>JAKEPQ010000908.1:0-4800000 GCA_024500445.1 Entomyzon cyanotis | reverse complement strand
TTCCAGGAGCTCCTCCAGGGGTGGCAGAGCTCCCAGCTCTCCAGGAGCTCCTCCAGGGGTGGCAGAGCTGCAGCAGCTCTCCGTGGAGCCGAGCTTTGCAGCAGCAGCAGCAGCAGCAGCCGCGGCTCGGGCGCAGGGGAGCACGTCCCCTGTTAATCAGCATTTAATTAAAGGACATGCTGACATTTGGAAATCAGAAACAAGTCTCCTGTGTGGGCTGCCTCTCTCTGCCGCTCGCCTCTTCTCTGAATCACTCCCTGACATTTTGCCAGATTAGGATGTGACTCCCTTTCTCTCTCCCTCTCTCTCTCTCTGCTTTCCTTATCAAAATAAATTGGAAAGGAGAGCATGGCTCCAGGCTGGGGACGGGAGGGTTGAGCCCTGGCTGAGCACAGGGTGGGGACACGACACCCCCGAGCCCGCAGCCGGCGTACCCCTGGTGGGGACCCCCTTTGCCTTTAGACTCACCTTTGCCCACGTGCAGCTCCCTCGTGCCCCCCAGTCCTCGGCACAGCCCCCCAGTGTCCCCTCCATGTAACCCCCGTGTCCTCCCCTGTATATCCCCGGTGTCACCCGTGTCCCCACCGTGTCCTCCCCATGTCCCACCCGTGTATGTCCCGTGTCGCCCTGTGTATCCCCGGTGTACCCCCCCGGTGTCACCACTGTGTATCCCCCAATGTCCCCCAGTGTCCCCCCTTGTCCCCACTGTGATCCCCCCGCGTATCCCCGGTGACCCCCCGAGTGTTCCAGTGTATCCCTGGTGTCCCCCCGTGTTCCCCCCGTGTATCCCCGGTGTCCCCCGTGTCCCGTGTCCCCCGTGTGTCCCCGGTGGTTTGTCCCAGTGTGTCCCCGGTGTCCCCCCGTGTATTCCCCCAATGTCGTCCTCGTGTCCCCCATGTCCCCCCGTGTCCCCCCCATGTATCCCCGGTGTCCCCCGGTGTCCCCCACGTGAATCCCCCAAGGTCCTCTCCGTGTCCCCCCGTGTATCCCCGGTGTCCCCCGTGTCCCGTGTCCCCCGTGTGTCCCCGGTGGTTTGCCCCAGTGTCCCCCCGTGTCCCCCGGTGTCCCCCGGTGTCCCCCCGCGTAACCCCGGTGTCCCCCCGTGGTCCCCCCGTGTATCCCCCAATGTCCTTCCCGTGTCCCCCATGTCCCCCCGTGTCACTCCCATGTATCCCCGGTGTCCCCCGTGTCCCCCCCGTGTATCCCCGGTGTCCCCCGTGTGCTCCGGTGTCCCCCCATGTATGCCCCCGTGTCCCCCCCGTGTATCCCCGGTGTCCCCCGTGTGCTCCGGTGTCCCCCCATGTATGCCCCCGTGTACCCCACGTGTATCCCCGGTGTTCCCCTATGCCACCCCCGCGTACCCTCGGTCTCACCCGGTGTCCCCCCCTGTCCCCCGTGCCCCGCCGCGAGTCCCCCCATGTGTCCCTTTCCCCCCGGCGCGGCCGAGCCCGCCCTGTCCCCGCGGTCCCGGGGGTCCCTTCCCCTGCCAGCCCGGCCTCCGGGGGTCCCCGCCTCGTCCCGCCGCCCATCCCCGCAGCCCCCCCGCCTCCCGCCCCTTCTGCCGCGCTGAAACAGGGCCAGCCAGGCTGCTCGGCTGCTCGCCCATCCCCGAGCTGGGAAACGCAAACAGCAGCGAGCGCCGGCGGAGGAGGGGACTGGGGGGAACCCTCACCGCTCGCTTCCCCTCGGCTGCTCATTTCGAACCTTCTTTCAGGCAGGAATTACTCACATTAATCAGGAGCGGGAATGTGTTCGCAGCCCTGCGGATTTGGCAGCGCCGAGTCGGATTCCATCAGTGGCAGCGGGAGGAAGGCAGAGCGGGTCTGCCGAGCAGCCTGGCGGAGCCGTGGCCGCGGGAAATCGGAGCTCGGAGCGCCCCGAAATTCATCTCCCCTTTAGGAAAATGCCGGGAGATCTTCGAGACAAACGAGGGGAAAGGGAGGCAAAGGCTCAGCGCATCCCATGAGGCTGGAGATGCCCCAGGGGTGGCAGCTGGGGGGGACAGGGACACGAGAACAGGGGACAGGGACACAGAAACAGGGGACAGGGACACAGAAACAGGGGACAGGGACACGAGAACAGGGGACAGGGACACAAAAATAGGGGACAGGGACACGAGAGCAGGGGACAGGGACACGAGAACAGGGGATAGGGACACGAGAACAGGGGACAGGGACACAAAAACAGGGGACGGGGACACAAAAATAGGGGACAGGGACACGAGAACAGGGGACAGGGACACAAAAACAGGGGACAGGGACACGAGAACAGGGGACAGGGACACAGAAACAGGGGACAGGGACACGAGAAACAGGGGACAGGGACACAGAAACAGGGGACAGGGACACGAGAGCAGGGGACAGGGACACGAGAACAGGGGACAGGGACACAGAAACAGGGGACAGGGACACGAGAGCAGGGGACAGGGACACGAGAGCAGGGGACAGGGACACGAGAACAGGGTCCCTGCTCAGGGCTCGGCTGCTGGGACAGCGGAGAGGAGCTGAGCTTGAGCAGATCGCTCATTAAAAGCTGGCAGAAAGGGGGAGTGGGGGTGTTGTCCCAAATTTGGGGTTTTCACCCCGAGTGTGAGGAGTTGATCCCCACGCAGGGTTGGGGTGTTTGAGTTATTTGCTGCTCTCTGCAGGGAGGGTTTGGGGTGCTCACCCGAACCGTACCATAATCATGGAATCCCAGTCTGGTCTGGGCTGGAAAAGACCTTAAAGCTCATCCAGTTCCACCTCCCACTATCCCAGGCTGCTCCAAGGCAAATGCCCATCCCTGGAATGTCCGAGCCCCGTCCAGCCTGCCCTTGGACACCTCCAGGGACACAGGGACAGCCACAGCTCCTCTGGACAACCTCAGGGCCTCGCCACCCTCCCAGGGCAGAATTCCTCCCCCATCTCCAACCTAAATTTCCCCTCTGCCAGGCGAGCCTCTCTCCCTCTGCCAGCAGTGCCAGGAGCTCAGAGAGATTCCAACCCTCCCGGAGGTGCCTGGGGACATCCAGCACCATCCCGGAGAAGCCCAGCGAGGCCGAGGCGGGGCTGTGTGTCACCAGCAGGCGCTGTCACCGCTGTCACCGCTGTCACCGAGAGGGGCAGGGGGTGCTGGCTGGCTGCAGAGCTGGGCGCAGGTGCTGCAGCTGCCGCAGCTCGCTCTGCTGTAACAGAGTTGCTGCTGCCGCCGCTGCCTCTGCGAGGTGATTGCTCCTTTATTGGGTATTTTTAGTTGCGTGGCCGCGCTGGGAGCGAGATGGATGGGGCCTGTCTCGCCTGCTGAGAGGCTTTTGTTGCACAAGGAGCCCGGGCACGGGGCGGGAGAGGGAGCTGCCGTGGAAATGATGCTGCCGGAGCTTCCCAGGGCAGGGGGAGATCACCAGAGCGCCATCCCTGCCCCCGGGAGGGTCTGCAGGGTGGGCGTGGAGGGGTCGTGCCGGGGATGAGGTCAAGATGAGGGCTGGGCTGTCACCTCCGAGCAGGGATTCCCAGGTGTGGATGCTTCCAGCACCTCCCGGTAAAACCCACAGAGGCCAAAATGGAAATTCCCGAGCCAAAGGTGTGGCGGTCAGGGTCTTGTCTGCCCTGAGGGTCTCCCGTTCCAGGGGTTTGTCCTCTCCCTGGTGTTTTCAGGGAATGGAAAGCTGCTGAGCCCAACATCTCCAGCTGCTCCCCTGGGAAGAGCAGATCCCTGGAGCTTCCCTCGCTCCGTGTGGGATTTGGGAGCTCCAACTCCTGGATTTGAGCTGCCTGTGCAATCCGAGCGGCCTTGTTCGATTGCAGTGGGCAAAGAAGGTTCTCCCAGGTGATTTTTTCTCCCAAAATAGATGCATTTCTGCGTGGTTTTGTTTGCAGGAGATTCGTTCTGTTGCCTGCAGATTTTATGGCAGAAGGAAAGGAAAACCCTCGGGGAGCTGAATCAGACAAATTGGGAATTCCTGTCAAAAACCAAGCGTGTGTGGACAGCAATAATTGGCTGTCCCCGCGTCCCCCCAGCCCCTGTGCTGTCCCCAAACTGTCCCCAAACTGTCCTGGCCGTGCAGCCCCTCCCGGCCCGGCGGGAGCTGCGGCCAGCCAGGCCAAGGGAATATTGATTGGTTTTCCAGCGGAACCTGGCAGAGCCTATTCCGGGGGATGTAATGAAGACGGATGATCCCATCCTCTCGCCCTGGCGCTGTGGGGAAAAGGGAAATTATTCGCTGCATCCTGGAGGGAGAATCCACAGCCGTCCATCGCTCGCTCCTGCGCCTCATCTCCTTCCCTTCCCGCTGCTTTCTCTGGTTTTTCCTTCTTCCCATCCTCATCCTCTTTCCCTTCCCAGCTCCCAGCGCTCCATTCCCTCATCCCAGCACATGGAATTGGCTCTCAGAAGCTGATCCAGACTGTCAGAATGAAGATTTCCCTGCTGGGATGAGCTGGGAGAGGACTTGTTGCGGATGGAATTTCTTTTCCGGGGTGGAAAGCCACAAAAATGAGTTAAACCGGGCCAGGGTTTAAAAGGAAAAAAAGGAACTTCACCTATTCGCAGGTTTTTATTTCTCTTGTAGCTTTTACCCTTCGGGATTGGTGTTTTCCAGCTTTTCTCGGCTGTGGAACAAAAGAGTGGGAAATGCTGAAGCTTTCTTATGTAAAGCTGAGAATCCTCCAGGATCACAGGGCTGGAGGAAGGAGGAGAGAAAAAACCCAACTGCTGGAATGGCTGAGGTGCGAAATGCAGAGGAATTCCAAAGGAACCACCCCTGGCACATCTTCGGGAATCTGAGGAGTTTCATTGCTCCGTCAGATCCAAACCTCATCCCAGGCCTGGCATTCCAGGGATCCTCGGGATTCCAGGGATCCTCCAGCAGCTCTCCAGCTGAGTTCTCCAACCTGGAAAATACCCAGAAAACTCATTTTAAAGCCATATTTGAGCGCTTGGAGCCTGCTGAGGCTGGTTTGGATTGGGATCTCTGCTGTTCCCATCAATATCCCGAGCTCCAGCCAGCCAAGTTCTCGGAGGGGATGAATAAATCCTCGTGGAACCAAGGGGGAAATCCTCCTGCGGCGAACACACGGCGCCTTCCCAGCCTCCGGAGCCCACTTGGATATTCATGGCGAAGCAATTACTCTTTTTTCCCGGCTCAGGGAAGGAATTTCATCAGTAATTTAACAGCACCGTGAGAGCAGAGCTGGGCACTGCTCTGGGGAGGAGAGGAAACCACAGCGCCCCACAATTTTGAATTAAACACTAAAAAAAAAACACCTCAGGCACCTGCCTGCCCCATCACAGAGCGCAAAAACCACAGCGATGAACCTCTCGGTGGTCTGGGGGACATTTCTGGGGTGGGGAAGATTTGATTTAATTCGATTTGGCTGGGGGGGAAAAGCTCTGGGAGCAACCCGCGGGTTGCCAGGAGCGCATCCCAGCGTTCCCCAGCCACCTTCTCCTGCTGCTCCCCGCCGAGTGCAGCTGCAAACATCTGGCCAAGTTGAGCGCCAGCGGCGAGGGGAAGTCGCCGGGCTGACAGCTCCTGCGACATCAACCCCGCCAGCGTCACTCCTCGCGGAGAGCTCCCTCACAAAGGCAAGGGGATGGAAGCAAATCTTACATGACACGTTTATTTTCGTCGTCTATTTATTAGCTCAGGGCGAAAAAGTCCCGCCGCGCTGCATTGTGGGGATTATGCAAATGAGGGACATCAAGACAATTAGGAGAAGGGGGGAAAAAAAAAAATGCCCAAGTGAGCACAATGTCAGAGCGGAGCAGATGCTGGGAGACAGCTCAGCCCTCCCTGACCGCTGCCGGCCTGCCTGCACCTCCTGCACCGGCAATCCCAAACCCAAATCCACCTTTATCTCCCCATCCCGGCGCTCCTGGCTCGTTGGACAACCCCAGCAGCTCATTAGGCCCATCAGTTAATTAGCTGCCCAGCATATCGAGGGGGTTCATCTGCTGTCCCATCTTTGTTTAGGATGCTCAGGATGAACGCTGCTCCATCCTCATCCCATCCAGCGCCGCAGGCGAAATTAACAGCGAAAATTCGGGATTTTGGAGTCATTCAGAGCGCAGAGAGCCGGGAGGGTCCTTGTCCCCTTCAAGGGACCTCCCGTGTCGCCGGGGCAGAGCAGCCCCGCACCCTCTGTCCCGGCAGGGGTGAGGTAATGCCGCGCTCATGTCGGCTGGGCAGGAGGATCTGAGCGCCTAAATCCCCTCTGAATCCCCCGTTGTTCCACTGACAGCCCGGGATTTAGGAGAGCTGAGGTGGAGGGATAGCAACGAGCCGTGGAGAAAAAAAAAAAAGAAAAAAAAAGTCCCAAATCCGACTTGTCTTCGCTTTGCCAAGCCCCGGAGGAGTCGGGATGTGTGTTTGGGATTTAATCCTGTCTGAACCCCTCGGCTCGCGGCGGAGCTGCTTAAGGCAGCTGAAGGGCAGGTCGAGAGCTGCGCCCGGGGACAGCCCCTGCCCTGCGTGGGAAAACCACCATTTCCCCCCCAAATCCTGTGGGAAAGCACGGGCAGCGCCGGCAAGACAGCGAAAGACGCAGGGAAAGCCTCTTCCATCCTCACCCCGCTAATTACACTAATTAGGAGAGGAACGCTGCCCCCGATGCCGAGCTGGCCGAGCTATTTTTAATTTCCCTGCCTGCTCAAAGCGCTCACCGGAGACCTCGGGTGGGCTTTTTTATTTTTTTTTTCCTTTTTCCCCTGGAAAAGGAGATTTCTCCTCCCAGGTCAGAGGCTCTTTTGTGTCTGCTCGGCTGCGAGACGGGGCCGGAGACAAAGCGGGAAGGGGGAAAGCGGAGGGAGAGATGGGAGAGCCGGGAAAAACCGGGAAGAGCCGGGAAAAGCCGGGAAGAGATGGGAAGAGATGGGAAGAGATGGGAAGAGATGGGAAGAGCTGGGAAGAGGGGCAGCAGGGCAGTGCCCCGAGTGTCGCATCCGCCGTGCGGGGAATGGGAAAAGCGGCGGGGATGCGCGGCGGGAGCTGGAGAGCCGGCAGCTAATTTATGCAGCAGCTCGGCTCGGGGCTGCGGGCGGCCCTGCCCCAGCCGGGTGGGAGGGAGGGAAGCCTCTCCCCATCGCCCCTTCACCCGCCCCCTCCCGCCCCGCAGCCACACACAGCCTCGCCATCCCCTTCGCGATTAGGGAGACACCTATTCAGCCCCGCTCGGGCTTTTGTTCCTTCTCCGCTCCGCCGGCCGAGCTCTCCCCCCAGCTCTGCCTCCGTTCGGCTCCTCCTGAAGTTGCTTGGCAAGATCTTCTCCTCCCCACCCCCAAAAAAAAACCAAAAAACCAAGAATCGCTGGAGTCCCGCGGGTGAAGCTGCGGGAAGAGAGAGAGAGAGAGAGGAGGGGGAAAGGAAAGCAGGAGGAGAAGGAGGAAAAAAAAAAAAAAAGTAAGACGGCGGTTTGTTTTTTTTTTTCTGTCGCTTTCTTTGTCTGGAGCGTTGCCTGCAGGAGTTGTGTGCGGGAGGGCGAGCTGGGGGGCGCTCAGCCCGCGGGGGGATCGCCGCGGAGCACCCGCGGGCACCCGCATCCCCCAGCTCCCGGCTGCCTTACCTGCGCGGCATCCCCGGGGATGCCAGCCGGGAGCATCCCAAAGCCATCCGAGCCCTCGGTCGGTGCGGGAAATGTGGGAATATATCGGTTTGCTTCTGCTGGCGGTGGTGGAGAGGAAGGGTGGTTGTGGCTTGCTGGGGTTGTGTTCTTGTGGATGTAGCTGGCGAGCTGGGGGAAAATTAAATCGGCTTTGTTTTGGGTGAGAATAATCACGGAGTGGCCAAAATTCACCCCTGTGCGGATATTTGTGAGGGATATTCATTTGATATTCCCATCATTTACGTTGACAGAGAATTACATGCAACACATGCTAACGTAGTTATCAGCTAATTACACGTGAGCTCGTTAACTCTTGGATTTCAGGCTCGGAATGCGCGTTCCGACATCCGAATTTTGGGTTTTAAGTTTTTTTTGTCTCCCCCAGGTGAGGCGGGGGGGGTGGCAGGAGCGGGATCGGTGTGTGTGCAAACACTTGGGCATTGCTTACAGCGGGAGCAAACCCCGGCGCAGAGGGTGGGTTTGGATCCCCCGAAGGGCAGAGAGCAGATTTCTCGGCGCTGGATATCCCTGGATTTCCCTGGATCTCCGGGAAGGATGCGGGAGGAAGTGGCGGCGTGGCCAGCAGGGCTGGAATGGCATCCCAGCCGTTCCTTCCTCCGGCTGCAAACTTGCGGCTCCGAGCCCGAGCTGGGAGAGGAGAGAGATGGAGATGAGGGAGAGGGAGAGAGGGAGAGAGGGAGAGAGGGAGAGAGGGAGAGAGGGAGAGAGGGAGAGAGGGAGAGAGGGAGAGGGAGGCTCTCCGGGTCCTCTCCGATGAGGTAATCCCAAAGAAAGATAAGGGAAGCGGTGCATGTACCAACCTGAGCGGTGATGTCAGCCGGGGGGAAAAGCAGATTAAGGACTTGGAGAGAGGAATTGAGGAATTGCCGCGGTTTTGTTGTCACCTGATCCCCGCTCTTCGTTCAGGTGTGTCGTGGTACCGAAACCCAGCGGGTCCAGGAGGCCGGAGGGGGTTGGGGGATCCCTGGGGGTCCTGCAGGGGTTGGGGGCGGTGGGGGGACTCTGGGTGACAGTGCTTGGCGCTCTCACGTGTCTGGACTGCCAGAGCCGCTCGGGGAAATGAGGATTTTTCCCTGCCAGGAGCTCCAGGGACACTGAGGAGAGGGGAGGGTGACAGAAGGCCTGGGCACCCCTCTGCTGAGCGGGCTGGGAGTGACCAGAGGGTTCAAACCATGTCACCTCCCGGTGTTTGGTGTCCCCAGGGAGTGCTGGCAGCCCTGCAGGAGCACCGGGGTGGGATGGCTCCAGGCTGAGGGACAGGTTTGGGACACCTCACAGCGCACCTTTGGGTGTCCCCACGGGGCACTCTGAGGGTGTGGCTGTCCCTGGGGAGGGGACAGTGACCCCCAGGGGGTGAGCGGGGAAGGGGACAGCTCCAGAGGGACAAAGGGACACTGGGTCCAGGGGAATTCCTGCTGGCGCTGAGAGGTGCCGCGAGTGACACGAGCCAGCAGGACAGGACAGACCGCTGGGGACAACGGGGAACAAAGGGGAAAAAAGGGGGAAAATGGGGAAAAACAGGGAAAAATGGGGAAAACCAGGGAACAACAGGGAATGATGGGTCTGGCAGCAGCTGGAACACAAATATCCCACATCTCTCCCCCCCCTGGACATGACATCCAGGGTGGCTCTGTTCCCTCTCCAGGGCTTAATCCACATCCTGCCTCTTATCCCAGTCCCACATTTCCTGCACGCATCCCTTGCCCACTGCCTGGTGCACCGAGCTTGGCTGTCAGGACCTTCCTTGTCCTCAGCACAACTCTGAAAACCCCAAACCCATTCCAAACTTGGCCTCTCAGAGACCAGACAGGATGTCCCAAACCCTGGGAGGGCAGGAAAAGTGACATTAGGTTCACCACCCTCTGCCCCTTCAGCTGTACAGAGCACCAGTGCAAGAAATGTCCTGGAGCTTCCTTTTTCCATGGGAAATGTTCCTATAAAGCAAAAAAGTCCAAGTAATGACTTGGAGAGCAAGGCAAAGGCTGGGAAATGACGTTGTTATAATGATAAATATTCTCTAAATCTCCAATTCACGATCCTGGGTGCAGTTTCAGTGTGGGGAAGCCACCAGCCCATCCCGTTTCCATCCCAGTCATCCCAGTTTTGCCACGGGGAGCAGCAGCAGGTGTCCCCAGGGAGGGTGACCACAGCCCCAGATGTCCCTGCTTCCATCTGCCACCTCCCCCTGCTCCAGCAGCCAGGAATGCTCCTTTGGGTGTGCAGGGGGAGTTGGAGAGGCTCTGAGCCACATCCAGAGCAGCGATCCTCCATCCCTGCCTGATCCATACTATTGATCCTCCAATCCCTGTTAGAGCCAGACCATCAATTCCCCATCCCTGCCTGATCCAGATCATCGATCCTCCATCATTGATGGAGCCAAACCATTGACTCCCTATCCCTGCCTGGTCCAGACCATCGATCTCACCATCCCTGCCTGATCCAGATCATGGAGATTGATCCAGGTCCAGATCCAGATCATCAATCCCCCATCCCTGCCTGATCCAGACCATTGATTCTCCCATCCCTGTTAGAGCCAGACCATCGATCCCCCATCCCTGATGGAGCCAAACCATAAATTCCCCATCCCTACCTGATCCAGATCATTGATCCTCCACACTGACAGAGCCAAACCATTGACCCCCAATCCCTACTTGATCCAGATCATCGATCCCCCATCCCTACCTGATCCAGATAATTGATTTCCCATCCCTACCTGATCCAGACCATCGATCCTGCTCCTCCATCCCTGATGGAGCCAAACCATCCATCCCCCATCCCTACCCGATCCAGACCATCAATTCCCCATCCCTGATGGAACCAAACCATCAATTCCCCATTCCTACCCGATCCAGACCATTGATTCCCCCATCCCTCCCTTATCCAGACCATCAATCCTGCTCCTCCACCCCTGATGGAGCCAAACCATCCATCCCCCATCCCTACCCGATCCAGACCACTGAACCCGATCCAGATCCACACCATCGACCCCGACCCCCCTGCCCCAGCCCATCCCTCACCAGCCCTGCGGCTGCCCCGGCAAATCGAGACAAATTCCCCTCCGGCTCCTGCGGCACCTCCTGCCTCGCAGCCCAGACTTAATTACAGCTGGGGCTGCGGGAGCTGAACTATCTGTGACCAGGAATGTGCTGAAAGGCCAGCGAGGATCTTGTTAGCAAGGGCCTTACCTGGTTTCCCTAATGGGCTCCGTGGAAAAAATTGATGGCGAGTGAGCAGGAGCAGCTCTGGGTCATTATTCTGTCCCTTCCCTCTCTGCCTCTCCAATCCTTCCACCTGGAAATAAATCCGAAGGGATCTGCAAAGGGCTGAGCGGAGCGATTTGGGATTTGGGATGTGACCCGGGACACACAAGTCACGATTTTGGGATCCTCAGGATGGGTTTGTTGCTTTGCAGAGCCCCGAGGGCTCAAACAGAAATGAATTTATCCTGAATTTTTCCGAGCGAGCTGAGAAACAAACTCGTTTAAGGTTGGAGGATATTTTGTTCGGTGCAAAGGAAAACCCTTCAGTGCATTTTCAGTCGCCTGAAATAAATCACTTGGGGAAGAGGGAAGGAGGGCTGGAAGTGGCTGCTCCAGATGGAAAAGTGGCAAGGAGAGGCTGCAGCTCCTCCAGGCTGGTTCTGTGCCTGAAGCCGAGTGGGACAAACTCCACAAACAGTGGAGACGTGCGATGCTGTTGTGGCTGAAAACAGGGATTTATGGAGCACATTTCCCTGGAATGTCTCCGTGAAGGTGTTGTGGTTTCACCCTCAGCTCTGCGGGGAAGGAGGTGAGCTCTGCTCTCCCCATCTTTGCAGGATTTGGGGGATTGCTCAGCTTCCCTGGTCCCCCCCCTGGTTTATTCCTATCGGGAATTCTGCAAAGATTTGGGTTCTGTTCAAGCAGCTCCCCGGTGGAAGATCAGGTGGTGATGAGAAAGCTGATTAAAACCCATAAATAACCCTGGAATCACCCCGAAGATGGGATGTGCAAGTGAAAAAAAACCCGTGCACCTTCAGCTGCACAACAAATACTCGGGAGCCTTTTTTTTTTCCATGGGAAATGTTCCCATAAAACCAAAGAAAAGTCCAAGCAGAACGACTCGGAGAACGAGGCAAAGGCTGGGAAATGACATTGTTACAATGACAAATATTCTCTAAATCCCCAATTTACGATCCCGGGCGCCTCGGAAATGTGATTAGGAGATCTAATCTGGCGCTGTGCTGGAGCCACTTGTCAAGAGAGCTCGGAAATGGATCGTTGCCCACAGCCTGGCTCCCCAAATTTGGAAGGTTTATGCTTAAAAATAAGCAGGAATTGGGGCTGGATGGGGCAGGAAGTGTTTTATGGCTGGGGAGGGGGATCTGCAGTCGATCCCACAAAAAAAAAAAAGGCTGATCGCTCCTCCTCGGGATGCAACTGGTGTGGATCTCGGTGGGAAACAAGGTGTTCCGGGCTCTGCTGCGGAGTGTCCGTCCATCTGTCCGTCCATCTGTCCGTCCGCCCTGTCCAGCGCGCCTCCCGGGGGGTTTTTATTTGTGTCCACCCCGGATGGGCTGTACACGTATCCTGGGGACTCGGGGAGCTGGGTAAAGCGGGGATGAGCCTCGGGAGCAGCGCTTGGCTCCGCGGAGGATTCCTGCCGTGCTCTAAATTTTGGGTGGCCTCGTTTCGGGCGCTGCCGTGGGGACACCCCAGGGACCTCCCTGCTCCGGCGGCGATTCCCACAGGAACCTCTCTGGGTGCTGCCAGCAGCAGGGATTTGTACAAATGAGTTTCAGAGGCGGGAGGGAGTGAGATTCCCAAAGTGCTTTGGGGAAGTTGGGATGGTTTCCGGGCAGGTTGTCAGAGAATCCCAAATTTCCCCCCGGGGCTGGCAAAACCAGGATAAGCCCCCAGCGCCCCTGGATCCCCAGGGAATGGGGAATGGAGCTGCTAAAGGCAGCAAAGCACTTGGAAAAGCATCGATCCGAGTGCTGAGAGTCCCCAAGGTGCGTTTGTTGCCTCTGCCCAGGATTCCCAGGGGTATCCCGGCGGGATTCAGGGCTTGTGCTGTTCCAGCTTTGGCATTTTTGGGGCAGCCTGGCTGGGTTTGGAGGGCTGTGGGGTTTTTTTTTGAGTTCCCCCCGCGCCGTCCCCACCTCTGAACCTGCCCGAACCTCCCCCAAAGCAGCGCCCGGGACGAGGAGCACGGGGGAGGCTTTGAGCGTATCCAAGATACAGCGGATTTGGGCACCCTGTCAAATGTTCTCATTGTCTGACCCTTGTCCAGACGCCAGTAAAACCCTTTGGGAAATTCCCCCTCCGCCCGGCGCACCGGCTTTAATTACAGGAGAGGAATGCGAGGCGCAGAGCGCGGCTCCTCCCGCCCCTCCGCTCGGCTGAGCACCCGGGAAAGTTTGGGATCGGGGAGGATGGAGGATCTCTGGGGACGCGGAGGAAAGGCGGAGAGGCCACCGGGGAGGGCAGGACTGGGTGCCTGGTGGCTGTGGGACGTTTCCCAGCGCCGGGGTGGCTCGCGGGGCTTTGTCCCCCCCGTGGCGCGCTGGCAGCAGTGCCCGAGCAGCAGGACATGAGTAATATCCATCCCACCGGGGGAGGAGATCAAAGGCGCTGGAGGAGATACAAGAGGTTTCTGCTTCACAGACCAGAGCGGCTGCAGTTCAATAGCGCCTTTGTTACCGGCCGGGGATGGAGAAATACCTGACCCCGCCGCCTCCCTCCCTCCCTCCCTCTCTCCCGGCTTCCCTCCCTCCCTCTCTCCCTGCGCTCCCAGCCCCGCGCAGCCCAACCATCCCAGCTATGTGCCCGCGCAGCTCGGGGTGCTGGGGCAGCAGGAGGAAGGCTGGGGGGAGTCGCAAAGAACCCCCCCGAAAGATTTAAGGAGGGGGGTGACCCCTGGGGACAGCGCTGGGCACCCCCCGGCCTGGGCATGCCTGCGGGGAGAGGGGGAGGAGGGGACGGGGAGGGCGATGCCACCCCTGCCATCCCGGCCCTGTCCCCGCTGCCATCCCAGCCCTGTCCCCGCTGCCATCCCTGCCCTGTCCCCGCCGCCATCCCTGCCCTGTCCCCTCTCCCATCCCAGCCCTGTCCCCTCTGCTATCCCAGCCCTGTCCCCACTGCCATCCCTGCCCTGTCCCCATTGCCATCCCAGCCCTGTCCCCTCTCCCATCCCAGCCCTGTCCCCGCTGCCATCCCAGCCCTGTCCCCGCCGCCATCCCTGCCCTGTCCCCTCTCCCATCCCTGCCCTGTCCCCTCTGCCATCCCAGCCCTGTCCCCGCTGCCATCCCTGCACTGCCATCCCAGCCCTGTCCCCGCTGCCATCCCAGCCCTGTCCCCTCTCCCATCCCAGCCCTGTCCCCTCTCCCATCCCAGCACTGCCATCCCGGCGCTGTCCCCTCTGCCATCCCGGCGCTGTCCCCGCTGCCATCCCGGCCCTGTCCCCTCTCCCATCCCAGCCCTGTCCCCGCTGCCATCCCGGCGCTGTCGCCGCTGGCACAGGGCCCTTCCCGCGGCGACAGTGCCGCGCTGCCAAAGGTGAGCTCAGCGCGCTCGGCCGGTGGCTCCGGGCACTCTTGAGGTCCCCGCGGAGTGGAGAGGGGACGGTGGCGCTGGGAGGGACAACTGTCCTCGTGCTGCCACGCTGGGGACAGCAGGCTGCTCCCCGCCAGGTGCCACCTCCTCGGGAAGGCCTTGGGTGCCACAGGGCCACATCCCAAAAAAGCCATTAGGGACAACTTGAGAGATTTTCCCCTCTCCGCGATGGGATTGGGGCTGATCCCAAAAAATCTTCCCGGTGCAGCACCTGCTCCCAAGGATGGACCTCCGGGATTTTCCCGGGCTGTTGGGATATCCCTCACAGGAGGGACAAAAAGTGGCTCTTTCCCCTCACCGTCCCTGGGAGATAAAAGAGGGATATTTGGGAAACCGCCAGCTCAGAGCTCCAGGAGTTCGGTTTGCCGGTCAGAGCCGTGCTCTTGGCTACCGCAAACCACAGCGAGACCCTCCCTGCCTCCCACCGCGGTGCTTCCAGAACCTGGATTTCCTAAGGATTCTGGGCAGGGAATCTCCCACCCTGACCTCATCGACTCCCGGCAATTAACGGCGCTGCTGATGAACCAGCGGTGCCCTGGCGGGGGGAGGGAGCAGAGAGAGGCCGGAGCTTTCCCGGGCACAACCCGGGCAGCTCTGGTGTCACCCGAGGAGCTTCCCCAGGTCCGGAAAGGCTTTTCCCGCAGGATCAGCGCCGTGCCCAGCTCTCGGCGGAGCTGCTGCCCCTCGGAAATGCCTCCCCTTGTCCCCAGCGCCTCCTCTGCGGGTCCGCAGGGACGGAAACTCCCCCGAAAAGGCCCGGGGGGGACGCGGCGGCGGGGGAAGCGAGCGGGAGGAGGGTTGGCAGCCAGACCTCTCTTTAGCCCTTTGTCTGAGCCCACAAAGGAGGCTCTGTTGGATGCACCTCGGCCAGGTGAGCTGCGGGGGCAGAGCGGCTCCAGCTCCCTCTCCTGCTGCTCAGCCCCCCTCGGGAGAATCCCCTGGGCGCCCTAAGGGTCAGATTTTCCAAACTCAGGGCGCGGCTGCACCCCGAGGTGAGTGTTTCTCCCGAAAAAAAAGGGATTTATCCCGCGGGTTCCCCCAGCTCCTCCTCGCAGAGGGATGTGCCGGTGGGGATTTTTCCCGCTCCATTTGCGACCACCTGGCTCACCGTTCCAGTCCGGTGGGGTTGGTTTGGATTCAGAGCGGATAAAAGGATGCCAGGCGCTGCCAGGGGTGAGGTGGAGCCGCGGCCAGGACACCGGCGGAGGGGAAATCAGCCATTGCACGGCTGCTCCCCGGGCACGCTGCAATCCGTTCCGCGGCTGTTCATCTGCCCTTGCAATCCCAGGCAGGGCACAGGGTCCTCCTGCCGGGGTCAGCTCCCTGCTGAGGGGAGCGTTCCAGGTCGGGATCGCTCCTTCCTGACCCGTGGATAACCCCGGAGAAGCCACTGGGGTGCTGAGGGGGCTTCGGGGTGGGAATTCACCCATTTTTAGGGTTGGAATTCACCCATTTTTGGGGTGGGAATTCACCCATTTTTGGGGTTGGAATTCACCCATTTTTGGGATGGGAATTCCCCCATTTTTGGGATGGGAATTCCCCCATTTTTGGGGTGGGAATCCACCCATTTTTGGGGCTGCTCGCAGGGAGGGAGGATAGTTTATCCCCAAGAGTCACTTTTCCCCCCATCCTCCTTCCCCTTCTCCCTTCCCCTTCCCCCGAGGCTGCTGGCTTATCCTGGGTAAGCCCTCTGCTGTGGTTTATGGCTTTTTATTCCTATGTGAGTGCTTTCCCTAACTCATGTAGGGCGAAAAGCCATGGGCTACACAGAGGAGGGACTCCACTTTCCAGGCACCTCCGCCCGCACGGACCCCCCGAGCCCCTCCGAGCCCCTCTGGGGCCAAACAAGCAGTGAAAAGGGGCGTTGAAGCCTCGCAGGGCCTCGGCTAAGGGGTGGGGAGACAAAAGGGGCTGGGGGTGGTGGGGTGACCCCATTCAGGGGGTCCTGGCTGAGGGAGAGGGTTTTCTTTGGCACGGGGCTTTTCTCACGCCGTTCAAAGCGTCCCCACCTGCGTCCCGGGGGACAAAAGCGACAGGAAGGGCTTGAGGACATTCCCAGGGGTGTTCCCGAGGGTATTTCGGGAAAGGTTGGGCAGATCCGGTCTCCCACCAGAGCTGGGGACACCCAGGCTGGACCAGGCAGGTTTGTCCCCGCAGGGTCTGGCCTGGCTGGTGTGGTGAGGATGAGGATGAGGATGAGGATGAGGATGAGGATGAGGAGGGGAGGTGATGGCCAGGAGCACGGCAGGGTTAATTGTAGAGCAGGACTTGGCAAATTGGGGGTTTTTAAATGTGCAAAGGCGAAGTCTGCTGGATTGGTGGGGTGGGAGAGGAGGGTGGGACTGCGGAGCCCACTGGATTGCACATGGGATCCCATGGACCCCATTCCTGCAGATCCCATCCCACAGACCCCATTCCTGCAGATCCCATCCCATTCCTGCACATCCTATCCCACAGACCCCATTGCTGCAGATCCCATCCCACAGATCCCATTCCTGGAGATCCCATCCCATTCCTGCACATCCTATCCCACAGACCCCATTCCTGCACATCTCATCCCACAGACCCCATTCCTGCAGACCCCAACCCACAGACCCCATTTACACAAACCCCACCCCACAAATCCCATCCCACAGGCCCTATTTTTGCAGATCCCACTGCCACAGACCCCATTCCTGCAGATCCCACTGCCACAGACCCCATTCCTGCACATCCAATACCACAGACCCCATTCCTGGAGATTTCACTGCCAGATCCCATCCCATTCCTGCACATCCTATCCCACAGACCCCATTCCTGGAGATCCAATCACGACAGACCCCATTCCTGCAGATTCCACTGCCACAGACCCCATTCCTGCAGATCCCATCCCATTCCTGCACATCCCATACCACAGACCCCATTGCTGAACATCCAATCCCACAGACCCTATTCCTGCAGATCCCACCCCACAGACCCTATTTATACAAACCCCATCCCACAGACCCTATTTATACAGATCCCATCCCACAGGCCCCATTCCTGCAGATCCCATCCCATCCCATCCCATCCCATCCCATCCCATCCCATCCCATCCCATCCCATCCCATCCCACCCCATCCCATCCCATCCCATCCCATCCCATCCCATCCCATCCCATCCCATCCCATCCCATCCCATCCCAATATCCCATCCCATCCCATCCCAATATCCCATCCCATTCCTGCACATCCCACGACCACCCAAAAAGCCTCGGGCTGACCCAAGCCCCCCTCGCTAAGCAGGAAACGAGCAACTTCTCCCTTCTTTAGGTTTTTTTTTTCTTTTCTCACTTCCTGAGCTTTGACTCATTTGGGTGTCGGGCTTTCAAGTTTATTTCACCAGCCTGGAATGCATCTTTAAAAATAATAGTCCTCGACAAAAAGAAAAAAAAATAAAAGGGAAAAAAAAAAGCTGAGGTTCAGCTGTAATCCCATGACTCAAGGAGGTGTGGAAGGAAGAAAATCATGAAAATCCCATGAGTTCCAACAATGAAAGCGGGAGAGCTGGCACATAAATCATCAAAAACTAAACACCATCCGTCAAAATGAAAGGAATTAAGCCA
This sequence comes from Entomyzon cyanotis, assembly GCA_024500445.1. Taxonomy (NCBI): domain Eukaryota; kingdom Metazoa; phylum Chordata; class Aves; order Passeriformes; family Meliphagidae; genus Entomyzon; species Entomyzon cyanotis. The sequence continues at coordinate 4,782,226 of JAKEPQ010000908.1, read as the reverse complement.
ATCTCGCCGGGCTGTTTTAATTAATTTTTTTTTTTTTTTAATGAGGATTTGCTCATTCAGAAAATTCACCCGTGACAATGCCTGCCCCGAGCCATTCACGCCGGGCAGGGGGACACGCTTGGCTTGGTCCCTCCACCCCCGCCTGGGGCTGCTCCAAACCAGGAATGCCAGCCTGGAATGACGGTGCCAGGCTGGGCAGAGCGGAGAAAATGAAAATCCTCGCCTATTTTTGCCCTTTTGCTTCGTTTTGCTTTGGGTCGTTTTGCTTTGCGACCCGAATCGTGGCGCTGGGGAAGAGAAATCCTCTCCGGCTGGGTTGTGCTGTCACTGCAAGTGTTCCCGGGATGGTTGGGTGGGAAGGGACCTTAGAGGTGACCTCAGTGCCACCTCCTGCCAGGGTTGGGGACATTTTCCACCATCCCAGCGTGCTCCGAGCTCAAATTTGGGCACTTCCAGCCGCAAACACCAACCCCTGGTGATATTTCGGTGGTTGTTGAGGGCAAACCAGCTCCGGGCAGGAATATCGCCAGGGATCTCCCACCCCTGGGAATGGCTCTCACCGCTTTTGATTTTATTGAATTTTTCCTTTAGCGAGGCAGGAGTGAGGCTGGGAAGGAACGGAGGGAGCAGCTGGGAGGGGAGGAACCGGACTGGTGGTCACTTTGTGCCAAACCTCTCGGTGATTTTGGCCACCGCTGGTGACCGCAGGGTTTCAGCAGAGAGAATTCGAGAGCTCTGAGGTGGGATTTGCAGTCAGGAGCCCCAGAGCGATCCCTGAAAGCCCTGCCGAGCAGCAAGCCTGGCAGAGTCCCTTGGCAGAGCCCCTTGGCAAAGCTCCACGGCTCCGAGGAGGAGCTGCCAGCGCCAGGTGAGCTCCAGCCTGTCTGCCAACCACCCTCGGTCACCTTTTAATTAGCGCAGCTCTGCCCGCGGCCAGGGCAGGGAACAGCTTTGGGAATTCAAATATCCATCCCTGGGGGTTCGAACATCCACGGCGGGAGAGGAAATGAGGGATCGGGTGGGAATTTTGAAAGCATCTCCGAGAATTCGGATGGTTTGGAAAGGTCTGGGGCTCCCCGTTCATCCATTCCAGCGCTGGGCTGGAAGGAGCTGGAGGAGGAGAAGCTCCTGGGCGGTTCTGTCCCCAAAAACACCTGGAAAGACAAGTTCTGGAGCAGCCGGAGCCCTCCGGCACTCGCTGCTCCTTGCTGGGCTCCGGGAGTGATTGGCAGAGCAGGACAAGGCGCTAATTACTGATAATGAGTGTGAGGGATGGATGGATGGAGGGATCCCAGTCCGGGTTCTTTCTTGAGCTGGGTGTGGAGCTCCCGGATCCCAAAACTCCTGGATCCCAGATCTCCCGGATCCCAGAGCTCCAGGATCCCAAAGCTCCCGGATCCCAAAACTCCCTGATCCCAGAGCTCCCTGATTCCAGAGCTCCCGGATCCCAAAGCTCCAGGATCCCAAAATTCCCGGATCCCAAAACTCCTGGATCCCAGAACTCCGGGATCCCAAAGCTCCCGGATCCCAGAGCTCCAGGATCCCAAATCTCCCGGATCCCAAAACTCCCTGATCCCAGAGCTCCCTGATCCCAAAGCTCCCTGATCCCAGAGCTCCAGGATCCCAAAGCTCCCTGATCCCAAAACTCCCGGATCCCAAAGCTCCCGGATCCCAAAACTGGATGTTGAGCTCCTGGATCTCAAAGCTCCCTGATCCCAAAGCTCCTGGATCCCAAAGCTCCCGGATCCCAGAGCTCTCGGATCCCAAAGCCGGGTGAGGAACGGGTTTGTCCCGCCAGGATTGGGAATTCCAGCCTCACGCCCCGACCCGGATCCCCCGCACAAATTTGGGGTCAGCAATGCGAAGGCGCAGGGCAGCAGCTCCCAAATTCTGCCAGGGATTGGGATGGGGCAGCAGCACCTTCCTGCTGCCCGTGCCAGGGGATGAGCTGGGGGAAGCGTTGTGCCAATTAGGAATGTTTTAATTACAGCCGGATGATAATGAACCGAACAGCTGCGGGTTTTAATCAAAGCTGTGGGACACCGAGGGCACTGGAGGGATTTTTGCTCCCATGGGATCTTCCATGGGGGAATGATGAGTTTGGAGGGGGTTTGGAGCTCAGCCCTGGCTTGGGGTGTTCGAAAAAGGACCAGGGCATTAAAACCCATATTAAATCCCAAATTCCCAACTGGCAGAGCCAGCCAGCCCCGGGTTTGATCCGTGCCTGGATGGGAGATGTTCTCCTGGGATATTTTGCCCCGGGTTTGATCCGTGCTAGGATGGGAGATGTTCTCCTGGGATATTTTGCCCCGGGTTTGATCCGTGCTAGGATGGGAGATGTTCTCCTGGGATATTTTGTCTCAGAGGGTTCAGCTCCTCGAGCGTTGATCCCACACGAAATCCAGGCTTTTGGGAAAAGCTGGAGGAAGGTTTGCACAGACAATCCACCAAAAAAAAAAAAAAGAGACAAAAAAGACACAAATCCCGGAATTATTTCTCCTGGATGGGGAATTACTGCTGCACCAGTTGTGCCATCAAACACCTTCCTCCTCCTCCTCCTCCTCCTCCTCGAGGCTGCCTGGGAATGGTTATTTAGGAACTGGTGAGGCCACCGGTGCTGAGTCAGCCCCGAGCTAATGAACACCCCGGCTGCCCATTTGAAATTTATTGCACCTATTAATTACAACCATTAGCCGCAGCCAGTGAAATTTTTATAATGAGGACCCTGGCGACTTTGCCTTCCGAGCAGCAAATTAACTGTGTGGGGGGAAAGAATCAATGGGATCAGCAGACTTTACAGAAGCGATGTTTTAATTAGGGATTCTCTGCAAACATGCCAGGCAACATCTTCTCCCTTCATTATCTCCCCTTAAAGGGATGGTGCGGCTTTTCAGGTCGCTTTTTATCCCCTCCTCTGTCTCCTCTGTTGTTGGGTTTTTGGTTTGGTTTTTTTTTTTTAATGCTCTGCTGCTCATTAGGGAAGAGGCTTTGAAGTGGGGTTTGGTTTAGGATTGGTTGTGAGCAGCGAAATGTCCGAGTTTTTTTTTGGGGGGAAATAAAAAAAAAAAAAGAGAGAGTATTGGAAATAATGAGTTTGAAAGCTTGGCTGGAAAATTGCTAAATTGGGTGGATTTTGGGGCTGGGAGGAGGATGGGGAGTGTGGGAAAGGGAGAGCAGTGAGGTCTGGGATGCAGGAGCTGAATTTGGGATGCTTAAAAACCAAAGGAAGAGAAAGCTCGGTGCATGGAGCATCCCCATCAGCCAGAAAGTCCTGGAACCAGGAGGGAATCCCGGAGAGCCCCAGATGTCCTCTGGATTTTAGAAAATCCGAGGGTGGATTTTAGAAAACCAGGCTGGCGATCCCAAAATCTTCAGTCCCTCCTAAAAATCCTGGCCGCGGATGTGGATCTGGCTGCGAGTGTGGCAAACGAAAGGAAATTTCTGGGAACTTTTTCCTCTCCATTCCGCGGCGAACAATTTCATTCCATTCGGCTCCCTGCAAATAACTCAGGGCCGATTTCCATTGCAAATGATCTCCTTTCCCGTGGAAAAAGCTGAAGGCAGCTCTGAAATCCGGGGGCTCAGACGCAGAACTTGCTGGTTTTTTTCCGGTTAAAAACTTAATCCAGGGGTGTCTCCCAGAAATAGAAAAGCTGGGGCAGAGGGAGAAAAATCAGCTGGAATGGAAGATGCTGGTGGCTGAACATCCCAGCCCTGGGGTTGGTGGCCACTGGTGTCACCTGGGATTGTCCCTGCAGCCATCCCTGCTCCCCAAATCTCCTCCTGCCTGCAGGAGCTTCCCCAGCGAATCCCAGGAAAATGGGAATAGCTGGGTTAAGGAACAGACTCGGCCCAGCTGCTTCAGAAAGACATTTTTCCGGGCTGGGGGGAAAGTGACATTATTAAAGTGAGCATGCTGATTGCAGACAGCTCGCAATTCATCACTGTGACAGTGACAAACACGGCCCGGGGTTATGCGCTCGGCTAAAGGGAATTCTCCGGCTCTACATTTTTAATGCTCCGCGCATTTTTCTCCGCCTCAGCCCGAGTTTTATCCCCACGATCTTCTGCCTTGAATGGAAAGGGCAGCGCGGGGCTGGCGAGCAAATCAGCCAGGGATTCTGTCAGCGCCGCCCGAGCCGCTTCATTTATTTTTTTTTTAATTATTCCTTGCTCCTCCACGATCCTGTTTTTCCCCCCTCCACCTTTTCAAGAGGAACAGGAGCGCCAGGCTCAGCTGGGCTGCCTGCATTCTGCGGGGCTCATTCATCATTGTCCCCCGGCTGAATGGGAGGCAGAGGGTCAGCCTGAAAAGCCCGAGCGCGACAAGGCGCTCCGAATGTCTCAATAGGGCCCGAATGGGGTCCCAGCCGGACCCCCCAGCCTCTCGGGGTGGCTTTGTGTGGCCCAGGGGGGCACCGGAGGGACGTGGGGTGGCGCAGGGCACCGCTGGGACCACCCTGGGAGTTCTGCTGGTTGTTATGGATTGTGTTCAACAGCCCCGGGGCGAGGGAAGGGTTAAACCTGGTGATGCCTTGAGGGGTTTACCTAAAAGTGAGGTTGGACAGAATGAGGAGAATAAAAAGGAGATTAATTTATTGAATGCCTTCAAGGTGCATTTAGGGCAGACAGAGCCTGCTGGAGAGGTTACACCCAAAATTGTCACGAGTTTTTCGTACTTTATAAAGTGTCACACATCGAGATTTAACCCTCCAAGTACAGTTTCAGGGCATGATGTCAATTATCCCAAGTTTGCTCCCCGCAATTCACTGCTGTTCACACATCTTGGGCCCCGAGGCAGCGAGGTGACCCCGGATTGCGAGCTTTAGAGGAATTGTTTTGCCCAAAAACCCGGAAAACGGGAGCATGGAGCCCAGAGCTGCACACCGAATTACAGAGACACGAGAAACACAGAAACCAAAACCCCGAAATTACAGATACACGAAAAACACAGAAACCAAAATCCCAGATTACAGATAGACTGAAAACACAGAAGCCAAGATCCTAAATTAAATGAAAATTACATCCTAAATTACATGAAAATGTAATTTACATGAAAAACATGTATACATGATATATGAAAAACACAGAGGCCAAAACCCCAAACTACAGATACACGAAAAACACAGAAACCAAAATCCCAGATTACAGATACATGAAAAACACAGAGGCCAAAACCCCAAATAACAGATAGACTGAAACCACAGAAGTCAAGACCCCAAATCACAGATACACGAAAATACAGAAGCCAAGATCCTAAATTACGTGAAAATGTAATTTACATTAAAAACATCGTGATACACGAAAAACACAGAAGCCAAAAATTCCGAACTACAGATATATGAAAAACACAGAAGCTAAACCCCGAAATTACGGATACATGAAAATACAGAAGCCAAGATCCTAAATTACGTGAAAATGTAATGTACATTAAAAACATACATGATGCATGAAAACCGCAGAAGCCAAAACGCCAAACTACAGATACAAGAAAACCACAGAAGCCAAAAATCCCAAATTACAGATACACGAAGGCACAGAAACCAAAACCCCAAATCACAGATACACGAAAATACAGAAGCCAAGATCCTAAATTACGTGAAAATGTAATTTACATGAAAAGCATACATGATACACGAAACCACAGAAGACAAAAATTCCAAATTACAGACACACGAAAGCACAGAAACCAAAACCCCAAATCACAGACACACGAAAATACAAAAGCCAAAATCCCAAGGCACCACCGGCTCAGGCAGTGCCCAAACCTGACCCCACAAACTCCCCCTTCCCCACCTCCGCATCCCTTTCCCGGCTCCAGCTGGAGCCCCGCGTCCCCGGGAGGCTGCGGGGGTGGAGGTGAGCATCCCCCCCCGTCCCCCCCCGACCCCCCTCGGGCCCCTCGGCACCAGCCGCTCGCTCCCAATTCCCACCGCGGGGCCGGCGAGCACAAAAAGCGGCCGCACAAAGCCGCTCGCCCCATTCAGCGCGGGGCGCTCATTAGAGGGTTTTTGTGAGCTCCGGAGGTGGCCCGAGCGAATCGGGGAGCCCCCAGCCAGGTACCCAGATGGCCGGGGCCAGGAGGGGGTTATAGGGGATGTTTGGGGCTTTGTGCTGCAGCTGGGGGCACAGGGAAGGGGGAAAGGGAAGGCGGGGATGGGGGATTTCCCCCCGGCGTCGCCCCCTTTGTCGCCCCTCGGTGTTGTCGCCGCTGCTGGGGGGACAGAGAGGAGCCACACCTGCTGGCCCCACTGGTCATTTCCGCCCAGCTGGCCCTGCTGGGAATTAGGGTTGCACCAAACTCCGCCGGGGTTGTGGGATGGGGAGGCTGGGGAGGTGACAGTGCCACCCACACCCTGCCAGCTCTCCTTGGCCCTCCTGCCCAGGTCACACACCGGGATGTTCCCTGGTGGGAGCTGATCCCAAATCCAGACTCCCCCTGAGCACCAGCACTGCCTCTTCTGCAGTAAAACCATCTGCAGGCTGCACAGCAGGTTATCCAGGGAAGCTTCCAGCCCTGGCAGCGTCCAAGGCCAGGTTGGACAGGCTAGGAGCACCTTGGGACAGTGGAAATGTCCCTGCGTGTGGCAGGGGTGGCACTGGATGGGCTCTGAGGTCACTTCTAACCCAAACAAAAAATCACTTTTCTGTGATTTTACGAAAAGCTAAAAATTCAAGCGGCGAGCAAATGAAGGTTTTCCCTTCAGACAGCATTTCTTATTTGTTATTTATTTCAAACCCCCCAGCCTTGCGTTTGCATAATTACATTTTGCAGTTGTTGGGCCGCGGCGTGGGTTGTGCTTTGGGGTGTGATTTTGTCTGCTGGGAAATGGTCACAGAGAGAGGGAATTTGGGTTCAGCTGGACCTCTCTGTGCCCAAAGCGCCCCTGAGCCGGGGAGAGCCCAGGGAGAGGGAAAAGAGGGAAAAGAGGGAGGGAGGGAGGGAAAAGAGGGAAAAGAGAGAAGGAGGGAAGGAAGGAGGGAAGGAAGGAGGGAAGGAGGGAAGGAGGGAAGGGAGGAAGGGAGGAAGGGAGGAAGGGAGGGAGGAAGGAAGGAAGGAAGGGAGGAAGGAAGGAAGGGAGGAAGGGAGGAAGGAAGGAAGGGAGGAAGGAAGGAAGGGAGGAAGGGAGGAAGGGAGGAAGGAAGGAAGGAAGGAAGGAAGGAAGGAAGGAAGGAAGGAAAAAAAGGAAAAAAAGGAAAAGGATGTCCTGGTCCAGGGTGATGTCCCATATTCGGGATTTTGGGATTTCTGCTCTCCACCCTCCCTCCTGCCTTGCACCCCCCGCTGCCACCCTGACTCCTCTCCCTGTCCCCCTCCAGGTCTCCCGGGGTCCTCCCCCGCTCCGGGTGATGCCCCAGTTCACCTTCGCCTGTTTCTGCGGCCTCCATGGCTTCTGCAAGATGAAGAGGAAGAAGGACGAGGCCGGCGGGGGGCAGGAGACAGCCGTGTGACCAGCAGACCCCGCCGCTGCTGTCCCCTCCCCTCGGTACGCGGACCGCCGGGGGGACTGCGGGGACATCCTTCTCGTCACCTCGCCGAGGAGCAGCTCCCAGCGGTGCCACCTCTGGGGACATCTCGGGAGGTCCTGGGGGGCCCAGGGGTTGAGCAAAAATATCCGGGATGGTGCTGGGCAGGGGAAGGGGGGATGAGCGATCGGGGGCTGGGGGGAGCTGCTTCATCTGCTCATTTGTCCCACAGATTCTCATTTATCCCGCAGATTCTCTCATTCCGAGAATTCCCTCATTTGTCCCGCAGATTCTCATTTATCCCGCATATTCTCTCATTCCAAGAATTCCCTCATTTGTCCTGCAGATTCTCATTTATCCCGCAGATTCTCTCACCCCGCAGATTCTCTCATCCCGCAAATCCCCTCATTTGTCCCACAGATTCTCTCATTTATCCCGCAGATCCCCATTTATCCCACACATTCTCTCATCCCGCAAACTCTCTCATTTGTCCCACAGATTCTCTCATTTATCCCGCAGATTCTCATTCATCCCACAGATCCTCTCATTCCAAGAATTCCCTCATTTGTCCCGCACATTCTCTCATCCCGCAGATTCTCTCATCCCGCAAATCCCCTCATTTGTCCCACAGATTCTCTCATCCCGCGGATTCCCTCATTTCCTCTCCCCTCCCTCTCCCCAGGAAGGCCAGGGAGGATCCGAAGTTTGGGAATGACCTCGCCCAGGATGTCCCCGAGGTGCTGCAGCCACCCTGCCCGGACACCTCGCCCAGCCTGCGTCCCGCTGGGACCGAGAATTCCCACCCACGCTGCCCTCGCTCCAGCAATTCCCAGCAGGCAGAGCTGGAAATGTTCCAGAAATGTGGTGCTGGTGGTGCTCTTGGATTTCCCCACCATCCCGCCCGACCTCCGGATTTAGGGCTGAAGGCTTTTCCAGCAGCTCCTTTCTCGAGCAGAGCGGTGTCCCTGCCAGCCCTGAGCGCCCCAGCCATCCTCCAGTGATGGATTTTCAGTGGGGGAAAAAAAATGGATTTTTTTTCTCCTCTTTTCCCAGTGGCAGCGTTTGGGGAGCTCCTGGCACTGCCCAGTCCCTGCCTGGCTCCTTCCCTCTCCCCCACGCTGGCACAACCCCTGGCATTTTAATTATTTTTATTTTTATAAACTTGGGATTTGCTCGTGGTTCAGGAATTCCTCCTCCCCTCCAGCCTTTGGATCTTCCACTCCTCCACTGAGGAACCAGCTGGACCTGAGCGATGCTGGAGCAGATAAATCCCGCCGATGGCAACGAGCTGCACTTCTCCAGCCGGTGGTTTCTGAATGCTTTTCCAAGGATTTTTCCTCCTCTGGAGAGGGAGCCGAGCGGTGAACCCGAAGATGAAGCTGCAGGGCAACATCCTGGCTGCTCGTGGTTTTCCTTGGGGAAGGGATGCAGGAATGTGTGAGCTTGTTGGTCCTCTCCACAGCGGATCCTTCTCCAGAATTCCAGCTGGAATTCTGCAAATCCCAGGGTTTGTGGAGAAATCCTCGAGCCGTGCTCCTCAAAGATGAGTTTGTTCCCACCAGCAATAATCTTTTTTTAATCACATCACACCGAGGAAAGCAACTTTCCATCCCGGAACACCTTCCTAAAGCTTCTGCTGGAGATGGGAAAAGGAGAAGAGAATTCCCGAGGCAGACATTGCCCAGCAGGACAGAATTCCACCCAGGAATCATCAGCTCCACGTGGAGAATTGGACTCACACTGGGAATCTGCTTGCTCCAGGCAGAGCAATTCCTGCATGCTGGCTGGCAGCCAAGAGGAAAAAAACCCAAAAAAATTTAAATTAATTTTTTTTTTTTAATTTAATTTTTTTTTTCCTCAGAAATCACCTGGTCAAAATCACCTTTCTCCCACCCTGGGCAGGATTTTCTTCCAGCTGCTCCCAGTCTTCCTCTAGCCCTAAATTTGGCTGCCAAAACCACGGCGTTTTTCCAAATGTTATTCCAAGGACGAAGCCCAGGCAGCTCCAGGTGGGCGCAGGGAAGCTCACGTTGCTGCGGGGAAATGCTGACTTTGTCCTGTTCCTATTTTTGCACATCGGCAGAGCCTCCCGAATCCAGGGTTTGCATCCTTGGCGAGGACTTTTGGGATCAGCTCCGGGCCAAAAAAATCCCGGGAAGAAGAGTTGGTGGAACTCAGAATAAAGTTTCCTGAATGTAACTTTATTTTTGCACAAGGATTTCGTGGTGACCACACGAGGGATTCCCTTAAGGACTGAAAGAATTTGGGGTTAATCTCTGCTCTGGAGTTCATCACGAGTGTGAAGATCAGGCTGGAATTCCAGCCTGGTTTTATCCCAGGATAAATCCAGAGGGACAGCCTGACCCTGAGAAATGTGGGAAAATATTCCTTATAGACAAACGGGCTCAGGCTGGACCTCAACACTCTGATTTCTTCTGTTTCTCCAGGTTTTTTCCTATGCAAAAACACACAAAAAAACCAGCAAAAACAAAGCCAGGCTCGCAGCAGGTCCTGACTCGACAAAGCCCTGTTTAAACCCAAGGCTTTGCTTTGGGATTTTGCTCCACCCTATCGATTTTCCTGATTGTCACCTCGATCGATCCCTGGCGAAGAGGGAAAGGCGCAGAGCCATCCTTGCAGTGCTGCCTGACACGGATCAAAGCGTTAAATCGCTTTTTATTGTCCTTTTTTCCCAGATTTCATAGGGAAGGGACCTCCGCGGAGATGTTCCTCGGGAGTGTCCCGACCCCAGGAGCCATAGGAATCCATACTGTACTTTTATTTTGTTTGTGGGTTTTTTTGGTTTGGTTTGGGTTGGGTTTTTTTATGTTGATGGGTTTTTCTGTTTCCTGTTAAAATGGAAAAATAAACTTGTAAATTGTCATTTTTTGCTTATTTTGTACATAAGCACAGCCATCTTCCACGCACAGAGCACAGCGCTTCCTATAGGAATTCCTATGCCAGAGGAATAAATAAATAAAATAAATAAATAAAAATATTTATAATAATTTTCGGAGTGTGGGTTTTATGGTCGTTTGGGGTTTTGCTCCCTCATTTTCTCGGCTGGTTCTTGGAAACACCTCAAAACGCACCTTCCAAAAGAGCCCTGAAATATGAAATCCAGATGTTTGGAAAGGGGATGGATGTGGGGAAGAGTGCAGGGGGTTTTAAGGCATAAACCAGCACAAAAATACCTGGAATGTGAGGAAAACTACCAGCCAAAGGCTTTGGAAAAAGATGGGAAAACCACATTTATTTATTTATTTATTTGGTATATATTATTAATATTAATTCTAACAGCATTGTATTATTATTAGCAATATTTAATGTTGTTTGTTTATTTATTTATTTTGTTTATGTATTTATTTTGTTTATTTATTTATATTGTTGGTTTATTTAATTATCTAGTAATTATTGGGTTCCATCCTAATGAGCACCGCTGGGATTCAAGGGGAGGGGAGGATTTTCCTGCAGGATTTCCTTCCACCTCCTGCAGTGATCCCCATTCCCGGCACGAAATTCCCCCTTTTCCATGGGGAAACCTCCCAGCTCTCCTCGGGGAGACATCCAGCAGCATCCCGGGAATGGATGCATCCCGATTTTCCCGATTTTACAAGGTTATCCCATAAATTATGGATGCGCAGCACGGCTGCGGTTTGCTCCGAGACTCCCCTATCGATCCGCTGGATATTCCCCAGGGAAAAGCTCCTGAGAAAATGAGTTTTTCCCAGTCCCACCCAGCGCGGGAGCTGCTGGGATAAATGGGATTTATGGGATTTATGGGATTTGGGGTTTGTTCTGCGGGGAAAGGTGGAGTTCCCAATCCTCTTCCCATTTTTTCCCATGGAAGAATCCTGCAGAGCCACACACAGCAAAGGTGTTGTGCTAAATACTAGTGTAAATCCAGTGCTTGGAATGAACTTTTCCCAGTCCCACCCAGAGTGGGATGCTGCTAGGATAAATGGGATTTACGGGATTTGGGGTTTGTTCTACGGGGAAAGGTGGAATTCCCAATCCTATTCCCACTTTTTCCCATGGGAGAATCCTGCAGAGCCACAGAGAAGGTGTTGTGCTAAATTCTAGTGTAAATCCAGTGCTTGGTATGAGCTTTTCCCAGTCCCATCCAGCACGGGGAGCTGCTGGGATTTATGGGATTTATGGGATTTGTTCTACGGGGAAAGGTGGAGTTCCCAATCCTCTTCCCACCTTTTCCCATAGGAGAATCCTGCAGAACCACAGAGAAGGTGGTGGGCTAAATTCTAGTGCAAATCCAGCCCTTGGAATGAGCTTTTCCCTGTCCCATCCAGCTAGAGGAGCTGCTGGGATTTGTGGGATCTATGTGAGATGGGGTTTGTTCTGCGGGGAAAGGTGGAATTCCCAATCCTATTCCCACTTTTTCCCATAGGGAGAATCCTGTAGAGCCACACAGCAAAGGTGTTGTGCTAAATTCTAGTGCAAATCCAGGAATATTTATATACAGGAATATCCAGCAGCTGCTGGATTCCCAAAATCCCTGGGATATGAGCAAGGTGACACTCATAGGGACAGCTGGTGACACTCATAGGGACAGCCAGAGGTGTATGAAATCCCACAGAATTCCAGCCCGTTTTGGGTGGGAAGAGACCTTAAAAATCACCTTAAAAATCATTTCATTCCCACTCCTTTCACATCCACACCTTCCGCTGTCCCAGGTGGCTCCAAGCCCTGTCCAGCCTGGCCTGGAATATTTCCAGGGATGGGGAATTTCTCCGCCAGGCCCTCCCCACCCTCCCAGGGAAGAATTCCTCCCCGATTTCCCATCTAAATCTCCCTTTTTTAGTCTAAAGCAGCTCCCCTTATCCTATCCCTCCATGCCCACGTCAAAAGTCCCTCTCCAGGTCGCTTGCAGACGTTTTATTGGCAGAAACACATGGGATAAAATGAGAAAAAGGAGATGATAACGCCTCCCTGAGGCTGAGAACAACCCCGGCTCTTCTCGCCCCTCACGGCCCCTTTAAATCCGCCGGGGCGGCACAGACCATCGCGGGGCAGGGGGAATTCCTCCTCCCCGCCGCTGGAGCGCATAGCCAGCAGGGCCGCGCCACCCCTCCGCGATGGTACCTCCCACACGCGCGCGGATGAAGGGGGCGTGGCCAGCGCGGCGGGCGGGAAGCTCAGATCCCCTCAGGGCGGGGCGGGGTTGGGAGGCGCGGCCGCTGCTCCGGGACGATCCCGGTGGAACCGGAGCTTCCGAAACCCGGGAGATTCCCGGCGTGCGGAGCTTCCCGGCGTGCGGAGAATCCCGGGCGGGCCAGGCTGGAGTGCAGGCCTTAACACAGGGGCGGCGCGCAGGCTCTTGGAGGAAGGGCGGAGGCGGCGCTGCCGGGACCTCGTGGCGCAACGGTAGCGCGTCTGACTCCAGATCAGAAGGCTGCGTGTTCGAATCACGTCGGGGTCACGGCGCCCCGCGGGGCTGCCTTTTTCACCGGGATTTTTCCCTGGATTTTTCACCGAATCCCGGGATATCCGCGGGGTTTTCGGGCTGGGGGAGAGTAGGTTTGGGGGGAAGGGAGCTGCCGGGGTTTGCTGAACGCTCTGGTGTGGTTTTTGCCCCGTGAGCATCGCTCCGCAATGGGATCACAGTGAAACAGGGTTGGGTGGGATTTTGGGAAGGAATCCTTCCCGAATGTTGAAGGTTAAACGTTAAAAAGTCATGTTGGAGTTAAATAATAAATTAAATTGTGGAGGGATCTCCTGGATCTGTGCCCAGGGAAGAGAAGTCCCTGAAGAAGAGGAATCACTCTCCACCTTTTCCTGGGCTGCTCCCGAGATTTCCTTGGGAATTCCAGTGGGAAATGCTGAGAATTTCCATAGGAATATTTGTGGGATCACTTACCGCCTTTTCCTGCGCTGCTCCCGATGTTTCCTCGGGAATTCCAACGGGAAATACTGAGAAATTCCATGGGGATATTTCTGGGATCACTTTCCACCTTTTCCTGGGCTAATCCCGAGGGTTCCTTGGGAATTCCAATGGGAAATGCTGAGAAATTCCATGGGGAATATTTGTGGGATCACTTACCGCCTTTTCCTGGGTTAATCCCCAGGTTTCCTTGGGAATTCCAGTAGGGAAATGCTGAGAAATTCCATGGGGATATTTGTGGGATCACCTGCGGGCTTTTCCTGAGCTAATCCTGAGGGTTCCTTGGAAATTCCAATGGGAAATCCTGAGAAATTCCGTGGGAATATTTCTGGGATCACTTTCCACCTTTTCCTGCGCTGTTCCCCAGGTTTCCTTGGGAATTCCAATGGGAAATGCTGAAAAATTCCGTGGGAATATTTGTGGGATCACTTACCGCCTTTTCCTGGGCTAATCCCGAGGTTTCCTTGGGAATTCCAATGAGAAATCCTGTTAAATTCCATGGGGATATTTATGGGATCACCTGCCGGCTTTTCCTGCGCTGCTCCCAATGTTTCCTCGGGAATTCCAACGGGAAATACTGAGAAATTCCATGGGGAATATTTGTGGGATCACTTTCCACCTTTTCCTGGGCTAATCCCGAGGTTTCCTTGGGAATTCCAGTAGAGAATTCTGAGAAATGAAGCACTGGAGTTGATTTTGGGAATGTTTCGTTTCCCTCCTGCCCCGGTGAGGATGGGAAATGTCAAAATCAGGGAGCAGCAGCTGTTGGATCCAACCAGAGTCAATATTCCCCGTGGAATATTCCCAAAATATTCCCCAGGAATGATTCCTTTGGGCTGGAATATCCATGGAAATGTGCTGCTGGGAATAACCCTTCGTGTTCAGCCAGCCCTGATTTTTGGATTTTTGGGAGGTTTGATTTGGCTTTTCCTGGGTTTGGGATGCCAAATCAGCAATCTGCCTTTGGAATTAGGGAGCTTTGCGCTCTGTCTCTATGTTTTTAATGATTATAAATTAATAAAAATTGTAATTTAATTAATATTTGCTTTTTTTGGGTTGGCATCCCCGCAAACATCAGCTCTGGCAGGGAGTTGGGTGGAAAGGGAATAAAATCTCCGGATGAGCAGATAAAGGAACTGGGATAAAGGGAATAAAGTACTGCAGAGGTCTGAGAATATCCTGGGGGGAAAAAAATTAAAAAATCAGAGTTGAAAGGGATTTTTCACTCTTTTGACTCGAGTGGAACATTCAGTTTTTCATCTCCACAAGCCTTTTAGGGATTCCCGAGTCCCCCAAGCTGCTTTGCCCCACCTTTCCTTTATGGGGTGGCTTTGAAGTTCCCTTCAAAAGCCCAACTTGCCTGGTTTATTCCCATTTTGGAATGACTCCTCGGCTTTGTCGGAGCAGTTAGCTCGGCGTGGGGGATTCCTGGGGGAAAAAAATTCCCAAATGCTGAGCGGTTTGGACATGTTTGGGGGAAAACACGGAGCCGACAGCTGGGCTGTGGGTTAATCTGAGAGCAGAGCAGCTGGCACAGCAAAGGGCTGCTGGGTGGGGAGAGGAAATGATGTAGAGGAAAAGGGGATTTGTGTGTTTGTAGGCAATGTGTTAAAAAATATATATTTATTTTTATATGGAAATATAAATATGTAGTGTATTTTTATATATATAGTATAGTATAGTGTGTATGTATATATAAATATATTGTGTATTTATATATATATATAATATAAATATATATAAATACACAATATATTTTTATATATATAATGTAGTATAGTATAGTATAGTGTGTATGTATATATAAATATATTGTGTATTTATATGTATATATAATATACATATATATAAATACACAATATATTTTAATATATATAATATAGTATAGTATAGTGTGTATATATATATAAATATATTGTGTATTTATATATATAATATAAATATATATATATAAATACACAATATATTTTTAATATATATAATATAGTATAGTATAGTGTGTATATATATATAAATATATTGTGTATTTATATATATGTATAATATAAATTATATATATAAATAATATATTTTATATATATGATCTATATATCATCTATTTATAGATAATATAATATACTAAATATAAGTATATTTATATTTAGATATAAATATATAAACATATAAATATATATACCTCCTATAAATATATAGGGATATTTAATAATACATATAGTTATATCTATGAGATATATATAGTGTTATATATATATAGTTATATATATATTTATTTACATGCAAATATATATATAGCTTTTAATATATAGTTGTATATATGATAATATATATGAAAATATGCATAATTTTATATATGTATTTTATATATAATATATTTATATATAGGTGTATATATATATTTTGTATATAGACACACGTATATTTATATAATATATATAGTATATATATTATATATTATATATTATATATTATATATTAATTATATTTTATATTTTATATTTTACATTTTATATTTTATGTTTTATATTTTTTATTTTATATTTTATATTTTATATATTTTTATATATATAATTTTTCATCCATACATTAAAAAAAATATGTATATATATATGTAGGTGTGAGTATTCCACGGATTCCACGGGATTTGAGGAGCACATCCCTGGTGGAGCTGACACATCCCACGGTGGCATTTCCAGATAGGTGACAGCAGAGGAAATATTTGGGCTGATTCCTTTTCCGTGCTGTTTTCCCTCTTTTTCCCCCTCATTCCTCACTCTTTTCCCAGTTTTCCCGGATTTTCTCAGTTCCCCCGGGATTTCTGCAGGATCCACATCCCAGATTCTCACCCTCCTCCTCCAGCCTCGCACCCCAAACATCCCCACTGCTCCGAGCGCCGGCAGAGCTGGGACACCCCGGGCTGGGATTTTGGGAATCTGCCGGCGGGATTTTGGGAATCTGCCGGCGGGATTTTGGGAATCTGCCTCCCCCGCAGCCCTGATTTAGACACTGAAATTCCAGAGCTGTCAGCCGAGAGCTCAGCTTGGCACACTCAGGGACAGCAGGGACAGGGAGGTGGGAGGGACAGAGCGGCTGAGACATGGCCTTGTTCCCAAAATCCTGAGTCCTTGTTCCCAAAATCCCGTGTCCCTGTTCCCAAAATCCTGAGTCCTTGTTCCCAAAAACCTGAGTCCCTGTTTGTTCCCAAAATCCTGTGTCCCTGTTCCCAAAATCCTGAGTCCCTGTTCCCAAAAACCTGTGTCCCTCTTCCCAAGAACCTGTGTCCCTGTTCCCAAAAACTCGTGCTCCTGTTCCCAAAAACTCGTGCCCCTGTTCCCAAAATCCTGTGTCCCTGTTCCCACAGTCCTGTGTCCCTCTTCCCAAAAACCTGAGTCCCTGTTCCTAAAATCCCGTGTCCCTGTTCCCAAAATCCCGTGTCCCTGTTCCCAAAATCCTGAGTCCCTCTTCCCAAAGTCCTGAGTCCCGCTTCTCAAAAATCTGAGTCCCTGTTACCAAAATCCTATGTCCTTCTTCCCAAAATCCTGAGTCCCTGTTCCCAAAAACCTGTATCCCTGTTCCCAAAATCCTGTGTCCCACTTCCCACAAAACCTGGGATCCATGGAAAACAAGGCTTGGTGGGATTGGGAGAACCCTGAGGGAGCTGGGGAGCTCAGCCTGGAGCAAAGGGGATCAGGGGGGACCTTGTGGCTCTGCAGACTCCCCCGACAGGAGGGATTTGGGATCTGATCGCAGGGCACGGGGACAGCAGGAGAGGGAACAGCCTCAGGCTGGGCCAGGGGAGGCTCAGGTTGGACAGCAGCAGGAATTTCCTCATGGAAAGGGTGGTCAGGGATTGGAAGTGCCCAGGGAGGTTTGGAGTGCTCAGCCCTGCAGGTGTCACCTGGATGTGGCACTCAGGGTGGGGACAAGGTGGGGATCGAGCACAGCTCGGACTCGATGATCCCAGAAGGATTTTCCAGCCTAAATTGTGGGATTTTGGGATCTCACCTGCACCCTGGGCATCACTAAACTCTCCCCAAACATCCATGATTTTCGAACAATTCCACAAATTCTGACTCCATCACTTCCATCCCAATATTTCCACCCATTTCCATGATTTTTTCCCCCGATATCTCATCTAAATCCTGAATTGTTTCAGATCAACACCTTCAATACATAAACTGAGCTCTGGGGATGTTGAAAACAATCAGAAAAATCCCGAGGGATGCAGGAATTTCTTTATGGAAACCCTCGGAACAAATGAGAGTTCCCAAAATTGTTTTTTTCAAGCTGGGTTTGGCTTTGTTTTTCCCTTTTAAACCACGAAGTGCTTCAACATTTAACCCCCAAAGGGAAGAAAAAACCCATTTCTGTGCAATTTGAATGACAAATTTTGAGTTTGTCAGGAGTTTGTTCTCCCAACTCTGTAAAAATGTTCCTTTTCATGGAAAATCAGAATTCTACACTGATTTTTTTTTTCCTCTTCTCTCTGCCTGGGCTGTCGATGATTAACCATGGCTGGGCTTGGAGCAAAGTCCCTCTTCCCTCACTCTGCTTTTCCTGCAGCTTTTCCTGGAGCCAAACAGACTCTGGGATAAATCCAGGCCAATTTGTGGGGTTTCTGGGATTATTTATGGCCTGGAAGGGGGCTGTAGGTGGTGATCCCAAAAAAAAAATCTGCTTTATTCAACATCCTGGGAATTTGGGATCAGCTCCTCCCATCCCTGGGAACAGCATTTTCCCCAGTTGGACAAAAACTTCTGTTTGATTTATATCCTCATTTCCCCTCATTTTTAAAAAATCCTTTTTATTATGAAAATCCCTAAAATCCCCAACTCTGCACTGCTTCCTGCTCAGTCACCACCCTATGACCTGGAGCTGATTTGGGATGGTTTTGGGGTATTTTTCCCTTTTTTTTCCCTCCTGTTTTTCCCTGGAATTCTGTCTCATTGCATTTATCAAGTCGACAAGCACAGCTGGTGGATTTCTCCCCTCGGGGGGAAAAATCTGATGGAAAAATCCCAAATTCTGAGCTCCTGTCTGCACGGATTAAGGGAACTCCGTGCCCTGCAGGGAGGAGAATTCCTTAATTAACTCCTTAATTAAGAGCCAGCTTGAGAAATCTCCTGGTGAAACAAAGGATTTCCTGCATTTCTCTCCCTTCTGGCACAATAAGACTCCTGGGAAGATCTTATTTTCCCCCTTTATTTCCCTTTAAATCGCACAGAAATGTTTTTCCTTTTTAAATCTTGAAGCATTTCGTGCTTTGAAAGGGGAAAAACCCAAACCCAGCTTGAAAACAAATCAACACACTCATTATTTTTTTTAAAATTCCCATTTTCCTGGGTTTCCAGAGCTGATTTTTCCCTTTTTTCCCCTATTTTCCTTCCTCCTGCAGCTCATCCCAGCCGGGAATATTTGGGAAGGATGGATTTGAGGTGCTGCAGGTAAGAAAAAAGGGAATTAAACCCTCCCTGCTGGGCTCCTCCAGGAATTCCTGCTGTTCCCATGGAAACAGATGTGGAATTGCAGGGAACTTCTCCAGATTTTCAGGACTATTATTAATTTTTTTTTTTCCTTTTTTTAACAGCAAAACCTCCTTTATCATTCCCAAGCAGGCTGGGGGGAAATTTATTTTTTTTAAATCTGCTTTTTTTGAGGCACCAAGGTGGAGTGGGAATCCAGCATTCCCAGAAAAACTGGGATTTTCCAGCCATTGGGAACTCGGAACATCAGGGCTTTGTGGCAGGAGTTGAAATTTCCCCTTTCCCCCTGATTTTACCCCATTTTTTCTGGTTTTCCTCAGGTGATTTTCATGGAAGGTGAGGTTCCATCCATCCATCCATCCACGGAATTTTGTTGGCCAGGAAAAAAAGGGTTTTTTGGAGTTTTTTGTTGTTTTGATCTTAATTTGATGCTCATTAGGATGAAGGAATATTTGGTTTAATGAGATTTTAGTCTCATATGTGAGTGAGGAGAGGAAAATCCCATTCCTGCTCCTTGTTTTATCCCAATCCATCCCGTTTTTCCAGACTTTGGGAATTCCACTCACAACCAAGGGAACCCAAGAGTAACCGAAATGGGCAGAGAAAACCAGGAAAGGGAAAAGAAAGGAGAATAAGAATAAGAATAGGAATAGGAATAAGAATAGGAATAGGAATAGGAATAAGAATAGGAATAAGAATGAGAATAGGAATAAGAATAAAAATAAAAATAAAAATAAAAATAAAAATAAAAATAATAGAATAAGAATAGGAATAAGAATAGAATAAGAATAAGAATAGAATAGAATAGAATAAGAATAAGAATAGGAATAAGAATAAGAATAAGAATAGGAATAAGACTAAGAATAAAAATAAGAATAAAAATAAGAGTAAGAATAAGAATAGAATAAGAATAAGGGTAAGAATAGGAATAAGAATAAAAATAGGAATAGGAATAGGAATAGGAATAAGAATAGAAATAAGAATACGAATAAGAATAAAAGAATAAGAATAAGAATAAGAATAAAAGAATAAGAATAAGAATAAGAATAAGAATAAGAATAGGAATAAGTATAATAATAAGAATAATAATAATAAGAGTAAATAACAATAATGATAAGAATAAGGATAAGGATAAGACTAAGGATGAGAAAAAGAATTTTAAAAAAAAAGTAAAAATAAAATTAAAAATTAAAAAATGTGTCCAATCACCCCAGGCAGCCCCGCCCCGCTCAAATCCAGCCGGGATGAGCTCTCCTCGCATTCCTCCCGAGGTGATTCCGTTGTAACGAAGCTCTTCCCGTTGGATTGGCCCCGAGCTGGAGGGTTTGATTTAAATGCAAATTGATCCTCCCGCTGGAAAGTTAAAGGGAGGTGAAAACAGCAGCCAGGGGATGGGGATTTGCTTTATGTGCAGCGATTTGACTCCAATCCTCGTTGATTCCCTCGTTTTCCGTGATTTATGGCTGGGGATGCTTCCCAAGATCCAACCAAATAAATCTGGATCTCTGCGGGGCTCAACTTTGGGATCCCGAATTTGGGATCCTCCTCCTGGGCCTGGAGATTTCCCGGGAGAAATGAGGTGGGAAAGGGATTTTTCCAGCTCGGGAAGCTGCAGAATCCAGGGAATGTCAATTCTTCATGGGGAAAAACTGCAGGAACAGAATTCCCTGGGAATGCCGAGGATTCCCAAAACTCCAGAACAGCTCCAGAGGTTCCTAAACATCTGGGAACATCTGGGCTGCAGTGCCCATGGATCTCTGAGGAGGAGATGGATTGGGAGGATTTTTCCCTTTTTGGGATTTTCCCTCGGGGAAGGATTTTTCCACAAACTTTTTCCGGAACACTTGGAGGAGGAGGAGAAGCTTTCAGCGCCTTGGTGGAGAACCAGGTCAGGGCAGCAGAATCCTGGGATGAGCGCCAGGCTGGGAAACATCTCCAGAGGGTCCAACCTCCCACTCCTCCGAGCTCCCTGCGGGGTGCCGGGAGCTGCGGGGAGCAGAATTTTGGGATTCCGCTGCCGGATCCTCCCTGTTTTCCTCATTTTTGGGGTGCCACATCCATCGGATGCTCAGAGATCCACCTGGGAGCAGCGCCCATCCCTTTCCAGAAACCACCGCAGGGAGTCAGAGCTTTTCCATCTCCTCCTTCCTGATTTTTCCCGTCTTCCTCCGGATTTTTCCCGTCTGGCTGTCTCCTGATTTTTCCTGTCTCTTTCCCGATTTTTCCCGCCTGTCTGTCTCCTGATTTTTCCTGTCTCTTTCCCGATTTTTCCTGTCTGTCTATCTCCTGATTTTTCCTGTCTTTTTCCCAATTTTTCCCTTCTGACTCCCGATTTTTCTCGTCTGTCTATCTCCCGATTTTCCCCGTCTGTCGCCCTTCCCCTGGATTTATTTTTTCCCTGCTGGCGCGGAGCGAACCCAGACCATCCCGGGGAGCCATAAAAGGCTCAGGGATGGATTTGTAACGCCGGCAATTCGCACGCACAGCCCCGAGGAGGAGCTCGGACGGGGAAATCCTCCCCGCCTGGAGTGTCCTACATCTTCCAGAGGGGGAACGGCGGCGCCGCTGGATTCGCGAGGATTTTTTTTTTTCCCCCCTCTTCCCACGCGGCATTCCCAGCCGGGGAGTGGGAGGAAGGGGATGCTCGGAGGGTTTGGGAAGTTGAGGGGCTTTTGCAGTGATCCACCTGCTGTGGAGCTGTGAGTATTGCCGAGAAATCCGGGAAGGAGGGAAGGAGGGAAAGGAGGGAAAAGAAGGAAGGAAGGAAGGAAGGAAGGAAGGAAGGAAGGAAGGAAGGAAGGAAGGAAGGAAGGAATTTAATGAAATGAAATGAAATGAAATTAAATTAAATTGTCTCGAGTAAACTGTGACACGAGCAAATCTCACCTTGCTCTGCTGATTCCTCAGCCCACCCAGGATTTAAAAAAAAAGCTGATCTGGGCTCTTTGATCTCTTTGAAGAAACGGAACAGCTTTTATCCCTGTCCCGTTGCTGTGACAGCCCTGACATCCTCCTGCTGGGGAATATTTCCTTCCACAACCTCCCTCTCTCCCTCCCTCCCATCAGCAGCTGCAGGAAATCGCAGTTGGCAGGAGGAGGCTGGAAAGGATCCCGAGGGACTGCGATGGGGGAAGGGGTGAAGCCAGGGTGGCCAGAAGGATCCCAATCCCCCAAAACTTCTCCTCCCGCACCCCAAGGATGCTCAGGATCTCACAAAAAGAGCTGCCTGTGAGTCCTGCTGCTTTTTCCCCGCTTGGCAGGAGGAATTCTCTTCTAATTCCGACGTTTTTCCTCTTTTTACTCTTTTTTTTGTTGTTTGTTTTGCCAGCTGGGAGAGGCAGGGAGCTGGTGATGGTTGTGTTGTTATTTTCCTGGTGGTTGTTACTATGGCGAGGAGAGGTCAGGAATCCCAGGATGACAATTCCATGCCTCTTCCCTTTCATTCTCAGCTGCCGGGGTTGGAGCAAAGGCCCCAAAATCAGGCTGGTCCCAACCCCTTTTCCCTCGGGACACAGGGAGAGGAAAATCCTTTTCCCCCAAGTTTCCCTGATGGATTTCAGAGACCCAGGAAAGGGGAAAATCCTTTTTATTCCCTAATGGATTTCAGAGACACAGGAAGGAGGAAAATCCTTATTTTCCCTAGTGGATTTCAGGGACACAGGGAAGAGGAAGATCCTTTTCCCCCAAGTTTCCCTGATGGATTTCTCTGGAGTTTTGGACAGAAGAATTTCCAGGTTCTCCTCCTGGCAGACACTGCAGGGATGCTGGTTGTGCCTCATCCCAACCCTTTGGAATGAAGGGATGGAAGCACAGGGCAGATCCCCTTTGTTCACTCAGGAAACAAGTCTGGGTTTCTTATTGGGATTTTCCCAAATTTTTCCTTTTGGGATTTTCCCAGATTTTTCCAGGAGCACATCCAGCCTGGAAAACCCAATGGCTGTCACTGCTGGATGATTAACTTGTGCTTGGATGGGGGAGAGCCAGGTGGGGCTGTGAATCCCAACGTATCCACAGGGAACAGGGACATGGATTTGGGAATGATCCTCTGCTCCAGCCAGGAGGTTATTCCTGGGGAGAAGGACATGGATTTGGGAATGATCCTCTCCTCCAGCCAGGAAGGTTATTCCGTAGGAGAAGGACAAGGATTTGGGAATGATCCTCTTCCAGGGATGTCCTTCCAGAGGAGAGGGACATGGATTTGGGAATGATCCTCTGCTCCAACCAGGGAAGCTCTTCCTGGCTCAGCAGAACCTCAACATCCCCAGGAAAAATCCCTCAGGATCCCGAGCACGGGGAGGAGAGGCAATGCCGCTGTCCCAGCCCGGCTGAGCCAGGAATTGGCCTTTTTTGGGAATTTTTTGGCACGGGCTGGCGCTGCCCTTCAGAGCCGTCTCCCAAAAACTCAGAGCAGCGCCGCTGGGAGGACAAAGGGAGTTCTGCCCTTGGATGCGGGCGGGCTTTGGACACCCCCGGCAGCAGCGAGGTGGAGATGCCCGCAGCGAATCCGCCCGCGCCGCTTTTGTTCCGCTGCCTTCGCCCTCTCGCCCTCATTAAGCTCATTTACATGGCGCCTAATGACGTTCGGGGAGCGGAGATGGAATAGAGAGCTCGGGATCCCCCCGGGATCGTTCTGGGATCACCCCGGGATCGTTCTGAGATCGCTCCCGGCTGCCGCGGTGGGGCTGGAGCCGTGGGAGCTGCTGGAGAGGGTTTTACAGGGGTGAGGATGAGGATGATCGGGAAGAGGAATTCAGTGGGGCTGGAGCGGTGGAGGTTGATGGAGAGGGTTTTTTAGGGGTGAGGATGACGATGAGGAGGATGAGGAGGAATCCGGTGGGGCTGGAGCGGTGGAGGTTGCAGAAGGTTTTTCTCGGGGTGAGGATGAGGAGGATCAGGAATATCAGGAGGAGGAACCCACCGGGGCTGGAGCGGTGGGAGCTGCTGGAGAGGGTTTTTTAGGGGTGAGGATGAGGAGGAATTCGGTGGGGCTGGAGCGGTGGAGGTTGCAGGAGAAGGTTTTTTAGGGGTGAGGATGAGGAGGATCAGGAATATCAGGAGGAGGAACCCACTGGGGCTGGAGAGGTGGGGGGTTGATGGAGAGGGATTTTTAGGGGTGAGGATGAGGAGGATGAGGATGATCAGGAGGAATCCGGTGGGGCTGGAGAGGTGGGGGTTGATGGAAAAGGTTTTTCTCGGGGTGAGGATGTGAGGAGGATGAGGAGGAAGAATCCGGTGGGTCAGAGAAGGAAGGGGGCAAGGAAAAGTTCCCCAGCAGGAAAAAAATAAAAAAACCAGGCGTGGAGCCGAGCAGACGCTGGGTTTGAATGTCACTTGGGGGCGGGGAAGCTCGGCAGGCAGCAGAACAAACTGACTCCAACCTTCTCGCCTGGTTTTTATTTTTTTTCTTCCCTCGCCGTTTTTTTTTTTCTTTCCCACCTCTTTTGTTTTGCTTTATTTTTAGGCTCGCTCTCTGCGTGAGCTGCCGAGGCAGCCCTGGAGCCGCAGGATTGATGGAGAGGCGCTGAAAGGTACCGGGGGGCTGTTTGGGGCGGGGGTGGCACAGGGGACAGGTGGCACTGGGAGGGGCGCTCTGGTCCCGCTCTGCCCCGGGCGGGATGGGGTTTGTTATTTTCCGTCGGTTCTTGAGGGACGTTTTGGGGTTGGAGTGAATCCAGGGAAGGGAATGGAGCTGGGGAAGGGTTGGGAGAATCCTGAGGGAGCTGGGAAAGGAGCTCAGCCTGGAGAAAAGGGGATCAGGGGGACCTTGTGGCTCTGCAGACTCCCTGACAGGAGGGATTTGGGATCTGATCGCAGGGCACAGGGACAGGAGGAGAGGGAACAGACTCAGGCTGGGCCAGGGGAGGCTCAGGTTGGACAGCAGCAGGAATTTCCTCATGGAAAGGGTGGTCAGGGATTGGAAGTGCCCAGGGAGGTTTGGAGTGCTCAGCCCTGCAGGTGTCACCTGGATGTGGCTCTCAGGGTGGGGACAAGGTGGGGATCGGGCACAGCTCGGACTCAATGATCCCAGAGGGATTTTCCAGCCTAAATTTTGGGATTTTGGGATCTCACCTGCATCCTGCCCTACCTGGTGCTCCAACCACCCCTGGAGCTACCCAAGACCAGCCCGGATGTGACACTTCTCACCCAGCTCAGGAATCAAACCCAACACGGATCATCCTCCAACCCTCTCCCACCCTCAATAATCCCATTTTCCAGCACAACCCCATCTCCCCACACCCCTCCCCTCCCTCCGACCGCCATGGAGCTTCCCCACACCAAGGACTTCCACTGGAAATCGCTGGCTCCCCTGCCCAGCCGCCGCGTGTACGCCGCGCTGGCCGAGGCGGCCGGCCAGCTCTTCGCCGTGGGTGGCTGCGATGACAACGGCATCCCCGTGGACTCCTTCGAGGTTTACTCCCCCCGAGGCTGACCAGTGGACCTCGCTGCCCCCCATGCCTACGGCCAGGGCTGGCGTGGCTGTCACGGCGCTGGGCAAGAGGATCATGGTGATCGGCGGCGTTGGCGCTGACCAGCTGCCGCTGAAGGTGGTGGAGATGTACAACACGGAGGAAGGGCGCTGGAGGAAGAGGAGTTCGCTCAGGGAGGCTGCCATGGGCATCTCGGTGACAGCCAAGGGTAAGGGGGACCTGCTGGGGGTTGGTGGGGTTGGGGAATTTCGGGATTGATCGTTAAAGGTTGGGCTTGGCGAGCTCGGAGGTTTTCCCGGCGCAAAAACTTTGTTGCTTTGTTCGTCTCCAAAATAATTTTTGGGATTCCGGAAGTTGGGTTCGGTGTGTTTGTCCCCTCCTGGGATGTCCCACAGCACAGCCAGAGCCAGCCCGGGTTTGTCACCAGCCCTGGAGCCACCAGGGTTGTGGCTCTGCTGGTCCCTGGGGGGGTTTGGACAGCTCTGACCTCCAGGGGCTGCAACCTGTTTCCTTGCCTTTGCAGCAAATTCCTGTCCTTGAGGTCCAAATTTTGGTCCTTGAGGTCCAAATTTTGGTCCTTGAGGGGATTTTTTTTACAGGGGGAGGGGATGGATTTTTGCAGGGAAATGGAATGGATTTTTGGTGCTTTCCTATATTAATTTTGTGGGATTTTTTGCAGGGGGGAATGGATTTTTGGTGCTTTCCTATATTAGTTTTGTGGGATTTTTTGCAGGGGGGAATGGATTTTTGCAGGGAAATAGAATGGATTTCTGGTGCTCATAATAATTTTGTGGGATTTTTTTTTTTTTTGCAGGAGGGGATAAATTTTTGCCAGGAAAGGGGATGGATTTTTGGTGCTTTCCTATATTAATTTTGTGGGATTTTTTTGCAGGGGGGAATGGATTTTTGCAGGGAAATGGAATGGATTTCTCCTGTTTTCCTACAACAGTTTTGTGGGATTTTTTTTGCAGCAGGGGGTAAATTTTTGCCAGGAAATGGAATGGATTTTTGGTGCTTTCCTATATTAATTTTTTGGGATTTTTAGCAGGGGGGAATGGATTTTTGCAGGGAAATGGAATGGATTTCTCCTGTTTCCCTACAACAGTTTCGTAGGATTTTTTTTTGCAGGAGGGGCTGGATTTTTGCAGGGAGCGGGGATGGATTCCTGCTGCTTTCCTATAATAATTTTGTGGGTTTTTTGGGATTTTTTTCCCTGTCCAGACCACCGGGTGTACGCAGCTGGAGGGATGGGCTCAGACCTGCGGCCCCACAACTTCCTGCAGCACTACGATGTGCTCAAGGACATCTGGGTGTCCCTGGCGGCCATGCCCACCCCGCGCTACGCTGCCACCTCCGTCCTGAGGGGCTCCAAGATCTACGTGCTGGGTAAGGAGCAGCCCTGCCCAGTCTGAGTCCTGCTTGTCCTCCTTTCTCCTTTTTTCTCCTTCTTTCTCCTCCTTTCTTCTCCTTCTTTCTCCTCCTTTTCCTCCTTTCTCCTTCCTTCTCCTCCTTCTCCTCCTTTTCCTCCTTTCTTCTCCTTTCTTCTCCTTTCTTCTCCTCCTTTCTCCTCCTTTTCCTCCTTTCTTCTCCTTTCTTCTCCTCCTTTTCCTCCTTTCTTCTCCTTTCTTCTCCTCATTTCTTCTCCTTTCTTCTCCTTTCTTCTCCTCATTTCTTCTCCTTTTTCTCCTTTCTTCTCCTCCTTTCTCCTCCTTTTCCTCCTTTGTTCTCCTCCTTTTCCTCCTTTCTTCTCCTTTCTTCTCCTCATTACTTCTCCTCATTCCTTCTCCTTTTTCCTTCTTTCTCCTTTCCCCCTATTTCCTCTTCTTTCCCCTTCCTTCCCCTTCTTTCTCCTTCCTTCTCCTTTCTTCTCCTCATTTCTTCTTTCTCCTTTCTCCTTTCCCCTTCCTTCTCCTTCTTTCTCCTCATTTTCCTCCTTTCTTCTCCTTTTCCTCCTTTCTCCTTCCTTCTCCTCCTTTCTCCTCCTTTTCCTTCTTTCTTCTCCTCCTTTTCCTCCTTTCTTCTCCTTTCTTCTCCTCATTTCTTCTCCTCATTCCTTCTCCTTTTCCCTTCTTTCTCCTTTCCCCTTATTTCCTCTTCTTTCCCCTTCCATCCCCTTCTTTCTCCTTCCTTCTCCTTTCTCCTCCTTTCCTTCCTTTCTTCTCCTTTCTTCTCCTCATTTCTTCTTTCTCCTTTCTCCTTTCCCCTTCCTTCCTCTTCCTTTTTCTTCCTTTTTTCTCCTTCTCCATACTTCTCCTTCCTTGTCCTTCCCTCTTTAATTTTCTTCCTTTTTCTTCCTTTTCCCTCCTTCTCCTTCTTTCTCCTCCTTTTCCTCATTTCTTCTCCTTTCTCCTTCTTTGTCTTTCTTTCTCCTTTCAATTTCCTTCCCCTTCCTTTTTCCTCATTTTTCCTCCTTTTTCTTCATTTTTGTTCCTTTTTCGTCCTTCTCCTTCCTTCTCCTTCTCCTTCTCCTTCTCCTTCTCCTTCTCCTTCTCCTTCTCCTTCTCCTTCTCCTTCTCCTTCTCCTTCTCCTTCTCCTTCTCCTTCTCCTTCTCCTTCTCCTTCTCCTTCTCCTTCTCCTTCTCCTTCTCCTTCTCCTTCTCCTTTTCTCCTCCTTTCTTCTCCTCCTTTCTTCTCCTTTCTCCTTCTTTGTCCTTCTTTCTCCTTTCCACTTCCTTCCCCTTCCTTTTTCCCTCTTTTTTCTTCCTTTCTATTCATTTTTCTTCTGTTTTATTCAGTTTTCTTCCTTTTTCCTCCTCCTACTTCCTTCTCCTCCCTTCCTCCTCCTTCCTCCTCCTTCCTTCTCCTTCCTTCCACTTCCTTCTCCTCCTTTCTCCTTTCTCCTTCTCCTTCTCCTCCTCCTCCTCCTCCTCCTCCTCCTCCTCCTCCTCCTCCTCCTCCTTCCATTCCGCCTACAGGAAGTGGGCAAAGGCTGCAAAATTCACCTTTTTCCTGCCCCAAAACACCAAAAAAAACCCCCAGAAAGGCGCAAAATCCCCCATTTCACTCGGGAAACTTAGGATCCGAACCTCCCTGCTCCCTGACCGACATTCCCACCCTTTTCCCTTTTCCCAGGGGGAAGGCAATCCAAGTACGCCGTCAACGCCTTCGAGGTGTTCGACACCGACACGCGCTCCTGGACCAAATTCCCCAACATTCCCAACAAAAGGGCTTTTTCCAGCTTCGTCCCCACCGAGGACAAGCTCTTCAGCCTGGGCGGGCTGCGGCAGGGCCGGCTCTACCGGCAGCCCAAGTTCATGAGGACCGTGGATGTGTTCGACCTGGAGCAAGGTGGGGCGGGAGGGGGTGTGGGGCTGGGTGTGGGGTTTGGGGTTTGGGGTTTGGGGCACACGGGGTTGGGGACACATAGAGCCGGGTTTGGGGTTTTGGGGCACACGAGGTTGGGTTTGGGGTTTGGGGAAACAGAGGGTTGGGTTTGGGGTTTGGGGTCACACGGGGCTGGGTTTGGGGTTTGAGGAAACAGAGGGTTGGGTTTGGGGTTTGGGGCACACAGGGATGGTTTGGGATTTGGGGCACATAGGGATGGTTTGGGGTTTGGGGTCACACGGGGTTGGGTTTGGGGTTTGAGGAAACAGAGGGTTGGGTTTGGGGTTTGGGGCACACAGGGATGGTTTGGGATTTGGGGCACATAGGGATGGTTTGGGGTTTGGGGTCACACGGGGCTGGGTTTGGGGTTTGGGGAAACACAGGGCTGGGTTTGGGGTTTGGGGAAACACAGGGCTGGGTTTGGGGCACACAGAGCTGGGTTTGGAGTTTGGGATCACATAGAGTTTGGTTTGGCGGCACACAGGGTTGAGTTTGGAGTTTGGAGCACACAGGGATGGGTGTGGGGTTTAGGGGCACACGGGGTTGGGTTTGGGGTCACACGGGGTTGGGTTTGGGGTTTGGGGCACACAGGGTTGGGTTTGGGGTCACACGGGGTTGGGTTTGGGGACATATAGGGCTGGGTTTGGGGTGTATGGGTGCATAGGGTTGGGTTTGGAGTTTGGGGCACACAGGGAAGGGTTGGGGTTTATGGGCACACGGGGTTGGGTTTGGGGCACATAGGGTTGGGTTTGGGGTTTGGGGCACACAGGGAAGGGTTGGGGTTTATGGGCATGTAGGGTTGGGTTTGGGGCACATAGGGTTGGGTTTGGGGTTTGGGATTTGGGGCACACAGGGATGGTTTGGGGTTTGGGGACATATAGGGCTGGGTTTGGGGTGTATGGGTGCATAGGGTTGGGTTTGGAGTTTGGGGCACACAGGGAAGGGTTGGGGTTTATGGGCACACGGGGTTGGGTTTGGGGCACATAGGGTTGGGTTTGGGGTTTGGGGCACATAGGGATGGTTTGGGGTTTATGGGCACACAGGGCTGAGTTTGGGGTTTGGAGCACACCGGGATGGGTGTGGGGTTTAGGGGCACACGGGGTTGGGTTTGGGGTCACACGGGGTTGGGTTTGGGGTTTGGGGCACACAGGGTTGGGTTTGGGGTTTGGGGACACATAGGGCTGGGTCTGGGGTGTATGGGTGCATAGGGTTGGGTTTGGGGTTTGAGGCACATAGGGATGGTTTGGGGTTTATGGGCACACGGGGTTGGGTTTGGAGTTTGGAGCACACAGGGATGGTTTGGGGTTTGGGGACACATAGGGATGGGTTTGGGGTTTGGGGGCACACGGGGTTGGGTTTGGGGTTCTGCTGTCTTTGCAGAGCACAGAGCTCCCATCCTCTCCCTTGAGCTCAGTTTAGAGAGCAATTTCCAGTCAGGATTAACAAGTGGAAAGGGAATACCACAATCCCGAGGCAGCTGCATCCCACAGCTCCCTCCTGACGGGCTGGGAACGAACCTGACCCATCCCATGGGATAATGGGAATGAACCTGACCCATCCCATGGGATAATGGGAACGAACTTGACCCATCCCGTGGGATAATGGGAACGAACTTGACCCATCCCATGGGATCACGGGAACGAACCTGACCCATCCCATGGGATAATGGGAATGAACCTGACCCATCCCATGGGATCACAGGAATGAACCTGACCCATCCCATGGGATAATGGGAATGAACCTGACCCATCCCATGGGATAATGGGAACGAACCTGACCCATCCCATGGGATCATGGGAACGAACCTGACCCATTCCATGGGATAATGGGAATGAACCTGACCCATCCCGTGGGATAATGGGGATGAACCTGACCCATCCCATGGGATCATGGGAATGAACCTGACCCATCCCATGGGATCACGGGAACGAACCTGACCCATCCCATGGGATAATGGGAACGAACTTGACCCATCCCATGGGATCACGGGAACGAACCTGACCCATCCCATGGGATAATGGGAATGAACCTGACCCATCCCATGGGATCACAGGAATGAACCTGACCCATCCCATGGGATAATGGGAATGAACCTGACCCATCCCATGGGATAATGGGAACGAACCTGACCCATCCCATGGGATAATGGGAACGAACTTGACCCATCCCATGGGATCATGGGAACGAACTTGACCCATCCCATGGGATCACGGGAACGAACTTGACCCATCCCATGGGATCACAGGAATGAACCTGACCCATCCCATGGGATCATGGGAATGAACCTGACCCATCCCATGGGATAATGGGAATGAACCTGACCCATCCCATGGGATAATGGGAATGAACCTGACCCATCCCATGGGATCATGGGAATGAACCTGACCCATCCCATGGGATCACAGGAATGAACCTGACCCATCCCATGGGATAATGGGAACGAACCTGACCCATCCCATGGGATAATGGGAACGAACTTGACCCATCCCATGGGATCACGGGAACGAACTTGACCCATCCCATGGGATAATGGGAACGAACCTGACCCATCCCATGGGATCACAGGAATGAACCTGACCCATCCCATGGGATCACAGGAATGAACCTGACCCATCCCATGGGATAATGGGAACGAACCTGACCCATCCCATGGGATCATGGGAATGAACCTGACCCATCCCATGGGATAATGGGAATGAACCTGACCCATCCCATGGGATCATGGGAATGAACCTGACCCATCCCATGGGATAATGGGAATGAACCTGACCCATCCCATGGGATAATGGGAATGAACCTGACCCATCCCATGGGATCATGGGAATGAACCTGACCCATCCCATGGGATAATGGGAACGAACTTGACCCATCCCATGGGATCATGGGAATGAACCTGACCCATCCCATGGGATAATGGGAATGAACCTGAGCCATTCCATGGGATAATGGGAATGAACCTGACCCGTTCCATGGGATCACGGGAATGAACCTGACCCATTCCATGGGATCATGGGAACAAACCTGACCCATCCCATGGGGTTTTATCCCCAAACCCAGTGTCTCCTGTCCTTCCCGTGGCAGGTGGGTGGATGAAGATGGAGCGCTCGTGCTTCCTGAAGAAACGGCGAGCAGATTTCGTGGCTGGCTACCTGCAGGGCAGAGTCGTCGTGGCTGGGGGTCTGGGTGAGCTCTGGGGCTGTGGGGAAACGTGTGGGGTTGTTGTCATCCCGGAAAAGGGAGAAATCCCTGTTCTGGCTGGTGGGAGGGAGCAGAGAGAGCAGAAATCCCAGAAATCCCATAAAGGGATGGGGTACAGAGCAGGGAAAGCAGAAATCCCAGAAATCCCATAGAGGGATGGGGTACAGAGCAGGGAAACCAGAAATCCCATAAAGGGATGGTGTAGACATCAGGGAAAGCAGAAATCCCAGAAATCCCAGAAAGGGATGGGGTACACATCAGAGAAAGCAGAAATGCCATAAAGGGATGGCGCACAGAGCAGGGAAAGCAGAAATCCCAGAAATCCCAGAAATCCCAGAAATCCCAGAAATCCCAGAAATCCCATAGAGGGATGGGGTACAGAGCAGGGAAAGCAGAAATCCCATAAAGGGATGGGGTACACATCAGAGAAAGCAGAAATGCCATAAAGGGATGGGGCACAGAGCAGGGAAAGCAGAAATCCCAGAAATCCCATAAATGGATGGGGTACAGAGCAGGGAAAGCCGAAATCCCATAGAGGGATGGGATACAGAGCAGGGAAAGCACAAATCCCAGAAATCCCAGAAATCCCAGAAATCCCAGAAATCCCAGAAATCCCAGAAATCCCAGAAATGCCATAGAGGAATGGGGCATAGAGCAGGGAAAGCATGAATCCCAGAAATCCCACAAAGGGATGGGGTAGAGATCAGGCCGAGGATCCTCGCTGGCTCTTCCCATCTCATCCCGCTCCTCCTTTCGCTCTTCCAGGGAACCAACCGACCGTGCTGGAATCCGCCGAGGCGTTCCACCCCGACAAGAACAAGTGGGAAGCTCTTCCCGCCATGCCCACGCCGCGCTGCGCCTGCTCCAGCATCGTGCTGCGGGGCTGCCTGCTGGCCGTGGGGGGAGTCAGCCAGGGGCTCAGCACCGCCGTGGAGGCGCTGTGCCTCTCGGAGTCCTGATGCCCGGAGGAGGATTTCCCGCCTGGAAATGTCGCTGTGGCTCGTTGTGGCCGGTGGTGGCACTGGGGACAGTGCGGTCGGGCTGTGGTGGGAGCTGGCGGGTCGTGCAGGGGTCACATCCCGGGGGTTGTGGGGTGACCCTCGATGGCATTGCTGGTGGACCCCCATGGAGGATCCCACATCAGCCAGGGGCCACTCTGGTCACTGTCACAGCTCCATGGGGATGTCCAGATCTGTGGGGACACCGAGCTCAATGGGGACGCCAAGATCCATGGGACACCCAGCTCCTTGGGGACACCCAGCTCCATGGGGACACCCAGCTCCGTGGGGACACTGAGCTATGTGGGACCACCGAGCTCAATGGGGACACCCAGCTCCACAGGGACACCAAGCTCAATGGGGACGCCAAGATCCATGGGGACACCCAGCTCAATGGGGACACCCAGCTCCATGGGACACCAAGGGACACAGGGACACCCAGATCCGTGGGGACACTCAGCTCCACGGGGACACCAAGCTACGTGGGGACACCCAGCTCAGTGGGGACACCGAGGGACACCAAGGGACACCCAGCTGGAGGAACTGCTCTCCACATCTCCCACCTGCAGGAAGGAGATGCCACCGTGGGAATTGTGTCCCTGCAGCCCTCCCGACCCCAGGGGACAGCTGGGGTGGCCTCA
The DNA here is from genome assembly GCA_024500445.1 of Entomyzon cyanotis. Classification (NCBI taxonomy): domain Eukaryota; kingdom Metazoa; phylum Chordata; class Aves; order Passeriformes; family Meliphagidae; genus Entomyzon; species Entomyzon cyanotis. The sequence goes on along the minus strand of JAKEPQ010000908.1, from coordinate 4,748,791 downwards.
GGACTGTCCAGATGGCTCACTGGTCATGTTGTCCTCCCTGATCCCAGAATATGTGGGAGATTCCCAAAAAACCCTTCTCCCAAGAGAAATTCCAAACCCACAGCCGGATCCGGGGATCGTTCTTTGCCTTCACAGCGAGGCTTTTCCTGCAATCGGGCAGAACCTGGAGCCGGGAGGATGAATTCCCAAGGGACAGCTCTGGCTCCTCGCTGGTGGCACTGAACTGTCACAGACACTGTCCTTGCCGGCTGTCAGGTGGACTTGGCCTCACCTTGCAGTTTTCCAACGTTTTTAGCTGTTTCGGTGATTTGGGATCTGGGAGAAAGGAGCAAACCAGGACTGTGCCACCGGGTGGTGGCTTTGGTGATGCCAAGGTGACCCCAGCCGCTGCCTCCTTTTGGGCTCCACTGTCCCCAGGCGGTTTTTGGGAGAGCGGTCCGAACCGTCGGGATGCAATTCCAGCTGGGAGCAGCTGCTCCATTAAAATCTGGCTTCGGGAAAGCCCTGGGAGGAGGCCAGGCTGTGTCAGGGGTGGGAAAATGTGGGAGAGATGGGTCAGGGCAGGCTGGGATCGTGGAATGATTTAGGTTGGAAGGGACCTTAAAGATCAACCATGGGGTTTTGGGGACAGCTTCCCCCATCCCAGGTGGCTCCAAGCTCCATCCAGCCTGGCCCTGGACATTCCCAGGGATGAGCAGGGATGTGGCACCATCGCTGTTCCCTTCCAGGGTGTCACATCCCTCCTTTGACGCGGGGAGAGGGTTACGGTGTCCCCGCGCTGTCCCCGCGGTGTCCCCGCGCTGTCCCCGCTCCCGCCGCCGCGGAGCTCCGAGGACACCGTGCGGCCGCCGCGGACACGGCGGGGACGGAGGGATCCTTGTCCCTGTCATTCCCGGAGGGATCCTTCTTCCTCCTTGTCATTCCCGCAGGGATCCTTGTCCCTGTCATTCCCGGCGGGATCCCCCCGACCCCGAGCTCTGCGCGGGTGGAACGACAGGGAAACAGCAGGAGGGGAAATGGAGGGGAAGAGGAACCTCCTCCTCCTCCTCCTCCTCCTCCTCCTCCTCCTCCTCCTCCTCCTCCTCCAGCCAAACCTGCGCACAGCAAATCTCCCTTCCCGCCGCCGCACCGAGCCCGGCTGTCCGGGAGGAATTTTCCTTTGTCCTCAAGGAGCGTTTTCCAGCTCTTTTTGTCCCGATTGCAGGGCCGAGGCTCGGGGCCGCCGGGCTTTGTTCGGCTGGAGGAGGAGGAGGAGGATCCTTTGTGTGGCTGATCCTCCCCTTTCCGCCTCGGGAAAAGCTGGAGAGAGGGACAGATAAATTCCTTTTGAGAATTGTCACCCACCTAGGACAGAGGTGACCCCAAGGAGCAGCGCTGACCCCAAAAAATGTTGTCCCCAACAGCCAGGACCAGCCCAGGGTGTGTCCTGCAAGGTGCAGGAATCATTTCTGCTCCACCACCGCATCCTTCGGCGGTTGTTCCTTCAGGAAATTCCCTCTTTGCGTCCTGGGAATGAACCTGGAGGGCGCAAAGGAGGTGACAGGGACTGCGGTGACAGAATCAGAGCTGGGGGTGTCCCGAGCGTTTGGAGAGTGGGAAAAGGGGAAAAGGAGAAAAGGGGGAAAGGGGAAAATGGGAAAAGGAGAAAAGGGGGAAAGGGGAAAATGGGAAAAGGAGAAAAGGGGGAAAGGGGAAAAGGGGGAAAGGAGAAAAAGGGGAAAAGGAAAAAAGGGGGAAAGGGGAAAAGGAGAAAAGGGGAAAAGGGGAAAAGGGGAAAAGGGAGAAAGGAAAAAAGAGCAGCCCTGAGTGCCCCTGGAGGGACAAGCAGATCCAGGTCTCTGCCTGGGGATGAATCCCAAGCTCCCATCACCGAACAGGATCCCTGGGACGTCCCTGGAGCTGCTGAATCCCCCAAGACAGAGCCCAGGGGGTGAGGGTGACATTCACCTCCCTCCCCGGTGGTTCTCACGGCTGTTCCCGAATCCTGCCCTTCCCTGGGATTCTCCTGGGAAATGAGCCTGCAGGACACAGCCTGCTGGCTTTTGTCACCAAAGGGCTCCAGGTGACGCAGGAGTCACCCTGATCCAGGTGTGCCGGGTGCTCCTGGCTGTGCCCGCAGGAGGTTTTGGGTTGTTTTGAGTGGTTTGGGTCGAGGTGGGCGCTGCCGGGCTCTTCCCAGAGCTGCGAACAGCAGATGGCATCCCTGGGCTGAGCTGCGGCTGGAGTAGCACCCCTGCAGCCTTCCCGCTGTCCCGGGCTGTCCCGGGCTGTCCCGGCCCGGTGGGATGGACCAGAGGAGCTCTAAAATCCCATTTTAATGTCCAACAAAGAACTCGGTGTACAGGGGATGCTATGAGTCTCCTCCAGCCTTTTATTCCCATGATCAGACATCCCCATGGAGCCCAAATTTCCCAGGAGGTGGGACAGAGCTGGATTTGGGTGCAGAGAGACCTTGGTGCTGCTGCCCGGCGTCAGACTGGAAATTTCTCCGAGGCTGAATCGCTCCTCAGCGAATCCCTCGGGATCAGAGAGCCGCAGAGGTTCTTCTCCCGGATAAATGTTGGGATCTTCAGAGGGTTTGTCACAAACCACTTCCTCCTGTGGCTGGGAGGTGACAGAAAGCCCTGGGCTGGCCCTGTGCCCCAGGCGGTCCCCTCACCCGCTGCCTTTATCCCAACCCAGCCGAGTTTTCCAGCGACACAAAAAATCCAGGCTGTGTCCTCGGCTGACCTCCCCACGCTCGGGGTTTGCTGAGAGGCTTTTCAGCCCCGGTTGCTGCTCCGGCACAGTGGCTGAGGGCTGAGCTGGCTCTGCTGCCAAAAATCATCATTTATTGTCCCCGAGCAGCCTTGGTGTGCACAAACGGGAATTTCCTCAAGGAATAACCTCCGAAGGATGCGGTGGTGGAGCAGAAATGATTCCTTGCATGGAATCATTGGATTTAAGAAATGCACCTTGCTGTGGGCTCAGGATACACCCTGGGCTGGTCCTGGTAGTTGGGGACAATATTTTTTGGGGTCACCTCTGCCCTTGGTGGGTGACAATTCCCAGAGGAACCTGGTGTGGTGTTGGGTGAGTGCTGTTCCAGCTCCAGGCAGGAATTCCGCTCTGGAGAGCTGGGAATGGAGTTCCTGGAAGCACCAGGCACCTCTGTCACTGCCATCCCCGTCCCTGCCCTGTCCCCAACCCCGTGGGGTCACCAGCAGTGGGGTCAGCCCTGGCTGTTCCCATTCCCTCAGCATCCGCCGGCGCTGGGGAGGATGTGGAGTCACCACCGTGAGATGCAGACGCTTCCTGCTCTCTGAATAAAAGAAATGAAAGCTCCAGCTATTGTTTTTCAGGGGAATTTTGGTGGTTTTTCCTCTAAATGCCTCGGGGTTTCTGTGCTGTGACCTCCCAGTGCCCGGGAGGGTGTCAGGGACAGCCTGGGGGTGGATTTGTAGGAAAGTGAGTGTAATAATAGAAAAACAATATCTAGACTTATATCAATTATATAATTCTATATTCTATCAAATGTTATATCAATAACATTTGATCTCCTTGGTGTGGGAGAATGACAAAAATCTTGTTATCTCCTGAGATTAAAAATCCAGAGGAGATAAATTCAGATTTTGGAGATGGCTGCTTGCTGGGTTCATCCCAGTTTGGACTCCAGGATGTGCTGCCATGGATCCAGGCTAGACTGGGAATTCCTGTGCCTGGAATGAGCAGCCCAGCCACTCCTCCTTAGAGCTTTTCTTGGCTCTTTCCCTCTCCTTGATGTGCTTCACTGCTCATCTTTCCATGGCAATGTTCTCTGTCCGACCGGGATCCATCCCTGGCTGAGGCACATTCCTGATTTTTCTCACCCAAAGGGCCTGGAAACCTCATGGGGCTGATGGGGTTTTGCAAAAGGATCATCACAAAGGATTGTGGGGCACAAAATCTGCCTGTTGGATGGGCCTGGAATGAGGATGGATCGATGGATGGATGGATGGATGGACGGACAGACGGACAGACGGATGGATGGATGATGGATGGATGGATGATGGATGGATGGATGGATGGACAGACAGATGGATGGATGATGGATGGATGGATGGATGGATGATGGATGGATGGATGGATGATGGATGGACAGATAGATGGATGGATGGATGATGGAGGATGGATGATGGATGCACGGGTGGATGGATGGATTATGGATGGATGGATGAATGGATGATGGATGGATGGATGGATGGTTGATGGATGATGGAGGGATAATGGAGGGATGGAGGATGGATGGATGGATGGATGATGGATGGACAGACGGATGGATGGACAGATGGATGGATGGACAGATGGATGGATGGATGAATGGATGATGGATGGATGGATGGGAGAGATAGACAAATGGATGGACGGATGGTGGATGGATGGATGGATGGATGAGGGATGGATGGATGGGATAGACAGACAGATGAATGGATGGATGGATGATGGACGGACAGATGGATGGAGGGATGGATGGATGGATGATGAATGGATGGATGGATGGATGGATGGATTGATGGATGATGGGTGGATAGATTGACAGACAGATGAATGGATGGATGATGGATGGATGGATGGATGGATGGATGGAGGATGGATGTGGGATGGATGGATGGATGGAGGATGGATGTGGGATGGATGGATGGATGGATGGATGGATGGATGGACAGACAGATGGATGGATGGATGGAATCCCCAGCTGCACTCCCGGGGTGCCCAGGTGACCTCTGCTGCCCTCATCAGCTGTGAAAAGCCATCAATGACTTTCCCAAAGGCTCCCAGTGGCGCTGATGAGTTTCCCTTCTCCCGCTGATGGATGGGGTCATCAGAGCAATCCCGAATTTCTGTGTTTCCAGAGGGAAATGGATTTCACACCTGCCCGAATGCTGAGGCTGCGAGGCTCCTAACGAGGGCCGCTCATTAAACTTTTTGTTGTCTCTGGCATTTTAACGACTCCAGGAGCTTTTCCTTTCCCCTGGGAGGTCTCCCTGCTGCAAACAAATCTTCCTGAAGTTTATTCCTTTCCCAATCCACACTGGCCGAGCCACAGGTTTTGCCCAGGATGTTTTCAGAGCCGGGATAATGCCGCAGGATTTTTAAAAAATATGATAAATTTTTATCATAAATTAATTAATACAAATTTCGGAGCCTGCAAGCAAACAGAGCTCCGGCTGTGACCGAGCACCAAGCCGAGTTTGGAGCAGGATTCCCTTCCATGGAGCCAAATCCTGCTTGGATTTCAGGTTGGTTTGAGTGGACGAGCCCAGTTTGGGGTTTCCGAGGCAGGGGAATTTCCGTGGATTTCCCCACCGCAGGTGCTCCACAATGAGGATCCTTATCAGCGGATTCCAGCGGGTTTCGCTCTGCTCCCTCGGCATTTCCGTGAAAATGGGAATTGTCGCTGTTGGGCCGCTAGCAGAGAAGGAAAGCCCCGATTCTCAGCGTGGCATAGAAAAAGCACTTTTATTGTTTGAATCCAACATATATATAGAGTTTTCAGAGGTCACCCAGATTGGTCAGTCAGAAACCTCCCCCTAGGCCTGATTGGCCAGGCCTGAACTGTCCAAGTCTCGAGACACTGTTTTTAATAACATCCAAACTTAATCTTTGTTTATGAAACACAAAAAGAATTCTCATGGGAAAGACCTGTGCTAGCCACAGGGAATGGCTTCCTGAGCCGGCCTGGGACAGACAGGACAGAGAACAGAGCGGCCGGGAAGGATTTATCCGCTGGGAAGAGAAGCTCCGCGAGGCTCCGCTTCCTTCCACCGCGGGGAAAACCTCGGGAAAACATCCCTGGAGCTCAGCAGGGATGTCAAACACGGGCTGAGGGTTCAGCGAGGGGTTTTGGGGTGAGCAGGGAGCGATCCCAGAGCTGCGACAGCGACAGCGACAGCGACAGCGACACTTTTCCTCTCGGAGCAACCCCTTAGATTAGCGCCACCAGGGAGGTTTGTCCCTTCCCTGCCCGGCCCTGCTGCAATCCCTGGGCTGTGCCCGGACAAGATCCGGGCTGTTTGCTTTGACTTTGAAATTACACCAGTTCAGCTCCGCTCAGCTCATCTCCGCCTTGTTTATCTTCCCCGTGGAAACGGCTCGGTAAATAATTCATTATCGCGATTCGTTATCGCGATTCGTTATCGCAACGCGCTATCATCGCAACTGCTGCGGCCCGGGATCATCTTCGGATGGCCCGGGTTAATTTTAAATCCAGGAAAGAGAGGTTTGTCGCTGGTTTGTGCAGCTCGAGGGGAGGTTTGAGGTGGAAAGGACCAGCCTGGAGCTGCTCATCCCTGCGAGATTCCAAGTGACCAAAAATCAGTGACAGTGGCGGGAGAAGAGACCTGTGTGCTTTAATTGTGTCAAAATGACATTTAATGAGTGTGGGACAGCGCTGGGATGGGTGACAGCCATGGAAGGGGTCGAATTTTATAAAAATTATATTTAATGCACGTGGGACAGCCATGGGATGGGTGACAGCCATGGACGGGGTCGAATTTTATTAAAATGTCATTTAATGCTTGTGGGACAGGTGACAGCCATGGGGAGGGTCCCAATTTTATAAAAATTATATTTAATGCGTGTGGGATTAATGTCACCTTGTCCCCATGGTGACAGCCATGGGGAATGTCCCATTTGTATAAAAATGACATTTAATGCGGGTGGGACAGGTGACAGCCATGGGGAACGTCCCAATTGTATAAAAATGTCATTTAATGCGGGTGGGACAGGTGACAGCCATGGGGAATGCCCCAGTTGTATAAAAATGATATTTAATGCGTGTGGGATTAATGTCACCATGCCCCCATCGTGACAGCCATGGGGAGGGTACAAATTGTATAAAAATGACATTTAATGCGGGTGGGACAGGTGACAGCCATGGGGAACGTCCCAATTGTATAAAAATGACATTTAATGCGGGTGGGACAGGTGACAGCCGTGGGGAGCGCTTTGGTGCAAGGCTGTGTCCCCGACCCTTTCCTGAGGGACAAATGTCCCCAAGAGGTCACTTCACGACCTCAGGTGACAGACACAGCCAGGGGACAGTGCCACCCACCCGGGTCTCTCCTGACAGCCTCGACACGCTGCCACCTCCACCCCGTGTCACCTCCGTGTCGCTTTCAGCGCACAGAGAGGAGCCGGCGCTGGATTCAATCATCCCTGGCAGGCGTCTCGGACCCCCTGAATCGCTGGGAAAATCCAGGTCTGGATGAGTAATCCCGCAGCTATCTCCCTCGGCGATCGATCCGCCGTGTCCTCGCACACGCCGCAGCCCGGCAGAGCGCTTTTGTTTTGGCTGCTCTGAGGGGGAAATTAATTGCATTCTTTTAATATCTCCAAACAAAGATTCGCCACCGGGGCAGGGAGACCACACGGGGAGAAGGTGCTGCTGGAGGAGCAGGGAATGGCGTGAGGAGCCGCAGCGTGGGAGAGAAGCAGAAATCAGCCGGTTTTTCCCCCGGCTTTGAGCCTGGAGAATGTTCTTCCCTCCCAGGCTGTGTGTCCGGGAGGGTGAAGGGTGGCCCTGTGGCGAGTGTGGACAGGCTGCACTCGCCCAGGCCTCTCCTCGCTCTGATTTTGCCCTAAATGCTGATTTTTTTCGCTGTGTTAGGGTGTTTTGGGTTTTTTTGTGGCAAATCGCCTCTGGCTGTGTGTGTCACTCTGCCCCCGGTGTGGGACATGGTGGGATTTGCTCCACAGTATGGAATTATGGGATGGTTTGGGTTGGAAGGGACGTTAAAGATCATCCAATGCCATCCCCTGCCATCTACCTTCAGCTATCCCAGAGTGCTCCAAGCCTGGCCTTGGACACTTCCAGAGATCCAGGATTCCCACAGCTTCTCTGGGAATTCCATCCCAGCCCCTCCCCACCGTCCCAGGGAGGAATTCCATCCCAATATCCCATCTAACCCTGCCCTCCGGCACTGGGTTCCCCCTTGCCCTGGACCCCCAGGCTCTCCCCCAAAGCCCCTCCGACCCTCCCAGCGCTCCAGACCCGCTCCTCTTCCCACCCTTTGGATGATCCCTGGAAAACCCTCACCTCCCTCCAGCCTGAAGCCACCCCCTTTGTCCCCTGCCTCTCTCCTTGTCCCTGGATTCCCTCTTCCCCCGCTCCACACCCTCCTTCCCCCAAACCCGTGGGTCCCCCAGCCCCTCCCGGTGGGTTCCCCTCTCCGGTGGGTCTCCCCGCAGCCCGGGCTCCCCCCGGCGCCGCTCCGGGCGGGGCTGCTGCCTCCAGCCGCCAATGGGCGCGGAGGGGCGCGGCCGCCGAGCTGCCGCATTTATCGGCCGGGACGGGCCGGGACGCGCCGGGCGGCGGCGGAGCCGGAGCCGGGATCGGGATGGAGCGGGCGGCGGGGCCCGGCACCGGCACCGGCACCGGCACCGGCTCAGCGCTGGCCGCCTCGCTGGCCGAGGGGCTGATCAAGTCGCCGCGGCCGCTGATGAAGAAGCAGGCGGTGAAGCGGCACCACCACAAGCACAACCTGAAGCACCGCTACGAGTTCCTGGAAACGCTGGGGAAAGGCACCTACGGCAAGGTGAAGAAAGCCCGGGAGCGCTCCGGGAAGCTGGTAAGGATCTCCCCGGGGGCATCCTCACCGGGCTGGGCTCCGGAGCATCCTCCGTGCCGGTGCATCCCCCCGGTCCGGTGTGTCCCTCGCCGCCCCCGCTGCACCCCCGCCGTGTTTCGGCTGTCCCTGAGCACTCCCCGCAGCCTGGCCCTGCTGCTCCCCCATCCATTCCGCGCCCGGTGCATCCCCACCGAGCACCGGAGCGAGACCCCCGAGCATCCCCCGCTCCGAGCATCGCCTCCCCGGTGTATCCCCGGCCGCGGCTCCCCGGTAACCGGCTCGGCTCAGCGCTCCCCCGCCCCGCAGCGAGCGGGAAGCTGCGGTTCTGCCCTCCCCGAGGGGCTCGGTGGAGCTCGGAGCAGCCCGGGGGTGTCTCTCCCCCCTCCTGCGGGGGCTGCAGCTCCTCTCGCCCACTTGACCGCGGTCAGCCTTCCTGCGGGAAGGAGCGGCAGGAGCGCGGCCGCCAAAGCAAACACGGCACTCGAGTCTGAAGGGTTTTTCCCTTCCTCTCACCCCGGCTCCGGGCTGGGTGTGCATTTCACACGGTGTGGGGCACAGGAGCAGCGCCAGCACGGCCGGTCCAAAACCCTGACTCACTCCAGCGAGCTGGAGAAAGTGGCTCCGTGCGAGGCACGGCTCGGCCCAGGGCGCGGGGAAAAGGGGGATTGAACCCCCAGGAATGCAGCTTTCCCAGGGAAAAGGGGGATTGAACCCCCAGGAATGCAGATTTGCCCAGGGAAAAGGGAGATTGAACCCCCAGGAATGCAGATTTGCCCAGGGAAAAGGGAGATTGAACCCCCAGAAATGCAGCTTTCCCAGGGAAAATGGGGATTGAACTCCCAGGAATGCAGATTTGCCAAGGGAAAAGGGAGATTGAACCCCCAGAAATGCAGCTTTCCCAGGGAAAATGGGGATTGAACTCCCAGGAATGCAGCTTTGCCAAGGGAAAAGGGGGTTTGAGATCCCCAGGAATGCAGATTTGCCCAGGGAAAAGGGAGATTGAACCCCCAGGAATGCAGCTTTCCCGGGGAAAATGGGGATTGAGATCCCCAAGAATGCAGCTTTGCCAAGGGAAAAGGGGGTTTGAACCCCCAGGAACAAGGGGAATTAAGATCTCCAGGAACACAGCTTTCCCAGGGAAAAGGGGGTTTGGATCCCCAAGAATGCTGCTTTCCCGGGGAAAAGGGGGTTTGGATCCCCAGGAATGCAGATTTGCCAAGGAAAAGGAGGATTAAGCCCCCAGGAATGCAGGAACTCGGGGTGCTCCCTGCCCGGCTGCTCCCTCCTGGAGGAATCTGCCAGAGTTCCAGCCTGGCGGTGATTTCCCAGCCCCGAGGGTCACACAAAGACCCTCACAGCCCAGCGCTGTCCCTGCCGGGGGCTGAGCAGGGTGTCAGATGCCATCAGCGCCATCCCACGGGGACACTCCGGGGGAAAGAGCCGCAAACCCGCCAGCTTTCCTCGTGTAACGCCGCGGCTCGGGCGAAATGGGATCCGAAATCAGATCCGCAATCAGATCCGAGGCAGAGCTGCCGTTTCCATCGCCCAGCCGAGCCGGGAGAAGCCGCCGCTTTGCTGCATAATCAGAGCCTTGAAATGCAGCTTCCACCCACGGAGCGGGAAGGATTCCTCCCCTCGGCATGGGCGAGAGAAATTTGGCTTTCCCTGCCCTCCTCACCTAGGAGAGCTGCGGCTCGGAAATCTCTGCTCGGCATCTCTGAGCTGCCCCCCAAAAAAATGGGAGCCGCTCAGGAGCGTGGCTGAGTTCTCATGCAAAGAGAAATCCAATAGATTTCCCCGCAGAAAAAATCCGAAGCTCCGCTCGCCAGCCCCGACCTGTGCAGGAACAGAATTCACCCACAAATCTCTCCTCTTCCCACAAATTCTCCCTCGCAGCGCTCAGCATTTCCCAGCCTGGTTAATCTGGAGGTTTAATCCCCAGCTCGGGTGTTGTTTGCTCCTTTCCTCAAGTAGCTTTTCCCTTCCCAAAGCCCCAGATTTGGGAAGCCTCGGGGATCCCACGGCACCGGCTGGGGCTGAAAAGCTGGAGATGCTCCATCCGCCGGGATTTTGCCTCTGGCGGGTCGGGAATGGCTTGTGACATCCTGGATGTGGAACCATCTCGTCTGACTGCCAGGATTTCTGGTTTTTAACCGGGCGGTGCTGATTTGGTTGGAAGGTGGCAGGAAATTCCAGGTTCCTGCAGCTGGAGGATGTTTTGGAGGTCTTCCATGAATTATTTGTCTGGGAAAAAAAAAATCTCTTTTTCCTGGTTAAAAATCCTTTATCTGAACTGAGGGTCCTGCTGAGTGCCTTTCCCAATCCTTACAAAAATCCTTGAAATGCCACATCAGGTGGGAAGGAAGTTCTTAGCTCTTTTTCCTTCCCTTCTTTCTTTTCTTCCCTTTTTCTGCCCTTCTTTTTATGGGTTTTTTTTTTTCCTTCCCTTCTTTTGTTCCTTCAATTTTTCCCCCTTCCCTTCTTTTTTTCCTTCCCTTTTTCTTTCCTTCCTTCTTTTCCCCCTGCCCTTCTTTTTCCCCTTCCCTTTTATTTCCTTCCCTTTTATTTCCTTCCCTTCATTTCTTCTTCCCTTTTTTCTTCCCCTTTTCTCCTTCCCTTCCCTTTATTCCCTTCCCTTCCTTTTCCCTTCCTTTTCCCTTCCTTTTCCCTTCCTTTTCCCTTCCTTTTCCCTTCCTTTTCCCTTCCTTTTCCCTTCCTTTTCCCTTCCTTTTCCCTTCCTTTTCCCTTCCTTTTCCCTTCCTTTTCCCTTCCCTTAATTCCCTTCCTTTTCCCTTCCTTTTCCCTTCCCTTAATTCCCTTCCCTTAATTCCCTTCCCCTCCCTTTTTTCCCTTTACTTTTTCTTTTTCCTTCCATTTTTCTTCCATTTTTCCTCCTTCCCTTCCCCTCCCTCCTTTCCCTTCCCCTGCACGTTTTTCCTCCCAAACCCAGCACGCTGCACCTGTCTGCCCAGCACCCTCTGGGTTCTCTCTTTCCCCCATCCTGGATTTTTTCCCAGCCCTGGACCTCAGCCAAGCCGAACACAACGCGGGGACCTCCCGCGGGACTCTCCTCGGTGTCACCAACGTCACCTGGGGGCCGCGGTGGTGGCGGCGGGAGGGAGCAGCACCTGGAATATTCCAGAGGCTCCTTTGATCTGCGGGAAGGGGCGAATCCTGCATGATGAAATACGGATTTAAATCGGTATTTCGCAGAGCAGGGAATGCTGCCCTGGCAGCCTGGAACGGCTTCTGAGGAGCTGCTTCATGCATCTTGCAGCAGCTGCTGAAAAGACCTGCTCTGCCCCCAAAAAAACTTTTAATGAAAAGGCTTTTTTTGACTTGGAAAGCACTCCCCGAGGGAAGCTCCGCAGGGATTTCCTGCTGCTCTTTCCCTGCGGGGGACTCTGCTGTCCCCGAGGCTGCTGTCCCCATCTCCAGGGTGGCCTTTCCCATCTCCGGGGGACATCTCCAGCTGCCATCCCTCCCGGGCAGGGAAAGTTTGGGAACAAAGCTGCTGCTCGGCAGCCCTGGGGGAGGATGGGATTGCTCCGTCTGCCTGGAGGTCCCTAATTTTGGGATCGGGGTGAGGATCTGGCACTGCTGGATACAGCCAGGGGCATCTGCTGCAGCCACTTTGGCTATTTATGGGATTTTTTTAGGGTTTTTTTGTTTTTTTAATGGGATTTTGGCTCTCATCTCAAGCCCTGGCTTAGAATTTTGGGGTTGTGAGCATCTGGGGCAGCAAGGAAATGCTCTGTGAGCCCCAAAAAATGCTGAGGCTGCCAGGCTGGGTGTCAGGGAGGAGGACTGGAGAGATCCAGCAGGAATTTGGGAATCTGGCTGGCTGCAGAAAGGCTCTGGTGAGGTCAGGTAACTGGGGCAGCAGCGAGAAAAGAAAATCGTTAAAATTTAACCTGATAACCAAAGGTCAGGGGAATGAAAACCCGGCTTGGCTTCCCAGAAACGCTGAACACTTTCAGTATTGCTTTATGGAGAATCTTGGGTTATTGAACTTCCCCCGGGGCAGAGTTCACCCTGCCTGGTTGTGCTGGAGGCTCCAGGAGCTGCTGCTGCCCTGCCTGGGGTGGTCTGGGGACACAGGAGTGGGATTTGGGGACAAAAAGGGACTCAGAAAAGGAACTCCATATCCCTACCTGAGCTTCCTTTCAGGGCTTGCTCCCTGCTGAGATCTCAGTGGTTCAGTGCTACAGAAATTTAGATTTTTAGAAATTTAGATTTTTAGAAATTTAGATTTTTAGAAATTTAGATTTTTAGGAATTTAGATTTGGAATTTGGATTTAGAAATTTAGGAATTTTTAGATTTTTTTTTTTTTAAGAAATTTAGATTTTAGAAATAGGCCCAAAAAGGGACTCCGTGTCCCTACCTGAGCCTCCTTTCAGGGCTTGCTCCCTGCTGAGATCTCAGTGGTTCAGTGCTACAGAAATGGGATTTTTAGGAATTTAGATTTTTAGAAATTTAGATTTAGAAATTTAGGAATTTTTAGATTTTTTTTTTTTTAAGAAATTTAGATTTTAGAAATAGGCCCAAAAAGGGACTCCGTGTCCCTACCTGAGCCTCCTTTCAGGGTTTTCTCCCTGCTGAGATCTCACTGGTTCAGTGCTACAGAAATGGGATTTTTAGGAATTTAGATTTTTAGAAATTTAGATTTAGAAATTTAGGAATTTTTAGATTTTTTTTTTTTTTAAGAAATTTAGATTTTAGAAATAGGCCCAAAAAGGGACTCCGTATCCCTACCTGAGCCTCCTTTCAGGGTTTTCTCCCTGCTGAGATCTCACTGGTTCAGTGCTACAGAAATGGGATTTTTAGAAATTTAGATATTTAGAAATTTAGATTCTTAGAAATTTGGATTTAGAAATTTAGGATTTTTAGATTTTTTTTTTTTTTTTTTAGAAATTTAGATTTTTAGAAATCGGCCCAAAAAGGGACTCCATATCCCCAACTGAATTCCCTTTTGGGGTTTTCTCCCTGCTCAGATCTTGCTGGTTCAGTGCCACAGGAATGGGATTTGGGGCCAAAAAAGGACCACAAAAGGGACTTCAGGTGCCCACTGGATCCTCCTTTTGGGGCTTTCTGCCTGCTCAGATCTCACTGGTTCAGTGCCTGGTGCTGCCTGAGGTTCAGGAAAATCCCACAGGAGTGGGATTTGGGGCCCAAAAGGGACCCCATATGCCCCCCTGAGTCCCCTTTTGGGGTTTTCTGCCTGCTCAGATCTCGCTGGTTCCATGCCTACTCCTGCCTGAGGTGGTTCAGTGCCACAGGAATGGGATTTGGGGCCAGAAAGGGACTCAAAAAGGAACTCCATATCCCTACCTGAGCCTCCTTTCAGGGCTTTCTCCCTGCTGGGATCTCACTGCTTCAGTGCTTCAGGAATGGGATTTGGGGCCGAGAAGGAGCTCTGAAAAGGAACCTCAGGTGCCCACCTGAGCCCTCTTTCAGGGGTTTCTGCCTGCTGGAATCTCACTGGTTCAGTGCCTGGTGCTGCCTGAGGTGGTTTGGGGCCACAGGAATGGGGTTTGGGGCCCAAAAGGGACTCGAAAAGGGACTCCATGTGCCCACCTGAGTCCCCTTTTGGGGCTCTCTCCCTGCTCAGATCTTGCTGGTCCTGTGCCTACTCTTGCCTGAGGTGGTTCAGTGTCACTGGCACGGGATTTGGGGTCAAAAAGGACTCCAAAAAGGGACTCCATGTGCCCACCTGAGTGTGATTGCAGGGCTTTCTGCCTGCTGAGATCTCACTGGTTCAGTGTCACTGGCATGGGATTTGGGGCCAAAAAGGGACTGAAAAAGGCACTTCAGGTGCCCACCTGAGCCCCCTTTTAGGGTTTTCTCCCTGTTCAGATCTCACTGGTTCAGTGCCTCTGGAATGGGATTTGGGGCCGAAAAAGGACCCCAAAAAGAGACCCCATGTGCCCACCTGAGCTCTCTTTCAGTGCTTTCTGCTGGGATCTCACTGGTTCCATGCCTACTCCTGCCTGAGGTGGTTCAGTGCCACAGAAATGGGATTTGGGGCCAAAAAAGGACCCCAAAAAGAGACCCCATGTGCCCACCTGAGCTCTCTTTCAGGGCTCTCTCCCTGCTCAGATCTCACTTGCTCCATGCCTACTCTTGCCTGAGGCTGTTCAGTGCCACAGAAATGGGATTTGGGGCCAAAAGGCGACTCCAAAAAGGGACTTCAGATGCCCACTGGATCCTCCTTTCAGGACTCTCTCCCTGCTCAGATCTCACTTGCTCCATGCCTACTCCTGCCTGAGGTCATTCGGTGCCACAGAAATGGGATTTGGGGCCCAAAAGGGACTCCAAAAAGGAACTCCATATCCCACCTTATCCCCCTTTTGGAACTTTCTCCCTGCTCAGCTCTCACTGCTTCCACACCCAGTGCCTCCCGCGGGTGCCACAAGCCTGGCTTAGCAAAACTTTCCCGGGCTGGCTTTTTGGGGAGAAGCTCCCAAATCCCCCAAATCCCAGGAATACGAGGCCGAGCATCTCTCGGAGCAGCAGGAAGCTCCCCGTGCCGGCAGCTGGGGCCGGCGGGGGTCCCTGGCCCCTCTCCCGGTTGCCGGGAGACCGGCGCGGGGGTCCCTTGACGGGATTAAAGCTGTTCCGCATTCCTGCCTGCGAGGGGAAAGGGGAAAAAAAAAAAAAAAAAAAAAAAAAGGATTCTTGCTGGATTCAGTTGTAAATTCAGCCCTGGGAGCGCATTGTGAGCCCGCAGCCCCTTTGAAAGGGGATTAGGAGGCGTTCATTCTCCGGCCTTACTCTTCTTTCTCCTCCCCTTTCAATCTCCTCGTTGAGGGGGAACTTGAAAACCCAAAGGGAAAGCCTGGAAAACGCCGGGAAAACGCCGGGAAAATGCCTGGGAGGGATGTACTCTTTAATCTGAATTTTCTCTTAGCGGCTCTTAGAAATAAAGTGGTTTAGAGGGGAACAAACCCCGAGGTGTGGGTTTTATTCCCTTTTCCCGACCCCAGGAATTGTTGTGGTTGTCTCCAGGTCACATTCCCGCGGCTGGGACAGAATTCCTGCGAATTCCAGGAATGAGGAGCAGGGAGTCCCTCGGGGGGGGGGGGGGGGGGGGAAGCTTTTCCCGAGTGTGCAGCAGCAGGAATTGGGATGAATAAACCCCAAATCGATAAAATCTCCTTTTTTTCAGAGCTGTTTCCATGGAGCTGCGGGTGGATGCAGGGTGGGGAAGCTGGGCTGTGGGGATCTTGCTTGATCCCAAAACAGGGGAGAGGGGATTTCTTTGGGAACTCGCAACCCCCAACTCTGTTCCCATGTCCAGGTGGCCATCAAATCCATCCGGAAAGACAAAATCAAGGACGAGCAGGACCTCGTCCACATCCGGAGGGAGATCGAGATCATGTCCTCCCTCAACCACCCCCACATCATCGCTGTCCACGAAGGTGAGACACGGCTGGGTTTAGGGTTCCCTGGGTGGGATTTAGGGTTCTCTGGGTGGGTTTAGGGTTCCCTGGGTGGGATTTAGGGTTCCTTGGCTGAGTTTAGGGTTCCCTGGCTGGGTTTAGGGCTCTCCGGCTGGGTTTAGGGTTCCTTGGCTGAGTTTAGGGTTCTCTGGCTGGATTTAGGGTTCCCTGGCTGAGTTTAGGGTTCTCTGGCTGGTTTTAGGGTTCTCTGGCTGGGTTTAGGGTTCCCTGCCTGGATTTAGGGTTCTCTGGGTGGATTTAGGGTTCTCTGGCTGGGTTTAGGGTTCTCTGGGTGGGTTTAGAGTTCTCTGGCTGGGTTTATCCCTGCCCCCTCCTCCCTTCCAGGACCTGGCTGCGGTTCCTGGTGACTCAGCAGGGAAAGCAGATGCTCCCGGGCTGTGTTTTCCAGCCGGGAAGGGAAATACCTGCTCCAGAAATAGCCTTTCCTGTGTTGTCTCCTCCCTGCCCAGACGGGGAATTCAGCTCCAAATGGGATTTTTGGGAGCTGGAAGCCTCGGCGGGGCTGTGGGGAGAGGCTGGGGAGCAGGGATGAGGCGGATGCTCATCCCGGAGGATTGGGAAGCTCCGTGGATCTGCTCCGAGCCCGAGGCAGGATTTAATCTCTGTCCTGCTCATTCCCTCGCCTGGGGCTCTGGAAAACCAAACCACAGGGCGCTGGGAGAGTTCCTGCTGCTGCCGGGCTTGGCTTTATGGCCAGGGCTGGGCTTTGCTGCCGGGGGGGTTGGGAAAACACGGGAAATCTCTCCAGTCCCACTCGGAACCACACTCAGCCCAAAATTCCAGCCGACCCCGAGTCCTCGGGCTGGAATCTGCCTTTCCCCTGCCGCCTGTGAGAGCTCCAGAGCGCTTTTGTGCTCCAAACAAAGCGAGGCTTTGGCAGCTCCTCCGCGGTGTTTGCGAGGGCTGAGTCACACCGGCGGCTGGAATTCCAAAACACCGAGGCGGCTTTGCTGCGAACAGGAAGAAAGCGCTCCGGCCCTTGGCTCCGGGCAGAGCCTTTTTTGGGAGCGATGGGAGCAGGCAGGAAGGGCAGCGGCTGGGCCAGCGCTGTCACCTTCCGCTTTGGCTGGGGGGCAGCGAAGAGCCGCGGCTGGGTCACCTCTGTGGGGACAGGGACTCTGTGGTGGCACAGCCTCTGGGGGACAAAGCTTCTGGGGGGACAGAGCTGCCAGGCCACCAGCCCTGGTGGCTCTGGAGGATGTGGGTGACAGCCTTGGTGACACCAGGGAATGTGGGTGACAGCCTTGGTGACACCAGGGGATGTGGGTAACAGCCCTGGTGGCACTGAGGGATGGCGGTGACAGCCCTGGTGGCACCAGGGAATGTGGGTAACAGCCCTGGTGACCCTGGGGGGACACGGGTGACAGCCCTGGTGACCCCCTGACCTGCAGGGCAGCGGTTGGGTCGGGCCGCGTTGGACTCAGGTCTCCACCTGCTCCTTTTGGGAATATCCTCATGAGAATTCCCACAATCCCGATCATCCCTCCCGACTTTTCCCGCGCCCCGCAGTGTTCGAGAACAGCAGCAAGATCGTCATCGTGATGGAGTACGCCAGCAAGGGCGATCTGTACGATTACATCAGCGAGCGGCAGCGGCTCTCCGAGCAGGAGGCTCGCCACTTCTTCCGCCAGGTCGTGTCCGCCGTCTACTACTGCCACAAGGTGGGCTGGCAGCGGGATTCCCGAGGGTTTCCCGGCGGGAGAGCGGCTGGCTGGGCTGGCTGGGCTCCTGAGCGCTCTGCAGGGCCGGCAGAGGGGCTGGGAGGGATGCAGCTCGGGCTGGGAGGGATGCAGCTCGGGCTGGGAGGGATGCAGCTCGGGCTGGGAGGTGGCAGGAGCTCGCGGTTGTTCACCTTTCCCAGGAGAAGGGCTGGTGCTGCTTTTGGCTGAAGGGTGTGGCAGTGCCCCGGCAGCTTTTTGGGAGGTTCTGGCCTCGCTGCTGCCGTGCGGGGGTGACTAACCCGGCCGGGAGGTGTCACCTCCCCTCCCGCCGTGCCAGACGGAGACGCCCAGGGCTGCCCGCGGGGCTGGAGCCAAACCTTGGGCTACCTGTGCTGCTCCCGAAGGGAACGTGGAGCTGCAGGACCCTCCTGGGCTGTGGGGTGACACCCTGGCAGGACCCTGAGGGTCTCTCCGGAGGATGCTGTCTCAGCCCGTGGTGGGGACAGGGGGTGGCAGAGCAGCTCCTGACCCCAAACCAGGTCGGGGTCTGGCTCAGCTGGGCACAGCAGGTCCTGGCGGGGCTGCCACCGCCGGTCTGGGGACAGTGGAGGAGCCCAGGGTGGCACCTGGCGCAGGCACCTCCCTGCTCCTGCTGCCAGCAGCGCCTGGAGCAGGTGTCACCTGGAGCTGGTGGCACCCGGAGCAGGTGTCACCTGGAGCTGGTGGCACCCGGGCAGGGACAAGGTTTCCGCCCATCCCCAGTGCCACACCCGGAGCTGCTCGAGGCTCGCCTGCCCTGCTCGCCCTGCCCCTGACCGGCAGTGACCTCCCGGTGCTGCCGGACTATCCCTGCCCCAAACCTTCCGGAATTAACCCCAAACTCTCCCCGCAGAACGGGATCGTGCACCGGGACCTGAAGCTGGAGAACATCCTGCTGGACGCCAACGGGAACATCAAGGTGAGGGGCTGGCCGCGCTCGGGGGTCACCCGAGGGGACAGCGGGTGACCACACCACCTCAGACTCCTCGGGATTTGTGCTTCCCGGAGCTCTGGCATGGCCTGGAATGCTGTTTGCCCGGGAAAACAGGAGCAGGAGGGCTGGCAGGGCCTGGCAGGCGAGCAGGAGATCTGTAAAGCCATAACTGATATCTCCCTGCTGATAAGAGGGCAAAGTCTGAGCGCCCAGCTCAAGGCTGGATGGGTGAGAAGGGCTCTCTCCCTGGTTTCCTTAGCGCCATTCCAGGCATAGAGAATTCCCAGGCAGCTCCACGGGCCCCAAGCCATGCTTTTCACCAGGAAAAAAGCGTGGCCTCGGCCAGGCATCCCTGCGGCCGCTGATAACAGGCTGCGGGATTTATCTCCAGCGGGGATAATTCCGCAATCCGGAGCCCGCGGGCAGCCCTGGCAGCTCCTGCTCGGTGTGAGCTGTAATGAGGATAATGAATGCCTGTGCCAGGCGGGGCTGATAGGGACCGCTGCAGCCTGGGGTGGCTGCGAATGAGCTGGGAACGAGCTGGAGGAGAGCCTGGAAGTCCTTCCAGCCTCACCTTGCCGCTCTGATCCCCGCGGGGCAGCTGCTGTCGCGGCTGGGATGAGGTTTTTTGGGAGGGAGAGAGCAGCGGGAGTAACCTCAGGGAGGGAAAGGCAGGCTGGTGGTGACCCCTGAGGGGAGTCAGGGCACTCAGGACCCTGGTTTTGGGGTGGGTTCATCCTCGGAGAGCTCCAGGGAAACTTCCAGCCTCGGGAAACTTGGGAAAGGGAGATCTGGATGACAACAGTGACAGCTGACAGCTGCGTTTGTCCCCCCAGATCGCGGATTTCGGGCTGTCCAACGTTTTCCAGCAGGACAAACTGCTGCAGACCTACTGCGGCAGCCCGCTGTATGCATCCCCTGAGATCATCAACGGCAGACCCTACAAGGGCCCCGAGGTGGGTTGTGGGATCATTCTGGGGGTTTTCCCAGCGGGGTTTGGGATAGCAGGAGCTTTGGCACTGTGGGGTTTGGGATAACAGGAGCCCTGGCACTGTGGGGTTTGGGATAACAGGAGCTTTGGCACTGCGGGGTTTGGGATAACAGGAGCTCTGGAACTGTGGGGTTTGGGATAACAGGAGCTTTGGCACTGCGGGGTTTGGGATAACAGGAGCTTTGGGCACTGCGGGGTTTGGGATAACAGGAGCTTTGGCACTGTGGGGTTTGGGATAGCAGGAGCTCTGGCACTGCGGGGTTTGGGATAACAGGAGCTCTGGCACTGTGGGGTTTGGGATAGCAGGAGCTTTGGCACTGTGGGGTTTGGGATAGCAGGAGCTCTGGCACTGCGGGGTTTGGGATAACAGGAGCTTTGGGCACTGCGGGGTTTGAGATAACAGGAGCTCTGGCACTGTGGGGTTTGGGATGACAGGAGCTTTGGCACTGCGGGGTTTGGGATAACAGGAGCTCTGGCACTGCGGGGTTTGGGATAACAGGAGCTTTGGCACTGTGGGGTTTGGGATAACAGGAGCTTTGGGCACTGCGGGGTTTGGGATAACAGGAGCTTTGGGCACTGCGGGGTTTGGGATAACAGGAGCTTTGGGCACTGCGGGGTTTGGGATAACAGGAGCTCTGGCACTGCGGGGTTTGGGATAGCAGGAGCTCTGGCACTGTGGGGTTTGGGATAACAGGAGCTTTGGGCACTGCGGGGTTTGGGATAACAGGAGCTTTGGGCACTGTGGGGTTTGGGATAACAGGAGCTCTGGGAACTGTGGGGTTTGGGATAACAGGAGCTCTGGCACTGCGGGGTTTGGGATAACAGGAGCTCTGGCACTGTGGGGGTTGGGATAACAGGAGCTCTGGCACTGTGGGGGTTGGGATAACAGGAGCCCTGAGCAGGGTTTGGGATAACAGGAGCTCTGGCACTGTGGGGTTTGGGATAACAGGAGCCCTGAGCAGGGTTTGGGATAACAGGAGCTCTGGCACTGCGGGGTTTGGGATGACAGGAGCCCTGAGCAGGGTTTGGGATAACAGGAGCTCTGGCACTGTGGGGTTTGGGATAGCAGGAGCTCTGGCACTGTGGGGTTTGGGATGACAGGATCTCTGGCACTGTGGGGTTTGGGATAACAGGAGCTTTGGGCACTGCGGGGTTTGGGATAACAGGAGCTCTGGCACTGCGGGGTTTGGGATAACAGGAGCTCTGGGCCCGGGCACTGTGGGGTTGGTGTGTGGCACTCCCCATGCTCTGTCCCTTCCCTGTGGCTGCTGCCATCGCGGGAGCCCTGGTGACACTCTGGCGGGGTGGGGACCGGCACAGCCTGGCCCTGCTGTCCCCTCCAGGCCCCTCTGTCCCTTTCCCAGGTGGACAGCTGGTCGCTGGGCGTCCTGCTCTACATCCTGGTGCACGGCACGATGCCCTTCGACGGCCACGACTACAAGACTCTGGTCAAGCAGATCACGAGCGGGGACTACCGGGAGCCCACCAAGCTCTCAGGTGAGGCCACCGCGTCCCCCCGCGTGTCCCCCTCCCTTCCCCGCGTGTCCCCTGCAGAGCCTGACCCGTCCCTTCCCCAGATGCCTGCGGGCTGATCCGCTGGATGCTGATGGTGAACCCGGAGCGCCGGGCCACCATCGAGGACATCGCCACGCACTGGTGGGTCAACTGGGGCTACAGGATGCCGCTGGGCGAGCAGGAGCTGCTGCGGGAGAGCGAGTCGCCCCTGGCCACGGTGGCCGAGTGGCTGCGCCGCTCCTCGCGGCCGCTGCTGGAGAACAGCTCCAAGGTGCGCTGCTTCCTCAAGCAGCACATCCCCGGCGCGGCGCTGGAGCGGCAGCGCTCGCTCAAGAAGTCCAAGAAGGAGAACGACGTGTCGCAGGCGCTGCAGGAGGTGCCGGCGGGCCAGGAGAACCCCGCCAAGGCCATCCTCAAGCGGCCCAAGGGCATCCTGAAGAAGAGGAACTCGTGCGAGCAGAAGGTGGCCAGCCCGGCTGCCCCGGCCGGGGAGGAGGGCGAGGGGATCCCCGCGGGGCTCACCCGGATCCTGTCCTCGGCAATGCTGCCCTCCGGCACCGCAGCGGCGCCCGCGGCCGTGCCCAAGAAGGGAATTCTGAAGAAACCCTCGGCCAGGGAGTCAGGGTATTACTCCTCCCTGGAGTGCTGCGAGTCCGGGGGATGTGCTGGACGCGGCGAGTTTGGACCTGGACGGGAATGTGTTCTCCGATCCTCCCTCGCCGGGCCCGCAGGGACTCCCCGCCCGCCGGAAAGGCATCCTCAAGCACAACGGCAAGTTCTCCTCGGGCGGCGCCGAGCCGCTGGCTCCCCCCGGGCAGGGCTTGGGGGTTTCGGCGAGATCCCCCTGCCGCCGGGACCCCGCGGCCGCCCGGCCAGCGCCGTCAGCGAGGACAGCATCCTGTCCACCGAGTCCTTCGACCAGCTGGACCTGCCCGCCCGCGGCCCGCCCGGCTCCGGGGGCCATGCGGGGCTGCGTGTCCGCCGAGAGCCTCCTGCGCCTGGGCGAGGACGAGGAGCGGGAGGAAGGGCGCAGGCTGCGCCGCTGGACTGTCACCCACTGCCGCAGCCCCCTGGCCGAGAGCAGCGCGTCACTGGCGGGCTGTGACAGTGGCACCGAGCTCTACCGGCGCGCCGTGGCCGTCGGGGTGAAGCTGAGCTGAGGCCACCTCCCCGCGGTGCGTTTTGGGGAGGGGGCTGCGCCCTCCTCCCTTCCCCGGGGCTGCCGGTGCTGCTGATCCACATCCCTGTATTTATTTGGCAGCCTCGGGGAGGGGCGGTGACCGGGGAACGCCCCAGGCCAGGACATTTAATGGACCAAAGCCCCCCGAGTACCCCCCAGGAAGGGCTGGGGGCTCCCCGAGGCTCCTCGCTGCCGTCCTTCCCTCTCAAACAGGCTCATCTCACCATGGGGGGCGAAAGCAAGGCGTTGGGGGGGATTTTTTTGTTTCCTTTGCACTGTTTTTTGGCTGCACAAGGTACCGGAGGGGGGCGGGTGATATACCTCAAACAAGCTGGAGATGTAGCAGGGGGCGGGGAGGGCTCAAAGGTGCTGCCCGTGGGCTGGGATTTGGGATTTGGGAGGTGCCGGGGGGCCAAAACCGCCCAGGCCACGGCTCTGCCCTCTCCTGTGCTGAGAAACCCGACTGGATGCGGCCGAAAGCCCGCGCTGAGATATGCTGTGATGCCAACGTCTCTCACTGAATTGTGGAAAAAAAGAAAAAAAAAAAAAAAAGGTGCCTTGGTCGAGGCGCCGTGTGTTTATTTATTGCCTTTGTCCGAGCTGGTGTGGAGGGCAGCAGCACGGGGTGTGTCCGGCTCCTCAGCAGCCTCCCAGGGGTGTTTTTGGGAGGTGGCTGTGGCCCTGTGTCACCCAGCTCCTTGCACTAGTGTCCCCCGTGCTCGCTGGCCCTTTCCCCTCTCCAGGGGGGTTTGTGATTTCCCTCCTTCCCACAGCGCGGGCTGGAGAAAACCATTGAATTAAAAGCAAATGGTGAAGCTGAGTTGTCCCCGTGATTGCTGGGGGTCAGGGAGGGGCTGGGGTCCTGTCCGTGTCCCTGGCGCTGTCCCTGTGCTGTTCCCGCTGGCATGGGCTGTGCCGGGCGAGGATGTGCACCCAGCCCCTCCTCAAACTGGGTTTAACTGGTGCCTCCCCAGTGCTCTGCGGTGCCCAACTGGGCCAGGGCACATCCCTGGTGTGAGGGCTCAGAGCCCCTGGGAGTGGCAAATCTGGATTTTAAGGCTGAGCTGGAGAAGTAGAGCCCCAAATTGAGGGGATGTTGGGATGAGGAGCTCCTTCTCCCCTCCCTGCAGCCCCCCCTGTCTGCTCCCACATCCCTGCGGGTCCGGATTTGTGAAATATCCCCAGGTTTGGTGGCAGCAGCTGCCTCTCCACCCTTCCCCTTCCTCCCTCCTCCCGCCGAGCCGCTGAAACTCTCCGTACCGATTTCCCCTTTCCAGCTGGATTAACCGGAGCCGCGGCGCAGCAGGGACAGGGTGGCAGGGCTATGCCCGGAATGCCACCCCGTGTCGCACCAGGGGGTCACCGCGCTCGGCCCCCCGCCGCGCATTCCCCGCGTGCTTCCCGAGCCACCGAGAAACCCTGGAGAGCCTAAAGCCGCTCCGGCTTAGCCCGGGCAAAGTCCCGGTGCCCTGGGTGCTGCCCGGCTGGGGTGGCATGAGCCGGGCATGGAGCGGAGAGGTTTTTGGGAATCGCCTCTGGGTTGAGGTTGGAGCATCCCGGGATGCTGCAGTTTCCTTAAGGATTTTCCTGGAAAATATCCCTAAATGCCGGTTTGGGGCCGTGGCGGCTCCAAGGTGGGCACGGCTGGGTGGGAGGGGCGCTCTGCCCACCCCTCTGTGTCCGCAGAGCTTGTCCCGGTTTGGGGACAGTGTCGTGGTCAGCTCAGCCCCATCCCGCCCTGGGGCAGCTCTCTGGGGTTTCTCCGAGTCCTTTCCCACCCCATCCCGGGCAGCAGCGGTGGGAAATGCCGCTGAGGGGTGACAGAGGTGACAGAGGTGACAGAGGTGGCAGAGCCCCAGCGCACCCCGCAGCCGGCGGGAGGGGGACAGTGACATCCCCCCATCATCCCGGCGCTCCCGGAATTCCCCCGCCAGCCCTTGGAAACGCTCCTTTCATCCCAGCGCTGCTCCCCGGAGCCCCCCTGGCAGCCCCCCACCATTATCGGCGGCTCTTTTATCCATCAGCCCTTTCATCCCGAGCCTTGGCAACTCCCCGCTCCCCTCCCGCCGCCCGGGAGTCACCGAGCGCAGCCCCCCCGCCCTGCCCTGCCCTGCCCTGCCCGCCCCCGGGGCTGGAAATGACCTCAGCCGCGTTTTGCTGAGAAAATGCCATTTTTCGGGGGTGACCTCAGCCCCAGATGATGCGTTCGCTGCCAGACGGGGTGTGGGAGCGGAGCTGGGCTGCTGCCGGGAGGGATGGGGGGACGGGAAAACCGGGAAAAAACACCCGGGGGTGAGTTATCCTGGAGGGTTTGGAGCTCGGAGGGTTGTCCTGTCGGGTTATATCCATGGTGAGAGTTTTTCTGGTCGCAATCCCAAGGGATTATCCAGGTGAAGTCAGCCTGGACCCTTCTGGGTGTACTGGGGGTACTGGGGGAAACTGGGGAAACTCCAGGGTTTGGGACTGCAGCCACTGCCGAAGGACAGGTGTAGGGACTGCCAGGAATGGGATTTGGGCATTCCCGAAGATTTTTAGTGGGAATTCTGGGATGGGTGGTGTGTCTGGGGGTCGGTGGGTCACCCCGGGCTTGGACCTCCCTCTCACCCAGGAGCTGCTTTGGGAAAACCAACCACGGGAGATTCACACATCCCCGCGCGACATCCCCGGGCAGCCGCAGCGCCCCGAAAAACGGGAAAAAAGGGAATTTTGGGGTTGGAGCAGAGCTGTCTGGGGGAGCAGAGAGAGCAGCTCCGGCGCCACTCCCAGAGCTGCCGGCGGGAGGTTTCCCGGCAGAGCGGAGCTGTCGGCGCTCCCCTGGCCCTGAGTCACCCCCGGGCATCAGCTCCTGCCCGGGCTTGCGCCGCGAAACCCGGATCGCCGAGCCCTGCTGTGGGATTGGGAGCGGGATTGGGAGCGGGGCAGGCTCGGGGGACAATGCCCGTGACCCCAGGGGACATCGTGCAGCCAGAGCCACCGCTCGTGCTGGGAAGGCAGCGCGGAGATGGGGGTGGCATCCCGCTGGAGCGCTGGGATGGACATGGATGGAGGGCCAGAGCCAGTCCTCATTAACTGCTGGCTCCCAATGATGCCCTGGGATGCCCCCGGAGCTCTGGAATTTGGGATTCACCTCCCCCCGGTCATATCCCAGCTCCTCGGAACCTTGGGATTGTTCCTTCCTGTAGGAATCTCCCGCTGTTGGTTTTTCTCCTCCCCAGGTTTTGTGCTGGAGCGCTTTGTGCGCGTCTGACACATGGCGGGCGCGGAGCCAAGGATATTTCTGAGACATTTTGTCGGAACTTTGAGTGCCGGAACAATTAACACAACAAAGTCGAGGTGTTCCTTTGCCTCTGATTCTTTCAAAGTCGGGTTGGTTTTTTTTTTTTGTTGTTTTTTTTTAAATTTTTTTTTAAGGTGCCTCCACCACCACCTGTTTGATTGCTGGATTTCTTTGAAGATCTGAAGGGGAGAAATCCCCACATGAAAGTCCTCCCTGTCTTTAATGGCACCGGGCTGCAGCCTGGAGCAGCCCAAAAAAGGGGAGAAAAATGCACCCGGAAACTTTGATCCCATTTTCCTGGAGCACAGGGGATGTCTGGGTCACATCTGAGCCGAAATTGGAATCCCAGACCCCACTGCGGAGCTGGTTAGCCGAGCTCTGGTGGCTGTTCCCAAACTTCTGTGTCCTTCTGGAGCTGTCGTGATGAGGTTTTTTTTGGTCTCTCTGCTGGAGGATTTCTCCAAGATTTATCCCGGAAACTCCGGGATGTGCAGTGGGGTGGGACAGAGGCGATCAGGTCCAGCAGGAGCACAGTTTGGGCTGTGGGACCACCGGGACACCTCCTGTCCTTCCATCCTGATGGGATGTGAGAGCCACAAATCATAAAACCATGGAATATCCTGACCTACAGGGATCGTGCAGCCCAACTCCCCTCACCCCGACCCTCCGGGCTTGCACAAGCCGCTGGCTCTCAGCCCTCGGGCTCTGCAGGTGACCTGTCTGGGGAGCAGCCGGTGACTCAGGTGGGTCACCGGGGGTTGTGACACCTCCTGTCACCACCGCGTCACCGCCGGGGCATCTCCGCAGAGCCCAGGCCAGCGCACCGGGGGGAGCCGGAGAGACCCCGACCCTCCCGTGGTGGGCAGGGGGCGCTGCCAGCCCGGCCGGGGGGAGCAGGAAGCCCCAGAAACCTCTCCCAGAGCCATTTCTCCTCATCCTCCTCCATCCCCCATCGGCAGAGCTCATCCCGTGCCTCACACGGGAAGCGAGCTGCAGGGGAGGGCGATTTGCCCGGCGGATTTGGCAGCCCGGCAATGCAAAGCAGCGCCCAGACAGGTTTGTCGGAAGGGCCGGACCCGGCGGATCCCGAATTCGGGACGCTGGTAGCCAGCCAAGCCCGGCTGCGAGTCCCTGGCCATCCGGGGAGGCGACGCTTTGCATCTCCAGGCACCGGAGCGATTCCGGCTGCTCCTGCAGGAGGTTCAGGGGCTCCCGGGCTTTCCGTGGGCCGTGACATCGCTGCCGTGGCAGGAGCAGCTTTGCATCCCGCTGGGAATTTCCTGCGGGGCAGCCGAGAACCGGGCTGGGCTCTTGCCTCAGCCGCTTTTGCAAGCAGCACCCGGGGGAAGCGGTTCAGCCGGCTCCGGCGGGGAGGAGCGGGGCTGGCAGGCTGGCACGGCGACAGCATCTGGGTGTGCCACCTCCCCGCCGGGCCGGTGGCAGCGCCGCGCTCGCCCAGCCAGCGGGGCAGGTTCGCCGCGGCCCCGGGGAGCCCCGGCAGCCTCCCGTGGCTGCTTTGCACGCGTGGGAAGGGCTTGGGAAGGGAACGGGAACGGGATCGGAGGGTTATTCCCATGGGGCGGCGATGCCGGGGTTTGGGGAGGGATGGGCAGGGCAGGGTGCTGGGGTGGGCGAGGGGAGCTGGGAGGGACAGATCCGAGCTCTGCTCTGTGACAGTGACAGGAGCCAGGGGATGGTCGGAGCTGCAGGAGGGCGTTTTTGGATATCGGGACAAGGTTCTTCCCGCAGAGGTGGCACTGCCCAGGCTCCCCAGGGAATGGTTGGAGCTGCAGGGAGGGTTTTTTGGATATCGGGACAAGGTTCTTCCCGCAGAGGTGACACTACCCAGGCTCCCCAGGGAATGGTCACTGTCCCAAACTTCCCAGAGCTCCGGGAGGTTTGCACAATGCTCCCAGGGATGCACAGGGTGGGATTTTGGCATCCGCCAGCCCTCGGGCAGCCCCGCGATCAATTCTTTCTCTAATCTTATCGAGCTGTCTCTCTGCTCCTTTCCCCTCGCTGCCTCCCCCTCCCTCGCAGCCGCCCAGCCCTGCTTCCCCTGCAGCCTCGCCTTTGATCCCGGGAAGCAGCAATTGATCCTCCTTATCTTTATTGTGGTGGAGACATTCCCAGCACTGCCCTTAATTAAATTCTTCTTCATTTCCCTCCGCGAGCCTCGCGCTCCCCCAGCCCTGAAAGAGGATTTATTTTTAAACTCGCAATTAAAGGATTGGATTGGTCCCTGATCTGCCTGGGCAGCACGAGCTCGAGGGGCTGCTGGTCACCCTGTGGTGGTGGCAGTGGTCACAGTGGCATTGACGCTGGTCACAGTGGCACAGACACTGGCCATGGTGGCATAGGCACTGGTCACAGTGGCATTGACGCTGGTCACAGTGGCCATGGTGGCACTGGTCACAGTGCAATGGAGATGATCCACAGTAGCACAGGCACTGGTCATGGTGGCCCTGGCACCTGCCATGGTGACACTGGCACTGGTCACAGCAACATGGGGATGGCCCACAGTAGCACAGGCACCTGCCGTGGTGGCCCTGGCACCTGCCGTGGTGTCATTGGCACCTGCCGTGGTGGCCCTGGCACCTGCCGTGGTGTCTCTGGCACCTGCCGTGGTGGCATTGGCACCTGCCGTGGTGGCCCTAGCACTGGTCATGGTGGTCCTGGCACCTGCCATGGTGGCCCTGGCACCTGCCATGGTGTCATTGGCACCTGCCATGGTGGTCCTGGCACCTGCCGTGGTGGCCCTGGCACCTGCCATGGTGTCATTGGCACCTGCCATGGTGGTCCTGGCACCTGCCGTGGTGGCCCTGGCACCTGCCATGGTGTCATTGGCACCTGCCATGGTGGTCCTGGCACCTGCCGTGGTGGCCCTAGCACTGGTCATGGTGGTCCTGGCACCTGCCATGGTGTCATTGGCACCTGCCGTGGTGGCCCTGGCACCTGCCGTGGTGGCCCTAGCACTGGTCATGGTGGTCCTGGCACCTGCCATGGTGTCATTGGCACCTGCCGTGGTGGCACTGGCACCTGCCGTGGTGTCATTGGCACCTGCCGTGGTGGCACTGGCACTGGTCATGGTGGCCCTGGCACCTGCCGTGGTGGCCCTGGCCGCGCCAGGTGACCGCAGTGCCCGAGGCCAGCCGCCGGCCGTGGCTCTGCGCCGCTTTAAGCTTTTCCGCTCGGAAATTTTTCCTGCAGCCACTTTGACCCGGAGGGCAGGGAGTATTTTTCATGTGGAGCAGCCGAAATTCCCCCGGAGACAGCGCAGGAATGCGAGGCATGTTGTCCTTGGTACCAGCGCTTGCTTTTTACGGCCTAAGCTCGGCCACGCCGCCGGGGGGAGGGGACAGCAGGGGACCCGCCGTGTCCCCTCTGGTGACTGCCAGCATTCCCCCATCCCCGATCCCCTTCCTCCTCGGGAAAATCCCCCGTGCTGGGCCTGGGTGGGGTCTCCTTGCCCAGGTGGGACTGGGGGTGCAGGTGGCACCTCTGTGTCCCTGCTGTCCCCGGGCACGCAGGGAGATCCCCACGGGGACATCGTGGGGACATTTTGGGAGCTCGCCCAGCGGAGCAGAGGGCGGCGAGGACATGATTTTATCTGGGAACGGCCAGGAGATAAATCAGTGCCTCGTTTCATCCCCGTTAGGTGCGAT
The DNA here is from genome assembly GCA_024500445.1 of Entomyzon cyanotis. Taxonomy (NCBI): domain Eukaryota; kingdom Metazoa; phylum Chordata; class Aves; order Passeriformes; family Meliphagidae; genus Entomyzon; species Entomyzon cyanotis. Next base: position 4,719,477 of record JAKEPQ010000908.1, on the reverse strand, counting down.
TACCCTGAGACACCAAACCGATTTGTTATTATTATTATTGTGATTAGTGTTTCATCCGTGCTGGGGTGACACACGGGGCAGCGCAAGGGGACAACGCTGGCATCACTCTGCCCGATTTGGGCACTCCTGGGATGCAGCAAACCAGCCCCAAACAGGGGGGACAGGAGAGGGGACAATCCTGCTGGGACACCCAGGTGACCCTCGGCACCCACCAGGGTCCCCATGCCCGGTGCCACCAGCCTAGCTCCCCCATCCCCGTGTCCCCACGAGGGTCCCGTTCCCGGTGCCACCATCCTAGCGCCCCCATCCCCGTGTCCCCTCCTGTCCCCATGGCCTGTGCCACCATCCTAGCTCCCCCATTCCCGTGTCCCCTCCTGTCCCCATGGCCTGTGCCACCATCCTAGCTCCCCCATCCCCGTGTCCCCCTCCTGTCCCCATGCCCTGTGCCACCAGCCCAGCTCCCCCATCCCCGTGTCCCCTCCTGTCCCCATGCCCGGTGCCACCATCCTAGCTCCCCCACCCCCGTGTCCCCTGCTGTCCCCGTGCCCGGCGGCAGGCTGGAGCGCAGCTGCGGCTCTTACATAAACCGCAATTAGCGGCGGGCAGGGAGGCCTGAGTGGCATTAAGGAATTCCTGCCGGGCTGACGTCAAAGCTGCACCTCTCCCCCCACCTCCCGCACAAAGGGGGCCCTTATGAGCCCCCCCGAGTCCCCAGGGAGCCCCGCGCCGCTCATGCCACGCGGGAATTGTCCCCGATGGCACCGGCAGCTCCCGGCGTGGGATTTGCTGGCGCCCTGCTCCCCCTTGCTGGGCATGGGAAGGTGCCAGTGGCCCCCCGTGCCAGCTGCTCGCCCACGGTGCCCGGCCTGGGGAGCTGGAGGGGCGGGGGGGTGAGGAGTGGACAGCTGGACATGGGGACAGGCAGGGCAGTGAGCGGGAAATCCCGAAATTCCCACCGGGATGGAGGAGCTGAAATTCCCTCCAGGCTGGAGGAGCTCTCCTGGCTGCCCCAACGCTGGGGCCTCCTGCGGCCGCTGCCAAGGAGGTCACAGGGACCGGGCAGTGCCAGGACACCATGCCAATGTCCCCAAGTGTCACGGGAGGCGGGGGGTGGCAGAGCTGACATGTGTGGGGCGCCTGCCTCAAACCTCCTCCCCTCCACGGCGATTGTGAGAGAGCACAAGGGCTGGGAACAGTTTTGAACTGAAAAAGGGTCAGTTTAGAGTGGATACAGGGGAGGCATTTTTTAAAGGGAGGGTGGGGAGGGGCTGGGATGGAATTCCCAGAGAAGCTGTGGCTGCTCCTGGATCCCTGGAAGTGTCCAAAGCCAGGATGGACAGGGTTTGGAGCAACCTGGGACAGTGGAAAGTGTCCCTGCCCATGGCAGGGGGTGACACTGGGTGTGCTTTAAGGTCCCTTCCAACCCAAGCCATCCTGCGATTCCACAACCGCTGGCGCTGCTGCGGGCAGGAAGGGGTTAATTCACTAATTTGGGGGGCAGGGGGTGACCCCAGCCCGGGCCTGCCCTGCCCCTGCCCCATCCCTGCCCGGCCTGACGGGAAGATGCTCCGGAGCTGCTCCGGGATCTGCCGTGGGGACCGGGAGCCCCCCTGCGGCCGCGGAGCCGCATCCCTCTGCCGCGGGATAATTCCCTTTCCCGCGGGATAATTCCCTTTCCTGAAGGATAATTCCCTTTCCTGCAGGATTCCCTTTCCCGCGGGACAATTCCCTTTCCTGCAGGATAATTCCCTTTCCCGCGGGACACTTCCCTTTCCCGCGGGATAATTCCCTTTCCTGCAGGATTCCCTTTCCCGCGGGACAATTCCCTTTCCTGCAGTACAATTCCCCTTCCCGCAGCCCCTTTCCCCCTCCCCGCAGCCCCCCGCCCATCCGGACGCTGATAACCACCACAAAGAGGTTTTTCTCCCCATCTCCCTCCTGCCGTGGGGCTGGCAGGGTTGGGGCAGCTGAGCCCGATCTGGGCTCAGGAAGAGCCAGGCAGGGCATGGAGTTGAATTTGGGGAATTTTGGAATTTAATTACTCACAGTTTTGTCCCCTTCACGGTGAGCTGGCTGGGGGGAGGCAGCACAGGGAATTCTGCCGGAGCGGAGGGTGGGACAGATCCTCCAGCCCTGGGCAAGCCCAGCTCACTCAGGTGACCATTCCCTCTGCAGAGGACATGTCCTGGGTGTCACCTGAAGGAATGGGAACTCCAGGGAGCCTCCCAAAGCTCTGTCCTGTCCATCCCTGTGCATCCCAACTGGGCACAGCCCTGCTCTGCCCCGGGGCTAGGCTGAGCCTTGTTTTTGATACCAAACCTGTGTCACCTCCCAGCTGTGAGAGGTGATGCTGCAGCACCGAGGGGATGCAGGGACCCCGATTTGGGGACACAGCTCAGCCCTGGGAGCATGGAGGAGGTGGCAGAAGGACCCCACAACCTCCCCAAAAACCCCATGGGAATCCCCACAGGAAACATTTAGGGCCAAACTCACACCTGAGGCCAAGCACTCCAGGGCCTCGAGGTGGGTGGAGCAGTGCCCGTTTGCAGCAGAGGAGGCCCTGGCTGTGCAGATATTTTATATATATATTTCTATATATATGTGTGTGTGTATAGATATATTACATAAATATATAGGTATGAAATAATTTAAGAACCATCCGAGACAGCATGCTGTGCTCTGGGGTGGGGCTGGGGGGGCTGGAAGGTGCTGCTCCCCTCCCTCACCCCGCTCCACCGGCTTTGATTCACAAATGGAAACAGAGTCTGGAATTAAATTAAAAAACCGCACACACGCACACGACACGGGGCAGAGGCTGGCAGAGTCCGGGTGTGTCCCTGAAGAGATCGGATCGACCAAAGCCAAAGAATCGGGAATTCCGGGAAGGAAACCGGCGGAGAGGGGGTGCTGACCCCCCCGTGTGTGCCCAGCCCCTTGGGGACACTGGGGTGGTGTCACAGCCCCGCTGGGTCCTGGCTGTGGGCTGTGCGTGTCCCGCTGGCTTTGCCCCGGAGCTGTGTCCTCCATCCGTCGCTTTCGCTCCGTCCCAGGACTTTTTGCCACCTCGGTTGTCAAGGCCAAAAGGGAAAATCCTGCCCCGTGAAGCCCTCTTCTCTCCCTGCTGGAAGTTCTCCCAGAGCCAGGTTTGGTCCACCTCAATCCTTCCCACCAAGCAAAGCCCCCTGAAGAAGGGGATCCGTGATCTCCTCCAGGACGACCTTTAAAAAACCACCTCAGAAAAACATCACCACCGCCGCCTTCCCAAACTCCCACCCTTCCCAAACACCCCACAGGGCTGGCAGATCCCAAAGCCACGCGACGGCTGCCGAGAGCCTGGCGAGCAGCCGAACCGGAGAAGGCTTCAGACCCTCACCCCCATCCCTCCCCTCTGCAGGAATCCAAAACCCCCGGGATTCACGGATCAGCTGGGCAGCAGCACGTGCTCCAGGAAGTAGCTGATGGAGTCCCAGTGCTTCCAGAGGAAGAAGAGCAGCAGGACGAGCAGGGCGGTGCTGAGGATGCGCATGCGGGTCTTCATGAGCGGCGTGATGAAGTTGGCGATGGTGGAGACGAAGACGAGCAGCACGGCCATCAGGGCCAGGATGACGTTGATGAACTTGCCCAGCAGCGCTCGGGCGTTGGCGTTCTCCACGCCTTCCAGCTGCACCACCTGCTGCTGCTGCTGCTGCAGCTCCAGCTTGGTCACCCGCGTCAGGCACGACTCCACGGCCTCCTGCGGGGGGACAGCGGGGCCAGGGATGTCCCCTGAGGGGTGTGGCACCTCCCCTGTGGTCCTGGGTCTGGGTGCTGGGGGTGGCTCAAAGGGGACATGGGGACTGTGCTGGCCCACACGTGGCTTGTCACAGCCCAGTGCTGTGGCCAGCTCCAGGCAGCAGTAGAGCAGGGGCTGGGAGGGACAGGACACAGGGAACGGCTTCCCAGGGCCACAGGGCAGGGTGAGATGGGATATTGGGATGGAATTCCTCTCTGTGAGGGTGGGGAGAGGCTGGGATGGAATTCCCAGAAAAGCTGTGGCTGCCCATGGATCCCTGGGAGTGCCCAAGGCCAGGCTGGACAGCTGGAGCAAGCTGGGACAGTGGAAGGTGTCCCTGCCATGGTGGGGTGGCACTGCAGGATCTTTAAGGTCCTTCCAACCCAAACCAGACTGGCATTCCCTGGTTTTGGGGACATGGTTCAGCCACCTGGGGAGAACCTCACCTGGAGGGTGCTGGGAGCAGGGATCTCCCTTCCCCTCCCTCCTTCCCAGCCCACGGTCTCTCCCAGCCCTACCTGGATGTCCCGTGCCCTCTCGTAGGACTGGTAGGCCACCTTCTCCTCCATGCTGGCCAGCTCCTGCTTCAGGTTGGTCATCTCGTTCTGGTGCAGCTCCGTCAGGTCGTTCAGCTGCTCCTCCAGCCGCTCGTACCTGCGCGGGGCAGCCGGGCTGGGCACACCTCCCCGAGACCTCTGGGGACACCACCCTGCCCCTCTGACCCTCCCCTGGCTCTGGGGACACCACCCAGCCCCTCCAACCCCCTCCTGGTTGTGGCAAAACATCTCAAGATCCTCCCTGGACACCTGGCAGTGAGCGTGGCTGCAGCTCCCCGTGTCCCTGGTGTGGAGGGCTCAGCTGGACAAGCCCAGGAGGTCCCCAAAGAGCCACCCCGGGTGACACAACGTCCATCCCCTACCTGTAGCGCTCCTCCTGCAGGCACTGCGTCATGTAGGAGTAATCCCGCTGCAGCTGGGCCTTGAGGTCCTCCATCGAGTCCTCCAGGTGGGACTGGCTGTCCTTGATCTCGCGCAGCTCCTCCAGGATGGTGTCGAAGTTGTTGTGGTGGCTGTCCAGCGTGTTGGACTTGGGGCTCCCCAGGCCGCCGGGTCCCGCCCCGGAGTTGCTGCCGCCGGCCGAGCCCGAGGTGGCACTGGAGCACTCGTCGTCGCTGCCGTACTTGGGGCTGGACACCAGCGTGGCGCTGCCGCTCAGGGCCCGCGACGCCTCCTCGGGGTGCCCGTCGTCCAGCGTGTCCTTCAGGTGGGCGATGTTGTCGGCGCTGCCGAACTTGTTGCGGATCAGGCTGGCGAACTCGCGCGGCTTGGACACCACGGCCGTGTGGGTGGCCTGGGACAGCCCCGAGAGCCCCCCCTTGACCCCTTCCACCACTCCCCCGCTGAACCCGCTGATGCTGGAGCGCACGTTGGCTCCCACATCCTTCAGCCCCTGGTGCATGTCCCGGAAAACATCCTTGGGCTGGCGGGACGGGCCGTTCTGCTCGATCTCCTTCAGCTTCTTGTGGTAGTGCTCCAGCTTCTTGTGCAGCTGCGCGATGGTCTGCGCCGACTTCTGGTTCTTCTTCTCGAACACCTGCTTGATGCGCGACGCCTGCTGCTTGTCGGCGTTGTTGGCCAGCTTCAGGTACTCGGCCACGTTGTCGTCGCGAGCCTCCTGCTCGATCTTGATCTGCTCCGTGATCTTGAGGATCTTCTGGTGCAGGTGCTCGATGGCGGCTTTGGTGCGGTGAGGGTCCGGGGTGCCATCGGGGACGTCCAGGCACACGGGGCCGTCGGTGTCACCGTGCCCGGCGCCTGGGGGAAGGTTCAGGGTGGTCACGTCGCCCTTGTCCAGCTGGTGGCGGAAAAAAGGTGGGGGATGATGAGAAGAGAGAGGGAAAACCCCGGGATGAGGAGGGAGAGCTGGGTGGGAGAATGATTAACTGGAGAAATGAGGAGAAGTTGGGGAGTTTTCCGGTTGGCTGGTGGTTTCCACCACTGCTGGAATGCCAGGAATACAGAAATTAATGAGCAATGAGGGTTCAGGGCTGGATTTTCCCAGTGGAATTCAGCAAGGAGCAGCTGCTGCAGGGAGCTCGACCCTGCCTTTCCACCCTCGCCTCGCGGGCACTGGGATTTCTCCAGCCAGCCAGGGAAAAGAGGTGAGGAAAACCGGGAATCATCATCCAGGAATCATCATCAAATCTCCACCCGAAGCGGCGCAGAGCGCAAGGATTGAGCAACCCACAGGTATTTCAGTCTTGCTTTTAGCTTGGACGAACCCCAAAGTTATCCAGCCCGAGAGAAACTGGACAGTTTGTGGGGGAATAATCCCTCCTCTGCTTTTCCAAGCTCTCTCACCTGGCAGTGCCAAGCTCCTCTCGCAAACACCAGCTGCCACCCCAGGAAATTCGGACAAATGCCAAAATTCCACTTCACACTTGGCAAAACTGGAGCTTTGGGAGAGGAAATCACTTGCCTGGAGCCACGTTTGCAGAGCCTGGATTGAGACCCAGGTCCTGCCTCGTGCTCTCCAACCTGCACACGCTGCTTGGCCAGTTGGGGGAAAAAAATTAATTAAAAAATCCCTAAATCTTTCCCAGTTGCTGGGTTTTAGATGCAGATTCTTATGCAAAACCCTCCCCGGTTGTATAAATGGCTCCTGGCTTCTAATTAAGAGCCGCTTGAAAGTTAAATACTCTTGGCAGACCTGAATAATTTCTCATTTCCATCCCACTTTCCCCGAGTGACCCTTTAATAGGGATAATGCCGCGGGATCACTGCTCGGGAGTGTGTTATCACCAGGAAAGGCTGGGTGCAGGAGGGAGGAATGTTCTCTCAGGATGCTGCTTGGGAACACTCCCATCTGGAGCAGAGCTTTGGAAAAACCTCCTGTTCTTCCCTCTCATCTCCTCCTTTTTACCGTTGTTCATGTCCTGCTGGGATTTATTTCATCTCAGCTCCCCCCAAACCCACTCCTCATGGCTTTTTCTCTCTCCTCACTGCAGCAAATGAGAGCAAAAAGATGATTCCAGCTGGATTCACTCTGTCTGGAGTGGTAATTTTAAAAAAAATTAATACAAAGTCATAACAAACTCGTGGTTTTCAGACCCCACTTCCAGGCTATTTTTAGGCTGGGCCCTCCACAGAGGGTTTGGCTTTGGTTTCTTATCTAGAGGGAGAATTTAGAAACAGCAGGAAACAGACTTTTTGCCCAGATGTGCAATTCTCTGGACAGAAAAGGGAAAAAATGACCCTGGCAGAGGAAAAGGCAGAGCCAGAGAGGCTGAAAAGGGAAACACCAGCTGGGGAGTGGAGGGGAAAAGTTGCTCAAACTCTGTTTTTTAAAGAGGGAATAATCGGACTCTGTAAAGCCAATCTTTTGGACTGGAAAGAGAGAAGGTTTAGATGGGATATTGGGAAGGAATTCTTCCCTGGGAGGGTGGTGAGGGGCTGGGATGGAACTCCCAGAGGAGCTGGGAAGTGCCCAAGGAAGTGGAATTTGGACACTTCCATCCCTGGAAGCATTTAAGGCCAGGCTGGAGCAACCTGGGATGGTGAAACTGGATGAGTTTTAAGGTCCCTGGCGACCCAAACCGTTCTGTAATTCCATGATTTATCCCAGGGATTACATTTGGGAGGGCAGGATGGGCAGGGAACAGCATGGATTGCAGCTGGGCTGAAATCCTGGGCAAGGCACATCAGGTTACAGCTTGGAAAACAACCCCAAAAAAAGACAATGTGGATCCCCGGAGCACAAACAGACACTGCCTGCTAAATCCCAGCGAGCCTAAATGACTGTGCAGGGGATTTAACGGGGGGATTATGAAAAGCCACACTTTCCCTACATGCAGCAAACCTTCTGCTCGGCACATCCCCGTGTTTTCCAGCGTTTGTTTTCCAGGCAGGCTGGGAGGGAGATGTGGGATGAGGGAGGAATGCAGGACGAGGGGAGGAAAGAATTATTCTTATCGACAGAGCGGAGCCCGGGAGAGCTGAGATCTGCAAAAGGCTCGAGGGAATCAGCTGAGCAAACAGCAAACAGGGCTGCTGGGGCCATGGCTGGGCTTGGTTATGCAATGCTGGGGTGTTTGGTGCTGCAGGTGGGATGGAGGAAAGCCCAGGTGGCAGGTGAGCAGCTAAAGGTGTCCCCAGCCCATCCATGGCTGTCACAGCTTATCCATGCCTGGATTTAACCCTGCTCTGGAGAAATTGCACAATTATTGCAAAGTTCAGAGCAAAACTGGATTATTTGGTGCTGCAGGTTGGATGGAGGAAAGCCCAGGTGGCAGGTAAGGAGCTCAGGGTGTCCCCAGCTCAGAGTGTCCCCAGCTCAGAGTGTCCCCAGCCCAGGGTGTCCCCAGCCCATCCATGGCTGTCACAGCTTATCCATGCCTGGATTTAACCCTGCTCTGGAGAAATTGCACAATTATTGCAAAGTTCAGAGCAAAACTGGATTATTTGGTGCTGCAGGTTGGATGGAGGAAAGCCCAGGTGGCAGGTAAGGAGCTCAGGGTGTCCCCAGCTCAGAGTGTCCCCAGCCCAAGGTGGTGTCCCCAGCCCATCCATGGCTGTCCCAGCCCATCCACGCCTGCATTTAACCCCGCTCTGGAGAAATTGCACAATTATTGCAAAGTTCAGAGCAAAGCCCTGGAGGCACTGACACCATCCCTGAGCTGCTCTGCTCTCCGTGCCCTACAGCCGTGGCTGCATCCACCCCAGGCGAGGACTTTCCCTTCAAAGTGTCACTGTCACTCCTGGCTGGAATCCACCGCGGGGACAAAACAGCTGCGGGAAGGACCATGTGCACCTCCCAGCATGGGAAAAACAAGAACAAGTGGCACTGAGCTGTCGAGGGATGCCAAACCCAGGGCGGATCCAGGGAGCTGCTGCCCTGATCCCTCAGCTCGTGTCACCATGCCCGGGGCACTCGGTGGCTCTGGAATGCCACCAGGGAGAAGCCACGGCCAGCAGGGATGAGAAGGTGTGTGGTGGCTGTGGGGAGGGGGATTTTGGGGCAGTTATTCAATGTGGTCCCCATTTCTCACAGCAATTCCCAGCACAGCATCCTCTGACTGCTCGGGACACCCCAAGTATCCTGTCCCTGTCCCCGTCCCCGTCCCTGTCCCTGTCCCTGTCCCTGTCCCTGTCCCCACCTGGGCTCCCAGCGCCGTGCCGAGCCGAGCTGAGCTGTTATTCCCACCAGACCCACCCCAGCTGTTGAAAATAGCAGCAGGAGCCCTGACTCACACTTCCCACCCTCCTGCCGAGCCTGCAGCAGCACCTGGGGCTGGCACTGCCATGTCCCCTCCGTGCCACGTCCCCTCGGTGCCACCCACCCCTGGACGGGCACAATGCACTGCCAGCAGCTCCCTGCACTCCTTTTCCCCAGCCTGAGGATAATTTTCCTTACATAATGCAGATTAACGCTCAGGCTCCCAGCTGCAGCAGTTCCCCACCCGGCAATGGGGGTTTCACTCCCCCATTTCACTCCCTGAGCAACAGAGCCACCCAAAGCCCCCCGGGGGTTTTTCTGCCCATCACCAACCTCGCCACCATCTCCTCCGAACCCCAAAGCTGCCAGGACCTACCTCCATGGCGGGCAGGGCTGGGGTGCCCCGGGGCTAGTCGGCGTGGGCTGCCCGGCGGTGTCCCCGCGATGTCCCCAAGCCCGGCAGCGCTGCCCAGGCTGCCATGGCAGAATCCCCGACTGGCAAAAGCAGCAGCGAAGTTTTGGGGGAGCAGCAGGGAGGGAGGAGGAGGAGAAGCCTCTTGCAGACCCCGACAGGGCTGGCCCCACGTCCCCGGAGCGGAGTGTCCCCAGAGTGTCCCCAGCGCGTCCCCAGCGCGCTCCCGGAGCGCTCCCGGCACGCAGGGAAGGAGGCGCTGGCTCGGGCGGGATTGCCGACTCAGGAAATCTGCCCGAGCTGTTTACAGCTCGCAGCGAGCGCAGCTTTCAGGGCTGTAATGCAAAACCCCCCTCGTCCCCGTGCCGGGATATTCACACGCCTCCAGCCCCATACGCTGCCTGTGCCCTGACGCAGGAGGTCGGGACGGGCTCTTGTCATCTGCTGTGCCACACAGCGGGACGGAGGAGCCTGCGAGAGGCAGGGGAGACAGCCAGAGAGGAAAAACGCGAGTGGAAAATAGCCGGGGGAAAAAATCCTGTCGGTGTGTGAGGAGCTGGGCAGCCTGAGGGAGGTAAAACCAGGGAATTTTGTGGCAGCATCAGGAGGTGGCTTGGACTGAGAGCTGGATCTGTCCCTGTCACCCCAGCAGGGTGGGAAAGGAGAGGCTGCACTGACCCCATTCTGCCACGGGAGAACACAGAGAACACATCCAGCCACTGCCCAGACACAGGTGGGGAGATTTCCAGCAATTCTGGGGATTTTGAACAGGATGGATGGAAAGCAGGGAGTGACCAAGAACGAGCCCTGAGCCCAAAGCCTGGGCTGCACAGAGCAGGGCTGGTGGATCAGAGCAATGAGGAAACACAACTGAGCCCCAGAGCCTTGTGCTGGGCCAGACCAAAGCCCTGAAACCTCAAACCACCACGGCCACGGCCAGCAGGCTGGCTGAGCCCGGCTCCTCTGCTTGAGCTATTCCCCAGAAAAAACCACCAGCGGCTTAGGAAGCATTTGCAGCCCCGATGGAATTGTGCAGGCTGGAGCCATGAGCTGCCCGTGACCCAAATCCATGGTTAATGGGGAAGCCTTGCTGCTCCCACAGCCCAGCCCTGCGCTGCCCATTGTCCCCCGGGCTGTCCCCACGCCCAGCTGTGCCCTAAAAGTGCAGTCTGGTGCTTTGGAGAGGTCTGGGTGTGGAGCTGTGCTGCCTTTAGCCCTCCCTGCAGGAAGGGGACAAAGCAGAGCTGGGGCAGCTTCATCCACCCTGTGAAGCATGAAAATCCTCATCCCATTCCAGCCCCAGCTCCCAGCACCGACTCCATCCACCACGAAAATCCTCATCCCATTCCAGCCCCAGCTCCCAGCACTGACTCCATCCATCACAAAAATCCTCATCCCATTCCAGCCCCAGCTCCCAGCACTGACCCCATCCATCACAAAAATCCTCATCCCATTCCAGCCCCAGCTCCCAGCACCGACTCCATCCACCACGAAAATCCTCATCCCCTTCCTGCCCCAGTTCCCAGCTCCCAGCTCCCAGCACCGACCCTGTCCATCCCCACGGGCACAGGGAAGAGCAGGTTCCCTGCTAAACCGACCCCAAAATCCAGCTGTGCCTACCATGCGGCGCTCAGCCGTGCCAGGGCAGGGCGAGGAGAGGGCAGAGCTTCCTCCCGGTGCCACCCGGAGCCGCGGGGACCGGGCAGGGCGGGCAGCGACCCCGCAGAGCTGTCCCCGGGGCTGGGCAGGGCGGGCAGTGACCCCGCAGAGCTGTCCCCGGGGCTGGGCAGGGCGGGCAGTGACCCCGCAGAGCTGTCCCCAGGACCGGGCAGGGCGGGCAGTGACCCCGCAGAGCTGTCCCCGGGGCTGGGCAGGGCGGGCAGTGACCCCGCAGAGCTGTCCCCGAGCCCAGGACCGGCAGCACCCGGGGTTCCTCGGCTCCCTGGTGGAAAAAAGCTGCTCCTGGTCCATCCCTCCGATCCCCGGGGGTGGATGGACAGCCTGGCCAAGCCCTGGATGCCTGTGGCATGACGCGGGGCAGATGACCAGGGCCGGGCAGTGTGGTTTGGTATCTCCCATAGCATCACTTCTCCTTTTAGCTCGGGGGGCAGAGGTCACTTCCCGTGGCTCTTCTGCTGCCTCAGCAGGACAGGGACATTCCCCAGCTGCACAGGACTCTGTGGAAAGCACCCTTCCTGCTCCCCATTTCCCTCTTTCAGGTGCTGGGGTGGCCCTGGAGCTCAGCTGCTTCCCCCGGTGGTTTTGGGGGCTGGGAAGTGGTTCACCCATCCTAGGGGGAACTGCAATGTTCTCCACACCCCCTGCCAGCCCAGAGCCCCCCCAAAAACCCTGCCTGCCCTGCTCCTGGCCTTGGGGAAGGAGGGAGGAGTGGGAATTTCCCAGTGAGGGCCTGATAAAGGCTGAGCTGATAAGGGTCGGGATGCTCAGGATGAGACCTGGAGAGCATTCCTGTGGTTTATCAGTGACCTCAGGTGCTGGATTCCCAGGAAAACACCTCCTCCCAGCTCCCCAGCACGAGGGGAAGGCTAACAAACCACAGCAAGCAACAAGGAGAGTCGCTGATCAACTCCCAGCCAAGCCAGGCAGAGCAGTGGTGCAGCATCTCCCCTCCCGAGGGCACAGAGTTCCTTCCACGGGATGCAAAACCCTCCTGGCACGGAAAAAGTGGGAGTTTGGCAAGGGAATTAGCCAAGAGGTTGGTGTCAGACTCCCCATCATCCTCTGCTTTAGGGGCAGCTGTTTTTCAGGCCTGGCTGCACGAGGTAAATTTAGAAATAAAGCAACGCCGGCTCCCACGTGATGAAAATCCCTGGATTTTTCCCCAAAATCACAGCAGATTTGGTGTGGAATGGTGCTGGGCAGTGCAGGATCCAGCTACAAAGATCACCAGATGGGTCCCCTTGTGGGGTTTGGGCTTGGCTTCCCTGGGGCTGGGGTGAGCAAGAGCTAAAACCAGCAGGAAAACCTTCCTCAGCCAGGCTGGGCAAACCGAATATGGATTACTGGGAGGGCAGGATGCTGACAGAGGTGAAGATCTGCCAGTCCAGTGCTCCTCAGCATCCCATTCCTGACGGGATTTGGAATCTGGAGCAAGTGGCTCCTTGGCCAAGAGCTCCACCCTCACCTCCTGCAGGTCACCCTGCTCCTCACCCCTTATCCCTGCACATCCCAAATCCTTGCTTCTCCCTGGAAAGGAGAGCAGAGTGGGGGGATATTCACAGACACCCAGCAGAGAATTTAGGAGCAGAATCCTTTTCCCAGGGTGGGATATTCACAGAGAATTTAGGAGCAGAACCCTTTTCCCAGGGTGGGACATTCACAGACACCCAGCAGAGGATTTAGGAACAGAATCCTTTTCCCAGGCTGGGATATTCACAGACACCCAGCAGAGGATTTAGGAGCAGAATCCTTTTCCCAGGGCAGGATTCGGGAGGGTGCAGACCCAGCACGAGGTTGTTCCTGCCGGAGCTGCGGGAAGCAGCCGGATCCTCTCCCTCCCTCCCTCCCTCCCGGCTGAGGATCTGCAGAGGCGGCCAGGAACGAGCAGCACAGGCTGGGAGGGAGCCTGGGGGAGCAGGAACAGGCTGGGAGGGAGCCTGGGGGAGCAGGAACAGGCTGGGTGCCACCGGGCCGATCCCAATCCTCCAACTGCGCCGGGAGAACAGACAGCACCGCCAGGCGCTGCTTCCCAACGGGAACAAACAAACAGCCTGTCCCGCTGCTCCCTGTCCCCATGGGAGCTGGGACACTGCCACCATCCCACGGGCACTCAGGGAAGGCAAGGATGGAAAGATCCTGGGATTCTCCCTCGGGAAGTCCTTGTATCTCCTCCATGCCCATCCACGCCACGGCGTTTCCTGATTCCACGCCATGTCCTCCAAGCTGGGGACTGTCCTGGGCTTGCAGGGACAATTCAGTGACCACCCCTCACGGGTGAAGACATTCTCCCTGCCCACGCTTGGAGAATATTTGGAACAATTCCCGCTGTTGTTGTCGCCGCAGGGAGTAACCCCGGGAGCTCCGGCACGTGCTGGGTGACACAGCACTAAACCCACCCAGCACCCCCAGCTTTCTTGGGATTTTTGGGAGCTTTGGTACGGAGGATTTGAGGGGGAAGCAGGGATAGGTCGAGCCACGGAGTCGTCACAAACAGGACCCTCAACTGGAGTCTGGAGCCAAATTCTGCTCCCACCCCACGGCAGCAGGATGGCCTGGAGAGATCACAGCACGGACACAAACCCTGCGCCCCAAATCCTGCCCTGCACGCCGGGCAGCCTCCCCCAAATCCCCCCGGGATCGCGGCGCTGCCTGCCGGGAGCGGGAGCTGCTGGTGGGCTGCAATCAACAGCCATATGTCACCGAGGGCTGAGGAACACGATGTCTTCGCTGAGGGGTGAATCAGTCCCGCAGCCTGATATTCTTCTCCTCCTGAATTAATTCTGCAGCAATCTCGGGTGTCTTTGTCTTCCCAGCTATTATCTGCTCATTCCGGAGCGCTCCTGCCAGCGCCTTCCCAGCGGGAATGAGTTCCCGCGGCTCACACTCGTTCCCTGCCACACATGGGGAGGTGGAGGAGGCAGGTGGGAGCTCACCTGGACTCTCACAGCTCTGATTCCCTCCCAGGTCAGGAGTTCCCCCCAAAATCCCTGCCACTTGTGGGGTCTCTGCGCCCCGGTGCTCCTCAGGACAATCCAGGGATGTCCCAGGGGTTGGGGGCTGCAGGGACAGGCAGCCTCACACCATTCCTTCTGTTCCCTTTTGCCTGTTTCACCTCCTTCCCCGGGATTTTAACAGCAGAACTCGCCGGGAGTTTGGGTGGGAGGGGAGGATAGGCCAGAAAATCCCCCTGAGGAGATCCAGGATGCTTCACCAAACTCAGGGATGTGCTGGCTCTGGATTCCAGCTGGGGAAACTGAGGCAGCAAGAGAGGGAGAACTCCTGCCAGGGTTAGATGTGGGGACAATCTGCACAGAGTCCCTGTCCCTGTCCCAGTTGTTGACTGAGCCCAGGTAACCAGAGCTGCAGGAGGGAGAAACCACATCCTCCCTCTGCACCGAGGGCAGTTGGATGCCAGCAGGGCTGAGCTGGCCGTGCCCCAGGCGGGGAGCAGAGGCCTGGGCAGGGGACACGAGCTTTGCCTGATGTCCCCGAGCTGCCACAGGGAAGGCTGAGCCATCCCCCGGCCACCCCAAACCCCTCTGTCCCCACGGGCCAGCCCGGGATGGGTGCTGGGAAACTCCAGGTTCCTCCCTGCTCCCGGTAATCCGTCTGGCTAATATAGCCGCTGACCCGGGGGGAAGCTAAATTTAGCGGGATGAGTCCCGCCCCGTGTCCCGAGGGGTGGTGCCCTTGAGGCTGCAGGGCTGGGGATGTGGGGACAGGTCCCTCCTGCAGGGCAGAGCCTCAGGACACCATGGACACTGCCTGGAGGGCTGGGGGACAGGTCCCTCCTGCAAGGCAGAGCCCCAGGACACAGGGGACACTGTCCTGGAGGGCTGGGGGGACAGGTCCTTCCTGCAGGGCAGAGCCCCAGGACACCATGGACACTGTCCTGGAGGGCTGGGGGGACAGGTCCTTCCTGCAGGGCAGAGCCCCAGGACACTGGTGACACTGTCCTGTAGGGCTGAGGGGACAGGTCCCTCCTGCAGGGCAGAGCCCCAGGACACTGGTGACACTGTCCTGTAGGGCTGAGGGGACAGGTCCTTCCTGCAGGGCAGAGCCCCGGGACACTGGTGACACTGTCCTGTAGGGCTGAGGGGACAGGTCCCCCCTGCAAGGCAGAGCCCCGGGACATTGGTGACACTGTCCTGGAGGGCTGGGACAGGGAGAGAGGAGGCTGGAGCAGGGGAACGGCACTCTGGGGTTCCGATCCCATAAGAACGGGTGGCTCAGAGCTCGGAGATGTGGCAGGAAGCTCCCCCCGTGCCCCCAGTGCCTCACCGGAGAAGAATCTACCCCGAGAGGCCGCGGGAGGGGCAGGGGGGACACGGCCAGCGGGGCAGCTGGCGCTGTCACTTGCCGAGGGACACGGAGGGACATGGAGGGCAGTGTACCCAAGCAGGGTCTGTCCCCTCGCAGCCCGCGGGGTCAGGGGGACATTCGGCGGGTCCGCGCCGCGCTGAGCACTCGCACTCATCACACCTGTGAGCGAGCCATCCCTCCGGGGCGCGGGGAGAAGGCGGCGGGAGACTGACAGACAGACGGACGGACGGACAGACGGACGGACGGACGGACGGACAAACGGCCCCGGAGCGCTAACGCCGCCCTCTAACGGCCACCGGCCCCGCCGCTCCCCGCGCGCTCCCGTCCCCGCGGCCGGCCCGGGGCTCACCGTCCCGGAGCTCACCGTCCCGGGGCTCACCGTTCCGGGGCTCACCGTACCGGAGCTCACCGCACCAGAGCTCACCGTCCCGGGGCTCACCGTTCCGGGGCTCACCGTCCCGGAGCTCACCGTCCCGGGGCTCACCGTCCCGGGGCTCACCGTTCCGGAGCTCACCGTACCGGAGCTCACCGCACCAGAGCTCACCGTTCCGGGCTCACCGTCCCGGGGCTCACCGTGCCGGGGCTCACCGTGCCGGAGCTCACCGTGCCGGGGCTCACCGTCCCGGGGCTCACCGTGCCGGAGCTCCCCGTTCCGGGGCTCACCGTGCCGGAGCTCACCGTTCCGGAGCTCCCCGTTCCGGGGCTCACCGGGGCTCACCTGGACGTGCACCATGCCGCAGTCCCCGCAGGCGTCCGTGCAGCTCCCGGGCAGCACCAGGCACAGCACCCCGCGACCCGCCCGCTCCAGCTCCGGCCGCCCCGCCCGGGCTCCCCGGGGCTGCTCTGCTGCGGGGACACCCCGGCGGACAGCGGGGACACCCCGGCGGACAGCGGGGACACCCCCGGCCGCTGCTGCCGGCGCCGGGGCCTCGGCGGGCCGCTGCCGCCGCTAATTCCCGTGCGCCCGCCCCTGCCTGGCGGGTCACCAGCGGGAGATTAGGGAGATCAGCAGAAAGCTCCCCGGCACGCTCCCGGCCCTGCTGCTGCCTCCGCCAGCCCCAACGGTGCCGCTGGCACACGTGCCGCCAGCACGGCCCCGCGGGGAGCGCCGGCACCGGCACTGGCACGGCGGAGTGAGCCCCGACAGTGCCGCCGTGGGGCTCCGGGCGGGATGCAGGGATGCTCCAGGGAAGGAGCTCAGCCAGATCGGAGCGCCGTGTGACACACGGAGGAGGGGATGTTTGGGATATAGGGATGTTCCCGGCCCCGGGAAAGAGCTCAGAGTTCCGTGGGACGCACGAGAGAGGGGATTTTTGGGATGCAGGGATGCTCCCGGGGCCAGGAAGGAGCTTAGAGCTCGATGAGACACACTGGAGAGATGTTTGGGATGCAAGAGAGAGAGGATTTTTGGGATACAGGGATGCTCCCGGGGCCACGAAGGAGCTCAGAGCTCCGTGACACACACCGGAGAGATGTTTGGGATGCAGGGATGCTCCAGGGAAGCAGCTCCTCCAGCTCAGAGCTCCACGGGAGAGGGGATGCTTGGATACAGGGATTCTCCTCACCCCAGGAAGGAGCTCTTCCAGCTCAAAGCTCCATGAGACACACAGAGGAGGGGATTTTTGGATTATAGGGATGCTCCCTGCCCCAGGAAGGAGCTCAGAGCTCCGTGTGACACACCAGCAGAGATGTTTGGGATGCAGGGATGCTCCAGGGAAGGAGCTCCTCCAGCTTGGAGCTCCATGGGAAAGAGAATGTTTGGGATACAGGGATGCTCCTGGCCCCGGGGAAGGAGCTCCTCCAGCTCGGAGCTCTGTGTGACACACAGCAGAGGGGATATTTGGGATACAGGGATGCTCCCAGGGGGAATTAGGGCGTGCAGGGGGGAGGAATTGTGTGGGCCAGGCCCTAGCAGGGTTCAAGGGGTGAGGAACCAGTGCAGGAGAAGGGAGGGAAGGAAGAACTGCAGGAACTTAATTAATTAAAAAAAAAAAATTAAAAGGAAAACAAATAATCAATAGCTGTTCAAAGGGAGGGAAGGAAGAACTGCAGGAACTTAATTAATTAAAAAAAAAAATTAAAAGGAAAACAAATAATCAATAGCTGCTCAGAAAGCTCTTGCTGAGGCTGAGCAATCCCACGAGGGATGGGGTGGAAAATTCAGCATGACATTCCTGTGTGTGTGTGGGGGAAATGGCTCTTCCCCAGGAGCCTGGTGCATCCCATGGGGCAGCAGCTTCCAAAGGGAGCGAAAACAGGGAGGAGGTGGCAGCTCCCTGGGGACAGGGCAGGGATGATGCCAAATTCCCCCTCTGGAGCCCAGGGCACGGCCAGCCAGCCCTGCCTGAGGAAAATGAGCTGGTTTGCTGCAGGTTGGAGCCTTCCTGAGGGCTCTGGAAAAATAATCCGGCACGGGAATATCACCCAGCTCGTGTTTCTCTAAATAAGTTATTTTTCCACTGCCTCACAAAGGTATTGTCTCTCTCTTCTTATTACTCTTTGTGTCATATGCAGTTAATTATTCATCCCCTTTCTGTGCTGCTTCTGGAGTGGACATGGATCTGTTCTGCCTTTCCTCCCTCTGGATGTGTCTGTCCCGGTGGGATTGCAGTTTTGGCCATAATTCCAGCAGGATTGGGATTCTTGGAAGGCAGTGCCATGAAATGGCAGTGCCAGTTCTCCCCACGAGGGAGAAATTTTGGCTGCAAATGACGAACCTGATGTTCCTGCATCGCTTGGTCTGGGTGTGACATTCCAGAGGGATTGCCAGGGAAGGGTTGGGATTTGCTCCTGATTTGCTCCTAGGAAAGTGGGGAGAGGAGATTTTGGGCAGTTCCTTGGAAAGCTGCTGATGCAGTAATGAGTTCATCCTCTGGGAAGAGATTCCCATGCCCATCTCCCCATCCCAACTCCCTGCTGGCGTTTTCAGGTGAATTCAAAGCACAAAAAGAAGGATCCTGAGAGCTCCAGGGTGTGGAACCCCTAAACTCCAAAAGCCAAGGGGAGAAGCCGACACAGACAATCCCCCAACTCCTGGAGCATCTCTCACCGCCTGGCCCTTGAACTCAGCGTGTGCTAATTGGGCTCTTCCATAATTAATGGCACTAAACACTAGCTGGAAACACCATCCTGCCCATCAGACTGGTTTGAAAATCCCTTGGGATGGAGCAAATCCGGCTGAACCCTGGCAGGTGCCTTGGGATGCCCACACCCCACAGAGCTCTTGCCAAGTCCTTTTTCTCTCCCTCAGGTGTTCCATCCTGACCTTCTCAGCCAGGCAAGTGTGGAGAGCCAGGGAGAGCCAAGAACTCCTTCCAGAGCCCCCTTTCCCTCAGGACAATTCCCCCTCAGCCTTTCCCAGTGCTCCATCCTGACCTTCTCAGCCAGGCAAGTGTGGAGAGCTAGAAACTCCCTCCAGAGCCTCTTTTTCCCAGGACAATCCCCCCTCAGCTACCTCAGGTCTTCCACCCCTGTCTTCTCAACCAGGCAATTATGGAGAGACACAAAGTCCCTCCAGAGCCTCTTTTCCTCCAGGACAATCCCCCTCAGCTCCTTCAGGTCTTCCATCCCTGCTTTATCAGCCAGGCAATTTTGGAAAGCCACAAAGTCCTCCAGAGCCTCTTTTCCCCAGGATCATCCTCTCGCCAGCTGCCTCAGGTCTGTCATCCCTGTCTTCTCAACCAGGCAATTGTAAAGAGACACAAAGTCCTCCAGAACCTCTTTTCCCCAAGGATCATCCCTCCCCAGCTCCCTCAGGTGTTCCATCCCCACCTTCTCAACCAGACAATTGTGGAGAGACACAAAGTCCTCCAGAACCTCTTTTCCCCAAGGATCACTGCCTCCCCAGCTCCCTCAGGCACTCCATCCCTGCTTTATCAGCCAGGCAATTGTAGAGAGACACAAAGCCCCTCCAGAACCTCTTTCCCCCCAGGATCCCCCCTCCCCAGCTCCCTCAGGCGCCCCATCCCTACCTTCTCGGCCAGCCCCTCGGTGTCCTCGGTGAGCAGGTACACAGCCCCGCTCTCGGCCAGCAGGATGGCCGTGTCCGTGGTGGACGACGACCTGGGCCTGCCCTGGTGCTGGTGCAGGATGGCCGTCAGGCCGCTGTCCTGAGGCGCCTTGCGGCCGAGGTGCGGGCTGCCCTTCTGCGGCTCCAGCGAGCCGCTCTTGGCGCGGCGGCCGGCGCCGTGCAGGCTGGTGCCGCGCTTGATGGACGGCCGCGAGCGGATCTGCTGCAGCACGCGGTTGAAGGCGGTGGGCCTGGCGGGCAGGTCGTGCAGGGACACGGCGTAGGACACGCGGTGCATCTCCGGCGAGCGCTCCTTCTCGTCGGGGGACTCGTGGTCCGAGGCGCCGTGGGCTGGCGGCGGCGGCGGCGGCGCGGCGGAGTCCGGCGGGTTGTGCTGCTCGCGCTCCCGCGAGCGCCGGCGGCTGTGGAACAGGTGCTTCAGGCCGTGGCCGAACATGGAGCCCTCGGAGAGCTGCTGGATTTTCTGCGGGAGGAGGGAGGGAAGGGAGAGGGTTAGGCGTTGGGGTTTGGGGATGGAGCCCACGCTCGCCCTGAGAGCAAATCGAAGCGGCGAGAGATTCCGGAGGGATCTGGGGATCCCTGGAGGGGTTTGGGGAAGGGAATGAGCACTGCTGACATTGTGTCATGTTTAATTGGAATATTTACATTGGAAGTGTTAAATGTTAGTAGTTGGGAAGAGGAAATATTGGTGGAAATACTAAGAATTGGTGGAAATACTAAGAATCGGGAAATATTGGAAATACTAAATGTTAGTACTTGGGAATATGAAATGTTAGTGGAAATACTGGAAACACTTAATGTCAGTGTTTGAAAAGATGAAATATTAGTGGAAATACTGGAAATACTAAATGTTAGTGCTTGGGAATAGGAAATATGAGTGGAAATATTGGAAATACTTAGTGGAAATATTGGAAATACTAAGTGTTAGTTGGAAGTATGAAATATTGGTGGAAATACTAAGAATCAGGGGAAATATTGGAAATAATAAATGTTAGTACTTGGGAATACGAAATATTAGTGGAAATATTGGAAATACTAAGTGTTAGTAGTTTGGAATATGAAATATTAGTGGAAATACTAAGAATTGGTGGAAATATTGGAAATACTAAGTGTTAGTAGTTGGAAGTATGAAATACTAGTGGAAATATAGGAAATACTAAGTGTTAGTGCAAATATTGGAAATACTAAATGTTAGTACTTGGGAATATGAAATGTTAGTGGAAATACTGGAAACACTCAATGTTAGTATTTGGAAATATGAAATAATAGTGGAAATACTGGAAATACTAAATGTTAGTGCTTGGGAATAGGAAATATGAGTGGAAATATTGGAAATACGAAATATTAGTGGAAATATTGGAAATACTAAGTGTTAGTGGAAATATTGGAAAGACTAAATATTAGTGCTTGGGAATACGAAATATTTGTGGAAATACTAAGAATTGGTGGAAATATTGGAAATACTAAATGTCAGTACTTGGAAATATGAAATGCTAGTGGAAATATTGGAAATACTAAATATTAGTGCTTGGAAGTACGAACTATTAGTGGAAATACAGGAAATACTAAGTGCTGGTGGAAATATTGGAAAGACTAAATGTTGGTACTTGGAAATACGAAATAGTAGTGGAAATATTGGAAACACAGTATGTTAGGACTTGGGAATATGAAATATTCGGGGAAAGACTGGACATACTAAATATCAGTGGAAACACTGGAAATACTAAATGTTAGTGCTTGGAAATATGAAATATTAGTGAAAGTATTGGAAATACTAGAGGTTAGTACTTGGAAATACCAAATAGTAGTGGAAATATTAGAAACACTAAATGTTAGTATTTGGAAATATGAAATATTAGTGGGATTTTCCATGGACATGCTGCCAAGAGCCACACAAGCTCCGGGAAGGATCTGGGAGCTTTTCCCTGTGGGATTTTCCACAACCCAAGCTTATAGGGGTGAAACTTATAGGGGTGAAACCCCAGGGGTGCCACCAACCCCAGTCCAAACTGGGATTCCCAGGCCTGGCTCCCAGCAGAGATGGGGATGTGCTGCTCCCCCAGGTCACCCTGTCCCTTTCCCCTGTCCCACAGCATTCCCAGGAGGCTCCCAGGACTCGGGGTGGCTGGGAAACTCATGGAATATGGATGGTGGAACAGATCTGCTCCCGATTACGGCCGGGTCAGCCCGGCCAGGCTTCCTGCAGCCACTGCAACACCCAGATTTGCATCCCGGGGAGATTTTGGCTGCCTGCCCTTCATGATTCCCTCTGGGAGGGAGAGAATTCCCTCCGTGGATCGGGGGGTAGCAACTTCCAGCACTGCCAAAGGGCTCAGAGCATCCCACATCCCGAATTCCCGCTCCAGCAGGTGGCAAATAAAGGATTTTGGGGTAAGAAAAGCTCTTCTCCCTCCTGGAGCAGCCTCAGGCAGGAGCTGGTGGATCACAAGGCACAGCCCTGTCCCAGTTTTGGAGTCATTTCCCTGTGAGGATGCCAATCCTGACCCTGCTGACGTCCAGGGCCACATCACCTCTGCATCCTTGTCCCCAGGGATGCCATTTATCCCTGATCCCAAACCAGTGGGATCCAGGAGCCCCTTTTGCTCCTCCTTGGCAAAAATTCCAGATTTTGGGAAAGCTGTGATGTTCCAGACATGACCTGCAGGAGCTACAGGTGGAGGAGGATTTCATGGCCATGCAGAATGGGTCGTTTCTCCCAAAAATCCCAGACATTAAAGCCAAATCCATAATTTTCAGCACACCTGGAATATTGACAAGGGATCAGCAGTTTGCATCCCCAAACTCCACAGGCAAAGCCTCTCATCCTCCCCTGAGCCATTCAGAATGAAACTCTCCATCCTTTTTCACTTTTTTCCCTAGGAAATATATCACAAACCCCCAGCGCTGAGCGATTCTCGAGGAAATAGCGATTTAAATTTAATTCTATTTATAGAGTCTCTATGGAAACAGAGGCAGCATCGGAGAGGTAATAACTCCAAACCCCCAGATTCCTCCCAGGGAGGGACCCTCGGAGGCACTGAGAAAAGTCCCAGGGAGCAGAAACAACCAACTCCCTTCCCCGAGGGAGATGAAAACAAACTCAGAGCGGAGCTGCTGGCAGGAAAGGAGGGGAGATTTGAGATTTTCTTTCCCGGCAGCAGCAGCTCGGGGGTGGCAGCCAGATGCCCTCAGGGCTGCTTGGTCCAACAGCTCCTCCTGAGTAAATTCACCTTTTAAAACAAACCCTCCTCGGGCCCTTTCTGAGTTTTCCTGAAAGAAGCTTTCACGGGCTCGGCAGGCATGGAATTGCATGGAAAAAAAAGGAGGGAAATGGAAAAAAAGGAGGAAAACAGGGAGATCCCAGCCTGGAAGCCACCCTGGCAAGCTCAGGGTTTGTCTGCATTAAGAGTTGTGAGTGGTGGCCACAAACGAATCCTCCTGTAGGGAATTTGCTGCTGTAAAAACGCTGTTTTCCCATGTTTTCCCAGGATATTTCGGCACTTCCAAAGCGGAGGCATTTTCCTGGCACGGAGCTGCCCGTGGCTCGGAGCAAGAGGCTATTTTGGAACAGCCGTTGCTCAATAACTGAGGCAATGGCCACGGAGATGAATTCCTCAGTGTGGACAGCTGTAAAGCACTGAGGTGAATCCAAAAATATCTTTATTTCTTTGGGCTTTTTCGTGGACTCAGCCAGGGTCTGCTGCTTGGCGGTGGGGATGCATTTTTATGGACTTGTCTAAGGTCCTGCTGCACCAAGAAGAGCTGGAAAAATCCCAATTTCAGCACAAACCAGGATATCTCGCAGGAAACCTGGCACTTGGGTGAGGGTTTTGTCTTGGGCTGTTTGGCAGTGCCCTGTGCTGCCCTCGCCCTGCCAAGCTCTCCAGGGCTGCTTTTCCTGCTTTTCCACCCACCCTGAAAGCTCCCAGCTCCTGGCTGAAAGGTTGCCCAGCTCTGCCCCGACATCCAAACCCCTTCCTCGGCTTCCAGACGGACTCACAGCGAGAGGATCTGGTTGCCACGACCTCCCAGCTCAGCCCCGAGCTGCGAAATCCTCCTCGATTGTTGGAATTGTTAATTATTTACACCCCTGGCTGCAGGCAGGGCTCTGCAGCTCTTTGGAGCTGTTGCATGAACACAGGGGAAGTCTTATTTCTCCCCATCCCATCCCATCCCATCCCATCCCATTATCCCACCCCACCCCATCCTATCATCCCATCCCATCCCATCCCATCCCATCCCATCCCATCCCATCCCATCCCATCCCATCCCACTATCCCATTCCATCCCATTATCCCATTCCACCCCATTATCCCATCCCATTATCCCATCCCTCAGAATTCCAGTTTTTAGGCACAAGGGGAAGGCCATGACCCCCAAACTGCAGCAAGATCCTGGCAGATTTTGCTCATCCCTGCATGGACTTGCCACTCCTCCAGCTGATCGTCCTGAGGAAGGACCAAGAGGGTCCTGGCAGCACCCAGCACCCCCAAACCAGGCTGGGGGACAGAGCTGTCCCCAAGGGGTGACAACCAGCCTGGCTGCCCCTCAGCCCCATCTGTCACATCTCCCTGCCGCTCCTCCCGCTGCCACAAACGCCGAGGGAAACGTGGGGATGTTCTAAAATGGCAAACCCAGCACTCCCCCACACCCGCTGCTCCTGCCGGGGACAGCGTGAGAGCAGCGACATGTGACAAACGTTAGTCACGCTGGGCAGGGCACTACCGGCACTCGGCTGGAGTGACAGCAGAGCTCCGGGAACGAGCTCGGGAATGGCAGGGAATGCTCTGCCCGGGTGGGGATCCGGCCAGGATCTCCCTGCTCCCGATGCCAGGTGGCATCTGCAGGGGGACATCTGTGCGGGGAGGAGCCAGCTGTGCCAGCTGTGCCCCTGGGGGGACAGCCAGGGGAGGCTGGGAGCTGGAATTTGGTGGGAAGGGAGGATGGGGATGCTGGGAGGTGAAAGGAAACAAGGATGGAGATCCTGAGAGTTGGAATTGGGTGGGAAATGAGGATGGGGATGCTGAAAGCTGGAATTGGGTGGAAAGATGGGGAGGCATCCTGAGAGCTGGAATTGGGTGGGAAGGGAGGATGGGGATGCTCAGAGCTGGAATTCGGTGGTAAGCAAGGATGGGGATGCTGAGAGCTGGAATTCAGTTGGAAGGGAAGATGGGGATGCTGGGAGGTGAAAGGGGAACAAGGATGGAGATCCTGAGAGCTGGAATTTGGTGGGAAGGGAGGAAGGAGATTCTGAAAGCTGGAATTTGGTGGGAAGATGGGGAGGGATCCTGAGAGCTGGAATTGGGTGGGAGGAGAGGATGAGGATGCTGAGAGCTGGAATTCAGTGGTAAGGGAAGATGGGGATGCTGAAAGGAAACAAGGATGGAGATCCTGAGAGTTGGAATTGGGTGGGAAATGAGGATGGGGATGCTGAGAGCTGGAATTGGGTGGGAAGGGAAGATGGGGATCCTGAAAAGTGAAAGGGAAACAAGGATGGGGATGCTGAGAGGTGAAAGGGAAACAAGGAAGGAGATCCTGAGAGCTGGAATTGGGTGGGAAGGGATGGAGATCGTGAGAGTTAGAATTCGGTGGGAAGGGAAGATGGGGATCCTGAAATATGAAAGGGAAACAAGGATAAGGATCCTGAGAGCTGGAACTGGGTGGGAAATAAGGATGGGAATCCCGAGGGACAGGATCTGGGAGGGCTGGGATCCCAGGCATGGAGCAGCACCTCTCCCTGCTGGGATGCTCCGTGCAGATCCCGGGAAAGCCAAGCATTCCACCCTCAGATCTCACCCCTCTGCCCTGCCTGGCCCAAACTCCAGGGAAAATCCAGCCTGGAAGGATGCTCTGCTTCCCCTGGGGGTCCTGGGGGTGCAGCTGCACAGCTGGGAGAGCAGAGACCCTCTGGGGTCCTTCCCTGCAGCCCGGGAGCTTTGGGATGGTGGGAAATGATGGATGTGGCTGCTCCAGGGATTGCTCTGCTCTGCTCCAGCTCTGCCAGCAGCTCCAGCCCGGGAGCCACAGGGGAGCCAGCTCACCTTGGCTGTGTCCTTTCCACGCCCAAACGTGCCTGGGAAATTGGTCATGCCAGGGATTAAATAGAAATGGACCTGAGGGTTTGGAGAAGGGACCTTTAGGAAGGGAATTTGCATCCTCCCTGTGCTGCCGTGGGTGGGATGGTGAATCCCATCCGGGGGTCTCCACCCCCACATGCATCCCTTCTGAGCGAGGGATCTCCAAAAAAAAATAAACCAGAGGAGTGGGATTGATCTGCTGGGAGGGATTGGAAGGTTGGTGCTTCACCCTGTGCCCTGCAGCCCCTCCTGTCCCAACCCTGCTGCTCCCAGGGCTGGGAATGTCCTGTGGTGGGACATCATCCTTCATCCCCCCTCCTCAGGAGAGGCTCTCCAGCTGCACAAAGCCCTGGAGAAGCTTTTTCCCCCCATGGATGTGGGGTTTGGATCAGGCCCTGGGAACAGGGCAGAGCTTAGGCCAATGCCTCTGGATTACTGCTGATCTTAGCTTTTGGGTTCAGGAGCCAAGACTGCGAACCTGCAGATGGCAATGAGGTCAGCCTTCAACCTCCAGCCCTGAGCCAGATCACACTGACGGGGAAAACAGACCCAGGGAGGAAAACCCTTGGCTCAGGGGAAGCAGGAGTGGGACCAAGCAGGGGTGGGATGGCAGCCACGAGGAGCTGGAAAGCTTGATTTGCAGCACGGATC
This sequence comes from Entomyzon cyanotis, assembly GCA_024500445.1. NCBI lineage: Eukaryota > Metazoa > Chordata > Aves > Passeriformes > Meliphagidae > Entomyzon > Entomyzon cyanotis. The sequence goes on along the minus strand of JAKEPQ010000908.1, from coordinate 4,693,318 downwards.
CAGTCACTCGGCAGAAATCCCCGCCACCGACGGATTTCTGAGCGGAGCTGTCACACAGCAGCTTTGCTCCTCGCCAGAACTTCTTTTTTCCCCTCGTTTTCCCTAAAGGAAAGGCAGAGGAGCTGCAGCCAGGGCTGGGGAAGGCAGAGCTGCCACGGATCCGCCGGAATTCGGGGCTGGAGGTGACACGAGGCAGGCTGCTGTTTCCAGGGTGCCACCTCAAATCCATCTCCTGCTGGCACGGAAGGAGACTTTCCCCTGCTGCTTCCCCATCCATGGGTTTGGAGCAGGGACCCACCAGCAGCTCCAGAGGGGGGTTTGGGGCAGGAAAACTCAGATTTATTCCTGCTGCCACTCGCTGTGGCTGGCTCGTGGCTGTGGCAGAGTGCCCAGCCCGCTGTGGGCAGCAGGCAGACCCAGCTTTCCCCGTGTCCTGCCCGCTTGGAGGATTTATTCCATGCAGGTAATTAATTGCTGAGCTCTGAATGCATTAAAGGTGAGCACTGGCAGCAAACCTGCGGGAAGGGATGGCAGGCAGCTCGATAAATCAATGGGGTTTGGCCTGGGATGGTACTGCTGGATGGGGCTGAGCTCCAGCTCCGGGCTGGATGTGCCAGCCCTGGAATGTTTGGTGAGGTTGGCACGGCCAGGGGAAGCTGCAGCTCCTTCTGCCCCACAGTGCCACCCTTTCCTGACCCTCTGTGCCCCAGGTGGGGCAGGGGAAGGATGGGGGATGATCCAGGGGGTGATGGGGATGGGAAACAAGCAGCCAGGATGGCCCTAAGCACCACATCCCCGTGGATCATGGAATGATGGAATGCTTTGGGTGGGAAGGGACCTTAAAGCTCAGCTTGTTCCACCCTGTTCCCAACCTCCCAGGCTGCTCCAAGCCCTGTCCAGCCTGGCCTTGGACACTCCCAGGGATCCAGGGGACCTCTGGGAATTCCATCCCAGCCATGGATGAGCCTGGCCCTGGCACGGGGCTCTCCCCCTCCAGCTGTTTTCGGGGCAGCAGCAGCAGCTGCACCCCACAGCAGTGACCCCAAAACAGCCTGAGGAGCAGCAGCTGCTGCTCAGACCTCGAGGGGAAGGAACTGGGTGAGACCTCCAGCAGCCACGGCGCTCCTGGTGCTGAAAGCAGCCGAGTTTTCCCGTGGGAACAGGGATTTTCTTCCCTTTCTGGAAGGGATGCCTGCAGTCCTGGCCGTGCTTCTCAGCTTCCCCGTGACCTTGACCGTGCTGGTGGCACCCTGGGGGCCACCTGGGGTGTCACAACACGGCGCTCCATCCCGGATCCGTTTCCACTGCCATTTCCCACTTTTTTCCCAGGTGTTTTGCAAGCGAGGAGTGGGAGCATCCCCTCCATCCCACCACGATCCCACTCGACCCACGGCATTCCCACGCCTGCAAAGCCCCGAAGTTCCACGCTGGGAATTCATCCCCGCGGGATCAAACCCCACCAGCAGGACCCTGTTGAACAGCCAGGGGTCGGAGCTGCTTCCTCCCCAAATCCAGGGGGATTTTCTGCCTGATTTCACGCCGGACCCTCCCTCCAGGACGGGCTCCCGCAGCGCTGCAGTGCCGCGGGGTTTGTTTGCCTTGTGTTCCTCCTCCTCCTCCGGCCCCAGCCCCAAGGCCCGGCAGGAGCAGCCTGGGGCCATTTCCACACCGTCACTTCCCGGTGCCGCAGCACCGGATCCTCCCGGAGCATCCCCCGCCGCTCCCGGCAGGGACTGCCCGCGATCTGCGCAGCCCCCAGACCCCTGCTCCCGGCTTGGGACCGCTCCATCCCGGGAAAATGCTGTCCCAGGAGGGTCCTCACTGCAGGAGCAGCCTCATCCTCATTCGAGGAGCATCTCCATCCCGACCCCAGCAGCATCCTCACCCCAGGAGCATCCTCATCCCAGGAGTGTCTCCATCCCAGGAGTGTCTCCATCCCTGGAGCATCCTCATCCAGAAGGATCCCCGTACAGGAGCATCCCCTTGCCAGGAGCACCCCATTCCCAGGAGGATCCCTATGCCAGGAGCATCCCAATCCCTGTACCAGGAGCATCCCCACGCCAGGAGCACCCCAGTTCCAGCAGGATCCCCATGCCAGGAGCACCCCATTCCCAGGAGCATCCCAATCCCTGTGCCAGGAGCACCCCAGTTCCAGCAGGATCCCCATGCCAGGAGCACCCCATTGCCCGGAGCATCCCCACCCAGGAGCGCCCCAACCCGGAGCCATCCCGCATCCTCCAAGGTCACACCTGTAGGACCGCGGGGGGTGCTGACGGAGGCACGGCCGAGGTCCATCGCGCCGGTGACCACCCGCCGGTCCCACGGGATTTTCCCGTGCCCGTGTCCCGCCGGGACGCTCACCTTCAGGTCGGGCGGTTTGGAGCGCGCGGGCTGCGGGACAGCTCCCGCCTCGGGGCTCGCCGCCGCCTCGCCGGCCTTGCCCTCCATCGCGCCGTGACCGGGCGACTCCCCCGCCGCGCCGGGATCCTCCTCGGGCTGCTGCAGCTCGTCCGAGCGGCACCGCTTCATCCCGGGAGCGCCGTGCCCGCGGCGGCCGGCGGAGCGCCTAGGGCCGCGGCGGCGGCGGGCGGCGTCCCGGCGGCCGCTGCGGGGCCCGCGGGCTGCGCGGCCCCGGCCCGCCCGCCCCGCCGAGCCCGGGCCGGGCGGCGGCTCCGCGCCGCGGCGGCTCCGCGCCCGCCGCCGGCACCGGCATCGCCGCCGCCGCCGCGCCTGACGGACAGCGCCGCCGGCCAATGGCGGAGCGAGGAGGGAGGGGTTCCGCCTACTGATTGGCGGTGGGGGTGAGGTGGGCGGTGCCGGAGGGTGGAATGAACCAATGAAGACGCGCGGTGGGCGGGGCAGCCGCTGGCGATTGGCGGAGGCGGAGCGGAGCCTCAGAGGGGCGCGCCGCCTCCTGCCGAGCCGCTCCGCGCAGCGCGGGATGGAGGAGCAGCGGGCGGCCTTTCAGCTTCCTCTGCTGCTTCCCCTCTTTAAGGATGTCATTTCATGGCCGCTCTCTGTTTTTCGAGGGTTTTTTCCCGCCCCCGCGGGGGTGCGCAGAGGCCGCGGAGAAAGGTCGGCGGCCGCTCGCCGAGAGACTACAACTCCAATGAGGCTTTGCGGCGCGGCAGACTACAACTCCCGGCGTCCCCTTCGGCACGGAATAATAAAATACATTGAGATGCGAACGAACTACACCTCCCGGCGTGCCCCGCGCGCAGGGTGCGCCCGGCCTCCTCCCCTTTGCCCTGCGGCCCGCCGATAAAGGTTCCGCGCACTCGCAGCGCGGCCGGCGGCGGCGCTTCCCCCGGGAGCAGGCGGCGGCCGCGGGGGTCGGGGAGGCGGGAGGGGCGGGGGTGGGGGGGGCGCGCCGCGGCCCGCGGGGAGGTTCCTCCCGGCACGGCGGCCAGCCTGGCGGGGCCGGAGCGCGGCCCGCGGTGGGGAGGGGATAGCGGGGCGGACCCGCAGGAGATGGAGGGCGAGGGGGGCCCGGCGTGGCGGGGCGCCGGCAGGGAGCTCGGCCGCTCCTTCGCGCACTACAACCGGCACCTGGCGCGGCTGCAGCACAACCTGCGAGAGACCAGGAGGTTCTTCCGCGACGTCAAGTGCTCGCAGGGCCAGCCGTTCGGCGGGGACGGGGATGCAGGGCCCGGGGACGGCCCGGCGGCTGGTGAGGCGGCGGGGAGGCCTGGCGGGCTGAGGGAGGTGAGGGTGAGGGGTTTGGGGTGAAGGGGAATCTCGGGGTTTGGGAGGGTTGAGGTGGGGAGGGAGGGGTGGAACTGGGGGGTTTAATGGGTTAAAGGGCTGCGGTGCCCTGAGCGTGTCAGACGGGATATAAACAAATCCCCAAGCCGGCGTTTTTAGGAATATAATATTGGACGTTTATTAGGAGAGCAAAGCCTTACGGAGTGGCTGGTTTGCCTTCTTCTCAGTCCCTCACTCTATTCATTTTAATGTGTACTTGAGTACTTTCTGTAACTGTTACATATTCTTTAAGTCCCAAAAAAAATATTTACACTCCAAAAAAATCTTATTTACACTCGAATAATTCCTCGTTCTTCACTCTTTGCCCCTCTTAACCAGGCTGGAGATATCTTGGTCTTCTGGTTAGTCTCAGAAGTCTAAAGAAGGTTTCTTTAGCTCTAATTCAATTTATTGACACTCTTCTCAGGGAGGTGTGATTGTAAATCACAGATTTCCTGGGATGCATGAGGTTTATTTCCTTTTATTCCTTCAGGACATCTTGATCTCTGGCTTTGTGGCTTATCAGTTTAAAAGATAGCTATTGCCATGTATTTCTCACCACATTTCTAGCATACTCCAACTATTACATAGATATGATTCACTCTAACTTTGTTTCTACTTAACTCTATTTTATCCTAGTGCTACTTTACCTTATCACTTATAAATGCTAAATTCATAGATGCCAAAGCCAACAGTCACTGTCTGCTGATTTATCAAGCCAGCAGGGCAGGGGGTGACTTAGGGGGGATTTGGGATGGATTTTGAAGCAAAATGTTCTCCCCTGCCCAGGCTCCCCAGGGAATGGGCACAGCTGAGGCTGCCAGAGCTCCAGGAGAGTTTGGAAAATGGGATTTTGGGGTGTCTGTGCAGGGCAAGCAGCTGGGCTGGGTGATGCTGTGGATCAATTCCTGCTCAGGATATTCCATGATTTTATGATGAGGATTCTCTCTCCTCCTCTCCTCACCCCACCTGCAGCTCCAGCCCTGCTTTTCCCAGAGTTCTGTCGCCTTTTGGGAATGTTTTCCTCCAGGGTTTTGATCAGCTTGAATCTTTTGGCTTCTTGGGGAGCTGGGAAATCAAAACCTGCATTAGGAACTCACAGTAGAAAATCAGTAAAGACACCAAGGAGCAAAAAAATCAATTTATTTTCCGCCGATTGCAGTTGTCTCCTTCACTCTGCAATAATTTGGAGGGAATGCCTTTATTCCCTGCAATAATTTGGAGGGAATGCCTTTATTCCCTGCAATAATTTGAGGGGAATGCCTTTATTCCCTGCAATAATTTGGAGGAAATAATTCCTTTTTCTGGCGACTCTCTGGTCATCTGCTGCTGTTGACAAACAGAGCTGCGGGTTGCACTTTCATCACTCCATAAGACTGTCCCGTGAGAGGAGTTTGGTGTGATGTGAGAAAAAACCCCATAAAGATCTTCTTCATTCATCCCCAAACCCCTCGTGAGTCATCTCCCTCGGCTGCTCAGCCCAGGATTCTTGTCCTTGCTTGTCTTGCACTCCCGAGTCGTGGTTTTCATGGTTTTGGGGTGTTGAGGTTTCGCTGGCTGTGTGTGTAAAAAAATGTGGTTTTGGTGGATTTGGAGTTTGTTTTCCCCTTTTCAACGCTGTGGGGTTGGAGGTGGAGAGGTGTTGGGGAATGCTGGAATTCACCAGGATTTTGGGAAGTGCTGAGTTTGGGGGTTTCTGCAGTGATGTCATCGGGATGGGGCGCAAGATTTTGGGAAGGGGAAGAGCCAGGAGAGGATGTTTGGGATTTAGTGGAAATTTCTGGAGGAAAGGAGGATTTGGGGTGACCTGAAGGAACCATGAGGAAAAATGGAGAAGGAATATTTTAAAGGGATGGAGGGAGAGGAGAAGGAATATTTCCAAAGGATGGAGGGACAGGACACAAAGAATGCTAGAAACTGCCAGAAGGCAGGGATGGATGGGATTTTTGGGAACAAATCCGTTCCTGTGAGGAGCTGGAATGAATTCCCAGAGAAACTTTGTATCCCTGGAAGTGTCCAAGGCCAGGCTGGACAAGGTTTGGATCACCCTGGGACAGTGGAAAGTGTCCTTTTCCCCCTGGGGACATTCCCAGCTGCCAGAAGATTTAAAAATCCCAATTTTCCATGACTTTCCCCCCAGAATCTGCCCTCAGGCTGTCCCAAAATGAGAGGAATTTTGCCCAAAGCCTCCAGCTTAGTGCAGTTTTGTTCAACAGGGAGGGAGTGGAGAGGACAGGACACAACGGGGTGGGAAAATCAACTCTGCAATTGCATGTGGATGTCTTGGAAAGCAACCAAAGGTGAAGGGTTTGCTCTGGAGGCACCTGCAGAACGAGTTGTGACAGCACAGGGAGGGAAATTCCCTCCAGATCAACCCCAAACCAGCCTGATTTGAGCATTTTGACCAAAAAAACTGAAGGTTTGGAGGTTTTTTTTGCCTAATTTTAGGGATTTTTGAGGAAATCCACTGGGTTTGCTCTGGAGGCACCTGCAGAACGAGTTGTGACAGCACAGGGAGGGAAATTCCCTCCAGACCAACCCCAAACCAGCCTGATTTGAGCACTTTGACCAAAAAAACCTGAAGGTTTGGAGGTTTTTTTGCCTAATTTTAGGGATTTTTGAGGAAATCCACTGGGTTTGCTCTGGAGGCACCTGCAGAACGAGTTGTGACAGCACAGGGAGGGAAATTCCCTCCAGACCAACCCCAAACCAGCCTGATTTGAGCATTTTGACCAAAAACCTGAAGGTTTGGAGGTTTTTTTGCCTAATTTTAGGGATTTTTGAGGAAATCCACTGAGCAGGAGCAGTGAGCCAGGCAGCAAATAAATCCTGCTACTTCAGGCAGCAAATAAATCCTTTTATTTCCCATTTCCCCCTTCTCAGAAAAGCTCCATCCCTCCAAGATTGCTACTCTGAGGTTACTCCTAGTAGCAGAGCTGAGCTAAATCCAGGGGCAGGAATTACCTTGCAGCTACTGTTTGAGAGGGAAGGGAAAGTCTTGTTTGCTCTGTCTGCCTTCCCCAGAATCCTGTCTGTTCTCCAGGAGAAAATCAATTGCCTGTTGGGAATGTTTTCCTCGAGGGTTGGGATGATCTTGAGGTTTTTTGGGTTGTTGAGGAGCTGTGGAAGTAAAATCTGAATTAGGGACTGAATTGGGAAAGTTACTAGTGGAAAAAAAGAAATCAATTTGCCTGAATTGGGGACTCGCAGTATGGAATTGGTAAAGATAATAAGGGCAAAAAATTAATTTACCAGGAAAAAAAATGAATTTACCTGAATTTTGCAGTGTGGAATTGGTAAAGATAGCAAGGGAAAAGAATTAATTTACCTGGAAGAAAATCAATTTACCTGAATTTTGCAGTATGGAATTGGTAAAGATAGCAAGGAAAAAAATATTAATTTACCTGGAAAAAAAAGAATTTACCTGAATTTTGCAGTATGGAATTGGTAAAGATAGCAAGGGGAAAAAAATTAATTTACCTGGAAAAAAAATCAATTTACCTGAATTTTGCAGTATGGAATTGGTAAAGATAGCAAGGGAAAAAAAATTAATTTACCTGGAAAAAAAATCAATTTACCTGAATTTTGCAGTATGGAATTGGTAAAGATAGCAAGGGGAAAAAAATGAATTTACCTGGAAAAAAATGAATTTACCTGAATTTTGCAGTATGGAATTGGTAAAGATAGCAAGGGAAAAAAAATTAATTTACCTGGAAAAAAAATCAATTTACCTGAATTTTGCAGTATGGAATTGGTAAAGATAGCAAGGAAAAAAATATTAATTTACCAGGAAAAAAAATGAATTTACCTGAATTTTGCAGTATGGAATTGGTAAAGATAGCAAGGGAAAAAAAATTAATTTACCTGGAAAAAAAATGAATTTACCTGAATTTTGCAGTATGGAATTGGTAAAGATAGCAAGGGAAAAGAATTAATTTACCTGGAAGAAAATGAATTTACCTGAATTTTGCAGTATGGAATTGGTAAAGATAGTAAGGAAAAACAATCAATTTACCTGGAAAAAAAATGAATTTACCTGAATTTCACAGTATGGAGTTGGTAAAGATAGCAAGGAAAAACAATCAATTTACCTGGAAAAAAAATGAATTTACCTGAATTTCACAGTATGGAGTTGGTAAAGATAGCAAGGAAAAAAATATCAGTTGATTTTCTGCTGATTTTAGTTGTTTTCTTCGCTCTGTGCCTGCAGTGATTTAAACATTTTGACCAAAAAGTCTGAGGTTTTGGAGGTTGGTTTTTTTTTACCTTGTTTTAGGAATTTTTGAGGAAATCCAGAGAGTTTTAGGCAGCAGCTGGGACTTCCCTTTGTGCTGTGGAAGCCCTGGGCTCAACTTCTGTAAATAAATGTATTTTTAGGGAGTTTCCAGAGGGTTTGGAGGCATTTTCATGCTGATCTCTACTGACTGAGGGCTTTATCCTGCTAAAAATGGCTGTTCTGATATCACTGTGATCCCCTAGAGATCAGAGCTCCTTTTGGGGGTAAAAAGTTGGATTTAAGTGCAGAGCAGAGGTGTTTGGGATGGAATTTGGGGAATAAATCCTAAGGAGATGGAAGGAGCCAATTCAGAGGAGCTTTAAAGGGTGGAGTTTGGCTCTGCAGCCTTTGGAGCTGCTGGAGTTGGAATTAATTGGATTTTTTTCCTCGTGGAGTTAACACCTCTGTGCTGATAGGGAGCTAAAAGAGGTTTGTTTGGAATCCCAGGCTGGTTTGGGTTGGAAAGGACCCTAAATCCCATCCAGCCCCATCCCTGTGGATCACATTCCACAATCCCAGGATGCTCCAGGTTGGCTTTGAACACCTCATTTGTACAAAAGTTTCGGGATGAAGTCTTGTGATGCTCCAAGCCTGCTGGAACTCAGAGCCAGCAGCTCAGGAATGGCAGGAATTCTTGGAAAAACATTAAAAAAACCCTAAAAAATTGCACCAAGAGTGCCTCAGGCACCGTTGAAAAGGGACTGAAGACAAACAAGGCCATCAAAGCGCCTGGAGAAGGGATGAGTCAACACTCACAGCTTCCCCAGATCCCATAAATCCAGCCTCAGCTTCTGCTGGCTGTTGGGGTGGATTTGGGGCTGAGTGCTGCTGAGAGCTCTCCTTGTTCCCTGCACAGGGCTCCTTTCATGGCCGGGGCTCACGGGATTCACGCGCTCGGGGCTCTGGGGGCTTGAAGGGTTGGTCACATGGCTGATCCCAGAGCGGGCATTTGGGATGGGCCTGGGCTTGTGGGGATTTGGGAATGGCAATGATGGGCATTTGGGATGAGCCTTGGCTCCTGGGGATGTGGGAATGGCAATGATGGGCATTTGGGATGAGCCTTGGCTTATGGGGATGTGGGAATGGCAATGATGGGCATTTGGGATGAGCCTTGGTGGATTTGGGATGAGCCTTGGCTCGTGGGGATTTGGGAATGGCAATGATGGGCATTTGGGATGAGCCTTGGCTCCTGGGGATGTGGGAATGGCAATGATGGGCATTTGGGATGAGCCTTGGCTCGTGGGGATTTTGGAATGGCAATGATGGGCATTTGGGATGAGCCTTGGTGGATTTGGGATGTGGGAATGGAGCTGCCGTGGATTTGGGATGAGCCTTGGCTAGTGGGGATGTGGTGCTGCTGGGGATTTGGGATGAGCCTTGGCTCCTGTGGATTTGGGAATGGTGCTGCAGTGGATTTGGGATGAGCCTTGGTGGATTTGGGATGAGCCTTGGCTCGTAGGGATGTGGGAATAGGGCTGGTGTGGATTTGGGATGAGCCACGGTGGATGTGGGATGAGCTGTGGGAATGGGGCTGCTGTGTATTTGGGATGAGCCTTGGCTCGTGGGGATGTGGGAATGGCAATGGTGGGCATTTGGGATGAGCCTTGGTGGTTTTGGGATGAGCCTTGGCTCGTGGGGATGTGGGAATGGTGCTGCCATGGATTTGGGATGTTCTGGTCCTGTTTGGGGTTGGGTTCTGCCCACCTTGACTCCATGTCTGTGCTCATTGTGAGGTGTGGAAATGCAGGGGAGAGAAGAGAAAAGGTGAGAGAGAGGAAAAGGGAGAGAAGAGGAGAGGAGAAAAGAGAGAGAGAGAGAAGAGAGGAGAAAAGGGAAAAGAGAAAATATGAGAGAAGAGAGGAGAAGAGAGTAGAAAAGAGGGGAGAGAAGAGATAAGGGGAGGGAAGAGAGGAGAAGAGAAAAGATGAGAGAAGGGAAGAGAGGAGAAGAGAGGAGAAAAGATGAGAAAAAGGAGAGAGGAGAGGGAAGGGGAGAGAAGGTTTGGCCACCTTGGAGCATTTTCTGGTAGCCAAAGGAGCTCCAAGGAGGCTGGGAAGGGAATTGTCCTGTGGAGTGACAGGATGAGGGGGATGATGGCCTTAAGGAGGGGAGGGTTAGATGGGATTTTGGGAAGGAATTCCTGCCTGGGAGGTGGGCAGGGCTGGGATGGAATTCCCAGAGAATCCAAGGCTGCTCCTGGATCCCTGGGAGTGTCCAAAGCCAGCTGGGATCACCCTGGGATGGTGAAAAGTGTGGAATGGGATAAGATTTAATGTCCTTTCCACCCCAAACCATCCCAGGATTCCATTTATCCATCCCTAATCAATAATCCTTCAATAATTCAAATAAGGCTGCTGTATCTCAATGATTCCTTTTATTTTTATTTTTTTCTGGAATTAAATATCCCCAAATTCCTGCTGGAATGAGAATAGGAAACTCTTCTACCTCTTCTCCCTCCCAAACCCTCAGCAGAGAAAAGGCTCTGCCCTCCCTGAATTGCTGTTTTCATCCTTGGGGAGTCTGAATCCCAGCAGAAATTCCAGGGAATGTTCCAAGCAGATCAAAGCCATTCTGTCCCTCCAGATGAAGGCCTGGATGTGCTATTTGTGGGATTTTTTTTTTCCAGATCCTTATCTTCTGTGAGCTCCTGGTCAGCCTTTTGGTGCCTTGATGTGGCTCTTGAAAGGTTTTTGTAGAAAATATTTGCTAAAATCTTCACCCAAAAGTCTGTCTTCCCCAAAAGTCTGTCTGTCTTCCCCAAAAGTCTGTCTGTCTTCCCCAAAAGTCTGTCTGTCTTCCCCAAAAGTCTGTCTGTCTTCCCCAAAAGTCTGTCTGTCTTCCCAAAAAAAAAATCTTCACCCAAAAAAAATCTTCACCGAAAACCTATCTCCCCCAAAAATCTTCTTCCCCCAAAATAATTTCTTCTTCCCAAAACCAAATGTCTTCTTCCCCCCCAAAACCAAATGTCTTTCCCCAAAAAAAAAATCTCTTCTTCCCAAAAATCACTTCAAGGAGTGGTTCCTCCCTCAACCATCCCCAAACTCTGATTTTGGGGCTCAGAACTGGCATTTTGTGGGGCAGAGGTGCAGGACTGAACCCCACAGAGCCTTTCCCCTCCCTTTTGGGGTGGAAAAACTCCAAAATCCTATTTCCAGCTGGAAAAATTGAGGGAAAACCAAGACATTAAAGCAGCTTTACGCTTCAAACCGGTTTAAAGCTCCGCAATGAACTTTAATTTTAATTAAAGGGGAGCGATTAAGCTGTCAGTCAGCGAGGAGCAGGATGTGTTGTAGGATCTCTAATGGGGTTTGTGGTGTCAGGAGGATCTTGTTTTCAATCCCGGCTGCCAGAGCATGACTCACCACAAGAATTTTAATCACCCTGGCAGAGCAGCACCTTCCCTACAAAATCCCTGCTCCTCCTGCCAAAATCAGGGTGATCCTGCTGGTTTGGAGCTCAAAATTGGGCATTTTCTGGGGACCTGCTGGCTCCATTTCCCTTTTTGTTCGCTGGGATTTTGTGTTCCCGGAGCGCAGCAGGTGTGGGATTCGTTTGTATCCTTATTTTTGGGCATCTTGGAGTTGTTTTGCTGCTGTAACACTGGATTTAGGGCCGTGGAGGTTGGATTTAGGGCTGTTAATGTTGAATTTAGGGCTGTAATGCTGATTTTGGGGCTGCTAACACTGAATTTAGGGCTGTTGGGGTTGAATTTAGGGCTGTTGGGGTTGAATTTAGGGCTGTTGGGGTTGAATTTAGGGCTGTTGGGGTTGAATTTGGGGCTGTAATGCTGATTTTGGGGCTGTGGAGGTTGGATTTGGGGCTGAGGAAGTTGGATTTAGGGTTGTTAACATTGAATTTAGGGTTGTTAACATTGAATTTAGGGTTGTTAAAATTGAATTTGGGGCCGTGAAGGTTGAATTTGGGGAACTCAGGGCTGTTAGGGTTGGATTTGGGGCTGTTAGGGTTGGATTTGGGGAACTCAGGGCTGTTAAAGTTGGATTTAGGGCTGTGAAGGTTGAATTTGGGGCTGTTAGGGTTGAATTTAGGGAATTTAGGGCTGTTAGGGTTGAATTTAGGGCTATTAATGCTGAATTTAGGGCTGTGAAGGTTGGATTTAGGGCTGTTGAGGTTGGATTTAGGGCCGTGGAGGTTGAGTTTGGGGCTCTGAAGGTTGAGTTTGAGGCTGTAATGCTGAATTTGGGGCCGTGGAGGTTGGATTTTGGGCTGTTGAGGTTGGATTTTGGGGCTGTTGAGGTTGGATTTTGGGGCTGTTGGGGTTGAATTTGGGGCTGTTGGGGTTGAATTTGGGGCTGTTGGGGTTGAATTTGGGGCTGTTGGGGTTGAATTTGGGGCTGTTGGGGTTGAATTTGGGGCTGTTGGGGTTGGATTTGGGGCTGTTGGGGTTGGATTTGGGGCTGTTGGGGTTGGATTTGGGGCTGTTGGGGTTGGATTTGGGGCTGTTGGGGTTGGATTTGGGGCTGTTGGGGTTGGATTTGGGGCTGTTGGGGTTGGATTTGGGGCTGTTGGGGTTGGATTTGGGGCTGTTGGGGTTGGATTTGGGGCTGTTGGGGTTGGATTTGGGGCTGTTGGGGTTGGATTTGGGGCTGTTGGGGTTGGATTTAGGGCTGTTGGGGTTGGATTTAGGGCTGTGGAAGTTGAATTTAAAGCCTTTCAAAGCAGGATTTAAACCTTTTAAATTTCAAAGGAGCTCAACTCACTCCTGAGCCTGAACTCAGCCAGCCAGGGAGTTGCTCCACCCCACTGCCCTTGGAATTCCTTGGAATTCCTCATCCACGACATTCCAACATGAGTCAGGAGGATGATCACACAATCCTGCTCTGGACAAGATGCAGATGTGCAGAAATTCCCTTTTCTCTTCCCAAATCCCAACTTGGCCAGCTCGGAAAAGGTGTTTATTTCTAAATTTGAGGCTTTCCAGAACCTTCTGGCTGCCAGCAAGGGTTTTTTTTCCTGTTTTCCCTGGAATTCATCCCTTCCCAGGCTGCTGAAATTCCCAGAGAATTCTATTTATCCCAGGGAATTTCTGCTCCTTCCTCCTCCTGCATCAACCTCAGCCTCATCAACTGCATTTTTGACATTTTGCCATTTTCTTCTCCCCTTTCCTGCTTTTTTAACATCCTGGATTTTGCTGCAGCGACACCTTTGGGGAAGTGTTGGGTGTTTTTTGGAGTGTGGGTGGAACTGTCAGCGATCCGGAGTCGCTTGGATTTATTTCTGACACGGGACAGGAATGTTCTGTACAGCCAGGCCTGAAAAAACTTGGGAAGTGGCTTTTAAAAAACTTGGGAAATGACCCAAAAACTTGGGAAGTGGCTTAATGATCCATTGAGCCTCCTGGAGCAGTGAGAAACTCTTCCAGCCTGTGGTAGAGTTAAATTTTTGGGTGGTTTTTTGGCTGAAAAGTGTTTTATCCTGTTTTTTAGGGATTTTCATTAATCATGAGGAACTTTTCCAGCCACCCTGTGTACAATCCCATTGATGATAACAGGATATTCAGTACAGGATGAGGAGTTTATTAATTTGGAAGAGCTGAGCACGATCCACAAAAATCCACGTGAATTCTCCCCTCCAATCCTTGTATCCTCAGCGGTTTTTTATTCCCAATTCCAGGCCACAGCCTGATCTCATTCCTGCAGCAGGAGGAAGTTTTCCAATCACCCTGTGCACAATCCCATTGATGATAACAGGATATTCAGTAGATTAGATTAATTTGGAAGAGCTCAATACCTTTGGAACAGCAGGAGAGGGAAATCCATGTGGATTTTTCCCTGAAATCCTTGTGTTCTGAGCAATTTTTCCTTCCCAATCCCAGGGCACACTCTGATCTCTTTCTTACAGTATGAGGAAGTTTTCCAACCTCTCTGTGTACAATCCCATTGATGACATTCAATGTATTACATTAATTGAATTCTCCCCTCCAATCCCTGTTCTCCTTCCCACCCCAGGCCACAACCCAATCTCCTTCCCGCAGCACAAGGAACTTTTCCAACCACCCTGTGCACAATCCCATTGATGAGAACAGGATATTCAGTGCAGGATGAGGATGTAGATTAATTTGGAGGAGCTTAGCACCTTTGGAATGGATGGAGAGGGAAATCCATGTGGATTTTTCCCTGAAATCCTTTTGTTCCGAGCAGTTTTTCCTTCCCAATCCCAGGGCATACCCCAATCTCCTTCCCATGGTATAAGGAAGTTTTCCAACCATACTGTGTGCAATCCCATTGATGATAACAGGATATTCAGTAGATTAGATTAATTTGGAAGAGCTCAGCAGCTTTGGAACAGAGGAAGAGGGAAACCCATGTGGATTTTTCCCAGAAATCCTTGTATTCTGAGCAGTTTTTCCTTCCCAATCCCAGGGCACACTCTGATCTCTGTTCCCACAGTATGAGGAAGTTTTCCAACCACCCTGTGCACAATCCCACTGATGACAACAGGATATTCACTGGATCAGATTAATTTAGAACAATCCCCATGAATTCTCCCCTCCAATCCCTGTTCTCCTCCCCAGCCCAGGCCACACTCCCATCTCCTTCCCATAGCATGAGGAACTTCCAACCACCCTGTGCACAAACCCATAGATGGAGATATTCAGTACAGGTGAGGATTAGGTAATTTGGAAGAGTCAGAGTTTGAACAGCAGAAAGGAAACCCATGTGGATTCTTCCCTGCAATCCTTGTTCCTGCATTTTTCCTTCCCAATCCCAGGGCACACTCCGATCTCCTTCCCGTGGCATGAGGAACTTGTCCAACCACCCTGTGCACAATCCCATCGATGCAACAGGATATTCAATAGATTAGAATAACTCAGAACAATCCCCATGAGTTCTCCCCTCCAACCCCTGTTCTCTCCCCACCGCAGGGCACACTCCCATCTCCTTCCCAGAGCACGAGGAACTTGTCCAACCACCCTGTGCACAAACCCATCGATGATATTCAATAGATTAGAGTAATTCAGAACAATCCCCATGAGTTCTCCCCTCCAACCCCTGTTCTCTCCCCACCGCAGGGCACACTCCCATCTCCTTCCCGCGGCACGAGGAGGAGCAGCTGCAGCGCTGGGTGAGCCGCCCGCCCTGCCTGCTGCTGCTGGGGCAGAACTGCAGCGCCAAGTGCCAGCTGCTCAACGCCCTGCTGGGCGAGAAGCTGCTGCCCACCACCAAGGCCGGCAGCGAGGAGAGCTGCAGGAGGAGGAGGATCCGCCTGACGCACGGGGCGCGGACGCGGCTCAGCCTGGCGCTGCCCGGGCACTACGAGCTGGTGCAGGCGCTGGCGGCGCACAGGGGGACACTGGGACACCATCCCCGAGGAGGACCTGGAGATCGCGGGGGACACCGAGGATCCTGCGCAGAGGGTGGCCGAGCTGGAGGTGGTGCTGCCCTACCCGCTGCTCAAGGTGAGGGTGGCACTGGTCCTTGTCACTGGCAACTGGGAAATGGCCTTAGAAACTTGGGTGGCAGAGCTGGAGGTGGTGCTGTGCTAAATGGTGGCACTGTCCTTGTCACTGGCACCTGGGAAATGACTTTTCCAGTCCTAATCCATCTCAGAGGGTGGCAGAGCTGGAGGTGGTGCTGCCCTAAATGGTGACACTGACACTGTCCCTGGCACCTGAAAAATGACCTTAAAAACTTGGGTGGCAGAGATGGAGGTGTTGATGCGCTAAATGGTGGCACTGTCCTTGTCACTGGCACCTGGGAGGTGACATTTCTGATGCTGACAGTCCCGATCCTGCTCAGAGGGTGGTAGAGCTCAAGGTGGTGATGCCCTAAACAGTGGCACTCTCCTTGTCCTTGGCTCCTGGAAAATGGCCTTAAAAATTTGGGTTTTTAAGGCTGGAGGTGGTGCTGCCCTACCCGCTGCTCAAGGTGAGGGTGGCGCTGGCGCTTGTCACTGGTACCTGGGAAATGGCCTTAGAAACTTGGGTGGCAGAGCTCGAGGTGGTTCTGCACTCAGTGGTGGCACTGGTGCTGTCTGTAGCACCTGGGAGGTGACAGTGACAGTCCTGATCCTGCTCAGGGGGTGGCAGAGCTGGAGGTGGTGCTGCCCTAAATGGTGGCACTGTCCCTGTCCCTGGCACCTGGGAGGTGACATTCCTGGCACTGACAGTCCTGAGCCTGCTCAGAGGGTGGAAGAGCTTGGGGTGATGTTGCCCTAAATGGTGACACTGGCACTGTCCTTGTCCCTGACAACTGGTAGGTGACATTGCCAGTCCTGATCCCCCTCAGAGGGTGGCAGAGATGGAGATGCTGATGCCCTAAATGGTGACATTGGCACTGTCCTTGGCACCTGGAAAATGACCTTAAAAACTTGGGAGGCAGAGCTGGTGGTGCTGCTGCCCTAAATGGTGGCACTGTCCCTGTCCCTGGGAGGTGACATCCTGACCCTGACAGTCCTGATCCCCCTCAGAGGGATCTGCAAGTCACAAAGATCCCTCTGTCTGCCTTTGGATAGATTTGGGACATTGGGATGCAAAAAGCCACTTGGATTAAATTCATAATCTGGGAATTCATAATTCATAAACTTGGAGTAAAAAGCTCTTCCAGAGGAGAGGGGATCATGGATTTGCAGGGATTCTGAAGGATTCCTGATGGGAATTCAAGGGGCTGAAGGAAGAACAAATTTTGTTTTTTTTTTTTTTTTAAAAGCTGATAGGAGATGGCAATGGTGGGGAAATTCTGGTGGAATTCTAGTGTGAAATTCCATTGCAGTTCTAGGGAAAAATTCCATTGTAATTCTGGTGAAAAATTCCAGTGTGAAATTCTAGGGGAAAATTCCAGTGCGAAATTCTAGAGGAAAATTGCAGGGGAAAATTCCGGTGAGAAATTCCGGTGAGAAATTCCGGTGAGAAATTCCGGGGGAAAATTCCCGTCCAATTCCAATTTCCCCACCCTCCTGCTCAGGCTGAGTTTGAGCAGAGCCCTGCCAGGCGCAGCCAAAGCTCCTGAACCACAGGAATTTATTTGGCTCTGGAGCCGAAATGGAGGAGTTGTTTGGATCCTCTCCAAGATTTCAGAACAGCTCTGGAGCAACTTCTGCTTTTTCCTGACTTCTGAAACAAAGCTGAGAGGAATTACAATTCCCAGGGATGTTAAAATTATATTTAGGACAACAGCTCTGAAATATTTGAATTAATTTGGAGGAGCTCAGCACCTTTGGAACAGAGGGAGAGGGAGGTTAATAGGAATTTAACCTCATTTTTTCCCTCAAATCTCTGTTTTTTCAGTGTTTTTTTAATTCCATCCCCTCACATTTCAAATATTTCAACACTTTAGTGATGTTTGAAGACACCTTGGCCATTAATCCAGCAAAGGAAGACTGACTTAATTGCAAATTAATAATTTATTATTAACTAAACTCCTTTTAAAAAAAATTTGGATATAAATTCAGTCGATAAATTCAATTCAAAATGCAGAATATTTATGGTTTCAATACCAAACTGCAGCACCCTGAGGGGTTTTGCTCCACTCTGACATCCAGGAATGCACCATCCTTGCTTTTCCCTTCCCACAGGATTTCCAAATCCCAAATTTTCCAGAGGAGAGAACCACAAATCCCATTTTCCCAGGATGGGAACCTGGTGCTGTTGGGATATTTTTAAACCTCAAATATCAAGAAAAACCTCGGCAAATCCCCTATTCCTTTGGGATTTTAGGAATGCATTTTGGGTCATGGGGAATAATCCTCAGGGCCAGACAGATTATGGGATTTACAGGGGCAGCAGACATTTGGCTCCTTCCCTAAATCCTCTTTTTTTTTAATGGTTTTCCATAGTTTTATGGGATGGTTTTCCTCTGGATTATTCCCTTTTCCTGCCCTTATGGGGTTTGGAATTTTGGGCTGAAAAGTTGTATTTCTAGGTGTCTCCAATGCCAATTTAACTCTGATATTTGCATTGCATTTGATATTTGGATATTCCTTGAGGGAATTCCACACTCAGAGCTCAGAAATCCCAGGAATTCCAGTGTGACTCCCAGGAATTCCCCATCCAGGAAACCTCAATCCCTAAAAGTGTGGATTTGTTAAACCCCTATAGGAGGAAAAACAACCCCAAAAAAAGGGGGTTGGGCAGGAAATATCCGAAATTTTCTTTGGAAAAGGTTGGGTGGGAGGAGCTGCTGGGGTTGGGTTTTGTGGTTTTGGGGTTTTTCTTGTCTCCAGGAGACAGCTGTGGCTTCCTCCTTGCTTTGGGGTGACTCATTCTTTCTGGGGTCACAGAACATCCCCTTTTGTGCCCTGGGGAAAGTTTGGGATCAACTCCAGGGAATCCTGGATTTCCCCAGAGCTCCTGGGGTGGAAAAATGATGGAAGAATCCTTAATTATCCCCTCTGTTAGGAGCCAAAGATTGCTCTGGAATTCTCCCTCCTTTGACATTCCTTATGTAATAGGGATAATGGAATTGTCACATTTTTCCTGCTTAATCCAGAGGTGATTCCCAATTTTCTTATTTAATAGGGATAATGGAATTATTGAATTATTAAATTATTAAATTCCTTATTTAATAGGATCCATGGAATTGTCACATTTTTCCTGCTTATCCAGAGGTGATTCCCATTTTTCTTATTTAATAGGGATAATGGAATTATTGAATTACTAAATTCCTTATTTAATAGGGATAATGGAATTATTAAATTATTAAATTATAAATTATTAAATTCCTTATTTAATAGGATCCATCAAATTGTCACATTTTTCCTGCCTATCCAGAGGTGATTCCCATTTTCCTGATTTAATAGGATCCATGGAATTGTCACATTTTTCCTGCAAATCCAGAGGTGATTCCCACCTTCCTGGGAAGGGAAGGAAGCAAATTCCAAACTGTTTTCCATAGGGTGAGGAGGAAGTGCCAGCAGGAGAGTGAGGCCAAAGCAGCAGGAAATGAAAATAAAATCAAATAAAATAAAATCCGTCTTGTGGCTCCTGTTGGATTCCAAGGATGTCACAACCATCTGTTCTCCTGGCTGTGAATTCCTGGGAATTGGTTGTTGTGTTTCCTCTCCCTTGGCACCACTGTAAAAAAAAAAAAAAAAAAAAATCACTGTATATTATTTTCTTTTCACCATATTTTCTTTTCACCATATTTTCTTTTCACCATATTTTCTTTTCACCATATTTTCTTTTCACCTATAAATTCACTATAAATTCATATATATATATTTTTTAATATATCTTTATATATATAAATATATGTATATATCTGTATATATACCCATATAAATTCAGCCTGGCACACCCAACTTGAAAAATCCAACTTTTCCCCTCCATCCCTGAATTCCAGGCCGTTTTTCCCCACAATAAACCTCTCCAAACTCCCTTTTTCCCCTCTCCCCAGGAAGTGGACATCGTGGTCGCTCCCTGCCGTTCCTTCCAGCCAGCCCAATCCACGCTGGCCGAATTCCTGGACCAAGTCCTCCCCGTGGTCACCTTCGCCATCAGCGACCCCCAGCTGTCCCCTTCGGACCAGACGGAGCTCCGCCACATCAAGGAACAATTCTCCCTCCCCATCTTCTTCATCCGAATCCCCGACGGCGAGCCCACCTCCCCAAAAAAACCCGACAGGGAGAAATCCTCCCTCCACCTCCAGCTGGAGCAGCTGGAATACCTCACCCCCTGCGGAACTCCCAGCTCCAGGAGCGTGCTGGTGGAGCAGCCGGAAAAACTCCGCCTGCTGAGCACTTTCTCCCGGCAGATTCTCCAGGAGCATCTGGTGGAAGCAGCGACGAAACTGAACGAGGTTCACTGCCGTTGCCTCAATATTTTCATCGACCAGGCGTTCGACATGCAGAGGGATCTGCAGATCACCCCGAAGAGGTTGGAGTACACCAGGAGGAAGGAGAACGAGCTCTACGAGTCGCTGATGGGAATCGCCAACCGCAAGCAGGAGGAGATGAAGGAGATGATCGTGGAGACGCTGGGCAACATGAAGGAGGAGCTGCTGGAGGATGCTGCCAGCATGGAGTTCCGAGGTGATTGCCTGGGTTTCTGATCTCCTGTCAGCCCTAAAAAAATCCCCAATTTGTTCTTTCAGCTCCTTGAATTCCCATCAGGAATTCCATGTCAATTTGCTCTCCCTCTCTTCTCTGGAAGAGCTTTTTATTCCAGAAACCCTTTGGTGGAATTTAATCCTTGAGCCACTTGAATTCCCATCAGGAATTCCATGTGAATTCACTCTCCCTTTCCTCTGGAAGAGCTTTTTGTTCCAGCAACCATTTACAATTTAATCCTTCAGCCCCTTGAATTCCCATCAGGAATTCCATGTGAATTCACTCTCCCCAGTTCACTCTCTGGGCAACATGAAGGAGGAGCTGCTGGAGGATGCTGCCAGCATGGAGTTCCGAGGTGATTTCCTGGGTTTCTGATCTCCTGTCAGCCCTAAAAAATCCCCAATTTGTTCTTTCAGCCACTTGAATTCCCATCAGGAATGCCATGTGAATTCACTCTCCCTCTCTTCTCTGGAAGAGCTTTTACTCCAGCAACCATCTAGAATTTTAATCCTTGAGCCACTTGAATTCCCATCAGCAATCCTTTAGAATCCGTGTGAATTTGCTCTCCCTCTCTTCTCTGGAAGAGCTTTTTACTCCTGCAACCATTCAGAATTTAATCCTTCAGCCCCTTGAATTCCCATCAGGAATTCCATGTGAATTCGCTCTCCCTCCTCTCTGGAAGAGCTTTTTATTCCAGCAACCATTTACAATTTAATCCTTCAGGCCTTTGAATTCCCATCAGGAAACCTTTAGAATCCTTGTGAATTCACTCCCCCTCTCCTCTCTGGAAGAGCTTTTACTCCAGCAACCATCTCGAATTTAATCCTTCAGCCCCTTGAATTCCCATCAGGAATTCCGTGTGAATTCACTCTCCCTCTCCTCTCTGGAAGAGCTTTTTATTCCAGAAACCCTTTGGTGGAATTTAATCCTTCAGCCCCATGAATTCCCATCAGGAATTCCATATGAATTCACTCTCCCCAGTTCACGCTATGGGCAGCATGAAGGAGGAGCTGCTGGAGGATGCTCCAGCATGGAGTTCTGAGGTGATTGCCTGGGGGATTTGAAGGATTGTTACCAGGTCCTGTCAGCCCTAAAAAATCCCTATTTGTTCTTCTTTCAGCCACTTGAATTCCCATCAGGAATCCTTTAGAATTCACGTGAATTCACTCTCCCCCTCGAAGAACTTTTTATTCCTGAAACCCTTTGGAATTTAATCTTTCAGCCCCTTGAATTCCCATCAGGAATTCCATGTGAATTCGCTCTCCCTTTCCTCTCTGGAAGAGCTTTTTATTCCAGCAACCCTTTGCAATTTAATCCTTCAGCCCCATGAATTCCCATTAGGAATTCCATGTGAATTCACTCTCCCCAGTTCACTCTCTGGGCAACATGAAGGAGGAGCTGCTGGAGGATGCTGCCAGCATGGAGTTCCGAGGTGATTGCCTGGGCGGTTTGAAGGGTTGTTGCCATCTCCTTTCTGCCCTAAAAAAATCCCCAATTTGTTCTTCTTTCAGCCACTTGAATTCCTGTCAGGAATTCCATGTGGCTGAAAGAAGAATTCCACTTGAATTCCTGTTCTCCCTCTCCTCTGGAAGAGCTTTTTATTCCAGCAACCATTTACAGTTTAATCCTTCAGCCCCTTGAATTCCCATCAGGAATCCTTTAGAATCCTTGTGAATTCACTCACCCTCTCTTCTCTGGAAGAGCTTTTTACTCCAGCAACCATCTCGAATTTAATCCTTCAGCCCCATGAATTCCCATTAGGAATTCCATGTGAATTCATTCTCCCTTTCCTCTGGAAGAGCTTTTTGTTCCAGCAACCATTTACAATTTAATCCTTCTGCCCCATGAATTCCCATCAGGAATTCCATGTGAATTCACTCTCCCTCTCCTCTCTGGAAGAGCTTTTTATTCCAGAAACCCTTTGGTGGAATTTAATCCTTCAGCCCCATGAATTCCCATCAGGAATTCCATGTGAATTCATTCTCCCAGTTCACTCCCTGGGCAACATGAAGGAGGAGCTGCTGGAGGATGCTGCAGCATGGAGTTCTGAGGTGATTCCCTGGGCGGTTTGAAGGATTGTTACCAGGTCCTGTCAGCCCTAAAAAACCCAATTTGTTCTTCTTTCAGCCACTTGAATTCCCATTAGCAATCCTTTGGAATCTGTGTGAATTCACTCTCCCTCTCCTCTCTGGAAGAGCTTTTTATTCCAGCAACCATTTACAATTTAATTCTTCAGCCCCATGAATTCCCATCAGGAATTCCATGTGAATTCACTCTCCCTCTCTTCTCTGGAAGAGCTTTTTATTCCAGAAACCCTTTGGTGGAATTTAATCCTTCAGCCCCATGAATTCCCATCAGGAATTCCATGTGAATTCACTCTCCCCAGTTCACTCTCTGGGCAACATGAAGGAGGAGCTGCTGGAGGATGCTGCCAGCATGGAGTTCTGAGGTGATTGCCTGGGGGTTTGAGGATTGTTACCAGGTCCTGTCAGCCCTAAAAAAATCCCTATTTGTTCTTCTTTCAGCCACTTGAATTCCCATCAGGTATCCTTTAGAATTCACGTGAATTCACTCTCCCCCTCGAAGAACTTTTTATTCCTGAAACCCTTTGGAATTTAATCTTTCAGCCCCTTGCATTCCCATCAGGAATTCCATGTGAATTCACTCCCCTTCTCCTCTCTGGAAGAGTTTTTTATTCCAGCAACCCTTTGGAATTTAATCCTTCAGCCCCATGAATTCCCATCAGAATTCCATGTGAATTCACTCTCCCTCTCCTCTGGAAGAGTTTTTTATTCCAGCAACCATTTACAATTCAGTCCTTCAGCCACTTGAATTCCCATCAGCAATCCTTTGGAATCTGTGTGAATTCACTCTCCCTCTCCTCTGGAAGAGCTTTTTCTTCCAGCAACCATCTAGAATTTTAATCCTTGAGCCACTTGAATTCCCATCAGGAATCCTTTAGAATCCTTGTGAATTCACTCACCCTCTCCTCTCTGGAAGAGCTTTTTACTCCTGCAACCCTTTGGAATTGAATCCAAGTGGCTGTTTTTGTTTTGGTCTGGATGAGGGACTTTGCAATCTTTTGTGGGATCTCTTGGGTAAAAAACCACCATAAATGAAAGGCTTGCACAGGCTTCTTATAAATCAGATTTTTATTGGCCCAAAATCAGGAATTTAGAGTTAGCCAGGGATCAGCCTTGCAGATCTGCTTTGAAGAATTCTGCTTTTTTTTTTTTGCTTTATTTATGAATTTCAGGGCCATCCTCCCTATGTTCAGGATATTTTCCATTTCTTCTCCAATTCCTTACTTTGCTGAGGAAGAAAACAGCCCTCTCCACTTTGCCCCAGTGAGATTTGGGAATAAATCTGTCCTAAGAAATATAAAAAAATCTATTTCAGTGTCAGCAGTGAAACTTAACCTTCACTTCCTGCTTGGTTTCTTTGACTTTTGCACTGAACTCTTGGGTGCAGAAATGGAAACTTCATTTTTCATTCGTGGGGAGGAGAGGTTTTGTTGGAAAAAAGAAAACCAGCTCAGATCTTGTGCTCCCAAGAGGGTATTTTGGGGAAATCAGAGAGTTCTCACTAGTTAAATCCTATTAAATCAGGATCCTAGAGATCCTATTAAATCAGGAACCTCCCCCAGGAAGTCCCAGGGAGATGGGAAAGCTGGGAATGTGGAGAGAATCTCCAAATCCTATCTGAAACATCCCAGGGAAGAGTTGGAGGTTGATCCTCACAGATTGTTTTCCCTCTCCTTGCCTAAATCCATCCTCTTCCCAGGAAATGCAGCTCTGGGATAATCAAGAAAAAAATTTATTTCCCAAACAACATCAGGAGCAGAACCTGGAGTTTCTCAGGAGTTGTTATCCCAAAGTCCCAGGGGGATGGGAAAGCTGGGAATGGGGAGAGAATCCCCAAATCCTGCCTGGAACATCCCAGGGAAGAGTTGGAGGTTGATCTTCACAGATTTTTCCCTCTGCTTGCCTTAATCCTTCCTCTTCCCAGGCAATGCAGCTCTGGGATAATCAGGAAAAAATTTATTTCCCAAACAACATCAGGAGCAGAACTTGGAGCTCCTCAGGAGTTGTTATCCCAAAGTCCCAGGAGGATGGGAAAGCTGGGAATGGGGAGAGAATCCCCAAATCCTGCCTGAAACATCCCAGGGAAGAGTTGGAGGTTGATTTCATTTTCCCTCTCCTTGCCTTAATCCTTCCTTTTCCCAGGAAATTCAGCTCTGGGATAATCAGGAAAAAATTTTTATTTCCCAAACAACATCAGGAGCAGAAATTAGAGTTCCTCAGCAGTTTATTCCAGCAGGAATGCATCCAAAGGATATTTTCCCTTTCCCTCCCTGCAGACATCATCATTCCCGAGAACGGCGAACCCGTCAGCTCCAAGGACATCAAATGTTGCATCAAACAGATCCAGGAGCTGATCATTTCCAGGCTCAACCAGGCAGTTGCCAACAAATTGATCAGCTCCGTGGATTACCTGAGGGAGAGCTTCGTGGGAACCCTGGAGAGGTGTTTGAAGAGCCTGGAGGAGTCCTGGGAGGTGTCAGTGCATCCTGCCAGGAGTTTGGACAAGGCCAAGGATGGTTCAGTGCACATCACGAGCAATTATCTCAAGCAGGTGCTGGGATGGCTCTGGAATGTTCTTAATTGTTGGGTTTAATTACTGTCCTGCTGCTGGGAGATGGAGGTAGCAAAATCAGGAGAGCAGCTTGGGCATGTGTGGGAATCTGGGCTGCTGAAAGTGGGGAACAGTCACTTATGGGCTTAAATTGTCCTAAATCCTGAATTTTATTTCCTAAAATAATCAGGTATCAACCTAAAAACACCCATGAGCTGAATCCAGTAAATTAATTAACCAAGTTATTCATGGAGTATCCCACAGAACATCCAAAATTTCCCATTTTCCCAGCCTCTAGCCAAGTTTACAGCTGGCAAAATTCCCATTTTTTCCCTTCTTTTCCCTCTTTTCCAGATCCTAAATGCAGCTTATCACGTGGAGGTCACTTTCCACTCGGGCTCTACAGTGACCAGGATGCTTTGGGAACAAATCAAACAGGTAGGGATGCTTGGAAAAGTTCTTCCTGGAGCAGGGAATCTTCCCTAAATCCACTCTGGGCACAGGCTGGGAGTTTATTCCTGGGGTTTTCCATCCCTGGAAGTGCCCAAAGCCAGGCTGGATGGGGTTTGGAGCAATCTGGGATGGTGGGAAGTGTCCCTGCCTGTGGAATGGGATGAACCTCTGTGGTTTCTAATAAAGGGTGAGGCAGAGCAATGGAATTCCCAGTAATGGCAGGAAGTGGAGCTGGAATTTCCACACCTCGGCCAGGAAAAAGCTCCTTCCCTGGAGGTTTGGCCTCTTTGGGAACTCCTCTCCCTGGTTTTTAGCAGGATGTTGTGATCAGTCCCTCTGGATGAGAATCCTGCAATCCCAGGATGGGATTTTAAAGTTTATCTATTTATCCATGGGCAGGGAACACCTCCCACCAATGTTCCCAAATATTCCCAAACTGCTCCAAATCATCCCTTTGCCACTTCAGGACAGGAATAACTTACTGAAGAGATGTTTGCTTTAATAGAAATATTTAATAAATGTTATTAAATTGAATATTAGAGAATCCCAGACTGGTTTGGGTTGGGAAGGAGCTTAAAACTCATCCCATTCCAAGGACAGGGATAGTTCCCACTATCCTAGGGTTGTCCAGCCTGGATTTGGAGACTTCCAGGGATGGAGCAGCCATGGATTCTCTGTGCTCACCCTGTGGGTAGAGAATTAGTAAATGAAGTTATTAATTAATATATAGTACTTAAGTAAATAATTAATAAGTAAACAATAGAAACAGTAGGAATATTGAAGGATGGGGATATTGAATGGTAAGAATACTGAAGGCTGGGGAATATTGAGGGAAGGATGGGAATATTGAAGGATTTGGAATATTAAAGGATTGGAAATATTGAGGGATGATGGAAATATTGAGGGATGGATGAAATATTGAGGGATGGATGGAAATATTAAAGATTGGGAATATTAAAGACTGGGAATATTAAAGGATGGACAGGAAATATTGAAGGAAGGAGGGGAAATACTGAAGGATTGGGAATATTGAAGGATGGAGGGGAAATATTGAAGGATGGATGGGAACTATTGAAGGATGGAGGGGAAATACTGAAGGATTGAGAATATTGAAGGATGGAGGGAAATACTGAAGGATTGAGAATATTGAAGGATGGAGGGGAAATACTGAAGGATTGAGAATATTGAAGGATGGAGGGGAATACTGAAGGATTGAGAATATTGAAGGATGGAGGGGAAATACTGAAGGATTGAGAATATTGAAGGATGGAGGGGAAATACTGAAGGATTGAGAATATTGAAGGATGGAGGGGAAATACTGAAGGATTGAGAATATTGAAGGATGGAGGGGAAATACTGAAGGATTGAGAATATTGAAGGATGGAGGGGAAATACTGAAGGATGGAGAATATTGAAGGATGGAGGGGAAATACTGAAGGATGGAGAATATTGAAGGATGGAGGGGAAATACTGAAGGATGGAGAATATTGAAGGATGGAGGGGAAATACTGAAGGATGGAGAATATTGAAGGATGGAGGGAAATACTGAAGGATGGAGAATATTGAAGGATGGAGGGAAATACTGAAGGATGGAGAATATTGAAGGATGGAGGGAGAATATTGAAGGATGGAGGGAGAATATTGAAGGATGGAGGGGAAATATTGAAGGATGGAGGGAAATACTAAGGATTGAGAATATTGAAGGATGGAGGGGAAATATTGAAGGATGGAGGGAAATACTGAAGGATTGAGAATATTGAAGGATGGAGGGAGAAATATTGAAGGATGGAGGGAAATATTGAAGGATGGAGGGAGAATATTGAAGGATGGAGGGGAAATACTGAAGGATGGAGGGAGAATATTGAAGGATGGGAAATATTGAAGGATGGAGGGGAAATACTGAAGGATGGAGGGAGAATATTGAAGGATGGAGGGAGAATATTGAAGGATGGAGGGGGAATATTGAAGGATGGGAAATATTGAAGGATGGAGGGGAAATATTGAAGGATGGAGGGGAATATTGAAGGATGGGAAATATTGAAGGATGGAGGGGAAATATTGAAGGATGGAGGGAGAATACTGAAGGATGGGAAATATTGAAGGATGGAGGGAGAATATTGAAGGATGGAGGGAGAATACTGAAGGATGGGAAATATTGAAGGATGGAGGGAGAATATTGAAGGATGGAGGGAGAATACTGAAGGATGGGAAATATTGAAGGATGGAGGGAGAATATTGAAGGATGGAGGGAGAATACTGAAGGATGGGAAATATTGAAGGATGGAGGGGGAATATTGAAGGATGGAGGGGGAATATTGAAGGATGGAGGGGGAATATTGAAGGATGGAGGGGGAATATTGAAGGATGGAGGGAGAATATTGAAGGATGGAGGGAGAATATTGAAGGATGGAGGGAGAATATTGAAGGATGGAGGGGAAATATTGAAGGATGGAGGGAGAATATTGAAGGATGGAGGGAGAATACTGAAGGATGGGAAATATTGAAGGATGGAGGGGGAATATTGAAGGATGGAGGGAGAATATTGAAGGATGGAGGGGGAATATTGAAGGATGGAGGGAGAATATTGAAGGATGGAGGGAGAATATTGAAGGATGGAGGGAGAATATTGAAGGATGGAGGGGAAATACTGAAGGATGGAGGGGAAATACTGAAGGATGGAGGGGAAATACTGAAGGATGGAGGGGAAATACTGAAGGATGGAGGGGAAATACTGAAGGATGGAGGGGAAATACTGAAGGATGGAGGGGAAATACTGAAGGATGGAGGGGAAATACTGAAGGATGGAGGGGAAATACTGAAGGATGGAGGGGGAATATTGAAGGATGGAGGGGAAATATTGAAGGATGGAGGGGGAATATTGAAGGATGGAGGGGAAATATTGAAGGATGGAGGGGGAATATTGAAGGATGGAGGGGGAATATTGAAGGATGGAGGGGGAATATTGAAGGATGGAGGGGAAATATTGAAGGATGGAGGGGGAATATTGAAGGATGGAGGGGAAATATTGAAGGATGGAGGGGGAATATTGAAGGATGGAGGGGGAATATTGAAGGATGGAGGGGAAATATTGAAGGATGGGAAATATTGAAGGATGGAGGGGAAATATTGAAGGATGGACAGGAATACTGAAGGCTGGAGAATACTCCTAATCCAAAACCAATTAACAACGTGATTCTTCAGCACATCTGTGTGCAGTGCCCGTCCTTTCTGAGCCAACCCCTGCCATCCCCATGCCATCCCCATGCCAATTCCCGAGCTCCATGCCCTTTTCCCAGATCCTCCAGAGGATCACCTGGGTCAGCCCCCCTGCCATCACCAGCGACTGGAAGAGGAAGGTGGCCCAGGATGCCATCGAGAGCCTCAGCGCCTCCAAGCTGGCCAAGAGCATCTGCAGCCAGTTCAGGACGAGGCTCAACAGCTCCCATGAGGCTTTCGCTGCCTCCCTGCGCCAGGGGAGTGGGGTTTGGGGTGGGAGAAGGGGGTTTGGGGTGGGAGAAGGGGGAAAAGGGGGGTTTGGGGTGGGAGAAGGGGGTTTGGGGTGGGGAAAGGGGAGTTTGGGGAATGGGAAAAGGGGAGTTTGGGGAATGGGAAAAGGGGAGTTTGGGGAAGGGGAAAAGGGGTGTTTGGGGAAGGGGAAAAGGGGTGTTTGGGGGAAGGGGAAAAGGGGTGTTTGGGGAAGGGGAAAAGGGGAGTTTGGGGAAGGGGAAAAGGGGAGTTTGGGGAAGGGGAAAAGGGGAGTTTGGGGAATGGGGGGGGGGGGGGGGGGGGGGGGGGGGGGGAAAGGGGGTTTGGGAATGGGAAAAGAGGTTTGGGGTGGCAGGGATGCTTCAAACAGTACTTTGTGTGGCTTTTTTGGAGGGGTGAGGAGCTGAATGTAGCTTTTTAACCGGATTCTATAGGATTTCTATAGGGGTAGTAAGCTGAATGTAGCTTTTTTTGTAGGGGTAATGAGCTGAATGCAGATTTTTTTTAATAGAGATAATACGCTGAATGCAGCTTTTTTTAGGGGTAACAAGCTAAATGCAATTTTTTTATAGTGATAATAAGCTAAATGCAGATTTTTTTCATAGGGGTAATAAGCTAAACACAGCTTTTTTTTTTATAGGATTCTATAGGGGTAATAAGCTGAAGGCAGCTTTTCTGTGGAGATAATAAGCTAAATGCAGATTTTTTATAATAGAGAAAATAATCTGAATGCAGCTTTTTTAATGGGGGTAATAAACTAAATGCAGATTTTTTTTTTTAATAAGGTTTATAAGCTGAATGTAGTTTTTCTATAGGGGTGATAAACTGAATGCAGCTTTTTTAATAGGATTCTGTAGTATTTTTATAGGGATAATAAGCTGAATACAGCTTTTTCATAGGGGTAATAAGCTAAATGCAGATTTTTTATGGAGATAATAATCTGAATGCAGATTTTTTTATAGTGATAATAATCTGAATGCAGATTTTTTTATAGTGATAATAATCTGAATGCAGATTTTTTATAGTGATAATAATCTGAATGCAGATTTTTTTATAGTGATAATAAGCTGAATGCAGATTTTTTTATAGTGATAATAAGCTGAATGCAGATTTTTTTATAGTGATAATAATCTGAATGCAGATTTTTTTATAGTGATAATAAGCTGAATGCAGATTTTTTTATAGTGATAATAAGCTGAATGCAGATTTTTTTATAGTGATAATAAGCTGAATGCAGATTTTTTTATAGTGATAATAAGCTAAATGCAGATTTTTTATAAGATTCTATAGGGGTAATAAGCTGAAGGCAGCTTTTCTATGGAGATAATAAGCTAAATGCAGATTTTTTAACAGAGATAATAATCTGAATGCAGATTTTTTGCAGATAACAACCTGAACACAGCTTTTTCTATAGGGGTGATAATCTGAATGCAGCTTTTCTATAGGATTCTATAGGATTTCTATTGGGGTAATAAGCTGAATGCAGCTTTTTTAATGGAAATAGTAAGCTAAATGCAGGTTTTTTAATAGAGATAATAATCTGAATGCAGATTTTTTTATAGAGATAACAACCTGAACACAGCTTTTTCTATAGGGGTGATTTATCATCTGAATGCAGCTTTTCTATAGGATTCTATAGGAGTAATAAGCTGAAGGCAGCTTTTCTATGGAGATAATAAGCTGAATGCAGATTTTTTTAACAGAGATAATAAGCTGAATGCAGATTTTTTTATAGAGTTAATAACCTGCAGCTTTTTCTAATAGGGGTGATCATCCGAATGCAGCTTTTCTATAGGATATCTATAGGATTTCTATTGGGGTAATAAGCTGAATGCAGCTGTTTTTAATGGAAATAATAGGCTAAATGCAGGTTTTTTAGTAGAGATAATAATCTGAATGCAGATTTTTTTTATAGGGGTAATAAGCTGAATGCAGCTTTTTAACAGGGCTGATAAGCTAAATGCAGATTTTTTTATAGAGATAATAAGCTAAATGCAGCTTTTTTCATAGCATTCTATAGGGGTAATAAGCTGAAGGCAGCTTTTCTAATGGAGATGATAATCTGAATGCAGGTTTTTTTAATAGAGATAATAATCTGAATGCAGGTTTTTTTAACAGAGATAATAATCTGAATGCAGGTTTTTTTAACAGAGATAATAATCCGAATGCAGGTTTTTTTAACAGAGGTAATAATCCGAATGCAGGTTTTTTTAACAGAGATAATAATCCGAATGCAGGTTTTTTTAACAGAGGTAATAATCCGAATGCAGGTTTTTTTAACAGAGGTAATAATCCGAATGCAGGTTTTTTTAACAGAGGTAATAATCCGAATGCAGGTTTTTTTAACAGAGGTAATAATCCGAATGCAGGTTTTTTTTAACAGAGGTAATAATCCGAATGCAGGTTTTTTTTAACAGAGGTAATAATCCGAATGCAGGTTTTTTTAACAGAGGTAATAATCCGAATGCAGGTTTTTTTAACAGAGGTAACAATCCGAATGCAGGTTTTTTTAACAGAGGTAATAATCCGAATGCAGGTTTTTTTAACAGAGGTAACAATCCGAATGCAGGTTTTTTTAACAGAGGTAACAACCTGCACACAGCTTTCCACAGGGAGAGGTGGCACAGCTGATACAAACATCAACAACCAACATTAATCTGACCTTTCCTTTCCAAACCACACCCACAAAGACTCCAACCCTCCCCAAACCCCAGCTGTGCCCTGCCCAACCTCCCAACCCCCGCGGTGACCCTGCGGTGTCCCCTGCAGCTGGAGGACGGTCACTCGGGCCGCCTGGAGAGGACAGAGGACCTGTGGCTGAAGGTGAGGAAGGACCACGCGCCGCGGCTGGCCAGGCTGGCGCTGGAGAGCAGATCCCTGCAGGATGTGCTGCTGCACGGTGAGCGGCCCGGGGAGTGTGAGGGACTGGGAGGTTGTGGGGATTTGGGGTTTCATCGCACTGATGGCTGGGGCCATTCTAGGGCCATTCTAGGGCCATTCTAGGGCCATTCTGGGGCCATTCCGGGGCCTTTCTGGGGCCATTCTAGGGCCTTTCTGGGGCCTTTCTGGGGCCTTTCTAGGGCCATTCTAGGGCCTTCCTAGGGGATCCCTGGAGGGGAAATTTGGGGGGAAATGTGGGGAGATATATGGGGAGAAATGGGGAGAATACGTGGGAGAAATGGGGAAAATACGGGGAAAAAAATACGGGGGAAAAAATGTACGGGGCCTTTCTATACATTTTTATACCCTGTTTATTCATTTTTATACCCTGTTTACACATTTTTGTGCCCTTACCCTGCGGTGTTTTTTAAGGGCAGACACAGTCTCCACGATGGTGTGGCGAAGACACTTTATTGCAAATATTTAGGGGTTTTAAACTGTTTGTTATGAGTTTCTTCTATCTATCTGTCTATTGTCTGTCTGTCTATTTTCTGTCTGTCTATTTTCTGTCTGTCTATTTTCTGTCTGTCTATTTTCTGTCTGTCTGTCTATTTTCTGTCTGTCTGTCTATTTTCTGTCTGTCTGTCTATTTTCTTTCTATTTTCCATCTATTTTCTATCCACTTTCTATATCTATCTGTTTTCTATCTCTCTCTTTTCTATCTATTTTCTATCTATTATCTCTCTCTTTTCTAGCTATTTTCTATCTATTATCTATCTATTATCTATCTATTATCTCTCTCTTTTCTAGCTATTTTCTATCTATTATCTCTCTATCTATCTCTCTCTTTTCTATCTATTTTCTATCTATTATCTCTCTATCTATCTCTCTCTTTTCTATCTATTTTCTATCTATTATCTCTCTATCTCTCTCTCTCTTTTCTATTTTCTATCTATTATCTCTCTATCTCTCTCTCTCTTTCTATTTTCTATCTATTATCTCTCTATCTCTCTCTCTCTTTTCTATCTATTTTCTATCTATTATCTCTCTATCTCTCTCTCTCTTTTCTATCTATTTTCTATCTATTATCTCTCTATCTCTCTCTCTCTTCTATTTTCTATCTATTATCTCTCTATCTCTCTCTCTCTTTTCTATTTTCTATCTATTATCTCTCTATCTCTCTCTCTCTTTCTATTTTCTATCTATTATCTCTCTATCTCTCTCTCTCTTTTCTATCTATTTTCTATCTATTATCTCTCTATCTCTCTCTCTCTTTTCTATCTATTTTCTATCTATTATCTCTCTATCTCTCTCTCTCTTTTCTATCTATTTTCTATCTATTATCTCTCTATCTCTCTCTCTCTTTTCTATCTATTTTCTATCTATTATCTCTCTCTCTCTCTCTTTTCTATCTATTTTCTATCTATTATCTCTCTCTCTATCTCTCGCTTTCCTATCTATTTTCTATCTATTATCTCTCTCTCTATCTCTCGCTTTCCTATCTATTTTCTATCTATTATCTCTCTCTCTATCTCTCGCTTTTCTATCTATTTTCTATCTATTATCTCTCTCTCTATCTCTCGCTTTTCTATCTATTTTCTCCCTTCCCCTCTCCCTTCACTGCCGTATCTCCCCATTCTCACCAA
Source organism: Entomyzon cyanotis (assembly GCA_024500445.1). Taxonomy (NCBI): domain Eukaryota; kingdom Metazoa; phylum Chordata; class Aves; order Passeriformes; family Meliphagidae; genus Entomyzon; species Entomyzon cyanotis. Next base: position 4,660,195 of record JAKEPQ010000908.1, on the reverse strand, counting down.
CAAACCATCCCCATCCCCATCCCCTCTCCACCCTCTGCCTGCCCAGCATCCTCCCTGTCACCAGCCCTTCTTTGGGGCTAATTCCCTGGATTCTGCACTTGCAGGGAAGCCCAAGCTGGGCCGGGAGCTGGGCCGGGGGCAGTACGGGGTGGTGTACCTGTGTGACTCCTGGGGGGGACACTTCCCCTGCGCCCTCAAGTCCGTCGTGCCGCCCGACGAGAAGCACTGGAACGACCTGGCGCTGGAGTTCCACTACATGAGGTGGGTGTGGGGTTGAGATCAGGGGGTTTCCTGAGCCCAGGGGATCCCTGGAGGGGAAATTTGGGGGAAAACGTGGGGAGAAATACGGGGGGGGAGAAATGGGGAAAATGCAGGGGGAGAAATGGGGGAAAATGCAGGGGGAGAAATGGGGAAAATGCAGGGGGAGAAATGGGGGAAAATGCAGGGGGAGAAATGGGGAAAATGCAGGGGGAGAAATGGGGGAAAATGCAGGGGGAGAAATGGGGAAAATATGGGGGGGGAAAAGTGGGGAAAATACTGGGGGAGAAATTTGGAGGGGAAAGTATGGGGAAGAAATGGGAAAAATGAGGAATAATACTGGGCAGAAATGGGGAAAATACTGGGGAGAAAAATGAGAAAAATATGGGGGGGAAATGGGAAAAATATGGGGGGAAGTGGGGAAAATGTGGGTGGAGAAATTTGGGGGGAAATACAGGGGAGAAATTTGGAGGGGAAAGTATGGGGGAGAAATGGGAAAAATATGATGGGAGAAAAATGGGAAAATAAATATGGGGGGAAAAATGGGAAAAAATATGGGGGGAAAAATGGGGAAAATACGGGGGAGAAATTTGTAGGGCAAAGTATGGGAAGAAATGGGAAAAATGAGGAAAAATGCTGGGGAGAAATGGGGAAAATGCTGGGGAGAAATGGGGAAAATGCAGGGGAGAAATGGGGAAAATGCAGGGGGAGAAATGGGGAAAATGCAGGGGAGAAATGGGGAAAATGCAGGGGGAGAAATGGGGAAAATGCTGGGGAGAAATGGGGAAAATGCAGGGGGAGAAATGGGGAAAATGCTGGGGAGAAATGGGGAAAATGCTGGGGAGAAATGGGGAAAATGCAGGGGGAGAAATGGGGAAAATGCAGGGGGAGAAATGGGGAAAATGCAGGGGGAGAAATGGGGGAAAATGCAGGGGGAGAAATGGGGAAAATGCAGGGGAGAAATGGGGGAAAATGCAGGGGAGAAATGGGGAAAATGCAGGGGGAGAAATGGGGAAAATGCAGGGGAGAAATGGGGAAAATGCAGGGGAGAAATGGGGAAAATGCAGGGGGAGAAATGGGGAAAATGCAGGGGGAGAAATGGGGAAAATGCAGGGGGAGAAATGGGGAAAATGCTGGGGGAGAAATGGGGAAAATGCTGGGGAGAAAAATGGGGGAAAATGCAGGGGGAGAAAATGGGGGAAATATGGGGGGAAATTTGGAGGGGAAAGTATGGGGGAGAAATTTGGAGGGGAAAGTATGGGGAAGAAATGGGAAAAATGAGGAATAATACTGGGCAGAAATGGGGAAAATACTGGGGAGAAAAATGAGAAAAATATGGGGGGGAAATGGGAAAAATATGGGGGGGAAGTGGGGAAAATGTGGGGGGAGAAATTTGGGGGGAAATACAGGGGAGAAATTTGGAGGGGAAAGTATGGGGGAGAAATGGGAAAATATGATGGGAGAAAAATGGGAAAATTATGGGGGGAAAAAATGGGAAAAAATATGGGGGAAAAACGGGGAAAATACGGGGGAGACGTTTGGGGAAAATGCTGGGGGAGAAATGGGGAAAATGCTGGGGGAGAAATGGGGAAAATGCTGGGGAGAAATGGGGAAAATGCTGGGGAGAAATTTGGAGGGGAAAGTATGGGGAAGAAATGGGAAAAATGAGGAAAAATATGGGGGAGAAATGGGGAAAATATGGGGGGGGAAAAGTGGGGAAAATATGGGGGAGAAATTTGGAGGGAAAAATATGGGGGGAAAATATGGGGGAGTAATGGGGAAAGTACAGAAAAAAATGGGAAAAAAATATGGGGAAGAAAAATATGGGGAAAATATATGGGGGAGAAATATGGGGGGAAAATATGGGAAAAAAATGGGGATGAAATGTATGGGGAAGAAAAAAATATGGGGGAGAAATTTGGAGGGGAAAACAGGGGAGAAATTTGGGGGGAAATATGGGGAAGAAAAAAAAAATACGGGGAGGAAAAAAATATGGGGAAAAATATATGGGGGAGAAAAAAAATATGGTGGGGGGAAAATATGGCAGGGAAAAATATATGGGGGAGAAATTTGGAGGGGAAAATGTGGGGGAGAAGTTTGGAGGGGAAGATGGGGAGAAAAAAATGTGGGGGGAAGATAATATGGCGAGAAAAAGAAATATGGGGGGGAGGGGAAAGATGGGGGAAGAAAAAATACAGGAAGGAAAATATGGGGGAGAGAAAATATGGGGGAGAGAAAATATGGGGGAGAGAAAATACAGGAAGCCAGGGGATGAAAATTCCCAATTTTCCCTTCCCAGGTCCCTGCAGTCCCACGAGAGGCTGGTGCACCTGCATGGCTCAGTGATTGACTATGGCTATGGAGGAGGATCCAGCATTGCCGTGCTGCTCATCATGGAGAGGCTGCACAGGGACCTCTACACGGGGCTGAAGGTGCCCTGCTCTGCTGTGGGATCTGTGGTTTATCTAGCTCTGGTTTAGCTGTCTCTAGTGGTTTAGCTGTCTCTATTTTATCTCTTTTATATGATCTATTTTATGTCTGTTCTGTATCTGTTTTATAGCTCTATCTGCTGTGTATCTGTTTTATCTCTCTGTCTGGTTCATATCTATTTTATATCTATTTTATATCATCTCTATATAATCTCTATGTATTTTATATCTATTTTTTATCATCTCTATCTTATCTCTATTTTATATCATCTCTATCTCTTTTATCTCTATTTCATATCATCTCTATCTATATCCATGTGCTATCATCTCTATCTTATATCATCTCTATCTATTTTATATCCATGTGCTATCATCTCTATCTTATATCATCTCTATCATCTATTTTATATCCATGTGCTATCATCTCTATCTTATATCATCTCTATCATCTATTTTATATCCATGTGCTATCATCTCTATCTTATATCATCTCTATCATCTATTTTATATCCATGTGCTATCATCTCTATCTTATATCATCTCTATCATCTATTTTATATCCATGTGCTATCATCTCTATCTTATATCATCTCTATCATCTATTTTATATCCATTTATCTGCTGTTTTCCAGCAGTTTTCCAGCTGTTTTCCCCTGGATCAACCTGGTTTCATGGGAAGTGTTCCTCCCCAACACAGGGTGGAACGAGATGAACTTTATTTTCCCTTCCAACCCAAACCTGATTCTCTAATATAAAAAAATCCCCATCAATCTGTAAAACAAACCAGAATCGCTGCATTCTCAGTGCTTTTGGCCAAGAAGAGCAAACCAAAGTCACTTTTAGGAATAAATAAATTGATTTTTCCCCCCCAGGCTGGGCTGGAATTGGAGCCACGACTGCAGATTGCCTTGGATGTGGTGGAGGGAATTCGCTATCTGCACAGCCAGGGCTTGGTGCACAGAGACATCAAACTCAAAAACGTCCTGGTAAGGAAAATCCCTTCCTCTGATTCACCCCAAAACTATTCTAGTGGGAAAAACAAGGTGTGAGTGAAGGCAAAACCTTCTCCAGGTGGGATTTTTGAGTTGTTTTGATGTCAATCCCAGGGAGGTTGCACAGCCAGGGCTTGGTGCACAGAGATATCAAACTCAAAAATGTCCTGGTAAGGAAAATCCCTTCCTCTGATTCACCCCAAAACTATTCTAGTGGGAAAAACAAAATGTGAGTGAAGGCAAAACCTTCTCCAGGTGGGATTTTTGAGTTGTTTTGATGTCAATCCCAGGGAGGTTGCACAGCCAGGGTGTGATATCTCTGGTGCACACAGATATCAAACTCAAAAACATCCTGGTAAGGACAATCCCTTCTCTGATCCACCCCAAAACTATGCTAGTGGGAAAAACAAGCTGTGAGTGAGGGAAAAACCTTCTCCAGGTGGGATTTTTGAGTTGGTTTGATGTTAATCCCAGGGAGGTTGCACAGCCAGGGCTCTGGTGCACAGAGATATCAAACTCAAAAACGTCCTGGTAAGGACAATCCCTTCTCTGATTCACCCCAAAATGCTTTTAGTGGGAAAAACAAGCTGTGAGTGAAGGCAAAACCTTCTCCAGGTGGGATTTTTGAGTTGTGTTGGTGTTAACCCAAGCAGATTTCCAGTTCTGCTTCCCTGAAATGAAGGGAAAAAATCAGATTCCAGCTAGGAAATCTGATTTCAAATAAGATTCCCAGCCCTCCTGCTGTGAATTGATACCAAAAAATGGATATTTCCTGGCAGAAATGTAGTTCTCACCTGCCTGGCTGTGTTTCCTCCCCAGCTGGACAAGAAGAACAGAGGGAAAATCACAGATTTGGGGTTCTGCAAACCCGAGGCGATGATGTCGGGGAGCATCGTGGGAACCCCAATCCACATGGCTCCCGAGCTCTTCACAGGTAGGGTCCTCCTGAATTCTCCAGGGGATTCCTTGGAATTCATCCCTCAGAAAATTCCCAGCTTTTAGTCCATGCTGAGCATTTTCCCCTTATTTTATTTTTTCCTGTATTTTATTTTTTCCTGTATTTTATTTTTCCTTTTATTTTATTTTTCCCGTATTTTATTTTATTTTTCCTTTTATTTTATTTTTCCCGTATTTTATTTTTCCTTTTATTTTATTTTTCCCCATTTCAAAATCTCTGTGCAGCTCAGGAATGCAGCAGGAATTGGGACTGAAGTTAAGCTTTCCCAATTCCAAGAATTTATAAATTTAAGCTGCACAGAAATTGTGAAATGCTGTGGAATTGCAATATAAATTTGAGGCAAAGCAGCACTGAAATCCCTCCCCAGCTACGAAATTAAATCAAAATTTGGGGCAAAGCAGCACTGCAATCCCTCCCAGCCTGCCCAGCTCCCAGTGCTGTTTTCCCTGCTGATCCCACGTGGTTTTTTCCCAGGAAAATACGACAATTCCGTGGATGTTTATGCCTTTGGGATCCTGTTCTGGTACCTCTGCTCGGGGCACGTGAGGTTACCTGAGGCCTTCGAGAGGTGTGCGAGCAAAGATCACCTGTGGAACAACGTCAGGAGAGGTGCTGGGATGGGCTGGGATTGGGGAAGGCTGGATGGAGGGGAAAATCTGGGTTTAGTTTGGGAATGGGAAGGGGAAATGACAGAATGGCTGAGGTTGGGAAATGTTTTTGGGATCACAGAGGCCAAGCTGTGCCTGATCCCAACATCCAGGGATTGATTCCCAACATACCAGGCAGGGCATTCCTTGGATTTCAGAGAGATGGATCCAACCTCTCCTGGAATTCCCAGAGTGATTTTTTATGGATCCAACCTCTCCGGAGTTCCCAGGAGCACCAGGCAGGGCTTTCCTGGGATTTGAGCACCAGGCAGGGAATTCCTTGGATTTCAGAGAGATGGATCCAATCTCTCCTGGAGTTCCCAGGAGCACCAGGCAGGCATTCCAAACGTCAGGAGAGGTACTGGGATGGGCTGGGATTGGGGAAGGCTGGATGGAGGGGAATCTGGGTTTAGTTTTGGAATGGGAAGTGGAAATCCTAGAATGGCTGAGGTTGGGAAATGTTTTTGGGATTGTCGAGGCCAAGCTGTGCCTGATCTCAGCATCCAGGGATTGATTCCCAACATACCAGGCAGGGCATTCCTTGGATTTCAGAGAGATGGATCCAACCTCTCCTGGCATTCCCAGAGTGGTTTTTTATGGATCCAACCTCTCCAGAGTTCCCAGGAGCACCAGGCAGGGCTTTCCTGGCATTTGAGCACCAGGCAGCTCTTTCCAAACGTCAGGAGAGGTACTGGGATGAGTTGGAATTTGGGGAAGGCTGGATGGAGGGGGAATCTGGTGTTAGTTTGGGAATGGGAAGTGGAAATGACAGAATGGCTGAGGTTGGGAAATGTTTTTGGGATTGTTGAGGCCAAGCTGTGCCTGATCCCAACATCCAGGGATTGCACCAGGCAGGGCTTTCCTGGGATTTGAGCACCAGGCAGGGAATTCCTGGGATTTCAGAGAGATGGATCCAATCTCTCCTGGCATTCCCAGAATGGTTTTTTATGGATCCAACCTCTCCGGAGTTCCCAGGAGCACCAGGCAGGGAATTTCTGGGATTTGAGCACCAGGCAGAGCTTTCCAGAGTCAGGAGAGGTGGGATTTGGGGAAGGGATGGGGTTGGGATTTGGGGAAGGCTGGATGGATGGGGAATCTGGTTTTAGTTTGGGAATGGGAAATGACAGAATGGCTGAGGTTGGGAAATATTTTTGGGGATCACAGAGGCCAAGCTGTGCTCGATCCCAACATCCAGGGATTTCAGCACCAGGCAGGGCTTTCCTGGGATTTCAGAGAGATGGATCCAACCTCTCCTGGAATTCCCAGGAGCACCAGCAGGGAATTCCTGGGATTTGAGAACCAGGCAGGGCATTCCCTGGATTTGAGCACCAGGCAGGGAATTCCTGGGATTTGAGCACCAGGCAGGGCATTCCAAACGTCAGGAGAGGTGCTGGGATGGGCTGGGATTTGGGGAAGGCTGGATGGAGGGGGAATCTGGGTTTAGTTTGGGAATGGGAAGGGGAAATCACAGAATGGCTGAGGTTGGGAAATATTTTTGGGATTGTTGAGGCCAAGCTGTGCTCGATCCCAACATCCAGGGATTGCACCAGGCAGGGAATTCCTGGGATTTCAGAGAGATGGATCCAACCTCTCCTGGCATTCCCAGAGTGGTTTTTATGGATCCAACCTCTCCGGAGTTCCCAGGAGCACCAGGCAGGGAATTTCTGGGATTTGAGCACCAGGCAGAGCTTTCCAGACGTCAGGAGAGGTGGGATTTGGGAAGGGATGGGGTTGGGATTTGGGGAAGGCTGGATGGATGGGGAAATCTGGGTTTAGTTTGGGAATGGGAAGGGGAAGTGGAAATCACAGAATGGCTGAGGTTGGGAAATATTTTTGGGATCACAGAGGCCAAGCTGTGCCCAATCTCAGCATCCAGGGATTGATTCCAGCACCAGGCAGGGCTTTCCTGGGATTTGAGCACCAGGCAGGGAATTCCTTGGATTTCAGAGAGATGGATCCAACCTCTCCTGGAATTCCCAGGAGCACCAGGCAGGGCTTTCCTGGGATTTCAGCACCAGCCAGGGGCATTCCTTGGATCCTGGGAAACATCTATTATATCTGGGAAATATCTATCCTATTCTATTCCTATTCCCTCCCTCTTTGGAGCATTCCTTGGATTCTGAATTCCCAAAACCAACCCAACTCCCCGTTGTTCCCAGGCGTCCGCCCCGAGCGGCTGGCGGTGTTCGACGAGGAGTGCTGGCAGCTGATGGAAGCCTGCTGGGATGGAGATTCCTCCCAGAGACCTCTGCTGGGCATCGTGCAGCCCATGCTGCAGGGAATCATGGACAGGCTCTGCAGAGCTCCCTCCGAGCATCCCCACAAAGGCCTGGATGATTCCACCTGAATCCCGGGGGAAAAAATCCGGGAATGGCCGCGGGGGGAATTCCAGGCTCCTCCAGGGAAGGAGCTGAGGGGGGCTTGGCGAGGTGATGACTCCATCCCACCCCATTATCCCGATGGAAACACGAGGGGAAGGCGTGGAAAATCCCAAATTGAAAACCGGGGGATTTTTGGCGATGCCGCCCCAAAGAGGGACAGGGGGAAAAAAAAAAAAAAATCCCTTCCCGGTGATTCTGGGATAACCATCCCGATCCCTCAGCCATTGGCACTAATTCCAGAGCGCTTGGAGAGGAAGGAAAAGGCACAGAAGTTTAGGATAGGAAGTGTTGGGAAGCTCCCAGGGGTTTTTCCAAGCACTGGCAATGTTTACATGGACAGGAGCAAAGCTTCCGTGTTTTACTCCGGGGACTCGGAAAACCCCGCTTGGATAAGCTATTCATCCCTAATCCCACCTTTTTTTCCTCTTTTTTTCCCAGTCTTTTGGCTCCCTGAGATTCCTTGGAATGGCTGGAAAAACCTGCCCTTGCTTCCATACTTGTAGCACAAAAAAATCTCGTTGCAATTATTATTATTTTTTTTCTTTTTTCCGTGGGGGAAAGTGCCAAAAATTCCTTTTTTTTAAAAAAATTGGGATTTGGGGCTCGGAATGAACGGGAAGGTCAGGACAGTTTTAAATTGGGCTAAGTCTGGATGGGAAGATTTTTTTAAAAAACGAGGTTTTTCCAGCTTTTTTTTTTTTTTTTTAGTTGGAGGGGGAAAACATCCTTCCTTCTACTGCTCAGTTTCACTCCAGGGCTGGAATTTGGATGGAAAAAATCAAAAAAAAATGGGGAGAGGGGAGGAGTGAGATCCTGGGCAAGGCTGTTCCTGGAAATCCCAGTTTACCTGGAGCAGGAATTGCAGCCTGGTGACTCCGTGAGGAGTTGGGAATTCTCCAGGGCGTGGGCAGGGATTCCTGGGATTCCCAGGAAAAGCAGGAATGTGGAATTCCCTGGCTGGAATTCCCGAGGGCTGGGGATGCAGCAGGATGGGTTTCGTGGGAATCTTCTCCTTTCTTTGTGCAATAAATGGATTCAGGAGCTTTTTATGGAGAGGAAAAAAAAAAACATTAAAAAAAAAAGGCTTTTTTTGGTTTAATTCCCTGTGGGCATTGTGTGGGATGTGCTGGCATTCCTGGTGGGATTGGGATGGATCCAACCTCTCCTGGAATTCCCAGAGTGGTTTTTTTATGGATCCAACCTCTCCTGAAATTCCCAGAGTGGTTTTTTTATGGATCCAACTTCTCCTGAAATTCTCAGAGTGGTTTTTTAATGGATCCAACTTGTCCTGGAATTCTCAGAGTGATTTTTATGGATCCAACCTCTCCTGGAATTCCAAAATGGTTTTTCATGGACCTAACTTTTCCTGGAATTCCCAGAATTATTTTCGTGGATCCAAATTCTGGAATTCCCAGAGTGGTTTTTTATGGATCCAACCTCTCCTGAATTCCCAAAATGGTTTTGTGTGGATCCAACCTCTCCTGGAATTCTCAGAGTGGTTTTTTATGGATCCAACGTCTCCTGGAATTCCATTTTATGGATCCAACTTCTCCTGGAATTCCCAAAATGGTTTTTTATGGATCCAGCCTGTTTTTGGCATTCCAGAGTGGATATTTGCAGGTGTTTCCAGGTGGTTTTGTATGGATCCAACCTTTCCTGGAATTCCAAAATGGTTTTGTGTGGATCCAATTTCTCCTGGAATTCCCAGAGTGGTTTTTATGGATCCAATCTATCCTAGAATTCCCAGAGTGATTTTTTATGGATCCAACTTCTCCTGGAATTCCCAGACTGGTTTTTTATGGATCCAGCCTCTCTCCTGGAATTCCCAGAATGGTTTTTTATGGATCCATCCTCTCTCCTGGAATTCCCAGACTGGTTTTTTATGGATCCAGCCTGGTTTTGGCATTCCAGAGTGGTTTTTTCTTTGCTGGCATTTCCAGGTGGTTTTTTGTGGATCCAACTTTTCCTGGCATTCCAAAACGGTTTTTATGGATCCAACCTTTCCTGGAATTCCGGAGTGGATTTGTGCAGATCCAACCTTTCCTGGAATTCCCAAAATGGTTTTGTGTGGATCCATCCTCTCTCCTGGAATTCCCAGAGTGGTTTTTTGGGATCCATCCTCTCTCCTGGAATTCCCAGAGTGGTTTTTTGGGATCCATCCTCTCTCCTGGAATTCCCAGAGTGGTTTTCCTGGATCCATCCTCTCTCCTGGAATTCCCAGACTGGTTTTTTGGGATCCATCCTCTCTCCTGGAATTCCCAGACTGGTTTTTTGGGATCCATCCTCTCTCCTGGAATTCCCAGAGTGGTTTTCCTGGATCCATCCTCTCTCCTGGAATTCCCAGAGTGGTTTTTTGGGATCCATCCTCTCTCCTGGAATTCCCAGAGTGGTTTTTTGGGATCCATCCTCTCTCCTGGAATTCCCAGACTGGTTTTTTATGGATCCATCCTCTCTCCTGGAATTCCCAGACTGGTTTTTTATGGATCCATCCTCTCTCCTGGAATTCCCAGACTGGTTTTTTATGGATCCAGCCTGGTTTTGGCATTCCAGAGTGGTTTTTTCTTTGCTGGCATTTCCAGGTGGTTTTTTGTGGATCCAACTTTTCCTGGCATTCCAAAACGGTTTTTATGGATCCAACCTTTCCTGGAATTCCGGAGTGGATTTGTGCAGATCCAACCTTTCCTGGAATTCCCAAAATGGTTTTGTGTGGATCCAACCTCTCCTGGAATTCCCAGAGTGGTTTTTTGGATCCATCCTCTCTCCTGGAATTCCCAGAGTGGATTTCCTGGATCCATCCTCTCTCCTGGAATTCCCAGAGTGGTTTTTTGGGATCCATCCTCTCTCCCGCCGTTCCAGGCTCTCCTGCCCGGATCCAGCTGCTCGTGCCAAGAACTCCCACACACTTCCCCAAAGCCCAATCCCAGTTTTCCCACCCCAGGACACCACTAACAGTATTAACCTGCCTGGGGAGGGGGGAAATCCTCTGGAAAATCCTCTGGAAAATCCTCTGGAAAACCGGGAGAGTCCAGCGCAGTCCCTTGGAATGGCTGGAGGGAGTTTGTGTAAATAATAAATGTCTGAATAAACCTGAAACCTCTGCAGCTCCAGAGCTTTTCCTGTCTCACCATCCCAAACTCTTCCCCAATCCCTTTTTTGGGTTTTGGTTGGAACTTCCTGGAGTTCTTCTGGGATTTTTTGGGGGGAATTTTGGCAGCTGGAATGTGGGAATCTCCAGGTTTTCCCAAGCTTTGCAGCTCCTTCTGGGCCTGAGCTTGTGGTGGGAGATTTCTCCCTTTTTATCCCTAAAATCAGGGTTTTCACTTGGTTGGAGCAGGGGAAGGAAGGAATCATCATTGCAGGGGAAAATTCCAAACTTTTTCAGTCCAAAGTGGTGCCAAACTGAGTGAGCTGAGCTCTCATCCCACCCTGGCTGCAGAATTTGGGAATGGGGAGAGGAGGCACTGCCTTCCTGGACCCTGATTTCACCTTCAAAAAACACACAAAGAACTGTTCTGTTCTGTTCCTATTCTATTCCCATTCTACTTTATTTCTATTCTACTTTATTTCTATTCTATTCTACTTTAATTCCATTCTACTTTAGTTCTATTCTATCCTACTTAATTTCTATTTCAATTCTATTCTACTCTATTCTACTTTATTTCTGTTCTATTTTACTTTATTCTACTTTATTTCTATTTCTCTTTATTCTATTCTACTCTATTCTACTTTATTTTTATTTTATTCTATTCTACTTCATTTCTATTCTATTCTACTTTAATTCCATTCTGCTTTATTTCTATTCTACTCTACTCTACTCTATTTCCATTCTATTTCTATTCTATTCTATTATATTCTACTTAATTTCTATTTCAATTCTATTCTACTCTATTCTACTTTATTTCTGTTCTATTTTACTTTATTCTACTTTATTTCTATTCTATTCTACCCTATTCTACTTTATTTTTATTCTATTCTACTCTACTCTGCTCTATTCTATTCTACTTTACTTCTATTCTATTCTACTCTATTCTACTTTATTTTTTTTCTATTCTATTCTACTTCATTTCTATTCTATTTGCCTTTAATTCCATTCTGCTTTAATTCTATTCTATTCTATTCTATTCCATTCCATTCCATTCCACTTTAATTCTATTCTATTCTACTCCATTCCATTCTACTTTATTTCCATTCCACTTTATTTCCATTCCATTCCATTCCTTTTTTCCCCAAAGCAGCCAGCCCTTTCCAGGACCAGCTCCTGCTCTCTGCAGCACTGTCCCCTGTGTCCCTGGCAGTGTCCCAGGCCAGCTCGGAGCAGTGGGACAGCGGGAGGTGTCTCTGCCCTGGAACGGGATGATTTTAGCGTCTCTTCCATCCCAAACCATTCCGGGATTCTATAATTTATCTGCTCCAAACTCAACCTGCTCCCAGTGCTTTCCATGGTCTCGGCTGGGAGAGCAGAGCCAGGACGGGGAGAATAAAAGGAATTCAAGAGCGTGAAGGAGATAGCGCGATACCCGCACGGTCCCACCTTCCCCCTTCTATTTTAATTAATTATCACAATAATTATTATAATAATGATCATCGCTATTCCGTAGCGCCCCCTGCCGGCCGCCCGCCGCCCCGGAACCCTCGCGCTCGGCAGCGCGACCCGCCCGGCCCTTTCCGCGCGCCGCTCCGGGGCTGCCCGCCGCGCTGCCTGCTCCGCGCCGCCGCTCCGCGCCAGCCGTCCCGCCCCGCCGCCGCACCGGAGCGAGCCGCGCCTCGCCGCAGGGAGGGACGGGCGGAGCAGAGCCGGGAGGAGCCGGGAGCCGCGGCGGGGGCGGAGGGAGGGAGCGGCCGTTCGGCAGGCGGAGGGCGAGGCGGCGGGCCGGGCAGGGCCCTCGGGGGTCCTTGGCGACGGGAGCGGAGGGAGCTGAGGGAGCGGGAGCGGCGGCGAGATGAACCTGGAGCTGCTCGGTGGGAGCGGGGAGGGAGCGGGGAGGGAGCGGGCTGGGAATGGGAGCGCGGTGGGAACGGGACCGGGAACGGGAATGGGAATGGGAATGGGGAGGGAAGCGGAGCGCGGGGCGGCGGGGGCGGGACGGCGGGGCCGTGAAGCTGGAGCTGCTCGGTGCCAACGGGAACGGGACGGGAACGGGATGGGAGCGGCGGGCTGCGGGACTGGGAACGGGGATGGGAGTGGGGAGGGAGCTGGGACCGCGGGGCGGCGGGGAGGGACGGCGGCGGGATGGACCTGGAGCTGCTCGGTGCCAACGGGAGCGGGATGGGGATGGGAATGGGAAGAGAGCTTGGATCGCGGGGCGGCGGGGGCGGCGCGGTGAGCCTGGAGCTGCTCGGTGCGAACGGGAACGGGATGGGAACGGGAACGGGATAGGAGCGGCGGGCTGCGGGGCCGGGACCGGGAATGGGAATGGGAAGGGAGCTGGGAGAGCGGGGCGGCGGGGCGGTGAACCGGGAGCTGCTCGGTGCCAACGGGAACTGGATAGGAGCGGCGGGCTGCGGGGCCGGGAATGGGGATGGGAGTGGGAATGGGAGCGCGGGGCGGCGGTGGGATGAACCGGGAGCTGCTCGGTACGAACGGGAGCGCGATGGGAACGAGAATGGGAGCGCGATGGGAGCGGCGGGCTGCGGGGCCGGGACCGGGAATGGGGATGGGGAGGGAAGCGGAGCGCGGGGCGGCGGGGGCGGAACGAGAGCGGGATGGTAGTGGCAATGGGATGGGATGGGATGGGATGGGATGGGATGGGAGCGGGAGTAGCCGCGGGATCAGGGGGTGGCGGGGCTGGGAATGGGAATGGGAATGGAGAATGAGCCGGGACCGGGGAGTGACAGGACCGGGGGGCGGAACCGGGAGCGGGGGCGGCGGCGGGACCGGGAATGGGAATGGAAGGGTGGCTGAGCCGGGAGCGGCTGGGCTGGAGCTCGGGAGCTCCGGGAGCGGCGGGACCGGGAATGGGAATGGGAATGGAAGGCTGGCTGAGCTGGAGAGCTCCGGGAGCGGCGGGGCTGGACCGGGACCGGGTAAAGAGACCCGGGCCGGCAGCACCGGAGCCTCGGCGCAGCCACCTCGTTCGCTCAGCCGCTGCTCTCCCCTTCCTTCGCAGAGTCCTTCGGCCAGAACTACCCCGAGGTAACCGCTCTCCCCGCCCCGGTACCGCCCTGGCACCACCCCCGGTACCGCCCCGGTGCCGCCCGGCTCGGCGGGGCTGCGGGCAGCCTGACCGGCCGCTCTGACCGGGCCGGGGCACCGTGCTCTCCCCGCAGGAGGCCGACGGGACGCTGGACTGCATCAGCATGGCGCTGACGTGCACCTTCAATCGCTGGGGCACTCTGCTCGCCGTGGGCTGCAACGACGGCAGGATCGTCATCTGGGATTTCCTCACCCGCGGCATCGCCAAGATCATCAGCGCGCACATCCACCCCGTGTGCTCCCTGTGGTGAGCGGGGCGGGGCGGGGCGGGGGCGGGGGGGTGGGCATGGAGTGGTCGTGGGATGGGCATGGGATGGGCATGGGATGGTCAGGGAATGGTCAGAGAATGGTCGTGGGATGGGCATGGGATGGTCATGGGATGGTCATGGAATGGTCATGGAATGGTAATGGGATGGTCATGAAATGGTCAGGGGATGGGCATGGGATGGTCATGGAATGGTTATGGAATAGCCATGGAATAGCCATGGAATAGCTCTGTAATAGCCATGGAATGGTCGTGGGATGGTCATGGAATAGCTCTGGGATTCATCCCAGGGGAGAGAGAACGGCTGGGTTTGTCCTCTCTGCCAGGGAGAGTTTGGGGTGCGAGGAGGAGAGGAGGATTTAGGGAATTTTGGGGTTCTTGCAGTGCGTAAAGGGCTGCAGGAGAGCTGGAGGGGGATGTGGGGTGAGGGGTGGAGTGACAGCAGAATGGCTTTGTGCTGCCAGGGATAGATGGGATATTGGGAAGGAGTTCTTCCCTGGGAGGGTGGGGAGGGCTGGGATGGAATTCCCAGAGAAGCTGTGGTGCCCCTGGATCCCTGGAGGTGTCCAAGGCCAGGCTGGAGCAGCCTGGGATAGTGGAAGATGTCCCTGGTGATGGAATGGAATAGGATTTAAAGTCCCTCCCACCCTAAACCATCCACAATTCCATCAGCAATCCCATTTTCCCCTCACCCTCCCTCCCTGCCCCTCACTACCCCATTTCCCTCTGATCCCATTTCCCCCCGGCTGCCTCTGCCACCTCCCAGGAACAACTAACAGGAATTCCCTCTGTGTGCTGCAGCTGGAGCCGGGATGGCCACAAGCTGGTCAGTGCCTCCACCGACAACATCGTGTCCCAGTGGGACGTGCTGTCCGGCGACTGTGACCAGCGGTTCCGCTTCCCCTCGCCCATCCTCAAAGTCCAGTACCACCCCCGGGACCAGTGAGTCCTCTGGGAGAGCACTGGGATGCTCCCAGCGGGGTGCAGCTGATGGTTGTTGGGGTTTTCTGGTGTTTTTCGAGTGGAATTGTTGGGTTTGGGGAGTTGTTTTGGGGTTGGGTTTGGTGTGGGTTTGGGTTTGGTGTGGGAGGATTGGCATTGGGTTTGGCTTTGGTGTGGGAGGATTGGGTTTGGGTTTTGCGTGGGAGATTTGGGTTTGGTGTGGGAGGATTGGGTTTTGGGTTTGGTGTGGGAGAATTGGGTTTGGGTTTGGTGTGGGAGATTTGGGTTTGGTGTGGGAGGTTTGGGTTTGGTGTGGGAGGACTGGGTTTGGTGTGGGAGGACTGGGTTTGGGTTTGGGTTTGGTGTGGGAGGATTGGGTTTGGTGTGTGAGGATCGGGTTTGGGTTTGGTGTGGGAGGATCGGGTTTGGGTTTGGGTTTGGGTTTGGTGTGGGAGGATCGGGTTTGGGTTTGGGTTTGGTGTGGGAGGATCAGGTTTTGGGTTTGGGTTTGGTGTGGGAGGTGAACAGGAGGAGGAACAGCTGTGGGAGGATT
The DNA here is from genome assembly GCA_024500445.1 of Entomyzon cyanotis. Classification (NCBI taxonomy): domain Eukaryota; kingdom Metazoa; phylum Chordata; class Aves; order Passeriformes; family Meliphagidae; genus Entomyzon; species Entomyzon cyanotis. The sequence goes on along the minus strand of JAKEPQ010000908.1, from coordinate 4,644,577 downwards.
GGGATGGGAGGAAACTCTTGGAAATGTGTGTGGGAATGTGTCCTTGGATTTAAAATCACTGCACAGACTTGGAGAAGAAAAGGAAATTAAATTAAAACCAAACTTAACATCATTTTGCTGTTTAAGTACCAAAAATAAACCAACAAAAATCCAGATATTCCGCGTTCCCCAATCCAAATCAATGCCTTTTTTCCTCTAAATGCAGCAATCCTTTTCCAGGCTAAGAATTCCCAACTTTCCCCCCTCTCCCTGCAGGAACAGGGTGCTGGTGTGTCCCATGAAGTCAGCCCCAGTGATGCTCACCCTGTCAGACTCCAAGCACGTGGTGCTGCCTGTGGATGACGATTCTGACCTCAACGTGGTGGCTTCCTTCGACAGGAGAGGGGAATACATCTACACCGGGAACGCCAAGGGAAAGGTGAGCCTTCCAGCTGGGAATTTCCTCCTGGAGTTTCCTCTTGGAAAGGGTGGTCAGGCTTTGGAACTGCCCAGGGAGGTTTGGAGTCTGGAATGCTGGAGGTGTCTGAGGAATTCCTCAGAGCTCAGGGTGGGGATTGAGCACAGCTTGATGATCCTGGAGGGATTTTCCAACCTCAGTGATCCTGGGATTGCTGTCTGACTTAGGCCTTTGAGTTCTTGTTGTGTTTCACCTATTTTTGGGATCTTTTCCCAGCATTCCTCTTATTTTTCACCCATTTTTGGGATCTTCTCCCAGTGTTTCTTTGTCTTTGGGACAACACATTTTTGGGATCTTCTCCCAGTGTTCCTGTTGTGTTTGACCCATTTTCAGGTTCTTCTCCCAGTGTTCCTGTTCATTGCCCCATTTTTGGGATCTTCTCCCAGCATTTCTCTTGTCTTTGTCCCATTTTTGGGATCTTTTCCCAGTGTTCTTGTTGTCTTTGGGACAACACATTTTTGGGATCTTCTCCCAGTGTTCCTGTTGTCTTTACCCCATTTTGGGATCTTTTCCTGTTGTCTTTGGGACAACACATTTTTGGGATCTTTTCCCAGCATTTCTGTTGGTTTTGCCCCATTTTTGGGATCTTTTCCCTGCATTTCTGTTCTTTGCCCCATTTTTGGGATCTCTTCCCATTGTTCTTGTTGTCTTTGGGACAACACATTTTTGGGATCTTCTCACAGCATTTCTCGTGTGTTTGCCCCAGTTTTGAGATCTCTTTCCAGCATTTCTGTTGTCTTTGCCCCAGTTTTGAGATCTCTTTCCAGCATTTCTGTTATCTTTGCCCCAGTTTTGAGATCTCTTTCCAGCATTTCTGTTATCTTTGCCCCAGTTTTGGGATCTTTTCCCAGCCTTTCTGTTGGTTTTGCCCCATTTTGGGGATCTTTTCCCTGCGTTTCTTTTCCCTGCCCATTTTCGGGATCTTTTCCCAGCCTTTCTGTTGTCTTTGCCCCATTTTTGGGATCTTTCTGAGCTCCCTGAGAGCCACCAGGAGGGAGCTGAGTGACAAAGCCACCACTGACCGTTCTCTGTCTGCTCAATCTGCAGATCCTGGTCCTAAAAACAGACACTCAGGATCTTGTTGCTTCCTTCAGAGTGACCACAGGCACCAGCAACACCACGGCCATCAAATCCATCGAGTTCGCCCGCAAGGGGAGGTCAGTGCCTGCTTTGGGATCATCACCATGCTCTGCAAAACCCCATAATTCTTTGGTGGGACGGAATTTCGGGTTTTTTTAATGTTTTATCTGACTTTCCCCCAGCTGCTTCCTGATCAACACGGCAGACAGGATCATCAGGGTGTACGACGGGAGGGAGATCCTGACGTGCGGCAGGGATGGGGAGCCTGAGCCCATGCAGAAACTGCAGGATCTGGTCAACAGGTGGGGACAGGATATGGGGCTGGGACAGGGATTGGGGTTGGGGACAGGGATATGGGGCTGGGGACAGGGATATGGGGTGGGGACAGGGATATGGGGTTGGGGACAGGGATTGGGGTTGGGGACAGGGATGGGAATGGGGAAAAGGGATATGGGGCTGGGACAGGGATATAGGGTTGGGGGAAAAAGGGATATGGGGTTGGGGACAGGGATTGGGGTTGGGGACAGGGATGGGAATGGGGAAAAGGGATATGGGGCTGGGACAGGGATATAGGGTTGGGGAACAGGGATACGGGGTTGGGGAACAGGGATGGGAATGGGGAAAAGGCATGTGGGGTTGGGGAACAGGGATATGAGGTTGGGGACAGGGATATGGGGTGGGGATAGGGATTGGGGTTGGGGAACAGGGGTATGGGGTTGGGGAACAGGGATGGGAATGGGGGACAGGGATGGTGTTGGGACAGGGGTATGGGGTTGGGGAACAGGGGTATGGGGTTGGGGAACAGGGGTATGGGGTTGGGACACGGGGATATGGGGCTGGGACAGGGATATGGGGTGGGGACAGGGATATGGGGCTGGGGACAGGGGTGTGGGATTGTGGAACAGGGTTGGGAATGGGGAAAAGGGACATCGGGTTGGGGAACAGGGATATGGGGTTGTGGAACAGGGATATGGGGTTGGGACACAGGAATATGGGGTTGGGGACAGGGATATGGGGTTGGGGAACAGGGATATGGGGTTGGGGAACAGGGATGGGAATGGGGAACAGGGATATGGGGTTGGGGACAGGAATATGGGGTGGGGACAGGGATTGGGGTTGGGGACAGATATGGGGCTGGGACAGGGATTGGGGTTAGGGACAGGGATTGGGGTTGGGGACAGGGATATGGGGTTGGGGACAGGGATATGGGGTTGGGGACAGGGATTGGGGTTGGGGAACAGGGATGTGGGGTTGGGGACAGGGATTGGGGAACAGGGATATGGGGTTGGGGAACAGAGATGGGAATGGGGAACAGGGATATGGGGTTGGGGACTGGGATGGGAATGGGGAACAGGGATATGGGGTTGGGGACAGGGATATGGGGTTGGGGAACAGAGATGGGAATGGGGAAAAGGGATATGGGGTTGGGGACAGGGATATGGGGTTGGGGAACAGAGATGGGAATGGGGAAAAGGGATATGGGGTTGGGGACACAGGGATATGGGGTTGGGGAAAAAGGGATATGGGGTTGGGGACAGGGATGGATATGGGGTTGGGGACAGGGATGTGGGGTGGGGAACAGGGATAGCTATAGGATCTGGTCAACAGGTGAGGGACAGGGATGGCTCTAGGATTTGGGGCACAGGGACAGGCACAGGGATGTCTGTAGGATCAGGGAACAGGGATGGCACAGTGATGGCTGCCCTTTTCCCGGGATGCTCAGGCACTGGGAAAAGCTCCCCAGGGAATGGCCATGACCCCAAAGGCTGTGGGATGGTTGGACAACACTCTCAGGGGTGCAATGAGGGGATTCTGGGGATCTCTGCAGTGCCTGGGGTTGGATCAGTGATCTTTTGGGGTCCTTTTCCACCCAGGATATTCCCCCATCCCACATTCCATCCCACATCCATCCTCAGCACATTCCACACTTAAGGACACAAATTCCCATTCGGGATTTACCCGAAACACCTCCAAAAACCCCCACTTCAAAAACCCCCGGAGCCGGGGAAACACCCAAAACCCCACCCCACCCCTCACCCCTGGAATTCCCAAAATTCCCATTCCAGGACCCCCTGGAAGAAGTGCTGTTTCTCGGGGGACGGGGAGTACATCGTGGCGGGGTCGGCGCGGCAGCACGCCCTCTACATCTGGGAGAAGAGCATCGGGAACTTGGTGAAAATCCTCCACGGGACCCGCGGGGAGCTCCTGCTGGACGTGGCTGTGAGGAAATCTCCCGTTCCTCGAGGGCTTGGAAGGTTGAGATGTTCATCATTGGGTTTGCTAATTAATAATTTAATTTTTTTAATTGAATCCAGTGGCATCCGGTGCGGCCCATCATCGCCTCCATCTCCAGCGGGGTTGTGTCCATATGGGCTCAGAACCAAGTGGTGAGTGGGAGGTTTGGGGTCATCCCTTGGGAATGGGGCCAATTCCAGAGGGATTTTGGCTGCTCCTGGATCCCTGGGAGTGTCCCAGGCCAGGCTGGAGCAGCCTGGGATGGTGGGAAGTCCAGCATTCCAACCCAAAGCATCCCAGGATTCCGTGTGCTGCTTTAGATGGGATTTTGGGAATGAATCCTTCCCTGTCAGGGTGAGGAGGAGCTGGGATGGAATTCCCAGAAAATTTTGGCTGCTCCTGGATCCCTGGGAGTGTCCAAGGCCAGGCTGGAGCATCCTGGGATGGTGAAAAGTGTCCCAGGCTGTGCAATGGGGTGGGATTTAAATTCCCTTCCAACCCAAACCATCTCAGGATTCCATCTGCTGGTTTAGATAGAATTTTGGGAATAAATTCCTCCCTGTGGGGGAGAAATTCCCAAAGAACCCATGGCTGCTCCATCCCTGGAAGTGTCCAAGGAGCAGCCTGGGTTAGTGGGAAGTCCAGCATTCCAACCCAAAGCATCCCAAGATTCCATGTGCTGGCTTAGATGGGATTTTGGGAATGAATCCTTCACTGTGAGGGTGGGGAGGGACTGGGATGGAATTCCCAGAAAATCCATGGTTGCCCAATCCCTGCAAATGTCTAAGGCCAGGTTGGAGCAGCCTGGGATAATGAAGTGTCCCTGCCTATGGAATGGGATAGGATTGAAGTTCCCTTCCAACCCAAACCATCCCAGAGTTCCATCTGCTGGCTTAGATGGGATTTTGGGAATGAATTCCTCCCTGTCAGGGTGAGAAGGGACTAGGGTGGAATTCCCAGAAAATTTTGGCTGCTCCTGGATCCCTGGGAGTGTCCAAGGTCAGGTTGGAGCAGCCTGGGATGGTGATGGGATCCCTCCCTGCTCATGGAATGGGATGGGATTTAAATTCCCTTCCAACCCAAACCACCCCAGGATTCCATCTGCTGCTTTAGAAGGGATTTTGGGAATAAATTCCTCCCTGTGAGGGTGAGGAGGGACTGGGATGGAATTCCCAGAAAATCCATGGTTGCCCAGTCCCTGGGAGTGTCCAAGGTCAGGTTGGAGCAGCCTGGGATAGTGGAAAGTGTCCTTGCCTATGGAATGGGATGAGCTTTAAATTCCCTTCCAACCCAAACCATCCCAAAGTTCCATCTGCTGGTTTAGATGGGATTTTGGGAATGAATTCCTTCCCTGTGAGGGAGAAATTCCCAAAGAACCCATGGCTGCTCCATCCCTGGAAGTGTCCAAGGCCAGGCTGGATCACCCTGGGACAGTGAAAAGTTTCCCTGGAATGGAATGGGATGGGATTGAAATTCCCTCCTACCCAAACCATCCCATAATTCCCAATAATTCTCAAATTTTTAGGTGTTAAATCTATCAATTCCCATCCCAGCACGTTTTTTTTGGGGATTTTCCTGCCTCATTTCTCTTTGGGATCTCACTGAGAGTGAGGACAGTCCTCAAACTCCATCCCAGGAATATTTTTTCCGTGGGAATTTTCCCCTCCTGGGTTTTTTCCCTAATTCCTGGAGCTCCCAGTGGGAACTCCCAGCTCCACTGCAATATTTATGGAATATCACAATGCTGTTAATTCCAGGAATTCATTTATTACAGGAATTAATTAGCTCCTAATTCATTATGGGACTGTGGACCTGGATGGAGGCTGGATTTGGGGTGTTTTTATGGGATTTGGGGTGTTATTTGTGGGTTTTGGGGTGTTTTTATGGGATTTGGGGTGTTTATGTGGGATTTGGGGTGTTTTTGTGGGATTTGGGGTGTTATTTGTGGGATTTAGGTGTTATTCATGGGATTTGGGGTGTTTTTATGGGATTTGGGAGTTACTTATGGGATTTGGGGTGTTATTTGTGGGATTTGGGGTGTTTTTATGGCTTTTGGGGTGTTTTTATGGGATTTGAGTGTTATTTATGGGATTTGGGGTGTTATAGATGGGATTTGAGTGTTATTAATGGAATTCTGCAGGATTTTCAGTACTTTTATGGAATTTTAATGAATTTTAACAATTCAGGTTGGAAAAACCCTCCAAACCATCAACCCAACCATTCCCACCACTGTCCCCTTGTCCCCAAATGCCACATCCACAACATTTGAAATCCCTCCAGGGCGTTTGGAATCGCAGGAATCCAAGGAATTAATTTTTATTTTGATGTTTTTTTAGGAAAAATTTTTTTATTTTGATTTTTTTGATTTTTATTTGGATTTTTTTAGGAAAACTGGAGCGCTTTCGCCCCTGATTTCAAGGAGCTGGATGAAAATGTGGAATATGAGGAGAGGGAATCGGAATTTGACATCGAGGATGAGGATAAGAGTGAGCCAGAGCAGACAGGTAGGATTCCTAAATATTCCAAGGGGATTCCAAGGGATCCTCAGGAATTGTGGCCACTTGGTGGTGCCAGAAAATCATGGGAAAAAAATTGTGGAGAAAAAAAATTGTGGGGGAAAAAAAAAATCCTGGGAAAAAAAATTGTGGGGAAATAAAAATCCTGGGGAAAAAAAATCCTGGAAAAAGAATTGTGGGGAAAAAAAAATCCTGGGGAAAAAAATCCTGGAAAAAGAATTGTGGGGGAAAAAAAATCCTGGGAAAAAAAATTGTGGGGAAATAAAAATCCTGGGAAAAAAAACTGTGGGAAAATAAAAATCCTGGAAAAAAAATTGTGGGAAAAGAAAAATCCTGGGGAAAAAAAATTGTGGGGAAAATAAAAATCCTGGGGAAAAAAAATCGTGGGAAAAAAAATCCTGGGAAAAAAATAGTGGGAAAAAAAAATCCTGGGAAAAAAATTGTGGAAAAAAAAATCTTGGGAAAAAAGTTGTGGGGAAAAATTATCCTGGGAAAAAATTGTGGAAAAAAAATCTTGGGAAAAAAATTGTGGGGAAAAAATTATCCTGGAAAAAAATTGTGGGAAAAAAAAAAATCCTGGGAAAAAAATTTATGGAATGTGAAAAACTCCAGATGAAGTATGGAAATTAGGATTATTCCCAGCCCTTCTTGTTAGCAGCTTTTAATGTTTCCTGTTAAAGCACTTTTCATAATTTAATGAATTGGATTTTGGCGATTTTCGGAATGGATTTGAGGAGATTGAGAACTGGATTAGTGGAAAAACCAAAATATTTGGGAGATTTGAAGTCCTCTCCCTACTTTACTTCCAGAATTATTTTAGGTTTTTTTCTGCTTTAATAGGAAATATTTTAGATTTGTTTTGTGCTTTGATATTAATTATTTTAGGTTTGTTTTGTGCTTTAGTAGGAAATATTTTAGACTTTTTTGTGTTTTAACAAGGAATAGTTTAGATTTGTTTTCTCCTTAGGAATTATTTTATATTTGTTTTCTGCTTTAATAGAAAATATTTTTGGTTTGTTCTGTGCTTTGGTAGGAAATATTTTAGATTTGTTTTTTGCTTTAATAGGAAACACTTTAGCTTTGTTTTCTTCTTTAATAGGAAATAATTTAGGGTTTTTTCTGCTTTAATAGGAAATACTTTAGGGGTTTTTTTGCTTTAATAGGAAATATTTTAGGTTTGTTTTCTGCTTTAATAGGAAATATTTTAGATTTATTTTCTGCTTTTATAGAAAATATTTTTGGTTTGTTTTGTGCTTTGGTAGGAAATATTTTAGGTTTGTTTTGTGCTTTAATAGGGAAATATTTCAGGTTTGTTTTGTGCTTTAGTAGGAAATATTTTAGGTTTGTTTTGTGCTTTAATAGGGAAATATTTCAGGTTTGCTTTGTGCTTTAGTAGGAAATATTTTAGGTTTGTTTTTTGCTTTAACAGGAAATACTTTAGGTTTGTTTTCTGCTTTAATAGGAAATAATTTAGATTTGTTTTCTGCTTTAGTAGGAAACACTTTAGGTTTGTTTTCTTTAATAGAAAATACTTCAGGATTTTTTGGCTTTAATAGGGAATATTTTAGATTTATTTTCTGCTTTTATAGAAAATACTCTTGGCTTGTTTTGTGCTTTAATAGGAAATACTTTACATTTGTTTTGTGCTTTAATATGAAATATTCCAGGTTATTTTCTGCTTTAATTCAGCAGGAAACACCCCAGCTGTTTTTCCTGCCCCAAGCCCTTTGCTCCTGCCCTTCCCACCCTGAATTCCCATTTTCCCTGATTTCCAGGCGCTGATGCTGCTGAGGATGAGGAGGTGGATGTGACCAGTGTGGATCCCATCGCTGCCTTCTGCAGCAGGTGACAGAGCCTTTCATTGACACCTTAATTAGCCCTTTACCCCCCCCCCCATTGATCCCAAACACCTCATTAATAACGCCTTTAATTAATGCATTAATGCCAAACACCTCATCGATAATCCCTTTAGAAAACACAACAATCCCTTTAGAAAACAGAATATTCCGTTTATAGAATACAACATTCTCTGTATAAAACACAAAATTCCCTACATAAAACATAACAGTCCCTATATAAAATGCAACATTCCTATTATAAAACATGACATTCCCTTTATAAATCACATTGCCTATATAAAACACACCATTCCCCATACAGAACCCAACATTCCCTTTAGAAAACAGAACATTCCCTATATAAAACACACCATTCCCTACATGAATCCCAATATTCCCTATATAAAATACATTGCCTTTGTAAAACAGAGCATTTCCTATATAAGACACACCATTCCCTATATAAAACACATTGTGTTTATAAAACACACCATCCCCTATATAAACCACATCATTCCCTATATGAAACACAACATTCCTATATAAACCACATCATTCCCTATATGAAACACACCATTCCCTACATAAATCCCAATATTCCCTATATAAAACACACCATTCCCTTTATGAAACACATTCCCTATATAATCCACAACATTCCCTCCAGAAAACTCCATACATTCCCTATATAAACCACATCATTCCCTATATAAAACACACCATTCCCCATATAAAACCCACCATTGCCTATATAAACCACATCATTCCCTGTATGAAACACATCATTCCCTTTACAAAACACATTCCCTATATAAAACCCAATGTTCCCTTTAGAAAACACAACATTTCCTATATAAAACACAATGTTCCCTATATAAACCACACCATTCCCTTTATAAACCACACCATTCCCTTTAGAAATCACACCATTCCCTTTAGAAATCACACCATTCCCTATATAAAACCCAATGTTCCCTATATAAAACACATCTATATAAACCATGCCATTCCCTATATAAAACACATCATTCCCTTTACAAAATGCAAGATTCCCTATATAAAACCCGATATTCCCTATACAGAACACACCATTCCCCCTATAAACCCCACCATTCCCTATATAAAACTGACTATTCCCTATATAAAACACAACATTCCCCATATAAAACACAACATTCCCTGTATAAAACCCACCATTCCCTTTACAAAACACATTCCCTGTACAAACCCCACCATTCCCCATATTGAACCCACCATTCCCTATGTAAAACACACTATTCCCCATATAAAACACACCATTCCCTATATAAACCACACCATTCCCCATATAAACCACACCATTCCCCATATAAACACCCATTCCCCATATAAACCACACCATTCCCTATATAACACCCATTCCCCATATAAACCACACCGTTCCCCATATAAACCACACCATTCCCTATGTAAAACACACTATTCCCCATATAAACCACACCATTCCCTATATAAAGCACACCATTCCCCATATAAAACACATTCCCCATATAAAACACACCATTCCCCATATAAACCACACCATTCCCCATATAAACCACACCATTCCCTATATAAAGCACACCATTCCCCATATAAAGCACACCATTCCCCATATAAAGCACACCATTCCCCATATAAACCACACCATTCCCCATATAAAACACACCATTCCCTATATAAAGCACACCATTCCCTATATAAACCACACCATTCCCTATATAAAACCCACCATTCCTTATATAAAACACACCATTCCCCATATAAACCACACCATTCCCTATATAAACCACACCATTCCCCATATAAAACACACCATTCCCTATATAAAGCACACCATTCCCTATATAAAGCACACCATTCCCCATATAAAGCACACCATTCCCTATATAAACCACACCATTCCCCATATAAAACACACCATTCCCTATACAAAACACATCATTCCCCATATAAACCACACCATTCCCCATATCAACCCACCATTCCCTATATAAAACCCACCATTCCCTATATAAAACACACCATTCCCCATATAAAGCACACCATTCCCCATATAAAGCACACCATTCCCTATATAAAGCACACCATTCCCCATATAAAACACACTATTCCCCATATAAAACCCACCATTCCCTATATAAACCACACAATTCCCTATATAAACCACACCATTCCCCATATAAAACACATCACTCCCTATACAAAACACATCATTCCCCATAAAAACACAACATTCCCCATATAAACCACACCATTCCCCATATAAAACCCATCGTTCCCTTTACAAAACACACCATTCCCTATACAAACCCCCCCCCATTCCCCTACAAAACCCCCCCCAAACCCCCCCTTCCCCCAACCCCTGCTCCCTGTCCCCGCAGTGACGAGGAGCTGGAGGACTCCAAAGCCCTGCTGTACCTGCCCATCGCCCCGGAGGTGGAGGACCCCGAGGAGAACCCCTACGGCCCTCCGCCCGACGCCGTGCCGAGTTCTCTCACCGACGAGGGGCTCGGCAACGAGAAGAAGAGGCAGAGCTCCTCTGACGGCCCTCAGGCCCCCAAGAAAAAACCCAAAACCACCAACATCGAGCTCCAGGGAGTCCCTAATGACGGTGGGTGGGGTTGGGGTGGGATTTGGGGTCACCGCGTGGGTTGCGGGGTGGAGGGGAATGTTCTGTTTTGTGAAGGGAATGTCGTGTTTTGTAAAGGGAATATCGTGTTTTATAAAGACAATATAGAGGGAGTTATCATGTTTTATGTAGGGAATGTTGTGTTTTATAATGAGAATATTCTGTTTTATAAAGGGAATATCATGTTTCATAAAGGGAATATCATGTTTTATAAAGACAATGTTTTGCCACACACATATTTCCAGAAATATGTTGGAATGGGAATTAAGAGATTCAGCACACAAAAATGGAGTCCATGGGGAATTAGGGAATCCTGGAATGGTTTGGGATGGAAGGGAACTTCGATCCCATCCCATTCCATCAGGCAGGGACACTTTTCATTATCCCAGGATGCTCCAGCCTGGCCTTGGACACTTCCAGGGATCCAGGGGCAGCACAGCTTCTTTGGGAATCTCAGGCTGTCACAGGGAAAAATTCCCTCCCAAAAATCCCATCTGGCAGCAGGAACTCATTCCCCTTCCCATCCCCAATGTTCCCTCTATAAAACACAGCATTCCCTGTATAAAACAGAATATTCCCTTTAGAGAACATGACATTCCTATATAAAACATGATAATTCCCTTTATAAACCTTATAAAACACAACATGCCCTATATAAAACGTTCTCTACATAAAACACAGCATTGCCTTTTTTAAACATGACATTCCCTATATAAAACACATTCCCTATATAAAACATGATAATTCCCTATATAAAACAGAACATTGTCTTTATAAAACATGATATTCCCTTTATAATATGACATTCCCTTTATAAAACAGAATATTCCCTTTATAAAACACAACATTCCCTATATAAAACACATTTCTTATATAAAACACAATATTCCTTATATAAAACACAATATTCCTTGTATGAAACACATCATTCCCTATATGACACATTCCCTATATGACACATTCCCTTTATAAAACCCAACATTCCCTTTATAAAACCCAATATTCCCTTTATAAAACACAACATTCCCTATATAAAACCCACCATTCCCTTTATAGAACACAATATTCCCTATATAAACCCCAATATTCCCTATATAAAACACACCATTCCCTATACAAAACACACCATTCCCTATATAAAACACACCACTCCCTATATAAACCACAATATTCCCTTTATAAAACACATTCCCTATATAAACCCCAATATTCCCCATACAAAGCACACCATCCCCTTCCCCTACCCCCCCCACCCCCTCTCCACCACCCCTTTATGACCCAAAACCCCCATAACTCCCCCATTTCCCCCCTAACCCCCATTTATCCCCCATCCCAGAAGTCCATCCGCTGCTGGGGGTGAAGGGAGATGGTAAATCCAAGAAGAAGCAAGCAGGCAGGCCGAAAGGATCAAAAGGTAAAGACAAAGATTCTCCATTTAAACCGAAACTCTACAAAGGGGACAGAGGTTCTTTACCTCTGGAAGGAGCAGCCAAGGGTAAAGTGCAGGCGGAGCTGGGCCAGCCCCTGACAGGTAAGGATCTGCTGTCACCGTCCCTGCCTTGCTTGGTGGCCTTGCTGTGTGCTCACCTGACTTCCTCAGGGCTTCCCAAAAACGCTGCCTCCCTGCTCAGCTGCTGCCAGGACAGGCAAAATTGGGAGTTTTGTAATATTCCAAATATTGGGAGTGAAATCCATCCCTGTGTCCTGCATATGGAGGGGTTTGTTGGAGGAAAAATGCAGTTAATTCCTTCAAAACTCATTTAATCCCATCAATAACTCCCCTCAGCTCATGCAGAATTCATAAAATACCCAGGTTGGGTTGATTTTTGGGGAAAAATGGGAATGGCAAAGAATGCTGAAATCATAAATATTGTTTTGTGCCATCCTTGCCTTGCTTGGTGGCCTTGCTGTGTGCTCACCTGACTTCCTCTGGCCTTCCCAAAAACGCTGCCTCCCTGCTCAGCTGCTGCCAGGACAGGCAAAATTGGGAGTTTTGTAATATTCCAAATATTGGGAGTAAAATTCATCTCTGTGTCCTGCATATGGAGGGGGTTTGTTGGAGGAAAAATGCAGTTAATTCCTTCAAAACTCATTTAATCCCATCAATAACTCTCCTCAGCTCGTGCAGAATTCATAAAATACCCAGGTTGGGTTGATTTTTGGGGTAAAATGGGAATGGCAAAGAATGCTGAAATCATAAATAATGTTTTTTGCCATCCTGGGCGTTGCTGTGTGCTCACCTGACCTCCTCAGGGTTTCCCAAAAACGCTGCCTCCCTGCTCAGCTGCTGCCAGGACAGGCAAAATTGGGAGTTTTGTAATATTCCAAATATTGGGAGTGAAATCCATCCCTGTGTCCTGCATATGGAGGGGTTTGTTGGAGGAAAAATGCAGTTAATTCCTTCAAAACTCATTTAATCCCATCAATAACTCCCCTCAGCTCATGCAGAATTCATAAAATACCCAGGTTGGGTTGATTTTTGGGGAAAAATGGGAATGGCAAAGAATGCTGAAATCATAAATATTGTTTTGTGCCATCCTTGCCTTGCTTGGTGGCCTTGCTGTGTGCTCACCTGACTTCCTCTGGCCTTCCCAAAAACGCTGCCTCCCTGCTCAGCTGCTGCCAGGACAGGCAAAATTGGGAGTTTTGTAATATTCCAAATATTGGGAGTGAAATCCATCCGTGTGTTCTGCATATGGAGGGATTTTGTGAATAAAAAATGCATTTTCTCCCTTCAAAACCCATTTAATCCCATCAATAACTCCCCTCAGCTCATGCAGAATTCATAAAATACCCAGGTTGGGTTGATTTTTGGGGTAAAATGGGAATGGCAAAGAATGCTGAAATCATAAATAATGTTTTTTGCCATCCTGGGCCTTGCTGTGTGCTCACCTGACTTCCTCTGGCCTTCCCAAAAACGCTGCCTCCCTGCTCAGCTGCTGCCAGGACAGGCAAAATTGGGAGTTTTGTAATATTCCGAATATTGGGAGTAAAATTCATCTCTGTGTCCTGCATATGGAGGGTTTTGTTGGAGGAAAAATGCAGTTAATCCCTTAAAAACTCATTTAATCCCATCAATTTAACTCCCCTCAGCTCATGCAGAAATTGGAAAATACCCTGGTTAGGTTGCTTTTTGGGGTAATTTTTGGGGGAAATGGGAATAGGGAAGGATGTTGAAGCGATAATTGATATTTTGTGCTCACCTGATCTCTGAGCTTCCCAAAAACGCTCCCTCCCTGCTCAGCTGCTGCAAGGAGAGGCAAAATTGGGATTTTTGTAACTTTCCCAATATTGGGAGTAAAACCCATTCCTATGTCTTGCAGATGGAGGGGTTTTGTGGAGGAAAAAAGTCATTTAATCCCATCAAAATGTGTTTGATCCCTTCAAAATTCCCCTTCAAAACTCATTTAATCCCATCAGTAACTCCCCTCAGCTCATGCAGAAATTGTAAAATACCCAGGTTGGGTTGATTTTTGGGGGAAATGGGAATAGGGAAGGATGTTGAATTAATAATTGATATTTTGTGCCATCCGTGGCAGGCAGAGGGACAGAGCAGGGAGGAGGAAAAGGAGCATCAAAAATGAGAAATATTGGGAAAGAAAGAGGAAAAGGAGCATCAAAAATGAGAAATATTTGGAAACAAAGAGGAAAAGGAGCATCAAAAATGAGAGATATTTGGAAACAAAGTTGGGATAAGACCCAGGAGCTGCAATTCCTATAGGAAAATACAGGATTTCCTATTCCCAGCCTCGTTTAAATCCCAGAAATCCCAGTGGCTGCACACCAGGATGAGTTTTGGATTTTCCTCCTTCACAGTTGCTGCAAATCAGGATGAATTTGGATGAATTTTGATGCATTTTGATGATTTTTTATGGATTTTCCCCTTTTTTTGCCATATTTCTCTGTGTGCCAGAGCAGGACAGTTTCAATCACCTCTGTAAGTCCCAGAGAGACTCAAATTATCCAATTTCCTCTATTTTTTTGGGAAAAATTCATCCCAGCCCAGCCAGCACAGTTCCACTGATTTTACATTTTAGATTTTATATTTTAGATTTTTTATTTTAGATTTTTTATTTTAGATTATTTTTTTAAAATTTCAACCCAGAACAACTCCCAAAATGGATTTTATCTCCCGAATTTTGCATTTCCTTGAGCTCAGCAGCTGCTGCCGTGGATTTGAGGCTTTTCCAGGAGGGATTGATTTATTCCCATTTTTCCTCCCCTCACTGCTGCTCCCATGCTGCCCACCCTGCTCCTCCGTGCTGCTTGTTGTAATTTGCAGGGAAAAATGGGATATTTTATGGGATATTTTATGGGATATTTTATGGGAATGTTGGCTGGGATCCCACTGAACTTTTCCACCTGGAAAAATCCAGGAATGGGAAATCAGGAATATCCTTGGTTGGGGTTTGGGAGGTGCTGAGGAGGTTTTGGGGTTAGGATTTTTTTGGGATTTCCCAATTTTTTTGGGGTGTTTTAAAGGATATCAGGGATCACTTGGATCCTCAGCAAGCCTGTTGATTATTGTTTTGATCCCTGCTAATTACCACAGCAATATCAATTAATATAAACGAGAGTGGAAATATAAATAAAAATATAAATATTATAACATATATATATTTCTAAATACATATAAATATAATATAAATATAATATAATCACCCTGGAAACTGAAAATTGAGATTCCCAAAGAGATTTCCAATCCTTTGCTTCCAAACAAATCCTGAATACTCTGATTTTCCATCCTAGAGGAAAATCCCTGGATGAGCAGTGCTCTCAGAAAAATGCTTTAATATTTAATTAATATTTAATTTTTGCTCAGCTTTCCCGAGGGATGCTGATTGTTCCTAATTCCTTGTTTTGTGTTGAGTTTTTTCCTGCTGGGAAATCCCATTCCCAATCCCTCTGGAATATTCCAATGGACATTTTCCTAGTTTTTCCATTTTCCCCCTCCTTCCCCAGCCCTGTCTGGGAGGATTTTGGGATGAATTTGCTGTCAGTGCTGATCCAACCAGGAACTCTGGGATTTATCTCCCTGCTTTGGGATCCAAATAGGATTCCCAAGCCAGCACAGCAATCTGGGAATTTGCTTTGGGGTTAAACCCAAATTCCAGCTGATTTTCCCACCTTCTGGAGGTGGCAGAGCTCCCGAAAATCTGCTTTTAGTCTTTGCTGGCTTTGGGGTGAAGGGAAATTGGGAAAAATTCTTGGGGCTCCTGTTTTTCCAGGAAGCTCCTGGGGTTTGGTTTGGTTGGGTTTTTTTTCTTCCTGAATTCTTGGAGCTCCTGGGGTTTGTTTTGTTATTTTTTTCTTCCCTGGATTCTTGGAATTCCTGTTTTTCCACAAAGTTCCTGGGATTCGTTTTTTGTTTTTTATTTTCCTGGATTCTTGGAGTTCCTGGGCTTTGTTTTGTTATTTTTTTCCCCTGGATTCTTGGAATTCCTGTTTTTCCAGGAAGCTCCTGGGATCTGCTTTTTGGGTTTTTTTTTCCTGAATTCTTGGAGCTCCTGCAGTTTGTTCTGTTATTTTTTTTTCCCTGAATTCTTGAAGCTCCTATTTTTCCACAAAGCTCCTGGGGTTTGTTCTGTTATTTTTCTCCCCTGGATTCTTGGAACTCCTGTTTTTCCAGGAAACTCTTGAAGTTCGGGGTTTTTTTTTTTGTTTTTTCCCTGGATTCTGGGAATTCCCGCTTTTCCAGAAAGCTCCTGGAGTTTGTTTTTTGGGGTTTTTTCCCTGGATTCTTGGAGCTCCTGGGGTTTGTTTAGTTATTTTTCCCCTGGATTCTGGGAATTCCCACTTTTCCTGCCCGCTCACCTCTCCCTCTCTGCTCTCTCTAGCAGGTGGTGCAATCTCAGAGTTGCTATGAAGATTCCTTTATTCCCTCCTCCCTCCCCTCTCCCAGCACTCCTCGTGGGAATGCTGGAAAGGCACGGACTTGATCCCCATGGATTCAGGGAGTGATCCGGGCGGGAATGACTCTGGAAAAGTGGATTCAGGGGAGAATTCCCAAATTTTTTAGGCGGGAATGACTCCGGAATGAAGAGGGAGCAGCGACTGTTCTTCCCTCTCCGTGGATCTGCTGGCTCAGGGTGTCCTAAAGGCATGGAAAAGGCTTGGAAAATCCCAAAGGAATGTCCCAAAATCCCAAAGGAGTGTCCCAAAATCCCAAAGGAGTGTCCCAAAATTCCAAAGGAGTGTCCCAAATCCCCAAGGAATTCCAAAGGAATGTCCCAAATCCCTGCCCCGAAGGCAGCTTGGCCCCTTTTCCTGCCTCTCCAGAGCCTCTCCGCCTTGATCTCCCAAAATCTCTCGTCATTCCCGGATGGAAGAACAACCCCAGTGAGTGTTTTTATTCCTGACTGTTATCCCGCAAAAATCCCATTTTCCAGCTGGGAATTCCTGCTTTTTCTGGGAAAACCAGTCTGGAATTCCCGTTGGGATGCAAAGAGCCGAAACCCCTCTGGAATCTTTATTTTTCCCACGGGAAAAGGAGCAGTTGAAGCAACTTTAGATTAAAAAATCTCCTTTTCCAATGGTTTTTTTTTCCCCAGCCTGTGGTTCCAAAATTGCTGGAATTCCCTCCTGTCCTTCCCAATTTTTTTGTTCATCTTTTCCCTGGAAAACCCCAGGAAAAACCGAGCTCCTCCTTCTCTGGGAGATAAAACCAGAACCGATTTTTTTTATTTTTCCTCCGAACTTTTCCGAAAAGGGTTTCTATTTTTCCCACTTCTGGGATAAAAATGGAAGCTGACAGCTCATTCCCAACCTTTTATTCCCTCAAAATTCCCCTTTTTAGGAATGACAAGAGGCACTTTTCCCCATCCAGCACCCCCAGCTTGGCACCTCTTGTCCCAACATCCTGAAGAAAGGAGATTTTCATTCCCAAATCCTTTTTTTCACGGACTTTGGAATTCCGTTGTTTCCCCCGGGTGGAATTCTCGGGATTATCACGGCGTGTTGGAATTTCCCGAATATCCTGCAGGCATGAAAAGCAGGAAGGGAATTCTGAAATGATTCATTTGCAGCCAGAACTGCCTGAGACCCAAAAACGGGGGAGAGAGAGAAGAAAATCAGAGCTTTTGAAATTTCTCAAAACTTGGATGTTTCCATTTCCGCCTTTTTTGCTTTCGTTTTATGGAATTCACGACAGCGAGTACAAAATCTGAATTTTTTGTTGGTTTTCTCTGCTTTTGGGGTGATTCTGTCGTGTCCAACTCACCCCTGGCTGCTCTGCCTGAACCCCCCAGGATTTCGGAATTCCCAGGCTGTGGTTCTGCAGTTGGATTAAAACATGGAATTCCTTGGCTTTCCCTCCTTCTCCAACCCTCTGTACAGTGGAAGTGCCCTGGCTTTGTTTGCTTCCAGCTCTTATTTTATTCCCTGTTTTATTTCCATCCTTATTTTATTTCCTGTTTTATTCCCATCTTTATTTTATTTCCTGGCCTTTTTCCCCATCCTTGTTTTAGTTTTTCCTGGCCTTATTTCCCATCCTTATTTTAGTTCCTGGCTTTATTTTCCTATCCTTATTTTATTTCCTTTTTTTCATCCTTATTTCCTGTTTTATTCCCATCCTTATGTTATTTCCTGTTTTATTCCCATCTTTATTTTATTTTATTTCCTGGCTTTCTTTTTTCCCGTCCTTATTTTATTTCTTGCTTTATTCCCATCCTTATTTTATCTCCTGGCTTTTTCCCCATCCTTGTTTTATTTCCTGTTTTATTTCCCCTCCTTATTTTATTTCCAGTTTATTTCCATCCTTATTTCATTTCCTTTTTTTTAAATCCTTATTTCCTCTTTTTAATCCTTATTTTATTTCTTGCTTTATTCCCATCCTTATTGTATTTCCTGTTTTATTTCCCATTTTATTTCCCCTCCTTATTTTATTTCCTGTTTTATTTCCCACTTTATTCCCATCCTTATTTTATTTCCTGTTTTATTTCCCGCTTCATTCCCACCCTTATTTTATTTCCTGGAATTTTGTACAATATCAACCCCAGGCTCAGATGGCAGCGCCCAGCAGCGGTGATGATTTTGTGTTTGTAAATAAAGAAATAACTTCCATTTCCTAAAATTCCCGGGAAAATCTCGACTTTTCCATGCAAAATGGGGGAGATTTTATTGTGCTGAAATTTGGGAATATCTCTGACCTGCCCAGATGGTGGTTTTGGGGTTTTCAGAGTGAATTTGGTTGGTTTTGGCGTTTTCAGAGTGAATTTCGTTGTTTCTGGGGTTTTCAGAGTGAATTTGGTTGATTTTATTGAAGGAAGAGGAGGAAATCCAGGGTAAAACCCAACCCTGAGTGCTCCGAGCTTTACTCAGAGTCCCTGGGATGGAATTCCCGGAGAATTCCCTTGGAATGGAACTCCCAGAGGAGCTGTGGCTGCTCCTGGATCCCTGGAATGTCCAAGGATTGAGTTTGGAGCAGCCTGGGATTGTGGAAAGTGTGGAATTCAGTGTGGAATTCCCAAATCCCAGACTGGGAAAGGGGAGCTGGGAATGGAGTGAAGCTCCAAGGGGGATTAGGGGTGCAAAATTCACCTCCTGGATCTTTGGGATTCTGCATTTTGGCTTCAGGAGTGTCGGGAAGGGAAATGGGAATGTTCATGATGAGCTGAGGAACTTGGAAAACCAAATCCCTGTGGGAATTCAGAGCTGGGATGCTGATAAGGAATTATTGAGTGCCTTTTCCATGAAATTGTGGCCAAACCCTCTGGAGAACGTGGCTCCGTAGCTCCATGGAATTGTGGGGAATTCCTCCATTGAAAAACCTGGATTTTCCCGTGAAGAACACTCAGGAATGCCTGAGCACCACATGGAATCTCCTGTCCTGGTGTTTTCCTGGGATGGCAGCGTGGGAATCCTCCCTGCGGATCCTCAGCCGAGTTTTGGGGTCAAACCCTCAGGAATTGGGACATGACAGGGAATTCTCCCAGGAAATCCTTCCCAAAGCTGGGAATTCCATGCAGAGCCTCATCCAGAGCACTCAAATCCCGGGATTTTCTCTTCCTTCTTGGGGTTTTCCCTGGAATGTTGGGGTTGTTGTGACCAGACTGTGACATCAGAGCTGCTGCCATGGCAATGGTGACAGAGCTGTGAGGACAGCAGAGCCAAAGCAGCTCAGACCGCCCTGGATTCCCATGGATCAGCCGGAATAGAGGTTGGAATGTTGGGCTTGGATTTGGGAAACTCTGGGATGTGTCCAGGGCTGGACAGGGACTCTGTGAGGAGTTGGGATTTTGGGATTTTCTGATGCTCCACAGCGTTGTTTGGGATTTCCTGATGCTCCACAGCGTTATTTGGGATTTCCTTATTCCCCACAGCGTTATTTGGGATTTCCTGATGCTCCACAGCGTTATTTGGGAGATTCCAGCAGGAATTCCTGCTGTCATTTCGGAGTTTGGTGGGAAAACGAAACTTTTCCAGTGGAAAGCCACCTAAAATAGTGTGGGGAGTCTTGCAGAGAAGGGAAAAGTTCATCCCTTAAATCATGGAATTCGGGCAGAGCTGAATTTGATCCAATGCATTCGAACATTCCGCTGTCCCATCCAGAGAAAATTCCGGATGGAATTCCTGGAATTCCCACTCTGGTGGCTCCAGTAACGCAGTAATGAAAACCTGGTTTTTTCAGCTGTGCTTCCAGCTCCACATCCAGGAGGATTTTCCCTGGTTGGGAGGATTAGACCCAATGGGATATCAGGAATGCCCGGAAGGATCTGGAAGATTTCTGGAATGACCTCGGAGCATTCGGAGTGCTGAATCCGGATGGAGATGGAGAACAGCCCCATCCTGGCCATCCTGCTGTGCGCCCTGTGCATCCCGGCGGTGCTTCCCTCGGGATCACCAGGATCTTCTGGATCACCTGGATCATCGGGATCACCTGGATCATCAGGATCATCGGGATCACCGGGATCACTGGGACTGGAGAACCTCCCGCTGCAGCTCAAGGCCAGGATCGCTGTGAACTCCACGCCCTGCAGCGTCACCTGCGGGTTGGGCATTCAGGAGCAGCAGCTCTGCGAGGTCACCGCGGACGGGAAGAGCGGGAATTGCTCCCTGCTCCGCTCGCTGTGCCTCTCCGATTGGATCTGCGGCCTCCAGCACCTCAGCGTTCCCGAGGGAAAACCCATCCGCCTCACCTGCCTGTCCCCAGATGCCACCAGCGGGCTGGAGCGACACAACTTCAGCTGCACCTGGCGGTTCGCTCGAGGACTCATCACCACCACCGACCTGCTCTTCCAGCCTTTCCGCAATCCCAGCCCTGCCCTGAGCTTTCCCGCGGCTCTGGAATCTCACTCCGGCACCTACCGCTGCGACGTGCAGGAGGTCAGCTCCTTCAAGCTCGTCAAGAGGATCTACTTCGGCCTCAGGGTGATCCCGACGGATCTGGTGGATCTGAACTTCCAGGGGTCACTGAGCTGGGAGCAGCAGCTGGCGGCCGGCGGGGCGGAGCGCGGGAACGGCAGCGGCGCTGGAGAGAAGGGGAAGTCGCAGGAGAAGCAGTGGTTTTACGAGTTGGTGCTGGGCGTCGGGAGCGGAGTGATCATGGGGGTGGTGTTCAGCGTCGGGCTCTGCTGCCTCGTCAGGATGTGCAGGAGGAGAGAGGAGGAGAAATGAAGAGTTCGGTGCAATTCCGTGTCTTGGGCTCGTTATTGGGATGGAGAAGGAATTTGGGGTGGGATTTTTGGGATCGTCCCATGTAGGGCCACAGTTAGATTTTAGTGATCCAATTCAGGACATCCTGTTGATCCCATGTGTGTTTGACATGATATTTATCATTTATTTTAATCAGACAGAGTTTAAAACTGAATATTTTTGGGTATTTTGGAGCCCAAAAGTCAGGACAGGGCTGGAGGAGTCAGGATGGATTTCCAGCAGATGATTCCAGTGGAATTCCAGAATGATCCAGCTGGGATTTGGAGCACCCAGAGCCACAGCTGGATTTTAGTGTCCAATTCGGGACATCCTGTTGATCCCGTGTGTGTTTGACATTATAATTAATTTTCATCAGAAACAGTTTATAACTGAATCTTTTTGGGTATTTTGGAGCCCAAAAGTCAGGACAGGGCTGGAGAACATTCCGTTGATCCCGTGTGTGTTTGACATGACATTTATAATTTATTTTCATCAGTCACAGTTTATAACTGAATATTTTTGGGCACTTTGGAGCCTGGAAAGTCAGGACAGAGCTGGAGAATCCAAGCTGGAGTCAGGATGGGTTTCCAGCAGATAATTCCAGTGGAATTCCAGAATGATCCATCTGGGATTTGGAGCACTCTGAGCCATAGCTGGATTTTAGTGATCCAATTCGGGACATCCGGTTGATCCTGTGTGTGTTTGACATGATATTTATAATTTATTTTCATCAGTCACAGTTTATAACTGAATTTTTTTGGGCATTTTGGAGCCCAAAAGTCAGCACAGGGCTGGAGAACATTCCATTGATCCCGTAAGTGTTTGACATGATATTTATAATTTATTTTCATCTGACACAGTTTATAACTGATTTTTTTTGGCATTTTGGAGTCCTGAAGTGAGGACAGGCCTGGAGTGAGGATGGATTTCCAGCAGATGCTTCCAGTGGAATTCCAGAATGATTCCCTAACTTCCCATCCTTATTCCTGTCAGATTCCCTCGAATTTCCTTAAATTTCTCCTGCTTTGCCAAGAATTCATGGGGAACAGAGCTGGGGGTGTTTGATCCTGACTCAGAGCTGAGCTCATCCCGAAAATCCCTCAGGGAACAGTTCTGTGGGATTTGGGATCTTTCCTTTTCCCTGCTGATTAATAAGGATAAACCACATTTTAGGGATCCATGGAGGGACCTATTAAATCCCTTTTCCCCCTATTTTCTTTCATATTTTACACCAAACAACGATATTTGCTGTTTGTTCCCTTTTTCCCAAATCCAGGGAAAACAACAGCACAGCTCTCACATAAAAATCCAACATTCCCGAGTTTTTCCTTTTCACCAAAACCACTCAAAAATGCTTTCAAATAGAAAGAGCTGAGTATGGAGGGAAATAATTTTATTTATTTGCGTGAAAACTAAACCAGGCACTTTCCAGAGGGGATTATTTTATTTTTTTGGGAGAAATTGGGAATGACCCATCCCAGCAGGCTCGGAGTTAATGGCTCAGATCCCCCCTGAGCTGCTCCATCTGCAGGACCCTCCGGGCTCTTTGTCATGGAAATTCCAGCGGCTCGAGCCCAGCTGGGATCCCCAAATCCAGCAGGATGAAAGCTCTCCCTGCCCTGCTGGGGAGAACCAAAAATCTCCTTCATCTTTGGATTGCTTTTTTTAATTTCTGACGGGAGGCAGCTGGCCGGAGCAGGGAAAATAATCCATAATTTCAATTTTTGTGTGAAGATCGAGGGCTGGGATGGCCAGTGGGGTCCAGCTGTCAGAAAGAGCCTCTTAATGGCTTTTTTTTTTTTTGGAATCTCTTTGATTTTCCAAGGAATATTAAGGATTGGGGGTTGTTATTGGGAATCTCTTTGATTTTCCAAGGAATATCAAGGATTGGGGGTTGTTATCTGCAGGAGAAGGCAGGAAAAAGGGAATAGCAGAGCTCAGCACAAGGAACTGAAACAAAAACCCTTGGAAAAGCATCCCAATCCCTCTTTTTCCAATCTCTCCCTGAAAAATCATCTCCCAATCACCGCCTCTGAATTCCCACCATAAACAGCTGAAATTTAGGGAAAAAATGTCTCTTTCTGCTCGGAATTGGTGCCTGAACTTTTTCTCCTGATTTTTCACTGTGATGAGGGAAACCCTGGACTCTGTAGAGCTCCTTCCCTCTCTCCATCCTCCCTCCAAATCCTGGGAATTCCGGTTTTCTCCCAGCTCTCAACACCTTTTCCCCCTGGGCTTTATTTTGGGAAGCTCCCAAAGTGGCTTTAAGGAAAAATTCCCATTTTTTCCCTCCTGTCAGTGTCTCTGCCTGGGTTTAAACACAGATTTTTGTCATTTCCCGAGGTCCAAATGCTGGATTTGCATCCAAATCCTTCATGGTTTTCCCAACCCCGGATAAAGGGAATGGCAGAAGGGATTGAGCAAAACTGGGATTAACCAACCTGCTGTGTCTGGAGAGGGATTTTCTGGGCTAAAAATGTGAGGAATTGGCATTTAGTGGGAAAATTGCAGCCAGGAAATCCTGGGATTGGGACAACCCAGGCTGGCACTGTTCTCTCTGGGATTGAGGAATTCCAGGCAGGGAAAATCACTGAATAACCCCTGAATTTTTAGGGAAATCCCTAAAAACCCCCTTGGGATCAAACCAGCAGCAACATCAATGGATTGTTGATAACTTTGGTCAACTGCTTTACTGGGAGACAGAGTTTTTAATGGCAACATCCATTCCCAACCAGCCCTGGGAATCAGCATTCCCACTTTTCCCAGCCTCTGGAATCCAGAGCCGCCTCCCCCCATGGATCTTTGCAGTCCCAATCCCAGCCTGGAATTTTGGCTGGTTGAGTTCTCAGTGTGGGGAGATGAATCCAAGTCTGAATTTTCCTTCTCATCCCAGCTGTGGCTTCCTTGATTCCCCAGCTTTTGTTTTAATTTTGTCATTTTTGAAAATTCCTTCTCTAAGCCCCTCTGGAATTGGATTTATCGACCGTTTTGAGGCAGAATTAGGGATTCTGGGAAAGAATCTCCATTTCCTTTTCCAGTTCTCCCCAGACAGAAAGGAAAGCAGTGAACAGGATGACAAATCCACCCCAAAATCACGTGGATAACATGGAATTTTCGCCTCCCAGCTGACCCAAACCCCAGGCTGGGGCTGTGGGTGAAACCAGAGTGGTAAAAAACGCTTTCCAGGCTGGGGCAGAGCTCGATCCTCCCGTGGCTTTGTATTTTCAGGGTGATTCCATCAGGATTTGGCTCTTTTCTGGGGGGAAAAGGATCAGTTTTGTCCCAGGAATGCTCGGAGCTGGGATGGGTGTGGAACATGCTGGTCCCTGAACTCCTTCAATCCCCGTCCTCCCCCACGGAATTCGCTGTACAGAGTTAAAAAAAAAGTCAAATTTAGGAGTCTGGTTATCTCACACATGGCTTTGTAAGGCAGAAAAACCTATGGATACAGTGGGGGGGTTGGGGTTGGGGCAGTTGGCTGCAGAATTCCCGGAGAATTCTTCGTTTTTCCTGGTTTCCTTAAAAAAATCTTTCAATCGGTTAAAGACCCACAAAAGCTTTTGTTCCTCCAAACCAAAAAAAAACCTGTTTTTCTCATTCCTCCTCCCTTCCAACCGTGAAATCAAATCCTCTCCCCACGGTGCCGCTGTGGTCCGAAGTGGGATTTTTTCCCAAAATTTTCCAAAATTTTCCAAATTTTTTGCGTCATTCCCGCCGGATCGGGAGGAACTTGTCCGGAGTGCTGTCCCAGGTCAGAGCTCCAGGGAGCTGATCAGGGCCACCATCAGCAGCGAGTTGGTGGTCACCACCACGGCGTGGGGCACTGGCCGTGTCCCCGAGTCCTCCACCATCATGCTGGTCCCTGAAAAACAGGGAAGGGGGAAGGAGCAGCTGTGGGGTGGTGAGGAAACCACAGGGAATGGAGGGAGGGTTTTGTGGGGTTTTTTGTGGGGTTTTGGGGCTGAGAATGGGAATTTGGCGTGGGAGCTGAGTGTTCAACCCTGAATTAAGGGAATTTGCTGTCCTGCGGAGCTGGGTGGTTCAGGGGAACTGAGGGAGGTGGGGTTTTGTGGGGTTTTGTGGGGTTTTTGTGTGTTTGGGGCTGAAAAAACTCCTGGGAATGCTGGGAATGGGAATTTGGGGTGGACGCTGAGTGTTCAACCCTGAATTAGGAAATTTGCTGCCCCACAGAGCTGGGGTTGCACTCCTAGTGGGAATCCTAGTCCGAGGGAGTTTTTAGCTCTGAATTCTGGGGAAGTTGGGTGTTGTGGGGTCTGAGGCTGCAAATCCTAAAGGTGGTTCAGGGGAATTGAGGGAGGTGGGGTTTTGTGGGGTTTTTATGTGTTTCGGGCTGAAAAAACTCCTGGAAATGGGAATTTGGGGTGGGCGCTGAGTGTTCACCCCTGGTAATACCTGAATTAGGGAATTTGCTGCCCTATGGAGCTGGGATTTCAGTCCTAGAGGGAATCTTACTCTGAGGAAGGTTTAGCTCTTAACTCTGGGGAAGTTGGGTGTTGTGGGGTCTGAGGCTGCCAATCCTAAAGGTGGTTCAGGGGAATTGAGGGAGGTGGGGTTTTGTGGGGTTTTGTGGGGTTTTTGTGTGTTTGGTGCTGATAAAACTCCTGGGAATGCTGGTGTGAATGGGGACAGGGGAACTCCTGGCTTGGAGCTCTGGGGTCTGTGGAGAACCTTGGAATTTGGGCATGGAGTGGGTGTGGCCAGGGGAGTGAGTTTGGTCAGTGGAATGAGTGGGGTCAGTGAATGGGTGTGGCTGGAGGAGCACATAGATAGGTGTGGTCAATTAATGGGCGCGGTCAGTGTGACCAGAGTAGCACATGGATGGGCGTGGTCAGTTAATGGGAGGGGTCAGTTAATGGGTGTGGTCAGTGTGGCCATAGGAGCACATGGATAGATATGGTCACTGGAATGGGTGTGGTCAGTGAGCAGGCGTGGCTGAAGGAACACATGGCTGGGTGTGGTCAGTGAATGGGTGTGGTCAGTGAATGGGTGTGGTCAATGCATGGGTGTGGTCAGTGGATGGGTGTGGTCACTGGAATGGGTGTGGTCAGTGGATGGGTGTGGTCTGTGAGCAGGTGTGGCTGAAGGAACACATGGCTGGGTATGATCATTGGATGGGTGTGGTCAGTGACTGGTTGTGGCCGTAGGAGCGCATGGATGGGTGTGGTCACTGGAATGGGTGTGGTCAGTGAATGGGTGTGGTCAGTGAACAGGTGTGGCTGAAGGAACACATGGCTGGGTGTGGTCAGTGGAATGGATGTGGTCAGTGACTGGGTGTGGTCAATGCATGGGTGTGGTCAGTGGATGGGTGTGGCAAGAGGAGCACATGGATGTGTGTGGTCAGTGGATGGGTGTGGTCAGCGGATGGGTGTGGTCAGCGGATGGGTGTGGTCAGCGGATGGGTGTGGTCAGTGACTGGTTGTGGTCAGTGAATGGGTGTGGTCAGCGTGGCCGGAGTGGCGCAGTACCGCTGTTCCTGAGGATGTGCACTTCCGCGGGTGTCCCGTCCCCGCCCGGCCCGGTCACTCGGATCTGCACGAAGGCGTGCGTGAAGTCCTCGGGGATGGGGATGTCGATGCGGCTCTTGCTGGCCAGGTACAGCGTGGGGGCCGAGTGCGAGTCCTGCCTGTAGAGCATCTGCGGGAACGGGGAGTGCTGGGAACGCTGGGAATTCCCTGGGATTCCCTGGGATTCCCGGGATCGCCGCCCAGCCCCGCCGGCCGTACCTTGTACCCTGTCACCGCCGACTCGTCCGCCCTCGCCACCACCGGGTCCCACTTGATGCTGACCGTGGAGCCCGAGAAGGTCCAGGAGATGTTCCCAGGTGGCTTTTTTGGGGCTAAGGGGTTCAGAACAAGACAGGGATTTGGGAGAAATCAGGGAGTAAATCCGGGAGTGAGGAGAAGGCTGTGCCATTCCCAACCACCCCCAAGCCTCGGCACGGCTGTCCCCACCGTGGTCAGTGGTCAGTTAAAGGACACCAAACCAGAACACCGAGATCAAAACTGGGTGATTTCGGGGATCCTGTGGAGCCCAGGGAATGCAGGAATTCCTGGGGAATGTCCAGGGAATGTGGGAATGGAGGGGTCAGGCTGACTCACGGGGCCTGGTGGTGGTGACGTTGGTGGAGGGGCTGGGCGGTCCTGTCCCCGCGCGGTTGTAGGCTCGGACAGACACGTGGTAGTTGGTGCTGGGGTTCAGGCCGGTGACGTGGGCCGATGTCACCAGCCCCGCTGTCCTCACCCTGTCAGCCGCCTCCTCCTTGTCCCCGTCCTTCCAGTACCGGATCTGGGTGGAAAAGGACGCGATGGGTTTGGGAAGAAATCTGCAAATCCCAAATCAGCCCATCCCAAAGAGCCTTTGGGGTTTCTTTCTGTGTATTTTGCTTTGTGTGAACCCAGGAATGAGACCACGACCTCCTGGGAAAGTCAGGCAGGAAAAATAGGATTTTTCCCTCATAATCTCTCCTGCAAGAGCAGTGCAGCCCAGTTAATTATGGGTGTTAATTATCCCCCACCTCTGGAATCAAAATATTGTTTCACCTCATGAGTTTTCCTTGCTGGGAAGGAAGAAACTTCTCAGTGTCTCCCATTCCCAGGGAAGCTCCTACCTCGTATCCCAAAAGCACTCCAGTCACTTCCCCCTGCTCCACAGGCTCCCAGGACACATCCATCTCCGAGGACAGCACGGACTTGGCGATGACCCTGTAAGGAGCCACTTTGGGTTCTGAAAGACAGGAATAAAATCCTTTTCCTGAACAAAAGGTTTTCCTGCAGCAGCATCATCCCGCGGGCAGACAGCTGGTGTTGTGGCACGGAACGAAGGGAAGGGATTTAGGGACTTAGGGGACAAGCGGGGTCACAGCTGTGAGCTCTGGGATCTGTGTCTGCCCTAAGGCTGGGCTTAGGGAATCCATAGGGAGTTGTCTCCCTGTGGGTTTGGAGAGGATGGATGTGCTGGAATTGAGGTTTTGGGAACCAGAGGAATGTCAGCTCCTGGGTGGATGTGGCTCTGCAGGGATCTGGCTGAGGAAGGGCAGTAGGGTGGGAAAAACGGGGAATTCTGAGTCTTTGCAGCCATGGAATGGTTTGGGTGGAAGGGAGATTGAGGGTCATCCAATTCCACCCCTGCCATGGCAGGGACACCTCCACTGTCCCAGGATGCTCCAAGCCCTGTCCAGCCTGGCCTTGGACAGTTCCAGGGGCAGCCACAGCTTCTCTGGGAATTCCATCCCAGCCACGAATCCCCACCCTCCCAGGGAACAATTCCTTCCCAAGTCCCATCTCTCCCTGCCCTCTGGCAGCAGGAAGCCATTCCCTGTGTCCTGTCCCTCCATCCTTCATCCCCATTCCCTCTCCAGCTCTCCTGTCACCCCTTTACACCCCGGCAGGGACTCTCAGATCATCCTGGATCCTTCCCTTCTCCACACCATCCATTCCCATCTCCCTGCTCCTCCTCACCCTCCTCAGCCGAGTACACGATGGCCGTGAGGCTCTCAGGTCCTTCCCCTTTCCTGTTGTAGGCTCTGATCTTCACCTCGAAGGGCGTGTAGGGCGCGATGCTCTCGTTGCGGTACACGAAGTGCAGGGACTCCGCGTGTGGCACCCGCGCCGTCAGCCACGCCTGGCTGCCCTTCCTCCGGAACGACACCACGTACCCAAAGCCGTCCCCGTTCTGGTAATCCCGAAGGGTTGGCTGGGAAGAGAGGGGGAACATCAGTCCATCCAAACCAGGCTTTGGCTGATCCAAAATGGGACAGCAGTGCTGATTTCCTGAGGGAAATGTGGGCTTGGTCTGTCCAAACCAGCCTTTGGCTCATCCAGACTGGGATGGTGATTCTGATTTTCCAAAGGAAATGTGGTTTTGGTTTGTTCAAACCAGCCTTTGGCTCATCCAAACTGGGACAGCACTGCTGATTTCACAATTTTCAGAAGGAAATATGGTTTTGGTCTGTTCAAACCAGCCTTTGGCTCATCCAAACTGGGACAGCACTGCTGATTTCACAATTTTCAGAAGGAAATATGGTTTTGGTCTGTTCAAACCAGCCTTTGGCTCATCCAAACTGGGACAGCACTGCTGATTTCACAATTTTCAGAAGGAAATATGGTTTTGGTCTGTTCAAACCAGCCTTTGGCTCATCCAAACTTGGATGGTGATGCTGATTTTCCAAAGGAAATGTGGTTTTGGTCCATCCAAACTAGCCTTTGGCTGATCCAAACTGGGATGGCAGCACTGATTTCCCAGTTTCCTGAAGGAAATGTGGGCTTGGTCCATCCAAACCAGCATTTGGCTGATCCAAACTGGGATGGCAGCACTGATTTCCCAATTTCCTGAAGGAAATGTGGTTTTGGTCTGTTCAAACCAGCCTTTGGCTCATCCAAACTGGGACAGCAGTGCTGATTTCCTGATTTCCTGAAGGAAATGTGGTTTTGGTCTGTTCAAACCAGCCTTTGGCTCATCCAAACTGGGACAGCAGTGCTGATTTCCCAATTTCCTGAAGGAAATGTGGTTTTGGTCTGTTCAAACCAGCCTTTGGCTCATCCAAACTGGGACAGCAGTGCTGATTTCCTGATTTCCAAATGGAAATGTGTTTCTGGTCTGTTCAAACCAGCCCACGACTCAACCCCAAAATGGGACAGCAGCACTGATTTCCCCCAAAAATGCCACACAGTCCCGCCTTGGCCCTTTCCCATTCCCAGCTCACCGTCCAGGTGATGATGAGCTCGTTGGGAGCTCCTCCGCCGCCGCCGAGCCCGGACGGTGCCACCGTGGGTGCTGTGGTGTCCCCAGGGAAAAGCAGAGAGCACAGGTTGGGTTAGGAGGTGGGAGGGATGGGGATGGACACCAGGAAAGGGCTGGGCTCTGTTTCCAGCCGTGAAAATCCCATCTGGAATTCCAGCTTGTGCCTGACCCTGTTACCTGGGCCCAGGGGACAAGGATTGGTGTCCGAGGGGACAAGGATGGAGCTCAAAGGTGGGGATGTGGAGAGGAGTTTTATTAGGAAGGAGCTGTTTGCATTCTGTGGGTTGGGAGTTTTCCTGCTGCTCTTCCATCCCTTCTGTCCAAGCAGCTGGACATGGAATGGACACTCCCAGCTGGATGTAGTGCTGGGAGCACAACCCTAATCCCACTCCTCTTTGACACAAAAATGGCCAAAAAGACACGAAATCCTGAGTTGGCCTCAGCTCCAGGAGATGATTGATCCCTTGGGATGCCACAATCCAGCCTTCCCTTCCCAGCAGGCTGGGAAAAAGAGGATGTGGGAATAAAGGGACCTGGAATTGTCTCCACACCCACCTGCCTCCTTGGTCCGGATCTTGCTGGAGGGCAGGCTGGGCTCCCCAATTCCCAAAATGTTGCTGGCCAGGACCCGAAATTCATAATCCATCCACGGGATGAGGTTCACCACCTGCGCCGTCTCCGCATTGCCCTCGATGTTTATGGGATCTGGAAAATTCAACCACACCAGAGGGGAAAGAATAGAGCAAGGGGTGGCATGGAGGAGCCAGGACAGGCTGGTGGCCTCGGCGTGTCACCAGTGCCACCGTGGGGACACTCACTGGTGCGCATCTGCTTCCACTGGCTGGACAGGAGGGTCCGGGCCTCGATGAGGTACCTGGCGATGGGGCTGTGGTTGTCGAAGCCGCGGCTCCAGCTCAGCTGGACGCTGGTGTCACCGATGTCCCTCACCACCACGCCCCCGGGCGGGCCTGGAGGTCCTGGGGGTGGGAAATGTGTCACTGGGAGGGAAGATCCCGAGGTTTTGGGGAGATGGGAAATGTGTCACTGAGAGGGAAGATCCTGAGGTTTGGGGAGATGGGAAATGTGTCATTGAGAGGGAAGATCCCGAGGTTTATCACTCTGTGCCTTGTGCAGGTCCTAAATTCACATCAGGCCTTTTTTTTCTGGAATCTGGGAATCCTCACGTCCAGTTTTAGCCCCTGGAAAAGCTTCTAAGCCTGTTGGAAAGGAGCTCCAGTCTGCAGCCATGGAATGATTTGGGTGGAAGGGACACCTCCAAGTGTCCCAGGTAATTTTGGAAAAAGCCTCCAAAATTATCAAATCCGAGTTTTGAGTGAAAATAAAACCCGCTAAATTTAATCATGGAGATGTTGGATGGTGAGGGCTTACAAGGGAAGAGTGACTGATCCTTTCACTGCCATTCCTTTGGTTTACCAGGAGCAGGGAATGTTCCGGCAGGGAATTACCTCTGACGGTCAGCGTGGCCGACTCAGACGCGCTGTCCACCACGGTCTGGGCAGTGCAGGTGTATCGCCCCGAGTGCCGCAGCTGCGCGTTGGAGATGCTGAGGTCCCCGATGGCCTCCTTCTGCAGGGGAATGCACATGGGGACAGCGTTGGGAGGTGCCTGGTCACAGCCTGGCGTTCAGAGGGGTTTGGGATTGTGGGGTGTGGGAGATGGGAAAAGATCCCCCTGGGTGATGGAGCCAATCCCAGATGGATCTGAGGTGGATCCAGCGCTGGCCAAGGCTGAGGTGGTGCTGGGTCTGATTGGCTTGGGATGGTGATCAATGAGTGGCAATTGATCAATAATTGAGTGATAAATGAGTGATCATTGAGATACCAATGACTGATCACTGAGTGATCATTGATCAATCATTGAGTGATCATTCAGCAATCATGGAATGATAATTAAATATTCATTCAGTGAGCATTGAGTGATCATTGAGTGATCGCTGAGTGATCATTGAGATATCAATGGGTGATCACTGAGTGATCATTGATCAATTGCTGAGTGATCACTCAGCAATTATGGAGTGATCATTAAATGTTCATTGAGTGACCATTGAGTGATTATTGAGTGATCACTGAGTGATCATTGAGATATCAATGGGTGATCACTGAGTGATCATTGGGCAATCATTAAGCAATTGGGTGACCATTGAGTGACCACTGAGTGACCACTGAGTGATCATTCAACAATCATGGAGTGACCATTGAGTGACCATTGAGTGAGCCATTGAGTGACCACTGAATGACCATTAGCAGGGACACCTTGCACCATCCCAGGTTGCTCCAAGCCCCATCCAACCTGGCCTTGGTCACTTCCAGGGATGTGGAATTCCCACCCACTCTGGTCAAAGTGACGGAGTAGCTTAGATGACACAAAGATATTAATTTTCCATCCTTCAGATAGTCTGGAATTCCAATTCCCCGTGGACTCACCGCGCTGGCTCGCCGGTAGTGCCCCTCGGACTTGTCGAAGTCGATGGGGAAGTCGTCCAGGGACCAGGTGAAGGTGAGGTCCATGGTGGGGTCGTGGGACGCGTGGCACTGCAGGGTGAGGTTCTCACCCACGTTGATGTCAGCGCTCGACGGCGCCAGCGTGATCTTGGTGGCATCTGCAGAGAACGAGCAGGAAGGGTCATTAGCTGCAAATATCCATGTCCAGTATCCATGCCTTTCCAGCTCCCCATCCCACCCCAAAACAGCTGGAATTCCACAGGAGGAAGAGGAGAGATTAGGAAATGGAACTGCTTTTCTCAAGGGCTGTTTGTTGGTGGGTCAGGCAGAAGTTTTGCCACTCAGCAGGCTGAAATCTGATTTCCTGATTATCCCACTGGTTTTGGGAGTATAAGGAGAGGAAAAAGACTACATTTGTTAATTCTTAGCCATTTCTTGCTCAGCTGACCCCAAATCGAGGCATCCCTACCTCGCACAGAGAGGATCCCGGTGCTGTTGGCTTTGCCCATGAAGTTCTCAGCAAAGCAGGTGTATTTCCCCTCGTCGGATTTGCTGATGTTCTGCAGGATCAATGTCCCGTCAGCCGTGACCGTCACCCTGGGAAGGAAGAGGAGCCACACAAAGGAAGGTTAAAAGATCTGTTCCCTCCCAACACCTGGGAATTTCCACAGATTTTAGAGAAACTGGGGACAAAAATAAGCTGAAAAATGTCATGTAGGAGTTTGCTGAAGGAGAAATTAGAGGAATAACAAAGTTCAGGGATGCGGCAGCACATTTGGATCATCGACTCCAGTTTGCTGGTAAAAAAAAAAATCTGATTTTAGCTAAATTTTCTGGGTAGAAGCTGACTCTGTGCTGCTACCTGCTGCTGTTGACCAGGAGTTCAGTCCCTTTGGTCCAGAGCACGGTGGCTTTTGGTGCTGCTCGAGGCTGGCACGGGATGATGACCTTCCCACTCCGGGCTGCCGGGATCAGCCGCTTCACCGGGTTTAGTCTAAAATCTGGAGCTAAGGCTACAACAGGGATAAAAAAAGAGGATTAAGGCACGATTAGAAACCCAGCCTGGGGGGAATTGCAGCGCCATGTGAGTGGGAATCGATTCGTTCGTCGGGCAGCTCGGTAAGAGAAGCGAGGCAGAATCTGGAGAGCGGGATGAGGAGGGAATTCCGGGGCTGCCGGGTGGATCCTGACTCCTGCCAGGCGGGAATTACGTGGCACGGAGTGGGACGGAGCGATGGGAATGACCCTAACAAGTGCAAGGTCTTTGAGAGACACAACAACAGCTGCTTTGGAACATGTCGAGGATAATCTCTTCAATATCCTGAGCAACGCAGACGTCCAGCCTGCCTGGGACTCCGCCTGGAATTGCAGATGGAATTGGGATTTACCTGTTGGCCTCGGTGTGTTAATGTCGAGCAGTTGGTGCTCAGGGCCTTTGATTTACCTCTGGCATCTCCGGGAGGAGATAAATTTTTGGATTAACGTGGAACAAGTTTGGCAGCAGTTCAGCTCCAGTCGCCTTCCATCAAAACAGGCTGAATGGAGGCTGAACTCTATTTTTTTTGATCTCTTTCCTCCAAAAACCAGGGGTTTGTGGTGGAAGAGGGGTTGTAGCTCTGCTGCTGGGTGTCCTGTCCACTTCCTGTGGCTGAACAGATATTTTTGTTCCCTTCCACAGAGAATTTAAAATTTAAAGGCTGGCAGAGAGTCTTGTTGAATCACCAGCCATTTCAGCAGTGAGCAAAGCCGTTTTTGCCTTCTCACCTCACTGCGACATCACAATATTAGGATCACATCAGGATATTCGGAAGAGATTTTTTTTTTCCAGTGTCCCATTGGAACCCAGAGCTCTGGGAAACGAGGAATTACCTTGCACTGTTAATTCAGCACTTGCATAAACTGTGCCATGCTTGTTCTCAGCCACACACTGATACATGCCAGAGTCCTCCAGGACTAGCTTGGAAAATCTCAGCTCTCCACCGCTCACTTCGATGCGGTTCTGTGCAAACAAGAGGATGAACCCGTTAGATGAGGGAAATCAACAAAAAAAAATGGAACTCAATCCTCGGCCGGGTCAGGGTTGAGTTTTGCCACGGACTCCTCGAAGCCAGGCTGGTTTTCCATGAGAGAAAACGCAGGATTTGGGTTTTTTGGCTGTGCAGTCACTGTCCCAGGTCACCAGGTTTGCCCACACACCTGAGCAGCGACATGCAGGTGACACCAGGACGGGCGTGAGGTTTGTCTGTCCTCCCTGCCGGCTGGCCGTGAGTCCCTGCAGCTGCACGAAGCGATGGCTGGGATGGCAGCGCCGGGAGAGGGGATTTGGGATCGGGGCAGCCCGCTGGGGCACATGGAGGGGATGCGGGGTGACACCGGGGCTGGGATGCAGGAGCGAGGCAGGAGGAGGGGCTGGGGCTGGAGGAGAGGGGTCAGGGCTGTCCGGGGGTACCTGGGAGGTCAGGGGCTGCCCGTCCCGCAGCCACCGCACCGTTGGCCGCGGTTTGCCGGCGGCCGCGCAGCTCCAGCGCAGGTCGGACCCAATGTCGGCCTCCGTGTCCGAGATGACCGTCAGCCACTCGGGCTGGGCTGCGGGGACAAGAGACAGGGGGCAGAGCCAGGGAGCTCAGCTGGGCGGTGGCAGTGCCAGGCTGGCAGAAGGATGTCACCGTGCCAGCGCTGCCGGCGCGGGTGTTGGCACAGCGGGATCTGCCGCGGGATCTGCCGTGGAACAGCCCCGGCCTTTTGTGCAGAGAGAGGCACAGCAGGGCCTGGCTGTGCAAGAGCAGGGCTGAGGAATTGGTTTGTCTTCTGAAGAGTAAAAGCAGCCATTCCTGATTCGTGGAATCATGGAATTGTGGAATTGTGGAATCATGAAATCATGGAATGGTTGGAAGGGAACTTAAAGATGCCCCAATTCCACATCCATGGGCAGGGACACCTGCTATCCCAGGTTGCTCCAAGCCCTGTCCAGCCTGGCCTGGGACACTTCCAGGGATCCAGGGGCAGCCAGAGCTGCTCTGGGCACCCTGTGCCACCACCCTCACAGGGGAGAATTAATTCCTGCTATCTCATCCAAACCTTCCCTCTTCAGGCCATTCCTGAACCTCATGTTTAAATGTGATTGAATGTGTTCAAAGGTGTTTAAATGTGTTTAGATGTGTTTCCTTCGTGTCCCCTTGGATGAAGGACACAAGTTTAGATGTGTCCCCTTGGACCATGGACACATGTTTACCATGTTCCCTTGGACCATGGACACGTGTTTAATGTGTTCCCTTGGACCATGGACACGTGTTTAATGTGTTCCCTGGATCACAGACACATGTTTCATTTGTTCCCTGGATCACGGACACATGTTTCATTTGTTCCCTGGATCACAGACACATGTTTAATGTGTTCCCTGGATCACGGACACATGTTTAATGTGTTCCCTGGATCACGGACACGTTTGGACACGTTACCGTGGATGATGACACGGCCCTGGTGGGTGTCCCTCCCTTTGGCGTTCTCAGCCTCGCACTCGTAGGTCCCCTCGTCCTCGAATCCCACATCCTGGATCTGCAGCAGGGGCTCACTGCCAATCCACTTGGAGGTCTGTGACCCATCCAGCTTCCTCCACTTGATCCGGGGCACGGGGCTGCGGGAAAGCCAGCCGGTGGCCAAACTCAGTCCCCAAGTGGCCACCCAGGTCCTGTCCCCACTGGGTTCCTCCTTTTCCCATTCCGCTCCACCTCTGCTCTTCCACTGCAGAGAGGAGGTGGGGAAGTTCTGCTGTTCCCTCCTCTTCTGCAGTTCCCTCCCCACTGCAATCCCAATCCCATTCTGATCCTGATCCTGATCCCGATCCTGATCCTGATCCTGATCCTGATCCTGATCCCGATCCCATCCTGATCCCAATGCCATCCTGATCCTGATCCTGATCCTGATCCCAATCCCAATCCCAATCCTGATCCTGATCCTGATCCTGATCCTGCTCCCAATCCTGATCCTGCTCCCAATCCTGATCCTGATCCCAGTCCCGTCCTGATCCCAATCCCAATCCTGAGCCCGATCCTGATCCCAATCCCATCCTGATCCCAATCCCAAACCTGATCCCAATCCCAATCCCGATCCCAATCCCGAACCACGCTGCACTCACTTCCCAAAGGCGAAGCACTCCAGGGTCACTGCCTGGCCGGTCAGAGCGTAGGTGTCCGCAGGGAACCTGGCCTTGATGCTGGGTGGGAACTGCCTGGCATCTGTCACAGGGAAAACCCCGCTCAGGGGACCTGGGTGACCCCAAAATGCCACCCCGGGGGTCTCAAAGGGATCCAGAAGGTGACACAGCTTCCCAACCCCGCTGTGTGTTTGCTGGAGGGGACAGAAGTTCTGTGGGTTTTTTCAAATATCTCTTGCTCAAGTCTCTAAAAATCTCTTTATAACACCTCAGGGCTCTGTAATTCCCGAGAATCATGGAATCCTACAGTAGTTTGGGTTGGGAAGGACCTTGAAACCTATCCAGTCCCACCTTCCACTATCCCAGGTTGCTCCAATCCATGTCCATCCAAGCCTTCCTCCTGTTCAACTCCCTTTTCCCTACCCCGGAAATTTCCTTTAAAAACAGGGAAACATCATGGATGGGGAGAAAACAGGGAATCCTGCTGAGAGAGCTGCTTCCCTCCCATCCCAGCCCATATTATAAAATCCATATTTTTATAAGCCCTTAAGACAGCCTGGTGGGTGATTCAGGCACCATGGAGCCCAAATGCTTTGCGGTGATTTGTTAATTCAGATTTTTCCCGCAAGAATTGGGATTTTTGGGATAATCCAAGCGCACTGACCCTCGGCAGCCAGGCTGAGCCTGGAGAACTTGCTGAAGACACTCTTGGTGATGAAATCGATGTGGCTCGTGGCGAAGCAGGAGTAGTTGCCCAGGTCTGAGGCTTCTGTCTTGGCGATGTAGAGGTTCCCGGTGGTCTGGGAGATGAAACGTCTCCCGTCGGCTGGGATGAAGTTTGGGAATTCGTTCAGGAGCCAGCGGTAGGATAAACCTGGGGGGAAAGGGAATCAGCTGCAGAGGTTGTTGTGTCTTTCCTGATGGGATGGACCCAGTGGGATTCCAGGCTGGAAATTTCCTTGTGTGAGGGAAAAAGGGAAAGGAATCAACTTCACAGGTTTGTCCTCCCAGGTGGGATGGACACAGTGGGATTCCAGGATTGGGTTGGATGGACCTAGTGGGATTCCAGGCTGGAATTTTTCCTTGCGTGAGGGAAAAAGGGAAAGGAATCAACATCCAGGTGGGATGGACCCAGTGGGATTCCAGGCTGGAATTTTTCCTTGCATGAGGGAAAAAGGAATCAACTGCAGAGATTTATCCTCCCAGGTGGGATGGACCCAGTGGGATTCCAGGGGATTGGGTTGGATGGACCCAGAGGGATTCCAGGCTGGAGTTCATCCTTACATGGACATCCCAAGTCCTGCCTCTGCTTTGTTGCTTTCCAAAGTTGAAATCACCCCAAATTTCCTCCCCTGAAGTTCCCAAAATCCAGGAGCTCCGTGCTCTGCTGTGCCCCCCTCACCTGGGTAGTGGGGCGGGGGGCTGCAGGTGAACATCACCCCCCAGCCCTCGGCAATCTTCACGGGGTCTCGCTCCTCCGCCGAGAATTCCTGCAAAACTGAACAGGCAGAGTGAAACCCAGACAGGGGAAAACAGCTGGAGCAACATCTGCATTTCCATGCTGGTTTTTGCAGGGCGACACCCAAAAATATCACTGGTTTCCTCCATAATAATCCAAATAATTTTTTTGGAAGCGTCGGGGGATTATTTTACTGATGTGTTGGAGAGATTCTTTTTCCAGGCAGGCTGAGGTTAAGCCCAGCCTAACTCTGGTTGGGTTTAATTCACCTGCAGTGCCAGACTTACAGCCAAAGCGGAGCGAGGCTTCCCTGCTCACCACGGTGCCTCGGGGGTTGGATGCCACGCACTGGTAGGAGCCGGAATCCTTGGCTTTGGTGGGATTGCTGATCACCAAATCCCCGGCAACCAGCCGGTAGCGGGAATCTGGCTCCAGCTGCAGCTCCGTGCCGTTCATCTTCCACCTGGGGGAGCAGAGATAGGGATGAATTCCTGGGTGGTTTTCCAGCTGAGGTGAGCTTGGAGGTGGATGGGATGAGTTGTGCCCTGGGAGGGGTGGGATCTCAGAATTGTGGGGTTGTTGAGGTGGGAAAATCCCTCTGGGATCATGGAGTCCGAGCTGTACCCAATCCCCACCTTGTCCCCACCCTGAGTGCCACATCCAGGTGACACCTGCAGGGCTGAGCACTCCAAACCTCCCTGGGCACTTCCAATCCCTGACCACCCTTTCCATGAGGAAATTCCTGCTGCTGTCCACCCTGAGCCTCCCCTGGCCCAGCCTGAGGCTGTTCCCTCTCCTGCTGTCCCTGTGCCCTGGGATCAGATCCCAAATCCCTCCTGTCAGGGAGTTTGCAGAGCCACAAGGTCCCCCTGATCCCCTTTTCCCCAGGCTGAGCTCCCCAGCTCCCTCACCTCCCCACAGAA
Source organism: Entomyzon cyanotis (assembly GCA_024500445.1). NCBI lineage: Eukaryota > Metazoa > Chordata > Aves > Passeriformes > Meliphagidae > Entomyzon > Entomyzon cyanotis. Next base: position 4,605,412 of record JAKEPQ010000908.1, on the reverse strand, counting down.
CCAGGACCCTCATTCCCAATCACCAATTCCCCACCTACAAAACCGGAGGAGAACAATCAGAATTTGGGATGTTTTTCCCCATTCCGGGCGCAGAGGGAGCGCTGAGCTCACCTGTAGGTGGCAGGAGGATTGGCCCGGGCCCGGCAGGACAGGGTGACCTTTTCCTCCGCCGATCCCTCGGGGAAGAGGATGTGGGATGGCTGCTCCTCAAACACCGGCCCGTAGCTCCTCGAGCTGCCCTGCGCTTGGCACCAAACTGCGAGAGAGGAGAATTCACTCAGCTCAGCTCAGCTTTCCCCAAAAATCCTCCTGTTCGGTTCTGTAAGGTGTCCCTGTCAGCGCGGGGACAGCAGGGAGGACGGGAGGGGGACAGTGTGACAATCGCAGCCCATCTGCCAGCGCAGCGCTGTGGCAATGCCACCTGCCATTCCCGGCCAGCATCCCGCAGCATTCCCGCCCTGCCGGGGGACAGAGGGACAGACAGCCCTGGGGACACTGGAGAGAGGAGCAGGGACCTCTTGGAGCACCACGGGTCTGGATGTCCCTTTGTCCCCTGTCCCCCTCTGCCTGGACAGACCGTGCCTGGTTTGTTATCCTAAATCCTCTGCAGGGTGAGGGAGAGGAGGGGAGAACTGGGATTGTCACAGCTCTGGCAGGTCCCCTCTGTCCCTGCGGCTCCACCAGCTCCTGGCTGCTCAAACTGGTTGGTTACTGGTGTGGAAACAAGTGCAAACCAGTGCAAACTGTTACAAACTGTTAAAAACCAGTGCAAACCAGTGCAAACTGTTACAAACTGTTAAAAACCAATGCAAACCAGTGCAAACCAGTGCAAACTGTTACAAACCAGTGCAAACTATTACAAACCAGTATAAACCTGTGCAAACCATTAAAAACCAGTGCAAACCAGCACAAACCAGTACAAACCATTACAAACCATTACAAACTCTTACAAACCAGTGCAAACCATTCTGTTCCGTGGCTGGGGTGGGCCTGAAGCTGCTTTTGGGGTGTTCAGCCATGGGATTGACTCTGGTTTTGGGAACGAGAGGGACAAAAGCCCCACCCGCCTTGTCCCCGCCGTGCCAGGGCCACCCTTCGGTGCTGCCAGCACCCCTTGGGGACAATGTGCCACCAGGGAGTGCCAGCTGTCCTCCTGCCCAGCAAATCCCAGCAGATCCCCTTCCCCACAGGCCAATCCCACACTGGTTTGGGTCGGAAAACCTTCAATCCCATCCCATTCCAGCCCTGCCATGGCTGGGACAGTTCCCACAGCTCGGGGTGCTCCAAACGGGCCTGGAAGGGACAGAACTGCCTGGAAATCCCATTATTGCAGGAACAGCCGGTGGGATCAGGGCCAGCACATCCATCCTGTCCCTGTCCCTTATCAGTGACAGAGCCACCAGCACTGATAAGATCCGAGCTGCTCCAGGACCCCTCGGAATTAAATTAACGAGCATCTCCACCCTGCCGTGCCAACGCCAATCTGTCTCCTTCCCCCCCTGCTCGGCGGGGCTGTTCCTAAATGATCCCAGCCATGTTTTATGGAAGAGTCGCTTCCAGCTGGGAACGGCCCGGGGTTGAGGGGGGAGAAACCCTTGACCTGCAGCTGGCGGGGTTTGCCTCGCGTTCCGGCTGCTCTGGGATGGGGTTGGGATGGGGTTGGGGTTGGTAATTGGCTCTGGGGTGGGAGCAGCTGCTCGCCGTGTCGCTGCTCCAGGCAATTATCCCGGCTCCGGCTGTGGGATGGACACTGGGATGGTCACCAGTGCCACCCCAGCTTGGATTTCTTGGAATTTAAAAAAAAAATTGGATGCTGTTTTCCTTCTAGGGTGGTTCCGTTCCTAAAGGAAAAGCTGGAAATCTCCTCTGTTTCCATCACTGCTGAGAGAGTCCCAGCTGGAAAAAACTCTGCTGGGCAGGGAGGGGAATAGCAATGAGTTAATGGGGGATTAATGAGGACGAATTAATTGTGTGCTGATGGGTGAATTAATTGCACTCTGATAGATGGCGGTGACTGGGCTGAGGTGGGCCAGCTTGAATTTTGAGATTAATCAGGGAGCACGAGGTAAATAATTTCTATTTATTTAACAAATATCTGTTGTTATCACTCCCTTCCCGGCCTTTTCCCATGGGATATTTATTCCAATTCAGGCTGATTTTCCCTTCCAATCCCTCCCAGACTCCTTGTCCTGCTGCTGTCCTCTGCTGTCCCTTTGTCCCTGCCAAGGTTAAGAGCTGCGACTGCCAGGCATTGATTTTCCCGCATGGAATCGATTCCGGGAGCTCAGGTGAGTTTGAATCCACAATTCCGAGGTGCTGGGGGTGAAACGCTTGGATTTCACTCATTAAACAGAACAGGGGTTGATTAGAGAGGTAATTAAACAGTTACAAGGTTAAAATTAAGAACTGGCAAGTCCCAGAACTTCTGAATTTCCATTTTTTCCAACCCCGGAATTCCCAATTTTTGCTGTTTCCAATGCAGGATCTGTCCTGGAGCTCTGGCATTTGGAAAACAATGAGAGGACAGGCACAAAATAAAGATTTTTAAGCCAAATTTCAAGGGACAGAAGTGACCTGCTCGGACTTTTCCGTGTTCCATCCAGCTGGGAGAGCTGGAATGACAGGAAAAGCATCAAAAACTTTCATTAGTATGGAAAATCATTATTAGCCCCAAAATAAAGTGAAACAGGTGAAAGCGGAACACCTGGAAATGAAGATTTGGGGAAGCAGCTGCAGGGAGGTGACTCCAGAGCCTCCTTTGGAGTTATTTTTGGGGTATTTTTAGGAAAATCTGGAAATCGCAGGTGTGCAGGAGACTTTGCCTTTGTGCTGAGCCCAGGAAATGATAAATTTTCCTCAGGGGAATGTTTTCCAGGCTGAATTCCCATTTCTCAGGACATCCACAGCACAGCCGTGGCTCCGGAGCTCCAGGAGCCTCTGGATGAAGAGGGAGCTGAGCCAGGAATTGGTTTGATAGGAAATTCATACCCAAACTCCACCTGGATTCGGGGTTTTTTTGAGGAGCAGCTCTCAGAGCAACTGAGGGTTTATTTTGGGTTATTTTTAACAAGAAACTTGCTGGGGAACAAAGGGTCAGCCTCGATTCCCAGATTTTCCAGACATTTTCCCAAACGGACAAAGATTAGGGGAGAATTTTGGATTTTAGAGTGATCAATGCACTTTAAGCTTTAAATTTTGAAATCTCACTCTAGACCTGGAGGATTTTTCTCTTTCCCCACTCCACAACTTTTCCTTGACCCTCATCCATCTCTGCCATCCCTTTATCCCAATCCCAGTGTGGATTCCTCCCTATCCCATCTCCCTCCAGATCTCCATTCCACCATCAGCCAAAGGTCAGTGACAATTCCCCCATCCCAGCACTCCCAGGGAGCGATTTTTTTGGGAATTTCCCCGAACTCAGGTGGCTGATGGAGACCCTAACTCCATCTCCGTGGCCACATCGGGGTCAGGATAATTTCCAAGCGGGATAATTGCCTCCAGATCCCCGGCTGGGCCTCCTCGGGGATGCAGAGCACATTAAAAGGTAATTAGATATTTATGAGGCTGGGCCAGCCGGCTGGGCCGGGGTGGTGGATTAGCTGGAGGACATTATCCGGGCTCAGCTGGGGAGGAGATGTGTCCCTGAGGAAAAGGGAGCTGCAGGGAGCAGCCTGAGCCTCCCCGAGATCCAGGAACGTCCCCGAGGTCCAGAAATGCTCCCTGAGACCTGAAAAGGGTCTCCAAGATTGGGAAATGGTCCCTGAGATCCAGAAATTCTCCCTGAGAGATGGAAATGCTCCCTGAGATCCAGAAATTCTCCCTGAGAGATGGAAGTGGTCCCCGAGATTGGGAAATGCTCACTGAGATCCAGAAATTCTCCCTGCAATCCAGAAATGTCCCTGAAATCCAGAAATGCTCCCCGAGATCTGAAAATGGTCTCTGAGATTGGGAAATGCTCACTGAGATCTAGGAAAAGTCTCTGAGATCTAAAATTTCTCCCTGAGATCCAGAAATTGTCCCTGACATCCAAACCCCCCCCCCTACCAGAAATGCTCCCTGACATCCAGAAAATCTCCCTGAGATCCAGAACTTCTCCCTGAGACCCAGAAATTGTCTCTGAAATCCAGAAATGCTCCCTGGCATCCAGAAATGCTCCTGAGATCTGGAATTTCTCCCTGAGATCCAAAACTTCTCCCCGATATCCAGAAATGCTCCCCAACATCCAGAACTTCTCCCTGAGATCCAGAAATTGTCTCTGAAATCCAGAAATGCTCCCTGAGGTCTGGAATTTCTCCCTGAGATCCCAAAATGCTCCCTGACATCCAGAAATGCACCCTGAGATCCAGAGGTTTTCCCTGAGATCCAAAACTTCTCCCTGACATCCAGAAATGCTCCCTGAAATCCAGAATATTTCCCTGAGGAGCAGAGGGATCTTCCCAGGGTTCGGTCAGCTAGGCATCCCCCGGACAAACCGGGACGGGGAGCACCGTGAGTCCCACAGGCAGGAGGAAATTCCTGCCGCACCTCCCAAAATCCGGATTTGGGAGTCGCAATGTGTTTTCCAGCCATTCCCGGCGCGGTGGGATATTGGGAACAGCACAGACACCAACAGCACATCCCGACCCGCGCGGGGATTTGGGATTCAGCACCGGAGAGGCAAATCCCGCTGGATTTCCCACCCTCTCCAGCCTTTTCCCGCGGGAATCTTACCCAGGAAGGTGCCGAGGGCCAGGGAAGCGTGGAGGAGTCCCGCGGTGCCTCCCATGCTGCGCCGGGTCCTGCGGAGCCTCTAGGGACACGGGGGGACAGCGGCCCTGGGCGGGGGACAGACAGCGGGGTCAGCCGGGACTGTGGGGTCGGGATGTTCCATGGGGCTGAGATTCCCTGTGATTCCAGAGGCTCCAGCTGTGCCTCCCCGCTGGCCACCGGCCCGGGGGAGAGTCACTGCAGGGCAGAATTCCAGCTGCGCCCGGAGGAGCTGAAGGAGGGTTTTTGTTCCCGATGGGACAAATCGGGGCGGGGGGTTGTTGTCGCTCCTCCTTTGCTATCTGCTGTTTCTACTAAATCCTACAAAAATGTTCATTTCCAAGCGGGTTTGGTGGAAAACACCACGCGGGGTAGTGGTGGGGGGGGTGAGGAGGGAGGAATAATTTGGGGTTTTTTGGTGAAAATAGTGAAAATATGGGGAAGGAATTCTTGGCTGGTGAGGGTGGGGATGGCCTGGAAGAGGCTGCGGGCTTCACATCCCTGAAATGTCCAGGCTGGATGGAGCTTGGAGAAATTTGGGATGGGGGAAAGTGTCTGGTAGGCACTGGGTGGATTTTAAGGTCCCCAAATCAGTCTGGGATTCTGGGATTCTGTGACAAAGGAATCTTTAATTGTAACTCTCTACGTTCCAGGGCATTTCCTGATGGATTTTCCACTCTCCTCCACAGCCCCCTGCCTTCCAACCTTCCCAAAAATCAACCCCCAACCAACCCCGCGCTGCTTGTGCAGCACCAGCGCCTCTTCCCCCGGAACTCCAGCGGGGATTTCGCTCTGCTTTTCCCCCTCTTTGTTAACAAACCCTTCGGAAATGCTGCGCGGAGCATCTCCCAGCCCTCATCTTCCACAAAACCCCGCGGTGAGGAGCTGCTGGAGTCGCTGCCAGAGCTCCCGGGCTGCTCCTGCTGCTCGCCCCCTGCTCCAGCTGGTGCCTCTGCCGCTGCTGTCCCCCCAGTCCCAGCCCATCTGTCCCCTCCGAGCAGGGATTAGCCCATCCCGTGGGATCTCCGCTCCTTTCCAACCTCCCCTCATTACCGGCAGCCCTCGAACCGCACCTGAGCAAACAGCGAGAGCCCAGCGACCCTTTCCAGGCTGGAAAACCCCTTTGTGTCTCACCCAGAGAGCAGTTTTGCTACCAGCTATCCCAAATTCTGGATTTTTACCTCTTCCGGCTCCCAGGGCTGGATAGCCATGAGCCGAGCCCAGCCAGCCCACTCAGCCCTGATGCATTTTGTCCCCAAAAACCATTTATTTAGCCCCAAAACCAAGCCGGAGCTCTGTTATCCCGGCCGGGGGAAGGGGCAGCTCCCTTCCTGGAATTTAGAGTGATCAATGCACTTTGAGCTTTAAATATCGAAATCTCGCTCCAGACCTGGAGGTTTTTTCTCTTTCCCCACTCCACAACTTTTCCTGGAGCCTCATCCATCTCTGCCATCCCTTTATCCCAATCCTAATGTGGATTCCTCCCTATCCCATCTCCCTCCAGATCTCCATTCCACCATCAGCCAAAGGTCAGTGACAATTCCCTCCTCCCAGCACTCCCAGGGAAGGAATTTTGGGAGAATTTCCCCGAACTCAGGTGGCTGATGGAGACCCCAACTCCATCTCCGTGGCCACATCGGGGTCAGGATAATTCCCAAGCGGGATAACTGGGAGAGGCAGAACCCGCGTCCCGGACAGGGAATCCGGAATGTGCTGTCCCCGCCGCCCCGGGGTGGCTCTGTCACATGGAGTCACCGGATGGCCGCGGGAATTCGGCCCCGAGCAGCTCCCCGAGCCCACGGCCCGGCGGCCAACACTGGCCCTTTGTTCTGTGCCTTTGTTCCCCCGCCCTGGGGACAAGGGACAGCTTTGAGCGCTGCGGGCTCGCCGGAGGTGACAACCCCGCGCCAGTTCAGGAGTTGGCTTTTCCCACTCGCTGAAATTCCCTCTCTCCTCTGTTTGGGAGCAGCGGGGCTGTTCCTGCAGGTTCAGTCAGGGAGGTTTTGCCCCGGAGCTTCCAGACCCGTTTTTTTCCCAGGTTTTTTCCCCGTTTTTTCTCGTTTTTCCCAACTGAATCCTCTGGGAAGTTTCCGGCTGCGGCTTTGCTCGCTTTGCTCCTTTCCCCTCACTTTTCAAACAGGAAAGGGAGCGGGAAAGCTGGATTTTGTTATTTTTCATGGAATCCCAGACTGGTTTGGGTTGGAAGGAACTTTAAATCCCATCCCATTCCATGGGCAGGGACACCTCTCACTGTCCCAGGTTGCTCCAACCTGGCCTTGGACACTTCCAGGGATGTGGCAGCCACGGATTCTCTGGGAATTCCATCCTAGCCAGGAATTCCTCCCCAAAATCCCATCTGAACCCACTCTCCATCAGCTGAAATCCAGAGGGAGGAGGCAGTGTGAGGAGCTCGGGGTCGGGGCGATGATCCTTCCCGGGGCTGGAGGTTCCTCCGGGCAGCTCCTGACATTCCCTCTGACATTCCCGATTTTATCCACACTTTGTGTCAGAGCGAAATTCCATCCCTAAACCAGGGATGATCCCCGAGGGTTGGGATCAGCCCGGGATGAGGGCAGGAATGGCCGCGATTTCCCATTTTCCCATTTCCATGGGAACACAGCCCCCAGCACCCTCTCTGCCTTCCCCCCTGCAGCCAAGCCCGGCTGGGATGATGTTCCAGCCAAGCTGATTGGAATTATTCCATTATTTCATTATTCAGACTGCAAATCGCGGCTCCCATCCCGGTTCTGCCTCTTCCCACCCAGCTCTCTCCATCTGCTCCCATCCCTGTTAGTCACCGCGGTTTCCCTCCTCACTCCCTCCTGTCCATCCCTCCACCTCTCCTCATCCTCCTTCCACGGTTTTTGTTCCCGAAACTCTCCGGGAAGTGGGAACACTGGAGGTGGGATGTGCTGAGCTGCCGAGGTGACTCCTGGGGGGACACAAGGAGGGAAATGCTTTTTCCCCGTTTTCCCTTTTTCCCATTTTTTCCCCCCGTTTTCCCTTTTTTTTCCCATTTTCCCTTTTTCCCCCCATTTTCCCCATTTTCCCCATTTTCCCCATTTTTCCCATTTCGAATCCAGCCTCAGCCCATCCAGCCCTTTAACTCGGTAAAAAAATTCGGGATGTGGGAGCCAGGAGGTCTAACAAAGATGTGAGGGAGGAACAGGAATTCCTCCTAGCGCTGACTCCGAATCGTTTCGCAGTTCGAGACTGGATGAGATAACCCCAGGGATCCTGTTTTCCGTGTTCCTGATGGCCTTGTCCCCAAAGTGCCACCTTCGGGTTGTGCTGCTCCCAGGCACAGCTGGGCACCGCTGGGACATCTCCAGAGCCTGTGGGTCCTGGATCTGATCCCGAGCTGGGGATCTTGGATCTGATCCTGATCTCCTGATCCTGATCCAACCCCGATCTCCTGATCCTGATCCAACCCCGATCTCCTGATCCAACCCTGATCTCCTGATCCTGATCCAACACCAGCTCCTGATCCTGATCCAACCCCAGCTCCTGATTCTGGATCCAACCCCAGCTCCTGATCCAGCCCCGATCTCCTGATCCTGATCCAACCCCTAGCTTCTGATCCAACCCCAGCTCCTGATTCTGGATTCGACCTCAGCTCCCAGTCCCAGATCCAACCCCATCTCCTGATCCTGATCCAATCCCGATTTGCTGATCCTGATCCAATCCCGATCTCCTGATCCAACCCCGAGCTTCTGATCCAACCCCAGCTCCTGATCCCATATCCAACCCCGATCTTCTACCATACCCTGACCATCCTGATCCCTGATCCAACCCCAGCTCCTGATCCAACCCTCAACTCCCAATCCCAGATCCAACCCCGATCTCCTGATCCCATATCCAACCCCGATCTTCTGATCCAACCCTGACCTCCTGACCCTGATTCAACCCTGATCTCCTGATCCAACCCTGACCTCCTGATCCCATGATCCAACCCTGATCTCCTGATCCAACCCTGACCACCTGACCCTGATCCAACCCTGATCTCCTGATCCAACCCCAGCTCCTGATCCAACCTTCAGCTCCCAGTCCCTGATCCAACCCCGATCCCCTGATCCTGATCCAACCCCGATCTCCTGATCCTGATCCAACCCTCAGCTCCCAATCCCAGATCCAACCCCAATCTCCAACTCCTAATCCAACCCCATCTCCTCCAAAGCCTGGGAACACTCTGCCCTGGCTATCGAGCCCTTCTCTCATCCCTAATTAGGGAAGCACCACCGGGAGCTGTTTTCCCCTCCTCGCGGGTATTTTGACAGCTCGAGAGCCTTCTGCTGCCCTGAAAGGGGATCTGTCACCGCCGCTAATGGAGGCTGTCACCGATACCTCCGGGAGCGAGGAAAACATCGCATCATCCCTTCCCTCCGCAGCCCCTGGGATGCTCTGGGATCCGGGAGAGATCCACGGCCGGCCAGGAGAGCTGGGGAGCCGCAGGGAGGTTTTGGGGAGCTCTGAGCCTGCGGGAGAGGCGGCTGGAGCAGCACAGCTCCGACTGGGGAGCTGCATCCTTTGGGGGATGATTCCAGCAGGATTTTTGGGAAGCCAGAGGTAGATTTTGGGGAGTTCTGAGCCTGTGGGAGAGGTGAGACTGCCTGGAGCAGCAGCACAGCTCCGACTGGGGAGCTGCATCCTTTGGGGGATGATTCCAGCAGGATTTTTGGGAAGCCAGAGGTGGATTTTGGGGAGTTCTGAGCCTGTGGGAGAGGTGAGACTGCCTGGAGCAGCAGCACAGCTCCGACTGAGGAACTGCATCCTTTGTAGGATGATTCCAGCAGGATTTTTGGGAAGCCAGAGGTAGATTTTGGGGAGTTCTGAGCCTGCGGGAGGGCCTGAGCAGCACAGCTCCGACTGGGGAGCTGCATCCTTTGGGGGATGATTCCAGCAGGATTTTTGGGAAGCCAGAGGTAGATTTTGGGGAGTTCTGAGCCTGTGGGAGAGGTGAGATGCTGGAGAGCACACAGCTCCGACTGGGAGCTGCATCCTTTGGGATGATTCCAGCAGGATTTTTGGGAAGCCAGAGGTAGATTTTGGGGAGTTCTGAGCCTGTGGGAGAGGCGGCTGGAGCAGCACAGCTCCCACTGAGGAGCTGCATCCTTTTGAGGACGATTCCAGCAGGATTTTTGGGAAGCCAGAGGTGGATTTAGGCAGGACACGCCACGTCCAGCACTATCCATTACCGGGATAAATCAGAGTAACTCCATCTGGGAGCGTTTGGGATTAAGTGGGGCAGCTCCTTCTGCCGCGTCACCCCCCAGGGAAGGGTCAGGTGGGCCAGGCTGGAATTCCTCCTGCGCCCCTTTTATCCGGGATGAAAGGATTTGAAGCTGGAAAGGGCAGGCGGGTGACGCTCCCTGGGTTGTGACGCTCGGAACGTTCCCGAGGTTGGGGACATCGCGTCCCTCGCGGCCCGGCGGGGTTTGGTGAGGCACAAAAGATGTACCAAAGTCATGGTCACGGATTTGTCCTGCTGGGAATCCGCCTGGCTCGGGGATGGATGGAGAGGAGAACTCGGGGTTCAGCCTTCCCAGAGCTCATTTGGGATGAATTCCGCAGGAATTCTGGGCTGTTCCAAACCCACCCTGAGCAGCGAAGCCTGCAAGGACCCAAAGAGGAGTTTGGGGTCTTGGGGTGGAGTTCAGCCCCCCCAGGCTCATCAGTCACCCCATAACGAACCCCAAACTGCAGTCTGGGGTCCCTGCTCGCCGCTGGGGTCAGACCCGATGCCCAGGGGTGCTGTGGGCACTGCTCCTGTCCCCCAAAATGTGTCCCCGAGACACTTCTGGAGGGTCCCACATCCCTCTCTCCTGCCCAGGAGGGTTTGGAACTCCCTTGGAGTGGTGGAAAACTCCCGAAGGATAAATTCCCACCTCCAGCTTCCCACTGCGGTTTCCCCAGCCCTCTCCAGGCCTGGATCAGCTCGGGAAGCTCAGCCTGAAGCCGGGATTGATGCCTTCAGGATTTTTAGCTTCTGTTTTTCATGTATCTGTAGGTGCACAGCTCTGGACTTCATATAAAGTGCTAAAACCCTCTGTTTTAGACAAAACAACTGGAAAATCCAAGGACATTTTTGCTGCCTCAGAGCCCCAAAATATGTGAACAACAGTGAACTGGGGGGAGAAAATTTGGGGTGGTTGACATCATCACCTGAGGGTGTGATTGGAGAACTGGGGCTGATATGTAAATAAGACAGAATTTATCAAAGGTGAAGATCTCATGATTGATCAGGTTTGGGTGTAACCTCTCCAATAGGCTCTGTCTGCCCTAAATGTACCTTAAAGGTCTTTGATAAATTAATCCGCTTTTTATTCTCCTAACTTCGTCTAGCCTTCTGCTTTAGCAAGCCTGGTTTTAGGCATCGGGATCACTCGGGAAGCTCAGCCTAAAGCCGGGATCAGCTCCGGGAAGCTCAGCCTAAAGCCGGGATCAGCTCCGGGAAGCTCAGCCTAAAGCCAGGATCACTCGGTGAGCTCAGCCTAAAGCCAGGACCACCCCAGCTCCTCCCGCCCTCCCTCCCCCGCTGCCTGCTGCCGTCAGAGCCGCAGCTCTCTGATGTGCCTCAGGTATAAATAGCTCCCTACCTGCTCCAGAGCCGCTCCAGCCGCTGGGAGAGCTCCCGGGAGCCGGGAAAAGCAGCGGAGAGCTCGGGAAAAATAGCGGAAAACTCGGGAAAAATAGCGGAAAACTCGGGAAAACCAAGCAGAAAATTCGGAAAAGCTCCTGGAGAAGCGGGACGGGGTTGGGAGGGGAAACGCCGATCCGGCGGCTCGGAGCTGGGGGTGGTCAGACGGCCAGAGAGAGAATTCTCGGGTTTTTTTGGGATCCCTGCCTGGCTCCAGGGGTCTCTCCCAGCCCCACGGAGCTCCTCAGCCCTCCCAGTGCCCCGCTGGGTTGGTGGACTGGGCATACTGGGGAGGTGCAGCACCCTCGAGGGGATATTTGAATTAAAATCTCCTCTCGGGGGAGGCTGAAGTTGCTCCCCGCGGTGATCCCGGGTTTGTTTTGCTCCTCTCCTCCCTCTGGATTTGGGATCCAAACCGCTCCCATCCTTATCCCGCCGAGCAGGAATCAGCACTGAGCAGATTTCCCTCTCCCTTCCCGGTTTTTATGGCTCTCCAAGATGTCCGATAATTAATAAATGACATTATTTGGGATCAGGACTGCCGGGTTTGGGATTTACAGCCAAGAATGTCCCCTGTGCTCCGGGAACACCTCCCTCGGTTCATCCCAGTGGGATCCTGGATTTTTCACCGTGGCAAAAGGACCAGGAGTGTTCGTCACCAAAAATTTAACATTCTGGGGTCGGGGAAAGGGATTTTGAGTAGGCAGAGAGCAGATTCTGATTCCTCGGCTGCTGGGAGGTTTTTCCAAGCATCCGAAGACCCCAAAAAGGCAGGAAGTGCCGGGAAGAGCCTGATCCAGGCTGTCACAGCACCTTGGGATCACGGCTCTTCCCTTCCATCCGTGGGTTTGGATTCCTAAGGAATCTGCCCGCCTCTTTCTGCCGCTCTGCGCTGGGAATTCCTGCAGGGAATGTTGGTTTGCAGTGCCAGCCAGGCTGGGGTGAAGCCCTGCGGTGTCTCTGCCATCGCCCATCCCAAAATCTTCGTGGGGCTCCTCACCCCTGGGAAGGGCTGGGTTGGGGAGGAGCGGGATGTGCTGAGATCACGGGAAAACTCCATCCCTAAGTCCCTGAAAACCCCATCATTAATTGCATGAGAACCCCAACCCTAAATCCGTGAAAACCCAATCCCAAACTCCATGGGAATCTCATCCCAAACACCCTGAAAACCCTCTCCCAATGTCCCTGAAACCCCATCCCTAACTCCATGAGAACCTCATCCCAAACTCTGTGAAAACCCCATATTTAATTCCATGAGAACCCCATCCCTAAATCCCTGAAAACCCTTCCCAAACTCCCTGAAAACTCCATCCCTAATTCCCTGAAATACAATCCCAAACACCCTGAAAACCCCATCCCAAACTCCCTGGAATCCCCATCCCTAAATCCCCGAAACCCCATCCCAAAGCCCCTGGAATCCTCATCCCAAACTCCCTGAAAACCCCATCCCAAATTCCCTGGAATCCTCATCCCTAACACCCTGAAAACCCCAAGCCAAACACCATGGAATCCTCACCCCAAACCCCCTGGAAACCCCATCCCTAACTCCCTGAAAACCCCATCCCAAACTCCCTGGAAACCCCATCCCTAAAACCCTGAAAACCCCAACCCAAACTCCCTGGAATCCCCATCCCTAAATCCCTGAAAACCCCATCCCAAACCCCCTGGAATCCCCATCCCTAAATCCCTGAAAACCCCATCCCAAACTCCCTGGAATCCCCATCCCGAGCTCCTCGCCGGGATCAGGATCAGGATGAGGATGAGGATGAGGATCCCAGCCCTGCTCCCGGGAAGGCTGGGCTGCGCTCGGCTGAGCAGGATCTGCTCCCGGAGCTGCCGGGAGTGTCCCCGGAGGTGCGATGAGTTCCAGGTGACTGCGCGGGGCCTGCCAGCCGCGGCGGTGGCACCGGGGGGGTGGCACTGCCGGCGACAGCGACAAAGTGCCACGAGGAGGGAGGGGGGAGAAACCCCGGCAGGGCTCAGCCTCTCAAATATTCCATGGATAATTGGGATTTTGGGCACATCCAGCTTTAATGTGGGCTCAGATCCGCGTGGATTCCCTTTTCCACAGGCTGGGAATTCCGTGCGCTGTGCGCAGGTTGGGATCTGTGTGGGAAATCCTAAGGGCACCGTTTGGGTTTTCTGCCGTTTGGGATTTATTTGTGGCGAATCTGCCGGGAAAATCAACACCCGGACCGTCAAACCCTCGGGAAATATTCCAAAGGGATGGGAGCGACAGCTCAGTTTGGTGGGAATTGATCAGGGAATGGAGAGGAGCGTTGGGAATTCTTTGTCTCGGTCTACCTGAGCCCCAGGTGCAGCTGGGGTGGACAGGACCATCCCCTCTCCTTTTTTCTGGACTTTGTGGGGAATTCTGATCAAGCTCGGTTATTTCTGGAAAGTTTGGGATCTGCCGCTGAGCAAAGCAGGAGGTTTTTGGGGTTATATATCTGTGCTCAGCCCCAAAGCCCCGGCCTGGAGAGGTTCGTTTTTCGATCCCAAACCTCCTGCGAGACCCCGTGCTCCAGCTTTGGAGGTCTTGGAATTCCACATGGATCCGCCTGGGAGAAGCGGAGCCGAGCTCGGGCTCTGGGAAAAGCCTTGGGATCTCTCCCAGCTCCGGGATGCAGAGGCTGCTGCTTCCCATCCTCACAGCAACCGGTGTTTCCTTGGAGAGTGCGATTTCCCGGGAATCCTCCCCAGGCCAGCCCGGGTAACTGAGGGAGGAGCCCGGGGGTTTGGGGTCAGCGTGGGGGGGGGGGTGAGGAGGGAGCTCGGAGTGGGTTAAGGAACGAGAAGGAATCCCGGGAATCTCCCCAAAACCTTCCCTATCCTATTCTGGGAATGGGAGGGAACACAGCGATGCCCTGATTTTGGGGTGCTCCCCATTCCCAGGGCGCGGGCCTGGGGTGGGAATTCATCCCTGGATTTGCAGTGGATTCCCCCCAGCTTCGAGTGTCCCCGACACAGATTTGAATGTCCCCGAGTGTCCCCATCACAGCCCCAACCCCACAAATCCCCCCGGAGCGCCCCCAAATCCCACCCCTCCCCTGGGATCTGCCCCCAGGAAGGGGAATTGGGACACCACAGTATTCCTGGTGCTCCCTGCCTTGAGAGGATGCTCTGGGGGTGCCCAGGGCTCTGCCGGCTCGTTCTGGGGGTGCTGAACTCGTTTTTGGGCAGCAGAACCCCCCGTGGGCCCCCCGACCCCGCCACGGAGCTGCCCGACCCCACCGCCGCTCTCCCCAAGCTCCTCGGGCCGGGAAAAACACCCCGACCACCCCTGAGAACCCAAACACCCCCCGATCCTTTCCCGGCGACACATTTCTGCTGACAGCCGCCCCGAGCTCGGCCGCGCCGCTCCTGCCACAAGTGCCACCGCCGCGGCCCCCCTTCTCCCAGCCCAACTCCACCCCCGGCTCCTCTCGGGCGCAGGCACCGCCCGGAATGCCCGAACCAGCCCCGGCTGCTTCCCCATCCCCTCCGGAGCCCACCGGCAGTCCCCGCGGCCGGAGCGACGCGCTGAGCGCTCCCGATCGCGCCGGGGATGGAGCGGAGCGGCGCACGGAGCTCACCTGGGGCGGCAGGGCGGCGCGGGCATCGGCCGGGGGCCGGCGGGGCCTGGCGGCTGCCGGAGCTTTGGCTGCGAGGCAGCGCTCGGCGGGTGCGTGGCCGAGTGGGGATGTGTGTGCCCGAAGCCACTGCAGCATCTCTGCATTAGGATGTGCTCCTCCCTCTCCTCCCTCCTTGCGTGCGCGCTCCCTCGCTCGCTGCCAACCGCCACGCCGCTCCCCGGAGACGCCGGATTTATTTATTTGATTTTTTTTTTTTTTTTTTTTTTGCTGGCTGGCTGGCTTTACCTCGCTTGCCACAGCGCGAGGAGCAGGCGGGCGGGCAGAGCGGCTCGGGCATGGTGAATAATTCATCCCCCTCGGCTGCGCCCAGCGCCGCCGGCTCGGCGCTGTCCCTGGGGCCGGAGCAGGTGTAGGGCCGGGGGGGTTTTAGGGGCTCCGAGCCCCTCTCTGTGGGGTGGGAGAAACCCCAAACCCCCCCGGCCGTGTGCGGTTCTGCCTGGCTGCGCCTAAATATATCGGCGGGTTACACAATCTAGCCGTAATCGTACAATATAGCCATATATATCCACGCATTGCTGTGCCTATAGACAGCCGGGGCTGGCAGGAAATACCAAATTTTGGG
This sequence comes from Entomyzon cyanotis, assembly GCA_024500445.1. Classification (NCBI taxonomy): domain Eukaryota; kingdom Metazoa; phylum Chordata; class Aves; order Passeriformes; family Meliphagidae; genus Entomyzon; species Entomyzon cyanotis. The sequence continues at coordinate 4,589,832 of JAKEPQ010000908.1, read as the reverse complement.
ATATCGGAGGATCCCTGACCCTCCCGCGAGGGGAGGATGGGGATTCCTCTCAGTGACGGAGCGCTGGCTCGGGGGACACGGCGACAGCGCTGTCACCTTGGGGGTTTTGGGGTGCCCGAGCCACCTTTGGGGTCACCGAGGGGCTCAGGGTGCACCCGGAGCCTTTCCCGGGAATATCCGCAGCTCCTGCCGGGGCAGTGACGCTGGGGATGTGACAGCGACACTCCGGGACCTCCTCCGCCACTCGGGGGGCGAGGGGTGCCCGTGTTTTTGGGGGGCTCTGCGGGAACTCGGGAATGCGCCAGGGACCCTCCAGCCCTTCGCAGAGCTTTTAATGATGTCTGGAGATCAGCGGGGCTGGCCGCAGGTTAATGGGCTGCAATTAACAGAAGAGTAATTAAGGCATTAGCGGCGAAGCGGCATTAGTGGCGTTAATGTCACTATTGATCGGCGAAGCTCCCGCGGGCAGGAGGGACTCGGGGGTGTCATGTCGCTTCCTGTCGCCCAGTTTGTCCCAATTTCCTCTCCCCGCTGCCAGTTTTGGGGTGAGACTGGGAGAAATCGGTCACACCCTGACCGGGGAGGGAGCCAGGCCCGGGGAGAAGGATGGATGGAGGGAAATCCGAGGGAGGAGACGCGAGATTTTGAGGGTTTGACGTGGAATTTTGGGGACTGACATGAAATTTTGCCCGTCTGGCGCAGAATTTTTGAAAAGTTTGACGTGGAATTTTGGGGGTTTTGACGCGGAATTTGGGTGTCTGGCTGGAATTGTGGAGGTTCGGCCTGGGATTTTCGAGGTCTGGCATGGAATTTTGAGGGTCTGACGTGGAATTTGAGGGGTTTGACTTGAAATTTTGTGGGTTTGATGTGGAAATTTGTGGGTTTGATGTGGAAATTGAGGGGCTCGATGTGGAATTTGAGGGGCTCGATGTGGAATTTTGTGGGTTTGACATGGAATTCGGGAGTCTGACATGGAATTGCAGGGTTGACATGGAATTTGAGGGGTTTGATGTGGAATTTTGTGGGTCTGACATGGAATTTGCGGGGTTGACATGGAATTTTGGGGTTCCCCCAGAGGAGCGAGGGGGACCCGCCCTTTGTCCCCTCCCCTCCGCGTCTCTGCCACCAGCAGCTCTGCGAGGGTCACTCCGCGGGTGACAAGGACAGCGGGGACCTCCGCGGATATTCCCGGTGAAAACAGGGAAAGCTCTCAGCCTCGGGAACGGGCAACAGGCTGGGATCTGCCGGTATCGATCCTGCCCAGGGATTTGCCGATATCGATCCGGCCGGGGTCAGTGCGGGGTCACCGCCGGGTCACCAAAAGGGACAAACGCCAATCGATCGATCCCGGGGATAAAATCCCGACGGGAATGCTGGAAGCAGCTCAGACCTTGAGTTTGGTGTTTCCAGCGGCTGCGGGAGGTGGGGATGGGGGATTTGGAGGATTTGGGGGATTGGAGGAGTCCCCGCTGAATCCTGGAATTCTGGAATTCTGGAATTCTGGAATTCCTCACCAGGAGCCAAGCGCAATTCCACAATTCCTCCTCCATCCTTCTTCGGGACAGCGCTGGGAATGTCTCGCTGGGCAAAAAGTGCTTTTTCCCTCTCTCTGTTGTTCCTGGAAATGCCGGGAAGGGGCGGGAGAAGCGCTCAGCCCTCCATCCCCTCGGCCGGGCTAACCGCAATTACATCTCAATTAACCGAATTACTCCAAATTACCCCCCTCTTTGCCTCGGGGAACTCTGCCAGGAGCACTCCGGGGCCTCGGGGCAGGAAGGGCTGGAGGAGAGGGATGGAGGGAGATGGGATGGATCCTGCCGGGAATGGGGGGTTGAGGTTAATTCCGCATTTTCCGAGCTCTCCCCGCGGTGATTCCCGAGGGTTTGGGGGTTGGAAATGGAGCTGGAGAGGATCCAGAGCTGCTCTTTGCCAGCTGAGCATCCTGTTTTTCTGGTCAGGATGGGAATTTTGGGAATACCGAGGACGCAGCACAATCCAGGTTCTGGATCTGCCCAGAGCATCCTCCTCTCCTGGGCCGGGTTGGGAAATTTGGGAATTTATTCCCAATTTATTTATTGGGAATGCGGAGAACCTGTAAAATCCAGGCTCTGTGCTGGAGAGGATCCAGAGCTGCCCCTGAGCATCTTCCCTTCCTGGGCCAGGTTGGGAAATTTGGGAATTTATTCCCAATTTATTTATTGGGAACGCCAAGCCACCAGCACAATCCAGGTTCTGCTGCTTTTCCCACCTGGAATTCGATGGGAATGACTTTCGGGCCCAGCATGACTTTTGAACCATGTTTTATTATATGTTTAGTGTTTTCTCTATACAAAAAAAATCCAGTCTTTTTTTTTTCTTTTTTTTTTTTTACAGTGATTCAAAAGAAAAAAAAAAGATATCTGAGTAGTTTGGCCTTCTCTCGTCTCTCATGCAGTCGGTTTAGAAGTCCTTAAATTAAACCTTTTTCCACTTTTTTTTGTCTTTTTCCTGTAGTCCATAAATCTCGCTGGAAACTGAATTTCGACAGCCTCAGCTTTACATTTCTCATCGGAACGGGTGGGGTTAACGCAAAGGTGGTGCTATTTTTTCATTTTTTAAGTTGTTTTTTTTTTTGCTTTTTTGCTTTAAAAAAAAAAAAAAAAAGGCAAATAAATACATGGAATACTCGAGACCAGCCGGCAGGTCGGACAGAGAGGACGGACGGATCGGGAGATATTTACAAATTAAATTAAAACGAAACACTTCTGGTGCTTTCTGTGGGATGTGAGAGGGAGGAACGGATGGTGGAAATGGGAATTTGGAGGGAGGGCTCTGGGCTGGGGGGTGACGTGGGATTTTGGGGGTTTGACATGGGAATTTTGGGGTTTGACATGGGATTTGGGGGGTTTGACATAGGATTTGGGGGGTCTGACATGGGAATTTTGGGGTTTGACATGGAACTTCGAGGGCTGACGTGGAATTTTGGGGGGGTTTGAAATAGGATTTTGGGGGCTTGACATGGAATTTGAGGGTCTGACATGGGAATTTGGGGGTTTGACATGGGATTTTGGGGGTTTGACATGGAATTTGAGGGTCTGACATGGGAATTTGTGGGTCTGACATGGAACTTTGAGGGTCTGACACGGGAATTTGAGGGCTGACATGGAATTTCGTGGGTTTGAAATAGGATTTTGGGGGTCTGACATGGAATTTGAGGGTCTGACATGGGAATTTGGGGGTCTGACATGGGAATTTGGGAGTCTGACATGGAACTCTGAGGGTCTGACACAGAATTTTGGGGTTGAGACGGCCTTTTGGGGCTTGACACGGAATTCTGAGGGGTCGACACGGGATTTCGGGGGTCTGACGCGGAATTTTCTGGGTCGACATGGAATTTTGAGGGATCCACACAGGATTTTGAGGGTCTAACATGGAATTTTGCACGTTCAACATGGATTTAGGAGGTTCAACACAGATTTAGGAGGTTCGACACAGAATTTTGGGATCTCACACGGGGTTTAGACAATTCTGGACAACCAAATCTTGATTCCTGACTGAGGACACACAGACACAGGCGAGGGACACTACAGATGCCATGGGTGACACTGTGAGGACCAAAAAGCTTCGTTATTCTCGTTAATAAAACAGCTTTTAGTGCAAGAAATAGAAGGTGGTCTCTTTTTTGTCTTTTCTTTTGTGTCTTTTTCCTTTTCTGAATAAGTTTTTTTTTTTTTTTAATTTTTATTTTTTTATTGCTTAACTGAAATCTCGGTTGCTGCAAGTAGAGGGAAAGCCTGGGCCGAGGAGGTGACATCGAGGAGGTGACGTCAGGGAGGTGATGTCGAGGAGGTGACATCAAGGAGGTGACATCGAGGACCTGACGTCCAGGAGGTGATGTTGAGGAGGTGACGTTGAAGGTGACGTCGAGGAGGTGACCTTGAGGAGGTGACGTCAGGGAGGTGACGTTGAGGAGGTGACATTGAAGGTGACGTGGAGGAGGTGATGTCGAGGAGGTGACATCGAGGAGGTGACATTGAGGACCTGACGTCCAGGAGGTGACATCGAGGAGGTGACGTTGAAGGTGACGTCGAGGAGGTGACATTGAGGAGGTGACATCGAGGAGGTGACATCGAGGAGGTGATGTCGCAGGTGGCACTCGCAGCTCTGCTGGGAGCTGAGCGACGAGGAGAGGCTTTGGGATGTGCCAGGATGGGTGGTGGCATTTGGGATGAGACAGGAGAAGGCGGTGGCATCGGGATGTTCCAGATCTGGGGTGACACGTGGAGTTGGGATGTCCCGGATCCGAGGTGAGTTGTGGTTTTGAGATGTCCCAAATAAGAGGTGACACGTGGATTTGGGGTATCCTGGATCAGAGGTGACGTGGAGTTGGCATGTCCTGGATCCGAAGTGACACGTGGAGTTGGGATGTCCTGGATTCAAGGGGACATGTGGATTTGGGATGTCCTGGATCCGAGGTGACACATGGATTTGGGATGTCCTGGATTCAAGGTGACATCTGGATTTGGGATGTCCCAGATCAGAGGTGACACACGGAGTTGGGATGTCCTGGATTCAAGGGTACACGTGGATTTGGGGTATCCTGGATCTGAGGTGACACGTGGAGTTGGGATGTCACACATCAGAGGTGACTTGTGGAGTTGGGATATCCCAGATTCAAGGTGACGTGGATTTGGGATGTCCTGGATCTGAGGTGACATGTGGATTTGGGATATCCCAGATTCGAGGTGACACATGGATTTGGGGTATCCTGGATCAGAGGTGATATGTGGATTTGGGATGTCCTGGATCCGAGGTGACACATGGATTTGGGATATCCTGGATTCAAGGTGAAATGTGGAATTGGGATGTCCCGGATCAGAGGTGACACACGGAGTTGGGATATCCTGGATTCAAGGGTACATGTGGATTTGGGATGTCCCACATCAAAGGTGACACGTGGAGTTGGGATATCCCAGATTCAAGGTGACGTGGATTTGGGATGTCCTGGATCAGAGGTCACATGTGGAGTTGGGATGTCCCAGATTCGAGGTGACACATGGATTTGGGGCATCCTGGATCAGAGGTGATATGTGGATTTGGGATGTCCTCGATCCGAGGTCACATGTGGAGTTGGGATGTCCCACATCAAAGGTGACGTGGATTTGGGATACCCTGGATCCGAAGTGATCTGTAGATTTGGGAAATCCCAGATTCAAGGTCACATATGGATTTCAGGTATCCTGGATCAGAGGTGACATCTAGATTTGGGATATCCCAGATCAGAGGTGACACATGGATTTGGGATCCGTCACCTGCAGGAAGGCAATGCCGGCAGCAGGGACAGCATGTCCCATCATCTGCTGGGTTCCTCCGAGCAGCATCTTGGAGTTTGGACCAAAATTCCAGCTTTTCCAGCTCTGACGTCACCTCAGGGAGCAGCCTCTGGATCAGGGCAGCACAGCGGTGTCCTCTGGTGTCCCGAATTCCCAGCGTTCCCGTGGGCGATGTCCCTGGAATTCTGATGGAGCCTGGATCCGTCTCCAGGACATGGATGAGGTGTTGGCTCGGAATGTTGTAGGAACAGGAAAAATCTGCACCTTTGGGGTTGAACTTGACTCCTGGGAGTGATGGGATTTGGGGTCTGGCGCTGGGATTTGGGGTCTGACGCTGGGATTTGGGGTCTGGTGTTGGAATTTGGGGTCTGGCATTGGATTTGGTGTCTGGCACTAGAATTTGGGGTCTGGCCGTTCCCTTTTTATTTATGGATTAGAAGTTGGCTCCTGATTGAAGCCCTTGATGAAGGAAGGGTTATTTCTCCTGGAAAATGGAAGTGTTTCCTGCCCCAGAGAAGTTGTGCAGATCCCGCAGAGGGATCCTTGTCCCTGCAGTGGGAATGGGAACATCCCTGCCAATCCTGGGGTCATTTTGGGAAGAAGGACTGGGATGTCCCCTCTGGAAGGCCCCAAATCCTGCTGTGGATTCTCCATCCACCCCTCCTGCTCCAGGGATGCTCCCAGGACATCGTGTGGATTCATCCCAGCCCTGGCTGTTTTTGGGATCTGTGGGGTCACCCCGTCAGCGATGTGGAAGATTTGGGGTCAGCGCTTTGCTCCCCATACAAACCTCGAGTAAAAACGCAAAGCTCAGGATGAGTTCTTAACCTAAATTTTCTTTGGGCTCCAAAACTCCAGGGGAGGAAGTTTTGCGGAAACATCAGAATTTTTGCTGAAACTTAAAAATTTGTAGTAATTTTTGAGTCATTTTTACCCCAAGCTAAGACAGGGCTGTGAGTAACTTACACCGAGTTGTTCATCCACCTTCACCTCCTCCCTCTTCCCATTACTCAGAGTAACCTGGGGTTAGGACTGGGAAATTCATGAGGAAATTTGGGATGAATCCCATTCCTTCCCATCCCTCAATTTGCAAACGATTCTGAGAGTTTTCCTCAGGGTTGAGGGATTTGGGATTTAATGGGAATGGCACATCATGGATACCCAACACGGAGCTGTTTCTAGGAATTCCAGCCAAATTCCCAGAGGTTTGGAGGGATTTGGGGTCACCGAGGGTCCTGTGGTCAGCTGGGCCATGGGGCAGTGAGGACTGGGAACTCTGGGAAGACCCCAGATCCAGAGGCTGGAATTTCTCTCTGCTCACTCCCAGCGGGAATTTGCCCAAACTCCACACTGAGGACAGCAGGGAATGGGATTGGGATTGGGAATGGGATTGGGATTGTCCCCGTGCCTGGGGCTGTGTCACCTTTGGCCTGGGGGGTGTTTCCCTAAAAGCTGGATGGAGCTCTGGGTCCCAAATGGGATAGGCGGCAGGAATGGGACTGGGATCGGGATTGGGATCGGGATTGGTGGCAGGAATGGGATCGCTGTCCACACCAAGGGTCACAGCAGAGCTGTCCCAGCCAGGGGACACAGCCGCAGGTGACAGACAAAGGACATCCCTGTGCCAGCTCCCCCATCTCTGCCTCTTGATCCCAACCCTGGAATTCCTTTGCCATCGGATTCAGGGAGCAATCGGGGTGGGAAGTGACCGTTGAAGGTCACCAAATCCAACCCCACCAGCTCCATCTTCACCCCACGTTTGACCCATCAGAGAAGACGACCAAGATCAATGAGAATTATTATTTTTAAGGAAGGCATTTGCATTGGATTAATTGGAATCCGTCTCTCCCGTCGGCCCCGCGGGATCCGCAGGGCTCTTCCCGGGATCCGTCGGGATGTGGCAAAGTCCCTTTCCAAAATCCATCCCTGTCACCGACGTGGCTTCGGAGCAGAAGGAATAACTGCACGAATTTAAATTCCATCCAAAAAAACCCCTCCATCCTCCTCGGGAAAACAAAAAAAACAAAAAAAAAAAGAAAGAAACAAAAGGAAAATCCATCCGAAAATCCATCTTTTCCAAAAGAAATTCCATCTCTCTCTCCGCGAAGGTACCTTTGGTTTCGAAAGTGCAGGAAGTGGGAGGAAGGTTAGAAATCCCTGCCTTCAACCCTGATCCGTGCTGGGAGAGCTGGGGACGCTCCCAGTTATCCCATTCCATCCCATTCCTACTGCTCGGGCGGATCCGAGGCCGTCGGGGGCGCGGAAGCGGAGCGGGAAGAGCGAATTCCCGGGAATTCCCAAGCTGTGTAAGGCATGTGAGGGAGCGCTGGGATCCTGGGAATCTCCAGGAATTTGGGGTCCCACGGTGGCCGGGCTGAGCGGGGCAGGGGGGGAAAGGCCACTGTCAGGAAGGAGGAGGAATTTTCCTGGGAAAGATGGTGTCCATCTGGCTCTTCCCAGTTCCTGCGGAAGTGTGGGATCGACTCCGCCGCTCCTTCCCAAAATCCTTCAGGGAATCCTCCACCCGATCCCAGCGGGGCTTTTTCCATCCTGGGATTGATTTTTGTGAAATCATTCCGGTCTCCTCATCCCGTCCCCATCCCGCTCCTGCTTCCAGGCCCTCTTTGCTACATAGGATTTATGGAGTTGCCTTGGAAAGAAAGCAGGCATGGGGCTGCAGCCCCCGAATTCCTACAAAGCAGATTTCAACCCCAAAAGGGTTTTTTTTTCTGCAGCGCTCGGCGGGCGGGAGGTTCCTCCCTGTCCTTCCAAAAATCCCACAAGTTCCTCCGTGATTTCCTCTCCTCCCGGGATGCTCCTGGTGGGAATGGGGGATGAGCTCCCCGTGGGTTTTCCCAGCCTCAGCATGGATAAATCCCAGTGCCCCAGGAGGTGAGTGGGGATCCTGGAGAGGTTTTTCCAGGAAGGAGCAGTTTTTTGGGCGAGGTTGTGGGCAAGGTGCTGCTGTGAGCGTGGACAGCGCGGTGATCCGGTGGTTCCACCCCAAAATCCACCCCGTTCCTCCTTGGCTCTGCCCAGGCGCCTCTCACCCCCAAACCCTCTTTGCTTTCCCGCCTCCCCTCTGATCCAGAACCTTCCTGGGAAAATTAAACCCAAAATTTGGAGTTCACTCCTAAAAGAACAGAAAAAGCCTCGGGGAGCTGAGCCCATCCTGGAGCCCTCTGGACCAGCCCTGAGGCAGCCCCAAAACTGGGGAGAACCCCAAAACTGGGAAACAGCCTCAAAACTGGGGGGCAACCCCAAAATGGGAAACAGCCCCCAACTGGGTTACAACCCCAAGCTGGAGAGCAACCCCAAAACTGGGGGCAATTCCAAAATGGGAAACAGCCCCAAACTGGGAAACAGCCCCCAACTGGGGTACAACCCCAAGCTGGAGAGCAATCCCAAAAAACTGGGAAGCAACCCCAAAAAACTGGGAAGCAACCCCAAACTGAGGAGCAGCCCCACTCGAGCACCTCGTGCCCCTCCAGCTGCCCCAGCCCAGCCCCAATTCCCAATTAATTCCCAATTAATTCCCAATTCCCGCTCCCCTCCCGCCAGCGCGTCCTTTGCCGTTGGCTCTTTGCTAAGGATAAGATGGCATCGGCAGCCGCCTGGGCCGCCTGGCTGCTTATTTTTTCTTTTTTTCCCTTTTTTTTTTTGGATTTTTTTTTTTTTTTTTGCTATTTTTAATCTCTTTTTCTATTATTTCTCTCTTCGTTCATCGCATTTTCCAGTCCCCCTCTCTCTCCCCTTCCCCCTCGGATCCAGCAGCCGCCGGCAGAACCTCCCGGCCGCTCCGAACCCCGCGGGTTTGTTTTTTTTTTTTCGCCATTTTTCCATCCTTTTTTTTTTCATTTTTCCATCCGTTTCTTTTCCCCCCGCTTCCCGCTATGCCAAGGAATAAATCGCGTTGACTGGGGAGGTCGCCTCGGAGCTCTCGTTGCCCTCGGTCTCCTCCTTGTCCTTCTTGACGGTGTACTGCCCGATGAACGATCCGTCCTCGTTGAACTGACCTTCTCCGCCTTCTCCATAGTCCACCAGGCTGTCGTCGCTCTCCTGCTGCTTTATCGTGCCGTCCAGCGAGGTCTGGCTGTTGGGAAGAGGTTTGTTGTCCTCATCGCTGGCGGCGGGAGACAGACAGACACGGCATGGGGTGAGAAACGGGGCGGGAAAGGTCTTCCCCCGGGAGAGGTGGAGATCCTAAATCCATCCGGAATGGGGGTGAGGCTTGGAGGAGCTCCGGAAAATGGGGGTTTGCTGGTGGGGGTGGAGGGGTGGGAGGTGGAGGTGGTTGGGAGTTCTGAATACCCAATTTTGGGGGTTTTTTCCTCAAAAAAAAAATCAATTTTTTGGACCTCAGTTTCTCAATCTCAATTTCTGAATCTCAATTTCTTGACGTCAGTTTCTAAATCTCAATTCCTTTCCTTTGATTCGTTAATTTCAATTTCTTAACCTCAGTTTCTAAACCTCCATTCCTTCACCTCAATTCCTTTCCTTTGATTCCTTAATTTCAAATTCTGAACCTCAATTTCTAATTCTCAATCCCTTCGCCTCAATTCATTAATGTCAGTTTCTTAACCTCAATTTCTTAATCTCCAATTCTAAATTTCTTTATCTCAATTCCTCTGCATCAATTTCTTAACCTCAATTTCTTCATCTCCAGTTCTTAATTTCTCAATCTCATTTCTTCTACCTCAATTTCTTGATCTCAATTTCTTAACCTCGGTGTCTAAATCTCAGTTTCGTTATCTCAATTCCTTTCCCTCAGTTTATTGATTTCAGTTTCTTAACCTCAATTTCCTAATCTCAACTCCTGTCCCTCAATTCCTTAATTTCAATTTCTGAACCTCAATTTCCTCATCTCAATTCCTTCCCCTCAATTTGTTAATTTCAGTTTCTGAACTTCAATTTTTCAATTTCCAATCCTCACACTCCATTCCTTAATCTCAATTTATTCACCTCAGTTTATTAATCTCAACTCCAAAATCTCAGTTTCTTAACCTCAATTTTTTTAACCTCGATTTCTCAACATTAACATTCCAACCAAAACTTGGATCAGTTAAATTCTTTCCCTCTCAATGTTTTCTATCCCCTTGGATAACCTGGTTTAGTGATTTGCTCCCAGATTTCCTTGAAAAAATGCATTTTTCCTTGAAGAAATTCAGTTTTTCCTTGAAAAACCATAGGTTTTTCTTGGAAAACACAGTTTTCCTTGAAAAAACATTTTTTTTTCTTGGAAAACACTCTTTTTCCTTGGGAAAAATGCAGTTTTTCCTTGAAAAAACCACATGCACTGTGAGTGGGACACTTTCAGGATGCCAAGTTCTGTGCAGCTTCCAAAACTCCTGGGAATTCACCTTTCCCAGCTGATTTCTAGGGATTTTGGGTTTTTCTCCTTTTCACTAAAAGCCAGGGAGCTAAAAAATAAAGAGTTTGACCCAAAAGGGAGGAAAATCACTTAAAAAAATTCCTTTTAACCAAAAACTAACCAGGGAAAAGCTATTTTCCCTCTGGAGGGTTGGGATTGATATCCCATAAATTGAGATATTTTGGGAAGGATGAGAGTGGATTGCTCTAAACTGATATAAAAAATTAATTTTTCTATCCGCTATTCCTCCATTCATGCAAATCCTGCCATATTCCTGAAGATATCCCTGAAATTTTTGTCCTCCCACCTCCATTCCTGTCTTTTCCTGGTTTTTATTTTTTATTTTGGGATTTGCCAGATTTGCTCCACTCCTTTGTTTTCCTTAAAATCGGTGAAAATATTGGGATTTATTTTCTTTTTTTTGTCACTTTGCTTGGGCTCTTGAGCTGGGCAAGGCATTAATTTCCCCTCATTCCCTGGGATTAATTTTCCTTTATTCCATGGGATTAATCGGAGAGGAATTCGAGATCCCGAAGTGGCTTTCCGAGGGAATTCCCTGGAAAAATTCCCACCCACTTTGGGAATTCAACGACAAAACAATCCCAATATTTGAGAATTTCTGTTAGATTGGCATCACGATTAAAAAAATTAATTTGTTAGGTCTGGAAGCATTGTTTTTTGTGAAAAAAGGGGATAATTCAGTGTGGAAGCAGGACGGGTTAGAAAGCCCCAAAAACGCCGAGGAGAGAGCGGCAAAACCCTTAATTCCCGACATCCCTTCCCAAAATTTTTGGGGTGAATCGAGCCAAATTCACGACCGGATCATCCCTATCAGAGGTGGATTTGCAACACCAAATTCCCGCCGGGAATTCCAGGGAATTTCCCCTCTCTCCAGGAGCGTTTATCCCGTTAGCGTGTTGGGAAGGAGCAGCCGTTATCCGTCAGCTCCTGGATCGGATTTCATTCCGTAAAAATGGATTTTATCCCATAAAAATGGATTTTTGGGAGCTCGGCTGAGCCAGGAATTATGGGATGCAGATGGGAAATGCTGTCCTGAATCCCATAAATCCCATAAATCCCATAAATCCCATAAATCCCATAAATCATCGGGAACAGGGCAAGGCTGGAGCTGGAGGGAGGATTTTTAGGGATAAGAGCAGCCAGACCGATCGGGATCCGGATTTTGGCTCATGTCCCTTGTCCCCAACTCCTGGGATGCATTTTTTCTTGGAAAACCACAGTTTTTCCTTGAAAAACCACAATTTTTCCTTGGAAAACCACCATTTTTCCTTGAAAAAAACCACAGTTTTTCCTTGGAAAACTACAAATTTTCCTTGGAAAAAACCCATCATTTTTCCTTGGAAAACCAGCATTTTTCCTTGAAAAAACCCACAGCTTTTCCTTGGAAAAAGAAAAAAGCAGTTTGAAAAAGATGTAGTTTTTCCTTGAAAAACCACTGTTTTTTCCTTGATAAAAACACAGTTTTCCCTGGAAAACTACCATTTTCCTTGAAAAAACCCCACAGTTTTCCTTGAAAAAATGTGGCTTTTCCTTGAAAAGAAGCTGTTTTTCTTGGGAAAAAAATTTCCTTAAATCTGCAGTTTTCCTTGAAAAAATGCAGTTTTTCCTTGAAAAAAATGCCATTTTCCTTGAAAAAAAATGCAGTTTTTCCTTGGAAGACCACAGGTTTTTTTCTTGAAAATAAAGGTTTTCCTTGAAAAAATGCATTTTTCCTTGGAAAAACCCCAGTTTTCCTTTAATAAAACACAGTTTTTCCTTGAAAAAAACCACAATTTTCCTTGGAAAAAACGTGATTTTTCATTGGAAAACCACAATTTTTTCCTTGAAAAAATCCCACATGCATTCCCAAATTCAATCCCGCTCCACCGGGAGGGATCAGCAGCTGGAGCTGGGGGGTGCCTGGCTGGATTTTGGGGTGAAATTCCAACCCCTGGAGCAATTCCAAGCAGGATCTGAGTCTCCGGAAGCTCCGAATTAGCGGGAATTAGAGGGATCTGGTTGGATGTGTTAGGCGGGGGATTTGGGAAACCGGGAAAAACGGGGAATTCTGGCTGTGAAGAAACCGACGGGAGGAGAGGAGGAGGGAGGAGAAGGAAGGAAAATAAAATTCCCAAAAGTTAAAAAAAAAAAAAAAAGCGGGATGTGCCGGACTTCTGGCAGCACGAGGTCCTACCTTTCAAGAGACCTTCACGGCCCATGTGGATAGACCAGGTGAAAAGGAGGAGAAGGAAAATGGGAATAAAAACAGAGAGAAGCAGAAAGAGCCTGATCAGAGAGAGAGAAAAACGAGGAGGTTCTGCATTCCCAAAAAAAAAAAAAAAAAATTACAAAAAACCCCAAAATTTCGGCATTCCTCGGGGAGTCACGGCCTCGTTATACCAAATGGAGCCGGGAGGACCATTCCAGGTGGGATTTGGTTCCTCGGGCTCCTCCTGGGAGCATCCCAAGTGGAATGGGGGTGACGCCCAGGGGACAGTGGTGGCTCTGGGGTCCCGCAGGCAGCAGGGTGAGGGTGGCCAAATTTCCACCCAGGAATTCCTTGGAATTGCCCTCTGGACAAAGCCACGCCTTCCCAGAGCTTTTCCTGCTGTTTTGTCCCTCTGGGAACAGTTCGGTGTCCTCCTGCCTGGCTGAGATGTCCCCTCCTGCCTGCCCTGTGGTGTCACCTGTGTCATTATCCCGGAGCTGACCCGGAATTCTGACCCTAAATCCGCTCGGCTTTCCCTTCCCGGCATCCAGAGTTTCCAGATTTTTGGTGGGAAATTTGGTATAATGAGGCACCAGCACGGAGTGTTGTCCATAGATAATGGTGTCCTGCTTGGGAAAAGAGCTTCCCTGCTCGGGATCACCATTATCCCGGGATGGATTATTCCGGGATTTTGGGATTTTGGGATGAGGAGCTCGGAGAGTGGCATGCACGGGGCGCTGGGGACGTGGGGGTGGCGAGGGTGGCACGGCAGCCATGGGGAGGGGACAGCAGCCGGGATGGGCTTAACTCCTTTTCCCACAGAAATCCCAAAAATCTGGGAAGGAAGAGGCTTTTCCCTGGAATCCTAAATGCTGCCCAGCCCTGCGATCAGCTCCAGCAGCCAACAGCTCCAGCTTCACCTTCCCTTCTGCCCTCCTGGGATTCTCCCGAGAATTCTGCTGTTCCTCAGGAGGAGGGGGGAAATTTTGTGGGTTTCTGGGTTTTTTGTGGGTTTTTTGTTTGTTCTTATTTGGGGGTTTTTTCCCCTTTATTTACTCCGTAAAACTCCGTGGATTCCATCCTGGAGTGTTGCTGTCCTTCCCCTTGGAAATTTTGGGAATGGGGCTGTGGATAAAATTGGGGCTCCAGCTGAGCAGAAGGATGGAGGATTGACCCCAATCCTTCCCCTCGGATGGTGTCGGGGAATTGCTCCCAGCCATTCCAAGAGGTTGGATTCCCTTTGGAATTCCTTTCGGCCATGGATTTTCCCTGGGAATGGCGGATTGGGGCCAGGAGGGGTTGGCTGGGTCCTCCTTTTTGGGGTTTTGGGAAGCAGAGCAGGGAGATCCTCGAGTGCTGCCAGAAGCTCGGCCTGGGGGAATTCCGGTGGGAATGGGGATTTGAGGTTTCCCACAGAAATCCCAAAAATCTGGGAAGAAAGAGGCTGCCTATCCTGCCTGGAATCACGGATTGGGGCCAGGCTGTGCCCTGATCCTGGGTCATTCCTGTGCCAGGAGTGTCCCATAAAATCCAGCCTGGGAGGGATGGGTTTGGGGTTTTGGGTTTGACCCCAAAACCTGCTGGTTTGGGTTTTGGGTTTGACCCCAAAACCTGCGGCAGGACCAGGCTGAGCTCATTCTTGTCTCCCTGTCCCAGCGAGAAATCCCAAAGGAGCATCCCGGGAATCCACAGGTGGATTTTTGGCCACCCTGAGCAGCTCTGGCAGGGAGGTTTTGGCCCTGGATGTTGTTTTAGGACCATGAGGAATGCCAGCCTTTCCCTACAACATCCCACTGGGATCTGTTTGTGTTCTGTGGGGTTTTTGGGAGTCTGGGGAGCTTTGGGATTAATGAAATCCTTTGGAATTAAAAAAGTCCCTCTGGAATGGAGTTGCTGTGCCACTGACAAAATAAATATGATCTCCTGCTCCATTTCCCTTCCTGATTCACTTTATTTCCCCTAAATCCTCCGGCAGAACCTTTTCTTTTTCCATCCCTTCCTGCATCCCAAATAAATCCTTCCCCTGCTGGGAATGACTGCTGGATTGAATCAACCCCTGGTTTAAATCAGGAGGAAAATCCCTGATTTTCAGCTCAGCTCAGGCGGGAAAGGGAATTTGAATTCTTAAAGGAATTCTTGAAGGAATTCTTGAAGGAATTCTTGAAGGAATCCTTTAAGGAATTCAAATTAAAACATCCCAGATTCCCTCATTTTCCAGGTGAGCTCTGGCAGTGGGAATCATGGGAAATTCCCGGAATCCTCCAAGGGGTTTTGGTGGAATTTTGTGGGGCTGGAATGCAGGCAGACCCCAAATCATCCCCTTTTCCTGCTTCCAGGGCTGATCCCAAGAGAATTTTGGGAATTTCTCCCCTGGGTATTCCTTTATGGGAAGGAGAGGGGCTGAGCTATGGGGTGAGACTGCAGAAATACCTTCAGGGTGAGACAAAATTTGGGGGTTTGGGGTAATTTTTTTGGGTTTTATTGGGGTTTGTGTGTCAGGAGCTTCGTTAGGGTTGATTTACTCCTGCCAGGAGCTGTCCCAGGAGCTGATTCCGGAATCCCAAAAAAACTTTGGGTATTTCTTCCCTGGATATTCCTTTATGGGAAGGAGAGGGGTTGAGCTATGAGGTGAGACTCCAGAAATACCCTCAGGGTGGGACAAAATTTGGGTTTTTTGGGGTGATTTTTGTGGGTTTTACGTGGGTTTTTATGTGTTAATCAGGAGCTGAGCTAATTCCAGAGTCCTAGCTCTGCCTGCACTGATCCCAACAAAACTTCTGGAATTTCTCCCCTGGATCCTCCTTTAGGGTATTCCACAAATACCCTCAGTCTGCTCCAAAATTCGGGGTTTTGGGGTGATTTTTGGGGTTTTATTTGTTAACCAGTAGCTGAGCTAATTCCAGAATCCCAGCTCTGCCTGGAGTGATCCCAACAGGCATTCCTCCCAGGGACCTTCCTTTAGGATATTCCACAAATACCCTCAGGCTGCTCCAAAATTCGGGGTTTTGGGGCGATTCTTTGGGATTTTACACCTCAAGAGCTCCATTAGGGTCGCTCTGCTCCCGCTGGGATCTTCCCCAGATAGCCAATTCCAGAATCCCAGGAAAACAAGGAGCATCCCAGCGTTTCGGGAACCGTTTCTTCGGGAAGAACGGGCAGCGGGAAGGCGGCGGGAGGAGGGAAAAGGGGGAAACAGGGATCGTTCCGGGGGGATTTGTGGGATTTGTGGGGGGAAAAGGGGGTCGTGATGGCGGGGAGGGATCCGACATTCCGGGGGATCCCACCTGTAGTCGAAGGATCCGTCCTCCACGTTCTTGTCCTCGGGGTTGAGGTGCTCGTCCTTGTTGTCGCGCACTGGGAGGGAGGAGAGGATTCCCAGTTAAACCAGTAAGGGTTTGGGGAGGAGTTCTGGGGGAGAGCTGAGGGGGAAGAGGCTGGAGAGCGAAAAATTGGACTGGGAAGGGTTGGAAAAGGGAGTTACAAGGGGGTTACAAAGGGGTTATAAAGGGGCTAAAAAAGGGTTACAAAGGGGTTACAAAACAGTTACAAAGGGGTTACAAAACAGTTACAAAGGGGTTACAAAACAGTTACAAAGGGGTTACAAAAGGGTTATAAAGGGTTACAAAGGGGTTATAAAAGGGTTACAAAGGGGTCACAAAGGGGTTACAAAGGGGTTATAAGTTACAAAAGTGTTTGAAAAGGGTTTGTGAAGTATTTCCAAAGGGCTTACAAGATGTTTGCAAAGGGTTGACAAAAGGTTTGCAAAGGGCTGGACAAGGTTTAGGGTTTTTTTAAAAGAAATGTTCAAAATTATTTTGTATAATTATTAAAAAGAAACACCTTAAAACCAATAAATATAAATGTAAAATTAATGTTTTATCAGTAAATAACCCCCTGAAAAAAATTAATGAAATGATGCTTCTTTTAAATTCATATATAAATTTTATGGATATAATTTATATTTCAATTTTTATACTCACATAAAATATAGCTCTGTAATTCTTACCATTGGATTATCCTGGACCTGTTTAAACTTTGGGAATGCCCATTCCCGCTCTCAGCTGGATATTCCCCACCACTGGATTATCCCAGACCTGTTTCAATTCCAGGAATTCCCATTCCCACTCTCACCTGGACATCTCCCACCACTGGATCATCCCAAACCTATTTAAATTCCGGGAATTCCTGTTCCCACTCTCACCCTGTTATTCCCCACCACTGGATTATCCCAGACCTTTTTAAATTTCAGGAACGTCCATTCCCACTCTCACCTGGATATCTCCCAGAACTGGATCATCCCAAACCTGTTTAAACTTTGGGAATGCCCATTCCCATCTCTCACTTGGATACTTCCCACCACTGGATCATCCCAAACCTTTTTAAATTCCGGGAATTCCCATTCCCACTCTCACCTGGACATTCCCCATTACTGAGTTATCCCAGATCCATTTAACCCTTGGAATTCCCATTCCCACTCTCACCTGGACATCTCCCACCACTGGATCATCCCAAACCTATTTGAATTCCGGGAATCCCCGTTCCCGCTCTCACCCGGATATTCCCCACCACTGGATCATCCCAAACCTGTTTAAATTCCAGGAATTCCCATTCCTGCTCTCACCTGGATATCTCCCACTACTGGATCATCCCAAACCTTTTTAAATTTTGGGAATTCTCATTCCCACTCTCACCCTGTTATTCCCCACCACTGGATCATCCCAAACCTATTTAAATTCCAGGAATTCCCATTCCTACTCTCACCTGGACATCTCCCACCACTGGATCATCCCAAACCCATTTAAATTCCAGGAATCCCCATTCCCACTCTCACCCGGGTACTTCCCACCACTGGATCATCCCAAACCTATTTAAATTCCGGCTCTCACCCGGGTACTTCCCGCCGCGGCTCCTCTTGATGAAGCAGACGATGAGCAGGATGAGCACCAGCAGGGCGATGGCGCACATCAGGCCGATGAACCAGCCCTGCGTGGCGATGTCCACCTGGTTCTTGGTGTAAGCTGCCGGGAAAACGGGAAAAACGGTCCTGAGGAAGGGAGGAAAACGGGGAGGGAGTGGAGGAGGAGGAATTCAGGGCGCTGGTTTGGGAATTTTCTGGAGTTTGGGTGGTGATGGCTGAGGGTGGAGCTCAGGGGTTGTGGGTTTTGGCGTTTTTTGGTGGTTTTGGGTGGATTTTTTGTGGGATTTTTGTGTTTTGTTGATGTTCTTCTGGTGGTTCTTTGGTGGAATTTTTGGTGGTCTTTCAGTGACATTTTGGTGTTTCTTGGTGGTTTTTTGGTTGCTTTTGGTGCTTTTATGTGTATGTTTTTAATGGTTTTTTGGTGTTTTTTGGTGGTTTTGGGGTGGGGTTTTGGTGGGATTTTTGTGGGTTTTTTGTGTTTCATTGGTGAGTTTTTTCTGGCCTTTTGGTGTATTTTTGGTGGGGGTTTTGTGGTTTTCTGTGGGTTTTTGGTGTGTTTTTGGTGGGGTTTTTGTATTTTATTGGTGGTGTTTTCTTGTGGTTTTTCATGTTTTTTCCCTTTTGCTAAATAACTCCATTTCCTCCAGAACAGCAGAGGAACAGCAGAGGAACCCAACAGAAAGCAAAACCTGGGAAAAGGGAATTGCAAATAAAGCAGAAGAAGCTGTGGAAGAGATGGAATGGAATTTGCTGCACCTGAAAACTGAAAATCCAAGAGAAACATTCCCAAATCCTGCTCTCCAGGGATTTTGGGGAACACCATGGATCAAGGAATTGCTGAACCCTCAGGGTCCATTGGAAGCCTTGAACTGGGATGGACTGGGATGGACTGGGATGGACTGGGATGGACTGGGATGAACTGGGATGGACTGGGATGAATTGGGATGGACTGGGATGATCTGAGATGGACTGGGATGAACTGGGATGGACTGGGATGGATTGGGATGAACTGGGATGAACTGGGGTGGACTGGGATGGACTGGGATGGACTGGGATGAACTGGAGGGTCTCCAGGACTGGGAAGGTCCTGGTGGAAGACCTGGGAACAAGTGGGAAAAGCTTGGAATGACACAGGGAATGACAACAAGAATGACAGGGATCCCAAAGAAACCCTCAAGAAAAGAACCCAAAAAGAGAAAAAGAAAAGAACTCAAGAAAAACCCTAAAGAAATCCCTCAAGGTCCATTGGAAGCCTTGAACTGGGATGAACTGGGATGGACTGGGATGGACTGGGATGAACTGGGTTGAACTGGGATGGACTGGGATGAACTGGAGTCCCTGCAGGGAGGACTGGAGGTTCTCCAGGACTGGGAACATCCTGGTGGAAGACCTGGGAACAAGTGGGAAAAGCTTGGAATGACACAGGGAACGACAACAGGAATGACAGGAATCCCAAAGAAACCCTAAAGAAAAGAAACCCAAAAAGAGAAAAAGAAAAGAATTCAAGAAAAACAAACCCAAAGAAATCCCACAGAAACCCTCAGAATCCCAAATAGAAGAGATCTGATCTCTCCAAGTTTTTTGGTTTTTTTTTCCTGGAGCAAATTCCTGCTTCCAGCACCTTCTCAAGGCTCCTGCCTGTTAATGGGATTAATTCCAAGCCTCAATCCCATCCTCCCGTGTCCTCCGTGCCATTCCCAGATTCCCACACGGTCGGACAGACAATTCCATGGCCTATAAATAGATCCGAGGTCCTTTTCCAGCCTCTCCTTGGAATTCAGCGAGGCAGAGCAGAGCAGAAAATAACCTGCAGTGACTTGCAGGGTTTGTCTGAGCGGGGAAAACTGAGGAGTTCCCGGTGGGAATGTGGGAGAATCAGGATGGGATCGGGGATGGAGATGGGCAGGGCAGAGCAGAGAGAGTCCTGGAAATCTGGGAAGAAAAAGATGGATAAGGAAAGCAGGGAATGACCCTCTCTCCATGTGCTCAGAGGGAAAGGATCTTGGAAAAATGGGATGGATCGGCAAAAATTCCCACCCCACAGAATTTCAGGGCTTAAACCGGAAACTGAAAACTGAAAGAGAAGAAGTTTTCCCCTCAGGATGAAATGCAAGGAATTCCAGGCCAACCACGGCAAGGAAATTTGGATAAAGCAGGACAAGGAAACGAGGGAGAACCTTTGGTCAAGAAGTGATGCCGAACCCGGAACATTTTGGGATTTTGGGAAGCACCGAGGGCGGAAGGAGCTGCCTGATGCTTCCTTTGGCTGTTTGTCCCACTAAAGCTGCCAAATCCCGCATTTCCTCCACCCCAACCTGAGCTCCCTGAGGATGCACTTTTGGATGGAGAGGATGAGATGATAATGAAGAAATTGATTCGATTATCCCAGCCCTCGGGGAGGGGAAACCTGGAGATGGGAAAAGATTCCATGGATAGCAGTGAAATGGGATTTTTCCAGGGGGAAACAAAGGGGTCATCAAGTAGGAATAATGGGATGAGGGTTGGAGCTGAGTTTGGAAAGGAGAGAGGATTTTAAACCCCAAGTGCCCAGGAGATCTCTGGGCTGGAGGTATTGCCTGGAGGTAAAGGGATAATCTCCACCCTTTCCCAGAAAAAAAAAAAAAAAAGGGGAATTATTTCCATCCTTCCCAAAGAAAAAGGGGATAATTTCCATCCTTCCCACAAAAAATGGAGTATAATTTCCATCTTCCCCCCAAAAAAGGGGGATAATTTCCATCCTTCCCAGAAAAAAGGGGATAATTTCCATCTTCTCCCCCAAAAAAGGGGAATAATTTCCATCCTCCCCAAAAAAGGGTTCCCCCCAACACCCAAGGACCAAATTGGAGTCCCAGCAAGGATGGATTTGGAATAAACGAGTGAAGGGAAGGTTTGGAGCCTGTGGATCTCCCAGGGGATTTTGTGATTTGCTTTAAGGTGACAACAACCTCGAGGGAAAACGGGAAAGCAGCTGCCTGATCCAACGGGTCCTGATTGGAATTGCAGCTGCGGAGCCTTTTTAGAAATAATTAAGGATAATTTCATGGCAGCAAAGTCGTCAGCTAAGCGGTGTGATTGACGTGCCAGGAGCAGAGCTCGGCGCAAGTGAGATTTTGTCTCTGATTGCAAAGATTCTTGGGGTGAAAAGTCCCTGTGGGATTGTATTCCCAGAATTCCAGGATGGCTGAGGTTGGAAAATCCCACCAGGATCATCGAGTCTGAGCTGTGCCCAATCCCCACCCTG
Source organism: Entomyzon cyanotis (assembly GCA_024500445.1). NCBI lineage: Eukaryota > Metazoa > Chordata > Aves > Passeriformes > Meliphagidae > Entomyzon > Entomyzon cyanotis. Next base: position 4,568,781 of record JAKEPQ010000908.1, on the reverse strand, counting down.
AGTGCCACAGCCAGGTGACACCTGCAGGGCTGAGCACTCCAAACCTCCCTGGGCACTTCCAATCCCTGACCACCCTTTCCATGAGGAAATTCCTGCTGCTGTCCAACCTGAGCCTCCCCTGGCCCAGCCTGAGGCTGTTCCCTCTCCTCCTGTCCCTGTGCCCTGCGATCAGATCCCAAATCCCTCCTGTCGGGGAGTCTGCAGAGCCACAAGGTCCCCCTGATCCCCTTTTCTCCAGGCTGAGCTCCTTTCCCAGCTCCCTCAGGATTCTCCCAACCCTTCCCTTTCCTGGATGTTCTTCCCAGTGTTTGGCCAAGCTGAGAAACTCATTCATTTATTCCAAATCCAGCAGACCTCCTTCCACTCCGCTATTTTTGTCATTTCCAAGTGCCCTTTGCTCCTGGGAGGAATTTTTTTTGCCTTAATGAGCCGCCAGTTAATCAGGAGCAAAATCCAAGCAGCACTTCCCGCCGGGGAATATTCCTTATTTATCCACCTCCAGCCTGAAGAAACCTTCAGAACAACCATTTACAAGACATCAAAACCCCCCAAAACCCCCCAAAACCTGCATAATTCCCTTTTATCCAAAGCATTCCCTATGCCATAGGGGTCCTGCAGCATCCAGCCAGGATGGGAATGGATGTGGAGAATTTATTCCTGCAGGGAAGGCGACAACTCCGAGCATCCCACAGGGCTCAGGTCAGCACCATCAGCCTCCAGCCCGGGGATAAAGGTGGCTGAGTCCTTAATCTCCATGAAAATATCAGTAGGAACCTCTCAATTATGGAAAATATATGCAGAGCTTTCCCGGCAGGAATCAGCCAAGGATATTGTGCTTTTTTTTCCTGGTTTTTTAATGATTCCCGGCCCCTTGCTGTCCCCCCATGGATCCTGAAGTGGGGGGAAAGCAGGGGAGAAAGGGAAAGAGGCGGGTCCAGGTTGGGAATGGTTGTCCAGGGGGATAAAATATTATCCAAAGGGATAAAATTGTTATCCAGAGGGATAAAATCATTTTAATCCAGAAGGATTAAAATCCAGATAAAATCGTTATCCATAGGGATAACTTCCATGTCAGGGTGGGAGATGTCACTGGCAGTGATTTTGGACTCAGGGAAAGATCCAGAAGTAGAAAAAAAAATCAGGGATTTAACCCAAAACTGGGGAATCTGAGTCCAGAATCAGCTCTGATGTGTGGGATGGGAATATTCCAGAGGTGCTGTGCCATGGATTTGCTCAATCCCAGAGCAGTTTGGGGACAGAGGGGGACAGAGCCCAGGGCAGCTCCCACTAAGGGTTTGTCCTTGTTGGGCAGCGTTGGACACCCCAAACCCACCCGGGTGTGGCACCTGGGGACACGGTGGCCTTGGCGGTGCCAGGGCGATGGCAGGACTCGATGATCCTAGAGGTTTTTCCAACCTTAGCAATTCCACGGAACGCCATCTCTCCCTGCCAGGGAATTCCCCAGATTTTCGGATGATTTTGGATACACACAGGGGGCGTGGGGAGCTCTGCTCCCCAATTCCCAAATCTCTCCCTTGCTGGGAATCCCATTTTCCTTTCACCCTTCCTGGCAGAGCCCAGGAATTCCCAGACCTTCCCATCCCACGGCTGGAGCCAAAACCATTTAAATTCCTTGAAAATCTCCACCTCTATCAGGGTTTCCTGCTCTGGTGTTTCCTGCTCTGTGGAATTTCAGTGAAATATTTGACAGGAGCACAGATCCCTATGGAAAAGCCTCATGAGGATTCGGAGGGATTTAGGGCCGTTTGGATTTTCTGGGAATCATCAGGAGGGAACGGCGGGGATTTATAAATGGATAAAACTCCTGTGGGACAAATGAGGAGCTGGGTGGGAATCAGGGAATCCATCAGCAGGAAGACGTGGAAACCACACGGATCCAAAGCCTGGGAATTACACCCGAAGTGCCGGAGGAAAGATGCCAGGAGGATGGGAATCCCTAAGGATACACTCGTGCCAACACCGCATTCCTGCTCCGGTCCTGCATCCCATCCCATCACCCTCTGGATTGTCCCCAGGAGTCCCCAGCGGGCTCGGGGGCTGTGACAGCATGGATGTGTTCTCCTCCCTTTCCTTCATCCCAAGGGATCCCCAAATTGAGGAATCCCCAAACTGAGGAATCTCCATCCCGAGGAATCCCCAAATCGAGGAATCTCCATCCTGAGGAATCCCCATCCCTTCCTGGGATTCTCCTCCTCCTCTGTGCAATGCTGAGGATTGAGAAATTCCAGGCGCTGAGGGGGGTGGGATGAGGGTTTTCCACGCAGCTGTGGCTGGAGCACCATGGGGATGGTGGGGAGATGCTGGGGACACTCTGGGGACACTCTGGAGACACTCTGAAGACACGACGGGGCCATGCCAGGGATGCTCTAGGGACATGTTTGGGACACCCTTGGGACACGCCGGAGCCATGCCAGAAACACACTTGACACATGCCATGATGGGGACACGCCAGGGACACTCTGGGGTCACACCACAGACACTCTGGGGACACTTTGGGGACAGGCTGGGCCCATTCCAGGGACGCCCTGGTGACACTCTGGAAACACCATGGGGACACCCTGGAGACACCCTGGGGACATTCCGGGGACATGCCATGGAAACTCTGAGGACACTCTGAGGACACTCTGGGGCCATGCTGGAGCCATGCTGGAGCCATGCTGTGGACACTGAGGTGACACTCTGGGGGACACTGTGGGGACATCCTGAGGACACTGTGGGGCCATGCCAGGGACACTGTGGGGACACTCCAAGGACACTTTGGGGACACTTTAGGAACACCCTGAGGACACTGTGGGGCCATGCCGGGGTCATGCCGTGGGCACTCTGGGTACACTTTGGGGACACTCTGGGGACACTCCAGGGACACTCTAGGACCATGCTGGGGCCATGCTGTGGACACTGTGGGAACAGTCCGGGAACACCCTGGAGACACTCTGGGGACACTTCAGGGGCACTCTGGGGACACCCTGGGACCATGCCATGGGCACTCTGAGGAAACTCCGAGGACACTCTGAAGACACCCTGAGGACACTGCTGGGGCCATGCTGGGGACACTCTGGGGACACTTTGAGGCACAGCCTGGGGACACTTCAGGGCACATGCCTGGGGACACTCTGGGGACACTCTGAGGACACCCTGGGGACACTTTAGGCACAGCCTGGGGACACTGCGGGGCCATGCTGGGGACACGCCCGTCTCACCTGAGCTGGTGGTAAAGGTAATGTACGAGTGCTCGCTGGGGTGAGACCATATGGGGAACACCCAGAGCTTGTACATCATCCCCGGCGTCAGATCGGCCAGCTGCACCGAGGACGGGCCCTGAGCCCTAACGGGGATGGACCGCTCTGTCTTGTTACCTGGGGAACAGAAACCGCACATCAAACCCTGCCCGACACCCCGCGGGGACACCGGGGACACCGCAGCCTTGGCTGGCGCTGCGGTATGGCCGGGAACGGCGCAGCTCCCGGGGCAGGGTTTGGGATCGAGACTGAGCCAGGGGGCTGCTGGTTTGGGATCAAAACAGAGCCAAGGGGCTGCTGGTTTGGGATCAATACTGAGCCAAGGGGCTGCTGGTTTGGGATCAATAGTGAGCCAAGGGGCTGCTGGTTTGGGATCAATACTGAACCAAGGAGTTGTTGGTTTGGGATCGAAACCAAGCCAAAGAGCTGCTGGTTTGGGGTCATTGTCCCAGCCAAGGAGCTACTGATTTGGGATCAATACTGATTCAAGGAGTTGCTGGTTTGGGATCAAAACAGAGCCAAGGAGCTGCTCATTTGGGGTCATTGACCCAGCCAAGGAGCTGCTGGTTTGGGATCGAGACTGAGCCAAGGAGCTATTGGTTTGGGATCAATACTGAGCCAAGGAGGTACTGGTTTGGGATTGTTTCCTGACCCAAGAAGCTGCTGGTTTGGGATTGAGACCAAGCCAAGGAGGTACTGGTTTGGGGTCATTGTCCCAGCCAAGGAGCTGCTGGCTTGGGATTGTTTCCCGACCCAAAGAGCTGCTGGTTTGGGGTTGGTACCCTGGGGACAAGGAGGTGCGGATTTGGGGTTGTGCTGTTTTGGGATCGTTACCCCAACTCCTTTATCTGAAATGCCGATTCCAGGGATTACAGACCAGCACAGCACCGGATGTGAGGGCTGGGAATAAACTCTGGGATAAACAGCAGCCGATTTCTCCAGAAATCCCAAACCAGCCAACACCACAAAACCTGTCCTTAAACCAGCCCCGAACCTGAGATCCTGGCTGTGCTTCCTGCCCGCGACGGAGCCTGACAGCGCCGAGAGACACCGAGGAGGAGCTTTGGGATCATAGAGGATTCTGCCAACTCCAGGTTTGGGAATCCCATCTTCCAATTCCCATCAGTTTAATTTTTCTCCTTATTTTCCATCTCTTTCCATTGACCACAGCTCAACACCCCTGAAGATCATCCAACCCCACGGCCGTCGGCGCACAGAGAGGGAACTGCTCCAGAGCCACCCTAACCACCACAACCATGAGGTTTTCTCTCCCCAGTTTTCCAGCTGGAAAATGAAATCCGAGGGATGGGTGGGAGCTGGCAGGATCTCTAAGGGCACCAAAATGACCACAAGGTTTTCCCCTCCCATTTTTCCAGCTGGGATTGGGGAATACAATCCAAGGAATCAGCAGGATCTCTAAGGGCACTGACAACCATGAGGTTTTCCTTTCCCATTTTTCCAGCTGGAATTGGGGAATTCAATCTAAGGAATCAGCAGGATCTCAAACGGCACTGACAACCATGAGGTTTTCCTTTCCCATTTTTCCAGCTGGAATTGGGGAATTCAATCTAAGGAATCAGCAGGATCTCAAACAGCACCACCACGACTGCAAAGCTTTTCCCTCCCAATTTTCCAGCTGGAAAATGAAATCCAAGGAACGGGCAGGAGCTGGCAGGATCTCTAAGGGCACTGAAATGACCACGAGGTTTTTTTCCTCCATTTTTCCAGCTGGAATTGGGGAATTCAATCCAAGGGAGCTGGCAGGATCTCAAAGGACACTGCCATGACCGTGAAGTTTTCCCTTCCCATTTTTCCAGCTGGAATTGGGGAATCCAATCCAAGGAATTGGCAGAATCTCAAAGGACACTGCCATTACCATGAGGTTTTCCTCTCCCAATTTTCCAGCTGGAAAATGAAATCCGAGGGATGGATGGGAGCTGGCAGGATCTCTAAGGGCACTGAAATGAACTCAAGGTTTTCCTTTCCCGTTTTTCCAGCTGGAATTGGGGAATTCAATCCAGGATCTCTAAGGGCACTGACATAACCATAAGGTTTTCCTTTCCCATTTTTCCAGCTGGAATTGGGGAATTCAATCCAAGGAATGAGCAGAATCTCAAAGGGCACCAGCATGACCACGAGGTTTTCCTCTCCCAGTTTTCCAGCTGGAAAATGAAATCCAAGAAACGGGCAGGAGCTGGCAGGATCTCAAAGGGCACTGACACAACCATGAGGTTTTCCTTTCCCATTTTTCCAGCTGGAATTGGGGAATCCAATCCAAGGAATGAGCAGAATCTCAAAGGGCACTACCATGACCGTGAAGTTTTCCCTTCCCATTTTTCCAGCTGGAATGGGGGAATTCACTCCAGGATCTCTAAGGGCACCAACACAACCACGAGGTTTTTCCCTCCCTTTTTTCCAGCTGGAATTGGGGAATTCAATCCAAGGGAGCTGGCAGGATCTCTAAGGGCACTGACACCACCACGAGGATTTCCCCTCCCATTTTTCCAGCTGGAATTGGGGAATTCAATCTAGGATCTCAAAGGGCACCAACACAACCACGAGGTTTTTCCTCCCTTTTTTCCAGCTGGAATTGGGGAATTCAATCCAAGGGAGCTGGCAGGATCTCTAAGGGCACTGACACCACCACGAGGATTTCCCCTCCCATTTTTCCAGCTGGAATTGGGGAATTCAATCTAGGATCTCAAAGGGCACTGACACAACCACGGAGATTTCCCCTCCCGTTTTTCCAGCTGGAATTGGGGAATTGGATCCAGGGAACCGGCAGGATCTGCAAGGGCACCGCCACCCCGTAATGCCCCACGCGATCTGATGCTTACTGGTGATATACTTAACCACAAAGTCAGTTCCTGCCGAGAAATTGTGGCTCCAGGTGATGTTTGCCCAGTTACTGTTCGCCATGGCCCTGATGTCCCATATGGACGATCCATTGGCGGCTGGGGATGGTTAGAAGAGCGGTTAGTGGGGTGGTTAGTGGGGTCGGAGCCGGATTGGAGGGTGCATGGAGGGTGGTGGTGGGGGGAGGTGGAAAAATTGTGTGGAAACTTAAAAAAAACCCAAAAAAACCCTAAAAAAACCCTTAAAAAACCTTCAAAAACCAAAAAAACCCTTAAAAACCTTAAAAAAACATTAAAAAACCTTAAAAAACCCTTGAAAAACCCTAAAAAAAGCCTAAAAACCTTAAAAAACCCACCCTAAAAAAACCTTACAAAACCTCTCAAAACCTCACAAAACCCTCGCAAGAATGATATAAAAATGTTGAAAAAGCCTTTAAAAATCTTAAAAAAACCTCACAAAACCCTAATGTAAACCTCACAAGAACATAATAAAAATGCTTAAAAAGCCTTTCAAAATCTTCCAAAATCCCTCACAGAATCCTAATGAAAACTTCACAAAAATGGGGTAAAAACGTTTAAAAAACCTTACAGACCTAAAAAAACTTACTAAAACCTCTCAAAACCTCACAAGAATATAATAAAAGCATTTTTAAAAGCCTCACGAAACCCCCACAAAATCCTTACAAAAAGCCCACAAAAACTTTACAAAATCCTTACAAAAATGTCACAGAAACACTTGAACATCATAAAAACCTCACAAAAACCTTAAAAAAAAAATTTACGAAACCCTTACAAAAATCTTACAAAGCCTCACAACAACGTCACAAAACCCTTACAGAATTCTCACAAAACCCCACAAAACCCTCACAAAAATCTTAAAAATCCTTACAAAATCCTTACAAAAACCTTACAAAATCCTTACAAATTCCTGGAGGGAACACTTCAATCCAAACCCAAGCATGGATTAACTTCATCCTAAGGATGAATTTATTTTTTCCAAGATTCCCAACATTTTTAGGGTTTAAATCCAACCCCACTCGGCTCATCCCGAAATCCTTCCAGGGCACATCCCTCCCGGATTTCCCGCCTGGATGAGCATCGTGGGTTTTCCTGGCATTTTTCCTCGGGAAATTCTGAGGTTTTGACCTCACAAAATTGGGATTGACACCCACAACCCCTGGGAAAAAACTGACTGTGGGATTTTTAGGGTTCTGCCACTGCAGGGTGACACAAAATCCTTTAAATCCTGGGCTGGGTGAGGACACAGGAAGTCCCTTTTTCCTTCCTGTCCTTTTTCCCTGCTTTGTGCCTCACACCACATCCGCTATTCCAAATTTTCCATGGATTAATTACTGTTTTTCCATGGATTAATGACTGTTTTTCCATGGATTAATGACTGCTGTGGGGGTGACTTCACTCCGTCACCACACCTGGGCTGTCATATGGGGGAAAATCCCCCCCGATTGAGGTTTTGGGGGATTTTTAAAGCATTTCAACCTGATTTTATGGAAAAATATAAAGAGACTGCTTTGAACTGAGTCACGGAATCATCCCAGGCTGGTCTGGGTTGGGAGGAACCTCAAAACTCAACGCATTCCACCCCATATTCCACATTTCCCACCATCCCAGGTTGCTCCAAACCCCATCCAACCTTTTAATCCCAATTCCATCCCTTTCGCTCAATTTATTTCCAAATAAACCTAATAATTCACCAACCGCACATCCCACCACCCCGGCGTTTCCAACCCAAGGCTCTGCCAGATAAATCCTTCAAGATTTATCCCCAAACCACAACCAAGCAGGGAAGATTTCCCCACCAGATCCGAGTCGGCACGAGATGTTTCCCCTGACCCGGGAAACACCCGGCAAGGGAATTGTGCTGGAAATCCTGGAATTCCCACCCTTCCCGGGGGCTCCGGGAGCAGCGGGATAAACCCGAGAACTCGGATAAATCCTGACAGCTCTCCTCGCCGGCAGCTGAAGCGCTAAATCCGAGGTGACGTTTCCCGCGGGAGCGCCAGAACCCGTTTGTAACAGCGCTAAACGCAGGATCACGCTTTGGGGCTGTTTGTAGGGTTTTTTGGCTCTTCCCAAACACTCATCGCCACACCCCAGAACTGAGACCACAGAGAGACCTCCAAATTCCCAGTTTTACACCCAAATTCCCAACCCTGAGCCACTCCCAGAGCATGGCACAGCTCCGATTTCCCCAGATCCGCAGGAATCGAGGTGGGGAAGGATGCCAGTAGGGTCAGAGAGGGGTTAGGAGGAAAAGGAAAGCTCAGTACCCAACTCGTGCCTGGTGGTGGCTGCCGGAGCCCTCTCGGCAGCGGCGCTGGTGCTGGCGGCGGTGCTGGCGGCGCTGGTGGTGGTGGTGGTTGTTGTGGTGGTTGTAGGGCTGGTTGTAGGGCTGATTTCAGGGCTGGTTGTAGGGCTGACTGTAGGGCTGGTTGTAGGGCTGATTTCAGGGCTGGTTGTAGGGCTGACTGTAGGGCTGATTGTAGGGCTGATTTCAGGGCTGGTTTCAGCACTGGTTTCCTCCACTGCGGTTGGAGGTGGCCCAGTTGCCTCTGGGAGAGGGAAACACTGGCTTTGTACCTGAGGTGACGCCCCGGGGCTTGGCACGGCACGGCATGGCATGGCTCAGAGCAAATCCCGCTGGGAACACATGGCTGAACCCTTTTCCTATCCCTGACCCCATGCAGGAAGGGTCTGCACGCATTCCGGGGGCTGGGGAGGTGCAGGAGCAAATCCCACTAGGAATATGAGGCTGAACCCTTTTTCCTATCCTTCTCCCCATGCAAGGATGAGCTGCACACATTCCAGTAGCTGGCAAAAGTGCTGGAAAAAATCCCATTGGGAATGCACGGCTGAACCCCTTTTTCTATCCCTCTCCCCATGCAGGGATGGTCTGCACCCAGTCCAGGAGCTGAGGAGGTGCTGGAGCAAATCCCATTGGGAATGCACGGCTGAACCCCTTTTCCTATCCCTGACCCAATGGAGAGACAGCCTGAGCCCCTCCTAGGGTTTGGAGCAAATCCCATTGGGAACGCCAGGCTGAACCCATTTTCCTATCCCTGACCTCATGCAGGGATGGTCTGCAACCATTCCAGAAACCGGGAGAGGTGCTGGAAAAAATCCCATTGGGAATGCATGGCTGAACCCCTTTTCCTATCCCTGACCCAATGGAGAGACAGCCTGAGCCCATCCTAGGGGTTGGAGCAAATCCCATTGAGAGCACCAGGTTGAACCCATTTTCCTGCCTCTGTCCTGTTGTGTCCATCCCAGGAGCTGAGGAGGTGCTGGAGCAAATCCCACTGGGAACATGAGGCTGAACCCGTTTTCCTATCCCTGACCCCATGGAGAGATGGCCTGAGCCCATTCCAGGGGTTGGAGCAAATCCCATTGGGAATGCCAGGCTGAATCCCTTTTCCTATCCCTGTCGCCACGCAGGGATAGCCTGAGGCCATTCCAGGAGCTGCTCCAGTTCCCACAGTCTGATCCCACTCCCAATCCCGATCCCAATCCCAGGGCAGAACGAGCTGCTTCTCCTCTGATTTTTCCCTGCCCATCACCCTCCTGGGACGAAACAGCACAGATTTCACCCTGGAAAAATGGCTCTGAGGGGACGCACGGCTTTGTCCTCATCCCATCCTCCTCATCCCATTGTCCCACCGCGCTCGGGGCTCCTGGGAAAACCTAATGGGATTTAGCTCTCCAGGAACACCCGCGAATCCCATTTGTCGGGCGAGGCGCAACTCTGTTAATCCAGCCGCCCCCGCACTACACCTCCAGCATTTTTGGAGCTGCCAGCTCAGCCTGCAGCTTCCCAGAGTTTTTTTCCAGCCTGGAGAAGGAGAAGTTTCGGTATTGAGGAGGATCTGAGCTCATGGAGGAGGGAGGGACGGAGATTTGCCGGAATTTGCCTGAAATTTGTATTCAAATCAGGACGGAGGGTTTGGAACACCTCGGGCTGTCCCGGGGGAAATCGGGAGCGATTTGTTTGCTAAATGGGTTCACTTGAGCTGCGATTCCAAGGAAAAATGGGGAAATGTGTCCTTTAAACTCTCCCTGAGTGTGCGTGAGGCTCCTGCTGACAGGGAGGAAGGCATTTCCAGCAGAAAAAGCAGCTGGAATTCTGCTCCAAATACCAAAGGTAACTCGGAGGGGATTCACCCCGGGACGCTCAGGTTAAATCAGATTTATACAAATCATTCCTGCAGGTCGAGGCATTCCCAACCCCTCTGCTGGGCAAAGGGAAGCAGATTTTATAAATGTCACCCCCGGACGAGATCAGCTCCAGGAAAGCACTTTAGAACCAGTTCTAGGGCCGAGCGGGGCTTTTCTTTCCCTCCCAGCCCATCCCCGAGGAGAGCAGAGCCCTAAAAGCTCCATCCCAAAGCGGAGAGGGGCGGCAGCTCGCTAAATCCTTCTGGCATGCAAAAAACCCCACAGTTACAGCAGGGCCAGGCCAGGGGAGACCCCAGAGCTCTCCAAGGTCCTAAAAAACATCAGCCCAGCCCCAGGGATGACCCAAGAGCACCCCCAGTTCCTCAAAAGAGCCCTAGGAGCAGCCACGGTCACCCCAAACCCCAGTCCAGCCCCAAATGTGCTCCTAGAGCACCCCCAGTTCCTCAAAAGTGCCCCAGAGCAACCACAGTCACCCCAAAATCCCCAGCCCATCCACCGAGATCAGCCGCAGTCACCCCAAACCCCCCAGACAGACCCAGAATTGCCCCAGAGCATCCACAGTCATCCCAAAACCCTCAGACAGACCCAGAGCAGCCGCAATCACCCCAAAACCCTCAGACAGACCCAGAGCATCCACAGTCACCCCAAAAGCCTCAGGCAGAACAAGAACAGCCACAGTCACCCCAAATCCCCTCCCCGCTCATGCAGCCCGACCCGAAGCCCCCGCCGGGCCCAGCCCGTCCCTGCCCGCCTCGGGAGCGGTGACAGGGAGGGGACAGGGAGGCGACACATCCCATGGCTCGGCTTTGCCCTCGGGTGCGGTAAAAAAAAGGGATTTTTTGCGGTTTGCCCTTGTGGGTTTGTCCCGCCCGGCTGTGGGGGAAGGACTTTGTGGGGTCCTGAGGTCGCTAAAAGGTTTTTGTGGGCTGGGGTTTGGGATCCATCTCGGTGGATTGCTGGAGGGGTTTTGGGGTTAAGAGATTGGGGTCGCGGGGTTAATGTTCCCATTAGCGGGATGGAGCAGACTGTGAGCAATCAAACAGCGCCGGGGAGAGCAGATAATGCGGGCTGGGAGTTCCCTTGGGGATCCTGGGCTCCCCTGGAAGGAAAATGAGACCCCAAAAGGCACAAAGGGACTTTGGGAAAACACAGAGAACCTGGCAGAATATTCCAGCATTCCTTTGGGAATGCCTGGATCCCCTGGAAGGAAAAAGAGACCCCAAAAGTGACTTTGGGAAAGGCGGAAAACCTGGCACAGCCTTCCAGCATTCCTTTGGGAATCGCTGGCTTCTCGGGAAGGAAAACGAGATCCCAAAAGGGGAAAAGTGACTTTGAAAAGGCGGAAACTCTGGCACAACCTTCTAACATTCCTTTTGGAATGCCTGGCTCTTCCAGAAGGAAAATGAGACCTCAAAAGGCACAAGGGGACTTTGGGAAAACACAGAGAACCTGGCAGAGCCTTCCAGCATTCCCGTGGGAATGCCTGGATTCCCTGGAATGAAAATGAGACCATAAAAGGGGAAAAGCGACTTTGAAAAGGTGGAAAATCTGGCACAGCCTTCTAGGATTCCCCTGGGAATTCCTGGCTCCTCCAGAAGGAAAATAAGACCCCAAAAGGCACAGAGTGACTTTGGGAAAAGGTGGAAAACCTGGCACAACATTCCATATTCCCTCTGGAATTCCTGGCTTCTCGGGAAGGAAAACGAGACCCCAAAAGGGAAAAAGTGGCTTTGAAAAGGTGGAAAATCTGGTGCAACATTCCAGCATTCCCTTGGGAATGCCTGGCTTCCCTGGAAGGACAACGAGACCCCAAAAGTGACTTTGGGAAAGGTAGAAAACCTGGCACAGCCTTCCAGCCCTCTCCGCTCTGCCGGAGCAGCAAAAATCCATCTCCAAATCTCCTCCAGACTTTAGATGGGAAGAGACTACCCGGGATAAATCCCAGCCCTGGCTCAGGATCGCATCCCTCCCGCACCGAGATCCTCCCGGAGCTGCGGGACGAGCCGGCAGCGATTCCAGGCGGGATTTGCCCTGCCTGCTCCTCCTGGGCGAAGCGATCGCCGGGAGCGGAGCTGTCGCTTCCCATCAGGATAACCCCGAGCGGGGATGTGGGGATGGAAATCGTGCTGGCAGGAGCGGGGCTGGGTGAGGAGTGGGGTGGGGTGAGCTGGAAGGAGGCAGCTCGGCGAGGGGAGGGTGGGGATGAGGGGAGAGGGAGGGGTGGGATTTGAGCCGGGATGAGAAAGTCGGGGAGCACTGGGGGTTGGATAGGGGAAGGGTGAGGGAGGAGAGCTCGGCTGGGGGATTTGGGGCGGCGGGGAGCGGGGCTTTGAAATTCATCCCCTGATGAGGGCTGGGGGGAACCTCAGGGATGAGAGGGATCTGAGATCTCCCGAAGAAAAGGGATCAGGGAGTTTGTGGGGCTTTGAAATCCATCCCCTAATGAGAGCTGGGGGAATCAGGGGGATCCAAGGGGTGTCAATATTCCCTGAAGAAAAGGGATCTAGGCGTTCCTGGGATTTGAAATCCATCCCATAATGAGGGCTCGGGGGATCAAGGGGATCTCAGGGATGTGAGAGCTCCCGAAGAAAAGGGATCAGGGCTTTCCTGGGTTTTGAAATCCATCCCATAATGAGGGCTGGGGCAAACAGGGGGATCTGAGGGATCTCAGGGATCCAATATTCCCTGAAGAAAAGGGATTAGGGAGTTCATAGGGGTTTGAAATCCATCCTCGAGTGAGGGCTGGGGGGGTCAGGGAGATCCAAGGGGTGTCAGGGATCCAATATTCCCTGAAGAAAAGGGATCAGGGCCTTCCTGGGTTTTGAAATCCATCCCCTGATGAGGGCTGGAGTGATCTGAGGGATCTCAGGGATGAGAGGGATCTGATATCCCCTGAAGAAAAGGGATCAGGGCATTCCTGGGATTTGAAATCCATCCCCTAATGAGGGCTGGGGGGATCAAAGCGGATCCAAGGGATCTCAAGGATCAGAGGGATCCGATATCCCCCGAAGAAAAGGGATCCAGCCATGGACAATCCCTTCCCGATGTCCCCTCTGGCTGCCACCAGCAGTGACAAAGATCCCAAAGGGATCCAGGCTGGCATTCCCAGCCCAGCTCCGTTTTTCCTTGGAAATCCCATCCATCCTTCCTCCAAACAGCCGCGACGCTCCAGCCACGACATTCCCGAGCTTTGCAGAGGAGCTGGAGCTGTTTTCATTCCCAGCACTCCAGGGCTTGGGCAGCGATTTTAGGGACAGGATGGAGCACCTGGAATTTGTGGGATGGGGGGAAAAAAATCCCCAGTGCCGGGCAGAGCCTGGAATTGCTCCAAGCGGGAAGAAATCCCCCAGGAAATTCGGATTAAAACCACCAGGAGCAATTCCCAGCCGCTTTATCCCATTTGTGAAGAGCTAAAGGAGCACTCAGCTCTTTAATTGCCTCCCTTCCGAGGCTGAGGTGCTTTTCCCGTCTGGAAAATCCATTATTCCCTCTCAGGGAAGGATGGGGGGAGAGAGAGAGGGTCTGATGATGGACGGGGGGAGGCAGCAATTAAGGATTTCTTTAATGAGAGATGCTGAGATCTTGCTCCTCCCCAGCCGGGATGGAGCGGGGGAAAAAAAATAGAATCCAAACATTCCACAAAAAAACCCGTTTGAAGCTCGGATTAGGGGAAAAAACCAACAGAGAGGAAGAATCCTAAAAGAAAAATGGGATTTTTTAGGGGAAGATCTAAGGAAAATACACAAATCCTGCTCAGAGTTGGATAATTTAGTGAGGAGTGGATTTTTTTTTTTTTTTTTGGCCCAATCCCAATCTCTGCTGCTTTTTAATTATTTAAAGATGCTTTTAATGCGTTGTTGGGCAACAGCTTTCCCTGGGGTGTGCCTACCAAATAATTAGGCTTGGAGGAACTGGGATGAATTTTTCATGATTTTTGATGATTGGGCCGAGTACATTTGCAGAGGTTTATTTTTAATTCTTCCTGGTTTTTACTGACAGCACGGGATTGGGGAATCTCAAATCCCAAAGGTTTTTTATGTTCCTTTTCGGAGGTTTTTTTTTCTGTTCATTTTCGGGTTTTTTTATGTTAATTTTCAGGGGTTTATGTTAATTTTCGGGGGTTTTATGTTCATTTTTGGGTTTTTCATGCTCATTTTCAGCTCCCCACCACCTCAACCAGACCAATCTGTCATTCCTCATTTCTTTTTTAAGAAGGGGAGAGGAAGATAAAAAGACAGGAAGGAGAAAGATAGGAAAGATCTATTCAGGAAGGGAAGGAAAAAAATCGAAATAAAATCAGAAAGAGACGTCACTGCGACAAAATCAAAGGACAAGGGACATCGAGGAGGCAGGAAAGCAAATCCTACAGGTGCAGAGAGAAATCCTGCACTTGTATCCCTCGGGAAGAGATTTCCCTGGGAAGCTCTTCCTGCCTGGGCTGTGCGAAGGCAAAGCTGGAAAACCCTCGGAGCGGGAAATGGGGAATTGCTCCGTTCTGGATTTTTTGGGATGAGTTTGGGGTTGGCTATACCCCTTAGAACCTTCTTTAATAGGGAAAAACTTGTATTAAATAGGGAAAACACCATTTTTATAGGGAAAAATCTGTATATAATAGGGAAAACTTCACTCTAATGGGGAAAAACTTGTGTATCATAGGGAAAACCCCACTTTCATAGGGAAAAATCTGTATATAATAGGGAAAAAGCCACTTAAATAGGGAAAAAACTGTATATCATAGGGAAAACCCCACTTTAATAGGGAAAAATCTGTATATAATAGGGGAAACCCCACTTTAATAGTGAAAACCTGTATATAATAGGGAAAATCCCACTTTAATAGGGAAAAACCTACATATCATAGGGGAAACCCCATTTTAATAGGGAAAAACCTGTCTGTAATGGGGAAACCCCACTTTAATAGGAAAAATGCACTCTTTAATAAGGAAAAACCCTGTTTAATAGGGAGAAATGGTTTAGCCATTCCATTCCCAGCTGGGAAAAAGCTCTCCCACCGCTGGAATGTGGGAAATGAGTGCTGGGTGTGGAAAAATCCTAATTTTTCAAGTCTGCGGTGTGGGAATCCTTCCCTGGATTGTATTTGGGATTTATTTTCAGGGCGGCGCTGGGATCGCCGGGATTTCCACGGCAGCAGGAGGAGCTGTCCCTGGTGCTGGAAAGGGACTCGCCCTGCTCCGGGGGGAATTTGGGAATTCCCGAGCGGGGGAATTCGGATTTGGGGGATCGCGAGGAGGGCAAAGCCAGCGGGAGGCTCCATGCAGAACATGCACAGCTCAACCCTTTCAATGGACACCGGGAACTGGGAGGAATCTCCTGGAATCTCGCAGGGAACTCTGTGCGAATCCTAAAAATCCCAAATATCCGGCAGCGGGTTCCTGGGAGAATCCCAAAGGCCCCAAGGAGGTGGGGACGGCCATAAATGTTGGTGGTTTGTAGGGTGGGGATGGCGAGGCTGAAAAAGGGAGAGGGGTTTGGGTTTAAAACCCTCTGTAAGAGGGGAAAAATAGATATTTAATAGGGAAAAAATCCCCCATTTAATAGGGGGAAAACTCTTCTAAAATAGCGGGAAACCCCTCTTTAATATGGGGGGAAAAAATCCTTTAAAATAGGGAAAAAACCCTCTAAAACAGGGGGGAAATCCCTCTTTAAGAGGGAAAAAACTATATGATAGGAAAAAACCCCACTTTAATAGGGGAAAAACCCTCTTTAATATGAGAGAAAACTCCTATTGATAGGGGGGAAAACCCTTCTGTAAAAGGGAAAAAAGATATTTAATAGGGAAAAAACCCCCTCTTTAATAGCGGAAAAACCCTTAAAAAATAGGGGGAAACCCCCTCTTTAATAGGGGAAAAACCCCTTTAAAATAGAGGGAAACTCCCACTAAAATAGGGGGAAAACCCTGTAAAACAGGGGTGAAATCCCTCTTTAAGAGGGAAAAAACTGTATGTAATAGGAAAAAAACCACTTTAATAGGGGAAAACCCTCTTTAATAGGAGAGAAATAATTATGAGAGAAAACTCCTATTAATCAGGGGGAAAACACTGCTATAAAAGGGAAAAAAGGTCTTTTTAATAGGGAAAAAAACCCTCTTTAATACAGGAAAAAGGAACCCCCTAAAACAGGGGGGAAGCCCCTCTTTATTAGGGAAAAAACTGTATGTAATAGGGGAAACCCCACTTTAATAGGGGAAAAACCCTCTTTAATAGGGAAAAAACCACCTGTTTAACAGGGAAAAACTGTTTAATAGGGGAAACCCCACTTTAATAGCGAAAACCCTCTTTAATAGGGAAAAAACCACCTGTTTAACAGGGAAAAAACTGTTTAATAGGGGAAAACCCCTGTTTAATAGGGGAAAAAACCCCTGTTTAATAGGTGAAAAAGCCCTCTAATATCAGGGGGAAAAACCCTTTAAAATAGGGGGAAAACCCTCAATAGTAGGGAAAAAAAATCAATTTTAATGTTCAACTCGCCTCTCCTTTGGGCTCGCCCACTCCGTGGCCAATGCGCTTTGGTTTTATGGGATTTTTGGGGTTTTTTTTGTTTTTATGGGATTTTTTGGAGGCTTTTAAGCCTGCCTTAGAACCCTTTTAGGAGTCACCCTCGTCCCTGAAATTGTAATTATTTTTCCCCGGAATGATAATTTTTCCCCGGAATGATCGGAACGCCCAATGGGATCCTCGGAAGGGTGGCCATTGGAAGGGTTTTAACGAGGTTTTTCCGCTTAATTGGCAGCCCGGGAAGCTCCTCGGCCCCATGCCGGTTACCTCCGGTACCCTACCTGGGCTCGGCGTGGCTTCGGGGGAAAAACCGGGAAAACAACGGGAAAACGGAGAGAAAGAGGGGAGAGAAAAACACAGGAATTTATCAAACGACCCCAACGCGCCGCCGGGAGAGTCGGAGTCACCGGAGAGAGGAGAGAGACAGGGAGGAATGGGATTGGTTACTATTTTTGGGTGTAATTTTGGGGGGTTGGCATTTTTTGGGTTTCATTTTTTTGGGGTTTGGCATATTTTGGGTTCCATTCTTTGGGGTTTGACATTTTTGGGTTGCATTCTTTGGGGTTTGCCTTTTTTTTTTGCTTCCATTTTTTGGGGTTTGACATTTTTTCGGTTAAATTCTTTAGGGTTTGCCAGTTTGTGGCTTCCATTCTTTGGGTTTGTCATTGTGGGGTTTGCCAATTTTTGAGTTCCATTTTTGGGAGTTTGATATTTTTTGCATTCCATTCTTTAGGGTTTGCCAAGTTTTTGGGTTCCGTTCTTTGGGGTTTGACATTTTTGGGGTTCCATTTCTTTTCGGGTTTGCCATTTTTTGGGTTCCGTTCTTTGGGGTTTGACATTTTGGGGTTTGCCAATTTTTAGGTTCCATTTTTGGGGGGTTGCCATTTTTGGGTTCCATTCTTTGGTTTAGCCATTTTTGGAGGTTTGTCATTTTTTGGGTTCAATTCTTTAGGGTTTTGCCATTTTTTTTTGCTTCCATTATTTGGGTTTTCCCTTTTTTTGGCTTCCATTCTTTGCAGTTTGCCATTTTTTGGCTTCCATTTCTTTTCAGATTTGCCTTTTTTTGGGTTCCATTTTTTGGGGTTTGCCATTTTGGGGTTTGCCAATTTTTGGCTTCAATTTTCTGGGGGGTTTGCCAATTTTTTGGGTTCCATTTTTGGGGGGTTGCCATTTTTTTGCTTCCATTTTTTGGGGTTTGCCATTTTTTGGGTTCAATTATTTGGGTTTACCTTTTTTTTTGCTTCCATTTCTTTTCAGATTTGCCATTTTTTGGTTCATTTTTTGGGGTTTGCTATTTCTTGGGGTTTGTCATCTTTGGGTTCCATTCTTTGGGGGTTTGCCTTTTTTTGGCTTCCATTTCTTTTCAGATTTGCCATTTTTTGGGTTCCATTCTTTGGTTTTGCCATTTTTTGAGTTCCATCCTTTGGGTTTGCCATTTTGGGGTTTGCCAATTTTTGGCTTCCATTTTCTGGGGAGTTTGACATTTTTTGGGTTTCATTCTCTGGGTTTTCCCTTTTTTTTTTGGGCTTCAGTTCTTTGCAGTTTGCCATTTTTTGGCTCCCATTTCTTTTCAGATTTGCCATTTTTGGGTTCCATTTTTTTGGGGTTTGCCATATTTTTGAGGTTAGATTCTTTAGGGTTTGCCATTCTTTGGGGTTCATCATTTTGGGGTTCCAATTTTTTGCGGTTTGCCATTTTTGGTTTTTTTTCTTTTTTTGAGTTCCAATTTTTTGCGGGTTTGCCATTTTTGGGGGTTAGATTCTTTGGGGTTTGCCATTTTGGGGTTCAATCCCCATTCCCTGGAATGTGGGAATCAGGGACAAACCACGTTAAACACCCGGGAGGTGCCAGAGGTGACATCGAGGTGACGTCCAGGTGACAATGGGCTCGTTAAACTCAGTCCTTAAGACGGGTCTTTAGGTCTAATCCCAACAAAAACCGGTTTTGACATCGAATTTCCCCTCAGGGTTTGATTTAAACTCTGAGTCTGAAGGAGTCTGGCAGCAAAAATCCACCTCGGGAGGCATTTTATGGGTTTAATTTCCTTAATCTGCTTATTTTCCTGAAATTCCAACCTCGTCTTCCCCACAGCGCTGGGCGCCACCTGATATTTGTGTTTTATATAAAATTGATCCGAATCCATTAAAATTTACACCCAAAAGGTGCAAATTTCATCTGCTAAATTTATTTACCTGCCATTTTTTAAAAATCTGTAAACTTTACCTATTTATCTGTAAATTTTATCTGTTTATCTGTAAATTTTATTTGTTATATTGCTTATCTTGTTATCTCGTTATCCGTCCAGGAGTAAACCTGGCTGAGAAAATCTGTTTATCTGTAAATTTTATCTGTTTATCTGTACATTTTTCTGTTTATCTGTAATTTTTATCTGTTTATCTGTACATTTTATCTGTTCATCTGTAAATTTTATCGTTTATCTGTACATTTTATCTGTTTATCTATAAATTTTATCTGTTCATCTGTAAATTTTATTTGTTATCTTGCTTATCTTGTTATCCGTGTCCAGAAGTAAACCTGGCTGAGAAAGTCTGTTTATCTGTAAATTTTATCTGTTTATCTGTATTTTTTTTACTATTTTTCTTTTACTTAATTTTTATCTGTTTATCTTTTTTATCTGTTTTCTGAAATTTTATGTTTATCTTAATTTTCTCTCTTTATCTATAAATTTTATCTGTTTATCTGTAAATTTTATTTGTTATCTTCTTATCTTGTTATCCGTGCCAGAAGCAAACCTGCTGAGAAAATCTGTTTATCTGTAAATTTTATCTGTTTATCTGTAAATTTTATCTGTTTATCTGTACATTTTTTCTGTTTTTCTGTAAATTTTATGTTTATCTGTACATTTTCTCTCTTTATCTGTAAATTTTATCTGTTTATCTGTACATTTGATCTCTTCATCTGTAATTTTTATCTGTTATCTCACCATTTTCCGCGTCCAGAAGCAAACCCGGCTAAGAAAATCATGGCGAACCACCTGAAAACACCAAATTTTCAACTCCAGCCCCAATCCCTGATCCCTCACAATTCCTTCTCGAGCAATTCCAGGCTGGAATTCTGCTGTTCCTCCCCCCATCCCATAAATTCTGCCGGATTCAGAATTGTCAGAAAGAGTTTTATTCCCGCCGGATCCGGGCAGGGATCCTTTTTCCCACTCAGAGCCATTAACAGGGCAGAGGGGATGGAGGGAAGGAGACCCAAACCCCATTAAATCCCAATTTAAATTAAATTTAAAACCCAATCCCAGCCCCATCAGCCGAGCCTAAAGAGGGGGAAAGTCGCTCTTGGTTCCCTCGGGGCTCCGGAGATTCCACTTAAATTTGATGGATGTTCCACACTGGGAATTTTATCTGATTAAGGGGCTGAGATTGGGGCTCTGGAGGCTCTGTAGGGTCGGGTGATGCCCAGGGGGTGGCACTGGGAATTTTATCTGATTATGGACATCCACCTCGGCAGGAAAATCCACGTCTGGCACTCCTGGGTTTTTTTTTTGGATTCCCTGATTCTGGTTTTTTTGGGATTTTCCGTGAGCTGTCACGGCTCTGTTCTTTGGGTTTGCCATTTTTTTGGGTTCCATTCTTTGGGGTTTGCCATGTTTTGGGGTTCCATTCCCAGGGTTTGCCATTTTTTGGGTTCCCTTTTTTGCGGTTTGCCAATTTTTTGGGTTCTGTTCTTTGGGTTCGCCATTTTTTGAGTTCCACTCTTTGAGTTTACCAATTTTTGGGGTCCGTTCTTTGGGTTTTGCCATTTTTTGGGTTCCATTCTTTGGTGTTCGCAGTCTTTGGGTTCCATTTTTTGGGTTTGCCATTTTCGAGTTCCATTTTTGGGGGTGTGCCATTTTTGGGTTTGTCATTTTTTGGGTTCCATTCTTTGTGCTTTACTACTTTTTGGGTTCCATTTTTTGGGGTTTTACCATTTTTTTGCAGGGTTTGCCATTTTTTGGGGTTCCATTTTTTGGGTTTACCAATTTTTGGGTTCCATTCTTTGGGTTTTACCAATTTTTCAGGTTTGCCATTTTTTAGTGTTTGCCATTTTTTGGGTTCCATTCATTGGAGTTTGCCATTTTTTTGGCTTCCTTTTTTTGGGGGCTTTGCCATTTTTGGCTTTCTTTTTTTGGGGGTCTGCCATTTTTTGGGGTTTGTCATTTATCAGGTTTACCATTTCTCAGGTTTGCCATTTTTTGGGTTCCATTCTTTGTGCTTTACTATTTTTAGGGTTCCATTTTTTGGGGTTTTCCATCTTTTTGGGTGGTTTGCCATTTTTTGGGCTTCCATTTTTTGGGTTTACCAATTTTTGAGTTCCATTCTTTGGGTTTTACCATTTTTCAGGTTTTTCATTTTTTGGGTTCCATTCTTTGAGGTTTGCCATTTTTGGCTTCCTTTTTTTGGGGGGTTTGCCATTTTTGGCTCCTTTTTTGGGGGTTTGCCATTTTTGGCTTTCATTATTTTTTTGGGCCTGCCATTTTTTGGGGTTTGCCATTTTTCAGGTTTGCCATTTTTTGGGTTCCATTCTTCGTGCTTTATTATTTTTTAGGTTCCATTTTTTTGGGTTTTCCATTTTTTTGGGGGTTTTCCATTTTTGGGGGTTTGCCATTTTTGGGGGTTTGCCATTTTTGGGGGTTTGCCATTTTTGGCTTCCATTTTTTTGGGTCTGCCATTTTTGGGGGTTTACCATTTTTTGGGGTTTTCCAATTTTTTCAGGTTTGCCATTTTTTGGGGTTTGCCGACCCGGGAGCTGCCCTTACCTTCATCCAGCAGCGCCGGCGACTCCTCCACCAGCGGCTCCCCCTCTCCCACCTGGGTTCGGGCGCGGAGCTCGAAGCGATAGCGGGAAATGGGGTCTGTCCTCTGTAGGGTGAAGCGCGTCTGGTTCGGGGACAGGTTCTCCACCACCGTCCGGCCCGTCCGGGATCCGTTAACTGCCGAGGGAAATCGGGGCTCAGGAATTCCGGGGTTTTCCAGCTGTGGGGTCACTGTGGGGTCACTGTGGGGTCTCTGTGGGGTCTCTGTGGGGTATCTGTGGGGTATCTGTGGGGTATCTGTGGGTTATCTGTGGGGTCATCATGGGGTCTCTGTGGGGTCACTTTGGGGTAACTGTGTGGTCAGTGTGGGGTCTCTGTGGGGTCACTGTGGGGTATCTGTGGGGTCACTGTGAGGTCACTTTGGGGTCACTTTGGGGTCTCTGTGGGGTCACTATGAGGTCACTGTGGGGTCACTTTGAGGTCACTGAGGGGTCACTGTGGGGTCACTGTGGGGTCACTTTTGAGTCACTGTGGGGTCTCTCTGGGGTCACTGTGGAGTATCTGTGGGGTCCCTATGTGGTCACTATGTGGTCACTATGGGGTCTCTGTGGGGTCACTGGGGGGTCTCTGTGGGGTCATCATGGGGTCACTGTGGGGTCACTATGTGGTCACCGTGGGGTCTCTGTGGGGTCACCGTGGGGTCACTGTGAGGTCACTGTGGGGTCACTTTGGGGTCTCTGTGGGGTATCTGTGGCGTATCTGTGTGGCATCTGTGGGGTCTCTCTGGGGTCACTTTGGGGTCACTGTGGGGTCACTGTGGGGTATCTGTGGGGTCACTGTGGGATCACTGTGAGGTCTCCGTGGGGTCACTGTGGGTTCACTGTGAGGTCACTGTGGGGTCACTGTGGATTATCTGTGGGGTCACTATGTGGTCACTGTGAGGTCACTGTGGGGTCTCTGTGGGGTCTCTGTGGGGTTTCTGTGGGGTCTCTCTGGGGTCTCTCTGGGGTCACCGTGGGGTCACCGTGGGGTCACTGTGAGGTCACTGTGGGGTCACTGTGGGGTCACTGTGGGGCTCAGAGCTGTTCCTGGCTGGGGACATTCCAGCAAGCAGGGAAGGATTAGGGACATTCCAGCTCTGAGCATCACTTCCTAAAATTTGTTTTGGGCTGAGCACAAAACCCACTCAGGCTGCAACTAAAATCTTCCCAAATCCCGCTGATTTTCCCTCAAAAACTGAGTCTGGGGAGCTGCTGAGCTCCCTGGTCAAGCGCAGGTATCCAGAAACCCTCCCAACACTTTGTCCCACCACGGAATCCTCCGGTTCCTCATGGATCTCCCTGCTCCAGGAAAAACCAGGAAGAATTCCCAGACGGAATGATCCCGAGGAGGAGCCGCGGGACGTACAGGGCCGGTAGCGCAGGGTGTATCCCGTGATGATCCCGTTGGGATGCTCGGGGTGATCCCACTCCAGGTTGATGAGCTCCAGGTTGGGCTGCCGGATCCGCAGGTACCTGGGGGAGCTGGGCACTTGGAGAGGGGAGAGAGGGGAGAGGGGAGAAAACATTCCCGGGATGACAAATCCTGAGCTGCTGCACCCGCCATGCTCCGGAATCCCACATGGATTGCACAAGGATTGATCCCAAAAACCGTGAGCCAGGTGGCAATTTCAAATCCTGAATTTCTGAACCCACCACAGGCTCCAAAATCTCCACAGCCAATGGATTGCAGAAGGATTGATCCCAAAAACTGTGAGCCAGCTGGGAATTTCAAATCCTGAAATTCTGCACCCACTGTGGGCTCTGAAATCTCCACACAGATTGCAGAAGAATTGATCCCAAAAACCATGAGCCAGGTGGGAATTTCAAATCCTGAAATTCTGCACCCACCACAGGCTCTGAAATCCCTACATGGACACACAGATTGTACAAGGATTGATCCCAAAAACCATGAGCCAGGTGGCAATTTCAAATCCTGGATTTTTGAACCCACCACAGGCTCTGAAATCTCCACACACGCCAGATGGATTGCACAAGGATTGATCCCAAAAACTGTGAGCCAGGTGTGAATTTTAAATCCTGAATTTTTGCACCCACCACAGGCTCTGAAATCTCTACACGGATTGTAGAAGGATTGATCCCAAAAACCATGAGCCAGGAGGGAATTCCAAATCCTGAACTTCTGCACCCACCATGCTCCGAAATCCCACACGGACACACCCTGAATGGATTGCACAAGGATTGATCCCAAAAAACGTGAGCCAGGTGGCAATTTCAAATCCTGAACTTCTGCACCCGCTGTGGGCTCTGAAATTTCCACACATGCCAGATGGATTGCACAAGGATTGATCCCAAAAACCATGAGACAGGCGGGAATTCCAAATCCTGAACTTCTGCACCCACCACAGGCTCTGAAATCCCACACGGACACACAGATCACACAAGGATTGATCCCAAAAACCATGAGCCAGGTGGAATTTCCAACAGGGAGCAAATCCCAATCCGTGGGATCCTCCAGCCAGGCCACAGAGCTGGAGCACAGATCCAGCCCTGCTTCTCCTGCTGGACACGAATTTCCCAACCTTCCTTACGCACCCTGCCCATCCCAAAATTTTCATCCCGAAGAAGATCAAAATTTATCAAGATTTTTATCTTAGAAGATCAAAATATCCCAAGAACTCCTCTTAACTCCAGTTCCACTTCTCCCCTTGGACACAAATCTCCTGACCTACTTTACATCCCTCATCCCCCTTCATCCCAAAAATTTCTCTTAGAGCAACAAAAAGGATCCCCAAAAGTCCTCAACTCGAGCCCTACTTCTCCTCTTGGACCCAAATTTCCTTACCTTCCTCACCACCCCCACCCATCCCAAAATTTTCATCCTGAAGATTCCTCTCTTAGAACCCCAAAATTTGGCTTCTCTTATCCCAAAATATTGCTGGAAAGCAGAATTCCAGATATCCCCCACGGGGAGCTGCTGCCCACTACTCCTTCCCCTAAGGAATATTTGGGATTTTCACTGCTAAGTGAAGGAAAGAATTATCCAGCCTGAATTTAAATTATTATCCTGATTTTCTCTTAATTGTAGTGTTTTAATTGGGGGAAGAGAGATCAGGGAGTTACGGGATTTATTTTTAGAGGTGCAGGAGTATCCTTCAGTTTGGGTCAATAAAAGGGATTGGTGGTGTAGGAAAAATAAAAATCCCCATTTTCCTGATGATCAGAAGAAAAATCCACTGTGATTATTAATCACGCCACCCATGTGACCTTGTTGTCACCCCAAATGTCCAAATTCACCCCAAATCCCCCAGAACGTGGGGTCACAACATCCCTGCCTGAAAAAACTGCAGGAATTGAACCCTTTCTCCTGAAACTACATTAATTATCCACAGAAAATCCTTAAAAAATGAGAATAACATCCAAAAAAGTGTGAAGGAAGAGGCAGTGCTGAGAGACGCTGGGATGGTGTGGGGAGGAAGAGAAAGGGGAAAACCCCACAATGTTTTGAGATGAAATTTATGAATTTTTTGCCGTGTTTTCCGTGACATTCCACGCCCAAATTCCCTCCCCTGCTGTAAGGAAAAGTCACTTCCAGCCGCTGGAATTGCAGCTCCAGCCCAGAATTATTGGCAAGTCTATAAATAGCTCCCGTGCTGGGATAAAATTAAACCTCAGAGTTCATCCTTGACACAAGGACGAGGTGATCTCGCCTCAAAAACCTGGCAGGGGAAGCAGGGATGTCCTTCCAGAAGGTTCTGGGAAGGTTTTCCTGCCTTTTCCGGGATGGATCCATGCAGGGTCACGTCCCCAAAGCGCGGCTTGGGGACATTTGGGACTGAGCTGTGCCTGGGGAAGGGTTTTGGGAATATTCCTTTTGTTCAGCCCGAAATAATCTTGGCTGAGGTGTGCAGAGCACCTGGCAGGGATGCTTTTGGGGATTTTTTTTTAATGATTTTTCTGGGGATTTTTGGGGGAATTTTGGGGGATTTTCCAGGGACTTTTTGGTGAATTTTTGGAGATGCTGAAGGGGTCATCCCAACCCCAGCTGTGGCTTCAAGGATGTCACCAACAGTGAGGTGTCCAGAGCACCTGGCAGGGATTTTTTGGGGATCTTTTTTAGGATTTTTGGGGATTTTTCGGAGACTTTTTTGGGGATTTTTTCGGGGACTTCTTGGGGATGCTGAGGGTGTCAGCCCAACCTCAGCTGTGGCTTCAGGGATGTCACCAATAGTGAGGTGTCCTGAGCACCTGGCAGGGATTTTTTGGGATATTTTGGGGGATTTTTTGAGGGATTTTGGGGATTTTCTGGGGACTTTTTGGTGACCTTTTGGGGGAGTTTTTTGGGGGTTTTTGGGGCTGGTGAGGGGCTCAGGGACCAACCCGAGCTGTGGCTTCAGGGATGCCACCAACAGTGAGGTGTTCTGAGCACCTGGCAGGGATTTTTTTGGGATTTTTGGGGTCAGGGACCAACTCCAGTTGTGACGTCAGGGATGTCCCCAACAGTGAGGTGTCCACAGCACCTGGCAGGGATTTTTTGGGGATCTTTTGGTGATTTTTTGGGGGGCTCAGGGACCATCCCCAGCTGTGGCACCAAGAGTGAGGTGCCCTGAGCGCCTGGCAGGGATTTCTTGGTGGTTTTTTGTGATTTTTTTGGGGATTTTTTTGGACTTTTTTGGGGATTTTTGGGGGTCAGGGACCAACCCCATCCATCATGGATACCCCCAACACCAACACTCAAAATCTCTCATTTTTCCCTGCAGCTCCGAACCACCCAAACCTCTCCCACTGGGAAACCATTCCCACTGGGATCATACCTCCTTCAGGGGTTGGGAATTCCTTCACCTCGCTGCGGGGTCCATCGCCCCGGCCGTTGGTCACCACCATCTCCAGCTTGTAGTTGCTGTAGGGGAACAGCCGGGACACGATTCCCCGGTTCCGATCCCCGGGAAAACTCACAAACTGCCGCTTCCTGGACACCCACAGGTTCTTCAGGAGGCTGCTGTCTCTCCAGAAATACGCCTTGGGGAAACAGCCGGGCCAGCTGAAGTTTTTTTTCCCGTTTAAATGTGATTTTTTGGGGGTTTTTATATGTTAAAAAGCGGGATTTTGGCGTTAAGAGCGGTGGAGGATTTTTAGGGAGATGAGTGAAGCTCCGTGAGGTAAATCAAGGGTTAAGAGCATCCCGAAATCACTGGGATTAAAGCTGTTCCTAATTCCTGGGATATAAAAAATTTAAAGATAAAAAATTTCAAAAAAGGGGATTCTCCCATTCTGCAAGGGTAGCAGTGGACAAAGAAAGGTGGGAAGCACCCAGATGTAAAGAAAAGCCTGAATTTGGGAAATTTCCCATTCAAACCCTTGTCTTGAAATCCTATTTTGCACAGAAACAAGAAACTATTCAGAAAATCCATTCATAATTGGGAAAAGGAGAGCCAGAGGAAGACTGGCTTTGGAATTCTGGGATCCTTTGCCAGACAGGAGGTTTTGGGAATGTTTAAAGAGGTTTTGGGAATGTTTCAAGAAATTTTGGGAATGTTTAAATGCCAAGGGAAGGGCTCAGAGTTTGGCTTGGTTTGAACAGCTCCATCCTCTGTGCATCAGCAGCAGATGTTAAATATTAAATATGAACCCGGAAAGATGGATAAATATTGAATAGAAACCAGGAAAGATGGATAAATATTAAATATAAACCCAGAAAGACCTGGAAGAACTCTGATCCATTTTGGCTTTAGTGCCCAGTTAGCCCGACTGTGGGTTTAGGCTTTGCAGGGGTTGTTGGTCAGTAAAAAACGCTGTCAGGATTTTGGGGATGACACAAAACCTGACCTGCACGGCCAAAACCATCCCAATCCCTCCCTGATTCCTTGGAGAATCCCAAATCCCACAGCCAAGCAACGGGAGAAGTTCCCAACCCCATCCTGACACCCCAAAGTGCAACCCAAGGCTTCTCCAGGGTGACCAAAGGGAAGTTTTCTGTCATCCCCACAGCCAGAAGTTCCATCAGCTGGGAATTTTAGGATTTTTAGCTGGGTTAGAGGTCAGTGCCGGGGATTTGGGATCGGGGGATTTGGGATCGGGGGATTTGGGATTTGGGATTTGGCTCACTCTGTACTCCTTGAGCTGTCCCTGGATGGTGTCCAGGTGCACCCTGGTCCAGGTCAGAGCTATGGCAGTGCTGTTTAACACTCTGATCCTGACATCCGTGGGGGCAGCCTTGGGATCTGGGCGGGCAGGGATAGAGCAGAGTGGTCAGCAGGGACATGGAGTGACCCTGGAGCTCGGACAGATGGACAGACAGACACCCTTCCTGTGCTTTTCCCATCAAAAATCCCATCACAAATCCCATCAAAAATCCCATCAAAAATCCCATCACAAAACCCATCAGCCCCACAATGTTTCTGCCTTCTTCCACAGAAAAGGGAGGAAAATAAATCCTACTTTACTCCAACCATCGGGAGAACGTTCCTGACCCCATTAAAAGCAGGAGTGACCCTGGAGCTCGGACAGATGGACACACAGACATTCTTCCTGTGCTTTTCCCATCAAAAATCCCATCAGCCCCACAATGGTTCCACCCTCTTCCATGGGAAAGGGAGGAAAATAAATCCTATTTTGCTCCAGCCATGATGAGAACATTCCTGATCCCATTAAAAGCAGGAATGGAATGCCCCTGGAGCTTGCACAGATGGACACACGGACATTCTTCCCATGCTTTTCCCATCAAAAATCCCATCAGCCCCATGATGGTTCCACCCTCTTCCACGGGAAAGGGAGGAAAATAAATCTTATTCCACTCCTTCAACCATGATGAGAGCATTCCCGATCCCGTTAAAAGCAGGAATTCCTGCTGCAGGGAAGGGCTCTGCCTCACCTCCCTCTCCAGGTGATCCCAGCACGTCCAACCCTTTCCTGCCTCACTTTGAACCCCAAAATTCTAAACCCACCTCATGTCCTTATTTTTAATCAGAATTTGGCCAATTTGCTGTGGATCCAGTTGGGATTTTACCTCCTTTTTAGAGCTCCTGCTGTGTGTGGGAATTCGGAGCGAAGCAGCTTGGATGTGACTAGTTTTGGGAGAGTTTTTGTGGGTTTTTGGGGTTTTTAAGCCATCCCACCCCTCAAATAGAGGCGGGAGAAGCTCTGGTCTCCCTGCTTTGCCTCCATACAACACCAGAGGCTCATCCAGTCGTGTATGGTCACCTGGTTTATCCCAAAACTCCAGCTTTGATCCCAATTTCTGTGCCCTGTTTGTGCCCTTTAGCTTCAAACCTGGAATCTCCCAGCTTTATCCACCTTCCTTCCCGAAAATCCCAAAGTCCCACAGCCAGGACACCTCTGACACCCCAAAATCAGAGGAATTCCTTTAAAAATCCAGCAGCTGGCAGCAAACCCCGTTATCCCAGCGGGATAGCGGGATGATGGAAGTCAGGAGTCTCAGAAGTTACAAGCAAAGGAGGTGATCCCAGTAGCCCATACCAGGATGGAAAGGACAAGGACACCTTCCATAGCCCAGGTGGCCATGATAGGGACATTTTCCATTGCCCAGGTGGCCATTGGGGAAAGGGTTTCTTAAGGGATGATAGAGATTTTCATTAAGTGATGGATAAGGACACTTCCACAGCCCAGGTGGCCACGATAAGAACATTTTCCATAACCCAGATTGCCATGGACAGGGACATTTTCCATACGCCAGGTAGCCATGGATAAGAACAATTTCCACAGCCCAGGTGGCCACAGATAGGGACATTTTCCATAGCCTAGGTGGCCATGAAAGGGACAATTTCCATGACCTCGGTGGCCATGGATAAGGACATTTTCCATAACCCAGGTGACCACGGATAAGGACATTTTCCATAGCCCAAGTGCTGGCAGAGAGGGACACCATCCATAACCCAAGTGGCCATGGACAGGGACATTTTTCATGACCCAGGTGGCCACAGATAGGGACAACTTCCATACCCCTGGTGGCCATAGACAGGGACATTTTCCACTGTCCCACACCTTCCAGCGTCCAGGAGGCCACAGATAAGGACATTTTCCATAACCCAGGTGGCCACAGAGAAGGACACTTCCCACAGCCCAGGTAGCCATGGACAGGGACATCTTCCGTATCCCTTGTGGCCATGGACAGGGACACTTTCCACTGTCCCACACCTTCCACAGCCCAGGTGGCCACAGATAAGGACACCATCAATAGCCTAGGTGGCCACAGACAGGGACACCTTCCACTCTCCCAGGTGGCCATGGATAAGGACATTTTCCATAGCCCAGGTAGCCACAGATGAGGACATTTTCCATGACCCAGGTAGCCACAGATGAGGACATTTTCCACAGCCAAGGTGACCATGGATAAGGACACCTTCCACTGTCCATCTCCTCCAATCCTTGTCCAACCCAAAGCCCAATTTTTACCCCAAACCCCACCCCACCCACACCCTATAACAACCCCACCCCTTCCCTCCCACCCTCCACCCCAACACTCACAATCCTCCCCAGAATATCCGATGTACGTATCCGGCTCCGGCGCTCTGCCAAAATCGTTCTCCGCCTGCACCTTGATCTCGTAGGGCACGTAGATGGGCGTGTTCCACACCACGTGCCGCGCACCGCGCACCGTCTCGTTGTGCCAGCTGCCGCGCGGCTCCCGCCGCCGCCAGCGCACGATGTAGCGCAGGTTGGGCCCGAAGGCCTGCGTGGCGTTCAGGGGCTTCGTGGGGGGAAACCGAGGAGGGAAAGTGAGAAGAGAAATCATGCCTGATGGTTTTTTTCCTTTTTCTTTTTTACCTATTTTATATAGCCTTTTATATGTTTTCTGAACCCTTAACATACACGCCTGCGTGGTGTTCAGAAGCTTCATGGAGGGAAACCAAGGAGGGAAAGTGAGAAGAGAAATCATGCCTGATGGTTTCTTCCTTTTCCTTTTTGATAGATTTTATATACCCTTTTATATGTTTTTCATGACCTTAACCAACACGCCTGCGTGGTGTTCAGAGGCTTCACGGAGGGAAACCAAGAAGGGAAAGTGAGAAGAGAAATCGTGCCTGATGGTTTCTTCCTTTTTCTTTTTTACATATTTTATATAATATTTTTTTTTCTGTGCCCTTAACCTACACACCTGGGTGGTGTTCAGAGGCTTCATGGAGGGAAACCGAGAAGGGAAAGTGAGAAGGAAATCATGCCTGATGTTTCTTTCCTTTTTCATTTTTACATATTTTATATAGCCTTTTATTTTTTCTGTGCCCTTAACATACACGCCTGGGTGGTGTTCAGAAGCTTTGGGGAAAGGAGCGAAACGGAGGAGAAAGGAGAGAAGGAGAAAGAAAGTGAGAAGAAAAATCATTCCTGATGGTTTTTCCCTTTTTCTTTTTTACATATTTTATATAGTCTTTTATATGTTTTCTGTACCCTTAACCTACAAGCCTGCGTGGTGTTCAGAGGCTTCGGGGAAAGGAGTGAAATTGAGAAAAGGAAGTGAGACGAGAAATCATGCCTGATGGTTTTTTCCTTTTTCATTTTTATATATTTTATATAGATTTTATATTTTTCCTAGCCTTTATATGTTTTCTGTACCCTTAACCTACATGCCTGTGTGGTGTTCAGAGGCTTTGGTGGAAAGGAAAACCGAGAAGGAAAAGTGAGAAGAAAAATAATGCCTGATGGTTTTTTCCTTCTTCTTTTTTATATATTTTATATAGACTTTTATATGTTTTCTGTAGCCTTTATATGTTTTCTGTGCCCTTAACCTACATGCCTGGGTGGTGTTCAGAGGCTTTGGTGGAGGAAAACCAAGAAGGGAAAGTGAGAAGGAGGAAAAGAAGTGAGGAGAAAAATCATGCCTGATGATTTTTCCTTTTTCTTTTTTATATATTTTATATAGCCTTTTATATGTTTTCTGTACCCTTAACCAACACGCCTGCATGGTGTTCAGAGGTTTGGGTGGAGGAGAACCAAGAAGGGGAAGTGAGAAGAAAAATCGTGCCTGATGGTTTTCCCTTTTTCATTTTTATATATTTTATGTATATAAAATCTATATGTATTTTCCGTAGCCTTTATATGTTTCCAATATTCCAATCTCCATTCCTGCTGCTATTCCAGCCTTCCCCACGGCTCATCCCTGATCTGTGGCTGACACCTGCTGGTGCAGGGAGCAAAGCAGGAGCTGCACCCTGAATCCTCTGATCCTAATTATTCTAATTATTCTTTTTATCACAGACCTTCTTGGCACTAAAAATGGCCTTTCTCGTGTCTCCTGCTTTTTATTTCATCACGGAATTGTGGAATGGTTTGGGTTGGGAAGGACCCTAAATCCCAATATTTCATCCCATGTCCCATCCCATCCCATCCCATCCCATCCCATCCCATCCCATCCCATCCCATCCCATCCCATTATCCCATCCCATTATCCCAATCCCATCCCATATCCCATCCCATATCCCATCCCATCCCTGCCATGGCCATGGAAAACTTCCACAATCCCAGGTTGCTCCAAATCCCATCCAACCTCGCCTTGGACAATTCCAGGGATGGAGCAGCCACGGATTTTCTGGGAATTCCATCCCAGCCGCTCCCCACCCTCCCAGGGAAGGATCCCATCCCAAAATCCACCCGAGAAGAACTCACAGTCCACGTTATCTCCATGTTGTTCTTTTGGGTCCCCGCACCTTGAACTCCCGTCGGGTTTATCTCAGGACCTGAAATAAATCATAAAACTCCCAATAAATTTTTTTAAAAATGAACTTTTCAATGTCAAAGCACAACCACTGAGGGGTTAAAACCCCGCAAGCCAAAAGTCCTTCCGGAGACACAAGTCAATGGCCTGGTTTTTCCAGAAGTTCCCATTCAGGTTAATGGGACACGAGACTCTCAGTCCTCTGGAAAATCAGGCCATTTATTTAGGAGGCTCTTTTTTGTTCCCCCTGGAATGTCCTAAATCCTTGAAAGGAGCCCATTGTGGAGGAGATCCAGGGACAGAGTTTGTCGCTCTGAGCCCGAGATGTGTCGGGCACTGTCAGGAGCCAACACTAGATGCCAGCAGATCCTGCAAAAATCTCCTTGGAATGGAAGATTCCCAGCAAAAATATCCCTGGAATGGAAGATTCTCTGCAAAAATCTCCTTGGAATGGAAGATTTCCTGAAAAAATCTCTTGGAATGGAAGATTCTCTGAAAAAATCTCACTGGAATGGAAGATTTCCTGAAAAAAATCTCCTTGGAATGGAAGATTTCTGGCAAAAATCTCTTGGAATGGAAGATTCCCAGCAAAAACCTCCCTGGAACGGAAGATTTCCTGGCAAAAATCTCCTTGGAATGGAAGATTTCCTGCAAAAATCACCTTGGAATGGAAGATTTCTGGCAAAAAATCTCTTGGAATGGAAGAATCTCTGAAAAAATCTCACTGGAATGGAAGATTCCCTGCAAAAATCTCCCTGGAATGGAAGATTCTCTGAAAAAATCTCACTGGAATGGAAGATTCCCTGCAAAAATCTCCTTGGAATGGAAGATTCTCTGCAAAAATCTCCTTGGAATGGAAGATTCCCTGCAGAAATCTCCCTGGAATGGAAGATTTCCTGGAAAAAACTCCCTGGAATGGAAGATTCCCTGCAAAATCTCCTTGGAACGGGAGATTTGCTGCAAAAATCTCACTGGAATGGAAGATTTCCTACAAAAATCTGCTTGGAATGGAAGATTCCTGGCAAAAATCTCCTTGGAATGGAAGATCTCCTGCAAAAATATCCTTGGAATGGAAGATTCCCTGGAAAAAGCTCCCTGCAATGGAAGATTCTCTGCAAAAATCTCCCTGGAATGGAAGATTCTCTGCAAAAATCTCTTGGAATGGAAGATTCACCCTGCAAAAATCTGCTTGGAATGGAAGATTTCCTGCAAAAATCTCCCTGGAATGGAAGATTATCTGAAAAAATCTCCCTGGAATGGTTAAAGGAAGAAATGCAGCAGAACTGCAGAGATTCCTGTGAATTCCTCACATGAAATTTTCCCAATTATTTCCCAACAGAGCACTAGGCAGGCAAATTGGTTGCAGATTTTAGGGCACTTTTCACTCCTTTATCCCAGGATTTGGGTGGGAAGGGATCTTAAAATCACTCAATTCCACCTCCTGCCACAGGCAGGGACAAATTCCATAATCCCAGGGAATCCAAGCCCTGTCCAGCCTGGCCTTGGACATTTCCAGGAATCCACATTTTCTTTGGATAATCTGTGTCATAGCATCAATCAGCTCTAAGGGCGGACAATAATTAGCAAATTACACTTGAGTCTGATTTTCCTACAGATTCCTGAGCTTCCTGTAGTCTGAAGGGACTGGAGGAATTCCTTTAGGAATCTTCCCTATTCAGGAAAGGAAGGAAAATCAGGTTTTTCTCTAACAAACAAGTGACTTTTGCATAAACCTCTGCGTTTTGCCGCAGGACAAACCCACGGGCTTGGGAATTCCATACGGAAAATTCTGTATGGAAAATTCATACAGAAAATTTGTAAACATATTTTTAGGATGGAGGGAAGAATTCCCCGTGGAGAGGGATGGATTCCAAGGATAAAAAGACGGGAAAAAAAATCATTCATGTGCCATATTGGGTAAAGCTATTTTTGGGATAGAGGGAAAAATTCCACGTGGAGAGTTGTCAATTCCAAGGACAAAAAGAGTGGGAAAAATTCACTCACATGCCCCAAAAGGTAAACCTGTTTTTGGGATTGAGAAAAGAGTTCCCCACAGAAAGTGGTGGATTCCAAGGATAAAAAGACTGGGAAAAAATCATTCATGTTCCCCATTGGGTAA
This sequence comes from Entomyzon cyanotis, assembly GCA_024500445.1. Classification (NCBI taxonomy): domain Eukaryota; kingdom Metazoa; phylum Chordata; class Aves; order Passeriformes; family Meliphagidae; genus Entomyzon; species Entomyzon cyanotis. Next base: position 4,534,415 of record JAKEPQ010000908.1, on the reverse strand, counting down.
ACCTATTCCTGGGATGGAGGGAAGAATTCCCCATGAAGAAGAGTGGATTCCAAGGACAAAACGATTGGGAAAACTCATGAGACCCATTGGGTAAATCTATTTTTGAGGATGGAGGGAGGAATTCCCTGTGGAGTGTGGTGGATTCCGAGGATAAAAAGACTGGGAAAAAAATCACTCATGTGTCCTATTGGGTAAACCTATTTTTGGGATGGAGGGAAGAATTCCCCATGAAGAACAGTGGATTCCAAGGATAAAAAGATTGGGAAAACTCATGTGTCCCATTGGGTAAATCTATTTTTGGGATGGAGGGAAAAGCTCCCCATGGAGAGTGGTCAATTCCAAGGACAAAAAGAGTGGGAAAAACTCACTCACCTACCCCATTGAGTAAACCTATTCTTGGGATGGATGGAAGAATTCCCCACATAGAGCAGTGTATTCTAAGGATAAAAAGACTGGGAAAAAATCATTCACACGTCTCATTGGGTAAACCTATTTCTGGGATGGAGGGAGGAATCCCCCATGGAAAGCGGTGCATTCCAGGGACAAAAAAAACGGGAAAAACTCACGTGCCCCATTGGGTAAACCTGTTTCTGGGATGGAGGGAAGAATTCCCTGTGGAGTATGGTGGATTCCAAGGATAAAAAGACTGGGAAAAAATCATTCACGTGCACTATTGAGTAAACCTATTTTGGGGATGGGGAAAGAATTCCCCACAGAAATTGGTGCATTCCAAGGACCAAACACACGGGAAAAACTCACATGCCCCATTGGGTAAACCTGTTTCTGGGATGGAGGGAAGAGTTCTCCACAGAAAGTGGTGAATTCCAAGGATAAAAAGACAGCAAAAAAAATCACTCATGTGCCCTATTGGGTAAACCTATTTCTGGGGATGGAGGGAAGAATTCCCCACGGAAAGCAGTGCATTCCAAGGACAGAAAAGCCTGGAAAAACTCACGTGCCCCGTTGGTCTGGTAGCGCTCGGAGGGCAGGCTGGGCACGCTGCTGCCCACGTCGTTAACGGCGATGACACGGAATTGGTAATTAACGTACGGAGAGAGGCTCAGCACGGCCGAGTTGACGCTGCCGGGATACCTGGAGTGGTTGTGCCACATTCCCGGCTGGAAGCGATCCTCCTCGAACTGGACGATGTAGTCTGGGGACAGGTGGGAGAAGGGGTTGGGTGGGATGGGATTTGATTTGATTTTCCTTGGCTGGGAAGGAAGGGATTCTGGGAATGGGGATTTTGGGGACAGGGATTTTGGGGAGAAAGGTATTTTGGGGATGGGGATTTTGGGGATGGGGATTTTGGGGATAGGGGTTTTGGGGATAGGGATTTTGGAGATTGGGATTTTGGGGATTGGGATTTTGGGGATGGGGATTTTGGAGATCCTCCTCAAACTGGACGATGTAGTCTGGGGACAGGTGGGAGAAAGGGGTTGGGTGGGATGGGATTTGATTTTCCTTGGCTGGGAAGGAAGGGATTTTGGGGGCAGGGATTTTGGGGATGGGGATTTTGGGGAGAAGGGATTCTGGGAATGGGGATTTTGGGGATGGGGATTTTGGGGACAAAGGGATTTTGGGGAGGGGTGGGGAAGGGATTTTGGGGACAGGGATTTGGGGATGGGGATTTTGGGGATGGGGATTTTGGGGACGGGGATTTTGGGGATGGGGATTTTGGGGACGGGGATTTTGGGGATGGGGATTTTGGGGACGGGGATTTTAGGGACGGGGATTTTAGGGATGGGGATTTTGGGACAGACCTGTGATGGGGCTGTTGTTGTCATCGCCGGGGATCCACGTTAGCGTCGCGCTCCTCTCAGCCAGGTCCGACAGCTCCAAGTCCCGCGGCCGGTCGGGTCGTTCTGTTGGAATGGGATCAGTGAGGCTGGAATTGTCCCAGGAGTTGTCCCAGGAACGAGTCCCAGTTCCCATCACCTCTCCCAGCCCCTGGCAGGATGTGCTCCAGGGCACAATCCAAGTCCTGCAGCTCTTTGTGGGACTGGAGAAGGTTTTAAAAATATAAATGTGGTCATTTCAGACAGTGCCTTGCCTAGAAATCCTGCCTTTCCCAGAAAAAATCCTGCCTTTCCCAGAAAAATTCTGTCTTTCCCAGAAAAAATCCTGCTTTTCCCAGGAAAAAACCTGTCTTTCCCAGAGAAAACCCTGCTTTTCCCAGAAAAAAACCTGCCTTTCCCAGAAAAAAATCCCATTTTCCCCAGAAAAACTGGTGGGGGAAGCACCAGGTATAGGTTTAGGGGAATTTGTGACTTTACACCAAAAAAATGACATGAATTTATTAGAAATCCCCTGGGTTTAATTTTTAATCTGGTCACAAGGAGCAGCTCGTGCAATAAAAGGAATAAATTCCAGGTAAAAATTAAGGAATTCCACATGGGTTTGGTGATTTTTCCCCCCCATGGGGATTTTCAAATGCAGGCAAAGTGATTCCTGCACCCGGGAAATGCCACAAAATTGGGACACAAAATGTGGTGGCACGGGACCTTTCCACCCATCTGGAGAGGTTTTCAAGGACAATTTGGACAGGACTTGGAAAAATGAGTTCTTTCAAGGACAACCTGGACAGGACTTGGAAAAATCAGCTTTTTCAAGGACAATTCGGACAGGACTTGGAAAAATCAGCTTTTTCAAGGACAATTCGGACAGGACTTGGAAAAATCAGCTCCACCAAGGACAACTTGGAATCACCAACTCCTAATTTTTCCAGCTGCTACCCTTTCCTCTCGCAGTTATCGGCGACGGGAACCAAAACCAATGTGGAAAAATAAAAGGAAAAGGTGAGGAATTAGTGGGTAATCCTTTTACCTTTGGGTAAATCTCTCAACCGGTTAGCAGGGACGGCTGCAAGGTAAGACAGTGCTGGTTAACCAGGTTAGTTTAAGCTTGGGTGGCCAAAGGAGCACCTGGCAAACGTAAAGTTTGGGATTTCAGCGGGAATGGGTCCGGTTTGGGAAGCAGAGAGGGAATATCCTGACCCCAAAGATCTCCTCGGAGGTCGCAAGGGAAATATCAGCCTGGTGTGGGGTTAATGAGCCAGTAGGGAGGGAGGAAATCTAGTTCAGGGGGTTATTTGGGATTTGGGATTCCTGTTCCAGGTTGTGGGGTTCCTGGGAATGGGAGGTGGCCAGGGGATGATCAATCCCTGTTGCCCAAGCAGGATTTGGGATTTGTTCGGTGGCACAAATGGGGAATGGGGTGATGTTTGTCCCTCCCTTACCCCAAAGGGGACATGCAGGGTCCACCTCAATCCCATTGCTCAGCACCCCAAAATCCCGATAAATTCACTCCCACATTTAGGACCGTTCTCTCGGAGCTCCAACATCCCCCTGGGGATATTTTGGGCTGCGTGCAATAACAACTCTTTCCTATTTTTTGCTCTCAAATACCATATTTTTGGACACCATTTCAATGTCACTGCCTGACAGTGGAATCCCTGCTCTGCCAGCACCTCCCTGAGCATCCAGGGGACAATCCCAGAGCCTGGATCCCCTTTTCCTTGGGGTTAGGGGGTCCTGTGGGGTCAGGAATCATCCCAGGAGGGGACAATTGGGTCCTTTGGGGTCAGGAAGGCGTTACCCAGCACGGTGAGATAGGCTTTGGCCGAATCCTTGTCCAGCTCCGTGCTGGCCACACACGTGTAATCACCCTGGTCCTTCTCCATCACGCCGTAGATCGTCAGACCATCCTCTTCCTTCTTCATCCTTCGGGAAAACAACATCCCAAAACTCTGCCCCGGCAGAGGGTTGGATGATCCCTGACAAAATCCAGCTGGAAACCCAATTGGGAAAGGAGAACATCTGCGGTCTGGAGGTTTTATCAGCTGGGAAAGCTCATTTTATTCTGGGAAAAGCTCATTTCCTAAGGAATCACGTGCCCTGGGGTGTATCCGGGGAATAATCACATTTTGGGACAGCAGCCAACCCCAACCTCGTGCCCTGAGATCAGATCTTGCTTCCCAAGGAAGGAGAGTCAGGTACGGAAAGGAAATTAAAGCTGAGGAATATTAATATTAATTTTGGAGCGGCTCGTTATGAACTCCAAGGTTTTATCAAGGTGTCCTAAAACATCCTGGAATAAAACCTGCGGGGAAGCCTGGATTTACTGACAAATCAGCTGGATTTGTTGGAAGGAGCTGGCGAGATTAAAAACATCAAGAACATCAAATCTTGCTTAGGTGAGAACTCAGAATTTATCCCTGGAATAATTTTTTTTTCTTGTTAAAATTTTTTTTCCATTAAAAACCCAACAACCCAGGGAGAGGAACCCACGGAATTTTGGGGCACAGACCTGTTCCCCAGGTACAGCGGGGCGTCGTCCTTGAGCCAGTTGACGGTCAGCCGCAGCGTGGGGTCGTGCTTGACCCGGCAGTGCAGCCGGGGCATGGTGCCCCTCTTGACCACCTGGTCCTCAGGACCTCTCACGATCCGTGTGGGGTCTGTGGGGTCACAAACAAGGGGGCACGGCCCTAAATCCTCAGGGCCACCCGTGATCGTGGTGGGGTCTGGGTGGGGTTAAGGATCGTGTCCCAAATTTCTCAGGTCCCCTCACAACCCTGGTGGGGTCTCCACAAGGTCACAAATAGTTCCAGAAGGTCCAAGATTTTAACCTCAGCTATTTCTGCTGAAAACTGCCAGAAAATCCAATATTTTGACCTCAGCTCTTTCTCCTGAAAACTCCCAGAAAATCCAAGATTTTAACCTCAGCTATTTCTGCTGAAAACTTACAGAAAATCCAAGATTTTAACCTCAGCTATTTCTGCTGAAAACTGCCAGAAAATCCAATATTTTGACCTCAGCTCTTTCTCCTGAAAACTCCCAGAAAATCCAATATTTTTACCTCAACTATTTCTGCTGCAGCTTCCCGAAAATCCAAGATTTTAACTTCAATTATTTCTGCTGCAAATTCCAGAAGAGCCAAGATTTTGACCTCAACTATTTCTGCTGCAAATTCCAGAAGATCCAAGATTTTAACTTCAACTATTTCTGCTGAAGCTCCGAGAAAATCCAAGATTTTGACCTCAACTATTTCTCCTGAAAACTCCCAGAAAATCCAATATTTTGACCTCAACTGTTTCTCCTGAAAACTCCCACAAAATCCAAGATTTTGACCTCAGCTACTTCTGCTGCAGCTTCCAGAAAATCCTGTATTTTAACCTCAACAATTTCTCCTGAAAACTCCCAGAAAATCCAATATTTTGACCTCAGCTATTTCTCCTGAAAACTCCCAGAAAACCCAATATTTTGACCTCAGCTATTCCTGCCACAGCTTGCAGAAAACCCAAGACTTCGGTGCTCCTACCTTTGACCTCCAGGCGCACCTGGGCCTCCATCTTGCCCAGGATGTTGGTGGCCACGCAGGTGTAGATCCCCTGGTCCTCCTTCCGAGCCATGAACATCTCCAAGCTCCCGTTCTCGTGGGCTTTGTAGTTCCCTCCATCCAGCATGTTCCCCTGGCCGTTCTTAAACCTCCCAACACCACAAAGTGCTGTTGGAAGGGAAGGAAAAGCGGGAAAACCCAACTTTTCCCACCCCTCGGGATGGAGCGGGGCGGGCTGCGGATCTTACCAGCGCAGGGTGGGGATGGGGGAGCCGAAAAAGGGACAGTCCAGGCGGGTGTGGTTGTTCTGGATCACTCGGATCACCTGGTTCCTGGGCGCCAGGATCCGCGGGGAAACATCTGCCAACAGACAGAATTCCAGCCATGGAGGAGGAGGAGGGAAAATGGATTCTGCTGCTCTTTTCCACCCTTTTCCCAGTTTTTTTTTTTTTGTTTGTTTTATTTTCCTACTGATGCTTTCAAAACCTGGTAGAGCTTTTCCATTCCCTCTCCTTCCATGACTCACATCCCAGGATTTGCTCAGCCTCTGCCTGGTTGGAATCCATGGCAATGGATTCCTTCTCCAAAGCCTGGGAGCTTTTGCAGCCTTTTTCCCTTTTTCCCTCAGAGCAGCAAACAGCAAAATCAGGGAAAAATTATGGAAAATTTCTGCAGGGAAAAGGAGGTTTGGAGAAAACAGGGAGAATGAATTTCATGTTGCCATTAGGGGGGATGGTTTTAAACTAAAATAGGAGAGTTTAGATGGGATATTGGGAAGGAATTCTTCCACAGGGAGGTGAGGAGGGGCTGGGATGGAATTCCCAGAAAAGCTCTGGCTGCCCCTGGATCCCTGGAAGTGCCCAAGGCCAGGCTGGACAAGGCTTGGAGCACCCTGGGATCATGGAAGGTTCCATCTCCCACCCATGGCAAGGGGATGGAATTTCAGAAGAATCCCAGGACCAGCCAGGCTGGAAAAAGGTTGGAAAAGACCTTTAGGATCATCAATACCAACCCATGACCCAACACCACCTCACACCCAAACCACATTATTTGAGATGAGCTTCGAGACGAACTTTCAGCTCCTTTCCCACCCAACCCATCCCGGGATTCCGCGGAATTCCGAGGTTTGGATGCTGTCAGGACTCACCCAGCACGCTGACGAAGGCGTTGGCCAGCAGGTAGCCGTGCTCGTTGGAGGCGTTGCACTGATAGACGGCGCTGCTGCCGATCTGCGTGTCCCGGAACACGATGGTGTCCCCGGCCACCTCCCGGCTCGGGTTGGGCGGAGCCGCTGCGGAAAAAACAGGGAGAGCTTCTTCAATTCCGTTTTTGACCAGCAGTTCTGGCTTGTGCTCAGCCATGAGATCATTGGCTGGAATTTTGGTGGGATTTTGGAGAAGGATGCAACTCTGGCTCATGCTCAGCCAAAAGAACATTGGCTGGGATTTTGGTGGGATTTGGGCTGGGATTTGGAGAAGGAAGCAAACTCTGGCTCATGCTCAGCCATGAGATCCTTGACTGGAGTTTTGGTGGGATTTTGGAGAAAGAGGCACCTCTGACTTGTGGTCAGCCATGAGATCCCTGGCTGGGATTTGGGCTGGAATTTTGGTGGGATTTTGGAGAAGGAAGCAACTCTGGCTCATGCTCAACCATGAGATCCTTGGCTGGGATTTTGGTGAAGGAGGCAACTCTGGTTTGTGCTCAGCCATAAGATCCTTGGCTGAAATTTTGGTGGGATTTGGGCTGGGATCTGGAGAAGGAAGCAAACTCTGGCTCATGCTCAGCCACCAGATCCTTGGCTAGGATTTTGGCGGGATTTTGGAGCAGGGGGCAGCTCTGGCTCATGTTTAGCCACGAGATCCTCTGCTGTAATTTTGGTGGGATTTGGGCTGGAATTTTGGTGGGATTTGGGCTGGGATTTTGGGATTTTTGACCCTGCCCCTCACTCACCCTCGATGGGCTCCCCGTTCACCAGCCACTGGATGGTGGGTTTAGGATTCCCGTTAGCCCGGCACACCAGCCTGCCGTCCTCGCCGGGAGCCAGGATCAGGTTCTCCGGCTCATCCAGCCAGTAGGGAGCAGCTGGAAAAAAACATCCCGACCCCAGTGACACAGGGACAGCGGCACCACCCCCAAAATCCCCCTCCAACAATCCCTGGGGGAGGAAAACAATGGAAACACGGAGAGGATTTCCCGGGACGTGGTGAAGGTGGGGAAATCCCATTCCCTCTCCTTGGCCATACAAAACCACCCCCTTTCCTATCAGAGAAATGCCATCTGCTTTTAGGGCAGCTGGGACAAGATTTATAATGGGAAAAGGGAAGATTTAAATGGGATATTGGGAAGGAATGGTTTGGATCCACGGCAATGGATTCCTGCTCTGTGCTTTCCTTCAGAGCAGCGAACAGCAGAGAGGAAAACTGATGGAAAACTTCTGCAGGGAAAAGGGGGCTTGGGAAAAACAGGGAGAAAGAGTTTTATGTGAGGATATGGTGATAGGAACGGGGGAACTTTGAAACTAAATATTTGAAAGATTTGAAACTAAAATAGGAGAGTTTAGATGGGACATTGGGAAGGAATTTAAAGGTTTAAAATGAAAAAGATTTAAAATGAAAAGGGGAAGATTTAGATGGGATATTGGGAAGGAATTCCTCTATGGGAGAGTGGGGAGCGGCTGGGGTGGAATTCCCAGAGAATCCATGGCTGCCCAATCCCTGGGAGTGCCCAAGTCCAAGTTGGACGAGGCTTGGAGCAACCTGGGATCATGGAAGTTTCCCTTACCCATGGACCTGGACGAACTTCAGCCTCCCTTCCAACCCAGACAATTCCACGATTCCCTGAAGAACACGGCTCCAGCGCATCCCCACCCCCAGGGCGATCCCCCCGCCATCCCTCCCAGCATTCCATGAAGATCCCTTCCCAGCATTCCATGAACTCCAAGGCGGGCAGCTCCCGAAGAGGGAAGGTAAAGGCGACGTACCCTTCACTCTCACCGAGATCGTGTGGCGGATGATGCCCATCTTGTTGGAGGCCAGGCAGACGTACTCCCCGGAATCCTCCTCGGACACGTTGGCGATGCGCAGTGTCTTGTTGAAGTTCTCCAGCTTCTTCTTGTGCGCCGGCAGGTCTCCACCTTTCTTGTGCCAGTTGATGTTCGGCGTCGGTCTGAGGAGAGCGGAGGACATGCGGCAGGATGTGGCTAGCACAGGTCTTTCTCATGAGAACATTTTTGCTACGTTTCATAAACAAAGATAAAGTTTGGATGTTTTGCAAACAGCGTCTCCAGATTAGGGCAGTTCAGGCCTGGCCAATTAGGCCTAGGGGGAGGTTTCTGGCTGACCAATCTGGGTGACCTCTGAAAACTCTATATATATGGAAATCAAAATAATAAAGGCACTTTTCTCTTTCCTTGTCTGAGAACCTGGGTCTTCTCTCAGCTAGCAGCTCAACAGCGACAGCAGGACGTTTCCCCCCTCCCCTTTCTCTCTCTCCCTGATCGCTAGCTGGAGATGGATGGCACAGATTAAGTTGATAGCTTAATCCTGGCTATCTAGTACTGGCACCTAGAAGTCAAGGTGAGACGCTGAGAGAATGTGAAGAATTTTTAAGTGACCTCAAATCCACACTCTTTTCCCTATAAAGACACCACGAAATCTCAGAAAGGTAGAAGGTTTTCTACATGGACATTGGAGCGTGAGGGAAAGTCTTCTCCCCAGGTGTCTGGACGCAGCCCTGTGGTTACTTCTCGCGAGATTGAGTGAGGAAGTCTAATGTATTCCAGCTCCAAAATCGGATTTGGTAAGATCATTGGTTTCCTAAATTGTATTATTCTGGCTAACTCATAGGTACCTTACTTAACTTGCATTATAGTTCAAGTAAGCATTTCTTAACTTGCATTTTTAACTATTTTTATAGTTCAAGCAAGATTTTACCCCATAATTGCATTTTTTAGCTATTATAGTGTTGCAATTATGCATTCATTGTGTGTCTATGTGTGTCAATCTGTCCTATGTTTGTACGTTTGTTATTTTCTGTGTCTAATAAATGGTATTTTTAGACCAATCGACCAAATATCGAAGATCCTTGCAAACGGGACTAAGTCTTGGGGATCTAGCTGCCTTACAGCCTGGCAAACTGCAGAAACTCATAAAGCTTCTGTCTCCCTTGCAAGACAGGACATCGGTGCTTTTCCGAGGCGAGGGAATGATTCCCGAGGAAAGGGTGGTTATTCCTAAATAACGGGAGAATTCCCGCCCCTGGGAACTGCTCAGAAGCAGGGGAAAGGTCTGATCCAAGTGCTGGCCAACCTGCCTTCCCAGCACCACCCCTAAATCACGGTCCTGAGCATTCCCAGCTCATCCGGAGTGGTGTTCTCTTCCTGATTTTCCTGGGAATGCAGGATCATGGAGTTCTGGAATGGTTTGGGGTGGAAGGGACCTCAAAGCTCATCCCTGACCGTGGTGTGGGCAGGACCATCAGCCCAGGACACTTCTGGAGGCACAAACTTCCTCTCCCACAGTGTGGTGAGGGTCTCCCTGGAAATTCCCAAACTTTAGGACAAACCAGTGGGGAATTATCCTCAGACAAAGATCTGAAAACACCCGGAAACCTCAGCGCTTCCATTTGCTCATCAAGCAGGTCATGGGAGCATCGTTAACAATCAAAAAGGTGGGAATGATCCCTTTTTCCCAATCCGTGGGTAATTCCATGCCCTGATTCCACGCCCGGATCCCAATTCCCGCCGGGAATTCCCGGGGATCGCCCTCCCCGTGGTACGTACACTCCGGAGGCGATGCATTCCAGCAGGAGGTCCATCCCTCGGAGCACCATGTGGCTGCTGGAAGTTCCGTAGGGATACATGAAGCTGGGAGTCGTCTCTGGGATCCCTCGGGCTGGAATCAGCGGGAGAGAAGGAAAAAGAAAAACCAAAACAAAACAAAAATAGAGAAAAGAAAACATGGGGATTTTTAAAGTCTCCTTGGATGGTGGGAATCCATGGAAAAGGTCACCTTCCCGGCCATCCCGGGATTCTGAACTCACCCGGGAACGAGCCTGGAAAGGAGAGGATGGATTTGGGATTGGGAAATAAAAGGGGGAGAGAGGAAGTTGGGCAGGAAGGGAGGGGAAGGAGCAGCAGAGGGAGCTGAGCCACAGGGATGGTTCACGTTCCATCAGCTCCCGCTTTTCCTGCCCTCCCTGCCTCTGGAAAACGGGCTGGAATCAGATGGAATCGGGAAATATCGATGGATGTAATGCGCAGTGGAGAACAAAAAGGGCACGGGAAGGGTTTGTTCAGCCCCTGAGCTGCTTTTCCATGGAGATCTCTGGGATACGGAGAATTCCTGAGGCTCCAGCAGCACCAAGGAGGTTTTCCCACCTTCCAGGAGGCCTGGAAGGACAGTTCCCCTTGGAAAGGGACAGCTCAGCCCCCAGAACGACCCATTTAGGGCTGGAAAGGGAAGTTTAGCGGGAAAAAAGCAAAGGGAAGACACGAGACAGCTCCCTACGGATCCACGCACAGCGAGAATTAATTATTCACGGAAAAAATTCCATTAAGGAGCAGAATGGATGACCTAGATCTGGATCGGCGAGGACAAAGCAGGATGGGATGGGATGGGATAGGATTGGGAAAGCAGCAGAAGCAGGGATGGGAGTTATGGAGTTGGGAAAGGGGATGGGATGGGATATTGGGATGGGATGGGACACTGGGATGGGATGGGATGGGATGGGATGGGATGGGATGGGATGGGATGGGATGGGATGGGATGGGATGGGATGGGATAATGGGATGGGATACTGGGATGGGATACTGGGATGGGATACTGGGATGAGATATTGGGATATTGGGATATTGGGATATTGGGATATTGGGGTATTGGGGTATTGGGATATTGGGATATTGGGATATTGGGATATTGGGATGGAACAGGAAGAGTGATCCATGGGGAGATCCCGGTGAAGGAACAGGATTTGGGATCCCAAAACTCCCTTGGCTCAATGAGTGGGAGGCAAGCAGGATTTGGGGAATTTTGGGAAACCTCCGGAGCTGCGGCAGGGGAAGGAGGAGGGGAGGGAGGACAGGGGTTGATCCTGGAATTCCCACCTTCAGGAAGGAAAACCCAACTCCATGGGTTGATCCATGGAATCCCTGGGATTGATCCCACATCCCACCTCTCCCACAGGCTCCGCGTGCTCTCCCAGTTAGTCAATTACGGATTAATTGATTACCGGGGCAGGAAAATCCCGACTTTATCCCAAAAAGCCAAGTTCTCCGCACCTGTTTGCATCCCTGCTCCCGGAAAAATCTCATTCCCAGCTAAACCCAGTGACTCCCAAACCTCCACCACACTCAGGAAATTCTCCCATCAAATCAGGGAAGTGGAATTTATTATTTTATCAGCTAAAATCGGCTTTGATCAGGATTTATTCCCACTCCAGATCCCGTGGGATAACCGGAAGAGCTGAAGCAGCAGAGCAAGCTGGATTTTACTGTGTTAATGATGGCAATTAAAAATCAGGGGGATTAATTAGCACCCTCACAGCTTTAATGAACCTAAGGACAACACGGAGAAAAAGTGGATTTTTGCCTCAGCACGGCACCACTGATCAATAATCAATAATAAGTAATAGATAATGAATATTAAATAATAAATAATTATTAATAAAGAACAAATATTAAATAAAACAAATATCAAATAAAGCACTAAATGATAAATAAATTATAATTAATGGATGATAAATGATAAGTAATAAATATTAAATAATAAAGAATGAAGAAATAATAGATAATAAATAATAAATTATAATTTATAATTTATAAATATTTCTCTGTTTCTAAGAGGGAGCAGCCAGAAATTCCCTCAGAACCAGAGGCTCTGAGCATGTGGAAATTCCAGCTGGAAGTGTCAAGGTTTCCCTCATCCCTTTGGATGAATCCAAGTCAGAAAAATAAATCCATCCCAGGGCTTTTTATTTCAGCTCAAAAATCTACTCTGCTCCCAAGCTTTGTGAGAAAGGACTTGGGATCATCCCAGAAATGTCCAGTTCTCACCCCGGAGCTGCCAGCTGCCCCTTTCCCATCTGGAATTCCTCCGCTGGCTCTGTTTTCCAGATTGGGAAAAAGAGATCATTCCCAACTCATCCCAGCTGCTCAGCCAGGCTCAACCAGCCTCAGGTTTGCCAAAAAAAAAAAAAAAAATATATATATATAAAGAAAAGAGAGGAAAAGGAACAAAACAGGTTCTTATTCCCAGTAAAATTTTTTAAAAATATATCTGCTAAGGAAATGTCCAATTTATCCTTTTTGGTTCTTTTTCCTCGATAATTGCAGCCGGTTTGCCCACGGCATTCAGGGAATTGTGGCTCCGAGGTGACACTTCCCGTGGTTATCCCTCTCCATGGGATTTGGGATAAATGTCCCACAAACCCTCCGTGCTCCACATCCACACCGGCAGATCCCGCATTCCCAAGCTCGGGAAAATCCTGGGAATGGGATCTGCAGCCTTCTGGAGCTTTTCCAGCCTTTTTCCAGCACCCCGAGGAAGAGCAGCTGAGAACCCCAAATCCTTGGGATTGACGTCCCTCGCCGCATCCCAAACTCTCCCTGCTTCCAGCATTCCCGGGCAGCTCATTCCAGAGAGAATTCCAGGAAAAGGGCTGAGGGTCAGAGGTTTTGTCCCCCAGCTCGTTAATTAACGGGTTAATTAATGGAGTTCAGGTCTGCACAGGGGTGGGAGAGGGGATTGGAATGGGGAAGTTTTCCAGGGAATGTTACGACACAAACGGCTGGAAGCTTCTGTGCACCAACAGAGGAACAGAAATCCATGGGATTGTGCGGATAAAATCCCATTTTCCTGGCGGAGTGACCCTCAAGATCCCTTTTCCCTGAACAAAGACGTGCAGTGGGAAATCCGGAAACCCAGGAGAACTCTCCACTGGAATTCCCTTTATCCCTGTCCCATCTCCTCCAGGAGGTTCACATAACTCCCACCGGAGCTGATTTTCCTGCCAATCCCTTTTCCCAGCCATTTTCCCCAACTATTTCCCAATTTCCCAGCCCATTCCAGCAGCACTTCCCCCAAGGCTGATCCCACTGCCGAGCTTTCCCAGTTCCTCATCCTCCCAACAATCCCATTCCCCATTCCAACATCCCGATTCCGTCCGCTGCGCCCAGGCTGGCACTTCACTCCTGCTCTCCCTGCTCCCAGCTGGCAAACGCCATCCTTGTCCCCAAAAGTCCCCGCGGGATGGGAACAGCGCCCTGGGCTGGGCCAGGCGACAAGAAAACTCTGGTTTCCAGGGATTTCACTCCAGGACATTCCCAGGACATCCCAGGTCATTCCAAGGAGTGAATGTTCCAGCAGGGATTTCACTCCAGGTCATTCCCAGAACTCCCGGAGTGAATGTTCCTGCAGGGATTTCACTCCAGGACATTCCCAGGACATCCCAGGTCATTCCAAGGAGTGAATGTTCCCTGGATTTCACTCCAGGACATTCCCAGACATCCAGGATGAATGTTCCAGCAGGGATTTCACTCCAGGACATTCCCAGGACATCCCAGGTCATTCCAAGGAGTGAATGTTCCCTGGATTTCACTCCAGGACATTCCCAGAACATCCCAGGACTTCCCAACTGAATGTTCCAGCAGGGATTTCACTCCAGGACATTCCCAGGACATCCCAGGACATTCCCGGGAGTGAATGTTCCTGAGATTTCACTCCAGGACATTCCCAGGACATCCCAGGTCATTCCAAGGAGTGAATGTTCCCTGGATTTCACTCCAGGACATTCCCAGGACATCCCAGGACATTCCCAGGACTGAATGTTCCAGCAGGGATTTCACTCCAGGACATTCCTAGGACATCCCAGGACATTCCAAGGAGTGAATGTTCCCGGGATTTCACTCCAGGACATTCCCAGGGCTGACCCCACACAACCCCGATCCCAAAAGCAGCAGGAAGGGCAGGAAGTGAATCCAGCACTGGATTTGGGAGCAGTGATTGTCACATCCCTGGAATTCCCTGGGATCCCAAACCGGCCCCATCTGCCTGGGATCCCTAAAATCCTCCACAGCCGCCCTGGTTATCCCAACACATCCCTGATAATTCCAAGCCATTCCCAGGGCAGCCATCCTGCTTTGTTTTAGTGCCTGGAGGATCATTTGGAATGGGATTCTCCCAGCAGGGGCAGAATCCGGAGGGAATTCCCTGCCCAAGTCTGTGAGTTTGGGATGAGTTTCTCCCAGCAGGAGAAAGATCCAGAGGGAATTCCCTGCCCGGACAAAGGGGAGGAGATTGTGGAAGCATCCAGCAATATCCAACCTCTCTGCACACAAGGCATCCGGATTTCAGGAAAAGCCAAATATTCCTCTTTTTCCCCCCTTTTTTCCCCCCTTTTCCCCCCCTTTTTTTCCCCTCTTTTTCCCTCCTGGAAATCCCAGGGATGCTCCTTTTGGGAATGTTCTTTCTGGAGCCAGAGAAAAGAGGGAATGTGAGGTGTGATGTTTAAATCCCAAACCTTCCCAAGGACAGGACAGGAGGGACCAAACTCAGCCATGTGGGGTCAGATCCTATAAACCCCAAACCTCCCAAGCTGAACTTAACTCCGGCTCAGATCCTATAAACCCCAAACCTGGCTTAGCTGAGGCTCAGATCCTATAAACCCCAAACCTCCCAAGCCAAACTTAACTCAGGCTCAGATCCTATAAACCCCAAGCAAGGCTTAACTCAGGGTCAGATCCTATAAACCCCAAACCCCTCAAGGCAGGCTTAACTCAGGCTCAGATCCTATAAACCCCAAACCTCCCAAGCCAGGCTGAACTGAAGGTCAGATCCTACAAACCCCAAACTTGGCTTAACTCAGGCTCAGATCCTATAAACCCCAAATCTGGCTTAACTCGTGGTCAGATCCTATAAACCCCAAACAAAACTTAACTCAGGCTCAGATCCTATAAACCCCAAACCAAACTTAACTCAGGCTCAGATCCTATAAACCCCAAACCTCCCAAATCAGGCTTAACTCTCTCAATCCTCGCGCGAACTTCATGGGGTTTTTTGGGTTTGTTTCTGGGATTTTCCCCGGAATTTTTGCCTGGATAAATTTCAGGATAGCAGAGGGGACTGGGGCCGGTTAGGCGGGTCGGTGAGCGGGGTTAGGCGGGGCTGGGTTAGGCCGGGACCCCCAAAGCCAGCGTGGACTCACCGCGGTACATGGCGGGGGAATATCCTAGGGACGTTTCGTTATGGGGTTTCTCTGCAATCAAACAGAACACCGTGAGCGGCTCGGGGACAGCGGGGACAGTGCGGGGGGACAGCGAGTTCCCAAGAAACAGCGGCGGATTCCCAAAAAGTTCAGCGGCAGCGGGGATACGGAAGCACTCGGAGTGCAGCAACTCCCAGGACAAACACGGGAACGGGAGGGAAAGGGGCTGGTTTCCTTCTCCAAGGGGTGGGAAGAATTAAAAGTTCTGAAATTTCCCAATGAAAGTGTGGGAATTGTGGCAGAAGTGTTTCCTTGGAATGTTTTGCTCTTTGGGATATTTTTCTCCTTGGAATCTTTGGGAAAACCCAAAAATCGGATTGGTTTGGAGGAGAAAATGGGGTTTTCCTCTGTTTTTTGGACTGCAAAGGAAAGATATTCCAGCTGTTTTTTTCCCAGGGGTTGGGCACAGCTGGAAAATGATGGAGGAAGGCAAGGAGGAGATGGAATAATAATAATAATAATAATAACAACAATAATAATAATTTTTCAGCAGGTTGTGCTCTCGTGACCTCATCCCCTTCCAACACTTCCATGGATAAAGCATTTTTTGGGTCATAATATGAGGAATCAAAACCCCAGTTCTGGAATTTTTAAGGAATCTGGGAGGCTCCTGGGGTGGAATTTGCCTCTGATACTAGAGGAATTGTTTCCCAAGGAAAACTGGAAGAGAAGGAGCTGATTTTCCATTGGGAGTGAAGGAATTTGGGGGCACTGAGGGGAGATTTTATCCATGACAATCCACAAGGATTTCATCCATGTTCCTTCCAGAGCTGGATAAATCCACCAGGATGGAGCCTTTGGAGGCTCCAAACCACACAGATCTCTGTTTGCCAGGATCTTTTCCAAAAATAAACGCTGGGATTCTTCACCCAGACAAATATTCAGAATTACTAAATAGTATCCGGAATTAATGACCTTCCCACATTCCAAGCACTGGAATTATTTAATTCCCAGATTCCCTACTCCGGCTTTGCACAGAGGGGGAGCTGCTCGTCCCTTTCATCCCATTTCCTGCTGGGAAATCAAATTAATTTCCTCCCACTAGGATTTGGGAGCACCTGGTGCTTCCCAAAAAACAGCCAGCACTTCCCAGTTGGATTTTTCCGGGAATGGGTGAAATTCCCGGGGATGGTTGATGTTGTTCCTCGAGGATTTTGTCCCATCCTGCCCCAAAACAGCTCAGGGTCCTGAATCCCTCAGATCCAGCTCAGTTCCCACAGTTCAGCAGGAATTCCTTTTCCTTCGGGAATTCCATTTCCTTCAGGAATTCCTTTTCCTTCGGGAATTCCCATTCCTAGTGAAGAACCTGCCCTGGAAGAATCCATGGGAAAGTTCTGGAAAGAGCCCCTCTTGTCCCCTCCAGTGGGGACACCTGGGGACATCCATCCCGACTGTCCCACCGCATTCCAGAGGCTCCTGGAGCGAAGGATTGCCAGGAATATCCAAAACCATTCCAAACTCCTTTTCCCACACCCAATCCCCTCGTGCAGCGCCAGAACCTGGAGCAAACCGCGGTCTCTCCTGCCTTCCCGAAGGAGGGAACGATCCCTGGATATTCCACAGTTCCCTGGAGATGGTGGGAATGCCCAGCCTGTGTCAAATCATTCCCTGTTTCGTCCCAAATATATGGAATTGATGATTCCTGCGTCAAGTTTCCATTTCCCTGGAGATGGCGGGAATGCCCCAGCTGTGCTGAACATTCCCTGTTTTATCTCAAACTCATGGAATTGGTGATTCCTGCACCAAATCTTGGTATTCCACATTTCCCTGGAGAGGGTGAATTTCCCTGATGATGTCAAAACACCTCCCTGCTTTATCCCAAACCCGTGGAATTGGTGATTCCTGCACCAAGTTACCTCTGGATAGTTTCCATTTCCCTGGAAAGGATGGGAATGCCCCAGCCTTGCTGAACATTCCCTATTTTATCCCAAAACCAGGGATTTGGTGATTCCCACATTTCCCTGGAGATGATGGGAATGCCCCACCTGCATCAAAACATTCCCTGTCTTATCCCAAAAGCATGGAATTGGCGATTCCTGCATCTCCCTGGAGATGGCGGGAATATTGAAACATTCTCAGTTTTATCCCAAACACATGGAATTGGCGATTCCTACACCAAGTCCCCTCTGGATATTTTCCATTTCCCTGAAGATGATGGGAATGTTCCATTTGTGTGGAAACATTCCCAGTTTTATCCCAAACACATGGATTTGGTGATTCCTGCATTTCCCTGGAGATGGTGGGAATAGCTGTGGTGAAACATTCCCAGTTTTATCCCAAACACACGGAATCAGCGATTCCTGCATTTCCCTGGAGATGGCGGGAATATCCACAGTGAAACATTCCCAGTTTTATCCCAAACACACGGATTTGGTGATTCCTGCATTTCCCTGGAGATGGCGGGAATATCCACAGTGAAACATTCCCAGTTTATCCCAAACACACGGATCTGGCGATTCCAACCCCAAACCACCTCCAAAACCCCAAATCCACAAAGCCACCCAGGTCCCACCCTCATCCCACCCACCCAAACCACAAACCCTTTTCCCACCCCGCATTCCCAAACTGGAAAACCCCACGGAACAGAACCCAAACTGGTCACCCAGTGGTCACTTACTGGTCTTGACCTTGAGGGTGTAGGGGTTCTTCTGCTGGATGGTGTGGGTGAAGTGGAATCTCGCGTTGCAGCTGTAGTCGGTCAGCGCGTCCTGAGCCAGGACGTTGGCGAAGTACAGGTCACCGTTGAGACCCTGGGACACCCGCTTGTCCTGCGGGATCGGCTCCATGGCTGCGGGAAAACGGCGGGGATTTAATGGGGTTTGGGGTGGAGCGGAGGGAGGTGAGATGTGGTGACCCTAAAGTTGGAGGGAGGGTTGTGAATGAGTGGGAATGGCCCTGAACTACTAAAAATGATCTGAAATTATCAGCTGTGACCCTAAACTATTAAAAATTATCCTAAATTATCAGCCATGGACCTAAACTAGCAGGAATTACCCTAAACTACTAAAAACACTCTGAAATTATCAGCCGTGACCCTAAACTAGCAAGAATGACCCTGAACTACTAAAAACACTCTGAAATTATCAGCTGTGACCCTAAACTATGAAAACCCATCCAAAATTATCAGCTGTGACCCTAAACTAGCAGGAGTGACCCTAAACTGCTAAAAACAATCTGAAATTATCAGCTGTGACCCTAAATTATTAAAAGTGATCCTAAATTATCAGCCATGGCCCTAAACTAGCAGGAATGACCCCGAACTACTAAAAACAATCTGAAATTATCAGCTGTGACTCTAAACTACGAAAAGCTATCCGAAATTATCAGCCGTGACCCTAAACTAGCAGGAATGACTCTACACTACTAAAAACAATCCAAAATTATCAGCAGTGACCCTGAACTACTAAAAACACTCTGAAATTATCAGCTGTGATGCTAAATTAGCAGAAACTACCCTAAATTAGCAGGAATGACCCTAAACTACTAGAAATGATCCTAAACTAGCAGAAACCACCCTAAAGTAGCAGAAAGTGTCCTAAATGGTCAGTAATAACCCTAAACTAGCAGAAACAACCCTAAATGAACAGAAAGTGCCCTAAAAGAACAGAAATAACCCTAAACTAACAGAAACAACCCTCAATGAACAGAATTTACCCTAAACTGGCAGAAACAACCCAAAACTAACAGAAACAACCCCAAACCATCAGCAACCACCCCACCCACGGTTCTTTGAAACCCCGCCAGCGATGGAGACACCATTCCCAGATTCCCAGTGGGAAAAGCTCTCCCACCATTGCCGGATTCCCAATGGGAAAAGCTCTCCCACCATTCCCAAGATTCCTGGTGGGAAAGGCTCTCCCACCATTCCCGGATCCCCGGTGGGAAAAGCTCTCCCGCCATTCCCTGGATTCCCGCCGGGAAAGCCTCTCCCGCCATTCCCAGGATTCCTGGCTGGAAAGCCTCTCCCACCATTCCTGGATTCCTGGTGGGAAAGACTCTCCCACCATTCCCGGGATTCCTGGTGGGAAAGGCTCTCCCGCCATTCCCAGGATTCCCAGCAGGAAAGGCTCTCCCACCATTCCCGGAATTCCCGGCGGGAACGGTTCTCCCGCCATTCCCAGGATTCCTGGTGGGAAAAGCTCTCCCACCATTCCCAGAATTCCCGGCGGGAAAGGCTCTCCCGCCATTCCTGGATTCCCGGCAGGAAAGGCATTCCCAACTCACAGCTGCTCATCCAGAAGATGACAGGCTCGGGCAGGCCGGGAGGAGGATTGCACTGCAGGCTCAGCGGAGCTCCTTCGTCCACCTCGATCACATCCACCTTCTCCTTGGGCCACAGCGGGGATTCTGGCGGGAAGGAAAGGAATTGTGTCAGGGAAGGAGGGAAGGATTCCTGCGGAGAAATTCCCGCCGGATCCGGCCTGGTTTTGGTGCAAAATTCATCTCTGCGTGTGTGAGATTCCCTGAAGTCCACACCCTCAAATCCAGCCCTCAAATTCACGCCCTCAAATCCATCTCCTGAAGTCCAGACCCTAAAGTCCATACCCTTAAATCCATATCCTCAATTCCATACTTTCAAATTCATGTCCTCAATTCCATACCCTTAAATCCATAACCTCGGATCCACACCCTCAATTCCATACTCAGAAATCCATGACCCCGAATCCACACCCTCAAATCCACCCCGGCAACCCACATCCTCAAATTCATATCCTCAATTCCATCCCTGAAATCCATACCCTCAAATCCAGATGCTTAAATTAATATCCTCAATTCCATCCCGTCAATTCCATCCCTAAAATCCATCCCTGCAATCCACACCCTGAATTCTATCCCCTCAATTCAATCCCCTCAATTCCACTACCATCAATTCCATCCCCTCAATCCCATCCCTATAATCCACACCCTCCAGTTCATATCTTCAATTCCATCCCCTCAATTCCACATCCTCAAATCCATCCCTGAAATCCATACCCTCAAATCCACACCCTCAATTCCATCCTCTCAATTCCATCCCTGAAATCCACACCCTTAAATTCACGTCTTCAATCCCACACCCTCAATCCCACACCCTCAATTCCATCTCTGAAATCCATACACTTAAATTCATATCCCCAAATTCCATCCCCTCCATTCCATCCCTAAAATCCATCCCTGCGATCCACACTCTCAATTCCACACCCTCAATTCCATCCCCTCAATTCCATCCCTAAAATCCATCCCTGCAATCCACACCAATTCCACACCCTGAAATCCACACCCTCAAATCCACACCCTCAATTCCATCTCTGAAATCCATACACTTAAATTCATATGCCCAATTCCATCCTCTCAATTCCATCTCTAAAATCCATCCCTGCGATCCACACCCTCCATTCCACACCCTCAAATTCCTATCCTCAATTCCACATCCTCAATTCTATCCCTGAAATCCACACCCTGAAATTAATATCCTCAATCCCACAAACTCAATTCCACATCCTCAAATCCATCCCTGAAATCCATGCCCTCAAATCCACACCCTCAGTTCCATCCTCTCAATTCCATCCCTGAAATCCACACCCTTAAATTCACATCTTCAATCCCACACCCTCAATTCCATCTCTGAAATCCATACACTTAAATTCATATCCCCAAATTCCATCCCCTCCATTCCATCCCTAAAATCCATCCCTGTGATCCACACCCTCAATTCCACACCCTCAATTCCATCCCCTCAATCCCATCCCTAAAATCCACACCCTCAATTCCACACCCTCCAATTCATATCCTCAATTCCACATCCTCAATTCTACCCCTGAAATCCACACCCTGAAATTAATACCCTCAATCCCACAACTCAATTCCACACCCTGAATTCCTCACCCTCAATTCCATCTCTGAAATCCATACACTTAAATTCATATCCCCAAATTCCATCCCCTCAATCCCATCCCTAAAATCCATCCCTGCGATCCACACTCTCAATTCCACACCCTCAATTCCATCCCCTCAATTCCATCCCTAAAATCCTTCCCTGCAATCCACACCAATTCCACACCCCGAATTCCATCCCTAAAATCCACACCCTCAATTCCATCCCGACCAATTCCCCACCACCTCCAGCCACAACCCCGTCCCTTCCCCTCTCACCTGGACACCCCTGGATCCCTTTGAGCACCGAATATTCCCCCCAAAACCACCCACAGCCCCTCTCCGCTTCCCGGGAATCACTCACTGGAAACCTGGAGGTGGATTTTGCTGGACAGCGCCGTTCCGTAGTCATTCCTAGCGAAGCACTGGTATTCCCCCTCGTAGTCGTCCGGCCGTCCCCCGCTGTGGAAATCGATGACCAAAGTCCCCGAGCGTCTCCTCATGGACACCTTGGGGTCCTTGGCCACGTTGAAGAACTTCCCGTTCCGCGTCCAGGAAAAGCTGGAATTGCAAGGAAAAGCTGGAATTGCAAGGAGCCGTTTCCCCGGTTGGATCCTCACCCGTGCCGTGCCAACAGCTGGGTGGGAAGGCAGCACAGCTGGAATTGCTCCGGATTTCGGAGGGATGGAGGGATGGGAATTCACTCACGTGGGAACGGGATTGCCTTTGGCTTCGCACTCGATGAAGATGTTGTCCCTGGGATCCACGATGTAATCCTTGATGGATTGCTTGGTGATGGTGGGGGGCTGGGGCACTGCGGGAACAGGGAATTCCGTCAGGATGGGGGATCCCCCCGTGGATCCTGCAGGAATTCCTGCTGGGATCTCAGCTCCTTCCCCGGGCTGGGTGTGTGATTTGGGGTTTGGAAATTCCCAGGAATTCCTGCTGGGATCTCAGCTCCTTCCCCAGGCTGGGTGTGCGATTTGGGGTTTGGAAATTCCCAGGAATTCCTGCTGGGATCTCAGCTCCTTCCCCAGGCTGGGTGTGTGATTTAGGGTTTGGAAATTCCCCAGAATTCCTGCTGGGATCTCAGCTCCTTCCCCGGGCTGGGTGTGCGATCTGGGGTTTGGAAATTCCCCAGAATTCCTGCTGGGATCTCAGCTCCTTCCCTGGTTGGGTGTGCAATTTGGGGTTTGGAAATTCCTGGGAATTCCCTGAATTCATCACCTTTTGGAACATCACAGTGCCCAGACCCCAAAAAACCCCAATCCCCTCCCCATATCTTGGTCTCATCAGGGAATATCCCAACTATATCCTCCTGCTCTCATGGGTTGAATCCAATGGGAATTCACCCTGGATCTGCAGGGATCTCAGGAGGGTTGGGAAGGGATCCTGAGACATTCCTGGTGCAAGGAAGAGGCTCCAGAACCCCAGGATGGCCCCAGAGAAGCTCAGACCTGGAATTTAGGAATCATGGGATGGAAAAAGGGACACAGGAACCCCAAGGCTGGAGCAGGACCTGGTCCTGATCCCAGAATTTCAGATTCCAGCCCCTGGAATGAGATCCAAGGCTGTCTCCTCATCCCCCAAGATCCAGGGATGCTCCCAACATGCCAGGAAGCCAGGAAGGGAATTCCACCCTTCTCCAAACCAACCCCTACAGGAACCATTTTCCCATGGCAAACACCACCTGGATCCTAATCCAGGGACAGCCAGGAATTCCTCCCAGCTTTTCCACGCCTTTCCCAACCCGGATGTGCAGGAAAAGTGGCTCCAAAGGGGCTGTGTCCCCCCTGTGCCACCCTCTGGGACCCCTGGGGCACTTCTGGGGACGAGGACAGGCAACACTTACATTCACTCTGGATATTTGCTGTTATCCCCAAAGGGAAAGCGTAGAGGGAAAAAGACAGGAGGTTAATCCGGGAGCAAACCTGTTTCCAGCACGGCCATAAAACAAATCCATGGGGTTTTTCCAGGGAGTTTTTCCAGGGATTTTTTTTCCAGGGATTTTTTTCCCAGGCAAACCCTCCACAAAACCCCTTTTCCAACCCCACTCCCCATGCACGGGGGAGAAGCTCCTGCTGGCTCCAAACTCTTCTCCCATTTTCCCACCTCCTCCCCATTCCAGCCGGGAATTTTCGGGGAGGGATTGGAAGGAATAAATCCCCAAACTCACAGTCCAGGGGGACCTCGATGGCACTGACGAGGTGCTGGAGGCAGAGGGCGAAGGCGATTCCCGCAAAGGTGATTTGGGATCTTCTCGGGATCATCTTGGAGCTTTCCTGGGTGGCTTTGGGATCTCAGGATGTCCCTGGAATGACCTCAGGGTGGCACAGGCAGAGGGATCCTCAGCTGGGGAAAAAAAAATCCCCAAAGTCACATCCCTGAGCCATTCCCAGCTCCAATCCCGGTGTTTTCCCTTTGGGAACGGAGCGTTTCCACCCTGGAAATGTTTGTGAGGAGGGATTGGGGTGGGAAAAGTGCCAGGAATGGTGGCCAGGATTTGGGGACAGCTCTCCTGAGCCCTGGATTGTCCTGCTGGAAGGATTTATGGGATTGTTTGTGCTCCAGTCCTGGACCGAGCTCTGGGATGGGAGGAGGAGGACCTGAGCTCTGCCCAGGGATCGGCAGAAAATTTCTGGGAGCAGTGGGATGGAAATGGAGGATCGGATAAAAAGGTGGATTTGCTGTTTAAAAGATGGAATTAATTGAAATTTATACACAAAAATTATTTAGGAATATCCAATCCCTCAGAGCTTTGGGATGAGCTCGGGGGTTTGGAGTCTCCCAAAAATCCTGGTGTTGATCCAGCAAAATTCCAGGATTGGGATCGTCCCTCACTGATCTCCAAACAGTCCCATTCCCAGCCAGGCTGCAGCTGTTTCCCTCCCTGGAGTTCTGATATTCCATCAAAACCACAAAACTGACCCTAAATCCAGACCTTTGGCATTCGGGGAAAACACAAAACTGATCCTGAACCCAAACCTTTGACATTCCATAAAAACCACAAAAATTACCCTAAATCCAGACCTTTGACATTCAGTGAAAACACAGAACTGATCCTGAACCCAAACCTCTGATATTCCATCAAAACCACAAAACTGACCCTAAATCCAGACCTTTGGCATTCGGGGAAAACACAGAACTGATCCTGAATCCAAACCTCTGATATTCCATAAAAACCACAAAAATTACCCTAAATCCACCTTTGACATTCGGGGAAAACACAGAACTGATCCTGAACCCAAACCTCTGATATTCCATGAAAACACAACCCACCCAGCCAATCCAGGGATTCCTCGGGGGGAAAATTCCATGAGTTTTTAGGATGTTCACATCCCCATCCTTCATTTCCCTGACGTAAAATTCCCTGCTTGAAACTCCCTCCCAACAGAGACATTTTATGGGAAGGAGGGATTTAAAAAGAGTTTAAATTGGAGGAGTTTGGGGCTGGAAAGTGAGGAATTTGTTGTTTTCCTTGGACTGGGGGTAGGGAATGGCTGGGAAGTGAAGGAGGAGGGTCCTGGCACAGATTCCTGAGGGATATTTGCAAATCCGGGAATAGAAAAGCTCTGAGGGCAAATCGTGGAATCCTGGAATGGTTTGGGGTTGGGAAGGGATATTAAAAATCATCCCATGGGCAGGGAAACCTTCCCCGATCCCAGATTTCTCCAAGCTTGGACATTCCCAGGAATCCTGGGGCTTCTCCTACAAACCCCTGTAGGGCACCACCACTGCAAAAAATACGGGAAAATCGGGAAGAAACGAAATTCCAGCCAACTTTCAAGCTGTGAACAACCACAGAATCTCCATCCCGAACCCAGGGGCAGAATCCCGGATGATCCATAGGATCGCACGGCGCGGCACTGCCCGGGAGCAGGGAAAAAGCAGGAATTCATCCCCTGGGAATGCCAGGCTCCTCCAGGCTCCTCCAGGCTGCCTTTGTGCGGAGCAGATGTGGGCCGCGGGAACAATTCCCGGGAACAATTCCTGCCCGTGTAGGTGGATCGCGGAGAACACAGCCCGGCATTGTCCCGCCCGGTCCCGCCGGGAACTGGGAATTCTCCCGGCACGGAGGCTGGAGTGGATCAGGGACATTCCGATCTGGGGGGTGGAGAGGAGTTTTTCCCCAGAATTGGTGTTTTTCCAGCGTTTTTGCTGGATGGGGAGGATTTAAGCTGAGCCTGGAGGGAAGGAAAAATCCTTTAGGGTTATCCTGACGTTCCAAAGGGATGGATGGAGGTGGGAAGGTGGGGGAGAGGAGGGTGGGATGGATGGACCCAAAATTGAGCTTAGATCTGGACCTCTGATATTCCATAAAAACCACGAAACTGATCCTAAAGCCAGACCTTAGACAGTCGGTGAAAACGTAAAACTGATCCAGAATCCAAAATTTTGATATTCTGTGGAAACACAAAACCAGGCTTAAGGGGGAAAAAAGGGGAAAAATGGGGGAAAAAGGGGGAAAAGGGGGGAAAAAGGGGGAAAAAAGGGGGAAAATTGAGGAAAAAGGGGAAAAAATGGGGGAAAAAGGGGAAAAATGGGAAAAAGGGGGAAAAATGGGGGAAAAAGGGGAAAAAAGGGGAAAAAGGGGGAAAAAGGAGAAAAAGGGGGAAAAAAGGGGGGAAAGGAGAAAAAGGGGGAAAAAGGGGAAAAAGGGGGAAAGGGGGAAAAAAGGGGAAAAAAAGGGGGAAAAAGGGGAAAAAAGGGGGGAAAGGGGGAAAAAGGGAAAAAAGGGGGGAAAGGGGGAAAAAGGGAAAAAAGGGGGGAAAAGGGGAAAAAAGGGGGGAAAAGGGGGGAAAAGGGGGGGAAGAATGGGGAAAAAAGGGGGATAAAATGGGGGGGAGAAAGGGGAAAAAAGGGGAAAAAAGGGGGAAAAATGGGGGAACAGTGGGGAAAAAAGGGGGAAAAAAGGGGAAAAATGGGGAAAAAAGGGATCACGGCAGCTGGGAATTGTCCCCGCGGCAGCGGATGGTGCGGGGGAAGCTTTGGGATCGGCGGGACACCAGGACACTGCAATCCCGCTAATCAGCTTCCCACCCTCCTGCTGCTCCCCGCGGCTTTCCCTTCCACCCTCTCCCGCTGTTTTCCATGGTTTTCCCTTCCTCCAGGAAAAAAGAAATGAAAATAAAAAATCCCAGCTATTTGGGGTGGTTCAAAATGAAGGGGGTGTGGAGTGTTCCTGCATTTTGGGAATTTCAGGAATCTGAAAACTCCTTAAAAACATTTAGGCATTCCCTAAAAAACTGCCGGGTTTTTAGGGAATGAGTTAAGATGGAAACTCCTCGTTTTCCCTTGGAATTTTGGGAGGGGAAACCCTTAACAGCCCTCCTGATATCGGAACAGTATTTCATTGCAATAAATCATAATAAATCATAACAAATTTTAATTTAATTAACCAGAAAAATCACCCCGTGGCTTAATCAGGATGTGCTTGGATTGGGATGAAGGAGGAAAGGAACTGGGGTGAAAAACAGGGATGGGGAAGGGAAAAACCCAGGTGGGAATGTGGGAAGTTAAGGAGCAGTTGGAAGGCACAGGACTCTCCCAGTGTCCCCTCACCTGGCACTGGGGACACTGGGGGACACTGGGGGACACTGGGGTGATCCAGCACCATTTTTCCAGCAGGAATCCTGACAGGAAATCCCAAAGAATCTGTGGGGTGGGGAACACTCCGTTCCCCTAATCCCATTCCTGATGGAAAATCCCAAATAATCCATGGGGTGGTGACTCTGAGGGACATTCCAGGACACTGGGGTGATCCAGCACCATTTTTCCAGCAGGAATCTCAACAAAAAATCCCAAAGAATCTGTGGGATGGTGACTCTGAGGGACACTCTGCTCCCCTTATCCCATTCCCGATGGAAAATCCCAACATTTCCATGGGTTGGTGACTCTGAGGGACATTCCAGGACACTTGGGCTGTTCCCGCACCATTTTCCCAGCAGGAATTCTGACAGGAAATCCCAAAGAATCTGTGGGGTGGTGACTCTGAGGGACACTCTGCTCCCCTTATCGCATTCCTGATGGAAAATCCCAAAGAATCTGCG
Organism: Entomyzon cyanotis; assembly: GCA_024500445.1. Lineage (NCBI taxonomy): Eukaryota > Metazoa > Chordata > Aves > Passeriformes > Meliphagidae > Entomyzon > Entomyzon cyanotis. Next base: position 4,506,918 of record JAKEPQ010000908.1, on the reverse strand, counting down.
GGGTGGGGAACACTCCATTCCCCTTATCCTACTCCTGATGGCAAATCCCAAAAATTCCATGGGGTGGTGACCCTGAGGGACAATCCAGGCACTTTATCCCATTCCCAATGGAAAATCCCAAAATTTCCATGGGTTGGTGACTCTGAGGGACACTGGGGGACACTGGGGTGATCCAGCACCATTTTTTCAGCAGGAACCCTGACAGGAAATCCCAAAGAATCTGTGGGGTGGGGAACACACCATTCCCCTAATCCCATTCCTGATGCAAAATCCCAAATAATCCATGGGGTGGTGACTCTGAGGGACATTCCAGGACACTGGGGTGATCCAGCACCATTTTTCCAGCAGGAATTCTGACAAAAAATCCCAAAGAATCTGTGGGATGGGGAACACACCATTCCCCTTATCCCATTCCCGATGGAAAATCCCAACATTTCCATGGGGTGGTGACTCTGAGGGACATTCCAGGACACTGGGCTGCTCCAGCCCCATTTTCCCAGCAGGAATCCTGACAGGAAATCCCAAAGAATCTGTGGGGTGGGGAACACTCCTTTCCCCTTACCCCATTCCCGATGGAAGATCCCAAAGAATCTGCAGACTGGTGACCCTGAGGGACAATCCAGGCACTTTATCCCATTCCCGATGGAAAATCCCAAAGATTCCATGGGGTGGTGACCCTGAGGGACAATCCAGGTGCCTTATCCCATTCCCGATGGAAAATCCCAAAAATTCCATAGGGTGGTGACTCTGAGGGACACTGGGGGACACTGGGGTGATCCAGCACCATTTTCCCAGCAGGAGCCCCGACAGGAAATCCCAAAGAATCTGTGGGGTGGGGAACAGTCCATTCCCCTTATCCTACTCCTGATGGCAAATCCCAAAGAATCTGTGGGATGGTGACTCTGAGGGACAATCCAGGCATCTTATCCCATTCCCGATGGAAAATCCCAAAGATTCCATGGGATGGTGACTCTGAAGGACACTGGAGGACACTGGGCTGCTCCAGCCCCATTTTCCAAGCAGGAATTCTGACAGAAAATCCCAAAGATTCCATGGGATGGTGACTCTGAGGGACACTCTGCTCCCCTTATCCCATTCCCGATGGAAAATCCCAAAGATTCCATGGGATGGTGACTCTGAGGAACACTCCATTCCCCTCACCCCATTCCCGACGGAGCGGCAATTCCCACCCTGACCCCGCTGGCATCTCAGGACACACCGAGGTGACACCGTGCCATTGTCCCCACAGGAAAATCTCCTTTCCAGGGCCACCCATCCCACGCTGCTCCCGGAAAATCCACGGGATCTGGTGGCAAAGGGGGACACGGGCAGGCTCTGGCCCCAGGGTGTCCCTGGGCCACCTCTCCCTGCTGGTGGCATCTGGCAAAGGGTTAATCCTGGATAAAACCAGCCCTGGGATGAATCCCGAGCAGTGGGGAAGGGAGAGGTGGATTGCTCTGAGTTTGGGGAAAACGGGACAGAGTTTGTCCCATAAATCCGTGGAATTTCTGTGTTTTCCAGTTCAACCAATCCCACGGTGTCCCCAAAGAATCCCAGAAAATTTGGGTTGGGATTGACCTCAAATCCCATCCCATAGCCAGGGATGTTTCCCACCATCCCAGGTTGCTGTCCAACCCGGCCTTGGGTAATTCCAGGGAAGTTTATTCCCAAAAACCCCAGCAGGTGATCCCAAAAATCGATGCTCCAGGTGTGTCCCACAACCCCTGACAGGTTTGGTGATCCCAATCCCACTTCCCATCCCTGGGAATGCTGACAGCCCTGGAAAACTGATGAAGTTTTCCCACAATAACAACGTGAAATCCCATTTTATTTATTCCCCCCAAGCTCGGAATGAGGAGGAAAACGCCATTCCCTGCTTTTTCTCACCATTCCCTAATTTTCTCACCATTCCCCGGCATTTCTCACAACTTTTTCCCGTCACTTTCCCTGGAATTGTCACCCTTTGTCACTCAATCATCAATTCCCGGTGTCACCACCTCTCCATCTGTCCCTTCCGGAACGGGAATGAATTAACTGGGAGAAGATTTCGGCTCTTGGATAATGAATTTGGCAAAAATCCAGCCCGGGAGGGAGGCTGGGGGATGCCGTGGCTGGAAAAATTCCATGGAAATAAAAGGGATTTTGGGGAATTCAAAGCCAGGTTGGGATTTAGGGTTTTCCCTAGAAAGAGGGGAAGGATGGGAGGAAGGATTGAGCCAGGGATGCATCAACTGAGGGTTTTTATCCAAATTCCCTGAGCTGGCAAACCTTCCCAAAATCCCTGGAAAAGGTGAAATTCACGTCCTAAAAATCCTTGGAAACACAGATCTCCCCTTGCCGGCACCACTGGAAGCGGGAGGGAAAATCCACGGGAAAACTGTGGAGTTGAAAGCCGAGGAAAAACACAAAGGAATGGGAAATTTCAATATTTAACTGCTCCCACCTCATCTCTGATCCATCAAAGCTTCCTGCTGGGAATATTAAATGGGAAAAGTGTGAAAATCCATTAAAAACCTGGAGCTGAGAGAAAGAAGGAGCAGGGAATGGGAGTGAGGGCTCGATCAGCAAATTCCTCTAATTCCTTTGAATTCCAAGATCGGAGCTGGAATTCAGCTTTAGTTTCCTAATAAAATAATGAGATTTTCCCGGAAAAATTCAGGGAGAGGAGGAAAGATCCACAGGATCTGGGATTGATCTCTCCCAAAAAACCAATTCCAAGCTCCTTCCCCACCTTTCCCGGGATAATGTGGGAATGCAGAGCCTGTGGAAAATTTTTATGGAAAAACCAGGATTTCCACGCGGGAAAGGTGAATCCCACAGGATCCAGGCACAAAACCCCTTTAGGTTTTCGGGGAATCCCACAAAAAACTCGGAGCGGGATCATCCCGAGCATCCCTGTGGGATATCAAACCCCTTTTTGGGATTTCCCCGACCCTTTCCCTGCCTCTCTCCCGCATCCCTCGGGATCGCATCCCTCTCTCGTAGCCATGGCAACGCCAATCCGAGCGGGAAAGGGGAGGAATTGGGAAATTATTCATGAGGAATGAGGGATGAGGGAGAGCTCGGCTCCAACCCTCCGGAGCAGGCGGGAAAATCACCTTCCTCACTCTTCCCGCCGGGAAAACGCTCCGGATTGATTATTAAAAATGGGAAAGAGAAGAAATCTCTTTGTCGTTGTTGGGATTAATTAGGAGGAAAATCTTCCTGGAAGGATCCTTGGAGGAGCCTGGTGATCCCAAAACTGCTCCTCTGGTTCAGCTTCGAATCCAGGAGCTGATCCATGGGATTTCTCATCCCATTGGGATTATTTGGTATTGGATCCCAGAAGTGTCCAAGGCCAGGCTGGATGGGGTTTGGAGAAATTTGGGATTTGGGGAATGTGTCCCTGTGGGGCATGGAATGGGGAATTCAAAGCCAGGTTGGGATTTAGGGTTTCCCTAGAAAGAGGAGAAGGATGGGAGGAAGGATTGAGCCAGGGATGCATCAACTGAGGGTTTTTATCCAAATTCCCTGAGCTGCCAAACCTTCCCAAAATCCCTGGAAAAGGTGAAATTCGTGTCCTAAAAATCCTTGGAAACACAGATCTCCCCTTGCCGACACCACTGGAAGCGGGAGGGAAAATCCATGGAAAAACTGTGGAGTTGAAAGCCAAGGAAAAACACCAAGGAAAGGAGCCCTGGAGTGACCCCAATCCTACACCAGGGCGGAGCCCAAAAATCCCAACTCCATCAGCTCCAGCCCCGAATTCCTGGAGGAATTCCTTGGCTTTTCCTCGGCTTTCAACTCCACAATTTTCCCGTGGATTTTCCCTCCTTCTTCCAGTGGTGCCGGCAAGGGGAAATCTGTGTTTCCAAGGATTTTTAGGATGTGGATTTCACCTTTTCCAGGGATTTCGGGAAGGTTTGGCATCTCAGGGAATTTGGATAAAACCCCTCAGCTGATGCATCCCTGGCTCAATCCCTCCTCCCATCCTTTCCCAGGAAAACCCTAAATCCCAACCTGGCTTTGAATTCCTGGAGGAATTCAGGAACCTCCTGCTTGTCCTTCCTTCCCACGGTGCTGGAATGACCTCATCCCACCCGGGGCTGATCCCACAATCCGCTTATTCCCAGATTATTCCAAACTCCTCCGGCAGGAAAAACCTCCTGAACAACCCAAGGAGTCGGGAGAGAACTCTTCCACCTTTCGGGATTAACAGGGATGAATCCCAATTAAATGGAAAACTGGGAATGGCTGGAGGGTTTTACACCAACTCCACCCCATTCCTGTTCCCATTGTTTGGATCTCGGGAATTCCAGGCTGGATGCTCGAATCTTCCCGGCCTGAGTGGGAAATGCTCGGGAAGAAGGAAGGGAAATGGGATAAAAGGGATCCAAACGGAATTAATTCCTCCTGGGAAACGTCAGGGAGGGAATCCAAGGGAAAATGGGGATTCTCCTCACACCTTATTCCAAAGGCAGGGAGTTCCTCTCCCATTTCAGGCACAGTTTTCCCTCTCCAGAGCTCATGTTGAAGTTTTCCCTCTCTTTATTCCCAAAAAAAATGCCTCAAATCCAAGGATTTACAGGAAATCACCACCTCCTCACATTCCGAGGATTGGGAGAAACCTCCCTTTCCCTCTCCCATCTAAAACTGCATTTTCTCCCTCCAGGGATCAGGTCGAGGTTTTCCTTCTCTCTATCCCAAAAAAAAATCCAAGTCTCAAATCCAAGGATTTCCAGGAAATCTCCAACTCCTCACATGTTATTCCAAAGGCAGGGATCGTACTTCCTTTGCCTCTCCCAGTTTTTGCCCCTCCAAAATTCCAGCTGAGGTTTTTCCTCTCTCTATCCCATTTAAAACAAACAAACAAACAAAAAAAATGTCTCAAATCCAAGGATTTCCAGGAAATCTCCACCTCCTCACATTCCAAGGACAGCGAGTCACCTCCCCTTCCCTCTCCCATTTAAAACTGCATTTTCTCCCTCCAGGGATCAGGTCAAAGTTTTCCCTCTCTCCATCCCAAAAAACAGTGTCTCAAAGCCAAAGGTTTCCAGGAAATCTCCACCTCCTCACATTCCAAGGACTGGGAACACTTCCCTTTGCCTCTCCCATGTTTCCCTGTCCAGAGCTGAGGTTTTCCTTCTCTCTATCCCCAAAAAACTCTCCACATCCCGGGAATGATACACTGAGCCTTCCACATCCCAAATAATCCCCAAAAAATCCCCAAAAAATCCCCAAAAATAAAAAAAAAATCCCCAAAAAATCCCCAAAAATCCCCAAAAAATCCCAAAAAAATCCCCCAAAAAATCCCAAAAAATCCCCAAAAATTCCCCAAAATATCCCCAAAAATCTCAAAAAATCCCCAAAAAATCCCCCCAAAAATCCCCAAAAAATCCCCAAAAATCCCCAAAAATAAAAAAAATCCGGAGCCAGGCCAGGTTCATCCCAACCCCTCCATCCCGAGGCTCCACAGCCGTTATCAAAAATCCCAACTTTCTCCATCCCGCCGGTTTTTCCCGATGAATGCCGCGCTGTGGGACACTGCCGGCTCTGTCCCCAAGTGCCAGCCGGGGCCTGGCCCTTTGTCCCCGCGGCTGTTCCCAGATGTTCCCAGCTTCCCTTTGTTCCCGATCCTGCGGGAAAGCAGAGCGGAGACATCCCCAGAAAATTCTCATTGTCACCCATTTAAAGCACTGGGCAGGAGATTCCAGGAGTTTTGGGAACAGGGATGGGACAGGCAGGGATTTGTCATTCCTGAATGGAGAATCCGGATATTCCTTATCCCAAAAACTCTTCCCTGATCCAAGGATTGCTCATTCCGGAGGGTCTGAGTGTTCTCAACACTTCCCAATCCATGGGAAGCACCGATTCCCGTGGAATATCAATGGGATAAAAGGGATCCAAACTGAATTAATTTGTCCTGGGAATTATCAGCCCAGGGAGGGAATCCATGGAGGGAATCCATTCCAGCGGAATCTCGGGATAAAACACCCCAAATCCACCCCACTGCCCCATCCCAGCCTCCCTCACCATCCTGGGATTTGTGGTTTTCCCGGCGGTGAGAACCAGCTGGGAAAGAGCCAAACCCAACCAGCAAAAAAAAAAAAACAACCAAAAACGGGATTTAATTAAAATATTTAAATATCCAGGCAGGGCCATCCCGGCTCCAGCGGTAATTAGGGAACAGATGGGGGAAGGAGAGGAATCTTTGTTGGGATAATTGTTGGAAAGCCTGGATTTCCCTGGAGGGTGGCGCAGGAAATTTGGGAGAGACTTTCCAGGGAATAAAAGAGGGAATTTCCCGGAGATCAGGACTAATCAGGCAGGGCCAGGAGGGATAAACTTGGTTTAAAAACAAAGCTCGGCTCTGGGGCTTTAAAGGGGGAATCGCCCAATCCCGTCAGCAGCTTCATTAGCATCTCATTAGCATGCAATTCCCGTTTTCCCGATTAAATGGTTGGGAGGAGGAGGTGGCTTGGGGACAGTTCGGGTGACACTTTTTGGGGTGAGAATTCCCATTTTCCTGCTTCCCGAGGTGCTCTCCAAGGATTCACCTTTTCCCAGCTCGGATGCACGTGGAAATATCAGGAAAACCCAATATTTTGGAGCAAACATCCCAAATTTTGGAATTAACATCCCAAAGGGAATTGCTCTTATCTCCACCACAAAAATCCCCTCTTCAGCCACAATTCCCAGAACTCGGAGCTTCCAGGAACTTCCAGGGATCTCATCCCAGCTCCTTCCACTTCCAGGACACCCCAAATTTTCCCTCGACCCCAAAAAGGCCCCAAAACACCCCTCAGGCTTCCTCTTCCCGCCTCATTAACCCACCGGGATAATTACGGAGCCAACCCGGCTGATCCGGATTTTCCGGGATTGCCCACCGGGCACGGCGGGGAGATTTCCAACCGCCGGGAAACTGGGAATGGGAGAAGGACGGGACAACGAGAGGATGGGATTTGGGATTTGAAACCCTCAAAGCCTCATCCCTGCCGATGGATTCGTTCCTCATCCCGGTTTTCCCTTGATCCCGTGGAATTCAATCCCGCTCCGGCCTCGGGAAGAGGGAACGTTAAAGGGAGATGGGATCTGAGCGAGGTTTTAATGAAAAGCTCCTCGGATGTTCCGGCAGGATATCAAAGGGAAAATGGGATTTTGGAGAGATTTTGGCCATTCCAAGATTTCCGAGGGAGAGGAGGAGGAGGATTGGGAAGAGCAGGCGCTCAAAGGGTGGCCCTGATGGCACCTCCTGGTCAGTCTGGGTCCTTCCCAAGGATTTGGGAATTCCCAGTGCCTGGAATCCTGCCTGGAGAGACCTCTGGATCCCAATTTTCCTGGGAACAGAGTGAGTTTGGCTCCGGCTGTGCCTCCCTGTGGGGTTGGAGCTCTGGGGAATCTCCTGGAAAGGGGTGATGTTCCCAGGAATTTCTCCTGACCCTAGAGATGTTCCCAGGAATTTCCCCTGATCCTGGAGACTGGAGATGCCCACAGGCCTTTTTCCTAACTCTGGAGATGTTCTCAGGAATTTTCCCTGATCCTGGAGAGCTGAAATTCTCCCAGGACCTTCCCTGGAAAAGGGAGATATCCCCAGGAATTTCTCCTGACCCTGGAGATGTTCCCAGGAATTTCTCCTGACCCTGAAGATTTCCCAGGAATTTCTCCTACCCTAGACATGTTCCCAGAATTTCCCCTGATCCTGGAGAGTGGAGATCCTCACAGACATTCCCTGAAAAGGGAAATCCCCAGGAATTTCTCCTGACCCTAAGATATTCCCAGGAATTTCTCCTGACCCTAGACATGTTCCCAGGAATTTCCCCTGATCCTGGAGAGCTGAAATTCTCACAGGACCTTCCCTGCCCCTGGAGAGTGGAGATGTCCCCAGGAATTTCTCCTGACCCTGAAAACTTTCCCAGGATTTTTTCTCTGACCCTTTATGGGGTCCTCAGGAATTTCTAATCCTGGAGATTAGAATCCTGGAGATCTTCCCTGATCCCAGAGAGTGGAGATGTCCTCCGGAATTTCCCCTCATCCTAGAGAGTGGAGATGTCCCTGGGAATTTCTCCTGACCCTGGAAATGTCCCCAGGATTTTTTCCTGACCTTGGAGATGTCCCCAGGAATTTCCCCTGATCCCGGAGAGTGGATTTATCCCCAGGACATCCTCGGAATGTCCCCAGTGTCACCGCAGAACCTCGGGAGCTGGACGGACTCACTGGGAATGAATTCCCTGTCCGTATTCCCTGAGTTTGGGATGGGGAGAATGAGGGGAATAAAGGGGAGAATGAGGGGGAGAAAAGGGAAAAATTAGAGGGGAAAAAGGGGAAGAACGAGAGGGGAAAAAAAGGAAAAATAAAGGGGAATAAAGGGAAAAATTAAGGGGAATAAAGGAAAGAATAAAAGGAAATAAAGGGGAGAATAAAGGGGAATAAAGGGGAGAAAAGGGAATAAAGGGAAATAAAGGGAAGAATTAAGGGGAATAAAGGGGAAGAATGAAGAGGGGGAAGAACAAGCGGGAATAAAATTCCTTTTATCTTCCTGACGAACACACTGCATCCTAAAAACCCTCCAGAAATCCCAATTAACACCTCAGTGCCCCTTGAACTTCCCTCTCCTCCGCTCCCAGCATTCCCAGCTGTTCCCACATTCCACCTTTCCCTGCTTGAGACCCCATCCCGAGCACATCCCACATCCCATATTTTTTGGCTCCCAGTGGGGCAGGGCAGGACCCTTTGGGGCCCTCGTCCCCAAAAAAGCACCTGGGAGGAGATTTTGGGATGAGTGGGATTCCAAGGATGGGCTGGAGCAGCCGGAAGGATCCCAAACCTCTGGATCCGAAGGAACCATTCCCGCTGCTCCCTCTCCTCCTGCGGAGCACGAGGCTATAATTATCCCAAATCCCAAATCCCAAATCCCATTTTTTTCCCTGCCCTCTGGACAGAAATAGCAGGAGGGTGGCACAGATCGCTCCGAGGTGGCACAGTTCGGGATTGTCACATCCCGGATTGTCGGATTGTCCCAAACCTGCCCGGGGCCAGGGTTGGGAAATCTTCCGGGAATTGCCTCTCCACAGCCTCTCCCTGCTCAGGTTTAGTGGGAAAAGGATCCCAAATATTCCCAAAGCTCCTCCACAACCTCTCCCTGCTCAGATTTAGTGGAAATGAAATCCCAAATACTCCCAAAGTCCCTCTGCAGCCTCTCCCGGCTGAGGTTTAATGGGAATGAGATCCCAAATATTCCCAAAGCTCCTCCACAGCCTCTCACTGCTCAGGTTTAGTGGAAATGAGATCCCAAATATTCCCAAAGCTCCTCCATAGCTTCTCTCAGGCCCAGGATCAGTGGGAATGGGATCCCAAATATTCCCAAAGCTCCTTCACAACCTCTCCCAGCTCAGGTTTAGTGGAAATGAAATCCCAAATACTCCCAAAGTCCCTCTGCAGCCTCTTCCATCTGAGGTTTAGTGGAAATGAGATCCCAAATATTCCCAAAACTCCATCACAACCTCCTGGCTCAGGTTTAGTGGGAAAAGGATCCCAAACATTCCCAAAGCTCCTCACAACCTCCCGGCTCAGGTTTAGTGGGAAAAGGATCCCAAACATTCCCAAAGCTCCTCACAACCTCCCAGCTCAGGTTTAATGGGAATGAGATCCCAAAGTCCCCCAAACCCCACTGTTCCCATCCCATTCCAGGGATAATTGCACCATCTGCCCTCCCACATCCCAGCAGCTGCTCGGGGTCAATCCAGCCATCCCAACCCCTTTCCACCGGACAATAGGGTGGGAACTGCTTTTCCGTGGGGAAAAAGGGTTTTGTTTGCTTCCTGGGGTCTGTCATCCCTGCAATATCCACGTGCATCCCTGGTTTTCACCCGCACTGCTGTGGGGTGGAAGAGGAGTTCTGAGAACCATCCATGGGTGGGAATTCCCAGGGAATGTTCGTGGAGGAATTGTCCCCATGGGGCTGGGATTGTCCCCATGGAGCTGGGATTGTCCCCCACTGAGATGGGATTGTCCCTACGGAGCCAGGATGTCCCTACAGAGCTGGGATTGCCCCCGTGGAGCTGGGATTGTCCCCACGGAGCTGGGATTGTCCCCATGCTCCTTTCCCAATTCCCTGTGCTCCCACACCCTTGGAATTTGGGCTGGAAAAAAAAAATCCATATCTCACATCCACAGACTGAAAATTTATAGGGAATTTTCCAGCTCCTCCTTCCCTGAATTTCCCGGTTGTTCTACGGGAACCATTCCCACCTCGATCCCAAATCCCAAAATCCCAAATTCCCACCTCCATCCCAAATCCAAGCCTATCCACCGAGGTTTGAATTTGTCATTAGAGTCCATCATGGACCAGGACAATCTGGGGACATCCACACAACTCCCATCTGTTTGGTTTTCAGGGCAATTTGGGAGTGGGGAAAGCTGAATTCCAGCTGAGCCAACCCAGCTTTTTCGGGATAAAATCCCACCAGGAACATTCAGAAAGCCCAGACCACTCCCAGGAATCATTCCCACCTCCATCCCAAATCCAGGATTTGAGTCCAAACCCTGCCAGGAACATTCAGGAATTCCCCAAATCCCCCCAGCTCAGCTGTGCCACTCCCAGGAACAATTCCCACCCTGATCCCAAATCCAGTTCTTGGATCCAAACCCTGCCAGGAACATTTAGGAAGTCCAAACCTCTCCCAGGAATCATTCCCACCTCAATCCCAAATCCTGAAACAAAATCCAAACCCTGCCAGGAACATTCAGGAATTCCCAAATTCCCCAAGCTCAGCTCTCCACTCCCAGTAACAATTCCCACCTCGATCCCAATTCCAGAAATCAGATCCAAACCCAGCCAGAACATTCAAATTCCCAAATTCCCCAACTCACTGTGCCACTCCCAGGAAAGATTCCCACCTCGATCCCATTTCCAGTTCTTGGATCCAAACCCTGCCAGGAACATTTAGGAAGTCCACACCTCTCCCAGGAATTATTCCCACCTCAATCCCAAATCCTGAAACAAAATCCAAACCCTGCCAGGAACATTCAGGAATTCCCAAATTCCCCAAGCTCAGCTGCTCCACTCCCAGTAACAATTCCCACCTCGATCCCAATTCCAGAAATCAGATCCAAACCCTGCCAGGAACATTTAGGAATTCCCAAATCCCCCAAGCTCAGCTGTGCCACTCCCAGGAAAGATTCCCACCTCGATCCCATTTCCAGTTCTTGGATCCAAACCCTGCCAGGAACATTTAGGAAGTCCAAACCTCTCCCAGGAATCATTCCCACCTCAATCCCAAATCCTGAAACAAAATCCAAACCCTGCCAGGAACATTCAGGAATTCCCAAATCCCCCAAGCTCAGCTGCTCCACTCACAGTAACAATTCCCACCTCGATCCCAATTCCAGAAATCAGATCCAAACCCTGCCAGGAACATTCAGGAATTCCCAAATCCCCCAAGCTCAGCTGTGGCACTCCCAGTAACAATTCCCACCTCATCCCAATTCCAGAAATCAATCCAAACCCTCCAGGAACATTAAATTCCCAAATCCCCCAACTCACTTCACTCCCAGTAACAATTCTCACCTCAACCCCAATTCCAGAAACAAAGTCCAAACCCCACCAGGAACACTCAGGAATTCCCCAAACCCCCCCAAAACCCCCAGTAACAACCCCCACCTCCATCCCAACCCCAATCCCATCCACAAAGGGTGGGGAAAGGCAGACAAAGGAGCCGGAATCCCTGGAATCAACAATTCGGGAGCAGCCTGCTGTCCTGGGCTGCGGCCAGCTCAGCCTCCCAGCTGTCACCGGCGCCACTCAGGCGAGGTCAACCAAAAATCCCAGCTGCCGGAACGGCCGGGGATAAATCCCTGCAGGGCTCTGGCAGCTGGATGTCGGAGCTGGCCGGAGGGGACGGCAGCCCGGGATGGGTGAAATCAGATTTTTGAAGGGCGTTTTGGATAAAGTTCGTCCTCCGCGCGCGCGGAATGAATTCGGCGAGAAACGCGGGAAACGGATTTTTGCGTCGGTAAAACGGCGTTGTGTTGATGTAGAAAAAATTTTTAAAATAATAAAAATTGTAAAAAGTTGTAAAAAAAAATATGTGGGTGGATTGGCCCAAATTCCAGATTTTTTGGGAATAAAGGGAGGAAAGTGGAGTTTTGACGGGAAGTTTGGTTTTGAGATTTTTTGCGTTAGAATTCGAATTTTCCAGATTTAGGGGGAGAAGGAAATGGGATTCTTAAATGGGTTTGATGTGGAATCATGGAATGGTTTGGGATGGGATGGAATTTAAGGATCATCCAGTGCCACCACAGGGACACCTCCCGCTGTCCCAGGGTGCTCCAGCCTGGCCTGGGACACTCCAGGGATCCATGGATTCTCTGGGAATTCCATCCCAGCCCCTCACAGGGAACAATTCCTTCCTAAAATCCAACCGAAATTTCACCACGATGGACTCTAATGACAAATCCAAACCTCGGTGGATAGGCCTGGATTTGGGATTGAGGTGGGAATTTGGGATTTGGGATCGAGGTGGGAATCGTTCCTGGGAGTGGCACAGCTGAGCTGGGGGGATTTGGGGAATTCCTGAATGTTCCTGGCAGGATTTGGACCCAAATCCTGGATTTGGGATTGAGGTGGGAATGATTCCTGGGAGGGGTCTGGGCTTTCTGAATGTTCCTGGTGGGATTTTATCCCGAAAAAGCTGGGTTGGCTCAGCTGGAATTCTGCTTTCCCCACTCCCAAATTGCCCTGAAAACCAAACAGATGGGAGTTGTGTGGATGTCCCCAGATTGTCCTGGTCCATGATGGACTCTAATGACAAATTCAAACCTCGGTGGATAGGCTTGGATTTGGGATGGAGGTGGGAATTTGGGATTTTGGGATTTGGGATCGAGGTGGGAATTTGGGATTTTGGGATTTGGGATCGAGGTGGGAATGGTTCCTGTAGAACAACCGGGAAGTTCAGGGAAGGAGGAGCTGGAAAATTCCCTATAAATTTTCAGTCTGAGGATGTGGGATATGGATTTTTTTTTTTTTTTTGCAACCCAAATTCCAAGTGTGTGGGAGCACAGGGAATTGGGAAAGGAGCATGGGGATCAATCCCAGAACTGCCACGAAATTCCACTAATTTCTGGATAAAACTGGTGTTTATCCAAGGAATATTTTCTTGGATCATCCCAGAACTGCCACAGAATTACACTAATTTCTCCATTTGTGGATAAAACTGGTGTTTATCCAAGGAATATTTTCAGCCTGGACTCATCCCCTTGTCCTGGCACTGCAATTCCTGCTGCAGATTCCCTCTTCCTTCCTTCCTTGTAGTTCCTTCAGATCCCGAGTTTCATCACAAATCACATCCCGAGTTTCTGCAAAAATCCGATCCCACTATCCCCACAAAAATCAGATCCTAATATCCCCACAAATTGGATATTTCCTATGTCTTATCCCTAGATCCCAAGGACTCCACACAAATCTGATCCCGATGTCCCCACACAGATCACATCCCAAGTATCCACGAAAATCAAATCCCGGTATTCCCACCCAAAGCAGATCCCGATATCCCCACAAAAATCAGATCCTGAATTTCCACACAGATCAAATCCTGAAGTCCCCACAAAAATGCAATCCCAATATCCCCACAAATCTGATCCTGAATTTCCATACAAATCACATCCTGAGGTCCCCACGGATCCCAAGGACTCCACACAAATCAGATCCCAAAGTCCCCACAAAAATCAAATCCCAATATCCCCACAAATCAGATCCCAAGGTCCTCACAGAAATCAGATCCCAATATCCTGACACGAATCCAATCCCGATTTTCCACACAAATCAAATCCTGAGGTCCCCACAAAAATGCAATCCTGATATCCCCACACAAATCAGATCCCGATATCCCCACACAAATCAAATCCCGAAGTTTTACACAAATCACATCCCAAATTTCCATACAAATCACATCCTGCGGTCCCCACAGATCCCAAGGACTCCACACAAATCAGATCCCAAATTCCCCACAAAAACCAAATCCCAATATCTCCATACAAATCAGATCCCGAATTTCCACACAGATCAAATCATGAGGTCCCCACAAAAATGCCATCCCGATATCCCCACAAAAGTCAAATCCCAATATCCCCACAAAAATCAAATCCCGAAGTTCCACACAAATCACATCCCAATATCCCACAAAAATCAAATCCCAATATCTCCACGCGAATCAGATCCCGAGTTTCCACGCAAATCACATCCCAAAATCCCCACGCAAATCTGATCCCAAATTTCCACACAAATCACATCCTGAGGTCCCCACAGACCCTGAAGTCCCCACAGATCCCGAAGTCCCCACAGATCCCGAAGTCCCCACAAAACTCAAATCCCAATATCCCCACACAAATCAGATCCCAATACACCAATCAGATCCCAATATCCCACAAATCCCATCCCTACATCCCCACACAACATTCCCTCCTCCAGCCCCGATGTCCCCATGCCGTCACAAGTGCCACCGCGGGAATGTCCCCAAGGCTCCTGGCACGTGCCCCACAGAGCCACCGTTGTGTCGCTGCCCTCCTCCCGCTCCCATCTGGGACTGCACCGACCCCATCCCAAGGCCATCCCCACAAGGAGCCTTTGTCACCAGGTCTGGTGGGAAGGTCAAAGCTGGATTTTGGGAATGTGACACCGCCGGGGTGACAGCAGGGCTGGGAGATGCCCTGGGGACTGGGATGAGCTGGTGGGACAAGGGACATCGTGGGGAGTGGGGACATCGGTGACACACGTGAAGAGGAGCGCGGGAAAATTGGGAAGAGGGAAAAATTCCTAGAAGTGGGAAAATGAGGGGAAATAAAGGGGAGAAGGAGAGGAGAATAAAGGGGAGAATGAGGGGGAAAAAGGGAAGAAGGAGAGGAAATAAAGGGGAGAATGAGTGGAAAAAAGAGGGGAAGAACGAGGGGGAATACAGGGAAGAATGAGGGGAATAAAGGGGAGAATGAGGGAGAAAAAAGGGAGGAGTGAGAGGGAAATAAGGGAATAAGGAGAGGAAATAAAGGGAAGAATGAGAGGGAATAATGGGAAGAATGTGAGGGAAGAATGGGAAGAACAAGGGGGAATAAACAGGAGAACGAGACAGAAAAAAGGGAAGAGTGAGGGGAATAAAGGGGAGAACAAGGGAGGGGAAAAAGGGAAAAAAGGGGGAGTAAAGGGAAATCCAGGGCTGATCTTAACCTGGGGAAAAAGGGAATGCTGGGATCCTTTCTCTGTCCCCAGGTTGGGGGTATATCCGGTAAAAACTGATGGGAATATCCAATAAAACCTGCTGGGAATATCTAATAAAAACTGCTCTGATTATCCATCAAAACCTGCTCTGAATATCCACAAAAACCTGCTCTGAATATCCGGTAAAAACTGCTGGGAATATCCAATTAAAACTGCTCTGAATACCCAACAAGAACTGCAAGGAATGTCCAAAACCTGCTGCTCTGAATATCCAAAAAACCCTCTCTGAATATCCACCGAAAACTGCCAGAAATATCCCATAAATCTGCTCTGAATATCCACCAAAAACTGCCAGAAATATCCCATAAATTTGCTCTGAATATCCACCAAAAACTGCCGGGAATATCCCATAAAATCTGCTCCTATAAGGATGGGCAGCCGAACTTTGTCCATGAGGGAAAAAATCCTCAAAGCCACACCAGGAGAGAGTGGATTTTGTTCCTTGCTCCCGAAAAATCCAGAGGCAGCAGGATTTCAGCAGGATCCCCAAAGAATTCCAGTTGGATCCTCAGAGAATTCCAGCCAGATTCGCAAAGAATTCCAGCAGGATCCACAAAAATTCCAGCAGGATCCCTGAAGAATTCCTGCAGGATCCCCACAGAATTCCTGCAGGATCCCCAAAGAATTCCAGCAGGATCCCCAAAGAATTCCAGCAGGATCACCAAATAATTCCAGCAAGATCCCAAAGAACTCCAGCAGGATCCCCAACGAATTCCAGCTGGATCCCCAAAGAATTCCAGCTGGATCCCCAGAGAATTCCAGCAGGATCCCCAAAGAATTCCAGCTGGATCACCAGAGAATTCCAGCAGGATCCCCAAAGAATTCCTGCAGGATCCCTGAAGAATTCCTGCAGGATCCCCAAAGAATTCCAGCTGGATCACCAAAGAATTCCAGCTGGATCCCTGAGAATTCCAGCTGGATCCCTGAGGAATTCCAGCAGGATCACCACAGAATTCCATCAGGATCCCCAAAGAATTCCAGCAGGATCCCCAAAGAATTCCAGCTGGATCGCCTAAAGAATTCCAGCAGGATCCCCAAAGAATTCCTGCAGGATCCCCAAAGAATTCCAGCTGGATCCTCAGAGAATTCCAGCTGGATCACCAGAGAATTCCAGCAGGATCCCCAAAGAATTCCAGCAGGATCCCCAAAGAATTCCAGCTGGATCGCCAAAGAATTCCTGCAGGATCCCCGAGGAATTCCATCAGGATCGCCAAAGAATTCCTGCAGGATCCCCACAGAATTCCAGCTGGATCCACACGGAATTCCAGCTGGAGACACACAGAATTCCAGCAAGATCCCTGAAGAATTCCAGCAGGATCCCCACAGAATTCCAGCAGGATCCCAAAGATTCAGCAGGATCCCCAAAGAATTCTCCACAGAATTCCAGCTGGAAGGAACCTCAGGAGGTCACCCGGAGCAGCCATTGGGAATGGGATCAGCTGAGCTGGAATTTTTCCAGCTGGGGTTTAAAATCCCAAATTTTGGGGACCACAGCTTAAAACCCACGCTGGAGATGGGAAACGGGAAAATTCCCTCCCTTTTCCCATCCTATTGATCCAATATATCCTTGTTTTCCGTTTTTTTCCCTGGATACGAGGGGGAACAGGGCGGTGGGAATTCAGGGAATAAATAAGGTGGAATTCCCAAATTCCCGGGAGGGCCTTCAGCACCCTGGAGAGCTGCCTGATCCAAGAGGATCCTTTTCCCATTCCCGCCCTCGGTATTCCCAGGTTTTCCAGAGGATTTTTGGCTGCCACATCCCTGGAAGTGTCCAAGCTTGGAGCAGCCTGGGATTGGAGCTTTTCCTGCCTACGGAATGGGATAACTTTTAATTTTCCCAATTTTCCAACCTGAATCATTCCAGGATCCTCGGGAAAACCAGGAAAAGAGGGGGGAAAAGGGAATTTCAGTGCGTTTTTCACAGATCCAAGACATTTCTCCCGCTGGAACAATGGAATCATCCACGCCAGGAGATTTCAGGAGGAATTCGGGATTCGGGCTGACAGCGCCGCGGGATCGAATCCCGAATTCCTCTCCAAACCCAGCGCTCCTCGTGCTGGAAAACGGCAAAATTCCCATGCCAAGGAGGTGGGAAAAGCTGCCAGGAATTCCAACGAACCTCCGGCTGCACCAATCCCAGTTTTCAAACCAATCCCAGTTTTCCAGCCCTCCAGGTTTGCTTCCAAAGGTGGGGAGAGGATAATCGGGGAATTTTGGGATTTATCGGCTCTTCCCGAGCTTGGGTTGTGTAAATCTCCCTCTTCCCTTTGGATTCTCCTCTGGAAAACTGGGAAAGCACCAACCACCTCCTGTTTGCCAGGAGTGCCAGGAAAAAAATTCCCAAATGCTGATTTGGAAGGAAAATTTCCGTTCTTCCTCCCCCCTTGCCCTTGGTGTGCTGCATCCCTGAAAATATTCCTGGGATAAACACCAGTTTTATCCAGAAATGGAGAAATTAGTGTAATTCTGTGGCAGTTCTGGGATGATCCCAGAAAATATTCCCTGGATAAACACCAGTTTTATCCAGGAGTGGAGAAATTAGTGGAATATGACAGTTATAGGATTCTCCCAGAAAATATTCCCTGGATAAACATAAGTTTTATCCAGAAATTAGTGGAATTTTGTGGCAGTTATAGGATTCTCCCAGAAAATATTTCCTGGATAAACACAAGTTCTATCCAGAAATTAGAGGAATTTTGTAGCAGTTCTGGGATGATCCAAAAAAATATTCCCTGGATAAACACATTTCTGGATAAAACTTGTTTTATCCAGAAATTAGAGGAGTTTCGTGGCAGTTATGGGATCCTCCCAGAAAATATTTCCTGGATAAACACCAGTTTTACCCGAAATGGAGAAATCAGTGGAATTTCATGGCAGTTATGGGATGATCCCAGAAAATATTCCCTGGATAAACACAAGTTTTATCCAGAAATGGTGAAATTAGTGGAATTTCATGGCAGTTCTGGGATGATCCAAGGAAATATTCCCTGGATAAACACCAGTTTGATCCAGGAGTGGAGAAATTAGTGGAATATGATAGTTATAGGATTCTCCCAGAAAATATTTCCTGGATAAACACCAGTTTTATCCAGAAATTAAAGGAATTTTGTGGCAGTTCTGGGATGATCCAAGGAAATATTCCCTGGATAAACACCAGTTTTATCCAGAAATTGAGAAATTAGTGGAATTTCATGGCAGTGATGGGATGATCCCAGAAAATATTTCCTGGATAAATACAAGTTTTATCCAGAAATTAGAGGAATTTCGTGGCAGTTATGGGATGATCCCAAAAAAATATTTCCTGGATAAACACCAATTTTACCCGAAATGGAGAAATCAGTGGAATTTCCTGGCAGTTATGGGATGATCCCAAAAAAATATTTCCTGGATAAACACCAATTTTACCCGGAAATGGAGAAATCAGTGGAATTTCCTGGCAGTTATGGGATGATCCCAAAAAATATTTCCTGGATAAACACCAGTTTTACCCGGAAATGGAGAAATCAGTGGAATTTCCTGGCAGTTATGGGATGATCCCAAAAAAATATTTCCTGGATAAACACCAATTTTACTCGGAAATGGAGAAATTAATGGAATTTTGTGGCAGTTCTGGGATGATCCCAGAAAATATTCCCTGGACAAACACCAGTTTTACCCAAAAATGGCAGAAATCAGTAGCTGCATCCCTGCGGATAACGGGGTTTGGATCCCAAAATAACGGGATGAGATCCAAAGGAACCTGAAGAGGCTGGAAAAGTGGAATTTCTTGGGAATTCCTGCCCATCCCGGTTTGTCCCGGGGTTAATCCCTGTCTCATTAAACGGGAATGGTGATCCCTGTAAGCCGAGGGATAAATCCTCCTCTTTTTTAATCCATAATAACCCAGCCTGGTTTCTTTCAGCTCGGGATTAGAGGGGAAAAAAGGAAAAAGGGAGTGCAAAGGGGGGATTAGGGGACATTAAAACTTCCAGCAAGTTCAGCCAAAATCCCTGGAATTACACAAAAAATTATCCTGGATAGGGAAAGGAATGATCTTCAGGAAAAGGGGGAGAAAAAAGGAAAAGTTGGAGCAAAAATCATCCAACAAATTTCCATCCTGAAAATGAGGTTGGAAAGGAATTCCCTCCAGGGCAGGAAGGAAAACCAGATTTTCCTGACAAAATTTAAGAAAGATTGTAAGGGAATACCATCCCTGGGATGGAGCCTGCTGGCATCCTAAAAAATATTTTGGGAATATTTTGGGAAGGGCAAATGAAACCCAAGGAATAAAGGGAAGTGCCAGAGGGGTTTTTTTCCCACTTTTTTTAAGGAGTTTCCTCACAGGTTTTGCTGCTAAAATTCAAATAAAATCTGATTTTCTGCACATTGCTCCGTGGGTTTAAATCCTCCCAGTTCTGCTGCTTTTATCCCACCTGAAAAAGCGTGGAAAACAGGGAATTCCAGGGCTCCCAGCAACCAGAGAAATGAAGGAATTCCTGCCTGAACTTCCACGTTTTCCTCCCTGCGAATGAGATCGGAGAGGTGGATGCTGCCCAGACGAGGAAATTACAATCCCACGGAAAATCCACTCCCCCAAAGCACTCCGGCATGGAAAACAAATCCAGAAATTCCTGCCCAGCCCTCCCAGATAGCATCAGCGCCTCAGAAGTTTCCTGGGAATGAGGCTGCTTGGTTTTCCCAGATTTCTCAAACAAATCCCAAACTTTCCCTCGGGGGATTCCTCCTTCCCTGAGAGCACCAAGGGCTGGATGGAATTCCCATTATTATTCCATATTTTTGCCCATTTTTGACCCTTTTTGGTGGCAATTTGACACCACAGCAGGGATTTTATCCCCCAAAAAACCCCAAAAACTACGAAATCAGAGCCAAACAAATCGATCCTTTTCCATTAATACCTCTGGGGAAATTGGGATAATTTTATCATTTTATCATTTAATCATCAGCTGGGAGAAGGGATGATTGGATTGGATTGGATTGGATTGGATTGGATTGGATTGGATTGGATTCCTCACCACAGCAAAATTTGGGATCGCGATGAGGATGAGGAAGGAGTTTTGTTAATCCCAAAATGAACCCCAAGCCAGGCCTAGATCCCAACTCCCGGAAACAAAATTCCCTTTTCCAACAGAACAACTTCCCCCCGGCCAGCCGAGCTGCTTTTCCATGCATTATTTATGGAGGATTCACGTTACAACCACACACAAAACAAACAAAAAAAAATAATAAAACCAGGGAAAGACAGCAGAGAAAGCCCAGCCGGGCAGCTGGGAAAGGGGAAAAAAATAATTAAAAATTAAAAATTAAAAATGGAAATAGATCAGAAAACGCTGGATTTGAGGAAGGTTTTTTTTTTTTTTTCTCCCCAGGATGGAAAGCAAAGAAGTTTCCTCGGAACAAAGCAACCCCTCGGCGCCTGCCAAGGGGGGAGTTTTTCCAGGAGCACGGGCGGAAAGAAAGGAGTCAGCATCCCTGGAAAAGTCACAGGATTCCTGCTTTTGTCCTCGGCAGCTGCCAGGAGCACCCCGGAAACAGCGCAGCGCCACAGGATCCATCTTAAAGCGGCCGGGCGTGTCAGAATTCCAGCTTTTCCCGCAATTCCCGCAATTCCTGCATCCCCCCCGGCAGTGCTTCCCTGTCTCCCGATCCAGCCGGGAGCAGCCCGGGTGACTTTCAGGAGCGTGGAGCATTCCCAAGGACCTGACCTTGAGGGAGGAACTCGCAGGGAGGATTCCAGAGGGGGAAAAGCAAAACCCAGCCGAGCAGGACGCGCCAGCCTTGCCCAGGTTTGGCAGGGAGGGACAGAAGATTGCTTTTCCCAGCCCAAAACCCCGCTTGGAGGAGGGAAGAGTGCCCCTCAGAGGGGGATTTTTGGGAATTCTCATTTCCAGAGGCCTTCCTGGGATGGGATGAGTGTTTTCCCTGCTCGCTGTCCTCCAAGGAGCACCTGAGGCCATGGAAAAGGGAGGACTCTGATCCATCCCTGCTCCATCCCTGCTCTATCCCAGCTCTCCATCCTTGCTCCATCCCTGCTCCAACCTAACTCCAGCCCTGCTCCAATCCCTGTTCCATCCCAGCTCTATTCTGACTCCATCCCTGCTCCATCCTTGCTCCATCTCTGATCCATCCCTGCTCCATCCCTGCTCCATTCCTTGTGCCATTCCCAGCTCCATCCCTGCTTTCCATCCCATCTCCATCCCAAATCCCATCCTAGCTCCATCCCATCTTCATCCCAGCTCCAATCCCATCTCCAATCCCAGCTCCAATCCCAGCTCCATCCCAAATCCCATCCCATCTCCATCCCGTCTCCATCCCATCTCCAATCCCATCTCCAATCCCAGCCCCAATCCCGTCTCCATCC
This sequence comes from Entomyzon cyanotis, assembly GCA_024500445.1. Taxonomy (NCBI): domain Eukaryota; kingdom Metazoa; phylum Chordata; class Aves; order Passeriformes; family Meliphagidae; genus Entomyzon; species Entomyzon cyanotis. The sequence goes on along the minus strand of JAKEPQ010000908.1, from coordinate 4,485,316 downwards.
CAGCTCCATCCCGTCTCCATCCCAGCTCCAATCCCTCTCTCCAGGCCCCACCGCTCCCACCTCGGCCTCCCCGCACACGCAGCCGACTTCTCCCCTCGCCCTCCCCAGCCATTCCCGAGCTTTTCCCGGCAATGGGAGCGGCCGTGGGGATCCCAGTGATTCAGCACTTTCCCCCCCGGTTCCCGGAGGGCGATCGATGCCCGGGAGCCGCTGCGGGAGGATGCGGACCGCGCTCCTGGCACTCACAGCCGCCGCTCGCCGCCCGGGCCCGGCGCTTCCCGGCGCCGCATCCCAACCCAGGTGCGTTTTCCCGATGGATCCGGCCGGCCCGGGATGAATCCGGAGGGAGAATCCACGGGGAAGGAGCGGCGCGCTGTCCCCGCGAGGCTCGGAGGCCCCAAAGTTGCGCTGTCACCCCAAGGTCCCCGCCGGGGCCGCGCCGCCGTTCCCCCCCGCACCGCCACCGCGGGATTTTGGGATCCTGGCACGCGCAGGGAGGGACGCGAAGCCGTGACGTAAGAGCCAAAATCCCATCACATGCCCCAGCTCCCCCCGTCCCGGGGTCCGGCAGCCAAAAACCGGGAGATGCTGGAGGTCACCGAGCCGCTTCGGGACCCCAAACCCGCCGGAGGACGCGGGAATCCCTCCCGCGCCCCGCGCCGAGCATCCCCCGGGATCCTCCCGCATCCCGGCAATTCCCGATCTCGGTTTGTCCTTACCGGCTGGCCGCGGCTCGCTGCGGGCTCGGGGAGGACTCGGTGCGCCGCACTGCGCGCTCCCGGGCGCGGCCGCGCCGCACTGCGCGCTCCCGAGCGGGCGGAGAGCGAGCGGGAGGAGGAGGAGGAGGAGGAGGCAGGGAGGGGAGGGAGGAAGGCACGGCTGGAGGGGAGGGCGATGAGCGAGGGGAGGAGTTAATTAGCGGCGGCCTTAATGAGCAGCCGCAGCCGCGCCGGGCTGAGCTGTGCCAACCCCCCGATTTGGGGAGAGAAAGGGGGATTTTGGGGAGGGCGGGACGGGTTGGGATCAGCCCAGGGTGACGGGTGGCACAGCTCGGCTCGGGCTGCGACATCCGCGGGTGGCACTGGTGGCACTGGTGGCACTGTCCCCGTCGGGTGACCCCGCGGACCGGACAGTGATCAGAGCCGGCCGTTAATTAAAGGTTTAATTAAAGCCTCCACCCCCGATCAGAGCTGTCTGGTTTTAATTAAATCTCCCCCCTCTCCCGATATTTGTGGTTTTCTTCTCTTGGAGGTTTTTTTTCTCACATCCCGAAAATTCTGCTGAGGCTGCGGAGCTGGGATGGATGGATGGATGGATGGATGGATGGACGGATGGATGGAGGGATGGATGGATGGATGGATGGAGGGATGGATGGAGGGATGGATGGATGGATGGATGGATGGATGGATGGATGGAGGGATGGATGATGGATGGATGGATGGATGGATGGATGGAGGGATGGATGATGGATGGATGGATGGAATGGACAGACGGACGGACGGACGGACGGATGGATGGATGGATGGGATGGACAGACAGACAGACGGACGGACGGACGGATGGATGGATGGATGGATGGATGGATGGATGGAGGGATGGATGGAGGGATGGATGGAGCTGCTCCCTCCGGGATTTCATCATCTCCGGGATTTCATCTCTGGGATTTCACCTCTCTGCCGAAATTACAGATCTAAAGATGAAATATTTTATACGCGTGTGGATAAACACGTAAATTAAAGATATTGGATGTGCCAGCGGGAATGATTCATGGAATGAGGGAATGGTTTGGGTTGGGAGGGAGACTAAAGATCTCCCATCCAACCTTTCCTTGGACACTTCCAGGGATCCAGAGGCAGCCGTGGATTCTCTGGGAATTCTATCCCTCCCAGGGAAGGATTCCTTCCCAATATCCAACCTAAATTTCCCCCTTTTCCTGGCACTCCAGGCCCTTTTCCAGAGCATTTCTCCATCTTTCCCGTCAGCTCCCTCAGGTCCTGGAAGGTCACAGTGAGGTCATTCCAAATATTCTCCTCTCCAGGCGGAACAATCCCGATTTTCCCAGTTTTTCCTCACTCCAGAGCTGCTCCATCCCTCTTTCCCGAGCTGGGAATTCCAGGACTGGAATTCTGCAGGTGGAGTCTCACCTGAGGGGTTAGAGGGGCAGAATTCCTGGTTTATCCCAAAAAATCCATTTCCAGGTGTCACCACCCCAGGGAAATGAGGGGAAAATTAAGAATTCCCGCGTCAGAAATTCCATGTGCATCCCCAGCTTTGCTGGATTGCCAGAGGGGGAATAAACCTTCCTGGGGGGATGTGGGGAAGGAGCTGGAAATCCCAATTCCCACATGGAATAACAGATCCAGGCAGCAGCTGCTGGCAGGGGATGGAGGGAGATAAATCAATCAGGAATATTCCGGGGCAGAGCAGAATTCCAGCTGCCCGGAGGTGGGGAAAACAGGGAAAAAGGCAAACCATCCTCAGGGATCGGCAACGAAGGGGAAAAAAAATCCTGAAATTAAATCTGGGGACATTTTTTCCATTAAAGTCGGCAAAGAGAGGGATCATCAACAACAAAATTTTAAAAAAATTAAAATGTGGAATTGAAAAAAAGACTGGGGAAAAAATCCTGGAATTAAATTTGGGGACATTTTTCCATTAAAGTCGGCAAAATCAGGGATCATCAACAAAAAAAAAAATTAAAGAAAAATTTAAAATTGTGGAATTGAAAAAAATCTGGGGGAAAAAAAATCCTGGAATTAAATCTGGGGACGTCTTCCCATCAGTGTCGCCAAACTCAGGGATCATCAACAAAGGACAAAAAAAAAAATCCCAGAGCTCAATTTGGGGACATTTCCCCACCAAAGTCACCAAAGTCAGGGATCTTCTCCCTGACGCTGCAGCTTTGGGAACATCAGATTTCACCAGGCTTTGCCTTTTTCCACCCGGATCCGGCCGTGCCGCTGGATTTCAGGAGGAAATCCTGCTCCTCCGAGCTGCTGATCCCTGCGGGTTCCAGAGGGATCCAAGGACACACTGGACTTCTGGAAAATCCCCTTTTCCCCCTTTTCCCTGTGAAGATTTTTCCCTTCTCCTCCCATTCATGGCCACAAACAGCCGGGAAGGAACTGAAATTTCCCTTTTTTTAGGAGTTTCCGTGGAAAATCCAATCTGGGAGAGGTTGCTGCACTCCCATCCCTCAAAAAAATTGATTGATACAACTCAGGGCTGAGTTTTTTGGGATGTGAGGTGAAAATTCCTTATTTTTCCATGTAGGTTCCTCTGGAAGAGGTGGGGAGCAGGAGGAAAAGCTTGGAATCTGCTCAGTGGAGGAAAGGAGTGCAAAAATGATAAAAATTCCCCAAAAAAATAGTTGGAAACTCCAGAAAAATCCCATTAATTGAATGGGAAACTCATCCTGCAATTCCAAGATCCGTTTGGGATGGGGGAGTGTTGGAATCAACAGGAATTTGGGTTTTTCTGGGAAATCCCTTCCCAGATCCACCCTGGATCTTCGTCCTCTCCCAAAACCCCATGGAAATTCCCCAGGGATCCACGGCAATCCACTCATCCCGGTTAATCATGGAATGGGAGAGCGGGAAAATGAATCCTTCCAGTCCCCTTGGGAAAATATTGATCCGCTGGAAAGGCTTGGGAAAGATGGATTGGTGGGTGGGAGACTTTGGGATGAGCTGGTGATGGATGTGCAGCCCAGGGACTCGATTTTCATGGATGCACATCCCAGGGACTGGGATTTCATGGATACACTCAGTTTTTATGGATGCACATCCCAGGCATTTGGTTTTCATGGATCCACATCCCAAGTTTTCATGGATGCACATCCCAAGTTTTCATGGATCCACATCCTAGGCACTCAGTTTTCATGGATGCATATCCCAGGTTTTTATGGATGTACATCCAAGGTTTTTATGGATCCACATCCCAGGCACTCAGTTTTCATGGATTCACTAGTTTTTCATGGATGCACATCCCAGGCATTCAGTTTTCATGGATGCACATCCCAGGGACTCAGTTTTCATGGATGCACTTGGTTTTCATGGATGTTCATCCCAGGTTTTCATGGATCCACATCCCAAGTTTTCATGGATGCACATCCCAGGGACTGGGATTTCATGGATGCACTCCATTTTCATGGATCCACATCCTAGGCATTCAATTTTCATGGATGCATTTGGTTTTCATGGATGCACATCCCACGTACTTTGTTTTCATGGGTACACTCCATTTTCATGGATCCACATCCTAGGCATACAGTTTTCATGGATGCACATCCCAGGGACTCAGTTTTCATGGATGCACTTGATTTTCATGGATGTGCATCCCAGGTTTTCATGGATCCACATCCCAAGTTTTCATGGATGCACATCCCAGGGACTGGGTTTTAATGGATACACTCTGTTTTCATGGATCCACATTCTAGGCATTCAGTTTTCGTGGATGCACATCCCCAGTTTTCATGGATCCACATCCCAGGCATTCGGTTTTCATGGATGCACTCAGTTTTCATGGATCCACGTCCCAGACATTCAATTTTTATGGGTGCACATCCCAGACACTCAGTTTTCATGTATCCACATCCCAGGCATTCGGTTTTCATGGATGCACTCAGTTCTCATGGATGCACTCAGTTTTCATGGATGCATATCCCAGGTTTTTATGGATCCACATCCCAGGTTTTTATGGATCCACATCCCAGGTTTTTATGGATGCACATCCCAGGCACTCAGTTTTCATGGATTCACTAGTTTTTCATGGATGCACATCCCAGGGACTGGGATTTCATGGATGCACTCCGTTTTCATGGATCCACATCCTAGGCATTCGGTTTTCATGGATGCACATCCGAGGTTTTCATGGATTCACATCCCAGACACTCAGTTATCATGGATCCACATCCCACGCACTCAGTTTTCATGGATGCACTTGGTTCTCATGGATCCACATCCCAGGTTTTCATGGATGCACATCCCAGGCACACCTTTTTTATGGATGCACATCCAAGGTTTTCATGGATCCACATCCCAAGTTTTAATGGATGCATATCCCAGGGACTGGGATTTCATGGATGCACTCAGTTTTCATGGATCCACGTCCCAGACATTCAATTTTTATGGGTGCACATCCCAGACATTCAGTTTTTATGGATCCACATCCTAGGCATTCGGTTTTCATGGATGTGTTTGGTTTTCATGGATGCATCCCACGTACTTTGTTTTCATGGATAAACTCCATTTTCATGGATCCACATCCCAGGCATTCAGTTTTCATGGATCCACATCCCAGGTTTTCATGGATCCACATCCTAGGCACTCAGTTTTCATGGATCCACATCCCAGGGACTGGGTTTTCATGGATGCACTCAGTTTTCATGGATGCACTCAGTTTTCATGGATGCACTCAGTTTTCATGGATGCACATCCCAGGCATTCGGTTTTCATGGATGCACATCCCAGGGACTCAGTTTTCATGGATGCACTTGGTTTTCATGGATGCACATCCCAGGTTTTCATGGATCCACATCCCAAGTTTTCATGGATGCGCATCCCAGGGACTGGGTTTTAATGGATACACTCTGTTTTCATGGATCCACATCCCAGACATTCAGTTTTTATGGATGCACATCCTAGGCATTCAATTTTCATGGATGCATTCAGTTTTCATGGATGCATCCCACGTACTTTGTTTTCATGGGTACACTCCATTTTCATGGATCCACATCCTAGGCATTCCGTTTTCATGGATCCACATCCCAAGTTTTCATGGATGCACATCCCAGGCACTCAGTTTTCATGGACACACATCCCAGGTTTTCACGGATGCAATCCCAGCACTCAGTTTTCATGGAGCAGCAGCTTTTCCCACCCCAGGTTGTCAATCATCCCATTTCCCTCATGGAAATCCCTGGACACAGAGCTTTCCCTTCTGTATCCAGGAGCACCGACAGAGGGGTTTGGCCTCATTTTATTCCCTGTTAAAACAGGAATTAAATCCTGGATCGGGAGTTAAATAACGAATCCCGAGTTTGTTATTCCAACACAAGCAGGAAAAGCAGGATAAATCCCAAAGTGAATTCCTTTGGAGACAATTATTGAAATCCAAGGAGAAGCGATCGCTCCTTCCCCGAACATCCAATTCGGAGCTCCGCCGGCGCAAAAGGAGGGAAAATCCCAATTGAAATTCCCAAAAAAACCGCCATCCGCGGTCGGGGACTGCCACCTGCTGTCCCAGCTCCAGGGGATCCTTGTGTCATTCCCAAATCCCGGAGCTGCGGGAATTCCCGGGAATTTTGGTGGGAATTGCATCGGGATTGGGAAAATCGGTGGGCGAAGCCAAAAGTGTTCCTTTCATCCAGGTGGGGCAGCAGCGGGAATTTCCTCATGGAATTTCCTAATGGAATTTCCTCACGGAATTTCCTCATGGGATTTCCTCACAGAATTTCCTCACGGGATTTCCTCACGTTTCCTCACAAATTTCCTTGTAATTTCCCCGTGGAATTTCCTCCTGGAAAGGCTGGACAGGCTTTGGAATTCGCTGCCCAGGGAGGTTTGGAGTCTCCAACCCTGGCAGTGTCCAAGGAATTCCTGGCTGAGGCACTCAAGGTGGACATCGGGCACAGGTTGATGATCCCGAGGGATTTTCCAGCCTCAGGGATCCTGGAATTCTGTGCAGGTTGTTCCCACAGCTCCTGCATTGTCCCTATTCAAACCCCTGCTTTATCCCAAAAATCCATTTCCAGGGGTCACCACCCCACGGAAACGAGGGAAGAACTCCCGCGTCAGGAATCCCAGATTTGGGAAAGGGATTTGGGAGTTGACGCCTTTCGTTGTGCCAAAGTGGAATTCCTGCATGGAATCGTGGAATGGTCTGGGCTGGGAGGGATTTTCAAGGGTCTGATCCCATTCCAGACCCATTCCCACATCCTGGATTTTATGGGGTCACAGGTATTCCCGGATATCCTGGAATATCCAGAGGATATTCCCGCAATTCCCAGGGAGCAGAATCTGGGATGGGACTGATCCCGGGGTGGGAGAGTGGGATTTGAGAGAAGGAAAATCATTGCGGGGAAAAAGGAAAGGAATTCCGGCAGGACGAGGTCAGGGGATGCAGGAAAAGAGGGAAAAGCAGCAAAGCTGAACCGGGGGTGTTAATTAAAAAATCAGCACTAATTTAAAAATCGGCATTAATTAAGGATATTCCACCCTCCAGGCCCCATTGCCGATCCCATGGAGCATTCCAGGCCGAATTGGAATTTTTTTCTGGGATGTATCCGGAGTATTTTGGGAAGGATCAGTGTCCTGGCAGCTCCGGGATTTCATGGAGGAATTGTCGGATCTCAGGATCTCTTAGATCCTGCAGGAATTAGGCTCTTCCCGGGAAAAAAATCCTGGAAAAACCAGCTCGGGAAGCAGAATCCAGCCTGGATCAAATCCCATGGATCTGCTTGGCCACTAGATCGCAGCACAACCCCAATTTCGGCATTCCCGGCAGGAAAAGGGAGCCGCTGGAACATCTTGGAATTACTGGAGCGAAAATCCAGGTGGGAAATGGTGCGGAAGGAAGGACAAGGCCGAGAACATCCCTGCCCTTAGGATGGATCCAACCCGCGGGAATTTCTCGGGAAAAAGCGACTCGGGCATTATCCGGCTTTTCCAGAGCTTCCCATTCCATGGGATAAAGGTTGGAATGGAATCGCCGGGTTTGTCACAATCCTTGGGAAAACTCGGCGGGAAACTGGATGGGAAATCCTGGAATTTTCTACCACAGATTGGACTCGGTGATCCCGAGGGGTTTTCCAGCCTCAGGGATCCTGGGATTCTGCGCAGGTTGTTCCTGGAGGTCCTGAATTCCATCCCTGGCACTGTGGGATATCCAGAGGATGAGGATGTAATTCCACATCCCTGGATTCCTGTCCCTGTCCCATTCGCATCCCAGAATTCCTGTGCTGTCACATTCCCAAATTCCTGCCCTTTTCCCATTCACATTCCCAAATTCCTGCCCTGTCACATCCCAGAATTCCTGTCCTTGTCCCATTTGCATCCCCAAATTCCTGTCCTTGTCCCACTGCATGGACACATTCACATCCCCAAATTCCTGCCCTTTTCCCACTTCAGGGACAGGATCACATCCCCAAATTCCTGCCCTGTCACATCCCAGAATTCCTGTCCTTGTCCCATTTTCATTCCCAAATTCCTGCCCTTGTGCCACTGCAGGGACAGGATCACATCCCCAAATTCCTGTCCTTTTTCCTTTCACATCCCCAAATTCCTGCCCTGTCACATCCCTGGATTCCTGTCCTTGTCCCACTGCATGGACACATTTGCATTCCCAAATTCCTGCCCTGTCACATCCCTAATTCCTGCCCTTTTCCCATCTGCATCCCTGAATTCCTGCCCTGTCACATCCCAGAGTTCCCACCTTGTCACATCCCTGAATTCCTGCCCTTTTCCCACTCACATCCCCAAATTCCTGTCCTTGTCCCATTCACATCCCCGATTTCCTGCCCTGTCACATCCCTAATTCCTGCCCTTTTCCCATTCACATCCCTGAATTCCTGCCCTTTCACATCCCCAAATTCCTGCCCACTCACATTCCCAAATTCCTACCCTTTTCCCATTCACATCCCCGAATTCCCACCTTGTCACATCCCTGAATTCCTTCCCTTTCCCCCTTCTCCATCTCCTTCCCTTACCAGATGAATCACCCTAGGAAAAACAAAAACCCACCTGGAATTCCCTCCCTCCTTTTCCCCTCTATTTTCCCTCTATTTTCCCTCTTCCCCCTGCCTTTCCCAGCCCCCGGCAGCTCCCAAATTCCCAAATTCCAATCGCACGAGGTGTTCCAGAGGTGTTCCAGACTTCCGCGGCTGTTTGTTATTCCCGGCAGGATCATCCCGAGACAGCAAATTGCTCTGTTGATCCTGCGGAGGGAATCGATCCTGGCGGAGCTCGGCGCCTCTGGAATGTTCATCCCTGGATTCCCGGGAGGGAAGGATCGGGAATTGGGAATGGAACCATCCCGGCATTCCCAACCCGTCTGGAATCGAGTTCCACCCGTTTCAGGCTCGGGATGGAGCGGAGGGTTGGGATTTAGGGAATGCCGACAGGGATGGACATTCCAGGGCGGGTTGCTCCCATAAAATCCGGGATGTGGGATTGGGGTTTGGAACGGGATCAGAGCCTTTAGGGTTCCTCCCAACCCAAACCATTCCAGGATTCCATGTGGGGATTCCATATGGGGATTCCATGTGAGGATTCCATGTAAGAATTCCATTTAAGAATTCCATGTAAGGATTCCATGATTCCATGTGAGGATTCCATTCCATGATTCCATGTAAGAATTCCATGTGAGGATTCCATTCCATGATTCCATGTAAGAATTCCATGTAAGAATTCCATATAAAAATTCCATGTAGGATTCCATATAAGAATTCCATGTAGGATTCCATATAAAAATTCCATGTAGGATTCCATATAAGAATTCCATGTAGGATTCCATAAAAAAATTCCATATAAGAATTCCATGTAAGGATTCCATTTAAGAATTCAATTTAAGAATTCCATGTAAGGATTCCATGATTCCATGTGAGGATTCCATTCCATGATTCCATGTAAGAATTCCATGTAAGGATTCCATGTAAGAATTCCATATAAAAATTCCATGTAAGGATTCAATATAAGAATTCCATGTAGGATTCCATGTAAGAATTCCATGTGAGGATTCCATGTAAGAATTCCATTTAAGGATTCTATGTAAGAATTCAATTTAAGAATTCAATTTAAGAATTCAATTTAAGAATTCCATGTAGGGATTCCATGATTCCATGTGAGGATTCCATGTAAGGATTCCATATAAAAATTCCATGTAAGAATTCCATATAAGGATTCCATGTAAGAATTCCATATAAGGATTCCATGCAACAATTCCATGTAAGAATTCCATGTTGACACAGCGAAAACCACCAACTCCCAAATCCTTTCCAGAGGTCCTAAGATTCCTTGGGACAGAAATTGTAGGATCATGGAATATCCCAAAGGAATTCCGCCAATTAAGGCTGCATTGCACTAATTAAAGCTGGAATTCTGCCAATTAATGCTGGAATTACCCCTCGGAATGCTCCAAACAACACCAGGAAAAATAGGGAAAAGGAACAGGAGTTTCCCACCAGCAACAAGGGGGGAAATCCCTCAGTTAATACAATAAAAAATTAAAATCCCGGGATTTTTATTCCTTTTCCCTCCTCTCCAACAACCCCGCGGATATTTGGAATCTCCTCCGAGGAATTGAATGGAAAAACCTCCAGGATTTTCCAATGGATTCCAGCAGAGTGCCTGGAATTTAAAACATTCCCAGGGCCGCCTTTCCCCGGGAGAAGGATGGGAATAAATCCCGGGAGTTGACCATAAATCAAAAATTAATCTCTGCAGAACGCCGGGACTGTCCTGATCCTTCAAACTGCAAAACAGCGGGAATTTATCACGGGAATTGCTGCGGGGCAGGGATGGATGGGGATGGAAGGGCAGGGAGGGAAAAACAGGGGAAAAAACAGGGAAAAAAACCAGGGAAAAAAACCAGGGGAAAAATCAGTGAGAAAAAAAATTAGGGGAAAAAACAGGAGAAAAAAAAACCAGGGGAGGAAAGAAACCAGGGGGGAAAAACAGGAGAAAAAACAGGGAAAAAATCAGGGGAAAAATCAGAGGGGAAAAAAATCAGGGGGAAAAAACAGGGGAAAAAAACCAGGGAAAAAATTGGGGGAAAAATAAAAACAGGGGAAAAAAACATGGAGCTTTCCAGGCAGAATTCCCTCTTGGATTTGTTTTCTGGGATGCATCCGGAGCATTTTGGAGGGAAAAATAGGGGGAAAAAATAGGGGAAAAAACAGGGAAGAAAACAGGGAAAAAAACAGGGGAAAATAAAAAAACAGGGAAAAAAAAAACCAGGAAAAAAAATGAGGGGGGAAAAATCACCAAAAAAAAAAAAAAAAAAAAACCCAAACCAAAAAACAAAGAAAAAAAAACCAACGCAGGAGAAATTAGGGAAAGAAATCCCAGGATCACTGAGGCTGGAAAAACATTCCAAGGTCACCAAATCCAAGCTGTGCCTCATCCTTGTCTCCCCAAGTGCCACATCCAGGAATTCCTTGGACACCTCCAGGGATGGGAATTCCAGGCAGGAGATGATTCCAGAAATTCCCTGGAATCCTGGAATTGGGAGGGAGAGGCGCGAGGATGAGCTGGAATGGGAATTCCAGCTTTTCCAGAGGGAAATGTTGGATTTTCCAGGGAGGAGGAGAAAATCTCTCCCAGATTTTTGTTGGGATGGGAAAACTCTGCATCCAGCAGAATTCCAAAGATTCCTTGGAAGCTTTGAATCCTTGGATATCTTGGGAAGGGGAGAGGAGAGGAACAAAGAGTTTCCATGGATTCTCCGGGAAATATTTTTCCAGGATCAGCTCCAGAGCTGCAGCCTCCACATTCCAAAATTCCCACATTCCCACATTCCCACATTCCCATGGATCCATCCCCAGATTTAAAGCTGATTCCTCCGAATTCCAAAATAGCTTTTCCCTCCCCTCCACCATTCCCGGCCGTTTCGCCGCTTTTCCTGCGAAATTCCTTTTGATCTTTTTTTTTCTTCTTTTTTTCCCTTTTTTTTTCCCCTCTCCCTTTCTCCCACAAATTAAGCCCAAATTCATCAGCAGGAATTTCTCCCACTGGAATTACTCCCAGCACCTCCGGCTAGGGATGGAGTTGTTCTATTTCCTTAAAAAAAAAAGATGGATGAGGAGATGAAAGGAATTTATTGGAATATTTCCCTGGAGGTGGCTTTGGAGTCTCCTGGAGCACTTGGGGACAGCTTGGACACTTTTCCCTGAAATCTGCATTTTATGGAAGTTTCTCCTCCTGTTCGGAGTCAGGATTTTTTGGGATGTTGCTCCCAAATGTTGGAATATTTTAAGGAATGGGATTTAGGAAGTATGGGGGTTCCAAGGCTGCCTGGGTAATTCCCAGAGGAGAAATTCTACACTTTCATTCCCTTTCTTCCCAACCATTCCCACTGCTTCCTACACATTCCCATTCCCATTCCCATTCCCATTCCATTCCCATTCCATTCCCATTCCCATTCCATTCCCATTCCATTCCATTCCATTCCCATTCCCATTCCATTCCATTCCATTCCCATTCCCATTTCCATTCCCATTCCCATTTCCATTCCCATTCCCATTCCCATTCCTTTCCTCCCATTCCTTTCCACCCATTCCCATTCCTTTCCACCTATTCCCAGTCCTTCCTACTCATTCCCATTCCCATTTCCATTTGCATTTCCATTTCCATTCCCATTCCCACTCCCACTCCTTCCCATTCCATTCCCTCTCCTTCCCACCCATTCCCACCTCTTCCCACTCTTTCCCACCTATTCCCGTCCATTCCCACTCCTTCCCAGCTCCTTCCCACCCATTCTTCCTCCTTCCCACCTATTCCCATTCCTTTCCACCTATTCCCACCCATTCCCATTCTATCCCCATTCCCATCCCCATTCCCATCCCCGTTCCCATTCCTGTTCCCATTCCCATTCCCATTCCACTCCCATTCCCATCCCCATTCCCATTGCCATTCCCATTCTCATTCCCATTCTCATTCCCATTCCCATTCCATCCCCATTCCATCCCCATTCCATCCCCATTCCATCCCCATTCCATCCATTCCCATTCCCATTCCATTCCCATTCCATTCCCATTCCATCCCCATTCCATTCCCATTCCCATTCCTATTCCCATTCCCATTCCATTCCCATTCCATCCCCATTCCATTCCCATTCCATCTCCATTCCATTCCCATTCCCATTCCCATTCCCATTCCATTCCATTCCCATTCCCATTCCCATTCCCATTCCCATTCCATCCCCATTCCATCCCCATTCCATCCCCATTCCATTCCCATTCCCATTCCTATTCCCATTCCCATTCCATTCCCATTCCATCCCCATTCCATTCCCATTCCCATTCCCATTCCCATTCCATTCCCATTCCCATTCCCATTCCCATTCCATTCCCATTCCATCCCCATTCCATTCCCATTCCCATTCCCATTCCCATTCCCATTCCCACCCCTATTCCCAGGGATTTCCCCGCCACCATCCCACACTCAGCCCTCTCAGCCCGGCACGTCCGTTTGCTGGATGCACAAACACCAGCTAATTAGCGTTGTCCCTAATTAGCGTTATCCCTAATTAGCGGGATGCTGCCAAGGGAAGGAAAATGAAGGAAGAGGAGAGGGAGAAGAGGGGGGAGGGATGGGGAAGGAATAAAAAAAGGGAATAAAAAAAGGAATATAAAATACATGGAGATGAAAGTTCGGGATAAAAATAGAAGTTAAGTTGTTCCCTTGGATTCCCTATTCCCACCTGGAGCTCCGACAGCATTCCCGGGAATTCAAACTGCTGGGGAGGAGCGACAGGCAAATCCTTACCATCCCTCCTTCCCTGAAAATGTGAATCCTGGGATCAGCTCCCACCCCCTGCCGACTTTGGATCCTGTCTGGGAGGGCAGGAAAGAGGCTGGAGAAATCACGGAATCATGGAATTGTCATGGAATCATCATGGAATCATCATGGAATCATGGAATGGTGTGGGTGGGAAGGGACCTTAAACTCATCCCATTCCATGGGCAGGGACAACTTCCATCATCCCAGGTTGCTCCAAGCTCTGTCCAACCTGGCCTTGGGCATTCCCAGGGATCCAGGGGTTCTTTCCCTGCCTCTTCCATGGGATCAGAGCTCTTTCCCTGCCTTTTCCATGGGATCAGAGCTCTTTTCCTGCCTTTTCCATAGGATCAGAGTTCTTTCCCTGCCTCTCCCGAAGCCCTGGAGAGCAGATTTGATTCCAGTGTTGATTCCAGCAGCAAATCCAGCCTTAATCAGGTGCTATAAATATCCCTGTCCTTCTCCCAGGCTCAGCTCTCGTTCCAGCAAAACCCAGGCTTGGAATATTCCCAAAAATCCCCTCTGCTCCCACCCGGATCACTCCCATCATCTTTCCATCCCACATTTTCCTCGCCCAGCCTGATCCTGGGGTAATTCCATTGGAATTTATTCCGTCAGAAAAATTCCATCAGAATAATTCCATCGGAATAATTCCATTGGAATAATTCCATCCTAAATTTTTTGGGACTTGGCCTGGAGCATCTCCAAGGACTCTCCATGAGTCCTGAGCTTCCCAAAAAATTCCTTCCATGTTGGATTCACGGAGTTCTCTCTTCCCAAGGACTTCCCAAGGATTTTCCATGAGTCCTGAACTTCCCGAAATCCCCACGGAAGCGCTGGATGCACGGAGCTGTCTCTTCCCGAGGAACGAATCCTCATTAATCCTCCCCCTGTCATTAACCACGGCATTTAATTAATAAATTAGCATCTGGTTAGGCCCGGACAGGAGATGGATCAGCGGGAATGAGTCTCTGGAGGCCACGGAGTGTTGGGGTGAGGATGGGAATGGGAAAATCCTGTGGGATGGATCCGGGATGGATATGGGATAGAGAATTCCTGGAAGCTGGAAAGGACCTCTTCACCAGGAGCTGGAGGGACAGGGCACAGGGAATGGCTTATTCCCTGGGGATATTGGGATATCCTTTAGGATATTGGGATATCCCCATATCCTAATTGGGAATATTATAATATCCGATATTATCCCTTAGGGATATCGGGATATCGGGAAGGAATGACTGTCAGGGTGGGGAGGGGCTGGGATGGAATTCCCAGAGAATCCGTGGAATCTGCCCAATCCCTGGCAGTGCCCAAAGCCAGGCTGGAGCGCCCTGGGATCAGGAAATGTTCCGTCATGGAATGGGATGAGTTTAAGCTCTCTTCCCACCCAAACCATTCCATGATTCCATGACTTTTCCAGCCCAGTTTGTCATGATCTCTCTCCAGCAGCAGCAGCAGCCACATTCCCATATTCCCAGCCCATTCCAGAGCCATTCCCTCTCACCTGGGACCTCAGGAATCTCCCAGCCACCATCTCCACCCCATCCCAGATTTGGGATAAAAACCCATCGGATTCATTCCCTTCCCCAATCCATTAAATTCCTCATTCCCCTCATTCACCTTCCCTTCACCTCCGGCTTTCCCGGGAATGCTCCGCCAGGCTCGGAATTATTATTCAGGGGAAGGAGTGGGAGAGAAGCTCCAAACGCAAAGCTCCGGAGCGATTCCTTAATCACCCTCATCATTAGCTAATTGCCGCAGCCCGCTCCGAGGAGAACATGGGATGTTAAATTTAGACGGAGCGGCCGGATCTATTTTTGGGGAACTCGCACTCTCCTGGCGGCGGATCCTGCCTGCCGCTCTTCCCGAGGATGTCAACGCCCCGGGAATGGCAAAGCCTGGCGTTCCGTGGGCTCCCAGCAGGAATTCCTGGGAATGCGGGAATGCAGGAATGTGGTGAATCCTGGGAAATGGATCCTGATGGATCCTGCACTCGGGTTTTTGGGGAAAAGCTGTTCCGTGCCTGGTTTTGACAGCGTTGTGTCCAAAGGAATCTCGGGATGTGCCAAATCCTGCCCAGGAACCTATGGATCCATTTCCCTCGATTTCCGGGATCCCAGACTGGCAGAATTCCTTGCTCTCCTCATTCCCTGCTCCCCATTTTCAGAGAACTTTTCCAAGCCCTCCTGGTGACATTCAGACAGAGCTCCAGCAGCAGATCCAGAATTTCCCACCTCAATCCCTAATTCCCATTGTCCTTCAGGAGCAGGGCTGAGAATTCCAGCTCCAAATTCCCAGCAGGATTTGGGATCTCCCACACCCATCCCTGATTCCCAGCAGCAGATTTGGGATCTCCAGCTCCAATCCCTGATTCCTGTTCTTCCCAGCAGGAGAAATGGGATCTCCCACACAAATCCCTCATTCCCAGCTGCAGATTTGGGATCTCCCACACCAATCCCTGATTCCTGTCATTCCCAGCAGCAGATTTGGGATCTCCAGCTCCAATCCCTGATTCCCATTATTCCCAGCAGCCCCAGATTTGGGATCTCCCACACTGATCCCTCATTCCCATTATTCCCAGCAGAAGAAATGGGATCTCCCACCCCAATCCCTCATTCCCATCAGCTCTGCAGCCACGCTGCCTCCTCTCCCTGTCCCCCACCCCAATCCATGTATTCCCAATTTTTGGGACTCCGGAAGGAGCTCCCCTCAGCCACACCCTCACCACCCTCCCACCTCCCATCCCTTTGGATTCCGCTTTTCCCAGGAAAACCAGCAGCAGGAAGAGGGGGGAAAAAGTCAAAACCTACAAACACATTAGGACAACAAATCCATCAAAAACTCGTTAATTCCTGCCAGGAGCTGCTTTAATTAACAAATCCCGGGAACGCGGCAGAGCCTCGTGGCTCCCGCGGCCACCTGAGCGCCGCTAATTAAATGCCGGTTAAAATTCCCCGGAATCTGGCTGGGAACGTTTCTCCCTCTGCCAAGTTTTTCTCCGCAGCCTCCGAGTTCACCTCGTTTGTCGTTGTCCTCCCCGCGCCGGAGAGGAGGGAGTTTCTTGGAAAACGTTCCCGGTTTTCTCCTCCGCTTCCCGAGAAGGGCTTGGGAAAGGTTGTTCGCTTCTCCCCCCGGGGGGTTTGAGCCAAATCCTGCTTTTCTGCTGGATTTTTGGAGCTGTGGGGGTGTTGGCACTGCTGTTTTCCGTGGAATGTCATCCTGCTGGTTCTGGTGGGAGAGGTCCCTGCTCAGGGATTTGGTGACTTCCAAAGCTCCTTCCCAACCATTCCATGATTTTGGGGAGATTTTCCTCATCCAAGATTTTCCTCAGCATCCTCAGCCATGGAAAATCCTCGTTCCTCCTCCCACCCCTGGGTGAGATCTCCAGTGGGATCCTCACTCCCTTGGCCTTCCCAGACATCCCTTGGATAATTTATCCCTTCGTGTTGCATTTCTCCCAAGAATTCCCAACAAGAAAATTTCCAATCAGCAGAAAAGCTGCAGGAAAGTTCCGGAAGGACCTCGGGATCCAATCCCAGCTGGGACTCCAGGGGCAGAGGGAGCTGAGGGCCTGGAATAGCTGAGCCTGGCACCATCTGGAGCTTGGGAATACCCGGGGAAACAAAACCTGCTCCAAGAAATCCAGGAAGGGCAGTGAAGCCCTTTGGAGAGGAGAGCAGGAGAATCCATGATCTGAGAGTTGGGAAAGGGATTTCCTTTCCTTTCCTTTCCTTTCCTTTCCTTTCCTTTCCTTTCCTTTCCTTTCCTTTCCTTTCCTTTCCTTTCCTTTCCTTTCCTTTCCTTTCCTTTCCTTCCCTTCCCTTCCCTTCCCTTCCCTTCCCTTCCCTTCCCTTCCCTTCCCTTCCCTTCCCTTCCCCTTCCCCTTCCCCTTCCCCTTCCCCTTCCCCTTCCCCTTCCCCTTCCCCTTCCCCTTCCCCTTCCCCTTCCCCTTCCCCTCTCCCCAGACTTCCCTTTCCTTCCCCATCTAAAAATAAAATATTCCCAAAATAATGGGATTTCTTTGCCCAATTCCATCCTCCTCCACACTTTCCACCGACCTCTGCTGGCAAAACCGAACGGAATCCATTTATCCACAGGTTTCCCAATTTCCTGGAATTTTTTTTTCCCTCATCCCTAACTCTCCTCGCTGTTCCTTTGATGTGACAATCCCAGGCGTTCCCTCAAGCGGTGATTCCATAAAACCCACGGCATTCCCACGCTGGGATTTACACAGCAGGAACACCTGAGGCATCAAAAGGAATCGGAAATGAGGTTTGGGAGGAATTAGAGATCCCAAGGAAAGGAGGGACACGGCAAACACCGGGATGTCCCCAGCTCTTGTCCCTTCCCACCCAGAAATTCCAGCTCCAAACATCCCCACAGTTTTCCTCGGGAATTTTCTAGGGAGCGTTTTGAATTCCTGGAAGTGTCACCAACCCGAGGAGGGGACACGGGGTGGCTCTTCCCGAGGGGATTTGGAAGGGACCGAGGGAGGCGACGTTCAAACCCAGAAATCAGAGGATTGCAGGAATTTGGGATTCCAGGATTCTCCGGAATTCGGGAAATGGCTTTGGGAAGGAAAAAGCATCCAGCAAACCCCACGGGCAGCGCCAGGGCCTGATCCAAATCCATCCAGACACCCAAAATAATTCCAATTAAACCTGGATTCCTTGTGCCAGATCCCACAGCAGAGGAAATCTGGGGAAATCTGGGGGAGATTTGGGATTCCAGGATCAAATTCCCCACAAACCACCCCAAACTCCCTGGTTTTTCCTGCTCCAAAGCTTCAATTTTGGGATCTCTCCTCCTCCAGGATCAGCATCCCTGAGCTCCCAGCCTCCTCTTCCTCGAATCCCAACCCTCTTCCCACCCTCGGCGAGGCTTTCCCTCCTCCTCAACAAATCCGCGGATAAATAATCCGAGGATTTGGAGATGCTCGATCGCCATGGCAACCCTGCAGGCTTCCTCCTCCTCCTCCTCCTCCTCCTCCTCCTCCTCCTCCTCGGATCATTATTTTCCCTGCCGATGGAATTGGATCATTTTTCGGTCCTTTCCCACCCAAACCATTCCAGGAATCCCTGACTCCATCCGCACACTCAGAGCTTCCCTCCCTCTCCTCTTCCCTGTCCTTTTCCTCCTTTTCCCAGCCGGAAATTCCCAATTCCCATCGCATTCCCAAGGCTCCAACCCCCTGGATCAGCCCAGCTCTGGGGTTTGTCCCTGTCCAGCACTGCTGGTGGCACTGGGACAGCCCTGGGGTGGCACTGGGACAGCTGGGATTGTCACCAGTGTCCCCTAGCTGTTCCCAGTGCTGCAAACTGGGGCAGACTGGGAGCAGAACTGCCATGTTATCCATAAAAAAACCCATGTTGTCCATAAAAATCCCTCCTATCCATGTTATCCGTAAAAAAACCCATGTTATCCATAAAAATCCCTCCTATCCATGTTGTCCATAAAAAAATCCTCATGTTAGCCATAAAAACCCCCATGTTATCCATAAAAAAACCCCATGTTATCCATAAAAAACCCTGTGTCTTATCCATTAAAAACACCCATGTTATCTATAATAAAAAATCCCATGTTATCCATAAAAAACCCTCATGTTATCCATAAAAAAACCCCACGTTTTCCATTAAAAACTCCCATATTATCCCAAAAAAACCCCCATGTTATCCATTAAAAACCCCATGTTATCCATTAAAAACCCCACATATTCCATAAAAAGTCTCCCATATTATCCATAAAAACCCCATGTTATCCATAAAAACCCCATGTTATCCTTAAAAAAAACCCCACGCTATCCATAAAAAATCCCATGCTATCCATAAAAAACTCCACATCATCCATTTTTTAAAAACCCACATTTTCTGTCAAAAAAAAAGCTTATCCATTAAATAAACCCCATGTTATCCTTAAAATAAAACCCCCATGTTATCCATTAAAAATTCCCCACACTATCCATTAAAAAAATCCATGTTATCCATAAAAAAACCCCACACTATCCATAAAAAACCCCAACATTTTCCATTTATAAAATCCCATATTATCCATAAAAAACCCCATGTTATCCATAGAAAAACCCCAATGTTATCCATAAAAAACCCCACATTATCCATAGGAAAACTCCCATATTATCCATAAAAAAATCCCCATGTAATCCATGAAAAAACCCCACGTTATCCATTAAAAAACCCAATGTTATCCATAAAAAACCCCTCATGTTATCCATGAAAAAACCCCCACACTATCCGTAAAAAACCCCGTGTTATCCATAAAAAATCTCCCACATTATCCATAAAAAACCCCACATGTTATCCATAAAAAACCCCACATGTTATCCATTAAAAAACCCCAATGTTATCCATAAAAAACTCCCACATGTTATCCATTAAAGAACCCCAATGTTATCCATTAAAAAACTCCCACATTATCCATAAAAAACCCCACGTTATCCATAAGAAAACTCCCACATTATCCATAAAAAACCCCAACGTTATCCATAAAAAACTCCCACATTATCCATAAAAAACCCCACGTTATCCATAAAAACCCCAAAGTTATCCATAAAAAAACCCCACATTATCCATAAAAACCCATATAAACAGGGATTCTCGGCTGTGTTCACCCCTGGAATTGCTTCCCGAGGCGGATGTGAAGGTTTCTGGGGATGGGGAAAGGACAAACCCTCCTGCCGCATTCCCGTTTGGGCTCTAATTCCCGTTATCCCAGAGTTTTATGGGATCAGCCGGGATTTACGGGCAGCTTTTATGGCGGCTGTAAAACAACCCCAAAGCAGGGGAGTAAAGGGAGGAAAATTCCCCTTCCCATTCCCATTCCCATTCCCAGATCGTGGGAAGGGCGCCAGGAGATGGGAATTTGGGAATGCTGATCTAATTTGGGATCGGGGTGGAAAAATGGGGTTTGGGATCCCATTGGAATTTGGGGAATTCTTGGAGTGTGGGAAGGGAGAGGGACAGCAAGGGAAATGTGGATTTGGGAATTCACCTCCAGCTTGGGAAAAAGGGATAAAATCCCATTTCCATCCCAACCACAGGAGTGATCTTGGCTCGCCCCAGATTTATGGGAATCCCAAAATCGTTGGGTCCTGGAGGCTGAAATGTCTTCATGGATTGAAAATTCCCAGCTCCAGCAAAATCCTGGATTCGTGTCCGTGCTGGAGCAGAGCAGGAATTCCCTGCATCCAACACCCCCTTGTCCTCCTGGAATTTTTTCCCCTGTTTTTTGGGGGATTTTTGGGATTTCTCTGCGCGGTTTTCGATGCCCAAAGCAGCACTAAAAGGCTCTGTGGAAATCCATAAAAATCCAATGAGGAACATCCTCATCCCAGCAGGGATTTGTGGATAACCCTGGAAAACGGGGTCAGAACGCCATACAAAATCCCCTCTGAGATTCCCAAACTCTCCCAAAATTCCTCCTGAATTTAAATCCCTAAATCCGAGGGTTTGGCTCCCAAAAAATGGGAATGAATCCTCCAGGTGTGATCCGTGAGGAATCATGGATTGGGATCCGGAGGAAGTGAGGTAAAGAGGGAATGGGATGAAAACAGGGAATGAATCCTTTGAAATCCCTTTTTCCAGGGCAAGTCTGGGAAGTTTTGGGGTTGGTTTTCCTTGGAATTGCAGCTGCTGGATGAACGGGAAATCCTGGGAAGCAGGGCAGGGATGGATAACTCAGGAACAGCCGGAATTACAGCTCCATCCAGCACCAGCCGTGAATTCCCACTTTTGGCTTTCCAGAGCCAAAAATTCCCTGTTGAATCTTTCAAAGTCCAGAGGGATTTGGGTTATTCCTCACAGGGAATCTCCCGCCTGGATCCAGGGAAGGGCTGCAGGCAGATTTTCCCGATTTTTCCCGGTTTTCTGTCTCCCTCACTGCTGGAATCACGGAAGGAGGATAAAATCCATGATCCCGAAAGGAATTCCCACAGCTGGATAACGCCAGCAGGATTTTCCAGGAGGGATCCCGATGGTTTTTCCAGCAGATCCCATTCCTGCTGAGAGGTTCCGGAGTGAGGCTTGGCTTGGATGATTCCCGGGAGGAAGGAGAGGATGGAAAACATCTGGGAATGGATCCTAACCATCCCAGGATCCAGTGGGAATCCACAGGACAGGCGGTATCACCCCCAAAGGGGTGGGAGCTGCCGGGATCCCAAATCCATGAGGTTTTCCCGATCCAGAAGGGAATAAAAGACCTTGGAGCTCTTTGTTCATCCGGGTGTGGTGGAGCCGAGCCTGGCTGAGCCTGGCTTATCCCTCCGAATCTCCTGGTTCTCCAGGAAAATTCCTCCAGGAAATTCCCGAGGAAATCCCATGGGATAAAAGGATGGGAATCTCCTCCCAACCCCACAGTCGTGGGGTGGGAAAAACCCACCCTGAGACCCCAGAAAAGCCAAGTTTAAAGTCCTTTTTTGGGGGAATTTTCTCAGAATTCTCCCGGAGCAGGCCAGCGCTGAGGCAGCAGGGAAGATAAATCAGATCCACCTCGGCTGCAATCCCACGCAATTAAAACCTGGATCGGGCTGTTCCCGATCTCCGGAGCGGCAGGAATTACTCATCCCCTGCAGCAGCTCGGGAACGCCAGGAGCGTGTGACAGACAGGGGTGGCATGGACAGAGGTGACACGGACAGGGGTGACACGGACAGGTGTGACTTGGACAGAGGTGACATGGACAGAGGTGACATGGACAGGGGTGACATGGACAGGGCTCCAGGCCACCCGGGAGTGGCTTTTTTCTGCCCCAGAGAATGTCTGGAGCGGCAGGAATTCCTGATCCCAGCTCCTTCCCTTCCCCTGGAGCAGCAGGAATTCCTGATTCCTCCTTCTTTCCCCTGGAGCAGAGAGAATTCTAGATTCCAGCTCCTTTCTTTCCCCTGGAGCAGCAGGAATTCCTGCTCCCAGTTCCTTTCCTTCCCCTGGAGCAGAGAGAATTCCTGCTCCCAGTTCCTTTCCTTCTCCTGGAGCAGCAGGAATTCCTGATTCCAGCTCCTCTCTTTCACCTGGAGCAGCGAGAATTTTTGATTCCAGTTCCTTTCTTTCCCCTGGAGTAGAGAGAATTCCTGATCCCAGTTCTTCTTTCCCCTGGAGCAGCAGGAATTCCTGATCCCAGTTCCTTTCCTTGCCCTGGAGCAGAGAGAATTCCTGATTTCAGCTCCTTTCTTTCCCCTGGAGCAGTGGGAATTCCATATTCCAGCTCCTTCCCTCCCCCCGGACAAGGGGCTGGCTGGAAATTTGGTGATGGGGATGATCCTGGTGATCCTAAAGATCCTAAAGGATCCTGATGGAGAGAGGGGGTTGAAATAAAGGCAAGTGGTAATGGGGTTTTTATTGTAAAAATCTGTAAGCAGAAAAAGAAAAAATCCGCAAACCAACCCCAAATCTGAGTATCCACAGCAGTAGGATGTGGGCAAGGGAACAAAATCCACTTTTTTGGGTGGTTTTTGGGCTTTTCCAGCCCACCAGGATCTCCACAGGGGCTTCCACGTGATGTTAATGGGATTTGGCAAAAATAAAAGGACATTTCCTCGCGTGACCCAGAGCTGGGTAAATCCTCCCGTTTTTCCTTTCGCCGTCGGAAAATCCTGGCGGCTCTGATCCCGGGAATGCTCCGCCAAGCCCGGGAGCGATGCTAAATCCAGCCCTGATCCCTTGGAGCAGGAGGGGATGTCGCTGCTGCCACCCCAGCGCCTCCAGGGCCACCTTTGGGTGTCCCAAAAGACCTCCCGGGAGCTCCAGGCTGGGAGGATCCAGCGGGAAAATCCTGCCGTGGAATGTCGCGATGTCGTGGGAAGTTCTGCCGATCCAATTCTGCTGTCCCCACCCCAAACCTTGCCCTTGTCCAGCCCAGCAGCTGGGGGTGACAGGATTTTGTCACCGCCCCATTTCGGGGTTCCCACCCTTATTTTTCCCAGTGTTGGGAATTTTGGGGTTTCTCCCTTTTTCCCCTGAGGGAATTTTGGGGTCCCACCCTCCCATTTTTCCCTGCTTTGGGGAATTTTGGGGTCAAATTTTGGGTGTCGGGGTGGGTGGGGTTCTCCATCCCCACCGCTGAAATGGGTGGCACAACCGGAACCCCGAATCTCTCGTTTTTCCCGGTTTTTCCAAGGTTAAGAATTCCTGGTTTTGGGGGAAATGAGCCCCAAATGAGCAGCGCATCCTGCTCGGGGAGCGAGCTGCCAACCCCTCGGGGTGTCCGCAATGTCCCCTGGGAGGGCGTGGGGACAGCGGGGACAACGAGCTGGCGAGACCACAGCAAGGCACATCTTTCCAAAGCCAAAAATTCTATGTCGAATCTTCCCAAATCCAAAAAATCCCAGTGGGATCTTCCTAAATCCAAGAAATATTGGTGGGATCTTCCCAAATCCAAGAAATCCCGGTGGGATCCTCCCAAATCCAAGAAATATTGGTGAGATCCTTCAAAATCCAAGAAATATTGGTGGGCAGGAGGGGATTTGGACCACCCCGAGGGGTGACCCCAACCCGCGGGAAGATGCGCTGCGGTTGCTCAGCATTCCCGGGAGGTTTTCCATGCCTCGGGAACATTCCCGGGAGGTTTTCCCTCCCTCGGGAACATCCCCGGGGAGCTGCCGGAGCCGCAGGGGTTAAGGCGCAGCCGGCAGCAGCCGCTCGGGTGGGCGGCACGTCGTGGCGACGAGGCTGGAGCGAGGGGGAGGAGGATCGGGGAAGGGAGGAGGAGGAGGAGGAGGAGGAGGAGGGGAAGAAGAGCTCGCAGGCAGCTCGGGCTGCGCGGCTGCAAAGGCGAGCGGAGGGTGAAGAGCTCTCCCCGCCACCTCCCGAGGGTCAGCGTGGCCGGAGGGTCCTGCTGGCCTTGTCGCCGCCCGGAGGGACAAGGATAGATTCCACCCCAGGCGGTGACAGCTCCGCAGCCAGCCGGCCCTTTGTCTGCCAGATGTGCGGGCAGCTGTGGCGGTGACAGCGGCGCGGGGGACGGGGACAATCCCGGGGTGAGTTGGGGGCCATTTGGGGTTCGGCGGTTCTTAATTCCGGGGTGGATTTGGGGGAAATCCTGCGCTCTGCAGCAGCGCCGAGGCAGTTTGTTTGGGGTTGGGTTGTTTTTTTCCCGTTCCAGAGCTTCGCTTTCCCTGCTAAACGGTGGATTTGGGGAGGGATGGTGCGTTTGGGGAGGAAAGGGGGAAAAGAAGGTGGGGAAAAAATCGGGAATGGGCAGAGAGCCGGGAGGGGTGCGGGAGGCAGCCAGGGATGGAGCTGCATTCCCGATCCTGGAAACTCCGCTGGGATCGAGAGGATTCTCACCCCGATGGGAACGGGAATGGGAATGGGAATGGGAATGGGAACAGAGATGGGAATGGGAATGGAAATGGGGATGGGGATGGGAATGGGAATGGGGATGGGAATGGGGATGAGAAAGGGAATGGGGATGGGAACAGGAACGGAATAGGAACGGGAATAGGAACGGGAATAGGAACGGGAATGGGAACGGGAATGGGAACGGGAATGGGGATGGGGACGGGAATGGGAATGGGGATGGGAATGGGAATGGGAATGGGAATGGGAATGGGAATAGAAATGGGGATGGGAATGGGAATGGGAATGGGAATGGGGATGGGAATGGGAATGGGAATGGGAATGGGAAAGGGAATGGAAATGGGGATGGGAATGGGAATGAGAAAGGGAATGGGGATGGGAACAGGAACGGAATAGGAACGGGAATAGGAACGGGAATGGGAACGGGAATGGGAACGGGAATGGGGATGGGGACGGGAATGGGAATGGGGATGGGAATGGGAATGGGAATGGGAATAGAAATGGGGATGGGAATGGGAATGGGAATGGGAATGGGAATGGGAATGGGAATGGGAATGGGAATGGGGATGGGAATGGGAATGGGGATGGGAATGGGAATGGGGATGGGAATGGGAATGGGGATGGGGATGGGAATGGGGATGGGCGAGGTTGGAAACGGGAATGGGAACGGGGGTTGAGGGAGGCCGAGGCGGCGGGATGCGCTGGGGCTGGAGCCGCCGGCGGGGCTGCGATCCAGGCAGGATGCGATCCAGGCGCTTCCCGGCCATTAACCCCTCGGTGCCCGAGCGAAAATGCGACAGGAGGGAGGAGGAAAAGCGGCTGTTGAATCAAATAAACACCGCGGCGCTCCGCGCTCCTTCCCTGCCCTCCCTCACCTTCCGCCGCCGCGGGGAGGGGGACAGCCCGCCAGGAATGGGGGGGGACAGGCGGAGGTGATGGCAAAGGACACTCGGGAGCGGCCGCGGTGTCATTTTGGTGTCGTTTCGCCGATTTCCGTGCCCGTTCCGTGTTTACCTCCTCCTCCCCAGCGCTGCCCCTCCCCGCCGCGGCGCCGCCCGCAGTGCCCGAGCCCCGTGCCAGCACCCAGCCCTGCCCGGGCCGAGCCGTGCCAGCGGGAGAGCCCCGGGAGCATCCCGGGAAGGGCTCGGGGCTGGCAGCCACCTCCTCGCCTCTCCCGGTGCTCGCCCACCTCCCCCGGCTCGTGGCAGAGCCTGGAAAAAGGGGTTGGAGCCGCCGAGGAGCAGCGGCTGGACGCGCAGGGATTGTCCCAGGCTGGTGTGACACCCGGCGGGTGGCAGGGAGTGTTCAGGGCCGGGAAAGGCCTTGGAGCGGCGCTGGCAGGGAGGATGTGGCCGGGAGGTGCAGGTGGGTGCTGCCGTCACTTCTGGGGGGAAAAGGATGGCCGGGATCAGCCTGGAGCCGCCAGGGCTGGGAGCTCGGGAGCCACCTGTGTCCCCTCTGTGTCCTCCCTGTGTCACCTCCGTGTCCCCACTGTGTCCCCTCCGTGTCCCCACCTCGGATGCCGCTCTGGCGCCGAGCCCGGACCCAGCCCTGCCTTCCCCGATCCTGCAGCCCGGCTGCTGCCGGAGCCCCTGGAAAAGCTGGGAAGGGAATATTCCATCCCTGCCTTCCTCATCCCGAGCCGCGCGGTGACGCGAGGTGGCTCAGGGCGACATTCCCGGCCTTGGGGATTGTCCTGGGATGTCCCTCGGGGATGTGGGGTGGCATCTCCCAGCTCCTGGGGTGTAGGATTTTGATGCTGATCTGCTGAGGCTTTTCCCGGTGTTCCCGACTCTCCCGGTGTTTTGTCACCTCGGTGTCACCGCTGGAGGTGGCAGGGCAGGGCAGGGCTCAGCCTCGGCCATTCCCAGCCCTTTCCTTTGGCTGCTCGGGGTCAATCCTTGGGAATTCCAGGGAATTCTTTCCTCCTCCGCGGTGGAAAACAGGGAGCTGAGCTGTGCGAACACCCCCGGCAGAGCCGGCAGGATCCCTCTGGAAAAGGGTCAGGAATTCTGTAGGATCCCTCTGGAAAAGGCTGGGAATTCTGTAGGATCCCTCTGGAAAAGGGCTGCAAATTCAGTAGGATCCCTCTGGAAAAGGGATGGGAATTCTGTAGGATCTCTCTAGGAAAGGGCTGGGAATTCTGTAGGATCTGTCTGGGAATTCTGCAGGACCCCAACGCCATCCCACCTCAGCAGGGCTGGGGAGCAGCAGGAATTCCCTCTTCCCAAATCTCCGGGAATTGAGCTGGAATTGCCTTCCCGAGGATTCGAAGGAGCTGTTCCCATTCCCACGGAATTTCCCATTCCCATAGAAGTTCCCATTCCCACGGAATCTCCCATTCCCATGGAAGTTCCCATTCCCATGGAATCTCCCATTCCCACGGAATCTCCCATTCCCATGGAAGTTCCCATTCCCACGGAATCTCCCATTCCCAAGGTGACCAGCCTCACCTCCTTCTCCCTCTGGCTCATCCCTGCTCCTCATTTCATCTGGAAAAATCCCATTTCCCTGCCATTTAGGGACACGATCCCAAATTTCCTGGATTTCCTGGCTACGACAGTGGATGCTGGGAAGGTCCATCAGGAAGACTGGGAATGTCACCTGTCCTGGTGACGTGAGGGAGAATTCCCGCTGGTTTTTTTTCCCAATTTTTTCCCAATTCCAGAGTTCCGGGCCCTGGAATGAGGGTTAGGATCCCGGGAGGCACCGGTGACTTCGGTTTTATGGGATTTTTCCTGGGAAAAATGCCCTCCAGGAGCTCCGGAGCTCCGGAAGGAGAATTCCAACCCTAGCCGCTGCTTCCTGGGATAATCAGGAAAACGGGATGAGCTGATAACTCCCGGGAATGTCCCCTTGGATAAAACCCTGAACTTTTTGGGATTTTGGGGTGGAAATTTGGGATCTTGGGGGATCCCATTTATCCTCCTGGATAAACCAGATCACTTCCAGCATCCCTTTATCCAGCACCAAGGAATTCCAGCATTCCAGGACATCCATCTGATGATGGAATGCTCAGGAAAAAGCTGTTACAGCAGCTGGATTTTAGGATTTTTTGGGAATATCGCTCCGGTCGTCCCCTCTCCATCCAGCTGGGAGTTCCTGGACATCATTCCCATGGAAAATTCCCAGATTTCCAGCTGGGATAGGGGCTGGAAAACCCCGCCGGCTCCCCCTGCGAATGCTGGCAGCTGGAGCTGTTTGCAAACACTCGGGAAAAAAGCAGGAATTATGTGGCGGCTGGGTTTGGAGAGCGATCCGGAATGACAAACAAATGTGGGGAAAATTGGGATTCGTTCCCAGGCAATTCACAAAGGGCTTAATTGGGAATGAAGTCTGGGGTTGCTTTTCACCCAAACTCCATCCATCAATTATTCGGGATGAATTATTTGGGATTAATTATTCGGGATGAATTATTTACCGGCTCAACCAGGTTTTCCCTCCAGGAATGATCCCATTTTTCCTGATCCTCTCCAGGCTCTGCAGCCTCTCCCAACCTCCCTTACAAATCCATTTTTCATGGAATTTAGAACCCAAAAAAAAAAAAAAAAAATCCCTCCCAGATGGAATTTGAGGGTCGGGGTTTTGTCCTTCCCGGCGGTGAAAAATGAGATTTTTCCAGGTTTAAGCTGGGAAAAAAAAAAAAAAAAATCGGGAAGAGAGAGGTTTTAATAAGGCTCGTTTGGAATTTAAAAGGCTTCATCAGTGGGGAATTTGTAATCAGCAGGAAAAAGGAGTTTTGCATCTTAACCAGCTTTTCCCAAAGGATGGGAGGAGAATTCAGATCTTTGGTTTAGGGGGAAAAAAAGAGCTTTGCTCTTCCCTGTCCTGATTCCCGGCAGGAGCGTTGGGAATAAAGCGGGAAAAGGATGAAAAATATGAATTTTGGCTACTTGGAAAGGGAAAAAACCCCAAAAAAATGGGTTTTTTCCCTATTTATGATCGGTGGGAAATGATCCGGTTTGGTCTGAGCTGGGAGAAGCTTTTCCATCCTGTGCTTGTCGCCTTTTCCAGAGGATGATCCTTCAATTTCAGGGAATATTTTGGGTGCTCAAAGCAGCATTTGACTCCTCATCAAAGCCTCTCCCTTCCCTTGAAATCCCAAAAAAATAAATTAGGAAAAAAAAAAAAGGAGAGGAGGCTTTGATCCCGACTTGCAAATTGCTGCGGAGGTTTTTCCCGGGAAGGCTTTGATTCCCATGGAAAATTCTGATTTTGCTCCCATTCCTGAGTCACTTTTCCCAACTCCCACTCGCTGCTCCCACCGTGGGTTGTCCCAAACCCGGGACATTCCCGAATTCCTGGTTTTCTGCGGGATTCATCCCTTTATCCATCCCCAGGGTCGGCATTGGGGTCAATCCTTTGGAATTCCAGGGCTGAAATTCCCCGCCGAGCTTCCCTTTCCATGGAATTCTTGTTAAATAGGAGAAAAAATGGGATTTCAGGGATGTTTTCCAGCTGTTTTTAAGGTTGTTTGAGAATTCCTTGGTTCCATTTTTTCCGGTTGAATTTTCTTGGGAAGTGTCTGCTGTCCTTCCCTCAGCGGGGTTGTCCTCCCTTGGATTTTCCCGATTTTCCCAGTTTTCCCAGTTTTCCTCAGGCTTTGGGGTTGTTTCCATCCCAAACCATCCCTCACCCCTCTGGAATTTCTGCTCCAAGGCTGACAGCAGGAATTTGGGATCTGCCTTTGCCTTTGGTTGGGATTTGTTAGGGAATGGGAAATCTCTGGAATATTTCTGGGATTTTTCTGGGATTTTTCTGGGATATCTCTGGGATATTTCTGGGATATTTCTGGAATATCTCTGAGACATCTCTGGGATATCTCTGGGATACTTCTGGGATATCTCTGGGATATCTCTGGGATATTTCTGGGATATCTCTAGGACATTTTTGGGATTTTTCTGGGATATCTCTGGGACATTTCTGGGATATCTCTGGGATACTTCTGGGATATCTGTGGGATATTTCCGGGATATCTCCAGTCACATGGAGAAGCCACTCCCAGTGTTTGCCATCCCATTCCTGGTCCATGGAATTCCATTCCCAGCACAAGGGAACAGGGATGAGGTTTTCCCGCTGCGTTTTCCAGGTTTTTCTGTTTCCTGTCGCAGAACCCCTGGAAACTGCAGGATTTTTCCATGGGAATGAGGGGGATGAGCAGCTGGCATGCACCTTGGATCCCCAAAGCTCTTCCCTGCTGCTCCAGCTCCATTCCAGCTCCAAACCCTTGCCTCATCCCAGTTTTTCCTCCCACGGATTAATTCCCTTTTCCCTCCTCTCCTGGTGGTCAGCGGGATGATTTTATTCCCGACAAACCGGAGGTGGATTTTGCCGGGAATCATCTCCATCCCTCACCCAGGGGAGGTTCTTCCATCACTTCCCACTCCAGTGGGTGCAAAATCCACATCCCCTTGGAAAATCCCTGAGATCCGGGGAGGAGCTCATCCATCCCCCCAAAAATCCCATAAAAACCCCCAAATCCCATCCTCCCCAACTCCCCGGCGCCTCCAGAGGGATTCGCCTGCATCCCACGGATCCGCTCGGTGCCCGGGGAGGGGTGAGGCAGCCAAAACCGTGCCTGGCAGTTGCCATGGCAACCGTACGTTTTCCTTATGATTCCTAATGACTCCTTGGCATTCGCGCCAATCCAGGGTTTTTCTGTGGATGCTGGAGGTTGTTTCTCTCTCTTCCCGGGTTTGGATCTGCTGGATCCACTTTCTGCAGTGGGAAAAGCCTGGATTTGCTCTTTTCCTTGGTTTTTTTTTCACTGCTGGATATTCTCTCCTTTTTGCCCTGTCCTGCAGCCAGTGATTCCAGAGGTGGGATTGGTCAGGAATTAGGAGCTGGGACACCTCTGGCTGTCCCCTGCTTGTCCCCTCGTGTCCCTGTGGCAATTCCAGACCATCCTGGCCATGGATCCAGGTGGGATCCATGGGGCATTCCAGCCATGGATCCACAGGGCAGGATCAGCTCTCCCAGGAGGATCCCAGATCCTGCTGGGATGTCACTCCGTGGTGTCCCCAAGCCCTCGGGAGCTGTTTGGTCACTCCAGCCCTTTAAGGCATTCCATCCCTGGGATGCTCCAGGGAAAAACAGGGAGAGGTTTGCCAGGGATTGGGAAAACTGATCCCACAGGTGCCATCCTGAGTTTTCCTCCATTGGAATTCTTCAGGAGCAGTTTTGGGGATCTCCCCTCTCTCCCTGCCCTCATCCCAGCGCCCACTCCCGACTCTGGAATTCCCTGGAATTCCCTCCCGGCTCCCTTTTCTCCTGGAGGAGCAGTTCCATCCATGGATGGAGACACAAATCAGGCGGAAGCAGGAAGATTCCGTGCAACATTCCCAGTTCTCCAGCCTCTTCCTGAGCGGCATTCCCACCTGCCGAGCCGCAGGAATGTTGTTTCCAACTGCGGGAACCACTGGAGAAACACCAGGAGAGATCCCAGGATGGGTTCACACACAGGATGGGTTTTAATCACGCCCTGGAATTCATTCCTGGCTTTTCCAGCTTTAATAACCTGAATTTCCCCTCCCGGCCTTGCCTGACTGGGGGAGTTTAAAGAGTCTGGATTTATCCCTCTGGAGGGAATTCCACGTATTTCTTCCCTAAATATCCTGAGGGGCAGTGCTGGAACAGCCCCTGGATCGGGACTGGGCTGGGAGTTGGGAGGTTTTCCACCCAATCCAGCATCCTTGGGATGCTGGGAGCCACAATTTCCAGTATCCCACTGGGAATGGACTGGTTTGGACGTTCTCCCAAAGCCTCTCTGTCCTTCAGATCCAATCTTGGCTTGGAATCACGGCAAATTTATGGAAAACCACGTGGATGTGGAGCTCCAATCCTTTGACTTTGCCCGGAGCATTCCCAATCCCATCGCGCTGCCCTCAGCCTTGGCGTGGGAAGGGGAAGGGGGAGGTTCGGGGGGGGAGCTGCTCTGCAAATGAGCCGGCGTTAATGATTGATTAATTAATAAATTATGGATCATTCCTGCCGGGAAGCTGATCTGCTGGGAAGGTCATTGGGAATGATGCAGCAGCACAGCAGCAGCAGTGTCCCTTGAGTGTCCTGGAGACCCCTGTGCTCCTTTAGGGAATGGGATGGGATGGGAATACTGGGATGGGATATTGGGATGGGATACCGGGATGGGATACTGGGATGGGGACCCTCGTGTCTCCCAGCGGTCAGGAGCAGCAGGGAAATGGACAATTCCATGTGGGAATTCTCCTCCCTGGAGAAGCCGCGGCTCCACTCGTCTGTCTGATCAGAGCAGGGAGAGATAACAGGAAGCAATCCCAGCATCCCTCGTCATTCCCAGCTCCTCCGCGGGACTGACTCAATTTTCCCAAAGGATTCAGCATCCGGAGCTCTCCAAACCCTTCCCAAGGGGCTCAGGGCAGAGAAATTCTTGGAACAAACACCTCATCCCGAGCACTGCAGGCGTTTCCCCTTCACCCCAGCCGGGCTGGTGGTCTTTCCCTGGATCCCCGAGGGAGAGATCCAGCAGGGAAACCCCCTGGATCTCTCTTTCCACCGCCTGAAAACCGGGATCAGCCTTTCCTGTGCCTTCCCAGCGCCGCCGGGCGCAGCCACTCGGGGTTTGACGAGTCCCTGGCGCTGTCATGTTGGCGCAGCTCAACAGGAGCGATCGCAGCCCCTGGCAGCTGCTGTGCTTCCCAATCCATGTCCTCTCTTCCCAATCCATGTCCTCTCTTCCCAATCCATGTCCTCTCTTCCCAATCCATGTCATCCCTTCCTGATCCATGCCCGAGGCCTCCCCAGGCCTGAGGGAGCGGCAGGAGGCGGCTCGGGGTCAGGGCGTCCTGTGGGAAAAGGAAAAGGGGGAAAAGGAGCTGCGGGAATGGTTTTGGGTGGATGTGCTGGGCTGGGGGGTCCAGCTGGGGTCTGCTCTGCTCACCTCTTCTATCTGGCTCTGCTCACCTGGCTCTGCTCACCTGGCCGGATCCCTCCAGCCTGGAGCAACAGAGGCAGGGACATCAGGATAAGCCATCCCCTCGTTCCTCGGTGACACCGGGAATCTCCCGGCTAACCCTGGGGATGGAAAAGGGATGGAGAGGGGCTGGCAGAGTGATGTTTGCCCAAGGGAAAGACCACCCCAGCCCAGGCTGTGCAGCGCCCCCAGGCCGGGGGTCCCTGGCAGGAGCCGCAGGTCTCAATTCCCGCTGCAATCTGTCACCTTCCCCTCGCCGGCAGCTATAAATACATGCCAGCGTTCCCAGCGCCCTTCCCCAGCGCCCTGCAGAGGGAAAGCGCGGAGGATGCTCTGGAGGAGGGGAGGTTTGATGGATGAGAACTGTGCCTGGCGCCGCAGCGGGATGGAGAGCCTCCGGGGTGGCAGGGGGTGACAGGGGTGTCACCGTGTAGGGGGAGGGTGGTGGAGACCCCCGGGATGCACAGATCATTGGAGCAGGGTGGGCTCTGACCTCAGAGCTTTTATCCCTGATTCCCTTTTATCTGGAATCCCAGTGATTCCAGAAGTGGGATTTGTCAGGAATTGGGAGCTGCCACCTCTGGTTGTCCCCTGCTTGTCCCCTCGTGTCCCTACGGCAATTCCAGACCATCCTAGCCATGGATCCAAGTGGGATCCATAGGGCATTCCAGCCATGGATCCACAGGGCAGGATCAGCTCTCCCAGGAGGATCCCAGATCCTGCTGGGATGTCACTCCATGGTGTCCCCAAGCCCTCGGGAGCTGTTTGGTCACTCCAGTCCTTTACGGCATTCCATCCCTGGGATGCTCCAGGGAAAACAAGGGAGAGGTTTCCCGGGATTGGGAAAACTGATCCCACAGGTGCCATCCTGAGCTTTCCCCCGCTGGAATTCCACGGGAGCAACACTGGGATCTCCCCTCTCTCCCTGACCTCATCCCAGCACCCATTCCCGACGGGATTTAATGCATTCCGGGTGCTAAACCTGGACAGGAATTCCCAAAATTCCCATGGAATCACCGCCAGCTGCATCTCCGCTTTTCCAGCCGGGCTCTTGGCCGCCCCACCTGGGATTGAGAGCAATTAATTCCCGCAATCTGCCCGCCAATCGCCGCTGAGGAGAACAATTAGCAGGGCGCAAATTGTAATTGTCATTTCGCTCCCAGTTTTAATTTGCCCTAATGAGGGCTGAGTGATTCCGTCGCGCTCCTCCTCCCCCGGCCCCTCTGGCAGCCCGTTTTTCCCGGGATGCAGGGAAAAGCCGTGAATTCCAGCCACTTTCTGAATTCCGGAGGCAATAAAAGTTGGATTTGAGGGCTGTTGGTGCATCCTGCTTTGTCACATCCTTTGGCACTTCATCCCAAATAACGCTCAGTTTGCATCCCCTTCCCGATTTTCTGCCCCTCGTGCATCCCGCGCCATCCCGGGATCCTCGCATTCCCGATGGATCCACACTCTCACGGAATTCCCTTTCTCTGGAATGCTTCATTCAGATTGAGGACGGTGCTGGTTGGGCGTCGAGTACCGAGGGAGTCTCCGGTTGGAAGTGCGCGATTCCCGCTGGGATAGGGATGTGGGAAAACATCCCAAATTGGTGGAGCATCCCAGTGTTTGGGAGGCTTGGAGATGGAGAAATTGGGATTTGTGATGGAGAAATTGGGATTTGTGCAGGTGGCGAAATTGGGATTTGTGCAGATGGAAAAACTGGGATTTGTGATGGAGAAATTGGGATTTGTCTTCACTCACCCCCTGCCCCAGCACCTGTTTTCCCAAAAACTCCCATTTTCCTCTTTATCTTGGAAACCCGAGAGTTTAAAGGCGATTCCAGGGATGGATGTGGATGTGGCACCTGGACACGAGGACAAGGACACCGCAGCTGTGTCCCTCTGCCCTCCGGCTGGATCGGGAAGGGAAATCTGGGATGTGGATGTAGATCTGGAGCAAGGATGTGGAATTTTTTTTCCCTCCTGACTCACTCAATCCTCCCCTGCTGAGCCGGGAATCCTAAAACAGGAGGGACAGAAAGCACTGGGAAGGGCTAGCGGAGCTGGGGAGGATGGAATTTGGAATTTTTTTTGTGGGATTTGGGGGGCTGAGCTCCTCCCTGGGCTGCCAGAGAGGGATTTTCCAATGGCATGTGGATCCTGAACCCAACCAGGGCGGGAGGAGATGGAAAAACCCTCCCTGGGTGAGGGATTGGAGCTTGATTCCCGGCAAAATCCACGTCTAGTTTATCGGGAATAAAATCCTCCCACTGAGCACTGGGAGAGGAGGGAAAAGGGAATTAATCCGTGCGAGAAAAAACTGGGTTGACCCAAAAATTCCCAGCTGCTCTTCCCATTCCAATCAGGAGTCAGTGCCGTGAGGAGGAATCAGTTTCAGATTCCCCTCCAAATGACATCTCCATCAAAGGAGCTCCTTTGGGAATGTCAGATCCATTCCCAGGAAGTCATCAGTCAGGAGATCAGGGCTGACAGCTCCCTGATCCTCCTGCACCGCGCCGATCCCGTTATTGTATTCATCCAGCATGGCATGAAAATCTTACCTTTGGGAAAGGGAAAGAAGGGAAAGGGAAAGGAAGGGAAAGGGACAGGGACAAGGGAAAGGGAAAGGGAAAGGGAAAGGGAAAGGGATGAACTGAGCCACCTGTGCCTCCCTGGATGTGGAATCTGCCAGGAATCCAGCTGGGAGGTGACATTTGGAGCTGGGAATGTCACCGGAGCTGAGAGGTCCTGGCTCGGAGTGAGAAACCGCTTTGTCCCTGTCACCCTCGGGTATCAATCCCAGTCGGTTTTATCTAGTGCCTGATGGAAGCTGATGGATCTCATTTGAATGCTGATCAAACCTGGAGCTGCTGGATTCCACCTGGAGCTGGTGGGATGCAGTGCAGGGACTGGGAGCAGCGCTGATCCCGGAATTTTCCCAAAATCTGGATGCAAATGCCATTTGGAAGTCTTCCCGGGAGCTGCCGGATCTCACCTGGAGCTGCTGCCCTCGAGTGCTGCATCCCCGGGCTTTGTCCCTTGGCCAGCGAGGAACTTCCAGAGCATTCCTGAGGAACTTCCAGAGCATTCCCCAGGAGCATCCAGAGCTTTTGAGGATCATTCAGAGCATTCCCGAGGAACATCCAGAGCTTTCAAGGAGCATCCAGAGCACTCCTGAGGATCATCCAGAGCATTCCAGAGGAGCATCCAGAGCTTTTAAGACACATCCAGAGCTTTCAAGGATCATCCAGAGCATTCCTGGCGGCTCCGCTGCCCTCTGGCTCTCCCTCCCCACTTGAAATTCCTGGCAGGAGCAGCAGAGGTGATCCAGGCTCCCTCTTCACCTTCCCTGGTATTTTCCATGCTCATCTGCATGAAAACCTCGTCTCCTCCTTCTCCCGCTCGGAGGGAGCGGCAGCGACATCCCGCTGATCCCTGCTCCAGCGCCGGGGCAGATTTTGGGGTTCTCGGGGAGGATTTTGGGGGTTCCCAGCTGCCTCATCCCCTCTGCAGAGCTGCCAGGGGATCCAGCAGTTCATGAACCAAGTCCAGAGTCTGGCTGAGATCCCCAGGACACTCCCAGGTGTCCCCAGGATGCTCCCAGATGTCCCCAGGATGCTCCCAGATGTCCCTGAGAAGCAGATGGCACACCCAGCCCCTCCCGGAAGCTGTTTTCCCCCATTCCCATCCCTTTGTTCGCCCTCATTAACTCCCAAGCTGTGAAATATCCAAAATCCCATTTATCGGCTGGAATTGGCTCTGCTCCCAAGGCCAGGACTCTCCGGCCAAGCCCCGGGTGGATCTCGCTCGGTTTTTGGCTCTGGCTGAGCTCCCAGGTGTCCCCTGTCCCCAAACCCGCGAGTGGGACACACCCCGTGTCACCTCCCATCCCATTCCCGCCCGGAATGCTCTCGGTTCGCCGTTGGAAAAAGGATCTCTGGAATTCGGGATCCGCAGGAGTTCTGCAGCACGGGGCTGCTGCCAGGCCTTGGAGAAGCTCCCAAAAATGCCGAGAGCCGCAGCCCAGCGCGGTGTTAAACCCAGATTTTCCAGAGGGAGGGACAATCCAGGTGAAATTCCGGGTGATTTCTCCAAGGGCTGAGCTCGGCCGGTTTATTCCCCTCGGCTGTTGCAATTCCAAATGCTCCGGTTAACCTCACGGCCTGAGGAGCAGCCTGCAATTCCAGGGATAAACTGGGATGGCCCCAGGGATAAACTGGGATGGCCCCAGGGCTTCCCGGCGGAAAATCATGGATTTGAGGCTTCCCGCAGCCTGGGAAAGGCCACACGCAGGGGACAAAGCTGTCACCTCCGGGCACATTTTGGGGCAGGGAGGAAATCCTCCTGGATTTTGTTCCTGGATTTAGCTCCTGGATTTCGCTCCTGGATCTTCTCCCAATCCTGGCTGTGGTCCTGGATGTCCCAGGGAGAGCTGACAATGACCCCAGGAGCTGTCCCTGGGAGCACTTTTGGGGGAAAAACCAGAGCCAAGACCACCTCCCCTATCCAAACCAACCCTTCCCTATCCAAACCCCAACCCTAATCCTAACCCAAACCATCCCTTCCCTACCCAAACCATCCCTTCCCTATCCAAACCAACCCTTCCTGACCCCAACCAACCCTTCCTGACCCAAACCATCCCATCCTGACCCCAAACCAAGCCTACCCTATCCAAACCAACCCTTCCCGACCCCAAACCATCCTTTTCCGACCCCAAACCAACCCTCCCCGAGGCTGGAAGCAGCAGGATGGGAACGCCAAGCTGTTTTTCCAGCTCTCCTGATTAAATCCCAGCCGGGCAGAGGCAGAGAAGCTCCTGATAAGAAGCAAGCGCTGCTGCCCCCGGGCTGCCGAGCCTGAGCCGCTCCTGGCTGCGTTTTTATCTCCTGGCTGCCTCCCAGACAAGCGGGAATTACGTTATCGGCCTCCCTGCCAGGCTCGGGAAAATAAAAAACATCCCTGAGCACAAAACAAGGATTAAGTGAGGCTGGGAAAGGCGGTGGAGCATCAGTGGGTTTGGAGAGATTGTGGAGCTCCTGGGTGATCCAAACGCTGTCCAGCCTGGCCTTGGACAATTCCAGAGATGGGAGAATCCCTGCCAGGGCCTTTTTGCCTTCCCAGGGAAGGATTTGTTCCCAAAATCCCATCTAAACCCGCCCTGCTTCCAGGAAAAGCGGCCTGGTGAAAGCAACAAGGGAATATTTCCAAAGCTGCTTTTCCCGAGGAAAAATCCTGGCAGGGACTTTGCCAGGTGTTTCCCGGGTTGGGTAAATATTTTTAGGGAATGGCATCCCGAAATGCCGCTGGGAACAGCACGGGGTGGGACACACGTGGGGACACTGCTGTCACCCTCGGGGGGCTGTTGGATTTAGGGGGAGTGAAGCGGCTGGAAACGTGGGATGGGAATGCCGGGAAAATCCTCCCATCCTGGGAAAATCCTTCCTTCCCATGAAAATCCTCCCATCCCGGAACATCCACTCCTCCAAACCCCGATCACCAAAGCGCCGAAAAGCCCCCAGAATGGAACAAAACGCCTCAAAAGAGCTCAAGTTTCTCCCCTCGCCAGCTGCCGGCTGAACCCATCGGTGGTGGAGCTCCAATCCTGGAGCTCCAGGACCTCGGGGTTGCCATGGAGCTCCGGCTGTGCCCGGGAATGCAGATGAGGAGGGGACGCTGGTTGCCACTGTTACCAGGGACAATCTTGGGCCCTTTATTCCCGGTTTGTTTTCCCCGCCGAGGTTGGAAAAATTCGGGAAAAGCAGCGGCGTTGGCATTCCGGGGATTCGGTGGGGTTTGGGGGGAGTTGGGAGGTGCTGGGAGGTCCTAGATTTTCCTGGGATTTTGGGATATTGGGAAGGAATTGCTCTCTCGGTGAAGGTGAAGAGGGGGTGGGATGGAATTCCCAGAGAATTCCCGGAGTGTGGTGGATTGGGAGACGCTGGAGAAGCTGGGAAAGCTGGAAAAGTTGGAGAATATGGGAAAGATGGAGAAGATGGAAAAGCTGGAGAAGATGGGAAAGATGGAGAAGCTGGAGAATATTGGAAAGATGGAGAAGATGGGGAAGTTGGAAAAGCTGGAGAAGTTTGAGAAGGTTGGGAAGCTGGAGAAGGTTGAGAAGTTGGGGAAGATGGAGAAGCTGGAAAAGATGGAAAGCTGAGGAGGACGGAGAAGATAAGAGAATCCAGACAATATGAAGGAACTGGAAAAGATGGAGAAGCTCTCCCAGTTTGTTCCTTTCCATTTGAAACCGTGAATTTTAGTCCCAAATTTTCCAAAATCCAGCATTTCTCCACCAGCTCTGATCCCATCAGTCACACAAACACCTGGATTATCCAGGAATATCCAGGATTTGTCTCAGCCATCCCTGCTGCAACCCTGATCTGCGCTGGGAAAAACGGGATAAAATCCACTTAAGGACACAAATCCAGAGCTGGGGGGTTTTCCCTGGAAAACAACGGTTGGATTTCCCAGTTTTGCTCCACAGCCTGAAGAAAATAACTAAAAAACCCCAAATTCCTCTGTAACATTTTCTCTTAAGGAGAAAACATTCCGAGATATTTGAACTGCCAGAGAGTTTTTATAGACCCAAAACCATTGAAGCACTTAAAAGGAAAAGCTGAGTCCATCAGAAGGGAGTGGGAATCGATGGATCCATCCTTTCCTTTCATGCCGTTTCCCCAGGAGCTGCTTTAAAAGCCAAAAGCCTCGCAGCAGGGAAAGAGGGAAAAAAAACCCAGGATCAATCCCGGAGGAGTCGATGCTGGAATAAACTCGGCTCAGGAGCACTTTCCCGGGAGAAAACCAAACTTTGCTTTTCGCCGCTCATTTAATGTTTTTTTTTTTTCCTGTTGGGTGAGAGGTTTTTGAGGGAGGAAAGGTTGGATTGGGGTCAGTGAGGGGTTGGGGAGAGCTGGAGGAAATTAGGGAATCAAAGTTTGAATGGATGGGGAGAGGGGCAGGAGGTGCCAGGGGATTCAAAGGCATCCCAGCTTTTCCCTAAGCATTCCCAGTTTTTGGGGAACGTTTCTCCCTAAGGAATGACCCACTGGAGGGTTGAAAATGGAGCTGGAGCTCCTGGATGTGGGAATTCTGAGCTGGGGGGCATAAAGGACAGGGAGCAGAGCCTGAAGGAAAATTATCCCCATGGATAATTATTCCCAACACAGAATGATTCTGAATCTGCTCAGCCACAGATCCGGGGGCTGTTGGGGGTCCTGGGCAGATTCCATGGGATAAATCCACCCAGATCCTGCGGGATGGGAGGGCACAGAGAAATGCCATGGATATAAAATGGATTAAATGGATTTTTGGAGGGTTCTGGGCAGATTCCATGGGATAATTCCACCCAGAATTATCACCCTGCAGGGCACAGTTGAAGCCATGGATATAAAATGGATTAAGTTGATTTATTGGGCTATTTCGAGGGTCCTGGGCAGATTCCATTGGATAATTCCACCCAGATCCTGTGGAACAGGAGGGCACAGAGAATGCCATGGATGTAAAATGCAATAAATGGATTTTTCAGGCTGTTCTGGGAGTCCTGGGGGTCCCACACTCAGCTTTTCCCCTCTCCACTCCATTCCTTGCTCCCCACAAGCCCAACCCATCCCCTAACAGAATCTCCCTGTTTTCCCAGGAATGCCCTTGAGGAGGAGCCGGGAAGATGCAGCCGAGCTCGGGAACAACCCCTTTGAGGAGGAAGCAGCTTCTCACCTCTCCCTGAGGCTGCCCCCGCTGCCATGATCCCACATTTCGGGGCTCCAGCCATGCACTGACACTTTCGGTGGCTCGCATGGAGCATCTCCCCCCTCGGGCACCGTGCCCATCTCACCACCCCCCTCGGCCACCTCCGGACGTCCCCAGTGACCTCTCCCAGCCCAAAATGCGAGGCCTCCAGCCCAGCTGCCTGCTGCTGTGCGTGGTGGCCGCCAGCGCCGTGCCCACCGTGCCCTGGAGGGTGCCGTGCCCGCCGCGCTGCGTGTGCCAGGTCCGGCCATGGTACACGCCGCGCTCCGCCTACCGAGAGGCGGCCACGGTGGATTGCAACGACCTCTTCATCACGGCCGTGCCGGCGGAGCTCCCCGAGGGCACCCAGACGCTGCTGCTGCAGAGCAACAACATCGCGCGGCTGGAGGAGGGCGAGCTGGGCTACCTGCGCAACCTCACCGAGCTGGATTTGTCGCAGAACAGCTTCTCCCGCGTCGGGGATTTCGCGCTCGGGGAGATGCCGCAGCTGCTCAGCCTGCATCTGGAGGAGAATCAGCTGTCGGAGCTGCCCGACGGGAGCTTCCCGGGGTTGGGGAATCTGCAGGAGTTGTATTTGAACCACAACCGGCTCCGCAGCATCGCCCCCCGCGCCTTCGCCGGGCTGGGCAGCCTGCTGCGGCTGCACCTCAACTCCAACCTGCTGCGGATGCTGGACAGCCGCTGGTTCCAGGCGCTGCCCAGCCTGGAGATCCTCATGGTTGGTGGGAACAGGGTGGACGCCATCCTGGATATGAATTTCCGGCCGCTGGGCAACCTGCGGAGTTTGGTGCTGGCCGGGATGCACCTGCGGGAGATCTCGGATTTCGCCCTGGAGGGGCTGCGGAGCCTGGAGAGCCTCTCCTTCTACGACAACGAGCTGGCTGATGTCCCCAGGAGGGCCCTGCAGAGGGTGCCCGGCCTCAAATTCCTGGATCTGAACAAGAACCCGCTGCAGAGGGTGAAGCAGAGCGACTTCGCCGACATGCTGCACCTCAAGGAGCTCGGCCTCAACAACATGGACGAGCTGGTGTCCATCGACCGCCTGGCCCTCAGCAACCTGCCTGAGCTGACCAAGCTGGACGTCACCAACAACCCCAAGCTGTCCTTCATCCACCCCGAAGCCTTCCAGCGGCTGCCGCGCCTGGAGACGCTGATGCTCAACAACAACGCCCTGAGTGCCTTGCACCGCCGCACGCTGGAGTCGCTGCCGGGGCTGCAGGAGATCGGAATCCACGGGAACCCTCTGCGTTGCGACTGTGTCATCCGCTGGGTCAACACCTCCCGCTCGGTGCGGTTCATCGAGCCGCAGTCCACGCTGTGCGCCGAACCGCCCGAGCTGCAGCGGCGCACCGTGCGGG
The DNA here is from genome assembly GCA_024500445.1 of Entomyzon cyanotis. NCBI lineage: Eukaryota > Metazoa > Chordata > Aves > Passeriformes > Meliphagidae > Entomyzon > Entomyzon cyanotis. The sequence continues at coordinate 4,443,486 of JAKEPQ010000908.1, read as the reverse complement.
ACGTGCCGTTCCGGGACATGACGGAGCAGTGCCTGCCGCTCATTGCCACCCGCAGCTTCCCCACGCGCCTGGACGCCGAACCGGGTGACGCCGTGGCTCTGCACTGCCGGGCGCTGGCCGAACCGGAACCGGAGATTTTCTGGGTGACGCCGGATGGGGTGAAGCTGCTGCCCGGCGTGGATGATCCCAAATTCACGGTGCACGCCGAGGGGACGCTGGAGATCCGCGGGGTGTCGGCGGGCGACGCCGGGCTCTACACCTGCGTGGCTCACAACCTGCTGGGCGCCGACACCCGCAGCGTCCGAGTGTTGGTCAACCACTCCTTCCCCCTGGGCCCTGAGCGCCTGGAGCTGCTGGCCGTGGATGTCCAGCCGCACCACATCCTGCTGGCCTGGCAGCCTCGCCTCAACGCCGTCTCGTCCAACCTCACCTGGGCCAGCTCGGCGCTGGGCTCCCGGCCGGATGCGGCGAGGATCCCGTCGGGAACTCACGCCTTCAACATCACCCGCCTGCGCCCCGCCACCGAGTACTGGGCTTGTCTCCGCGTGGCCTTGGTGGCCTCGCCGGCCAGGGTGGCCTGTGTCGCCGCCAGGACGAAGGAAGCCACACCGGGGCCGCTGTGGGGTCGGGGGACGCTGGGGACAGCGGTGCTGCTTGTCGTGCTGCTGCTGGTTGTTGGGCTGGCGGCTCGTTTGGGAGCGGAGCGGGATGGGCTCGGAGGCACAGGGATTGTGGTTTATCCCGTGCTGGCGCAGCCCCGCGGCAGAGTGCTGGCCGTGGAGGTGCAGGCGGCACCCCTGGATTGCTGAGAGGGGAGGATCTGGGGGGGATTTGGGGTGGGTGGGGAGGGGGGAAGTGTTTTTTTACCAAAAAAAAACTGATGGAAGTGCCGAAGCGGACGGCGGGAAAATGGGATTTTATGGATGTGAACTCGAGGATTTGGCCGTGGATCCCGGAAAAAGCCCGGGAGGGCCCCGAGAATGGGGTGAAGAGCCATAAAAACAATCAGATCACCCCAAAACTGTGTCCCCCCCGGACTCATGGGACACCCCAGAGGCGGCACTTTCCTCGCTGGACATTCCCTGCTTTGGAAATACAAAAAAAACCTTTAAAAACCCTAAAAAGCAAGAGGTTTTCCTTTGGGATCCGTGCGGGGTTTGGGGTTCTTTGGGTGGATCCTGGAAGGAGGGAGAGCTCCTAGTGCCACCTAGTGACCTCTGTTCCCAAAAAAAGGCTGGAGAAGGGATAAAAATCCTCCTGGAATTGCCACAGGGAACGGAAAATGGGAATGGGAATTCAAATCCAGAGCCATTCCCAATGGATTTGGGAAGCTCCACGGGATTTATGACCTGAGAGCTGTGGATTAAAAAACTGGGATTTATTTCCTCACCTGGGAGCAAGAAAATCTTCACCCTGATTACCTTAATAAAAAAAAAATAAAACCCGGGAATAAAGTTATTTTTCTATATTTCAGGAAAACCAATCCCAAACAAACCCCACCATAAATATTTATTTTTATTATTTTTTATCTCTTGGCTCCAAAGGCATTGCACAGGTCGGACTTTATGGAAAAAAAACATCATTTCCCAAAAGTCACAACTTTTCCCAAAGTTTCTGGTCTCGGTCGGATAAAGAATCCCAGAGAAAAAAAGAATTGGAAAATTGAGACAAGTTCTAGGCTTGACTCCGAGGTGTTGCTCCCTGTTTGATTTCCATGGAAAAAGTGGATTTTGGAGAGGATCCTTGGTGGGATTTAAACCTTAATTCTCTTTGGTTTCACTGAAAATTGGTGGAATTGGGGTTTGAGTGCAAGAAAGCTCTTTTTGGGGTTACTTTAGGGACAGAAAATCCTGATGACCATTCTGATCCTGCAGAGAGCTCTGAAACTGGAATTGGAGTGCAAGAAGTTTCTTTTTGGGGTTTTTTTAGGGGCAGAAGATCCTGATGATCGTAAGAAAACTCTTTTTGGGGTTATTTCCAGGGCAGAAGTCCATATTGCCCCATAAAAATCTTGATGACCATCTTGACCCTGCACAGAGCTCTGAAACTGGAATTTGAGTGCAAAAAGCCTCTTTTTGGGGTTATTTTTGGGACAGACAACCCTGTTACCCCATAAAAATCCTGATGACCATCTTGATCTCCTTCCTACACACACTGAGCTCTGGACTTGGGGCTTGAGTGCAAGAAACCTCTTTTTGGGGTTATTTCAGGGACAGAAGATCCTGATGACCATCCTAATCCTGCACAGAGCTCTGAAACTGGAATTTGAGTGCAAAAAGCCTCTTTTTGGGGCTATTTCAGGGACAGAAGATCCCGATGACCACAAGGAAACTTTTTGGGGTTATTTTTGGGAAGAAGACCCCAATTACCCCATAAAAATCCTGATGACCATCTTGATCTCCTTCCTACACACACTGAGCTCTGGAATTGGGGTTTGAGTGTAATGAATCTCTTTTCGGGGTTATTTTAGGGGCAGAAGATCCTGATGACCATCCTGATCTCCTTCCTACACACAGCTCTGGATCTGGGGCTTGAGTGCAATAAATCTCTTTTCAGGGTTATTTTTGGGGCAGAAGATCCTGATGACCACAAGAAAACTTTCTGGGGTTATTTTCAGGGAAGAAAACCCCGATTACCCCATAAAAATCCTGATGACCATCTTGATCTCCTTCCTGCACACACTGAGCTCTGGATTTGGAATTTGAGTGCAATAAATCTCTTTCTAGGGTAATTTTCGGGGCAGAAGATCCAGATGACCATAAGAAAAACCTATTTTTGGGGAAGAAAACCCCAGTTAGCCCATAAAAATCCTGATGACCATCTTGATCTCCTTCCTGCACACAGGGCACGGCGACCTCTTCCTCTTGAGCATCCTGGCGCACCTAAAGCAGGCCACCAGGTGAGCCGTTTTCCCATGGACAATATTCCCATCCCGAGGCCGGTGCTGGCACAGGAAGCAGGGATTCAGCAGGGTTTTGATGCTCTCCAAAGATTCCACCTCCTCCTCTTCCTTAATCCCGGGAGAATCCCGGTTTTCCCATCCCGCGCCAAATCCAAGGACTCGACGGAGCCGCCGGGATCGGCACGGGGTTTGGGTTCTCCCAAAAAAGGTTTCTAGGTTGCCCTACCGGGGCTGAAATGGTCCTCCTGCAATCTGGGACGTCCAGACCCTCATCCCGCTCCGGGTTTTTGATGGAATTGAGGCTGGAGAGGGACAGGGAATGGGGCAGTTTGGGGCAATCCCGATACCAGTCCTTGCGCAAGGCCCAGCAGCGATAGCAGTACCTTTTCCCCGGGGAGTTGAATTTCCTGCATTTGGAGCACTGCCAGCAATCCTGAGGGGTTTAAATCAGAAAAAAATATAATGAATTTTGGTGGATTTGTTGTTTTATGCGGGTGGGAAAAGCGGTGGGGAAGCCTAGTTAAAAAATTTTGATTTATTAGGGATTTATCAGCTGGAAAAATCAGCGTTTGGGGTTGGATGCCCATCCAGGAATTGATTTTTTTCCCCTTTTTTTATCTCTTCCTCATGGAATTTTCTCCTTCCTCTCCCTCCCAGCTCTCGGGAAGAATCTAAGATGGGGAAATTTATTGGAATTTTTTAATCTCTTGCTTGAAATTCCAAGGGAAGGCTCCTGGAATCGGCTCCAAGCTGGGGCAATTTATTGGAATTTTTAACTGGAATCAGCTCCAAGGTGGGGCAGTTTGCTGGAAAAATTCTGCTAAAACCATTAAAATTTTGCCAAAACCATTTAAAATTTCTGAAAAAAACGATTAAAATTTCTGGTAAAATCAGATTTGGGAAGAGGAACAGGGTGAGAGCCCAGGAATTATTCCGGTTCTTCTTCCCACCTTGTTTTGTCCTTAAAACAGGAAAAAAAGTGGTGATTTGTCCTTTCCAGGGGACAAATGACACCACGAAGGGTCACAAAAAATGGGATTTTCCAGAAGGGGATTCTCTTCCCATCCTATGGAATGGAACAAGAGGCAGCTCCACAGGCAGGACTCAGAGAATCCCTGATTTTGTCACAGAAAAAGGGGATTTTTCCATCAAAAATGGGGTTTTTTTCCATCAAAAATGGGGTTTTTTGAGTATGAGTTCAATGATTTTGGGGCATCTCCTTGAGATTTCCAAGGACAATCCGCCAGATCTCCTTCCAGAGGAACACCATGGAATTAAAACCTTATTAAAACCTCATTAAACCTTGATATCCATGCCTGGATATCCGTATAACTTCATCCATCCTGGGGTTGGTTTTTTTTTTGTTTGGGTTTTTTTAGTTTGTTTTTTGGGGCTTTTTTTTGTGTGGTTTTTTTTGTTTTGGTTTGGTTTGGGTTTTTTGGGGGGAGTGTGTTTTGTTTGTTTTTCTTTTTTCTTTTTTTTTGGGAAACGCACAAAGAAAATCCGCTTTTCCCACCCCAAATCCAGCAGGGAATGCTGATCCCAAGGAATTCCCACCTCTGCAGCAGCCTCCGTGTCTGTGTCATCACTCAGGCACTGGGAATCCTCCAGCTCATCCACACACACATCCTCCTCAGGCACCTGGAATTATGGGAAGCATTAGAAAAGTGTGGGAATGTCAGAATAATCCTGATTTATCCTGTGCCTGGAGTTGCACACCCCAATTAATGATTGTCTAATCACCCTGCTTGTTGAGTTGCTTCTAAAAGTGAATTAAAAGCTTTTTTTTCTTGGATTTTTTGATTTTTTAAGTTTTATTTTAGGGTTTTATTTAGGGTTTGTTTATTTTATTTCAGGGTTTTTATTGAGGAATGTTGGGAATTCTTCATTGTTTCCTGCAATCCATGATTTTCCTCTTGGAGTCCTCATCCTGACTCCATCTTAAAAAAGCCTTTTCCAGCCTTAATTCCATGATTTTTGATTTATAATTCTTATTAGAAACCCACTTCAGTTGCTGGCAGATGTTTAATTCATTTTAAATCAATTTTATGCCTTGAAAATATGGATTTAACCCCAAAATACAAGGAATACATCATCCAAAATATAAGGAATGGTGACAACGTTTTCTAAATATAATTTACCCTCTGGATGGGGATGATGTTTTCCCAACATTTTCTGAATATAATTTACCATCTGGATGGAGGATCTAGTTTTTCCATAACGTTTTCTAAATATAATTTACCCACTGGATGGGGATTGATCCAGCTTTTCCAAGCAGCATGGGATGAATTAAACCAGGGAAAACTGCTGCTTTTTAACTACATTAAATTATTTTAAAGTAAATTAAACTATTTTTAATTACATTATTATATAATATATATAATATATATAAATATAATGAAATTAAATTAATTTAAATTAAATAAATTATTATATAATACATATAATGTATAAAAAAGATCATGAAATTAAATTAATTTATTTTCCATTAAACTAAATTATTACCTATATATAAATATATACAATTAAATTAATTTAAATTAAATTAAATTATTTTAAATTCAATTTTAATTGGATTGAATCAAAGCAGAGGTACCTTGGTGTCACGTTCCGTGAGCTCCACCTTGGTCCCAGCGTTCCCCTGCTCCAAAGGACATTCATTCAGGAACCACAGGTCATCCGTGGTGTCCGAAACGACGGCAGTGTCAACATCCTGGGGGGGAAAAAAATGGGAAAAAAATCCAGGAAAAGCTCTCAGGAGCAGCTCCATATCCAGCACTGCTCCCTGCTCCTCTCCAAACCAACAAATCCCTGGAAAGCTCCTTCCTGGGGCTCCTCGTGGGGCTCAGAAATCTCTTTTTGCCAATTTTCCCCTCACAGATTCCCATTTTTCCCAATTTCCACCTCACAGTCTCCTTTTTTCCAAATTTCCCCTCACAAATTGCCATTTTTCCAGCTTCCACCTCATAAATTCCCCTTTTTCCCCCCAATTTCCACCTCACAGGCTCTCATTTCTTCCAATTTCCACCTCACAGATTGCCATTTTTCCCAATTTTCCCCTCATAAAATCCCCTTTTTTTCCAATTTCCACCTCACAGGCTTCCTTTTTTCCAAATTTCCCCTCACAAATTGCCATTTTTCCAGCTTCCACCTCATAAATTCCCCTTTTTCCCCCCAATTTCCACCTCACAGGCTCTCATTTCTTCCAATTTCCACCTCACAGATTGCCATTTTTCCCAATTTTCCCCTCATAAAATCCCCTTTTTTTCCAATTTCCACCTCACAGGCTTCCTTTTTTCCCAATTTCAACCTCTCAGGCTCCTTTTTTCCCAATTTCCACCTCACACATTCCCATTTTTCCCAATTTCCCCCTCACAGATTCCTGTTCTTCCAGCTTCCACCTCACAGATTCCATTTTTCCTCAATTTCCACCTCACCGATCTCCCTTTTTCCAATTTTCCCCTCACAAATTCCCTTTTTTCCTGATTTCCACCTCACAGACTCTTTTCCTAATTTCCACTTCTTAGGCTCATTTTTTTCCCTATTTCCCCCTCACAGATCCCCATTTTTCCAGCTTCCACCTCATCAATTCCCCTTTTTTTCCCCAATTTCCACCTCTCAGATTCCCAGTTTTCCCAATTCCCACCTCACAAACTCCTTTTTTCCAATTTTCACCTCATAGATTCCCATTTTCCCCTAATTTCCACCTCACAAAATCCCTTTTTTCCCTTAATTTCCACTTCTTAGGCTCATTTTTCCCCAATTTTCCCCTTACAGATTCCCATTTTTCCAGCTTCCACCTCACAAAATCCCTTTTTTCCCTTAATTTCTACCTCTTAGGCTCATTTTTTCCTAATCTTCCCCTCACAGATTATCTTTGTTCCCAATTTCCCCCCTCACAGATCCTCATTTTTCCAGCTTCCACCTCACAAAATCCCTTTTTTTTTCCAATTTCCACCTCACAGCTCTCATTTTCCCTATTTCTCCCTCACAGATTCCCTCTTTCCCCAATTTCCACCTCACAGATTCCCCTTTTTCCAATTTTCCCCTCAGTAATTCCCTTTTATCCCAATTTCCACCTCCCAGGCTCCCCTTTTTCCATCTTCCAGCTTGGCCACCACCTCACAACATTCATCCCAGCAGAAAAAAACCCAAAAAACCCCACAAATCCTGAAATTCTCAGAGCTAAGCAGGGACAGTCTGCCTTATTTAAATCCACTAAAAATCCCCAACCACCCCCTGGGAAAGGGGAGAGGGAGAAAATCCCAGAATGGGAAGGGAAAAGGGAATAAAACCCAGGAATTTTGAAGTGCTACACACCTGGTTGGTCTGGATATCCGTGGATCCATTACTCCTGGAATTATAATTGCTCCTGAGGTTTCCTAAAAACCACCAGGGCAGCCCAGCTACATCCCATTCCTCAAAAACCAGCTCCACTTTGGGTTTCTTGCTTCTGGAGAGGTTTTCCGTGGAGTCTTGGTCTGGAAAAACCAAGCAGGGTTTGAGTTATTCCAGAGTAAAATTGGGGAGGAGAAAAACAGGGAAAAAATTGGATTAATTAGGTTTTTTTTTTCTTTTTGCACCACTGGGATGGACTGGTGGATCTGGAAAAAATTAAGGGAATATGGCAGTATTACCAGTGTTGGTAATTGAATTTTTATCTTAAATTTCCCCATAAAAACTTCCAAACCTTGATCCCAAAAAAAACTCCTCACTGCCTTCCCACCAAAAATTATCTTTATTTTTTATCTCTCAGCTCCAAAAGCATCGCACAGGTCAGATTTGAGGAGAAAAACATCCCAAGGTTGAGTTTTCATCCCGATTTTCCACAGGGAAACACAAAAACTTCCCAAACCAACCCTGAGGGGATCTCTGGAATGACTGAGGATGCAGAAAGGAGCAGTTGGAATTCAGTTTGCAGCTCCTGAATTCCCAATCTAGGCTCAAAGGATGATTTTGGGGTTTTATTTTTGGTGGATTCTGCTGGAATGCCAAGGGATTTCTTGCTGGGTCACTCCTGGAGTGAAAATTAGGCAAGGAAGGGGGAAAATTAGGCAAGGAAAGGTGGGAAAATTAGCTAAGGAAAGGGGGGGAAATTAGACAAGAAAGGTGGGAAAATTAGGCAAGGAAAGGGGGAAAAATTAGCCAGGGAAAGGCGGGAAAATTAGCCAAGGAAAGGGAGGGAAATTATGCAAGGAAGGGGGAAAATTAACCAAGGAAAGGTGGGAAAATTAGAAAAGAAATGAGGGAAAATTAGAAAAGAAATGAGGCAAAATTAGAAAAGAAATGAGGCAAAATTAGAAAAGAAAGGAGGCAAAATTACAAAAGAAAGGAGGCAAAACTAGAAAAGGGGGAAAATTACCCAAGAAAGAGGGAAAACAGATCAAGAAAAGGAGGAAAGCCACCTAAAAAAGGGGGGGAAAACTCCCCAAGGATGGTGATGTGCTGAAGAGTCGGCTCTCAATTCCCTCCTCCAGGATTTTTCCGGATTTATAAATCGCTGGGAATTTATAAATTTCCCCTCACCTTCCCCAGGGTCACATTTGGCCTCCGAGGCAGCCAGGGCAGAGGATTTGCTGTCACCCTCGGCAATTCCAGAGTCGGATCCTTCCTCCTAGAGGGAGGGAAAAAAGCAGGAATGAGCCCAGCAGAGCTTGCAGGGACAAGGGGATGCAGCACTTCCACCGCCAGGCACCAGCTGCAGGGCGAGACCGAGCGGGAGGGAGGAGGACAATCGATGCACAACAAAAAAATAGAAACTATTTCCACTTTACACAGCCTAAAGCCGCCGGAATCGGCACGGAAAACAACCTAGGAAAAACCTTTAGCTTGGCCAAAAGTCCCAAATTTGCTATTTTCTTCAGCTGCCAAAGTCCCAAATTTGCCATTTTCTTTAGCTCTGGCCAAACAGCCCAAAATAGTAATTTTCTTTAGTCTGGCCAAATATCCCAAAATAGTAATTTTCCTTAGCCTGGCCAAAAGTCTCAAAATTCCCATTTTCTTAGTTTGGCCAAACGTGCCAAATTTGCCATTTTCTTTAGCTCAGCCAAACATCCCAAAATAGTAACTTTCTTTAGCTTGGCCAAAAGTCCCAAAATAGCAATTTTCTTAGCTTGGCCAAAAGTCCCAAAATTCCCATTTTCTTTAGCTTGGCCAGAAGTCCCAGATTTGCCATTTTCTTCAGCTTGGTCAGAAGTCTCAAAATTCCCGTTTTCTTTAGCTTGGCCAGAAGTCCCAAATTTGCTGGTTTTTTCAGCTTGGCCAAAAGTCCCTGAATTCCCATTTTATTCATCTTGGCCAAAAGTCCCAAAATTCCCATTTTTCACAGAATAAAACCAGGATTTTGTGACTCTCTGCCACCTCCCAGCTCCTTGCCCCAACGCACACCTGGAGACGCATTTGGAGTCGCCAAGATTTTTCCTAGGTTTCCAACTCTTGCAAACAATCCTAACTCCACACAGAATTATTCAGCCATTCCTACTTGGTGAAAAAGGCGGGGAAAAGTGGGGGAAAAGCAGGAAAACCACGGAGCAGGCTGGAAAAACCGAGGCTTGGAAGTGCTGCACCCCGGAAAACGCGCTCAGAGACTGGAGCTCTGCGAGGAGAACAGAGAAGGGTGGCTCTGTCCTTTGCTTTGTGGACTCCGAGAACTTTTTTTTTTTTTATTTTGGATTTTTGATTTTTTTTCCCCAAGGAAACGTGAAGATGTGGCAAAAGTTCTGGCAGTCCACCACGCACAGGTACAGAGAAGGGGAGCTCTGTACGAGAAAAAATCCACCGCAGTGGTTTCTTTACCTTCGGCTGGTCTGGGCTGGGCTTAGCGGCGAGCTGCTCCTTTGGGAGAGTCTGAGCGGCATCTGCAGATGGCAGGTAAAAACAAGGAAAAACTTCCCGGGAAAAACCACTCGCACCTCACACCGCCTGGGGAAACCAGCCAGGCTTGGCAGACCTTGGAAAAGTTCCCCTAAAGGATGGTGGTGTTGTCCTAGAGTGGGGATTTAGGGATTTGGGACCTTGGGATCTTCTGGGAGAAGCAGCTGGGTGGGAAGTGAGAACCTTCTTCCCAAAGTGAAAACTGTTCTTTTCCTATACCTGACCTTGGAAAAATTCTCCTGAAGTATGGTTTTGTCGTCCTAGAGTGGAGATTTGGGGATTTTGGGGTTTGGGGCTTGTTGGAGGAGCAGCTGGGTGGGAAGTGAGAACCTTCTTCCCAAGATGAAAATTGGTTTTTTCCTACACCTGACCTTGGAAAAATTCCCTGAAGTATGGCCCTGTCTTGCTAGAGTGGGGATTTAGGGATTTTGGGGTTTGGGTCTTGTTGGAGAAGCAGTTGGGTGGGAATTCAGGATCTTCCTCCCAAAGGGAAAAATTATTCCTTTCCTACACCGGACCTTGGAAAAATCCCTCAGAGCATGGCCCTGAGGCAGAAATTTATGAAAAGTCAGGGTCTTCTTCTCAAAGGGAAAATTGTTCCCTTCCTACACCTGACCTTGGAAAAATCCCTCAGAGCAGAAATTTATGGATTACAGAGTTTCAGCCTTGTTGGAGAAGCAGCTGGATGGAACGTCAGGATCTTCTTCCCAAAATGAAAAAATGTTCCTTTCCTACAGCCTGACCTTGGAAAAAGTCCCTAAAGTATGGTCTTGTCTTCCTAGAGTGGGGATTTAGGGATTAGGGACCTTGGGACCTTCACAGAGAAGCAGCTGAGTGGGAAGTGAGAACCTTCTTCCCAAGATGAAAATTGGTTTTTTTCCTATACCTGACCCTGGAAAAATCCCTTAGAGCAGAAATTTATGGATTTTGGGGTCTGGGCCTTGTTGGAGAAGCAGCTGGATGGAAAGTCAGGATCTTCTTGGGGAAAAATTGCTCCTTTCTTGGAAAAACTTGGGAAAATCCCTTAGAGTACAGCCCTGTCTTCCTGAGGGAGAAATCTATGGATTTTGGGGTCTGGGCCTTGTTGAAGCAGCTGGGAAGTCAGGATCTTCGTCCCAAAGGGAGGAATTATTCCTTTCCTACAGCCTGACCTTGGAAAAATCCTCTAGGGTACAGTCCTGTCATCTTGAGGGAAAAATTTACGGATTTTGGGGTCTGGACCTTGTTGGAGAAGCAGCTGGAAAGTCAGGATCTTCTTCCCAAAAGGAAAAATTATTCCTTTCCTACACCTGACCTTGGAAAAATCCCTCAGAGCAGAAATTTATGGATTATGGGATTTGGGCCTTGTTGGAGAAGCAGCTGGATTAAAAATCAGGATCTTCTTCCCAAAGGGCAAAATTCTTCCTGTTCCTACAGCCATCCCAAGCTGCCACAAGGCAGAATTCCAGAGGGTGGGGAATCCCACCTGGAAGAGCAAGATTTTTTTTTGGAAATCCTGAGGATTCCATCTTTTCCAGCTGAGGAAAAACACCTTCCTGAAGGGTGTGGGCATGAGGAGTGAAGAAAGGAAAATTCCATCCACACATCCTGGCCACAGCTGGATCCAGCTGATTATCAGGAGTTAATTAAATAAGAAGAACAATCCAATTAAGAGGAATTTTTCTGAGTCTGAACAAAAGATGCCAGGCCTGCTCCCTGTTCCATTTAGCAGGGAAATTCCCAGCTGGATGAGGATGATTCCCACCAGGAATCAGACACGGATAGGGAGGAGCTGAAAGCTGTTGCTACAGGAAGAAAATTCCACCCCAAAGTGGAATTAACTGGAGCAAAACCCAGGATGGCAGATGAGAGGGATTATTTCAATATTCTCTGCTCTCCTTTCTTGCTTCCTGCTTTTCCAGCTGCTGATGGTTGAATTCCTGATGGAAAACTGGACGGTTCATCCATCACTGCCTGAGCTCTGCAGGGATGTTTGAAAGGAAGGCTCAGCCTGCCAAAAATCTGATTTTCAGGGAGGGGAAACACTCCAGGTCCTTTTGTAGCCAGGATATTCCAAATAAAATATCCTTAGGGTGGGAGATTCCTAAATACACCTTGGAGAGCCTGACTGGGGGGGAAACTGGAAAAGGAAAAGAGGAAAATTAGGCAAAGAAAGGGGAAGAATTAGGCAAGAAAAAGAGGGAAAATTCAGTCAAGGAAAGGAGGGAATGAAACAAGGAAAGGGAGGGAAAACTAGGCAAGGAAAAGGGGGAAATTAGGCAAGGAAAAGAGGGAATGAAACAAGGAAAGGGAGGGAAATTAGGCAAGGAAAAGATGGAAAATTGGGCAAGGAAAGGGGAAAATCAGCCAAGGAAAAGGAGTAAAATTAGGCAAGGAAAGGAGGGAATGAAACAAGGAAAGGGAGGGAAAATTAGGCAAGAAAAAGGAGGAAAATTAGGCAAGGAAAGGGGAAAAATTAGGCAAGGAAAAGAGGGAAAATTAGGCAAGGAAAAGAGGGAAAATTAGGCAAGGAAAAGAGGGAAAATTAGGCAAGGAAAAGAGGGAAAATTAGGCAAGGAAAAGAGGGAAAATTAGGCAAGGAAAAGAGGGAAAATTAGGCAAGGAAAAGAGGGAAAATTAGGCAAGGAAAAGAGGGAAAATTAGGCAAGGAAAAGAGGGAAAATTAGGCAAGGAAAAGAGGGAAAATTAGGCAAGGAAAGGGGGGAATGAAACAAGGAAAACGGGAGAAATTAGACAAGAAAAAGGAGGAAAATTAGGCAAGAAAAGAGGGAAATTAGACAAGGAAAAGGGGAAAATTCAGTCAAGGAAAGGAGGGAATGAAACAAGGAAAGGGAGGGAAAATTAGACAAGGAAAGGGAGGAAAGGCTGAAGGAAACCAAACAGCTGGGAAGGAATGAAAACAGCTGGGAAGGAAGAAGGAAAAAGGCTGGGAAAGGAAGGCAAACAGCTGGAAAGGGAAGGAAAACAGCTGGGAAAGGGAAGGAAAACAGCTGGGAAAGGGAAGGAAAACAGCTGGAATGAGCTCCCTGTGCATTCCAAGGTCTGCTGTGCCAAGCTGGTCCCACTGCTGTCACTCTCAGTCACTCACACCCAGCCAGGGCTAACTCATCCACACACTGCTGGACAGGCAAAGAGGCTATTTCCAAAAATTCTGCTGTAAAATGAAAAGGTTCTCAAAAGAATCTTCTGGAAAAATAAAATAAATCCAAGGCAGAGAATTCAACCCTTTAGGGCCACGTTTGCCTCGAGATTTCCTGAAGTTTTCATCAAGTTTTCAAGTTTTCCTCGAGTTTTCCTCGAGTTTTCCTCAAATTTTTGATTTTTCACCAGCTTTTTTCCACCTGTGCCTGAACCCTTCGGAAGGATTAAATCCATTTGATCAGTTTGATTCCAAAAATCCCTGGGAAATTGGGATCCCTGTGGCCCAAAACTCCACAGCTCTCCCAGTGCAGAAATTTTTCCCCCAGTGAAAATATTTTATTTTCACATTATTTGCAGTAAAATGAGGTTGATTCTATTCCCCCAGTGAAAATATTTTATTTTCACATTATTTGCAGTAAAATGAGGTTGATTTATTCCCCCAGTGAAAATTTTTTATTTTCACATTATTTGCAGCAACATGAGGTTGATTTATTCCCCAGTAAAATTTTATTTTCACATTATTTCACAACATATTATTTATTCCCCATAAAATTTTTATTTTCACATTATTTGCAGCAACATGAGGTTGATTTATTCCCCCAGTGAAAATTTTTGATTTTCACATTATTTGCAGCAAAATGAGGTTGATTTATTCCCCAGTGAAAATTTTTGATTTTCACATTATTTGCAGCAAAATAGGGTTGATTTATTCCCCAGTGAAAATTTTTGATTTTCACATTATTTGCAGCAAAATAGGGTTGATTTTTTCCCCAGTGAAATATTTTTGATTTTCACATTATTTGCAGCAAAATAGGGTTGATTTTTTCCCCAGTGAAATATTTTATTTTCACATTATTTGCAGCAAAATGAGGTTGATTTTTTTCCCCCAGTGAAAATTCCCAGCAGGAATTGGCTGCAAGGGAAGCAACCAGCTGAGGTTAATTGGAGAATAAATTTTAATTTTATTCTGATTTGATTCCTCTCACATGCTGCAGTGACCTTTAAAGGTTTGATTGCTCAGTGGGTTTTTAATCTTTTGGAGATTATCAAAACATAAAATGAGGTGAGAGCAAGAAGTTGCAGCTCTGAAGCTGGAAAATTAATGGGAAATCAATAAAATTTTGGATGAGATATTCCAGCCATGCTAATTTTTAAATCTACAGTTTTTAGCCCTATTTTCCCTCCAAAACTTGGGATTTTTTTCCTCCAAAACTTGGGATTTTTTCCTCCAAAACTTGGGATTTTTTCCTCCAAAACTTGGGATTTTTTCCTCCAAAACTTGGGGGTTTTATATCAAAGTATAAAATGAGGTGAGAGAGAGAAGTTGCAGCTCTGAAGCTGAAAAATTACTGGGAAATCAATAAAAACTGGGATGGGATATATACACTCATTTGTAAATCCAGTTTTTTACCCTGTTTTTCCTCCAAAATTTGGGGGTTTTTGCTCCAAAATTTTGTATTTTTGGCTCCAAAGTTTGGGATTTTTGGCTCCAAAGTTTGGGATTTTAGCACTCTTTGAGTTTATCAAAGTATAAAATGAGGTGAGAGAGAGAAGTTGCAGCTCTGAAGCTAAAAAAACAGTGGGAAATCAATAAAAACTGGGATGGGATATTCCAGCCACACTCATTTTTGCAAATCCACAGGATTTTGGCACAAAATTCAGGATTTCTCAGCAGCCACATCACTCAAACAGCTCCTGGCACACAGAAAAGTCACAAAGTCCAAGAGATTTCCAGGTCACAACCTCGGAGAGAAGTTTATTCCTCCTGATTTTCCCAATACTCACCTTGGCAGAGCAATTTTTATGGAATTTTGGATGGAATGAGCCCAACCTACCTGGGGGAGCAGCAGCTGTCAGGTTCCTTTTCAGCATTTCGTACACAGGGCTGGGGAGAAGGGAGAGGAATGAGATGATCAACTCCTGGAGCAAAAATCCCCCCAAAAAAATCCCCAAAAAATCCCCCAAAAATCCCCAAAAAATAATATTAAAAATCCCCCAAAAAATCCCGAAAAAAATCCCCAAAAATAATAAAAAAAATCCCCCAAAAAATCCCGAAAAAAATCCCCCAAAAATAATTTAAAAAATCCCCCAAAAAATCCTGAAAAAAATCCCCAAAAAATTTTAAAAAATCCCCCAAAAAATCCCGAAAAAAATCCCCCCAAAAAAAAAAAAATCCCCCAAAAAATCCTAAAGAAATCCCAAAAAAAATCCCCTGTGGTTTTTGGGGTCTCTCTAGGGAAAAAAAATCACTGTGGGTTTTGGGATTTCTAGGGAAAACCTCAGTTTTTTTTTTTTTTTGAAGAAAAAACCTTTTTTTTTTTTTTTTTGTTTTTAAAAAAACCTTTCTGGGGTTTTTGGGGTCTCTAGGGAAAACCTCAGTGGTTTTTGGGGTCCCTCTAGGCAAAAAAAGGAATTTTTTTTCCCTACCTGGGTGAAGAGGGAAAGGAGGAGGAAAGGAGGAAAAGGAGGAGAAAAGGAGGAGGAAAGGAGGAGGAAAGGAGGAGAAAAGGAGGAAGGGGAAAAGAAGACCTTCCTTTCACCTGCCTGGTGAAAAGGATGAAAAAAGGCAATTTTTTCCCCCTCACCTGGAGGAAAAAAGGCAATTTTTTCCCCCTCACCTGGAGGAAAAAAGGCAATTTTTTCCCCCTCACCTGGAGGAAAAAAGGCAATTTTTTCCCCCTCACCTGGAGGAAAAAAGGCAATTTTTCCCTACCTGGGGTCCTTGACAGAGAAGCTGTGCATCCCCAGCAGCTCTCCCAGCGGATCCTCCCCGCAGTGCACCATGTGCTGCTGCCGCTTGTCGTAGAGCTGCCTGGCCATGATGTACTGCCCCAGGAAATGCATCACCTGCGGGGCAGAGACACCTTCAGCACCCCTGAACCCCCAAAAGCCAGGGGGAACCTTCAAAAGTCCAAAGGGAAACCCTTCAAAATCCCACAGAAAACCTTCAAAATCCAAGGAAAAAACCTCCAAAACCCCTGGGAAACTTTCAAAATCCATGGAAAAACCTTCAAAACGCAAGAAGAAACCTCCAAAATGCAAGAAGAAACCTCCAAAATCGATGGGGAAACCTTCAACATTCATGGGGAAACCTCCAAAACCCCAAAAAACCCCTCCAAAATCCCACAGAAAACCTTCAAAATCCACGGGAAAGCCTTCAAAACCCAAGAAAAAACCTCCAAAACCCAAGAAAAAAACCTCCAAAACCCCTGGAAAACTTTTAAAATCCATGGAAAAACCTTCAAAACGCAAGAAGAAACCTCCAAGATCCCTGGGAAAGCCTTCAAAATCCATGGAAAAACCTCCAAAATCCATGGAAAAGCCTTCAGCACCCCAAAGCCCCCAAAATCCATGGGAAAACCTCCAAAACCCATGGGAAAACCTCCAAAACCCATGGAAAAACCTCCAAAACCCAAGGAAAAAACCTCCAAAACCCAAGAAAAAACCTCCAAAACCCAAGAAAAAAAACCTCCAAAACCCAAGAAAAAACCTCCAAAACCCCTGGAAAACTTAAAATCCATGGAAAAACCTTCCAAAATCCCACAGAAAACCTTCAAAATCCATGGGAAAACCTTCCAAAATCGATGGAAAAACCTCCAAAATCCATGGGAAAGCCTTCAAAAACCCAAGAAAAACACCTCCAAAAACCCAAGAAAAAACCTCCAAAATCCATGGGAAAGCCGGCAAAACCCAAGGGAAAGCTTCCAAAATCCCAAGAAAAAACCTCCAAAATCCCTGAAAAAGCCTTCAAAATCCATGGGAAAACCTACAAAATCCGTGGAAAAGCCAGCAAAATCCATGGAAAAGACAGCAAAATCCGTGGAAAAGCCAGCAAAATCCATGGAAAAACCTCCAAAATCCCTGAAAAAACCTTCAAAATCCATGGGAAAGCCTTCAAAACCCCATCCATGGAAAAACCTTCAAAATCCATGGAAAAACCGGCAAAACCCAAGGGAAAGCTTCCAAAATCCCAAGAAAAAACCTCCAAAATCCATGGGAAAACCTTCAGCACCCCAAAACCCCCAAAATCCATGGAAAAACCTCCAAAATCCATGGGGAAACCTTCAAGACCTCCAAAATCCATGGGAAAACCTCCAAAACCTTCAAAATCCATGGGAAAACCTCTAAAACCCAAGAAAAACACCTCCAAAAACCCAAGAAAAACCTCCAAAACCCCTGAAAAAACCTCTAAAATCCATGGAAAAGCCGGCAAAACCCATGGGAAAGCTTCCAAAATCCCAAGAAAAAACCTCCAAAATCCCTGTAAAAGCCTTCAAAATCCATGGGAAAACCTCCAAAACCCAAGAAAAAACCTCCAAAATCCCTGGGAAAACCTCCAAAATCTGCTTGGATTAGACAAGGAAAAGGGGAGGGGGGAATCAGAAGAATAAGGAGGAAAAATTAGAAAAGAATTTAAAATATTTAAATTGAAATTAAGTATTGATTTTAAATAAAAGGAGGCAAAATTAGAAATCCCAGGAAATGCACTTGGATTAGACAAGGAAAAGAGGGGAAATCAAATAAGGAAATGGAAGGAAAATTAGAAAAGAAATTAGGAAAGATAAGAAAAGGAGAAAAGATTGGAAAACGAAGCAAAATGGAAAAGAAGGTTTGGAATTGTTGAGCTTTGGCAAGAAGGGAGATTGAGAGAAAAGTGGGAAAATGGGATTTTCCCAGTTAAAAATGGAATTATTCCAAGAGTTAGGAATGTGGTTATCTCGTCTTTATGGAGATTTTGGATTTCCCTGGATAAATAATTGGAGATTTCACATTTATTCCAATTCCTCTGAAGCCATTCTAGGCAAGGCAGAGCAGAAAATCAGAATATTTTACATATAAGGGTTGAAATACACAAAAATAAGGAGTCAGCCTCATCCCAATTCCCAAAAAAAAAAAAAAGCAGGGATAATGTCTGGAATGTGGTTATCCCATCTTTACAGAGATTTTGGCTTTCCCTGGATAAATATTTGAAGATTTCACATTTATTCCAATTCCTCTTAAGGCATTTTAGTCAAATGCAGAATATTTTGCAGATCAGGGTTGAAATGGAGGAAAATACAGAGTCAGCCTCATCCCAATTCCCAAAAAAAGCAGGGAGAACATCTGGAATGTGGTTATCCCTGGATAAATAATTGAAGATTTCGCATTTATTCTTGACTAAAATGAAGCCATTTCAGTCAAGACACATCAGAAAATTAGAATATTTTGCAGATTAGGGTTGAAATGGAGGAAAATAAGGAGTCAGCCTCATCCCAATTCCCAAAAAAAATCAGGGATAATGTCTGGAATGTGGTTATCCCTGGATAAATAATTGAAGATTTCACATTTATTCTTGACTAAAATGAAGCCATTTTAGTCAAGACACATCAGAAAATCAGAATATTTTGCAGATAAGGGTTGAAATGGAGGAAAATAAGGAGTCAGTCTCATTCCAATTCCCAAAAAAAAAAAGCAGGGATAATGTGTGGAATGTGGTTATCCCATCTTTACAGAAATCTTGGCTTTCCCTGGATAAACAATTGAAGAATTCATATTTATTCCAATTCCTCTAAGATATTTTAGCCAAGACACATCAGAAAATCAGAATATTTTGCAGATAAGGGTTGAAATGAAAGAAAATAAGGAGTCAGCCTCATCCCAATTCCCAAAAAAAAAAATCAGGGATTATATCTGGAATGTGGTTATCCCATCTTTATGGCGATTTTGGATTTCCCTGGATAAATAATTGGAGATTTTGCATTTATTTCAATTCCTCTGTAGCCATTTTAGTCAAGAAAGATCATAAAATCAGAATATTTTGCATATAAGGGTTGAAATACAGAAAAATAAAGATTCAGCCTCATCCCAATTCCCAAAAAAATCAGGGATAATGTCTGGAATGTGGTTATCCCTGGATAAATAATTGAAGATTTCGCATTTATTCTTGACTAAAATGAAGCCATTTCAGCCAAGACACATCAGAAAATCAGAATATTTTGCAGATCAGGGTTGAAATGGAGGAAAATACAGAGTCAGCCTCATCCCAATTCCCAAAAAAAAATCAGGGATTATATCTGGAATGTGGTTATCCCATCTTTATGGAGATTTTGGATTTCCCTGGATAAACAATTGAAGAATTCACATTTATTTTAATTCCTCTTAAGGCATTCTAGTCAAGACACATCAGAAAATCAGAATATTTTGCATATAAGGGTTGAAATGGAGGAAAATAAGGAGTCAGCCTCATCCCAATTCCCAAAAAAATCAGGGATAATGTCTGGAATGTGGTTATCCCATCTTTATGGCGATTTTGATTTCCCTGGATAAATAATTGAGATTTTGCATTTATTTCAATTCCTCTGTAGCCATTTTAGTCAAGAAAGATCATAAAATCAGAATATTTTACATATAAGGGTTGAAATACAGAAAAATAAAGATTCAGCCTCATCCCAATTCCCAAAAAAATCAGGGATAATGTCTGGAATGTGGTTATCCCTGGATAAATAATTGAAGATTTCGCATTTATTCTTGACTAAAATGAAGCCATTTCAGCCAAGACACATCAGAAAATCAGAATATTTTGCAGATCAGGGTTGAAATGGAGGAAAATACAGAGTCAGCCTCATCCCAATTCCCAAAAAAAATCAGGGATTATATCTGGAATGTGGTTATCCCATCTTTATGGAGATTTTGGATTTCCCTGGATAAATAATTGAAGAATTCACATTTATTTTAATTCCTCTTAAGGCATTCTAGTCAAGACACATCAGAAAATCAGAATATTTTGCATATAAGGGTTGAAATGGAGGAAAATAAGGAGTCAGCCTCATCCCAATTCCCAAAAAAAATCAGGGATAATGTCAGGAATGTGGTTATCCCATCTTTATGGAATTCTTGGCTTTCCCTGGATAAATAATTGAAGATTTCACATTTATTCCAATTCATCTACAGATATTTTAGTCAAGGCATATCAGAAAATCAGAATATTTTGCATATAAGGGTTGAAATACAGAAAAATAAGGAGTCAGCCTCATCCCAATTCCCAAAAAAATCAAGGATAATGTCTGGAATGTGGTTATCCCTGGATAAATAATTGAAGATTTCACATTTATTCTTGACTAAAATGAAGCCATTTCAGCCAAGACACATCAGAAAACGAGAATATTTTGCAGATCAGGGTTGAAATGGAGGAAAATACAGAGTCAGCCTCATCCCAATTCCCAAAAAAAATCAGGGATTATATCTGGAATGTGGTTATCCCATCTTTATGGAGATTTTGGATTTCCCTGGATAAATAATTGAAGAATTCACATTTATTCCAATTCCTCTGAAGCCATTCTAGGCAAGATCAGAAAATCAGAATATTTTACATATAAGGGTTGAAATACAGAAAAATAAAGATTCAGCCTCATCCCAATTCCCAAAAAAATCAGGGATAATGTCTGGAATGTGGTTATCCCTGGATAAATAATTGAAGATTTCGCATTTATTCTTGACTAAAATGAAGCCATTTCAGCCAAGACACACCAGAAAATCAGAATATTTTGCAGATCAGGGTTGAAATGGAGGAAAATACAGAGTCAGCCTCATCCCAATTCCCAAAAAAAATCAGGGATTATATCTGGAATGTGGTTATCCCATCTTTATGGAGATTTTGGATTTCCCTGGATAAATAATTGGAGATTTCACATTTATTCCAATTCATCTACAGATATTTTAGTCAAGGCAGATCAGAAAATCAGAATATTTTGCATATAAGGGTTGAAATACAGAAAAATAAGGAGTCAGCCTCATCCCAATTCCCAAAAAAAATCAGGAATAATGTGTGGATGTGCTGTCACCTCTTTGAGGGTGAAGGTGTCACCCTGAGCTCCTGCAGCCTGGAGAATCCTCAGCAGGGCCAGCGTGGGTCTGACCTGGAACAGAGCAGAGCTGGGTGGGATTGCAGGGAAATGTAAAATAATTCATGGAATAATCATGGGATCATCCTTGTGGGAGGCAAAAAAAACCAAAAAAAGCCAACCAAAACAAAGCAAAACCAAACAAAACAAAACTCCCCCCAAAAAATAAAAAAACCACACAAAACGAAACAAAAAAAACCCAAAAAACCCAAGAAAAACCCAAAAACAAAACTAAAAGGAAAAAAAACCAAAAAAAAACCCACAAAAAGCCCAAAACAAAAAAATAAAAAAGCCCAAAAAACCACAAAAAACCCCAAAACCAAAACCAAAAAAAACCTAAAAAACCAAAAAAACCCCAAACCAAAAAAACAAAAAAAAAACCCAAACAAAAAAAACCCAAACCAAAACAAAAAAACCCAAAAAACTCCAAAACCCAAAAAAACCCAAAACCAAAACATCAAAAACAAAAAACCAAAAAAACCCAAAACAAAAAAAAACCCACAAAAAAATATCATTAATATTCTATATAAATAGAAATTAATATAGAAAATTGTAGAATTTTCTATAAATTATTATAGAAATAATATATTAATATATATTGTTTCTGTTAATATAGATATCATATATATAATATTAATATAATAAATACATTATATATTAATGTATATAACTATATATATATTTCTATTAATATATATTAATATAGAAATTAATGTAGAAATTGATATAGAAATTGATGATATAGAAATTGATGATATAGAAATTGATGATGA
Source organism: Entomyzon cyanotis (assembly GCA_024500445.1). Taxonomy (NCBI): domain Eukaryota; kingdom Metazoa; phylum Chordata; class Aves; order Passeriformes; family Meliphagidae; genus Entomyzon; species Entomyzon cyanotis. The sequence goes on along the minus strand of JAKEPQ010000908.1, from coordinate 4,421,917 downwards.
TATAGAAATTGATGATGATATAGAAATTGATGATATAGAAATTGATATAGAAAATTGAAAAGTCAGTCTCATCCCAACCCCCAAAAAACCAGAAGAAAAACGAAATTTAAGTCTAATTTTACCTGTTTTTTCCGTTTTTATTCTCTTTAAATACCCACAAATCATCGCTATGAAAGAGAACAACTCAAGGATAAAATCATCCTGATCTCAATAAATTTTGGAGAGGTTGGATTGATTAAAACTCCCTGCTGGGAGGGGTGGGGATGCTAATTAGCTGTTAATTAATTACCTGCTGGGCCTGGCCCAGGGTGATCCTGCAGGGACTGTCAGCTGCTGCCTGCTGGGCAGAGCTGGGCGAGCTCATCCTGCCGGGCCAGCTGGGCTGGGGAGGAAATCATCCAAATTAAATGAATTGAAATTCAATTCATACAAGTTTTGAAGAATAAAACTGAACTCGAGCTGGGTCAAGTGTTGAGCTGGGGCTCGGTGCTGGAAAAATGGGTTTAGGTGGTTGTGGAGCTTAAATTGAGATTAAAATTTGTGGGTTTTTAAAATGTTCCTGGGTTGGATTTGGTGATGCTGAAGTTTTTTTTTCATGCTGGGAATAAATCAGTTCTGCCCTGCTCAGACCAGAGATTTAACCATGGATTTATAAAAATATAGAATAAAAAAATTAATATAATTAAAATAAATATATATAATAAAATATGTAATATATATTATAAAATAGAAAATAAATAATATATATAATAAAAAAATAATATAATTAAAATAAATCTATATAATAAATATAATATATATGATTAAATATATAATAAATAAAATATATAATAAAAATAATATCATTAAAATAAATATATATAATTTATAATAAAATAGATAATAAAATAGATAATAAAAATTAATATTAAAATAAATATATATAATAAAATATGTAATATCTATGATAAAATAGATAATAAATAAAAATATAAAATTTAAAATAATATAATTAAAATAAACATATATAATAAAATATATAACATATATAATAAAATAGATAATAAATAAGATATATAATTAAAAATTAATATAATTAAAATAAATATAATTAATAAAATAGATAATATCTATAATAAAATAGATAATAAAAAATATAAAATTTAAAATATAAAATTTAAGAGATATAATTAAAAATATATATAAAAATAAAAAATATTGCACTAAACACAAGGAACACCAAAAATCCAGAGGATCATCTGCTCCTCAGAGCTTTTTTTGGGAATGTGGATGAAACTTTCAGGGATTTGTGGAATAATTCCATCATTCCCAGGAATTCCATCTTTCCCAGGGAACTTCCCATCATGGATAATAAAGATTTGGATAATGATAATATTAATAATAATAATAATAATAAAGATTCCAGAGGGACTGGAATGACAGGAGGAGGGGGAATTTTGGGATGGAATTCCCAGAGAGAATTCCCAGAGAATCCATGGCTGCCACATCCCTGGGATTGTCCCAGGCCCTGGGAATAGCAGGAGGTGACCCTGGGGACACAGAGGGGACACTGGCTGAGCCTGGAATTCCGGAATTCCTGGAAGGGACACAGCACTGGAATTCCCAAATTCCAGAATTCCTGGAAGTGACACAACTCTGGATAATCCTAGAATTCCAGAATTCCTGGCAGTGGCACAGAACTAGAATTCCCAAATTCCATAATTCCTGGCAGTAAAAAAAGCACTGGATGATCCTGGAATTCCCAAATTCCATGCCCTGGCAGTGACACAGCTCTGGATAATCCTGGAATTCCATAATTCCTGGCAGTCACACAGCCCTGGAATTCCCAAATTCCACAATTCCTGGCAGTGACACAGCCCTGGATGATCCTGGAATTCCTGGCAGTGACACAGAACTGGATAATCCTGGAATTCCATAATTCCTGGCAGAGACACAGCACTGGAATTCCCAAATTCCAGAACTCCTGGCAGTAACACAGCCCTGGAATTCCCAAATTCCGGAATTCCTGGCAGGGACACAGCCCTGGATAATCCTAGAATTCCCAAATTCCATGCCCTGGCAGTGACACAGCACTGGATGATCCTGGAATTCTGGAATTCTGGATAATCCTGGAATTCTGGAATTCCTGGCAGTCACACAGCACTGGAATTCCCAAATTCCGGAACTCCTGGCAGTGACACAGAACTGGATGATCCTGGAATTCCATAATTCCTGGAAGTGACAAAGCACTGGATGATCCTGGAATTCCCAAATTCCCAAATTCCTGGCAATGACACAGCCCTGGATGATCCTGGAATTCCCAAATTCCATAATTCCTGGCAGTAACACAACACTAGAATTCCCAAATTCCGGAATTCCTGGCAGGGACACAGCTCTGGAATTCCCAAATTCCAGAATTCCTGGCAGGGACACAGACCTGGAATTCCCAAATTCCCAAATTCCTGGCACCGAGAGGAACTCGATGATTCCATCAGCAAACATTCCCCAGGCTGGAGGGAGAGAGCAGCTGAGTCACAATTCCATGGAATTCCACACATTCCATGGATTCCCCAGGGAGAAACCACAATCAGCACATTCCCCACCTCCCTGAGTTTCCCAAAATTTCCCAAAAAAAAAAAACCAGCTGGATTTGGGGAATAAATGGATTTTAATGGATTTTTAAATGAATTTTTAATTGATTTTAATGGATTTTTAAATGGATTTTTGGGGAATAAATGGATTTTTAAATGAATTTTTAATTGATTTTAATGGATTTTTTAAATGGATTTTTGGGGAATAAATGGATTTTTACGGAATTTCTGGGAGAGGTTTTCCTGGAAGAGCCACGAGGGGAAATCCTGGGAAATTGGAAATTGGAATTGGGAAATCCTGGGAAATTGGAATTGAAAATTGGAGGTTTTGGGGGTTTTTCTGAGTTTCAAAATTCACCCCAAAGCAGCTAATCCAGTCCTCACAATGGCTGGGAAAATTGGGAAGAGGAAGGAATTAATCCAAATGAACCACTGGAAAAAAATGAAATTTGAATTTGCTCAAGTCTGGACTAAAAATTAAAAATTATGTGTCCTCAGACCTCAAATTGAGATTAAAAAATTTCGATTTTTAAATGATCTGGTGGCAAACAAGCCCTGGAAGAGGTTTTTTTGGGGAAAATTTAGGCTAAAGCAGGAAAAGAAAAAATTAAAATAAAAATAAAATAAAAATAAAATTAAATAAAATAAATTAAAATTAAATTAAAATTAAAAATTAAAAAATAATAATAATAAAATAATAATGAAAACCACAAAAATTTGCCTGCAAACTGCAACTTTGGGAATTTTTTTCACTCCATGGAGAATTTTAATTATTTCAATTAGAAACTTCCCAATCATGAGCATTGAAAACACAAGTCAAGATTTTCAAACTACAATCTAAATTGTCCCTTAAAATAATCCGGAGAGAGTTGATTCAAATACAACAAAATTCCAATTTGGATGACAGTGACCAGAAAATAAATTATATCTAATATAAATAAATAGCAATGATAGCAATAATAGTAATAACAGTATTACTGTTTAATCTCAAATTGAAATTTTAAAAAATTCAATTTTTAAATTGAACTTGGTGGCAAACAAGAGCATTTTGTGAGGAAAATTAAGGCTAAAGCAGGAAAATAAATAATGATGGTAATAATGGTAATAATAGCAATAATAAAAAATTAAAATAGTAATAAAATATAATATAATAATGATAGTAAATATAATAAAATAACAAAACAAAATTTAATAAAATAATAAAAATAATCATAATAAATTAAGCAATGAAATAATTAAATAAAATATAATAATATAAATAAAATGAAAAATATAATATAATAAAAATAATGATCAAAAAATTAAACAATAAAATAACTAAATATAAAATAATAATAATATAATAAAACAATATAATAAAATAAAGAATATAATAAAAAAATTTAAGCATTACAAACCACTTTTCCCATTAAAATTCCCCCAAATTTTAACAGATTTCTGCCGGATTACCCCAAAATTTCAAACCCAAAAAGCTGCACTTACCCACCTCGATTTTCCCGGGATTTTGGGATGATTTTCCCAGGGATTTTGGGATGATTTCCCGGGATTTTGGGATGGAAAAACTCGGAATTTCTCCTTCCAAACCCCGCCCGGGGAGGAGAGGAGTGACGGTTTGAAATTCCGTGCCGAAGAGGAGAAACTCCTTGGATTTCCTCTCCACCCCTTCCCGGGAAAAGGGAATTTTGGGATGAGGTTTAACCCTTTCCGTGCTGATTTGATCGCTCGGAGCCACCGGATAAATTGGATTTTTGATATATTTTTGATCAGCTCGGCTCTCTAATTAATTTTTGGGGTTAATGAAGGTTTTGTCGCTGAGCTCTAAAAATATTTCCAGGCTGCAAACATCACCAAATCTGCGTTTAAATCCTCCCCTGCAAGGCTGGAGGATTCCCTAAAATTCCCTAAAATCGCTATTTTTTTTCGGTATTTTGAATTATTTGAAAGCTGAAATAAAATGGTCACACTTAGCCAAAGCCCTGCTGTGTTTCCACTTTAAACGGAATTTAAAAACATTTTTTTTTTCCCCTTAAAAAGAGATTTTCAGTAAACCGAAACCAAGCTGGAATCAGTTTGAACTTGACTTTGAAACACGTGGCGGAAATACCTAAAAGAAAAAAAAAATTTAAAAAAAAATAGGAATTTCCAGCTCGCTTTCGCTTTCTTTTTAATTCCAAAAAATCCCAAATTTCCACCCCAAACTTTAAATCCTAACCCACCTGGAGCCGAGGGGAGGAAAAACCTCCAAAAAAGAGGATTTTTTAGCTTCAAAAAAATCTCCCTGGAGCAGAAAAAAAGTCGCAGAGGAAATGGTGAATCACCCACGAGTCACGAAATTTAAATTTTTTTTCCATTCCAAAAGCTCAGCGCCGCCACGGGAAGGAGAAATTTGTCAGTTTTTGGACTGAAAGTTCCTTTTTAAGACACTAAAATCCCCTCCGGGCTGCAGGTTTTTTGAGAAAAGAAAGATTTTAAGTGGCTGGGGAGAGGAATTTAAACGAATTTAAGTTGAGGTTTGGGGGGTTGAAAGTCTGAAAAAAATGGGTTTAAATTCCGTTTAAAGTGGAAACACAGCAGGGGATGAGAAGTGGGGATGGGTTCAGGTGGGAGAGCTTTTTGGGGATTTCAAATAAAGGGAAATACTAAAAAAAATAATCGGGATTTTAGGTAGAACAGCCTCTGTTTGTGAGCACTTTTTTCAGATTTTAAATAAAGGAAAAGACTGAAAAATCAAACTTGTGATTTGAGGGAAAAATCTGTGTTTGTGACCATTTTTTTCAGATTTTCAAATAAAGGAAAATACTAAAAATAAACTTGTGATTTGAGGTGATTTTAGGTAAAAAGCTGTGTTTGTGAGCACTTTTTTCAGATTTTAAACAAAGGAAAAAAATAAAATCAAACTCGTGATTTGAGGTGATTTTAGGTAAAACAGCCTCTGTGTTTGACCACATTTTTCAGATTTCAAATAAAGCAAAATACAGAAAAACAAACTCGTGATTTGAGGGAAAAATCTGTGTTTGTGACCATTTTTTTCAGATTTCAAATGAAGCAAAATACTGAAAAACCAAACTCGTGATTTGAGGTGATTTTAGGTAAAAATCTGTGTTTGTGACCACTTTTTTCAGATTTCAAATAAAGCAAAATAAATTAAAAAACCAAAAACTCGTGATTTGAGGTGATTTTAGGTAAAACAGCCTCTGTGTTGTGACCATTTTATCCAGATTTCAAATAAAGGAAAATACTAAAAAACAAACTCGTGATTTGAGGTGATTTTAGGTAAAAATCTGTGTTTGTGATCACTTTTCCCAGCTTTCAAATAGAGGAAAATACTAAAATAAAACTCGTGATTTTAGGTAAAAATCTGTGTTTGTGATCACTTTCCCCAGCTTTCAAATAAAGGAAAATACTAAAAAACAAACTCGTGATTTGAGGTGATTTTAGGTAAAACCCCCATCTGTGTTTGTGAGCACTTTTCTCAGATTTCAAATAAAGCAAAATACAAAAAATCAAACTCGTGGTTTGAGGTAAAACAGCCCTGGGAGGAGAAGCTTTTAAGCTTTAAAAAAAGCTTTAAAAAAAACCTTTTTAGCACTGATGTGATCATCAAGTCACCGGTAATTAAATTTGTCTCCACCAGAGGCCCTGAGGGGTTTTCACACCTCAAATCCAGACCTTCTAATTAAAAAAAACCCCAAAAAATTAAAAAAAAAAAAAACCACAAAAAACACTTTAAAAATTCTGATTTGTACCTGAGGTGAGTTTTGCGGCTGGCATGGAACTTTGGTGCTGCTCCGCCAAAAAATCTGCCAAACCTTTGCTAAACGAGAGAAGGTAACAAATTAAAAAATAAAAAAATAAATGTTGTGCGACATCTCCTTCGGTGGGAAGCGGGAGGGAAAACCAAAAGTGATCTTTAATTCAAATTATAAAGGGAGAATTGCTCTGCAAATGTCCCTAAATGGGTTTGGGAGAGGGCAGACACCCTGATTTGTATTTAAATCTGGTTTAGGAAGGGAAAAAATGGATTTTTCCATGGATTTGGGATAGGGCAGAGCTTCCACCACCCTGAATATCCTGGAATAAATCTATTTAAATCTATTTTAGGAGAGGAAAAAATGGATTTTTCCATTAATTTGGGATAGGGCAGAGCTTCCAACACCCTGAACATCCTGGAATAAATCTATTTAAATCTATTTAAATCTGTTTTAGTAGGGGAAAATGGACTTTTCCATTAATTTGGGATAGGGCAGAGCTTCCTGATTTGTATTTAAATCTGGTTTAGGAAGGGAAAAAATGGACTTTTCCATGAATTTGGGATAGGGCAGAGCTTCCACCAGCCTGATTTGTATTTAAATCTGTTTTAGGAAGGGAAAAAACCGGATTTTTTTCGTGAATTTGGGATAGGGCAGAGCTTCCACCACCCTGAATATCCTGGAATAAATCTATTTAAATCTATTTTAGGAGGGGAAAAAATGGATTTTTCCATTAATTTGGGATAGGGCAGAGCTTCCAACACCCTGAACATCCTGGAATAAATCTATTTAATTCTATTTAAATCTGTTTTAGGAGGGGGAAAATGGATTTTTCCATGGATTTGGGATAGGGCAGAGCTTCCAACATCCTGATTTGCATTTAAATCTGTTTTAGGAGGGGAAAAAGGGCTTTTTAGGGTTATCCACGACAGCTGACAGCTCTTTAAGTGAATAAAACTGGTGTTTATATGATCAATTCCTGGGCTGTGTCCACCCTGAACATCCTGATTTGCATTTAAATCTGTTTCAGGAGGGGAAAAAGGGCTTTTTTAAGGTTATCCACGAGAGCTGATAGCTCTTTGAGTGAATCAGAGTGGTGTTTGTGGGAAGAATTCCTGTTGATGAGGGAGATTGGGTGTGAGCTCAGCTGAAATCATGGAATTGTGGAATTACAGGGTTTGGGATGGAAAGGACCGAAAAGTTTGTCCCAAAATGATCCCAAAATGATCGCAGATGGCTCCAGCCTGGCCTTGGGCACTCCCAGGATCCAGGAGCAGCCAGAGTTTATTTGGGAATTCCATTCCATCCCTCCTCACCCTCACCGGGAAGGGATAATTCCCAATATTCCACCTGAACCTTGGAATTCCCGTCACTCCGAAGCCGTTCCCTTCTCCTGTCGCTCCAGGCCTCTGTAAACATTCCCTCTCGGCCTTTCTCCCCTCAGGGCACAGTGACAGCACCCTGAAAGCTCCCTTTTCCCGGCGGGGCGATGCCGGTGATCCCAGAGTTTTGTGGGAAGAGATGAAGTTCCCTGCCGCTCCCACCGCCCCAGGCCCCTCCCGCCGGCACCGCCTCCTTCCTCCCCGCAGATCCCCGCGGCGCCGTGCTCACCCTACAGCCGCTCCATGGGCTCCGGGCCGGGCTGGGGAGGGCACGGAGCCCCTAAACCCCCGCAGGGCTCCGCGCCTCCATTTTAGCGGGGAGCGGGCCGCCGCTTCCCCTCACGGCCAACATGGCGCCGGGGCATGGAGCGGAGCGGGGTGTGCTGCTAGACGGGACGCGGTGCCGCCGAGGGGGTGTGGCGCCCCCTGGCGGCTTGGAGGATCGCGGCCGTGGGTCCTCTTAGCCCTATTAGAAAACGTTAACAAATAATTAGAAAAAAATAAAATTAATAACAAATATATTAAATAATATTAAATAATAAATGCATAATAAATATTATACCTAGTAAAGTATACTATAGTAAAGTATAATATTATCTATTGTGCAAGATAACGAATTGTATTAATTTGGTAAATTATTACTTTTAATTTAGTAATTTATTATTTATTATATATAATAACATATATTACGTATAGTGTTTATTATTTATTATATATTATATTCTATATATTCTAATTTATTGTTTATATTTATTTTTATTTGTTATTATACATTATTTATTATATATAATTATTATTATATAATTAATAAATAGTAATTTGTTATTTATCATATATAACAAATATAATAATAAATAATCCAATGATATACATAATAAATAAATAATAATAATAATTAGAATAAATAGAATTAATAATTATAGTTTTTACTAATAATTTAGTAAATTTTTACTCTCAGTAAAAAGTCAATAAATTATAATTATTAACCAAAATTAAAATAATAAAAATTAAAAATAAAAAAAGTCAACGTTATCTCAAGTCGCGGTGCTCTTTCACACAAGACCATCGCATATTTTCAGACCTCATCAGCACGAAAGGAGAGCTGCTCAGTGGAGCAGACAGCAGGAGCATCCCTGCCTCAAGGACACCTGGAATTATTAAACCTTAAGGATGGAATAAATCAAAATATCGATGCTGGCTGCGTGAACATCGCTGACTCGGCAAAACACTCAAGGTCCCTGAGCCCTAGAGCTGAGCTATCTTCATTTGAACACCCATCTGGACGTTAGAATATTCTCCAGGACATTATCATATCCACTTGGATGATAGAATATCCACTGGAATATCCACCTGGAAATTAGAATATCCACTTGGATGATCGAGTATCCACTGGAATATCTACCTGGAAATTAGAATATCCACTTGGATGATAGAATATCCACTGGAATATCCACCTGGAAATTGATATCCACTTGGATGATAGAATATCCACTGGAATATCACCTACCACACACTTCAACCCATAAATCCCCCTAATTCCACTTTGAATATCCACCTGACAATAGAATATCCACTAATATACCTGGATAACAGAATATCCACTGGAATATCCACCTGGACAATAGAATATCTACCTGGATAATAGACTATCCACTGGAATATCTACCTGGAAAATAGAATATTCACCTGGATAATAGAATATCCACCTGGATATTATAACTCCCAACTCTCTTCATTATAAACCCCACACTTTCCTGCTCCAGGCGACCCTGCCTTGTCAGGGGGTTGGACTGAATGCTCTCCAGAGGTTCCTTCCAATGGATCCACAAGCTTGGAAAATTCCCACTAATCCTGGCAGAGGAGCAGAGCTTGGGAAGAGACCAAAGCTTGGGAAGAGACCAAAGGGGAACCGCAGCGAGTAAACAGCAAAATCCGCTGCGACGGGCTGGATTTGTGGCCGAGCACCCCAGGCTGGACAGAAACAACCCGTTTTTCTCGGGGGAGGGAATCGCACATCGGGAAAGGATCCCAATTCCCGGAAAAAGCCGGGAGCGGCCGCTCTGGGCTGTACAGTGATAAGAGCGGTGGAGGCGCTCCGGAGCTCAGAGCCCGGATAGCTCAGTCGGTAGAGCATCAGACTTTTAATCTGAGGGTCCAGGGTTCAAGTCCCTGTTCGGGCGGTTAAACTTTTCCGCAAATGAACCCTATTTTTTTTTTTATTTCCTGCCCCGATTGCCCGCGGGCTCAGCAGAGACCCTCCGGCGGGCAGCGCCGGTCGTGCCGAGGGTGTAAAAAGGGTTTTTTGGGTAAAAAAAGAAAATTCTGCGGCGAAAAAGAGGGAAAAAGTTAACGCCCGAACAGGGACTTGAACCCTGGACCCTCAGATTAAAAGTCTGATGCTCTACCGACTGAGCTATCCGGGCTCTACTGCCAATGCCCGTAGTGCAGGAAGATCCCGCAGCACATGGGGGTGAGAGACTCTCGATATTGTCCTTCCCTGCACCCCACTGTGTGCACCCCACTGTCTGAACCCCTACCTGAACCCCATTATCTTCACCCCACTGTCTGCACCCCGTACCTAAACCCCCACTGTCTGTACCGCCTACCTGAACCCCATTATCTGCACCCCACCGCCTGTACCCCACTGGCTGTACCCCACTGTGTGCACTCCACTGTGTGCACCCCACTGTCTGTACCCCACTGCCTGCACCCCACTGCCTGCACCCCACTGTCTGCACCCCACTATCTGTACCGCCTACCTGAACCCCATTATCTGCACCCCACTGTCTGTACCGCCTATCTGAACCCCATTATCTGCACCCCACTATCTGCACCCCCTACCTGAACCCCATTATCTTCACCCCACTGTCTGCACCCCACTATCTGCACCCCCTACCTGAACCCCATTCTCTGCACCCCACTGTCTGCACCCCCCCCCCCCCACTATCTGCAACCCTACCTGAACCCCATTTTCTGCACCCCACTGTCTGCACCCCACTATCTGCACCCCCTACCTGAACCCCATTATCTTCACCCCACTGCACTCTCCTGATTCCATCCCCCCCCTTAAAACTCTGCCTGCACCCCATTTTCTGCACCTTCCTGCCTCCATCTCCCTGCCTTAAACCCCTGCCTGCACCCCACCATCTGCACCCCACCATCTGCACCCCACCATCTGTACCCCACCATCTGCACCCCACCATCTGCACCCCACCATCTGTACCCCACCATCTGCACCCCCATCTGCACCCCACCATCTGCCCCCTCCTGCCTGCACCTCCCTGCCTTAAACCCCACTGTCTGCACCCCCCGATTGAACCCTCCCTGCCTGAACCCCACTAGCTGCACCCCACCCTCCTGCCTGCCCCTCACTGCCTGAACCCCTTCCTAATTAAACCCCCTAATTAACCTAATTGAACCCCCTAATTGAACCCCCTCTGCCTGCCCCCCCTGTGCCCCCCGGACACTCCCGGGCAATCCCGGGGTTCTGGCACAGCTCAGGATCCCAATAAACCCCCACCGGGCTCATCCCACTCATCCCACATGTTTTTAAATTCCATTTTATCTTTTTTTCCATTAACCCCGTGGGCTGTGGATCCCCACTGCCGGCTTTGGGGTTCCCCCAGCAAAGTGGGGTTCAGAGGGGAAGAGGAGGACAGGGAATGATCCATGCCGGGACAGGGAATGATCGATCCAGGACAGGGAATGATCCATCCCGGGACAGGGAATGATGGATCCAGGACAGGGAATGATCGATCCCAGGATAGGGAGTGATCGATCCACGACAGGGGATGATCCATCCCAGGAGAGGGAATGATGGATCCAGGACAGGGAATGATCCATCCCAGGATAGGGAATGATCGATCCAGGACAGGGAATGATCCATCCCAGGACAGGGAATGATCCATCCAGGACAGGGAATGATGGATCCAGGACAGGGAATGATCCATCCCAGGACAGGGAATGATCGATCCAGGACAGGGAATGATCCATCCCAGGACAGGGAATGATCCATCCCGGGACAGGGAATGATCGATCCAGGACAGGGAATGATCCATCCAGGACAGGGAATGATCCATCCAGGACAGGGAATGATCCTTCCAGGACAGGGATGATCGATCCAGGACAGGGAATGATCCATCCCAGGATAGGGAATGATGGATCCAGGACAGGGAATGATCCATCCAGGACAGGGAATGATCGATCCAGGACAGGGAATGATCCATCCCGGGACAGGGAATGATCGATCCAGGACAGGGAATGATTATCCCAGATAGGGTATCATCCACGACAGATGATCCATCCCAGGAGAGGGAATGATCCATCCCAGGACAGGGAATGATCCATCCCGGGACAGGGAATGATCGATCCAGGACAGGGAATGATCCATCCAGGACAGGGAATGATCGATCCAGGACAGGGAATGATCGATCCGGGACAGGGAATGATCCATCCCGGGACAGGGAATGATCCATCCCACGACAGGGAGTGATGTCCCTGAACACGAGGCTGGTTGGGCCTGCAGGGACATGGGGTCACCCCAAGATCCCAACACCTCCTCGCACGCCGCGGTGAATCCCACAAAACCCTCTCTCCTCCCGGGGAACCTCGAGGAAGGCCGGGCTAATCCGCTGGATTCCATAATCCCGGGATAATCCCTGCCTGCGCTAAACCCGAACCCAGCTGTGCCCCGCGGCTCTCCCAGCGCGGCTCTCCTGCCATTCCGGGTGCCACTGTCCCTGTCTGCCAGGGGAAACACAGCCCGGCCACTGCTGCCAGCCCTCGGGGACATCTGGCCGCTCGGGGTGTCACCCGGTCCGCCTGCGGTGGTGGCAGTGTCCCCACCCAGCTAGGGGCTCTGGGGGGGTGACTTTGGGGTCCCCAGGGATGTCCCATGAGGGTGGGAGAGGTGGAGGGGGACACGGGCAGAGCGGTGGGAGCAGCTGGGAGTCCCGGGATGGGGACAGGAGGGGGACATGTCCCCGGGATTCCGTGGGGAGGGCTGGGAGCATCCCGGGGACACGCGGGGGGACAGCGGGGAGGGATGCGGGGACAGGGAAGGAGGATGTGGGAATGCGGGGACAGCGTGCCGGGGGTGCCGTGGGGCACCCGGAGCGTCCTGGGGACACCGGGGGACATTCGGGGGACACCAGCCCAGGCCCTGTGCAATGCGGAGCACCCCGGGGACATTCAGGGGGACACCGGGGGACACCAGCCGGGGGCTCTGTGCAATGCGGAGCACCCCGGGGACATCCCGGGGACACTGGGGGACATCAGCCCGGGGCCGGAGCAATGCGGAGCGTCCCGGGGACATTCAGGGGGACACCGGGGGGACACCGGTTCGGGCTCTGTGCAATACGGAGGGAGATCGGGAGCACCCTGGGGACATTCAGGGGACACCGGGAGACACCAGCCCGGGCTCTGTGCAATGCGGAGCACACCGAGGACATTCCGGGGGGACACCGGGGGACACCAGCCCGGGCTCTTTGCATTGCAGAGCACCCTGAGGACATTCAGGGGGACACCGGGGGACATCAGCCCGGGCCCTGTGCAATGCGGAGGGAGATCGGGAGCATCCCGGGGACACTGGGGGGCATCAGCTCGAGTCCGGAGCAACGCGGAGCACCCCGGGGACATTCCGGGGGACACAGGGGGACACCGGTTCGGGCTCTGTGCAATACGGAGGGAGACCAGGGGCATCCCGGGGGCATTCAGGGAGACACCGGGGGACACCAGCCCGGACTCTTTGCATTGCAGAGCACCCTGGGGACATTCCAGGGGACACCGGGGGACACCAGCCCGGACCCTGCGCAATACGGAGCACACCGAGGACATTCCGGGGGACACCGGGGGACACCAGCCCGGGCCCTGTGCAATACGGAGCGCAGCCGGGAGATGGCCCCGCACCGCCCCGCGCTCTGCCCGCCATTGTCCGCCGCCTCCGCCGCGATGCTCCCGCCTCCCCCCGGCTCCTCCCGCCTCCCCCCGGCTCCTCCCGCATCCCCCCGCCTCCTCCCGCCTCCCCCGGCTCCTCCCGCATCCCCGCCGCCGCCGCCGCCGCTCGGAGCAGGTAGGGCCGCGCCGGGGAGCTGGGGGCTCCGCTGGGCTCCTGCCGGGCTCTCCCCGCTGGGAAATGATGTTTTAGGTGGAAATTCAGGGCTGCGCGGCAGTAATTTCCCCTCGCCGAGGAGCTGCGGGGCGTTCCCGGCGCTCCCCCAGAGCTGCGGCTGCAGCAGCGAGAACCCCAAAAACCCCGCGGAGGTGGGGGGGACGCCGCGCTGTCCCTGCCCGGGGTTTGGGATGTCCCCTGGGGCCGCGGGGACAGGGGGTTTGGGGGGTCCGGGGGAGCGGAACAATGCAACGGACCCCGAGGAACGGCGAAGTTGGTTCTGGGCGGTGGGGATGGGGATGGGGATGGGGATGGGGATGGGGATGGGGGGTTCTGTCCCCTCCCGGCGGGGCTGAGACCCCCCAGCGGCACAGGGGTGGGGACAGGGATGGGGACAGGGATGGGGACAGGGAAATAGGGGAGAGAAACAGGACAGAGAAACAGGGAAGGGACGGGGACAGCGGGCACAGAATCCTAGAAGGGTTTTGGTCATTAGGGACCTTGAAGACCCTCTCGTTCCCTCCCCCCTGGGGAGCGATGGCACCCTCCGGATCCGCGGTGGGGACAGGGCCGGGGACAAGGGACAGAGCCAAGGACAAGGACAGGGCCAAGCCAGCCCTGCTGTGGGGCCAAGCAAACCCAGCAGGGCGGTTTTAGGGCCAGGAGGCTCTTTGCGGGGATGCTGGGCGATCTCGGGGTGCTGCAGCTCCCCCTGCGCATCCCAAACTTCGCAGGGATGCTCCTGGAGAAACTCCGGCGGTTTGGGAGTTGTTACCCTGCAGGGATCTATCGACTCCGAGCGTGTGAGGCTGAGCACGGCTGGGATTGTTCCCGGGATCTGGGCCGGGCTCGGCGTGACCAGGAAAATCAATCCTTCCCTCCCGGAGCGGGAGGGATGAGAAAACAGGGAGCTGTGGGGTGAGGGAACCTGCCTGGAGCCTGGATTTCCCAGGAAAATCAACCTTTCCCTCCCCAAATAGGAGAAATGGGATAACAGAGAGCTGTGGGGTGAGGGAACCTGCCTGGATCTCCCAGGAAAATCAACCTTTTCCTCCCCAAATGGGAGAAATGGGATAACAGGGAGCTGTGGGGTGAGAGAACCTGTCTGGATCTCCCAGGAAAATCAACCTTTTCCTCCCCAAGTGGGAGAAATGGGATAACAGGGAGCTGTGGGGTGAGGGAACCTGCCTGGAGCCTGGATTTCCCAGGAAAATCAGCCTTTTCCTCCCCAAGTGGGAGAAATGGGGTGACAGGGAGTGTAGGATGAGGGAACCTATCTGGATCCCAGATCTCCCAGGAAAATCAATCCTTTCCCTCCCGGAGTGGGAGTGATGGGATAACAGGGAGCTTTTGGGGTGAGGGAACCTGCTCGGCACCTGTCTTTTCCAGGAAAATGAATTCTTCCCTCCCAGAGCGGGAGGAATGGGATAACAGGGAGCTGTGGGGTGAGGGAACCTGCCCATCCCGGATTTCCCGGGATAACCGCCCCGGCCAGGCGCCTGCCCCACCTCCTCGCCTCCGAAATTCCACAGGGAGGTTGGGGAGAGGATCCAGAGGATCAGCCCTGCCCCGCCAGCCCGGCGTTTGGGATGCACAGGGATGGGGAAGGGCTGGCGGGTCTGGGGTCCCTCCAGGGAGCAGCATTCCCAGCCCCATCCCGCTTTTCCTGGGCCGTGTCCTTGGCTCTCTGGCAGGGCACGGGGATGCTGCGGGATGAGCAGCCTCGGGAGGGAATTCCCACTGCAGGCTGGGCTGGATCTGGGGAGGATTTGGGACTCCTGTGCCCTAAAATTTGCTGTGGGTGCTGCTTGGGGTGATCCCTGTCCTCCTCCCTGCATCCCGGGATTTTCCATGTCCTCCCTGCATCCTGGAGTGATACCTGTCCTCCATCCATGTTCTCCTCCCTGCATCCCAGGCTGATCCCTGTCCTCCTTTCCCCATCCCAGGATGATCCCTGTCCTCCTTTCCCCATCCCAGGATGATCCCTGCCCTCCTTCCTAATCCCAGAAATCCCTGTCCTCCTCCCTGCATCTCAGGATGTTCCTGGGATGTCGTTCCTGCATCCTAGGATGATCCATGTCCTCCTCCTTGTATCCCAGAACGAACTACATCCTTCCTGCATCCCAGGATGATCCATGTCCTCCTCCCTGCATCTCAGGATGTTCCTGGGATGTCGTTCCTGCATCCTAGGATGATCCCTGTCCTCCTCCTTGCATCCTGGGATGATCCCTGTCCTCCATCCATGTCCTCCTCCCTGCATCCCGGGCTGATCTGTGTCCTCGTCCCTGAATCCCAGAAGGATCCCTGTCCTTCTCCCCACATCCCGGGATGATCCATGTCCTCCTCCCTGCATCCTGGAGTGATCCCTGTCTTCCTCCCTGCATCTCAGGATGTTCCTGGGATGTCGTTCCTGCATCCTAAGATGATCCCTGTCCTCCTCCCTCAATCCCTGAATGATCCCTTCCCTCCTCCCCACATCCCTGTCCTCCTTTCCCCATCCCAGGATGATCCCTGTCCTCCTCCCTCAATCGTAGAAGGATCCCTGTCCTCCCAGCATCCCAGAATGATCCCTGTCCTCCTCCCTCAATCCCAGAATGATCCCTGTCCTCCCCACATCCCAGGTGATCCCTATCCTCCTTTCCCCATCTGTGATCCGTGTCCTCCTCCCCACATCCCGGGATGATCTCTGCCCTCCTCCCTGAATCCCAGAAGGATCCCTGTCCTCCATCCCTGTCCTCCTCCTCATCCCGGCTGATCTGTGTCCTCCTCCCTCAATCCCAGAATGATTCCTGTCCTCCCTGCATCCCTGTCCTCCCCACGTCCCGGCGATCCATGTCCTCCTCCCTGAATCCCAGAATTATCCCTGCCCTCCTCCCTCACATCCCAGAATTATCCCTGCCCTCCTCTCTCAATCCCAAGATGATCCCTGTCCTCCTCCCTCCATCCCAGAATGATCCCTGCATCCCTGTCCTCCCCACATCCCGGGATGATCCATGTCCTCCTCCCGGAATCCCTGAATGATCCCTGTCCTCCCTGCATCCCGGGGTGATCTCTGTCCTCCTCCCTCCATCCCAGAATGATCTCTGTCCTCCTTTCCCCATCTGAGGACGATCCCTGCCTTCCTCCCCACATCCCGAGATGATCCATGTCCTCCTCCCTCAATCCCAGAAGGATCCCTGTCCTCCCTGCATCCCAAAAGGATTCCTGCCCTCCTCCCCACATCCCAGGATGATCCATGTCCTCCTCCCTCAATCCCTGAATGATCCCTGTCCTCCCAGCATCCCAGAATGATCCCTGCATCCCTGTCCTCCCCACATCCCAGGATGGTTCCTGTCCTCCTCCCTCAATCCCAGAAGGATCCCTGTCCTCCTCCCCACATCCCGGGATGATGATCCCTGTCCTCCTGCCGCTCCGCCCGCGGGAGCATCTGGCTCCGGGAGCAGGAGCCCCATGGCAACCGGGAAGGGCTGGAGCGTTTGCCATGGATACAGAGCAGATCCTCCCCCGGGATGGCGATGGGCAGCGGGAGCAGCCAGCCTCATCCTGCTGCTCCTTCCCGTCGCATCCCGGGGATTCTCCCCATGGGTCAGCTCTCCGGGGCGCCTTGGCGCTGTTTGGGGGCATTTTTGGGGCTGTTTTGGGGCCATTTTTGTGGCATTTTGGGGGCATTTTTGGAGCCATTTTTGTGGCATTTTGGGGGCGTTTTGGAGGCATACGGGGGCCTCGAACTGTCCGGTTTATTGGGGCATTTTTGGGGCTATTTTGAGGCATTTTGGGGAGATTTTGGGGCTCCAGCCCGGTGCCGGGTGGGTGGCAGGGAGGAAGCCGAGATTTGCATGGGACACGGCTGGTGGCACTGGGGACAGGTGGCACCGGGGATGCCACCCCCAGAGTCCCCCAGAACCCCAGCCCTGGGGGCGGGGGGGGTGAGTAATCCCAAAACTCCGGCCGTGGGTGTGACACGGGGACAGGAGGGGACACGAGGTGTCAGGGTGGGGGGGCTGCAGCTGCCTGGGGACAGTTTTGGGACACTTTTGGGGCATTTTTTGGGCGATTTTGGGGCGATTTGATGGCCACCTGGCATCCCCCACGGGGCCAGGAGTGGGATTGTCACCTCCCCTTTGCCCCATCCCGGTCCCCTTGTCCCCTTCATCGTCCCCATCCCGACACCTCCAGGTTTTCCCTCCCTTTTCACTGCTCCCCATTGGGGTTTTGGGGATTTTCTCAATCCCAAACCTCTCCAGGGCAGGATTTCCTCCCGAGGAGGGTGGAAATCCGTGGAAAATGATGGAAGAGCCTCTGGCATCATCCAGCTCCACATCCTGCCTGCTCTGGAGAGCAAACCTGGCTATTAATAGGAGAAAAATCAGCTGGGAGAGCAGGAAACTCCAGCGGGACGGGTCGGAAATGGGGTTGGATCATCGGGAACAGGGATGAAATCCAGGTTTTTCCTCCTGAAAAACCCTTTGGCAGCTCCAAACCCCCTCTGGAAATCTGGGAATCCCGTGGGGTTTGGGATTTGGGTTTTCATGGGGAATGGGAAGGGAGATGCCTGGAAAAGTCTGCCGGGATGGGATTTGGGGGAAATCCAAATTTCCAAGCCTCTTTCTCTTCCAGAGGGTTGGATTTGCTGGATTTGGGGTTTGTGGCTCCAGGAATGAAACCCTCTAGGGGTTATTTGATTTTTTTTTCCCATGATTTTTGAGAACTGGTTCCCATTTCAGGGCTTCCAGTTCCAAACCAGGATGGGAATTCCGAGTTTCCCCAAAAACACACCCGGAGACCCCAAGGGCTTTCCATGGGGGATCCCAAAATTCCCCTTTTCCCTTAATTTTGGGGAGAATCAAGACCAGAGAGTTCCTCTGGGAGCGGGAAGAGCAGATCCCACTTTTCCCAGAGCGTGCCAGAATCCCTGGGAATGCATCACCCCCAAAATCCTGGAATAAAATCCTGGATTCCCGAGGACATCCCTGGAGTTCTGTGCCTCCAGGGAGCTTTGTGGTGACAGTGACAGTGGCAGGGATCATTCCAGAGGCTGGGAATGCCGGCAGGATGGATGGATGGATGGAGAGGTGAAGGCTTTATCCCGGCGCTCCTCCCTCCCTCCCGGCCGGATTGTGAATGGATTGGGAATTGTCTCCCTGATAGGCATAACCTCCATCCGGGAATGTGGATTCCCGGGAATCCCAGATGCTGCGGGATGGGGCTGGAGAGGGGGAAGGGAGGGGTGGAGGGGTTGGGGTGAGCAGGGAATCCTTGGAATTCTGGCCCTGGGCACTGGAAAACAGGGCTGGATCTGCCAGGGGATCCTGTAGGATCCTGAGAGGGGAATGAAGGGAAAGGAGGGATTGGGGTGAGCAGGGAATCCCTGGAATTCTGGCCCTGGACACTGGAAAATGGGGCTGGATCTGTCCTGAGATCCTATAGGATCCTGCAGGGGGAAAGGGTGGGATGGAAGGATTGGGATGAGCAGGAAACTCCTGGAATTCTGTCCCTGGGCACGAGGATTCAGGATTGGATCTGCCATGGGATCCTGTAGGATCCTGAGAGGGGAATGAAGGGAAAGGAGGGATTGGGGTGAGCAGGGAATCCCTGGAATTCTGGCCCTGGACACTGGAAAATGGGGCTGGATCTGTCCTGAGATCCTGTGGGATCCTGCAGGGGGAAAGGGAGGGATGGAAGGATTGGGGTGAGCAGGGAATCCCTGGAATTCTGGCCTTGGGCATGAGGATTCAGGATTGGATCTGCCATGGGATCCTGTAGGATCCTGAGAGGGATGGGAATGCTCAGGAAACCCCTGGAATTCTGGCCCGGGACACAGGGAATGCAGGGCTGGATCTGCCAGGGGATCCTGAGAGGGGAATGAAGGGAAAGGAGGGATGGGAATCCCTGGAATTCTGGCCCTGGGCACGAGGATTCAGGATTGGATCTGCCAGGGGATCTTATAGGATCCCGAGAGGGGAAAGGGAGGGATGGAGGGGCTGGGGTGAGCAGGGAATCCTTGGAATTCTATCCCTGGACACTGGAAAACAGGGCTGGATCTGTCCTGAGATCCTGTAGGATCCTGTGAGGGATGGGAATGCTCAGGGTATCCCTGGAATACTGCCCTGGGACACTGGAAGACAGTGCTGGATCTGCCAGGGGATCCTGTAGGATCCTGAGAGGGGAAAGGGAGGGATGGAAGGATTGGGATGAGCAGGGAATCCCTGGAATTCTAGCCCTGGGCACTGGGGAAAGCAGGGCTGGATCTGGCCCAGGGAATCCTGTAGGATCCTGCAAGGGAAAGGGAGGATGGAAGGATTGGGTACAGGGAACACTGGAATTCTGGCCCTGGGCATGAGGATTCAGGACTGGATCTGCCATGGGATCCTGTAGGATCCTGAGAGGGGAAAGGGAGGGATGGAAGGATTGGGGTGAGCAGGGAATCCTCTGGAATTCTGGCCCTGGGCACTGGAAAACAGGGCTGGATCTGGCCTAGAGATCCTGTAGGATCCTGAGAGGGATGGGAGGATGGAGATCAGGAAACCCCTGGAATTCTGGCCCTGGGCACTGGAGAATTCAGGGCTGGATCTGCCAGGGGATCCTGTAGGATCCTGCAAGGGGGAATGAAGGGAGAGGAGGGATTGGGGTGCTCAGGGAACTCCTGGAATTCTGGGTTGGATCTGCCCCAGGACCCCACAGGATCCTGCTGGGTTTCCCCAGAGCAGGGCTGAGCCCAGGGTGGCCCCAGACCCCCCACCCTAACGATGGCCCCATTAAATTCCCATTAAACCCCCTAGAGCAGGAGGCTCTGGCTGACATCAGCTCCTGCTCCTGGAGGGTGATTTTGGGGCTTTTCCATGGGGTTTTCCAAATCCTTCATCCTTCAGCTGGGAAGGGGAAGGGCTGAGCCACCTGCTCAGGGTGTCCCCAACCCAGGTGACATCCCCTGGGGACAGCACAACCCCTCACTGTGGCTTTGGGTTGGCTCTGTGGGGTCAAACCTGCTTCCCACCCCATTCCCACCCCATTCCCGTGGCAATTCCAGCCCCACACGCTGGATAAACCCTCTGATGTTTATCTTGGAGACCAGCGCGGAGCTGTGGCTTCCTCAGCCGCAAAAATCACTTCGGGGTTTATTGCTTTTGGGTTAAAAGCAGATTTTTTTTTTTTTCCCCGCTTTGTTCGGCTTCCAGCAGCCTGGCGCTGCCAGCTTTTGGGATTTCTGGTTTTCCAGGAAAAGCCCCCACCTGCCAGCAGGGCCTGAAATGCCAGGGGAGGGAACATTCCCAGCCTCTCAGCCCCCCCGAGCTGGTTTTTTCCAGCCGGGAAGCACAAAAATGCTGGATGAGCTGGCGCTGGGGGGCTGAGAGGGACAGGGAAGGGGACAAATCCCCTGGGAATGGCGGAGCCTGGAGCAGCTCGTTAGGAGCCATCTGGTCCTGCGGAGCGCGGGGGTCAGCGCAGCGGGGAGGGGTGACACGGCTGGGGGTGACAGAGAGCCCACGGGGCCACCAAAGGGGCTTCAGGGACACCAAAGGGGTTTCAGGGACACCCTGAGGGGCTTCAGGGGCACTCAGAAGGGTTTTAGGGTCACCCATGGGCTGCCCACCCGTTCAGCCCTGCCTTTCCCCATTCCCATCCGTTAATCCCATGATTTTTCCCATTCCCATGGGGAAATCCATGGGCTGCTCATCCATTCATCCCATGCCTTTCCCCACTTCCATCCATTAATCCCATACCTTTCCCCATCCATTCATCCCATGCATTTCCCCATCCACCAATCCCTCACCTTTCCCCATCCCCATCCATTCATCCCATCATTTTCCCCATTCCCATCCATTAATCCCTCACCTTTCCCCATTCCCATGCATTCATCCCGTGCCTTTCCCCATTTCCATCCATTAATCCTTGGATTAATGGATGGAAATTTCCCCCATTCCCAGCCATTTTTGGCCAGCCCATCCGTTCATCCCAAGATTTTCCCCATCCCCATCCATTCATCCCTCACCTTTCCCCATCCCCATCCGTTCATCCCATGATTTTCCCCATTCCCATCCATTAACCCACACCTTTCCCCATCCCTGTCTCTTCATCCCATGCCTTTCCCCATCCATTAATCCCTCACTTTTCCCTCTTCCCATCCGTTCATCCCATGCCATTCCCCATCCGTTCATTCCATGATTTTCCCCATTCCCATCCCTTAATCCCATGCATTTCCCCATCCGTTAGCCCCATGTCTTTCCCCATCCATTCATCCCATGCCTTTCCCCATCCCTTCATCCCATCACCTTTCCCCATCCCCATCCCTTCATCCCATGATTTTCCCCATTCCCATCCATTAATCCCATACCTTTCCCCATCCCCATCCCTTCATCCCATGCCTTTCCCCATCCCTTCATCCCATACCTTTCCCCATCCCTATCCCTTCATCCCATGATTTTCCCCATTCCCATCCATTAACCCACACCTTTCCCCATCCCCACCCGTTCACCCCTCACCTTTCCCCCCCCGTTAACCCCTCCCTTGCCGTCCCCAGGAGCAGCAGCATGCCGTTCTCCTGACGCCAGGCCCCGCAGGCAGTGCCGGCCATGTCCGGCCCCGGCGAGCACTGGCCGGCGCTGGAGTCGGTGGGGCTGAGCCGCAAGGAGCTGGCGCTGGCCGAGGCGCTGCAGATGGAGTACGACGCCTTGTCGCGGCTGCGGCAGGACAAGGAGGAGAGCCGCGCCAGGAAGGAGCGGCGCCGGGAGCGACCCCTCATCTCCTGGGATGACCCCGCTGACCGCAACGGGATCAAAGCCACGCGGGGACTCTCCGGCTCCGACCCCACGCTCGGCCCCGCTGTCCCCGAGGGTCCCCAGGTGTCCCCTGCTCCCGGGCCGGACCCCCAGCCGTGGCGGAAAGGCCCCCTGAGCGGGGATTACCTGTACATCCTGGAGGGGTCGGGACGGGATTTCCTCGGCGAGCCCCTCAACGGCTCCGCGCCCCGAAACGGCGCCGGTTCCCCCAAAAAGCTCTCCCCGCCGCCGCTGCCCCCCCGGCTGCCACTCTGGGGTTCCCCCGAGGGTGGCCAGCGCTCGGGCAAGGTGTCCCCGCCGCCCGCCAAGGGCCAGGGCCAGCCCAGGGACGTCAACATGTTCTCGGCGGCGCAGGACAAGCTCGTGGGGCGCCGCATCTGCCGCGAGGATCCCTACGGCATCGACGCCATCGCCTGCCTCAACCTCAAGGCCACCTACGAGGCCGAGGTGCTGCGGGAGGCGGCGCGCGGCTGGAAGGAGGGCAGGAGCATCCTGGAGAAGGAGCCGGGCGGGAAGCCGGTGGCGCGGAGCAAGACGATGCCGCCTCAGGTGCCGCCGCGGGCATACGGAGCTCGCGCCGGCGGCGGGAAGAACCTGGCGGCCAACAGGAACCGCAGGATCTCCGTGGAGCCGGTGAGGGGATCGGGGGGATCCTGGGGGGATGCTCAGAGGGGGTTTAGGGCTAGCTGAACAGGTTTCAGGCCACCCAAAGGGGCTTGAGGGCCAGCAAAAGGGGCTTTAGGGCCACCCTGAGGGGCTTCAGAGCCACCTTGAGGGGCTTTAGGGCCAATAAAAGGAGCTTTAAGGCCACCCTGAGGGATTTCAGGGCCATCAAAAGGGGTTTCAGGCCACCCCAAGGGGCTTCAGGGCCATCCTGAGGGGTTTCAGGGCCACTCAGAGGGGCTTTAGGGCAACCAAAAGGGGCTTTAAGGCCATCCTGAGGGGGTCCAGGACCAGTGTGAGGGGCATTTGGGCCACCAGAAGGGGCTTTAGGGCCACCCCAAGGGGTTTCAAGGCTACCCTGAGAGGCTTTAGGGCCACCAAAAGGAGCTTTAGGGCCACCCTGAGGGGTTTCAGGGCCACCAAAGGGGGCTTTAAGGCCATCTCGAGGAGCTTCACAGCCACCGAAAGGGACTTCAAGGCCACCAAAAGAGGCTTTAGCGCCACCGAAAGGGGCTTCAGGGCCACTCAGACAGACTTTAGGGCTACCCTGAGGGGCTTCAAGGCCACCCAGAGGGGCTTCAGGGCCACCGTGAGGGGCTTCAAAGCCACAAGGGGGCTTTAAAGCCATCTCGAGGGGCTTCAAGGGCATCAAAAGGGGCTTTAGGGCCACCCAGAGGGGCGTCAGGGCCACCAGTCCCCACCACAGTGGCCCTGGGGTGTCCCAGGCCGCTCCAGCGGGGTGTCCAGTGATCCCCACAGGGGTGACCTTCAGGCTGGACCCCCGGAGGTGACCCCAGCTGACCAGAGCTCGCACCCTGCCCCACAGGTAGCCCCCAGGCAGCGCTCACTAGCCAACGGCTACGAGCTCTTCGAGGTGTCTGAGGAGCGGGACGAGGAGGTGGCAGCCTTCTGCCACATGCTGGACGTGTGAGTAGCAAAACCCCCCCAAACCTGGGATTTTGGGGTTCCCCTAAAATCCGCGGGGATCCCTGAGCCATCCCTCCCTCCCCAGGCTGCGCTCCAGCTCCAGCTCCAGCACGGAGGATTATTCCCTGACGGGGTTGGTGTGGAATTCCGTCAACCCCAGCCCGGAGCAGCTCGGCCACGGCGTCAGCCTGAAGGTGACAGTGGTGTGTGACAGCCTGAGGGAGCCGCTGACCTTCACCTGCGACTGTGAGTGTGGCCCTCGGAATGCCCGGGATCCCCGGAATTCCCGAAATTTCCAGGATTCCCTGTCCCCGCAGGCTCCTCCACGGTGGACCTGCTGATTTACCAGGCGCTGTGCTACACCCACGACGAGCTCTGCGCGGTGGATGTGGAGGATTTCCTGCTCAAGATCTGCGGCCTGGAGGAATTCCTGCAGAAGTGAGTGGCTGCAGATAGGGGGAAAGGGAAAAAATGGGGAAAAAAGGGGGAAAAAGGGGGAAAATCCCATCCCGGGCACTCCAGGGTGTGATCCTGGTGAGCACAACTGGAGCTCCAAGGCTTAGAAGTCTTGGATAAATCCTTGGAAAAGGTGGGAGAGGGATGGGGGGACTAGAGGAGAATCAGGGCAAAGCCAGGGATGGGTGTTGGGCACATCCTGAGGGGCTTTCAGGGCCACCAAAAGGGGCGTCAGGCCACCCTGAGGGGCTTCAAGGCAACCCTGAGAGGCTTTAGGGCCACTCAGAGGGGCTTCAGGCCACCCTGAGGGGGTCCAGGGCCACCAAAAGGGGCTTCAGGCCACCCTGAAGGGATCCAGGGCCATCCTGAGGAGCTTCAGGGCCACCAAAAGGGACTTTAGGGCCACCAAAAGGGGCTTCAGGCCATCCTGAGGAGCTTCAGGGCCACCTTGAGGGGCTTCAAGGCCACCCTGAGGGCTTTAGGGCCACTCAGAGGGGCTTCAGGGCCACCAAAGGGGACTTCAGGCCACCCTGAGGGGCTTCAAGGCAACCCTGAGGGGCTTCAGGGCCACCAAAAGGGGTTTCAGGGTTACTCAGAGGGGTTTCAGGGCCACCTCGAGGGGCTGTTCCTGGGGTTGCAGAGCCCCTGTGGTGCCACACAGCCCCGTGCAGGTGGGCACAGGTGGGCACAGCAGCCCTGAGGGGCTCAGAGCTGCCAGGGATGGATCCATCCAGCTGTGGGCTGGCATTCCCAAAGGGATGAAGCCCTTTTCCAGCAGGGAGCAGCCCCTGGGCACAGAGCAGGGCATTCCCTAAAGGACATTTCCCATATCTCCCTCTGGGAGAGCCCCAGGACACAAAGCCCCTTTTGTAGCCCAGCTTTTCTTCCCCCATCTTCCCGTGGCCCAGGAGGTGCTGGAAGTGCCAAATCCCTCCCTGCAGAGCTGCTCAGGGCTCTGGAGCTCCTCACGGCATCCTGAGCCGCTGGCATCGGCTTCCTGTGGGATTGAGCCAGGGCTAATCCACCCTTTCTGCCAGGAGCCAGCGAAGGGAGCAGGGCTGGGGTGGGTTCTGCTCCGGGGTGCTTCCTATGCCAGGGGATCAGGATGTCATTCCCAGCCCCAGGATGTCATTCCCTGCTCCAGTGTTCTCCTGTCATTCCCTGCTCCAGGGGTACTTCCCATGCCAGGGGGATCGGGAAGTCATTCCCAGCTCCAGGATTCTCCCTGTCATTCCCAGCTCCAGGATTCTCCCTGTCATTCCCAGCTCCAGGATTCTCCCTGTCATTCCCAGCTCCAGCATTCTCCTGTCACTCCCAGCTCCAGGGTTCAGCTGTCATTCCCAGCTCCAGGGTTCAGCTGTCATTCCCAGCTCCAGGATTCTTCCTGTCACTCCCATCTCCAGGGTTCTCCTGTCATTTCCAGCTCCAGAGTTCTCCCTGTCATTCCCAGCTCCAGCATTCTCCTGTCACTGCCAGCTCCAGGGTTCTCCTGTCATTCCCAGCTCCAGGATGTCATTCCCAGTGCCAGTGTTCCCCTGTCATTCCCAACTCCAGGATTCCAACTGTCACTCCCAGATCCAGGGTTATCCCTGTCATTCCCAGCTCCAGGATTCTTCCTGTCAGTCACTCCCAGCTCCAGCATTCTCTCTGTCATTCCCAGCTCCAGGGTTGTCCCTGTCATTCCCAGCTCCAAGGTTCACCCTGTCATTCCCAGCTCCAGGATTCCCCCTGATCCCACTCTCAGGGCATCCTCTAGCTCCTCAAATCCATTCTCTGTTTCCCATGGATGCCTGGAGTGGGTCCTGCTCCAGGGGTAATTCCCATGCCAGGGGGATCAGGATGTCATTCCCAGCTCCAGGGTTGTCCCTGTCATTCCCAGCTCCAGGGTTGTCCCTGTCATTCCCAGCTCCAGAGTTGTCCCTGTCACTCCCAGCTCCAGGATGTCATTCCCAGCTCCAGGATTCTCCCTGTCATTTCCAACTCCAGGATTCCACCTGTCACTCCCAGCTCCAGTGTTCCCCTGTCATTCCCAGCTCTAGGGTTCTCCCTGTCATTCCCAGCTCCAGCATTCCCCTGTCATTCCCACCTCCAAGATTCACCCTGTCACTCCCAGCTCCATGGTTCTCCTGTCACCCCCATCTCCAGGGTTCTCCCTGATCCCACTCTCAGGGCACCTCCATCCCCTCAGAGCCATGCCCTGCTTCCCACGGATCCCTGGCAGCTCCTGGCAGGCTGTGCTGCTCCACACCCGGCTCTGGCTCTGCCGAGGGGAAGGAGGGAGAACAATTCCTCATTCTTTGCCTTTCCTGGTGCCACAAAGGTCCCTGCGCAGGCAGGGCGGCCACCCTGAGCCCCAGCCAAGCTGCCTGGCCCTGGGAATGTCGGGATGGGGCATTCCAGGAGGGATTTTGGGGTGTGGGATGAGTGTGTGGGGCTCTCCCTGCACATTGGGAAGCCCAGAGTTCATCCAGCCCTGCAGGAAATTTGGACTTGTTGTGAGCCCAATGCTGCCTAGCCCTGGGATATTGGGATGGAGCATTCCAGGCAGGATTTTGGGGTGTGGGATGAGCTTGTGGGGCTCTCCTACTCATTGGGAAGCCCAGAGTTCATCCAGCCCTGCAGGAAGTTCAGCCTCACCCTGAGCCCATCCCAATGCTGCTTGGCCTGCCATGGGATATCGGGATGGGGCATTGCAGGCAGGATTTTGGGGTGTGGGATGAGCGAGTGGGGCTCTCCCTCACATTGGGAACCCCGAGTTCATCCAGCCCTGCAGGAAGTTTGGATTTGTTGTGAGCCCAAGGCTGCCTGGCCCTGGGATGTCGGGATGGAGCATTCCAGGCAGGATTTTGGGATGTGGGATGGACTTGTAGGGCTCTCCCTGCACATTGGGAAGCCCAGAGTTCATCCAGCCCTGCAAGGGAGTTCAGCCTTGTTGTGAGCCCAAGGCTGCCTGGCCGTGGGATATCAGGATGGGGTAATTCCAGGAGGGATTTTTGGGATGTGGGATGAGCCTGTTCCCCTGTCCCCGCAGCAAACACGCCCTGGGCAGCCACGAGTTCATCCAGCACTGCAGGAAGTTCGACATCGACATCCGCCTGCAGCTGCTGCGGAGGAAGGCGGTGCGCGGTGACCTGGCCCGCACGGTGCGTGTGGCACTGGGACACTGGTGTCACCTCCCAGTGACCCGATGGGACACGGGGGGCAGTGTCACCTCCCCGCTCAGCCCCTCTGTGTCCCCAGGCCAGCGATGACCAGAGCCCGTCCACCCTGAACCACCACATCCACCTGCAGGAGAGGCCCATCAAGCAGACCATCAGCAGGTAGGGCAGGGGACACGGTGGCACTGTCCCTGCAGTGGCGTTGTCCCTGCAATGGCACTGTCCCCAGTGGCACTCTCCCCATGGTGGCACCATCCCCCTGGTGTCACCGTCCCTGTGGTGTCACCGTCCCCGTGGTGGCAACATCCCCATGGTGGCACCGTCCCTGTGGTGGCATTGTCCCCACAATGGCGCTGTCCCCATAGTAGCACCATCCCCGTGGTGTCATTGTCCCCATGGTGTCACCATCCCTGTGGTGTCATCGTCCCCGTGGTGGCACTGTCCCCATGGTGGCACCATCCGCACGGTGTCACCATCCCCAGTGCCACCCGGCCGGGGCTCAGTGCCACTCGCTGTCCCCAGGCAGGCCCTGAGTCTCCTGTTCGACACCTTCCACAACGAGGTGGACACGTTCCTGGCGGCCGAGGTGAGGGCTGGGCTGGATTTCGGGGGTTTGGGGTCACTCAGGGGTCACTTGGGATTTGGGGTTTCCCCTTTTCCATGTGGGATCCTGAGGGAGAAAGGATGGGAATTGGGGAATGTCCTGAGTGGGAAGGGAAGGAGTGAAATTCCTGGCCCTGTACAGAACGATCCCAAAACCCTACCCTAAAGCAGAGTTACCTGAAACAGAGGCCGAGACAAGATTAAGAGAAAAAAAAGCAGATTAATTTATTGAAGCCCTTTAAGGTACATTTAGGGCAGACAGAGCCTGCTCCAGAGGCTGCACCCTAAACTGACCAATCACGAGATCTTCACCTTTGATAAATTCAGTCTTATTAACATATCAGCCCAATTCTCCAGTTACACCTCCAAGGTGGTGATGTCAACTACCCCAACTTTGCTCCCCAAATTCCCTGTTGTTACATATTTCGGGGCTCTGAGGCAGCAAAGTGTCCTCAGGTTCCCAACTGGGAGGAATTATTTTGTATAAAATGCCGACAACAGAACTTTCCAGCGCTTTCCACGCCGCCTAGAGCCGCACACCACAATACAGACACACGAAAAATAAAAGCTAAAAACCCTTCAAGCATCACCCACCTTTGCAGGGAGATTTCCCTCTGAAGGCTGAGCGGGTGATCCAGTCGGTCATGGCGATCTGCAACGCCCTGGCGGCCGTGGAATCCCAGGAAATCACAGCTGCCCTCAACCAGATGCCTCCCTGCCCTTCCCGCATGCAGCCCAAAATCCAGAAGGTGAGTTTTGGGAGAAAATCATCCCATCTGGCTCCTTTCTCTCTTTCCTCACCGCGTGGAAAATTCCGGAATTTTCTGGAATTCCTGGCTCTGGCAGCGCGGGGTGATTACATAAAGGTCACCTTGGCAGCGCTGGAGCTCAGGGGTTTCTTGTGGTTTCTCTTTTATTTTTGGGGTTTTTTTTTCCTTCTGCAGGATCCAAGTGTTCTGGCCAAGAGGGAAAATCGAGGTATTTCTGCTCTCCTTTCTGGGCTCGAGTTGGCGGCGCTTTTCATCTTCCAACCCCTCCTCCCCTTTCAACTCTCGAGGCCAGAAACGGGTTGGAAACCGGTCTGGTTGGGAAAAAAAATAGAATATAAAAAAAAAAAAAAAGAGGGTTTTGGGGTTTTGGGAAGGGTTTCGTGGCTCCCTGTGAAATCCAAGTGGGAAATTTGGAATTCTCCCTGTCATTCATTCATCCTGGGAAGGGGAACCAGCAGGGTCCCAAATCCAGGCTTGAGGGATGAATTGCCTTTTGCTGCTCTTAAAATTATGAGGCAGACGCAGTTAAAGGGCTTAAAAGGGT
The DNA here is from genome assembly GCA_024500445.1 of Entomyzon cyanotis. Taxonomy (NCBI): domain Eukaryota; kingdom Metazoa; phylum Chordata; class Aves; order Passeriformes; family Meliphagidae; genus Entomyzon; species Entomyzon cyanotis. The sequence continues at coordinate 4,392,209 of JAKEPQ010000908.1, read as the reverse complement.
TTTATTTTGGTATTTTAATAGGATGTTAGGTGCACAGCTCTTCAAAGGTGGAGCACGCCCAGGTGCACACCCTGTATAATTTTTATAATTTTTGATTTTTTCGGCGTATATAATTTTTATGGACTTTGAAAATTAGCGTATCTGTCCAGAATCCCCCAATAAGAAACCCAATAAATGAAGAGATGTCTCCTTATTTTAAAGAAAATCCCCCCACATGAGGCTAGAGCTCAGGTTATAAAATTCATTCCAGATAGAAGGTGAAACTTCGAGTTTTTGATAGCATGGGGCTCTCTGCTTTTTTACTGAAGGTCTTTCTGCCTAAAAACCCCAAAGAACCCAAAAAGAACCTAAGAACCCCAAAACTAAGCTAGAATATCAGACTACAAAATTTTCAAGTGTGTAGGTTAAGGGTATAGGGGATATGGAAGAGATGTAAAAGGTACAAAATTGCATAAAAGATTATATAAAAACCCAAAAGGGTGTATAAAAAAGGTCGGGATTGATCCCTGTCCCTATTTCCCGCAGAGAGGATCGTGGAGAGCCTGACTGCTGCCATCCTCAACCTGGTGGAGCTCTACTGCAGCACCTTCAACGCCGATTTCCAGACAGCCACACCTGGCAGCCGCGAGCTGGGCGTGGCTCAGGAGGCACGGCTGCTCACCTGTCCCCTCTCCTTCACCGTCTATGCCACCCACCGCATCCCCATCACCTGGGCCGCCAGGTGAGCTCACCTGGGTGGGGCTGGTGTCGGGGGAATGCGGGGTGAGACGCCCCGGGCTGGGGCTGTGGGGTGGGGATGGTGGGAAGAGGGATGGTGGGAGTTGGAGGGTCTGGGAAGGGTGGGAATTGTGGAATGTCCTAAACGGGGAGGAATCAGTAATTCTGACTGCTGGGATTTGCCAAAGTACCGCAGAGTGTGTGGGAATGCTGGCGCTGGGACATCCCAAAATCCCACTGAGTGCTAGGGATGCCATCCCACTGCACTGGGATGTCCCAAAATCCCACCATGTGCCTGGGAATGCTGGCAGTGGGACACCCCGAAATCCCACTGAGTTCCTGGGAATGCTGGCATTGCCACCCAGTTCCTGGGAATGCTGCACCGGACATCCCAAAATCCCACCCTGTGACTGGGATGTCCCAAAATACCACCATGTGCCTGGGAATGCTGGCACTGGGAAACCCTAAAATCCCACTGCATGCCTGGGATGTCCCAAAATCCCACCAAGTTCCTGCAATGTCCCAGAATCCCACCATGTGCCCAGGAATGGTGGCACTGGGACACCCTGAAATCCTACTGTGTGCCCAGGATGCCCCAAAATCCCACCAGGTTCCTGGGAATGCTGGCACTGGGACATCCCAAAATCCCACAGTGTGCCCGGGAATGCTGGCATTGGAACACCCAAAAATCCCACCGAGTTCCTGGGAACGCTGGCACTGCCACCCTGTTCCTGGGAATGTCCGGCAGGGTGGGATGTCACCGCAGCTCCGCCTGGGCTGGCTCACCCCGCCACATCCCGCACGTCACCCCGCACACCCCGCACATCATCCCACAAATCCTCCCACACACCCCACACACCACACCCCGCACACCCTGCTCCCAGGGGAGGTGACAGCCGGCCCCGTGCCCCACGGCAGCGGCGCCCCTTTGTTGCGCCCCTCGGTGCCCGTGCCCGGCGCGGGGGGCCCGGGAGGGGCGCGGGGGTGGCGGCAGCGGCGCCGGCAGCAGCCGCCCCGCCGGGGACCCCTCGCCTTTGTCCCCGCGCTCAATGCGTTCCCCTCGGTGAGTGGCTCCGAACAAAGGCTGGAGCCTGGGAAATGCCGCCAGCCCCTGACCCCCGGCGCCCCCCGGGCCGGCCCGGATTGTCGCCCGGCACCTGCCGCACGGAATGTGCCGGAATGCGCCACGGCATATGGCGCTGGGGACGTCGGGGGGTTGGGGACACCCCGCGCTGCCCCCCTTTTGCTCCGTCCTCGGGGCAGGGTTTAGGCAAAGCCACTGCCAGGGTGGGATTTTGGGGTTGTGCGGGGCCAGGGGTGGGGCTGGGTGATCCCTGGAGGTCCCAGAGCTCTGGGAGGGTTTGGACAACGCTGCCAGGGGTGCGCAGGGTGGGATTTTGGGATTGTTCTGTGCCAGGCCAGGAGTTGCACCCCACGATCTTTGTGGGTCCCTTCCCGCTCAGAACATTCCCCCATTCCCATCCTTTCTCTGACACACCCTTAGAATCCCACGAGGAAAAGAGGAAAGAACCCACCCCAAAGGCCAAGCACCCCCTAAATCCTAAATTCAGGAGGCTCAGGCAAAGCCCCCTGTCTCATCTGCTGTTTCCCCCACCAGCTATGAAGATTTCTACCTCTCGTGCTCCCTCAGCCACGGTGGGAAGGAGCTCTGCAGCCCCCTGCTCACCAGGAAGGCCCACGTCCACAAATACCTCTTCCACCTCATCATTTGGGACCAGCAGTAAGGCCGTGGGGTGGGCATGAGGGTCCCGGTGCCACCCACGCCTCCTTCCTCCTCCTCATCCTCATCCTCCTCCTCCTCTCCCGGGGTTTTTGGGGTGTTGGAAGGTTTTGTGTCATCCCCGGGAATAGCAGCGCCCGGGAAAGGGGATCTGCTCTCAAAATAGCGCCGAGCCCTCGCCACGCCTGGCATCCACTGGGGAGGTGGGGATGGGATGGGATGGGATAATTTTAGAAGGCACCGGTGGCCCCAAGGACAGGCGGCCGGCGGGACGGCGGCGAGCGCGGCGGCGATCCGATCCGGGGACAGTCCCCTTCCCGCGGGATGTAGCTGCCGCCCCGGGCTCGCTGGGAGCGGAGCGGAGCAATCCCAGCCCCGGGGTCACACTCGGCCCCCCCGGGCTGTGGGGCAAGGTCAGTGCCCGGGGGGCTCTCGTGGAGGGCCCTGTCCCCTGCGGTCACCTTCTCGGGACGGAGAGCAGCTAGGTGTCCCGGAGCTGGGATGGGAGCAGCTGGCTGTCCCCAAACTGCGGGGTCGCTGGGGTGCAGGACTTCCAGGGACACCCCCGTGCCAGTCTTTGGGGTCCCCAGAGGCGTCTGTAGGGCCAGGCTGTCCCAGGACACCTTTGGCATCCCAAGGAGGGCACTGGGAGCGCCCGGCTGATCCCATCGCGGCTGATCTCATCGCGGCAGATCCCATCGCGGCCTCTCTCCCGCAGGATCTGCTTCCCGGTGCAGGTGAACCGGCTGCCCCGGGAGACCCTGCTCAGCGTCACGCTGTTCGCCGTGCCGGTGCCACCCCCGGGCGGCTCCTCCGACGCCAACAAGCAGCGGCGAGTGCCCGAGGCGCTGGGCTGGGTCACCACCCCGCTCTTCAACTTCAGGCAGTGCGTGGGGAGTGGCGAGGGCTGGGCTGGCATCCCTGGGTGGGGACAGCGAGGGGCTGGGCTGGCATCCCTGGAGGGGACAGGAGGGTCCCGTCTCGCACCTTGAGCACAGAGAGGAGCTGGGCTGGCATCCCTGGGTGGGGACAGGAGGGTCCCTATAGTGCCGTGGGGTCCCCAGCACCTCGGGGTCCTCAACAGCATGGGGTCCCCAGCACCCTGGGCATGGTGAGGAGCTGGGCTGGCATCCCTGGAAGTGACAGGAGGGTCCCCAGTGCCATGGGGCACACTGGGCATGGAGGGGGCTGGGGTGGCATCCCTGGGTGGGGACAGGAGGGTCCCCAGTGCCATGGGCATAGTGAGGGGCTGGGCTGGCATCCCTGGGGGACAGGGGGTCCCCAGCACTCAGTATCCCCAACACAGGGGGATCCCCAGCACCTCAGGGTTCCCAGCACTTCACCGCCCCCAACACTGTGGGATCCTCAGCACCTTGGGGTCCCCAGCACCTTGGGGTCCCCCAGCACCTCAGGCATCACCAGCATGGGGACAGCACCAGCAGTGCCGCCCTCATGCCCCGACAGCACAGCCCCCAGTGCCACCCTTTGTCCCCCCAGGGTGCTGACCTGCGGGCGCAAGCTGCTGGGCCTGTGGCCGGCGACTCAGGACAACTCCAGGGCCAGGTCGAGCGCGCCCAACTTCAACCAGCCCGACAGCGTCATCCTGCAGGTACATCCCGGCATTCCGGGGGCACAGGGACTGCCAGGCGTGGGTCACCTCACCCTCTGCCTCTGCCCCAGATCGACTTCCCCACGTCAGCCTTCGAGGTGAAGTTCACCAACCCGCCGGCAGCAGAGTTCAGCCCCAGGTACGACTTCGGCAGCCTGGGGGAGGAGGACCAGCGCCAGCTGCGGGAGGCCATGCAGAAAAAATCCCTTTATTGGTAAATAAACCCCGGGGTGGCATTGCCCTGCTGGGGGACACTGCTGACACCCCCAGGGGTGTCTGAGGGGCTGATCCTCCTTCCGGGGCTGGAAAAAAACTGGAGTTTTCCGGAGCTGGGTGTTGTTGGTTCTGCCGTGCTCTGCCCTCCCTGGTTGTCCCTCTCCGTGGGGACAGCTGGCCGGTGCCACGTCCGGCCTGGCACGGAGGTGCCCGGGGGGATCAGGTGTCAGCAGCTGCACAGGGTGCAGGGAGTGCTCGGCCAGCAGGGCTGGCTCAAGGGTCCTGGGCAGGGGGACAGCCACGGCCAGCTCAGCCCCTCTGTGCCTCAGGTCCTGCTGTCCCTCAGGGGACAAGGGTGAGGGCTGTGTGGGGTGCAGGGAGGGCTCAGGGGATTTATTGGGGTTCCATGCACCGTGGGGTGGGGACAGAGGGGACACACATTCCCAGCCTGCCATCCATGTGTTTTGGGGGCACAGGCATGCCACCTCCCCATCCTGCCAGCCCCATCCTATCCTTGTATTTTGGGGGTCAGAGGGATACCAACTCCCCATCCTATCCATGTGTTTTGGGGGCACAGGGATGCCACCTCCCTGCCCTGCCAGCCCCATCCCACCCATGTGTTTTGGGGACAGAGGGGACACATATTCCCATCCTGCCAGCCCTGTCCCATCCACGTGTTTTGGGGACACAGGGATGCCATCTCCCCATCCTGCCAGCCCCATCCCACCCCTGTGTTTCGGGAGCAGAGGAATGCCAACTCCCTGACCTCCCACGTGTGATGGGGTCACAGGGGTGCCACCTCCCTGACCTCCCACGTGTGATGGGGTCACAGGGGTGCCACCACCCCACCATCGCTGATCCCCACCCCGTGCCCCCACAGGCTGACAGACGCCGACCGGCAGCGGCTGTGGGACAAGCGGTGGCACTGCCACTCGTCCCCGGCGCGCTGCCCATGCTGCTGGCCAGTGCCCCCAGCTGGGACTGGGGCTGTCTGCCGGACATCTACGCCCTGCTCAGCCAGTGGAGCTCCATGAGCCACCAGGACGCCCTGGGACTGCTCCACGCCACGTAAGCCACCCCGGGCTGTGGGGGCACGCCGCCTGATGTGGCAGTGGCAGGAGGACAGTGTCACCTCACAGACACGTGTCCTGGCCGCAGGTTTCCAGACCAGGAGGTGAGGAGGACGGCGGTGCAGTGGATTGACTCCATCTCGGACACGGAGCTGCTGGATTACCTGCCCCAGCTGGTGCAGGTGAGTGGTGGCACTGGAGATGCCTGAACAGGGATTACCTGAAACTGGACAAAGTGAGGAGGATAAAAAGCAGATAAATTTGTTAAAATGCCTTCAGGTGCATTCAGGGCAGACAGAGCCTGCTGGAGAGGTTGCACCCAAAATGGACCCCAAGTCATGAGTTCTTCACATTTTATAAGTTCTGTCCATTAACATATCCTTAATCCTACAATTACACCTTCAGGTGATGATATTAATTACGCCAAACTTGCTCCCCCCAATTCACTGTTTACATATTTTGGGGCTCTGAGGCAGCGAAGTGTCCTTAGATTCCCAACTGAGAGGAATTATTTTGTATAAAATGCTGGGAACAGAAGTTTTAGCACTTTATATGGAGCCCAGAGCCACACACCAACACCACAGATGCACAAAAAATAGAAGCTAAAAATCCTGGGGCATCACCAGGATGTGCCACGGGGTGCCTGCCGGTGCCACCATGCCCTGACACTGTCCCACACTGTCCCACACTGTCCCCTTGCAGGCCCTGAAGTACGAGTGCTACCTGGACAGCCCCCTGGTGCGCTTCCTGATGAAGAGGGCGATCTGCGACCTGAAAATCACCCACTACTTCTTCTGGTGGGTCTGGGGGGCTCTGGGAGCATGGGGGTGACCCCAAGCCTGGCTGACCCCTGGATGTCCCCGAGCAGGCTGCTGAAGGATGGCCTCAAGGACTCCCAGTTCAGCATCCGCTACCAGTACCTGCTGGCAGCTCTGCTGTGCTGCTGCGGGAAGGGGCTGCGCGAGGAGTTTGACCGGCAGTGCCTGTTGGTCAGCACGCTGGCCAGGCTGGCTCAGCAGGTCCGGGATGCTGCGCCGTCCGCACGCCAGGTGGGTACGGGGGAGTGGCAGGATGGGGGTCAGCAATGGTCAGTGCATCCCATTGCATCGCATCCCATCCCCACTCAATCCTGTGCCCATCCCATCCCATGCCATCCTGTCCCATGCCATCCCATCCCATCCCATCCCCATCCCATTCCTACCCCATTCTATGCCACCCCTATCCCATGTCCACCCTGGTTTTTGCCCACTCAATCCCATGCCTACTCCATCCCATGCTAATCCCTCCCCATCCCATCCCATCTCATCATTCCCACCCTGTCAATGCCCACCCCATTCCATGGTCACCCTATCCCTTGCCCACCCCATCTTCACCCCATCCCATCCCATCTCCACCCCACCTCATGCCCAAACCTCATCCCATGCCACCCATCCCATGGTCACCCTGTCCCTTGCCCACCCTCATCCCCATCCCTCCCTATCCCATCCCATCCCATCCCATCCCATCCCATCTTCATCCCATCCCACCCCATCTCCACCCCATCCCATTATCCCATCCCATTATCCCATCCCATTATCCCATTATCCCATTATCCCATCCCATTATCCCATCCCATCCCCATCCCTCCCTATCCCATCCCATCCTACCCCATCCCCACCCCACACTCACCCCTGCCCGCCCCACAGGCCATCCTGCGCGAGGGGCTGGAGGATGTGGCGCAGTTCTTCAAGGCCCACGGCTCGTGCCGCCTGCCGCTCAGCCCCAGCCTGCTGGTGAAGGGCATTGTGCCCCGGGTGAGTGCCACCCTCGGGGGCTGGGGGCTCCCCTGCCCGCCCCCATCACCCCCTGACTGGCTGCCCCTCCCTCCTTCCCTCCAGGACTGCTCCTACTTCAACTCCAACGCCGTCCCGCTGAAGCTCTCCTTCCAGAACGTGGATCCGCTCGGGGAGAACATCCGCGTCATCTTCAAGGTGAGCCTGGCGCCCTCGGAAATGCCCAAATCCTGCCCCAGCCCCCTGAGATCCCCCTGCTCCGGGGGCTGAGGGGTCTTTCCCTTGCTTTGATGGCTCTTCCCCCACTCTGATGGCTCTGGTGGCTCTTCCCTGGCTCTGATGGCTCTGGTGGCTCTTCCCTGGCTCTGGTGACTTTTCTCTGGCTTTGATGGCTCTTCCCCTGGCTCTGATGGCTCTGGTGGCTCTTTCCCTGGCTCCGGTGGCTCTGATGGCTCTTCCCTGTCTCTGGTGGCTCTGGTGACTCTTTCCCTGGCTCTGGTGACTCTTTCCCTGGCTTTGATGGCTCTTCCCCTGGCTCTGATGGCTCTGGTGGCTCTTTCCCTGGCTCTGGTGGCTCTGATGGCTCTTCCCTGTCTCTGGTGGCTCTGGTGGCTCTTCCCTGTCTCTGGTGGCTCTGGTGGCTCTTTCCCTGGCTCTGACGGCTCTTCCCTGTCCCCCAGTGTGGCGATGACCTGCGGCAGGACATGCTGACCCTGCAGATGATCCGCATCATGAACAAGATCTGGGTGCAGGAGGGGCTGGACATGCGCATGGTCATCTTCCGCTGCTTCTCCACCGGCCGTGGGCGAGGTGAGCCCGAGCCTGGGTGTCCCCAGAGGTCACCAGGTTGCGGCTGGGGATGGCTGGGGACATCCTGGGCTCTGATCCCACCAGCCCAGCCCATCCTGGCCTGTCCCAGCAATGGGTTGGTGGCAAATGGGGTCAGTGTTTGGGGTCAGAAGGGTCTCACCCCGCTGTCCCATCTGCCAGGCATGGTGGAGATGATCCCCAACGCCGAGACCCTGCGGAAGATCCAGGTGGAGCACGGCGTGACAGGATCCTTCAAGGACCGGCCGCTGGCAGACTGGCTGCAGAAACACAACCCTGAGGAGGATGAGTATGAGAAGGTGAGGAAGAGTCCTGGTGTCCCCCATTCCGGGGACCAGTGATGCCTTGATGGGGTTGACTAAAACAGAGGCTGGGCAAAATAAAGAGAATAAAAAGCAGTTAAATGTATTGAAGGCCTTCAGGTGCATTTAGGGCAATCTCAGCCCACCCAGGGGCTACACCCAAAATGGACAGCAGGTCACGGGTTTTTCATATTTTTTAAGTTTTTTATAAGGCCACAAGTTTTTCATACTTTTTAAGTTTTGTCCATTTGCATATCTGGGGTTAATCCTCCAATTACAGCTTCAGGTAATGAAGTCAGTCACTCCAAATTTGCTCCCCCAGTTCACTGTTTACATCTTTTGGGGCCTGAGACAGTGAGGTGTCCCTGAGTTCTGAGCTTAGAGACGAATTTTTTTGTCTAAAAACGAGAGAACAGCAGCTTAGCACCCTGTATGGAGCCTAGAGTTACACACTAAAAAGAATCACAGGATTAAAAATACATGAAAAATATAGAAGCTAAAATCCTAAAGCATCACTAAGACCCCTCAATTTCCATCAAGTCCATCCTTTCTCCACCCTCCCTTCCTCCCTCCTCACAGGCTGTGGAAAACTTCATCTACTCCTGTGCTGGCTGCTGCGTGGCCACCTACGTGCTGGGCATCTGCGACAGGCACAACGACAACATCATGCTCAAGACCACAGGCCACATGTTCCACATCGATTTTGGCCGCTTCCTGGGCCATGCCCAGATGTTCGGCAACATCAAGAGGTGAGAGAGACCCCTGGGACTTCCTTCCCTCTTCCCGGCAGAGGGGGACGCTCCCTGTCCTTGTCCTGGTGGTGGGTGACCTCTCCCTGTCATCCCGGTGGTGGGTGACCTCGGGGTCTTCTTGTCCTGGTGGTGGGTGACCTTTCCCTCTCCTTGTCCTGGTGGTGGGTGACCTCTCCCTCTCCATGTCCTGGTGAAGGGTGACCTCTCCCTCTCCCTGTCCTGACCCATCCCTGCTCCCTTTGTCCCTCCTGTCCCCTGCTGCAGGGACCGGGCGCCGTTTGTCTTCACCTCAGACATGGCGTACGTCATCAACGGCGGGGACAAACCCTCCAGCCGCTTCCACGACTTCGTGGACCTGTGCTGCCAGGCCTACAACCTGATCCGCAAGCACACCCACCTCTTCCTCAACCTGCTGGGGCTGGTGAGAGCTGGGGGGATGCACAATTCCCACCCCAGCATGGCACAGGGGTCCCTTTGTCCCATCCCTGTCTCATCCCTGTCCCATCCCTGTCCCATCCCTGTCCCCATCCCTGCCAGATGCTGTCCTGTGGCATCCCTGAGCTCTCCGACCTGGAGGACCTCAAATATGTCTACGACGCGCTGAGGCCGCAGGACTCGGACGCCGATGCCACCACCTACTTCACCAGGTAGGGGACACGGGTGGGTGACACAGGAACAGACGGAGGGACTCCTGGATGGTGGCACTGAGCACGCGGTGGCCTCGTTGCAGGTTGATCGAGTCCAGCCTGGGCAGCGTGGCCACCAAGCTCAACTTCTTCATCCACAACCTGGCGCAGATGAAGTTCACAGGCTCGGACGCGCGGCCCACGCTGTCCTTCGCCCCTCGCACACACACCCTCAAAACGTCCGGCCGGATCCGCGACGTCTTCCTCTGCCGCCACGAGAGGGTCTTCAACCCCAGCAAGGGCTACGTGAGTGGGGACAGCTGGGGACAGGCTCAGGGCTGGCCTCAGGCCACCCCGGGTTCCCATCACGGTGTCCCTCTGCAGATCTACGTGGTGAAGGTGCAGCGGGACAACCCGGCCGAGGTGACCTTCGTGCAGCGCACCTTCGAGGAGTTCCAGGAGCTGCACAACAAGCTGCGCCTCCTCTTCCCCTCCTCGCTGCTGCCCAGGTACCCCCGAACCCCTCCAGACCTCCAGGGACCCCCAGGACCCCCTGGGACCCCCCTGAGTGTCTGTCCCCGCAGCTTCCCCAGCAGGTTTGTCATCGGGCGCTCGCGGGGCGAGGCGGTGGCCGAGCGGCGCAAGGAGGAGCTCAACGGCTACATCTGGCACCTGATCCACGCCGCCCCTGAGGTGGCCGAGGTGGGGACATGGGTTGGGGACAGCGCCAGGGCCACCAGCGAGGTGGGGACAGCGCACCTCGTAGAGCATGGGCGCGTGGCCTCGTTTGGGGATATTGTCACCACTGTCACCACTAATGTCACCTCCTGGCCCTGCAGTGTGACCTCGTCTACACCTTCTTCCACCCCCTGCCCCGGGATGAGAAGGCAGCTGGAACCAACCCGACCCCAAAGCCGGCAGGTGGGGAGGGAGTGATTTTGCGAGGTGATGGCATGGGGTGATTTTTGGGAGGTGATTTTGGGGGATGATTTTATGGGGTGATTTTGGGAGGTGATTTTATGGGGTGATTTTGGGAGGTGATTTTATGGGGTGATTTTGGGAGGTGGTTTTGTGGGGTTGTTTTGGGTGGTAATTTTGTGGGGTGATTTTGGGCAGTGATGGCACGGGGTGACACCGAGGCTGTCCCATCCCATCCCATCCCATCCCATCCCATCCCATCCCATCCCATCCCATCCCATCCCATCCCATCCCATCCCATCCCATGCCATCCCTCCTGTCCCCTCTCCAGACGCCACGTGGGCTCGATCCCTGGGGAAGGTCGGCGGGGAGGTGAAACTCTCCATCTCCTACAAGAACAACAAGCTCTTCATCATGGTGATGCACATCCGAGGGCTGGTAGGAGCACGGCGCCCACGGGAGCAGGGTTGGGCTCTGTCCCTGTCCCCCTGCTCATGCAGTGTCCCCTCCGTGCCCCACAGCCACCCCTGCAGGACGGCAACGACCCCGACCCCTACGTCAAGACCTACCTGCTGCCCGACCCCCAAAAAACCACGAAGAGGAAAACCAAAGTGGCCCGAAAAACCTGCAACCCCACCTACAACGAGATGGTAGGCGGGTCGGGGATGGGTTTGGGGTGTCCCTGCGGGCGGTGGCCGAGCATTTGTCCCCTCGTGTCCCACAGCTGGTGTACGACGGGATCCCCGGGGGGACCTGGAGCAGCGGGAGCTGCGGCTGAGCGTGCTGAGCGAGGAAGGATTTTGGGAGAACATCCTGCTGGGGGAGGTGGGAATTCGCCTCCGCGACCTGGACCTGGCCCAGGAGAAGATGGGCTGGTTTGCCCTGGGCTCCCGCGGCCACGGCACCCTCTGAGTCCCCCCGGGACCCCCGGGCTGTGTCCCCGAGCTGGGGACACAACCGCCCAGGTGGCTTTTTTTTTTAAGTTTACCTTGTGTCAAGGGAGCAACGCGGGGAGGGAGGGGCGGGGCGGAGCGTGGGGCGGTTCGGGGGTTGTTTCTTCCTTCGGGATATGCGTATTTTAATTTTTTTTTAATCACGAGTAGCGTGGGCACCGGGGCGGAGGGGAGGGGGAGGTGGCACAGGGGGTCTCTAAGGGGTTGTAGACCCCCATCCCAAGGAGCCGGGCAATTCCCACCGCGGGGAATTCGCTCCCAAAGGAGAGCGGCGTGGCGGGACTGCCGGCCAGGCCACCCTTGCTGTCCCCGTGCCCTGGGGACATCCGTGTCCTCCCCGCCTGCCACCCGGCCCCGGGTGCGGGCTTGGTGCCTGTGGTGCTTTGTTTACAGCGACAGCTCCGTAAACGGACGAAATGTTTCTCAGGATCGAGAATAATGAACTTTAACCTTTATATTAAAAGTTTTAAATATTCCATCTGGTGGCGGTTTGGGGTGTGGGGACAGCCTGGCTTCCCAGGGAGGGGGGAGTGGGGAATGTCCTGCATTGGGACCCTCCGGTGTCGGGATCCTTCCACCTGGAATATGGGAATGGGGTGAAAAAAGGGGATGAAAGGCATGGGGTGGCAGTTGTGCCCCTCTGCCCACCGCGCCCTCCGGAACCTGGGGGTCTGGGGTCTGCCTCCGTCAACCTCCAGCGTCTTCCAGCTCGTCTCCCTCACCCAGCGCTGTCGCCGGAGCGGACAAAGTGTCCCCAAAGCGTCCCCAAAGTGTCCCCAAAGTGTCCCCAAAGTGTCCCCTGACCACCCCAGGGATATCGCAGCCCCCCGCCCACCCCGGGTCCCGCCGAGCCGGCAGGGGGCGCTGCCGCTCGCCGCGCGCCGGCTGATGCAATCCCCGCGGGGCGTGGCCAAAAATGCGGTGGGCGGAGTCTCATCGACACCGCCCAATGGGAGGCCGGGACGTAAAGTGGGCGGGGCAAGGGTGGTGCCGCCCCGCCCCTCCCTCTGGGGGCGGGAAGCGCTGAGGCGGCGGCGCCGCCATTTTGTGCTGGAGCTGCCTCAGGATGGAGTCGAAACCCGAACCGGAGCTGCGCGCCGTCCCTCGAGCCTGCAGACTCGCCGCCCCGCTACGGAGCACCGCTCCACACACCCCTCCGCACCGCTGGCAGCGCTGAACGCCCTCATGGAGCACAGCGGTCGCGAACGCGCCGGGCCCGGCTTAGGCTGGGCCCGGCTGGGCCTGGCCGCGGCCTGGCCGAAGCTGGCGGGGTCCAGCGCGGCGCCCGCCGGCGGCTCGTCCCAGGCGAGCCCGCCCTTCTCGTGGCTGCGGGTGGTGTCGCAGTTGCTGTCGCCGCTGCCCGCCCTCCTGCAGCGGCTGCTGCCCGGCGCCGCGCTGAGCTCCGCGCTGTGCCCCGCCAAGGCACCGCCGCCGCTGGTGCTGCTGCCGCAGGCGGACACCTCGCTGGACTGGGCCGAGGAGGAGCCTCCGGAGAAGCGGCCGGAGGGCGGCCCGGAGCCCCCGGCGGGGCTGTGGGGAGGCGGGCTGGTGCGGAGCAGCCTGGGCGCCCTTCCCGTGGACTGGTACGTGCTGGGCTTGGAGCAGGGCAAGAGCCACCTGCCGCAGCCCCTGCGAGCCGAGGGCTTGCCCGAGGTTGAGTTCCTCCGCAGCAAGCGCCTGGCGTTCCTCCAGCGCTGGCATCTGTCTGTGCCCGAGCCTGACCACGGCTACCACAGCCTGGAGGAGGAGCAGCAGCAGCAGCACAGGAGCGTCCGCCGGGAACCTGAGGAGCAGCGCGGCGCTGCCGGGGATTTGGAGCAGCCCGAGGAGGCAGGGAGACAGCCCGGAGGTGTCCCCGGGGAGCAGGAGGAGCTCCGGGGTGCCGCTGAGGAGGGGGAAGCCTTGGTTGAAGAGGAGGATGAGGACTCGGAAACAGAGCAAAACTTCCCGGTTTCGACCAGGCCTGCCTGCGCGAATAAATTAATCGATTATATCATCGGGGGAGTATCTAGTGGGGAGGAGAGTGAGGATGAGGAGGACTGGGATGATGATGATGATGATGGTGATGACGGGTTTGACAGCGAAGAGCTGCCTTCCGACTCAGACGCCGCTAGCCAGGACGGGGAGAGGCTTCATCTGTGGAATTCCTTCTACAGCCTGGATCCCTACAACCCTCAGAACTTCACAGCCACCATCCAGACGTCTTCCAGCGAGCCGGGAAAGGGAATATCGGACATGGAAGAGGAGGAAGAGGGGGAGGAGGAGGAGGAGGAGGAGGAAGACTCGTGGGCAGAATCCTCGGAGGGCTCCCCTAGTTCCGAGGAGGACGAGTGGGACTGTGACAGCGTGGATGAGGCGGAAAACTTGAAACTTTGGAACTCGTTCTGTAGCACGGACGATCCCTACAACCCTTTGAATTTCACGGCGGCCTTTAAGACGGCGGAGAAGAAAGGGACGCCGGGGTTGCGAGGGGGAGAGAGGCCGAGCTGTGTCACTGCTGAGCACTTCACGGTGTGTAGGGTGCAGCTGGAGAAACGCAGCTGCGGGGTCACTGACTTGGGGCAACGCGGCATTCTAGCCGGGGAGAAACCCGCCAGTTCCAAGCGGAAAAAGGTAGAGAGATTTTATTCCTATTTTATTCATATTTTTGTGGTTTGGGATTGCTTAAAAAAACCCCACAACAAACCCGTCCTGCGCCGAGCAGGGGGTGAGGTCACTCGTGCCAGCATTCCAGCCCGTGCTGCCGTATGTGCTCATTATTTCCTTGGAATGTTTGTGCCTCATCCTCGGCACGTGATGGGAAATTCTGACACTCGCTGTCACCGGGGTGGAGAATTCCCCCGCAGACTCCCAGTTTTCGTTTTGAGATGTAATTTCTGTTGTGTTTCTCTTGCGGTTTCGACATCAGAGGAAACTCCAGGGCTGGGATGTTTTTCTCAGTTTTTTTCCCTGAGAAACTCCGGAGCTGGGATGGGTTTTCCTGGAAAGCACCAGTTTCTGTTAAAAGGAAGTAATTTGAGGCCTTAAACCGAAAGCATTTTTATCACTTTTTTTTTTTTTTTACTGGAGTAAACGGAAGTTTCCATACAAATTATCCCAATATTCTCATTTCCATTTAAGGGAACATTAAATACTATAATTCAGTAGTCATTTATAGAGGGATGTAATCAAAAACTGGACTTTCTAGCCCAAACTGTCACTGCAGTTTGATTTTTTTTTTTGAGGAATTTGGGCATTACTAATAATAATAATAATACCTGTACTAGGATGCAGGTAAATAAGAATTTGTCCTAAATTTTGTGGTGCTGCAGATGTTCAAGATGGATACCTCAAACATCTGGATGAGTAATGACTTGAAGTACCCAATCCCTGGTGGTGGAACGAGTCATCCAAACAGGAAATACTTATAATTCTTTGTTTTTCCAGCAGGTTTATTTATTCATTCTCCCCCTTAATTTCGATTAATAATTAATTTCGAGCCCCTGCTGGGGTTCCAAGTGCCAGGGCTGCAGCTAGAGCAGGAATTTCTGTGGTGAAAGAAGGGATGAGCTGGCTGCAATACCCCAAATGACATCAGAGCCTCGGGAATTGTCCCCCGGGCTGGCTCAGCCTGATGTAAAAAGGCTGCAAGGTGGGGACAGGCTGATGTAAGAGCTCCTGAAACAGGTGCTGCAGCAGGGCCAGGAGCAACCCAGCACCGGGCTGAGCTATTCCTGGGAATTTTGGTGCTGTTCACCCCTCTGAAGGCCATTTCTGCCTGGAATCCTGCAGGATTTATGGCCCTGAACCCATAAAAGCTGAGAGTGTTTGTAGCATGGATGTGTTGTCCCTGCTCCCACAGATGTTTGGGATCAGGGGATTTCTGGATCCTGGGAGTTCTTGGTGGTGTTGAACTCTCTCAAGGCCATTCTCGCCTGGAATCCTGTCAGGATTTATACCCCTAAACCCATAAAACCTGAGGGTGCTTATAGGATGGATATGTTGTCCCTGTTCCCACAGATATTTGGGATCAGGGGATCTCTGGATCCTGGGAATTCTTGGTGGTGTTCACCCCTCTCAAGGCCATTCCCACCTGGAATCCTGTAGGATTTATACCCCTAAACCCATAAAACCTGGGAGTGTTTGTAGCATGGATGTGTTGTCCTTGCTCCCACAGATATTTGGGATTTCTGGATCCTCAGCTGCTGCTAATTCTTGGAGTGTTGGACATGTCTGGACAACGTTTGGAGCAACCTGGGATAGGAGAAGTTGTCCCTGATGAGCTTTAAGGTCCCATCCAACCCAAACCAGTCTGGAATTCCATATTTTCCCATTTTCTGGGAAGCTGGAAGCTGCTTGTGCCACAAACACCCTCCTGGTTGAGTGTGTTAACAAATCCTAAGAATGGAGCAGCACATTTTTTACACCTCTCCATGTTTTTTCCTCCTTCAGGAATATTTGTCCAGCAGCAGAGCTGTCTGTAATGCCAGTGGGTTTTTTTTTTGAGGAATCAGTCCTGCTTTCAGTTGGTGCATTTTTATAGCCAAATGCAAAGGCACAAACAGTTCAGCTGGAGCCTGAAACAAAGTGGGTTTAACTCAGACTTAAACATGAGTTAAACCCAAGATTTAAATAGGACTTAAATCCTACAGTCATGGCCTAAACACTACCAAGTGGAGATCCCAAGCCTCTAAATCCCTTTATTTCCTTAAAATAGCTTCATAGCTGTTAAAAGTAGCCAAAAGTGAAAGTTTTCACGTTTGTATTTTTAATTTCCCTGTGTGAACTTCACACCCTGGAGCTCCAGCCTGGCTGGAAGAGGAGGGATTGTTCTATCAGGGATTGTTCCATCACGTAGGGATGAGTGTTCCTTCCTTATCTGAGCAGTGATTGCAGTTCCCGTGGTGAGCCTGGTGACTCATGGGGCTCTTGACTCAGCCCTCCTGCCTGGTTTTATTTTTATTTTTGGGGTTGTTATGTAACCCCTAGCAATCCCTGCTGTTTTCCTGGAGTGTCCTGGCACTGAGCTTACAACCCAGTGAGCTCACAGAGGCCTCGGGGGCAGCCTTGAGTAGCTCTGTAGTAACTGAGGAGTAGTTTGATCCAGGCGAGTCAGCAGCTTTGTGGTTTTAAAGGTGAACGTGAAATGCTCTGGCTGAGGTTGGGCAGGAATGGGGAGCAGGTCAAAAAATCATGGAATTACAAAGTGATTGGGGTGGAAATGACCGTAAAGTTCATCCCTTTCCATGGACAGGGCAAGAATGGGGAGCAGATCAAAAAATCATGGAATTGTGGAGTGATTGAGGTGGGAACCTTAAAGTTCATCCCATTCCATGGGCAGGGCAGGAATGAGGAGCAGATCATAAAATCATGGAATTTTGGAGTGATTGGGGTGGGAATGACCTTAAAGCTCATCCCATTCCATGGGGAGCAGATCAAAAAATCATGGAATTGCAGAGTGATTGGGGTGGGAACCTTAAAGTTCATCCTATTCCGTGGGAAGCAGATTGTAAAATAATGGAATTATGGAGTGATTGGGGTGGAAAGGCCTTAAAGCTCATCTCATTCCATAGATAGGGCAAGAATGGGGAGCAGATCAAAAAATCATGGAATTATGGAGTGATTGGGGTGGAAATGGCCTTCAAGTTCATCCCATTCCATGGGGAGCAGATCAAAAAATCATGGAATTGCAGAGTGATTGGGGTGGGAAGAACCTTAAAGCTCATCTCATTCCATGGATAGGGCAAGAATGGGGAGCAGATCAGAAAATCATGGAATTACAAAGTGATTGGGGTGGAAATGACTTTAAAGCTCATCCCATTCCATGGGGAGCAGATCAAAAAATCATGGAATTATGGAGTGATTGGGGTGGGAAGGACCTTAAAGCTCATCCCATTCCATGGGAAGCAGATCACAAAGTCATGGAATTACAAAGTGACTGGGGTGGGAACCTTAAAGTTCATCTCATTCCATGGATAGGGCAAGAATGGGGAGCAGATCAAAAAATCATGGAATTGTGGAGTGATTGGGGTGGGAAGGACCTTAAAGTTCATCCCATTCCATGGGGAGCAGATAAAAAAATCATGGGATTATGGAGTGATTGAGGTGGAAATGACCTTAAAGCTCATCCCATTCCATGGATAGGGCAAGAATGGGGAGCAGATCAAAAAATCATGGAATTGTGGAGTGATTGGGGTGGGAAGGACCTTAAAGTTCATCCCATTCCATGGGGAGCAGATCATAAAATCATGGAATTATGGAATGATTTGGGTGGAAATGACCTTAAAGTTCATCCCATTCCATGGGGAGCAGATCATAAAATCATGGAATTATGGAATGATTTGGGTGGAAATGACCTTAAAGTTCATCCTATTCCATGGGGAGCAGATAAAAAAATCATGGAATTATGGAGTGATTGAGGTGGGAAGGACCTTAAAGCTCATCTTCTACCATCCCAGGGTGCTCCAGCCTGGCCTTGGACACTCCAAAGGATGGGAAAGCCACAGATTCTCTGGCAGAGACCCTCCCCAGTGGGAAGAATTGATTCCCAAAATCCCATCTAAAGCAGCAGATGGAATCCTGGAATGGTTTGGGTTGGATGGATCACCTGGACCACAGCAGGGACACTTCACCATCCCAGGCTGCTCCAAACCCATCCAACCTCACACACTTCCAGGGATCCAGGGGCAGCCACAGCTTCCCTGGGAATTCCATCCCAATATCCCATCCAACCCTACACCCTCAGCGAAAATTTCTCAGCCTTTCAGCACCTTTAAACAGGAAATTTAAATAAAAAACCTTCATTTTCATAATCAAAAGCTATTCAACAACTTCTGTGTAAAACCCAAATTGAAAGTTCCGTTCGCCACGAGTGTCGGGTGACAATTCCTAACTCCAAATCCTTCTTCTTTCCAGGTGACATTCCTCGAGAAAGTGACAGAATATTACATCAGCAGCGAGGAGGACAGGAGAGGCCCTTGGGAGGAGATGGCTCGGGATGGCTGCAGGTTCCAAAAACGCATCCAGGAGACAGAAGAAGCCATAGGATACTGCCTGAGCACAGAGCACAGACAGAGGGTATTCCATAGGCTCCAAGAATCCCATTCCCAGAGGACTGATCCCTTCTAGCACCTTAAAAACTCCTCCTGCAAGTCGTGTGATCCTTTAAAATTCGTGAGATCTCCTGAAAGGAGAAGTGGCAGCTGCATGTGCTGAAAAATGGGAGAAAAAACACAAAAAAAAAGGGGGATTTTCCAATTTTCCTGTTCCCAGTTTGATATTGAACGAGCAAATTCCCGTTTTCCTATCCAGACAAAAATCCCTGGAGCTCCCTGAAGGGTGAGGGAGCTCTAATTGCATTCCTGTTAATTAGCACTTGAGAGAACCAGACTGCTTGGGGCTCAGTCCATTCCAAAAAAAAAAAACAAAAATGCCTTGTCCTGCCATACCTTGGGAAGTGGGGACTGTTCAGTTGGATTTTTTGCACTTTGGAAAAAAAAAAAAGAAAAAAAAACCACAAAGCAAAACCTATTTTGAAGGAAATATTTATGGGGTTTGTTCCCTGGAATTGCAGTTTTGATTTAAAATTCCTTGAGGGATGTGCTGGGTTTGGTTGGGTTTTTTTTTTTTGTTTGTTTGTTTTTCCTTTTTTTTGGTGCTTCTCCAAAAGTCTCATTTTAAAAAATTCCTTCTTTTAAGGGATTTTTCCCCACTTTTTGCATGGAATAATCTGCTGTTGGAGTGTTTCTGTAGCTTTTTGAGGTGTGAATGTTCCAGTCAGGCCTCAGGTGCATCACAACCCCTCTGCTTTGATTTATTTCAATAATTCCCTTTTCCAGGGTTATCCTGGCTGCTTCTGCACCGAATTCCTTGGCTTTTTGGACAAGGAATCTCCTCCTCCCACCCAACAATTAAAGGTACATGTGGAGGCTGTGGATGATGCTTGAATTTAGGGAGGAAAATTCCCTAATTATTTAATTAATCTTTGCTGTCATTCTGCTTTGGGATGGGATTGAAGTGAATTTTTATATCCAACCTGCTTATCCTGATAATTTTAAGAATTATCTTGGATTTAAGGAAATTTAAGGCAAAAAAATCTTCATTTTCTGTACCAAAAATCAGTATTAACCCTGTGTGTCTGCACTGGGGTCAACAAAAACATTTCAGTGGGAGGACAAAGCTCTTTATTTATATTCCTAATTTAAAAATTTTAAATTATTTTAGTCACATTCATGGAGGGGAGAGAGGGGGTTTGGAGCTGGAGGTTGGTGTGGGAATTTTCCAAGCAGGTGTGAGGGAATAAAACCAGAAAAATTCCAATGTTTGCACAAAGTTGGGTGAATAAATAAATTATTTGTTCAGCTGGGCAGAATGATTTCCCTTTTCTGGGGGAGCAACCTGAAAGTACTTCAAATTTATAATTAATGACTTCAATTTTTAATTTGGAAGAAAATTACAGAGAGAAAATTACTTATTTCTGCTTTGTCCAGGTCATCCCTTTCAAATTCCAGAATTTTTTTGATTTATCCTTTAATTTTATTGCATGAAGTAGCTTTTTTTCTGAGTTTAAAAAGCCACCTTTTTGTGCTGTAATTACAAAATTTAGGGCTTTAATTAAATTAATTAATGCAGCCCAAATTCCAGCAGCATTCCATCCTTCCCCCCAAAAAAAACTGGATTCTCTTTTCCTACAAAAATGAAATTTTTTAGAAATAAATTTTTGTAGGAAAAAATGAAATTTTTGTAGTACAAAAATGAAATTTTTGTAGTAAAAAATGAAATTTTTGTAGTACAAAAATGAAATTTTTGTAGGAAAAAGCCCTCAAATCCTGAGAAATTCACTCAGAATTTTGAGGATTTTAGCCTCATATTCAACCTGCTTTTTTAATTTAAAGGGGGAAAAAAAGTGGAATTCCAAGAGGAAAAATAGGGATTTCTGGTCAGTGGGAATGACAATTCCAAGTGCTGTTTGCTGCTCTTGGTGAAAACACACTACACTCATTTTTCCATGCATCTCCCAGTTCGTTTTTCCACGGAATTTCCCAATCCCCTGGGATTTTTGGGAACCTGGTGCTTCAGTTATTTCTGGACAACTCGGATTTCTTGGTGCTTGGGAGAGCTGGGAATCAACACCTGCTGATGTTTGCTTGGGGAAAAAAAAACTGATAAATTGGAGCTAAATTAACGAGCAGCTGCTGCTTCCAAAGGGTTGAAACCTTGGAAATATTATTTTTTTCTCCATCCTGCAGCTTTTCAAGCATTCCCACTGCTTGGAGGAGCTTTTTTCCCTCCCCAACCTCCCGTTTTTCCAGCGGAAAATGGGATGGAATTAACACTAAATCCATCCATGAACACCCCAGAGCTCTGTGTCTCCTTTTTCCCTAGAAAATCCCTAAAAATTCTATGTCCATTTGTGGGGTGATGCAGTGCAAGCAATGCTTGGAAGGCTTTTAAATCAAAACTGTGACCAGCAGATTTTATTTTTGTATCATTTCGGGGGAAAAAAGTTGGATTGGCTTTCTATGGGTTTTTTTCCTTGATTTGTGTCCGCTCTGTTGGGTTTTTTCTACCTAAAGTTCTATTTCTGTACATAAGAAACTATTCAGGACTAATCTGTGCGTTGTAATAAAGAGATTTGCAAGATAAATTGGGTGGTTTTGGGGGGAAATTTGGGGAGAAATTTGGGGGAAATGCAGGGATTTCTTGGCTGTGGAAAGCTGTGCTTTAGAGGAGGGAATTCCATCATTCTGTGGGTTTTAAAGGAAGGGAATTCCATCATTTGGGAATCCTGGGAAGCCAAAATTCCTGGAATTCTGGCTGGAAGGGCTTTGTGTCTCGAAAATTGGGGATGAAGCTACCTGGAGAGACAAACTGGATTTTCTTGGGGTTTTCCATGGAATGGTTGAAGGATTTTTGTGCAGGAAAACCAGAAATTCCTGCAGTATTCTTGGGGAATAAAAAAAAGCAGAATACGTGGAAAATGAGTTTTTAAAGCAGATTTTTAAATTCTAAATAATCTGCTGCCTGTAAAATCAGCCTAAAAATGAACCTTGGGATTTCTCCACGCTGGGAAAAAGCTGGAAGTGGCACAATTTTGAGTGCAGGGCAAGCTTCCCTGGGCTTGGCAGCACATCCAGCTGCCATCTGGAACACACCAATCCTGCTGGGAATTCTTTATCCCATCAGCACCAGGCTGCAGTTGGAGGAGAATAATTCCTTCTCCAGAGCTGCAGCTTCTCCACAGGAGCCAGGAACTCTTTTGTTGGAGTCCCTGAGCTGCTGGTTTGCAAATTCATGGTGCTGGGGAGCTGGTTTGATCCCAAAAAAAGCAGTTTTTTCTCGGGGTGGAAGGCAGAGACAAGGAATTCTGCCACATTCCAGGGAGAGCCCAGCATTGGGATTTAATGCAAGGTTTATTTCAGTTGTTTGGAGGGGATAAAGCCATGGAAAAGATGGGTTTAGTCCTGAGGGAATAAAGGATTGGATGTGTTAGGAGGATCCATCTGCCCTCTGGATAATGCTGGGATAAAAACTCTCCCGTTGGATGGGTGCTGCTCTCCTTGCCTGGGTTTTTTGGGATGCACATGGAATTTTTTGGGGACACGAGAACTGTCCTCTCCACCTTCCTGTTGCTCACTAGGTCTGCTGCTTCCTGACAAAAATATGGAATGGTTTGGGTTGGGAGAGACCTTGAAGATCCCTCAGTCCCACCCCTTCCCACTGTCCCAGGTACCTCCTGGCCTTGGACACTTCAGGGACAGAGCAGCCTCAGCTTCTCGGGGAATTCCATCCCAGCCCCTCCCAGGGAGGAATTCCTTCCCAATATCCCATCTGAACCTCATCTTTAATCCAGCAAAACCTCAGGCTGTGGGAATGTGCCCCTGGAGCTCCTTCCTTTCCTTCCTCCCTCCCTTCCCTTTTTCCTCTTTCCTTTCCCTCTTTCCTTTCCCTCTTTCCTTTCCCTCTTTCCTTTCCCTCTTTCCCTTTCTCCTTTCCCTCTCCCCTTTCCTTCCTTCCCTCCCTATCCCAATAGAAAAGTTCCCCAGGAACACCACATCCCTGCCAACCTTGCCCTTTCTGCATGCAGAGCACAGCCCTGGCTGCCAGCAGCTGGAACATTGGGATTTTGGGATCCTGGGATCCAAGCCCAGCTCCCTCTTTGTGCCGGGAAGGAACAAAACCCCAGCAGGACATTGGGATTCAGCACCTCTTCCTGACCCTTCCCATGCTCCCCACGCCTCACCCTGGGCTGTTCCAGCTTGCTGGGATAATTTGGGTTGGATTTGAGGTTAAACGAGGTGCTGGCAAAGCGGGAAGCAGAGCCAGGTGGAAAAGATTCCACTGGCAGAGCTGGAAGGATGTTTTGCTGGATGGATGTTTTGCTGGGAGGATGTTTTCCTGGCATCTCTCCACCCTGGAATCCGGGAGCTATGGAAACCAGGGCTCGGAGTTCCCGGCTGGATGTGCCTGGTGCTGAATGTGTCGCTGGGATAAGAGGTTGATAAACATCTGCTCCAGCATTCCCACCGGGAAGCATCCAGGGAGCGGCGTTCCCTGGCACCATCCACCAAATTACAAGGAGTTTACAACCAGGAGTAAAGAACAGGAGGCAATTCTGGGTTTTTCTCAGCATCTCCCGTTCACCTGGGGTGATTCCTGTTCTCGGTGATCCAGCTGGGAATGCCAGCAGGGAGCAAACAGCCCGGGATTGGCACTGTGGTGTTCCCAGCTGGGAGCTTGGAGCAGGGGGAGGAAGAGGAGGGAGGAGAGGACACCTTGAGGGACAGGGACAGGCTGAGGAGGCCCTGGTATGAGTTATCCAGGGAAACCATGGCTGCCCCATCCCTGGGAATGTCCAAGGCCAGCTTGGATGGGGATTGGAGCACCCTGGGATAGTGGAAGGTGTCCTGCCCTCCCTAAGGATGATCCTGAAGCTCTCTCCCAATCCAAACCATTCCATGATTCCAGTCAAAGAGGGGACAGCGCCGGTCTTGGGGGACATCGGCTGGGACCCCTGGCAGCACCTGCGTCCCTCGCTCTCCAGCCGCATTCCTGGTTGTTTTTTCCCGGGAATCGTTTGTCCAGGAGGTGGTGCCAGAACCGTTCTCAGTTCTCAACCCGCGCCGCTCCGAGGCCACCGCCCCCGCTGAGGTTGTCCCCAAGGTGACGCCCCCTCCCAGCCGCTCCTCCCATCCTCGGGATGAGCCTTGGGATGGGAAAACCCAGGGCGGGAGCAACACCCGCCCCTTTGTGCGGAGAAGCGCCCGGTTCTGCGACATTCCTGCTGCCTGAGCCGGAGGTTCCAGCAGGAAATGGCCTCTGTGTCCCTCGGTGGGGTCACCGCCACCGGCTGGCTCACAGCGGTGTCACAAATCCCTTTTCCAGGTGCTTCCATCCCTTTGTTTTCCTGGTCCCACCGTGCCTTGGAGGCTTGGAATGGTGGGGATGGAGGAGGAGGTGGCTGCTGGTGGCTTTTCCATGGGGATTTTGGTGTTGGGAGCAAAATCTTTGTCCCCAAACTGTCACCAGTGTCCAACCTGGGATAATGGGAAGTGTCCCTGTGGCACTGGATGATCTTTAAGGTTCCTCCCCACCCAAACCAGTCTGGAATTCCATGAAAACCAAAAGCCCCGCTGGTATTTCCCTGTTGAATTTCCACTGGATTAAGATAGAAGGAAACACCGGGGGAAAATTCCCTTGCGGGAAGCAATAAAAAGCTGATTTTTTCACCTGGCAGGAGAGAGCCTGGAGCTGCTCGAGGTTGTTGGCTGAAGATCCTGCAAAGATCCTCCAAGAACCTCAGCGTGGTTCATCCCAGGTCTGCAGCAGCTCCTCCTTCCCTGTATTCCTGGTGAGCCCATTCCCAGCAATTCCCGTGGAAAAGTGAGGGAATATTCACGGTCAAAGGGCACTTTAGGAACTTCCTAAAACCATTCCTGCCCCCAACCATCTCCAGCCTGGGTTCCCCAAAACCACGATGGAAAAGGTTGTGTGTGTGGCCGGATTTGGGGTTGTCCCGGGATGCAGCAGCATTCCTGAGGAATCCCTGGCTGCGGTTTGGCTCTGGAGTTTTGACCCTGGGTTTTGACCCTGCCGTGACCTCCCCAATCTCGGGGTGCATCAGGGAGTTCCCCTGGCCGGGAATGGGGTGGTGAGCGAGGTTTGGTGATGTGATAAGAGGGTGGCAACTCCCCGGTGTGGCTTTGGACTGGAGCCAACCCAAACCCAGGCAGAGAGCCTGATCTCCCGAAAATTTCTGTGGATTTTTTTGGCTCTGAACCCTCCAGGACTGCAACCGTGGGGGTGTGAGGATGTGCTCACCACCCTCAGCTCACAACCCTGGGTATGCATGAGCTTTCCCATGGATTGCAGCCAAATATTTTCCCCAGGAAATGGAGATTTCCATGTGAAACAATGCCCAGGACCCAGGAAATGGAGATTTTCCAGGTGAAACAATGCCCAAGACCCAGAGAATGGAGATTTCCAAGTCAGACAATGCCCAGGACCAAGGTAATGGAGCTTTTCCAGGTCAAACAATGCCCAGGACCCAGAGAATGCAG
The DNA here is from genome assembly GCA_024500445.1 of Entomyzon cyanotis. NCBI lineage: Eukaryota > Metazoa > Chordata > Aves > Passeriformes > Meliphagidae > Entomyzon > Entomyzon cyanotis. Next base: position 4,367,167 of record JAKEPQ010000908.1, on the reverse strand, counting down.
ATTTTCAGGGTGAAACAATGCCCAGGACTCAGGGAATGGAGATTTTCCAGGTGAAACAATTCCCAGTATCCAGGGAATGGAACTTTTCCAATGAAACAATGCCCAGCAGCCAGGAAATGGAGGTTTTCCAGGTGAAATGATGCCCAGGACGGTGGCAGCACCAGGGTCCCATCGGCTGCTCTCCCAACAGGACCAACCAGACACGTTTTTCTCCCCCAGTGGTTCAAAGAACTCCGGGAAAAGCTTTCGGGGAACTGGTTTCCCCAAATCCTGGCGGGGAGCTGCTGTGATGTGGAGTTTCAGCTCAGCAGGAGAAACCCTGGAATGCTTTAGAGGCCGTGGCAGTGCTCGGTCAGAGGCTGAACTCGAGCTTGGAGGTCTCTTCCAACCTTAATTCCTAAATTCCTCCCTCCTTTGGGAATCAACTCCTTCTTTTCCCACCTCTCCCGAGCCTCCTGGTGCCACGAGAGGCTTTGAAAGGCGCCGCTGAGCCAGGAGAGCAAATTGGCTCCTTCAATCAGCGGCCCAGGTGCCTCCCAGACCCCACCTTCGGCCTTAAAAGACTTTTAATTGACGGCTCGGAGAGAAAATACCCAGTGGGCAACCCCAAAAGTGCCGCAGATAATCATCACGGTGCCCTACATACGGCTTGGCTGCGAGATCAGACGGGCCAGAAGAATCCGACATTGTTCCAAATGAACAGGAGAGGGAAGTAACAACTCCATAATTACTCACCTCGAGTTAATTGACGGTAATTACAGCGAGTAGGCAGTGCAGGAAGCAGCGACGGGCTGGCCCTGGAGAGTCATGGGGAGGGTGCCCTGCGCACCGCGGCTGCGAGGGGGTTAAACTCCATGGGTTTGGTCGGGAATTTTTTTTTTTTTCCTTTTCCCTCCCTCCCGGGTTATTTGCAGCAAACAGAGCCGGGGTGGAAGGGCTGAGCCGAGCCTTTGCTCCTGGGGAGGGACCGGCACTTGTCGCCGGGCACTTCCCGAGCCGGGCTGGTCCCGGCTGGCAGCGCGGGGCTGCTCCGTGCCCGAGCCCCCCGTGCCACCCCCATGGGGGATGACATCGACTGGCTGGACCTGCCGGGCAGGTGGACCTACGGCGTCTGCGGCGACGGCAGAATCTTCTTCATCGAGTACGGAGCTGCCCGGAGCCGGGGTGGGGTGGGGAGGGGGCTGCGCTGGGGGTGAGGGTAGCTCGGTGCGTTGTTGGGGGGCTGCGGGGGGCTCGGTTTGGGCTGGCGACAAGAGGTCCCACGTGCTGCACGTTTCCTATGGCGCAGCCGCCTCTGCTTTCATCCCATTTCCTCCTTCTCGAGGCCACGTCTGTCCCTGAAATCCCCTCCTTAGGCTGGAGAATCCCCCCGGGGTGGGAAGGGTCTCCTGAGCCCCCCGGGGGTGCTGACAGCCCCTGTCCTTGTCCCTCGTGCAGCGACGACACCAAATCCACGAGCTGGGTGCACCCGGGCACAGGCTACTCCATCCAGAGCGGGCACTTCTCCTGTGCAGGTGAGGCTCGCTCCCGGCTCTTGTGGGGTCAGGATGGGGAATTTCGGAGCGAAATCCCCCAGCAATGCAAAGGAGACCCCCAAAAGCTGCCAAAAAAAGCTCGAATGCAAAGGAGACCTCCAGCAGGAGCCGTCTGCAGCTGGGGAGGGTTGTGGGGTCGGTGCGAGGTGATGCTGTCTCTCCCCAGTGTGGGTTTTCCAGCTGCGGAGATTCCTGGGGGATTTTCCCTTCCTTCCCGTGCTCTCTGTTGCTGATGGGGAGTGACCTCAAACTCCTCAAAAATTGCATTTTGGGTGTCTTGAGAGTCAACCACTGCGGGGTAAAATGTCACGGTCACCCCTCAATCCCTTCCTGCACGATCCTGCCCTTCTCCAGGGGGTCCTCCCAGGGGAGGGCAGGGAGGTGACCCTGGGGCCCTGCTGTGACACCGGGGAGGGCAGGGAAGGTGACCCCGCTGCTGGCCTGTCCCCGCAGGGCTGCCCCGAGGCTGGGAGGTGGACACGACCATGCACGGCGGCCTCTACTTCATCAAGTAAGTGGGAAGGGGGCGCGGGGAGAAGCTTTTCCATCGCCGGGCTGCTCCCCGCAGGGATGAGGAGGGAGCAGCCCCAGCTCTGGGCTCTGCACCTGGAGATCCTGTCCCGTCCCGGATGCAAAATTCTCCTCGGAGGCTCCGGGAGCTCCGGGGCGGCGTGGGTGAGCCAACCGCCCCCTGCCCCGCGTCACGCCGCGGGGAAACATCCCCCGGAGCCCGTAGGGACTTCCCGGAGCTCCCGGTGCTGCGGGAAGGAGCTCGGTGACGCCGAGGGTCCCCGGGGCACGGAGCTGGCTGTGCTGGCCGGGCTGAAGCAGCAGAGCAGCAGCAGGAGCGGCGCTCGGGGAGGCTCCAGCCGCAGGCGCTGCTCCCGGTTCATCCCAGCGCGTTGTTCCCCATTCCCTCCTGCCCCGTCCTTGCCTCCAGTGCTGCGATCGGGGCCGCGGCGAGGCGATTTCGGGTGTCTAGACAGGCTGGGAGCTGCAGGCTGTGCCTCGCCTGGCGTGGGGCTCCGGGTCCTGCCGGGTGAGGCTGCTCCAGACGGGATCTTTGAGCCCAGCCCGTCCCTATCTGGCACCCGGAGCTTTCCCTGTGTGCCCAGACGGCAATAAAAACCCGGCGGGAGCAAAGATCCCGAGGCGGGCTGGAGCAGCGCACAGGGATTAGCCGCTCTAATCTGGGCTGCGGAGACCAGGTGTCCTTGAGGCAGCCCCGGACGGGGCCGGGAGTGGGGCTGTGTCCTCCGGGTCAGGGACCACCTTCCCTGCGTGCCCCAGGACCTGGGAATGTCACAGCAGAGCAGGGAATGGGGCTGGCGCTGCTCCAGGAGCCTCCCGGTGGGTCTGGGGTTGTGTCTTCCGGGTCAGGGACCACCTTCCCTGAGCCCCACAGCCTCTGGGAATGTCACAGCAGAGCAAGGAATGGGGCTGGGGCTGCTCTGGGAGCCTCCCGGTGGGTCTGGAGTTGTGTTGTGCCTCCTCTGGGGCAGGAACCACCTTCCCTGAGCCCCACGGCTCCTGGGAACGTCCCAGCAGAGCAGGGAGTGGGGCTGGAAGGTGGCAGCCACCAGGCCAGGGCTGGGGAAAGGTCCTGCAGCCCCACCAGGGGACCAAGTGGTGGCTGTTGTCCCCCGGAGGTGGCACAGGGCCCAGCTGTGGAGAAGGGAAGCTCCAGGGGATGCTGGACATCCTCAGCCCGGAGTGTGGCAGGGCAGCTCCCAGTGCCCCATCCGGGTGTTCCCATGGGAAGCACTGCCTGGAAAAGGGATTTTTCTATCCCAATCCTACCCCAGCTCTGCCTGCAGGAGGACAGTGGCCTTGGGGAGGGGACAGCTGCAATTTTGGGGTCCTGCTGTGGGCTGGCCGGGAGGGAAGGTGTCACCCGCCGCTGTGGGGAACACAGGGGACATCCAGTGAAAGCCACCCCCCTGCCCGGCCCTAAAGCCCCTGGCTAATGGGGGATTATAGGATCAAGGGTGGTTTTCCCTTCACGGAGAGCCTGTCTGTCCCCACACCGAGGAGGGACAGTCCCTGCGGGCTCTGAGCCCCAGGTGGGTGCAGGCAGGGTGCCCCACTGAGTGCCACCAGGGGCCTGGCAGCTGTGACAGCAGAATGAGGACAGGGCCATGGATCGGGGCACGCTGCCATCGCTCTAGGGCTGCAATCTGCAGTGCCAGTGTCGCCAGGAGCCACCGGGCCAGGCAGGGTCCTGCCAGCCCCCCTGGGCACAGCTGGGGCTGTTGGGAGCTGTCCTGCTGCCCATCCTCTCCCTCCCGGGGGGCAGAGCTGCCCGCCCCGCTCCAGAGGGTTCCACGGCCTGGCTGGGACCGAAGGGGCTCCCCTTTCCCGGGCGATGCAGGATCCCGAGGGATAAGAGCTCCCGGGGATGTCGTGGCTGTCCCCTCGGCGCACTCTGGGACATCTCTGTCCCCATCGCGGTGCTGGGATGAGCAGGGAGTACTGTCCCCCCAATGCTGGGACGCAGTGGGGATGCAGGATCCAGGATTTGGGGATGCGGGGAAGGGAGCAGGATCCTCTCTGTCCCTCCAACACCGGGAAGCGCTGTCCCCGCCGTGTCCCCACCGCTGGACCGGGGGTCCCGGCTGTCCCCGCAGGCTCTGGGATGGGGGAGCAGCGCGATCCCCCCGTTCCCCCGGGATGCAGGGGGTGTGCGCGGGGTGAGGGGTGGGCAGCGCGGCTCAGCCAGCCCATCGCGGGGTCGCGGCTCCCCTCGGTGCGGCACCGGGGGGGTTCGGGGCCGTCCTCCCGGGGGCTGCGGAGGTGGGGGGCGGTGGGGGCGGCGCGGCCCCCCGCCCCGCTCGGTGCCAGCCCGGCGTCACGTGCCGCTCGGTGGCCCCCGAGCATGCCCAGCTCCGGCTGCGGCTCCGGCTCCCGCTCCGGCTGGGGCTCGGGCTCGGGCTCGGGCTGGGGATGGCCGGGAGGATGCAGCGCCCGTAGGCAGCGGGGGGGAACCGGCGGCTGCCCGCCCCGCCCGGTGAGTGCCTCCGGCGCGGCTCCCTTCCTCCTCCTCCTCCTCCTCCTCCTCCTCTTCCTCCCGCTCTTCCTCCTCCTCCTCCTCGCGGGGGGCGCGGATCCCCTCATGGTGCTGGGGGGGCTCTTTTAGGGAAAGGGGGTGGCTGCTCTCCGGCCCCATGGGCAGAGCGGGGCGCGCTGTGGGGTTGCCACCCCCCGGGCTGTCCCTGCACCCCCTGCCCCTCGTGTCGAGCTTTGGGGTGACAAGTGTGCCCCCCCCCAGCTGTCCCCGCCGTTGTTTGTGCGCTGCGCGCTGGTTCGTGTCCCCAAAACCCCAAAGGCTGCGGGCTGGGACCCCCCGGGCTGGGACCCCCAGGCTTGGCCCCGACTCCGTGCAGGGCAGAGCAGCGCCGAGGCTTCGGGAGAGCCCCGCTGTTGGTGTCTGAGCCCCCCAAACCCCATCCTGGTGAAGCGGGGCTCGGCAGGGCCGGACCCCCAACCCCCCGCGCCGGGCGCCGCGCCGGGGACGGGAGGTGATGGATGGAGCTGAGCGATGTCGTCTGGCGCTTCCCAGGGAACCCGAGACCTCCCCGTGGCTCCGCGGCTCCTTTCGCTGCCTGCCGCGAGCGCAGAGCCATCCATCCTCCTCCTCCTCCTCTTCCTCGCGGGCCGGGAGGAAGGCAGCGCTGCGCGTTCCCCCTGCACCGGGGGGTGTCTGGCGGTACCAGAGACGAGCGAGCCGCAGCCGCTGCCCCGAACCCTCAATCGCAGCTTTGTTGCGCCGCTCGGCGATCGCAGGGAAACAGCCTCTGCTTCATCACATGATGGGGATGTTCATACGCCACGAGTCTATTAAAGCCCGGCGGAAGCGGCCGGACCGGCCTCCCCCGGGGCTCGCCGCGGACCCCGCTGCTGACCGCGGTCCGGGGGGCTCCGGTCACTCCATCACCCTCCGCGGGCTCCGTGCCGTGCTGTCGGAGCCATCCGCGCCACCTGGCCCCGCCATCCCCCGGGGCCGCGGTCCCTTGGGTGCAGGGGGGCAGCCCCCCGCTCCAGATGGCCGCGGGAGCCGCTCCGTAATCCCTGCGTGCGGGCAAGGCGGCGCGGAGGGGGCCGGTGGCCATCCCGGGCTGCGGGGAGGGCCGGCAATGGAGGAGGGAGCCGTTTGCTGCAGGATTCATCCCTCCAGGCTGGTGCGGCGCTGCGTGCGGCTCTGCAGCCGGAGATCGGCAGCGTCCCGCTGCTTTCTCCCACTCGTGCGCGTCTGCAGGAGCGCCTGCATCCCTCCGTGAATCCCTCCATGAATCCTGTCGTGCATCCCACTGTGCACCCCGCTGTGAATCCCTCCATGAATCCCGCCGAGCATCTCTCTGAGAATCTCGCCGTGAATCTCTCCATGAATCCCTCCGTGAATCCCACTCATCCCCCGGGCTGTGCTGGGGCTGCAGCTTGTCCCGGGATGTCCAGCCAGGCTCGGTGTGGCTCCTCCGGATCTTCCCCTGGATGCTGCTGGCATTCCCTTGTGGGGAAGGGATACTCCTGTCCCGCTCCGACCTGCGCTGTCCCTCTTGTCCCTTTCCTTTCCCAAGGCAGCTCCTTCCCTCCTCCGCCTGGCAGAGCCGTGCTTGGGGACACCTGGGCCTGTCACCCACCCTGAGCCACCCCCCTGGGGACCCTGAGCCGGGATTAGGGCTCCTAGAGAAGGGGTGGCCGAGGCTTTAAAATTCCTGAGCTAAGAATCCCACGGGAAGCACAAAGCCTGGACAGGCTGGGTCTGGGGGAGCAGCCCTTCACCCCCACCCCACCATGGGGACCCCCTGCCACCCATCCTGCCACACTGGGCCACCAGTGCCCTGCTGGGTGCCACCACCCCGTCCCACAGGGGACAGGAACCATGGCCAGGGGTCCCCAGGTGTCCGGGCAGTGCCAGGCACAGAGGTGCCCGCGGCAGAGGCAGTGACAGGGTGACGGTGACAGGGTGACGGCTGGCATCGGGCTGGCGCTGCAAACCGTGTTTTCCTGCCGAGTTCCCATAGAAACCGGCGGGAGCAGCCGCCGGGCTGGCGAGGACGAGGCAGAGGAGGGACGGGCAGCAGGGTGAAGGACATGGCTGGCACGGCCTGGCTGAGGTGCCAGGTGCCAATGCTGCCAGGGCACCACTGACCAGCGGGGAAGGGACAAGGGACAGCAGCGTGTGCCTGGCTGTGGGTTACTGTGACACGGTCAGCATGCAGCACACGTGTGTGCATGTGTGTCCACATGTGTGTGCCCATGTCGGGCTGCCCACACCCCTCACACCACCGCCAGGCCTGGCCTCGGGCACCAAACCCACCCCAGCTGGGCACTCAGGGGGTTTTTAATCCCCCCGAGGCCTCCTGAAGCAGCCAGGCAGGGCCGGGAGTTGTTCCCTGCTCCATCTGTGCCCCCAAAATCGGCTGGGCTGGCGATTTCTCCCAAAGCTTGTCCGGAAGGAAACGCTCAGCTCCATCTCTGCTGCTGCTCCTCTCTCTCCCTCTCTCTCCCAGGCGTTGGTAGTAGCATCCCCCACTCCTGTTTTCCTTGGAAAACATGCTAATCCGCAGCAGCAGCAGCAGCAGCAGGAATAGCGCCTCGAGGAGCGCGCTGCCTGCTCTCCAGCCTCGCTGCTCCCCAGCGTTCGCAGCTCTACGCCCACCGGGGGAAGTCCTGCCCTGCCGGCAGCCCCTTCCCGCTGCCCCGAGCTCCAAAACATCCCTGTTTTTCCTGGCACTGCCGAGGAGCTCGGGGCACGGGCAGATGGAAATCTCCAAGCAGAGGGAGGAAGGGAAGGGGAATATGTGGAGTCCTCCTTCCAGCCCTGCCTGCTCCTTCCACCATCCCCAGCTGGAAAATACCTTGGGAATGGGTTGTTCTGTGCGAGCAAATCGGTGCTCTGCTGGTTTTTATCGTTTGATTCCAGTTTGTACTGGAAAAGAGCACAGGGAGCTCTCCCAGGGCTCATCCAGAGCTCCAGAGCCCGGCTGGAGCAGGGAAAAGGCTCCGGAGCAGCGGCTGCAGGGCGAGGTGGCTCCGGCGCTGGCATGCAGGGAATCAGGTTGGATGGTGGCAGGGAGTGAGGCTGGTTGGTGGCACAGTGGCCGGTTGTGGCCTTAATCTGCGAATTCACTAAAGCTCTTTAATAAAGATTCAAAGTCACCAACTTCTCAATTAAGGGATGAGGCAGCTCTTGATCCGCGTTTCTGGGTCAGGCGGAGAAAGGCCATTTAAGACCTGGGCGATCCCTTTGATGTTTCCAAGGAATAAACACCTGGCTGTGCAGGAGGACGTGGGGTTTGGGGATGGACAGGAGGCCTGGAGTCCAACCCGGCCTGCTCCTGACTCACGGGCTCGTTTTGGGAGAAAGTGGAGCTGCTGGAGCGAGTCCAGAGGTCACAGAGATGCTCCAAGGGCTGCTTGGAGCCAGGCTGGGAGAGCTGGGGGTGTTCACCTGGAGAAGGGAAGGCTCTAGGGAGATCTTAGAACCCTTTCCAGGGCATAAAGGGGCTCCGGGAGAGCTGGAGAGGGACTGGGGACAAAGGCCTGGGGGGACAGGAGACAGGGAATGGCTTCCCACTGCCAGAGGGCAGGGATGGATGGGATATTGGGAAGGAATTCCTGGCTGGGAGGGTGGGGAGGCCCTGGAATGGATTTCCCAGAGAGGCTGTGGCTGTCCCTGGATCCCTGGCAGTGTCCAAGGCCAGGCTGGACGGGGCTTGGAGCAACCTGGGATAGCGGGAAGTGTCCCTGTTCCCCGCCCAGCTCTCCCGGAGCAACCAGGACCCTCTGGACTCAACCCCTGGGTGGTCTGCACCCCGCCAGGACCCCCGGCTCTCCAGGGCTCTCCGAACGCTCTGTTTACCTCAACAACAGCCGCCTGCACGGGTGTTAATTGCAGGAGCTGGCAAGGCACTAATTAGGGGATAATGAGACGCCTTTTGTGTGTGGTTGGCAGCTCGGCGACAGACGCCCTGCTCCACACACCCCGCGGGCCCGGGATGGGCCGGGAGCTCGGGGATGGGCCGGGTCCGTGATCCCCCCGTGCGGGGTCCATAATTCCCGTGCCGTGGCCGTGATCCCCCCGTGCCGTGTCCATAATTCCCGTGCCGTGTCCATAATTCCCGTGCCGTGTCCGTGATCCCCCCACGCCGTGTCCGTGATCCGCCCTATCCTCTATCCACAATTCCCGGGCCGTGTCCATGGTCCCCCCGTGCTGCCGTGTCCGTAATTCCCGTGCCGTGTCCGTGATCCCCCCACGCCGTGTCCCCCCAGTCCCTCACCCCGACCCCTCCAGCCTGTGGGATTTCTCCAAACCCCAAAGGATCTCCCACCCCCTGCTCCGAGCCCCCGAGCCCCGCCGGGGATTCCGAGGCCGCCGGAGCCTTCCCGAGCATCCCTTTGTTCTCGGAGCAGGAGGCAGGAGCTGATCCGGGCATCCCACTGCCCTCTGCCACCCCACGGACCATCCCTCCCCATCCCCGGCGTGTCCCACTCCTGGGGGGCTGCAATCTGGGCTGGGGCTTGTCCTGGCTGTCACCGCGCGGGGAGAACATCCCACATCCTCCCGCTGCTTCCCACGCCCTCCCGCTGCTCCGGCACCCATATTCCTGCCGCTCGTGCTGCTGTTGTTGCTCTCCTCCTGCTGCAGGAGCGCGGAGCTGGCGTTTTCCCCCTCCGAGCTCTCCTTACGTAACGCCGGCAGCAGCTCCGGCAGCTCGGGGACAGCGAGGCCTGGACCTCGCATCCGGGTGGAAAAAATTGGGATGTGGTTGTTGGATTTCTCCAGGGCACGGTGGGAGCGCCAGCTGGGCTGAGCCGTGATCCCCTCGCGTGGGAGGGATGGGGAGATGGACTGGGGGGACACAGCACGGGGGGGGTCGTGGATACGGCACGGGAATAATGGATACAGCACTGGAATTATGGATACAGAACGGGAATTATGGATACTGCACGGGAATTATAGGCATACTGCACGGGATTGTGGATACAGACGGGAATTATGGACCCGGCGTGGGAGGATCACGGACTCGGGAGATCCCTCTCCGTGCGCAGCCGGGCCGGGAGCAGCGCTGCCGCGGAGCCCCGGGGATGCCGTGCCGTGGGTCGGGCTCCGGTGGAACGGCCAGGACCGGTCCTGCAGCCCCGGCCGCCTCCCAGCCCTGCCCGGCCGGTCCCGCGGGATGAGCCCTGCGCTCGGCACCACTTCCCGGAGCACCTGGAGCGCGGAGCTGCTGCACGCCCGAGCGGCTGCGGGGGGACAGGGGAGGATGGTGAGGGGTTGTGCCCCTGGCAGAGCCCTGGCACAGCATCCCGGCCTGGGGGAACGGCTGGAAAACTCCATCCTTCTGGCACTGCCCCCAGCAGCCTCAGCCCCACCCCGGGCTGGGCACCAGGAGGGATTGGAGGGACCCTGAGAAGGGTTTTGGAGATCCAGGAGGGTTTGGAGGAAAGCCCATGAGGGTTCTGGAGGTCCAAGATCATTTGGAAGAATTCCCAGGAGGGTTTTGGAGGTCCAGGAGGATTTGGAGGAACTCCCAGGAGGGTTTTGGAGGTCCAAGACCCTTCCTGGTGGGTGCTGAGCTGCAGCTGAGGTGGGGGATGAGGTGCTGGTGACCCATGGGGACAGGGCCTGGGACAACCAGGGCAGAGCAGTCCCCAAGAGCTCCGGTGGCTCTGCATGGGGGTGGCTCCGGCCGCAGCTCCGTGCGGGCTCAGCACGGTCACTCCCCAGTCCCAGTGTCCCACCCCATCCTCCCCTCCTGCTCTGCCCTTTTCTGCAGTGACAGGAGGTGAATCCCACCAGCTTTGCAGGGCTCCACTTCCAGCCGTGGAAAATCCCTCGGGGACAGCAGGGTCGTGACATTTTGTGCGTGTCAGGACCCGGCGGGCTGGCGCAGGGTGAGGCCAGGGACAGCCAGACCTCGCTGGAAAGGGCACGGCTGGAACTGGGCAGCCTGAGCACCCGAGAGTGCGTCCGGAGGTGGCTCAGCTCCCGCTCCACATCCCGCTGTCCCTTTCCACCCCTGGAGCCACCACCCCCTGTCGCCGTGTCCCCCTGCACCGCTGCCCTCATGTCCCACAGCACCGCAGGGCTTCAGCTCTGCTCCCCGCTCGCTCGGGGGTACAGCAGGACCCCAAATCCCCACCCCGAGCCAGTCAGCTTGATGGACTGAAAGCGATTTTCCAGCCTTCCGTTCTTCCGGAGAATCTGAAAAGGCGATCGCAGCCTCGGGGCCCGGAAAGCTCAGGCAAAGCAGGAGATACAAATCTGCCCATTTCGCCTCTGCCGGATGATTTCCGAGCCCATCGCCTGGTGCCAAACCCGGGGCGCTGGGGGACCCTGGGCTGGGACAGGGTGGCTTTTCCCTGCGCCGCTCTCCCTCTTTTCCACGCGAAAGAGGGATTTTTCTGTCCCCCCTCGTCCTTTTCGTTGCTGTTTCTAAACGCCTGTTTTGCGGATGTGCAAACGCAGTGACCTTTCTCGGGGCCGCCCGGAGCTCCGGCTGCTCTCCCGCCTGTCAGGGAGATGAAGGAATTCGGGAGCCGCGGGGCCGCAGGGCTGCGACACTCAGCCGCGATCGCGGTGACGAGTTCCCGCAGGGGAGCGACGAGCGCTCGTTGCGCTCGTTGCGCTCGTTTCGCGTTTCTCTCTCCGTGTGCCCGCGATGCCAGGCCCTTCCCCAGCCATCAGCGTGCTGTCCCTGTCCCCCCGCGTCCCCTCCCCGCTCTCTGCGAGCTGTTCCTGTCGCGACCTTGGCCCTGCAGCCGTCGGTGGCCGAATGTCCCCGCCCTGTCGCCCTGAGGGTCGCTGGGGTGATGGGACAGAGCGATGGGTGCTGGTGGGGACAGTCCAGTCCTGTCCTTGGCCTCTCCTGGAGAGCTGTCCCTTTCCCCAGTGGCCTTGGTGGCCTCTGGCTGCAGACAGGCCCACCCCAGATAAGCCGGCAGGAATGTGATTTGTGGGGCTAAAGTTCACCTGCCCTGGGGAGCCACGGGATATGGGATGGCCGAAAGCAGGGCTGTCCTGGCCCTGGTGTGACACTGGGCGGTGTGTCCCCATTGCAGGTGCCACCAAGGGCAGGCCCAGGAGGGACAGCGGGGCAGCACAGACCCCATTCCCATTCCCGAGCATCCCAGTGCCAGCTGGAGAGCGCTGGGATGGGGATGTGGGAGTGCTGCCCACCGAGCCAGAGCCACCGCGGGTGGTTTTGGGGTGCAGGGAGATGGGGATGGAGCTGCCGGATGCCTCAGGGAGAGGCTGGGAGCAGGATGTGTAACCTCACACAGGGAAACTGAGGCACGGAGCCAGCACAGTGGCAATCAGAGCCGGTGACCTCCTGCGACGTGCCCATCCCTGCTCATCCCTGCTCCATCCCTGCTCCCGGGAGCTCCCGAGGTTTTTTGGGGTGGGATGTGTGCGCCCGGGCACGCGCGCACCCGCCGGCACCCGGCAGCCCCATTTCCTGATCGGGTTTGGGTGTTGCCATCGCGTAATTAGTCGGTAATTGCTCTCTAATGAGGCAGCAGTCCTGCGGCAGGGCCGCGCTTCAAAGCGCTTCCCCTGCCCCGGGCTGTCCCCGCTGCCCCCGCCGTGTCGCACCCCGAGCCCCGGCGGGGCTGGGTGGGTGCGGGGGTGGCCGCGGGGGTGCCGCGGGGGTCCCGGGACATCTGCTGGGGACATTTGGGGCGATGTCCGGAGAGAGGGGACCCCTCTGCGCTCGGCCCCTCGCCTCGGGTGGCGCTGGGGACGCTGGGCGGTGGCGTGTCCCCGCAGTGCCCGTGCCAGCCTGGCTGCGTGCCCCGGCTGCTCTCCGCGCTGGCACCAACCCCGCTGCCTCCGGGGCGCTCTGGGGATTTCCTCTGCCTCGCCCCCGCTTGGCCCTGCTGGCAGGGTCACCTCACTGGCAGGTGTCACCTCACTGGCAGGTGTCACCTCACTGCCGGTGTCACCTCACTGGCTGGCAGGTTCACTTCACTGGCAGGGTCACCTCACTGGCAGTGTCACCTCACTTGGAAGTGCCACCCTGCTGGCGGTATCACTTCCCTGGCGGTGTCACCCCGCTGGCAGGGTCACATCCCTGGCCGTGTCACCTCACTGGAAGTGCCACCCTGCTGGCAGTGTCACCTCCCTGGCGGTGTCACCCCACTGGCAGGGTCACTTCCCTGAGGTGTCACCTCACTGGCGGTGTCACCTCCCTGGCGGTGTCACCCCACTGGCAGGGTCACCTCACTGGTGGTGTCACCTCACTGGAAGTGCCACCCCGCTAGCCGTGTCACCTCCCTGGCGGTGTCACCTCCCCGGCAGTGTAACCCCACTGGCAGGGTTACCTCCCTGAGGTGTCACCTCACTGGCAGTGCCACCCTGCTGGCGGTGTCACCCCGCTGGCAGGGTTACCTCCCTGAGGTGTCACCTCACTGGCAGGGTCACCTCACTGGCGGTATCATCCGGCTAGCAGTGTCACCTCGCTGGCGGTGTCACCTCCCTGGCGGTTGCCACCCCGCTGGCACGGTCCCCTTTGGCCTGACCCACCGCTCCCGCATTGCCCCAGGGGTGGAGCCACCCCATGCCAGCCACCAAGCGTGTCCCCCTCCTGTCCCATCCTGCCACCCTCTGCTCCCGTCAAACCCCACCGCCAGAGCGGGTGCTGGGTATTCACAGCCTGGCACGGAGGCTGGGAGGAAAACCCCACTCGACGGGGGCAGTTTGGGGTGTTTGGGTCTTTTTTCCCCTCCAATCCCCCAATTTTAACCCCAGGCTGGCCCCGCTGAGCTTGGGGCTGTCCACGCCCGGGTAGATCCCGCGTGGAGATCCTGGGAATGCCACCGAGGGTGCCAATCCACCCCAGGAGAAGGGGACAGGCACCAGGGCTCGGCCACTCTTTGGGGTGAACCCTGCAGCCACTCCGGGGTGGCTTTCCCTCCTCCTTTCTTGGGATATGCAGTCAGGGGATGCTCAGCCCCTGGTGCCCCGTGCAGCGAGGAGGAGGAGGAGGAGGAGGAGGAGGAGGAGGAGGAGGAGGAGGAGGAGGAAGGCTCAGGTGTGTGCCAGGTGAATTCCGCTCCCCTCGCTCTCTCCCGCGGGTTTGTTTTCCCTCGGCGCGGCTCTCCTTTCAGCTCGGCTGAGCAGCGATGATTTGTAATTCCTGTTTTTGTGGCGAGAGCCTAACGCGGCCGGGCTGGCTGTGCCCCCCTCGGTGCTGTCAGGGCTCCCCTGACAAATTATCCGCTCTGCTTTGTGTTTTACTTTTCCTTCGGCTGTTGTTTTCTTTTTTTAATTTAATTTCTCCCCCCCCTCCCCGAATCGACGATTCGCCTGATCGGCAAACAACGATCAGCAGGGAAAGTGATGAAGCTTTTAAACCTCGTCAGAGCGAGAGGTCGATGGGGGAGACGTCGGGGGGCGCTTGGGGGGCTCTGACCCCCTCAGCCTTGGGGCGCGGGGCTGGAGGAAGGGCTGCTGATAGCGGCGAGGCTGCCGCTGCCTTATCTCATCCCCGGCCTTATCACCAGACATGCTTGTGCCGCAGATAAGCAGGACCTTGGGTTCCGGCTCGGGTTGCTGGATGCTCCACATGTCCGGGGTGGTTTGGGCAGCAGGGAGGGGCTGAACCCCCCTTTAGGGGTGAGGGGTGTCCCCAAAACCTGGGAGAGCAGGGCGAGTGGAGTCTGTGCCTTTCCTTGCGTGGATGGGGCAGGAACTGGGGCTTGGAGCAGCATGGTGGGTTTGGGCCCATCCCTTCTGCTCTTCAAGCAAAAGAAACTGGAGAAAAAAATCCATTTTTAGGCCGATTTGATGACTGTGGATTCAAAACGCAGTCAAAACACAGGAGGGGTTCTCTGTTCCTCCTCCGTTCACCCCAAATCTCTTTCTGTGCTGGCAGGAGCCCCAGACCGTGCTGGAGAGGTTCTCTGCTCCATTCTCAGGGATTTTTGAGGTTGCTTGAAGAGTGATTTTGGATGCTCCAGGGATTCTGGGGGTGCTGGAAGGTGATTTTGGCTTCTCCAGGGATTTTGGGGTTGCTGGAAGGTGGTTTTGGCTTCTCCAGGGATTTTTGGGTTTGCTGGAAGGTGATTTTGGATGCTACCAGGCCTCAGTGTGACCAGAGGAGCTTCAGCAGGGAGATTTTCACTCCCAAGCTCTCCCAGGTGCTGTCCCTGGTGGCCAAAGTCCTCGGGGGGTGGCCGTGAGGAGGAAATCCCAAATCATCCCCCTCATCCCACTCCATCCAGCCTCTCCAGAAGCAAATTTGCTCCTCCAAAGGACCTTTGGAGGACCCCAAGGTCCAGGTGCTGCAGAGGCCAGACCTGTCTGTCCTGGGCAGTGTCCCCACGCCGGGGGCACACTGGTGACCGCTGGTGGCCCTGCCCGGCAGGGAACGGCTGGCAGAGGGTTCTCAGGAGGTGGGGAATCGCTGCGGGAGCTCGGGAAGCAGCAGGTGGCAGAGCCGATGGCGGCGCAGCCCGTAAACAGGCTGGGATTGTTTGTGCACCGCAGGGCCGCTTGTGCAACCGGGGCGGGGAGCTGGCTCAGGGCTCCGTGGGGCTCCCTGCGCCCCAAATGAGAATCCCGGCCCGGATCCAGCCTGGCATGTGAGGAAGAGGAGGAATAGGAGGAATAGGAGCTGCTCGTTCTCACCACTAAGCTCCCAGCACAGGTGATGTCCCCGCAGGTGTGCCCGCTGTCCCCGTGCCACAAAGCGGCTTCACCCGCGGCTGGCAGAGGGTTGTGGGATTCTCTTTTCCCGTGGGTGATTCCCGGGATGATCCCCCGGAGCAGGACAGCTCCCGGCCCGGCCTCACCCGTGGTATGTGGCAGTCCCGGTTTGGGGCTGAGCCTGGAGAATCGGGGAGAACAGGGCAGGGTTTTGTGTCGCAGAGGGTTTTGTCCCTCTGCAGGAAGCACGGCAAGTCCTTCCACACGAGGAAGTCCCGCGGTGGCACGGGGTGGCCACTTCCTGGCCATCGGCCACCGTGTCCCTTCCGTGGGGCTGAGCCTCGGGGTGGCACCGGGCACCCACCGCCCGTTGTCACCGCCGGGGAAGGGGACATTTCCCACGGCCACAGGTGCCTCATCAGCTGATCCAGCGTGGCGCTGAGCTCCTCCCACCTGGTTTTTTTTGAGGCTAAACCCCGCGGTATTCGCTTCTCCAGCATGGTTCATTCCCACATCCCCACGCAGTCCCTACCCACCCGGTGCCCACCGGAGTCTCCCCTTCCCCACGCACAGCCCCCGCAGCGCCCCGCGGAGCTCCAACACACCTGAAGCGCCACCCCAAACCGGCGTGAAGCTCCACCTCGAGCTGGCAGCGGCGCGGCGGACGGGGCAGGACGGGTGCCGAGGGGCTCGGGCTGTCGCTGTCGCTGTCGCAGCGCCTGGCGTGGCCGGGAGCGGCGGGAGTGGCGTGAGAGGCAGCGCGGCCGGGGGTGTGCGTGGTGTTTATATAGCGAGGAGCCGAGCTGCCGGTTCGGATTTCAGCCCTCGCTTATCGGCCGGGCTGCTCCTGCCGCGCTCGGACGTGGCGGCTCCCGGAGGCCACCGGGGATTTTCCCGTTCGGTCCCCGCCAGCCCGGGGCTGCTAGCCTTGGCTCCGACCCACCGCCCTCCCCTCGGCAGCACCTGGGAGCAGGTAACTGAGCCGGCTGCCCGGCCTCGGAGGGGTTAAAAACGGGGTTGAGGGGATGGAGGGAGAGTCAAGGGCTGGAGGTGCTGGAGGGGTTTGAGCTGCGCCGGGGGAGGCAAAACTCGGGTTTGGAGGCGCTCCCGGGGCGAGGGCTCGTGGGGAGGGGACGCGGCGGCGGATGTCAGTGGGGAGAGGCTTTGTCACCACGGCCCGGGCAGGTGGCACGGCGGGCACAGCGCGGGAAAGGCCTGGCTGCGCTCTGCCAGGGGTTAACTCCGGGCGGGAGCTCCAGGAAGGTGTGGCAGCAGGATAAGGCTTGGCAGGGCCGGGAGCGGGGCAGAGGCACTGAGCTGCGCTGCCAGCCGGGATGCGGGAAGGATCCTGCCCGCCCTGGGGGGCTCTCCCTGTGCCACCTGTGCCTCCCTAACTGTCCCCAAAACCTGGGGGAGCAGCCCTCAGGGAGCCGGCTGGGAATCCTGGAGAATCCAGCAAAAATCTCCTGGAAATGCTGCTTTAAATCACCTGGGGGAGACCCAGCTGCGCCTCCTGCCTCGCTCTCTTTAAAGGGATGTTTAAAGTAAAGCTCTTTTAAAGTGAGAGCCCTGCCACGCTTCCCGCTGCTTTCCCGGAGCCTGGAAAAGCCTTTTCCAGGCTTTTCCGCCCCAAATCCCGGCGGCAGGTGCCCCAGCGCCTGTTCGCAGCGCCGTGTGGGTGTGGTGGGTCTGCCCCGGCCTGCTGCGGGATGTGGGATGGCTGTGGTTTTCATCCCATCCCATCATTTCCATCCCTGGGGATGCCCCGGAGCTGGGAATGAACTCTCCAGCGCTGGCAGGGTTTGGAGCTGAGCTCGGTCCTGGCTCCATCCTGCTCCGTCCTTCCTCGTGGAAAGGAAAAGGAAAAGGTGAGAGGGAGAAAGGTACCGAGGCAGGCTGAGCTCGTGGATGGCTTTTTCCTGCTTTCCTGAGGAGCTGGGGTTTGGGATCGCATTCCCTCGACTCCTGGGTCAGGCTGGGCTGGGGGACAGTGTTTCCCGAGCGCATGGAGCATCCTGCCTGAGCCAAACCCAGGGAAAAGCAGGAGCCACCTGCTGAAGGCATCGCCACCTCCGCGGCGCCTGACTGCTCTTCCCACGTCCTTTATCCCACCTGTGCCCTCTGGAAATGCGGGACGAGCCTCGGGCTCTTCCCAGGGCCGAGCGAACCAGTTCCTTGATCTGCTGGAATAACTCCCGTGCAGCTCCTGGGTCCCCGTGGGGATCCTCGGAGGGATCCTGGGAGCATTCCAAGGGGAGATCCAGTGGACATTCCAAGGGGGGATCCCGTGAGTGTCCCAAGAGGGGATGCTGTGACATTTTTGGAGGGATTCAGCGGACATTCCAAGGGGGGATCTTATTACCATCCCAAGGGCTTCGTCCCGAGCTGCACCGCCGCCAAAGGCACCGCCGAGGGCTCTCCCCAGGCTGCGACTGGCGCAGCTCCAGCCCGGCTCAGCCATCCCGTCTTTCCAGCTTCCCTCCCCGGATCCCGAGGCTGCTCCTCCCCGCGGCGCGGAGGCAGGGCCGGGGCCGCGTTTATTTACGCGGTGCCGGGGGAGAAGGAAGGGGGAGCTGAGCTGGCACCAGGCTCCCGAGCGAATGGGATTTCTGGGAAGCGGCAGGCTGGAACTGTCCCGATTCCCAACTGGAAACATCCCACGGTGACTAAACGAAACTAAACTAAACTAAACTAAACTTCACTGAGAGCAAGAGCTCGCTCTGCACAGCTCGCCCGCCCGCGGCGCTGCGGAGGTGGCGCTGGGAGGGGGACAAGGGACACGGCCAGGGCTGTTTGGTGACACTGAGGTGTGTCCTGTCCCCGCGCCGCCTGGGAGACTCCCGGGGTGTGTTGGGTGTGTGCAGGGGGGTTCAGCTGCCTGTGCTTTCTCCAGCAGATTCCTGGCTTTCCCCCCGCGGCTGCTCCCCGGGGCTGCTCTGGGCTTCGGGCGCTGATGAGGACGCGTTTGGGGAGCTGGGAATGAGCTGTGATTCACCGGGAAGCTGTTCCCGGCCACACCAGGGTGGGGTGGGCTGGGGGGGTGACAATAATTCAGCCAGGGAAGTGCTGTGACTCCCCCTGGGATGCCCCAAAGGGTGGCACCATTTCAGAGCCAGAGGAAAAGCGGTGCCACCCTCGGCTGCAGATCCCGAGCCTGATCCTGGGATTTTGGGGCTCCCCGAGTGTGGTTTTTTAGGTCTTTTTGCGTAGGACAAACCTGGTTTGGAGGGCCTTTGGTTGTTTTGACGTGGAGATTGGCAGGGTGGGCATGTCGCCGTTTTTTGGGGGGGTCTGGGGGCTGCTGTGGCACCCGTGGGTACCAGGCTTGGCTCTTCCCACGCACTTTGGGGATGTTTTTGGCCACTCCACACATTTCCTGGCACCCACACCGCGATCCCGGGCCGCTCCCGGGGCCGTGGGATGTGCCGCAGATGGATTTGGGGCCGCAGATGGATTTGGGGCCGCAGAGCCACCGTGGCCACCCGGAGCCACCCGGAGGTGGCGTTTCGCCGCCCTTGGGATCTGTTTGGCACAAAGGCCTTGCACAACCCGCGCGCGGTTGTGTCACCGCCGGTGACAGGCTGTTCCCAGGCCCAGCAAGGTGCAGGATCAGATCTAAAAAAGGAGATTTTCCCCATTCACACCCAGGCGCTGCACCGGGGAGGCAACCGGGGTGCCGAGGAGGTGCCAGGCTGCCCACGGTGACAATTTGCTGTGTCACCAGAGCACAGCTGCTCCTTCCCCGCCATCCCCTGGGCCATCCCGGCCTTGCGACCATTCCTGGGATCCGTGAAGCTCCTCGCAGAGCCCGCTGGCACCTTCCCAGCCTCCCGCTCCGGCAGGTGTGGGTGCTCCGCCAGGAATGTGCCGAATGTGTCGGGGCTTGACTGCGGGAGGTCGGGGCGCGGGGTTGGGATGAATCACTCGGAGACCTGGCAGCGCTGCAGCTCCCGGGCTGGGGCAGAGCCAGCGCTGCCCAACCCCCTGATCCAGAGCTTCCCGACAGCGCCGGGAATTGGGATCCCGCGGTGGCAGCAGGGACAGGGAATGTGGCACTGTCCGTGCCCGTTCCCTGAGGTTCCATGTGGATGGGTTTGTTTTTCACGCGGGTGAGAGCTGCCCGTGGGAGATCCGGCAGCGGAAAATTGGGGGATTTATCCGAAAAACCGTCAAGAGGCTCCGCAGGGAGTGGTACAGCCTGACACGGCTGGTGGAGCCCAGGCTGGGCTCACCCTGCGGCCCATCCCGGGGGGGGGGTTGGATCGGGAATAGCAGCTCCTGGATTTGCAGAGCTTCAGGAATCACTGCTAGGAGCAGGAGGGTGTTTAATTTCACCCCCCTGCACCCCCTGAGCGTTCCCAATTCGGGGTGTTCGCGAGGATTTTGTGGTTTTCTATCCCAAACGGATGTGGGGAATGGGAATTCCCAAAGCCGTGCCCATCGCACGGACACAGCGAGCCAACGCGAGCCCCACCGCCAGACTGCCTTATCAGCTGCCGTGCCTGGCTCCTTGCCCTGCGTGATTTTTTAGCCATTCGGTGGGATTTTCCCGTGATTGAAACCATCCCGCGGCCGCCCTGGCCGCAGCCCGGCGGGGTGGTGCCGTGCAGATGTTTGTCCAAGGCGATTTGGGATCATTCCAGGCCGGACGCCCCCGGCGCTGCAGCTGGGGCTGGACGAGGGCGAAATTCCCGGGGTGGCCGCGGCGGGAAGAGGGAGCTGGGCGGTGGTGCTGTGAGTACCTCCAGGAGCTGGGGAGGGGATGGGGGACAGCGATTGAGACCCTCTGTGTGTTTGTGGGGTGGTGCTGCTGGGGCTGGTGACATGGGGACAGCGCACGGGCGACAGGGACAGCGCGGGGAGCTGGCGATGGCGCAGGCCGAGGTTAATCATTCAACCCCTCGGCAGGTTGGGTAACGCAGCCAGCAGCGCGGCGGAGAGGGGGGAGGTGACAGGGACATCTGTCCCCAGGATTCAGGGACAGCCCTCCTGCTCCTCCTCCTCCAGCCCTGCCAGCCTGTGTCCCCTCTCCATGGTGATCCCGATGGGACCGCAGCGTGCGGGGGACCCCCGGCACCGGAGGGGGGCTGTGGCAGCACGGTGTGGCGGCTGAGCGGGAGCCGAGCTGGCCCTCGGCACGGCTGAGCGAGCCAAGAGCCGCAGCTGGGCTGTAAACACGCTGGGGTAAAGTTACAGCCATTGATGTTCCTCGGAAAAGCTGCGCGGAAAGGGAGGGAGAGAGCGCCGAGCTGAGATCCTGGCCTGGGGTGGAGCAGCTCCTGGGGGGCTCAGCCCCTCGGGGTGAACCTGGGGTGGGCAGAGCGGCGATTTCGGAATCTCCATCCAGGATGTGGCCATTTGGGATGTCTGGGGACCCGCGGGGCTGTGGGTGTCCCAGGGACAGGGGTGGGGGACACGGAGCCAGGACCCTGCAGGGATGGCTGCGGGTCCCTGGCGGTGCGGAGCCCCTTGGGAACCCTTTTCCCCCCTCGGCCGTTTGTCCCGCGGTGGCTTTGCCGTGTCGCGGTGTCATTAGCTGCCACTCCAGCGGGAGCAAGGATGGCTCCCGGCGCTCCGCCCGGAGCCGAGGGGGTTAAGGCCGGCGGCAGCTGCCGCGGCTGTTAATGATTGATACCAATGCCGGTCTCCATGGGCTTGGAAGGGAAATCATCCACCCGGGCCGGCTGCGGGAGAGCCACCGGCTGGGCAAGTGGCGCAGCGGGCGGAGGGGACGCGCGGTGGCACCGGTGAGTGTGTGTGTGTGTGTGTGTGTGTGCAGCCTTGTCACACAGCCTGGATGTGTCGCACGGGCCCTGGACATGTCACACAGAGCCTGGACATGTCACACAGAGCCTGGCTGTGGCACACAGAGCTCGGCCATGGCACTCGCGGGCCATTGTCTGTGGCCACCAGGAGCAGCCGGTGCCCTGAGGGTGATGACAGGCAGAGCTGGCAGGAGCAGCCACCAGGGATGGCACCATGAGGACCTGGGTGTGATTGTCGTGGCTCCGGCAGGTGCTGGGGATTTGTCCCCGCGGGATTTTCCCTGCTCCTCTGCCGTAATCCCCTGCCCTGACCTGGCCGGGAGGGGTCAGTTCCAGGCTGCTCTGATGCCTCGCACCGGGGATTGCTCAGGACAGGTATTCCTGTCCCTGCGAGTGGCTTCTTAAAGAGCTTAGCGACAGTTTAAACCCTCCAGGGCCGAGTCCAGGTGGTGGCTTGGAGGTTGCGTTGGGACTGATGGCTCTGGGTGGGAATGGTGGCCGCGGGTGGGATTGGTGGCTCCGGGTGGCACTGGTGGCTCCGGGTGGCACTGGTGGCTCTGGGTGGCACTGGTGGCTCTGAGGGTGTACAGGGTTTGGGGCTCTGTCCCCACGAAGGGACAATGGAGCGACACCACAGCTGCCAGGGTATGGACTGTCACCCGCGCCGCCCCTCTCCCAGAGCTGTCACCGTCCCCAAATGTCCCCCCATGGGGTCAGGATGCTGCTCCAAATCCCCGGCAGCAGCGTGGTTTGGCCGGCAGCCCCCGCGGGCCGCGCCTGGGATGGAGCCGGGGTTTCCAGGGAGATAAAACACAAACTCCCGGTGCTTTTTTTGTGCTTTTTGTGCTTCTCCCCGACCCCAGCTGGCGCGGCAGCGGGGGACTCGCCCTCCCCTCCGCCGCCGGCCGCGCAGGCTGCCAGCAGCCGCTTTGTTCTCTGGAAATCCCCGGCCTTCCCCCTGCTCCTGGCCATCCCTCCGTCCGTCTGTCCATCCATCCCTCCGTCCGTCCGTCCATCCATCCATCCATCCATCCATCCATCCATCCATCCATCCATCCCCATCCATCCTCCCATCCGGGGCGTTTCTCCCTCCCCGCGCCCCCAGAGCCGGGATGTGGCCGTGGGCTCCCGGGAGTCTCCGCCCGCCCTTCCCGAGGACTTTGCCCTGCTTGGCACGGCTGGCAGAGCGGCGCTGCTGCTTCCCAGAGGATCCTGCTCGGGCTTTTCCTCCTCCTTCCCTCCCTGCGCGGATCCCGCGGGAATCGGGGGATGATGGGGAGCTGATGGCTCCTGCAGGAGTGGGTGGTGCTGGGATGGTTTTTGGGGTCTGGGTGGTGCTGGGGTGGTGTTTGGGGTCTGGGTGATTCTGGGGTGGTGTTGTGGGGTCTGGGAGCTCTTAGGATGGTGTTTGGGGTCTGAGGGCTCCTGGGATGGTGTCTGGGGCTCCTGGGGTGGTGTTTGGGGTCTGGGTGGTGCTGGGATGGTTTTTGGGGTCTGGGTGATTCTGGGGTGGTGTTGTGGGGTCTGGGGGCTCTTAGGATGGTGTTTGGGGTCTGAGGGCTCCTGGGATGGTGTTTGAGGCTCCTGGGGTGGTGTTTGGGGTCTGGGTGGTGCTGGGATGGTTTTTGGGGTCTGGGTGATTCTGGGGTGGTGTTTGGGGTCTGGGGGCTCTTAGGATGGTGTTTGGGGTCTGAGGGCTCCTGGGCTGGTGTTTGAGGCTCCTGGGCTGGTGTTTGGGGTCTGGGTGGTGCTGGGATGGTGTTTGGGGTCTGGGTGATTCTGGGGTGGTGTTTGGGGTCTGCGGGCTCACAGCCCCCCTGTCCCTGCTCAAAGCCTCGAGCTGCTTTGGCAATGGCTCCGGGAGCAGCCAGGGGAGGAGGTGACACTGGGGACATGGCTGCAGGCACAGCCCCGGCTGGGCCGTTGTCTGGGAGTGTGGCCTGTGGTGCCACCCGGGATGTGGCACCCAGGAAAGGAGGCTCGGCCACCACAACCCCGATTTTGGCCGGGGTGGCACTGCGGGGGCAGCTGGTGGGGACAGTTTGTCACAGGGCTGAGGTGGCAGTGGGGACACAATGCTCGGGGTGGCACTGTCCCTCTGGGGTGGCTTCAGAGTGGCACCAGCACAGATGGGGGGCGGGAGGTGACATCAACCCCCCTCTGCCTCCCTGTTCCCATCCCAGTGACACTGGAATGTCACCATGACTGGGGACAGGAGCACAGGAGAGGGCTGTGCGGGGCAATGCCTGGGAGTAGGATTTGTTCTCCAGCAGTGGGATTTGTTCTCCCAGAGTGGGATTCCTTCTCCGGGAGTGGGATTTTTTCTCCGGGAGTGGGATTTGTTCTCCGGGAGTGAAATTCCTTGTTCTGCAGTGGGATTCCTTCTCCCAGAGTGGGATTTGTTCTCTGGGAATGGGATTTGTTCTCCAGGAGTGGAATTTGCTCTCCAGGATTGGGATTTGTTCTCCAGGATTGGGATTTGTTCTCCAGGAGTGGGATTCCTTCCTCAGGAGTAGGATTTGTTTTCCAGTAGTGGGATTTGTTCTCCAGGAGGGCAATTCCTTCTCCCGGAGTGGGATTCCTTCTCCCGGAGCAGGATTCCTTCCCCCGAAGGGCTGCACTGCCCCTGACCCGCAGCCCCGATGGCCGCAGAGCCGGAAACGCTGGCTCAGCTGGATGGAGGGGCCAGGATTAGGGCCGGGGTGGGATGGTGGAGCAGATCCAGCCGGGAGCAGTGGGATCAGCCAGGAGCTCCAGAGGGATGGACTGGATGGAGCCTCAATATATGTGGCTCCACGCATGGATTTTGAGTGCCCACAAGCTGCTTTATTCCCATTTATTTATCGTGCTGCAAATCTACAGGAGCTGGAATTCCCAGGGGAATGGTTTGGATGTGGTGAATCCTGCTACATTTAATTCCATTTTTTAAAATCCCTGTGGTCCCTGTGCTCCTGTGCTGAGCGGGATGGACCCAGAGTGCAGAGGATCCCTTTTTTTTTAGCGCCATAAAATCCATTTTATAATCCATTTTCCCCACCCTGGGCTCCTCCTGAAAACTGGGATTCAGCACTTCGCCCTCCTTCCTGCAAGGGTGGATTGTCCCTGCCAGCCCCCGTGGGTGACAGGGTGACCCCGAGTCCCCTCCCGTGGGTGCTGAGCGCTGCAATTCCCGGGGAGAACAGAATTCCCGAGGGCTGCAGCCTGCGGAGAGGGATGTGGCTCGGGAGGAGAGGGAGAGGTGAAGGAAGGGTTGGAAAAACACGGGAGAGAGGCCAACGTGCAGGGTCCTTTCCTCGGGAGCTGCCCGGCTGCTGGGAATGTGGAAAACCTCGGGATTTATTGGTTTTATTGCCACTCTGGGGGGCTCTGGCTGCCTCCATGCCCCTTCCCCATCCCATCCCGGCATGGGGACCTCTCCATCCCTGTCCTCCCCAGCAATGGGGGCAGAGCTGGGATCGGGATGGGGCTGGGATTGGGATCGGGGCTGGGATCGGCATCAGGACGTGGGAGGAGGCAGCAGCTGGATCTCGGTGGCCCCAGGCCAGCCTGGAGCTGTTTGGGATGGAGTTTCGCTGCGGGGGGGCTCTGGCAGAGCTCCTCGGGCAGGGCAGGGCTGGTGGGGACAGCGGGGTCAGGGTCCCTGTCCACGGATCAGTCATGGATGTTCTGTGTCCCTGTCCACGGATCAGTCATGGATGTGCTGTGTCCCTGTCCGTGGATCACACACAGATCATGGATCAGTCATGGATGTGACATGTCCCTGTCCCTGTATTAGCCATGGCTGTGCTGTATCCCCATACATGGATCAGTCACAGATCATGGATCAGTCATGGATGTGCCGTGTCCCTGTCCGTGGATCACACACAGATCATGGATCAGTCATGCTGTGCCATGTCCCTGTCCCTGTACTAGCCATGGCTGTGCCCTGTCCCCGTACATGGATCCGTCACAGATCATGGATCAGTCATGGCTGTGCTGTGTCCCCATACATGGATCTGTCACAGATCATGGATCAGTCATGCTGTGCCATGTCCTGTCCACCCCCGGACACCAATGACCGTGACAGAGCCCAGCTGGTGCCAGGCCCACAGTGCCTGCTCCAGGCTGGCAAACCCAGCCTGACCCCAGCTTAAATGCCACCGAGCCTGGCACAGCCCGTGACCCCAAACTGGGGTGGCAGAGGGTGACACCCCAACACTGAGCCACCAGCACAGCTCCTGTGGCTCCTCCCCTGCTCCTGCCTTGCTGTCCCCTGGATTTCTGGTCCCAAAAGTGGCCACAGCTCCCCCTGGCAGTGCCACCGGGCGCGCCCTGGCACTGTCACTCTGGAGGGCTGGCTGTGCCCGCAGCCGTTGGGGGACCTTGTCCCCGGGTGCTTGGCTGGGGCAGGCGGCGGTGATGGAGGAGTGGGTGTGTCACGGCGGTGGGGACATGGGGACACGGGGACAGGTGGCACTGGGGCGTTTGCCACCACTTCGGACACTGGCATGAAGCTAGTGCTCCCCACAGGTGGGGTGGTGGTGGTTTGTCCATGGATGTGTCCCACCCCGTGTCCCAAAAAAGTGCCCTAAAAAGGTGGATTTAGTGGGTTTGGGTTTAGTTTAGTTTGGATCTAGTTTGGTTTGGGTTTGGTTTGGATTTAGTTTGGGTTTGGATTCAGTTTGGTTTGGATCTAGTTTGGGTTTGGATTCAGTTTAGTTTGGATCTAGTTTGGGTTTGGATTCAGTTTAGTTTGGATCTAGTTTGGTTTGGATTTAGTTTGGTTAGGATTTAGTTCGGTTTGGATTTAGTTTAGTTTGGATCTAGTTTGGTTTGGATTTAGTTCTGTTTAGATTCAGTTCCATCGGTACTACAGCGTTGGCACATTCTGGGATGGGCTGGCAACACTGGTGCCACCCGAGGGGCAGCAGGGACATCCCTGAGGTGTTCGCTGGCGCTGAATTCAGATTTTGGGAGGTTGATGCCATCGCGGGCAGCATCCCACAGTGTCCGGGGATTTTCCGCAGCGAGGCCGTGGCAGGATGGAGCCCAGCAGCCTCTCCGTGCTCCGCTTCCTTCTTTGGAGCTTTCTTGGAAATGTCAGCCTGACTCCCTCCCTCCCTCCTTCCCTCCCTCCTGCCTGCCCTCCCTCCCTCCCCACGATTTTCCTACCCACCCCGAGGGGTTCGGATTCTCTTCCAAAGCCCAGGTGGAGTGTGGGTCACCCCGAATCCTGCTGCTCCCCGCTCCCAACCTGGGAAGGGCTTCCCGGGATTTTTGGGGGTGCTGATGCCCTGCGGGGTCTGTCCCCGCCCCGTTCGGTGCCACTGCCCATCCTGGTCGCCGGGATTTCCTCCCGGTGTCGCCTGGGGAAGGGACAGCCCCAGAGGGGGACACTCAGGGATGGTCTGGGGACATCCAGGAATGGTTGGGGACTCTGAGAGATGTTTTGGGGGCACTCAGAGATGTTTTGGGGACACTCAGAGATGTTTTGGGGGCACTCAGAGATGGTTTGGGGACTCTCAGGAATGGTTTGGGGACACTCGGGGATGGTTTGGGGACACAAGCAGGGGGAAGGGATGCAGCCACTGAATCCAGGGCAGCGACACAGCTCAGCTCAGCGCGGCTGCTCCCCTCGCTGTGACACCCCCTCCCCTCTGCCCTGCTGGGCTGGGGGGACATGAGCCCCCCACCAGCCCCTTCGAGCCCCCTGAGCCCCCCGAGCCCCCCGAGCCCCCCGAGCCGCCCCTGTCGCCCTTGCCGTGCTAGCAGCAGCTCCCCGGCTCCACACCTGGGCTGGGGGAGGCGGCCGTGCCGCGCTGCCCTTCGCCTCTCCTCTGCGGGGACGCGAGCGGGAGCTGTTTGTCCCCGCTGTCGCCTTCCCCGCCGGCTGCCGCACACCGGGGCCGCCCAACCCCTGCGCTACCGGAGCCACCGGAGCCCCCCGGAGCCCCCCGGAGCTCCTCCACCGCCGCCGGCGCAAGGCGCGGGGCGCCGGGACAACCGGCAGAGGACGGGCAGAGCCCTCGCCCACCGCCCGCGCCCCCCGACCCGCGCGGGGCCGCCCCGGTGTCCCCTGGCAGCGCGGCGACACCTGGCACCGGCCGTGCCCGCCGCGGTGGCCATGCCGGGAGGCGGGAGCGGGCGCTGAGCCGGGAAAACCCCCGGGACCATGCTGAAGTTCCGGGCGGACCGGAGGGTGAGGTAGGAGCCCCCCGGGGGTGCGGGGGTGGGTCTGGGGGCTCCGCGGGGAGCTGGCGGCGCGGGACCCTCGGGCCGGGCAGTGGCTGCTGCATTGCAGTGCTAGCGAGGCGATGGGGACTGGCGAGTTTCTGGAGCGGGGTCAGCGCTGGAGCGGCCGCCGGGCGCTGCTTGCGGCAGCGTTCCGGCCCTTGCCGGGCTCTGGGGGTGCCGGAGAGCTTGGGGTGCGGGGAGGCAGCGCGGTGGGTGCCCGGAGGAGCCGCGGGGCCGCAAATCGGGGTGTCCTGCCGGCAGGGAGGGTCCGGCCCGCGGGGACAGCGACCTGCGGTGGGCAGGGCCGGGGGGACGCTCTGTGTGGGTTCGGGGCGGCGGGCAGGGCTGGGGAGACCCCCGGCCTGGGGTCGGGAGCGGCTGGTGGGTGCTGGCAGCGCCCACCTCCCACACGGGGTGATTTCAGGGTGCCGCTCGCTCGGCGTTTGCACCCTCCCCGCGCGTCAGCGTCACTGCGGGGATGGGACCTGCCCCAGTTCCCGGGGCTTGAACCCCTCCGGGGCACCGCCGGGGGAAACGGGCTGCGAGCAGCGTGGGGGAACAGCCTGGGCTGTGCCGGAGCGCGGGCAGGGCGCTGAGGATGACTCCGGTCAGACGAGCCGGGCACTGGGGGTGCATCCCGCGGGGTTTTGGGGTGTCCCCGAGGGCTGGCGGAGGGATCAGAGCCCTGGCAGGGGACGGGGTGGGACCTGTGAGGGGTGGCAGCTCAGCCGGTTTTGGGCAGGAAGGGGTTAATGCCTCCAGAGGCTGGCGCGTGCCCAGGCTGGGATGAAGGATGGGATGGGATATGGGATGGGATGGGGATGGGATGGGATATGGGATAATGGGATGGGATGCGATGGGATATGGGATGGGATGGGATGGGATATGGGATGGGATATGGGATAATGGGATGGGATGCGATGGGATGCGATGGGATTCAATGGGATGCAATGGGATGCAATGGGATGGTCTTGGGCAGAGGTGTTTCTTTGCTCGAACTTCCCCGTTTTGCTGACAGGCGGGAAGGGTCAGTGGCTGCTGGCATGGGGGGCTCAGTGTCCTGGTGCCCGGTGGATTTGGGAAGGAGGGGTTGGGATCCAGTGCAAACTTCCTGGGATGGAGCCCTGAACCTCATCCTTTCCCCCTGGCACAGCCCCATGACCCCAGGACATGGCATGGCACGGGTCTGAGGTGCTGGGGTGCCCAGCAGTGCCATCTCAGTGGCACAAGGTGCCAGCTGAGCCTGGCACAGCCTGTCACACTGCTCCTGGCACTGCCAGGGATCCCTTCAGCTGCGCCCAGTGCCAGGGAAGCAGCAACAGCTTGTGGTGGGAATTCTGGAATGGTGTTTGGGGTCTGAGGAGTCCTGGGATGGTGTTTGGGGTCTGGGGGCTCTTGGGGTGGTGTTTGGGGTCTGAGGGCTCACAGCCCCCCTGTCCCTGCTCAAAGCCTCGAGCTGCTTTGGCAATGGCTCCGGGAGCAGCCAGGGGAGGAGGTGACATTGGTGACATGGCTGCAGGCACAGCCCTGGCTGGCCATTGCTGCTGCTGCTGCTGCTGCAGTGACCTGGGAGTGTGGCCCGTGGTGCCACCCGGGATGTGGCACCCAGGAAGGGTGGCTCAGCCACCACAACCCTGGGCACTTTTGGGAGTGTCCAGGGAAGGGTTTGGAGAATTCTGAGGGAGCTGGGGAGGCTCAGCCTAGAGCAAACGGGGATCAGGCAGAACCTTCTGGCTCTGCACAACTCCCTGACAGCAGGGGACAGCCAGGAGGGGTGCCAGGCTCTGCTCGCCACCCCTGGAAGTGTCCAGTTCGGTGGATGTGGCACTTGGGGACGTGGCTATGTGGCGCTGGGTTCATGGGGGGGGTTGGGGGGGTTTTTGTCCTTTTTTTTTTTTTTGTTTTTTGTGGGGCGGGAGGGTTCTTGGGGGGGGGGGGGGGGGGCCCGGGGGGGGGGGGGGGGGGGGGAATGGAACCCAAAGAGCAGCAAACAGGGCGGCAAAGGGACACTGCGGGGGACATGGGGACTCTGTTGGGGACACGGGGACTCCTAACCCCCATCCCACCGCTGTCCCCACAGCCACAATGAAAGGCGGAACACCTTCCTGCACCCAGTGACGGGACAGGTCCCCGAGGACACCCCAAGGCTTGACTTGCAAAAGTAGGTTGGCTCCCACTCCCCTTGGTCCCGAGTGGGTTGGGATGGGGGACAAGGAGGGCTGGGAATGGTGGGGAACAACTCCAGTGGGGTGGAGAAACCCAGATCGGCTGATTCAGCTCTCTCGTGTCACAGACAGAGCTCGGACATGTCCAGCAAAGCGGGCAGCAAGCGGCCGGCCACCGTCGCCAGCGAGCCCCCCAACCACGCCATGGTGTCGGAGGTGCCCCCGGAGCGTCCTGGCGGCCGGGTGGGTGCCCAGGGCCGGGCGGGCAGCCAGGAACCCCCGGCCGGGCGCTGAGCATCTCCTGCCGCCCCGCGCAGGCTCCCCGCTCATCCCGCAAGGGCATCGCCTTCGGGAAACGCTCCAACTCCATGAAGAGGAACCCCAACGCCGCCGTCACCAAGAGCGGCTGGCTCTACAAGCAGGTACCCCGCTGTGCCACCCGATCCCAGCCCCGCAGGCCCGCGGGAATTCCGGGAATGCCGCCCTCACCGCCCCTCTCCCGCAGGCCAGCTCGGGGGTGAAGCAGTGGAACAAGCGCTGGTTCGTGCTGGTGGATCGCTGCCTCTTCTACTACAAAGGTACGGCCAACCCCGAAGTTTGTGTCACCTCCAGCGCCACCAGCCAGGTGTTTCCCGCAGCCCCGGGCTTTTTCCATGCTCGCAGCAGCGCTGCTGAACTGTTTTTTCCCGGTGTTCGCCGCTCCGAGGGGTTAATCCCGAGCTCTCCCCGCCTCCCTGGCAGCTGCCGGGCTGGCATCAATAATTGAGGAGGTTGTTTTCGAGCCAGGCGGAGCAGCAACAGGCAGGGAGAGATCCCACAGGTGGGAGGGGAGGAGCTGTGGGGCGACGGGGCTGTGCTGGCAGGTCCCTCTGCGGGTGTGACCCCCGGGATTTGTCCCCCCAGACGAGAAGGAGGAGAACATCCTGGGCAGCATCCCCCTGCTCAGCTTCCGCGTGGCAGCCGTGCAGCCCTCGGACAACATCAGCAGGAAGCACACGTTCAAGGTCAGCGGGCGCGGCGCGGCTTGGCGGGACGGCGGTGGCACCGCGGTGGCGCTGGGGTGGCGCTGGGGTGGCGCTGGGGTGCCGCTGGTGATGCTGGCAGGGTCCCTGCTGCTCTGCTGGCTTTGTTGGTGACGGGGCATGGAGCACGCTGGGGTGACCCCGTGGATACCCTGCGGATCTGCACTGCTGGGGAGACTGAGGCACGTGTGACGATGTCCCCAAGGCCACCACCGCCCTCTGCAGCCCCCAGCCCTGGGTTCTGGGCGCTGCCAGCCCTCTCCCTGCCCTGCTTTCCCCTCTCCATCGCTGCTGCCTCTCTCAGCAGCTGCTCCGGAGTTGAGCCAGGAGTTGTCCCCAATTCCAGCCCTGTTTTAGCTGCGTGACTGGCAAGTGTCGCCAGAAAGGGGCGAGCCTGTGACAAGTCACTGCTGTGGGGAAGGAGAGGGGAGCAGGAAGAGGTGACAGTGGCTGCTGCTGCCCCTCATCCATCCCTGGCAGGGCCTGAGCTTCCCTGGCACTTTTTGGCACTGCTGGGCACCTTTGGCATCACCAGCCACTGTCCCCAACACAGCTGCTTGTGCTGCCCGTGGGTCACTTTGTCACTCCCTGGCTGGTCCCAGTGTGCCATCGCTGTGGCCAGAGGTGGTGCTGGAATCCCCACAGGGCATTCCCAAGTCTTCCCAGTCGAAGGGAGGGATTTTTGCAGCTGATCTCCCTTAAATCTGAGTTTAGGCTCGGCTGAGTGGGGTTCAGGGGTGAGGGGTGGCAGTGGGTTACACATGGGGTTTGCCCTGTGCCCACGCTGGTGTCACCTTCTGCAGGTGACAGGGCCATGGAGGTGACCTGGGGATGTCTGGGGAAGGACTGGGAGAATCCTGAGGGAGTTGGGGGAGCTCAGCCCGGAGCAAAGGGGATCAGAGGGACCTTTTGGCTCTGCAAACTCCCTGACAGGAGGGATTTGGGATCTGATCGCAGGGCACAGGGACAGGAGGAGAGGGAACAGCCTCAGGCTGGGCCAGGGGAGGCTCAGGTTGGACAGCAGCAGGAATTTCCTCATGGAAAGGGTGGTCAGGGATTGGAAGTGCCCAGGGAGGTTTGGAGTGCTCAGCCCTGGAGGTGTCACCTGGCTGTGGCACTCAGGGTGGGGATTTGGCACAGCTTGGACTCGATGATCCCAGAGGGATTTTCCAGCCTCAGTAATTCCATGATTCAATGAAATATCTCTGCTGCCTTGTGGGGAAAACCCTTGCCCACCAACAGAGCTCGGCAGCTCCCCAGCTTTGGGAGGATGGTTTGTCCAGGGAAGGGCAGAGAGGTTCCCACCCCACTCACTCTGACCCTGGTCTGTGTTTCCTCCTCCTCCTCCTCCTCCTCCTCCTCCTCCTGCCCCTCTCTGGGCGAGGCTGCCGGGCCAGGAGGGTCTCTGGGTGTCACCACCACGCCAGCACTCAGCCACCACCACCTAGGTAGTACCTTCTTGTGTTTGGGGTGCATGCCGAGGCTGAGGGACCCCGGGCTGGCTCTGCTCCCCTGCTCCCACTAATCCAGGCCATGGATCCCTTCAGATCCATTTTCCCTCTGCCTGCAGAGCTTCCAGGAGTGCATGGGGGGCTCAGGAGGTGACCCCGGCTGGGCTGCATGCTCTGGGGAGGATGGAAACCCGAGGGAGGGGTTTAATCAGAAATCGTTTTTCTGGTTTATTTCTCTTGTTTTGTTTTTTTCAAGAGATTGAACCCTGAAATTTCTTCAGGAGGAAAACTCTGATTTCCTCCCTTTTCTTCCTCCTCGCTTTCCCCCATCCCTTTCCCACAGAGGGGAAGGTGGAAGCTTCAAAAAGGCCCTCGAATAAAAAGCTCCTTCCAGCACATTCCGGGCAGAGAACAAGCACCAACTTGGGGCAAAACCAAACCTTTTAATCCCAAAACATTCCCTGGGCTGAAGAACCACCTTCCCCCTCACCCTGCATGGATCATGCTCCCCTGCTGCTGCTCTTGCCGGGATTGGGACCCTTTTTCCCCCCGATTTTTGGGTGCTGCTCCTCCCACAGGAGGGAGGGATCCTCATCCCAAAAAAATCCCATAAATAAACCCCGCTGCGAGAAGCCTGCAGAGCTTTCCCCCACTCGGAGGGAGGGCAGAGGGGAAGGCTCAGGGCTGGGATCAGATCTCTCACCCATCCTGTGTGTGTCTGTCCCCTTCTGTGCCCTGCAGGTGACGGTGTGCTGGGTGGAGGAGCTGCCGCCCCGTAACGGGCGCTCGCTCTCTCCCCAGGCCGAGCACGCCGGCATCCGGACCTACTTCTTCAGCGCCGAGAACACGGAGGAGCAGGAGTCCTGGATCCAGGCCATGGGCGAGGCTGCCCGCGTGCAGATCCCCCCCGACGCAGAGGTCAGCGCCCGCCGTGTCCCCGTGCCACCGCGGTGTCCCTCCTGGGGACGTGGTGCTGTGCTTGCCCCGCGGCTGGGGATGTCTGGGGGCGTGAGGGACGCTGTGGAGCTGGGGGACAGTGACCCTGCAAGGCTCTGGGAGGGACAGGGCCACCCCAGGGGACCCCTCCGTGTTCTCTTGGCATCCCCAGGACATTTGGGGACACAAGGGACACTCTGGAGCTGGGGGACAGTGACCCCACGAGGCTCAGGGATGGACAGAGCCACTCCAGGGACACTGCTGAGTGTTGCTGACCCCTCTGTGGTGTCTTGGTCCCCTCAGGACATTTGGGGACATGAGGGACACTCTGGAGCTGGGGGACAGTGACCCTGCAAGGCTCTGGGAGGGACAGGACATTGTTGGCCACCCCAGGGGCACTGCTGAGGGTTGGTGACCCCTCTATGGTGTTTCAGCACCCCCAGAACATTTGGGGACACTCTGGAGCTGGGGGACAGTGACCCCACGAGGCTCAGGGATGGACAGAGCCACCCCAGGGGCACTGCTGGGGGTCTCTGGCCCCTCCGTGGTGTCTTGGCCCCCCCCAGGATGTTTGGGGACACAAGGGACACTCTGAAGCTGGGGGACAGTGACCCTGCAAGGCTCTGGGAGGGACAGGACATTGTTGGCCACCCCAGGGACACTGCTGAGGGTTGGTGACCCCTCTGTGGTGTCTCAGCAGCCCCAGGACATTTGGGGACACGAGGGACACTCAAGCTGGGGGAAGTGACCCCTTAAGGCTCAGGTCCATCCCAGAGGTACTGCTGAGGGTCACTGACCCCTCCGTGGTGTCTCAGCACCCCCAGGACATTTGGGGACACGAGGGACACTCAAGCTGGGGGACAATGACCCCGCAAGGCTCGGGGGGGGGACAAGGTCACCCCAGGGACACTGCCGAGGGTCGCTGACCCCTCCGTGGTGTCCCGGCTCCCCCAGGCACGAGAAGCCGGACTCGGAGAACATCCCCCCCAGCAAACACCA
The DNA here is from genome assembly GCA_024500445.1 of Entomyzon cyanotis. Taxonomy (NCBI): domain Eukaryota; kingdom Metazoa; phylum Chordata; class Aves; order Passeriformes; family Meliphagidae; genus Entomyzon; species Entomyzon cyanotis. Next base: position 4,333,427 of record JAKEPQ010000908.1, on the reverse strand, counting down.
CCACCACCAGCACTGCAACGCCGCGCACCGCGAGCACGCCAAGGCCGAGCCCGACGCCAAGACCCGCGGCGAGGGCGACGGCCGCGGCTCGGAGAAGATGGAGCGCAAGCCGGCCGAGCGGCCCGACGGCAAGAAGGAGCCTCTGGCCAAAGCCAACGGCATCGCCGGGCAGGAGCTGCCCTCGGAGCCGGGCAGTCCGTACCCCGAGGGGCCGCGGGGACCGGCGAGCAACGAGCGGCCGGCGCAGCCCAACGGGTGGCCGTACCCGTCGCCCAGCCGGCCCGGCAGCACCGCCTTCCCGCCGGGCGGTGACGGTGACATCGCGGCGCAGCGCCGCGGGGTGGCCCCGCGCTCCCACCCCGAGAAGGTGGCGCAGCGCAAGAGCTCCATGACGCAGCTGCAGCAGTGGGTGAACTCCCGCCGCGCCACCGGGCCGCCCGAGGAGCTGCGCAGGTGAGGAGGAGCCAGGATGCTGCTCGGACCCCGGGTGGTTCTGCCCCTTCCCGGCTGCTCGGTGCGCTCCTGGGGGTCGGGAAATGGCATTTCAGGCTCTCGTTTCTTCTCTCCCTCCCTGGGCTGGGTGTGGGGTATCCCAAAAAGCTGAGGAGGGTGGGTTTTAAAGGAGGGTGGCCAGGATGGGAAGTCACCAGAGGGTCCTTTGGAGGAGAGACACAAGGGCAGGAAGCCACCGGAGCATCTCTGGGACAAGGGATGCCAGGAGGGGAGGTCACCCCAGGGAACTTGAGAGGAGGGAGGTGACGATGAAAAGCCACCTCGGTGTCCCAGGCAGTGGCATCCAAGGAGAGGAGGCCACCACGAGACCCCAGGGAGGAGCAATTCCACAAGGAGAAGCTCCCACCGAGCCCCTGGCAGGAGAGCTGCCACCCACCCAGCCTTTTTGGCATCCGAGCCACCTCCTCTGGGGCTCTCCTCGCCCACCCCAGCCCGGCCCTCACCCCTCCCTCCCCTCCGCAGCCCCACCAGGTTCTACCCCGTGTCCCGCCGGCTTCCCGACTACTACTCGCCCTACTCGCCGCAGTACCCCGAGGAGTACCAGTACTACCCGCCGGGCGTTCGCCCCGACAGCATCTGCTCCATGCCCGCCTTCGACCGCGTCAGCCCGCCCTGGGCGCTGGACGACAAACGCCACTCCTTCCGCAACGGGGGTCCCTTCCAGCTCCGCGACCCCCCCGGCTCGGCCGCCAGGACGTCCCGCTGTGGCTGCCGGCCCCGGGGAGGCCGCCGAGCTACCTGGACGAGGTGGACGCGGCGTCGGGCTCGCTGCGGAGGATGTCGCTGCAGCCGCGCTCCCGCTCCGTGCCGCGCTCGCCCAGCCAGGGCTCCTACAGCCGCGCCAGGGTTTACTCGCCGGTGCGCTCGCCCAGCGCTCGCTTCGAGCGGCTGCCGCCCCGGGGCGATGAGATCTACGCCGAGCCGGCCGCCTTTGTGATGCGCAGGTCCATCAGCTCGCCCAAGGTCGGTGCCCCTCATCCCTGGCACGTTTTGGCACCGCTGGGCACCTTTGGCGTCGCCGGGCACTGTCTTTTTTTAACCCACTGCTGCCCGTGGTCATGGGTCGCTTTGTCACCCCCTGGTGCTGGAATCCCCACAGGGCACTGCCGAGTTTTCCCAGTTGAAGGGAGGGATTTTTGCAGCTGATCTCCCTTAAATCTGAATTTTGGCTCGGCTGAGTGGGGTTGGGGTGGCGGGAGTGTGGCAGTGTCCCCTCTGCGGGCACAGCCTGGTCTCAAAGTGCCACCAAGCCTGTGGCTTGCAGCGGGTGGCAGGTTTGGGGTGCCACTGGAAATCCTACAAAGGTGCCCTGGTTGTGTTTGTTCTGATGGGATGGGTGGGATGGGATGGGATGGGATGGGATGGGATGGGATGGGGATGGGATGGGATGGGATGGGATGTGCCCCATGTGCTCCCAAGCAGGCACTGCTGGTGTCCCTGTCCCCTGCCTGCCAGGTGTTTGTCCTCCCCTGCCGTGTCCCTGATCTGGGGTGGTGTCCCCTCTCTCCGCAGTACGATTACCTGGGGGACAGGCGGCCCGTCCCGGCTGGAATGTACCCATACCACTTCCCGGCGTCCCCAACCATCCATGACAAAATGGTGAGTACCTGCTGGCCTTGGGGTGACACTGACGGGGGGCACAGGGACATGGGGCAGTTTGGGGTCCTCACTTGGTGGTCGAGGAGGAACCAGTGCAGCTTGGTGGGACAGAGCTGGGCAGGTTGGGGTTTTATTGGAATCCCGGCCATTCCCAAGGGAAATCCACGTGGGAAAAGCCCCTCTGTAGCCACGGGCCACCCTCAGCCCCCCAGGGTGCTCCCCACACCCCTCCCGCTCTGCTTCCTCACATCTGGCGACAGCTGCTGCCTCCACCCCGCCCCGTGTCCCCTCCCGGAGCTGGCGGGTGACACCGGGAGCTCCCTCCCGACCCCAAAACCAGCGGAGCGGGGAGAAGCCTGAATTCCACCACACCACACCCCACCCATGCCGCCCTTCCATCCTCGCAGCCGGAGGAAGGGTCACCCCGGGGGTGGCGGCGCGGGGGACATTCCCAGCGACATTCCCGGCGACATTCCCAGCGACATTCCCAGCGCGGCATTCCCGGCCCGGCGGCCATTCCACAGGCAACCCCCTAACCGCTTTGCTTCTTCTTTTATGTGTTTCGCTGCTCCTTTCTTGCCTGCTGGCTCCTGGTAGGATGAACTTTTAGACCTTCAGTTGCAAAGAAACCTAGAATATTTGGACCAGCAGGTAGGCAGAGCTGGCCGCCCAGGCTCACCTCACCGGCTGCTTCTTGTCCCCGTGTCCCTGTCCCCTCCCGCTGCCATCCATCGTCACCCCTCGCGGCATTCCAGCAGCACGAAGTCGTCTTTGGTTTTTTGGTTCGGCTTTTTTCCATCCTTCTCCGCATCCCAGGGCTGCTCATCGCCCGGCAGAAAGTGTCCCCTCGGCAGAAAGTGTCCCCCGGCAGTGCCTCTGTGTGGTGTGGTGGAGTTTTGGGGGGATTTGGGGGGATTTGGGGAAGTTCGAACATTCCCGGGGAGTTCTCCTGGAGCTCAGGGCTCTGGGAACCCCCCGGGGTGGTGCTGGGCACCTCAGGGTGTCCCCAGAGCTAGGGGGGACCAGGTGACCCCTGGGGACAATGGTTGTGGTGATGTGGTGGCCCCGTTACTCATCGGGGGTGAAAGGTTTGGGGCAAAGTGACCAAAACTCAGCAGAGCTCAGGGATTTTGGAGGAAAACCCTGATTTTGCCAGGGCGGTTTTGGAGGAAAACCCTGATTTTCCCAAGGGTTTTGGAGGAAAACCCTGATTTTGCCAGGGGGCTTTTGGGGAAAAACCCTGATTTTGCTGAGGGTTTTGGTAGAAACCCCTGATTTTGCTAAGGATTTTGGGAGGAAAACTTGATTTTGCCAAGGGTTTTGGGGGAAAACCCTGATTTTGCCAAGGGTTTTGGGAGGAAAACCCTGACTTTGCCAGGGAGTTATAGAGGAAACCCCTGGTCTTGTCAGGAGGCTTTGGCGGAAAACCCTGATTTTGCCAGAGGCTTTTAGAGGAAAACTCTGATTTTCCCAAGGGTTTTGGGAGGAAAATCCTGATTTTGCCAAGGGGTTTTGGAGAAATAGCCTGACTTGGCCAGCGGTTTTTGGAGGAAAACCATGAGCTGACCCCATCCCAGGAGCGTGAGGAGTGGGCTACAGCCGGGAGAGCCCCCAGAGGTGTGCCCAAAGTCCACAGCCGGGTCCAGGAGCTGCCAGCCAGCCTGGCACGGACACAGAGGGAGCCACTGCCTCCACGATCCCATTTCGGCTCCAAATCTCCCTGTCCGGGATCTGTGCCCACCCTGGAGCGGCACCAGCCCCGGCCAGGAGCTCTCTCTGCAATAAAAGCTCTCCGCTCTCCTCTCACCCTCCGGCAGCACCGCAGCCTCTCCGCGGCTCTTTAAAACGCTCCCTAAAAAGGTTTGGCAGTTTTGGAGCTCAGGGCCATCCTCTTCTCTTCTCTTCTCTTCTCTTCTCTCCTCTCCTCTCCTCTCCTCTCTTCTCTTCTCTTCTCCTCTCTTCTCTTCTCTTCTCTCTCTCTTCTCTCTCTCTTCTCCTCTCCTCTCCTCTCCTCTCCTCTCCTCTCCCTCTCCTCTCCTCTCCTCTCCCTCTCCTCTCCTCTCCTCTCCTCTCCTCTCCTCTCCTCTCCTCTCCTCTCCTCTCCTCTCCTCTCCTCTCTCCTCTCCTCTCCTCTCCTCTCCTCTCCCTCTCCTCTCCTCTCCTCTCCTCTCCTCTCCTCTCCTCTCCTCTCCTCTCCTCTCCTCTCCTCTCCTCTCCTCTCCCTCTCCTCTCCTCTCCTCTCCTCTCCTCTCCTCTCCTCTCCTCTCCTCTCCTCTCCTCTCCTCTCCTCTCCTCTCCTCTCCTCTCCTCTCCTCTCCCAGAGGTTAATTCGGAGTGATCCATCAAGGATCTCTTTTCAAACATCCTCCTGCTCTGCTTTCTTTCTCCCACCTCTCTCGCGGCTCCCTCTGCTGCAGCCCCAGCGGGGTTTGGTGACCGATTTGGAGTCCAACTGTTGTCACCTTTCGGATTTCAGGGATGCCGAGGACTTCCCGGGAATGCCCTGCTCGGGGCTGGGGGCGCCGGAGCTCTGGTGGAGGTGGCTGGAGTGGCTTTGTCACCCAGCACTGAGGGAGCTGTGGCCACTGCTGGTTGGGGACAGTCCTTTCCCCATGGAGTGGGCACAGACCTGGCAAAACTGTGCGTTTTTGGGGGAAAACCCTGATTTTGCCAAGGGTTATGGAGGAATAACCTGACTTTGCAAGAGGTTTTTGGAGGAAAACCCTGATTTTGCTGGTGGTTTTGGAGGAAAACCCTGATTTTGGCAGAGGTTTTTGGAGGAAAACTCTGATTTTGCCAAGGGTTTTTGAAGGAAAATCCTGGTTTTGCAAAGGGTTTTTGGAGGAAAATCCTGATTTTGCCAGAGGTTTTTGGAGGAAAACTCTGATTTTGCCAAGGGTTTTGGAGGAAAACCCTGACTTTGCCAAGGGTTTTTGGAAGAAAACTCTGATTTTGCCAGCGGTTTTGGGAGGACAAGCTTGATTTTGCCATAGGTTTTTGGAGGAAAACTCTGATTTTGCCAAGGGTCTTTGGAGGAAAACCCTGGCAGCAGGGATGTGCCATTCCCAGTGCCACCTGCCAGCGGGGACGCTGCTGTCCCCCAGCTCAGCTTTCCGTCCCCTCACGCCAGCCCCGGCTGGGCACGGAGCCGCGGGGCAGTGCCAGGGCGTGTCCGTGTGTCCGTCTGTGTGCCAGGCCACGCCGCTGCCGTCTGTCCGCGCTGCTGTCTGTCCGTGCCGTCTGCTCCGGGCCGGCTCCGTTTGATCCGTGTTTCCCCAAAAACCAGCGCCCTGAGCTCCCCGAACCGCACCGCAGCACACCCCGGGAGGTGGCACCTCTCATCCCGAGGGCTCCCGGATCGGTCACCGCCGGCCTGGGCGGTGTCCCCCGCTGACCTGTCCCCTTTCCTTCCTTCCCTGTGTGCCGCAGATGAGCGAGAGCGAAACCCTCATCACTATGGTGAACAGGATGGTGGAGACCTCCTCCCCTAGGGCTCAGCTCTACATGCAAGTAAGGCTCCGGCCACCCCCGGGGTCACTCCGGCCACCCCCGGGGTCACTCCTGCCATCGCCACTCACGGCTCCGGCACATCCCGCTGGCGGGGGACACGCTGGGCCATCCCAGGCTTTGCTATTCCATCCATGAGTCATTCCCGGCCGGCAAATCCTCCCCGCGCTGGCGGTGCGAGGTGGGGATGGAGCTGCCCGGGGCTTGGCTTGTCCTTGTTTTCCCGGTGTTTTGCGAGGTGAAGGTGTGGGAGGACAGGAATGCAGCCCACGGCTCTGAAACCGACGGAAAAATTCCTGAAACAGGGACAGGGAACAGCCTGGAGTCTCCTGCCTTTCCCAGCACTGGGATATCCCTGCTGGTGTTGGGGGAATAATTCCCGAAATAGGGAGAGGGAACAGCCTTTCTTCCCGGAGGCAAACCAGTGGAATAATTCCTGAAACAGGGAGAGGGAATATCGTTTCCCCCCTGAGGCTCCTTGTTCCCAGCACTGGGATATCCCTGCTGGTGTTGGGGGAATAATTCCCAAAACAGGGAGAGGGAACTGCCTTTTCCCCCTGGAGGTAAACCAGTGGAATAATTCCTGAAACAGGGAGAGGGAACATCCTGGATTTTCCTTCCTTTCCCAGCACTGGGATATCCCTGCTGGTGTTGGGGAAATAATTCCTGAAACAGGGAGAGAGAACAGCCTTTCTTCCCGAAGGTAAACCAATGGAATAATTCCTGAAACAGGGACAGAGAACATCCTTTTCCCCCCAGAGGCTCCTTGTTCCCAGCACTGGGATATCCCTGCTGGTGTTGGGGGAATAATTCCCAAAACAGGGAGAGGGAACTGCCTTTTCCACCCGGAGGCAAACCAGTGGAATAATTCCTGAAACAGGGACAGGGAACATCCTGGATTCTTCTTCCTTTCCCAGCACTGGGATATCCCTGCTGGTGTTGGGGAAATAATTCCCGAAATAGGGAGAGAGAACAGCCTTTCTTCCCGGAAGTAAACCAATGGAAATATTCCTGAAACAGGGACAGGGAACAGCCTGGATTTTCCTTCCTTTCCCAGCACTGGGATATCCCTGCTGGTGTTGGGGAAATAATTTCCAAAATAGGGAGAGAGAACAGCCTCTCCGGGAAGAATCCCGGAGGTAAACCAATGGAATAATTCCTGAAACAGGGACAGAGAACATCCTTTTCCCCCCAGAGGCTCCTTGTTCCCAGCACTGGGATATCCCTGCTAGCGTTGGGGGAATAATTCCCGACATTTTCATTTTGCATGAAGCCCAGCACTACACCAAAGCTACAGATACACGAAGAGCAGAAGCTAAAAACTCTTAAGGCACCTCCCGGATGGGATTTTCCAACACAAAACCGCTCCTGTTTCCATCCGATGGCAGCAGGGATGCGCTGCAGGGTGAACTCTGCCTGGCCAGGCTCCCTGCCCGGCGGCAGCAGCATCCCGATCCGCCCGGCTCTGCCTCCAGCCCCGCGGGCATTTCCCAGCCGCGTCTCCATTTCCATCATCCCGCAGTTCCAAACGGCCCTAAAGCACCCTGTCTGCTTTCTAATAACCATCTCCTCCTTCCCCTATCTCGTGCCTTTCATCTCCGGCTCTCTCGGAGGAATTTAATTGCTGGAGGAAGGTTCCATTAGTGATTGAGATTTCCAGGAAAGGAGGATGACTCACGGTGGTGAGCAGGCTGATTTATGAGTGCTCCCACTCTGCCGGGGTGGAATTAGAGCTCCTTTGTTTTCCCTGCCTCTGGAATGGTGGCTGTTCGGGATTTGTGGTTCTCCATCCTCGGGGAGGTTGTCTCTGGGTTATTCCTGATGGGAATGGGCAGGGGGAGGTTGTGGTTTCATCTGGTGCCTTCAGAGGCTGCACAAAGTGGAGAGAATAAAATCAATTAAATTTATTGAAGGGCTTTCAGGTGCATTTAGGGCAATCACAGCCCACCCAGGGGCTACACCCTAAATGGACAGCAGGTCATGAATTTTTCATACTTTATAAGTTTTTTACAAGGTCACCAGTTTTTCATACTTTATAAGTTTTGTCCATCTGCATATCAGGGGTTAATCCTCCAGTTACAGCTTCAGGTAATGAAGTCAGTCACTCCAAATTTGCTCCCCAATTCACTGTTATTTACATATTTTGGGGCTCTGAGACAGTGAGGTGTCCTTGAGTTCTGAGCTTAGAGAGGAATTTTTTGTCTAAAAACGAGAGAACAGCAGCTCAGCACTCAGAGTTACACACTAAGAGAATCACAGGATTACAAATACACGAAAACCACAGAAGCCAAAACCCTAAAACATCACATCCAGCGCCATCCCAGCGATGAGAAGCATCCACCACCTCCCGAATCCAGCTCCTGCCTGCTTTTCCCAGCTCGCCGGGATGGGACAGAGGGGCTGGGAGCTTCCTGCCCTTCCCGGGGCTTCCCGGGGCTCTCGGCTCACGCTGGCTCTGCTTGCAGGTGACACCTTTCCCGGAGGCCTACAGGGACACCCTGCACCCCTACAAGCTCAGCGAGCAGGACACCGATGTAAGAGCCAGCCCTATCCCCTCTCTGTGTCCCCTGTCCCCCTCGGTGTCCCCGTGGGCACAGCTGTGCTTTTGATTTGTATATCCCGTTAGCTGATGTTAACTGAATATTAAGAAACGCCAAAAAATTGCGATTTTCAATTTGAAAAAATATCAGCAGGAGGTGTTTTGGGATTTACCCTAATGTTCTTTTTGCTATCTTATGGAGGAGAAAAAAAAAATCTGGTGGATTTCACATCATTCTCTTGCTTTCCCTTCTGCTTTTAGAAAATCAAACCTCAGGAGGGCAAGGGGCATTTATGGGAATAATTCTCTTGCTCCTCAGGGTGTAAATCTTCCCCTGAGTTTGGGTCTGGCCCCATCTCATGTCACCCTGATGTCCCTGCTGTGCCATCAGGAGGCTGGACACCCCCTGAGGTGCCACAAATCCCATTAATCCCACCCTGTGCCCAGCTGGAGTGGGATTCTCATCCTCCTCATCCTCCTCATCCTCTCCCCCATTTCTCTTCCCCCCCGGTGCAGAAGCTGCTGGGGAAGCTCTGCGAGCAGAACAAGGTGCTGCGGGAGCAGGAGAGGCTGGTGCAGCAGCTCCGGGCCGAGAAGGTATGTGGTGGCACCTCAGGTGGCCATGTGGGGACATGGGGGTGGCACTTCAGCTGGTCACATAGGGACCTGGGGGTGGCACCTCAGGTGGCCATGCAGGGACCTGGTGGTGGCAGCTCAAGTAGTCACATGGGGACCTGGCAGTGGCATCTTGGGTGGCCATACAGGGACCTGGCAGTGGCACCTTGGGTGGCCATACAGGGACCTGGCGGTGGCACCTCGGGTGGCCATGCAGGGACCTGGGGGTGGCACTTCAGCTGGTCACATAGGGACCTGGTGGTGGCACCTTGGGTGGCCACGTGGGGACCTCATGGTGGCACTTCAGGTAGCCACACAGCTACCTGGCAGTGGCACCTCAGGTGGCGACGTGGGGACCTGGTGGTGGCAGCTCAAGGTAGTCACATGGGGACCTGGTGGTGGCACTTCGGGTGGCCACATGAGGACCTGGTGGTGACACCTCAGCTGGCCACATGGGGACCTGGGGATGGCACCTAGGATGGCCACATGAGGACCTGGTGGTGACACCTCAGGTGGCCACATGGGGACCTGGCGGTGCCACCTTGGATGGCTACACAGGGACTTGGGGGTGGCACCTCAGCTGGCCACATAGGGACCTGGTGGTGGCACCTCAGGTGGCCATGCAGGGACCTGGCGGTGGCACTTCAGCTGGTCACATGGTGACCTGGGGGTGGCACTTTGGATGGTCACGTGGGGACCTGGTGGTGGCACCTCAAGTGGCCACACAGGGACCTGGCAGTGCCACCAACGCAGTGAGGAAGTGAAATGTCACCACAGGGCGGTTTGGGGTGAAGGGACATTGAAACCATCTCATCTGTTTTCAGCACCCGCTGTCCCAGCGTGCTCCAAGCCCCTATCCAAGTGTGGCTTTGGGCACTCCCAGGGGTGCAGTAGTGGCAGTTTGGGGACATTTCCGATCTGGGGGAGAAGCCGTGGTGTTCCTTGTGTTTTATCAACCAACCAGGACCTGGTGGCTGTGTCTGTCCCCGCAGGAGAGCCTGGAGAGTGCCCTGATGGGGACACACCAGGAGCTGGAGATGTTCGGCAGCCAGCCTGCCTACCCTGAGAAGCTGCTGCACAAGAAGGAATCTCTGCAGAACCAACTCATCAACATCCGGGTGGAGCTGTCCCAGGCCAGCACGGTAACCAGGGGGGCTTGGGGACATCATGCCACCCACCCTGTCCCTTTTGTCCCCAGAAGGGAATTCTTAACTGGCTGGGGAGCAGAGGAGCCAAAGTCCCTCACTGGGGACAAAGCACCTCCAGGTGCCACCTCAGCTCCTGGTTCAGTCTCTGCCATGCCCTGGGCATCTCAGAGGTTTGTCCCCACTGCTGTCACCCTGTCCCCAGCTCGGGGGGCTGTGTTGGGTGGCAAAGACCCCCCTGATGTCCCCCACTGTCCCCTCAGGCCCTGGCAAACAGCACGGCCGAGTATGAGAGCCTGGAGAGCGAGGTGTCCACCCTGCACGATGACCTCTGGGAGCAGCTGAACCTGGACATCCAGGTGTGTGAGTGTCCCTTGTCACCCCTGAATCTGGACATCCAGGTGTGTGTGAGTGTCCCTTGTCACCCCTGAACCTGGACATCCAGGTCATTGTGTCCCTTGTCACCCCGTAAATTGGACATCCAGGTGTGTGAGTGTCCCTTGTCACCCCTGAACCTGCACATCCAGGTGTGAGTGTATCCCTTGTCACCCCTGAACCTGGACATCCAGGTGTGTGAGTGTCCCTTGTCACCCCTTCCACTAGACATTGTGTCCCCTACCATCCCTGAACCTGGACATCTAGGTGAGAGTGTCCCCTGTCACCCCTGAACCTGGCCATCCACGTCCTTGTGTCCCCTGCCACCCCTGAACCTGGACATCCAGGTCATTGTGTCCCTGTCACCCCTGGGTCCCCCACGGAAGTGGAACCCCCTCTGCTCCCCACCATGGGCTCTCCATGCCCAGCCCTCATGTCCTGCTTTGGCCACCATGGGCACCTGGGTGCCACCGAGGGGGACAGCCCAGTGTCCCCCCAGCTCCCCAGCCCTCGGTGGCTCCCTGGGGAGCAGATCCAGCAGGATCCAAACCCTCGGTGTGGCATTTCAAACCCCCCAGGCCATGTCTGCCCGGTCAGCACCCCCAGAAGGGTTTGGGGTCACCCCAGCACCCCCAGGACCCCTCTGAGCTCTGCCTTGCCCCCACCCAGAACGAGGTGCTCAACCGGCAGATCCAGAAGGAGATCTGGCGCATCCAGGACGTGATGGAGGGGCTGAGGAAGAACAATCCCTCCCGTGGCACCGACACCGCCAAGCACCGAGGTGAGGAGAGCCATCCCCACACTGCCCCGACCCCAAAATGTGTGGGGGCTGTTCCTGCGGATCTCCCACTCAGGGAGACGAAAACCCTAATTTTTACAGGGGTTTTGAAATTATCATTTTATAATTATCTTTTTCCTGCTCCTCTCCGCAGTGGCTCTGGGCCCCTCGGGGACCTACAGCTCCAACAGCCCCGCCAGCCCGCTGAGCTCCGCCAGCCTCACCAGCCCGCTGAGCCCCTTCTCCCTCATCTCCGGCTCCCAGGGATCGCCCACCAAGCCCGGCCCCGCCGAGGTCAGTCACCCTGCCTGTCCCCTCCTTGTCCCCAGCGGGGGATTGGGGGATGCTGGCACCAGGCACGGAGCTGCGTCCCCTCGTGGCTCTGCCTGGGGGCACCGTTTGTGTCACACGGATGTCCCCTGGTGGCTTTGGGGTCCCACGGTCCTTGCAGGGCGGTGGCTCCGGAGGGATGGGAGTTGCTCACCTCCGGTTTTTGGCTTCTGGTGCCACCGTTTTTGTCACACGGATGTCCCCTGGTGGCTTTGGGGTCCCGCGGTCCTTGCAGGGCTGTGGCTCCGAAAACAGGTCCTTGCAGGGCTGCTCAGCTCCGGTTTTTGGCTCCTGGTGCCACCACAGCCCCTCCGGCTGCCCCCACTCGGGGCTGGTGTGTCCCCAGTGTCACCTTCGTCCACATAAAATTCATTTAGGGTGGAATTTGGGGACTCCTGGCTGGACAGAGGTGACGCCAGTGTCCCCAAGGGCTGCCAAGAACCCTTCATTTGGGCACCCCCCGAGCCCTGCCTGGCCTTGGGGACAGGCGCAGGGACGTGGGACACACCCAGAGGGACAGGGACACCGCAGGGCTGCTCCCCCCGCTCCACCCTCGGCTCCGGGACTCTCCCGCCGTGTTTCACCTCTTCCTCTTCTAACTCTCTCTTCCTCCTGCGCTCTGCCGCTCCCGCTGCTCTGCCCCAGGAACCGGGCCCGCCTCGGCCTCCCCTCCCCAAGTCCTACGTGCCCCTGGAGTCTCCTCCGGCCGTTCCTCCGCTGCCCAGCGAGAGCCGCCTCTGGCCCTACCCCCGCCTCGCCCTCCTGGCACCAGGGCGGCGGAGAGGCCAAGCGGGGACAGGTACCGAACCTCCGCGGCGGCTGTCGCCATCCTCCTCCTCCTCCTCCCCGCCACACGGATGGAGCTGCCCGCCCCAAACCCGCGGGGACAGCGTGGAGGTGGCACTTGGCGCGGGGACAGCTTTAGGTGATCTCCCCCGCCCCAGCCCCGCTGGTGTCCCCAGCAGGTCGCCACCCCCTGTGCCCACTCAGGATTGTCCCCTCCTGGGGAGGTTGTCCCTGGTGCTGCCCTCTCTGCTTTGCTCTGCCCTCGCCTCTGTCACTGTCCTTCCCTGTCACCTGTGTGGCGCTGGCAGCTCCGAGCCCCAGCTCGGGGGAAAACCAGGATTTGGGAATTCCTGGTGACGTGCTCCTGCCGGGGGTGGACACGGGGGACACGAGTGTCCCCAAGCCGGGGGTGGGCATGTGTGACCATGGGGGACACAGCAGCTGTGCCGAGCTGGGAGGGGACACAGTGCCAGCAGCAGGGACAAGAGCAGAGCCCCTTCAGCCCCTCTCCCCACAATTCTGGGGTGCTCTGGTCCCTCCTGGCCGCTGCGTGTCCATGGTGTGTTTGTCACCCCCAGAGCAGCGAGTGTCCCCAGGCAGAGGTGGCCCCAGGCAGGACTGGGACCCACTGGGGACCTTTTTGCCCCCCAGCCCAAGGCAGGCTTCGAGCAGAGCAAGAAGGAACCCCCCCGGGCCAGCCCCCCCGGGCCCGCAGCCGAGGGGATCCCGCAGGGCCGGACGGAGCAGGACAGCGACAAACAGGCTGCTCTCAACAAGGGTATGGCACTGGGGACACCCAGGGGACACCGGGGTGGCACTGGGATCTGGCACTGGGGACACCTGGCAGGACCTCGGAGTGGCACTGGGGACACCCAGCAGGACCCCGGGGTGGCACTGAGACCTGGCACTGGGGACACCCAGTGGGACCCCGGGGGTGGCACTGGGAGGGTGGCACTGGGAACACCCGGCAGGACCTCGGGGTGGCACTGGGACCTGGCACTGGGGACACCCAGTGGGACCCCGGGGTGGTACTGTGGGAACACCCGGCAGGATCCCGGGGTGGCACTGGGACCCTGCCTTGGGGACACCTGGCAGGACCCCGAGGATGGCACTGGGATCTGGCACTGGGGACACGCAGCAGGACCTCGGGGTGGTACTGGGATCTGGCACTGGGAACACCTGGCAGGACCCCGGAGTGGCACTGGGGACACCCAGCAGGACCCCAGGGTGGCACTGGGGACACCCAGCAGGACCCGGGGTGGCACTGGGACTCTGCCCCAGGTCCCCGAGGCTCATCCCAGTGCCTTGCTCTCCTCCGCAGTGGGAATTGTCCCTCCCAGGACCAAGTCTCCAGCGGAGGACGAGGTGGTGCCCAGGAGGAACGGCCTGGCCAACGGGCTCAGCTCCCGGGTAGGGCTCGATTTGGGGTCTGGGTGAGCCGGGGGGGGACACTCTGTGCAGCGTGGGGACAGCAGTGTGTGGCTGCGTGGCTCCGTGTGTCACCAGCCATCCTCGAGACCTCAGCGGTGATTTCAGCACCTTCCCCCATCCCGCGAGTGACATCTGGGAGTGACATCTGGGAGTGGTTTCCCAGGGTGGCACAGGGTCCTGGCACCGGGAGGACGCGGCCAGCCCCCAGTGGGTGACCGCAGGGCTGTCCTCGTCCCCAGGAGAGACCCAAGAGCGCCGTGTTCGCCGCCGAGACCAAGGTGAAGATGAGCGTGGAGGAGCAGATCGACCGCATGAAGCGCCACCAGAGCGGCTCCATGAAGGAGAAGCGGCGCAGCCTGCAGCTCCCCAGCCCCCAGCAGCTCCCCGGCCCCCAGCCCGACGCCCCCGGCCCCAAAACCCCCGCCTCCTACAAGGTGGTGAGTCGCCGCTCCCGGCCCGAGGCGCTGCGGGGACACCGGGGTGGGCGAGGCGACGCCGCGCCACCGTGCGGGGACGCTGAGCGGGTGGCGCTGTCGCTCGCAGGTGCGGCGGCACCGCAGCATCCACGAGGTGGACATCTCGGACCTGGAGGCCGCGCTGCGCTCCGAGGAGCCCGGCAGGGTGTACGAGACGCCGCAGGAGGAGATCGCCAGGCTGCGGAAGATGGAGCTGGAGCCGCAGCACTACGACGTGGACATCAGCAAGGAGGTGAGGACAGGGTGGCCGCGGGGGTGGTGACGCTGTCCCCAAGCCTCGGGGAGGATCCTGGGGTGGGGACTGGAGGGGCAGGGGATGCTGGAGGTCACTTGCTGAGCTGTTCCCGCTGTCCCCAGCTGTCCACGCCGGACAAAGTGCTGATCCCGGAGCGCTACGTGGAGCTGGAGCCGGAGTCGCCCCTCAGCCCTGAGGAGATGAAGGAGAAGCAGAAGAAGGTGGAAAGGATCAAAACCCTCATTGCCAAATCCAGGTGAGGCTGCAGGGCTCTCTCTGGCCATCCTAGGGGTCATCCTGGGGGGACTGACCACCCACCTGCACCCCATTCCTGGGGGAACTGACCACCTACCTGCATCCCTTCTTTGGGGGAACTGACCACCTACCTGCATCCCTTCTTTGGGGGAACTGACCACCCAGCTCCACCCCATTCCTGGGGGAACTGACCACCCACATGCACCCCTTCTCTGGGGGAACTGACCACCCATCTGCACCCCATTCCTGGGGGAACTGACCACCTACCTGCATCCCTTCTTTGGGGGAACTGACCACCCACCTGCACCCCATCCCTGGGGAACTGACCACCCACCTGCACCCCTTCTCTGGGGGAACTGACCACCCAGCTCCACCCCATTTCTGGAGGAACTGACCACCCATCTGCACCCCATTCCTGGGGGACTGACCACCCACCTGCACCCCTTCTTTGGGGGAACTGACCACCCAGCTCTGCCCCATTCCTGGGGGAACTGACCACCCACATGCACCCCATTCCTGGGGGACTGACCACCCCATCCCCGGCCCTTCTGGGACCACCGACCACCCACCTGCACCCCTTCTCTGGGGGAGCTGAACACCCAGCTCCACCCCATTCCTGGGGGAACTGACCACCCACATGCACCCCTTCTCTGGGGGAACTGACCACCCAGCTCCACCCCTTCTCTGGGGGGACTGACCACCTCATCCCTGGCCCTTCTGGGACCACCCACCACCCACCTCCACCCTTCCCAGCCCATCCCGGGGGTCCTGGCCAGGGTGCTGACCCCTGGTGCCATCCCCAGCCTGCAGAACGTCATCCCCCTGGGCGAGGGGGAGGTGGACACCCCCCAGGACCCCGAGCTGCAGCTGCAGGAGCAGGAGAAGAGGATCGAGATCTCGTGTGCCCTGGCTGCCGAGGCCTCGCGCCGCGGCCGGATGCTCTCGGGTGAGGAATGAGGGGCTGGAGCTGGCAGATCCCTGGGAAAATCATGCCAGGAGGGCAGGAGAGGGAAGGCAGGGCAGTTTGGGCACATCAGGAGCAGACTGGGGAGTGGGGCAGGGGTCAGTGGGCAGGAGAGGGGTCAGTGGTGTGTCCATCCTGGCATGGAGCAGCCATTCCAGCCGGGCACAGCTTCCAGCGCCTTGCTGGGGATGTTTGTGAGGGTGGGAGTGCCTGGCTGGGTGGCATGAGGTGGCATGAGGTGGCACGGTGTGGCTGAGCAAGCACGGTGGCACCCCGTGCCCAGGGGGTTGTGGTGACATCCCATACCCCAGGGGATCGTGGTGACATGGGGTGGCACTTCATGGCCGTGCATGGCGGCGCTTAATGCCTGGGAGGGGGGGGATTGTGGTGGCACACCTTGCCCAGGTGAGCATGGTGACATCCCACGGTGTCACACCGTGCCCAGGTGCCCGTGGTGTCACGCCATGCCTTGTCCATGAGGAGCCCTGCCGGGAGCTCACGTGTGCGTGCTGTGCCCAGCTGTGACTCTGTCCTGCCAGCTGTGACTCTTTATCCTGCCAGTTGTGACTCTGTCCTGCCAGCTGTGACTCTTTATCCTGCCAGCTGTGACTCTTTATCCTGCCAGCTGTGACTCTTTATCCTGCCAGTTGTGACTCTGTCCTGCCAGCTGTGGCTCTTTATCCTGCCAGCTGTGACTCTGCCCTGCTCTCTGTGGCTGTTTGTCCTGCCGGCTGTGACTTTCTCCTGCCCAGCCATGGCTCTTTATCCTGCCAGCTGTGACTTTCCGCCCTGCCACCTGCGGCTGTTTGTCCTGCCCAGCTGTGCCTCTCTGTCCTGCCCAGCTGTGGCTGTTTGTCCTTTCCAGCTCTGCCCTCACCCCGCCCAGCCGCGGCTGTTCACCCTGCCCAGATGTGCCTCTGCCCTGTCCAGCTGTGCCTCTCTGCTCCCGCGCTCTCTTCCCCGCTGTCCCCTGGCCGCTGTCCCCGCCGTGTCCCTCACCCCTGTCCCGTTTCTCGTTTCCAGCTCAGTGCGCTACCCCCAGCCCTCCCACCTCCCCAGCCTCCCCGACTCCGCCGTCCAACCCCCTCTCGGCCGAGCCGCCCCGGGGCGCCGACAGCAACCACTTAATGCGGGTGTGAGCCTGTGACGTAAGCACCTTTCTCTCTGACGTCATCCCCGCGCATTCCCGCTCGCATCCCCCGAGCCACGTCAGCCCCGGCGTCCCCATGGACCGAGTGTCCCCTTGCCACGGGGTGGCAAAGGCTCCGTGGCCCTCAGCATGACAACCGGGGGGTCACGGCGGCCGAATCCCCGCCGCGGGGGGTTTTCCACGCGGGGTGGGCGCGGCGTGGAGCTCAAAGCGCTCAGCCCCTCCGTGCTGTCCCCTCCTGTCCCCCCAGCTCAAGCCCTGGCCGCCGCCGGCGCCACCAAGTTCCACGGGGCCACGTTTTAGTCCCCTCCCGCCGCGACACCGAGCGTCTCGCCGCCGTCCCTCGGGTCTCCCGGAGCTCCTTCCCTCCCCGCGACGGCGAGGCCACCCGGGGGATGTGGCACCCACGGGAGCGACGACAGTCCCGTGGGGGTTTGTCCCCCAAGGAGCCGCCGGGGCTGGCAGAGGACACCCCGCGGGGACAGCTGTGACAGCCCGGCGGGGAGCACAGGACTGCCGGGATGTCCCCAAAGGTCTGTGAAGGGACTCCGGGGCGGGGACCGGCCTGTCCCCACGGCGGGTGGTGCTGCCACCTTCCACCGGCCCTGCGCGCTCCTCCTGGGCTCCTCGGTGGCCGTGTCCCCTCCCCGAGCCCTGCCCCGCCCTGGGAACCCGGCCGTGTCACCGCTGGTGGCGCGGCTGGAGGGAGGGGAGGACAGGCTGGCGGAGGTGGCACTGTGGGGACACGGAGGGACCCCGAGGGCTCTCCGAGCACGGAGCGGGAGGTCTGGGCAGGGCTGGGGATGTCGGATGGGAGCAGAGCGGGGAATTGGGGTGCGAGGAGGGACAGCCCGGCTGTGGGGTCGCTGCTGAGGAGGGGAAGAGTTTGGGGACAGCCGGGTCACCTCGGCTGTCCCAGTCCTGCTGTCACCCTCCCAAAATCGGCGCCGCGCGGCTCTCCAGCCCCTTCCAGCGGTTCGGAATTCCTGTAGCAATTTCCCCCTTTTCTTTATCCTCCCGGAGGGTGGGAAACAAGCAGAATCCCTGGAAGGACGTGGGGCGGGCGGGGAGGATGGAGCCAGGAGCTGGATCCCAAATCCCAAATCCCAGATCCCAAATCCCATCCCTCCCGGGCTGATCCCAAACCCCCCAGCACACCCCAATCCCCCCCATCTTAGCAATACTTGTAGGATCCCCGGAGCCCCAAACCCCGAGCCTCCCCCTTTAGCTCATAAAGCTGGCCCTTTATTTTGCTATTTACATGCCTTAATATATGTTTGATGGAAATTCTACCTTTATAATATATAGCTATATTCGGTTTTTCCTCTTCTTTTCCCGGGAAAGGCTCGTGCCGAGCTCTCTCTTCTCCGTGGGGTTTGTCAGCAAAAAAAAAAAAAAACTGACAAAAAAAAAAAAAGCAGTTTATTTGCCAATTTATCAGAGGGGGAAGGGGAGAAAAAGGAAAAAACAAAAAAAAAAAAGAAGGAAAAAAAGGAAAAAAAACTATTTAAAATATATATATTTTTTCTGCTTTTATTAAAAGCAAATTTATTTAAAATAAAATATACAGAGACTGTAAGATTGAAGAGAGGATGAGTTTATTTGCCTGTGTCACCCTGAGCTGGGGCAGACCCCCCTTGCAGTGGCTCTGGGGACACCTTGGGGACATCCCTGGGTGGCAGCAATTCCCATCTGTGGGATCTGGAGAGGACCAGGAACATCCCAGTGTTCTTATCCCACCAGACACTGTCCCCAAGGTGTCACCCAGCTGTTGGTTTTATTTTAATTTAAAAAATAAAAATTAAAAAAAAAAAAAAAAGAAAGAAAAAAAAGAAACCAAACCTGAATTAATTAATTTAATTTTGGTTCTTATTTTTCATAACACTTCATAAACCAGTGACTTGTTAACCCGGAAAGGATTTGCATCGGGAGGAAATAAATCTATTTATGCATTTTGGGGGAGGGAGGAGGGTGGGACGGGAGGGGTTTGGCTTTCTGGGATATTTTCCTAGCCGTAGAGAAATAAAAGTATCTATGAAACAACAACGTTTTCCTGCCTTTTTTGTCCAGAGGAAAAATCCATATACCCTTGGATATGGATTTTCATGTGAAGGGATCCAGAGGCAGCTCCTCCCTGCTTTTTTGGGGTTTCTTTTCCCAGTAGGGATGAAATTCCCATTCCCGAGCAGTTTGTGGGGATGGGTTTTGGGACTAGCTGGGTGTAGGTGGCTCTGGGGTGACACAGGTGACACAGGGACGCCGTGTGGGGTCAGCAGGAGCTGATATTCCCACAGCGACCAGCAAATCCCAGGAGTTGGGACATTCCCAAAGTTCTGCTTTCCCACGGAGCAGCCTGGGATCCATGGGGATCCATGGGGACTCCTGAGGACACTGCAGGGACCTCCAGTGTCCCCTCAGTGCCACTGGGCCACCCCAGGGGAGCCACGTTCTCCCTGCTTTCCCTATTTGAGGGATCCATCCCGTCCCAGGGAGTTCATCCTGCTGGGACTGGGGGGCAGGACCAGCGGGGTGTGGTGGCCACGAGTCACAGTGTCCCCCTGGAGTCACCATGTCCCCATGGAGTCACCATGTCCCTCTTAGAGCCACCATGTCCCACTTGGAGCCACCGTGTCCCCCTGGCGCCACTGTGTCCCCCTAGAGCCACCATGTCTCCTTGAAGGCACCGTGTCACTCTTGAAGCCACCATGTCCTCCCTGGAGCCACCATGTCCCGGTGGAGCCACCATGTCCCCCTTGGAGCCACCGTGTCCCTCTTGGAGTCACCATGTCCCCCTGGAGCCACTGTGTCACTCTTGAAGCCACCATGTCCCCCTTGGAGCCACCATGTCCCCCTTGATGTCGCTGTGTCCCCCCTGGATCCACCATGTCCCCCTTGGAGCCACCATGTCCCCCCTGGCGCCACTGTGTCCCCCTAGAGCCACCATGTCTCCTTGAAGGCACCGTGTCACTCTTGAAGCCACCATGTCCTCCCTGGAGCCACCATGTCCCTCTTCAAGCCACCATGTCCCCCCTGGATCCACCATGTCCCCTTGGAGCCACCATGTCTCCTTGAAGCCACCATGTCACTCTTGAAGCCACCATGTCCTCCCTGGAGCCACCATGTCCCGGTGGAGCCACCACGTCCTCCTTGGAGCCACCATGTCCCTCTTCGAGCCACCATGTTCCCCTTGGAGCTGCCGTGTCCCCCTTGAAGTTGCTGTGTCCCCCCTGGATCCACCATGTCCTCCTTGGAGCCACCATGTCCCCCTGGTGCCACTGTGTCCCTCTTGGAGTCACCATGTCCCCCTGGAGACACAATGTCCCCATGGATTCACCATGTCCCCCTGCAGCCACCATGTCCCTGTGGATCGACCATGCCCCCCTTGGAGCCACTGTGCCCCTCTTGGAGCCACTGTGCCCCTCTTGGAGCCACCATGTTCCCCTTGGAGCTGCCGTGTCCCCCTTGGAGCCACTGTGTCCCCCTGGAGCCACTGTGTTCCTCTTGGAGTCACCACGTCCCCCTAGAGCCACCATGTCTCCTTGAAGCCACTGTGTCACTCTTGAAGCCACCATGTCCTCCCTGGAGCCACCATGTCCCAGTGGAGCCACCATGTCCCCCTTGGAGCCACCGTGTCCCCCTTGATGTCGCTGTGTCCCCTCTGGATCCACCATGTCCCCCCTGGAGCCACCATGTTCCCCCTGGAGCCACCATGTCACTCTTGAAGCCACCATGTCCCCCCCGGATCCACCATGTCCCCCTGCAGCCACCATGTCACTCTTGAATCCACCACGTCCCCCTTGAGCCACCTTACCCCTCCCACTTTCACTCTTGACCACCATGTCCCCCGTGGAGCCACCATGTCCCCGGAGGAGGAGCCGTGGGCGTTCCCGGTGCCGTTAATGATTCCCAGGGTGACGTTGGGACTAAAGGGCTTTTCCAAGGGTCACTCTGGCGGCAGGGCCACCCTCGCCCGACCTCGCCCAGCCCTGTCACCGCCAAGATGGTGTCCCTGAGCGACTTCCAGAGTAGGTGGCCGTGTCCCGGCGGGAATTCCTGTCGGGAATTCCGGGAGCTCCATGGGGGAGGTTTGGCAGCTCCAGTTCCCAGCTGGGAGCTGCTGGATGGGGCAGGGAGGGGTGAGGTGGGAAAGGGGAGGTGGGGAGGATTTCCTGGATCATCCAGGGATCATCTCCAGCTTTTCCTGTCACTGCTCAGTGATTGACATCCTGGAGATGATTTTCCCGTTGGTTTTTCCTATGTGGTTCGTGATTTATCCGGTGCCCTCGGGGATTTCTGGGGCAAAGGCTGCTCCTGAGGTTTGGAGACAGATCCAAAGGGTGTTTTTGGGCAGGAATGGCACAGGGAGGTGCTGATTCAGGACCTGAGCTCTTCTCCCTGCTCTCCCGTTTTCCACAGGGATCGGAGTGGGTCTGGTCGGCTTCGGCCTCTTCTTCCTCCTCTTCGGGATCCTCCTGTACTTCGACTCCGTGCTCATGGCTTTTGGGAATGTGAGTGGCGCTGGGCTGGGGCTCCCCAAAACCAGATCCAGGAGCTGCCCTGACCCTCTCCTCTTCCTCCTCCCAGCTCCTCTTCCTCTCTGGCCTGGTCTTCATCATCGGCTTCCGCAGGACCTTCACCTTCTTCTTCCAGCGGCCCAAGCTGAAGGGCAGCAGCTTCTTCTTCGGGGGGCTCATCGTGGTGCTGATGCGCTGGCCCATCCTGGGGATGCTGCTGGAGGCCTACGGCTTCATCTCCCTCTTCAGGTGCAGGGTGGGATCGTCGGGATGGAGTCTGGGATCGTTGGGATGGAGCTCCAGGGTGGGATCATTGGGATGGAGTCTGGGATCATGGGGATGGAGCTCAGGGTGGGATCGTCGGGATGGAGCTCAGGGTGGGATCATTGGGATGGAGCTCAGGGTGGGATTATTGGGGTGGAGCTCCAGGGTGGGATCATGGGGATGGAGCTCCAGGGTGGGATCATTAGGGTGGAGCTCAGGGATCATCAGGATGGAGTCTGGGATTATTGGGATGGAGCTCCAGGGTGGGATTATTGGGATGGAGCTTCAGGGTGGGATTATTGGGGTGGAGCTCCAGGGTGGGATCATTAGGATGGAGCTTCAGGGTGGGATCATTGGGATGGAGCTCTAGGGTGGGATCATTGGGATGGAGCTCCAGGGTGGGATCATTGGGATGGAGCTCCAGGATGGGATTATGGGGATGGAGCTCCAGGATGGGATCATTGGGATGGAGCTCAGGGTGGGATCATTGGGATGGAGCTCCAGAGTGGGATCATTGGGATGGAGCTCCAGGGTGGGATCATTGGGATGGAGCTCCAGGGTGGGATCATCGGGATGGGGCTCAGGGAATTCTCCCCAGAGCTCAGCAGACCCTTTTGCATCCACACAGGAGTTTCTTCCCGGTGGCTTTCGGGTTTTTGGGCTCTCTGGCAAACATCCCCCTGCTGAGCCAGGTGAGAAGGGACTGGGGACACACTGGGATTCCCCAGGGAATGTCCCCTGCTGTCCCCAGGGCTGCACGGGTGGATTTCCTGCTAACCCCAATCTGTCCCTGTTGCAGCTCCTGCAGAAAATGGGGGACAGCAACTCCATGGTGTGACCTGAGCTGTCCTGGGCCGAGTGACCGCAATGGGATGGGGTGAGACAGCCCTGGCTCTGGCTGTCCCCAAGAGCTGGTGCCCCTCTTGTCCCTGGGACCCTCAGTGCTGGCCAGAGCCCCCCAGCAGGGACAGTGTCCCCACAGTGTCCCCTAGCTGTCCCATGGAGCTCCAGAGCCAGGCTCCAAGGGCTGTGCCAGGCTGGATTCTGGGATCCTTACTGTTATTTAATTCCTTTTGTCTTCCCTTGGTGAAAGAGTTAATTTAATAAAAAAGTGTGTCTGAGGCTGAGCTCGGGCTGACCTCCTTCGCCATGGCTCAGGGCTTGGCCCAGCGCTGGCACCTCCTGGTGTCACCCGGAGGCACTGCGGCTGTGGCTGGAGATGGCACGGGGACAGTGACATGGCTGGAGGTGGCACAGGGACAATGACGTGGCTGGAGGTGGCATAAGGAGCTTTCTGTGGCTGGAAGTGGCACAGGGACATTCCCATGGCTGGGGTGGCACAGGGACAATGACATAGCTGGAGGTGGCATAGTGACATTCCCATGGCTGTGTACAGGGAGCATTCCCATGGCTGGAGGTGACACAGGGAGGCTGAAGTGGACAGGGACAATGACATGGCTGGAGGTGGCACAGGGAGCTTCCCATGGCTGGGATGGCCCAGGGACAATGACATGGCTGGAGGTGGCACAAGGACTTTCCCATGGCTGTGGGTGGCACAGGGACCTTCCCATGGCTGGAGGTGACACAGGGACATTGCCATGGCTGGGATGAACAGGGACATTGCCATGGCTGAGGTGGCACAAGGTCCCTCCCCTGGCCAGCCCCGGGCTGTCCCTGTCACTCAGCATGGCCCTGTCCCTCCCCACCCATCCCATGGGACGAGGCTGCCCGCAGCCCCGGGAGAGGGCAGAGGGTCAGGAAAACCCCGAGGGAAGCTCGTTAACATCTGCTGACCCCATGGCAGCCCGGGCACCGTGAGACAGCAAACAACAGCCAGGGTTGGTGATTAATAAATTAATTAATTGAGGGGGTCCAGGAATCACAGACCGGGAATTGCATTTCCCGAAATCCCATTCCTTGTGGGGTGAGCTGGGGGAATTCCCAGCAGTGAGCACTGGGGGAGATTGGGGTTTGAGCCACAGGGACATCCCAGCACCCAATCCCTGCCCCTGGGGATCCTGAGCTTCCATCCCTGCTCCAGAATGGATCCAGGATATCCCAGGAGGATCCAGGAGGATCCAGGGTGAAGGATCAGGATGTCCCAGGATGTCCCAGGATGTCCCAGGAGGATCCAGGATGTCCCAGAAGGATCCAGGAGGATCCAGGATGTCCCAGGATGTCCCAGGATGTCCCAGGAGGATCTGGATGTCCCAGGAGGATCCAGGAGGATCCCAGGGTGCCCCAGGAGGATCCAGGACATCCCAGGAGGATCCAGGATGCCCCAGGATATTCCAGGAGGGTCCAGAAGGATCCAGGAGGATCCAGGATGCCCCAGAAGGATCCAGGATACCCCAGAGGTTAGTGTCAGGAGGTCAGGATTAGGTGTCCATGTAGGGTCAGGGAAAGGATACATCCAGGAGGATCCAGGATACCCCAGGGAATGACCCAGGGGATTCTCACAAGGTCACATCCACAGCAGGAGGGACCCTGATCTCCCCCAGCTCCACCTGGGGTGACTTTAAACCCCGAAATTCCTCTCTGGAGAGCAGGTTGGATAACTCGGCTGAGGTGAATCCCAATCAGTTTTCCAGGAGCGCCGGGGGAGCTGCAGTTTAATTAAACCCAACAGCAATCCCATCCCAGCTGCTCCCCGCGCAGAGAGCCTCGTTAACTCGCAGGAATTAATTAACGAGTTCGAGCTGAGCCTGTTCCCTCTGAGCCCCACGGGAGCTGTGGCGCTGTGCCTGTTGTCACCTGGCTGAGCCTGGTGTCACCTGGTTGAGCCTGGTGTCACCTGGTTGTGCCTGGTGTCACCTGGCTGAGCCTTGTGTCACTCGGCTGTTCCTGTTGTCACCTGGCCGTTTCTGTTGTCACCTGGCTCAGCCTGTTGTCACCTGGCTCAGCCTGTTGTCACCTGTCCCTTCTTGTTGTCACCTGGCTGAGCTTGTTTTCACCTGGTTGTTCCTATTGTCACTTGACCATTCCCATTGTCACCTGGCCATTCCTGTCATCACCCGCCTGTTCCTGTTATCACCTGGCCATTCCCACTGCCACCCAGCCAGTCCTGTTGTCACTTGGCCGTTCCTGCTGTCACCTGGCCATTCCCATTGTGACCTGGCTGTTCCTGTCGTCACCTGGCCGTTCCTGCTGTCACCTGGCCATTCCCATTGTCACCTGGCCATTCCCATTGTCACCTGGCCATTCCCGTTGTCACCTGGCCATTCCTGTTGTCACTTGACCATTCCTGCTGTCACCTAGCCATTCCCGTTGTCACCTGGCTGTTCCTGCTGTCACCTGGCCGTTCCTGTTGTCACTTGACCATTCCTGCTGTCACCTGGCCATTCCCATTGTCACCTGGCTGTTCCTGCTGTCACCTGGCCATTCCCATTGTCACCTGGCTGTTCCTGCTGTCACCTGGCCATTCCCGTTGTCACCTGGCAGGTCCAGCCCAGGTGCACCCCAGGTGACAGCAGGGCAGGGAATGGCTGTGAGTTCCTCTCCGGAAGTTTTTCCGCTGGGAATGTTTCCCCCCAGCTCCGTAAATCCTCTCCCTGGCAGGCTTTGGGTTCTCCCTGACGTCAATCCCCGAATTCCCCCGGCGCTGGTGCCACCAGAGCCTCCCTAAGCCCTTCCCAAAAGTTGTTTTTGCATTTTCGGTCATCCGGAATAAAGATCCTCACGAGCCTCCTGTGTTTTCACCAGCAGCAAACCCCTGGATTAGAAAAAAAGTGTGGAAAATGTGAGGGAAAGCCAGAAATTCTCCTCCTTTTTATTTTTTTTTTTTTTGGTGCTGTTAGAAAATATCCCTCAAGAAATCAAAGCCGTTCAGCCAAACTCCCCGACGATTCCATTTGGAGAGGGAAGTGCTAAAAAACTCGGATTTTATTTTAAAGAAAACACCTGGTCAGCCCGGCAGGAACGAATTTATCTGTCGGGAAGGTGATTGTTTCTCTCTGGAAAGTGTTTTCCTTCCATTCTCCCAACCACCTGACTCCCTGAAGAGCAGGCAGGGGAATGAAGGACTGGAGAGCATTTCCCTGCTATTTCCAGAGGAAATCCTCTGGAATCCTGTTCTTTGTGGGGATCTGCAATTGGATAAAACCCCGGGATTTTGGAGCAAACAGCTTTCCCACCTGGATCCGCTGAGGGATTTCTGACTTTTCCTGTTGAAAATTCAGGTTGAGAGATGTTTTGAGGCTGAATGGGAAGAGTTAAGGATTTCCCCTGTGGGTCTGAAGGGTTGGGAATGAACCCAGAGCTGCCTGATGTCCCTCTCTGTCCCCTACCCCTGTCCCTCTAACCCCCAAAAACCACATTTTTCCAGGTTTTTTAAATCCTTTTCCACGGCAGCTCCTACTCATCCCCACTCCGGGCTGGCAGAGGGGAACGGGATAACTTTTTGGGGTTATCCCGGCACAGGGAAGGTGTGGGGACATCCCAGCGCTGGGAGCAAGGACAGCCAGCCCCGTGGTGACCCCAGAGAGCCCTCAGCTCTCTGCTGGACCCAGTTTCCCCTGTTTTCCCTCAGTTTTCCATCCCAGGAGGATTTCCAGTTTATCCCACTCCGCATTCCCACAGCAGAAAGGTCCCCCTGTCCCTCCAGGGACAAAGCCACCCCCAGGGCACCCGACATTCCTCAGGGATCCCACAGATGTGGATCTGAAAAACCTGGAAACGCCAGAACCCCTCAACCCCACATTCCCCTTGACACATCCCTTTTCCTTCGCGATCCCTCCGCAGCCGCGGGGATGGAGCTCGGCAGAGCCGGCCGAGCCCGCGGGACGCCCGGGCAGGATTTATGGCCGCTGGCTCCCGGCCAGCCCCTCCCACGTCCCTGCAGCTCCTGACCCTGCCTGTCCCCGCAACCTGCGCGGCCACCAGGCTCCCCGGAGTGACGCAGGGACAGGGGGACTGCGTGGGAAAAGACGTCAGGGATGGGGCAGAGCGCCGTGGGGCTGAGCCTCTGGGGCTGCGCGGGGTCAGAGATGCCCTGGCGGCCGAAATCCCGCAGGGAAAGGGACGTTAAACACTCCAGTTTTGGGGGAATTGTTTCGTTCCCCTAGCAGCCAAAATCCCACAGAGAAAGGGGAGTTAAACCTCCAGTTTTGGGGGAATTGTTTCGTTCCCCTAGCAGCCAAAATCCCACAGAGAAAGGGGCGCTAAACATCCAGTTTTGGGGGGAAATTGTTTCGTTCCCCTGGCAGCCAAAATCCCACAGGAAAAGGGGAGTTAAGCCTCCAGTTTTGGGGGAAATTGTTTCGTTCCCCTGGCAGCCAAAATCCCACAGAGAAAGGGGCGTTAAGCCTCCAGTTTGGGGGGAAAGTTGTTCGGGACTTGTGGGGTGTCCCCCGGTTTGGGGTGATGGCAGCTCCCTGGACAAATCCCATTAACGGGAGGGTGGTTGTGGGGCCGGGGCTGGGGGCAATGCGTCCTCGGGGTTCATCCAAGAACGTTTTTATTGCGTTTAGAGTCATTTCCCAGCGAGATTGCCGAGGTCAGGAGTCCCTGGGAGCCGCGGGGCTGATCCTACAGCCCTGGGATCCCCTACAGCCCACGCTGAGGGGTTGGAGCAGCAAATCCCTTCCCAAACTCCGGGATCTGATCCCATACAGAGCAGCTGTGATGAGTTTGGCTGTTCTCTGCCCGGGGCTTAGGGTGTTCCCCAGAGCATCCCCCAAAAGGGCAGAGGGGGCTGTGGGGTCATCCCTTGGGGTCATCCCTTGGGGTCTCCATGGCCGAGTGTCCTTCGCTGTTCCCATTCCCTTTGGAAAATCCCATTGTTCCCATGTCGCTGTTCCCATTCCCTCAGGGAAAATCCCATTGTTCCCGCGCAGGTGGAGCTTGGGGACATCTCCTTGGCCAGGCTGTCACCTTGACCTGTGCCACCCCCAGCCGCTCCCCCAGCTGTCACCAGCCGGGATTCGTGTCCTTCCCGCTCCGTGGAGCCACTTGGGAGCGATGAACCCCAAGAATTTGGGCTCACAGCTCCCCTCACCCCTCTCCCCGCGGGCACGGCGGGCTCCCGGCCCTGCCACCCTCCGCGGGGACTGTCACCGTGTCACCCCCGGCATTCCCAGCCCTGCCCCTGCCAGGGGAGGAGGAATAGCGGATCCCGGGCTATAAAGCATCCTCCCCGCCGGGCCGGGCCGGGCCAGAGCCCGGACAGGACGCGATGCCGGCGGGAGCCAGCAGGAGGCTGCGCCACTGCCTGCTGCTCTTGGCTGTCACCTGGGGCGCCACTTTTGTCCCCTCGCCAGCCCGGGCTCTGCAGAGGTAGCTCGTTGGGTCCTCACGGTGCTGTCCCCCTTTCTCTCCCGGGGTTGGTTCAGGGGCTGAGGGGCTCTTTCCTTCCTCCTCCTCCTCCTCCTCTGCTCTTCCTCACTTCTCGAGCACCGCGTGCTCACGGTGGGACTCGACCAGCCGCGGGGGTCTTTCCCAAGTTCAACAATCCCACGGCTCGGGAGCACCCTGAATCCCAAACGACCCCGGTGAAGCGAGTTTGGGGCAGCGCTGGGGGTCTCCGGGTGCCTCCTGCCGCCCTCACCCACCTCGGGGTGCCCACCTGGGTGGGCTGAGGTGACAGAGGGACCCACCGCGGGGACATGCCGCCAGCTAGAGCCACCCGGCTGGAGCTGCCGAGGCCGGGAATGCCGCGGGGAGGTGTCGGGGGGTTTGGGGGAGACCCCGCGGTGCCCCCCAGCCCCGTCCTGCCCGCCAGGATCGCGCTGCGCAGGATGCCCTCCATCCGCCAGTCGCTGCGGGAGATGGGGGTGAAGGTGCTCGAGGTGTTCCCGGAGCTGCGCCGCGGAGGACGAGGAGCAGGGGATGTCCCCAGGAACGGGACAGCGCCAACCCTCCTCACCAACTACCTGGACGTGAGTGTCACCCAGCGCGGGGGGTTTGTCACCCCGATGTCACCCCGCGGCTCCCAGCTGAGCCCCGGCCGCTCTCCCCGTCTCCCCCCCAGACCCAATATTTCGGCGAGATCAGCATCGGGACCCCCGCGCAGACCTTCAAGGTGGTGTTCGACACGGGCTCGGCCAACCTCTGGGTGCCATCCTACAAGTGCTCCCCCCTCTACAGCGCCTGTGGTGAGTAGGGGACACAGCGACACCCCAAAATCCCATAAAACCCCATAAAACCCCATAAAACCCCATAAAATCCCACAAAATCCCCACAATCTGCGGCTGCTCAGAGAGGGCGGGGTGGGTCTATTTTTTGGCAGATTTTTTTTCCTGTGGGGTCTCTCTGATACCCAAACGCTGAGGCAGGGTGGGTTCATTCCCCCCCGGGGGTTTGGGGGGGATCAGAGGTGCTCTGTGCCCCCCTGGGATGTCCCTTGTCCCCGTTCCCAGTGTCGCACAGCCGCTACGACTCCTCCAAGTCGCGCACCTACATCGCCAACGGCACCGGGTTTGCCATCCGCTACGGCACGGGCAGCGTCAAAGGCGTCCTCAGCCAGGACATCGTCATGGTGAGCCCTGGAACCCACCGAATCCTCAAAACCCAAAAAATCCACACACCCGGAGCTGCCAGCTGAGCCAGGAGATGTGTGAGGGATTTTTTAGAAGGTGTTCTCAGGCAGGATATCATCATAGTGAGCCCTGGAATCCACCAAATCCAACAAATCCACACAGCTGGAACTGCCAGCTCTGCCAGGAGATGTGTGAGGGATTTTTTAGAAGGTGTTCTCAGGCAGGATGTCATCATGGTGAACCTTGAAATCCAAAAAAATCCAAAAAATCTACACACCTGGAGCTGCCAGCTGAGCCGGGAGATGCGTGAGGGATTTTTTAGAAGGGTTCAAGGGTTTTCTCAGCCAGGATATCATCATGGTGAGCCTTGAAATCCACAAAATCCAAAAAATCCACACACCCGGAGCTGCCAGCTGAGCCAGGAGATGCGTGAGGGATTTTTTTAGGGGGTTCAAGGGCATCCTCAGGCAGGATATCATCATGGTGAGCCCTGAAATCCACCAAATCCACCAAATCCACACACCTGGAGCTGCCAGCTCAGCTAGGTGATGCGTGAGGGATTTTTTGGAAGGTGTTCTCAGGCAGGATGTCATCATGGTGAACCTTGAAATCCAAAAAATCAAAAAAAATCCACAAATCTGGAGCTGCCACCTCAGCCAGGAGATGCATGAGGGATTTTTTAGAAGGGTTCAAAGGTGTTCTCAGCCAGGATAGCATCATGGTGAGCCCTGGAACCCACCAAATCCAAAAAATCCACACATCTGGAGCTGCCAGCTCGGCCAGATGTGTGAGGGATTTTTTTAAGGGGGTTCAAAGGTGTTCTCAGCCAGGATATCATCATGGTGAACCTTGACATCCACAAAATCCACCAAATCCACCCACCTGGAGCTGCCAGCTCAGCCAGGAGATGCATGAGTGGTTTTTTAGGGAGATTTTAGGGTTTTTTCAGCCCTCCCACACCCTACAAACCCCCCGTTCCCACCCGCAGGTGTCAGACATCCCCATCATCCAGGTGTTTGCCGAAGCCACGGCGCTGCCCGCCTTCCCCTTCATCTTCGCCAGGTTCGACGGCGTGCTGGGCATGGGTTACCCCAGCCAGGCCATCGACGGCATCACCCCCGTGTTCGACCGGATCCTGGCGCAGCAGATCCTCAGGGAGGAGGTGTTCTCCGTGTATTACAGCCGGTGGGTGCCGCAGGGCACGGGGACAGCCGGGGGGAGAGGTTTTTGGGGAGTCAGAGCCGTGGTGGGGCTGGGATTGAGTGTTGGGGTTGGGGGGAGAGGTGGGGATGGAGGGAGGGAGGGAGGGAGGGAGGGAAGGAGGGAAGGAGGGAAGGAAGGAAGGAAGGAAGGAAGGAAGGAAGGAAGGAAGGAAGGAGAGGAAGGAAGGAAGGAAGGAAGGAAGGAAGGAAGGAAGGAAGGACCCCGAGCTGCCGGGCAGGGAGTGGCAGCTCCCTGCTCGTTTGTCACTGTCACTGCACAGCCACCAGCTCTGTGACAGGGACTGCAGCAATCCCGGCCTGGAGGAGTTTGGTGTCTCTACAGGCAAAATTTTTAAAAAATCAAAACCCAAAAAATCTATTTAAAAACCCCAAACAAACAACCAAACCTTCCATTTCCTGCCCCAAACTTGTGCTCCTCCCAGCATCCCCCAAACCCGCGGGAGGAGGGGCAGGAATGCTGCGTGTCACCTGGGTGTCACCCGTGTCCCCTGCGCTCCCTGGGGACACCGCTGAGCCTCACGGAGCTCCTCTCTCTTTGCAGCGCTTCCAAGTAAGAAGACCCAAAGCACGAGAGCTCCGAGGTCACCCCCGGTGTCCCCTGTGTCCCCCTGATCCCCTGCGAGCCCCAGGATGCCCTTCCCGGATCCTGGAGGACCCTGTCCCCATTCCTGCTCCCATCAGGAGCCACCTGCATGTGACACCCCTTTGTCCCCGCTGTGCCCTAACGCTGCTCCAGCTCAGGGTCAGCAGAGCCTGGCGGCTCCCTCCCAGGCTGGGGATTTTTGGGGAAATGGGGAATCACTCCCGCTGTGTTTGGCACGCCAGGAACTCTCCTCTGACACCCGGGGGGAAATCATCCTGGGAGGCAGCGACCCGGCCTACTACACCGGCGACTTCCACTACCTGAACGTCAGCAAGAGCGGCTTCTGGCAGATCAGCATGAAGGGGTGAGGGCGGGGAGAGCAGCCAGCGGGGCTTGGGGTGGCAAATTATGGGATGTGTTAGGTGGGAAAACCTCCGGGATGGTTGAATTGGGGAGTTAGCCCGGCAGCGGCAGGTCCAGGTCTGTCGCTGTTGAGCCGCTAGCTGAGAGAAGACCCAGGTTCTCAGGCAAGAAAAGAGAAAAGTGCGTTTATTATTTTGATTTCCATATATATAGAGTTTTCAGAGGTCACCCAGATTGGTCAGCCAGAAACCTCCCCCTAGGCCTAATTGGCCAGGCCTGAACTGCCCTAATCTGGAGACGCTGTTTGCAAAACATCCAAACTTTATCTTTGTTTATGAAACGTAGCAAAAATGTTCTCACGAGAAAGACCTGTGCTAGCCACACAGGTCTGCATCCCGCGGCTGTGTGAGGCTGGGGTGGCAGGGATGGTGATCCCAGCAGGATGTTTTCCCTCGGAATTGCTGCCGGCTGCTTCTCCCCGTCTGGAGAGGAGCGGGGTGAGCTCCTCCAGCTTCTCCAGGCTCAGCGAGGAGCAGCGAGCAGCTGGGAATGCAGAGGGGATGGCACCGTGGGCTGGTATTCCACTCGGGAGCTGCAGTTGGAAGAGTTTAACCCCCGTCAGTCCTGAGGGAGGAGCGGAAACAATCCCGCTTTGTTTAATCCAAAAATAAAACCCCAAAAAACCCACAGAAAATAAATGCCGCGCATGACGGAGCTTAGATTCCACATCGGGAGCAGCACAGGCCTGGCCGGAGCTCCCTGGGGATGGAGGTGACACTGCCGGGAGTGTCCCCGCGGCACGCTCAGGGTCACCCTGCCCACCCCAGGGTGTCCGTCGGGGCTGAAATCCTGTTCTGCAAGGAAGGCTGCTCGGTGGCCGTGGACACGGGGGCTTCCTACATCACCGGCCCCGCTGGCCCCGTGTCCGTGCTCATGAAAGCCATCGGGGCGGCCGAGGTGGCCGAAGGAGAGGTGAGTGACCCCAGCCCCGCTCCGTGTCCCCGCTGGCCGCCTGTCCCCCGTGCCAGCGCTGTCCCCTCCTCCCGCAGTACGTGGTGGATTGCGAGCAGGTGCCTCAGCTGCCCAACATCTCCTTCCACCTGGGAGGGAAGGTCTATGCTCTCGGCGGCCCAGCCTACGTCCTGCGGGTGAGTGAGTCCTTCCGCGGCATCCTGCACCCTCCTGGACCCCCTAAAGCAGCCCAAATCAGCCCCAAAATGCTGCTCCTTGTTTTTCCCGAACCCTCTTGTTGGGTGGAGGTTCCACTCTCCTGGATTCCCTAAAGCAGCCAAAATCTGCCCC
Source organism: Entomyzon cyanotis (assembly GCA_024500445.1). NCBI lineage: Eukaryota > Metazoa > Chordata > Aves > Passeriformes > Meliphagidae > Entomyzon > Entomyzon cyanotis. Next base: position 4,301,005 of record JAKEPQ010000908.1, on the reverse strand, counting down.
AGAATATTGCACTCTGTTTTCCCCGAACCCTCTGTTTGGATGGAGGTTCCACCCTCCTGGATCCCCTAAAGCAGCCCAAATCAACCCCAAAATGCTGCTCCTTGTTTTCCCTGAACCCTCTGGTTGGGTGGAGGTGTCCACGTGAGGCAGAGCGAGCTATCCCTGCTTCCTCGGGTGGTTTGGGGAGGATTTGGGGTGAGCAGAGGCAGGCAGGGATCCTTTTTGCTGGAATTCGTATATCAGGAAAGGGTTTTCACCCCGAGGGTAGATGGACACTGGGACAGGAGGACTGGACAGAGAGTTCACGGAGAGTTTGGACAGCACCCCCAGGCACAGGGTGGGATTTTGGGGTTGCAGGGCCAGGAACTGGGCTCGACGATCCTTGTTCGGGATATTCCGTGACCCCACGAGGAAGGACCAAGCAGAGGGTGTGGCGCTGGGGCTCGGTGACACGGTGACCTCCCTCCCGCCACCTCCATCACCGCGCGGCTCTCCATCCCGCAGCAATCCCAGTACGGCGAGGACGTGTGCGTGGTGGCTTTCTCCGGGCTGGACATCCCCCCTCCGGCCGGACCCCTCTGGATCCTGGGCGCCACCTTCATCGGTCACTACTACACCAAATTCGACCGGCGCCACAACCGCATCGGCTTCGCCACCGCCCGCTGACCGCCCGGGGGCCGGCGGGGCCGGGAGGGGTGTGGGCAACCAGCCCCGGGGCGGGAGTAGTCCCAGGAAGCAGTGATTGGCAGGAAAACAGCAGCTCTGCCACCTCCTCTCTCGTCACCTCGGCTTGGAACCTCCCAAACCGCCGCGCTGCTTCCCGGGAGCTGCCGAGAGCCGAGCCGGGAGGGAATCCGGGAATTCCGGCGGGATCCTGCGGCCGGAGCTGCCCCTCCGGGCGATTTTGGGATGATGTGCAATAGTAGGGTCACTCGCTGCTGGTGTGGCTGAGGGGTGATCTGTGACGGTGTGTGTCGTTCCTTAATTTGGGGGGGGGGAAATAATCGGTGTTTATTGGTAGTTTTAGCTGGTGTTAGCCCTGCCCCTCTTCGTGGTTTTAATATTAAACGATTTAAAGCAACAGGACGCCGAGTGGGTCTTGCAGCTTTCCCTCTGCTCCCAGCCTTCCCTGAATCTCTCCCGGCCCGGATCCTCATCCTTCCCGGCCTGGATCCTCATCCCTGCTCTGCCCAAATCCTCATCCCTGCCCTGCCCAAATCCCCATCCCTGCTCTGCCCGAATCCTCATCCCTGCCCTGCCCAAATCCCCATCCCTGCTCTGCCCGAATCCTCATCCCTGCTCTGCCCCACGGCAGCCCCCGAGCAGGCGGATGTTTGTCCCTCCTGCGGGGCTCTCTGCAGCCGTGGAGAGCTCAAAATCTGGGACGCACAACCCCTGGGGTGGGAAAATTCAGGCTCCTGAGGGTGGGATGTGTTTTTTTCTGTCACCTTCTGCAGCGCTGGCCTGTCACCTCCAGCTCGGCGGTGGTGGCAGTGGCTCTGCAGGGCCTGGGAGTGGAGGGAAGGGACGAATATCTCCTCTCAGCCAGCGTTTCCTGAGCGCTGCGGGCAGCCGCGCACCAGCACAGGAAACCCCGGGAGCTGGGAAGGAGGGAGTGAGGGAGAAACCCTCAGGAAAGAGGGAATCTACTCAAGTCAGGGCTGGAGCTACATCCACAACCTTCTGGATGCGCAGAGATGCCGGGGAGAGCCTCCCTCCCCTTCCCACCATGGGAAATTCCACTCGGAAATCACTCAGCCTCCTCTGCCCTGTCCTCCACACCCGAGGCTCTGCTCTGGAGAAGACTCGAGTGGATGTAAGCTTTTAAAAGGCTATTTCAGCCCCCACCGCGGCTCCTGGAAAACTCTCAGCCCGGCCTAAACCAGGATATTTTCCCCGGATCCTGCTCTATTCCCTTTCCTCACGCTCCTTTCAAGCAGCGGGAGGCCAAACCCGCCGGAGCCCCTTAAGCCGGGCTATTAACACCTCTAATCGCCTGCTCCGGGGGCAATTTCCCGGCGGATGCGGCTGCCCTGCCTGCGGGACAGCGCTCACCCGCCTCGGCCCGGATTAGATCGTTCCGGCCGAGCAATTAGGCCACGCTCAGCCCGGCAGAGCGCGGCGGCAATTCTGCCCATCCTATTAACACTGACGGGGCTGGCGCTATTTTTAGAACCACGGGAAACAGGCTGGCGGGGTTTTTGTGTCCCCCCCGCCTTCCTTGAATGATTTCCCCCAGGTCTCCATGGTCCATTGAGCTGATTTCAGCCACGGCCAGCTGGGAGCTTTGGAGGGGGCATTCTGCTCTGCCGGCCATGTGACGCTGTTATTTCCTCTGGTAATGAGTTCGTGTCCGCGGGCTGCGGGGGTTCTGCCAGCGGGAAAATCCCGCGCTGTCTTTACCCCCAAAACCTCTCCCCAGCCCGCCGGTGGATCCCTATGGAATCAGCGCCTGGAGGGTGCAATGAGAGCAGGGCTGGAGAGGTTATCCCGAGGGGATCCATCCCGCCTGGAGCCCTGGGTGGTGCCGGCTCATCCCGTGCGTGGCATCCTCATCCTCATCCTTTTTAACCCCGACGGGAGGGAGTGGGGGCGTGCGGAGCTCCCCGGGATGGCGGGGGGCTCAGGGGAGGGATGGATGGATGGATGGATGGATGATGGATGGATGGATGGATGGATGGATGATGTATGGATGTATGGATGGATGGATGATGGATGGATGGATGGATGGGGTGGCATTGGGGTGGAGGGCACCAGCTGCAGGTGTGGCGGGGGCAGTCCCGGTGCGGATCCTCTGGGACGGCTTTGGGGTTCCAGGAATGGAAGGGAAAGGCATCCGGGCAGGAGGCACCGGCAGCAGGTGCGGCGGAGCGGGGTCCCGGTCCCGGTGCCCAATCCCGGTGCCGGGGCGCTGCCCGGGTCCCGGTGCGGATCAACTGCCCGGGATGCCGGTCCCGGTCGCGCGCCAGCGGCCTGGGGACCGGTACGGGTGGGATGCGGGTCCGGTGCGGGTGGGATGCTGGTCCGCTGATGCCGGTGCGGATCGGGTGCGGGTCCCCCCCGGGTCTCGGTGTGGGTGGGGTGCCTGTCCCCTGCCGGGATGCCGGTGCCGGTAGGATGCCGATCCGCTCCCCGCGATGCCGGTGCCGATGCCGGTAGGATGCCGATCCGCTGCCCGCGGTGCCGGTGCGGGCGCTGCCGCCGCTGCCGGGGAGGCGGGCGGGGAGGCGGGCCGGTGACTCATGGCTTCCCAGCGGCGGCGGCTCCTCCCCGCGGCCGCCGGCCCCGCGCAGCCCCCGGCACATGAGCGGCGGCTCCGGCAGCGCGGAGCTGGCCATGGCCGCACCGCCCGCCCGCTGCCCCGACTGCCCGGGGCCGGGGCCGGAGCGGGGGCGCGGCGGCGGGACCCCGGCCGTGCCGCACCTCGGCATTGCGGTGGACGAGGGGGACGTGCTGCCCGGGGCGCTGCGGATCGTGCGGCAGCTGAGACCCGCCTGGGATTCGGCCGCGGTGAAGACCAAGGTACGGGGGGCACCGTGCGCCGACACCCCGCCAACCGGCAGCCGCTTCCCCGCGGGGATCGCCCGGTGGGGCTGCAGAGCCCGGCTGGGTGGGGTGTGGGGTTACGGGGGCTGTTCGAGGGGGCTGCGGGGCTCAGCACGGCGGGGTGTGGGGTCAGCTCAAGCGGGGCTGCGGGGCTCAGCCTGGGGAGCTATAGGGTTCCCCCCAGAGGGGTTGTGGGGCTCAGCTTGGGGCTATAGGTTCTGCCCCAGAAGGGCTGTGGGGCTCAGCTTGGGGGGCTATAGGGTCAGTCCTAGGGGGGCTGTGGGGTTCAACACGGGGGGCTACTGGATCTGTCCGAGAGGATGTAGGGCTCACCCAAGGGGGTCTGTGCGGTTCACCGTGAGGGGTTTGTAGGTTCCTCACGCTGGAACTCTGTGGGGTTCACCGTGGGGGGCTCTAGGGCTGGCCGTGGGGCAGCAGGAGAGCTCGCTGAGGGGTCTGTAAGGTCCACATAAGGGTGACGCTGGAGCCACCACGGCGGGCTCTAGGCCTGCCGCACAGGGTGACACCCCATGTCCCCCCAGCCCTGGGTCTCCCCTCCCCGCTCAGAGCGAACCCAGCGCTCCATCAGCTGTGCAAAGGCGTGACACCCCTATCACACCCCCCGCGAGGCTCAGGGACCCCTCGGCTTGTCACCGAGCGGCGGCTGTGAGCCCAAAAGCGTCCCCAGAGCTCCTGCCAAGGCGTGGGGGTGCCCGCAGCAGCGGCAGCTCCTGGGATCTGCTCTTGCTCGGGATATTCCTCTGCTCCCACCTTCCCCGGGCTGCGTGGGCTGAGCCCCAGCTCAGGTGGGAGTCGGACACCAGCTCCGGGCTGCTGGCACGGGACAGCGCTCGGCTGCGCGCAGAGCTGCCAGGGCTTTGCTGGGAGAGCTGGGCTGGCGTGGGAACTCCTCTCCCCCTCCTCGCCTCCGGCCAGGTCCGGGGTGACACAGGCTGGTGGCGTCTGTGCCCTCAGGTCTCCTGGCGCTGGGCAGCGGAGCGTGCAGTGGAGGGGCTGGCACTGGAACCCTGCACGTGAGCCACTGTCCCCTCCGAAGGCACACGCTTCCCGCGCGCCCGGAGCGTCATTAAAAATGTATTAATAGCCAAGTGTAATTAAATACAAGAAGCTGCAGGAAAAGACATCTGAAAGGGCAGATGGCAGCGGGCAGGAAGCTGGGAGTTGGAGTTTGCAGGGGCAGGAAATGTCTCGTTCTGCTGGCAGGGTTTGGGGGTTGTTGAGGGACCCCGGCTCTGGGGGATCCAGGCACCGCCGGGGTCAGTGTTCCACAGCAGCTCGGCTGTGCGTGAGTGTGTTTTTAATTAAAAAAAAAAAAAAAAAGGAAAAAAACCCACTTAGGAGTTGAGGGAAAACCCTGCCGCTGCGTTTCCCTCGGCTGCTTTCCCTGCTCCCGCGTTTCCCCTCGCAGGAGCCGCTCGGGAGGGGATGGAGCGGGGCAGAGCCCTCAGCCGGTTCCCGTTAGCCACCCCGTTCCCTTTCCCGCTGTCCTGGAGCGCTGCCCCGTTCCCATCACCTCGCTGCCCGGCGGCAAGCCCGGCTGTGCAGGGGCTGTACCAGGCTGTGCCCGTGGCACGGGAAAATCTCCCGCAGCTCAGGAACTCGGCAAGAAGGATCTGGGTGTTCCCTCGCCCTGCCCTCTCCTTGCTGAGGCTGCTGCGCTCCAGGTCGCGCCCACTTCCTATATATATTTTTTTTAAATTTTTTTTTTTTGGTGCCAATTTACGCTGATTTTTTTTATTGTCGGGAGCGATTCCCAGGTTGCGTTCCTCATATCCCAGGAATGTCCGTGCCGCTGAGTCAGCCAGCCGAGCTCTCCGGGAAGCACAAACTCCTCCATCCATCTATCCCTCCGCCAGAGATAAGGGCGGCAGCGACTCGGAGCCAAAGCCCTGCCAGGCCTCCGGAGGGGTTGGATGGTTTTAGCCCGAATTTGGCAACAAGTTGCCCTGCTGGTGCGCAGGCCCGGGCTGGAGGTGCTGAGGGAGCCAACGGGGAGCTGTTTTGGGAATGCTGAGGGATTCTCCCGGCAGGTGCAGCACCAGGTGTTGGATCTTGCTGCTTCATTCCAGCACTTTTGCATTGAATCGCTGCGAAGTTGGTGGAGTCACACTCCTTCCCCTCCGTCCCTGCTGTCACCAGCTGCAGAGGGGAAGGATTTGGGGGTGGCAGCAGCCCGGATCCACAGGGAACAGCGCCAGGCACCTCCCAGTCAGTTCCTGGGGAGCTGGCGGAGCTGCCACCCCCAAACCCGGCCAGCCCCTGCAGGTGGCCCAGGAACCACGTGTGCGTCCCCAGAGTTGGTGGCCTGGAATTCAGGGTGGGGATAAGGCTCCGTAATCCCGTTAAACCTGCTGGAAAGGGCTGCAGAACAAAGCAGCGCACGAGGATTTTGCTCCACGTGGAGGAGCCACCAACCCGCGCGTGGCCGATGGTGACACCCGCTCAGAGGGGCTGTGACACCTCCGGTGCCAACCCCATCCCGCTTGGAGGGTCTCGTTCCAGCGCCTCGAGTCTCCCTCGGGAGGCTGCACGGGGAGCCCTATATATAGGAACCCTATAGGGGAGCGTGGGCTGCTGAGTGGGATGTCTAAAATTATCCGTCCCACCCCCGAGCTGCCGGAGCAGGAGCCTTCACCCCCGCCTGCTCCGGCTCCCCGAGCCCACAGGGGGAAGGAATCAATCCCATGGGGAGCCACGGCACTCCGGAGTGCCCAGCTTGGAGCTGAGTGTCCCACAGTGTGGGGGCAATGGGACAGAGAGTTTCCTGTGGGGTGACAGAACCCCAAACCCTCTCGGTGCCCAAAATCCCACAGGGATGAAGGAATCAATCCCATGGGGAGCCGCAGCAGCCCAGAGTGCTCACTTTGCAGCTGAGTGTCCCCCAGTGTGGGTGGCAATGGGGCAGAGGTTCCCTGTGGGGTGACAGAACCCCAAACCCTCTCACTGCCCAAAATCCCACAGGGATGAAGGAATCAATCCCATGGGAATCTGTGGCAGCCCGGAGTGCCCAGCTTGGAGCTGAGTGTCTCCCAGTGTGGCAGGCAATGGCACAAGGGTTTCCTGTGGGGTGACAAAACCCCAAACCCCCCGGCGCCCCGGAGGTGCCCAAATCCCGGCGGCACGGGGCGCGCAGCCCGGCGCGGGCGGCAGCAGCCCCGGCATGTGCGCGGGCAGGCGGCCAAGGAGGAGCGCCGGGAGAACAAAACTCCCTTTCCATCTGCGAGGAGCCATCAGCGCGGTGACACGAGACGTCCCCAGCAGCGACATCCCCGCCTATCAGCGCCCCGGCCGGCGGGGAGGGTCGGAGGAGGGGATGGGGAGTGGTGTTTGCTCCGGGCCTTGTTTTCGGCCTCGGCGGAGCGGTTTATTTATTTATTTTTCTCGGTTTGTGCCAATTTACGCTGATTTTTTTTTCTTTTTCCGGGAGCGATTCCCGCGGGGCTGCTCTCGTGCCAAGAGTGCCGGCAGCACATCTGACCCGAGCTATCCCTGAGCTGCTCCTGAGCTGTTCTTGAGTTATCCCTGAGCTGCTCCTGAGCTGTTCCTGAGTTACCCCTGAGCTGTTTCTGAGTTACCCCTGAGCTGCTCCTGAGTTATCCCTGAGCTGCTCCTGAGTTATCCCTGAGCTGCTCCTGAGTTATCCCTGAGCTGTTCCTGAGTTATCCCTGAGCTGCTCCTGAGTTATCCCTGAGCTGTTCCTGAGTTATCCCTGAGCTGCTCCTGAGTTATCCCTGAGCTGTTTCTGAGTTATCCCGCAGCTCCCTGGTGAAAAAAAGTAGGATTTCCACCCAAACCACCAGCAAACTCGTGTCACCTCCCCCGGGAGTGCTCCTGGCTGTGCCACCTTGCTCCTTCCAGCCAGGGAATCCCAGAAACCCAGCCTAGATTAAAAAACCCAATCCCCACTCCCAACCCATCCCATTTTTTGGGGTGGCCGGGCTGACGCACCAGGCGAGCTTCGGGGTGTCTGGGAAGGATTCAGGAAGGTTTTCCAGCCGGTGGGATTCCCAGCTGGGACATCCGGGTGTCACCTGAGCCGTCACTGTCCCCACGCAGCTCTTCACCGACGGCATCACCAACAAGCTGGTGGCTTGCTACACGGAGGAGGGGATGGCCGACGCCGTGCTGGTCCGTGTCTACGGCAGGAAGACGGAGCTGCTGGTGGACAGGGAGACGGAGCTGAGGAATTTCCAGGTGCTGCGAGCCCACGGCTGTGCCCCCGACCTCTACTGCGCCTTCCAGAACGGGCTGTGCTACCAATTCCTGCCGGGAATCGCGCTGGGACCTGACCATGTGAGGGACCCCCACATCTTCAGGTGGGTGGGATCCCCGTGTTCTCTCGGGGGAGCTGCGGGATGGGCGATTTGGGGATTTTTCCAGGGGTTGTGCTGTGTTTGCAGCTCTCCCCTCGCTGCCGTGGTTGGGGGTCGCTGGTGTGCCAAAACTTCAGCCAGGATTAGCAGAATTGCCGAATTTCTAAAGTGTCGGGTTTTGGTGAATAGGGGTTTCCCGGGAAGCTGGAATTGAGATTTTCTGGGAAGCACAGGGATAAATGGGGAATAAATGGGGGATAAATGGGGGATAAATGGGGGATAAATGGGGGATAAATGGGCTGAACTTAGACTTATCAAAATCACCACATTTCTAAAGCATTGGGTTTTGGTGAATAGGGGTTTTCTGGGGTGAATGGAGATTTTCTGAACACAGAGATAAATGGGGGATAAATGGGCCGAAGTTTAGCCAGGATTATAAAAATAACCAAATTTCTAGAACATCGGGTTTTGGTGAATAGAGGTTTCCTGGGAAGCTGGAATGGAGATTTTTTGGGAAGCACAGCTTTGGGCTGAACTTGCCCTGGGAAGGTGAACACTGAAATGAGTCAGAGGCTAATCCCTGACACAAAAAGGGGTTCAGCTGTGTTTTTAACCAGGATTTTCAGGGAATGCCCCTCAAGACATCCCAAGGGTGTGTTTTGGGATGCAGTTTGAGGATCCAGGCTCACCTCTCCCCCCTCCCCTGTGCCCCACGCCAGGCTGGTGGCCCGGGAGATGGCCCGAGTCCACGCCATCCACGCCAACGGGAGCCTCCCCAGGCCCATCCTGTGGCAGAAGCTGCACAAATACCTCACGCTGGTGAAGACGGAGCTCAGCCCAAAGGTATCCAACCCCAGGTAAAGGCAGAGGGATCCCAAAGAGCCAGGCTCTGCCCGGGCACCCCTGCCCACCCAGCCCTGGTTCCCAGGTAAAGCCTCTGCGGGGATCCGGGGGTGGTTTTGGGGTTGGAGCACTGCTGGATCACCATCCCTCCCCGAGCCCCAGGAGCAGGGGGGTGGAGGAAGCTCCAGCCCCTTCCTCATGCCGGTTTGGGGGTGTTTTCGGCTCTGCTGGAGCTCTGGGATGTGTCTGTGCAGAATCCAGGCAGGATCCAGCCGAGCCACAGCCTCCCACTGCTGTAACCATCCTCCTCCTCCTCCTCCTCCTCCTCCTCTGGGGAATTCAAGCCCAGAATAATCCGGAACTCAAACCCTGCTGAGCCGCCAACCAATCCTAGAAACCCAGCCTAGATTAAAACCCCCCAGTTCCCATTTCCAACCAGCCCATCCCTCTTTCCGGGGCGGCTGGGCCGGCCAGGCAGGTGAGTGTTGGGGTGTCCGGGAAGGATTCGGGCAACCCCAAGAGGCGGAGGAGGTGAACGAACCCCGAGGCGGGCGAATCATTAACCGGCGGCAGGAGCCAGCCGCGCTTCTCTCCGCGCTCGCCGCGCCGCGGGCAGACTTTACCCGAGCTGCGCCTTCCGCGCGGCTAATTAGGCAATCATTAACGAGCTCGCTCTCTTCTTGCAGCCCTCGCTGCTGGGGTTACCGCGGGGCTGAGCGCCCTGGCGGAGTGCAAAACATTCCCCAGTGCTTGCCTGGGTGGATTTGGGGTTGGGAGTGGGGGGTTTGGGGACGGGATGGGGTGGGGCTGGGTTGTGGTGTCTGCCTGGGTATCAAACCGGTCCTGTCCCCAAAAACAGCCTCGTTAGCCTCTCTGTGCCCGAAATCCCACAGGGATGAAGGAGTCAATCCCATGGGAATCTGAGGCAGCTCGGAGTGCCCAGCTTGGAGCTGGCATGGGGGACAATGGGGCAGAGGTTTCCTGTGGGGTGGCAGAACCCCAAACCCTCTCGGTGGCCAAAATCCCAGAGGATGAAGGAATCAATCCCATGGGAATCTGCGGCACTTCGGAATGCCCGCTTTGGGTCATTAATGGGGTCGTTTATAAAGAACATGAGGGAAGGGAGGGAAATTCCACTCCTGAGCCCCCATGGAAGCGCTGGGAATGGGGAAATGGCACCGGGAAATGCCACCGGGAAATGGCACCAGGAAATGCCACCGGGAAATGGCACCGGGAAATGCCACTGGGAAATGCCACCGGGAAATGCCACCGGAAATGCCATGAGGAAATACCACCGGGAAATGCCACGGGAAAATGCCACCGGGAAACACCACCGGGGAAATGCCACTGGGAAATGGTACCGGGAAATGCCACTGGGGAAATGCCACCAGGGAAATGCCATGAGGGAAATGCCACCAGGGAAATGCCATGAGGGAAATACCACCGGGGAAATGCCACCGGAAATGGTACCGGGAAATACCACCGGGAAATGCCACCAGGGAAATGCCACCGGGAAATGCCACCTGGAAAACGCCACCCCTGAGCCCCCAGGGAGGCTCCCCGCCAGCAGCAGCGATCCCACCCCGTCCCCTGTCCCTTTTGTCCCCTCGCCAGCCTCCCGCAGGACGTGCCCAGCCTGGAGGCGCTGGAGCAGGAGCTGGCCTGGATGAAGGGGACACTGTCCCAGCTCGGGTCCCCCGTGGTGCTGTGCCACAACGACCTCCTGTGCAAGAACATCATCTACGACAGGACACGAGGTCCGTGTGTCGGGGACAGGGCTCTGGGTGCCCGGCTGTGTCCCTCGGCCACCCCCGGGGGTGTCACCTGTGTCCCCCCTCCTCACAGCTGTCCCTTTTGTCCCTGCAGAGCACGTGCGCTTCATCGACTACGAGTACACGGGGTACAACTACCAGGCGTTCGACATTGGGAACCACTTCAACGAGTTTGCAGGTGGGGCTTTGGGGTCCTCTGTGGGCTCTGAAGGTGACCCCAGCCCTGGCCTGGGGTGTCATAATGCCTGGGGATGGAGGAGGGAGTTTTATCTTCAATCCTGGGGTGGGAAATGGGGTTTCAGACCCCTGGGGATGGAGGAGAGGTTTTATCTTCAATCCTGGGGTGGGAAATGGGGTTTCCCTATTACTGGGAATGGAGGAGGAAGTTAAATCCCCAGTCCTGGAGTGGGAAATGGGGTCTCCTTATGACTGGGAATGGAGGAGGGAGTTCAATCCCCAGTCCTACAGTGGGAAATGGGGTTTTCAGGCCCCTGGGGATGGAGGAGAGAGTTTTATCCTCAATCCTGGGGTGGGAAATGGGGTTTCCCTATGACTGGGAATGGAGGAGGGAGTTGAATCCTCAGTCCTGGGGTGGGAAATGAGGCTGCCTTGGGGTGTCCCCATCTCTGGGATGGAGGAGGGAATTACATCCCAGTCCCCTGTTGGAAATGGGGTCTTCTCATCCCTGGGGATGGAGGAGGGAATTTTAGCCTCAATCCTGGAGTGGGAAATGGGGTTTCCCTATTACTGGGAATGGAGGAGGAAGTTTTAGCCTCAATCCTGGGGTGGGAAATGGGGTCTCCCCATCTCCGGGATGGAGGAGAGAGTTGCATCCCCAACCCTACAGCAGGAATTAGGGTCTCCCATCCCTGGGAATGAAGGAGGGAGTGGCATCCCCAGCCCCACAGGCAGAAATGGGGCTCTCCAGGCTCAGAGGGATGTCCAAGGAAGGGTCTCAGCTGGCCTCGGGTCCCTGGATGTCCCTGGGATGCAATTCCTGGCTTTCCCTGGGTGGGGGTCAGCGCTGATCCGTGATTGTGCATGGCTGGGGTTGTGTCCTCCTCACTTTGATGGGGAGAATCCAATCCCTCCTTGTGTCCCCTGTGTCCCCCCGTGTCCCTCCCTGTGTCCCCCCGTGTCCCCCCTGTGTCCCCTGTTTCCCCCTCTGTCCCCTTGTGTCCCCTTGTGTCCCCCCGTGTCCCCTGTGTTCCCCCTGTGTCCCCCTGTGTCCCCCCTGTATCCCCCTGTGTCCCCCCACGTCCCCTGTGTCCCCCCGTGTCCCCTTGTGTCTCCTGTGTGCCCCCATGTCCCCTTGTGTCCCCCTGTGTCCCCCTGTGTCCCCTGTGTCCCCTGTGTCCCCCTGTGTCCCCTGTGTCCCCCGTGTCCCCTTGTGTCCCCTCTATCCCCTGTTTCCCCCCATATCCCCCCCGTGTCCCCGTGTCCCCCCCATGTCCCCCCGTGTCCCCCCATGTCCCCCGTGTCCCCCCATGTCCCCCCGTGTCCCCGCAGGTGTCAAGGAGGTGGACTACGGCCTCTACCCCAGCAAGGCGGCTCAGCTGCAGTGGCTGCACTCCTACCTGCAGGCCTACAAGGAGCTCACCCAGGGCCACCCAGGGGACACCGCCGTGTCCCAGGAGGAGCTGGAAACGCTCTACGTGCAAGTGAACAAGTTCTCCCTGGTGAGTGCTGCAGGTGGAGGGAGCTGGAGGTAAAAACAGCCCAGGGATGAGTTCTCAGCTGCTCTCGGGATTCTGGGGGACCTGCCAGGGTGGGGGTGCAGGTGCCACCCTGGGGGCTTGGGGACACCTGGGACGTGGTGTCACACAGGGCCTGGCGGCGCTTTGGGGGCATTGAGCCCCCGGGCAAGGTCACGGGGTGTGCTGGGGACAGCGTGTGTGTGACATCAGTGGCCTTGGGCATCCCTTCAGAGGGGTCAGCCACGGCCTGGCGTGAGGAAATCCTCTTTGGTAGCTGCCAGCAGCAGCCTGAGCCAATTGTCTGGAAATTTCGGGTGAAATACCTTCGTTTTCCTGGCTGGAGCTGCCGGGAGGGTGGCACAGGGGGTGGCACCCTGTGGTCATCATCCTCCCTGCTGCCACCCCTCCCTCCAGCCGGGAGCAACCTCTGGATGCACAAAAATCCAGATGTGGGCCAGCCCTGCTCCGTGTCCCATCCTCACCACAGCCCTGGGAATTCCAGGACCCCAATCCACGTCCCATCCTCACCACAGCCTGGGAATTCTGGGATCACAATCCGTGTCCCATCCTCACCACAGCCCTGGGAATTCCAGGACCCCAATCCACGTCCCATCCTCACCACAGCCTGGGAATTCTGGGATCACAATCCACGTCCCATCCTCACCACAGCCTGGGAACTCCAGGACCCCAATCCACGTCCCATCCTCACCACAGCCCTGGGAATTCCGGGATCCCAATCCACGTCCCATCCTCATCACAGCCCTGGGAATTCCAGGAATGCCAGGGCAGCCATGGCCACCTCTGTCCCATGGTCAGGGATGCTCCATGTCCCTTCCCTGATCCTTTTTCTGCCTGTTGCAGGCATCCCATTTCCTCTGGGCGTGCTGGGGGCTGATCCAGGATAAATACTCGACCATAGACTTTAATTTCTTAAGGTGAGTTTGAGAAATTTGCTCCCAGCGAGAAATGCCCTGAGCACGAGGATCCCACTAGGGCTCAGGGCTGTCCCACATGAGGAGCTCAGGGTCATCCTTCCCTTCTCTTCTCTTCTCTTCTCTTCTCTTCTCTTCTCTCTCTTCTCTTCTCTCCTTCTCTCTCTTCTCTCTCTTCTCTCTCTTCTCTCTCCTCTTCCTTCTCTCCTCTCCTCTCCTCTCCTCTCCTCTCCTCTCCTCTCCTCTCCTCTCCTCTCCTCTCCTCTCCTCTCCCTCTCCTCTCCTCTCCTCTCTCTCTCCTCTCCTCTCCTCTCCTCTCCTCTCCTCTCCTCTCCTCTCCTCTCCTCTCCTCTCCTCTCCTCTCCTCTCCTCTCCTCTCCTCTCCTCTCCTCTCCTCTCCTCTCCTCTCCTCTCCTCTCCTCTCCTCTCCTCTCTCCTCTCCTCTCCCTCTCCTCTCCTCTCCTCTCCTCTCCTCTCCCTCTCCTCTCCTCTCCTCTCCTCTCCTCTCCTCTCCTCTCTCCTCTCCTCTCCTCTCCTCTCCTCTCCTCTCCCTCTCCTCTCCTCTCCTCTCCTCTCCTCTCCTCTCCTCTCCTCTCCTCTCCTCTCCTCTCCTCTCCTCTCCCTCTCCTCTCCTCTCCTCTCCTCTCCTCTCCTCTCCTCTCCCTCTCCTCTCCTCTCCTCTCCTCTCCTCTCCTCTCCCTCTCCTCTCCTCTCCTCTCCTCTCCTCTCCTCTCCTCTCCTCTCCTCTCCTCTCCCCTCTCTCCCTGCAGATATGCAAAGTTAAGGTTTAAACAGTACTTCAAGATGAAGCCGGTGGTCACAGCCCTGCAGGTCCCCGAATAGGCGCCACCCCGAGCTCTGCTGTCCTGGCCGTGTCCCCATGTCCCCCTCGCCCCTCACCCGGGCCGGGGGGAGGAGAGGAGCTCTGCCATGGCCACCAGGAGCCCCTGGACACCTCCGAGACTGGACCACGAGATGCTGGAGAGGACCATGGCCTCGGAGAGGTCGCAGCCCACCCGAGACAGCCTCACCATCGCCTTAAGGCTGAGCGCCGCTCGGCCCCGCTGCCCGGCATGGCCGTGCCCTGCTGGCACTGCTGCTGCTCGGCCTGGCACCCGCCCTGTCCCCTCTGCGCTGTCCCCGAGGGGGGACACGGGGTCACCCTGTCTGCTCAAGAGCCCCCAGAGCTGCCCGGTCACTTTGGTTGCCCCCCTTCGCCACGCCCTCTGTCCCCTCCTGCCCTGCTGGGTGACATCGGGGTGCTGACCCCAAACCAGCACTGTCCCCATGTCCCTGCTGACCCCAAAGCCCTTTCCCATGAGGGGTGGGAGCTGCGGAGAAAGGGGCAGAGCCAGCCTGAGCCACGAGGGTTTGGGGACAGTCTGGGTGCCTGTCACCCTGTGCTGTACCCTGTGGCTGGCCCTGCCTGTCCCCACTGTCCCCCTCAGCTCGGTGGCCTCCCCTCCACCCTGAGCTGCCTTCACCCTCTCCCCCCAGGGCCAGAGGGTCCAGAGGGTCCGGGGGGGTCCAGGGAGGGTCAGTCCTGCCCGTCCCCATCCCTGTGCCCCTCCCTGGGCAGTGTCCCCACCCCGGGAGGAGGTGACACGGAGCTGCCCCGCTCCAGGACCAGGCACAGCTTCACCCCCAGCCCCAAGGGTCACCCCGAGCTGCTGAGCCCCGTCCAGCTCATCACAGCAGCCAGGGGTGCAATCAGAGCCCTGTGTCCCCACCGGGGCTGCTCGGAGCGGGGACAAGGTGACTGTCCCTCCCCTGTGGGCACAGGGACCTCCCCCAGCCAGAACCGGGACTGCTGCTGCGTCCGAGATTGTTTTGGTGCGAAATAAAAGCTGCTGGTAGCTGGAATTTGGGGATCGGCAGGGTCCCCATCTGTGGGGTCAGGGGGTGCTCCTGTCCCCTCTGTACCCAGAGATGTCCCCATCGAGCCCTCAGCCCCAGTCTGGGAAAGCCCAGGCCCTGCTCTCTGCTCCAAAAAGTCACTTTTATTGTGCCAAGGGACGGGGAGGGTGGGGACGGGACGATGGTGAACAGGGATGTGAAATATACAGGTTAAGTTACTCGTCGTCTTATTAACAAAATAAAGCTCTATCTATATTTACAATCTTTAAAAACAAAACCAAAAAAAAAAAAAAAGAAAGAAAAATAAATGGAAGAGAGACAGGCAGAGCTGCAGCTGTGGGTGGGGAGGGGAGAAATCTGCTTCCAGTCCCTCTGCAGCACCCCATTCCACCTGGGGCTGGGACTCCTTCCCTTCCCAGGGACAATTTTCCTTCCCAGGGACACTTTTCCTTGCCTGGGGACATTTTTCCTTCCCTGGGGACAATTTTCCTTCCCCAGGGACACTTTTCCTTCCCCAGGGACACTTTCCTTCCCCCCCAGCCCCGGGAGTTGGGAATAAATAAAGCACTGACCAAGGGCAGGCAGGAGAGGAGGGAGGGCTTGGCTGGGCAGGTGGGATGTCCCCACGGGTGAAGGATGTCCCCACGGGTGAAGGATGTCCCCACGGATGAAGGATGTCCCCACGGCAGTGTCCCCAGCACTGGGGCACTGATGGTGCTGAGCTTCGGACGCCACCCAGGGCTGGGGACAGGGGGACAGGGGCTGGTCCCCGCTTCGTGCAGCCTCGAGAGGGGGTGGCCGCGGCTCTGTCGGTGTCCCCAGCGCGGTCCCCGCGGTGTCCCCAGGCCTGTCGCGGTCCCCGCGGTGGCCGAGGCTCGGCGCCTGTTCCCGGCTGCTGCCACAGGGAGGTGCCGCAGCCCCGCGCACGGAGGGACACGGAGGGGACACGGCACGGCCAGCCTGGGACTGGGCACGGCCAGAGAGCGTGGGGGCACAGCTGGACACTGGGCAGGCACACCTGGACGTTACACACACCTGGACACTGCAAACACATAGCTGGACACTGGGCGGGCACAGCTGGACATTACACACACCTGGACACTGCAAACACATAGCTGGACACTGGGGCAAGCTGGACATTATACACACCTGGACACTGCAAACACATAGCTGGACTCTGGGCGTGCACACCTGGACATTATACACACCTGGACACTGCACGGGCACACCTGGACACCCCAAAATCACACCTGGACACCCCAAACTCACACCTGGACGCCCCAAACTCACACCTGGACACTGCACACAGCCCCTCAAACACCCCGTGTGCACACCCAGACACTGGACAATCACATCTTGGCACTGCACATGCACACTTGGACACCCCGAACTCACACCTGGACACCCCAAACTCACACCTGGACACTGCACATGCACAGCTGGACACCCCAAACTCACACCTGGACACCCTAAATTCACACCTGGACACCCCCAAACTCACACCTGGACACTGCACATGCACACCTGGACACCCTAAATTCTCACCTGGACACTGTGCACGGCCCCTCAAACACCTCGTGTGCACACCTGGACACTCTAAAATCACACCTGGACCCTGCACATGCACACCTGGACACCCCAAACTCACACCTGGACACCCCAAACTCACACCTGGACACCCCAAAATCACACCTGGACACTGCACATGCACAGCTGGACACCCCAAACTCACACCTGGACACCCTGAACTCACACCTGGACACTGCACATGCACACCTGGACACCCTAAATTCACACCTGGGCACCCCAAACTCTCACCTGGACACCCCTCATGCACAGCTGCACCCCAACTCCCCCCTGGAACAGGCTCTCACCAGAGCAAGCTCATTTCTTCCCAATAATTTCTCTTTTTTTCCCCAAACGGCCGTTATTTCTCCCTCCCTCTCCTCCTGCCTGGCTCAGGTGGAGCCCCAGCCTCAGGGACAGGTGCCCAGGGACAGCCAGGCATGTCCCCCGGTCCGGGGGGGCTGGCAGGGCAGGAACAGCCCCTGCTTTATTCCCAAAGTGGGCCAGAGCTGCCGGGAGCACAAAGAGCCCCGAGGAGCCCTTGGCTGGAGCTGCGGCCAGGCTGGAGCTAAAATTGGCTCTGTGGGAATTCGCTGGCAGCCGGCAAAGAGCGAGCGGGAAGCGCGGCGGGGAGGTCACTCCGGGATAGGGGAGGGACGAGCGTGTCCCCAGTCCGTGTCCCCAATCCTGTGTCCCCATACCTGTGTCCCCAATCTGTGTCCCCAGTCCGTGCCCAGCAGTGCTGCAGGTGAGGCTCTCTGGGAGGTTCTGCAGGGCTGGGAGATGCTCCAGAGGTTCTCCTGCACCCCGAGACCCTCAGGTCCCCTCTGGGGGTGACAGCATAGCAGCCGTGTCACCCAAATCTCCAGGCTGGGTGGCCTGAGCTCCACGTGCCACCAGAGCAAGGTCCAAGCCACCTGGCACATCCCAAAATTCAGGGTGCCCGCCCTAGTGGGATCCTGCCACAGGTGGGCAGCTCTCCTGTGGCCGAGTGCCATCCCACCAGGACACGCCGTGACCTCCTGGAGGTGGCAGCCAGCCCTGCCACCCCCTCCGCTGTCCCCCCGTGTCCCCCTCAGTCCGTCAGCACCACCAGCTCGCCGTCACTCTTGTCCTCGCCCTCCGAGTCCTCGTCCTCGCTGTAGCGGTACATGTCCCCCTCGGGCACCGAGTGCCCATCGTCACCGGCGTCCCCGTCCTTGAGGCTGCGGGTGTTGACGATGACGGGCATGGTGGGGTCCACGCTGCGGGGCAGGTAGTGCTCCAGCAGGGGTGGGGGCAGCTGGACGCCCACCGGCCGCGGATACAGCACGTCCGAGGAGCTGGGGGGCACCTGGCTGCCCTGTGGCCTGCGGGACACGGGGGGCACTGAGAGGGGCAGCCAGGGGGCACGGTTGGCTGCCTGGGGGGCAATTCCATGGGGGCAGGTGGGTAACCAGCCCATAGGTGCATGGTGGGCATCAAAACCCGTGGGCACGAGGTGGGCATCAACCCCATGGGGCCAGGTGGGCATCAACTCCATGGGCATCAGTGAGAACCTGTCCCATTGATGTCAGGTGGGCATCAACCCCATGGGACCAGGTCAGAACCTGCCCCATGGACGTCAGGTGGACATCCACACCATGGGGGCCAGGTGGGCACCCAACCCATGGACACCAGGTGGTCACCCACCCTATAGGAACCAGGTGAACACCAACCCCATGGGCACTAATGGGGCACCCACCCCACAGGAGCCAACTGGGAACTGACCCCATGGCCATCAGGTGGGCACCCACCCCATAGATGCCAGGTGGGCATCAACCCCATCTGCACCAGGTGAACATCAACCCCACAGGAGCCAGCTGTGACCTCACCCCATGTCACCATCTTGGCACCAACCCCATTTCCATCATGTTAGCATCAACCCCACGGGTACCAGGTGAACACCAACCCCATGTCACCAGGTGAACACCAACCTCATTTCCATCATGTTCCATCAACCCCACAGGCACCAGGCTACCACCAACCCCACAAGCACCCACAGAACACCCAACCCCACACCACCACCTGCTCTCCCACCCCACAACCACCCCCTCTGGCGTTCCCCTTCTCAGTTACCCTATCAAGTATCCCTGCCTGGCGTCCTGCCGCCGGTTCCTCATCAGCGCCTTGTACTCTCCCACGCGCAGCCGCTTTCCCTCCACGATGCAGGTGCGCTTGGGGCGAGGCTTGTATTTGTAATCCGGGTACTTCTCCAGGTGCTGCCGGCTCAGCCGCGCCTGCTCCTCGTAGTACGGCTGCTTCTCCTGGTTGGACATGGATTTCCACCGGGATCCTGCGTGGGGAAGGAGCAGAGCGTCCTCGCTGAGCGGGGAAACCGCGGCTGGGGTGAAGCTGCCGCGAGATAAATTGGTGTTGTTAGGTAATTAAGGAGTGAATGGATGCTGGTAATTAATGCTGTTTGCTGTGGAAACGGCACCTGGGTTTCCAGCTGGGTTGGTGGGAGTCCTGTGCCACAGGCAGTTCTCCCAGAATGTTGGGAATGGGTTTTCTCCAGGCATCTCCTGGGATTCGTCCCCTCATTCCCTGACCTTCCCTCCTGGGATTCATCCCCTCATTCCCTGACCTTCTCCCAGCACCTCCAGGGATTCATTCCCTGACCTTCCCTCCCAGGAATTCATCCCCTCATTCCCTGACCTTCCCCAGGCACCTCCAGGGATTTGTCCCCTCATTCCCTGACCTTCCCTTCCAGGGGATCATCCCCTCATTCCCTGACCTTCCCCAGGCACCTCCAGGAATTCATTCCCTGACCTTCCCTCCCAGGGATTCATCCCCTCATTCCCTCACCTTCCCCAGGTACCTCCAGAGATTCATCCCCTCATTCCCCTGACCTTCCCCAGGTACCTCCAGGGAGTCATCCCCTCATTCCCTGACCTTCCCTCCCGGGATTCATCCCCTCATTCCCTGACTTTGCCCAGGCACCTCCAAGGATTTATCCCCTCAGGTTCCCTGACCTTCCCCAGGTCAGGGAGGTTCCTCCATGGGGATGCAGAAGGGATCCTGCCCTGGGATCTCATTCTCATCCCTCCAGGGGATCCAGAGGGATCCAGCCCCAGGATCTCACCCAGGATCTTGCTGATGCTGGAGTTGTGCATGTCCGGGAATGCCTGCAGGATCTTCCTGCGCTCGTCCTTGGCCCACACCATGAAGGCGTTCATGGGCCGCTTGATGTGGTTGTTGTTCCTGGACTCCGGGAAATGCCGAGACCCTGCGAGGGACACCCGGGATGAGGACAGGGGGTGGCGGAAGGACCAAACCTGGGGTCACCTCTGGCCGTCCTCACCGTCCATCTCGCAGCTCAGCAGAGCCTCGTCCAGCCGGTGCCCAGGGGGTTCCTCCATCCTCTCCTTCGCCGGGGAGGAATCCATCCCGACGTGTTCCTGCGGGACAGCGGGGTCAGGATGGACACCCAGCCCTGGCTGGTGACACCGGGGTGGCAGAGGGGACGGTGACCCCGCAGGGTGACCCTCACCTTGCGGTAGGGGCTGCTCAGTGTCCCCTCCATGGCCGTGCTGTGGCCGTGCAGCAGCTGCCGGGCGTCGTGGATGGCTTTGGTGATGGCGTCGCCCTCTCCCAGGAATCCTGCAGGACACGGCCACCCCTCAGTGACAGCAGTCACCCCGCTGACCCATCCACCCTGCCCTGACCATCCAGAGGGGTGGCACAGCCTGGGGTGCACACCCAGGTCACCCCAGGGAGGAGCAGGGATGTCATTGTCCCCAAAACCCCAAAAGGACACTCGGGAACCCACCCAGAGGGAGGTTGGACGGGCTGGCCTGCAGCTCCCTGGTGGCCCCGTGGCTCGGCGTGAGGGACTGGCAGCTGCTCATCTTCAAACTGGGCGAACTGGAGGCACTGGGGAGCTCAGAGCCTTTGGGTTTGGCCGTCAGGTTCAGTGGCTGCGAGGTCTCCTGAGGCGGAGGGAGGGACAGGGGGTGAGGAGATGTCCCCAGACCCCCCAGCCCGGGGCTTGGAGGGGTTTTTTGGGGGCTAGGAGGGGTTTTGGGGGGCTGTACCTGCATCTGGAGGTGGCCCGGGCCTGCGGGTCTCTTCAGCGTGGGAGGAGGAGGGCTGTGCAGGAGCTGCACTGGGTAATCCACTGCGGGGACACAGGGGTGGCGGTTGGGGACAACGGGGACTCAGCCCCGGGGGACAAGGCCACCCTGCAGGGGACCTGGCTCACCTGGCTTGCAGGGGATGGGCTGGATGGGCAGTGCCAGCTGGGACTCGGGGGTGATGGGCAGGGGTTGGTGGCTGGGGGTGAAGGCAGGGATCATCACGTAGGGCATGTTGACCTGCTGGAGGGGACAGCGACAGGGACAGGGACACCAGATCAACGCTGCGGGACGGTGTCACCACCAGGAGGACACGGGGAGGTTGTGACCACCCAGCAAGGGCAGGGGACAGGGGGAAGGGGACAGCAGAGGTGTCCCCTGTGTCCCCAGCCTTTACCTGGATCTGCTGCTGCAGGAGGTTGATTTTGTGCTGCTGCTGGATGAGCTGCTGCTGCTGCTTGGCGATCTGGGGAGGGGACAGCGGGCTTGGTGACACTGAGGACAGCACTGCGCTGGCCTCCAGCCTGGCACGAGCCACCCACCACCCCAAAAAAGGGGTCCCCAGGGCCGTGGGAAGGACAGGAGGGGCTGAGCTGTCCTGAGTCACCTCGAGGGGCACGGGGAGGGAATTGGGCTGGGAGGGAGCTGGAATGGGACAGCAGTGTCACCCCTGCCCTGGGGAGAGGAAATCTTGGTGTCCCAGGAGCACCAGGCGGTGTTCCAGCTGGGCACAGGCAGGAAGAACCTAAGTTTGTTTGCTTAAGGAATGTAATTCCCATCTCCTTCCATCCTCAGTCCTCCCAGCTCCGAGGGAGCGAGGCTTTGGGATGGGAAGAGAAAATGGGATCCCAATGCCCAAGTCACTCCCGGGGGAAGCCTGTCCCGGAATTCCCGCCATCCCAAAGGAATTCCCTGGGGGCACAGCACTCCCCACCTGCTCCTGCTGCTGCCGCGCCAGCTCCATCTGCTGCTGCTGCTTCTCGAAGAGCATGGTGGCCATGTTCTTCTGCTCCGAGTGCGCCGTCAGGAGCTGGTCCCGCAGCGTGGACAGCTGGTTGATCATCACCAGCAGCTGCAGCTCCTTCTCGGCCAGGCTCTCCTGGGTTCCTGGGGGAAAACCAGCGGGTGAGGGTCAGGGGGTTTGGGAATGGAGATGTTCCATTTTAATTTTAATAATTTTAATATAGATTTATTTTAATATATTTTAAAATTATAGTTTTAATAATTTTAATATATATTTTGAATATATAAATATATTTTTATTTATTTATGGTGACATTAAGTATTTCTATTTAAATATTTAAATATGAATAAATATACATGTAAATAATATATAAAAAATGTAAGTGTATGAATAATATAAATATTAAAATAATATATAAAATGTGTATTTATTATATATACTGTATCTATATTTTATATATATTTATATGTATGGAAATATATATAATAAATATATAAATAAAGATATCTATAAATATATAAAATATAAAAATATAAAAATAGATAAAATAGATAAAATAGAAAAAAATATATAAAAATATATAAAAATATATATAAGTATATAAGTATATAAGTATATAAACATATAAATACATAAATATATAAAAAGAAATTAAAATATATTTATATATTTAAATAAATATTTGAATCCAATATAATTGTATAGTTAAATATTTGAATCCAAGGATTTAATATAAACATCAAATATTTATATTCAATGTCATATTTTTATATATGTCACTTCTATTTATCCTTTTATTTAAAGAATCCTTTGACCAGGGAGAGAGAGATGGGAAATCTTTGGGGTGGGCTTGGAAAACGTGAGGCAGAGAAGTTCCACACCCACTGGGTGCTGTTGGGAGCCACGGAATGGCAAATTTGGGATGGACAGGAAGATCCTCCTGTGCTGAACCCAAATCTGTGCAGTCAGAGGCACCAGAAACGCTCACCCCAAAAAACCAAATTAAAAAAGGACAAATCCCTATAAAATGTGGGTGTTTCCCTTGCTGCTTTGCTGGGAAATGCCACGTTGGGATGCAGGAGGTGAATCCCACCTTTCACTTCCTTGGATTCAGCCGAGTTCCGACCCAGCAGCCTCTCCTTCCAGTCGCTGGACAGCAGCTTCTCGATGGTCGGCATCACTGGGGACAGGACAGGGACAGGGACAGGGACAGGGACAGGGACAGGGACAGGGGCACGGGCAGGGGCAGGGACAGGGACAGGGACAGGGACAGGACAGGGGCAGGGACAGGGACAGGGACAGGGACAGGGACAGGGACAGGGACAGGGACAGGGACAGGGACAGGGACAGGACAGGGATGGGGACAGGGATGGGGACAGGGACAGGACAGGGACAGGGACAGGGACAGGAACAGGGACAGGGACAGGGACAGGGACAGGGACAGGACAGGGACAGGGACAGGAACAGGGACAGGGATGGGGACAGGGATGGGGACAGGGACAGGACAGGGATGGGGACAGGGACAGGGACAGGAACAGGGACAGGGACAGGGACAGGGACAGGGACAGGACAGGGACAGGGACAGGAACAGGACAGGGACAGGACAGGGACAGGGACAGGGATGGGGACAGGGATGGGGACAGGGACAGGACAGGGATGGGGACAGGGACAGGGACAGGAACAGGGACAGGGACAGGGACAGGGACAGGGACAGGGACAGGGACAGGACAGGGACAGGGACAGGAACAGGACAGGGACAGGGACAGGGATGGGGACAAGACAGGGACAGGGATGGGGACGGGGACAGGGACAGGGACAGGGACAGGGACAGGGCAGGGACAAGACAGGGACAGGGACAAGGATGAGAGGACAACCAGGTGAGCACACCCCAAAGCTCTGTGAGAACCCCACGGTGATCCCAAAAGGAACGTTTCCCACCTTCCTTCAGGTTCCTGTTGAAGTCCAGCTTCTCCTGGCTGGCCGGCTCGAAGGCAGAGCGCCGCGGCTCGGGAATGTCCCCGGCGGGAGAGCGGGACTCCTGCGGGACACAGAGTGACACTGGCACTGCTGCCACCGCCAGGGACAGCCCTGGTGTCCAGGGAGGAGATCCCCATCCGGTGGGATGATGGAGAACGCTCTGCCAGGTGTGTTCCCTGAATTCTGTCTAGGGAGCATCGCTGGAAATGCTGGAATTTTTCCTGTTTTTCCAGCCTGCTCCTCTGGGCTCCTTTCCCCTCCAAGGGCAGAGTGGGGAGCAGTCAGGGGGAGGGAAAACCCCGCAGCAATGGAAAAGGGATGCTGACAGGAGGGAGGTGAAGCCCTCAAACCCCAAAAACCTCGGGAAATCCTCAAATTTCCACTTTAACTCCCCAAAATGAGGAAAAACCACCCAGGGGGAGCAGCCACCCCCTTTCCCATGAGCAGGGATGAGGCCAGGTTTGTCACACCCACCTGTGGCAGGGCCTGGGGGTCAGTGCCATCCCTGGGCGGTGGCCCTGGTGGCTCGGAGCTGGGGGATGTCCCCGGGGGGGTCTCAGGGTTGCCGTCCTTCTTCTCCTCCGTCTTGATGCTGCAGTTCACCATGGCGCCAGCTCCATCCAGCTCCAGGGGAGGTGACACGGGGCTCCTCATGGACATCCTGTGCACAGCGGGGATGTCACCTCGGCCACCACGGCCACCCCTCTGCCGGCCCAGCCCCAAACCCAAGGACAACATCCCTGGGTGTCACCATAGGCAAAGCTGAGCTCTCGTTCCCGGTTTTCCAGGAATTTCTCGGTTTTCCTGGAATTTCTCGGTTTTCCAGGTTTTTGGGGCTCAATCCTCAGGGAAACCAACCTTTGGAATGGAGGGATAAATTCCCAGACAACCCAGGGATTGGGATTGAGGGACAAGGTGTGCCCAGCACGTCGAGCTGGCGGTGACAGGGACATGTCACCAGGGTCGGTGGCGCCCGTTGGGATTTGCCTTCTCGGGCCACCAACCCTCACACCACACAGCAAGAACGGGAACAAGCATTGTCCTCGCCTCTCAGGCAGGAATAATGGGAAAAGGAGGTTGTCAGGAAGGGATTTACCCCGGACGCTGCCAGGAATTGGGATCTGGGACGGCGACAGCACCTCCCACCCCAACCCCAGCTCCCTCTCGCCTCCCAGACCCCAAAGGGAAACCCTAAAGGCGGTTTTGGGGTGCAGAGCGGGGTGGGGAGGGCAGAGCCGGGCCGCCCGGCTCGGGGGCAGCAATTACATAACAAACAAAGCCCGGCTCAAGCTGCGAATTAATCAAACGGCTGAAAATAAAACCTTCCTCTCAGGAACTTCAAACAAAAGAAATGAAAACAACAAGGCCGGCTGGGTAATGAAAAGCCAGGGCTGTGAATGGGGGACAAAAGGAAGTGGAACAATGGGGTGTTGGACAAAAGCAATAAAGTAAAGGGAAGTGTGACAGCTCCACAATAGGGCACTGTGCTCGCCAGCCTTTCTGATCTTAGCGGGGCTTTTTTTAATCTCGGCTCCCTCGCCCTCCGCCGAACAAACCCGCCGGGTTTCCTCCCGGCCCCGCATCGCCCGGGGCTGCAGCATCCTGCGGCGCCCCTTCCTGCCCCGGCGCACCTTGGCCCCCAAAATCCATCGCCGGGAAGGGCTGGGAGAGCTGGGAAGCTGTGCCAGCTGGGGCAAGGGTGGGGAAACTGAGGCAGGAATGAGCAGCGCAGCGGCGCTTCCCCACCTCAGCACCTCAGATGTGCGTGAAACTCCTTTCTTCCCAGTTTTTTAGTGTTTTTCCAAGCAGAAATTCCAGTTTTTGCAGGTTTGGGATGCTGCCCAGCGCAACAACAGCACCACTTCCCCACCTCAGCCCCTCAGGTGTGCGTGAAACTCCTTTTTCCCAGCTTTTATTAGCTTTTTCCACGCAGAATCCCATTTTCTGCAGGTCTGGGATGCTGCCCAGGGCAGCACCGCAGCACCGAGCGCTGTTTCTGGTTTCGGACAAGCACAAAATCCCATCCCGCCCCTCCCGCAGCTCCCGTTCCCATTGTGCTTCCCCTCCCGGTGCCGCTGGAAGTTCACTCCCAAAAATGGGGCCAGCGCTTTAATAGGGCCGCGTTTGAAAGAAACCTCATTGAGGGTTTATTATCCGCTCTGCCGAGCAAACAAAAAAAAAGGGGAAAAAGGGGAAAACGGCGCTGTTATCTCGTTCCAGGCGGGTCTCAGGTGTGGGTCCGGGGCTGCCTGGGGCACACAATGGGCACGGAACAATCCGCCTGGCACCGCCGCTGAAAGGGATCTTCCTGGCTTTTCATGTTCCCCGCTTAACGCAGGGTGGGGAGGAAGGGAGGGAATGGGGTTGGGATGAAAAATGCCAACCTGGAGGATGGAAATAGATCCGAATCATGCTGGGCTGCTTCCTCCCCTCACAGCGTTTTGGGGTTCATCCCACAAAACCCTAAATTTCCCATTTTTCACCCACCTTGCCTCCCAATCCCAGCCCGGCAACTGGGAGATTTTTGGGATGGTGAGAGCTTTTTTTTCCCCGCTGTTCGTACCCGTGAACGGCACGTCCTGCAATTCTCCCGGCGGCCGTGCCACCCTTCCTGCCCGCCAGCCAGCCCCGATCCTATCGGCCCGGTTGTGCGGAGCAGAACAGCTCCAGGGGCCGGGAGAGGGGGATGAGGTGCCAGAAAACCCCCACCCTGCCCGGCAGCAGTTTAGGGATCTGAGAAATGCCAAAATCCCGGCGCTGCAGGAGTTCGGGATCCAAGAAATGCCAAAATCCTGGTGCTGCAAGAGTTTGGGATCCAAGAAATGCCAAAATCCTGGCACTGCAGGAGTTTGGGGATCTGAGAAATGTGGAGATCCAAGAAATGTTGAGATCCTGGCACTGCAGGAGTTCGGGATCCAAGAGATGGCAAAATCCTGGCACTGCAGAAGTTTGGGAATTCAAGATGCAATGGGATTCCAGCACTGCAGGACTTTGGGATCCAAGAAGTGAGGAGATCCAAGAGACACCAAAATGCCGGTACTGCAGGAACTTGGGAAGCCAAGAAATGTCAAGATCCTGGCTGAAATTCTGGTACTGAAGGAGTTTGGGATCCAAGAAATGTTGAGATTCCTGCACTGCAGGAGTTTGGGATCCAAGAGATGTGGAGATCCAAGAGATGCCAAAATCCTGGCACTGCAGGAGTTTGGGGATCTGAGAAATGTGGAGATCCAAGAAATGTCGAGATCCTGGCACTGCAGGAGTTCGGGATCCAAGAGATGGCAAAATCCTGGTGCTGCAGGAGTTTGGGATCCAAGAAATGAGGAGATCCAAGAGATGGCAAAATCCCAGCACTGCAGGAACTTGGGAATCCAAGAAATATCAAGATCCTGGCTGAAATTCTGGTACTGAAGGAGTTTGGGATCCGAGAAATGTGGAGATCCAAGAAATGTGGAGATCCTGGCACTGCAGGAGTTTGGGATCCAGGAGTTTGGGATCCAAGAGATGGCAAAATCCTGGTGCTGCAGGAGTTTGGAGATTCGAGAAATGTTGAGATTCCTGCACTGCAGGAGTTTGGGATCCAAGAAATGTCAAGATCCTGGCACTGCAGGGGTTTGGGAATTCAAGAGGCAGTGGGATTCCAGCACTGCAGGATCTTGGGGATCCAAGAAATGAGGAGATCCAAGAGATGCCAAAATCCCAGCACTGCAGGACTTGGGGATCCAAGAGATGGCAAAATCCCAGCACTGCAGGAGTTTGGGAATTCAAGAGGCAATGAGATCCCAGGAAAACAGGAGCCAGGAGATCCAAGAAATGTCAAGATCCTGGCACTGCAGGAGTTTGGGGATCTGAGAAATGCTGAGATCCTGGCACTGCAGGAGTTTGGGAATTCAAGAGGCAGTGGGATTCCAGCACTGCAGGATCTTGGGGATCCAAGAAATATCGAGATCCTGGCACTGCAGGAGTTTGGGGATCCAAGAGATCCCAGCACTGCAGGAATTTGGGATCCAAGAGACACCAAGATCCCTCATCCTGTGTCACATTACTCCTGCCTTTGGGCTCATCCCAAGGCTCTGGGAGCTGGGCTGCCCAGATTTTTGGGATGGCCCTGCACTCTCCTGCCTGTGAGGTTGTCCATGTTCTCAGAACTTCCTCTTTCTTCTCTCCCAAAGCTCTCAGCCCACGGTTGACACAGAGTCGTCCCTTCAGGAGCCAAACGTGGTGCCTGATCATCCCAAAAAACCCATGGCCTCATCCCAAAAAACCCATGGCTTCATCCCAAAAAACCCATGGCTTCATCCCAAAAAACCCATGGCTTCATCTCACCACTGCGGCCCAGGTAACCAGGAGAAAACAGGGAAAAACCCAAGAGGAAAACAGGGAAAAACTAAAGGGGACAACAGGGAAGACCCAAGGAGAAAACAGGGAAAAACTGAAGGAGAAAACAGGAAAACCCAAGGAGGAAAGAGAGAAGAACACAAAGAGAAAACAGGGAAAAACTCAAGAAGAAAACAGGGAAGAACCCAAGGAGAAAACAAAGAAAACCCCAAGAAGAAAACAGGGAAAAACTAAAGGAGAAAACAGGAAAACCCAAGGAGGAAAGAGAGAAGAACCCAAGGAGAAAACAGGGAAAACTCCAGGAGAAAACAGGGAAAACCCAAGGAGAAAATGGAGAAAAACCCAAGGAGAAAACAGGGAAAAACCCAAGGAGAAAACACCAGAGGAGCAACGACGGCCCCGACACCCCCAGGAGAGGGCAGAGGAAAAAATAAAGACACACACGGGCATTTTCCTCTTCCAGGCAGGACCTGAGGAATCCCGGCCGGCCACCGGGACAGACAATAGCCCATCTCCTGCCAGACGAGCGGGGCGGCTTTCCTGCCAGACTTGGAATGTCCTCTCGGAGCTGCTTCCAAGCGTTTCCGCCCCGGGTGTCTTCCAAGAGAGAAGAATGGATGTTTCCTCCGCCGTGCCCGGGCAGGGGTGGCCAGGGGTGGCCGATGTCCCTGGCTGGGGGAAGTTCACGGGGCTGCTGTCCTTTCCCTGGGGATTCAGAGTGTCCCGGGATGGGAAAATATTCCCTGGGAATGGGAATAACCAAAATGACTCCCAAACTCCTTCCGGGATATCACTACAATGGAAGCAATTCGCACCGAGCCATTGATAAAGAGAATTAAATTTAAAAAATTATGAAATTAGGAGAAATAAAGAAAAATCCAGGCAGGCTGTGGGATGAGGATGGGGACAAGTCACCCCGAGTGGCAGGTGGCGGTGGGGCAGGTGGGATGTGCCATCCATCCATGGGGACAGAAAAACACGGATGAGGAATTGCAAGATTCACAGTTTGCCGTTAGTGAAAAATGATATTTTAACCCCAAAAGGACACTGGATGAGCTTTTTTCATCCCACAAACGCCACCACCACCACCACGTGAGAGCCACAGCTCCGGTGTCACCATTCAGAGCACATGTCCCCTGCCAGGGCCGTGTCCCCACCCCGCTGTCCCCCACAGCGGAAACGCTCGCTCTGAGTTCAGGTTCTGCCCAACGCTCAGCTGCCCCCGTGCTCTTGACACCTCACCTGCCCTCCTGCAGCGGAAAAACCCAAACCTCCCCCTGCCCAGAGCTCAGGGCACCGGAAAAGCTGCAAAATCCGCGCTGAGGAGGGAGATTTTTGGTGGGCAGGGGGGTTTGGGGAAGGGGATGCTCGGAGGGGCAGCAGGAGAAGAACAGGACAGCCAGGGACAGGCTGGGAACTGCCTGGTGTGTCATTCCCGGTGGGATCCGATGGAAAATTGTCATCCCAAAGAGAATCCAGACCCCAAATGCCCAAAAAGTGAATTCCCAGGGGAAGAGGAGGATCTGGGAGGCTCCATGGATGCTCCATGTCCTCCATCAGGGATGCTTTCCATCCCCTATAAATCCCAGGAACTGCTGGTGTCGCAGGGAATGGGATGAGAACTGAACTGCAGCAGATCCATCTCTGCCCTGAGCAGCTCCACTCCTGCTTTCCCCATGGAATGATCCCTCTTGGATCCCAAATCCACCCCATCCTGACCTGCCTGTGGCCAGAGGGATCAGCGGGATCCTGGTGGGGATGGGAAAACAAAACCTCCCCACAAATCCTGGTGAGGGTGAATCAACCCCACACATTCCCCGAGGGCACAGGGATGACTTGGATCCATCCCAGAGCTCTGGGACAAATCCCAGTGTCCCCTCGGATGGAGAATTCCCAGCTTCCTGCCTTCCTGGTGCTCCAAGAGAATTTCTCCCTTAGGATCCCTCAGCCTCTCCCCGCCCCAAAACCAGCAGGGCTTCACCGGGACCTTCCTTCCCAACCCCAAATCTGGGGATTCCTCCTCCCACCAGCCCGTGTGACAAAACCCAGCCGGGAGGGAGGTCCACAACCACCCAAACAACCACAAATCCCTGGAAGAGCAGCCGGATCCTTCCCTAGGCGTCACCTGGCCCGAGGCCACCCTCTTCACAGCCACGACCCAAACACATTTTTCCTTTCTCCGGGACGAGCGACAGGGAGGGTTTGAAACGCTGGGGGGAGGCGGAAAAATCCGCCTGAACCTCAGGTGGAACTTCCTGGCCTCGGGATTTATGAGGCGGGAATGATCTCATGGGGGAAGCGGAGGAAACTCCGCGGCGCTGGAATTATTTCAAACCTCCCCCCTGTCCCGCGGGAAGGCGGCACGGGAACAATCCCAGGACGATCCACGTGACGGTTTGGGGACAGCGCCGGTCATTCCCGTTTCCTGGCAGGTTTGGGGTGGTTTTTCCACTCGGGGAGAGAAATCCGCGAGGGAAAGGGTGTTGGTGGGACGTCCGGGTCTGCGGGGTTTGTATCTGGGGGTTTTGTGGGGCTGAAAGGATCTTTGGGAAGAGGAAAATCACAGGCAGGGATAGCGGGGAAAAGTCTGAAAGCACAAATTCCCCATTCCCAGAAAATCCCAGGTCTAAACCTCCAGGGAAAAGCAAAACTTTTGTTTTCCCCCTTTTTCCTCTGCCTTTCGCACTTTCCCTGCATTAAAACCCAAGGAAACCCAGAAACATTCCCTCTTTATAAAGGAAACCCTGGTGCTCTGAAAAATGGGGATTTACTCATTTCCTGTTTTTTTCTGCGTCAGAAATTAGTTTTAAAAGAAGATTTGGACACACAAACCCCCCTGGACTGCGGATGCTGAGCCTTTATCCCAATATCCATCGGGGTTGGATCATCCCTATTATCCATAGCGGGGATGATCGTGCTCAGGGGAAATCCCAAATCCTTGGGATTCAGCGGAAACCCTTGGGATTTCTCCAAAACCCCCTCAGGGACATCACCTCACCCCACAACTGAACCAACTCACGCCAAGCCGCCGCCGCCGGAAATTAAATTGAAAAAGTGACGAAACGCAGAAAAATAAAGAAAAATCCGGGATGAGGATGGGGAAAACTTACCCTGACCCTGGCATGGCTCCCTCCTTCCCCTGGCAGCTCCTGCCCTGCCCTGGCCCCACAGCAGCCCTGGCGCTTATCAGGGTTGATCTCGGGGGCGTTTTTGTGTCATTCGTGTCACTCAGCATTTCCAGGCAGGGGTGGCTCGGCTGACTGAGCGAGGGAGGGAGACATCCGACCCTTTTCCTGGCCTGACTGGGGGAAAAAACCCCAAAAACGAGGCTCAACCCCCAGGAAAAACCCCAAAAACCTGCCTGGCACATGCTGGCTGGAGGGAAGAGCTTCCCAAACCCTTTTTCCATGGGAGATCCATGGGTGACACTGGGGACATGCAGAACCTGGCGCTGTGTTGTCCCCAGAGTCCATCCCAGTCCCGAACCCCAATCTTTGCATTTCCATGGAATTCTACTCCTTCTGCCAATTCCTTTGTTTTTCCAGGAGTTTGGGGAATCCATCCTAGTCCAGAACCCCCAATCCTTGAGCTTCCATGGAATTTTACACCTTCTGCTAATCCCTTTAATTTTCCAGGCTTTTGGGGAATCCATCCCAGCCCAGGACCTGCCTATCCTTGAGCTCCCATGGAATTCTAAACCCTCCACTAATCCCTTCTTTTCCCAGGAGTTTGGGTGTCAATCCCATATCAAACCCCATATCCACAACACCCCACTCTCCAGCTTTTATGGAATTTTACACCTTCCCCTAAATCCCTCGTTTTTCCAGCCTTTGGGGGAAGTTCATCCCACAGCATCACCCATGGCCATAATCCCCATCCTTGACATTTCATGGAATTTCACACCATCCCCTAAATCCCTCATTTTTCCAGGATTTCCCATTTGCGAAGGGCAATCCCACCTCGTGTTTCCCGGGATCTCTGGGCTCACCCAGGTGTGCTCAGAGCCTCTCACCCGCGGCAGCCAGGGCCCTAATCGCACCCCAAAATCTCATGGGGCCGCGTTTCCGCCCCACAGCCGCAGCGGCAGCGCCCCGGAAACCTTCGGCGTGCTGAGCTGCAGCAAAAGGGTGCTGGCACCCCGACTGTCACATGGAGGGACATGGGGGGACATCATGGATGTGAAGGGGACAGGGAGGGACATCATGGATGTGAAGGGGACATGGAGAGGGACATCATGGACATGGTGGGGACATGGAGGGGATGTGGAGGGACGTGGAGAGGACATGGAGGGGACAAGGAGAACATGGAGGGACATGGAGGGGACATCATGGACATGGGGGAACATGGAGAGGACATGGAGGGAACATGGAGATGACATGGAGGGGACATGGAGGGGACATCATGGACATGGAGGGGACATGGAGAGGACATGGAGATGACATGGAGGGGACAAGAAGGGACATCATGAGACATGGTGGGGACATGGAGAGGCATGTGGAGAGGACATGGAAGGGACATAGGAGGACATGGAGGGGACAAGTGGAGAGGACATGGAGGGGACAAGGAGTCACTTCCCCACCATTTGCTCCCAAATTCGGGGCACAGAGAGCTCCAGCTGCTGGGGCTGTTTCCCATTCCAGCAACAGATTTTTTGCTGGATTTTTGGGAGCCGCTCCAGGATCCATCATGAACCTCACCAGTCCCAAACCATCACCGACCCCAAAATCCCCTCCTGCCCCAAACCATCACCGACCCCAAAATCCCCTCCTGCCCCAAACCCTCCCCAAAGGCAGCCCTGACCCCATTCCCGCCGCTCTCCACCTCACAGCACTCAGGGATGGATGGGGTTGGACAAAAACCCCCAAAACCCCTTTTGGCCTAATTTCCCCCCTCAGCCAAGGCTGTTTTGGTGCAGTTTGTCCTGTTTGGGGTGCGGATTTAGGTTCCTGTGCTCATCCCCCACCGTGGGTGACGCAGAGCATCCGGTAACGCCGGTGGAGAGATCTCACTAGAGAAACAAGAGGGCCTGGGAGCCATTTTTGTCACCATTTTGTCATTTTTTTGGTCACTCTCTTGTCATTCTTTCACCTCAGGGAGACACCCCCGGGTTGTGGGGTTTGGGACGCCGCAGCTCCCATCCCGCTGCAGGGATCCTAAGGGATTTAGGAGCATCCCAAACCCGTGGGGATGGGTTTGGATCTCTCCCCGCTGGATTTGGGGGGAAACAAAAGGATTTGGGGGGAATTTGGGGCTGTGCTTGCAGCTTTTCCCAGCTCCCAGGACCAGTTTTTTGGGGGGAAAACACACAAATCCCACATCCAAAAATGTGTTTTCCCCAGCCCAGTTCCCAGGATGGACCCACAGCCCCGAGGAATCCCAGCAGGAGTAACCCAGCGCGGCACCCCAGAGACCCAAACCCCTAAAAAATCCCCTAAAAAGGACAAATTCCTCTCTGCCCCGCCCTGCCCACCCCGCCCTGTGCCCTCCAGGGGTGATCCTGCAGCTCCCAAATTCCATGTGCAGCAGGGAAAAGCAGCGGGAAGGGCTCTCTGCTGCCAGCAGGGTCCCTGCCACCCCTGCCTGTCGCTGCTGTCGCTGTGTCCCTGCCCGCGGATCGGGCACGCTCCGGAGCCAGCCCGTGCCCCAGGGGACCGTGCTTTCCGCTGGGCGGGAGAGGAGAACAATAGGGCCGAGCCCTCCATTGTTCCACCCGCGAGATAAGGCCGGGCTCGGGCATTCCCGGGATCTGCCATTCCCCAGCGCCGCCCTGCTCGGCCTCCGATATTCCCAGCTCTGCCATTCCCTGGCTTTGCCATTCCCCAAATCTGCCATTCCTGAGCTCTGCCATTCCCCAAACCTGCCATTCCCAGATCTATCTTTCCCTGAGCTCTGCCTTTCCCTGGTTTTGCCATTCCCGGAGCTCTGCCATTCCCCAGATCTGCCGTTCCCTGGCTCTGCCATTCCCCAGATCTGCCGTTCCCTGGCTCTGCCATTCCCCAGATTTGCCATTCCCTGGCTCTGCCATTCCCCAGACTCTGCCATTCCCCAAATTTAGCATTCCTCAAACCTGCCATTCCCCAAATCTGCCTTTCCCTAGCTCTGCCATTCCCTGGTTTTGCCATGCCCTGAGCTCTGCATTCCCTGGTTCTGCCATTCCCTGGTTTTGCAATTCCCCAAATCTGCCATTCCCTGGCTTTACCATTCCCAGAGCTCTGCCATTCCCAAGCTCTTCCAATCCCTGGCTTTACCATTCCTTGAGCTCTGCCATTCCCAGTCTCTCCCATTCCATGGTTTTGCCATTCCCCGGTTTTGCCATTCCCCAGTGCCCTGCTTGGGTTCTGCCATTCCCAAGCTCTGCCATTCCCCAAATCTGCCATTCCTAGGCTCTGCCATTCACTGAGCTCTCCCATTCCCCCAGCTCTGCCATTCCCTGGCTGTGCCCTGCTCAGGCTCTGCCTTTCCCTGAGCTCTGCCATTCCCTGGTTTTGCAATTCCCAAGCTCTGCCATTCCCCAAATCTGCCATTCCCTGGTTTTGCCATACCCTGGCTCTACCGTTCCCAGCTCTGCCATTCCCTGCTTTTGCCATTCCCTAAACTCTGTCATTACCTAAACTCTGCCATTCCCTAAACTCTGCCGTTCCCAGCTCTGCCATTCCCCAAATCTGCCATTCCCCAAATCTGCCATTCCCTGGTTTTACCATTCCCAGGGTCTGCCATTCCCTGGCTCTGCTATCCCCAAACTCTGCCTTTCCCTGAGCTCTGCCATTCCCTGGTTTTGCAATTCCCAATCTCTGCCATTCCCCAGGCTCTGCCATTCCCTGGCTTTACCATTCCCAGCTCTGCCATTCCCCATTTTTGTCATTCCCAGTCTCTCCCATTCCCTGAGCTCTGCCATTCCCCAAATCTGCCATTCCCAAGCTCTGCCATTCCCTGGCTTTACCATTCCCCAAATTTGCCATTCCCTGAGCTCTGCCATTCTCCAAATCTGCTGTTCCCAGCTCCGCCATTCCCCAGCTCTGCCATTCCCTGGTTTTGCAATTCCCCAAATCTGCCATTCCCCAGGCTCTGCCATTCCCTGGCTTTACCATTCCCTAAACTCTGCCATTCCCCAAATCTGCCATTCCCCGGCTTTACCATTCCCAGGCTCTGCCATTCCCAAGCTCTGCCATTCCCATTTTCTGCCATTCCCACCTCTGCCATTCCCTGACTTTACCATCCCCAGGCTCTGCCATTCCCCAAATCTGCCATTCCCTACTTTATCCATTCCCAAGCTCTGCCATTCCCTGGCTTTACCATTCCCAGCTCTGCCATTCCCAGCTCTGCCCTGGAGGGGTGGCAGGGGTGGGCAGCACTGGGGACTACCCTGCTGGTGGCCTCTGTTGGGACCAGAGCCGTGGTGGCACTGCAGAACTGTCCCCAGCCCTCGCTGTCACCTCAGCCCTGCTGCAAAATGTCCCCTGGTGTCCTCCTGCCACACCACCTGCCCTGCCAAACGGGACAGCTTGAATTTTACACCCTGAAATGTCTAATTTTGGGGGGCAGGGTTGGGACAGCAGCAATGTCACCATGAATTCCTCCCTTCCAAGTTATTCTGAATTCCTCCCTTTCCAGCTTCTGAATTCCTCCCCTCCAAATTCTGAATTTTACCTTTCCAAAATCTGAATTCCTCCCTCTCCAAATTCTGAATTCCTCCCTTTCCAAATCTGAATTTCTCCTCTTCCAAATTCTGAATTCCTCCCTCTCCAAATTCTGAATTTCTCCTCTTCCAAATTCTGAATTCCTCCTTTTCCAACTTCTGAATTCCTGCCTTCCAAAATCTGAATTTCTCCCTTCCAAGTTATTCTGAATTCCTCCCTTCCAAAATCTGAACTCCTCCCTTCCAAATCTGAATTTCTCCTCTTCCAAAATCTGGATTTCTCACTTCCAAATTCTGAATCTCTCCCTCTGAATTCCTCCCTCTGAATTCCTCCTTTCCAACTTCTGAATTCCTCCCTTCCAAATCCTGAATTCCTCCCTTCCAAATCCTGAATTTCTCCCTTCCAAAATCCGAATTCCTCCCTTCCAACTTGTCTCCCTGCTCCTCCTGGAAGTCCCCCAGCCCCTGCCAGCCCCGTTCCCCACAGCAAAGAGGCTCAAACGCTGCCTTTCAGCTCCCTGGGCTACATTTAATTCACACCCTCTCCCCTTCCCACCCAAACAATGAGCTGCCTGCCCCAGAATTAAAATCACAATCGCGGATTTGGGCTGGGAGCTCTCAGGGGGTCCTCAGGTGGCTTCTTATCTTGTCCCTCTCCGATAAGGGACACGGGGAAGGTGACAGAGCTGCCACCACTGCTCCTTGTATAACCATCACATGGCCCGAGCAGGCCTGGCTGGGAATGGAGCATTAAATTCTGGAGAGGCAGAATTTCAAATATTGCAGAGCTGTCTCTGCCGGGTTGGATCCTCTGGCTGAAGGGACAGGAGGTTCCCCTCGGTGTGATCCTCGCAGGAGGAGTTTTTCACTTGGAAAATGGTGGATTTGAGCTAAAAACTGAGAGATTTGGGCTAAAAGGGGATGGATTTGAGCTGAAAGGGGATGAATTTGAGCTAAAAGGGGATGAATTTGAGCTGAAAGGGGGTGAGTTTGAGCTAAAGGCAGCCACAGAACATTTGGGGTCTGAGGAGTGTTTGGGGTCGGTGTGATCCTAGCAGGAGGAGTTTTTCCCTTGGAAAACGATAGATTTGAGCAAAAAGGGGATGAATTTGAGCTGAAAACAGCCACAGGGGCATTTGGGGTCTGAGGAGTGTTTCGGGTTGGTGCTATCCTTGCAGGAATATTTCCCTCAGAAAATGATGGATTCGAGTTAAAGGAGATGGATTTGAGCTGAAAACAGCTACAGGGACATTTGGGGTCTGAGGAATGTTTGGGGTCGGTGTGATCCTAGCAGGAGGAGTTTTTCCCTTGGAAAATCATGGATTTGAGCTAAAAACTGACAGATTTGAGCAAAATAGGGATGGATTTCAGCAAAAATCAGGCACAGGAACATTTGGGGTCTGAGGGCTGTTTGGGGTCAGTGCAATCCTCACAAGAGGTGTTTTTCCCTCGGAAAATGATGGATTTGAGCTAAAAACTGACAGATTTGAGCTAAAAGGGGATGGATTTGAGCTGAAAACAGCCACAGGGACATTGGGGGTCTGAGGGGTGTTTGGGCTCAGTGTGATCCTAGCAGGATGAGTTTTTCCCTTGGAAAATCATGGATTTGAGCTAAAAACTGAGAGATTTGAGATAAAAGGGGATGAATTTGAGCAAAAAGGGGATGGATTTCAGTCAAAGGCAGCCACAGGGATATTTGGGGTCTGAGGAGTGTTTGGGGTCGGTGTGATCCTAGCAGGAGGAGTTTTTCCCTTGGAAAATGATGGATTTGAGCTAAGAGGGGATGGATTTGAGCTAAAGGCAGCCACAGGGACATTTGGGGTCCGAGGGGTGTTTGGGGTGAAGGGGATGAGGATGAGCAAAGCCCTTTTTGGGGTTGGAGCAGCTCCAGCTCGGGCCAGGTGAGCCAGGAGCAGGTGAACAGCGTGAGAAGCAGGGAGGAAGGTCAGCAAAGCTCCCAAACAGCCAAAAAATCCCAAAATTTCCAGCCTGGGCGCTCTGCAGGAGCTCAGCACCCAGGGAAATCCCGGAGCCAACCCCACCCCGGGAGCAGCTCCCCGAATTCACCGGATGGGCTGAAAACCCAGAGAGATTTCCCGGCAGAGCCGTCGGGAGCCACGCTGATTTCTCTCCCCTCCGCGTGTCCCCGAGGGGGGTTAAACCGGCTGGAAATCGGCTGATGCATCGCACAAAACTCCGCCGCGGCCCAGATCTCCCTCCCCGCAGCGCGACGAAACCCAAAACGCCATAAAATCGTGTGGGAAAGAAAGCAGCGGAGCCCAGGAGAGCCCAGCCCTGGCCGGCCGGGGGTGGCCGCGGTGCTGCGGGGACCTCCAGCCGGGGAACGCCTGGCCCGGGGGCGGCTGGGCGTCCTGGGCTCTGCCTCCTGCCGAGCCGGGAGGGTCCAGCCTCAGCATGGCTCTGCTCGGCTCCTTCTGGGCGCCCCAGACTCCTTCTGAGCCCCCCGAATTCCTCCTGAGCCCCCGCAGATCCTCCTGAGCTCCATAAACTCCTCCTGAGGGCCCCAAACTCCTCCTGAGCTCCCCAAACTCCTCCAGCCTCAGCCTGGCTCTGCTCAGTTCCTCCTGAGCCCCTCCTGAGTCCCCGAAACTCCT
This sequence comes from Entomyzon cyanotis, assembly GCA_024500445.1. Classification (NCBI taxonomy): domain Eukaryota; kingdom Metazoa; phylum Chordata; class Aves; order Passeriformes; family Meliphagidae; genus Entomyzon; species Entomyzon cyanotis. Next base: position 4,262,837 of record JAKEPQ010000908.1, on the reverse strand, counting down.
CCTGAGCGCCCCAAACTCCTTCTGAGCCCCCCGAATTCCTCCTGAGCCCTCGCAGATCCTCCAGCCTCAGCTGGGATGAGCTCAGCTCCTCCTGAACTCCCACAGATCGCCCTGAGCCCCCCAAACTCCTTCTGAGTCCCCCAAATTCCTCCGGAGCTCCCCAAACTCCTTCTGAGGCCCCCGAATTCCTCCTGAGCTCCCCAGATCCTCCAGCCTCAGCTGGGATCTGCTCAGCTCCTCCTGAGCCCCCCACAGATCGTCCTGAGTCCCCCGAGTTCCTTCTGAGCTCCCCAAACTCCTCCTGAACCCCCACAGCTCCTCCAACCTCAGCCTGGGTCTGTTCGGCTCCTCCTGAGCCCCTCAAACTCCTTCTGAGCCCCCCAAACTCCTCCAGCCTCAGCCTGGCTCTGCTCGGCTCCTTCTGAGTGCCCCAAACTCCTCCTGAGCCCACCAGATCCTTCTGAGCTCTTCAGCTCCTCCTGAGCCACCCCGAATTCCTCCTCAGCCACTCCAAACCCCTCCTGAGCTGGGTCTGCCCAGCTCCTGCTGAGCTCCCTAAACTCCTCCTGAGCCCCTCGGCTACTCCTGAGTCCCCCAGACCCTCCTGAGCTCCTCAAACTTCTCCTGAGACCCTTAAACTCCTCCTGAGCCCCTCAGATCCTCCTGAGCCCCCGAATTCCTCCTGAGCCCCTTAAACTCCTCCTGAGCTCCTCCCCAGCCCCCCACAGATCCTCCTGAGCCCCCCAAATTCCTCCAGCCTCAGCCTGGGTCTGTTTGGCTCCTCCTGAGACCCTCAAACTCATCCTGAGCTCCCCAAACTCCTCCTGAGACCCTCAAACACCTCCTGCGACCCTCAAACTCGTCCTGAGCCCACACAGCTCCTCCTGAGCTCCCCAAATTCCTCCAGCCTCCGACTGGATCTGCTCAGCTCCTCCTGAGCTCCCCCGAATTCCTCCTGAGCTCCCCAAACTCTTCCAGCCTCAGCCTTGATACGCTCGGCTCCTCCTGAACCCCCACAGATCCTCCTGAGCACCCCAGATCCTCCTGAGGTTCCCAGACCCTCCTGAGCCCCCCGAATCCCTCCTGAGCCCCCCGAATCCCTCCTGAGCCCCCCGAATCCCTCCTGAGCCCCCCAGCTCCCCCATCAGCCCCTCTCCCACTCTCAGCCTCCCCAAAAGCAGCAGCTCAGTCCCACCACCCTTTTCCCAGGGCAAACCAGCTGCTGGCCCCGGGTTTGAGGTGGGGCTGGGCGATCCCAAAGGTCTTTCATCAACCCTAAGAACGCTGGGGTTCTGTGGGGTGGGATTTGCTCCCCCCGGCCCTCAGCCCGCAGCGCTGCTCCCTCGGCGGAGCAGAGAACAAAAGAGGGCAGCCAGCTCCTCCGCGGCACGGCGGGCTCTGGGTAGCGACTGCCCTGCCTGAGAGGGGATTGTTTTGTTCCCAAAAATGTCATTTTTTGGGGGGGGAGAAATAAGCGGCGTGGGTTTTCCCAGCACGGCTGGGGACTGGCGGGGTGGGGAGGCAGGAGCGGCGCTGGCAGAGCATCCCCGCGGGTGGGAAAGGTGTTCCTGGGGCATCCGGAGGGTTTTTTGGGATTTCTGCGACTCCGCGTGCAGCAAAGCACAAAGCAGGGCTGGCACGGACCAGCCTGGGATGGTTGCAGTGGGGTAAAGATGGAGAGAGCAGGAAAGTGGCTCTGGACAAAGCCAGGCTCTCAAAGAGGCCACAGGGCCTGGGGTGACAGCGTCCCTGAGCCCCAAATCCACCCCAAAAGTGATGCTGACACCCACGGCCACCCCAGCAACACCTAGAGTTTGTTCGGGATTGTTCATGGGCTGGGATGCTGGAGCTGAGCACGGGGAGGGCTGGGATAGCAGAGCTTCCAGAGCCCAGAGCATCCCAGAGATCCCCTTCATCTGCATCCCAAAGATCCACCTCACACAGCCCAGAGATCCACCTCTCACATCCCAGAGCATCCCAGAGATCCCCTTCATCTGCATCCCAAAGATCCACCTCACACACCCAGAATCCACCTCACACACCCAGAGATTCACCTCACACAGCCCAGAGCATCCCAGAGTTTCCCTTCATTTATATCCCAAAGATTCACCTCACGTCCCAGTGCACCCCAAAAATTCCCTTTATCTGCATCCCAAAGATCCACCTCACACAGCCCAGAACATCCCAGAGATTCCCTTCATCTGCATCCCAAAAATTCACCTCACACATCCCAGAGCATCCCAGAGATTCCCTTCATTTATATCCCAAAAAATCACCTCACACATCCCAGTGCATCCCAAAAAGTCCCTTTACCTGTATGCCAGAGATTCTCTCTGCACAGCCCAGTGCATCCCAGAGATTACCTTCATCTGTATCCCAAAAATTCACCTCACACATCCCAGTGCATCCCAGAGATTCCCTCCACACATCCCACCTGCATCCCAAAGATTCCTTTCACCTGCATGCCAGAGATTCCCTTTATCTCTATCCCAAATATTCCCTCCACACACCCCACCTGCATCCCAAAGATTCCCTTCACTTGTATCCCAGAGTTTCCCTTTATCTGCATCCCAAAGATTCCCTTCACTTGTATCCCAAAGATTCCCTTCACTTGTATCCCAGAGTTTCCCTTTATCTGTATCCCAAAGATTTCTTTCACTTGTATCCCAAATTTCCCTCCACACATCCCACAGGGATTCACTCTCCACCCTCCTTGCTCACTAGGAATTCCCAGTGCCTGTGACACCAAATTCCAGGGATGTCACCCTCTCCCCCATGTCCCCCCAAAACCTCACCTGGGGGGTTCAAACCACCCCAGAGCCAGCTTCACCCCAAAACTGCTCAGCCCTGGTGATTCCCGGTCCCAGCTGAGCACCAGCAAGCCCCAAAAATAACAATAAAAATATTAAAAATAAAATTAAAAATAACCCCACTGAAAGGGCAGCTTTACCGCCGCTCCCAGGGAACCCCAGGAAACCCTCCAAAATAAAAATAATAAAAATTAAAATAGTAAAAATAAAAATAAAAATAATAAAAATAACCCCACTGAAAGAGCAGCTTTACCACCACTCCCAGGGAACCCCAGGAAACCCCCCAAAATAAAAATAATAAAAATAAAAATAATAAAAATAAAAATAATAAAAATAAAAATAATAAAAATAATAAAAATAAAAATAGTCCCACTGAAAGAGCAGCTTTACCATGTCCCCATTTTGGGGACACAACCCCTCCCTCGGCAGCCCATTGATGACATTTAAACCCGCCGAGCACATCACAACTTTACGAGCTGCTCCATCTCCCCCCATCGCAGCCCGCCAGGGCTCAGATCTCCCCCTGGAGTAATGGACAGCTCGGCAGGGAGACAAAAAGTCCAGTTATTCCCCTCCGGACATCTCACACCCTGCGATAAAGTTCGCTGCCAGAAGGATTTTGGGAGCGCAGGAAGGGGTTTGGGTGCTCTGCTTTGAAAAAAGGGAGATTTTCCGAGAGAAGAAAACAGAATTTTTAAAAATTTTTTATATATTTTGTGATTTTTGCTCTAATTCCTCCGCCGTGAAGGGACACGGCAGGGACACAAATGGGAAGTGATGGCGAAAATGTGTCACCGGCAAACGATGGAGGAGGAAAAAAACTGTCCCGACTCTGCCCAGGGCTGTCAAAGGACAGCAGCTATTTTTAACACCACAAAAGGCGCCGAAAACCGCCGGGTTTTGACAAGAAAAAGAGGGAAAAAAGGAGAAAAAATAAATAAAAAAGAGAGAAAAGTACTGTATCAGTGTCCCCGCAATGGATCCAGCACCAAATTAAATTGAACCGAAAGGAAATCGCGTGAATTACAAACAGGAGAGGGAGGGAGAGACATTATCGGCTCCGCGCTGCGCAGAAAATCCTATTAACCCAGCTAATGGTCCTTTTGCACTCCTCGGATCCATTTCTCCCCTTTTTTCACTCCTCGGATCCATTTCTCCCGCTCTGCCGAGGGAATCGAGTGTTTTCCGAGCCCGAGGTGCTTCCCGAGATGTAACCGAGACTCAAATTGCGATTTTTTTTTTTCCCTGGGCAGCATCATTCCTCCCTGGCAGCGAACCCCTGGAAATCGTTCATCAGGGGTGGAAAGCGCCGAGGATTTGGGTTTATTTGGGGTTTTTTTTCGAGTTGAAATCTCTCCTTCAGGGCCGCGCGGCTCCTGAGTTTCTCTTCGCAGCTAAAGTTTGCCGGGAAAAAACTGGCGGAGCTGAGGATTTCCTGCTCCCGAGGGGTGAAAAACACCCCAAATCACCCCAAATCACCCCAAATCTGCACCGACAGCCCGGCGGGACAGTTCCTGGGGGGTCTCAGCGAGACTCCGTATTTTTTATATTCCCGGAGGCGCCGGGAATGTCGCGATAGCAGGGACAAGGTTTAGCCCAGCTAAGCGACAGAGTTCGGCGCTGTCCCCGCTGCCAGACCCGCTCTCCTGTCGTGCGCTGTCGCGACAGTGTCGCTGTTCTCGTGCCTCTCAACAGCGAGTTTTCCTGCCGGGACCCTGCAGGGGTGGCCGGAGCCATCCTGTCCCCAGGCCAGGTGTCGCCTCAGGGCCACCTGGAAGGGCCGGCGGGGTGACAAAGTGTCGCTTGTCGCGTGGGGCGGCGGGGACAGGCGACGGGGATGAAGGATGGGACAAGAGGCGGCGACAGGGGGGACCCCAAACCCACACCGAGCCGTGTCCCCCCCCAACCCCGAGGGGACACGCGGCTCTGTCCGAGCTGTCCCTGCACCCCCTGGGGACACCCCAACACCCGCTCCCGCTGTCCCCTCAGCCCCGGCGGGGTGGGACTGCGCTCCGTGCCTGGACATGGGGACAGGGGGACAGGGGGACATGGGGACATGGGGACATGGGGACATGGGGACATGGGGACAGGGGGACATGGGGACATGGGGTCAGGGGGACAGGGGGACATGGGGACATGGGGACATGGGGACATGGGGACATGGGGATATGGGGACATGGGGACAGGGGGACAGGAGGACATGGGGACAGGGGGACATGGGGACAGGGGGACATGGGGAGAGGGGGACAGGGGGACAGGGGGACATGGGGACAGGGGGACACGGGGACACGGGGACAGGGGGACAGGGGGACAAGGGGACAAGGGGACATGGGGACATGGGGACAGGGGGACAGGGGGACAGGGGGACATGGGGACAGGGGGACATGGGGACATGGGGACAGGGGGACAGGGGGACAGGGGGACATGGGGACATGGGGAGAGTGGGACATGCGGACAGGGGGACCGGGGGACATGGGGGACATGGGGACAGGGGGACAAGGGGACAGGGGGACATGGAGACAGGGGGACAGGGGGACATGTCACCCCCGGAGCCGCGGCTCCCGGTGGCACTGGGCGAAAACCCCACAGTGGGTGCCCGGATTAACCCCTGCCCTGCCGGGCTGCCCTCGGCTCGCAGCAGTTTGCAGCCCCGAACTTGGCGGCGGTGCCGGGGCTGAGCGCGGCCGGACCTGCTCCCCCTTTCCCCCTTTTTTCCCTTTTTCCTTCTCCTCCTCGGGCCGAGGGGCTCTGCGGGGCTCTCCCCGGAGGTCCCCCAGCCCCTCCCGAGGATCGCCACCCCCGAGGATGCTCGCAGCCCCCGCAGGACGTTCCCCGACCCCAGACGGTGCTCAGCACGGCGGGACTGAGCAGAAAACCCCATTTCGGTGCCCCGGCCGCACTCACGGCTCCGCTGCGCTGCTGCGCTCAGCCCCGCTCCCGCCGGTCCCGGTGCCGGTGCCGGTGCCGGTGCGGGTCGTGCCGGTGCTGCCCCCGGTGCCGGTGAAGGCTCCGCCGCCGCCTCAGGTCCGCTCCATGTCCCCAGCGCCTCCGGTGGGAGCTGCCCCGGCGCCGGGCGGAGAGAGGGAGCGAGGAGGAGGAGGAGGAGGAGGAGGAGGAGGAGGAGGAGGAGGAGGAGGGACAGCCGTCCAGCCAGCCAGCAGCCAGCTCCGGGGCGGCCCCTGTCCCTGTCCCCTCCCCTCGAGACCCCCCGGCCCGCCGGGGACCCACGTGTGACAGCGCCGCGCGGCTCCCACGCTCTGCCCCGCCGTGCTGCGGGGAGGCCCAGACCCCCCGAGGGCTGAGGCGCTGCTCGGAGGGGCTTGGAGACCCCCTGAGACCCTCTGAGACCCCCTGAGACCCCCGGTGCCGGCAGGAGTTGGGCACAGCAGCGCCCGCGGCTCCCCAAACCGCGACAAACCCCAAATCCCAGCTCCTTCCCTAACAACCCCACCTTTTCGGAGGCTCACCTCCCCTTCCCGCAAATCCCCGAGGATCCCAAAACCCCCTCGGTGAGGCAGTGAGACCCTCCTGGTCCCACCTGAGGTGGGCAAGGCGGGAGCAGCCGGAGAGCTCACCTGGGCTCCAGGTGGGGAGCAAAGGTGATCCACTCCCCCCCGCAGCCCCGCCGAGCTTCCCCTGGAGCGCAGCCCGGCCGGAGCGGCCCCATTGTGAAGGGCAGCCCGGCTGGAACGATCCCATTGTGCCCCACGGGGGAATGCTTCCCACTCGGCTGGCTGCCAGCTCGGCTTGGGGCCAGCGTGGAAACTTCCTGACGCCCCGAATCGATCATTCCCGGCCCTATAAACACCTCAGGGGTGAGGCTCTCTGAGCTCACCTGTGCCTGCAGCTCCCTTGGAGCCTCTCGGGGCTCTGGTTGGGGATTTTCAGAGGATTTTTGGTGATAAATCCCAAAAACATCTCCAAATTGCTCAGAGTATCTTGGGGATCCCAAAAGGGATTGGATGTGAGTATGCCATAATTAAATCAGCAATATCATTTGAGGGAAATCCATCCAGTCCCTTTATAAATATTGGAATAATCAAGGATTAATGCTGCTAAACCTGGTTTTTTGTTTTGTTTTGTTATTTTTTTGCACCCACATGCTCTGGACCCCTTTTGTGTCCCACGGCAAGGCTGGCATGGAGCAAAGGGACAATGGGCAACCCTCCAGCTGGACAGATGGACAGCTGGACACACGGACAGCATTCCCACAAACACACTTTGGGATGGATAATTGGGAGCTCAGGTGGATCCAAAGGGATTTTCCTGCCCGGGGGTTACTCTGGATGTCCCCTGCACCCCAAATCCATCACCCCAAACCCATCCTCACCCCACATCCATCACCCCACATCCATCACTCACCCCAAATCCATCAATCACCCCACATCCATCAATCACCCCACATCCACCACCCCAAATCCATCCTCACCCCAAATCCATCACCCCAAATCCATCACCCCACATCCATCACCCCAAATCCATCACCCCAAATCCATCAATCACCCCAAATCCACCACCCCACATCCTCACCCCACCGGGAATTCCCTCACCCACCTTCCCCAGGGAATCAAAACCCTGCTGCAGCTGCAGACAGACAGACAGAGGGTTGGTTTTTGGACAAGGAGCCTTTTTTTTTCCCCTATCGTGAAACCTTTCAAATGTTGTGTCAACACGGCAGGGCTGTTTACGTTTCACCGACGGGAAAGTTCCCATTGACTCCGAGCTCCTTCCTCCCCCACACCGGTATTATTTTCTTCCCTGGGAATTTCTTTTTTTCTATTTTTTTTTCTTTTTTTTCTTTTTTTTTCTTTTTTTTTTTTTTTCCTCCGAGCGTTGTTTTCACCCGGGAGAGGGAGAGGAGAGACGGAGCCGCCGGGATTTGGCGTTTGGGGGAATCAGGAACCTGCTCTGGGGGTTCTGGAGGGGTCTGGGCACCCACAGCCCACTGCCAGCCCAGCACGGTGTCCCCTGTCCCTGTCCCCATCCCACGGGAAGGAGCAGAGCTGGGATCTGGGGTTATTTTGGGATTTAACAGGAGATAGGGGGAGCGGGCTGCACCCCCAGACCCCAAACCCTCCCTGAAACTCATTCCCATTCCCGCCTGGAGAAACCGAGAGGATGGGACAGGACAGAGTCCCTCCCCAGCTGGGGGGACAGGTTGTCCCAGTGCCACCCCTCGAGTGTCCCCAAAGCCACCAGCCCTCTCTGTCACCCCCTGACTCACCACAAGACCCCGAGAGGTCACAGCAGGGAGGAGGTTATGGGGGGCCAAGGTGCCCCTGGGTGTCCCCGAGGTCCCCAAAGCCACCCCGGGGCAGGACAGGGACACAATTCCCAAGGGACAGCAGACCCGCGCGCCGGAGCCAAGAGCAGGGAGCGGAGCTTTGTTCGGGTCGCCATGGCGACAGCCAGGCCGGAGCCGCCGCGGACTTTCACTTTCCTTTCCTTCCTGTCCGGCCCCGCTGGTGGCCCTGGGGCTGGTGGCTAGTGGCCCTGGGGCTGGTGGCTAGTGGCCCTGGGGCTGGTGGCCATCCCTGCCCCAGGGCCACCCACGCCGCAGCTGGCACCACTCCTAGGTGGCTGGTGGCCCAGCTGTCCCTGCCCAGGTGCCACCACCCCTGATCGGTCCCCACCCTGGCACTGCCCATCCGTGCCCTCCTTTGGGCCACCTCCGTGTCACTGCCAGGCATCCCCGGGACCCTCGGAGTGTCCCCAGGAGGAGCAGGGTGTCCTTAGGAGCTGCTGGACACCCCCAGGACATACTGGACAGCCCCAGGACCAAGGGCACGAGGTGCCAGGATGGACACGATGGCACAGGACAGTCCCTGTCCTTTCCAATGAGGTCACACAGGACCTGCCCAGCTCCTGCTCCCACCATCCCATCCCATCCCATATCCCACATCCCATATCCCATATCCCATATCCCACATCCCATATCCCATATCCCACATCCCATATCCCATATCCCACATCCCATATCCCATATCCCATATCCCATACCCATATCCCATATCCCATATCCCATACCCCATATCCCATATCCCATACCCCATATCCCATATCCTATCCCATATCCCACATCCCATATCCCATATCCCATATCCCATATCCCATATCCCATATCCCACATCCCACACCCCATATCCCATATCCCATATCCCATATCCCATATCCCATATCCCATACCCCATATCCCACATCCCATATCCCATATCCCATATCCCATATCCCATATCCCACATCCCATATCCCATATCCCATATCCCATATCCCATATCCCATATCCCATATCCCATATCCCATATCCCATATCCCATCTCCAGCTTTTCCTCCTCCTTCCCTGGGCAGCAGGAAGCAGGACAGTGGCTGGAGAGCCCGAGGGGACAGTGATCCCGGAGCAGGGGACAGGCAGGGACAGGGGACAGGGGACAGGGGACAGGGGACAGGGGACAGGGGACAGGGGACAGGGGACAGGGGACAGGGGACAGGGGACAGGCACGGCCAGCACTCGCCTTCCCTTTCCCAAGCCCCCCACCCTGCCCGGAGCAGCAGCCAGAGGGACAATCCGGTGACTCTGAGCTGCCCGAAGTCCCCCGGGCAGCAGGACAGGACACCAGGGCCTGAGTCACGGCGGTGGCTCGGACAATGGCGTGGCCACTCGGAACCGAGGGGACAACGCCGAGGGGACAAACCCGACCTGGCTCCCTGCTCGGAAACAGAGCCATTGTTCGGGAGTGGCATGGGCTGTGCTGCTGCCAGCCTGCAAAGGGACCTCAGCGGGGTCCCCTCCGCCTGTCCCGTGTCCCCTCAGCCCTTCCCGTGTCCCCACAGCCTGTCCAGTGTCCCCTCAGCCTGTCCAGTGTCCCCTCAGCCTGTCCCATGTCCCCTCAGCCCTTCCAGTGTCCCCTCAGCCTGTCCCGTGTCCCCTCAGCCTGTCCAGTGTCCCCTCAGCCTGTCCCGTGTCCCCTCAACCCTTCCTGTGTCCCCTCAGCCTGTCCCGTGTCCCCTCAGCCCTTCCAGTGTCCCCTCAGCCTGTCCTGTGTCCCCACAGCCATTCCAGTGTCCCCACAGCCATTCCCGTGATCCTGGCTAGTGTCCCACCCGTGAAAATCCAGGGATGGCACAGATTTGGGTTGTCACTGCCCACGAGGTGACTGTCACCCACCCCCCAAGTGCCACCGGCTGCAGGGGTGGCACCGCCCGGGCTGGCAGAGCACACCGAGGGACCCTGAAAGGTCCCTGTCACCCAGCAGACCCCAAGGGAAGCCCCTGGCCACGTGGCTTTGAGGCTGGAGGGACCCCGGCGATGTCCCCACGCGGTGACATCACGGGGAGCCACAGCGGCCCTGCAGACAGACAGACAGACAGACGGACAGATCCGCAGCCCAGCAATCCTAAACTGGGAATCCCGAATTCCACAACCCCGGCGGCTCCAGAGGCAATTCCAGGAGCTCCGTGCTGCCCGAATTCCCGGCGCTGCCACGGGCTGGGGGAGCTGATCCTCCAGTAACACAAGAGGCTCTGATCCGGGTGGAAAAAACCCAAAATAAACCCAAAATAAACCCAAAATAAACCCAAAATGTTCCGGGATCGCTCCATGTCGGGGTGCGCTGGGAGAGGCTCCATCCTGAGCTCGGAGGGAGCTAAAAATCTGAGTAAAATCTGAGTAAAATCAGAGCAAATCGTGATTCTGGAGGGAAGTAGAGGTGTCAGCACCCCAATTTCATCTTCCAGCACCCCGACCTGAGCTGCCAGCTCCCCAGTTCCACCTTCCAGCTCCCCAGTTCCACCTTCCAGCTCCCCAATTCCATCTCCCAGACCCCAAATCCCACCTCCCAGCTCCCCAGTTCCCCCCGGACTCCTGGCTCTCCCCACCCCTGCCCACCCTGGGGGTCCCCGCGTGTCCCCCCGAGGCAGCGCGAGTGACACAGCGAGTGCCACCCCTGCCGCGGGGACATCCCGCTCCAAACGGGGGAGAACCTCGGCGACTCCATTCCCAACCTGGTTTTACCCAGGCGGTTCGGATTGTCCCCTCCTTGTCCCCGCAGGAGGGACGAGCCCAGCCACACACGCGGCACCGAGGCAAAGCCACCGCGGGGGGGGACAAGCCAGCCTGGCAGTGTCCCCAGAGTGTGGACGTCCCCGGGCCGCGGGGCTGGGGGTGACGCCGGGCTGGAGAGGGACAGAGGGACAGCGGGAGGGACAGAGGGACAGCGGGAGGGACAGAGGGAAGGGCAGGACCACCCAGCGGGCTCAGGGCCGGAGGGCAGCGAGGCCCAGCCGCGTCCCCGACCTCCTCCTGCTCCAGAGGCGACACTGCGGCTCTGTCACCCTCCGCCAGCCCGGCTCCGGCGGGGACAACAGCGGCCGGTGCCACCCACGGCCCGGCGGGAGCCACGGGGACCCTGGGGCTGAGCCCCGCCGAGGGGCTTTCCGTGTCCCCCCGCCTTTGTTTTGTGTTTAGCGCTTTTGTTCGCCCCGCTTTGGCGCTTTGTTCCAGCCCGTCCTTTGTTCCCACGCCTTTGGTTTCTCTTCCCTTTGATGCTTTGTCATTCCCTTCATCTTGGTGCTTTTCTTTCTCCCTTTTTTTTTAGTTTTTTGTTGGTTTTTTTTTTTTTTTTAAGCTGGCGCTTGTTTTCTTTCTTTCTTTTTTTTTTTTTCCTATTTTTTTTCCCTTTTTTTCTCTCCCTGGCCGCGCTCTGCTCTGGGCATTTTTCTCCTTTCTCCCGCCTCGTCCACTCCTCGGGTCACACGGACTCGGCCCGGATTGTCTCCCAAAAATCCCCAATTTGTCTCTTTTCGCTGCCTGGATTTCCCTGCCTTGATGTCTTTTCTTCAGAGACTCGCAGCGATTTCTTCTCCCGACCGAGGGAATCGGAGGAGGGAGGGGGGAGGTGGGTCGGGGCTTAATTAATTAGCGAGTGTAATCTTCGGCTGCGGGATGTGCGGAGCGTCATTAGGATTGTCATTAGGGTGTTAAGGGGTTAGCGAGGGTTTAAACAGCAGCTAATTGCAGCCGGGAGAGCTCCCGACTCCTCCAAAATTCCAGCAGGAATTCCAGCGGGTTTGGGGGGAGATTGGGAGAAATTCCCCAACTCGGAGGAGGTCCTGACTCAGTGAAAATTCCAGCAGGAATTCCATGGGGTTTGGATTTGGGGGGAATTGGGAGAAAATCCCCAACTCGGAGGAGCTCCTGACTGAGTCAAAATTCCAGCAGGAATTCCATGGGGTTTGGATTTAGGGGGAATTTGGAGAAATTCCCCACTCGGAGGAGCTCCCGACTCCAAAATTCCAGCAGGAATTCCATGGGGTGTGGGGGGAACTGGGAGAAATTCCCCATTCGGAGGAGCTCCTGACTGAGTCAAAATTCCAGCAGGAATTCCATGGGGTTTGGGTTAGGATTTGGGAGGAACTGGGAGAAATTCCTCACTTGGACCCCAAAGGTGGATGATGAGGCTAAAAGGGTGATGAGGATAAAGGGGTGATGGGGGCCAGGAATGGGCTCAACTCTCCCAAAAAAAACCCCAAAAAACATCACTTCAGGGACTTCAGATGCAGATTTTGGGGATTCCCAGAGCCCAGGGGACGCGCGGGAGGATGGGGACAGTCCAACTCCCCCCAAAATGAGCGATTTTCCCCATTCCCATCACCCAGCCGCGCCTTTGGCAAGGCGGATGGGGACGGGAGCGACTCGGGCACGACACGGAGCCACCCCTGAGGGGGACAAGGACTTCAATCTGGCGACTTTAATCGCCCAACCGTCCCCGCCGTTTGCATCAGCCCCGAGCCACGTGCGCGGCGCGCACCGCAAAAATCAGATATCAACCATTGGGGAGCCGTTTTTTCCCTCCCCTCCACACCCCGAGCTGCTTCAAACCCTCCCCGCTTTGATTTCTGCGCCCCAAAATCTCCCCCCCACCCCTCGCAGCGGGCAGGGAAGGGCAGGGCGGCACGGCGGAGGTGGCGCGTCGCCCCCAAACCCACCCGGGGTGGTTTTTTTTGAGGCTCCCCGAACCCCCCCGGAGCCGCAGACCCCACAGCTGGCTCTGCTCCCCCAGCTGTGGAGGGGAGGAAGCAGCCGAGCTTAGCGACAGGATGTGTTCTCAGATAAGGTGATCGATATCGGGGAACGCTGCTTTCTCGAGCCCGGCTGCGCCGAGCGGAGATCGGACCCGATAGGGGCGGCCCAGGCCCCCCGGCACCCCGATTTCTGCTCCCCAGGCTCGGTTATTGGCGCTCGGTGACGTCCTCGGGGTTTTGGGGGGGCTGGGGTGGGAGGAGGGGGTGGGTTTCCGAGGGGGGGAAAGGGCAGGAGGGTTCTGGGAGCTCCGGGAAGGGATTGGTGATTTTTGGGACATCCTGGATGTCCAAGCAGCTCCAGGAAGAGATTTTTGATTTGTGGGACATCCTGGCATGTCCAGGGAGCTCCAGGAAGGGATTGCTGGTTTTTGGGGCATCCTGGATGTCCAGGGAGCTCCAGGAATGGATTTCTGATTCTTGGGACACCCCTGCATGTCCAAGGAGCTCCGGGAAGGGATTTCTGATTTTTGGGACACCCTGGATGTCCGAAAGGAGGGATCAGGGTGGGTTAGGAGGTGTCTGGGTGCTGCTAAGACACCCCAAATGTGCTGGGGGTGACCAGGGCGCTCCTCAAGGCATTGCTGGGAAGAGCCAAGCAGTGGGAGACACCTGGGAAGGTCGCAGAAAAGGGTTTTTTGGGGGAGCAGCTGGATGTCACCTCCACCATCCCACAAACCAGAGCCGGAGATCTCCTGATGGAGCATCCTCACCCCACGGCACATCCCAAAAGTGAGCGATGCCCGGCAATGGGCACAGAGCGACCCCACACAGCTCCTGCCAGCCCCAAATCCTACAGGAAACCCCACAAGGAATGACCGGAGCTGCCTGCCCGCCCTGCCAGGGGTGCCAAACCCCGAGCTGGGCGCTGCCAGGGCAAGGTTGGCTCAGCAGGGACATCCTGGGGATCATCCCTGTGGGGTCCGAGCGCGGCAGAGCTCTGCGGATTGTCCCCCAAACCGTGTCACCTCGGCCGGGTGACATTCCCACGGGGCAGGGGACAGCGCCCAGGGGTGCCAGGGAGCTCTGCCAGCTCCTCCAGCGCCCGCAGAGGTTAAAACCCAAAGCGCTGCGCACAAAAGGAGAGGCAAAAACCCATCCTGCCGGTCTGCCCGGTCAGCTCCGAGCGCCGCTGTTCAAATGCAAACTCGGGAACGATCAGCCCGGGATTGGCAATCCTAAAAATCCCCGCGACGCCTCGCCGCGAGCTCCCGCTGAGCTCCGTCCCGGCCTGGTGGCACTGATGATGCCACCACCTCCCCTGGCATCACCCTGAGCTCTCCAAAGGGCTGAACCTGTTTTTACGGAAAACTGGCACCGGGAAGGCTTTAAAAAAATTTAAAAAGAGCCCCAAACCCCCCTCATCTCAGTATCTGCAGCCATGCAAGGAATATTGTTCAGCGCAGCACAAAAGCATCCCTGAAAATAGAAGCGCCAGGGCCAGGCCTGCCAGTGGCTGTGTGAGATAACGTCTACTTGCAAACAGTGTGTCTTTGTGCCGCTGTCACTGTCCCCATTGTTCAGGAGCCTATTGCCTCGGGGATATTGTTCCCTCCTTTTGTCTCAGCCCGGCTCCTTTTTTTGTTTGACTTCACTTCACCATTTCATTCCTCTCCTTTGTGCCGCCGTTCTTGCTTTTGTCTCTCCCTCTCTCTGCCTTTTCTCTGGGTGATTTGTGTTTTAGCGATTGTTCGCTGCGAGCACAAAGTGCTGCGGGCTCTTTTCTCACTCCCTTCAGGTGCGTTGGTTTGCCCAGAGGTAGCGGCAGGAATGGGATTTGGGGGGGATGTGGGGTTTGGGGGGTCGCAAGGGGTGCTGGAGGCTGGTGGTGGCCTTTGGGGACCTTTGGGGACACCCGTGTCACCCAGCCCAGCGCGGCTGCCAGAAAACACCGGGGAAAGGACAAATGGGACCCCCGGAGGAGAGGACGAGGACAGGGACACCGGGGTGGCCCTGTGGGGCCGGGGAGGTGACCAGGCTCGGTGCCAGCTGGGCTGAACCCCAACAGCGGGACAGGGGTCACACCGCGACCCTGAACTGCTGCTCCCTGCGTGCCACAGCCCCGGATCGCCACCAGCCCCGGATTTGGGGACAAGGACAGCATTCCACGTCCTCCGAGGGGGACGCTGGGGGTGGCAGGGCTGGCACCACCCCCCGCCGCCAGCCGGGAGGGATTCGCCACCTCCAGCAGCTCGCGGGGACCACAGGCAGAGCGGGTGGCTCCTCGGGGGTGGCTGGAGGTGGCCCGGGGACATCAGGGCAGCAGCTCGGATCATCCCGCAGGATGGGGGGACACCCCGCCGCCCCTCGACTCCTCCCCACACCCCGCGGGGCTCGGGGTGGGTTGGCTCAGCTCCAGGCAGGAGGAGGAGGATCGGGACTGCCCAGGAGTCCTTCAGGGCGAGCTGACAAGTGGCCACCGCGGGCGACAACAAAGCCGCGCTGTTCCCCGGGCTCGGCCCGCGTGACCCGACGGGACTGTGCCATCCTCTCCCTCCCTCCTTCCCTCCTTCCCTCCTTCCCTCCTTCCCTCCCGAGGATCAAAGGGAAAACCTCCTCCTCCTCCTCCTCCTCCTCCCACCCCGCCGCGACCCCCCAGACTCACCCCGGGCGGGAGGGACGCAGCGGGACGAGGGTTTGGCGAGCGGCGAGCGGCTCGGGGCTAGCGGGAGCCCCCAGGCCGGGCCAGCCCGGGCCAGCCCAGCCGGTCCCGGGGCCGCAGGACGGGGCTGCGGGGAGGCGTGCCTGGCGAGCGAGGGAGCAGCCCCGTGGGCCATTGTCTCATTGTTCGGGCTTCAAAGGACAATGGGCCATTGTTGTCCCCGGGGATGCCATTGTTCGCTTTCCCCGCGGATCGCCCAGCCGCGCGCCGAGCTGCGTGTGGGACACTGGGCAGGAATGTCGCCTTGCCCACCCGGATTGTCGCCTGGAAGGGCTCAGCGTGGCACGGCTGTGCCCACCCGGGCTTGGCACGAGGGTTGGGACCACCCGGGCTATCCCGCTGGGAGCAGGGGGTTCATCCCTGAGGACACAAAACCCCAAAAAAGGGATGGAACTCTCCCCGGCAAAGGCAGGGAATGGCAATTTCCACTCCCGGCGATGGTGGGAATGGGGAATTGTTGGTGTGGGATCACCCCGGGGTGGGATTTGTGCCCCAAATCCCATCACACCGTGCCCATCCTGCCTTTTGGGGTTTTCCTTTAGGAATCTCCTTCCCCAAGTGGTTTTTCCCCACCCAGAGCCCTGGGAAGGAATTTTCACCTCCTGGAAAAGTGGAATTTTTGGTGGGAGCTGAATCCCCTTCTGCCTGGGGGATTCCTGGGGGATTCCTGGGGATTCCATCCCCTCCACATGCCAGCCCGGGGAGCTGGCAGTGCCTGGGGACACACAGGGGTGACACAAAGGTGGCAGTGGCCATGCAGGGGTGGGACAGGGAGCTGGCAGTGCCTGGGGACACACAGAGGTGACACAAAGGTGATTCATAGATTCTACAAGGTACACAAAGTGCATGCATCAGGGTGAAGAGAGTGCATCTGAACACAGGGGTGACAAGGGAGGTGGCAGTGCCATGCAGGGTGACACAGGGAGGTGGCAGTGGCCATGCAGGGGTGGCACAGGGAGGTGGCAGTGCCTGGGGACACACAGAGGTGACACAGGGAGGTGGCAGTGGCTGACACAGGGGTACAAAGGAGGTGGCAGTGGCCATGCAGGGGTGGCACAGGGGAGGTGGCAGTGCCTGGGGACACACAGGGGTGACACAAAGGAGGTGGCAGTGGCCATGCAGGGGTGGCACAGGGAGGTGGCAGTGCCTGGGGACACACAGGGGTGACACAGGGAGGTGGCAGTGGCCATGCAGGGGTGGCACAGGGGAGCTGAGTGCCTGGGGACAACAGGGGTACACAGGGAGGTGGCAGTGGCCATGCAGGGGTGGCACAGGGGAGGTGGCAGTGCCTGGGGACACACAGGGGTGACACAAGGGAGGTGACAGTGGCCATGCAGGGGTGGCACAGGGAGGTGGCAGTGCCTGGGGACACACAGAGGTGACACAGGGAGGTGGCAGTGGCCATGCAGGGCTGGCACAGGGGAGGTGGCACTGCCTGGGGACACACAGAGGTGACACAGGGGAGGTGGCAGTGGCCATGCAGGGGTGGCACAGGGGAGCTGGCAGTGCCTGGGGACACACAGGGGTGACACAAACCTGTCTGGGAGCCATTTAATGCCCCCAAAACGTGACTGACACCTGTGAGGTGACAGCGGCGGTGACAATCACACTCCCTGTCACCCCCCTGCCCAGTTTCCTCCCCGATAAGGAGCTCCCCTTTCCTCTCCCTCCCCCTAACCTGAGCCCCCCTGGCTCTGATCTTATCTCACTTCCTCCTTAGCACAACCTGCCTGCTGCCAAAGCACATTTGGGGTCGGTGGCACATTTAGGGTCAATGGCGGATTTGGGGTCGGTGGCACATTTAGGGTCAGTGGCACATTTGGGGTTGGTGGCACATTTGGGGTCAACAGCACATTTGGGGTTGATGGCTCACTTGGGGTCGGTGGCAGATTTAGGGCTGGTGGCACATTTAGGGTCAATGGCAGATTTGGGGTCGCTGGCACATTTGGGGTCGGTGGCACATTTGGGCTCAATAGCAGATTTGGGGTCGATGGCAGATTTAGGGTCAATAGCACATTTAGGGTCAATGGCAGATTTAGGGTCAATGGCAGATTTGGGGTCAGGGTTGATCCCCCAAACCGAATTTTGGGGTTTTCCTTGAGGAATCTCCTTCCTAAAGTGACTCTGGTCTCACCCAGACCTCACTCCCACCACCCTGGAGGGAATTTCCACCTTCTGGAAAAATGGAATTCTCACCTCCTGGAAAAGAGGAATTGGGCAAAGCAGAGGCAGAAAATCCAAGGAAAATGGGAACTGGCAAAACCCCATGGAATTCCTGCCCGGCGCTCTGCAACCCCAGAGCTTCCTCCTCCTCCTCCCCCTCCTCCTCCTCCTCCTCCCGGGAATTCCTGGTGAATTCCCATCAGGATCAGGGCAGAGCTGAGCCCACAGCTCCCTCTTCTGTCCGGAGCTTTTCTTCCCGTTTTGCAGGAATTTGGGATTCTCCAGGCGGAATTCCAGGCGGAATTCCCTCCTCCCTGCCCGAGAAAAAATCCCTGGGATGAGTCAGGACCAGGTTTGGGGGAGGACAGGGAAGAGATTTCTTGGGAAAAAGGGATTGGTTTGGGGAAAAATTGACAGGTTTGGGAAAGACGGGTTTAATTTTGGGAAAATGGAATTGGTTTTGGGAAGAAAGTTTTAGTTTGGGGAAGAAAAGATTATTTTTTGGGAAGGAATAATTTGGGAAATTATTGCCATTCCTGCTGCCCTGAGAGCCTCCCTCTTAAAATCGCGTTTTATCCCAACAATCAGCTCCAATTCCGTGGTGATTCCCATCACCAAATCCCCTTTTTTAACCCCAAATCCCTCCCTTGAAGCTTCCAGAACTCCAGGATTTTCCAATCCCACCTGGAAAACATTTTCCCCCCTTTTCCCCAACCCCAAGACCAAAACCCCAATCCCAGATTTTCTGCAAAACCTTTTATTTCCCACAGGAAAAACCTCGAACTACAAAAAAACCCAAAAAACAATTCCCAAAGGAACTCAGGGATTTTTGGGATTTTCCCCTCTGGCCCATCCCGGGTTTCCCACAACTCCCAGCCCACCCCAAATCCTGCTTTTCCCAAACTGGGAGCAGCCAAACCCTAATTGGAGACACTCTGCAGGAGGGTGATGTTGTCCCCTTTCAGCATGATCCGACCTGGAATTTAATGGGAACAGGGATTAGGGAATGGGGGAAATCTTTGGGGTGGGAAAACCTCAAAACCCAGCCTGTTCCAACCCCTGGGATCGGGATTTTGGGGTTCCAACCCCTGGGATCGGGATTTTGGGGTTCTGACCCCGCCCCCCCACAGCTGGGCTGAGGCTCCAACAGCTGGAATTCCAGGTTCCAACAGCTGGATTTCACATCCTACACCTGGATTTTAGGCTCACACCTGGATTTTAAGGTCCCAAACCTGGATTTCAGGCTCCACCACCTGGATTTAAGGTCCCACAACTGGCTTTAAGGTCCTAACACTTGGATTTCAAACCCCAAACCTGGATTTTAGGTTCCAACCTGTGGATTTCAAACACCACACGTGGATTTAAGGTCCCGAACCTAAATTTAAGGTCCAGGAACACCTGGATTTCACATCCTACACCTGGATTTTAAGGTCCCAAACATGGATTTTAGGTTCCAACAGCTGGATTTCAGGTCCCAAACCTGAATTTAGGGTTCCAACACCTGGATCTTAGGTCCCAAACCTAGATTTAAGGTCCCCCACCCCAAGTTTCAGTTCCCAAACCTTCATTTCAAGCTCCAACACCCAGATTTCAGGTCCCAAACCTAAATTTAAGGTCCAGGAACACCTGGATTTCACATCCTACACCTGCATTTCAGGCTCACACCTGGATTTTAAGGTCCCACAACTGGATTTAAGGTCCTAACACCTGGATTTCAGGTCCCAAACCTGAATTTAGGGCTCCAACACCTGGATTTCACATCCCACATCTGGATTTAAGGTCCCCCACCCCAAATTTCAGTTCCCACACCTGGATTTCAAGCTCCCACACTCAGATTTCAGGTCCCAAACCTAAATTTAAGGTTGGGGAACACCTGGATTTCACATCCTACACCTGGATTTTAAGGTCCCAAACCTGAATTTAGGGTTCCAACACCTGGATTTCACATCCCACACCTGGATTTCAGGTCCCACATCTGGATTTTAAGTTCCCAAACCTGCATTTCAAGCTCCAACATCCAGTTTTCAGGTCCCAAACCCACATTTACGGTTGGGGAACACCTGGATTTCACATCCCACACCTGGATTTCAGGTCCCACATCTGGATTTTAGGTTCCCAAACCTGCATTTCAAGCTCCAACATCCAGTTTTCAGGTCCCAAACCTGAATTTAAGGCTCAGAAACACCTGGATTTCACACCCAACACCCAGATTTCAGCTCCCACACCAGGATTCCGGGTGGAATCTCCACATTTCCAGGCAATTCCCAAATTTCCTGCCCCACCCCAGCAGCCCAGACCCACCCAGCTGCTTCCTGGACTTGGTTTTGGAGTGAATCTCCTCAGCATCATCCAGCACCAGGTTCATGTACTCATCAAAACCCTGCAAGAGCAACACCAAACCCAGTCAGGGACCCCAAACCCCACAGCAATCCCCCCAAACCCTGCCTTTCCCACAGACACAGCAACACTCCCACCCCCAGAGTGATTTTTCACAGAAAAAAGGGAATCAATGGGTTTATAAATGGGGGAACAATGGGAAAGTGTCACTCACGATGATGCATCCTTCTATCCTCATGTTCACCTGCTCGTAGAGCCACACCTGGATCCGGGATCGCTGGGAATGGAGAGGGAGGGAGGGGAACAGGGATGAAACGGGCTGGAAGGGTTTGGGGAGCCAGATAGTAATGGGATAGTGGGATAGTGGGATAATGGGATAGTGGGATAGTGGGATAGTGGGATAATGGGATAGTGGGATAGTGGGATAGTGGGATAATGGGATAGTGGGATAGTGGGATAACGGGATAGTGGGATAATGGGATAGTGGGATAGTGGGATAGTGGGATAGTGGGATAATGGGATAGTGGGATAATGGGATAGTGGGATAGTGGGATAGTGGGATAGTGGGATAATGGGATAGTGGGATAGTGGGATAGTGGGATAATGGGATAGTGGGATAATGGGATAGTGGGATAGTGGGATAGTGGGATAGTGGGATAGTGGGATAGTGGGATAATGGGATAGTGGGATAGTGGGATAGTGGGATAGTGGGATAATGGGATAGTGGGATAATGGGACAGTGGGACAGTGGGATAGTGGGATAATGGGATAGTGGGATAATGGGATAATGGGATAGTGGGATAGTGGGATAGCGGGATAATGGGATAATGGGATAGTGGGATAGTGGGATAGTGGGATAGGGGGATAGTGGGATAATGGGATAGTGGGATAGTGGGATAGGGGGATAGTGGGATAATGGGATAGTGGGATAGTGGGATAGTGGGATAGTGGGATAGTGGGATAATGGGATAGTGGGATAATGGGACAGTGGGATAGTGGGATAGTGGGATAATGGGATAGCGGGATAATGGGATAATGGGATAGTGGGATAGTGGGATAGTGGGATAATGGGATAGTGGGATAATGGGATAGTGGGATAGGGGGATAGGGGATAGTGGGATAATGGGATAGTGGGATAATGGGACAGTGGGACAGTGGGATAGTGGGATAATGGGATAGTGGGATAATGGGATAATGGGATAGTGGGATAGTGGGATAGTGGGATAGTGGGATAGTGGGATAATGGGATAGTGGGATAGTGGGATAGGGGGATAGTGGGATAATGGGATAGTGGGATAGTGGGATAGTGGGATAGTGGGATAGTGGGATAATGGGATAGTGGGATAACGGGATAGTGGGATAGTGGGATAGTGGGATAATGGGATAGTGGGATAATGGGACAGTGGACATGGATAGTGGGATAATGGGATAGTGGGATAATGGGATAATGGAAGGATAGTGGTAGTGGGATAGCGGGATAATGGGATAATGGGATAGTGGGATAGGGGATAGTGGGATAGGGGGATAGTGGGATAATGGGATAGTGGGATAGTGGGATAGTGGGATAGTGGGATAATGGGATAGTGGGATAACGGGATAGTGGGATAATGGGATAGTGGGATAATGGGATAATGGGATAGTGGGATAGTGGGACAGTGGGATAGTGGATAGTGGGATAATGGGATAGTGGGATAGTGGGATAATGGGACAGTGGGATAGTGGGATAGTGGGATAGTGGGATAGTGGGATAATGGGACAGTGGGATAATGGGACAGTGGATAATGGGATAATGGGATAGTGGGATAGTGGGATAGTGGGATAGTGGGATAGTGGGATAATGGGATAGTGGGATAACGGGATAGTGGGATAGTGGGATAGCGATAATGGGATAATGGGATAGTGGGATAGGGGGATAGTGGGATAATGGGATAGTGGGATAATGGGATAGTGGGATAGTGGGATAGTGGGATAGTGGGATAGTGGGATAATGGGATAGTGGGATAACGGGATAGTGGGATAATGGGATAGTGGGATAATGGGATAATGGGATAGTGGGATAGTGGGACAGTGGGATAGTGGGATAGTGGGATAATGGGATAGTGGGATAGTGGGATAATGGGACAGTGGGATAGTGGGATAGTGGGATAGTGGGATAGTGGGATAATGGGACAGTGGGATAGTGGGATAGTGGGATAGTGGGATAGTGGGATAACGGGATAGTGGGATAGTGGGATAGTGGGATAACGGGATAGTGGGATAGTGGGATAGTGGGATAATGGGATAGGGGATAGTGGGATAGTGGGATAACGGGACAGTGGGATAATGGGATAGTGGGATAGTGGGATAGTGGGATAGCGGGATAGTGGGATGGGGATAGTGGGATAGTGGGATAACGGGATAGTGGGATAATGGGATAGTGGGATAGTGGGATAATGGGATAGTGGGATAGTGGGATAACGGGATAATAGGACAGTGGGATAATGGGATAATGGGATAGTGGGATAGTGGGACAGTGGGACAGTGGGACAGTGGGATAACGGGATAGTGGGATAGCAGGAGCTGTCCCTGCCCAGGACAGAGGGGAACGGGGTGAGTTTGATTCTCCCCCAGCCCGAGGGGACAACAGGATAGTGGGATAAAGGAAGCTGTTCCTGCCCAGGGCAGGGGAATGGGGTGAGGTTGATTCTCCCCAGTCAGCCCGAGGAGAGGTGAGTCCCCACTCCGGATACTCACGTTCTGCAGGTAGCGGAAGATGAGGTTCTGCAGCAGAGCGTTAAGGGTAACACAGCCGGGGGGATGGAGCCCTCGGGGGTGGGACTGAGCAGCCCAGGGATGAACAGCGCCATCCCAAACCCCTCAGGATGAGCGATCCCAAACCCCTCAGGATGAGCGATCCCAAACCCCTCAGGGTGTGCGATCCCAAACCCCTCAGGATGAGCCGCGATCCCAAACCCTTTAGGATGAGCCGCGATCCCAAACCCCTCAGGGTGAGTCGATCCCAAACCCCTCAGATGAGCTGCGATCCCAAACCCTTTAGCATGAGCTGCGATCCCAAACCCCTCAGGGTCAGCTGCGATCCCAAACCCCTCAGGGTGAGCTGCGATCCCAAACCCCTCAGGGTCAGCTGCGATCCCAAACCCCTCAGGATGAGCTGCGATCCCAAACCCCTCAGGGTGAGCTGCGATCCCAAACCCCTCAGGGTCAGCTGCGATCCCAAACCCCTCAGGATGAGCTGCGATCCCAAACCCCTCAGATGAGCCGCGCGGCCCTCAGCGATGAGCGAACCGAACCGTTACCCGGCTGACCAACCCGCCCTCCCTCCGCCCGCCGCCTGCCCGCGCTCCCCCCGAGCTGCTGCTCTCGCCGAGGCCCC
Source organism: Entomyzon cyanotis (assembly GCA_024500445.1). Lineage (NCBI taxonomy): Eukaryota > Metazoa > Chordata > Aves > Passeriformes > Meliphagidae > Entomyzon > Entomyzon cyanotis. Next base: position 4,239,415 of record JAKEPQ010000908.1, on the reverse strand, counting down.
GAGTCAGGATACGATGGGCTGCACCATCACCTTCTGCACCTTCTGGCCTTGCCCGCGGTACGCCATGGCTGCACGGCGGGACAGTAGAGCTGCGCGGGATGGGCAGCCGCGCGGGGCACGCTGGGATAGTGGCGGTGAGAAGGCTGCGGGGTGCGCGCGGGGCGCTGTGGGATAGTGGAGGTATGATGGCGGCGGGGGCGCGCGGGGCACTGTGGGGTAGTGGAGGGCTGAGCGCGCGGGGCACTGTGGGATCGTGGAGGGCTGAGCGCGCGGGGCAGTGTGGGATCGTGGAGGTCTGAGCGCGCGGGGCACTGTGGGATAGTGGTGGTGTGAGAGTGTTTTTGTTCTTAAAAGGTTTTTTATTACTATCCTTAGGGTTTTTTTGTTGTTGCTATTAGGGCTTTTTCCCTTGCTATTATCAGGGAGTTTTCTTTATTATTCTATTTGGTTTTAAGCGATCTAATTCACAGAAATTAAATTAAAATAAAAGAAATTAAAGAAATTAAAATATTAATTTTCTTTCCAACTCCCCTGGCTCAGAGCTGCAGCAGCGCTTTGCCTTAAAGCAGCAGAATTAAAAATCAAGTGGTTTTTAGGCACCAGGAGCTCTCTGCTCATTTGTCCCCCAAAAGACCTGAAAACCCCAAAATTACTGAATTATCCCCCAACCCAGTGTCCCCGGGATAAATCCCAAATCCCTGCTGTCAGGAGTTTGCAGAGCCACAAGCTCCCCTGATCCCCTTTGCTCCAGGCTGAGCTCCCCAGGATCCTCCAGTCCCTCTGGATGTCCCCAAAAAACCTCATTAACCCCTAATTAACGCCCTGAAATCCCAAACTCCACCCCACCCCTCCAACAAGCTCAGCACAGACACCACCGTGAGCAGCCTACCTTTAATTCCTTAAATACAATCATACAAATATAAAATGGAAGAATAAAATATTTACAGGAAAAAAAAACAACCAAAAAAAACCCCAAAAAAACCCCAAAACCCCACGGGGATTCCACCTCCTCCCAGCTCTGGTGGGGCTGGGAGGAGGGGAGGAACATTCCAGGTGCTTTTCCTGCTTCCCAAAATGATTCCAGGGGGAGGAGGGAGGTTCACTCCAGTCCTTGGCATGGGGAGGGATTCCTGGAACCAAGAGGCACTTGAACCAATCCTTGTTTTCCCCAAATTCCTGCAGGGGAAAAAAAAAATCCTCCCTGATCATCCCCAAGCCAGGCTGGATCCTCATCCCCATGTTTGGTCCAAAATCCTGACTTTGCTGCTCCTTCTCAGCCTGGTTTTCCTGAATTCTCCCCAAATTCCCCAAAAATTCCAAGTCCAGCCGTAAATTCCTGAGTTGACATAGTAACTCCAGGTTTTTTTTTTTTGGGGGATCCCACTGTCCAGGGAGGAGGAGGAGGAGGAGGAGGAGGAGGGAATTCCTCCACAGAAGAATTCCAAGTGCTGTGTCCTCTCTTCCCCCTCTCAGGGGATGAATTGGGAATTTTGGGATAACGAAATCTCCTATTTCCTACCAACCCAACGGTGCTTCCAGCCAGGAAAAGGATCTCTCCCCACAGATCCAACAACATTTACAGGATTTGGGGGTTCCTCTCTGTGTGGAGGGCGGGGAAATTTTCCTTTTTTAAAGTTTTTTTTTTGGCTTTGAGTTTGTTTTTTTGTGTTTGAAAGAATCCCCATCTCAGCTGTCGATCATCTCGGACAGTTCCAGCAGCAGATCATCCTCATCCTTGCCCGGATCCAGGTCGATTTCTGCTTCCAGTTTTCCTCCGGAGATCTCCCAGATGAGCTTCTCGAAGTCATCCTCCACCGAGGGAGGAGCTTTGGCGGAGCCGGCCGAGCTGAGGCGCCGCAGCTTGACGGGAAGCTCCAGCGAGGAGGAGGAGGAGGAGGAGGAGGAGGAGGAGGAGGAAACCTCCGAGGGAGCCAGGGAGTCTGCCTGGCTGCCAGCCTGCAGCTCAGGGCTGGGGGAACAGGGGAGAGGGGAAAATCAGTGATTGACATTGTTTATTTGGGGTTTGACGTGTTAGTTTGGCGCGGGGGTGGAGGGGGGGGTTTGGGGAGGAGGTTGGGGTCTGGGATTGGGTTGGATTTTGGTTTTTGGAGACTGGGATTGGGTTGGATTTTGGATTTTGGAGACTGGGATTGGGTTGGATTTTGGTTTTTGGAGACTGGGATTGGGTTGGATTTTGGTTTTTGGAGACTGGGATTGGGTTGGATTTTGGTTTTTGGAGACTGGGATTGGGTTGGATTTTGGTTTTTGGAGACTGGGATTGGGTTGGATTTTGGTTTTTGGAGACTGGGATTGGGTTGGATTTTGGTTTTTGGAGACTGGGATTGGGTTGGATTTTGGTTTTTGGAGACTGGGATTGGGTTGGATTTTGGATTTTGGAGACTGGGATTGGGTTGGATTTTGGTTTTTGGAGACTGGGATTGGGTTGGATTTTGGATTTTGGAGACTGGGATTGGGTTGGATTTTGGTTTTTGGAGACTGGGATTGGGTTGGATTTTGGATTTTGGAGACTGGGATTGGGTTGGATTTTGGTTTTTGGAGACTGGGATTGGGTTGGATTTTGGTTTTTGGAGACTGGGATTGGGTTGGATTTTGGTTTTTGGAGTCTGGGATTGGGTTGGATTTTGGTTTTTGGAGACTGGGATTGGATTGGATTTTGGAGTGTGGGATTGGTTTTTTGGAGTGTGGGATTGGTGTTTGGGAGTCTGGGATTGGAGTAGTTTTTAGTTTTTGGAGTCTGGGATTGGTTTTTTGGAGTTTCAGATTGGTTTTTGGAGTTTGGGATTGGATTGGTTTTTGGAGTCTGGGATTTTGGTTTGGAGTTTGGGATTGAGTTTTGGAGTTTGGGATTGGATTTCGGAGTCTAGGATTGGTTTGGTTTTTGGAGTCTGGGATTGGTTTTTTGGAGTTTGGGATTGGTGTTTGGAGTGTGGGATTGGATTGGATTTTGGAGTCTGGGATTTATTTTTTGGAGTCTGGGATTGGTGTTTGGGAGTCTGGGATTGGTTTGGTTTTTGGAGTCTGGGATTGGTTTTTGGATTTTGGAGTGTGGGATTGGTTTTTGGAGTTTGGGATTGCATTTTGGAGTCTGGGATTATTGGTTTTGGAGTCTGGAATAATTGGTTTTTGGAGTCTGGAATAATTGGTTTTTGGAGTTTGGGATTGGATTGGATTTTGGAGTCTGGGATTGGTTTTTGCAGTCTGGGATTGGTTTGTTTTTGGAGTCTGGGATTTATTTTTTGGAGTGTGGGATTGGATTGGTTTTTGGATTCTGGGATTGGTTTTGGAGTCTAGGATTGGTTTTTGGAGTCTAGGATTGGTTTTTGGAGTCTGGGATTGGTTTCTGGAACCTGGGATTGGTTTCTGGAGCAGCTGTGGGTTTGGGGGTTTAGAAGTGAGGAAATCCAGCTGGGATGTGGGAGAGAAGGGGCAGAAAGAAACCCCAAAAAGTCACTGTGAAGAAAGCCCAAAGTCACTGTGAAGAAAGCCCAAAGTCACTGTGAAGAAAGCCCAAAGTCACTGTGAAGAAAGCCCAAAGTCACTGAAAATAAACCCCAAAAAGTCACTGACTGTCCTTACCTGCTTTGGGAATTCTCTCTCCTAGGGATGGAGCCTGGGCTGTCCTCAGGAGAAGCAGCAACCTGGGAAGGAGGAACAGGACAATTTTTTCAAGGAATTTTTGCTGTTTTATGGACAAAATCCTTTACAAACCAGGGAAATTCCAGCAGGGAATTCTGGAGCTGCTCCCACCCACCAAATAAAAGCAGGAATTGCTCCCACCCTGCCACTTCTGGGGTTCACAGGGACTGGAGAGCTGGAGAAAGTTTCAGTTTTCCCATTTTTTTTTCTGGGAAGAGAGGGAATCTGGGCCTTACCGTGGCTCTCTTGGCTGGGGGCTCCTGGGTGTCCCCACTGGTGGCACTGAGGGGTTTCACTGCCACCACAGCTGGGGGGTGACCCTCAGCACCTTTCCTCTTCAGGGGCTGCCTGGGGGAGGCTTTGCCATCCAGAGGCTTCAGGCACACCTTGGACTTGGCTGGGAGGAAGGGAAGAGAGGAGTGAGTCAGCCTGGCTTTGATTTGGGTAAAAAAAAAATGTAGGTTTGGTTAATAATCCCTCAATTCCGGGATGGTTTGGGGTGGGAGGATCATCCAGTGTCAGCCTGGGTGTCCCAGGGACAGTTCCTGCTGTCCCAGGGTGCTCCAGCCTGGCCTTGGGCACTGCCAGGGGTGGGAATTCCATCCCAAATCCCATCCATCCCTGCCCTCTGGCAGTGGGAAGCCATTCCCTGTGTCCTGTCCCTCCATCCCTTGTCCCCAGTCCCTCTTCAGCTCTCCTGGAAGGTGCTGTGGGGTCTCCATCCACCCTTCCCTTCTCCAGGCTGAACATTCCCAACATTCCCAGCCTGTCTCCAATCCCATTATCATCTTCCTGCCCTGGATTTGCTCCTGAGATTCCCAATCCTTCTCTGCATGCATTCCAGGTGGGATCTCAGCAGAGCTTCCCCTCCCTCCCCACATCCCACATTCCCATGGATATTTCCAGGCTGGGAATGACCTCAACCACCTCACACTGACTTTTCCCACCAATCCCAAACCCAAAATTTCCCCAAGGAACACCCAACACCTACTTTTGGCTTTCCTCTCAGGCAGCTGAGCTCCCTTTCTCCCAGGAGACACAGCAGGATCCTTCTCCAGACTTCCCACTCCATCCTCCTGGAATTTCACCAGTTTCCTCCTGCCTGGCTGATGAGCTGATCCCAAAACCCCTGTGGATTCAGGGCTCCCAGCTCCCGGGGTTTTATCCTTGTTTTTCTCTGGTTTTTCAGCTGGAATTGTTCCTTTCTGGAGTTTCTCCTCCTGCCGCTGCTTCAGCTGCCGTTTCTCCCACATGACTTCCTCCAGGCTCTTCACCTGAACTCCAGAATTCCCAGCATTCTGGGCAGGAAAAAAAATCCCAGAAGGATTATTAGGATGAAAATTGATGGATTCATAGAGGAATTTTGGGTGGCAATCACTCCAAAATGGCTCCATGTGGAATTCAGTGGTTTTTTGCAAGGTCTCTGCTGTGGAAATGCAGTTTTAAAAGTGGAATTCCCCCAAAAATCCAAGTTTTAATGGAGCAGAAGGCTCTGGATGTAGCCAAGTTTTTTAGGGAATATAAAACAATCCAAGCTCCTCCACAGAGCCTGATTTCCTTTAAAATTCCAGCATTTAGGATTAAAATATTCAGCTCAGGATTTTAAAGTTTGCCAGGGAAAAGTCACTGAAAAACAAAAATATTCTCCTCACATGAACTTCTGGTTTTTATTCACTGTCATGCATAATCAGATTAATTTATTTAAATTAATTAATTAAAGTAAATTAATTCAAAGGGAGGATTTTAATGTTTTATGGGAACTCTACTGATAGAAGTGACAGGATTTGGGATTTCACTGCAGCAATTCCCAAATGAGGAAAGGTGGGAAGAACTGAGAGCAGGAAACAAAACTGTTAGGAAAGTTTTATGATTTTATGATCAAATGGATCAGAAATTTGAGGTATTTCTGTATAAATGTTCATTTCACACCAGACTCACCTCAGCAGGTGCAGAGACACCTTTGGGGGAAGGTTTGTTCAACTCCACAATCATTTTTTCTTCTCTTCCAGGTGCTTTAAACCGAGAAAAAACATGAAAAAATGGGTCAACAGCAGAAATAAAGAAACCTCAGAGGAGTTTATTTCCCTGTTTTTAGTAACAGGATGGAGGGGAAGAGTGCAGGAAGTGATTCCTGCAGGATTTCCCTTCTCCCTCAGTCCTATCATGGTTAAATCATCTTTAGGATGAGATTTTTAGAAGAAAAAGTTGATAAATCCTTCCCAAGCAATATTCCAAAGAGGAATGTAATGATTCCAGTACAGGGGAAATCCCACCCTATCAACCCAGGGCAGAAAAAAATCCCACAGGGAAATCAGACAAAACTCCTCAAGGAATTAATATTCCAGTGGGAAACGCAGGAAAGTCATGGAATTCATGAAAAATCATGGGATCTTTTCAACTCTGGAGACCACAAAGCTCTTCAAGGGATGAGGGATTCCCACTTGTGTTTCTCCAGTGGGATACACAAGAAACTCATGGAATTCATGAAAAATCAGGTGATCCTTTTAAATCTGAATCCTGGAACGTTCTGAGTGCACAGAGCAGGAAAATCCAAGGGATTCCTGATGGAATGGGATTGATTCCCGATGGAACGGGATTGATTCCCGATGGAACGGGATTGATTCCTCAGGGAATGGGATTGATTCCCGATGGAATGGGGTTGATTCCCGATGGAATGGGGTTGATTCCTGAGGGAATGGGATTGATTCCCGACGGAATGGGGTTGATTCCCGATGGAATGGGGTTGATTCCTGAGGGAATGGGATTGATTCCCGACGGAATGGGGTTGATTCCCGATGGAATGGGGTTGATTCCTGAGGGAATGGGATTGATTCCCGACGGAATGGGGTTGATTCCCGACGGAATGGGGTTGATTCCGAGGAATGGGATTGATTCCGAGGGAATGGGATTGATTCCCGAGGGAATGGGGTTGATTCCGACGGAATGGGATTGATTCTCAAAGGTTTGGGATTGATTCCCGACGGAATGGGATTGATTCCCGAGGGAATGGGGTTGATTCCCGAGGGAATGGGGTTGATTCCCACGGAATGGGGTTGATTCCCGACGGAATGGGGTTGATTCTCAAAGGTTTGGGATTGATTCCCGACGGAATGGGATTGATTCCCGACGGAATGGGATTGATTCCCGACGAATGGGATTGATTCCCGACGGAATGGGATTGATTCCCGACGGAATGGGATTGACTCCCTCCTCACCCAGCAGCTTGGTGACCCGCAGCAGCTTCCTGCCCCTCAGGGCTGCCTCGGGCTGGGCAGGAGCAGCAGGAACATTCTCCCCACTCTGCTGCATCCTCAGCGCCTTTTCCCTCTTGATCTCCTCCAGGGTTTTGATCCGAACTTCTCCTCCCGCTTTGGCTCTTCCCGGCTCTGCCAGCTGCACCCTGCCTGGCACTGCTGGGCTGGGAACGCTCTGTTTTTTGGGATCAGCCTCAGCTTTGGCCTTGCTGGGGAATTCCTCAGGTTTTTCCTTCTCTTCTCCCAGCCTCTTGTGGTTTTTCTCCGCCAGGGCTCCCGTCAGGGATTTGATGCGGACGGCAGGGGAGGCTCTGGGGGTGGAGTTGGGATCTTCTGGCTTCCTGCCTTCTCCAGGGATTTTGGCTGGGGGCTCTGCTCGCCTCTGGTTGGCTCTTTCCAGACGGATTTCCTCCAGGGTTTTCACCCGGATCTCCTCGATGGGCTTGGCAGCTTTGTCTGTGTTCGGGGAGAAGCACCAGTTAAACAGTCTGGGGATGGGTAAAGGCTCAGAAATTTGTCACAGCACTGAGGGAATTTGGGATTGAGAGGTCTTGGTGTGCCATGGACAGGATGGTTTGGGTGGGAAAGGAGCTTAAAGATTATCCAGTTGCATTCTCTGTGTTCCAGGGATAATTCCCACTATCCCAAGCTGCTCCAAACCCTGTCCAGCCTGGCCTTGGACACTTCCAGCCACAGCTTCTCTGGGAATTCCATCCCTCCCCACCCTCAAAGGGAAAGATTCCTTCCCAAAATCCCATCCAAACCTATTCCCCATCAATCTGAAGCCATTCCCCATCCTGTCACTCCATCCCTTGGAATATTCCCTCTCCACCTTTCCTTCAGACCACACTGAGATCAACCCTAAGCTTCTCCTCTCCATGCTGAACAATCCCAATTCCCAAATTCCAATGAAAAGGAATATTTAAAATGCAATGGTTACCTGGCTCTGTGCTGCTCTGCTCAGAGGGCAATCCCAGCCTCTCCTTCAGGGACTTCAGGACTTGAACTGAAGGACAGAAAGCAAAAAAAGTGGCATAAATCCCGATTTTGTGTGGATATTTGGAAATGAGAGGAGATCAGCGGGATTCAACCAACATGGAAAAGGAACTGCAAGAAGAAAGGAGGAATGGAAAATGCAAAGAGAAGAGTTGGACAGAAGATGCAGGTGTGAAATCCAGGTGTGTTGGGTACCTGTGCCTCTCTTTGGGGCTTTGTCAGCCTTTTCCTGCAGCTCTGCCTTCCTCCCCAGCCTGTCTGCAACGTTCCTCCTCAGGGGAAGGAAAGTTTTCCCAGCTGCAGAGAGACACAAAATGAGAAAAAATTTCAGGATGTTTCTCTGGAGGAGGAGTTTGGAACAATCAGCCAGAAACTTGAAGCCTCCCAGGTTGATTTTTGAGTATTTTTGGGTTTTAGGTGCTAACAGAATTCATTTCTGCTGCCAGTACTTCACAAAAAGCTCTCACCTATGAGGGTTTTCCTTTTTCCCAGTCTGTCAGGAAGATTCAGCTGGATCACAGGATCCTCCCCTGAAATCAAGAAGAATCTCTTCAGTGCACAAAAAGCATTCCCTTTTCAGCCCTTATCCCCAAAAAATGGCATTTTCTGGTAGCCAAACCACAGGAACCAATGAAGGACTGGGAGGAGAAGTGATTTTAATGATAAAAATCCCAAACCTAAAAATTAAGCACCTACAAATCCCAAACTTTTCCAACACAACCACAGCCTTTAAAACTAAAACCAGGAAATGCAGCACCCCATGTCTGAATTATCCTGATTATTAATAATTTGATTTAGGAGCCACACAATGGGAATTTTGGGATTTCTCTTCACCTTCCTTCGAGGAGAGAGTCACAGTTCTCAGCACTGTCCTGACGTTTTCCTTCTCTGGGACAGGAATGCTCCGAGCTTGGAGAGAATCCACAGCCACTCCTGAAGGACCTTCTGCATGGAAAAAATCAGGATTTTTAGCAATTTTCTTGGGATTTGTCTTTGGAATTCCAAGCAGGCCACGTGTCAGAGTAGCCACCCTAAAAAATATGGAAATCTGTCCTGGCAAGATCTCTCAATTTGTAAAAAAAAATTCCTTTTCTGGGAAATTATCCAAGGAATATCGGGATTGAAACCAAGGGTGAACAGAAGGCAGAAGGGTAAGGAAGGAGGGATATTGAAGATATTAACTCACCACCTTGTTTTTTGGCTTTTTCCTTGAGTTTCTTCAATTTGATCTCTTCCAGGGTTTTTATCCCGAAATTTAAGTTGTCATCTGGAAGCACAGAGCAGTTCAGGGAATTGAGGTAAATCCTTCCCAAAATATTGGCAATAAACTCTATCAGCATTCCCCAGGAATTAAAAAAGCCCCAGAACAGGTGGGATTTTGGAAAATTGCCACCTTTTTTCACCTTCCAGGGGGAAATCCACACTTTTAAGCACTGATTCATGGAGAGGAATTAACAATTCCTGTAACATTTGGATATGGAAGGGAATCATTTGATGGGAATGAGCTCCTGGAAAGAACTGGTTCCATTCAGCATCCCTCTGTCCTGGTGTATTTAATGAATATTTTGCTTTTAATTGTGGCATTCTCCTCCCAGCCCCTCCTCCTGCAGCTCCTGGAATACCTTGCTTTGCACTGGAATTGGATTTCCTGGTGGAAATCACCCTCAGCCCATTGTGGGTTTCTGTGGGTGGTGGCTGGACTGGGGTTTTGGTTTCTTCTCCTTCTTCAGAAAGCTGGTCTGGAAGGGAAAAATGAAATTATTAACGCAGGGATTTACCAAGATTTGTCATTTTTAGGTGGTTCATCCAACATTTCAACCCATAAAGATTCAACCCACACAGACTTTTCCCTTCAAAAATCACCCATTTCACGATTTACACATAGATTTAAAGCTGACAGACTTTAAATAATTCCAAAATCCTCACCATCATCATCTTCATCATCATCTGCAGCGTTGATGACGACAGGGGGATGGGTGGGACTGGGGACATTCTCAGAGTTTTCCACTTTCATCACCCCTCTGAGCTGTGGGGAAGGGTTGGACTGCACTGACAGCTTGTTCTGCTGCAGCTGCACCATCTTCACCTCGTCCTCTGCAGCCTCGGGGGGACTGGGCAGTGTGGCTGGGGAGGGAAATGAATCCAATGTGACTCAGGAATTGTGAACTTTGACCCCAAAATGCTGGAGGTTTGATAAGAGGTGGTAGATAAGAGAACACACCTGGGTTCAGTTCTTTGTTCCCCACCCAGGAATGGATTAAAGGAGGGGGAAGGTAAAAATGACAAAGCACAGAGCAGGGAAAAGAAATTCCCAAATCGTAATTCCACTCTATTTCTGTGACTGCAAACCCCTCCTCGAACCTCCAGGTTATTTAAACAAATATTCACAATTAATTATTGAATATTTCAAGAATTAACTTTCAAGGAAAATCAATTTTCAAGGGAAAAAAGGAGGTGAAAAACTCACTTTTGCTGGGGGGTAGGAAGAGCCCATCCACATAACGTCCTTTGGTGTGGTGGAAAGCACAGTTGTGCTTCTGGCAGCCTCCTGGCTGGTTCTCCCAGTAACAGGCAATCTCACTCCTTTTTTTCTGAGGGGAAAAAACCAGAAATTCAGGCTCAGGGAATTCTCACTTGGATCTAAAAGCAGATGTAGATTCCCAAGGGGTCACAGGGAAGGGTTGGAATGTTATTCCAAAGCACTAAAAATATTTCAGGGCTTAGAAATAAGGTTTTGGAGGGTGGAATAAATGAGCATTGTCTGTCTTGGACAATGTCCCACAGTAATTCAGGGTTGAATTAATACAAAAATCCAAAATTATGGGATTATTCAGAGGGAAAAATGGTTTCAATTGCTGGTGAAATTTATCTTTCTGAGTATTACCTCCTTCCTATCTTTTTTTCCACCCCACCCTGTCCTATTCCAAGAGCTCAGGATGAAGTTTTGTGGAGAAATCCAGGGCACAAGAGCCATTTCCCAGGAATGTGGAATTCCACATTTAAGCAGTGAGATCCACATGGTTGCTTTTGCAAAAATTTTTGGGAATAACAGCACTTAACAAGAGAGACACCTTAAAAACTAATTTTTTTTTTCTTCCTCCACCTCTGTCGTGGTAACCGAAATCCCTGTAAATCCCTGCTGTAGGGATTTTTGGGATCCCTGTGGTTTTTTGGGGTGAGAAGAAGGATTTCAGGGAACACTCACATCGATCTCCATGTGCCTGAACCTGCAGACATTCCTGAAGCAACGTCCCTCCTGCCACAGGGTGCAAACTGTCTCACTTCCCAGGGCAGCTTCACAGTGGCGGAAGGCACAGCTGTCTCCCTGAAATCCACAGGAAATCACCAAAAAATGGGATAAGGAAACAAAAAAAATTTTAAAAAAATAAATTAAAAAAAATGTGTTGGAAAAGGAAGCACACAGTGTAAAAAAATCCCAGTGTTTTTAGGGAGTAATGAATTAATTAAGGGGAATCTGTTTGCTCACAGTCTTCACGCTCTTTGTTAAAAAAAAAGGGAAAAGTAGGAAGGGAATGGAAGAATTCCAAAGGGAATTGGATCCAAACTCACCTTGTTGCATGTGGAATAGAAGTAGAAGTAGCAGTCGTCTCCCTGGTTGGACATAGTGGAGAAATCCTTGGAAAAGCTCAGGGTTTTGCTCCCAGGGTTTTCCTGTAGCCTGGGCAAGAATTGGCTTCGCTTCCTCAAAGGCTTCTGCTGGCTTAGCAGTGAGAGCTTCTTTTTAAAAGTAACCCTAAAAAAAAATATTCAGTATTTTTAGGTTTTTTCTATTAATCAAATTTAGCTTTTGAGGGGGAGAATGACCTGAAATCAGCTGGTCACAAAAACGGAGTCGAATTTGTCTAAAACCTCATTTTTAAAATTAAATAATTTGTGAAATGTAGCTAAATTTTTGCTCAAATTTGTCCAGAATTGCAGGAATTTTGTCAGCACAAACTCTATTCTGTGACCTCAGTAACAGTTCTGTGAGGCAGAGAAAAATTAGGGTGTGACCCAAAAGAAATCCACTTTCTGAAAAATTTGGGTGTCATTTTGAGTTATCAATTATATATATATTATATTATTACAATGCATTATTTCACATTACATTGGAGTTACCAATTACATCGATTATATTACTATAATGCATTATTTCACATTATATTAGAGTTACCAATTACATATATTATATTATTACAATGCATTATTTCACATTGTATTATTAACATAATCTACTATTTTGCATTTGAAATGAAACTTTAATTTTAGGGTTTGACCCCAAATTCTTCAAAGATTGGGTTATTGATGAGTTTGAGTTATTGATGACATGACAATATTTTATTATTATTGTGTATTATTTCACATTGTATTATTAATATAATCTATTATTTCACACCTGAAATTAATCTTTAATAATTAGATATTAATAATAATAATAATATATCAATACCATCAGAGTTCAATAACAGAATATCTCAACTCCAAGCTCTAATTTTGATGACATTTTAACGACATTAATCAGAAATAATTGCGATTAACCCATTTTAACAGTGTGCTGGTAATTCCACTGAAATCCCAGATTTTTCCCCAGTCCCAGGGGATTTTGGGGAGCTCACCCACCTGGCCACCTTCAGCCCAGGCTTTGATCTTCCCAGCCATGCAGTTCCCTTCTCCTGTAGGCCGAAGGAGTCCGTGAATGAATAACAAAGGGGCAGAAAGAACTTTCCTCCTCACATTGCCAAGGGAACCTCTCAGCCAACAATTCCAAACTCTGAGGTGCTCTCAGAACAAATCTGACAACTAATGGAGGAAGCCAAGTCCATTTGGAATACTCTCACACTGGAGACAGCCAGGGGTATTTTAGCTCTTCCAAAAAAATAACCAAAAAGAACCATAAAAAAAATAACAACAACGAAAAAATAAAAAAAAAAAGAGAGAGATCCCCAGCGCCTTTTTTAAAGATGAACTCGGGATTCAGTGTGGCTGCAAAAATGAGGCTCCATCTTCCACAGCTGGGGAAATTCTAATTTTTTTTTTTTTTTTAGTAATTATTATTCTTTTTCTTTCTTTTTTTTTTTTTTTTTTTTTAAAACAATTTTAACATTCAGTAAAGTTGCAATTTCGGGTCTTCCGAGCTTTCTTCACCTATTAAGAAAAACACAAAAACCTTCCCCCGTCCTTTACGACCTGCACAGCAACATTCTGTGTGTATAAACCCCCAGATGTGTTTATACACACCCCAAAATTTGGGGAGAAAAACAGGGAAAAAAATCAGCACATTTGGGCACAATTCCAACAGCAAAGTCTGTCACGGGGAGCAAACCGCGGGGAGGAGGGATTTTGGTGATTTGGGGGGAGGTGAGGGGGAGGTGGGGACGGTGTGACAGGATTTGGGGACACAGTTGGGGACACAGGACACACACAGAGCCATTTATCCCATGGGAATTGCATCCAGGGAAAGCAGGGAGGGAAAGCAGGGATGCAGCAAGCTTTGGGAGGCTGGGTTGGGATTTGGGGTTGGGAATTCTTTGGTTTTCCATCCAACAGCACAAATTTCCCATCATTTGTCCATCATTTCCCTAATCCATTTATCCATCATGAGCTTGGATCCAATTCAGCAGCTGATTGGGTTTTTTGGTGCCACCAGAACCTAATTTTATTCACTTTTTTTTTTTTTAATTTTTAACATGAAATCACCCATTCAATTCTGATATTCTCATAAAATGGGATTTTTAGGTTTTCTCTCTCACACAACCTGCAACCAGACCAGCTAAAATCCAAAAAAAAGTGAATTTATCCCCCTTCTCACAAAGGATTTCTGGCTCTTGGGGGGAACAAAACTGAATGGAATTGTTCTTTACAGGTTAAGAAGAAACCTTTTTTACTCACACAAACACTAGTGAATTTTCCCAGGATTTTGGGGTTTTTTTTTTTTTTGGCAGGGAATTTTCCCAAATCTAAAATAAAGAGAGGAAAAGTTGGGTTCTCATATTAGTGATTGGTTTGTTTTTTGGGTTTTTTTTGACTGCTTGACAAAGGGAATAAAACAGGAATTGAGTTCAAGGTTTCCTCCCCTTCTTCAATCTCCAAGGAATTAATTCACTTTACACCTTCAAAAACCACATTTTGGGTCATGGAGATTCCTGGGAATCTATTCCTAAAAACTCCTGGAGCTCCTTCTGCTGGAAGTTCAGCGTTTTTCCAGGTGTTTTACCAACACTCCTGGGAGTTAAAATTAAATTTCAAGCCCGAATTCTTCAGTCTGGTCTGGGCAGGAGTTAAAATCCATGGGAATTCCAAGTGAAATCAGGAGGAATTCCCAGTCGGGAAGGTGGAATTTCCTTTCCTCAGGCAGTCAGACACACCTAAAAATGCAACATTCCTACATCCACCACCCTGGGGGAAAGGAAATCCCTTCAGGTTTGATTCCTTTAGCAACTAAATCAGCTTTGCTTTTCCATATTTTTTTTTTTCATATTCCAAGAGGGTGAATCTTGTTTAAAGGGTGGGAATAAAGCAAACCTTTGGAAAAAAAAACAATTAAAAAAATCAACCAAAAATCCCACAGAAATTCCCAGTGAAAACCCCTCAAAGATCTAAACTCCATCAGGGTAATTTAATGATAAAAAAGGTTCATTAAAAACCTTTTCTTTCTTTTTTTTTTTTAATTTTAAACTGGCGTCAAGGTGGCCATTAAAAAAAATAATTAAAAATAAAGAATAAACATGAGTAACTCTGGTGCACTCAGCAGGTCTCTAATTAATTCAAATTAATGAGAATTTTAAACACTTTTTTGGTCCAGAACTCCACTAAAAAAATTGCAATATAATATTTTTAAACCAATTTTCTGTAAAAAAAAAATCAAAAAAATAAAAAATGCAGCAGCTGGGAAAAAATGCCAAAAAACCAACATAAACTTTGTATTTTTAAAGGGAAAATAAACACCTGAGAGGAGTTTTCCTGCACCTCCCTGGGTGGAATTCTCAGGTTCAAATCCCCCAAATTTCCCTGGAAAAGCTTCTCCTGCTGCTCCATTCCTTTCATTCCTCATGCCATCTGATGATTCACCTCCTGTCCATCCGGTGACAAGGAAAAACATGAGGAATTACACATTTTAACCCCTTTTTCTGCTATTTTTTCAGCTTTTTCCTCCACAGGAATCACCCCCAAACTAAGCCAAGCTGCTACATCCACTCTTGGATAAAAGAGAAATAATCAGAGAAAATAAACTCTTTTTTTTTCCTATTTCTGAGCTCAACCCTAGCAGTGCTTTCCTGTGACAATTCCTCCTCCTGGCTGAAATATTTCATTAAATCCCCAAAAAAGACTCGATTTCCCCTTGGGAAGAAGTCCTCCACTTATATTTTTTTAACAGCCGAATAAAGCCGGATTTTCAAACTTTATTTGGGGAATGAGTGTCATTCTGGGAACAACCTGGAGCTTTGCTGATCCCTGAAACAACAAAAATCCCCTTTTTTGCCTTTTCCATCACAAAAACCCACGGCAGGAAACACAAACCTCTCAGCTCCAACCTTTAAAAAACAAGAAAAAAACCCCAAAAAATTCACAAATTGCGTTGTTTGAAGAACCCACGGCAGGAATTCCGAGCTGGTGCATCCAGAGTTACTCAGATCCTGAAATTCCTTCGGGCAGCGAGCAGCAATTAGGTGATTACATGACAAACACCCCTCGGACGCGTTGTTACAACAGGGAGGAACAACGTTTTACCCGGAAAATAAGGAATTTTCGGGTAAAATGTGGTGAATTTCGCTAATTTGGTGGTGATGGGGGGGGAAGCTCTGTGGAAAGGCCTAGAGGAGAGAGGAGCTCCCCAAGACCCCGGGGGGAAAACATCTCATTCCGGCCTTATTCCCATTAATTTAACCTCATCCTGGTCTTATTCCCACTGATTTCACCTCATCCAGGCCTTATTCCCACCGAATTTCACCAAATCCACCGAATTCCGGCTTTATCCCCACCAATTCCCCCTCACCGTGGCCTGATTCCCACCTAAACACACCTCATCCCGGCTTTATTCCCACTTAATTTCACCAATTCCACCGAATTCCGGCCTTATTCCCACTATTTCCACCTCATCCCGGCCTTATTCCCGTCTAATTTCACCTCATCCCGGCCTTATTCCCACTTAATTCCACCTAATTCCACCTCATTGCGGCTTTAATCCCACCGAATTCCACCAATTCCCCCTCATCTCGGCCTTATTCCCACCTAATTTCCCTCATTCCGGCCTTATTCCCACTATTTCCACCTCATCCTGGCCTTATTCCCACCTAATTTCCCTCGTTCCGGCTTTATTCCCACCTAAAACCACCTCATCCCGGCCTTATTCCGACTAATTTCCCCTCATCGCGGCTTTATTCCCACCAAATTCACCTCATACCGGCTTTATTCCCTTTAATTCCCCCTCATCCCGGCGTTATTCCCCCAATTCCCCCTCACCGCCCCTCTCTCTCTCTCTCGCTGAGGGCACAGCGCGGCCTGCGCGCCTCTGAGGGGAAACCGCAGCGGAGCCCCCCGCCATCCCAAACAGCCGCCGCGGGACGGGGAACCGCTCTATTTACGGTGGATCGGGGAGGTTTACCGAGCCCCCGGGGGCCGCCGTGCCGCCGTGCCGCCGGGCCGGGCTGCGATCCGCGATCCGCCGCTGCTCTCGGCGAGCTGTCCCCGCTGCCCGCATCAAAGATGGCGCCCGGCGCCCGCGCAGCCTCAGCGCGCCCGCCGCCAAGATGGCGGCCGGAAGTGGCTTCACTGCCGGGGACTTCCGCCCGGCGGGGAAAGAGGGCAGAGAGGGGAAGGAAAGAGGAGGCGGGCGGGCGCAGGAAGCAGAGAGGTGGTGCGGGCGGGCGGGGTTTTTTGTGTTTTTATTATTTTTATTATTTTTTTAATTATTGTTTTTATTATTACCCGCGCTTCGGGAAAAAACCCTCAAAAAGCGTCAAAAATGGGGCGAAACGCTTCGACTGGGGGGGGAGAGGTGTTGAATCCAGCCTGGATTATGTTTACAAATTAAAAAAAAAGAAGGAATTGTGGCTGTTGTGTCGATTTAAAAATAATAAAAGCAGGGAAAAGGGTGAGATTGCACAGCAAAGCTTTTCCATCCCATTCCTGCCCCTTGGAATCAGATCAAAGTATCAAATTGGAGACTTTTGGGATTGAATTTTCTTACAAAATTTTCCCATGGTGGCCCTGGAGGTATTAAAGACATAGAGAAGATAATTCTTCTCCATGAAGAACAGCTTCCCAATGATTCCCAATCAATGCTTGGGAATGAGAGGATTTAAGTGGGAATAAGAGGATTTAAGGGGCTGGTTGCTTTTATTTCCCATTTTCCATATTTTCCACATTTTTCCATATTTTCCACATTTTCCCATATTTTATCCAAGGACAAAATGCTCCTTCAGAGGCATTTGCAGGTGTGGAAGCAGCACAGCTGGAAGGCAATCCCAAGGAGATCCCAACTCCTCCAGGGATCACACTGGGAATGGGGAAAGGGATGTTCCTGGGCAGGGCAGGGATGTCACCCTTTTGGTGGCATTTGGCAGCAGTTTGGGGACTTTCCTGGGAGGTGCTGGCAGGAGAAGTGACCGAGTGACAGAACTCCACGCCAAGGGGAGTTTGGGTTGGTTTTGTGATGAATGAGTGGATAGTGAATGTTGGCTTTGGCATCCATGAATTTATAAATCATTTATAAATAATAAGGTATTGTGTAAAGTAGCACTGGGATAAAATAAAATTAATTAGAAACAAAGTCAGAGTGAATTGTATCTATGTAATAGTTGGAGTTCGCTAGAAATGTGAGAAATACATGGGAATAAATGTCTTTTGAACTGATAAACCACAAAGCCAGAGATCAAGATGTCCTGAAGGAATAAAAAGAAATAAACCTCATGCATCCCAGGAAATCTGTTATCTACATTCACACCTCCCTGGGAAGAGTGTCAATAAATTGAATTAGAGCTAAAGAAAACTTCTTTAGACTTCTGAGACAAACCAGAAGACCAAGATATCTCCAGCCTGGCTAAGAGGGGCAAAGAGCAAAGAAGGAGGAATTATTGGAGTGTAAATAGATTTTTTTGGAGTGTAAATATTTTTTTTTGACTTAATGAATATGTAACAGTCACAGAAAGTACTTAAACACACATTAAAATGAATAAGACTGAGAATAAGGCAAATCTGCCACTCCTGTAAGGCTTTGCCCTCCTAATAAATGTTCAATATTATATTCCTAAAAATGGGAATTTTGGCTTGGGAATTTGTTTCTCCCAGGGCTTTCCCAGGAGGTGCTGGCAGATGAAGTGACAGAACCCCTCACCAAGGGCAGTTTGGGTTGTTTGGATCCCCATCCCTCCTCCCACCCCACCAATTCCCATTCCTCGATTTTGGGACATTTCCCGAGCTGCTGGACACACAGAGCGACACACTCACACGTTTCATTCTCTGGATGCACTGTTTCTGCTCAACAGCCAAAGCTTTATTGATTCCAAACCATTCCCCTTCTCCCCCTTTTTTTCATCCTTTTTTAACTCCTCACCCCCTTCTCCCACTCTGCTGCTTCCATTTTGGAGGATTTATCTCAGTTTTCTCGGAAGAAGCCAACGGACAATTCATTCAGATTATTATTATTTGTTTTTTTTTTTGTCCTCCCAAGATCCATATAAATTACATGCAAAACATTGTACATAGAGATTAATATCAAAATGCAATACAGATCAGGTGCACTTGAAGCTGGACTCTAGGATATGGCAAACACACCAGGGTACATATTGCTTTGAAACCACCATTGTTTTTTGTTTTTTGTTTTTTTTAAATGTCATGCATACCACATAATATTCAGTCTTCTGTTTTGTATTTTGGTTTTTTTTTTTCTTTTTCTTTCTCCTGTCTTTTTTTTCTTTTAATTTTTTTTTTTTTTTTACAAAAATACCAGTGCTTATTATACTGGGGAAAAAAAAGAAAAAAGAAAAAACTCAGCTCGGCGTGCCCTCTTCAAGAAAAGAAATTTTTTTTTGTTTGGTGAGAGCGTTGGATAAATATATATACACACACATAAATGTTGAGTTCAGACTGTATATATATATATATTTATTGTAGGGGAGGAGATCAACTCAAGGAAATAAACTAAAGGCAGTTTTAGCCATGGGCTTTGCTGGGTGAAAATCAGGGATTTGGGGAGCAGGAGGAGAGCAGAGCTGGGGATGCTGGAGAGGAAAAGGTGCCAAAATCCCCGTTTGGGTGGAAAAAGCAGGAAAAATGTTCCCCCACATCTCGAGGGGAGAGCTAGGAAGGAATTTTTGGGGCTCTGAGCTCCACGAGGGGTTGGAGCAGAGCAGGAACGACGCGGGTCCAGGTGTCCCCAAGAGGGACAAAAAAGCTTCCAGGGATCTCCTGCTGTCCCAAAGGGTGACAGGAACCGGTGGTGGCACTTTGGGGACACCCTGGCTGGATTTGGGATGTTTTTTTCCCGCCACCCCATCCGAAAGTGGCCAAACCCTCTAAGCCAGGGTGGAAAACACAGGCAGCCCATGCTAAAATGTGGTTTAGTTTGTTTCCTTCTCCAGACCGTCTGGAAAAATTCCCTCGGAAGCTTATTGCACAAAATAAAAAACCTTCCAGGGGGCAAAAAAAATGGAATCGAACCTCCCCACACCCCTCTCCCTGTGCAAACCACCAGAACCTCGGCGGGAAGAAGAACTCAAGTTGAACGCTAATTTCAACTCGAGAACACGTCAAGTTGTCGCTAATTTCTCGAACCGCGCACAGGCGGTGGTGGGAATGTCTTTGGTACCAATCCGCCAATTCCGCGGAAAATCCACGGGAAAATCCGCCAATTCCCATGGAAAATCCACGGGAAAATCTGCCAATTCCACGGAAAATCCACGGGAAAATCTGCCAATTCCACGGAAAATCCACGGGAAAATCTGCCAATTCCCACGGAAAATCCACGGGAAAATCCGCCAATTCCCATGGAAAATCCGTGGGAAAATCCACCGAACTCCGCGGGAAAATCCGCCAATTCCACGGAAAATCCACGGGAAAATCCGCCAACTCCGCGGAAAATCCACGGGAAAATCCGCCACCGAGGGGCCCTGCCGGGATGAAGGACGGGATGCAGGAGGACGTTCAGAGAGTTTTAATAACAGAGCATTCCAAGGCGGGTTGAGCGCGGAGCACAGAGGGGTGGCTTGGCTTTCCTGGCGGGCACGGCGCTGTCCCTCCCCTGCTCCGAGCGGTTCAAACCAAGCGGGAAAAAAACCCCCCAGAAATTATAATAATATATATTTATAGATATATTTATATCTCCCCCTAGTCGAGGCATGTTGTAGGAAGTCCCCAAAAGTCCGTGCCGTCGTTTTTTTGGAGCACCAATCTCCCCCAAATCTCTTTTTTTTTTTTTTGTTTTCAATAACTTAAGCCAAGAGTCAGCTGCTGCCAGGATATCACTGAAACTTACCCCAAAAGGAAGAAAAAAAAAAAAAAACCAACAACTTTACAGGAAATCTGCACGAGGAACATTTATACTTGAAGCAACCAGCCATACAACAACATAATTTATAGATATTTATATTAAAAAACCCCATTTGTGTCATCCAACTCACGGCTAGTAGAAAGATGGCTGCTCAGAGAAAAGGAAGCTGACTGGCATCCGATGGCTGAATTAATTAATTAATCCACGGAATTAATTAAAGTGTCCCTGCCAACTGCCCTCACGCAGTCGCGGGACCCGAGATTTATTTTTTTTTCTTTCTTTAAACAAAATACATATGGCTGACGTAAAAATATCCGTTTCTGAGCTAAAGAAAACTAGATTTTTTTCTTTTTTCTCTTTTTTTCTTTTTTTTTCTTTTTTTTTTTTTGCATAATATTTATATATCTCGTTATTTCTCCCCTCCTAATATGGAAACTAGAACGACAAAAATAGAGCAAACTAAAGGAACGACCAGACCCTTGTGGCAAACCCTGCCAAGTCACAGATTTCTGGGAGTGACTTCGAGAGCCTTCCAAAGTTGGCTTGAAGTTGTTGTTGTGGTTGGTTTTGAGTCTTTTTTTTATTTTTTCAACAGGCCTGAGGTATTAAAAAAATATCAAAAGAAAAAAAAAATCGGTGCATCCCCCCCCCAAAAAAAAGTATTCAATAAATATTTATGTAAGCTTGTAAGAACACCATCTTTTCTCTCTTTTTTTTTTTTTTTTTGGTTTTTTTTGCAAGTATTTAAAATAGAAAAAGTGATTTTTTTTTTAAGCAACGTCACCTTTAGCGCAGAACCAAAACCCCACAACCACCCCTCGTTTGGTTGGTTTGTTTTTTTTGTTTTTTTCATCTTTCCTGGTGTTTAACCCAAGATCCCCTCACTCCCCTGGGTCATTTTTCCGGGGAGGGAGGGCAGGAGGAGCACTGAATTTACACTGAGGATGGGCAGTGGTGGCAATTCCTTCTCGCTGTTGGCAGTGAACAAAGCCCAGCTCGCCAGCACCAGGGTGGGAAACCCGGGGATATTTGGGATTTTTGGGACCTTTCCCCAGCTTTTGGGGTGGGAACGGGGCGAGCTCGTCCTTCCCTCCTCCTCCCACCCCACGGAAAGGCCAGGCTGGGAGCGAAGCGAAGACACTTGGTTTGTGGTTTTGTGGTTTAAGGAACACTTGAATCTTGGCGAAGATCTGGGCCCTGGCGTGGCAGGAGGTGCTGCAGGCAGTGCTCGGACAAGGCACGGGAGATTCCGCTGTGCGTTCCTGGAGGGAAGGAGGGCAGGAGAACCTCTCCCGGGAAATCTCTGGGTTGGGAATTACTGGAGGAGAGGAGGAAGGTGGGGAGAACCTCAGCCTTTCCCAAAAAACCTCTACACTCCCAGGGATGGGAATTACTGGAGGAGAAAGGTGGGGAGGAGAACCTCAGCCTTTCCCGAAAAACCTCTGCGCTCCCAGGGATGGGAATGACCTTGAAATTCCAGCTAATTCCTGCTTCTCCAAACCGAGCCAGAGGGGATGGAGGAGGAGGAAGGTTGGGAGGAAAACCTCTCCGCTCCCTGGGGATGGGGAATTACTGGAGGAGAGGACGAAGGTGGGGAGAAGAACTTCAGCCTTTCCCAAAAAAACTCTACGTTCCCAGGGATGGGAATGACCTTGAAATTCCAGCCACTTCCAGCCAATTCCCACTGCTCCCAACTGGGATGGAGAAGGAGGAGGAAGGTGGGGAGGAGAACTTCAGCCTTTCCCGAAAAACCTCTGCGCTCCCAGGGATGGGAATGACCTTGAAATTCCAGCCACTTCCAGACAATTCCCACTGCTCCCAACTGGGATGGAGAAGGAGGAGGAAGGTGGGGAGAACCTCAGCCTTTCCTGGAAAACCTCCCAGCTCCTGGGGATGGGAATTACTGGAGGAGAGGAGGAAGGTGGGGAGGAGAACCTCAGCCTTTCCCGAAAAACCTCTGCGCTCCCAGGGATGGGAATGACCTTGAAATTCCAGCCAATTCCAGCCAACTCCTGCTTTTCCCAACAGAGCCAGAGGGGATGGAGGAGGAGGAAGGTGGGGAGGAGAACCTCAGGCTCTCCTGAAAAATCTCTGCGCTCCCAGGGATGGGAATTACCTTGAAATTCCAGCCACTTCCCACTGCTCCAAACTGAGCCAGAGGGGATGGAGGAGGAGGAAAGTGGGGAGAACCTCAGCCTCTTTCAAAAAACCTCAGGAATGGGAATTACTAGACAGGAGGAAGGTGGGGAGAAGAACCTCAGCCTTTCCCAAAAAACCTCTGCGCTCCCAGGGATGGAAATTCCCTCGGACAGCCACTTCCAGCTAATTCCTGCTTCTCCCAACCGAGCCAGAGGGGATGGAGGAACAGAGAGTGGCAGAGATTCCTCCAGCCCAAGGTCACAACCAGGGGAGCAGCAGCAGGAGCTCTCAGGGAAGGAGCTCAGCCCCAGCCAAGCACATCCTGCCTCCTGCTCCAGAGGGACAATCCAGAGCCAGCTCCAAGGAAGGGACTCTCTCTGAGTTACTCCAAGGGATGGAGGTGAGGCAGGGCTCAAGGGGGACAGATGACCAGCACAGTGAGGCCAAGCCTCTGGCAGCACCTTCCCTGGAAGCCCTGCAGCCATCTGAGCCCAACCTGCCACCTCCAGGAAAACCAAGGATCATCGGAGCTTCCCTCCCTTCCACTGGATCATGACGGCTGGATTGATCCCTCCCAGGATTCAGGAATTCTCAGCGTTCTTTTGGAGCTTCTGGGCATGGCTGGAGCCTCCTCCTGGATCCTTCAGCGCTTCCCTGGAGCTGCCACTGTGAGGCTGAGGGGTTCTGGAACCCAACAGCACAAAAAAAGGGCGAAAATCCTTCTGCTCTGGAGGGCAGGAGCTGGGAGAGCTGCAAAAAACCTCACACCATGAGTTTCCCCCTGGGCAAGAGCAGCAGAGAGGGCTCTGTTAAAATGCCCCAGGGAAAAGCTGCATCCCTCACAACTCGGGGAGGTTCTTTCCACCTTTTCCCTGGTGTTTCACCTCCACCCGTGCAGGAAAATCAGAATCTCTCACCTCCAGCAAGGTCAGAACCAAAGCCACCTTCATTTCTCACCTGCCAGTTTGGGAACGGAGAGGGAAAAACGTGTTGGGCACACACAGAGAGGAGCTGGAAAAAGCCCAGGTACCATTTTTCGAAGGAGGAAGACTGGTGGACATCCCTGGATCTCTCAACCTTGGAGTAAACACCTTCCCCTGGCTGGGATTTTTTTAGTTTATTCCTCAATTTTCGCACTGGAGCGGTGACTGCCCCATCCCATTTCCCACTGACAAAAGTTCCTGGGAGGGCAAATCCCACAAGCAAAGAGCAAACCCCCAACGTTAGAAGAAAAAAACCCCCCTAAAAACCACAAGTGGAAAAAACAACAACAAAAAAAAAATTAAAACTCAAGTCACAAGTGCACCCCCAGCCCTTGGGCTGAGGGTGTGTAAGACTACAACAACTTGAATTTCCTTGGAACATGCATTTTTCCAAAGTGAAAACCCGCTGGCTCCAGATGCCTGGAGCCCAACTCTTGGAGAGGAAAGAACCTGGCTGCTTCCTCTGGGTGAGTACCACGGAAAATCAGGGATGGAGATGCACAATTTGGTTGTTTGTTTTGGTTTTTTTTTTTGGCTTAGCCTCTCTCCCAACACCCCAGCGTGGTGGTACTCTGGTTCCCACTGCTAAATAACGGTGTAAAAAAAAAAAAAAAACCAACCAAAAACCCAACAAAACGAAACAAAAAGAGAAAAAAAACAGGTAACACCCCCCCCAACCACCCTCCCCAAAAATAAAAACCACCCCCCAGATGATGATGATACAGGCATGAGCAGTTTGACACGGAGTGACCGCGGCGTGGGATCAGTTACTGGTGCTGGGATCACACAGCGCCGAGGCTGACGAGGAGGAGGAGGACGAGGAGGAAGAGGGGGAAATCCCAAGTTCTAAGGTCAAACGGATGTCTCCAGGCTGTGGAAGGGGCTCCCGGGCTCCGGGAAGGTGAGCTCGCTGTCCACCGCGTTGTTGTTTCTGTTCAGGGCCGTCGACCCCGCCAGGCTGCCCCCACCTCGCTTCTGGAGTCCGTCGGGCTCGGGGTCGTCGTCGGCGCCGTCAAGGAATGGTGTCCGAGGCTCGTCTTCCTCCAGGATGAACTCCGGGTGGGTCATGAAGTTATGGATGGAGCTTCTGGATTCGGGTTTCTCGAGGCCTTCGTAGAGGGAGCTACGGAACGCATTCACCACTTTGATCTGGGCGGCGTGGGGGGGGAGAAAAAACGGGGTCAGTAGGGCTGCCGGAGGGCGAGCTCGGGGGAGAAAGTGAAAAATAAATGATGGAAGACAAACCGTCGAACGGAAAGAAAAAAAAAAATAAATAAAACAACGAAACAGCACGACCACAGCGACAAAATCACCACTGAACAGACAGCTCGGTCAAAAATGAGACATCTACGGTGAGCTGGGCTCAGACTCAGGCACTACGGGGGCGGTGGGTGGCCTCAGAAGCCACCCGCCGGCTATGGGGTGGCCTCAGAAGCTGCAAGAGAAGACACGGGACGGCTCAAATCCACCACCCCAGCAGCACCCTGGATGGATGGACGGACGGATGGATGGATGAAGCCGGGATGCATTAGTCGGTCGTTACGGGTTGTGCGCGCCCGGGGTGCACGGACACAGGACAACGAGGTGGGACACTACTGCTCCAGAGAGGTGGGTTAGGCAGACAGCGGGGGCACTTCCAGGCAAATCTACCGTGGGTGGGGTTGGGTGGGGTCGTTCCTGTGTTGGTGGGAAGGAGTGGGGCTTTCCAGAGGTGTCTCTGGGTTTTTGGAGCCCGAGATCCGGGTGGGAGTGGGAAATCGGATCTGGGTGGATGTGCGGGGAGGATCCAGGTCTGTGTGGGTTTTCCCCACACTGCTGGAGCTCTGGATCTTTCCCCTGCTCCTGAAGGAGACCCAGTGGTTTCTGGAGGCAGGAATTCGGTTGGGTATTCCAACTGAAAAGGAATTCCAGCTGCAAAAAAATCCTGGGAATGCCCCAGGGTAGCTCCACCAAAATCCAGGCTCCTCCTGCTGCAAGCAGGACATCCAGAGCCTGGTTTGGACCACCAGAGAATGGCTCTGCCCCTTCCACTGCACTGGAAGGGAGAGAGCTGGGAACACGCCTGGATGGTGGCTGGCAGTGGATTCCAGACCCTCTGGAATTCCAGATCCTCTGAAATTCCAGCCTCAAACCCTTCCAGCCGAGCTGCGAGGCCAGGAGGGTGACAAGTGTCACATCCCAGCTCTGCTGGGGTCTAGGGGAGCCTTGGCTCTGTGGAGCAGAGCTGATGCAGGACCAGGAGATCTCCTCTCCCGAGGAATCCCCTCCAGATCCCTGGAGATTTGTCCAGCACTGCTGGGAGCATCAGGAAAGGCAATTCCAGTCGTTG
This sequence comes from Entomyzon cyanotis, assembly GCA_024500445.1. Lineage (NCBI taxonomy): Eukaryota > Metazoa > Chordata > Aves > Passeriformes > Meliphagidae > Entomyzon > Entomyzon cyanotis. The sequence continues at coordinate 4,213,570 of JAKEPQ010000908.1, read as the reverse complement.
TGCTCCATCTCCTGCCCCGTGGAAGGAGCTTTGCTCCTCCTCAGCTTCCTCCACTTGTTCCCCACCCGAGGAACCATCCCTGCCTGCTGCTGTGGTGTCCCTGTGACTGAAACTGGGGAACAAAAGGGATCCATGGATCCCACAGACGGGGTGGAGAGCAGCATCCCTGTGGGAATTTCTGTGCAGATCCAGAAATCCCCTAGGATGAGGGAAATGAGCTGTGTGTGTTCTGCCACCTCTGTGGGCTGCAGATGTGTGGGGGAGCAGGGACCTCACCCCAAATCCTGGTGACAATAAATTTTTAATTTAATTGTTAACTTGTTTAATAAATTTGTGACAATTAACTGGGTTCAGTTGTCCCCCTGGGTTAAACTGTCCTGTCCCTGGCACCCATCCAGGTGGGAATTCCACCTCCTGAGGATCTCTGATCCCACAAAAATGGGAACCTGATGGGGCTGGGGACCAACTGAGAGCTGGATTTGTGCACTAATAACCCTGGATAAATCCAGGTGAATGCACAGGACAAGGGACACCACCGAGGCCACCTCAGACTGACCATCTGTCACACCAGCAATGACTTCAGAGCAGCAACTGCAAGTCCTGACCCCTAAAAAACCGAATTAATTAAGGATAACGAATCCAACCAAGCCAAGGAGAGCCTGGGGGCTGAGAAAGGCTCAGTGACTGCCAGAGCCACGAGGTGGTGGCCGAGGAGAGCTCAGATTTAGGAGCTCTCAGCCCCTCTCAGCCCCCTCAGCTCCTGCTGCCGCTTCCCTCACATTTTCCTCCTTCCCCCACGCCTGCTGCGAGAGGAATTCAGCTGTTCCCTTGTCAAAGGAGGGGAAATGTGTTCTGAATGAGGCAGGCAGCGCCGGCAGAGCTGAATTCCAGGCTGGGAGCCCTCCCTCGCCGCCGCCCACGGCCAGCCTGCCGCCTCCTCCCCACCTGGAAACTTCACAAACAACCTCCAGGCTGGGAATTCATTCCATTCTCACACCATCCCTGCCTGCAGCACCTCCACGTGCCGGGCAAACCCCACGGGAATGACATTTCCAGGCTCTGCCCAGCTCCTTCAGCCCGGGGCAGAATTCCTGGGGGAGCAAAACCTGGAGGTCATCGCTGAGACCTCTCCAGGAGGGACACGGCAGGTCCAGCCCTGGAAAAACTCATCCACAGGAGAATTCATCCACCATGGATCTGCGTGGAGGGAAGAGGAGCTTTGGAAAAAAGGGAAGCAGCAGAGGGAAATGAGAGAAGTCCAGGCAAGAAAACAGCAGGAAGGTTTGGAGACCTGGGTTAGCTCCTGAGGTTTGAGCTAGCCATGTTTTCTATTCCCTCGCTGCGAAATGGGGGAAAAACACGGATCCACAGGCTGCAAAAACCCTGCATTTTGGTCTCAGCCCGCCCCAAACCCTCTGCCCTGAGCAGATTTTATTCCGTGAGGAAGTCTGGGAGGCATTCAGCTGCAGCTGGGAGCAGGAGGCAGCTGTGCTGCTCCAGCACCGCTGGGGTTAAACCCAATCAGCTGCCAGCCCCAGAGTCAGCTAAACAGAGAGAAAACAAAATTATCCCAAATTCTCTCTCCTCCCCCACAGTGCATAAACAGCGGAGCCTGAAAGCTCTCCACAAAGTCACCGAGGGTATTTGTCTAATCAGAGAACGGGGATAAGTGACTGTGCAATAAAAAAGCCAATTATCCGGCAGAGACACATTGCCTACTCCCAGCCTGCGGAGAGGATCCACATCCACGTGCTCAGCAGCCCCAACAACCAACACTGAGAGAGGCTCTGCACCAGACAGGGCTTCTTTTGGGGTCTGGAATGCCAGTCCCAGGTCCAGGATTCAGAATTCCCACTGATATCCAGCAGGAATGTGGTTTCCATGCCCATTTCCATGCAGAGTTGTGTCTGCACATCCTGAGATCCAGCACATAATGAACAGAGAGAGTGGCTCTGCATCAAAAAGGGCTTTTTTTGGGGTCTGGAAAGCCAGGGCTGGATCCAGGATTCAGAATTCCCATTGGGATCCAGCAGGGATTCTTTTCCATGCCCACTTCCATGCAGAGCTGTGTCTGCACACCCTGAGATCCAGCGTGTGTGCAGAGCAAGGTGGCACTGAGGATCCTCTGGCTGCCCTGGGGAGCAGGAGAGCCCCAGGGATGTCCCCATGGAGCCCCAGGGATGTCCCCATGGAGCCCCAGGGCAGCTCAGGGATGGCTCAGCTCTGTCCCCCAGGCCATGCAAGCCCCCAGGTGGGGACAGAGAGGGGGACAGCAGCCCCGAGGTGTCACCAGCTGAGCCACGGGCAGGGCTGTCCCCAGGCACCACCCACAGCAGGAGCAAATCCTGCTTCTCCCACGGCCTTCCCGTGGCTCAGCCAGCCCTGGGGACAGTCCCAGAGGCCACTGTGCCTCCAAAAGAGATTCAAAGCAACGCCTCTGCCCATCCCTGGGGTATCCCAGGGCCGGGCAGTGGAAAGAACCAGCAGGATTTGGGCTCAGCCTTGCCCTTCTCCCAGCAATGCTCGTGAACTCAGGGATTTTTGAGCAAGAACTGCCAATTTTAGCCCCCCCCTGAGGAGGGTGGACTCAAACACCAGCCCTGCAAAGGAGGAGAAGAGGTAAAACTGGAGGAAGCAACGAGGAATGGGGAGGGAAAAGGATCAGCAAGGTTGATAACTTGTTAACAGCATAAAAACTGGGGTTGTTTTTTTCAACTTTCCCGCCCCGTCCTTCGGGTTTGGGACTGAGTGTGCGAGTCAAGGCTGAGAGGGAGAGAGAACAGGCAGGGTTAGGGGGGTGCAGGTGCTCTCTGTGGTTATTAGAAGTCATGCATTGTAAAACCATCACTCACTGCCCGCAGGAGGAGATGCAGCAGCAGCAGCAACAGCAGAAGTGGTGGGAGTGGAATTGACGGAGGAAAGAGCTACATGGGTTGGGCTAGAAACATTTTTTACATCGTGGTGCTGGCTCACGATGGAAGGCTGTCTCCTGAGGGCTCCCTGCAAAGAGGAGGCGCCGGTCTGGAATGTGTAAACTACGTCCATCTGCAAAGAACCAGAGAGTGAGATAGCGACGCCCGGCCAGGGATGGGGACAGGGGACAGGGGAGGAGCGGGGAGGCCGGGCAGACACACAGACAGCGAGGAAGGAGGAGGATGGAGAGGTGAGGAAGAGGAGGAGGAAGGAGGAGAGAGCCCCACCACCCCGCGCTGCCCTGAACCCACTGGGGGTTTTGCTGGTTGGGAGCAGAGAGAGCGTCTGGCTCTGCCCTTCCCTGGGGAGGCAGAGCAGCAGGATTGATCCCCCCACCGGGAAAAAGGCTGCGGTGGGAGGCAGTGGCAGAGGAAACACCTGGGGTTATCCTGGGGATCTGCAGGAAGAGCAGAGAGAGAGAGAGGGTGGGCAGAGGTGTGAGCGGGCAGCCGGTGGGGCTGGAGAACTGCGCTGGGAAAGGGCTGCTGGTGCCTCAGCCCTGTGGGGCTGGTTGGGGACACGCCGTGGGCTCCTCTGGCACGAGGAGATGGCTCAGCAGGGGGCTCTGGGTGGGAGCTGCAGCACCCTGGTGGTGGGGCCACCCTGTGGATGTGTCCCCAGAGGGTGACACTTGAGGAACCCGGCAGCGTCCCGGTGCCACCGTGGCTTCTTTGTGGCTGGATTGTCCCAGCCCTGTGGCACCTTTGGGACACCTCCAGGCCCAGCTGTGGCTCGTGCTGTGGAGCTGTTTCACACACGGCTTTGCTCCTGCCCCGCTCTGGTGTCCCTCTGCTCCCCACCCTCCAGGGAAGAGCCTCTTCAGGCACCCCGAGTGGGGACAGGAGCTCCCCTGGATGCTCAGGTTGGACCCTGAGGAGGCTCCAGGAGCATCCAGGAGTGTTTCTCATGTGGCAAGAGCTCATCTCATCTCATCTCATCTCAGCTCATCTCATCTCATCTCAGCTCCACCACAGGGAAACACCTGGGAACACCTGGGGACACCTGGGGCACCTCTGGCACTGCAGCCCTTGGGACCTCCCAGATTTCCACCACATCTGGATCACTTCCAGCAGGTCCTGGAAGCTCCCAGCATGTTTTTCCTGTGGATGAAGCACTGGTTACCCCTCACAAAAAGCCCCTTGGTGCTCACAACAGGAATTGAGGCAGAGCTTCGCCTTGAAGCCATGGAGGTGACACAGAGAAGGGACATTAGCTCTGCCCCAGCCAGTGTCACCAGGCCATCTGTCAGAGGGACAGAAAGGAGGAGGAACAAAGGTGACCCAGCAGCCTTGAGTGCCAGGGGACAGCAGGACAGCTCTGCCCAGGCCTGGAGGGAAAGTGAGAGGCACAAAACTCTGCCTGCCCAGCGGCCTGGGGCAAAACCCACCCTTTTGGGGTGGAAAAAAAGGGAAAAAGTCATGGAAAAAAGTCAGGGAAAACCAACTGACGTCAAAAGGAGATGAAGAGAGGTTTTCTCCTGTCCTTGTGTGCCGTGGGGCTGAGAGCTCCAAGTGTGGAGCACAGGGAGCTGGCACAGGGCTGGCACAAGGACAGAGTGGCCAAGGAGTGACCGCTCCTGGGGACCCTCCTGGGGAGAGACCGGGGAGGGTCTGCTGCTGGCAGATCCCTGCTGGGCACATTCCCACCGGGAACAGCATTCCAGCAGCTGCCAGGAGCATGACAGAGCCTGGGGGGCTCCGTGGACCCTTCACAGCCTCCTGTGGTGCTGAGGTGACCATCAGTGGCATGTCCAGCCTCCTTGCTGACCAGCAGGACACTGCAGCAGAACAGCCTCAGAGGTGACCATCAGTGGCATGTCCAGCCTCCTGATGACCAGCAGGACATGGTGTCTGCAGCAGAACAGCCTCAGAGGTGACCATCAGTGGCATGTCCAGCCTCCTGCTGACCAGCAGGACATGGTGTCTGCAGCAGAACAGCCTCCCCCCACCCCCAGCTGTCCCAAAATCCCAGGTTATCCCAACTCCCTGCCCAGGGAAAGGCACAGGCTGGCCCAGGAGGTGATGGATCCTCAGAGCAGCAGCCACCACCTCTGTGCAGACTGAGCCCCTGGAAGGGGAGAGAGAAGGAGAGAAGGGAGGAGGAGCCCCCCAGCCCCCGTGCCCCCCTATACCTGGGTCTGGATCCTGTTGAGCCCCCGGAACCACAGGATCTGCCCTCGCCGCAGCTCCATCTCCGCGTGGTCGATCTCATCCACGTCCTCGGGCAGCTCCTCCTCGGGGATCTCCTCCTTGGTGATGCCGTGCCCAGCTTCCTTCAGGAACTTCAGGCGGCTCGTGGGGACGGTGCAGATCACCTGGGGACAGAGCAGAGCCTGAGCCCGAGGGCGTGGCAGTGCCAGCAGGACGCTCTGATCCTGTGGGAATGTCACTGTCACTGCTGGGTGTGTCCCTCTGGGTGGGAATGGGGATTAGGGGATGAGGATGGATCTCTCCTTGGTGCTGTGTGGAGAAAAACTGGAGAGGGAAAATGGGGTGGGATTTGGGGATTGATTGGCTCTTACCTGGCCCCACAGGAGCTCTCCCACTCCAATGAAAATACACCAGAACCACTGGCTCAGGGTGAGCCCGGAGCAGCTGAAGGGCTTCCCACCGAATTCCACGATGATGATCTGCACACAGGAGACAAGAGTCACACCCTGGGCAGCTCTAAGGGCATGGAAATTCCCCTTGGGCCACACTCTTCCCTCTTTCCTGGGATTACCAGAGGAGCAAAGACCTCACATCCAGGCTGGGAGCTTTATGGGACACCAGAGAGGTGCAAGGACCTCACATCCAGGCTGGGAACTCTATGGGACAGCAGAGAGGTGCAAGGACCTCACATCCAGGCTGGGGATTTTAGGAACAAGGACCTCACATCCAAGCTGGGAATTTCGTGGAACACCAGAAGAACTGAGACCTCACATCCAGGCTGGGGATTTTAGGAACAAAGACCTCACATCCAGGCTGGAAATTCTGTAGAACACCGGAGAGGAGCAAGGACCTCATATCCAGCCTGGGAACTTCATGGAACACCAGAGAGGAACAAGAACCTCACATCCAGGCTGGAGATTTTATGGAACACCAGAGAGAAGCAAGGACCTCCCATCCAGCCTGGGAACCTCACAGAACACCAGAAGCACCTCCCAACACGCTCTAGACCCCAAATCACAGAACACCAGGACGGATTGGCTTGGAAGGGATTTCAACCCCCCCAGATCCACAGGCAGGGACACCTTCCACCAGCCCAGCTTGCTCCGAGCTCCAGCCTAGCTTGGGCACTTCCAGCGTGGCTCTTGTGCCACCACGGGGACAGAACCGACCCTGCCAGTGACACAGTGACCCCGCAGTGTCACCTGGGCGGCGAAGGTGCCCAGCACCACGGTGCAGAAGATGGGGTTGCGGTAGATGGACTCGAAGACGTTCCTCTCGCCGTGGATCTTGCGGGCGTTGATCTCGTTGAAGAGCTGCATCATCACGAAGGTGTTGAAGACGATGGTGTAGTGCTCGGTGGGGGGAGAGTGCAGCGGGGCGTTCCGGCCGCTGTCGATGTCGAAGAACTTCTCCCCTGAGCGGGGAAAAGGGAATTTGGGAAGAGGGAAGGGAGCAGGGGATGGGATCTTGCTCCTTCCTTCTGCTCTGCGCTGGGATTAGGGTGCCTTCACCTCTATGAATATATCTTTAAAAATGCTGAATAATATCTTTAAAAATGCTGAGAAGCTCAAACTCTGCACCAGGAGCAAAAAACCCTCTCTGGGTCACCCCCTGCTCCCCATCCATCCATCCCTCACTATGCTCTGTCCTACACGAGGTCACTGAGTGACAGTGACAACGGGGTGCCCTGATCCCTGATGATTTTTTGCCTTCTCTTTTTTAAATAGGAAGTTCTTTTTAATTTTTAAATTCTTTTTTATAATACCCTTTCATACATTTTATATACCCTTCTCTATATTTTATATAACCTTCTACATCTTTTACATACCCTTTTATATATGTTATATATGAAACATATTTATTTTCTGTACCCTTCCTTTTTCCCTTCCCCCTCTTCCCTTTCCCTTTCCTTTTTCCCTTTCCTTTTCCTTTTCCCCTTTCCCCCAGCACCCCAGGGGCTGCATGTTGGGGAAGATGAAATAGGAAAACCTTATAAATATGATTACCTGGCAAAAGGTGCTGAGAATACAGAGATTGAAATGAAGACAAGCTTTGAGATACCAAACCCCAGTTACTGAACAACTAGAACACAATGGTACAGCCGACTGGAGGTAATCCCCTCTTGATAGAACAATCCCCTCTGCCTGCAGACAGGTCCAAGGGTCAGAGCAGACCCTGCCTGCTTGGCAGGGGGTCCAAAAAGCAATTTTTAGGGTTTAAAATATAACCCCGTATGGTAATGAGATGATTGTTATAGGTTGTGTGTAAATGTTGTAGGATTTGTAGCTTGTTCTAGATTGGTTAGTGAGAATTAATATGTAAATGTTGTAGGGTTTGTAGCTTGTTCTAGATTGGTTAACGAGAATTGGAATATTCAAAATATAACTCCATATGGTAATGCGATGATTCTTATAGGTTGTGTGTAAATGCTGTAGGGTTTGCAGCTTGTTCTAGATTGGTCAATGAAAATTAGAATATTCAACAGAGAAGATGATTTATTGTATTGTAAACGGCAACCACGGAATCTAGCTCTCACTGTCTCTATCTCTCGCGCTCTCTCTCTCTTGCTCTCTCTTTTCTGCTCCTCTTCTACTCTCTCTCTCTCTCGCTTCTCTGACCTGCTTTGGGCTGCATCTGGCAGCCCCTTGCAGATCTTCTACACCCACCCATGGGCTTTATTTACTTCCCAACAAACCCCATGCTCCAAGACCTGACCTCAGCCATCTCTCATCTCCATCCCCACCGTCCCAAACCCACCAACAGACCCTCCAACCCTACAGGCTCTGCCCCTACAGCTCACCGGCGAAGAGCAGGGTGAAGATGATGGTGAGCTGGTAGACGGCGTGGCCCAGGATGTTCTTCATCATGGTGCGCGAGATGAGCGGCTTGTTGCGGCCGTAGGGCTTGCGCAGCAGCAGCGACTCCGACGGCGGCTCCGTGGCCAGCGCCAGCGAGGCGAAGGTGTCCATGATCAGGTTCACCCACAGCATCTGCACGGCCTTCAGGGGAGAGTCCTGCAGGGGAAGAGCATGGAGAATATGTCAGGCAATCAAAATCGACCTTCTTTCCCCTCTTTGTTTCGCTTTCGGCCTGAAAAAAGCTCCAAAATCGCTTTGGGATCTTTAACGCCAAACGTTTTTCCTTAGGTCTAAGCTCCCTCATGGCCTTCAGGGGAGAGTCCTGCAGGGGAGCACAGGCCCCCCCCCGGGGGGGGGCCCCCCCTTTTTCCAACAAGAACGTTTTCCTTAGGTCTAAGCTCCCTCATGGCCTTCAGGGGAGAGTCCTGCAGGGGAGCAGCAGGGAGAACACATCACAGCACCCAAATCGAGCTTTTTTCCCTCTTTGTTTCGCTCCTGTCCTGATAAAAACTCCAGAATTGCTTTGGGATCTTTAACGCCAAATATTTCTCTTTAGGTCTAAGCTCCCTCATGGCCTTCAGGGGAGAGTCCTGCAAGGGAAGAGCATGGAGAACACATCACGCCACTGAAGTCAAGCTTTTTTTCCTCTTCGTTTTGCTTTCATCCTGAAAAAAAGCTCCAAAATTCCTTTGGGATCTTTAACACCTTCCTAAAACACTCCCAGACATTTCTCCTTTGCTCCAAGCTCCATCAGGGGAGAGTCCTGCAGGGGAAGAGCATGGAGAACATGTCATGCTACCAAAATTGGCCTTTTTTCCCCTGTTTGTTTCGCTTTTGTCCTGAAAAAACTCCAAAATTGCTTTGGGATCTTTAACGCTATTTTTCCTTTGGTCTAAGTTCCCTCATGGCCTTCAAGGGAGAATCCTGCAGGGGAAGAGCATGGAGAACATGTCAGGCAACCAAAATCAACCTTTTTTTTCCTCTTTGTTTCGCTTTCATCCTGAAAAAAGCTCCAAAATTGCTTTGGGATCTTTAACGCCTTCCTAAAACACTCCCAAACATCCACAGGAAAACCTGTTCAATCCAAGAGATTTATTCTCCTGCTCCAGTGATGAACAATCCACTGGAAACCTGTTGAATCCAACAGATTTATTCTCCTGCTCCAGTGAAAAAGAATCCACAGGAAACCTGTTAAATACGACAGGTTTAGTCACCTGCTCCACTGAGAAACAACCCACTGAAAACCTGTTAAAACCAAGAGATTTATTCTCCTGCTCCACTGAAAAAGAATTCACTAAAAATGTATTAAAAGCAACAGGTTTATTCTCCTTTTCCAGTGAAAAAGAATCCACAGGAAAACCTATAAAACCCAAGAGATTTATCCTCCTGTTCCAGTGAAGAACAATCAGAAAACGTGTTAAAATCAAGATTGATTCTCCTGCTCCAGTGAAGAACAACCCACTGAAAACCTCTTGAAATCAAGATATTTACTCTCCTGCTTCAGTGGGAAACAATCCACTGAAAACCTGTAAAAACCAAGAGATTGATTCTCCTGCTCCAGTGAAAAAGAACCCACAGGAAACCTGTTAAATGCAACAGGTTTATTCTCCTGCTCCACTGAAAAACAACCCACTGAAAACCTACAAAAACCAAGAGATTTATTCTCCTGCTCCAGTGATGAACAATCCACAGGAAAACCTGTTCAATCCAAGATATTTATTCTCCTGCTTCAGTGAAAACAAATCCACTGAAAACCTATAAAAACCAAGAGATTTATTCTGCTGCTCCAGTGAAGAACAGTCAGAAAACCTCTTGAATCCAACAGATTTATTCTCCTGCTCCAGTGAAAAACAACCCACTGAAAACCTGTTAAAACCAAGATTGATTCTCCTGCTCCAGTGAAGAACAATCCACAGGAAATCTGTTAAATCCAACAGGTTTATTCACCTGCTCCACTGAGAAACGACCCACTGAAAACCTGTTAAAATCAAGAGATTTATTCTCCTGTTCCAGTGGAAAAGAATTCACTAAAAATGTGTCAAAAGCAACAGGTTTATTCTCCTGTCCCAGTGAAAAAGAATCCACTGAAAACCTGTTAAATCCAACAGATCTATTCTCCTGTTCCAGTGGAAAAGAACCCACTGAAAACCTATAAAAACCAAGAGATTTATTCTCCTGCTCCAGTGAAGAACAATCAAAAAACCTGTTAAATCCAACAGATTTATTCTCCTGCTCCACTGAAGAACAACCCACTGCAAACCTGTTAAAATCAAGATTGATTCTCCTGCTCCAGTGAAGAACAATTCACTGAAAATCTGTTAAATCCAACAGATTTATCCTCCTGTTCCAGTGAAAACGAACCCAAAAAACCTGTTCAATCCAAGGTATTTATTCTCCTGTTCCAGTGGAAAAGAACCCAAAAAACCTGTTCAATCCAAGGTATTTATTCTCCTGTTCCAGTGGAAAAGAACCCACTGAAACCTGTACAAACCAAGAGATTTATTCTCCTGTTCCAGTGAAGAGCAATCAGAAAACCTGTTAAATCCAACAGATTTAGTCTCCTGCTCCAGTGAAAAAGAATCCATTGAAAACCTGTTAAAACCAAGAGATTTATCCTCCTGCTCCAGTGACAAAAAACCCACTGAAAACCTATAAAAACCAAGAGTTTTATTCTCCTGTTCCACTGAGAAACAACCCACTAAACACCTGTTAGAATCAAGATTGATTCTCCTGTTCCAGTGGAAAAGAATCCACTGAAAACCTATAAAAACCAAGAGATTTATTCTCCTGCTCCAGTGAAAAAGAATCCACAGGAAAACCTGTTCAATCCAAGGTATTTATTCTCCTGCTCCAGTGAAAAAGAACCCACTGAAACTTGTACAAACCAAGAGATTTATTCTCCTGTTCCAGTGAAGAACAATCAGAAAACCTGTTAAATCCAACAGATTTATTCTCCTGCTCCAGTGGAAAAGAATCCACTGAAAACCTGTAAAAACCAAGCGATTTATTCTCCTGTTCCACTGAGAAACAACCCACTGAACACCTGTTAGAATCAAGATTTATTCTCCTGTTCCAGTGGAAAAGAACCCACTGAAAACCTTTAAAACCCAAGAGATTTATTCTCCTGCTCCAGTGACGAATAATCAGAAAACCTGTTAAATCCAACAGATTGATCCTCCTGCTCCAGTGAAAAACAACCCACTGCAAACCTGTTAAAATCAAGAGATTTATTCTCCTGCTCCAGTGACGAACAATCCACAGGAAAACCCGTTCAATACAACGTATTTATTCTCCTGCTCCAGTGAAAAAGAACCCACAGGAAACCTGTTAAATGCAACAGGTTTATCCTCCTGCTCCACTGAAAAACAACCCACTGCAAACCTACTAAAACCAAGATCGATCCTCCTCCTCCAGTGACAAAAAACCCACAGAACACCCCTTTCTCCTCCCTCTCCATACCTGGGTGATGCAGGCGCCGGTGAAAGCCACGATGACAGCCACCACGTTGACGGTGAGCTGGAACTGCAGGAACTTGGAGATGCTGTCGTAGACGTTGCGGCCCCACATGACAGCCTTGACGATGCTGGTGAAGTTGTCATCGGTCAGGATGATGTCCGAGGCTTCCTTGGCCACATCCGTGCCAGCAATGCCCTGGGGGAGCAGGGAGAGAGCAGGGGGTGAGTCACTGCTGGCTCTGCTGCTTCCCAGGAATGTTCCCGGGAGGCAAATTGGGTGGAGATAAAGCCAAGCTGGGTTTGGGTGGCAGCAGAGCTGCAAAGATTCAAGGATGGGCTGTGAGTCAGCCCAGCTTTCTCTGAGCACATCCCAGCGTGGAAAAGCTGGAAAAAAGCTGGAAAAAAGCTAGAAGAAAAGCTAGAAAAAAGCTGGAAAAAAGCTAGAAAAAAGCTGGAAAATGGCTCTTCCCTCGTGCCAGGGAATGGCTCCAGCCCGGGCTGGGCATCTCCCAAAGGAGGGAGGGCTCGGCGTGGCTTTCTGCCCCACAATTCCCAAAAATCTCCCGGGCTGGGCTGTGCTTCCCGGCGCCAGCACAGCGAGGCGCTCGCCCTGCAGGAATTCCACAACGAGCCCATTGTTGCCTGGGGCTTCCCTGGGGAAACTCTCTTGGGATTCGCCAGATCCCATCAGGAATTCCCTGCCTGTTGCAGGGCATGAGGTTTAGGGGAATAGCCACCTGCCTTCCCTGCTCATCCTAAAGGCTCTGGAATTGCGCTTGGATGTTTAATACAATCCCAAAAACACTTCCCAAAAATCTCTCACTTGCTCAGAGCTCCCTATGCAGCCTCCCCACCCAGCTCCTGCTCGTGTCCCTAAAATTAATCCACAGGAAACCTGTTAAAAACAACAGGTTTATTTCCCTGCTCCTTTCAGGCAGGATGAAATTTTTAAAAAAGCATCAAAGCAGAGTTTTCCACCTTAAATAAATTCCCAAAGTGTGATCCAGCACTGTGCTTGGAATTGGGGTGGAGAGCTGCAGGGAAAACCAAGTCATGGGGCAGCTCTCCCAGATCCAGGAGATCCAGGATTGTGGGAGCCCCAGTCCCTTGCTAACACTCATGTGCAGCTCAGAATTAAATCCAGCAGCCCAAGAAAGATCCTTTTTGGGTTTTTGAGTCATCCCACAGATTGGGAAGAGAATTCCAATGGTCTGGAAAAAATTCTAGTGGGATAACTGAGCAAACCATGGATTTCTGATCCCATGGAGCAAAGGGAAACTCCCAGGCCATCCCTACCACGGCAAACCAGATTAATTTCCTAAAAAAGTTCCTTTTGGGGTTTTTAAGCCATCCCACAGATTGGGAAGAAAGCTCCAATGGTCTTCTGGATACCCAAAAGTTTCAAAGGGAAACCCCCAGCCCATCCCTACCATGGCAAAGCCAACGTCTGCTTTCTTCAGGGCTGGGCCATCGTTGGTCCCATCCCCTGTCACGGCCACCACCTGCCTCTGCTCTCCCACGGTGCTGTCGATGATTCCTGCAACGGAAACAACAATTCCCGAGAAATTAAACCCCCAGGGAAGGCTCCCAGCACGGATCAGGCTGGAAAAGCCCCAGGGAGAGGCAGAACCCACCTTTCACCAGGGTGTGCTTGTCCGTGGGGGAGGAACGCGCCAGCACCCGCAGCCTGGGCCAGATCTTGTCCAGCTGCTCCTGCTCCACCTGCAGCACCAGGGAAAAGGGAAGTGATTTCCCTCCAGGAATCTGCTGTCCCTCTGGAGAGCAGAGCCCAGCCAGGGCAGGGTGGTGCCTTCACCCCTAAATGCTGCTGAGCATCCCAGCAGCTCTGTTTAGCCAAGGAAAAGAGGGGAGCCCAGCAGGATTTGGAAAGCTGAGCAGGATTTAGGAAACCCAGGTTTGGGAAATCACGTAGGATTTGGGAAACCCAGCAGGATTTGGGAAACCCATCAGGATTTGGGAAACCAAGTAGGATTTAGGAAACCCATCAGGATTTGAAAAACCCATCAGGATTTGGAAAACCCAGCAAGACTTGGGAAGCCCAGCAGGATTTGGGAAACCCATTAGGATTTGGTAAACCCAGCAGGATTTGGAAAACCTATCAGGATTTGGGAAACCCAGCAGGATTTGGGAAACTGATCAGGATTTGGAAAACCTATCAGGATTTGATAAACCCAGCAGGATTTGGGAAACTGATCAGGATTTGGAAAACCTATCAGGATTTAGGAAACCCAGCAGGATTTAGGAAACCAAAAAGGATCTGGTAAACCCATCAGGATTTGGGAAACCATCAGGATTTAGGAAAGCCAGCAGGATTTGGTGCTATTTGGGGCTGCAAGGCCTCCCAACCCCACCCAGAGCAGCCCCCAGAGCTGTTCCCCACCTCTCCCTTCTCGTTGCGGATGAGCCGATTGAATTCCTTGCCCTCGAGGCACAGGAAGTCCTCCCCGGGCAGCAGGATGCCACACTTGGTGGCGATGGCACGGGCGGTGTTGATGTTGTCCCCTGTCACCATCCGGACGGTGATCCCCGCGCGCTGGCACTTCAGGATGGCGTCTGGCACCTGGGGACAGGGACAGGGGTGGCACTGGGAATCCCAGGAATAAAGCAGCTCCTTTCCCAGCCTCCCTAGAAGGTTCTGGAAAGGGGTGAGGCATGTCCATCTGTCACCCCAAGGGGAAGGGACCTCACTGTCACCTCCCTGGGTGACAAGGCATGGCCAGGCCGCCCTAAAAGTGGGAATTTCATCCCCCTCCCACCCCAGCACTAATAGGTTTATCCATCAGGGAGTAGTGGGGCAAGAGAGGATATCAGTGAGGAATGAGCAAATTGAATCAGGAGCCTCCAGAGCCGGTGCAGACAGGGATCTGTAATGCAATTCCCAGAGCCAGATCCCTGAACATCTAATCAGGAACGGGGCGAGCAGGGGGGCCAGCTCCAAATTGGAATCCAGGGGCAGGAATGGGGGGATTATTGCATTAGCCCAGCAGACAGCTCAGAGGGGAAAACCAGCTCCAGGAGCCCTCCTGCTCCAGGACTCTTCCCTGCTGTTTCCATCCACCTTTGGGGCAGCACAGACCCCTGGAGCAGCTGGGGTTGGGAATTCTGGGTGAGAACAGAACCCCTGGGGCAGCTGGGATTGGGAATTTTTGGTGGAAACAGAACCCCTGGAGCAGCTAGGGTTGGGAATTTCAGGTGGGAACAGAACCCCTGGAGCAGCTGGGATTGGGAATTTCGGGTGAGAACAGAACCCCTGGGGCAGCTGGGATTGGGAATTTTTGGTGGAAACAGAACCCCTGGAGCAGCTAGGGTTGGGAATTTCGGGTGGGAACAGAACCCCTGGAGCAGCTGGGGTTGGGAATTTCGGGTGGGAACAGAACCCCTGGAGCAGCTGGGATTGGGAATTTCGGGTGGGAACAGAACCCCTGGAGCAGCTGGGATTGGGAATTTCGGGTGGGAACAGAACCCCTAAACACTGCTGAGCATCCCAGGAGCTCTGTTTATCCAAGGAGAAGAGGGAAGCACAGCAGGATTTGGGAAACCCAGAAGGATTTGGGAAACCCAGAAGGATTTGGGAAGCCCAGCAGGATTTGGGAAGCACCACAGGATTTAGGAATCCTAGCAGGAGTTGGGAAGCCCAGCAGGATTTGGGAAACCCAGCAGGATTTGGGAAACACAGCAGGAGTTGGGAAACACAGCAGGAGTTGGAATGCCCAGCAGGATTTGGGAAACCCAGCAGGATTTGGGAAACCCATCAGGATTTGGGAATTTCAGGCAGGAACACACTGCCATGGGGTTGTTTTATCCAGGAATGGGAGAGAAATGCCCACAGCAGGGAGCTGGAGGCACAAAGAGGGCAATCCACCATGGGATCACAGCCCTGAGCAGCAGGCAAAGGGCCAGGAATGGCACAGGACAAAGGGGACAGGTGACACTGGGTACCTCAGGCCGCACAGGATCCTCGATCCCCACCACAGCAATGCAGGTCAGGTCTGACAGGATCTCGTTCTCGCTGTCCCAGTCGGGCTCGGCGTTGGCAGGGAAATCCCGGAATGCCAGGCAGATGGTCCTGAGCCCGTGGCAGGCCATGGGCTCGATCACCTTCTTCACCATCTCGTCCCTGTCCTTCACCTTGAACAGCCGCGGCTCTCCGTTCTTGTCCAGGATCTTGGTGCACCTGGGGTGGGAGCAGCAGGGTGAGGCAGTGGGACCTTCCTGTCACCTCACCTATGGAGAGGGTGATGTCCCCCTTCCACAGGACCTGCCAGGTTCACCAATTCCACCCAGAAAACATTCAGCACATTCCTGTTATCTCATCTATAAAAGGGGCATAACCCCCTTCCACAGCTTTCCCAAAATCACCCAAAAACCACTTGGCACATTCCTGTCACCTCATCCACAAAAGGGTGACATCCCCCTTCCACAGCTCCCTCCAGCTTCCCCAAAATCACCCAAAACACACTCAGCACATTCCCATCACCCCATCTACAAAGAGGGGATATTCCCTTCTCCACACCTCATTCCAGCTTCTCCCAAAACCATCCAAAAACCACTCAGCACATTCCTGTCACCCCACTGAGGCATCCCTCTTTCCACAGGTCCTTCCAGCTTTCCCAAATCCACCAAAAAACACTTGACACATTCCCATCATCCCATCCACAGAAGGGTGACATCCCCCTTCCACAGCTCCCTCCAGCTTCCCCAAAATCACCCAAAACCCACTCAGCACATTCCTGTCACCCCATCGGCGCATCCCCCTTCCACAGCTCCCTCCAGCTCCCCCAAAACCCCACTCAACACCTCCCAACACCCACTCCCTATCCCCCCTTCACCCACAGGGCCACCAGAACCCCCAAACCCCGCGGGAGGAGGAGGATTTACTTGCGCAGGATGATCTCGGAGGCTCCCTTGCTGTACATGCGGAAGCCGCCGCCGCTGCTGCGGATCACGGTGCTCATGGACTTGCGCACCGAGTTGAAGGTGTAGACCTTGTAGAGCTTCTCCTCGGGCACCTCGTTGCGCACGGCCTGGTAGTCCTGCTTCAGGTCCAGCACGAAGCCCAGCAGGGCACACTCTGTCTTGTTGCCCACCTGCCGGGGCAGCCCTCCTTCCTTCTCCGGCGGCTGGAAAAAGGATGGGAAAGTGATGCCAAAGCTGGGTGATGCCTAGGATTTTAGCTTCTGTATTTCTCGTGTATCTGGAGTATCAGTGTGTGGCTCTGGACTGCATATAGAGTGCTAAAGCTTCTTTTCCCTATTTTTTCTGTTCCCTGGTTTTTTCTGATTCAGCAAAAATCATCTTTATCTGTATGTTTGGGCAAAAATCTTAGGTATTTCTGTCCCAAATATTTGATGGTATTGGGATAAACACATAGCTTTAAACTCTGAGCAGGATTCTTGCAGTGGGACGCAGTTATTTTATTAGTAGTAGTAATACCTGCTTGTGTGTAACATCACAGAGGTCCTTCTGCCAGAAGTTACTAGTATTAGTTATTTAGTAAGTTTTTCAGACATCTGTTTTAGCCCATGTAGGTGCAGCCTTTTAGTGGGAATTACTCTCGGTTTTGGTAAGCTGTTGTTTCAGTTATAGAAACAGTTTGGGAAAACAAATGCCTTGATGGTGAAAGCTTGGGATAGGCAATTGGGAACAGAAGTTCCCAATTGATAGACAAAGCAATTCCTCTCAGCTGGGAATCCAAGGACACTTTGCTGCCTCAGAGCCCCAAAATACGTAAACAACAGTGAACTGGGGGGAGCAAACTTGGAGTAATTAACATCATCACCTGAAGGTTTAATTGGAAGACTAAGGCTAGATATGTTAATGGAGAGAATTTATAAAATGTGAAGAACTCGTGACTTGGGGTCCATTTTGGGTGTAACCTCTCGAGTAGGCTTTGTCTACCCTAAATGCACCTGAAGGCATTTTAATAAATTTATTTGTTTTTTATTCTCCTCACTCTGTCTGGCCTCTGTTTCAGGTAATCCCTGCCCAGGCACCACTAGCACCGCAGCTCACCAGGATTTTGGAGGTGTAGGCCGAGTTGATGGCCACGCCGTGCACGATGAGGTCCAGGATTTTGGGCAGGATGGCCTCGGGGTCGGGGATCTGGCGGTAGTGCGTGTCCCCCACGTACGCCTGCACCACCGTCATGCGGTTCATGGTCAGCGTCCCCGTCTTGTCCGAGCAGATGGCCGTGGCGTTGCCCATGGTCTCGCAGGCGTCCAGGTGCCTCACCAGGTTGTTGTCCTTCATCATTTTCTGCAAGCAGCGACAAGGTCAGAGCTCACAAATCGGGTTTCCTCCTCGCCCCGCTCACGGCGTGACCGAGCCTCACCTTGACGGAGTAAGCCAGGGAGATGGTGACGGCCAGCGGGAGCCCCTCGGGGACAGCCACCACCAGCACGGTGACGCCGATGATGAAGAACTTGACGAAGTACTGGATGTAGATGGGGGTGCACTCGGCCAGCCAGGGCCGCTTCTGCACCCCGAAGGTGTCGATGACGAAGAAGAGCACCAAGATGATGACGGTGATGGCCGACATGAGCAGGCCTGGGGACAAGGGTGAGGTGAGGGGACACAAGGGACAGCCCTTCCCAACCAGAGCTGGTGATGCTGGAGTGATTTTGGCCTTTTTTCTTTTATATGTTTGTAATCTTCCTGGTACTTTTCCCTAGGCTTTTCCCCAGCTAGAAAGACTAAAGTCATTGCAGAGCTCCTGGGGAGCACAAGGCTCCTCTCCTGTCTTGGTTCTTCCTGGGAACAAAGGTTAATATTTTCATAAACAGCTAATACTAAGAGCTCCAGAGAAGGGGCTTAACCTGGAAAAAATTGCATCACCACTTGTCCTCCTAATCAGTGCTTTTTATCGATTCTGCTAATTTCCTAAAACCTATAAAATGGTATTCAGCCCTGTGGGGTTGGGCTTTTGTGGATATTCTTCCACCACTGCCCCTGGAGCTCCAATAAAAATCCACTTTTATGTTACCTCCCATGCTAAAATGATCTCGAGTTTCATTTCTAGGCTGAAAAAGGCAACTCTGGGGTCACTGCCACTCACCTGCCTTCCCGATCTGCACCGCCAGGCGCGTCAGCTTCCCCTGCAGCACCGACTTCTCCTTCTTGGGCACCTTCACCTTCTTCTTCTCCTTCTCCTCGTTCTCCACCCCCTCCTGGCTCTTCAGGGGCTGGATCTCTAAGGCCACACCATCCTGAGTTTTAGCTACAGCCCGGGGGGCAAAACAAGACACCACGTGTGAATAGGAGAGAGACCCGGGAAAACCTGGAGGACACCACTGAGAAGGATGGTGGTGGGAGAGAGAGAGAGAGAAAGAGAAAGAGAGAAATCCCAGGACAAGAACCACTCCCGACACACGCGGCCGAGCACATGGAAGCTCCGTGTCCCAGGGCCCTGTCACCTGCCTTTGGGGTGGTTTTCTGTCATCTACCCCCAGCCCACGGGTAAGGGATCCTCAGAGGTGACACTGGCACCGCTTACGCCTCTGCAAGAAACCCTCTAGGTCAGATTTTGGGGTCTCTTCCAGCCTCTAGCCCTGCAGCAGGCTAGGAGCGCTTTGGGATGACCCCAAAGATGCTTTGGGATGACCCCAGTGAAGCTCCAGTGTCCCAAATCCCTCGAGGAGCATCCCCAATTTCCCCCTGATGCCACCTCTGCAGTGCCCAGCAGGAACCACTCTCCAGGGAAGCGACTGAGGGGGTGAGATGGAGGGGAGGGTTAGAAATTCGGATGGAGATTGAAGAGCAGCGAGCCAGGAATCCTCGAATCCCAGCCAGGAGCCATCCACCACGCCTTTAGGACCCGAGACAGCCCGGCTTCCCGTTCCTAAAATTGCTCTAATCCAGCTGGAAGGCTGCCCTGGGGAATCCCAAGCCTGGAAGCTTTGGAGAGGGATGGGAAGCCCCCTGAGAGGCTCCTCCTCAGCGGTGGCCCCAGGAATGCCCCAGGACCTGTCCCCTCCTGGCTGCTGCTGCTGCTGGAGGGCTTGAGGCCACCCCAGAGCTCCCGGACACCTCCACGGTGACAACAGACCCGACACGGACACAACAAGCACCCGGACACAGTCTGAGGCAAGGAGGGAAACTCAAACTGCTGAGAGGAGAGAGAGAGAGAAACAGAGAGAGAGAGAGAGAGAGGTGGAGAGAGAGGTGCAGAAATGGCTTCCTCCACAGCCTGCAAAGAACACTGTGAGAAACACGGGCGAGGAGACGCTCACGGAGTCGAGGCCATGGCAGGACAGGGTGCAAGTGTCCCCAGGGCCAGGCCCGGGGAGATGTCATCCCAGGAATGCCACGAGGGCACTGTCCCAAACTCCAACCCCATACAGGGACAGAGCTTCAAGGCCATGAGAGCTTCACAGCCACCAAATCCCTGCTGTGACTCAAGTTCATCCCATAAAGGATGCTCTGCCAAAGGTCCAGGCTGCAGGAAGTGCCCTGTCCTCCCTGCAAAATGGCTTTTCCCCACTCAGGGACACCAGGAAGGGTCATCCCAGCAGGTATAGCCCCCGTTGGGACGCTGGGGACACCGCGGTGCCACACCAGGGCCACCGGCCACGGGACCCTTGCACCCTCTCCCAGAAAAACGAGGCGAGAGTCCCGCCGGAGCAGCCAAGAGCACAGACTGATGAGGAGAAGGAAGGAAGAAGGAAGAAGGAAGGAGGAATGCTCGGTAGTTAGTGTGGTGCTGGTTCAAAGGATGGAGAGGCTGGCGTTACCTTTGTTGCGGTTTTCGGGGGCTCCGCTTTTTTTACCTGTTCAAAGAGAGAAAGGGTGGAGGGCTGAGCACACGGCTCAGATTTTGGGGTCTCTTCCAGCCTCTAGCCCCGCAGCAGGCTGGGAGCACTGTCCCCCATCTGGCTGGGACACTCTGAAGGGCTGATCCAGTGGCATCTGTGCACGGTCACCCTCGGGACATCACGCCTTGGTCCACACGGCTCGAGGAGCTCCCTGGCTGCCCCAGGCACCCCATTCCCAAGGATTCTGACTTTCCCCACCTGCAGATCACCCCCACAGTCCCAGAGGTGCCTCGAGGGTGCTGGAAGTGCCTCGGATTTCGAGGAGGAGGAATCGCAGAGCAGAGCTGGACTTCCTGCAGCTCCAGGTCCCTCCCTCCCGCTGCCGTCGGATCCGGGTTTGTCCCCAGCATGGGCAGTACCAGACCCAGAGCAGGGGGTTGTGACCCCCCAAAATGTGTCCAGGGGGTCCCCAGGGTGCCACACAGGGCTCAACAAGCCTCGGGTGATGAGGGATTTGTGTCACCCCCCCAGTTCCAGCAGGGACAAACTGGTGACACCCCCTGTCCCAATCTGCCCCCAAATCCATGGAGCTGGAAGGTTGGGAAAGCTCCAAGCACTGTGCCTGGGTGGCTCCCACAGCCATCCCTGGTGCCATCCCCAGTGCCATTACCAGTGCCACTCCCAGGGCACCTCATCCTCCCACCTCCACGGTGGCAGCCAAACCTGGGAGCTCCACAGCTCCCAAATCCTGGTGATCCTGACCAAGGAAACACTCTCCAACATCTGCTGAAGAAATACTCCCCAGCATCTCCTGACCAAGGAAATACTCCCCAACATCTCCTGACCAAGGAAATATTCCCCAACATCTGCTAAGGAAATATTCCTCAACATCTGCAAGGAAATATTCCCCAACATCTGCAAGGAAATATTCCCCAGCATCTCCTGGGTAAGGAAATACTCCCCAGCATCTCCTGGATAAGGAAATATTCCCCAGCCTCTCCCGGAGCTGGGGGAAGCCAGCACACACACACAGCCTCCCAGAGCTCGGAGCTGGCAGCCAGCACAGCCCGGGAAGCCTCTCCCTGCCTGGCATTGTCTCCTGGGAAAGGCTCCCTGGCACGGGGATGGCAGAGCAGCCAGCAGTGCCAGCCCAATCCTGCTGCCAGCGCCTGATCCTGGTGAGGATCCCAGTGAGGATCAGCAACACAGGGAGCTTCCCGAGCTGGGAATAAGCAGCAGGATGGGAAAGCTGAGACAGGAGAGCGTTTGAGTCCGAGCTTGGGAACACCTCAGCCTGGCTGCCCTCCCTCTGTCCCCTCCATCCCACAGGGAGCTCAGGGAATGCTGCTGGAGATCCTCAGCCAACTCCTCGAGGTTCAGGATGGGCTAAAAACACCTTGTTTTTAGCACCCAGGACTCACCTTCCCACCTGGGTGGGCAATGAGCACTGTGGGGCCACCAGCCCCTTTTGCTGTGGGATCCCTGATCCCCCCACCCCACAGCTCCAGGATGGGGAAGAGGGAGGTCTGGGGGGCTTTCCTCTGAGGAACCCCCAAGCCCTCCCTGTAGCTGCTGGGCCAGGGGAGTTGATCCCCAAGTGGGGGGAGCCTGTGGATGCTTCCCAGGAAAGGGAGAAAGGTGGGAAAAGGTGGGCTCAGGGCATTTCCTTACCTTTCTTCACTTTCTTCTCCTCATCTCCTTCTCCTGCTCCCAAGAGGGTGAAGATGATCCCTGTCTGGGAGTTGATGCCCACGGCAGTCACCACCATCCTGCCCGAGCCCTCCATCACATGGGTACCTGGCACGGCGGGAATGTCACGGATGGGGACACGCCTGTCACCATCCTGCAGAACCCCAGCATGGAAGGGACCCTAAAGCTCATCCCATTCCATGGGCAGGGACACCTTCCCCTATCCCAGGGTGCTCCAAACCCCATCCAACCCAGCCTTGGACACTTCCCCAACCAGGACCCAGCCAGCCACCCCTATCCCAGCCCTGCTGGAGCTGCCAGGACCTCACCTGACAGCAGCATGGGGTCTTTGTCCATGGATTTCTTGACCTGGTCAGACTCCCCAGTCAGTGAGCTCTCGTCTATTTTCAGGTCATTGCCCTGGATTAGGATCCCGTCCGCCGGCAGGAGATCACCTAGGAGAGGAGGGAAAAGAGGGATCAGCCTGGCCTGGATCATCCCTGCCTGCCCAATCCTGTGGGAATGCTCCAAATAGACCCTAAACTCAGTCTTGGGCCAAGTCTAAAAGGAGGAGAAGCAGCAGGTACAATAAAATGCAATAAAATGATATCAAATAGCTCCCAAATCCTCGCTGGGGTATGGGAAGAGTCCTGGCGAGGATTTGGCTCAGTGCTTCCCCATCTGGTTTTAATGAATCCTTCCCAAAGCTCCTGATACATCCCAAATCCACCATATCCACCTGCCAAGGAGGGAAAAAGGCCCTTGGGAAAAGGAACATGGTGCTGGATCAATCTCCTTCCCGAATGGGAGGAATATTCCCTCTGGGAAACAAGGAGCAGAGCCTAATTTATCCCAAAGGCTGCATCTCCTGGGAAGGAAATGCATCTCCTGGACAGAGAAATATTCCCCAGCATCTCCTGGATAAGGAAACATTCCCGAACATCTCCTGAATAAGGAAATTCCCAACATCTCCTGAATAAGGAAATATTCCCAAACATCTCCTGGATAAGGAAACATTCCCAAACATCTCCTGGATAAGGAAACATTCCCCAACATCTCCTGGATAAGAAATTATTCCCCAACACCTCCTGGAAAAGGAAATATTCCCCAACACCTCCTGGATAAGGAATTATTCCCCAACGTCTCCTGCATAAGGAAACATTCCCCAACATCTCCTGCATAAGGAAACATTCCCCAGCATCTCCTGACTAAGGAAACATCCCCCAACAGGGCCAAGCCTGGGAAAACGAATCAATTCTGAGACCACCAGGGGGGCACGAGAAGGTGAGTGGAGCTCCATCACCACCCCAGGAGCATTTCCCACCACCCCAGCAGCCAGGCCATGGAGAAACCAGAGGAGCCAACACTTCTCCTCGAGCAAAAAGGTCTGGGGAAGCAGGGAGGAGGATCCCAGGGGGAAGGATCCCAGCCCCACTCACCGTACTTGATCTGGGCGATGTCCCCCACCACGATCTCGGCCACGGGGATCTGGATCACCTGGCCCTTGCGGATCACGGTGAACTTCTGCTCCTGCTCGATGCGGCTCTGGAGGCCGCGGAACTGCTTCTCCTTGCTCCAGTCGTTGAAGGCAGTCACCAGCACCACGATGATGACGGAGAACAGGATGGCAGCGCCCTCGATCCAGCCGGCCTGCGCCTCGCCCTCGTCCTCCACGCCGCCCGTGGACTGCCCACACACTGCCCGGGGGGGAGAGTGACCCATGGGATAACCCCACACACTGCCCGGGGGGAGAGTGACCCATGGGATAACCCCAAACACTGCCCAGGGTGGAGAGTGACCCATGGGATAACCCCACACACTGCCCAGGGTGGAGAGTGACCCATGGGATAACCCCACACACTGCCCAGGGGGGAGAGTGACCCATGGGATAACCCCACACACTGCCCAGGGTGGAGAATGACCCATGGGATAACCCCACACACTGCCCAGGGGGAGAGTGACCCATGGGATAACCCCACACACTGCCCAGGGTGGAGAGTGACCCATGGGATAACCCCACACACTGC
Source organism: Entomyzon cyanotis (assembly GCA_024500445.1). Taxonomy (NCBI): domain Eukaryota; kingdom Metazoa; phylum Chordata; class Aves; order Passeriformes; family Meliphagidae; genus Entomyzon; species Entomyzon cyanotis. The sequence goes on along the minus strand of JAKEPQ010000908.1, from coordinate 4,189,647 downwards.
CCAGGGGGGAGAGTGACCCATGGGATAACCCCACACACTGCCCAGGGTGGAGAATTCCCCGTGGGATAACTCCAAACACCACCCCAAGCAGAGAATTGCCCATGGGATAACCCCACACACTGCCCCAAGCACAGAATTTCCCATGGGATAACCCCAAACACTGCCCGGGGTGGAGAATTGCCCGTGGGATAACCCCAAACACCACCCAGAGCAGATAATTCCCATTTAGACAATGCAACACACTGCCCAGGGCACAGAATTCCTGACTGGATAATCCCACACACTGCCCAGAATGGAGAATTCCCCATGGGATAATCCCACACACTGCCCCAAGCACAGAACTTCCCATGGGATAACCCCAAACACAGCCCGGGGCGGAGAATTCCCCATGGGATAACCCCACATACTGCCCCAAGCAGAGAATTCCCATGGGATAACCCCAAACACCACCTCAAGCAGAGAATTCCCATTTGGATAATTTCACACACTGCTCAGGGCATGGAATTCCCAATGGGATAACCCCAAACACTGCCCAGAGCAGAGAATTCCTAATGGGATAACCCCAAACACTGCCCCAAGCACAGAATTCCCAATGGGATAACCCCAGGAGTGGAGGTCACCCCAATGATGACCGTCCCCATCCCAAATCCCTGCTGCAACACGGAATAGGGCAGATCCCATGAGTCCCCCCAAGGGGTGACAGCCCTCATCCCAACCCCCCTCCCAATCCCTGCTCCCATCCCAAACCCTGTCCCCATCCCAGTCCCTGCTCTCATCCCAAATCCTGCTCCCATCCCACCCCATCCCTGTACCCATCCCAAATCCTGCTCCCATCCCAATCCCTGCTCCCATCCCAAATCCCTGCTCTCATCCCAAACCCTGTTCCCAATCCCACTGCTCACATCCCAATCCCTGCTCATATCCCAATCCCTGCTCCCACCCCAATCCCTGCTCCCATCCCAAGCCCTGCTCCCATCCCAAGCCCTGCTGTCATCCCAAATCCCTAGTCCCATCCCAAATCCTGCTCCCATCCCAATCCCTGCTCCCACCCCAATCCCTGCTCCCATCCCAATCCCTGCTCCCATCCCAATCCCTGCTCCCATCCCAATCCCTGCTCCCATCCCAAATCCTGCTCCCACCCCAATCCCTGCTCCCATCCCAATCCCACTCCCATCCCAATCCCACTCCCATCCCAATCCCTGCTCCCATCCCAAATCCTGCTCCCATCCCAATCCCTGCTCCCACCCCAATCCCTGCTCCCATCCCAATCCCTGCTCCCATCCCACTCCCACTCCCACCCCAATCCCGCTCCCACAGGGATCAGCGCAGACCCCACGAGTGTCCCCTGACCCCACGGGACTCACGCTCGTTGTCCCCGCCCGGGGGTGGTAGAAGGAGAGCCCCAGGGAGATTATGGCTGCGATTTCCAGGATGATCAGCGTGACGTCCTGCAGGGCTTCCCACACCAGCTGCAGGAACGTCTTGGCCTTTTTGGGAGGGATGAAGTTCTGGCCGAAGACCTGGCGCCTCTTCTCCAGGTCCGTGGGGTTCCCGGAGAGGCCTGGAGGGTGGGGAAATAGGGGGTGAGGGGAAATCCCACTGCTGTCCCTATGGGATTTGCCCAGCTGCCTGCCTGCCCTGGAGAACAGGAGGTGCTGGGAGTAAAGGAATAAAAAATTTTTAAAAATAAAGAAATAGGGAAATAAAAAATAAGGAAGGAAGAAAGGAGAAAGGAAAGGAAAAAAGGAAAGGAAAAAGAAAAAGGAAAGGAAAAAGGAAAGAGGAAAAAGGAAAGAGGAAAAGAAAGGAAAAAAAAGGAATGGAAAGAGGAAAGAAAAGAGGAAAGGAAAGGAAAGGAAAGGAAAGGAAAGGAAAGGAAAAGGAAAGGAAAGGAAAGGAAAGGAAAGGAAAGGAAAGGAAAGGAAAGGAAAGGAAAGGAAAGGAAAGGAAAGGAAAGGAAAGGAAAGGAAAGGAAAGGAAAGGAAAGGAAAGGAAAGGAAAGGAAAGGAAAGGAAAGGAAAGGAAAGGAAAGGAAAGGAAAGGAAAGGAAAGGAAAGGAAAGGAAAGGAAAGGAAAGGAAAGGAAAGGAAAGGAAAGGAAAGGAAAGGAAAGGAAGATTAAGTAAATATAAATAAATAAATTAAATGAAATTAATAAATACATAAAATTAAAAATAAACTTTTTAAAGGCCTTTTTGTCTTTGGGAATTGAAGTTTCTCTTCCAAAGCCTCCCTTCACCAAGGGTGGGTGAGGCCTGATGAGCTGAACATCCACAGGTTGGGAGTAGCAAGAAGATACCGCAGAGATTAAGTGTTAATTAAATAAATATTATAAATAAATATTTATAATTTCAATAAATGGTATAAAGAATTACGTATCCCACAAAAAAACATGATAAATAAATATTTATAAATTTAGAAATGAAGTAAATATTCCACCCCCATGGTGCAGTCAGAGACACCTGGAGTGGGAAAAGATCAATAAGAGAACCAAAGAACCACAACCAAATCAGCATGGAAAGGATCAATAACCGACAAGAGACCAAACACCAAGAATTGTGTCACTCAGAACCAACCAACAACAATTTCTCCAGATTTTTTTTTTTACGGATAAACACACCAAAAACCTGGAAAAGAACCAGCTGTGACGGAGTGAAATCATTTCCATCACACAACAAAATAATTCCTAAACCCTCTGCCGTTCCAGACAGCAGCAGGGCTGTGCCCCTGTCACCCCCAGGGCAGGGGACACCTGGCTGCAGCCTGGCGAGTGCCAGCTGGCACCGCCGGGGTTGTTTACAGGCTGTGGCAAATGAGCCGTAAATCTGGGCAGATCTGGGCAAAGCTGGGCAAAGCTGGGCAAAGCTGGGCAGATCTGGGCAAAGCTGGCACCGGCAGCACCCGCGGCCACCTGAGCACTGTCCCCTGCCAGCCCCGGAGCAGCGGGAGCGTCTCGGAGTGACAGGGACACGGAGATGAACTGATCCTGGCCGGAGAGGGAGGGGGAGATGGATGGTCCTGCTGGGAAAGGGTGGGGAGGTGGGGAAGGAGCAGGAGCTGGAGATGGGAGAGATCCCAGAGAGAGGGTGGGAGGAAATGGGAGGAAAAAAGGAGCTTGAGGCCCTTCAGAGCCCTCACTGATGGGTGACAGTGGCACAGTGACAGGGCCACCTCAATAATGCCATAAATGCTGAGGGAGCAGTGGGTGACAACAGCAATGGGACAGGGCCACCCCTAATAATGCCATAAATGCTGAGGGAGCAATGGGTGACAACGGCAATGGGACAGGGACACCCCTAATAATGCCATAAATGCTGAGGGGGTCCCTGGAGACAGCGATGGGTGACACAGTGACACAGCCACCCCTAATAAAGCCATAAAGCTGAGGGGTCCCTGGGGCTGTCCAGCACCACCTTAAAGGAGCCCCCGTCCTCCTCCACCTTAAGATGTCCCTCGGGTCGCTGCCAGGTCCCGGGATGCCCCGGGAAGTGGCCCTGGGCACATCCCAGTGGTGCCTGGAGCAGCCTGGCAGCGATGGGGAGCCAGCCCTGGCACTCGAGGGACAGCTCCGTGTCACTCTGGGGGACACCTCCCTGCCAGCCCCGTGTCATTCCAAGGGACACCTCCCTGCCAGCCCCACGTCACTGTGGGGGACACCTCCCTGCCAGCCCCCTGTCACTCTGGGGGACACCTCCCTGCCTGCTCCGTGTCACTCTGGGGGACACTTCCCTGCCAGCTTCATGTCACTCCTGGGGACACTTCCCTGACAGCTTCGTGTCACTCCTGGGGTCACCTCCCTGCCCTCCCTGTGTCATTCTGGGGGATACCCTCCCTGCCAGCCCCGTGTCACTCCCGGGACACCCCCACTGCCAGCCCTGTGTCATTCCAAGGGACACCTCCCTGCCAGCTTTGTGTCACTCCTGGGGTCACCTCCCTGCCAGCCCCGTGTCATTCCAAGGGACACCTCCCTGCCTGCTCTTTGTCACTCCTGGGGACACCCCAGTGCCCACCCCGTGTCATTCCCGGGGACACTTCCCTGCCAGCCCCGTGTCACTCTGGGGACACCTCCCCGTGTCACTCCAGCCGGGAGGAAGCAGCAGCACCGATCCCGCTCCCAGCCGCTCCCGCCGCGGCTCCACCCCAGCCCAGCCGCAGGGAGGGGACAGGGAGGGGACGCGCTGGCAGCTGGCGGAGCCGCCGGGGTGTCCCCACCCAGCTGAGCAGGATCCTGGGATGTCCCGGCCTCGCTTCCCGGCCGGCGGATGGAAAATGCGGATCATGGCCGCGGGGACACACGTGGGGACACCCACGGGGACACGGGATGAAAGCACGCCCCACCCGTGGGAATGCTCCCAGGGCTGTCCCCCACCCTCCCGGGGGTGTTCGGTGGCTCTGTGCTGGCACAGGGGAGGTGACAAAGAGCACCCAAATCCCACTGCAGGGTCTGGGGGTTCCATTAGAAGGTGACAAAGAACATCAGCCCCGGGTGGGTGTCACCCGTGGGTAGCAGCAAATCCCACGGCAGGGTCTGGGGGTCAGGATTAGTGGGGGAAAGGGGGACAGATTTTGGGTAGAAGCCACAGGTGACAGCAGGGGACTGTCCCCGGTCCCCGATCAGCCCGGGGAACGCTGTGGGGTGGCAGAGGAGCACCCCGCAGTGGGAAGGAGGTGACAGCCCCGGGTGAGTCAGGGTGGCTGTGCTGACAGCCAGGGGACACCCAGGGGACACCGGTGACTCACCAGAGCCACCGCCCGCTCGACTGGGGACAGCAGGAGGAGCTGCAAAGGCTGTGGGACACCCCACAACACCCCAAAGCCCCTTTGGGGACACCCCCGAGGGGTTGGGGGCTGCTGACACCTCCTGGGGACACCTCAATCGTGGGTGGGGGTCCCGAGGGACACCCCAGGCTGGCTCTGGGGACAGTGCCAGGCTGGAGAGGGGACAGCCAGTCCTGCAGCACAGAGTGGCACCACGGCTCAGGAGCCACACGGATCCAGCTGGGATCGAACCATTCCAGACTGCGGGCTGAGGGGACACCCTGCACACCCCTGGTGACAGGCAGGGGGACAAGGCCCTGTGCCATCCCAGCAGGGTGATCAGCAGAGGGACAACGGGAACAGGGACAAACATCTGGGAGCAGGGATGGACACAGAGCTGGGACAGGCACCCCAGTGGGATCACACTGAGTGGAATCATCCCACAGTCTGCCTTGGGATTCTGCTCTTCCCAAAAATCCCAGCTTGCAGGAAAGAGCTTTTCCTTGCTCTCTGGGCTCAGCAGGGTGGGATTTGGGACAGGCAGCTCAGCTCCAAGGGATGTGCTGGGGGTGCTGGGTGGCATCGGGATGGGACTGAACCCTTCACCTCCCCTAAAAGAGCCTTTTGGGATCTCCTCCTCTCTCCCCTCCCACCCCAAAGGAGCGTGATCCCACTTGGGCAGGGCCGAGCACATTGTTTTGTGACCTGGGCTTTGCATTTCCACCGGGATTTCTCCCCCCTCTAATGACATCCCGGGATTGTCTCTCCTTCCCGGCCCTGCTCACAGCTGGAAAGCTGCAAATCCCCACCTCGCTGCCCTAAAAATAACCCACAGATTGTCCCAGCTGAGGCACGGCCAAGTCCCCAATCCCACAGATCCAGGAACAGCCTCGGAGCTGGGATTGGGGGTCTCACCCCCCTGCACCCCCCAATGGCAGGGGAGGCTCCATGGCTGTGCCACCAGTGCCACCAGTGCCACCAAGTAATGGCACCCCACAAGCCAGCCCAGCCCATGAGGGGACAGGTGACATCCTGACACCCTCCCAGAGGGGACCTGGCACCCCCAGGCACCACTGCCACCACTCCCACAGGTTTTTCTAGGAGAATCCTCAGATCAGGGTCCATCTCCCCATCTCTGGGTGCATCCCCCACCCCTTTGGGGTCCTGCTGCCCCTGTCCCTCGCCCGAGGTGCCACCAGCAGCTGCAGGTGACAGCCTGGCCACCTCCAACCTTTCCACCCTCCTTCCCACCCCACAAATCCATAAATGAGTTAAACCCTAAACAGGGAAAACCCCAAACAGCAGCAGCTGGGCTGTGGGGATGAGCCCCTCGCAGCCCTCCTACACCCCACACCTCTCATCCCACATCCCTCATCCTGCATCCCATATCCCTCATCCCACATTCCTCATCTCTCATCCCACATTCCTCATCCCTCATTCCTCCTCTGCTCCATTCTCCCAGGTTACACCTCAGGGAACCCCCTGGAAGGTGGGGAACCCCCTGGGAAGATGTTTCTTTTCCTTTTTCCTCCTTTTCCACCTTAAATGAGCATTTTATAACCCACAGGGATGGACATGAGGAACCAGCTGAGCTCAGCCACTGCAGCCACCACCCTTGGGTGTCACCTTCATGTGGCTCCATCCCAGAGGTGACAACCCCAGACCACGGGATGGCCACCAGAGCCACCACCTTTAAATGTCACCTTCACGTCACTCCAGACCAGAGGTGACAACCCCAGACCACCAGAGCCACCACCCTTGGGTGTCACCTTCACGTGGCTCCATCCCTGAGGTGACAACCCCAGACCACGGGATGGCCACTGAAGCCACCACCTTTGAGTGTCACCTTCACGTCACTCCAGAGGTGACAACCCCAGACCACGGGATGGCCACCGGAGCCACCATCTTTGAGTGCCACCTTCACATCACTCCAGACCAGAAGTGACAACCCCAGACCACGGGAGCCACCACTCTTGGACATCACCTTCCTGTGGCTCCACCCCAAGAGTGACAACCCCAGACCACAGGACGGCCACCAGAGCCACCACCCTCGGGCGTGCCCTTCACGAGGCGCCACCCTGGCGGTGACAACCCCAGAGGTGACACCCCCAGCCCGCGGCGGGACCACTCACCTTCGACGGGCGACGTCTTCAACCTCTTGCAGACGTTCTGCACGCCGCCGTAGGAGTCGTTGAGCCGAGCCACGGCCTCGGCGCTCCTCAGCTCCATGAGGTTCCTGAGCTCCACCATGGAGCACCCAAAGTCCCCCTCATGGTTGCCCTCGGCCACCGAGTTCCCGGGGTGGTGGTCGGCCACGTTGTTCGTCATCTCGCCCCGGTGACGGTGCCACCACCGCTGTGACGCTCCCGCGGCGGCCTGGCTCGGCAGGGGTTTGGGGGATGCTCCGCGCTGCCCCTTCCCTGGGGGCTTCCCGGGGGGAACGGGCGGCTCTATCCGAGCCCAAGTTGTCGGGATGAAGGTGTAAACAGGATGTGCATGTTACCGCGGAGGCGACCTTAGCAACGCCCGGCGTGCGGCTCCTGCAGCAGGAGGAGGAGGAGGAGGAGGAGGAGGGCTCCCTGGATACCACAGCAACTGGAGCTGCGAAAACAACCATGGGAAACAAAAATATCGCCGTCAGGAGGGGTTGGGAATGAGCGAGGAGCCCCGCGGGGTGGGGATGGGGGAGTGGTGCTACCCCCGAGGAGGGGAGAGCGTGGTTTGGGTAAAAAATCCTGGGTGAGAAGTTGAGTGAGAAGGGAGTTTGGAGCCGGGGAGAAGCGGGGCTGGGCAGGAAGGGAGCCCAGGTGGTTCTTCGCTTTCAGCCCAGACAAACCCTGCCGTTGATTTCGGGTTAAAAATACCCCTCGGCAGTGGGAAACAGCTGCTTCCTCCCCCGGGCAGGACGCTGGGGCTGGGGGGCTCCCCGCCCTGCTGGCAGGTAGGGAAGGATCCCAATATCCTGATATCCTGATATCCCGATACCCCGATATCCCGATACCCCGATATCCCGATACCCCAATATCCCACTATCCCAATATCCTGATATCCTGATATCCCGATATCCCGATATCCCGATATCCCGATATCCCAATATCCCAATACCCCAATACCCCAATATCCCAATATCCCAATACCCCAATATCCCAATACCCCAATACCCCAATATCCCAATATCCTGATATCCCAATATCTCAATACCCCAATATCCTGATATGCTGATATCCCGATATCCCAATATTCCAATATCCCAATATCCCGATATCCCGATATCCTGATATCCCGATATCCCAATATCCCAATATCCCAATATCCTAATATCCCAATATCCCGATATCCCAATATCCCGATATCCATGAGACACGGGCTGCAGCCCCAGCAGATTCTACATCAACAGGAACCACTAAAGAGACGAGAGAAGTGGCAGAGAAGCCACCAAAACCTGGGAGTTTCTCAGAAATCGAGGTTTTCCATTAATACCCCGTCCCGAGGTGGCTCCTCGAGGGCAGCGAGTGGCTCTTGGCCTCGTTTCTGTGTCCCCAAGTGCTGCCACCAGGGTCACAACCCCCAGCCCCACCAGCGAGGACAGGGGAGCCCCAAAAACACCACAGCCAAACCAGGCAGGGATCAGGAGCATCCTGCAGCTCCCACATTCCTCAGGGATTTGGGGCTGGGATCCCCCACTGGCATTGCAGGCAGAGATCGGTTCTAGGGACAAATAGGGACATGGAGGGAACAGCACAGGCCAGAGGGAAAAAGGGCTTTTTGTCAGGCAGGGTTAGCTGTGTTCCCGAGCTCCAGGGAAGCTCCCGGCGCTCCAGAGGCAAAAAGGCTGCAAGCGGGAGGCTCTCATGGAGAGAAAATAAAATCTTTCCTAGGGCAAAATAAATAAAGAACAAAAGGGGAACGGCCACTCCGGCAGCATCAGCCTGAGACAGGGCCCAGGGGTGACAGAGCCAGCGGGGAAGGGACAGGAAAGGACAGGAGGGAGGAGGGAGAATGGCCATGGCTGCTTCCCAGGAATGCACGGGATGCACCAGCCCTGAAAACCCAACAGAGCAGCACCAAATCATCCCAAAGCACCCCGATTCCAGCCCCAGCAACGGGACTTTTCAATCCCTGGGGCAGCACAACCCCAAAAAACCAACGCCCTCCCCGCCTGGCCCCCGGGAGCAGCTCCTTATCCCACCAGCAGCACCCCCAGGGCAGCTCCTGGGGCATTATCAGGACACCACAGGCGCCAACCGAACCTCGGGGACAGCAGTGACACCGTCAGAATGTCCCCACCTCGGGAGGGACCTGTCCCCAGCTGCAGGGATGGGGACACGGGGATGGGGACAGGGATAGGGAGAACAGGGATGGGGACAGGGGTGGGGAGAATGGGGATGGGGACAGGGATGGGGACAAGGGGGATGGGAACAGGGACAGGGAGAATGGGAATGGGAACAGGGGTAAGGAGAATAGGGATGGGGACAGGGATGGGGACAAGGGGGATGGGGACAATGGGAATGAGAGCACAGGGATGGAAGGACAGAGATGGGGGACATGGGAATGGGGAGAATGGGGATTAGGGACACAGGGATGGGAGCACAGGGATGGGGGATACAGAGATGGAAGAACAGGGATGGGGACAGAGGGATGAGGGACACAGGGATGGGAAGACCGGGGATGAGGGACACAGGGATGGGGACACAAGGATGGTGACACTGCAGCTCCCAGGACACCCAAACTCCCACCCTCGATCCAGAGCGCTGCTGCTGCCCCACCCAGCAGGGACCACCAGCTCCCCCATCCCTCCCAATTCCCATTATCCCACGGCTCCTGGTGGAGCTGAGCTCATCCATCACTGCGAGGATGGATCAGGCAGGCTCCCGGCAGCGGGAAGCAGGAGGTGGCAGGCCCAATTAAGCAGGCTCCTGCTGATTAAGAGAAAAAACGCTAATTCCCCCACCCCACCACGCTCATTTCCTCCTCTTTCATAGCAACCGGCGCTGTCTGAGGAGAGCTCCGAGGTTAAGAGGGAGACGGTTAATTAATACTGTAACGGCCTGGCCCTTAATTAGCCCTGAAGGAGCTCAGGGGGCAGTGATCAGCACCATCCCTGTGTCCCACAGAGATCCCAACCTGGGATTTGGGAACCAGGAAAGGATCCAGCACCATCCCTGTGTCCCACACAGATTCCAGCCTGGGATTTGGGGACAAGGAAAGGATCCTGCACCATCCCTGTGTCCCACAGAGATCCCAGCCTGGGATTTGGGAACAAGGGAGGGATCCAGCACCATCCCTGTGTCCCACAGAGATCCCAGCCTGGGATTTGGGGACAAGGAAAGGATCCAGCACCATCCCTGTGTCCCACAGATATCCCAACCTGGGATTTGTTCTGTCCTCGGGAAGAAAGGAGGGATTGAGGTGTGGGATGGCCCCTGCATGCTCTGAGCATCCTCCTCCAGCCCTTTTGGGATCCCAGCCCCATTCCCGGCCCTGCCCCATCCCACGAGCTCAGCACACCCCCTGGCCAAGCTGGGAATGATCCAGCAGGATCAGAGCAATCACTCCAAGGATCTCCCAGTGACTCCAGCAGTGCTCTGTCCTTCTCTCCAGGAATTCACTCCCAGAGCCCCCAGGCACCGGAGAGGAACAAGTGTTCCCCGAGGGAAGAGCGCGATCCTGAATTCCCAACGTGGGCATCACCTCCCGAATGACATCCCTGAGCTCGGGGGCGGCTGTGGAGTTTGGGCTGAGGGGCAGGAGGTGTGAGGTGAGGCAGGAGCAGGCTCCAGGCAGGAGGTGCGAGGTGAGGCAGGAGCAGGCTCCAAGCAGGAGGAGCGGCTGGCGAGGAGCGGCGCAGCCGATGCGGTGCTGCAGCCGAACCTGCCCGGAATAATAAACGGCTGCACGACACCTCCGTCCTGGCAGGGACAGTGCCCACGGCCAGGGCCACCACCGGGGTGGCCTCTGTGCCTGCCCAGCCCCGGGAACAAGGAAAGGAGCTGCTGGGTTTCACCTCGGGGGCAGGAGAGTGCTCGAAAAGCGACAAGGAGAAATTAATCAGCTGGAGATGCCCCAAGCGACGCCTTCAGCCACGCCGTGGGTGGCCCTGCTGCCATGCTGGTGGCACTGCAGATGGCACCAGGAGCCTGGCACTGCCAGCAGCAGCCACGGCTGGGTCCCTGGGTGAAGGCAGGGATCCTCCTGGCTCAGGACATGGGATCAGATCCCGGCGGGCAGGCGGGAGCATCGCTCTGTCCTCCCACGGATGATCAGAGATGGAGTAATCCTTGCCCGAGCTCAGGTGGTTTTTCCATCGATCCGTGAAGGAGGATGAAATCCACACCCCAAATCATCTCCTCCAGCTGGGACATCTCCCACCACCCAGGGGACAAAGCGCCATGCCCAGGAAAATCATCCCCAGGCACCACATCCCCTGCCCAGAGCCACAAATCCCAGCTTGGATGGGCAGGATCGGGTGGATCGAGGTGGATCATCCTCCCCAAGCACCTGGATCCCAGCCCCACACGCTGCCCCCCTCAGCAGCACCCACCGGGGTCCATCTCCTCTCCCACTTGGGCAATGGGGTGTTGGGAACACTTGGCTGCTGGAGGTTGCCATGGCAAACTCAATGTAAAGCTGTCAGGGATGCTGTTTATGTTGCCAAGTGGGGAGGAAGGAAAAGAATTAAAAAAAAAAAAAAAATTAAAAGAAATTAACTCGCCCAAAATTACCCTTCCTGGCTTGGGTTTAAGATTTTTCTCCTTGGGAATCCAAAGCTGCATCCGAAGTGGGATGAGCCATTCTCCAGATGGGTACACAGGCCAAAGTAGCCAATTAAAGCAGAAAAACGGGCCTGAAGCACCTTTCCCTGCCCTGCCAGCTGGGAATTGTCCCTGGAGAGGCTGCACGGCTCTCCCTTCCCACCACACGGCTCCTGCTCGGCGCTGGGAGCCCGGGCCTGCCAGGGAGCTGAAAACCTGCTGGGATGGCTGAATCCAGCCAGGAAATCACCGCCAGAGACACAGCGGGTGCTGGGGGGTCTGGGGAGCGGGTGAGACCCCCTTGCAGCCCCTCGGAGCGGGAGGGAGACTCCGGGGGATGTGGGACCAGGGGAGGGGTGAGACGCCCTTGGAGCCCCTCGGAGAGGGACGGGGACACCTTCCCAGCGGGGTCTGCACTGCGACCTCGGCACAGCTCTCCCGCCCCACTCCAACAGGTGACAGCCTTGGGGACAGGGAGAGCTCAGAGGGGCGCTTGGGGTCACAGGGGGACAGCGGGAGGGCGCGACCCCCACACCGGCCTGCCAGCTCCATCGCCCAGGCTGGCCATGGCCACCCGGCCACGTGGAGCACGTGGCGCCCGGCCCGCGGCGACAGCCACTCTCGGGGGGTGTCGCGATGTCCCCACCTCCCCCCGGAGCGGCCCGGAGCCCGCGGGCAGCAGGCTGGCCCCATGGCCCCAGGGCCCGGCCGGGGCCCCTCCCCTGCACACTCACCAAATCGCAATGTGCCGATGGCAGCGGCCGCTGCCTGTTCCCAGCAACACCCCTGGCAAGGGAAGCCTTCCTCCCCCGCTTAACCCCCGCGCTGCCGGGCGCCCCGCCGGGCCACCGCGGAGGAGGGGACACCGCGGGGGTGGCACCTCCCCCGGCGGGCGAGGAGACGAGGCGGCGGCGCACGGGGACCAAGCTCGTCACGGGGACAAACCTCGTGCTCAGGGCTGGCTCTGGGGGGCAGGGGACATCCCAGCGAGGACTGTCGCCCTCGGCGGGGGCAAGAGCTTCCCGCAGGCTGGCACCGCGGGAGGATGGCAGCGGTCGGACGGGCGGCGAAGGTCACGGTGGCAGAAGCTCCATCGCGATGCCACGAGGCGAAGGGGACAAGGCCAGGCTGCGACAGCCCGGGCAGACCCTTCAGGCCTGAGCTGCGGCACCCGTCCGGCTCAGGAGATCTGTCCCCTTCCCGCGGTCACGCTGCTGTCCCCTCGCCCCGCTCCTCGCCCCGAAGCCCAGGTGCCCAAAGCAGAAGCGGTGGCCGCCCGGGGCTCTCGGGGACAGGCACCTGTGGCACCCGCGGGACGCTCCCTCCTCCCACCGCAGCATCCGCTTCCTCCGCTCCGCCAGGGGAGGGGACAGCGACATCGCCCTGCCCAGAGGGGCTCCCCCAGCACCCGAGAGCGGGAAACTCCCCAGGGACACCCAGCCCGCACCTGGGGACACAGAGGGACAAACCCTGCCGTGGCGAGACCCCCAGGAGCGGCAGAGCCCTCATTGCGGTGCGGTGCAGAGGGGGAAGGAGCTTCCCTCCATCCTACAGTCCGGGGGGAATCAGCGTGTCCCCCCCGGGCACCGCAGCTGGAAAAGGACCAGGAAAACGCCCAGGAAGCGCTGGGGCCTCCCGGACCGCGGCAGCGCTGTGCCAGGGGAACCGAGTCACCGAGCGAGTGACAAACCCAGTGAGAGCAGTGACGAGTCACGGAGCCGTGACTGAGCCCAGGGCCGGTGCTGCTGCAGCCAGGGAATGCCGAATCCAGCGGGAATTCGAGCTGGGATCAGACCCTCCGGGCTGCTCCCCTCCGGGCAGGGTGGCCTCTCCTCCTCCCGCAACCCCGCGGTGACAATTCCCGCGGGTGACAATTCCCGACTCCCACACAGGGCCGGCTCCTCCACACCGGGCTGGCGACGAGGGAGGGGACACGCCACGAGCCCCCGGGTGCCACAGGCTCAGGGTGCCACACGCTGGCCCCGCGGTGTCACCGCCAGCCAGGATGTCACTGTCACCCAGCTCCCGGCGGCGCGTGAATCGCGGTGGCAGCCCACGGGCGGCACAGCCCTGTAGTATTTTCTCCCACGCGGCTGTGCCAGGCGCGCCATTCCCGGTGCCAGCGGCGCAGCCACGGGGCTGCCACGTGCAGGGCACGGGGCTGGGCGTCTGTCCCCAACAGGGCTGTCACCCCCCGGCCGCGTGCGGACCCTCGTCCCCACGCGGGTGACACTGCGGGCACCATGGACAAAGAGGCCACCAGAGCGTTGTCCCACCGCTGGCAGTGTCACACCATCCTCCTGTCCTCCCTCCTGCCAGGCCTCGGCACCAAGGAGAGGGATGGCAGCAGGGCCAAGGTCACGGGGACAGCACAAGGAGAAGGCACCAAGAGGCGACCGTCCCCAAAAACGAATGTCCCTGCCGGCCACTCCGCAGGGAACTCGCACAGTCGCCACCACCCCGCTCCTTCCAGCTGCCCTGGCTCCCATTTTGCTCCTATTTTGCCTGCTGTTAATTGGCGTTGGAAAACTGCTGGGTTTTGGCGTGCCCAAGGCAGCAATTAACTCCTGCAAAGGGCAGGGAAGAGGCTGGAGGCGGAACAGCGGGCACTGCCTCCGCATGGATGCGGCGAGCCGGGCCGTGCCACCCCAAACCCCGCCGTGAGCCCCAAATCCCGCTGCCCTGAGCCCCAAAACCCACAGCCCGGACCCCAAAACCCACAGCCACGAGGCTGCAGCCACCAGGGGCTGTGACAGCCCCGGCTCCTGCTGCCCAGGCCTCCAAAAGCGTCACATCCACGTGCCAAAGCCACCGGCGCAGCTGTGATGCCGGGGGCTCAGGAATCCACCCTCGCCCCCATCTGGGGCTTCCCCGCGCCCCAGGGTGCAGCAGCCCAGGAATTCCAGAGGGGTGGAAGCAGAGGAAAAGCAGGGAGTCTCCAGGCGAGCTGTCAGGGGGAATGTTTCCATCTAAGGCCTTGGTATTTCTCTCGCGGCGCCTGCACTAAATCAGCCCAGCTCGTCTCATTATTCTTTTGTGCTTTACAAGGTAGCACGGCCGGTGCAGGAATGCAGGAGGATGGGGGGCAAAGCCAGCCTCTCCTGAGGCAGCAAACACCTGCAGGCCTCACCCTCTGGAGGGGTACAGCATCCCCTGAGTGTCCCCTCTGTCCCCTCCGCCAGGCACCTGGTACCTGGTGAGGTGACACGTGGTGGAACCCTGGTGCTGCCAGGCCGGGAGGATTGTCCTGGAGGCTTTGTCCACTCCTCTCCATCCCATCCAGCACCAGGAAATTGGTTCCTCCCAGTCTGGGAGCACCAAGCAGCCACCACGGGGCTATTTGGCACCATTGGGTGACTCTTTATTCCTCTCTTCCCTTCCCTCCAGGTGAATCTGGCGCAGGGAGGTGTGCAGGGCAGCATCTCCCACCCTGCTGCCCCCACGACCTTCCCTCCCACCCTCCAGACCCATCCTGGGCTTGGCTCAGCGCTGATCCACAGCCCAGAGCGACTCCAAAGCAGAGCTTTGGGATTTAGGCAGCTTGGAGTGGTAGAGCAGGACTGGAGGATAAAACCTCTGTTTTTATCTGGAGGATAAAACAAGGCAGCAAACCAGACCTTGGGGCTGCTCTGGGACGCTCAGGATGGACACGGGATGGACACGGGATGGACATGGGATGGACATGGGATGGACACATCCCAGCCCTGCCAGAGCCACCCGGATCCTCCCAATTCCCAGCACACCTGGACAGGAGGGAAGTGACACCAAGAATCCTGACAGGATGGGCATCCCATTCCTGGGGAGAATCCCATCCTCCAGTTCCTCAGGAGGGCCCTGAGGAGCAGCAGAAGGCTGGAAGTGTCCTTGCTGGCCAGGCTGGAGGAGAGGCCAGGATCCAACCCTGGGATGGTGCCCAGAGCTCTGCCTGGAGGGATGGGCATTCATTCCCTGCTCCACAGAGCTCTTCCCGGGGCACAGCCACAGCCGGGGGACACCGGGATTCTGGCAGGAGAGGCAGGGATGCTCCAGCCATTCCCAGCTCTCCCATGGGATCAGAGATGGGGTGACCCCGGGATGTCCAGCTCATGTCCCCACACACCTGAGCACAGCCCCAAACCGGGGGGATCCCAACAATCCCAACTCCCACATTCCCACATCCCGCTCGGAAAGCGCAGGAATTTTTTACACCTTAATTTTCACCAAAATGAAGTCCAATCCAGCAGGCAAGGCCCGACCTGGAGCACGGGGGAGTCTGACAGGGGAAACAACGCCCGGGGGACGGGAGAGCCACCGAGCAGGACACGCGGATACAGGCCCGGTATTTTTAGCAGGATTACACAGGGACAGGGGATTCCTACCCCGAAGATCCCTGGGGGCTGAAAATAGGTCCCGTCACTTCCTCCAGCAGCAGCCGGGAGAAGCATCTGCTGCTCGGGGAAGGCGGGAGGAGGAGAGGTGGGGGCGCTCGGGTTTTGGGGTGCCTGGGACACCCTGGGACAGCGGGTGGCACCTGGGGACTCACCTTGTCACCGGGAGCTGCTTCCTCTTCCCTGCTCCGCGAAGAATGCCGTGGGAAAAACCGAAACAGCAGCAATCCCCCCAAAAATACCCCTCTGGATCACAGCGGGGGAAACTGAGGCAGGAGAGGAGGAGCTGGCTGGGCAGCACAGGGAAATTTGGGCTGCACGGAGAGTGGGGATCCCCTAAAATGCTGTAGGGGGACCGCAGCGATTCCAGAGCGGGAAGGGTGATCCAGCACTCCGATCCCGAGGCTGTCAGAGCCCTGGGGACACAGGGAAGGGCTGGGGACAGCAATGCCCCTCCTGCCACCGTCACCACGTGAGCAGGGGGGACGGGATGGGTGTCCCCGCTGCAGTCCCAACAGCTCCCGGCTGTCCCTGCTCCGAGAATTCCCGCTCTGGATCACATCCCCCGGCTAACCCCTGCCACCCCGGCTAGCTCGGATCTTTATCTCCCCTCTCCTCCGACCCCAAATCCATATTTCCCCACCGAAATCCCCGAGCCGAGCGGGGTTTTCCAGAGGGACGAGCCGGCGACAAGGGACGGGGTGGGGAGAAAAGGGCAGCGAGCCCCTTCGCTGCTGCAAAGGGTTAAGAAATAAAGTCGGGAAAAGCGATAGGAAAACCACACGCGGCTCGCAGGGAAGAGCGCGCCGGCTGCTCCCGTTTCCCTTCCCAACATGCCCCGCTCCTGGGAAAGTGTGGGCTGTTTTCCATATATAACTGCAAACTGTTCCATGCAGTAAGAAGTCTAATTAAAGGGAGCCAGGCAAGGAGGGAGAGCGGCAGGGACGCAGCGGAGCGAAGGGGAAAAAAAAAAAATAATATGTTTACCCCGGCAACAGAAAGCTCCGTCCCTGAATTCGGACCCTCCCCGAGCAAAAAGAAAAAGAAGAAAAAAAAAAAGAAAAGAAAAAGCACCGTGGTGTGGTCGCGGAGATCCCCCCCAAAAAAAAAAATAGGAAAGAAGGGAAAAAAAATCCAGTAGGGAGGGGCAAATCGGAGCTTGGAAAATATGGAGAAATAAATAGGAGGGAAGAGCCAGATGGGCCAGGAGAGCATGGGGAGGGGCAGGGAAGGAGAAGGAAAAGCACCTCTGAGCTGGGATAAGGCAGGAGGAGGTGGGAGGGGGCAAATTCACCCCACCGGGAGCCTCCCGGGGTCCCCTCGAGGCGGGAGAGGCGAGGATTTAAGTAAACAGCAGGAATCCGCTCGGAAAATAAATACGAAAGCAAACCTACGCAGGCAGGAGCGGGGCTGGGGGGTGGGAAATGCCAGGAGGCGCTGCCAGGGATGCCAGGCTGGGTGGGAGAGGCTGGGAGGGAAGGGAAACCATCCTGGGCACCCATTTGGGGTCCCCATTTGGGACACCCACCCACCCTGGGGTGACCCACAGGCTCTCGGTGACCCCCAGCCCTGCCTCTCCCAGCCTCCCCCAGCCGAACCCCAGCGGTGTTTCGGGGGAACCTCCTTTCCGCAGCATCCCAGGCGATGGAAAAAACCCTGGAAAAAGCCAGGATCTGCTCTTCAGAGCCTCTTTGTTCGAGCTGTGCTTCCCACCAGCGCCAGGCACTGCCAGAATCCAGGGCAGGAACCACATTCCCTGTTGCAGGGCCTGTCCCGGGGGTCGGAGCAGTTAAAAACCGTTAGCGTGCTTTAATTAAGTGCTGATTATATTTAAAAGTCGCCGAGCTGGGGAGAGGCAACAGCACCATCATCATCCTCATGGGAATTGCCCCCAGCTGGATGGATCTGTCTGTTTAACTCCCTAAAATTGAACTTTGTCCTGCTGCTACACCGCTGTTGGGAAACACACCAGTTGAAAAAGTTTCTATTTTAAAACTCCTCTCCCCAAGGCAAAGGCAAACCAAGCCCGGCTAGGGGAATAAAAAAAAAAAAAAAAAAAAATTTTAAATTGGTGGTGCCACGCCGATGTGGAGCCGTGGAGTGCTGGGCTGTCATTCCCAGTGCAGTCATTCCCAGCCCAGTCATTCCCAGCCCCGTCATTCCCAGCCCCACCTCCCCACCCGCGCCCCAACGCCCGGGGCTCCCGGCACAGTCCTGACCTGCCATCCTGTTTGTGCCACGGCCAGCCCCACAACGCCCCGGAGCCTCCCAGCTGCACCAGGAACCCCGGGAAACTGGGATATCCCTTCCCTCATCGCGGCATCCCTGCGAGGAGGGATTGGGGCTTTCCAGCCCCTCCGGCATGGCGCCAAGTGAGGCCCTTTGTGCCATAAATCCCAGCTCGGGGTGCTGCAGGTCACCCCCATCCTCAAAAAACCCCACTGCTGAACCTGGAACGATGCAGAGATGGAATCCCAGTATTTGGGGTCGGAAAACACCTTCAAACTCATCCCATTCCATGGGAATGGACACCTTCCACTACCCCAGGCTGCTCCAAGCCCTGTCCAACCTGGCCTTGGACACCAAGCTTGGATGAGCTCAACCTCAGACACCACAGGGACAAGGACGTGGCGCTACCAGGGTGACCTGACCCCACAAGCAACATCCCCCAAAACCCTGCAGCCTCTGCCCAGCCGCCAAACAAGAGGGACAAAGCAGCCCTGGGGTCACCCGAGGTGACAGCCGGCCACCGGCCACCGCGTCCTGGCTGGCGCTGGAGCCGCGGGACGCTTTGGCACGCCCCGGCCGGCATTGACCCAGGTGGGTCTCTAAGCACCAGCGCTAATCCAGGGATAATTGCGGCTTTAGCAGCGATAGGGCCCAGATTACTGCTAAAATCCGGGTGTTAGGGGCGCTGCGCTGGCAGGGAGCGGCGCTGGAGGCTGGCAGAGCGAGGGATCTACGGGAATAGTGAGGGATCTGCGGGAATACAGTGTGGGATCCAGGTCCCTGGACACCAGAGCACAGCACGGACACGTGCCTGCAGCTCAGGGTGGCAATTCCTGCTCCCCACCCCGCTGGAAAAACGCCAAAGCCACCCCCCAGTGTAGGGGGTTTGCATGGACAACATTCCCCGACAGGATTCCCCCTCCGGCCCCAGCTGTCCCACCCGGGATTGCTCTGCCTGCTGGAATCCCCTCCACTCCCGAGGCTTTGGCTCTGCTTTTCTTCCCCCACATTTTCCCTGCACTGTCAGGGGACTTCCTCACCCTCTCCATCAGCCTTACCCCTTCTGAGGAGCCCAGGAAGGGGTTGGGCAGGTGGGTTTGCTCCTGGAATAACAAGGATAGTGGGAATGCAGGGTGGCAGCTTGGATTGGGGTCCTCTAGAAATGCCTGGGGTCCCCTAGAACTGTCTGGGGTCCCCCAGCACCACCTCAGCTGCTCCCACACAGCCCCCCAAGGGGAGGCAGGTCCCAGGTGAGGAGGCTGAGATTTGGGAAAATCCCTCTGTTCCCTTCTGGCTTTTTCTGGATCCCTTCCCAGCAATCCTGTGCCCAAAGGATTGTCCCGAGAGGGGACAAATGGCCCCGAGAGGGGACAAATCCCAGCGAGGTCCCTGGGAGTGAGACACAACAAGGCCAGGCTGTGCAGGCAGCTGCGTCCGGGGGAGTGGGAGGAGGAAGGGAGGCTCCCTCATTGTCCTTTCCAGAGGGAGAAGGGACAGTCCCCTGCATGGAAGCGCCAGGAAACGCTTCCAGCCTCCTCGCCCCGGGCCGCGTCTGCCCTCGGGGACAAACAGCCCTGTCCCCCCCGGCGCTGCAGAACCTCCATCTGCAGCATCTTCCCGGGATTCGATGCATTTCACGTCCGACTGCAGGAGCCGGAGGATCCCCTGGCTGCTGACCTGCACGGAAACACCCGGCTGCTGCGGGGAGGGATGGAGAGGAGGAGGAAGGGCCATTCCCACTGCCGGCTGCCGGTGTGGGGTGCTCCAGCAGGTGCCCAGTGAGGCGAGACGGGCGTGGAGCCAGCCACGGGTGGGGGAGAGTGGGAAAACAGTGCCGAGGAGGGAAGCGATGGACGGGAAGGGATGGAAGGCAGCGGGTCAGGAGCTGGCATGGCAGCATTCAGAGGTGGAGACAGAGCTGGAGCACGGTGGGGATGGATTTTGGCTCAGCAGGGCCTGCACCCAGCTCTGGAAAATCCACTGGACAGCCCCCTCTGGATGAGCCTCCCCCAAAACAGGGAATGACATCTCAGCACCCCACCCGTGGCTTTTCCACCTCCTCCAGGAACCCCAGCCAGCACCCAGCACACACCAGTAAATCCCAAATGCCCCTGGGATGAAAAACCCATGGATTTCACACCTCATGGAACACCCAGGCCAGCTCCCGAGGGTGCAGCTCACCCCAGGGATGTCAGGGAGCGGGATGAGGTTATCCAGCTGGATTTCCCCCACTGGGATTCGAGCAGGGCTCGGCTGTTTGCTTTCTCCTTCCCCCTGGGAAATCTCCTGCTGACTCGGGGAACACCCTCGGGCAAAGCTCTGCGGGGAGGAGACACTTCCCAGCCACAGCTTTGGTCCTTCCCTTCGTTTTTTTGGCCGGTCCAGTTGGGGTCAGAGGGAAGAGCAATCCGTCACTTGGGAAATAACACCACTCCAGGCCTCCTCCCTCAGAGAAACCTCAAAAGACAGCATTTAAGGCGAGCTTAATTCGGACAACTAAAAATAGCCAGCACCAGTCACGCTGGAAAATGCAGGATGTGGAGCTTCACCCTCTCCCAGCTCCAGCCTGGCCACGGAGCTTGGTGGCCCCCCAGCCCCACAGATGTGTCCCTAGGGACGAGCACGGCCTTGTTCCCACAGGGAATCCAGCAGGACCCTCCCAGGAGCCATCCCAGCTCCCTGGCCGGCTGCTTGGAGGGACGTGTGGGGACCCAAAACTTTCCCAGGCAGGATGCAGTGACTCAGAGCCACGTCTGCAGTGGGACACCCAGGAAGGATCCCAGCCACGCTTCCCAGCTTCTCCCAGCCCAGCCAAGTTTCTGATCCTGGCTCCCTGCAGCTGATTCAGCAGCCAGGCCTGTGCTGTCAGGATAAATCCCGGTTGTCATTCCAGCTTTTTTGTTGCCCCAGAGGTTGTCACCCACCCTGTGACCCTCACCAGGCGCAATTCCAGCCTCGCTCCGGCCCATCCCAGCGGCAGCTCGGGGTTCCTCCAGCGCCAGCCTGGCATTCCCAGCTGCCGGCACGGCCACAAATCCAGCCTGCCCTCATTTCCCCGCAATCCCCCTCCTTGCACCGAGCTCTCCCTCCTTGTGCTAATCCCTCCCTGCTCCAGAGGCAGGAATAATGTTTAACTCAGGTTCACGCCGGAGCACGAGCTCCCTCCCAGCCCGGGTCACCCCCAGGCGTGTCCCCATCACCGAGGCCATGCTGGTGGCACGGCCACGTGCCCACGGCAGAGCCCGGCTCCGGCAGGAAGCCCCTCTGGAGCGGGAAGCTCCGGGAAGCTGTCGGCACCACGCGCTGCCGGCTGCCAGCTGCAGCGATCCGTCACGGCGGGGATTGGGATGCAGCCGGGCTGAGCTGTGCAGGTGCCACGAGAATTCCACAGCCGGCGGATCCCGCTCGGAGCCATCCCCTTCCCCTGGCTCATCCCAAACCGAGGGGGCTTCGGCAGAGCCAGGATGAGAGGGGACAATGCTGGAGGACTGAGCCATCTCCTCGCTCATCCTGGCGTCCCTGCTGGATGGCAGGAGTGGAAAAACACCTTCCCCACCGGATCCCATGGGATGTGCCCCCAGCGGCGCTCCAGCGACACGGGGGTTATTTTTTAAGAAGCTGGCGAGAAGGTGGGAAGGGAGGCGAGGAGCTGGAATGCCGCGAGGGCCACGCCACTAAGCCTCTGGAAAAGCTGGAGCCGCGGAGAGGCGAGGCTGAGGCATTCCCAAGCAGGAACAAAAGGCGAGCAGCGAAAAGCCGAGGGCATTCCAGGGGCCGCGGGCACCTCCCGGCTGAGCGAGGGGTGGCGAAGGGACAGTAAAGCTCCAGCTGCTGCGGCAGGGTCCTGAATTAGCATCTCGGGAAACGGCGCCGAAAATCAGACACCTTCTGCCCGAAATCCGAGCCCGGACCTGAAAATCTGATCACTGGCCCCGATGCCCAAAGAGCAAAGGTCACTTCCAACCCCACACGGGCCCTGCCACCACCCCCGGTGCCTGGATTCACCCCCTGCCCACCGCCAGCCCCCCCAGACGGAGCAGAGGCAGCACGGTGAGGGCCAGCGGCTTATTTTTAGCCCGGGGAAAGCAGAAGCCGGGAGCAGCCATCCCGACTCTTGCCCTTGGCATGGGACACGCCGCTTTCCCCCCGCGGCCAGCGCCCCGAGCCCCCCGCACCCCGCTGCCCCCCGGCCCTGCAGCGCCATGGCCCCCCGCGCTGGCATCACCTCCCCTGGCACGGCTCCTCGGCCCGGGCGGCAGCAGGAGGATGCTGGGCTCAGCCCGGAGCCGGCCCCGAGGCACAGGGACCGGGATTATTTACAGCTCCTTAACGGAGCGAGGCAGGGCTGACCTTTCCGAGCGGCAGACAAAGAGGAGATGTCGCGGATCGCTGCTGCGGGACCCTTCCCGGCCCGGCGGGACGGAGCGGGGCCAGCCCCACGCCGGGGGCTCGGCAGCGGGGAGCCGGCCAAGGCCACGGAGAGCCAAGCGCGCTGGGATCCCAGCCTGGGAAAAGGAGGGATCGGATTCCTCCCTCCCCGTCCCCGCCGGACAAACTCTTCCGGGTGGGGACTCCTACGCGCCGCGCTCTGCCCAGGCACAGCAGCAGCGAGCTGCTCCTTCCCACAGCCCACGGCTGCCTCGGCGGCAGGAAAACACCGGGATACGGCACGGAATGGGAAAATCGGGACTGCTCCTCGCCCCCGGCGCCCCGCTCGGCTCAGCGCGGCTGCCGACTCATCCCTGCCGTGGAAGCGTCGAAGGAAAAGTTTCCCCGTCAGCACAAAGCGCGGACACTTGGCCGAAGCTTCCCCTTGGCCGCTGCCGCCCTGGGCAGGAGTTCCCCCCGTTGGGGAAACGCCAGGGCCCGGCCCCGGGTGGCCGCAGTGGGCGGGGGTGGCAGGGGACAGGCCCGGTGACAACGCCAGGAGCTGCCACAGCCCCTGGTGCCACAGGGAATGAAGGGATTCCCGAGGCCGGGAGCTCTCCCGTTGGCACTGGGATGGGATAATCCTTCCCACATCCCTTCCCTCGCTCCAAAGCTCCGGGATTTGGTGTCACCGCTGTGTGTCCCCTCCCCAGCCTGCACCCTCCTGGTCCCGCTTTAGACCCCCATTTAGGACTTGATGCCGTGACCCAGAAGCCCGGAAAGCCCAGGGAAGCTGCCCAGGGACACTCGGTGTCCCACCAGGGTCCCCTTGTCCCTCACCACCTGCCCGGTCACCCTGGAGGGAGCAGGGCCAGCCCCAAAAGGGAATCCCACAGCCCCAATTCCCGAATCCAGCGGCCTCGCCGAGCATCGGCTTCCCACGTTGGAATTCGAGACCCCTCCCCGAAGCTCACAAACGCAGGAGGACTCTGAACTCAGCTCTTACTCACAGAGAGCTCTCCGGGGATTTAAGGTGCTTAATTAGCGTTTGAAAAGAGTCACCACCCGGGTGGGTGACACCCCAGCGGGTGTCATGTGCTCTGCAGGGCTCAAGCTTCCCCTCCTTCCCCTACTCGGGCTTACCTGGTGTCTTTTTTCCCTTTTCCTAATGATCCAGCAGAGGGGCAGGTTTTATAAGTCCGTGGAAACTCTATTATCCCCGTGCATTAAAGCCAAAAGGAACTAATTAAAACATCAAAGTCACAGGGTTCATTAGCTCGGCCTCGGCGCTGGCAGGAGGTGACAGGGAACGTGGCTGTCACCTGGCTGCTCCCAGGGACCCCAAGGCTGGATCTGCACCGCAAAACACATTCCCTGTCCCAGTGTCGCTGGGAAAACCAGTGGGAAGCTCTGGGCTGGGCAGGATCCTGTCACCTGCCTGTCCCTGTCCCCCCAATTTGGAGAGGAGGGAGGTTGGGGACAGCTCTGCCACCCTCTGCCATCAAAGCTGCTTCCCCCAGGAGCATCTCCAGCACCACCCATGGGATCCTCATTCCCACCCGGCACAACACCAGGGGGAGAGGGATGGGTTTGAATTCCCAGCTCGCCCCCACTGATTTATCTCCTCCTCTGCTCACCAGATCCCCACCGGGCGTGACAGAACATCCATTCCTGACCAGGAATGCTGCAGGCCTCCAGCAGCATTCCTGCATCCTGGAGTTCCCAGCAAGCCACAGGAGGTGGGGAACACCGAGGAAGTGGCACTGCTTTGTGCTGCAGTGGCCACTTCCCATCTGAGGGCCTGCAGCCCATTGCTGTGGTCACACTGAGCATTGGTCACCTCCCACTGCCATGGTCACACTGAGCACTGGTCACTTCCCACTGCCATGGTCACACCGAGTATTGGTCACTTCCCATCTAAGGACCTGTATCCCATTGCCGTGGTCACACGGACCACTGGCCACTTCCCAAAGGACCCACATGCCATTGCCATGGTCACCCCCTTCCACGGTCACACTAAGCATCGGTCATTTCCCATCTAAGCGCCGGCATCCCATTGCTGTGGTCACTCTCATCACTGGTCACTTCACATCCAAGGACCTGCAGCCCACTGCCATGGCCACACGATGCACTGGTCACTTCCCAGAGGACCTGCATCCCACTGCTGCGGTCACACCGAGCACCGGTCACTCCCCATTCCCACGGCCACACCGAGCACCGGTCACTCCCCATTGCCGCGGTCACACCGAGCACCGGTCACTCCCCATTGCCGCGGTCACACTGACCATCGGTCACTTCCCAAAGGACCGGCATCCCATTCCCACGGCCACACCGAGCATCCCCCCGAGGCTCCTCGTCCCTGCCACAGCGAGCGCCTTCCCTGCCCATCCGCTCCCGGAGCCGAGCGGGATCCCCGGGCTTTCACCCCAGGTTTTCCGCCGGCTCCTTTCCCGGCACGGCGCAGCCGTGCCCGGCGGGGAGGAGCCGTGGGCGAGGAGGAAGCCGGAGCTGCCAGCCCTTCCCCGGGCCCTGCGCGGGGAGCAGCGGATCCGGGGAGCAGCGGCGGCGGCAGCGAGTGCCCCCCGCCGCAGAGATTTGTGTCCCCAAATCCCCGCAGGCTCCATCCCGCGCTGCTAGAACGGGCGCGTGTGGCCACTGCGGGAAAACTCCGCTCGTGGCCTAGCAGGGAGGAGAAACAGGAAAAGGAAAAAAAAACACAACCCGAGAGAGGAGCGGGGATCGCGCGGAGAATCCGCGGCCCCGGCGAGGGGCGGGCGGGGAGGGAGCGGGGGGCAGGCGGGGAAGGAGCGGGCTCGGCTCCCAGGGCTTGGGGACAAGGGGAAACTCCAGGCTCAGCTCCACCCCGGCCCTTTCGACTGCGAAACAATAGTGGAGAAGAGCAGCCGTCCCTCCCTGCTCTTACTCATCCTGCCCAAGGACCTGTGCCACCCTTCGGCCGCCCCCGCCCTGCCCGCCCTCTGCCCGGGGGCTCCGGCCCGGCGGCTCCCGGCTCCGGAGGCGCCAGTCTCGGGTGACGGCGACAGATCCCCCGGGAGGACATGCGGACCCACGGCACGCGAGCGGCGAGCCGGCAGCGCAGGGAATTCCCTCCGTCATCATCTCAGGCGAAAAAAAAAAAAAAAAAAAAGAAAAGAAACCAACACCCAACAACACCCTGCGCCCTCTCAAAGCTCTCTACCTGCAGCGCTCGCAACACTTCTCAATGCTTTTCCAGGCGGGAGGGAGGCAGGGAAGGAGCCGGGGCTCGGCCGGGAGCAGCACCCGCCGGCGGCGAGGGTGGGACGGGGATGGAGCCCGCGCCCCGCGGGGAATGCGCGGTGCTCGGGGAGGAATGGGGAAGCGCTGCCTCCTGCCCTGGGCGCTTCCCAGCTGCTCCACCTGCACCATCCCGGCAGCGGCACCTTCCCCGCGCCACGGGCTCCACGTATCCGAGTGAATCCAGCCCGGCCACGGGGAGCCACGGGGTGGAATTCGGGAGGCCTCCAAGCCCACCCAGCGCCCACCATTCAGGGGGGTCCTCCCCTCCCCGCACACCTGCAGCCCCCCGGAGCCACCTCCGGCCCGCGGTGGGATTCCCGGGGGTGTCCCCCGAGGGGGCAGCCGGGGAGGGATCCCCGGGGCGCGGCGGGGTGGGGCTGGCGGAGCGCGGGGGCGTCAGCCTCTCTTCGCTCATGATTTAATAATTGAGGTGCGTTTCGGTGCTCAGGGAAGCGAAAGATTGAGGGCAGTGTCTGGAGGCGGGCAGGGCGCAGGCGGCGGTGCTGCCCCTGCCTTGTCCCCGCAGCCCAGGGGGTTTGGGGTGGGGGCTCAGCTCGGGGTCCCCCGGCCCCAGGATGGCTCTGGGTGCCCCATGGCGAGCTCCGAGCACTCACCTCCACCCCAGCTCGCTGCCCACGGCTCCCGCCAGTCCACGCACGTCCAGGGCCGGCCGGCCACGGCCACGGGCAGAAACTGGCTGCACTGGTTTGAGCTTCGCAATGCGAACCCCCACCCAAGCTCAGGTCTCCAGAGATAAGAGCACAATAACCTATTGTCCCTCCTCCCCTCCCAACATCTCCACTCGCCTCTGGCAAAGCAGGGAGGGACCACCCAGCTCCGCACAGCCCCCCCACCCCCGCCCCACGGGGGGCACGGACCCACCGAGCCAGGCCAGGGATGCCGGGAGGCTCCAGAGCCCGGGCTGGGATGCCGGGAGAGCGCCGGGGGCAGAGGCAGGACGAGACGGACGAGGCCAGAGCCTGGCCGGGCTTCCAATAGATTTCCTGATTTATTTTGTAATTTATTTTTCCGCCTCCCCGCTCCTGTTTTCTGCCGGGGATCTGCCCGGCTGGATTGGTGCAGGCAGGAGGGAGACGTGCCCAGCCGCGGCGTGGGCAGCCCCCACGCAGCCTCCCCGCCGCATCCCACCCCACGCGCCCCCCGCCCCAGGCACGGAGCAGCCCCCCTGCTGCCCCACGGGCGGGGAAAAACCACCCCAAACCCACCCACGCAGCACCTTCCCCGCTCTGTCCTTGGGCTGCCGCAAGCCCCCCTCCCCTTCCCCCGCCCCTTCCTTCCTCCATCATCCTCCTCCTCCTCCCCCGCAATGCCACAACTCGCTGCCTCCCAAAAATCCTGCCACACGAGCGACCGGGAACCCCGCGCCCCCAACACCCCCGCCTCAAGGGCGGGCAACAAGTTGTAGGATCCGAGCGGAACGTCCCCCCCGCCCCAAAGCCCGGGGGGCTGCCGGAGTTGCCCCCACAAGAGGTCCGGGGGCCGCACGCCCCGCAGCCCCCACGCCCCAGAGCGGACGGAGCGCGGTCATCCCACCACCCCACCCCGCTCCCACGTGCCATTGGGGTCGGGGGGTCCCACGCCGAGCCCCCCCGCTGCTCTGGGGCCCCACGCCGAGCCCCCCCCATCCCACCTGCTGCACCGGGACGGAGCGGGGCGGGCGAGAGCTCCGCGCCCAGCGCCCCACCCGCCCCGGCAGAGCGGCGGCAGCGATGCTCGCACCCACCCGCGCCCCCCGCTCCGACACACAGCCCCCTCCGCCACCGCCCCGCGCCACTCCCGGTGTCCCCCCCGTCACCCAGCACCGCCACCCCCCGCGGGACCCCCGCACCCCGCTGCCGGGGGTCTCCCCGAGCACTCACCGGCTCCGGTCCCACGGCGCCCGGCTGGCGGCGGAGCCCCCGCGACTGGCCATGGGATGGAGGGGCACCGGTCCCGGAGCTAACGGGAGAAAATGCTTGTCATGGCAACCCCCGAGCCGTGCGGGGCCGTGCGGGGCCGGGCCGGCGAGGGAGGGGACGGCGGGCAGGGAGGGGGAGGGCTCGTCCCAGCCCGCCGGGGGAGGGGCTCCCTTAAGGTGGCTGCACGCCCCGACGGCTGCTTAAGGGGGACGGAGGAGGAACGGGCTGAGCTGTCCGGCCGGGGGCGGAGCGGGGTGTGCGACCCCAAAGAGGGGCAGCACCCCGCGGGCAGAGTGGGGGTGCACCCCTGAAAAGGGTGAGGACCTCCTGGCGATGTGGGGTGAACATCCTCAAAAGGGTGGGGACACCCCCGGCAGTGTGGGGATCCCAAGCAGGGTGGGGACACACCGGACAGGGCAGTGAGTGCACCCTCAGATAGTGTGGGGCCCCCCAGGCAATGTGGGGTGTACACCCTCCAAAAGGGTGGGGACCCCCTGGCAACGTGGGGTAAACATCCTCAAAAGGGTGGGGACCCCCTGGTAATGTGGGGATCCTCAGGCAGGGTGGGGACACACCGGACAGGGCGGCTAGTGCACCCCCAGAATGTGTGGGGAGTCCCCGAGCAATGTGGGGACCCCCGGGCAGTTTAGGGATCCCAAGCAGGGTGGGGACACACCGGACAGGGCAGTGAGTGCACCCCCGGAAAATCTGGGGACCCCCAGGACGAGAGAATGTGTGCACCCCCAAACAGTGGGGAAACCTCATTGGCAGAGTGGGGTGTGCAATCCCAAAAAATGTGGGGACACCCCGGGCAATGTGGGGACCCCCGGGCAGTTTGGGGATCCCACGCAGGATGGGGACACACTGGACAGGGTGATGAGTGCTCCCCCAGAAAGTGTGGGGACCCCCAGGACAAGAGAATGTGCGCACCCCAAAAAAACGGGGAAACCTCGTGGACAGAGTGGGTTGTGCAATCCCAAAAAATGTGGGGACAGCCCCAAAAATTGTAGAGACCCCCTCGGGCAATGTGGGGACCTCCAGGCAAGGTGGGGTGTGTGACCCCAAAAAAGGTGGGACCCCCCCGGGCAATATGGGGACTTCCACGGACAGCCCCATGCACCCCCAAGCAGTGTGGGGATCCCCACGGGCAGAGTGGGGTGTGCAGTCCCAAAAAATGTGGGGTCAGCCCCAAGAAGTGTGGGGACCCCTCGGGCAACATGGGAACCCCCACGGGCAGAGTAGGGTGTGGACCCCTGGACAATGTGGGGACCCCCCAGGGCAGTTTGGGCACCCCAAAAAGCTAGGGCACCCCAAAAAGCAGGGGCACCCTCCTGCCCAAACCCCTCCCCACTCCGGGCACGGGGGAGGCAGAAGGAACTTCGTGACCTGTGGCAAAACTGGGGCTCCTTGTGGGGTCAGAGTGGTTTTGGGGTTTATCCCCAGGGTCTGTGGCAAAATCGGGGCTCCTTGTGGGGTCAGAGTGGTTTTGGGGTTTATCCCCAGGGTCTGTGGCAAAATCCGGGTTCCTTGTGGGGTCAGAGTGGTTTTGTTTTGTGGTTGATCCCCAGGCTCTGTGGGGCACAGCATGACCTCCCTAAGGCTGACTGTCCCCTCATGCAATGGCATCACTTGGGACACCCTGAGAGCCACGAGAGTCAAGCATCACCAGCCCCCCAATCCCAGATCCGACCCTCACCCCTTATTCCAAAGCAACCAGGATAAAATCCCTCACAGAACCATTCCCAAATCCTGGAAACTCCACAGGCAATGGGCAGAGGCCAGCAGGGCTGGGAGGAAACACCTTAAACCCCCCAGAGCCCCAGTTCAGGCCCAGAGATGTCCCAGTTAAACCAGTGCAGCACCCGTGTGGGCACAGCCCCTCATTAGCCCTCAGAACCTAAAAAAAAAAAGGTTTTTTCCCCCTTGAGGGCCTGCGCCTCCATAACTCCTCATTCCTGTGGTGCTGCACAGGCCGGGAAGCTAGGCCTGGATTCAGGGCCTAGCGAGGGAATGATTCCTTCACCCTGGGAATTCCATAAAATCCCTTCCTCAGCTCACCAGGATGGACCTTCCCGCCCGGATGAGCTGATCCAGGGGTTGTTTTGGAGCAGGGAATGCTGTTTGAAGCCACCTGAGTGACATCAGGGCGGCCCGTGTTGGATTTAATTTCATCCCCACATCCCTTGGGGTACAGAAAGCACCAACCTGCTCCAGAGCTTTGCTTTGAGGGGAGGAAAACACCCTGGGCTGGGAATTCCTCCTCAATTCCTCCTCAATTCCTCCTCAATTCCTCCTCAATTCCTCCTCAATTCCTCCTCCCTTGGCATCTTCCTAGAGACTTGATGGGGTTATTCCCCCTGCAAATAAGACATTCTAGGGCAAAACTTGCATCCCAAAAACCAAACTCAGGCTACTTCCTGAGCGGCTCCACACTCGCCCAACACAAAAATTAGGAATAAACACACCGATTTTATCCCTGCACCAAAATCCTGGCCAGGCTGGCTCTCCACAGCCACAGAACAGCTTGGAAAAGAGGTGCTGGAGCAGCTGGCAGGGATCCCTTCCAACGGGCCAGGATGCAAAACTGCTATTGAGACATAAATGGCCTTTTCCAACAGGTTCTGGGAGCTTGGAAGGAGTTTTGACCATCTGGATTTGGGCTCCTGGAAGGAAAGCAGCCTTCCTGCCTCGGGGAAGCCGTGGGAGCAGGGCAGCTTGGCAATGCCAGGAGTTTGCAGCTCTGTCGGACTCCTTGATTTGGGGTGAAATGGGGAAAAGCAGGTTTCCCACCCTGGGGAGGGGAGGGATCGGCCAAAATGTGTTTGGGAAGTGTGATTCCTGAGCTCAGCAGCTCCTGTCTGGTGCATTCCCATCACTGACAGAACCAGGAGTGGCCCCAGAGCTCCTTCCAGGCCATGTTTGAGGAGAAGAATATGGAGAAAAAGGGAAAATCCTGGCAGGAGTGGCAGTGACACCTCCAGGGAAACACTGCCCTGCTCCCCACGGGAAAAATTCCTTCATGGGATATTTTGGGAGACCCCAAAAACCCTCTGTGTGTCTCTGCTTCCCAGGATCTTGCCTGTCATGGTGGTGTCACCCCTGCTCCTCCACCTGTGTGTACAGGCCACTGCTCCTTCTGGTGGCTTTGCCACCCCCGGGGCGGTGACAGAGGTGTCCCCACACTGCCCACAGAGCAGGAAGGAGGAGGACACAACCCCTGAGCTAGCAGAGTTCTCCATCCTGTCCCACTCAGCCAGGCTGGGGTGCACGATCAGCTCCAGGTGTCACAGCCATGGGGGTGGCAGTGGGGACAGGCTGGATTTGGGGTGGCACTGGGGACAGGCTGGTTTTGCAATGGCAATGGGGACAGACTGGATTTGGGGTGGCAGTGGGGACAGGCTGGATTTGGGATAACAATGGGGACAGGCTGGATTTGGGGTGGCAGTGGGGACAGGCTGGATTTGGGATAACAATGGGGACAGACTGGATTTGGGGTGAAAGTGGGGACAGGCTGGATTTGGGATAACAATGGGGACAGGCTGGATTTGGGGTGGCAGTGGGGACAGGCTGGTTTTGCAATGGCAATGGGGACAGGCTGGATTTGGGGTGGCACTGGGGACAGGCTGGTTTTGCAATGGCAATGGGGACAGGCTGGATTTGGGGTGGCAGTGGGGACAGGCTGGATTTGGGATAACAATGGGGACAGGCTGGATTTGGGGTGGCAGTGGGGACAGGCTGGATTTGGGATAACAATGGGGACAGGCTGGTTTTGCAATGGCAGTGGGGACAGACTGGATTTGGGATGGCAGTGGGGACAGGCTGGATTTGGGATAACAATGGGGACGGACTGGATTTGGGATGGCAGTGGGGACAGGCTGGATTTGGGGTAACAATGGGGACAGGCTGGATTTGGGGTGGCAGTGGGGACAGGCTGGATTTGGGATAACAATGGGGACAGACTGGATATGGGGTGAAAGTGGGGACAGGCTGGGTTTGCAATGGCAATGGGGACAGACTGGATTTGGGGTAGCAGTGGGGACAGACTGGATTTGGGATAACAATGGGGACAGACTGGATTTGGGATAGCACTGGGGACAGGTTGGATTTGGCTGGCACTGGGGACAGGTTGGGGGGGGGGGCGGCTGGATTTGGGGTGGCACTGGGGACAGGCAGGGAAAAAAACTCCCCCAATGCCCAGCAGCTCCCGAGCTCTCCATCAGGGACCTAAACCCTCTGGAATCTCAGCCATTATCCCGATTTTTCCCTCTCTTTTCTTCTCCACGTTCTTTTCTGGATGCTCTGGAAGCGAAGCTGAGCAGTGCCGGGCCTGGGCAGTGCCAGGCCTCGAGGAGACCCTGCAGCATAAAATAAAATAAATCACCCCAAAATAGAAAATATTGCTCCATCAGGCTCTTCCCTAGAAAAAAATAATAAAAAAAAATCTGACTTCCCTGATGATTTCCCTTCAAACCCAGCCTCTAATATTTGTATTAATTTGCCTTTAATGCCTCCCAGGCTGGGAACTTGTAGGTGGAGTTTTTAGCCCAAAAAATGAATTAAATCAGCCGAGTTGTATCAGCCAAATTACAAACCCATCAAAACCCGGGGCCAGATCCTGATCTCATCCCCGGAGGGGGAAATCCAGCGCCGCTGGAATGCTCGGGGAAGATTTTTTTTGTCACGGTGCCTGCCAGAAGAGCTCCGGATTGGACCCCCCGGGTTTCTCATGGAAACACTGAGTGACTTCTAAGCACAAGGCAGAGTCAGGCGTCTGTGAAATCTCTCTCCATTCAAGGGCTAAATATAGGGAGAGCGAGCGCCAGCGCTGGGACTGGCGGTGCTCGGGGATAAATAAACCCTGGAGAGGCTTTGTGGGGAATGCCGGGGGGTCCTGCTGGCCCCACAGTGGGGGAGAGCAGGGCTGGGGATGCTCCGTGGGGGTTTAGGGAGATTTTTCCTGCCTTTTCTCCCCATTTTCCCTGTCCCTGCTCATCCCTGAGCTGCAGCACCCAGAGGTGGCTGGTCAAGGGTTGGGATTCCTGCCTGGAATCTGAGGAAAAATCCCATTATGGTCCCATCGCTGTCCCATCGCATCCACAGCAATTCCCTGCTCTGCTTCCCCCTCACTCCAGGGCCTTCGGAGCCTCCGAAAAATTCCCTTAGCCGCGGGATTGCTAACTACCCATCAGCGCACTAATGAACCTCTCCCAACCCATTCCTGCTCCCGATTACTCCGACAGCCCTGTTAATTCCTAATTAAGCAGCTCCTTCGTCGGGGAAAAAGGGGTTTGACGGGAGAAGCGAGAGCGAGAGGAGGAATTTGGGGATTGGGAGGAATTTTTGCTTTATGGCTGTAATTAGGAGGCGAAATTGTTCGCTCACCTCCGGAATTCATCACCAAAGTGCCTGGAAGTCTCTCCCTTCCCCATCCCTGCACATTCCCTGCTGGAAGCACGGCAGGCTCTAAATCCATCCAGGGCCCGTTATTAAACCCCAAAACCTCAGGAGGAGCTGCTCCTTCCCGAGGAGGAAGGAGAGGGAATGATGAGGGGAAATTCCGGGATGCTGAATCCTCGAGATCCGCAGGATCCCCCCCGCGAAATTCCCAGGGAAACATCTCCAGGGAAAACCCCCGAGGATCCTCATCGCCCTCCCTCCCTCCCGAAATGAACATTTTTCCCTCCACTTCCGACCTCGTTTCGTTCCTCACATCGAGGAGGAACCTCGCGCTCGGTGTTTGCGGCGCGCTAACAGCTCGGGGACCTTGGTGGGCCCGAGGAAAGTCCCCGCTGCTGCCGCGGTGACAGCGCGGTGGGCGGTGCGGGAAGGGACGGGACGGGAGCGAGGTGACAGCGCGGGAGGAAAGCGCTCTGCCCGTCACTGCCGAGCTGGGGAGGCGGGGGAGCTCCCGAGCCTGAATTTGGGGCCTTCCTTCCCTCCAGGGATGGGGGGAAATGGGGCTGGAAGGGCTGGAGGTGCCCTTGGTCCCACCTGGATGCTGGTGACCCTGCGGAGTGTGGGGCTGAAATCCCGGGACGTGCCAGCAAACCTCCTTTTTTGGGTAATTGTGGGGTCAGGAGCAGCTTTCCCAGGGGATCAGATCCCAAAACACTCCCAAAATCCTGCAGTGTGCCAGCGAGGGCAGGGATAACCCCAGCTGGTCCTTTTCCCTTGGTCACTTTTGGTTAGATCCCAACATTCCCAAATCCTCTCCAGCGAGGGCAGGGATAACCCCAGCTGGTCCTTTTCTGGCCAGCTGTGGGGTCAGGAGCAGCTTTCTCAGGGGTTCAGATCCCAAAACACTCCCAAAATCCTCTTCCACAGGGCAGGGATAACCTCCTTTCTGGCCAGCTGTGGGGTCAGGAGCAGCTTTCCCAGGGGTTCAGATCCCAAAACACTCCCAAAATCCTGAGTTTGGAGGCCAAACAAGCAGTGAAAACTCCTGGGAGCAGCCTTAGGTCCCTGTGGCACACATGGACCCCAAACAAAGCCACCCGGAGCCTCCAGACATTCCCCTCCTCCAGGATCCTCTGGATTCCTTCTTCCAGAAAAGCCGATTTTCCCCCTAACCCACCTCGAGTTGCTTGGGGGTCTCTGGGTGACAGCAAGGGGACATCACCAGTGTTGATGCCACAAGGCAAAACTGGCGGCAACACCCACGGGAGGGGTGAAAACGGGTGGAAAAATCTCGGATGCAAAGGTGACCTCCTCCCGAAACGGGGAGAAAGAGGGAGAAGGGAAAACCAGACATTTCCAAGCGCATCCCCGGGAAAACAAACCAGAAACTGCTCCTTTATTGGAATAATAACCATCAATAATGCATTGCCAAGGAGCTGCAGATGAGTGCAATTAAAAAAAGCATCGCATTCCCCGAGCAAAAAAACACCGAAATTATTCCTCACAGCTTTCCCCGAGATTTATGGAAATGAAGCGGTTCCTGGAGCTCGGCAGAGCCGGGGAGCCCGGGTGGAAGGCAGGGGAGAAGGGGGAAAAAAAGCAGGAAAAAATGAAAAAAGGGCCCTAATGTAGGGGGTTATAAATATTTTACAGCCGAGGAGGAGTGGGGAGCCATGGATATAGATGGGACTGCGGGCGGCCGCGGTGGGAGGAAGGAATTAATCACAAAAACGGAGGAGAAACTTTCCTCCAGGAGCACATGGCCGCACCCACGGCTCCCGAGGGGCCCCGGCTGCCGGGGAGAGCTTGGAGTTTGCTCGGGGAGGTGCAGATGTGACCTGGTGGCGATGCCCTCCCTCCCTCTGGCAGCGTGCCGGGGCTGGAGGAGGCGCCGGGAATTCCTTGGGAAGGGTGGAGTGTAAATATTGACTGGGAAAAGCTCGGAGATAGGGCTGGAATGGAAAACTTGTGACTTTGGGGTCACAGAGGTGTTCTGCACCCCACAAATTCCACTCCCAGGGTGGTGGGACACCTGGCAGGGACACTTCCCATGATCCCAGGGTGCTCCAAGCCTTGTCTAAGCTGGCCTGGGACACTTCCAGGAATGTGATCCTTGCTCCAGGTTCATGGAGCCATTCCGACCCTCCACAGAGAGCTCCTGAAACCAGGGGGAGGCCAGGGCTCCTCAGAACCTGCAGGGATCCTCCTGAGGCTGAAATAGTTTCCTTTTTCCTCGCAGCTCTTGGCTTGTGCTTCCCAGGGACTTCTCAGGGGCTGGAGCATCCCCATCCCTGCTGCCTCCCCAGAGCACCCCATTCCCAGCTCCAAACCTGTCTCCATCTGCCTGGTCCTGGATCCTCAGCACTCCTGGACCAACCGTCCATCCATCCATCCATCCATCTGTCCATCCATCTGTCTGTCCATCCATCCATCCATCCATCCATCCATCCATCCATCCATCCATCCATCCATCCCTCCTCCAAGCTGGAAAAGCTCCGTGGCACCTGCTGGGATCCTCTGCAGGTACAGAACCCTCCATGTCTCCCAGGGCTTCTTTAAAAATCCAAGCCCTGGTGAGAGAGAAAGGAGTCATGGCAGGGAGAGAGGGAGCTGAGGAAGGGAAGGAGAGCCTGCAGCAGGGCTGGGACACACCGGGGAAAAGGATGGGGATTCACTGGGAAGCAGGCATGGCTCAGGCCACCTGACAGAGCTGGAGATTTGGGACACAGCCACTGTCACCCCCAACCAAGCTGGAGGTGCAGGATTTTCCAGGTTTTGGCACCCAGGGATGCCAGGCTTGGAAAAGCAGATCCCTGCCTGGCTTGGAAAGGTGACAGGGGCATCCCAGCACTGTCCCAACACGGGGGAGGCTCAGGGTGGACATCAGGAGGAATTTCCTCATGGAAAAGGTGGTCAGGATTGGAACTGCCCAGGAGTTTGGGGTGTCCGAGGAAGGCCTGGGTGTGGCTCTCTGGGTGACAAGGTGGGGATCGGACACAGCTTGGACTCGATGATCCCAGAGGGATTTTCCAGCCTCAATGCCTTTGGGATTCTGGTTGCAGGATCACCTCCAATCCCACCCGCGCCGGGAGGGTTCGCGCTGCGGATCTGGCACAGATGTCCCTCCCTCCCTCTCTCCCTCCCTCTCTCCCTCCTGCAGGACGTGCCTGTGTCACATCAGCGGTGACGCCAGCAGCTCCTGTCCCCGCTGACTGCTGAGACAGCTGATCCCAGCTCCCGGCGCTGACGTGGGAACCTGCCCTTCATTCCCGGTGGCACCGATCTGTTTTCTCCCTTTTTTCCCTGCCAAGCCCCACTTTGCTCCATATAGGACGTGGCAGGCGGTGATGGAGCACCGGGAGGCCCCGGGGTTGGCACATCTCAGCCTCCCGAGGAGCAATTAAGCTAACGAGGGCCACGGGCTGGGCTGGCAGTGTCCCTGGCAGCTCCCGGTGAACCCGGGTCAGGAATGACACATCTCATCCATAAAGGATGTGGATGGATGAGGCTGGAGGAGAACTGTCCGGGGAGAAAAAACAGCCGAGGAAGGGAGGCCAGCAGGGAGTGTGGGCAGGAGGGGAGGGAGAATCCTTCCTTAAACCCCGGGAAAGGGCTGCTGCAGCCCAGGGGATCAGGGATGGAGGATCTCTGTAGGATTGGGGTGCTGCAGGTTGGGGTTTGAGGGTGCAAAGGTGTAGGGCAGGTGTTGGAGGCAGAGATGCAAACCTGAGTCCAGGTGTGCTCAGCTGGCTGATCCCAGAGAAGGGAATTTGGTGATGGAAACACTGCTGGGAAGAGACCCCCCAGTGTATAAAGGGTTTTCAGTGGGGTGGCAAAAGGCCCTGGGTCGACCTGGCATCTGGAGGAGGTTGCTGGATGGAAGATCTCAGAGCCCCTTCCAGTGCCTAAAGGGGCTCCAGGAGAGCTGGAGAGGGACTTGGGACAAGGGATGGAGGGACAGGACAAGGGGAATGGCTTCCCAGTGCCAGAGGGCAGAGAGAGGTGGGATATTGGGAAGGCATTCCTGGCTGGGAGGGTGGGGAGGAGCTGGGATGGAATTCCCAGAGAAGCTGTGGCTGTCCCTGCATCCCTGGAAGTGTCCAAGGCCAGGCTGGACAGGGCCTGGAGTGACCTGGGTTGTGGGAGGTGTCCCTGCCCTTGGCCGGGGGTGGCACTGGGGTATCTTTACAATCACTCCCAACCCAACCCATTCCGGGATTCCACGGCTGCCGCAGCATTCCCAGGGTGTGATTTGGCATCCCTGGAGCTCCTTCCCGTGTTTGTGACCCCACCGACCCCCGGGCTGGCAGGAGGAGACCCACCCTGGGCCGAGGGGAGCGCAACCTCCGGGGAGCCGCAGCCTTGCCGGGCTCCACGGAGCTCGTTCCGCTCTGCCGAGCTGGAAATTGGCTGCGGATCCCAACTGCCGGCACCGCGGCTGGGAGCAGACTCTCCTTTCAGGCAGGAGCTGTGGGCAGCGCCGCGAGCAGACGGGGAGGAGGAGCGGGAGCTGGAGGAGGAAGAGGAGGAGGAGGCTCCGTGCTGCCCCTCGGGGCGCCGCGGCTGCAGGTGCTCGGCTGTGCCCAGAAAACCCAGCCAGGGAGGAGTCCGGGCGGGCAGAGATTCCCTCTTGCCATCCGGGAGGGATGGAACCCTCCGCTTGTCCTTTGTCCCCCTGCGACAAACAACCTCCCAGTCTCCCTGAAATCCCAACCTGCGCTGAGCAGGGATTGGGAACTCAACCTTCCAACCCAAATCCTGGCGGAGACCAAGCAGCTGCCGCCCGGCAGATCAGTGTCCAGCCTTTGGGCGCATCAGCGTCCAGCTTAGGGACATCTCAGTGTCCAGATTGTGCACATCTCAGTGTCCACCCTGTGGGCACATCAGTGTCCAGCTGCTTTTTGTCCCTCGTTACCAGCCGAGCAGCAGCAGCCCCGCGGCTCTGGGATGCTGAGCCGGTCAGGAGCTCATTCCAGCGGTTTTTAGAGGGAAAAAGGAGCCTGGGAAGGGTCCGGGGTGCGGATCCAGCCGGGAGCACATTCCAAAGGGGAAAAGGGAGCCGGGGAAGGGCAAAGGACTCTCAGCAGAGCTCTCAGCCCACGGGAAGCAGCTCCCTCCCTGCCTCACGCCCTCGCAGGAACTGCTATCAGGAAGCAGAAGTTCGTTCCTTCCCTCTTGCTCCCCACTCAGATTTTCCAATGACCCAGCGCTGATGGAAACTCTGCTGCTCTCTGGCTGGTTCTTCTCCAAGGTTTTTGTTTGGGTGTTGTTTTTTTGTTGGTTTTTTTTTTTTTTTTAATTTCCAGCTGTCCCCCCAGCCCTGATTGAGCCGTGGAGGACAAAGCATCACCTCTGGCTCTGGCACAGCGCTGGACTCGCTGCGTTCTGCTCCGAGCAGGAGAGATCCACGGGGAAAAGAGGAAAATTCCCAACTCCAACATGAGGCGTTGGGAATGGCCAGCAAAGGGGGTCCAGCTCTGAGCAAAGCCCACCATGACACAGGGCTGGGCCCAGCTCTGCTGGGGACGTGGAGGGGACAGAGAGGGGACAGGGAGCAGGGGGACATGGATGCAGCATCCCCCTTTTCCTTGGGATTTGTCAGGGAGAGCCAGGAGCGGCAGAGGTGAAGCTGCTGCCCCAGGGGACAGGCAGTGCCCGGCCTGGAGCACCCAAACACCCCAAAGGGACAGCCCTGTCCCCCTCCAGGTGCTGCTCTGATATCACAGCGGGAAATCCTGACATTTAAAACACATTTTGGGAATATGAATAGGAAAAGCCTCACACCTATGGAGAGCCTTGCTGGAAGAACTGGGCACTCTGCAGCTCTGGCCACCTTCACACCTCCTTCCCTGGCAGCAAAACCTCTCCTAGCCAGGCTGGATCCAACCCAGATCCCGGCTGGATCCAACCCGATTCCCAGCCAGCATCGCCGACACGACCCCACAAGGTTTTGGGAACGGAACCCACGGGATTTTGGGAAAGGAACCCACAGCGGCACCTCCGGCTCCACTCCTCCCCCCTCAGTGCATCTATCTCGGGCTTAATTAGCTCCTCAATTATTCATTAAAAAGCCCCACAGGTTGGAATCGGCGGCCCGCGCTCGGCCAGAGGCACCGGGCAGCCAACGAGAGCTCTCCCAGCGCTCATTCCCTAAACCTGCTCCTAATTAGGAGCGGACTCACCCCTGCAATTAATTGCCGGAGTTGTTCATTAGCGCCTGGACACCCAGCTCTGTTTGGGAGAGGAGGCAGCAGGGTAATTAATCAGGTTGTAACTAATGAGGGAAGCGTCCAAAGCCGTGGCAAAGTCCCTGTACCTGGCCGGGGGGACAGCTGGTGGCTTCCAGCGGAAAGCGCCTGGCTTTGGGACAAGCGGGATTTGGGCATTTTTTCCGAGCTCTGGCGGTGCTGCGGAGCTCGAGGGCGCTGGCAGTCCCCCGGGGCTGTCGCTGTCGCTTGGCGTGACACAGCGCCGGTGTCCCCGCTCGCCCCGGCCCCGTGTCCCCGCCTGCCCCTCCTGTCACCGCGGCCGAGCCCCGAGGGTGTCGCTCGCAGCCGGCTCGGAGATGCCTGACAGGCTTACCTAAAAGAGAGGCTGGACAAAGTTGAGAGAATAAAAAGCAGATTAATTTATGAAAATGCCTTCGAGGTGCATTCAGGGCAGACAGAGCCTACTCGAGAGGTTACACCCAAAATAGACCCCGAGCCACGAGTTCTTCACATTTTATAAATTCTCTCCATCAACATATCGAGCCTTAATCCTCCAGTTACACCTTCAGGTAATGAGGTCAGTTACCCAAACTTGCTCCTCCCAATTCACTGTTGTTTACATATTTTGGGGCTCTGAGGCAGCAAAAGTGTCCTTGGATCTCCAGCTTTGGAGGAATTGTTTTATCTGAAAATGCTGGGAACAGAAGTTTTAGGACTTTATATGGAGTCCAGAGCCACATACTAAAACTACAAATACATGAAAAATATAGCAGCTAAAATCCTAAGGCATCAGCTGCTCTGACTGATCTCCAGGTGCCACCAGCCTTTGGAAGAGCAGGACCTCATTTTTCCCAGGATTTCTCCCTAGGATTTTTCCCTGTGCCCCAGGAGCTCAGCAATCCTGGGAATTCAGCTCGGGGAAGGACAGGGAATATCCCCCATCCCGTGTCCCCGCCACCACCCTCAGAGCAGACTCAAGAGGAACTCAACCCCTCCCCAAACCCCCTTAAAACCGATTTTAGGACTCCCGTGCCTCGGTTTCCCACCTCCGCAGGCTGCACGAGGCTCAGGGCACCCGCTGACCCCGAAAACACTTGGTGCTATTAATAATTTTTAGGGAAGTGAGAGTGGTTCTGTGCCTCAGCATTTTCATTTTCCCTCAGCGTGGAAAAAATTAATCCCCCCTTCACCCAGACCCCGCAGGAAATCACCGCTGCAATCACCTGGGTGAAGCCGAGGGGTCATTCGAGGGGTTTGGAGCAGCAGCTCGAGGCTTCCAGAAGGTCAGGGAGGCTCTCGGGGTTGGTTTTGCAGCAGTTTGACCATAATTGGGCAGTTTTGGGGAAGCAGAAACCCTGGGCTCCCTCCGCTCTCGCCAGGTCGTGGTGAGGGTCCCAAAAAACCTTGAGGCTTTTGCGATCTAAAATGGAGGCAGTTAGGGGGGAATATGAGGGAAAAAATTAGGGAAAAGTTCGGGAAAAATATAGGGAAAAAAGTGCTGTGAAGTGAGGGAGGGGCTGATCTGCGTTCTGGGCTAACGGCTGGTGAAATTACATTAAAAACTGGAGCAAAGCAGAGCCTGGAAGGCAGATCAATGTAAACAGCGCGAAAAACTGGGACGCGAGTCCTGAGCCGCGCTGGCTGTTTCTGGCTGGGTGGCAGCGGAGCCGCGGTGACTCACGCTGCGATCGGCAGGCTGCTGGTTCCAGCTCTCCCGGGGGCTGGTGCCGCTCCAGGCGGCCTGGCCGGACCCCCGGGGATGGCTCTGTGACAGCGCCCTGCTCGTGGAGGCGGCAGGCTTGTGGGTGAGGCAGCGCCGTCCGCACAAAATTGCGGTTTTCCGTCGATATTCCCGGGTTTTCCAGCCGGGTTTGGGTTTGGAAAATTCAGCAAATTCCCCGGGGCGGGTGGGGTCTGGAGGCTGTCCCTGAATGCTCGGGACTGCTCCAAAGGGGGATTTCCAGCGCTGCCTGAGGAGGGTGAGGATAACCCGGGAACAGTCCCATAAAGATCCCTTCGAGCCCCTGAGGCACCTGGGCAGGAGTGAGGTGGATAATTGTGAGGAAATCCATGGATAACGGAGACAGCTGGGCATGGGCAGGCAGTGATGGATGTGGAGGGGGACATGGGCTGGGGTGGAGAGCAGCAGGATGGGGACAAGGTGCCAATGTCCCTGAAGAGCCACCTGATGAGCGATAATCACGAATTTTGATAATTAACAAGCTCTGGGGCTCAGCCGTGCCAGGCTCGGGGGACAAGGTCTGTCCAGCACTTCCCGCTGCCTCCCTGGCCCGATGCCACCGCCAGCCCCGGGGCCACCGCCACATGAACCTGCTGCGCCACCGCGCCACCGCCTCTGGATGAGAGGGAGCAGTTCCGAGCACCCGGGAAGCTCCAGGGGCTGGCAGCGCCTGGATCCGGCCGAGAGCACCGGGGCAGGATTCCAGCGGCGCTCCGTGCCCTGCTGGCCGCTCGGGTGTCACCCGCGTGTCCCCTCGGAGGACATCCGCCGGGAGTGGGGCTTTAAGGACATCCTCTCCCCATTCCTGCCTCGCTGGTGCTCGGAGCCCCCCAAAGCCAGCCCGCTGTGCCTCCCGGGGTATCTTGGCAGCAGGTGCCCGCTCCTGGCGGGTTAATCCCGCTGCCTGCCGCGGGCCAAGCGCTCCGACAGGAATAAACACATCCCACATGCCTTTCCATAAGGGGAGCGAACCTGCTGGCCGAGGTGCCTCTCGCCAGGCTCCTTTCCAGCCCGGCGGTCCCCGCGGGCCAGGCGGGGAGAAGATTCCCGGCAAATCCCGGGTTTTGGGATGCGCCGGAGCCCCCCAGAGCCACCCCTGGCAGCACCTCCTGTCCCCACCCCGAATGTGGGAAAGATGCTGGGGACAGCCCTGAATGCAGAGGGGCCGTTAATTAATAAATGTTAACTAGCGATGAGAAGGTGATAAGGGGGAGCTGGCTGTGCCCCCCAGAGCCACCCCAAATGTGGGAAGGAGCTGCTGGGGACAGCCCTGAATGCAGAGAGGCGTTGTCAAAAAATTAATGAATGGGTGTTAATTAGCGATAATAAGGTGATAAGGAGGGGACAGGAGCTGGCTGTCCCCCCCCAAAGCCACCCCTGGCAGCACCTCTTGTCTCCACCCCAAATGTGGGAAGGACCTGCTGGGGACAGCCCTGAATGCAGAGAGGCATTGTCCAAAAAATTAATGAATGGGTGTTAATTAGCGATAAGAAGGCGATAAGGGGGGACAGCCCTGCCTGGGGAGGCTGCGGTGAGGCCGCGGTGAGGACAAAGCAGGGGGTGGCTGTGCCCCCCGGGTGTCACCTCAGCCATCAACAGGGATTCCCCTGCGAATGGA
This sequence comes from Entomyzon cyanotis, assembly GCA_024500445.1. Taxonomy (NCBI): domain Eukaryota; kingdom Metazoa; phylum Chordata; class Aves; order Passeriformes; family Meliphagidae; genus Entomyzon; species Entomyzon cyanotis. Next base: position 4,147,011 of record JAKEPQ010000908.1, on the reverse strand, counting down.
GCTCCGAGCAGCGCTTCCCATTCCCGTCTGTTTTCCCATCCTGCCATGGAGATGCCTCCTTATGTAAACCCTGCTAACTAGGGCGGCCTTTTAGGTCTCCTTTTACATCTCCTGCTGCCATCGCTGCCATCGCTGCCGGTGGCTCCGGGTCGCCAGGCTGTCCTCTCTGCCCGCCTGGCGCCCGAGGACAAAGCCGGGCTGTCCTTGTGTCCATCCCCACGCCGTGGCCATGCTGTGGTCACACCCAGCCCGGCCAGCGGTCACCAGTTCACCCAACACCGTGTTGTGTCCTGGAGAGCCATGGGATGGCTTTGAGGCTGGAATGTGGGATTGGGAATTATTTGGAATGGTTGAGCCCGTGCCCTGCCCTCCCTGGAGCAGCGGGGACAGAACAGATGGGGACAGCGAGCAGGACTTGGTGGCACTGCCACACTCAGATGGCTTTTGCCCCCCACCCCGCTCAGCAGGACAGTCCCATCCCCAGGATCCCCCTGCCCACAGGACCATGACATCCCAAATTCCCGATCCTTTCTGCATCCCTCTGGCCAGGCCACCCTGTCCTGGCTGTCCCTCCCCGCTGCCCCCTGCCCAGCCCTGTCACGCATCTCGATCGTCAGCTTGAGGGTAAATCTTTGATGATGCAGTGATGAAATATTTGTGGCTGCTGCTCGAGCTCTCCGTAATTCAGCAGGAAGGGCAGCCGAGGTGAGGGTGACTCCGGCAGCCACGGCCAGGGCTCTCCGTGTGGCACTGCAGGACATGGTGACCACGTGGGGCACGGATGTGCCGAGGCTGGCCGGGAATCCTGGGCTGACCCAACGAGGGACAGGAGGGAAAGACCTCCAGGAACCACTGGAATTCCCGGGAAGGCTGTCCCAGGGAGCAAGAGGTCACCAGAGCCTGGCTGGGATGGAGGCAATGCTGTAGGATCTTGCTGCAAACCCAATCTGCTGCCTGATTCCCGTGCTCCCAGATTTCCCTCTTCTCCCTGGATTTGCTGCTGCGGATGTGGAGTTGTGTCTGAATCCCAAGGCTTGATTTGAGTGGCATTTGGGGACAGTGGGAGCAGGGACACTGATCCCCCATTCCCAAGGCTGGATGAGGTGCAGGTTTCCATTGGGATTGCAGATCCCATTCCACTGGTATCTGTGGGGACACTGGGGACAGGGACACTGGGAGCTGGGATAGTGATCCCTCACTCCCAGGACTGGGTGAGGTGAAGGTTTCCATTGCTCCCAGTGGGATCTGTGGGGACACTGGGGGCAGGGACAGCGATTCCCCATTCCCAAGGCTGGACGAGGTGAGGATTTCCCTTGCTTCCAGGCTTGGGAATGGGGGCTGAGCTGTCCAGAAGGAGGGGACAGAGATCCGGGCTCAGCCCCCACCTCGGGCAGGTTTGGGAAAGGCAGGAAGAGCAGCAGGACACTCAGGATCCCAAGGCCATTGTCACCTGTGCCTCTCTGTGTCCCTGGCTCCTTCCTGCCACGTTGGGACAGGCCCTGGGGTGACACCCGTGTGGCACCCAGTGTCACCCACCGGGATATCCTGGAATCACCCTCGTGTTCCCAGCAGCTCTGCTGCTTCCCAGCTGGGATCAAACCCTGAGCACTTGCACCAAAAATCCAATTTTCCAGCCCCAGTGTGGCTGTGGGATCAGGGAGCTCCATCAGGATCCCAATTCAGCATCCCAAACCTTCCCCTCCCGCTGCTGCAGGGCTGCTCCCTGGCCAGGCTTCTCCATCCCGGGGGAAGCAGCCAAGAGGAATCAACTCCTGGCTGAGCCAGAGCAGCGGCAATTAAACGCAAATGATTAATCACAAACAGAGAGCAGCCATAAAACTTCCCGGGAAAAGGAGGGAGAGCGGGAGGAGCAGCTCGGCAGCGGGAGAGGCTCTGGAGCAGGGCTGGGCTTCCAGCAGGATTTGGGATTATTTGGGATTTGGGAGGGCAGGGATGGTCCCTGGGTGCTCGGTTCCCTTTTGGATCGGGAGAGGGATGAGTTTTGGCTGCAGGTGTCTCCTTGGATGGGATTTGGGAATGTTTTCTGAAAATTTTCCTGGATTTTCCTCCCCATGGCACCCAGGAAAACCATCTGGTGATGGCAGGGAGAGGGGGAATGTCAGGGCCAGGATTTGCCCAGGGCCTGGATTGGTTCCACCTTGGAATTCTTCAGCATATTTGGGATCCTCTCCCTCCCCAAAGCTGCATCCCCGTGGTCAGCTCAGAATCCAAGCGAGCATCCCGGGCTTCATCCTGGATTGTCCCCACGGCAGGGAAAGACAGGGACACAGATGGGGCCTGCAAACAAGGAATCCCACCCTTGGGAATGTGGAGCGGGAATGAGTAGCTCTCCCACTCCTCAGGATGGGTTTGGTTTGGGTATTTCCCAGCGTGTTTGGGTGTTTTTGTGTCTCTCTGAACACGCGTGGGAGTGGCAGCAGCAGAGCCCGAGCACCCCACGGCGCCGTTCCCGCACTCCCACCGCATTCCCGCAGCTCTGATCCCAGCTGATCCCACGGCATTCCCGCAAAACTTTTCTTCCCTTTGAAGAAAGGAAAGCCGAGGATTAGCGCGGCTCTCCCGTTGCCGTGGCAACCCGCAAACATCCATCGGGGAGAATCGCCCAAGGGCCTCATCCTGCTCCAGCCGGGAGAGGGTTTTCCTTGTTTTCCTCGCCCCATCCCTTCCCTGCACCTCTCGGGCATCCAATCCCGCTGGGAATCGCAGCAGAGGCCGAGGACTGTCCCCAACACCCTGGGAGAGCCAGGAAAAGGCTCCTGAGGGGAGGGATGCTCTTTCCATTTCCAATATCAGGGGTATCCGTCTCCCCTCTCTCCGCAGGAATCCGGCAGCATCGCCGTGGTGGGGATGGAAATCCGTTTCCAACGCTTGATTATTCTGATTAATAATAATTTTCAGAATTGGCTGGAAAAGGTTCTGCTGACCTTGGCACGAAGGGTGTGCAGCACCAGTCGGGGTAAATGGGATTTCTGGCCTCATCCCAAGTCACCAACTCCTCCCGGAGCCGGTCATTAATCCCAGGAAATGCCCTCTGACTTGGAGCTGCGATGCTTCATTAGCACAGCCTCCCATCCCCGCCGTGCCGGGCCAAATCCTGAGGTCCTTCCATGCAGAGCTGCCCTTTGGCTGCGGGAGCTGCTTCCCGAGGAAACAGGGGCTGGGGGGCCAGCAGGAGCCGGGATGGGGGATTGTTGGGGTGTGGATGCTGTGGGACACAGGAATTGTTGGGATGTGGATGCTTTGGGACGCAGGAATTGTTGGGATGCAGGAGTTGTTGGGATGTGCATGCTGTGGGATGCAGGAATTGTTGGGATGTGGATGCTGCAGGAATTGTTGGGATGTGGATGCTGCGGGATGCAGGAGTTGTTGGGATGTGGATGCTGCAGGACACAGGAATTGTTGGGATGTGGATGCTTTGGGATGCAGGAGTTGTTGGGATGTGGATGCTTTGGGATGCAGGAGTTGTTGGGGTGTGGATGCTGTGGGATGCAGGAATTGTTGGGGTGTGGATGCTTTGGGACTGTTGGGATGCAGGAGTTGTTGGGATGTGGATGCTTTGCGGGATGCAGGAATTGTTGGGATGTGGATGCTTTGGGATGCAGGAATTGTTGGGATGCAGGAGTTGTTGGGATGTGGATGCTGTGGGATGCAGGAATTGTTGGGATGTGGATGTTTGGGATGAGGAATTGTTGGGATGCAGGAGTTGTTGGGATGTGGATGCTGTGGGATGCAGGAATTGTTGGGATGTGGATGCTTTGGGATGCAGGAATTGTTGGGATGCAGGAGTTGTTGGGATGTGGATGCTGTGGGATGCAGGAATTGTTGGGATGTGGATGCTTTGGGATGCAGGAATTGTTGGGATGCAGGAGTTGTTGGGATGTGGATGCTGTGGGATGCAGGAATTGTTGGGATGTGGATGCTTTGGGATGCAGGAATTGTTGGGATGCAGGAGTTGTTGGGATGTGGATGCTGTGGGATGCAGGAATTGTTGGGATGTGGATGCTTTGGGATGCAGGAATTGTTGGGATGTGGATGCTTTGGGATGCAGGAATTGTTGGGATGCAGGAGTTGTTGGGGTGTGGATGCTGTGGGATGCAGGAGTTGTTGGGATGTGGATGCTTTGGGATGCAGGAATTGTTGGGATGTGGATGCTGCAGGAATTGTTGGGATGTGGATGCTTTGGGATGCAGGAATTGTTGGGATGCAGGAGTTGTTGGGATGTGGATGCTGCGGGATGCAGGTTTTGGGTAGGGTTGTTGGGTGTGGATTTGTGAGTTGTTGATTGTTTTGGGATGAGGAATTGTTGGGATGCAGGAGTTGTTGGGATGTGGATGCTGCGGGATGCAGGGGCTGAGGGATGTGGATGCTGCAGGATTTGGAGGAAACAGGATGTGGGTGCTGTGGGATGCAGGAGCTGCAGGATTTGAGTGGTGCAGGATTTGGGCGCTGCAGGATTTGCAGGAAACAGGATGTGGGTCCTGTGGGATACAGGTGCTGAGGGATATGGATTCTGTGGGATGTGGTTGCTGCAGGATTTGGGTGCTGCAGGATGTGGATCCTGTGGGATGTGGTTGCTGCAGGATGCAGGAGTTGAGGGATTTGGGTGCTGCAGGATGTGGCTGCCACAGGATGCAGTTGCTGCAGGATTTGGGTTCTGTGGGATTTGGGTGCTGCAGGATTTTGGTGGTGCAGGATTTGGGTGCTGTAGGATTTGAATGCTGTGGGATGTGGGTTCTGTGGGATTTGGGTGCTGCAGGATTTGGATCCCACAGGACTTGGGTCCTGCAGGCCAATGGATAATCACTCCCAGCCTGGATCCAGGGATAACATCTCCTTGGATTTGGACCATCCCATGGCCAGGAAAACCCCTCTGGGGTGAGCACGACCCTGAGCAGCGCAGCCCAGCACCCCAAAAACCCAGAGCCACGTGGAAAACCCTCATTTCCCCATCCTCCCTCCATCCCCACAAGCAATCCTCAGCATTCCCTTGCTTCTCCCCCTCCTCTCACCCCATCCCCTTTATCCCACAGTTTTTCCCAAATGGAAAACGCAGCACCTCTTCTTTTTTCTCCACTCCCCCCTGCCCTGGTCTTTTCCACAATCCCTCTCCTTAAAAGTGAAACAAACCCCATTCATCACCACAATGATTTTAATTTCTCGGCTCTGGGGTGATTTATGGAGCAGCTTCCCGGAGCTGCGGCGCGGATGAAGGTTCGGGAATGGGCTGGGGATGGAATTTGGAAGGACACTCGGAGACTCCGTGGGCTCCCGGAGAGTCCCACGGCAGCACGAGCTGGGAAAAACCTTAAAATAACCCAGGGGGGTTGATGGGAATGGGAGATTTCACCATCCCACAGCGTGGAGGATCATGGCTGCGGGGGAATCACAGGATGTGGGAGCAGCCTGTGCCATCCTGAGTGTCCCCCGCAGCCGGCGGTGTCACCCTGCCATGGTGGCACTCGGGGTGGAGGTGACAAAACAACCCCAAAAATCAAAGGGGTTTGAGGCCAGAAATGCAGGTGGGAAATGTGAATATTTTGAAATAAATGTTGGGAGTTTTTTTGGTTTTTTCTGGGTTTTTTTGTAATCGGGTTTCAACAAATCCCCATTTTCCCAGGAAAAAAACAACTTGGTTTTGTATTCCGATTGCTAAAAATGGGTTCTGCCTGCGCCCAATCTCCTTCCTGTGGTTTGAATTTCCCCCCGAAATGAGCACGGCCCTCCCCGAGCTCCATCAGGCCATTCCCAATCTCTGGAAGCACTTCCAGCAAAAGGAAGATTTTGGGAATTCCAGTTTTTTTTCCCAGTTGGAGGAAAGGATAATTTCTCTTGCTCCCGGGGAAAACCCTGAAGAAGCAAAACCATCCTGCTCCTGCAGCTTCTACTTTATTTAAGGAAAAATTTACACTTTATTTCAGGAAAAACCCGCGCTCTATTTCAGGAAAAATTCCGTGCTTTTCACCTGAAAAGTGCTGGCATCATTCCATCCCCCAGCGCTGGGATCCTCCATCTGGAGCAGCGCCGATCGATGGGGCCGCGATTATAAATTGATTTTTATTTCTCTCCCTAGGCAACCTCCTAATGGTCTCCTCCCTCCTGTCCCCGCCGCTCTCAACCCCTGCGGGACAAACCGGGATGGATTTGCAGGAATTTCCCCCTCAAAACCTCAATTTTCGCATTTTCTCCCAGCTTTAGGGCAGGACCGACAATTCCCATGAGTCTCAACCCCTCAAAATTCCCAAATCCCCGTGAATTATGGATTTCAAGCCGAATTTCCCCAAGCGTGGCCCTGCTGATCCAGACGGGATGCGCTGGCGGCGATCGAAGCCAATCCATGGCGCTGCCATCCCTCTGTCCCCACATTTGTCCCCTAATGGGGTTTTGATCCCAATTGACGGTGGATATTTATTGATCCCGACACCGCAGGGATTGAATTTGGGATTTGGGACGCGCCCAAGGGTCATCCCTGTGCCACCACAGCCGCGGTGACAAGGACACAACCCACGCGGGTGGGGACAGCCTGGTGTCCCCAAGGCGGTGACATCAGGGAGCACCTGAGAGGCGGAATTTTCCCTAAAATAGGTGAATTCCTGATGCAATTATGGGGAGAAAAAAAGCTTTAATTGCAGAGATAATTCCGGGAGTGCCACCCGCCAGCACCCGGGGTTGTGAGGTTCCATTCCTGATGCAATTTTTGTGGGGGAAAAGGTTTTAATTGCAGAGATTAATTCTGGGAGTGTCACCCGCCGGCACCCGGGGTTGTGGGGTTCCCTCAGAATTCCCCACATCCTGATTTATGGAGGATAAATCCCAAAATCCGCCCTTCCAAAAGCAGCACCCATCGGGAATCACCCGCCCTGCGCTTGGAGCTCAAACGCGAAATAAACCGACTTAAACGCGAAATAAATCAAATTAAACCCAAATAAATGCAGGTGCAGCAGGCGCCGGAGCGGCACATTCCCTGCCCTTCCCGCCCAGCAGGAATTCAGCGGGCATCGATCACCCCAGGGATCAATAATTCATTGATTTTGGGCATTTCCTGCGGTGGGGTTGGAGCAGCGGGGCCAAATGTGGGCACGGCCGGGTGGGGAAGGGCGAACACGGCTTCTGGGGATTCTCCAAGCCATTCCCGGGATTCTCCAAGACATTCCAGGGATTCTCCAAGACATTCCAGGGATTCTCCAGGCCTAATTAGCCACTGGGGTTTGGCTCATCCCGCTTTTCCACCCCAAAGGATGTCCCAGTGTCCGTCCAGCCCAGGTGTCCCCTGTCCCCAGTGCTCGGCACCTTTGGGAATCACTGGATGCTCCAGGCCAGGAAATGGGATAATTCCTTCATCCCATTTATTCCAATCCTTAGGAAGGAAAAAGAGAATTTAAGGTGCAGAGCAGACCCTGACCCAAATCACCCCATCCCCCAGACACTCTGGATCCAGTCTGGAAATAATGGGATAATTCATTTATCCCATTTATTCCAATGTTTAGGAAGGAAAAAAGACGATTTAAGGTGCAGAGTGGAGCTCTGACCCGAATGACCCCATCCCTGCTCCCATCCCATGGAGGGCCGTGGTTCCCCAAAGCCTCTCCATCCCAACCCTAAAGGAACATCCCGACCCTAAAACAGCAGGAGGGGAACTCCTGAGGCTGGCAGTGACCCCAAATCCTGGCAGGAATTGCATCCCCATGGGCTCTCCAGCAGAGGCTGGGAAAAGCCCAACCTCTCCGTGGAGCACCAGGTCGGCAGGAATAATTCCTGGAGCAGCAATTTGGGCTAATCCCACTCTGCATTCCCACAATTTCCCCGTGGGGAATCCTTTTCCCAAGCCCTTGGGAAAACAGATTTCTCCTCAGCCGAATTCCAGGTCCTTTCCCTGTAACCTCCCAGCGCCAGCATTTCTCTGATCATAAATTAGCGATCCTTGCACTCGGCTCGCTCAGAGCTGCTTCTTTCTCTCTTCCCCCTCTCCAGGTTTCCCACATCCTACAGAAAGGGAAGATCCAGGCTCCGGGTGGTTATTTTAAAAGACGCCGATCAATCAGAGCTGCCCTCCTCCCCATTTGGATCCTTCAGCTGCTGCCACCCCAAACCCATCCCGAGCTCAGCATCCCCCCAAATCCACCGCGATCCCGCTCGGAAGAGCTCAGATTTGGGTCAAATTTTAAAAAATCCTAGAAGCAAAAAATGGGGGAACACTGAATTCCCAGTGGGGGAGAACCTCGTGCCCATCAGGGTGCTGGATCAGTCCCTGGAAAATCCAGGATTGCGGCATTCCCGTTGGTGTTTTCCCCAATTTCATCATTTCTCCACGATCAGATGGGAGATGATCCTTTTGGGAAAACTCTTCCCTGCGCCGGGATGCCCCAGGGCAGGATCCAGGATCCCCTTGGGCTGCAGGGTGGGAAAACCTCCCCTATTTTGGGACGTGTCACCCAGGGAGGTGACACTGCCACAGGGCCACCACCTCCAACCTCTCCTCGATGCCATCGCAGAGAACCCCTGAACCTCCTTCCCCCAACCCCAGGTGCCTCAGAGCTCTTCCCTGAGCAGGAACCGGGTTCATCCAGGGCTCCCCTTCCTGGGAAAACACATTTCCCACCCCGGAGCCTTCCCCAGGCGTCAGGGCTCCTGTTGACAAGACCTAACGCACCGCCGCTAAAAATATCGGTGTCTCGGTCACATCTGCCACCCCGGAGCCGCTCAGGGCACGGGATCCCACTCTGGGAGAAAGCCAGGAAAGCCCCGGGATGCTGCAGGAACCCCCAATCCCTCGGGAGTGCTGCAGGGAGGGGGCTGAGCAGGAGAAATCTGAATTTCTTCGGATTATTTTTACACAATTCGAGGGGGAGGGAGTGGTGGGGGGAGATGTGAGAAAACAAGGAATGTGTTTGCTGCGTTTCGCTGCGTTTTTCCCTCCTCCTTTTTTATTTTATTTTATTTTTCTTTTCCCAGTGGTGAAGGGGAAAATGGGGAGAAGAAAAGCCCAGGCTGCTCCCCCCTCCTGTTCCCATTCCCATTGTTGAGTTTCCCTGGAGGGACCCCAGAGCTGTCTGCACCCCGGGGATAATTCATGGATGGTCCTTTCATCTCCAGCTCCCACCTAATCAATCCCAGCACTGGGATCCTGCTGGCAAAAAAAAAGGAAAAAGCTCTGGAATTGGGCAGCGCGGCTCTCCGTCCCAAATCCCTTTGGGATTGAGGCAGGAAAATGAGGTTCTGGTCATTCCGGGGCAGTGTGACCCCAATCCTGGTGGCAGGGATGGGGACAGGGGTGGCACACGTGGCACTGTGTCCTGGTGGTGATGGTGGGAGCTGGCAGAGAGCACAAACAGCCATGGCACCGAGCTGAGCCCGGAGTGCCTTCAGGGCCATAAATAACCCCATTATCAGCCCTGTCCTGCTCCCCCGGAGAGCTGGGCTGCGGCATTCCCTCCCCAGCGGTGAATTCCAGCCGGGAGCAGGCCAGGAGCCTGTCAGCATCTCCATTCCAGAGGCTTTTTCCATCCTGCCATGGAGCTGGGACACACAGAAAGCCACCAGCTGCCCACGCCGGGACCTGTGTGACCCCCGTGGGACATTCCCAGCTTTTCCAGGACCTGTGCAATCCCTGTGGGACATTCCCAGCTTTTCCAGGGCCCTGTGAGATCCCTGTGGGACATTCCCAGCTTTTCCAGAGACCTGTCCCCGTGGGACATTCCCAGCTTTTCCAGAGACCCGTGGGACATTCCCAGCTTTTCCAGGGCCCAGCAAGGCTGAAAACCTCCATGCTCCGTCCCCAATTCCTGTTTCACATCCTCCACCACTGTGCTGCCCCTGAGCCCTGGCTGAGGAGGGACACAAGGAGATGTCCCCTCGGGGTGGCCAAGGGACATCGGGTTCCTCAAAGGGAGAAGAAATTTGGGTGAGGAGCAGGGAGAGGATCTCGTTTTCCATTGGGGAGGAGCTGGAGGAAGAAGCTCCTGGATGGAAGAGGAGGAAGGAAATTCCTGGACACACACTGAGTGCCCTAGGGGTGTCACACAGAGTGCCCCAGGGATGTCACACAGAGTGCCCCAGGTGTGTCACACAGAGTGCCCCAGGGATGTCACACAGAGTGCCCCAGGGGTGTCACACAGAGTGCTCCAGGGATGTCACACAGAGTGCCCCAGGGGTGTCACACAGAGTGCTCCAGGGATGTCACACGCTGTCCCTCAGGGTTGTCCCACGCTATCCACCAGGGATGTCACACACTGACCCCAAGGGATGTCACATGCTGTCCCTCAGGGATGTCACACAGAGTCCTCCAGGGGTGTCACACAGAAATCCCCCAGGGATGTCACACGCTGTCCCCCAGCGATGTCACACAGAATCCCCCAGGGCTGTCACACGCTGTCCCCCAGGGATGTCACAGCTGTCCCACCTCCCCCCTCAAGCCAATCGAAGGGACGTGCTCCTGTCACATCCCCCAGGAGGCACAGAGGGAGCAGATCCCTCTCTCCAGGGCTCGGAGAATATGGAGAATTCCCTCTCTGTGTTTCCCGAGGCACGGCCCGGGCTGGGGGAGGGCGGCGAGGAGGATGAGGAGGAGGAGGAGGATGAGGAGGAGGAGGAGGCGGAGGAGCCCATATGGAGCAGCTTCTCGCCGAGAGCTGCAAGATGCTGAGCCGGCGGGGGCTCTGCGAGAGCCGAGCGATCAATGTGTGACAATTCCCGGCCGGGAAGGTGACCTTGAGCGGCTCAGCCAGGAGGGAGGGAGCGAGCGGAGCGCCGGGAATGCACACGGAGGAGGGATGGAGGGGAGGAGAGGGTGCAGAACCCCTCGGACAGCCCCGGGCAGGGCTCTGGGCCCTCCAGGGTCCTGGGGACAATTCCTGCCTGGGAGGGGACGAGCGGGGCGGGAAGGGGCTGTGGCAGCAGCAGGGACAGGAGGACACGATCGATAAATGCCCCAATAATCGATAACTGAGCCTCCAAAGCGGCCCCAGCTCGGTCCCTGCAGGGCTCTGGGGGAAGGGGACACCCCCTGCCCCAGCCTGGGGTGACAGGGACCCAAAAACCCCCCGAGGCGAGACCCCCAGGCCTCAATATCCACTGTCCCCCAGCAAAGCCCCTCACTCTCGGAAAAGTCGGGAATTCTGTAAATGCAGGAGCTCCCGGAGCCATCCCTGCCCTGCCCTCACCCTCCCGCCGCAGCCCAGATTTCTGCAGCTCCTTCCCCTGAGCATCCCCGGGTTAATCCCAAACCCGGCGGGCATTCCCGGGACATCCAAAGGGAACGGGCAGAGCGCGGTCCGAAGGGAAGGTCCGGCATCCCCGACACTCTGCCTTTGCCCTCTAGTGGGACGAACGCGAAGGGCCTGGATGGGAAAAGTTGGCCAATTCCATCCTGCTGGAGCCTGATGGGGAAAAAATCCCAACTTTTCCAAGAGCAACGAGGGGGATTTGTTGGAGGAGAGTTGAGATTTGGGGGTGTTGTCGTGCCTTGGGTGGATTTGGGGAGGAGGGAATGGGGTGGGACAGGGGTGTCCCCTTTTCCAGAGCTCGGGAGGGGCTGAGCTGGTGCTGGGGGGTTTATCCCATGGGATCAGCGGGATGAGGGCTGGTGGGAAGGTGTTGGAAGGATGGATGGGATGGAGGAGGACGTGGGGACAGGAGATCCACAGTCGGAGCTGTCTCGAGGGTGATGCGACAACACATCCTGGAATTGTGGGTAAAACAGCTCCGAATCCCCTTTTCCCAAGGATTTTTGATCAACAATCCATGCCTGAGCTGGGCTTTGCAGGGAAAAGGGGAGAGAGGAGATGCCCACACTCCTCACCGGCATTGCAGGCTCCAGGTCCCCACGGATGAGGAGAAGGATCCTCTTCCCAAATTTTCACCAGCCGCCTCCGGATGCCTCCCCGGGCTCCGAGGATGTGGGCTGAGCTCGGTGGTTTCGGTTCAGGGGTTTGGATTCTCCGGGGATGTGTCATCCCCCTCACGGTGTTTGTTACATGTGGATAAAAATATAAGGGATGAATACATCGCGTCGAAAATACCTCACACCACTGGGCAGCTCTGCTCGGGAGCTGAAAGCTGGGATGAGCCAAGAGATTTTAACTCCATCCCAGTGATTTTCCTGCGGTTTTGGACTCGAGGATCTCCAGGGTTCTCTGCAGTTCCAAACCCAGGGATTCCCTGCCAAACCCAGGGATGCCTTCCCCGTGGGCAGGGGTCCTGCTGGAGATCCCACCTGATGCCAGGAGAGTTCCCAATCCCAATTCCCAGGACCACAGTGGGTCTGGGATGAGGGGATGGAGGACTCCAGTTGCCCAGTGCTGGGATTTCCCATTTTACTCTCTTTGGGAGAGTCCAGATGTACACAGAGGTCACACCTGGATGTGTAACACAGACCCACCCGATGGACCCAGGGATGGCTGAGGGGACAGGTCATACCTGAGGTGGCCAAAGCATCACCTCCCTGGGGCACAGCAGCTCCAGATCCCTGTCTGGGACACCCTGAGCAGGACATCACGATCTTCCCGAAGCACTGGGAGGGAGTGGAGGGAGAAAAGGGACACAGGGAAACCCCAAATTCCCAAAGGGGCTGGGTGAGGACTTCCCGCTGCTCTCACTGCAGACAGCAAGCCACTGAATGCATTTAAAACTCCTGATTTTATTTTGATTTTATCACTCCCTGCTGCGTTTGCCCCAGCACCGAGCTGACGCCGGGGCGAAACTCATCCATGGAAACATTCCCACGGACCAGCAGGGTCTGAGCAGCCTGGGATGGGATCTGGGAATGCTTTTCCACATTTCCCAGCTCAGGAGAAGCGGCCCGTGGGCAGGCGGGGCAGGCAGAAGTAGGCGTTGGGGAAGAGGCTGAGGTTGATGGGGTTGCCGTCCAGGCGGATGTCCTCGAGAGCCCGGCGGATCTGCCCGTGGTCCTGACTGTCACAAAAAGTGTCCTCGTGCATCGTCTGGATGTTGTTGTTCTGCACGGGGAGGGAGAGGGATGGATCCGGGTCAGAGGAGGAGGAGGAGGACAAGGACCAGGACAAGGACCAGGACCAGGACAAGGAGGAGGGCTCTGGTAAACTCAGGTAAACTTCAGCACACCTGGAGGTTCAGGAAAAGGGACAAATCCAAGTCAAAGGGATGGGGAAGAGGAGGAGGAGGACCAGGAAAAGGACCAGGATAAAGACCAGGATAAGAAGGACCAGGACCAGGAAAAGGACAAAGACCAAGAAAAAGGACCAGGAAAAACACCAGGAAAAGCACCAGGATAAAGACCAGGATAAGAAGGACCAGGAAAAGCACCAGGTTAAGAAGGATCAGGACCAGGAAAAGGACAAAGACCAAGAAAAAGGACCAGGAAAAGCACCAGGATAAGAAGGACGAGGACCAGGAAAAGGACGAGGACCAAGAAAAAGGACCAGGAAAAGGACCAGGAAAAGCACCAGGATAAGAAGGACCAGGACAAGGACAAGGACCATGACCAGGAGCAGGGTAAGGAGGAGGAAGAGGAGGACTCTGGCTCTGCTGGGCTCAGGCACAGGTACACTGATCCCACCTGGAGGTGCAGTGAGCGCAGGCTCTCGGGAAGCGGCACTGGGATAAAATCCAGCTGGTTATCGGAGAGATGGAGGAACTGCAGCTGCTTCAGGTCCTGTGGAGAGAGGGCAGAGATGAACTGCTTAGAGAGGAACCTCCCTGGAGATGAACCCACTAGAGATGAACCTTCCTAGAAATGAAATCCCCTAGAGATGAACACCCTAAACATGACCCCCCTAGAGGTGAACCCCTAGAGATGAACACCCTAAACATCAACACCCTAGAGACGAAACCCCTGGAGATGAACCCCTAGAGATGGAACCCTTGGAGATGAACCCCTAGAGATGAACCCCCTAAACATCAATACCCTAGAGATGAACTTTCTTAGAAACGAAATCCCCTAGAGATGAACACCCTAAACATGACCCCCCTAAACATCAACACCCTAGAGATTAAACCCCTAAAGATGAACCCCCCTAGAGATGGATCCCCCTAGAGATGAATGCCCTAAAGATAAACCTCCTAGAGATGAATCTTCCTAGAGATGAACACCCTAAACATCAACACCCTAGAGATGAAAGCCCCAGAGATGAAAACCCTAATGATGAAACCCCTGGAGATGAACCCTTAGAGATGAACCCCATGGAGATGAACCTTCCTAGAAACGAAATCCCCTAGAGATGAACGCCCTAAACATGACCCCCCTAGAGATGAACCCCTAGAGATGAACCTCCCTGGAGATGGACCCCTCTAGAGATGAATCCCGTTAGAGATGAACCTCCTAGAGATAAACCTCCTAGAGATGAACCTTCCTAGAGATGAACACCCTAAACATCAACACCCTAGAGATGAACCCCCTAGAGATGAAACTCCTAATGATGAAACCCTTGGAGATGAACCCCCTAGAGATGAACCCCTAGAGATGAACCCCCTAGAGATGAACCCCCTGGAGATGAAACCCCTAAAAGATGAACACCCTAGAGATGAACTTTCTTAGAAACGAAATCCCCTAGAGATGAACCACCCTAAACATCAACACCCTAGAGATGAACCCCCTAAAAATGAAACCCCTGGAGATGAATCCCCCTAGGGATGAATCCCGTTAGAGATAAATGCCCTGGAGATGAACCTCCTAGAGATGAACACCCTAAACATCAACACCCTAAAGGTGAAACCCCTGGAGATGAACCCCCTAGAGATGAACACCTTAAACATCAACACCCTAGAGATGAATCCCCTAAAGATGAAGCCCCTGGAGATGAAACCCCTAAAGATGAACACCCTAGAGATGAACCCCTAGAGATGAAACCCCTAGAGATGAACACCCTAAACATGACCCCCCTAGAGCTGACCCTCCCTGCTCCCAGCGCTCTGCCCCACCGCGCTCTCCCCGGGCCGCACCCGGAACGCCTCGGGGCGCAGCCCGGCGCTGGGGATGCGGTTGAGGCGAGCGTCCAGGCGCACGATGCTGCGGGGCAGCTCGGGCAGCGCCGTCAGGCGGTTCTCGGGCAGCAGCAGCTCCTGCAGGCTGGGCAGCAGCCGGAACGCGTCCTCGTCTGCCCACGAGATGGAATTGCTGCTCAGGTCGATGTGCTTCAGCTTCGCTGTGGGGACAGCAGGGGAAGGGAAAGGGGGACAGAGGTAGGGCGTTTTATCCCCCTCATTCCCTGCTCCAAATCCTGGCTTTTCCAGGCATTTTTTGATGCCAAAAAGAATACGTTTTCCATATATTCGTAGCTCCGTAGACTAATATAATATCGTTATAGAGCTCCCTCGCTAACTCAAGTACTTTTCCTACCTTTTCTCTCAGATTTTAGAACAACAAGCTGACCTTCCAAACACATTCCCCAAATACTGCTTCATCTCATTCCTACAATGAGGCACCATAAGGAATGGGGCAGAGCTGACCAACACCAGGGGCTGACCCAAGGGTGGGACAACCAAATCTCCTGCTGGACATCCCTGTTAAACATCCTAATCAATCAACCTTATAAAACCACAGAAATCCCATTCTGCGTGTTCCCATCACCACCAGGACACCAGGGAACTTCCAGTAAAAATCTGGTTTTTAGCTGAACTATCCTAAAGGGGGTTTTTCTCTAGATTTTGGGTGACAGGGGCGTACCGAGGCCGGTGAAGTCGCGGGCTCGGATGGCCCCGATGCGGTTGAAGCGAGCATACAGGTAGGTGGTGTCGGGGGGGCAGCGCCGGGATGTGATCCAGGTCGGCGTCGTCGCAGTACACCGAGGTGCCCAGGCACAGGCACAGCAGGCAGCTGGGCAGCCCTGGGGGAGCAGAGACACCTCCGGGCATGGGAAACCCTCCCTGACCCCAAAAAATACCCCAGAGCAGAGGGAGGTGCCATGGGGACACAGAGTTTGTGATACCCAGAGCTGTCACAGCTCCCTGACCCCAAAAAATACCCCAGAGCAGAGGGAGGTGCCATGGGGACATGGAGTCTGTGACACCCAGAGCTGTCACAGCTCCCTGACCCCAAAAAATACCCCAGAACATCAGGAAAATGTGCCCACTCTGCCCACATTGTGGGGACACGGAGTCTGTGACACCCAGAGCTGTCACAGCTCCTTTAACCCCACAAAATACCCCAGAGCAGAGGGAGGACATGCCCACCCTGCCAACATTGTGGGGACACAGAGTCTGTGACACCCAGAGCTGTCACAGCTCCCTGACCCCACAAAATACCCCAGAACAGTGGGAACATGTGCCCACCCTGCCCACATTGTGGGGACAAGGAGTCTGTGACACCCAGAGCTGTCACAGCTCCTTTAACCCCATAAAATACCCCAAAATAGTGGGAGGATGTGCCCACTCTGTGGGGACACGGAGTCTGTGACACCCCAAAATACCCCAGAAGAGAGGGAAGTACCCATCCTGCCATGGGGACATGGAGTTTGTGACGCCCAGAGCTGTCACAGCTCTCTGACCCCAAAAAATGCCCCATAACAGCCAGAGGATGTGGGGACACGGAGTCTGTGACCCCACAAAATACCCCAGAACAGTGAGAACATGTTCCCACCCTGCTCACACTGTGGGGACATGGAGCTTGTGACACCCAGAGCTGTCACAGCCCCAGCACCACCCAGGAAAGGCCAGAAATTCCCCCAATAAATGAGCTGCTCAGGGCCAAATCCCTCCTGCGGGAGAAGGGGACACAGAAAGCTCCCAAATTCCACTTTTTCCACCCAGGGCTCCCCTTAATTTTCCCACTGGAGGAAACAACTCAAGAAAACAGTTTGGCATCAAGCAAAATTTTGTCCCACGGGGGGCAGGAGGGGTAAAACCGAGCCCACCCCAAAACCTGATCCCTCTGCTCTCCCCCAGCTCCATCCCAGGCTATCCCAAAATTCCCCATCCTTCAGAGGGAGAGTTCAAAGCAGCACCGATTTCCCTTCACTCCCACTGAATTTGTCCCGGTGTGGAGTGACAGGGAAGGAATAAAGGTATTTTACGCCTCGCTCCAGGATTTTAATTGTCACTAATCTAATTGCTACTCGGCGAGGCCTCTGCTCGTTAAAATGTCGCTGCTTTGCCGGAGATCTCTTCTTTTCCCCCAGAAATTTCTGTCTCTGCAGCACCTCCTGCCTCGCTGTGTGAGCAGACTCAACCCCAAAACCATGCTGGTGGCACCAGAATTCCCTCTTTTTCCCCCAAAATCCCGGGATGTGGGGATGGGGACACAACTCACCCTGCCTGGGGATGGCGGCTGGGGGGACAGGGACAGCGCCGGTCACAGGCTGCAGTTTTGGGGTTCCAGCCGTGGCTGATCCCAATTCAGGGAGGGTTTTGGGGTCCTTGGGGCGAGGAGCCAAGGTGCCAACCTCGATCTGCCAACACAGCCTGGGTGTGAGGGTGGGTGGCCTCTCCCCCCTCCGGGGGTGGGTGGCACTGGTTTTGGGGTCACAGGCACTGGGTTGGGCTTATTGGAAAGGTGATTCCTTCTTGGAAAAAGCTCTCCAAGAAACTCCCCCAGCCCTCCTTGCCCAGAGGGGTGAAGGAATCCTCATGTCCAGGGGGCAAAGAGCTGGCAGAGTTTTGGGTCAGATAAAACCTTTCCCAGGGCTGGGAGAGCTGCCAGGGCTGCTCCTGCCAGAGCTGCTCCTCCTGCAGTGCCACATCCGTCCCTGGTGATGCCTGAGGATTTAACTTCTGTGTTTTTTGTGTGTCTGTAATCCTGCAGTGTGCCACTCTGGACTCCATATTGGATGCTAAACTCCTGTTCTCAGCGTTTTTAGACAAAACAATTCCTCTAAGCTCGAAATTCATGGACATCTTACCATCTCAGGCCCTGAGATATGTAAATAACAGTGAACTGGGGGAGGAAACTTGGAGTGATTGACTTCATTACCTGAAGCTCTAATTGGAGGATTAAACCTCAATATGCAAATGGACAAAACATATGAAATATGAAAAACTCGTGATCCACTGTCCATTTTGGGTGTAGCCCCTGGGTGGGCTGTGAGTGTCCTAAAAGCACCTGAAGGCCTTCAATAAATATAACTGCTTTTTATTCTCTTAACTTTGTCCAGCCTCTGGTTTACGTTAGCCCATCAAGGCATCACTGGGATAAATCCCCTTTTTTTGGAAGGCACTCCTGTGTCCCCCTCACCTTCGGAGCAAGGTCCCCATAGTCATAGAGCTCCTCGTAGTTGCTCAGGTCCAGAATTTCCCCATAGTTATCCAAGGTCAGGTCGTAGTTGTCCAAATCCAGGTTTTCGTAGAGCGTCAGGTCAGTCTTGGGCTTCTCCGCCTTCCTCCTCTCCTTGGCCGGGACAGCCCAAAGTGTCCCCAAGCACAGGCTGGCCACGCCCAGCCAGCCCAGGGGACACATCCTGCCCCTGGCCAGGGTCACCGCTCAGGGGGATGTGGCCTGGAATGGTCACCGAGCGCTGCAAGCAGCGAGGGGCGGGAGGCAGGAGCGGGATGTGGCTGAGCCAGCCGCGGTGGGGACAGCCAGCCGCCAGCCCCGGGGACGTTCCGTGGCGCTTTTCTTTTCAGCCCATTTCACGCTCGGCTGTGCAGGAGAGGCCCCGCCGGGCTGCCGGTGCTTCCCGGCTTTCCCAGCCCGGGGAATGAATGGGGAGGGGGTCGGGAGGTGATGCGGGGCTCGGGGTCCTGCCCTGGCCTCTCGGGGCAATGGATGAACTGGCCACTGGCCCTACGAGCCCAGTAGCCAAGGACAACCAGCCCCAGGAGCTGCTGCTCCCACTTCCAGGTCTAAATCCCAGGATGCTGCTTCCCCTGGTCCTTCCAGAGCCACAGGATCCCAGTGACTGCCCTGGGACCCCCAAATCCCGGCAGCCCCACATCCAAACCCTCCAGGGCCCATTCCCAAAGGAGAATTCCTCCGCCAGAGCAGGGGGAAGGTCCCGACCCCTCCAGCCTCTCCCAACCCAAATCCCAAACCAGCCACCCAGCCCTGAGGTTGTTTTTCACTCTGTCCTGAGGATGCTGCTCCCAAATTCCTGCCGGTTCCCCCCAGATCAGCCCTGAGCCCCCACAGCCCTCGGAGCCCCCAGACCCCCCAATTCCCCCAGCGCGGGGGTCTCTGGAGGAACCAAACGAAACCAGCACGGACGTACCTCCTGTCCTTCCTCCTCCTCCTCTTCCTCCTCCTCGGCGTGGGAGAGCCCCGCTCGGCTCCAGGGGCTGGGGAAGCGGCTGGGGGAGAGCTGCCCGGCTTTTAATGCACGGAGAGGAGGAGGAGGAGGAGGAGGAGGGGGGCTGCGCGGGGGTCGGGCAGGGCCGCCGAGGGGACAGGCAGGATGCGGCCAATCCAGCCGGCAGCCTCCCGCTGCGACCTTACATTGTCCCCAGGGCCAGCCAGCCAGCCCCGGTGGTGGCTGCGCTCCAGCAGCCCGAGCTGGGGCTGAGAGGGGCGGGATGGGGTGGGATCGAGGGGGAACGGGCGGTGGGGACACGGCTCTGGGCAGGGCGACAGAGCCAGCGCCATCCCTGCCCCGGGTGGCGTCACCGGAGAGGGATTGCCAGCTGTGCCCGGCCCGAGGGGTGCCCCAAAGTGACCAGCCCAGCCCAGCCCAGCCCAGCTGCTCCCCGAGGTTTGGGGGCTACCCAGACCCCCCACCCCATGGATGGGGACATTCCGCCCATCCACCCCAATTCCCCCTCCCGGGGGGTTCAGCACCCCAAACCGTCACACAATGGGGTGATTTGGGGGTTTTCGGGGTGCAGAGGGGGTCAGCACTGCTCCCCTCATTGGGGTGGGATGGGAAACACTCCCCACACCCCCGGGGGGCAGGCGGGACCCCTTGATCCCCTCACAGGGCTCAGTTCGGGGGCTCACAGCCCTCCTGGGGGATGTCACCACCAGGGCTGGGACACCCCGGGACGGGCAGGGGGTGCACGGCAGCCCTTCCCGGCCAGCCTCGTGCCCACCCACCCACGGCCGCGAAAACATTCCCGCCGCCACAGGCGCATCGCACCCACCCACCCACCCTCCCTCCCTCCCGGCGCACCCATCTGCTCGGGGGCGGCCGGGGACACCCCCGCAGCCCCCCGGCACCCGCAGCCCCCCGGCCCACGGCGTTTGTCCCTCCCCAGCCCCGCTCAGCACGGAGCGGCCGCTAATCTGCGCTAAGCCCCTCATTAGGCGGCTCGGTGGCCACCGTGACGGAGGCGATGTGGCAGCTCGGGGGGCGTCAGCCCGGCCCTGAGGGGGGGCTGCTGGCGGGACAAAGCCGGGGCTGGCCCAGGGTCCCCACGGGTGAAAGGTCCCCATGGGCAGTGGTGTCCCCAGGGGTAAAGGGGCCCGAGGCCAGTGGGGTCTTTGGGATCTTTGCTTTTCTGTCCTGGGCCACTCGATGATGTCCTGTCCCTGTCCCCGCAGGCAGCAGCTTCCCCTTGTCCCCCCTGCATGGATGGTGTCACCTGAAAGGTCTCTACCCCGCTGTCACCATCCCAAAGGTCCCTGAGTGCCCAGCGTCCCCCAAAGGGGCAGTGCCAACCCTCTCCGCGCTGCAGGTCCCTGCTCAGCACCCACAAATGGGTCTGGGGGTCACCAGCTGCCAGGGGGATTGATCGGAGCCAGAATTCCTGCTGTTCCCAACTGGGAAGAGCAGCCGAGGAGCCCCCAGCCCTCTCAGCCCCACGAACGAGGGGCTGTGACCCCACAGGAGCAGCTTCCCAACCCCAATCCCACTCCCACGGGTGCACCGAGGGTTTGCAGGGATCAGGAACGGGTTTGGGGCGCTCGGCTCCCGAGGGAGATGGGTCTGACCTCCCCAGGGAGGGAAAGCCCCCCCTGGGAGCGGGGGATTCACAGCCCGGTTACGAAACAGCGGGATTGGGAGGGTGGGCGGCAGCCTGCGCCTGCTCTGCGAGCCTCAAACGCACAGAACCGCCGGGAGCAGCCCCCCGCCTCATCCCACATCCTCACACCTTCTCCCACGGCCGTCCTCCCTCTCCACTCGGGATTCACGCGGGGAGAGCGGCAGGAGCGGCTCTGGGCAGCAGGAGAAGCCGCTGTCACCACCCACCCCGCTCGTGCGGGAACACGAGCAGCCCGAGCCCTGCGGCGGATCCCTGCCTGTGCCGGGGGTGGGAGAGGTGTCCTGGAGATCCTCCGTGCTGCTCCCACCCCGAACATCACCCTGGGGAGGGTTGTAGGGCTTTCCCTGGTGCCACTGGGCGCGATTTTGGGTGTCACCTTCTAGCGGTGTGACAGCAGCGCCCATGGCCCTGGGAGCTGCAGCCAAGATCTCCTAATTAGCAGAGATGTTAATTAGTGTGGGCACGTGGGCCATGAACCTGGCCAGCAGCACGCTGCAGGGGTGACACCGGAGGTGTGAGTCCAACCCATAAATCCCACACCGGTTTGGGGTCAAGGGACTTTAAATCCTATCCCGTTGCACCTTCCACCATCCCAGGC
This sequence comes from Entomyzon cyanotis, assembly GCA_024500445.1. Taxonomy (NCBI): domain Eukaryota; kingdom Metazoa; phylum Chordata; class Aves; order Passeriformes; family Meliphagidae; genus Entomyzon; species Entomyzon cyanotis. The sequence goes on along the minus strand of JAKEPQ010000908.1, from coordinate 4,125,575 downwards.
TGATCCAAACTTCCAGGGATCCAGGAGCAGCCCAAGCTTCTCTGGGAATTCCATCCCAGCTTCTCCTGAACCACCCAGCCAAGAATTCCTTCCCAAATTCAGCATGACCCCAGCCAAGTGCAAACCCCAAACCATAGAGTGTCCAAAAATCCAGGATAGTTGTCCCCAGCAGAAGAAATTTTGCTCCAGGATGGAGAAAGAGAAGAGTCAATCACGGAGAGTTAATTACCCCAATCCAAAATCTGGCTTTTCCACCTCAGAAAGATGGAGGAGCAGCAATGCTGGGGCCTTGCTGCCTTGGCAATCCCTTTGCAGCCCCACTGTGCCTGGAGCTCCAGGCCCTTTAGATCTCCTAACCCTAACCCTGAAATGGACACACCTGTGATGCTCTGGTCACTCAGATCCAAGCATTTCTCTCAAACTTCTATTCCCCTCTCTTAGTGCAAAAGCCAAATCCCCACCAGACACAATCAGGGGCTGAAAACCACACTGAAGATCAAAATCAAACAATGAAAAGTCAATCATCTTTGGCAAAGGTTGAAATACAACATATAATGCATCATAAAATCACTTACCATAGCATTACTTGGTGTTAATTTACATTTACTTAGCATAAACTCAGGCCAACCAAGAAAAAACCTTTACATTTACAAAATTCCGTTTCCCAGAACTTCCCGGAAAAGACAACTTGGAAAACGAAGAGAGGCAGAGAGGGAGACGGAAGGAGAAAATACATTTAGGAAAACACACATAGATTTTCCACCTCCTAGGATTGCAGCAGGGACAGGATGGGAACTCCAGGCAGGGCTCTGGGGTGTGACCAGGTGCTTACCTTGCCACCATGGCTTTGGCATTCCCTGTCCAGTGCCAGCCTTCCAGGAGCTCCAGACCCTTTAGATCTCTCTAAATAATTACCCAAACCCAACACCACGCTTTTCCTTCTCAGAAAGGTGTAGGAGCAGCAATTTTGGGGCCGTGCTGCACGGGATGGCGTGAGCAGAGGGGAGAGGGAGGAGGGAAAAGGGTCCTGCGTGTCAAACGCTGCCGGGGTGGGGAAATGTCCGAGCAAAGCCGGGCTCTGGGAGGGGCAGGATGGCTAAAACACCACGGACTGCAGGAGGCGGAAACACATCATCAGGTCCAGGGGGATGGGGGGCTTCAGGAGGTTGCCGTCCAGCCGCAGGTAGCGGAGCCGCGGGACACCGTCCAGGTTGGAGGGTGAGAAATCCTGGATGGACACCAGCGAGGTGGGGCAGATCTGCGTCCCGTTGATTTCTGCGGGGAGAGGAGGAATGGTGGGAGGCGGGTTAGGGGAAAGGGGATGTGGATAGGGATGTTTGAGCCCCCCCCTCGTTATTGAACCCCAAATCGGGGTTGTTTTGCTGCCAAAAGGAGAATCCCAGCCTGTTCCCCAAGCCCCGGCGAGAGGGAAAATCTGGCTTTTGATCAGGAGTGAAGTAGGTCACGTTCCTCCGGAGCGTGGTGAGGGATGTGGTGGCATTCCAGGGAGAAAAGGGATCATCCCCCTCCCTCAACCTGCCGAGGCAGCCCTAAAATTCCCAAAAAAACATCAAGGAATCTTTATCTCCTGCCCTGTCATGCTGGAGATAACGTCAGCGCCTGGATCATTGCTTGTCTCTGGAATTCCACGTGTCCCTGCATTATGGGAAATAAACCCCGGGATTCTGATGTCAGCACCCAGCTCCAGGGATTGGAACCTTCTAAAAACTGGGGGAAACAGGAAAAGCTGCGTCAGGGTGTGCACAGGATTCCTCTCCACGGAAAACCCCGGCAGGACCTGGGCACTGGGAGGGGTGGGAAGCCAGCAGGAGTCACCACCTTCATCCCAGGATCCCCCCGTGGCTCCAATTTGGTGATGTTTGATTAAATTCAGACTAATGAGTGGTGGAAGCAGATGTGATCACGGCAGGGTCCTGGAGTTCTGGCAGCAGAAACATCTGGGGACACCAGGAATCCTGGAATGGGTTGGGTTGGGAGGGACCTTAAAGATCACCCCGTGCCACCCCCTGCCATGGGCAGGGACACATTCCACTGTCCCAGGTCACTCCAGGCCCTGTCCAGCCTGGCTTTGGACACTTCCAGGGATCCAGGGGCAGCCACAGCTTCTCTGGGAATTCCATTCCAGCCCCATCCCACTCTCCCAGAGAAGAATTCCTCCCCAATATCCCATCCATCCCTGCCCTCTGTCAGTGAGAAGCCATTCCCTGTGTCCTGTCCCTCCATCCCTTGTTCCAAGTCCCTCTCCAGCTCTCCTGGAGCTCCTTAAGGCACTGGAAAGCTGAATGGGAATGCAGAAGGATTCTGTCTCCTCATCTGCGCTCACTCTCTTTCCACATCTCCCAAGCTCCTCTCCCGTGGAATTGCAGCTGAATTCCCCCGGAATGGTGTGAAACAGCCCTGGCTGCTCTGCCTGTTCTCCCCGTTCCTTCCCCACACAGCTCCACTCGGGAGCAGAGCTGGGATATTTTCTCACCATCCCAAGCCATGTGTTTGGCATCCATTCCTAAAATATATTCCCAGGCTCTCCTCGTTAAATATCCCGATTTTTGCCGGGGAAGGTGCTTTTCCAGGGACAGGTGGCCCCGAAGAACACAACCAGGAAAAGTCCTGGGTGGGATTTCTCTGCTCCTCCCCTTCCACCCAGACCTTTCCTCCACCCTTTCCCTCATGCAGATCCATCCTCACAACTCCCAAAAGTTTTTTTTTCCCCAAAAAACCTCCCAAAACCCCACGAGCGGCCGGCAGGACTCACTCTCGATGGAGTTGTTGTTCAGGTAGAGGTGCTCCAGCTTGGGGCTGATGAAGGGCACGTTGGTGAGTTTGTTGTGGGCCAGGTGGAGCACCAGCAGGTTGGTGAGGTTGAAGGAATTTTTGGGCAGCCCCTTATCTGAGATCTGGTTGTAGTTGAGCCGGATGAAGGCCAGGTTGGGAAACTCCTTGAAATAATCGCTGGGGATGTCCTCGATGTTGTTCCTGTCCAGGAAGAGCTGGTGGATGGCGCTGGGCACGCCGGGTGGCATCTTCCTCAGGATGTTGTGGGCCAGGTTGAGCTGCATGAGGTTCTTGAGCCCCTTGAAGGTGTTCTTGTTGAAGACGCCGTCGCTCAGCTTGTTGTGGTGCAGGTCCAGCAGCACCAGGTTCTCCAGCTTGTTGAAGACACCAGCGGGGATCTTGGAGATCTGATTCCTGCTGAGCCTCAGCTGCTCCAGGTTGGGCGGCAGGAAGGCGGGCACCTCCTTCAGCTGGTTCCTCTCCATGTAGAGGAAAATGAGATTTTCCAACTTCTCCAGCACCTTCCTGTCCACCTTGCGGATGCGGTTGTTGTCCAGGTTGACCCACTTGAGGCCGGTGGCGTTGCGGAAGGACTCCTCGGGCAGGTCGGCGATGAAGTTGTTCTGCAGGTACAGGTAGTGGATGCGCGGCGGGATCACCGGCACCGTGCGCAGGTTGCGGCTGTCGCAGTACAGCGCCGACGGGAAGTCCGGCGGGCAGTAGCATTCCCGCGGGCAGTCGGGGAAGACGGACGGAGGGCCTGGCGGGAGGGGAGGCGGCAGCTCGGTGGGCTCCACGGGCTCCTCGAAGGGGACGGGCGGCCGGGTGGGTCTGCGGGGAGGTTTGCGGCGCTGCCCGCTGGCCGGCGGGACCAGCGCGAGCACGAGGGGGAGAAGCAACGCCAGGGCCACCCTCATGGTCCAGGTGTTTGCCTGAAGGGAGAGCACAAGGAGAGGGCGGTTGGGAAGGGGCTGGTTGGGGAATTGTCACCTCGCCACCGCTGGCATATGGGGATTTATCCCTCAGCCCTGTTGCCTGCCTTCCTCACTCCTTCCCTTTGGAAATTATTTTCAAATTCAGCTTCTCTCCAGGGCTTGAGTCACTGAGGTCTCTATCCCTGGCTCACCATTATCCATGGGATTCTCTCCCTGGCTCACCAATATTTATGGAATTCCTCTCCTTGCTTCACCATTATCCATGGAATTTCTCTCTCTGCCTCACCATTATCCATGGAATTTCTCTGTCTGCCTCGCTATTATCCATAAGATCCTCTCCCTGCCTCACCATTATCCATGGAATTTCTCTCTCTGCCTCACCAATATCCATAGGATCCTCTCCCTGCTTCACCATTATACATGCAATTTCTCTCTCTGCCTCATTATTATCCATAGGATCCCCTCCCTGCCTCACCACTATCCACAAGGAATGTCGGTGGTGTTTTTAATTTGGGGTTCTATTTCATTTTTCCACCCTGCAGTGCCTGGGCCCTCCCCAGAGAACAATTCCGTCCTGTCTTCCCGAAGGATGGATCAGCCCTTCAGACACTGTGATGGATTGGGCTTCATTTGGCACTGGAGGCAGCAAATCAATGATTCAGCAGGAAATTGGCTGCGGGGAAGTGTCGGGAATCCGGCAGCAGTTAACGGGGCAGGAGAGATGGATGGCCCTGGGATGAGGCTGGGAGGAAGAACAGCCCCTTTTCCTGGGATAAAAGGGATTTGGCTCCACACCTCCCTGTGCTGCCAGAGAACCCATCCAGCCTCACTGCTGGGATGGATTTTTGGGAAGAGGCTGCAGAAATGGGAGATTGGGAGGGATGAGGCAAAGTCTGTGAGCCCCAAGACAGGATATTTCTCCTGGATGCCATCCCTGGTCACCTCTCCCTCTTCTCTGCATCCTCACCATCCCATCCCATCCCTGCTTCTCCTGCTGCTGCCTGGAACAGTTCCTTGATCCTGCCAGATTTTCTGGGAATTCTCCGGCTGATTCCCTGAGTATGGAGGGATCCAGCCCTGCTGCAGCTGAGCCACCCAGAGAGCCCCGTGCAGGAGGTGTTTGGATTCTCCCAGCTGGAGCAGGCAGGGATGGGAGTGGGATTTTGGAATTCCTCACCCCAGCGGGATCAGAGCAGAGCTGGATGCAGGGCAAGGCAGGGGGAAGGTGGGGAAGAGAGTGGAGACAAAGAGGGAGGAAGATGAGGAAAACCAGAGGAAGAAGCAAATGGAAGGGAAAGGGAGCCAGTGCTGCAGGGATGGGAGAAACCTTTGGTGGATTCTGGGGGGAAACCAGGCACTTCCAGATCTCCCACCCAGCACAGTGGGATTTGCTGCCCATCTTCCCTTCCCATCCCATTTCCAGCTCTTCCCACACCTGGATCCCCCAGTTCCCACCATCCCTGGAGGGGGAAAAGCCCCACCCAAGCTGGGGTCACACCAACCCCATTTCTTCCCAGCAGGATCTGCATCCCACCCCGGACAGGCCACCGTTTATCCAGCCCTGCTCCCTTTGAAGCGATCCCACACATTCCTGGGGCTCCAAGGCGTTTCTCCATGAAAAGATCCCGTTCCCATTCCCGCGGCAGGCCCAGCCTGCTCCTCTCCCCGCTCCCATCTGGCTCTGGTTAACCCCACACGCCTCCTGCTTTCCGTCAGGGCTCTGGCATCCCGCGGGGGGAAGGGAGGAGCAGGGAAGGAGCCAGCGGAGCCCAAAGCTGCCGGATCCTCGTCCTCCTTGGGGATGGACGCGCTCCTGTCCTGGCATTCCGGATTTGGCGTCCAGAAAATGGGAAAATCCGTGACGGGGATCTGCTGTTTGTGCAGTGCCCTTCCCATTCCGTCAGCATCCCGCTCCTCCCTCGGCCACAGCACATGGATCTCGCTCCATGTTGTCCCAGAGCTTCTCTTGGGGTTTTGGGACATTTCCTTTGCTCCAGAAGTTGGATTTTGACACCCACAGGTGCCCGAGGGAGCGGCAGGGGATGAGGTCTGAGTTTGGTCTGGTGCAGAGGGCAGGAAACAGCTGGGATGTGATATTCCAGCTGGGAGATAATATAATATTCCATCCGGGACACAATATTCCAGCTGGGACACATTGCAATCCAGATGTTGGATCCACTCACAGGCTCAGCTCAGGCCACCCAGCAGTGCCCCAAAAGAGTAGGGGACAGGGCAGAGCTGTCACCCTGCTGGACCTGGTGAACCTTCCCTGTCCCCTCCCCAGGAGGATTTGACATCCCAGATATCTGGGGACTCGGCACAGAGCAGGAATGACCACCAGGGCCAGGAATCCAGGCTGGAGAGTGACAACACGCTGTGGAATTTTGTCAGCACAGATGGGAAGTGTGGGGAGGACGACGCAGCCCCTTTTATCCACCCCATAACCCCATGGGGACTGTCCCAGCCCCGTGGCACTGCCACCACCCTGCCCCAATGCCGGGGGAAAGCAGGACCCCCTTCCAAGCAAACTGCAGGAAAGAAGAGGACATTCCCAAAAAAAAAAAAAAAACAGGGATGCAACAAGCCCGGGGCGACCACAAACATCACAATCGCCTCCACCCCACTGGGAGATTCCAAGCCAGCTCTCCCAGGACCTGGAATATTTGGAATCCTGCTCTCCATCCAGTCGGATTTACTGGCCTGAATGCCAAATTCCCAAATCCCAGCCCCTGATCCTGCAGGAGCCCCAGCACAGCCCCTGCCCTGCCAGCCGGACAGGACAGCTCCCATTCCAGCTGCCCACAAGGAATCCGTGCCACTGGAATAAAGTTAAGTCATGGAGCAACGGAGGCATTCAGGAAACCGACGGCCTGGCGTGGAAAAAAGGCTCAATTCATGTGTAAAACCAGTCCTGACACCTCCCGAGCCGCTGAGCTTGGCCTGGGTGCAAAGCCGAGGCACCCAACAGATCCCAGGGCTTGTCCCAGAAGGAGGCAGCTGCTTCCTCAGCCGTTCCCCTCACAATGGACAAAAAAACCCCATAAAAAATCAGCACAACAGCTGGAAATTCCAGCCCCGAATGCCACTGGGGTTTGCTTTGCACATAGTTTCTCTTCCCTGCATCCCAGTAACACCCAGCTCCCAGCAGCGCTGGCTGCCAGCCCCGGGCTCGGCGCCAAGGGCAGGGAGAAGCCACCACCCCGGGGCGAGAGGGAGCCGTGCAAAGGTCACCAAACGGGGGGATTTGTCACGGGCAGAATTCCCAGCGCTGTCCCCCGGGTGCCTCCTGCAGCAGTGAGGGGAGAGGGAGCAGCTGGATGCGGATATCTGTCCAAGACCCTGCTCCCGCGCAGGGATAAAGGGAATTTTAACTCTGGGAGAGGCAGGAAAAGCCTGGCTGGCTGGAGCAGGGCCTGTTTCCAGCCCGTTGTTAGCTCCTCTCACGCCTTCCCCCAAATTTCGTCAACCCTGGTGGGGGAAAAACCCTCCTCCCCGCCTGGGAACGGGAATGTCGAACAGAACAAGGAGAGCGGGACAAAAATAACCACAGGGATCGGGCAAAGCTCCTTCCTTGGCTTCCCTCGTGTCCAGCCCCGCTCGTGTCTCTGCTAGAGTCTGACCTAACACGGAGCTGCTTATCCAGCGGCTCAGGATCGTGGAAAACGGGGAGGGCAGCCAGGCTGTCACCCGGGCGGCGCCGGGGTCCCCTGGGAAGCTCAGCCCTGCTGGAGCAACCCGCGCTTGTCGCCCTTTCCCAGGGAGCAAAGAGAGGGGGCAGCTCGGTCCCGCCGGGATCGCTCCGTGTCCCTGCGGGGATGGGTGACACCCGCCCGGGCTCAGCCAGGACACGGCGACAGCAGCGTCCCCAAAGTCCCCAAACTCATCCCGCGCCGCTCTCCCTCCTCCCGCGGCGGCAAGGCCGCCCTGGCAGGGATCACCTCCCCGCTGCCTCCTCCGTGTCAGCGATTCCTCCCTCGCTGCGTGTCCCGACCCTTCCCAGCGCCGCTGCCACCCGCAGCGGGAATGGCTGGACGGGGACAAAAGCGAATCCCGGCGGCAGCCGCTGCCAAAGCGCCGCCGGCCCGGACCCCACACAGCCCCGCTGCCCCCCAAGCAGCCGCCTCGCCCCACTCCGCTCTGCCCTAAGGCTGGGAAAAGGCTCTGACGCCTCCTTCCCTCCTCTCCAGCCCTTTCCAAGGGCAGAGGAAACCTCCCACGGCTGCGCTTTTATCTCTTCTCCCCGGCTGGAAGCGCTGATCCCTGCTTGCCCGGGGAGGGAATGCTTTCCAGCTTTCCAGCATTCCCAGGAAAGGGCTCTGCGCTTCCCGGCTGGCAGCTCCGGGATGCCATCGGCGCCGCGCAAGGCCGGGCAGGGATCGCACGATCCCAGGAAAGTTTCCAAACCCTCGCGTGCCCGCAGCGCCGAGGGGGATGAATTCCCGTGCTTCGCTTCGGAGCTGCTTTTCCCCAAACCTCTCCAGTCGGAGGATTTGGGACGAGCCTCTTCCAAGCAAAAAACACCCCCCTCTCCCCAGGATTTCGGCGAGCACCGTTTCCCTGTCGTTCCTCCCATCGTCTCCCGGCGGGGAGGGGGACAAAGAGCTCCAAACTCGGGGAGGGGGCTGCACCTCCCCGCCCACCTGGAGCTGAGCTGCCTCCGGGCAGGAGAAGTGGGATTACACGCCCTGGGAACGCTCGGAGGGATCCAGGCAGGAAAGAAGGGCTTTCCCACCTACATTTTGGGCGGAAAGGCAGCTCGCTGGAAGCGGCGCTGGAGCAGAGGGGCTGCTCGCTCCCACCTCGCTCCCTCTGAAATTCCCTGTTCCCACTTCGGCACGGGGGGAGCTCCCCCTCCCATGGGAGAGCCCCCCCCCAAAAAACCCCGTGCGGCTCCTCAGAGCCTGCGCCAGGCAGGACAAGGTGACCCGATGTCCCCGGAGGCTCCTGGTGGCATTCCTGGCTCCGGAGGGGTTCCTTCTGCTCGCTTTTCCTTGCTTGTTTTCCCTCCTGCTTCTCCAGGCGGGGGATTATCCCGGGCACGGCTCGCGCAGCCCCCCCGGCTCCCCCAATTCTGACCCCCGACCCCAAAATTTTGGCTCTGCAGCCCCCCCCGGCCCCTCCCCAATTTGGCTGCAGAGCCAAAGGTGCGTGAGGCTGGGGGTGTGGGGGAGCACAGGTGGCGCGGGGGACACACGAAGGGACCCTCAGTGTCCCCCCAAAAAGCGCCTGGCGGTGGTTGTCACACCCCCAGAACCCCCCCGTGACCCCACAGCCCCCAAACCCCCCTTCCCCTCCGCCCCACACCGCGAGAAACTCCCGCAACCGGAGCGGAGGGAAAGAACAAAGACTCCAAAGTGCCGCAGGACAGAAGAACCAAGAGGAGAGCGAGAGAAAAGAGGAAGAGCAGATGTTTTTTGGGGGATGCCAGGGAGGCTGGAGAGGGCAGGAGCACCGTGGCGTCCTGGCTGGGGAATCACCTGCCCGGAGCTTACCTGTGTGCACCTCTCCCTCCTCCTGCCTCCAATTAAATCCCCAAGACAAGTTTCTCTCTGGCTTCTCTCTCCCTCCTCCTCCTCCTCCTCCTCCTCCACCACCACCTCCTCCTCCTCCACCACCTCCTCCTCCTCCTCCTCTCCGCTCCTCCACGAGCGAGCGCGGCCGGGGCGCGGGGGTTTTGTGGCGGGGAGCGGTGGGAGCGCGGGGGGCGGAGGGCTGGGAGGGCTGCGAGCGAGGCACGGTGACAACAATCACGTCTTTCTCTGGCAGCCGAGCGCGGCGGGCTCGGCAACAATTCCTTCTCCCGCTGCCGCCGAGGCAGCTCCTTGTTTCACAACAAAGCTAATTAATCACTGGGATCTGCCGTGCCCTCCTCCCCACCGGCTCCGCTTTGCCGGGAGTTCGGGGTGGAGTTTTCCAGGTTTTTTTTTTTGGTTTTGGAGGGTGTCACCAGCGCCTTGACGCCACCCAGGGGGACTCGCAGCTGTCCCCTCATCCCGATTTCCTGACCCCCCGGGAAGTTTTGCGGGTGGGATCTGTGAGATGGGATGTAGCTTTGATTTAAATCGCGGTGGCTCTTCGTGAAGACAAGGCGGGGTGACAGGGTGGTGGCACGAGCTGGGTGTCCCCTGCCCGGGGGACACTGGGGTTTGCTGGCTGGAAAACGAGGGGACACGGCCAGAAAGGCTCGGGGGGACATTTCTGCTTCAAGGGGGACATTTTTAAATCGGAGTGGCTCAGAGGAACGGGGGAACTGTGGAGTGTTCAGAGCTCCGAGGGGTCCCGGGAAAAACAGAAACCCCACGGAATCTTCATCCCACAGCCCTGCCCACCCCGGAATCCCCAGGATTTGGGGTCCAGAGGGGCACAGCAACCCCCCAGCTGTGCGAATCGCCGTCCCCCAGCCATCCCGATCCCGGAATTCCCGGGATTTGCATCCAGGGCTCCCCTCCTTCCCTCCCCGCCATCCCCCTCTCTCCATCTGCAGCGGGGCTGGGAAACCTGAGCTGCTCTGGCTCCTCGAAATCCCAATCCCGACCCCGCCAGGGGCTGGCAGCCGCCCAGGAGGGGCTGCTCTGCACTTCCACACTGGGCTGGCAGCGGCTGGCAGCCAAACTGGAGCTTTCCCCAAAATTCCCACTCTCTGGCCTGCCCCGTTTTGCCTTGAATATATTTATTCCCAACACGGGGGAATAATTTTTTTCTTTCTCTTACCCCGAAAACCGCGGGGTTGCTCCTTGCTGAGTGCGAGGAGCAGGATGATCCCAAGGCACAGCCTCTCCCGGATCCTAAAATCCCACAGGTAGCAGCAGGGGAATCCAGAAAAAGGAATCGAGAGGAGCCACGGAGGAATTTCAGGCTGTTTAAACAAAAAATCGGGATGGAGACTGGAGTTTGCCAGCTGGAAAGGGACCAGGATCAATAGGGAAAGGAGATGCTCCTTGGAAGGATGTGCTGCTGGAATTTGATGCCAAACCGGTCAAAAAGCCCCCAAATCCATGGGGAAATGTTCTGCGGGTTTGGGGGTTTTTTTGGTTTTTTGGGGTTTTTTTTTTTGTTTTTTTTCCCTGCTAATTCCCAGCTGCCCAGCTGGGCATGGAAAGGGAGAAATTGAGGCACCGAACGGGGCAGTTCCAAGCAACGCCAGCCATGGAAAGGTGTCACATCCCCGACCTTTTCCATGCTCTGTCCCACCCCGGGAAAGCTCCAAATTCGGGCGGCACCAAACCCTCCCGGCAGCTCTGGTGGCTGCGAGCTCTGCTCTCAGCCAGGGGACTTTGTTTGTTGAATTTTCTCCCTGCAGGAATTTCTTTCCCGCCGCGTCCAAGTGTCGAATCCACCTTCAAAGGCTCCCTTTTACATTTCTCCAACCCTGCAGCCTCGGACGTGGCTCCGGGCACCGTTTTCTCCACGTCTGGAGCAAAACCCGGCCCTGTCCTTGCAGAAAAAAGGATGCTGGAGGGTGGCCGTGGTGTCCCCAGCCTGGGTGGCTTGGGGACATCGCAGTCCTGACGTGGATTTTCAGCCACATCGCGTTGGTTGGTCCATTTTTCCCGCTTTGTCCCTTTGTAACCAAAACCCCCCTGAGGTCCGGCAGAGGTGGGAGAGGGAATGTCCAGAGTGAGGAAGTGCCGGGAGGCAGAGCCAGGACAGCGGGAATGGCCGGGGGGACCGAGGACAGTGCGAGGGACAGAGGTGGGAATGGGGAAATTCAGGGGAATTTGGGTCCTGCTGGATCCCAGTGTGTCCCACTGGGAATGGGGAGATTGCAGCACTGGTCACTGCGGCCATGTTGTGGTCACTCTGGTCATGTCCTGGTCACTCCAGCCATGTCGTGGTCATTCCAGCCATGTCCTGGTCACTCCAGCCATTCCCTGGTCACTTCAGCCATGTCCTGGTCACTCCAGCCATGTTGTGGTCACTCTGGTCATGTTCTGGTCACTCCAGCCATGTTGTGGTCATTCCAGCCATGTTCTGGTCACTCCAGCCATTCCCTGGTCACTTCAGCCATTCCCTGGTCATTTCAGTCATTCCCTGGTCATTCCAGCTCTTCCCTGGTCACTCCAGACATGTCCTGGTCACTCCAGCCATGTTCTGGTCATTACAGCCATGTCCCAGTCACTCTGGTCATGTTCTGGTCACTCCAGCCATTCCCTGGTCATTCCAGCCATTCCCTGGTCACTCCAGCCATTGCCTGGTCACTCCAGCCATGTTCTGGTCACTCTGGTCATGTTCTGGTCACTTCAGCCATTCCCTGGTCACCCCAGCCATGTCCTGGTCACTCCAGCCGTGTCCCAGTCACTCCAGCCATTCCCTGGTCACTCCAGCCATGTCCTGGTCTCTCTAGCCATGTTCTAGTCACTCCAGCCATTCCCTGGTCACTTCAGCCATTCCCTGGTCACTCCAGCCACGTTCTGGTCACTCCAGCCGTGTCCCAGTCACTCCAGCCATTCCAAACTGGCAAAGCCGGACAAGAGGCAGCAGAGTTTAAGGGAAGGGTGGGAGCAGAAAATCCCAACCGCCACCAGTGGCTCCATCATTCCAGCTGGGAAACAGGGAGGATCCTCATCCTCTCCATCCTCTCCATCCATCCCAAACTCCTCACGGACCATGGTGCCAGCGGCTCCTGTAAGGTGTGGTTCAAAAAAGCAGCCCCTTCCCTGGGAACTGCATTCCATGGATTTCCTGCATGAATAATCTGCTGGGAACACCACAGGACACCAGGAATTGTCAATCCTGGGAACCTGAATCCTGTCGAGCTCTGGGAACACCACAGGACTCCAGGAATTGTGGATCTCAGCTCTGGGAACACCACAGGACTCCAAGAGTTGTGGATCTCAGCTCTGGAAGTTCCAGGAGCTCTCAAGCCCCAGGGTTTCCAGGAAGGGGATTTTTCCAGAGCAAAGGGCTGTCCTCAAACCAGGCTGACCTTCCCCACATCCCAGCCTGGATTCCTCGGGAATAGCAGCTGAAAACATGGATTTGGCCCCAGGGAGATGATGATTCCCTGTGTTTTCCCAGCTCCAACTGCCCTGTCCCAAGCCGAGCCTCCTCTGCGCCACAAAAACAAGGGATTTACGGATCTTTCCGAGGGCCAGATCTCCAAAATTCCCTTCGGAGAGCTAAAAAAATTTAATTTCACCAAGGGAAAGGAAAAAAGAAACAGCTGGAAAACGGCAAACTGGGGGTGTTTGGCGGCAAAACCTCCCAGCCTCGGAGCTCTCCATGGGAAGGGAACGCAGGGAAAGGATAAGGGGAGCGCAGGGATTCCCCAAGAAGGATGTCTGGCAGTTTGGGATGGAGGATGCGGCGGGAAGGGGCCGTGCTGCCCTTCCCGGGCGTTCCCGGCTGTGCCAGGCTGGAAAATCCCAGTCAGCTTCCCCCAAACCCCGCCGGCAGCCGGGAAGAAGCTCCCGGCCAGCCCCGCCGCCCCTCCGCCCCGCGGGGAGCTCGCTCCGCACGCCAGAGCGCCGCGACAGCGTCACCGGGAGCCCGGCAGCAGCGCCTGGCTCCGGGAAAAGCTCCGCCGCGGGAAGTGAGCGAAGGGGAAAAGAATTCGGGGCTGCAACGCGCCGATCCTGGCTCACGTGGCCGGGATGGAGCCGGCGGGAGCTTCCCATCCCTGAAAAACTGCCGGGGATGTGGAGGGGAAGGTGTTGGAGCATCCCCATGTCAGTTCAGACATTCCCTGGTCATTTCAGGCAGTCCCTGGTCACTCTGGCTATTCCCTGGTCGCTCTGGTCATGTCCTGGTCACTCTATCCCAAAAAAAAATCCCTTTCCATCCCTAAAAAACTGCCGGGAATGTGGTGGGGAAGGTGTTGGAGCATCCCCATGTCAGTTCAGACATTCCCTGGTCATTTCAGACATTCCCTGGTTACTCTGGTCATGTCCTGGTCACTCTATCCCAAAAAAACCCCCTTTCCATCCCTGAAAAACAGCCGGGAATGTGGTGGGGAAGGTGTTGGAGCAGTCCCTGGTCACTCTGGCCATTCCCTGGTCACTCTGGTCATGTCTTGTTCTCTCTGTCCATAAAAACACCTTTCCATCCCTAAAAAACACCTGGGAAGGTGCTGGAGAATTCCCTGGTCATTTCAGACATTCCCTGGTCACTCTGGTCATGTCCTGGTCACTCCATCCCTAAAAAAACCCTTTCCATCCCTAAAAGACAGCCGGGAATGTGCTGTGGAAGGTGCTTTGGAAGTCCCTGGTCATTCCAGCCATTTCCTGGTCACTCTGGCCATTCCCTGGTTACTCTGGTCATGTCCTGGTCACGCCATCCCCAAAAAAATCCCTTTCCATCCCTGAAAAACAGTCGGGAATGTGCTGGGGAAGGTGTTGGAGCATCCCCATGTCATTTCAGACATTCCCTGGTCATTTCAGACATTCCCTGGTTACTCTGGTCATGTCCTGGTCACTCTATCCCCAAAAAAATCCCTTTCCATCCCTGAAAAACTGCCGGGAATGTGGTGGGGAAGGTGTTGGAGCATCCCCATGTCAGTTCAGACATCCTCTGGTCACTCTGGTCATGTCTCGTTCACCCTGTCCATAAAAACACCTTTCCATTCCTAAAAATATCTGGGAAGGTGCTGGAGAATTCCCTGGTCATTTCAGTCATTCCCTGGTCACTTTGGCCATTCCCTGGTCATTTCAGTCATTCCCTGGTCACTCTAGCCATGTCCTGGTCACTCCATCCCTAAAAAAACCTTCCCATCCCTAAAAAACACATTGGAATGTGGTGTGGAAGGTGCTGGAGCAGTCCCTGGTCACTCTGGCCATTCCCTGGTCACTCTGGCCATTCCCTGGTCATGTTCTAGTCACTCCATCCCTAAAGAAAACCTTTTCCATCTCTAAAAAGCACCTGGGAATGTGGTGTGGAAGGTGCTGGAAGGTCCCTGGTGATGGCAGACATTCACTGGTCACTCAGACAAAGTTCTGGTCACTCTGGCCATTCCCTGGTCATTCCAGCCATTCCCTGGTCACTCTGGTCATGTTCTGGTCACTCCATCCCTAAAAAAAACTTTTCCATCTCTAAAAACCACCCGGGAATGTGGTGTGGAAGGTGCTGGAGCAAAGCTGACCCGGCTCAAAGCTCTCCAGAGGCACCAGGATTTGGGAATTCAGCTCAGATTCCACATCCCTTTGGTCACCCCAGCAGGGATCCAGGGGGAAGAGGCAGCCTGGCTCCCTTCCCTGCAGATTCCAGCCATCCCAAATATCCATCCCTTCTCCCCTGGCCTCTCCATCCATCCCAGGGCATCCCTGATCCCGGAGCAGGATCCCAGGACGTGCAGAACATCTGGACAGCTGCTGGGCCAGGCTGGACAGAACAAGCTCTGCTCACTTCCAAGTGGGAAAAGCAGCCAGAGGAGCTGATCCCAGTCCCGGCCAGGTGTTTGAAGGGAATAGGGAAAACAAGGAATAGCCCTGGATGGAGCCCAGCTGCTTTGGTTGTTAAATCCATGGGCAAATCTCCCTGGAGAAGAGCCCGGGAGCTGCAGGGCCAGGGAAGGGCTGGGAGTGGAAAAGGAGGGGTTGGGAATGGGAGGGAATGGTTAGGGAATGGAAAGGGAGGTTTAGGGAATGGAAAAGGAGGGGTTGGGAATGGGAGGGAAGGGGTTGGGAATGGAAAGGGAAGGTTTGGAATGGAGAGAAGGTGTTGGGAAAGGAAGGATGGTATTTGGGAATTAAAAAGGAGGGTTAGGGAATGGAAGGAGAAGGTTTGGGAATGTGGGGGAAGGTTTGGGAATGGAAAAGGAGGGGCTGGGAATGGGAGGGAATGGTTAGGGAAGGAAAAGGGAGAGTTAGGAAATAAAAGGAAAGTGGTTGGAAATGGGAGGGAAGGGTTAGGGAATGGAAAAGGAAAGGTTTGGGAATGGAAAAGGAGTTAGGAAATGAAAGGGAAGGGGTTGGGAATGGAGGGAAGGGTTAGGGAATGGGAGGAGAAGGTTTGGGAATGGAAGGAGAAGGTTTGGGAAATGAAAGGGAAGGGGTTGGGAATGGAGGGAAGGTGTTGGAAATGGAAAGAGAGAGTTAGGGAATGGAAAGGGAGTATTTGGGAATGGGAGGGAAGGATTAGGGAATGGAAGGAGAAGGTTTGGGAATGGAAAGGGAAAGGGTTGGGAATGGGAGGGAAGGGATAGGGAATGGAAAGGGAGTTAGGGAATGGAAGGGAAGGGGTTTGGGAACGGAAAAGGAAAGGTTTGGGAATGGAAAGGGAATGTTTGGGAATAAAAGGGAAGGGTATGGGAATGGGAGAGAAGGGGTTGGAAATGGAGGGAAGGTTAGGGAACGGAAAGGGAATGTTTGGGGATGGAAAGGGAGAGTTAGGGAATGGAAAGGGAGTGTTTGGGAGTGTTTGGGAATGGGAGGGAAGGGGTTGGGAATGGAAAGGGGGAATTTGGGAATGGAAGGGGAGGGTTTGGAAAAGCTCCCGTGGCTGCTTTAAGCGCAGGGAGGAGATCCAGAGCACAGCAAACCTCACATTGCTGGTGGATTAAATCATCCCACTCATTTCTCCCGGGGAGAAAAGTCCAGAATCCTGATTTTATTCCAGTTTTTTTCCCCATGCAGGGCTGGGCAGCTGTTCCTGAGCTCCTGGCAGAGGGGACAGTGACATTGGCTTGTGGTCACCACACCGGGGGCTGAGCAGGACCGGCCAGGGGATCTTCCCTGGGGTCACTTCTGTCCTTTGGAAGGCCAGCAAATGGGGACAGGGGAGCCTGGTGACACCCAGAGTGACACCCAGTGACACCCAGAGTGACACCCAGAGTGACACCCAGTGACACCCAGAGTGACACCCAGTGAAAACCACTGACAGCTGCAGTGACACCCAGAGTGACACCCACAGTGACACCCAGAGACAACCAGTGACACCCACAGTGACACCCAGTGAAAACCACTGATGGCTGCAGTGACACCCACAGTGACACTGAGAGTGACACCCACAGTGACACCCACAGTGACACCCAGAGTGACACTGAGAGTGACACCCACAGTGACACCCAGAGACACGCACTGTGACACCCAGTGACACCAACAGTGACACCCAGAGTGACAACCAGTGACACACAGTAATACCTGGAGTGACACCCAGTGATGCCAAGTGACACCCAGAGTCACACCCAGAGTGACACCCAGGGTGACACCCAGTGGGACACCCAGTGACAGCCAGTGGCACCCAGAGTGACACCAAGAGACAACCAGTGACACCCGGAGTGAAACCCAGAGTGACATCTAGGGTGACACCCACAGTGACACCCAGTGGGACTCCTGGTGACAACCAGTGGCACCCACAGTGACACTCAGTGATACCCAGAGTGACACCCACAGTGACAACCACAGTGACACCCTGAGTGTCACCAAGTGACACCCAGAGTCACACCCACAGTGACACCCAGAGTGACATCCACAGTGACACCCAGACACCCAGGGTGACACCCACAGTGACACCTGGAGTGACACCCAGAGTGACAACCATAGTGACACCCACAGTGACACCAAGCGACACCAACAGTGACACCCAGTGACACCCAGGGTGACACCCAGTGTGACACCCAGTGACACCCACAGTGACACCCAGACACCCAGAGTGACACCCACAGTGACAACCACAGTGACACCCTCAGTGTCACCAAGTGACACCCAGAGTGACACCCACAGCGGCACCAAGTGACACCCAGAGTGACACCCAGTGATACCCAGAGTGACACCCAGTGACACCCAGAGTGACACCCAGTGATACCCAGGGTGACACCCAGTGACACCCAGAGTGACACCCAGTGATACCCAGGGTGACACCCACAGTGACACCCAGAGTGACACCCACAGTGACAACCACAGTGACACCCTCAGTGTCACCAAGTGACACCCAGAGTGACACCCACAGTGACACCCAGAGTGACACCCACAGTGACAACCACAGTGACACCCACAGTGACACCCAGAGTGACACCCAGTGATACCCACAGTGACACCCAGAGTGACACCCACAGTGACACCCACAGTGACACCCAGACACCCAGAGTGACACCCAGAGTGACAACCAGTGACACACAGTAACACCTGGAGTGACACCCAGTGACATCAAGTGACACCCAGAGTCACACCCAGAGTGACACCCAGGGTGACACCAAGAGACAACCAGTGACAACCAGAGTGAAACCCAGAGTGACACCTGGAATGACACCCACAGGGACACTCAGTGACACCCAGTGTGACACCCAGAGTGACACCCACAGTGACACCCAGACACCCAGGGTGACACCCACAGTGACACCTGGAGTGACACCCAGAGTGACAACCATAGTGACACCCACAGTGACACCAAGCGACACCAACAGTGACACCCAGTGACACCCAGGGTGACACCCAGTGTGACACCCAGTGACACCCACAGTGACACCCAGACACCCAGAGTGACACCCACAGTGACAACCACAGTGACACCCTCAGCGTCACCAAGTGACACCCAGAGTGACACCCACAGCGGCACCAAGTGACACCCAGAGTGACACCCAGTGATACCCAGAGTGACACCCAGTGACACCCAGAGTGACACCCAGTGATACCCAGGGTGACACCCACAGTGACACCCAGAGTGACACCCACAGTGACAACCACAGTGACACCCTCAGTGTCACCAAGTGACACCCAGAGCGACACCCACAGTGACACCCAGAGTGACACCCACAGTGACAACCACAGTGACACCCACAGTGACACCCAGAGTGACACCCAGTGATACCCACAGTGACACCCAGAGTGACACCCACAGTGACACCCAGACACCCAGAGTGACACCCAGAGTGACAACCAGTGACACACAGTAACACCTGGAGTGACACCCAGTGACACCAAGTCACACCCAGAGTCACACCCAGAGTGACACCCAGGGTGACACCAAGAGACAACCAGTGACAACCGGAGTGAAACCCAGAGTGACACCTGGAATGACACCCACAGGGACACCCAGTGACACCCACAGTGACACCCAGTGACACCCAGTGACACCCAGAGTGACACCCAGTGACACCCAGTGACACCCAGGGTGACACCCAGTGTGACGCCTGGAGTGACACCCAGAGTGATACCTACAGTGACACCCAGAATGACACCCAGTGACACCCAGAGTGATACCCAGAGTGACACCCAGTGACACCCAGGGTGACACCCAGTGTGACGCCTGGAGTGACACCCAGAGTGATACCTACAGTGACACCCAGAATGACACCCAGTGACACCCAGAGTGATACCCAGAGTGACACCCAGTGACACCCACAGTGACACCCAGACACCCACAGTCACACCCAGAGTGACACCCACAGTGACACCAGCAGTGACACCCAGTGACGCCCAGAGTGACAACCATAGTGACACCCACAGTGACACCAAGTGGCACCCACAGTGACACCCAGTGACACCCAGTGACAACCACAGTGACACCCTCAGTGACACCAAGTGACAGCCACAGTGACAGGCTCCATCCAGCAACCCCTGGCTCCAGCCCAGGCCACCAGCCCCAGCAGCATTCCTGGTGTCACCTCACCCACAGGACGAGCTCCCCGTGTGGCTTCGGGCAGAACAAGGGGGAATTCAGGGAAAATTGGGAATTCAGGGAAAATCGGGAATTCAAGGAAAATCAAGAATTCAAGGAAAATCGGGAATTCAAGGAAAATTGGGAAGAAACAGGGAACATTTTGTGTCCCATGAGTGGTGGGAGACAGACCCCAGAGAGCACCTTTGGGGAGAGAGAATTTGGACAAAATTCCCAAAATCCCTCACCTCCCATCCCATGGAGTTGAGTGCTGCCGATGAAATCTCATCCCTAAAAATTCCGGTGAAATCTCATCCCTAAAAACATCCTCCGTTTCCCCACTGAGGGCTTTGCTGAAGGTAAAAATAGGAGTGAAATGTTTTGATTGTAGCTTTAAAAAAAATTTTAAGGAAATGTTTCCTTCGGCTGCAAAGGGAGATTTTTTTTTCCAAAGGTTCTGTTTTGCAGGAAACTTCTTCCCTTTGTTTTTTTGTATTATTTTGGAGTGGGAAAAAAGGGGAATATGGAGTTTTTCCAGTGAAAATGAAACTCCAGGGTCTGTCCAGCTCTGCTGCCCTCACTCTGCTTTTCCATGGATCATCCGGGAATGGCAGAGGTTTGCTGGGATGAGGATTTTGGGATGGCAGAGCTGGAAATCCCAACTGGAAACTTCCCTGAAAATCCCAGCTTGGTCCTAACAAATCCCAGAGGTTCTGGATGATCCATCCCAGGTGGGGATCCAGGTTTGTTTTCCTGGGAATGGCTTTGCTCCAGCTCTGTCTGCAAACTCTTCCATGGAAAGGGGAAGGAAAGGGAATGAAGGGACACAAATAAATCGAGTGAATAAACGGAATGAATAAATCAAATAAATCCAGCTGCTCCCATTTTTCGACACAAATAAATCCAGTGAATAAACGGAATGAATAAATCAAATAAATCCAGCTCCTCCCATTTTTCCCACCTCGTTTTTCTCCAGCCCAGCCATTCCCTGGCCTCCTCATCCCTGCTTTCCTTCTCTGCTGGAATATCCCTCTGCCCTTTCCTGTTTTTCCGGGTGATCTGGGGTCAGAGGGATGTGCCCTGGGAACAGGGATGACCGGATCTGATGTCCAGAGGAATTTTGGGCTCTTCCCAGGAATTCCAGGCCAGGTTCAGAGAGGGGAGAGCAGCTCAGGTTCTCCGAGCGAGCAGCTCCACTCGGCAGCTTCCAGTTATTCCCAGTTATTCCCAATAATTATTCCCCCGGATAGGAGCAGGAACAACCCCGAGCCTGGGAGAGTTTGGCTCCTTCCAGGATGGGAATGGTGGAGGTGGCACTGGATGGGGTGGGGATGTGGGCAGGATGGGATAAAATGGGAATTTTTGGGTTTTCCTGGGAATGCAGACCCCTCTCAGTCAAGTCCTGCACCCAGGGATGAGGGGAGGGAGGGGATGAGTGAAAAGCTTCGGCAGGATTTGGGATCTGGGAGGGATGGGATTCATCCCTCATCCTTCATCCTTCATCCCTCATCCTTCATCCCTCATCCTTCATCCCTCCATCCTCATCCCTGCACCTCCACCGCCAGTGGGGACAGCGTTTGGGAAGTTGTTGCTGGGATTAAATGGGATTTTTGGGGTTTTTTCCTGGAGAATCTGGAAATTCTGGAATTCCTGACTGCAGTGTCCTGGTCAATGGGAGGAAAGGGAAAGGGAAAGGGAAAGGGGAAGGGGAAGGGGAAGGGGAAGGGGAAGGGGAAGGGGAAGGGGAAGGGGAAGGGGAAGGGGAAGGGGAGGGGAGGGGAGGGGAGGGAAGGGGAGGGGAGGGAAGGGGAGGGAAGGGAAGGGGAGGGGAGGGGAGGGGAGGGAAGGGAAGGGAAGGGAGGGGAGGGGAGGGGAGGGAGGGAAGGGAAGGGAAGGGAAGGGAAGGGAAGGGAAGGGAAGGGAAGGGAAGGGAAGGGAAGGGAAGGGAAGGGAAGGGAAGGGAAGGGAAGGGAAGGGAAGGGAAGGAAGGGAAGGGAAGGGAAGGGAAGGGAAGGGAAGGGAAGGGAAGGGAAGGGAAGGGAAGGGAAGGAAAGGAAAGGAAAGGAAAGGAAAGGAAAGGAAAGGAAAGGAAAGGAAAGGAAAGGAAAGGAAAGGAAAGGAAAGGAAAGGAAAGGAAAGGAAAGGAAAGGAAAGGAAAGGAAAGGAAAGGAAAGGAAAGGAAAGGAAAGGAAAGGAAAGGAAAGGAACTTCTGCAGGATTTGGGATCCAGCACTGCAGGATTCATCCCTCACGCCTCCACTCTTCCTCACTCCAAACCCAACGCCTGGGGCACTCCTGGCTCTTCCCTCCCCTCCGAGGGGACAGGGGACACCTGGCAGCCCCTGCCACCCCCCAGGAGCCGCAGCAGCACCATCCCCGCCCCATCCCCGCAGCCCGGCAGGCCCAGCCCGAGCTCCAGGGGTTAATTCCCGGTGACTCAGACACTCCCGGCTGCAGGAGCTGAGTAATCCGCCTTTCTGCCGAGGTCACCGCGCCTCCTCTCCCTCTCCTCCTGCCTCTTCCTCACGCGGCTCCTTCCCACTCTCCCTCTCCCTCCGCTCGTTTCGATACCGCTGCTGTTGATTATTTAATTATTTTAATCGCTGCCGTTAATTAGCCCAGCTCCTGCCCATCCCACTGGGTTCCATTCCCATCCGGCCCTGGAGCTGCTGCTCTTCCCAGGACATCCATCACTCCCTGCTCCCGGGATTGCGGCATTCCCGGGGGAAAAAACCCTGGATTTATTCCCCCAAACCTGAGTTTCGCGCCTGTCCCTCTGATTCCGAGCCCTTGGCAGGGAGGCAGGTGGCAGGGTGTCCCCAAAAAGCAGGAGACAAGCAGGGATCAGGGCAATTAATCACGGCAAAATCAACATTTAAAGCACTTCGGGTTGTATTCCCGGGTTTTATTCCCAGGTTTTGTTCCCAGGTTTTATTCCCAGGTTTTATTCCCAGGTTTTATTCCCAGGTTGTATTCCCAGGTTCCTACAAGGCACCGGGGCAACCACAGCGACTTCCCTGCCTTTAATCAAATCCCTTCATTAAGTTGTTTAATTAGCAGGGGAGCTCCGGGAGTGCTCCCGGGAGGAATTTAGGGCAGAGCCATTAAAGTCCCATCAATCCGACTTTAATCTTCCGGAGCCTCCTCAAACCTTCCCCATTCCCTCCTCAAACCTTCCCCATTCCCTCCTAAACCTTCCCCATTTCCCCTCTTAAACCTTCCCCATTTCCCCCTCAAACCTTCCCCATTTCCCTCCTAAACCTTCCTCATTTCCCCCTCAAACCTTCCCCATTTCCCTCCTAAACCTTCCCCATTTCCTCCTCAAACTTTCCCCTTTTCCCCTCTCAAATAAAAAACCTCCTCATTCCAAAAACCCCAAATTGATTGGAGTTTGCCCAGTGGGGATCAGGGGATCAGGAGAAAGGCTCCTCATCCCACAAACCCCAAATTCATTGGGGTTTGCTCAGTGGGGATCAGGGGAACAGGGGAAAGGCTCCTCACCCCAAAAACCCCAAATTCATTGGGCTTTGCCCAGGGGAAATCAGGGGATCAGGGGAAAGGCTCCTCATCCCAAAACCCCCAAATTCATTGGGGTTTCCCCAGCGTGGAGCAAATTCCAGGTTGCAGATCCCAGCAGGAGCTGAAGCTGTTCTGCTCCATGACTTTTATCCATATTTCTGCACCCCAGGACATCTTTTATCCATATTTCTGCACCCCAGGACAGTGACAACAGCTCAGGATGGGGACTGTGACCCATCCTGTGGCCCCACAGAGCCAAGGGAACATTTTTATCCCTGGAATTGCAATCCCAGCTGGCACCAGAGGGATAATGAGACTCAGGGTCAGCTCGAGAGGCTCCTGCCAGCCCCGGGATTGGGGAGAGCTCAGCCAAAATCCTTGGAAAAACCGGGATTAGAGCTGGCAGAGTCCATCCCAACCCCTTCCCAAAAAAACCCCGAGACCTCTCGCAGCCTCTGCTGCCATTCCCGGGTCCTTTCCAGATGGATTTGCGTCGCATTTTCCGAACTTCTGGACCTCAGTGCTTCCTGCGGGTTTTTCTGACCCCTCTGTCCTCTCTGGTATTTGCAAATCCTCCCAGCTCGGCATCCTTGGAGGGTTTTGTGTTATTTCCTCCCTCGTTCCCCGAGCCCAGTAAACAGCCTGTCCCACACCGCCCGACCTGCCTTTCCCATCCTCCCGGAATTCCAGAGCCCTGAAAATCCTGGGATGGAGGTGCAAAGATTCCCGCAGCAAATCCCAGAACCCCAGGTGGGGCTAAAAACCCTTCTAGGCAAGACTCAAACCTCGCCTGGGGCTGCGGGGGACAATCCCAGGTGTCCCCAAATCCAAGGGAAGCTCCAGCCTGGGGTGAAGACCTTCCCTGGGTCATCAGCACTTCACTCAGGTTTGGAATTTGGCTGGAATTTCTGGCTGAAGGTGCAAATTTCCATCCCGGAGGAGCTGGGCTGGAGCAGCTCAGGGCAGTTGGTCACTCCCTGGTCAACGCCATCACTTTCCCTCAGGTCCTGCTCATCCCACGTCTGGGAATTCCGGGATCAGGGGCTTGAGGTGTCTTTCCTTGGATGTCCCCAACCTCGGCCACATCCCCTTTCCCAGCTCCATCCCTCGGGAATTTGCTCCTGAGGCCCTCAGGCTCCGAAGGAACCCTTGGCAAGGTGTCAAAGCCACATCCACACCTTCCCTTTCTTTTTCCCTTCCCCAGGGACAATCCCAGCAGTTTCCCTCATTCCCAGCCTGTCCCAGGAGCTGGGAACAGGCAGGAATTGCCTGGAGGCTCATTCCCTGCAGCCTCAGAGCCCTGCCAGCCCTTCCACCCCAACATTCCATCCCAAATCCATCGCTCCAGGCTGGGAAAGGAGCATCTCCCTGCTTCCCTCTGCCTGGGGCGCTCGGCTCATCCTTCAACTCCGCGAAATTCCTTTGATTGAGGGAGAAGCCGAGCTGCCAATCCCATAAAATCAGCTGTCAGGAGCCTTCCCGGGAGCTGCTGTGCTCCAGCCGTGCCCATCCCGTGTTTCCCGGGGGTTGGAGCAGAGCTGGAGCAAAGCCCGGGAGCCCCAAACCCCTCTGCTGCTGCGGCGGCACCCCAAAATCCAACCCGGGGTGCCAAAGGGCAGCAGAGCCAAAAAGGGGATTAACCCCCAAACGGGGACAAACAGCCCTTGGGGCGCTGCTGGAGCTGAGCCGCGTGACAGGAGGGGACAGGAGGGGACAGGAGGGGACAGCCCCGATGGCGTCACCCGGGGCGTTTGGGGACAGGGATGGGGACAGAGGAGCTCGGCTCTGCCGCGGCACAAAACACTTCTCTCTCCCCCAAAGACCCTGGCAAGGTCCTTCCCGAGGGTGACACAGCCCGCGGTGCCACCAGGGCCATCGGGAGTGGGGGCTGAGCACCTCCCGGCCCTGGAGCCGCTCCCGGCCCGGGATAAACACCCTGATCCCGGGATAAACACCCTGATCCCGGGATAAACACCCCGATCCCGGGATAAACACCCCGTTCCCGGGACAACGGCCGGGCCAGGCTCCCGTCCAGGCTGTCCCGGAGCCGCCGCTGCCCCGACACCTCCTCCCTTCCTCTCCTCCAGCGAAAGGAATCTGGAAAGCTCCCGGGAGCCGCGGCTCCGCTTTTCCCAAATGTCAGGTGGAGGTGGAGGCGGAGGAAGTGTTTTCATCCCCGAGGCATCCGCGCCGCTGCTTCCAGATGCTCGGGGAGCTGCTCCCGCCGCCTCCCAGGATCAGTCCCTCCAGGCCTTCTGCTGCAGCCCCCGGAGTGGGAAAAGGGATGGAGCAGCTGGAAAAGCATCGCTGGTTCATTGAAAAACCACCGAGCCCTGCACGGAGCTAGGAAGGTTCTGGAAGGGAAGGGGAGGTACCTTCCTGATGGAAATGTGCATCCATCTGCCCTTGGAGAGGGGATTTGGCATCCTCCCGGGGGGTTTAGGGCTGGCAAAGGACAGGAGAGGGGCAGGGAAAGGAGAGGAAAGGGGAGAGGGTGGCAGGTACCCCCTGGTGATTTTCCAGCGATGAGGCTTTGCTGGAGCTGCAGGAATCCATCCCTGTGCAGGAATCCATCCTGCTGCAGGAATCCATCCCTGTGCAGGAATCCATCCCTGTGCAGGAATTAATCCCGCTGCAGGAATCCATCCCTGTGCAGGAATCCTGCTGCAGCTGCAGGAATTCATCCTGTTGCAGGAATCAATCCCATTGCAGGAATCCATCTGCAGGATTCCACTGCAGGAATCAATCCCTGTGCAGGAATCCATTCCCTGTGCAGGAATCCATCCTGCTGCAGCTGCAGGAATTCATCCTGTTGCAGGAATCAATCCCATTGCAGGAGTCCATCCTGCTGCAGGAATCAATCCCTGTGCAGGAATCAATCCATTGCAGGAATCCATCTGCAGGATTCCACTGCAGGAATCCATCCTGCTGCAGGAATCCATTCCCTGTGCAGGAATCCATCCTGCTGCAGGAATCCATCCCCTGTGCAGGAATCCCTCCTGCTGCAGGAATCCATCCTGCTGCAAGAGCCCTGTTTTTCTCGGAGGAAACGAGACAGAGCTGCTTTTAATAGGAAATCAAACCAGAGCAAATAAAGAGCAAGCGAGACACAGGCCTGGAAAAACGCGGAGCCATCCAGCTGTGTCTCGCCAGCTGCTCGGACACTGCCAGCAGCCCAGTGGCTGCACGGCCACACTGCCCTCGGCTGTGCCCTGATCCCAGCGGGAATGTCCCAAAGGGCTCCATGGGGATTCACCTCTCTCCCTGCCCCTGTGCCCCAGGTCTGTCCAGGTGGGGTGGCAGGGACTGCTGGGGGGTGATGGATGGATGGAT
Source organism: Entomyzon cyanotis (assembly GCA_024500445.1). NCBI lineage: Eukaryota > Metazoa > Chordata > Aves > Passeriformes > Meliphagidae > Entomyzon > Entomyzon cyanotis. The sequence goes on along the minus strand of JAKEPQ010000908.1, from coordinate 4,099,464 downwards.
GTGGATGGATGGATGGAAATGGATGGATGGATGGATGGAAATGGATGGATGGATGGATGATGGATGGAGGATGGATGGAGGATGGATGGATGGATGGATGGATGGATGGAGATAGATGGATGGATGGATGGATGGATGGATAGATGGAGGATGGATGGATGGATGGATGGATGGAAATGGATGGATGGATGGATGATGGATGGAGGATGGAAATGGATGGATGGATGGATGGAGATGGATGGATGGATGGATGGATGGATGGATGGAAATGGATGGATGGAGGGATGGATGGATGGATAGATGGAGGATGGATGGATGGATGGATGGATGATGGATGGAGGATGGATGGATGGATGGATGGATGGATGGATGGAGGGATGGAAATGGATGGATGGATGGATGGATGATGGAGGGATGGAAATGGATGGATGGATGGATGGATGATGGATGGATGGAAATGGATGGATGGATGGATGATGGAATGGATGGATGGTTGGATGCAGTGATGGATGGATGGATGACCACATCAGTAGATCCAGCTCCAAGGAAAATCACTGATGCTCCACACCCAACTTCTGATGCTCCACACCCAACTTCCCTGACATTCCCAACAAAGAACAATTCCACACCAGCCCACAGCATTGGCTCTGGCAAAACACCCCCAGGGTTTCCCACAGGATTGGGAATGACCCTGGATACAGCCAGGCAGGGAAATCCGGACATGTCCGAGCCTCCCGATGCCAGAACCAAACTCAGGGAGCTGGGGAAACCAAAGCCAGATCAAATTATGCATTCAGGGGACATTTCCATGCTCCAGGCCTGTCCTGGCTGTCCCTGGGAGCTGGAATCTCAGCCTGGAATTCCCTAAACCCTGGGCTGTGCTGTCCCTTTGTCATCCCTGTCCCCATTCCCTCTGTCTCCCTGCATCCACCCTGGAGCTCCAGCGGCTCTGAGAGTGGAGAAATCCTTTGAAAGTTCTCCTCAGAGGCGACCTGCTGGGATTTCAGGAGCTGCAGAGCTTCCAAGCGTTTAATTGGGAGGGCTGGGAAGGAGCGAGGAGGGAGCCTGGGAAGGGGGGAAAAGCTGGATAAAAGCTGGATAAAAACTGGGAGCACAGCAATTTGGACTTCTGGGCTGCCCCAGAGATGCTCCAGAGCCAGGCGGGGCAGAGCTGCAAATCCCTGGGGATTTTTGGGAAAGGTTGGGAGAAGGAGGGCAGGAAGAGGAACCTGGAAGGAGATTCCGAGCGATTCCTGCAGCCGTTTTCCCAACAAAAAGCCCCTTCAGCCGAGCGCGATCGGCCGCGGCCAAGGGCAACATTTGCTCCTCTGGAGCTGCAGGAAACGCGTGGATTTTCCAGCACATTCGCTGCCCCGCTCGGGGGGAGAGGCAGCGGCCGGGGGAGCTCCGGGAGCGGGAAAAGCTTTCCCTGGATCAGCGGGATCAACCCCAGCTTTAAAACCCACCCCGGAGATCCTGCGGGATCCCCACGTCCCTTCCTAGCGATCCCGGAGGTGTTTTCCGAGGGAAATCCATCTGGGATTGTTCCTCCCGGCAGCGAGAGTGTCCCCAACCCCAAAAACCCCACGGGACATCCCTGGCGGGGGAGTGGGGACACGAGTCCCCATCCGTGTGTCCCCTAAAAGGAGAGCGTGGATTGGGATTCCCAAACCCCGCTTCCCGAATCCCAAATCCCCGCAGAGCCCTGGCGGAGCTCCAGCCGGATGTCCCCAGGATTTGGGGTCCCCATGAGGTCCCCTCGCACCCATGGGTGCTGTCCGGGGGTGTGGGGACAGGAGTGTCCCCCATGCAGCAGCCACGTCACTCCGCAGCTACTCGCGGCCGTAATTAATACCAGACCTCGTTAGGCTGCTCGCTAATTAACCCCATGCCGCTGCGGTTTTCCCTGCAAACCCCTCCGCTGGTGGATTTGGGGGGACAGAGCCAAGGAAAATGCTGGAAAATCCCCCCGGGGGGTGAGAGGAGCCCCCCGGGATCCCCCCGCTCTCCCTGGCACCACCCAGGGGTGAAAATTCACGGAGTCCAAAACCGAGGAAAAACCTTCCCGCCCCTCCCGAGCGGCAGCGGGAGGGGGAAGGACCCTGCCGGGATTTTGGGGGCTGATTCCCAATCCAGGGGGTCTCCTGGAGCTGCTTGCTCCCCGCTAAACACACCTGGATGGAGACATTTACCCAGGATTTCCCGATATTGAACAGCCGCGGCGGGAAAAGGTCGGGGAAAGCAAAAGGCGCTGTTATTTCCCCGAGGAAAAGCTCCGGGAGAGCGAGGATCCTGCGGGGGTTCCCTGCGGCAGCTCCGCAGCAAAGAGGAATTTTCCCCCTTTAAAACAGCCGGAGGGAAAAAAACATCCACCAAAAAAAAAAAAAAAAAAAAAAAAAAAAAATATATATATATTGCCAGAGGGGATGACCGGGATGTGTTGCTCGAATATCCCAGGATGTTCCTGGAGCATCAATCCCCATCCATCCCCATCCCTCCGCAGCCCTCGGGGGCGATCCGTGAGAGGATTAATTAAATTTTACAGCCGGCGCTTAGCGCGGGGCTGGGTGTGCTGGTGAATTATTCATCCCTTCAATAACACGGCTGCTTTATTAATGAAAAGGTCAGGCTCCCCGCGAGGGGAGAATGGTTGGAAAATCGCTCAGGGATGGGAGGATTCGCTGCTCGGAGCGGGGCTGGCTCCAGCCTCGGGACAAGCATGGAGCTGCCCTGTTCCTTACAACCCGAATAACCCCGCAGCAGCACGTTCCCGCTCCAGACGGCGGAAATTTGGGAATATCGGAGCGAGGAGAGAGAGAGGGAGGCAGAGAGAGGGGCGGCGGCTGCCTCCTCCCGGCAGGGAGAACCTGGGGAGCCGAGCAGACCCAGAGCTTCCACATCAGCAGGGCGGCGATCCCTCCGCGCGGCGCCGGCAGGGAGCAGCGGGAGCTCCCGAATGGAATCGGGAAGGGAGGGAATTCAAGCGGAATGGGAGCGGGAGAGGTTTTCCCGGAGGTTATTCCGGGGGGTTCGCAGCCTCTGAGCCCCGCGTTTGGTTTGGCCCCGATTTGGTTTCCCCCCTTGCCTTTCCCAGGGTGGCTCTTCCTGGGAATTTCGGGAGCATTCCCGGCGTTTTCACAGCCCGGGGGTGTCCCGTGTCCCTGAGGGACAGCAAAGGGAGCACCCGGAGCATCCCAAACCCAGACCCGGCTCCAGCCCTTCCCTGCATCCCCGGCAGGGCAGCGGGTCTGGCTCGGGGCATTCCCTCCGGCTCTGGAGGGAGAGAGAAAACCTCCAGAGGCTCCCGGACCCAATGTGCAAATCCAGAAAGGATGGAGAAAGAAAAAGGAGGGAAACAACCCCGGGGGGCTCTGCGGGCCGGGATGGAGCCGAGGCACAAACCCTGAGCAGGTGGAGGGGTGGAGGCCGAGATTTTTGGGGAGAAAAGGGCTTTTCCAGATGGTTCTGCCGGTGGGATGAGGCCGGGGAGAGGCCAGGAGATGCGGGCAGGGGTTTTCCATGGATTTCTGCCCGTTTCCTTGGAGCAGAGCGTGGGGACACCTCGCACAGAGCGGGAGAAGGAGCTGAGCCCCGCAGAGAGCTTTTCCAGCCCCCCGAGGGCAGGAGGAGCCAGCGGTGCCCTTCCGGGGACAGCCGGCAGCCGTCCGGGCTCCGGTCGGACACACACAGCCCCGGGAGAGGCGGAAATCCAGGGAAAACAAGTCGGGAATTCATCAAACCCCACGAGGCGTGACCGGGGCACGGCTGATCGCTGCTCCCGAGGAACCGCGCCGGGATGAGGAGCAGGGATGAGCCTCCGGCACCGGGGCAGGGAATATCCGGCCGGGGTGACCCCACCCAGGGGTGACACGGCTGTGGGGACAGCAGGAGGGGCTGAATCCCTGCCTGGGGTGGCCTGGCCGCTGCCCCATCGCCCCCTCACCCCCTGCTCCTCACCCTGAGCAGCTCCCACACTCCTCACACACCTCAGCTCCCTCTTTTTGACTCGGCCGGTGGATCTGCGGACACCCCAGAGCCCTGCCCGCCGTGCCATCCTCCCAGCCCCCCAAAATCCTGGAGCCGGGCAGCCTGGAAGCAGCTCAGACGGCAGCGGGGGTTGTTTTCCCCTCGCCAGCAGCCGGGAGATTTCCAGGCATCCGCATGCAGGGCTGTCGGGAAGGAGCGGCTTTGATCATCGCTAATTATCGCTCACGGGCTGACAGCCCCCGCCGGAGCTCTGCGGCAGCGGCAACACCCCCGGCCCGGCTGCTCCGTGGGGCCAGGAGCGATCCTACAGATCCTACAGATCCCACGTCACCCCCCCTCTCCTGGCAGAAGATCCCATATATCCCATATATCCCACAGATCCCAGAGTCCACCCCCGGCCCAGCTGCTCCGTGGGGCTGAGGGAATGATCCCATATATCCCACAGATGCCACAGATCCCAAAGCTCAGCCCCAGCCTCTCCTGGTTCCATGGGGCCAGGGAATGATCCCACAGATCCCACAGATCCCAGAGTCCACCCCAGGCCCTGCTGCTCCATGGGGCCAGGGAATGATCCCATATATCCCATATATCCCATATATCCTACAGATCCCACAGCTCATCCCTGGCCCGGCTCCTCCGTGGTGCCAGGAACAATCCCATATAGCCTACAGATCCCATATATCCCACAGATCCCACAGATCCCACAGATGCCACATATCCCACAGATCCCAGAGTCCACCCCTGGCCTCTCCTGCTCTATGGGGCCAGGAACGATCCCACAGATCCCACAGATCCCAAAGCACACCCCCAGCCCGACTGGGGCTACCCAAGGACCCCAATCCCAGCCTCTCCCAGCTCCATGGGGCCAGGAAATGATCCCACAGATCCCATATATCCCACAGATCCCAGAGCCCACCCCCCGGCCTGTCCCAGCTCCATGGGGCCAGGGAATGATCCCACAGATCCCACAGATATTTCCCAGCCCCACCCTCCGAAGGACAAAGCCCACCAGGGCTGTGCCCAGAGCCCGGGGCACGGCAGAGAGGGACCCCCGACCCACAGGGGACACATCCACCTTGTGCCACCTTCCCAGGTGCTCTTTCCATCCCCCAAAATCGCTGCCAGGACCCCCCCAGCTCCCCCCGACACCTCAGTTCAGCTGCACAGCAGCGGCAGCAGCGCCCGCCCACGCCCTGCTCCTTCCTCCTGTTTATCTCCGAGGATTTTCATTTTTTTTTTCCCTCTTTAAAAAAATCCCCAAATCCTCTGCCTTTGTTCCAGAGGAGTTTTGCAGCTCGGGAGAAGCCGAGAGGGGCAGAGGTGGCTGCAGGGCCCTGGCAGGGCTCAGCTCTGCCCCGGAGAGGCTCCGGGCACTGGGATTTTTGGGAAGCCAGGTGGCAGGAGCAGGCAGGAATGCTGATGGCTTGCCCAGGCAGCTGATGTTTCAATTTTCCCTTTTTTTTTTGGTTCATATTTTAGATACTTTAGAGAGACAAACAGGAGGGCAGCTCGGGGCCGTGACCTTCCCGGAGCTCCTGTGGGATCCTGAGGGATCCAGGATGGGCTGAGCACAGCCTGTGCCCACTGATTACAATTAATTAACCTCTGTGTGGATTTAATTTATCCTATGGGGATTTATATTTGTCCTACATGGATTTATATTTGTCCTATATGAATTGATATTTGTCCTATATGGGTTTTATTTGTGCTAGATGGATTTTATTTGTCCTATATGGATTTATATTTGTCCCATATGGATTTATTCGTTCTATATGTGTTTATATTTGTCCTATAGGGATTTTATTAGTCCTATATGGGTTTATATTTGTCCTCTATGGATTTATTTGTTCTATATGGGTTTATATTTGTCCCCTGTGGATTTTTTTTGTTCTATAGGGATTTTTATTTGTCCTCTATGGATTTATTTGTCCTCTATGGGTTTATATTTGTCCTCTATGGATTTATTCGTTCTGTAGGAATCCCATGTCAGGATTGGGACGTGCTAATCCCACAGATAAGGCTGGAAAGGGGTCATCCTGCTGGGATTGGCACTGCCTGGCACCCCAGGAGAACCCACACAGCCCTGGGACATCCACATCCCAACCTCGGGCACAGCGAATGAACCACAGCAGCCCTGGGACCCCAGAGGGACTTGGTGGCCTCTGCAGCTCCAACCTGCCCTCCTGGTGGGATTAGCCCTTCCTGGTGGGATTTGCCCATGGATCATTCCTAGCAGTATTTGTCCATGGATCAACCCTGGTGGGATTTGCCCTTGGATAATTCCTGGCAGAATTTGCCCTTGGATCATTCCTGGCAGAATTTGCCCTCGGATCATTCCTGCCAGGACTTGCTCTTGGATCATTCCTGTTGGGATTTGCTCTTGGATCATTCCTGGTGGGATTTGCCCTCAGATCATTCCTAGTGGGATTTGCCCTTGGGTCATTCCTGGCTGGATTTGCCCTTGGATCATCCCCTGCAGGATTTGCCCTCAGATCATTCCCGGTGGGATTTGCCCTCAGATTATTCCCAGTGGGATTTGCCCTGGGATCACTCCTGGCTGGATTTGCCCTCAGATCATTCCCGGTGAGATTTGCCTTTGGATCATTCCCAATGGGATTTGCCCAATCATTAATAGCAGTATTTGTCCATGGATCATTCCTAGTGGGATTTGCCCTCGAATTATGCCCAGTGGGATTTGCCCTGGCATCATTCCCGGCAGAATTTGCCCTCAGGTCCTTCCTAGTGGGATTTGCCCTCAGCTCATTCCTGGCAGGATTTGCCCTCGGATCATTCCCGATGGGATTTGCCTTTGGATCATTCCTAGTGGGATTTGCCCTTGGATCACCCCTGGCAGTATTTGCCCTCAGTTCATTCCCAGTGGGATTTGCCCTCGGATCAGTCCTGGCAGGATTTGCCCTCGGATCATTCCCAGTGGGATTTGCCCTTGGATCATCCCCTGCAGCTCCTCGGCAAAGCCCAGCGCTCCCAGATGTGTTTTTCTGTGTATCCACGGAGGTGTCCGAGCACGTCCAGGGACAGAGGGAACGTCGGGATGAGGAAACGCTTCAGAGTTTCCAGCTCTGCTCCACATCAATCCCTTAACCTTTTCCAAGCCCTTTTTTTTCCAGCGGCTGAGAGGAGCTCTGACCCTCTTTGTGCTGAGCACAGCCTGGGCATGAGGAGTTAGGGGATGAGGAGTTAGGGGATGAGGATTTAGGGGATGCAGCGCCTTGGATTTGGGGTGAAGGGAGTGGAGGCCATTGGGGAATCCGGAGGGAATTCCATGGGGCCGGCTGGGAGTTTGGGATGAGCTGCAGGGACATTCCTGGGGCTGGGAGCTCTCAGGACCTCCCCACCCCACAACAACAACCCTCAGACCCCGAGACACCAGGCGGGAATCCCGTGAGATTCCAAGCCTGGAATTACAGCGGGATGGGGAAAACGCTGCCCAGCCTTGCCAAGAATTCCCCATGCCAGCATCCAAATCCCAGCTGGAGACAGGAAGGGACAACGCGGGATTTGCTGTCCTTCAGGATTTGCTGTCCTTCCCTCAGCTCGGGGCAGCTCGCCCCATTTCTGGGCAGCTGTGGGACACACATCATGGAAATGTGGGGATTCCAGGAGCTCCGGGAGCATCCGGGGCTGACAGCCGAGCCCCGGGGCAGCAGCAGCAGCAGCCCCGCTCAGAGTTTCCAGCGGCGCTCGCTCGGCTGTTGCTCCGTCTCCGGGTGACCGACTCCCTCCAGATTCCCTCAAATCTCCATCCAAGAATGTTGTTTGGGCTGAAGAATGCGTGGCTGGGAAGGAAAAAAGGGAAAGGGAGGCTCGGGGTGAGCGGGGAGGTCGAGGCAGGGTTGGTTCTGCTCTGTCCCGCTGCCCTTCCCGCCCCTGCAGTTGTTGGCCAGATGTGGGGCTGACTCCCTCCACCCCAAAGGGATCCCATTGATGCTTTAGGATTTTGGCTTCTCTGTTTTTCATGCATTTGTGATCCTGTGATTCTCTCAGTGTGTAACTCTGGGCTCCATAAAGGGTGCCAAGCTGCTGTTCTCTCATTTTTAGACAAATCAATTCCTTTCTAAGCTCAGAACTCAGGGACACCTCCCTGTCTCAGGCCCCAAAATATGTAAATAACAGTGAATTGGGAGCAAATTTGGAGTGATTGACTTCATCACCTGAAGCTGTAATTGGAGGATTAACCCCAGATGTGCAAATGGACAAAACTTACAAAGTATGAAAAACTCGTGACCTTATAAAAAACTGCATGGATAGAGAGATGCAGAGGCGCCTGGAGAGAGGGAGATGAGGAAGATGAAGGTTTCCTGCATGGGTGAAGCAGTGTGGATGTACCTGGAGAAGAGGAAGATGAGGAAAATGAGGATTCCCTGCATGGATGGAGTGATGAGAGGTACCTGGAGAGAGGAGGAGGAAAAAAATTAGGATTTCCTGCATGGACGGAGTGATGCAGAAGCACCTGGAGAAAGGAAGAGGAGGAAAATCAGGATTTCCTGCATGGATGGAGCAATGCAGAGCCCCAGGAGTCTCCCTGCATTTCACAAAGCCTGGAAAGAGCCAGGATTACTAGGAGAGGGAATTTTAGGAACATCCAGGAAAACCAAGGAAACCTGGGATCCACCAGCTCCAGGCACTGATTCCAGAGCCTTTGGTTGTTCCACAAACCTCAGAGCCAGGAAGGAGCTCTGGGTTGAGGTTTCACCACTCAGGTGATGCCCAAAACCTTCCTCCCACCCTGCCCAAGCGAGGCTGGAGGTGCCAATGGATTCCTCAGCTCCTACTTGGGAATTCTGCCCCTGGAATATCTTAAAAGAGCAGTTGGGACCTTCAGGGAGAAGGTCCAGGTCCTTCAGAACCAGCCAGGGCACCAACGTTCAATTCCCAGGATTGCTGACTCCTTCCCAGGATGGGGGAAAAATAGCAGGAGTGGGAGGACAGAGCAGCCAACAGCTCCAGCAAGGCTGAAACTCCTTGGAAGCGTGGAAGGAGCAGAAATTTCCATGATTTAAAAAAAAAAATGGGAAGCTGCTGAAGGAACCGAGTTTGACAGCGGCTGTCGTTGGGTGGGTTTGTCCTCCCTCCATCAGGGATTCAGCCTCGGCAGGAGCAGCAGGGAAATGTTTTGTTGCTCTGTTTTGTTGGGAAGCATCCAATCCCAAAAGCATCCCGATAAATCCGTGTCCATCCAGCGCTCCCGGCTCCCGGGACTGGCGGATTAGAAGCAAAGCCGGGCCAGATTCGGTGGTTTCAGATACAAAACTCAGGAGGATTTGATCAAAACAGCTGGAAAAAATCCATCCAAAACAATCCCTGCTCGGTTTGGGTTGGAAAAGCAAAGCAAAGGAGATTGGGATCGCTGGAAGAGCTGCTCCGGATGGGATTGGGCAGTGATAAAGGACTGTGGGATTGCAGGAAGTCGGGACAGCATATTCCCAGCTCCAGCCTTCCTTTGAACAGCCAGCAATGGGGAATTGGTGGTTTTTTGGGGGAAAGATGTGGAAAAATGTCATGGAAGCCACTTGGGAAGTGTGAGGAGCTGGGATGAAAGGAGCAGCAGCAGCAGCGAGGTCTTATCAACACCCAGCTCGTGCCAAGTGAGCCTTTCCAGGGTGGAGAACTGCAGCATGAGATTCCAGGCTTGGATGGAGGAAAAAAAAAGGGAAAGATGTGGTTCTTCCGATGGAAAATTTTCACTTCCCTGAGATAATCCCGCCCTGGTCAGGATGAGATTGGACAGAAGGTTCTGGATTCTGTGGGGAGCACATGGACTGAGCTCCATCCCGCTGATATTCCCTGGTTTTGGCCGGGAAAGGGAATGTGGGAAAGGGAATGGCACCACTCAGAGCCATCTCCTGCAGGGAGGGCTCCTCAGCATTCCCAAGGGACCACTGGAAGCCACCACGGTGGGTTCCTCCTCCAAAGGAGGATATCCTGAATACTTCAAACTTCCAGAAGCTGGAATTCCTTATCTAACCCAGCTGGGGAATGTCTCCTTTTCCAGAAAAACATCCAGGCCCTGAAATCCTTGGAGCTGTTGGCCCCAAAATCCCTGGAGTTTGTGCCCCAAATCCTTGGAGCTGTTTGCCCCAAATCCTTGGAGCTGTTTGCCCAAAATCCTTGGAGCTGTTGGCCCCAAAATCCTTGGAGCTGTTGGCCCAGAAATCCTTGGAGCTGTTTGCCCCAAATCCTTGGAGCTCTTGGCCCAAAATCCTTGGAGTTGTTGGCCCACAGTCCTTGGATCTGTTGGCCCTGAAATCCTTGGAGTTGTTGGCCCAAAAATCCTTGGAGCTGTTGGCCCCAAATCCTTGGAGTTTTGGCCCCAAATCCTTGGAGCTGTTGGCCCCACCATGGGAGCAGCTGACAATCCTCACACCAACTTCCTGGGAATTGAGGTCCCTGGAAGAGGGAACCAATCCCTCCATCATCCCCATCCTTCCTTCCATGCTGGGATCTCTTCTCCAGCTGCCACCCCAACGCCCGGAGGGGACAGAGTTTCCCAAAAAATCCCCCTCACCTCCCTTCCCCGGGGTTTTCCCGGGGTTTTCCTCCCTTTCCCCTGTCCTCTTTTCCCACTTTCCCCACATCCTCCCTCCCTGCAGACAGGCTGTGCTTTCCAGGCACATTTCCCTTCCCAACTATTCGGGATTTCTGGCCAAGTCCCCGGCGTACAGTGTGTCCCTCCAAACCTCCCCTCGCATCCCTGCTGCTCCTCCTCCTCCTCCTCTTCCCGGCGGGACCTCGGCAGGGACCAGGATCCCCGCAAGGCTCCCCGGGGAGGATGTTTTGGCTGGGAATTTTCTATGGAAAACAAGGAGAAACGGAGCCCGAGGGGGGAGCTGGCACCTGCTGAGCTCCTCTAAGTAATTCCAGGCTCCTGGGAGGATCCGGGAGCTGGGCAAGGGACGGGCAGGACTCCTCCTTTTTTTTTTTTCTTGCGGGAGGAAATGCTTGGAGAGGCCGGGAAGAGCTGGATCCAAAGGGCTCAGGGAGCCAGGGTGGGGATGAGGGGATGGGAATGGGGTGGTGTCACAGGTTTGGGGGAACCCCAGGGTGAGGCTGGAACTGGGATGGGCTTAGGGACACTGGGATGAGCTTTGGGACACTGGGATGAACCTTGGGACACTGGGATGAGCTTTGGGACACTGGGATGAGCCATGGGACACTGGGATGAGGTTTGGGACCCTGGGATGAAATTTGGGACACTGGGATGAGCTTTGGGACACTGGGATGAGCCACAGGACACTAGGATGAACCTTTGGACACTGGGATGAGCTTTGGGAAACTGGGATGAGCCATGGGACATTGGGATGAGCTTTGGGACACTGGGATGAGCCTTGGGAAACTGGGATGAGCCTTGGGACACTGGGATGAGCCATGGGACACTGGGATGAGCTTTGGGACACTGGGATGAGCCTTGGGAAACTGGGATGAGCCTTGGGAAACTGGGATGAGCCCCAAACCTTCCCAACCACAGATCACCCCCAGGACACACTCCCCTTCCCCATCCCCCTATTCCCCCTGGGGGTGAATGAGACCCCCAATCCCGTGAGGAAGGATCAAACCCCCCCAATCCCAGCTGGATTTTCCCAGCCCGCAGAAATGCCAGCTTGGCATCCCCACTCTGCCAAGCCCAAGACAAATTCCCGCTGTCACAGTGGCCCCTTTGCTAGGGAATTTATTTACCTTGGATGCTGCCGCCTTATCGTTCATGGAAATGTTTATCCCAAATATTTAACGGCAGCACTGCACAAACTGAGGCTTCCTGGGGAGCAGGCAGAGCAGCACCAACCTCTCCCCTGCTGGTACCGTGAAATTCAAGGATAATCCCCCGTTTCTCCCAAAAAATCCCATCCTCAGCACCCCCGAAATCCCATATTCCCTAATCTGGCCAGAGGCCTCCCTGATGAGAAACGCAGGAGAGCCGACAACAGCAAAAAAACAACATCCCAATCCCACTAAGTCGTTATCCAGAGGGAGCCTGGAAAGTGCCAACACTCCTGTGAGAAAAGCCGGGAGAGAGAGAGAGAGAGAGAGGGAGAGGGAGAGGGAGAGGCAGAGGGAGGAAAGAAATCGCAGGTTATTTATAACGCCAGGCAGCACCAGGGGCTCGCCAGTCTCTCCTGCAAAGCCGCTGCTGCCGGGAGGTCATTCCCGAAAATCCCCGGGAGCATTGCCCTGCCAGCTCCGGGATCTGGGGCGGCACCGGCGCTGCGGCTCGGGAGCCACACTCCCATGCTGCTTGTCACACGGCACAGCCCCGAGCAGCGCCGGCAGCCTCTGCACAGGGGGAGCTCACCTGGGTAAGTCCGGCCCGCCGTTTGTGGGAAGGATTTTTTGGGGTCGATTGGGGTTTTTGGAGCTCGGTTGGCATCGCTGGGCCCTGGCGCGGTGGCCGCCGCGGGAAACGCGTGGCAGCGCCAGGGGTGGCACAGCTGGAGGGATGGAGGTGCCAGGGCGGCACTTCCCATCCTGCCCGCTTCTCCTGGTGCCCACCTCCCCTCCTTCTCACTTCTCCTGGTGTCCATCTCCTCCTTCCCCATTTCTCCTGGTGTCCATCTCTCCTGTCCACTTCTGATGCCCATCTCCTCCTTTCCCACTTCTCCTGGTGTCCATCTCTCCTGTCCACTTCTGATGTCCATCTCCTCCTTTCCCACTTCTCCTGGTGTCCATCTCTCCTGTCCACTTCTCCCGATGTCCATTTCCCTTCCTTTCCCACTTCTCCTGATGTCCATCTCCCCTCCTGCCCACTTTTCCCATTTCCATCTCCCCTCCTGCCCATTTTTCCTGCTTCCCCCTCCTATCCCACACACTTTTCCTGGTGCCCATCTCCCTTTCTGCCCACATTTCCTCCTGCCCCTCTCCCTCTGCCCATTTCTCCTGCTTCCATCTCCCTTCTCACCCACTTTTCCTTCTGCCTCTTTCCCATCCCACCACTTTTCCTGTTTCCCTCTCCCATCCCACCCATTTTTCCTGATGCCCATCTCCCTTCTCACCTACTTTTCCTGTTTCCCTCTCCCATCTCCCCATCCCACCTCTCCTCATTCCCACTTCTCCTCCTGCCCATCTCCCCTCCTGCCCCTCTGGCACCTCCATACCCACTTGTCCAGGAGCTGGACACCTTCCCTGCTGCCCACCCAGAGTGGTCAGTGCCCCCCAGCCCATCCCATCCCATCCCTTGGGAATTGGGAATTGGCTCCCTGCCAGGATGACCCCATGGATGGCCACACTCCGTGAATCCCCTCACTCAGCCCTTTGGGATGGGCTGACCCCATTAGCCCGGGGACACCAGGAGGGGACAGGGACCTCAGGGCCAGATCCCACCCCAAACCCAGGGTGAAACCTCCAGGGAGGACAGAAGCACCCCACGAACAACGAGGGGACAGCGGGGTCTGCTGGGGATGAGTTTTGGGGTCACCTATATGTGAGAGGGTTACTGGGAAAGGTACCCAGGAATGGATTCTGATCCCAGGGATGAGGTTTCTTCCTCCAGGAATAGGGTTTTCCTCCAGGGATGGGGTTCTGATCTCAGGGATGGGGTTTTCCCCCCAGGAATGGGGTTTTTTCCCCCAGGAATGAGGTTTTTCCCTCAGGAATGGGGTTTTTACCTCAGGAATGGGATTTTCCTTCAGGAATGGGTTTTTTCCCCCCAAGAATGGGGTTCTGCCCCACAAGGCTCCCCCAGAATGGAAGGGGCTGCCAAGAGGGTGGAGAAGCCGAGGCTCTGGTATGAGAGCAGGCACAGAGCCCTGGAGCAGCAGGAGGAGGAGGAGGAGGAGGAACTCCTGTGCCCCTGCCAAGCTCCCCGTGGCACTCAGCATCCCGCAGGATCCTGTTCCGAGCACACGGAGCGGGAATTGGGGAAAAAAAGAGCAATCCCAACAGCCAGGCCTGGCCACCACCACCCCAATGCCTCTTTTTTCCCGTGCCAGGCTGGCAGGGCAGGAACACTGTGCCCTCTGTGTGTGCCAGGCTGGGTGTCCCCTCCCTGCTGCGGGCTGGGGGACATCACCAGGTGACCTCAGGGCCACCCCAAAGTGGGTGGCACTGGTCCCCACTGGTCCCTACTGGTCCGTGCTGTCCCTGCTGGAGCAGAGCTGGCAGGGACACCCTCCCAGCCACGTATGTCGGATCCTCTCCCGCTCCCAGCAGCGAAATTCCTGGAGGGATTTCAAGCTGCCTGGCTGCAGGAACACCCCGCGTGCTCATTTATCCCGGGACGAGGAGCCGGGATGACTCCAGAGCTGGAATCCTCCCCGCAGCCCCACCTGGGCACGGCAGGAGGCGATCGGGGATGGGTTTGCCACATTCCCGGTGGTTAAATCCAGGATGCACCACCAGGGATGGAGGTGTCACCTCTCCCCGCTCACACCGAGGGGACACTGAGTGCTGCTCCTTCTCCCGTGCGGGGAAATGGAAGGTTGGAAGTGTTTTCCAGCTCAAAAGTGAGGCGGAATTTGTTTACCAGGATCCTCATCCCGATTTTGCGTGGGGGGAAGGGAGAGCTGGATGAAACCCACAGCGATTGCTGTCACCAGAGCGGAGCAGAAATAGCTCCTTCAAAAGGCGCCTCGAGCTCCTTCAAAAGACGCCTCGAGCTCCCAAAATCACCCTGATCTGGCAGCTTCCCCTCTCAGATGGAAAACTCAAACCCCCTCTGCAAGGAAATCCAGATTCCTTCTCCTCCTTCCCATGCAGAGCCGAGCCCAGGTGGGAGCAGAGCTCGGGTGACCTCACACAAATCCCTGTGTCCCAAAGATCTGTCCTCCACCTAGAAATCAGCCAGGAATCAGGATTGCACAGGCAAATCGTCACTGGGGGTGGAGGTTTTTCCCAAATCTCCACTGGTTTCTCCCAAATCTCCATCTGGGGCGGTTCCTCCCAAATCTCCACTGGTTTCTCCCAAATCTTCACTGGTTTCTCCCAAATCTCCACTGGTTTCCCCTAAATCTTCACTGGTTTCTCCCAAATCTCCACTGGTTTCTCCCAAATCTTCACTGGTTTCTCCCAAATCTCCACTGGTTTCTCCTAAACCTCCACTGGTTTCTCCTAAATCTCCACTGGTTTCTCCTAAATCTTCACTGGTTTCTCCCAAATCTCCATCTGGAGACAGAGGTTCCTCTCAAATCTCCACTGGTTTCTCCTAAATCTCCAGCAGGGATGGAAGCTCCTCACAGATTTCCACTGGGATGCAGGTTTTCCCCAAATCTCTGCTGTTTTCTCCCAAATCTCCACCTAGGGACAGAGTTTTCTCCCTTGTCTCCACTGGTTTCTCCCAAATCCCAACTGGGGTGGAGGTTTCTCTCAGATTTCCAGTGAAATTCTCCCAAATTTCCTCTGAGAACAGAGGTTTCACCCAAATCTCCACCGGGGTGAAGTTTCCTCTCCAATTTCCAGCGGTTCCTCCCAAATCTCCACCCAAACGGAGTTTCCTCCCCAATCTCCAGCAGGCTGGAGGTTTCTCCGAGGTGAAGAAGGGGAAGATGAGGTAACTCATGTCCACCGCCGGGGATTTTCGGGCAGAATTCCCTCATTTCCCAGTTCTCCATCTCCTCCGGTTCACCAGCTCACCTCCCCCGGCTTTGTCCCCCCAGGTCCCTCCAGCGCCATGCCTTGGGCCACCATCCTCATCCTGGCCGGGCTCTGCGGGGCCTCGCTGGCTCAGTACAACGAGGAGGAGGACCTGGCGTGGCTCCAGTACTACCTGCGGCAGTCCCGCGTGGCCTCCTACAACTACGTGCCCTACTACGAGGAGGAGAGCCCTCCGTACGCCTACTCCTACCCCTCGGGCCCCGACACGGAGCCGGAGCCGGAGCCCGAGCCGCAGCAAGCCTCGCCCTGGCGGTGTCCCCAAGAGTGTGACTGTCCCCCCAACTTCTCCTCGGCCATGTACTGCGACACGCGGAACCTGCGGTACCTGCCGTTCGTGCCGTCGCGGATGAAGTACGTCTACTTCCAGAACAACCTGGTCACCTCCATCCAGGAGGGAGCCTTCGACAACGCCACGGAGCTGGAGTGGCTGGCGCTGCACAACAACCAGATCGGCAGCGAGAGGATGGGCAAGAGGGTTTTCGGGAAGCTGCAGCGGCTGGAGAGGTTGTACCTGAACAACAACAACCTGACGCGGGTGCCCAGCCCGCTGCCGCGCTCGCTGCGGGAGCTCCACCTCTCCTACAACCACATCTCCAAGGTGCCTGCCAGCGCCCTGGAGGGGCTGGAGAACCTCACGGCGCTCTACCTCAGCCACAACTTCATCTTCGAGATGGGCGCCTCGCTCAAGGGGCTCAAGTCGTTGATCCTGGCCGACCTGAGCTACAACAACCTGCGGAAGGTTCCGGATGGGCTCCCCCCGTCCTTGGAGCAGCTCTACCTGGAGTACAACTACATCCAAGCCATCCCCGATGAGTATTTCCAGGTGTCCCCGCGGCTGCTCTACGTCAGGATGTCCCACAACAGCCTGACCAACCAAGGGCTGGCCAGCAACACCTTCAACAGCAGCAGCATCCTGGAGCTGGACCTGTCCTACAACCGGCTCCAGAAGATTCCGCGCGTCAACACCAACCTGGAGAACCTCTACCTGCAGGGGAACCGGATCGACGGTGAGCGGGGTGGGGAAACGGGGTGGGAAATGCACGGAAAACTGCCTGGTTGGAGCGGGAGTTTGGGGTTGGGGAGGATGTTGAGCAGCCCTGAGCGAGGTGGGGATGGGAGGTGTGGTGTCACAGTCCAGGATGCTCTGGTGGGATGGCTGTCCTGGTTTTTGGGGTGTTTTTTGGGAGTCTGAGCGTCTCCCAGGGTTGGGGATGGCAGAAAGGGAGGGGTCTGTGGCGTCAGGAGGGGTCAGATGTGGACAGAGGTCACCACAGCCATGCTGGGGACACGTGAGAGCACAGGGGACAGGGACATTCCCTCTGTCCCCTCCACAGCCCCATCCATGTCCCCAAAGCCCTCCAACTGTCCCAGCCTGCAGCCGAGGGGTCTGTCCTTCCCTCAGGAGCTCTCAGCGCTCTGATCCCAATCTCCTGCCAGGCCCGACATTCCCTCCCCTCCAAACACAAATAAATAAAGGGAACAGATTGTTCCGGGGCTGCTATTTATAAAAACAGGCTGGAAAAATAAACCCCCGGAGCTAAACCTCCCGGAAAAACCCGGCCTTGCTCCCCTCACCTGCCAGACCCCGAGGGCAGGGGGGTTCGAATCCCGAGGTGGGGATGGGAATGGGGATGGGGATGGGAATAGGAATGGGAATGGGGATGGGGATGGGAATGGGGATGGGAATGGGAATGGGAATGGGAACGGGAAGGTGTCAGTGCAGCCATCAGCTGTTGCAGGGAAAACACAGAACCCCGCAGAGGGAGCTGCCAGCAGCACAGACATGGGAACAGATTCCCAAATGTTTGCTTTCCAAAGCCGGAGCTGCCGCCGTCTGCCCACGCTGAGCCTCTCCCGTCCTCCTCCTCCTCCTCCTCCTCCTCCTCCTCCCGCTGCAGGTCCTGCTGACCCTCACAGCCCCCCAGGAGCAGGGATGCAGCTCCAGCAGCCCCAACCCCTTTGGAGCATCCCGGTCCCCCCAAATCCCAGCCTGGATCCCCCAAATCCCGCTGCCTCTCCCAGCAGCATCCCGGCCTGGAGCTCTGCTGCCCTCTAGCCCAGATGGAAAAAAAAATAACGTATTTTGGAGTTTGTTCCATCTCCTGCTTCCAACCCCGGCCTGGGCTGGGCTGGAATTTGTCTGCCTGGCGCTGGTGGTTGAGGAGCAGAGTGGGGACGGCTGGGATGGGACAGGGACATTCTCTGTCCTGGACATGCTGCTGGGGGTCCCACGGTGGCCAGAGGGGTCAGGGGATGGAGGCTGCAGCGCAGGAAACCTCCAAAAGAGGCTGGGAAGGCAAATCCTGATGGAAAACAGCATTTTCTGTCCGACTCCACCCTCTGTAAGCTCCGTGCAGGCTGGGCAGGGGAGCCAAGGCCTCTGCTCCCAAATCCTGGGGTTGGGACAAACCCTCCTGCTCCTTCTGGAGCACCAGGAGCCCTTTCAGCTCGAGGGGTTGAGTCCAAACCCACGGGGAAAAATCAGCGAATTTGGGGTTCTTCCATGTTTTTCCTTAACTGCACTCAGATAGAGAATTTCTCACCCTGATCCCCTAAAATCAGCCTTTTAGGGGAAAATCAGCCTTATTGGGAAGGTTTTAGGGAGATCATCTCATCTCCTTCCCAGGAACAATCAGTGAATTTGGGTTTCTCCCATTTTTTTCCTTAACTGCCCTCAGACAGAGAACTTCCCACCCTGATCCCCTAAAATCAGCCCTATTGGGAAAGCTGTAGGGAATCCAACTCCATCTCCTCTCCTTCCCAGGAAAATTCAGCAAATTCGAGGTTCTCCCATTTTTTTCCCCCGTCTGCCCTCAGACAGAGCATTTCCCACCCTGATCCCCTAAAACCAGCCTTTTAGGGGAAAATCAGCCTTATTGGGAAGGTTGTAGGGAGATCATCTCCTCTCCTTCCCAGGAAAATTCAGCGCATTTGGGGTTCTCCCATTTTTTTCCCCCGCCTGCCCTCAGACAGAGCATTTCCCACCCTGATCCCCTAAAACCAGCCCTGTTGGGAAGGTTGTAGGGAGATCATCTCATCTCCTTCCCAGGAACAATCAGTGAATTTGGGTTTCTCCCATTTTTTTCCTTAACTGCACCCAGACAGAGCACTTCCCACCCTGATCCCCTAAAATCAGCCTTTTAGGGGAAAATCAGCCTTACTGGGAAGGTTGTAGGGAGATCATCTCCTCTCCTTCCCAGGAAAATTCAGCAAATTTGGGGTTCTCCCATTTTTTTCCCCCGCCTGCCCTCAGACAGAGCATTTCCCACCCCGACCCCATAAAACCAGCCCTGCTGGGGTTGATTTTTCCATCTCCTCTCCTCGCCAGAGTTCTCCATCAGCAGCTTCTGCTCCGTGGTGGACGTCATGAACTACTCGCGGCTGCAGGTGCTGCGGCTGGACGGCAACGAGATCAAGAGGAACGCCGTGCCGCCGGACGCCCCGCTGTGCCTGCGCCGGGCCACCGTCATCGAGATCTGAGTGGCCCCTGCCACCCTCAGGACTCGTGTCCCTCATTTTCCCGGGGATTCCCTCATTCCCAGGGATTCCCTCATTTTCCTGGGGATTCCCTCATTCCCGTCCGAATTCCGCTTTTCCATCCGACTCGGCTTCGCAGTAGTGTTCCCGTGGGAGATGTTTTTTCCCGAAATTCTCCCCTCTTCCCACAAATTGGGGGGCAGATCGTGGCGTTGATCCCGCTCTGAGCTCGCCACGGCCACCCCACAAAGCCCTGGATGTTGTCACCTTCTCCTCTGGATTGGGGTGGGACGCAGCAGGAAATCCGACCCCAAAATCCTAATCCCAAAACCAGATCCGAACCCACTGAGCCTGGGCTAACAATCCCTGGAAGGAGCAGCCAAGGGGTTGGGAGCTGCAGGAGTAAAAAGGGTTAAAGATCTCCAGGCTGGGGGATCCCTCGGTGTGGGGTGAGGAGGAGAAAATCCACTCCTTCCCGTCCTTTTTCCCCTTTTCCATCAGCCTCGTGCTCCAGGATTACAGGGGAGAAACCCTAAAGGGGAGAAATCCTAAAAGAGACAAACGTTGAAGGGGAGAAACCCTGAAGGGGACAAACCTTAAATGAGAGAAACTAAATGAGAGAAATTTTCAAGGGGAAAAACCCTAAAGGGGGCCAAACCTTGAAGGGGACAAACCTTAAAAGTGAGAAACCCTAAAGGGGACAAACCCTAAAGGGGAGAAACCTTAAAGGAGAGAAACCTTAAATGAGAGACACTTTAAAGAGGAGAAACCCTAAAGGGGACAAACCTTCCCTGGGGTCAGAGGGAAACCCCCAAGGAACAGCCTGGTCACGGAGGGTCCCAAATCTTCCTCCCAGACCCCTGGATCAGGGCAGGATGGGGAAATTCCCGGTGCTGTCACCCCTGGTGTTGTCACCCCCGACCGCCTGAGCACCCGGGGTATCCCAATTAAAACCCCCAAAATAATCCCAGATCCACGTG
Source organism: Entomyzon cyanotis (assembly GCA_024500445.1). Classification (NCBI taxonomy): domain Eukaryota; kingdom Metazoa; phylum Chordata; class Aves; order Passeriformes; family Meliphagidae; genus Entomyzon; species Entomyzon cyanotis. The sequence goes on along the minus strand of JAKEPQ010000908.1, from coordinate 4,079,419 downwards.
CGCCCGCAGCACGCTGGAATTCCCCCAAAAAAATCCCCCAAGCCCCCCAAATCGGATCCTCAACCAGCCGAGTTTGAGGGGCAGCCGAGCTTTGGGGGTGACCTGTCCGGGTGGTCACCTCCGCGTTGTTCCTGCATGCAAAGAGCATTTAAAAAAAAAAAAAACCCAAAAATCCTGTAATTTCACCAGCATGAACTGTAAACCCCAAAGCCGCCAATAAAACCCTTCCCGTTCTGCACGCAGCGCTTCCCTCTCCTCTCCTCTCCTCTCCTCTCCTCTCCTCTCCTCTCCTCTCCTCTCCTCTCCTCTCCTCTCCTCTCCCTCTCCTCTCCTCTCCTCTCCTCTCCTCTCCTCTCCTCTCCTCTCCTCTCCTCTCCTCTCCTCTCCTCTCCTCTCCTCTCCTCTCCTCTCCTCTCCTCTCCTCTCCTCTCCCTCTCCTCTCCTCTCCTCTCCTCTCCTCTCCTCTCCTCTCCTCTCCTCTCCTCTCCTCTCCTCTCCTCTCCTCTCCTCTCCTCTCCTCCAGCTGGTTTTCCAGCCAAAATCCAAAATCCAGGCGGGAATTGCCGTCTAGTGGTTGTTCCAGGCATGGCACGGAGATTTCCCCAGGAAAAAGCTTCATCCCTGGGAAAGGAGGTTGATGGAGGAGGAAATACCCGTGGAAAAGTGTTGGAGGGATGGTGGAATAATTGGGGTTTTTTTTCCGGGTGTTTGGACAACCCCCGAGCAGCGTTTTGGGAGATTTGGGAGGGAAATAACCAATCTGTTCAGCCCTACATCAGGAGTAAAATGGAGTTGGGATTTGGGGGATTTTGGGTCTATCCATTCCCCTCTGAGATCCCAAACGTTTTGGGGAGACCATGGGGAATGTCCTGCTCCCAATATCACCCCACAGCAGAATTTTGGGGGTGTGGGGCAGAGATTTGGGAAAGAAATTCCCGATCTGTTCAGCCCCACAGCAGGAATAAAATGGAGTTGGGATTTGGGGATTTTGGGGTCTCTCCGTTCCCTCTGAGATCCCAAACGCTTTGGTGAGACCATGGGGAATGTCCTGCTCTCCATATCACCCCACAGCAGAATTTTGGGGGTGTGGGGCAGAGATTTGGGAAAGAAATTCCCGATCTGTTCAGCCCCACATCAGGAGTAAAATGGAGTTGGAATTTTGGGGATTTGGGGTCTCTCCATCCCCTCTGAGATCCCAAACGCTTTGGGGACACCATGGGGAATGTCCTGCTCTCCATATTTCCCCACAAGCAGAATTTTGTGGGTGTGGGGCAGAGATTTGGGAAAGAACATCCCGATCTGTTCAACCCCACATCAGGAGTAAAATGGAGTCGGAATTTTGGGGATTTGGGGTCTCTCCATCCCCTCTGAGATCCCAAACGCTTTGGGGACACCATGGGGAATGTCCTGCTCCCCATAGCACCCCACAAGGAGAATTTTGGGGGTGTGGGGGAGAGGTTTGGGAAGGAAATTCCCGATCTGTTCAGCCCCACATCAGGAGCAAACTGGAGTTGGGCTTGTGGAGAAGCCAGGTAGGAGAGGCAGCAAGATCCTGCTCCAGTCCTTTGGGATTTCCCCATCCCAGGGTGGCACAGGGACATTCACACCCTCATCACCTCCTCATCCCAATCTCCCAAGATCCAAACCCCATCCCACACCAAGATCCAAACCCCATCCAAACCCTCCCAGAGTCACCAGGACCCTCATTCCAGGTCCCACCACACACCCAACTTCCCCAAAACCCCGGGAATGTCACTGGATGTGGTCACTGCTTGGGTCCTCCCCTGGCTGGAAGGGTGGCCCTGGCTGTCCCTGCCCCAGGTGACATCCCCAAGGTTTGGGATCTGCTCCAGGATTGGCTGAACTCCATCTCCCCTCATTCCTGGCTCAGCTTTGTGCACCAGAAAATCCACATTCCTTCCCCAAACCCAGTCTGAAAGAGCCAAAGGGGTTGAGGGAAATTTTAGGGAGCCCAAATCCCATCATTTTCAGGGGGATCAGGGAAGGAACGGCAGGAGGGGAAGGAGGAGAAGCGAACAAAACTCAGGATCAGCAACTCCAAAGCTCCTCCGGCAGCTGCAGGGTTTGGGATTCCTGATTTCCCCCAGCTTGGGGGGGGAAGGCGAAGGGGGGAGAGGGTCAGGGCACCCCCTGCTCTTCTCCCCCTCCCCAAAATCCAGCCCGAGCCCCCATTGGCCCCACAGGCGCCCAATCCCCGCCTTGTCGTGGTGGGAAAAGCAGGGAATGGGGTTTGGCCTCCCCTCCTCATCCCCTTCCTCCTCCTCCTCCTCCTCCTCCTCCTCCCGGACCGGGAGGAGCTGCGGGGTCTGGGGGCCCCTGGATCCCACCGGGAACGAGGAGGAGGAGGAGGGGAGTGCAGGGCTTTGTCCAAACCCACGGAGCAGGAAAAGGAGGGGGAAACCCCAAACCAACCCAAACAACCCAATCCCAGCCAGCTGGAGGGGTTTTGGGGGAGTCCTGAAGGGGAACCGGCAGCTGCAGCATCCCCGAAGTCATTTTTGGGCTGTGGGGTTCTCCCAAGGACTCCCCTGGGGTAGGGGGTGTCAAAAACCAGCAGGATTTCCCCAAAACCCCCCAGATTTTCCCCCCAAACCCCCAGATTTCCCCCCAAAAACCTCCAGATTTTTCCCCCAAAACCCCCAGACTCTTCCCCCAAAACCTCCAGATTTTCCCCCAAAACCTCCAGATTTTTCCCCAAAACCTCCAGCTTTTTTCCCCCAAAATCCCAGAATTTCCCCCAAAACCTCCAGATTTCCCCCCAAACCCCCCAGATTTTTCCCCCCAAACCCCCAGATTTTTCCCCCAAACCCTCACGATTTTCCCCCCAAAACCTCCATATTTCCCCCCCAAAACCCCCAGAATTTCCCCCCCAAACCCCCAGATTTTTCCCCCAAAACGCCAGATTTTCCCCCCAACCCCCCACAATTTCCTCCCAAACCCCCACATTCCACCTCTACTCTCCACTTTTTCCCTTCCCAATTCTCCTCCTCCCTCGCTTTTTTTATTTTTTTTTTCCCTTTCCCCTTTGCAGCCTCCCTCCCCCAGCTCCGACACTTCCCAGACTGTTTGTGAACATTCCCTTTAGGATGTTTCCTCAGGAAGAGCAAATTTCTGTCGGAAAACAACCCCTCCGAATATTTCCCTTCGGAGAAGCACCAAAACAAGGGGGGAAAAAAATTAAAATAAAATCAGTGAGGCAGCGGGCGCTGGGTTCATCCCTCATCCCAGAGGGACCCAAGGTGGGGACAGTCCCCAAACCCAGCCAGGGAAGTGTCACCGTCACCGCTGTCACACCCTCTGGTGTCGCCTTTGCTCGATTCTTGCCGCATTTAACCCCAAAAGCTCCCCCGGCCGGAGGGGACAAAGGGACAAGGACAGCTCCCGCTGCCGCGCAGGGGGTGGGGATGGCAATTAAAGTTGATTATTAATTATCGACTGCAGGGATCCGGCCGAGGCAGCTGGGGAGAGATAAGGGAACTGCGGGGAAAGATTGCCAGGAGGGGAATTGGGGAAAAACCCCAATTGTGGGAGAGGCTGGGGATGGGAGGGATGGGCGGTGCTGCCCTGGCAGCTCCAAAACAAAGGGGGAATTGTGGGATTTGGGGTCTCTCCATTCCCTCTGAGATCCCAAATGCTTTGGGGGAACCATGGGGAATGTTCTGCTCCCCATATTCCCCCACAGCAGCGTTTTGGGGGTGTGGGGCAGAGATTTGGGAGGGAAATTCCCGATCCATTCAGCCCCACATCAAGAGTAAAATGGGGTTGGGATTTGGGGATTTTGGGTCTCTCCGTTCCCTCTGAGATCCCAAACGCTTTGGGGGAACCATGGGGAACGTCCTGCTCCCCATATCCCCCCACAGCAGAGTTTTGGACTTTGGGGGCAGAGATTTGGGAGGGAAATTCCCGATCTGTTCAGCCCCACATCAGGAATAAAACAGAGTTGGGATTTGGGGATTTGGGGTCTCTCCATTCCCTCTGAGATCCCAAATGCTTTGGGGGAACCATGGGGAACGTCCTGCTCTCCATATTTCCCCACAAGCAGCGTTTTGGGGGTGTGGGGCAGAGATTTGAGAAGGAAATTCCCGATCTGTTCCAGCTCCACATCAAGAGTGAAATAGAGTAGGGATTTGGGGATTTTGGGTCTCTCCATTCCCTCTGAGATCCCAAACACTTTGGGGGGACCATGGGGAACGTTCTGCTCTCCATACCACCCCACAAGCAGAATTTTGGGCTTTGGGGGCAGAGATTTGTTTAGGAAATTCCCAATCTGTTCAGCCCCACATCAGCAATAAAACAGAGTCGGGATTTTAGGTCTCTCCACCCCCTCCGGGAGACCCCAAATATTTCGGGGGACCACGGGGAACGTCCTGCTCCCCATATCCCCCCACAGCAGCGTTTTGGGGGTGCGGGGGAGAGGTTTGGGCAGGAAATTCCCGATCTGTTCAGCTCCCATTCTTGCCTCCCCGCTTTGTTCCCCCCGGCCATCTGTCCCGCTCGCCCCACGCTCCCTCCGCACGTGCCATAAATATCAAGCCGGGCTTTGTCTCTGCCCCAAAAGGCAGCCTGGTTTCCCCTAAAGGCCCCCGAAAGCCGCGGGGGGGGGGTCGCTGAGGGGGTGTCTGGTTTGGGGGGCACAGCTCAGCATCGCCCTTTCTGTGCCCCAGGAGGGTTTGGGGTGGGGCTGAGAGGGGAATTGCTCTGACCCCACAAATCTGTGGGATCCGTGGGGCTTTGGGATGGAGCTGAACTCAAGGGGGGAAAGGGAAAACCGGGAATTTTTAGCCTGAATGTACAGCAGAGCTCCACGGCTGCACCCCAAAATCCTGCCCCAATTTGTGGGGCGGCTCCTCTGCGGGATCCCCACGGGGGTCGGGAAGGGGGGATGAGCCTTGAGGGAACCCCACAGCCGCGTCCCATCCCAAGCCAGCCCTTAATCCCAACAGAGCAGCTGCTCCGCTCCAGCCCCGGCCTTGCCCTTCCCTGTTTTATCCGGTGCCATAATGGGAACAAACTCCCCGGGAAAAGGGCATTGTCCGAGGGGAAAGGAGCCTCGCCCTCCGTCTGGCAGCTGGGGGATATTGTTCCCTCCAGCCCTTCCCGGTGACATTTCCTGGATGTCCCCACCAGGAGTGGGTGTGGCATCCCCACCGTGTCCCCGCAGCGGTGACACCCGGAGCTGTTCCATCCCTGCCGTGCCCGGCGCAGGGATCCCCTCGCGGAGGGCGTGGGACAAGCGCCAGGCTGTTCGGATGCCCCAAAATATCCCCGGGGCACCCCAAATCCTTCCCTGTCTGCCTTCCAGACGCGAGGCTGGCAGGGATTTTGGGATTTAGGGAGCTTTAGGGCGCAGGGGGAGAGGCAGAAGGGACACGGAGCACCTCGAAGGCCACCTGTGGGGTCTGGATGTGACCCCATGGACCCTCGTGGGTGTCACCGGTGTGGGGACATGGCAGAGAGGGGAGCATTCCCTGGAGATGGGAATGTGCTCCATGCGACACGGAGGGACATCGGTGTCCCCAGCCCCGGGCCGAGTCCTCCCCGAGCTCCCAGGGCACGGGATGGGATCTGCCTTGGCATCCTGTAGGATCTCTCCTAGGATGGCAGAGCGATTCCCGGCTCCTGCTGGACATTCCTCTCCCTCCTCTTCCCCGATCCAGCTCTCTGCCCTCCATCCGCACCCGGACAAAGCTCCTGGTCACACCTTGACCTCTCCACAGTCGCCGCGTGCTCTCCTCTCTTTTCCTCTCCTTTTCCCACCTCCCTGATCATCCCGACCTCCTCCCACCCCAAACACCGGCACCGGGGGCAAAGCACCGCCGCGCCTTCCCCATCCCCGCTAAAACCCGAGCCGCCTGATGGAAAAAACCCTCTTTCCTCCCGGAAAGGTCACGGGCAGATGCAGCGCCGCCGCCGCCCCTCGCCCACTCGCCTCCCCCGCATGGAGCGGCGCGGCGGCGCTTGGAGAGACTCCAGCGGCAGATGGGGCAGCGGCTGGAAAGGGGGAAAAAAATCCCCCCAGGAGCATCCCAGGAGCCGCCGGCAGCTCCAGCCCCGGGTTTGGGGCAGGAGCAGCCGCGGGGTGGGCGCTGCGTGGGGTTCTGGTTGTTTGAAATTAAGTAGAAAGGGGGAAATGGACCCCAAAAGGGGGTTGGGGGTCCCCAAAGAGGGGCTGCTGGTGCCTCCCAGCGCTGGGAGCGGCTGGGAATGGGGACAGCCTGGGAGAGGTCATCCCCAGCTCGACTGGGGAGAATTGGGGTCCGGAGAGGGACACCCCACCCCGGCCCTGCGGTGTGCCCCACATCTCCCCACTGCTGGGGTGTCACCGCGGGGCCAGATGGGCAGGGGGACAGCAGGCGCTTCAGCTGCTGTTTTGTTTCCCACTGAGCATCCCATGGGGAGAGCCAACCCCATCCCCATCCCATCCCATCCCATCCCATCCCATCCCATCCCATCCCACCCCATCCCACCCCATCCCATCCCATCCCATCCCATCCCATCCCATCCCATCCCCATCCCATCCCCATCCCATCCCATCCCCATCCCCATCCCATCCCCATCCCCATCCCATCCCATCCCATCCCATCCCATCCCATCCCATCCCATCCCATCCCCATCCCATCCCATCCCATCCCATCCCCATCCCCATCCCCATCCCCATCCCCACCCCCCCCCCCCCCCCCCCCCCCCCCCCCCCCCCCCCCCCCCCCCCCCCCCACCCACCCCCCCCCCCCCCCATCCCCACCCCATCCCCACCCTGGCCCCTCCGCCGCGGCTGCTCCGGCTCCAACGCCCCCATTTATGACCCGGAGGGGATAAAAAGGAGCTTGTTGGCGGCAGCGAGCAACTGGTGCGCGGGGACAACTGTTGCCATCTGTCTGCGGGGCGGGGGGAGCGGCGGGGCCGAGGGGGCCGAGGTTTTGTTTCTCCTTTCATGCACCACTAAACTTTGCACCTTTTGTTTCCCGGGGAAGGGCGGCGAGCCGGGGGAAAGAGGCCTCAGCGGCGCACGGGTCAGGGCAGAGCCCGCCCGGCTCCCGGGGGCTGCGGAGGGGTTTTATTCTTTGTGAAAATGGCAATTGTTGGTGTTGGTCGAGGTTGTCGCTCTCGGCGCTGAGCGCTCTGCTCCCAGCCGCGCTAAGCCGCGGGGAGGTGCCTGGATGTGTCCTTGTCACAGCTGCTGGGCTGGGTGGCCTTGGGGTGACAGCGGTGCCTGCCAGCGCTGAGGGGTGCTGGGCAGCCCAAGAGACATCATGTCCCTTGTCCCCAAGGGGTGCTGGGCCATTGTCCCCAAGAGACACTTGGGCTCTGTCCCCAAGTGATGCTGTGACTGATCCCCAAGGGACATCAAGTCCCTTGTCTCCAAGGGGTGCTGTGCCCTCGTCCCCATGGGGTGCTGTGTCCCATCCCCAAGGGACATCAAGTCCCTTGTCCCCAAGCAACACTGTGTTCCCGTTTCCAAGGACATAATGTCCCCCATCTCTAAGGAATGCTGTGCTCCCTGTCCCCAAAGGATGCTGTGCCCCATCCTCACGGGACATCATGTCCCCTGTCCCCAACTGATGGCGTCCCCCCCCATTCCCAAGGGACATTATGCACCCTGTCCCCAAGGGATGCTGTTCCCACATCTCAGAGGAATCCTGTGTCCCCATCCCCGAGGGCCACCATGTCCCCTGTCCCTGAAGGACGCTGTGCCCACCCCGAGGGCACACGCAGGGCACAGGCAGTGGGGTGGGCGGTGGGAGCAGCCAGGGCTGCATTCCCAGCCCGGGGCAGATTCCCTTTTCCCAGAGCCGTGTCCGGGATGGGAACGCCGAGCCCGGGGAAGGTCCTAGCCAGGCTTGGGGTCCCAGCAGGGCTCTGCTTCCCTCGGCATCTCCTCCGAGGGGGCTCGGGGAGGGCTCAGCCCAGCCCTGCTGGGTCCATATCGCCAGCAAACACCGGCAACGCTGGATTTTGGGATGCCAGAATCTCCCAGGGAGCTCCATCCCCGTGCCGCGGGCTCGGCAGGGCACCAACCCCTCCAAAAAATCCACAAACCACCTCCCCGTTGCCGGGCCACGTGTCGGCAGAATTCCTGAGCTCCGGGAGATCCTGGGAAGCTCATCCAGGGCTGGGCTGCCTCCCCCCGGATACAGGAGCGGGATTGGCCCCGGCCGAGCCCAAAACGGCGGCACTGCCCACCGCCCCGCGGGCAGAAAACGAGGGCAGGAAACACCTGGAGGAACCCCGAGGTGCGGGGAGGAGGCTCAGGGCGGCAGGTTTCGCTTCTGTCCCTCCTCCAGCTGCGGCGTGGGGAGCCCAAAAGTGCTCTGAGCTCCCAGAGTGTGGTGACATCGCTGTCCCCACTCTTTTTCCTCCCTTCTGAGCCCCGAAAATGTGGTGACATTGCTGTCCCCACTCATTTTCTGCCCTTCTGAGCCCCCAAAGTGCAGTGACATCGCTGTCCCCAATAATTTTCCTCCCTTCTGAGCCCCCAAAGTGCGGTGACATTGCTGTCCCCAGTAATTTTCCTCCCTTCTGAGCCCCCCGAAATATGGTGACATCACTGTCCCCACTCATTTTGCTCCCTTCTGAGCCCCCAAAATGCAGTGACATCGCTGTCCCCACTCATCTGCCTCCCTTCTGAGCCCCCAAAGTATGGTGACATCGCTGCCCCCACTCGTTTTCCTCCCTTCTGAGCCCCCCAAAATATGGTGACATCACTGTCCCCACTCATTTTGCTCCCTTCTGAGCCCCCAAAGTGCGGTGACATTGCTGTCCCCAACAATTTTCCTCCCTTCTGAGCCCCCAAAGTGCGGTGACATTGCTGTCCCCAATAATTTTCCTCCCTTGTGAACTCATCCCGCTCAGAAGGGATCGGGATCTCTTCCCAGCACTTCGAGTCGGGAATGGGAACGCTGGAGGTTTGGGGTGGGAAGGGCAGAAATCAACCCAAAGGAGCTCGGTCACATCCTCCTGCTGCTGCTGGGGGACTCAGAAGTGAGAAATGCCCCATTTCTGTTCGAGGGACCCCAAAAGTGGGAGCAGAAACCCCTAAAAATCAAATTTAAAAAAAAACACCTCCAGGGGGATCCTGGTTTTTAGGATTCACCCAGAGAGGGACAATCTCTGGATTGAAATCCTGGATTTCCTGGGTTCCTCTCTCCAGGGCAATCCCAGGATGGAAGGATCCTGGTTTTTAGGTAGGATTCACTGAGGGACAATCTTGGGATTGAAATCCTGGATTTCCCTGGGTTCCTCACTTCAGGGGAATCCTGGTTTTTAGGTAGGATTCACCCAGAGATGGACAATCTCAGGATTGAAATCCTGGATTTCCTGGGTTCCTCTCTCCAGGGGAATCCTGGGATGGAAGGATCCTGGTTTTTAGGATTCACACAGAAGGACAATCTCTGGATTGAAATCCTGGATTTTCCTGGTTTCCTCACTCCAGGGGGATCCCAGGAAGGAGAGATCCTGGTTTTTAGGTAGGATTCACACAGAAGGACAATCTCTGGACTGAAATCCTGGATTCTCCTGGGTTTCTCCCAGGAAGGAGGGATCCTGGTTTTCAGGTAGAATTCAACCAAAAAGGGACAATCTCTGGATGGAAATCCTGGATTCCCCTGGGTTCCTCTCTCCAGGGGAATCCCAGGATGGAAGGATCCTGGTTTTTAGGTAGGATTCACACAGAAGGACAATCTCTGGATGGAAATCCTGGATTCCCCTGGGTTCCTCTCTCCAGAGGGATCTCAGGAAGCAGTTGGAAGCCCAGGCAGCTCTGCCAGGCTCAGGGCTGAGGACACATCAAAGACTCCTTTATGCAACACTCAGATCTCTGATGACAGCCCTGACCCAGCTCCTGGAACTGGCACTTCCCTGTCCTTCCTGGATGGGAAAAAAAAATCCCAGCAGAAACCCAGCAGTGGGAAAACAAACCCAACTTTCAACAGGTGGATTTCGCTGCTTGGAGTCCTTTCCAGAGCTGCTCCGAGCACTCCAGGGCTATCCATGTGCCCACATCCCCTAAATCCCCAAATTTTTAGTGGATTTCAGGCAGACTGGGGAAGGTTTGGGAGGAGCTGACAGAGATGAACCCCCCAGCTCACCCAGCTCAGGTATCCCGATCCTGCCAGAACAAAAACTGACGGGGAAAATAAAAATAGCAACTCCGTCAGCGCTCCAGAGGCGGGGAGGGGGAGGATCAGGCTGTGCTGACTCCTCACCCTCCCCGTGGTGTCAGAGCTGTATTTTTATCTGCAACCCAAATTTAGGGAGCTCTTGGCTCCAAATGCCAGCCGCAGGTCAGGGCATGCAGGGCTGGCAGCAACAGGGGCTGATCCTGACGCCTGACGATTTTTTTTCCTTTCCTTTTTCTATATATACCCTCCTGTACATTTTGATATTTCTGTGTTCTTTACACACTTTTTGTACCTTTAAGCCCTCATGCTTGTAGGTTTTGTAATCTGATGTTTTGGCTTAGTTTCGGGGTCCTGAGAGGCAGAAAAAACAAATATTCACAAGAGGCAAGAGAGCTCTGCACTACAAAAACTCGAGGCTTCAACCTTCTCTCTGGGACATTTTTTGTAAACTGGGCTCTAGCCTCATTCAGGGGAAGGGTGATTAGAATAAGGGGATAATTACTTCATTTATTAAGTTCCTTATTGGGGGATTTTAGACAGATAAGCTAATTTACAAAGTCCATTAAAATGTATTATACAAAGCGTGTGGATCTTGGCGTGCTCCACCTTTGAGAAGCTGCACACCTAGATCCTATTAAAATACCAAAATAAAACCCTTTTACCCTTTTTTTAAACGTGTCTGCACCAACACTCCAGCCTGGGAATGAGGAATGCAGGTCCGGGCTGGAGCTGGGAGGGCACAGGGAGGAAAAGCCACCATCAGCTGATGTCCCCAAGCCTTTGAAGTCACCCTGGTGACTCCGCAGGTGAGCAGTCCTGCCCCAGCCCTGTTGCACAACTCCTCCTGCGGCAGGAATTCGGGCGTGGTAATGGAAACTAATGAAGGGCTGAGCTCAGAAAATAAAAAAAAAATTTAAAAAAAAAAAAAAATAGGAGCGGCTTGGAGCTCGCTTGCCAGCACCCAAATCCGCCCACGAATTGTTTTGCTGGCCGAGGAGGAGGAGGAGGTGGTGTGAGGAGCTCCTCCTCCTCCTGGAAAAGCAGGAGGAGCTGCTTTGTCCCCTCCGGGGTGACAGGGGAGCAGCGCTGGGCAGGGAGAGCCTGGAGGGTGAATGAAACCCTCCTGAATTCCGGAAAAAAGGGAGTTTTGGGTGCGATTAGCACAATCTGAGCCCAGGAGGGTGGCACGGCTGTGTTTTCCACCCACCAAAAGCAGAGCTGCAGTGACTCAGCCCCGCTGGTGACAAAGCTGAGCCTCCTCCCCATCGGTGCCCCAAAGTTCCAACCCTGTGATCCTTCCGTTTCCTCCCCCGCTGGCTTTGTCACCCTGGGGAGGACAGAAAGGAACTCTGCCCTCCATCCCCTCTTCCCCCAAAACCGCTGAAGATGTCCCCAGGATCAGGATGTGTGTCCAGAACACAGCATTTCCACACTCCAGCACAGCCTGAACCCCCCAAAACCCCGAAAAGAAGAAAGGCAGGACACCCACAGCCTTCCCTGAGTCATCAGAGCCATTCCAGGCTGGAATTCCTGGAGTTTGGAAGGGCAGGCTTGGAGTCAGCAGCGTTGACTAAGCAGCTTTTTGCTGAACCGCCTGGGTGACGCAGCCGGAAATTCGGAGTCACCCCCACACCGCGGGGTTTGGGCTGAAATCCCAATCCCTGCCCAGAACAAGGTTTTGGGCTGAAATCCCAATCCCAAACCCTGTCCAGCTCGAGGTTTTGGGGTGAAATCCCAATCCCTTCCCAGCTCGAGGTTTGGGGCTGAAATCACAATTTCAAACCCTCTCCAGCTCAAAATTTTGGGGTGAAATCCCAATCCCAATCCCTCTCCAGCTCAAGGTTTGGGGGTGAAAACCCAATCCCAATCCCTTTCCAGCTCAAGGTTTTGGGCTGAAATCCCAAACCCTTCCCAGCTCGAGGTTTTGGGCTGAAATACCGACCCCAAACCTTTTCCAGATCAAGGTTTCGGGCTGAAATCCCAATCTCAAAGCCTCTCCAGCTCAAGGTTTTGGGCTGGAATCCCAATCCCTTTCCAGCTCAAGGTTTTGGGATCAAATCCCACTCCCAAACCCTCTCCAGCTCAAGGTTTTGGGGTGAAATCCCAATCCCTTTCCAGCTCGAGGTTTTAGACTGAAATCCCAATCCCAATCCCTCTCCAGCTCAAAGTTTTGGGGTGAAATCCCAATTCCAAACCCTTTCCAGCTCAAGGTTTTGGGGTGAAATCTTAATCATCTCAAACCCTTTCCAGCTCAAGGTTTTGGGGTGACATCTCAATCATCTCAAACCCTTTCCAGCTCAAGGTTTCAGGCTAAAATCCCAATCCTAAACCCTTTCCATCTCAAGGTATTGGGCAGAAATCCAAATCCCAAACCCTCTCCAGAACAAGGCAGGCTAGGTGACAATGCTACATTTTTATTAAAGTAACAAAAGCATCGGGATCTGTACACTCTGGGTATAAAACACTACTGTACATCAGGAACCAGCCACTCCCTCCTCCAATTCCTCACAGAATTCAGACCATTTTCCACTAAATACACAAAAAAAAGGAAAAAAAAAAAAAAAAAGCAGGTCCCGTTCAACAGTCCAGCTTGGTTTTAAAAAAAAAAAAGAAATAAAATAAATGACAGAAATCCCCTCAGAAGACACTGTCTCAAAAATCCAAAAATCCACATCACTCGGGCGAGCATCAGGCAAAAAGGCAACAGAGCACAGGAATTAATTCACAGCTTTTTTGTGTCACCAGCTACGAGAGAGAGAAGTGGATTCTACCCAAATTTGGTTGGTTTTTTGAAGCTTAAAAAAAAAAAAAAAAAAAAAAAAAAGAGACATGAGGTTCCACCACCCCCAGGGGTGAGGAGAAGAGGCTGTTTTGGTTCTGGGGTATTCCTTTGGTGGGAAATTCGTGGGGAAGTTTTCCGGGAAGAGGGAGGGAACGGAGGGAGAGGGTGGAAATCTTCCAGGCTGCTTTGATCCTGCCCAAATTCCAGCCTTCAGGAAGCTCCCCATCCAGCTGGGTGAAGTTCCCATCATGGGCTTCTCTCTCCACGGCAGGCAGGTTGAGTGAGGACTCCCCAAAAAATTTTAAAAAAACAAAATAAAAAGCACCGAGATCCCTTTTCCTGGAAAATGGAATTTTTTTTTTTAATTTTTTTTTTTTTTTTGCCAGGCACTCCCCTCTGGGTGAGGTCACCTATTGCACAAGTTCACCCCGGGAAAAGCCCCCAGTGCTTCGTTTCTGCTTTGCTGACGTGAGAAGTTCGAGTGAAGAGGGAAGTGAGGCAACTCCAGACTCTGCTCTGGCTCCTCAAGGACAAATAACAACCACCTGACACTTTTAAAAAAAAAAAAAAAAAGATTTAAGAATCGAGGCTGATTTTCCAGTTCTGGACTTGATGGATTGAAGCTTGTAAAAAAAAAAAAAAAAAATCTGAATTTCAGTAGTCAGGGCTGGGTTGGATTATTGAATGTATCAAAGAATCAGGTGGGAGTTTAGTTCCTCTCCCAGAGCGCCCAGGATTTGGAAATATATTGCACAAATGTCTGAGAACTTGAATCATCACAGGCTGGGCGAGAACAACTCTGGTTTAGCCAGAAAAAGGGGAAGGTTTAAAGCGTGCTGAGAGAGAAATCCGGGAAGTTTTGCTACAACCAACCACATCCATACCCCAAAATTCTCACTGGAGCTCTGGGGGTTGGTGAAAAAGGCAGAAGAGGTGGAAAATCCCAGGAAAGGCTCCTTCCCGCCAGGCAGGTGGAGTTTAGGGATTTCAGCTCCCACCAAATTTGGGGTTTGATGGTGAAATCCCAAACTCCACCCCAGCAGAGCCTCCCTGAGTCCTGGGAGTGCAGAAGGAGCTTTGCTGGAAGGGGCAGAGCGCAGAGCTGGGAATTTGATTGTGCAAATTTCTGTACCAGGAGGTGGGAGCCAAATCCCTTTTCCAGGGGAGGAGGAGAGGGAAGTGCTGTGGCTTTAAAAGCAACGTCAGGGCACCCCAAACAGCCCCCCCAAAAAACCTCCTGATCCGAGGAGAAAGGGCAGCAAAATGGGGTTGTGACACACCAGCCTCTGCTGGACAGGGATTGGGCTCTTCCAGAGAAGGGATCGGGTGACAAGGAGCACGGAGAGGCCACCAGGGCTGAGGTCTGAGTCCCTCAGAGCAGGAAAACTTTGGAATTCACAGCTGGTCTGGGGTCTGGAGCAGCCTGGTGACAGCTGGGAGCACTGGGAACAGACCCTTCAGTGGCACCCTGGGGACATCTGGGCACCCCCAGAGCATCTCTGCCTGCCCAGGTGGCCCTTCCAGGGGACATGGGACAGGCACAGAGCTGCAGCACTCACAGAGCAGGTCCAGGACAGGGACCCCAGTGTCCCCAGGGCCACTCAGCCCCCAACACCAAATCCAGACCCCAGAAGAGGTCAGAGCAGCCAGAGAGGGGAAACGCAGCACCTCCATCCCTTCTCCAGCACTATTGCAACACCTGGAGGTGCAGCAATGATGGTGGCAAGCAGGATGGTGACAAGGTGACATCCCAGCCACACTTCCCAACCTGCCTTTTCCCCCCCCTCATCCCACCCCCCATTCCAGGATGCTCAAAGCGAGCAAAGCCAGCCCTAAAATCGCCATCCAACACTAAAATTAGGTAGATCTCGGCTTCACAATTAAAAAAAGGAAAAAAAAAACCCCAAAAAACTCACAAGCTTGCAACAGCTTTAGAAAAGGCACCTGGGGGCACCGCCTTCGGGTCAGAACGGCGCCCGCTACTTTAATTTTGGATTTTTCTGGAGTATTATTTTTTTTTTTTCTAAAAAATATAAATAGCTCTTCATCTTTTAAAAATAAATCCTCAGCTCGAGGTATTACAGTAGCCCGTGGTCTTGGCAGTGTAAGGACCAACAACAAAAAAAAAAAAAAAAAAGAGAGGAGGAAAAAAGAAAAAAAAAGAGGAGATCCGCGGTGTTTCGTGGTTTCCGTCTTAGCTGGAGACGGTCATGATGTAGTTTTTGGAAGGGCTGGTGCGCCCCAGCATCATCTGGTTCTTGCAGGTGAGCATCCCGTAGGAGCTGGGGGGGTTTGGCAGCCGCAGCCTCGTACAGCACGCAGATGGAGCCGTCCTCCCCGATGCGGTAGGAGACCTCGTAGGGATCCACCCAGAGCGTGAGCTCGCTGGGCAGGAGCTGGTAGAGCTGCGGGAGGCTCAGTCCGATCTGGCTGGCGGCCTTGCTGATGATGGGGTCCATCTTGTGGTTGATGCGGATGCAGCGGTAGCCGGAGCCTTTGAAGGGTTTCTCGGGGAACCAGTGGTGTTTGTAGTGTTCTGCGAGGGAAGGGGGAGAGCGGTGAGTGGGGTTTGGGTGATGCTCGATCCCAAATCTTGCTCCTGAGGATCCGGAGCTGAGTGCTTGGCTGCTCCGAGGGGCTCTTTAGTCCCAAAAATCCCTTCTGAGTGCTCAGCCAGTGCCTGCTCTGAAGGGCAGCTCTTTAGTCTCAAAAATCCCCTCTGAGTGCTCGGCCACTGTCTGCTCCAAACGGCAGTTGTTTAGTCCCAAAAATCCCTTCTGGGTGCTTGCCTGCTTGGCCACTGCTTGCTCCAAAGGGCAGCTCTTTAGTCCCAAAAACCCCTTCTGAGAGCTCGGCCACTGTCTGCTCTAAAGGGCTCTTCAGTCCCAAAAATCCCTTCTGGGTGCTCGGCCACTACCTGCTCCAAAGGACAGCTCTTTAGTCCCAAAAATCCCCTCTGGGTGCTCCCCTGCTCGGCCACTGCCTGCTCCAAAGGGCTCTTTAGTCCCAAAAATCTCCTCCAACTGCTTCGCCACTGCCTGCTCCAAAGGGCTTTTTAGTCCCAAAAATCCCCTCTGGGTGCTTGCCTGCTTGGTCACTGCCTGCTCTAAAGGGCCTCTTTAGTCCCAAAAATCCCCTCTGACTGCTCGGCCACTGTCTGCTCCAAAGGGCAGCTCTTTAGTCCCAAAAATCCCCTCTGAGTGCTTGCCGGCTCGGCCACTGCCTGCTCCAAAGGGCTCTTTAGTCCCAAAATCCCGACCCCGGGACAGGACGGGGCGGCTGGCTGGAGCAGATACGGTATCGCCCAGCCCAAAGCAGCCCCGTGGCACAGGCAGGCCGTTCCCAGAGGCAGGAGCACTCTGCTAGCCCTTATCACGAGCCAGCCGTCCCTCCCTGGGGCTGATAACCACCCCGGCCGGGCTGGGCTGGGCGGGAGGGACACCTGAACCACCCAGATCCCGCGGGCAGGGAGTGCCAGGCTCGGTGACACCGGGATGGGGCACGGGAGTGGCACTGCGATCAGCTGGGGGGTCACGGAGTGAGGCAGCTTCACCCCACGGGGACACGGGTGGGGTCCTGGCAGTGCCCAGGGGGACTCGGTGGGGCAACCAGGCAGACAAAGGGACAAAGAGACACCCAGAACCGAGGTGTGCCCGACCCGAGGGGACACTGGGGACCATCCCGGGAGGGACAGCAGGTCCTGGAAGGGACACGGGGGGCACTCGGGAGGGACACCAGGTCCCAGAAGGCGCTCAGGGGGGACACCAAGTCCCGGAAGGCACACAGGAGGCACTCGGGAGGGACACCAGGTCCTGGAAGGCACTCGGGAGGGACACCAGGTCCTGGGGGCAGCACGGGGGGAACTCGAGAGGGATACCAGGTCCTGGAAGGCACTCGGCGGGGACACCAGGTCCTGGAAAGCACTCGAGAGGGACACCAGGTCCCGGAAGGGACACCAGGTTCTCGGGGCAGCACGGAGGGCACCCGAGAGGGACACCAGGTCCTGGAAGGCACCCGAGAGGGACACCAGGTCTGGAAGGCACCCGAGAGGGACACCAGGTCCTGGAAGGCACCCGAGAGGCACTCGAGAGGGACACCAGTTCCCGGAAGGGACACGGGAGGCACTCGATCCTGGAAGGTACACCAGGTCCTCGGGGCAGCACGGAGGGCACTCGAGAGGGACATCAGGTCCTGGAAGGCACACAGGGGGCACTCGGGGGGGACTCGAGAAGGACAGCAGGTCCTAGAAGGCACTCGAAAGGGACAGCAGGTCCCGGAAGGTACACGGGGGGCACTCGGGAGGGACAGCAGCGGGCGCCCGGTCCCGAGCGCTACAGCAGAGTCCGGCCAGCAGCTGGCTCGCGTCGCGTCGCTCCTCGCTCCCCCAAGCTCACCTGTGAGCGCCTCCCGCAGCGCCCCGCTGAACACCTGCAGCTGCTGCTCGCTGACGCAGCCCCGCGTCCGCAGCAGGCCGGACACGAAGCCCACGGCGGCGGCGATCTCGGGCACCATGTCGGCCCGGGGGCCGCGGCGGTGGCTGTGGCGGTGGCTCATCCCGGCGGGGACGGGGAGGGCGGCGACACCCGGCACGGCCCGGCAGCTCCGCGGCGCTCGCTCTGCGCCGCCCGCTCCGCGCACGCCTTATATAGGGCGGCCGGGCGTGACGTCACGGCAGCCGCGGCGTTCCATTGGCTGCGCCCGTATGGAGATGAGGGAATGCAAATGGCGGTATGCAAATAGCGCGTGAGCTCAGCGCGCGGCGGCGGTGACGTCACAGCGGGGGGGGCGGTTGCCGGGGGAGGATCGGGGTGAGCGGGGGGGACAGGGATGGGACAGGAGAGGGACAGGAGAGGGACAGGGGACAGCGGGACAGGGACACGGCCAGCCCGCCAGGCCCCTCGGCAAGGCCCCCGTCAGGTGGTGGGGCTCCCGGGCAGCTGCCGGGGCTCAAAGTGCCCCCCGAGGGCAGAGCTGTGCTGAGCATGGAACCATCGCGGGACGTTAAAGGGACATTAAAGATCACCCAGTGCCACCCACTGCCGTTGGCAGGGACACCTCCCGCTGTGCCGGGCTGCTCCAAGCCCCTTCCAAGCTGGCTTTGGACACTGCCAGGGATGCAGGGGCAGCCACAGCTTCTCTGGGAATTCCATCCCAGCTCCTCCCCACCCTCGCAGGGAGGAATTTCTTCCCAATTTCCCATCTCTCCCTGCCCTCTATCAGTGGGAAGCCATTCCCTGTGTCCTGTCCCTCCGTCCCTTGTCCAAAGTCCCTCTCCAGCTCTCCTGGAACTCTCTAAGTTCTCCCATCCAGAAACCTCCTCCAGATGCCAGATCAACCCAGGGCTCTTTGCCACCCCACTGAAACCCCTTTATACATCAGGGGGTCTCTTCCCATCACCAAATTTCCTCCTCGAGACACATCCACAGATCCACATCCCTCAGACAAAGCCAAACCCTTCCCAGAGATCCCTCAAGTGTCCCACACAGGACATGAGGGGTGACACTGCTGTCACCAGCCTCACCTCCCTGCCTGAGGAGCATTCGAGGTGACACCTTCCAGCCCAAATCCAGGCTGCAGGAAGAGCCAAGGACATGTCCCATCATGGGGAACCAGGCAGGACAAGCCAAGGCAAGCGTGGATGGAGCAAAACACATCTCCAGGTGCTTCCACCCAGCCCAGCAGGAGGGAGAGGAGAAGCCCTGATGCTGTGGGAGATGAAGGAGCACCTGGAAGCCACCACAACGCCAGGAGCTGGCCCAGCTGGCCCAGCCACGCTGCCCAGGGAGCGCTTGCCCAGCTGCTGCTGAAACTGGCCCCGAGCTAGAGAGCAGTGGGAGGCTGAGCTCGGTGCTTTGATCAACCATGAGAGAGTTCCTATCAACCCGGGATGGGATCCTGGATGAATATTCCCTGGCGGAGAACCGGGATCGTTCCAAACCATCAGCTGGCAGCCTCCTCCCGCGCCAGGGGAGGACCTGAAGCCACAGCTCTGCTGGGATCCCAGAAAAACGCCCTCTCCTCCTCGTCTGGCATCTCCAGCAGCGCTGGGAGCAGCTGGGAAGGGCAGGGAAGGAGCTGCTGAGGTTTTGGGGTGCCCGGGGAGCTGCCCCCTGGCCGTTCCCACAGCGGCGTTCCCTGGCAAGGAGGAGCTGTGGCTGCTGGCACGGCGCCTGCCGGCACATCCCATCTCCTCCACAGCTCCTCAGGGTCCTGTCCCTCTGGAAAATCATGGATTTGTCGAGCAGGAATGTCCCCCGGTGTGCCCCCTAAAAACAGGGATGGCGTTGGGGCTTTGCGGCTTCTTTTGCAAGTCTTAAACTCACAATTATTTCTCAGGGCTCTGGGGTCTGATGGGAATTTTTGGGGCCTTTTTCTTGCAGCCTGTGGTTGGTTTTATTCCCTCTCTGCACACAGGATTTCCCATCTGACAGGCTGGGCAGCAAGGGGAACAGGAATTGGGAATGAGACAGGAATCGGGGTGAGAAAAATGGCTTTGGAAGTCATGGAAGAGCTGGATCCAACAGCAGGAAACCAAATATTAAGAACTACTCGACTTGGGACCAGTGAACACTGACCCAATACATTTCTGTGAGCTTTGACTGTATAAAATATCTGAAAAATCTAATAAAATCCACGTGTCATGGGATGATTCTCTCTGCACAGCCGGGCTGTGTGTGGATGAGATGATTTCTGTGGCACATCCTGGCCAGAAAATAAAGTAACGCCTTGACTCTCTAACATTCAGAACGTTGTTGTTTTTGTTTTTCCCGCAGTTTTGGTGACACTCTGACCCCATTTCATGCCCTGTGAGTGCAGCAGGCCCAGGTTAGGGTCAGGATTGTGAGGAGACAGAGCCAAGGGGACCCCAAATCCCTCCCTCCCCTCTCCATCTGCCACCCCATTCATCCGCAGAGCAGAAGAAATCAAGCAAATCTCCTGCTATAAACCAGATTTGCCTTTGTAAGCTTTGAAATAAACCCAAGGATTAAAGTCTAAGGCCTTTTTTTTTTTTTTTTCTATTTTTTTTTTTTTTTTTAAAAGTCAGCAACACACATGAAAGAGTTATTCCAGAGGCCCCTGGAAGAGGCTGGATAAACATCCAGCGTGTCCATGCACGGCTCCAGAGCTCTGAACACACCTGTGCTGCCGGGCAGCCACGTTCAGGGCAGGTGGGGAGGCAGAAAAATCAAAATCCAGCAAAGGCATCCCGGTGGGAGACATCCCTGTGCAAATACCGCCTGAAAACACAAAGGGAAAAGAAAAAAATAGCCAAAAAACTCTTCAAGTTTTTGGGGTTTTTTTTCACTCAGTGAGTTGGGAGCAGAGAGAAGGGCTGGTGTGTGCCAGCCTCGGGAATATCGGGATTTATGGAATCATATACAAGGAATCATCCCGCCCTGATTCAGGGGATTGGAGCAGGAGGTCGCCCAGAATAGCTCTAATAACCAGGGCTATTAATTTGCCATTAGAGGCTAACTGGGCTCGTTAGGCGCTGATGAGGATGAGCCAGCCTGACCCAGCAGGTTCCCCTGGTCCCCGCAGGATGGGAGAAGTGGTGGCACCATTCCCCAAATTCCCATTTATTCCCATTCCCAATTCCCGGTGCGTTCATTCGGGACACGGCGATCCCAAATCAGCTTGGCCCCGCTAAGCCCTTCCAATAGGAGATTTCCTGTGGAGCTCAAGGCCCTCTAAGCGGGTTATCTGCCCCTAATTTCTGGCCCTGTTACGAGGCTGGAGTTTTTAAGGCTTAAAAACTCCTCGGCTCAAACACCTTGGAGGAATCACAGAGCAAACAAACCATCAGGGAATAAAATTCAGCTCAAAAAGAGAATTTAGAGCTGGGGTTGAGGCTGTGCTGGCTGGGTTCGTTTTCCACCCTGCGTTTAGCTGAGAGCATTTCGATTTCAATGAGGAAAAAAAACACAACCCAAACTCAATAAATTTCTGCTCAGGGATTGGCCAGGCTGGGGCTGGAACTGGTCTGACAGGAATCAGGAGTTCAGATAGGCTCCTGAGCACTCCTGTTTAGCCAAATGAGGCTCCAAACCAGTCGAGCTGGAAATTTTACAATTAAAAAAAAAATAAGAGGAACATTTGGCTTTCAATCAAGGGTTAAAACCCGAGCTGCTCGCAGGGACTGAGGCTTTGCAAGTCAGCAGCTCGGGGTGTTTTCTGCTCACCTAAAAGGCAGCAGTTCCCACGCTACGCTGGACTCGTTGTGGGTTTTTTCGGGGACGGTGACGACACCCTGAAGTCTGATGTTTATAGGGCATGAGGCACCAAACCCCAATTCCAAGCTGCCCTGGAATCCCAGCCCAGCCAGGGCCACAGGGAGGCAGGAAAAGAGTCCCCCAGAATTAAGAATTAACATTTAAATCCTGCTCATCAGATGTGTCCCACTTGCTAAATCAGCTGTCACCTCTCCCAGCAGCCACCCCAACCTTTGGGAAGGATTTGAAGGTTATCTCTGTCGATTTGAGCTGGGGTTTTATTTAAGTTTAGAGGGGGAAAAAACGCTGGGAACGGTCGAGAACTGTAAAAAATAAAAGATGTATTGGCCTGGCTAAAATCTCATTGTGTGGCCATGCCGGAGGAGGGACAGACAACTGAAGCCACCTGGTTGGTGACACCAGTTAAGCACAATCAGTGGGAATTTAAGGGGGAAAAGCCCAGGGGTAAGCCGGGCTAAGATGTTTAATCACAGCTGTAATTGGTAACCCGGCTGTGACCCCAGAACGGGCCTGGCAGGCAGGGGAACAATAAGGCAGAGCTTCAAGCCCAGCCTACACTTAGGGCTCATCAAACCCGGGTTGTGAAATGAGGCTGGGAGTGAGCCGTGTGAAACAGGGGACAAGGGACAGGGACATCAAACCGACCCCTCCGGAGCTGGGGCTGCTCCGTGTCTCACTGCACGTCCGGATTCCCGGGAATTCCGGGCTCCTCGGAGCTCCTCGGCCCCAAAACTGCTCCTCCACACCGATTTTGGAGGCTTTTGTCAACGCCAGCCTTTGTTTGTCGCTGTAACCGGAGCCCTGGGGACATTGGGATGTGGGGACAGGACATGCCGGGACACATCTGGGGCATGTCCAGGCAGCTTCCCTCGTCCTATAAAAGAGCTTTAAATATTCCCCTCGGCCCCTGGGTGGATTTGCGTGGCTGGGAGCTGGATTTCCACCCTGCATTTCCACACGGGAGCTGCTGCAGCCCAAGGCAGAGCCCAAAAGGTCCCTCAGAGCCACCTTTCGCACAGCAACCTCCCTCTGCTCCACTTTTCCTTCCTCCATGCCCCATTCCCTCGTGGAAAACAACTCCTCTGACGCACTGCGAGTGTCCCGTCTGCTCCTGGAGCATTTTGGGAAGCAAACATTGGTTTTTCTTCACCCTCCCCAGGACTTTGGACTCAGTTTGCTGCTGCTGCTGCTGAGCTCCATCAGCCCCAGAGCACTCAGGGGTTTCTCTGGTCTCAGTTTCCTGCTGAGCTCTTGCTGATGTCATTTTGGGCAAAAATTTGTCGAGAACTCAACATTTTCGGAGTGTCCCATCTGCTCTGGAGCATTTTAGGAAGCAAACATTGCTTTTTCTTCACCCTACCCAGGACTTTGAACCCAGTTTGCTGCTGCTGCTGAGTTCCAGAAGCCCCAGAGCACTCAGGGGTTTCTCCTCAGTTTCAATTTCCTGCTGAACCCCTGCTGACGTCGTTTTGGGCAAGAATTTGTCGAGAACTTGATATTTTCAGAGAGGAAGCCTCAGCCTCGGGTTCCTCCCAAAGCTGCCTCGGCGGGGAAGGTGTGGAGATGACCTCAGAGATGGTTTCCTGTTCTTTTTCCACATCCTCCCCGCACGATGCCACCGCCTCCACCCAGCCCTGTCCTTGTCACACAGGGGGGACAGAGGGGACAGAGGCACCCCGGGGATGGAGGTGTTTGCACAGTCAGCTCCAGGGAAAGTCGGCAGCTGGAAAAGCCGGAGCAGCCTTGTTGGTTTAGGAGATAAAAGGGTTCCGGAGGGCTGGAAGCAGAGCAGGGATGAGGGACGGAGGTGAGCAGTGCCCCGGTGCTGCCCCACCCGTGTGGCCTCGGTGATAAAATCTCCGCCAGCCCAGGGTAAACAGCACGTGGGGACACAGCTGGGCACAGGCAAATTGTCCCTGTAATCACCCCTTATCGGGGTGGGGCTGCCAGCCAGGCCTTGCTCTTTCCCCTCTGGAAACTCCCAGGATAAACACTGACTCCAGTCAAAACAGCCCGGCCGCTCCCACGCACACCTGGGCACAGGTAAAGCCACCAGGTAAAGCCACGGCTGGCTCTGCTGGAGGAGGTGGGGATGGCGCAAAATCCTCTTCACCACCACGAAGACACCCACGGACGTGGATCCGTGAGGAATTAGGAGGAATTCCGTGAGGAATGAGGGGTTCCAGAATGGAGAAAACAGCCTGGGAGATGCTGTGTGCTAATTCCGAGACACAAAACATGGGCAGGACGTGGCACGGTGGGATAACAGGGAAGAATTCCTCCCATCTCCCAGAATTTTTTGGGGCCAAGCCTCCCTGCTCGGGTGTCTCTCACACCTTTCCTTGTAAGGCAGGGATGGGTTTAAGGATTTCCCATTTCCCCGCTGCCACGCAGCTACGAGAAAGGGATTTTTCTTTTCTTAGAAACGAGAAGTGGAAAAAAAACAATTAAAAAAAAAAACCAACAAAGAAAAAAATCCAAACCCCTTCTGCTGAAACCACAAGGCAGGATTTTTTTTGTTGTTGTTTTTGAGAATGTGCCTGGGCTGCCAAAGTGCAGCTCAGCCAGGCTTGCGCATTGCCCAAAATCTGCGTTTCTTTGCTCGGGGAGCGTATGGAGAGGGGAACGAGTGGTGCAGCTCCATGGCAACCCCAATCACTGCCACAAAAACAAGGCTAAGAGCACCAAAGCCTCCGTGGCTGGAGCAGCTGGGAAGGGAATTTCCTGACCCTGCTTAGAGCTGCCTGCAGCCTTGGCTGGGCTTGAATGTGCTTGCTAAAAGGCTGTGAAAAGCAGTTTATTCTCTGGATTTTGGAGGGGGAGAGCTGGAGACAGTCACAGATTAAATGGATTTTTATTGAGGTGGATTAAATGGATTTTTGTTAATGGATTTATATGTTACACAGGCCACAGCCCCGTTCCTGGCTGCGGGGTTTTGTGGGGTGCACAGTGTTCCAGTGGGATTTTTCTGGATGTTCTGTGCTTTCCCACAAGGCTGAAGGGATCGAGACAGTCACAGGTGTAGCAGGTGCTGATGAGAAGAAGCAAATCCAGATTTGGGTCTATCCCAGCTCATCCAGGACTGATTCCAGGCCTCATTCCCTCCATCCCGATGGATCCACCTTCCCCTCATCTCCCTCCCCACTGTTGCTAACCACATCACTTTTAAAATTTTTATTTTATTTCTCAGGCCAGAACAACATCCTGGCTAGAAAATAAAGTGATGCCATGACTTTCTAACATTAAAATTTTGTCTGAGGGTTTTTTGTTTTCCCTGTAGTTTCAGTGACACCATCACAGCCTGGATTAGACCAGGAATAACCCACAGCTCCAATCCATCCCTCTGCAAATCCAAATCCATGGTGGACTTTTGTCCCCCAGCCAGCCTGGGGACACTGCGGCGTGGGAGGGAAGGGACACTGGGAGAAAATCCTGGGGGCTCTTCTCAGGCTACACCCACAAAATATGAAAGAGGCCACGGCTTCCCAGGGAATTAGGAACGAGCAGCAATTAGGGCACAAAGATAAAGCGGGGAACACCCGGGCGGTGCCTCTTCCCAAACTGATCCCTGCTCCCCGAGATCCCTCCTGGTGACACAAGGGGACTCTGAGGGATTGCTCCGGGCTGTTCCCAAGGAGTCCTCGCCCTTCTCCTGGCCAAGGAGGAGGGTTGGGTTTGCAGGGTGAACCACATGGATCCACCTTCCTGAGCTTGGGAAAACTCCATGGAAAAACCCACAGATCTGTCGTGTTGTCACAGAGCTGTTCCACAGGGAATTCTGAGAGCTTGGGATCTTGCCACCCTGGCCAAGGTGGAGGGTTGGGTTTGTTGGGGTGATGCAGCGGGGTGAATCACATGGATCCACCCGGCTTCCCAAACCTGGGAAAACTCCTTGGAAAAACCCACAGCTCTGCCGTGTTGTCACAGAGGGAATTCTGAGGGCTGATCCCACTTGGGGCCTTGACACCAGGGATGGGAACAGCAGGGAAAAATCCCCCATCAGTGCTCCAAGGCCCTTCCCGAGATATCCAGCGCCCTTGGGAGAGCAAACAGCCCTTAAAAGGGTCTCAAATTCCAGCTTTCCCCTCCCTCCTCCTCCTCCTCCTCCTCAGGAGATCTCCCGGGCCCAGCAGCTTCCGCAGGGAGCGAGGCAACCGAAGGCCTCTGGAGCAGAAAAACCAGCTAAAAATAACTGCCACCCCCTCACCCTGCCGGATCCAGAGCCCAGGAGGGCTTTGCTTGGCCTCTGGCCACGTTTGGCAGCCTTAAATGGGGATTTTTTCCCTCTTTCCAGCAAGGCCGCGTGGTGCTGCGAGCTTCAAGGGATTCTAGCTCTGAGCTCCTCAAATCTCCCCCTGTTTGAGGCTTTTATTGCCCCTTTTTTTTTCCCCCACCCCCTCCCGTGAAGGGGGTGAAATTCCTCCTTAATTTAGGGGAGGTTGAGGCTGAGGGAAAAGCTGGGAATGGGAATTATTCCTGCCGATCCAGGGCAAGGCCTGAAACGCGGGAGTCAGCTGAGGGAAGCAGGGAATGATGAAAAACCCCAAATTTCCCTTTGGGCTGTTGGTGTTTCAGGGTGGGGGAAAAAACCTCTGGGCTTTGAAGGGTTTTAGAAGCTGCTGAAGGCATTAAATTCCCTGATTTTCCTGGAATTCTCTGGACTGGTGACTCTGGATGAGGTGCTGACAGTGACAGGAGAGTGACTCAGGTTTCTCTGGATGAAGCCAAAGCCATTCCAGGTTTGGAGCTGGAATGAGGATCCAGGAATTTTGCTGCTCACTCCTCAGGCAGGGAAAGGACAGAATTCCTTGGAGGAGCCTGGAAAAGGCTTGGGAAAAAAAAAAAAACCCAGGGAGATGCCTTTTGTCTGCCAAGAGCAGGATTTGAAGGAGGGATCCGCAGAGCTGGCAGATCTTTCTGTTGCCAACAAAACGCTTTAAGGAGGTTTTTCCCCATTTTGTTGGGGAATTTGCTGGAATTTCTCATCCAAAGGAAGGGAGGGAGGACAAAATGAGAGGACAAAATGTCCCCTGTGGGGTGACAGCTCCGAATCTGTCCCTTCCCTGGTGTGCCCCACCTGAACCTGGATCCTTCCCATCCTCAGGTTTCATTTCCTTCAGAGCTGAAACAAGAGACAAAAATCCTCTTTTTTTAAAAAAAAATTAAATTTTTTTTTACAATAAGAAAGGGGAAAAAATTGGAGAATTGGTGTCGTTCTTCTCCCAGCAGGAGCAGCACAACCACGTCCACTTCAAAGGTGTCACCTGAGCCACACCTGAGCAGGAAAATCATCTGCAGGGCCACCTTGGGCTCCCGAAACGCCCCTGGGGATGCGAAAAATTGCCCCCAATTACTCCTTGGGCTGCTGAAATTCGCCATAATTGCCTTAATTACGCCTAATGACACCCGGGCCATGCAAAGAAAGGCATCACACGTGGGATAAAAAAAGGCTCTGACCACATCTGGCCCAACCTGAGCTGGACCCACTCTGCCTCTGCCCGGCAGGTTCCTAGATAAGATGAAAGCTCTGGGTGTGATCCTCACTTTGGGCATTCCTGGATCCTTCCAGGTTGGGGAAAAAGGGATTTTCCAGCCAAACAGCATCTCCCAGTGTCCCTGTCCTTCAGCTGGGGCTGTCCCAGGTGAGCCAGCTCCTCCTCCTGCCTCCTTAACCTGATTTTTTTTCTGTGGATTTATTTATTTTCTGCTGATTTATTTGTTTTTAAGAGCGGGGCCTGCCTTATCTCCCGGCCACCCACGCAGAAGGAGGGATTTGGCAGGAGAGCAGAGGCAGGAAAAGGTGCTGTGCCATGGATTTGGGTTTTTCCCAGGAGTCAGGTGGGGATTTGACTTCAGCCTGACTTAAAGGATTGTTGTAAAATGTTCAGATGTACAGCTATTTGTGTGTTTCTATAAAAGCTGGTTGGGATAACATACCCCTGCCAGTGTGCTCTGATTTTATCCCCCATTTTATTTTATTCCTCTTTATTTTAAATCCCCCTTTATTTTTTACCCCCTTTTAAAAATACTCCTTATTTATTACCCCTCTTTCCTTTACCCCTTTTTTATCCCCCTTTATTTTTACCCCCCTTTTTAATCCTTTTTACCCCCTTTTTTATCATTTTTAACCCCCTTTTTTATCCTTTCCCCCCTTTTTAATCCTTTTTTACACCCCTTTCTTTTTCCTTTTTTTATCCCACTTTACTTTTTATTCCTCCCTTATTTTTTTATCTCCCTTTATTTTTTTCCCCAAATTTTCTACCCCCTTTTTTAATCCCCCTTTCCCAACTTTTAATCCCCCAAACTTTCCTCCTCCACCTCTTCTCCACAAACATTTCAGACCCCCCTAAAAATACCCCCATTTTTGCCTCAGCCCACAAAAATCTCAAATTCTCCAGGATTCAAATGATCTTTTCCATTCCCAAAAGGAACAGAGGCTGGAATGGAGGAAAAAGCGAATCTAAATGTGATTTTGGCGAAGAATTCCACCCGAATTAACGCTCGGCAGCGAAGCGACGCTTCCCAAAGAGAAAGGAAAATATTATGCTGAGCCGAGGGGAAAAAACAAAAAAAAACCCAGGGAGCTCTGCCAGGCCTGGAGTGTGTTTATCCCAAGGATTGTTGGAGCTCTCAGTGCTGAATTACTGACAGAGCCCAGCTGTTCCCGAATCCCTCTGCTCCCAAAAAAGGGCTGTGCTTCCCTTCCTTCCCTTCCCCAGCCTGACGTGGCCCCACGGACGTCACCCGAGCAGCAGGAAGCGGCCAAGGGCTCCGTCCCAAACAAGTGACGTGGGACACAAACCCTCCCAGGGAGGGCACAGGGTCTGGAGAGCAGCCACGATCCCAAAGATGGAGATTCCGACGGGATTCCGGCGCTGGGAGAGCCCTGGGAATGACAGGGGGTTCTGTTGTCTGGGTTTTGTGGGGTTTTGTAGGGTTTTGTAGGGTTTTGTGGGGTTTTGTAGGATGTAATTGAGGAGGGGAACATCCCCTGGAATAGGGGGATGAATCCAGCCTGGAAGTGGGGAAGGGATGGGGAAGATCCAATCTGGGTTTTTCCTGGGAGATAATGGGGATTTTCAGCGGGAAAACAAGTCCCTTTCCATGTCCTGGTTAGGGATGGGACCAGGGGGTGTCCGCTTCCCTGGGGGTGAAATAAAGGGTCAGGAAATAGGGAAACTCAGGAAAAATTTGTTCCATGAGGGAAAATGTCGGCTGATCCAAGAAATAAGTATTTGAACAATTCCACTTCCTCCTCTCCCCCCCCAAACCCTCCCAGAGAGGCCCTGCAGTGAAAACCAGGAACAGCAGCCAAATCCCAAGGCAATTCCCTCTCTCCAGCTTCCCCAATCCCACAAACGCTGATCCCAACCGGATCCACACCCCAGTCCCAGTGCTCCCAGTGCTCCCAGCGCAGCCCGGAGTGCCGGCGGTAATTAGCAGTTTCTTTGAGGGATTTCACTTTTATTCCTTTCAACTCCTCGCCCTGCTGGGGTTTCCTCTCCCGGCTGCAATATTCCAGAGGTTTTTTGCTGAATCTGCTCCGGGTGACACCAGGAATGCCAGACTGGGTTGGGTTGGACTCAAAGGTCCTGGGACAGGAAGTTCTTGTATCCATGAGCTCGCAGAAGGAAAGATTTGGATCATTTCCAGATCCTTCTCCAGCTCCGTTCTCCATGGAAAAAGCCTTGAGGAGCTCAACACTGAAAAAGGATTGGAATTGTGGAATTTCACAGCACCATAAAATCCTCACACCCTTAAAACCCATAACCCCCCAACCGTCACCCTCGAAAAATCCCCAATTTCTGGCTTCATTCCTTCATTTTCATTAAGGTTTTTACGCTCTCCCCCTGTTGCTGAGCTAACCACTGCCAAGGGAACAGGATATTCTGTCCCAAAAAACCTTGAGCGGGGAAAAATACAGGAGATAAACCCCATCCAGCAAGATTTGGGAGCGAAATTTCTGCTGTTCCCAAGCAAGGCCAAGTGTGGGGACAGCGTGGGGACAGAGATAATGGCCCTGGCCAGAATGAAGGTCACATTTAACCCCGCTCAGGAAAGCTGAACTGGGGGGTCAGCCTGACTCCAGAGCTATTTTCAGCCCTGGGAGGTTGAAGGGCAGGGAATATTTTATTTAAAAGCTATTTGGTTGCTCCAGCAGGGCCCGAAATGCCCTTCAATTAGTTAAAAACCTTCATTTTAACAGGAATTTGTGGCTGGGAATGAGAGGATTTCACACCCTGGGAAGGGGATGTGACGATCCACACCATTTTCAGACCCCTTTGTTTTTATTTTCCCCGGCTTTTTTTGCAGCGTGGGTGTTGGAAATTCAGGATCAGCGGGGTTGTCTCAGCAACAGTTGCCTCGATGCTCCTGTAAATGTTTAATGGGAAGCTTATCTGCCTTCCCTGCCCAGATGGCTCAGGTTCTGGAGCTGGGAGAACACGGATTAATCGGGAAAGGGCAGATGTTGGCTCCCCAGAAAAAGGGCTTAGGATGTAATTAGATGAGCTGGGATGGGGCTGTGGGGGCAGAGCATCCTCAGAAGGGTTCAGGGGGACAAGGGAGGAGCTTCCTGAGGTGCTGGTGAGGTGTAAACATCCCAAAAAAAACCCCGGGATGAAATGCAGGATATCATCCCCACATCCCAGCTGGGTGATGGATTCACCCCCAGTTTGTCTCAGATCCCAATCCTGGGATCCCAATCCCAATCCCTGGGGATTGTCGGGGTGGGATGGATGAGGAAAACAGGTCCTGCTCCTGCCACGTGGAATCCTGGCTGGAAGGAGTTCGGGATCTGCCTGGTGCTGATGTTTTTCCCCTAAATAACAGCCGAAATCAGTTCGAGCAGGGAGATGCATTACCAATCCTAAACGGATTTGGGGGAGATTACACATGCTTTAATAAATCCAATTTTTAAAAGATCAGGCTATAACAGAAAAAAAATATTTCATGCAACATAAGGCCCATTAAAAAAACCGTAAAGAAAATCCAGAGCGGCTGATACAGAGCTCCAATTATCCATGAGATATTTCCTGAGCCAAAACATGAGATATTTCCTGAGCCTCATTGATGTAAATCCAGCATTCCTGGAGTCCTTTTTCCCATTCGCTGGGCATGGATATATTTCTGTGCAGGGCAGGGATTTGGGAATCTGTCTGAAGGCCTGGGAAGGCAGGAAATCGTGATTTTTGGGATGGGATTTTTGGGATGGGTTCCCATTCCCAGGCACACAGAGCTCCCCCGAGTTCACCACCACAGGGAAAGGCAATGCTGAGCTCCAGGGAATGTCGGGGAGATTCCTGCAGGGCAGAGTCAGGGTTTATTTTTGGGGAGCAGGACGGTCAGAAATCGAGTGGGAGCCTTTCCAGAACATCAGAGAAGCTGGAGATTTGTTTGCAGAGCCTGATGACGGCAGCTCAGCGCCGAGGGAAAATGAGGGATGATGAAAGATGCGCTGGGAGGGAGGAATAGACAATGCGAGGTGGCATGGAATCCTGATGGAAAAAAAACTCTTCTGAGCGCTCCTAAAACATCCCCGGGGACAGGAGGTGAACAAACGGCACTGGAGGAGCAGCAGGGGGGAATGGCTGCGGCATTTCGTAATCAGGGTGAGTCAGAGCTGGTATTTCTGGGAATGTGCGTGCGGCAGGGAGGCAGGGAGGTAGAAATCTCCCCCGGAGCAGGGGAGGGTTGGGGTCTGAAAATCAGCGCTGCTTCTCCCGTGCGATGGGAAAATCAGGTGCCAGGGGAAGATGGGGTGAAGTGGGACAGACGGATGAGGAGTTGGGATTGGGGAAAACAGCTCAAAAATAGAGCCTTTCCCACAAATAACCTGAGGAGATGCAGGGAGAGGGGAGTGTTCCTGGATGTCCCAGGCAGGAGGAATGCCCTGAACTTCATGGATCTCCTGACCAAGACCTTTGGGAGGAAGGAATTCGAGGAGTTTTCTCAAGGTCAGTCTGACCAAAACCAGCTGCCAGATATTTGCTGTGCTGCCGGAGGGACAGGGTGGCATCACCATCCCTGGAGGTGTCCAAGGAACACCTGGATGTGGCGCTGGGCTGGTGACAAGGTGGGCATTGGTCACAGGTTGGACTCGATGGTCCTGGAGGGCTTTTCCAGCCTCAAGGATTTTGGGATTCTGTGTTCATCCCGGACCTTCATGCAGGGCTTCCCACAGGATGGATCTCATGGCAGCTGCGACCTCCACCCTGCAGCGACCCCAAATGTTCTGTGCGGCAGAACAGGGAGAAACTGGACCAGGCCAGCTCCCAAATCCCTCTCCTGAGGCAGCCAAGCAGATTCCAGCCCTGCCAGCATTCCCATTCCCTCCTCACTCCCATTCCAGCAGCTCCCTGTGCACACAGGGAAGGACAGAAAGATGACCTGATGGGACATCTGAGATGGCCAGAAGGGATGGATTTATCCCTGCCAAGGCACTGGCGTGCTCTGCTGTAGGGGATGGGATTCCCGAGCAAGGAAATAAATAGATTAATTGAGATAAATTAATGCCTTCCCAGGCATTCTGACAGGTTGCAGGGTTGGAGGAGTTTCTGGTGGGATAATAATTTAATAATTTCTCTTTAACCCTAAACCAGTCGCGGCTTGGAGAGAGACTTTGGACAAGGGATGGAGTGACAGGGTGAGGGGGAATGGCCTTGGGATGAGGGAGAGCAGGGCTGGATTGGGTCTTAGGGAGGAATTGTTCCCTGGGAGGGCCTGGAATGGAATTGCCAGAGAAGCTGTGGCTGCCCCTGGATCCCTGGAAGTGTCCAAGGCCAGGCTGGACAGGGCTTGGAGTGACCTGGGACAGTGGGAGGTGTCCCTGCCCGTGGAATGGGATGAGTTTAAGGTCCTGTCCCACCCAAACCAGTCTGGGATTCCATGATTCCATGTCTTACACAGGCTTTAAAACCCCGGAGAACCAAATTGCCTTTATCCTGTTTTTCCTCACCTATAGCGAGGACAAATGCTCCATTTCTCTATAATAGGGCAAAAACAGAAATTCCTCTTCACCTCAGTTCTCGATTTGTGACTGAACAAAGAGGAACAACAACTGAGCTTTCTGGCTCACAACCACTTTTCTCCTCGAAATGTTGCCGGAAGAGTCCCGGAAAATCCCGAAGAAGAGCAGGCAACATTGACATCTGCTGTCTGGAATCTTAATAGCCACGGACTCCAGGATTCCCATAAAGCCAGGAGCACGAAAACAGCCCGAAAAAAAAAGTTGAAACAGAGAGTATTGTTTGCAGAAAGCTTTATTTAATCATCACTATCATGTTCAACTGGATCCGAGGGATGGAGAAGTGGGGGGATCGGGGGGGGCGCAGTGGGGGGCCAGTTGCAGGAGGAGCTGGCGGCATCAAAAAACAGCCCATCGGAGCACATCTGCGAGTAGGTCTGGCCGTCATAGCAGTTGTAGAATTTCCTGCGGTCCATGGGGTCGGGGTATTGCCCGTTGGGTTTCCCGACACAGAATCCAGAATCGAAGGTGGTGGGGGGGATGGTGGTGGGATCCTCAGTGGCGGTAAGCAGGGGCTCAGTGGAAGGAACACAGTCTGGAATTCAAGCAGGAAAAGAGGATTTTCATGCTGGAAGTGTCTCATCCCTCCCATGCCTCCGTAGGAAGCTTGGGAGTCTCTGTTAAGGAGCTGCTGCCTGTGGTTGTGGTGGGAGCCTCAGTGATGAGAGGCAGGGGCTCAGATGGGGGAATTCAAGCAGGAAAGGAAAATTTTCATCTTGGAAGTGTCTCATCCCTCCCATCCCTTCCTAAGGAGCTTGGGAGTCTCCATCAAGGAGCCTCAGTGATGGGGGACAGGGGGAACACAGTCTGGAATGGAATAAATTGATGTGATAAAGAAATTGATGGAAATAAATTGATTAATGCCTTCCCAGGCAATCTGAGAGGTTGCAGGGTTGGGCGAGTTTTTGGAGGGAACCAACCTCTAACCAACTAACCCTAAACCAGTCTTGGAGAGGGACTTTGGACAAGGGATGGAGTGACAGGGCAAGTGGGAATGGCCTTGGGATGAAGGAGGGCAGGGTTAGTTGGATTTTAGGGAGCAATGGGAAAACAGGAAAGGAAAATTTTCACATTCCCAGTGTTTCATCCTTTGCAGGGAGCTCGGCAGTCTCCTCCAAGGAGCATCTGCTCTCCTGGAGCCACTCACCACCATTCTGCAGCCCCAGGCCGTTCTTCAGGGTGGAGATCAGGGGGTATTTGCCCTCCTTGCAGAAATCCCCAGTGAAGTCATCCATATCCAGGGCCCAGACCATGGCACCTCCAAAGTTGTTCTTCTTCAGCCAGTCAACCTGTGGGGTGCCAGGGAGAAATCCTGGTGAGTCCCAGGAACTGATCCCAAGGAAGGTTCCAGCCCTGTCCCATCCCAGCCCTGCTGTCCCCAGACCTTGAGGCCAAAGCTCTTGACGTTGTCATAGCCAACCCATTCGCTGCCCTTGTAGGCGTAGGGAACATCCTGGGGTTCATCCCAAGCCTGGGTGGCTCCGGAGCTCAGGAGAGTGCAGATCTAGGGAGAAGGGAGCAGGAAAGTTATCCATGGAAAGAGAAAAGCCCAGGCTGTATCCTGGGGTTTTGTGCCATTTCCCTGCTTAAGTGTATAACTTTTCCCCAGGAATTCCATCTCAGCCATGCAGAAAACTCCATGGGAGCTTCCTGATAAATTCCCCCAAATGTTTTGAGAAAGGAATGCAATGGGATCACACACACCTCGTAGTAAGCCAGAGTTCCAGGTGCCCCAGTGTAAGGTCCAGCAGGGCCAGGGCCAGATGCTGGAGCTCCAATGGAGGTGTTGGATGGGTTCTGCAGGGTGAAGCTCTTTCCATAGGTTGGGAATCCCACCAGGAGCTTCTCAGCTGGAGCACCGTTGTCCTTCCAGTAGTTCATGGCATATTCCTGCAAGGAACCAGTCCTGCTCAAGTCTTTGCTGGGATTTGTGGGATGGATTCCTCGAAATGTCCTTGGCAGAGCCATCAGGGGTCTGAGGGCTGTGGCTGTCCCACAGTGATACTCACAACGTTGAAGTAGTTTTCCCACTGTCAGCGGGGCCGGCGAACAGGGGGCTGTTCTCACCAGTGTTCCTCTCCCAGGATCCATGGAAGTCGTAGGTCATCACGTGGATGTAATCCAGGTACCTGTGGGGAGCAGGGGCTGTGTGCTGGCCGGAGTGACCACAGCTCAGGGTGGCTGGTCACCCTCCAGCCCAGCCACGGCCCCTCCTGCTGCCCATGGGGCTCCCTCAGGGGCTCTTTGGGGCTTTCCCTTGCAGGAACGCAGCCCAGCCCACCTGAGATCCCAGGCTTTCCCACTCACTTGCCAATCTCAGCGATCTCGTAGCCAGACTGGATGGTGGGAAGTCCAGCAGCAACAGCAGCAGTGACCATAAGCCTGGGCTGGTTGGTCTGTTTGGCTTCTTCCTCGAAGGCTGCCAGCATTTCCTGAGGGATGCCAGGGACAGCAATCACTGGCAGCTCTGGGATGGAGCTTTGCAGCCACCAGAGCTCACAGGCCTGCAGCCAAGCCCACCTTAACCAGGGTGGTGAAGAGCCTTGTCCTGGGCAGGGCTGCCCCTGGAGCCAGGGTATTCCCAGTCCAGCTCCAGCCCATCGAATCCGTAGAGCCACAGGAACCTGAGCACGGAGCTGATGAAGATCCGGCGGTTCTTGGTTGTGGAAACCATGGCCGTGAACCTGGGCAAGCAGAGGAGAGAGTTGAGTTTCAGTGAAGTGTATTCCTCTTCTCTTTTCAAGTTGGTGTTTAGGGCATGGTTTGGACTCACTTCTGGGTGCCAAAATTCCATCCTCCAATGGCCAGCAGGGTCTTCAGATTGCTGTTCCTGCAAAGGAACAGGGGCAGAAAGCGGAGTTACTGCAAGTCCACAGCACCCGAGCCACTGTCCCCATGCTCAGGGCATGGCACTGTCTTCCTCCCCTGCCCTGTCCGTGTCTCTCTCCCTCTCAGCTTCCCTCACCCAGAGCTGCTGTCGCTGTGCTGAGAGTGAAGCACAGGGCAGGAGCAGGGAGGGAGAAGCAGAACTCACTGGTTCTTGAGGCCATTGAAGGACTTGTACAAGGTTTCATCATTCCATTCATAGGTGGTGATCTGGTTGTTGTTCATGCCAGCAAAGGCATAGATCAGGTGGTTGCACAGGCAGGGGTCGACATTTTCAGGGGTGAATTTGCCGAGGCCAGGTCTGTACTGAGCCCAGTTGGTGAAGTAACAGGTGAGCACATAGGCAGAGCCTGCAGGGACACACAGACACGCAGAGGCTGCAGGGCACTGCGCACAGCCCAGGCACCGCGGGCACAGCATCCCCACGGAGCTGCTGGCACAGCGCCGGGCACAGGGACAGGGCAGCAGCGCTGGGCATCCCTCGGACACTGCCAGGCTGCCCGGGACAGCCCTGCAGGCGCTGCCTTCCTCCTGTGGCCCTGGGCATGGGGCAGTCCCGCAGCCTGTGGTGCCCTGCAGCTCCTGCCTCGGGCTCCGTGCCCCAAACGGGACCTTCCTGCCCAGGAGACACCAGGGATCTCCTGCAGAGCAGGGCTGGGAACGGGGAAGGCACTGTGTGGGTTGGATCTGGCTGGCAAGGGTTTGGGGAAGCTGTTGTGGGGAAGAAGCACTTACCGACATGGGCGTTCAGCAGCAGCAGGGCCAGACCTGGCAGGGCACAAGGAAACAACAAAGGAGTCACTGTCTGCTCTTAAGAAATGCAAAGCTCTCATGCAAGACTCTCTTCCCAAGATGAGGCAGAAGAGTGTTGTCAAATCATTTCAAGTAAAAGCAGAGAAGAGAATCCGAACAGGATTCCAAAGCAGTCATTTGATTTTTAGATTTAGATTTAAAAGTGCATTCCAATCCCAGCCTGCACTGAACCCTTTTCATGTTCAAAGCAGAACAGATCCCCAACAGCAGCAGCCCCAAAGAACAGAACCTTCCCTCCCAAAGGGAAATGATGCAGTCTTTGGTAGAAAAGAGAGAGCAGCATTTTTACCCCACCAGCCCCCTGTCCAGGCAGCAGAATGACAGTGGCAGAGCCACAGCCCTGGCCAGCAAGGCAGAGAGCTGCAGTTTGCAGCAGCACTCACCGGTGAGCAGAGTGAGCTTGGCCATCTTGGACCAGGACTGATGTGCTCAGGCTCTCTCCCATTTTTATACTCTGCTCCTCTCTCCTGCCAATCTTGCATCAACAGCCATCGACAAATATTATGCAACTTAGCAAAGATCAGTGTCACCAAGTGTGACACCAAGACAATGGGGCTGAGCACTCCAGCTGGAGGGGTCACTGCTGTGGGGCTGTGCCATGTCCTGGTGCCACAGAGCAGATGAAGAATGGCATCAGATTTCTTTGATTGTTCAAATGTTGTTTCCAGTTTTGTCACCTCTGGTGACTGTGCAGGGCCCATGGGCTGAAGGGTGTGACCTTGTGCTGTCCTTGAGCCTTCCACTGGGGTGGCACTGCCAACGCCAAGCTTTGGGCATTGCAAGGGCTGGGTGTCCTTGGTGGGATCATCCCAAGGCAGGGCTGAGCAGGGCTCTGGCTGCCAGCACTGGGAATGTTGGAGGATTTGGGATCTGGGATCACTTGGTGTGGGAAAACTTGGGACAGCTGGATCTTCATGCTGTGAGCTGTTTCTTGCCCACCCAGCTGAGGTGGGGTCACATCAGGAAGCAGAGGAAATTTCTTTATTTCTTGGAGGTTAAACTCTGCAAGAGAGACCACAGAACATGGGGCAGGTTGATTTCCCCCTCACATTTACTCCTTCCTCTTTTTCCTCAGCTCTTTCCCAAACTGAGACACCCCCGTATTGCTGAACATTCCTATTTTTCCTTCGGTGAAGCTCCATCAGCTGAATGCCACAAAATATCCTTTCCACCTTTTTCTTTCATCTCCTCTCTCCACGTGGAGACTCCAACCTCTCACCCTGTGTGAGGAGACCAGGAATTTCTTCCCTTTTCCCCACTCAGGCGATGCCTTAAAAGCTGGTGGAAATAAGATGCAGACACAGCAGTATAGGGGAAAAGGGTATTTCCTTGGTTTTAGTAGGATCCCAGGTGCCCCCTTGTCTAAGGTGGAATCATGTCGAGGAGCACCCCATGCACAACGCAAATACAATTTGATGGACCTCACAAATTAGCATATCTATCTAAAATCCCCCAATAAGAAACTTAACAAATGAAGTAGTTGTCCCCCTGTTCAAATTAATCCCCCCCTAAATGAGGCTACAATCTAGTTTACAAAAACATGTTCCAGAGAGGAGGGTCCATCCAAGATTGGAGCCTCATGTTCTGAGATAGAAGGGATATTTTGTCTTCCTGAGAGAACCCTGAAGTATTGTAATATCAGAGTGCAAGGGTTATAAACATGTGGGGCTGAGGTACAGGGAATAATAGGTACAGGGAATGGGAAAGGGTAGAAAATATATAAAAAGGGTACAAAAAGTATAAAGAAAAAGGACAAAAAACCCATCAGGCATCACAGAGTGGGACACAGTGGGCATCCAGCCATGTCCCTGCACTGGGAATGTTTAATTCCTCTTGGGGTGACATGAAGGTGACTTTCCAGGAGGTCACCCAGCCTTGGATAAATGGAAAACAGCCCCATATCAGATGCTGGCAGATTAAAATGTGCCAGCCTGAGCCTTTGGGATTTCATGCAGGCACAGGGTGGGATATGGCTGATAACAGGACAACGTCCCCTCGGAGTATTTTTCCAGCGTTTTTCTTGGTTGATAAAGT
Organism: Entomyzon cyanotis; assembly: GCA_024500445.1. Lineage (NCBI taxonomy): Eukaryota > Metazoa > Chordata > Aves > Passeriformes > Meliphagidae > Entomyzon > Entomyzon cyanotis. Next base: position 4,041,505 of record JAKEPQ010000908.1, on the reverse strand, counting down.
CACACAGGACAAATCCAGTTGGGATAGATCTGGAAAATCCCAACCTCAGTGACCTCTGGAGCGTTTTCAGGTCTGTTATCCATGGAATGTGTTTGGAAAGGAAGGTGCTTGGGGGCTCAAGGACACTTGTCCTCATGTGGGGGCAACGAATGGGAGTTGGGCAGGTTCTGGAATTTTCCTTCAGGCCTTTTCCTTCAGGACTTTTCCTGCCTTTTTTCTGTTCTAACAAAGGTGCTTTGCTGTGGGTTTCCTTGGGAGTGGTGGGAGGGCAGAAGAATTGGTCCTTGCTGAAGGAATTACAGTTAAAAAGAGCAGGAAAAGTCCTCTCTGGGCCTCTCTGGGCTGTTCCTGCTGCATTTTCCCTCTGAAACTGTCATCCTGCTGATCCCATGGCTCTGTTGGGATTAAGTCTTTCTGTCCTTCAGCTCTTTCCTGATGGCTCACGGAGAGCAGACCCTATCTTTGTGGTGTCCAGCGAGCAGTGCCCAGGGATCCTTCCAGGATGATTCCTTAAACTTTCTCCTTTTTGTCCTGGAGGTTTGTCAGATTCGGGGATGGCACCGGTGATACAAGAGAATCAGAAGTTAAAAAATAACGTGTAGAGACTACTTGATAGACAAGACTGATAAACACAATAAATACAGTATTCTTTACTTAACATTCACCGTGTTTGCCAAACAAGGACTGATATTCACGGAATCGCCGTGCTGGCAAAAAATCAAATATGGGTTTTTTTGGCCTTTGGACGAAGATTCAGAGCATACGTGCAAAACGGAGAGATCTCCTGTCCTTTTTCCCAGAAAGACCCCAGGAGTCCCCATCCCAAACGGAACCACGCAGGTGCAAGCATATAGAAATGGCTTTTGAACTCATTAAACGCACTGAGAAATTCCATGAATGTGTAACAATGTAACCAGATGTATACCGAGCTATACGGACTGACGGTGCGCGTGTCTTTGGCGGGTTACCTCCCACGCGCCCGGCGCCGTGATGAACATAGCGGCTTTACAATTTAAAATTATATAGGTTGTGAAGTTTTGTCTCTCTTTCCTGAATCACCGGCACAGCCTGGTGCATGCTCCCTGAGATGCGTCTGACAGGAAAAATCACCCAAAATCTGCGGTTTTCCCCAAAAATCTCATCCATCTGACCTTGCTCTACCCAAGCCATTCCTTCAGGGAAGTTGTTTGGTTCTCCCTGCCATTGCTGGGGACATTGGAAGGTCCCCATGGGAAACTCCATGGGGACAAAGGGAAAGGTCACTCCCTGAGACAGGAAAAATCACCCCATTTTCAAAAATCCCCTTCTGTTTTCCCCAAAAATCTTTGCTATCCCAGCCCTGCTGACCTTGCTCTACCCAAGCCATTCCTTCAGGGAAGTTGTTTGGTTCTCCCTGCCCTTGCTGGGGATGTTGGAAGATCCCCATTGAAAACTCCATGGGGACAAATGGAAAGGTCACTCCCTGAGATGTGTCTGAAGGAAAAATCCCCAAAACCTGCTGTTTTCCCCAAAATTCTTTGCTGCCTCAGCCTTCCTGTGCTCGCTCTTCCCAAGCCATTCCTTCAGGGAGGGTGTTTGGTTCTCCTCCATTGCTGGGGACATTGAAGGTCCCCATGGAAAACTCCATGAGGACAAATGGAAGGTCACTCCCTGAGATGTGTCTGACAGAAAAATCACCCAATTTCCAAAAATCCCTTTCTGTTTTCCCCAAAAATCTTTGCTATCCCAGCCCTCTGACCTTCTCTACCCAAGCCATTCCTTCAGGGAGGGTGTTTGGCTCTCCCTGCCGTTGCTGGGGAAGTTTGGAAGATCCCCATGGAAAACTCCATGGGGACAAACAGGAAAGGTCACTGGAATGGTGTTGTGTCCTTTGGAAAACCCAGTCCTGTCCCTTATGGGGATGCAGATCCTGGAACAGGGACACTGCAGCTGGCAGGTCACCCAGGGATATGTGCTGATGGCAGGGAGGTCCTTGGGATAGCCAGGATCCGGGGATTTTGGGATCTAGGGATTCCCATGTGGAGCAAAGGATTTGGATGTGAGGGGCTGGAGGAGTTTGCCAAGGAAAACTTTGGGAAAGCCTGGCCTGCTTTGGGCTGCTGGGCTGATGTTCCTCCCTGATCCCAGGATGGATTTTTTTCCGTGTGGAGTGGTGTTCTTGGGAATTTTCCAGTGGGGAGTTATCCCAAAGATGTCTGCATATTTTTATTTATATGTTTATATACATACATGTATTTATCTGCATATACATATCTATTTATTTATATTTATCTGCACAAACATAATTATTTCTGTTTCTATGCATATTTATTTATAATTATCTGCATATATATTTCTATTTCACTGCATATACATGTTTATTTCTATTTCCATACACATTTATTTCTATTTTTATGCAGCTTTATTTCTATACATTCTGTACAGCTTTATTGCTATTTCTATACATATATTTTTCTATTTAGCTGCACATACAAATATATGTATATTTCTCTGCATATATCCATATTTATTTATTTATATTTCCCTGCATGTACCCATACTTATTTATTTATATTTCTCTGCATATCCATATGCATTTATTGAGATTTATGCATGCCCATATGTATTTATTTATATCTATCCATTATCCATATATCTATTTATTTAGATTTATCCATATCCATATGTATTTGTGGCCTGTACTATATGAGCCACGAGGCACCAGGGCCCCGGGACATGTCCCCAAGGGGTGGCTGTGGCATCTGATGGCACCTGGAGGGATCTGTGGGGCTGGAATGCTGCACCTGGGATGGAAACTGGGAATCTGTGCTGGGAACAGCCTCTGGCTCTGGTGCTTCTCCTCCCTGTGGGAACCCCTGGGCTGCTGTTGCTGCTGTCACAAATCCTTCCTGCTCTGCGGCTGATTTTCCAGGGAATATCTGAGGCTCCTTCTGATGCCTCACCCAAAACAGAGGCCAGACAAGGTCCTGCTTGTGCCACTGTGACCCTTCTCCATGTCCTCTTCCAGGACCTTCCCAGTCCCTTCCTTCTGTTTTTTTTTCCCTCTCACCAACTGCCCTGCTGGCACAGCAAGAAATCCCAGGGAAATATCCAGTTATGACTCTTTAAAATAGAAATTCAGGCTCTTCCCTTCCCTGAACATAGTTGCAAGAATCACCGGAAAATCTTGGAGCATCAAAAATATTAAGGATAAAACAAGTCGAAGCAGGGAGTTGTTGGTTTTGCAGAAAGCTTTATTTAATTATTCTCATTGTGTGCAGCTGGATCAGAGGGATCAATGAGCTGGAACGGGATTGGGATTTTCATGGCCAGGCCCCACAGTCGTCACTGCAGCTCCTCCTGCACTCCCATTGCACCTTCAGCAGCTCCAGGGCTTGAGGACAGCACTGGCCAGAGGTGTGGCAGCCTGGAAAGCAAGCAGGATTTTCCTCGCGGAAGGAAGGGATGATGTTTGTGATGCTCCTCCTTCCCTGGCCCCAGGGCGTCCCCAGTCTTTGGGGCTGATGGAAGAGGCACTGACCCTTCAGGTGTCCCTCCCGTGTCCCTCCGTGTCCCTCCCGTGTCCCTCCCTGTCACTCACGGAGCTCACAGCCCCAGGCCCTGCTTCAGGGTGGAGATCAGCGGGTATTTGCCCTGGTGGCAGAAGTTGCCAGTGAAGTCATCCAGGTCGATGGTCCACACCATGGCTCCTCCAAAGTTGTTCTGCTTCAGCCACTGAACCTGTGGGGAGAAAGCCGCGGGGAAATCCCGGTGAGCACCAGGAGCTGCTCCTGTCCTTCCCACGGCCATTCCAGCCCCATCCCATCCCATCCCAGCCCTGCTGCCCCCAGACCTTGAGGCCAAAGCTCTTGACGTTGTCATAGCCAATCCATTCGCTGCCCTTGTAGGCGTAGGGAACATCCTCGGGGGCATCCCAAGCCTGGGTGGCTCCGGTGTTCAGGAAGCTGCAGATCTGGGAAAAAGGCACAGCGGGACAGTCAGGGATGGGCTGGGGAAAAGGGAATGCTGGAACAGGGGCTGGGTTAGGAATTCCGGGCTGGGAAGCCCCAGCAGTGCCCCTGCTGCCCTCGGAGTGCTGCGCTGAGCTCCACACACACCTCGTAGTAAGCCAGGAGCCCAGCCTCCCCGGTGTAGGGTCCGGCAGGGCCAGGGCCAGAGGCTGGGGCTCCGATGGCAGTGTTGGATGGGTTCTGCAGGGTGAAGGTTTTCCCGTAGGTTGGGAATCCCACCAGGAGCTTCTCAGCTGGAGCACCGTTGTTCTTCCAGTAGTTCATGGCGTATTCCTGCAAAAGCCAGCGCGGTTCAGGGCTGGGATGTGCTGGGGGAACAGGAGCCTGGCAGAGAGACCCCAAAGGCACTCACCACACTGAGGGTGCTGCCGGAGCTGAACAGGGGGCTGTTCTCGCCCGTGGAGCCATCCCAGGGCCCGTGGAAGTCGTAGGTCATCACGTGGATGTAATCCAGGTACCTGTGGGGAGCAGGGGCTGTGTGCTGGCCGGAGTGACCACAGCTCAGGGTGGCTGGTCACCCCCCAGCCCGGCCACGGCCCCTCCTGCTGCCCATGGAGCTCCCTCAGGGGCTCTTTCACTTCAGAAATTCCAGGAAAACCCTCAAATCCCACAGTGATCCCAGGCTTTGCCACTCACTTGCCCAGCTCAGCAATCTCGTAGCCAGCCTGGATGGTGGAAACTCCTCCGGCCACAGCGGCAGTGACCATAAGCCTGGGCTGGTTGGTCTGCCTGGCTTCCTGCTCGAAGGCTGTGAGCATTTCCTGAGGGATGCCAGGGACAGCAATCACTGGCAGCTCTGGGATGGAGCTTTGCAGCCACCAGAGCTCACAGGCCTGCAGCCAAGCCCACCTTAACCAGGGTGGTGAAGAGAGCCTTGTCCTGGGCGGGGCTGCCCCTGGAGCCAGGGTATTCCCAGTCCAGGTCCAGCCCATCAAACTGATACTGGCGCAGGAACTTGACCACGGAGTTGATGAAGGTCTGGCGGTTCTGGGGTGTGGAGACCATGGTGGAGAACCTGCAGAAGCACAGCAGGACAGTGTTGGGGTTGAATTGCAGCCTCTTTCTCCTCTCTCCCCCTTCACTGGGAAAGATTTTTGGAGAGAGCTGCTTTGAACTCACTTCTGGGTGCCGAAATTCCATCCTCCAATGGCCAGCAGGGTCTTCAGATTCCTGTTCCTGCAAGGGAAGGGACAGGAACTGCAGTGAGCCCAAGGCTTTGTTGTCACTGTGACCTTTGCAGGTCCTTTTGGTGGGGAAGGCCAGGAGCAAAGGGGCAGAGCCTGGAGCCACTGTCCCCAAGCTCAGGGGACACGGCTGTCCCACTTCCCTGCCCTGCCTGCCCCAGAGGGAGAAGCAGCCCTGCCAGGCTGGCAGCACTCACTGGTTCTTGAGGCCGTTGAAGGACCTGTAGAGGGTCTCGTCATTCCACTCGTAGGTGGTGATCTGGTTGTTGTTCATGCCAGCAAAGGCGTAGATCAGGTGGTTGCACAGGTTGGGGTCGATGTTGTCAGGGGTGTACTTGCCCTCGCCAGGCCTGTACTGAGCCCAGTTGGTGAAGTAACAGGTGAGCACATAGGCAGAGCCTGCAGGGACACACAGACACGCAGAGGCTGCAGGGCACTGCGCACAGCCCAGGCACCGCGGGCACAGCATCCCCACGGAGCTGCTGGCACAGCGCCGGGCACAGGGACAGGGCAGCAGCGCTGGGCATCCCTCGGACACTGCCAGGCTGCCCGGGACAGCCCTGCAGGCGCTGCCTTCCTCCCGTGGCCCTGGGCACGGGGCAGTCCCGCAGCCTGCGGTGCCCTGCAGCTCCTGCCTCGGGCTCTGTGCCCCAAACGGGACCTTCCTGCCCAGGAGACACCAGGGATCTCCTGCAGAGCAGGGCTGGGAACGGGGAAGGCACTGTGTGGGTTGGATCTGGCTGGCAAGGGTTTGGGGAAGTTGTTGTGGGGAAGAAGCACTTACCGACATGGGCGTTCAGCAGCAGCAGGGCCAGACCTGGCAGGGCACAAGGAAACAACAAAGGAGTCACTGTCTGCTCTTAGAAATGCAAAGCTCTCATGCAAGACTCTCTTCCCAAGATGAGGCAGGTAAGGGTTTCTAGAGAAGAGGCTGAAATTTCTCAAATCATTGAAGGTAAAAGCACAGAAAAGGAACCACACAAGTGGTAAAGCAGTCATTTGATTTTTAGATTTAGATTTAAAAGTGCATTCCAATCCCAGCCTGCACTGAACCTTTTTCATGTTCAAAGCAGAACAGATCCCCAACAGCAGCAGCCCCAAAGAATAGAACCCTCCATCCCCAAAGGGAAATTACGAAATCCATAACAGAAAAGAGAGAGCAGCATTTTCACCCCACCAGCCCCCTGTCCAGGCAGCAGAGTGACAGTGGCAGAGCCACAGCCGTGGCCAGCAAGGCAGAGAGCTGCAGTTTGCAGCAGCACTCACCGGTGAGCAGAGTGAGCTTGGCCATCTTGGACCAGGACTGATGTGCTCAGGCTCTCTCCCACTTTTATATCATTCCCCATTCTCCTTGCATCAACAGCAATGGACAAACATTACACAACTTGGCAGTGATCAGTGTCACCAAGTGTGACACCAAGACAATGGGGCTGAGCACTCCAGCTGGAGGGGTCACTGGTGTGGGGCTGTGCCATGTCCTGGTGCAGGAGCAGATAATGAATGTGATTAGATTTGCCAATTGGATTTTTCCAAATGTTGTTTTTAACAACCGCTCTGTGTCCCCGCTGGTGGCCGATGGCTGAAGTGTGTGACCGTGTGCCGTCCTTCCAGAGATGGTGGCACTACCAAAACAAAGGTGTTGCACAAGGGTTTGGTGTCCTTGGGTTGATGGAAACTAAGTGAATCAGAATCAGCTCCTGCTGCGTTGTCCTCCCACTTGTTCTTGGTCACGATGGGTGTCAGGAGATGAGGGAAAGAAGATGACAACACCAATGCTTCTTCTGGAAGAGTTTATCAGGTGGACAATGACTCAGTAATAATTGATTTGTTTTGTCTTTAGTGATGAGATACCAGGTAATCCTGTCTGTTTCCTGATGTGACCCCACCTCAGCTGGGTGGGCAGGAGACAGCTCAGAGCATGAAGATCCAGCTGTCCCAAGTTTTCCCACACCAAGTGATCCCAGATCCCAAATCCTCCCACATTCCCAGTGCTGGCAGCCAGAGCCCTGCTCAGCCCTGCCTTGGGATGATCCCACCAAGGACACCCAGCCCTTGCAATGCCCAAAGCTTGGCGTTGGCAGTGCCACCCCAGTGGAAGGCTCAAGGACAGCACAAGGTCACACCCTTCAGCCCATGGGCCCTGCACAGTCACCAGAGGTGACAAAACTGGAAATAACATTTGAACAATCAAAGAAATCTGATGCCATTCTTTATCTGCTCTTGCACCAGGACATGGCACAGCCCCACACCAGTGACCCCTCCAGCTGGAGTGCTCAGCCCCATTGTCTTGGTGTCACACTTGGTGACACTAATCTCTGCCAAGTTGCGTAATGTTTGTCCATTGCTGTTGATGCAAGGAGAATGGGGAATGATATAAAAGTGGGAGAGAGCCTGAGCACATCAGTCCTGGTCCAAGATGGCCAAGCTCACTCTGCTCACCGGTGAGTGCTGCTGCAAACTGCAGCTCTCTGCCTTGCTGGCCACGGCTGTGGCTCTGCCACTGTCACTCTGCTGCCTGGACAGGGGGCTGGTGGGGTAAAAATGCTGCTCTCTCTTTTCTACCAAAGATTTCGTAATTTCCCTTTGGGGATGGAGGGTTCTGTTCTTTGGGGCTGCTGCTGTTGGGGATCTGTTCTGCTTTGAACATGAAAAGGGTTCAGTGCAGGCTGGGATTGGAATGCACTTTTAAATCTAAATCTAAAAATCAAGCGACTGCTTTACCACTTGTGTGGTTCCTTTTCTGTGCTTTTACCTTCAATGATTTGAGAAATTTCAGCCTCTTCTCTAGAAACCCTTACCTGCCTCATCTTGGGAAGAGAGTCTTGCATGAGAGCTTTGCATTTCTAAGAGCAGACAGTGACTCCTTTGTTGTTTCCTTGTGCCCTGCCAGGTCTGGCCCTGCTGCTGCTGAACGCCCATGTCGGTAAGTGCTTCTTCCCCACAACAACTTCCCCAAACCCTTGCCAGCCAGATCCAACCCACACAGTGCCTTCCCCGTTCCCAGCCCTGCTCTGCAGGAGATCCCTGGTGTCTCCTGGGCAGGAAGGTCCCGTTTGGGGCACAGAGCCCGAGGCAGGAGCTGCAGGGCACCACAGGCTGCGGGACTGCCCCGTGCCCAGGGCCACGGGAGGAAGGCAGCGCCTGCAGGGCTGTCCCGGGCAGCCTGGCAGTGTCCGAGGGATGCCCAGCGCTGCTGCCCTGTCCCTGTGCCCGGCGCTGTGCCAGCAGCTCCGTGGGGATGCTGTGCCCGCGGTGCCTGGGCTGTGCGCAGTGCCCTGCAGCCTCTGCGTGTCTGTGTGTCCCTGCAGGCTCTGCCTATGTGCTCACCTGTTACTTCACCAACTGGGCTCAGTACAGACCTGGCCTCGGCAAATTCACCCCCGAAAATGTCGACCCCTGCCTGTGCAACCACCTGATCTACGCCTTTGCTGGCATGAACAACAATGAGATCACCACCTATGAATGGAATGATGAAACCTTGTACAAGTCCTTCAATGGCCTCAAGAACCAGTGAGTTCTGCTTCTCCCTCCCTGCTCCTGCCCTGTGCTTCACTCTCAGCACAGGATCAGCAGCTCTGGGTGAGGGAAGCTGAGAGGGAGAGAGACACGGACAGGGCAGGGGAGGAAGACAGTGCCATGCCCTGAGCATGGGGACAGTGGCTCGGGTGCTGTGGACTTGCAGTAACTCCGCTTTCTGCCCCTGTTCCTTTGCAGGAATAAGGATCTGAAGACCCTGCTGGCCATTGGAGGATGGAATTTTGGCACCCAGAAGTGAGTTCAAACCATGCCCTAAACACCAACTTGAAAAGAGAAGAGGAATACACTTCATTGAAACTCAACTCTCTCCTCTGCTTCCGCAGGTTCTCCACCATGGTCTCCACTGCTCAGAACCGCCAGACCTTCATCAAGTCTGTCATCAAGTTCCTGCGCCAGTATCAGTTTGATGGGCTGGACCTGGACTGGGAATACCCTGGCTCCAGGGGCAGCCCTGCCCAGGACAAGGCTCTCTTCACCACCCTGGTTAAGGTGGGCTTGGCTGCAAGCCTGTGAGCTCTGGTGGCTGCAAAGCTCCATCCCAGAGCTGCCAGTGATTGCTGTCCCTGGCATCCCTCAGGAAATGCTGGCAGCCTTCGAGGAAGAAGCCAAACAGACCAACCAGCCCAGGCTCATGGTCACTGCTGCTGTTGCTGCTGGACTTTCCACCATCCAGGCTGGCTACGAGATCGCTGAGATTGGCAAGTGAGTGGCAAAGCCTGGGATCACTGTGGGATTTGAGGGTTTTCCTGGAATTTCTGCAAGTGAAAGAGCCCCTGGGGGAGCTCCATGGGCAGCAGGAGGGGATGTGGCCAGGCTGGAGGGTGACCAGCCACCCTGAGCTGTGGTCACTCTGGCCAGGACACAGCCCCTGCTCCCCACAGGTACCTGGATTACATCCACGTGATGACCTACGACTTCCATGGATCCTGGGAGAGGAACACTGGTGAGAACAGCCCCCTGTTTGCCGGCCCTGCTGACACTGGGGACTACAAATACTTCAACGTTGTGAGTATCACTGTGGGACAGCCACAGCCCTCAGACCCCTGATGGCTCTGCCAAGGAGATTTCGAGGAATCCATCCCACAAATCCCAGCAAAGACTTGAGCAGGACTGGTTCCTTGCAGGAATATGCCATGAACTACTGGAAGGACAACGGTGCTCCAGCTGAGAAGCTCCTGGTGGGATTCCCAACCTATGGAAAGAGCTTCACCCTGCAGAACCCATCTGACACCTCTGTTGGAGCTCCAGCATCTGGCCCTGGCCCTGCTGGACCTTTCACCAGGGAGGCTGGGACTCTGGCTTATTACGAGGTGTGTGTGATCCCATTGCATTCCTTTCTCAAATCATTTGGGGGAATTTATCAGGAAGCTGCCATGGAGTTTTCTGCTTGGCTGAGATGCAAAGATACCCATGGAATTGCTGGGGAAAAGTTATACACTCATGGAGCACGGAAATGGCAAAAAACCAGAGGGTAAAGACAATGGCACAGCCTGGGCTTTTCTCTTTCCATGGATAACTTTCCTGCTCCCTTCTCCCTAGATCTGCACTCTCCTGAGCTCCGGAGCCACCCAGGCTTGGGATGAACCCCAGGATGTTCCCTACGCCTACAAGGGCAGCGAATGGGTTGGCTATGACAACGTCAAGAGCTTTGGCCTCAAGGTCTGGGGACAGCAGGGCTGGGATGGGACAGGGCTGGAACCTTCCTTGGGATCAGTTCCTGGGACTCACCAGGATTTCTCCCTGGCACCCCACAGGTTGACTGGCTGAAGAAGAACAACTTTGGAGGTGCCATGGTCTGGGCCCTGGATATGGATGACTTCACTGGGGATTTCTGCAAGGAGGGCAAATACCCCCTGATCTCCACCCTGAAGAATGGCCTGGGGCTGCAGAATGGTGGTGAGTGGCTCCAGGAGAGTAGAAGCTCCTTGGAGGAGACTGCCGAGCTCCCTGTGAAGGATGAAACACTGGGAATGCGAAAATTTTCCTTTCCTGTTTTCCCACTGCTCCCTAAAATCCAACTAACCCTGCCCTCCTTCATCCCAAGGCCATTCCCACTTGCCCTGTCACTCCATCCCTTGTCCAAAGTCCCTCTCCAAGATTGGTTTAGGGTTAGTTGGTTAGAGGTTGGTTCCCTCCAAAAACTCGCCCAACCCTGCAACCTCTCAGATTGCCTGGGAAGGCATTAATCAATTTATTTCCATCAATTTCTTTATCACATCAATTAATTCCATTCCAGACTGTGTTCCCCCTGTCCCCCATCACTGAGGCTCCATGATGGAGACTCCCAAGGTCCTTAGGAAGGGATGGGAGGGATGAGACACTTCCAAGATGAAAATTTTCCTTTCCTGCTTGAATTCCAGACTGTGTTCCACCCGCTAAGCCGCTGCCTCCCATCACTGAGGCTCCCACCACCACCACCACCACCAGCGGCGGCTCCGGCGGCTCCGGCGGCTCTGGATTCTGCTCTGGGAAACCCAACGGGATCTACGCGGACCCCAACAACAGCAGGAACTTCTTCAACTGCCTGAACGGCCAGACCTTCGTGCAGAGCTGTGAGCAGGGGCTGGTTTTTGACCCTCTCTGCTCCTGCTGTAACTGGCCCCAGTGATCCCAACCCTTCTCCATCCCTCGGATCCAGTTGCAGGTCATAGTGATGATTAAATAAAGCTTTCTGCAAACAATACTCTCTGTTTCAACTTTTTTTTTCGGGCTGTTTTCGTGCTCCTGGCTTTATGGGAATCCTGGAGTCCGTGGCTATTAAGATTCCAGACAGCAGATGTCAATGTTGCCTGCTCTTCTTCGGGATTTTCCGGGACTCTTCCGGCAACATTTCGAGGAAAAAAGTGGTTGTAAGCCAGAAAGCAGAGTTGTTCCTCTTTGTTCAGTCACAAATCGAGAGCTGAGGTGAAGAGGAATTTTTTTTTTCCCTATTATAGAGAAATGGAGCATTTGTCCTCGCTATAGGTGAGGAAAAACAGGATAAAGGCAATTTGGTTCTCCGGGGTTTTAAAGCCTGTGTAAGACATGGAATCATGGAATCCCAGACTGGTTTGGGTGGGACAGGACCTTAAACTCATCCCATTCCACGGGCAGGGACACCTCCCACTGTCCCAGGTCACTCCAAGCCCTGTCCAGCCTGGCCTTGGACACTTCCAGGGATCCAGGGGCAGCCACAGCTTCTCTGGCAATTCCATTCCAGGCCCTCCCAGGGAACAATTCCTTCCTAAGACCCAATCCAGCCCTGCTCTCCTTCATCCCAAGGCCATTCCCCCTCACCTTGTCACTCTATCCCTTGTCCAAAGTCTCTCTCCAAGCCGCGACTGGTTTAGGGTTAAAGAGAAATTATTAAATTATTATCCCACCAGAAACTCCTCCAACCCTGCAACCTGTCAGAATGCCTGGGAAGGCATTAATTTATCTCAATTAATCTATTTATTTCCATGCTCGGGAATCCCATCCCCTACAGCAGAGCACGCCAGTGCCTTGGCAGGGATAAATCCATCCCTTCTGGCCATCTCAGATGTCCCGTCAGGTCATCTTTCTGTCCTTCCCTGTGTGCACATGGAGCTGCTGGAATGGGAGTGAGGAGGGAATGGGAATGCTGGCAGGGCTGGAATCTGCTCGGCTGCCTCAGGCTTGGGATGCCCCCGAGGATGTTCCCTACGCCTACAAGGGCAGCGAATGGATTGGCTATGACAACGTCAAGAGCTTTGGCCTCAAGGTCTGGGGGCAGCAGGGCTGGGATGGGATGGGATGGGATGGGATGGGATGGGATGGGATGGGATGGGGCTGGAATGGCCGTGGGAAGGACAGGAGCAGCTCCTGGTGCTCACCGGGATTTCCCCGCGGCTTTCTCCCCACAGGTTCAGTGGCTGAAGCAGAACAACTTTGGAGGAGCCATGGTGTGGACCATCGACCTGGATGACTTCACTGGCAACTTCTGCCACCAGGGCAAATACCCGCTGATCTCCACCCTGAAGCAGGGCCTGGGGCTGTGAGCTCCGTGAGTGACAGGGAGGGACACGGGAGGGACACGGGAGGGACACCTGAAGGGTCAGTGCCTCTTCCATCAGCCCCAAAGGCTGGGGACACCCTGGGGCCAGGGAAGGAGGGCAGGGAGGAGAGAGCATCACAAACATCATCCCTTCCTTCCCCAAGGAAAATCCTGCTTGCTTTCCAGGCTGCCACACCTCTGGCTAGTGCTGTCCTCAAGCCCTGGAGCTGCTGAAGGTGCAATGGGAGTGCAGGAGGAGCTGCAGTGACGACTGTGGGGCCTGGCCATGAAAATCCCAATCCTGTTCCAGCTCATTGATCCCTCTGATCCAACTGCACACAATGAGAATAATTAAATAAAGCTTTCTGCAAAACCAACAACTTCCTGTTTTAACTCATTTTATCCTTTCTGTTTGATGCTTCCTGATTCTCTCAGGAAAATCCCACTTGTTCTAAGGGCAGGGCTTGGATTTAATCCCAGCCCAGCATTTTTCAGGGCTTTTTTTGCTGCCCTACACCCTGGCAGCCACTTGGAAACCGAGAGAGGAATTGTTGTCACATCCCCAAGGCTGTGACATCACAAATTCAGGCTGCTCCCCGGCGCCAGCCCTGCACATTCCACGGGGAAATGCTGAATCCTTGGCTTTTCCCTGCTCCCTCTCGGAGCCGCCATCCCCCTGCTCCGTGCCTATAGCAACTGCAGCACGCAGAGCTTCTCCCGGGAAGCTCCGGCAGGGCAGGATGGCAGCGGGGCAGGAGCTGAAATGTGAGAGCTGGGTGAGGTTGGGGCACCCAGAGGGGCTGTGGGGTGGCATCGACTTCCCCACCAACCTCCCCACCATGGGGGATCCCAATTCCTCGCTCAAGGTGGGGAAAATCAGCCCTTTATGGCTTCAGACAGGCAGCCAAAGGGCAAATCCCTCACAAAATCCCAGAGCTGAGGGAGATTCCACCTGGGAGATGAAGGCTGAGAGCAGCAAGTGGTCACTCTTTTCTCTATTTTTTTTTTGTTCGTGCAACCGGTGACATTTCCCTCTCCTCACCCAACAGCTTCACAGAAACCCATCTCCTTCGGGACAACCCAGGAACGGAAAATGTTCCCCTACCACTACGCTCCAGACAGGATGGGCATCGAGATGCCAAAGGTGATGGGAAACCCATTGGTGGGGCCAGGCTGTTACCTGGGGACAGAGGTGAGTGCTTCTCTCAATTTCGGGCTTCTTGGCTGAAGGCACAGGAGCAATAGGGCCACAGCTGCCCCACAGACCCACTGTAGGGTGTTCCCATATCTACCTGGGAAAAGGAATTCCCTCTCTTCCCAACCAGTCCTCTGCAGGAGGGAGAAATTAGGGGAATTAATAGGAATAACATAAACCCACAGCAGAGCATCCCCACAATTACCTGGAAAAAGGAATTCCCTCCCTTCCCAACCAATCCTCGAGGCTCTGCAGTAGTAAGAAATTAGGGGAATTAATAGGAATAATGTTTTTAGGAATAACATTTGCTGCACAGGTATTTCTGCCCTGCAAAGCCACTGCAGGGTGTTCCCACATCTACCTGGGAAAATAAATTCCCTCTCTTCCCAACCAATCTTTGAGGCTCTGCAGGAATGAGGAATTAGGGGAATTAATAGGAATAACTTTATTAGGAATAACTTTTGCTGCTCAGTTAATTCTGCCCAGCAAAGGGTGTATTTAAAACATCACTAAACCACTTTTGGTTCCAAATTGCAGGAAAAAATCCTCAAATCCTCCATGAGCACCCGACCCATGAGCACCCGGGGATACGTGATGGGAGCCAGGACAGGCCCACGCTTCCTGAAGAAATTTGGGGTAAGGAGACCTCCACAGAGCACCAAAAAAGCAGCCAAAATATTCCCCAGCAGGGTGCAACACCCCTCTGGGAATGTGGGAACGGTTGGCACAAATTCCTCCATGCTGAGGGTTTTTTTCCCTGCAGACAGTGACCCCTGGCCCTGCTGCATATGAACCCTTCCCGGAGGATGAGAGGAAGAGCCAACCTGCCTTTGCTCCTTTTTCCTCCAGCACCTCTCGATTCCCAACCAGGCCTCCAGAGAATGAATTTTTCCCTGGGTAATTTCACTCATTTTCTCATGATAAGCAGGAGTTTTGGCAGGAAGGAATAGTTGCACCCTAACCATAACCCTAATTTAACTCATTTTCTCATGATAAGCAGGAGTATTGGCAGGGAGAAATGCACAAAGGGGAGATGGGGAATGGAGTTCCCAGTAAAGCTTTGGATCTCCGAAAAAAAAAATCTTTTTATCTCCAAAAAGCTTCCCTGCTTTTGGGTTTAGTTTAGGATAATGACTGGGAACAAAAACTGCTTCAAAACCCAGCTCAATGCTGTCTCACATCTTCCTTTTCTGAGACATTTTTGTTGCTCTTAATGAACAATTGTCTTTTAGCTGACCACGGAGGTAAATTCTGTATTTACAGACACAAAAACCAGCGCCAAAATCGAGATCTCTGGTGCCTGTTTCCTTTAGGCCTGGGACTTACAACATAGAGCAGCCTGGGAACAGAAAAGTCACTTGGCCGATGAAGTTTGGGGCTCCAGACTGGGCACAAGTGGTGGCATTGCCCCAGAGGATGGTGAAAATGGAGATCCAGAAGGTAAGGACAGGGATGAGGGGATGGCATTCCTGCCTCAAAGCTTCTGAGAGAGGGAATTTCCTTTTTATTTCCCATTTTCACTGTGTTTTTTTATCCTCTCCTGCTTCTGAGAGAGGAAATTTCCTTTTTATTTCCCATTTTCACTGCATGTTGTTATCCTTGCCTGCTTCTGAGAGAGGAAATTTCCTTTTTATTTCCCATTCTCATTGCATGTTGTTATCCTCTCCTGCTTCTGAGAGAGGAAATTTCCTTTTTATTTCCCATTTTCACTGCATGTTGTTATCCTCTCCTGCTTCTGAGAGAGGAAATTTCCTTTTTATTTCCCATTTTCACTGCATGTTGTTATCCTCTCCTGCTTCTGAGAGAGGAAATTTCCTTTTTATTTCCCATTTGCACCATGTTTTGTCATCCTTTCCTGGTTCAAAGCTTCCGAGAGAGGAAATTTCCTTTTTATTTCCCATTTTCATTGTGTTTTGTTATCCTTCCCTGGCTCAAAGCTTCTGAGAAAGGAAATCTCCTTTTTACTTCCAATTTGCTCTATGTTTTGTTATCCTTTCCTGCCTCATTGCTTCTAAGAAAGGAAATTTCCTTTTCACATCATATTTTCACTATTTTTTGGTATTTTCTCCTGCCTGTGGCACAAGATACAAAGTGATGTTCTCTCGGAAAATGCCTGTTTGCAAAACCCTTCCCAAAAAAAACCTTTTATTTAGAAATTTCCACCCCCAAAGGAAGCAAAGTGGTGCTTCCACTGCCTCGTGTGGCTCTGCTGGAAAGAAAATCTCATTTAAAGCACAGGTTTAAGTCTCACACCTTCCTTTTCTGGAGCATTTTCGTTGTTACTCATGAAAAGTTGTTTTCTTTAGATGACTGTGGATAAAAAATTCCGGAAAAATCAGGAAAGACTGGCTTACCTGAAGCAGTACCATGGCTGAGGAGCCACATCCTCCTTCCTTTGGAGACACCTGCATCACCAGGCTGAATAAATCAAATTTTTTAAATTTTTAAGGTATTTTAAAACAGTGCTGCTCAGCTGTAACAAAACCAGCTCAATATTCTCAACCCTGTGCTCAGCACAAAAGCAAAACAAGCCCTGCCCAGCAATAACCAAAATATACCAATATTGACTAAAATATCCCAATATTAAGCAAAATATCCCAATATTATTGTCCCTGTCTTCAGCACAAATCCAAAATACAGCCCTATTCCAGCCACTTGGGAAGACAGTTAACTCCTGAATTTATTTTAAAGTATTTTGAAGAGGTTTCAAAATATTTCAATGCTATTTATAATGTCTTGAAGACATTTTAAAATATCGTCCAATGGAATAATGGACTAAAATAAAATCCAAATAAAAGACAGTAAAAAGAAATTAAAATAAAATAAAATAAAATAAAATAAAATAAAATAAAATAAAACAAAATCCAAATAAAATAATTTCAGAGAGCATTTCCTTCCCACTGTCTGGAATTCCCTCACTTTCTCATTTCCCCCTCACTTTCTCCTCATCTCCCTGATTTCCTCAGTTTCTCCTCATCTCCATGGATTTCCTCCCTTTTCCCCCCCAAATCCAGCCCTTCCTGAGGCAGGAAAGGAGCTAAAAAACCACAGCTGAAGGGGAACTCCTCCATTTCCTCAGGGCTGGAAATGAATATCCGCATTTTCCCCTCAGCCTTCCCTGGTGTTCCTCCCCTCCACTTTCTCCTCATCTCCATGGATTTCCTCCCTTTTTCCCCCCAAAATCCATCCCTTCCTGAGGCAGGAAAGGAGCTAAACAACCACAGCCAAAGGGGAGCTCCTCCATTTCCTCAGGGCTGGGAATGAATATCCCCATTTTCCCCTCAGCTTTCCCTGGTGTTCCCCCCTCCCCCTCACTTTCTCCTCATCTCCATGGATCTCCTCCCTTTTCCCCCAAAATCCATCCCTTCCTGAGGCAGGAAAGGAGCTAAATAACCACAGCTGAAGGGGAGCTCCTCCATTTCCTCAGGGCTGGGAATGAAAATCCGCATTTTCCCCTCAGCTTTCCCTGGTGTTCCACCCCTCACTTGCTCCTCATCTCCATGGATTTCCTCACTTTCTCCTCATCCCCCCCCCCCCCCCCCGGCCCCCCCCCCCCCTGTTCCCCCTCACTTTCTCCTCATCTCCATGGATTTCCTCCATTTTCCCCCCAAAATCCATCCCTTCCTGAGGCAGGAAAGGAGCTAAATAACCACAGCTGAAGGGGAGCTCCTCCATTTCCTCAGGGCTGGGAATGAAAATCCACATTTTCCCCTCAGCTTTCCCTGGTGTTCCTTCCCCTCACTTTCTCCTCATCTCCATGGATTTCCTCCCTTTCCCCCCAAAATCCATCCCTTCCTGAGGCAGGAAAGGAGCTAAATAACCACAGCCAAAGGGGAACTCCTCCATTTCCTCAGGGATGAATGGATATCCCCATTTTCCCCTCAGCTTTCCCTGCTGTTCCCCACCACTTTCTCCTCATCTCCAGGCTACCTCAGGGGGTTCCTCCACAACCAGAGGAAAAATGAGGAATATTGAGGTGGTTTTTGGTACCTTCAGAGAGTGTTTAATGGCTTTGTGATCAAAATAACACCCAGAAAACATCCCAGGAAAAGCCAGTTTAGGACAGGCCCCACCAGGCCCCACCAGGTGGATTTTTGCATTCTGGCTCCCTCCCTGCTGATACAAAAATATTCTCGAAAAATGAGGGATATTGAGGTGATTTTTGGTACCTTCAGAGAGTGTTCAATGGCTTTGTGACCAAAATAACACCTAGAAAACATCCCAGGAAAAGCCAGTTTAGGACAGGCCCCACCAGGCCTCACCAGGCCCCACCAGGCCTCACCAGGTGGATTTTTGCATTCTGATACAAAAATATTCTCAAATAAGGAACAAGAAAAATGCTGCTAATCGAGAATGCGGACACAAAAATAAATGTGGCCTGAAACAGAAAGTTCCTGGTGCTGGTGCAGCTGTTTTCCCCTCAGACCTTGAAGGTTTTTGTTTCCAAACCAACCCAGAGAGACCTTGGAGAGGCAAAATCCCTCTGGGTGAAATTCCAGCTCCACTCCTCTTCCCATTCCCTGGATTTATTTACCTGTTTGTTGATTTATTTACCCGTTTCTGTAGCAAATTTCACCTGCAGCCCAATTTTAGCCATATAACCTGAATTTATTCTTCCAATTTCCCACTTTCAGCACCTCTCACAGCTGCTCTCAGCCTGACTTTCTGAGTCACATTTGTCCCTTTTTGGTGCAAGATTTAGGAGGGTTTTTGGCTCCCTAGAATTTGCCTCCTTTTGGTGGAAGATTTTGGAGGGTTTTTGGCTCCCTAGGATTTTTCTTGTCCTGAAAACTGGAGGTTTTATGCTGTTTAAGGCTTCACTTTCATATTCCTGGCTGACACCACCTAATTTCAGCTCCACCTAAATTTTCTAATCAGAAAAAAAAATATGTGTGAGGTGCTTCCCCACTCCAGAAAGATGAAGGACTCAGTTTTGCTCGTAGGAGATAATAAATGCATTTATTATGAACATGAAAATTACAGTTTTTGTTTTCAGGACCTCTCAGAGCTGCTCTCAGCCTGAGTTTTTGAGTCACATTTGTCCCTTTTTGGTGTAAGATTTTGGAGGGTTTTTGGCTCCCTAGAATTTTTCTCGTCCTGAAAACTGGAGGTTTTAGGCTGTTTAAGGCTTCACTTTCATATTCCTGGATTTCACCTCCACCTGAATTTTCTAATCAGAAAAAAATGATGTGTGAGGTCCTTCCCCACCCCAGAAAGATGAAGGACTCAGTTTTGCTCGTAGGAGATAAAATTTCTTTTATTATGAACATAAAAATTACAATTTTCATACCACTTCTTCTTTTCCCCTACCCAGCGAGGGATTTTATTCTCCTTGCAGAAAAAAAAAAAAAAGGTAAAAAAAGATAAAACTTTTGGATATATACAAACATATACAGGGTGTGTCTGTACATTTGTCATTCTGTACAAAGCAAGGCACCAGCAGAAGTGACAATGGCACACACAGGGGGGTTTGAGATTTCATTTGAGGGGTTTTTTTGGCAGAAACATCTCCATTTTCATTGCAAAAAATAACTTCTTTTTCTTCTCCTCCTCCCTGGGTGATGGGGAAAGATGGAGGAACCTTTCCTTTTAACTGCATGGAGGTGAACTTGGGATTCTTGGAAAATTGGACCAAACCACAGGAGCCTTTTATCAAGGGAATTTAACCCATATTTTCCTAAGAAAATGCTGAGGAAAAATGAAAGCAAAGCCCTCCAGAACCCACTAATAACGACAACACTCCCATAAAAACAAAGGAAATAAAGGGGTGAAATAAAGGAGGGGAAAAAGATCAATCCCTGCTGATAAAAGCACCTATTTGAGAGTGACTAAAATGCAAGAAGTGTGATCACTGCTGCCATCAGTGCAGCTTTGTTACATTTTTAAACTTCCAAAGCAACTGGGGAAGCCAGGAACTCTCCAAGGACTCGAGCTGTGTGGAAAACAACAATGAACTGAAAGGGAGCCTGAAGCAGCTGTGACATGAAAACAGATCTCAAAGCAGGGCAGGGTAAACACCACCACACTTGAGAGGTTTTCAGCAGCTGCAAAGTGGGAATAAAATGTCCTTGGAGCTCTGTGTTTACACTTCACTCCTTCAGCAACACATCAGACACCTTCAGGTTAGAAAAACAAAAGCCTTGTTTGCTTTTACCTGCCAAGAATGCAAAGGGAGGAATCTCCCTGGGAGTTTTCTGTCTTTGTTAAGAGACATTTCTTAGATTTAAGGGTTGATGGAAGTTCTTCTTCCAGCCTGCCAACACACCAACGATGCCTTTGTGTTCTGCTGGGTAGTGGAAGCAGGAAAATTCCCTGTGTCCTCCAAATCCAGCCCCTCTGTCCCTCAGCTCTTCAGAGAGTAAATCCTGAAGGAATTTACACACAGAGGAAACCAAAGTCCCCCAGGCAATTCCCAAAAGGCTCTTGTGCTCCATCCCAGTGAGCAGAGGGAGCACAGGAAAGCAGGATGGGAGTGGAGTTCACCACGCAGACAGATCCTTCCTCAGCTGGTTTGGCCTCTCCTGACCCCTCTGTGTTTCTCTTTGTCTGAGCAGCCAAAGGAATTCCAGCTGCCCCCTCACTTCTTCCTGCGGATTTTGGGTTTTTTCACGGGCCGCAGGTAGGGATTGTCGATCACATTCTCCTCGCCGTTCCTGCTGCCTGCCAGGGAGTTGTTCTGCTGCAGCACCGAGGTGTTCTCCTTCTCAGGCCCGGAATCATCCTGGCACAGGGAAAAACAAGAATAAAACAACCAAAGTGAGGCTTAGAAATCCCTCTGCTCACAGAAGCTGGGGCTGTCCCATCCCTGGGAGTGTCCGAGGCGAGGCTGGAGCAATCTGGGATAGGGGAAGGTGTCCCTGCCCGTGGGATGAGATGTTTATGGTCCCTCTCATCCCAAAGCATTCCAGGATTCCAAGTTCAAAGCACAGAAACTGTGGGGAGGAGGGAAAATCAACAGCCAAGACAAACAGCAGCACACAAGGAGCTGCATTAAAGGCCAGCCCCTGTTTCTAACACAAGAAAATCCCTTGGGAAACTGTGGGATCCAAGGAGAGTCCTCTTCCCTGACACTGAAATTCAGGATGTACTGAAAGCTCCAGCTCCAGCCTCGTTCTGCACTGAAATTTGCAGGGAGATGAAGAACCAGGATAAATCCATTTAGTTCCATTTCCCAGGAAACAGAGCCAGGTTTTCCTAAGCTGAAGAACCAGGACAATGTCCTGTTCCATTTCCCATTTCCCAGCAGACAGAGCCAGAATTCCAAGCTCAACAACCCTGGCAATGTTTAGATCCATTTCACATTTCCCAGCAGACAGAGCCAGAATTCCAAGCCCAACAACCCTGGCAATGTTTAGATCCATTTCCCATTTCTCAGGAGGCAGAGCCAGGTTTTCCTAAGCTGAAAAACCAGGACAAGCTCTATTCCATTTCCCATTTCCCAGCAGACAGAGGCAGAATTCCAAGCTCAACAACCCTGAAAATATTTAGATCCAGTTCCCATTTCCCAGAAGGCAGAGCCAGGTTTTCCTAAGCTGAAGAACCAGGACAATGCTCTATTCCATTTCCCATTTCCCAGGAGACAGAGCCAGAATTCCAAGCTCAACAACCCTGGCAATGTTTAGATCCATTTCCCATTTCCCAGAAGGCAGATCCAGGTTTTCCAAGCAGGAGGAATGAGCCCCAGGAGCCCCTCAGGTGTCCTTACCGTGCTCATGTGCAGAGGGAGGTTCTCAGTGTCTGTCTGCTCATCCTGCTCCGAGGAATCTGTCTCTTCCATCTGCTGCATTTCCAGCTCAGAGGGGAGCAGGGCTGTCAGGTAGGGCACAGTGAAAGGCCTGGCAGCAATCACTGGGATCAGGGGAAAGGAAACACAGTCAGCAGTGAGCTGGGAGAAAATTCCTGCTCTCAAAAACTGAAGTTATGGAGATCAAACACTTTGCCAGTTCTGGGTTTGGACACAAACTTCCTTTTCCTGCTGCCCCCAGGGATCAGGAATGAAATCCACTGTCCCTAAAGGATGGCAGTCTGTACTTCCCAGTTTTCTGAGGTCCCTCTATGTTTCCAGCCAAGGACACAACAGTGTCCCAACACAAAAATCCTTCATGACCTGCACTGTAAAATCCCAATTATCTGGGCACTTTGGGTTCCCCTGAAATGAACCTGTGCTGTCCGTGAGCCTTGGGAGAGTGGGAATTCACAGCTTTCACAGAATATTCTGAGTGGGAAGGGACCCACAAGGATGATCAAGTCCAACTCTTCCATGAATGGCCCATTCTCATCACTGCTCTGCAGGCAGGGAAACAGGAAAATTTTCAGCAAGAAAATTTCAGGGAGAAGGCATTCCTTGGTCAGGTTACAGGGAATGGGCCAGGATTGGGATGAGCTCTGGACTTAGCCCCTTCTCCACCAACAGAGAAAAGGGAACCTTGAGGAGTTTAGGACCCACCTTTTGCTTTTCCCCCCCATTTTAAACCCCAAATCCCTCCTTTCCCAGCTTTCCAAACACCACGGGATGACTCCCAAACCCTACAGGTGAGGAACAGGGATGCTGAGCCATGGAATCACTCACATGGGAATGTGCTGACATCATCCTTGAAGAGGCTCTGGGTCTCTCCAGTCTTGGCCATGAACCGAGTGAGAGCTCTTTCCACATCCCTCCGTTGGGAAGCTGCCTTTTCCCGCAGCACCTGGTAGTCAGACACTGGCTCCCTGTAGGTCTGGAGCAAGGAAAAGAGGGATGGAACAGCTCAACTTCCAAACATCACAAAGGATGGAGGAGCTGCAGCCTCTGCTTTTCAAGATCCAAAGGGTTTTTGGGGAGTTGCAGAGGTTCAGCAGCCAGAAATGCAGGGATTTTGTGCTGGGAAGGGTGTGGCTGCAGGTAATGGGATTGGCCAGGGAGTGGATAATGGGATGGACCAGGGAGTGAATAATGGGATGGGCAAGGGATTCTGAACTGGGAAGGGTCTGGGAGCAAATCATGGGATAGGCCAGGGATTCTGAACTGGGAAGGGACTAGGAGCAAATCATGGGATGGGCAAGGGATTCTGAACTGGGAAGGGACTAGGAACAGATAATGGGATGGACCAGGGAGTGAATAATGGGATAGATCAGGGTTCTGAGCTGGGAAGAATCTGGGAGCAGGCAGTGGGAAGGATCCCATCCCAAGGGATGTCCACACCCTGCAAACAAGGAGTATTTTAAGCCAGGAAAAACAATACTTTGGGTAAATAGCAGCAGTACTACAGTTATAAAAACACCACTCCTGGAGTTCTGGACTTCAAACCAGCAAAAAAAATCAGCCAGAAATCCAGGGATTCTGGCTGATTTCTGGATGGCACGGGGTGTCCATAACCCACAAACAAGGAACGTATTAAGCCACAGAAATACTTTGAATAAAAAATCCCAGCACTGCAGTAAAACCACACCATTCCTGGACTTCAAAAAGACCCCAAACAGCATAAAAATGTTGGTTTCACTCACTGGTGTCTTGATGTAAGTGTGAGGATCTGGGAACTCCGGGAAATGGCCGGGAATGTGGGGTGGGTGAGGCTTGTTCTGCCCAGCTGTCAGGGCTTTGGGAGTCACAGGCTGGTTTGTCACTGGAGCTGCAATGGGAAAACACGGGAATCAGGGAATTCCTCCTGCCAGGGTCACCCCAAAGTGCTGTGATCCCTCCCAGACCTCATCCAGGGCATGGAGCACATCCCACGAGCTTGTGATTGGCATGCCAGGAGGGAAAAAAATCCCTTAGCTCCTCTGTCCTACAAACAAAACCACCCTAAGGATCCTCCAGAGTGACCAAGGGTGTCAAGTGACTCCTGTGGTGTCACTACAGGAACCCAAAATTCCCAGAATCATCCCTCAGGAAGCTCATCAGGAGCTCCCAGGAAGGCAGCAGAGAGGAATTCCAAACTATTCCCAGCTCCCTGCAGGGCAGGAAGGGTTCCCCACGTACGGGCAGTGATCACCATCCTCTGGGAACGCTTGGCATAGGCGGGAAGAGTTTCCACATTGAACCCTGGAAAGCAAAAGAGGAAACAGGAATCACACAGAGAGTTTATCCTGTCAAAATTCCCCTTCCCTCCAGAATTTTTCCAAGGGTTACAAATGATGGGAGAAGGAAAGCTGAGTGTCTGCAGCAGTGGGCACCACCCAAATGGCAGATTTGGGGACAGATTTCCCGATCCAAAGGTGGGAAAAGTGGGAAGAAGGAGCTGCTCACCCATTTCCACGAGGGTCACCACGATATCTGAGAGGGTGGGCTGAGTCCTGGCTGTGTGCTCGCAGTAGGACTTGGCACTCCTCCCAATTTCTGAAATATCTGTGGGATAAAACCACCACATGTTTAATTCCCACCTCTGTGTCAGCTTCAGGGATGGGGAATTTTCGAAGAATTTAGCAAGGAATGAAAAATAACTCCTGGGATGGAGCATTTTGCAGGCTGGGTGTTTGAAATTAAAGCGTGGGGACACTAAAGATTAAAGAGTCAGTGTTTGCCACAAAGGAAAAAGGCAAATCTGCATCTAAACATGAAAAATAAACCCAGAAATTATAATTTCTGGATTCCAGAACAATCTGTAAGTGAGGTTTTCATCAACACCCACAGAGGAAGGAGTAGAGCTGCTCCAAGAGGGACTTAATGAACCAAATATCCAGAATTTTGCAGTTTCTCTGTTTATTCCAGTGATATATGGAGTCTCTAACCAGAAATCACCGAGTAGGATAAATAAGAAATCCTGAGCTGGGATAAACAGCAATCCACCAAAACCTACACCTCCAGAACTGCATTCCTCCCACCTCCCCATTTCTCCTACCCTCAACAACCCAAAAACCAGGCTCAAACCCCTCTGGAAGCACAGAGCAATCCCTGGATGAGCCAATCTGGAGCACTCACAGCTCTGGATCATCTCGGTGAGCGTCTCCACCGCGGCTTTCTCGGCGCTCTCGAAGCCAGCCTCGGTGAGCAGGGAGCTGACCACCACCTGCAGCGTCCGGCGCCGCGCCAGGTGGTAGTTGTCGGCAGGGGTGCCTGCCTGCTTGCTGCCCGCCCGCTGCAAGGTGGGGAACGGCCGTTAGGAGATGGGCAAGGGCAGCTGGGTGTGCCGGGGAGAGCAGGGACTGGGAGGGGATGGGGTGGGATGGGGTGGGAGTGAGGGGAAAGGGGATGGGATGGGATCGATGGGATGGGATGGGATGGGATGGATGATGGGATGGGATGGGATGGGATGGGATGGGATGGGATGGGATGGATGGGATGGGATGGGATTGATGGAATGGGATGGGATTGATGGAGACTGAGATGGAATGGGGATGGGATGGGATGGGATGATGGAATGGGATGGGATTGATGGAGACGGAGATGGAATGGGGATGGGATGGGATGAGATAATGGGATGGGATGGGATTGATGGAGATGGAGATGGGGATGGGGATGGGATGGGATGAGATTGGGATGGGGATGGGATGATGGAGATGGGGATGGGGATGGAGATGGGGATGGGATGGAATAAGATGGATATATGGGATGGATGGGTTGATGGAGATGGGGATGGAGATGGGGATGGGGATGGGATGGGATTGATGGAGATGGAGATGGGATGGGATAATGGGATGGATGGATGGGATTATAGGATGGAGATGGGATGGAGATGGGATGGGATAATGGGATGGGATAATGGGATGGGATTGATGGAGATAGAAGGAGATGGGGATGGAGATGGGATGGGGAGATGGGGATGGGATGGAAATGAAGATGGGATGGGATGGATGGAGATGGGGATGGAGATGGGGGGGATTGATGGAGATGGAGATGGGATGGGATAATGGGATGGGATGGGATGGGATGCGATCTATAGGATGGGATGGGATCTATGGGATGGGATGGGATGGGATAATGGGATGGGATAATGGGATGGGATTGATGGAGATAGATGGAGATGGGGATGGAGATGGGATGGGCAGGTTGGGATGGGATGGGATAATGGGATGGGATGGGATGAGATCGGATAGGATGGGATTGATGGAGATGGACATGGACATGGAGATGGAGATGGGGAGGTTGGGATGGGATGGGATGGGATCTATGGGATGGGATGGGATGGGATCTATGGGATGGGATGGGGGGGGGATGTATCCATGACACGGGGCAGGAATTGGGAAGGGACTGGGAAAGGTCTGGGAGCAGGGACTGGGAAGGGTCACAGAGCAGGGACTGGGAAGGGACATGGAGTAGTGACTTGGGAAGGGTCTGGGAGCAGGTGGAAGGGACATGGAACAAGGTCTGGGCAAGATCTGGGAGCAGGAACTAGGAAGAGCCATGGAGCAGGTAATGGATGGGAAGGGTCAGGGAGCTGGGAAGAGTCTGGGAAGAGCAGACAACAGGAAGGGTCTGGGAGCAAGTGGACACACATTTACACATCTATACACCCCCTTACCTACACACATATACACATACACACACATTTGCACACATGTCCCCACAGAACTCCCCCGGCGCCTTTGGGACGCGGCCCCTTTAAGAACCGCCCCCCCTCACGCGCCGCCCCGCCTCGCGCCGCACCCCGCCGGCCAATCCGAGCGCACCATCCCCAGCCAATCAAATCCCTCCTCCCCTCAGGGCCTCCAGCCAATCAGCGCCTCCCTCTCCCCACTCGCCGCCTCCTCGCCCCGCGGCCTGCCCGAGGCCTCCTCCGCGCCCCGAGGGGATAGGGCGCTGCCACCCCGACCGGCCCCGCCCGGAGACCCGCCCTCGCGGCCCCGCGCCCCGCGGATGAGCCGCCGTTACCGTGCCGGAGCCCCCGGCCGCTGTGTCAGCCATCTTGGAGCCATATGGAGCCGTGCGCATGCGCCAGGTGCGGCGGGGCGGGGGCGGCAGCGCGAGGCATCATGGGAGTTGTGGTGCCGGTGCGGTTGGGCGCGGGGCATTGTGGGAGTTGTAGTACAGGCGCGGGGGGAACATCAGGATCCGCCCCCTCCCTCCTCCCCCCGCACAGCTGGATCCCCAGGGCGTGGAGCGAGGTGAGATTCACGGTCCCGTCCATCCCACAGGACACGGAGACCGCGAGGGTTTTGCCAAGCCGGCAAAGTCTCCATGGACGTGGTGATTGATGACGTCCCTAGAGCTCCTTAATTCAGGATGTCCTCGAGCAGCGATGGACCTGCGCCTCCTGCACTGATTAACTCTCCCTTCTTGCTGATTAGGCTCCAAAGCGCACAAAGACCTGACCTCAAAGAACACCCTGACTCGAGAGAATAATAATAATTTATCCCACATTTCGCAATAAGCCCAAACCCCCTGTCACAGCATCGCGTTCCCACTGGAAAATTATTCACCCAAACCCCTCGGAAAATCCCCATAACCACGGCGTTTCCTGTTGTACCCTGAGCCGCACCTCGGTGTCCCCGAGATCAAAGCTGTGCTGTCCCCGGAGCGCTCGGGGAGCTCAGCACAGGAAACCACCGCGCTGCAGCTCCCACCCTCTCTTCCTGCTCAGCGCACGTGTGGGAGAACCAGACCGCTGCGAGAACCAATTGCTGAGCGCCGGAGAAGGGGGGAAAGGGATGTAAACAACAGCTGCCACGCCGGGAATTAAAGGCGGTGGGGTGGGATGGAAAGGCAGCTCCCACACGCTGGTGGGTTTCACCTGCAGGAGCAGCGAAATCTGTGCAAAAGCAGGGAAAGGAGGAGGTGGAGCTGGATTGTTCCAGGATGAGGTGAAGGAAACTTCTGGAGCGGCAAAGGTAGGAGGCAAAGGGGTTTCTGGGCTGACGATCTCCTGTCTTGTGTGCTTAGGGACAACGGGATTGTGCCAAGGATCTGGAATGTTCCTTGGGGTGGCTCTGGGGGGTCCGGCTGTGGGAATTCCCGGGGTGTTGTGTGTGGCAGGGCTGGGGGACACGAGGGTCACAGGGAGCTGTTCCCAGCCATGGAAACAACCGATCCCAGACCGGTTTGGGTGGGAAAGGACCTTAAAGCTCATCCCATCCCACCCCTGCCACGGGCAGGGACATCTTCCACTATCCCAGGTTGCTCCAAGCTCTGTCCAGCCTGGCCTTGGACACTGCCAGGGGCTCTGCAGTGGCTTTGAGCAGCTGGGACAGAGGGGACCAGCACAAAGGAATGTCCAGGAATGTCACTGGGAACTGCTGAGGCACCCGGAATGCTGTGTGCAGTTCTGGGCCCTCACGGCAAGAGGGACCTGGAGGGGTTGGAGAGTGTGCAGGGAAGGGAATGGAGCTGGGGAAGGGTTGGGAGAATCCTGAGGGAGCTGGGAAAGGAGCTCAGCCTGGAGAAAAGGGGATCAGGGGGACCTTGTGGCTCTGCAGACTCCCCGACAGGAGGGATTTGGGATCTGATCGCAGGGCACAGGGACAGGAGGAGAGGGAACAGCCTCAGGCTGGGCCAGGGGAGGCTGAGCTTGGACAGCAGCAGGAATTTCCTCATGGAAAGGATGGTCAGGGATTGGAGCTGCCCAGGGAGGTTTGGAGTGCTCAGCCCTGCAGGTGTCACCTGGCTGTGGCACTCAGAGTGGACACTGGGCACAGCTTGGACTCGATGATCCCAGAGGGATTTTCCCACCTCAACAATCCCATGATTTTCTAATTCTATGAATCCAATTTGCAAGGGACCAGATTTGGAAGCAAAACCCATCAGGCAGGGTTGTGTCCATATCTTTTCCACGAGTGCTCCCGTGTGGAATTTCGCTTCCATTCTCCCAAAGATCCCACAGGCACAGAGAGCAGGGAAGAGTTTCCAGAGTGCAAAAACTCTCTCAGGATGCGAATTCCGGTGGGGAATTTTTCCGGGAATCATTCCCTCTGTGGCTTCCCGGAGATGTTCCCCGGGTGGGTCTGGAGCAAAGGATGGAGCTGCTGTGGTTGTTTTTTTCCCTCTTTCCCAGGATTTCCTGGCTCTCCCAGCCCCGCTGCCAGCAGAGGGCACGTTGGGACCAAGATATTCTGATTTCTGAGCCACTGCGTTCAGAAACCAGAGCACCGGCAGGGAATTAATGTCGATTTTCACACCCCTCAGCTGCGAGGGTCCCAAAAAATATCCACCAAAATCCATCCTGCTCCCACTTGATACTGAAAAGCTCCTCCGAGCCCTCCAAATTCCCTGGAATTTTGAAATTCCTTGGAACGTTTGAGGGGTTTTGGGGTGCAGTTTGACAAACACTTGATGTGCTCAGGAAGCTGCTGCTGGGCCAGGAGGGAATAAACTGAATTTCTGGGAATGTTTGGGGTTTTTTTCCCCATATGGACATTGGGTTGTGCCTTGCAGGAATGAGAACTCCAACATGGAGAGTTTAAAGCCGTGGGGTTGTTGGTTTCTATATTTTGAGTTTCGATTTTTTTTCATATTTGAGAAATCTTCCTTGTTTGTTAAAGTGTCATGGTTGGCAATCTGTGGTTATTAAAGGCTCTGGAAGTGAAACTCTTGGAGTTTTCTCCCTGGATTTGTTACCTGGGAGAGGAATCTGATCCAGAGAGGAATTCCCAGTGAGGTGTGGGGATGTGGATGAGCTCTGAGTGATCCCAGCTGGAATTTACACTCCCTTCTCCCAAAGATGCCACAGAGGGTGGAGAAGAGTTCCCAGTCTACCAAACACCCCTCAGGGTGTGAGTTAGGATGTTCCAGAGGGGAATTTTTCCAGAGGAAAGCTTGGAGAGGTTTATCCAAACCTCCAAATAACCACAGGGGAGAAGCTGCCTGTGGTGGGAGCTCTTTGATGCCACAGAGACACAACAAATTCCAGGTGCTGGGAGTGCAGGGCAGCAGGAAATAAACAGGGAATTGGGCTCCTCAGGGGTGCAGAGTGCTCCCAAATATCCAGCCTGACTGGAAAAGTGTCCTAGGAGTGTTGGAATTCATCCCCAGAATGAGCTGGGGGGTTCACAGCCAGCCCTGACAGGCAGGAAAACCATTCCCAGGAATTCCCAGGGAATCCTACATGGCATGGACACCCCATGGTTCCTTCTGGAGGTCTTGCTCCATCAGGATGAGCCTGCAGCAGATCACAGGAGCTCTCTGTGGGCAGATTGGGATATCAGACATCTTCCCCACTTCCAGGATTTGATGGATGTTTGCTTTGGGCTTTTTATTTCAACATCCACTGATGTCAGATCTGTTCCTTCCCATTCCACCAGCTCCTGAGTCAGGGCCACAGCTAATCCAGCAGGAATTTCACCCCCAACCTTCCCTCAGCCATCTCCAGCCCCACCAGTGACTCAGGGAATGTTCTGTCCCCCCTGCCTGGAACTTTGGGATCCAAAGGGATGAGGAGATGGGTTCAAGCTGCTGGGTTTTGTGCAACTGGGATGGGAACTTCATTTTCTGTGGAAATATAGGTTTTTGGTTTGCTGAGGGAACAGGGGAGCACTGCAGGTTTAGCTCTCTGCACTCCCCAATCCCCTAAATTCCTTGGATTCTTCCACAAAATTCTCCTCACCTGCTTCCTGCAGTGCAGAGGGTGACAAGTTCTCTGCCCAATGTCACCTGCAGATTGTCACTGTCACTTTGGGCAAACTGCAGCCGCTTTGGACACGCCAGAGGCTGGATGGGACAGCAACTGGGACAATCCCTTGGGATCAGGGATGCTGGGAATCACCAGATCAACACATTCAGCAGAGCCAGGACTTGTCTGGCCCAGCCCTTCCTGATTTGGGATGATGAGGAGTTGATCCTCTAAGGGATCTTTCGAACTGCCTGGAGGGACTCAGGGACAAGGGACACAATTCCTCTGCCCCATTTCCAGCACAGATTCCCTTCAGGGATCTTTCAAACTGCCTGGAAGGACTCAGGGACAAGGGACACAATTCCTCTGCCCCATTTCCAGCACAGATTCCCTTCAGGGATCTTTCAAACTGCCTGGAAGGACTCAGGGACAAGGGACACAATTCCTCTGCCCCATTTCCAGCACAGATTCCCTTCAGGGATCTTTCAAACTGCCTGGAGGGACTCAGGGACAAGGGACACAATTCCTCTGCCCCATTTCCAGCACAGATTCCCTTCAGGGATCTTTCAAACTGCCTGGAAGGACTCGGGGACAAGGGACACAATTCCTCTGCGTCATTCCCAGAATGGATTTCTCACCAGATTCTCCCTGAATCCTCCTCTTCCCACCCATCCTCTTCCCAAGCAGGTGCAAATGCAACATTTAACCGCAGCAGTCCCTGAATTCTCCATGTTTTTGGAGCCCTGGATCCCCATTTGGCTGTTCTGCCGTGGGTCAGGAGCTCATTCCAGCTTCCTGCCTGGGTTTTTCCAAGGCTCTGCAGTCAGGGCTGGCAGGGGAAGCTCTACACTCCAGGAGGCAGCAGCTCCTGGCCAGGTGAAGCCACCTGAGCTCGCAGGGACATCAGTGTCACCCGTCCCCTGCAGAGGGAGGCCTTGGTGGCCCCACGAAGTGACATCCTGGCCCCACGAAGTGACATCCTGGCCCCGGAGCAGCCCCATTTGGGTGACAAAACACCACTGTCACCGCAGGAAACCACAGCAGGGTGTTGCCTGCCGAGGGCAGGGGGAGGGCAGGGATGCTGGGATGGGGATGGGGTGGGATGGGCTCTGGGCAGCTCTTCTGGGCAGCTTTGCCCACATTCCCTCCTGGCATGGAGCATCCAGAGCCATTCCAGCAGTGGATCCTGGGCTGGCCTGGCTCTGCTTCAGAGCAGAGCAACAGGAAAAATATCTAGCCTGAGTGGAAAAGTGTCCTAGGAGTGTTGGAATTCATCCCCAGAATGAGCTGGGGGGTTCACAGCCAGCCCTGACAGGCAGGAAAACCATTCCCAGGAATTCCCAGGGAATCCTACACGGCATGGACACCCCATGGCTCCTTCTGGAAGTGTTGCTCCATCAGGATGAGCCTGCAGCAGATCCCAGGAGCTCTTCTGAGGTGGAATTTTGTGCCAGAGATTGCTGATCCCAGCTGGGTTTGGGATCCTTTCGTGAGCAATTCCCAATTTCTGATGGACAAGGGGACTGATCCAGATGATTCCAGGTCTCATCCATGGCCATGGCTTCAAAAAAATCCTCCCAGGATGGGCTGAGGGAGATGCTTCCCACAGTGAGATGTGGGACAAACTGCTGTTGGGATTCCCTGAGCAGAACAGGAGCCCTGGGGATCTTTGGACCTAAAATGAACTTTTAGCTGGTTTTTAAAACAGTTTGAGAGAGCAAAAAGCTGAAGAAGCAGCAGGGTTCAAGTGGCTGAGCTGCAGAGCTGAGCATCTCCTGGGTGTGACAGGATGGGTGACAATAACTGGGGTGACAGCGACTGTTGTCACCTCTTCTTGCTCATTAAATCAGTCGTTTTTAAGCTGCTGCTGCCTCTTAGCAAAGCACTTTGAGAAAACCCATAAATCCGAGCCCAGAGGCTGATGAAAGTCCCTTTTTTCTTCCCAGTGGGATCCTGGAAGTACAGAAGGAATAGCGATGGATGAAATGCAGGAAGTTGTGTGAACTCGTTGGAGCGTCCCAACAGCTCCAGCTGGGTTTAGAGCTTGGGTTTGGACTGGTTCTTGTTTGATCAGATCAGCTCCTCGGCCCCATTTGCAGATGAAATGGAAATTGGCGCTATCAGGGCAAGGAGCTGATAAAAGATCCTTCCTAAGAACAAAGCTTGGAGTTGATTCATCTGTGCTCCAAAAAAAAAAAAAAAAAAAAAGATCTTCAGGGAAGGGGGAGGTTTCTCGGGAAGAAATCCTGCAAAAGGCTGTTGGGAGAGTGGGGTTTGTTAAATCACTGGAATAACATTGGTTTTCTTTCAAGAACCTCTTTTTTTTCTCTTCTCCCTCAAAAAAAAAATTGCTTTTTATGTCCTTCCTTGACTTCAGACAGAGCTGTGTCCCTAAAAATCATCCTCTCACCCCTTCCCACCCAGAACTGAACCCACAGAGCTCTGCAGCCTTTTGGGGTCCTGTTACCCCTTCTGAATTGAACCCACAAAGTTCTGCAGTCTTTTTGGGGTCCTGGCAGCCTTTTCCACCAGCCTGGCAGGGCAGTTGGTGTCTCTGGGGGCTGCAGAAGCCACAAGGGGTGAGGCAGAGATATGGGGTGGCAGCAGCTGTTCGGGATGTGCCGCTGATTCCGGGGACATCTCCCGCCTTTTTTTGGAAATCAAGGGTTGGGAGTGGGGCAGAAACAAAGGAGGAGCAGCTCCTGATAAAGGTCCCCATGGATGGCTGCCCCAAAAGAGGAACAGTCCCTGATAAAGGTCCCCATGGATGGCAGCCCCAAAAGGGGGACAGTCCCTGATAAAGGTCCCCATGGATGGCAGCCCCAAAAGATGAGCAGCCCCAAAAGAGGAGCAGCCCCTGATAAAAGTCCATAAAAGCCCTGAGAGCCACAGGCTGGAGCTGCCCCAGCTGGGAGGCCACGATAGGTCCTGTGTTGTCACCTCCCTGCCCTGGGCATGGGGACAGAGATGGTGTCCCTCCCTCCCTCCCTCTCTTTCTCCCTCCCAGCTCCATCTCTTCCTCTCTCAGCTGGAGGTTTCTCTGTAATTCTCCATCATTTCCTCTGGAAGTTTTTGCCTTGGCTCCACTCCTCTTGTCCCCTCCTGGGGACTGTGAGGGTCTCACCTTGGGATGAGAGGCTGGGATTCCTGTATCCCAGGAAATGGAATTTTGGAGAGGAAAAATAAGTGAAGAAAAAGGGAGGGAAAACCCAGATCCCTCTTTCCCAGGAAATGGAGTTTTGAATAGGAAAAATAAGTGAAGAAAGGTGGAGGGAAAGCCCAGATCTTTCTATCCCAGGAAATGGAATTTTGGAGAGGAAAAATAATTGAAGAAAGGTGCAGGGAAAACCCAGATCCCTCCATCCCAAGAAATGCAATTTTGGAGAGGCAAAAGAAAATCGAGTGAAGAAAATATTTGCGGATAAAAACTGCTGCTGCCGGATCACATCCCTGGACAGCATTTCCCTTGAGTTTGCTGTGAGGAATTCCATCATTCCATCACGCCACAGGGATGCTGTTGGCACCCCAAAAACTGCTCTGAGCAGGTTTTCTGTGCCTTCAGGAGGGAAGGAGGTCTTACATCCCCATGGATTTGGGGCAGAGCTGCATTTTTTTCACTGGAAAAACCTCAGGAATACTGAGCTCTTCCCTGATTTCAGAGGGATGAGCGGCAGAGGAGGGAAATATTTTTGGGGGGAAACATTTCAGGGTTGATAGATTTGAGTTCCCACGGGCCCAGCAAAGATCCTGTGGCTTGGGGACACCCGGGGGGGTAGGGGGGGACAGGCCACGCTTCACGTGCGCACAACTGTCACCCCGTGTCACTTGGGGCTGCTCGCCTTTCTTCTGTGACAAACGAGGTCCCCACATCTGCTGTGGCGGTTGAACTGGGACGATGTAATCACAGAGACACAGACAGGAGGGGAGGGGTGACAAGGGGGTGACAGGAAGGGGGGGGACAGGCAGGGAGTGGCAAGAACGGGGGACAGGCAGGGGGTGACAGGGGGTGACAGGCAAGGGGTAACAAACAGGTTGGGACAGGCAGGGGGTGACAGGAAAGAGGTGACAAGAAGGGGGGTGATGGGAAAGGGGTGACAAACAAGGGGTGACAAGAAGGGGGTGACAGGGGTGACAGGCGGGGGGGGACAGGCAGGGAGTGGCAAGAAAGGGGGACAGGCAGGGAGTGGCAAGAAAGGGGTGACAGGAAAGAGGTGACAAATGGGGGGTGACGAGCAGGGGTGACAGGCAGTGGGTGACAAACAGGGGGTGACAAGAAGAGGGTGACAAGCACAGGCCACCTGCTCCCCATCCCAGCACAGTTGGATTTTTCCAGCCAATTTTCCAGTATTTTTTCCCCCCTTTTCTCCTCACCTTTTGCAGTGGGTGAACATTTTAATGGAGCTTTTCCAAACCTTTCTCCCTCCATCATCCCCTCCTCTCCCAACCTGGCTGTTGATTTTAATAGGTGGTAATTCCCAAGATAAAATCCACATGAAAATAGGACATAAAGGGGAAAAAAACCCAAAGAGTTGAGCAAAGAGAGCAAAGGATTTGGTGTCAACCCCAGCTGGAAGGGAACCTTCTGGAAAGGGTTAATCCAGGGCTGCTGAGAGCCTCTGGAGCCCTTTGAGCAGCGGTTTTGAAATCTGATTTTCTTTCTTGCAACCAAGTGAGGTTTTGATCAACTTCCTATGCGAGAGCAGAAGTTGGCTGGGTGCAGGGAGGCCTGGGCTGCCTTCCCTCCTCCTTGCTGTCACTCGAGTGTGGCACTGCAGGAGCCACAGCTTGGGAAAACGGGACACTCAGGGCAGGAAACAGCCTCAGAATCTAAAGATTTTCAGTGGTTTGTTTCATTTTTGTTTTTTACCATCACGCCCCAGACCAGCCCTGCTGCTTGTGCAGCTTCTCTGGGCTCATCTCAGTGTCCACAGCCTGAATTCCTGGTGTCAAATTCCTTGGGGAAAGCAACAGAACAACACTTTGTGCCTTTGGAATGTCCAGGGGATGAAACCTCCAAAATCAGACCCAAATTCTGTGGGTTTGCATCCCAAAAAAATACAGGAGCAACATCCCCTTGGAAATGACTCCATCCTGCATTTCTCCTCCTCATGGGAAGCATTTTCCATGGATGTTGATCTTCAGGCTCTAACCCCAGCAGTTTTGTGCAGTTTGGGTTCTTCCTTTTCCTCTTCCAAGGATTTTTTTGCTTGGAAAAAGGCAGTTCAGGGTTCTGAACTCAGGTGGTCAGGGCCTGGTGTTCCCCAGCCCAGCTCAGGTTTCCCTGGGCAGGTTTTGTGTGGATTCCAGGTTTATGGAAAGCACCTTCCAAACCAGCCCTGCTTGGATTTCAGAAAATAAACCAATAAAAATGGCAGTTTTGCCCTTTTTTTATTTTCTGACGTATTTAATTACATGGACAAGCAGAGCCTGGGTCAGCCTCATCACTGGAAATACCCCAAAAAGGTCTCAGATTTTGCAGAGATTTCCCCAAATTCTTCATCTTAGCTTTATCTCAGCACTTTTCTGTCACCCTGCACAGGAGAGAGCCCCAGATTGATGGGGGACATTTGTAGGTCACTTGTCCTGTGTGGTATGGCTTTGCCAAGGCAGGGAGAGATGCAATCCCAAAATCCAGGTAGGGAAAGATGTAATCCCGATATTTGGGATGTTCCAAATGCTGAGCACAAAGATGTAATCCCAATATTTGGGATACTCCAAATGCAAAGGTGCAATCCTGATATTTGGGATGCTCCAAAAAAAAAAAAAAAATCAATCCCAATTTGGGTGCTCCATGCTGAGTGCAAAGATGCAATCCCAATATTTAGGTTGCTGTGAACACTGAGTGCAAAGATCCAATCCCAATATTAGGGATACTTCAAATGCAAAGATGCAATCCCAATATTTGGGATGTTCCAAACACTGAGCCCAGAGATGTAATCCCAATATTTGGGATGCTCCAATTGCAAAGATGCAATCCTGATATTTAGGATGCTCCGAATACTGAGCACAAAGATCCAATCCTGATATTTGGGATGCTGTGAACGCTGAGTGCAAAGATGCAGTCCCAATATTTGGGATGCTCCAAATGCTGAGTGCAAAGAAAGATGCAGTCCCAATATTTGGGATGCTCCAAACACTGAGTGCAAAGATGCAATCCTGGTATTTGGGATGCTCCAAATGCAGAGATGCAATCCCAATATTTGGGATGCTCCAAACACTGAGTGCAAGGATCCAGTTTTGATATTTGGGATGCTCTGAATGCTGAGAGCAAAGATCCAATCCTGATATTTGGGATGCTCCAAACACTGAGTGCAAAGATGCGGTCCTAATATATGGAATGCTACAAACGCTGAGTGCAAAAAAAAAAAAAATGCAATCCCAATATTTGGGATGCTGTGAATGCTGAGTGCAAAGATCCAATCCCAATATTTGGGATGCTCCAGTGCAAAGATGCAGTCCCAATATTTAGGATGCTCCAAATGCTGAGCACAAAGATGCAATCCAAATATTTGGGAAGCTCCAAATGCAAAGATGTAATCCCAATATTTGGGATGCTCCCAACACTGAGTGCAAAGAAAGATGCAGTCCAAATACTTGGGATGCTCCAAATGCAAAAATGTAATCCCAATATTTGGGATGCTCCAAATGCAAAGATGCAATCCTGATATTTGGGATGCTCCAAACGCTGAGTGCAAAGAAAGATGCAATGCCAACATTTGGGATGCTCCAAACACTGAGCCCAAAGATGCAGTCCCAGTATTTGGGATGCTCCAACTGCAAAGATGCAATCCAAATATTTAGGATGCTCCGAATGCTGAGCACAAAGATGCAATCCTGATATTTGGGATGTTCCAGTGCAAAGATGCAATCCCAATATTTGGGATGCTCCGAATGCTGAGCACAAAGATCCAATCCTGATATTTGGGATGCTGTGAACACTGAGTGCACAGATGCAATCCCAATATTTGGGATGCTCTGAATGCAAAGATGCAATCCCAGTATTTGGGATGCTCCAAAAACTGAGTGCAAAGATGCAATCCCAATACTTGGGATGCTATGAATGCTGAATGCAAAGATGCAATCCTGATATTTGTGATGCTCCCAACACTGAGTGCAAAGATCCAATCCTGACATTTGGGATGCTCTGAAAGCTGAGTGCAAAGATTCAATCCCAATATTTGGGATGCTGTGAATCCTGAATGCAAAGGTGCAATCCCAATATTTGGGATGCTCCAAACACTGAGCCCAAAGATGCAATCCTAATATTTGGGATACTCTGAATGCAAAGATTCAATCCTAATATTTAGGATGCTCCGAATGCTGAGCACAAAGATGCAATCCTGATATTTGGGATGCTCCAAAAACTGAGTGCAAAGATGCAATCCCATTATTTGGGATGCTCCAAATGCAAAGATGTAATCCCAATATTTGGGATGCTGTGAATGCTGAATGCAAAGATGCAATCCTGATATTTGGGATGCCCCAAACTGAGTGCAAAGAAAGATGCAATCCAAATACTTGGGATGCTCCAAATGCAGACATGCAATCCCAGTATTTGGGATGCTCCAAACATTGAGTGCAAAAATGTAATCCCAGTATTTGGGATGCTCCAAATGCAAAGATGCAATCCTGATAT
Organism: Entomyzon cyanotis; assembly: GCA_024500445.1. Taxonomy (NCBI): domain Eukaryota; kingdom Metazoa; phylum Chordata; class Aves; order Passeriformes; family Meliphagidae; genus Entomyzon; species Entomyzon cyanotis. The sequence continues at coordinate 4,003,492 of JAKEPQ010000908.1, read as the reverse complement.
TTGGGATGCTCCAAATGCAAAGATGTAATCCCAATATTTGGGATACTCCAAATGCTGAGTGCACAGATGCAATCCCAATATTTGGGATGCTCTGAATGCAAAGATGCAATCCCAATATTTGGGATGCTCCAAAAAACTGAGTGCAAAGATGCAATCCCACTATCTGGGATGCCCCAAACACTGAGTGCAAAGAGCTGAAAGAATCTCAGAGCAGCAGCACTGTGACAATCAGAGGTGGCTGTGCTGTCACACCAACTCCTACACCTCTGTTCTGCCCCCCTCGAGCTCTGCCTCTCCCCAAACCTCCCGTGCCACATTTTTCAGCTTCTTCCACCCTTCAAACCCCACCAAAGCCCAGCTTTGCAGAGCTCAGCTCAGCACTCCCCGGCAGAATCTCTGCAGGTTTTGCTCAAAGCACCCAAACACATCCTCAGCAGCACCTCGGGGCTGCAGGTGTGGGGCTGCCAGGAGATGTGGGGTGCAAAATCTGCTCGGGGTGGGCACCCCTGGAGCTGTCAGCTGTGCACCCACCCCGGGGCTCTGCAGGTGAGCAGAGATCGTTGCTCGGCAGCTATTTTTTCCCGCCCGACTTTCACCGTGCAGGAAGTAAATAAACACTTTTTTGAATGCTTTTGAATGGGGTTGGAAGGTTAAAAATAAGTTGGTGGGGCTCAGTGGGGTGAGAGGTTGGTGGGGACCTCCTGAAATCTGGGGGGGGGTGAAGCCAGTCCTGGTTTGAAATCTTTTATTTCTTGTTTGTTGTTTATTTCCCTGCTACCATCAGTGACAGTCTCCTGACTCCATCAGGGCAGGAATCATACAGGATTTTGGTGGTTAGAGCTGCAAAATCTGAAGGTCTCTCCTGACTCTGTTAGGGCAGGAATCATCCTGGATTTTGGTTCTTAGAGCTGCAAAAATTGGGAATCTGAGGGTCTCTCCTGACTCTGTCAGGGCAGGAATCATCCAGGATTTTGGTTCTTAGAGCTGCAAAAATTTGGAATCTGAGGGTCTCTCCTGACTCCATCAGGGCAGGATTGGATTTTGGTTCTTAGAGCTGCAAAAATTGGGAATCTGAGGGTCTCTCCTGACTCTGTCAGGGCAGGAATGTATCCTGGATTTTAGAGCTGCAAAAATTGGGAATCTGAGGGTTTCTCCTGACTCTGTCAGGGCAGGAATCATTCAGGATTTTGGTTGTTAGAGCTGCAAAAATTAGGAATCTGAGGGTCTCTCCTGACTCCCATCAGAGCAGGAATCATCCAGGATTTTGGTTCTTAGAGCTGCAAAAATTGGGAGTCTGAGGGTCTCAGTTCCTGACTTCCATCAGGACAGGAATCATCCAGGATTTTAGAGCTGCAAAAATTGGGAATCTGGGGGTCTCTCCTGACTCCATCAGAGCAGGAATCATCCTGGATTTTGGTGGTTAGAGCTGCAAAAATTGGGAATCTGGAGCATTTCCCAACCCATAGGAGAGCCCTGGCAGGTTCAGGCCAAATGCACAGTCCCTGTTCATAGTTTATTATTAGGGTTAGTTCTTAGGGTATAATTTATTACCTAGGGTATAATTTATTACTTATTTCTAATTTATTAATCAGGATAATATTAATCTCAAGCAGTGTATCTCCGAAAAGAGGGATCTCCAGTTTCCCTGGGTGTGTCCCCTTCTTCCCAATTCGTGTCCCCAAACAATTCCTGCAGACACCTTGCCTCAATTCCCAACAATCCACTGAGCAGAAAAACTCCAAATATCAATATTTGAGGTGATTTCAAGTCTCTCACACACGGACATTGCAGCAGGATGGAATTCCCAGAGGGGGCTGAGGAAAACTGTGGGATTTCCATTCCAAACCCTGTGGTTTCACGGTGCTCAGGCAGCTCTTCCCCCCTGAATCTGCAGGCTGGTGACACTTCAGGGCACGGGGACAGTGCCAGGGGTCTCTCACTCCCTGTCCCCAACACACTTGTTGGTCTCATTTCTCCTTTGAGGGCAGCTGGATTCTGAGAAACCCAGCCTGGAGCTGCCAAAAAAAAAAAAAAAAACCACCCAAAAAAGCACAAAAAAGAGACTTTTTGCTTATCTCTGCCCTTTCTGGTGCCAGGGTGGTCACAGCAACGCCTGGGCTGGGCTGGCAGGATTAGACCCCGAGGTGCCGCCTGGGAGGAGCTGGTGACAGCCAGATGTGGCACAGCTGCCTGGGTGGATTTCCCACATCTGGAAAGGCTGCAGGCATCCCTTAGTGGGACCTGAGTGTCACCCTGTGGGTGTGACATTGTGGGACTGTCACACTGTGGAATCAGCCAAAGGATGGAGGATTCATGGGAAAGGGAGGACAGGCAGCTGGGTTGTTCCTTTAGGAAACGAGGCCAGAAGGTTTGGGTTCTTCATCCTGAAGATTTTTTGTAGGATGGGAGGAATTTTTCCCCACAGGGAGGGTTTGTGTCACCCAAAATCCCCTTTATGACATCCCAGCCAGGTGAGGAGAGAGGGATTCACAGCCAGAACATCACAAATCCATTTGCAGGTAGAAAAACCAACCCCTTGCCAGCCTTTTTGGGAGACAAACATCCTGAGCAGTTTGGGGTTTTGCTGAGGCCTCTGTGGGGTTGTTCCCACAGCAGGGGACAGATCCCCAGGAAGGATGCTGCTGCTGGCAGCTCCACCCTGCCACGGCCTGGGGTGACAGGGGACAGCCGGGGTGGAGTCTCTGATAGTTATCTCTGGAGGTTGTCAGGTTGGTTTTTTCGCTGGCCCAATGTTTAGGTTCTGGTGAGGCAGCTCTGATTTCCTCTTCATTAATTGCCGGAATCTCACTTTCTGTGTTGTTTCTAATAACGAGCATTTCCTCATTCCTGTTTTATTCTGCATGGGGGAACCTCTGGAGCTCAGGAATCTCTGCTTGCTGAGCTGGTGGAGCTTTATTTACCACTAAGATGCTTTTATACAAATAATTCACCCACTTTACATCAGCCCCGTTTATTTTACATTTCTCCTGATTTAAATACAGTCACACTGAACTGGTTTCACCACCACAACATCCTTTGTGTGCAAAGCTTCGATCTGCCTGGACCCCACCTGATTTGGAGGCAAAATCCCCAAAAATCCCCCCTGGGCACAGCTTTTCCTGTCGGGCTGCCCACGCTCCGGAGCCAGCCAGGTCCTGTCCTTGTCCCTGGCCTGGCACAGCACAGTGTGGGACAAACCCTTTGGCAGCTTCTCCCAGGAAACCAAATCCCACGTTTTCCCGCTTCCCTGGGTTCTCAGGCAGCTCCTTTGTGCGCCTTATCTCGAGGTTGGCACCTCCTGTGTGCCCAAAAAAACCCCAGATTTTGGGGTGGGGGTGCTTTTATCCCTCTGGGAAAGGAAGAATATTCCCAAATGCTGGAGCCTCGGAGCGGGCAGGACTTCAAAGTCCTCCTGGGAGCTGTCACTCAGCTCTGAAAGTCCCGAAATCCTGGCTGAAGCTGATTAATTTACACCGAGTTAATTACCAGGTGCCTTTCCAAAGGGGCTGATCGTTTCATTTCCCGATGTCATTTTCAGGCCAGATTAAATCCTTTGTTTATGTGTTTGTTGTGGAGCTGTTTGGAAGATATCACCTCCCACCTGGGGATTTTCTACCATCCTGAAGGCCTTCATTTCTTTTAATAAAAGAACCCAATTAATGATTAATCACCTAAATATGAGTGGGTTTCATGCCCTGGAAGTGCAGAATAAATGTGGTCAATTGTAGAGATCCACGTGCACACCTGGAGTGCCTGAATTCCATGGATCTTTATCCCACTTAGCTGGAGGGAAACTGAGGCCTGGAGCAGCTAAATGATCTGAAAAAAGCAAAAAAAAAGCTGGAAAAACCATCCCCAATGGATGGATTCTTCTATTATTCTATTCTATTCTATTCTATTCTATTCTATTCTATTCTAATTATTTCTATTCTATTCTATTCTATCCTATTCTATTTATTTCTATTCTATTCTATTCCTATTCTATTCTATTTCTATTTCTATTCTATTCCATTCTATTCTATTCTATTCCATTCTATTCTATTCTAATTATTTCTATTCTATTCTATTCTATCCTATTCTATTTATTTCTATTCTATTCTATTCCTATTCTATTCTATTCCTATTCTATTCTATTCCTATTCTATTCTATTCTATTCCATTCCATTCTATTCTATTCGTCTCTTCTATTTAGAGTGAAAATGGACATTGACTCTAAACATTGACCACATATTTTTATCTTACATCATATAAGTGGAAAAATTCTCTTTTTTTTTCTCTCGGGAAAACTCGTTTAGGAAACCAGAAAACCAGAAATGGAAAGATTTGAGAGCCTGGAGGGCCTCAATGAGCTGAGTCAGGCAGGCAGGGCGACCTGCCCGGGATGATTTGCAAGAACCCTTATCGGGGCTGTGAGAACACCCAGCCACCCAGACAATGTCCAGGCTCTCTGTCCCTGTCCCCCTGCCAGCAGCTGGCATCCAGGCTCCAGAGGAAGTGGCAGAAGCCAGCAGGGGCTGTCAGCTTCCAGCCCCACGAGCTCAGAGCTCGGGGAAGAGCGAGGTTGGGAGCGCTGCTGCCGATGGGAAAACATTGCCATGGGCTGCGCTGGTGTCTCTAGGAAACCTTTCAAGCACTCCCAGGCCCAGCAGTTTGCTCGGGAGACCCAGATCTCCTTCCTTTCACTGCTGCTGCCAGCAGAAAGAGGGTTTTTTGGGTTTTTTTTAAAGCAGAATCTGCTGCTGGCTCCGCTGAGGCCAGGCAGGGCTTTTGTTGGGATTTTAAGCTCTTCCGCATCGGGCTGGGTGTGCTTTGGGGCTGAGGGAGCTCTGCTGTCCCTCTGTGCCTGGGGACACCCATGGAGCTCCCCAAAAACCCCAAACTGCTCTTCAGGAGCTGCTCCAGGATTTCCCAACCGAGGATTTCCCAAGGGATCCCCTTTGGCAGGGTTTGTGGGGTTGGGGACACTCCCAGAGTGTCCTTGTGGTGGCATGAAGTCCCAAATGGCTGCTCAGAGTGGGGCTGAACCTCCTGCAGGATAAATAAATTCGATTTTAGGGTTCCACACCTCTGGAGTGCCTGGCTGAATCCCATGGATCTCCTTTATCCCACCTGGCCAGAGGGAAACTCAGTTTAAATGCTCTGAGAAAAGCAGAAAGGAGTGGGAAAATCAACCCCCAATCCCAGGCTCTTCCCAATATGCACTTTTCACTGCCAATGCTGACAACAAATATTAATTATCCAGATGAGTGGGAAAACACTCATTATTCCCTCTGGGAAACTGGTTTGGGACACCCAGAGCTGTGTGGTGTGGCCATGGCCAGAGCTGAGCTCTGTGCAGTCTCCATCCAGCCTGGGAAGGAGGGGGCAGATTCCCAAATCCCGAATTCCACAGCCTGGACAGAAAAATCCCTGAGTGCCTTTGAAATTCCAGCCCTCGATGCAGTTTTTCATTTTCCCTCCTTATCCTCCCTTTTCTTCCTGGCTTTGGGATCATGAATCTCCCCAGCTCCTGTCTCTGCCTGGGCTGAGAAGTCAAAATCCTGAGCCAAATCTCACATTTGCCTCTTCCAAATGCAGGAAAGCCCTGGAGCTGAGGTGGGAGGGGAAAGGAATCCCTGTGCTTCCCATCCTGCAACCTCAGGGCTCAGAAAATGGGAAAAAAATGGGAATTCCTGGGTTGGATCTGCCCCTGTCCCCTCATTTGTCATTCCCACATCTGTCAGCTTTTTCTTTTAGGATTCTCCTGTATAGCACTGGATTTATCAGGGGTTCCTGGGATCCCAACCCTGGAGAGCCCTGGAAAGGCTCTTTGTCCCACTTTTTCCAGGTCCTTGGAGCTCATCCCGGGAGGTGACAGTGAGGGGAAGCCCTGGGGTGTCCCTGGGGTGTCCCTGGAGTGTCCCTAGGGTGTCACTGAGGTGTCCCTGGGCTGTCCACTCCTTCCCCCCTCCAAAACCCTCCCAGGCACAGAGCCCACCTCACTCCAAAGAACCAAAATCCAGCATGGATTGATGGGATGGAGTTCCTCCTGCTCAGAACTCAGTCCTGGAGGAATTCCCTCGATCCCTGTCCTGATTCCCTCAGTCCCAGCACAGGGAATGACCTCCTGGGAGACCTTCCCAGGTCAACACCTCAAACTGTTTTTCCCTGTGGAAAATGCACCTCCCATGGCAGGGAACAGCTGGACACAGACTGGAGGTGCTGAAAAATTTCAGGGATTTTCCTGTTCCAGCTTTCCAGCAGGCAGGGCTGCTCCTTCCTCCAGCAAATCCCAGGAATTTCCCTTCGCCCCGCTCTGCCGAGGAGCCCTGAGCTCCCCACAGCAAATAAAAAAATAACCCCAAATTCTTCGAAAAACCCCAAACTAATCTCCCTGGCAGGCAGCGAGATCAGGGCAAGGCAGGAAGGACAGCCCGAGGGCAGGGGAGGTGTAAAAAAGCTGAATTTTAGCTGTAAAATATCAGGGCAGCGTTTCTCTCGCCATTTGCATAATTGGTGACCACAGATAATCCCCTGAAATGACCTAAATTTATCCCAACTGGGGGCTTTCCAAGGCCCCAGTCTGTTTTCTGAAATCGATTGGTTTCAGCTTTGCATTTTTTAATTTTTTTTTTTTACAGTTCTTTCTTTCTTTCTTGCTCTCTCTGTGTCTCTCCCAGCTGAGTCTGGCTGGTTTCTAAAATGCTGATTTGGGAGCAAAACCCCAATGTGTTCACCTGGGGATGTCTGTCTCGCTCTGGTTCCGAGTTTGACTCGATGAAAATGCGATTTCCTTTGAGATTTCGGCAGGAAAAGGGAACTGAGGCAGCAAACAGCTGTGCAAATGACAAATGGAGACCAAAAAAATCTCATAAAAATCAGGTGAAATGGCACTGAGGTGAGCTGGGCTCACATCACAGCTGCTCCAAAATTCACACTCCAGAGCCGTGGCCACTTGAATTGGAAATTTCCTAAATTTCACTTCTCAATTTTCTAGAAGATTGCCAATTTTCTCCTGAATTATTTGCGAAATAATTAAAAATTCCTTCCCAAAATCCCATCTCAATCTCCCAGCTTAAGGCAATTTCCCCTTGTCCTTGTCCCCACGGATGGACCTGGGCCAGGGACTGGTGACAACCAGAGGCAGTGACACTTTGCCACCCTTCGTGTCCCTTGTCCCTTCCTGCCAGAAATAACCCCAAACCTTCTCCATTTAGGAAAAAAATGGATGTAAAATATGACAAATTTAATGAGGTCCTCAGACCAAACCCTCTCTGTTTGGGAAAAAATGGATTTAAAATATGACAAATTAAATGAGGTCCTCAAACCAAACCCTCTCTGTTTGGGAAAAAAAATGATATAAAACATGGCAAATTAAATGAGGTCCTCAAACCAAACCCTCTCTGTTTGGGAAAAAAAAATTGATGTAAAATATGACAAATTAAATGAGATCCTCAAACCAAACCCTCTCTGTTTGGGAAAAAAAAAAATTGATGTAAAATATGCCAAATTAAATGAGATCCTCACACCAAACTCTCTCCATTTGGGACAAAAATGGATGTAAAATATGCCAAATGAAACGAGATCCTCAAAGCAGGGTGTGAAACACCACCCTGGCTCTTTCTCACCCCGATGTCACTCGAGGTTGGGGATTTCCTGCAGCAGTGACAGAGCTGGATGGCTGGATTTGGTTCCCAAGGCTTCCAGGGTTTCACTTGGATGTCACTCTGTGGTGACAAGGGAGGAGAGAGTTCAGCCCTGGGGAGCTCAGCAGTGGATGGGTGGGAGGTGTTCAATCTAAAAAAAAATTTAAAAATTTTAAAGAGTAAAAGGTGTTTCCTCTTCTCCCAGGGGGCAGGATGAGAGGGAAATGAAGGGAAGGTTTGGGTTGGAAATCAGGAATTTTCTCCTGGAAAGGGCAGTCAGGCTTTGGAAATGCCCAAAACAGGGGGCAGGATGAAAGGGAATGGCCTCAAGGGAAGGCTCAGGTTGGAAATCAGGAGGAATTTCTGCATGGAAAGGGCAGTCAGGCTTTGGAAATGCCCAGACACGAGAGAGGGAATTGCCTCAAGGGAAGGTTTGGGTTGAAAATCAGGAATTTTCTCATGGAAAGGGCATCAGACTTTGGAAATGCCCAAAACAGGGGGCAGGACGAGAGGGAATTGCCTCAAGGGAAGGTTTGGGTTGGAAATCAGGAGGAATTTCTGCATGAAAAAGGTGGTCAGGTTTTGGAACGCCCAGAACAAGGGGCAGGATGAGAGGGAATTGCCTGAAGGGAAACTTTGGGTTGGAAATCAGGAATTTCCTCATGGAAAGGGCAGTCAGGCTTCCAGAACAAGGGACAGGATGAGAGGGAATTGCCTCAAGGGAAGGCTCAGGTTGGAAATCAGGAGGAATTTCCTCATGGAAAAGGTGGTCAGGCTTCCAGAACAAGGGGCAGGACGAGAGGGAATGGTCTGAAGGGAAGGTTTGGGATGGAAATCAGGAGGAATTTCCTCATGGAAAGGACAGTCAGGCTTTTGAAATGCCCAAACCAAGGGACAGGAAGAGAGGGAATTGCATCAGGAGAAGGTTTGGGTTCGAAATCAGGAATTTTCTCAGGGAAAGGACATCAGACTTTGGAAATGCCCAAAACAGGGGGCAGGATGAAAGGGAATGGCCTCAAGGGAAGGTTGGGTTGGAAATCAGGAATTTCCTCATGGAAAGGGCAGTCAGGCTTCCAGAACAAGGGGCAGGATGAGAGGGAATGGCCTCAAGGGAAGGTTGGGTTGGAAATCAGGAATTTCCTCATGGAAAGGGCAGTCAGGCTTCCAGAACAAGGGGCAGGATGAGAGGGAATGGCCTCAAGGGAAGGTTGGGTTGGAAATCAGGAATTTCCTCATGAAAAGGATGGTCAAGCTTTGGAAATGCCCAGGGAGGTTTGGAATCCTCATCCCTGGAGGTGTCCAAGGATGTCACACTCAGTGCCCAGCCTGGGGACAAGGCTGGGCTTTGTCCCAGGTTGGACTGGCTGATCCTGGAGGGATTTTCCAGCCCCACAATTCCATGGATAACAAATGGCACAAAGCTCCAGCCCAGCCCTCTGTGTGCCACCAAACCAGCCCCACATCCTGCCTTGAAAAACTCCCAGCCACGCTTTTAACCTCATCATCAACATTAAAAATAAAAAAACTATCCCAATTTTATGATTCAGCAAAAGATCAACATCACCAGGCCGAGCTCCTGGAAGTCTGGAGGCCACTGAGTTTCTTTTTAAAATCTATTTTTACTCCCAAAGAATTTCCTTTTTTTAACCTTGCCCAAGCCAGGAAGCCTCCTATCTATGGCCAGCAGACCAAAATTTGGTTTCCCTGGAATTTTCCCCCCTTTCCCTCCACACACCCACACCCTTTTTAGGCTTCTCAGGATGCCTGCAGCCTGTAATTTCATCTTTCCATCCTGATAATTTGGCTTGCAGAGGCACCACTTCTGCCCAGTCATCATCTGGAAGGAACATCGCCTTATGCAACATTCCCTTCCGGGACAGAACCACCCCACAAACCCTGGGAACGGGGAGGAAACCCAGCAAGTCTGGGGGGGGGGGAGCAAAAAAAAAAAAGCCTAAAACCTTTCAATTTCCAAAAACACAACCCCAAAACCAGCAGCCCCGAGAAGCCTCCGCTGTGGTTTTCCCTTCCCTGAGTGGAGAGCTGCTATTTTGTGCTAAAAATGTGGGATGTGAGGCCCTTGTGTTCCCCTCGGGAACACATCCCCTGCATCACCCCGGATTAAAAGCAGCTGACTGATCCACAGGGCTCTCTCCCCCGTGGATTCCTCAAATATTTCCTGCCTGCATTGCTGGGAGATTTATTTGTAAGGTGAAAGAAAGCTTGGGGAAAAAGCGATTTTTTTTTTTTTTTTTTTGGGGGGGGAGGGAGTTTTGATCTCACCTAGGAAAACTCTACTTCTCACTGTGATTTTGGTGGGGCTGATGGAATTCTCTCCCCCCATTTCTGCATCGTCTTTGACCTCCTCAGCCCAGCCAATCCCCGCTGGTGACATCATTACAAATTTGCCATAAATTGCAGCAAATTAAAGCCACCTGCCCCGGGGAGAGGAATGGGATTCCAGCACGTGGGGAGGGTGGTGTGGATGTTGTCACCAGGGGCATTTTGGAGCCTCTAAACCTCTCGTCACAGAGATGGTTTTCGTTTTCAACAACCTCCAAAAAAACCCCTGAGCGGGCAGAACAAAGACTTTGCTCTTCTTTCACTCGCGCTTATTAACTTCGGGGTGTTGGTTTGTCATTAAAAGACTCTTTGGATGACAAAGAGGGACGGAATGTGTCAAAATGGCACAGAGAGAAGTGACTTGAGTGTCACTTGGGTGTGTGGGGGTAGCTGGGGTGGCACATTTAGCCTAAAAATGTGAATTTACACAGGAATATTCCAGCAGAATCGGTCAGGGGGGTCCAGCTGAGCTCCTCTGGGATCCTTTTGGGGTCCAGGCTTTTGGCTCAGGATTTCTGCAGCTTCCATTCCCTCCGCAGCAGAGTTTTGTGTGGACAACCTATTATGTATTTCATATATTTTAACCTGTTTTCTGACCCTTCCCGGCCGCAAAGTCGCAGTTTCTGTAGCCAGTGACAAACATCAGGGTCCGAGTCACATCTTCCCAAACCGGGCAGGAATTCCTGTGGATTGAGGAGAAGCAGGATCAGTTCCAGCACTGAGCAAATCCCACGCCGGGGGAAGTCACACTGCAAAACTATCCCAAACACTTTGAAATTCCTTTGAAGCCTAAGCAGCCTCGTCCATCCGAAGGTGTTCCCAAACAATTGTTAATGATTCGGGAGCAGCAGCCAAGGCTGACAAAGCCTTATCTCGGCAGCCCCCGCGGTTGTTATCTCCCACGGAGCCGCACCAGGCCTCCAGCTGGGTGAATTTTGGAAGCCGGCAGGCTCGGCGCGGCCCGGCTCCAAAACATGTGCACAGCTGATTATTTCCAAAGCCTTGAAAAACTTCGCTAAAAAAAAAAAAAAAAAAAAAAAAAAAAAGAGGAAAAAAAAAGTTACAGGGCTCCACACTGCAAAAAATGGGGTTGGCAGACGCCTCGGAGCGGGGAAGCCAAGCGGGTGCGGGGGCAGTGTGCGGTGGGTGGTGGCGGGGGGTGACCCGGCGCCGGGGGTCGCGCTGTCCCCGCTGTCCCCCGTGTCCCCCCCCAACATGGCAGCAGCTCCCGCCGCGCCCCACGTGCGCCCGTCCCGCCGGCGCGCCTCTGACCCCGCCCACCTGGGGCGTGGCCACGCGCCAGCCGCGGCGCTCGGGCTTCTGATTGGTTGCGGCCGGCTCTGACCACGCCTCTCAGCGCTGCCGGCGCGGCGGTGCCGCTCTCTGATTGGCTGTCGCGCGGCGCGGCCCCGCCCCCGGCGCTCGGGGCTCGGCGCGGCCGGCCGGGAGCTCCGCCAGTTCCCGGCGTCCCGCGGCCGCGGCGGAGCGGCGGTGGCTGCAGCGCCTCGCTCCGCCCGCGCCTCCCTCCTTCCCTCCCTCCCTCCCTCCCTCCCTTCCTTCCTTCCCGCCCGGCCGGCCGGCTCTGCAGCCCCTCGTGCTCCCCCCTTCCCTGCCCCTCCGCCCCGCTCCGCGCCCGTTCGCCCACCCGCGGCCGCCCCATGGAGCTGCTGTGCGTGGAGTCCTCGCCCCGCGTGCCCCGCGCCGGCCGCGACCCGCGCCTGCTGGGGGACCGGCGGGTGCTGCAGAACCTGCTGAGCCTGGAGGAGCGCTACAGCCCGCGCGTGTCCTACTTCCAGTGCGTGCAGCGCGACATCCAGCCCTACATGCGGAGGATGTTGGCCTTCTGGATGCTGGAGGTATTCCCCGTGCCCGCGGCCGGCTCCGCGTGCTGGGGGGCGCAGGGGACAATCTAGGTGACAATCTGGGTGACAATCCTGGGGACAGTCCGGCGCGGATGTCCCCAGTCCCAGGCGCGGAGGGTGAGGAAGGCGCTTTGCCTCGGGCTGTGCTGGAAGGTGTGATTCCCCCCTGCAGGAGGTGCAGGAACCCCCCGAACCCACAGCTGAGAGACCCCCAAAACCTCCGGGCAGCGCTCAGCCCTGCAGGGCAGACCCGGGGCTGGTTAAAGGGGGAAATAATAACGCTGCTATGGACTTCCCTAAATGAAGAATTAGTGTGGCTGTCTGCAGGGTGGAGTTGAGCGTGGGGAGATCTCACGGTGGGGTGGCAGGGAAAAGAATACAGGAGGATTCTGCAGGGATGAGTCCTGCCTGCCCGCCGGCCGGTGCTGCGGGAAGAAATCGTGAATATTTTCATTCTTCTGCCAAGAAAACCCATGAATATTTTCATTTTAAAGGGCATTTTCCCCCCTTGCTGTTACCCTGTTCCTGCAATCCCCTTCTCAAGAAGGGTCGGTAGACCAACGCCACTTTGGCGGCGAGATGACAGTGGCGGTTGTCACGACCTGCGTGTCATTGTCCCCGTGGCCGGGGCTGGCAGGAGCAGCAGGAGGAGGAGGCTGGTGTTTGCTGCAGAACGAGGAGAAACCGCAATATTTTTATGGTTGTGTCGAGAGAAGGAAGTTCGGTGTGACAAGTGCTGTGATCCCGGTGGGAGATAACAGCGCGGGGCTGACATTGGGAGCTCCTGGAGCCTGCTGGTGGCTCAGGGAGGGGGACTTGGGGATCGGCACCGATTTGGGTGCTGCCACCCATTCTCCCGGGGTGCTCCGGGTGGGATTGCCTGCATCCTGCTCCCCACTCTCCAGCTGGAGCTGCTCCTTCCCTCCAGAGCTCCCCAGGGCAGGAGGTGGCAGCTTCCCCGCCCAGCTGCCACGGCAGAAATTGGGCCAAACCGGGCAATTTCAGCTTTATTCCTGCTCTCTCTGGAGCCGCGCCTCAGCTCTGCTGCTTCCCGCAGGAAGGCGATGCCCTGGGGTGTGATTTTGGGCTCCTGCAGAGCCTGACAAGTGTCAAACACCAGCCCGAAGCTGCAGCAGGGTCTGGCTGCTCCTGCGCTCATCACACCTCCCTTTGCTCTGCTCTCCCTGCCAGGTGTGTGAGGAGCAGAAGTGCGAGGAGGAGGTTTTCCCGCTGGCCATGAATTACGTGGATCGTTACCTGTCCTCGGTCCCCGTGCAGAAGAGCCACCTGCAGCTGCTGGGGGCTGTCTGCATGCTGCTGGCCTCCAAGCTGAGGGAAACCACGCCTCTGAGCGTGGAGAAGCTCTGCATCTACACAGACAACTCCATCACAGCCCAGGAGCTCCTGGTGAGCACCTTGTGCTTCCCTTCTGGTTGTATTCCTGCTCTCCTGGTCTGTTCCCTCTGATTTTCCCTCCTCCTTGCCCTGCTGGTGGAGGTTTTTCCATCCTCCCCATTTTTCCATCCTCCCCATGCTGGGAAGGAGGATTGTCCTCTCCTGGTTTAGAGGAAGCTTTCTGCACGCTGAGTATCTCCATCAGAATGGGATTGCCATACGAAATGTTCTCGGCCAAATAGATCCAATTCATCCAAAAAAAAAAGTCAAATTCAGCTCATCACATGTAAGGCAAAAAATCATCAAGGTGCTTAAAAATAATCACCAGGTGATTTTTTTTTTCCTGAGATCAGATGCCTGCAGCTCACTTGCTCTACCTACCTGTGCTCTGCATCATCTTCTTTTGCCTTTGATTGTTACGCTGCAAACCTACAGCAGAAATTTTTCTGAGAAAAGAGGGAATCAAAAAAAAAAAAAAAAAAAGCACAAGGCTGTCACACTCAGCTGTCACACCGAGCTGTCACTGCGGTGACATCTCCACTGTGGCATCTGCAAGGCTCCAGGCAGCTCTGCCTTCCCCCAGCTGCAAAAAAAAGGGGGAAATGTGGGAGATTTCACTTCAAATTTCCCTTCAAATCGAGTGTTAGGTGCAGAATGAAGGAGCAGAATGGGCTGGGAGGGATTTCTGAGCTGGTGAGGTCACTTGGGGCTGACAGTGCTCCAGGGTGGTGGGAATGAGTGGAATTCCAGCTCTGCTCCTCCCTTCCTCCCATCCTGCATCCAGAAAGTAATATTCTGAAGCTCTGGAAAAGCCAGATGTGTGCTGAGAGTGATGAAACCTCTGAGATCCCAACCTGTGAGCTCAGCCTCAGCCACGAGGGAGGAAATGGGAGAAAACCCCTGTTTTGGGGGCCTGGGGAGGAAATGGGAGAAAACCCCTGGTTTTGGGGCCTGGGGAGGAAATGGGAGAAAACCCTTTTTTTTGGGGCCTGGGGAGGAAATGGGAGAAAACCCCTCTTTTGGGGGCCTGGGGAGGAAAGGGTCACCTCACCTCAGTGACAAAACATCCCTGGGGACCGTTGGCCTCGGGGAACTTCTCGGGGTTACTCATCACCTCATTCAGAAGCTGATTTTTTCGGGGTGAGGTGATCTGAGTGTGATCTGTCCTTCCCCCAGGTGGGCAGCGAACCCACAGAACTTTCAGGTGTGACTCGAGGGCTCTTCTGGGAACTGGGGAGCTCTGAGACCAACCTGGCTTTTTACCAAGGCTGGGGAAAATCCCCTCCCCTCCAGAACCCTCTGCCCCGAGCCATTCGTGGGTGCTGATTGCCTTAATTAGCCCCCACCAGCTGCTGATGAGGGATTGGGATGCCCAGAGGAAATTTCCTGGGATGCTGAATCCTTTCCCCACCCCTGTGGATCAGCAGGGACATCCCAGCGTCACTCCTGGTGATCCTGCATCACTGGTCAAGCACCTGGTGGCTTCCATTCTGATTTATTTGGTGATTTTTTGGGGAGGATTTGCCGTGGAGCAGCAGGTGGGGAGCAGGGCAGAGCATCCCTGGAGATTTCCCCTCATTCCCAGAATCCAGTGGGAATTCCTGCCTGCTCAGGGTCTGTTTTATTCCTTCCCCCCAGAGGTTTTTCAGCAGGGAGCTGTGGTGCTGATCTTCCCTTCTCCTTCCTCCTGGCAGCTGGAGGACGAAAACTCTGTTTTTTCCCTGTTTTCCTGTTTTTTCCCTGTTTTTTTCCCTGTTTTTTTCCCTGTTTTTTTCCCTGTTTTTTTCCCTGTTTTTTTCCCTGTTTTTTCCCTGTTTTTTTCCCTGTTTTTTTCCCTGTTTTTTTCCCTGTTTTTTTCCCTGTTTTTTTCCCTGTTTTTTTCCCTGTTTTTTTCCCTGGTTTTTTTCCCTGGTTTTTTTCCCTGGTTTTTTTCCCTGGTTTTTTTCCCTGTTTTTTTTCCCTGTTTTTTTCCCTGTTTTGTTTTTTCCCCTGTTTTTTCCCCCCGTTTCTTCCCCCGTTTTTTCCTTCTGATCCTGCAGGTCTCAGTCCTGGAGTTCTCCTTCCTTCCCCTTTTTCCCCCCAGGATCCTGAGTTGTTCTTGCTTCCCTCCAGAACCAGCATGGATGAAATTTGCTTTATTTTTTGGGGGTCAAAAATCCATTTTTGGGGGCTTTTCCAGGCAAGCTGGATCCCTTTTTCCTTTCCCAATGGGAATGTGAGCACTCAGGAATAAATAACAGGAGTTTATTCCTGGCAGAGGGAAGGGATTGGGATATCCCTGGGTGGGATTTCCCTGGATTTTAGCATTTTTTGCAGCACATCCTGCTGAAATAAACAGGGATTGGAGGGATCTGCGACAGATTTGCACCGACCCGAGGGAGTTAAATCAGATTTCAACACGCTGGGGCTGCAGCTTCCCCTCTGTGCTCATCACTGCCCTTTCCCAACAGGGTGGGGACAGCAGGGCCAGGGAGCTTCTTCAGCCCTGCAGGACAATGGGACATCCTGGCCTTCCTGCCCGTGGCTCAGGGCCAGCCTGGAGGAAGTTGGCTCACATTCCCAGGGGCTTTGCTTCCTCCTCCTCCTCCTCCTCCTCCTCCTCGGGATGCTTGGCACTAGCTCAGCCCTTCAGAAAGGACACAGAGCCCTGCTGGAGTTATTCTGGGGGAGAAGGAAATGATGCAAGGAGGGACTTGTCCCTTTGGAGGAAGTTGGATTTCCATCCAGGCTGTTATCTGACCCACCTTGCTTTTTTTTTAAATTTTTTTTCCCCCTTTTAAATTTTTTTTTCGTATATTTTTAATTTTCTTTTTATTTTTTTTTCTGGCCTGGGCAAGAGGGGCTTCAGCTGCTCAGAGCTTGGGGAGAGCAGCTGGAAATCACCCCCATCCTCCTGCTTTGGCTTGGTGTGGAAATATTGTTTTGCCAAGGGAAAAAAAATTATTCCCTGGAAAAAAATTATTCCTTGGAAAAAAATACCCAGGAGCCTCCAGGGAGATGATGAAGGGACAGCAGTGAGAGTGAAAATCAGGGAAATCAGAGCTGAGGAGACAGAGATGTTCCCTTGGGACTCTGCAGGGTTTGTGTTTCCCTTCTCGTGGCACAGGTGGAGCCATTCCTCCATCCGGGGTTGTCACCTGTCCCTCCACACCCCAAACTCTGCAGGGACAAACTCCTGAAATCTGCAGGGACAAACTCCTGAAATCTGCAGGGACAAAATCCCGAAATCTGCAGGGACAAACTCCCGAAATCTGCAGGGACAAACTCCTGAAATCTGCAGGGACAAACTCCTGAAATCTGCAGGGACAAACTCCTGAAATCTGCAGGGACAAACTCCTGAAATCTGCAGGGACAAACTCCTGAAATCTGCAGGGACAAACTCCCAGAATCTGCAGGGACAAAATTCCCAAAATCTGCAGGGACAAAACCCCAGAATCTGCAGGGACAAAATTCCCAAATCTGCAGGGACAAACTCCTCAAATCTGCAGGGACAAACTCCCAAAATCTCCTCCCAACTGGATCCAGACCCAGAAGAGCAGGGCTGGATGTCACCTCACAGAGAGGAGCTGTGGGACTGTCACCCTGGGACTGTCACATCCCAAATGGAGTCAGACATTCCCAGCTCTGCCAGAGGACTCTGCTCACCTGGGCAAAGCAGGGAAAACGATGGGAATTTTCCTTTTCCTGCCTCTTTTTTTTTTTTTTGTTCCTTCCCTCTGGAATGCAGCCTGGACACATCAGCCTTCCAGGGGGAATGATTTCCCCCTGCTGTGTGATTCCCACCCCACAGAGCTCTGCCCTGGGGGAAATGATGAATTCCCAGAACCAGGATGATCCCTGGGATGTACTGGGATGCAGTGGGATGCTCCAGGATGCTCCCAGCCCTTCCCCAGGGAAAGTTCCCTCAGGCTGGAGAAACAAAGCGACATTTCCCACTTTTCCTCCTCCTCTCCACCGCCCAGGCAGGGCTGACTCCACGAGGTGCAGAACAAAATGCCAGGAAAAGGATGTTTGCTCCACAGGCCTGGCTGCTTTTGTCCTGGTCCTTGCACGGATCCAGGGATGCAGAGGGAGCTGGCAGAGGGCTGGGCTGGCAGGAGAGGCTGCTCTGAGCTTGGGGCTGTGGGATGGGGATGTTTCCTGGGTCAGGGAACAGGGAAAATAAGGAATCTGGGCCTGGGATGGAGCTGTTGGATCAGGGAGGAGAATTCCTGTCCTGTCAGGGCTGCTGGAACAGGGATAATGAGGAATCTGGGCCTGGGATGGAGCTGCTGGAGCAGGGATCATGAGAAACCTGGGACAGACCTGCTGGAACAGGGATAACAAGGATAATCCTTCTCCCTGGGACAGATCTGCTGGATCAGGAAAAACAAGGATACCCCGGAAAACCTCTGGAGCAGGGAAAACAATCTGAGCCTGGGATGGAGCTGCTGGGTCAGGGAGGAGAATTCCTGTCCTGTCAGGGCTGCTGGAACAGGGATAACAAGGATAATCCTTCTCCCTGGGTCAGATATGTTGGGATGGGAATCATGAGGAGAATCCCTGTCCCTGGGACAGACCTGCTGGAACAGGGATAACAAGGAATCTGGGCCTGGGATGGAGCTGCTGGAACAGAGATCATGAGGAACAGAAAACCTTTTAAAACATCTAAAGGAAGTAGTGTAATGTAGTTTAGAGACTAGACAAGGTAAAGTCTTGTTAGTCTCTGAAAAAGGGGGGAAATGATGCCTGATGGATTTTTGTACCTTTTTGCACTTTTTATGCCCTTTTATGTACCCTTTTTGTACTTTTATGCACTTTTTGTACCCTTTTTATACACTTTTTATACACTTTTTATACACTTTTTATACACTTTTTATACACTTTTTATACACTTTTTATACACTTTTTATACACTTTTCATACACTTTTCATACACTTTTCATACACTTTTTATACACTTTTCATACACTTTTCATACACTTTTCATACACTTTTCATACACTTTCTACCCTTTCCCATTCCTGTACTTTTTACTCCCTATATCTTAGCCCACATGTTTATAACCCTTGTACTCTAGCCTAGCTCAGGGAGAAAAAGTACAGGAATTGGGAAGGACATAAAGTGTATGAAAGGGTATAAAAGTATAATGGAAAAGGACAAAAAACCCATCAGGTATCACCTGTCCCTGGGTCAGGGCTGCTGGAACAGGGATAACAAGGAAAATCCTTCTCCCTGGGTCAGATCTGGAACAGGGATCATGAGGAACCTGGGATAACCCCTGTCCCTGGGATTATCCATGGCCAGGAGCAATCCCAGCCCCAGAGAGGTGTGGTGGGTCTGGAGCAGCTCCTTGGGGCAGAACATCCCAGCAGGATGTGGTGATGATCTCTGTCACAGCCTCTGGTGGCTGCCAGCAGCTGGAGTGGCTCTGGGGGGGTAAAATGAGGGTTTGGATGTGCTGGGAGCTTCCCTTGGGGTCAGAGATCCCTTTGGGATGTGCTGGGAGCTTCCTTGGGGTCAGAGATCCTTTGGGATGTGCTGGGAGCTTTATTTGGGGTCAGAGATCCTTTGGGATGTGCTGGGAGCTTCCTTGGGGTCAGAGATCCTTTGGGATGTGCTGGGAGCTTCCTTGGGGTCAGAGATCCTTTGGGATGTGCTGGGAGCTTTATTTGGGGTCAGAGATCCCTTTGGGATGTGCTGGGAGCTTCCCTTGGGGTCAGAGATCCTTTGGGATGTGCTGGGAGCTTTATTTGGGGTCAGAGATCCCTTTGGGATGTGCTGGGTGAGGAGGGAGCTGCAGGATCAGCTCTCCCAGCCCTCTGGAGCCCCTGGAGGGTGACAGATGGGGACAGAGCCCTTCCCTGTGTCCCTTGGCTGCTTGGCAGCCCCAGGATGATCTCTTCCCACTCAGGACATCCCACACCTGTGGAATGATCCTGATCTCCCCTCTCTGCCCCAATCCCTCCCCTGGAGCTCCTCACCCTCTGGAATTCTTTCCCAAGGCTCCTTCCTGCTTTTATCCCACGGATTTGGCTTTGAAAAGCTCCCCAGCCCGGCAGGATGAGCACCCATGTGGGAGGTGGGAGGCAGGAATGGCTTCCCCGGGGGAAAGTGGGGTTTGGGAGTGGCAGCTCGGGGTCAGGGTGGGGTTTGGGGCAGGTTGGGCAATGCTGCTCCTTTGAGCAACCCCGAGTGGGGTTGTTGTGTAAGGGGAAAGAGGGGGAAGAACAAGAAAAAAAAAGAGAAAATTGAGAACTGAGTTTAGGGAAAGATGTCACTTCCTCAAATCCAGCTGTGCTTTGGCATCTCTAATGCTCAACTTTGGGGGAAAAGGAGGTTTTTCTGCTGGGCAGGGTGAGGTCCTGAGCTGGGGACAACTGACCCAAATCCCACCCTCAGCTCCTGAGGAAATCCCTTTCCCAGCAGGGCCACTGTCACCTCCTCCTCGAGGGCAGGAGGGACCTGGAGACACCTTTCCAGACCCCCAGCCCAGATTTGCTGCTGATCCCCATGATGGGAGTAAAACGGGCTGGAAAAATCCTCATCATTCATGGCTGGGATTTGGGGGAATTGGGATCTGCAGGGAGCAGGTGGGAAGGGAAATAATCCTGGAAATTCACAGCTCTCCATGGCGGTGTCACAGCCAGAGGTGACAGCAGTGACAGCTCCACGTGTGTGGCCTCCCAGTTGGATCCTGCTGCCTTGGCAGAGCAGAGATCCGAGGGATTTGGGAATCTTCGCTGGGATTTGAATCCCAAATTCCGTGCTGAGGCTCCAAATGGGGCTCCTCTTGTGTCCACCTGAGCCTGGCACCTCCTGGGGCATTGTCCCTGTCACTGTCCCTGGCAGAGCCAGGACGGGCTCAGGAGCTCCAGCTGGAACCAGGCAGAGCTCCCAGCCCTCCCACCATCTGCTGCCAGCCTGGTTGAGATCCCAAAAATCCTTGGAGGGAGGTGTTGGCAGCACCTGAGGAGCTGCAGTGGGTGTTGCTGAGGCTGGGGATTCTCTGCTGGGCACAACTGGAGGCTCTTTGGTGGAAAAAAGAGGGGAATTCCCTGCCAAAAAGCTGCATTCCCAGCCTGGGAATTCCCTCCTGCCTCCAGGGTTTGCAGGGCAGAGTCACAGCCCCACAGGCTCCTCTGTGCCCTCGGTGTCACCCTGAGCTGGGTTGGTCTGGATGTGATGTCTCTGCTCTCAGGAAGGGATGTGGGAATGGTGTTCCTATTGGATTTTTCTCTCTCCCTGCTCTGGACGTCCCTCTGTCCTTGATCTGGATTTCCCTCTCTCCCTGCTCTGTTTTCCCTCTGTCCCAGCTCTGGATTTCACTCTATCCCTGCTCTGGATTTCACTCTTTCTCTGCTCTGGATTTCCCTGTCTCTGCTGTTTTCCCCTCTCTCCCTGCCCTGTTTTCCCCTCTCTCCCTGCCCTGTTTTCCCCTCTCTCCCTGCCCTGTTTTCCCCTCTCTCCCTGCCCTGTTTTCCCCTCTCTCTCTGCCCTGTTTTCCCCTCTCTCCCTGCCCTGTTTTCCCCTCTCTCCCTGCCCTGTTTTCCCCTCTCTCCCTGCCCTGTTTTCCCCTCTCTCCCTGCCCTGTTTTCCCCTCTCTCCCTGCCCTGTTTTCCCCTCTCTCCCTGCCCTGTTTTCCCTTCTCTCCCTGCCCTGTTTTCCCCTCTCTCCCTGCCCTGTTTTCCCCTCTCTCCCTGCCCTGTTTTCCCTTCTCTCCCTGCCCTTTTTCCCCTCTCTCCCTGCCCTGTTTCCCCTCTCTGAGCTGCTGCACAGCAAGGACTGCCCAGTCCCAATCCCTGGAAAGAACAAACCCCATTTCTTCCTTCCTCCCCAGCGCTTTGCCCAGGGCTGGAATTGTCCAACATCCCCTCTTCCCTTCCCCACCCCATGCCACCCTGGGGTGTCCTGAGCGACCCCATAACGCCCTGTCCTGCTGTCCCCACAGCACTGGGAGCTGCTGGTGCTGGAGAAGCTCAAGTGGGACCTGGTGTCAGTGATTGCCAACGATTTCCTGCCTCACATCCTGCACCGCCTGCCGCTGCCCGCCGACAAGGGGGAGCTGGTGAAGAAACACGCGCAGACCTTCATCGCCCTCTGCGCCACTGGTGGGTGCTGGGGTGGGGTCCTGGCCTTTTGTGGGAGCTGTGGGATTCCTGGGATGGGATCCTCGCCTTCTTTGGGAGCTGTGGGACACCTGAGATGGGATCCTTGCCTTTTTTGGGAGCTGTGGGACACCTGGGATGAGCTCTGCATCTTTTTTGGGAGCTGTGGGACACCTGGGGTGAGCTCTGCATGTTTTTTGGGAGCTGTGGGACGCCTGGGATGGGATCTTCACCCTTTTTGGGAGCTGTGGGACACCTGAGATGGGACCCTTGCCTTTTTTGGGAGCTGTGGGACACCTGGGATGAGCTCTGCATCTTTTTTGGGAGCTGTGGGACACCTGGGATGAGCTCTGCATGTTTTTTGGGAGCTGTGGGACGCCTGGGATGGGATCTTCACCCTTTTTTGGGAGCTGTGGGACACCTGAGATGGGATCCTTGCCCTTTTTGGGAGCTGTGGGACACCTGGGATGAGCTCTGCGTGTTTTTTCGGAGTTGTGGGACACCTGGGATGAGCTCTGCATCTTTTGTGGGAGCTGTGGGACACCTGAGATGGGATCCTTGCCTTTTTTGGGAGCTGTGGGACACCTGGGATGGGATCCTTGCCTTTTTTGGGAGCTGTGGGGCACCTGGGGTGAGCTCTGCATCTTTTTTGGGAGCTGTGGGACACCTAGGATAGGTTCTTCACCCTTTTTTGGGAGCTGTGGGACACCTGGGATGGGCTCTTCACCCTTTTTGGGAGCTGTGGGACACCTGGGATGGGATCCTCACCCTTTCTGGGAGCTGTGTGCCTGCCTTCATTCCACTCAGAGCCATTCCAGGTGGGATCACGGTCCTGTCCTGGTGGCTCTGAGATGCCAGGAGAGCAGGGCCACGTGCCAGGCTCCTGCTGTGCCCGTGGGAAGGTGCCCAGGCCCAAATCCCAGCTTTTCAGGCCTGAATCCCAGCTTTTCTCAGCCTCTCCCTCAGTTTCTAGAGCCACCTCACTCAGGGTTTCCCCTGAAGACCTGGCCTTGTTCCTTCATCCCAATTCACATCCCTCCATCCCAGTTTCTCCCTGCCCAGCTGCATAACCTCTTCCATGAGGCCCTGCCGAGCTTTTTGGGAAAACTCCCATCCCAAATTCCTCCTGATCCTCACTAGCAGTTTTTCCCTGTGTCCCTGTCGTGCTGCAGAGTACACCTTTGTGATGTACCCTCCGTCCATGATCGCCACGGGCAGCATCGGCGCCGCCATCCACGGCCTGAGCTTGTCCCTGAACGGCTTCAGCGGCGAGGCCATCACCGAGCTGCTGGCCGGCATCACCGGCACCGAGGTGGTGAGTGGACACCGGGAATGGCACAGGGGATGGCACAGGGAGTGACACAGGGGATGACACCAGGGATGGCACAGGGAGTGACACCAGGGATGGCACAGGGAGTGGCACCAGGAATGGCACAGGGAGTGGCACAGGGGATGTCATAGGGAATGGCACCAGGGAATGGCACAGGGAATGGCACAGGGGATGGCACAGGGAGTGGCACAGGGAATGGCACAGGGAGTGTCACCGGGAATGGCACAGGCGATGACACAGGGGATGACACCGGGAATGGCACAGGGAGTGGCACAGGGGATGGCACCGGGAATGGCACAGGGAGTGGCACCGGGGATGACACAGGGGATGACACCCAGAATGGCACAGGGGATGGCACCGGGGATGGCACAGGGAATGACACCGGGAGTGTCACCGGGAATGGCACAGGCGATGACACAGGGGATGACACCAGGAATGGCACAGGGAATGACACAGGGAGTGTCACAGGGGATGGCACAGGGGATGGCACCGGGAATGGCACAGGGGATGACACCAGGGATGGCACAGGGAATGACACAGGGAATGACACAGGGAGTGTCACCGGGAATGGCACAGGGGATGACACAGGGAATGGCACCGGGAGTGTCACCAGGAATGGCACAAGGAATGACACAGGGAGTGGCACCGGGAATGGCACAGGGGATGACACAGGGAATGGCACCGGGAGTGTCACCAGGAATGGCACAAGGAATGACACAGGGAGTGGCACAGGGAATGACACCGGGAATGGCACAGGGAGTGTCACCGGGAATGGCACAGGGGATGACACCCCGAATGACACCAGGAATGGGACAGGGGACATTGCCATTGCCAGGGACATTGCCTCCCCTGCTGCTCCTGCTCACAGGAAGGACTTGCCATGGAGGGTGGAGCAGCTGCCCCAGCAGGGTATGGGATCTCCCCCTCTGGGGACATTCCAAACCCACCTGGATGGTCACTGACCCTTGGATGGGCTCCCATCCAACCCCAAACATTGTAGGGTTTCTGTGGAATTGTGGTCTTAAATCAGTTTTCTCCCTGGTTTGGGGAGAAGTGAGGCATGTGGGATGATCCCAAGCACAGCCCGGGCAGGGCAGGGTGGGCTGGCAGCCTTTGAAATGCCACACAAAGGGCAGGATCTGTTCCCTGCCCAGGCAGGTGTTGGCAGGATCGGGTTCAGGGCGTGGGATGGGGACAGGGACACACCAGGCTCGGCATCTGCTCCCCTCAGTGTCTGGTTGCAGGTGCTGGGGGGAAAGGGGGGCATGAAACCTTCCAGGTTTGGGGACATCAGCATGGGGGTGGTCCTTGGAGTAGGGACAGGGATCCTCTTGGGCTCCCCAGGTCTCTCCAATCAGGAATTTTTCCTCTCC
Source organism: Entomyzon cyanotis (assembly GCA_024500445.1). Taxonomy (NCBI): domain Eukaryota; kingdom Metazoa; phylum Chordata; class Aves; order Passeriformes; family Meliphagidae; genus Entomyzon; species Entomyzon cyanotis. The sequence goes on along the minus strand of JAKEPQ010000908.1, from coordinate 3,979,477 downwards.
CCTTTGATCTCCTCTCCTGCCTGGGGTTGGTTTCACTCCCCTGACAGGACCTGGGTCAGGAGTGGCTGCCACGAGGCTTTGTCCCCGCGGGAGGCTCCCCGTCCCTTTGTGCAGATGGAATTTTTTTGTTCTCCGGAGCCTTTTTGAAGAGAGAATCAGTGCAGCCACCTGCTGCCAACCTGCTGAGGGTCAGGGCTGGGCAGGGGACAGGTGGGAAGCAGGGAGGGCTGTGTGGAGGGAGAGGAGCTGAAATGGAGCTCAGCACCCTCCTGTCCCTCCCCAGCATCTGCTGTGCCCCCCTGCCCTGGATCCACATCCTGCAGGATCCTGGGATGTGGCCACAGCCTTTTGGGCTCCCAGGGGATCCCCCTGGGCTCAGCCTGCCCTGCCTGTGATGCTGCTGCTTCTCCCTGAGTGTGGCTTTGTGGTGTCCCCATGCTGTGACTCAGTTTCCCCTCTGGAGGAGCAATTCCCATCCCACATCTCCCAGACCCTGCTGGGAATGCAGGGATGGAGCTGCAGGGCTGGGCCAGCTCTGTGGCCAGCGGGAAACTGGCTCTGTGTGGCTAGGCTGGCTTTGGCATCTTGGCCAAAATGGCCAGTGGAGAGCCCAGGGAGGGGTGGCCATGGGGATGGAGAGACAGGGATGGGCAGCCTGGGGTGGACTGGTCGTTACGATGGAGAGAAGAGGGATGGACTGGCCATGGGGATGGAGAGAATGGGATGGACTGGTGTGGGGATGGAGAGCCCAGGACTGGGTGGCCATGGTGAGGGAGAGTCTGGGGAAGGTGAAGGAGACCTGGGGATGGACTGGCTGTGGGGATAGAGAGAAGAGGGCTGGGTGGCCATGGTGACAGCCTGAGATGGACTGGTCATGATGATGGAGAGCCCAGGGACGGACTGGCCACAAGGATGGACAGCCTGGGGATAGAGAGCCCAGGGCTGGCAGCTGTGGTGAGAGCCAGAGATGGACTAGCTGTGGTGATGGTCAGCCTGGGATGGTGCTGGAGAGCTGGGGATGGACTGGCTGTGGTGATGGTCAGCCTGGGATGGTGCTGGAACTCTGGGTGCCCATGGTGATGCAGAGCCCCTGGCTGGGTGTCTGTGGGGCCAGGGCAGTGCTGGCAGCTGGAGGAGGAGGAGGAGGAGGAGGAGGAGGAGGAGGAGGAGGAGGAGGCAGCGCTGAGGGGGAAGCTGGGGAAGGGGAGTCTGAGGATGGGGAGACGGGCGTTGCTATTTTTGCTCGCCACATCCTCTGTCAGTTTCTAAGAACTGCAGGCGGATTCCTGGTAAGAGATTTCGGGGTGTGACAATGTCCCGTGAGGTGCAAACTGTCACCCAGCCGGGCTGGGCTGCTCTGCTGTCCGAGTGGGAGTTTCCTCCTCTGCTTACAGCTCGTGGGGGAAAAACCAGAGCGGGGTTTGCATGTATGGCAAGGGAAGGCTGCTCTTGGCAGCCCCCAGCGCCTGCTGTGTGTGTCCCCAGCCCTGGGGAGTGTCACAGAGGGGACAGGAGGGTGACAACCTTGTGAGCAGCTCTGTTCTCCCAGCGTGGATGGGGTCGGGGTAGGAACACCTGGCAGATTTGGGGTCAGAGAGGGTCCTGCTGCCTCAGGGGCACCCAGCAGAATATCCATGCCCAGCTCTGCTGCAGGAATGCTGAGCTGGAGGGGCTCCGTGTTCCAAGGACAGCCATTTCTCCTGGAGCTGGGAAGTTCTGCCCTGCCCTTGCCGTGCTGCTGGAGCCACAGCCTGCCCCGGGGGGCTTTGGGAAGCTCTGCTGGACACAACATCCCTGCAGAATTCCACCAGGGAGGTGGGGGGAGCACACCAGAGGGATCCAGAGCACAGGAGGGCTGGAGATGCCCCTGGATGGAGAAAAGCTCCTTTTCCCAGCTGCTTTGGGGGGTCAGGGATGCAGCCCAGCAGCTGCTCCGAGCTTTCCCCAAAACTGCCACCCCTGAGGAGCACAGCCCTGATGTCTCTGTGTCCTTCCCTGTTGCAGGACTGCCTGAAGGCCTGTCAGGAGCAGATCGAGGCTGCCTTAGCCGAGAGCCTGAAGCAAGCATCGCAATCCCAGCAGGAATTCGGCACCAAGACTGCAGCGTACGGGGGCAGCCAGCCCACCAGCACTCCCACGGATGTCACCGATGTCAACCTGTGACCAGCCCGAGAGCCTCAGCCCCTCCTGGACACACCCCCAGCTCGCCGCATCCCCCCACCCTCCCATCCAGCGCCTCCCAGGAGCCCTGCCCAGGCTGGGAATGTGGAGAGGGATCCGGAGCTGCTGCAGGTGACCGTGGGGGTGTCACAGGAACGCTGGGGACAGAGAGCAGGACGCTGGATGAAGTTGGAATTGTTTCTCTGTTGGTGTTCCGGGCTGTTCACAGTGACTTCAGCCCCGTGAGGGGCAAAAACCATGGAGAGCCAGCCCTGCAGGAGCCAAATCCTCATCACCCCCAGCTCCTGCGGGGCCACGGGGCTCATGGAGCAGCTGCTTGGTGGCCCCTCGGTCCCCATTGCTTCGTGCCACATCCCCACAGCTCCGGAGGGAAACTGCAGCTGCTTCTGCTTGGAGAGGAGCTGCGGGGCTCGTTGGTTGTTGCTGTTGGGTGTGGGATTTCGGGGAGGCGCTCCCCATCCGTGCCTTGCGAGGGGCTCAGGTTCGGGCGCCATCCCCTCAGCTTTTGCTGGCCACGGAGGCTGCTTAATTTATTGTTCACTGCTGGGAAATGGGGAGGGAGGAGAGCTGGCGTTCCTCGGGGTGTCGCTCTCCTCTCCTTCCCAAAAAAAGTGCCTTCCCCCTTCGCCCCTTCCCTGGCTCCCTGGGCTTTGGGAGACTCTCACCCACTCGGAGGCTGTTTGGTCCTTTTGGTAGCTTAGGCATCAGACTAGGATTTAAGGAAAAACCTTTGAATGTGCTGCTATAGTCTGGGATGCATCTCCACTCTTCCAGGGCAGGGATTTTGGATCTGAGCTGCCTCCTCAGAGGGTGGGAAAACTTTGCTGCGCACTTGAGTTGGGAAGCAATTACCGCATTTTTTTTGTATTGTTGTTGTTGATCCTGTTAGGGTTTTTATTAAAAAAAAAAAAAAAAAAAGTGTTTTAAAATGGAAAAAAAAAATAATGCTGCTTTTTTCTATGAGAAAACCTTTACAGAGTGGAATTAACCAGGAGAAGCCGGAGACTCCGCAGGAATGGGAGGCAGATGCTGCCTGGGGACCTCCGGACACGTGGCTGTTGTCCTCCTGTAGGGGACGTGACAAAAAGAGGTCGAAATCTTCCTTTTAGGATGCCACCAGCCACACAAAAATCAGGCGGAAAAACGTGGGGCTGCTGCTCCCCCCTGAGGCTGCCTCGTCCGGAAACCCACGGAGCCACTGCCTCCTGCTAGCAGGAGGGCTGGGACAGAGCCTGGCTGTGCAAAAGGAAATGTGTTTCAATTTTTTTATATCTATATATATAAAAGAGTTTTTAATTTAAGAGTAAACTGGTTTGGTGTTCGCTCGCACGAGTCCCGCTGCCGGGAGAGCCAGAGAACCCCATGGTGTTGCAATAAAGAATTTTAAACAAAAATTGGTGGCTCGAGGGTTTCCTTGTGTTGTTCCCAGGGTGGAGCTGGGATCCCTCGGGGGTTTCTGAATTTCCTGGGATGGAATGGGGAGAGGGCAGGCAGGACCCTGAGGGACAGCCAGGGATGGTGATGGATGAACCAAACACCTTCCTGCAGGTGTGGTGCCACCAGAGCAGAGGCAGCACTTTGTTCCCAGGAGATAGGGACAGGCACTGGAGCAGCTCAGGTGGTGGCAAAAGCCAGCCCAGGGTGCCTCTCGTGCTCACCAGCCTGTGGCTTCGGAATAAGAAAATCAGGAAGTCACGGAAAAGGCTGTGGTGTGTGGGGACTGAGGTACTGCTCCTGCTGCAGGAGAAGGTGACAACTCCCAGAAAGAGGAGGCAGCTGCCCCTGGCACTGCTCACAGCATGCAGCAGGAGCTCCTCTACATGGGCCAAACCTGCAGGAGCTGCAGGACACAGACCCAGCAGTGTCACCTGCAGCAGGTCCCAGGGAAGTGCAGCCTCATGGAAAAGTCTCCCTGGCTTTTCCAGCACAGTGCCAGCAGCAGGCCAGGCAGGTGGCCTGGGCCAGGTGAAGACAGTGGCTTCAGGAAGTAAACTCTGGGGTGCTTTGAGTGTTTGAGGAAAACCCCTGGGGCAGGGAGTTCCAAAGGCTGGAGGGGACAGGGACAGCCCAGCACCACACAGGGCAGACCCAGCCCTGACTGCCCAACACGGCTCCGGTTTTATTTCCAAGTACAGGAACAAGCCAAAGTGTCCCCGTGCTGGTGGCACCAGGATCCTGGCTGGGCCAGGAGCTGCCCAGTCCAGCTCTGTGGGCACAGTCTGTTCCCAGTGACTGCTCAGAGCAGCAGGATCCAGGATGGACATTCCCAATCCAGTACGGACATTCCTGATCCAGGATGGACACTCCCAATCCAAGCTCCCATCCCAGGCTGCAGCTCCTCCATCCTGCAGCTCACTCCATGGCCACAGGCTGCTCCCCCTCCACATCCCTCGTCTTGGAGTTCATCAGCTCGCGGCGGATCTCGGGCGAGATCTGCGGGTGGCTGTGGAACTTGAGCAGCTCCAGCAGCGCCTCCTTCTGCTCCGAGGACAGGTCCTCCTTGTAGCGCTGCGCCAGGGCCAGCAAGCTCTGGTGCCACAGCACGGGCAGCAGCCGCTGGTCCGTGCGGAAGGCCAGGAAGTGGAAGACCAGGGCGTCGAGCACGCGGAAGGGCAGAGCGTACTTCTTGTCGATGAGCAGCCGCAGGAAGATGCTGTTGGCGCCGCTGTACTGCATCTCGGCCAGCTTCAGCAGCGCCGCGCTGCAGGGATGGCACGGGGTCAGGGACAGGGACATGGGGATAAAGGAGGGGTGAGGGGTCAGGGACAGAGCCATGGGGACAGAGGAGGGGTGACAGTCAGGGGACAGAGTCACAGGGACACAGGAGGGTGAGGGGTCAGGGGACAGAGCCACGGGGACATGGGAGGGTGAGGGATCAGGGGACAGAGCCACGGGGACATGGGAGGGTGAGGGATCAGGGACAGAGCCATGGGGACACAGGAGGAGATGAGGGGTCAGGGAGTGCTGGGCTGGAACCATGGGGACCAAGGAATGGGCACAGGGTCTGGGACAGAGGTATGAGGATGGAAGAGCAAGCTCTGGGACCATGAGGGTCAGGGAGACTGGAGCCAAGGGGACCAAGGAATGGGCACAAGAGGGGCCACAGTGACCAAGGATGGAGCATGGGAGTCAGCGGGGCCGGAGCCATGGGGACCAAGGAGGGCTTAGGGATCCGAGGTGCTCCTCAAGGTCCCTGAAGGAGAAGCTGTGACCCTCCCAGCCCCTCAGGGCCTCACCTGGAGTGCAGGACGGGGATGGAGCACTTGGTGAGGATGCTGCCGATGATGATGGCCTCCCTGAGCGTGCAGGTGCCCGACTCACACAGCGGGATGAGGATCCCTGGGAATGGGGACAGTCAGGCACTGACCACCTTCACCCACAGGCACAGCCCTGGGGCTCAGATCCTCCCTGATCCCAGAAAATCACCACTCCCTACCATGCCAGAGCCCCTCAGGTACCCAGCCAAGCCCCAGAGGAGACCCTGCAGGACCCCTACCCTTGAACCAGGCTGCTGGCTTGAACAGAGCCTTCTTCAGGGCCATGTAGAGGTGGAAGTTGAGCCTCTTGTACTCGGCGATGTCGTCCCGGATCCGCGGCAGCAGCACCAGGTTGTAGAAGCGCTGGGCCATCCTCTCCTTCAGGTTGGAGGAAAATATCCTGGGAGCAGCAAAACACGAAGGGATGGATGAGGAAAGGAAGCCAAACAGGGAGAGGTTGGTGTTTGGTAAATCTGATTCCCATTATGGGAAGAAAAAGCAAGAAATCCCATGGCAGAGGCTGCCTGAGGTAACCTCACCTGGTGGCCTGGTACATGGCAGCAGCTGTCCACGTCTCTGGCTCGGTGATGTAGAGGATCTGCTCCCAGTTGGACAAGGCAGGAATGATTTTAAATGCCTTGGGGAGCTTCCCGCTCCTGTACTTGGACAGCACCTTCAGAGACAGGGACACAGAGCAGGCCATGACCGTGGGCACCGACAGCAGGGACACCAGCAAGGTGTCCCCTCCCTCAGCACCTCAGGGTGGCTACTGTGGGTTCAGCTGCTCCAGCCTCACCTCCCTGACACCCCTGTAGACCTCCAGCACACGGGGATCGAGCTGGGGCATGGGGCAGCCCGAGAGCTCCGACAGTGCCGTGTCCACCTCGGTCTGCTTCTCTGTGATCTTCTCCATGATGATGTCAGCCAGGGTGCGCCTGGGGCCGGCACGGGATGGGGTCAGTGTGGGGACAGGCGGGGCTGGAGGGGACAGGGGTGAGTCAGGGGCTGACAGGGGATGGGGCTGAGTTGGGGTCTGTGTGGGGCCGACATGGGACCAGGGGGGGAATCAGGGGTTGCAGGGGGATGACAGGATGCGGGTCAGTTGGGGGATGGTATGGGATAGGGATTGAGTCGGGGGCTGACACAGGATGAGGGGTGAACCGGGGGTCGCACGGGGCTGACACGGGACAGGGTCTGAGTCGGGGTCCGTGCAGGGAAGCCCCCCTGCCCGGTGCAGCCCCCTCCTCACCTCAGCGGCGGGTTCTTGTTCATGAACATCTCGATGGCTTTCTCGTCCTCGGGGTCCACCTCCACCTCCCCGCCGTAGTCCCCGCTCCGTCCCGCGGCCGCCGCCGCCTTCTCCAGCGAGGGCCATTCCTCATCATCCTCCGAGTCCGAGCCGGGACCTGCGGGGAGCGGCGCTGGCTCAGCCCGGGGCTGCGCAGCCTCGGGGGTCCCGGGGAGTGCCGGGGGGTTCGGGGGGCTCACCCAGAACCGCGCTGCGCTGCCGGGGTGCTGCGGGCGCTCCGGGGCCGTGCTCGGCCTCCAGCTCCTCCTGCTGCCGCCGCGCTTGCTCCAGGATGCGCCGGGACAGCCGCGCGTCCACGAACTCATCCCCGCCGCCATCCCCGTCCTGCTCCTCCGCCCCGCCGGGACCTCCGCGCCTCCCCCGCGCCCGCGGAGCCGCGTCCTGCAGGATCTGCTCGGCCAAGGGCAGCGCCGGGGCAGGGCCGGAGCCCCGTGCCCGCCGGGCCTTGGGCATAGCGGGGGGATCGCGGGGCGACCGGCACCGGGAAGCGACACGTGGGGTCTGTCCCCGCCTTTTCCGGGGGAGCTCCGCCTCTTCCCGGTGCCGCTGGTCCCGCCTGTTCCGGCGGCGGCACCGGCACCGGCACCATGGGGGTCACCTGGTGAGGGCGGGGGGCTCCCGGACGGGCACCGGGGAGGGGGGATGGCACCGGGATGGGCTCCTGGAATAGGGGGACGGTACCGGGAGGGGCTCCTGGAATGGGGGAGCAGCACTGGGATGGGCTCCTGGAATAGAGGGACGGTACCGGGAGGGGCTCCTGGAATGGGGGGACGGTACCGGGAGGGGCTCCTGGAATGGGGGAGCAGCACTGGCATGGGCTCCTGGAATAGGGGGATGGTACCGGGATGGCTCCTGGAATAGGGGGACGGTACCGGGATGGGCTCCTGGAATGGGGGGACGGTACCGGGAGGGGCTCCTGGAATGGGGGGCAGCACTGGGATGGGCTCCAGGGAAAGCGGAGGGCGGCACCGGTAGGGGCTCCCGGCGGGACAGCCCCGGGGACACAGGGAGGATCTCCGGGTGGAGGGTGCGGAACAGTCCCGCGGTCGCGGCCGGCGGTGCCCCGGTGGGTGTGTGACCCCCGGTGGGTGTGTGACCCCCGATGGGTGTGTGACCCCCGGTCCGTGTCGCAGCGTGTCGCAGGTGCCGGTGGCCGAGGGCAAGAGCGTGCAGCAGACGGTGGAGCTGCTGGCGCGGCGGCTGGAGGCGCTGGGCGCGGACAAGCAGGGGACGTTCGGCGTGGACTGCGAGACCTATCACACCGCGGCCGCGCTCGGCACTCAGGGTCAGCCCTTCTCCCCGCTCCTTTTTCCCTTTTCCTTTTCCTTCCCGTCCTCTTGCTCCTTTTCCTTTTCTCCCTCCTTCCCAGCTTTCCCTGGAGGTGTTGAAGGGATGCCTGGATGTGGCGCTGGGTGATGGGGTTTAGAGGTTCAGGGGTTACAGTGGCAGTGCTGGGCTGAGGGTTGGGCTGGTTGATCCTCAAAGTCTCTTCCAACTTTGCAGATTCTGTGATTCCACAATTCCTTCTCCTTGCTTTTCCTTTTTCTCCTTTTCCCCTTTTCCTTTCCCCTCTTTCCCTCCTTTTCTCCATTTCCTTTTCCCTTCTTCTTCCTTCCCCCTGGATTCCCAGCTCCTTTCCAGGCACTGACATGATCATCACCACGGTGGCACTGAGCCCACGCAGCCCCAGGCTCTGCTCAGCTAGTATTCCCAGACAGATCCATTGGAAGCTTCCAGAGCAGCTTTTTCCTGCTTTTTTAGCAGCTGGAACTTGGAGGAGAGGCTGAGCCCAGGCTCCTTCCATGCCTGTGGGTGGTGGGTGCTCCTGGGGTTCTCCCCTTCACCTCACCCCAAGCTGTGCTGGTGTTTTGTCCTGGCACTGCCAAGGATTTCCTTTTCCCTGTAAATCTCCACAAGGAAATCCAAGCTATTCCCTGCAGCGATTTTAATAAATACATGAGGGTTTAAAATCTCACGGAATTAAACCACAGAGGACAAAGGCAGGAAGAGGAGCTGCTTTCAGGCAGGAATGTTAATTTTCCAGCCCGCATTCCCTCGCTGTCATTCCAGGGCAGACAGGGAAGCTGATGTATGTCATGCACAACTCCGAGTACCCCCTGAGCTGCTTTGCCCTCTTCGAGAACGGCCCCTGCCTCGTGGCTGATGCCAACTTCGACACCCTCATGGTGAAGCTCAAGGGCTTCTTCCAGAACGCCAAGGCCAACAAGATCGAGAGCCGCGGCACTCGCTACCAGTACTGCGACTTCCTGGTGAAGCTGGGCACCGTCACCATGGGCCCCAGTGCCAGGGGCATATCTGTGGAGGTGAGAGCCCTCTGGGAAGGGTGGGGAATGCCAGGACAGGCAGGGAAGTTCCACAGGAGAGGCTGGAGGAGGAGGGTTTAGGGGTGAGCTGATTGTGGATGTCTGAAGGGAGCCAGTGGGGAAGATGGGGAGAGGTTATTTATTTATGAGGGCCTGGAGTGAGAGGAAAAGTGGGAATGGCTTCCCACTGCCAGAGGGCAGGGATAGATGGGATATTGGGAAGGAATTGGAACATTCCAATTGTGAGGGTGGGGAGTGTACCCAGGTGGAATACTGTCCTTCCTGGCAGTTTGAGAATGGTGGGGATGTGTTCCTAGATGGAATTCTGCCCCTGCCACCAGCTCCAGGGGTCTGGGGTGTGTTCCCAGGTGGAACAGTCCTACCTGGCAGCTCCAGGGGTCTGGGCTGTGTTCCCAGATGGAATTCTGCCCCTGCCACCAGCTCCAGGGGTCTAGGGTTTGTTCCCAGGTGTAATACTGTCCTCCCTGGCAGCTGCAGGGCTCTGGGCTGTGTTCCCAAGCCGCACAGTCCTCCCTGGCAGCTGCAGGACGTTGGGGATGTGTTCCCAGGTGGAATACTGCCCCTGTGTGATCGCCAACGACTGCTGGAACCTGCTGATGGAGTTCATGCAGAGCTTCATGGGCAGCCACACGCCCGGCATCCCCTCGGTGTTCGGCACCAAGCACGACAGCGTCTACAGCCCCGGGGACACCATGGTGCAGTACATGGAGCTCTTCAACAAGATCCGCAAGCAGCAGCAGGTCCCCGTGGCTGGCATCAGGTGAAAAGGATTCCCCGGAGCTCCTGGACTGAATCCCATTTGCTGCCTGTCCAGCTGGATGAGGAGTCACTCCAAAATGGGGTTTTTCCCTTCGTGGTCTCTTTCCCCTTTCGAAGTTTTCCGGTGCTGGGTGTGTTTCTGGTTGTCCTGCACAGTTTGGGATTATTGGATCCGTGGTTCTTTGGACAGTGCTTCGTGCAGGGAATTGCTGTTAATCCACAGGGAAAAGAGAAATTCCAGCCAAAAGCAACGTGACTTTAAACAGCTGCAGGAGACATCTCTTAAATTAAAGAGAGATCTCTTAAATCTCTTATTTTTTTGTGCCCACATCAGTGTTTTTCTGTATTTCATCTCAATAAAATGCTGTATTTTGGGAGGAGGAAGCAAAAAGGAAAAGGCTGATCTGTGGCTTGATTTTCTGGCTGAGAACTACTTTTTTTTAAAATATGATTCTCTGATTATCATTCATACCTGCAAACCTAATTAACTGTTAGAGTGTTCAGAGCTTTTAGTTGTGAGCATTTAATAAATTTAATCAGCACAGGGCCAAGAAAGAGGTGCTTAATGAGCCATAAGAAATGGCACAATGTCCCCTAAGTGTGGCAGAAATTCCAACACGCTGAATATACTGAATTTTTTTGCAACTCTGAGCCCCAGGTTCATGACTTGCGTGGGACTGTTAACATTCAGTGGTGAAAATTCAGGCTGCTGCTGTTCCACGTAGTTAAACTGGGAAAACTAAGTTTTGTAGGGATGGTTATTCCTGTCCTGTTTCCTATTAGAAGCCTTAAGGTTTAAAAAAAAACCAAAAAAAACCCTCTTAATGAGCAGATTAGTCATGGTGAATGTTGGTAATGCTTTGTTAATTCCCGAGACTGCTCCGTAACCAGAGATGTCCAAACTCTGCTCACGTGCCTTAAAAACATGGGAAGTGTGTGCTGAAATCCCTGGGGATTTCTGGGCTTTTATTAATACATTGTGCTGTTCCTGGAGTTATAAAAAGGGACCCCTGGAGCCACGTTCTGCCTTTAATTAACCTCTTGACGTCAGTGGGTTTCCACAGACGTGAGGATGAGGAGGATTTAGTCCTTCATGTCCCAGCAGAGCCTGTTGCTGCCTTCTGGGAATGAGGGAATCAGCTGCCCCACATGCCTCCGGGGCTTTTTACTCTCTTGATGGCCAAAATTACTCTTTTTTCCATCTTATTCGCTGCAAAAATCCTTATTTTGCCCGTCAAAACGCTGTTTGGAAGGTTGTTTGCCTGTTTTATTGAAAAGGTGGCCACACTGTAGTCCTGTACCACCATGGATCCTTTTTTTTCTGCTGCTGCACCTTTCAAAATCTCTTGTCAATGTTGTTTCATTCCCTAATTTGAAGCCTGACCCAGAGGGAATAGGGATTTTGGGAATGGGGGCATCACTCTTGCATAGTTTATTATTTTTATTTATTTATTTAGATAGGTGATGTTACCAGGGTCACAAGTGATTCAGTGACAGCAAGTCCCAAGTCTCACTGCCACCCTGGGGGGATTTTTGGGGCTTTTGTTCTGTTCTCGTGCTGTGGCATTTTTTTAATCTCACAAAGAGAGCGAGGATGGTTAATCTCAGTTTTAATTCTTAGACGTTACAGACTCATTGAAGCCGTGCCAGTGTGGATTTCCATGCAGGTATGGGGTCAAAACAGGCCAGGCACTGGTGCCACCATGACCTCAGGGTCCCTGTCACCTCAGGGGCCATGGGGGGTGTGTTCCCCATTATCTCAGCCCCACCTCAGGTTCTCCATCACCTGAGAGCTCCATTGAACCTTCCCCATCACCTCAGGGACCCTTCCTCATCACCTGAGGGTCGTCATCACCTCAGAGCCCCCACAGCCTCCTCTTGCTCACCCCCATCACCTCAGGGTCCCCCTGGGCTGCCCCCTCATCACCTCAGGGTCCCCACAGCCCCACCTGGATCACCGCCATCACCTGAGGGTCCCTCTGGGGTGTCCCCTCATCACCTCAGGTTCTCCATCCCCTCAGAGCCCCCATGAACTTTCCCCATCACCTCAGGGACCCTTTGAGGCGACACTCATCACCTGAGGGTCTTCATCACCTCAGAGCCTCTCTGCCTCCCCCATCACCTCAGGAACCCCTTAAGGTGTCCCCCCATCACCTCAGGGTCTTCATCACCTCAGAGCCCCTTAAGGTGCTTCCCCATCACCTCAGGAACCCTTTGAGGCGACACTCCACCTGAGGGTCTTCATCATCTCAGAGCCCTCACAGCCTCCTCTTGCTCACCCCCACCACCTCATGGTCCCCCTGGGCTGCCCCCTCATCACCCCAGGATCTTCATCACCTCAGAGCCCTCACAGCCCCACCTTGGTCACCACCATCACCTCAGGGTCCCCCTGGGGTGTCCCCTCATCACCTCAGAGCCCGCCCTGCCTCCCCCATCACCTCAGGAACCCCTTAAGGTGTTCCCCCATCACCGCAGGATCTTCATCACCTCAGAGCCCCTTAAGGTGCTTCCCCATCACCTCAGGAACCCTTTGAGGTGGCACTCATCACCTGAGGGTCTTCATCACCTCAGAGCCCACACAGCCCTACCTTGCTCACCCCCACCACCTCATGGTCCCCCTGGGCTGCCCCCTCATCACCTCAGGATCTTCATCACCTCAGAACTCCCTAGTGCCCGCCATCACCTCAGAGCACCCCTGGGCTGCCCCCCCAATCCCCTCAGGGTCCCCATCTCAAGGCATCCATCACCTCAAAGCCCTCACAGCCTCCCCCTTGTGCCCCCAGCACCTCAGGGACCCCCGTGGGTTGCTCCCCCATCCCCTCAGCACCCCCATCACCTCAGGGCCCCCGCGGCGTATCTCCCACCCCACGCCACCCCCCGCGCCGCCCCTTTCAGAGCCTCTTTGTCTCCGAGACACCCTTATTTACCCTCCCGTGCCTCAACCGAACTTCGGCCCCGCGATTATTCACAAAGCCCGGTACGTCACGGGGCGGGGGCGGGACTCGAACCCGTGCCGGCCCGCCCCCCCTCGGCGCCCATTGAAGAGCGCCCCCAGCCGGCTGCGCACCCTCCGTACGCCGCGGGGTGCGTACGCTACGCAAACAACATCAATACCCGCGGCCTCAGACAGCAAGCCGCGCTGCGCAATTGGAGTAAGCGGCGCGGAGGGAGGCGGGTGTTGGCTTTGAGCGACGCGCGCTCCAGCCAATGGGAGAGCGGGGCGGGGCGGGGCGGCCAATGGGCGGGGAGGGGGCGTGGCCAGCCGGGGCGTCTCGCGCTGGGTGACAGCTCGCGCGTGCTGGTGATGGCGGTAAATAAAGGGGACGGGGGGGTGAGGGGGGGCAGGGGACACACGGGACGCGACCCCCCTGGGGACAGGGAGGGACAGGCGGGTGGGGGGTATGGGGGCTCAGCAGGAGGAGAGGAGAGGAGGGGTCTTTGGTGCCCCCCCTCGAGAGGGACCCCCCTCTCGGCGGTGCGGCCGTGGGGCTGAGGCGGACCCCGTTACCCCCCCCCCCCCCCCCATCCCTCACGGGGGTCTTTGCCGCCTTTGTTTGCGGGCGGGACCTCGGCGGCTCCGCAACTTTCCCTTTGTTGAGGGAAACACTCCCCCCCTTTCTCCACGTTTCCCCCCTAATCCCCGGGATCGGCTCCCACCTCCCCAAATTCCTCCTTCTCCTCCCCAAAACCCCCTTCCTAAAGCCCCTCAGACTCCTTTCTACCTCCTCATATCCCCCCTATCCCAGGTCCTTCTCCCCTCACGACCTTTCCCCCTTCCTGGGACCGTGAGGGGGTCGTGGCTTTGCTGGGAAGGGGAAAAACCCCTTTAAAAACTCCCTTTATAAACCCCCGTGCTGAGCGTGGTGAAAGGGGGAGAGAGCATGAAAATGGGGAAAAGCCGTGCGGGTTTGTGTTTATTTAGGAAAAAAAAAAACCAACCCCAAAAAGCCGTGGGTTTGTGTGCCTCACACTGGGGAAAGAGCACAGCTTGATCCGGCAGGGTTTGGAGGTGGTGAAAATCAGCAAAACTGCTTCCAAATCCCCCTTTTTAAACCTCCGAGGGGATCCTCAGGGATAGCTGAGCCCCTCCAACCGGGAATTCAGCGCTGGAAAAGCTGCTAATTTTAGGAAAAGCGCCCTTTTAATCGCGTTACGTGGGGAACGAGGCTGATCCCTGTGTCAAAACAGCTCCAGGGACTCCCGGCGGGAGAGCAGCGTGGGGAAAAGCATCCCGTTATCCCGAAATATCGGAGCTGGGAGAGTGGGAAGTTGTCTCGACTTCGCGGAGTTCCTGCTGTACTTTTAGCCAGGGAAAGATGCCTGCAGTCGCTGGGCTCGTCTGGTGTGAAACGATGCGAAATTTGGTCTCTTCACGCGCCGCCGCCTGCGGGAAAATGCTCGGGGAAAGATGCTCGTGGAGCCCTTGGGGAAGAGGTGGTGATTCCTCATTCCTGGGCAAAACGATGGACTTCGGCAGGAGTTTCTGCTGGAGTAGAGCCAGTGGTTCTTGTGTGGAGAAAGGCAGGGGAAAAGTGGATTAAAAGGGGTGATTTGGGGGGTGTTGGAAGAGAAATAAGGTCGTGGGGAGGGGGGGTTGAGAGCTGAGCTGCTGCTGCTGGAGCAGAGGAAACGTGGCTGGGGTGCAGGGAATGAGGATGGGAAAAAGAGCTGGAGGATGAGAGGGGATAAATGGGTGGAATTGTGAATTAAAAACTCCATGTGGATGCGAACAGTGTGGATTAAACTTGGATTAAACGAGCGTTGCTGCAAAGTGGCAGGAGCTGCCCCGTGAGGAATTTCCACTGAATTTTGGCTGCTCTGCCTTAGGCAGCTGCACTCAGGGCTTGCCGTGGTTTATCCAGGGTCAGAGAGGTTGGGTGATGCTTAAAACCCCAAAAAGGAGAAGGCAACAAAAGCATTTGGGGTTTTATTTGGTGTTTTTAATTGCCTTGAGAGCAGGCTGGGTGCAAATATTTGGGAGTGATGTGCCAAGCGTGAGCAGCATTTGATGTCCCCGAGCTTCCAGCAAACCATAAATGTGCATTTATTCCTCCCCTGATCACTCTCCCGATGAAAACGAGCTGACTCCAAGTGGAAAAGGGGCGTTTTGAAGTTGGCAGATTTTTTTCCAGTGTGGAATAATTCTCAGTCTTGTGCAAGTTGGGTTTGTTACAGAGAATTTTGCTTGTTCAGGAGCAGGGCTTTGGACAATAGTCACATATGCAACGGGTTAGGGGCTCGAAAAGAGCCAGGAAGCCAAAACTGGGGATTTGTTTGGCTGTTGTGTGTCCAAGGATTGTTAGGAAGGAATCTCTTGCTGCAATTCCTGCCGAGATTCCAGCTCCATGTGGTCCAGAGCTTGACAGGAGGCCTGTGAGGATGGAGAAATTGAGGATCAGCCTCTTCTGCAGGGGCTGGAGAGCATTTGGGTTGGGAAGGGAATGGTGAAAAGTAGTGACTGAATACAGAAAAAGGCAAATTCAGGTTCTGTCTCTGCTCTGGGTGTCTTTTTTGCAGAGGATTTCTTGGGACTGATGCAGCTTTGCCCGCATCACACACTGCAGGTTGTTTTCCTAAAACACACTCACTCGTTAATTATTATTTTTAAGCAGCCCTGGTTCATCTCAGCACCTCCAAACAGGTGACAAGAAGCACTTTCTCAGCAGCAAAAGTGGTTTATTCAGTGTAAATGGCTGAAAGTGTCTTTTAGATTCTGTTTTTCTTGGCCTTTTTTCCCCTTCGTTAACTGTTTTTATACTGAAATGTCACAGGACTTCTGCTGGGGCTCATAAAGGGAAATTTAGTGTTTTCTCAGCCCTCAGAAGACATTAATGGATTGATTTAGAACAGTTAAGAAATGGAAATACTCCAAAATTCTAAAAGATACTGCAGAATTCAGCTTCTTCTGTGTAAGGTGTGGGTTCTTTCCCGTGTGTTTTTAGCTTTGGGGAAGTGTGAAAGGTTTTCTGAAGTTAACCCCAGCTCTGAGGCAAAACAAAACTGAGGGCTTTGGGTTGAAATTGTTATAAATAAACAGACACTGAATAAGTTGTCTGAAAAACTTTGCCTGTAACTGGGAGCAGTGGTTGAGGTCAGGAGGAATGGGAAGATGGAGCTGTTCTTTGTGGTGGGAAGAGCTCCCAAAGATCCCCCTTTAATCCTTTATTTTCTTCAGGAATCCTCTCCAGCCAGCATGAGAAGTTTCCTTGCTTTGTTTAACAGCCTTCGTGGTTTCCATGTTGAATATTTCATCAAGGGTTGGTTTTGTTGCTGGGGTTTTTTGGTTTTTTTCTTCCCTTTGGGGAATGAAACCTCGGGAGATATTCCTGTTGTTCCCAAACCCTTCACCTTTCCCAAACCTTTCACCTTTCCCAACCACTTCACCACAGGCTCTTGCATAGAAAAAAAATTCAATCCCAGTGAAAGGAAGAGGATCCTCATTAGTGTGAAACCCTTAACGAGTGTTTGCTCCTGAGGGTGCAGAGCAAATCCAAATTGTTGAACAGAAATCATTTAAAAATCCCATTTAGAGATGAGAGTATCTCCGTTGTTGGCTGATGTCTCCCTGTGTGCCCACAAATGCTCTTCACTTTGGGGTTTAGGAGATTTTAGCTCAAAGATGGCTCAGGTGAGGCTGTTTGTGGCTAAGGAGCCAGGGAATTCCAGCGTGGAGCAGCCAGAAAAACAAAACAGATTCAAGGGGAGAGGAGGTAAAACTGGAGGTGAGATTGTGTCCTTTGCCAGTGATTTTGGGATGGAATTTCCAAGTGAATTAAAGCTGATTATTTGTGTATTTGCAGTAATTTATATCCTGGTGTGCTGAGGAAAACGCAGGTTAAAAATCCACTGTGCTGCCGGGTGTAAAAGGAAAAAAAAAATCCCTTTTTGCAACAGTGTTAAGAAGTGTCTATAACAGGCATAAAATAACACAAAGCTGCCAAGTTTGTATTTTTTTCCCTAATTGTTGTTAATGAGCCTTTAGCTTGCAAGATGCTAATGAGCAGCACGTGAGCTGTTCCACCTCCAGTACGAGACAAATCAGTGGAAATCCCTCAGAAAATGGCAAATTGTTGGGACATACCTTGAGATTTTTGAAAGAACACTCGCTAGGTGAGTTCCTTTAATTAGGTAATTATGCTGTAATTCACGAAGAAGTCTGGCTTTGTAAGAGCTTTGCCGAGGCACTGGAAGATCTCTGAAAACCAGGAGCTTTTCTTGTTCCTCCCCACGGTGCTCCCACTTTTCTTGTCTCTCTGCTTGGCTCGGTAATTCAGCTTTCAGCTGCTTTTCCAAATGGAGACGGAGAGCTGGAATCCAGGGATGTGACAGCTCCAAGTTCCTCTGAAATGTGTCTTGTGTAACGTGTCAGTCATGACAAATGGACTATTTAAAGAAAGATTCTGACTGAGGAGGTGTTCTTTCGGCGTTTTTCGGGGAGTTTGCTGACTGAAATGCCAAAGGAAAAAAAAAAAGCACATCCTCAGGCACGGGAATCCCCACAGAAGGCTGGAATGGCTAAATAACTTGGATTTTAAAAGGAAATAATAGTTCAGGGGGGTGGTGTAGACCACAAAAACTTTCACACTCAACCCCTAACCGTGGTAAAAAAGCTGGTTTTCCCCCCCTCTGGGTGCAACCAAGGATGGGTTTTTTTCAAAGCACTAATTTCCTGGAGCAAAGCTTTAGTGCATTTCTGCCCTTTTCAGGCTTTTCAGGCAAACCATGGAAGATCAAGCCAAGAGTTATGGGCCACAGCTGTGTCCCTGCATTGAGATGTTCTATAGGGGATCAGCTGAGCTGATTAAGGACCGAGGAACCACAATTCCCATCCCTTATTCCCTGTGAAAGGCAAATCCATCCCCTCCATGGAGCAGCTCTGCCTTGGGACCGGATTTTCCCACTCGCTTGCAGTGGGCGGCTTTGGATTTGATGAAGAAATACTGTCCTCTAATTGCATTCTGCCCCTCTCTCCCAGGCTTTGAAAAGCCTCCGAAGACAATTGGAGGGTTTGGAGTTGAAATAAAAGCGATGGGGAAGGAGCTGGGCAGGGTGGGGTGATGAAGTGATAAGTGGATTTTAGCTGGAAATCATAAAAGTGTCCTGAGGAGTGCACTCAGTGTGCCCTTGTGGGGCTGCTGGGGCTTTGTTCCCATTTTTTTTTCCTGACAGGGATGTGTGTCTAAGCCTGATATTCCAGGAAATTCCTGACAAAACTGGCTTTTGTGTTAAATCACAGAATCCCAGACTGGTTTAGGTTGGAAGAAACCTTCAAATTCATCTCATCCCACCCCTGCCATGGCCGGGGACACTTTCCACCATCCCAGGTTGCTCCAAGTCCTCTCCAGCCTGGCCTTGGACACTTCCAGGGATCCAGGGACATCCACAACTCCCTGTGCCAGGCCCTCCCCATCCTCACAGGGAAGAATTTTCCCCTAATATCCATCTAAACCTGTTCCCAGTCAGTTTAAATCCATTCCCCATCGTCCTGCCACTCTGTGCTCATTTAAATCCTTTCTTTGAATGTGCTGGACCCATTCCAGCTCTTGCCTGGTGCTGGAATTGACTTTATCCAGGAATTTCAGCTGGTTTAGAGCTGCACCTTGTGCTGCAGGTTAAATAACAAGTGCTGTGTGTGTGTGAAGAAAATGATGGAGATTTGTGGCTGACTCCTACCTCGAGCATTATCTTATTATTATATTTTTATTCATAAATTCTGCACTGAACTGAACTGAAATCTCCATCATTTCTCCATGCTCTGAACTTTAGCAAATGAAGTTGGGCATGAAATCCTCCTCCCTCCCCCCAGATGTAACTCATGGAATGAGGAATTAATTAATGTCTTTTTTTTTTTTTTTTTTTTTTTATTAATTGTGTTTGCATTTATAGTCACTGCAGGGTTTTGGTAGTCAGTGGTTTCTGGGTGGAGGGAGGGGATGTGAGGATTGAGTTACACAAGTCTTGGGATATATATTTAATTTATATATGGATATATGTTTGTGTGCATTGCTAGAACAGCACAGCACAGCCTGATTTTGGATGTTTAAGGTGTTTTCAAGTCATTAACAGTGAGAAATTAAATAATTCAGAGGTTTTGCTTAAAGGTGAATTGACCAAAATTTGGACTGTGTTATTTAAAAACCCCTTGATGGAGATATGGATCAGTGGATCAGTGAGACTAAACCCTGGATTTCAATGCTCCAGTTTTCCCACCCAGTGACCTCCCAGGGCAGTTACAGGTGGATTTATTTTTGCTCTTGAAATTCCTCTTAGTAGAATCTTCTGGTGGCAGGGACAGTTTTTAGTGTCACGTTTGGAATATTTCATGTTTCATTTAAAAACAAGCCATGTTTAAATATCTGCTGGTTGCTCTATGGGACAGGTCAGGAGTTGGAATTCCCTGATCTCTGTGCGTTCCTCCCAGCTCAGGACATTCTGTGATTCTGTGAATTTTTGGTGTCTTCTGCAGCTGGAGAAAAATATTGGGAATACCATGTGGGAAGAGCAGGTTGATCTGTAGAGCTGTGAGGAGAACCAAGGGGGGTTATGTCCTTCAAAACCACACAAGCCCAAAAAACATGTTTTAACTTTAAGGACAAACATCCTAGACTTAGAATGGTATTAATTATGCTGAAAAAATCAGTGTAAAACCCAGCTATTCTTAAAAAAAACCCCTTAAATCAGCTGTTTATTCACTGGAGTTGTGAGAAAGAGCCCTGAGCTTGGGTTTAATGATGTTTAATCATTCTTTCAAAAACACAAAGGAGGTACTAAAAGCTGTTCAGCTGAGCTATAAAGAACTAATAGCTAGAACTCAGATTCAAAAGTGATTTAGTTCCAGAGGTAAATCCATAATCCGACCAGTCAGGAGTTAATCTGTCATCAGACTAAGACTAGAAGCAAATCTATTTAACTAAGAATAGTTAATTCACCTGAATCAGAGCAGGGATGAAGATCCTGCTCACCAGAGTTTATTTTGAGGAAATAAAATATTCGTGATGGAGAGTGGAAACAGCAAGTGGCTGTTAAGAGAAGAAAATCTAGAATTTGCTCTTTTCCTGCCCTTCTCAGGATGGTTGGACCTGCTGGTTTGGGTGATGTGGAAATGAGTCAGTGAATAAGGAAGGAAATATCCTGTTTATCCTAAAATTGGAAGGGTTGAGGAGC
The DNA here is from genome assembly GCA_024500445.1 of Entomyzon cyanotis. NCBI lineage: Eukaryota > Metazoa > Chordata > Aves > Passeriformes > Meliphagidae > Entomyzon > Entomyzon cyanotis. The sequence continues at coordinate 3,959,462 of JAKEPQ010000908.1, read as the reverse complement.
AGCTTTTTGTGGCCTCAACCCCAAATTCACCTCTCCCTCCTCGCTCTCCTTGTCCTGTTGTTGTTTCATCTCAGGACAAATTGAAGGGATGAACTTTAACCTCTTAGGAGGATAATTTATTAAAATAACAGATGCTGCAGAATGGGGCCTGGCTTGATCTGCAGTTCTTAAGGAAGATTAACAACCTGAGAGTTCACAAATCGGGGTCCTGCTTCCGACCTCGGCTTGTGGGGAGGACAAAGGCACCACTCACATCCTGCCTGTAATTCACAAAAAAAAAAAAAAAAAAGGAAGATTTCAGCCAGAACAGGATCCATAATATGCAAATCAGGAATAATTCCATCAGGAAATGGGGGGAGAATTTCTTCCTTTTCTGCCAGAAAACAGAGGCACAAACCTCGTGTGAGGCTGGGGTTGCAAAACCACAAATCTTAGTTTTATTTAACACCACTCCAGGTCCCTGTTTGGCCACTGAGGAAGAGCAGGGCTTGCTGGATGGATTTGCTTTTCCCAGCACAAACCAGGCCCAGCAGCTGAGCAGGGGAAGAGGATGTGTAAATCCCTTAATTCTTTGTTGGCAAGAAAACACAGCAGCCCTCGGTGGAGCCCCAGGGTCTGACTGGAGGGGTCAGAGCTTTGCTATTTCCAGAGCTGGGGATGCAGCAGCACCTTCCATATGGGAATGTGGGAATGCTGGTGGATCCTGTGCAGAAATCCCATCAAATCCCATCGAGCACCTTGGGGTTTGCTGGTCAGACCAATAAAACACCCAAGTCCTCGCTGCGCTTGGATAAATTGGATAAATCGCTGTGATTTACTCCTTTTACCGAGGAACAGCATTGCTAAAACCCAGAGAAAATTCGCTGCTGTTACAAAACCCACAGAAGATTTTTCTGCCCTTACAAAACCCACAGAAAATTTGCTGCCGTTCTGCCTCGTTTGGGGTTTTAAAAAATTGATTGGCAAGTGGAGGAAAATGATGGAGAGCGTGTCAAAACCCGGCGTTATTTCTGTCTGGGGATCCCAAACCCATCCGTGGCACATTCCCTTCTCCCAGCCCAGCCTGTGGAATCGTGCCCTTCTCCTGCATGCTCTTTGCCTGTTCATTATGGCTGGGGAGATAATCAGGCACAGCCTGCTGGGGTTGGCTGGTGCTTTATCGCCTCCGAGATGCTTCTGACACCTCGGGGTGACTGATGGATCCCAAATCTGCTCCCTCACCCGCCGGGATGGGTTTGTTCCTAACCCCACGGAGGTTTTGCCGGGATGGATGTGAATTGTGTTCCGAAAAGAGCAGCGGAGGACTCCCCAGAACTTAGCAAGTGTTCCCTCCGTGCGGTAATCCCTCTTTGTGTCTGTCACAAAGAGATCCTGCGAGAGGCTGGGATTCCAGTGCCGAATCCCCGCGGCTGCTCCTGGATCCCTGCGGCAGCCGGAGCACCCCGAGGAGCTGGAGCTGCCAAACTTCCCCTCATCCCCGTGCCGTGGATTTATTTGATTGAAATTCCCTGGGTTTTTGATGCGGAATTAATCGGGTTTGGAAATGCTGGAGGTGCTCGAGGTCGGGATGTAACCGGCTCTGCCTTTGCAGTCATGGAATTATTGAAGCTGGAAAAGACCTTTAAGGTGATCAAGTCGAAAAATGCTGTTGGATTTTTGTTGTTGTGATTGTGGAGCTGGCTGGGATTGGAGTAGGATTTTCCCTGCCAAAAGGCTGAGTGTGGGATTTTTGGTATTATTTAACATATAATCTCTGAACTGTTGCTGTGAACCTCAACTCTGGCTGTGTTGTTTTCCTGCCGATTGGTGATGAATGGGATGTGCCGAGTGGGAAAATAACGCTTAAAGAGCGTGGGGAAAAGCAAAAATGCTTCCTGCAGGCTGGAAAAATGCAGGGGGTTGTGTGGCTGGCTGTGATTAAAGGGAATGATAAAGCAGGGAAAGTGGGAATCCGAGGGAAAGGCTGCTGATCTCTGCTCCTGCTTTGTCACGTTGGCTGATTTGGTTTAACCTGTCCCTGGTTCATTATTCCTTGGGCACAGATCTCTGTGTCTGGAGCAGCATCCCTGGGAGGTGGGAAGTGCAAAAGGAAGCAAAGATGCTGGGTTTGGTGTGAATCCTGGCAGTTTGGGGATGGGAGGCGCAAAAAAAGTGAATTTCCAGTGGGTTTGGAGTTGGTGCTGCTGATTTTGTGCTGTTAAAGCTCCACTCCTGCCTGCTCTGGCTGAGGGATGTTTGGGGTCAAACAGGTGGAAAACTTCAGGACATGCTGGTGTCACCCCTATGGAATTCTTTGGGAATTCCTGCGTTCTGCCCAGCTGGTGTAAAGTGAAATCACAACTTTCTATCACTCAGCATCGCCTCCCAGCCTGTCCTAATTCCTGATTTTCCCTGCTCCAGGCTGGTCATTCCAATGCTGTGTGTTTGCTGGAATTGCTTCAGGCTTCTCCAGATGGGAGAAGCAGGAGATTGCTGTGGATTCCTTCCCTCTGGACTGGTTCAGCAGGGCTGGAGTTGGTCAGGAGTTGTTCCAATGCCCAGATCTGCGTTCAGATCGTGTTTCCCAGCTTATTGACACTTCCAAAAGCCATCCCAAAAATAAAACCTGGATGCCTGTGGGGAGAAAGGGGAGAAGGGATTTTATGTGCTGGAATAAATGGAGAAATTAACTTCTAGAAAGCCATGAGCTGAGACATAAATAGCATTTTAACAATGCTTGTTAACATCCAGAGTTGTTAAATAGTAATTCCCACATTTTCAGGGTCTTGTTTATTTGGATCTCTTATTTCTTATTTATTTCATGGATCTTGTTTATTTGTTTTGCAGTGATCATAAAGAAACATAGAGAATTGAACCTTAAAGCTAAAGCCAAGAGGTGAAAACTAAAAATACATCTACTTGACGTTTTAATCACTTACTTTTATTCATCTCATAGATGAGAAACTGAGCTTGGGCTTAATAAAAATATAAATATTTATTTAAAGTGTTCCAAATACTTCAGAAACTTCCAAATTTAAACTGGAGTGGTTTGCATGGCAGCATAAACACAGTAAAACCCATGGATTGAAGGATTTCACCTCCTCTTTGCCTTCCCAGGATTATTTCCAAACCCTGAACTGCTGCTCCATTCCCAGGGAATGCTGCCCTGGCTCTGCTTTCATGGGATCTTCCTCGGGAAAAGGAATGTGGATAAAAGCCACATGTGCAGCCCTTTGTGTGGAGCTGGAGTTGCAGCTCCTGGAAGGTGCCAAGGAGCCATAAATTTCTCCCAACTACCCCAGGAGGAGTTTGGTGGCTTCTCTGCCTCCTTGGAAGCACAGGGAGGTGGTTTGGGGTGGTGCAGCTCCGGCGGTTCCCCAGGAAAAAACGAGTGGGAACAGCAAAAAAAAGGCAGAATTAGGTTATTTTATCCATCCCAGGCTTTGGGAATGGGGAATATTTCATTCCCTTTTCACCACAGCACATTCCAGTTTACAGGAGGCTCCAGGTTGGGTTTAAAGCAGTCTTGAAGACATTAAAGCTTTTTTTCTGAAGTGCTCAGAATTCCAGAGTTTTAGGGGAAAGAGATTTCTCATCCTTGCTCTTCCCTGGGATTCCATTCCCTGAACATTTGATTTATCCTGAGCAGTTTGGTTGGTTTGGAGGTTGGATTGGGAGCAGGCAGGGCCTGAAAATGCTTAATTTCTATTTAAAGATAGGCCAAAATCCACCAACTTCAGCTTCCTGACAGGATCCAGAGAACCAAATCCTGCAGAAATCCTGTTTATTCCCACCAGGAATGCTGCCAGTGCAGGGAATAGGATTTTCCTAATCCGAGTGCTTTGGGTTTTTTGACTTTTTGGGTTTGGTTGGGGTTTTATTTTTCAGTATTTCCTTGAAAACTAATTCCTGAGAATGTCAGGTTTGAGCCTAGAGCAGATTTTGGGAGCTCCCAGGAAGAATTTAACACTTCCAGAACTGGAATTAACTGAGGGGAGTTCCTAAACCTGAACCTTGCTGGGAAAGTTGGCAGGAAGATCCCATTTTTGGTGTCCAGAGCTGGATTTTGGGACAGCCTGGTGGGTTGAAGCTCTTCCATAGCTCCTGTAGGATCCTGAACTCCATCCTGGCATGGAAAATTTGGGAATTCTCAGGATTTGGTGAAATCCAGGTTGAGGATTTATCTGCCTCTGTGTCTTCCTCTTTTTTTCCTTGTTAATTTGCCTCTAACCCACTGGCTGTTGTGTCATCCTGGAGAGAGGGAAGCCAGCAATTGTGGGATGAAAAACTGACAGTTTTCAGGAAAAGAGCTCCAGAATAATTGGGGAAAAATTCTCTCTGGAAAAATCTCTCTGGAAAAAAATCTCTCTGGAAAAAATCTCTCTGGGAAAAAAATCTCTCTGGCCATTGTTGCTCCTCCGGGATGGAATTTGAAAGTCTGAACCCAGCAGGGTTTGAGCAAGAGGAGGAAAGGGAGAAACCCTGATGGATTTTTGGAGAAAGAGAAGGAAAATGAGCTTCCTGCCTCTTTTCCTGGGTATTTTCCATGCTCTGAGTGAGTAATTCTGGACCATGAGGGTCTCTGAGGACAGGGGATCAGGGGGTGTGGTGGTGACACTCCTTCCTTGGAGCAGCAATTCTTACTTTCTAACAGAATATCAATTTTATAAGGGGTTTTTTTCCCTCCAAAAAATGTAATTTCTGATGTATTTGAGAAGTAAGGAAGAATTCAGCAGGAATTTCTCCGTGGAAAGGGTGGAAGGGAGGTTTGAAATTCCCATTCCTGGAGGTTCCCAAGGAATGTGGCACTCAGAGCTGGGGACAAGGTGGGGATCAGGCACAGCTTGGACTCATTTCAAAGGGATTTTCCAACCTAATTGATTCTGGAATTCCATAAAATAAAGGATTTTGTCCTCCTGGGACAGCTCCTGGCAGGGCTGGAACGTGGCTGTTGGAGAAGGATTTTATTCCCTGTTTTCCGTGCAGCTCAGATTACCAGTTTACATTACACATCTGGCTCCATAATTGGTTCCTCACAAACAGGGAGCTCAAAACAATCAGAGGAAGAAAGTTTTCGAGCCTTTGTGTGGAATTCTTGGAGATCTCCCTGCCATCCCCTTATTTTCATTTGTTGAGTGTTTGCAGCAGGCCAGCAATTGGAGAATTCCACATGAAAAGGGATTTATCGAGGTGGGAGAGTGGGAGGTGCTTGGGTTTTGCAGCCAAGATTTTTCAGCCTATTTCACAGAATCCCAGGGAAGGATTTTAGAGCTCATCCCATTCCACCATCCCAGTTTGCTCCAAGTCCCACCCAGCCTGGCTTTGGACACTCCCAGCAATCCAGGGGATTATTTTTTGCCCCTACAGTATTAAAAAAACCCATTAAAATGGGGCAAATATGCTTTATTTAACGTCGCCCAAATTCCCAGAAAGGCTGGAAAATGCTGCTCTGCTTCCCTTCTGCCATTCCCAGGAGAGGAATGAAGGAATGACTGAAAGAATCTGAGCTTCCCACCTGTCCTGGCAGATGCTTTCCAGGAGATTTTTTAATTCTGGAATCACCTCTTGGACAAATAAAACCTGCATCATTCCAAGGTCAAACACCCAGCACCTCTCCTGGCCCCTGGATTGCTTCTTTTGGCTTCTTGCAGATTTATTTAGAAAAAGAAAGTAGCTGCTGTCAACAGATCCCTGCAGATGGCTTTAATCAGGTTCCAAATGTGCAACAATGGCACAAAGAAGCTCGGGGAACTCGTGTGGTTTCTTGTAACACTTTTTTTAGGGTCAGCAGCCAAATTGTTTCTGCTGCATTTGGTTCTGGGAGCTGTTAGGGAATCTTGCAGGGAGTTTTTTTTCCAGGATTATGAGCTGTGCGAGGAGAGAAATAGGGGTTGCCCTGGTGTTTAAGTGATTTACAAGGTGAGAAGTTTTCAAATAGCCTCTAAAATGTTATTAGCTAAACGAATGCCCCTATTTTCCCTTTATTCCCTGTTATTTTATTTCAGTTTTACTCATCTTTAGTGGATCACAGGGCTCAATGCAGAGCAACCAAGCGATTCCTTCTCCCTCTTTTCCTCTCCTCAATCCTTACCTGGAAAAGATCTAAATAGGTGAGAGAGGAGGAGTTTATGGAGAGGAAAAAAAAGGGAATTTTATGAAAGGAAAAAAAAAAAACCCAAACCAGCAAAGCCAAGAGTTAAACCTGCTAATTGCAAAGAGCAGAGCTCTGAGTGTTTCTTTCCAAAGCTTTTAAAACCCAAGGTGTTCATTCCCCATCCCTAAATCCTGCTTTTCCTCCTGCCTTGTCCCATCCACCCTGGCAATTTTGGGATCTCTGAAGCAGCTCCAGCCCTGTGATCTCGGCCAGGTTTGTTTTTTTTTCCTCCACCTGATGCCAGTTTTTCCAGGTTCTGACTCACAAATCTTGCTTTCCTTTAATCCCAACCCTGTCATTCCCGCCGGGAGAGGAGGAGATCGTGGTGAACTGTTTGTGTACATATGGAAAAGAGAGGAAAACTTCTCTCCCTAATCATCTGCCAGCATTTTCAGGGATTTATTTTGTCTTGTGGTGCATGTGGGGGATGCAGGGCTGGACCTGCAGCTGCTCCAGCTGCTTTCCCAACATGTGAGAGCCAATTTTAATCCTTTTTTTTTTTTTTTTTTTTTTACTTCCATGGGAAGAGTCAAAAATATGAGTCAGCAAGAGAAATCTTGAATGCGAGGAAGAACCTGAAGTGTGGTGGGTGGAGAAGCCCCACTTTCGAGGAAAAAACCTCTCACCCACGTGGTTTGGGGTTAAATAAATTCCATTTTTCCCCAACTTTCGGATGTGCATGGGATTAGGGCTTGGATTTGTGAAGGAATTATCTGTGGATACCCACAAAGAACCAGGTGGGAGATACCCCAGGCAGCATCAACGGTGCTTTTGTGCTGAGAATTCCTGAATTTCCATGTAACAAAGCTGCTTTGTCAACTGACAGAGGTGTTTGGAATCTCTTCCCCTTTCCAAGCAGGAAATCTCCTGGCCTGGCACAGGAAAATCCAAAGCCTTGACAAAAGGCTGCTGATTTATGTCCTGCATTATCCAACACCATTCCTTAATGCTGTGGGATTGATTTCCTGGGAGCCAGCTGAAGCCAGCAGCTCTTCCTCCTTGGAAATTTGGGAGAAATTCAGTGTTTTTAAAAAATTTCCTATGCTGAGACTTCTCAGAACCCGTGAGCAACGAGCTGTTCCATTAATCCCTAGAAAATGTTACCTCTAAAACCCATTTTTTCATCCCACAGCACGAATCTCATGTTGTGGGGAGGCTGAAGGGTTAAATTCCCCACACTGTCGCATATGGCAGTGAGCAGAATCACAGATGTTGATGATACAACATAATTAGTATTCTTTTATGTAAATGAAGGCTGTCAGTGTTACCACAGTGTCTATACTCTTGCAAGCTGGAATCTCTGCCACTTGGGCTCACCGAGGCTAGACAGGATTCCTAAACAAAAAAAAAATCCCACAATTTTTTTATATCCAGACCTGAGGAGAAAAAATTAAGAGGGAAGAGGAGAGAAAAAAAAAACCTCAGGGAGGGGGAAAAGGTGGGAAAAGGGGTGTTTGCAACTTGGAAAGAAGAGGCCAAATCAATCCTTTGTTTAGTTTAGGATTTCCAAAAGTGCTTTTCCCAAAGGAGAGATGTGGGGGAATTTCTGATAAATCAACACCTCAATGATTCTTCAGGTGCTCAAGTGGCCACTTGAGCTCTCCTGTGGAGTTCAGGAGAAATAGCTGAAGAAGCTTTGATTTTTCTCGGAGAGATTCCATCCTCAGCACCAATATGCCTGATGAAGGGTGGGAATTCAAGCAACTCTGCATCATTTGGGGCCACTAAAAATCCATTTCCTCAGCCTGGCCAGGTCCCTGCCCACCCAGCTCAATCCCTGCCTCAGAGCTTTGGCAACAAAGCCTCTGTTAAACTTTGCACCTCATCAAACGATGTTTTAACCAAATATTCTGTGTGCCAGCTAATTCAGCCTCTCGTGGTTATTCCAACAGATCCATTTTTCCAGTCTCTTCTACCTCTGGGCAGGTTTTCCCCCATTTTTCTCTCCTCCGTGGCTCTTACTTTGTTGCACTTGACAACTCTTCATTGTTTCCTTTTTATTGTTTAAAAAACCACCTAGCGAATGAAATTTAATTCAGCACAGCTTTTTTTTTTTTTTTTTTAAATCTTTCCCCCCTTCTCCTCCCCCCTGTCTCTCACCAAGTGATCGAAGCAGCCAAAAATCCAAGTGATCACAGGAGGGGCACGTTTTTCCTCCCTTTTTTTTTTTGTCTTTATTAACTCCCATTTTTCCCCCTCTGCCATATGTTGGGTCATCCACTACAAAAGCCTCACGATGAAGAGGCTACAACATGTGATCAGCAGATTTTACAGCCTGCCCAAAAGGGAAAAAAAAAAATGAAAGCAGAGAATGAAATTCCAGAGTGCCTCTTGGGTGTGACGTGTCTCGACAGCGGAGAATTTGGGTGCAATTCTGGAGAATTCTGGGGTTTTTTGAAATAAATTAGTTCTTTTTTCACTGAGGGGGTTAACGATGCTCCAAACCAGCCCTACCACCGTTCCAGGGATGGTGTCTTTGCATCACCAGGATATTTTTTCTCTCCCTCTCCAGGGCTTTGAAGCTGCCTTGCAGTGAGGACTTCCCTGGTAATTAAATTCTCCGAGCTGCGCCAGGACTCCTCGGGAAGATGAGGCTGCTGGGCGCTCGGGACGCGGCGGCGCGGAGGAAAGGATGTGTCACCTCCACTCCGTGAGTACCTGGCTGCCTCTGACTGTGCTGCTCTTTCAGGACACGCAGGACCCCACGGTGGTGTGGTGAAAATTGCAAAAATCCAGTGTTATTAAACTGTTTGTTATGAGTTTCCATACTTGTGAGGCACAATAAATATGCTTAACCACCATGGACCACGGTAGGAACAGCATCAGGTGTAACCAGCCATGAGCCCCACGGTGTGAGCACTTACTGGTTCTAATAGTTTTACAATCATATAACTTTCAAATCCAAATCATGGCTCTGAAATGCTTTTCCTTGTGTTTTTCACCTCTCCAGGTTGGAGCAGACATACCTCCTGTGAGACATGGATAGATGCAAATGTGGGGAATTTGGGGTGTCTTGTGCAGGGCCAGGAGTCAGATTTGATAATCCTTCCAACTCAGGATATCCCATGACCCTAAAACGAGATTCCAAATCCAAATCATGGCTCTGAAATCCTTTTCCTTGTGTTTTTCGCCCCCCAAGGTCAGAGCAGCAACACCTGTGAGACATGGATAGATACAAACATGGGCAATTTTGGGTGTCCTGTGCAGGGCCAGGAGTCAGATTTGATGATCCCTGTGGTTCCCTTCCAATCAGGATATCCCATGACCCTAAAACAAGATTCCAAATCCAAATTATGGCTCTAAAATCCGTTCCTTGTGTTTTTGGCCTCCTGAGGTCAGAGCAGCGATGCCTCTTGTGACACATGGATAGATGCAAACATGGGGAATTTGGGTATCCTGTGCAGGGCCAGAAGTCAGGTTTGATGATCCTTGATGATCTTTCCAAGTCAGGACATTCCATGATTGTATGAAAAGACATTTCAGATCCAAATCATGGCTCTGAAATCCTTTTCCTTGTGTTTTTCACCTCTCCAGGTTGGAGCAGACATACCTCCTGTGAGACATGGATAGATGCAAATGTGGGGAATTTGGGGTGTCTTGTGCAGGGCCAGGAGTCAGATTTGATGATCCCTGTGGTTCCCTTCCAATCAGGATATCCCATGACCCTAAAACAAGATTCCAAATCCAAATTATGGCTCTAAAATCCTTTTCCTTGTGTTTTTGGCCTCCTGAGGTCAGAGCAGCGATACCTCTTGTGACACATGGATAGATGCAAACATGGGGAATTTGAGTATCCTGTGCAGGGCCAGAAGTCAGATTTGATGATCCTTGATGATCTTTCCAAGTCAGGACATTCCATGATTGTATGAAAAGACATTTCAGATCCAAATCATGGCTCTGAAATCCTTTTCCTTGTGTTTTTCACCTCTCCAGGTTGGAGCAGTGATGCCTCCTGTGAGACATGGATAGATGCAAATGGAGGGAATTTTGGGTGTCCTGTGCAGGACCAGGAGTCAGATTTGATGATCCTTCCAGCTCAGGATATCCCATGACTCTACAATAAGAGATTTCCAATGCATGCCACAGCTGTAAAATCCTTTCCCTTGTGTTTTTTGCCCTGCAAGGCTGGAGCAGCGACACTCCTGTGAGACACGGGTAGATGCCAATGGAGGGAATTTTGGGTGTCCTGTGCAGATTTGATGATCCCTGTGGTTCCCTTCCAGTCAGGATATCCCATGATGAGATTTCAGATCCAAACCGTGACTCTGAAATCCTTTTCCTTGTGTTTTTCGCCCCCCAAGGTCGGAGCAGCGACGCCTCCTGTGAGACATGGATAGATGCCAATGAAGGGAAATCTGGGTGTCCTGTGCAGATTTGATGATCCCTGTGGTTCCCTTCCAATCAGGATATCCCATGATGAGATTTCCAATGCATGCCACAGCTCTAAAATCCTTTTCCTTGTGTTTTCCCCCCAAGGTCGGAGCAGCGACGCCTCCTGTGAGACATGGATAGATGCAAACATGTGGGGCGGCTACGACTCGCCCAGGACCACTCGATCCTGAACCCTCAGAAGTGGCAGTGCGTGGACTGCCACACCACCGAGTCGCTCTGGGCGTGCCTCAAGTGCTCCCACGTGGCCTGCGGCAGGTACATCGAGGAGCACGCCCTGCGGCACTTCCAGGAGACCCGCCACCCCCTGGCCATGGAGGTGCACGAGCTCTACGTCTTCTGTTACCTCTGCCAGGACTACGTCCTCAATGACAACCCCGAGGGTGACCTGAAGCTGCTGAGGAGCTCCCTGTCGGCCATCAAGGGGCAGAGGAGCGGCAGGACACTGCGCTCCATGGCGCTGGGGGAGGATGCGTGGAGGAGGAGCCCTCAGGGTCAGTCCCAGACACTCACAGCGCTGTGGCACCGGCGCCAGGCCCTGCTGGCGAGGGCGTTGAGGACCTGGTTCCACAAGAGCTCCCGGGGGCAGCTGAAATTGAAGGAGAAAAAGGAGCTGGAGGAGCTGGAGAAGAAGAAGGAGGCGGCTCGGCGGCGGCGGCAGGAGATGAAGAGGCAGCTCCTGGAGGAGCTGGCCAACACCCCGCCGAGGAAGAGCGCCAGGCTGCTGTCCCACGTGCACAGGGAGAGTCTGATCCCAAGGAAATTCAGGGAGGTGGCCACAGCTTCCCCTACCTCAAGGCAGGTGCAGAGCAGCAGATTCAAGCAGTTCTATTCCATCCGGCGGCAGCCCCTGATGACCCCGGGGGTGACGGGGCTGAGGAACCTGGGCAACACTTGCTACATGAACTCCATCCTGCAGGTGCTCAGCCACCTGCAGAAGTTCCGGGAATGTTTCTTGACTCTCGATCTCTGCGAAACGGAAGAGCTTTTAGCTAAAACTGTGAACGGGAGGGCCAGGGTGCCTGGCAAACTGGCCAATGGGGCTGCTGGTACGGAGCCAGGGAAGCCTGACAAGGTGGGATCGTCCGCGCAGAGCTCACCCGCCAGCCTGAACGGGAGCAGCTCCTCCATCAGCCGCAGCTTGGAGCTCATCCAGCCCAAGGAGCCGAGCTCGAAGCACATCTCCCTCTGCCACGAGCTGCACACCCTGTTCCGGGTGATGTGGTCTGGCAAGTGGGCTCTGGTGTCCCCGTTTGCCATGCTGCACTCCGTGTGGAGCCTGATCCCGGCATTCCGCGGCTACGACCAGCAGGACGCTCAGGAATTCCTCTGCGAGCTGCTGGACAAGGTGCAGCAGGAGCTGGAGTCGGAGGGCACCAAGCGCAGGATCCTCATCCCCTTCTCGCAGAGGAAGCTCACCAAGCAGGTCCTCAAGGTGGTCAACACCATTTTCCACGGGCAGTTGCTCAGCCAGGTATGGAACTGCTTTTCCCAACACCATTTCCATGGGCTCAGACAGGTATGGAACTGCTTTTCCCAACACCATTCCCATGGGCTCAGTTGGAAAAGCTCAGGCTTTTCCATCAGGATCAGTTGAAGCTGTTCACACTGAGGAATGAGGGCTCTGTGTTGAGGATCCCATTAAGGAGTGGATTAGGAGTAATTCCTGAGAAAAAAATCCATTGAGTTGCTGTGCAGATGCTACCATTTCCATTCCTGTCACGTTTATCACAAATTCACTTAAATTCTGCCATTTCTGGATGAAACCTTCACAAGTGCAGAAGTTCTGAGCCCCTAGTTTTAGTGTTTGAATGTGTTTCAAGGTGTTTAAACGTGTTCTCCAATGAGGAAGGAAATAAATCCCATCAAGGTGAATGATTTTTTCTGTTGAGAATTGAGAAAGCAGTTTAAATTATTTCAGACATAAAAAGTGTTTTATCTCGACTGCCAGACCTTTGTCTGTGGAGCTGCTCTGCTCTTTGGGTCCCAAATTTCTGTGTCCTAGATAAATTTATTGAAGGCCTTCAGGTGCATTCAGGGCAGACAGAACCTATTTGAGAGGCTGCACCCAAAATGGACCCCAAGTCACGAGTTCTTCACATTTTATGAGTTGTGTCTATTAATATATTGAGCCTTAACCCTCCAATTACACCTTCAGGTGATGATGTTAATTACTCCAGGTTTGCTCCTCGCAGTTCAGTGTTGTTTACATATTTTGGGGCTCTGAGACAGCAAAGTATCCTTGGATTTCCCAACTGAGAGGAATTATTTTGTCTAAAATGCTGGGAACAGAAGTTTTACCACTTTATAATGCAGTCCAGAGTTACACACTAAAATCACAGATCCACAAAAAACAAGCTAAAAATCCTAACGCATCACCAGCTGAATGTCCCTGTCCTCCCCCAAGGTCACCTGCAGGACGTGCAACTACAAATCCAACACCGTGGAGCCCTTCTGGGACCTTTCCCTGGAATTCCCAGAGCGTTACCACTCCCTGGAGAAGGGAATTATCCCAGTCCAGCAGGCTGAGTGCATGCTGACCGAAATGTTGGCCAAATTCACCGAGACTGAGGCTCTGGAGGGGAGGATCTACGCCTGTGACCAGTGCAACAGTGAGTGGGGTGGGACTGTCCCTGCCGGGGACACCTCCTGGGTGGGGCTGGAAACACTGATTGGAGCCTGGATGGGGGAAAAAATCTGCTTTTCCTCGCTGCTCCTGCTGCTTGGGTTCCTCCTGGTGGTGGCTTTGGTTCCCTTGGGCTCCAATGGGGCTCTGCTGTGCCATTTTTTGGCTGTGTTGTGCCGTTTTTTGGCTCTGCTGTCTCATTTTTTGGCTCTGCCATGTCATTTTTGGATCTGAAATGTCATTTTGTGGCTGTGTCGTGCCATTTTTTGGCTCTGACATTGCATTGTTGGCTCTGATGTGTCATTTTTTGCCCCTGCCATGTCACTTTTTGCCCTTCCCCCCTGCCATGTCATTTTTACCTCTGATCCGTGATTTTTCTCTCACCTCTGCCACCCAGCAGCACAGTTCACTCCAGGTTTAACACCAGCATGCTCAGAGCTGCTCTCCCTCCTGTTGGAGAAGACTTCAGGGATTTTTGGGGTGAGAATTTTTTGGATTTAGACACAAAAGAACCAACTTTGCTCATCCCTGCATGGCAGGAAAGCTTTTCTCACACATCACCTCTGTGCTGCCTGTTCTGGATTGAATCCCTGAGCCAGAAATCTGATTTTTTAAGGTGCCAGGTGAGAGTTTCATCTCTCATTTTCTCAGGAAGCATTAAAACCTGGCATTACCCTGGGAATGTGATTCCTCCTTTCCTGCAGCAGCTCAGAGTGAAAGTCCTTTTATCCCTGAAAATCACTTTATATCCCCATGCAGGATTGAAATTCTTTGGATTTGGAATTCTTTCCTATTTATGGCAAATGTTCATTCCCTTGGGAGCAAAATGCCCATGGTTTGAGTGGCAACCAAGCAGCTGGAGCAGCAAATATTTGCAGGGATCTCTTCTCTATCAAATGGCAAATCTGTTACCAAACATCTTCCCAGAGTGTTGGGAAATAATCCCTGCCTGGATGAGATTGGAACAGAGCCAGCTGTGCCCTGAATAAATCCTCATTCCCAAATTGTGCCAGTTCAGCTTCGGCTTAACTCGGTTTGCTTCGATTCTTTGGGAGGGAAAAACCAAAAAATAAATGAATTTTAATGGCTACTTCGGAATTAAACGGCTTTTAAGGAATCCTAAATGCTAAGGAAACATTTTCCAGCTGGGAAGAGTCAGGGAAAAGGCTCTGAGTGCCAGGAGCAGTCAGGACACTGCAGGAGCAGCCCCACCGAGGTGCACAAATCTAATTAACAGGTACAGTCCTGACTGGGAGCTCTGACAGCCCCACCTGGCTGCCTTCTGCTCCTCTTCCCTGGGAAGAGCAGGGAGGAATTCTCCCTCTTCTCTTTGCTTTGCTTTGTGGGGATTTGCTGCTGCTGGGAGCATTTTGTGCCTTTTTTTTTTTTTTTTTTAATACTCCTGAACTTCTCCTAAAAGCTTCTGTGAGGAACTCAGAGCAACAGGGAGAATAAAACACCAAATATTTCTGTGCTGGAATTCACCTGCTGGAATTGCTGCAGCCCAGGATAGCTCTGGATTGATATTCCTGGTGTTTTTCCAGCTCAGAGGTTTCAAATATTTGTGCTGTGATGAGAAGGGAGAGTTTTGATCCCACAGAAGTTCCTGCTCTCTGCAGGAATTCCTAAATATTTATTCCTGTATCCATCCCCGTGCTGGAATAAAATAAAATAAAAACCACCCTGGGCTGGTTTTTCCCTTTAGGGAATCAATTGGATCCTAACAATCTTTGCCTTGGTGGTTTTGGGGTTTTTTTTTTGGCAGGCAGACGGCGAAAGTCTTCTCCTAAACCTCTTGTTCTGAGTGAAGCTAAAAAGCAGTTGCTGATCTACAGACTACCTCAGGTCCTCCGGCTGCACCTTAAACGCTTCAGGTGAGGCACTGGATGATGTTTTTTTGGGAAAAAGTCACCAAATGTGGGCTTTTAACTGCCCTCTATTCCTGCTAAAGGGAGGTGTGTAACTTCTGACCCACAAGGTTTGTGAAATCTTCTCACCTTGGCCTGTTTGCAGGGTGTTTTCTACCACAGTTTCATATTTTGTGTGTGTTAATCCTTAATTTCCTTGAGTTTGACTCGAGTTTGGAAGATCAGTCAGTAAGCTGAGTGGAAGATTTGTTGGAGGTGGGAGATTGTGAGGGTTAAATGCCAATATTGGCTGTTTAGCTGTTGAATAAACAGCAGAAAAAGCTCAGAATATTAGGATGATTTCCTAAAATGGTTAGGCTGGGTGTGGAGGGGTTGTATTGATAGAAGTTAGGATTTTAAAGGTGGTCACAGGAGAAATCTTGCTCAACAATATCCCACCTGAAAGAAAAATACAAATACATCAATATCCCACCCAGAACAAAAACTCTCAGTGGCATGGGGAGATCCCACCAAAACCAAAAATCATCAGTGGAAGGAGGAGATCTTACTAAAATGAAAAACCATCAATGGCAGATTGATGTTTAGATCAATCTGATCTCTTTAAACAACAGCAATGTTTAAATCCCACCTAAAACAAAAACCACAAATAGCAGGAGATCCCACCAGAAACAAAAATCATCAGTGGCACAAGGAGATCTTACTAAAACCAAAAGCCATCAATGGCAGGAGGAGATCCCACCTAAAACAAAAATTGTCAATGGCATGGGGACATCCCACCTAAAACAAAACTCATCAGTGGCAGAAGGAGATCCCACCTAAAACAAAAACCACAAACAGCAGGAGATCCCACCTCAAACAAAAATAATCAATGGCAGAAGGAAATCCCACCTGAAACAAAAATTATCAATAGCATGGGGAGATCCCACCTAAAACAAAAACCATCAGTGGTGGGAGGAGATCCCACCAAAACCAAAACCCACAAACAGCAGGAGACCCCACCAAAACCAAAACCCCCCAGTGTCAGGAGACCCCACCACAACCAACACCAACAGCAGAAGGAGCTGTATGTGAGGGGTGGCTAGAGAGGATTTTGGGGTGAAATCAGAGGATTCAGGAGCCCTGAGCTGAGCAATTCCCCCACCACAACCAACACCACCAATAGCAGAAGGAGCTATATGTGAGGGGTGGCTGGAGAGGATTTTGGGGTAAAATCAGAGGATTCAGCAGCCCTGAGCTGAGCAATTCCTCCCCACCCTACACTCCACCAACAGCAGAAGCAGCCTATGTGAGGGTGGCTGGAGAGGATTTTGGGGTGAAATCAGGGGGTTCAGGAGTCCTGAGCTGAGCAATTCCCCCCCACCATAGCCAACACCACCAACAGCAGAAGGAGCTCTCTGTGAGGGGTGGCTGGAGGGGATTTTGGGGTGAAATCAGGGAATTCAGGAGCCCTGAGCTGATCAACTCCTCCCCAACCCCGAGCAGCTCCACCAACAGCAGAAGGAGCTCTATGTGAAGGGTGGCTGGGAGGGGATTTTGGGGTCAAATCAGAGGATTCAGGAGCCCTGAGCTGAGCAATTCCTCCCCCACCATAACCAACACCACCAACAGCAGAAGCAGCTCAATGTGAGGGGTGGCTGGAGGGGATTTTGGGGTGAAATCAGGGGATTCAGCAGCCCTGAGCTGATCAACTCCTCCCCAACCCCGAGCAGCTCGGCAGTGTCCCTTTGTGTTGCAGGTGGTCTGAGCGCAATCACCGCGAGAAGATCGGGGTCCATGTCCTCTTTGAGCAGGTATTAAACATGGAACCTTACTGCTGCAGGGACTCTCTGTCCTCCCTTGCCACAGAGACCTTTGTGTATGACCTCTCGGCTGTGGTGATGCATCACGGGAAGGGGTTTGGCTCAGGACACTACACAGCCTATTGCTACAACACGGAGGGAGGTGCGTGTGCTGGCAAAAAAAATCCCAAATCACTCCTCTCCCCTCCCTCGGGATTCCCTGCAATCCACTCCCTGCCCTTCAGTAGTTTGTCTCCCCACGTGTATTGCTATTTTTGGGGGGTTTCTTGGTGTTTCTTTCCGGGGTTTTTTTTTGGCTGGGAATTGTGTGAATGCTTCGTTTTCAGAGAAAAAAAAATAACACAGAGCCACTGCGTGGAGCTGTTCCAGCTTTGCTGGGAGGAGAGGATGAACAGAAAGTGTTTTGAGGCTGGACAGGAACTATTCACGAATAACATCCGCAGGGGGCTGTGAAATTCCAGCTGCTGGATCAAGTATTGGCTCTGCCTCCCTGGCTGCACAGCCAGGGACTAATTGCCCTGCCCCAGGGGAATTTTTGTCTGCTTTAATTGAGCTTTTTGGGCTGATTGAATGAAGATTTTTGATATTTCTAAAGCACATTAAAAAAAAAAAATTAAGAAAAAAATGTTTTCCAGGTTAGAAGCTTTTAGGTTAGAAATGTAGAGGAAAAGATGGAAATGCTTTTTCTCCTGTGGATGTTTCCTCTGAGCAGTTCCAAAATCCAAAGGGATCCTGCCTGAGCTCACAACCTCTTTTTTCCCCTTTCTTCCCCAGGTTTTTGGGTGCACTGCAACGACTCCAAACTGAATGTATGTAGCGTGGAGGAGGTGTGCAAGACCCAAGCCTACATCCTCTTCTACACTCAGAGAACAGTGCAGGACAAAGCAGGAATCCCAGAAAAACAACTCCAAGCTCAGGTGCCACCCAAAACCAGTGACAAGGACAGAAGACTGACATTCCCATGAGAGGGGGGAACTCTCCCAGGTTTTTTTTTGGGAGCTGTTGGTGTTGATCTTTGCCCCTGTTTTGGGGGGAAAACCTCTCGCTGCAGGAATGGGATCAGAGCAGGATGTTTGTCTGGAAAAGCCTCTGGAGCTGAGCACTCCTGATTGTTGGAAAAGTCTTGGGTTTTGAGTGTTGGCTCCAAAAAAAAAAAAAGAAAAAAAAAGAAATTATCAAGTTTGATGCTGTGGATTGATCCCCTGCCAAAGAGGAATGGTGGGAGAAATGGGCACAAGCAGCAAACAGGAGAATCCACCTGGCTTCAGCACCCTTCAGTCCCTAAAAAATCAAATTCCAGGAGGAACAGGTACAGTACCCTTTGGCCACCCCCATTGCCAGGAAGGAAGGAGTTTGCTGCTCCCAGAGCTGTTCCTGCTGGAGAAATGTTTAAATTCTCCTCAATTTTCCCTCTGCTGCCCCTGGGACACCAATTTCTTTGCCCTCCTTGAAGCTCTGGGTGGCAGTGGCACCGAGGCTGTGTCACCCTCTGGGGTTTATTCCCTGAGCTAGCAGCTGAATTCCCTCAAAATGGGATTTGAATGCAGTTCTGCTCTGGGGAAAATGGGTTTTAACACCAAAACAAACCCCAGAAATGTCCCTGCATGCCACATCTGGCAGCCAAAGCAAATCCTGCACTCCAGGATTGGGAAGAATTCATAAAAGTTCATAAAAGAACATAAAAATACATAAAAGTTCTGGCAGCAGAAGTTGGAATTTGGGGGTAAACTCCCCATTTTTGTCCAAATGGGGTTGGTTGTCCTCAGGGAGGGTTGGCACAGCTCTATCCCTGCTTTTGGGGTGGAAAATGTCCCCAAATGGTGGCTGTCACACCATGCAGCACCGAGGGAAGGCAATGCCCACAACCCCTCCGAGCTCTCCATTCCTGCAGGGTCATCCCAGGGGAGGAATGTAGTGAAATCCCAAATTCCACCGTGGAATTTGGAGCTGGGAAGGCTGCAAAGGAGATGTCTGTAGCTGAAATCAGCCTGATTTTTGGAATTCTGTGGCAAACACAGAGCCTTAGTGGACTATTCATGGTCACTTCTCAGCCTACAGTTGCACCTCAGGTGTGGTTTTTTTGTAATTTTGGGGCTTGGCTGTTGACATTTCATGTTTTAATCTGAATTTGAGATGTGATGTCTGTTCATCTGGGTTATTTTTTTAAGTGAAATGACCTAAAATACCAGGTTCTTTAAAAAAAAAACAAAAAAAGGTTTCATTTCCAGGCAGGGAAGTTCTCCAAGTGTTTTTCTTCCTCTCTGTTTTCTCCTTTTGTCTTGTCAGATAAACACAAGCTGCCAACCTTTGTTTTTGGGGGAGGGAAGGCTCCCAAATCCCACTTTTTTCTGGGATTTTGAACCTCCTCTCCCTGGGCAAAGTGAGCACAGCAAGCACAAAACTCAGATTGTGTCAGAGCACGGCGTCACACGAGGTCCCTTCTGCCCCTAAAAATTCCCATTTCCCATATTCTCACCAAGATGCTGCTGTGTGAGCCTAAAAGAATGTCTTTTTTAACAATTAAATACCATTTTGGGGTGGTATCCCTTTATTTTTTTGGTGATCAGACAGTTTGCAATGGTCCTGATGAGAAAGGTTTGGTTTTGCATCTCTAAATGTAGCAGGATTTGGAAGAATCCCTTATGAATGTCCTGGGATTTAATTGGGAGGGAAATCAAATTAATCCCAATGCAATGGGACAAATTGAGATCCAGGGATGGGAAATAGGTTCAGCCAGGGAAAAAAATTTATATTCCTGAAGGAATTAGAAGTGCTTGTGCTTCGTGGATTCATCCAAGAGCAAAACAGGCTCTGGAAAACAGAGAAATTGAAAATTAAAGGCATAAAAAAATGAAAATTAAAGGTGTAAGAAGTGACTTGAGCTGAGCTGGCAGATCCTGCAGTCAGAAATTTGCCTTGATTGGGAAGGAATTTATTGAATTTGCCTCTCCCAATCCCCTGGCGAACAGGAGGGATGTCCTTCCTTGGGATAGAAGGAGCCAGGCTGGAGTTTGGGTGAATTCCCTGGATTTTTGGTGGATTCCCTGGATTTTCCAGCAGTCAATTCCTGTTCCAGCTTCATTCCTGATGTCACTGCCTGGAGTGTCCTCCTCAAGGACATTCCCAGGCAGCAGCAAGTGACAAGAGAATCCAATTAATTAATTAAGGGCTACAAATGAAGGAGACAGGGGAGACTCCTTGCGTTCCTCCTGAGGGATGATCCCTCCCAGCCTGGGATATTCCATAATTCCTGAATATTCCTGGCTCTCTGTCCAGCTTTTCCTCCAGCCAGGTTTGTTCCCAAATCACCCCTGGATCCATGGCAAGGCCTGACCCCTGGCTGGGGGGATTAGTGGGAACAAATCCAAACTGAGATTAACTCCAAAGGGCCTGAAATGTCCTAATTAATCCCCTTTTCCCGGCTGCATCACCGGGATTATCCCGACTTCAAAAAGAATTTCAGTTTCTTTGCAGGACATCCAAACAGCAGCTCTGAAAAACAGCATTTTGAAGGATTTTTACGGGGAGTAGGGTGAGGGTTTTTTGTTTTTTGTGAGGGAGGGGGGCACAAGAGGGGCAGCTCTGTCCCCAAAGCCGAGGAGAATGTCCCAAACTCAACCCCCTGTGAAAAAACTATCCAAAGAATGTGAAGCCATTCTGAACCCCACAGCCAGAGCTCGGGGCTGGGAGCTCCTCCTGCTCCTCCACAGCACCTCGGAGGAGCTGGGGTGTAACCTGGGAGTAAAGCACAGTGTAAGCTGTGAGTAAATCCCAGCCACAGCTCCCACCTGCTGCTCCCGCTGTCCCCAAAGCTGGGCTGTGACAAAGCTGTGACAGCCTCAGCCCAGGGCACTCAATGCTATGCAACACCCTACGGCTTCTCCTCCCTCCACAGCCATCATTCCTTCACCTTTCCCAGCTTCCCACTGACATTTCCCAGGAAACTCGGTGGTTGGAGTTTCCCCCAGTGTGGATTTTTCCCTGGCAGAAGCAGCTGATGGGTCTGGGCTCGTCCCTCTGTCTCTAGGGGTGTGAAATATAAATCATGTTTTTATGATTTTTTTTTTTTTTTTGTAAATCTTTTACTCTTTTTACACCTTGTTTTTTGTAAGCTGAAGTTTCTTATTAAAAAGAAAAAAAAAGAAAAAGAAATGCCAGCGGGTTGTGCTGTTGTTCCATAAAGTTTAATAAACATCTAGGGTTGGGGGTACAGCAGGGAATTCCGTGCACATCCTCGAGGAAACAATTCCCAACAGAACGAATTGGAAATCAATTCTCCCTCTCAGCATTAAACCTTTTTTTGTCCTTGTCACTGCTCCAGGCAGGACAGGGAGGGTTCAGAGCAGCCCCACGGCTCCAGTCCTGGTGGGAGGGCAAACTCTGCTCCAGCAGCTCCAGCTCCGTCCTGGGACAGGAATTAGCACCGTCAGGGATGGTTTAATACAGCTTTACAACTCGGTGTAAAGGGATGGTTTAATACAGCTTTACAGCTCGGTGTAAAGGGATGGTTTAATATTTTCAATGGTGTGAGGGGATGGGGTGGGAGTTGGTGCCCCTGGGGTTTCGTTCAGCCTCGAGGCCTCAGGGGGCTGCAGCTCCAAACCCTGGTGAGCATGAACTCTGTCCAAACTTGGACAGAACCCAGGGAATGGCTGGAGCTGTGCCAGGGAGGTTTAGGATGGATTTTGGGAAAGGTTCTCCCCAGAGAGGAAGAATGGGAACAACCCTGAGAACTCCAGGAGAGTTTGGGCAATGTCCCCAGGGATGCAGGGTGGGATTTGGGGTGTCTGTGCAGGGCCAGGGGTTGGTTTGGATCCCCATCCCACCCCAGGGAGCCCCTGATCCCGTGATCCCCACACTGACCGGGGCTAAGGGACAGGCTGTGGAGCCATCAGGTCGATGTCCGTCAGGTTCCGTGCCACCCACACCCCGGCGGCGAACAGCCCCAGGTTCACCAGCAGGTTCCTGCAATCACAGAACCATCACTGAGGGTGGGAAATCCCGCTGGGATCATCGAGTCCAACCTGTGCCAAATCCCCACCCTGAGAGCCACGTCCAGGCCTTCCCTGGACACCTCCAAACCTCCCTGGGCAGTTCCAATCCCTGAGCATCCTTTCCATGAGGAAATTCCTGCTGCTGTCCAAGCTCAGCCTCCCCTGGCCCAGCCTGAGGCTGTTCCCTCTCCTCCTGTCCCTGTGCCCTGGGATCAGATCCCAAATCCTTCCTGTCAGGAGTTTGCAGAGCCACAAGGTCCCCCTGATCCCCTTTGCTCCAGGCTGAGCTCCTTTCCCAGCTCCCTCAGGATTCTCCCAACCCTTCCCCAGCTCCTTCCCTTCCCTTTCCCGGACACTCTGCAGCCCCAATGTCCTCCGTGAGCCGCGGAGCCACAGCTGGGCACAGGGATTGTCCTCAGCGCCCAGCACAGGGGGACAATCCCTGCCGGACTGTCTCATCCTGTCTCAATCCCTGTCTCATCCCGATCCAGGCCGGGAGAGATACCGGCAGCGCGGAATCGCGATCCTCACCCCAGCCCTGATCCCTGCTCCGGCCCCGGCCTCGACCCCGACCCCGACCCCGATCCCATCCCGATCCCGACCTGCGGAAGTCGTTGCGGTCGGTGGCGAAGCGGAAGGCGCTGCGCAGCCACGCTCGGATGCCCCGCGGCGGTGCGGCCACAGCTCCCGCCGCTCCCGCCGCTCCTCCTCCTCCTGCCGCCGCCGCCATGGCTGCCGCCTGCCCGCGCCGCCTGAGCGCCTCAGCGCCGCCGCGTGACGTCAGCGGCGCGGAGTGACGTCACGGCCGGCGCGCGCCAAGCCACGTGCGGGATTGGGATGGGATAATGGGATATGGGATATGGGATATGGGATATGGGATATGGGATGTGGGATATGGGATATGGGATGTGGGATATGGGATGTGGGATATGGGATATGGGATATGGGATGTGGGATATGGGATGTGGGATATGGGATGTGGGATATGGGATATGGGATATGGGATGTGGGATATGGGATATGGGATATGGGATGTGGGATGTGGGATATGGGATGTGGGATATGGGATATGGGATATGGGATGTGGGATATGGGATATGGGATATGGGATATGGGATGTGGGATATGGGATGTGGGATATGGGATATGGGATATGGGATATGGGATATGGGATGTGGGATGTGGGATATGGGATATGGGATGTGGGATATGGGATGTGGGATATGGGATATGGGATATGGGATATGGGATATGGGATGTGGGATGTGGGATATGGGATGTGGGATATGGGATATGGGATATGGGATGTGGGATGTGGGATATGGGATATGGGATGTGGGATGTGGGATATGGGATATGGGATGTGGGATATGGGATATGGGATATGGGATATGGGATATGGGATGTGGGATATGGGATATGGGATATGGGATATGGGATATGGGATGTGGGATATGGGATGTGGGATATGGGATATGGGATGTGGGATGTGGGATATGGGATATGGGATGTGGGATGTGGGATATGGGATATGGGATGTGGGATGTGGGATATGGGATATGGGATATGGGATATGGGATATGGGATATGGGATATGGGATATGGGATGTGGATATGGGATGTGGATGTGGATGTGGATGTGGATATGGGATATGGGATATGGGATGATATGGGATATGGGATATGGGATGTGGGATGTGGGATATGGGATGTGGGATGTGGATATGGATATGGGATATGGGATGTGGGATGTGGGATATGGGATGTGGGATATGGGATATGGGATATGGGATGTGGGATATGGGATATGGGATATGGGATGTGGGATATGGGATGTGGGATGTGGGATATGGGATATGGGATATGGGATGTGGGATGTGGGATATGGGATATGGATGGGATGTGATTGGATATGGGATGTGGGATATGGGATATGGGATATGGGATGTGGGATATGGGATATGGGATATGGGATATGGGATGTGGGATGTGGGATATGGGATATGGGATATGGGATATGGGATGGGATGGATATGGGATGTGGGATGTGGGATATGGGATATGGGATGGGATGTGGGATATGGGATATGGGATGTGGGATGTGGGATATGGGATGTGGGATATGGGATATGGGATATGGGATATGGGATGTGGGATATGGGATGTGGGATGTGGGATGTGGGATGTGGGATATGGGATATGGGATATGGGATATGGGATGTGGGATATGGGATATGGGATATGGGATGTGGGATATGGGATATGGGATGTGGGATATGGGATATGGGATATGGGATATGGGATATGGGATATGGGATATGGGATATGGGATGTGGGATATGGGATATGGGATGTGGATATGGGATGTGGGATATGGGATGTGGGATATGGGATGTGGGATATGGGATATGGGATATGGGATATGGGATATGGGATATGGGATGGGATATGGGATATGGGATATGGGATGTGGGATGTGGGATATGGGATATGGGATATGGGATATGGGATATGGGATATGGGATATGGGATATGGGATATGGGATATGGGATATGGGATGTGGGATATGGGATATGGGATATGGGATGTGGGATATGGGATATGGGATATGGGATTTGGGATATGGGATATGGGATAGGGTGTGGATGTGGGATGTGGGATATAGGATATGGGATATGGGATATGGGATATGGGATATGGGATATGGGATATGGGATATGGGATATGGGATATGGGATGTGGGATGTGGGATGTGGGATATGGGATGTGGGATATGGGATGTGGGATGTGGGATATGGGATGTGGGATATGGGATATGGGATGTGGGATATGGGATATGGGATATGGGATTTGGGATATGGGATGTGGGATATGGGATATGGGATATGGGATATGGGATATGGGATGTGGGATATGGGATATGGGATAATATGGGATATGGGATATGGGATATGGGATATGGGATATGGGATGTGGGATATGGGATATGGGATATGGGATGTGGGATATGGGATGTGGGATATGGGATATGGGATGTGGGATATGGGATATGGGATAGGATATGGGATGTGGGATATGGGATATGGGATATGGGATATGGGATATGGGATATGGGATATGGGATATGGGATATGGGATATGGGATGTGGGATATGGGATATGGGATATGGGATGTGGGATATGGGATGGAGTGGGATATGGGATATGGGATATGGGATATGGGATATGGGATATGGGATATGGGATATGGGATATGGGATGTGGGATGTGGGATATGGGATATGGGATGTGGGATATGGGATGTGGGATATGGGATATGGGATATGGGATATGGGATATGGGATATGGGATATGGGATATGGGATATGGGATATGGGATGTGGGATATGGGATATGGGATATGGGATATGGGATGTGGGATATGGGATATGGGATATGGGATATGGGATATGGGATTTGGGATATGGGATATGGGATGTGGGATATGGGATGTGGGATATGGGATATGGGATATGGGATATGGGATATGGGATGGGTGGGATATGGGATATGGGATTTGGGATATGGGATATGGGATATGGGATATGGGATATGGGATATGGGATATGGGATGTGGGATATGGGATATGGGATATGGGATATGGGATGTGGGATATGGGATATGGGATATGGGATATGGGATATGGGATTTGGGATATGGGATATGGGATGTGGGATATGGGATATGGGATGTGGGATGTGGGATATGGGATATGGGATGTGGGATATGGGATATGGGATATGGGATGTGGGATGTGGGATGTGGATATGGGATGTGGGATATGGGATGTGGGATGTGGGATGTGGATATGGGATATGGGATGTGGGATATGGGATATGGGATATGGGATTTGGGATATGGGATATGGGATGTGGGATATGGGATATGGGATATGGGATATGGGATATGGGTTATGGGATGTGGGATGTGGGATATAGGATATGGGATATGGGATATGGGATATGGGATATGGGATGTGGGATGTGGGATATGGGATGTGGGATGTGGGATATGGGATATGGGATATGAGATGTGGATATGGGATGGGATAGGGATATGGGATATGGGATATGGGATATGGGATATGGGATGTGGGATGTGGGATGTGGGATGTGGGATATGGGATGTGGGATGTGGATATGGGATATGGGATGTGGGATATGGGATATGGGATATGAGATGTGGGATATGGGATGGGATAGGGATAGGGGATGTGGGATATGGGATATGGGATATGGGATGTGGGATATGGGATGTGGGATGTGGGATATGGGATATGGGATATGGGATATGGGATATGGGATATGGGATATGAGATGTGGGATATGGGATGGGATAGGGGATAGGGGATGTGGGATATGGGATATGGGATATGGGATGTGGGATGTGGGATGTGGGATGTGGGATGTGGGATATGGGATGGGATAGGGGATATGGGATATGGGATGTGGGATATGGGATATGGGATGGGATAGGGGATATGGGATATGGGATGTGGGATATGGGATATGGGATATGGGATATGGGATAATGGGACATGGGATATGGGATAGGATATGAGATATGGGATATGGGATGTGGGATATGGGATATGGGATATGGGATATGGGATATGGGGTATGGGATATGGGATGTGGGATATGGGATGTGGGATATGGGATATGGGATGTGGGATATGGGATATGGGATAGGATATGGGATGTGGGATATGGGATATGGGATATGGGATATGGGATGTGGGATATGGGATATGGGATATGGGATGTGGGATATGGGATGTGGGATATGGGATATGGGATGTGGGATATGGGATATGGGATATGGGATATGGGATGTGGGATATGGGATATGGGATATGGGATATGGGATGTGGGATATGGGATATGGGATAAGGGATGGGATGGGATGGGATGGGATGGGATGGGATCAGGATTGGAATTGGGATATGGGATGGGATGGGATCGGGACGAAGACCAAGATCGGGATCGGGATGGGGACCGCAGCGTCGTCCCGGGGTCGCCCTTGCCGGGGATACAGAGGGGTACCCGGGACGATCCCCGTGTCCCCATGACCCCTCAGGCTGGCCCAGGTTGGCTCGCCGGGCACTCCCCCTCGGGAAATCCCGCTCCAGCCCCGGCACAGCCCCACCGTGCAGCCACGGCATCCCCCCAGCTGAGCGGATTTGGATCCCCGGGAGCAGCTGGGATCCCTGGGAGCAGCTGGCATTCCCGGAGCAGTCAGCCTTCCTGGGAACAGTCGAGATTCCCGGGAATACCTGGCTGAGCACGATGTTCTCTGTAGGTTCTTGACCAAAACAAGCCCAGTAACTCGTTGGTGAGGTTGTGGTTGCAAGTTTTAAACACAGCACCCTTAGCTCCTGATACTTCACATTTTTTCACTTGTAACTAACTCTTTTCTATGATTAAATCGATTATCAGAATAGTTATAACTCTTTTCTATGATTAAGTCGATTATCAGAATATTTATAACACTGGGAGTGATGCCCGAAAAGACAGGCTGGAAATAAAACCCCACAGACTGACGTCTATAGAGCAGATATTTCTTTATTATTTATTTATTATATTATTATTATAGAGCAGATATTTGTTGATTTTGGCGCTGGAGGTGAGGGGGGATTTCTGCTCCTAACTCACCCACCTCTGCCAAGTGCTGTGCTTTATTTATTCAGTAATTATTACTCAATGTTGCTATGGCGTTATAACATCATCAAACACACGCTGGAAATAATTTACATCATGTTATCTCATGGTTATGAATAGTTCTTCTGCACTGTGCTTGTGCCTCCCAAATTTGGGTGGTCTTGGGGGTCTCCAGGGAAGGCTCAAGGTGTTCCTTGTGTCTGAACTTTTCAGCTTTGTCTCCAGAGCTTGAGCAGTTATGGTGTTCCATGGTCTGAATTCTTTATTTCGTGGCTAATTGGCTTTACAGTTGCCAGTTTCTCATTAGCACATGCTGCTGCTCCCCAGTACAGCTGTACATTATATTTTTTAAATCACAGTTGTCCATTTTTTGAAACTATCCACCTGGCTAGTTGAGGGGTTTTTGGGTGGGGTTTTTTTGGGTTTTTGTTTGATTGGTTTGGGTTGGTTTTTTTTTTAGTCTTCAGCATTAAGCAACTAGTTAAGCATATATTAGCCATTGCATTATATAGAAAGTTATGATTCAGGTTATATTAGTACAGAAAGTTATAACTCAGGTTATTTTAGTATAGAAAGTTACTATTCAGGTTATATTGATGTAACTTGAGCTATATGAGCATCTTGTGACTCTGACCCAAGCTGTGGAGGCAGCAGGAGCACACCAGGGCACAGAGATGGAGCCTCAGGAGGAACCCCAAACCCAAGAGCTGCACATTTTTGGGGTGCTCAGTGTCATGGGAATGAGGTTCCTTCAGGATCTCTTGTGGAATGAGGACTGTGGTTATAAGGAGGTTTATTATTATTATTATTATTATTATTATTATATCAAGCTTTTAGCAATGAGACTAATTCCTGCGCAGAATTTCTGAAATTAGCAGAGATTTTCTGTGATTCCCATTTCTCTCCTCCTCTCTGGGGACACACAGGTCCCCAAGCCAGGCTTGGATGAGACCTGAATCCACAGGGACATCCTGCCACGCTGTCTGTCCATCCATCCATCCATCCATCCATCCATCCATCCATCCATCCATCCATCCATCCCTCCATCCCTCCATCCCTCCATCCATCCATCCATCCCTCCATCCCTCCAGGCTGTCTGTCCTGCTGCTGCATTCTCTCCCCAAATCCCAGCGAGCTAATTGATCCACCCAGCCAGCAAATTGATTTATGGCAATTAGGGCCTCTCATTAAGGCACCAGCTGGAGAGCTGGGGGTTATCTGCCTGGGTTAGCAGCCTTGGGAAGCAGCCAGCTCCCACGGGCTGCCCAGCCCCACACCCTGTTGGGAGTTTTGGGAGTTTACTCCACTTCAGACTTTGGGTTTTCCCATTTATCCCCATCCTTTGCTGGTATTTGGGATCAGCAAAGCTCCCCTTTCTTCCCTCCCCTTTCCTGACTTTTGGGATCAGCGAGGCTCTCTTTTCTCCCCCCGCTTTTCTGATTTTTGGGATCAGTGATTGAGTTCACCCCAAGGCTCCCTTTTCTCCTCCTCTTTTCTGATTTTTGGGATCAGTGAGGCTCCCTTTTCTCCCCTCTCTTTTCTCATTTTTGGGATCAGTAAGTTCACCCCAAGTTTCCTCTTCTCCCTCCTCCTTTCCTGACTTTTGGGATCAGTGAATTCACCCCAAGGCTCCCTTTTCTCCTCCTCTTTTCTTTTTTGGGATCAGTGGGCTCCCTTTTCTCCCTCTCTTTTCTCATTTTTGGGATCAGTAACTTCACCCCAAGTTTCCTTTTCTCCCTCCTCCTTTCCTGACTTTTGGGATCAGTGAATTCACCCCAAGGCTCCCTTTTCTCCCCTCTCCTCTGCTGAAATTTGGGATCAGCAAGGCTCCCTTTTCTCCCCCTTCTTTACTGACATTTGGGATCAGCAACTTCACCCTGAGGGTCTCTTTTCTCCCCTCTCCTTTGCTAAAATTTGGGATCAGTGAGTTCACCCCAAGGCTCCCTTTTCTCCCCCTGTTTACTGACTTTTGGGATCAGCGAGTTCACCCTGAGGCTCCCTTTTCTTCCCTCTCCTTTCCTGACTTTTGGGATCCGCGAGGCTCCCTTTTCTCCCTGCTCTTTTCTGATTTTTGGGATCAGTGAGTTCACCCCAAGTTTCCTTTTCTCCCCCTCTTTTCTGATTTTTGGGATCAGCGAAGCACCCTTTTCTCCCTCCTCCTTTCCCGACTTTTGGGATCAGTGAGTTCACCCCAAGGCTCCCTTTTCTCCCCTCTCCTCTGCTGAAATTTGGGATCAATCAGCGAGGCTCCCTTTTCTCCCCCTCCTTGCCGAAATTCGGGATCAGCGAGCTCAGCAGATCCTCCCTTTCCCCTTCTCTCCTCCCTCCTTCCCGGGAGGTCACGCACTGCCCTCACCTCGCCCTGCATCCCGCAATTCGCCCGGCCGGCCGCACCAGTTCAGACCAGTTCGTTATCAGCGCCTCCCAGCCAAACCCCCAGTGCTGCCGCGGGTGTTCCCGGGGCAGGGGAGGTGATAAATCCGCCGGGGGCAGGGCGGGATGGTTGGAGCGCGCCCAGCTCCGGGGGTGGCGATCCCGCGGGGAATGCAGGGACGGGCGGGGGAGGAGAGGCTGGAGGAGCCTGGCTGCCCCGGGAGGTGATGAACGGGGTGGGCAGTGGGCCGGGGAGACCCTCCGAGCCGCGGCTCCGGGGCGTGGCGGTGCTGGCTGCGGTGCCCGGAGGGGACGGACACGCTGGGAGGGGGGTGACGGACACGCTGGGAGGTGACAGACACGCTGGGAGGTGACAGCCACCGGCAGCTCCTTGTCCCTGCCCGTCCCTGCTGCTCGCCGGGCATGGCAGCGCCGGCAAAGGTGGGTGTGATGGAGCTTTTGTCCTGCCAGGGCTCTCCAAACCCTCTCACCCTTCTCTGTCCCTCCTTAGCCCCGCTCCGGCCCTGGGGATGGGGGTGCTGCGCCCCCAAGTATCCCAATATGCAAGTTTGAGAACTTCCCGCGGAGCACGTGGCTGGTGCGGATGACGCTGGAGCTGGAGGGCGGCAGGCGCTGGGTTGGTGTCCTGGGGGTGCAGGGATCCCCTCGGCACAGAAATTCCATATCCTGGAGCTCCAGGATCCGCTGGGTTGGTGCTCTGGGGGTGCAGGGACCCCCTCGGCACAGAAATTTCATATCCTGGAGCTCCAGGATCCTCAGTCTGCTGGGTTAGTTTCCTGGGGGTGCAGGGACACCCCTGGCACAGAAATTCCATATCCTGGAGCTCCAGGATCCACTGGGTTGGTTTCCTGGGGGTGCAGGGATCAACCCTGGCACAGAAATTCCATATCCTGGAGCTCCAGGATCCCCAGGATCCGCTGGGTTGGTGCTCTGGGGGTGCAGGAATCCCCTCGGCACAGAAATTCCATATCCTGGAGCTCCAGGATCCGCTGGGCTGGTGCCCTGGGAGTGCAGGGACACCCCTGGCACAGATATTCCATATCCTGGAGCTCCAGGATCCGCTGGGTTGGTGCTCTGGGGGTGCAGGAATCCCCTCGGCACAGAAATTCCATATCCTGGAGCTCCAGGATCTGCTGGGCTGGTGTCCTGGGGGTGCAGGGACACCCCTGGCACAGAAATTCCATATCCTGGAGCTCCAGGATCCGCTGGATTGGTTTCCTGGGGGTGCAGGGATCCCCTCGGCACAGAAATTCCATATCCTGGAGCTCCAGGATCCGCTGGGCTCGTGTCCTGGGAGTGCAGGGACACCCCTGGCACAGAAATTCCATATCCTGGAGCTCCAGGATCTGCTGGGTTGGTTCCCTGGGGGTGCAGGGACACCCCTGGCACAGATATTCCATATCCTGGAGCTCCAGGATCCTCAGGATCTGCTGGGTTGGTTCCCTGGGGGTGCAGGGACACCCCTGGCACAGATATTCCATATCCTGGAGCTCCAGGATCCGCTGGGTTGATTTCCTGGGGGTGCAGGGACACCCCTGGCACAGAAATTCCATATCCTGGAGCTCCGGGATCCCCAGGATCTCCTCTTCCCTGGATCCTCCATGCCCTGGCGGTGGACTTTTCGCGGGTTTTTCCTCCCACCGCGCTGATGGATCCGAGGTTCCCGGAGGAATTTGGCTGTCCCCGGGCGGTCAGGGAGGCGGTGCTTCCCGGGCTCTGCGCGCTCCCGTTGTTCCCAGGAGCGGAATCGTGCCGGGAGCGGGATGGGAAGAGGAAGGGAAAGGCGCGGGGGGAGGGATGGGAACGCTCGGGAAAACTCCCGGTGAGATCCTCGGGGTGGGATCGCTGCAGCCGGAGAGTGGGGAGGAATGAGAGCTGGTGGGGCGGCGGGATTGGGGCGCAGAGATGCGGGATTGGGGGAGAGTGGGATTGGGGGCAGAGATGCGGGATTGGGGTGCAGAGATGCGGGATTTGGGTTCAGGGATGCAGGACTGGGGTGCAGAGATGCGGGACTGGGGTGTAGGGGATGCAGGATTTGTGCTCAAGGATGCAGGATTTGTGCTCAGGGGTGCAGGATGGGGTTCAGGTATGCGGGATTGGGGTGTAGGGGGGCAGGATTTGGGTTCAGGGTTGAAGGATTGGGGCTCAGGGATGCAGGATTTGGGTTCAGGGGTGCAGGATTGGATTGAAGTATGAGGGATTGGGGTGTAGGGGGGCAGGATTGGGGGCTCAGGGGTGCAGGATTTGTGCTCAGGGGTGCAGGGTTTGGGTTCAGGGATGCAGGATTTTGGTTCAGGGATGCAGGATTTGGGTTCAGGGACGTAGGATTTTTGCTCAGGGATGCAGGATTGGGGTGCAGGGATGCAGGATTTGTGCTCAAGGATGCAGGATTTGTGCTCAGGGGTGCAGGATTTGGGTTCAGGGATGGAGGATTTGTGCTCAGGGGTGCAGGATTTGGGTTCAGGGATGCAGGATGGGGTTCAGGTATGCGGGATTGGGGTGTAGGGGGGCAGGATTTGGGGCTCAGGGATGCAGGATTTGGGGTTCAAGGATGCAGGATTTGTGCCCAGGGATGCAGGATTTGTGCTCAGAGATGCAGGACTGGGTAAAAGGTTGAAGGTTTGGGGGTCAGGGATGCAGGATTGGGGTGCAGAGATGCAGGATTTGTGCTCACGGATGCGGGATTTGGGTTCTGAGATGCAGGATTTGGGGTTCAAGGATGCAGGATTTGGGGTTCAAGGATGCAAAATTGGGGTTCAAGGATTTGGTCGCTCCATCCCACCCCACCCCATGCTCCAGTGCGGCTTTGCCCGACCTGAACTGGCTCACCAGGTAAACCCACAATTTAGGGACAAAAGTGGATTTTTCTCTCTGTACCGCCGTCCTGCCCGGCGCTGTCCCTGCGCTGCCATTAACTCCTGCCAGCCCGGGCCGGGGGACAGCTGGTGGCTCTGGGAGCTCAGTCCCGGGTCGGGAACAGACACTTTGGGGTCAGAGCATCCCCCAGTCTCTGCCCCGCACAGCCTGGCGCGGAGGGACTGTGTCCCCGTGGAGATCCCAAATCCCGTGGGAGCTCAGGGGATGCAGTGCCAGGATGGCGCGGGGCTCATCCAAGCCTTGGGGACATCTCTGGCGGTGACACGTGGCAGGGCCAGGCAGAGCCCGGGCACGCAAAGCTCAGCAGTATCGCCTTCCCTGGTGGCGGTGCCAGCCGCTCCGGAGGTGTCGCAGCGCTCCGGGTGGCACCTGGCTGGCAGCGTCCCCAAGCCGGCAGTGACGTCCTGTGGGACGTGCTCACCCCTCCCAGCGGATCTCTCAGCCCCCGGCGCCTCTCTAGGGACAAGGACAGCCTCGGGGCAGGATGTCTCCCCCGCGGGGCTCCGCTCGGGGTGTCCCCGGGGAGGTAGGCGGGTTGGGGACACTGCCAGCGCGGGGAGGGAGCGGAGGAGCTTCTCGCGGCCACAGTGGGTGCTCTGTGCTCCATCCCGGGATGCGGGGGAGCCGGGAGAGCTTTGGGGAGGGATTGGGAATAATTCGGGCTCTGTGGTGGGTTCCTGCCGGAACGAGGGTCTCACGGCTCGGCTCTCTCCACAGCCCGGCCCGCGGTGGGATGGCCAGCGGCCGCGTCCCCTGCTCGGCCCCGAGGACACCTGGGATGAGCCACCCTGGGAGCAGCGGGGCAGGAGAGGCCGGCGGAGGTGGCGCCCGGTAAGGGACAGGGCTGGCGGGATGTGTCCCAGGGATGTGGCACAGGAACGAGGGAGCTGCGGGGTTGGTCAGGGAGACCCTCCCGGGCACGAAAAGGACCTTCCAGCTCCCTAAATCCTTCCCCAAAAGGAGTCTGGCCATGTTTGGATCCAAAAGGACCCTCTGGCTCCCTAAATCCTTCCCAAAAATGAGTCAGGACCTGTCTGGATCCAGTCAAGGACCTCCTGTCTCCCTAAATCCTTCCCCAAAAGGAGTTGCCATTCTATCCAGTCAAGGACCTCCTGGCTCCCTAAATCCTTCCCCAAAAGGAGTCTGGCCACATCTGGACCAGCTGTGGAGCTCGCCAGCAGTTTGTGTCTAAAGGATTCCACAGCCTTTGTGCAGCTTTGTCCCCCAGGATTAAGAGTGGAGCTTTGTCCTCCAGGATCAAGAGTGGCAAAACAGATACACTTACATCGGTTAAATAAATAATTTGTTTTAATTGGTGATGATGGTTGGGCTGAAGGAGCTTCATCAGCTCTCCACAAGGCAGTGTGGATGGTTATAACCAGGGCACTTTTTACTAAATCGATAGTTTCAAGGTTAAATCAGGAATTATTAGGAGAAATATAAAAATATAAAAGGAGAAATTGATGTTACTCACCCAGATCCACACGAATCTCTTTGCCTCAGCCTCGAGGAGTGACCTTGAAGGGCTCCAGAAAGGAATTCACACTCCCTGCTAGGAGAGCTGTGCTGTTCAAAAGTGGGATTGAGCTTTTCCAGCGTGAAATAATGGATGTTGGGGGTTTTTCTTGGACAGTTTATCCTTAAATAAGTGATTGCTGCTTTCTGGTTCCTCCCAGGAAACATCTGCCCCCCACATCCCTGCCAGTTGCTCTCAATTCAGGAAGCTCTGGGTTTCACATCCTCCTGGGGTTTCATTTTGGGATGGTTGAGTCAGGCTGCTCTCAGCGCTCCCCAGCACCACGGGCAGCTTGATCCTCCCCTCCACGGCTGGTAATGTTCACAATTAGGTGAAATCCGAGCTGTTTCACCCTAATTGCATCCTCCTGCAAGGAGGGATTCACCCACAAATCCAGGGCAGCCCAAAGCAGGAACCCCTTTGGAAGCAGGAAAGGCAGGAGAGAGGGAATAGCAGGAAAACCACATCCCAACATGCTGGGTCCTCACCAGTGGCCATTCCCATTGCAGCCACATCCCAGACCCTTCCCTGGCGCTGGTGACGTCCCTTGGGATGAGGAGGACAGGAGGTGGGCACCCTATGACTATCCCCAACCACCCCCTTGGGACTACAGAGGACCTGAGGAGGACTTCACCCAGGACACCTTCACGGACGAGTGGCATCGGGTGAGGGGGAGGCGGGCTGGGGGTGGCAGCTTTGAGTGTCCCCAGGGTGTCCCCATCCTCACGGGCAGCAATTCCCCATTGCAGTCCAATCCCAGACCCTTCCCCGACCGTGGTGACGTCCCTTGGAACGAGGAGGACAGGAGATGGGCACCCCACGGCTGTCCCCCCGCCTCCTCCTTGGGATGGCAGAGACTTCCAAGGACCTGAGGACGGCTTTGGAGAGGGCTGGCACCCGGTGAGGGGTGGCAGGGGCTGGGGGGTGGTGGCAGGGGCCACTCACTGGTGACAAGGACAGTGTGTGGGGACGCTGTGCAGTCACAGCATCCCTGCCTAAACCCACCGCGTTCCCTGCAGGAGCAGCCTCCCAAGCCCTGGCCCGAATTCCCGCCCGAATTCCCCGAGGAGGAGCAGCACCCCCCCCTGGCCCCCCGCCGGCCCGCCAGGGTGGGTGCCACACCCTCGGGTGGCACTCGAGGACACCTGGGCTGGGCAGAGAGTGGCGACACAGCCGCAGGTGACACTGGGTGTCCCCTCCCAGCCTAACCCCCCACCCTGGGGCTTTGCTCCCGCAGGTTTCCAGGAGGTTTCCGGGGTCACCCCCCGCCCTGGAGCCACCACCCCCGGGGGGGAAGGCGCGGCCGCCGCCCCCGGCAGCTGACCCTTGTCCCCCGCGTGTGGTGTCCCCAAGCCCCGCGAGGTCAGTGCTGCCCCTCGGTGCTCTCCATCCTCTCCCCGGAGCAGGGCAGGGCGAGGAATCCCTCCCGTTGTGTTTCCCACCCCGCAGGGCGCCAGCCGCACTCCAAACCCTCTCCTGCCCCCTCCAAGCGGAGCCAGCCGGAGGCCAAGAAGGAGCTGCAGCCCCCAGATCCTCCCCAGCCTGCTGCTGCCAGCCCAGGAGCTGCAGAGAGCCCGGAGCAGAACCAGGTGTGGGGTTTTCCCTGTCCCCCCATCCCATCCCACCCCATCCCGTCCCATTATCCCATCCCATCCCACCCCATCCCCATGCCTGTGCTTGCTCTGAGCCTTGAGCAGTGCTGTGCTTTCCCCCAGGATGTGCCAGTGGGGAGTGGGAAGGTCCTGGAGCCCCCCAGTCCGGCTGGGACCCCTCTGGCTGCTGATCCCGCTGCTGCAGAGCCGGAGGAAGTGGCAGTGGTGACACCGGTAGGAGATTCCTCCACTCCCAAGGATGCTCCAAACCTCTGGAGCTGCCTGGCTCGGGGGTCTCTCTGGCTGCTGTAACTCCCTCTTCTCTCTCATCCAGCCCTTCTGCTCTCCACCTCGCTGTCTCTCTGCCAGGCATGGGATTTTTCCAGGCTCTTTTCCGTGATTTCCGTGGGGTTTTGGTGCTCTGTCCATCCCATCCCCAGCTCCTCATGTCCTCACGCCAGTGCCTGTCCCCAGGTGGAGCTGGAAGCTGAGCAGAGCCCTGTGGGCAGCCAGGATCAGGGTTCCTGTGCTTTGGGGACAGATCCAGCCCCTCCAGAGGAGAGCTCTGCTGGGATCCAGGAGCACCTTGAGGTATGGGACTGCTGGGGGGTAACACAGAGACTCCTCAAATCTTCATATAATTTTATTTTTTTATTGCCACCCTAAAGCAGAGCCTGGAGGGAGGCACTGTCCCCTCTGTCCCCTCGCTGGGGACACTGCAGCTCATCTGTGACGCTCTGCACAGGTAGAGCTGTGCCATCCAGGTGTCCCCAAGGCTGGCCCAGGGGATGGGGCATGTCCCCCCAGCCCAGCAGCTCCTCCAGACCCTGCCAGGAGGGAATTCCTGCAGTCCAGCTCCTCTGGAGAGGCAGGGGCTGAGCTCAGCCCACATTGCCAGGAGCAGCAGCTGAGTGGAGCTGGAGAAGCCAAAGCAGAAGCTGTCTGGAATGGGGTGAGTTCTGGAGCTCCCTGGCACGTCCCCACCCCAGGTGACAGCCCCCTGGAGGCCACAGCTGCCCATGGGGCCACACTGGCATGTCCCCCCACAGCCACCACCCTCTCTCTCCCACAGCCTCTCCAGAGCTTTCAGCCACCCCAAAACTCTCAGGAGTTCTGCCCTCAGCAGTCCTGCCCTCCCAGAGCTGCAGCACAGCCCGAGGCACAGCCCAGCCAGGCTTCTCCTGCTGCCTGCACCCCACCAGAGCAACCCCTGGCACCCCAACACCCACCTGGGTCTCGTGAGACAAAACCAGTAAGGGGTCCAGGTGCCCCCGAGCACCTTGGGGTCACCATGGAGGTGGGGGGGGACACTGGGCTTGGGGACACTGCCGTAGGCAGAGAGGGATCCCTGCAGGATCCTCGCTGGGGTTAAAGGGCAGCTTTGTCTGGAGGCAGAGCCCGTATCGCCCCGGAGATGTGAGGAACGGGAGACGGCTGGGAAAGCAGCCAGGGGAGTGGCTGGAGGCTCGGGAGTGCTGGGGCGTGAACGACCCTGGGACTGGAGCTCTGAGGAAGCCCAGGAGATCCCTCCAGAGCAGCTTCATTACTGCCTAACGAGGGAGAGAAACTGGGGCAGAGCGAGAGCGGGGACAGCTCTGGCACCAGAGAGAAGGGTGACAAACCCACGGCTCCATCCACATGGTGACAACTCCTGGGCCAGTTTGGCTCAGTCCCTTTCCCCTCTGACCCTTCCTCTCCTTTTCCACCTCCCAGGCTGTGTCTGGCCAGCACCAGCTCTGCTCTGTGCTCCCGACACCCTTCCCGGGCAGCATCGATATCCGCTCCAAAGCCGTCCTCGCCAGGACAGCAGAGATCGAGCTGGTGAGTCCTGGCAGTCCCTGGGGAGTGTGGGATGGGCTGTAGGGTGGGGAGGACTCACCTGAGGACATCTGGAAGTGATGCTGGGTGCTGAGAGGTGTGAATTTGGCATTTTTGGGGGTGCTGGTTGCGGGAGAAGTGGTTTGTGGGCAATAAGGGGTTTGCAGGGGCTCAGAGTCTGCGGGGAGCTAAAAACAAGGGATGTTGCTGCTGGTTTTGGGGTGCTGACCCCATGCACCTCCCCTGCAGTCATACCAGCAGTTCAGCCTGACCATCGCCGTGGTGGCCACCATGCTGCTGCAGAAGGAGCCCTCGATGGAGGCGGCGCTGGGGGGTGGCACTCAGGGCCAACCTCCGCCAGTGTGGCATCCACCACCTGCAGGAGCTCGAGGACTTCATCAACAGCTACGACTCGGCCACTGCTGGCCTCTGAGGGCAGCCAGCCCCTCCTGCCAGCGGGGTGGGGGTGATGGGGGGCTGGGATGGTGCTTTGGGGGGCTCAAGGGGGTGCTGAGCTCACGGTGGGTGTGTTAGCAGTGCCTCTCGCTCCTGGAGGAGGATAAGTTCTGTTTTAGCCCTGCCCCAACCTCTGTGCAGGAAAAGGTTTACTGGTTTTACTGGAGGGTGAGGGGAGGGAGGGCAGCAGCCCCTCTCGTCCATTCCTGATTCCCAGGGATGTGTCCCCAAGCCCCGGCGGGTGTTTTTGGGTTTAAATCTAAAAATAAACCACGTTCTCTTTGCAGCCCTCGCCCTGGCATTGTTCTGCTCCTGCTCTCCTGGGGCAGCTCAGGGAGGAGTGAACCCCAGCTGTGGCAGAGGGCAGAGCTCACCCCTGGGGCTGTCCCTGCCCTGGTGACACTGTCATTGTCACAACGAGCTGGGGAAGGACTGCAGCACACTCAGGGGACTCTCCTGCGTTCAGATTTCAGCCAAACTTTATTGGAGCTTCGTCATCGGCAGAGCTGCACCCCTGGTCCCCTCCCTGTGGTGCCACCAGGGATGGAGAGGACGTGGCCGTGGGACACAGAGGGGTCCAGGGAAGGATCCCACATGCTCCCCAGCCGTGGGGTGGCGCAGGCAGCTGCCCTTGTCTGCAGCTCTGGCCGCTCTCCCCGGAGCTGCTGGGGGCCTGGCTGGGCTGCCTGCCCTGCTCCCTACCTGCTTTACCTGTTCCTAATTGCGGGAGAGGCTGGCAGGAATTGCAGGCTCGGCTTTGCCAGCAGCCGCCGGGGGGAAGGATCCCAGCAGCTACTCCCACCAGCCTTGGGCTGCGGCCAGGATGGGTTTGGAACGTGGTGAGGCCCTGGCAGGACCTGGCAGGACCTGGCAGGACAGCGGTGCCTCTCGGGGACCCCCGGACCCCGCGGTTAGGACACACTGCAGTGCTTGGCTGTCCTGGCCCTGCCCCTCCCCGGGGGCTCCCTGCCCAGGGAGTTCATCCCGGGCTTGGGGATGGGCTTCCCGAAAAAGAAACCCTCCTCCTCCGAGTCCGAGTCCGAAGATGAGGAGCAGGTGGGACACCAGGAGTCCTCCTCCTCCTCCGTGCCGTCCTCTGGCCGCGGGCTGTGCCGGGGAGGGGATGTGCCCGTGGGGAAGCGTGGGTTTCCATTCCCTGCGGGTCTTCGGGGGTCAGGGCTCCCCAAAAGCGGGTGGCCCAAGGCTCTGGGCTCATTGGGCCCCTCTGGGCCAGGCTGGGGGGCTGAGGGGTGGCCGGCTGGGGGTCCAGGAATCGCTGTGTGCTCCTTGGCAGCATCGCTGCTCCACTCCTTCCCTCCTGCTCCGTGATCCTCGGCACTCCTGAACGCGGGGTGCACTGGGGTCTGACCCGAAACTGCCTCTGGAAGGGGGAAGAGGAGTGTGAGGAGGGAGCAGGCTGAGCCAGCACAGCACAGGGACACAACGGGGTGGCACCACTCCCACTGTGGCTTTATCACCACAAGCTGTGACATTCCCACTAACATCCCCAAACCTGGACTGCCTCCCACTCCCCTCCCAGCACATCCCAGCAGGATCCTACCAGCCCCTTCCCCTGGCTGCCTGCAGCCCCCCACTGCCGAGGGGTCTCCACATCCAGCTCTGGACAGCGGCGTGGAGTCCGGGGATGGAGCCGAGGCGAAGGCCGAGTCGGAGGAGTCGGAGGTGGTGGACGAGGCGTCCTGGCCGCGGCCGCAGGTGTCCGAGCAGAAGAGGCGGCCGCGGCGGCACGCCAGGGGTTGGCCCCGCAGCGGCTTGCGGCACAGGCTGCAGCAGAAGCAGGCGGCTCGGGCGTGCCAGTGCAGCCCCTGGTGTGTGACCTCCTCGCTGTCAGCACCTGCGGGACAACCACAGGTGAAGGAAAGGCTCTTCCCAAAATCCAAAATTCATCATCGGTGCTGAACCGCAGGGCTCTGGCTCTGCAGCCTCCCCAGCCAGTGCAGGTGATGCCTTAGGATTTTAGCTTCTATATTCACATGTAATCCTGTAACTTTCTAGTGTCTAACTCTAGGCTCTATACAGAGTGCTAATCTCTTCTCTCATTTTTAGACAAAACAATTCCTCGCTAAGCTCAGAACTCAAGGACACCTCACTGTCTCAGGCCCCAAAATACGTAAACAACAGTGAACTGGGGGAGCAAACTTGGAGTAATTGACTTCATTACCTGAAGCTGTAATTGGAGGATTAAACCTTGATATGCAAATGGACAAAACTTATAAAATACGAAAAACTCGTGACCTTATAAAAAACTTATAAAATACTAAAAACTTGTGACCTGCTGTCCATTTTGGGTGTAGCCTCTCAAGTGGGCTGTGATTGCCCCAAGTGCACCTGAAGGCCTTCAATAAATACAACTGCTTTTTACTCTCTTAACTTTATCCAACCTGTGGTTTAGCTAAAACCATTCAGGCATCCCAGAGGTCGCGGCCATACCGATGGGATCCCCGCAGGCCTGGCACGGCTCGGCGAAGAGGCTCTCGAAGCAGCCCCGGCAGCAGGGCCGGCCGCTCCTCATCACGTAGCGCTGCCCGCGCAGCGGCTCGTCGCATTCCAGGCAGCAGAAGTGCTCCAGGTGCCACCGCCGGCCCTCGGCCTCGATGCACTCCTCCATGAAGATCAGCTGGAATGGGAGAACAGCCCAAAATCTCAGCATTCAGCAGGGCACGGAGGGTGCTTGGCTGTGCTGAGGAGCCAGGAGGAGCCCCCAGCCTGTAGGGCTCTCAGGAAGGAGGAAATAATGGGCAAAACCAGTATTAAGCAATGCTTTTAATGTAGAATGATAGCGAAGTATTTGTGTTGTAACTGTAGGGAAAGTCCTATGGGTGGACTGTGAGTCATTTGTCCTTTCGTGTCGTGTTGGAATTTTTGATGTGGAAAACTTTTTACTTTTCCGTGTTTAGCTTAGTTGGGTTTTTTTGTTGTTCTAAGCTCAGATTGTACATTGAATTGTACATTGAATTGAATGCCTCCTGCCCATCAGTGTTTTTGATGGATTTTACAGCCCAAGGGAGGTCAAAGCTTGGCACCCACCTGGTCACAGGAGGCACAGCGAGGTCGGAAGAGCTCAGCATGGTGCCTGCCGCAGTAGATCCTCCCATCCTGCTGGAAGTAGATGAGATCCACCAGCTGCTGGTGGCAGAAGTGGCAGGAGAAGCAGGACGGGTGCCAGAACTGGTCCCCCAGGCGCGACGCTGAAATCCCCGGGTCCCCTTTGTTCAGCCTGCGGCCGCACTGCAAGGCAGAGGGACACGAGGTTTGGGGACAGGTTGGCTTTTGGGGACAGGTCCCCGCTGGGGGATGGGCGCTGAGGGGACACCTCACCTTCCTGCAGGGACAGCCGTGGCAGGGCCCTGGCACGGGACATGCCAACCCCTGGCCCAGGGCCTCCTGTCTCCGCCGGGCGCTGAAAGCGCGGAGCTGCCGCCGCTCCTCCTCAGCGAGGTCGGGGCAGTACCGCTCCTGCAGAGGCACAGGGGTCAGCGGGGCAGGGGGAACCCGGGGAGGGGGCTGCACCCCGAAATGAGGGTCTTACATCGCAGTCCTGGGGAGGCAGCTGCTGCAGGAGGGCTCTGGCGCGGAGCTGGGTCTTGTCGGAGGGAGAGCTCTGCGGTGAGCGGGGACCGAAGCATGGCAGGACCTTGGGATGTGGCACGGGAGAAAAAGCGATTTTAGGTGGGATTTTAGCTCCAAGTGTGTTTAACCCCAGGAAAGGGGGTGCTGCCCACCTCGGGGGGCGCGGGGTCCGCGGTGGGCTCCAGGTACTCTTCCAGGGCACAGCCGGAGTCGCTGTCGGACGAGGCTGGGGGGAGGCTGGTGGTGCCACAGGGGGAAACCTCGTCCTGCTGGGGCCATGCAGGGCTCGGCAGGGACATGAGCTGGGGACAGAGGGACACACAGAGCCGGTGAGACACGAGGCAGGGAGCAGCGATCCATCCCAGGATGTGGGTGCTGTCTCCACCTCCTTGTCCCAGGGAGGTCCAGCTGGGATGATGCTCCACAGCACCTCAACACCTTTGGCTGAAGCACTGCAGGAGTCCAAGGGATTTGGACTTTCTCTGCAGGGCTTGCAGCAAACCCACACCAAAGTTGTGACCACTCAGGGCTTTGTCTGCTGAGCAGGAGGTGCTGGGAGGGGATGGGAAGGGATAGGAATGGGATGAACCCAGGTGGGGAAGACCCCAAACTCAAGCTGGAACAGGTTTTGGAAAACAGCCCCGGCCGTTTGCTCACCCACAGCAGGAGTTCTCCCCCAGCTGCCACCAGCCCTTTGCTGGCACGGCTAACCCCAGGGCTAGTGGCCCATCCCTGAGTGGGAACTGCCGAGGTTTAGCCCAACTCAGTGGAAAATAATTCCTTCCCCTCGGGCTGCCATTGTTCTGCCCCAGCTGCTCTCCCTGCCCACACCCCACGCCTGGCTCGGGGTTACTCAATGGAAACCCATCCGGGGCCGTCCCCTCCTCCCCACGCTTTCCACCGCGCTTCCTTCCTGCCCTGGCTTTCCAAAACAAAGCCGAGATGCTGCTGTGGTGGCTCCTGGGGTTGCCTGGATGCCAGCCCAGAGCCTGACGCCCTCACCCCGTGCTTCCTGCCCTGCTGTGACCGAACACCCCCAGGGATTCACCCCGTGCCCACCACGGATGGATCAGCTGCTCAGGAAAATGTTTGACGCAGAAAACACTCTCGGGGTTGAGGGTGAGAACCCCCCAGACCATGAATTTCTGGTTCTCCTGCACCTCTGCCATCGCAAGGAGCCATTCCCTGCTCCACGCTGGGATGGAGCGTGTCCCCCCAGTCTGGGACATCCCAGTGTCCCCACTGCTCCCACCAAACCCCTCCAACACCCCCAGCTCAGCCCTGCTCCCCGCCTGCCCCTTCCTGAGCATCATCCCGGGGTGCTGGATGTGCCACCCAACGGAGCAGGGAGCAGGTGGCATCAGCCGGGGCAGCTCAGGTTTCCCTGCCCCGCTGCCGGGTCAATGATTAACGCTGCAGATCGGCTAATCAGCGAGATAAAACAGAAGGCTACCGGCTTTTTCCGGGGCTTTGGGGTCTGCAGGGCTGGTTGCAGGGTGATGTTCAAAGCTGCGCTTTGGGATGGGGTGAAATAATCTGGTTTAATGGTGAATTTGCAGGCCAGAAAGAGCCCTGGCCTTGCTGGCTTGGCGAGGGAGCAGTGCTGGGCCAGGAAACAGCCTGGGCTCTCCGGGAGGAGCAGGACTGTGTGAGACCCTGGGGACACCGAGTGGGGACCCTTCGTGGGTTTGGTGTTCACCCCAGCCCGGCTGCTGCCTGCTTTGGGAAAGCTGTCCCTGCTCGTCCCTCCCGCGGGAGCTGGGTGGCATTCCCGGGCTCTGCTTGCCTCATTAAGCCTCCAAGCTGCATTTGTGTAATCTCTCGGGGCTTTGCTGTTAATTAGACCCCTCCGATGCTCCGGGGACTCAGCGGGGCTGGCGGTGCCAGCCTGGCCCCAAGCCCGTGTGGCACAGAGCACCCCATCCCAGGGCCACCAGCACGGTGGGGTGACACAAGGGGACAGCAGCTTGGGCAGGGCTCGTGGCCGCTGTGAACGCGCGGGGATTTGCCGGAGAGCCCAGCCCAGCCCAGTTTGATGTGATTACGCTGGCTGGCAGCCGTCTGGGCTGTAAACAAGTCCCTGTAATTAGCCCCAGACGGTGACAGAGCTGCGCGCCTCCCATGCTAAAGAGGCAGGCAGCCCCGACAGGTCTGGCTCCTCTGCTCCCCGGCCCTGTCCCCTCTTCCTTCCTGCCCTCCCTCGCTGCCTCCGGGCACTCCCGCTGCCGCCCTTCCCTGCTGGCCTGCCAGGGATGCAGGGATGCTCCCAGCCCGCCCCAAACCCGGGGATCGGTGGCACCACGGTGACATTTTGGGGAGCTCCCTGCCAGCAAGTCCCCGAGAAGGGACATGTGACAGACCAGTCGGGCAGGCTGGGTGGCGCTGGCTGTCATTTACCCGGGCTGTAAAAGCCTCTTGTCCTGCCTGTGGCAGCTCCTCCGGATGCCATCGCTCAGCTCTCCAAAGGATCGGAAGCCGCCGCAGCTCCCTGGGTACAAGAGGCTAAAATTCCTGGGAATACTAATCTGATTTGGCTGGCCGGGAGCAGCCCCTGCCTCCAGCTGGCTGTGGGAGCCTCTGTGGGCTCACAGCCCTCTCCTGCCAAGGTCACACATTAACTTGGAGCGCAGCCACCCCAGCCCGTTTGGAATTCAGCACAGCCTCCCTGCTCCCAGCACAGCCAGCCAGCTGCATCCCTGCCCCAGCCCGGCTTTTGTAGAGTCCCCAGGAAGCACAACACCTCCAAAAAGCCCCTCCAAGCGCCCGGCAGCACTGGCAGCTCCCAGAGGCACAGCCCCACGCCGGCCTCACCCACGGGATAACCTGTTTTTGTTCCAGCTCCCGTCAACACAGCTGCGCTGGAGGTGCGCGGAATAAAGATGCGGAGCAATAAAGATGCAGAGCAGTAAAGATGCATCTTTTGGGGCGAGATAAGCCGAGGTCTGGCAAGGAGAGCCGGAGCAGCGAGTCCTGCCCGACCTGGAGCCGGTCTAGCCCAGGAGCCCACGGTGCCTTTTGGACCTGGGGTGGCACCAGGCGGAGCAGCCCTCGGTGGCACTGGGTGGCCGCAGCAATCCCGTGGTAATTTCTTTTTGAAATGCCTCTGCAGCCCCCCAAACGGTGCGGGAGGCTCTCGGCATCCTGCTCTGCC
This sequence comes from Entomyzon cyanotis, assembly GCA_024500445.1. Classification (NCBI taxonomy): domain Eukaryota; kingdom Metazoa; phylum Chordata; class Aves; order Passeriformes; family Meliphagidae; genus Entomyzon; species Entomyzon cyanotis. The sequence goes on along the minus strand of JAKEPQ010000908.1, from coordinate 3,914,557 downwards.
CCACAGCAGCGTGTTTGCTCACGGGGGGATGTGCCAGTGCTGCAAAGAGCTCTTCCTGCAGTGTTTGGGTCACGGCAGGGAGCAGTGATCCATTAACCCACCCTGGTCCACCCATCCCGACACCCGCAGGTACGGACCGAGACCCCCCAGCCCTGCCAGTGGCCAGCAGATTTCAGCCCGGCACGTCTGAAGGAGCCCAGCTCCATCCCTGACCCCGAAACATCCCATTCCCGCCCGATCCCGGGGGCAGGAGGGATGGTGGGACCACCCAAGCCCCCTTCCCGGAGCCCCTCGTCCTGCCGGGCACCTGCCGGCCGCGGGCTGCCAGAGCCTGGCACGGCGGAACAGGCGTCACCTCCCGCTCTCAGGGGACATTTTCCCGAAAACAACCACCGCGGGGACAAAACTATTATCCCCCGCCAAATCTCCAAACAGCCAAAATCTCCCTGTTCCACTCTCTCCCGTCCCCTTCCCTCGCAGCAGCTCCCGAGCCGGCACCCTCCCGCTGCCGCCACCTCCACCTCCGCCCGGAGCTGGCCGAGCCGAGCCGAGCCGAGCCGAGCCGAGCCGAGCCGAGCCGAGCCGAGCCGAGGCGGCAGTCCCCTCCAGCCGCACATACCTGCCCTTTCCCGGTGCTCCGGGCCCCGCTCTCCGCCGCTGCGGGCTCTGCCGCCCGCTCCAGCCCCGCGCCGGCCGCCGCCGTCCCGCCTTGCTCCGGAGGACGCGAGGGAATGGAGCCTGGGCTGGGAAAACTTCGCAAAGCGAAAGGAAAACATCCGAGCTCAGTCAGGGAAACACTTTTTTTTTTTTTTTTTTTTTTTTTTTCCCTTTCCTCTCTCTTTTTCCCCCCCTGCCTGCCCAGGCACTGGCTCCGCGGCAGCCGGGGTCCTAATTACAAGCTTTTTAGCCTAAACCTCGGGAGCCAGCCAATGGCTGGAATTGCAGGGCAGGCAGGGAGGGGAAGGGGGTGGGGGTACATTAACCCTACAGGGGAAAGAGCTCCCGATGACATCTGGCTCGCTCCTACCTCTCCTTTTCCGAGCGCCCGCGCCCTTCCCTCCATCTGCGGCTCGGTTCACCCCAGGTTGCCGTTTGATGACTTTTATGATCCTGCGCGGTGATTTATTTCCCTGCCGAGATCAGACGGAGTTGAAGCTTCATGAAAGAGGGGGAAGTGTCATTACACCCCAATTTAGAGGTGGAGAAACTTTGGCTGGGCGCTCACAAAGGAGTTAGCCAGCGGCAAGTCAGGATGTCCTAGTTTCCACAAGCCCTGAACACCTGACGAGGCTCCTCCAAGCCATTCCAGACCGGCTCCGGCTGCAGCAATTCCACCCGGGCAGGAGTCAGGGTAAAAATTTATCAGAGCCTGACGCGAGGCTCAGCGTCCTTGTTGTGTTTTCTGTGCATTTCTCACCACGCCGTAAGATTTTCCTGCCTGCTGATGGGACTTTGGGGACGAGCAGGGATGCAGTATCCCCCAAAAAAACCCCCAGGGCTGCGGGGACCAGGCTGGATCTCTGCCCGCCTGCGTGGTCCCAGGAGGTGCGGTTGGTTTTGGGAGCCCCGAGGGGGGCAGATGGCTCGTGTAGGTGCTGGGATCAGGGTCGGGACTGCAGCCAAAATCCACAGGGGTGGTAATTTGTCGGAGGAGGTGGCCAAGCTCCGTGACAAGCCCGTGGCACCGCTGGGCGAGGCCGTGCAGGGCGGCGCTGGGGCACAGCTCATTGTGCTGCTTTATGGAAGAGGTTGCCCCATCCCTGGAAGTGTCCAAGGCCAGGTTGGATGAGGCTTGGAGCGAGCTGGGACAGTGGGAAGTGTCCCTGTCGTGGCAGGAATGGGATTTTAAGGTCCCTTTCAACTCAAAGTGTTTGAGGATTCTCTGCAAAATCCCCTGGGCAGGGGGGGGAAGCAGGAGGAAGAGGAGGAGGGTGAGCAGCTCCACACGCTGCTGCTCTCCCTCCCTGCACGGAGGTCCCATCGGGGCTCTCCAGCCGGGGCTGTCCCTGCCCAGGGTCCCCTTAAGGTCTCCGATCTCCCCTGGCAGTTCATCCGCTGTTTGGTTTCGGTGGGAGGCTGGTCCCTGCAGCTTTATCTTGGCCCATTCGCTGCTCTGGACTTTGTCCCCGCGGGTGGTGGCAGTCCCCCCCTGCACCCCCCGCTCCTCCAGCCCTCCACAGGGCGGAAGGATCCGTGGGCAAAGTCCTTGGGACAGACGGCGGGCATGGGGACAACCCTGACGGATGGGTCACTCGGGGATCCCCGGGGTGGCACCAGCCACTGCCCCACGGGTGACACCGGCGTGTGGCCGCAGTGTCCCCATGGAGGGCAGGGACCTTCCTTCCCAGACCCTGCAGGATCCCCCTGCACTGACCCCCCCTTGAGCATCCCCCAACCCAGACACCCCAAATCTCCTTCTCCGGACCCCCAGCCCCTCTCCTGCCTCAGATCCCTCCCCAGTTCCCCTCCATTGATCCCCCTCGAACATCCCCCGAACCCAGACACCCCAAATCCCCCTCCACTGGCGCCCCAGACCCCATCCCCATTCTCCACTGATGCCCCTCGAGCATCCCCCAACCCAGACCCCCCAATCCCCTTCACTGATCCCCAGCCCCCAGCCCCCTCCCCAGTTCCTCTCCCCCTATCTCCTTTGAGCATCCCCCCAAACCAGACCCCCCAATCCCCTTCCACCTACCCTCCAGCCCCTCTCCTTCCTCAGACCCCTCCCCAATTCCCCTCCCCAGTTCCTCTCCCCCGATTGCCCTCGAGCATCCCCCAAACTCAGACTCCAAAATCCCCTTCACTGATCCCCAGACCCCAGACCCCCTCCCCAGTTCCCCTCCCCATTTCCTCTCTCTGATCCCCCTTGAGCATCCCCCTGCACTGACCCCCAGCCCATCTCCTGCCTCAGACCCCTCCCCAGTTCTCCTGCACTGATCCCCCTCGAGCATCCCCCTAACCCAGACTCCAAAATCCCCCTCACTGATCCCCAGACCCCTCCCCATTTCCTCTCCCCCGATCCCCCTTGAGCATCTCCTTAACCCAGCTCCCCCAAATCCCCCTGCACTGACTCCCAGCCCATCTCCTTCCTCAGACCCCTCCCCAGTTCCTCTCCCCTGATCCCCCTCGAGCATCCCCCTTACCCACCCCCAAATCCCCCTACACCGACCCCGCAGCCCTCTCCTGCCTTACCCCCCAAATCCTCTCCTGACCCCCCCAAACCCACCCATTCACCCCAGTCAGACCACGCCCACCATAACCACGCCCACCATGACCACGCCCACCCACTCTCGCTCCGCCCCCCGGCGCCGCCGCGTCCCCCCGGCGCCCCCTGGCGGCCCCGCGGCGCTGTGGCGGTGCGGCTGCTCGGCGGGCCCGGCCCGGCCCCGATCGCTCCGGGCCCCACCGGGGACCCCCGGACCCGCCGGGCCGGGCAGGGGCAGGGGCAGGGCCGGGCCGGGGGCCCCGACACGCTGCGGGCCCCGGGAAGGGCCGGGCCGGGGGGGCCTCGGGCCGCAGCTCCCGGACGGCGGAGCCGGGAGCGCCTCAGGTACCGAGCCGCGCCTGGAGCGGGGCCGCGGCATCGCCCGCTGTCCCCTCCGCTCGTGTCACCCCCGGGCTCCCCGCGCCGCCCCTCGCAGCCAATTCCCCGGTACCCCCCGGCACTCGCCCCTTCCTCAGGCCCCTCGGTCCCACGGGCTCTGCAGGCCCGTCCTCCTCCCTCCCTCCATCCTCTTCCTCATCCTTCCAACCTCTTCCTCTTCCCTCCATCCCCGTCCTCCTCCCTCCGTCCCTATCCTCATCCCTCCATCCTCTTCCTCATCCCTCCATCCCCTTCCATGGCCCTGCAGCCCCTTCCTCCATCCTTCTCCCCGTCCCTGCATCCCCTTCCCGATCTCTCCATCCCCTTCCTCATCCCTCCATCCCTTCCCTTCTCTCTCCATCCCCTCCTTCCTCCCTGCAGCTCCCTCTCCAATCCTCCATCCCTTCCCTCCTTCCTCCAGCCCCTTCTCCTCGCCCTTCCTGCCCCCAGAGCTTTCCCCCTGCTCCCTCCTCGTCCCTGCCAGCCTGGGGGATGTGGTGGGTTTGTCCCTGCGTGTCCTGGGGGGGTTGATGTGGCATATGCTGGTTTTCCACGTGAGATTTCCGTGGGTCCCCGTGCAGGGATGTCGGGGGATGCTCTGATCCTTTGGGATTAGGAAAACCTTCTTCTCCAGTTTTGGGTTTAAGGGAAAGGCTTGCAGCAGGGTGAAGGAACGAGGGGTTTTTGCAGGGTGGGGGTTTTGGGAGGATGGCTGGGAATTTGGGAGCTGTGGAGGTGCAAGGAGGATGCTGAAAGGCGGGAGTCTGGGTGGTCCTGGTGGTCCTAGGAGGGACACAGTCCTGCTGCAGGGAGCTGCTGGAGTGTTTTTAGTGCCAGGCTGAGGCTCTGAGCACCAAACAGGTGTTGGGAAGGTGTGTTGGAAGTGCTGAACAGCACCTTGGAGACTTGAGAGTGTCGGTGTGAGAGAAATGCTGCTGAAATATCCACCAGCCAGGAGCAGTGGGAATTGCAGAGGGAGTTTTCAAGGAGCCCATGATGGATTTTCCCCTCATTTGCTCAGTTGTCCCCATAAAAACTGTCCTTGATAAGCCACAGCACTCCAGGCTGACCCCTCAGAGATGGGGGTGGAGAGGAGATAAAGAAAGAGGGGAATAAAGAAAGAGGGGAATGGAATGTTTTCTCCCAGCTGTTGTTCCTGAGGGAATTGCTGAGGTGGGAGTGGGAGGGCACAGCCAGAGAGGAAAAAACCCCAGATCAGCTGGAGCAAAATCCAGGAGTATTTCTTACTACAGGTGAAAAAAAACCCCAAGAGTATTTCTCACTCCAAGGGAAAAAACCAGGAATATTTCTCACCATGCAATTCCTGCCTGCTTGATCTTTGCACTGACTGGGTCAGATATCAGAGTTTTATGGGTTTTTTTTTTGCTTCTCCTGCTCCAAAGCAGAGCAGCTGCTGGTTCTCTGACCCTGAAGGACCTTCCCTGCAGTGAAGGCACCTTCACATTCCTCAGCAGCAGCTGCCTCACCACCCCTGGCTGCTCCTGGTAGGTTTGATCCACCCTGGATAAATCCCACTCCTCTGTAGGATCCCAAAGCCAGGGAGTGAAATATCTCTCCTTTAAATTTGCTTTAACTGTGTATTTTTCATAGCAGGGTTTTCTATGTTGATATAAATATGGTGAATTAAAACCAAAATTCACCTGCTTTCCTTGGGATGTTTGAAGGGAAGTTCAGTCACTCCCCCACGCCCTGTTTTTGAGTTTTCTCTGCTTTTATCGTTGGTTTTGTTTAATTGTCTTCTCCAGGTGGAAGATGGGACTGTGTTTTAGGTGAAACCTGGCTGCCATGAAGTCCTGAGGGAGACAGAGGGACAGCAGTGGGAATTCCTTCTCACTCCTCCAAAAGAAAAAAAAAAAATCCAACAATTGCCTAATGGTAAGAAACCTGTTGGTTTTAATTAGTGCTCAATTAATCAAACCCCCTGGGATGGGGGAGGGCTGGAAATGCTGGGAGGGTTGGGCTGGGGATCTGATTGTCCCCCTGGTTTGTGTCCTGTCCCCAGGGATTGCCTCTCTGCCTGGCGTCATGGGGAGCTGCTGCAGTTGTCTGTGCCCAGACAGCATCCCAGACAACCACCCCACCAAATTTAAGGTAAATTGTTGCCCCTTCAACCCCATCAGGGAGTCTGTGACAGCTCTGGCTGCTGGCAGAGCCCAGGATTGAGCAAAGTCTGCTCCTGCACCAAACATCACTCGAGGAGAGGATTGCAAATACATCACTTTTGGGTTTTTGTGGGGTTTTTTTGTGTTTTTTTCCCTCCTTTCCTTAAGAAACTCCTCCAAATGTATTTGTCTTTGCTGCTAAATCACCTCTGCATGGGAAATGGGAGGAAATGGGGGACTGGAGAGAAAGCTTTTATTGCTCAGGGCTGTGTTCCAGAGCCTGGCCTCAGACACAGCAGCTGAGCTGCCAAGCTGGCCGGCTCCAGGGCTGACAGCTCGGCGCCTCCTGCCAGCCCTGAATCCCTGCTCTCAGCTGGGGAAAAGGCAGCAGGAAAGGGAGGGAGGGAGGGGAATCTGGGGGGTTGCAGTGCCTCGAGGGTGGGATGGTTTGGGGGCAGCTGGGGGGCTGTGTGCTGCTCTGGGTGCTCAGAGCAAGGGAGACATGGAGGGGCTGGAGAGTGTGCAGGGGAAGGGATGGAGCTGGGGAAGGGCTGGAGAGCATGGGGGAAGGTCTGGAGAATCCTGAGGGAGATGGAGAAGGGTCTGGAGAATCCTGAGGGAGCAGGGAAAGTGTCAGGAGAATCCTGAAGGGGCTGGAGAAGGGTCTGGAGAACCCTGAGAGAGATGGAGAAAGGTCTGGAGAATCCTGAAGGGGCTGGAGAATCCTGAGGGAGATGGAGAAGAGTCTGGAGAATCCTGAGGGAGATGGAGAAAGGCTGGAGAATCCTGAGGGAGATGGAGAAAGGTGGGGAGAATCCTGAGGGAGATGGAGAAAGGTCTGGAGAACTCCTGAGGGAGCTCAGCCTGGAGAAAAGGGGATCAGGGGGACCTTGTGGCTCTGCAAACTCCCTGACAGGAGGGATTTGCGATCTGATCACAGGGCACAGGGACAGGAGGAGAGGGAACAGCCTCAGGCTGGGCCAGGGGAGGCTGAGCTTGGACAGCAGCAGGAATTTCCCCATGGAAAGGATGGTCAGGGATTGGAGCTGCCCAGGGAGGTTTGGACTCCTCATCCCTGGAGATATCCAAACAACAACCAGGAATCAAAGCAACGATCATTCCCCAGCCGAACTCCCCCAATCCCACAGTTTTCTCCCAACCCCAACCACCCCGTAGCTCTGTGACATCTCCCACTGTGTCCCCTGCAGGTGACCAACGTGGACGACGAGGGGCACGAGCTGGGCTCGGGGGTGATGGAGCTGACGCCCAGGGAGCTCATCCTGCACACGCACAAGCGCGACGCCGTCAGGTGGCCTTACCTGTGCCTGCGCCGCTACGGCTTCGACTCCAACCTGTTCTCCTTCGAGAGCGGCCGCCGCTGCCACACCGGCCAGGGTCTGTGGGGGTGGATTCTGGGGGGTTTGGTTGTGGGGATGGAATGGGAGCAAGAGATCTGTGCAGTCGGGTTTTAGAGCATGAGGAAGGGCGTGGGTGTGAGAAACCTGCTAGGGATGCAGGATGCAGCTCAGAGCAAGTCAGAGAGGCAAGAGAGAGAGAGAGAGCCAAGAGAGGTCAAGAGCAAGAGCATGAATCTACCCTTTACAATACAATAAATCATCTTCTATGTTGAATATTCTAATTCTCATTAACCAGTCTAGAACAAGCTACAAACCCTACAACATTTACATATTAATTCTCATTAACCAATCTAGAACAAGCTATAAACCCTACAACATTTACATATTAATTCTCATTAACCAATCTAGAACAAGCTACAAACCCTACAACATTTACATATTAATTCTCATTAACCAATCTAGAACAAGCTACAAACCCTACAACATTTACATATTAACTCTCATTAACCAATCTAGAACAAGCTACAAACCCTACAACATTTACATATTAATTCTTATTAACCAATCTAGAACAAGCTATAAACCCTACAACATTTACATATTAATTCTCATTAACCAATCTAGAACAAGCTACAAACCCTACAACATTTACATATTAATTCTCATTAACCAATCTAGAACAAGCTACAAACCCTACAACATTTACATATTAATTCTCATTAACCAATCTAGAACAAGCTACAAACCCTACAACATTTACATATTAATTCTCATTAACCAATCTAGAACAAGCTACAAACCCTACAACATTTACATATTAATTCTCATTAACCAATCTAGAACAAGCTATAAACCCTACAACATTTACATATTAATTCTCATTAACCAATCTAGAACAAGCTACAAATCCTACAACATTTACATACAACCTATAAGAATCATCACATTACCATACGGGGTTATATTTTAAATATTCTAATTTTCGTTAACCAATTTAAAACAAGCTGCAAACCCTACAACATTTACACACAACCTATAAGAATCATCGCATTACCATATGGAGTTATATTTTGAATATTCCAATTCTCATTAACCAATCTAGAACAAGCTACAAACCCTACAACATTTACATATTAACTCTCATTAACCAATCTAGAACAAGCTACAAACCCTACAACATTTACATATTAATTCTCATTAACCAATCTAGAACAAGCTACAAACCCTACAACATTTACATATTAATTCTCATTAACCAATCTAGAACAAGCTACAAACCCTACAACATTTACATATTAATTCTCATTAACCAATCTAGAACAAGCTACAAACCCTACAACATTTACATATTAATTCTCATTAACCAATCTAGAACAAGCTACAAACCCTACAACATTTACATATTAATTCTCATTAACCAATCTAGAACAAGCTACAAATCCTACAACATTTACATACAACCTATAAGAATCATCACATTACCATACGGGGTTATATTTTAAATATTCTAATTTTCGTTAACCAATTTAAAACAAGCCGCAAACCCTACAACATTTACACACAACCTATAAGAATCATCACATTACCATATGGAGTTATATTTTGAATATTCCAATTCTCATTAACCAATCTAGAACAAGCTACAAACCCTACAACATTTACATATTAATTCTCATTAACCAATCTAGAACAAGCTACAAACCCTACAACATTTACATACAACCTATAAGAATCATCTCATTACCATACGGGGTTATATTTTAGACCCTAAAAATTGCTTTTTGGACCCTCTGCCAAGCAGGCAGGGTCTGCTCTGACCCTTGGACCTGCCTGCAGGCAGAGGGGATTGTTCTATAAAGAAGGGGGATTAACTTCAGTTGGCTGTACCATTGTTTTCTAGTTGTTCAGTAACTCCGAGCATCTTTTGCCAGGTAATCATAAAGGCAATTATATTATAAGGCTTTCCTATTTCATCTTCCCCAACAAGGGTCAGTGCCTGGGGGGCTCCCTGGGTGACCTGAAAGATGCCGAGACAAAGTTAGAATAAACAGCAGACAAGTTTATTAAAGGCTTTTTATACATTCAGGGTAAACAAAGCCAAAACCCAAAAATGGACACTGAGCCATGAGCTCTTCACATTTTATAAGTTCTGTCCCACCAGCACTCTGAGGCTTAATTCTCCAATTACACCCCTAGGTGATGATGTCAACCACCCCAGCTTGCTCCCCTCGATTCACTGTTGTTTACATATTTCAGGATTCTAAATTTTAGGACTCTTAGGATTATTTATTCCCCGGAGCAACAGTTGGTTGAGTTTTGTTTTCTTTGGTGCTTTCCCCCTGCCTGGGTCAGTGCTGGTTCTGCTGAAAGCTCTGATTTTGGGGCTGGCAGGGTCCAAATTCTCCAATTACACCCCTAGGTGATGATGTCAACCATCCCAAGCTTGCTCCCCCCAATTCACTGTTGTTTACATATTTTGGGGCTCTCTTAGGGTTATTTATTCCCTGGAGCAACAGTTGGTTGAGTTTTGTTTTCTTTGGTGCTTTCTGCTCGCCTGGGTCAGTGCTGGTTCTGCTCAGAGCTCTGATTTTGGGGCTGGAAGTGCTCTGTGACACAGGGAAAAAAGGAATTCCACGTTTTCCTGATGTTGTGTGCGTGGAGGAGGGAAGTGAGTCACCCAGGAGCACTGGGAATCATCTCCAGTTTTACACTGGGGCTGCTGGTTCCTTTGCCACTCTGCCTCTCTCGCTTTTCCAAAAGAGCTGAACATTTTCTTGGCATCCTCATCCCCTGGGAGAGAGGGAAAAAAAAAAAAGTTGTTTCCTCATTCTGTTAATGTGTTTGTAAACTCCAAAAGGACTCCCACGAGTGCTGAGGGTCTGTGTGAATCTGCAGTGGCATATGCTGCTTTTTAATATTTATTTCAGTGGGGTTTTCCTCTCCTGTCGGTTGCCAGTGATGGGAGTTCATCCTTTGGTTTCTGCTCTGCCTTTTGCAGGGTGAGGATCAGTGATGAAAATTTAATCCAGTGATGAAAATCCTGCCCTCTGTGTGGTTTGGTTGTGTCCAGGTGCAGGCAGAGGGGATGCAGCAGAGCTCCTCACATCCTGCAGGATTTTTACCAGATAAAGCAGGAATGAGAAGGGATAATGTGTTTCTGTTGGGTTTTCTCCCTTCCTTGCAGGATTTTATTAATTTTACCTCCTTCCCCATGCTGCTCCCCACTGATGCAAGGCAGATCCAGTGATTTTTTAAATTTTTTTTTTGCCAGATCGTGGCAAACGAGGTTCTTTGGGAGCAGCCCTTGTTGCCAGGCTCTTCCTGTTGCCATGGCTGTGCTGTGTGCGTGTGCCAGCCTGGGATTGGTTCCTGGGCTGGGCTGCTCCTTTGGGGGGAGACTCCTCAATCCCAGAGATTTTCAAAAAAATGTGATTTTCTCCTCCCTCCCTCACATGCACAGAGCCCAGTCCAGCTTTGAGGAGTCGCTGCATGGATTTTCCATGGAAAGGGATGAGCTGGAGTTCAGATAGGAGAGGTGACCAGTTCACCTGGCCCTGCACACCCGTGTGGTTGTTGTGAGATGAAACAGCCTTGGAAGGGTTTAAAGCCAGGCTGGATGGAGGTCTGAGCAACCTGGGACAGGTTGGGAATGGAACTGGATGATCCTGGAGGCGTTTAAAGCCAGGCTGGATGGAGCTCTGACAAGGGAAGGAAGGTTGGGAATGGAGCTGGATGATCCTGAAGGGGTTTAAAGGCAGGCTGGATGGAGCTCTGAGCAGCCTGGGAATGGAGCTGGATGATATTTAAGGCCTCTTCCAACCCAAACCATCCTGCATTCCATGATTTCTGCTGTTATTTCTTGAATAATCCACAGACTGTTCTCCCGTGGCTGTGGGTTGATGGCCCTAAGCACAGAAGGAAAAATCAGAACTCATTTCAAGCTGGCAAAAACACAAATTCCCAAAGCACCATCACTTCCTTGCTGTCCTAACCCCTCCTCTCTATCCCTGGCAGGGATTTTTGCCTTCAAGTGCTCCCGGGCAGAGGAGATCTTCAACCTGCTGCAGGAGCTGATGCAGTGCAACAGCATCAACGTGGTGGAAGAGCCCGTGGTGCTCACCAGGAACAGCCACCCCTCGGAGAGGGAGCTGCCCCCGGACCCCACAGGCACCCAACAGTGAGTCCCCATTGGTCTGTGGGGACAGCAGGGGGACACAGGGCTGGGGGAGATGTCTGCAATGCCACCAAACTGCCCGTGGAGCTCTCCTGTATGTTCTCATCCACGCTGCTCCTATTTTAAGGCTTTTTTTTTCCAGTGTGGAATTTGGTTTCCGAGGAAACGGCTGCACTAAAAGCCCTTCAGGCACTCGGAGCTGTCACCCCTCGGCTGGGTTTCCCTGGGCCACCACTGCTGAGTGGCCTTTCCTCAGCGAGGCAGCTGTGGGAAGCCACATCTGGAGTGGCCCAGGCTGGCTCAATTCCCATCTCCATGAGGAACTGACCAAATTCCTTGGATTTAGAGGATGGTCTGACCCCTGTGTTTGTGCTGGGATGGCCCCTGGACAGGCTGGTTTTACCTCCCAGAAGAGCCCAGCTCACTCTGAAAGTGCAATAATTCCATTTTGCACCAATTTAATGTTTCTCTGCCGTGATTCCCTCACAGGTCTGGGCTACACCGGACTTCCCAATGGATTTCACAGCTTCCCTGGAGAATCCCTGTCCTGCTCTGCAGCCCGGCACCCCTCAGTGAGCAGCCTGAGACATTCCTCTGTGGGGGAAGACTCCACTCACCCCCTCCTGGGGCCTGAGGAACAGGTAAACCCATGCATCCTAAACTCTGCAATTCTGGGTTTCCCTCACTCCAGGCTCAGGGGATCCTCACACCTTGGCACTCTTTTTATTCTCTTCACTTCATTTTGCTCCTGGAGGTTCTTCTCTTTGACACTTCTCTAGAACAGATGCTCTGTCACAAAAATCTGAGTTATGTCCTCAATCTGCTGGTGTTTGGGTGGCAGTTAATCTGGCAGCTGTCGCACAACCCCTAAATTCAGACCCCTTTTTATTTTGGAGGTTCATCTCTTTGCTCTCCGCTGTAGAATTTGAAGAATTTTCCTCCAAAACCCTTGTTGTTTGAAGGGAGGCCTGGGCAGGTGTGAGGGCTGTGGGATCACCTGGGAGGTAGTCTGGGAGTGGCCAGTGTGCATCCAGCATGACACAGAATCCCAGGATCGCTGAGGTTGGAAAAGACCTTGGAAAATATTAAGTCCAAGGTGGTTGAGTCCAATCTGTGGCTGATTCCCATGTTGTCACCAGCCCAGAGCACTGAGCGCCACATCCAGGTGACACCTCCAGGGATGGGGACTCCAAACCTCCCTGGGCAGCCCCTGCCAAGGCCTGACCACCCTCTCCATGAGGAAATTCCAGCAGATGTCCAACCATGTGGACACAATGTGTATCTGGACTCTCTTTATCTCCCCTCCAGCCCACAAAACCTAAACCAACTTCTGCGTTTCGCCTCCCAAAACGCTTTCCCACTTCCAAAATCCTTTTTTCCTCCTCTCCCAACACCCCCTGACGAATCCCCCCATGCTGCTGGCATCTCAGCCGCTTTCCTCTTCTCTCTGCTCTCCTCCTGTCACTGTCCCTCTGCTTCTCTCCTTGCAGTCCCACACCTACGTCAACACGGCCACCGGGGAGCCGGAGCCGAGAGGCCGGCACTGTATGCACTCCTTGCCTGAAGCCCACCCTCCTTTCCCCCCTAGGAACCACAGCTGCTCCCTGGAAGATCGCAACCCCCAGGTCTTCCTGCAGCCTGGGGAGGTGAAATTCGTGCTGGCTCCCACCTCGGGCTACCGCCGGCTGTGCCGCCAGCCCAGGGAATGCCGGCCGCACCTCTGCCCGCCCAACAACAACAACAACGAGTGTCAGGAGGGCTGTGCGTCCCCTCAGTGCGTCTATGAGAACCTCAACGGGCTGGTGGCACCCAGCTCCTCGTCCCTGTGCCGGGCCGGCCGCTCCAAGGCGTCCAGGGAGGACGGCAGTTGCTCCCATCGCCGCTCGGCGCTGCTGCACTACGAGAACCTGCCGGCGCTGCCGCCGGTGTGGGAATTCCAGCCGGGCCGGCACGGGGATGAAGACGCCAACATGGCACCCACGCCGTCCCCCAGTGGATTCTCCGAGGCCGGCGAGGAGGAGCCGCTGCAGAATTCGGCCAGCTCTGCCCAGCAGCCCCGCCGCAGCTCCTTCCTGCCCCGCGCCCGGCGCAGCCGCCTGCCCAACGTCTTCAGCTTCGACTTCCCGCGGCCCTGCCCGGAGCCGCCGCGGCAGCTCAACTACATCCAGGTGGAGCTGGAGCCCGACGCCCGCAAGGGCCGCCAGGACCCGCGGGTGGCACCGCCGGCCAGCCCCGGCGCCCGCCGCACCGACTCCTACGCCGTGATCGACCTCAAGAAGACGGCGGCCATGTCCAGCCTGCAGCGGGCGCTGCCCAGGGACGATGGCACCTCGAGGAAAACGCGGCACAACAGCACTGACCTGCCCCTGTGAGGGCCCCAAGTGCCAGCCCCGCGGCGTGGCTTTGCCCCCTGCCCCTCGCTGTGTCCCAACCCCGTGTGGCTTCCATCGCTTCCCTGTTTCCCCATCCCCTGGGCGCCTCGGCGTGGCTCCTGCGGCCGCTGATGTTGAGGCTCGTCCGTCTGTCCGTCCTCCCCTCTCCGTGCCACTCGTTTTTTCAAGCCTTGCGGGATGTTTGGTGGCTCTGAGGGGTGAATTGTGGGCAGGAGGTGCCGGCGTTGCCATGGGGTTGTAATCCCAAAACTGAGCTGCTTTAGGAGCTCCGTGCAAATCCCAGTGGATTTCACACCTCTGGGAGAGTTCTCTCCAGAATTGGGATTTGCCTCGTGGTTCCGCTGCTCCCTGGAGGTGAGGAGGCTCATGCTGTGGCCTTTCCCCCCTCAGCTCACTGTTACCTGTTTTCCTGAAGCTTTTTATCCTTCTGTCCCTGTCTCAGATTCTATTGAAATTGGGCAGCTGCAATCAAACGAGAGAGCCATGGGGCACACACTGTGATCACAGAAACCTGATTGCCTAAATCCTTAAAATCCCCTTCCCTGCTTTGGAAGAGGAGGGAAAGGCCACAACCGTGAGGGAGATGGAGGTTTGGTCTAGAAAACTTCACTCGTGCCATACCCTGCTTTGTTTATTTCCAGAGAGTTCTTTTTGGCAGCTGCTGAGAAGTGTTGTGGGTTTATTTATTTACTTATTTATTTACGAACTGCTCCTTCGCGTCCCAGTCCGTTGCCAAACTGGTGCCAGTGTGTTTGCTCCTGCCTGGGGGGACAGATCCTGAAAGAGCCTGGTGGCTTTGCTGAGCCACCCTGGGGGAAAAACTGCAGAAAAAAACCTCTTTTCTGCGGAAAAGAGCAGCTGGGAATGGAGAATTTCAGATTGCTCGGGTCTGACTGTCACGGGGTGGGCGGGAATGGAATGGGAGCAGTGGGAGTGGGAGAGGAGCCGCCGGGCAGCCGAGCTTGGAGTGGCATCAAAGTCACTGCCAACACCCACGTGCCTGCTGGGGCCGAGAGCAGCCTCTGTGCCGTGTTGGCAGCCAGGGTGGAATTTGTCCCCAAGGGCTAAAATTTCGGGTAAATTTGTGGCCTTTTTGCTGTGGATTTTGTTGTCTCGACGCCGGGGCTGAGCTGAGCTGAGCTGCCCCAGGATGTCCCCCCTGCCCCTTCCCTGGATTTCTCTGTGCCTGTTTGGATGGAGAGCAGTGCTCTGGGATAATCTGGAGCTCATGGCTCAGCACTTTCCCAAATTTCTCCATGCCTGTTTCGATGGAGAGCAGTGCTCTGGGATAATCTGGAGTTCACAGCTCAGCATTTCCCAAATTCCTCCATGCCTGTTTCGATGAGGAGCAGTGCTCTGGGATAATCTGGAGCCCCACCTTCCAGCACCCAGCGAGGCTCTGCCCCCTGCCCAGACCTTCCCAAGCCTCGTGTCCCCCTCATCCTTCGACGTTTCCCGATGTTGACATCCGTGGAAGAGGAAAGACCTCCCTGCCCCAGCTCCAAGCTGCTCCTGAGGGCCAGGAGCTCCATTCCCAGGGTTTGGAAGCTCAGCCTTGTGTTGGTTTTCGGTGCTGTCGTGTCCTGTTGAGCCGTGACCCTGTCGGGAGCAAGGCCACGTGTCCCCAAATCCGAGTGATGCCATGTTTGTGTCGCAGAGCGTGGAGTTCTTGGCTTGCCGTTGCACTATAAATTCCAAGTGTGCCAGATGCTTCAATCCACTGGTTTTATTTTCCATTTTTGGAGGTCCTTGTGCTCGTCTTCCATTCTTTTGTCCAGCCCATCCTTTGTGTCACCTGTAACTGAAAGGAAACCCAAGTAATATATTTTTATATGTATAACAAATGACTTTATTTGAAGGGAAAAACAACCCAACCCCCCCGAGTAATGTATCCCCCTAAATCCAGCTTTCATTTAGGGAAGTGAGAGAAGAAATTGTTTATATCTATATATATAAATATATATATATATATAAAAGTTAACTGCGTTAAGCTTTAAATAAAGTATTTAAATAAAGAGTTTCTAAGCTGTCAGTGTCACAACTCCCTCTGGAGCCTCTGTAGGAATGTGCCTTGAGTTGAAAAATCCAAAATCCCTTTTCCATTTTTACCTAGAAAGGGAAAAGAGGAGGAAATGTTTTCCATTTCCATGGAGGAGGAGGTGAGGGCTCTTTCCCACCCTCTTCCCAGGTGGGTTAAATTCCAGGGAAGGTGCTGGGAGTGGCTCTTAGTGCCTTGGGTGGCAGCAGCTGGGGCCACCAGCCTGGCCACATGTCCCCAAGGATGTGATGGAATGGTCCCTGAGCTCCTGGGATCAGGGAATTCTCCCTGCAGTTCCTTAAAAACCCTGGCTGTGCCATTTTGGTGGCTCCACGTGAGCTTTGTGCTGGGAAATCTACCTTGGATCTCTCAAACTGCAGCTTGCCACCTCCTCCAGGCAATCCAGGCTGTCCCTCCCTTCCCTCCTCGGCAAACCCAGCGCTCCCAAAGGACTCTGGAAGCAGCAGGGACAGGGATCTGCTCACACAACAAACCCAATTCTCCAGCACATCCGTATCCCAGTTATCCCGGAGGATGCTGCACCTCTTCTAGGAAGGAGAAGAATTTCCTCGGTGCTGGAGATGAGAAAGCCACCAGGACCCTTTGAGAAGTCATCAAAATTCGTTTTTCCAGGTGGTGTGAAGAAAGGATGGAGCTGATGGCAGCTGCACATTCCAGAGTGGATCATCCATGTCCCCTTGTGTCCCCCTCGTGTCACCCTCCCCGGTGGCTGTGACCCTCCAGCGCTGCCCCAAACTCCCCGGGAGTGTGGGAATGTAAAAAACTTTTGGGGATGAAAAGCCAATCTCAGCCCATTGTTGGCAGAGGGTTGTCCCAGTTTGAGCCATTAAATGGGAATTGTCGTGCCAGGAAAGCAGTTTCAGGGTTTTGTGTTCACATCCCAGTGATTTTCCCGGTTTTTTGCTCTTTCGGAAAACATCCCAAGAGCTGTGTCCGCTCCAAGCCACCAGGACCCTTTGAGAAATCCTCAAAATTCGCTTTTCCAGGCGGTGTGGGAGCGCCGGGAAGCAGCAGAGCCGCGCTCGGGCAATGACCTCGCAATTCCCGGAGCTCAGGTGACACATTTGGGATTCTCCCGGCGCAGTGTCGCAGCTTCCTCTAGTGGCCGTGGGGAAACGGTGCGAGAGGAGGATCCAGGTCAGGATCGGGAGTTGGGGAGGGAATCCGTGTTCTCTCATCCTTTCCCTTCCTTGATTTGGGATTTTTTGGAGGTTTTTTTTTCCCCTGTGGCTGTTTTATTTTGTGTGGCAATGTTCCTCCAATCTGTTGTATCTTCATGGCACCTTTTAAAGGTGGATTTTTTGGATTTTCCTTTAGGTCTGGGGAGGGAATCCGTGTTCTCTCATCCCTTCCCTTCTGTGATTTGGGATTTTTTGGAGGTTTTTTTTCCCCTGTGGCTGTTTTACTTCGTGTGGCAATGTTCCTCCAATCTGTTGTATCTTCATGGCTCCTTGTAAAGGTGGATTTTGTTGATTTTCCTTTGGGTCTGGGGAGGGAATCCGTGTTCTCTCATCCTTTCCTTTCTGTGATTTGGGATTTTTTGGAGGTTTTTTCCCCTGTGGCTGTTTTATTTCGTGTGGGAATGCTCCTCCAACCTGTTGTATCTTCATGGCTCCTTGTAAAGGTGGATTTTTTGGATTTTCCTTTGGGTCTGACACACATTGCTGGACTTCCCCCGTGGATGCACAGCAGCAGGATGGGAAGCTGGATTGGGACACTCAGGGAATTCCACAACCTCTTCCAGTGGTTCTTGTCTGAGTCTGAGTTAAATCCATCAGATTTCCTCCCCTGATATTTCCTCCCTGCTGAATGCACAAGCAGATCTCTCCCTCTTCCCTTTCCCAAGAATCTGTTGATAGGAACAGAGCTTCTCCCAGCACTTCATTGTCCTATCATAGGAGAGTTTTTTCTCTTTTAAACCATTTTCCCTCAGGGAATGAGGTGGAGAACGAGTGGAACCTTACAGGGAAGGGAAAGGAGAGGTGGTGAGGGTTAAAGGATCAATATTTCTGCAGAGAGACCCCAACCTTTGTTAATTCCTGAGGAACTGTTGGTTCTATTACCCAAGTTTTGCTGTTGATGGGGAGAAAACCAAACCAGAGGTGACATTCCAGCTCTGTGTTCTCTTGGAATCTCTCAGTTTTCTCTCTGTGGGATGCTGCTTAACCCTCTCAGGTGGAGGATCATTAATGAAACGATGGTTAATGAACCCATTGCTCAATTCCAGCCTCTGGGAGAGCTGCCCTGAGTCTTTCTGGGAATTTTTGTCTTTCCCCCAAACTGGGCTGGTCTGGAAATGCTGCTCACAGGCAGCAGAACAGGTTTGGGCTCCTCTTCCTGCAGGGGAATTCATTAGTGAGAACCCTGGGAGCTTTGAAGTTGCAATTACAGGCCAGGGAATGGAAAAAGCTCCTTGTGAAGATGGGATCTGATGTCTTTTCCTTCCCTAGTTCAATGGGATTTTTCCAGCTGAAAGGCTTCAGTGTCACCTCCAGCTCCTCCTGTGTCATTCCTGTCATTGTCACCTGTGCCAGCTCCTCTCTGAAGAACAGCTCTGGGACATGAGGAAGGCTGCTGGCGTGCCTCAAAGTGTGAATCTGTATGGAATAAATGGAATAAATGGAATAAATGGAATAAATGGACTAGGATGGTTGTCCTGGCTGGTGAGCCACGGGGAGATCCCTGCAGGACAACTCCTGCTGCTGCTCTCCCTCTGCCAAAGCCACTTCCCTCATCCTATCTCTCCTCCTCTTGTCCAAAGTCCCTCTCTCAGCACCCATGGAAACACAGGAGCTCTGGAAACCACCTGGGCTCTAACTGAAAGGATAACAGCCCATTTGCCTGAAAATATTTAGGTTATGACCAAAAAAGCTTTGGTTTGTTTGCTAGAAAATATTGAGATCGTGACCCAACCCATGTTGGTCCATTTCCTGGAGAATATTTGGGTTCTAATTCAAAATGTTCTGGTTGGTTTGGGTGCTTGCAGGCAATTTGGGAAGTGTTTGTGGTTCTCTTATTTTTTTTTTTTTTTCACTGAAGAAACCCCTAAACCCTTTAGGTTTTCACCATCAACAAGCGGCAGATCCTCACCTGGTTGGGGAATTTAAATGCCTGACCTGGAGCCCAACCATTGATTTACAGTTTATTTACTGATCTTTCCCTCACAGGAAAAGAGGAATCTTTATTTTGATGCGAGGGAAGCTGTTCCCGTGTGCTGGAACCTCTGTTTTGGAAACAAAACACCAAAAGCAGCTCGTGCAGCTCCAAGGGAAGGATCCGAGTGCTTTTGTGGGTTCATAAACACAGCTGCACAAAACCATGGAATCCCAGACTGCTTTGGCTTGGAAGGAACTTAAAAAATCATGGAATTCCACCAGGGACACCTTCCACCATCCCAGGTTGCTCCAAGCCCTGTCCAACCTGGCCTTGGATATTCCCAGGGATCCAGGGGCAGCCACAGCTTCTCTGGGAATTCCTTCCCAATAGCAAACCTAAATCTCCTCTCCTTCAATCTGAACCCATTCCCCTCATCCTGTCACTCCATCCCTCGTGCCAGGTTCCTCTCCAGCTTCCTTGCAGCTCCTTCAGATCCCGGAATCCTGAGAGAAATCCCGGGAACAAGGTGTGTGATCCTCACTCTAGGTGGGATCAGCAGATCTCTGCTGTTGGGAACTGTGAATCTGTAATTCCTGCTGCAGTCATTGCCTCAGTGCCATCCCAGGGGATCTCCCTGCAGGAAACGAGAGAAGGAACCTGGGGATGACCTGGAAGAACCAAGAGAAGGAAGGTGGGGATCACCCTGGAAAAGCCAAGAAAAGGAACCTGGGGATCACTTTGGAAAAAAACAAGAGATGGAACCTAAGGATCACCCTGGAGGAAACGAGAGAAGGAATGTGGGGATGACCCTGGAAAAACTGAAAATGAACCTGGGGATCACCCTGGAAAAGCCAAGAGAAAGACCCTGGGGATCCCCTGGGAAAAAACAAGAGATGGAACGTGAGGATCATCCTGGAGGAAACAAGAGAAGGAATCTGGGGATCACCCTGGAGGAAATGAGAGAAGGAACCAGGGGATGACCTGGAAAAACCAAGAGATGAAACCTGGGGATGACCAAAAACAAAAAAAAGGCTGGAAAAAACAAGAGAAGGAAGGTGGCGACCACCTTGGAAAAATAAGATGGAAGCTGGGGAGCACCTCAGAGGAAAAGAGAAAAGGAACATGGGGATCACCCTGGAGGAAATGAGAGAAGGAATGTGGGGATCACCTTGGAAAAAACAAGAGATGGAACCTAAGGATCACCCTGGAGGAAACAAAAGAAGGAATCTGGGGAGCACCTCAGAGGAAACGAGAGAAGGAACCAGGGGATGACCCTGGGGAAACGGGAAGGACGTGGGGATGACCCTAGAAAAGCCAAGAGAAGGAAGGTGGGGATTTCCCTGGAAGAACTGAGAGTTGAAACCTGGGGAGGACCCTGGAGGAAATGAGAGAAGGAACGTGGGGATGACCCTGGAAAAACCGAGAGAAGGAACCTGGGGACCACCTTGGAAAAAACAAGAGAAGGAACATGGGGATGACCCTGGAAAAACCGAGAGAATGAACCTGGGGATCACCCTGGAGGAAACAAAAGAAGGAAGCAGGGAATGGCCCTGGAAAAGCAAAGAGAAGGAACCAGGGGATCACCTTGGAAAAAACAAGAGATGGAACCTGAGGATCACCCTGGAGGAAACAAGAGAAGGAATATGGGGATGACCCTGGAAAAACTGAGAAGGAATTTGGGGATCACCCTGGAGGAAACAAGAGAAGGAACCAGGGGATCACCTTGGATGAAACGAGAGAATGATGACCCTGGAAAAGCCAAGAGAAGGAGCGTGGAGATCCCCCCCGGAAAAGCCAAGCGAAGCACCCTGACGTTCTCCAGCTCCCTGTGTCCCGGGAAAGCCTCCCCGCTCCCCATCCCCGCTCTCCCCAGCGGCGGAAGGAGCGCAGACAAAAGCCTTTCCCTGCCGAGCCAAGAGCCAGCAGCGAGTCCCTTTGTCCCGGGGCGAGGTTTGCGCAGCTTCTGGCGAGTCCAGCGCCGTGACGTCGAGTCCCTCGTCCCCGATAAGCGCTGACCCTTTATCGCCTCGCTCCCCTTTGATCTCGCCCCCGAGGGCTTGCGGGCTCTGCCCTCACCTGACGCCGATTCCGCAGGATCCTCGTGGCCCCGACAACACAAAGAAGCCCTTGAGGTGCGAGAGGCGCTAATGGAAAGTGGAGGTCAGCAGATAAGAGCCGGCGCTGCCTCCCGGGATAAAAGCGGGAGCGCGGGCAGCCCGGCCCGGCTGCTGCCGGCTGCCGAGGGCTCAGCGGGGACTAGTCCGCACCATGAAGTGGCTCCTGGTGGTCCTGGCGGGTCTGCAGCTCGCCCAGGGGGCGGTGAGGTGGGTGAGGTGTGCGGGAGGAGCGGGGAGAGGGTGGAGGCTGAGGATGCTGAGCGGCTGGGAATGCAAATTCCTGCATCCCCACAGCCCGGGGCAGCTCCTGGGACATGGAGAGAAGCTCCTGGGACACGGAGAGCAGATTTTGGGACATGGAGAGCTCCTGGGGATATAGAGAGAATCTCCTGGGACATGGAGAGGAGCTTCTGGGACATGGAGAGAATCTCCTGGGACATGCAGAGCAGATTTTGGGACATGGAGAGCTCCTGGGATCTGGAGAGTTCCTGAGGACATGGAGAGAATCTTCTGGGACATGCAGAGCTCTTGGGTCATGGAGAGCTCCTGGGGATATGGAGAGCAGATTTTGGGACATGGAGAACAAATTCTGGGACATGGAGAGCTCCTGGGGGACATGGAAAGCAGCTCCTGGCACATGGAGAGCAGATTTTGGGACATGGAGAGGAGCTCTTGGGTCATGGAGAGCTCCTGGGGATCTGGAGAGTTCCTGGGATCTGGAGAGCAGATTTTGGGACATAGAGAGCTCCTGGAGATGTGGAGAGCACATTCTGGGACATGGAGAACAGATTTTGGGACATGGAGAGCACTTGAGGATCTGGAGAGCAGCTGCCTGGCACATGGAGAGCTCCTGGGGATATGGAGAGCAGATCCTGCACATGGAAAGCAGATTTTGGGACATGGAGAGAAGCTCTTGGGTCATGGAGAGCTCCTGGGGGTCTGGGGGGCAGCTCCAGGGACATGGAGAGCATGTTTTGGGACATGGAGAGTTCCTGGGGATGTGCAGAGCTCCTGGCACATGGAGAGCTCCTGGGGATGTGGAGAGCAGCTCCTGGGGACATGGAGAGCACATTTTGGGACATGGAGAGCTCTTGAGGATCTGGAGAGCAGCTCCTGGCACATGGAGAGTAGATTTTGGGACATGGAAAGCAGCTCCTGGGACATGGAGAACACATTTTGGGACATGCAGAGCAGGTTTTGGGACATGCAGAGCAGATTTTGGGACATAGAGAGCTCCTGGGGATGTGGAGAGCAGCTCCAGGGACACGGAGAGCTCCTCTCATGGCTCAAAGGAGCCCAGAGAACTGAGCCTCCGAAAATGCCCAAATCTTCTCATTTCATGCTGTTTTTATGGGTTTTTTCCCCCCTCCATGCAGGATCAGTCTGAAGAAAGGCCAGTCCATCCGGGACAAGATGAAGGCGGCTGGAGTGCTGGAGGATTTCCTGAAGCACATCAAACACGACCCCGTGAAGAAATACCAGCCAGGCCAGGGCTCTGTGGTGCACCAGCCCATCACCAACCACCTGGACGTGAGCATCCCAAATCCCCTCACTGCCTGTTCCTCCTTCCCACACTCCTGAGCCTTCAGCAATGAGAAATTGCATTTTTCCCCACTCTTTTAAGCTTCTGGTTTAAACTTCGAGGAAGTTTTCCCCCAGCCACAAAGAGCGAGGTTTTTCCGTATGGAACAGACCCACAATAATGATTTAAAATTCCATCTTTCGGGAGGAAAAGCAGGGTGAGAGCTCAGTCTGCTCCTGCAGGGTTGGGTTTGGGATGAATTGGGGTGCCTGGTCTGTCCCTGAGACCTGCAGCTGGATGGAGATTCCCTGTTTTTTGCAGTCCTCCTACTTCGGGGAGATCAGCATCGGGGAACCTCCCCAAAAGTTTTTGGTGCTCTTCGACACTGGCTCCTCCAACCTGTGGGTGCCTTCCACCGACTGCAAGAGCCCTGCCTGCTGTGAGTACATCCAGGATGCTCCTAGGAGTAATCAGCACTAAATGCTACTCCTAGGAGTAATCAGCACTGCGTAGTCACGTTGGGGACATCACAATTCTGGACCAAAAACCATCCCGGGATGCTGATCTGGGATAGCTGGGGCTTTCCTTGGGAAGCTCAGAGCCTGGCTGAGGAAGGTGACCAAATCCACACAGCCAGCCCAGGAGCCCCAGAGGTGCTCCCTGGCAGAGGAAAAACTGGGAATTGAGGAATTGATGTCCTGCTGCCAGCAGAGCTCATCCCTCCTGGTGGGAGAGTGATGGGGATTTCACTGTGATGGTTTTGCTGTTGTGATCCCTGGAGAGGAATCCAGGCAAACCCCACAGCCTGAGAGAGAACTCTCCTGCTCCCAGGGGGTTATCCCGGTGAAATCAGCACATTCCCAGGATTTTCCCTCTTCCCTCTCCCCCCAGTCAACCACGCCAGGTTCAAGGCCAGCGACTCGGCCACCTTCACCCCCAGATGCCAGTCCTACAACGTGTCCTACGGCAGTGGCTCTGTCACCATGGTGCTGGGCTCCGACACGCTGCGGGTGAGTGCTGTCAGTGTCCCTGTCCCCACGGAACGAGCCCCAGATCTCCTGTCCTGTGCAGCCAAAACTTGGGCAGAACCGGCATAAACCATTTATTGCCACCCTCAGCCACCCAGCTGGGCTTTGGCTGTGTTTTAACCCAATTCCTGGGGTTTTTCCCCAGTTTTCCATGCTGTTGTCACCAGCTGTCACCCTGCGGGGCTCTCAGAGCAGCAGCCACCCCTCGGCTTCACCCAGCTGAGCCCAAATCCCTGTCGGGGTTTGACTCTGACTAAACGCCAGGCAGTTCAACTTTCTCTTGTTACAGGAAAAAAACTATAAAAACACACCCCAATCTCATGAGTCAAATGAGATAGGACACTGGTAGGAGGAAAAAAAGCAAAAGAGAAGAAAAAAAAGAGGGCAAACAGGCTCCAACTTAAAGTTGCAAAAAATTGATTTAATTACTTAACAGAGTTGGAGGATAAAGTGCAAGGCAAAAATAAACTTTTCTTACATTATTTTGTTCACACACTCCCCCTTACGAGATCATTTTGATTCACCCCCTTTCCTCTTTTTAAAACCAACCAAACCCACCACATTCCCCTTTCCCTGCAGATCCAGAGCATCACCGTCACCAAGCAGGAGTTCGGGCTCAGCCAGGACGAGCCCACCCAGCCCTTCTACTTCGCGGATTTCGATGGGATCCTGGGAATGGCTTACCCCCCGCTGGCAGTGGGAGGGATGGCCACAGCCCTGGAGGGGATGCTGGAGCAGAACCAGCTGGCCGAGCCCATCTTCAGCTTCTACTTCTGCCGGTAAAGATCTGCACGCCCTGCTGTGCCCGGCGTGGGAGTTCCTCGGGGATTTATCCCCTCTGGATCACACGGATTTCCCAATCCCTGCTGCTGTGGCTCTGTTTTTCCTGCAGCCAGCCCACCTATGAGTATGGAGGAGAGCTGATCCTCGGGGGGATCGACCCTGGGCTCTTCCAGGGGGACATCACGTGGGCGCCGGTGACACAGGAGCTTTACTGGCAGGTGGCACTTGACGAGTGAGTGGTGTTTGTCCCTCCTGGCTCAGCTGCAGGGCTCAAGGCTCGATGATTTTGGAGCTGACAGACCCAGGGTTTAGGGGTCAGTGGATCCCCAAAGCCACATCCTTGTCCCTGCTGTCCTCGCAGCTTTGCCATCGAGCAGTCAGAGAACGGCTGGTGCAGCCAGGGCTGCCAGGCCATCGTGGACACGGGGACATTCCTGCTGACCGTGCCCCAGGAGTACCTCGAGAGCATCCTGGAGGCCCTGGGGGCTCAGGAGACCAGCTATGGGGTGAGTGCAGGGATTTTTGGGGGGCCCTGCACGGGAATCAGTGCTGCTGTGTCACAAAACTCACGTGGCACCTGCAGAACAAGGGACAGCGAGGACGAGGGGACATCAGGCTGAGAAGGTTGGGAATGTTCAGCTTGGAGAGGAGAAGGTGGTGTGGAGACCTCACTGCACCCTCCAGGAACTGAAGGAGCTGCAAGGAAGCTGGAGAGGGACTTGGGACAAGGGATGGAGAGACAGGATGAGGGGAATGGGTTCAGATTGAAAGAGAGGAAATTTAGGTTTGATATTGGGAGGGAATTCTGCCCTGTGAGGGTGGGGAGGAGCTGGGATGGAATTCCCAGAGAAGCTGTGGCTGCCCCTGGATCCCTGGGAGTGTCCAAGACCAGGCTGGACAGGGCTTTGAGCAACCTGGGATGGTGGGAGGTGGAATGAGATGAATTTTAAGTTCCTTCCAACCCAAACCATTCCGTGATTCCATGCTGTGGCACTGCCAGGGGATGGAGCGTTTGTCACCCTGCTGTGCCAGGCTCTCTCTCCTGTCCCTGCCAGCCCTGTCCCTGTCCCCACAGTACGCCGTGGACTGCACGGACACCCAGAGCATGCCCCCCATCACCTTCCTCATCGGCGGCGCTCAGCTCCCGCTCTCCCCCTCTGCCTACGTCCTGGACGTACGTTCTGACCTCATCCCGCCGAATTCCCAGGGAATTCCAAATTCTGGAACAACCCAGAGCTCCCTGGCCGGCTGTGCTCTCTCCCTGGTGTGTGTTTGAAGCTCTGACCTCTGTCATTCCCTCCCGCAGAGCAATGGCTACTGCACCCTGGGCATCGAGGTCACCTACCTGCCCTCCACGGACGGACAGCCCCTCTGGATCCTGGGGGACATCTTCCTGAAGGAATATTACACCATCTTCGACATGGCCAACAACCGCGTGGGCTTTGCCCCGTCGGTCTAGGAAAAGGAGGAAGGGAATTCCAGCTCCTCTCCCTGCCCAGCACGGCCGTGCCGACGCTGCTGGGGTGCCACGGCATTCCCAGGGACATTTCTGCTCCTTTCCCTCGGGATTTCTGTGTCCTCGCCGCCTCCTGTAACAAATAAAACATCCCAAACGGTCTCTGAGCTCCTGGGTTTGTTGGGAGCATCCCGAGGGGTTCAAACTGCCTTTCTCCAGCAAGGTGAGTGCTGGGATAAACTCCATAAAGCCCCAGGGCTGGGCAGTGTCACCTCCAACCATCGGGGAACCTCAGGGGAGAAGCCCCCGACCTCCCTGGCAGCTGGAAAAGGGTTAAAAAAGCTGGGAAAAGCCCTGTGGTTTATCCAAGCTGGGAAGGTGAGTCACGACACCCCAGTGACCCCTAAACCCTGAGGTGGGGCTGTTCAACCTGGGAACACTGCACTGGAATATCAGGAATTGTGGGTGGGTGTGACCAAAGGGAATGGGGAACACCCCGGGCGGGGGGACATTGGGTGACCCCACTCTTTCCCGGGATCCAGACTCTTTTCCTGGAAGTTCTTTATCCCTGGAGCTCATTTAGGAATGCACAGCTCTGTCACTTGCCGCGGGAAGGACACTCTTGGTGTCAAAATATTGACACAGCCTGAGTGCGCTGGGACAGACTAGGTGGGCGCAGACAGCAGGGAAGGACATTCCTCCTCCTCCTCCCTCTGGAATGGGAAGTTCCTGCTGGAAATGAGGTGGTGGTGGCCCGAGGGGACAGGGAAAGGTTGTCCTTGCTGGTCTCTCCTGTCCTGTCCTGTCCTGTCCTGTCCTGTCCTGTCCTGTCCTGTCCTGTCCTGTCCTGTCCTGTCCTGTCCTGTCCTGTCCTGTCCTGTCCTGTCCTGTCCTCTCCTCTCCTCTCCTCTCCTCTCCTCTCCTCTCCTCTCCTCTCCTCTCCTCTCCTCTCCTCTCCTCTCCTCTCCTCTCCTCTCCTCTCCTCTCCTCTCCTCTCCTCTCCTCTCCTCTCCTCTCCTCTCCTCTCCTCTCCTCTCACCTGTCCAAGTCAAGGCAGATCCACCAGGATGCGATGGAGGAGGAAGAGGAACTTTAGGAGGTTTGCTGAAGATTCCAACCATCATTCCATCCCCAAAAAACTGGGATGGAATCAGCCAGGCCGTGCTGCCCTCAGCTCCGCAGGCACCTGGGTCGCTCCAGCCCATTCCCAGAATGCCAGCAGCAGGAATTTCCCTTCGCCGCGGAGGGTGTGTGTTTCTCCTTTGTTTTCCGGAAAGCTCGAGCCGGGAGAAAAAGCCTTTGAGATGGTGATAAGGACAGCATTTCGCTTTTTATCGGATGCCCCGTGTTTGGTCTCGGTATCGGAGGCACTGGGTGAGGAGGGAAATCGGGGTGGGTGAGGTGACAAACTCGCCGCGACTTGGTAACAAACTCACAGCGACTTGGTGACAAACTCGCCGTGATTCAGTGACAAACTCGCCGCGATTCAGTGACAAACTCGCCGCGATTCGGTGACAAACTCGCCACGACTTGGTGACAAACTCGCCGCGATTCGGTGACAAACTCGCCACGACTTGGTGACAAACTCGCCACGACTTGGTGACAAACTCGCCACGATTCGGTGACAAAGCGGCGGTGGAGGGTTGGGAGCAGGGATTGAGGGAAGGAGTGAGATCCTGGCTATTCCCAGCCTGTCGTGGAGGTGCCACCGAGCCATGGCCACCAGCGGGGCCATGTGGGGACTGGCGATGGCCCTGCTGTGCCTCCCGCTCGGGGAGGGGACAATCAGGTGGGTCTGGGGCAGGTTTGGGGTGAGGATGAGGGGTTTGGGTTGAAGATTGGAGTGAGGATGAGGGGTCTGAGGTGAGGATTGGGGTGAGGATGAGGGGTCTGGGGTGAGGATGAGGGGCTTGGGGTGAGGATGAGGGGTCAAGACTGGGGTGAGGATGAGGGGTCTGGGGCAGGTTTGGGGTGAGGATCAGAGGTGTGGGGCAGGATCGGGGCGAGTTTGAGGGGTTTGGGGTGAGGCTGAGGGGTTTGGGGTGAGGATGAGGAGTGTGGGACAGGATTGGGGTGAGGATGAGGGGTTTGGGGTGAGGATGAGGGGTTTGGGGTGAGGATCAGGGGTCAGGGGCAAGATTGGGGTGAGGATCAGGGATCTGGATCTGGATCTTGCTGCCTTCTCCTGCAGGAGGAGGGGCAGGATGGGGGTGAAGATCAGGGGTTTGGGGTGAGGATGAGGGGTTTGGGGCAGGACTGGGCTGAGGCTGAGAGGTTTGGGGCGAGGGTCAGGGCTTTGGGATTAGGATGAGGGGTCTGGGGAGGACAGGGGGGCACACCTGTGTCTCTCTGCCCCCGCAGGATCCCCTGAGGCAGGGCAGCTCCGTGCGGGAGCTGCTGAGACGCAAGGGGCTGCCGGAGGAGTTCCTGAACAACCTCCGAGGGGATCCAGGGAGGAAATACCAGCTCGGAGGGGCTGTGGCCTATGAACCTCTGCTGAACCACCTGGATGTGAGTGAGAAAGCTTTGACTCTCCCCCCCTGAGCCAGCTCGGCTTTTTGGGAATGCCCTCCTGCTCTCCTGGCTCCCTCCCATCCCCAGTTCAGCACCTTGGGTAGGGATTTTTGGGGTTTAAAAAAACCCAAAAAGGTCCCAAAAGGGGGAGGACAGGAGGCATCAGCTGGGGTTGGAACAGGGAAATCTTTTCTCCAAAAAGCAGTGCTGATGGTTCTGGAGCAGATCCACCATTCCTGGCCTGGCTGCTCCACGTCCAGAACAAATCATTGTCCCTTTCTGTGTTCAGTGCTCTCCAGGACCACAGATTTGGGGTTTGAGCAGAGGGCACGGAGCTGAAAACTCCAAAAAACCCAGGCAGGAGCAGAAACCCACCAACACTTTTCTCCCCAGACCTTCTACTTCGGGGAGATCGGCGTCGGGACCCCTCCCCAGAATTTCCTGGTGATCTTCGACACCGGCTCTGCCAACCTGTGGGTTCCTTCCACCTACTGCCAGAGCCCAGCCTGCGGTGAGACCTCTGTGGGAGCAGGGACAGGGACACCAGTGCCACCAGAGGGGCTCTGGGGCCACCAAACTGTGGGTTTGGTGGAGACCTGGGGGTTGTCACCTTCTGTCCCTGCAGAGGACCACGCCAGGTTCAACCACAGCCTGTCCTCCACCTTCGTGGGCATCGATGAGAGCTACACCCTGAGCTATGGGTTTGGGGACCTGGCCGTGCTGCTGGGGTGTGACACTGTGACAGTGAGTGACCCCCCGAGGGGCTGGGGTGTGGACAAGCAGCCCAATTGGGGTTAAAACCCCAGGAAATAGCTTAAAAATGCCTTTTTATTCTGGGGGTTGGCGACTGGTTAGTTTAAGGTGTGTCAGCGTGAATTCATTCTGATATTCAGATCTGCAAACAAACTCATTCCCACTCCTCTGGGCTTTCCAGCCCTGATTTGGGATAAGGAAGGGATATCTGCACAAGAATTTGCTTTATGTGAATCTGAGCTTTGTCCTTCCGGGATAATAAGGAATGTTCTGGGTGAGGCTTGCACGCAGTGAAAATGGGAATTTAAAGTGATTTGAGAGGTGAAGCTGGGTTTGGGGGTATTTTAATAAATAATAAATGGGAATTTAAACTGATTTAGGAGGCAAAGCTGGGTTTGGGGGTATTTTTATAAATAAAAAATAAATTAATAAATTAACAAATAATTATTAATAAATTAATTATTACTAAATAATAAATTTAGACAATAATTAATAAATAAATTTTTATGGAATTATAAGGGTGAAAGGACAAAACTGAGAGTCAGGCTGCTCAGTGATGGGGAAAAGCTCAGCCTCTCCCAGGGCAGATTCACCTTTGTGACCAAACCCTGACATCTCCCATCACCTTCCCCGTCCCTTCAGATCCACAACATCATCCTCAGCAACCAGGAGTTCGGCCTGAGCCTGGATGAGCCCAGCAGCCCCTTCTACTACCTGGATTTCGATGGGATTTTGGGCATGGCTTACCCCGGCGTGGCCATCCCTGGTTTCCCCACGCTGCTGCAGAATTTGCTGCAGCAGCAGCAGCTCAGCAAACCCATCTTCAGCTTCTACTTCTCCCGGTGAGACCCTCGGGCAGCAGCTCCCTTTTCCATGGATCCGTCTTTCCCTCCCTTCTCCCCTCACCCCTATGTGCTTTGCCACTTTTTTGGGGCAGAAATGCAGATTTTGGCCCAATTTTGGGTCTGATTTTGGGTCTGATTTTGGGTCTTTCCAGCAACCCCACGTATAATTACGGTGGGGAAGTCATCCTGGGCGGGGTTGACCCCCAGCTGTTCTCCGGGGGAGGTTTTATGGGCTCCTGTGGTCCAGGAATTGTACTGGAAGATTGGCATTGAGGGGTGAGTGCTGCAAAATTCCAAACATTCCGGGGTTTGGAGTGGGTTTGGAATGGTTTGGAGCGGGTTTGGAATGGTTTGGAATGGATTTGGGATGGTTTGGAGTGGGTTTGGAATGGTTTGGAGTAGGCTTGGAATGGGTTTGGAATGAGTTTTTAATGGGTTTGGAATGGGTTTGGAGTGGGTTTGGAATGGGTTTGGAGTGGGTTTGGAATGGTTTGGAATGGATTTGGAATGGTTTGGAGTGGGTTTGGAATAGGTTTGGAATGGGTTTAGAGAGGGTTTGGAATGGTTTGGAATGGTTTGGAGTGGGTTTGGAATGGGTTTGGAGCTGGTTTGGGATGGTTTGGAGTAGGCTTGGAATGGGTTTGGAATGAGTTTTTAATGGGTTTGGAATGGGTTTAGAGAGGGTTTGGAATGGTTTGGAGTGGGTTTGGAATAGGTTTGGAATGGGTTTAGAGAGGGTTTGGAATGGTTTGGAATGGTTTGGAGTGGGTTTGGAATGAGTTTTGAATGGGTTTGGAGTGGGTTTGGAGTGGGTTTGGAATGGTTTGGAGTGGGTTTGGCATAGATTTGGAAAGGGGTTGGAAAGGGTTTGGAATGGGTTTGGAATGGTTTGGAATGGGTTTGGAATAGTTTGGAATGGGTTTGGAGTAGGTTTGGAGTGGGTTTGGAATGGTTTTGAGTGGGTTTGGAATGGTTTGGAATGGTTTGGAGCAGGTTTGGAATGGGTTTGGAAAGGGTTTGGAATGGTTTGGAGTAGGTTTGGAATGGTTTGGAATGGGTTTGGAATGATTTGGAGTGGGTTTGGAATGGTTTGGAATGGATTTGGAATGGTTTGGAATGGTTTGGAATAGGTTTGGAATGGGTTTGGAGTTGGTTTGGAATGATTTGGAATGATTTGGAGTTGGTTTGGAATGGTTTGGAGCGGGTTTGGAATAGGTTTGGAGCGGGTTTGGAATAGGTTTGGAAAGGGTTTGGAACAGGTTTGGAATGGTTTGGAGCAGGCTTGGAATGATTTGGAATGGGTTTGGAGTTGGTTTGGAGTGGGCTTGGAGTGAGTTTGGAGCAGTTCGGAATGGGTTTGTTTCGGGTTTGGAATTGTTTGGAGTAGGTTTGGAATTGTTTGGAGTAGGTTTGGAATAGGTTTGGAATAGGTTTGGAGCAGGTTTGGAGCAGGTCTGAGGTCCTTTCCAACCCCTTTCCCGCTGCTCCTCCAGGTTCTCCATCGGGCTGTCGGTCACTGGTTGGTGCAGCCAAGGCTGTCACGGCATTGTGGACACTGGGACATTCCTGCTGACCATCCCAGCCCAGCTCATGCCAGCCCTGCTGCAGGCTCTGGGCGCAGAGGAGAGCGACGATGGGGTAGGTGGGCAGGATGGAGATGGTGCTGAGCTGTGGAGGCTCCCAGAGTATCCAAAAGACCCAAAAATCCCACCTGGAACAGCCCTGCAGCGGTGTAAAAATGAAATAATCTGATAAATGAGGGCCTGGCTCATTTATCAGAGCTGTGCTGACCCTCAGGGAGGGTGGCCAGGGTGACCACTGGAGAAAGGCCAGTGGCCAGGGTGACCCCTGGAGAAAGGAGGGTGTCCAGGGTGACCACTGGAGAAAGGCCAGTGCCACTCCTGGGTGTCCTGACCCCTCCTTGCCTCTCCTGCAGTTCCTCGTTGACTGCAGCGCTGTCCCCAAAATGCCCACCCTGTTCTTTGCCATCGCTGGATCCTGGTTACCACTGCCTCCCGCTGTCTACGTCCTACAGGTAGGTGGGATTCCCCCATCCCAACGGGAATTTGCAGTTCTGCCTGGGAGAAAATCAGAATTTCTTTCCTAACACCCAATTTCACGGAGCTTTCGCTGCCTGCCTGTGGCCGTGGGGATGGAATTGGCCTGGAATTGACTTTTCTTCCCCCAGAATGATGGCATCTGCACCGTGGGGGTGGAGAGAACCTACGTGGCCTCTTCCAGCGGCCAGCCCCTCTGGATCCTCGGGAATCTCTTCCTCCGGCAGTATTATTCCATCTTCGACATGGCCAACAACAGGGTGGGCTTTGCCACGGCAGCTTAGGGATGCCGAGCGTCATCCCAAAAATTTCCGGGGAGATTTTATCCCTGGAACGCCTCTCTCAGGTCCTGGTGTGGTGATGAGCAGGGAATAAAGGACTGTGAATCCAACTTGAGGTTTCCCAGCATTTCCTGGGCTTTCAGATGCTCAGGGAGCATTTGGATTGCAGAAATGACAAATTTGGGGACTTTTTTTTGATTCTTTTTTTTTTAATGGGACCCAGATCCCTGCTGGAGCCGGCTGGGAAACTGGGATTAGAAGGGAGAATTTCAGGCTGCACTTCCTGGGATTTCAGATGCTCAGGGAGCCTTTGGATTGCATAGATTACAAATTTGGGGGCTTTTTTTGGTTCTTTTTTTTATTTTCATGGGCCCCAGATCCCTGCTGGAGCCGGCTGGGAAACTGGGATGAGTAGGAGAATTTCAGGCTGCACTTCCTGGGATTTCAGATGCTCAGGGAGCCTTTGGATTGCAGAAATGACAAATTTGGGGACTTTTTTTTGATTTTTTTTTTTTCCATGGGACCCAGATCCCTGCTGGAGCCGGCTGGGAAACTGGGATGAGTGGGAGAATTTCAGGCTGTGCTCAGGCTGAGGATTCCCTGGCTGGAGGCTTCGGGAACCAGTTTGGAGCAGGATGTGCAGAACGAGGAGCTGCGTGTGAACAGCTCCAGGTCCCTTGGGGTTTTTTTTTTCCCAAGGGCGAATTGCCCACGTGCATTTGCAAATAAATGAGGGATTAAATCAGGGATTGAAGTGTCATGCAAAGAGCTCAGGCTGAGGAAAACACCTGGGCTGTAAAACTCATGGCTGCAGCCTCTGAGGGTGGTGGTGAGGAGGGATTTGAGGTGCCCGAGGGTTGGGATGTGTGGATGTCCCCTGAGAGGAGCTGCTGGACGCAGGGACAGATGGAATGGGATGGTTCCTGGTGCCTGGGGCAGATCTGAGGCTGTCCTCGAGCTCCAGCGGGTGTGATGCTCAGGGGATGTAGGATCATGGCATGTCACCACCCCAAAAATCTGCTGTTTCCAGCCAAATCTGCCAGCAGGAAGGTCCTGGCCACTGAAACCCCATCCTGTGGCCACAGGCAGTGTGGTGACACTGTGTCCTGGGGACTCGAGGTGCCATGGGGTGCAGCTGGGCAGGGCCCCCAGTGCCCCCTCCTGCTACAGTACATCTCACCCCAAATCTCCGTGCTCCTGGCACAGCTTCCCTGGAACCCCTGGGGCTCAACGGTCCCATAAGGAGGGGACAAAGCCCCCTGTGCCTCGAGCCTGCCAGCAACCCCTCCGGGGTTAAAAGAACCTTGGGGCAAAGAGCTCCATGATTCTTGTGTGATTCCTGTGTGATTCTGGGGCAAAGGGATGCAGGATTCCTGTGTGATCCTGGTGCAAGGAGCTCCATGATCCCTGTGTGATCCTGGGGCAATGGGATAAAGGATTCCCGTGTAATCCCGGTGCAAGGGGATGCAGGATTCCTGTGTAATCCCGGTGCAAGGAGCTCCATGCTTCCTGTGTAATCCCGGTGCAAAGGGATGAAGGATTCCCGTGTAATCCCGGTGCAAGGGGATGCAGGATTCCCGTGTAATCCCGGTGCAAGGGGATGCAGGATTCCCGTGTAATCCCGGTGCAAGGGGATACCCGATCCGGTTCACGGCACCGCACACCCGAACACAGCGCTCCCTTCACCTCCCACCCCAACCCTCCTCTCCCGACCCCCTCTTGGGGTGCAAACCCCCACTTTTGGGGTGAAAAACCGCATTTTTCTGGAGGACAACACCCCTATTTCAGGGAAGGAAACCACCAAGCCCCAACTCCCGCCGCGGCCCGGGCGGGGACTACAAGTCCCGGCAGGCGCGGACTGCAGCTCCCGGCGTGCCCGGGGCCGGCGGAGCGGAGCGAGGGCAGCGGAACGGGCCGCGCCGGGCCGGGCGGGCGCTGCTGCTGCCCTCCCTCGGCACGGGGCCGAGCCGGGCCGAGCCGACCCCAGCCGGGC
This sequence comes from Entomyzon cyanotis, assembly GCA_024500445.1. Classification (NCBI taxonomy): domain Eukaryota; kingdom Metazoa; phylum Chordata; class Aves; order Passeriformes; family Meliphagidae; genus Entomyzon; species Entomyzon cyanotis. Next base: position 3,880,422 of record JAKEPQ010000908.1, on the reverse strand, counting down.
CGGGCGGAGCCGAGCGGAGCCGAGGAGCCGAACCGAACCGAGCCGAGCAGCCGAACCGAGCCGGGACGGGCAGAGCCGAGTGGAGCCGAACTGAGCCGAGCAGCCGAACCGAGCTGGGCCGAGCGCAGCCGAGTGAGGCCGAACAGAGCCGAACCGGCCCTAGCGCAGCCGAACCGAGCCGAACCGAGCCGAGCCGAGCCGAACCGAGCCGGGCCGAGCCGAGCCGAGCCGAGTGAGGCCGAGCAGAGCCGAGGGTCGCCGAGCGGTGCCGAAGCACTTCGTTTCCTCGGCCGTTCCCCGCGGGTGAGTGAGGGCCGAGGGGTCCCGGGGCTCCGCGGGGAGGGGGGCTCAGCAACCGTGACCCCCTCGGCTCGGAGCCCACCCTGCTGGGGTGGTACGGGGCTGCTGGGGTGCTCCCCCTTCTCCTGCGCCATCTCGGGCCGCTTCGAACTCCTAGTTGCTTTTTTCCCCCTTTATTTTGCTGTAAATAATCAGCCCCCCCGCCCCCCGGGCCTCCCCTCGCCCCCGGCAGTGGCCCCCGGGAGGCTCCAGCCCGGCTGCGGGGGGAATTTTGGGGCTCTCCGGCAGCTCCTCCCGGCGCTCCCTCCCAAAAATCCGGTTGCGAGACCCCCGGCAGCCCGGGGGGGACCTGCCCGGGTCGCCGTTCCCATGGGGAACCCCCCGAACGCGTGGGGAAACTGAGGCACGGATGCTCCGGAACGCCCGGGGGGTTCCCGCTTTGGGGGACACAGAGTGGGACTCCTTTTGGGGTCTGAGAGGATGGGAAAAGTTGGGATAGCTCGTGTCGCACGGCTTTTAGGGGGTCACCGAGAGGACACACAGTGTGTCCCCAAACCCCAGGGAATTTTGGGGGGCATAGAGCCCCGAGTTTCCAGCCGCCCGTTAATTATATTCATGAATTAATTGCGAGGCAGGAAAGGATTACGTAGCCCCCAGAGCTTCGGGGAGTCAGATGATGGGGGAAAAAATTTCCTTTTAAAAAAAAAACAACAAAACAACCCAAAACAAACCCAAAAAACCCCCAGAAACACAGAGAAAATCTGGTGGTTATTGTGCTCTCCTAAGATAAATAAATAAGCCGGTGCGAGTCCGGGGAAAGCAGGGCTCGTTTCCAGGAATCCCGGCGCTCCTGCGCGTTCCCAGCCCTTGGGGCACGGGGGGAGTTGGTGTTTTTTATATAACACACACTCGGGCAGGCAGCGAAGGGGGGCTTTAGGGGGTTTATTTTTTATTTTTCCCCCCTTGCTCTGTACTTCCCTGCCGTGTTTGCTCGCCTTCATGCACGGCTGCTCCGGAATGGAGCTGGTTTCTCCCAGCCCGTTCTTGCTCACCTGCCGCAGGAACGATCCGCCGTGGAAAACCACGCAGGGGAATGGTGGGAATTTGGGATTGGGGTGTCTGGGGATGGGAACCCCCCGGATTTGGGTGGGGATGGGGATGGTGGGTCAGGCCAGCACGTGGAGGGCAGCCCGGTGTTTTCCGAGGGATGCTGGGTTCGCTTCCTGAGGGATTCTGGGTTGGCTTCCCGAGGGATGCTGGCCCGGCGTGTTTTCCAGGGGATGCCGGCCTTGCCCGCCCTTATCAGGAGGAAACTGCGCCGGGGTGGAGCTGGCTGCAGCGGGGCCATCCAGCATCCGGGTGTTTGGGATGGAGTTGGGATTCCAGCCGGGCCTTTTATTGCTTTTTCCACGCTCCGCGGCGCCGGGTTTGCGGCACGGGGGTGTTGCTGGTCCCCCTACCCTGCCCTGCCCTGCCCTGGGTTCCCTGTTTGCCGTGGGGGACAGGAAGAGCCCCATGGATCACTGGAGAAGGGGGGCACGGCCTGAGCAGCCGCACTGGGGGTGTCCCACTCTAAAAATCTACAGTGCTGAGGGTAAAAACATCCTCTGGTGTCGTGGAGTGTTGGAATGGGGAGCTGGGGCTCTGATGGGGTGGCACTGATGGGATCTCATCCCTGGATTGCTGTTTCTCCCTCCTTTCCTGGGGTGCAGGCAGGAGGGATGGAGCTGCCACATCCCTGTCCCCGCTGTGCCATCCCTGGGGACAGCTGGAGTTTTTGGGGTGGTTTTGGAGGACACCTCTATCCAGACTTGCCCAAAGGGAGCTGTTTTGTAACTGCCCTGTGCGGGGTTATCCCCTTTCCCGGGCAAAGAGGAAGCAGGCAGGGGAAGCAGTGGTGTCCTGGGCGTGGGGCTGTGGCCTGGCAGTGCCACCACATGGCCCTGTGGCAGCACCGTGTCAGCTGTGCTGCTGGGGACTGTTCCATGACAACTTCCCAGATCCCCTGCTTGCTGTGGGAGGTTCCCAGGAATCCCAGGAGGATCCCAGGAGGATCCCAGGAAGCAGTGCTGGGTGTTTGACACCCCCATAAGAGAGCAGAGGGGGTGCCAGGGGTTCTGTCACCACCCTGTGGTGGCTTTCCCATGGTGGCACCACCTCCATGAGCTTTGCCAAGTGTGATCCTGGTGTGGAGGCAGCTAGGGTTACATTGGTGATTCCTGGTGTGATTCCTGGTGTGATCCTGGTGATTCCTGGTGTGATCCCAGTGATTCCTGGTGTGATCCCAGTGATTCCTGGTGTGATCCCGGTGATTCCTGGTGTGATCCCGGTGATTCCTGGTGTGATCCCAGTGATTCCTGGTGTGGTTCTGGTGATTCCTGGTGTGATCCTGGTGATTCCTGGTGTGATCCCGGTGATTCCTGGTGTGATCCCAGTGATTCCTGGTGTGATCCCGGTGATTCCTGGTGTGATCCCGGTGATTCCTGCTGTGATCCCGGTGATTCCTGGTGTGATCCTGGTGATTCCTGGTGTGATCCCGGTGATTCCTGGTGTGATCCCAGTGATTCCTGGTGTGATCCCAGTGATTCCTGGTGTGATCTCACTGGTGATTCCCTGGATGAGCCATGGTCATTGTCACCATCCCTGTCACACTTGGAAAGGTGGAAGGGATGATCTCCTCCTGACCATACAGGGATTACATGCCCATCTTTTTTCCCTCTCACTGGCCTGTCCAGGTTCAATCCATTCCAAGTTCCTCCTCCTGGCACTTGGCTTTGGTTGGAGCAGGTTTTCCATGCAGATTTGCCTGCCCAGGGTTCCCCCAACACGGTCAGCCCAGGCATGCAGGAGGCCAAGCTCTGGGATGGAGCTCCAGGTCCTGCTCCTCACCTTCCAGGGAGGCTGAGAAAACCGGGAATAGGGGGATGCTCCATTTCCAGAGGCACAGAGGGGCTTGAGGGGTGTTTTGGGGATGTGAGTCCCGCATGGCTGGAGTTGGGATGAGCCCTGTGGGACGATTTGAAGGGCGGTGGGTGGGATCACCTGGGAAGGGTTCAAGGTCCCTACAGGTTGTGCCACCTTATCTCGAAAGCCTCTTCCAAGAATCGCCCCCGGGGCTTTTGTCACCTTCCCTGCCAGGGCTTTGGGCTCCAAACAAGCTCCCCACACCCTCCGTCCCCTCCTTTGGTTAAATGGGTGCAAATTCCGGATAAACCTGAAACGCCCCGCGTGGGGACGGCTGGGGGAGTTCTCGGAGCCTCAGGGACAAGCGAGGCTGTAACCTCAGCATTTTGGGGTGGGAATTTTTTGGGGGGAAATGAGGAAAGGGCTGCATCCACCTGCACAAACGGGGAGGGTTTCCTTCCCAAGGGAGGAGGGTGCCAGTGGGTTTGGCCACACATTTTGGGGAGCAGGTGAAGGGCTTGCCTGGAGAAATCCAGGTGGGAAAAACCTCCTGCACGGCGCAACGTGCCCGGCAGAGGCGGCAGCGCCGCGGCCAGGAGCAGCCCCGGTGGCGCCGGCAGCGTGCCAGGCCAGGGGCTGGACTGGCAGCGGGGGCTCCCGAGAGACCAGTGTGACCTTCACGGAGCGGGGCAGTGCCGGGCTGAGCCTGGCAGAAAGGAGTGACAGCCCCAAGCTCTGCCGAGCGGGTAAGGCCGGGCGGGAGAGGTGCTGCCAGGGGGGATGGCGAGCCCTGGGCTGGTTTGGGAGGGCGAGTCACGGGTTGTCCCCAGTTTATTTGTTCCCGGTGTCCCCCATGGCCATGGGATGGTTACACGAGCTGTGCCTGCGGGCTGGGGGCTGGACAGGGCGTATTTATAAATATTACCTCCTTGCAGCAGCATGGGGCTCGCAGGGAGGGAGGGAGGGAGGGAGGAGGGATGGAGGCGGCGCTGGGAGTGCCTCTGGCACCGGGAGTGGGGCCACGGGGTGGCCGCTGTCACCTTGTGCCGGTGGCGAGTGGCACCATGAGCTCGGAGCTCTGGTTTTGCCGAGCATCCCCTAGTTTTCTGGGATGGTTTCTAGGATTTTGGGAGCGTGCGGCGGTTCTGTCCCAACCCCGTGGATCCCAGCTGCGGGCCGGGATGTGCCATCCTGCCAGCTCCCCTGCTCCCTCATTTACGCGGTTATTTAAAATAGCCAACACCCAAATCGCCTGGAGTGACCCCGAGCTGGGGTTTGAATTTAAAAACCTTCGGGGCTGCGCTCCTGGCTCCCTCCTTTCCCGAGGGATGTGGAGCTGTCCCCTCCAAGGTCACCGCTGTCCCCTGCTCCCGTCCCCGCCATCCGGGGCTGATTAATCACCGCGCCCGGGGTGGTGCTTCGGCCCATCCTCCTGCCTGTTCACACTTTTATTTTTAATTGCTGCCGGCGGGGGGAGGCTGCGGGCGGGCGGGGGCTGTGAATTCCCGGCGCGGTCAGTTGGACAGTGATGTTTCAATCAGGGCTTTGGTCACCTTTTGGGGTCACGCTGCGGTCCCGAGGGTCCCCCTGCCTGTCGCTGTCCCCAAACCTCCACCTGCAGTGCCCGGCTGGGTGATGCTCTGCAGCCACCCCTCGCTGTGTTGGGCTTTTTGGGGTGAAAGCGAGGATTTTTGGGGTGTAGAGACACACCGGAGCGAGGCTGTGTGTGTATTATTAACCCCATAATGACTGCCCTGCCCTGATGGGCTCTCCTGGCCCTATCCTGGCACCACCAGAACCACGGGGGCTTTTTCTGGTCCCCGTTAATTCAGTGACGCTGTGACAAGGGACTGGTGGCACAAAGCACCGGCGATTGATGCTTCCCCCTCCACTGATCCCCTGCTCAGTGCCAGCCTCACCTGGGGGTTTGGGACGGCTGGGGACAGCCCTGATAATGTTTTTCCCGTGCCGGATCCCTCGGCCTTTTGCAGGCTGGGTGTTTAGCGCGGGGCAGGGAAAGCATTTGGCCTCTGACCCAGCGCCTGTTAACAACGTCCCGCTCCACGTTCATGAGATGCCGCGGCTAAAAACAGTCCTGGTGACTCAGTCTCTCGCCGGTGGTGTCAACTGACCCCGGCGTGGCTCTGCCAAGCCCCTCCTTTGCCTGCTCCTTCTCCCTTTCAGGGCTGGCAAGGAGGCTCTGGATGGGGTTGGGGTGGCTCTGCCTGCCCCACACGGCTCTGGGGTGGGCACTGCGGCTCTGGGGGGGTTGGAGATGGGGTTATCCCGCTGCTTTCCCACCCCCCGTGCTCATCCCAGAGGCTGGATGGGATGTCTGGAGCCTCTGCTCCAACCTCATGGCTGGTGTTGGTGTTGGAGCAGTTTCCAAGGATGGAGGTGGCCCTAGTGTCCCTGTTTGGGGGGAGGAATCCTGTCCTGTGACCCCTGTCCTGCAGCTCCTTCCTGGGGCTGCCCACCCCACGCATTCCCAGGCAGATGAAGGACCTGGCCACCCTCTGTGGGTGTCCTGGCAGGGCACAAGTCACCCCCGTGGTGGCTTTGCCGTGTCTGGTGAGTGCCCAGCTGTGGGGCTGGGCACAGCTCAGGTGGCTCCAGCTGCATTCCTGACATGGATCTCCTCCTCCCCGGCATCGCCATCCTGCTGGGCAGAGCTGGGAATGCTGGAGGGACCCCGTGAGCTGCTGAGCTGTGTCACCACGGAATGCTTGGGGACCTTAAATCCCATCTCCTTCCACGGGCAGGGACACATCCCACTGTCCCAGGTTGCTCCAAACCCTGTCCAGCCTGGCCTTGGACACTTCCAGGGATCCAGGGGCAGCCACAGCTTCTCTGGGAATTCCATCCCAGGGCCTCCCCACCCTCACAGCAAAGAATTTTATCCCAATATCCCATCTAACCCTGTCCTCTGGCAGTTTGAAACCATTCCTCCTCGTCCTGGCTCTCCAGACCTTTTTCTCTCTCCATCTTTCTTGCCAGCTCCCTAATCTTTGCCTTTGCCAAAATCCAGGTGCTCACTCTGCATCCCCTCTGGGCACACAGAGGGTGAGGGATCCCCTGCAGTGACAAGGGACAGCTTTTGCCCCTCTGTATTTCCAGAGGTGTCCCTGCAGCCCCTGGGTGACACCAGCCTGGCCTCCAGTCCACAGCAGCAGTGGCTGCATCAATTTTTCCAGGCTTTTTCTCATCCCCATCGCTCCCTCCCATGCTGCGGTGAGAAAACCAAGCAGGTCTGGAGGGGTTTTTTTGCAACTTCCCCCACCCTGCACTCCTCGTGGCTGCCAAAAATGAGGAACACGGGGCTGGCCCAGAGCACGGAGGAGCTGTGACCTGCTGGCCCTGGCAGCTGGAGGGTCCCCAAACCCCTCAGTTCTGCACCCAGGTAACCCCTGTCCCCCTCCCCATATGGCAGGGTGGCAGCTGTCCCCAGGCTGGGACATTGCCTGGGGTGGCTCTGTTAGGTGTGTGGCTCGGTGGCAGCTCGGTGACATTGGACACTCCCGTATCAAACCCCTGTGGCTGGCTGGACCCAGCCGTGCCTGGCCAGGTTGGTGTCCCCTGTGCCACCTCCCTGCCACCCTCGTGTCCCTCCCCACCCCCCGGCGTTTGAAAACGAGAAACGAGGAAGGAAGGAAGGGCAGGCTGGGCCGGCCGCTGGTGACAAACAGCTGTTTTCACTTCTTTCTTCTCCTTTTCCTTTCCACTGCCCCTCGTTTCCCGGCCCAGAGCGGGGCTGGGGTGGGTGGATGGTGCCTGCCCTGCGCCCCCTCCTTCCCCCGGGGGTCTCCACTCCCACCCGGAGCTGCCGATTGATTTTTCCGCTCATAAACTGCCTGATCGACCAGGAAATAAGCACAGGAGGGAGCAGGGCTGGGCAGCAGCGAGTTTGGGGGTTCTCAGCCGAGCAGGGCATCGCTCCCCCTTTTCAGAGGGGTGTGTGGCACTCGCAGGGGTGCTGTGACAGTGCCTGTGACGGTGCCACCTCCCCTGCCCAGGGTAAGGCGATCCGCGGGGCTAAATCTGGAAAACACCTGCCAGCAGCTTGGATTGCTGAGCCAGGCTCACACCTGAGCCTGGGGACGCTGCTGTGGCTTCCCCAGGTGCTGTGTCCCTTCAGGTAGCTCTGGGTGCCCCCAGCCCCTGGGTCTGTCACCAGCCTGGCCCCCGGCGTTGCGGGGCAGCGCGCGATGTCACGCAGAACGTCGCGGCGGTTGCTGAGCAGCCGTCACCACGCTGTCACCACAGGGCTGAGGGACAGCTCGGGGTGCTGCAGAGCCCTGAGCGGGGTGAAGGGAGGGTTGGGGCAGCTCTGGGGATCCTCCAGCTGGAGCCACCCCCGAGTGCCATGCCGGGACGTTGGGTTCTTGCTGAAATAACATCCCCGGAGGGAGAGCGGGGAAGGGCCAGAAATAACCGCGCTGCTAAGTAGCGGCCGAGATATTTGGAAGGGAGATGCATTCCCTGGCTCCGGCCCCGCAGTGGGGCTGGTGGGTGCTGATGGAGCACGGCTGGAGCCTGGACAGCCCTGTGTCCTGCGGGAAAAGTGGGTTTGGGGTGGGGAGAGCAGTCAGGACCATCTGGTTTTTCCCTCTCCTTCAACCTCTCCATCTCTTTCCCAACTGCTCCATCACCCACCCTGTGCACCAGGGTGAGCCTCGCCAGGGTCTCCTCCCAGTAAGGACCAGTCTGGGGCTCAGTTAGTTCTGGGATGGCTCTGGCTCAGTGGGAAGACCCTCCCAGAAGGGTGGGATGTGTCCCCAGGGTGGGACGTGGGCCCCAGGTCCCCATCGTGTCCCACTGCCGCCCTCCTGCCGGGGCTGACTCAGAGCGAAAGCAGAAGCTGCTCAGCGTTTCGGGGGCAGGGGGAAGCCAAGCAGAACCAAAGGGGTTATTTTAAACCTGACCTGATTTCCCCCCTCTCCTCACCGAGCCCAGCTCTGACCACCCTTCCCCAGCCTCATCCTCTGCAGCTCTTGGGAGCTTTTGGCTCTCCCACCCACATTTCCCATAAGGGGGCAGCCAGGGGGGTCCTGCAGCTGGGCTGGGTGGTGGCCCCGTGGCCAGCAGGGCGCTGTGGGTGCTGTGCTGGGGGTGGCTGGGTGGTGGCCCTGTGGCCAGCAGGGCGCTGTGGGTGCTGTGCTGGGGGTGGCTGGGCGGTGGCCCTGTGGCCAGCAGAACCCAGTGGGTGCTGTGCTAAGGTGGCAGTGGCTCGGCACCCTTCATGTGACACCCTTCTGCTCCCACAAGTGCCAGCCCTTCCCTTCATCTTTGGGGTCCTACATCCCCGTTAATTCCCCCCTTAATTCAGCCTTATTCCTTCCTCTTTTGGCTCTCACTGGGATCTTTTATGGGGTCAGCTCAAACACTCCCCCATGCCCTCCTCTAACGAATCTCCAGGGCTCACTGGCCCAAGCTCTGGGCTCCCATCCCCCTCCGGACAGGCCACCATGGCTAATTAATTCCCTTCCCCTCGCCGTTCAATAGCTGCTCTCGAGCTGTGTGATCGCCTTGCCTTGATTTAATTTCCCCTCCGGGTAGCGCGTGGCACCAGCTCTGGGTGCTTCTCACTGCCGTGGTCCTTCCATCTCCAATCCCACCCAGCATTCATTCAAACACCAAAACCCCCCAGATTTGTCTGGTTTTCCCAGACAAATCTTGGCTCCTGCCTGTTCCCCTCGCAGCTTTTCCTTCAGCTTCCCCGGGATGCTGCACCCCATCCCCTCCATCCTCTCCCGCATCCCAGCCCCGCGTGGGAAAGCAGCCCCGTGGAAAGCCGTGGGTGGGGCTGCTCCCCTTGCCCCGGCATCCTCCACCCTCCTCGGGCCGCCGTCCCCTTTGTCCGGGGGAACAAGGGCCAGTCTGTGCCGGGCGGTGTCCCCTGCGGTCCCCCCCCTGTCCCCAGGCTCGCGTGCCGGGCCCGCACAGAGCCCGCCTTGTTCGCCCCGCGCCGCAGCCGAGCTTTGGCACGGCCTGGCCGGGGGTTCGGCCTGCCCCCGGCTCCTGGCACCCGCCGGCCTTTTCTTCCTGCTCTGCCCTCGCTTTCTCTTTCCCTTTCGCCGCCGCCGGGCTCGCTCTGGGATTTGCGGTCGCCGTGGGTTTGGGAAGCGGCTCCGGCGGAACAGGCGGTATGTGAGCGCACGGGGTGGGGTGCTGGATGTTCCAGCAGGGTCCTTTCCTGCCAGACCTTCATTTCTCCCTTCTCCTTATCAATCCCGGCCCTGACCACCCTTCCCCATCCTCATCCTGGGGATGTTCCCCTTCTCGGGAGCTTCCTGGGGATGCTTTTGCCTTTCCCACCCTCGTAGGTCCTGCGGCCAGGCTGGATGGGGTGACCTGGTCCTCCTGGGCAGAGCCACCCAGCAGCATCGCCACGATCCCCCTGGATTAGTCCCCATCCAGCATTCCCGCTCCCTCCCCGTGCCTCAGTTTCCCTGCCGTCGCCGTGTCGGTGACATTCTGTGTCCCTCCCCAGGGTGACCTCGGTGCCAGGCGGGCTGCCCCGTGCCACCCCTCGGTCTCGCCATGGCGTCGCGCATCGGGCTGCGGATGGAGCTGATGAAGCAGCAGGCGCAGCAGGAAGCGGAGCGGGAGCGAGTGCAGCAGCAGATGATGATGAACTACATGCAGCAGCAGCGCATGCCCGTGGCCTCCAGCCCCGCCATCAACACCCCCGTCCACTTCCAGTCCCCGCCGCCCGTGCCCGGAGAAGTCCTCAAGGTACCCCCGGTGTCCCCACCTGGCAGGGTCAGTGAGAGCCCGCGGGGTCCCTGATGGTTTTTGTCCCCTCAGGTCCAGTCCTACCTGGAGAACCCCACCACCTACCACCTGCAGAAGTCCCGGGACAAGAAGGTCCAGGCTTATCTGTCCGAAACCTACGGGAACAAATTCGCTGCCCACGTCAGTCCAGCCAGCCACTCTCCCAAGCCACCTCCGGCCGCGTCCCCCGGTGTCCGGCCTGGCCACGTCCTGTCCTCCTCGGCGGGCAACAGCGCTCCCAACAGCCCCATGGCCATGCTCAACATCGGCTCCAACCCCGAGCGGGAGGTGAGGGACTGTCCCCAGGCTGTTGGGGACACTCCCGAGGTGCTGGGAAGGGCAGAGGAGCCCACGGGCACTTGTGCTGCTTTTCCCTTTCAGTTCGATGAGGTCATCGATGACATCATGCGCCTGGATGACGTTTTGGGCTACATGAACCCTGAAGTTCACATGCCCAACACGGTGAGTGAGGGGTGGCAGGAAGGGACCAGGCCTGGGGGTGCCACAGGACAGTGGTGGCACAGAGGGGACCTTCTGCCACATCCCCCAGCAGTGGCAGCCCACACCAGCCTTGTCCCCAGAGGCAGCAACCCACAAGAATCAGTTCTCCAGCTTTTTTCCTCCCTGAGGACAGTTTGGAACCCTTTTAAAAAGCTGGGAACCCTTTTAAAAGCCAGGAGAGGGGTGTGGGGAGATGCTGGGAGAGGTTTCCCAGCCAGGAACTTCCCCAGAGCAGCACCTTGTCCTGAGTCAGATCCATCTGATCAGATCCATCTGACAGCCTGTGCTTCCCAGAGGGATTCATCCCACTCAGCCCTGCTGGGATGTGATCCATCTGCCCCATTTTAGATGTTGGCCGTGGCAGGGGATCAGCTGTGCCCTTTGCAGTCCTGTTTTCTTCACTACTCTGATGAAAGCTGCCCTAAGGGCCTGAGAAGACAACTCACCTGCCCAGGCTGTGCTCTCCCATCCCAGCTGGGCTGGATCCCTGTCCCCAGTCCAGGGCAGAGCTAACCCAGCTGTCCCTCTGCCTTTCAGCTGCCCATGTCCAGCAGCCACATGAATGTCTACAGTGGGGACCCCCAGGTGACAGCGTCACTTGTCGGTGTCACCAGCAGCTCCTGCCCCGCCGACCTCACCCAGAAGAGAGAACTCACAGGTACATCCTGGCCTGGAGCAGGCAGGGGGACAGCGAGTGACACAGCTGGGGCTGGCCTGTCCCCATGGGGGTACAGGGGCTGCAGTGCCAGCCCGGTGAGGTGTCCCCTCCGGGTGACATCGTGGGTCTGTTGCAGATGCCGAGAGCCGAGCCCTGGCCAAAGAGCGCCAGAAGAAAGACAATCACAACCTGAGTGAGTTCAGCTCTGGCTTTCCCTCTCCTGACCAATTTTCCATCACTCTTCATCCTCATTCCCACTCTCTCTGAGCTGGGTCCCCCTTCCCATCCCAGCTGGAGAGACCCCCTGAGCTGATCCTTCCTGGCTGTGCCACATGGGACACAGGAGACACCTCATTGTCCTTCTGGTGGGAGGTTAGACCTGCTGGGTTGGGGACGGAGCAGGGCTGATTCCAGAAATTCCTCATTCTGAGCTCCCCAATTCCAGAGGGTCTAGCTGGGGCTCGACTGTGGGATGTGGGACATGTGGGACATGTGGGACACAAGGGACACAGAGCTCCCCCTGCTCCTGCTGCTCCTCACTCCCATCCTTCTTGCCCGCAGTCGAGAGACGGCGAAGGTTCAACATCAACGACCGCATCAAGGAGCTGGGAATGCTGATCCCCAAGGCCAACGACCTGTACGTATCCAGGACTGGGATAACTGGGACAACTGGGACAACTGGGACAACTGGGGCCTTCCGGTGGAGCAGGGTTGAGGGGACACACTGCTGGCATCCATCTCTTTTTCCCCCCCGGGTGACAGGGACGTGCGCTGGAACAAAGGGACAATCCTGAAGGCGTCTGTGGATTACATCAAGAGGATGCAGAAGGACCTGCAGAGGTCCAGGGACCTGGAGAATCACTCGCGGCGCCTGGAGATGACCAACAAGCAGCTGCTGCTCCGCATCCAGGTGGGGTTCCCTGGGCTGTCCCCTCCCTCTGCTCCTCCCCAGCCCCACCTGGGGGTCACTCCTGCCCCGCTGAGGGGGTGGCCAGGGGGTCTCCTGCTGTTTTTGGGCTGGGAAGTCGCCAGGAGTAAAGGGTTGAGGCAAGCCTGATGTCTGAGGGTCACTGCAACGTGCTGAGCTTTCCATGGATCACCATGGATCTTCCATGAGGTCTTTGGGAGCACTTCTGCCGCCTACATCAATGTCCCTGTGCCGTGTCCCCAAGTGTGACACTCCCACCACAGCTGGGAAGTCGCCAGGAGCAAAATGTTGAGGCAAACCTGATGTCTGAGGGTCACTGCTGTGTGCTGAGCTTTCCATGGATCTTCCATGGGGCCTTCGGGAGCTCCTCAGCCCCTGCCACCTCCATCAATGTCCCTTTGCCATGTCCCTGGGTGTGACACTCCCACCAAAGCTGGAAATCACCATGAGCAAAGTCTTGAGGCAAATCTGATATCTGAGCTGTAATATGCTGAGCTTTGCATGGATCTCCCATGGGCTCCTTCCCTGGGAGTTCCATCCCTGCCACCTCCATCAATGTCCCTTTGCTGTGTCCCTGAGTGTGGCACTCCCACCAAAGCTGGGAAGTCACCAGGAGCAAACCTGATGTCTGAGGCTCACTGCAACATGCTGAGCTTTCCATGGATCTTCCATGGGGTCTTTGGGAGCTCCTCAGCCCTTGCCACCTCCATCAATGTCCCTGAGCTGTGTCCCTGGGTGTGACTCCCACCAAAGCTGGAAATCACCAAGAGCAAAGTCTCGAGGCAAATCTGATATCTGAGCTGTAATGTGCTGAGCTTTGCATGGATCTCCCATGGGCTCCTTCCCTGGGATTTCCTCAGCCCCTGCCACCTCCATCAATGTCCCTGTGCCGTGTCCCTGAGTGTGACACTCCCACCAAAGCTGGGAAGTCACGAGGATCAAAGTGTTGAGGCAAACCCGATGTCTGAGCCTTGTTGCAATGTGTTGAGCTTTGCATGGATCACCATGGATCTTCCATGGGGTCTTTCTCTGGGAGCTCCTCAGCCCCTGCCACCTCCACCAATGTCCCCGAGCCGTGTCCCCGAGCGTGCCAGCCCCACCAAACCCCGCCGTGTCCCCTTGGCAGGAGCTGGAGATGCAGGCACGCGTCCACGGGCTGCCCACCTCCTCTCCCTCGGGCGTCAACGTGGCCGAGCTGGCCCAGCAGGTGGTCAAGCAAGAAGCCAGCGGCGACGAGGGGACCCTGGAGCCACTGCTGCCACCGCCCGACCCCGAATCTCAGCCACAGCCGACGCTGCCTGCGCCGCCCCAGTCTCCCTATCACCAGCTGGACTTTACCCACAGCCTGAGCTTCGACGACGGCTCCCAGGGCTTCCCGGACAGCCTGGAGCCAGGCCACAGCTCCTCCTTCCCGTCGCTATCCAAGAAGGAGCTGGACTTGATGCTGATGCAGGACACGATGCTGCCGCTGGCCTCTGACCCCTTGTTCTCGGCCATGTCCCCCGAGGCCTCCAAGGCCAGCAGTCGCCGCAGCAGCTTCAGCATGGAGGACGCGGACATGCTGTGACCGCGAGCGGCCAGGGCGGGGACTGCGCTGCCAGGCGTGGCTGGGGAAGCCTCAGGACAGTCCTGGCGGGAGGATCCCGTCCTGCCCTGCGCTCGGACCTTCCCAGGAGTTCCTTTCTCTATGCAAAGGGGGCTCGGGTGGAGCCCGCCGGGTGCCGCCGTGTCTTTCGCAGCTTCTTTGTGCCGGCAGCCGGGATGGACCTGCCTGGCTTTGCCGTGGCGTTGACCTGACTGCAGATTCCACAGCCTGGCGGCGAGATCTGGGCTGCTTTGCCTTCCAGCAGAACCCTCCTGGCCTCTCCCCCTTCCTTCCAGCCAGGGTTGGTGCCCCAGAGCCTCCAGGAGCAGAGGGACGATGCTGCCAGCTTCGTGTCCCCTTTGGTGTCTCCTCGCCTTGCTCTGGGATCTTCATCCCCACGGAGTCTTCCCCAGCCCCTGGATGCTCACAGTCCATCCAGTTCCTCCTTCCTGCAGCCTCTGGGGTCACAGGAGGGGGACAAGGTGTTAATTGGTGCATGTTCATTAGTGAGGCACTGGGGGTGTTGTCTGCAGGTGGGTGCTGAAGGCATCCGAAACACCTGGGATTATAGGGTTTGATGCTGTCACCCCCACCCTGTAGGGCAGCACCCACCACCCCAAAACCTCTGGGCGAGGCTGCCAGGTGACCCTGAGCCCCTTCAAGATGTCCCCACAGTGTCCCTTCCCCGTGACACCGAGCCCAGGCTCTTTCCTGGGAGGATAAAAGGGTTTTACACTTAGTTTTTTGGGGATACTTCTAGAAAGTCCTGCCCCAAGTGGGTGCCAAGATCCAGGCTCTGACTGCGGAATGGTTTGTGCCAACTGCTGCTCCCAGCCTTGGAATTTGGGGTTTGTTTCTCTCCCCAGTGTCACCAGCTTGTCCCCCAGGGGACTGGTCCATACTGGGGAGGTGCTTTGGGCTCTGCTGGATGCTGGGAGGGAGCTGGGAAGGGCAGGGGAATCCTGGAATGCAGGGAGAACACTCCATGGATTTATCTGGGGAGAGGAGACCCCTTGGTGATCATCCCCCCGGGCTGGGGGTCACTGGGTGCATCCTGCCAGGACCTGGATGTCCTGGGCTCAGGAAAACCCAGCCAGGGAGGGACAGAGATGTCCCATCTTGGCTGGATTTGGGATTGGGATGAGGAACAGCCCTGGAGAGAGGCCTGTGGGATGTCAGGGTGTGGGGAGGTGAGGAAGGTGGGGGAGGAGAGGGGGAAGGAGGAGGGAGGAGGTGTTGGAGTGGCTCTGGAGCTGGGCAGGGAGCAGGGAGGGACCCTAGGGGACACTGGTGACCCCAGAGGGGCCAGGCAGGGAACAGGCAGGGACCCCAGGGGACACTGAGTGACCAGAGAGGAGCAGAGAAGGACCCTAGGGGACACTGGGTGACCTCAGAGGAGCAGACAGGGAGCAGGCAGGGACCCCAGGGGACACTGGGTGACCCCAAAGGAGTGAGGGAGCAGGGAGGGACCCCAGAGGACACTGGGAGACCCCAGAGGAGCAGGCAGGGACCCCAGGGGACACTGGGTGACCCCAGAGGAGCAGGCAGGGACCCCTGGACACTGAACTAGAGGAACAGGCAGGGACCCCAGGGGACACTGGGTGACCAGAGGGGAGCAGGGAGGGAGCAGGAAAGGACCCCAGGGGACACTGGGTGACCCCAGAGGAGCAGAGAGGGACCCCAGGGGACACTGAGTGACCCCAGAGGGCAGCAGAGAGTGACCCACTGGGTACCCCAGAGGGGAGCAGGCAGGAACCTCAGGGGACACTGGCTGAGCAGAGGGGAGCAGGCAGGGACCCCAGGGGACACTGAGTGACCCCAGAGGAGCAGGCAGTGACCCCAGGGGACACTGGTGACCCAGAGGGGCTCTGGGCTGGCAGCTGGAGGGCTCAGGGTGCTCACAGGAAGCCTTGGCACCCTGGGAGTGCTGCCAGCAGTGCCTGCAGAGGGAATTGTCCCTGCCAGGTCACCCTGGCTGTGCTGGGATCCTGGGATGTGCACTCCGGGCACACAGAATCCCATGGGAAATTAGGATTATCGTGGTTTTAGGGCAGTTCTGGGCCCTTGGGCACCTGTGGGCAAAGCCTGCTCAGCACCAGATTTCTCCCCTGGCTGTGAGTAAACAGTTGTGGATTATAATTACTATTTTTTTTTTAATCTTTTCGGGGGTTTTGTTTGTTTTTTTCTTTTTTTTTTTTTTTTTATTTTTAATGCACTGTGCCCTGATTAAAAAATTTTACTACTGTTTTATAAATAAATGTATAAAAGAATGAAACTGGAATGGAAGAAGAAATCATTAAAAATATATTTATTTACAACATCCTGGAGCGTGGCAGCTTCTTCTTTGGTGAGGAGGAGGACTGCAAGGTTCCCTCTGCTCCCCACTACCCTCAGTGTTAAACACACACAGGAGGGGAAAAAAAAGGAAGAAAATCCACCTTAAAATGGATTTCCCAGGCTGGAAAAATCACAGGGGCTAATCTTGGAAACTTTATTAAAAGGAGTGGAAAAAAAAAGAGAGAGAAGAGGCTGAGAGGAGTGAGTGGTTCCAGACACTTTAGAGAAAAAAAAAATTAATAAAAAAACAAAAAGGAAAAAAAAAAAAAACCCACCCTGATTTGATTTATCAGGGGAGCGCGAACGCTAAATAGAGAACAACGCCTGAAGTGTGAATTATTTCCTATATTAACACAGAGAAAAACTGATAGCCTTTTCATGTCAGGAGAATAGCAGGGGAGGGAGGGAGGGGAAGAGGCTGACATTGTTCCAGCGCCGCCTTTGCTCACTCTTTATCAGGCCGAGATCAAAATTTATTCCCAGGATGAGTCCTGCGGCCCGGCGGAGGCCCTAGAGATTTTTAAGGGCCTAATTAAGAAAACAGGATGAAAATGGCGAAATAAGAGGGCAATTTACTTCTCGCGGAATGGGGAGATCAAATCAACTTACGAGCAATTAATGTGCACAAGGAGAGAATAAAGGGATGCCGGGATATGGGAGAGGGGCCTCATTTTAATGACATGCTCTGGTGTTGGCGGAGAGGATTACTCTGAAGGTCAGATGGAGATGGAAACGACCTTGCAGATTCTTAACCCTCCTTCCAATTAACAGAACCAACTCAGAAATGCAAAAGAGGCCGGCTCGGAGCGCTGTCATCCCTTTATGTGCCGCGGGGAGGGTTTGGGGGGGGAATGGAATTGTAGAGGGGAGAGAGAGGACGAAAGGGGGTTTCCTTGGCTGCCGGGGAGACGGGAGGGGAGGCTCTGAATTACAGGGTGTGAGCCACCCACGGAAAATAGGGAGTCGGGGCTGCGAGTGGGAGAGGAGAGGAGAGGAGAGGAGAGGAGAGGAGAGGAGAGGAGAGGAGAGGAGAGGAGAGGAGAGGAGAGGAGAGGAGAGGAGAGGAGAGGAGAGGAGAGGAGAGGAGAGGAGAGGAGAGGAGAGGAGAGGAGAGGGAGAGGAGAGAGAGAGAGGAGAGGAGAGGAGAGGAGAGGAGAGGAGAGGAGAGGAGAGGAGAGGAGAGGAGAGGAGAGGAGAGGAGAGGAGAGGAGAGGAGAGGAGAGGAGAGGAGAGGAGAGGAGAGGAGAGGAGAGGAGAGGAGAGGAGAGGAGAGGAGAGGAGAGGAGAGAGGAGAGGGAGGGAGATGTGGTGGGGTGGTGAGGTGGGGCTGGGGGTGGAGTGGGGGGGAGTCGAGTGGATTGGGATGGATTGGGGTGGATGGACAGACTGGGATGGATTGGGATAAACTGGGATGGACTGGGATGGACTGGGGTGGACTGGGATGGATTGGGATGGATTGGGATGGATTGGGATGGACTGGGATAGATGGACAGACTGGGATGGATTGGGATGGATTGGGGTGGATTGGGATGGAGTGGGATGGATTGGGATGGAGTGGGATGGATTGGGATGGACTGGGATGGACTGGGATGGAGTGGGATGGATTGATATGGATTGATATGGACTGGGATGGATGGGACAGACTGGGATGGACTGGGATGGACTGGGATGGAGGGACAGAGCAGCGGGATGGGGACAGGACGGGAGCCACCGCACCGGGAGGGTCCCTGCTGCTGTCACCCCGCAGTGGCACTGCTGGTCTGGCGCTGCTTTTTCCCGATGTTTTTTCACAGCTGTTCCCGTGGAGAGGAGGATGGGGACACCAGGATGGGGACACCGGGATGGGGACACCGTGATGGGGACACCGGGATGGGACACAGGGAGGGTCGGAGGATTCTGCTCTCTGTCACCTCACAGTGACACCGCCAGTCCCGCGCTGCCCCTCTGCTTTTGCCCAATTCTGCGGCTGTTCCCATGGAGAGGACAAGGATGGGGACACCGGGATGGGACATGGGGATGGGGACATCGGGAGAGTCGGGGGGTCCCTGCTGCTGTCCCCTCGCAGTGGCACTGCCGGTCTGGAGCTGCTTTCTCCCAGTGCTGGGGCTGTTCTTTTGGAGAGGAGGAGGATAGGGACACCGGGATGGGGACACCAGGAGGATACACCGGGATGGGACATCGGGGTGGGGACACTGGGAGGATCGGGGGTCCCTGCTGCTGTCACCCCTCAGTGGCACCGCCGGTCCGGCGCTGCTTTTTCCTAGTGTTGGGCTGTTCCCATGGGGACATCGGGATGGGAACGCCAGGATGGGGACACCGGCAGGGGACACCGGCAGGGGACACGTGTCGGGGAGGAGCGGCGAGGCTGCAGCGGGGCTGAGCAGCCACAAGAGAGAGCCCGAAGGTTGCGGAGCTGCCGCGGCTGGCGGGAGGAGCTCCGAGCGAGGCTCTCCCCGGGACTCGGCGGCGCTCCGAGCTCCGGACACTGCCCGGGGTTGGGGGTCTGAGCCCCAAATCCATCCATCCATCCATCCATCCATCCATCCATCCATCCATCCATCCATCCATCCGCAGCCACGGCTGGGCGAGCAGCAGGGTGGAGTGGGGTGGACTGGGATGGATTGGGATGGACTGGGATGGACTGGGATGGATTGGGATGGATTGGGATGGATTGGGATGGACTGGGATGGATTGGGATGGACTGGGATGGATTGGGATGGACTGGGATGGACTGGGATGGATTGGGATGGATTGGGGTGGATTGGGATGGAGTGGGATGGATTGGGATGGATTGGGATGGACTGGGATGGATTGGGATGGACTGGGATGGATTGGGATGGACTGGGATGGACTGGGATGGATTGGGATGGATTGGGATGGATTGGGATGGATTGGGATGGACTGGGATGGATTGGGATGGACTGGGATGGATTGGGATGGACTGGGATGGATTGGGAGGAGCTGGAGCTGCTGGAGCAAATCTAGAAAATCGTGGAGATGCTGCCAGGGCTGGAGCAGCTCTGAGAGCTGGGAATGTTCACCTGGAGAAGGAAAGGATCCAGGGACAGCTCAGAGCCCTAAAGGAGCTCCAGAAGAGCTGCAGAGGGACTGGGGACAAGGGACAGAGGGACAGGACACAGGGAATGGCTTCCCACTGCCAGAGGGCAGGGAGAGATGGGAAATTGGGAAGGAATTCCACCCAGTGAGGGTGGAGAGACCCCGGGATGGATTTCCCAGAGAAGCTGTGGATTTCCCTGGATTTCCCTGAATCCCTGGAAGTGTGCAAGGCCAGGCTGGACAGGGCTTTCAGCAACCTGGGACAGTGGGCAGGGAGAGCCCTCTGGGTTTTTGGGGAGCTCTTTGGGTTTTTGGGGAGCCCTTTGGGCTGTTTGGGAAGCCCTCTCTCCTGGTTTAAGGGCTGTGAGGATCTCTGGAAGTGGCAGCATGCTGGGAACCAAAGAACTGAAGGCATGAAGGATTGTGGAGTTGGGAAAAGCCATGGGTGTGCAGGAATAAAGCCCTGGGAAGAGGGAAATGAGGTGCAGGTGGAATATTCCTGCCTCAGTTTCCCCACAGCCCAGCTGAGGACGCCCAGGGTGACCCGGGGAGGTGACCTGGCCCTTTGCTGGGCTGGATCCCATGGGATGCAAATCCCCCAAAGAGCAAAGCCCCACTCGTGGCTGAGCTCTGGCACTGTCAGGCCCAGCTCAGCCCAGTTTGGGGTTCCAGTTCCACTTCCCAGGCAGATCTGCAGGAATTGGCACCCCAAAGCTCCAAACGGCCCCACTCTGCCAGCCTGGGGTGACTGCCAGGGCAGCTCTGACCCCACAGCCTCCCAGCCCTGCTGGATTTTCCATGGATTTTCAGTGCTGGATGCTGCAGCAGCTCCTGGCTGGGTGTTTGAGTGCAGCTGGGATTGAGCACAGAGCTCTGTCCTGCCACCAGGAAAGGGGACAAGGGACACCTGGAATGGCCCAGAACCCCAGGGGACAGCAGGGAGAGGCTCCTGGGACCCCAAAGAGAGCCAGGCTGAGGGAGGAGTGTCCCAACATTCCTGGTGTTTGGGAATCCTGTCAGGAATTCACTTCTCTTGTCCCAATTTTTGGGAATCCTGTTGGGAATTCACTTCTCTCGTCCCAATTTTTGGGAATTCTGTTGGGAATTCACTTCTCTTGTCCCAATGTTTAGGAATCCTGTTGGGAATTCACTTCTCTTGTCCCGATGTTTGGGAATCCTGTTGGGAATTCACTTCTCTTGTCCCAATTTTTGGGGAATTCTGTTGGGAATTCACTTCTCTTGTCTCCTTTTTTTGGGAATCCTGTTGGGAATTCACTTCTCTCATCCCGTTTTTTTGGGAATCCTGTTGGGAATTCCCTTCCCAGGGCTACAGTGACACCCCAAAGAGGCTGTGAGTGACACACAGACACCCCTTCTCCCACCCCACAGCCTGGAAATCTTCTTTTCTCCACCCTGCATCCCCATCCTGGGGATTTTCCCCCCAGCTGGACAACCCTGGGAATGTGGAATTCCTCATCCCGAACCCCTGCAGTGTGTTTGTCCATCTCCCACACCACCGTGGATTTCTTCTCCCCTCTTCCCCCACCCTCTGGAGCTGCTTTAATCAGCTCAGAGTTTTCATTTCATGCCTTCCTCCCTCTCTCCTTTTTTTCGAGGGGGCAGTGAAATTTATACAATATTTAAGCAGCATAGTGGAGTCCTGGAAGATATTATTAATGTAAAAGGGACAGGCTGGAAATGCACTTGAACCTGGTTACAATTAGAGGGTGATTTTTCTAAAGGTCAATGAATTCAGATAATATCCACAGGGGGGGAAAAGAAATTTAATACCTTTTTAGTGAATTAATTAATTATAATATTATATCAGCTTGGGGTTCTTTTCCAGAATGATTAAGGGAACGATCTGTCTTCGGAGAGGCTGGGGGAAGTCAGCGAGAGAAGGAGAGACTGACAGAGGCAAGGGAGAGAGGGGGAGACTTTAATGGGAGAATAATGGAGCTTTTTTTTTTCCCCCTTCAAAAACTCACTGCAGTTCCAGGCCTGCTGGGTCTGGACCCTTCCAGCCTCTCCAGAGGTTTCTGCAGGGATTATTTGGAGTTTTTTCCCTTCCCAAAGCAGCTTTGGGTGCTTTAGCTGGATGTGAACACTGCAGCCACTCCATCCCTGGGTGCCACAGAGGCTTGTGGCCACCACAGGGTCCCCAAAAGCCACCAAAAGCCACCCAAACCCATGTTTTTGGCTCCTCTCCAGCCCTGAGGCCTCAGCAGTGTTGGTTTATCCGCAGCCCGAGCCGAGGCTGGAATTTACACTCCCTGCTAATCCAGCCAGCCCCAGAAATTAATTACGGCCTTGTACATTAAAAATTAACATAACCTTTCTGGATATATGTTCTTATGGCACACGAGTGGGCCAGAGTCCCTGGGCTGCCTGTAATTGGAGCTGCTTTGCTTCTCATTCTTTTTTTCCCCCCTCCAACACCCTCCCAGCCCTGTTTTTTAGAGATGTGGACATTTGAACTCATTAATCACCAGGCTGGTAGCTGGTAAAGTTTAAGAGGTTTGTAATTGCCTCGGCTGCTGGCTGGGTTTGCAGGGGTGGGGGAGAGGAGGGAGGGTTTCTGCTCACATTTTTTGGGGAGGTTTGCATCAGCACCCACAGGCTGGGCTGGGCTGGGAACCCAAAACCCACCAGGGAGAGTCTCAGGGCTTGGCTGGAGGAGGAAAATGTTTTTGCAGAAGTCCCTCTGCCATTCATTTTACACTGAAATAAAAGTGATTTTTTTTTTGGTGGGAATTACAGCACATTCCCACTTTTCTGCTGAGCACATTGTTCCATTATTCAAATATTCCATTATTTATGAGTGGAATAAATCCCAAACTGGATGTCTTGGGTGCTGGATGGGATTGGGATTGCTGGGATGGGTTTTGCCGCCCATTAATGGGTTCTAACCCCAAAAGTGGCTCAGGCACGAGCAGAATCTTCCTGCAGGGATGTTGGAGTTGAGTACTCTATAGCCTTTAGTAGTCAAGTAAAAAATAACTGCTTTTAAGGTCGGATTAATACGATTTAGATCTCTGCTTTCAGGTAGAAATATCACTATATATACAGAAGGGAGACTGTCCTGACTATTACAGAGAGGAACCACGTACTTTCAATTAAGATGAACATATTTATAATATGTTTGTTACCATATGTAGTGCAGAACCATAACTACTGGATGTGATTACACCTTGGACAGTATTTATTTATAAATATTTGTTGTTAGAAGAAAGAAAAAAGAAAAAAAAAAAGAAAAAAGAAATCTAACATGCACTGGCCCTGTTCTTCTGCACCTCCCAGGAAATCTTCATCCCTCATCTTCCATCCCTCAGCATCCATCAGTCCTCCTCCTCCTCCACCGTTTCCAAGAGGACAGAGAACTTCCCAAACCCTTTGGGCACATCTCTCCCCTCCTTCCCCATCTCCCCTCCAAACCTCCCCATCTCCCATCAAACCAACCCTTCCATTCCTCCTTCCTCCCCCTCCAACCCTTCCCTCCCACCTCCCTCATCCAGCCAGCGCCTGCCGGGAGAGAGAGAGAGAGAGAGAGAGAGAGAGAGAGAGAGACCAACTCCGCTCCCATTGTGCTATCTTTGGGTCCTAAATTAAAATTTATGACATCTTGAAATGAGCAGTGAGGGTAATTTTGCTTCTGAGCGAAGATGCTAATGAGTCCCCTTAATGGCGTGAATAAGGAGTTGACGGGTCGTGTGTCACTTGGCGCAGCCCGTGCTGGTGGTGTAATGGCCGCAGTAAGTGTCTGTAATTATACCCTGTCTCGCTGTATTTTGGCAGCCGTTGTGGGAGAGCAGCGGCTCGGCAGCGGCCGAGGTAGGGGGGAGGGAGAAGGGAGAAGGGGGGAAAAAAATCTGAGCCTGTCCTGGGGTCCCTGTGCCCTCCTGGGACACTCTGGAGTGGTGGCTTTGGCAGGTTTGGCTCTAGAAGGATGGATGGGACTGTTGAGGATGAGCTGCTCCATCCAAAGAATAGAGAAGGGAAAGAGGGAAAAAGAATCTCAGCCCTTCCTGGGCATCCTCTGTGCTCCCTGGACTCCTCATCCCCTCCTGTGCCACTCCAGAGAGGTGGCTTTGCCGGGTTTGGCTCTAGCAGGATGGATGTGACTGTTTAGGGTGAGCTGCTCCATCCAAGGCAGGGAGGACGGAGAGAGGGAAAAGGGGGAAAAAAAATCTGAGCCCATCCTGGGGTCCCTGTGCCCTCCTGGGACACTCTGGAGTGGTGGCTTTGCTGGGTTTGGCGCTAGGAGGATGGATGTGGTTGTTGAGGATGAGCTGCTCCATCCAAAGAATGGAGAAGGGAAAGAGGGAGAAAAGAATTGCAGCCCCTCCTGGGCTCCCTGTGCCCTCCTGTGACACTCCAGAGTGGTGGCATTTCCAGGTTTGGCTCTAGAAGGATAGTTGTGACTGTTTAGGGTGAGCTGCTCCATCCAAGGCAGGGAGGAGGGAGAAGGGAGAAGGGGGAAAAAAAAATCGGAGCCCATCCTGGGGTCCCTGTGCCCTCCTGGGATACTCCAGAGTGGTGGCTTTGGCAGGTTTGGCTCTAGAAGGATGGCTAGAGACATCCAAGGAAGGGAAGAGGGAAAAGGGAAAGAGTGAAAAAATAATGCCAGCTCCTCCTGGGGTCCCTGTGCCCTCCTGTGCCACTCCAGAGTGGTGGCTTTGCCAGGTTTGGCTCTAGAAGGATGGATGTGATTGTTGAGGACGAGCTGCTCCACCCAAGGCAGGGAGGAGGGAGGAAGGGAAAAGGAAAAAAGAAAAGGGAAAAGGAAAAAAAGAATCCCAGCCCCTCCTGTGCATCCTCTGTGCTCCCCAGACTCCCTGTGCCCTCCTGTGCCACTCCAGAGCAGTGGCATTACCAGGTTTGGCTCTAGAAGGATGGCTGATCGTTGGGGATGAGCTGCTCCATCCAAGGCAGAAGGCAGGGAGAAGGGAAAGGGAAAAAAGGAATCCCAGCCCCTCCTGGGTGTCCTCTTCGCTCCCTGTCCCCTCGTGTGACTCCAGAGGGGTGGCTTTGCTGGGTTCCAGGTGGGATAGTTGTGGCTGTTTGAGGATGGGCTGCTCCACCCAAGGCAGGGGGAAGGGAAAAGGGAAAAAAATAATCCCAGCCCCTCCTGGGCTCCCTGTGCCCTCCTGTGACACTCTGGAGTGGTGGCATTGCCAGGTTTGGCTCTACAAGGGTGGATGTGATTGTTGAGGATGAGCTGCTCCATCCAGGGCAGGAGGGAAGAGAGAGAAGGGAAAAGGGAAAAAAAGAATCCCAGCCCCTCCTGGGCATCCTCTACTTCCCAGAATCCCTGTCCCCTCCTGTGCCACTCCAGAGAGGTGGCTTTGCCAGGTTTGGCTCTAGAAGGATGGATGTGATTGGTGGGGATGAGCTGTTCCATCCAAAGAAGGGAGAAGGGAAAGGGTGAAAATAATCCCAGCCCCTCCTGGGGCCCCTGTACCCTCCTGTGACACTCCAGAGGGGTGGCTCAGCCAGGTTTGGCTCTAGAAGGATGGCTGATTGTTGAGGATGAGCTGCTCCATCCAAGGCAGGGAGAGGGGAAAAAATCCCGGCCCCTCCAGGGTGTCCTCTCTCTCTGGGATGCTCCATCCCCCAGGGAAGCTCCATCTGTGTGACATCCAGAGCCACCACTCTGGAGCTGCACAAGAGGGGACGAGAAGTCCAGGCACCACAGAGGACACCCAGGAGGGGCTGGGATTTTTCCCTCTCCCCTCCTTGGATGGAGCAGCTCATCCTAAACAGCCACAACCATCCATCGTGGAGCCATCTGGATCCATCCCCCAGGAAAAGCTCCAGCCCCCAGGGAATCTCCATCCCACAGGGAAGCTCCGTGGGGATCCAGACCAGTCCCTTGGCCTGGCACGGAGCTGCTTCCTGGTGATAAGGACAAGTGGACAGGCTTTGCCATCCCAATGGGATCAGCCCCTCAGGAGCTGCTGTTTCCCATCCCTGGGGATGCCAACAGCCTCATCCTGATGCTTTAACCAGGCTGACCTGAAACAGAAGCTGCACAAGGTTAGGAGAATAAAAAGCAGATAAATTTATTGAGGGCCTTTAGGTACATCCAGGGCAGAAAAAGTCCCTCGTTAGGCTACACCCAAAGTGGATGCAGAGTCACGAGGTCTTCACATTTTATAAGTTCTGTATTATCAACATATTGAGCCTCAATTCTCCAATCACACCTTCAGGTAATGATGTCAATCACCCCAAACCTGCTCCCCCCAATTCTCTGTTGTTTCCATATTTTGGGGCTCTGGGGCAGCTCCTCAGATTTCCACTCGGAGCAATTATTTTGGCCAAAATGCTGGGAACAGAGGTTTTTAGCACTTTAAACAAAGCCCAGAACTCCACCAAACCTCCGAATACACGAAGAGCAGAAACTAAAAATTCCTACAGCACCAACCCCGCTGGAAAACCGAGCCCTGCCGTGTCCCCAGCTGCCTGCAGGACCCACCCAGGTGACAGTGACAAGCCACACGTGGCAGGGTTTGAAAGGACAATATCAACAAAGGCAGGATTTCTGTTCCCAGGCGCTCCGGGATCGTGACCACTGAAATATTGAAGTACTCGCATATAAACGGCGCTTTCAAGTATTTTTGACAAGGGTACTAATTAAATCTTAATTGACACCGCACTAATTAGCTTCTTAATTACATGGAACCACATAATTAGCCGCACACTCTGTGCTAATTGTTAATTAGGGAAACCAGGCTTCCCCCCCCATCCCTCCCCTCCTGTTGTCGCTTTTAAGCAAAGAGGGTCTGGTGGGAGGAGGAGGAAGATGAGGGAACTCCAGGTGGGATTTGGGACAGGGATGGGGTGAAGGGATACCTGTTGTGCTCCCAGCACATGGCATGAGGGTGGCGTGGGGCTCCAGGTGGGATTTGTCACTGTCACAGCCACCAAAACCCCTCAGGAGGAGTCAGGAAATCCCGTGATGAGCATCCTGAGGTATCAGGATTTGGGACAGGGATGGGGCAAAGGGATGGGGTGAAGGGACATCTGTGGGGAGCTGTTCTTTCAGCACATGGCATGGGGATGGTGAGGAGCTCCTGTGGGGCTCCAGGTGGGATTTGCCACCAAAACCCCTCATGGGGACTCAGGAAATCCCGTGATGAGCATCCCGAGGTATCAGGATTTGGGACAAGGATGGGGTGAAGGGAAACCTGTGGTGGATTCTTCTTTCAGCACATGGCATGGGGATGGTGAGGAGCTCCTGTGGGGCTCCAGGTGGGAATTGTCACTGTCACAGCTACCAAAACCCCTCAGGAGGAGTCAGGAAATCCCGTGATGAGCATCCTGAGGTATCAGGATTTGGGACAGGGATGGGGTGAAGGGAGATCTGTGGGGTGTTGTGCTTCCAGCACAAGGCATGAGGGTGCTGTGGGGCTCCAGGTGGGATTTGCCACCAAAATCCCTTATGAGGACTCAGAAAATCCCGTGATGAGCATCCAGAGTTATCAGGATTTGGGACAGGGATGGGGTGAAGGAACATCTGTGGGATGTAATCCCTCATGAGGACTCAGGAAATCCCATGATGAGCATCCAGAGGTCTCAGGATTCGGGACAGGGATGGGGCGAAGGTGTGATTGGAGAATTAAGGCTCAATATGCTAATAACAGAGAACTTGTAAAACGTGAAGAACTCGTGACTCCAGGTCCACTCTGGGTGTAGCTTCACCAGGGGACTTTTCCTGCCCTGTGGGAGTTGTTGGGGAGTTGTTGGTGAGGAAGCACAACCCCACTCTGGACTCATCCCCATCCCAGCTCCTTCAGGATGACCCCAAACCCTTCAGACCACTTCTCTGCAGGGCTGAGGGTCAGTCCCACCCCAAACTGGGCTCACTGGGGTGACTGGGTGCTCTCACCTAGGCTGGGCTACCCACTGGCACGTCCCAGGGTGGATTTCACCTTTCCGTGGGCACCACAGGATTTTGGGGTTGTGGATCAGCCTGGCACTGTGTTTAACCTCAAACCAGGATTTTGGGGTTGTGGATCAGCCTGGCACTGTGTTTAACCTCAAACCAGGATTTTGGGATTGTGGATCAGCCTGGCACTGTGTTTAACCCCAATACCTAGATTTTGGGAGAGGAATCGCTCCAATTCCAGCTGTGCCACTGCTGGGAGGCACCAGGGATGCTCCATCCCAGTCCCTGAAACCCAAAATGCTCTGCTCCCACTGGAATGGCAGCCATGGGGTGATGTCCAGCATCCTCCACGTCCCCCATCCCCAAAATCTGCTCAAAATCTGCTCAAAATCTGCTCCAGCATCTCCCTCCCCACCCCATCCACCCCACAGCGCCCATCCTCTCCTAGGAGAAACATCAAAACCCCAATGGTGGAGTTTTCCATCCCTCTCCCTCTTTATTTCTTTTTTAATTACTTTTTAATGGTGCAGTTTTCCGGGATTATTTTATTTTTTTTTTAAATTGGCCTAACACCTGCTGCAGAGCCTGTCTCTCCCAAGAGCCTGGAGGAGAGGGATGTGCAGCTGGGATTGCAGCCCTGTGTTTATGGGGAAAAGAAAATATCTGTTAGGGGGAAAGAAAATATCTGTATTTTCACCAGGGGGAAAAGAGGAGGAAAAGAAAAGGGGGGAGAAGGAAAGGAAAAAAAAAGAGAAGAGGTGAGAAAACTGTGCTCATTTGACAAATCTTTCTAATTAGGGGCCAATTATGTCCTCAGATTCCTAATTGGGATTCCGGCAGGTTTTCAGGCTTGTAGGGTAATTACAGGCTCGTAATTCTATTAAGATGGAAATTTGGGAGAAATACCTTATCATAACATTTAGATTTTGCCATCTGTGTTGATGGGCTGCAGCTCGGGTGGGGAGGGGGTGCTGCACTCCCACGCTGAGCCTGATCCTGATCCCAGTCCTGATCTTGATCCAATCCTGATCTTGATCCTGATCCCAATCCATTTGATCCTGATCCCAATCCCGATCTTGATCCTGATCCCAATCCCGATCCTGATCCTGATCCCAATCCTGATCTTGATCCTGATCCCAATCCTGATCCTGATCCTATATCCCGATCCCTCTGATCTTGATCCCAATCCTGATCGCAATCCTGATCTTGATCCTTGTCCTAGTCAAGATCTTGATCCCGATCCTGATCCCAATCATGATCTTGATACTTATCCTTGTCCTGATCTTGATCCTTGTCCTGATCCTGATCCCAATCCTAACCTTGATCCTTGTCCTGATCTTGGTCTCAATCATGATCTTAATCCCGATCCTGATCCCAATCCTAACCTTGATCCTGATCTTCATCCTTATCCTGATCTTGATCCTGATCCCAATCCTGATCTTGATCTCAATCCTTGTCCTGATCCTGATCCCAATAATGATGTTGATCCTTGTCCTGATCCTGATCTTAATCCTAATCCTGACCTTGATCCTGGTCCTGATCCTGATCTTAATCCTAATCCTGACCTTGATCCTGTTCCTGATCCTGATCCCAATCCTAATCCTGACGTTGATCTTGATCCCAGTCCTGATCCACCCAATCCTGATGACCTTGATCCTGATCCTCATCCTGATCCTTGTCCTGATCCTGATCATCATCCTGATTCCAATGCTCATCCTCATCCTGATCCCATTTTTCCCCATCCTTCCCTCCTTTTTTCCCCTCCTTGTCCCATCCTGACCTTGATCCCGTCCTGATCCTTGTCTGATCCTGATCCCGTCCTGATCCTTGTCCTGATCCTGATCCCAATCCTGACCTTGATCCCGTCCTGATCCTTGTCTGATCCTGATCCCGTCCTGATCCTTGTCTGATCCTGATCCCAATCCTGACCTTGATCCCAGTCCTGATCCTCGTCCTGATCCTGATCCCAATCCTGATGACCTTGATCCTGATCCTCATCCTGATCCCAATGCTCATCCTTGTCCTGATCCTGATCCCAATCCTGACTTGTCCCAGTCCTGATCCTCGTCCTGATCCTGATCCCAATCCTGATGACCTTGATCCTGATCCTTATCCTGATCCCATCTCATCCTTGTCCTGATCTTGATCCCAATCCTGACCTTGATCCCAGTCCTGATCCTCGTCCTGATCCTGATCCCAATCCTGATGACCTTGATCCTGATCCTCATCCTGATCCCAGTGCTCATCCTTGTCCTGATCCTGATCCCAATCCCATTCCTGACCCTGATCCCGTTCCTGCTCCCGATCCTCAGGTGATGCTGTGGGCAGGAGGGGAAAATGGGAATGGGGGATCTGGTCCTGGTCCCGGGTTTGTTGTATCCTCAGGGATTGGGGTTTGGGTGGAGATTCCCAGGATCCTGCAGGGTTTGGATGTTCCCAGCTCCATCCCTGCCCCATCCATCACCACCAACCCCAAACCCTGCCGTGCTTCCAACCGGGAATATCCACCACCAGCCTGCAGGAACAAACAGCTTCCGTGGATTCCTCTTGTCACCCGGCACTTGTCCCACCCCTGGAATGTGTTGGGACACTCCTGTCCCATCAAAAGCCCCACTAGAAACTCCATCATTTGGGGTTCCCTAAATCCCTGATGCTCATTTTTATTTCCCTAATGAAAAACCAGCCGCGGCTAATTATTTTAATCTGCATTCCCAGCCGGGAACGAAGCTTCTCCTTCTGGATCGGCGAATTTATAATAGCGCTGCGAATAAAAAAATAAAAAAAAAAAAGGGGGAAAGAATAAAAATAAAATTTAAAAAAAGCAAAAAAACCTCCTCTCTCCCTGAGAGTCTGGCTGCCTTTGATCTTTTGTGTGAGGCCTCTTATCGGGACCAGAGTAGGTTTACACGCTGGAAGATATGGGAATAATACTCCGCAGAGATAAGCGCCAGCCTGGCTCTGCTTTGTGCGGAGAATCCGATAGGACTGGGAAAATGTTTACTGGGAGATTCTGGGAGAGAATTAGTGCGGCTGAGGGGAAAAAGAATTGCTTTGGGTGGTAATTAAAGGATGGTGGGATCAGCCCTGGGATGGGGTGGTTTGGTGGGAAAGCACTTTGGATTTTTGGGTTTGCTGGGAAAACCTTTCGAAATTTTGGGTTTGCAGGGAAACCTTTTGGATTTTCAGGTTTGGTGGGAAATCCCTTTGGATCTTCAGGTTTGCTGGGAAATCCCTTTGGATTTTCGAGTTTGCTGGGAAACCCTTTTGGGTTTTCAGGTTTGGTGGGAAATCCCTTTGGATTTTTGGGTTTGCTGGGAAATCTCTTTGGATTTTCGGGTTTGGTGGAAAAACCATTTGGATTTTTGGGTTTGCTGGGAAATCCATTTGGATTTTCGGGTTTGCTGGGAAATCCATTTGGATTTTCGAGTTTGCTGGGAAACCCTTTTTGGTTTGCCAGGAAATCCCTTTGAATTTTTGGGTTTGCTTGGGAAACGCTTTGGATTTTTGGGCTTGGTGGAAAAACCATTTGGATTTTTGGGTTTGCTGGGAAAACCTTTTGGAATTCCGGGTTTACTGGGAAATCCCTCGGATTTTTGGGTTTGGAGGAAAAACCTTTTGGATTTTTGAGTTTGCTGAGAAATCCCTTTGGATTTTCAGGCTGGATGTGGCAGGCGGGACTTGTCACTGCCATGGCCACCAAAACCTCTTATGAAGACTCAGAAAATCCCAGGATGAACATCCAGAGGTGTCAGGGGTTCCACCATTGGATTATTTCATTGGGATGAACATGGCAATGGGGTTAAAGGAGTGACCCCGAGGTGATTTTGGGGTCACAAACATCATCTTTGGGGCTGGATGAGGAACCAGAGCATCCCAGAAGCTCAAAAACATCATTTGGAGAGGAGGGAGGAGATCCAGACTGGGAAAACCGCCGGGAAAATCCTGCTGGATTTCTCCTCCCGAAGCAATTCCCCAACTCTCGCCGGTTGAATTTCCCAACTTTTCCAGCATTTCCCAACTTTTCCAACCTCCCAGCCACCCCTTGGCAGGACAAGGACATTTCCCCCTCCCAGGGATCACCCCGGATCACTCCCCACCTCCTCCCTCCCCCTAATCGCTTTCCTATTAATCCCCTTTTTTAATTTTTATTATTATTATTATTGTTATTATTATTAAACACCTCTCTTCTCCCAAATCATCCCCGAGCCGCGGCGAGGTTCCCCCCGCTAATAGCTCCATAAATTTCAGCCATAAAAAGTAATGGAGGGAGACAAATGAGATAATTAGGAATAAATCTTGGCGAGGTCTCTATTCATCAACATCCCCCAGAACCGGCCAATATTCCAAATCATTAGCAAAGCCCGTAATTAACGAAGAGCCGCGGCTTCCACCGTTAATAAAGCTGGAGATTATCAGGTAGCGGCTGACGAATCAGCCCTGGTGATATTATGGCCTTTGTTAAGGATCTTCTTGAATTTTTTTTTTTATTTTTTTTTTTAAAGCTAAAAACCCCGTGGTTTTGGGGTTTTTTAAAAATTTTTTTCCTCCCCCCTCTCTTTTTCTTCTGCTCAATTTTAATTCGATTTTGCATCTGTAGAAGGGACAAAGGGACAGGTTTGGGGTTTTTTTTTTTCTTTCTTTTATGCTCAGCAAAAGAAGAACCTAATAGATTTTTTTTTTTTAATTTTTTCCCCCCATTTTCCTTACTACTTTTATTAATTCCTCTGCACTCCACCGCAGGGAGTCCTCGAGTCTGATACCAATGAACAGCCAACTTTTTTTTTTTTTTTTTTTCTCCCTAAAAACCTCAGGATCTCTGGAATTTTTGGGTGAACTGAAGGTGTCACCCCCAGCATCTCGTTTGGGCTAAAAGCAGAAAAAATCAGGCAAAGAGCAACTGCAAGGATTGCTTATTTTCCTGCCATGGATTAGGAATTTTGGGGGGGTTTTTTTGGGATTTCTGAGCAATTTTTCTGTTTCCTTCACACCTGGATTCTCACTTTGCCACCCCAAGCTCAGCCCTTCACATCCTCCCCAGCAGGGAGGTGTCCAGATAATGAAATTTTAACTTATTCCACTCAAAATGAATAATTTAAAAAGAACTTTAAAATGGCTCAAACCCCATTTTGGAAATTTTGCTGCCCCGGGCAGCATTTCAACCTCTGCCATCTCTTTAAATTCCCTTAAAATCATTTATTTTGGAGGGTTTTTTTTAGACTAAAAACTTGAGATCAAGCTGAATAAAATCTTTGCTTGTGTCGTGGGTGTTTCTAGATGAGGTACAGGTGCTGAACAAGTCTGGAATAAAAACATCATCCTCTTGTCTTGAATTTTCCCTTGAATTTCCCTTGAATTTTCCCTTGAATTTTCCCTTGAATTTCCCCTGAATTTCCCCTGAATTTCCCCTGAATTTCCCCTGAATTTCCCCTGAATTTCCCCTGAATTTCCCCTGAATTTCCCTTGAATTTCCCTTGAATTTCCCTTGATTTGCCCTTTTTTTATTCCTCGATTTTCCCCTCGACTTCCCAGTGATTTCCCCCTCAATTTCCCCCTGATTTTCCCTTGATTTTCCCTTGATTTCCCCCTCGATTTCCCCTCAATTTTCCCCCTGATTTTCCCCCGATTTTTCCCCTCGATTTTTCCTCCATTTCCCCCTTGTTTTTCCTCTGATTTTCCCTTGATTTTTCCCCCTGCTTTTCCCCTTGTTTATTTTTTCCCTTGATTTTCCCCCCTGATTTTCCCTTGATTTTCCCTTGATTTTTTTCCCCTCGATTTTCCCTGATTTCCCTTCGATTTTCGCTGATTTTTCCGAGTCCCCTCCGCTCACCCTGCCCAGTTCGGGGTCACTGGTCGCACTGGTCGCGGCTTCACTAGAGGGCAGCATCCTGCCGGGAAACCTTCCCGAAATCCCGGGAATTTGGGATCAGCATCCTGCCGGGAAACCTTCCCGAAATCCCGGGAATTTGGGATCAGCATCCTGCCGGGAAACCTTCCCGAAATCCCGGGAATTTGGGATCAGCATCCCAAGGATTTCGCGCCTCGGAGGGTGACAGGAATGTCACCCCTGCCATCCTCTCTTTTGGGATTTGGGGAGATTTGGGGATTTATCCCAAATTTTCCCTGGGGTTTGGGTGGCGAAGATCATCCGGGAGATGGTTGTTCCCAAAATTTGGGAGGTTTGGGATGCTGGGATGGGGATGAGGACGGCTGGGAAGGTTTGGGAAGCTCCAGGGGGATAAAAGTGGTTGGGAGAGAGAATTCCTGGGAATTCTCCTCGAGATTGGCTAGGCCAGGCCAGGGTGGGAAAACAGAGTTGTGCAAAAGGAATAAAATAAAAATAAAAATAAAAATAAAAATTAAAATTAAAATTAAAAAAAAGTGAAAACCTCAAACAATATCTATAAAAATAATATTTAAACTGATATATAATATATATAAACTATAGAGTGTATAGTATATATATAATACATATTAGATATACTATATATATATATTCACATATATAATATATATTATAAATCACATATAAAAGTATATATTATATATAAAATATATGTGATATATAATATGGATCCTATATATAGTGGCATTGGGGTGAGAATTATAAATTATATGAAATTAAATAATATCTATTTGGGGAAAATGTCATGCAATCATTAGAATAATCGAATCATTAAGGTTGGAAAACATCTCTAAGATCATCAAGTCCAATCATACATATCTATGGGCAAATTTATATATATAATTATGTCTATCTTTCCCTCTATCTATCTATCTATCGATCTCTATATTTATTTATTTATCTATTTATATACATAAAAGTATATATATTTATATATATATCGCCACCAGGGCAATTACAGAAAAATACATGTTTGTGCGAAATATCTACATTTGCACAAATCTCTGTGTATAAACATATATCCAGTGAAATAATGCAGAAACTATCTCTGGGGGCTGTATAGAAAAATGAGTATTTGTGAAAAAATATCCTAAAATCATTAGAATTACTCAGGGTGGAGAAGAGCTTTATAATCATCAAGTACAACCATAGATCTGTGTGCAAATATATATTTTTTTCTATTATATAGATATGTATTTCTATGATATATATTTTAATATAAAGTTTATATATAAATGATATGGTCATTTATATATTATATCATATTAAATATATGATATATATTTTAATATAAAGTTTATGTGCATTTTTCGACACAACATTTTCACAGAAGAGCTTGAAAAACCCAATCTCCATTTTTAATCCAATCCATCTTTTCCCACCCCGTAACTCACCGCGCTGGGGTGAAAAGCAGAGCCCAATTTTCCTCCCCCCCACCCCCCAAAAAAAACCCCAATTCCCCTTAATAACTTTCAAATGTCTGCACCCCTGGCTGCAGCAGCTCCCAGATATTCCCCAATCCCAACCCCTCTCCGGTTTCAGAAGGAAAACAACTCCGGCAGGAAATCACTGTTTGGCTTCGGGAGGCACCTCTTCCTGAGGAGCCGCCTGGAAAAAAAACTCTGGAAAAGGTGCTGGAAAAGGTGCTGCCAGCCCCTGGCACCGCTGGGGACAAGGGGACATGCCAGAGCCGCTCATCCCCGCTGGGGGAAAGGATTTTGTTGGAGCTTGGGGTGTTGGTGTTGACCCCAAAGGTGAGATAAGGGGTGTGGTGAGGTGTGGGGAATGCTTGGGTAAAACAAGGAATGCCTGGATAAAATAATAAAAAAAGTCTCTATAATAAAATAAAATAAAATAAAATAAAAAAAAAAAAAAAATAGTGAGTGTCTCAATAAAACAAGAAGTGTCTCGATAAAATGATGAAGGTCTCAATGAACACAAAATTTGGTTGATTTTATTGGTGGCGATTCCTGGCTCAGGCAGGACTCAGCGCCCGAATTTGGGCTGGGAACTGGGAGCCCAGTGGGTGTTACTGGTGACACGCAGGACCTGGAATTCCCAATCCAGGAATTCCCAGACCACCCACCGAGCCCTCCAGCAACCCCTCCGGAGCTCCTGGCTCTCCCTCTGGAAAAATCCTCTCCTCTCCCCAAAACCTGGTTCATCCCTGCCCTGAGCTCCAGGCTATTCCCGGCTGATGGAATTCCCACCCGAGCAGGATGGGATCAGCGGGTCTGTCCAACTCTCCCAACCTCCTTTTGGGGCATCAAATCCTGTGGGATTGATGGATTTTTGGGCCCGGGAATATTTCCACAGCCGCTGGTGGATCCAGCTGTTCTGCACATCTGCACATCCCGATTTTTCTCCTTGCATCCCTCGGGATTGCAAACTCCTCTCCATCCCGGAGAGGGTGAGCAGCTCCCTGAGCTTTTCCCGCTCTCGCCGGGCACCAGGAGAGGGTTAAACCGGAGAATTCCTGCGTTTTCCTCCTCCAACTTGGTAGCAGAGCCGAGCGCGGGGATCTCTGCTCTCCCAGATCCCAGCTCCAGGCACGGTGCCTTCTGGCAGCAGAACCGCCCTGAATCTGCCAATTCCGAGCCCAGACAGCTTCTGCACCCTCCAGACTCGGGAATTTGGGGGGACTCTCTGCTGGGGAGACGCTCCAGAGCCATTCCAGCTCCTGTCACACGGATCCTGCCCAGCTGCTGTCACACGGAGCCGAGGGGGTGTTGGGGACACAACCAGTTCACCCCAAAAGGACAGCATGACTTCACCCCAAAGTGACAGCAGATGGGCCAACAAACCCTTCCCTGCCCTCCCTGAGTGTTTTTCCCTCCCCTGGCAGGAGGCCGGGAGGTGCCAGATGGCCCCGAGCCACCTCGGTGTCACCACACCTCTGTCGCAGCCCCGCAGGACCCAGACTGGGGCTGCTGCCAGCGCAGGCACCGGCTTTGTCATTCAGCGGATGCTCACGCTTCTGGCAGGGTCGGGATGAAAGGAATCGGCTCCGGCCAGAGACTGTGGGACACCAGGGAGTGGGAAAAAGTGATGCCGCTGCGCCTCTGGCCCCGAGCTGGTTTTTGGGGAAGGGTGAAAGCGAGGAGAGGAGCTGGTGGACCTGAAATGTTAATTCCTTCCAGCTGTTGTCAGTCTGGCAGGTTCTCAAAGGAAGTTTAATAGACTGCAGTCGTCTCCCCTCGTCCCCCATCCCGGCAGAACCTGGGATTACATGAGCTGCTCTGCCTTCCAAAAATTTGCTTTATTTTTTATTTTAGTTTTTTTTTCCTTCCCCTTTGGCTCTGGAAGTGTTTTCTTTTATGTGTGAGTGTGCGTGCGCACGCACACACGTGTGAGAGGCCTTTCTCCTGTTTTCCAGCTGAGGATTGCAGGGAATTGTGAGGGAATTTTGGGGTTCTGGAGAGCAGGAGTGGGGGTAGGAGTGGGGCACGAGGAGGAGGAGGAAATGGCTCCGTGGGCCTCCTTGCTGGAGCATTCCCCAGCCCGCCGTGTGAACTGGGAGGAGACAGGATGGAGAAAGTATTTGGAGTGGAAAATAAAAATCCTCTCCCGCTTTATTGATCGTGATCGAGGACAGAAATAGCCCAGGCTGCTGACAGCCCTCCTCGCCCAGGGAGCAGCCAAATGTGGGGCTCACCCCGAGCTGCTCCATCCCTGGAAAAACGGGGTTGTGGGGTGAGCTCTGGATCCCTGGGGTTCCTGCAGAGAGCCCAAATCTCGTTTTGCCCCTCTTGCTCTGCTCTCTACACCCACACCAGGCCCATCATTAATGATCTCCCATCACTCAAACCTCCAATGTCCCAGGAATAATCCATCAATCAATCAATCAATCAATCAATCCCCAGCAGGGGGCAAGGAACACCCATGGGCAGCTGGGATCACCCTGGGGAGCACTGGGGGATCTCACCACAACCCCTGCAATGCCAGTTTAGGTGACTAAATTTAGGAGTTTTAATGGATTTTAGCCCATTTCCACTCAGGACACCAAACTCAGGCCAGCCTGGCTGGGAAGGTGGGCAGGGAGGCTCAGGGTGCCCAGGGAAGCCCAGCAGGGTCAACATCTGCGTGGGCACCGTGCTCCAGCTCTGAGAAAACCATAAAAACCAAGTGCTGGCAGGAGAATAATTAGTTAAAACCAAGCACATCTGTTGTTAATTAATTCCCAGGGAGGAGGGTTTAACCCTTGCCTCCCCCGGTGTGTTGCAATCTGGATGGGCAGCGCCAACTTGCATCCAGAGGAAAGATTGAACTTTGCTTTCCAAGGGCAACTTGAGTTGCTCTGGGTTGTCATTCCCTGCTCTGGGTTGTCATTCCCTGCTCTGATCCATCAATCTCCCATCCCAGAACCATCCCTGGGATTTTCAGGAGTGAGCAGAGCAACCAGCCGTGCTCAGGGCAGGAAACACGCCTCGAGTTTGGGGTTGGGACTGAAACAAACCTGTCTTTGCCCCTTCCAACATCCAGCCCTGAGGAGCTGCTGCCGAGAGTGGGGGCACTGTTTGCAGAGGGCAGAGATTTGGGGAGCCCTGTGCTGATCATTGCGATTTTAATTGCGTTTTTTCACAGGCAGCTGCCACTGAAGTACATTCACAGGAGTGAACAGTACTTGCACGAGGAGCCTGACTCTGCTCCCAACCTCCAGCTCTGGCTGGGGACCTAATCCCTTGGGATCGGTGTTAAAAGGGCTGGAGGGGTGCTCGGGGGGTGCTGGGGGGCTGTGTGACCCCCACCCCACAGCTCAGCCCCGGCCAGCCCGCAGGTCCCTCCCTCGCTGGGGGAATCTGTTCCCCATTAAGCCACTCCGGCTGGTGGGAGCAGCCCTGCCAGCTCCGAGCTCCCTAATTAGCAGCAGAAGCGAGGCCAGCCTGGGGAAGGCCAGCTCCTCCGTGCCAAGGATGCAAAGGGTTTGGAGCAGAGCCTCAGCCGGAGCCTGTGGAAAAGCTCTGACCGACCCTGCGAGAGCCGGATGGGGCCCTGGTCCTGTGCTCCAGGGTGGGCAGGGATGGCATCCCACCTCCCTGCTTTAGCAAGGGGTAAAACCCCAGCCCGGCGCCCCCAGCCCTGCCTGGGGTGTGTGGGGTGGAGGAAGGCTGCCAGCACCACCCTCATCCCCTCGGTGCACTTGCACCGCGCCGAGCTCCTGCCGCCTCCCGCTCGCCACTAAAAATAGGTTTCCCGGCTGAGCGGCAGCGCCGGAGGGCAGCGAGCCCAGATCCCAAACCAGCCCTTGTCGCCGTGACCAACTGACCCATTTGGCCTCGCTTCCTAAGTGTTTTTCCCTCCCCGCTCAGCTTCAGCCCAGGCAGCGGCTGAGCTGGGGCAGCTGAGCCCTTCCAGTGGCAGTGAGACCTCGGTGTGGTCCCTGACCCTGGTGACACGGCCTGGGGTGGCTCGGGGTCCCACAGCTGGGGGGGTGGCAGCAGGAGTGGCCAAAGCCACCCAAATTCCGAGGGCTGCCATGTCCCACAGCCTCACTCCAACCTCACCGGGAGGGAATTAGTGTAATTTATTTTCTCCTTTGGGGGATTGGTGCTCTGGGGTTGGTGGGAGCAGATGACATCCCAGGGGTGTGGGGACAGCAGGGCCAGGCTTTGTCCCAGGGGAGCTGGGGAACGCCAGGACCTCAACCTGTTCCTGGGGAGAACACGGAGTCCTCTTGCATTTTCCCAAAGCAGCAGCACCCTGGGGCTGTCACAGACCTGTCCCATGTCCCCAAAGCCAGCTGGGAGCAGGACGGGCTGCAGAGACAGGGGACACGGAGGGACAACCCTGCAGAGCACGTGCTGGGGCAGCCGTCGGTCAGAAATGAAGAAAGACCTTTATTTACAGTAAAAAGGAACAAAAAAATATATATAAAATACCGTGACACTTCCCTCCGCGTCTCCCCAGCCCCTCAGCGGGGTGTCTGCCACCTTCATCCAGCCCCAATCCCTGTCCCCAGGATGGTGGCATGGGGCCAACAACTGCTGGGGGTCATTTGGCACAACCGAGCCACCGTGCCGTGGGACACACGGGGGTTGGGGACAGCTCGGCACAGCTCCGGCCGCAGGAAAAGCTCCTTCCCGGGAGGGGGACAGTGCGGGTATTGCACTTGGCTGCGGGTCAGCATCGAGGGGAGGCGGGACGGGGCTCCGCAGCATCTCCCGGTGCCACCCGTCCCCGGAGGTGTCCCCGGAGGTGTCCCCGGAGGTGTCCCCGGAGGAGGATGCTCCGTGCCACCCCCGTGTAACCCCGCCGGAGCGCTGTCCTGGGGTGGTGGCAGCGGGACGGGCTGTCCCCAACGCCGGGAGCTCAGCGGTTCGGGCTGTCCCCAGCGGTGACTCTCCGGTTAGGGCTGTCCCCAGCGGTGACTCTCCGGTTAGGGCTGTCCCCAGCGGTGGGTGACTCTCCGGTTAGGGCTGTCCCCAGCGGTGGGTGACTCTCCGGTTAGGGCTGTCCCCAGCGGTGGCTCTGCCGGTTCGGGCTGTCCCCAGCGGTGGGTGACTCTGCCGGTTCGGGCAGTCCCCAGCGGTGGCTCTGCGGGACGGGCGCTCCTGCTCTCGGCTCAGGTGGCAGGAAGCTCCCGCGGTCCCCCCGCTGCGGGAAGAGGTAGAGCGGGACAGGACGCTGCCAGAGCCCCCGCGGCCCTGCGGATTCATCCTTCCCCAGGCAGGATCTCGCTCCGGCTCCAAGGATGAGCTTTCCAGCGGGGAATTCGGGATTCGCTCTCCTCCTCCTCGAGGTTCCGGCGTTTCCCGAGGGACCGGCCGGAGCCTCGCCCGCTGCGGGACAACCCGGGGGGTCCCAGCGCGGCTTCGGGAGACCCTCAGGAGGAGAAGCAGAGCCCGCAGCACTCCATGCAGATCTCCAGGCAGTCGGCGGACTCGCAGCAGGCGTCGATGATGCCGCAGTCCATGTCGCAGGGCAGGTCGCAGTCCGCGCACTCGCCCGAGTTGCAGCAGCAGCAGCAGATGCAGGAGTCCTCGGAGGTGCAGGAGCCGCAGGTGGCACAGTCCAGCACGATGTTGCAGAGGGTCAGGAACTCGCAGAAGAGGCACGAGAGGATGCAGTGGACGCAGCAGTCTAGGGGGGAAGGGCGGGGTGAGACAGCGCCCGGCTCAGGGAGCACGGCAGGGGTGGAAATCATCCCTCGGGAATTCAGGGAAGGGGTGGGGAAAGGGGTCGGGAGGCAGGCACTGCCCCAGGGGTGTCCCTCAACACCCACCAGGTGTCCCTGGCCCTCCAGATTCGGGGGACAGCAGATGGCCCCACTCAGCACCCACCCTGCAGAGGCTGCCAGGAGGGTCTGGGGTCCCGCTGGGATGTCACCCAGAGACCCCTAGCGATGAGAACCCCCAGGAGAACTGGAAACAGACCCCCGTGGGGAGAGCCAATACCTTCCTGCGCCTCAATGGGGATGTGGGAAGAGGCCGACTTGGAGCTGCCCTTGCTCTTCTTGCTGCCCTGGCTGTTGATGGAGTGGTGCGACTGCAGCTTTCGGTGAGGCTTCTGCCCGGCTCGGCAGCTCCCGTTCCCCGCGTCCCCGTTGGCACCGCCGGGCTCCGGGCACCGCCCCGCTCCGTTGGGCAGCAGCTGGGTGCAGGGCCCGGGGGGCTGCGGGGGGACTCGAACCTGGGGCTGGCCTGGGGGGGAGAGCAGAGTGTTATCCCCGCTGCCCTCTCCGCTGGGAGAAACGCGTGCTCAGTGCCCGGGGAAACACGGGAATCCAGTCCCTGGTGCCAGGAGAAACACGGGAATCTGATCCCCGGCTGGACACATGGTGACTGGGAGGTGATGCTGATGCCTTCAGAATTTCTAGCCTCTGTTCTTCATGTATTTGTAGTTTTGGCTTGTGGTTTTAGGCTTCATATAAAATAGCAAAAGCCTCTGTTCCCAGCACCTTTAGCCGAAGCAATTCCTCTGAGTGGAAATCCAACACTTTGCTGCCTCAGAGCCCCAAAATATGGAAACAACAATGAATTGGGGGGAGCAGGCTTGGCTGACATCATCACCTGAAGGTGTGATTGGAGAATTAAGGCCCAATATGCTAATAAGACAGAACTTCCAAAAGGTGAAGATCTCATGACTCAGTGTCCATTTTGGGGTGTAGCCTCTCCAGTAGGCTGTCTGCCCTGGATGTACCTAAAGGCCTTTAATAAATTTGTCTGCTTTTTATTCTCCTAACCTTGTGTGGCCTCTGTTTCAGGTAACTCTGCTTTAGGCATCAGTGCTGGCAGATGGATGGTCCAGGAGGATGGAGGTGGAGCAGGAGAGGTGGAAAAGATGGCTGGAAGGAAGGAGGCAAAGGATCCAGAGAGAGGAAGGGATGAAAAAACCCCAAGAAATGAAGATTTGTCGTGAGGGATGTGCTGCAACTTATTAGAGGACCTGAAAAAGGAGGAGATCTCCCGGGACAGCCAGGAGGGATGAAGCCACCAAGGCTGTGGGACACAGCTCCTGGATGTCCCCACCGCCCTCTGCAAAGCCAGAGGAGATGAGACAACATCAGAGAGCCAGGCTGCTCCTCTCCCCAGCACTGCAGGAACCACTTCTCCCAGGTCTCCCCAACCTCTGGCTGAACTTCCCTGCAGGAGGAGGAAAATAACTCCATGCTCTGTCTGTGCCTCCCTCCAGCCTCTCCAGGATGTGCCACAGCCCGGTGGGGTGGCTCAGCCCTCTGCTCCTGCCCCGTGTCCCCAAACTGCCACCCTCACCCTCGAGAGCACTGGGAAGCAGCACAAGGAATGGGGGGAATTCCAGCAGCCATCCTCCTCCCTGGCAATGCCACAAATAAAATCCCATCTGGTGGCCAAACTTTGC
Organism: Entomyzon cyanotis; assembly: GCA_024500445.1. Lineage (NCBI taxonomy): Eukaryota > Metazoa > Chordata > Aves > Passeriformes > Meliphagidae > Entomyzon > Entomyzon cyanotis. The sequence goes on along the minus strand of JAKEPQ010000908.1, from coordinate 3,838,771 downwards.
TTTTCCTCTCCCATGGCAGTAAACAAGGGATGATTCAGGACAGAAACTCGAGGGCAAAGGCACCTCTTGGCACCAGGGGACAGGAGCTGCTTTCTGTGGAGTGGGCACAGGCCTCCCTGTCCTGCATCCAGGGAAATAAAATAGGTGGAAGGTGAAAATAAAATAGGTGGAAGGTGGAAATAAAATAGGTGGAAGGTGAAAATAAAATAGGTGAAAGGTGAAAGGCACAAGTGGATGGTCCCAGCGCTCGGTTTTACCAGGCTGAACTAGGTTTGGGCTTGAACTGGGAGTTTGGGCTTTGCCACCCGCTGGGAAGGGAACTTAAAATAACCAGAGCTGAGCGGGAAGAGTTGGCTGGGAAGATGGGAGGGTGGAGGGACAGAAAACAGGGCTTGGGGTAAAACAGGAATCGTGTCCCCTCCCTAAAAAACCTCCTCGTCCAGTGGCCTCTCCTGCCTGCTGTGTGCTGAGATGGCACTGAGGGTGCCCAGGGTGCCCAGATTTGGGACAGGAAGGGGTTTTGCCTGCAGGGATCCAGCAGCAGCTCTGACAGCAGCTGGGATTGCTGCAGGATGCACTTGGCTCTCCCCATTTCGCCGCATTCCTCAGATTAAACTGTTTGTAAATCAAAATCACGCAGCCGAAGGCAGCCAGGAATCCCCCTCCTCACGGCTAGGGAAAATAGCTCCCATTTTTTAGGACAGCCTTTAAGACATGAGGTCAAATCTCTTCTGAAAGAGGCACCTTCAGTCCCAGCTCGGTTGGACAAAGCCCCCCAGCAATGTGGGTGTCTGGGCAGGATGGGGGGCCAGCTCTGGAAAATCAGGATTTTAGGGAAAAACGCCTGCCTGCAGCTCTTCATTGACCAAAATCCTGGATGTTCACTTCGGTGATGCTCCCAGATCCCCTCAGGTTGTCCCAGGGCAACCCTGCTGTGACCTGCTGTGACACCGGGGGTGACACTGCTCATCTCCTGGGGAGGAGAGGGGGAAGTCCCTTCACCCAGTGATGCCTCAGGATTTTAGCTTCTCTATTTTTCGTGTATCTGTGGTCCTGTAGTGTGTAACTCTGGACTCCATATTGGGTGCTAAACTCCTGTTCTCAGCGTTTTTAGGCAAAAAAAATTCCTTTAAGTTTAAAACCCAAGGACACCTCACTGTCTCAGGCCCTGAGATATGTAAATAACAGTGAATTGGGAGCAAATTTGGAGTGATTGACTTCACTACCTGAAGCTGTAATTGGAGGATTAAACCTCGATATGCAAACGGACAAAACTTACAAAGTATTAAAAACTCCTGGCCTTATAAAAAACTTACAAAGTATGAAAATCTCGTGACCCACTGTCCATTTTGGGTGTAGCCCCTGGGTGGGCTCTGTCTGCCCTAAACGCACCTGAAGGCCTTCAATAAATTCAACTGCTTTTTATTCTCTTAACTTTACCTAACCTCTGCTTTAGGCAAGCCCCTCCAGGCATCACCAGCACCCAGCACGGGGGTGCCCCGTGTCCCTCCCAACCCCGGGGGGCTGTGCTGGGGAGGGGGCGGCGCAGGGCTCAGTGGCCGCGGCGTGACTCAGCCGTGCAGAATGTCGGTGGGCAGCCAGCCCAGCTCCCAGATGCTGCACAGCTCGGGAAACGTGCGCTCTGCTCTCTGCGCTCCATCTCCCGCACCTCGCCGCCCTCCCCGCTCCCCTGCCCGTTCCCACCCTCCCTCATCCCGCTGGGAAGCTTCCATCCACTCTTGGAAGGGGAACGGCAGCCCGGGAGCAGCCTGGGATCCGGGCTGGGGGCCAGGGGGAGGAGGGACGGCGATTCCAGGAGAGCCTCCAGGTCCCGCACGGCAGCGGAGCGAGGGCACCGCGCTCCTCACCGCGCCCTGCGCTTTTTGGGAGGTGCTGCCCGGCCCCGCCGCCGCCGGCAGCAAAACCGACTCCTCCGTGCGGCTCAGCCGGGCTTGGCACAGCCTCACCCCTGCCCTGGACTCGCCAGGCAAGAGCTGTCCCAGCGGGAAGCTTCTCCCTTTGCTCCAGCTAGCAGAGACATCCCAGCGCATCCCAGAGCTGTGCCCACGGGAATATCCCAGAGCTGTGCCCACGGAAATATCCCACGGCTGTGCCGCGGAGATATCCCAATTCAAAAATATCCCAACTGTCCATGGAGACAACCCAGAGCTGTGCCCATGGAGACAACCCAGAGCTGTGCCCATGGAGACAACCCAGAGCTGTGCCCGTGGAGATATCCCAGAGCTGTGCCCACGGAGATATCCCAGAGCTGTGCCCATGGAGATATCCCAGAGCTGTTCCCATGGAGATATCCCAGAGCTGTGCCCATGGAGACATCCCAGAGCTGTGCCCACGGAGATATCCCAACTTCCCATGAGATATCCCAGACTTCCCTAGATATCCCAGCTTCCCTGAACATCCCACTTCCCGATATCCCAACTTCCCACAGTTCCCAACTTCCCACGGAGATATCCCAGAGCTGTGCCCACGAAAACGCTTTCTGGGAGTCTCCCAGAGAGAGAGCAGCTCCCAAAATGCCCCCAGGAAGAGGCAACAGCCCTGCTGGCACAGCGAGAGCTGAACAGACACTTCCAGCGCTCTCATCCCACAGCTCCCAACTCCCTCTGCTCCTTCCAATCCCCCCAATCCCTGTTCCAGGGCTGCCCTGCCGAGCTGAGTTCCCTCTGGATCCTCTCTGCCAGCAGGCAGGGATTGGCTCCTTCCCTCCCCTGCTGCCACCAGAACAAGACCAGACCTGACCTGAACCCATCAGGTTTCAAACCGACCCGGATTTTGGGGAATGCTCCTTCCCCGAACAGGCTCATCCCTTTTCCCCTGGCACCCCGGAGGACCCCAACACTTCCCAACGCCTCTCCAGGGTCACCTCGGGGGGCAGCGAGGGCCATCCCGTGCTGCCACCCTTCACTTTCGCCTCTCCAGGTGACTCACGCTGGGTTCAGGCTCTGATGTGGGGAGGACCAAAGCGAGGAGGAGCCGAATTGCCACCTCCGCCCTGCTTTCTACTGGTGGGGTGGCAGCGGCCCCAGGCACCCGGAGCTGCCCGGGAATGTCACCACTCACATGTCACAACTTCGGGAGCGCCGGAGAGCTCGGTCCGAGGGGCTTTCGTCAGCACTTTGGGGGATTTGTCATCTTCCAGGGGTTTCTCCTTCTTCGGCACGGCGGGGCGGGCGGGAGGCTCTGCCGGTGGGATGTGCCTCGGGGCAGGGCGAGAGGGCTCGGCCACCTCTGCAAGAGAAACGGGGTCACGGCTGAGCCCCCCGGGGCCACCCGGACACACAGCGCGGCCCCGGACACTGCCCGTGGCACCGGGACGGCTGGCCGGGCACAGAGTCCCAAGAGCTGGAGCGGGATTTGGGGTTGGAGTGGGATTTGGGGTTGGAGTGGGATTTGGGAATGGAGCGGGGTTTGGGGTTGAAGCGGGATTTGGGGTTGAAGCGGGATTTGGGGATGGAGCGGGATTTGGGGATGGAGCGGGATTTGGGGATGGAGCGGGATTTGGGGTTGGAGCAGGATTTGGGGCTGGAACAGGATTTGGGGCTGGAACAGGATTTGGGGCTGGAGCGGGATGTTGGGCTGGAGCTGAATTTGGGGCTGTAGCGGGATTTGGGGCTGTAGCGGGATTTGGGGCTGGAGCGGGATGTGGGAATGGAGCAGGATTTGGGGCTGGAGCGGGATGTGGGAATGGAGCAGGATTTGGGGCTGGAGCGGGATTTGGGGCTGGAGCAGGATTTGGGGCTGGAACAGGATTTGGGGCTGGAACAGGATTTGGGGCTGGAGCGGGGGGGGGGGGGGGGGGGTTGGGGGGGGGGGGGGGGTTGGGGGGGAGGGGGTTTGGGGCTGGAGGGGGATTTAGGGCTGTAGCAGGATTTGGGGCTGGAGCAGGATTTGGGGCTGGAGCGGGATTTGGGGCTGGAGCGGGATTTAGGGCTGGGCACCGGCGCTGCATCACTCCGCAGCTGCTCACCCCGCGCAGCGCCAGCGCCATCCCAAAAACCCTCCCGAGGTCCCACATTCCTTTTCCAAAAAGCCAAGGGATCTGGTTACACTCAGCAGCTCGAGCTGGATTTTTCATCCCCCTTCCCATGAAAGAGCCACTGTCTTTCCCGGCCGGAGCTGCCTGCCACCTTCCCTCATCCCGCTGCCCTCTGGAGCAACAGAAACCCCTGCAGGACCCTCCGTGGGGCGAGAAAAACCCACAGGGAACCGAGTTATTCCCCACGGGAGAAATCCTGATGCCAAACACCCGCTGGGGGAAGGCAGAGAGGGAGCACTGCCGCACCACCCCATGGGGAATTTGGGGTGCTCAGGAGGGTCTGGGGGGGCTCAGCGCAATGCCAACCCCCCTCGCCACCCCGAGCCCCCTCGCCGCCGCCCCAGCCATCTCCCCATCCCCCGGAATAGCAACGTCTTGCACAACAGGGGTTGGAGAGCACTTTATATAAAACTAAATTACAGGCTGGGCAGAGGGAGGAGGGAGAGCAGAGCCATAATTGCCCTGGCTGTGACGAGAGGTCCTGCAGGCAGCCGGGGAGGGGAGGGGAAGGAAGGGGAAAAAGGGATTTGGGATGTTTCATTATCCTCCATGAAATGAGGGTCCTGCACACCGGGAGGGAGGGTGGTGATTGGGGGTAATTAAAGGGAGGGTAATGAGGGAAATTGGGGTTCCCGGCTGCACCCCGGGATGGGCTGGAGGCTGGCAATGCTGCAGGGGGGCTGCAGCCAGTCTGGGGTGATGCTGCTGCACTCCCAGCTCCACAAAACCCCCCCAACTCATCCACGTGCCTCAGTTTCCCCACAGCACCACCCTGTCTGCCCTCCCCAGGGTGCTGGAGCTCTGGGGACAGGAGGATTTTTGGGAATGAAAACCCATCCCAGCACAGAGCCCTGCTCCCAGCGTGAGGGGATTTTGGGGCTGAAAATCCAGCTGCTCCAGCTGAGTTCTGCACAGCAGCACTGGCAGTGTGAGCACTGGGAACCCCAAAAGGGAGAAAAGCCATTCCCAGACCTCTGGCAAACCCAGAGAGATGAGGAGAGGTGAGGAGAGCAGGCTGTGACCTCCCCACGGGTGCACAGGTATGAGGTGGAGGTGAATAATCTCCATGCTGCTGCACCCACGGCCTCTGCAGGTCCCAGTCAGCCTTGATCCAAAGCCAGATGTGAAATCCTGACAGCTGAGGAGCTCTGAGTGAAGCCAGAGGTGCCCAGAGCAGGGCAGAGAGGGTGAAGCTCCCGTTCAGACCCTGGGAAGGAATTGGAGAAGATTCTCCTTCCCTGAGCACAGGAGCAGAGCCGGGGAGCTGCTCTGGTTTGTGCCATGAGGGTGTTCAGGGCTTCAAAACCCCCAGAGCAGTGTCAGCACCACTGATCCCCTTCCCTGCAGGTCAGTGATCAGGAAAAAAACTGGAAAATCAGGTGGAGCAGCAGGAGAAGGGCTGGCACAGGGAGAATTGCCAGCAGATCCCCATCCCTGCAGGTCAGTGATTGGGGAAAAAACTGGAAAATCAAGTGGAGAAGCAGGAGAAAGGCTGGTACAGGGAGAATTCCAGCAGATCCCCTTCCCTGAAGGTCAGTGATTGGGAAAAAAACTGGAAAATCAGGTGGAGCATCAGGAGAAAGGCTGGCACAGGAAGAATTCCAGCAGATCTCCATCCCTGCAGGTCAGTGATTGGGGAAAAAACTGGAAAACCAGGTGGAGCAGCAGGAGAAAGGCTGGCACAGGGAGAATTCCACCTGTGGTGCACATCCCTGGCCCACCCTGTGCCCATTCCTGGGGACAAGGACATTCTGGACAGGCCTGGAGCTCCGTGGGACAGGCTGGATGGATCCACAGGGATATCCAGGGTGCTGCTCCAGCAGGAATGGAGCTCAGGCTGGCTCCTGCCGTGCTCACTTCACACTCGTAATTACCCAGCGCAGAGGCCACAGCCAGGCAGGGAGGAAGGTGGCAATTAAATTAACTCCCCCGGGAACAAGCTGGGCTGGGGAGGGACAGAAATAGCCAGGAATGGAGTTTGGGTGAGCTGGTCCTTCCCTGCACTGTGCAGACATTCCAGAGGGGATGGGGCTGAACCACCAGGAATGGGATGGGATAGGGCTGTGCCTGTCCTGGTGGGCAGCTTGACCCCAGGGATGGGCTGGGAGAAGCTGGACAGGGGTGGGATCAGCACTGACCCCCCAGGCTGCTGCCCCACAGCTCCCTGCCCCTTCTGATCCGCAGGGGAATGCTGAGGGAATGCACAGGGAAATGCTGAGGGAATGCACAGGGAAATGCTGAGGGAATATCCAGGGAAATGAAGAGGGAATATCCAGGGAAATGCAGGGAAAATGGCCAGGGAAATGAAGAGGGAATATCCAGGGAAATGCAGAGAAAATGCACAGGGAAATGCAGGAGAAATGCCCAGGGAATTGCAGAGAAAATGCCCAGGGAAATGAAGAGGGAATATCCAGGGAAATGAAGAGGGAATATCCAGGGAAATGAAGAGGGAATATCCAGGGAAATGAAGAAGGAATATCCAGGGAAATGAAGAGGGAATATCCAGGGAAATGCAGTGGAAATGCCCAGGGAATTCTCACGCACTGGGTGAGCAGCAGCTCCCAAAATGCCCCCAAGAAGAGGCAACAGCCCTGCTGGCACAGCGAGAGCTGAACAGACACTTCCAGCGCTCTCATCCCACAGCTCCCAACTCCCTCTCCTCCTTCCAATCCCCCCAATCCCTGTTCCAGGGCTGCCCTGCCGAGCTGAGTTCCCTCTGGATCCTCTCTGCCAGCAGGCAGGGATTGGCTCCTTCCCTCCCCTGCTGCCACCAGAACAAGACCAGACCTGACCTGAACCCATCAGGTTTCAAACCAACCACGAGCCTGGGCAAAGCCCTGGGGGTGGGACATCCTTTCCCCCAAATTCCTGCATTCCCAGACCATTCCTGGCCAGGGAAAAATCCTCCTCGGAGCCTGGGATGAGAGTCCAAGGCTCTGATCCCCCAGGAGATGTGGAGGGGATGTGGCACAGGGGAACAGCTCAGATCTCTGATTTATGGGAACAGAAGTAACGAGGCATTCAAAAATAATAAAGCCCAGCTTCAAGAAATCCCAGCAGTGCCCTGAGGTACCAGGGATGAGGAAAGCGATGGATGTGGAACTCCTGTCTCCTGCCAAGCCCGGGAGAAGCACATGGATCTGGTTTTCTGACTATTCTGCCCAGTTCTGAAGTCCAAATCCATCCGTCATGGAAACCCCGAGAGGTCAGGGAGCTCCAAAGTCCATCGAGAGGGTGGGAAAACAGGAGGGGGGAAAGGAAAGATGTAAAGAAACTGGAAAGTTTCATTGTTGTGACTGAGGATCCTGTAAAATTCCTGCAAAATTCCTGCAAAATTCCTGTAAAATTCCTGTAAAATTCCTGCAAAATTCCTGCAAAATCCTTTAAAATTCCTGTAAAATTCCTGCAAAATTCCTGTAAAATTCCTGCAAAATTCCTGCAAAATTCCTGCAAAATTCCTGCAAAATCCTTTAAAATTCCTGTAAAATTCCTGCAAAATTCCTGCAAAATTCCTGCAAAATTCCTGCAAAATCTGATATACCCACATCCCTCTGGGAATGCAGCAAGGCCCTGAGCCTGCAGGAGCTTCTGGGGCAAAAGTGCTTTGTGCTCCGGGTGGGAAGAGCAGGGAATTCCTGATGAGCTGAGCTAAGCATTCCCAAACGGGAATTCCCAAACAAAAGGCAGGAGCAGCATCCTGGGGGGAGCTGGGATGAGGTTCTCCAGCAGCTCAAACAGGAGCCACAGCACATCCCAAAGATCCCCAGGATCTGTGAATTCCCTTTTCCCAGCCTCCCTGACCCCAGAGGATGTGGGAAGACGCAAAGCTGGAGCTGTGGATTTAGGGTCAAACCCAGTCGGGGTTATCCTGTGGCTCCTGCTCAGCATTCCTGGCTGGATCTGCCAGGAAAAATCCTGGGATTCCTGAGGATCTGCCCAGATCCTGGGATCTCATTTTCCTGTCCCTCTTCCTCCCTGGGAGGGAATGCCAAGGGAAGGGATCTGGTGGCAGGAGATGGATAAACACATCCCTGTTCCCACTGCCAGGAGAGACAGAACGGGAAGGAAAAGTTCTCCAGAATGAGAAGGGAAACTCCAACATGGAAAGGAAAACTTTTCCAGAATGGGAAGGAAAAGTTCTCCAGAATGGGAAGGAAAATTCCAACATGGGGAGGAAAACTTCTCCGTAATGAGGAGGAAAACTTCTCCAGAATGAGAAGGAAAACTCCAACATAGGAAGGAAAACTTTTCCAGAATGAGAAGGAAAATTTCTCCAGAATGAGAAGGGAAACTCCTCCATCATGGGAAGGAAAACTTCTTCAGCATGAGAAGAAAAACTCCAGAATGGGAAGGGAAACTTCTCCAACATGGGAAGGAAAACTCCAGAATGAGAAGGAAAACTCCTCCATCATGGGAAGGAAAACTTCTTCAGCATGAGAAGAAAAAGTTCTCCAGAATGAGAAGGAAAACTCCAACATGGAAAGGAAAACTTTTCCAGAATGGGAAGGAAAATTTCTCCAGCACGGGGAAGGAAAACTCCAACATAGGAAGGAAAACTCCTCCAGAATGGGAAGGAAAATTCCAACATGGGAAGGAAAACTTCTCCAGAATGAGAAGGAAAACTCCTCCAACATGGGAAGGAAAACTTCAACATAGGAAGGAAAACTTCTCCAGCGTGGGAAGGAAAACTCCAGCGTGGGAAGGAAAACTCCAGCATGGGAAGGGAAACTTCTCCAACGTGGAGCCAAAGAGGCTGGGCAGTGTGGGAGCACATCCAACCCCTTGGGCACGCAGGTGTTTGGTGTTGACCGAAAAAGAGTGGGAAGCATCTCAGCACATCTGGATCCACATCTGGGCATCCCAATCCAACGCCATGGGATCCAACTCCTGCCAAGGAGAGCTCCCCTTCTCCCTGCCCTGAATCCCTCGGGAATGGCTGGACAGGGAGCAGGTGATGGATGGAAGCACTGGCCATGAACAACAATATTTTTTGCCTTGGGAACTCTCAGATCTCATTTTCACGCAGATAAAATTACCCTGAAATCCCTCCTGGTTTTCCTGGCCCAATCCCTGACCTATTCCCGGGATATTCCAGAGCCTGATGGAGTGGTTTCAAGTGCAGGAGAGACGGCACAGGAGCAAATCCTTCCAATCCCACAGACCAGGAGGGAGGGAAGAGAAATTCTGGGCTGAAAGTTTGCCCGGCTGGGAAAAAATCCCAATGCCTTATTGACATTCAGTCTGAAATTAATGCACTGAAACCTCCTCAGATTTTGGGAGAGGAGGATGGGAAGGGGAGATTCCCAAAATTCCAGAGGAGATCCAACAGAGCTTTGCTTCCCACCTGGAAAACCTTCACTCTCTGCTCACCTTTGGATAAACAATCCAGGGACAAGGAGGTCCCAAAAAAATAGTGGTTTCTCTGAAAAACGACTTCCTAAATGCAAGAAAAGCAAAACAAAGCAGAAAAACCCACAAAAACCCCAAACTGCTCAGCAGGCTGGGAGTTGTTGTTATTTGTTATTTATAGAGTTTTGGGTGGGAAGGGAGGAATTTTGGGGCCAGGCAGGCCAGGAGCAGAGCCCATCCGTGCTCTGAGTTTGACCTCGGTGACAAAAACCCTACAAATCCCTCAAAGATCCTCGTGGATCCAACCAAACCAAATTCACGGAAAAACCAATCCTACCTGAGCAATGACCCTCACAAAGGGATTTTGGGGGAGATAAAATGCAAATTTCCTGCAAGAAGCACCTCTGAGCTGCAGCGATTGGGGAGGAATTATTCCTTAAGCAGCGAGAATTGATTTAACATAAATATATTTATATTTTAGAGGTGTTAAGGCATCAAACTGGAGTGGAGCTGTGAGGGAAAAAGGAATCTTTAAGCTTGGAGTGGAAAATAGGGACAACAAAACTTCCCAGGACACAAATTTGGGAAAGACCCTGAGCTCTGCTTCATCCCCAAAACCAACAAAAAACATCCCAAACACCCTGTGGGGTCAGGAAATCGGGAAAAACGATGGGAAAACAACAAGGGAAAGACCTGATTTTGTGTCTGAGGAGCACCTGGGGCAGGATGAGGATGGAAAATCTGGGAAATCAGGGGAGCCTGGCAGGGAGGAAGGGGGAAATGGGAAATCCTGGGTGTCCTTAAGGAAAAGCAATTATCCCCGGAGGGTGGAAAGCAGCTGATTCCAATCCTATCAGATCCAAGGAGATTCTGGGAATTACAGAGCAGGGCTGGGAGAAATTATGGAGGGAGTAATTAAGGAGCAGTAATTGGGTAACCTTTGGGGTTAAACCAGCACAGGTCCTGGCAGGGAAAATTTGTGTCTTCCTAAGTTAAATCCTTAAAAAAAAAAGTTAATTGAGGAGTGGATCAGCGGGAGCTGCTGGACAGTGTGATTAACCAGGATGAAAATTTGCATTTATCCAGCCCTTTTCATCCCAGCACTGACTTAAAGCAGGGATCAGCACACCTTGCCTGAACTCCGGGGATTTTCCTGGAAAAATATCTCGGCGTTGGTGGGGAAACTGAGGCACGGAAATGGGATTTTTTCCCCAAAGAAAGATCCTGTGGAGATGGAGCCCTAAAATTCTCATCTTTTCTGATTTCTGGTCCCAAAAATTGGGACATGGGAAGGGGTGGATGGGGCCACCCTGGGGGTGGTGCTGCCAATCCCATAGGATGGAGAACTCCAGGCAGGGCAGAATTCCGGGAAAAATCACCAGAACTCCAGCGAATACCCCGAGGAGAGCTTGGGTTTCTGCAGCTCCCAGGCTTTCCAAGGAAATTCAATCAGGAGCTGGAGCAGGAGCAGGGGTGACACAGCCTGCAGGCCCAGCTTTGTTTTGCTCCAACCCAGAAACATTGAAAAAAGCCAGAAATCTGCTTTTCCTTCTTTTTTTAAAATTTTTTTTCTCTGCCTGGATTTCTTTTTTCTTTGGTTTTTTTTTTTTTTTGGCCCTGTTTTCTTTTCTCTTTGTTTTTTTGGTAATTTTTTTTTGCTGTTGTTCAAAGAACAAACACCAGCAAAGCATTTTCGGGAGCTGACCAGAAAAAAAAAGCCCAAAAAACCAACTTCGAAACAGAAAACCAGAAATCGATCTTTTGCTGCGAAAAGCTTTTCTGCGGCTAAAAAAAAATTTCAGTTTTGTTTCTTTTAAGGCCTTTTTGGGAGGGGGGTTCACTTCCCTTTGAGGTTGGCTGTGTGCAACGCTGCAATCCTGAATTTAAATCAGCACTGAGACGAGAAAAAAAACCTTTTAATTCCGATTTTGGATTGGATTTTCTTTGTTCCTACCCTGCCCCAGAGCAGGACAGCCCCAGTAAAGATTTCCTGGGTGAGGTGGCAGCAATCCCTGCTCGGAATTCCTCATTTTCCCGGTGGGATTTTGGGTCTGAAAGCTTCGTTTTCAGGGCTGAGCACAAAACAGCTTTTTTCCTCCTCCTCTTCCACCTCGGGGCGAAATCCTCGGGAACAGGCAGAAAGAATTAAGGGAAAAATGTGCGTGAGAGTTCCATCCCTGGGCTGGGATGCAGGCAGGGACTGGGGACATGGAGGGGACAGGGAGAAAATGTCCCCAAAGCTGGGAAGGGAATGGGGGAACAAGCAGAGCCAAACCCAAGCAGGTTTTGCTGCTGAAAGTGGATTTTTCTCCACCATCTTCACACGGAGAAGGAGGAGGAAAAAGCCTCTTGTGCTCCCAGCTGTCCCTGATCATCTCACCAACAAACAACTCCGCTTTTCTCCTGTTTTTTTCCTGTTTTTTCGCTAATTCCTCCGGAAAAATAATTCTCCTCCCCGGGCAGACAGTGGCCTCTTCTCTCTGCAAACTACCTGTGGCTATTTCAGTGCCTCGGTTTGCCGTGTCCCCAGGGTGGAGGAGGCTGGGATGGCACCCAGCCCATCCCGGAGATGCCAGGGAATAAACTCTGGGAATAAAAAAAAAAGCTGGGAAATAGCCCAGCAAAGCCACCCTGAGCTGCTCACCGCGGCGCCAAACCACTCCAGCACCTCCATCTCCCTGTTTATTCCTCAGCCCGGGTGTAGCCAAAGGATCCTGATGATTTTTTTTTGCCTTTTTATATGCCCTCCTCTAAATTTTTAAACCTTTTTTATATTGCTGCACCCTTTATAGAATTTTTTACCCTTAAGCCTACATGCTTGTAGTTTTTGCAGTTTGATATTTTGGCTTCGTTTTGGGGTCCTGAAAGACCAAATATTCACAGTAAAAGACCAAAGAGATCTTTACTATCTCAAAACTCGAGGATTCAACCTCCTCTGTGAAATATATTTTGTAAACTGGGCTCTAGCTTCATTTACCAGGGGGAATAATTAGAATAGAGGCACAGTTATTTCATTTATTAAGTTTCTTATTGGGGGATTTGAGGCAGATATGCTAATTTTCGATGTCTATAAAATTATATATATTTAAAATTTGTGCATCTGGGTGTGTTCCACCTTTGAAGAGCCGTGCACCTCCTGTTAAAATACCAAAATAAACCCCTTTTACCCCAGTTTTTAACCGTGCCTGCATCACATTTCTACCACCCGAGAGGCAAGGAGCCAATCTGGTTTGCAAAAATCGGGAAAGGGAATGGGGAGAGAATTCCCAGGCTCGACAGAGGGGCTGGCACCTGCCCAAGCCACCAGGGACACACAGGGACACACAGGGACACGCAGGGACACGAGGGACACACAGGGACACGCAGGGACAGGGTCTGGCTGCTCATCCCGACCCCAAATCACACGGAGGGGAAAGGAGAGGTGGGAGAGAGGATTTGGGATGGGGCAGCACGGAGCTGCTCCACGAGGGATGGGATTTGGACTCTGGGAATTGGGGAGAGCTCTGAGTTCTCCCCAGGATGAAGGAGGGAAGTTCAGTGCAGCTCTGCTGGGGTTCACAACTTGGGGCTTCTCTGGAGGAGCTGAGGAGGAAGGTTTGGGTTTGGGGTGGAGGTGAGACCTCTCCAGGATGGGAACGCTGAACTGGGCACTCATGGGGACACAAGAGGAAAGAATTGGGCACTCATGGATGTCCCTCCAAGATGGACATGTGACAAACTGGGCACTTGTGGGGACACCAAACTGGGCACTCACAGATGTCCCTGAGATGGGGATACTGAGCTGGACACTCATGGATAGCCCTCCAGGATGGGAACACTGAACTGGGCACTCATAGGGACACCTAATTGAGCACTCACAGATGTCCCTCCAAGATGGAAACACCGAACTGGACACTCATGGGGACACAGAATTGGGCACTCATGGATGTCTCTCCAAGATGAACATGTGACAAACTGGGCACTTGTGGGGACACCAAACTGGGCACTCGTGGGGACACCAAACTGGGCACTCACAGATGTCCCAAGATGGGGACACCGAACTGGACACTCATGGATAGCCCTCCAGGATGGGAACACTGAACTGGGCACTCATAGGGACACCTAATTGGGCACTCACAGATGTCCCTCCAAGATGGACACACCGAACTGGGCATGGGGACACCAAACTGGGCACTCACAGATGTCCCCAAGATGGGGACACAGAATTGGGCACTCGTGGATGTCCCTCCAAAATGGACACACTGAACTGGACACTCATGGGGACACCGAACTGGACACTCACGGATGTCCCTCTGAGATGGTGACACCAAACTGGACATCCAAGCTGGACACACCAAACTAGGCAGCTCATGGATGCCACTCTGAGATGGACACACCAAACTGGACACTCCCAGATGTCCCTCCTAGATAGGAACACCAAACTGGACACTCACAGATGTCCCTCCCCCCCCCCCCCCAAGACAGGAACACCAAACTGGACACTCACAGATGTCCCTCCTAGATGGGCACACCGAACTGGGCACTCACAGATGTCCCCAAGCACCTCGGCCAGGTCCCAGTGCCCCACTGAGGACACCAGCACAACTGGGAGCTGAACCCCACTCTGCCCACCCTCAGCTCCTGTGTGACCACAGGGAAAGCAGAAAAGCCCCAAGGCCATTCCCCCAAGCATTTCCCAGATTTTTAAACTACATAAAACCCCAGCTGGAGGCACAGGAGCTGCGCACATCCCTCCCGCGACCCAGGCTGGGGACAAACCCTGTCCAAAACCTCTCTGCACCACCAGCTGCCCATTCCCCACCTGGAAATCGAATCCAGGGCAAGGAAATCCAGGGAAATCAGCCCCCTGCAGCTGCCTGGGCCCCGAGATGCAGCCACAGCTCGGAGCAGGGAAGCAGAGCAGCTGGAAGAGCGGCGGGAAGAGAACAAGAGGATGCATTCTCCAAAATCTAGGCTCGGCCGAGCTCGGGGCCAAAGCCAACACGGGGCTGATCCAGCTGTGCTGAATCCTGAGTGCTGCTGTGCCCAGAGCTCTCAGAGCGTGTGGGAGACAATCCCGGGCTGGATTTCACCCCTCTTGTGTCTGGCTGGACAGACATGCCGTGCTGAGCTCCACCAGCCTCCTGCTCGGGGGTGTTTTAATCTCTCATTGGGGTTTTTAACTTCTCATTGGGATTTTTAATGCTGTTTCTGCACGTGAGGCTTGGCAGGGACACCAGCCAGGGGGTTCTGTGGGGCTCAGCTCGGCCTGAGCGAGTGGAGTGTGAGTTCCCCAAATTTTCCGTGTTCTCCACAGCCTGATCCCTGTAATCCACCCAGACCCTCGAGGGGGTTGAACTCACACCCCCCTGGCTGCTCCGGGGGTTTGGCCCCTGGACAGGAACTGCTGGAGAGTTTGGGATGAGAACTCCCCGCGGGCTGCCGGCAGCTGCTGAGCTCACACACAAACACAGGCGCAGGAAAACGCTGTCAGGGCACAAAGCACACTCTCAGATGTTCCTAATTCTGCACAAACACACAGAAATACAGAGAAACGCACAAAAATCCACACACAGACACTGTCAGGGGTACCAACACACACTCAGATGTTCGTAATTCTGCACAAACACGCAGAAATGCACACACAGACACACAAAAATTCACACACAAACACACAAAAATACACATAGACACTGTCAGGGGCACAAAACACACTCTCAGATGTTTGTAATTCTGCACAAACACGCAGAAATGCACACACAAACACAGAAATTCACACACAAACACACAAAAATACAGACAAACTCTGTCAGGGGTACCAACACACACTCAGATGTTCCTAATTCTGCACAAACACGCAGAAATGCACACACAAACACACAGAAATTCATGCACAGACACACAGAAATTCACACACAAACACACAAAAATACACATAGACACCATCGGGGTACAAAACACACTCTCAGATGTTTGTAATTCTGCACAAACACGCAGAAATGCACACACAAACACACAAAAATTCACACACAAACACACAAGAAATACACATAGACACTGTCAGGGGCACCAACATACACTCGGATGTTTGTAATTCTGCACAAACACACAGAAATTCACACACAAACTCTGTCAGGGGCACAAAACACACACTCAGATGTTCGTAATTCTGCACAAACACGCAGAAATGCACACACAATCACACAGAAATTCACACACAAACACACAAAAATTCACACACAAACACACAAAAATACACATAGACACTGTCAGGGGCACCAACATACACTCAGATGTTTGTAATTCTGCACAAACACACAGAAATTCACACACAAACACACAAAAATTCACACACAAACACACAAAAATATGGACACAAACTCTGCCAGGAGCACAAAACACACACTCAGATGTTCGTAATTCTGCGCAAACACACAGAAATACACATACAGATGCACAAAAATACAGACAAACGCTGTCAGGGGTACCAGCACACAATCAGATGTTCCTAATTCTGCACAAACACACAGAAATTCGCACACAGACACACAGAAATTCACACACAAACACACAGAAATTCACACACAAACTCACAAAAATATAGACAAACACTGTCAGGGGCACCAACATGCACTCAGATGTTTGTAGTCTTGCACAAACACAGAGAAAGTTACACACAAACTCACAAAAATACACATAGACACTGTCAGGGGTACCAACATACACTCAGATGTTCGTAGTTCTGCACAGACACACAAAAATTCACACACAGACACACAGAAATTCACACACAAACACACAAAAATTCACACACAAACACACAAAAATACACATAGACACTGTCAGGGGCACCAACATACACTCAGATGTTCGTAATTCTGCACAGACACACAAAAATCCACACACAGACACACAGAAATTCACACACAAACACACAAAAATTCACACACAAACACACAAAAATACACATAGACACTGTCAGGGGCACCAACATACACTCGGATGTTTGTAATTCTGCACAAACACAGAAATTCACACACAAACTCTGTCAGGGGCACAAAACACACACTCAGGTGTTCGTAATTCTGCACAAACACACAGAAATTTACACACAAACACTGCCAGAGGCACCAACATGCACTCAGATGTTTGCAGTCTTGCACAAACACACAGAAATTCACACACAAACTCACAACAATACACATAGACACTGTCAGGGGTACCAACACGCACTCAGATGTTCCTAATTCTGCACAAACACACAAAAATTCACACACAAACACACAGAAATTCACACGCAAACTCTGCCAGGGGCACAAACACACTCTCAGATGTTCCTAATCCTGCACAAACACACAAGAACTCACACACAAAGTCACAAAAAGTCACACAGATACTGTCAGGGGCACCAAGATACACTCAGATGTTCACAATCCTCCACAAACACACAGGAATTCCCGCAAACACACGCTCGGCCATATATATTCTCAGCCCCCAAAGCCAGCTCACACCCCTCCCCAGTCTCCCACTCCTCCTTCCCCTCTCCACGCACACTCCCCGTGTCCAGCAGTGCACCCCACACTGGCACTCACAGCCCCAACCTGGAGCCAATTCCCCCATAAACACATCCCCCAGCCGTGTGTGGGGATATAAACCAATTCCCCCATAAACACACGGCCCTACAGCCCTTTACATTTATTTATCCATCCCCGAGTCGGCACCCCGCGAGCCTCGCACACACCCCGACTCGTGCAGAGCCTGTCCGTGATCCTACAGCATTCCTTGTGATCCCATAGTCTTTCCTGTGATCCCACAACTTTCCCCACGATCCCACAGCCTTCCTGCGATCCTACAGCCTTCCCTGCGATCCCATAGCCTTTCCCTGTGATCCCACAGCATTCTCTGTGATCCTACAGCATTCTCTGTGATCCTACAGCCTTCCTTGTGATTACACACCCCCCACTCGTGCACACACCCTGCCCGTGATCCCACAGCATTCCTTGTGATCCCACAGCCTTTCCTGTGATCCCACAGCCTTCCCTGTGATCCCACAGCCCCACTCATGCACACACTGCCCGTGATCCTACAGCCTTACAGCCTTCCTGCAATCCTAAAGCCTTTCCCGTGATCCTGCAGTCTTTCCCTGTGATCACACCCCCCCCACTTGTGCACACACCCTGCCCGTGATCCTACAGCCTTCCTTGTGATCCCATAGCCTTCCCCGTGATCCCACAGCATTCTCTGTGATCCTACAGACTTCCTTGTGATTACACACCCTGACCGTGATCCTACAGCATTCCTTGTGATCCCATAGCCTTTCCTGTGATCCCATAGCCTTTCCTGTGATCCCACAACTTTCCCCATGATCCCACAGCCTTCCCTGCGATCCCGTAGCCTTTCCCTGTGATCCCACAGCATTCTCTGTGATCCTACAGCCTTTCCTGTGATCCCATAGCCTTCCCCGTGATCCTACAGCCTTCCTTGTGATCACACACCCCCCAGTCGTGCACACACCCTGCCCCTGATCCCACAGCGTTTCCCGTGATCCCACAGCCTTCCTTGTGATCCCACAGTGTTCCCTGCGATCCCACAGCTTTCCCCATGATCCTACAGCCTTCCTGCGATCCTACAGCCTTTCCTGTGATCTCATAGCCTTTCCCGTGATCTCACAGCATTCTCTGTGATCCCACAGCCTTCCTTGTGATCCCACAGCTTTCCCTGCGATCCCACAGCCTTCCCTGCGATCCCACAGCCTCCACTCGCGCACGCACCCTGCCCGCGATCCCACAGCCTTTTCCCGTGGTCCCACAGCGTTCCCTGCGATCCCACAGCCTCCCCCACGCTCCTACAGCCTTTCCGGGGATCCCACTCGCGCACACACACCCACACCCACACCCTCACCCCTCCAGCCGCTCCCCCCACGCCCCCCACGCGTGTCCCCCACCCGTGTCCCCCCAGGGCAGCACCCCCCGTACCTGGCGGCGGCACCGGCTCGGCTCGGGGCTGCTCGGGGCTGCCGGGCCGGGACATGGGTGCGGGCTCGGTGCGGGTTCCGTGGGGCTCCGTGGGGCTCGGCGCGGAGCTCCGTGGGGCTCGGTGGGGCTCGGAGCCGGCCCGTCCCGCCGCGCTCACCTGGGGCCCCGCGGGGCTCCTCGCCCGCCCCCGCTCCCGCCCCGCATCCCCCCGGCGCTGGGGGCCGGCCGGGCCGAGGGGCTGCCTCTGGGCTGGGCTTCGGAGCTCTTTTTTTTTCTATCCCAAATCCTTAAAAAAAAACCCCCGAAAAACTAAATTAAACCGAAAAAAAAAAAAAAAAAGGAAAAGAGGCTGGGAGCGCAAACACGCGGCCACCGCGCCCGCAGCGCTCCGGGAGCTTCTGCTGGAGGCTGGAGCGGCGCCGGGAGAGGGGAGAGGCGCGGGGCAGGCGGAGGTGGCTGCGGGGCCAGCGGCGGATTTGGGATTTCGCAGCTGTGCCGAGCTCCCGGCGCTGGGCTGGGCTGGGCTGAGCCCCCCAGGAAAACTGCGGGGGGAGCGGTGGGGCTGAGCTGCGCTCGGGGCCCTCGGGTGGGTGTTTGGGACCCCTCGGGTGGGTGTTTGGACACTCGAGTGGATGTTTGGACACTCGGGTGGGTGTTTGGACACTCGAGTGGATGTTGGGACACTCGGGTGGGTGTTTGGGACCCCTCGGGTGAGTGTTTCACCCCTCAAGTGGGTGTTTAAGCCCCTCGGATGGGTGTTTGGACACTCGGGTGGGTGTTTGACCCCTCGGGTGGGTGTTTGGACACTCTGGAGCGTGTTTGGACACTCGGGTGGGTGTTTGACCCCCCAGCTGGCTGTCCCAGCCTGTCCGCCTCCCCCAGGCAAGAGGCAGCTTCCCTCCCTGACTCCCTGGCGTGTCCAGGGAACGCCTCTGCCTT
This sequence comes from Entomyzon cyanotis, assembly GCA_024500445.1. Classification (NCBI taxonomy): domain Eukaryota; kingdom Metazoa; phylum Chordata; class Aves; order Passeriformes; family Meliphagidae; genus Entomyzon; species Entomyzon cyanotis. The sequence goes on along the minus strand of JAKEPQ010000908.1, from coordinate 3,819,472 downwards.
CCCCACCCCTCCCTGCCTCAGTTTCCCCAACTGGAAAATGAGGTTGGGCTCCTCGGGGCGCTGCCTGGAGCTGGTGGCACCAGAGGTGACAGCGACACTGCCACCCTCAGCCCCGAGAGCGCTGCGAAATCCAGGTCCGAGCAGCAGCAGCAGCAGCAGCACAACAGCAGCAGCAGCAACATCCCGAGTGAGCCAGCCCAGAGGTCACACAGCCGTGTCCCCGCAGGGTTTGTCCCCGTGCTGAGCGTCACGCGGCCCCGGTGGGATGTTTGCGGAGTTGTTGTTTTTCTCCCTCTGCTGTGTTTTCCTGTGTTCGAGAGCTCCAGAGCGCCGCGGGGAGAGGCTGGAGCACGAGGCTGGAGCGGGGACTGTGCCACTGTCCCCCTGTCGCCCTGTCCCATTGTCCCATTGTCCCCCTGTCCCCCTGTCCCCCTGTCCCCCTGTCCCACTGTCCCACTGTCCCCCTGCCAGCACCGAGGACTATCCCACCGTCCCCCTGCCCCCTCTGCCAGCAGCAGGAACTGTCCCACTGTCCCCCTGTCCCCTTGTCCTCCTGTCCCCCTGTCAGCACCGGGGATTGTCCCACTGTCCCACTGTCCCCATGCCAGCACCGGGGACTGTCCCACTGTCCCTCCCTGCCAGCACCGAGGACTGTCCCACTGTCCCCCTGTCCCTCTGCCCTCCATGCCAGAACCGGGAACAATCCCCCTGTCATCCTGCTGGAAGCGGGGATTGTCCCCTTGTCCCCCTGCCAGCATCGGGGACTGTCCTCCTGTCCCCCTCTCCTCCCTGCCAGCAGCAGACTGTCCCACTGTCCCTCTACCCTCCCTGCCAGCACCGGGGACTGTCCCCCTGTCCCCCTGTCCCCCTGTCCCCCTGTCCCCCTGTCCCCCTGTCCCCTGCCCTCCCCGCAGAGCCGGTCAGGGTCACCGCCAGCCAGCCCTGCCCTTGGCCAGCACCTCCCAGCCAGCCGCAGTCTGGGCAGCCGCTGGATTTAGCAATCCAGAGCTCGGGCTGGAGCCGGGGGACAGCCCTGGCGACTCCCCACGTCCCCTCCGGCCTGGCGGTGCCACCACCCTGCTGCCAGCGCTGTCCCCAGCGCTCTGGGGAGGGACGAGGGGAAGGCGCTGAGCTGTCACCGCTGCGGCCACGTGGAGAGGAAACGGGTCGGGAAGTGGGAATGAGACATCCTGGGGCACGAAGCGCGACTGGGGGGATCCGGGCGCTCGGGATTTTTCCGGAAGGCACAGCCGCTTGTCCCTGAGGGTGAAACATCACCACAGCGACATCCTGACCTTGGGAAATCCACCCCACCTGGGGCTGGCGCTGGGACACTCCGGTTCCCCCTCAGAGCTGGGAGGTCCCAGACCACTGAAGTTGTGCCTCAGCTTCCCATCTCCTCTTTAATTTCTTGTTTTCTGGGCTATCAGGCCGAGCTGTGAGCACATGGGCAGAGAGGTGCTCATCCCCACCCATCCCTGAGCCGAGCAATGGCGCCTGCACTCTGTTCTCCTGGAAAAGCACCCTGGAAAAGCTCAGTTTCCCCCTGGAAAAGCACCCTGGAAAATTGCTCAGTTTCCCCCCTGGAAAAGCTCAGTTTCCCCCTGGAAAAGCTCAGTTTTTCCCCAGAAAAGCATCCTGGAAAAGCTCGGTTTCCCCCTGGAAAGGCACCCTGGAAAAGTTGTTTCCCCTGAAAAAGCTCAGTTTCCCCCTGGAAAAGCATCCTGGAAAAGCTCAGCAGTTTCCCCCTGGAAAAGCTCAGTTTCCCCTTGGAAAAGCACCCTGGAAAACTCCGTTTTCCCCTGGAAAAGCACCCTAGAAAAGCTCAGTTACCCCCTGGGAAAGCTCAGTTTCCCCCTGGAAAAGCGTCCTGGAAAAGCTCAGTTTTCCCCTGGAAAAGCTGTTTCCCTCTGGAAAAGCGTCCTGGAAAAGCTCAGTTTCCCTCTGGAAAGCACCCTAGAAAACTCCGTTTTCCCCTGGAAAACACCCTAGAAAAGCTCAGTAGTTCCCGCTGCAAAAGCACCCTGGAAAAGCTCCGTTTTCCCCCTGGAAAAGCACCCTGGACAAGCAGCCTCTGCCAGCTTTCCCTGGGGTTCCTCCGGGCAGCATCCACTCGGGGAGCCGGGCAAGCTGCGGGGCGCGCCGGGCTGGCAGCGCTGAGTCACGCCGGGATCGCACCGAGCCCAGCGCATTCCTGGCTGTTTACCTGCCCGGACACCTGCCGGGACAAACCACACTCCGGACAGCCCGAGGGACGTGGCAGAGGGAGTCCTGGGATGGCCTGGGGTTGGGAGAGATGGCTTGCCCGGGTGGAGGATGCTTTTCCAGGGGGAGACGGGAGCCGGGAGGGCGCAGGGATGGGTGGGGATGAGCATCTCTCGCCCTGTGAACTCACAGCTCGGCCTGATAACCCAGAAAACAAAGATTAAAGAGTGAGTGGGAAGCTGAGTCATAATTTCGCTGGTGTGGGACCTCCCAAATGTGCAGCGTCGGCTCGGAGGGGGAACAGAGCTCCCCGGGCTGGCAGAGCCCAGGAAAGCGTTTTACAGTGATTTTGATGCCATGCAGTAAAGTTTTTTGTAGGAATTTTGGTGCCATTCAGGAAAGTGTTTCACAGGGATTCTGGTGCCATGCAGGAAAGTGTTTTACAGGGATTTTGATGCCATGCAGGAAAGTGTTTCATAGGGATTTTGGTGCCATGCAGGCAAGTGTTTTACAGGGATTTTGATGCCATGCAGGAAAGTGTTTCATAGGGATTTTGGTGCCATGCAGGAACATGTTTTACAGGGATTTTAGGGCCATGCAGGAAAGCGTTTTACAGGGATTTTGGTGCCATGCAGGAGAGTGTTTTGTAGGAATTTTGGTGCCATGCAGGAAGGAGTTTTTCAGGGATTTTAGGGCCGGAGAGCAGCAGGGCTGTACCCCCAGCAGCCCCGGGGCTGTGGTGCTGCCTGTGCCATGGGCAATCCCGCTGGGACTCCCTGGAGAAACCCTGTGCTCTGCTTGGCATCACTGCTGCCCAACAGGGAGGGAGCAGCAGCCCCTGCCCACCCTCCCGGGAGACACTGGGTGGTCTGGGTGGCTCCAGCCCTGTCCTGGCACTGGAAATCTCCAGGGATGGAGCAGAAAAACCCTCAGTGTGTCCAGCCAGGGGATCGCAGTTTGCTCAGCACACTGAAAGGAGCATTCCCCACAAAAATAAGGATTTTTTTTCCTCCCCAAAAATTATCATCCCGCGTAAAGAAAACTCCCCCGGAGCAGCCCGAACAGGGGCTGAGGGCAGCATGCAACCGGATCCCGCGGCGATTCCACCCAGCCTCATCCTGTGCTGCCGGCGGGCCGAGCAGAGCTGTGGGAGCTTGGCTGGATTTGGGAAAACAAGGCCGTTCCTGTAGGTGTGTGACTGCTCTGACCCACATTCACTCGCTCTGGCACCCAGCGCCGCTCCCGGCGCCGCCGCCGCCAAAATAAACGCAGAGCGGCTCTGCCGGCTGCCGGCTGCTCCTCGGGGAGGGGAGCAGGGGCTGGGCTCTGGCTGCCGCGGAGCTGCGCCCCGAAACACCAGGATTTGAGCTCCAAAACGCTCAGATCTGCACCCTAAAGCTCCCGGATCTGCACCCCAAACCCCTTAGATCTACACCCCAAAACACCAGGATCAGGACCCCAAAACACCCGGGTCAGCACCCCAAAACCCCTCAGATCTGTGCCCCAAAACCCTCCGATCCCTAAAACCTCCAGATCTGCTCCCCAAAACCCGCGGATCTGTGCTCCTAAGCCCTCAGATCTTCACCACAAAACCCCTCAGATCTGTGCCCCAAAACTCCTCAGATCTGCACCTAAGCCCCCCAGATCTGCACCGCAAAACCCTCAGATCTTCACCCCAAAACCCCTCAGGTCTGTGCCCCAAAATTCCCGGATTTGCGCTCCAAAACCCCTCAGATCTTGACCCCAAAACCCCCAGATCTGTGCTCCAAAGCTCTCAGATCTTCACCACAAAGTCCCTCAGATCTTCATCCCAAAACCCCTCCGATCTTCACCCCCAAACCCCTCAGATCTGCATCCCCAAACTCCCAGATCTTCACCCCAAAACCCCCGAATATGCACCCTAAAACCCTCAGACCTTCACCCCAAAACCCCCAAATCCGCACCCCAAAACCCCTCAGATCTTCACCCCAAAACCCCTCAAATCTTCACCCCAAAACCCCTCAGATCTTCCTCCCAAAACCCCCAAATCTTCACCCCAAACCCCTCAGATATTCACCCCAAAACCCTCAGATCTTTACCCCAAACCTCCTCACATCTTCATCCCAAATCCCCCAGATCTGCACACCAAAATCCCCAAATCCGCACCCCAAAACCCCTCAGATCTTTACCCCAAAACCCTCAGATCTTTACCCCAAAACCCCTAGATTTTCACCCCAAATCCCCCAGATCTTTACCCCAAAAGCCCTCAGATCTTTACCCCAAATCCCCCAAATCTTCACCCCAAAACTCCCAAATCTTCACCCCAAAACCCCCAAATCTTCACCCCAAACCCCTGCTTTGTGGGTTATCCCCAGACCGGAGGCGTCGGAGATTGCAACCTCCTTGACCTTCCCGTCTCCGGCGAGGATTTAGCGTCAAAACCTCGACTTTTCGGTTCAAAGGAGGTTTTGCAACATTCCCGGCATCCATCCCCGGCCGAAAGGGCTTTGAAAATAAAACAAATAACCGAGAGAAAATGCGTGTCAGCCTGGAAAACAAGGAACGAAACAACCCTGCAGTGCGGTCAACCCGCGGTGGATGGGGTTGGATCCCGGCAGAGATTTGGGTCCAAAACCACCCCAAAAGTGGTGGTTTTTTTGGGGTCTCAGCCATCTCCCCCAATGCTTGGGGCAGAATTATCTCATCCCTGAGTGCACAGGGAGCCTCTAAACAAAATAACCTTCTGGAGGAGGGGAGGAGGCTCTGCCTGCCCCGCCGGGTTCGCAGTGAATGACCCCAGTGTTGTAGGTTTGCTGCTGCTCGAAGAGATTTTTGATGAGTCACGAGCTATTTCTGGAAATAATTCCAAAAAAAAAAAAAAAAAAAAAAAAAAAAAAAAAAGGAGAGAGAGATGAAAAAGAAGGAAATGGACATTTAATGTTAAAATTAAAAGAAGAAAAAAATTTTTGGAAGATGGGAAAATGAAAAGATTTCCGCCGGGCTTCAGCTGGGGTGCTGTGGGTTGGTTTGGGAGGCACTGGGGACAGCTTGGGGACAGCTGGGGACAGTTGGGGACAGGAGCTGGGGGTTCAGCAGTGCTGGGGGTCCCAGGACAGGGACTGAGCATCCTTGGAGCTGGAAAAGCCCCTGGAGGGACACCAGGGATGGGGAGATGTCCCCTCAGCCGTTTTGGGGTTCTGGCTGAGCAGGATCAGCTCAGCTCCCCAGGCTGGAGCTGCTCCACCATTCCCAACCATCCCGGAGCTCCGCGGGCAGGACGTGGAGCTCACTCTCAGGGACAAAGTCCCCTTTGTCCTCCCTCCTGTCCCCGACTGATGTCTGTCCCCGATTCCTGCGCAGATGAGGATCAGCCGAGGATTTTGGGGTGACAAAAATGGGATTTTACACCCACCCACGGCCTTCTCCCACCATTCCTGGGGTTTTCCTTCCCAAAATTCTTCTTCCCACTGCTTTTTGAGCTCCCAGGGTGGAGGTTTCACAGCGACCCCACAGGGTTTTGGGGTCCCTTTTCAGCCCTGATCTTGGGGTGACACAGGCAGAGACCCCAAGACATCAGAGCCTCAGGGAGGGTGCAGATTTCAGAGGAAAAACCCTTTGGCCACTTCCCTTCCTGCCCCTGATATTCCAATTTCTCAATGCTCCTTTCAAAAAATAACTAAATAAAAAAAAAAAAAAAAAAGCCAAACCCAAACCCAAACAACCCAAAGCTCTCCCACCTTTTTTTTTCCCCCTTCTTTTTTCTTTTTCTTTTTCTTTTATTTTTGGGGTTTTTTGTTTGTTTTTTTATTTTTAGGGGTTTTTTTGTTTTTGTTTTTGTTTTTTGAACCTATTTGGAAGCTGTGCTGGCTCTAGGTTATCCAGGTGCCTTCCCCATTGCTGTGCTTCAGGGATGTGCAAAAATCCCATATATTTGGGGAAAAGCACTTCAGTATGCAAAAATCCCATGGATTTGGGGAAAAGCATCGGGGTGTGTAAAAAATCCCGATTTTTGGGTGCAGGAAGCTGCTCTGCAGGAGCAGATGGGGACACCCAGGAGGGGGTGACAGGTCCCAGTGTCCCCTCCCATCGCCGTACTGGTTTAGCAATCAAACTGGGAAAGTTTCATGTCCATTCCACGAAAAAACAAACAAACAAACAAGTTATAAAAAGAAGTTTCTGGTTTAAAAATTAAAAGCTCCGAGTGTTATATCCATCAGAGCAAGGGATGATCCCAGGCAGGACCCCAAGGGAGCTGAGGATGGGGACACTGGGAGGGGACAGGGACACTGGGGATGGGGGGGGATGGGGACACTTGGGGATAATGGGGACACTGGGAGAGGACAAGGGACACTGTGAGGGGACAAGGGACACTGGGGATGATGGGATGGGGACACTGGGAGGGGACAGGGACACTGGGGATAATGGGGACACTGGGAGGGGACAAGGGACAGTGGGAGGGGACAGGGGACACTTGGGGATAATGGGGACACTGGGATGGGATGGGGACACTGGGGATAATGGGGACACTGGGATGGGATGGGGACACTGGGGATAATGGGGACACTGGGAGGGGACAGGGGACACTGGGATAATGGGGACACTGGGAGGGGACAGGGGACACTGGGATGGAATGGGGACACTGGGAGAGGAAAGGGACACTGGGAGGGGATAGGGGACACTGGGGTGAGGATGGGGACACTTGGGGATGGGATGGGGACACTGGGATGGGATGGGGACACTGGGGGATAATGGGGACACTGGGATGGGATGGGGACACTGGGGATAATGGGGACACTGGGAGGGGACAGGGGACACTGGGATAATGGGGACACTGGGATGGGATGGGGACACTGGGAGAGGATGGGGACACTGGGATAATGGGGACACTGGGAGAGGACAGGGACACTGGGGATATTGGGGACACTGGGAGGGCACAGGGACACTGGGATGGGATGGGGACACTTGGGGATAATGGGGACACTGAGAGGGGATGGGGACACTGGGGGAGGATGGGGACACTGGGAGGGGATAATAGGGACACTGTGAGGGGACATAAACAAAACAAAACCAAAAAACCCCAACCAACCCAAAAAAACCCCCAAACCAAACCAAAACAAACCCCAAAACACCCCAAAACCAACCAACAAAACCAAAAACCCCAAAAAACCCCAAACAAGCCAAATCCCCCAAAAAACAAAAAAAAAAAAAAAAAGGAAAAAAAGTTTGATTTTTTCCCTTTCCCCCCAGTAACCTCAAGCAAGCAGGCAGGCCGGCGGCACGATAGGTAATTTCTTTTATTGCATTTTATAATGCCATTGTCCATACAGATTACATGCAGCTAGACCTACTGTACAAGGGTTTACCGTCTGCCCTGGCAGACGCACGGAGCTCGGAGTACAAATACACAGCCAGGCGATTCCTTTACACAGCCAGGGAAGGAAAAGGTTCTTTTTTTTTTTTACACCTCCGCCCTCCTCTCTGCCCCCTCGGGCCTCCCCAGCATCACCTTCCCGCAGGGATTGGGGATAAAAAGGGGGAAAAAGGGAAAATTCGAGGCAGGGCTGGCACGTCCCGCAGTGGGATGTCCCCAATCTGTCCCCAATCTGTCCCCAAATCCATCCCCGGCTCTGTCCCGACCTTCCCCAGCGCTTCCAGGAGAAAAACCTGGATCCAGGGAGATGCTGGGAGGTGGGCCAGGGGGTGTAAACAAAGCGAGAAAAAACCCTTTGGTTTGGTGCAGGTTTGGCTGCTGCCCTCCCCTCCCCTGCTTGCTGACCTTTGGGGGGAAAAGGAAATTATTTTGGAATAAAATTTAAAAAAAAAAGGGAAAAAGGAGAGATTCATTCAGTGGGAGATACCAGAAAAATGCCTTTAGGTCCAGAGAGGTGCTCATGGTTCCCCTGGCAGAACTGACCCCAAAAAGTGGACAGAAATAGGAAATAAAATATAAAAATACAGAACAAACCCTTCCCCCCCATAAAACAAACAAACAAACAAACCAACCAACCCCAATTTGTGTCGGTGGGTTGACAGCCAGAATATCAATATCTCAATATATACAGACACACAATTCTGCCTCGTGTTTGGTCCTTGCTCCTCCCTGCCGCGGCTTTTTGAGGTAAAACTCGCGGAATTCCGGAAAATTCCACCCGAAAGTGAAGCGGAGGGGGTGGGAGGGGTGGGGGGGGGGGGGTAAGAGAAGGAATTCAATTCACCCCTGAGAATCACAATTCCCTGGGAATTGTGGAATTCCCGGGGGAAAAGCATCACCCGGAGCCGCTGGGATTTTTCCAAACCTGCGCGTTGCGGTTCGAGGGGGAAACCAAAAAAAAAAAAAAAAAAAAAAATTTGTATTTATATATTTATTTTTTATATATATAATATATAGGGAGTGCTCTCGGGAGGTGGGATGGTGGTTGGGATGGATTGGGAGTTCCTGGAGTGGGAGGGGAAGGAGCCGGGTGGTCCTCAGGGGGGATTTTGGTTGAATCCGTGGGGAGCTGGGAGGAGTTTTTGGGGAGTTTGGAGCTTTGGGAATGCTGGAAAAAAAATCATCACACCCCGAGGAGGTGGGAAAAAAAGAGGGAAGAGGATGAGGAAGGGGAAAAGGGGGAGCAGCTACTGAATCCCCCCAAAAATTGGTGAGGTGAACATCAGTGCCCAAAAAGGGATTATAATTCCCAATGGGAACCCAAAATCCCAAAAGCATGGATGGAGGTGGGGATTCCCTGTGGAGGGTGAAGGGTGGCTGAGCATCCCAAAATCCATCCCTTCCCGGGAATAAATTCCATTCCTGGGAATAAATTCCATTCCTGGGAATAAAGCAGCAAGAGGTGAAGCTATTTCCCAGCCACACCACCACGGCAGCTGTAAACTTGTTCCAAAAATGAGTTAAATTAAGAGTGGGGAAAGGGGAAAAAAGGAAAAAATGGGGGGAAAAGGAGGAAAAAAGAGGGGAAATTTAAAAAAAAAAAAAAAAAAAGGAAAAAGGGAAGGGGGAAAGGGACAAAGAAAAAGGAAAAAAAGAAAGACAGGGGAAAAGAAAAAAGAGTAAAAAGGAAAAAGGGAAAAGGAAAAAAAGGAAAATGAAAAAAGGGGAATGAAGAAAAATGAGGGGAAAGGGGAAAAAAGGAAAATTGGGGGAAAAGGAGGAAAAAGAGGGGAAATGAAAAAAAAAAAGGAAAAAGGGAAGGGGAAAAGGGAAGAGGAAAAAAGAAAAAGGAAAAGAGAAAAAAGGGGAAAAGAAAAAAGGAGAGAAAAAAGGAAAAAGGGAAGGGCGAAAAAGGGAAAAGAAAAAAAGGAAAAGGAAAAAAGGAGAATAAAGAGAAATTAGGGGAAAGGGGTAAAAAGGAAAATAGGAGGAATAAAGAAAAAAAAAGGAAGAGAGGAAAGAGGGGAAATAAGGGGCATTAAGAACAAAAAAAAAAGAAAAGAGGTAAAGGGGAAAAAGGAAAAAAGGAGAGAAAAAGAAAAAAAGAAAAAAAAGAGAGAAAAGGGAAAAAAGGGGAAAAAAGAAAGATTAAAAAAAAAAAAAAAGAAGAAAAAATGGGGAAAAAAGAAAAAAAAAAAGAAGAAAGGGGAAAAAGAAAAAAAAGAAGAAAAAGAGATAAAAATAATCCAGAAGGGGAAGATGCACGGTGCCTCCCGGCTCCCTGGGCAGGAGGGGGGTTGGGATCGCACAGCACAAGGGGGGCTCGCTGGGTGACCCCAGGCCGGGCAGGGCTTTGGTGTCCGGCAGGGCCGGGAATGAGCCGGGAATGAACCGGGAATGAGCCGGGAATGAGCCGGGAATGAACCGGGAATGAACCGGGAATGAGCCGGGAATGAACCGGGAATGAGCCGGGAATGAACCGGGAATGAACCGGGAATGAGCCGGGAATGAACCGGGAATGAACCGGGAATGAGCCGGGAATGAACCGGGAATGAGCCGGGAATGAGCCGGGAATGAACCGGGAATGGAGCTGGGAATGAACCGGGAATGAGCCGGGAATGAGCCGGGAATGGAGCTGGGAATGAGCCGGGAATGAGCCGGGAATGGAGCTGGGAATGAACCGGGAATGGAGCTGGGAATGGAGCCGGGAATGAACCGGGAATGAGCCGGGAATGAGCCGGGAATGAGCCGGAATGAACCGGGAATGAACCGGGAATGAGCCGGAATGAGCCGGGAATGAACCGGGAATGAGCCGGGAATGAACCGGGAATGGAGCTGGGAATGAGCCGGGAATGAACCGGGAATGAGCCGGAATGAACCGGGAATGAACCGGGAATGAGCCGGAATGAACCGGGAATGAACCGGGAATGAGCCGGGAATGAACCGGGAATGAGCCGGGAATGAGCCGGGAATGAACCGGGAATGGAGCTGGGAATGAGCCGGGAATGAACCGGGAATGGAGCTGGGAATGAGCCGGGAATGAGCCGGGAATGGAGCTGGGAATGAACCGGGAATGAGCCGGGAATGAGCCGGGAATGGAGCTGGGAATGAGCCGGGAATGAGCCGGGAATGGAGCTGGGAATGAACCGGGAATGGAGCTGGGAATGGAGCCGGGAATGAACCGGGAATGAGCCGGGAATGAGCCGGAATGAACCGGGAATGAACCGGGAATGAGCCGGGAATGAGCCGGGAATGAACCGGGAATGAGCCGGGAATGAGCCGGAATGGAGCTGGGAATGAGCCGGGAATGAGCCGGGAATGGAGCTGGGAATGGAGCCGGGAATGAACCGGGAATGGAGCTGGGAATGAGCCGGGAATGAGCCGGGAATGGAGCTGGGAATGAGCCGGGAATGAACCGGGAATGAACCGGGAATGAGCCGGGAATGAGCCGGGAATGGAGCTGGGAATGAGCCGGGAATGAGCCGGGAATGAACCGGGAATGAGCCGGGAATGAGCCGGGAATGGAGCTGGGAATGAGCCGGGAATGAGCCGGGAATGAACCGGGAATGGAGCTGGGAATGAGCCGGGAATGAGGAGCTGGGAATGAGCCGGGAATGAACCGGGAATGAGCCGGGAATGAACCGGGAATGAGCCGGGAATGAGCCGGGAATGGAGCTGGGAATGAGCCGGGAATGAGCCGGGAATGAGCCGGAATGAGCCGGGAATGAGCCGGGAATGAGCCGGGAATGGAGCTGGGAATGAGCCAATGAACCGAATGAGCCGAATGAACCGAATGGAGCTGGGAATGAGCCGGAATGAACCGGGAATGGAGCTGGGAATGAACCGGAATGAACCGGGAATGGAGCTGGGAATGAACCGGGAATGAGCCGGGAATGGAGCTGGGAATGAGCCGGGAATGAACTGGAATGAGCCGGAATGAACCGGAATGGAGCTGGGAATGAGCCGGGAATGAGGAGCCGGGAATGAACCGGGAATGAGCCGGGAATGAGCCGGGAATGAACCGGGAATGAACCGGGAATGAACCGGGAATGGAGCTGGGATTGAGCCGGGAATGAGGAGCTGGGAATGCAGGAGCTGGGAATGCAGGAGCTGTCCCGCGAGCTGCGGGTGACACCTAGAGGGGTGTCGGGGGGAGCAGCGACAATCCCGGGATTCGGGCACGGGGACAGCCCTCGGCAGCCCGGAGAGCCCCGGGGACTCCCTCCTGTGTCCCTCCGCGGTGGCACGGAGGTGACACGGGGGTGACACGGGGGTGACACGGGGGTGGCACAGCAGGACACGGCCGGGGGGCTCTGCTTCTGGGACACCCCGGTCCCTGCAGCCACCCTGGGGACACCCCACAGCCCCTCGGGGACAGCACAGAGGTGGCACATGGGGACAGATGAACACCTTCCCCTGACCCACAGCTGGCTGGGGCATTCTGAACCCAAATCGCAGCTCCCGTGGTGCCAAACCCCCCCGGGAATGTGTCATCCCGGGCTGATGGGGACAGAGAGGGACGGGGAAGGCCTTGGGGTCACTCTGGAGTGACCACAGCTGCTCCAGGGCCACCACAGCAGGTCACTGCCAACCCCTCCGGGTGCCAGGACAGCCAGTGCCAGCCCGGCTGTGCCAGGGAGGGAGGAAGGGGATGATTGATTCCCAGGGAAAGGGATGCTCCTGCAGGAAGGCGATGCTCCCCAAAGCCACCACGGGACACTGGGAATGTCACACTGCCTCCCGGGAGGAGCCTGGGTACCCCAATCACCACCCCAGAAAGAAAGAGCAGGGAGAAAAGGGGTGTTTGGTTTGTGTTGTTCTCGTTATTATTAATTTTTTCTTTTTTTTTTTTTTGGCACGAATACCATCTGTTCACCTGAACTACGGACCTTCTGTCCCTAAGAAAATCTTTTGGTATCTTCCCATCTGGACGCAACAAACAAAAGGATAAGGAAAAGAAAAGATGAAAAGCAGAATTTCCCCCCCTCCTGGCAGCAGCAGCAGGCTCTGCTTGGGGCCACAGCCAGGTTTGGCCACCATGGTGACCCTCCAGGGCCAGTTTGGCCACCATGGGGACACTCCAGGGCCAGCTTTGGCCACCACAGGGACCCTCCAGGGCCAGCTTTGATGTCCCCCAGCTCCTCTGCAGGTGCCTGGCTGTGGGTATTCTGCCCCTCTGCTCCACCAAACCCCTGTCCCCAATTTTGGGGTGGAATGGGATGCGCAGGGAGCCTTTTCCTGCAGTGAAATCAGCCCCGTGGCCATCCCTGCTGGCTGGCAGGTGTCACCGATGTCCGGCAGGAAGGAGAGAGCTGTGTCCTCGCTGGCCAGCGCTGGTGGCCGTGGTCAGCACTGGTGGCTGTGGTCAGCACTGGTGGCCATGGTCAGCACTGGTGGCTGTGGTCAGCACTGGTGGCACTGGTCAGCACTGGTGGCACTGGTCAGCACTGGTGGCACTGGTCAGCACTGGTGGCAATGGTCAGCGCTGGTGGCCGTGGTCAGCACTGGTGGCAATGGTCAGCGCTGGTGGCAATGGTCAGCGCTGGTGGCCGTGGTCAGCACTGGTGGCCATGGTCAGCGCTGGTGGCCATGGTCAGCGCTGGTGGCAACGGTCAGCACTGGTAGTGATGGTCAGCACTGGTGGCAATGGTCAGCACTGGTGGGGCCAGCAGCCCCTGACCAGCTGGGGAGGGTGGGCAAGCTGGGAGGCCGCTCTGCTTGCCAGGTAGAGGTGACAAAGGGACACCGTGCCACCGCTGCGCTGCTCCGTGTCCTTCCCAGCTCCGTGCCCAGCCCCACATCCAGACTCAGCCCCGTTTTTGCCGTTTCTTCCCCCAAAGCTGGCTGGAGGGTCCAGGGTCCCTCCTTAGTGCAAAACCCACCGGGGACGCCGAGGTGACAGCGGTGCCATCGCTCCCCAGGGGCTCAGCGGGGACAGAGGGGACGGAGGTGCCTTCCCTGCAGGAAGGAAGGAGGGACCATTTCGGACAGAACGACCTACCATCCTCGTCCACCAGTCACTAACCGAGGGAGGAGGGGAGGAACAGTCCAGCTCGGGGGGTTTTGCTTCTATTGTGGTGGCAGTGGTGGCATGAGGGACACGCCAGCAGCATCAGGTCGGTGGTGGTGTCATCGTCGTCGTCCCAAGGAAACCCTTTTTGCTTTGTGGAAGTGCCTTGAAAGAACGGGAGAACGCCGAAGGTCACCTCAGGGAGGTGGGAGCGTGGCTTGCTCTCCGTCCAGGAGGGTGGGAAGGGTTTGCCCCTCGCTGGGGAAGGAGGAAGGAGTCCTTAGGACAAGTCTTCCACCGGCAGCTCCTCCTCCAGGTCCCTGTCGTCGGGGATCGTCACATTCTGGTTGGTGCTGGCCATCAGCGACACGGGTCTGCTGTCGTCCTCCGCCTCGGCTGGCTCCTCCTTCACGTGCACGGGGTGGCTGCGGGGAGGGAGAGCCTTCAGCCTCGGGGAGCTCAGCCCTGCAGCCTCGGGGAGCTCATCCCAGCACCCAAAATTCCCCGAATTTTTTGGTCCAGAACCCCTCTCATCGTGGGGACAGGAGCCCAAACTCTCCTTGCCCTGCAGACAGAAGCCAAAACCCACCTCGTCCTGGGGACAGGAGCCAAAACCACCCCTTGCTCTAGGGACAGGAGCCCACAAGCAGCTCCCAGTGGCTCTGGGGAGGGGGAACCTTCAGCCTCGGGGAGCTCATCCCAGCACCCAAAATTCCCCGAATTTTTTGGTCCAGGAGCCCCCTCACCCTGGGGCAGCAGCCAAAACCCCCCTCATCCTGGGGACAGGAACCAAAACCACCCCTTGCTCTAGGGACAGGAGCCCACAAGCAGCTCCCAGTGGCTCTGGGGAGGGGGAGCCTTCAGCCTCAGGGACCTCATCCAATCAGCCTCGGGGAGCTGGTCACAGCACCCAAAACTCCCCAAAGTTTTTGGTGCAGATTCCCCCTCATCCTGGGGACAGGAGCCAAAACCCTGTCTTGCTCTAAGGACAGGAGGCCAAACCCTCCTTGCCCTGGGGATGGGAACTCACAAGCAGCTCCCCGTGGCTCTGGGGAGGGTGAGCCTCTGGGGAGGGTGATCCCAGCACCCAAAACTCCCCAAGTTTTGAGTCCAGAACCCCCCTCATCCTGGGGACAGGAGCCAACCCTCCTTGCTCTAGGGACAGAAGCCCACAAGCAACTCCCCATGGCTTTGGGGAGGGGGAGCCTTCAGCCTCGGGGACCTGATCCCTTCAGCCTCGGGGAGCTATCTCAGCATCCAAAACTCCCTGGAGATTTTGGTCCAGAACCCCCCTCATCCTGGGGATGGGAGCCAAAACCCTCCTTGCCCTGGGGCAGGAGGACACAAGCAGCTCCTGGTGGCTTTGGGCAGTGTGTCCCACCACCCGAAACTCCAGTAAACTTTTGGTGCAAAATCTCCCTCACCCTGGGGACAGGAGCCAAAACCCCCTTTGCTTAGGGACAGGAGCCCACAAGCAGCTCCTGGTGGCTTTGGGGAGGGGGAGCCTTCAGCCTCGGGGAGCTGATCCTATCACCCAAAACTCCCCAAAGTTTTGGGTCCGGAACCCCCCTCACCCTGGGGACAGGAGCCAAAATCCCCCTTGCTCTAGGGACAGGAGCCCATGAGCAGCTCCAGGTGCCCAGTGTGCCACCATCCCTCAGCACCAAGCCCTCCAGCACTCTGTGCCTGCTGGCAGCACTGTCCCCAGCCCTGTGCCCATTGTCAGCACTGTCCCCAGTGCTGTCCCCAGCCCCATGTCCACTGCCAGCACTGTCCCCAGCCCTGTGCCCATTGTCAGCACTGTCCCCAGCCCCATGTCCACTGCCAGCACTGTCCCCTGCCCTGTGCCCGCTGCCAGCGCTGTCCCCAGCCCTGTGCCCACTGTCAGCACTGTCCCCAGCACTGTCCCCTGCCCCAGCACTGTCCCCAGCGCTGTCCCCAGCCCAGTGCCCGCCTTCCCCACCCTTCCTCGCACTGTCCCCAGCCCTGTGCCCGCTGCCAGCACTGTCCCCAGCCCTGTGCCCACTGTCAGCACTGTCCCCAGTGCTGTCCCCAGCCCCATGTCCACTGCCAGCACTGTCCCCAGCCCTGTGCCCATTGTCAGCACTGTCCCCAGCCCCATGTCCACTGCCAGCACTGTCCCCTGCCCTGTGCCCGCTGCCAGCGCTGTCCCCAGCCCTGTGCCCACTGTCAGCACTGTCCCCAGTGCTGTCCCCAGCCCAGTGCCCTCTGCCAAGGCTGTCCCCAGCCCACTGTCAGCACTGTCCCCAGCACTGTCCCCTGCCCCAGCACTGTCCCCAGCGCTGTCCCCAGCCCAGTGCCCGCACTGTCCCCAGCCCTGTGCCCGCTGCCAGCACTGTCCCCAGCCCTGTGCCCGCTGCCAGCACTGTCCCCAGCGCCGTCCCCGGCCCTGTCCCCAGCCAGGCTGACCTGTACTGCTGCGGGGACAGGCGGGGGCTGTTGCTGCCGTTGCTGTTGACCTGCTCCACGGTGCTGCTGACGTCGTCGTGTCCCACGTGCAGCATGGCGCTGGCCGAGCTGGTGTTGATCATGGTGGGGCTGTTGAGCAGGGGGAAGCTGCTCTCCGCCAGCGCTGCCTGGGATGGGGAGCAGGGGGGTCACGGAATTTGGGTTGGAAGGTCCTTAAATGTCATCTCATCCCACGCCTGCCACCATCCCAGGGTGCTCCAGCTTGGTCTTGGATGCTTCCAGGGATGGGACAGCCACAGGTCCTCTGGGAAATCCATTCTAGGGCCTCCCCACCCTCACAGGGAATAATCTATCTATCAAACCTAAATTTGCCCTCTTTCAGCTTGAAGCCATTCCCCTGTCCCTCATTTCCTGACGAAATGCAAGACCCCAGTGGAGAATGGGGCTGTGGAGGGGTTCAGTGTCCCCCTGTCCCCATCAGGTGGGGTCCTTACCTGGTAACTTGCATTAAGTGCTCCGTAACCGAGTCCTGAAATCATATTTTTGACTAAGGTCGGACTCCTGCAGGAAGAGAGAAAGCATGCAGGGCTGAGCATCCCCAGCCTGGGGACCACGATGGCAGCCTGGGGACCGCGATGGCAGCCTGGGGACTGTGATGGCAGCCTGGGGACCGCGACGGCAGCCTGGGGACCGCGATGGCAGCAGCTCCCAGGCTGTGTCCCATGGGACAGGAGCACCCACCCTGTCATCTTTGGTGGCCTTCGCTTTTGGTACTCGTGCTCGTCCACGGTCCACACGGCGCCCTTGACGTTCTCCACGCGCACGAAGCACTTGTGCAGGCTCAGGTTGTGGCGGACGGCGTTCTGAGGGGACACGGGGCATGGGATCAGGGCCACCGACCCCATCCCGCTGTCCACACCCTCCTCTTCCTCGTTGTCATCCTCCCTGCCCAGCCTTACAGCTCCTGGGGTGTCCTGAGTGCTCCCCAAATCACCTGAGTGCTCCCTCACCCCATTGGCACTGAGGGTGGTGAGAGGTCATGACCCCAAACTGCTCATAGGACATGACCCCAAAATGCACATAGGACATGACCTCAAAGTGCACACTGGACATGACCCAAAACTGTGCATTGGACATGACCCCAAAGTGCACACTGGACATGACCCCAAAGTGTGCATGGGACATGACCCTAAACTGCACACTGGACATGACCCCAAAATGCACACTGGACATGACCCCAAAGTGCACATAGGACATGACCCCAAAGTGCACACTGGACATGACCCCAAAGTGCACATGGGACATGACCCCAAAATGCACATAGGACATGACCCCAAAGTGCACACTGGACATGACCCCAAAGTGCACATGGGACATGACCCAAAACTGCACGTGGGACATGACCCCAAAGTGTGCATGGGACATGACCCTAAACTGACACTGGACATGACCCCAAAATGCACACAGGACATGACCCCAAACTGTGCATTGGACATGACCCCAAACTGTGCACATGGGTCATGACCCCAAACTGACACTGGACATGACCCCAAACTGTGCATAGGACATGACCCCAAAATGCGTATGGAACATGACCCCAGACTGCACATTGGACATGACCCCAAAATGCGTATGGAACATGACCCCAGACTGCACATTGGACATGACCCCAAACTGTACATGGGACACGACCCCAAACTGCACACAGGACATGACCCCAAACTGCACACTGGACATGACCCTAAACTGCACGTGGGCAAACCCCACTTGGAGGACTTCGCCCCGATGCTGAGGAAGGTGGGGACAGGGTGTGACAAGGGACACAGCAAGGAGCAGTGCCACCCTCTCCCCTGCAGCTCTGGCGATGCTCAGCAAAGCCAGCTCCTCTCTCCCTTTCTCTCCCTTTCCCCAACCCCTCCCCTCCCGTTTTGGTCCTTTCCCTCCCTTTCTTCTTTACATCGCCCATCTTTACATTTCTAAATGTAAAATAAAGAGACACACACGTAGGCAGACAGCGCAGCCCCGAGAGATACCAGCTCCCTTTTCCCCTTCCAACTCCCTGCCATTTGCTACTGCCCCTATTTCATTACCAATTTTAATTTGCCTCTAATTAAATCCTGTGTATTTTTCCGACTCACTTGCTAATCCATGAGGGAGGCAGGAGGCTGGAGTGGAATCTCTCCGAGCTATAATTACAAAGGGCCTAATCACGCCGGGGCTCTGCCTTTGAATAAATTTCCTTGCATTAAGGTTCTCAGATTCTCTGCCTTGCAAATGAGAATGACCCCAATTTCAGGAAGTTGGCCTCGGAGGGGTTTTTTTTTTTCCCCTCTCCTTTTTTTTTTTTTTTTTTATTTCGAGTCCTGATTCGTGATGAGAGACTAATTCGTTACGCTAAAACATTAACGGCAATTTAAAAGGTCGAACGGGGGCTGTATAAACAAAGGAGCCTGGCCAGCACAACAAGGCAAAAGGAGACACAAGGACTGAGCCACCAAGTGCCACCGTGCCCAGGAACTCAGGGAATGGCAGCAGTGTCACCTTTTTGGCTTGGAATTTGAGGGGGAAAACAAACAAAGCTGGGCTCTTCCCTTGTCATCCAGCCATAAATCCATAAATCCATCCATAAATCCATCCATAAATCTATCCATCCATCCAGCCATGCCATGGTGACACGGTGACACGGTGACAGGCAGCAGGGACAGGCTCTGGCTGCTCTCACCCCCTGGCAGAGGCAGCCTGAAGGGGAACTCTGTGAGCAGCTCACAGGGGAAGGAGATCCAGGCCTGGCTGGTGCTGCTGGATGGGATTTTTGGGGAGCCAGGGTCACACCAGGACCCTGATTCAGGTCATCGGGGTGGTTGAGGCTCTGGGTGGCAGCCTGGTGCCACTGTCACCCAAAGGGACACGCTCCATCGGGCCATGCCCTGTCACAGAGCCCCTCTTGGCCCCAAACCCAGGGAGAAGGGCCAGGCTGCACCCCACAGACACCCCAGCTGTTCCCACAGGGACCCCAGGGAGCAGGACAAGCCCTTGTCCCCACCCTGGCCTCACCCCATCCCTGCCAGGGCTGCTCCTGTCCCTGTCCTTGTCCCCACCAGCACACCCAGGCTGTCCCCCTCTTTCCAGGCCAATCCTGCCCACACTCCCTCCTTCCCTTTGTCCCAACAAAGCCCTGAGAGTGCCAAAGCCAGACCCTCCCTGCCCACAGTGTCCCTGTCCCCTCCTTCCCGCGGTGTCACCTCCCTGCTCCCAGTCCCATGTGCCTGGAGAGGCTCAGCTGGGGACAAAACCAACCCTGGCTGTGATTCTGCACCCCTGAATGCCCCATCCCCGTGCTGCTCCCAGGCCAGCCCCCCAATTTGGGACCCCCACAGCACGGGGGACATGTCCCCTGCCTCAGCCCGAGGTGGCTTTTGTGTTCCCAGGCAGTGTTTGCTCAGAGCCAGGCCCAGCTGCTCTGTTTGCTTCTCATCTCTCTGCTCTAATGATGTTTGCTCTCCACCCTCCACCCGTCCCTGCGCCCTGCTGGGGTCTCCCCGTGGGTTCCCTTCACCCACCTTGCTCCCCATCCCAGGAAAAACCCCAGAAAAGTGGTTTTCAAGGAGAGGAAATACAGTATTTTTTCCCCTGTATCCCCCTCCTTTAGAGGAAGCCTGGCCTTGGACACTGGAAGTTGGGAAGGGAATTATCTCTCCCACCTCCAGCTCTTTTTAATACTCTTTTTGGGGGGAGAACAGGAAAAAATAAAAGAATAAAAAAATAATAGGAAGCAGAAGACTGGGGGATGCCCTGCTCCAGCTCTGCCTTTGGCAACACTGGGTGTGGGAAAACAAAAAAATCCCAAAATATTTATTCCTTTCAGCTACAAAAAGGCATTTTCTTATTGCAGAGGGGCAAACGAAGCCCCAGGAACAGCAAAAGCCACAGCAGGCTCTGCCCCATTGCTGCCACCCTGGGGTTCGGCCAGGGAGCCAAAATTCCTGCTATCCACCCAAAGTTTCCTGTGGAAGCAAAGCCTGGATGTGCAGCAGCGACACACGGGGGCCCTGAGCTCCAGGAGAACGGATTTCTCCTCCTCAAGCCTCTCCAAAAGCTCCATCTCGCTTGCACCTTGCTGATTTTAATTATTTTTATTTAAACTCCCTCTGCCACTTCCCTCCTCGCTGCCCCGAGCAGGAGGGAGCTGAGCTGCCTCTCAGTAAATACGTGCAGCAGGAAACAATAAATAAATCAATCTTCCCTGGCTGAGGCAAGAAGGGAATCACAGAAATCACAGGACTGCTCCTTCCACACCTCCCTGCTCCTCTGAGAGGGTTTTTCTCAGCTCTGATTGATAAAAAACAAAGGGGGAGCTGCCCTAAAATTCACTGCATCAGCTCAGGCTGGTGGCAAAACCTCCTGGGGGACAACAACTTTCATTAGGTGCCTTTGGGGCACCCAGAGGGGATGGCAGAGGAGTTTCCCTTGCTAGTGGTCCCTCTGTCACCCCCTGCCCGCCCATCCATCCATCCATCCATCCATCCATCCATCCATCCATCCCTGGGGACAAAGACCTGCAGCCCTGGCCACCAGCAGGGCCACCAGCAGTGTCATCTGCCACCATGTTGTCATTATTTGCTATTTTGAGTCTCTCTCTGCCCTTGCTCTCCACAGAAAATCCCTGGATTTTACCCCACAGCCCTCTGCTGTGTCCTCCTGCAGCATCTCCACAACCCAATGAGGTGTTTTTGGGGGCAAAAAAGTGGGATTTGGTCCTAAAATCACTTCCTGCACCACCTTAGAGCTGGGCAATGAACCTGTCCTTTAGCACAGGAGCATCTCCTGCAGCTGCCAGGCCTGGGGGGAATGGGGTGATGCCAGCGTGGAATGGGGTGAAGTCTGGAGGGAATGGGGTGAAGTTTGGGGGGGGGGGGGGGGGGAGGGGGGGGTGGAATGGGGTGAGCTCCGGTTGGGCTGGGTGAGCCCTGGGGGGAATGGGGTGAGCCTGGGGGGAATGGGGTGAAATCTGGAGGGAATGGGGTGAGCTCATTCCCCCTGAGCTGGGTGAGCCCTGGGTGGAATGGGGTGAGCCCAAGATGGGATGGGTGAGCCCTGAGTGGAATGGGATGAGCTCAGGGTGAGCTGGGTGAACCCAGATGGGATGGGATGAGTTCAGGGTGAGCCCTGGGTGGAATGGAATGAGCCCAGGGTGGTCTGGGCCGAGCCCAGGCTGCCAGGCAGGGCTGTCTCACCTTCCAGGTAGCCGTGTTCCTCCGGAAGTAGGCGAACATCCGCGTGAACCAGTTATAGATTTCATTCAACGTTAGCTGCCTGTCGGGGGTCTCCAGGATGGCCTGGGGAGCCAGAGAGGGGACAAGGCCGTCACTCGTGGGGTTTGATGTCCAGCCCGAGGGGCAGAGATGGGGGATCAGCAGCTGGGGGGGCTCAGGGAGGTGTTTTGGGGTCTCAGGGAGGAGTTTTGGGGTCTCACCTGCCGGATGAGCGAAGCGTACGTGAAGGGCGGCCGGACGTCGGCGTTTTTGTAAAACTCGTGATTCTGTGCAAGCTCTGCAGCAAACAAAATTTTAAAAAAAAATGGAGTGAAAGGACCCACTCTGCCCCCCCACCCTGCAGGCTGCTGAGCCCCATCCCGGAGCTGACCTGACGAGATTGGGGTGCAGAACTTCTCCGAGTTCCTCCTGCGGATCGGCCCCACGTTGTGCAGCGTGGAGGAGCTGATGACGGAGGGGCCCTGGCGCAGGGGGGTGATGGGGGCCGTGGCCGAGGTGGGGGGATGAGGTAAACCGTCGGGAAACGTGTCGGAAGTGCTCTTGGAGAGGGTGGCACTGGAGACCAGGTTCAGCTGCAGGGACAGAGGGGAGGGAGGGTGTTGGGAACGGTGGGAGAGCGCCGGGAATGCTGGAGGATTCTGCCCCAAAGGAGGTGGGGAGGGGCTGGCAGGGGGGGATTGCTGGGCTTGGAAAGGGTGGGATGTGGCAAGAGGATTGGGATGCAGCTGTGGGGTGGGGATGAAGCCATGGGAAGAGGATGAACCCATGGGACGGGGGTGATGAACCTGTGGAAGGTGGGTGAAGCCATGGGATGGGATGAAGCCATGGGATGGGACGAAGCCATGGGATGGGATGAAGCCATGGGATGCACCCATGGGAATGGGGATGAACACATGGGATGGGGATGAACCCGTGGGATGGACTCATGGGAATGGGGATGAAGCCATGGGATGGGATGAGATGGGATGAGATGGGATGAATCCATGGGATGGGATGAACCCATAGGGTAGGGATGAAGCCATGGGATTAACTCATGGGATGGGGATTAAGTCATGGGATGGGGATGAACCCATGGGATGGGGATGAATCCATGGGATGGGATTAACTCACAGGATGGGGATGGACCCATGGGATAGGGATGAGCCCATGGGACAGGGATGAACCCACGGGATGGGATACACCCACTCCATGTCAGAGCTGGTGGAGCTGCATTTCCCTCCTGCTCATGGCACAGGGCTGTGCCAGAGGGTGCTCAGGACACGTCCATCCCACAGAGCCCATCCAGGTGACCATGCACAGGGCAGGGAGGGGACAGCAGCCATCGGGGAGGGGACACAGAGGGCAGGAAGGGACTCACGCTTACAGGCTGGCTGAAAGGCTTGGGCTCTGAAGGTCTCATGTGAAGATGGGCCATCATTGCCTGGAGACGCTCGCTCTCCTTGGCCAGCTGGGGAGGCAGGAGGGGACAGTCAGGCAGTGCTAAAGCCACCATGGAGGTGCCCATGGCCCAGAGGAGCTGCCGTGAGCCCCCAGAGTGTCCCCAAGGTGCCACCTCCAGCTCCATGTGAGCACTCAGGTGAAGAATCCATGGACATTGCCAGAGCCTCCAGGCTGCCACCCACCAGCAGGGCCACCCACCACAGCCCTGCCTCTCCCTCCTGGCCACTCTTGTCCCCCTGTCCCTTTTGCCCTCTTCCCAGCAGCAGCTCCCTGCCCACCCCTGCCTCCATCCCCCCGCATTCCCAACATCGCTCTAATTGCTCCCTGCCGCCTGTTTACTCGCCGGCAGTGCAAGGAGGGTGAAATATTCACTGTGGCACCAGGAGCGATTTTGAGGCCGGCGGAGGCGATGGGATGTGACACCCAGCTCCCTTCCCGTCACCTTCCCTTTCCACCGGCACCCCTCAAGCTCGGGGGTCCCTGCTCGCCAGCCGAGCCCCCTCCCCGGGCGGGTGAGGAAGGGGTTAAAAGCGGGAGGCAGAGCGGAGTTTGCCGCAAGTTTGGAGCGGCTCCGCTGCTCTGGCGCTGCCGTGGAGCTCATTAGAGCTGACAGCTCTCCCCTCGTGATGCAGACGCTCCGCGCCGGCACAGCGGGAGCTCCGCGCTCCAAACTTTCTAATTGGTGGCTCCGTGGCAGGTTCCTCTCTGCACACACAGCTCTGCTCTCACCCTTCAGCTTGCTTTTTTCTCTTTTTTCTCCCTCCTCCCCTCTTCCTTCCCCTCCCCTCTTTAAGCCCCACTAATTGCTTTCAACCTCTGGCGTTGGCGAGGGATGGATGGGGAGCAGGATGGATCAGCCCGGGAGGATGCAGCTTCCCCACCCACCCAGGTTTGGCCCTGTCCCCCCATCCCGCAGCCCCTGGGTGTCCCCCAGTTCTGGGTGGGGGTCCCAAGGGTGCTGCTCATCTTGTCCCACTGTGGTGGTGTCCCCTGTGGTGGCACATGCCACCCTGAGCTCCTGCCAGCCCCAAGCACTGTCACACCACGGGGGTCTCAGCGAGTGACCCCTTGCCCCATCCCATTTTCAAACTCCCCCTTCTTTTCCCCCTCCCTTCTCCATTAACTGAATTATGTTCAGCACGCTGGGGGCTCAGCGAGGCTGGGAAAAATGCTATTTAAAGAACTGCCTCGCCCAAAATAGCACCCCAAAGTTGGGCTCCCAAGACCACGCTCAGCCACCAAAATAAGTGGCCTGGTTTCCAAGCAGCCCCGTGGCTCCCATGGAGGTGGCACAGCCCATGTCCCCCCTGTGGGGACAAACCCCCCTGGCAGCACTGTGGCATCTCCTTTTATCCACTTTGGGAAGAGTGGAAAACTCGTTTGAGGGCTTGATTTCCACCTGGATGCAGGATTCCTATTGGGGAATGGTGTTTAAAACGAGTCTCCAGGTGGGTGGTTATGGTCCCCAGCTCTGTCACCTTCCTGAGGGGAGCAGCCACGGCACAGAGTGACAAAGAGGTGGCTTTTTGTCCCTGTGGAGGGCTGGGGTGGAACACCCACCTGTATCTCCAGCTGCTGTACCACTTGCATCTGGACTCGACACTGGGCCGTGCTTCGGTCATCAAGTGCATGTTCTGTGTTGAGGTGTCTGGGGAGGAGAGCACGAGGGTTGGTTAGCCCTGGACGTGCCCAAACCTCAGCCCTTCTGCTGGAACCACACCTGGGATCAGCCCCGACCTGCAAATTCCCCAGGGATGCTCCAGCAGCGCTGCCCAAAGCGGGAGGAGCAAAGGGAAACTGAGGCACGGTGGTGACTGAGCAAACCAGGCTGTGCCACAACCCCAAACCCGGGCTGGAGGGTGGCTGAGACACTCAGCCCTACCCTTGGCAGCCCCGGGGTGTTTGGGAGCAGCCTCTGGATTTTCCTGGAGGAGGAGGAGCTGAGGAGCAGGTTCCCAGGACAAAGGCAGCATTATGGGAGGGTGACTGACACCCTCTAAGGAAAGCCCTGGAGGCAGGAGGTGGCATTTCCTGGTGGCATTTCCTGGTGGCATTTCCAGGATGTTCCACATCCTGCCACTTCCCTGCCTCGTGTTTATGAGGTGCTTTGCTTAGGAAGCGCCAGGATCTTTGATCCTCGTCGCCTCCTCTTCTCCTCAAGGCGGGGAAGGACTCCTGGTGACAAGGCCAGGGACATCTTGGCATCACCTCACCCCCAAACCCAGCAAAGCGTGGGGCACAGCCAGCCCTGAGGATGTCACCAGGCCATGTCCTTGCTGGGGAGGGCACAAACCCAGGGGGTCCTCAGTGGAGGAGCGGGATGATGGGTTGGAGGGTGATCTGGGCAGATGCCACCCTTGCAACACCCCAGAAGGTGATGCTGGAGGGTCCCAGGGCTGTGTGCTGGACGTTCCCCAGCACTGAGCTGGAGAATGCCAGGAGGTGCCTCAGGATCCCTGCTCCAGGCTGGCTCGGGATGCGGAAGATGGCAGGAGGCTCACCCGGCTGCTTCCCAGCGCCTTCCAGCCCCAGCTTGCACAGACACGCCAGGGAGGCAGGCCCTGCTGCCAAACCCATCCACAGCTAACCCCACAGAGCCCCAGCCCTGCTCCCCTCCCTGCATGGCACAGCCAGGCTGCTTCTCCAGGGAACCAAACCCGTGCCATTTCCCACTGATCCTCACCCTTACCAAGCTCTGCTCCAAGGCCACGCTGCCCCTTCCCACCCCAGCACTGCCCATCCCAGCTGCCCCTCGCAGGGCATGCTCAAAGCTGCACAGGCTCAGGGTCCAGCTGGGCTTGGACTTTGGGGCTGGAATTTTCTGTCTGTCTGTCCCACACCCCAATCCATGCCCAGAGAGGGGACAGGAAGCCCCAGTGCTGCTGGGAGGCTGCCCTGATGACCAGGGGGACAGGAAGGTGGGACAGAGGGATGCTGGCTGGCACAGCACAGCCCTCCTGGCACCGTGACCCAGCCCTGGTCATTCCCTGGCCACTCCAGCTCCAGAGCTTGCTCGTGTGCCCCTGGAACATGCCCTGCCAGGCGGGAGGAGATGCCTTGTCTGGCTTCACCCCATGACTCAGAGAAGGAGGACACAGGAGGCTGAATCACGCCTCCCTCACCACCCCAACCTCCCTGGGAACCCGGGGCTGGCACAGCCCAAAGGCTGCTGCACCACGAGGCAGCCCTGAGTGCATGGCAGAGGATGGGATGAGCTCGGAAAACCCCAAAACCCGCCCGGCGCAGAGCGCGGCGCTCGCCGAGCAGACAGCCGGGGAGGCGGGGGAAGCAGCCCGCCAGCCCGTCAGCTCCTTCTGATGTCTTTGCTAAAAATCCCGGCTACAAAGAGATCTAATTGCAAATGAACTAATTAAGTAAACCTCTGACGAAGCGTGAAAACAATTTGTTTGACCCTGACGCTAGCAGAGGGCTCTCCGACAGCAGAGTTAATCAGTCAGCGCTGAGCCCACAAGCGGTGTCAGCGGTGCCATCTGCCATCTGCCGCCTCCCCCCGCGCCCCCACCAGGGGCTGCCAGCCCCCTCGCCTGCTGCCGGCGCCTGCCCGGGCTCTGGCCTCCTCCAAATCATCCACTCGTTCAATTTTTTGGCTTGGTTTGGCTCGTGAAGCTGGTTTTTTGGCTCGGTTTGGCCTGGAAGTGCTCATAAAGCTCATCCCGTTGCGTGGGCAGGGTCAGATTCTACTCCAAGCCAGCCTGGCCTTGGACACTTCCAGGGATGGGGCAACAGCAGCAGCACCCCTGCGGTGTCCTCCCCTTCTCCATGGGGTCACCAGCTCTGGGAACACACTTTAGGTTTTTCCAAAGGACCAAAACACCGATTTTCACTTGGCCAGTTTCACACTTTGGGATGTCTGGACCCATTTCCAGGATCTCCCCTTCCCCAGCTCCATTCTGTCCCAGCCTGAGGTAGAAAAACCTCCCCGAAAAGGGCAGTACTTACTTGACAAACTGCCCCAAGTCCTCACAGAGGGTTTCGCAGCCAGGCCACTTGCACTCTCCGTGGCCGTAGAGCGGGTGGGAGCCGGGGGTCTCTTCGTGGGAAGAGCTGCACAGGAGGGAAAGGAGCCATCAGATGGGGCAGCCAGGATGCTCCAGCATTCCCAGGCACGAGGATCCATGAAAAACCTCCCAGTGACAGCTCCCTGCCCGCTGTGGGTGCAGCAAAACAGCACCAGGGTTCATTTAAGGGGTGGGCAGGACACCCCACTCCTCCCAGCCCTGTGGGGTGGTGGATCCCACCCCCTTCCACCTCTCCAGGAATGAAAACACAAAGTGCCAGGGCCCGACCCGGCTCTACCTGTCCCTTCTCGGCGTGTGCATGGTGCTCTGTCCATTGGGCAGAGGGTGATGGGAAATGGGAGGCGAGACCTTGGCGGCCGAAAACGAGGTAGAGTTGGAGGTGTTGGTGGTGAGGTCGAGACCTTCCTGCTTGATGCTGTCCTCGACGGGCTGGGCGGCTGTGACCTCCTTCCAGAGCTGCTGGAGGTCCGAGGGGCACACAGCTGGGGCACAGGAGGGAGTGACCAGCGTCAGCAGGGCCATGGGGAAGCACCCAGGGCACCCTCGCTGCCCCCTGAGTGCCCAAATGTCACCCAGAGCTGGGCAGGGCAAGGGGAGGCTGCCCGGCCCCGTTGGGAAACCCAAAGCAAGGCATCCACAGGGCTGTGCCCAGAAGGGAGGAGAGCCTGGATTCCCACATCCTGGCACCCCTCTGCCCAAGAAGAAGTGTCCCAATCCCACATCTCTCTGCCAGAGGTGCGCCAACCCTGCATCTCCCTGCCAGAGGTGCCCCAGTCTCAACCCTGAATCTCTCTGGCATCATCTGCATCTCTGGCATCATCATCATCTCTGGCATCATGTGCCAGAGGTGCCTCAACCCCACATCTCTCTTCCAGAGGAAGAGATGTCCCAAGCCTGAACCTCTCTGCCAGAGAAAAGATACCCCAAGTCTGCATGTCTCTGCCAGAGGAAGAGATGCTCCAACCCCACATCTCTCTGCCAGAGGTGTCCCAGCCCTGAATCTCTCTGCCAGAGGAAGAGATGCTCCAACCCCACATCTCTCTGCCAGAGGTGCCCCAACCCCATGCCCTCTGCCACAGGTGCCACAGGAACCCAAGAGCCCCACCCCGCACAGCTCCAACCGCCGATGCCACCACCCCCCCAAACTTCGGGGCACCGAAAATCCCAACCCCACAGCCCTTCCCACCCCTCCCTGCAGCCCAGGACCGCCGCGGGCTGTGCCCCTTACCTTGGGGCAGGCTCTGCAGGGGCACCGTGCCCTGCCCCGGCGGGAGGCTCACCAAGCCCTGGCGCTGCAGGTTTAACAGGTGCTGCTGCTGGAGCTGCTGCATCTGCAGGAGCTGCTGCTGGAAGGCCAGCTGCTTGTTCCCCAACGGCTGCCGAGACAAAAGGAGGGACAAACCCCAGCATTATTCCCGGCCTGGCGGGGCAGGCGGGGGCTGGAGGCTGCGGCGAGGGGTGGTGGCAGCGAGGGGTGGTGGCAGTGGGGACACCGTGCCCGGCGGTGTCTCCATCCTGCTGCGGGGCCTGCTCGGCTCCCGGCTGAGCCGGACGGAGGCTTTGATCTATCGGAAGAGGAGGGGAAGGGAAGGGAAAAGGGGAAGGGAAAAATAAAGCGCTGGGAGGAAAGGGAGAGAGAGGAGCTGGGGGCTTGCTGGGAGCTGTGCTGGGAGGAACATGCAAAGATCGGCTGGGGGGGTCCCATGGGGAGGACTGGCTGTGTAAAAAGGGGGTCCCAGCAGGCAGCAGGCACAGAACCCTCTTGTAAGGTGGAAAATGATCCCTATTTGCCAAAAAAGATCATTGTGAGCCCCTTCTTGGTGAGGGGCTGACACTGGTGCAGGGCAGGGGGTAGTGGCAGCACTGGTGTCCCCACCCCAGCCACCCCCCAGGTGGGTGACTGTCCCCCCACCCCCCCGAGCTGGCCAGGCTCTGACCAGCAGCGCTGGCCCTAAACTAGTTAGGCAGGACGAGTCCCTGGGGAGGCGCCGAGAAATCCATGAGAATTAAGTGAAGGGGAGAGAATTCAATTAGGGCTGGGGACAGGCAGCTGCTAATCCGAGCTGGCCGGGAGAGGGGAGCGGCCCGGGGGCTGCCCGGCCTCATTAGTGGGGCAGGCGGCTCCGTGACCCCGTGAACCCCCCGAACCCCCCTGTTTGGGCAGACGGTGCCGGCGGGGAGCGAGGAGCCGGGCTGGGGGCACCTCCCCCCCTCGCCGCACTCTGCAGCCCCCAAAGAAGTGTTTTCATGTTCGTGTTCTCGCTGAGGAGACAAGAGCTCTGCGGTGAGAATGTCCTTGTTTTTTAACGCGAGCGACTCGGGGATTCAGGCCCCCCAGGCACTGGGAATTCCAGGGAACTGATGATCCCTGAGGCTGCATCGACAGGGAACAGCAGACAATTCCAGTCTGTGACTGAGTTTGGGGCCATCCTAGTCCATGATTGAATTTAGGGCCATCCCAGTCCATGGCTGAGTTTGGTACACTCCCAGTCCATGACTGAATCTGGGGTAATCCCAGCCTGTAACTGAATTTGGGGCCATCCTAGTCCATGACTTGAGTTTGGGGTAATCCCAGCCCATGACTGAGTTGAGGGCAATTCCATTCCAGGAATGAATTTGGGGCAATCCCAATCCACGACTGAATTTGGGGCCATCCCAATCCATGACTGAATCTGGTAAAATCCCATTCCATGACTGAATCTGGTAAAATCCCACTCTGTGACTGAGTTTGGTACAATCCCAGTCCATGACTGAATTTGGGACAACCCCAGTCCATGACTGAGTTCAGGGCCAGCTCCCAGGGTCCCAGGGGATGCAGGTGGATCCCTGTGGATGCTCAGCCATAGTGGAGGCTGAGGATGGCCTCCAAACCCCTCTCTGCAACATCAGGCATGACCACGAGTCCTGTCTAGGGCACAGAGAGTTAAATTCCATTTTCCCAGCCTCAGAAGGACGTGTGGACTCTCCCTGTCCTCTCCACCTCTTGGAATTGCAGAACTGCCTCCCTCAGGTCAGATCTGGATCCTCCCCGGCTCTGTCTCAGCCCTGCACCTCTGAGGCTTAAAGATCAAGGCATGAATCAAAGCAATTCCTGCTCAGAGAAGAGAAATCCCTGGATCCTGAGCCAGGAGGGCTCCAGGCTGTGGGATCAGCAGGATGGAGGGAAAAGGGCAGGAGCAGGCTGCAGCCTGAAGGCTTTAACAGAGGCTGCTCTGTCCCCTAGAATGTCCCCTCCCGGCGAGACCGTGTGCCACCGTGTGGGATTGACACATTGTCCTTGTGCTGGTTAGAAACTGCAGCTGGGATGGGATGGGATGGGATGGGATGGGATGGGATGGGATGGGATGGGAGGGGGGGGGGTGGGGGTCTCCTCCTCTTCCCGGCTCCACCACCGCCCTCCCCAAGGGCCCCAGGGCAAGCCTGAGCTCTGCTCCAACACAGCCTCACCCACGTCACTTCCAGGCTGTGGAACTGGGAGTGGATGAAGGCAGGAGGATCCCTGGGCATGCTGCCTGCATCCCACAGCCCAGCCAGGCTCTCCCGACCTGGCCTGGCTGGATTTGGACCCCCTGAGCCCCCCGGGCAGCTCTGACCCACACGTGGCTCTGGCAGGGATGGTGCTGAACCCGTTGCTGTGAAGGTTGAAGCTGCACCTCCACCTGCCTCAAATGCATCTCCCTCCAGCTTCCACAGAGCAGGAACGGGAGGAGCTGCCCCAAGAACACAAATCCAGGCCAAACCAAGGACTGATCCTGTGGGGAAGCCAATCTCCCACCCCTAGGGAACAACTGTGGCACCACAAAACCCCTGAGTGATGGGGGAAGAGGTGCAGAGCCACCCACCACCCTGTGGGCTCCAATCCGAGTTTCCCCTGGACAAACCAGGGTGGGAAGAGCCTGGATGACACCCCCAGCCTTCCCAAAACCCTCCCACCCTGCTCATCCCAAATTCCTGCTGGAAAAGCCACTCCCAGAGGAGCTGGCTCTGCATTGGGACTGAATGCTTGGCCACCCCACTCATTCCCAGCTCATTCCCAACCCATTCCAGCTCATTCCCAACCCATTCCAGCTCATTCCCAGCCCATTCCAGCTCATTCCCAATCCATTCCCAGCTCATTCCCAACCCATTCCAGCTCATTCCCAGCCCATCCCCAACCCATTCCAGCTCATTCCCAACCCATTCCCAGCCCATTCCCAGCTCATTCCCAACCCATTCCCAACGCATTCCAGCTCATTCCCAGCCCATTCCCAGCCCATTCCCAGCTCATTCCCAACCCATTCCAGCTCATTCCCAGCCCATTCCCACCCCCCGCCCATTCCCAGCTCCCATCCCGGCGCGGGGCTGCATTAAGCCGCAGCTGAGCGGGTGCAGCCACCGGGGCAAGAGGCGCCGTCACTTTGATTTATGAGCACATCAGGAGGAGTTTGCGCCGTGACACGCGGGACTGACAGCAGCACTTCATTAAGCTGACACCGGGGTTAGGCGCCAGCAGCTCCCCCTCCCCACCCTGGCTGCCTCGGGAGAGGGACAATCCCTGCCCTCGGTGGCTTTGGGGACGCACAGGGATTGTCCCAGGGGGTTTTGGGGTCTCAGCACTTGGGTGATGCTTGTGGTGGGTTTGGAAAAGCGGGATGGATGCTGGAGTATCCCAGCGCTGCGGCACAGCTCCTGGGTTCCCCCACAGCCAGGATGCTGCTGGGGGTTCATCCTCACATTCTGCTCCAGGATGGGCTGGGATGTGCTGCAGCTCAGCCCCATCCCTGGGGGATGTGTGGATTCATGGATTAGCTGCCTCGCTCTGCCTTCCTCGTGCCCTCACTGTGGTGCAGTGCCATGGACACACAGTGTCCCCACATCCTTAGGGACAGCATGCTGCTGGCAGGCTCTTCCCACACATTCTCATCGTCTTGTCTGTCCTCCCCTTCTCCAGGGCACCCCCAGCCGGGGAGATCTGAGCCACTCCTCCCGGAGATGCTGCTCCTGACTCCCAGCTCCTTCCCGGCTCCATTCCCACCTGCTGCTCCCACTGCTGACTCACAGTGAGCCCTCGGAATGGGGCAGAGGGGAAGCAGAAGGCGCTGGGTTTACAAACCCTGCGGCAGGGCTGGAATTAAATCCAGCCGAGGTTTCCATGGAGGAGCCAAGGGCAGCTCTGCAGAGGCATCCCACACACTCCAGCTCTTCCCTGAACCTCCAGGGAAGCCACAGCATCACATTCCCAGCAGGCAAAGGCGAACAGAGACTTTAGGAACATCAGCTCCCCAAATTTTCGGGGTGAAACCAAGGATTTTGAGGAGGGGAAACACTGCCATCCCCTCGCTGGGATCCCCTCAGTGTTTTTCCCAGCTGGAAAGCTGGACTCACCCACCTCCAGCAGCATCCAGCACCTCTTCCCTCCCCCCTCCAGCCTCTCTTTCTTGTCGGATAAATTTCCCGTCTCCTCTGTACCATTTAATTAAAAGTTAACACGCGCTTTTAAAGCGGAGCCCGCTAAGCAAGCGCTTTGTTAGAGCTTAATTATATCCCTGCTCGGTGCTGCAAGAGAACAGCGGCAGGGCCAGCAGGAGAGTCCTTGAGGAAGCTCCCATTTATGCCTCCCGCCTTTCCTGGAGCACCAGCAGCTCCTGGAGATGGCTCTGATAAACCTGACCCTATAAATGAACCCATATCCCACAGCGAGAGGCTGGAGCAGGTGACCCTGAGCCACTCCAGCCACCCTGGTCCCCTAATGACAGCATGTCTGTGACACCCCAATAAACAATCCAGGCTTAAAATCTTCCCTCCCTGCGAAAAAAGCAGGATTTTAAGTGCTGGGTGTCCATCGGGCTGTTGGATTTTGGGAGGGGTGATGGCCACGAACAGCCCCAGCACCCCAATTTCCCAATGCTCAGCCCAGCTCACCTCTTTGGGTTGCTGCTTTCCGGCTTGCTGCTGGGTCAGCAGCTGCAGGTGGAGCTGCTCCTGCTGCTTCTTGTAGTATTCCTGCAGCTGGGAAGGGGAGAGAGCAGTGGGATCAGCAGCAGAACCACCCTGTGCCCACCTCACCCAGTGTCCACTTCACCATCCCGTGCCCACCTCACCACCCCGTGCCCACCTCCCCACCCTGTGCCCAGCACCAAGGCTTTGTCACAGCCATGCCACCCCCTGGCACTGCCACCAGGGCAGGCTCCCTGTGTCACCTGGGCAGGGTGGGAGGGAAAGGACCCACCAGAGGGGTCAGGGCAGCAGAGGAACCCTGGGCACACATCGCCAAGGATTCTAGATGCCCATGGCAAGTGAACCCCCAAACACCACCAGTGCCCCACCTGCTGTTTATTTTAATGCCAACCTGCTGCTGCTGGACGGAAAAGCAGGCTGGGGTGCTCTGGCACATCCCACAGCATTTCAGCCACGGGAAAACCCCGTTTTTGGCATGGTGGGACCCCCAAAACCCCCTGGCAAGTGCTGGGAGAGCCAGGGGTTCCCAGCTGGGAAGGGCCAGCCCCAAAGCCTGGTCTGTGAGAGCTGGGGGTTCAGCCCTGCAAACCAAACAGCTCCTCAGTCACAGCAGAGGTGTTTGCTGGGCCAGAAAAACAGGGATAAACCCCCTGAATCCCCAAGGACCACCGGAGAGGGTGGGACAGCACCAGGACCTGCTGGCATCACCACCAGCTCTCCCCCAACCCCTGAATAAACCGTGAGTGATGGATTTGCTGCGTGCAGGGCAGGGGGAGAGGCACGGGGAGGTCAGCGAGACCCCAGAGCTCCCTGCCAGCCTCGCAGGGGCTCAGGAATGTCCCTGGGGATGCCGGGAAGCCTTTATCAGCTCGGGGCTGCCGGCAGCGAGTGGCTGTTTGTGTCGGAGAACAGGTTTGGAGGGGTTGGGTGTTTACCCCCGAGCCAGCCCGAGCCAGGGAGCTGCGGCGTGGCCGGGCTGGGAGCAGGAACATTGGGTCAGGGGTGAGAGGTGTGATGTTTGGTTTGCTGCCGGTGGAGAATGTGAGCTATTCCGGCCTGGGTTGTTTAATTTGCAGTCAAACGTGTTTCTTTATCCGGCTCCAGAGAGGCTTGTGGAAGGACCCACCCAGGGTAGTGTTTACCCTTTGTTCTTTCCCTGGGGCCAACCTTGAATCCTTATCAGCCTGTTTGGAGTAAACAGGTACTGGAGGCAGGAGGAAGGGTGTGGAGGATGCTTGTGGGGTTTCTCCCTCTCTCCCTCCTTCCCGCCGGCAGAGCTGTTTACCCAAGCAGACCTATTTTGTTTCAGAGTGGAAATCTGCTTTTTTTTTTTTTTTTTCCCCTTCTCCTCCTTTTTCTTCCCTCCCCATCCGAGTGAAATCTCTGGAAAAGCCGAGCCTTGAGAAACAAACATCAGGGCTAGAGCTGGACACAGGCAGCTGCCCAAAGCCCTGCGGTGGCCACGGGGACCACATCGAGCCAAGAGCATCCACCCTGACCCCGGCAGCCCCAAATCAGCCCTTTTGCAGGATATTTTCTGGATTTTAAGACCCTGGCTCAGGGTGGCAGCATCAGCAGCTCTTTTCACCCCTGGACGTGCTGGGAATCCCAAAGGAAACGTGGAGAACAGATGAACCCAAGGAGGAAAGGACCCATTTTTCTGCCTCCAGCAAACTCCAGCATTCCCAGACCTCAGTGGGAATTTCCTGGCTGGATTCAGCATTACCTGTTGCAGCATTATCGCCTGCTGCTGCTGCAGGAGGGCCTGGAGCTGGGGCGGGGAGAGGATCTGCTGCATCTGCTGCGGCGTGATCATCTGCGGGGACATCATGGCCACGGACACGGGGACCTGTGACAGCAAGGACACGTCACCACTGCCAACCCCAGCCCGGGAAATTCACCCCAAATACCCACAGTGCCTCTCCCAGAGCATCCTCCATGTCCCCCATGCCTGTGTCACCTGCAGGTGAAGCCACTGGGATGTGGCAATGGCAGGGAGATGTCCCACGGTGCTGCTGGCACCAGGATGGAGCTTCCTAAATCATGAGCTTCCCCCAAGCTGAGGGTTCTTCTCGAAATGCAATTTAGCTGGGGGAATTGGGCATCAAACCCCAGCTGCCCCCAAGTTGAGGGTTCTTCTCGAAATGCAATTTAGCTGGGGGATTGGGCATCAAACCATGAGCTCCCCCTTCTCAAAAGGCAATTTAGCTGGGGGAACTGGGCATCAAACTGTGAGCTCCACCCAAGTTGAGGGTTCTTCTCAAAATGCAATTTAGCTGGGAGAATTGGGCATCAAACCCCAGCTCCCCCAAGCTGAGGGTTCTTCTCAAAATGCAATTTAGCTGGGGCAATTGAGCACCAAACCATGAGCTCCCCCCTTCTCGAAAGACAGTTTAGCTGGGGGAACTGGGCATGAAACGCCAGCTCCCTCCCCTGCTGGGAGCATGGGAAAGGTGCAGGGAAACGCCAGGGAAGTGGGAAGATAGGGATCACCCAAATAACTCCACAGAGCAGAGCGCCGAGGAAGAGGTTATGGGGTTCTCCAGACACATCAAAGCTTTACCTCCAGCTGACACCAGTAACTCCCGTCATTACCACGCCAAGAGGAGGGAGGGCCGAGGGAACCTGCCAGCCCCTGCCTTTGGTTATCAAAACACAGGTCCACACCCCCTGGGAAAGCTCTGGAGGTGTCGGTGATGGATCCCAGCGCTGCTGGGTCCTGCCCAGGTGGAGCAATGCCCGGATGGAGCCATCGGGAGCTGCCTTGTCCCAGCTTTCCACCAATCCCACCAGTCCAGAGCACTTCCTGACGCTCTGGGCAGGGTTATGGCTTTGCTGTGGTTTAATAACCCTCCTGGATGCCCCATTTTCCTGGGAAAGCAAATAAGGATCGCTGGCCAGGAGGCACCAGCAGCCCTGGGCTCTTCCAGGGGATCCCAGGAAGGGACAACGACTCCTTGGCACGTGGGATAAGGCAGAGCACAAGCCAGGCTAGAGACCCAGTTCTGATCCAAACTAAACTCCTCATCCCAGCATTTCAGGACCTCCAAGAGCAAAGAACAGAGAAACCCAGCAAAGTCCCACAGATAGCCTGGCTCCTGCCCCTCCTGCTCAGGACCCCCAGTGCTGCCCAGACTGCCCAGTCTGGACCTTCCAGCAGGGATGGCAGCACAGGGTGGCCCTGTGCAATCCCTGCCGTGCTGGTGGGTGTCCAGCTGACCTTCAAGGGAGATTGCAGCGCCTTATCTATTGACTCAGGCATTCTGCTGCAGGGAGGTGTCGGCCACCGGGCCAGCTCTGTTTGTCACCAGCGCTTCCCCCTCCAGCCACCTCGGTGGCGGAGTTATCGATTCATTCCTCCGCCTTCCCACCCAAGGGCTGCAGCTCCTTCCCCTGCGTCCTCAGGACGAAGCCACAGCGCCCTGCAAGGCTCTGCCACCCACCATGGCACCAGAACCCGGTGAAGAACCGCTGTTTGGGCGCTCAGGTGCTCCCAGCCAGCTGTGGAGCGAACATCTGGGCAGGGGGAAGCTGGCGAGGCGAGCGAGGTGCGCGCCCAGAGCGCCGCTAATTTCCCTCCGCAGATTCATCAGCCGGGCGACGTGCTCGGAATGAGAGCCCCTAATTAATTGCTCCCCCGCATCCCCCCCAGGCCGGGCGGGCTCCCCGCCCCCTCCCGCGGCCCCTCGAACACGTTTGCTGGCATTTTCAAATCGGAGGCATCCTAATTACCGGAGAGTTATAACACCTTCCATTTCTCGCCCAGCGGACTGACACCCTGTCAAGAGCAAAGAGAATTGCCAGAGGTTTTGACAACACTAATTGCCCCTATAATCTAAAAACACAAAGGAGAGGCGATTAGTCGAGAGGGCCCCAGCTCTCGATCCGACACGAGGTTTTCACAATGTTACAAGAAAACAAAAGTGACGCTTTTTAGAGTTTGATGGCTGCTAACAAAAGCGGAATTATATTTTCATACAACCTTTGTCTGCATTAAATGGCTTTTTTTTTTTTTTTTTTTTCCTCTTCCCCCCCTCCACTCCGCGCTCGGATGTGGAGCTGACACGGAGAAACGGTGGAGGATTTGTGTGGGGGTGAGGTGGGAATGGGGTGAACTTGTGAGGGTTCTGTTGCTTCCTTGGTTCCCGTGAAGAATTTCCCCACAGCATGGAAAACATTCCTCTCCCAGCAAAGGTTTCCAGGGAAAGCAGGAACTTTCTTTAATAAAAGAGGAAATTCCCACTTACAGCAGGTTTTGCTGCCACTCATCCCACACGCCAGTGCTGGGAATGTTCCAGCACTGCCTCGACCCCAGTGTGGGCCAGCAAACCCCAGGGCTGGGGTTCTCTGCCCTGGGCTCTGGTGACAGTCCCAGCTGCCTTTCTGGGGACAGCGAGGGCTGGGAAAACGAGATGGGGATGGAGATGGGGCTGGAAATCAGGCTGGAAATGGGGTTGGAAATGGGGCTGGAAATGGGGCTGGAAACGTCCATCCCAACCTGGCCAAAAGCCCCACAGGGCACACCCCAGGAGGGTGACAGCGCACTGTGGCCCTGGGACATCCCTTCACCTGCAGCCACAGCACAAGATCCCCCATGGCAGGGAACGAGGCCAGCCTGGCATCCCTGGGTAACACAGGCTCTGGGCAGCAAATCCTCAAAATCTGTGATGCAGACGCTCAACAACTGAGAGCTGAAGGGCAGAGCAGCACAGCGGGGTGAGGCTGAGTGTCACCCAGCTGCCTCCACCACGGGAGCAGCCGGGGAATGTCCTCACAGTGCCGGCAGCACATCCCTCGGGAAGCAGGTCCTGCAGCAGCAGCGGTGGCTGGGGACCAACCCGCCGCGTCACGAGCTGGCATCTGCCAGACACCGACTCAGGAAGGCTTTGACTCACGCCTTGGCCGGCTGCCACCCCGCAGAAAGTGCTTACTAACAGCTCCGGCTGCTCCCAGAAACAGCCGGCGCTGCTCCGGCCGCCCAGCCGCATCTCCAGGGGCTGCTTTTCCAGGCTGGGATCCCTGCGTGCCAGAGGGAGCGGCAGGCGGTGGGTGGAAAACCGGGCAGGTATTCCAGGGAAACTCGGCCCGAGCCAAAGGAGGCTGAGGGAAGAGGGATTTGGCCGCGTGGAATGAGGCAGGATGGGCAGCGAGGCTCTTGAGAAATTTTTCCTAGGGTTTTTTGGTTTTTTTTTTTTGGGTTGTTTTTACGGGAAGCGGATTGAACTGCCGGGGAAAGCCACGGCCTTGGCTGGGAGCGCGGCGGGGTTGTCATCGGTGCCCTCCCGACCCCGGGGACAGCTGGCTTGGCACGGCTTGGGGACATCCTCCGTCAGCCTCCAAACATCCCTGCTCCGGCCGTCACCTCCCTGTGTGCCGTCACCCCTGCCGGGAGGTCACCGCGGGAGCTGCACGTCATCACCGCTACGGGAAGGGGCAGCTCCTGGTCCACAGCAAAACCACACAGCCCAGAGCTCGTCCCCTCCATCCCTGCTGGCTCTGGGATCATGGGGATGAGCACCCTTCTCTCTCCAGAGGGTGCTCCGGGCTGACCACAGAGCTGCACATCGCTGCTCTGATCTAATTTTGGGGTTTAACTCCTGGTGAGAAACAGCAGAAAACGTGTTGGTGCTGGTTCTCCTCATTTCAACCACTCTTTTCGAATCGGAAACAAACTGGGGAGGTTGGGAGTAGAAAGGGGGATAAAACCACCAAAAGCAGCTTTGAGCAGAGCTGTTTTAGGGGCAGGGGGTGAGCAAATCCCACCCCGGAGCACCCAATTCTCACAGAAGAGCAACCCCAGCCCCTCAGGCACATCCCGGTGTCCCTTCCTGCCCTCAGCATCCAGACTGAGCTCTGAGATCCAGCTGGCTCAGACAGTCTGGGAATGCTCCCAGTGCCCAGGGCCAGGCAGTGATGCCACTGCCACTGAGGTGACCTCAGCCATGGCTGACAACCCCGAGGGGGTGGCACAGGGCCACCCAAACCCTGCTGTGTCCCTCTGGGCCTCACCGGGACAGGAGGAGACAAAGCACTACAATCTACCCAGGGGCAGAGGAGAAATTAAGCTAAGGTTAATTTCTAGGTTGGGCTTTGAGGCTGTGGGTGGTTTTAGGATCAATTTTAGGAAGTCAGAACAGCCCCAGCACCAGGGCTCGAGTTCCCTGGGTGGGGTGGCAGCAGGGTGAGCAGGTGAGGGGACACCAGCGTGGATGACACCAGGCCCTGATGCTCAGCTTCACGTGAAAAAAAGGAGGAATCAATCCCCGCCATGTTCAGCCCAACGCGGATCCTCGTTAGTGCATCCTCATTAGCACATCCTCGTTAGCGCAGCCTTCCCGCTGGGGAGGCCCAGTCACACCTGGCTGGGCTCCAGCCGCTGCTTGGGGACAGTGGCAGCAGAGGTGACAGCACTGAGACCCCACAGGAGCCCCTAGTGCCACCCAGGCAGGGTCCCCACGTCCCCTCCGTGGGCACAGGCTGCTGGCAGAGCTCCTCACACCCATTGATCCACAGGGTTTGAAGTGATTTCCTCCTCTGTGAACCCAAAATGCCAACCCTAGAGTGGGATGGTGGACCTCCTTCCCAAACTGGGAGCTTTGGGATGGACAGGGATGCTCCAAGTTCAAACAGAAAAACCTCAGCGTGAGCCCAGACGGACAGGCTGCCGGATTTTTTTTTCCTGGAGAGGGAACGCAGAAGGGCTGGTATTGATCTGTCTTCATTACCCATTTCACTCAAGTTTCAAATCAACAAAATACACTTTTCTGCTCCGCTGCCCTCCCCGCTGCAGCAGACAAAAGAAAAGCAATTTCCCGCAGTTTGCTCCAAACTCCTCTCCCTTCCCCGGGCGCCCTCCTGCCCCTCTCCCCTTCCAGCCAGCTGATCCCACAGAGGCTGGGAGAGCCAAAAAGGGCACCCTGGCATTCCCGGAGCCAGCACTGAGAACTCGGGGTGCTGCTTTTCCAGCACCTCATTCCAGGGGTTTGCAGATCCCAGTGGGATCTGCTGCTCCCACCATCCCAGGATGCCAACACCCTGCAGAGCATCAACACCAAAAACCCCCAAAAGCAACATTTCGGCAGCACCCACCAAGTTTCCAGGAGTTTTAAAGTTGCACAGAAATAAACCTATTCTTAAACATTTCAGAACACCCAAAGATGAGGGGTTTTGGGCTTTTTTCCTTTCCTACAGCTGTGACTGGAGTGACAACCTGAGACTCTCCACACACACCTCCAGGCATCTGCGGGAAGAGAGTCCCTACTCCAACAACAAAAAAAATCCCACCCCAAGAGGCTGCTGAGCCCAGCAGCTCCCTGGTTGTTTTCAAGCACATGCCTTTGGGAATGCCATTAATATTCCCGCTGGCTTGGTGCCCCAAAAACGTCCTGTCCCCATCAGGGGGGTGACAAGCGCCAGCACGGGGGGTCTCCTCTCTCCCTGCCAACACCCAGACCCTCCTGCTCCCTCTCCCCTGGGACTGGGGGCCAGGGGCCGCCTGGCACGGAGCTGAGAGGAGACAAAACTCCCCATGGATGTGGAAATCCCTTCCCCAGCTGGGGGGGGGGCTGCACACCCACAGGCAGGGACCCCAAAACACCCCAATTCCCAACCAATCCCACCCTGCCGTCCTCCCCAGCCGGGGTGGCTGCGCTGAGACCCAACCTTCCTCCTCCTCCTCCTCCTCCTCCTCCTCCTCCTCTCCCAGCCGTCCTGGCCAGTCTCATCCACACCCCTGTGCCTTAGATAAACTTCCTTTCAAAGGAGTCTGCTTAATCCCCTATCTCCCCTCGGTCAGATCCCGCTCCAGCTGCCGGCGGGGCCGTGGGGGAGCAGCGGCCGGGCGCTGCTGAGTTATGAGCTATTTCTGACTCACGTCTACAACTTTCACAAGTCCTTTCTGCAACACAGAGAGAGAAAAAAGGGAGGAGGGGAGGGAGAGGAAGGAGATCCAGTTCTCTCCGGCAAAAGCCGCTGGCCAGATGGGCAGGGAGGATGGGGAGGCAGGGAAGGGAGGATGGGATGCTCGGCTAATTCCAGCCGGGAATAGCAGGGAGAGCGAGGAGGGATAGCAGGGAGAGGGGGATACAGGAGGAGGAGAGCAGGGACACACACCCACGGAGGGGAGCGAGGCGCCGGTTACCGGAATCTGACTTCACCCTCGCCGCCTTTGTCCTCTGCAGACATTTTCCATGCAGTGACTGCATTTCCTTCCTGCCGGCACCGCTGGAAAGAGCCGCCTGTTTGTGCCGTAGGAGCCC
Organism: Entomyzon cyanotis; assembly: GCA_024500445.1. Classification (NCBI taxonomy): domain Eukaryota; kingdom Metazoa; phylum Chordata; class Aves; order Passeriformes; family Meliphagidae; genus Entomyzon; species Entomyzon cyanotis. Next base: position 3,778,529 of record JAKEPQ010000908.1, on the reverse strand, counting down.
TGACTAATTCCCACTGCTCCCACCCAGCTTCCCAACCCGGCGGCTCCTGGGCTCTCCTGACCCCTGGGAGATCTCTGGGATTTGCTGCTGGATGGCTCAGCCATGCCCTGGCACTCCAAGCCTGAGAAGATCCCAGGATTGCCCATCCCATCCCGCTGCCCACCCGGCTCAGCCTGGCACGGGCAGGACCTCCAGCTCCGAGAGCGCTTGTGCTAATTACTTTCCTTTGTTAATTAAACCCACGTGGCTCTAATAAGGTAACCTGCTGTTCTCCGATAAATTTAATTAGCCTGAAGGGAGAGCCCCTCCGCACAGCTATTTAAATTGTCACTTCCCATCACCTGGGCTTTGCTTCTCCCTTCTCTCCAGATTTCACACCTCTCCTGCCCATTTTCTGCCCCTTTCCTTTGGCAGGAGGGGAGCAAAGGGGAGATTCCCCATCCCTGTGGGATCAGGATGCTGAAAATGGGCACCCAAATCCCATTTTCCTGCCAGTGCCACAAACCCCCATCCCAGCTGGGCCTCTGTCCCACACTGGAGGACCTCCAATCCCAAAGGATTTTTCCCTTATCCACCCTCACAGCACCCAGCATCCATCCTGGGCTGCTCCAAACTCTGTGTCACCCTGCCCAAAACACCATCCCAAAATGTGACACACAGCCACCTCCCCTCCCCAACCCTTTCCCCTATCAGCACACACAAAAAAATCTCCCAATAAGAGGTTTCAGAGGATTTAACTCCTGGAGGTAGTGCTCCAGCCATGGAGGTGACAGGGGTTGGCACTGTCCCACCTGGGAAGGGGTGACAGGGGACACTCGGGCTCACCTGCACGGCCGGCTGCTTGCCCTCGTTGCTGCTGGGGGAGCTGAGCCCCGTGGCTTGCTGGAGCAGGAACTGCCGAGCCACCTGCAGAGCCTGCAAGAGAGACACAGGGTGGGTATGGGGAAAGCCATCCTCCTCCTCCTCCTCCATGGACTGGATCCACGGGATTGGGGTGGATGCACGAGGAGGGCAGCGATTCCTGATGATCCCTCCTGCCGCACCAGGACAGCCCAGTAGAGACCACACTGTCGCTCACCACCGTGGGGACAATATTCCAAAAATCCCACCCTTCAGCAGCCACCAGCTCCAGCATTCCCATGTCACAAGGGTCATTCCCAAATCCCAGCCCTGGCACAGCCACCAGCTCCAGCATTCCCATGTCACAAGGGTCATTCCCAAATCCCAGCCCTGGCACAGGGTTATTCCCAAATTCCCACCCTTCAGCAGCCACCAGCTCCAGCATTCCCACATCACAAGGGTCATTCCCAAATCCCAGCCCTGACACAGGGTTATTCCCAAATCCCACCCTTTAGCAGTGACCAGCTCCAGCATTCCCATGTCACAAGGGTCATTCCCAAATCCCAGCCCTGGCACAGCCACTGGCAGTTCTGTCTCCTGCTGGATTTATTCCAGAGCCACCACAACGTTCCTGCTGCTGCTGCTGCTGTCCCTTGTGCCCAAAGCCACTGTGGATATTTAATTTTTTTGATTGGATTGTGGCATTGGAGCAACAGAAAGTTCCAGTCACCAGCCAGGTTTGGGTGAAGCCGAGTGCAGGATCCCAATCCAGGATCAATCAATCCTGAACCAATCCAGGAATCTGTCCAAATGGATTTTATGGTTATCCAGGAGTCCAGCAACTCACACAAGTGATCACCATGAAACCTGATTGCTTTTAGGGGTGTTTGCCCAGAAAAAGTGATGAGTTTCCTCGAGTTTTTTACAGGGATGAAAGGTGTTTCACCGGGAAGCACACAAAGAGAGGGAAAAACCAATGTAAATGGATAAAATGCACCTGTGAAACACACAGAGGCACAAGAGGCAGCACTGTGGACAGCTGGAGAAAACAGGGGAAATTAAGGAAAATCCTGTGAAGAGACGAGGAGGAGAGAGGAGGAAATGTGAGCTGAGAAAAGGAGTTTGGGAGCCAGGGAAAGGAATAAAGCCCTAAGGAAAGCAACCCAGTGCTCCCAAACCTGTTTGCTCCTTATTTCTGCTTTTAAATTCTTCTTTTCCTTCCTTCTGTGTTATTTTTTGGCATTTTTCTGGGCAACCTTTACCTCAATCTAAACCACCCAGAGCTCCTCCTCAAATGGAGCACCTGTGAAAAGTCATTCCCTGCATTTCAGGTCCCATTTTAGCTCCTCCCTGTTCTCCTCTGCCCAGGGAATTCTTGGGAAGAGCATATGAAAAGCAGAGGATGCCCAAGCTGTGCCACATCTTTCTTTTGGTGGAAAATCCACCTGAACTGCTCCGTGCAGGTGGGCAGGCACCACCAGGGCACCTGGAAAAGGAGAGGGGATTTTTAATTGCAGCCTGAGAGCGAAGGGTTTAACACACACAGCCTTATTTTATAAAAAAATCATAATTTCATGGCAATTTCATTTCATTCCAACACTCCAGTCACAGCACTGGGCACCCTTGGCTGTGTTTGTCACCATCACATGAACCAAACAACCCCAAGAAAATCAAAACCTAAGGAATTTTAGATGCAAATGGATCCTAATTTCCTATTCCTGGGGCGAATTACCAGTGCTGCCCCATGGCCACTGAGCATCCCCAAAGCTGCCCAACCAACAACTCCCAAACCCCCTTGATCCAAACAATCCAAAACTAAGATCCTTGAGGACAAACACAGCAATTCCCCCCTGGGAATCCCCGCTGGAACAATCCCAAGGTCCAGATCCCGGTGTTTCTGCACGGGCATTTTTTATTTCCCTGTTATTACCAGGGATAGATGTGCATCGGTAATGTGAGCACAAAAACCCTGTGACAGTTATGACAGCTCGAGGTCTGATATTTTAATTACTTTTGGGAATGAAAACAGTAATTCCAGCTAAAAGGCAAGGTGGAGGAATCCTCTCGGCGGCGGCTCAGCGCCAGGATGGGTGCTGCGTCCCACATCCCAATCCCTGAGCTTTAGCTGCTTTTCCAGGTGCTTTTTGGCAGAGTTTTGCATGGATTTGGCTCCTTGATGTGCAATTCTTCCTGTGGATTTGGCTTCTCCACGTGTAATTGTTTTAAGGATCACCTCACGGAGTAGTTGTGGTGAGGGCAGTGCAGCAGGGATGGCAAACACAGGGGGAAAAGCCTCAGGGACAGAATTCCAGCACACAAAAAGTGGGATTTCTGTGTGCTGCACTTCTCCTGGGACTTCTCCCAGAATTTCCCTCCCCAGAGCCAAGTCCTGGCCGGCTCGGGGTGCAGCCCTGCCCGGCTCAGCCCTGCCATGCTGCCTCTCAGGGGGGAATTTCATTCACTCCCCGCTGGCTCCCTCACTTTGGTGTGCTCTGAAGCACGAAATTACAAAGATTTACAGGGAGAAAAAACCCCGACATGGCCTCACAATTGCACACAGGGGCCTCTCCAGCAGTGCCCTGCAGTCACCCCCTCCCTCCTTCCCTCTCTCCCCATTGCCCAGCAGCAATTCCCACTCCGTCCTGCAAATGGATAAGAACCTGTTGCAGGGCTGAGGAGCAGCCAGGGTGGAATTTTGGGATGCAGAGCTGCGTTTGTCACCCAAACGGGGCAGGAGGAGCAGCCCATGGATGGGGGATAAAGCCTTTCCATAAGAAATTGTCACTCCCAGCATCTCCCTGGGGATGAGGAGGTGGGAAAGCAGAAGGAAGTTTCCCCATCGGAGTGGATTGGTTTTTACCTCTGTGAACCAGAGGAAAAACGATTTAAAAATTAAAAAAACAACCCAAATCCTGCTGCCTGGTGTTATCCAGGAGTCACTAGCCCATCACCTGGAATTGGGAATTAATGGGTTGTGTCAAACTCCTCCTGGATGGCTCCATCCGATCAAATGATCCCAGAAATGATCCCAAAAGGATCCCAGAGCTGATGAGGTTTGGCTCTGCCCTCCCCAAGCGCAGCTCATTGCAGGAAGAGGAAGAGGATGGAGAGCTGGGCGTTGCTGGGGGAAGGCTCAGAACTTCCTCGGGATGAGGACAGGCATGGAACACATCTGGGACTGCAGGGAGAGCTGGGAGGTGTGGGTTGGGATGGGCAGGAGGTCCATAAATACCCCAACCGTGCTGGGATGAATCCCACCCTGCCAGGACCTGCTCCCACAGAGCTGGAACTTTCTCTGCTCCCGGGATAACCCCAGGGATGCTCATTTTGGGATGCTCATCCCTCCCCTCACACCCCAAATCCCTCCAGTTCTCTGGATCATTCTCCTGATTTCTTCCCCCTCCAGCCTGCCAGCCCTGGATGTGCTGGAGGTTCCTCCAGACCCCAAAAAGGACAGATTTTGGCTGCTTCCCCTATGGAAAACACCACAAAATTCCCTTTTTTCCCGTGAGGAGCACCAGATCCCACCTGGCTGCAGCCCTGGAAGAGCCCAGGAGAGGGGAGGGCAACTCCCATCCCATCCAGGGAGGCTGAATAATGTGGGATTAATCCCTCATCCCTGCCTTTTCCTCCCCAAAATCTGCTCCAGGGATTAATCCCTCATCCCTGCCTTTTCCTCCCCAAAATCTGCTCCAGGGATTAATCCCTCATCCCTGCCTTTTCCACCCCAAAATCTGCTCCAGCAGAACCTTTCTGGAATTCCTGATTGGGGAAGAAATTGGTGAAGAGCTCCAAAAAAAGTTTGGAGAGCACAGAGATATCCACAGGTCATCCTAAAAGCAGGAGCTTCCCAAAAAAGTCGACAGGACAAAGGAAAATCTTGCCTGGCGTATTTGAAAATCCCATTTTTTAGCAGGTATTTCACTGTGTGAGGATGGAGTTTTTAATTCCAGCCTGGATGCTCCTGCTGGGAAGAGCTGCCCAAAATCAGCCGAGGGATTTTCCACCTGGATCTCACTTTGCATGAGTTTTTACCTTCCAAAAAGAGAAAAAAAATACCTGAAAAACTCCATTAAACCAAGTATTTTGCACGGGAAGAGGGAGGAAGGGAATCTCTGTATCTTCCTTTTTCCCAAAGATCCTTTTGGAGGATGGAAAGAGGTTGGGAAGGGCTGAAAAAATGATATTTTAAAAAAAAAAAAAAAAAAAAAGGAAGATTTTTTACACTAACCTCATAAAAAACGACGTCGTCACATTCCAGAATTAGAGCCATTAAAACAACACACGGGGATATTTTTAGCTGGATATGAACAGTAAATGATGCCATATTGAGGAGAACTTCCACCAGCCCAGCCCTGGCCTTGCTTAACCAGAACCAAATGGCTCCGAGAGATCCAAATGAACCAAAAAAATGACACAATTCCTCGCAGGAAAAGGGAAAAAAAGTCCTTTTTACACCCAGCTCTGTGTCTGTTTCCCAGATCCAGCTGTTCTCCCCTTGCTCCAGTGCTCCTGGGTTTTATTCCTCTGCTTCTGATGATCCCACCCCGTGGAAAAAAAGGAAAAAATGGGGAAAAATGGGGGAAAAATGGGGGAAAATGGGGGGAAAAATGGGGGGAAAATGGGGGGAAAATGGGGGGAAAAATGGGGGGAAAAATGGGGGAAAAATGGGGGAAAAATGGGGGAAAAATGGGGGAAAAATGGGGAAAAAATGGGGAAAAAATGGGGAAAAAATGGGGAAAAAATGGGGGAAAAATGGGGGGAAAATGGGGGGAAAATGGGGGGGAAAATGGGGGGAAAATGGGGGGGAAATGGGGGAAAAATGGGGGAAAAAATGGGGGAAAAATGGGGAAAAAAGGGGGAAAAAATGGGGAAAAAATGGGGAAAAAATGGGGGAAAAATGGGGGAAAAAATGGGGGAAAAATGGGGGAAAAATGGGGGAAAAATGGGGGGAAAAATGGGGGAAAATGGGGGGAAAATGGGGGGAAAATGGGGGGGGGAAAATGGGGGGAAAATGGGGGGAAAAAATGGGGGAAAAATGGGGAAAAAGGGGGAAAAAATGGGGAAAAAATGGGGAAAAAATGGGGAAAAAATGGGGAAAATGGGGGGACAATGGGGGAAAATGGGGGGAAAATGGGGGGAAAATGGGGGGAAATGGGGGAAAAAATGGGGGGAAAAAATGGGGGAAAAATGGGGGAAAAATGGGGGAAAAAATGGGGAAAAATGGGGAAAAATGGGGGAAAAATGGGGGGAAAATGGGGGGAAAATGGGGGGAAAATGGGGGAAAATGGGGGGGGAAAATGGGGGGGGAAAATGGGGGGGAAAATGGGGGGGAAAAAGGAAAGAAAGTAGATGAATAAAAGGGAAAAAAGGCTCCTGCATTCGTCCTGAGTGAAATATTAAATATGAATCAGGGAAGTGAAGAGAGAGATGAGTTTCACTTAAGTGCTCCGGCCTCGTTTTTATCCTAAATACCCTAATAATAGAGGATTACACAATATATTCGAGATGTGATCACATGCTTTCTGGAATGGTATCTCTCCCAGGGCAGCAAAGTGCCTCTCCTCCCCCCTCCACACCCTTCCCCAGCTCCCAAAAAAGTCCCTTTTGCTCCTTCTCCAAAACAAGCCTTATTTTTGTTTATTCCTCCCTGCTCCTTTTGACGTCCGGCTGCAGCAAGCTGAGGATTTTTTTGGGTGGTTTTTGGTGTCATAAAACGACGCTAGAGCAGCTGGATTTTCCAGATGGTTCCTTTTCCATGGATTTTGAGTTGGAAGGAGCTACTGTGGGGTGCCAGACTTGGGGATTTTCCCCTCGATTCTCCCAGCACATCCCTGCACGGATTTGGGTTCTCCATGTGAAATTCCTGCTGTGTTTGCAAGGATCTGTTCCCTCTCTTTTTCCCCATTCCCTGCACCCCAAAGCTGCAGTGACCCCAATGGATTTTAACAGCTCCAGGCTGAGAGTTGGAATTTTCTGCAGGAATTCAGCAAAAACCCCAAATCTGCAATGACCCCAAAACCCCAATGGATTTAAACTCCAAGTCCAGGCTGGCAGTTGGAATTTTCTGCAGGAATTCAGCAAAATGCTCGAAAACCCTAAATCTGCAGCAACCCCAAAACCCCAATGGATTTAAACCCCAACTCCAGGCTGAGAGGTTGGAATTTTCTGCAGGAATTCAGCAAAACCTTGAAAACCCTAAAGTCTGCAGTGACCCCAAAACTCCAATGGATTTAAACCCCAGCTCCAGGCTGAGAGTTGAAATTTTCTGCAGGAATTCAGCAAAACCCTGGAAAACCCCAAATCTACAGTGACCCAAATGGATTCAAACCCCAACTCCAGGCTGACAATTAGAATTTTCTGCAGGAATTCAGCAAAACCCTGGAAAACCCCAAATCTGCAGTGACCCCAGTGGATTTAAACTCCACTCCAGGCTGACAGATGGAATTTTCTACAGGAATTCAGCAATAACCCCAAAGTCTGCAGCAACCCCAAAACCCAAATGGATTTAAACCCCAACTCCAGGCTGAGAGTTGGAATTTTCTGCAGGAATTCAGCGAAACCCTGGAAAACCCCAAATCTGCAACGACCCCAAGACCCCAATAGATTTAAATCCCAGCTCCAGGCTGAGAGTTAGAATTTTCCGCAGAAATTCAACAAAACCCTGGAAAACCCCAATGGTGGCAGAGCAGTGCTTGTCGCCAGCACCATCCCCACTCCCAATTCCCAAACCACAGAGCATCCCCACCCTCTCTCCCCCACCCCATCACCCCGCTGCCCCCATTTCCTTCCTCCGCCGGGAATTCCAGGGGGATCCAGCCCGGCAGGAGGGGCTGGCCGATCCCTTTGGAGCCCCGGAGGTCCCTCCCCGTTCCCACAGCAACGGCCAGGGGGGGTCCCGGACCTTGGGCTACCCCCCGGTGCCCCCGGGCGACCTCTCCCCTCGGCCAGCCCCGGCACAAAGCGGGAGAGGCTATTGAGGCTTTTCAGCATTGAAATCCCGGGATTTAACCCCCGGGCTGCGGGAGAGGGAGGGAGGGAGGGGGGAAAAAGAGGAGGGGGATGCCCTTTGGAACTGCCTGTCCTCCTCATCCAGGCTGTCCGGGATGCTTGGAAGTGGTGTGGGTCGGGATGGATGGATGGATTGGGATGGATAGGTTGGGATGGATGGATCGGGATGGATGGATGGATGGATGGATGGATGGATGGATGGAGGAAGGAAGGAAGGAAGGAAGGAAGGAAGGAAGGAAGGAAGGAAGGAAGGAAGGAAGGAAGGAAGGAAGGATGAGGGAATTCTGTGCTCCAGAGTGGGGCAGAGCTGGTGTCTGACCCCACCCCATCAATCCAGGCTGGTGCTGCCACACCCCCTTGCTCTGGGGACACCCCAAAACAGGGTCCCTGAGCACCCCACAGCACCCCCACCCACCTTAGGGAAGCACCCTCGGGGAAGAGCTGCTGCTGTTAGTTTCTGGGTCTATTTGTGGTTGCTATTATTGTTACTGCTTGTTTGTAGATACTAGTAAAGAACTGATATTCCTTTTCCCATACCTTTGCCTGAAAGCCCTTAATTTCAAAATTAAAATAATTCAGAGGGAAGGGAAATCACATTCTCTGTCCTAAAGGAAAGTTCAACCTCTCTTAGCAGACACCTGTCTTTCAAACCAAGACAAGCTGGAACCCAAAAACTCCCTGCCAAAACCCATTTGGGTTCACCCTCGGAAGCAGGGAGGTCACAGAGGTCAAATCCAGCCAAAACCAGGAGTAAATCCCCACGGACACAGAGTTTGAGGCCACCAGGATGAGCCGTGGGTTCCAAACCCTTCCCAGCGTTTCCTGGGGAATTTCATAAAGTTCAACGAGAACAAGGATGGAGAGCTGACATTTCGGGATGAGGGAAGAGCCCAGTGGGCTGAGAACCCGGGGAGAAGGCTGGATGCTCCCAGCGATGGAGCAAAACCTCCATCAAGCACCTAATTGTCCAAAACTCCTGCCGTGGGGACATTTATTCCTCACCCCAGCTGGTGCTCAGCCTGCTCCCTGGAGCAGGAAGATGGATAATCCTCGGGAAAGGTCCTCCCCCTTCCCCAGGTGTCACTCGGTTTTTTGGGAAGTTCACCAAACCCTCTGCTTTAATAACTCCATGGTATTGAAGACTCCCAGCCAGCTTCCCGGGGTGATCCCACCGGGAATCTGCCAGGATAAACGCAAAGGGGGTGAAATGGAACATCGGGATTCACCAGGGATGAGCCAACACCGGAAAAGCCCCTTTATTCCTGATTTTCTGCAGGAGATCCCCCTTTTCCCAGCCATGATTTGCACCAGTTTGGCTGGGGGGAACACAGATTTCCTGTTATCCCATGGAATTCCAGGAGGGAGGGCAGATTGCTGGCTGTGAACCTGAGTGTCCCTTTTTCTGGGAAAAACTCCTGGATCTGGGCTGGCACTGGAGGAAACAGGACCACCACAGCCAGCACTGACCCCAACCAATATCTGCCTTTATTCCCATTTTTCTGCAGGGGATCCCCCATTTCATAGCCAAGATTGTTTCGGCTGGGGAGGGAACACAGATTTCCTGTTATCCCGTGGAATTCCAGGAGGGAGAGCAAGTTGTTGGTTGTGAACCTGAGATCGCTTTTTCTGAGAAAACCACCCATATCTGCCTTTATTCCCAATTTTCTACAGGAGATCCCCCATTTCACAGCCACGATCACATCATTCTGGCTGGGGGGGGAACACAGACTTCCTGTTATCCCATGGAATTCCGGGAGGGAGAGCAGATTGTTGCCTGTGAACCTGAAAGTCCCTTTTCCAGGGAAAACCTCCCGGATCTGCCTTCATTCCCAATTTTCAGCAGGAGATCCCCCTTTTCCCAGCTACGATCACATAATTTTGTCCAGGGGGAACACGGCTCTCCCGTTATCCCGTGGAATTCTGGGAGGGAGAGCAGAGTTGTTGGCTGTGAACCTGAGAGTCCCTTTTTCAGGGAAAACCTCCCGGATCTGCCTTTATTCCCAATTTTTTACAGGAGATCCCACATTTCACAGCCATGATTGTTTCAGCTGGGGGGGGGGGGAACACAGATTTCCCACTATCCCATGGCACGATTTCCCACTATCCCATGGAATTCCGGGAGGGAGAGCAGATTGTTGGCTGTGAACCTGAAAGTCCCTTTTTCAGGGAAAACCTCCCAGATCTGCCTTTATTCCCAGTTTTCTACAGGAGATCCCACATTTCACAGCCACAATCCCATCATTTTGTCCAGGGGGAACACCCCGGGGAGATTTCCCACTATCCCATGGAATTCCGGGAGGGAGAGCAAGTTGTTGGCTGTGAGAGTCCCTTTTCGGGGACAAACTCCCAGATCTGCCTTTATTCCCAATTTTCTACAGGAGATCCCCCATTTCCCAGCCACAATCCCATCACTTTGTCCAGGGGGGAACACGGCTCTCCCGTTATCCCATGGAATTCCGGGAGGGAGAGCCAGCAGCTCCTCGGAGGGACACTGGCAGCAGCATTACACGCATGATTACCCTCCGGATCCGGGGAACAGGGGCTTAGCGGCGCGCGGAACGGCTGTTATCCAGGTAATGGATTTACAGCACTCCCCGCTAAACCATCAGACACAGCGATTTTTTACAGCTTTCACGCTGGAATTTATGGCTCAGGGAGGCGATCTCCGCACGAGGCGAGGGATCATTGCCTTATTTAGTAGGCGAGGAGGGGAATTGATGGTTTTTTGCCAAAGTTTGGTTGGGAAGGTAAGCTGCAGGCACGGCGAGGGGACACGAGTGACAGGGGTTCCCTGAAGGTCACATGTGTCATTGTCACACGTGTCCTGGGCCATGGGGGTGAGGTTCAATCCTCAGGGGATGGGAAAGCAGCTCCTGGAAAACCAAAATACGCTCAGGGAGCAGCTGCTCCTGGCGTGGTCACCAAGATTTTTGGTGTCCCAGCCCCTCGGGGTGACGGGGACAGAGCAGGCAGGACGTGGCCCCAAAATTACAGATGGGTTCTGCTTCCCAAGGGATGTGGGACAAGGACAGACCCCTGGGTTTTGAGGCAGCTCGAGCAGCGATGGCCAAACCAGATGTCCCCTCCCTCGGGGACAAAGCCAGGTGTGACCCCAAACCAATGGAACAACTCCATATTCCCCGCGGAAGCAGCAATGTCCATCCTACCTGCTGCTGCTGGAAGTGCAGGAGCTCCACGGGGCTCATCTCTCCATTGGCCTCGGCGGCTCCGGTGGCTCCGTCGCGGCCACCACCCCCAGGGCCACCCCCGGGGCCACCGCCGGGGCCATCGGGCTGGTTGCTGAGGCTGCTCACCCCGTTCTGCGCCGAGGGCGTGGAGCGGATCGTCTCTGAGGCTGATTCAACCATCATGACTCGCTAGCAGGACCTAAAAAAGGGGAGAGGAGAGCTTGAGAATGGGGGCTGAGATCCCTGGCTGTGCCTGATCCCGGCAGGATCCCGCAGGGATGGGATGGCAAACCCTGTTGGGTTTTAGGTGTGTTCAATTTACCCCAAAAAATAAACGTGCAGCTGCCGTGAACACGCTGCACACCCCTGGGCAAAGCAAGGGTGACCCATTCCTTAGCAAAACCCACAATTCCGGCTTTTTCCCAGCCTGGAGCAAGGCAGGAACCCCAGGAATCTGTGAATTTTCCCCAAATCCCGATGTATTTCACAGCTGGAGACAGCACAGCCAAACTCCCGGCACACCGAGCACCATGGATTCCACCCTGAAAATCCCAACAAAGTCGAAACATTTCCTCCAAGCTCTTCCTCTCCCAGCAAAGCACCACTTCCCAGCAGGAAAAACCACCTGGCAGGAGGTTTGGTGGCAGGCTGGGGAAGCCCAAAGGCTCGGGAAGAGCTGGGATGTGGAAATGAGAGAACAGCGGCGCACGGGTTGGAAAATCCTTCCTTTTCTCCCAGTCTTTGCTCAGTGGGATTTGTGAACCTGAGGGTCTCTTTTCCTGAGAAAAACTCCTGGATCTGGGCTGGCACTGGAGGAAGCAGGACCCTCTGTCAGCCACATCCAGCCCTGACACAGAACAGTGGGATCCTCCCCGGATTGATCGCTCCCTCCTTCCCAAAACACTCTGGAAAAGCAGAGGACACGGTCTGATCCCACTCCATCCCCACCTCAGCACCGCTCAGAGAGTTTGCAACGAGACAGGAACAAAACCAGAGCGATGAGGGGGAAAAAAACACCATCCCTGCTTTTTCTTTTCCCCTCTTTTTTCCCCCGATTTCCCCCCTCCACACCCCAAAAGCCAGCGAGACGAACCAGGAACAACATAATTGCTGAAATGTGGCGTGTAATAATCGCTATTCAGGGGCTGATCATTCATATTAAACAGGGAGCAGCGAGCTGCTCATTTGCATGTTGGAGATTATCTGCATTTCAAAAGTCATTTCCGCAGGGGATATGAGTGACATCCATTCCCAAGGGGAGCTCCTGGCTCCCTCCCACTGTCCCAGGGCTCCGGAGGTGACACACCGGTGGCTGTGGGATGGCTCAAGGTTAAGGGGATTACTGGGATTTGGGTTTGGTTGGAGCATGGAGCAGCTTCCCGAGGATGGGATGCTCACAGGACGCTGCATTAGGAGCGAAAATCTGGAATAAACCCCCATTTTTTGCCTTAAAACTACATTTTTTCCTTCCTCCCGCTTGAATTTCAATGATTTCCATCTCAGAAATATGAAATTATTGCTGTTCCTATTCCCATTTTCCTTCTGAAAATCCACCAGGCCCCACAGGGAACTCTCCATGTCCAACACTCCAACAGCACCACCAGGGCCAGAAACTCGTCAGGATTCAAGCAGGGATTTGACTTTTACACAGAGAACAGGAATATCCAGAGTTACAACAGGAAGGATTAAAAAAAGACCCAAAAAAAAAAAAAAAAAAGTTTTGGAAAGGATATAAAACTTTCCTGGCTTCGGGCATAAACTGGAGCTTAGCTGTTGGGAATTAGGAGGAAATCTGTGCTGGTGGAGGAGCCGTGGGCTCACTCTGGTGGTTCCAGCCCCTGCCAGAGGCAGGATGGGATGCTGGAGCAAATTCCCTCAGCCAGGGTGATTCCCGGAGCTGGGGACACCAGGCCAGCTGAGTTCCCTCTCCAAGTCCTGTAAAACTCGACTTCCCGTTCCCAAACCCCTCTGGGATGCTGGAGTGTCTGCGATCCCAACATTGCTGCGAGGGAAGTCGTAAAAGAAAGTCATCATCATAATAATGGAAATATTTCCATTCCTATAAAAAGTTTTTACAAAAACCTTATAGAAAACAAAAGGGAGGTGGGGGGGAATAAAACCGAAAGCGATGTCTGCGAGGTTATAAAGTGGATTTAAATTAGGAACGAGCACTTTTCCAGCCAGGATGGATCCGGGATGGCTGGGGAGAGGAAAAGTCGGCTGGACGATGCCTGAGCACACGTGCATGGCTGCACACAGCCGGGAGGGATCCGCAGCATCCCAGCTCCTGCTTCTCATCTCCCGCGGTTCAAACGCAGCCAGCGTCGCGGGGATCCGGAGGGGCTGAGCAGGATCAGACCTTCCCGCAGGCAGGAAGGCAGCGATGCTGTCCAGACAGCCTGGGAAGATCCAACAGCACCCACATCCACCCGGGAAGGGTGGGCTTGGTTAAAAGGGGAGGGAGGAGCCCCCTCATACGGCGACAGCAACAGCAGCGGCATAAATGGATTGTTAATTACCATTAATTACCATTTCAGACTCCGAGCTCCGCTGCTGAACCACCGCTCTGCCTTTTTTGTTCCCCCCTTTCATCCAACCACGCACCTTCCGCAGGACAAAGGGAAGGAAACGGAGAAACACAAACGGAGCAACCAATCCCCCCTCCCTGCCTTCGGCGGGACCATATGGCAACGAGGGTGTATTAATTACCGCGACTTTTAATTAACAATTGCTTCCTCTGAGCAGTAACATTTCCTTGACATCCCTCGACTCGCCGCTAACCTGCGTGGAGCACTGCGCCGTCCCAGTCATCAATCCCACTTTATTGACATCCATCCCTCCCGCAAACAGGCGCGATCCCAGGGTTTTCCAATTAACACCTCCGCACTCTCTAATTAGCGCAATTAACAGGCTGATGGATGCCCGGAGCTTCCCTGGGAGGGAGGGGCTGGAGGAGGCGCCGGGGATGCGGGACGTGGATCCCACCGCGTGTGCCATGATTCCCGTGGGAATGCCACCTCGTGTGCCATGCCAGGGAGCCTGGCACTGCCATGGAACCTTCCAGAAGGGAAGGGTCGACATGGAGGTGACCAAAACCCCGGACTCAACGCAAAGGGTGTGGGATTTCAGGAGCAGGAATGGCAGATGAAGCAGAGATTTCTCCCCGGGAATTTTGGGCTATCCACACCCATCCCAAGCAATGCCACTTCTCCACCTGACTCCATGGACACGGGAATTCAGGGACACTTCTCAGCCCCCAGGACCTGCTGGGACAACCACAGCCACACCACAATCTCCTCAGAAACCACTGCCCCAACACCGATTTCAGCAGCTTTCCTTATTTTTAATTATCCTCGGCAGCTCCGTAACTTTGGGCTGCCCTTCATGGGCCACGCATGGCCCCAAAGTCACCTCCACTGTCCTCAAGTCCCCATCCCTGACCACTGTGGGTGACCTCACCCTGGGATACCTAAGAGCTCCAAACCATCACCCAGGAGGGAGGGATGAGGAAAAACAGCAGGAAACACCGCTGGGAAAACAATCCTGCCACATCTCCACGAGCTCGCTCGGGTGACGAGGACAGCGCGGGTGACAGAGACAGCAGAGGTGACACGACAAACTGACACACAAACCCACACTGAGCCGTTCCAGAGGCTGTTCCCACCCTTCCCATCACATCCCCATCCCAAAGAAGTATTCCAGAGCTTCCTCCCAGCTCCAGCCTCAGGATGCAGAGGGGATCAGGCAGCCTCTCCCGCGGGTACCAGCGGATCCTCCGGGAGCACAGAGCCAGCAAATCCTCCCAAAGCCTTGGAAATCTGTGGGATGCTCCTCTGCACAGCTGGAAGGAGAAGAGGACTTGGGAAAGCTGGATCCCAGGCTCTGGATGTGCTCCCAGCTCCGGAAAGTTGAGCAACCTGCCCGTCCTGCTCCGGCGGCACGAGGCTTTAGGAAGAGGTTGTTAATCCTAAAAGGATTCGGCTGGAAGAGAAGCAGCAGCCCGGGATTGCTCCGAGAGTGGCTTTTTACCCTTTAATTAACACATAAACACATGGAAATGTGGAAAGGGGATTAAAATAAAAGTCTGGGGGAGCTGAAACGAAGCTGGAGCATTACTGTAAATTAGAAGATATTTAAGGAACCAGGGACCGGCTAAGCCCAGGCACCGCTTTAATGGGATCTCACCTCTGGGCACTTTCATCTCCCACTTTCATCTCGCTCCCAGCAACTTCTTTGGGAAGAGCCAACCTCCAGCGCCTCACCTTCAGCCCCCGGCTCTGCTCACCTGCCTCAGAGCCAGCCCAGCCCAACTTGTGGCCACCAGGGACCGGCAGGTGGCGAGGAGCCTTCGCTGCTCCAGGGATGGACACAGCGAGGTTCTCCTCCCCAAAAAGGTGGCTTGGATCACCTCAAAGAGTTGGAAAGCAGGAAGAGTTGAAAAGCGCAGGAAGCCCTGGGACGTTCCTGCCCTCCTGGCAAACCCCACCTGCCTCTCCAAAACCTTCCACCCTCCGAGCATCCTGCACCCTTCAGAGCTTCTCCAACCGCAGCCACCCCACATGGGACATTCCCAGAGACACCACCGCCCGCCTGGCACCTCTCCCATCCTCGCCAAGCCTCGAGCGAACACAAAACCCCATCCAAAGAGGGTGTGGCAGCGGCCGGAGGTGGCCGGGCGGTGTCGGGACAGCCACTCCATCCCGGAGCACGTGCCGAGCACCGGGGCTGCCGCTCCATCCCGCTCCATCCCTCGCTGTGCTCTTGAAAAGATTAAAAAAAAAGGAACCCCACTCCATCTCATTAAGAAAGTAAACACAAGAGCCGTCTAAGTGTCTAATTAAGCTTCTAATTAGTCCCTGCTTGTTACTAATGCAAATTAGATTACGCCGCTTAACTACAGCATGTCCACAACACCCTTGTTAATTGCGGCCTTTTGAAATTAAATTACTCCCTAATTAGCATATCAAAGCCATTGATTCGGAGCCAGGAAAGATGAGGGCAGGAGGAAGCCGAACGCCAAGTTTTGTTAATCAGGGACGTCTAATTAAATAGTGACGTGGAGCACGGGGCTCCCACCTCACTGCTCCGGAGCCACCACACGTGGGGACCCGGGGGACACCGGCTGGGGACACCCCTTGGTGGGTGCTGGCAGGCTGTGGATCACTGTGGAGGTGCTGGAGCATCCTGGTGGGTCGGGATGCAGGTCAGGTACTTGTGTTCCCACTAAGTTGGGATGCAGATCCAGCAGCTGTGGTCCCGCTAAGTTGGGATGCAGGTCTGGTATCCATGTCCCAGAGGGTTGGGATGGAGATCCAGAACCTGTGTCCCATTAAGTTGGGATGGAGATCCAGAACCTGTGTCCCAATGGGTTGGGATGCAGATCCAGAACCTGTGTCCCATTGAGTTGGGATGCAGGTCTGGCACCCATGTCTCTCTGGGTCAGGATGCAAGTCTGGCACTCACGTCCCATCAGGCTGGGATGCAGGTCTGGTTTCCATGTTCCCATCAGGTCAGGATGCAGGTCCAATACCCCTGTCCTGGTGGGTTGGGATGCAGATCCAGCATCCCTGCCCCATCACATCAGGATGCAAGTCTGGTACGAATCTCCCATCAGGTTAGGATGCAGATTTGGTACCCATGTCCCCTCAGGCTGGGATGCAGGTTTGGTACCAATCTCCCATCAGGTCAGGATGCAGGTTTGGTACCCAAATCCCTTCAGGTCATGATGCAGTCCAGCATCCCTGTCCCATCAGGCTGGGATGCAGGTTTGGTACCCAAATCCCGGTGGATGCCCACAGGGAGCAATGCCAAGGGCACACCCCAAAATCCAGGAAGGCCCCATGGAGCTACAGCAGCCACCACAGTGTCACCTCCAGCTCTGGCACCAGCTTGAATCATCCCCCAATTTCTCATCCCCCAATTTCTCATCCCCCAATTTCTCATCCCCTTAAAAACTCACTTTCCTTCTGCCCAGCACGATCCAAATGGGAATTTACAGACAAAACATCCCAAACCACACCCTCTGTGCACACAGATCAGGGTCACCCCCTCCCCAGCCCCCAAAATCCTTGTGACCCCACAGAGGAGCAGGAGAGGCACCTCAGTGAGGGCAGGTGGGGCTGGAAGAGCCTCTCACCTGTAGGATCCCAAACCCAGCTCGGCACAAGAGTGACAGTGACACAGGGGGATGTGACATTAGGGTCCTGACAGCAAACCACCCTTTAGGGCACCGGACTGGGGGGACATCCATGTCCTCAGATGGGACATCTCCACTCCATCCCCATCCCAGCAGGAATTCACCAATATCCACCACAAATCTCAACCTCGGAGAAACCCAAAACCACCTCTCCTCTCACTCCAGTTATCCCCCAATACCTCCAACCCCAAATTCCCAACAGGACATCAATAACAGATCCCCCAGGGAAGAGACTGAATCCAAAGGCAGAATCACTCCAAGGAGAGTGAAAGTGAAGCCTAATTTCGAAGTTATTTCAATAACTTCCTGAATGACCCAGTTCTTCCCATTTTATAACTTTTCCTCTTTTTTTTTTTGGTGGTTTTTTTTTTGTTTAAAGAGGTGGGAAGGGAAAAAAAAATAAAGGGACGAAGATTGGAAAAGTTTAATAGAGGGAGAAAAAGTCTATTAAAAAAAAAAAAAAAAAAAGGCAGGCAGCTCGTCTCAGGGGAAGAGCTGAAATATTAAAGAAAGGAAAATCGCTTCTCCGGCTGCTGAGCCAGAGCAGGAGAATGGAGAGGCTGGAAGAGAAGGAACGGGGCACTTTTAATTGAAAAAAAAAAAGAGAGATTCAAATGAAATATCCAATATCCCCGTTAAAGAAAGGAAGAAAGACGGACCTTGGCCGCCGAGAAATTGCTAAAAGCCCCAACTTTTCTTTCTCTCCCCCATTCCTCGGAAGTTATAGGAAAGAGGGATGAGAGAAAGGAAGGGAAAAAAGGGTTTTTCATCCGAGAGGAACTCAGGGGGAATGAAGGAGGAGGGCGGAGAGAGAGAGAGAGCAAGTTTTATTCATTTATTTTATTTTACGAGTAAAAATAATATATTTAAAATTAAAAAAAAAAAAAAAAGAGAGAGAGAGAGAAAAGGCCGAGTTTTATAATGTCCCAGTGTTTGGAAGCAGCGGAAAGGAGCGGAGAGGGGGGAAAGCAACTAAGAACAGAAGGGCCGATCCAACCACCCGCCGCACGAGCCTCTCTCCCAACGAGATTCAATTAATTGATAACAAGAGGCATCAAATTAATTTTTCAAGGATGTTAGATTTTGATGAAGGAAAAAATCTCTCTGATTTTAATCGGGGCGGCGTTTAAAAGGCATAAATGAATATCCCTTTCTAATCATCTGAGGCGCCGAGGAAGCACCAAGCGGTTAACGTGGAAATTCAAATCGTTTAATTAGGGCGGGGGGGGAAAGAGGGGAGGTGGCCGTGGTGGGGGAAGGGGGCTCGGGGTTTTCTTTTTAAAGAGCTTTATGAAGAAATTATTTTTAAAAAAATTATATTTCTTTCAAGCATCTTCGCTCTCCTTCCCCCCCTCTCCTTCTCCCGGCCGCACTTGGAAAAACCCATCTAGGAGCTTTTTGCTTTTGAATAGAGACCGTTCCCTGGCACAATCTAATTAACAAAAATGATAATGAAGAGGGTGGGGAAAAAAAAATTTTCAGAGGGAACAAAATAAAAAGAGCCCTCCAAAGTCTCAGGGAATAAAAAAAATAAGGTGAGATTCCCACCGCGCGCAACTCGCGACCACCGCTCTGCGCTTCCACACGGGATGAGGGGTTTGGGATATGGGATGAGGGGTTTGGGATAGGGGATGAGGGTTTGGGGATAGGGGATGAGGTTTTTCAGCACAATATCCCCCCCAGATCTCAATTATTAAAATAATTACCGCTGCTCCCATCGCTGGTGTGGGATGGGATGAAGCTGAAACCAACACGGCATCACTCGCTAGGGTTTTCCAAAGGTTTCTCCAGCATCTCCCCGAAAATCCCGGCTCGGTTCAAGCCTCTCCCACTCATGTTATTTATAATATTTAAACTCAGGTTATTTTTGACACCATCAGCAGTGGGGGTCAAAAATTCCACATCTCCCCTGGAATGTGGGTGCAAATCCCACCTGGAATTCCTGCTGCAGCATCCCAGCGGCTCCAGAGCCCTCAATCCCACCCGGAGCACACAGAATGCTCCAGCCAAAATCTGCTCCAAAATGGTCCCACACTCGCCTGGGGCACCTGAGGAAGAGGAAGGATCTTCCTCATGGATGGAGGCATGAAGGATATTTCCCTGTGTGAGTGAGGAAGAGGAGGGACACGGCAAAATGTCCTGAGACAATTCCTGGGAAGAGCGAAAGCTCCCGGAAAAGCGGAGCGATTTGGGAAGCTCTGAAATCAAAATAAACCCCAAACTGCAGGAGCTCTCCCACCCCATCCCCTCGGGAGAGGCTGCAAAGAATGGAGCCAGGGAGGAAGAAAATGTCCTGGGGCAGGTGAGGGACACCCTGGGGCAGGTGAGGGACACTCTGGGGCAGGTGAGGGACAAGTGAGGCAGGATAGCAGCACTGGGACTGAGCTTCCCATCATCCCACCCCGAGCGAAATTTTCCAGCTGAGTTCGCAGCAAGTCAGCCTGGAAGTTGCTAAAAGTCTCTCCTGGCCTTCAAACAATCCAGAGGGGAGCAACAAACAGGGATGGTACCTATGGAGCAGGAGGGAGGAACTCGGATGCCACAAGTTTTCCCAGACTCTGTCACCTCCCTGCAGAAATTCATCCGGAAAAGGCTCTGCTGAAGGCGCTGCGATGTTTTCCACGGCAAATCCCATTTCTATGCAGGAAGAGGCCTGGTTTCCATCCAGAAATTATGCTGCTCACGAGGAGGGAGAAGAAGAAAGGCAGTGGGGGGGAGAACTATCCTTGGGCATTTTCGAACTCCTGGTCTGAAGTCCATTTTCCCTTCGCATCCCAATCGGAGGCGGCGTGACCCGAGGCTGGCTCCACGCTTCCAAACGGCTTCCCTCATTTTATTCCTGCCCAGCTTGGCTTCTCCACGGACAGATTTGGCATCTCCTGGTTTTTCTGGGCACCTGCCATCCCCACGGAGCAAACCCAGCCCTGCAGATGAGCACAGCTCCTGACAAACCCTGGAGATTTCTCCAGCATTTTGCTAAAAAGTGGGAAGTGGAGGGCAGGAATCCTGCCCTGGGTGCCCATGGAGGGGAGTGGGATGGTGGCATTTAGGATTTGAGGTGCTTGGGATGAGAGGCAGGAGCATCCCTGGGCTGTGAGAAGTGCTTCCCACCTGTGCTGAAATCCAAAGGTCACTGCTGTCACCTGTGCTCTTTCTGTGTCACCACGTCCAGCCGCCACATCCTCTTCCCGGGAGGAACATTCCCCTCTGTGACTCTTCCACGGGGAATCCGAGAGGCCCAGCATGCCCACGGCTGTGGGTTTGTCCTGGAGGGATGGCAGCAAATCTTCCATGGATTCAGCATCCCTCGGGATGCCAGGTTGGAAGGGCAGGGCAGGGATTTGGTCCCACAGCGTCGCTCCAGGGTCACACTCGGCATTCCCAGCTCCTGCTGATCCAGCCAGCCTCCCGAGCATCGCCACAGCTCGGCGGCAGCATCTTCCCAAATCCCAAAGCACATCCCTGCTCCGTGGATTGGGACAGAGCTGGGCAAGGGGGATTTTATCCACGTCCTGAATCCCTGTTTCCTCCCGGGAACAGCGAGATCCTGAAGCCCAAATTCGGGGTGCCCTGACCCCCAGGAGCAGCACCCTGCTGGCTGCTGCTGCTCCAGGCTGTGTGGCCGAGGGAGCCCCTGGCACTGTGCAAATCCAGGGGATTATTCCCAGGAATTGGGCTCCCCCCACCCTTCCTAAAAATAACCCTCATGCTTTAAAGTATTAATTAATGATTCACCAACTGCTGTCACCCTCCCCTGCAGTCCCAGGGCCCTGTGAGCACCTCGGGGTGCTGGGGAAGGGAGGTGCTCAGGGTCCCTGTGCCCAGCCAGCTCCTGATGTGCCCCTGAGTCCAAAAAACCCCAAAAAACCCGCGAGCAGGACTCACCACCGGACAATTGGAAACTGCTTTTTTACAGAAAACCCAAAAACCTGCAGCCCAGGGCTCTGGCACAGGGTCAGGTGAGGGAGCCCTGTGGGTGCCACCTCTGTCCCACAGCCTCAGCACAGCCCCCAAGTCCTGCCAGCACTGCTCCTCCCAATCCCAATCCTCATCCCGAATCTCCTGTGCCCCAGGGGCACCCAGAACCCTGTCCCTTCCCCAGACTGTCCCTGGGTGGGCACAGAGTGCTGGCATCACCCACTGCAGGACACGGCCAGGGAACGTCCCCTGCTGTCCCCAGAGCAAAAATCATCACATCGAGGTGAGGGAAGGCAATGACACCAGGATAGATGGGAAGAGGACACAGCTGGGGACACCAAGTCCCTCAGGGACAAGAGCCACATCCCCAGCCTCGTGTCCCCCATGTCCTTTCCTGCCAGGAGTCTTCAACCCCCAATTATTATTTTAAACCTCCAGATAATCCCAGCAAGTTCTGCTCATTCCCAGAGCGTTTGGATCTCCAACAGCGCTTGGAAAGGACCAACGCTGCAGGGCAAGGAGATGTCCCCTCTGAGGGGACAGGGCTCTGTCCCCCTCCAGCCTTTTCCCAGAGGGACGGGCATGGCTGCTGTCTCCTCCTGCGGCTCCATCCCAAATTTCCAGCTGGAAATTCGGCAGCACTGAGGCTCCTGATGCACTCCCTGCTCCGGGGGACACAAGGGACCGGATGGCACTGACCCTCCCCAGAGCCAGCAGCGACCCCCAAACCACCGACACCCCAAACTCCATCCCACTGCATTCCCAAACGGAGCAGACTCTTCCTCAGGGAGGGTTTTAAACCCCCCAGCCCCATAACCTGGGGGATCACTGCAGCATTCCTCCTTCCAGCCACAGCCCACGATACTGAGGGAAAACCTGTGGAAAACTGGTGGAAAACCTGTGGATGGAGGGGTTGGATCCACGGAAAGAAAACCTGTGGATGCAGGAGGGATGAGGAGGAGTTGGATCCACGGAAAGAAAACCTATGGATGCAGGGATGGAGGGGTTTGATCCACGGATTGAAAACCTGTGGATGCAGGAGGGGTTGGATCCATGGATAAAAAACCAGTGGATGCAGGGATGAGGAAGGTTAGATCCATGGATAGAAAACCTGTGGATGCAAGGATGAGGAAGCGTTGGATCCACGGAGAGAAAACCTGTGGATGCAGGAGGGATGAGGAAGGGTTTGATCTATAGATTGAAAACCTGTGGATGCAGGGATGGAGGGGTTGGATCCACGGATAGAAAACCTGTGGATGCAGGGATGAGGAGGGGTTGGATCCATGGATAGAAAACCTGTGGATGCAGGAGGGATGAGGAGGGGTTGGATCCATGGCCAGGGCTGCTCTGACAGCTCCAAAGTCTGACCCAGATTCGGAGCTGTGGCTCTGATTCCCAGGGCAAACAGCATTTGTTCAGGGCTGGAGCCCACCAGCATCAAGGGGAAGACTTCAAGGGATTTGGGAACAAACCCTGCCGTGTGTCCTTTTATAAATAAAACCTGGTTTTTGAAAGGAAAAGTGGGAATAACGCGGACAGGGCTGTGCTGACCCTGACCTGCTGTCATATCCGGAGGGTCCTGAGCATCCCTGAGGATGCAAATTCCAGCCTGGGATCCATCCTGAGGGAAGGAGCAGAGGAGCAGGGAAGTCAAACCCCAGTTCCAGCCCCAGTCTCACTCCTGTCCCTATGGAAAAGGGGATGAAGGGAATGTTGTGCTGTGCCATGGGAGCAGAGCTCAGCCAGGAATCCTTTCCTGGGGTTTATCCAGCATGCTTGCACTCCCACCCCTCACAGGATGGATTTTTGGACGTTTCCCTTCACCTGTGCACCTCAGGAGCACACTGAGGTCATCTCCTGTCTCCAAAATGCACAAAAAGCCAAAATTAGGGAGATCTTCCCCAATTCTCCCTCTCATTCCGCTCCATGGGCTCTGCTGCCAAACCCAGGCCGCCCTGCAAGCAGCACCCTACAAACCCCGAGTGCTTTGGGGTCAGAGGGACAGCAATGAGTCCCTCTGGAGGGGCAGCAGTGAGGCTCAGAGCCCCAGAGCGTTGGTGCCAAGAGGCTGAGACAAACTGGGAGCGATGGGATGAGCAGGAGCATCACCCTCCTCCTCCTCCTCCTCCTCATCCCCAGCCCAGCTCTACCCTCCCAGCAGGTGCCAAGAGCCCCTTTTGTTTTCCAAATGAGGAATTCCTGACAGCTTTGAGGGTTTAATTTATTACCAGGGAACATCTGTGGCAGCCTGGTTCCCCAAACCCTGCACAGGGCAGGGCAGCAGGAGATGGGGAGGGGGACCCCAAAAACCCAACCCCATCCCAGCTCCAGAAATGCAGGAGGAAAGCCCATGCAGGGAAAGCAGGTTGGGGTGTTAGGAGAAACCTAAATTCTTGGGGAACAATCCCAGAGAAAGGCAAAGCTGGAGACTTGATAAACCCTCGGCTTCTCCCCATCCCGAATCCACCTCGGCAAAAATTCGGGATTTTGCAGCTCTGCCTGGCACAGCACTTTTCCAAAATCCACATTTCCTGTCCCAGAAGTTACGGGACACTTCTTTCCTTGCCTTTATTTGCTCTTCCATTTTTTAACAGCTTTTTGAACAGGTGCTGCTGTATTTCTCCTCCCAATCCAAGTTACCCCACGCTCCAGGGAATTTCCCTCCCACTGCCAGGCCTGGCAGCATCCCAGAGGAAGGACCAACCTGTGGGGTGACAGAAACCCTCCCGAGGGCACAAGGGACAAGGCCTGACAAGTGGCAGCCAGAGGGGACACAAAGCCCCAGGTCACAGCAGAGCTCTTCTCCCTCTCCAGCACAATATTCCCGATATTCCCACGCAGATCCTCATCCAGCTCAGCCCAAAACTGATCCTCAGCGAGGAATTTCAGCTCTGCCAGGTATTTCCTGCCACAGGTTGTCCCCTCGCCCTGGGGGGCTCCTCCAACACCTCTGTGACCACCCTGAGCCCCAAACCTTCTCCAGTGGGGACCTTCCCCCCATCCCGGGATGGAATCCTCTGCCATTCCCGTTCCCCAGGAGCTGGAGAATCCAGGAGCTGAGGAATTGTCCCCGCAGGGAGTGGGGACACTGCCGCACCAGGAGAAACCTCCCAGCAGCTTCCAGGAGTGTGTGGGATCACGGGCAAAGCGGGATCTCCTGTCCCACATCCCCATGGATTCGCCGCGATCCCAGCAGAGCCTGAGCGCCTGTGACAACTCCAGGACATGACAAGCTGTCCCAGAGCCATGGAGAACCAGGGGAAGGGCACTGGGAGATCATTCCCACCCACAGGCACCCGGCAGAGGCAGGAATTTGGATCCAAGGGGCCTCCAGATGCTCCTGGGAACACAAAATCCCAGCTCATCCTTCACTCCGGAGCACAATTCCAGCCTCTGAGCCACCAACCTCCTGCACTGTCCCTTTTCCCAATCCACGACAAGCTTCTCCCAGGTGATCCCATCCACACCCTGGGACAAATCAACAGGCAGCAAAAAGGAAAAACCACTCACCTAAAATCTACAGGCTGTGGGATAAAGCGGGACTTGGAGAAGGCAAGGGAAGGGTGGGAGGGTTTGGGATCAGCGGGATGCTCATCCAGGAAGCTGGGATGGCTCTGGGAAGGGTGGGAGGGTTTGGGATCAGTGGGATGCTCATCCAGGAAGCTGGGATGGCTCTGGGAAGGGTGGGAGGGTTTGGGATCAGTGGGATGCTCATCCAGGCAGCTGGAATGGCTCTGGGAAGGGTCGAAGGGTTTGGGATCAGTGGGATGCTCATCCAGGAAGCAGGGATGGCTCTGGTTTGTGCTTTTATCCACCTCGGAGCAGAGAAATCCCTGCGGATAACTCAAGGAGTTGCTCCATCAGCACCTGCTCCATCCTGGCCTCAGATCCATGGGGAAGAGGAGCAGCATCTCCCCGAGCTCTGGAGCTGCCGGGAACAACCTGCAGAGCACCACAAACCCTTCCCACCGAGCCTTCCTCCTCTTCCTTTTCCTCCTCCTCCTCCTCCTGCTCCTGCCAGGGCCATCCCAGTGCTCCCAGCTCCCTGTCTGCCCATTCCAGCTCCTCTCACACCACAGCAGTTCTCCCAGCAAGGCAGAAAAAATTCTTCCAAATCACCTCCAAATCATGCCTCAACATGGGATTTTTTTCCCTCCTCCTCTACCACCTTAATTTTTAATTTTTTTTTTTGCGCCTTCCCATAATTTTGAAAGGAATCTTCTGCAAAATAATTTTATCACCGCTCTGATAAAACACGCCGGGGAGCCCCGAGCGGAGCAAGGTGAAATTTCCTCCACATCCACGCTCTGCTCCCTTTTTTTTCCAGGAAAAATCCATGTTTTTGCTGCCAACCTGGCTGCACGGCTGGGGAGGAGGCACAGGAGCCTTGGGAAGTGTCACCTGGAGCTGGCAATGCCACCACCACACTGTCCCACCCCACCGAGCGCTCGGCACAGCTCGGCAAACATTTTTGGTTTTCCTTAAAAAAACCAAAAATCCCAAAAAAACCGATCCTGACTCACGCCAGGCTCCTTTCCCTGAGCATCTCAGCACCAACCCCGTGCCCATGGCAGAGGAATCCCTTAATGATTTCCCTTCCTTCCAGCTCATCCCTGCTCCAGCAGGATCCCTAAAAAACAAATTGTGCCTTTGGACCTCTCCTTGCCTCTCCACTCTCCCCTTTCCCCGATGCCATTCCACTTCCAGACACATTTTTCCAGCCTGATCACCACCACACGTTTTCTGCCTGCGCCACGCCAAGAGCCGTTTCAATTAGGAAAAGTTTGTTAAAAAAAAATACAAAACAAAACCAAAAAAAACCCTCGAGCAGCGTCTTGGCTGGATTTTATCTACCGAACACTTGGAGAGGAAAAAAATTAGGAAGTTTTTCAAGCTGTGCCCGGCCCCATCTTGATCTACAAGTTCTGTGTGAGTTGGAAAGGTGCAGCACGGGGAGGTTTTGTAAGAGAGAAAATGGGTGCAAGTCCCTGCCCTGAGCTGGCCCAGGAGCCCCAGGGCCACCAGAGGGTCACCCCAAGGGTCACCAGCTCCGAGCAGGGCGCTGTCCCATCTCCTGGGGTTATTTCCCAGCCAGCTGCTCCCCCTGAGTTCCAATCAGGTGCATCCAGAAGTGGCTCACGGAGGATTTTTGCACCTCCCGAGGAGAACACGTGGAATTTCCGAGCTCCGAGCGGTTTGATTTTCTCCCTCTTTTCCTTCCCTCTCCGCTAACGGAGCTCATCCCTCCGTGGGAAATGCCCACAGCACGTCCCCATGGAGCAGGACTGAGCTCCCCACCCTGCAGGATCCGTGCTGGAGGAGCTGGAAAGCCAAGAGGACGGGACAGGAAATTTCAAGTTCCCACTCCCAGGAGCGGCAGGTGACGCCGAGGCGGCAGCAGGGTCATTTCGGGAGCGCAGGAGAAACCCAGGGTGGCCCTGGAGGAGGAGGTTGGGAGCCTCTCCTGCATCCAGAAATAGGGCAACAACCCCAAAATCACATCCCAGGGATCCGCTGGGCTTCAAACCCACCGGGATGAAAAAAAAAAATCAGGATTTCCCCAAATCCTTCAGGCTCCAGCACGGAGGGAGAAAGGCACAGAGCCATAAATGTGTATGAGTTATAAACCCGAGGACCTCCGGGCTTCTCCTCCCGCCTTTCCCGGTGGGAAGAATGAGCCCATTCCCCTTGCCCCCCACCTTGCTGCCACAAAGGCAATCCCAACCCCACAACTCCCCCGCTCCCCGCCGGACCGGCAAGAAAAGAGGGGGAAAAAGAAAAAAAAAAAAATAAAATAAAAGGGTGGGGAGGGGGGAAATAAAATCAAAGGAGAGAGAAAACCCTGAAAGCCGGAGCCCCCCGGCCCCTCCCCAGCCCCACAGCGAGACACAAACATCAGCAGACTCAAAGCATCCCCCGAGCCAGCGGCGGAAAAGAAAAGCTGCCGGGCTCTCCGGGCAGCAACTTCACAACTGAGTGCACTCGCATTCCTGCCGGGTTATTGGGAGAGAAAGGCCGAGGGCCCGAGGAGATATTTTAGTGTCACTTGGTTTTATACATTGCACTGATATTTTTTTTTTTTTTTTTTTTTTTTTTTTTTTGGGTGTTGTTTTCCGAACGCTCCCTGCTCTTCCCTTTCCGAAGGGAGAGCAAAACCCACGGCCGCCCCAGATTTTAGGGAGGGCAGCGGGGCTGGACATGGTTTTTAGGGACATTTTGGATATTATCTTTTTCGCAGGGTTGAGTGCAGCCCCTTCCCCGCCTCCCCCAGCAGCAACTTTAATCCGTTTTATTCCATTTCGCTCCGTTTGCTCAGCCTTTCCCCCAGCCCACCCCAATCTCCTCCTGCCCTGACCCCACTGATCCCGGGGTGCACAGCTTCGGGGGGGATTTTCCACCCTGATCCCATTCTCCTGCACTTTTTCCCCCTCCACCAAATCCAACTTGGTGCCACTTTGGATTTTATCCCCGGAGCGATGCTCGATCCGGCCGGGATTGGGATCACCCCCATGCCCACACTGAGAGCCCCATTAAAAACGGGATTTGGGATGGGGGAGACCCACAAAAAACCCCCTGCCAACAAATAATAAATTAAAATTACACATCCAAATGAACGGGGAGCAGCTCGAAGCGGCAGCTCCCAGCGTTATTTGGGAGCAGAGGGAGCAGGAGGGCTTTGGGATCTTCTCCACAGCCCCAATCCCACACCACAAAGGGCAGGAGAAACCAGAACCTCCGAGGGCTCTGCAGGGAGAATTCCCCGGCTCGGCACAGGGAATTCTACCCCTTCTCCCCCACATTTCCCCCTTTCCCAATTCGATCGGAGCGACCTGAAGGAGAAAAAAAAAAACCTAAATAAAAAGGGGAGAACGGAGTCATTTTTCCAAACCTGCTTATTTCCTCCATCCACCCGCTCCCGCAGCTCGCTAGATTATTTTTCATCGCACGCTTTAAGGCGGGGTGGCGATTAAAAAAATAATAAAAAAAATCAAAAATCCTTAATTCAGAGGGAATATTTTGGAAAACCTCGAGACTTTTTGCTGCGTTTTCACCGAGGGTGTGGGGAGGCATGAAAGGGAACACGTCCCTGCCGACACCGGGACCAGGTCACGCCGCCCGCGTGAGACACATGTTGGGTTGATTTAACATCAAATCCCAGCTCTCCGCGGAACCTATTCCCCGCGTAAATTCTTCCCACACCGGCAGAAAATTTGTTAAAAGTAAATCCTCCTTCTGGTTTGGGTTAAAAACAACCCAACCTTTTAATACAGAAACTAATAACGATTTTATTGTCTGCCCCACAGCTTTACGACGCTCGCGGAGGGGTGAGGTCTCAATCCGGTGGAAGTTGGGGTGGAGGGTGGGAAAAGGAAAATCTTGGGGTATCAACTGACAGGGAGGGAAGAGCTGCCTGAAGCCGAGGAGCGATCCCAGGCAGGAATTCGGACATGAATTCCTCCAGGACTATATTAAGAGCAGCAAAGAAAAAAAAAATAACAACCTCAGCGCAAGTTTTCCGAGCGGCCACTTCCCAACCACGACTCCCGGGAAAGTGGGGTTTGCAGGCGCCTGTGAATTATTCCCACTTTCTCCTCCGCACGTTTTTCATTTGTATTAAAAAGTGCACAGGAGGGAGACAGGGAGAGACTCACGGCCCTGGGCTTGCTGGTGTTTTGAAAGGGGAAAGAGAAAGCAGCAGCATCGCTCCCAAACGGGAAAAAGAAAACCCAATTACGCTCCACTTGTTCTCTCCCATCCACACCTCCGAACGCGCCTGCCAACTCAAACCAGATTTCCTACACCCGGAGAAATATCCAGAGCCATCCGCGGCACTTCCCCAAGTGCCCTTTCCTCCCGGAGAGGGGGAGAGGGGAGAGCAGACAGAGGCGCGTTTGTTTATCCCACGGAGCGGGGAAGAATAGAAATCCCTGAACTTTGCCAGCGCCGGCAGAGCATCGCGACGACGGCGAGCAGCGGGGTGGGAAGGGGATGGTGGAGGTTGATCCAGAGCTCCGGGTGAGCCGCACGCGGTTTGCCCGGGAATTTCGGAACTCCCAGAAGACGACGCTCCGTAATAAAAACTCTTCCCAAGCACGTTATTGCTGCCGGTGCCATCAGCAGCCGCTGCCGGCGGCGTCCCCGCCGAGAGCTCCCGGGATTAGAGAGACCCCCAGATCCTCGGGAAACACCCCCCGACCTCTCTCCCCGTCCAAACAAAGGCACAAGGAACCCACGCAAACTTTACACCCGGGTGAAAGCCGGGCACGGGAGAGCCGCGGGGCAGCCGGCTGCCGTCAGCCCCTCCGGAATCCAAACCTGCGGGGGTTTCTCGGGAATATTCTCCAGCTCCATCCGAAGCCGTGCCTTGTCCTCCTCTCCCTCACCTTGCAGTCTGGGTTAGGATTTTGGGCACGGCGGTGGATTTTCCCAGGGCGCTGCGGGAGCGACGGCCAGGCTCGGCTGCAGGTTGTCGGGGACGGCGGCGGCTGCTGCTGCTTCTCCCAGGAATTGCAAAACTTGGGGCAGACTTAGGGATTTCTCTCCAAGGAGGGAATCACACCCCCGGGCCCGAGGAGCGGCGGGTCGAGGCTGAGTTAAAACGCGATCGGGGGTTGGGGGGGAAAGAGGGGGGAAAAAAACCCACCCAAGCCCTCCAGCAGCCGGAATTAAACCAAAAGTGCGGGAGAGAAAGGAAGAGATGGGGAGGAAATGGGAAGCACCAACAAAGGGAGCGCCGGGGCGGCTGCAGGGCAGGGGCGGCCGGACCCCTCCCGGTGCGCTGCCCCCTCGGGGGGTGCGGGACCCCCGAAGCGCCGGGCGGAGGCGGGTCCGGATCCGGCACCGGCAGCGCGGCTGTGCCGCCGGCGGCAGCGCAACTTTCCCGGAGCCCGACCCCCCCCTCGCCGAGGGGGCTGCGACCCCCCCTCGCCCCCGCCGGCCGCCCGAACGCCCCCCGGGGCGGCGGCGACCCCCGCGTTTGCCCGGAGCTGGCAGCCCGCTCGCCCCGGGACCCCCGCGCCGCTCGGGGCGCACCGAGCGCGGGGACCCCCCGGACCCCCCCGGGGCTCGGAGCGCTGCGAACCCCGAACCCCCGCCTTCCCCCGCGCCCCGCCGAGCCCCGGCCCGCCCGCACCCCCGGCTCCCCCGGCGCCGGCCTCGCTCCCTTTGTCCGGGCGCCGTAACTAAACTTCCGAGCGCGGCGCGGCCGAGCGCGGGGCACGGCCCGGCCGGGGGCAGGGGGGGACACCGGGGGGACACCACCCGAGCCCCCCGCACCTGCCGGGGGTCCCGCCCCGCTCCCCCCTCCCCCGGGGCCACCCGCGGGGCCAGCCGCGACCCTCCCGCGCCGCTCGCACCCACCTGGTCGCGCCGAGCGCCGCGCTCCGGGGCGGGCATGAGCCGCGCCGCTCCTTCCCCCGCTCAGCCCGGCGCAGCCCTCCTGCACCGGCACCTTCCCCAAACTTCGACGGGGCGGGCGCGGCGGGGCCGGAGAGCTCAGAGGCGGCGCGGCATGGCCGGGGGTGCTCCGTGCTGCGGCGGGGCCGCGCTGCGGAGCGGGGCCGTGCGGGGCCGGGCGCGGGCAGCCGGGCAGCCGGGGCCGGCCGGGCCGTGCCGCGCTCAGGTCCGGCTCGGCGCGGCGGCGGCGCGGGCGCGGCGGCGCGGGGCGGGCGCCGGCCGCCCTACCATAGTTCCTCTAAAGCAGGTGCAGCCGCTTTCCCCGCCCGAGCGTCCCCCCCCGCGCCGCCCCGAGCAGCCGCGCCGCCCCCAGCCCGCTCGGCGTTGGTGGTTTTTTGGGGGGTCCCCCGCTGGATGGATGGAGCCCCCCCGCTGGATGGTGCCCCCCCCCCCCCCCCGCGGTCTGTTCCCACCCACCCCCTGCGTTTTGCTCATTAATGCCGGCGCTAATTGGTTTCTGCCGCGGTTGGTCCCCGGCGCGCAGCGGAGCCCTGGGCTTGCGGAAGGGGGAGCGGCGGGGAAACTGAGGCACGGGGGGATGGGGACACGGCTCCAGCCGCAGAATCGCCCGGGTGGGGAAAGAGCGCTCCGAACATCGAGTCCAGCATCGAGTCCAGAGCCAGGAGAGAGGCGCTGACCCCGATTTGCAGATGGGACCTGGTGACCCCAAAACTGCCAACCCCGCCCGGTGACACCTCCTGGGACACCGCGACATCCCAGAGCCCTGTCAGGGTGCTGCACCCAAACAGATGTTGGACCCAAACATCTGCACAGAGTCCCCAAAACCCCGTGAAGGGGCTGGAGCCAACCCAGCAGCCAGCTGCTGCTCCCAAAGCCTGGCCAGCGCTGGGGACACAGGTCAGGGTGACACTGAGGAGTGACCAGCTCTCCAGCCTTGCCACTGAGGCTGCCCCAGGGCGATGCTCTGGGAGGTGAATTCCCACCTGGAATTCCCACCTGCCACGGGTAGATCCCACTGACACATGGAGAAGTTTTCCAAAGCCAGCTCCATCTCGATGGCACCAAAGAGTGGCCACTCTGTTCCCTTTTTCTTTTCATTCAAAAGTAGCTCTTTTGAAATTTCCATTTTACAGACAGCTAAGGTAGTTTTAAAACGTGAATTTGGAATGAAAAGTATTTCAACCCACCTGGATTTTTTTTTTTTCTGCCTACAATTAAATTTTTTACAGGAAGACTGTTTTTCATTTGTTTTGGTTTTTTTAAAATAATCTGTTATTGAATGAAAAGTTAGGGAATTTCTGTGAGATGGGAAAGCTGGTTTTCCATAACTAGATTCTGATTGCCCAGCACAGATCAGCTCGGTTTTGTCCCCAAAAATCTTCCCTCAAGGGGACAAAGGGCAAACACCAGGCTGTGCTGAGCCTGAAACACAGATCTTAACCCACCCCATGCAGGCCTGGGATCTTCCAGAGGGTTTGGCTTGCTCTCAGTCCCCTCTGGGGCTCCACTTTGGCAGAACCCAGTCCTGCTGGAAGGAGCTTGATGTTCGTGGAAGAGGTGCCCAGGCCCTGTTTCTCGGAAGCACCACAGCTCTGCTTCCTGCCAGCACCTCCTGTTGGGGGCACAGCGTTCCCTCTCCATTGCCATGAAAAACCAGGGGAGAAACCCCTAAGCCAGCCCCTGATCCCTGATCCTGGCTGATCCCTTGGATCTGGGCTGAGCAGGGACATCCCATCCCATCCCATCCCATCCCATCCCATCCCATCCCATTATCCCATCCCATCCCATTATCCCATCCCATCCCATTATCCCATCCCATCATCCCATCCCATCCCATCCCATCCCATCCCATCCCATCCCATCCCATTATCCCATCCCATCCCATCCCATCCCATCCCATCCCATCCCATCCCATCCCATCCCATTATCCCATCCCATCCCATTATCCCATCCCATCATCCCATCCCATCCCATCCCATCCCATCCCATCCCATCCCATCCCATCCCATCCCATCCCATCCCATCCCATCCCATCCCATCCCATCCCATTATCCCATCCCATCATCCCATCCCATCCCATCCCATCCCATCCCATCCCATCCCATCCCATCCCATCCCATCCCATCCCATCCCATCCCATCCCATCCCATCCCATCCCATTATCCCATCCCATCACCTCCACCAGAGCAGGACACTCCCAGCCCCATCCCACCTGGCCCTAAACACTTCCAGGGATGGGGCAGCCACTTCCTGTCCCTCCATCCCTTGTCCAAATCCCTCTCCAACTCCCCTGGAACCCCTTTAGGGTCTCCAAGTCTCCCTGGAGCTTTCTCCTCTCCAAGTTGAACATTCCCAGCTTTCCCAGGATGGCAGGAGAGATCAACCCTTTTGGGTTCAATCCACTCCGTGCTCAGCATTCAGAGCCATGGGACACCCCACTGTCGCTGTTGAGCCGCTAGCTGAGGAATGACCCAGGTTCTCAGACAAGAAAAGAGAAAAGTGTCTTTATTATTTTGATTTCCACATATATAGAGTCTTCAGAGGTCACCCAGACTGGTCAGCCCGAGACCTCCCCCTAGGCCCAATTGGCCAAGCCTGAACTGACCTAATCCGGAGAAGTTGTTTGCAAAACGTCCAAACTTTATCTTTGTTTATGAAATGTAGCAAAATGTTCTCACGGGAAAGACCCGTGCTAGCCACACCCCACCCCATTTCAGGGGTTCCCACATGGCAAGTCACCCTGCTTCGACCCCCCCAAGTTCAGCCCAGATCCCTCCTGGCACATTCCAAACCCTGGGAGTGCGGGAAGCTCGGAGACCTTTGTGAGTTACCCACCCCCGGATCACCCCCTGACAAACACAAGGCACACTTTTATTTCATCCCAAACCGGCGCTTTTCTGAGCGAAAAAATAGCTTTGAGCGCCGAGCCTCGTCCAACCTGCTCTTGCCCTCTTTTCCCAACATCAGAAGAGCCTCTTTGAAGACATCAAATATCACCGGAGCGGGAAGGATCCGCGCAAAAGACGTGGGCAGCTTCCCACCGAGGGGAGTTTGTGAACCGAGCGTGGCCCCGAGATCCCTCTTTGTTCAACTGTGTCAGCCTGGAAACGAAACAGAGCAGGGAGGAGGGATCTGGGTGAGGAGATGTGGATGGATCGGTTCAGGCTGGGTTTGTGGAGATGTTTCCTTCCTTCCCTGGTGGGGTTTGGTCTCGGAGGGACAACCTCGCTCCTGGAAAGCCGATGGGGACATTTGGGATGCTGCAGGGATGAGGAAATTCCAGGATATTTGGGATGCTGCAGGGATGAGGAAATTCCAGGGAGGAGATCACAGGTGATTCTGCAGCAGTGCTGAGCTCCCAAAAGAGAGGGGGAGGGAAGGGGAGGGAAAAGAACTTCCTTTTGTTGTGCAGCAGGTAAAGCCTCGGGTGTGGATCACCTCCGGAGGGTCCAGCGGAGGCAGGAGGGTTTGGAGCTCTGGGGTTGAACATTCTGCATGGATATAAAGCACTGAGCAGCGTGGGCAGAGAGCAGAGTCAGGGTGGGGTGAGGGATCAGCCCCAACCACCAAATCCTTCAGTCCTTCCAGGAAAACTCCACCTTCCTCCTCTTCCCAGCTCATCCTCGCTCTGTGCATCTGCAATCCACCCCCGAACTCTGAACTGTGGGAAATTGTTTTTCCTAACCATGTTGGGGTTTCTCTCCTCTGGGAATGTCTCATCTTGTAACCAGGAGGTTAAAAACCTTTCAAACCTAAAAATTTTCAATCAAAGGATTGAAACATGATTCATGTTTGCCAGGAATAGGAACAATCCCACTTTGCTGTGAGGTTGACAGAAAGCTGAAATCTTCCATGGAAAATTTGGGTTTGCCCTAAATCCCACCCTAGGCAAAGCAGCTCTGGACTGGGAAGCATCTTCCTCCTTCCAGAAAAATCTTCTCCAAGGTGAATCCAAAGCCTGAATCCAAGTTCAGAACTGGCATTTCTGGCAAATGGGTGGTGGAGAACATCTCCTTGGGTTTCTATTTTTCCTCCCAGGGGAAGAGCAACTTCAGGAAAAAAATTTGACTCCTCAGAAGGTGCTCACTTGAAAAATCAGTGTTTGATGATGGGAATAAGTCCCCTGAACTCCTCTACTCCCCACCTTGGCTTGGGTTCTCTCCCTCCTTTCAGGGCAAAATAAATAATAAAGCCTATGGAAATACAAGAAGAGATATTGGGATGGGAAAATAGGGAGAAAGAGGGAAGAAAGTGATGTTTCCCCAAATTCCCATCCCTTCCAAGGAGGAAATTCCAGCAATGAGCAGCAAATCTGCTTTTCCACCCAAATCCTGCACCTTTTCCACCGAATCCCCCCAGCACCCTGAGGTGTCCAGCAGTGCCCAGGCCCATCCCTCTGCCCACCCCCTCTCCTCTCTGGGTGTCCAGGGCTGACCCCCTGGACTCATCCCAGCACCCCAAATTCCCTCCTGGGCATCACCCTGGGGCAGGGAGCAGAGCAGTGAGCAGGACCAGCCCTTCCCGGGGCAAACCCAGAACTCTGGGTGCTGCACGGGGCTGGTGAGGCCGGGTGGTCGCACAGAGACCCCCGGAGGGTCAATCCCAGCCTGGCCACCCTGCCGAGCACACGGAGCAATCCGGCTCTGCCCTGGCGAGGCCACCGCGCAGCTCTTGGACACTCCGCTCGCCTCTTGCGTAAGCCGAGGGATGATGATGCACCGAGTTCCTGGAAGCGATGAGAATCTCCTGGCTCCCTGGGAAAGCCACAGGCTGCTGCCTGTCCGGGGCTGGCACTGCTCCCCTGCCCGGCCAGGGACATCCCGGACCCTCGGACAGAACATCCCGGTGATTCCCCGGACAGGCAATCCTGGAGCTGCGCGGAGAGGGGATGGAGGGAAGTGTTGCAGCAGCTCTAGAGCCCAGCTGGGGGCTTTGAGGGGCTTCACCGCCTCAGAGCCCTGGCTGGAGGCTCTGCCGTGCCTCAGTTTCCCCGATGGCACACTGAGGGTTGGGCTGAGCTGGAGGGCAGAGAGAAGGCAGAGACAGCGGCAGGGAATCCCTCAGTGCCTGGGAGTGCTGCTCCCACACGAGGATGGGGCTGGGGGGTCTCCAGACAGTGCTCGATGTCCCTCTGTGCCTGCAGAGCCTCATCCCTGGGCAGGAAGGAGCTGCAATTGCAGTCCAGACAGAGCCAGACCCGCTGGGAATTCCCTGAGCTCTGCCCAGCCAAGCTGTGCCACCAGCACCACCTTCCCTGTCCCCATCCACACTTTGCCTGCGGGATTTCACCCCCTCTCCTCTTTTTTTTTTTTTTTTTTTTTTTTTTTACCACTTCCCCGCTTTTCCAAGAACGTTACTCATCCGGAGCTCCCGGCTGCGTTCGCCGCGCAGTTTCCCGCAGCTCCTCCGGGAGATGCTCAGCCGCACGTGGTGCTGCGTGTCGGAGCAGTCCCGGAGCCGGCCGGGAATTACTCACGGTGCAAGGCTGGAGGAAGGAGGGGGGAGGCCACGTTCGCTGCTTTGTCTGCAGTTGTTCGTTTCTCACCCTTTGATATATATATATATTTTTTTTTTTCTCCATCCTCTGTTTCTTCTCCTGCCAGTGCTCTCCGTCCTGGCTGCCCGAGCTCCCTCCTCACAGCGGGACTGGCGAATTTGGCTGGATCCCTGCGGGGTGCCAAATGCCCTTTGCTGTCCCATGGTCACTGAGGGGTTTCCTCTGGATGGGAGAACCACTCCTTGTCATTGGAAACACTCTCTTCCCTCTCTTCCCACTTCCACAGTTGCCCATTTCTGCTCATTTTTAGCCCAACTTTCCCCCATCTCTCTCACAACCTCCCCACACGTCACCAACCAAACGTGACAGAGCCCACCCCACACCCCTGGCGTGTGACCCCTCAGATGGGACAGAGGTGACAAAACCACACCCAGAAAGCCCCAACTCCTCGCTCCAGGCTCTCCAGAGGGTCCCTGCTGTGGGAATTCCTGTCCCGGCAATGCCAGGGCACATCCCTGGGAAGACTCAACAGAAAAGCATTCGGGACACTCGGTCCTTCCCCTTCTCCACGCAAAGCCGCGGCAGATCAATGAATATTTTAACAAAGAAATATTTCATTAAAAGAGTTGATTGCTTAATGAACTGTCCCTGTGAGCCATCAAAATGCAATGGGTTTTTTTTTTTTCCCCCCGCTGCCTTTAACGAAGGCGAAGATTCATATCACGAAGAACTGGCTTATCAAATTACCGTAATAGCCTGAGTAGAGCCAGCCCGGGGGTTGTTCCCACCGGGAATGTGACCCCACGGGTGTTTGGGTGTCACTGGACAAGGTGGGACCACAGCAGAGTCACTGAGTCCCTAAATCAGCGCTCAGGATAGTGGGGAGGAGGTTTGCTGCCCTTTGGGCTGCCAGTATTTGAAGGGAAGGATGATTCTCCATCCCTTTTTTCCCCCAACCCGAGAATGTTGTGATAAAGGGACATTAAAAGGCTGTTCTGATGTCTGAGGCCATGAATTTCACCAGGGCTCCTCTGCCTGGCTCTTGGAATCCCAGATTTAGGGAACGGTTTGGGTTGGAAATGAGCTCAAAGTTCCTCCAGCTCCAACCTCCTCGGGTGATTAAAACAGAAAGGCATCCAAAAATGTAATTTCTGCCTCTTATCAACGTGTTTGTGTGCTCTGACGAAACCATCCCTGCTGCTGCTGCTGCTGCTTCCCCAGAGCTGCCAGGCAGCACGTGGGCTCTTCCTCCTTGCTGTTTTTTGGGAGTTTTTTTTAATGAAAATGTCCCTCTTCATCCTGACTGCTCCTCCATGCCACTCTCCAAGCTCCGGGCTGGGCACGGCTGGAAGGATCCGGTCATTAACAGGCGGGAAATGAACAATAACCTGACAAGAAACGACCAATTTTCCATCAATTAGAGCGAAGCCTCTTTTTGTCTTTTCGTAAAATTAAGTTTTGCTGACTGGTGATTACTTTGGTCTGATGACAATTCATTAACATTTACACGGGGAGGATGCTAATGGCGAGGAGGAGAGGGAGGGAAGGTGGCGGATGGAGAGAATATCCAAATCCGCGGGTAGAAATGAGGGTTTGGAGAAGGTCTGGGGGGCAGCAGGACAGGCCAGGGAAGGGGGGAAGCAGCCCAGAGCAGGGCAGCAGGAAACCCTCCCACCCCTCGCTGCGGGAGCACAAAAGTGCTTTGTTTGGGGCTGGAATTGTGTTCCTGTTTGGGGCTGGAATTGTGTTCCTGTTTGGGGCTGGAATTGTGTTCTTGTTTGGGGATGGAATTGTGTTCTTGTTTGGGGATGGAATTGTGTTCCTGTTTGGGGATGGAATTGGGTTCCTGTTTGGGGATGGAATTGGGTTCTTGTTTGGGGCTGGAACTGTGTACCTGTTTTGGGGCTGGAATTCTCCTCCTGTTTGGGGCTGGAATTGTGTTCTTGTTTGGGGCTGGAATAGTGTTCCTGCTTGGGGCTGGAATTGTGTTCTTGTTTGGGGCTGGAATAGTGTTCCTGCTTGGGGTTGGAATTCTGTTCTTGTTTGGGGTTGGAACTGTGTTCCTGTTTGGGGATGGAACTGTGTTCCTGTTTGGGGATGGAACTGTGTTCCCATTTGGGGCTGGAATTGTGTTCCCATTTGGGGTTGGAATTCTCCTCTCGTTTGGAGCTGGAATTTTGCTCCCTGCACTGCTTCCCCCACTGGGGCTCCGTGGTTTAGGGACACTGCAGCATCCCTGGGGGACAACACCACACCAGTGTCCCACAGAGCCACTCCCGGGAGCTTGGGGACACCCTGGACACATGCAGCTGTGCCCTCGGCTGGCTCTCGTCCCCTCCAGATGTGCCACAGATGGGGACAGGGTGGCAGCAGAGCTCCCAGCTTGGCACGAGTGGCACCAGGGGAAAAACCAGCCGGGGAAGTGACAACCAGCACCCTGAGCCACCAAACCAGGGACACTCAGCCCCAATTTCTGTTTGTGTGTAGTGTGAAGGGGGAATCTGTGCTGAGCTCTGCACTGCAGGTGTGAATATTTGTGTGTACATGGACGTGTGTGTGTGCAAGGCTCGGGAGCCTTCAAAAATCAAGATATTCTGTGGATCTGAGCTGCCTCTGCTGCTGGGTCAGGAGTCCTCATCCCAAAATTCATCCCCAAAAGCAAAGGCAGGAGTTTCTCAGGCTGCTGCTCCACTCTCACACCCATCTAGGGGTTGGATGAATCCAGACCTGAGCAGGTTTGGGGGAAGAAACAGAAAACCTTGTGAGAAGCTCTACCCCTGCTCTTCAAAAA
Organism: Entomyzon cyanotis; assembly: GCA_024500445.1. Taxonomy (NCBI): domain Eukaryota; kingdom Metazoa; phylum Chordata; class Aves; order Passeriformes; family Meliphagidae; genus Entomyzon; species Entomyzon cyanotis. The sequence goes on along the minus strand of JAKEPQ010000908.1, from coordinate 3,739,671 downwards.
ACTCCTTTGGGTGATCCCAACCCCGACATTTCCACTTTTATTTATTTATTTTCACAAGTTCCCCGGTGGCTCCGAGTCTGGCACTGATCCATGCAGGAAGGAGCTGCCTCTGCCATCCCTTCCCAGGGAACCGGGCAGGGATTAGGTCATCCCGGTGGAGATTGGGAAAGCTCAGGGAACATTTACTGGAAGAGGCCTTTGATTCAGTCCGAGGGCTCTGGCAGTGGGATTGGGGAATGTGTTGAATCACAGCCGAGCCCTCCCTGCCCACACTCCAAGCTGCTGGGATGTTTCCCCAAATCCCTGTCCTGCTGCAGGGATGGAAGGACGAGAGGATTTAGTAGGGGAAAAAAAAAAAAAAAAAAAAAGGTTAGATTCTCACCAGGTTTTCTGTTTCTTCTCCCAGGTTCAGGAAGGGTAAAACTCACAGTTGGATTTTTTAACAGGATGGGTAATACGGGGATGGTTGGCTCCCCGCGCTGTTTTGTCACCTTATTTATAACTTTATTTGGGAGGGGATTTCCACAAAACCCCATAAAAACTGGGCTTTCCCATCAAAAAGCTTTTCAAGTTCTCTCATGACCTTTGTTCAACAATGACCTAATTTCGCTCAAACTCTGGCACAGCCTATTCCTGAGGCGGGAGGAGAAGTGGCATTCAAAATTGGGTCAGTTTTCATTAAAAACGCTTCCGTTTACTAATAGTTTTCCGCGCGTTGGAAGGACTGGGATGAGCTCCAGACGACTGCCCTTCTTCACCGGAGAAATGGGTTAAATTTCCTGGGAAATCACTGCTTTGGGGATGCTCAAGGACTTTGTGGCTCTTGATGAAGACCTTTCTCATCCGGAAATTTCGGATGGATGAGTGGTGCCTCTTCCCGAGGGTCCTGGTGGGTTTTGGATGTAAGAATCAGGGTGGGATGAGGCTGGCTAAAGCCAGGCCGTGGTGGCAGTGCCATTGTCACCTCTGTCACTCGCCCTGGGTGCACCACGTGCCGCCCAGGGAATCCCAAATCCATCCACAGGCCTGGGAAAGAGGCAGGAGGGATAGAGGAAAGCAGAGGGAAGCTGGAACATCCCACAGCCTGACCTAATTCAGAGCCTAATCCAAAGCCTGCCCTAAGCAGGGGGAATCTGAATCCCCCAGGCTGATCCCAACTATCCCGGGGAAGCCAGTGGGGAATGCAGTGGGACTGGGGAGCTGGGGAGGATGGAGCAGGGAGCAGGAAAGGATCACAGCCTCGGGTTTGCTCCCAGCGCTGCCAAACTCCCCTTTTGCCGCCGGGATGGGAGGATGGATGCCCCGGGAGAGGCTGAGCCCACCGACAGTCTCGGGACGGGCGAAAAGCGGCGACCAAACCGGCAAAAACCGGGCGAGGCGGGGAAGGAAGCAAAGCGCAAGCCAAGAAGCGCCTCTCGGCCGCGTTCCTGCTTCTCAAATGTGCAAATTATGCAGCCATTTCACGGGACACTTAGGAGTCAATTTGCAACGCGGCTCAGGGGGAAATTGGGCACATAATTCCCCCTGAACAATAACCGGAGCGGCCGCTTAATTGAGCTCCGCGCCTGGACCTCGTTAGCGGTGCCGAGGGGAGGATGCTGCGGGTGTCGGAGCCACGTGTGCGCATCGCTCCGCATCCCACCGCATCCCTCCGCGTCCCACCGCATCCCACCGCGTCCCACCGCATTCCCGAGCCCCGCGGCGAGGCCCGAGGGCCGGCTGAGGGTCGCAGCCCGGCTCGCACACACGCTCCGGCAGCCCCGGCACAGTGGCAGCAGGCTGTTCTCATTACAGCCCAATGAGGCTGTTTACTCACCCAGCTGGAGACAGTTAGAGAGTGATAAATAATGAAAGAGAAAACATGATTTTCCCCTCTGTGGTTTCTATTTGTGTAACCATATGTCACAGCTCAATACGGCCGCGGGTTTTGGTTGGTTTTTTTTTTTTTCTGCTTTATTCAGGAAAGAGTTGATTTTTTTCCACAGAGCGGCGATTTTTTCCCCCCTCGACTTCTCTATTTTTTTTTTCTCTCTCTCTCTCTCTGCAGCGACAGAAGTATTTCTGTTTGTTTTCTTGTAAAACTCGCTCGGGCTCCGACTCCTTCAAGTCTGGCCTGTCCCAGGAACTGCGGAGGTTTGATAGGATTGTGCTCAGCTTCTTTTCAAATACCTGTCACGGGGCTGCCGGGAGAAGAACCAGCTGAGAGCAGCGCGGGGAGGGCTCTGCACCCGGGCCAGCCGAGCCGAGCCAGAGCCGAGCCGAGCCAGCATCTCCCCTGCTGCAGCAACTTCCTACGGGGGAGAAAACCCTCTGGAGCTCTCCCTGGCACGGGAAGGGAGGGTTAGATGAGGGATGATGAGCTGGTTTTAGGGTTAGATCAGGGATGATTGGTTGGTTTTAAGGTTGGATGAGGGATAATTGGTTGGTTTTAGGGATGGATGGGGGATAACATGTTGGTTTTAGGGTTAGATGGGGGTTGATCGGTTGGTTTAGGGTTGGATGAGGGATGATCGATTGGTTTTAGGGTTGGATGGGGGATAATGTGATGGTTTTAGGGTTAGATGGTGGATGATGGGCTGGTTTAGTGTTAGATGAGGGGTAATGGGCTGGTTTTAAGGTTAGATGAGGGATGATTGGTTGGTTTTAGGGTTAGATCAGGGATGATCAGTTGGTTTTAGGGTTAGATGAGAGATGATCGGTTGGTTTTAGGTTTAGATGCGAGATGATGGGCTGGTTTTAGGGTTAGATGAGGGATGATCTATTGGTTTTAGGGTTGGATGAGGGATGGTGAGCTGCTTTAGGGCTAGATGTGAGATGATGGCTGCTTGAGGGTCAGGTGGGAGATAACAGGTTGGTTTTAGGGTCAGATGAGGGATCACGGGCTGAGAGAAGATGATGGGCTGGTTTTAGGCTTAGATGAGGGATGATGGGTTGGTTTTAGGGTCAGATGAGGGATGATGGGATGGTTTTAGGGTTAGATGTGGGATAATGGGTTGGTTTTAGGGTTAGATGCAGGATCATGGGTTGGTTTTAGGGTTAGATGTGGGATAATGGGTTGGTTTTAGGGTTAGATGCAGGATCATGGGTTGGTTTTAGGGTCAGATGAGGGATGATCAGTTGGTTTAGGGTCAGATCAGGGATCACGGGCTGTTTTTGTAAAAAGCCCCATTGAATGCCTTATGAGGGTGACACAGCCTCGCTGCCGCTGTCTGCAGCACGGGAAACTGAGGCACCGCGTGCTCCAGAGCATTCATCCAGCCAATCCACACCCAAACACCCCCAGGCACTGCCCTGGAGTTCTGATCCCGCCCTGATCCCTCCGGGAGCCTCAGCAGCACGGCTCGAACCTCAGGAACCATCCATCCCCTCCATCCCCGAGCAAAGGCCCTGGCAGCACCGGGAGAGCTCCGGCAGCTCCTCCCGCCCGTGCCCTGGGGAGGACAGGTCCCTGCACGGCCTCTCCCTCCCCGCGGGTTCCGCACGCCTTCCTGCCGCAATTACCGCCGCCCGGCTCCCCCCGCCCGCCGCCGTCTCTTCTGCTGCCATCCCCCGCCGCTCCCGGCGCTCTCGGGAGCTCCTGGCACGCTCCGCGATGAGTTTCCCCTCGCAGCACCGGCGGCCAGGGGCGTGCGAGGTGTTCTGTTCGCCCCGGCAAGTTCCCCGGCTTGACAACATCCTCTTCCCGCAAGATACATCGTTTCGGGAGGGTAATTATCGCGGTGACCTCATCCGTGTCTGCGGCATGAGGTCACCAACGTCCGGGGAGCCGCGCCAGCCCGGTCCGAGCGGGTGTGCCCCGAGCTGGGCTCAGCCCGGGCCGGCAGCGCTCCAGAGCCCCAGCCCGGCTCCGAGGAAGCTGGCAATTAATGGTGGCGCGGTTCCCGGAGGCCAAACCAGGTAGCCGGGTGGGGATGAGGCAGGGAAGAGCCCGAGCGGCGCCGAGTCCCGAAATTCCTGCCTGGGTTTGGGGGGAGCTGAGCCGCGGGGTGAACCGCGGCATGGGAATCAGATCCCAAAACGGAGAACAGACCCAACACGGAGATCAGATCCCAACATGGAAATCAGACCCCAACACAGAAATTAGATCACAACATGGAAATCAGACCACAACACAGAAATCAGATCACAACATGGAAATCAGACCCAACACGGAAATCAGATCTCAACACGGAAATCAGATCCCAACACGGAAATCAGACCCAACACGGAAATCAGATCTCAACATGGAAATCAGATCTCAACACGGAAATCAGATCCCAACATGGAAATCAGATCCCAACATGGAAATCAGACCCAACACGGAAATCAGATCTCAACATGGAAATCAGATCTCAACACGGAAATCAGATCCCAACATGGAAATCAGACCCAACACGGAAATCAGATCTCAACACGGAAATCAGATCACAAAATGGAAATAACCAGATCCCAACAATCCCACCCTGTGCATCTCTGAGAGTGTTATCCAAATGCTCCTGGAGCTCTGGGTTCTACAGGGATCATCCAGTCCAACCCCTGGCCCTGCACAGACACCCCAAAATCTCACCCTGGGCATCCCTGGCAGTGGTGTCCAAACACTCCTGGAGCTCTCAGGGCTGTGCCCGTTCCCTGGGAAGCCTGGGCAGTGCCCAGCACCCTCTGGGGGAAGAACCTTCCCCAAAATCCACCCTAACCCTCCGTGGCACAGCTCCAGCTGTTCTCCAGGTCCTTTTCCTGGTCACTTCGTCCCAAAATGGCACTGAGTGTGTCCCTCACTCGCATCTCCTGGCATGACCCAGCTCTGGTGGGTCCAGGTCCCATCACCAGCAGCCTGCCCACGATCCCAAAGCCTTGGCTGCGTTTGAATCAATTTAATTTAGCAAACACACCTCCTCCTAGGGCTGATCCCTTTTTGGAACGTAGGGAAGCCGTTTCTCCAGAGGTTTGGTCTGCAGTGATCCCAGTCTGCACACACACACAGGCATTTCCACACCACAGCTGCTCTGTGCTACTCTGCACTGACTGCCTTGGGGTCAGGGTGGCCTTGCAGGTCTCAATGAGGTCCCAGCAGCATCCAAAATGTGGCAAAATTGACCCAAAATGCACCCAAATTGACCCAAAATGCGCCCAAATTGACCCAAAATGCACCCAAATTGACCCAAAATGCACCCAAACTGACCCAAAATGTGCCCAAATTGACCCAAAATGCTGGAAAGGCAGCTGTTCCCCACGCTGGAGTCACCACATCCCAGCAGATCCACCCCAGCTCCGAGTCCAAGCCGTGTGCTGAGTGTCTGAACACCCCGGTGAGGATGGATTTGTCCTTTTTTGAAGCAATTCACGGAATGAAATCAGGATCTTCTTGCTTCAGGTCACCCCGAGCTGCAGATTGGGGGAAGATGGACCTTACTGGTTCCCTGACCCCATTCCTGGCCCAGCACTTCCACACCCCAAATTCTCTCCTCCCAGTGCTGCTCCTCTCTCCCCTCCAGCACCACAAAGCAAGGGCTGGGAATCCCTGGCAGGTTAATTGGGGTTATTTCTTATTAAAACCTTTTTGCCTCTGGAATCAAACTGCTGTTCTGACGTGTCCTTCATCCACCTCTCCCTGCATGGAGGGGGTTTGTGTCCTGGAAAGGAGTTTGGGATGATTTCCCCTTCCCCCTGCAGCCCAGGGCTCTGTCCTGAGGTGGGACATGTCACCTGTGGGTGACAAACCCCAAACCCCAAACCCTCCTGCCATGGAGAGCAGGCTGATGGCACTGGGGGAATCCAAACCCTCTGGAAAGGATGGGATTTTTGTTTTGGATTAAAAGCCTGTTGGAAATGCTTTTCCACTCTCATTGCTGCGTCTGGAGCAGTTCATTAACATGCCCACCTTTCCTGCCATAAACCCTCGTAAAATCCAAATATCATAAAAACCCAAACATCCCATGGGCTGGGAGCTGCATCTGACACCACTGCTTCCAAAAAATCGGGAATATCCAACCACCTCCCTCCTGGCAGCACTTCTACCTGCAGATCCCTTCTCTCCAGGCCTCCAGCCACGCCGTGCCAGGAAGAATCCAGATTTTCCATGGCTTTTTTTCCACTCCTGGGCTGTGCAAACATCCAACCCCTGCTGCTCTCCAGCCCCTCCGCTCCCACCCAGCACCGCCTGGGTTAACAAGAGGCACTTGGATGGAAAAACCCCTTTTTTTTTTTTTTATTGTAGCAGCAGATAGGGAGAAGAAAAAGCGTTGGGCTCATTTATCTGGCTCACAGTGTCGCTAATGCCCTCGGCTTGAGGCCAGCGTGAGAGATTGGGAGGTAAATCGGCCAAGTCATGCTGTACAAACATTTCAAAAAAAGAAAGATATTTCCAGGCTCTCTCGCAGGAATCCAGCCCTCCTCCTGCTGGGTGACTGTGGGATTCAGAGCCCACTTTACCTCCGCCTGTGGGTGTTCAAAAAGCAGGAGTTCACCCCAAAAGCAGCGCTGGAATTTGGCTGGGGATGCTCAGGCCCTGCGTCTCTGGAGCATTCCCAGGGATATTCTTGCCTGGGCACAGTTGGATTTTTAAATAATAACGGATTTGAACATCCCAGGGACTATGTGTTTTCAACAATACACACAGATTTTTTTTTATTGCTTACAACGCTTTAATGGACGGGCTCTTTGTTATTTATTAAAGGCCCGTTGAAAAATGCCTTTCCACCCTTGTTCCTGTGTCTGGAGCAGTTCATTAACATCCCCACCTTTCCTGCCATAAACCCACGGACTCAGCCTCGTAAAACCCAAATATCTGCCAGTAAAGTCCCCCACACACACAGAGTAAAACCCTCTCACTGCCCGTTTTGTGCCCACATAAACCACGGGAAAGGGTTTGTGCCACCAAGCTGTCACCTGTGATTACAGCGAGGACAGAGTGGGGTGTCCTGGGTGGCTGTAGGAGGGGGACAGACCCTCCCTGGCACCTCCAGAACCATTTTTCCAGCTGGAAAATCCCACAGATCCCACTCTGGGATGCACCACTTTGAGTTCGGGGTGTCTTGGAGGGGAATTCACCACCAGCAGCTGCCGGGTGGGATTCCTCTCCAGCAGTTTTCCCACCAGGAGAGTGACAAAGTGGCCCGAGGGTGGCTGTGAGGAGCTGCTGTCCCTCCCGGGCCGAGGGGAAATGCTGCTGGGGAGCTGCAGTTGGGCTTGGCTGGGTTTTCTGGAGGAAACCTGCCCGAACAGGGAGCCTGTGACTCGCACTCGCCGAACAGCCTCGGTTCTCCCAGCGCCCGGAGCGGAGGTGTTGGGATCCGGGATTCGGGGCCACCCAAATCCGGGATTTAGGGCTCTGGGGGTGCAGAAACCCCGCAGCATTCCTGTGCTGCTGCAGCCATGGGATGGGAGTGAGGAGATGGTTTCCTTTCCCTTCTCCATGGCAGGATGAGCCAGCCCGGATCTCTGCGCCATCCCAAGGATGTCACACCAACAGGGACATCCTTGACCCCCTGCAGTTGATCCCCACGCCAGCCGGGCACCGGGGCGGGCGAGGGCAGGGGCAGGAGGCTCACCCGGAGCTGCTCTCCCCTCCCCGGGCAGCCCCGGCCCGGCGAGGAGTCTGTCATGGAGCATTCCCAGCCTCCGGTCGCTGCTGGGCTGGGAAAACGCTGCGGTGCCTCGTTATCATGAGGAGCTGACCGCGAATTTGGGAACACAGAGCCCCGGGGGATGGAGTTACCGCGCTGGGCACAGTGCCGGCACGAGCAGCAGCACCTTTCCTCTTCCCTTTTCCCCTTTTCCCTCTCTTTCCCCTTCCCCTTTCCCACTTTCTCCTTTCTTTCCCCTTCTTCCTTTCCCTTTTCCTCTTTCCCCTTTCTTCCTTCCCCCTTTCCCCTCTCCCCTTTCCCTTTTCCCTTTTCCTTTTCCCCTTTTCCCGTTCCCCCTTTGCCTAATCCCATTTCCCCTTCCCCTTTTCCCTTCTTCCCTTCCCCTTTCCTCTTTCCCCTTTCCTCTCCCCCTTCCGCTTTCCCCTTTCCCCTTTCCTCCTTACCCCTTTGCCTTTCCCTTTCCCTTTCCCTTTCCCTTTCCCCCTTCCCTTCCCCCTCTCCCTGCCCATCCCACACTTTCTGCAGCCCCCTGGCACCGCCGTTCCCCTTACCCACCGATCCCCTACACCCCCATCCCCATCCCCATCCCCATCCCCATCCCCATCCCCATCCCATCCCCATCCCCATCCCCATCCCCATCCCATCCCCGTCCCCCCGCGCCCCCCGGAACCCCCGCGCGGTGCTGCAGGGCACGGGCAGAATCCTCGAGCAGGGCAGGAATCTCCGAGTCCTCTTCAGCTGTCCCAGGAGGAGGCAGATCTGAGGGAAGGCAGCGCGGCAGATGCCTGCAGCAATGTCAGCGCTAGAACAGCCGGGCTGACAGGATTCAGAGCAGGGATTAAGGTTGGGATCAGGGATGCGGGGGAAAGGAAGAAAGGCTCTGGCTTTCCAGGCGTGTCTCCGCCGTGCTTGTGCTCGTGTTTGCCGGGCAGGGACGAGCTCCGGGCGTTCGAAGGCTCCGGGGTTCACCTCCGAGCTGCGGCCGGGGAGGGAGGAGGCACTGGGGACATCCTGCTGTCCCCGCAGCAGGGCACAGCCAGCCCTGCCCCGCGGGAGGATGAACGGAGCATCCCTGGATGCCTGAGGGACATCCCGGGAGTTTCCAAATGTCCCTGTTTCACTTCCCGACCGAACTATTCCGACTTTGGGCTGGGATTGTCCCTGCCTCCCTCCTGAGCCGGGACACCGAGGTGGTGACGGCAAAATCCAGCTGCGAATCCCTTTGCTCCAGGGCGGCTTTATTCCAAGTGGGAAAGCAGAGCAACCACCTCTGCCCGTGCTCCAGAGCCTGCGGAAACCAGGATCACGGGAAGCTCAAGGAGAGGGAGAAAGGAGCAGGAAAAGCCAGGCCAGGGCTGCAGGACCCTGGGACCTGTGGCAGGCAAGGAACACCTCAGTCCCTGTGGCTGCTGCCTGTCCCCTGCTGCTTCCACCGTGTCACCAAGGCCACTTGTCACCCTGTCACAACCTTGTCCTGCCCCCTGTCCCTGGAAAGGGGCTGCTGTTTGCACTCCAGCCATCCCAAATCCCCCTTCCCAAATCCCGCTCTGGGTCCTCTCCCCTCACCTGCCATCCCCAAAGGATCCATGCTGGTGCTTTTCTCCTGGGAGAGCTGGGAAAACAGGAGCCATTGCCGTGGGATGCTGGGGAAAGCCAAACCTACCTAAAATCGCTTTTCCAAGCAGAGGAAGTGCCACCCTCTTTGGGACAGGTGACAGTACCCTGCCAGGCTCGGGGCTGAGCCATCCAGGAGCCCCCAGCCCCTTCCTCCCACTCTGACCTCGGGGTCCTCCCGTGGGGCAGAGGGACTGCCAACCCCAAACCCTCTGCAGAGCTTTAATCCCAGGCTCTGCAGCTCCAGCAACGCTTCCAGTCAAAGCCAACCTGCTCTCCCTTCCCTCCAGCCCATTTCCCTGCCTTCCTGGCATTTTTCCCCCTCTCCTATCTCCCTACAGCCCTGAACTTTCTCCCACCCTGCTCGGGGTTCCTGCTCTGGTTTTGTTCCCTGTTTGCACCCCAAGGATCCCTTCCTTGCTCGAGGAGGCAGAGCCCCAAAATCCCTGGAGCTGCTGGAGACATCCTCACGGATTCCACACTCCAGCACCCTTCTCCTCTCCACCACTCCAACTCTCTCATTCCAGAGCTTTCCCCTCGCTGAGATACAAAAGCACCAAGTTCTCCTTCCCATCCCTCTTTCCCCTACTCCCCTCCCCTCAATCCATCCAACCCTCTCTTTTCCATGTGGGTTTTATTTTTTTTTTCCCCTTCCTTCCTACCCCTCTCCCCGCGTTAATTTTTTTTTTTATTATTATTTAAGTTTTTCTTTTAACTTTCAAGGTCACCACGGACAGACAATGCCACCAGTGCCTGTTTGATATGTGAGCGCTATTGGCGTCCATTGCCACGGTTTCCGTGGTAACACAGTAACCATTAATTTTCAATTAAAGTAGACAAAAAGCCCGATGACAGCTCCAGGTCTGCTGAAGATGTCAAGAATCCGTATTAATATACAGCAAGAGAGCATAATTGTGTGTCCATCTTCCCGAGCAACGAAAATGGAGGGATAATTACCAGCTAGAAAGCCACTCTGTAATTTTGTTCTTACTGTCACCACAACCCTACATATTAGCATAAATTAAAAGCAGGGTTTATTGTTACCAAAGTGCATTGATATTTCCAGCCTATTTTCTTCCTTTTAACTGTTTGTTGTTGATGGGTGACTCCTGGACACGCGGTGGGTGAGCCCAGGGGAGCACTGGGGATGTGAGGAGTGAAGATTTCCTGGTGCCACCCAGGTGGAAGGGAGGGAAGGGAGAAATCCCAGCTCCACGTGCAGCACTTTTCCATCTCCCACATCCAGGATGTCCTCAGCACAGATCCCAACGTTTCCACGTGTCCCATCCCACATCCTCAGGCTTCACCACGGAGCTGGAAGTGCTGCAAGTCCCCTCTCGGTGACAGCCGAGCTGAATTCATGAATTTGAGTGAATGGGAAAAAAGTGGGCTCCTTGTATCATATCCAGGGAAAGCTGTCCTTCAAACGGGAATTTGGTGTAATTACCCTTGGGGGAGCGATCCTCAGGCAGTCAGTCACAACACTGACCTGCTGCTGGGAGCTGACAGGGAAATTACAGGCTGTGTGCTCAACAAAAGGGGCTTCCTTCCTTCCAAGAGGGATGTGAAATGCTGGGGCTTGAAGGGAAAAGTGGTGGCTGCAGTCTGTGGTTCTCCTCTGCGCGGGAGAACCGAGCCAGGTTCTCGTTCTCTCTCAGAAAACCCAGGAATGGGGGTTTGATGGGGTGGGAAAAGGATCGAGGAGATCTGAATTCCCACTGAGGGAAGAAATGGGTTCTCAGGGTTGGGTTGGGGGTGGGAATGGCATGGAGTGGGACAGAGTGGCCTTGCAGGAGGTTGGGCACTGCCCTGTCCCCCTGCAGGGTCACAAAACCAGAGCCACCACGAGCTCTGTCCTCAGCTGTCACCCCCAGGACCTCACCAGTGTCACCCAGATCTGAGGCTGGAGGTCCCTCAGCTGTCACCCCCAGGACCTCACCAGTGTCACCTGGATCCGAGGCTGGAGGTCCCTCAGCTGTGTCACCTCCAGGACCTCACTGGTGTCACCTGGATCCAAGGCTGGAGGTCCCTCAGCTGTCACCCCCAGGACCTCAGCAGTATCACCCAGATCCGAGGCTGGAGGTCCCTCAGCTGTCACCTCCAGGAGCTCACCAGTGTCACCCAGATCCGAGGCTGGAGGTTCCTCAGCTGTCACCTCAGGACCTCAGCAGTGTCACCCAGATCTGAGGCTGGAGGTCCCTCAGCTGTCACCTCAGGAGCTCACTGATGTCACCCAGATCTGAGGCTGGAGGTCACCACTTCCTTCTCACAGGAGAAACCTCAGTATTTCCCTCTTGGATTCTCTGATCCATTGGTTTGCATCCACAGGGACTCGGGGGTGAATTCCCACTGGAAAAGCCAATCACAGCATCCATGCTGAAAGGGGGGATCAGTATCAGTATCAAATTGATCCTCAGAAAAATACAAAAATAGAGCACTGAGCACTCCATTTTATAAGGAAGATGGTGAGGAGATGGGCTTGCCTGGAATGTTTCATCCAAGGAATTCCTTCCAATACCCAGCCATTCCAAAGAGACCAGGAATGAGAAAGAAAAAGGTCAAATATAACTTTTTTTTTTTTTTTTGGGAAAAGGCTTGGTGCAACAAAGAGAGAGTGATGTTTGAGCATAAGGTTGGGGTAAAAAGCAAAACCAAGGTGGGGCTGGGGATGCTGTGGGGCTCTGCCAGGTGCCAGCCCTGCCTGTCACCCATCCAAGGGTCACCAGCGACCTCAGGGAGCTCAGAGCCGAGCAGGGAAACAACAATAAAAGGTTTGGAAAAGCCCCAGGAGAGGCTGGAGGAGCTGGGTGTGTTTAGTCTGTCCCTGAGCAGGGCAGGTGATAAAGGCTCTGTGGGATAAAAGGTGAGCACAGGAATCAGCTGCTCCCACATCCCAGCAGGGGAGAGCAGGAAGGGGCTTTGCTTGCAGTTTTGGGGTGGGAAAACTTGTTTTGAAGGGGATTCAATTGCATTTTGGGATGGGAAAAGCTTGGTTTGAAATGGCTTCTCAGGCAGTTTTGGGATGGAAAACTTAGTTTGAAATGGTTTCTCTGGCAGTTTTGGGGAAAGCTTGGTTTGAAATGGTTCCTCTGGCAGTTTTGGGAAAAGCTTGGTTTGAAATGGTTCCTCTGGCAGTTTTGGGGTGGGAAAACTTGGTTTGAAGGGGATTCAATTGCATTTTGGGATGGGAAAAGCTTGGTTTGAAATGGCTTCTCTGGCAGTTTTGGGATGGGAAAATCTTGGTTTGAAACGGCTTCTCTGGCAGTTTTGGGAAAAGCTTGGTTTGAAATGGTTCCTCTGACAGTTTTGGATGGGAAAAGCTTGGTTTGAAATGGTTCCTCTGGCAGTTTTGGGATGGGAAAACTTGGTTTGAAGGGGATTCACTTGCATTTTGGGATGGGAAAAGCTTGGTTTGAAATGGCTTCTCTGGTAGTTTTGGGAAAAGCTTGGTTTGACATGGTTCCTCTGGCAGTTTTGGGATGGGAAAACTTGGTTTGAAGGGGATTCACTTGCATTTTGGGATGGGAAAAGCTTGGTTTGACATGGTTCCTCTGGCAGTTTTGGGATGGGAAAACTTGGTTTGAAGGGGATTCACTTGCATTTTGGGATGGGAAAAGCTTGGTTTGACATGGTTCCTCTGGCAGTTTTGGGATGGGAAAACTTGGTTTGAAATGGTTCCTCTGGCAGTTTTGGGATGGGAAAACTTGTTTTGAAGGGGATTCACTTGCATTTTGGGATGGGAAAAGCTTGGTTTGAAATGGCTTCTCGGGCAGTTTTGGGATGGGAAAAGCTTGGTTTGAAATGGCTTCTCGGGCAGTTTTGGGATGGGAAAAGCTTGGTTTGAAATGGCTTCTCTGGCAGTTTTGGGATGGGAAAAGCTTGGTTTGAAATGGCTTCTCTGGCAGTTTTGGGGTGGGAAAAGCTTGGTTTGACATGGTTCCTCTGGCAGTTTTGGGATGGGAAAAGCTTGGTTTGAAGGGGATTCACTTGCATTTTGGGATGGGAAAAGCTTGGTTTGAAATGGCTTCTCTGGCAGTTTTGGGAAAAGCTTGGTTTGAAATGGCTTCTCTGGCAGTTTTGGGATGGGAAAAGCTTGGTTTGACATGGTTCCTCTGGCAGTTTTGGGGTGGGAAAACTTGTTCTGAAGGGGATTCAATTGCATTTTGGGATGGCAAAAGCTTGGTTTGAAATGGCTTCTCGGGCAGTTTTGGGATGGGAAAACTTGGTTTGAAGGGGATTCACTTGCATTTTGGGATGGGAAAAGCTTGGTTTGAAATGGCTTCTCTGGCAGTTTTGGGATGGGAAAAGCTTGGTTTGAAATGGCTTCTCTGGTAGTTTTGGGAAAAGCTTGGTTTGAAATGGCTTCTCTGGTAGTTTTGGGAAAGCTTGGTTTGAAATGGCTTCTCTGGCAGTTTTGGGATGGGAAAAGCTTGGTTTGACATGGTTCCTCTGGCAGTTTTGGGATGGGAAAACTTGGTTTGAAATGGCTTCTCTGGCAGTTTTGGATGGGAAAGCTTGGTTTGAAATGGCTTCTCTGGTAGTTTTGGGAAAAGCTTGGTTTGAAATGGCTTCTCTGGCAGTTTTGGGATGGGAAAGCTTGGTTTGAAATGGCTTCTCTGGCAGTTTTGGGATGGGAAAACTTGGTTTGAAATGGCTTCTCTGGCAGTTTTGGATGGGAAAAGCTTGGTTTGAAGTGACTAAGGGTGATCACAACCTTTCACAAAGTGTTAGAAGGAGGTGTCAATGCCAACTGTAAAAGACCTGACCCCCTGAGCATCCCCCAAACCGGTCTGGAATGGGAATGCTCCCGTGGCAGAGATAAAATGGCGAATTTCCCTAACAAACTTCAGGATGCTTCAACAGCCAGGGGGGCTGAAGGGGCAGCTCAGGGAGTAGTGAGGGTAAATACAACAAAAATTAGCCAAACTGGCCTATTTCAGAAGCAGGGAATTTTTACAGTGGGAATAAGGGCACAGGAGCAGGCTGGGGTGCTCAGGAATGGGGGAAAGCTCTCCACGGGATTGTTTGAGGAACATTTAGTGCTTCTCACACGTCAAACACGACAACACTGTTCAAAGCTTGAAACAGAATCATCTGAGTTTCTGTAAACAAACCCCTCCTTCCGTGGAAGGGATTTTCTGCCAGACTCCAGTGAGTGATAATTAAAATGAAAGTTTCTTTTCTTTGGAAATGGTGGGATCGTCACTGGTGCTGAGGTGCTGTGATGCCAGCAAGAGTTTGGGATTGCAGCAAGTGGAATTCTCAGAACCCAGCAGGTCAGGGGGGAATTCTGCTCCCCAAACCACCTTCTCCCTGCAGGGAAATTCCTCTGATCCCCCAAATCACCTCTCCACCCTCCCCATTGCAGGGAAACACCTCTGATCCCCCAAACTACCTTCCCACCCTTTTCTCTGCAGGGAAACATCACTGATCCCCCAAACCATCTCCTTCCTGCAGGGAAACACCATTGATCTCCCAAACTACCTCCTCCCTGCAAGGAAACTCCTCTGATCCCCCAAACTACCTTCCCACCCTTCTCCTAGCAGGAAAACACCTCTGCTCCCCCTGTCCACCTCCTTCCTGCAGGGAAACACCACTGATCCCTCAAATCACCTCCCCACCTTCCCCACTGCAGGGAAACTCTGCTTCCCCAGCCCACCTCCTCCCTGCAGGGAAACACTACTGATCCCCCAAATAACCTCCTTCACCCTTCTTCCTGCAGGGAAACACCTCTGCTCCCCCAAACCATCTCCTCCCTGCAGGGAAACACCTCTGCTCCCCCAAACCACCCCCAGGCTTTGTCCCCAGCGGTGACCCAAGGACCCTGCGACACCCAAAGCCCTGAAGCCTCCCCAGCCCAGGCAGGCAGAACCAGCAAAGGGTCAAAAAGCTCCCAGCCCTCCTTTCCCCCCCTGGATATAAATACCAGCCTACCAGTCGACACAGAGTACATACATCTTAAACAAACACTTGGCCGGGCTGTTTATCTCCACAGCCTTTAAACAAACTCTTTCAAAGGTTTCTGCTGATATGAGAGATTTACTGAAAACCATTCGCCCTTCTTAAAAGCCTCTCAGTTTATGCTGCTCTGGGTGAAACCAACGGTGTTTGAGGCTGGAGTTTTCTGTCTTCTGACCGCATGTTTATCCGAGGGGCCACTGCTGGCTTTGATACGAGAGCAGCACGGACACAAATCTTTACGAGGGAAAATATAAAATAAACTCCCCGAGTCGGGGTGAGCGTGTGCGTGCGTGTGGCACGGGCAGGGAGGGGAGGAGGAGAGGGCTTGGCGTTGGGAGGGTCACAGAATCCCACAGTCATTGGGGTTGGAAAAATCCTCCAGGATCGTCGAGTTCAACCTGTGCCCAATCCCCCGGGAATATCCAGGCATTCCGTGGAAACCTCCAGGAATGGTGACTCTAAACCAGCCTGGGCAGCCTCTTCCAAAGCCTGGCCACCCTTTCCATGGAGAAATTCCTCCTGAAATTCCGTTCTCAGCCCCTCTGCCCCGTGGCTCCACTACCCCATGTTCCTATCATCACACACGTTATTCCCATCGCATTTTTCATCGCAGTGACTGCTGTGGGGCCTCCTGAAATTCTGTGTTTCTCTCAGCCCTGGCTGTGACAGCCAGCTCAGCATTCCGTGGATGTGTCACTGTCACTCCTGCTGGGTCACAGAGCAGGTGCCACGAAACACTGGGAAAACTGAGGGACATGGGAGTTGAGGATGAAGATGGATGAGGATGAGGATGAGGATGAGGATCAGGATCAGGATCAGGATCAGGATGATGAGGATGAGGATTCAGGATTGAGGATGAGGATGAGATGATGAGGATGAGATGATGAGGATGAGATGATGAGGGTGAGGATGAGGATTGAGGATTAGGATTGAGGGTGAGGACTGAGGATGAAAATGGATGTGGATGAGGATGAGGATGCAGTTGAGGATAAGGATCAGGATCAGGATGGGGATCAGGAGGATGAGGACTGAGGAGGATGAGGATGAGGATTGAGGATGAGGATAAGAATCAGGATCAGGATGATAAGGATGAGGATGAGGGTGAAGATAAGGATGAGGATGAGGGTGAGATGAGGATGAGGATGAGGATCAGGATCAGGATCAGGATCAGGATCAGGATCAGGGTGATGACACACAGCTCAGGCACTTTTTCCTGTCTCAGTGCATTTTCAGCCCCATTTCCCAGGCTGGGAGCCTGAGGCAGAGGAAAATGATGAGCTCAGGGACACCCGGGAAGCAAATGGGAGGAACTGGACCAGATTTTAAATGCAAGAGGATCCTGCTTTGAGAAAGGCTGAGCTGCTACTCCTGACTCCAATGGAAAAACAGGAGAAAAGTGCTTGTGGAGGAGCTGAACAGTGCAGTGGGAAGAACATTTGCCCTCAGTTCTTGGAAATCCCCCCTTGGCTTTACCTGGGGCTCTTTGCCCTGCCCCAGGTGTGCCATGGCTGCCAGGAAAACTTGGAATAAAGACAGTCCCCACCCCAAACACCCTGAATCTAGAGACAGGGGGAAATATTCTTTTTTCCAAGCAGTTTATGCCTCCTGCCCGGTGTTTTCTCAGGCAGTGGCTAAGCCCTTGAGGTGCTCCTGAGCAGGAATCCGCTCCTGGCTCCCGGCAGCTCTGCAGCTTTCCGTGTCATTCCTTGTTTACTGTCCTCCCAGGCTCGTGACACTCTCAGGCAGGGACCTGTTTGTTGTCACCGTGACACCCACGTCGGTAAACAAGGCGAGTTTACCCAGCCCTCAATCAGGGAGCTGGCCTCGGCAGGGCTCTGCTTCCAACAGCACAACAACCTCGGGATAATGAGCTGGGAGCCTCTGGGTTCCAAATCCAATACCCCTGGTGTCCCTCGCTCAGCCAGAGGACAAGGAGCTGCTCCTGCATCCCCAAAAATCACCAAGCTCCCCTTCAGGCTCTGCAGAAGTTTCCAAGCAGGCCTGAGCTGCTGAAGGTTTTATTTCCTTTTATTGCCATGTGAATATTTTTTTTCTCCTCTGGGGCTCCCTGATCTCCCGGGGTTTCAGCAGGAGCAAAGCCACGGGACAGGTTTCAGAGTAAACAGAGACTCGTGACACAATTGCAAAAGCTGTGGCCACCCAGCCTCGCTCGGAGAAGTGACCTTGCTGCCCTGCAAAGTGAGAGGTTCGGGAAGAAAACCCCAACAGATTGATCCTGGAGAGCCACTGCAGCATGGCAGGCTGGCTTTCCAGCGGTTTGGAACGAGCTGGAGGCCCCACGTGGGATTTGTGAATGCTGGCATTGATGGCACAGCTTTTCCATCCCTTCCCCGGCCCCTCTGCTCCGGGAGGGAGAAGTTCGGAAGTTTCTGGGTCTCTGGTGAGGTCTGGGGTTGTGGGGAGGAGGAGGATGGAGAGGAGAGTTCCCAGATGTCTCTGCACGTGGAAATGGGGCTGTCCAGGCTTCTGTGGGGTTTTGTGTGCTCTGCGTTTAGGAGAAACCCGGCCAGAGAGCAAAGGTCGGGGCAGAAATGCTGGTATTTATTTATTTATCCAAGGGAGCTGTGCGAGCAGCACGGATTTGGGAGCCTTTCGAAAGAGCAGAACTCGCCCCACGGAGCTGCTAAACCAGTTTGGTGGCGACACTCCTGCACAGACGGGGCAGGGACACCGGGAGAGGCAGCTGGAACCAGAGAGCCACATCCCACCAGGGCGTGATAATATCCCACCAGGGCACCAAATCCCACCAGGGCACCAAATCCCACCAGGACACCACAATATCCCACCAGGGCAAAATGCGCCACCAGGGCAGCAAAATATCCCACCAGCACACCACAATATCCCATCAGGGCACAATAATATCCCACCAGGACACCACAATATCCCACCAGGACACCACAATATCCCACTAGGGCACCACAATATCCCACCAGGGCACCCCAAATCCCACCAGGACACCACAATATCCCACTATGGCACCCCAAATCCCATCAGGACACCACAATATCCCACCAGGGCACTACAATATCCCACCAGGGCACCACAATATCCCACTGTGGCACCCCAAATCCCATCAGGACACCACAATATCCCACCAGGACACCACAATATCCCATTATGGCACCCCAAATCCCATCAGAACACCACAATATCCCACCAGGGCACTACAATATCCCACCAGGGCACCACGATATCCCATCAGGACACCACAATATCCCACATCCCATCCCGGGGTCAGCTGGTCATTCCCAGAAATCCCCCGCAGCTGCTCAACCTGGGCTGAGCAAAGCCCAAGCAAAGGCCTGACACTTGGGTAAGGGGCAGGATGAGCTCAGCTCCAGGTGTAAAGCAAGAGAGAAAAGTAAAATGTCGCTTTCTCAGAGGGAAAAGCTTGGAGCATTGCCCCAGAGCTTGGATTTATGGTGTTTGCTTTAATGGGGTGGGTTGGGGTTTCCCCATGGGGATCCACAAGTGTGTTTGGGGTGTTTGGGATCTCTGTGCCAAACCCTGCCTGTGGCCAGCCCCAAATCAGGGGACACTTTTGAGAACTCATGGCCACCACGAGGAGAAGCCTCTGTGAGGGTGACATGGGTCTGGGGGGCACCAGCCTGAAATTGTCCCTGATTTGATCCCATTTTAGTGCTTTGCTCAGGGCACTGATGACCACAGCAGTGGCCAGGCAGCAGGAGGGGCAGAGCAGGAGCCAGGAACACCTTGGGGTCCTGGAGTTTCTGTCAGCTCAGAAGGAAGCTGCTCATGACAAAAGGGATTTTTCTGAACCTCTCTGCTGGC
Source organism: Entomyzon cyanotis (assembly GCA_024500445.1). Lineage (NCBI taxonomy): Eukaryota > Metazoa > Chordata > Aves > Passeriformes > Meliphagidae > Entomyzon > Entomyzon cyanotis. The sequence continues at coordinate 3,720,721 of JAKEPQ010000908.1, read as the reverse complement.
TGGGTCCTGCAGGAGGATGGGATTTGGGAGGATTTGCACCCATCCTGATGCTTTCCAGTGGCTTTTCCTGGTGCCACCTGGGCATCACCCTGGGTGTGATTTCCCTGGCTCCTGGGGCAGTAAAAACCCACACTGGAGGATTTTTGGGCTCTGTGTGAACCAACACAAGCTGGGCATGGCATGAGGCCCAAGGCCTTGCCAGAGCTGTGCCTAGAAAAGCTCAGCTGGGCTCTCCACATCATTTTTCGGGGAAAATCTCACCTAACAGCCCCCTGACTGAATGACCAACACCTCAACACCTCAGCCCATGGGAGGAAAAAGCAATCCAAGCCCGATCTCCAGCCCATCATGGCTCAGCCACCTCGGCTCCCGCAGTGACCATGGGCTCAGCAGCTCATTTTTTGGATGCCCTCCCTCTCCCCTTCGGGCTGCACCCACTGTGGGGGCTCAACCCCCCCCCTGTGACACCCCCAGGGCTGGCAGGAGGGGCTGTCCCCTGTCCCCCGCGGGTGGTGGCCCCGCCGTGGCCGCGGCAGAACGGGGGCAGAGCCGCCCGGCCCCCGAGCGCGGAGCGAAGAGAAGCCTTTTTGTTCACATGTGTTGGCTCAGCTCAAATAACTCATCGGGGACCCGGGCTGCAGGCTGGAACGGGAAGAAACTCTCTCCAGATGAAAGGATGTCAGAAAATTGTATTTAGTCAACTGCGTGTGTGTGTTAGAAAGGGGCGGAGGGAGGAAGGGGCCGCGGAGGCTGTTACTGGGACTGACTTTCTGACTTCTTAACTTGTCAGCATATCCTAAAGTTAAAAATGCACATGCACACAGGCCTGCAGCCAAAGAGGCTGTCTAGCCGCAAATCCAGATGTGGGGGCCACGGCGCTCCCGCCAGCCCCGCTCTGCCTGAACCGACTTTCAGACTAAACAATTGTGACTTGGCTGTGAGAGCAGCGCAATTCCAGATGCTGCTTTCCTTGCACGTTGTTTTAATTGGGCTGGCAGGCGCAGGGGCTCTTTCAGTGAGAGCAAAGCTTCCCCACGGGACCGCAGTGTTTTGGCAGAGCTCCCACGCTGCTACCTTAAGAGGGAGAGAGAGGGGGGAAGGAGAGGGAGAGGAGGGGAGGCAGGGAGGTGATGGTGGGGAGAAAAATTGCGAGCGACTTTCCGAGGTGTTTACGGCCGGGAGCGGCCGCCGCGCCGCGGCTTTATCTGCTGGAATTCTCACCTGCTTTGCTTCGGGATTGCTGTCGGGGTTCGGGTTGGTTTGTGTGCCCCTGGAAGAAGCAAAACACTCGGGACATGGGGACAGGCCAGGGTGGGGATTGGCAGCCTGGGGTCAGTAGGGCCAGGACAGCCCTGAGCAAGGGGCAGCGTCCAAAGCCACTGAGGGTTTCCATGCTGGCCATTCCCATAGCATTCCCATAAGGATATTCCCCATCCATGCTGGCCATTCCTGTGGCATTTCCATACAGATATTCCCCATCCATGCTGGCCAATCCCATAGGGATGTTCCCCATCCATGCTGGCCATTCCCATGGCATTCCCAAAGGGATATCCCCCATCCATGCTGGCCAATCCCATAGGGATGTTCCCCATCCATGCTGGCCATTCCCATAGCATTCCCCCAGGGATATTCCCCATCCATGCTGGCCATTCCCATAGCATTCCCACAGGGATATTCCCCATCCATGCTGGCCATTCCCATAGCATTTCCATAGAGATAGTCCCCATCCATGCTGGCCAATCCCACAGGGATATTTCCCATCCATGCTGGCCATTCCCATGGCATTTCCACAGGGATATTCCCCATCCCTTCCCACATGATCAGGGACCCAGAGGTTCACCTTCCCCTCGTGCTGGCAGAGTGGACACCATACAAGTTAAAGTCACTGCAATTCCAGACCTAAGGAATGTCAGCGCTGAGGGAAACCCCAAAACCTGGGTGGGAACAGCCTCACTTTGTCCTGCCCCAACTGCCCCACCATAAATGGGTTAAATCAGCCTTTTTGGGATCCTTCATTCCCATCCACGCTGCTCCCCTATTCCAGCCACTCGAGGAGAGGTTTCCGCTCTGTGCCCTCACAGGTTGACCCAGGGGGTCCCTGTGGCATGGGGTGAGACCCCAAATTCTCCTGTCCCCACCCTGCCAGGGGTGAGACCCCAAATACTCCTATCCCTACTCTGCCATAGGGTGAGACCCCAAATGCTCTGTCCCCACTCTGCCATAGGGTGAGACCCCAAATTCTCCTGTCCTCACCCTGCCAGGGGTGAGACCCCAAACGCTCCTGTCCCCACTCTACCATAGGGTGAGACCCCAAGAGCTTTGTCCCCACTCTGCCGGGAGCTGACACCCCAAATTCTCCTTTCCTCACTCTGCCACAGGGTGAGACCCCAAATTCTCCTTTCCTCTCCCTGCTGTGGTGTGAGACCCCAAACGCTCTGTCCCCACCCTGCCAGGGGTGAGACCCCAAATGCTTCTTTCACTGTCCTGCTGTGGGTTGAGACCCCAAATTCTCCTTTCCCCTCCCTGTTGTGGTGTGAGACCCCAAACCCTCCTGTCCCTGCCTTGCTGGGGGTGAGACCCCAAACGCTCTGTCCCCACCCTGCCATGGGGTGAGACCCCAAATTTTCCTCTCCCCACTCTGCCATAGGGTGAGACCCCAAACACTCCTGTTCCCACCCTGCCATGGGTCGAGACCCCAAATTCTCCTTTCCTCACCCTGCCATAGGGTGAGACCCCAAATGCTCTGTCCCCACTCTGCCATAGGGTGAGACCCAAAAAGCTCCTGTCCCTACCCTGCCACGGGTTGAGACCCCAAATGCTCTGTCCCCACTCTTCTGTGGGGTGAGACCCCAAATTCTCCTGTCACTACCCTGCCATGGGGTGAGACCCCAAATTCTCCTTTCCTCACCCTGCCATAGGGTGAGACCCCAAACACTCCTGTCCCCACCCTGCCATGGGTCGAGACCCCAAACGCGCTGTCCCCGCCCTGCCGGGGGTGCCGCCCCGCCGCTGCCAGCTCTCAGTGACTCAACAGCCCAATTTTAGCCTGGGCCGGGCTCCCCTCCCGAAGGCAGCCCAGCCAAGGGAGGCACAGCCGCCGCCGGGATGGGATTTTAAGGTAGACTCTGGAAAAAAACCCCAGGAGCCCCATGGGGAGCACGGGAGGGATGAGGGGAGCTCGGAGCTGGAGCACCGAACCCACTCCCGGCAGCCCTTGGTCACTTCCAGACATTTGGGATGCAAAAATATGGTTTTTTTTAATTTTTGGAGGGGGTGATAAAATCCCAGGGAATGCCGCCTGGCCATGGGGAAGGGGTTGGGCACCTCATCCCCTCCAGTGGGATCTGTCCTTGCCTCTCCCTGACTTCTTGTCCCCAAATTTGGGGCTCTGGATTCCACCCTGGATGCTGGGAAGAGTCGGGAAAAGCCACTCCGGCACTCCCAGGAGCGACAGGTACTTCCCATCCGTGAAAAACAAGGCAAAAAATTGGGTTTTTGGGGTCGGGGGGCTCTGACAATGCAAACAGAGCGAGGAGCTGGAAGTTCTGCCCCAAGCCCAGCCTGGCTCCTGGGCCAAGAGCACTGGGAATGTTAAAAAATAATCAGGAAGGTTTTCTAGACAGGGGAAAAAAAAAGTCCCAAACACATCCTTGGCCTGCGCCCTTACAAGTCCCTTAACTATTTTTTCCCCCCCTAAATGGAGAGGGGAAATAGTGGTTTTTTTCTTGCTTTTGGGGGGGGGTTGTTTGTTTGGTTTGTTTTCCAACTTTGGCCTCATTAATTTCCAAGCAAAATTTCCCCCCAATAAAAGGCAAACATGGAAAGAAAAACAAACTATTAGAAAAAGAGAGGAGGGAGGAAATGTTATTTAAAAGGTTACCAGACCACATCATTTTCCAATGATATTATATACTCCCTGCAGTATCCAAAATATATATGGGATCCGGGCCAAGAATGTAAAAAAAAAAAAAAAAAAAGCAAAAAAAAGAAGAAGGAGGAAAAAAAAAAGGCAGAAAAAACACCCAGCGTAGACACAACATCTGGACAGAGGCTGAACAAAACCTCCATTTATCACACTTAATCCTGCAATGAAGCAGTCAACAGTTTACTTCTGTTTTGCTAATTTAGCTGCTTTCATGCTTCCGAGGTGGAAAAGCCAAAGGAAAAGCTTGGAATTAAGTGTCACTTTGTGAAGCTCCTTGTCCTTTTGCTCTGTTTCGGGAAACTTTTTTCTCCTTTCTTTTTGTTTTAATCCTGATCTTTTATTAATTTCACCTTCCCTGCCTCTCCTGGTATTTTTTTTCCTTTCTTTTTTCTTTTCATTTTTCCTTTTGGAGAATCTGGTGGCAGACCTGGTGCCCACAAATACACGAGGAATTCTTCCCCAGTTTCCACCCAAACCCCCCAAAACATCCAATGCCAGTGGGATTTCCACTCCTTCCCTTCCTCCCCACACATCCCCGTGCCGTTTTCTCCAGGAATAATCCAACTTTCCGTTGAAAACCAAACTATCCCCGGGCCGGGGATGCCCTTGGCTTCCAAAACTTGGGAAATCCGGGGATGAGTGAGTCTCATCCCTCACTCCACACATTTTGGAGGAGCACCGGGATCCATCCCTCATTTTCCCAGGAGCAAAGGTCCCGTTTCCAGCCCAGAAAACCCCATTTCCTGCCCTATCGCGGCGCGAATGCGCGTCCATGTGTTCGCCTGGAATTCCCACAATGAGTTCCAGCGGCTGGTTTCCCTGTCCTCAGGGCGAGGCTCTTCCTTCCGACCAGCTCCCGAGTACCCGCAGCCTGTTTGGGGGTCGGCGATGAAAACCCCAACCGCCGCTCATCCCATCCCCCAGGAATTCCGCGATCCCGAGGATTCCTGTGGATTTATGAACCCAAACTGGAAAACTTTCCCCTGCTGGAGCTGCGTCACCCAAAGGATGAGGAATCCCACAAGAAGGTTGGGTTGTCCCATCCTGATTTTATTCAAAAATCCCCATTTTCTGTTGAAATTCCCACCGCTGTGGTGGGAGAGGAGAGAAAAACCTCCCCGAAAATCCAGCTGGAGCAGGAAATTCGCCCCTGTTCATCAAACACAACTCCTCAGAGTTTCTCCAGCTTATTTTTGTTGTGTCAAGAGCAAAACAGACAACAAACATCCATCCTCAGAGGGTTAATTAATATTTGTTAATTCCAGAATAGGCAATGTCTCCGGAACGGCCTGGACGTGGAGGCAGCCCTGGGATTTGGGGTTATTTTTGGGGCTGTCTGGTTGCCTGCTCCAGTTGTGCTCTTTTCCCTGCACTCGATGTGGTTTCGTGTGTGTCAAAGGCTTGTCTCGAGATGTAGAGCTGGTTCTTGAAAGGAGATTTAATTAATTAATTAGCTGAGCGCTTTGAGATCGGCAAAGAAAAATTCCTGCCCGGAGGATTCCTGGTTTTTCTCCTGGAATTGCCATGTTCCAAGTGACACATTCCTCGTCTGACACACATATGGATCCCAGATAAGGAGCTGGTTGAGTAAAAAAAAAAAAAAACCAACAAAAAATTGGAAAAACGGGAGTGGGAAGTTGCCAGGATGGGTGATCATGGAATCATCAGTGGGATAAATCCATGAAAATGTGACAAGGAACAAATCCCCCTTCCCTGTCTGCCCATGGGATTCCTGGAGCCACTTTGGGGCAGAAGGGCTGATTTAGGATTTCATGGGTAACAGTGGGGCCATAGCAGCAATAGGATGGGTTTTCCCTGGCTGTAGGAGGACAGGGGACACAATGGAGTGAGGTGGCTGCTGTCCCCACCTGCTTTGGGGCTAAAGGGTAAAAAAATGCCCAGAGGCCTTTGTGCACCTGGATTGCCCTCTAAAAACCCCAAAGCCAATATCAAAGTGCAACAGAACAACCCTATTTCCTGTGTCCTTGTCCTGTCATTTATCTCCAAGAATATTTCCCATTTTCCCATTTTTTTACCAGGCGCTTGTCTTGGGTGGAAACAAGAAACCCACACTGCTGTGCAGGAGTTCTTCCCTCATGCACCCAACTCTATCCCAATGTTGGGATATTTTTCTATCCCAATGTTGCAGGATATTCTTCAACCCCAATGGTGAGGGATATTCCTCAATCCCAATGCTGAGAGAGATTTTTCAATCCAAACATTGAGGGATACTTTTCTATCCCAACATCAAGGAATATTTTTCCATCCCAGCATTGTGAGATATTTTCCTATCCCAATATCGAGGAATATTTTGACTCACCCAACCCACCTGGGAATTCCCATTCCCATTCCCGTTCCCGTTCCTGGTCCCATTCTCATTCTGTTCCAGTTCCATTCCCATTCCCATTCCCATTCCCATTCCCATTCCCATTCCATTCCCGTTCCCTTTCCGTTCCCTTTCCATTCCCTTTCCGTTCCCGTTCCCATTCCCATTCCCGTTTCCATTCCCATTCCCTTTCCCATTCCCATTCCTATGCCCATGCCCATGCCCATGCCCATTCCCATTCTGTTCCCATTCCCATTCCCATTCCCATTCCGTTCCCATTCCCGTTCCCGTTCCCATTCCCATTCCCATTCCCATTAGATTCCCATTCCCATTCCCATCCCATTCCCATTCCCGTTCCCATTCCCATTCCCATCCCATTCCCATTCCCATTAGATTCCCATTCCCATTCCCATTCCCATTCCCATTCCCATTCTGTTCCCATTCCGTTCCCATTCCCGTTCCCGTTCCCATTCCCATTCCCATTCCCATTCCGATTCCCATTCCCATTCCCATTCCCATTCCCATTCCCATCCCATTCCCATCCCATCCCCATTCCCATCCCATTCCCATTCCCATCCCATCCCCATCCCATTCCCATTCCCATTCCCATTAGATTCCCATTCCCATTCCCATTCCCATTCCCATTCCCATTCCCATTCCCATTCCCATCCCATTCCCATTCCCATTCCCATTCCCATTCCCGGTGCTGCGGCGATGGATCTCCCGCCGCATTCCCACGGCTCTGCAGGCTCAGCCAGCCCATTCCAGCCCGGCCTGGCTCTCCGGGGTCACCGTTCATGTTTACTGGCGGGAAGGAGGCCGCGGCAAACATTCCCAAACATTCCTGCTGGCAGTCTCAGCCGGCCGGCAGCTCTCCCACCCTGGGAACGGCGGCCGGACACAGCGTCCAGCTCTGCCCACCCACCGCAGGTGCAGCCACGGGGGACAGCGCCCTGGCGGCCCTTTTGGGGTTCCTTTAAGGGCACTGAGGTTTGGGGGATTCAGGGTCAGCCTGGAGAGCCTTTGGATGGAGCCTGACCACACCACCCCGTTCCAGGGATTCTCCAGAGGGCAGCTGGACCCCAAATCCTTTTCCCCTCCCACTGCACCATCAGGGGGTTGTGTCCCACAGCTCCACCCCAAATCACCAGAAAAATGCCCTCCTGGAGTTTTACCCCCCTGAGTCCCTCCTGACCCTAATAAGACCACAGCAGGAGCCAAGAGCTGAGCCTTCCCTTCCCCAGGGCCAGCCAGGGGTGCAGCTTTCCAGCAGGAAAACCCCACACATCTGGCAGGAGCCGAGGAGGAGCTGCCAGGGAGGGCAGGAAGTGGCCGGAGAGGTCAGAGGGAGAGCAAACATCCCAGCCCTGCCAGCGCCACAGCACAAAGAGCCTCTTCTGGAATCGGGGTGAACCCTTGGGGGCTTTGGGGAGGGAATTTGGGACTGCCTGGGAGAGCAGCTCAGTCCCTAAAAAAGTGTGGGAGCATCACTCTGGGTTTTCCTGCAGCTGGGAAACTTCTTTAATTGGATCAGGGTTTGAAGTTGCAAATGTTTGCAGATGAGAAGTTTTGTGTCCCTGCTCTGCCCACAGATGTGCATGAATATGAGATATATTTAGGATTATATTAATTATACTCATCCCTGAGTGGGAAAAGCAGGTGTCAGAGACAGGTCTAGGCACCCTGAAATTCCTTTTCCAAGAGGAGAAGGGCAAGAAGAGCCCGACAGAGTCCAGGACAGAGCCAGGCTTTGGGCTCACTGATCCCTTAAAAAGCCTCTCTCTGGCTGGGGCACAAGGGATGCTCAGCTGACATCGAGATCCCCCAAATCCCAAATCCCAAATCCACCCCTTCCCCTCCACGAACCAAAACCACCAGAATACAGTCCAAAAAGCCCCGTGCACAGCTGGAATCTCCTCTCTCCGCCCCGGGAAGGGAATTTTCCCCTCTCCCGGCGCTCCGGGAGTGCTGCAGGGAGCAGGGCTCGCTGGTATTTACCGAGGCCGAGGGGCTGCTGGGGCGAGCGCTGAGCAAACAGCTCCGGAGCAACCCCCGCCCGCCCCGCAGCTCCTGGAACAAAGGAAACCTTCCCGGGCGGGCGGAGGGACAAAGAGGCACCGAAATGCTTCCCCCAAGGCCACCTGTGGCAGGGAGGGAGCGGGGGATGCTCGGGGACGGGAGGTGACACAGTGGGGACTGGACAGCCCTTGGGGACCAGGGAGTGAACATTTCCCTGTGCCAGCTTTTCTCTGAGCCTCCTGCCCTCTCTGGCCTGGGCTGGGCAGACTCTGCACTTGCCCACAAACCCAATTTTTGCTGCTTTCTGCTCAAAAAAGAGCAAGAAAAACCTCCGGCTCAGCCAGTTTTGCTGTGGCCCAAAGGGACACTCAGAGCCAGACCAGGCTGGAGCATCCCTGAGGATCCCAAAGGATCCCTGAGGATCCCAAACTCCTCTCCCAAGCCTGGCTGCCCCTCTGGCCAGAGCTCTATCCATCCCTCCACCGCTGCTCCCTCCAAGCCGCCTCTTTTGGGGCTGTTGTCTGGCGCAGTTTTATTTTTCTTTTTTCTTTTTTTTTTTTTTCATATTTAATATTAATGGTAATGACTGTGGCAGGGAGATAATGAGCTCCCAGCCAGATTAGAAGGGGGTCGCCTCTTATCTGGGCCTGTTGAAGACTCATGTCTTTCACCTGCTCCTTTAATATCCCCCATCTTTCATTCCTACCGCCGAGCCCCCTCCCACTGTCCTAGAACAAAAGGGGTATTATTGTCCGGGGTCTTTTCAGGCTGGAGCCAGGAAGACCTCCTCCCTCCCCCAGCCGCTCCCCGAATGTGCAGCAGTTTGAAATGAGCCTTTTTCCTTCCCCGGCAGGAGATTAGCTCGGTTTGACAAGGCGGTGAACTTTAGGCAGGGTGAAATGGGGTCTCCTTGGGGAGCGCGGGCAGTTCAGCCCTGACTAATTCTGACAAAGAGAGGCACCGCGGAAAAAAAAAAAAAGAAACCCAAAAAAAAAAAAAAAAAAAAAGAGAGAGAGAGAAAAAAAAATTAAAATAAGAAAAACAAGCGAGAGCTGCAGAGGAGGTAGGAGAGGAGAGGAGGGGAGGCTCGGGGGAAGGAGGGAGTGAGGAGGATGGAGGGAGGGAGGAAGCAGGGATGGGAGGCCAGAGGGCACGTTCCCGAGTGGGGCTGGGCTGGAACTCCGGGATTTGCTCCTTGGAGGAGGGAATCACCTCCCTGTGCAACCTCAGCACGGCCAGGACTCACAGGCCTCCTGCTTTCTCCCAGAATCCCATTTCTTTATCATTTTCAAGCTCTTTGGGAAGCCTTTGGCAGCAACACCCCAGACTTGCTTGGAAAACACAAACCAAAGCCTCGAGACACAGAGCTCAAACAAACCAACAACCCCACATCCCACAGAGTGAAAAATCGGGATTTGAACGCAACGAAACCCCAACGATCCCATCTGAAGCTGCTGCCGGTGCGTCAGAGGCCAGAGTTTGTGCAGGGACTTGTGATGGTGACGTGCCCAGGGTGTGGGTGGTGACGTCGGTGAGGGATTAGGGGAGAGATTGGCAGAGGGAAAGGAGAACGCTTTCCCGGGGCAGTGTCTCATCCTGGGGTGTCTTCCACCTCGAAAAGGCTTGGAAGGGAGGCAGGGAAGGCTGTGGATGATGGGAATGTGACCTGCAGGGCTGGGAGGGACGAGGTGCTGCCTGTTCTCAGTGCTCCGGGCACAGGAAAGGGAACATTTCCCTGTTTTACCTCTACCTGGGCCCTTCCCAAGCACAGCCCACGCAGGTGCTGACGGAGAATCCACTTGGGAATATCCTGTTTTCCTGTTTTTCCTGGGGAAGGAAGGTGCCGTGTTCTCCTGCAGCTGAGAAACTTCTTTAATTTGATCAGGATTTGAAGTTGCAGACGTTTGCAGATGAGAAGTTTTGTGTCCTTGCTCTGCCCACAGACCCTCACGAATATCAGATATATTTAGGATTGTATTTATTACACTCATGGGCACAGCCCTGAGTGGGAAAGCAGGTGTCAGAGACAGCTCTGGGCACCCTGAAATCCCGTTTCCAAGAGGAGAAGGGGAAGAAGAGCCTGAAAAACCCAGGGCAGAGCCAGGGTTCTGGGTTCACTCGTCTCTCAAAAAGCCTTTGGTCCCCACGGAAGGGACTGTCACGCAGCCTGCCCCCGAGCACGCCGCTGGCCTGTCACTCAGGATGTTCCCATCGGAGCTCTGAGCCAAGATTCAGGCTCCAGACAGCACACCAGGGCTGCTGCCACCCATTCCTGCCAAAATCCCAGCCTGCCTGTGCTCCCAGGTGTGTTCTCACCCAGCACCCACCCTCCGTGTCCCCTCAGTTCCAGGGCGAGGTGACAACCCCAGCAGGCGCCACCCATGCTCTGGTGTCCCTGCCCCTGCCCTGCAGGACATTTCCTGCCAGTGGCCCTGAAATCTGCCCGTCCTGCCAGGAGATTCCTCCCTAATGCTCATTAAGCCGCTTGCAAATCCCGGGCTGAACATGGCTGCACGAGTTTAATAAAGCGAGAGACAGATGCCATCAATCACCCGGGCCAGCCTCACATCTGGGGGAAATCCAGGGCCATTCCTCTCCTTCCTTCTCCCCACCCTCGTGTCCCACAAGGACACAGCTCAGGATTTACCAGGCTGATCCCATCCCGGGGTGGAATTCCTGCCCCGCTCAGTCCTTGTTCCCCATCAAGTGGATATTGGGGTTTGGCACCGGCTGCCCTCTGGGATTTTGGGATTTCCATCCTGCTGTCCAGTTTGGTGGCCTTGGGAAGGTCGGGGAATGCCCCATGAGATCTCAGCACTCCCGTCCTGGTGGGGCAAAGCAAGAGAGGGAGCAGGGAGGGGAAAAGGCACAGGAGGCAGGGAGGGGAGCAGAGCTGGTGCTTTATCCCTGCACCTTCCCACTGCCCTCTGATTTTTGGGATTGCTTTCCAGCAGGAGGACAATCCCTCAGCAGGGCCCAAAGCTCAGATTTTTGGGTTAATTTCAGACCGTGGCACCTACTCTCCCCATCTGGAACAAATCCACACCTTTCCCCACTGCTTCCATCGAGTGGGAGACAACATTTCTGCAGCAGATGTTCCTTCTGGAGGAGCCAAGACCTCTCTGATGTCTCCGAGCACTGCACAGCCGCAGGATGCTGGAGCTGTCCCAATCCTTGGGAACAGGGAGCAGCTCCCATTTATTTGTTTTACACCCTCCTGCCCTTCTAAAGTCAGTGTTGAAAAGCACAGATCCATCAGGTGCTCATTCTGGGATGGAGCTCACCCACACTCGGCTCCTCCAGCCCTGATTTCATTTTATTTCCAGCCCTGGCAGGAAGGTGAGGGACAGGTGAGAAGACTGAGGGGTTTGTGGGCTGATTGATTCCCCCAGTTTCTTTTTGGGTGTAGCTGACTTGTGTTCTGAGGGTTTCCACTCGTGCCTCAAACCCTTGCCCACCTCTCTCACCACTTCCCAGAGCTCTGCCGGGAATTCCTGACGGGAATTCCCCTGTTTGCTCGCTGTGGAGACCACAGGGGAACCAGGAAAAATAGCCCAGCAGGAGCCAGTGCTTAGCTAAAGCTGCCTGCTCAATCAAGTGGTCTTTACGGGTTTAGGGAGGCTCTTCCCCCTGTCCCCAGGGCTCTGCTGTCCCCTGGGTGTCACTCCGAGTGACAGACACACGGAGCTCAGGCTCCCACACAAAGTCCTGCCGAGCCCCAAACTCGCAGCCCTGCTCGGTTTGGCAGGAGGCTGGATGTGTATTTATTAAAAAAAAAAAAAAAGGAAATAAAACAACAGCGAGATGGGAGGATTTGACGCTCTGAGCTCTTGATGCTTCGGCACAAGGATGGGTTATGGATAATGCAGCGCCGTGGGATGGGAATAATGCAGGGGGTTTACTCTGGGTTTGTCTCCAGCAGCTGCCCAGGGATCCAAAATCGTTGGATCTGAGCTGTTTAGTGCATCCAGCTGGGATGTGAAGGTTCCTGGGTGCCTTTCCCAGCGGGTGGGGGTGAATTCCTGCGTGGTTACAGGTCCTGCTAAAGCCGAGCTCTTCCCTGTTCCCTCAGCCCTGGGGGTGGCTTGGGTGGGATGTGGGAAAAGTCACCCCCAGAGCCCGTGGGATGATGGGCCCTGTACCACTTCAGGTGGATTTTGGGGTGGGAAGTGGTGGCTGGGATGAGCAAAGTTGGGTTTGGGGCATCCTCATGGCAACTCTGGCTATTGGGATGTGCTCACAGCTTACCGAGCTCTTCCCTCTTCCCTCAGCCCTGGGGATGGCCTGGGTGGGATGTGGGAAAAGTCACCCCCAGAGCCCATGGGATGATCGTCTCTGTCCCTTTTCAGGTGGATTTTGGGGTGGGAAATGGTGCCTGAAGGGGTTGGGATGAGCAAAGTCGGGTTCAGGGCATCCTCACAGGATGTGCTCACAGTTCACCAAGCTCTTCTCTCTTTCCTCAGCCCTGGGGATGGCTTGGGTGGGATGTGGGACAAGTCACCCCCAGACCCATGGGATGATGGGCCCTGTCCCTTTTCAGGTGGATTTTGGGGTGGGAATTGGTGGGTGGGATGAGCAAAGTTGGGTTCGAGGAATCCTCATGACAACTCCACGTATTAAGATGTGCTCACAGCTTGCTGAGCTCTTCCCTCTTCCCTGGGGATGGTTCGGGTGGGATGTGGGATGAGTCACCCCCAGAGCCCATGGGATGATGGGCCCTGTCCCTTTTCAGGTGGATTTTGGGACAGGAAGTGGTGCCTGAAGGGGTTGGGATGAGCAAAGTTGGCTTTGGGGCATTCTCACAATAACTCCAGATATTGGGATGTGCTCACAGCTCGCCGAGCTCTTCCCTCTTCCCTGGGGATTGTTCGGGTGGGATGTGGGATGAGTCACCCCCAGAGCCCATGGGATGATGGGCCCTGTCCCTTTTCAGGTGGATTTTGGGACAGGAAGTGGTGCCTGAAGGGGTTGGGATGAGCAAAGTTGGGTTCAGGGCATCCTCACAGGATGTGCATAGAGCTTGCCGAGCTCTTCCCTGTTCCCTCAGCCCTGGGAGGTGGGATGTGGGATGAGACACCCCCAGACCCATGGGATGATGGTCTCTGTCCCAGTTCAGGTGGATTTTGAGGTGGAAGTGGTGCCTGAAGGGGGTGGGATGAGCAAAGCTGGGTTCGGGGCATTCTCACAGCAACTCCAGATATTAGGATGTGCTCACAGCTCGCCGAGCTCTTCCCTCTTCCCTGGGGATGGTTCAGGAGGGATGTGGGACAAGTCACCCCACGGAGGATGGTCCCTGTCCCAGTTCAGGCGGATTGTGGGGTGGGAAGTGGTGCCTGAAGGGGTTGGGATGAGCAAAGTCATGTTGGGGCATTCTCACGGCAACTCTGGATATTGGGACATGCTCACAGCTTGCCAAGCTCTTCCCTGTTCCCTCAGCCCTGGGGATGGCCTGGGTGGGATGTGGGACAAGTCACCTCCAAAGCCATGGGATGATGGTCCCTGTCCCTTTCCAGGTGGATTTTGGGGTGGGAAGTGATGGTTGGGATGAGTAAAGTTGGGTTCGAGGAATCCTCACGACAACTCCGGCTATTAGGATGTGCTCACAGCTCATCCTCCTCACAGTGACCCTACAGGCTTCCCCCTCACCCTTTCAGCCTCAAATAGAGCAGAAGGAGGTGCAGGAAAGCTCCAGAGGCTCGGGAAGGGCTGGATCCCGGGAAGGGCTGGGCTGATCCCGGGAAGGGAAGGGCTGATCCCGGGAAGGGCTGGATCCCGGGAAGGGCAGGGCTGGATCCCGGGAAGGGAAGGGCTGATCCCGGGAAGGGCCGGGCTGATCCCGGGAAGGGAAGGGCTGATCCCGGGAAGGGAAGGGCTGATCCCGGGAAGGGTTGGATCCCGGGAAGGGTTGGATCCCGGGAAGGGAAGGGCTGATCCCGGGAAGGGCCGGGCTGATCCCGGGAAGGGCCGGGCTGATCCCGGGAAGGGAAGGGCTGATCCCGGGAAGGGAAGGGCTGATCCCGGGAAGGGCTGGATCCCGGGAAGAGAAGGGCTGATCCCGGGAAGGGCTGATCCCGGGAAGGGCCGGGCTGATCCCGCCAGGAGCCGCGCAGTCCGGCCGGGCTGCGGTGTGGGATAAGCGCCAAACCCCACATGTGGGATCCATTATCCAGCCCGGCTCAGGGGGACTTCTCCCTCTGCCACTCACCTATCCCGCCCGTGTGGCAGCGGGGATGGCAGCGAGGTTTGCACAGCTGGAATAAATCGCAGGGAGGAGGAGGAGGAGGGGTTTGGGAGAGACAAAAACCAACATTGAACTCGGGAGGGAAGAAAGACAGTATTAGGGGAGGTAATGGGGAAAATGTGTGTGTGAGAGGGAAGGGGGGGATTTTATTTACGCGCTGTTTGTTTGGGGTTGCCCACACACGGTGAGAGCTGGGCAGTGGCTGGGATCCAAAATCCCGGCAGGAGACTGGGGAGAGAAGCAGAAAGAGGGGAAAAGAGGAGGGAAATGGGGGAAGAAGGGAAAAGGAGGAGGGAAATGGGGAAAAAAGGGAAAAGGAGGAGGGAAATAGGGAGAAAGAGGTGGGGTTAGGCAAGGAAACAAAAGTGTGGCACTTGTTTGGGAGGAGAAGGAGTTGAGGGGATGGAGGATCTCTGGGATTGGTCATGGTGGTGACTGGGCTGGGAAATCCCGGGACAATCCCTGTTCCCCTCTGGAAAATCACCGAGCTTGATGATGCCTTGCTGCCCCATCATCCTCTCTGAAGGATCTCCCACCCCAGAGCTCCCCAGGGAAAGGTTTCCTCCTGCCCCCCTCTCCCCCCCGCCCCACGCCATGAAATATTGGAATTAATATCATAACACACCTTAATAATATTATCCCTGGTCGAGTCCATAAAAGTCCCCTCTTGCATTACGGCATTTGAGAGACTATTAAGTTTTAAGGCCACGAGACCTCCGTGAAGGAGAGAAGTCATTTCCATTTTCCCTCTCTTCCCGGAGCCCTGGGCTTTATGGGGCAGGCAGGAGCTGGGATTGATGAGCCCTGTGGCCACCTCGGCCATCCCAGTGTGTCCCCAAGGATGGGGCTTGGAGTGGCTGATTCTCCTTTTTTTTTGGCTCTTCCCGAATTTCAGATGTTTGGGGGAAATGCGGTGTGGGTTTGACCCACAACAGTGTGAGGGTGTGGGGTGGGACAGGTGATGGGGCTGAGATCCTCCTGGGCAGCTGAATTCCTTGCAAAAGTGCAGAGAGAGTGGAAAATCCAGAATTTTGCCTCAAAATGGGGATGACAGTGACAGCGGCCAGCACGGCCTGGGGACTTTCCTGCAACACACAGGGAGGTTGTTGGCTCTCCTCTCCCTTTCCTCAGCATCACTTGGGGGTGAAACCCCAACGGGACTGAAGCACAAGGAGTTGATCCTTGTGGGGTCATGCAGGAGCTGGGGGTGACAGCAGTGGTGACACGGAGGTGGCACAAGTTCACCGAGAGACACTTGGAAAGGGTGGCAGGGAGGGAAGGGTTGGCAGAGCTCAGAGGTGAGAATATTGGAGTTTGGGGCTTTATTCCTGGCATGGATGAGCTGTAGGAATTTCAGGGATTGTCCCCAAAGAGCAGGGAGGGATCACAGCCCAAAGCTGGTGTCACAAGGAGGGGACAGGAGGAGCTTCAGGGAAAGGCAAACAGTGACATCAGTTCAGTGGGAACAACCCTCAGCAAGCCAGAGCACAAGGGGAACCACAGGAAATGATGGCAGGAAAGGGGAATGGAGAATAAATGGCCTTTATCAGGAATTTTGTGCTGATTTTGGGCAGCTGCATCAATCCAGATTCACAGATTTCTGCCTCGGTGAAGGCAGCAGAGTGATTTACCTTTTGATTGTGATTTACATTGTGGTTTACCCTGAATTCAGAGCTCTGATTCCCTGTATTTAACTCCCCCATCCCATCCCATATCCCATATCCCATATCCCATCCCATCCCAATCCCATATCCCATCCCATCCCAATCCCTGCAGGAGCTCAGCATCATCAAATTTTGGGATCCCAAAATTCCACCTCTTCACCTCCGTGTTGTTCTGCCATAAAAGAGGCTCACAAGAAATATCTTTTTTTTTCCCCCTAAATCACAATTTCACGAAACAAAACCCAAACGAATTTCACCCGAACCAGATAAAACCCCCATCCTTCCAATTGGCCAAGGAGATTTTGGAAACGGGATCACGGCGGGCTTGGAAAACCATCATGCCAATTAAAAAAAAAAAAAATTAAAAAAATCACCTTTCCCATTTATTATTATGTAAAATCTGCTGCTCTTTAGGGCAATCTCATGGTTGTGAAGGGGTCAGGGGAGCTGATTTATGATCAGAGAGCTCTTGGCATCGGCAATATTGTATATGTTTTAATTCGGAACCTTAATAATCCATCCGACGTGCAGCACTTGATCACGGCGCTCATTCCTCACGGGTCGTTTCGCCACCTTCACCTCCTCTCCCAACCTCTTCCCTGTGCCAAAGTCGAGCGAAATCCAACTTTTCCCTCTGGAATCGACATCCCCAAAAAAACCCCCAGGGTGGCAGAAACATCGGTGCCTTGTCACCATCCAAAGTGACAAAGCTTCCTGCTGTCACCAAGGGGAGGCTTCTGCTCTGGGGAAGGGAAAACCTGGTGTTTGACTGGATTTTTTGTGGGGGAATTCTTCCTCTGGAAGGGAAAAAGAATTCCTGGCTTTTTTTTCCTGAGGATTTTTTCCTGAGGTTTTATGTGTAAAGATGGTTTTGTTCCTCTGTGTGGTGGCAGGTGATGCTCGGAAGAACCAAAAATGAGTTTTTGCTGAGCCACCACCTTGGGTCAGTGTGCCCAACAGGATTTGAGTGACAATTTGTGTCCTTTGGGGTGAAGAAAGGGGAAATCAGGGCTGCTGGGTGAATTCTGAGCTGGGGAATCTCATTCAGAGAGGACACAGAGGCTGATGGTGGAAATCTGGCTCAGGGTCTGTCCTGCTCTGATTGCACAGGATTCTCACTCAAAACCCCTACTCCCTTCTCAGAAGAACCAAAATGAGTTTCCACAGGATTTGAGTCCCAGCCCGTGTCCAGTGGGGTGAAGAAAGGGGAAATCAGGGCTGCTGGGTGAACTCTGAGCTGGGGAACCTCGTTCAGGGAGGATTCAGGATGGTGTAGAGCTGGCTCAGAAGGTCTGTCCTGCTCTGATTGCACAGGATTCTCACTCAAACAATCTCCAGCTCTAAAATCAAAATGAGTTTTTGCTGAACCACCACCTTGGGTCAGTGTGCCTGACAGGATTTGGTGACAACCTGAATCCAGTGGAGTGAAAAAGGGGAAATCAGGGCTGCTGGGTGAATTCTGTACTGGGGAATCTCGTTCAGGGAGGATTCAGGATGGTGTAGAGTTGCTCAGAAGGTCTGTCCTGCTCTGATTGCACAGCATTTACACTCAAACAATCTCCAGCTCTGAAGAACCAAAATTTAGTTTCTGGTGAGCCACTTCCTTGGGTCAGTGTGCCTGACAGGATATGAGTGACAATTTGTGTCCAGTGGGGTGAAGAAAGGGGAAATCAGGGCTGCTGGGTGAACTCTGAGCTGGGGAATCTCGTTCAGGGAGGATTCAGGATGGTGTAGAGCTGGCTCAGGGTCTGTCCTGCTCTGATTTCACAGGATTCTCACTCAAAAAACCCCAAATGCCCTGCTCAGAAGAACCAAAAATGAGTTTCTTCTGCACCACCACCTTGGGTGTGAGTGACAACCTGTGTCCATTGGGGTGGAGAAAGGGGAACTCAGGGCTGCTGGGTGAACTCTGAGCAGGGCAATCTCGTTCAGGGAGGACACCCGAGGCACAAATCCCTCTGCAGGCAGCTCAGGGTCTGTCCCGCTCCGATTTCACAACATTCCCACCCCGACAACCCTGAGCGCCCTGCCCAGCACCCCCTCCTCACCCCGGGGCTGTGTCCCCTGTCCCCCTGCCATCCCGAGCTGTTTATTGGATTGTTTTCCCTGCTCCTGGTGGCAGCGTTTCCCTGCCATTAAACCCTGCCAGCCGCGCTCTGACTGGGTAATTTAAAGCTATAGTTAAATTATGACTTCTCTGAACCTGTTGTGGCACTGACGCATAACCCTAATTAAATGATCGCATCCATTCCAAAGCCAGTCTTTTCTCCCCTCAAACGTTAATTACAACATAAGAGGCTTTAATGGCTCGCCTCACCTCCAGCTCCTCGAAAGAAAGGTCATGCGATTAATTTTCGTCATTAATCTTTTCCCAATGTGGACATTGTGCTGTCACTGGAGCCTATTAAAGCCCCTTTGCCCCCCTCCCCTTCTTCTGCCTTCTCCCCCCTCGGTTTCTCCCCCCCAACCCCCGAGTGAGGCAGGGAACAAAAATATTGGAGCTCCACTTTGGCTCTGGTGCCTTCCCGGGGCTTGGGAGGAGCTGGGGACATGTCCCAGGTGTCACTGTCCACCTGAGAGCTGCCCAGGGGATGGTTTGGGGATGATTTTGGGGTGGTTTGAGGATGATTTTGGGGAGATGGGGATATTTTGGGGTGGTGGGAATGGTTTGAGGGTGGTTGGGATGATTTGGGACCCCCTGAGACCTGCACAGGGGATGATTTGGGGGTGATGGGAATGATTTTGGGGTGATGGGGATGATTTGGAGGTGGTTGGGGATGATTTTGGGGTAGTGGGGATGGTTTACGGGTGGTTGGGATGATTTGGGAACCCCTGAGACCTGCACAGGGGATGATTTGGGGATGATGGGGATGGTTTGGGGGTGGTTGGGGATGATTTGGAGGTGGTTGGCGATGATTTTGGGGTAGTGGGGATGGTTTGAGGGTGGTTGGGATGATTTGGGAGCCCCTGAGAGCTGCTCAGGGGATGATTTGGAGGTGATTTTGGGGTGATGGGGATGATTTGGAGGTGGTTGGGGATGATTTGGGGTAGTTTGGGATGATTCTGGGGTGATGGGGATGATTTGGAGGTGGTTGGGGATGATTTTGGGGAGGTTGGGGATGATTTTGGGGAGGTTGGGGATGATTTGGGGGTGATGGGGATGATTTGGGGGTGATGGGGATGATTTGGGACCCCCTCAGAGCTGCACAGGGGACAGTTTGGGGATGGTTTGGGGGTGGTTGGGGATGGTTTGGGGGTGATGGGGATGATTTGGGACCCCCTGAGCACTGCACAGGGGGCGGTTTGGGAATGATTTTGGGGTGATGGGGATGTTTCCAGGGTGGTTTGGGATGGTTTGGGATCCCCTCAGAGCTGCCCAGGGCACTGAGGTGGCAACGTGAGGTTGGTGGTGGAGCTCACTGAGGTTTTCCTGTGGACAGCTGGACAGACCCAAAGGCAGGGATGGTGTGAGATGGGGACATGGGACAGCAGGGGGGTGGAAAGGGCCTGGCCATGCCCAGCCAGGGAGGGCACAGCTCTGGAGAAGACCCCAAACCCTCCCTGTTCCCAGCACCAGCTACAGCCACCACTGCAGAAGGACCTTCTCCAAACCCCCTTTTGGGTTTTTCCTCCTTTTCCCCCAAGGAAACGGGCATTTCTAACCTCCACGAAACCTCGGTGTGGTGGCAGGTGATATTTGGAAGCACCAAAAATGAGTTTTTGCTGAGCCACCTCCTTGGGTCAGTGTGCCTGACAGGATTGGAGTGACAATTCGTGTCCTTTGGGGTGAAAAAAGGGGAAATCAGGGCTGCTGGGTGAATTCTGAGCTGGGGAATCTCGTTCAGGGAGGATCCAGGATGGTGGAAATCTGGCTGAGAAGGTCTGTCCAGCTCTGATTTCACGGGATTCTCGCTCAAAAAACCCTGAGTGCTCTGCCCAGAAGATCCAAAAATAAGTTTTTGCTGAGGATTTCAGTCCCAGCCCGCGTCCAGCGGGGTGAAAAAAGGGGAACACCTCGGGATTCTGCCCCGTTCCAGGCGCTGGGCGCGCAGGGAGCTCAGCGCTCACACCCTCCCTTAATTCGCCGTATTGTTTCAGCCGAGACGAGGGCCTGAATAATTCCCTTTTATCCCGGGTGACGTAATCGGGGAGCAAGTTGCAGCACGGTGGGGGCTGGCAGAACGCAGAACGCTCCTCGCCGTGGCAGCTTCGGGCGCAAACCGCCCCGGGATGCAGAAATCCAGGGATCTGTCGCAGCCCGGGCCGGCGGTGCCGCATCCCCAGGCTCTCGGCGTGCCCCAGTTTGAGGGGCTGCGAGCTCTCCTGAAGGGTATGACCCACTTCCCAGCCCTCCCTCCGGCTCGCTGACATCCTTTCTCGCCAGTTCCCGAGGGCGGCTGCTCCTGGGGGAAAATCCTGGAGTGTTTTAATAAAGAGGAGACAGATGGCTGTCACCTCCCGGCCGGGGGAATGTGGGAGTGGGAAGAGGGGGAAGAACAGGGCAGAGGCGGGATGATCCTATTTTGGCCGGGATGATCCTGTTTTGGCCAGGATCTTTCCCTCAAGGCATGGCTAGCTGGCTCCTCCGCAGCCTCGAGGATCTCCCTGGGTTTAGACATCTCAGGATGTGGATCTTCATCCCTTTCCCTGCAGGGTTTGGGGAGCTCCTTGTCCCTCCGGCAGGATTTGGGCTCTGTCTGCACTCTAGGCTCATCCCTGGATCTTCCTCCAGGCCTGGGGTGAGCAAGGAAGGAATCCTGGATGTGCTTTTTCCCGGGAATTTGTTGGTAGCCAGGGCAGGGTGAAGAGATCAGGATGGGGCTGGCAGATTCCGTGGGAATTTGGGAATTGGAGCAGACCTGGGGCCAAGCCTGGCTGGGGGGTGTGCCACCCAAAAACCCCTCTGCTCCTTGGGATTCCTCTGGCCCTCTTCCCACAGCAATCAGGGATGGTGAAATTCCCGGGAATGGGTGCTGAATGAGCAGACAGGACAATATTCCCTCCCCGTCCCGTGAAAACCCTCGGGGAGTTTGGCTGAGCTGAGCACTGCGACCTCAGCGAGTAGCTCTGGGGCTAAAATCAGCTCCAGGGAATCCTTCCCACCCAAATAATCCTGGAAAGAGCCTCTGCAATCGTAGAAAAATCAGGGATTCACATCCTGGGGCTTTGCTGGTGTCTCCGGGATGGAATGATAGGAAGAAAGGGGATGGGGAAGTGTGACAGCAGCTGGACAAGTGACCCCAGAGCTGCTGAGATCAACAGAGCTGCGATGGTTTCACTCCCTGGGCCTTTCTCACCTTGAACGGTGCTCAATCACCTGATAAGAGAGCAGCAGCCAAAATATGAATCCCGCCCGAGCTTCAGACTCTACAACCGTAATTAACACATCCCCGGCCGGCAGTTTATTGTCGGAAAATAAACAGCTGATGGGTAAAGCCTTCGCAGAGAGTCCTGTGCCCTGGAGCAGCACTGCAGTGAGTGTTCAGATGTTACATTTCAGACCAGCTGCAGAATATAATTGGGATATCCTATAAAGAGGGGGAAAAAGGGATCGGGATGAATTCCTTCATGGCTGGGCAAAACTAGGGATTGGTGAGCACAGCAGGGCATGATTTGGGTTAATGAGGGAGGTGTCAGGGGTGTGAGGGTGCTGGGCTGCTCTGGGGGCTCTGTGCCAACCCCAGCGGCAGAAATCGCTGCTCCCCACAAGCTTTGTGTCCCCAAAACGACAGCCTGGGGACTCGTGGCCCGCTCCTCCCGCACGGCCGGGTTTGGCAGGATGAAATCAGGATTTCTGAGGCCCCAGGTGCCGAGGGGAGCTGGAGCTGGCGGCTCAGGCGATCCTAATGGTTCTCTCCGCAGCTCTAAAAGCAGCGATTAGGAACGCTCAGCTCTGGAGGAGTCACGTCTGGTTTTCCCCCTCGGGGGAGCGGTGAGGAGCTGACCAGGCTTTACTGGGAGCACTGGGAGATGCACTCGGGTCTGGATCTCTTTGGACACCAAAGAACAACCCTTTGGCTTCATCTTCCACTGTTCTCGTGCCTCCCATCAACTCAGGACACTCCACGATTCTCCAAACATCTCCCGAGGTTTGGGGAGAAAGGCAGCAGGGCAAATTTAACACCCAACCCGGTTTAAATCAGCATTTTCTCCCCGGATAACCCCATTTTCTCCCCGGATAACCCCATTTTCTCCCCGGATAACCCCACGCCCCAGGCGCGGGCAGCGCTCAGAGACACCCCGGGATGGAAGCCAGCGATCCCGGCTGGCACTGCCAGCACATCCCTGCCAGGGCTGCTGCCAAAACCCTGGAGAAGGGAGACAATGGCAGAGCCCCGTGGCTTTCCCCGCCGCCGCCGGAGCCGCCCCGGCTCGGACACCCGCCGCTTTTTTTTTTTTTTTTTTTTCTCTTTGTCCCAAGGACATTGGGGACATCACGTCCGCAGTGCTCCGTGTAGCAGGATAATAATAATTAATAACCATTAGCAACAATAAGGATAATACCAGCGCCAGGCCGGACTGACTGTGCAGAAGAGACACTTTTTTTTTTTTTTTTTTTCCCCTCACTTTAATGAAAACAATGATTTGACTTTGAAGAAAGTGACTTTTTTTTTTTTTTTAAGTGAAAGCAGAATCCTCTCCCCTACCCCCCCGCACACTCCTTCCTCGCCCCCTCCCTCCTTTTTTTTTTTTTTTTTTTTTTTAACTCTCCTTTTTTTTCTTTTTTTCTTTTAATACTCCGCGTTCTATCATGCAAATCCCCTTTCAAATTATGAGAGTATTAGAGCCATCAGCGGTAATGTCACCGCCACAAAATGAGAGCAGGGACTTAAGCACCTAACGAACAATGAAATGTGCGAGCCCTGGGACAGGACAATTAAGAACTGGGCTTAGCCAGCCAGGGAAATTTATTGCTATCAAATCCATATTTCTATTTTCCCCCTGAACAGTAACCTATTTGAATATGATTAAAGGGTTTCATTAGAGCTGAGAGAAAGGCCCGTGTCCCGCCGTTCCCTGTGAGCTCACAAACACGCGCGCTTCGGGGAGGAGGAGGAGGAGGATGGCAGAGCAGGGAGGAAGGGAGGGAGGGGACGTGCATGGGACAGGGTGACCAGCACTCAAAGCCACTGTCGCAGGGCCCTTCCTGCGTCCCTGGCGAGCTCGGTGCTGCTGGAGGAGCTCGGGAGGAGGCAGCGGTTGGCACTGGTGCCATCCTGGGTGCTGCTGGAGAATGGAATCCAGGCTTTGACCCTGCATGCCACCTGCTCCCTGCGGCCACTGTCACCTGTCACCGTCACAGGGACACGGGGCAGGGACAGCCAGGAGGACATGGGGTGCCCGTGGCTGCTCCCCTGGGCATCTGTCACCATTGCTGGGGACACAGGGACGGCCAGGAGGATATGGGGTGCCCGTGGCTGCTCCCCAGGACACTTGTCACCATTTCTGGGGACACAGGGACAGCCAGAAGGACATGGGGTGCCTGTGGCTGCTCCCCTGGGCACCTGTCACCATTGCTGGGGACACAGGGACAGCCAGGAGGACATGGGGTGCCCGTGGCTCTCCGGGCACCTGTCACCGTTACTGGGGACACAGGGACAGCCAGGAGGACATGGAGGTGCCTGTGGCCACTCCCCTGGGCATCTGTCACCACTGCTGGGGACACAGGGACAGCCAGGAGGATATGGGGTGCCCGTGGCTGCTCCCCACGGACACTCTGTCACCACTGCTGGGGACACAGGGACAGCCAGGAGGACATGGAGGTGCCTGTGGCCCCCTGGGCACCTGTCACCATTGCTGGGGACACAGGGACAGCCAGGAGGACATGGGGTGCCCGTGGCTGCTCCCCAGGACACTTGTCACCATTGATGAGGACACAGGGACAGCCAGGAGGACAGGAGGTGCCTGTGGCTGCTCCTCTGGGCATCTGTCACCATTGCTGGGGACACAGGGACAGCCAGGAGGACAGGACATGCAGACAGACAGACGTCCCTCCCTCCCTCCCCCCACTCAGGGTCTGTCTGAGCAGTGCTGAGAGGAGAGCAAGCTTTGGCTGGGTGAGCATCAAGGAACACCTGAAACCCCAAAAGCTTTCCCCAAAACCTTCCCCTGTCCCTCACTCTGTGTCCCCAAGGCCACAACCCCACGAGCTCTCTGCCTTTTCCCAGAGCCCACACCACTTTCCCATCCCTCCAGAGCTCTCACATTCCCTGTTTTGGCAGCGAGAGGAACCTCATCCTCTGCTCCGCTATTTATTTACTCACCGTTCCCACCCCTCACTACATCCATCACAGCAGCAAAGTCCCAGCTCACCAGATCCTCCCCAGAACAGCATTTTCTGGCATTTGCAAGCTCGATTGAGCTGTTCCTTTTTCTTGCACCTCAGCTCTCGGTCGTGCTGCAGAGCCCACGTCAGCGGGGCTGGGATGGATGGCAGAGGGAGCAGAGGGGTGCTGGTTTCTGCAGCCTGGCGAATTTGGGGAAATGAGGTACAAAACCTCGGGGGAGAGAGGAAGAGAGGGGATCTCCTGTGACCGGATTGAATCCATCCATCCAGGTGCTCCTTGCCGCTGAGAATTAATCTAGAAAGGAATAACAACACCGAGATTTGTGATGCTGGTTTACTGCTGGTGGTTCTGGAGGAGTGTGGGGTGCATTTTCCACCTCTCCAGGGCTGGAAGAGTACATTTCCCACCTCTCTGGGGCAGGAAGACTTCATTTCCCACCTTCCCAAGGCAGTAAGGATGCATTTCCCACCTATCCAGGGCAGAAGATTGTATTTCCCACCTTCCCAAGGCAGTTTATCCCCAATTTCCACCAAGACACCCTGAATTCCTTGGCTGTCCCCTTGCCCCGTGCCTGCAGAACTGTCCGTTTAACCCCCCAGCTATCTCATCCCCGATTTTTGAGGGATTTGCCGTCCCACCGTCGCTTCCCATCCGTTCAGATCGTGAGCTTTGAAAAGAACGGAGAGGCTCCGAGCTCAGACTTGAATTTCCCCCTCTCTGTCTCCTCCCGGAGCGAGCAGGGATTGATTTCCCCGCGGAATTTCTCACCCCAACGTGGGCAATTCCTGGGGCTGGAGCTGGCCGGGGTGATCCCATTCCCTCGGCTCGGATGGAGCCCCGACGGAGGTGGGGCTGAGGAACTCCCCATGGAAGGAAGGACGATCCTGCCCTCCCAAAGCCAGGATGTTTTTCCAGGTTTCTGGAAAAGGTGCTTTGCTCTACCTGGGTGATAGAACTGGGAAGGGCAGGAAGGTTTTCTGGTTATCCCTGATCTGGGTGACACGGGGGACAGCAGGGACATCGCCCCCGCAGGGACAGAGCCAGGCTGAGTGTCTCATTTCCCGCGGGATCGGTGGGAATAATCGCCGATTTTGGGGGAAATCAGCATTCCGGGCAGCGTTTGGGAACTCAGCTCGGTCCCGTTAGAGTCAATGGGACTTACGGACACGCTGAAGTTCAGCGAGCGCTCCAGCACCGCCCTGAGCGGATGCCAACAACAGTAATTAGCGCATCTCCCGGTAATTAGGGAGCGGCGGGTTTAAGGCCTCGGTGAAACCCGCCGCCTGCCCGGTGCGACCTCGGGGATGCAGCGCAGCGTTCCCGGGATGCAGCCCAGCATTCCCCACGGGAACCACGCCGCTCCTTCCTCCACCTCCTCCTCCTCTCCGCACACCTCCCATCCCGGCGCGTTCCGCGTTAATTAGCGCTCCCTAACGAGCTGGCCCGGCGGGGGTGGGCGAGCCGGCAGGACCAGGGGGACGCGGGGACAGGGTGGTGACAGCTTTGTGTCCCCGCCAGGTCGCCCCGAGCCGGGGCTGCCTCCCCTGCGCACCCCCACCCCGGCGAGGCATCGCAGCTCCTAACGAAACGGAACTGCTGCCAGATGAAATATATTACTATTAAATACTTAATTCTTCTAGTGAGCGGAGAGCAGCCAGTATGAATACGATTATTAAAGAAAATTACTTTGGCTGATCAGATATTTCTGCATACTAATTTCTGACCCTTCTTTCCTCTCTGCTTGCTTCTCATCCCTTAGAGACCAGGACAGATAAAATTCCATCACAAATAGCTGATTACTGGGGCTTGCATTAAAATCAAATTTTTTTTCCTCCCGGCGCTAATGTCCTTGCCTGAAGTAGAGGCAGCAGCTGTCAAAAAAAAAAAAAAAAAAAGAAAAAAAAAAGAAAAAAAAAGAAAAAAAAGGCTCGAGATTGGTCTAGATCTGAATATCCTGAACTTTGAGGCTTCTGCTGTTATCGGCTCGATCCAAACACTGAAGTTGGCTCTGGAAGCAGCTGGGCTGGAAGGTTTGGAGCTGGAGGAGAGAGGGAGGGATACCCTGGCTCAGGATGTTCCAGTCCTGCCCCATTCCCTCTCCAGCCCCATTCCTGCCCCATTCCCTGTTCCTGCCCCATTCCCACTCCATCCCCATTCCCACTCCATCCCCTATTCCTGCCCCATTCCTACCCCATTCCCTCTCCATCCCCATTCCTGCTCCATTCCTGCTCCATCCCCATTCCTGCCCCATTCCCTCTCCATCCCCATTCCCTCCCACCCCATTCCCTGTTCCTGCCCCATTCCTACCTCATTCCCTTGCCATCCCCATTCCCTCTCCATCCCCATTCCTGCCCCATTCCCCCTCCAGCCCTGCCTGGATTCCCAGCCGGCTCCCTGACCCTCTCTGGTTCCTGTTCAGCAGGCAGAGCCCAACTGCTGATGGGATCAGGTGGGTTAAGGGGTCAGGCAGTGGGATGAGCACCGTGGGCAGTTCAGACCCACATGGCCTCACCTCCTTGCCCTGCTCTCCCCACAGGCAGAGGGACAATGCAGGACCTCCACCAACACCCCTGTGGGTCCAACCATGGATCATGGATCAATCAGTCAATCATTTGGGTTGGAAAGGACCTCAAAGCTCATCTCCTTCCAAACCCCACCATGGACAGGGACACCTCCCTCTAGACCAGAAACTTCCTTTGAGGTTTGCCTCTCCCACCTTTCTCCCAGGCCACGATCCCCCTGGTGCCACTAAAAATAATCCCTTCCCCAGCAGTGTCACCTCCCCCTGCTGATGCACCCAGCCTGGAAAGCTCCAATTTACCTGCTCTGGACTAAAACCCTCGTGCAGGTGTCACGGTGCTGAAGCCCTAATTACAGCCTGAGTGTGTTAATTCCCAAATCCACCAGTGCCAGCAATGGGGGATCCTGGCTGCCCTCTCCCCCCTCCTCGGGGAGCTCCTGCAGGGAGCAAAGGGAACATTCAGAGCTCAACTTTGTGACCCCCAGACCTTGCTGGGGTTGGGAGGCCTTGAAGTTTGAGTTTTATGTTTGCTTCTGGGGAAGCATCCTGGTGCTGGGGAAGGGAAAAGTGGAAAGGGAAAAGGGAAAGGGAAAGGGGAAAGGGAAAGGGAAAGGGAAAAGGGAAGGGAAAGGGGAAAGGGGAAAGGAAAGGGAAAGGGAAAGGAAAGGAAGAAGAAAGTGGGAAAGGGGAAGGAGAAGGGGAAGGGGGAAAAGAGAAAATGGGAAACGGGGAAAAGGGAAAGGGGAAAGGAGAAGGGGGAAGGGGAAAGTGGAAAGAGAAGGGAAAAGAGAAGGGAAAGGGAAAAGAAAAGGGAAATGGGAAAAGAGAAAAGGGAAAATGGAAATGGAAAACAGAAAAGGGAAAAGGGAAAAAAAAAGGGAAAAGGGAAATGGGAAAAGGGAAAAAAAAGGGAAAAGGGAAATGGGAAAAGGGAAAAAAAAGGGAAAAGATAAAAGGGAAAAGGGAAATGGGAAAAGGGAAAAATGAAAAGGGAAAGGGAAAAAGAGAAAGAGAAGGGAAAAGAGAAAAGGGAAATGGGAAAAAGGAGAAGGGAGAAGGGAAAACCCCTTTGCAGGTTGCTGAGCCCTCCCGGGCTCCCCAGCTGCCCCCCGGCCAGCTCTGGGGCTGTGCCCACCAGCGCCAGCCCCGGGCACCAGCTGGAGGCTGGGCAGTGCCAGCACAGCCGGCCAGCGGCGGCGGCCCGGGCTGTGTGTGCTCAGGGAGAGGAATGTTTGTTTTCCCTTGTTGACTCTCCGAGTGAGCGCGGGGCGGGCAGCAGAGGGGCTCCGGCGGCAGCTGTTTACCCAGTGCTGCTGATAAAAACCTTTCTCCATAGGAACAGGTGGCACGGGACAGCCCCGGGACGAGCCGAGAGGCTCCCGAGCCTGCCAGGGCAGCCGCAGGGGAAAACAGATCTTTTTCGCCTGGCCTGGGTGCAGCTAGAGGAGAAAATAGATTTCTCACCTGGTTTGGTTGCAGCCAGAGGAGAAAATACATTTTTTACCTCGTTTAGGTGTAGCCAGAGGAGAGAACAGATATTTTTACCTGGCTTAGGTGTAGCCAGAGGAGAAAACAGATATTTTTACCTGGTTTGGGTGCAGCCAGAGGAGAGAACAGATATTTTCTACCTGGTTTGGGTGCAGCCAGAGGAGAAAACAGGTATTTTCACCTGGCCTGGGTGCAGCCAGAGGAGGAAACAGATATTTTTTACCTGGTTTAGGTGCAGCTAGAAGAGAAAATACATATTTTACCTGGTTTGGTGCAGCCAGAGGAGAGAACAGATATTTTCTACCTGGTTTGGGTGCAGCCAGAGGAGAAAACAGGTATTTTCACCTGGCCTGGGTGCAGCCAGAGGAGGAAACAGATATTTTTTACCTGGTTTAGGTGCAGCCAGAAGAGAAAATACATATTTTACCTGGTTTGGGTGCAGCCAGAGGAGAGAACAGGTATTTTTCACCTGGTTTGGGTGCAGCCAGAGGAGAAAATATATTTTTCACCTGGCCTGGGTGCAGCCAGAGGAGAGAACAGATATTTTTACCTGGTTTGGGTGCAGCCAGAGGAGAGAACAGATATTTTTCACCTGGTTTGGTTGCAGCCAGAGAAGAAAATATATTTTTCACCTGGTTTGAGTGCAGCCAGAGGAGAGAACAGATATGTTTTACCTGGTTTAGGTGCAGCCAGAGGAGAGAACAGGTATTTTTCACCTGGTCTGGGTGCAGCCAGAGAAGAAAATATATATTTTTCACCTGGTCTGGGTGCAGCCAGAGGAGAGAACAGATATTTTTACCTGGTCTGGGTGCAGCCAGAGGAGAGAACAGATATTTTTACCTGGTTTGGGTGCCGCCAGAGAAGAAAATACATATTTTTTACCTGGTCTGGGTGCAGCCAGAGGACAGATCAGCTATATTTTTCACCTGGTTTGGGTACATCCAGGCCGGGCTAAAACTCCAGGGGTGACGTGACCTCTGCAGAGCCTGTCCCAGCGCCTCTCCAGGCTGTCACCTGTGTCCCTGCCAGGCTGCTCCCTCCTGCTGACACAGCCCCTCCCCGGCCTTGATAACTCATGGCAGCAACACTTGCACAAATCTTTAATTGTTTAGTTTAAAGAATTGTGTTTTGACCGCAAGGGGATTTTGGCTGGAGCTCAAGAACTGATAATGATATTTTGCTGCCAAGACGTCGTCTTGGCTCTGCCTGTGTTAATGTTCACTTGCGAGAAGCTCCAATTAACTGCATCAGCTCTCACCGAGAGGGAGGGAAGGGGGAGAGGTGGTGTGTTTTGGGAAAGAAAGGGAGAGAGGGGGGAAGAGAGAGAGAGAGAGAAAAAAAGAGAGAGAGAGAAAGGGGGAAGAGAGAAAGGAGAAAAGAGAAAAAGGGGAAAAGAGAGAAAAGAGAAAAAGGAGAAAAGAGAAAAAGGGGAAAAGAGAGAAAAGAGAGAAAGGGGAAAAGAAAAAAGGGGAAAAGAGAGAAAAGAGAAAAAGGAGAAAAGAAAAAAGGGAAAAAGAGAGAAAAGAGAAAAAGGGGAAAAGAAAAAAGGGGAAAAGAGAGAAAAGAGAAAAAGGAGAAAAGAGAAAAAGGGGAAAAGAGAGAAAAAAGAGAAAAAGGAGAAAGAGAAAAAGAGAGAAAGAGGAAAAGAGAGAAAGGGGAAAAGAGAGAAAGGGAAAAGAGAAAAGGGAGAAAGAGAAAGAAAGGGGAAAAGAGAGAAAGGGGGAAAAGAGAAAAAGAGAAAGGGGAAGAGAGAGATAGGGGGAAAGAGAAAAAAGAGAGAAAGGGGAAAAGAGAAAAGAGAAAAAGGGGGAAGGAGAGAAAGAAGGAAAAGAGAGAAAGGAGAAAAGAGAAAAGGGGAAAAGAGAGAAAAGAGAAAAGGAGAAAGAGAAAAAGGAGAAAAGAGGAAAAGGGGAAAGAGAGAAAGGGAAAAGAGAAAAAGAAGGAAAAGAGAGAAAGGACAAAAGAGGAAAAAGAGAGAAAGGAGAAAAGAGAAAAAGGGGAAAAGAGAGAAAGGGGTGAAAAGGGAAAAAAGAGAGAAAGGGGAAAAGAGGAAAAAAGAGAGAAAGGGGAAAAGAGGAAAAAGAGAGAAAGGGGAAAGAGAAAGAAGAGATAAAGGGGAAAAGAGAGAAAGGGGAAAAGGGAGAAAGGAGAAAAGAGGAAAAAGAGAAAAAGAGGGAAAAGAGAAAAAGAAGGAAAATAGAAAAAGAAGGAAAAGAGAAAAAGAGGGAAAGGAGAAAAAGAAGGAAAAGCAAAGCACAACAAAATCACAGAGTCATCAGAAAAGACCTCCAAAAATGATTGAAGACCTCCAGGATCATCAAGCCCAGCCTGTGACACATCCCCACCTTGTCACCCAGCAGCAGAACCAGCACCAAGTCCCCACGGGCAGCCCAGGGCAGAGATGATTCCCAGGTTGTCCCAGCTCTGCTCCATCCCCAGCCCAGCTCCCTCTCCCCTTCCGAGCTGTCCCAGTGCAGAGAACAGGAGGGTCTGGTGACAAGAAGAGCAGTGGGCACTGTGCTGTGTCCCCTCTGGGGTCACCCCATGACTCTGGGGGTGTCTGGGTGCTCACTGCCCCCTTCCCAACCCCATTTTGGGGGCGACAGAAGCGAGGAGGAGAAGCTGAGATGTGCTGGGATTGCTCCTCCTGCCAGCCCTGGGCTGGGCTGATCCCCCTGGGGCCGGGATGGATCCCCAGGATGGACACACAGCTCCAGCTTTGCCCAATTCTGCCCCAAATCCAGCAGCAGGGCACAAATCTTCGGGAATCCGTGCCCTTCCAGGCTCTGTGTGAGCACAGACGGTGCAGCAGAGCCGGGAGGATCTTCCCCTGGGAGGGTGTGAGTTCAGCCCCATCCAGGCTGGAAAACGGGGCAGTTTGGGATGTCCCAGTGCCACCACCGCCCTGTGCCCTGCAGGTTCAGGAGCTGAACCCAAATCCAGCAGAAGTTTGGGATGAGAGGCTCCAGCCGTGCCCTGGACCAGCTGCCTGCCCGGGAGGGCAAATTCCGCCTTGTCCAGGGGGTTTGGGGGATCCAGGAGGGGGATTTGTGCGCTGTGCCCCCGGAGGGTCAGATCCTGCCCTCGGCTCACGTTACACAAACCCGCGGACAGGAAGATTTAGGAGTGGAGATGCCACACAGTGCCGGGCGTTGTTTGTGCGCCTTTGAAATCGGAGTGAGCGGGAGGAGGGAGGGAAGGGAAGGGAGGGAAGGCAAGGGGGGCACAGCCCATTCCCCTCCTCGCAGTTCCTTTCTGGCCTCGCGGGGAGCTGCCCTGACTCCCTCCGCCTCTGTTGCTTCAGGTGCAGCTCTGTTTTCTTACATGGTAATTTTTTCCTGTTTTATTATCCTCTCCCCCAGCCGCTACCAGGAGCCCCGGCCGGCGCGGGGAGCGTTTCCTTCAGCCCCAGCTGGGACGCATTTGGGCAGGGACAGCCCTGCCACCGCTCCTGGGTGGCTCCTGGGTCACCAAACCCGTCCCAGAGGCCATGGGGATGTCCCTTGGGATGTCCCTGAAGCCTCTCTGGGCACTTCTTGGAGAGTCCCATCGCAGCCACATCAAACCAGGGACACCTTGAGGGGACTTCAAGGGTCATCTGGAGGGGACCTTCACCTCCTGCCAGCTGCTTGGCATGGCCAGAGTGGCTTTGGGGCAGAGCTGAGGAGTCTGGAGCAGTTCTGTCACTATATCCAGCTGGAATTGCTGTCTGGAGCAGCTCTGTCCCTTCATCCAGCTGGAACTGCTGTCCCCAGAGGAGCCCAGAGCAGCTCTGTCCCCACATCCAGCTGGAACTGCTGTCCCCAGCCCCACGCTGTCCCCCCTCTCCTGCTCCCTTGGCTGTTCTGCATCCCCAGACACAGACCCGACTGCAGGCAGGGATGGGGTGTGAGGCGAATCTCCCCATTTCCATTTTAATTTCAATAAAATGGCTTTATTTATTGTTTTATTGCGGCGCTGGGGCAATAAAAGCCTCCCTTAGCCCCGGGGAGACTCTCTCCCTGCAGGAGGAGGTTTCCCAGTTGGAATTGGGCAGGATGAGGCTTCCTGCTCCATCCCAAAGCTGCTCCATCCCAAAGCTGCTCCATCCCAAAGCTGCTCCACCCCAAACCTGCTCCATCCCAAACCTGCTCCATCCCAAACCTGCTCCATCCCAAAGCTGCTCCATCCCAAAGCTGCTCCACAGGGAGCTCTCCTCGATGCACACCCAGGCAGCCCTGAGATGCAGCCTGGGCTCCTTTGTTCCAAGAAACCACAGGGATGAAGCTCCTGCAGGTAAGCCCTGGGTGTTCCCTGCTTGTGGCAGCTCCAAACCCTCCCTTTGGCATTTCAAACCCTGAGTCACATCCAGCCCAAACCCAGGGACTGACTCTAAAAATGAGGATAGTTTTTTAAAGTGTAAGAGTTTCGGAGTGTGAAGGATTTTAAAGTTCAGTTTGGAAAGTTTTCGCAGTTTTTTTAAGTGTAATTTTTTAAAGCTTCTGTGAGGTTTTTCCTTTTGTCTCTCCTCCCTTCCCACATGCAAAACTTCTGGGTGCACTTTTTCAAACCTTTCCTCTCTATTTTCACGGAAGATTCTCTCCTTCCCAGTCAATAAAGACACCCAGGACACAGATTAGCATTTGGCCCTCTGCTGGATTAATTTCCACTAAATGATAAGTAAAGAATGATTGATTATTGTGATGATTAAGAATTTATCCTCATATAATACCTTTCATCTGCAGAGGCACGGCGGAGCAAGAGGAAGGGAGAAGTCATGCTCTGGTTGGAATGCCAAGGAAGGAGCGTGAATTCCCTGATCCCAATCCAGAGAGGCCAGAGCTGGGGCAGAGAATTCCATGGTGGGATGGATATCGAGGCAGGAATGAGATCCCACAGGCAGAGCTGAGGCTTTGGACTTGTTTTGCTGCTGGAAAGGTGTAAAAACGCTCAGCCTGATCCTGCTGGGAGCTCCACGGGGAGATTCCTTGCACATCCACCCTGTGAGCTCAGCAGGGAATACAGGTGTGGAAATACAATTTCAGACCCGAATTCCTGCTGGTTTGGGTCTGAAAGGCTTGGGAAGTGTCACAGAGTGTCACATCCAAGTGACCTGGGATGGACTGGTCATTCCAACCTCCCCAGCCTGTTGGTCCACATGGACACCAAGGCCTCACAGACACTCTGCCCATCCGAAATTGTGTTTCCAGCAGCTCAGACCAGGATAAACATGGAAATGAAGGCTCAGCCCAGGGCAGGGAAAAAGGGATTTTGTAGGGATTTCCACAGAGCCAAGGCTCCTTTTGGGAAACCCCAGAGAGGATGGGCTGGGCTGGGCTGGGGGTCCTCACTGGAGGGAGATCTGTGGGAAGGAGCCCAGATGTGAGGAGCTCTGATGGATCCAGAGAGCTCTGATGGATCTGGACAGCCCTGATGGATGTGGAGAACCCTGAGGGATCATGGACAGCCCTGATGGATCACAGACAGCCCTGATGGAGCCAGAGAACCCTGATGGATTGTGGAGAGCTCTGATGGGTCATGGATACTCCTGATGGATCCTGGACAGCCCTGAAAGATCCAGAGAGCCCTGATGGAGCTGGACAGCCCTTATAGATCCTGGACAGCTCTGATGGATCTGGCGAGCCCTGAAGGATTGAGGACAGCCCTGATGGACCACAGACAGCCCTGATGGATCCTAGACAGCCCTGATGGATCTAGAGAGCCCTGATGGATCACAGAGAGCCCTGATGGATCCAGAGAGCCCTGATGGATCACTAGACAGCCCTGATGGATCTGGACAGCCCTGATGGACCCAGAGACAGCCCTGATGGATCACAGAGAGCCCTGATGGATCACAGACAGCCCTGATGGATCCTGGACAGCCCTGATGGATCATGGACAGCCCTGAAGGATCACTAGACAGCCCTGATGGATCACAGAGAGCCCTGATGAATCACGGACAGCCCTGATGGATCATGGACAGCCCTGATGGATCCTGGACAGCCCTGATGGATCCAGAGAACCCTGATGGATCACTGGACAGCCCTGATGGACCCTGGACAGCCCTGAAGGATCCTGGCCATGCCTGTAACACCTCAACTCCCCCTCAGCACCTCTGCTGCCCACCCGGGCTCTGCCAGGCTCTGCCCTACCAGCACTGGGGGATTCCCACCTCCCCACGGGCGATGGACTGATCCCCTCAGCAGAACGGACCTGCCGGTTCCAGCCGGGCTCTCCCAAACCCCAGCACGGGCAGATCCCACCCGCAGCCCCCGAGCCTCCCCCTCCCCAGCCCGGCCCCTTCCCCGGCCTCAGACAGTCCTCAAACAACAACTGTCTGCCTGCCCGGCTAATCCCTCACAGGTGACCTCAAGACAGCCGACGCCTCTCGCTAAACTCTCACATTCCTCCGCGCCGCGTTAACCCCTCCGTGCCCGCCGCCCGGCCCCATCCCCGCGGGGCTGGGAGCCGCCCGGTGCCGCCTGGATCATCCCCTTCCCAGAGCTGCCGGTCAGAGGTTAAAAGCCTAATGTATTATTGTAAAGCCGGAGAGAAAAAGCCTCGCGTTCGGCCCTATAAATCTCCCTAACAACCTCGGCACATGTGGGAGCCAGACGATGCCCTGGTTTCTCTCCCCCGGCTTGTCCCGGTGCCCTCGGGCTGTGCTCCGTCCCCGCAGCCAGGGATGGTCCAGCGTGGCTGGAATCCCAAGGAAGGCACGGATTCCCTGATCCCGATCCGGAGAGGCCAGAGAACCCCGTGCCGGGATGGATACCGAGGCAGGAATGAGATCCCAGCTGAGCTTTTGAATTTGTTTGGCTGGACGGGAAGGTGTAAAAACGCTCAGCCTGATCCTGCTGGGAGCTCCACGGGGACATTCCTTGGCTCTGCCGTGGGAAGGAGTGGAGGATGTCCCGGAGCAGTGAAGGATGCTCCTGTCCCTCGGGGCACCATCAGTGTCCCCCCGGGATGTCCCAGGTCACTCAGCAGGACTGTGAGGATGATGAGGGACCCTAAAAAGCCGATTTTCCCAGGGTACCCACGGGGAGGAAGCAGCACAGCCCCATCCCAGCAATTCACAGCACCACACGGTGCTTCCAGTGTCCCCACAGTGTCCCCAAAGCTCCCGGCCCGTGTCTCTCCGTGCTGCTGGGGGAACAGCAGCTCTTCCATCTCCTCGCTCTGCTTCTATTTAATTTCCCCTTAACTCAAGCGAGACCTCAGGAACCAAACCACTCCCGGTGCAAACGGGCAGGGCCGTGCCGGGAGCGCCAGACCACCGGCTGCTGGATCAATGCGAGTGTTTAATACCTGCGAGGAGCTTTGCTGCAGCACGGCAGCAGCTGCGGGAACAAAGGCTCGGCTTTGCTCTTCTTCCCTTTTTTTTTTTTTTAAATTTTTTTTTTCCCCCCTAAAATCCACTTATATATTTTGGAAGCGATGCCAAAGTTTCTGGAGATCAAAGCCGCGTCCAGAGATGATGGAGGCAATAAAAGGGAGGGAAGGATGAAGGAAAAGGGGGAAAGCTGCGGGATGAGAGGGGCGAGGGAGCTGCGAACGGGAAGAGCCGGGAGCTCCGGGAGAGCAGGGAGCTGGGAGAGCCGGACCGTGCCCTCTGCTGGCGGCGGCCCGGGGGGGATCGGAGGGATCGGGAGCATCGGGGGGATCGGGGAATAACGGGGGGATCGGGGGGAATGGGGGGAACGAGAGGGAGCGGCCCCGGTGCAGGATGACACCCCAAGCTCCGTCCCGCTGCATCCCACTGCCCCCGCAATCCTTAGGGAATGCCCTGCCCTCCTGTCCGAGGGGTTTCCCTGCTTTGTCCCAGCCCCGGAGGTGACAATGAGGGGTTGTGGCTCCTGTTTGTGCCCCCTGGGACAGCTGAGCCCGGGGACAAGGAGCAGAAACAGGGAGGGGAACCCGAACCTGCAGCCGCAGGGTGTGCAAGCTGATGCCAGACTGGAGATTCCAGAATCCTGGAACGGTTTGGGTTGGAGGGAGCTTAAATCCCATCCAGTGCCACCCCTGCCATGGCTAGGGACACCTCCCACCATCCCAGGTTGCTCCAAACCCCATCCAGCCTGGCCTTGGACACTGCCAGGGATCCAGGGGCAGTCACAGCTTCTCTGGGAATTCCACCCCAGCCCCTCCCCACCTCACAGGCAGGAATTCCTTCCCAGTTTCCCATCCAGCCCTGCCCTGTCTCCATGGGAAGCCATTCCCTGTGTCCTGCCCCTCCAGGCCTTGGCTCTGTGCTGCTGCCACTTTTGTACCAACAAACCAACGAAGCTTCCAGGGCAGCAAAGCAGAGAGAAGCTCTTTCCCCCTTCATGGCCACCTTTCTAGGATTGTCCCAAAAACCATCCCAGATGCCCAGGGACACAGGGAGGGTCCACAAATGGAGCACCTGGCCCATTCCTGAGTCACATCCGTTGGCTCCAGGTGGAGTTTGGTTTCTTCCTCCCTTCCTTTCATCCTCCCCATTTCCCCCCAGATTTCACCAAGCCCGAAACTCCGACCAACCAGAGCCCTGTAAATCACATTTCCCAAGCTTTTGCAGCCGAGCCAAGAGAGGCCATGGATTTATCCCTATTTTTGAAGCAAAACAACCAACATTTGCTGGAAAACCAGGATTGCCCCAGCCCAAACCGCCCTCTCCCCCTCCAACACCCAAATTCCAGATCCAAAACCCCAACACAGGCGATGAGTTTGGGACTCCCGGCAAGGATTGGCAGAGACCTGGGGAACAGATGGGTTTTTCCTGGGGCTCAAACTGGACTCCTCCATCCCTGCACCGGGAATAATTCACTTTGAAGCCCCGAGGAACAGGGATGAGAGGAGCACTCCTTGTCACAGCTCAGCTCTCCGCCGGCAGCTCTGCCTTTAACTCCCTGCTTTAGATGCCCAGGGTGATGCGAGAGCTCTGCCTCACCTGGACATGCTGAGCAGGCTCTTCCCGAGAAGAAAGAGCCGCAAACAACCCGAGCAGCAGGATTTTTCTGTGAACAAACTGTGAACTGCGACGGAGTTTCGCTTTCAACCTCCAAATCCACCCAAAGCGCCGCGCCCGCTGCACATCGATCCGCCCGGCGGAAAAAAAAAAGGGAATATTTGTTTCAAGGGCTCACCAGACATCCCCAAGACACTGGTTATTTGGTAACTTATTCTGTAAACATCCAGGGGTGGCTCACTCGGCTTGCATGAGGTATTTGCTCTCAGCTCTGCTTCTTTAAGGATGGTTTTGAGTGCGGCTCGGCTGAGCAGGTTTTGGGGTTTGGGGCAGAGGTTTGGGCCTGACTGCCTGATCTGAGGGAGGATTTTAATCCTGGCCATCAGGAAATCGAGGCTCACGCCTCCTCCCACCTGAGGGAACGAGTTTAAAAACCCTGCAGAAAAAAAAGCAGTGTTTACTTTCTGGGTTTCGCGTTGCTCCGGTTCATATTTTTGAGCTTTATCTCAAGCCGCAAGGACAAGAAAATATTTTTTTTATGAAAGAGGAAACAGATGAGATTTTCACATAACCACATGATTCCTGAGGCTTTAAACATCTCCAGATTTAGGAAGACTCACCAGAAAAATCCTAAGGATTGGTAAAACCTCGGGCTGCTTGGTTTGGCCACTCAGTGTGGCCCAGAACTGTAAGGAACCCACACGGAGAGCTCTGAGCCCAGCTTTTATCCCAGACACAGACCCTGCTTGCAGCTGGGGCTTTGGTGCTGGCTGGGCTCTTGGAAGGGCTGAAAAACCCGATTTCAGCAGCCTCTGTGAACGCCAGCAAGCTCTGGGTTTGGGGAGAGCAACCCACCAAGGTTTAGGGGATTTGTCTGCGAGGTTTTCCCTCCTGAGATCAGATCGCCAGCAGGTCAGGGCAGCCTGGACTGCTCAGGTGGGACGTTCCCCTGCAGCTGGGAGATTCGGGAACATCTGGATTTTCCCAGCCTTTCCATCCCTGACCACAGCCAGAGGTGACAGAGAGCAGTGACGCCACTGAGCACAGTTGTCACTGTGTCCTGCCAGCTGCCAGGCTGGTGCCAACCCCAGGGGCTGTGGGTGACTCTCCAGGGCCGGCAGAGGATGAAGCCAAGGGCAAAAGGCTCCTTGCCCCCGAGCCTGCCGCTGGATCCATCTCTGTGTCACCGCAGCCGATCGCGGGAGATAAGTGAATCCCCCGCGCCGTCTGACAGGCGGGGAGACATTAATAATTATGTACTATTTAAGGCTGATTGAAAATGAAGAGGTGGAGGTGTTGGGACAGATGTGGCAGTGCCAGATGGATTGTGATTAGATTAGCACCGTTCCATTTGACGGGATCTGAACCATGCTTTAATCATTTATTGTGAAAGCTCCGCTCCACGCGGCGCCCTCGCCGCGGCTCCGCTCGCCACGCCGCTGAGTTCGGATCGCCCTGCTCCGAGCTGGGAAACAAACGTGTGCTGCTCACAGCCAGAACTTCCACCCCCAGCCCTCCCTCTGCCTCTCAGCTCCTGGTTTGTGCAAAGTTTCCCGTGATTCCTGAGCGGAGAAACAGCAGGAGAGCTCTGAGCGCTGACAGCTTCTCCGTGGCCTGAGTCACTCACTGGGTTGGTCACTCCATGGGTTGGTCACTCCCCAGGAAAGGAAGGAAGGAAGGAAGGAAGGAAGGAAGGAAGGAAGGAAGGAAGGAAGGAAGGAAGGAAGGAAGGAAGGAAGGAAGGAAGGAAAAGAAAGAAAGAAAGAAAGAAAGAAAGAAAGACAGACAAACAGACCTTGGGCCAGCAGGAAAACCTCAAAGCAGAGCTGGAGCTTCTCCTGGAGCACCTCTGTGCCCCTCTGTGCCCTCAATCCCAGCAGATTCCAAGCTCACCCACCCCAGCGGGATTTCGGGACGATCCAAAATTTGCTATTTGGTTTATCAGCACCAAACACACCCCAAAAATGCCTCTCCACAGGAGCCATCAGCTCCATGATGAGCAATGCAGCAGTCCAGGAGGACAAGGGGAAAACCACATCAACTGCCAGTATCCACTTGAGATCCCTGGAGCAATACAGGGAAGCAGGAGAGGATTACCTGGCTAGCTGGGAAGTAGCTCAAGACCCTCACTGGCAGTGTCGTGTGATTTTAATTATCATAAGTGGTCCAGATCTCCGTGGATGGAAAAAGTTATTATTGTTATGATTCCCTCCAAACGTGAGAGGTTTTAGTTAAACACACATCCGTGGCTATTAATCACGCCACGTTCAGGATGGAGCTGGAGTAATTAGCCAAGAGCTAGACTGCGGGGATCGCCTGGAAATGGAGGATAATGCAGTTGGCTCCCTGTGGTACTCATGGAGAGAATGCTGGAGTGGTTTGGGTTGGAGGGATCTGAAATGCCATCCAGTGCCATGGCAGGGACACCTTGACCATCCCAGGGTGATCCTTGGGCACTTCCAGGGATCCAGGGGCAACCACAGCTTCTCTGGGAATTCCATCCCAGCTCCTCCCCACCCTCACAGGGAGGAATTCCTTCCCCATATCCCATCCAGCCCTGCCCTCTGTAAGTTTGAAGCCATTCCCTGTGTCCTGGCACTCCATCCCTCAGAAATCGCCTCTCTCCATCTCCTCCCTTTGCACATTTTGCCATCCCTTGGATGTCAAACTTAAGGCGTGCGGGGGATAGAAACCTTTGGGATCCCAAAATCCAAATTCCCTGCATCCCCAAAGGCTGTTTTAGGGCGGATCCCCATTCCCGAGGCGGTTGGATGTCGGCGGGACTGAGAGGCTGCAGCACCGCTGGGGAAGCAGCGCCAGATGAAAGGCAGCCGAGCTGTGAGCTGCTGTTATTCCCTCTAACAGGGCTGAAAATGCCAGCCCTCCTTTCTGGAGAGCGCCGCGCAATCGAAACCACATTTCTGCTCCGGGTGGGCACTTCTCCTGCCCTGACTCGTTTCCAAAACAGATGTGAATTCTTCGCGAGGGCTTCCCGCCCCTCTCTCCTCGGAGAGGAGAAAATGTCATCTCTGCTGATGTGTGCAAACCCGAAAAGGCCCTCGGGAGCTCAGAAATGCCATTTCCAAGTAGGTCGGGGGTTTGTGTGGCCCCGGCGTCCCACCCCAAACCTCAGCTGCTTCCAAAATGGGCACAAAGAGGTCTCATAAGGACCGAGAATGGGATAATTCATCCAGCCGATGGCCCCGGCCCCAGCCTGGTGCTGCACCCGAGATGCTCCCAGAGCTTTTTATTCTCTCTGATGCAGCTTCAGAAGTTTTTGGGGTTTCGGTGATGCTTTCTAGGCTTCTTAACCTCGAAACCGCGAAGTGGCGAGAAATTGCGAATAGCTGGGATTGCCTGTGGATCTACCTGTGCTTTTCCAGAGGCTGGAGAGCACCAATCCTGCCCTGGAACACTCGGGTTTGGCTAAAGATGGTGTGGGACCTGAATTTGGGACATCTTTGGGACATCTCTGGGACATCTCTGGTGCCCATGGATGGCTGCAAAGCGATCCCCAGACCATCCCAGGGCAGCCCTGAGGGGTTTCTGTGCACAAAAATGCAGGAATTGGGTGGGTGAGGAGCTGGGGGGATCCAGCTGGGACTGGATCCAGCTGGGCCAAGCACCTTCCCTGGACCCTGGGAGTGTCAGGGAGCAGCAAAACCTCCCAGAACATCTCCAGAGAGCCTCCAAGGGGGTTTCCATGAGGAAACGCCGAATTCCCGTCCCAGGGACACTCCCTTCTCCCAGCCTGGAGAGGTGAGGACTGGGCAGATCCCTGGATTGGAGTATTCCAAGGGCTGAGCAGCTCAGAGTCACCATCATGGAGGTGATGAACCCCAGGAGATCCCACAGAGGGACGAGTTGGGATGGAAAACACAGGGATGGAACAGGCAGGAGGGGAGCAGGGGGGACAAACCCTGTGGGGCAGGAAGGGCTCTGGCTGGGGCAGCTCTCAGTGGCTGCACCTTGCATGGCTGGGCTGCTCCATGTCCATGTCCCTGTCCCTGCTCCATGTCCTTGCTCCTTGTCCCTGTCCCTATTCCCTGCCCTTCTCCCTGTCTCTGTAGCCTGCTCCATGTCCCTCTAGCTGCTCCCTCTCCCTCTCCCTGTCCCTCTCCCTGTCCCTGCTCTGTGTCCCTGCTTCCTGTCCCGGTCCCTGTCCCCATTCCCTTCTCCCTGTCCCTCTCCCTCTCCCTCTTCCCTGTCCCTGTCCCCATTCCACTCTCCCTATTCCTGTCCCTGCTCCCTGTCCCTGTCTCCTGCTCCCTGTCCCTCTCCCTCTCCCTCTTCCTTGTCCCTGTCCCCATTCCCTTCTCCCTATTCCTCTCCCTGTCCCTGTCCCTCTCCCTATTCCCCGTCCCCAGTCCCATTCCCAGTCCCATTCCCTGTCCCTGTCCCTGTCCCTTCCCGTCTCTCCCACCCGCCACACTCCATCCCCAGCTCCCAGCGCCGCGCTCCTGTTTACAGAAATGGGAATTTGCATGATGAAA
Source organism: Entomyzon cyanotis (assembly GCA_024500445.1). Lineage (NCBI taxonomy): Eukaryota > Metazoa > Chordata > Aves > Passeriformes > Meliphagidae > Entomyzon > Entomyzon cyanotis. Next base: position 3,678,827 of record JAKEPQ010000908.1, on the reverse strand, counting down.
ATAACCTGGGACGGATTTTGATTTTTTACTGCCCTTGGCAGAAGGCTCGGAAAAAACCGGTGCATAGTCAATTACTGGAATCTTTAAACACAAATAATATTTTATGCGATCAGCAGGCTGGCCCGGGGCCTGGGCACCGCGCTCCAACGGCAATCCTGAAAGGAACAAGGAACAAGCCATCAATTGTGCTGCCTGCACAGGAGCCCTGGGCAGGTGCAGCCTGTGTTGACCTTAGCGCACGCAGCCCTGGGTTTGCTTAACCCGTGAGGGATGGGCTGGGATTTGGGAGGATCCGGCTGGAAATGTCTTCCTCTCCTTCTCTTTTTTCCTCCAGACTCCTCGTTCCGCATGGAGAGGGTGATCCGCGAGTTTGGGATGCTCCTCCCCGGTGTGGGGCGAAGCATCGCCCGTCTGCCCGCGGAAATTCCCGCAGCTGGCGCCGGCGGGGAAGGGGTTAAGCCAAGCGGGGCCCCTCGCTCTTCCCCCCAATCCCCCCCAAGCCTGGCAGGCTCCCCAAACCAACAGCCCAGGGACCTCATTCCCAGAAACGCCGCAGCCGGCAAGGCGCGTTCCGGGAAGGACCTGCACGAGCCAGCAGAGCCCGAGCGGCGCGGGAACCTCCCTGGCAGCCCCAAACCCCTCCCGGGATGTGTCAGATGTGTTACTGGGATCAGGGGAATTAGGGGAATTACGGGGCATCGCCGAGCCCCAGAGCTGTTTATCCATGGAGTCGCTTCCATGGATTCTATCCCCGGAGAGGGAAAGCGGCCGGGATGACTCGGGGAGGCAGAACAATGCGAATTCATTAATTTATCGCAAATACTTTTTTATTTTAAAGCGCGGGGCAGTGGAAGGGCTTTAAATTTCCAGGATCGCTGCCAGTTTCCTCCTGCTCCGCACGGTCCCCTTGGCAGAGGCCGGGCTGTGGGGTGAATTCAGCATTCCTGCTTCCTGCAGCTCGGCGGTGGAACTGCCCCAGGGCACAGCCCGCGGTCAGAGCCGCTGGCAGAGGTGCAAACCCTTGGCACAGCTGCCTTCGAACAGCTCCAGACAACCCCAGCGAGGAGGAGGAGGATGAGGAGGAGGAGGAGGAGAAATGCCTGCCTGCGCTGCTCAGAAATAGCCTGGAAGGGAGAAAAAAAACCCAAAAAAAGCCAAAAAAAAAAAAAAAAAAAAAAAGGAAAAAAAAGTGCTGTTGTTGTTGTTCCAGAGCCAAGGGGAAGAAAAATTCCTTCCCAGTTTAAGGATCTCTAACACCTGGGTAGAGTTTCACTCCTCTCAGCTGCCTGCTGCAGCGTTTGAGAGCTACTTCCTAATAACTGCGGGCTGCATCCAAAGGCACTAAGTCAGCCGGATTCTTTCCATCCATCTCGGGCCGATCAGACTTTCTTGGATGATTGGGAATCATTTGACACCCCGAGGGTGCCCAGGGGAGCTCCGGGCTGTTTTCAAGTGGCTCGGTGAATGACTTTTTCATGTGCACCGAGCTGGGGCACCAGTTGGCTGCAGGGGAAGCTGCCGGTGCGTTTCCATGTGTTTGTCCCAGCTGGAGGCTCACCCGCCGCTCCTGCTGGAATTCCTGCTGTCCTCTGGAATTCCTGCCAGCTCCCTGCCCTCGGGAAGCTTCTGCCAGTGGGGGAACAGGAGGAAGAGGAGGGTGGGGAGGAGGAAGGTCTCTGAAGGCCAGGCCAGCTGTGCACGTGCTGCTCTGTCCAGTCCATTCTCCTGGGACAGTGGTGGGATGGGGACACAGCTGGGTGCTCCCCCTGAGCCGGTGCCACCCTTGGGGACACCCAGTGCCACCCCAGGACACTCAGTGCCACCCTAGGACACTCAGTGCCACTTGTTTCACCCCTGGAGACAACCAGTGCCACTCCTGGGGACACCCAGTGCCATCCCAGGACACCCAGTGCCACCCCTGGGGTCACCCAGTGCCACCCCAGGACACTCAGTGCCACCCCTAAGACACCCAGTGCCACCCGTGGGACACTCTGCCACTCCTGGGGACACCCAGTGCCACCCCTGGGGACATTCAGTGCCACCCCTGGGACAATCAGTGCCACCCGTGGGACAATCAGTGCCACCCCTGGGACACTCGGTGCCAATCCAGGACACTCAGTGCCATCCCTGGGGACACCCAGTGCCACCCCAGGACACTCACTGCCACATGTGGGACACTCAGTGCCACCCCAGAACACTCAGTGCCACTCCTGGGACATCCAGTGCCACCCCAGGACACTCAGTGCCACACGTGGTGACACCCAGTGCCGCTCCTGGGACAATCAGTGCCACCCCTGGGACACCCAGTGCCACCCCTGGGGTCACCCAGTGCCACCCCAGAACACTCAGTGCCACCCCTGGTGACACCCAGCCATACCAACCCGTGCCCCTCCACCTTCCTCCCCCCACCCACGCCCACCCCACCCGAGTGTCACCATTCCCGGGCTGCGATCTTTCCCAGGAGGCAGGGCAGTGCCGCAGGAAGGACCCTGCGACCCCCTGCGACCCCCCTGGCCTGGCTGACACTGCTCCTCGCTGTCCCTCCACCACACTGCTCTGCCTGGCTGCCCCGAGCTGCCGAGCAGATGCTGCAGTGCCCCCAGCCAGGCCTGCCTCTCATTAGGGGAAGAAATGAACCCTTTCAGCAGCGGTCACAAGCTGGAAAAGCTTTGGGATGTGTCCAGAGCCCGGCGGTGGTCAGCGAGGGTTGATTCTCCACCCATCAAAGAGGCTTTGGCTCCCGGAATTGCAGCACAGAGCTGCCTTTGAGGGAGAAAGGCTTCGGGCTGGGTTGGGAAAAACAGGGCTGGGACAGGTCAGGGACAGGCCTTGGCCACCCCAAGAGCCTGGGGATGCTTTGTGGGCAGTGTCCCAGCCTTGCTGGGCTGTCCCCAGCACGAGGGAGGGGACAAAAATGCTTGTGCTGGGATGAAAACATGAGCAGTTCAAGCCGTGATGATTTATGGCCTCGGTAAGCTGGGATGGGCAGCAAGGGTTTGGGGTCTTGGGGGGGGGATTTGTCACCTAGATGGGCAGCAGGGATTTGGGGTCTTGGGGGGATTTGTCACCTGGATGGGCAGCAAGGATTTGGGGTCCTGGGCACCAAACACTGGGAGATTTGTCACCTGGATGGGCAGCAAGGATTTGGGGTCCTGGGTTTTCGGGGGGAGATTGGGAGGGCAGCAAGGATTTGGGGTCCTGGGCACCAAACATTGGGGGATTTGTCACCTGGATGGGCAGCAAGGATTTGGGGTCCTGGGGGATTTATCACCTGGATGGGTAGTAGGAATTTGGGGTCCTGGGGGATTTGTCACCTGCATCCCTCTGGGCTCGCCGTGGCACATCTGGGTCTGGCACTGCACCCTGAAATGCTGTGCCACAACAAGGCAGCGAGGTGCCACCTCCGCGGGCACCCTGCCACCCGTGTGTCCCCTCGAGTGTCCCCGTGAGCCCCCCGTGTCCCCAGGGCGGCGGGGAGAGCCCTCGCAGCCCCCAAACCCGGCAGTGGCGGCGCAGCGCAGCCGCGGGGTTCAGTAAATATCTGCCTGCGAGCTGAGGAAATGAGCCAAAAAACCAGAGAAACGCAGATCTCCGGGCAGACAAACTCCACGCACAGCCTGTCCCCAGCCTGTCCCCGGCTCTCGAAGGGACACGAAGAAGGGAACAAACCCCAGGCAGCCCCAGCTGGGAGTTCCCTCCGCGCCCTGCCCGCCCCGGGCATCCCCCGCGCTCCATCCATCCATCCTCCGTGCCCGCGGGGATGCTGCGCCTCTTCCCTGGATGTTCCTTTCATCCGGAACGCGTTCCGGCACGAGGAGTTCCCCGCTCCACCTGGGGAAATCCCGGAGAACGTGGCCAGGTGATGACAGCCCCCCGAGCCCCCCGGCAGCCCCGCTTGAATGGCATCCAGAGGCTCCGGGAGAGAGAAAAAAAAAAGAGGTTGAGAATAAAACAAACCCGGCAATCACGCCTGATGGGAGAGGAATTGGATTCTGGCCTCCCCTCTGGTTCCCCCCTCCTCCCCCAGCCTTCTGCGGGCTGAATGCAGCTGGCTTCGTTTGGCTAATTGGCTCTGTCAATCAAGTGTCACTCAGGGGCTCAGGCGGCTCCTGCCCGGGTGAGGGGAGTTGAAACGCGAGGGTTGGGCAGGCAGAGGTGACCGGAGCTCCCGAGGGGGCTGAGGGAGATGGGAGACCCCGGGAAGTGTGGGGGAAGTTGGGCTTGACCACTGTTGGGCTGCTTGACCGCAGGGAATTTGGTGCCTCAGTTTCCCTAGAGGGACCGAGGTGAGCAGAGCCACCCCAGAGGAGCACAGCTGGTGGAAAACACAGAAATTCGGGGCTGGAAAGCTCCACGTTTGCCCAGCCACAGGGATTCCAGGCTCATTCTTTGTCCCACGCGAGGTCCTGGGGTCACAGCAACAGGAGCTTAGAAATCAGGGACCAGACAAGAAGAGAACTCCCTGTTTTTCCTCCGGGTGAGCGAGCAAAGGGTTAACCCGAGGCAGAATTTTGGGAGGAGGTGGCAAAGGCTGGCAGAGATCCCCTTTTGTGTCACAGGAAGGAAGAGGTTAAGCCGGAGGTGCCACCTGGGAAGAGGCGACAGGTCTGGAGATGCTCTGCCAGTTCCTTCCCTGTGTAAACAGCTTTTCCTTCCTGTCCCCGACACCACCTCTCCGCGATCCGCCGATTATTCCGAGCGCCAGCCAGACAAAAAGGGAAGGGAAAAAAAAAGAAAGAAAGGAAGAAAGGAGGGATTCTGGAGCCTCCTTTCAGCCGAGGGCTCTGGCAGCAGCGCCGGGAGGGGACAGATGCTGCCGCTCTGTTTGCCCGAAAACAAAGGAGCAGCAGATTACACTTGGATTCCCAGTTTGTTTACGGAGAGATCAAACCCGCTGCAAGTTCCTTGTCTGCCTTTCAAGCGGCAAAAGCCGCGGGCTCGGGGCTGGGGGGATGCAGCTCCTCGCTGTGGGCCTGCTGGGCACCTGCCTGGGCAAGCTGGCACTGCCTTTGGCCACCGCCGGGACCGATGGAAGGAGCTGGGCACTGCTTGGCTGCACTGCCTCCCTCTTTTCCGGGAGGGGAAACTGAGGCAGGGAGGGATTTGGTGCTCGGATCCTGAGCAGTGGGTGGGGAAGGGAAGGGAAACTGAGGCAAGGAGGGATTTGTTCCCCAAATCCCAAGCAGTGGATGGGGAAGAGACTCAGGAGGGGAAACTGAGGCAGGGAGGGATTTGGTGCTCAGACCCCAAGAAGTGGATGGGGAAGGGATGCAGGAGGGGAACAGGGGATGCAGGGAAGGATTGATTCCCCAAATCCCGAGCAGAGGATGGAGAAGGATCCAGGATCATGAGGGATCCAGGGAGAGGGCAGGGATGTGAAGAATTGCTGGACAGGGGGTTCACTTTTTGATGCCGGGGAGTGAAGGAAATTGTGGTGGAAACACCACCTTTTCTGGTCCAAACTCACCCCAAATCCCTGCATTCCGCGAACCACAAACTCCAGCCAACCCCACCCGGTGACGAAGGAGTTAAAAGCCCTGGGCCCAGCAGTTCTCCAGCCTGTGGCTTCATCCCCTCCCTTCTCCCTCCCCGCTTTACAAAAACCCCACATTATCCAAAACCTGCCTGGAATCCTCTCAGCCAGTGACACAGAAAATGCACATTACCGAGGCTGCCGACAACAAGCAGCAGCAGTAAATCCAGCCGGGAGCTGCCCTGCCCTGCCCTGGGCTGGGGGACTGTCACCACTGGGGACACTCCTGTCCCTCTCCTGCCTCCCCCGCAGCTCCAGGATGTCCTTTCAGGTTGTTTTTGAAGCTCCTCACCTCGCTGCTGCTCTCTTTTTCATCCCTTTGCTGTCCCTCCCTCCGAGGTTGTTTTTCTCCCCGAGCAGCTCCGCAGGGATTTTCACCCTGGAAAAGCACTAGGGGTGACAGGGAGCCCCAGGACACCAAGCTGGGGACACAAAGATCCTCTGGGCAGGACCTTGGTGCACAGACAGGGATGTCCTCACAGGGAATCTCTGCCCCCTCTCCCAGGAAAAGCTCAGCCTGCATCTCCCTCCATCTCTCTTCCTCTCCCTCATTTTTCCTCATTCCCCTTTTCCTTCCCCCTGCAGCCACCCCTCAGCTCTTCACACACCTCACACGAGCAACAGGTAGCCAGGCCTCACTCCGGGAATTTTTTCTCCTGCATTTTTTCCAGGATCACTTTTTTCCACGTCGTCTGCAGAGCTGGTGTTTATTTGAAGCCTGCGGCCAGGTGGAATTTGTATCCCCGCAGTTCCTGTCCTTAATCTCTGTTTTTTTCCTCCTCTTCTGCTTTCTTTCCTCCCTTCCCATCCCGTTTACAAAGCTGATTTTGTCCTCGGGGTCACTGAGGAGGCTGCAGGAGTGAACTGGCACTGGGAAAGACAGGGAAGAGCTGAGCAGGGACAGTAAATATGTTTATTTATCCAGAGAAGGATTCCCAGCTGGGATCCTGCTGCTCCCCAGCCCAGCAGATCGTTGGGATGGAGGAGCTGCCTTAATTGTTGGTCTTTTCCACGGGAATGATCCTCATTCCACTTAAAATCAGCACCACAAACCCCACCGTGGAATCCAAGCAGTGCACAGAGGTGGAGTTAAAAGCCGATTATGGAAAAGATGGGAATCAATGTGGAAAAGTTTCTTCCTCTTGGCTGAGCAGGAGGGTGTGGAGTGAGCCTGGACATCCCAGGGATAACCAACCACCTGCCCTGGGTGATTTTATACCAAACCACTAATTACTGCTGAGTTATCCAACAGGGAATCCAGCAGGGATCACAGCAGGATTCCCAGTGATTGAGAGGCTGGGAACCATCAGTATCCCTGGAAAATCCAGGACAGCCACACTGTCCTGACTGGGACACCCCAGGTGCCACCAAGGTGACAGCAGGGACGTGGCATGGCAGGGACAGAGGGGACAGAGGGGACAGAGGGGACAGAGTCTCCCACCTCCCACCTCGGGCTCCTGGCACGGCACATCCACCTCCCAGGGCATCAAAGCAGGGAAAAGAAATGAAGATGGAGAGGATGCAGACACCAGGCCGCCTGAGGGGTTTGGGAGGTGAGATTTATGAGGCTCTGTCTTGCAGAAGCTTCCAGGGAAAGGAAGAAAGAAAAAAAAAAAAGAAAGAAAAAAGAAGGGAAAAAACTCCTCCTTCAGGTGGCTGGAAATCTGTCTTGGTGGTGAGAGCAGAGATCTTATCCTGCCAGTCTGCGCTCCGGAGGGTCTCCTCTCGCAGGGATGAGGCACAGACCTCGGGAAGGGCTTGTTTTGCTGCTCAGAGAGGCTCAGTGCTGTTCCAGGCACGGGAAAGGATTTTCCTGGGGAAATCTCCCACTCTCCTGCCTTGGGCACTGCTGCTGCTGGGGCTGCTGGGCTGGCAGAGGGGATGATCTAGGGGGGACAATCCCAGGGGTGCACAGAGTCATTCCTTGTGCACCTCAGGGCTCCCTGATCATTCCTTGGGATTCCCAGCTCCTTCCTTGTGAGTCCAAACTAATTCCTTTTGAGTCCCAGCTCTCCCTGATAATTCCCTGTCATCCCAGCTCATTCCAGTGCACCCCAGCTCTCCCAACTCATTCCCTGTGAGTCCCAACTCATTCCTTATGAGTCCCAACTCATTCCTTGTGCATCCCAGCTTTCTCTGACCATTCCCTGTGAATCCCAACTCATTCCCTCTGAGTTCCAGCTCTCCCTGCTCATTCCTGGTTCACCCCACCTCTCCCTGCTCATTGCCTGTGAGTCCCAACTCGTTCCCATCCACCCCAGCTCTCCCAACTCATTCCCTGTGAGTCCCAACTCATTCCTTGTGAGTTCCACCTCATCCCATGAGTCCCAGCTCTCCCTGGTAATTCCCTGTGAGTCCCAACTCATTCCCTGTGCATTCCAGCACTCCCAATTCATTCCCATCCACCCCAACTCTCCCTGCTCATTCCCTGTGAATCCCAACTCATTCCAGTGCACCCCAGCACTTCCTGATAATTCCCTGTGAGTCTCAATTCATTCCCATCCACCCCATTCCCTGTGAGTCCCAACTCATTCCCTGTGCGTTCCAGCTCTCCCTGCTCATTCCTGGTTCACCCCAACTCTCCCTAGTCATTCCCTGTGCATTCCAGCACTCCCAGCTCATTCTCTGTGCATCCCAACCCTTCCTTCTCACTCCCTGCTCATCCCAGCTCTCCCTGCTCACTCCCTGTGAATCCCAACCCATTCCCAGTGCATCCCAACCCTCCCTTCTCCCTCCCAGTGCATCCCAGCTCTCCCTGCTCACTCCCTGGCTCACCGAGGGCTGAGCAGGCTGGAAGGAAGAAAGAGCAAAGCCCGGAAAACTCCTTCCCCATCATATTTACTGAACTGCTCTGAGTTATGACTGGAGGCCAAGATCTGGCTTCAGGCGATTGCCTAAATCATTTAGGAGCTGACAAGGCAGGGAGGGGGGAAAATGTTCTTGTAATTCTTCAGTCTGAGGTACATTAAGGAGCCATAAGCCATGTCGAGAGCTTGAATTACATTAGAGAGATTATCCTGTTACAGTTCATAATCCTGGATAATATAGCATCCCGCAGCACACCTGCCAAGGATAAATCTCGCCCCGTAATGGGGCAGTCGTGACCCTGGCGCTCCCCGAGCCCTCCTGGCACGGAGCAGCAGGGTGGAGTCAGCAGGGAGAGCACGGAGCAATAACAGCCTGGCAGAGGGGGCTGCACCCCGGGAGATTCATGGCTCTGCCCGTGCTGGGAGGTTGCAGGGCGTGGGGAAGGTGTGGGGTGTGTGGGGAAGGAGATCCACGAGGCTCTGAGCCTCATTCCCCAGGCCAAAGCCCCAGGAACGAGGAGGGGAGCCTGGCAGGCAGGTGGAGAGAAAGGTATTTCCCCCAAAAAAGGGGATTTCTACATCACATCTTCCAGGAACACGAGTGAAACGGGGTTAAGAGTGAGTGGGGAGGGACAGGGCTGAGTCCTGGAGGGATCAAGGAGAAAACCAGCCCTGGGAACTGCCTGACTTTTTGGAGAAGGCAACCACAAGGAGTTAAGCTGTCCCAGCCCCTCTGGAAAAAGGGATCCATGGGTGGGATTTGCAGCCTGGAGACCCCAGGGGTGCTGGGGTGTCTGGCAGGGCACAGACTCCAAGCTTTTAACCTGGAAAGGTGGATTTGTGCCAGGGGTCTGCTGCTCCCGAGGGCATCCTGGGGGTCCTGGGGTGCCCAGATCCATGGGATGCCCAGATCCATGGGATGTCAGGCACCACTGGGTCGCTGCTCCAGAGTGGATCACTCCCTATGCAATCCAGACCCATCCTCCCCTTTCCATGCCCTAATCCTGCTGTAACCTTTCCCAGGAAGCCCAGCGAGCTCCAGTGCTCCTCCATCTCCTCTCCAACCCCTTGGCTTCCCCCTGTCTGCTCCCAGTCACCTCCCAGCCCAGTCCCAGGCTGGCTGCAGGTGAACAAACCCCCATTGTTTCACCTCTCCCGTCCTCCTGCACCCTCGAGTCCATAAATCCTGGCATTCCCTTGATGGGAAATGACCACACAAACGTGACCAGGCAGCTTCTGCCTCTCTGCCAGGCAGCCTGTCCCTCTGCCAGCCCTCATTCCCCAGTGCTGGAGGCTGTGACTGCTCCGTTTCAGTCTCCCAGCTGAAAAAAAAAATGTGGTAAACTGATGGAAAACTGATGGAAAACTGATCCCAGCCTGGTTCCTGGGAGCTGCACCAGCCCGTGGAGTGTGGAGGGATGGCACTGCTGTGAATCCCCAGAGGGATGGGATGGGTCTGTGTCTCTCCACTCCTGGATGTCTCCTCAGCTCCCCTTCCTGACCTCCTCCAGAGCTGCTCCTTGATCCCTGCGCCTTGATCCTGCTCGAAAAGCTGCTCACTTCCAGGCTGCTCCTGCTCAGCTGGGGTTAAGCAGCTCCCAGGAGCTGCTGTGGCTGCCAGCCCAGGTAAATCCCTTCCATCCCAGAGCCCAAAACCTGCCCAGGATCTGCACTGGGTGAGCAATGAGCCCCTGCAGGGATTTGGGGTCTCCCCTCAGGAATGAGCCCCTCTGCCCTGCAAGGATTTTGGAACTCCCCTAAGGAATGAGAACCTCCATCCTGCAGGGATTTGGGGTCTCCCCTAAGGAACGAGCCCTTCTATCCCACAGGGATTTGGTGTCTCCCATAAGGAAGAAACCCCTCCATCCTGCAGAGATTTGGGATCTCTCCTCAGGAATGAGCCCCTCTACCCTGCAGGGATTTGGGGTCTCCCCTAAGGAATGAGTCCCTCTGTCCTGCAAGGATTTGGGGTCTCCTCTAAGGAAGGAACCTCTCCATCCCACAGGGATTTGGGGTCTCCCCTAAGGAATGAGCCCCTTTATCCTGCAAGGATTTGGGGTCTCCTCTAAGGAAGAAACCTCTCCATCCTTCAGAGATTTGGGGTCTCCCCTAAGGAATGACCCCCTACATCCCACAGAGATTTGGGGTGTCCCCTAAAGAATGAGCCCCTCCATCCCACAAGGATTTTCCTCTCCCACTGACACTCTGCAGAGCCTCTCCTCTCAGCCTTGTGTGTTTTGTTGAAGTGCTCGGAGATAAAGCCCTTTCATCCCGATAAGAGCCCGGTTGCCCCGGTTTCTTGCTCTGCCCTGAAGGCCATTCTTCTCCTCCCTCTTGTTTCTGACCTCAGGTTCAAGAGTGCCAGACCTCCCTGCTCCGGGGCAGACCTCGGCGGCCGCGCTGGGAAAAGGCAGGGCAAGGCTTGGAGAGATCTCCAAACTCCCTCAGTGCCTCCAAACCACTCCGGGAAGCAGGAAGGAAAGAAACCCCCAAAGCAGAGCACTTCTCCAAAGTGTCAGCCTCTCCCCTGCCCTTCCTTTTGTCTCATTCCCTCCGCGTCTTCCCTTTATTCACCCCCTCCTTCAACCTTTCCCCCTCTTTCCCCTCCTTTCCCCCTTTTTCTCACCCTTGTTTTGCTCTCCTTCCCTTCCCTCCTTTCTCCCTCTCCCCCTTCCCCTGCGGCTTTGCCAACTGCCAGCAGATGACATCTCCTTTCATGTTTGGGGCTGAGCACAGGCTCTGAATGTTCGTTTGATTCCGTTAAGATAATAGCTGGTTCACTGTCAGACGCAGACTGATCAGTTAAAACCTTAATCACTGCCTGTCTACTCACATGGCACTTATTTTTTAAGAGATTAATCCCCTAAGCACTGCACCAGCATACATTGAGGCTCAAAGAAAAGGGTGGGTTTTTATTGTTGTTTGATGCGTTTGCTGGGGGTTTTTTGGGGGTTTGGTTGTTGGGGGTTTTTTTTTGTCCCAAACCCAGTGCTGACACTTGCAAAGGGTGAGGATGGAGACCCTGCAGGGATTTGGGGTTTCCTCTAAGGAATGAGCTCCTCTATTCTGCAAGGATTTGGGGTCACCCTTAAGGAATGAGCCCCTCCATCCCACAGGGATTTGGGGTCTCCCCTAAGGAAGAAACCCCTCTGTCCCACAAGGATTTGGGGTTTCCCTTAAGGAATGAGCCCCTCTATCCCACAGGGTTTTGGGGTCTTCCCTAAGGAAGAAACCCCTCTATCTCACAGGGTTTTGGGGTCTCCCCTCAGGAATGATTCCCTCTATCCTGCAAGGATTTGGGGTTTCCCTTAAGGAATGAGCCCCTCTATCCCACAGGATTTTGGGGTCTCTTCTAAGGAATGATTCCCTCTATCCCACAGGATTTTGGGGTCTCCCTTAAGGAATGAGCCCCTGTATCCCACAGGGAATTGGGGTCTCCCCTAAGGAATGAGCCCCTCTATCCTTCAGGTATTTGGGGTCTCCCCTAAAGAATGAGCCCCTCTACCCCACAAGGATTTTGGGGTCCCCCTCAAGGAATGATTCCCTCTATCCTGGCAACATCTGAGTGCTGAAGGTTTGGGAAATTTTCCCTTCGTTTTGACTCGTGATCAAAGCAGGGAGAACAGTCACATTCCCGGGCTTGGGGTTTGCTTTCGCTCTTGTAAGGAAAGTTCCAGAAAAACCAGTGTTTTATCATCTCCTGGTTAACATTTCCAGACTGCAGTTACCTGTGAGAAATGAGCAGTTTCATGAGAAATGAGCGATTTCATGAGAAATGAGCGATTTCATGAGAAATTAGTGATTTCATGAAAAATGAGTGATTCCTGCATCCATCCCACCATCCCACCAATCCCTGTGTCCATCCCACCAGATTCCTGAGTGCCCAGGGCTGGGATCTGCCTCTCCCTGGGATGAATTTTTGGGATGTCCATCACTGGGACACACCAGTCCTGGCACATGGAGGGATCCTTGAGGATCCCATCCCTTCACCAGCATCCTCAGAGCAGCTCAGCCACGGAATGTTGAGCTTTTCCTGCCAAACTCCTCTCCCTGGCGCTGCTGAACCTCTCATGGGACAAACCAGCAGTTCCTCCTGGAATCTTTGGGGTTTTCCAGCCCCAACCTGTGCCCTGCAGGACACCTGGACAGAACCTTCACTTGCACATCTGCTCCTGACCCCACATCTGCTCCTGACCCCACATCTGCCCCCATCTGCAGCTCCCTCAGAGCAGCAGCAGCTCTGGGATGAAAGAGGAGGAATTGCTGGCAGCCAGTGAGGATTCAGGAGTTGGTAAAAGAAAGCTGGGAATGTGTGAGAGGGGTTTTGTCAGCTGCTCGCGGCGTTTCCTATTGAAACTGGAAATGGAGTGAGGGAAACAGGCCTTGAGTGTATTTTGGCAATTTTTTGGTGAAGTAAAACAAAGCTGTCAGAACGATCTGGGTTTCTGTGGAGAGGCAGAGTTCACCTCCAGGCCTTAATCTGTTCGTTCCCCGAGCGATTCCTGAGGAGCTGGAAAAAAACCCAAAGAAAACAAAACTGCGGAAATTGAAATAAATGATCGCCAGGATCCCAGGGATGGAGTTTGAGGAAAGGGATGCAACATTCCTCACTGAGAAGGGATAAAGCAATCTCAGACTAATGGAGATTGGGAAGAACCTCTCCCGAAGGACTGGTTATCCCATAAATTAATGGGATCAACGGTGTCACAGCCACAGGGTCCTGAGTCATTGCCTTAAGTGCTCCGAGGGCAGCAGCAGCCTGTCCTGGAGCAGCTGGGGCTGGGCACTCCTGGAGATTGCACAGGGACAGATGGATCCTCCCATCCCAGTGTTCTCTTCCAGAAATCCAGGTATCCTGGCAGGTACACCTTCCCCAGAGATCTTGGCTTTTTTAAAATTAAACCCCCCAATTTTATTGAACTTTTATATGTACCAAGGAAACAATTATCCAATGAATTTGTCGTTATTTATTATTGGAGCTGTGGCTGTGCTTATTACTCCACAGCAGTAGCTCTGCAGTGAGGGTTGATATTAATAAATAATAACCAAGAATTGATGATAATTCCTTAATTATGGATGTGATCTCCATTCTGGAGCCTTTCCCTGCCTCACCCCACTCCTCACAGCTCCCCTGCACTGAGAGGAAATTGCTGCCAAGCTTTCCAGGGCAGTGTTGGACTTCCATGGAAGTGTTTAACTCCCACTGGGAATTCCAATGGCTGCAAGGCCTCGGATCCCAAACCTGGGGTGGAGCTGGGAAAACAACATTTCCTCAGGATTTCACCCTGAGATCCTCCCTTCCCTATCCCAGCACCTCACAGCCTTTTAAAGGAAAATGAAGAGGAGAGGAGAGGAGAGGAGAGGAGAGGAGAGGAGAGGAGAGGAGAGGAGAGGAGAGGAGAGGAGAGAGGAGAGGAGAGGAGAGAGGAGAGGAGAGGAGAGGAGAGGAGAGGAGAGGAGAGGAGAGGAGAGGAGAGGAGAGGAGAGGAGAGGAGAGGAGAGGAGAGGAGAGGAGAGGAGAGAGAGAGAGGAGAGGAGAGAGGAGAGGAGAGGAGAGGAGAGGAGAGGAGAGGAGAGGAGAGGAGAGGAGAGGAGAGGAGAGGAGAGGAGAGGAGAGGAGAGGAGAGGAGAGGAGAGGAGAGGAGAGAGAGAGGAGAGGAGAGGAGAGGAGAGGAGAGGAGAGAAGAGAGAGAGAAGAGAGAAAGAGAAAGAGAAAGAGAAAGAGAAAGAGAAAGAGAAAGAGAAAGAGAAAGAGAAAGAGAAAGAGAAAGAGAAAGAGAAAGAGAAAGAGAAAGAGAAAGAGAAAGAGAAAGAGAAAGAGAAAGAGAAGTGGTTGGTTTTTCTTCTCCAAGGGGCTCCAAGGCAAAGGGACATGAAAAAACCCTGCAAAATTCCCTTAAATTTTGCTGGAAGCACCGAAATCCCGTCGCCTGCTCCTCATTCCTTGACCTCCAGGAGCATCCCTGCTCTCTCAACAAATGGGAATGGGCAGGGATTGACCGTTCCTGGAGGTGTTTCCCACAGATTGCTGCCAGCCCGTACAATGGGAACCGATAAATATCCCGGTGGGAAATCTATGGCACCTCATCTCCCGCTTGTGCCGGGGAGAAATTTAAAAAAAAAACCCTTTTCCCTCGAAGGGAATAAATCCTTCAGGCCCAATCCTCTGGTGGGAAGCAGAGAAGGAGCAGTAAACCCCCGTGACCCTGCCCGGAGTCAACAAGTGGTCAAGCAGAGGTCAAGGGGCCGAAATGAGGCCAAAAAAGGGCATTTTCTGCCAGCCCCATCTGCCAGGCAGCACCCCAAAGGTGCAGCGCGGCTCCAGCTCCAGGTCTGGGCTGTTTCTTCGCCCAGACAGTAGCAATTATCATAATCAAGCAGTTGACTCCAATTACGCCTTCCTCTCCTGGCGGCCGGGGATGGACAGAGCGCGGGGAAAGTTCGCAGCCGCGTCGCCTCTGCGTATCTTAATCTGAAATGACAGGGTGTGACACGGCGGGCCGGTGACCCTGCCAGCCTTCAGCTGTTCGTGTGGCAACAATTTCCAGCCCCAAATTACTCCCAGGCAGGGCTTGATTGGAGGTTCAAGGCGGCAGGAGAGAGAAGCCATTTAGGGGGCTGAACCATTCTTCACGGCCCTATTTAAATACAATTTACATTCCAGGCTCTGCTGTTGGTGCGTTGTTAATTGCACCTTGTACCTCGGTCTATTTTGTAGTTGAAGGGGGTTTTGCTTTGCTGTTGTTTTTCAAAGGCCTCCTCTGCCTGCTTTTTTCTCTTTTTCCTAAGGGGCTGTTCTCAGAATGCAGTTCCAGTTCCTGGAAGGGAAAATAGATTAGTGGATTTAAAGGCCAGAAGGGACAAACAGATCATCTCGGTGACCTCCTGCAGAAGACAGGCCAGGACATTTCGCTCTGTAATTCCTTTGTCTCCGTTTGTCCAGACTTAACCCAATCCCCTGCAGTGACCAAAACACCCTTTCCAGAAAGGCTGGCTCCATCCAAAATCATGGAACTGTGGGAATCACCAGTCCTGGGGCAGATCTTGCAGGGCAGCATCCCCTGGAGCAGTCACTGGGGGAGATGGGGACACTCCTGGGCTGCAGGGACAGCAGGGACAGCCTGGATTGATGGTGGCATCTCACAGCTCTGGGTGAAATCAGGTTCTTGAGAGCCAGCCAGGAATGTCACCAGCAAAAAGGGACAGGGGAGACAAGGTAAAACCAATTGTGGAGACCAAGAAAAGTCTCATTTTCCAACATTTCTGTTTGTTGCCTCAGCTGAGGTGAATTCAATCCAATTCAATCCAATTTTCAAATGGACAGAAAATCCCACACAGCTGAATTTTGGGGGTTCAGACTTTTCTCTGCTCTCAGATGAACTGACCAAAGGCTGAATTCCAGCCTGGTCCTAACTAAGCAAAAAGTCTCCCAAAATCCCTTTTCCTCAGCCACGCAGAACGGGTGATTGGAGAAATGGCAAATGGATTTTTGAATTTCCCAACACGAGTGGAGTTTCAAACCCCAGCTCTGCTTGCAAAAAAAATCCTCAAATAAACAAAAAACCAAAAAAAACCCAAATAAAACATCCGTTGGGTGAAACACTGCAGAACTTCCCACTCCTCTTTTTCCAACTTGTTCTGCTCTTGGGTTGGAAAAGCCAAAGTCTCTCCAAGTGCTTTGGGTTATTTGGGACCATGAGCTTCCCACCCAGCC
Source organism: Entomyzon cyanotis (assembly GCA_024500445.1). Taxonomy (NCBI): domain Eukaryota; kingdom Metazoa; phylum Chordata; class Aves; order Passeriformes; family Meliphagidae; genus Entomyzon; species Entomyzon cyanotis. The sequence continues at coordinate 3,662,773 of JAKEPQ010000908.1, read as the reverse complement.
AAGAGCCAGCTTTGGATCCTGGCAGCTGGAGCAGGAGGAATCCCAGGAATTCTTGCTTTAGGAATGCCCTGAGAGGTTCAGTGCAGTTTTACAACTGGGATTGTTCAATCTGGAGAAGAGAAGCTCCAGGATGACCAAACTGTGGCCTTGCAGTGCCTGAGGGAGCAGACAGGAAAGGTGGAGAGGGAATATTTCCAAGGGGCAGGACAAGGGGGAACGGCTTCAAACTGCCAGAGGGCAGGGATAGATGGGATATTGGGAGGGAATTCCTCCCTGTGAGGGTGGGGAGGAGCTGGGATGGATTTCCGACTGTGTCCCTGGATCCCTGGCAGAGTCCAAGGCCAGGCTGGATGAGGCTTGGAGCACCCTGGGACAGTGGAAGGTGTCCCTGCCATAGCTGGGGTGGATTGGGATGGAATTTAAGGTCTCCTCAACCATTCTGGGATTCTCTGAGTGCCATGCAGGTGGCAGCCAGGAGGAAGGCAGAACCCTTTCCCCCCAAAACTCGATTCTGCCCCCAGGCCAGCTCTGCCCCTGCCCCAGTGACACCCAGCAGCACTGCCAGCTCGGAGCAGGTTTGGCATTCTTTTCTTTGAGCCCCATCTGCTGGAATCCCACGATTTCAGGACATATTTGAGCTTTCCCTCATCTGTTCCTACATTTAAATTGTTCCTCCGAGCCTTTGCAGCAAAGGGCAGAAGCCACAAACCCCAAGAAATAAAGCAAAACGATCCAACTGAGGAATTTTGGGAGAATCCCATTATTCCACAGTTGCTCAGTGCTGCTGGCTGGGAATCCCTGGTGCTGGAAGGAACCTCCTGGGCTTGGTTTTCATCCCCATGGGGTCCTTCCTGGCGCTCTGGGAGCTGCTGTGACACAAAAAGGTGTTGGTGTCAATGACAACCGAGCCCACTTGACCCCAGCCAGCCTCCTCCTCACTCCCCCAGCTCTGGGGAGGTCTGCCTCAGCCAGCAGCTCGGGAAAACTTGACGGGGAGACAGACAAATGTTCTCCCCAACCTGCTGCTGCTGCAGCGCCTCGGAGCCAATTATCCCGGTGATCTCACTCCTCCCTTCCTTCTCCTCTCTCCCCCTTTTCCCATCACGTGCTCCATCCCGTCCTCCTGCAAGGGAAAAACGAGGAATGTGGAGGGTTTGGGAGTCCCCCGAGAGCAGGTAGATCCATCTGAGCAGCGCCTGCCTCCTCCGAGGCGGGAGGAGATCGGTTTACATAAGTGCTTTGCCATATGAAGGAATAATTCCGCGGTATTAATAGAGGTTAAAGTTTCCCAGGAATCCCAGCCAGGCCCCGCAGACACAGGTGGGTTCTGTCACTGGCAGGGGTGGGGGAGTGACACGGTTCCTGCCCTGGGCTGGGGTGCCCATGGGTGATGGGGAAGGGTGAGGAGATGACAGCAGAAGCTCCCTGTGGCTGCTGGGGGCAGGAATGGCCAGGGATGTCCATGGAATTCTGGAATGGGGTGGTTGGAAGGGAGTTGGATCATCCCATTCCATCCCTGCCACCTTCCACCATCCCAGGTTGCTCCAAGCCCTGTCCAGCCTGTCCTCGGACACTTCCAGGGATCCAGGGGCAGATTCCCTGGGCAAGCTCAGGGAAGAATTTCTCCCTTAAATCTGATCCAAACTTGCTTTCTTTCATATTTGGGAGGTAGGAGCCAAATTGCAGGTCAAACTTGGGATCAGGGAGGGATCTGTGTGTAGGACATGGGAACACACACAGGGCAGGGACACCCATAGGGTGAGGCACATGGGAAATCCCACTGAATCCCAGAATCCCTGAGGCTGGAAAAGCCCTCCAAGACCATCCAGTCCAAGCTGTGCCCAATGCCCACCTTGTCACCAGCCCAGAGCACTGAGTGTGACATTGTCATTCCTTGGGGACCTCCAGGGATGGGGAATGGAGACCCCAAACCTCCCTGAGCAGCTCCTCCCATTACCTGACCACCCTTTCCATGGAGAAATTGAGGATTTATCCCAGATGGAGCAAACCCCAAAGGGGATCAGCGATGTGTGGAATGTTCTGTGCTGATGCCACACTGGGAAATCCGCTCTTCCCGAGCTCAGGTGCCACAGATCCACCTGGGATCACCTCCTGCTTTGGCACAAAGCCCCAGCTGGTGCCCAGCCACGCTCCAACTCCACCCCAGCTAGGAGGATAAACCAGCATGGAGCACAGGGAGAGCCTGGCGAGCCCAAATCCCCCTTTGTTTGGATTAGGATCCAGGATAACGGCGCTGATTCTCCAGCACGGAGCTTTTCCCAGCCCAGCCAGTTGTACACCACCCCAAAAACAATCATCCCTCAAATCTCCAGTGATTACAGAGCTTGAACACACACAGGACCGAGCTCCAGCCCACCCTACACTGATTTGGGATTTGGCGCAGAGCCTTGGGATCACAGCCCTGCCCAGAACATGTGGTGGCTGCTCTGCCCCAAAAGGGACCAACAAAGAAATAAGAATATTTGTTAATTTCTTCTTTTTTCCACTGCAAAGCAGTTAAACCTCCTAAGACACTTTTTCCAGACATCTAAATCCTTTCAAAATATTCTCTAGACTCCATAAAACTTACATTTTCCCTGGGTTCTCCCGTGAGTTATTAAAAAGCTGAAGTCCCTACCTTAAGAGCTTAGAGCTTGGTCATGAGCAGAAAACCAACAACGTGGAGTGGCACAGATGAAAAATGGAGGCTGCAGGGCCAGCCTGAGGATTTTGGGGAATCCAGGCTGAGATTTCTACCAAAATCAAGTTTTATTCCCAGGAGCTCTCGATGCACAGGGCAGAAGAAAGTTTTTGGATGCTGCTGTCCATCCATCCATCCATCCATCCATCACCAGAGCTGTAGTGACAGGACAAGGGGGAATGCCTGGAATACTCAAAGAGGGGAAATTTATCATTTATATATTTATATATTAAATTTCTATAGATTTCTAATTTTTATATATTAAATGTATATAGATTTCTAATTTTTATATATTAAATTTATATTATATGGAAATTCAAATGTATGGATGGAAATATGTAATTTATATATTTATTGATGAAAATAGATAGATTTGTAATTTTTATATGTTAAATTTGTATTATACGGAAATTTAAATATATGGACGGAAATTTGTAATTTATATATTTATAGATAGAAATAGATAGATTTGTAATTTTTATATATTAAATTTATATTATATGGAAATTTAAACGTATGGATGTGGCGAGGGTGGGGAGGCCCTGGCACAGGTTATCCAAAGAAATTGCCCCTGGATCCCTGGAAGTGTCCAAGGCCAGGCTGGACGGGTTTGGAGCATCCTGGGATGATGGAATTTGTGCAACTGGAAGAACTTTAATGTTCCTTCAACCCCAAACCCTTCTGTGCTTCCATCCCAGCTCAACACGGAGTGGTTTCCCAGACAGACAGCAGAATGGATTTTTTTCCCATCACTGCTTTCCCAGAGCTGTGCTCAACAGATCCCAAATCCAAGGGATCTCCACACCCTCCCTGCTTCCCCTAACCACCACTTTGCCTGGTCAGGAGCTCTGCCCACAGCAGCTCCCAAAATGTGCTCAACTCTCCTTTTTCCCTCTATTTTCCCCTTTTTTTTTTAAAAGCTCTCCCTCCCTGCAGCCTCCCAGAAGCACCGGTGTGTTTTCAGCCCAGGCATGGAACACTCGCAGAGCCCCAGATTGTGATGTTTCAGATAACATACGGAGAATGTAAATCCTGTCAGCAAGTGCAGCAGCCATAAAAGGCTGAAATGGATTCCTGCGGATTAGAAATCAAGCACAGAAAGGGCCCTGTTCTCTCACTTTCCTCATCCCACCACCTCCTCCGCCCCCCTCTCCTCACTCCCCTTAAAAATAAAAAAAAATTCGCCTGGAAATGCAAAGGGTTTTATTTAATTTTATTTTTTTAATTTTTTTTTTTTTTCCATCGACTTAAAAGAAAAATAAAATACATTCCAGGAAAAGGACCCTCTCCTCACTCCCATTGAAAAATAAAAATCGCCTGGAAATGCAAAGGGTTTTGGGTTTTTTTTTGTTTTTGGTTTTTTTTTTTTAATATACTTAAAAGAAAAATAAAATACATTCCAGGAAAAGGACCCTCTCCTCACTCCTCTCAAAAAATAAAATCGCCTGGAAATGCAAGGGTTTTATTTTATTTTATTTTTTTAATTATTATTTTTCTTTTTTAATTTTTTTTTTTCAATCGACTTAAAAGAAAAATAAAACACATTCCAGGAAAAGGACCGCTGCTAAGAAAACTCAAACCAGAAAATGCTTAAAGATGTTTTAATGACTTAAACACAGGGCCGGGATTGTGCCTAAAAGTTTCCACATTTAAAAATGAAAAAAAAAAAAAAAAAAAAAGAGAGAGAAGAAAAGGGGGGAAATTCAATATGAAACGTCCCCCACTACCAGTGCTGCTGGATGACTTCTTGCTGGATTTCTTGTTGGATTTCTCGCTGGATTTCTCTCCCAAACCATCTGCTTTAAGCTGCAGGGCTGTTAAACGAGCGAAGTTTACGCTTCTGTTCCAAACCAAAGGCACGACCGAGGGAAAAAACCTCCAAAAAAAAAAAAAAAACCCTAAAAAAAAACCCTAAAAAAAAAAACCCTCCCAAAAAAAAAAAAACCCTCCTAAAAATAATGAAGGCCACGTGAGCTCTGGTCCGAGGGGCTGTTAACAAGCAGCTGACAAGTTTCTGCTGCAGGAATTAGACCCTCATTTAGGGGGAGATTAGCAGAAATCTTCCTTCTCATTACGGAGCCAGCCGTGGCTGGAGCTGGGGGCACCAGGAGCCCCCCAGGCCGAGTGGGGTTCAAGGGCTGCTTCAAAGGCCGGGGGAAGCCCAGGGTCCCCTCTGAAGCCATCCCGTGTAATTTGTCACGACCGCTGCGCTGTGATGTGGAGGGTCTGGGCGCTGATCCGGCGGGAAGGGCTCAATGGGAGCCTTTGAGGGCAGAGCAGGACCCTCGGCGGGGTCACAACCCCTCTGGGCTGCTGCAGCTGCTGCTGCTGCTGAGCCTTTGGCCTCTGGACACGGCCAGAGTGGGCTGTGGGGTCTGTGCTGGGCTCTGGTGGTGGTGTGAGCAGGGGGAGAGATGGACTTGGCTTAGAGAGTCTCGAGAGGGAGAGAAAAAGTCTGGTTTAAAGGATGAACCTGGCAAAAACGGCCCCGAGAGGGAGAGAAAAACCCCAGCTCAGCCCCAAAAGGGCAAGACAAGTTCTGCCCAGAGAGTCCCAAGAGGGAGAGAAAAATTCTGGCTCGAAGGATAAACTCAGCTCAAACGGCCCCAAAAGTGAGAGAGAAACTCTGCTCAGCCCCGAGCAGGAGAGAAAAGAGCCCCGAGAAGGAGAGAAGAACTCTGCTCAACCCCAAAAGGGAGAGACAAACTCAGCTCAAATGGCCCAAGAGGGAGAGAAAAACCCTGGCTCAAAGGATAAACCCAGCTCAAATGGCCCTGAGAAGGAGAGAAAAGGTCTGCTGAGCCCCAAAAGGGCAAGACAAATTCTGCCCAGAGAGTCCCAAGAGGGAGAGAAAAATTCTGGCTCAAAGGATAAACTCAGCTCAAACGGCCCCAAAAGTGAGAGAGAAACTCTGTTCAAAGAGCCCTGAGGAGGAGAGAAAAACTCTGCTCAGCCCCAAAAGGGAGAGAAAAACCCCAGCTCAAAGGACAAACTTAGCTCAAACAGCCCCAAGAGGGAGAGAAAAGTCTGCTGAGCCCCAAAAGGGAGAGACAAACCCAGCTCAAATGGCTTCATGAAGGAGAGAAAAACCCTTGTTCAAACAGCCTCAAAAGGGAGAGACAAACTCGGCTCAAAAGGTCCCAAAAGGGAGAGAAAAACTCGGCTCAAATGGCTTGAGAGGGAGAGAAAAACCCTGACGCAAAGGATAAACCCAGCTCAAATGGCCCCAAAAGGGAGAGACAAATTCTGCTCAAAGAGCCCCAAGAGGGAGAGACAAACTCTTCTCAGCTCCAAAAGGGACAGACAAACTTTGCTCAGAGAGTGCTGAGAGGAAGAGAAAAAGCCTGGCTCAAAGGATAAACCCAGCTCAAACGGCCCCAAAAGGCAGAGAAAAACTCTTCCCAGCCCCAAAACAGAGAGACAATCACAGCTCAAAGAGCCTTGAGAAGGAGAGAGAAACTCTGCTCAGCCCCAAAAGGGAGAGACAAATCCAGCTCAAACAGCCCTGAAAGGGAGAGAGAAACTCTGCTCAAAGAGCCTCGAGAAGGACAGAAAAACTCTGCTCAGCCCCAAAAGGGACAGACAAACCCTACTTGGAGAGCCCTGAGAAGGAGAGAAAAACTCTGGCTCAAAGTATAAATCCAGCTCAAACAGCCCCAAAAGGGAGAGATAAACTCTGCTCACAGAGCCCTGAGAAGGAGAGAAAACTCTGCTCAGCCCCAAAAGAGACAAACCCGGCTCAAATGGCTTCATGAAGGAGAGAAAAACCCTGGTTCAAACAGCCTCAAAAGAGAGAGACAAACTTGGCTCAAAAGGCCCCAAAAGGGAGAGATAAACTCTGCTCAAAGAGCCTCGAGAAGGAGAGAAAAACTCTGCTGAGCCCCAAAAGGGAGAGACCAACTCTGCTCAAATGGGTTGAGAGGGAGAGAAAAGCTCTGGCTCAAAGGATAAACCCAGCTCAAATGGCCCCAAAGGGAGAGACAAACTCTCTCAAAGAGCCCCGAGAAGGAGAGAAAAACCTTTGCTCAGCCCTAAAAGGGAGAGACAAACTTGGCTCAAATGGCCTGAGAGGGAGAGAAAAACTCTGCTGAGTCCCAAAAGGGTGAGACAAACCCAGCTCAAATGGCTTCATGAAGGAGAGAAAAACCCTTGTTCAAACAGCCTCAAAAGGCAGAGAAAAACCCCAGCTCAAACAGCCCCAAAAGGGGGAGACAAACCTTGACTCAAACAGCACCAAAAGAGAGAGAAAAACCCAACCCAAAAAGTCCCAAAAGGGAGAGAAAAATCCAGCTCAAAAGGCCCCAAAAGGGAGAGAAAATCTCCTGCACAAATCACCCTGAGCCACCCCCGGGCAGCTCCATCATCCTTGGCACAGCTTTGGCACAGCTCTGTCCCAGGGAGCAACACCTGCAGTGTTCTGGGTGGGATGGAACCCAAAATCCTTTGACAAATAACCCAACAGGCTGAGCTTTGCCTGTGGATGTCACCTGGTATTGCTGGGATGTGGACAGCCACAGGCAGAGCTGCTCCCAAAACAACCTGGGCATGGTGGGGAAGTGTGGCTAGCACAGATCTTTCCCTTGAGAATTCTTCTCTCTCTTCTTCCTGTGTTTTATAAACAAAGATAAAGTTTGGATGTTATTAAAAACAGTTTCTTGGGATGTGGACAGTTCAGGCCTGGCCAATCAGGCCTAGGGGGAGGCTTTGAACTGACCAATGTGGGTGACCTTTGAAAAGTCTATATAAGATGGAATTAAATAATAAAATTTTCTTCTGGATGCCACACTTTGAACCTGGGTCTTCTTACTCTGCTAGCGGCTCAACAGCGACAGGGAAGGAATGTTTGCAGTGCTGCAGAGTGAAAACCTGGCCTGGGTGGGAGCTGGGAATGTCCCTGTGTCCTGTCTGAGCCAAGGGTGCCACCTCCCTGCCACATCCCCCTGCACCACAGCAGCCCTGAAGGCAAACTTGATGAACCCAAAGCTCTTCCCACAGCTTGGGGAGGGGAAAAGTTCTCTCCCGCAGGGATGCTTCGTGAAAATAAACCAGTGTGGGACCAGGGGATCTGCAAAACCTCAGCTGAAGTGACCCCACTGCTCTCCACCCCACTGCAGGAAGGACCTGCTGAGGCTCAAACCCAAAACAGCTCAGCAGCTGCTCTGCCACCCTCTCCCCCTCTCCATCCAAAAAGCTCGTTTCTCTTTTCCACGCCGTGTCGGGCAGTTGTTGGGGTTTTTTATTATTATTGCTGAGAACGTGCAGTCGTGTTTTAAACCCCTGCTCTCCATCCAAAAGAGTAGGAGGCCGTAGTCAGACTTCCTAGACCACAAAGCCACACGGCTCCGTGGCTTTTCCAGCCAGAGTTTCCATTGTGTTCTTCCCAGATGAACTTTTAAAACGTGTGTGTGTTATGTGTCAGCGTGCGCGCAAACGCGCGTGGTTTTGCCTCTCTTAAAAATACAAAAAAAAAGGCTAAAAGAGAAAAAAAAAAAAAAAAGAGTGAGCAAGTGAGGCTTTCAGGAGGTTAATCACCGACCTGCTGCCAAGTTGGATATGTGCATGGAAGGGGGGAGTGGAGGGTTTTAATCCCAGTTTTTGATAAATAGAAGACATTCTAGTCATAATAAAACGTGCTTTACACTCGAGGGGAGGAATAAGGGGGAGGAAAAAAGGAAAGTTTTGGCCAGGCACCGCCAGCTCCTGAGCCCAAACAATGAGGTTCAGAAACATAACTGTAACGCATTAGTAAATTGACAATGAAATTGCAGTTACTTCACTGGCTCTTTATTAAATAAACACAGCCCGAGAGGGACCTGTCTGCCCCGGAGGTATTTGCAGAGGGTTCACGTTACAAACCCAACACCAGCACCAGAGCAAACACATTCCAGGCAGACCCTGCGAGGTGGGGCTGGCCTGCCTGCTCCCCGTGTCACTTTTTCCCTTTTCGTGGAGATCCTGGTTTTTGCAGCCTCTGGCTGCTCCCGAGAAGGTTCACCCCCGGGTGGGAGAAGGCGCTGTGAGTTTCATTCCCTCCCAAGCACCTGCACCTCTCCCTGCCTTCTTCTACACCTTTGGAATCTCCTAGAACTCCTTCCCATCCTGCTCCCAGCTCCTGTTCTGCTGTTCCTGACCCACTCTCAGCCCTTCCTGCTGAATCTCAACAAAAAAAATCCATCCTGCTCAACCAACCACCTTTGTAGCTATTCAGTGACCAGCAGCACTTCCCACTCAGCAGCTGCACAAAAGGAGATTCCAACATCATCTCCATCCCTGTCCTGCCGTGGATTGATCTAATCAACATTCCTGACACTTTATTAGAAGTTTAGTAGAATTTACTTCTATTTACTTTACCCATTTACTTCTAGATCTTTACCCACAGCCATCCATGCCGCGGCCACGAGAGGAACCAAAATCACCCGCCAGAAACTGAAATCACCTGCCAGAAACTGAAATCACCCACCGAAAACCGAAATCACCCACCAGAAACCGAAATCACCCACCAGAAACCAAAATCACCCGCCAGAAACCGAAATCACCCACCAGAAACCGAAATCACCCGCCAGAAACCGAAATCACCCACCAAAACTGAAATCACCCACCAGAAACCAAAATCACCCACCAAAACTGAAATCACCCACCAGAAACCGAAATCACCCACCGAAACCGAAATCACCCACCAAAACTGAAATCATCCACCAGAAACCGAAATCACCCGCCAGAAACCGAAATCACCCACCAAAAACTGAAATCACCCACCAGAAACCAAAATCACCCACCAAAACTGAAATCATCCACCAGAAACCGAAATCACCCCCAGAAACCGAAATCACCCACCAAAACTGAAATCACCCACCAGAAACCAAAATCACCCACCAAAACTGAAATCACCCACCAGAAACCGAAATCACCCACCGAAACCGAAATCACCCACCAAAAACTGAAATCATCCACCAGAAACCGAAATCACCTGCCAGCAACCGAAATAACCCACCAGAAACTGAAATCATCCGCCAGAAACCGAAATCATCCGCCAGAAACCAAAATCACCCACCAGAAACCTGGGGAGAAATCGCTTCAACTCCCACGCCAGGTGAAGCCACCTTACAAACCCTTCACCTGCAGCTCTACCCCGCTATCCCAGCCAAACCCCAGTCCCGTTCCAGCAGGGAAGCTGGGGTAATCCATCCCCACACACACGCCCGGAGACAAAAGGAACGTCGGCGCGCTCAGCACCTTGCGAGGCGTTGAACGGCTGCCAAGGGTCTTTGGAGAGGGGCCAAGGCCGTCCGTGAGATGTGAGGGATTGGGATTCTCAGCAGCCCATGGGGTCTGGAGCAGGCTGTGCTACTGTTGGAGCCTGGTCACGACACGCTTCCCCCTTGTTCCGAGATGTACCTCCTGTGGAGGAGGCTGTTCCCAGGCAGGGATTCTAGCCCTGGCTGCCAGGAGAAGGGAAAAGCTTCTGATCTTCTTTTTTTCCCGGCTTCAGGAGTCAAAAGAGTGGTGGGTTGAGGGTTTTTCTGCCCCTGCTGTCATCGAGGGCTTTGTGGGGAAATATCTGATTCCCACAAAGGTGGAATGCAGAGATGGGAGGAAATGTGTGGAAGGGAGAATTTACCTGTCACTAATTCCATCCAGCCAGTCTTCACCTGAACTCCAAATTTCCCCAGCTCGAGGCTCACGTTTCCAAAAATCCATGCAGAAATGAGATGTGATGGGAAAACACACCAAAATTCCCTTTTTTGGGGGTAATTTCTTCAACACAGTCTACAAAAACCTACAAAGGCAAGGCCATCCTGTTCTCACTGATGGGAATTTCAGTAACATGGGAGAAGAAATTGGCATTTTTTGGTTGTGTCTCCCCAGCAGAGAATTCGGCAGGTGAAAGCCCAGGGCAGTAATGGGATGTGGTTTTACTACAACTCTGTCATTGTCACACATGGGTGTGGGGACCACTGGGGAGTGAATATCTGGGTTTCTCCTCTCTGTCCCATCCCTCAGGTGACCAACTGCCCTAAAATCCATCAGGATCAATCTCACACCAAAAGTTTCCTTCACCATCCCGCTTTTCCATATGAGCAAACAGTGGTGTTGGCACATGGAGCCTTTGGAACGGCTTAGTGAAGGGAGAGGCAGTAAATTCCCCAGGATTTTGGGATCTTCGAGCCAGGCTGGATGTCTCTCCCTAAGAGCTGATGCTCCAGCTCCACCAGGGAGTTCCTGGAGCGAGCAGGAGAGGCTGGGGAGGGCAGGGTGAGCCCAGCTGCTCCAGGGGATTCCGTCTGGCCCCGAGGCTGAGCGTGGAATCACAGCCTGGGCTCCTTGCCTGCCAAGAGCAGCTTTAATTTGGTGAGTGAGTGCAAGGCAGAGCTTTCCACAGAGTTCTTTCATTCCTATAGACCGGTAGAGTTTCAGACTTTTTTAAAAATTTTTTTTATTTCCTCCCAGCTTGGTGAAGGCTCCAAGTTTCCCTGTGGAAATTCCATCCTGGGATGGTTTTCTCGGCGAGTTACCTTTTGCAGATTGCTCAGGTGGTGGGGTTCTTCATCTGTAAAGGGCTTCTGACCTTTTCCTGACTGGGATGGGGTGAGTTTCCTAATCCCACTTCAGGCAACTCGTATCTGTTTCGGGTTTGCCTTTTGGGCAAAGCAGAAGGGAGAGAGGCTGCAAGACTAAATTCCCCGGGAGTTATTCTCAGAATTTCCATCTTTCCCCCATCCAGGCGGCTCTGAGCATCCTCTCTCCTCACAGTGATCTCCCCTTGATCCCAGAACGGTCCCACCCTTCCCTTTCCCCATTTTCCTTCCTTTGCCATCTGGGAAAGAGGGCTGCAAGCCACCCTGCAATGAAACCTTACCCTGCCTCTTTCTCCAGCCTGTCTGACACAACAAGTCAGCTGTGGGGCTCAGCAGCGACTTTAAACACCCCCCAGTCCAGCAGGTCAGGCCATTCTAGCATCTGCACCTTTTATTTGTGGCAGACTGTTAATAATTAAGTGATGCCTTTCATACAGACATTTACAATAATTTAACCTTGCCCTCGCTGTGTAATTTATTCCTGGCAGAAGCCAATAAAAATAAAGGCCCCATATTTCGTTCTCTCTCGCTCATTCTCTGCCCGTGTGTATAAATATACACACACACATATAGAGCCAGGAGAGTGTAATAGGTTTCACATATTGTTCCATAGGTATCGTTAGGGTACACAGAGCCAAGTGTCTCAGTTCATATGACTCTTTATAGGTGCCTTATAATCCACATAAAATTGAGTTTATGTTTCCTTTCCATCTGCTGATTCTAAAACAAGATGAGGAAGGGTTTTCTCACTCTTTTTCTTTGGTGGGTTTTTTTTTTTCCCCTTCTTCATTCCAGTCCTCACTGCACCAAACTCAAAATTTGGAAAGAGGAACCAACAATGGCCAAACTGGACATCCCTTGTTATCCATCTTTTGGGATGTCTTATCTGGGACCACGATAAGCACTAAAGGCTCCAGGAAAAATTTTGGAGCAAAGACAAATATCAGACCTCCTGCCCAGGGAGGAGAAGCCTATCCCAAGTTTGCCATGGAGTCATTTTTCCTGTTTCTAAGTCCACAGAACAGAACCCAGCAGGTAGGTGGAATAGGAGCAAGGGAAGGGACTAAAAACTGAGATTTATTTCTCCTCCAAAAAAAAAAAAAAACCAAAAAAGAGAGGGGAAAAAAAGCACAGGACAGGGGGAAAAAAGAGCCAAAGCTCCAACTATTGGCTGCACTTCCACAGCAAGTCCTAAAGAGGCTACGCAGAGAAACAAAAGAAAAATATTTTCCCCTGAAGAAACATTCGTAAAAACACATTTATTAAAGCCCAAAAATTTCCATCACACTCCAGAGCTCTGGGCTGAGCCTGGAGTGTGCCCTGCAGAGCCTCCCAGTCTGCCCAGTCCAGCCCAACCAGGGCCACCAGCACAGCCCAGCTTGGCCTGATCCTTATGGAAGGGAGCCTGGAACTTCAGCTGGGCTGTTCCTGCGCTCCCAAAAATCCCTTTAATGTCCTTCCCGAGGTCTAACTTGCTCTTAAATCCCTCCTGCTTTAGTTGTTCCACCTTTATAAGGGGAACTGTGCAATGGGATAAGGTGGATGGGGCTTGGAAGAAGCTGGGATGGTGGGAGGTGTCCCTGTGCACGGCAGGGTGGGATGAGGTGGGATTTAAGGTCCCTTCCAACCCAAATCCCAAACCTGGCTGGGATTTATGTTGGAGAGGCCTGGAACCTCTGGGGTGCAGGGGGGACCTGTTTTCCCTTGGAAAACTGCAAAAACTTCCCATTCCATCCCACTTCCAGCCTTTTTTCCAGACTCTTCCAGAGCAGCAGCTCCATGAAATCTCCTTCACGTTGTTCCTGCTGCTATTTTCCAGCAGGAGGACAGGGAAGGATGGAAACTCCCTGAACCCAGCAGGGCCTGCTGGTGGCTGTTCTGTGGTCTGGAACCTCTGGGGTGCAGGGGAGACCTGTTCCCCTGGAAAACTGCAAAAATTACCCTTCCCATTCCATCCCAGCTCCAGCCTTTCCCCCACGATTCTGTGGAGCAGCATCTCCACAAAATCCCCCTCACGTTATTCCCATTGCTGTTTTCCAGCAGTAGGACAGGGAAGGACACCTCCACTCCCTGTCCCCAGCAGGGCCGGCTGGCGGCTGTTCTGTGGTCTGGAACCTCTGGGGTGCATGGGAGACCTTTTTCCCTGGTCACACCACAAAACCTTCCCATTCCATCCCAGCTCCAGCCTTTTTCCCAGGACCCTGTGGAGCAGCATCTCCCTGAAATTTCCCTTGTGTTGTTCCTGTTGCTATTTTCCAGCAGGAGGACAGGGAAGGACACCTCCACTCCCTGTCCCCAGCAGGGCCGGCTGGTGGCTGTTCTGTGGTCCATGGCCTGTAACCTCTAGGGTGCAGGGGGGACATGTTCCCCTGAAAACCTTCCCATTCCATCCCAGCTCCAGCCTTTTTCCCAGGGTCCTGTGGAGCAGCATCTCCACAAAATCCCCCTCACGTTATTCCCGTTGCTATCTTCCAGCAGTAGGACAAGGAAGGACACCTCCTCTCCCTGTCCCCAGCAGGGCCGGCTGGCGGCTGTCCTGCGGTCCCCATGAGGTGATGGAAAACTTTCCCCGGGATCAGGTGTTGCTGCCGAGCGTGAGGCGCTCCAGTCCCACCCCAGCAAGTGTTATAAACACACAGGCACAATCTAAATATTTATGGCACATGAAATCTCCCGTCTGCCGTTGCTCAGCGCCGGGGCCGGGGAGGGAGGGGGAGTTCAGAGGTGATTATTGTGCGGGGCTTGGAAAGCCAAAATATGGGATGGGGCTGCATCCAGAGCCGGGGAATGGTCACAGGGTTTGGTGTCACCTCCCTGCCGGTGATCTGAGGGGTTTGTCACCACCCGTGGGGGAGCAGCAGATGGAAAACACTGGAAAACTCTTTGGGTTCCCTTTCCTCTCGAGCACCTCCTGAGAGAGCGGCTGCTCCAGCTCGTAAAACCTTCCTGGGGCTGGGAAGGAGGAGCAGAGCACGCCGGGCAGTTATTTCCCTGGCCTGGACAAAAGTTATGATAGAATTTGTTTTCTTATTCAGGCTATTTTTCGCTCGGATCTCGGGGGGTTTTGTTGAAGGTTGAAATAAAGTTTTTTAAAAAAAACCCAATGAAAACACAAGACAACAGAAAGGGAAAGGCAGAGCTGGGGAAGTTCCATGTGTTTCTGGAACAATTGCCCATTGATCCAGCCTGGAAAGTGCTGAGGATCTGGAGGTGATGGGAGTGGATTGGCAGCGAGAAGCAGAGCTGCTGTAGGAAAAATGCTGCACTTAGCAAAGTTTGGGGAGCTGGTATTGCCCCAAAAAAGCCACACCAACACAAATCCTGCCACACCAACCTCCCCCAGGCCACCACAGACACCCAGCCAGGTGAACAAGGAGCACAGCAAGTCCTCCCCACCCTGGAGCTGCTGTTCCCACAGACATTCCCACAGCATTCCCACCAGGAAGGGTGACACCACAAGGAGCTATGGGGTTTTGGCTCCTGGAGGCTTTGGCTCCTCACTGCCCAAAGCCAAGGGAGCAGCACTTGGGCATTCATGGCCTGCTCTGCTTTCCAGGGAGTGTGGTCAGCTGAGGTGGAGCCCCCAAGGCAGTTGGACTCAATAATGGAGCAGAAGGCTTTGATGTTTTTCCTGAATGAGCCGCAGGGCTGAATTATAAAATCCAGGTGATTTCAGCTCCAGTTGGGAATTTATCGAGTGTTTCACCTTGATTGGTGTGGGTGACTGTGAGCACAGGCTGGGGATGGGATCAGCAGGACACGCCTGGGTCCATCTGGGGTGAGCTCCACCAACCCAGCCCTCGTTTCTCCAGAACACAGCCTCGCTTTTCTCCCAGCCCTGCTCTGCAAAGCCACGCTTGACTTCAAGAAACCCTCCAGTCCAGGGGCTGCCAAAGGAGAGCAAACAGGGCAACTTCTACATCCCCTGGAACTGGGAACGGGTTGTGAATCGCCCTGGAGAGGCTGCAGAGGAGCAGAGCCCCAGCCTGGCACAGCCAGGGCATGATGGGCTTGGCACACCTGGGCACATGGGATTGGCACACCTGGGCACACTGGGATTGGCACACCTGGGCACACTGGGATTGGCACACCTGGGCACATGGGTTTGGCACACCTGGGCACATGGGATTGGCACACCTGGGCACACTGGGATTGGCACACCTGGGCACATGGCCTGCACACCTGGCACATGGGTTTGGCACACCTGGGCACACTCAGCTTGGCACACCTGGGCACACTGGGATTGGCACACCTGGGGCACATGGCACTGGCACACCTGGGCACATGGGATTGGCACACCTGGGCCATGGCATTGGCACACCTGGGCACATTGGGATTGGCACACCTGGGGCACATGGGATTGGCACGCCTGGGGCACTGATTACACTGGCACACTGGGATTGCACACCTGGGGCACTGGGATTGACACCTGGGCACTGGGTTGCACACCTGGGGGCACATGGCATTGGCACACCTGGGGGCACATGGGATTGGCACACCTGGGGCACACTGAGCTTTGGCACACCTGGGGGCACATGGCATTGGCACACCTGGGGCACATGGGATTTGGCACACCTGGGGTACATGGGATTGGCACACCTGGGGCACACTGGGCTTTGGCACACCTAGCTCATTTTGGCACTCCTGGCTGGTTTTGGCACTCCTGGCCCATGTTTACACTCACACCCACAGTGGCGCCAGCCCCACACCCCCTCCAGGGCAGCTCCCCCAGCACAACCCCACTGAGGAATTGCACTCCCAGCAGGTTTGGAATATTTCCTACAGGAATCTGCCCTGGGAAAGAGCACGATTTTTCGTGTTTTAAACAGGCAAAGTTGGACATCACCTCATGCTTCCATAACTCACACATCCATCCCTGGGACTTGCAGATACTCACCAGCATCACCAGCGAGCCAAGGGGCAGCTTTCGAATTCTTCCCATTCCCCATTTCCCAGATCTCCCATTCCAACCTCTCCTACACCTCAACAAAGCACATTCCTCCAGGAACAACAGCCCAGCCAAAGGTAAAGCTCCTGTGGACGTCCAGAAGCCTCCAGGCTGAGCCTCCAAAAAAGCCCAAACCCTCCAGCTCCAGCTAATAGACACATCTGCCAACACCTTCCTTTAATTTTTTGGAACCTCTCTCTAGATGACTCCATTGCCAAGAAAAAGAAGAGATATTTATGATAGCGACTGGAAAAGCCTTGAAATTCCAAGGCAGCTCCTCCAGGGTGGTGTGAAGCGAGGCTGCTGCAGCGAGTTGGGGGTCACTGCCAATTCCCACAGGTTGGGGTGGCTCTCTGCTCTCATCTCACCTCCTTGGACAATTAAAAGCAGCTCGGGCAGGCACTCCATGGATATCTGCCACTCTCTGCTCCGAAGTCATCACCGTGGAGAAGAAATGGAAAGGCAAAAACGCAGCAGGGAAAGGAGATTCTGCTCCCACCTTGAGCTCGGAGCTGCAGCTTCGGCAGGGAAACCACAAGCTGGAGGGACAGAGAACACCTGCTGAGTGTCCAGGCATTTCCTTGAAGGCTTTGTTCTGTAAACCAGAGGGGAAAAAAATGGATTTTTAGCTTGAAATTGGTTAGTGGGTGTTAAAAGCAGGTAAAGCAGGGAGAGGTTTGAATACCAGAGGAGGTGTCTGGGTTTGGGGAACATCCAGCAGGTGATGATGTGCAGCTCAGCCAAAGTTTCCTGTCCTAAAAAATGTTCTTTCCATGGGGAAAAACCTTTCCTGAGGTGGGTTGGGCTCTGGCTCAGGGGCTGGTGTGGCACAGGGTTGTGTGAGAGGAGAGCTCTCTGTGGGGTTAGTCAGGGGATGGACTTTGTTCTCAGGCTTTGGAATGAAATAAAAAGGAGAATTTGGTCAAGAGAGAAAACAAAATAACTGAGGTGTGCAGCAAACACCCGCCAGACTAGGAGCAAACACACAACCTGTGAGTAACTTTACTCATGGTAAGAGTTCCCCTTGTCTCCTGTGAGTAACTTTACTCATGGTGAGAGTTCCCCTTGTCTAAAGCTACTCCCAGTGGTAAAGTGATGGAGACTCCTGCAGGATCAGCATTTCAAAAATTATTTTTAAAAAATTGAATTTTTTAATGCTTTAAAAAAACAAAATTTAAACCAGTTGTGAGCTCCTGCAGTGCTGGGAGTTTGTCTGCACGAGGTCCTTTGTTAGATCTGAATTTATTCTCAGGATTTTATGGCCACAACATCACCCAGCCCTGCAAAGGGAGTTTTTAAAGGGCAGGGTGGCAAAATCTGAATTTTTGGGCCATGAATGACAGAATCACCCCATTAAAGCCACCAGTCCCTCCCAGTAGAGCCACTGGGCAGGTTGGAGGATCCTCATTGGCTTCAGAGGTTTTGGGATCAGATTATCCATGGATTTCAACTCTTTGATATTTTCCCAATCCCCATCCAGCCAGAGATTTTTAATATGCCACATTCCTGCTGTTTCCTAATCCCAAATTCCAAATTTTGCCTGGGAGTGACTGTTGTGCCAACTGGCACTGGCTGAGCTCCTTGAAGAGGCTTTTCCTTGGATTTGGGATTGGATTTTCCTTCCATTTTGGTGACACTTTGATTGCTTTCAAGCACTCATCCCCTTTTGTTCCAACCCACACTGACACTGCAGTGCGGGGATTTTAATTGTGGGGATTAAAAAAAAAAACCTTTCCAGTTATTTGGGGTTTCATTTTCATTTTTGTCGGGAAGGAAAGACAGTGAAAAAAAAAAAAAAAAAAGGAAAAATAGAAAATGGAAAGTTGAAAATGATTGGGTTTCGGGGGAAAATATGTTTTTGGTATTGAAATAAGGAAAAGCAGCAGGGTTAGGGAATAGCAAAGCCAGGGAAAAAACCTGTGCTGAGCTCTGAAACTTTCCCTTCCTTTAATTATCCAGGTGACATTTCAGACATTCTGATTTTTTTTTTTTTTTTTGCATCTGCATATTGAAAACACCCTTTTAAAAAAAAAAACACTTTCAAAAAAATCAACCGCTACCCAACATTTATTTAGCGCCAAGTAAATCTTATAAAAATTCAATTGCAAAGTAGTTAAGGTATTCGAATTTTTTTTTTTTTTTCCCCTTTTTTTTTTTTTTCCTTTTTTTTTTTTTTTTTTAAAAAAGGAAGAAGAATCCCAAGAAAGAGAAGTATTTGATGGCTAATAATCTCATTTCAATATAATAGGACCTTTCTTTTGCAAAGAGCAAGACAGGTTAAAAGATATAATTATGACTTTGCAAACTCTCCCAAGTGCTACGAGATCATCTGACAGTTCTGATCCCGGGCTCAGCTCTCAGAGGGGAAAAGTCTTTGTCTAGTTAGAGAGTTAAAGAGACAGGATCCCTATTCCACCCTCTGCCTACATTGCAATTTAACTGTCAAAAAAAATCCAAGCTGCAAAATTGTCTTATTCCAACACAGCGCGAGGGGAAAGAGAGAGAGGTTGGAGACTGACCTGTCAAATGCACCCTCTTTAAAAATGTATAATATATTTTAAACATTTTTTTTTTTTCCTGAGGTACTTAAAGGTTAAAGATGTGCCAAAGAAGGAGGATGGGTTTTTTTTTTTCTCTTCTTCTCCCCACTTCTCTCGCTAAAGCTTTTTAAAACAATTAAAACCAAAAAAAAAAAAAAAAAAAGGAGAGAGAGAGAGAGAGAAAAAAAAAATTCGAAATTAGGGATCATCAGTGTAAAAAAATCCCCTGAAGATCAAAAGGAACACATTAGAATCACATTAATTCTGATTTTTTTTTTTTAAAAAGGGGAATAAATCCCTCTTTTTTCAATGGGAAGAGAAACTTGGAGGACATTTAAATGGTGTTTTCATTGTCAGGGTGTGCAGGAAGGTGGAGCAGAGTGTCAGAGCGAGACAGAACCCTCGGAGCCACGGGTGACACTCCAGGATATTCCTGGGCTCTCCAAATCTTGCCTTTTTTCACGTCTCAAAACACTGAATGGAGGAGAGGAAAAATATTTTTTCCCCCAAGTAACCAAACAAAAGGAGCCATTTCTCCGGGGGGGTTTCCAAGGAGCCACAAACAAACAATCCCCTGGCATTTTTTGACCAAATATAGGTGGTGAGCAGGCAGCTGGACACGGCCAGAGGCTCCTCCGGGGTGCCACCAGCAGGACGTGTGGCTGTGTCCCCAAACAGCCCCTGGGACACCACGGGGACACTGGGGCTGGGAGCAAAGCCTGGGAGGAGCTGCAGGAATGCCAGGCTGGGCTCTGTCAGGACAGAGTTGGGTGTTTGTGGGATCACAGCATGGCTTGGCTTGGAGGATCTTAAAAGTCATTTTGTGTCACCCCACTGCCACCAGCCCAGGGTGCTCCAAACTGCCAGGGATCCAGGGACAGCCACAGCTTTCAGGACAATCTGTGCAGGGCCTGACTGTAAAAAAAGCCCCATTATTCATCCTCCTGCCAGTCAGGAGTGAGATCCTCACAAATCCTGAGTCAATTCCCTGGAGATGATGTTTTCCCACCTGGCAGAAGCCAAGTGGGAACATCCTCAGGTCCCTTAGCCACCTCCATCCTGCCCCAGCAAACAGGGAATGGGAGCAGCTGGGAGTATTTGTACTCTCCAAGGAGCCAGGGGGGATTTCCTCCCTCCTGAAGTGGGATCTGCTCCTTCCCTGCACAGGCAGAGCAGTGGGGGACAGATTTGGGACTTTGGGACAAAAGCCTTGTGGCTTTGAGTAAATAACATCCTTCCCTGTCCCTCTTGGCATTGGAGATCTTTGCCATAAATGAATCCTCTCCCAGACACTTGGATCCCAAAGCCACCAGGAAAAATGGGAATCTCCTCCTGGCTCTCAGCTGGAGACCTGTCTGAAGGTCACAAGCTAAAATCTGTTCAGGACTGAGAGCTAAATTGGGGATTTTCCCAAATTAGCGAAGATCAAGCAGTCCCAATCCAAGAGCACCTGCAGATTTGGATCACCTGCACAGCTGGGCTGATGTTTCAGGATTTAAAGTGTTGGGAAACATCCCCTGATTTCCTGGGATTTATACAAACACCAGGGCCGTGGGCACAGCCAGGGAATCCACCCTGGATGGTATCAGCACCATCCAAGAGAACCTGGAACCAGCCAGAGAATTAACAGGAAAATCAAACCACCCCTGTGCCAAATTCCTGCCTTTCCAGCCCTCTTCATCCTGTCCTTTCCAGGGAAATCCAGGAGCTTTGCAGCAGCACTGAATGTCAGACATGGGAGGTGGGAACACCAAAAGTTGTGTGGTTATCCTCAAGATTTCTGAGATATCAAACTCCGGGCAGCTGGGGGTGATCAAATTAAAAAGAAAATGGATGGGGAGCTCCTTAAAGCATCCTGGTGAATGGATTTGTCCCTCCTGTCACCCTGGGAAGTGTCAGCACAGCCCTGAACCCGCGGGGTGACCAGGGTTTTGGGATTACTCACGAGAAAGGAAAGCCAAACTGGACTGCTGCCCCAGGACTGCTGCCAGACTGCTGCTCTGAAAGGAATGATAAGCCTTTGGGATGCTGCTGCTCTGACTGTGCAGAATGAGGGCAAGGCTGGGGTAAGAGCTCCTCAGTCAATGCCTCTGATCCCATTTGCCTTCCATCCCAAAGGCAGTATTCCTTGAGGAGCACCCAGAGCCCAGCAGTGAGACCCAGGTGTGCTCCTGATGGATCATCCCAAGGGAAAAGGAAGTGTTCCTTCCATGGATGTCTTCCTAAGAAAGCCTTTCCCATCCTTTCCACCTGAATTCTCCTCAGATTGCCTCAGCCTTTCCAGGGATGAGGTGCTGATCAGGGTTTTCCTGGTGTAACCAGCAGCAGGATTTGGGTCTCCTTGGAAAAATCCATATGCAAAGCTGAATTCCTCATGCCATTCCCAGGGTTCTGCCCACAGGTGAACCCAAACTCATCTACTTTGCACAAATTCCTATTAATCTAACCATTCTCCTGCTCATCTTGCCTTGTTTGGGATGAGTTGGGAAGGATTTGGAAGGATTTGTCCCTGGCTGTGACAGCACCACGAAAGGGAATTCCAGCAGCGAAAATCATGGATCTCTGAGGAGACAGGGACAGTGGGAAGTGAGACACTGAGTGTCACCTGGTGAGAGAGCAGCGTGTGACAAAGGGGACACAGCCATTCCAGGAACACCCATCCAAAGGGACACAGCAGGAGAAATCCCAGGAAATCACAGCTAAATCCCTCCATGAGTGGATTCATCACATTAAAATCACGGAATGGTTGATCCAAACCACGGGCAGCACCAGCAGCTCTTCCAGGGTTTTCTCAGGAGGGGAATTTTGAGGCTGGTGGTGGCAGTGCCACCCTGTCCTCGGTGTCCCCAGCAGTGGAGACAACTGGAGCAGAGCTGCCCCCAGGCTGGGCCGGGCTCAGTGCTGTCCCTGTCCCCAGCCAGTCCCCCCTCGGCACACAGCTCTGCTCTGCTTTGATTGATTTTCTAATTGCTCCTTTAATTGAACAGTTACAGCAACACTATCAGGAAAAGGTTTCAGGGCTGGCAAGGGAGGTGGGAGGGGGTGGAAGGGGAATTGGAGCTGGGGAAAGTGCAAAATGGGTTTTTCCCTGTTTCTCAAGATGGAAACACAGGGAAGAGGCAGGGGATGAGGAGGAGGAGGAGAGCTGAAAACAATGAATTACAGGAGGAGAAGAAGACAAATGGGAAGTGGGTTGAAAAGTGTGGCAGGGCCAGAGGGTCCTGGGGACTGCTCAGCCTCCAGCTGACATCCTGCAGGCTGGGTGAGCTGGGATGGGGAAAATGGGGAAAAACCGAGGAGGAAAGCTGGAAAGGGGAAACGAGCAGGACAAGGTGGGAAAAGCTGTCTGTGCGGCTGAATAAAGGTGCAGGAGCAACGTGGGGAGGCAGGGAAAGAGATCTCAGTCAGAGGAGCTGCAGGGAGCAGGGTGGGGAAGCAGGGCAGGTGAGGAATGGCTGTGCTTCAGAGGGACTTGGGACAAGGGGAAAGGACAACGGGACAAGGGGAAAGGACAATGGGACAAGGGGACAATGGGACAGAGGGTTGGATGGGATATTGGGAAGGAATTGTTCCCTGAGAGGGTGGGGACGGGGTGAGGTGGAATTCCCAGAGAAGCTGTGGCTGCCCCTGGATCTCTGGAAGTGTCCAAAGCCAGGCTGGACAGAGCTTGGAGTGACCTGGGATGGTGAGAAGTGTCCCTGCCATGGCACTGGGGGATCTTTAAGGTCATCCTTAAGGTCCCTCCAGCCCAGCCCACCCCATCACTCCACAACTCCCTGTGTGAACCCACCGCATGCCCAGCTGCAGGGTGGGCACGGCCAACCCCAAACATCACCATGAGCCCTTCCCGGTGTGTGTGAGGCAGGAGCAGGCTGGGAGCGTGTCAGGAAAAGGACAGGAGAATCCAGACAGGGTCAGGGGGGAAGGTGCACGGAGAGGCCACGGTGCAGCTCCACAGCGAGGCAGCTCAGGTTTCAGGAGAGCCTGGAGCCGCGGCTGGAGGGGGACAGGAGGTGGGCTCTGCTGCCTGCATTCCCTGGCAGGTTTAAAGAATATCCTTCCATTTAGGAATTTGTTTATTATTCTTAACTGAGCGGCTCAGACAGGCAAGCCGGCAGCACCGCATCCACGCTGGCTTCCCGGGCAGGCGGGGAAGGGAGGGACAGGAAGGCAGATTTCCAGACGGGGGGCAAAGGGATTTGTGCCCCGCTGGGCGAGGGAAGGGGGCAAACTGCTTTGCCAAGGATTGTGGGAAAGTGTGGAAGAGACTCGGCTTTGGGATGTCAGGGGGCTGGTGGGTGAGCTGAGTGCCTGAACGGGGTCAGTTTGGGGTTTTTCTGTCCCAAAACCCAGCAGCACCTTTGGGGTGGCTGTTCCTCTGACACTTCAGACCTTCAGAATTTTGCCTGCAATTCCTCAGACACTGGAGAAGTGTTTGCTAAGGAGGAGGAAGAAGTGAGCTCTCTCCTGTTAAAATCCACTTGTTCCATGAGGAATCAGAAGGCACCAGGACAGTCGTGCTCACAGAAATTCCCTCACCTGGCAGGTGTGGGAGAGCCAGGGCACATCTCCCAGCTCTGACTCTGACTTTTCTGCACCATCTGGAATATTTTCAGCTGCTGCAGCCATGGCCAAAAACCCAGCAACCCAGGGCAGGCTGGAAATTCCTCCCTGTGAGGGTGGGGAGGGGCTGGGATGGAATTCCCAGAGGAGCTGTGCTGCCCCTGGATCCCTGGCAGTGTCCAAAGCCAGGCTGGAGCACCCTGGGGTGGTGAGAGGTGTCCTTGCTCCTGAGAGAGAGTGGAACTGCAAAAGCCGTGGTTTTCAGCCCAAATCTGAATTTGGTGTGCAGGGAAGTGCTGCAGACAGCAGGACACCCACCTTGGTGTGACAGCCAGGGAAGGACAGCCCCGAGTGCTCACCCTGCTGGAAATGAGGTCGAGGAAGGGCGTTGAGGATAAATCAAGGAGGGAAGTGCAGTGGGGAGGCTGAGGATTCCGGGGAGATTCAGCAGTGGGAGGAAGGGCTGATGAGATGGGAATGCCCCACGTGGGGGAAGGAAAATCCCAAAAGCAGGGGAACGGTGGCAGGCAGAGCAGGAGGCAGGAAAGGTCCTCATCCTGGCCATAACCACGGCAGGGTGTTAACTCCCGGGATTATCCTGCCCCGGAGGCTCCACTCTCTCCGGCTGACAGGAAAGCTGGCTGGTGCAGAATTCCTCCCTCCTGGTAGCAATGTGTTCCCCGTGGCAGGCATTCCTGGGAGCAGGAAGGGATCCCACCTGGCCACCCCAGCGGGGAGCAGAGAGCCAGCCTGTCAGCACCTCCTGCCCCCCTGCCTGCCTTTCACCACCTCCCCTTCCATCTCCTCCCTTCTGCCTCCTCCTCGCTCCCATTCTCCACTTTCCCTCTCCTCCCATCCCCTGATTTTCCTGCTGCTGTGTCTCTCCCGTCTCCAGGCCGCCCAAACTCCTCTCACCTGTGCCCCACCAGCCCTTTCTCCCAGGGTTTGGTCTGAGCCTCCCAAAGCCTTTCAGTGGTCAGTCCTCCCCCAGCACTCTCTGGACAGAGCCTCCCTCTCCCCCTGCTCCCTTCCCCCTCCTCTTTCTCTCCCTCCCATAATATTTTCCATATGAAGAAGCCTTCCTGAAGCCTCACACTGCCCTCTTGGTGAGTCTTAGGCGGGTTAGAGGAGACCCTGGGAGCCTTTAATCCTCTCTCTCTCGCTCGCTTTCATCCTCAGCCACAGCTGGACGCCCCATTGATGTGGAACAGACCAAACACCAGGCCCCTCGCTAAGCTGCTGCTGTGGGGCCTCTTCTCCTCCAGAGCTCAGCCCACAGCCCTGTCCAGCTTGGAGGAGAGTCCAGCAGCCCCTCCACCCAGCCTGGGGGTCTCAGCCCTCCCTGCCTCCCCCAGCCCGGCTGCTGCTCATTCCCTGAGCCGTTTTGACTGCTTTATTCTAAGAGAGTCCCTCCTGCTTCTGCCTCATCCCAGAATTCCCCTTTTTTGGGGTTGTTTAGGATGGATTCCCCACAGCCCTGGGGTGAGGGTGAGGAGCTGCTCTGGTTGTCCTGAGGATGCAGCTCGTGGTCCCAGGGAAGGACTGGGAGCAGTCAGGTGTTCAGCCTGCAGCCAACTCAGAGTTTTGGGGGAAAGCAGCTCTTAAATCCACTGCAGGTGAGGCCAGGATATCATGGAATTGTGGAATGGGTTGGGTTGGAAGGGACCTGAAAGATCACCCAGTGCCACCCCTGCCATGGCAGGGACATCTTCCACTGTCCCAGGTCACTCCAAGCCCCATCCAGCCTGGCTTTGGACACTTCCAGGGATCCAGGGACAGCCACAGCTTCTCTGGTGCCTCACGGGAACATCCATCCACCTCCTCTCCAAACTCTGCAGCGTGGCTCGGACAGGCTCGGGACGACAAACCGCCGTGTTTGGGGACTGTCTGCGGCCAGCAGGTGACAGGGACATCCCCCAGCGGAGCAGCAGCAGCTCTTCCCCAGGTGAAACACGGGAGTGTCGCAAAGCCCCGTGAGTGTCACACAGAACGAGAAGCTGCGGCTGCCCCTGGATCCCTGGAGGTGTCCCAGGCCAGGCTGGAGCCAGCCGGGCTGGTGGCGGTGTCGCTGTAGGGCAGGGGTGGCACCTGGCTCTTGTCACTGTCCATCCCGGGCCGGGGTGACCCGCTGTGTCACCGCAGCTCATTCCTGAGCCTCCCCCGCCCTCTGGCGGCCTCGCTCCGCCGCTGCAGCCCCCAAAAACCCAAACCCAAAAATTCCCCGATATTTGCAGAAAAATCTAACCCAGAGAGGTTTCTGTGGGTGTGACAGCGACCAGAGTCAATCAACTGCAATCGATCTACTGCAGCTCCAGGGTTGCCTTGGAAGGGGATGGATCCATCCTTAAGCTCCAAAGGAACTTTGGGGAATCCAAGGAGACAGTCAGGGAAAAGGTGGATGGATAAGGGAGTTCAGAGAAGGAGGGGAAAAAAGATCCAAGCTTTCAGGAATACGGCTGAGGAGGGAAAATGAAAATATTTGGGATGAAACCATCTGGAGTTGGTGTGGAGTGGAAGCACCGAGGGGAGGAGTGGAGGTGCAGCAGGAGGATGGGAATGATCTGCTCTCCGAGGTCACAGGGATATGAAGGGAGCAAGGCATGAAGAGCAGGGAGGAGAGCTCAGACAGGGCTGGTGCAGCTCTGGAACAGGAGAACACTGCAGCCTCAACTGCTTGAAGAGCTCTTTAGGAATGACAGGGACAGAGCTGATTTGCCTGTGTCCCTGGGCTGGATGAAGTGACCTCCTGAGACAACATTCATCTTCCTTTCTGCGATTCTATCGTTAAAATCATATTGATCCTCTGTCAGAGATGCAGCAAAAGGACCAACTTCATGACATTCCTGCTGCTCCAAGATGCCAGGACCTGGACAGGCATCACTTCCCAAGCTGTCCTGCCCCAAAAACCTCTCCCCTGGGACAGAACCTCCCATGGACACAGCAAACACCATGGGAAGGGCTGAGGAACAGCTCTGGGCTCAGTTTGGAGGCAACCAGTTGCAGAAACTGAACTAATTGCAGCCCCCTGGGGTTTGTTTGCAGGAGCTCAAGGCTGTTCCCCCTTCTCGTTACTGAGCATCAAGTGCCTGATGAGAGAGGGATTTGGGGACGAGACAATGCCGAGATATCTAGCACAGAACGATTAGCCAGAATGTATTGTTAATAAGCTGCTTATTGCTGGAGCTGGAGATGATTTGCAGCCGGGGTGTCAGCGGAGTGTCTGTGTGCTGCTCTGCTGGAGCAGGGCAGCTGGTGGCCCTGGGGACACTGTGCTGGCTCTGAGCTCACTGCTCTGCTCTCGCTGCCTTCAAGGGCACAGGAGGACACAGGGAGGGGCTCAGGCAAGTCCTGCTGGTGAGGGACGTGATTCCAGTGTGGGGAGCACAGGGAATGTCCGGGAGCAGAGGGAAGGACAGGCCTTCTCCAGCATCCTCACAACACCCAGAGAGAGAAAGGCCAGGGAAGCTCAGCCTTGAGGGAAATCAGAGCTGACACTTCCCAAAGCAGCTCTTTGGGACAGAACCAGATGTGGGAGGTCAGCAGGGAATCCCCCCAGAGCTGGGACAGCTGTCACCAAAGGGGACAGTGGTGGTGGCTGGGATGAACATGTGGCAGCTCCAGGAGTGACCTGGAGGGTTCCACAGGTGGCTCTGCTTGCTTGGAGGAGAACTGGCTTTGTGTGGATTTCCAGGAGGCAGAGATCCTCAGAGAGGCTGAGGGAAGGGAAGGGAAGGGAAGGGAAGGGAAGGGAAGGGAAG
This sequence comes from Entomyzon cyanotis, assembly GCA_024500445.1. Taxonomy (NCBI): domain Eukaryota; kingdom Metazoa; phylum Chordata; class Aves; order Passeriformes; family Meliphagidae; genus Entomyzon; species Entomyzon cyanotis. The sequence continues at coordinate 3,635,687 of JAKEPQ010000908.1, read as the reverse complement.
GGAAGGGAAGGGAAGGGAAGGGAAGGGAAGGGAAGGGAAGGGAAGGGAAGGGAAGGGAAGGGAAGGGAAGGGAAGGGAAGGGAAGGGAAGGGAAGGGAAGGGAAGGGAAGGGAAGGGAAAGCTACAGGAGCCATTCTCCATTCCCTCCCTTAACCCTGGTGGAGCCCAGGCCTGCAAAGCATGTGCAGAAACAGGGATGTTTATGTCACACCAAAAAATGGAACATTTCTCTACCAGCCAGGGAGGAAGAGGAGCCAGGTGGGTCAACCTCACCACAGGCAGGGTGACAAAACAAGTGCCACCAGGCAGGCGAGAGCAGCAACGGGCTCTGGCAGCAGGACAGGCTGTGCTCTGTGCTCAGCCACTTCCCCAAAATGCCCGGAGATTATCTTCATATCAATGTTGTAACAAAACACGGGGGGTGTTTCCGCTTGAGCAAAAGCTCACCACTTCCCCCAGCTGTGTCACCACGAGGCAGGAGGGGCACAGGGCACCCACACTGGCACAGGACAGCTGGGCAGCCCCCAGAAATGCCCCTTGCCTGGGCCTGAGGATAGCCATGGAGTTCAGAGCTCTTTTGCTGCTGCCACTCTGCTTCCCAGGTAAGAGAAGGGTTCTGTTCCCAGGGATTGGGACACCCTTCCCTGCTTCCTGCTGCCCGGGGAGCTCCTCTGACACTATCTGGGTTCTGATCTGGGTAGCTGCTGCAGGGTGGGAGGGAAGCAGCAGCCCCAGTTCCCACCGCCCAGCCCTGGATGATCCATGCTGGGAGCACAGAGCCTCCCCCAGTCAGCCTCCCCATCCCACTGGCTCCACTCAGCTCCTCTGCTGGCAGTCCTGGCTCAGGACAGTGACAGTGCCCAGGGGCACCAGCTGCCCCTCTGCCCACCCTGCAGGGCACAGAGCTCCCAGGATCTGCTGGGGAATCCACCTGTCCCCAGCACAGCCTCACAGCCAGGAGCTGCTGGCATCTCCGGGGATGTGGCACGGAGGAGCTGCAGGGCACACCCTGCCCCAGCCCCTTCCCTCTGCCCCATCCCACCATCCCAAACAGCCCCCTGGCCCCCAGGGCGCTGTGTGGGCAGGGGGTGATCCCATTTGCCTGCAGGGAGGAGCAGGGATGGGGGCTGGTTTGCTGGGACAGCTCCAGACACTGCACCACTCATGGCTTGAAGGTCCAACACCTTGAGAACCACATTTCCAAGCAGGTGAAGGGATTTTGAGGTTTGGGGTTCTTCCAGCTGCAAGTGTCCATGGGGGAAGGTCAGAGGCAGTGTTCCTGTGTCCTTCATGAGGCTGTGGGCAGCCCTGAACCTTCACAGAAACAGCCACTGGCATTGGAAGGGGCTGCTCAGGGAGGGGGTGGAGTCACCATCCCAGGAGGTGTTTGAGAAAAGACTGTGTGTGGCACTTGGTGGTCTGGGTCTGGGTGACAGGGTGGTGTAAGGACACAGGTTGGACTTGATGATCTCAAAGGTCTTTTCCAGCCTTGCTAATTCTGCGATTCTGTGATCTGTATTGTGTGATTGTGTGATCTGTGATTCTGAGATTCTGTGATTCTGTGATTGTGTGATCTGTGATTCTCTATTCTGCATTTCTGTGATTCTGTGATTCTGAGATTCTGTGATTCTGTGATTCTGCTTTGCATTTCTGTGATTCTGTGATTTTGAGATTCTGTGATTCTGTGAGTGTGTGATTGTGTGACTGTGTGATTCTGCGATTCTGCGATTCTGTGATCATCTCCCCTGTTCTTCACCCCATCTGATACTTCCAGGTCTCCAAGGCCAAGCCCCTGAAGCCAGGAGGCGACGGGAAGGGGACACTCTGTACATCCAGTGTCCCTATGCAGCACAGACTAAAGACTACAATACAAAATACTGGTGCCTCTTGATAGATCAAAGATGTCAAGAATTAGTGCAGACATATTCTAGACGCAAGCAACAATCTGGGAATGGGATAATTACGATAGAGGATGACACCACTAGTAAGACAGTGTCCATCACCATGACTGACCTCAAGGCAGAGCAGTCAGGCACATACGAGTGTGGTTACTATTTCAATGGATATACATATTGGCTAAGGAAGATCTCGCTGAATGTTTTCAAGGGTGAGTACCTGTAACCCCACACAAAGCCAGGCCTTGTCAGAAAACATCATTCCTTTCCCTGCTCTGCCTCTTCCCCACAGCTGAGCAGCTCCCCTGATCCCCCCAGTGAGTGAAGGAGCCCCACAGACCTGGCTGGTCCTGCTGGCTCCTGGTCAGTGCCCAGCACTGACCTGGCATTGCCCACCTTTGTTGCTCCACAGAGCTGCTCCAGTGGGAGCTGGACACTGTGTCAGTGCAGTGCCCACACAGCCCCCAGGGACCCAGCATGACCTGGTGCCGAAGGCATGGGCCGACCCAGTGCACAGACCCTCTGGAGACACAGAACCCTCAGTGGAGAAAGGAGAATAAATCCCCACCAGACAGAGCGTGGATCGAGTATAGCAACCAGCAAGGGGTTCTCACTGTCACCATGAAGAAGCTGCAGGTGCGGGACGCTGGTGTGTACTGGTGTGCACTGGGCCATGATCGCACCCGGAGCAGGGAGGTCGTGCTGTCTGTGTTCAAGAGTGAGTACCTGCCGTGTTCTCAGTGTCCAACAGTGAGTAGCTACTACACCCCATGTCCAGGAGTGAGTACCTGCCATGTTCTCAGTGTCCAACAGTGAGTAGCTACTACACCCCATGTCCAGGAGTGAGTACCTGCCATGTTCTCGGTGTCCAGCACTGAGTAGCTACTACACCCCATGTCCAGGAGTGAGTTCCCACTGCACTTTTGTGTCCAGGAGTGAGTCCCTGCTGGCAGCCAGGTGTGGATGTGGGTAGTCCCAGCCCAGGTGACACCCATCTGTCCCCCTGCATGTCCCTCCAGCACTCACAGTGGTAATTTATCCACAGGACCTTTGAGCCACAGCTCAGGCCTGACCCTTTGTACTCTGTCTGCTCCCAGCAGACACCCCAGGGAGGCTCCTGTGAGCCCCAGATTTGGGGTTTCTCATCCCAAATGCTTCCCATAGGGCCAATCCAGTAGCTCCAGCACTGGTTCCCACTCAGCCCCATGCCAGGCACTGCTGTTGCTCTGACCCCACAGCCACCAACCCTCCCTCACCCTATGGGCTGAGTGTCCATGGGCACACAGACCCTGGGAGAACCAGGGGAGGGGGACAGGACCCCCAGATTTATGACACCTCTGCATGGGGAGTCTGGGATCCAGGGTGTTCCAGTGCTGGGGAGGAGGTGCTGCTGTGGGATCCCACTTTGGGATCTCAGCACACATCCTGGTGTTTTCCAGGGACCCAGAGGCTCTCAGCCAAGGAATCAGGCAATGTGTCTGTCCAGTGTCAGTACAAGATTGCAGACTACAAGGATGTGAGCAAAGCCTGGTGCAGACAGGAAGAGGGGAAGCCGTGCAATGTGCTGGTCACCACCAGCTCTGAGCCCCCAGGGGAACACAGGATGGCTCAGGAAGGCAGAGTCACCATCCATGATGACCCCCAGGAGGGGGTTGTCACTGTCACCATGCAGCAGCTGCAGGCAGAGGACTCAGGAGTGTACTGGTGTGCGCTCCAGGAACAATCCGGCCTGTCCCGCATGGAGGAGATCACACTCAGAGTTTCCAGGGGTGGGTATGGATCTCTCAGGATCTGGAATGTTGTGCATTCCACACTCATTTCCCTGCTCTCTCATTCTGCACTGCCAAGCTGATACCACCTCCCACCTTGCCTGTGTTTTCCTGCCCAGACCCTACAGCTTTGGACCTTCTCATGGCCACCACCCTATGGAATAGCGATGGGATGGGATGGGATGGGATAATGGGATGGGATGGGATAATGGGATGGGATAATTGGATGGGATGGGATGGGATGGGATGATGGCATGGCATGGCATGGCATGGCATGGCATGGCATGGCATGGCATGGGGAACAGATCCACACTGGTACTGTGCTGCTCCTCCCTAACCTGGGAGCAGCTTCAGCTGTCCTGAGAGAGGATTCTGTCACTCATCCTCTGACACCAGTTCCTTATAAGGACTTTAAAACCCCTTTAGAGTGACTAATCCTTTGGCCTGCAAAGACCTTCCCATTAGGTTGGCAAGGGAACAACTCTAAACCCAGACTCTCCAGATCTGTGACTTCTGGTTTCTCTTTCAGGTGATGTTTGAGCAGTAAGGGGTGGCACTGAGGCCCCTGGTCATGGCAGAGCAGCTCCAGACTGCAGCCTGGCTCTCACAGGGATGCAGACAATGAGAGGGGACATTGGGATGCTCTGGATGAAGTCATGGGATCAGGATCCTGGGCACGGGGACAGCAGTGACAGGGGTTTCACTGGTGAATGCACAGCAGCCCCACAGTGACCATTCCTCTCCTCATGTCTGTGATTGCAGTGTGGACTCGAAGAGCTTTCCCAAACACTGGAAGTGGAAGTGAAGAAATTCTTTTGGGCGACAGCCCAGAATCCAGGTGAGGCCCAAAAGAGTCTCTGTGCCTGAGCACACACAGATTATCGATGTTTACACAATTAAAGCGGCCCTGGGTGCTCTGACTCCTGCCTGCAGAGGAATTGGCTATGAGAGGATCCTCACCAAAGGTGGCCTCTCCTCCTGCAGTTCCTGCCCTAACCCGAATTCCAAAGGAGGAGGCAGATTGATAAAATCATGGCACAGCTTTCTGCAGGTGCCTCTCTACTTCTTTATCCTCCTCTCCTTGGGCTCTGCTCCTCACAGCAACAGAACCCCCAAGGTTCTGCCCCTAAGCCTCGACTTTGCACACTCCTGTTTGAGTATTTAACAATGGGACAGTCCTTGGCTGCTGTTTAACCCATTTACCTGTTAAAGGTAAAGGATTTTTTCCCATTTGGATATCTTGCTGTCATCAATGTCACAGCAGCACCTGAGAGTACAGAGAGGCTGGAATTGTGCTCAGAGCTTCGAACAGAGCCTTGTTTCTTGAGAGAGCCAGGAGAAGAGTAGGAAAAGCTCAGAAGGCACAGCCAGGTAGAAAAATCAAGAACCAGGAACCAGGGGAGGTCCAAAGAGCCTCTTATTCCTTTTAGGATCAGCAGGATCCCAGCCTCAGAGATGGAGGATCCTGCAGGATCTGCAGGAGATCTTGCAGGAGAGCCAGACCCTCCTTCCAAGGGCACAGAACTGAGCTCATAAATCCTGTCCTTGACCCTTTTTTGGCCCCTGTTATGTGCAGGGCTGTTAAACCACCCCACACTGCTAACTCCCTTCCTCTCCTGCAGCTGGAATGCCAACACTGTCATCACGGTGTTCGTGGTGCTGCTCACACTGCTCCTGCTGGCTCTGGTCACCGCTGTCACTCTGGGGGTCAGGCACTACAAGCTCCTGGGGAGAACAGGTATGTGGGGCTGGGATTGTCCCAATCCCACAGCTTCCCCAAATTTCCTGAGGCACAGGGCTTTCCGTGGATTTCTCGACATCTAAACGCTCTGATTTTGCCTCATTCCAAAGGGAACAGACAAGCAGAGGACAGCAGTGACAGAGCAGAGGGCACAGCCCAGGTAAGAAAAATTAATTATTTCCCATGTGGTACCAAATCCCTGCCCAAGAGTCTGGGAGGAGCTGTTGGACCCACCTGGAGAGGATCTTGGAGCTCAGTTTGGTTACAAACAGGAGGGAAATGGTATTTAATGGCAGCAGAGAAAGGAATATTCCTGGCTGGAGAGAGGGGGAGGTAATTAATGCAAGGAGACTCCAGTAGGAACAAACCCAGTGGAGCAAATCCTAGTAACCCCTGAGAAAGGACTCAGGGAGTAGCAAGCAGGGTCAGAGCATGAGGTTGTCACCTGGATCCAGAGGAGAGGTGGTGAAGAAAAGAGTTTTCTTTCCCCTCTGTCGTGACCAAAGGTAACTTTTGACATGATTTCTCCTCTCCTTCTGGGAAAATCTCATTCTCCTGGCAGCAGCTCTGGCCTGGCATTGACTCATGCTAACGAGGGTTTTTCCCTTTCTTTTCCCAGCCTGGCAGCACTGGAAGGAGGGAAAGTTCTGAGGATGACAGCAAAGACCCAGCATACATCAACCTGGATGTGCAATCCCCTCCCAGCCCCGAGGATCCTCTCTACTGCAATGTGGAACCAAGCCAGGCTCACAGGAACCCCCAGAGCGTGGAATATGCTGTCATTGCCTTCAACCAGTCCCCCAGGAATGACAGGGGATGAAGCACAGAATCCCAAACAACCCAGAAATGGGAGAAAAGAACTGGAAAACTGAGTAGGAATGAGGAGTAGAAGGTGTGTGGATGGACACTGGGGAAGGGCTGAGTTTTGCTCAGTGTGCATTTCCAGCCCTCCCTCCTGTCAGGGCCAAGCAGAGGTTGTGCCACACTCGTGGCAGGTTGTCTTGGGTCAGACAGAGCTCTGGGGGAATTCCCAGCATCTCTTGTACATCTTTTCCAATTCCATTAAAGCGCAGAGTGTTGGAGAGGCAGGAGTGGAGGAACCTTTTGAAAAAAGAGCAGCGTTCATCTGGACGTGGCTGGGTGGGGAAATCCAGCTGTGCTCTGCTCCAAACTCTGCCCCAGTCCCAAGGATCCAGCTGCTGGGGCCAAGCAAACTCATCCCAGCGCTGCAGGGATCGAATCTGAACCTTGCTGTGGCTGGGTTTGTTTTTCATGGAATGGGTTGGGGATGTGAGTGGTGGATTTTTAAAAATAAGCAGAACCAACTCCTGCACTTCCCCATCTCTGCTGGAAATCATCCAAATGACACATTTTATTTAGCAGTCATGTGGGCAGCAACATGAAATGAGTTTATGGGGTTCAACTCCATTTCTCCAGAAGCTCTGGTCGCTGATTTCCCTGCCCCAAACCCTGCTGGAGGTGACAGACCTAGACCACCCCTCATTCCCAGGCCAGGCACATCCAACAGGCTTCTCTTGCCAGGGCTGCAGCAGGGAGGCTGATGGAATTTTTTGAGATTTTTCAGAGTTGACCTGACAGAAAGGAAAAGAAAATGGCTCTGGGAATGGTTCATTCAGCCCAACAGTCCCCGAATGATTTGCTCTTCGTGCAGTTACACTGGGTCCAGCTGTGGAAGAGTAATAGCAAAAAACAGTGGAGTGGAAGAGAAAAAATCTCCCATTTTCTGGGAGATTCTCAAAGAGAATCCAGATTTGTGCTCACTGGAACAAGAAGGAACAAAAACTGCAATCAGTCAGCTCACAGAGAATTTCTGGTCACTGTGAGGGATCATTTCCTTAACCACTAACTTGAGGAAAAGCACATTTAGGAATGGACAGGCCTGCAGGGTTAGCACCACACCAGTTAAGAACCCAGGGTTCGTTTGTACTTGCAAGGAAGATCTCCAAGTAAATAAATCACCTCAAAAATGAAAAATCAGCAGCCCACCCCCAGCCTCCCTGTTTGCTGATGCTCTGGGGGGGTCTGTGACTGCATTCCTGACCTCCTCCAGAACTCAGAGACTGGAGAATCAGTGTCCCCAGCACAGACCCTGTGTCCTTTGTGTTTCTCCCAGAGCTCTGCCCCTGCTCTGCTGTCTGTGCTTGGATGTCAGACAGGAATTTAAAAGCTTTTCTTTCTCCTCAAAACCCAGCAGATGATGTCCTTGCCCTCCTTCACCCTCGGGATGCTGCCAGAGCTGCCAGGAGAGCCTTCCTTTCCCTTTGGGCTTTCCGGAGATTCCCTCCATGCAGAGCTCCTGTAAATCATCTATTATGGTTTATCACCATCGTGCTTGGAGTGCCAGGACAAGGGGAATGGAGATAGGGCAGAGGGCAGGGATATTGGGATATTGGGAAGGAATTCCTCCCTGTGAGGGTGGGGAGGAGCTGGGATGGAATTCCCAGAGAAGTTGTAGCTGCCCCTGGATCCCTGGCAGTGTCCAAGGCCAGGCTGGACAGAGCTTGGAGCAGCCTGGGACAGTGGAAGGTGTCCCTGCCATGGCAGGGATGGCACTGGATGATCTTCGAGGTCCTTCCAACCCAAACCATTCCATGATTCCATGAAATCCTGCTCTGCTGGGAGCAGCCAGCCAGGCCTGTGGCTTCAGGCCACCACGTGGTGCTCCCTTCCCAGCCACAGCTCAGACCGGGCAATGCTGATGCCTGAGTTTTCAGCCCACGAGAGCAATGCCGTCCCTGGAGAATTGCTCAATGTGCAGGATGAAAGGGATGCCAAGTTCCTGTGCTCCTTCCTTCCGGCACAGCCAGGACGGGGAGAGGAGCTGCCCAGGGGCAGAGCCAGTGCTGCTCCTCTCCAGGCTCCTCTCCTGCTCCTGCTCTGCCCAGCTCCATGGAAATTCTCCTGCACCTCACCTTGGTCTTCTTGGCAGGTAAGAACTACCATGGTTTGGGGTTCAGGTAAAGGGGGAAGGATTGGGGCAAAGCTCAATCTCTACATGAAGGCTCCATCCTCAGGGTTTTCTCTTTTCCCTTTCTTTGCCAAAGGGCCAGTGGTGATCCCAGTGCTCCCAGATTTCCTCACAGGGATCCTTTTGAGTCAGAACAGGAACCACCGATGAGAGAAGTCCTGTGTGCAATGCGAAATTGCAAAATCCTGGGGGTTTGCATTTGCAGGATTTGCATAGATGCAAATGAGCCCAGGCAGGGCTCCAGGGAAGGGAAATCAAACCCAGTGAAGGGCACGGCTCAGAAATCCTGGCTATTTCCATTGGCTATTTCCATTTGGGAGGGAATATCCCTCTGAAATGAGAACCAAGATACTATTGCTCCCAGTGGCACCCAGGAAGGGAGGAGGAACCCCAATAGTTTGTGATCTGTCAGCAGGATTGACTGAAAGGAGAATGACACAACATTTTCCAGAGGGACATCGTGGAATCTTTTAGTGATTCTGTTTGGGAGATGCTGTCCAGTGCTGTGGGAATTCTGGGCGCTGGAGGGGCAGAGCTGGAGGAAGGAAGGGGAAACAGGAGAAACAGGAGAAGAGGTTAAAGTGTTTTGGAGGGATTGAACAGGACTGGAGTGGATAATCCAGGAGGTAAACCATGACTGGAACAACCACGTGGAGCAACACATCAGGATAAAGACCTGGAGGTGTTGGATTTGTACAGAACACACATTTTAGGTCTTCTTCTAGTCAAGCTGAAAGAACTTCAGATTTTTCAGCTTAAAATTCACTTAGAATTGTTGAAATTATTGTAAGAAGTGTTATTAAAAAGCTCAGACAGCACAAAGTCCTCACAAGACTTTTTATTTTTAAGACAAGACACTATTTTTAATTTTACTTCTGTTTTATCATTACTGATGGCCTCACAGAAGCATTTGCCTGTGATTTTTTTCACTAGAAATAGAGATTTCCACAAATACCACACTGCACTTCTTTCTGGAAGTATTAATAGCTCAGACTGTCCCCTCTGCCTGTCACAAAGAGGAATGGAAATTAGAAATAAGGAACCAAGACAATAAAAAAAATTAAAAAAAAAAGCCAAGCAGACAAAGACCAGTTGTCAACATGGTTAAAATTAGTAAGATACTAAAAGATAGGGTGGAGAAGAATGTTAAACTGGATTTGGAAAGCAGGAGCGGGATTGGGAAGGAACCAGTGAGCAGGGCACTGGTTTGGAGATGTCACTGGGACAAATCCCAGAGTATCTGAGCCAAGGTCTGAGCACACTGCATTGGTCATGGGGGAAGTGGACAGGTGACACCCTGCAGGTGACAACCCTGAGGATGACAGCCCTGCAGGTGACAGTCCTACAGGTGATATCCCTGAGGACAACAGCCCTACAGGTGACAACCCCGAGGATAACAGCCCTACAGGTGACAGCTCTAAGGGTGACAGTCCTACAGGTGACACCCTATGACTAACAGCCCCATGGGTGACAGTCCTACAGGTGACACCCTATGAGTGACAGCCCTACAAGTGACAGCCCCAGGGGTGACAGTCCCATGACTAACAGCCTTACAGGTGACACCCTACAGGTGACAGCCCCATGGGTGACACTCCTACAGGTGACACTTCTACAGGTGACACCCTATGTGTGACAGCACTATGGCTGACTGCCCCAGAGGTGACAGCCCCACAGGTGATAACCCCATGAGTGACAGCCCTACAGGTGACACCCTACGGGTGACAGCCCCATGGGTGACACTTCTACAGGTGACACCCTACGAGTGATGGCTCTACAGGTGGCAGCCCTAAGGTGACACCCTAGGGGTGACAGCCCCACAGGTGATAGCCCCATGAGTGACAGCCTTACAGGTGACACCGTATGGGTTACAGCCCTATGGGTCACAGCCCTGAGAGTGACAGCCCCACAGGTGACAGCTGCCATCACTAGCGGATGACAATGACATTCAGCATCCCCACAGCAGGGATGCACAGACCTTGTCTCACCCTCACTCCCCCCGTGTCCCCACAGCCTCCTGCGCCGCCGAGAACATCACCGTGGTGGCCGCCATGGAAGGGGACACCATTTCCGTCAACTGCTCCTACGACCCGCGGCAGTGGTGGCGCGAGAAGAGCTGGTGCAGGCAGCTGGAGGCCGGCCGGTGCCAAGCCGTGGTGAGTGCCCCTGCCCTGTGGGCGCCCTTCCCCAGGAGCAGGAGGGGCAGCACCTCCATCAGGGACAACGCCCGCGCCGGGCTGCTGACTGTCACCATCAGGCGCCTGCGGAAGGACGACGCGGGGCTCTACCAGTGCAGGACGGATTTCCTGGGGGAAAGCAGGAGCCTCAGGAAGGTGCAGGTGGAGGTGCTGGAAGGTATGGTGTGGCTAGCACAGGGCTTTCCCATGAGAATTTTTTCCTGTGTTTTATAAACAAAGATAAAGTTTGGGTGTTGTTAAAAACAGTGTCTCGAGATTTGGACAGCTCAGGCCTGGCCAATCAGGCCTAGGGGGAGGTTTCTGACTGACCAGTCTGGGTGACCTTTGAAAAATCTATATAAGTTGGAGTTAAATAATAAAAGCTCTCCTTTTTATGCCACACTGAGAATCCAGGTCTCTTTCTCTGCAACAGTATGGGGCTCGGGGTTTCATGGGATCCTACTGATGTCTTAGGATTTTTAGCTTTGCATTCTTTAGCTTTACATTTTTTAGTTTTACATTTTCCGTGTACCTGTAGTTTTAGTGTGTGGCTCTGGGCTCCATATAAAGTGCTAAAATTTCTGTTCCCAGCGTCTTTAGACAAAGTAATTCCTCGAAGTTGGGAATCCAAGGACACTTTGCTGCCTCAGAGCCCCAAAATATGGAAACAATAGTGAATTGGGGGGAGCAAGGTTGGGGTGATTGACATCATCACCTGAAGGTGTAATTGGAGGATGAAGGCTCGATATGTTAATGGACAGAACTTATAAAATGTGAAGAACTCATTACTTGTGATCCATTTTGGGGGTAGCCTCTCAAATAGGCTTTGTCTGCCCTAAATGTACCTTGAAGGCCTTCAATAAATTTATCTGCTTTTCATTCTCCTAACTTTGTTTAGCACCTGTTTCAGATAAGCCCTGTTCAGGCATCACTACTGCAATTCCAGAGGTTCCTTCTGGAATTTCATGGGTTTGAATTTCACAGATATCTGCCAAGGGCCCCCATTGGTCAACATCTACTCTAGGGAGGTTCTGTGTCTCACTGCCTCTTTTTATTCCTGATTCACAGCAAAGTGACCTCACTGCTGTAGGTTATCTGATACATCATCCCCTTGCTGCTGCCCAGATTGCTCCCAGCATCCCATCTCCCAGTATCCCATTTTACCTGCCCAGCTGAACATCACCCACAAACACCTGCAGACTAAACTGTTGTCTTTCCATCAGCAGCCGACCTGGAGACCCACATGCCAGAGGAGCCCAGAGCTGTGCAGAGCATCCCCAGGTGAGCCCAAAGCTCCTCGTGCTGAGATCTCTAATCCTCCTAGGGCTGAGCCAGTGTTTCTGTAAAAAAAAAGAGTTCCTGGAAAGGTTGGACCATCTCCTTCATGGCTGCATTTCTGCTCCCCACAGGTCCCCTTCCAAAGTGGATTTCACTGTTTTCTACATCCTCACTGGGTTCCTGGTGGCCAAGTTCCTGGTGGCTGTGCTGGTCTGTGTCGTTGCCCACAGCAGGAAGAGCAGGGAAAGAGAGCAGAAGTCAGGCCTGGGTGAGCAGCAGGTGCTCCCAGCCCCTGCTGAGCTCGGACATGCTGGAATTGGCCTCTCCTGGGAGAGCTCTGCGTGAGCCCAGCCAGAGGGAATCCATGGGAAAGGAAAATCAGGCGTTTGCCACCTGCCAGAGGAAAAGGATCGCTCCTAAACAGGTCTGGAAGAAGCTGTCACTGTGGAGAGGGACTGTCACCACCTTCTTCATCACCTCTTCCCCTTGGCACCACATCCCAGACATTATTCCCAGTCTGAACCGAGTCCCTGTCACCTCAGGGCAGTGCCAGTGACAGATTCTGTCTCTCCAAGAATCTCCCAAAAGCTGCTTTGGACAGTGGGGATGCTTGGAGAAAGTCCCTGTGGAAAAGCATAGGGAACTGCAGGATTTCCCAGGAAGGGATGAGATCTCTTTGCTTCCTCCTTTCTGGAGGGATTTTGTGCACACAGATCTGTCTCTCTGCACTTCTCCCTTTATTTTCTCTGCCATGTGATGGTTGTTCATCCCTCCCCACAGAGAAGCTGCGCTCAGCTCTCCCAGGCTCCAAACCCACCAGCACTCACTTCTCTTTTCCCTGCAAAATGCAATAAAATCCAGCAGACTCTCTGGCTGAGTGTGGTTTCCTGGAAATGAGCTGCAGGTCACAGCCATGGCCCAGAGCAGAGGTGATGCTTGGGACACCCTGGTGTGTTTGGAATATCCAGGAGCACTCAGAGCCAGCAGGACAGGCTGGAACATCCACAGCCAAGTCCTTGCAGGAACAGCAGCTCAGAGCCCAACCTCTCATTGCCCACAGAAGGAATGACTGAAATTTGCTTATTTTAATTAAACAAGCTTTTGGGTTCTCATTTTTAGAGTAGTTCTGTGTTTCGCCCAGCAACTGAAATTTGTGGTGAGACATCTGGCAACCTTTATCCTTCTAAAGCCTCTCCCTCCCACCACTGTGAGGTTCTCAGCCTGAAATCAGCAAATTTTGGGGGAAAAAATCCATGTTTGCTGCTTTCTACTGGTACAGCCAGGTGACTGCTGTACGACTGCATCCACAGGGAGGAATTTGCCATCTGCAATAAAGTATCTCAAAGGAAGTAAAAAGAAAATAACCAGTAATTTGGTTGTTTAATTACCATCAAAACCAATGAATGCAATTGGGTAGGATTGTGTTAATAAGAACCAAATGGGTTTGGGACAATAATATTTCATAGAACAGTAATATTTCATAGAATCTTAGGACGGTTTGGGTTGGAAGGAAACTCAAGGATCATCCAGATCACCATGGGCAAGGACACCTTCCACTATCCCAGGTTGCTCCAAACCCTGTCCAGCCTGGCTTTGGACATTTCCAGGGATCCAGGGGCAGCCACAGCTTCTCTGGGCACTCTGTGCCAGTTGATGAAAACTGACAAACAAGATTTTTGCACAAAGTTTTCCATTGTGCTCAAAGTGTTTATGGTCACAGCCACCTTCCACATGGAAAAGCCTCGAGAAGTCCTGGAGGAGCTGAGATGGAGTAACATCATCTCTGAGGCACCAGGAGCACCCTGAGGTGGCTCTGTGTCCCAGCACTGGGGAATTTGATGGTAATAACATCCCTGGGAACTGATCCAGGCCAGGAAAAGTGGTAATGATCCGAATTCCCATCTCCAGAGATCCCCTCACCGCTCCTCACTCTGGAGCTGCTTCTGTCCTTCCCTTCCTCCCATTCCTTCTGTGCTGACTCTGTTGGTTTTGTCCCATGCTGGCTGACCTGACACTCCATGGGGGTTGTTGGTTGTTTTTTCCTGTCTTCTCCCCCTGATGAATCACAACTCGAGGTTCTTCAGAACTTCTGGGGCTGTTTGCAAAAAAACAAGAAAAAAAGGAGCTCCCTGTCCCTCAGTGCTCCCATCTTGTCAGAGCCAACACCAGGAAAGCCCAGCGCTGAGTTTGGTGCAAAATGCTGTCCCAAATTCAAGGTAACGCTGATCAAAGCCTCATTAAAGCAGGAGGGACTGGCATGATGAATGAGTTCTCCTGGAATATGATTAGAGTGCAGCTGAGAAAGCTGCAGCTTAATGACTCGGGAGAAGATCATCTCAGGAGCCATTTGCAGGGGAGAAACAAACTGAGGAACAGCATCAAGCTGGAAGTTTGGGGGGAGTTAATCAGAGAATTAATGATCTTCTGAAAGTCAGTAATTTCTTACCACTTGACAAGAAAGATTGCAGGTCAGTGCTAAAGAGCTCTTTTTGGAGTCTGGAAATTTCCTGAGATACAGATAATTCTTGATTTTCTTTTTTTCTGTTTTTTTTTTTTTTTAACCAGGTTTTTGATAGATGCTAATGGGATAAACAAATTGGAGCCAATTGGTGGGGGGGCTGGCTCGGCTTCACTGATTAATGAAATTTTATATTTACATCAGCAGGTGGAACAGGCTCTGAGCAATCAGAAGTTTTGCAGGAAGAAAAGTCGCCAAGTTTTAGCAGCAGCAGGAGTCTCCAGGGATGGATTGGTGTGGGAAAACCGCCTGCTCTTTGCTGTTGTTGTTGTTGTTTTTCCCACTCCAGGAGATTATCCAACAGTTCCATCCATGCCCAGTAGACATGAGACATCTCCTGGAGCTCCCAGGCTAAAGCTGCCTGGATTTGTTGGTTGTCTGACACCTTTTTGACAAACCACATCATTGATTTGAGGAAGTCCCAGCCCTCCTGCTCCTTTTTGCATGTGCTAATAACCAAAATACACAGTTTTGATTATTAACTGGCCTTGAATCTGCAGGAACAACATCAAATCTTCTCCTCAAAGGACAACTTTGCTTCTTGCAATCACCCCAAATATTCAATTTACTGACTCTGCCCAATCCCTCAAGCCTTAGGAGGTGCAGTTTGTGCAAGTTCCCTCAGCTCCTCTGAGCTCACATTCCCTTTTGCCACACATCCCCTTCCCTTCTTCCCCAATTTCACCAGACAAGGAGGAAATATTTGCAGCTGTAGATGAACCAAGGCTGATTTCAGTAGCCAAAAACTCTGCACTTCACCCAACTCAGTTTGTCCCCAGCTGCTGAGGTTGGGTGATGGGGATGCACAATTTCCCTGGAAAATACCTGCACAACCCCCAGAGGAAAGCTGGGGTGCATTTGCTTTTCCAAATCGCTCTGTTTTTAAATGGCAGGGAGCTAAAAACCCAAATATAGGAAACTGGTGGTGTCTGGCAGCAGCTGACACAGCACCACAGCCAGGCCAAGTGGTGCTTCCTCTGGGCTTAAATACTCACAAATAAAGCATTAATTGCTGCCCAACATGATAAAATCCAAATCAAAGTGGTAAAAATCTGCTTTATTTTAAACTTACGGGCTTCAGCGAGATGAGCAATGTGTTTGACATGTTTTAGTGAGCAAGGTGCTTCTTGGAAAATATTTGTCTACTTTGTAGTATAAACTGTCATCAGCTTGAGCACCTGGGGTGGAATTTACACTCCGAGGTATCGATTTGTTTTACAAAGAAATAACTCTGTGTTTCCCTGTTTGTTGTTTATTAACACACGCCCACGCTGCAGGACAAATCTAGCTTGACTTTATTACAAATTACACCCATGTTGATCCAAGTACAGAACCCTGTTATCATGGTGATATGAGCAAACCTCCCTCGGGGATTATGGATAAATCCCTAAATTCAACTGACTTCAACTGAGATTTGCCTCTCAGTTCTGTGAGTTGAGGATTGAGGATGCTGAACAGGACACAAAAATGGGGGTAATTTTTGGATATCAAGATTGCAGGAAGACTCCAGCCTGGATCCTGGGTGGCAGGGGAGGGAAGGAAGGAGGAAAAGCAGGGAATTCATCCATGGATTGGATAAACTCTGCTCTGCCTGCGAGTTTTGTGCAATTCTGAAAGCGAGGGTGAGAGAGAAAAGCAAATTCTCTTGACTGCTCTGATGTGGCTACACAGGCTTTTTATATTATATCACGCATTTTACCATTATATCTGAGATGATTTTATAATTCTATTGCAAATTGTCCAAAAAAAGCACTAAAAATTACATCATAATAGCTAAAGAAACTGATTTCTGGCTTCCTAAACAGGCTTGCATGACTGTTCTCCCCATTTCCTGTCCCAGCTTCCCACTCTCTGCTCTTACATGCTGTCATTTCCTTCTTTTTGTTTGTTTGTTTGGATTGGGGTTTTTTTGGTGATCATCACTGTATTGACCAACTCTGGAAGAATTCATGAACGACAGCCTTGTGCTCTGGGGGAATTTGAGCTGCTGAAATGTTGGCGTGGGGTTTGTACCATGAATTATTTCTGATATTACAGTAAATATGCAGTTCCAGTCCTGGGGAAGAGCTGGGTGCCCAGAGGGATTACAGGAGACTCGGAAATTCGCTGTCACTTAAAGCTTTCAAAGCCCACCCAATCCTCCTGAGAGAAAAACCACTTTTTGTGCCAAAACAGAGAAATAAGCCCGTTCTAAGGGTCTTTATTAAACCATGTTTGGGTTAAAAAAGGTAATGACAGGATAGCTGGGAGCTGGGGATGAGGAGAAATCACCTTTGTGGAAGGTGATGTGGAATGTAAGGGAATTAAATGTTGGGGAGAATGGCAGTTGGGCACACGAGGATGGAGTGGTACAGGTAGATTCCATGGGCACCCCTGGGCTCCAGCACAGCTTCCAGGAGACTTTAGGGAAAATTATAGAATGCAATGAGTCCTGCAGCAGGGAATGGAGCATCTCCATGAACGCTGTGCCCACAGCCCTGCTGGGACATGGGGTCACTGCCAGGAATGTTTCCCTTCCCTGTGGGAATCACAGCCCCAAACTGAGGGACACACAAAGCAACACAGGCCAGCTCAAAGCTCTCCTCTCCCTCTCCCTTCTCCTCTCCATTTCCTTGCTGTCTCACTTCTTTCCTGCCTGGTTTCCTTTCCTTTCTCCTTTCCTTTCCTTTCTCCTTTCCTTTCCTTTCCTTTCTCCTTTCTCCTTTCCTCTCCTTTCTCCTTTCCTTTCTCCTTTCCTTTCTCCTTTCCTTTCTCCTTTCCTTTCTCCTTTCTCCTTCCTTTCTCCTTCTCCTTTCCTCTCCTTTCTCCTTTCCTTTCTCCTTTCCTTTCTCCTTTCCTTTCTCCTTTCCTTTCTCCTTTCTCCTTTCCTTTCTCCTTTCTCCTTTCCTCTCCTTTCTCCTTTCCTTTCTCCTTTCCTTTCTCCTTTCCTTTCCTTTCTCCTTTCCTTTCCTTTCTCCTTTCCTTTCTCCTTTCCTTTCCTTTCTCCTTTCCTTTCTCCTTTCTCCTTTCCTTTCTCCTTTCCTTTCTCCTTTCTCCTTTCCTCTCCTTTCTCCTTTCCTTTCTCCTTTCCTTTCCTTTCTCCTTTCCTTTCTCCTTTCCTTTCTCCTTTCCTTTCCTTTCTCCTTTCCTTTCTCCTTTCCTTTCCTTTCTCCTTTCCTTTCCTTTCTCCTTTCCTTTCCTTTCTCCTTTCCTTTCTCCTTTCCTTTCCTTTCTCCTTTCCTTTCCTTTCTCCTTTCCTTTCTCCTTTCCTTTCCTTTCTCCTTTCCTTTCCTTTCTCCTTTCCTTTCTCCTTTCCTTTCCTTTCTCCTTTCCTTTCTCCTTTCCTTTCCTTTCTCCTTTCCTTTCTCCTTTCCTTTCCTTTCTCCTTTCCTTTCTCCTTTCCTTTCCTTTCTCCTTTCCTTTCCTTTCTCCTTTCCTTTCTCCTTTCCTTTCTCCTTTCCTTTCTCCTTTCCTTTCCTTTCTCCTTTCCTTTCTCCTTTCCTCTCCTTTCTCCTTTCCTTTCCTTTCTCCTTTCCTTTCCTTTCTCCTTTCCTTTCTCCTTTCCTTTCTCCTTTCCTTTCTCCTTTCCTTTCCTTTCTCCTTTCCTTTCTCCTTTCCTTTCTCCTTTCCTTTCTCCTTTCCTTTCCTTTCTCCTTTCTCCTTTCCTTTCTCCTTTCCTTTCTCCTTTCCTTTCCTTTCTCCTTTCCTTTCTCCTTTCCTTTCCTTTCTCCTTTCCTTTCTCCTTTCCTTTCCTTTCTCCTTTCCTTTCCTTTCTCCTTTCCTTTCTCCTTTCCTTTCCTTTCTCCTTTCCTTTCCTTTCTCCTTTCCTTTCTCCTTTCCTTTCTCCTTTCCTTTCTCCTTTCCTTTCCTTTCTCCTTTCCTTTCTCCTTTCCTTTCTCCTTTCCTTTCCTTTCTCCTTTCCTTTCCTTTCTCCTTTCCTTTCCTTTCTCCTTTCCTTTCCTTTCTCCTTTCCTTTCTCCTTTCCTTTCTCCTTTCCTTCCTTTCCTTTCCTTTCTCCTTTCCTTTCCCTTTCTCCTTTCCTTTCTCCTTTCCTTTCCTTTCTCCTTTCCTTTCCTTTCTCCTTTCCTTTCTCCTTTCCTTTCTCCTTTCCTTTCCTTTCTCCTTTCCTTTCCTTTCTCCTTTCCTTTCTCCTTTCCTTTCTCCTTTCCTTTCCTTTCTCCTTTCCTTTCCTTTCTCCTTTCCTTTCTCCTTTCCTTTCTCCTTTCCTTTCCTTTCTCCTTTCCTTTCCTTTCTCCTTTCCTTTCTCCTTTCCTTTCCTTTCTCCTTTCCTTTCCTTTCTCCTTTCCTTTCTCCTTTCCTTTCTTCCTTTCCTTTCTCCTTTCCTTTCCTTTCCTTTCTCCTTTCCTTTCCTTTCTCCTTTCCTTTCTCCTTTCCTTTCTCCTTTCCTTTCCTTTCTCCTTTCCTTTCCTTTCTCCTTTCCTTTCTCCTTTCCTTTCTCCTTTCCTTTCCTTTCTCCTTTCCTTTCCTTTCTCCTTTCCTTTCTCCTTTCCTTTCTCCTTTCCTTTCCTTTCTCCTTTCCTTTCCTTTCTCCTTTCCTTTCTCCTTTCCTTTCTCCTTTCCTTTCCTTTCTCCTTTCCTTTCTCCTTTCCTTTCTCCTTTCCTTTCTCCTTTCCTTTCCTTTCTCCTTTCCTTTCCCCTTTCCTTTCCCCTTTCCTTTCCTTTCTGCTTTCCTTTCTCCTTTCCTTTCTCCTTTCCTTTCCTTTCTCCTTTCCTTTCTCCTTTCCTTTCTCCTTTCCTTTCCTTTCTCCTTTCCTTTCCCCTTTCCTTTCCCCTTTCCTTTCCTTTCTCCTTTCCTTTCCTTTCTCCTTTCCTTTCTCCTTTCCTTTCCTTTCTCCTTTCCTTTCTTTTCCTTTCCTTTCCTTTCTTTTTCCTTTCCTTTCCTTTCCTTTCCTTTCCTTTCCTTTCCTTTCCTTTCCTTTCCTTTCCTTTCCTTTCCTTTCCTTTCCTTTCCTTCCCTTTCCCTTTCCCCCAGAGGATCCCTCACGCCCAAGGCCAATCCCTCTCCTTTCCCCTCACGCCGCCATCTCGAGGCCCCACCTCATCCCTCAGACAGAACCGCAGGCCGGGATGGAGGGTGACACTCGCAGAGAGCCCCCACACCAGGAGCACCCCTGGGGTGACACCCCGGTGTCCCTCGGTCCCCTCAGCACCCACAGCCCAGCCGCAGGGCCACAGGAGCAGCGGCCAGGGGCAGCGGTATGGCGGGAGGGCGCTGAGGGGAGAGGGGGACCGAGATGGCGTCAGCAGAGAGGGGCAGGGCAGAGCTGGGGAGGGAATTAAAGAAAGAAAGAAAAAAGGAGAAAGAAAAAGAAGGCAGGCAGGAAAGAAGGGAGATGGGCTTGAAGGAAGACAAGCTTGAGGGAGGAGGGAAGGGAAGGGAAGGGAAGGGAAGGGAAGGGAAGGGAAGGGAAGGGAAGGGAAGGGAAGGGAAGGAAGGAAGGGAAGGGAAGGGAAGGGAAGGGAAGGGAAGGGAAGGGAAGGGAAGGGAAGGGAAGGGAAGGGAAGGGAAGGGAAGGGAAGGGAAGGGAAGGGAAGGGAAGGGAAGGGAAGGGAAGGGAAGGGAAGGGAAGGGAAGGGAAGGGATCTGGCTATCTCCATGTCAAGGCAGGGCTGCCCAGCCACCCCAAAGCCCCCCTGCCCTCCCCACACCCCATCCCAACATCCAAACGCAGAGCCAAACTGCTCAGTTTATAAATTTTATTAGCTGCAGAGTGTACACAGTACTTACAATTGCATCTATTAAAGACCAAAATACACTTGAAAAAATGCATCATATAAAAAAAATTAAAAACTTTGAACTATGTACAAACTTTGCCTGACGTTACGTTAAGCTCAGGACCCTCCCACACCCATTCACAAAGAAAAGGTTTTTCTCCCCCCTCTTTTTAACATGCAGGGCCTTAAAGCCATTTGACATCATTTGAGGATGATTTTTTTTTTTCCAAATCCTGTTCTTTACACTCATATAAATCTGGGTTTTGATGGGTTTGATGCTTTACTGCTCTGGGTCAAGCAAACACATTTCTCCCCAAACCTCTTCTTTCATCCTCACCCACTTTTACTCACTCCTAAAGTGGAGTTTTTGCACAAATGTAGCCAATCTACAAACAATTTCCTTTTAATTACTAGGGAGGTTTGAACTGGACGTGTGTCCAATGTAACAGATTTCCCTGGAAAAAAGCAGATATTTTTGGTACCGTGGTATTGACTGCTGGCTCCAACCTCACCAAATCAAACACAACCTTCAGCAGTGATACACAGAACACAAAACAAATAAAAATACGACCCGAGCACTCGGGGCTTTCACATCACTATTTAAAGTATTAACAACAAGACTTTCTAGAACACAAATTCATATTTCTTCACACACAACCTACAACAGCAGATTGGGAAACCTAGATAGGAAGGGATATTGGGAAACAAATTCTAGCTGGTTGGAAAAAGTTTACAAGTTAAGAAAAGAAATTACTCATTAAAAAACAAAACAAAACAAAAGCTTTGTCAGAGCAATCAATAATCTTGCTTCCTGAACTTCCAGCTCTGAGGAGTTCCCTAAGGACAGAGATCTACCATCAACTGAAGAGCAAAACACATTATGGAGAGGCTCTTACTCCAGCACACAAATATCCCACCAACAAAATGTACAGATGCTCCAAAAAAATATTTACAGTAATGCTACAAATCCAACTAAAGCAAATGTTATTCCTTACAGAGAGCTGCATGTTCCTGAAATGGGGGAGACTCCAGGAAATGCTGAGTGAGGGTTTCAGGTGCCAACTGAGGAAAACTGGGCAAGGATTTAAGGCAGAAGCAGCCAGAGACCCTGACAATGCCAGCAATGTAAAAAATGCCCTTGAAATCAAGAGGGGAAAAATCCTAATGAAGAGTTGTGAGCAGAGTGTCAGATTACTGCTCTGACTTAGGACACAAATTGAAAGAAAGGTTTATTTGCCTGCCAGGAACCAGGCCAGCTCCACCTGCAGCTGCAGGTGTCTCCCTGTCTGAGTTTCCTTCCCAGCTCCACCTGTGAGGAAGGTTCAGACACAAA
The DNA here is from genome assembly GCA_024500445.1 of Entomyzon cyanotis. NCBI lineage: Eukaryota > Metazoa > Chordata > Aves > Passeriformes > Meliphagidae > Entomyzon > Entomyzon cyanotis. The sequence continues at coordinate 3,614,275 of JAKEPQ010000908.1, read as the reverse complement.
ATTAGGAACTCACATGGAGCTGAACTGCATTTAGACGATGCAGCTGCCAATTCCAAACCCATCTGCAGCTCCTCCTTGTCCCTTCAGTGCCTCCACAGCTCATCCTCACACCTGGACAGGTTCCCTCTTCCCCCAGGACTACCTGCTCACAACTAGGATCCAACATTTCTCCTCCCACCTCTTCTTCTCATACTCTTAGGTTTAGTAGTTTGCTTTTATCCAAAGGAAATAGAATTTTCCAGGCTCTGTTTTGTATCCTCCCAGTCTTCCACAATTTGCTAATTTGTCCTCCACTTTGTCTTTAGTCATAAGCTTCCAGTAAATGGGAAAACATGGGAGGGAGGAAATGTAATTTTCAAGCTGCATTTTTTTTTGTCACTTGAAATCAGCATTCACTGGATTTAACCCAATCTCACCCAACCCTGGCTGCTTTCCCCAAAAACTCCTCCCTCTCCTTCACCTCATTCAATCCACCTGGCAACATTCCCAATCCCAAACCTCCCTGCTGTGATCCAGTTTGAACCACAGAACACAAAAACTGGAAGGTCTGGGACTCCAGCAGGCAGGTGATCCACAGAGCAGCAGTGTAACTCACCAGGGTGGGAGGGGACAGGCATGGAATGGTGAGAGATCACCTGTTAAATGCTTTTAACTACTGCTCCAATCACCCAATTTCAAATTATGACAGAGCAGGCTTAGAATCGAAATTAAACATCTGTTCTGTGGAGATGCTCAGCCCAAAGCCAGCTGTAGGTCAAAAAAAAAATCCTTTTTTTCAAATGTAAGTACTGCTACTTCACTAATTGCCACTTTTGTTTTGTTTTGTTTTGAAGAGGATAATTTATGAAAAGCATGAAAGGTTCAGCAGTATCTGCCTTCATTTGTTAAAGAGTTCTTCAGGTACCTCAGGCTGAGCTGCCCCAGCTGCTGCTGTCCTGAAATATCCCTCATTCTGGAATTGTAGAACTGATTTATCATCAAAACCACCATCCCAATGATGGTCAAGGGCCACCACTCTGACACTGAGGATTCCACATCTTCTGGGGAAACTATGCACTGGCAGGTGAGAAAAAAAGATTTTAAAGCAAAAAAAAAAAAAAAATCATTTGGAAGAAACAAACTTAAAAATTGCAATCCTTTTTTATACCCACATCCAGTTTTCTTTTTGATACTCATCCAGTTTTCTTCCAAAGCAACAAGGACTGGCAATGAACATACAAAACCACCCAGAGATTGATTTACTGCTCCAATCCCCCCCCACCTCACCCTCTCCCCCCCCACTTGCAACAGAGACACAATACATCAAGTCCTGCAGTAATCTGGACTACTTCTAGCATTGATTGGATGGCTGAACCTTTCCCAGAGAAGAGCTTCTTTACACATTTACAAGGTGGAATTGGAAAGAATCCCCCTTCAGTTTCTGCCAGGGTGAGAAGTCCAACAGCAGGGCCCAGCTCAGGGAAAATGAAGTCCAAAGGGGTGAGGAGTGGATGGAATAACAAATCCCTGCTGGGAAAACAGGTCTGGTGCAGCCATTCAGTGCTGGTTGGATCAGCTGGATCCTGTCCTGGACAGGGCTGTGCTGCAGCAGCCACAGGGATTGAGGTGGGAAAAGGAAGGAAAACCAAAGGGATGAGAGCTCAGACTCCAAATTCCCTGTGCTGGAGCAGGAAAAGGTACCAAGGAAGTCTGAAAGGTTCTGTTTGTAGAGTTAAAACCTCAACCACGTCCTCAACACGTGGGGCTTGTTCTGTAGAAAAGGACAGGCTGTGACATGGAGATTGTCCCACTCCAGGGTTCACTGGACACATGGCAGGCAGGACAGGCTGGCAGGAGGGATGGGAATTCCATTCAGGTGTTTTTCCCTGGAAGCAGTGGTTAGGAGACCCTGATCATCTGTGTCATCGCTTCTTCGTTGGTTTGAGATGGATCCTGCAGACACAAAGGGTTGGAAATTCCATTTTTCCATGAAGCAGAGAGAACCACACACAAATGTCAGGAGCAGACACTCCTGCCCTTCCCTTGAGCTCCAAAAATGTCCTCTTTTCCCTGGGTTTTACAGGCCAGTGTAAGACTGGGACACAAAAACCCTAACAGTTCCCAGGAATGTGTTGTTTCTGGTCATGAGGAAGACCTAGGACTGGTCTGGTACTTGGGAAGGATTGTAGTTCAAAATAAACACTCCCTGAAGGCACAGGACTGCTCTAAAGCACTGAGCAACCACAGAACCTGTTCATCCTACTCCATTGTGTCCCTTCCTTTGAAAAATCCCTTGCACTTTTTATGCAAATCAACATGCAGCCAATAATCAGATATTCCCATGTTTTAATTTCCCATCAGATGTAAAGATAAGTTGTCTCTCCCTTTAATTCATGTCCTGAAAGGACATTCCTGGTACCCAACCAGAAATGCTGTTTTACAAACAGAGAATGTTTGTATGCATTTCTCCTAAGAACTACAAAGTGAATACACTTCTACCCACATCATTGTCATTTAATTCCTCAGGGCAAACATTCCTTACTCTCTACAAGCAGTGACAGGACGTTTTTTTCCCAATGCTTGGAATAAATTTAAAAGCAGGGAGGGACAAGGGTCAGCAGCCAAGCCCAAAATCCCAAACAAACCAGTGCAGACAGCTCTGATGTGTGTCCTGGAAGGGGATTTGCCCCAAATCCCTCTCACCTGCATGTGAGGGCTGTCCTTTTCCTTGGGGGAGAAGAAACGTCCTCCCTCCCCACGTTTCCTGGCCATGGCGTGTCGGTGCCGAGACTCGTGCAGGTATTTCTGCAGAGAGGGAAGCAGCAGGTGAGGGAGCAGCCAACTCCTTCCAAGGGAAAATTCTCAGTCCCCATCCATCCCCCTGCCCCACAGACAACGTGCTGATGGTCAGTGGTGCTTGGGAAGGGTTGTAGTTTGAAATAAACACTCCCTGAAGGCACAGGACTGCTCTAAAGCACTGAGCAACCACAGAACCTGGTCATTCTACTCCATTCCTTTGAAAAATGCTTTGCACTTTTAATGCAAATCAGTATGCAGCTAAGAATCAGATATTCCCATGTTTTAATTTCCCATCAGATGTAAAGATAAGGTGTCTCTCCCTTTAATTCATGTCCTGAAAGGACATTCCTGGTTTGCACACTCACACAGTTCCAAACACACCCAAAGGGAGCTGAACTGTCCCCAAGGGATTTCAATTTACTCTCATGTCACTTATGAACAACAACAAAAACATCATAAAACTGATTAACACCAAGATTGTAATCCTAATTTCCTGCCCAGCTGGGATTCTGTGCCTTTCTCCCAGATCTAAGTTTTACTCTCACCCTTCTCTCCTTGGGGATTTTTCCCTCTGCTTCCAGCTTTGCCCTTGCCTGCCTCCTCTTCAGGATGCGGTGGTACTGCTTGGCGTTGACATAGAGAGGCTCCTCTTCCAGCATCTCTGCTCCAGGCAGAGGGATCCTCTGGATGGCTGGCACTGACCCAGCTCCAGGCACCATCTGGACACACAAGGTGGGGTTAGTTCTGGCAGCTCAGCACACAAAGTGAACATGAAAATGTAATTAAAGCCCCAAATGTTAAAATAGGAAGTGGGTTTTGCTGAGGTAATGCAGCTAGTTAAATGAAAAGGAGCAATAAAGCTGTTCTTAAACTGCAGAGCCAATTTAAACAAATCAACTCCTTATCAGTCCTGCTGGGTTTTTCTGATAAAAGTGAAATTTCAATACAATTCCATGACCATGTTGCTGCTTCTTGGACAATTAAACAAACAGGACATGGCTGGTGCTTCCCTTTCTTTTGGGTTATCATTTACTATTTCATTTCAGAGCATTTGTAAGCCAACACTGCAGAGTTGCTGACATCTAGTGGGGACCAACAGCATTCCAGTCCAAAGGCTTTACACTACAACAAACAGGAACTGGCAGGAAAAGCTTCTATAAATGATGGAAAAAAAATCCCGAGGGATCCTCAGGAAAACCAACAGTGACTCAATCCATTTAAACCTTTGCTCATCAGTTCACAGCTCAGCTTGAGTTTCAGTTTCTAGATTTCTGAGCTGCTGTGGGGGAGAAAGTATAGAACACATAGATCACAGCAGGATCCAGGCCTTTAAAGCCAAAAATTTGTATTTAAACTCCAAACTAATGGAAGTTACAGAGAGGACTGAGTATATTAAGGTGACCTGAGTCTCAGGCAAAAGTTGATCAGATAATCATGGAATCACAGGATGGTTTGGGTTGGAAAGGATGTTAAGGATCACCCAGTGCCACCTTCTGTCACAGGCAGGGACACCTTCCACCATCCCAGGTTGCTCCAACCTAGCCCTGGACACCTCCAGGCATCCAGGGGCAGCCACAGCCTCTCTGGGCACCCTGTGCCAGGGCCTGCCCACCCTCCAGGGAGGAACTTCTCTCCAAAATCCCATCCAACCCTACCTCCCTTCAACTCAAAGCCATTCCCCACTGTCCAATCCCCACCCTTGTGAAAATGCTGTACAGACACCTTACAGCTCAGCCTCCAGAGGCAGCAGTGGGAATTTCACACCTACCATGACCATTCCCCCTGAATTGACCACGTTGCCAGCCACTGGCAGTGTCACTGTGACAGTCCCCTGGCCACTGCTGGTGGTGTTGGTGTTGGCTCCTGTTTGGACAATCTGGGCTCCAGCCAGGCTGGCTGCTGGAATGGTGATCATGCCTGTAACAGGGACTGTAACTTTATGGAAGTAAAACAGAAAAGAAAAAAAGGGGAAAAAAAAAAAGAAAAAAAAAAAAAAAAAAAAAAGAAACAAAAACACGCACACAAAAAGAAGGGAACAGCATTAGTCCCACTTCTGTGTTTTACTCATTCATCCTTCCAGAACATGCAGAGATTCAGGAAACCATTCTAGTGAGGAATTCAATTCCATGACAATTCCTAGTTTTTGCATTTGTAACCTCACTGTGAGTAACCATGTACTCTTCAGGTGGAAAAGCAAAATTAAGGGTTTTTACTCTACCAGCCCTTGCCAGAGACAAGGGGATTTTTTATTTCTGGGTAAAGAACCCCAGAGTGAATTCCTGCAGAACACAAACACCTAAATAAATAAAAAACCCTCTCAAAGAGGTACCCTGGCTCCTCCCAGCCCTCCTACCTTGCTGCAGGATGGTGCCATCAGCATTCACAGGTTGGTACACGATGGTCTGGCCCTCAGCAGCCTGGGCAACCTGCTGGCCTTGCACTGCTATTTGCTGCTGGGTCTGAACAAAACAAAGAGCACAACCATGTTACAAACTGCTCCTTTTTCCCCAGTGTTTACAATTCCTGAATGAACACATGGTGCTTGAGGTGTTGCAGGTGTCTATTTCTGGTGCTTCATTAGCAGCAGTAAGAAATAGGCTGGAGTTCAAACCAAAGAACTGGAGATCAAACACCTGAAGCACATGTGAGATGCTTTTTTCTAACAGTTCAACAATGAAAAAACCCAAATTCTAGATGTCCTGTCTCACTATGAAGATGCCAAAGGAAGAACTGTTCTGCTCCAAAATTTAATTTTGGCCCTGACCAAAAGCATCAGCAGAAACCCCAGGTGGGACTGGACTAGTGCACACAATGGCCCAAGTATGGAATTAGCAATGCTTCATGTTTTCAAAAGTCAACAAAGAGACAAAAACAACCACGAACCAAGAAAATACAGAAACACGATGGAGAAAAACATGCAATCTAATTATTCTGCCCCAGAGTCATGTATGAAACACTACAAAAACATGACACTTATTCTCAAGTTCTCCTCAATATTAATCATTCCTTTTTTTTTTTTTCCTTTTTTTTTTACTGAACCACATCTTAAGTCATTTGCCAAGATTCTCTTCCTGCTCCTCTGCAGAAAAGCCTTTCATGCTGGTGCAGTTACCTGTGTCTGGCCAGCAGTAACTGCAGTCTGGGGCTGCTGTATAATGATCTGCTGGGTCTGGCCCTGCTGCCCCTGTACCTGCACAGCCTGCCCACCTTGAATCTGAATCTGACCTGGCTGGACCAACTGAATCTGTGGAAGAAAGAGTCAGAAAGGAACATTAACTATGCCTCTGATTTCTCCCTCCTCGGCCTCAGCATGACCAAGTCATCTCTGAGGGTGATTTAGTGTTGCACAGCACAAGAAAGCAGCGAGTCTTCTCTTTTTCCAGGAGTTTGGAATGGATTTTTTTTTGTGGATTTTTTTTTGTGCTGTGGCTCCCTGTGCCACAGCAGCCCAGCCAGGCAGGGCAGAGGGAGCAACGTGCTGTGTCACTGTGCTCCAGCAGTTCTGCACTGCTTACCCAATCAATCACTGGGGAGAAATCAATTATTCACATGCCACTGGGAACAAATAGTCAGGTGGAGGAAGGAGAGGACTAAGATTTAAGACATCTGTGGGGTGTTAATTATCCAGCAGTCAGGAGTACTTCTGGGAGATATAAAGTTGTTCTCAGCTTTGCAGAGCCTTTCCAGCGCTGTGGAATGGTCTTAGATTAAAAAAGAAGAGCTGGAATTACGGTTTGAAGTTTGTGTTTGAAAACACAGTTAGGGATTTTCCTCCAACAACCAGACTGAGAAGAAGCTCGTACAAAATACAGTGGTTTTCAACAAAGGAAATTTTAAATAAACCTCTCAAAACACCAAGATATCATTTGCCTTCCTGGGCTGTGCTGGATTCCTAAATCCCATCCTAAATCACCAGGACACTTTCATTATGCCATGGTTGCAGTTCTTCCCTTTGCTTCTGAGGAATACTTCAACCACCTCTTTAAATTTACCAACTGTCTTTTAAACAGGTAATTGCTTCCAAAAAATCCATCTTCTGTACCTTCCTCACTATTGCCTTCTGTGCAACAGGGATGTTTAAATTCCCCTTCAGCCATCACATATTAGAGGGGCTCGAGCACAAGTTATTTTCAAGAAGCTTTCTTAAATAAATTTTTTTTGAAATCCTCTTTCTGAGCCATAAATTGAACAGGCACCAGATTCCCAACAACACTGCAAGGGCCAGATAAAATAAGAAAAATATCTCAACAAGTAAAAATCCTGGTCTAGGGGAAGGTATTGCTGCCTGTGGTAAGGAGGGGGGGCTGGATGAGCTTTAAGGTTTCATCCAAGCCAAACCATTCCATGCTGAAAATCCCCAAACCAACCCAGCTTTTATTTTATTGTATTGTATTTCAGTGATCTTCCTCTGCAACGTCAGCACCAGGCTGTAAAACATAAAACCTGAGTTCACAAAGAACTTCCATTCACTCACTCCCACCACACCAGAGCCACAAAGCACCACAGCTTAGGGTGCTGAGCAGAGCCCTGCGTGGCACTGGGACCCTCCCAGCGTGTCCCCAAGCTGCAGAACGTCCCCAAGGTGTCTCACCTGCTGCAGCCCCTGCGTGCCGGACACTGGGACCTGCATGATGGTCTGGCCCTGCCCTCCTGGCACAGCCTGCACCATGATGGGCTGGCCTGTGGAGGTGATGAGCTGCCCCCCGCTCACCTGCACCATCAGCGGCTGGCCCTGCACCTGCAACGACAAAGTGACAATGACAACCCCGCCAGAGCAGCCCCAGAGCTCACCCGTGCTCCTGTGGGGCACAGGAATGGAGAAACAGGCACTGACCTGCTTCAGAGCAGCTTTGGGTCCAGGATGTGCTATGGATTTGGGGAATGATCTGCTTCTCTTGCTGTCTAGTTGTTACAAAGCATGAAAACCACATTTTCCAGCCATGAGAACTACCTTCATGCACAGCCCCAGAGCACAGTGAGATCAAAGGAACTTCATGATTCACCTAGCAATTAGTGATCTTTAATTGGGGTTCCTACTGAGAGAGCTCTGCTCTGAGGTGGCTTCAGCTCTCTCCAATTTCATGCCTGCAACAATCCCATTTCCAAACTGACCTGGAGCGTGGGATGTGCTGAGAGAAACTCTCCATGGTTATTGAGGGGAGCTGTAACTGGAGCAACACCAAATGGAGTTCAGGGAGGAAAAGTGAAAGTGGAGGAGCAGCAGCTGCTTCTGCACCCAAAAAGGCTTAGAATAGATAAATATAAATAATATATAAATATAAAAATATAAATATAAAAATAAATATAGATATAAATATAAATATAAATGTGGGGGAGGCCCTGGCACAGGGTGCCCAGAGAAGCTGTGGCTGCCCCTGGATCCCTAAAAGTGTCCAAAGCCAGGCTGGATGGAGGTTGAAGCAACCTGGGATGGTGGGAAGTGTTGGGGTTGGATCTGGGTGAACTTTGAGGTCTCTTCCCACCCAAACCAGTCTGGGATCCCATGGTAACTTTGACCTGGAGTCTCTGGACTCTTGGACCAGGTATGATTCTGGTCACTGGGAAAAAGACCTGTGAAAAGAAAAATAAAGGGAAAACCTCCCTGTTTAAACCCCCTCACCTGCCAAGTCCCCAGATTCCCCAGACATATCTTGGAAAATGCTCTATCTGCACAAAACGAGTCTCATGAACTGGGGAATCACAAGCCCTGAGCTGTTTAGGAACAAAAACACCACAATGTGGTGAAGTCACCAAATTCCTGGGTTTCACACCCCAGGGAGTGAGGAGCCAACTCCTGCAGGGAACAAGCAGCTGTGGCAACAGCCTGTCCTGGGAATTTGCCTTTCCTGGGACACCACTGTGTCCCTCAGCCTGTCCATGTCCCATCCAAAGCCCTCAGCCCCAGGGCTGGGTCACACAGGGAGGAGCATGCTCAGGTCAGCACAGAGAAGCACAGGCAGCAGCACAATATCCAAGTAGCAGAAAGGAAAACGAGACATTCCAGGATTTTTGTTAATGAATTAGAGCAAGGCATAACAGAAAAAAATTTTAAAAAAGGGTGGGGAGAACATAACAACAACCAGAGGCCACAGTGAGCCCAGCAATCCAAGTCAGGCAGCGTTTGAGATTTGAACTCTGAACATAAAAAATGCTGTGTTAACTTCACATCTGGCAGGAGCATTTCAGCCCTTTGGAACCATCCTGCTCTGAAGGATTAAAAACCAAACAAAACCAAAATTCTGAGTGCAAAACTGCTATGGCTGCCCAGGGTCTGTCAACTGCTCTAACAGGCTCCTGGAAAGCCTGGGTGAGTTAAGGCTGCAAGACAGGAAATCCTTCACACTGAAACAAATTATTTCTTTCCAATCTGGGAGGTATTTACTGTTTGGATTCACATGGCTCCTGGATTTCCCTGTGTTGCTCACAGGTAAATAAGAAATTGGATCTCTCAGTGCCAGAGAGGCCAATATTGTCCCCTTTTGGTCACAGGTGAGAAGGTTCCACTGTTCAAGCTCAGGCTGCCCCACCACCTCTGTCTGTCACAGTAAAGGCAGAGCCATCCTCAGGGAGGAGCTCAGGAACCTCATTTCCTTGGAATTACAGGAAATCTTTGGGGTTTATCCTGACTGTTCCTTCCTCATTTTGCTGTTTTCAACTTTGAAGTCGCGTTGAACCACAGTTTCCTTCCAGAATTGCACCCAGGACCCCAGAAACAGCTCCAATCCCACCAAAAAACCCTCCAGCCAGCACAAATTCCTGCTCCACATCCCCCTGTTCCTCCTGAAAGCCTGGGGTAAAACACAGCATTAGATATGTGGTGCTGGGGAGGGTCATGCAGTGCTCAGAAACACGATCAGAGAGGTCACCACTACCTGGAGGGTCTGGACTTGCTGGCCTGAGGCCGATGCCACCTGGGCCTCAGTCTGCAGCTGGACAGCTGTGACACCTCCCTGCTGCAGGGAACAGGAACAGGGAGAGCTTGAAACATGGAAATGCACAGCTGGGACACGACACAACACGCTGCTGGCACGGGGTGGGGGTTTGGGGTTTGACCACGCTGCTCTGGGAACAGGAGGAAGGGGAATTTTAGCAACCTGAAGGATGGAGTTCCCTGGAATTGCACATGGCACTGCCAGGCTTCAATATCCCAGCTTGCAAAAAATCATTTGGCAGGATTTGAAGCTCAGGTTTGGGGTTTTTAGTCTGCTCACTGCTCGGGTTTGTCACTGTGAAGGGTCGCAGATTTGGGTCACTCTGGTTTGTGGCAACAAAACCCGTCCTGCAGCACAGGCTGAGCTCATCTCTGCCACCCCTGTGTCACTGTGTGCCCATCAGTGACCCTGAGGGACAGTCTGGAGAGGCTGCAGGAGCAGCTGGAGCTAAAAGCCTTTGCTATCTTTAGCCTCTTTGCTAAGAGTCCCAAAATACTCCCTGTAACTGTGTTAGCATGGGGAGATGAAGGACAGCTCCCTCCCAAGTGCTGCAACAGCCTGGTGAAACAACTGATTTTAGAAGAATGTTCCGTGTCAGACACAGGCTTGAAGAGCCTGCACTGAAAATGAAAGCCAAGGGATGGTTTTATCTCCTTTGTACCTAGAAAAGTGTCAATAAAACAAAATACATCTTGGGTTATCTGCTGCAAACAGGTATTTCAGATAATCCTCAATATAATTTTTTTTTTTTTTTTAATCTCAAGTGCAATCTTGTTCTGGTTGAAAAAGTCAATTTTAGCTAAACCCAGTGGAAGGATTTGCTCCCTGCTGAGGCCAAAGCAAAGCAGATCTCCCCAAGAAAGTGATCCAGGGGCTCAGCCCTTTGCATGACAAACCGTCCAACTCCTCCTGCCTTGAACTAGAACATAAGATGCAACTAAAATTCAGCAGCAGCTGAAAATACATCCCTAAATCTGAACATGGAAAGCTTAACAGTAAAAATCAGTAAGCCCTTAAACCTCAGCCCTGATATTTTGCACAGTGAAACATGAACTTCGTTGTGGGAAGTTCATCCAAAGCTACATGGTTGGTTGAATTCCTGTTCTGTGTGTTTGTTTTGCTCCACCTGTAGCTCTAAAATGAAGAATCTCAGTAAATACTTCATTTGAGAAAGCTGGAGGAAACCTCTGTGGGCTTGAACAAAACCTATTTTAATTTTGGGGGAACTGTTCTCGTGAACAAGTGACTTTCTATTAACATTCTGTTTCCTCCATTTTTAGAGATGTGTTAATGCATTCTTATATTTTTTTATCTTTTACTTTCCTCATGCCCTCCCCAGTTTGCAAACTCCTTGCTACACTGAAATTTAGTCACTCCTTGCCACACTGACATGTCACTTACATCTGCAATTTAATTTTATAATAAGTATATTTTAAAAAACCCATTTCCTCGTGACTTCCAGGCACGTGCCATCAGCACCCAGGTGACAGAAGCCAGGTGAACAGGTCCCCAGGCAGGATCAGCAAGTCCCCCAGTGCTGCTGTGCCCCTCTGAGGGGTGCAGAGGGATCCCCCATTCCCCCATTCCGTACCTGCTGCTGGATCTGCCCGGCCTGCACCACGATCTGCTCCGTGGAGCTGCTGCTGTTGGCTGTGTACTGCTCCATGGCGCCTCAGCCCCTGGCAAGACAAGGCAAAGAGCAGGTGAACACTGTCCCCAGGCTCCCCAGGGAATTCCTGCTTTACCCCCAGGAGTTGCAAAGCCAAGCAAAGCAGGGGTTGTCCCCAGGCAGATCTGTGGCAGAGCTGCTCCACCTCAGCAATAAAGAGGTGGCACTTCAGCCACATCCAGCCTGAGTGAGCAGCAGAGCTCTCTGAGTTCTGTCCCAACCTTCAGGGACTCCAGCAGCTCGGAGTCTGCACACCCTGGGCTCCACAATTTCCTGGCTCCAGCCAGGGACACACAGGGAGTGTCACTGCTGGGAAACCTCAGGAAATGCGACTTTGAGGTGGGAAACCAAACTGCACTTCAAGAATTCGGCAGAGCTGGGAAGCCTTCTCTCCTCCCCCCACTGCACACCACATTCTTCTCATGTTTCCTCCTTTTCTTCCCATTCTCATGGAATGGTTTGGGTGGGAAGGGAGATTAAAACCCACCCAGTGCCACCCCCTGACACCTTCAGCCATTCCAGGGTGCTCCAAGCCCTGTCCAACCTGGCTTTGGACATTTGCAGGGATCCAGGGCAGCCACAACTCCCTCTGCCAGGGCCTCCCACCCTCACAGGGAAGAATTTCTTCTCTAAAGAAGAATTTACAAACTCAAATATATTCTTCACGTATTTTGGGAATCAGCAGCAGATTTCCCAGCACCTCCATCCTCTTGCTGCCACTCATTCCTTGGCCTTTCCCTGCACACATCAACACCACTTTGCTGAAATAAAACACCTTTTTTTCCCTGCCACTGCTTCTCTCCTCGCTGGCCCAACAAGGGAAGAATTCTTAGCGAGAATCCTGTAGTGAGGTGTTTATGTCATGACTGAACAAGTGAAAAAAACCAAAAAACCACAGCCTGGAACTTCAGTTTTCAAAGTCTAAAGCAGCAAAACCTCAGGATTTTCCAAGGAATGCTGGCAGGATTAAATCACAGGCTCACTGTACCAGTTGCTGTGGTTACTTCTGGTGTTTGAGCACCATCCTTTGCCCATCCACTGACACTGTTCCACAGAATAAAATTCACAGAATAAGCATTCTTTCTGAAGATGCTGCTGCCTGGTTCTCACTTCAGTTTTGCACTGGATGCTTTATTTCCATCCTTAAATTAAAATGTTTAACTAAAACATGAACAGCTTTATCATTCCACCACACTCTGCACCAGCTGCCCAAAGTTCTGGGCAAGATTTTACTCGTGCTGGATCATCATCCTCCACGGGATTACCTCATCCCCTTCATTAAACACAGAGTACCCAAGTTAAATATTAAAGATCAGGGATCTATCAATGACAGAGCACGGCAGCTCCTCCCCTGATGAGCTCATGGGCAGCTCCTCCTCACTGGGAACGCTCTGGGAATGCCAGAGTGCTCCAGTTCCAGCAGCAAATATCCATGTAGAGACTACACATATATATTTATATAACATTGTGAGTTGGAAGGGACCCATTAGGATCATCAAACTCCTGGTTCTGCACAGGACAGTTCCAAAAAATAAATACAAATATACGAGGCCATGGAAGGGACACCAGGAAAAGTTTCCTCAACAACCGACCCACACCAAGAGCAAACAGTGACCAGCCTGCGAGCTCCAGAGCATCATTTTAACCACATCGCAGCCTGGAGCAGAGCTCCAGAAGGGACAGAAGTTCCCAGGGCAGAGGCTGTGCCGTTCCCGAGCGATCCCGGTGCTCCGAGGACACCGCCCGCCCACCCCGGGCCGGGATTTAACACCGGCAGGGCGGAGGGGCGGTTTGAGCACCGCATGTGGAGCTGGGCTTTAGCTGCTGGCTCCTCCAGGATGCCGGCAATGCCCCGCGGCTGCTGTTTCGGAAAGCCCCGGCCGGGGTGTCCCGGGGGGTGTCCCTGCCGCCGGACACCTCCGGACGGGCGGCCCGAGCGCCGTGCCAGCGGGAGGCTCCCGGGGAGGGCGGAGCGCTGCGGGCCGCGCCGGGGGAGGAGGCCAGGCCCCGCTGCGCCGCTCGGCCCCGCGCCCCGAGCAGCCCAGCCCGCCCGGCCCGGCGCTCGCAGCCCCGCGCTGCGCGGTCCCCCCCGGCCCCGCCGCGGCCCGGCCCCGGTCCCCCTCAGCCCTGAGTGGCCGCCGCCCCGCCAATCCCGGCGCGCGGGGGCTCCATATTGGCCGCTCGCGCTCACCGTGCCGCGCTGCCCGGTCCGCGCCCCGCGCTGATTGGCTCCGCCGCGGCGCCCCGAAGCCCAATCAGCGCCCGCACTCGCCCGCCGCGCAAAATGGCGCCCAACCGCGGACAAAGGGGGCGAGGGGCGGAGCCCCGCCCGACCGCCGCCGCCCAACCGCGCGCCTCGCCCCGCCCGCCGCCGCTGCGCCTGCGCGGGGGCTGTGGTGCGCACCCGCGGGTCTGGCCCCGCCCAGCCTCAGGCTCCGCCCCCTGCCCGGAATGTTCTGGGCTGGGACCATGGAGAGGGTCCGCCCGCGGGTACGGAGCGGCGCGGCCGCCATGTTGTGTGCGGCGCGGCCGCCATGTTGTGTGGGGCGACACCGCCGCGTTGTGCGAATGAGGCCGCCATGTTGTGTGCGGCCATACTGCCGTGCTCTGCGAGGCGATACCGCCGTGTGGGTTGAGGGCGACCCGCCAAGTCCCCGTGAGACGGATCCGCCATCTCGCCGCGAGGTGGGGCTGCCGAGGCTGAGGCGGGGCCGCTCTGTCCCCCTGAGGCGGTACCGCCAATGTCCCCCTGAGGCGGGCTCGCCGTGCCGGCTGAGGCGGGGCCGTGTGCCGTGAGGCGGGGCCACCGTGTGCCCTGAGGCGGTACCGTGTGCCCTGAGGCGGGGCCGTGTGCCGTGAGGCGGGGCCGTGTGCCCGTGAGGGTGCCCGTGAGGCGGGGCCGCCCTTGTGGCGCGGCCGGAGCGATGTGGGCGGTGCTGGGCAGGCTCGGCGTGGCGCAGGCCGCGGGCCCGGCCCGGTTGATCGCTGCTCGCCCCGCGGGTGCGGCGGCCGAGGGGCCCTGAGGGGCGGGAGGAGGAGGAGGAGTGACGGTGACGGTGGTGATGAGGAGGAGGGCGGCAGCCTGGGGGTGCCTGCTGTGCGGTGACCCGGGCTGGGCCTCCTCCCGGGCCGGAGCGGGACAGGGTCAGGGACACCGGCACCGTCATGATTGTCCCGCTGTCACAGATCGAGTAGGGTTACCCTTGCCCCCTCTACACACTGCCGGCCTTGAGGGTCCTAATAATTGTTTTTCTCTCATCTTTCCAGCCGCAGGAGCCTTCTCCATAGCCCACGTTACCATGGCCACCACCACCCCTCCAAGGATCAGGAGGAGAGAGTGCGTAGGAAACGGGTTACACGGGATATTGTGTGTGCAAAGAGGCTTTCCCCTTATTACCGAGCTGGCAGCGCAGCGCTGGCTGCATCCTGCAGCTTGTGGGAGCAAAGTGGCTGCCAGTGCTGAATTCCATGTGCTTTTTGTGTGCAATGTCAATGGGGCAGGTGCTGTGCAGCAGCACAGAGCTCACCTGCCTTCCTGAACACCTCAGAACACCCAGCACTGCTACTGCTGGCGGGGTTGCACTAATCCAGCTGTGCTCCCTGTCACATAATTACCCTTTTAAGCTTTGATTTTGCACGATTACCTTGCTGAGCTGGCACGTGGTACTCATAAACGATCTTGTCGAGAAGGTGTAATGGGTTTGTAATTCTGTGCATGGGCTGTGTAATTCTCTATATTGGGTTTGTAATTCTCTGAAGTGGGTTTGTAATTCTCCATATTGGGTTTGTCGTTCTCCATATCGGCTTCGTAATTGTGTGAATTTGGTTTGTAATTCTGTCTGTGGGGTTTGTAATTCCCTCCCTCGGGTTTGCAGCCCGTGCCAGCTCAAACACTGCACAGCAAACTCAAACCTTCCCCCTGCTGCTGCCCAGTCCCTGCTCACCTGTGACCCTGACTGTGCTCTCTGAGGAGGTTTTGTTGCCCCTGCTGTGCAGATCAAGTGTGTGAAGGGGGACCTGTTCTCGTGCCCGGGCACAGATGCCCTGGCTCACTGCATCAGCGAGGACTGCCGCATGGGCGCTGGCATCGCCGTGCTCTTCAAGAAGAAATTTGGAGGCGTCCAGGAGCTCCTGGATCAAAGTGAGTGGCGCCTGAAGGAGCTCCTGATTTCCAGCAGGGAGGGTGTTTGAGCTGCTCGGGGTTACAGGGTGTGGCTGTTGTATAAACACGTTGATTTTTGTGCTTTAGAGAAGAAGACGGGGGAGGTGGCAGTTCTGCAGAGGGACGAGCGGTACATTTACTACCTGGTAAGGGCTGGGGTGGCACTGGGACAGCGCCCTGGAGCTGAACTGTGTCGCCTGCCAGGAAGCTGTGGGGTTCTTGGTTGTGTTCTTGTTACCATGGAATCACAGGATGGTTTGGGTGGGAAGGGACATTAAAGCTCATCCCGGGCAGGGATACCTTCCACTATCCCAGGTTGCTCCAAGTGCTGTCCAGGCTGGCCTTGGACATTTCTAGGGATCCAGGGGCAGCCACAGCTTCTCTGGGCACTCTGTGCCAGGGCCTCCCCACCCTCACAGGGGGCAATTCCTTCCCAATATCCCATCTAACCCTGCCCTCTGGCAGTGGGAAGCCATTCCCTTGTCCTGTCCCTGCAGACCCTTGTAAGCAGTCTCTGCCCACCTTGTTGGCACTGGAAGGGAGTTTCTGGAATGTTCCTCTCAATAAGAGCTGTGAGATGTGTCTTCAAACACTGCTGGTTGGGGAGCACCCAATCTGTCCTTGTGCATCTTCATTTCACCTTTCCATGCACAGAGCTGGCTGCTAAATTTGAGTATTTTAAGTTATGAAATGTAGTTCTTTGTCCAGATCTCTCCACAGAGGCAAGGCTGGGTGTGGAGTTTCAGGATGTCATGGAATGTGTGTTTTATAACAGCAGTTTGCAGTGGTCATGCCAAAGCCACAGTTGAGCTGTTCCATTTTTCTGTAGATTACAAAGCAGAAGGTTTCTCACAAGCCCACGTATCAGAGCATGAGGAAGAGTTTGGAAGCCATGAGAGCTCACTGCCTGAACAACGGAGTCACTGACATCTCCATGCCCAGGTGAGGGCTCAGGAGCTGGGAGGCCAATGCTTGGGGGTTTAATTTCTAGAAGGATGTCTGAGGGATGATCCCCTCTGTGAAATAACAGCTCAAGTATCCACCTCTATCCAACTCCTGCGTGCAGTTGGGCAAATCTGACTTGCCTTTCAATAATATCAAAGCAAATTTGGGTTGTTTCCTTGTTCTCCGTCTGCTCTGTGGGTTTATGGGGAGCTGAGGCAGAGCCACCTCAACCTGCAGCTGGTTGGGCACAGCACAGAAAGGCCCCACAGCTCTTGTGGTGCCTTTATCTTCCAGGATTGGATGTGGACTCGATGGCCTGCAGTGGGAAAAAGTGTCAGCCATCCTTGAGGAGGTGTTTGAGAACACTGACATCAAGATCACGGTTTACAGCCTGTGAGCAGAAGGGTCCAAGAGCCCCATTTCCCCCAGTGTGGGAGCAGAAGCTGGGAACTGACGAGGGGAGCACGTTCTGCATTCGAGTGTCACTCACCTGTGTGACAGTGACAGGGGCTTCCAGCAGCAACAAGCTCCACAGAAGTTCATTTGTGGTGTTAATTAGCAGGAGGCAGCGGCGCTGTGGAAACCTCGGGGAGCTCCCAGTGTGTCCCAACAGCCACCAGGTGTCACTGGGGCTCCACGCAGTGAAACGGAGCCGCTGCCTCTTGGGGACTTGGGGTTTCTTGTTTGGGTTGGTGCTGACGAGCTGCCCAGGCAGCCCTGTCACCTCTGTTTGTTCTGTTTGCAATGTCCTGCCTGACACTCGGGTCACTCACCTGTTGTCACAGGTGGAACACTTTCATTTCTCCCTTCTGGCCACAAATTGGGTTTGCTGCGACTGCTCACTCAGGATCATGCTGTGATGTTAAATAAATAGTGCCCTGCTGTTGCTTTGGGACCTGTGGCTGTTCTGGGGACAAGCTGGGATTGCAGGAAATGCTGCAGGGCTGTTTTATACAGCACCTGTATAATTTATACTCTGCAGAGCTCAGTTTGGTGAGGATCCAAACAGGTTGATGTGCTCTAGAAACTCCCAGGATGGAGCTTAAGGTGGAATTTTCACATTTCTGTGTTTGCTGCATTTGTAGATCAGGTGTTACACAGAGGTTGGTGTTTGTCACCCAAAACAAAAGCAAATCAGTAACACCCCTGGGGCATCAGATCAATGGAAAACTGATTTGGAAGAGTTTGTTCCAGAGCTGAGGAACTACCACCTGTTTCCTTCACGGTTGGTTTCCCACCCTCCCACAACAACAAATCTTCTGGACTTCTCTCATTCTGAATGCCCAGGGAAGTGCCAGGTGTATTGAATAAATGTAAAAATGGGACAAAATAGTTGGGAATTTTGTAGCATGACGGGGTTGGATTTCCTTGGGAAGGGAGTGGGTGGAGCATTCTCTGCTCTCAGCACTCTGGATTACTCAGTTCTGTGGGGTTTTTTGCTGCTGCCAATCTTTGTGTCTTTAGGAGCTTCTTGTTCTTACTCTCCCTGTTCCTTGCCCAAATTTTGTAAACCTGTTTGGTGGGGAATTGCTGTAGCTGGGAGAAATAACCTTGGACAAAGAGAAATTTGGAGCAGTGAGCTGATGTGAACAGGCATCAAAGCTGCTCATGGATTCAGTCCTTCTCCTTATTTATGTCTAGGTTTTAGTTCTGGTTCCTTACTGATGGCATCCCTGTGAGCTTTGTTTTACATGGAAAATGATCCTGGTCTCCAACACTTGTGTGTACTCTGCAAATTTTTTTGGCATTTAGTTCTCCCATCTCAGCTATGAAATATTCCCTGGGTGGCTATCCTGGGATGTCCTTGAACTCGAACTTGTCAGGTTCAATTTAGGACTTCTTGGAAGTAGAGAAGAAGGAATAAACAGTGCTTTGGCTTTTGCAGTGACTTCCCATTTTATTTCACTTTGCTTTTCCCAGGTTTATATCCCAAACATCATTGTTTGACATCGAGTTCTTGGGCTCCATCATGATTTGGAAGAGAGCTGTTGGCCCTGAATTAAATCACAGCTCTGACTGTTGAAGAGAACAGAGGGAGAAAGCTTCTTTTTCACCTTAAATCCCTTTCTTTTCCCCTTTCTAATGCATTTATCTAACCAGCAGCTTTGTCCTAAGGTCTTTTCCCGTGAATTATTCCCAGAATGTGATCCCACAGCCTGTCTGTGGCTCACTGCCATCCCTTTCACCACAGCATGGGTTCGGTTGGGGCAGGGAGGGGGGAGGAACAAAAAACCCAAAAAATCCCAAACACCAGAGCTCTGTGTTGTGTGTGTGTGTGTGTTTGGAGTCCCACAGGGCCTTGGCTTCCAGAGGTTGGTTCTCCATCCTGCTGGAATCAAAGCTTTGGGAAGCAGGACTGTCCCAGGTGTCCAGGTCTGTCACATCGCTTCATGGATCCTTCCTGATCCTGGGGAGGGAAAGAGAGAGATGTCCTAGAAACTCAATCAGTACCCCATAGAAAAGGGAATTCTGCAAAAACTGGGATTTCCTTTAATGGTGGAGAATTTTTTAGGGTGAGAGTAAAATCCCCTTTGTTCTCTGTCCTGGATATCATCCATGTGGGGAACAGGGAAGGGTTCTGGTGGCCCTGGAACCTTTTTATTCCTGGAGGAGAAAACAGAAAAGCTCTAAATCCCTTAGGAATCTGCTGGGGGGGGAGCCACAGAAGGGGAAAGTGACTGCCTGGGATTGTCAGCAACAGAAATTGGCAGTGGGTGATGACTTAAGAACCCAAATTAAATCGAGGAGAGTTAACGAGGGATGCCCTGGGAAATCTCACCCACCTGATTCTCAATGCAAGATCTCAGCCAGCTTCTCCTCGTAGTACTGAAAATTCTCCTGAATATCCTCCCAGGGCACGAAGGACGTGGCCTCCTCCCCCTTCCTCCTGCTCCACAAAGTTCTTCCAGACATACTCAAAGTCTTGAGGCTTCATAATCCTCAGCTTGCACCCCGCCTCCTTCAAGCTCCTCAGCGCCGCCTGCATCTCGGGCTCTTCCCACATGAACAGCCTGCCCACCATGATGGTGAGCCGCAGCCCCTTGTTCTTCCGCAGGGCCTCGCAGATCCGCTGGGCGCAGGTGACACAGGGGCTGGAGGACACGTACCAGGTGACATCGTGGCGGGAGCCGGGCTGGCAGGAGGGCAGGATGTTGTTGAAAAACGCCATCTCGGCGTGGGCGGCCGCGTGCTCGTCCTCCAGGTAGCCCCGGCTGGTGGCTGGCTCCTTGCCCTGCGTCTCCACCACGTAGCACAGGAAGGTTTTGTTCCTGCCCGAGCTGTATTCCACGTTCCTGAACTGGAATTTGAAGAAGATGGCTGGGAGGCGTTCCCTGCCGGAGAGGGGAGAGGCGGATTGAGGCGAGGATTGCACCATCGTGGGGAAAATGAATCCACAAACACCAGAGGTTTGTGTCCAAAACAGAGACAGAGGAGTCCTGGAACTTTATTCATTAATAAAATGCCCACGGGGTCTTTCAAACTGCATTTCCCACGGGGCCTCTCAAATTGCTAGAGGATGCAGCCTCTTTTATCCTGATTTTCCTGCTGCATTTCCCTCTCTTTCCCCACTGGCTGAGGTACTGGAGAGGTACAGACTTCCCGAATTGCCTAATACAGATCCCCTTCTAATATCCATCCCCCTTCTTCTTTTCCATGTGTCTCTGTTCTTTTTTAGTTAAATCCAGGGATTTAACTCAGTTTTGGGTAAGTCAATCAGTGAGTCCTCTGGAACTCCTAAGGAACTCTTTCCCATTGTTTCTTCTATCTCTCAGTATCTGGATTTATCTACCTGCAGACTCAGTTTATTTGTAGACACTCCCTTCTCATTCCTTTCACCATGGACAAATCACTGCATCTCCCCTGATTTCTTTGTGTTAAAAGGTTTAGGTTATAAAATATCCAAAATCAAATCCGCCTTTGCTACGAAAAAGTGGATTTCCTGCTGGAATTTGATACTGTCCCATGGTTACTGTTGATGAACTTCACCTACATTTTTAATTTATTGTGAAGTGAGGAGAGACCACCTTGTGATGGAGCATCCCACTGGATGGCTCTGGAGACAGGGAAAGGGAATGGGATGGAAAAGAGTGGGAAAAAGTGCTTCCAAGGAGAGTGCTTTTCCTGCTTTGTATCCTGGATAACGAGTGGTTCTTTGGCTAATGACTCATTAATTAATGATTTTTTTGAAGGGCAGCCATGAGACACCCATTCCAGAGCGATGCCCTGCGATGAGTTATTTCACAATAACATCAGGTTTTTAAATATATCCGAGGCACGGGGGTTTTCATCCCCGATTTAACTCTCTGACAGCAAAGGGGTCACGGCAGTGAGGAGCTTGGCTCTGGGTTTTCTGGGAACAGCTGAAAACAGCCTGCTCCAGGATGGATTGACTCAGGATGGACTGAGTGGGAGCTGGATTTAGCTAGCCCTTCCAGATGGATTTTATTGCTTATCTCGGCGTGTGCCTGAGCTTATCTGGGATGTTCACCTCAATCTCTGCTCCCAGCAATGTGGAATCTGCATCAGTTCAATTAATAACCTTCCAATCAGGAAGAGAAGCAACACTCAGGCAGCTCATTCCAATGCCTGGCAACACTTTCCATGGAGAAATTCCTTCTGATGTCTGCCCTGAACCTCCCCTGGCACAATTTGAGGTTATTTCCCCTCATTTTGATCAGGCTGATCCCTCCAACCTCCTATCAGGGGGTTATAAAGAGTGAAAATGTCTATGGAAACTCCTTTAAAAACTGTTCACAGGCTCTCAATTCCCACAATATTCTCAATATAACCCCCTGTTCTGACAGCAGGCTGGGGTGGCACAGCTCACCTGAGCATAGGAGAGGTCAAAATTGAAACCTTCCTACTCCAACTGCTCTGAAAAGCATCACTAAACGGCATTTTTTTCAGGATTTCTAAATGCTCCAACCTAATTATCAAAGTTTCCCCCGGGTAGCAAAGTGTTAGATCATATTGAGACCAAAAAGATTGAAAATTGGAGGCAGAATCCTCAGTCTGGGATTGAAGTTGCTGAAATCAGGAGCTGGAAGAAAATCAGGGCTGGAGGAAAGAGCAGCTGCCCAGTGTGACCCTGGCACTGTCAGCCAGCAGAGAAGCAAAACTTCTAATGAGGGAATTAAAATGTGGATTATCTAAAAGAGTAACAGGGCCCAAGGAATTATTCCTACAAGGAGCCTCATTTACACCCGGGCAAAGTGGAACTAAATGTGTCCAACATCAGGAAATGTTCCCAAATTGGGATTACAGGCATCCAGCTCTGTGTTCAGCCAAAAAAAGAAAAAAAAGGGATAATATTCTTAAAGAGAGTAATTGGCTTCCCAGTGTTTCCTGGAAGGCAAACTCCTCCTGGAGCTTTATAAACAGGCTGAGAACTTGGCTGGGAGTCCTGAGATGCCCCTAATCCGAGGGCTAAAGCTGAAATGCAACATAATTGGGTTTAAGTGCTTCTTCCCTGGCTGCAGTTGTGTTTCCTCATCATCCACATAACTGCCTTGATTGGCTGAGAATTTGTAAATCATTGGAAAAATCCATGTGGGGATCCCAGGTCAAATCCTGGCCTGAATTCCTCAGGTCTTCCTTAAAATGAAAGGAAAAAAATTCGTGGGGTTTTTCTACCTCTTTTGGGATCTTTTAGGATTTCTGCTTCACTTCCTCACTCTCCCTTTCCCAGGGTGGAAAATCCTGTCAAATGTGGAACACTAATGGCATTTTAATAAAGGATTTAATTATGGGACAATGCTAAAGAAGTGTTTTCAGCCATGGTTAGCCCAGGGCTTTGGGTTTAGCAGGGAAGTTTGGACATCCTGCTCAGTTCCTGAGCATTTCCCACTGCAGGTTGAGTGCTCCAAGGCTGGAAAACCCAATTTCCTCGTTAAAATTCATTTTAGTGCCTGTCTGAAGTCTTCAGAGCTCGGCCCAGTGGTTTATATCCACAATTTTTGGTGCCTTTGCTCCATTCCTAACAAATAGATATTCTCTCTTAAAAAGCCACTGCTAAACATTGTTATTTCTATGCTTATGGGTGGCAGAAATCACCCCAAGAAGGGACTTTTTTTCACAGCAGTCCCATTTTGAGAAGAAAATTGATTTTTTTCTCCCCCTCTGCGGGAATGAAACCCAATTTTGTGACAGAGGTGCTGTCCTGCCTCACTCAGCTGAGCACTCCCAGCCAAGTTCCCAGAACAAGCAGCCAAATTTCACCTGCAGAATCTTCCCTGAAAATCTTTCCAATAGGATTTCAGGGAGGATTTGGGAGCAGCTGGAAGCAATCCTGGGGTTGGTTTATTTGCTCCTTTGGTGACTGAAAAGTGAAATATGAGGGGAGAAGGATTCATCCTGCTGCTCCTCCGGGGAGCATTTGGAAAGGTTTGCAGAGCAGATATTGAGGTTTTTTTTCCTTCTTGCAGCTGTCAATTACGGCTGAGAGTTCAGCTTTCCACCAGATCCCTGTGATATCCTGCTTTTCCAAAGGCCAGGCTCCCTGCTGCCCTGCTGCCTTCAAAACTGCCTCTTGGTTTTGGAGCCTTTCTGCAAGTTGGGGCTTTTTAAAAAAAAATTTTATTTTTTTATTTTTATGAAAGTCAGGTTCCAGCTGCGACTGTGGAGCTCTTGAAAATGCAAACCTTTAGGTCTCTTGAAAAATCTGTCCCTCAGGCCCATCAAGGCAATCAGCCATAGCAGGGGTGATTTTCCTGATCCACAGGTGGAGAAACTCTCAGACAAGAGCCATTGATCACAGCGAGAGATCGATACCGAGCTCTCATCAAAGCCAACACCTCCATCCCCATCCCATCAGCGGGGCTGGGAGGGGAACCTGCACTGCACAAACAGAGCTGTTGCCATCAAATAAGTGGATTTCTCTGCCTGCCTGGTGGGAGCCCATCCTCTAAAACTCAGCCAAGCTTCGAACAAAATCCCCCAATAAATCCAAACCGTTTCAGACTATTCCGAAACGCGCCGGCAGAAGATGCTGCTTGTGTTGCCCGGCGTTAAAACTGAGGCAGAGCTCTCTGAACTCCCTCAATCCCATATTGAAATCCCCTATTGAAATCCCAATCTCTTACCCTGTCACAATCTCAAAGGGTGGTGCCCAACATTAAAACTGAGGCAGAGCTCTCTGAATTCCCTCAATCCCATATTGAAATCCCATAATGAAATCCCCTATTGAAATCCCCTATTGAAATCCCAATCTCTTACCCTGTCACAATCTCAAAGGGTGGCAAATCCTCCCTCTTCACCTTCTTCTTCTTCCCTTCTCCCTCCTCGGCGTTGTCGGGTTCGCCGTTCTGGGCATTGCTGGGCTCCTCCTGCTTCTCTGCCATCTTCCCCAGGACACTGAGAGACCACTGGGAGAGAGAAAGAGCAATTTCTGAGAGCTCTGGGAGCCGAGGGAGGAGGGCAAACAGAGCCGGGAGTTCCTGCCCCAAGCACAGTTGTCAGGAACTAAAAATGGAACAAAGCGGCGGCGGCGGCAGGAGGTGGCCGGAGTTGGGTGACCCAAGGCTCTCGGGTGTCACCTCCTTCCCCTCCTTCCTCCAGCTCCTTTCAACGGCCCCTCCAGCTCCCCTTTTAATTTCAAACCCAGTGACAACTCGGTGGGCGGGATGATCCCATGGTTTTCCCTGATGGAAAACCCTGGAAGTGTGTATTTATCAGGTGTATTTATCAAGGGTATTTATCCCTAGGGGTGACAGGCGGCTGGCACGGAGCACCTCCCTGCTCCCCCTGCCCTGTCCCTCCTCTGCCACCAAATTCCAGCGCTGACCTTGAAGGAGCAGCTCAGCCTGCCTCAGGCAAAAGGGGAAAGGGTTGTGGCCGTTTTACTGGAAAATCCCTGGGTTTGGTGGGTTTGGCTTCGTGGATCACCTGGAGCATGAAAGCAGGAGATCTGTGGTTCCTCCCACACTGCTCGTCCAGGAAATCTCCTTGCTGGAGCTGTGAATCCAAGGCAGAACCTTCTCCCAAATATTTAAAAGTCCAACTGGAATTCCCAGCGGGCAGCAGTGCTGCTTCTCCCATTGTTCTGTGGTTTTCTTCCCCATTGCCTGAAATTCCAGAAATTCCCACTGCACTGGGATATATCTGGTTTGGAGGGATTTTCTGTCTCCTTTTCCTTTCAGAATTATATGAAATTCTCCCAGCTTCTCACTCCAAATTTCACTCATTTACAGTTTGTATCAATCCCACCTGAGCTGAGTTTAATGAAAACCTGGGTGAGGTTTTTCCCAAGGACAAATCCTGGCCATGCCGTGGGGCAAAGGAAGTGGGAAATGTGTGGCTGTGCAGGATTTTGGAATCACAGCACTTTGGAAGGTCACACCTCCAGTACTGTGGGCTCTGCACTTAGCTCAGAGCCAGCAAACTTGGAGGAAATGCAGAATATTCAGCTGTATTTGAGAGTATGAGTGGAAAAACCTGCTCTTAGTTTGGGGAGGAGAAGAGGTATTCCATAAAAATCAGATTGTTGGAAATACCTCCTTTGAGGTATATATATATATATATATATATATACATAACATAACAGGAGCCTTTGTGATCCTGTTAAATTCAGCTCCTTAGAGCCCAGGGAGGAGTCTGCAGCACCACAAAGTGAAATCAATCCATGCTGTCAGGCAGGTCATTTATTACCAGAGAAAATTAACAATCAATTATCACAGATAATTAATCCTGGCTGTTCTTCCCAGCCCCCTTGCCATCCTTCCTGTGCTGGATATCCTCTGGAGCTTTTCCTCAGCACCACCCTGGATGCAGTTTTTGGGGACAGAGCCCCCCTTGGATGGGTTGTTGTTTGGGTGACGTTGTTAGGGGACAGAGCTGGAGCTCTGTGGTGACAACCCAACCAAGGATTTGACAAATTCCAAGACATCCTATCCATGGAACACAGATCTTCCACAGCGCAGGATTTTATTTATTTTTAAGCCTTAAATACTTTCCTGCAGGGCACGGAGGGTGTTTTGCCTCCAGCGTGGTGCCAACGCTCAAATTCCACCTCCCCTCTCACCCCTGACATTTCAGGAGCTGCTTTTGGGGTGGGAATCCTCTCCCACTGAGTGACAGCTCATTTCCTCCTAATCCCGATCTTTTCAAGCACCACTCCAGCCCCTCTCCAGTCCCTCTGACCCGCTTTGCATTATTTTTGGAAGCTCTTCGCGGCTGGGCTCCCAATTTTGCTGCTGCTTTAGCTTTGGCTGGCCCTGCCCTTCCCTCTCTAATCTAATCTGGGGAATGTGGCTCCCCCTGCTCGCAGCTGCTTCCCAGCTCCTTCTAGGGCAGTGCTTGGAACAGCCACCACGCTCCCCCCACTGCAGCCAAAAATATAAAAGGGCACCACGGAGCTGCTGGCTGGGAGCTGGGGCGGGGTTTGGGGGGTTTGTTGGGTGTTTGTGACCCCAAAAATGTCCCCAGGGCTCATGGAGGGGCATTCAGGGGATCCCAAATTGTGCACCTGCTAGCCAGAGTTTTTAGTGAGGTTTGTGTCCACCTGCCCCTGTCCACAGTGATTTAATATTTTAGCCAGCTGGCTCTGAATTTGTTCATGGAATCATGGGATCATTGAGGGTGGAAAATCCATCCAGGATCATCGAGGCTGAGCTGTGCCTGATCCTCACCCTGAGCACTGAGTGCCACATCCAGGTGACACCTCCAGGGCTGAGCACTCCAAACCTCCCTGGGCAGTTCCAATCCCTGACCATCCTTTCCATGGGGAAATTCCTGCTGCTGTCCAACCTGAGCCTCCCCTGAGGCTGTTCCCTCTCCTCCTGTCCCTGTGCCCTGTGATCAGATCCCAAATCCCTCCTGTCAGGGAGTTTGCAGAGCCACAGGGGACACACAGGACAGAGCTGAGGGACAGCCTGTGCTGGGAGAAGCTTCCAGCCTTTGCTGGATTTACAGACATTGAGGATATTACATCCATCCGAGTCCAGAGCAGCTTCTCCAACGACTTTAGGGCATCTCTGAGCACTCTGATGGCTTTTGTCCCCCTGTGGAACAGAGATCTCTGCTGTTTCCCCTGCCCTGTGTTCCCAGAGCTAACCTGGCTGTCCCCTTTCCCCACCACCACACTGCCCATGGCCACACAGGGGAAAAGCTGCTTTTCTGCCGTTCTGGGGCCGGAGGAACATTTTGGGAGAGATGTGAGAGTGAAACTCGAGCCGGGCTGGGTGAGTCAGAGCTCAGCCGTGCTCTCCATGCCGAGGGGACAGCTGGTGGCACCGACAAACCTCTCCCTGGAGACATTGTCTGGCAGCCAGCTCCTCCTGCTTTTTCCAGCTGTAACTACGGGATGGATAAATAAATAAACACTGACAGCTCCGTTCCTTTCCTTTCCTTTCCTTTCCTTTCCTTTCCTTTCCTTTCCTTTCCTTTCCTTTCCTTTCCTTTCCTTTCCTTTCCTTTCCTTTCCTTTCCTTTCCTTTCCTTTCCTTTCCTTTCCTTTCCTTTCCTTTCCTTTCCTTTCCTTTCCTTTCCTTTCCTTTCCTTTCCTTTCCTTTCCTTTCCGTCTCACCTCTCCCTCTCCTCCCACCTCAGGACCAAAACGTCCCAAGGAAGAGCTGGAAACCCTCAGGACTGACCTGGCAGTGCCCAAATCCTGCTGGCAGCTGCTCCAGCCAGGCTGACCAGGTGGGTGATGCTGATTTTCTCTACCTGCCTGATTTTCCCAGCCAGCCTTCCCTGGCTCTCCATCCCCAGGCTGGCACAGGAGGAGCCTTGGCAGGCATTGCTGCCTCCCCAGTTAATTCCCAGGCCAACTGGGAGTTAATGACAGCTCCAAGCAGGGCTGGAACTCTTTTTCCCCCCAGAGTTGCTCCTAGGAAACTGCAGCAGGACCTCCAACCCTGCTGCAGGAATTTCACCTCCTCCAAGCCCAGGAATTTCTGTCTGCAGGGCCTGGCAGGGTGGCAGTGTCACCTGCAAACAGGTGACAAACCCTGGCTGGCACCTCGCTGGATGCTGTGACACTCCAGGCAGCAGAAAATCCATGGAAGCTCCGTCCTGCTGCAGCCAGAGGGTTTGCTGGGAGAGCTGGGGAGTTCTGGGGGGAGAGGAGGGAAGGGAAGGGAAGGGAAGGGAAGGGAAGGGAAGGGAAGGGAAGGGAAGGGAAGGGAAGGGAAGGGAAGGGAAGGGAAGGGAAGGGAAGGGAAGGGAAGGGAAGGGAAGGGAAGGGAAGGGAAGGGAAGGGAAGGGAAGGGAAGGGAAGGGAAGGGAAGGGAAGGGAAGGGAAGGGAAGGGAAGGGAAGGGAAGGGAAGGGA
Source organism: Entomyzon cyanotis (assembly GCA_024500445.1). Taxonomy (NCBI): domain Eukaryota; kingdom Metazoa; phylum Chordata; class Aves; order Passeriformes; family Meliphagidae; genus Entomyzon; species Entomyzon cyanotis. Next base: position 3,586,521 of record JAKEPQ010000908.1, on the reverse strand, counting down.
AGGGAAGGGAAGGGAAGGGAAGGGAAGGGAAGGGAAGGGAAGGGAAGGGAAGGGAAGGGAAGGGAAGGGAAGGGAAGGGAAGTCACCGCTGGGTCTCATGGACACCATCAGTATAATGGGAAATTCCTCCTTCTGCAGAGAGCACATTCCTGCTCATGGAGAGCACAGCTGGAGTCTGGAGTGAGGAGCAGCACCACAGAGGTGGCTCTGGGCTCCAGGAGCCATCAGGAGCCCCTCAGGAACCCCTCAGGAGCTCAAGGGACCACAGCCCATCCCTGGGTAGGACATCATCCCCATCCCAAGGGTTGGGGACATTCCATCTGAGCCCGGGCTGGACAAACACCAACTGGGATGGGGCTTGGAGCAGCCTGGGATAGTGCCAGAGATGGGATGATCCTTAAGGTCCTTTCCATCCCAAACCATCCCACGATTCCCTAATTCAGTGAATCCCAGGCTGCTGTGGGGCTGCACTGCCCAGCCTGGGGAGAAACCCTGCAGCTGCCTTTGAAATGTCATTAAAGTGATTTTTATGCAAGGGGGGTTCTGTGTATCTGTTTAAACAGCAAATGCACCAAACGATGCTTTAAATATTAATACAACAGGGTGTCTTGCTGAATTTAATTTTCCCAGTTGGTTTCAAGCTGCTCTGGATGGCACAGGGAGGAACGTTTGCTATTTTTGCTGCCTGGGAGAAGAGGCAGGAGGCAAAGAAAAGCTCCTGCTGCACTTCCAGGTGGGCTGGGAGGAGGAGAAACTGGGAGGAAAAGAGGAATAAGGCAGCTGGGAAATGGGGAGGGCAAACACAGGGGAAAAAAAATCTATTAATCTTAATTTCAGATTTTCCTTCGCCTGCAGGAAAAAGTGGGAAGAGGAAATAGACCCGATTTGTGAAAGCTGATCAAATACACATTCATCTGTTTAATTGGGAATGTCATTAAAGAGTTGCAGGTAGGAGCCAGGTCTAGAGTCACCAATTTAAATGTGATTTATACAATTCTCTCCCCTTTCCAAAAGGAGATAAAGGCTCTTTTAATCCCTCCTGGATTCTGGAGGGTTTTTCCGCCCTGAGGACAGGGTGGGCTCAGCCTAAATCAGAATTAACTCCCCCAAATCCAACCTGCAACCTGGAGAAATCATTAATATTTGCTGTCCTTTGGTATCAAAGACTTTCTGGGAGACACTGAATCTGTAAATAAGTGCAGTGAGAACACAGAAAAAAAAGCCCTGAAGTGTTAGAGGATTTCTTTTTTATTTTTTAAGCAGCTTTTGATATCTCCAGTGTTGCTCCAGGGCTTTTTCCTGGAACTTTTCCTTGGGAAAACACAGGGCTGGGGAAAAGCACAGCCCTGGGGAAAGGTGTCCTTAGCCAGGGGGGAAAATAATGGCAAAAAATGACCAAAATGTTATGAGGAATTACAAATTTCAGCTCACAGGGTTTGTTTCTCGGTCGTGCTGATCCCCCAGCTCTGCCCAAACTGGATCCAGGAGCATTCAGCATCTCCCAAAATCCAGCTGGATGTGAGTCAGGGATGTCCCCAGGGTCAGGAATTGTCCCCATGAGCTGGGGGGATGGGACAGAAGAACACGGATGTCCCCAAGGGAATGTCCCTGCTGTCCCCAAGGCAATGTCCCTGCTGTCCCCGGGGCAGTGTCCCTGCTGTCCCCAGGGGAGTGTCCCTGATGTCCCCAAGGGGATGTCCCTGCTGTCCCCAGGGCAATGTCCCTGCTGTCCCCAAGGGGATGTCCCTGCTGTCCCCAGGGGGATGTCCCTGCTGTCCCCAGGGGAATGTCCCTGCTGTCCCCAAGGGATGTCCCTGCTGTCCCCAGGGGAATGTCCCTGCTGTCCCCAAGGGATGTCCCTGCTGTCCCCAGGGCAATGTCCCTGCTGTCCCCAAGGGGATGTCCCTGCTGTCCCCAAGGCAATGTCCCTGCTGTCCCCAGGGGGATGTCCCTGCTGTCCCCAGGGGGATGTCCCTGCTGTCCCCAAGGGATGTCCCTGCTGTCCCCAGGGGGATGTCCCTGCTGTCCCCAAGGGAGTGTCCCTGCTGTCCCCGGGCAATGTCCCTGCTGTCCCCAAGGGAATGTCCCTGCTGTCCCCAAGGCAATGTCCCTGCTGTCCCCAAGGGATGTCCCTGCTGTCCCCAGGGGGATGTCCCTGCTGTCCCCAAGGGAGTGTCCCTGCTGTCCCCGGGGCAATGTCCCTGCTGTCCCCAAGGCAATGTCCCTGCTGTCCCCAAGGGATGTCCCTGCTGTCCCCAAGGCAATGTCCCTGCTGTCCCCAGGGCAATGTCCCTGCTGTCCCCGGGGCAATGTCCCTGCTGTCCCCAAGGGATGTCCCTGCTGTCCCCAGGGCAATGTCCCTGCTGTCCCCAAGGCGATGTCCCTGCTGTCCCCAGGGGGATGTCCCTGCTGTCCCCAGGGGAATGTCCCTGCTGTCCCCAAGGGGATGTCCCTGCTGTCCCCAAGGGATGTTCCTGCTGTCCCCGGGGCAATGTCCCTGCTGTCCCCAAGGGATGTCCCTGCTGTCCCCAAGGGATGTCCCTGCTGTCCCCAGGGGGATGTCCCTGCTGTCCCCAGGGGAATGTCCCTGCTGTCCCCAAGGCAATGTCCCTGCTGTCCCCAGGGGAATGTCCCTGCTGTCCCCAGGGGGATGTCCCTACTGTCCCCAGGGCAATGTCCCTGCTGTCCCCAAGGGAATGTCTCTGCTGTCCGCAGGGCAATGTCCCTGCTGTCCCCAAGGGATGTCCCTGCTGTCCCCAGGGGGATGTCCCTGCTGTCCCCAGGGCAATGTCCCTGCTGTCCCCAAGGGATGTCCCTGCTGTCCCCAGGGGGATGTCCCTGCTGTCCCCAGGGCAATGTCCCTGCTGTCCCCAAGGGAATGTCCCTGCTGTCCCCAAGGGATGTCCCAGATGTCCCCAAGGCAATGTCCCTGCTGTCCCCAAGGGAATGTCCCTGCTGTCCCCAAGGGGATGTCCCTGCTGTCCCCAAGGGATGTCCCTGCTGTCCCCAAGGGATGTTCCTGCTGTCCCCAAGGGGATGTCCCTGCTGTCCCCGGGGCAATGTCCCTGCTGTCCCCAAGGGAATGTCCCTGCTGTCCCCAAGGGAGTGTCCCTGCTGTCCCCAGGGCAATGTCCCTACTGTCCCCAGGGGGATGTCCCTGCTGTCCCCAGGGGAATGTCCCTGCTGTCCCCGGGGCAATGTCCCTACTGTCCCCAGGGGGATGTCCCTGCTGTCCCCAGGGCAATGTCCCTGCTGTCCCCAAGGGAGTGTCCCTGCTGTCCCCAGGGCAATGTCCCTGCTGTCCCCAGGGCGATGTCCCTGCTGTCCCCAAGGGAATGTCCCTGCTGTCCCCGGGGCAATGTCCCTGCTGTCCCCAAGGGATGTCCCTACTGTCCCCAGGGGATGTCCCTGCTGTCCCCAAGGGATGTCCCTGCTGTCCCCAAGGGATGTCCCTGCTGTCCCCAGGGGGATGTCCCTGCTGTCCCCAAGGGATGTCCCTGCTGTCCCCGGGGCAATGTCCCTGCTGTCCCCAAGGGAATGTCCCTGCTGTCCCCAGGGCGATGTCCCTGCTGTCCCCAAGGGATGTCCCTGCTGTCCCCAAGGGAATGTCCCTGCTGTCCCCAGGGGGATGTCCCTGCTGTCCCCAAGGCAATGTCCCTGCTGTCCCCAAGGGAATGTCCCTGCTGTCCCCAGGGGGATGTCCCTGCTGTCCCCAAGGCAATGTCCCTGCTGTCCCCAAGGGAATGTCCCTGCTGTCCCCAAGGGAGGACCTTGGGGATCTTTAGGTTCCAAACCCACCTGGAATAATCCAGCTGTGGATCCTTCCCAACCCCATTCCCTCAATCCCTGGAGGTTTCAGCAACCTCATCCCAAACCAGCACAGCGATGAGAACTCGGATGGATTGATTTATTCTCCAAAAAAATTAAAATAAAATAAAAATAGTGGCTTGTTTTTATTGGAAGCAAACACAATTTATGGTACAGCTGAGCCCTCTGCACCCCCTCCCTGGCGTACCCCAACCCCAAATAAAATCCCAAATAAAATCCCAAATAAAACCCCAAAACAGCCCCAAATAAAATCCCAAATACAACCCCAAATAAAACCCCAAATTCAGCCAGTGCCAGGAAGAAGCTCCACATTCCCCTTCTCTTCACATTTAGCACTTTTAGCAATTAAAAATCCTGTAAATTCTCTCTGGAAAGAGCAGAGCATCAATCCCTGTGCAAGGCCAGGAGAAAGGATGGAGCAGGATGTATTCCCTGTGTGATTCCATCCCATTCCTTTGGGAATTTGAACTTTTCCCCATTTTTCAGGAAGGGAAATGTTCCACTTGCACTGCACCTGCCAGACTTAGTTGGTTTTTTTTTTCCCCAATTATAGAATTAATTACAACCTTCCAGGCAGTTGTTCACAAATTTTACAGACTCTGGTGAATCTGAACTTTGAAAAAAAAACCTTCCAAAATTAAGTGGGTTTTTTTTTTTTTTTTCCCAAGGCACTGCTGGGAGTTTTTGGGTTCTGATGAGGAATTTCCTCCCATTTGCATGCTGATTGTTGCTCAATCTCCATCCAGCAGCAGAACGAGAATCATCCCTGCTGGCAGATAAGGAGCTGAAGGGGTGAAGCCCAAAACTAAGGGATACAGGAATGTGAAGCAACAGCATAAAGAGCAAAAAAAATAGAGTAGCTTTTTTTAAAACATTGAGTAATTTTTTAAAAAAATACAAAGTAATTTTTAAAAATCAATTTATTGATTTATTTTTAAAAATACCGAGTGATTTCTTTAAAAAATACCGAGTGATTTCTTTAAAAAGTACCAAGTAATTTCTTAAAAAAATACCAAGTAATTTTAAAAAAAACAAGTAATTTCTTTGAAAAATAACGAGTAGTTTCTTTAAAAATATCAAGTAATTTGTTTTAAAAATACCAAGTAATAAAAAAAATCAATTATTTTCTTTAAAAAGATATCAAGTAATTACAAAAACCCAAGTAATTTCTTTTTTAAAAATCAAGTAATTTCTTTTAAAAATTATCAAGTAATTTCTTTAAAAAATATCCAGTAATTTTAAAAAATCAAGTAATTTGTTTTAAAAATACCAAGTAGTTCCTTTAAAAAAGATCAAGTAATTTCTAAAAAAGATACCAAGTAATTAAAAAAACCCCAAGTAATTGCTTTTAAAAAATCAAGTAGTTTCTTTAAAAAATATCAAGTAATTAAAAAAACCCAAGTAATTTTTAAAAAAAACTATCAAGTAATTTGTTTAAAAAATAACAAGTAATTTCTTTTAAAAATACCGAGTAGTTTCTTTAAAAATATCAAGTAATTTGTTTCAAAAATACCAAGTAATTAAAAAAACAAGTAATTTCTTTTAAAAAATTCGAGTAATTTCTTTTAAAAATTACCAAGTAATTAAAAAAAAATTTCTTTTAAAAATACCAAGTCGTTTCTTAAAAAAATACCAAGTAATTAAAAAAAAAAACCAAGTAATTAAAAAAAATCAAGTAATTGCTTTTAAAAAATCAAGTAGTTTCTTTTAAAAATATCAAGTAATTTAAAAAATCAAGAAAGTTCTTAAAAAATGGGCTTTCACGACTGAAGGGCATTTTGGTTTGGTCCCAGCAGAGCTGGGATTTGCCAGCTGTGTCACCAAGCTCTGCTCTCAGGGGGATGTGACAATGACATGAGGTGACCACAGCTCCCACCTGAATTATGCCAAATTCCGGGATTTGACCATCACTGTGCTAAATTCTGGGATTTGGTGGCATTGAGGTCAAGGAAAAAAAAACCCCAAACCTGCTGGAGAAAACCCCACAGGGACAGCCAGGCAAAATTCTTGGTGCAAAATTCTCACAGAGCTGGGAGGAGGAGGAGGAGGAGGAGGAGGAGGAGGAGGAGGAGGAGGAGGAGGTGAGTCCCCAAATTCTTCCGTCGCGGTTCACCTCGGGATGGTTTAATCCCACAAAATTCCTTGTTTTATTCACTTTTTCCCGGTTTCTGCTGGGGGTTGTCCTTCCAGATGCGGATGGTGAGGCAGGTGGCCATGGCCAGCCAGCCCAGGTAGGGCAGCAGCAGCAGAGCTGCCAGCCTGCTGACAGGGTACCAGGAGCACAGCGTGCCGATGGCCAGCGCGTCCAGGCACAGGATGTCCAGCACCGCCTGGGGAGGGAACGGGGGAGAGCAGGCTGGGAATATGGGATTGGAGGCTGGGAATGGGGGGATTGCAGGCTGGGAATGGGGGGATTGCAGGCTGGGAATGGGGGGATTGCAGGTCTGGGAATGGGGGGATTGGAGGCTGGGAATGGGGGGATTGCAGGCTGGGAATGGGGGGATTGCAGGCTGGGAATGGGGGGATTGCGGGCTGGGAATGGGGGGATAGCAGGCTGGGAATGGGGGGATTGGAGGCTGGGAATGGGGGTATAGCAGGCTGGGAATGGGGGGATAGCAGGCTGGGAATGGGGGGATTGGAGGCTGGGAACGGGGGGATTGGAGGCTGGGAATATGGGATTGGGGGCTGGGAATGGGGGGATTGGAGGCTGGGAATGGGGGGATAGCAGGCTGGGAATGGGGGGATTGGAGGCTGGGAATGGGGGGATAGCAGGCTGGGAATGGGGGGATTGGAGGCTGGGAATGGGGGGATTGGAGGCTGGGAATGGGGGGATTCTGGTCTGGGAACGGGGGGATTGGAGGCTGGGAATGGGGGGATTCTGGTCTGGGAACGGGGGGATTGGAGGCTGGGAATGGGGGGATTCTGGTCTGGGAACGGGGGGATTGGAGGCTGGGAATGAGGGGATAGCAGGCTGGGAATGGGGGGATAGCAGGCTGGGAATGGGGGGATTGGAGGCTGGGAATGGGGGGATTGGAGGCTGGGAATGGGGGGATTGGAGGCTGGGAATGGGGGGATTCTGGTCTGGGAATGGGGGGACTGCAGACTGGGAATGGGGGGATTGGAGGGTGGGAATGGGGGGATTGGAGGCTGGGAATGGGGGGATAGCAGGCTGGGAATGGGGGGATTGCAGCCTGGGAACATGGTCATTCCAGGCTCAGGAACATGGGGATTCCAGCCTGGGAATATGGGGATTCTGGTCTGGGAATATGGGGATTGCAGGCTTAGGAAGACAGTCATTCCAGCCTGGGAATATGGGGATTCCAGCCTGGGAATGTGGGGATTCCAGCCTGGGAATGTGGGCATTCTGGTGTGGGAACATGGGGATTGCAGCCTGGGAATATAGGGATTCTGGTCTGGGAATGTGGGGATTCCAGACTGGGAATGAGGGGATTGTAGGCTGGGAATCTGGGGATTGGAGGCTGGGAACACAGGGATTCCAGGTTTAGGAAGACAGTCATTCCAGCCTGGGAACACCATCATTCCAGCCCGGGAATATGGGGATTGCAGCCTGGGAATGTGGTGATTCCAGCCTGGGAATGTGGGGATTGCAGGCTCAGGAACACGGTGATTCTAGGTTTAGGAATATGGTGATTCCAGGCTTAGGAACACTGTCATTCCAGCCCAGGAACATAGGGATTCCAGCCCAGGAACACAGTGATTACAGGCTCAGGGACTTGGTCCTTCCAGCCTGGGAACATGGTCATTCCAGGCTCAGGAACATGGGGATTCCAGCCTGGGAATATGGGGATTCCAGCCCAGGAATACGGTGATTCCAGGCTTAAGCACATGGTGATTCCTGGCCCGGGAACACAGTAATTCCAGGTTTGGGAGCACGGCACAACTCTGCCCAGCACCACCAAAATTCCCTGTTCCATCTGGGGAGGTGGGGCAGGAATGCAGGATGTCCCACACTGGAGCGATCCCAAACCCCAGCACATCGTCCCTGGACTGGAATCAGCGAGATCTGAATGTGTCACACCAGCAGCCCAGACTAATTAATGTTCCCCTCTCTGCTCATTACCAACCCCACTGATTAACCCCCTGTTGGTGGCGAGTGTCCCCTTGCTGATGACACCCTGCGGTGCCCGCTGGCCCAGCCCGGGTGTGGCCATGCCACAGTGCCACCCGATAAGCCCCTGGGGCTGCTCCCCTCCAGGGCTGTGACAACGCTGTTGTCACTCGGGGTGTGACCCCCAAATGGCTTTATCTCCCAGCCAGGACCCTTAACTGGGGGCTGCAGCCCCGGCAGTGCCCAACCCCATCTCCCACCCACATCTCCCACCCAGCTGTGGAGGCTGCAGGGGGCTGATAGCATTGTCTGGGCTCAAACTCCCTCAACAGTGACAAAATCCTCCTCAGCACGGCTCCAAACCCCCCAAACCCGGCAGAGAGCCCCTTACCATGTTGAGGTTCCTGGCGCCGAAGAAGAAGGGTGGCCATGCCCAGTTCAGGGCCAGCTGTGCCCCATAGAGCCCCATGGGGACAATGGCCTTGTTGCTGCAGCCACCCAGGTCGTTCCACACCAGGTAGGAGGCGTAGCTGTGAGGAGGGACAGCAGTCAGTCACCTTGGCAGGGACAGAGGGGCTCAGGTGGCAGTGTTTTCCCGCGGGGATTTTCAGGACAGAGGTGGTGGCACAGCTGGATCTGCTCTCTGAGCAGGGACAGGGCCACGGGAACAGCTCAGGGGGTTTGGGGTGGACATCAGGGAAAGGTTGTTCACCAGAGGGTGCTGGGCACTGAACAGGCTCCTCAGGGAACGGTGACATTCCCAAATCTGCCAGAGCTCCAGGAGTGTTTGGGCAGAGCTTCCAGGGATGCCCAGGGTGGGATTTTGGGGTGTCTGTGCATGGTCAGGGGTTGGACTGGATGATCCCCTTCCAGCTCAGACTATTCCACAATTCCATTCCATGATTCCTCCTCCCTCGCTCCTCCCAAACCTCCCCTGTCCCCCCTGCGTGGCTCCTGTCCCCTGCCCAGTGCCACCACTGGCCGTGTCACCTCCCCGGGCTGTGTCCCCACCAGAGGCTCACACCCGGCAGGCTCAGCACACCCCAAACCCCAGGACAGGGCTGGGACAGGGACAGCAGGATGGGGACAGCAGGATGGGGACAGCAGCGCCAGCACTCACCCCATGCCCGTGTACAGCACAGTCCAGGCCACAGGGAACATTTTGCGGGGTGGGCACCAGGAGGGCTTTTTCAGCTTCTCGTACCACGTTGAGATTTCCTTCCTGTTGAGGAACCAGCCAAGGAAACCTCCGACGTGGGGCAGGACGGTGAAGCCCACGGTGTAAGCCCACATCCTCCCTCAAAGTCGCTTTTTTCCTGCTCTGAGTTAAAAAAAAACATGAGGACATCACTTTTAAAGGACATTTTTTTCCCCTATTTGCATCTTCTAGTTCCATATTCCACTCCACTCCATATTCCACTTCAGTCCATATTCAACTTCAGCCCCTAGGGCAGATGGGAAGGATTGAATATTGTGTTCAGCCCTCTCTGAAATGGGGATTATTCCTGTTGGGGACCTTTCCCCCCCCTGATTTTCCCACTCTTTCCCAGCTGCCTGCAATATTCCTGCGAGGCTGGAGGATTCTGAGGAGAGAGGGATGCAGGAGTTGCCCCTGAGGTACCTCCTGGATCTGTTCCCCCTCCTCTGCCTCCCTGAGGATGAAAACCCAAACTCCATTCATGATTTTTCACCCTGGATTTCTATTTTAATTCCTATTTTCAAAGAGGTCTGTGACAGAAAAATCCTTCCTTGGAGCAGCTCAGGATCCCAGAGCAGAGGGGTGAGCTGAGGCACAGGGGGAGTTTCTGAATTTCTTCATGGACTTCCTTTTGTATAAAATCGAGGGAAAATTGCTTTAACAGTTCCACAATTCCCCCCACAATGCAGGGTAACACCAGGACACATCCAGAATTCAGCATCTATCCCACATTTTCCCCTACAGAGCTCTGAACCTGCCACTCTCCTGTCCTCCCCAAATTCGCCTTCCCTCTGGATCCATCACGGAATTCAGCCCCAATTAGCATTCGGCTAATTGCCGCGCAGCAGTCACCAGTTCCGTGCTGTCAGCACGAGCACGAAATGCACCTGGGAAAGTTTGGGATTTAGGAATGCAGGAGGAGCGGGGTGGGATGGAGAAATCCCTCAGCCAGGGAAATGTCCTGCAGCTCGGAGCTGCCCGGAGAAACAGGGAATAGGGGAGAGGAGCGTCCTGGACCGGCTCTGGTTGGGATTTCAGTTCGCAATTAACACTCAGCTAATCGTTAATATTGTCGCCACCCCACAGCGTGTTTGGGAATGCGGGGGGAGTCAATTCCCAAATCGCCAAGGAACAAACACCCCAGACAGCACCTCGAGGCAAAAATTCCTTCACCTGACAGCTCATGGCACTCCTAAAGTATCCACAGAACCAGGAAACAACTGAAAACTGCGAAAAATCCTGACTTAGTTCTGCTTTAAACTGAATTCTGCTTCCTCCGCACGCCGCAGGGATAGAATATGGGAAAAGTGGGTTTTCCCCATTTCCTTTACAGCCGCAGAGGTGAAGAACGGCTGAAAACTCCGCAGAAAACTGATGTAAAATCTAATTTTGCCTCGCAGCTGCCCGAGCCTTACCTGGGTCAGTGCCTCGCTCCGCCTGGCCGAGGGAAGGGCTGCGACATGCAGGACCCGCCTGTCACCTCCGCCGCGATCCCCGAGTGCCGCAGCTGGCAGCGGGTTTTACCCAAATAGCCCCAAACCGCGGCTGGGGTGGGGCTGCATCTGATTAACCGGGGAGCTGGAACGATCGCCGGGAATTTGGGGTGCTGGAGCCTGGGGAGGATCGCTGGGAATTTGGGGTGGTGGAGCTCGGAGACAACCGCTGAGAATTTGGGGTGCTGGAGCTCAGGGAGGATCAATGGGAATTTGGGGTGCTGGAGCTCAGGGAACAATCGCCGGGAATTTGGGGTGCTGGAGCTTGGGGACAATCGCTGGGAATTTGGGGTGGTTGAGCTCAGGGAGGACAACAGCGAATTTGGAGTGGTGGAATCTGGGGGAAATCGCTGGGAGTTTGGGGTGGCGGAGCCCGGGGAGGATCAATGGGAATTTGGGGTGCTTGAGCTCAGAGACAATCCCCGGGAATTTGGGGTGCTGGAGCTTGGGGACAATCCCTGGGAATTTGGGGTGCTGGAGCTTGGGGACAATCCCTGGGAATTTGGGGTGCTGGAGCCTGGGGATAATCGCCAGGAGTTTGGGGTGCTGGAACCCAGCATGGTCAGGATATATAGGATATCCCTGTCACACTCACGGGGTGTCCCTGTCACATTCATGGGGTGTCTCTGTCACTTTCACAGGGTGTCCCTGCCACGCTCATGGGGTGTCCCTGACATGTCCACAGGGTGTCCCTGACAACGTATGGGGTGCCCCAGTCACACTCATGGTGTGTCCCTGTCACATTTATGGGGTATTCCTGTCGCATCCACAGGGTGCCCCTGCCACACTCACAGGGTGTCCCTGTCACATTTATGGGACATCTCTGTCACATCCACAGAGTGTCACTGCCCCACTCATAGGATGTCCCTGTCATATTTATGGGGTGTCCCTGCCATGCTCACAGTGTGCCCCATCACACTCATGGGGTGTCCCTGTCACTTTCTCGGGGTGTCCCTGTCACATTTATGGGGTGCCCCTGCCACACTCATGGGGTGTCCCTGCCACATTTATGGGGTGTCCCTGCCACACTCACAGGCTGTCCCTGTCACACCTATGGGGTGTCCCTGTCACACCTATGGGGTGTCCCTGCCACATTTATGGGGTGTCCTGCCCCCACTCCCAGCCTGTCCCATCCCCCATGTCCCCAGGCCCTCATTAACACCCCATAATTACCCAGGTCCCTCCAGGGGTCACCTCTGCCCAGCCCTTTGGCAGAAATCCCCTGGCACGTCAGACGGAGCTGCTCCACGGGCGTGTGAAACGGCACCGGGAAAAGCCAGGAATCAATTTCCATTAGGGAGCTGTCTGCCAGGGCTGGGAAAATGAAACACTAATTCCCAGCAGTTCTGGGTCATTACCTGGATTTCATGGAGGCAGGAGCAGGGCTGCCTCCTCACACGCTGGGATTTTGCTGCTGCAACAGCAGCCAGGAAAAGCTCCTCTTTCCCTGGGTTCCCATGGAAATTATTTTTTCGTGGGAGGAGAAAGAAAAAGGGGATAAAAAAAAAAAAAAAAAGATTTTCAGCTGGGCTGAAGGCTGCCCTGCCATGGGTTGGTGCAGTGGAATTCCCACTTCCAGTGACAGATGCAGCACTCATTAATCACCCCCCAGCCACCTGCAGCTTCTCCCAGAGCCTGTTGCTATTTGCGACTGGAGATTCGTGTCCTGGAATGGTGCAGCTCCTAAAAGAGCTTGAATGGTTTCCATCAGAGTCAGCCTGCTGCAGAGCTCAGCCCCTGCTGCCTCCACAGCCCCTGGCAGCTCTGGCAAAAAAAGCACAAAATCTGACCATTTCCAGCTGGTGGTTTTCCTCCCCCTGGGCACAAACCCGATGGCACAGTTGCTGGGTGGCTTGGCAGGCAGCGGCCAGGCTGGTTTGGAATTTGATGTGCTGGAGGGATGAGGAGCTGAGGGGGAAATCCCGAGGAGCTGGTGGATCTGGGAATGCTGCTGGTGATGGGGAATAGCAAATGGGGAGAGGAAAAATAACAGAGACAGTTAAAGGCCTAAAAACTGTGTCAGCTCGAGCTTTATGGCAAAGAAAGGGATCAGGGATCAGGGATCAGGTTTGGGTGGGAAGGGACCTTAATGATCAGCCAGTGCCACCCCCTGTCATGGGCAGGGACACTGCCACCATCCCAGGGTGCTCCAGCCTGGCCTTGGACACTGCCAGGGATCCAGGGGCAGCACAGCCTCTCTGGGCACCCTGTGCCAGGCTCTCCCCACCCTGAAGCCAGCAATTCCTTCCTGATTTATTCACATGAACACCTGAGGTGCATGGAGAATTGGGATGCCATGTCACAGATTTGTCCCAGCAGGGTCCCCTTCCCTGCTGGCTGTGAGGATGTGGGACCTGGCTGGCCTGGACCTGGGAAAAGCCTCTCTTGCAGTGTTTATTGGGTGGTGATGGAGCTGAAATTTGGCAGGAGACAGTGAGAGGGAGGCGGGAAGAGCAGGATCAGGTTTGGGAAGTGCCTTTGGTGGCACCAGCAGTGCTGGTGGCAAAATTCCATCCACAGACACCCTGAGGGACATCCTTGGTGCTCCTGGGCTCCTTCCTGCATGTGCTGGAGGATGAAACAGCCCTGGAAACCTCTGGAAATCTTCCCCAGCACAGCCCTGCCTCTCCCTTGCTCTCAGGATTTACACCTCGATATTTCTCCTTGGATCATCCCACAGGAACCAGGGCACATAAAGAGCAGGATCAGATGTGGGAAGAGATTTGGTGGCACAGCAGTGCTGGATTTATCTGTGGCACAACTGACACCCCGAGGGACATCCTTGGTGCCCCTGGCCTTCCTCCTGCACGTCTGAGCTGGGAATAGTCCTGAACTCTGTGGAAAATCTTTCCCCAGCACAGCCATGCCTTTCCCCTGTTCCCAGGATTTACACCTCAGTATTTCTCCTTGGATCATTTCACAGTAACCATGTCCATCCCAGGGCTCAGGAAAGAGTAGGATCAGGTTTGGGAAGTGCCTTTGGTGGCACCAGCAGTGCTGGTGCACAATTCCATCCACAGACTCCCAAGGGACATCCTTGTCTCCTGAGCCCTTCCTGCACGTGCTGGAGGAGGAAACAGCCCTGGAAACCTCTGGAAAGTCTCCCTCCAGCACAGCCCTGCCTCTCCCTCTTTCCCAGGATTTACACCTCGATATTTCTGCTTTGGATCATTTCACAGTAACCATGTCCATCCCAGGGCTCAGGAAAGAGCAGGATCAGATGTGGGAAGAGCCTGTGGTGGCACCAGAACTGCTGGTGGCACAATTCCATCCTGAAGGACACGTGTGGTGCCCCTGAGCTCCTTCCTGCACGTGCTGGAGCTGGGAATAGTCCTGGAACTCTCTGGAAAATCTTCCCCAGCACAGCCCTGCCTTTCCCCTGCTCCCAGGATTTACACCTCGGTATTTCACCTTTGGATCATCCCACGGTGCCCCAAGCCGAGCCGAGGGTGACCCACGTCCATCCCAGGGCTCGGGACAGTCAGGATTTGGGATCCCCGGCGGTGCTGCATCCCTGCAGAGCGTGGCACACGCAGAGCTGCGTTACACAACTCTGTTTGTTTTCCCCTTCTTAGCAACCCCAGCACGTTGTCCCCGGAGCTGCTGGCTCCATGCAAGATTAATTGCTCGAATAGAAAGGCCCCGTTAACCTGAATGTATTATTGAGAACCAGCATATTTCAATCCGCCCTAGATTTGGAAATAGAGATGCCGGGTCAGCTCCTGGCGTAAATCTGCAGAGCTCCTGGAAGGCGGCGGAGCTTCCCTGATTTACATCGGCAATAAAGGCGGCCGGGACGAGCTGCCAGGGTGGGGACTCGCCTGGATGCCACCAAGGACGTGGCAGGGGACAGGCAGGACCCTCGTGGGCAGCGCTGGGACCTGCCAGCCCCGCCGCTGCGGCACGAAACATTTCCTTGTGCTGCATTAGAAAAACAAACCCAAAAAACCCGAAACAAAAACCCCAAAGCGCCACCCTACTTTTGTTTTTAATTTTTAAAAAAAGTATTTAATTTTTTTTTGGCGATGCTGACATTAAAATCCTGGATGATATGAAGTCATACATGAATTTCCAGCTGGTTTTTTTCCATGCGGGCTGAGGTGGGGCTGAGCTGGAGCCCCCAGCCCTTGAAATGGGTATGGATGGAGCAGAGAGCTGGATTTCCACCTTCTCCCCGCTAGAGGGGATTTTGGAACAGTTTGGGATGAAAGTCCTGGTTTTGGTGTTTTCTGAAACCCTGCCTGGGGGACAGGGGGGATCGGGGTGAGCAGGGGATGGAGGGGAATGGGAAAAGGGGATGGAGAAAGGGGATGGAAAATGGGGAATGGAAACATGGGGATGGAAAAAGGGGGATGGAAAAAGGGGATGGAAAAGGGGGAGGGATGGAAGGGATTGCAAGGAGTTGAAGGAGGATGGAAACAGCTGGCAAGGGCTGAGAAGGGGGCTGGAAGGGGAAAAGGGGACAGGAGGGACTGGAGGGGACAGAAAGGGACAGAAAGGGGCTGGAAGGGCACAAAAAAGGGCTGACAGGAGCTGCAAAGGGCTGGCAGGAGCTGCCCGCTGTGATAACGCCGGCCGGGTTTCGCCCTTATCAGGGCAGGAGTTGCCTCTCCGGAGCGAAAGGAATAAATTCCAACTGCCGCAGCTCCTCACCTTCCCCGCGGTCAGGAGGACTCAGGAGGGCACAGCCAGCCTGGCACAGCCAGCCGGGCACTGCCAGGAGGGCACAGCCAGCCGGGCACTGCCAGCCGGGCACTGCCAGCCGGGCACTGCCAGCCGGGCACTCCTGCAGCTTAACAAATTAGCGCCGCGCGGCTGAGCCGCGTTAATGAAGCGCACTGCCCAGCCCAGCACGGGTGGGATGGGAAATATTTGGCTCCCAGCTCCCCTGACCAGTAATTCCAGTTCGCCGGCAGCCCCGGGGGCAGCTGGGGCAGGGACAGACCCTGCCAGCCCTTTCTAGCCTCTTCCAACCCCTTCCATCCCTCTCCAACCCCTTTCCAGCCCCTTCCAGTCCCCTCCAGCCTCTCCAGTCCCCTTCCACCCACTCCAGCCCCTTTCAGTCCCTTCCAGTCCCCTCCAGCCTCTTCCAACCCGTTCCAGTCTCCTCTAGTCCCTTCCAGCCCCTTTCAGCCCCTTCCAGTCCCCTCCATTTCTCTCCAATTCCTTCCAGTCCCTGCCAGCCTCTTCCAAACCCTTCCAGCCTCTTCCAAACCCTTCCAGCCTCTTCCAAACCCTTCCAGCCTCTTCCAGTCCCTTTCAGCCTCTTCCATCCTCTCCCAACTCTTTCCAACCCCTTCCATATCCCTCCAACCCCTTCCCTCCAACCTCATCCAACCCCTTCCAGTCCCTGCCAGTCCCCTCCACTCCCCTCCCCTCTTCCAACCCCTTCCATCTCCTCTGTCCCTTTCAGCCTCTTCCAGTCCCTTCCAGTCCCCTCCATTTCTCTCCAATTCCTTCCAGTCCCTGCCAGCCTCTTCCAAACCCTTCCACCCCTTTCAGCCCATTCCAGTCCCCTTCCAACCCCTTCTAGCCTCTTCCAACCCCTTCCAGTCCCTTCCAGTCTCCCCCCTCTTCCAACCCTTTCCAGTCTCCTCCAATCCCTTCAAACCCCTTCCAGCCTCTTCCACCCTCTCCCAACTCTTTCCAACCCCTTCCCTCTCCCTCCAATTCCTTCCAGTCTCTTCCAACCCCTGCCAGCCTCTTCCAACTCTTTCCAATCCATTTCCAGTCCCTTCCAGTCCCTTACAGCCCATTCCAATCCCTTTCCAATCCCTTTCCAATCCCCTTCCAGCCCCTTCCAGCCCCTTCCAGTCCCTTCCAGTCCCTTCCAGCCCTTTCCAGTTCCTTCCAACCTGTTCCAATCCCTTTCCAGTCCCTTTCCAGTCCCTTCCAGCCCCGCTGTCCTGGCCACAGCAGGATGGCACCGCCAGGACAGTCGCAGAGGACTCAGCCCTGCCCCGGGGTTAAGAAAAGCGGGAGAAATCCCAAATTCCCCGGCCGGGGACGGAGCGGAGCAGCTCCGGGTGTTGCCAGGACTCGGCAGCTCCGGTGTCATTGTCACCCGCGGGGTCGGGGTCGGAGGGAACCCCAACAAAAAACTGTCCCCAAAGGGCTTCCAAAGGAGCATTTCAAGGTCTCCCCTGCGCTCGGGGTTAATTGAGAAACGCTGTGGCGGTTCCAAGCACTTGACTCGAGTTCCTTTTCATGTGCTGATGTGTCCGAAATTGCACCGGGAGGCATTTCCAGCCGGGAAAGGCTTTGGAGTGCAGGAGTGGGGCCGAGCAGGTGTGAAAAATTGGGATATAATGGGAAATATTCCTGGGAAATGGGAAATATCCAGGGCAGCTGAGGGGCAGCACAGAACCTCGGGGCTCTGAGCTGGGATTTCTGCAGCTGAAGGAAAAAATTTGGGGTTTTCCCTGTCCAAACTGGGAAAACTGGAAAAGCATCAAACTGGAGAATTCCGGGAAATTGCATTTATTGCACTGCTCAGCCCGAGACTGGAGTGGCTGAGAAACTTGAGATATTTCTGTTGTTCTTTTCATGGAAATGCCCGTTTTGCTGGGAGAGCAAACTTCCTTCCTGCCCGCTAATTTTTAATGATAAATATTAAAAATATAAATGAAATACAATATAATACATATTTAATTTATATTTTAAATAAAAAATAAAAATAAATAAAATTTAAAATATAAATATTTTTTATATAAATATAAAAAATAAATAAATATGTGTGCTGAGAAGCGTGGAACTGCCAAGAACCACCAAACCAACGCTGGGAGAGGGTTTTCTCTGGAGAAACAGCCTGGAGGATTTGAGTTTTCCCCCAGTCCAGGCAGGAATGGGAAGTGAAAAGGTGAAGATTTGAGCTTTCCCGGGGTGGGGATGGTGTTGGGAGTGCAGACACGGAGCTGCTGGGGATTCCTGGGCTCATTCCAGCCTGGATCCATCCCTGTCACACCGGAATCGTCCCGCAATGAGCTCCCTCCCTCCCACCGACAGATTTATCCCCAGGGCATTTTATCTCCAGGGGATTTTATCTCCAGGGAATTTCATCTCCAGGGGTTTCTCCTCCTGGATTTGCCCACCGCGATTCCCAGAGCTGCTCAGGCAAAGTCAGGGAATGAAAGATTAAGGAGAAGGCTCTGCATCTCGGGCTGGCAGCTTGGAGGGTGGAAAAAACCACTGGAATTGCTGGAATCTGTTCTCAGAGGATGCCCTGAAGGTTCTGCTGCTTCCAGAGGGGCTGATCCCAATCCTGGACAATCCTAGGATGACGTTTCCCCTGATCCCAATCCTGGACAATCCTAGGATGACGTTTCCCCTGATCCCAATCCTGGACAATCCTAGGATGATGTTTTCCCTGATCCCAATCCTGGACAATCCCAGGATGATGTTTTCCCCAAGGTTCTCCAGTTCTCCTGTGCCCTGCAGGAAATCCCAGGGGGAATCCCAGATTTTGGGGCAGGAATGGTGCATGGGATGGATGGATGGATGGATGGATGGATGGATGGATGGATGGATGGAAAAAAAGGAAAGGAAAGGAAAGGAAAGGAAAGGAAAGGAAAGGAAAGGAAAGGAAAGGAAAGGAAAGGAAAGGAAAGGAAAGGAAAGGAAAGGAAAGGAAAGGAAAGGAAAGGAAAGGAAAGGAAAGGAAAGGAAAGGAAAGGAAAGGAAAGGAAAGGAAAGGAAAGGAAAGGAAAGGAAAGGAAAGGAAAGGAAAGGAAAGGAAAGGAAAGGAAAGGAAAGGAAAGGAAAGGAAAGGAAAGGAAAGGAAAGGAAAGGAAAGGAAAGGAAAGGAAAGGAAAGGAAAGGAAAGGAAAGGAAAGGAAAGGAAAGGAAAGGAAAGGAAAGGAAAGGAAAGGAAAGGAAAGGAAAGGAAAGGAAAGGAAAGGAAAGGAAAGGAAAGGAAAGGAAACCTGGGGAGAGAGGGAATCCTGCCATGGGATCCCAGCCAGGCTTTGGGGATTCCAGGCCAGTGAGGGAAATGTGCCTGGCAGGGAAGGATTCTGTTTGAAAAAGGGAAATGATAAAAACAAGAGTTCTCCCAGCTCCTGCCTGCTCTCATTCACTTCATATCCTGGAAATAACCTAGGAAAAGCTTTATTCTCACGAAACTCAGGTGTTCTGGAGTTCGAAAAAGCTTTATTCCCACGAAACTCGGGGGTTTTGGGGTTTGAAAAATCTTTATTCCCACAAGACTCATGAGGTTTGGGGTTTGAATAACCTTTATTCCCATGAAACTTGGGGTCTTGCAATTTGAAAAATCTTTGTTCCTACAAAATTCAGGTGTTCTGGAGTTTGAAAAACCTTTATTCCCACAAAACTCGGGGGTTTGGGTGCGTGACCCACTTTTAGAGGCACTTGGCTCCAATTCCAGCTCTCGATCTAGATTGCCACCCCACCCTGGGCTCAGCTTTGGGGTCAATCCCACCTCAATGGCCGAAGGCAAACACTGCACTGATGCTGTGGCCTTAATTATTTTTGTGGTGATTTAATTAGGATCCTGATCTGGGCTTGGGGCAGGACACAAAGTGGATTAGGGGAGCAGCTCCTCTTTAATTAGGGCTTTTTCTCTCTCACCCTTTGCTCTCCCAGAGGCATCTCCAGTTCCTGGGAATCCTCTGGAATTCTGGTGCTGAGATCCCAACCTGGCACTGCTGGGGGAGTTTATTTATAGGGCCTGGGGTAAATATTGATTTGGATTCCTCTCCTTAATCTGCTCCTGGCAGGTTTTGTGGAAATCCTGAGCCTCCCGCTCGTCCTGCAGCAATTTATATCCCAAAGCTCCCTCTGCCCTCTCCTCCCAGAGCTCCAAACGCATTCCCAGGGATTAATCCTGCTCTGAACCGGCACATCCTGGCCTCAGCCCCTCCCGGCCAGCCCGGCAGGAATCCTGCCCTCTCCGTGTCCCTCCTGCTCCTGGCAGCCCCAAACCCCAGCCAGGACCCCTGGGGTGGTGGCACGGGGATGGACGGGATGGTTTGGGGACAGGAGGGGACAGCAGGGCTGTGGGGTCAGCACGGAGAAGGGACAGCTGGGCTGGGGACAGCAGAGCCACGCTGACACCTCACAGGGACCCCAAATGCTGTCCCAGCTCGCAGCCAGGCCCTGGGGTGGCACGGGGTGGCACAGGGTGACACAGGGTGGCACAGGGTGGCACAGGGACCAGGGAAGGTGTTCTGTGTCTGCAGGAGCCATGGATCAAGCTCTTGGTCCCTGCAGGGTCTCCCCACACCCTGAGCCCCACCGGGAGCTTCACCCCAACCCCAAAACCCCCCAGAGTGGGGCTCTCCATCCCAAAAATCTTCCCTCTCTATCCCAGCAATCCTTCCCTCTCCATCCCCAAAATCTTCCTCTCCATCCCCAAAATCTTCCCTCTTCCATCCCCCCCCAGAACTCCCCTCTTCCACTGCCACATTCTCCCCTGTCCATCCCAAAAATCTCCCTCTCCATCCCCACATCCTCCCGTCCATCCCAACAATTTCCCCTCTCCATCCCCTCGATCTCCCGTTTTCCACCCTCATAAATTCCCTTGTCCATCCCCAAACCTTCCCTCTCCATCCCAGCAATCCTCTCCTCTCCATCCCCAAAATCTTCCCTCTCCCATCCCCCCAAAACTCCTCTCTTCCACTCCCACATTCTCCCCTGTCCATCCCAAAAATCTCCCTCTCCATCCCCACATTCTCCCTTCTTCCATCCCCAAAAATTTCCCCCTCCATCCCCACAACCTTTCCCTCTCCATCCCCAAAATCCTCCTTCTTCCATCCCCACATTCTCCTCTCTCCATCCCAAAAATCTCTCCCTTTCCACCCCTGTAAATTCCCTCTTCCATCCCCACAACTCCCCCTTTCCATCCTCACAATTCTCCTCTCCAACATCCTCTCCTCTCCATCTCAGCAATTTCCCTTTTCCATCGCCACATCCTCCCTTCCTCCATCTCCACAATTCCCCTCTCCATCCCAGAAACTCCCCTTGTCCATCCCAAAAATCTCCCCTCTCCATCCTCACAATTCCCCTCTATCCCCACATCCTCTCCTCTCCATCCCAGCAATTTCCCTTTTCCATCCCCACATCCTCCCTTCCTCCATCCCCACAATTCCCCTGTCCATTCCAAAAATCTTCCTCTCCATCCCCACATTCTCTGCTCTTCTATCCCCAAAATCTCCCCTCTCCATCCCAGTAATCTTCCCCTCTCCATCCCCACAAACTTTCCCTCTCCATCCCCAAAATCTCCCTTCTTCTGTCCCCACATTCTCCTCTCTCCATCCCAAAAATCTCTCCCTTTCTATCCCCACAATCTCCCCTTTTCCATCCCCACAACTTCCCCTTTCCATCCTCACAGCTCTCCTCTCCAACATCCTCTCCTCTCTATCCCAGCAATTTCCCTTTTCCATCCCCACATCCTCCCTTCCTCCATCTCCACAATTCCCCTCTCCATCCCAAAAACTTCCCTTGTCCATCCCAAAAATCTCCCCTCTCCATCCTCAAAATTCCCCTCTCTATCCCCACATTCTCCCCTTTTCCATCCCCACAACTTCCCCAATCCATCCCAACAATTTCCTGTCTCCATCCCCACAACCTTTCCCTCTCCATCTCCACAATTCCCCTCTCCATCCCAAAAATCTTCCTCTCCATCCCCACATTCTCCTCTCTTCCATCCCCAAAATCTCCCCTCTCCATCCCACTAATCTTCTCCTCTCCATCCCCACAAACTTTCCCTCTCCATCCCCAAAAGCTTCCTTCTTCTGTGCCCACATTCTCCCCTCTCCATCCCCAAAATTCTCTCCCTGTCTATCCCCACAACCTCCCCTTTTCCATCCCCATTAATTCCCTTGTCCATCCCCACAACTTCCCCTCTCCATCCCCACATCCTTCCCTCTCCTTCCCAACAATTTTCCCTCTCCATCCCAAAAACCTCCCCTCTCCATCCTGCAGCCTCTCCAGGGAACTCTCAGCTCCTCAGGGCTGGAGCTGCAGCAGGAGCAGCAGATTTCTCTCCCTCTGGAAAAAAAACCTAAAGGAGACCTGGAATCCCAAAAATTAAGGAGGCAGCTGAGGCTGGAGAGCTGTGCAGATCCATGGAGCAAAGAGTCCTGGAAGCTTCTGGAAAAAAATCCCTCCACACAGCCAGGAGGTGAGTTTGCACTCCGTGTACCATTTTTATTTTGACATAGATATATATTTTTATATATATATTACATAATTTAAAAGACAGGCTATTCGTTAAAAGAAATGTTTTTGGTTGTTTTTTTTTTCTCCGAGCCAAAGCCACCCCACCGTGTCCCCAAAGGCATCTCCATGCTCCTAGTGGGACAATTTATGGATTTCCTCTCCTCCCCTGCTGGGAAAACAAGGATGGTGGTGCTGTCCCACCCCTCCAGAGCCACTGCAAAGTGTCCCTGTCCCCTCCTGGGGGGCTGGGAGGGGACGTTGTGCACTTGGACACCTGGAGGAAGGAGCAGAGGTGACAGGGACAGCGTGGATTTGGTGTCAAACCATCCCACGGAGATGCCACCAGCCCTGAGCACATCTGGGGTACCTGGGTGGGACATGGTGGGGCTGGAGAGGTGACTGTGACCCCAAAAAAGCTGGGACAGATCCCTCCATCCAGGAGGGACGAGCTGGGAGAGGCTGGGATTGAAAACCACCCTCAAATTGGCTCAATTGGAGCAAAAACAGGCACAGGAATAGTCAAATTTGGTACCAGAGGAGTCAAAATGACCCTTTGGAGCTCTCAGCCCTCTTCCCCACACCATCCCAACCTCCTGGGTGGATTCCTCCTGCTGGAGCAGGAATTCCCTGGCTCTCCGTGCCCTGAATTCCCTCCTGGGCACCAGGAAATGTCCCCAAATCCCTTCTCTTTCCCTGATGTGGAGCTGTGGCCATCACACCTCTCCCACAGTCCCATTCCAAGCTTTTTCCCACCCAGGAAGGTTGGGAAAAGTGAGGCTAGAGGGATGAGAGGCACCGAAATCCTGAGAGAATCCTCCCTCAGCAAATCCCCTGAGAAAACGGAGAAAAAGTGGCATTTTTCCTATGAACAGCACCAGTTGGAAAAGTTCTCTCTCCTGCTACCCTGCACTTCACTAAGGCTCGATCCTTTCCCATAAATCTAAAAAAAAAAAAAAATATTATTTATGGCCTCCCAGCTGCATTTTGGGTTGCGAGGGGAAACTTCAGCAGGGAAATGAGAATAAATGAGAATAAATGAGCAGCAAAAGCTTTCCCTGCTCTGTTAGAGTTCCAGGGGAGTGGCTAAAGTAGTGAAAAAAAAGCTGATGTGCTGGTTTTTATTTTTTTTCCCAAGGAAAAAGTCCTGCTGGAGACACCACCCCAGCAGAGAACCGATGATGATTTGCCAGCCAAGTGAGAGAAAAGGGAAATAACGATTGTGGTTTGTCCCCATCGTGGCCAAAAGGCTCCATCTGGTGGTGTTTGCACCCAAAAATGAGCTGGGGGAGCGTGGATCATACTGGTTAAACTGGTGCACGGCAGGGAAAGGGTGCTGAACGGCAGGAAATCCCAAACTGGGAGAAGGGGATGGGAATTTTGGGTGGATAAAGCGGGGAAAAAGGGGCTCAGGTGAGCCACGAAACCTGAGCTGTGCTGCCCTGAACGAGGCAAACATCCGAGCAGAAGTGGGAAAAAAACCAGCAAATATTGCAAATATTTCCATGCCTTTCTCTAAGCATTCCCAGCAGGGAAAAGGGATCCTGCGGGAAGAGCCAGGGGCGAAAGGATGAGCTCAAAAACAGGCTAAAAAGTTTGTTTTTCTGTTAAAAAAGAGGGCGGGGAGGGGAGAAATGTGGGTGTTCAGAAATTCGAGCTGGGCTGGGAGAAGAGGGAGGAGTTCTTCACCCTGAGCTCGGGCAGGAGAGGGAAGAACCAGCCGAAATGCCCTGGTTTGCCAAAAATCGGGAAGGTTTGGGATGGGAGAGAGGAGTTGGTTCCTCTCCTCTCCTTGCCCCAAAACCACTCAAGCATTGCTAGGAACACAACCAGGGCGAGGCACTGCCTGGGGATGGAGCTGCTCCTGGGATGGGCTGAGGATCCAGTGATCCCAGTAAGAGCTGGGGAGGCTAACTGGGAGGCGCTGGGACACAACTGGTGGGTGGGAGGAGGACAGGGACACTGCCTGTCCCCAGCAGGAGGAGGACAAGGACACTGCCTGTCCCCAGCAACAGGACAGGGACACTGCCTGTCCCCAGCAGGAGGAGGACAAGGACACTGCCTGTCCCCAGCAACAGGACAGGGACACTGCCTGTCCCCAGCAGGAGGAGGACAAGGACACTGCCTGTCCCCAGCAACAGGACAGGGACACTGCCTGTCCCCAGCAGGAGGAGGACAAGGACACTGCCTGTCCCCAGCAACAGGACAGGGACACTGCCTGTCCCCAGCAGGAGGAGGACAAGGACACTGCCTGTCCCCAGCAACAGGACAGGGACACTGCCTGTGTCCAGCAGGAGGAGGACAAGGACACTGCCTGTCCCCAGCACCAAGCACCTGCAGGTTTTTAGTGTTTGGGGAGCTGCTGGTGCTCCCCAGCCGTGCCAGCTCAGAGCCCCTGAGCCCCCAGGAGCTGCAGGAAGCACCAGCCAGGAGGGATTCCCTGGCAAAGGGTGGGATGTCAGTTGGAATTTGGGGAAAGCTCAGGTTCTGGGGTCAAGAGCAGCCCTGCTGGGTTTGTTCCTGCTGGGATCTCCAGCTGGAGCAGCCAGGGTGGGATCAGCCCTCTGACACGGGGTGGGGCTGTCAGGGATGGGGAGGGGGCTCTGCACCTGCCCGGGGGACACAGAGGACAACACCTGCCCAGACACACAGGGGACAACACCTGCACAGACACACAGGGGACAACACCTGCACAGACACTGCTTTGGCACAGCCCTCTGCTCCTCTGGAGACATGGGGGTCCTGGAGATGTCCTGTCCTGGAGATATCCCATCCCGGGAATATCCTATCCCAGAGATATCCCATCCTGGAGATATCCCATCCCAGAGATATCCCATCCCAGAGATGTCTCCTCACAGAGATGTCTCATCCTGGAGATGTCTTATCCCAGAGATGTCCCATCCCAGGGATATCCCATCCTGGAGATGTCTCTTCACAGAGACGCCTCATCCTGGAGATATTCCATCCCAGAGATGTCCCCTCACAGAGATGTCCCATCCCGGAGATGTCTCATCCTGGAGATGCCTCATCCCACAGATATCGCATCCCAGAGATATCCCATCCCACAGATATCCCACCCCAGAGATGTCCCACCCCAGAGATATCCCATCCTGGAGCTATCCCACCCCAGACATGTCCCCTCCCAGCGCTGTCCCCTCCTCAGCAGCTTTTTGGGGAATCCAACAGACACAAGCAAAGCCCCCCCACCCCATTGCCCTCCCGGGGCTGCACAGACCCCACAGTGGGAAGGTCCCAGCTCCAGGCCAGGCTGTCTCCTGGAGGTTCCCTGGATCCCCCTGGCCCGGGAGGTGCAGAGCAGGGCAGGAGAGCCGCAGGCTGTGTCCCTCAGCGGGTGAAGAAGCGCCGCAGCACCAGGGGGACCAAAACCAGCACGGCCACCACCAGCATGTACTTCATGTACACGTTGTCCAGGTCCAGTGCCACCACCTGGGGAGGGGACAGGGGGTCAGGTGTGGCCGTGTCCCTGAGCCCCAAAACCTGAGCCCAAACCCTGAGCCCAAACCCTGAGCCCACTGACCCCCCTGGTCCCCCCGACCTTCAAATCCTGAGCCCCAAACCCTGAGCCCCAAACCCTGACCCCCCAACCTTCAAACCCTGACTCCCCCAAAGCCTGAGCCCCAAACCCTGAGCCCACTGACCCCCTGGTCCCCCGACTTTCAAATCCTGAGCCCCAAACCCTGAGCCCTAAACCCTGACTCCCCAGGCCCCCCTGACCGCCAAGCCCTGATCCCCTCACTCCAAACCCTGTCCCCCCGACCCCTCTGACCCCAATCCCTGACCCCTTGACCCCCAAACTCTCTCCATCCTGACCCCATAACTCCCAAAACCCTAACCCCCCAAAGCAGAACCCTCAGACCCCCTGACCCCTACATCCTGACACCCCAGTCCCCTCCAACCCCCAAACCCTGTCCCTTGATCCCCAAACCCTGATCCCCTCACTCCAAACCCTGTCCCCCCAACCCCACTGACCCCAAACCCTGACTCCCTCTGACCCCAAACTCTCACTCTCCTGTCCCCATAACCCCCAAACCCTGACTCCCTCTGACCCCAAACCCTAACCCCCAAGCCCCTCTAACCCCCAAACCCTGACCCCTTGATCCCCAAACTCATCCTCCCAAACCCTACCCCCTCTGACCCCAAACCCTGACCC
This sequence comes from Entomyzon cyanotis, assembly GCA_024500445.1. Lineage (NCBI taxonomy): Eukaryota > Metazoa > Chordata > Aves > Passeriformes > Meliphagidae > Entomyzon > Entomyzon cyanotis. The sequence goes on along the minus strand of JAKEPQ010000908.1, from coordinate 3,560,587 downwards.
CCATGCCTCTCTAATCCCCAAACCCTGACCCCTTGACCCCCAAAATCTCACCCTCCTGACCCCATAACCCCCAAACCCTGACCTCCCAAGGCCTAACCTGCTGACACCTACATCCTGACTCCCAGTCCCCCAAATCCTGACCCCAGGACCGTCCAACCCCCAAACCCTGATCCCCTCACCCCAAACCCTGTCCCCCCGACCCTTCTGACTCCAAACCCTAACCACTTCATCCCCAAACTCTCACCCTCCCAACCCCATAACCCCCAAACCCTGATCTCCCAAACCCTGACCCCTTGACCCGCCCAACTCTCACCCTACTGACCCCATAACCCCCAACCCCTGACCCCTTGACCCCCAAGTCCTCACCCTCCTGACCCCACAACCCCCAACCCCTGACTCCTTGACCCCCCCCAACTCTCACCCTCCTGACCCCATAACCCCAAAACCCTGCCCCCCTCAGCCCCAAACCCCGTCCCCCCTACTTCCTCTGCCCCCCAAACCCTGATCGCCCTGCCCCAAACCTTGCCCCCCAACCCCTCTAACCCCAAACCCTGTCCCCCCAACCCCTCTGCCCCCAACCCCTGACCCTCCATCCCACCCCCGGCCCCTCTGCTCACCCATCCTCCCTGCTGGGCGATCCAGTGGGCGATGCGGTGCTGCAGCATGAACTCCCCGAGGTAGCGGGCGATGCGGCGCAGGAAGCCGCTGACCCCGCGCTGCCACACGTGCATGGCCAGCCGGTAGCCAAAGGCCAGCAGGGCGATCACCCGGCCCCAGTTGATGCCACTGTCGAACAGGCTGTGACAACACAGAGGTGATCCCTGAATCCCTGCCCGGAGCTCCCGGCTCGGCATCGCGGAGCTGCCTGGGCTGGGGAGCTCGAGCTGTGGGGTCAGGCAAGAGGAAACAGCCCCAGATTGCACCAGGGAATGTTTAAATTGAATATTATAAAAATACTTTCACTGGAAGGGTTGTCCAGACCTGGGGAGCTTGAGTAGTGGGGTTGGGATAAGAGGGAACGGCCCCAAATTTCACCAGGGAACATTTAAATTGGATATTATAAAAAACATTTTCACAGGAAGGGTTGTCCAGATCAGGGGAGCTTGAGTAGTGGGGTTGGGATAAGAGGGAACAGCCCTGAGTTGCACCCGGGGATGTTTAAGTTGGAGATTATGGAAGATCTTTTCACTGGAAGGGTTGTCCAGCCCAGGGATCTTGAGCAATGGGGACATGACAAGAGGAAACAGCCCCAAATTGCACCAGGGAACGTTTAAATTGAATATTATAAAAAATATTTTCACTGGAAGGGTTGTCCAGACCTGGGGAGCTTGAGTAGTAGGGTCGAGATAAGAGGAAACAGCCCCAAGTTGCACCAGGGAACATTTAAATTGGATATTATGAAAAATTTTTTTCACTGGAAGGGTTTTCCAGATCTGGCACCACTGCCCAGCCCAGAGATCTTGAGTGATGCAGTCAGGATAAGAGGAAACAGCCCCAAGTTGAACTGGGAAATATTTAAGTTGGGTATTAGGGAAAGTTTTTTTACTGGAAGGGTTGTCCAGCCCAGGGATCTTGAGCAATGGGGACATGACAAGAGGAAACAGCCCCAAATTGCACCAGGGAACATTTAAATTGGATATTATGAAAAAATTCTTCACTGGAAGGGTTGTCCAGATCTGGCACCACTGCCCAGCCCAGAGATCTTGAGCAGTGAGGTCAGGATAAGAGGAAATGGCCCCAAGTAGAACCAGGAAATATTTAGGTTGGCATATTAGGGAAAGTTTTTTCACTTAAAGGGTTGTCCAGCCATGGGGATCTCAAGCAGTGGGGTCAGGACTGAGGAAACGGCCCCAGGTTGCACCATGGGATGTTTAAATTGGAGATTATGGAAAGGTTTTTCTCTGAAAGGATTGCCCAGCCCTGGCACAGTTACCTTCCCTGGCCAGATTTCAAAGCCACATGGCTGTGGCCCTTGGGGACATGGTTTAGTGGTGGCCTTGGCCGTGCTGGGGAAGGGTTGGACTCCGAGAGGGCTTTCCCACCCCAAACCAGGAGAGGGACAGGAGTTAGTTTAATTTATCTGACTGTGACAGGGACAGGGGTTAATCTGATTTGCCTGAGTGAGACAGGGAGAGGGGTTAATTTAATTTATGAGTGTGACAAGAGGAGGGACAGAGGTTAATTTACCTGAGTGTGACAGGGACAGGGACAGGGGTTAATATAATTCACCTGAGTGTGACAGGGACAGGGACAGGGACAGGGACAGGGACAGGGGGGTTAATTTACCTGTGTGCCTTGCCGCCTCAGCCAGCATGGCTGTCCAGACAGGGGAGCAGGAAAAGGACAGAAGAGGAGTTAGATACAAACAGTGGAGAAAAGAAGGAATTAGACACAAACACCGAGCAGAGGGCTCTGGGTGTCACCTGCACCAGGCTCTGGGTGTCACCTGCACAAGGTTCTGTGTGTCACCTACATGAGGCTCTGGGTGTCACCTGCACAAGGCTCTGGGTGTCACCTGCACCAAGCTCTGGCTGTCACCTGCACAAGGTTCTGCGTGTCACCTGCATGAAGCTCTGGGTGTCACCTGCATGAAGCTCTGGCTGTCACCTGCACAAGGTTCTGCGTGTCACCTGCATGAAGCTCTGGGTGTCACCTGCACCAAGCTCTGGCTGTCACCTGCACAAGGTTCTGCGTGTCACCTGCATGAAGCTCTGGGTGTCACCTGCATGAAGCTCTGGGTGTCACCTGCACCAGGCTCTGGGTGTCCCCTGCAGGCTCTGCCAGCCCATGGAGCATCCCCCATCCCGAGGGATCCACACAGACCAGGCTGGACGGTCCCTGAGCCACCAGGTCTCGTGGGTGACATCTGCCCATGGCAGGGGGTTGGAGTGAGATGATCTCAAGGTCACTCCCAACCCAAACTATTCCATGACTCCATGATTTCCAGGACCATCCCATCCCCAGAACCTGCAGCTGGGGTTGTCCCTTGGGATGTCCCAGCCTGGAGCAAAGGACAGCAGGACCTGCAGCAGGTCCAGGGCTGGCTGTGCCCCTGAAGGTGACCTGGGACACTCACTTGGTGTCCCAGGGACATCCCTAGACTCACCCCAGCCCGCTGTGCAAGGACTGGGATGCCTGGGAGGGGAAGATGATCCAAGCAATGCACAGGAGCAGACAGGAAGAAAGCACAGGAACCACACTGGGAGCTCAGCCAGGACTGGATGGCGAAACTGGAATGGACAGAGTGAGGTCTGACCCACAGCACTGCCCACACCTGACCTCCCCTTCCCTTCTCCTGCAGGGAGATCTCCCAGCCCACATCAGTGTGGCAGCACAGATCCTTTCCCACGGGAATTTCTCTCTTCTTCTTCTATCTTTTATAAATAAAGATAAAAGTTTCATGCTATTGAAACAGCCTTTTGGATACAGGCAGTCAAACGCCTGGGCCAATCAATCCCTGGGGGCAGATGATTATTGGTCCAATCTGAACGGCCCTCTGATGTGTATATAAATTGTTAATTAATTAATAAAAGTAGTCTTTTCCAGCACTCGAAAGGTCTCGCCTCTTCGCTCCGCTAGCGGTCCAACAGCGACACATGAGAGCGCAGAGGCTTTACCTGGAGGCGATTTTGGTGAAGCACTCGTAGGCGTTGTGCCGCGTGGGCTGCAGGCTCTCCAGCATGGTGCGGAACTCGGCGTCGTAGCGCCTGTAGATGTCATCGCCGATGATGGCCAAGCGCTGCCCCACCAGGCTGCCGGTGCTGCTGGGGCAAACAGGGAGTCAGGCAGGCTCTGGGGCACGGCCTGGCTGGTGATGAGGGCTGGGAGAGGGATTTACCTCTCCAGCTCCTGCTGGATCTGCTCGATCTCCGGGTCTCGCGGCAGCTCCGCCCCGCGCTCCTGGCGCTCCTGCTGGTAGCGGTAGAAGGCATAGCTCCGGAACACCTCCTCAGCCTCCTCTGCCACACGGTCCTCTGCAGGGGAATTCCAGGGAAAAGCTCATCTCACTCCATTCCCAAGTGTGAAAAAGACCGTTCTCTCATTTTCCCCCCGAATTTGCGCTGTTTGCGTTAACACCGGCGTTGTGGAGCAGAAAGGCATTGCGAAGTGAGGGTTTTGCTGCCCTTGGAAAATCCTTGCTCACTTCTGCTAGCTTGGCTAGCTAGAAAAGCATTCTGGGAGTGACTCAGCTAAACTAGAGGTGGAAAACAAGTTACATAATCGTAAAACAGTTATCAGAATTAGAACTAGAATATTAGAATTAGAATTAGAATTAGAATTAGAATTAATTAGAATTAGAATTAGAATTAGTGCTCACACCGTGGTTGGTAACACCTGATGCTGTTCCTATCGTGGTCTATAGTAGTTGGTTAAGCATATGGAAACTCATAACAAACTAACAGTTTAAGAACCCTGGATTTTTGCAATTTTTGCCATACCATCGTGGAGATCGTGTGTTTAACGCCTCACACCAGCCTTTTGCAGCAAACCCAAAAGAAGACCTGGCAGAAATGAGTCCTCAGAGAATTAATTGGGAATCCAGCCATGTTCCTGAGATTAATTTTGAATCCAGACATGTTCCTGAGGGCTCAGCCCCCTTTGGAACCCAATTTAGGGACAAGGCAGCCTCAGGAGTGCCACAACCCAAAGCAGATTGGAGCATCAGCAGCTCTCCCCCGTCTCCACCAGGACACTGCCCAGCACAAACAATTCGGGAATTTCGGATCCAAACTGGATCAGGGGGCAGAGCTCAGCCCAGTGCTGCTGTCACAGGATGTCCTGGCCTAGCAGGTTTCAGCTGCTCTGGAAATATCTGGAGTGGGACAGGTGGGACAGTGACCCCCACAGCCACCCCACAGGAGCAGCAACACCGTTCTTCCCAGTTTGTTTTCCAGGATAATAATTTATCGGGGATAGGAATGGTTGGGTGGGATCAGAGCTCAGCTCCTTCACAGAGCACCACTGTAAATCCCCAGGGTTGCGTCAGCAGTGGGGGATCCTGCAGGACTGTGGGTTTGGGGACATCCAGCACATCCAGGACACCCAAACCCTGTCCCACCATCCCAGATATCCAGCCTGACCCCTGAAATCAGCATTTCCAACCGGAGATATTCCTGCCCAGGGCTGGGAAGTGAGGGCACAGCAGTGCTGCCCCACAAACCCCATAGAGACCCCAAAACACACCCCATTCCCCTCACGGGGTTTTCCAGCTGGTCCCACCCAGATGGGTGCAGGGAGGGGACAGGACCTGCCGTGCTCAGGTGACACCAGCAGAGCTGAAGGGACAGCACAGCTCCTGCTGCTCTGTTTCCTTTTGGTTTCCAGGAATGGCTTTGTTTGGTGGCAAACAAATCTTTCACCTTCTGGGAAATCAGGAGCCACGAGAGCCAGAAAACGAAACCAACCGAGTCGGAGTTTCAGGGAGAGGAGGGCAAACACTTGGCCAGACGAGAGGGAATTGCTTCCGGAAAAAATCCCTGCGTCTGACTACCCCAGGAGCTATTTTTAGTAACATCAGGACAGGAGGACACACCCAGCACCCACTGGGATGGTTTTGGGATTTCTCCCACTTAAGGGATCGGGATGAAGGTTTGGCTGATGGATTTTCAGTGCCAGCAGTGCCAAGGGGAGGTTTGGAGCTGCTCAGGGATCTCTGGAAGGGAGGAAGTGCTCCAGATCTGCTCCAGGGCTACTCCAGGTCTGCTCCTTGTCTGCTCCAGGTCTGCTCCCTCCATCCTCAGCTCACTCACAGGCAGCCCTGCCTGGACCCAGAGAATCCCAAACATTCAACACCTGCATTTCTGTGCCACATCCTTTATTTCTCCCTGTTCCCATCTCCCGGGAGCAACAAAAACTGGGAGCTCTGGCCAAAAATCTCCATCAGCCCCAAACACCCAAATAACCACTCCAGGCAGTAACAGGGACTGGTGAAACTTGGCCTCATCCCTTGGAACTCAGGAGATGGGGATCAGCTCTGTGGGATCTGCACAGAGGGAGATTCCAGCCTGGAAACAGCCAGGGAGAAAAACAAGGAGCAGCCTCTGGAGATTTCTGCCTCTAGGGAATCCCAGCTCCACCTCTGCAGCTGCACTGCACGTGTGGGGTGATCAGCTGCTGCTGGGTTTGGGGTGATCCGGGTTTGGGGTGATCCCAAGCTCCTGGTGCTTCCTGTTGTCCCTTCATGGTGATTCCATGGGGGATCCAAGCTGAGCTGGGTGATCACTGCACTGTCCTGGCACAACCCTGCCTGAAAGCAGAGCTTCCCCACAGGGAAATGGGCAGCTGGATTCCCTGAGGGATCTGCACAGCACAAATCGTTCCCCTCTCTGCCCTTTAGGATGAGGATATTCCCACTCTGAGGAGCAGCAGCATCCCCGAAGTGCCTCCCTGCAGAGCTGAGGGCAGTAAGACAGGAATTCATCCACCAAAAAGGAGATTTTTCTGCTCCAGGGTCTCACTGGACTCAGGAAAGCTGCTGCAATTGTGTGTTCATGAGCAGAGTTGTTCCTCCTCTCCGTCCCACACTGCCAGGAAGAGGAGGAAGGAGCTCTTGCCTTCATCTACAATGCCCTAAATGCCACCAGGGGAGGAAGGTGCCACCCACCCTGGGCACAAACAGCAGCAACCGAGGGCTCACAACGATGCCCAAGCAAATCCTTGAGCAGCAGAGAAATCCCTGCTGCACCCCAAGGCAGACAAGCCGAGCCCCAGATGAAATCCAGGCTCAATCCCTGCCCCAAAGCCTCCTCCCACCCCTCAATCCCACAAATTCCTGCTCCCACCAGAGCCCACGAGGCTTCTGCCACCTCCAAAGTGCAGAGGTGGAATTCCTCCCAGTTTTCCCCGAGTTTTGGGAAGCACAGGGATGCTGGGAGGGTAAGGAACCAGGAGCTGGGGTTGTGGCTCAGCGTGCTCAGAGCTCAGGCTCTGATCCCTTGCTGCCTCACCAGGAAATCAGCAAACAACTGCTCCTGTTTGGTAATTTTTGTGGACTTTGGCATGGGAAGGACAGGGTATTTCCCCTGCAGGGTAATCACGGGTCTGGCACAAACACCAGGGCAGGAATGGCACTGCCAGGGCAGTGACAGAGCCCTGAAGTGTCCCAGAGCTCCTCCACCTCAATTCCCAGCAGCTCCCAGTGCCAGGTGTGGACAGAGCTGACTCAGCTGATTTCCCCCTGACCTGCACAGGACAAGGAGTCACCAGTGTGTCCCACATTTCATCCTGTCGGATGAAATGTCCTGTCGGGGTGAGCTGGGAGGGTTTTCCCAGTTTCTCCCAGTAACCAGGGCCGGGCTGGGCTGGGCTGGGCTGGCACAGGGACACGGTGACCCTGCCAGGGCACAGCACAGCTGATGTCACCCCAGACATCAAACAATCCCAGTATTTTCCTGTGTGATTTCAACCCCAAACACCTCCTGCTCTCTCGTGCTCAGGGAAAGAAATCCACACCACCAGGCAGCTCCCAGCACTTTGCTCTCCCCACGCCTTCCCATCCCACCTTGCTGCCCACCCTGATAACCCAAAGCCAAGCGCACAGTCCCTGATTATTTGGGATGGAAAAGAACCTTACAGCTCACCCAGTTCCACCTTCCACCAGACCAGGATGCTCCAAACCCCTGGCATCTCCCACAGCCACCAGGCACCTCCCACCTCAATCCAGCTCATTACAGAGCTGATCTGTTATCCCAGCCCTGCAGGGCAAAAGCCCTGCAGGCAGGGAATCCCATCAGGGCAAAGGAACACAGCAGGGGAATGAATGAAAAATAAAGGGGTGAAGCTGCTCCCTCCCCTGAGCACCCCAGAGATGCTTTCTTCCCTTACCTGAGCTCCGCCTGCGCCCGAGGCTCCCCCGCTGTCCCTGTGCCCCTGGAGTGTCACCCGCGCTGCCCGAGGCCATCGCAGAGAGCTTTGGGAATGTCAGCTTCACCTGGAATCGGATGGAGATGGCGAGTGACCTGCGGTGCCTTCCAGCCTGAGGAATTCTCTTTGGCAGAGCCCAGATCCCGAGGGCTGCAGCTTTTATCTGCTTGACGGTGACTCACATCACTGGCAGATGATGCAAGTCACCCCTACAAACGTGACTCACTGCCGGACTGAAAAAAATTTCTCCCTCTTAACCTAATTGTCAAAGTGCAAAAAGAGTCTTCTCTCTAAACCAGCCTTGTGGGTAAAGTGCAAAAAGAGTTTTCCCTCTAAACCTGCCATGTTGGTAAAGTGAAAAATGAGTTTTCCTGCTAAACCTGCCTTGTTGGTAAATCGCAAAAAGTTATCCATCTAAACCAGCCTTGTTGGTAAAGTGCAAAAGTTTTCCCTCTAAACTTCACTAACTTCAATGCTAAAACAGTTTTCCCTCTAAACCACCTTGTTGGTAAAGTGAGAAGAGAGTTTCTCTCAAAACCAGTCTCGTTGGTAAAGTGAAAAAATAGTTTTCCCTCGTATCCTGTGTAATTGTCAAAGTGCCAAAAGAGTTTTCTCTCTAAACCTGCCTTGTGGGTAAATTCCAAAAGTTTTCCTCTAAACCTGCCTTGTTGGTAAAGTGCAAAAGAGTTTTCCGTCTAAACCTGTCTACTTGTCAAAGTGCAAGAAGAGTTTTCTCTCTAAACCAGCCTTGTGGGTAAAGTGCAAAAGAGTTTTCTCTCTAAACCAGCCTTGTTGGTAAAGTGCAAAAATTTTCCATCTAAACCAGCCTTGTTGGTAAAGTGTAAAATGACTTTTCCCTCTAAACCTGACTAGTTGGTAAATTGCAAAAGAGTTTTCTCTCCAAACCTGCCTTGTAGGCAAAGTGCAAATAGAGTTTTCCCACTAAACCTCCTTGTTGGTAAATTGCAAAAGTGTTTTCCCTCTAAACCTCCATGTTGGTAAAGTGAAAAATGAGTTTTCCTGCTAAACCTGCCTTGTTGGTAAATCGCAAAAGTTATCCATCTAAACCAGCCTTGTTGGTAAAGTGCAAAAAGTTTTCCATTTAACCAGCCTTGTTGGTAAAGTGCAACAAGAGTTTTCCCTCTAAACTTCACTAACTGGCAAAGTGCTAAAAACAGTTTTCCCTCTAAACCAGCCTTGTTGGTAAAGTGAGAAAAGAGTTTCTCTCAAAACCAGTCTCGTTGGTAAAGTGAAAAAATAGTTTTCCCTCGTATCCTGTGTAATTGTCAAAGTGCCAAAAAGAGTTTTCTCTCTAAACCTGCCTTGTGGGTAAATTCCAAAAAGTTTTCCTCTAAACCTGCCTTGTTGGTAAAGTGCAACAAGAGTTTTCCGTCTAAACCTGTCTACTTGTCAAAGTGCAAGAAGAGTTTTCTCTCTAAACCAGCCTTGTGGGTAAAGTGCAAAAAGAGTTTTCTCTCTAAACCAGCCTTGTTGGTAAAGTGCAAAAAATTTTCCATCTAAACCAGCCTTGTTGGTAAAGTGTAAAATGACTTTTCCCTCTAAACCTGACTAGTTGGTAAATTGCAAAAAGAGTTTACTCTCCAAACCTGCCTTGTAGGCAAAGTGCAAATAGAGTTTTCCCACTAAACCTGCCTTGTTGGTAAATTGCAAAAAGAGTTTTCCCTCTAAACCTGCCTTGTTGTCAAAGTGCAAAAAGAGTTTTCCATCTAAACCTGTCTAACTTCCAAGTGCCAAAAAGTGTATTCCTTCTAAACCAGCCTTATTGGTAAAGTGCAAATTGACTTTTCCCTCTAAACCTGACTAGTTGGTAAATTGCAAAAAGAGTTTTCCCTCTAAACCTGTCTAATTGTCAAATGCCAAAAAGAGTTTTCTCTCCAAACCTGCCTTGTAGGCAAAGTGCAAATAGAGTTTTCCTTAACCTCCTTTTTCAATCAAAAAGTGTTTTCCCTCTAAACCTGTCTAATTGTCAAAGTTTCAAAACGAGTTTTCCCTCTAAACCTGCCTTGTTCATAGAGTGCAAAAAGAGTTTTCCCTGTGTCGGAGGTTGGGGGATGCCTTGGATTTTTCTCTGCATTCCTGTAGCAAGAAATAGCTGGGTGACTAGAGCCATCAACTCTTTTGTAAGAGACGAAAGGGTGCGCTTGGGCAGGGCAGGGGAAGGGAAGAGCGGGCCGTTGGAACGCTCACTCTGGTCTTGGAATGCTCACTCTGGTCGTCTGGACACGGAGATGAGAGGCTGCTCCTTGCTTCCGGCTGCGACCGCAGAAAAATCCAACTGTGCTCTGCCTTTCTCCTCTTGGCTGGGTGAGCTTTGATTCAACCTCTTTCCCACTGGGAAGTGCACGTTTCCCCGGCTGCGTTTTCTCACAGCAGTTGCTGGGGTGTCCGGCTGCCCGTGCCGCCCGCCCCCGCTCTGCCGCACAAGACCGCAGCGTCTGCTCGTGACTGCAGAGCCCTCGCTACCTCGCTGGCTAGCCGGGGAGAGCCAGCCCTTGCCCCCTGCTGCCCTGCTCGTCGCTCCGAGCTGCTTGCTGCCCTGCTTTCCTCTCAGCCTCTTCCGCCATCACCAGCTGCCTGAGGCTGACCTGACCCCGCGCCACAGCGCCACCTGCAGCCGCTCGGCAGTCATCGCACCTGACCTGACCCCGCGCCACAGCGCCACCTGCAGCCGCTCGGCAGTCATCGCACCTGACCTGACCCCGCGCCACAGCGCCACCTGCAGCCGCTCGGCAGTCATCGCACCTGACCTGACCCCCGCGCCACAGCGCCACAGCGCCACCTGCAGCCGCTCGGCAGTCATCGCACCTGCCCTGCCCGGCTGGGAGCTCAACAGCGCCCCTGCTGCTTGTGACCGTGATTACACCACACGGGAAAAAGCTCGGCAGCTCAGAAGTCATCTGCCATTGGTTTCTGGTTCTAGTTGTGGTTGCTACTATTGTTATTGCTTGTTTATAGATACTAGTAAAGAACTGTTATTCCTTTTCCCATACCTTTGCCTGAAAGCACTTGATTTTCAAAATTAAAATAATTCAGAGGGAGGGGAAATCACATTCTCTGTCCTAAAGGAGGGTTCAGCCTCTCTTAGCAGACACCTGTCTTTCAAACCGACACACCCTCTAAACCTGCCTTGTTGGTAGAGTGCCAAAAAACCTGGTTTTCCCTTCTAAACATGCTTCAGGTCCTTGCAGATCACATTGGCAAAGTGCCACAAAACTGCTTTTCTCTGCCACATGTGGCTCCTCCCTCCCTTGCACATTTCAGATTTTTCAGATTTTTTCAGATCACAGTTTCTGCTAGGAAAATACTGCTTTGTGCACTGAGTCCACTCACCACCCTGGATTGCCCCTCTTTCAGCTTTATGTCATTTGGCCAAAAAGGGACATTGCACCTCCCTATCCCACCTGACTTCCTTCCCATTTTTGCTGCAAATGGGTTCCATCCTGCTCTGAGAGAGCTCTGGACTGCACTGGCTCAGAGGAAATTCCCACTCTTGTCTTTTCATGAAGGGCTGCGGCAAAAATTCCTGCACCAAAATATCCCTCTGCACCCTGTGGCTGCGACCACACCGAGCTCCTGTGACAACCTCCACAAGAGATGAGCTCTGATTTCCTCCAGGACTCCAGTTTCCTCTAATTTCCCCTGTCCTTTACATCTCTCACCTCAGAAAATAAGAAAATTAAATGAGAAGCAAACACAGGGCTCATGATTTCCCCCGAAGTTCAGAGGTTCAGGGCTCATCACAGCTCCTTCACCCTCAGCGGTTTGGGAGTGAGGATCCCATAGGATTAACGGGATCACAGCAGCTCCTCACTGCTGTCTGACATTCCAGAGCACATTCCCAGCCCACACTTCCACAGGGCTGAGCTGCTGGCTTTCCTGATCTGCACCAGGCCTGAGCTCATGAATAAGAAACAATTCCCGACGCTGACACCCCGAAATTTAAATTTATAAAAATAAAGGAAGCACTGGATACAGGTAAATAACCACCCACAGCTAAGTGCACAACGTGGTTCAAGATCAGATCACGCTGGAGACTGTCCAGAAGGAAAAATAAATGTGAGACAGGAAGTGCAGCCCAGTTTTCCACTGGGATGGGGACTGGAAGTGCAGAGCGTGGCTTAGAAAACCAGGAGCTCCTAGCCCAGCTGTGCTCAGGAGCAGAGCTGAGTTCTTGTCACCAGGATGGAGATGTTGGGTTTTCCTGCACTTCTGAGGGTGGGAGGGAAGGATTTCCCCCTTCCTCCCTGAGCTCAAACATCCCCATCCAAGGAGGAGCTGGGAACACGATGAGGATCATCAGCTGGGAGCAGGGATAAAGGTCTGGGGAGAGCTCCAGATCAGCTCCAGAGCTGCCTTTCCTTGCTCTTGGAATCACAGAATTCCCTGCCCGGGGATGGTGCAGATCCCTGGGATAATGCAGATCCTCTGGGATGTTGCAGATCCCTGGGATAATGCAGATCTTTGGGATAACGTAGATCCTTTGGGATAATGCAGATCCCCTGGGATGGTGCAGATCTTTGGGATGGTGCAGATCTTTGGGATGGTTTCCATCCCTTCCTCCCCTGCAGAGCCTCCTGTGCTTCCCCCTCTGCCATCCCAGCCACGTTTGCTTCGTTTTGGCTAAAAGTGCTGGGAACAGAGCTTTTTAGCCCTTTGTAAGAAGCACAGAACTACACCAAGTCGCAGATACACGAAGAGTAAAAAACCAGAAATGATTAAGGCATCAAGCCCACCTGCCCTGGGAGGCCTCAGTGCTGCTCCCAGGCTGGGAGCAGCTCTCTGGAGCTGTGGGAATTGGGAGCACTGGGAATTTCCCCACAGCCCCAGGATGCTGGCAGGGTGAGGCTGCAGCCAGCAAAGAGCTCAGAGCTGCCCCTGCAGCTTCTCCAGCCGTGTCCCACGGTGACCCAGACATCCCCACGGGTGACAAGGACTTTTCCCTGCAGCCCTGCCTGGAATGAGTGAGGACTTCCTGGAGCCACAGCTACCTGTGGAGCACAGGAGCCCAGATGCAGATGACTCATGATTTTCAGCTTGCATTTCGCTCTGAAGCACTGCAGGAACTTTTGTTTTCAGTTTCCTTTCAGCCTGGCTGTGCCCTCTTCCCTTGTGACAGAGGATGTCACCGCTGTCCCCAAGCACTGAGGCCCCAAACACTCACGTGAGCACCCCAAAGAGCTCAGTGCTGGCGTCAAGAGAGCCTCAGACCAGATTTAAAAGTGCTGCTGCCCAAACTCCTCCTGCTTCCCAAATTCCTCCTGCTTCCCAAACTTCTCCTGCCTCCCAGCTTCCCCATTCCCCCTTTGTGACAGGAACACCACACTGGGGAACAGGGAGGGGTGGGAGGAGGAGATGACACCCCAAAACACCCAGAGACAGCCCAGGGCTGCAGGAAATGGAAACTGGCAGGGCTCAGGGGAGGGTTTTAGGGCAGCCGCAGGGTCTGATCCACCCTGCAAGGTGTTTTGCTCTTGCAGAGGGTTCAGAGCAGCAGCCAGAACGTGGGGTGTGGATTTACTGCACCTCCAAGGTGGCTAAATTATCTTTATTAGTGCTCCTTATCTTTATCAAGGAGCACTTGCCATGCAGAGAATGAGCTTTCCTGGACTCCTCCAGCCTTTCCCAATAAGACAAAGATCTTTGCCTCAACTGCTTCTCATTTCCCCCTCATCTCCTCTTCCTAAAGGTCTCTGACACATTTCCTGGGTGTCTTTAGGCACACTCACCACCTCTCCCAGCTTTTCTCCAAAGACAACTTCCTGAGCCCTGGGTTCAGAGATGGTGGGAGAAGGAGGCAGATCCATGAGGATCCACAGGAACAGCTGCAATCCCTATATCCAAGCCCAGACATGAGGCTCTGAAGTCACCCCCTCACGTGTTCTGAATGGCAGGAAACGGCTGGAGCATCCTTTGGGATGTGAGCCTTTCCTAGCTCTGGGGCACAGCAGTGATTCCATGAGGCCATGCAGGGCAGTGATCCCTCCTGGGACAGAAATCCTACAGGATTCCTGGGTCTGATGCCACCCCTGCCCCACGACAGCAAAATGGGAGTTTGTCCAGTTTGGAGTTTATGCAGTTTGGGGGGTTGTGTAGTTTGGGGCTTGCCCAGTTTGGGGTTTGTGCAGTTTGGGGTTTGCCCAGTCTGGGGTTTGTGCAGTTTGGGGTTTGTGCAGTTTGGGGTTTGTGCAGTTTGGGGTTCGCCCAGTTTGGGGTTTGCCCACCCAGCACAGCCCCAAGGTGGGCAAACAACCCCCAAAATCCACAGCCACGGCCAGCCAGGGTCCCCCCAGCCCCGTGCCCATGTCCGGGTGGCACCGGTGGGGACAGCACGGCCACCGTGCCATGCCCGTGCCCAGGTCACAGCCGGTCACAGTGGTGTCACCCGCTCCTCGGTGGGGACAGCTCTGCCCACCGATGTCCCCTCCCTGGCCCCTCGGGCCCTGCTCGGGGCACGGGCATGTCGCGGCTCCTGTCACCACCGCGAGGGTAAAAACCCAACTGCAGCAAATACAGTTAAAAGAGGGGAAATTCCCTTTTGGGGCGGGGAAATTTCCACTTCGGGGCAGCGACCCGCCCGGAGCGGCACCTCCAGCCCGGGCCCGGGGGTTCCTGTATTTTACCCCTGTCCGGGGCAGTCCGGGGTGCTGTCACCCCTGTCACCCCTGTCACCTCTCCCGCATCCCCGAAGCCCCCCGCAGCCCCCCGCCCCCCGCGCTTCCCGGAGCATCCCTGCCCATCCCTGCCCATCCCGCTCCGGCCGGGCCCGGAGGACAGGGATAACCCATCCCAGGGATTTTGGGGAGGGGACAAGGAGCGTCCCCCGCCACTCACCTCGTCCCGGCTCGGGATACCCCGGCAGCTACCGCATCCCCGCCGGGCTCCGCTCCATCCCTCCGCCCGTCTCCCTTCCTGCCTCCTTCCCGGAGCGCGCCGCGGGCAGAGGAAGCGCGCGGCTCGGAGAGGAGGAGGGGAAAAGAAGAAGAGGGGAAAAAAAAAAAATCAAGTCGAAACCCAACCCCTACTGTTGACCATAGAAAGCTGCGAGAGACGAGCCGCGCTGGACTCAGCTCCCTCTAGAGGCACCAACCCCGGCGAGCAGTGGGGGGTTTTGGGGGGGATCTGGGGGTTTTTGGGCTCCTCGGGGGGCTCTGGAGAAGCTGAAGCATGGCCCGGTCCCGGGCACGGCGCGGTTCAGAGGTGCGGGATTGGCACCGCACAGCCTGGCGCACCCTCCTCGCCGGGCTCTCCCGGGAATCTTCGGCTCCTGCCTGGCTTTTCCAGCGGTTTTCGGAGCTTTTCCTTCAGGCTGCACCTTGAGGTTTGCCCTGTGCCTGTTTCCCCGGGCCGGGAGCCCCGTTAAAATCACGATCACAGAGTTCTCTGGTTCTTGGGACGGAGCAGGAAAAATAAAAGTCACCGGTGGCAGAGGTGACTCCCACCAAGTGCCTCGGGAAATTCGAAATGCACTGAGATTTGGGGAAATCGCAGCAGCTCGAGCAGAGAGCGAGGTGATCCAGCCCTGGAGGGCTCAGCAATCTGCCCCAGCCGCTTTTCCTCTCCTCGCTGCTTGGGGCACTGCCAGGGCCGCTGCTGGGCTGGGAAATGCCAGATAAGCAGAGCGGTTGGGGCTGGGACAGCCTGATTATCGCATCACCGCTCTGCCCAGCGGCAGCAGCGCTCCGAGCGCCCCGCGGGATGTTCTCCAGAGGCAGAGATTTTGGAATTCTTGGCTTGCCTGGTCGAGCTTTTCCAGGGAAAGTGGGAAAAGGAGGGGTGGGCTGCTGGGGACACTGCTCGGGCGCAGCCTGCCGAGGGTGGGGCTGCGCTGGCGGGGAAAAGCGGCTGGTGGAGGGCGAAGGAAAGGATTGCCGCTGTGGCTGAGGGGACAGGGAGTGGGACAGAGGTGTCCCAGCCGGAGCTGGCCTTCTGGGAGGGAAGATCGTCATGGAGTGAGGAACCAAATAACGGGGACTGTGCCCACCAGGCTGGCAGTGAGGGGGGCTGCTTCTCCCTGCAGAGAGGGTCCTGAGTGTGTTGAGGTCCCACCATCAACTTCAATTCTTGGGGTGAGTTTTGGGGGTGAATGTGGCTGATGTCCCTGCCTGTGGGTGACCCCAATGCCCCCACTGACCCATTGCACAGCCAGGCTGAGCTGTGGCCAGCTTCCAGCAGTTCTGACTCCTGCAGGACGAGTCCTGTGCCTCTGCCCACCCCTCTCACACCAATCTGGGCAGCTCCTGCCTGTTCCTCCCCACCAGCTCCCATGTAGCATCCCCAGGATCACCTCCCTGAGTGGCAGCGCTGGGGAGAACTGCTGCAATCACGAGTTCCATCTCACCCTTCCTTCCTGCAAACCACTTCCCTTCCACCTCAGATGTGTTGCACAACACCTCTGGCTGTGGAAAACCAGCTGGGAAAGTGGCACTGAGCCGCCGGCAGCAATTCCAAAATTCCTTGCTGTGAGCCACCTCTGCCCCAGGCTGCTCCTTCTCTGGTGCATCAATGCAGAAGTTTCCAGCTGGAAACCAGAATTCCTCTAATAACGATGAAGGAAGGAAGGGAGGAAGGGAGGGAAGGAAGGGAGGGAAGGAAGGAAGGAAGGAAGGAAGGAAGGAAGGAAGGAAGGAAGGAAGGAAGGAAGGAGGGAAGGAAGGAAGGAAGGAAGGAAGGAAGGAAGGAAGGAAGGAAGGAAGGAAGGAAGGAAGGAAGGAAGGAAGGAAGGAAGGAAGGAAGGAAGGAAGGAAGGAAGGAAGGAAGGAGGGAAGGAAGGAAGGAGGGAAGGAAGGAGGGAAGGAAGGAAGGAAGGAAGGAAGGAAGGAAGGAAGGAAGGAAGGAAGGAAGGAGGGAAGGAAGGAAGGAAGGAAGGAAGGAAGGAAGGAAGGAAGGAAGGAAGGAAGGAAGGAAGGAAGGAAGGAAGGAAGGAAGGAAGGAAGGAGGGAAGGAAGGAAGGAAGGAGGAAGGAAGGAAGGAAGGAAGGAAGGAAGGAAGGAAGGAAGGAAGGAAGGAAGGAAGGAAGGAAGGAAGGAAGGAAGGAAGGAAGGAAGGATGGATCCAGCAGTGCTGTAAATCCTGCGTGCAGCTCCGCGGAGCAGCCAGCCCGTGCTGCTGCAGAGCATTTGGGATGTGGAATCAACAATTCCCAGCTGGAATTGCCGCCCTGGCTCTGCCGGTGCTGGTGTGAAATGTTCCCAGCTTTCACCAGCTCCTCCTCCCTCCTGTGGCTGGTGGGGGAAAAAAAAAGAAATAAAAGAAAGAGATCGATCTGCGGATGGAAATGCGCTCAGCCGCTGTGGGGATGGAGCAGCTGGATTGGGGATTCTCGTGGTGTCTAAATCTGTGCTGGGGACGGGAAAAGGGATGGGAAAAGGGACGGGAAAGGGGAGCTGTGCTCAGCTGTGCATCGCCAGCCCTGAGTGGTGGCAGCTCGAGGTGACATCCCCACCGTGCCCGTGGGCAGAGGCTGCGCGCTGCTCCAGGCAGGGAACAGCTGGAAGGTGGGAGAATCTGGGCTTTCAGCAGTCAGGATGTCACAGCACTTCTGCCTGAGGGGGTTTGAGGGGAAAAACCTCATTCTGCAGCCAAGCAGCTGCTGGGCTCCGGAGCCACGGCTGGGCAGACAGCGACAGCGGCAGCAGCCGGGGGAAGTCGCAGGGCAGAGCAAAGCTGTCCCCTCCGTGCTGTCCCCAGCCCTGTCCCCCTGTCACTGCAGCTTGGGGCAGTTTGTGTCCGTTGTGGCCGTTTGAGCTGCTCGCTGGCCCCGATGGCCACCCCGATGGCCACCCAGGCTCCCAGCCAGCCCTCCCTGCTCCAGCTCCTCAGGAGGCTCCTGGGGGTCCCGTGGTGGCCACGGAAGCCCCGAGTGGAGGAGCTGGGGGCAGCTGAGGGGTGCAGCAGCTCCCCGAACTGGGAGCACTGGGAGGATGCCAGCAGGAAAAGCCACCCGGCCACTTGGGCTCCCTGCTGTCCTTCCCCTCTCCAGCTCCTCAGGGGGCTCCTGGGGCGCCTGGGGGGCCTGGGGGGGACACGGCAGCCCCGAGAGGAGGAGCTGGGGACAGCCGAGGGTCGCAGCAGCCCAGGGCAGCGCTGGGAGGGCAGCAGCGGGGAGAGCACGGAGTGCCTGCTGGGGAGGCTGGAGGAGCTCAGCTTCAGGGGCTGCCTGGTGATCGACACCAGCGACGTGGAGCTGCTGGTGGCTGGGGACAGGCTGGGGGACAGCCCTGAGCTGCTGGTGGCCGGGGACACGCTGGGGGACAGGCTGGGGGACACAGCTGGCAGCCACACAGCCCCACAGCCAGCGGGCAGCCAGGGGGACAGCGAGGAGGGGACAGGAAAATCCACGCTGGAACATCCCAGTGGTGACACCCCGGAGAGGTGAGAATGGGCTGGGGTGACACGGGGCAGAAAGGCCGGCTGGCTGCGGTGTCCCCGGGCAGGGAGGGTGGCCCTGAGGGACAGGGAGGAGCAGCTGATCCCGAGCAGTTGGGGTTTGCGGGAGGCTGCTCGGTTGGGTGTTAGAAAATCCATTTTTCCCCCCCGACCTCCTTCAAACTTTGCCGTGAGCCCAGTGCTCCCAGTAAGGCCCAGCTGGGACATCCTGCACCCACTGCCACTGCTGCCTGTGCTGTCCCCGCAGGTCTGGGGTCCCACCAGCTCCGGGTGACGATGGTGAAGCTGTCACCAGCCCTGAGCCAGCGCTGTCCGTGGGTTGTGATGCAGAATGGGAGAAGGAGAAGCTCCTGGAAGGTGAGGGGAGGGCTCCGAGGGAGGGGAAATCCCCCCTCAGCCTTGAGAAGCTGCCTGGTGGTCAGTGAGGAGTGGGTGGACACGGAAAACTGGCCAGGGGGTGTGGGAGGCTGAAGCATTCCTCCTGGAATGAGTCCCTTGGCTTTGGAATACCTGGAGCTGCCATGGGATCCTCTCCCAGCCGCTCCGGGGGGAATGTGCAATTCCCACATGTGGGAGGGGGAGCTCGGGGGAGTCACTGCGGTTTTGGGGTTGTTTTGACCCACAGGTGAAGGCTCAGAGTCCCCAAGAGCAGAGGTGTCCCAGAACAGGCTCTGGAGGGAGAGCAGACAGCGAAGGGATTTGGAGAAAGGTTGGTGAGAGGATGTGGAGAGTGGGAAATGCTGCTGGGAGCACCTTGGGGAAGGTGCAGAGCTGGAGCAGCACCAGCAAAACTGCCCCTGGCACTGCCCTGGGGGAGGCTGTGGCCTTGCAGGGCTGTCCTGGTGGTTCTTCCAGGGAATATTTTATTATTCCAAGGGAATAACCTTGGGATGCTGCTGGGCACAGTGGGCAACACCTGGGATTAGCACAGCCTGTCCCAGTTTGCCATCAGGGGACAGGGGACATCTGCTCCGTGCCACGGAGGATGCCAGGGTGACAAAATGGCACAGCAGGGCTGGGGGCAGAGAGAAAGGGTTTTTTTCCCAGCTCAGCTGCTGGTATCAGTTACACCAGAATCGAGCTGTGCACACAGACACTTTGTCAGCACTGACATCATCTCTTCCCTGTTTTCTCCCACTGCAGATTCCTGCTCTGGGAAGTGTGGTGGGAAGGGAAGAGGAGTCTCTCCTGAGTGGGGCTGCAGAAAGCCCTGCAAAGCCCTGGGATGTGCTCGGGAGGTGAGCCAGGGAGAGCAGAGCCCTGCTGGGGAGAGAAATAAACTGCCAGAGGGCAGGGTTAGACAGGATTTCGGTAGGAATTCTTCCCTGGGAGGTGGGGAAGGGCTGGGGTGGAATTCCCAGAGAAGCTGTGCTGCCCCTGGATCCCTGGACGTGTCCAAGGCCAGGCTGGAGCACCGTGGGACGGTGGAAGGTGTCCCTGCCCATGGCAGGGGTGGAATGGGATGGGCTGTAAGGTCCCTTAACGCAACCCTGCCGAGGATCCTGTGGCTCTAAATCTCCTCGGAGCACCAGGTGGCACTCTCCGACTTCCCACCGAGCCGAGCTGAGCCGGGCCAACCCGGCTGGGAGCCGCAGGCAGCGCTGGCTCCTTGCGCCACGCCCGGCTCGGGGCTGCGGGGACCAGGGGACAGCAGGGCAGGACGAGGGGACAGCGAGTGACCAGCTCTGCACGGGCCCAAGCGGTTTTCCAGGGTTTTTTGGGTGGGTGGACTCACCTTCCGCACCCTCAGCAAATCCCAGAGCTGTAAAAATCCCACCCAACCAAACCCTGTTGTTCACCAGGTTTGGCACACAGTTCCCTCTGGGGGTCCCGAGGGGGTCAGGGCACCTTTCCTGTGGTGTCATCTGTGTCCCCAGCCCTGGGTTGTCACCCTGTGCTGGCTCTGGGCTCTACAGGGACACAGAACATGAGACTCCAGGCAAAGTGCTTCTCACATGGAGCAGATTGATCAAATTGATTGAAAATCCCACCAAACCCAGGCCTGTTGCTGTAACAGCTCCTGGGCTGTGCTGGGCGTTCATCACTGCCAGCTCCTGTTTTCCAGGCGTTGGAAGAGCTGCCAGGCTGCTCAGGACAAAATTCCATACAAACACCCCTTGGATTATCTGTATAAACACGGGAAAGGCAGGGGAGGCTGAAAAATCGATTTAGGTGAGAAATCCGACCCACCCTGTGCTGAGGGTGAGTCCTGAGGCTCAGGATTTTGGGGAGGCTCCCAGATCCTTGGGATGGAGCACAGGGAGTGCAGAGGAAGGGATCTGGGACAAGCTCAGAAGGTCCTGCAGGTCTGGGATGGTGTGGCCGAGCAGCATCTCCATGCCTGGGTGGATTCCTGCTGGGAGAACACGCTGGGAATGAAATTCCAAAGGCATTTTCCTGGCTGTGTGTGTGTTCCTGATGGGTTTGCCTCTCTCCCCGAGGTTTCCTGAGGATGGATGCAGCAGAAGCTTCTGGCTGCTTTGGGAGAAGCTGGGCACGGCTGGCAGCAGGTGGGGCAGGAGCCTTTGGAACGGGCTGAGGTGAGTCTGGAAGAGAAAAACGCCACCGGAGCTGTGACAGGGGACATTCCCCAGGCTGGCTGTCACCGTGGTGCGCTCTGGTCACATTTCTGCCTCTTCCAGCACACCATGGTGGCACTGCAGGCGCTTGGGCAAACGTGCTTCAAACTGCAGTGCTGCATAAATCCCTTTTGGAAAAGCTGGGGTGTCCTGCAGCCAAACCCCACATGCTTCTGTCGAATTTTCTTATGAAATGAGTCCAGTTTTGAGTCTCCTCTGTGAGCAGCTCGGTTCAGCACTCCCTGCCTCAGTTTCCCCGTTCCTGGGAGGGGCTGCAGAGCAGATCCTCCCCTCCAGAGCACCCCGTGGGTCACTGCCAGACCTATAAATACCTCTAAATTTCCGGCTGATGGGAGCTTCGGGCAGGATCAGCCCCCGGTTATGGACACCTCCATCCCCCCGGGGAATTCCCGAGCCTTCCCGCAGGCAGGGAGAGAGGAAAAAGTGACTTCCTTCACTCCGGGCAAAGGAAGAGCCCGTCTGGAGCTGGGCAGGGGGCTCTGTGCCCTCTCTGCCCGCCGGGCACTTGTGCCTGGGGTCACCTCAGCTGTCCCCGGGGTCACCTCTGCTGTCCCTGGGGTCACCTCTGCTGTCCCTGGGGTCACCTCAGCTGTCCCCGGGGTCACCTCTGCTGTCCCTGGGGTCACCTCAGCTGTGCCCGGGGTCACCTCAGCTCCCCGTTTCTCCCTCCCGCACAGACCAGACACATTCTCGTGTCTCCAATCGCCGCATCCGGGGCTGGGAAGCTCCCAAAAAGCTCGGGAAGCAGCGCCAGGGGTCTCAGCCGTAGCGGCCGGGCTGTTCTCCCCCCGTGCCCCGTGCGTGGGCAGGGCAGGGCAGGCTCGGAGCGCTCTGGGAAGCAGCCGGAGTTCCGGGCGATGCTTCTCCGGGTGAACCCCGCAGCCCGGAGCCGCACAGAGGCTCCTTTGAGCCGCGGGGGTGTCTGCGCTGAGCAGACCCCGATTCACAGCCGGGCAGATACAGGCAGGACACGCCTGGCGCCGCGCCCGGAGCAGCAGCCGCTGGGAATTGCTGGTGTCCAGCTTCTCCCGGGGAGAAAACAGGGCTGGAGGCGGTGGGGTGCCAGCGGCTGGGCAGCCCTGGGGTGCCCCGTGGTGGCTGTAGGTCCGGTTTGGGGCAGGGGACAGCCCGGGGGTGGCAGTGGGCAGCAGGGCTGGGGGGACAGTGCCGCTCGGTGTCACTTCGCTCGCTGAGGTTTGTCCCTCCGTCCCTCCCCAGGTGCAGCCCCTGGCAGGGGCGGGGAGCTGCTCCGGAGCTGCCAGCCGCCCCCGGAGCACGGATGGGTGCTGCTGCCTCCTCGCTGCCCAGCCCGGGCCCGAACTGCTCCTCAGCTCCAGCTCCTGCCTCTCCTTTGCCCTCGGCTTCATGAAAATACCACATTTTCCTTTTCCCGGTCTTGGGAAGTACCCTCGGGTCTCCCCCCACCTCGACTGCCACGGCCTGCCTTCGGTTTGAATTTATTTTTATTTTTTTTTCAGATGAAGCATTTACCGTGACTAAAACGTTCTCACTTCTCCCTCTTGATTATTCCCCTTTCCTTATTAAACAGCTCTGTGTTGAATTATTTTCCCTCCTTCCCCAACCCTTCCACCCTCCAGCTTTTTGATTATTTATTCTCCGTGGGTTTGAAGGGCTTTATTCATTAATTCCGTTGCCAGAAGAGGCCTCTGGATTTGTCCCGCTGTCACTGTAAAAGGATCAGCGGGATCGGTGATCTCCATCCCCTGGGGGTGAAACTTTACAGAGATTTGGGAAAGGGCTTGGCTACTGTCCTGGGTAGTGGAAGGCAGGAATGAGACGATTTTTAGAGTTCCTCCCAATCCAATCCCTTCTGAAGCTCCCCTTTACTTTCCTCGGGGTGCAGAACGAGCATCCCAACCCCACAGCTCACCCCATCGCTGCCCTGCCCTGCCCCGGCTGGCAGCGCTGACCTCCCAGCATTCCCAGGCCGCCGGCACGGGCCGGAGGAGCTGCTGGCAGCGCCGCTCCTGCTAATCTGGGAATTGTATGCCAGGAAGCTCCACACCCAGCCGACCTGCCGGGACAAAGCCTGCGCTCAGCGCTGCGGCGCTCCCCGGGCTTCCCCCCGAGCGGCCCTGGCTGCTGCAGAGCGATCGCGGGGCTTTGCTAGGCTCCTCCGGACGGAGTTTGGAGTGGGATGCTCGCTCAGCTGCCTGCTGATCCTGCCGGCCCCCGGGGAATGTCACCAAATGGGGATGCAGCGCCCAAAGTGAGCTGAAAGGAGGGCTGGGAGGGAGATGCACTGGCTGGAGCGCTCCGTGATCATCGCCGGGGTGTTTTGTCTGGACCCTGACAAATTCAGGGTAAATTCAGGGTAAATTCAGGGTAAATTCAGTGGCAAATTCAGGGGCAAACTCAGGGCAAATTCAGGGCAAATTCAGGGGCAAAGTCAGTGGCAAATTCAGGGCAAATTTAGGGTAAATTCAGTGGCAAATTCAGGGCAAACTCAGTGGCAAATTCAGGGCAAATTCAGTGGCAAAGTCAGTGGCAAATTCAGGGTAAATTCAGTCACAAATTCAGGGCAAACTCAGTGGCAAATTCAATGGCAGATTCAGGGTAAATTCAGTGGCAAATTCAGTGGCAAATTCAGTGGCAAAGTCAGTGGCAAATTCAGGGTAAATTCAGTCACAAATTCAGGGCAAACTCAGTGGCAAATTCAATGGCAGATTCAGGGTAAATTCAGTGGCAAATTCAGTGGCAAATTCAGTGGCAAATTCAGTGGCAAATTCAGTGGCAAATTCAGTGGCAAATTCGTGGCAAATTCACACAGCCATGGTTGTTTTCCTGCCGCCGTGGCTCGGCAGAGCTGCCCTGGCAACATCCCCTTCCCGTGATGCTTTCCCAGGTACCAAAACTCTCTGTCCTTGACACATCCTTCGAAGCCTCGAGCTCCAAATAGACTCCACCGCTGTGCAAAAACCACCCGAGATTTCCCGGGGCGAAGGGAAAGCTGCAGAAAACGCGGGTGTTGTTATTATTAGCAGCCAGCCTGTGCCAGGGCAAGTGTCAAACGCCACGGAGGTGAGGGGAGGAAGGGTTTGACCCGGCTGAGTGGCTCCTCCCGGGGTTTGGGGCACCTCTGAGGGTGGCATCTGCTGAGTGATGCCACTCAGGGGCAGCCTGGCCTTTCCTGGCATCTCCAGTCACCATGGGAAGTGGATGCTCCATCCCTGAAATTTTCTAGGAATGGTTGGACAAACCTCAAAAATCCCGCAGTTCCATGGCAGGGACAACTTCCACCAGCCCAGCTTGCTCCAAGCCCTGTCCAGTTTGGAGCTATTTCATCTCTAGAACACTTCCAGGGATGAAAGAGGTGCCGTGCCGGGCCGGGCTGTGCTCGGGGAGCCGCTGGGCCGCCGGAGGTCACTTGTCACCTTGTGACGCTGCCACATCCTGCCGGCGGTGGTTGAGGCTGGCTGTTCACAAACAGCGCCGTGCTGCGAGAGCAGGGCGAGCTGCTCACGGGCCGGGAGTGATAAAAACCCTCTGCCAGCCTCCCCTGCGCCGCTGGAAAAGCAGGATCCAGCGCTGGAGAGCTTTTCCAGCTGCGGAGGTGGTGGGATGGCTCAATCCCTGCTCCTGCTGCACCTCCAGCACCTCCAAAAATCCCTTCTCACGTCCTCATCCATGCAGGATTCTGCACCAACGTGGAGGGGGAGAAAAGCCTGGAATAACGTCCAGGCTGAGACGTGCAGAGCTGTTGTAAAGTTGCATTACAAATGTGAGCCGCTCGGATATTCCAGCGATCCGAGCCAACAGAAGAGAATGTTTAAAATGAAATATTCATGGGGATCCTCAGCCTGTGCGAGCGATAGAGCTCTGCTGCCTTCTGTGGACTCACACTAATTTATCTTTTATTATGACCCATTTGTAGGATGATGGGGCAGGGAGGCTCCAGGCGGTCGCCTCCAGCTTCAGATCCCAATTTATATTTTTTTTTTTATTATTTTCAGGTGCTCCAAAAGCACGGAACAGCTCCACGGTCTGTGCCCCAAATTTGAAACCGCTAAGGATGTAGCCTGGTATTTCTGACACACCAAACTCGAGCTCTGGCACAGCAGATGTTCCTCCCTCCCTGGCAGCTCAGACAGGCCACAGGGTCCCCTCTGTGCCACTGGCACCGCCCTGGGGCCGCCGGGTTTGTCCCCTCTGTGCCACTAGCATCACCCTGGGCCATCAGCAAACCGACAAAGGGCACTCACAGCCCCGGGCCAGATGGGAGAAATATTTGCCAAACAAAGGCTCTATTTGCAAGGAAATCCTCTGACTTTCTGCCTCGAAGAGAGCAATGATTCAAGCTCTGGCGCAGGCGTGGGTTGGAAATTCTCCTGTCATGGGCTGAGCGGTTCTGCCATGGCTGCCTGGCTGCTTTTCCGGGCAGATATCATCCCTGCTTTACATTTGGGAATGATTTGAATCCCTCTGTAGGCTCCAGATGCACCTATTTCGTGGCTGGAATTGTTCCAGGGGAGGTTGGACAGGGCTTGGAGCAAGCTGGGCTGGTGGAAGGTGTCCCTGCCATGGAACTGGGGGATCTTTGAGGTCTGTCCAACCTGTCCTGGAAAACTTCCAGGGATGGAGCATCCCAACTGCTGCATCCACACAGCCACCTCTGCTCGGCGCAGCAAACAGCTTTGGGGTCTGGATGTAAAACACAATATAACGTTACCTGGAATCCTTAAATCCCCGCAAAACAAACCACTTCTGCCGTTCCCTTTTCTCCTTCCCAGCTGGAAATTCTGCCCAGCTCTGGCTCTTCCCTCCCCGCCCGAGCCTGTCCTGGTTTATGACACCGGCACGGCGTCCCGATTGATTTACATGCGGAGTCAATAAAGAGTCGCTCCCGCCCCGCGCTGTCCCTCGGTCCCTTGTCCCCGCTCGGGTGACTCAGCAGCGCGGAGCACAAACATGACTAACTCCTGCCTCTCCGGCGAACAGCGATTTCGGGGCTTTGCGCAGCTCCGTTCCCCGCGCCGCTGGCAGCTGCAGAAGCACCGCCCTGGCACGGCGTGACTCATCCCGAGGAGGGGATGGCCGGTGATGTCCGGTGATGTCCGGTGATGTCCGGTTGGTGTCCGGCTGCTCCCGGACCGATCGAGCCCCGGCAGCGGGGCTGGAGAGAGGCACAGCCGGAGCAGCTCCTCCTGCAGGAGCTGCGCTGGCAGCTGGATGTGTCCGGTGCCTTGAAATCAGATCCCAGGCTGCGTATTGCCCATCCGCCCGGGGCTGTTTACTCCGCACAAGGGTTGGGACACTCCGGGAGGGTTTACCCATCTCGGCTGGGGTTTGCATCCAGCCTCTCCTCACCCTCTAGCACCATGGCGTGGGCTTGCGGACCGAGGATTCCCCTCACCTGGGAGGGACAGCCACCCCCCTTGAGGGTGGAAACGTGTCTGAGGAGGTTTTGTTAGCCCACACCCAGTCCCCAGTTTGAGGTGAGGGAATATATATGTGTGGAGGGAATAATATGGAAGGAATTCTTCCCTGGGAGGGTGGGGAGGCTCTGGCACAGAGTGCCCAGAGAAGCTGTGGCTGCCCCTGGATCCCTGGAAATGTCCAAGGCCAGGCTGGACAGGGCTTGGAGCAACCTTGGGATGGTGGGAGGTGTCCCTAACCATGGCAGGGGGTGGAATGGGATGGGATTTAAGGTCCTTTCCAATCCAAACCATTCCATGATCCCACAACAGCAGGATGTGCAGGGTGCCAGGGCTGTGCTGGCACAGGATCCCTTCCCATGGGAGCATCCCCTGAGCATCTCCAGTGACATCCAAGCAGGAGCAGCAGTGCTCCAGCCTGGCAGCCCTTTCCTCCCGCTGTCACCTGGAGGAGCCCAGGCAGGGTGTCTGCACCCCCCGTGCCAAGGCAGCAGCC
Source organism: Entomyzon cyanotis (assembly GCA_024500445.1). Lineage (NCBI taxonomy): Eukaryota > Metazoa > Chordata > Aves > Passeriformes > Meliphagidae > Entomyzon > Entomyzon cyanotis. Next base: position 3,533,825 of record JAKEPQ010000908.1, on the reverse strand, counting down.
TCTGCCTGTCCCCCCACCCTCGGGGACACGCCCGGTGTGACACGGTGGTGGCCCAGCCCAGCAGCAGGCCCTGGGCCGCTCGGCTCGCCAGGCTGTCACTCAGCAGGAAGGAAGGCGTGCGGTTTGCTCGGCGAGGGCTGTAATTAGGCTGATTGGCACTAACTTGCCTCCAAAAGCCGGGAGGGGAGGAGGGGAGGAACCGCAGCTCAGCCATTTTCTGCGGGGCTTTGATCGCACGGAGGGAGCCACGACAGGGCTGGGCTCTGTCCCCTCTCCGTGATGCTCCCCTGAGCCCTTTCACACCACACCACCCCAAGACGAGCCTCACCGCTGTGCCTTGCCTCAAACCAGCCCGGCCCAGCATCCCAAACTCGGGCTGGGATGGAGCAGAGACCGCCTGCTGCTGGCAGGGCACTGCGGGCTCTGTGCCCGGGCTGGAGCCGGAGTGCATTTCCTGCCGGGCTCCGATAAGCTGTGCCTCCATTCACGGCTGTGCGCTGACCACAGGCCACATGAGAGGGGCTGCTGGCCCACTTGGGAGCGCAGGAAATGCTGCTTGGGCTGGCAATCCATCCCTGGGAGCTGCTGGAAGGAGAGGCTGAGATGATGACAGAGCAGGGATTGGGGTGGAGCCTTTGGGGTTCCTTCAGAGGTTGGTGGGATGTGATCCCAGCACTTCTCGGGGTCACTCTGGAGCTGCTGGCTGCTTGGGAATTCTGCCCATGGATCACAGAATTCCAGACTGGTTTGGTTTGGGAGGGACCTTAAAGCTCATCCCATTCCATGGGCAGGACACCTCCTGCTATCCCAGGCTGCTCCAAGCATTGTCCAACATTGACAGGGACCAGTTTGCTCTAGGTTCTGCCCTGATGTGTGGGAGAAGGGCTTGGAGGTTTTCCTGGGATATCAATTTGCCCTTGGGGTGATGCAATTCAGGCCGTTATTGATGCTCCCACATGGGCACAGCCGAAATGGGTGAAAAGCAGCCGATTTGGGGCAAAGCTGGGGAGGATTTTGGAGGTGGCTGCGGCCAGGTGACACCTGAGGGGCAGGGCAGGGCACGGCCGGTGAGCCAGGAGGGCTGGGCAGTGCCAAACCTCCCGGGCAACGCGCAGGAGGGATGGGAAATGAGCAACGAGGCTCTTCCCTCACCCACCCTGCCACCCCGGCCCGGGCTGAGGGTACAGCTGGCAGCCCCAAGCCCTGCTCCACCCCCAGTTAACCCGTGTTTGCTTATTAGGGAAGTCACAAGCCTGTGCAAACACTTGCATTTGCTTTCGATAAAGCCGAGGGACAAAAACCCCTGCCCGTGAGGCGCGGCAGGGCTCCTCCCGGGCTCTGGGGCTCTCCCGAGGGCCAGCTGCCAAATCCTCAGCATCCCTCCCTGCCCCAGCGCTGTCCCCTGTCACCCGCTGGCTGTCCCCAACCCCGCTGCTCTCCCCCAGCCGCGCCGCTTGTCCCAAGCTTGGCCCGGTGTCGCTAACGGCAACTGCTAATTGTTCTCGCGCTCTGTACTATATTTAATCCCCCACTATTATTTTTTCCCCTTTTAATCATAAAAAGCCTAAATTTCCCTCGGGGAAGGTTATTGGCTCGAGTGTGGAAATATACCTGTGCCTTGCATGGCGCTGGGCCACCGGGGCTTTGGCTGTATTTTTAAATCCAAGTACAAAGTGTCTTCCACGCCAGGGTTGTTTAACCCTTCCCGGGAGGCAGAGAGGGAGGATGGAGCAGGGCAAATCCTGCTTCAAATCCTTGACTTTTTCTGCTGCAGGAAAAGGCAAATCCTTTCCTTTTTCTGCTTGGAGCAGGATGGGTTTGGATGGGTGGACAGCAAGAGTGGGATTTGAGAATTTTGCCCTATTTTCCTCCGGCAATTCCTCGATTTTCCTCTCTCCCAGACCCACCGAGTGTCACCTCCCTCCCAGGCCGCCTCCTGCCACCCCTGCAGATGCGTGGGATGGCTCGGGTGCCCCGAGGTAACCCGGAGCCTCAACACCTTTGAGGATGTGGGCCAAAGTCATCCAGTCTGAGAGCTATTTCGGGGAGCTCGGCTGCTCCCGCGGGATCCTTGGCACAGCCGCCGCCGGAGCCGGCCGGGCACAGATGGGACGGGCGGGAGGGAGGGAGCTGCTCCCGTCTCCAGCGCTAATGAAGTCACCCGAGGGGGCTCAGCCCTTCCCCCGCAGACCTTGGGGCGCCTTTCAGGCTGCTGCTGCAGGGGGAGGTTTGGGTTTGCACGGATTTGGGGTCTCACGCTCGTTGCTGGGGGTTTTCTGTGCCAAAGGAGCGAGTTTGTTCATCCCATTTGCTGCTCTGGGCTGGGAAATCCTGGCTCAGAGGGAGAAATGGGGTTGAAACAGTCCTTTTTTGTGGCGGCTGGAGTTTGGGGTCAGCCCTGCCCCGATGCTGCTGCTCTGTGGGGTGGGAGGAAGGGGCAGCAGTGTGAAAAGATCCACACAGAGCCCCGGCAGGCTTTGAGCTGGTCTGGGGACAGCAGCGGGGTCAGAGCCAGCAGGGCGAGGGGACAAACTCCCGAAAGTCCCCTCCTCTGCGTGACCCTCAGCAGAGCCCTGTGCTCCCTGCTCCGCTCGGCACAAGGGACCGAGTGTCTCCCTCCCTCCTCCTCCAACAAAGGCTGCCACAGTCATTTTTCTCCTTCTCCTTCCAAGCGGTTTCACCCTTGATTCCCCGGCCTCGATTTGGGATTCCTGAGGAGAGCAGAAGGGGCCCTGGCAGGGCGCTGGGATGGCGTTTGGGCACCACAACCCTCCTGCCCTCCCCAGCCGCCACACCTTCTCCATCCCCTCCATCCACCATGGGTTTGCTCCCAAAGCATTTGGGCAAACTTAACCTCCAAGTGGGCTCCTGTTGATCCCTCACGGGGGAAACACAACCCTGGGTGATCTGCTCTGGGAATCCAACACCATCCCACTCCAGGGAATGCTCCTTCCCGGCGGGAAGGGTGGGCAGGTGAGGGGAGCTTTGCCAAGGGAGCATCCCGCGGGCAGGGAGGGGAGCCGGGCAGGGAGGGGACCCTGCAGCTCGGAGCCTTCAAAGCAGCAATTTCAGCATGAGAAAGGAATGTGGCTGCCGGCCCTGCCAGCGATGGGATGGGATGGGATGGAGGCTGTGCCTCAGGAACAGGGATGACTTCTGCTGGCCTGACTCACTGACTGCCTCCTCGCAGCCGCTTCCTCTCCAGGAGAGAGAAACTCCCAGTTTTTATTTATCACACGGCTCAAAGTAGGGGGCGAGGAAGGAAATGTTCTTATTTTTAACTGCTCGGTCTCCCCGGGGCCTGGGCCAGTGCTGGCGCGGTGAGGTGGCCACCAGGAGCATACCGGTGGCCAAGGCTCCCCCTCACCTGAGCACTGCAGGGTTTTGGGAGCTCCCCACGGGCTCTGAGCCCAGGCACGGAGTGTCCCTGCAGGCTGGGAGCACCCGAGGGACCCTGGGCAGGGTGGGGACACTCAGGGTGGGCATCGTGGGGGCTCAGTGTGGGCACAGCCACGCTGAGAGCAGCTGAGAGCCACCGAACTCATGGAAAATACACTTTTTTCTCTCCTCAAAGCCACCTGCCCGTGCTGCTGCTCGTGTGGGGACAAACCTTGGGGGCTGCTGGATGTCCCTATTTGTGCCCACCATAGGGACAGAGCTGTCACCATTCCCGGGGTGCCGGGTGTCCCTCATTGTGCCCACCACAGGGACAGAGCTGTCACATCCCAGGGCTGGAGGATGGGAAGGATTTCGTCCATCCTAGTCCATGCAGGGAGGATTTGGAGACGTTCTGTCACCATTCCTGGGATGCAGAGTGGGCAGAGGGACACCCCTGGAACATTTTGGGTTCTCCACCTTCGGCTGAGCTGGAGACATTCAGTCCTGAGCACAGCACGGACATTGTCACTCCCTTGGAGTGGGGACAGAACTGCCTCTGTCCTGAGTGGGATGGACACTTCCAGAGGCTCCATCCTGCTGTTCCCAGTCCTCCTGAGTGGCAGAAACAAGGCCAGATGCCTGTTTGCTCAGTGCCATGGGGGTTTTTGCACTCCCAGAGGGTTTTTTGCACTCCCAGAGGGTTTTCTCACCCACTGAGGCTGGTGGCACTGGCGTGGCACTGCCATGGTGACCCTCAGCTGACGAGCTGAGATCAGAAACTCATCTGGGCACAGAATTTTGGTCTTTGGTTCCTTGGGGCTTTCCTTGAGCTCCTGTTGTGAAACCTTCATTTGCTTCTAAAAGCAGCAAGTTGGCTTTTTTTTTTTTTTTTTCCTTCTCATGATCTTCTCTTTTCCCCCTCTGTTGCCCTGAGATAAAGGCTTCTAAATTTGTCCTGTGCTGAAAACGCAGCTAATCCTGATGGACCTGAATTCCCATCTCCCCCCCCAGAGGAATTGCACTAATTTTTTTTTTTTCCCTTTGTTCTGCCAGGGGACCTGTCCGTTTCCTAGTGGAAAGAAAAAGAAAAAAAAAAAATCACTATTTAGGGCAAGGTTTGTATTCCCGAAACCTGTGTTTGTTTGCGAGAAAAGAGGACAGGAGGAAAATAAATGAGAAAAGCATCATGCTGCTTCTTTCCTTTTTTTTTTTTTTTTTTCCCTTCCGATATTGTTTTTACAGCAGGCAAGTTTTAATTAAAGCGAGGAACTGGGTCGCTTGTGCTGTCCAGAAGATGCTCTGAGGACATGGTCCTTTCCCACCAGTGTTAATTTGGGAGCCCAGAGCTGCTGGGCCAGCCCGGAGGTGTTGGGAATGCTCCTTGAAGGGTTCAGGCTGGGCTCTGGAGGAGGCTGTGGGGGTCTCTCCATCCTCCCCACAGCTCCTGGAGGTGATGGAGGGGTTGGCTGTGACATTTTGGGGCGCTGGGTGAGCCCTGCAGGGGGACAGGGAGGGTTTGGCACGCCGTGGGGACAGCAGGGATGGGGGCGGCGAGAGGCAAAGCAGGTGCGAGCTGGGAGCGGCGAGCTGGCAGGAGCCACCTGGGCTTCAGGAAGCCACAAGTGCTCGCCTGGGGCAGAAAAATCCACCGAGAGCCGCTTCGTCCTCACCTGGGGCTCCCCCCTGCTCCGGGCGGGGCGGGATCCCGGCAATGCGCGGGCCGAGGGGACAGGGACAGCGACAGGGACAGGGACAGGGACAGGGACAGGGACAGGGACAGGGACAGGGACACAGCTGCGGCTGCCGGGGTGTCCCGGGGTGAGGAGGGGGCTGCACCGAGGGGTGGCACCGGAGGGGCTGCGGCAGCGAGCTCTCGCTTTTGCCGATGGCTGCGGAGGGTTGGGGGCTCCCCGCGACCCCCGAGCGATCGGAGCCGTTCCGAGAGGGGGAGCCCCGGGCAGGACCCCCGGGATGGGCGCTCCGTGCGGGCTGCAGCGGCTGAGCGGCCCGGGGGGGCGGCTGGGGGCTCCGTGCTGGGGTCGGGGGTCGGGGAGTGGAGTCGGGGGAGCGCGGCCGGGGGGACACTGCGGGCACTGGGGGGACCTTGCGGACACCGAGGGGACCCTGCGGACACCGAGGGGACCCTGCGGGCAGCGCAGCCCCCGCACCCCCGGCCCCCCCGACGGGAGGCGGGTGCGGGGGGAGGGGCCTGTCCTCCCCCCCCGTCCCGGGCGGCCCCGGCTCCCCTCCCCGCACGCTGCTGCCGGCGGGACTTCCTGATCCCGCTGCATTGGCCGCAGGTAGCGCAGCCGTGCGGGACGGGACGGGGCACGGACAGACGGACAGAGCCCATGCGGACCCTCGGCTGAGCTTCATCCCCCGCCCCCTCCTCCTCCTCCTCCTCGTCTTCCTCCTCCCTCCCCGCCCGGCTCCCTTCCTGCCCGGCACATGTAAAAGTTGTGCGTGGAGCTCCGCTCCCGTCCCGCTGCCGGCGCTGCTGGCGGCAGAGCCGGGCTGCGACCGTCGCCCCGCGGAGCAGAGAGCCCTGCAGCCCCCCCGGAGCGGGGACACCCCGGCCCCGCTCGCCCATGCTGGATTTCGGCCCGGGAAGGTGACTGCAGGAGGAGGAAGCGGCGCCGCGCCGGGTCAGGGTAACCATGAATGAGATGTCGAGTTTCCTGCACATCGGGGACATCGTCTCCCTGTACGCCGAGGGCTCCGTCAATGGCTTCATCAGCACCCTGGGGTGAGTGAGGAGCTCCCCGGGCCGCCCGCCGGTGATTCGGGGATGGACGGGACGGGACAGGGGTGCCGAGCCGGAGCGCACCGGGAAAAGGAGCCGGGAAGCTCCGGGCGCTGCAGCAGGGATGGGAGAGGTGCTGGCCGGGGGAACAGGGTGTACCCGGGCTCGTCCCCGGGCTTGTCCCCGGCTCCAGCTGCTGTCAGGGGCAGGACGTGGCCCTGGAAGGACCCTCAGCCCTCTTTCCCTGGCCAGAAGCCCCAGTTAGGGGCTGGGGGTGTGAAATGGGCATTAGCAGCAGGAGGGGTCAGTGGGGCGAGGAAGGGGACGTGTGAGGGGGAGACTCGGGCAGCCGGGACCCCTCCTGGGCAGGGGGCACTCTGTGTTCCAGCCCTGCCCAGTGTGGCCGGAGGCTGCCAGCCCCTGGGCAGGCAGCGGTGGCTCTCACTGTCCCCCTCAGGTCGCACACAGCCGGTGGTCAGCGGGAAGCGCTGCGGGGCCACCAAGCCGGGGCTGCCCGTGGCTACCAAGCGCCGCTCGGGGCTGGGGGACAGGGCAGGGCCAGCTCCGGCCTGAGGCTGCTCCCTGGATGTGGCAGCGCGGGCTGGGGATCTCCCAAACCTGGGGAGCCCTTGGGGACCTGTCCCGTGTCACTGCCGTGTCCGCGCCAGCCCACGCTGCTGCTGGAGCAGCTCCTGGGCAAAGCCAGGCCAGCGATGCCCTCTCCATCCCCCGGGAACGTTTGCCCCGCGGGTGGGCGATGAGAAGGGCTCCGACAGGGCCGCCCTGGGGCACGGGTGGGTTTCTCCTTACCCTGGCTCAGGAACCCAACGCGTGCCCGCAGCCCCGGGCAGGACAGGGGGGCCGTGGGGCCGTGCCAGCGCTCCTGCCCCACGCTGCGTGGGGGAGAGGCTGAGCTCAGGCAGGAATGCTGACTTGGATGGGATTCCTGGGGCAGGAGCTGCCCGGCTCTATAATCTGCGCTGAATGCACTTGCTCCCACATGCCTGTGCCGCAGCGGAGCCGCGCATACCTGCGCCCACACGTGTTCCCTCACCCACCGCCGGGCACGTGTGGCCTCTGCGCTGCTGCCCACCGGGGCTCCCTCCACCTGGCTGCCCAGAAATGGGGTGCAGGGGTGCCCAGGATCCCCGGCTGTGCAGCTAAAGGTCGGGCAGCAGGTCCTGCAGGTGCAGCCTGGCCGTGCCGGCTCTTCCTACATCCCTTGGGGACATGCCCATGGGGTGTTTTTTGGGAGGTCTCCTTGGAGCTGTCGCAGTGCCATCCCGAGGCGGGGGATGCTGTGCCTCGTGGAAATGGGGTCTGCAGGAGGCTCGGCAGGGACCCCGCACGTTGTTGGCCCCAGAACGTGTCCCTGTGGCTCAGTCAGAAATGCGTGGACTCTTCAGAGCTCTGATCCCTTTTTGCCAGGTGTTTTTCCAGGCTTCCTCAGAAGCACCTGGAGAGCAGATCTTGCTTGGAGAACCTCTTAACCCCAGCCCCAGCACATCCTCTGCTCGGCAGCCGCACTTTCCCAGGGTTTTGCTTCCTGCAGGTTCTTTTCCCCCAGTCTGAAATAGTTTTCCCTGGTGCCCTGCGACCTGGGAGACCCAACCACGCCTTAAATCACTCCTGCGATAAGGGACCAGGTGACTCACCGAGAGTGCTCCTCCTGCCACGGGGACCTTATTTAGCTCATTTGCAAGGCAAACAGCTCTGCCAGCCCACGCGGGCGCCCTGCGGAAGCGTTCCTGACATCCTTCCTTGTGGAGGGACTGGCTGTGGGATCGCCGCGGGTCCGCAGCGGGATCCTCTCGTTATGGGGTGACAGGGAGTGTCCCCAGCTGCTGGTCACCGGTGTCACATTCAGGGTGTCACATTAAGGGTGGGGGTTGTGACAGCCCTGTGGAGGAGCCCTGGGGGTCTCCGGGGTGTGGGGTGGAAGTGGGGGGAGCCCTGCAGCCCCCATCTGAGCCCCCTCTGCTCCCAGCGCCCCCAAATCTCACCGTCAGGGCCGCCAGGCACAAAGCCTCCCTTTCACCCCCTCTCTGCAGTGGGCGTTTGCTCGTGAGCAGGAAAAACATCCCGGCAGGGGTGTGGAGCTCAGGCTGGGCTAGGTGGGAATGCCAAGATACCCAAAGCGGCTGAAATGCTCGAGTCAGCCCAAAAATGTCCCGTGGGAAGCGAGAACTGGGCTGAGGGCTGGTCACAGCACCCCAGAGTGACCTTTGAGGGGCTGGGAGTACGGGATGGTGCACTGGAGAGGACAGAAGTGGTTTTGGGGATGTGGGAAGTTGCCAAGGAGGATTTTGTGCTTCCCCATCCCTGCCAGGGGCTCAGGACTGGCACTCGCAGAGGGAAGGGTGGGTGACAAAGCCAGCTGGGTGCCAGGCGGCTGTTTGAGGGGAAATAACACCTGTAGCTGTGGCTGCAGGTGGATTTCGGGGTGGAGCAGCGCGGGGAGATGCAGTTGGTTAAAGGGTAACTCCAGCTGCGCCGGGTCAGGATGATCCCGTCCCTGCCGGGGGGAGGAGGAGGAGGAGGAGGAGGAGTCCGAGCCCTCCTGGCACCGGCACAGCACCAAAAAGATGCATTTTTGTGGCTGCCCTGTTCTCTTTGCTCTCTTTCCTCCCTGGGACAGTGCCCACCCTGTACCCCGAGGGTGGCAGAGGGACTGATCTGACCCCATAGCCGAGCTCTCAACATCCTCCTCCTCCCTTTCCTCACCTCCAGGCATTTCTAGGCTCTGGATTGGGGTGCTCCTGCCCTGGCTGGGGTTTCCCTTCCCGAGGCACCCTGAACACGGCGTGCCCGAGCTCCGCTTGGCATCGTCTGTGCCACACCTGGGGAAGGTTTCTGCCCAGCCCGGCGGGTTCAGGAGGGTCCGGCTGCCCTGCATTTTGCAGAGCTGGACGATCTCCTCCTCCCCTGACCCCGGGGAAGGCTGTGCCTCGCACGAGGCCAAGCGCTCTGGCCCCGGGCCAGGGAATCACTTTGTGCTCGGGATTTGGAAGCGCCAGGAAGCCCCGCTGGAAGCGCGGCGAGGACTCCGGGCTAGGAGCTGGCCAGCTGCTCGCCCTCGCCTCGAGGGGCTCAGCAGAGCAGGGTGTCGCCTCTCCCGCTCCCTGGAAAGCCAAGTGTGACATTGCCAGCCTCCCGCCTGGCTCAGGATGCTCCTCCCGGTGCTCGGACACCGCCAGCCCCATTTTTCCATTCAAAGGTGCTCTCGGCGTGGCTCCCGCACATCCCCGCTGCTCCTCGGGAGCTTCCCTCGCCCGTCCCACCGCGGGAATGCCGGCTCTTAGCGGGAGGCTGTCCCGGCCCCAGCAGCCTCCCAGGTGACTCATGTCCAACCCGTCAGAATCCTTTTATTATTTTTTTCCTTTCAGCAATTTTTTAACAGAGGAATGTTTGTCCAGAGTATCAGTTTAATGAAAAGAACTCTTTGCATTCCTGCCGAGCACGTAATCCTGGGATTAAAGATGCTGAAAGTGCCTCGAGATCGTTAACTAATTAAGACTTCCAGGCTGGCAGGTCGCTGTCTCTAATCCTGCCCGGTGGAGCAGCGCAGGGCAGCGCTGCAGCAGGGCCGGGCGGCTGGGAGGCTCCCGTGCTGTTTTCTTCAGTGCTGAAAATAAACCAGGCAGGTCAGGCACTTCCTCAGAGACCTCCAGCCGTGTGAGTGGAGGATTTTTGGGTTTTAAAGGGCGAAGATGAATCGAGCCCTTCTGCTTCCGTGGGTGCTGATGGGAGCTGGGGATGTGCTGAGGGTCAGGGCTTCACTCCCCGAGCCTGAGCTGTGTCCTCAGCCCTGGGGAGGTTTTGCTCCCAGGCACATCCAAAGGGTTTGTTCTGCCCTGGGCCCCATGAAAATAACAGAACAGAAACCAAAACTGCCCCTTGAGTGACACCAGGGCTGGGCTGGGGCTTTGCATGTCCCCTGTGGTGGTGCAACCATGCTGGTTTTTCCCCTTTCCCCCCTCCCCTGCCCTCCCAGATCTTCAGGGATTTGGGAATGTGCCTGGCTCCTTCCCTGCTGTCACCACCCAGGGAAAAGCTGTTGTGTTTGGACAGCCCAAACCCCCTGTGTTGCTGCCCTTCACAAAGCCAGGGCAGCCCTGCCTGACCACAGCTCGTGGGTTTGGGGTTTTTCCAACCTTCCGGGTTTTTCCTAATTGTTTTGAAGCTTCTGCTGCCACCAGGCAAATTGCTTTTCTCTATTTGAAAGCTGAGGTTGTTCCCCAGCCCTGGGGGGCTGTGAGGAGCAGAGGGGTGTCAGGGCCTGGTGCCAGCGACACCTCCACGCCAAGGACACGGCAGCCCCGGGGTCCCCAGGGTCCCCATCCATCAGCACCGAGGCCAAATTCCTCTCTGCCGAGCCAAAGGAATTCTCCCCTCCTCCAGAGAGCGGCTAGGCTGAGGGAAGGAGGCTGGATCTGCGGGTGGGATGGATCTGTCTGGGTTTTAGCCCTTTGCAGAGCGGCCTGTCCATCTCCAGTGATGTTTGGGGACACTGACAGCCCCTTGGGGACGGAGGGGACAGCACAGGCTCCACTTTGCCTTTGCTGCACCTCACTCCTCCGGGCTGTTCCTGCCCTCCTGTCCCGGGACAGAGCTGTCCCACAATGGATTGTCCCTCAGGAGAGCAGCGCAGGCACATTCCTGCATCCTCTCGCCCGCTCCCCGCTGTCTCACTCTGCTCCGCAGGTGGGGACACGCTTCCCTCTCCCTCTCCCGGGCACAGCAGAGTTTCTCCTGCCGCTCCGGCTTCCCGGGGCTGGGGAAAGCAGGCGAGCGGGTACAGCCTGTCTTGCTGGAGCACCCAGTTCCCTCGGGAGCCTTGCACGGAGCTCCAGCAGCCCCTCGGGCCATGCTCGCCCCTCTGTGCTGCGGGCAGGTCCATCCCCCTGCTGGGTTCTGCTTTGCTGGTCTTGGTAACTTCGGAAAGCAACGTCCCATCCATCCCCGAATCAGCCCCCAGCACTCAAGGCCAAAGCCGTGGGGTTTTGCTCAACGCTGGGAAAACAGAGGTGGGCAGGGAGGAGACGCAGAGCTTCGATCTGATGGGCAGAGCCTGCAGCTCTGATCAGATAATAATTAATAACTGGGTTGGGGGGCCCTGCCGCCTCCATCCACAGCACCTCTATGTCCCACTGGGAAGAGTTCCCAGCCAGAACTGGGAATGGAAGTTGAGCTCATCCCATTTTTGCTGGATTAGGGATAGCAGCGTGCCGGGGGGAAATTGGGCTCAGCCAGGAGCTGGGCAGGGCAGAGTCCCCTTGGCACCAGTGAGGCCTGGAGTGACTGACAAACCATTCCTGGTTCTTCACTTCTGTCCCAGCCCTGTGTGCCTGAGCGACTGGGATGGAAAACACCCAGGGAAGCAGTGGGAAATGAGGGGCAGCGTGCTTGGCTCCTGTGAAACATTTATGGGTGGGAAACAGGAGGTGCAGCTTTGGATTTGTCACTCTGGGCCAGGTGATGGTGGCACAGCTCCGTGGCTGCTGGCACAGCTCCGTGGCTGCTGGCACAGCTCTGCCCCGCTGCCATCCTGCTGTTCCTGACCCCAATCCTGCTTTTTGTCCCCCTCAGGCTGGTGGATGATCGGTGTGTGGTGGAGCCGGCGGCTGGAGACCTGGACAATCCCCCCAAGAAGTTCCGAGGTGAGGCTGGGGCAGCTCTGTCACTCTGTGAGCAGCACTGGGGCAATCCTGGCCCTGAGCATCCACACCAGCCATGGGAATGGAAATGGGAATAACCGGCCTGGGAAGTGCTGCCTTCTTCCTGGCTGCCCCATGTGCTCAGGATGCTCCACACTCAGGGAAGGGCCGTGTCCCAGTTGTGCCTGGATCTCATAACCATGGAGTTCAGAGAGCTGGAATCTACCCAAACCCACAACTGTGGCATTGGATTTGGGGTTGTTTTAGGGCAGCTGTTCCTTTCATCCCCGCTGTTGTCGTTTTATGCCTTCTTTTGAATAAGTCTTTTCAAATATCGGCTCCCCACCCTGCCTTGTGCCTCCACCTTCTTCTCAGGGTGGCTTTAACAGCACCCTTCCCCCTGGGCACCCTTCCTTCTCCCACACACATCCCAAAATATCTCAAGGCATCAATGTTCCCAGTCTCTGAGGATCCCACCAAGCAGTGACCTGGCTTTCCATGGCAGCAATAGCCATTAATACATTCATGAGTCTAATTAACAACCCATCCAGCAAGCATCTCCAGCATCCCACTCCCCATCCAACATTCCCAGACTTCCACCTGAGGCTGGATGTGCAGCAGCCACCCTGGCCGTGCACGGGGGTTGAATCTCTTTTCCAGACTCAGGTTTTCAGCTCAGCCCTGCTCCCTGCAATCCCTATCAGGATATCCAGCTGTTTGTTTTAATGGCCGGAAAGGTAGAGCTCTCCCCGCTCGATAGCCATCGCCTGCCCGAGGTGGAAACAACGGCCTGGGTCCGTTCCCTGCGCCACCGGCAAGAGGCTGCAGGGGATTTTCGTGAGCTGTCGCCGTCCCCATATCCTGTGGCCGGACCCTGCCCTATCCTGAGCCGCACACGGGTCGTGCCGGGCTTCCCGCTGGGAAAACAGGACCCTGCTGCCGAGGTCAGCTCCGAGTGGTTCCTTGGAAATGCCAGAACCCACCTGGGAGCTGCTCCGGCTGCCCGCGGCTCCTCGGAGAGACGCTCGACACCTCGCAGTTATTTGCTTTTTTTAAATTTTTTTTTTTTTTTTGTGGTTTCTCCCCCCGCCGAGGCTCTTCCCAGCCCAGCCCAGGCATGTCAGGAAAAGCAAATCCAGTGCTTCCAGCCTGCTCTGGGCGGCTCCTGGGCAAGGGGCAATGGGACTTTCAGCCGTGCCGCTGTCCCCAGTGCCCCGCTGTCCCCAGTGCCCCGCTGTCCCCAGTGCCCTCCTGTCCCCAGTTCCTGAGAGGATCCATGGGCACGTTTGGATCTCTCTGACTGGGAGGTTCTGTCCCCAAAGCCACTCTGGCTCCTGGCAGGTCATTCCCACATCACCCTCTGAGCTGCTCGTGCCAGGCAGCCCTGATATGGGAACTTCCTTCACCTTCCCTATTTTCCACCCCCAATCCATCTCCCAGAAATCTGACGCTGCTTTGGCCCAGCAGCCAAAATCTCCCAAAATCTTTCACGCTGGAGATTTTCTGCATGCAAACCCCGCCGTGCCTCAGTTTCCCTCCTTGCACAACCGGGCTCAGGGCCTGCTCAGAGCCAGGCCTTGGATTCGCAGCCATTTCAGAGAAGCCGTGCAGGATTTTTCACCTCCCTCCAGTTCCTCCTTCCCACCAGCAGCTCCCATCAATTAGCAATTTAATGGGGACGGCTCCAGGAGCTGGGGGCGGTGGGCGCGGGCAGCCGGGCATGGCAGCCGCGCTGCCCTGACTCCTTGGCACGGGATGTGCCCTTGGCAAACAGGGCTGTAAAACCAAACGTGCACGAAATGTGAAACCTGGCGAGGCCCCAGCGGCCCGGCCGGTGAGAACCGCGCTCGGCGCTGCCCCGGCGGCACTCCCAGGTAAATAAATACGCTTTCACCAGCGCCTCGGGCCTGCAGCCAGACAGGGAAGGGACTTTTTTTTTTCTTTTTTGTGTCTGGGCTGCTATTTCAGGCGTAATTAGGGCGATTCAGGCCTTCCTGCCCTCGCCCTGCGTGGCTTCCAGGCCGGGAAGGGGGCTGGGATCTGTGAGGGCTTCGTTGTCTCCACACATCTGCTCTCCTGCTTCGCTTCCCCAGGCCTGGCCGTGGCTGTCTGCGCTTCCCGCCCACCATCCGGGGGGAAAACAGGCGAACTGGGGCGATCTGCAGCGAGGGGAGGGTTTGGATGTGCGTTGTGCATCCTTTAGGGCCTGAAATAGAGCTGCTGACACAGAGATTTTGGGAGTGAGGGCTGGGAGCATCCAGCGCTGGGGATCTGGGTCATGGAGGGATGGTGTGTGTCCCGACGGCACGGCCACTACAGGGTCCTTCCACAGGACTCTGGGTGTCCCTGAGGGTGACAAGGGACAAGAAGGTGGCTGCTCATGTCCCAGCCTCCCTCCCTGCTGGATCCTTCCCGCCGGGATCGTCTCCTCCTGCGGTGCAGCTGGGCTCCATCAGTGCTCCTTCTCCCCCTGAAGTTCTCCTTCCCAAACAGCGCAGCCATTTCCGATGGGAACACTTCTAATCACGAGTCCAAGAAGTGCAGTAATTCCTGGACTCATTATTTATCCTGATTTAAAGCTGATGCAGCAGCCAGCACGCCGTGACGTGACCTCCACCAGTCCCTCATCATGGCTGGGGGGACTCCAGCCCAAGAGTGTCCCTGCCCTGGGTGACACTGGCCCTGCTGGGGACACCCTGGTGGCTGCTGCAGTCTCACCAGGCTCTGCTCTGTTCCCAGATTGCCTCTTCAAAGTGTGTCCCATGAACCGCTACTCTGCCCAGAAGCAGTACTGGAAGGCCAAGCAAACCAAGCAGGACAAGGACAAGATCGCGGACGTGGTGCTGCTGCAGAAGCTCCAGGTGAGCACCAGGGAGGGACCCAGAGCTGGCAGTGCCCACCAAGAGCTGGCAGTGCCCACCAGCTGGGCGGGTGATGCCATCCAGACCTCTGGTGATGCTCGTTTGGGATGAGAAGGGATTTCCAGCTGTGTTTATCCCTTTTTCCCCTGCCCAGCCATCGCTGTGTCACCCTCCTGATGCTCCTTGTGCAGAGGAGCTCTGTGAGCACAGCCCTGCACCCTGGGCACCTCAGGACACCCCAGGGCTCCTCAGGACACCCTGGGGCACCCCAGAATATCCCTCGGCACCCCAGGACACCTCAAGGCACCCCTCAGCACCCCAGAACACCCCTCAGCACCCCAGAACACCCAAGGGCACCTCAGAACACCTCTCAGTACCCCAGAACACTTCAGAACACTTCTCAACACCCCAGGGCACCCCAGGGAACCTCAGAACAACCCCCAGCACCCCAGGACACCCTCAGAACACCCCTCAGCACCCCAGAACACCCCTCAGCACCCCAGAGCACCTCAAAACACCTCTCAGCACCCCAGGGCACCCCAGGACACCCCTCAGCACCCCAGGACACCCCTCAGCACCCCAGCACACCCTCAGTACCCCAAATACCTCTCAGAACACCCCTCAGCACCCCAGAACACCCCTCAGCACCCCAGAACACCCCACGCAGGAGGCAGCCCTGCAGCCAGGACGTGCTCCAAAGGGCTGGGGAAGGGAAAGGCTCCCGTTGGCTTCCCCAGCTTTGGCCTGGGCCCACGTCAAACATTGCACAACGGCCTGAGGCAGCTGGCGAGGCCCCGCCGATGATTCATAAAACCGAAGCTGGGGAGAGATTCACTAAATCATCTCATCAGGCCTCCAGCCCAGCCCCAGCCTCGCCGTCCCCGGCTCTGCCGAGGGCAGGGAGGGTTTAGCAGTGCCAGGACGGGGTGTCCTGCCCTGGAGGTGCCAGGATGGGGTCAGTGCTTCCTGCCATGTCCAGCTCCACGCCACCACTGGCACATGGAATCCACATTTCCTGCTCCTGTTCGACCAGGGTTGGAATGCTGCAGCTGTCCTGGCCACGAGTGGGCCCAGGGGCTCATTTCATGGCCTGATTGATTGCACCTCGGTTAGGGCTTGTCTTAAAGAGATTCTGCCATTTCCTCACTCCTTTCGGCCGCTCCCGGTGTTTCCCTCCATGGCTGGAGCATTCCGTGGGGAGCCAGGGCAAGAAGGAGCTCAGCCCAGCTCTGCCCAGCTCTGCAAGCTCATCAGGGAGACTGATGAGCAGGCTGAGAACACCTCCCAGCCTATGGAGATGATTTTCTGATGCAGGAGCAGTCAGGTCTGGGGTGAAGAAGCCTTGCCATGCCCGTGGTCACCTTTCTGAGCTCGTGCTCCTCGTGGCTGTGTTTCTGTGGTTTAAAATTCTGTGTTTCCTTGGCCCAGAGCAGTTCAGACAGGCCCTGGGGGCTCCCCTGCCCCTCTGCTGATGTCTCCCAGCCCTCCCTGCTGCCCATCCCCGTGGGCATCCCTGACACCCCATCTCTGGGCTTGGGCACAAGGGACAGTCTGGGAACAGCAGCCCCAGGCACTTGCATGCTTGCTTCCACTGCCAGCCCTGCTGGCTGCTGGAAAGGGAGTTGCTCAGATCTGGAGGGAGATTCAGGACGGGTTTGGTGCAGGATTTTGTTCTGGAGAAGTGTTGCTCCATGGGGTTGTTAAACTCCCAGAGCAGCATCGGTGCGGGATTGTTTCCCTGATGGGGAAACAGGGGTTGTTTTCCTGATGGCAGCAGCCACCACTGCTCCAGGAGGCTCCTGGGTGGCACCCAGAGCTCTGTGGGGACAGAGGGTGACTCCAGGTGGCACCCAGAGCTCTGTGGGGACAGGTACCAGGCACTTTCACCTCCCTGGGCACTCCAGGACCTGTTGGCCCATCCTCCCTCCCAGTGCCAAGCTGTGATTCCAAATATTTCCCAATTCCCCTGCCCTCGGGTGAAAGGGGTGAGGGCAGAATGGGGAAGGACAGAGGCTCTCCCAGCTCCATCTGTCACCATTCCCCATCCCAGGGAAGCCCTGTACTGGAGCTGCCCGGGCTGTGCCCAGCCTGGCGCCAGGGCTGCTCCCTCGCCATTCCCAGATGTGCTGTGGGAGCAAGTTCCTGCCTCTCTCCACATGTGTCAGCACCCCATGGCTGCTGCTGCTGCCTGAGCCAGCACATGGAAAATGTCTGTGGTTTTGGAGAGGGGCTGCTGAGCTGTTCCCTTGTGGGGACCCATCCTGACACATCCGTGGCAGCAGGTCCGGGCCTGCTCCATCTCTGGGCATGGCACCACTGGCACAGTGCCCTTGGCTCCTCGGTTTTGGCGCTGCCAAGAGCCCCCAGTGCCCACAGCTCCTGGTTCAGGTGCCTTGCCCCAGTCCCCAGCCTGTGCCCAGCATCCTTGTTCAGTGCTGTCCCAAGGCCTGCAGTCCTGGGGGAATTTTGGTGCCATTTTTTCCCTGTCCTAGTTTTTAAACTCAATTTAAAGCCTCATGGACAGTCAGGGCCACACCGTGGAACTGGGCTGAGCTCTTGGATGCTCCATGATGTAGCCCTGGGGACAGAGAGATGCTGACCCTGCATCCAAACCCATCCCATCCTTCCCAAAGCCAAGGCTGGGAGTGACCCTGCTGGGATTTGCTCCCCGGGGAGGGAGGAGGGTGCAGCTCCACACTCAGCTCTTCTTTCGGAGCAGCATGCCGCCCAGATGGAGCAGAAGCAGAACGAGACGGAGAACAAGAAGGTGCACGGGGACGTGGTGAAGTACGGGAGCGTCATCCAGGTACGGATCCAGCATGGCTCCAGCACAAGGTGGGATCTGGGGAGCCTCAGGAGCTGCACTGCTGCAAATCTCCCACCCTTGCCTCCTGCAGCTGCTGCACATGAAGAGCAATAAGTACCTGACGGTGAACAAGCGGCTGCCGGCGCTGCTGGAGAAAAATGCCATGCGGGTGACGCTGGATGCCACCGGCAACGAGGGCTCCTGGCTCTTCATCCAGCCCTTCTGGAAGCTCAGGAGCAACGGGGATAACGTGAGCGTGGGGCCCAGCAGGCCCTGGATGGGTGTGCAGAGAGCTCTGTGCCAGGAGCTCGGCTCCCTTCAGTCACCCACTCTCATCCTCGCTGCCCTTTTCCCATTTTGCTCCCCAGGTAGTCGTGGGAGACAAAGTCATCCTGAACCCTGTGAATGCCGGGCAGCCCCTGCATGCCAGCAACTACGAGCTGGCTGACAATGCTGGCTGCAAGGAGGTACAGGAGGCTGGGTTGTTGTTTTTCCTTCTTTTTCCTCTTTTTTCCCTCCTCACAGGGATCGTGACTGTGCTCTCTTGCTCCGTAGGTGAACTCGGTCAATTGTAACACCAGCTGGAAAATCAACCTGTTCATGCAGTTCTGTGACCACATGGAGGAAGTGCTGAAAGGGGTAAGGAAGGAGGTTTGGCCGTGACAGGCTCTGGGGGGACAGGATGTGTGAGCAGCCCTTTGGCTCTGTGACAAGGGTCAAAAAAAGGTCCTGCCTTGAAGGCCTGAATTCCTGGGAGAATTCCTCACCTGGAGAACAGCAAGGCAAGGTGGAGTGGGATATTTTAGGATCTCCGGCTGCAGAGAGCCGAGGGCACAAATTACCCTTTGCCTCAGGGTGTTGAACTGACTCCTGGGGACACCCGCAGGCCCACGCTGTGCCAGCAGTGGCTTCTTGTGCAGGGACAATTCCCAGCCCTGCAGCAGGGCTGGCTGTTGCCTGGGAAAGGAACTTTCCCTGCTGAGCTATTGTTCAGCGCCGAGGTCCTCCAGGAAGCAGCTGGATGGGTATGGATTGTTGTGATCTCGCAGACCTTTATCCCCAGGAGCTGTGCTTATCCCAACATCCTCCTTCCTGGGGTATTAATGCCTTCAACATGTCGGGGAGCAGAACCTTTCCTGCTCCAGGAGTGTAAAGTGATGGATTCACATCCATTTCATCTCCTGGGGGTGGAAGCAGAGGGGTCACCTGCAGGGATAATGGGAATGATGGCACTGCAGGGTGCCCTGTGCCCATCCCCTGGGCTCAGAGGAGCTTTGTGCTGCCTGGGGTGGGTTCAGCAGAGCTCAGGGAGGTTGGATGGGCAGAGGTGACAGTGCCCTGCAATCCCCAGGGTCCCCCAGCCCTGCTGTGCAGCTGGGAGCTGTGGCCAGAAGGAATCCCCTCCCCTTTGCAGCACAAGGGGTCACAAGAGGAGATCCATATTGCATTGTAGGAGAGCCATGGAGAAATTTCTCCACTGACTGAGTGGTTAAACATCAGAACAAGCTCCCCAGGGCAGTGGTGGAGTCACCATCCCTGGAAGTGTTCAAGAATGGAGCATATGCTTCAGGATGTAGTTCAGTGGGCATGGCTGTGAAAGGTTGGACTTAATGACCTTGGAGACCTGAAAGACTCCAGGATTCTTTTCCCCTGGCCCTCACCCCTTTGTCCTGGCACAGGGGGACGTGGTGAGGCTGTTCCACGCCGAGCAGGAGAAGTTCCTCACCTGTGACGAGTACAAGGGCAAGCTGCACGTCTTCCTCCGCACCACCCTGCGCCAGTCAGCCACCTCGGCCACCAGCTCCAACGCCCTGTGGGAGGTGGAGGTGAGCAGGGAGGGCATGGAGAGGGAATTTGGAGCCATCCCAGTGCCTCCTGTGCCGTGGCTGAGCCCTCTTCTGCCTCTCCCAGGTGGTTCACCACGACCCATGCCGAGGGGGAGCCGGCCACTGGAATGGCTTGTACCGCTTCAAGCACCTGGCCACGGGCAACTACCTGGCAGCAGAGGTAAGGAGGTGGCAGAGGGGTGCAGGGATGTCCCCTGGGGCTGTGCCACCCCTTGGGAAGGCAGTGCCCACCTCGGGCAGGGAGTGACGCCCAGCATTGCCTCTGATCCCCTCCAGTTTGCTCTGGGAGCCCTGCGGCTCCTCCTTGCTGGCAGGAGATGCTGACACCTGAACTTGGTCATCACAGACCTGCTTTAGGGACAAACTTCCCCCCCTGAAATCCCACAGGGAAGGGGTTCACCTGCCCAGATGGCTGGGTTTGGCTCTTTTTCTGGCCCAGGGGGACAGGAGGGGGTGGCTGGGGCTTTTCTGTGTTCTCCCTGTGCCAAGGCCCCGACTGGCACAGCCCCCAGTGCGTTGGAACTGGGACATGACTCACTCTGCTCTCCTCACCCGGGACAGGATGGGGGCAAAACCTGGGTCTGCAAGCACCATCTGCCAGGTTTTTGTGCTCCCATTTATGGCCACCTCAAGGCCTCCTGACTGAGGCACGAAGGAGTTGCTGCACTTGGGTTCTGGGGTGTGTTTGACACTGCCAGGACCAAGGGCAGGGCAGCAGGGACATCCTGGGGACACTCCCCAGCTGGAGAAGACACCCCAGAGCAGCCCCCAGGGCCCTTCCATCACTGTGGGATGGAAAACAGCAAATATTGGAGCTCTGAATGCCTTTAAACCCAAATGCACTCGGTTGACACCTGCAGAGGAAAGAAGATCTCAGACTGAGCCCATCCTGGGCTGGTGTTGCTTGCTGGGAGCTCAGCCTGGAGCCTCCAGGGAGTTTTTGATGCCACACAGAGCTCCCCCATCCCACTGGGTGCAGGTCACACCCTCCAGCCCCACACGGGCAGGTTTCCTCTCTGTGCTGTGTTCAGGGAAGGCAGGAATAGGGATCACACACCATTCCCAGGGGTTTGGAGGGACAGAGCGGGGGGACTGACAGCTGCCTTTCATCTCCCTCTTTAACTTTTCAGGAAAACCCAAGTTATAAAGGAGACGTGGCTGAGCCCAAAGCAGCGCCCACGGTGAGCAGAACCACTGCTGCCGCTGCCCCAAGCACGCCAGCTCTCAGCCAGGGCCCAAAAGCAGGGAAATGCCCCAAAACACGGACTCTGTGGGGTCTGGAGCCGAGTTTGTCCCACTGTGCCAGCACAGCATCCCCCTCCCCGCACTTAGAGCAGTGTCCCCATGTCCCACCAGCGAGAGGACCCTGCCAAAACCTGTCAGGGGGTCCTAGTGCATGTTGGCTCCCCAGGCCACGGGGAAATGCTTGGTAGATGAGAGAGTCAGACATTCAGGGGGGTTTTTCTCTGCTGTTGGTGAGGTTTGGAGAAGGGGGGACCTCGTAGCTCAGGTCACTCTGCTTGTGCTCTGCTCATGCAAGGCTCAGCTTCTGCTGCATCCCCCGAGGCTGTGGGTGCAGGAGACCCCTGAGCCGGGCTCAGAGCCCCCCTCCCCACCGTGCAGGGGGCAGCAGCCGCGCCAGCCGCAGGAACACCGGCGAGAAGATCAAGTACCGGCTGGTGGCCGTGCCCCACGGCAATGACATTGCCTCGCTGTTCGAGCTGGACCCCACCACGCTGCAGAAAACTGATTCCTTCGTGCCACGGTATGAGGATGAGGAGGCTGAGTGCTGGGGAGGGGCAGTGCTGGTGTGTCCCCGTGGGGGTCACCCTCCAGGACACTCTGTGAGGGTCACCTGCCAGGACATTGTGCTGTTGGCAGGAACTCCTACGTGAGGCTGCGCCACCTGTGCACCAACACGTGGATCCAGAGCACCAACGTGCCCATCGACATCGATGAGGAGAGACCCATCCGCCTCATGGTATGGCCCTGATCCCTCCTGCCTGCCTGGGCTTATTTCCTGCTCCCTGATAGCTCCTGGGGAGCTCCTTCCCACCCAGCCACCCAGAGCCCATCCCAGTCACAGAGAGCCCATCCCAGTAATCTAGAGCCCACCCCAGTCTCCCAGAGCCCATCCCAGTCACCGAGAGCCCATTCCAGTCATCCAGAGCCCACCCCAGTCACCCAGAGCCCACTGCAGCCCCTCAGATGGGGACAAACTGGGTCACTGATGGCATCAGGGTTGGTGGGGACACGCCTGGCATTGCCCTGTCTGTGTGATGCTGCTTCCCCGTTGCTTCCCAGCTGGGCACATGCCCCACCAAGGAAGACAAAGAAGCTTTTGCCATCGTCTCTGTGCCCGTGTCCGAGATCCGGGACCTGGACTTTGCCAACGACGCCAGCTCCATGCTGGCCAACGTGGTGGACAAGATGAACGAGGGGTTCCTGAGCCAGAACGACCGGAGGTAAGAGGGGAGATGGGGCTGTGCTGGGCTCCCCCAAGGGCTCCCCAGCAGGACGAGGGCTCTGCCTGGTGCTGGTGCCAGCGCTGCCCTCGCTTCCCTGCCCACAACCCAAATCCGCGCCTGCTTCTCCCAGGAGCCCGGCGAGGAAACCAGATAACGGCACAACCCCTCCTAGAAAAATATCCTAGAAAAATATCCGAGGGGCTGGGAGATGGCCCCACGATAGGGGTGGCTGCCTTAGTCACTGTATTATTTTTAGGTGGGTGGGTTCTTGGTGCTTCCTGAGCAAACACAGATCCCTGTGGGACAGAGCTGCCGCCCTGCCAGCCCTCCCAGCGCAGATCCCACAGGGGTGACCGAGGGGGCAGAGGTGTTAAATGCAAAATCCCTGGGTGAGCCATGAGCAAAGCCCCCAGGCATTTACCCTGGCACATATAGGAACCATAGAGGCTGCAGATCCAGCCACTGACCCCCATCAGGGAGTGGAGGATCAGCCAGCAGCTCCCCTGGCAGCTTTCTGAGGCTCTTTGGTCCCCAAAACCCATGGGCATCACTGCAGGGACCCACGGTGAGCAGCCCCCAGCCCACTCACCCCATGTCCGTTCGCAGGTTCGTGATCCAGCTGCTGGAGGACTTGGTGTTTTTTGTCAGTGATGTCCCCAACAATGGCCAGAACGTGCTGGACATCGTGGTGACCAAGCCCAACCGGGAGCGGCAGAAGCTGATGCGGGAGCAGAACATCCTGAAGCAGGTGAGTGGCCCTGAGGCCCTGCATCCCAGCAGGACTGGGACATGTCCTGTGGAGATGTCCTGTGGAGATGGCCTGTCCTGCTCAGGGCCACTCTGGGGATCAGAGGGATAGAAAACCCTGTGGAGGAGGGTTTGGCCTCCAGCTCATACCATGGTGTCCAGCCATGCATGGGGTGATGGTCAGAGCAGGACACAGCAGTGACCTCTGCTTTTGGGCAGATCTTTGGGATCCTGAAGGCCCCTTTCAAGGACAAGGGCGGGGAAGGACCCCTGGTGAGGCTGGAAGAGCTGTCGGACCAGAAGAACGCTCCCTACCAGTACATGTTCCGGCTGTGCTACCGCGTGCTCCGCCATTCCCAGGAGGATTACCGCAAGAACCAGGTGCCAGGGGTGACCCTCTGTCCCCGTGGAGCCTCAGGGGACAGGGGGACACCTCTCACATGCCCTCTGCCCGCCACAGGAGCACATTGCCAAGCAGTTTGGGATGATGCAGTCCCAGATCGGCTACGACATCCTGGCCGAGGACACCATCACGGCTCTGCTGCACAACAACCGCAAGCTGCTGGAGAAGCACATCACCAAGACCGAGGTGGAGACCTTCGTCAGCCTGGTGCGCAAGAACCGCGAGCCACGGTGCGTGTGGGGTCCCTGCGGGGTACAGGGGGAAAGGGGAGCCCCGGGATCCCCTCTGATGGCAGAGCTGCCTCTCTCCCCGGCAGGTTTCTGGATTATCTCTCGGATCTCTGCGTGTCCAACCACATCGCCATCCCCGTCACGCAGGAGCTGATCTGCAAGTGCGTGTTGGACTCGAAGAACAGCGACATCCTCATCAAGACAGAGTGAGTGGCTGAGGGAGAGGTGGCATGTTTGGGGTTTGTCGGGGGTTGGATGTCTCTCCAAAGCCTCTCACTCACTCCCCTCCACAGCTGGGCAGAGGAGAGAAAATTTAACATAGGGTTCATGGGTTGGGATAAGGACCAAGAGAGATCCCTCATCAAACACCATCACAGATAAAAAAGGCTCTAATTAGAGATATGAATTAAGTTTATTACATGGCAAAATCAGAGCAGGATAATGAGAAGTGAAATAACACCCTCAAAAACACCTTCCTACCTGCCCCTACAATAAACTTGCTGCAGGGTGGGCCCAGTGAGCCCCGGCACCCCTCGAGGTGCTGCCTTTCCACCCACGGCAGCATCTCCAGATTTCCCCCTTCCTGCCCCAGGCTGAGGCCAGTGAAGGAGATGTCCCAGACCCACGAGTACCTGAGCATTGAGTACTCGGAGGAGGAGGTCTGGCTCACCTGGACCGACAAGAACAACGACCACCACGAGAAAAGCATCCGGCAGCTGGCACAGGAGGCCCGGGCTGGCAATGCCCACGATGAGAACGTCCTCAGCTACTACAGGTGACGCTCCTGGGGCACCTCCTCTCCAGGTGAGGCTGTGAGGGTGACAGAGCCTCACTCCCTCTCCCCTCACCCCTGGGCAGGTACCAGCTGAAGCTCTTTGCCCGCATGTGCCTGGACCGCCAGTACCTGGCCATCAAGGAGATCTCCCAGCAGCTGGGGGTGGACCTGATCTTCCTGTGCATGGCAGATGAGATGCTGCCCTTCGACCTGCGCGCCTCCTTCTGCCACCTCATGCTGCACGTGCACGTGGACAGGGATCCCCAGGAGCTGGTGATGCCTGTGAAGTTTGCTCGGCTCTGGACGGAGATCCCCACAGCCATCACCATCAAAGAGTGAGACATGCCAGGGCTCGGGGTGGCTTTGAGGGACAGGGAAGGACAGGGGGTGGCAGGGGAGTGTTTGTGGAGTGATCTGGGTAGGTCTGAGCCCTCAGAAGGACGTGGGCTTCATCTGTCCCAGCACCACTGGTGGTCACAGTGGCTCAGGAGCTGCCTGGACAGTTCTCCTGCCAGCTGGGTGTGAGGACACTCACTGTCCCCAGCTCACCCAACACATCCCCCCACAGCTACGACTCCAACCTCAACGTGTCACGCGACGACAAGAAGAACAAGTTTGCCAGCACCATGGAGTTCGTGGAGGACTATCTCAACAACGTGGTGAGCGAGGCCGTGCCCTTCGCCAACGAGGAGAAGAACAAGCTCACCTTCGAGGTGAGAACCTTGCAGGGTGTGACACAGCCTGGCTGCAATGTCCCTGTCCCCCATGCTGGATTCTCCTGCTCAGACCCCCTCACAGCGAGGTCTGGAGCTGCCTTGTCCTTCCCCAGGTCGTCAGCCTTGCCCACAACCTCATCTACTTCGGCTTCTACAGCTTCAGCGAGCTGCTGCGCCTGACACGGACCCTGCTGGGCATCATCGACTGTGTGCAGAACCCCCAGCTCATGATGCAGGCAGTCTACAATGATGAGGTGACAGGTGAGTCCCTGTCCATGGCCAGGGAGGTGTTTTGCATGGTCTACCCAGCGTTTTCCATGGCCTTTCCCAGTGCTTTCCGGTTTTGGTGGCAAGAAAAGCAGACTCTGTTTTGCTCTAGTGGTTGGGTGTGCACTGGGACACGGGGTGGTGAGGCCTTGGCCAAGCCAAAAGAAATGTTTGGTGCTTTCTACTCATTCTCTGATCAAATCTACAGCATTTTCCAGTCCAATTGGGTCCTCCCTTGGTCCTCTGCCACCTCTCTCTCTACATTAACTGTGGCTGCCTCTGCAGGGAAGAACGTGCGGAGGTCGATCCAGGGCGTGGGGCAGATGATGTCCACCATGGTGCTGAGCAGGAAGCAGTCCATCTTCAGCCCTCCCAGCCTCAGCGCCGGCTCTGCCCCGGAGCAAGTGGACAGAGGGAGGAGTGTTGAGAGCGAGAACATTGTGGTGATGGAGACCAAGCTGAAGATCCTGGAGATCTTGCAGGTTAGAGCTGATGGAGTGGTGGGACCTGTGGGATGTGATCTTCTGAAGCAGGGGGGCAGCTGGCATGAAGAGGGCACTCGGTCACTTCTGGTTTCCCCTTCCCTGCTGCTTCCAGTTCATCCTGAACGTGCGGCTGGACTACAGGATCTCCTACCTGCTCTCTGTCTTCAAGAAGGAGTTTGTGGAGGTTTACCCCATGCAGGACAGCGCGGCCGACGGGACAGCTCCAGCCTTTGACTCCACAAGTAACTCTCCCACTTTGCTCCTGGTACACCCCCAGCTCAGCAATGCCCAGGGGCTGGGAGGACACAGGTGGCAGAGGTGACATCTCCAGCAGAGGTGACATCTCCAACATGGGATGGGGTGGGATGGGGTTTGTGTTTTGATGGGATGAGTTGTCGTGCATCTATCGTGGATGCTCAGAGCAGGGTCAGAGAGTGGGGTTGGTTCCTGTGGGTTCCTGCCAGGACACAGGGATGGTGCTGTCCACCCTTTTCACTCCCTCCCCTCTCCCTGCAGCCGCAGCCATGAACCTGGATCGGATTGGGGAGCACGCCGAGGCCATGTTTGGTGTGGGGTGAGTCCCTGTCCCCCATAGCTCCCCTTCCCCTCCTGTCCATCCTGCCCAGGCTGGGAGCTGCAGGTGATGCCTTGATGGGCTTACCTGAAACAGAGGCTGGACAAAGTTAAGGGAATAAAAAGCAGTTAAATTTATTGAAGGCCTTCAGGTGCATTTAGGGCAGACAAAGCCTACTTAAGAGGCTACACCCAAAATGGACGAGGCGTCATGAGTTTTTAATAATTTGTAAGTTCTTTCCATTTACATATCAAGCTTTAATTCTCCAATTACAGGTTCAGGTAATGATCCCAATTTCCTTAAATTTGCTCCCCCCAATTCACTGTTGTTTACATAATGGGCCCTGAGGTAGCAAGGCATCCTTGGATTCCAAGCTTTAGAGGAATTGTTTAGTGTAAAAATGCTGAAAACAGCACCTTTAGCACCCAATATGGAGTCCAGAGTTATACACTAAATTACAGATAGACAAAAAATATAGAAGCTAAAATCCTAAGGCATCACAGGTGATGAGGTGGATGAGGCTCTAAAGGCCACCACAGCCACCACAGTCAGCCCCTGAGCTCTGTGCTAACACCCAGCACTCCCATCCTGCTCCAGGAAGTCGAGCAGCATGCTGGAGGTGGATGACGAGGGAGGGAGGATGTTCCTGCGGGTGCTGATCCACCTGACCATGCACGACTACCCTCCACTCATCTCGGGCTCCCTGCAGCTCCTCTTCAAGCACTTCAGCCAGAGGCAGGAGGTCCTGCACACCTTCAAACAGGTGACACTGAGGGGACACAGGGCATCCCACACTTGGGGGACGAGGGGTGGATCCTGGCCTTTCCTTGGAGGGAAACCTGGGAATGGGATTTGTGCCCCGAACTGGAAATGTCACTGCAGGTCCAGCTGCTGATCTCAGCCCAGGACGTGGAGAACTACAAGGTGATCAAGTCAGAGCTGGACAAACTGCGCACGATGGTGGAGAAATCGGAGCTCTGGGTGGACAAGAAGGGCAGCACCAAAGGGGACAGCACGGGGGAGGGGAACAAGAAGGAGAAGAAGGAGGTGAGAGCCCTGAGCAAGCCCCTGGAATCTGGGAAGGGAAAGGAGCAGGAGACAGTGGGGGGCAGCTCACCTTAATCCAGCCCTTCTCAGTGGATTCTCAGTGCCTTTTCAGTGGATTCTCAGCCTCCTGGAAAGGAGGATCCAGGGGGGTCCTGTGGGTGTGGCTGGGGTGGCACAGTGTGACCCCAGTGCTGTTGTGTCCCCCTCAGCATGGTGCCGACGAGGAGGTCATTGCTCCGGGAGAGAAGAGCAGCGAGAACTACCAGATAGTCAAGGGGGTGAGTGAAACAGAGCCCCACCCTCGGGGCTGTTCCCAAAGGCACATCCCAGCTGCATCGGCAGGAAGGGAAAGGGGTGATATCCTGGGGGGATTTCCAAGTTTTTCTGTGCTTCAGTAGAAACAAGTCCAAGCCTGGCTTGTTCCTGCTAGCTCAGCACAGGGAAAACTGTCACATCCTTGCACTGGAGGGACTGGAGGGGACTGGGTGGGTGACAACCACGGGGGATCTGTGTGGCACCACAGGGAGCTATTATTTCCCAAATCCCAAGACTCTCAAGCAAAGCGGGGAACACCCGGGATTCTGGAGGGAACCTCTGGAATGCCAGCCAGCCCTGGTGCTGGTGGCCATCCTGGGTGGCTCCAGGCTCAGCCCCTGCCCACCCTGACCCCTCTGTCCCCAGATCCTGGAGCGGCTGAACAAGATGTGCGGGGTGGGGGAGCAGGTGCGCAAGAAGCAGCAGCGCCTGCTGAAGAACATGGATGCCCACAAAGTGATGCTGGACCTGCTGCAGATTCCCTATGAGAAGGTGGGTGGGCAAAAACCAACTGGTCCTGAGCTCCCGGGGCAACAGGGGACAGGTGGGGACCTCCCTGAGTGGCCTCCTGCCACTCCCATCCTTCCCTGTTTCTCCTCTGTCCCTTCCTCAGGGAGATGCCAAGATGATGGAGATCCTGAAGTTCACCCACCAGTTCCTGCAGAAGTTCTGTGCTGGCAACCAGGAGAACCAGGCCCTGCTGCACAAACACCTCAACCTGTTCCTGACCCCGGGGGTGAGGAGGGGGCAGCAGCACTGGGGGGAACTCAGCACTGCTCCCGGGGCTGAGAGTGAGAGATGGAGAAGCCAGGAGGAGACAGAGCTGAGGATGGTCCCTGCAGCTCCCTGAGCTCATTCTGCCCCTTGTCCCCAGCTGCTGGAGGCAGAGACCATGCAGCACATCTTCCTGAACAACTACCAGCTGTGCTCAGAGATCAATGAGACAGTGCCACAGCACTTCATCCACTGCGTGGCCACCCACGGCCGCCACGTCCAGTACCTCGACTTCCTGCACACCATCATCAAGGCCGAGGGCAAGTACGTCAAGAAGTGCCAGGACATGATCATGACCGAGGTGAGGAGCTCTCCTGCAGGGCAGGAGCTGGGGGGAAGCAGGGTGTGGCTGTTGGAATCTGCACTGTTGGCTTCTTCCTTGAGAAGAGCCTTCAAGCCAGAGATGGAACCATCTCTGGGAGCTCAGTGCAACATCCAAGAGCCAGACTGGGAGTCCCACAGTTTGTGATTGCACTGCAAATGCCTGGTTTTCCCTGTAAACACAAATCCCTGTCACCCATTTTGGCCACCCAAAATCCCTCACTGCTCATCCCTCACTGTTGTCCTTGGAGGTTTCTGCCCCTCCTTTTTCAAAATGATGACCACTGAGCACTGAGCACTGACCCTTTCCTGCAGCTCACCAACGCTGGGGACGACGTGGTGGTTTTCTACAATGACAAAGCTTCCCTGGCCACCCTGCTGGAGATGATGACAGCAGCCAGGGATGGCGTGGAGGAGAACAGCCCCCTGATGTACCACATCTCCCTGGTGGACCTGCTGGCCGCCTGCGCCGAGGGCAAGAACGTGTACACCGAGATCAAGTGCACGTCCCTGCTGCCCCTGGAGGACGTGGTGCGGGTGGTGACACACGAGGACTGCATCACGGAGGTACGGGGTTGCAGCCAGGAGGGACTGGTGGCTCTGCATAGATTGTCCCCTGACAATGTCCCTGCCTCTTTCCCCTCCCTGGCAGGTGAAGATGGCCTATGTGAACTTTGTCAACCACTGCTACGTGGACACAGAGGTGGAGATGAAGGAGATCTACACCAGCAACCACATCTGGACCCTCTTTGAGAACTTCACCCTGGACATGGCCCAGGTGTGTGGGGAGGGTTGGGTGGGAGGGACACGGCAGTGGTGGCTTGGATGGGGACAGGTTTGTCTCACCAAGGGCCTGTGGGGCTTGGGCGATGTGGGGACTCCTGCAGCTGCCACATTTGGGGCTGGGGAGTGGCCAAGACTCTCTGGAGCTGTGTCACCAGCCACATCCTTCAGCTCAGTGTGGTCCCAGCGGCTCACCTCACCCCAGTGCCATCAGTGTCCCTCTCCCCTGTCCTGACAGATGTGCAAGAAGCGGGAGAAGCGCCTGCCGGACGCCACGCTGGAGAAGTACGTGCTGACCGTGGTGCTGGACACCATCAACGCCTTCTTCAGCTCGCCCTTCTCAGAGAACAGCACCTCGCTGCAGGTGGCAGGGCGTGGGCAGGGTGGCAGGGAGGGGACAGCAGCCCAGCCAGCCCCCCAGAGACGGGCTGTGCTGACACACAGCTGCCTGCTCTCTCCTGCAGACCCACCAGACCATCGTGGTGCAGCTTCTGCAGTCCACCATGAGGCTGCTGGAGTGTCCCTGGCTGCAGCAGCAGCACAAGAGCTCGGTGGAGTCCTGC
Source organism: Entomyzon cyanotis (assembly GCA_024500445.1). Lineage (NCBI taxonomy): Eukaryota > Metazoa > Chordata > Aves > Passeriformes > Meliphagidae > Entomyzon > Entomyzon cyanotis. The sequence goes on along the minus strand of JAKEPQ010000908.1, from coordinate 3,504,065 downwards.
ATCCGCACGCTGGCCATGGTCGGTAAGGAGCCAGGAGCATGCCCAGGGGACAGGGGACACGGCCACCCTGGGCTGTGTCTGCCCAGGAGTGAGCAGGACACACTGTCCCTCCTGTGGGGGTGGCAGGACACCAAGGGGAGAGGCTGCCAGCTGGGCATGGGGACATTTGGCTCTGGATTGTGCCTTTTTTGAGCTCCATCTCAGCACGCCCAGGGTGGTGTGGGGATAAGCAGAGCCTGGGCTTGGCTGGGAGCTCCCTGGTGTGTCTCTGCCCAGACACAAAGCCAACATTGACAGTGGTTTTCCCTGGCCAGGACTTTGCCCTCGGCGTGCAGTGCCTGACTCAGGCTGAGGGCTGTGAGCACTGAGTCACCGTGGAAAGGATTGCTGGTGCTTGGGCTCTGGGTGGGGATTTCCCTCTGGAATTCCAGGCAGGGTGCTTACAGCCGATCCACGCTGGGCTTTCCCAACCCCAAAACCCAAAACCCAAAAACTGATACCTGTTTCCACCCTGTGTGGGGCTGTGAGGGTTGGGCTGGGCGTGGCAGGGATGGGTGGGAACACTGCAACCCTCACTGGCCTGGAGTAGTTTATTCTTGTATTTACCCCAAATCTCTGCTGCAAATGAGGTGAATGCTGGTGCAGGGTGCCAGGACAGGGTGGTGACACCCATCTGGGTGGTGGCTGTCCCAACACTGTCCCCATTTCCCCAGCCAAGAGCCGCTCCATCGCGCTGCCCATGGACCTGGACGCCCACGTGAGCTCCCTGCTCAACAGCAGCTCCACCAGCACGGTGCAGAGGAACACCTCGAGCTACAAGGCGGCCACTCGCACCTTCCCCCGCGTGTCCACCACCCCCAACCAGTGGGACTACAAGAACATCATCGAGAAGCTGCAGGTGCAGGGCAGGGCGTGGTGGGGCTCAGGGAGGCGCTGGACTTGCAGTGATGTCTTATCCGAGCTTACCTGAAACAGAGGGCAGACAGAGTTAGGAGAATAAAAAGCAGATACATTTATTAGAGGCCTCCAGGTGCATTCAGGGCAGGCAAAGCCCTCTTGTGAGGCTACACCCAAAATGGACCCCAAGTCACGAGATCTTCACATTTTATGAGTTCTGTCATATTAAACATATCAGGCCCCAGTTCTCCAATTACACCTTCAGGTGATGATGTTAACCACCCCAAGCCTGCTCCCCGGAATTCACCGTTGTTTTAATATTTTGGGGCTCTGAGGCAACGAAGAGTCCTTGGATTTTCCAATTGAGAGCAATTGTTTTGTCTAAAATGCTAGGAACAGAGGTTTTCCAGCACTTTATATGAAGCCCAGAACTACACATCAAAGCTACAGATACACGAAGAATAGAAGCTAAAACTCCTGAAGGCATCAGCAGGGTCCCTGTCCCGTGTGTCCCCTGGCTCTGAACGGGGCTGCTGTGCTTGCAGGACATCATCAACGCCCTGGAGGATCGCCTGAAGCCGCTGGTGGAGGCTGAGCTGTCCGTGCTGGTGGACGTCCTGCACCGGCCAGAGCTGCTCTTCATGGAGGGGACAGAGGCGTTCCAGCGATGTGAGAGCGGGGGCTTCCTGTCCAAGTGAGTGGGGGGGGGCTTTGGGATTGCCCTGGGGGCTTTGGGATTGCCTTGGAGTTTGGGATTGCCTTGGGGGTTTGGATTTGCCTTGGGGGTTCCTGTCCTAGTGAGGGGTTGGGGATTGCCCTGGGGAGTCCTGTCCAGCTGAGAGGGGTTTGGGATTGCCCTGGAGTTTGGGATTGCCCTGGAGTTTGGGATTGCCCTGGAGTTTGGGATTGCCCTGGGGGTTTGGGATCGCCCTGAGGGTTCCTGTCCTAGTGAGGGGGATTGGGGATTGCCCTGGGGGTTGGGGATTGCCCTGGGGGTTTGGGATTGTCTTGGAGTCTGGGATTGCCCTGGGGCTTTGGGATTGCCTTGGAGTTTGGGATTGCCCTGGGGGTTTGGGTTTTCCTTGGGGGTTTCTGTCCTAGTGAGGGGTTGGGGATTGCCCTGGGGAGTCCTGTCCAACTGAGAGGGTTGGGATTGCCCTGGAGTTTGGGATTGCCCTGGGGGTTTGGGATCGCCCTGAGGGTTCCTGTCCTAGTGAGGGATTTGGGATCACCCTGGGAGTTCCTGTCCAAGTGAGGGGGGTTGGGGATTGCCCTGGGGGTTTGGGATTGTCTTGGAGTTTGGGATTGCCCTGGGGGTTTGGGATTGCCTTGGAGTTTGGGATTGCCTTGGGGGTTTGGGTTTGCCTTGGGGGTTCCTGTCCTAGTGAGGGGTTGGGGATTGCCCTGGGGAGTTCTGTCCAGCTGAGAGGGGTTTGGGATTGCCCTGGGAGTTTGGGATTGCCCTGGGGGTTGGGGATCGCCCTGAGGGTTCCTGTTCTAGTGAGGGGTTTGGGATCACCCTGGGAGTTCCTGTCCAAGGGGGGGGGGGGGGGGGGGGGGGGGGGGGTGAACTGAGTGGGGTTTAGGATTGCCCTGGGGGTTTGGGATTGCTCCAGGAGTGCCGGGAAGGGCTGGTGACCCTCACTCTGGGTGGACTGTGCATCCCAGTGTGCCTGCAGCCTGGAGGGGCGCTGGAGATGGTCCCCCAGGGATGTCCCTCCCAGCCGTGTGACAGTGACTTTGCCCTGCCAGGCTGGTGCAGCACACCAAGGACCTCATGGAGACAGAGGAGAAGCTCTGCATCAAGGTGCTGAGGACACTGCAGCAGATGCTGGTGAAGAGGAACAAGTACGGGGAGAGGGTGAGTGCCAGGATCCATGTCTGTGCAGGCCCTGCTCCCAGGCTGGCAGAGCCTTCCCAGGCACCCAGGGGTGCTCAGCTGGCTCTGCCCCAGCCCCAGCCTTGGCATGGGGACACTGGTGACATTTGTTTGCCTTGGCAGGGCAACCTGCTGCGGAAAATGCTCATGAACAATTACCTGCAGAACAAGAGGTCCAGCTCCAAGGGGGAGATGGGGGATGCTGCTGGGGGAGGTGAGTGCCCCTCTCCTGCCCCTTCCCCTCCTTTCCTGCTCCCACACACCTCAAATTCCCAGCTCCCAAGCTGTGGTGGGGTCAGCTCTGGGTTTCATGTCCCCAGCTCTGCGGGAGCAGAGGTGAAGTGGCCCTGGGATGTCCCAGCAGGGATGGAGCTGTGCTGGCTCTGTCCTGCCACAGCATCACATCCCTTGTGTCCTCTCCACCAGGCCAGGACCAGGACTGGTCAGCCATTGCTGCTGTCCAGTGCCGGCTGGACAGGGAAGGAGCCACCAAGCTGGTGGCTGACCTCATCATGAACACCAAGAATGAGAAGATCTTCCAGGAGAGCATCCTGCTGGCCATCCGGCTGCTGGACGGCGGCAACACTGAGATCCAGGTGCTGAGGGAGATGGGGAAGCCAGGGGTTGATGTGGGCAGTGTGATGGTGCCAGCTCTGGGCAGTGGGTTTGGCCAAAAACCTCTTGGTTGTGCCGAAATCTGATGATTTGGGTTTTCCAGCTCCATGGCTGGACCGAAAGCAGGAGGCTGTGGAAGGGGCAGGTGCTTCCAGGCTGTTTCTGGAGTTCTGCTGATGCCCTCTGCTGGGAATTCCTAAAATGGTTCAGGGATGCAGCTCTTGTGGGGCACCGCTGGGGTTATCCCAAACCCTTTGTCACAGGAAAGCTGGAAAATCCTGTGTGCAAATCCCAGAGATAACCCAGATTATCCCAGACTGGTCAGGAGAGCTCAGGCTGCTGCTCAGAGGGACAGGCAGGGGCACTTTGTGCCTCGTGATGGTGACCTGAACGAGTGTGTCCTCCCACCAGAAATCCTTTTACAACCTCATGACGAGCGACAAGAAATCCGAGAAGTTCTTCAAGGTGCTGCACGACCGGATGAAGAAGGCACAGCAGGAAACCAAGTCCACAGTGTCGGTGAACATGAGCGACATCGGCAACAAACCCCGCGAGGACAAGGACGAGCCAGACCCTGCCACCAAAGGTACACAGCCGCGTCCCCTTGTCCCCTCAGCAGGGTGACAGCCTGACCTGACCAGGGGACAATTCCCTCCAGGGCGAGGGGACACCTTCCTGCTGCCTGGCACCCCCACGAGGTACCCGATGGCCGTGGGGTTCCGGAAGGGTCACGAGCCCGGGGAGCAGGGCCAGAACAACGAGATGGGGGTGACAGTGCTGATCATGGAGCCCATCCTGCGCTTCCTGCAGCTGCTCTGCGAGAACCACAACCGCGACCTGCAGGTTGGGGCTGCGGCTCCGGGGTTTGGGGGGTCAGGGCTGGGGTTGGGCTGGGATTTGCCCTGGTTGGGTGCCAAAATGCTGTTGAACCAGCAGCTCTGGGGTTCTGGGGGTCAGGCTGTGGGGTTCGGGTGGGGGAAGGCTGGGATCTGCCCTGCTTTGGTCCCAAAATGGTGTTGAACCAGCAGCTCTGGGGTTCTGGGGGTCAGGCTGTGGGGTTGGGTTGTGGGAAGGCTGGGATTTGCCCTGGTTTGGTCCCAAAATGCTGTGGCTCTGTGCCTCAGCTTCCCCATCTGCAGTGTCCACCTGTTGTGGATAATTTGGGGCTCTGGAAGGAGTTCATGGCAGGAATTGCCATGGGACTGAGGTCTGTAGGTTCCAGGGGTGGTCCCAGCCCAAATGTCCCCTCAAACTGTGGGGAGAGCAGGATCAGGACCCCATTCCTGGCCTCTGCTCCCCAGAACTTCCTGCGGTGCCAGAACAACAAAACCAACTACAACCTGGTGTGCGAGACGCTGCAGTTCCTGGACATCATGTGCGGCAGCACCACGGGAGGGCTGGGGCTGCTCGGCCTCTACATCAACGAGTACAACGTGGCTCTCATCACCCAGACCCTGGAGACCCTCACTGAGTACTGCCAGGGGCCCTGCCACGAGAACCAGGTCTGGGGGCTCCCTGGGGGTCATTCCTGGTGTTTCATCCCGATCCCAGAGGGTTTGGGAGGGGATGTGTGGGAAAGCAGCAGAGGCAGGGATGGGTTTTGATTTCAGAGTGTGAGCAGAATGTGGGCAGCAGAGGTCACAAGGATCCAGCACAGCTCACCAGCAAAATGTGGCGATGCAGATGGGGCTCCATAATTCTGTGGTGTGAACGGAATTTTTTCCGTTGTGGGGAGAAGGGAGGTTTGGGGGTGCAGATCTGCAGGCAGGGCAGCATTTTGGAGCAGAGCTGTGCCAGAGGGTGAAGCTGGGCACTGACAGGATCTGTGGGATAACACATCTCCCGACTCCCCCAGAGCTGCATCGTGACCCACGAGTCCAACGGGATCGACATCATCACGGCGCTGATCCTGAACGACATCAGCCCTCTCTGCAAGTACCGCATGGACCTGGTGCTGCAGCTCAAGGTGTGCACAGCCCTGGTGCTGCCTTTCGGTTGGTTTTAGAATTATGAGGCAGCCAGACGTGGTTAAAGGGATAAGAGGGTTTTATTTCGGTGTTTTAATAGGATTTTAGGTGAGCAGCTTTTTAAGGTGGAACACGCTAAGATGCACACGCTGTGTAATGAATACACAATATTTATAAATTTTGCAAATTAGTATATTTGTCCGGGATTTTTCAATAAGAAATTTAATAATTGAAGTAATGTCTATTTTAAAGAATCTTTTCTCAAATGAGGCTAGAGCCCAGTTTACAAAATACATTTTAGAGAGGAGTTTTTGATACCTCAAACACCTCGAGTTTTTGATAGTGTAGGGCTCTTTGATCTTTTTATGTGAATGTTTGGTCTCTCTGCCTTGCAGAACTCTAAAACTAAGCCAGAATATTAGATTACCAAAATTACAAGCATGTTGGCTAAAGGTACAGAAAACATATCCAGGGTACAGAAATATATAAGAAGGTATAGAAGATACGTAAAAGGGTATATAAAATGGGCAAAAATCATCAGGCATCAGTGGGGACATGTCTGCATGTCACTGGCAGGGTCACAGGTGGGCTGTGGGGCGAGGTGGGCACTGCAGAGGTGACCCTGCCCATGTCACACCCTCGGGTGGGGCAGGGCTGGGGCATCTCCAGCATGCTCAGGGGATTTGGCCAGGGCACAGGGGGACTCTGCCCACCCCAAAGCCCTGGGCAGCAGCAGCAGGGCACAGCTCCCCTCACCAAGGGCTCCTCCTCACCAGGACAATGCCTCCAAGCTGCTCCTGGCCCTCATGGAGAGCAGGCACGACAGTGAGAATGCCGAGAGGATCCTCATCAGCCTCCGTCCCCAGGAACTGGTGAGGGAGCTGGGAATGTCCCACCGAGCCTCCAGCCCATCCCTCTGCCCTAAATCCTGCTGCACGTCCTGCTTTGTCCCCAAAAACACCTCCCCCGCCCCACTGCTGGTGCTCCTGCCCAGGATATTCCCAAATCCTGGCTGGAGGAGGAAGCAGGGAGCTGGGGAAGAGCTCGGTGCCCTGTGCTGCCCTGCAGGTGGATGTGATCAAGAAGGCCTATCTGCAGGAGGAGGAGTGTGAGAACGCCGAGGTTTCCCCGCGGGAAGTCGGACACAACATTTACATCCTGGCGCTGCAGGTGGGGAGCTGTGGGAGCAGAGATGTGCCAGGCTGTGCTCACAGCTTGCACGTTTTCCTCTGTATTTATGCACATTTCCTCCAGCCAGAGTGGGGAACCAAATGTGCCTTTGGCTGTGGGGAAAAGCCGTGGCTTGCTGGCCATCCTGCACCCCATGTGCCACTCCTGTCACCCTGTGCTCACTGTCACCATCCCTGTCCCCCTCCCAGCTCTCCCGACACAACAAGAGTCTGCAGCAGCTCCTGAAGCCAGTGAAGCGAATCCAGGAGGAGGAGGAGGAGGGAATCTCATCCATGGTATGGGGACACCTTGGGATGGAGGCAAAGCCCCCCATGAGCCACCCTGGCCAGAGGCTGCAAAATCTCCCAGCCTTGCTGAGCCCACCTGGGCTTTGTTGTTTGGGATTTGATGGGTTTTGGTTTTCCCCGGGGGATTAAAAAGAGAAAGACCCACAAATGCCCTTTTAGCCAGAGGTATGAGCCCAAAGGTGTGTGTGCCACATTGTGGGGTGACAGGCTGGTGGCCCTGGGGGTGTCCTGCCCTTCCCCACTTCCCCCCTTCCCTTCAGAAAGGAAAGGCTGAGTCCTTCCTCTGCTGCCATTCCCTGTCTGTGTACCTCAGATCCCGACAAGATTCAGCAGGAATGTGATTTCCCCGGGGTTTTGTGAGCACTGGTTTGTAATTTGTGGATTAGCAGCACTTGGATGTAATTATTGCAGGGAATCGATTGTCTGTCACCACGGGGAGCACTCGCACCCCTTCTGGAAGCTTTAATTCATTTGCTTTTCCCTGAAAACCTCATCAGCTGTGGGAGATGTTGAGGCATGTTGTGGGAGCAGCCGGATCCAGCTTCTGGCTGGATCCTCATCCTCTCCCTCTCCCCCCACCCAGCTCAGCCTCAACAACAAGCAGCTGTCGCAGATGCTGAAGTCAACGGCGCCAGTGCAGGAGGAAGAGGAGGATCCGCTGGCTTATTACGAGAAACACACATCCCAAATCGAGGCAAGACCTCCTGGCTCTTGGATTTCCAGCCTCCCCGTGGTCTGTGAATCCCACCTGGCTCCAGATGCCTCATGTCCGATGATTTTGCACCAGGAGCTGTCCCCTCTTCCCATCCCCGTGCTGGCAGGAGCATTAGCTCCAGGAACTGAGGGACCAGCAACCCCCTGGACCCTTCCCTTCTCTCCCAGCAGCACTGGGATGCAGCTGGTCCAGCAGCCTCATCCTTGGCATGGATTCCCTATTCCCACACTCCCAGCTTTCCTTAGCACAGTCAGGGCTGCCTCTGGGTGAATTTAGAAGCTCCTAAACGAGTGGCTGGTGATATTTGGATCCCATGGAGTGGGAGGGAGGAGGGGAAGGTGTAGCTGGATCTGGGAAGGAGCAAAAAGCCCCAGCAGGGCAGGATGTGAAGGTTCCCTGTCCTGCTTCCCGCAGATCGTGCGGCTGGACAGGAGCATGGAGCAGATCATCTTCCCCGTTCCTGGGATCTGTGAATTCCTCACCAAGGAGACCAAATATCGCCTCTTCACCACCACCGAGCAGGACGAGCAGGGCAGCAAAGTCAGCGACTTCTTCGACCAGTCCTCCTTCCTGCACAACGAGATGGAGTGGCAGAAGAAGCTGCGCAGTAAGAGCGAGGCAGAGCCTTTCCCAGGGCTACCCCGGTGGGAAACTGGGAGGAATTCCTGCTGGGAAAGGGCTGCACACTGGGATTGGCATTGCTGAGCTGCCCTGGCTCTGCAGAGCATCATACAACTAGGGTGTGGGGAATGAGGAGTAAAATCCCAGGGATGTAATTCCTCCCTGCAGCCAGGGCAGTTTCTCCATAGTCTGAGGTGTGCCTTGCTCACATTCCCTGGGATTCCACCTGAGATGTTTTCCCTGGAAAGCCCTTTCAGTTGCCTTTTCCTGAGCCAGGATCTCACAGCTGCACATGGGAAATAAAACCTGTTTCCATTGGTGCCTGACAGGCTTGCCTAAAACAGGGGCTGGACAAAGTTAAGAGAATAAAAAGGAGATAAATTTATTGAAGATCACCAAGGTGCATTTAGGGCAGACAGAGCCTACTCCAGAGGCTACACCCAAAATGGACAATGAGTCACGAATTTTTCATATTTTATAATTCTGTCCATTAACATATTGAACCTTAATGCTCCAATTGCCCCTTCAGGTGATGATGTCAATTACTCCAAATTTGCTCCCCCCAATTCACTGTTACTTACATATTTTTAGCCTCTGAGGCAGCAAAGTGTCCTTGTATCTCGAGTTTCAGAGGAATCATTTTGTCTAAAAAAAATGCTGGGAACAGAAGTTTTAGCACTCTGTGTGGAATGCAGAGCCACACACCAAAACTACAGATACATGAAAAATACAGCAGCTAAAATCCTAAGGCATCACCATGGCCCCTGCAGACCTGCTCAGGGGCTTTCAGAGTGCAAATCCTGGCTGTAAACCCAGGAGCTGAGTAGGGACCACACTATGGACACTGGGATGCAGACAAAAGTGATGTAGGAGCTGTGAGAGGACAGAGCCAACCTGATTCCAGGGTGCCAGAGCAGCTTTCCAGAGGGCTGGGAAACCAAGGAATGTGAGCAAAGCCACCGAGAAGGTGCACTGCTCTTCCAGCAGATGAGCAGGAATATTTTGAAAACACTTCATTAGTGTTTTTAAGGAAGTGAGAGGCTGGGTGGGTTTGGGGCCAGCAGCTGCAGGAGCCCACGGGGGTCAGGGATGACACAGGGGATCTGGGATGGCACAGGGGGTCCAGGGGGACACAGAGGGTCAGGGATGGCACAGAGGGTTTGGGATGGCACAGGGGGTCAGGGATGGCACAGAGGGTCAGGGATGACACGGGTCAGGGATGGCACAGGAGGTCAGGGATGGCACAGGGGGTCAGGGATGGCACAGAGGATCTGGAATGGCACAGAGGATCTGGAATGGCACAGAGGGTCTGTGATGGCAGAGGGGGTCTGGGATGGCACAGGGGGTCTGGGATGGCACAGGGGGTCTGGGATGGCTCAGGGGGTCTGGGATGGCTCAGGGGGTCCAGGGGGACACAGGGGGTCAGGGAGGAGCCGGTTGGCATGAGGCTGGCTGAGGTTTGTGTGTTGCCTCCTCTCCCCCCAGGCATGCCGCTGATGTACTGGTTCTCCCGCAGAATGACGCTCTGGGGAAGCATTTCCTTCAACCTGGCTGTCTTCATCAACATCATCATCGCTTTCTTCTACCCCTATGTGGAAGCCACTTCCATGGGTGAGTGCCCCAGCACCTCGGGGGGGAAGGGGAAGGGATCTTCACATGCAGGAAAACTGGCACTGCCCTCATCATCCTTGGGCTCCTTTGGGCTCCTAAAACCCCATGTCTGAGGCTTTCCTTGATCTGCTGGATAAAGGAAAGGATTGAGTCAGGATTTCAGTTTCCAGCCCTCCCACTCCTTCCTTCTCAGGGAAACCTCTCTTCTCCTGGGCTGCACTTCCCCTGTTGGTGAGCTGTGGGAAGCAGTGATGGAATGCATTCCTGTTGGCAGGGAAAGCCTCCATCACCTGCAGTGGTGATGTGTAACATCTCAGTGGTTCTGAGCTCTCGGATAAAAGATTTTACAAAATGTATCAGTAAAAAGCACCTGAACCAACCCAAACCTTTGCAGTGCAGCATCACCATCTCTGCTAAGAGCTCATTAGTGTGTCTGCACAGGCTGGCAGCAGCAGTGCCCTGCCTTTAACATCCACGTGTCTCCTGTTCCCAGGAGTGCTGGATTCCCCCCTGATCTCCCTGCTCTTCTGGATCCTGATCTGTTTCTCCATCATGGCTCTGTTCACCAAGCGCTATGGGGTGAGGCCGCTGCTCGTGGCTCTGATCCTGCGCTCCATCTACTACCTGGGCATCGGCCTCACCCTCAACATCCTGGGAGCTCTCAACGTAAGTTTGCCACATGCTGGGCAGTCAGGAAGTTGTCCTGCATTCCCAGAGCTCAGCAAACCCCGTTCTCCCCGTTTCTGGCCTCCCCCAGCTGACCAACAAGATCGTGTTCGTGGTGAGCTTCGTGGGCAACCGAGGCACCTTCATCCGTGGCTACAAGGCCATGATCATGGATGTGGAGTTCCTGTACCACGTGGGCTACATCGTGACCAGCGTCCTGGGGCTCTTCGTGCACGAGCTCTTCTACAGCATCCTGGTACACTAAATGCAGGGGTTTGGGGCACAGGCAGCCTGGTACAGTCAGTGTTTGGGGCACAGGCAGCCTGGTACAGTCAATGTTTGGGGTTTAGGGCACAGGCAGCCTGGTACAGTCAATGTTTGGGGCACAGGTAGCCTGGTACAATAACTGCAGGTGTTTGGGGCACAGGAAGCCTGGGTACAGTCAATGTTTGGGGCCCAGGCAGCCTGGTACAGTAACTGCAGGGGTTTGGGGCATAGGAAGCCTGGTACAATAAATGGAGGAGTTTGGGGCACAGGCAGCCTGGGTACAATTAATGTTTGGGGCACAGGCAGCCTGGGTACAATTAATGTTTGGGGTTTAGGGCACAGACAGCCTGAAACAATCAATGTTTGGGGCACAGGAAGCCTGGTACAATAAATGCAGGTTTCTGGGGGCACAGACAGCCTGGTACAATCAATGTTCTGGGGCACAGGCAGCCAGGCTGCTGCCTTAGGAGCTGGAGGGCTCCAGTGACACCTTCCAGGGGCTGATTGATAGCGGAGAGAACAATTCCCTGTGCTCTAATCTTTGCGTGGGCTGCGCTTTCTGCCTCCCAACAGTATCTATTGCTGTCTCTCTCCTGGTCCTGGGCTGTATCTCTCTTTCTAATCTGCTGTGTGCTTTATCTGGGTCAGCTGGGAGGCAACGTGAGCAGGAGAGGGCAGAGCCAGGGTACATGTGGCCTATTCTTGGCTCTCCTGCTGTGCATAAGTCACTCCATTCTTCTCTGCTTCCCTTCAGTAAGCTGGGAAACTTAAAGGCTTTGTGAGAAAAGTTAGTCAAGGTCTGCTGAGCGATCCAAGATCTCGGGATAAAAGGGGATATAGATAGGCCAGGCATTATCAAGAGAAGCACCCTGCAGCCTCCCTTTGCTCCTGGGTCCTTTCAGCTGTTTGACTTGATCTACCGTGAGGAGACCTTGTTTAATGTCATCAAAAGCGTGACGCGGAACGGGCGCTCCATCCTGCTGACAGCCCTGCTGGCCCTCATCCTCGTCTACCTCTTCTCCATCGTGGGCTTCCTGTTCCTGAAGGATGACTTCATCCTCGAGGTGGATCGGCTGCCGGACAGCAAAGCCAAAGGTTGGGCAGTGCTCGGGGTATTGGGGCACTGTGGGACCTCCAGATGATGCTGGATGATTTTTGCCTTTTTTCCTTTATGTATTTATAACCTTCCCGGTAGTTTTCCCTGCCCTTTTCCCCAGCTAGAAAGACCAAAGCCATTGCAGAGCTCCAAGCCCTGGAGGGTACAAAGCCCCTGTCCTGTCTTGATTTTTCCTGGGAACCAAGGTCTTTGAGACACATTTTCATCAACAAGTACAATTCATACCAAGCTTGGGGAGCTCCAGAGAAAGGGCTTGACCTCAGGGGAATTGAATCACCACTTGTCCTCCTAATTGGTGCTTTTTATCAATGATGCTAACTTTCTAAAATCTATCAAACAATTCACCCCTGTGGGGTTGGGCTTTTGTGGATATTCTTCCCTAACTGCCCCTGGAGCTCCAAAAAAGATCCACTTGCATGTTACCTCCTATACTAGAATCATCCCAAATTTCATTTCCAGGCTAAAAAAGGTAACACATACACATCTCAGGGTGTGCTGTGTGTGCCTTTAAACTGGGAGCACTGGTTTTGGGGTCCCAGAGAGAACAGCTGCTGTGCTCCTGCTGCACAGGGCGGGGTTTGGGGTTAGTGGTGGCAGAAAAGGAGGTACAGAGCAACAAGTGAAGGGTCAGCACTGCGGGGTCTCAACCCTGAGAAAAAGCTTGAAATCCAAGAAAAAGTAGGAGAAGATGAGGCAACTTTTTCCCAAGAATTTTGGCATCTTCCTGGGAGCCTGTGGCGGTGGTGAGGAGCTTTGCTGGGGAGAGGGGCTGCTCTCACAGGGCTGGGGTCTCTTCCTTGCAGATGATCCCTTGGGGATGCAAAGGAACGTGGAGACCTTCGTGGAGTCGTGCAGCAGTGACAAAATCAGCTGCTCTGCTGCCCCCACTGCCTTGGAAGGTAAGAGAGCTCCGTGGAAATGCCAGCTCTGTGTGCCAGTGTGGATTTGCCAGCCAGCCCAGAAAAATCCCAGCTTTTCCAAGGTGGGAACTAAATCTACTTCCTGGGACACGATAGGCAAGAGGCTTGGGGATTTTGCACTGACCCTGGCATAAAAAATGTTTTAAAAAAATGTTTTTAAACATTATTAAAAAATCATGAAGGAGGTGGGAGCTCCAGGAGTGTTTGGCTGCTGGAGGAGCTGCTGGGACATTGCTGGTTGGGACATCCCCACCAGGCACTGCAGCTGGAGCCATCCCACTGCCAGGGTCAGGTGTCCTGGCCGTGCTCTGAGCCCTTGCTCCTGTTGTCCCCTGCAGAAGCTGACCCAGAGCAGTGGGAACGTGCCTGTGACACGCTGCTCATGTGCATTGTCACTGTCCTCAACCACGGCCTGCGCAATGGTGGTGGCGTTGGGGACATCCTGAGGAAACCCTCCAAGGATGTGAGTGGGGACAGCGCCTGGCACCTCTTCCTTCTGCTAAATCCTTCCCCCCCTGCGAGCTGTGGCACATCCAGCTCAGCCACAGCCGTGTCACAGGGCTGGGACAGGGGTGGGCAGGACACCCAATTGTCCCTGTCATCCATCACAGGAGTCCCTGTTCCCTGCTCGAGTTGTCTACGACCTCCTCTTCTTCTTCATTGTCATCATCATCGTCCTCAACCTCATCTTTGGGGTCATTATTGACACCTTTGCTGATCTGAGGAGCGAGAAACAGAAGAAGGAAGAGATCCTGAAGACCACCTGTTTTATCTGTGGTGAGTGTTGGGAATGCAGGAATTGCCCCAAAGCTTTTCTGTCCTTCCAAGGTTGGGGAAGGAAAAGAATTTCAGCTGGATTGTGGTTTTTATCACTGCAAAACTTGAATCTGTTCAGCGAGGGGTCACTGCACTGGGAAGGGTTTAAACAAGGACACAACTGAGGGCAATTCTCGGTGTTGTCCTTCACCCTGCTAACAAGGTGTTAAACTAAAACCACACTGTGGGGCTCTTGTCGCTGTGCATCTCACTCCTGAGACCTTCCCTTGGCCAGTGGGGGACAAAAGCAGCATATTATTGAAGAAATATAATAGAGAAAATGGTCTGGAATCCTTTCAGTCAGCAGAAGGCATAAAAAAGAAAACCTCAGTAAATCGCTCTGGTTTTTCTTTTAAAGATCCTCTGGGTGTGCTTGTGTGGGTAGGTGCCTGGGCAGAGGCAGAGGCAGCAGGATTTGGGAAGAAACTCTTCCCTAGGAGGGTGAGGCACAGAGTGCCCAGAGAAGCTGTGGCTGCCCCTGGATCCCTGGAAGTTGGGATCCAGGAAGTTGTCCAAGGACAGGCTGGACAGGGCTTGGAGCAGCCTGGGATAGTGGAAGGTGTCCCTGCCCATGGCAGGATGGGCTTTAATGTCCTTCCAGCCCAAACCATTCCATGATTCTGTGATTATAAGCTGAAGTCTCCTGAATCCCAGCTTGGTTATTACCCCCTGGTTTGGATGTTCATGTGCTAAATGCCAACTCATTACTAAAATGAATGTCACCCCTGGGAGGAGATGCACTTGGCTGAATTTCCTTCCACGTGTTTGCTCCTCACTCACCTCCTCTCCTCCCTGTCCTTCTCCACCCTCCCCTGCCATTCCCAGGGCTGGAAAGGGACAAGTTTGACAACAAGACTGTGTCCTTCGAGGAGCACATCAAATACGAGCACAACATGTGGAACTACCTGTACTTCATCGTGCTGGTGCGGGTGAAGAACAAGACTGACTACACTGGCCCTGAGAGCTACGTGGCACAGATGATAAAGGTACAGGTGTCCTCAGGGCAGCTCCTTGGCTATCCCAGCCTGCCTGCTCCTGGGATATCGGGAACAAGGAGCTGGCCAAGGAAAAACAGCTCTGGGAAGTGCTTCTGGAAAATATTGATTTATGGTGCGGTGCCTTGGTTTGTCCTTAGCTGATTTTTAACACGTGGTCTGTTCAAGGGTTTGTACCCTGAGGTGGAGGGTTGGACCAAGCAGGGAGTGTGGTTTCAAAGGGGTTTCAAGTCAAGGTAGGGAAAGGAAAGAGAGGAAAGAAAAGCTTCTGCACTTGAGCCCATTAAATAGCCTAGAAATTTACCATTTGTGGGAAAACTGCAGATTTTTGCGAAGAGAATTTCTTTAATCCTAAGCACAGGGAGGCTGCCTGTTAGAGCTTCTCTTCCCTCCTCCTCTCTCCATCCCTCACCCCAACTGCCCTTGTCCATGGTCACCTTCCCAGAACAAGAACCTGGACTGGTTCCCCCGGATGCGCGCCATGTCTCTGGTCAGCAATGAAGGGGAAGGGGAGCAGAACGAGATCCGCAACCTGCAGGACAAACTCAACACCACCATGAAGCTCGTGTCCCACCTCACCTCCCAGCTGAACGAGCTGAAGGAGCAGGTATGGGGAATTCCCTGGAGGAACTTCTGTCCTTCCCAAAATAGACACTGAGGGCAGGGAGGGGGAGGCAGCACAATGACAATACAAGCAAAGAGCTCCCGCAGCTCTTTTTTTGGGGGAATTGGGGACACGTGGGTTTGGGTTGTGCCTCATCAGCTCAGAGTTTGCTGGCAGAGGCTCAAAGCAGTGCAGTCAGACACTTGGGAAGCACATCCAAGAGCAGGAAGGGCTGGGAATTGCCTCAGCGTGTCCTTGTTTGCATTGCAGATGACGGAGCAGCGGAAGCGCCGGCAGAGGATGGGGTTTGTGGATGTCCAGAACACCATGAACCACTGAGACAGTGTCACCCACCGGGGACTGCACCTGGGTGTCAGCTGAGGAGGCTGCTCCTCCCTGGGCTCCAGGCATGGATGGTCACTGTCTGGGGATGATGGACCACATGGAAAGGGTTTCCCAGCCAGCATCTCCCTTAGAGCGCTTGTAAGCAATTCCAGCAGCAGGGACTGGCCGGATCGCTCCCCACACCACGCCCAGGTGTTGTTCTAACGCCCTGTAGGAAGATAAATCACACAGGACTTTCATTCCTCACTGCAATAACTCTTTTCTTTTGCAACTGTGGAGGGTTGTATCTTTATCTCCATGTGCTCCAGCCCCTCGGCTGTGGGGTGAGTAGCTGTAGGGCCACCCTATTTAACTTATTCCGAGTGCCACTTGTCCCTGTGGATCTTTGCCAAGCAGCCCTCGTTATCTGCTGTGCCTGCTCCTCGCTGACCCCTCTCCATTTACAGAATTCTCTTCATCCTCTGGTGCAGTAAAAGAGCAGCTGAACTCAAGGAGGTGGATTTAATTTAATTAACTCTCCAGATGAGGAGCTGAGCTTGTCCTAGTGGGAACTAAAAGTCTTTTTTGCCTTCTGTGGACCAAGGATCTTTGGGCAGCAGTAGTGGGGAGACTGCAGGTTTACAGGAGTTCACTGTGAAGGGGTGTCCTGTGTTTTAGTTTCATCTCTGGTGTCATGTTTTACCTTTTTTTTTAATTTTTTTTTAGTTGTTATTGTTGTTACTTAAGAACTGAAGTGTAAATTGCCTTAACTAAATTAAATACAGAATCATGTTATAATAAAAATTTCAACGTGGTAAAGGAAGTCCCCTTCCTGTGCCCTCTGGTGTGTGATGGAATAGAAGCACAGAACAACCCCAAAGCAGGGCTGTCACCCAAGGTGCTCCCCAGCCTGCTGCTCCCACCTCCAGGTGTTGCACATCCCATGCCAAATCCTGCCATGAAGAGCCACCAGGAACACCAGCCTTGGTTCCTGAAGCTTTGAACCAGAGCCTGCTGCAGTTTCAAATTCTTTCACTCCTTGCCAGGAAATCGCTGCTGAAACCCGTAAAAAGGAGCAGCTGTTGGTGCTGTGGAGCTTTGGCACAGCTCTGCTCCAGACACTCATCCTTCCCAAGCCAGCCCCAGCTCCAAGCCCAAGAACAGACACTGATGAAAGCAGTAAAGCTCTAAAAAGGAATAAAAAAGGCTGTAACAATGAAGTTGCAGAGCCCTTGAAATGTGTTTATGGCCCCATCTAGCAGCATGTCATTTAATCCTGCCTTCACCCTTCAGCTCTGCACTAACCCACACACATCCCTCTCCTCAGGCTGAGGGGAATCTGCACAGAGCTGGCTCCAGCAGCAGCAGCTCTGCAGCAGCTGATTGAAATCTCAATTAAACTCGTGCAGTGCTCCACTGTCACCATGGCAAAGTCACCCTCCGTCCTCTCCGTCTTCTCGGAAGGAAAATAAATGTGATGATTAAAAGTTCTCCCTCCCTCCACTGCCCTGGTCCCTGTGCTAACACACAAACAGAGGAGGTTTTTCACATCCTCTCTGTTCTCTTCACAAGAACATTGAAAGCTGCACCTCCTCCCTCTGGGCAGCTCCTCGTTGTTCCATTTTTTGAGACACAAAGGAGCAGGTTTGCCGCCACAAAGTTCCCTTTCCTCCATCGCTCCAGCATGGATGTGCTAAGCTCTGCCCCAGATTTTCAGCAGAAAAAAAAGGAGGCACTAAATATGAAGAATGTACAGGGTAGGGCTGAACAAAAATGCTGTTGCTAAGAGGAATAAATGGTTTTATTCATCATGGCAACACACAGAGCTTGAGGGATATGTACAGTGGAGAAGCTGAGAGCTGGGCCCTCACTTCAAGTCCTCCTCGGGTTTCTTGGCAGAGAACTTTTCCCGCAGTCTTTTCCACGTCCCTTTTTTCATGTCTTCCATCTGTTTCAGAATGTCTGCAAGAGGAGAAGGGAGACAGAGATGGGGCCAGAGGAAGATAAGCAGAAAAGCAGAGAGAGGAATGAAACCCTCTTAAAACAGCTCTGCCTTCCATCTAATTTGCTTCCCTGACTTTTCATCTTAATGAATTTTCATTCCAGGCCCGAGGCGAGGTTGGTTTCCCTTCCAATCAATGCAGGGAGTCTCTTATCACTAGCAACTGATACTCAGTTTCCACACGCTGCAATCAAAGTTAGGAACTGGAGCAGAACAAAACTGCTCTGGCTCCCAGCTCTGCTCTTCACAAAGATGTGCTGAGAGCATTTCTGTGAGGGGTACCCAGCTCCTTCCCAAGCTCTGACACAGAAGGAATCCGAAGGGAATTGGAGGATGGTGAAAGAGAAGCTGATCTCAGTGTTGGGATGACATAGCAAACGTGCTCCTTCCTCACAGGTCCTGCTGTCTGACCCCAAAGAGCCTTTGCAAACCCCCTGCTGCTCCTGCCAGTGCAAAATCCAATTGATTCTTCACCCCAATAGACTGAGCTACTCCTCAGCTGAATTATTCCTGCACTTACTCCTCATCCAACACCATCACACAGCTGCAGACAGCCCCTGGCTGCTCTCCAGCCACAGGGGTGATACAAGGAGCACCCCAAAGACCAGAATGTCCCTTTCCTCCTGCCCTGCCTCCTCAGAGCAAGCCCAGCAGCAGCAGTACCTGTGGCCAGGATCGTCCTGCAATCCTCCACTGTCACCCCGGTGAAGGTGGTGTCTTTCAGGCGTGGGTACTTCCCAGGAGAGCAGCAAAAGGAGGGAGAAAGACAAAGATGTCACTTGCAGTGAATGAAAAAGGCACAAGTGTCACCAGCTGGCACAGTCTGAGCTCATTTTCAGCTGGAATTCTGTTCATCCACACCAAGAAGCAGCTCTGCCCTGCTCACACACCAGAGCCCTGTGCAGCTGCCCTGGGTGACCACAGGCACTCCACCCCTCAGCTGTCCCTCAGGCATTCCCAGGAACCCTGCCATTCCCAGAAATCCTGCAGCACGTGGTGACTCCCCCCAGAAAGAGGGACAGTGGCCAGTGCCAAGCTCTCACCTTGTTTTTGTAGAAGTTGGTGTGGATCCTGACTAAGCTCTCGTACATTTGGTCACAGGCCTCGGGGTCAGAGATCTGCAGGGGACACAAGTGTCACACAAATCTGGTTTTGCACCTCCACAGCAAAACCCCTCTCATTCCACAGCTGGGAAGGAGCAGTTCAGAATTCCCAGTGCACTGCTGGATGCTGGGGACCTTCTGTCCCCTCCACCTCCCACCAGCCTGGTGGGACAACAAGTAACAACACTTGGGATTTTCAGAATGGATCTTAAACTCTGCATCTACAGGATTTGACAGGGAATATCCAGTTACAGAGAACATCACTAGCTGGTGCTGTGAAATCTGTGACCCTTCCTGCTCTGAGGCCACTTCTGTCAACTGCCTCACTGCAAGGAGTCACCCAGGACAATGTGCCAGGGTGGATGTTGGAAACTCCCTGTAGGAGGATAAAAATAGCCTGCAATTGATTAGGGAAATCAGCACAAATTACAGGGAGCAGCTTGAAGGGTAACTGGATTTCTATTTCAGTTGGAAGATCCGGCTCATCCCCAGCCTGTGCCAGGTGTCTCTGCTCAGCTGCTTTTCCACTCTACAATGGTTTTCCTGGCTTTTTTTTTGGTGTACAATGAGTCCAACTCGACCAGAACTCACTGTTGCTGCTCCGTGATATTGAATACAAATGGTTAAAACGGGTCAAGAGTAAAAATAACATCAACAGAAAGGAGTCAGGATGAAGTAGGAAAAGGAAGGGAAAGTTCTCCTCGTTCAGCAGGGCTGCAGGAAAGAGGACACAGGGACTGCAGGTGTGCACACATCCCACTGCAGGTGATCCCCACCTGTGTCCTGCAGCCACACAGTGATTAAAAGGGTGGCAAAACCAGCATCCCACCCCTGGAAATCCAGAAAATCTTACTCCACAGGAATAAAACAGATATTAGATTGCCAAAGAGGCCTTGTGGCTCTACTTCCCTTCTCAGAGGTTCCTCCTGCCAGCACATTCAGCCTCTCCACACACAAATTGCCACCAGTGCTGCAGGCATCAATTCACATTTCCAGGATCAGTGGCAGCTTTGGGATCTTGGAGCCAACTGATGCAACACATTAAACTGTCCTGAGCATATGGAAAAGCAATAAAACCCTTCCCAAAATGTCTGCTGCAGACTATTCTGGTCACCAGTACAGGATTAGGAGCCTGTAATGGCCCCTTGAGGTCGAAAACACATCTCTGGAACAATGTTTTTATGCTAAGAAAGGGCACATTTGCATTCTGCAGCAACACCTCCGCGCCTGGGAAGGTCTGCAGCCAAGTCAGGCATCAGATTCCCTAATTTATTTCAGCAGCAAAGCCTAAACTCCAACGGAATTACAGCTGGAGGCGGAATTCAATTGTACAACCGCTGCATTCCATCAGTGTCAGGCAGTGCTGCAGCATCCCATCATCCCATCCTCGGGGTAAGGAGATCACAGAAATTAACTGCATTCCAGCACAGCTGACAACTTCCCAAAACTCCCATAACCAGGGGAACAGGGTTCTCCATAGCACAGGGTGCAAAGGGTGCAAGAACTGGGTGTAAACCAGCTGTCCTGAGGATAAACCAGCCGTCCTGGGTACCAACCAGGTGTGCTGAGTATAAACCTGCTGGAGTCCAGGGCACCAGCACCCAAGTGTCTTGGGTATAAACCATTTGCCCAGTGCACAAACCCATTGTCCTGGGCATAAACCATTTATCGTGGGTACAAACCTGTTGTTCTGGGCACAAACCCGGTGTCCTCCTGGGCACCAGTCATTCATCCCGGGTACAACGCAGGTGTCCTGACACAAACCACCGATAACCAAACAACCCGCAGTTTGCCCCGTGGAGGCACAAGCCCGTGGCTTCCCGAGATGTGTGCTCCAAAGGCTGCCGAGCGCTCACAGCCCTGCCCGGCCCTGCCCTGCCCTGCCCGGGACGATCCGCACTCCATCACCCCTGGGGTCCCATTCCTTCCCCGCTCAGGACATCCCGCGATTTCCCGAAGCCCCAGGGAGCCCCGAGCACAACTTCCTCCCGCTGTGCAGCCCACAGAGCCCCGAGGTGAAGGACAATCCGGGCAGAGCCTTCCCGAGCCCCTCGCTCCATCCTCGACCCCTCAGAGCCCTCAGAGCCCCGCCGGGCCTCTCCCCGCGCCCTTCCAGCCGCCCTGCCGCCCCTCACCGGCGTGTTCTCGCCCTCGCGGAAGGCCTGCGCCACCCGCTGCCGCAGCACAGAGCCCAGGTCGCGCTGCTGCTTGGTCTGCTCCACCGGCCATTCCTCACAGAGCCGCAGGAAGCGCCGGTAGCGGCTGGCGGCCATGGCGCCGCGTCACGTGTGCCGGTCACGTGCGGCGGTGAGTCACGTGGGGTGCGGGAGGGCGGGAAGGGCTGAGGGGAGCATGGCTGAGGGGAGAGAATGGCTATGGGGGGGAATGGCTGAGGGGCGGGAATGGCTGAGGGGAGAGAATGGCTGAAGGGAGAGAATGGCTATGGGGGGAATGGCTGAGGGGAGAGAATGGCTGAGGGGGGAATGGTTGAGGTGGACAGAGTTCCTCTGGGAACATCGAGTCCAACCTGTGGTCCCCACCCTGTCACCAGCCCAGAGCAAAGAGTGCCACGTCCAGGCGATCCCTGGACACCGCCAGGAGTGGGGACTCCGCAACCTCCCTGGACAGCCCCTTCCAAGGCCTGACCACCCTTTACGTGAGGAGATTCCAACCTGACCATCCCCTGGCACAGCTTGAGGCCGTTTGTCCTGTCCCTTGGGAGCCGAGCCTGACCTCCTCGGCTGGTTCCCCCTCCTGTGAAGAGTTTACAGAGCCACAAGGTCCCCCTGAGCCTCCTTTTCTCCAGGCTGAGCTCCTTTCCCAGCTCCCTCAGCCCCTCCTGGTGCTCCAGCCCCTTCCCCAGCTCCCTCAGCCGCTCATCACAGGCTTTACCATGGTTTGAGTTGAAGGAACCTTAAATCCCATGTCATTCCACCTTCTGCCATGGCCAGGGACACCTCCTGCTATCCTGGGTTGCTCCAAGCCCCGTCCAACCTGGCCTTGGACACCCTCAGGGATGGGGCAGCCACACTATGCAGGTGTATGAGGGGTAAAAAGGGAAGGCACATTGAGGTTTTTATAATTATTCAGCCAACAAGTTGTTTTCTGTGCAGCAATGAAGAGTGAGGGGCTGCCCAACAAGGGGCCCTGGCTGAACCCAGACCCTTCTCATCCATCCCTTGTCCCACCCAAACTCATCCACAAAGCCACAAAAGTCTTATCACAGACTTCTCATGTGAGCCAGGACAATCTGTGGCTCAATCCCTGCTGAAATTGGGTGTTTGTGGCTTTTTTTTTTTTTTTTTTTTTACAGTTTGTGGTCAAGAAATAATGCAACGCTCTGAACAAGAGTCTTCCCAGGTGGACTCTGGGCCAAGCAAAATACACAGCTGGGCCAGATGTCTTAAATTTTCCAGCTATAAATTGCAGCAGCTCCCCAGCTTTCTGCTGTAAATCCAAGTGAAGCGTCTCCCTTGGGATCTGGTGTTTAAACCTGTGGAAATAACGACTGTCTGTAAAAATTACGGGCTTAAACAAAGAATGATGTATCTCAAGGATGCTGCGGGAGGGAAAAAGAGATGGACACCAGTGAGAGTTACTTGCACAATTTTATTTATATCCCCACTCCCCGGTAGTGGAGTTCTGTAGCTCTGTTCATTGTGCAAGGACTTCTCCTTCAGGTTTCCCACACCATGCAGGAAGGAATTATATTTGTTCCATCATAATAATAATAATAATAAAATCTGTCCACAAAAGCTGTAAACATTAGAGTCTTTTGTTACTGTCTCCTTCAAACACACACACGCACACACACACACAGGATTTGTATCAAAGAATTTCTGGGTGACCTTTGACGTCCAGTCCCTGACTCAATCTCACACTTTTTTTTTCTTTTTCTTCTTGTTTTTTAAGCAAAAATCCCTTGATGCGAATGTCTTTTGTGACTGATATCTGACAGAGTCATCGCATTCCCATGCTTCCAGCCCCAGTGGAGCCTCTTTCCTAAGAAAATTCCCGGAAAATTCCCTGTTACAACCCCACAGGGATGTTAAAGCTTGGCGAGGTGCAGCTCTTGGTCTGAGTATTTGAACACGTGCACAGAGAATCCCAACCAGGAGCACTGGGAATGTTGGAGGGTGTTTTTCCCTCCCACTTGAGCAGAAAGGGAAGCTCCATCTGTTCATTCCTGCCCCAAACCCCCTCCTCCCGCTCGAGCAGCTCCTGGTTTATCATTAAGACTCTTCCCAAGTAATGGTTTCTTTGGCTCACAAATAAATCAAGGACGGCAGTAAAACCAGAAAGGAAAATAAATCTTCTGATGGATGGCAGAGAGAGAACAGATTCTTCCAGCTCTCTGCTTCTCACGCTTCAGTTCAGTTTGAGTTTTCAGCACTTCCCAAGTTATCCGTGCTCATTCCATGCCACGCACAGCACATCCAGCAGCTGGAGGGTCCCACACAGCTGACCCCAGGCAGGATTTTCAGGGCTATCGGTCACTAGGAAATCCAGGCTGTTTCACAGAAATTCTCATTTTCCTTCCGACAGGCTCTGAAGGATTTTGATGAGGTTCTCCAGGCCGAAAATGTAGCCGTGGTCAGGCCCGTCGTACGGGGTGGGGTTGGGATTGCTCTTGGAGCCTTTGAAGGTGGTGTGGGCAAAGTCAATCATCCTCACATCCACTCTGGAAGGATGAGTTTTTGCGAAGGGAAGATGATTATCCACGCTCTCCTTGTGCTCCTGTCCATCATAAATGATGAGGAGGGAGCTGGAGTAGAACCTGTAGGAGCTTTGCTTCCTGATCACCGAGAGCAAAGCCTTGAGGCGCAGGATGATGGGCTCCAGCAGGTCTGTCCTCAGCTGGTTCCCATTGCACAGGAACTGCCGCAGCGTCTGCCGGAATCCCTCCGGGGACAGCTTCCTCCCAAAATATTTGTCTTTGCACAGGAAATGGCCAGTGTCTGCTTGGTAAACCTGGAGGGGAAAGAGGAATAATCCATGGATCATCCCGAGTTGGAAGGGATTCGCTAGGACAGTCAAAGTCCAACTGCTCTCAGGAAGATGCCAGAGATCAGAAAGGGACACAGGTATTTTATATATTTTGCTTTATATATTTTGCTTTACATATTTTGCTTTATTTGCCTGTACTCATTACTCTCATAATTATCCTTCAGGCAGGGTTTTGAAACCTGTTTGGGAATAGTGAGTGAGGGAAATGCGCGGTTTGGGTTTCCAGGAGGAAGAGTGGGAATTTCCAGCAGGAGACATTTAGTCCCAAATGAACCCCTGGCTCTTGTAGCACCAGGATGGAGCAGCTCAGTGAAGACAGAAGCAGGGCAATGTGGTGCTTTTGGGGGTTTTTTTTGTGCAGCAGCCAAGAGCTGAGCAGGAATCTTTGTAAAAGCAGGTTCTCAGACGGGGTAAATGGTGCAGTGGCACAGAAAAAGGGTCACCCTAAATGTGCCATATTTACACCCTCTCTGAGAGGACACACAGCCAAATGGCCACTTCTTACAGCCCACATTCATGTGGAAATGAGAATAAAACAGCTGGAGATCCCATAAATCCCTGGAGATCCCAGCTTGCTTCCAAGCCACGTGTGGGACACACACCAAGGGGATGGAGGCTTTACCTGCATCCCACAGATTCGCACGCCCAGCGACGCCGAGGTGCTCTGCTCACACTTCTTGATGTGCCTGGCTTTCTTCTCCTCTGAGGCATCATCCCCGTGCTGCCGAGTGCCCATCTTCAGGTCCAGGATGCAAGGATAGCTGTACTTGGACACCACGTTTTCCAGCAGGAGAAACTCTGAGCGTGAGTTAAGGGAAACCCAATACTTTGAAATTCTAATTGAAAGAGGCCTTAAATCAAAGCAACTGCTGACGCTCTCCATAACAGCTCACAACTGTAATGAGACTTCCTGAGCCAATTTCTCCGACGTGTCATCGCTATGGGCCTCTCGCTGCCAATTCCAGTTAATTTACTGTACTACAGCCCTACCAATTAAAGCCCCAACAGCTCCATTCTCCAGTGACACCATAGCCCTGGGCTGTCACTCCGACACCTTCCCTCCGTGCTGAGCTCTCCGGTGGGTGGGGGAAGTTGTTAAACTCTATTACTCACATGACTGGTGGGTAATGAAGTGTAATAGGAAAATAAAAGACGAAGCAGCTGCTAATTCCTGTATGGTTGTGTTTTTAAATGTATGCCAAGGGGATCCTTGACTTCTGCTGAGAACTCTTTATGGGAAATGGGGTTTTTTTTTTATTTTTCTAATTTTTTTTTAAACAGCAGGAGAAGGTAACAGAGAATATTCCTCATTTTCCCAGAGTCTGTGCAAGAAGAGGGATGCACCCCCTGCAATAAACCCTACATTGATTTCCAGCAGTTATTTGTAGGACTGTGCTGGAGGGGAGAGAGGAGAAAGGATACGATGAAGTTTGTTCTCGTTATGCTTGGAGGACATGCGGTTCAGGTGCTGCCGGTGACAGTGCAGTCCCCAGGGGTTGTGGCTCTTCCTTTCTGGCTGGTTTCCATTTGCATCTTCCAAAAGGGAATCTGTGTGGTACTGAAGGTCTGTCCTCAAAAGCATCTTCCCAGGGCAGCTAGACAAAGCACACAAAGGGACACATCGGGTTTATAAGCTCCAGAGGAGAATATTCCCTTCCCTCATTCTTTTTCTGTAGAGCCTCAAACTTGATAAGGTGGATTTTCAGGGACTCTCAAAGGAAACATATTGATCATGTCCAACCTGCAGAGATCCTTTGTTACTCCATAACAGTAATTTTCAGAAAGCCAGCTATTGCTGCCTGCCAATACTTCTTTTTTCATTATAATTTAAAGTGTGCTGGCTCCCATGAAAAGCCATTCACAGCCCCAGCAGCCAAGGATCTCTATTTATCCACCTAATGGGCACTGCACAGGCAAATGGTCCAGCAATGGGAATGATTCCTAATTTGGAAGAGCTGGCTCTGAGGATGGGAGGGAGTGGGGCAGCCATGAGGAGATCTGTTCTCCTTGGGGGATCATTCCTTGCTCTTGCTCATCCAAACTCCACACTCCCATCCCTCCAAAGGCAGTGGCTCCATGGTGGTGATATCCCACCCTCAGTCCCAGCTGGCTTAGCTCTGAACCAGTTTGGGGTGAATCCTGCAGAAAACCTCAGTGAGCCAGAGGTTGTGGGGTGCCTTGCTGGGATGGGATCTTGGAATGGGATGGGATGGGATGGGATGGGATGGGATGGGATGGGATGGGATGGGATGGGATGGGATGGGATGGAACTGAAGCCCTCTCTTGCCAGCAGATGGACATTCCATGCTCAGTGACTGCTCTCCCAGGGCCTCTCCTCCCCTGGAACACACTGCTCTCCAAGAATTGGGGTTTAAAGCAGATATTTGAGCAACAACAGCCCAGCTCCACCCCACTCCATCCCCAGGCCAGGGAAGAGCAGAATGACACACAGGGCTTGGCTCTCCTGTTCTCCACCTCAGCTGGGCTCTGTTCTCACCCTAACCCCAGAGCTGAGCCCCCAGACCCATCCCACCCACAGTGGCAGATGCCAGCCAGGAGGTTTGCAGCCAGTGCCAGCCCCTCACCTGTCTTTGAAGGTCTTGGTGACCTGGGTGTGGCTCCACTTGACCAGCCCATGCTCGCTGCTGGCGCTGGCTGTCCACTTGCGCTTGTGCCACAAGGTGACAGCAGGGTCAGTGCTGGCACTGTCCGGCTGCCCCAGGCCGGGGCTGGCCAGCAGGGTCAGGTTGCCAAGGCTGTCCTTCTTGAGGTGCACGGAGATGATGCCTGGGCAGAGGGGAAAAGAGAGGAGACAGAGTTGAGCCTGTGGTTATCACAGCGGCCTGGCCACCACCTTGTCACCACCTCATGTTTTGGTGGCCTTTCACTGATGCCACTCTGATTTCAAGCCAAATAAACACCATTAGGCTGAGACCCTGGAAAACAGCCTCAGGATTTTCAAGTGTCCCTCCTCTCAAGGCTCAGTTTGAAATCTCTCTCCTCTGAACCCCACATTCCTTTGTCCCCACACCCCTCCAGGCTCTGCTGTGCCCCAGGTGACCCAGAAAAGCCCCCCAGCTCCAGATCAGGAACTCCCACCTCATTTATCACCAAGGATTTAAATGCTTTTTAAGGACAGCACAAGGCTGGAAACACTTTTCATTGGCAGGAAGCAAAGGGAGCATTGGGGACAAGGCATTTCCAAGGACACCCAGCATGCCAACTACTTCCTTTAATTGGAGAGCCCCAGGAGCAGGGCAGAGATGTCACCATGGGCTGGCAGTGTCCCCCACACATTGTCATGGTCATGTCCTTCCCCCAGCACCAAGGACCAGCACCCAAATATCCCGGGGGCCGGACAGTCACACGTCCGGTGTTTGTGCCCGAGAGTGACCAGCACTGTGACCGCGGGTTATTTTTTTCCACCCTGAGTGCTTAAAACATCATTATGTATTTTAGTATTGTAATTTTCCCTGACTCTGACAGGAATCACAGGGCTCAAATGCCAGCCAGTCCAGCACAGATTTAGCCCAATCCAAGCCCATCCCTGGCTGGCTCTGCGTCTCAAGTGACAGCGCAGGAATGGCCACGGATCACAGTGCAGCCAGCTCTGACCTTTCTGGGAAAGGCTGATAACGCCATCCTGCTCCTGCAGCTCCATAGGGCTGTCTGACTCTCCCCACACTCTGGGGGCATTTTTAGAGCTCAGCCCTTTAGGCTTGGGGGCTGCCAGCTCCAAATCAGGACAGGGACTGGGGACAGGGCTGTGGGACCAGCAAGAGCAGCACTGGAAGGAGCCCTGCTGGGGAGCTGGGTTTGATCCAGCTGTGCCCAGGGCATCCTCACTGGGTTTGGTGGGTATTTGGGGAGCTGGGTTTGATCCAGCTGTGCCCAGGGCATCCTCACTGGGTTTGGTGGGTATTTGGGGAGCTGGGTTGGATCCAGCTGTGGCCAGGGCATCCTCACTGGGTTTGGTGGGTATTTGGGGAGCTGGGTTTGATCCAGCTGTGCCCAGGGCATCCTCACTGGGTTTGGTGGGTATTTGGGGAGCTGGGTTGGATCCAGCTGTGGCCAGGGCATCCTCACTAGGTTTGGTGGGTATTTGGGGAGCTGGGTTTGATCCAGCTGTGCCCAGAGCATCCTCACTGGGTTTGGTGGGTATTTGGGGAGCTGGGTTGGATCCAGCTGTGGCCAGGGCATCCTCACTGGGTTTGGTGGGTATTTGGGGAGCTGGGTTTGATCCAGCTGTGCCCAGGGCATCCTCACTGGGTTTGGTGGGTATTTGGGGAGCTGGGTTGGATCCAGCTGTGGCCAGGGCATCCTCACTGGGTTTGGTGGGTATTTGGGGAGCTGGGTTTGATCCAGCTGTGCCCAGGGCATCCTCACTGGGTTTGGTGGGTATTTGGGGAGCTGGGTTGGATCCAGCTGTGGCCAGGGCATCCTCACTGGGTTTGGTGGGTGTTTGGGGAGCTGGGTTTGATCCAGCTGTGCCCAGGGCATCCTCACTGGGTTTGGTGGGTATCTGGGGAGCTGGGTTTGATCCAGCTGTGCCCAGAGCATCCTCACTGGGTTTGGTGGATATTTGGGGAGCTGGGTTGCATCCAGCTGTGCCCAGGGCATCCTCACAGTGCCTGCTGGACATCTGGGGAGATGACCTCAGCAGTTTAACAAACAGTTCTGCTCTCCCAAGCAAAGGTGCCAAAGCAAATAAACATGCAAAGCCCCTTCTCTCCATTTCAATGAGATTACAGTGAGCAAACACTGACACAAGGCTTTGCCTCCTGTGCCTGCCTAGCTCGGCTGCCTCAGGGGGTTTTCCCCACCTGAACTGCAGCCCCACATCCTTCCCTGGGTCCTGCACCCCATAACTCTGGGCTTGGATGCTTTTCCCTCCCTCTGGGCCACCACAGCCATTCCGGGTTCCTTCTGCTGTACAATCAGCATTATTGTGAGCAGGCTGGGTTAAACAGGCTGACTTTGCACAGAAATGGGGGAAAATCTCCACAGGCTGTTCTGCCAAGGGAGCTGAGGGGCTGCAAACCTTCATTAGGGCAAGGAATGTTTTTAGCCCTCCCAGCCCTTTGCTGGTGGTGGTGAGCGCAGGGAGTTGCATCTTCCTCAGGCTCCAGCATTACATTTTCCCTGAGTCCCATCCTTAAAAAATCCATATTTCTGAGAGCAAACAAATCTCCCCTCAGCCTGGATGCCTGCTTCACATTTTCTGGGGATGTAGACGGGGGGAAAAAAAGCCAGCGTGTCTTTTGCCTAAATCAAAGCCTTTTTAATTTAAAAAAGTCACTGGGAGGCGACTGGAGCCCTCGATTCCAAACACCATAACCTTAAAAACTGTCCCAGTTCCTGCCTGCAGTCAGCAGGGCTGTGCTCATTTGCATAGTGCTGACGGGCTGGCCCCAAAAAACTTATATATAGCGTGAAAGTAAGAGTTGTTAAATATCAGCCATTAATATGAAAATTAATGGGGAGATTTTCAAAGGCGAGAGCCGAGCGTTAAATTGGAAGGGAATGTGATCCTCTCCCTCCTCCCAGCTGGAAATTCAGCCTTCAAAAAAAACCTCCAGCTCGGCCTGAAAAGTGTTTTTTTGTTTCCTGGGGTGATTCCACGGGGGTTGCAGGTGTCCTGCTGTGACCTGAGTGTGGCAGACAACCCTCAGTGCTCCTCCTTTGGTGTCACTGACACCCCAATCGCCCTCCTGCCAGCACCAGCGAGGAGCCAGAGGGTATTTCTGGGTGCTGTCACCACGCTGGTGGCATCCCAGAGACTCTGGGGAGGTTTCACTCTGTAACTCAGCCCCCCTGGGTTTATTTCTGTATTTACAAGAGCATTCATTTAGTGCCGAGGGCAATGGGAACCTGAGCAGAACGGGGTGGGAAACAAGCCCAGCGTCGCCCTGTGAGCTCAACTGGATTGCAGCAGGGCCTTTAAATGAGATAAAATTCGGTCCCAAGGTTGTCAGACTGCCTGATATGGATGAGGTGAGCAGGAAGAGCCATGGGTTTGGGGTGAGACGTGGGTGCTATTTGATCCCCATTGTAGAGAATGTCACCGTTACACAGAATGTCACCATTGCACAGAATGTCACCATTACATAATGGTGCTGGGGCTGTTCCCACAGCCTAAGAATAGAGATGAGGTACATGGATCTGTGGGAATGGGGGATGGAGCCATCAGGAGAACCCCTCTGGATGCTCATCTCCCTCATCATCCTCATGGGAAAGCGTTCCACCTTTTTAATTGCCTGGCAGCAGGGCTGGGACAGCCAGGAGAGGAAAAAACCTGTGAGCCCAGTGCCAGATTGGAGGAGAATTGATGTTTAATTACCCCTCATCATAAAACTCTCTGGTATTTGAACTAGGAAAGAAAAAGACAAAGGTTTGAACACCCAGGGCACCCCTGGCCTGGTTAAACTGGGATTGTTTAACAGCTTTATCAGTGCTGCAGCACCAAACCCTGGGCTCTGCCAGAGGAAACCTCTCAGAGGAAACTTTCCTCCCTTAAGCATCTTTTTAATATTGTCCCATAAATCTGCAGAGGCCCCTGACTTCCTGGGAAAGGGAGAGATTGGGCTTGAAGCACATTGGAGCCGTGGCTGACTGAGCTCTTTTCTGCAATGCCGAAGGACCAAGAGATATTTTAAGTTTTTACGTGACAAGCGAGCTTCTCGCCTCCCGCAAAAGCCAGGGTCAGGAGCTTTACGAGCAGCACAAGTCTGGCAGTAAAAGCAGAAAATACTGAAGGAATAAGAAAGAGAAGGGAGGGAGGATGTCTTAAAAAAAATACCAGTGCTGTTGAGAAATTCAGCTGGGAATGGGGGTCAGGGATGGGGCAGCAAGCGGAGGGACAGACAGAGGGACAGAGGACAGCACAGCTACCTGGGGAAGGTGACAGCTTCCCCAGGAAGGTGAGAGCTCTGTAGCTGCCCTTACCTTTGTACTGAGGGGTGAACTGCCTCATGGCCAGCGGCAGGGACTCGTAGAAGCTCAGCTCCTGCGACACCAGCGGCTTGCAGACGGTGTGCTCGTCGTAGCTCAGCATGCTGGTGTGCCCACCCACCTGGTGCACGAAGGGCTGCAGCAGCACGGCAGCTCTGCCCTCAGCGGGGCCCAGGGGGCTCTGACCCACCATGGTGCCAGGCAGGACCTGGGGGGCTGCAGCTCCTTCAGCAGCAGCACACGGGGCTGGGAAGGGCAGGCTGGGATGGGCAGAGCTGGGCCAGGTTTCACCCGCTCTGGGATGGTTGTCACCCGCTCTGGGATGGTTGTCACCCGCTCTGGGATGGTTGTCACCCGCTCTGGGATTTCCACCACACGGGGTTTTGTCCCACGCTGGGCTTGCGAGGATGAAATCTGCAAAAAAAAGGTGGAGTTAAGGAATTAGAGGAGGGTCGCTCAGCAGGTGGGTGGGATGAGATCTGTCAGGGAGCCCCAGGCTGACACAGAGTCCAGGAAAGCCCCAGTCTCCATCTGTTGGGGACAAAGGGGGCAGAGATCAAGAAGAGCTGTGAATTAGAGCAGTGGCCTTGGCAAGGCAGCAGGATCAGGGATTCCTTGGATAGGTTAATAAAACACTGCAGTTAATAACACAAACAGTTTGCCCTACAAGATGGTTTTAGGACGATCCCAGACCTTCCCTTAGACATTCCCTGCCCAGGAGCATTGTCAATAAATCCCCTGCAAGCCTCCCTTGCCCTACAATGCTCTGGGTGGGGTGAGCAACAATTTCAACCTTCCAGAGAAACCTCCGTGTGGGACATTCCCTGTCACTGAACACCGGAGCAGCAGCAGGAGCATTTCCTTCCTGAGCTGACAAACACACACAGGGGGATGTGGATGTGTCACACCAGGGCTCACACCCAGCTTTCCACCCTGCCCTGCTCCCAGCAATGCCTGAGTCCAGGAATTCCTCCTTGATTCTGACAGCAACAAGTCTCAGCTCTAAAGTGGTGATGTGGGAAAATCCCAGAGCACATCCATGGAACATCCCCAGCAGCAGCACCCACCACCAGGCATTCCTGCCCTCATTCCTCACAGGAAGCCCATGGATGGCTCTTGGGCATCAGGAACTGAATCCCAGAAGCACCAAGGCAGACAAAAAGGAGCTGAGAGTGGTGCTGGAGCAGCCTGGCTTCACCCCATGCAGGCAGTAACACCAGAGATGGACACTCCACATCCCAGACTCACAGGGATGGGAAAAAAGGATTACAATCATCATTTGAGGTATTCAAACACTTTCTCCTCGTTGCTCCAACTTCAGCACAACCTGGGGAGGTTTACACCTTGTTTTTGCCAGCAAAACCCCAGAGCAGTGGAGAATAATGCCTTTGGAGGATCCAATTCTGCAGGGAAAACCTCCAGGATGTGCTGCCAGGTGAGCAACTCCACCCGTGCCAGCCCCGTGGGACAGGTGTGACCAGGACAGCGCTGTCCCCCTCCTGCAGGAGCCAGGGGACAGCAGAGGGATGGTGGCACCACCTGGAGCTGCATCCCCTGACACTCATTCATTCCCATCCTGCAGCAAGGATCCAGAGCTCAGCAGTTGGACTCGATCCTCGCCGTTCCCTTCCAACTCTGGATGTTCTGTGATGCTGAAATCCCCTTCCCCTCCTGCTGGGATTAACCCCCAAGGAAAAAACCCCTGGTGGGCTTTGTTTCCCACCTGGAGCAGTGCGATGGAGTGGGCTGAAGGTAGAGAAGAACCACCCTTACCTCCAAACCCACCAGCAGCTCCTTTATCTCCCCCAGGCTGGGGTTTTCCCCCTCCCATTATTCCGTTCTTCGCAGAGGAATTCCTGCTCTACAATTACCTTCCCCGGAGGAACAAAGCCAGGCTCCCGAGCCGAACACTTTCCAGCCGGGAAGAAAGCAGCTCCGAGGAGTTAATAAAAGCATTCGGCGTTTTGTTAAGTTGTGGCAATTTTTTAAAGAGGATTTTCCGCCTCGGGAGCCGCAGGTTTGTTGTGGTTTGTTTTGTGCGGCTTTCCCCCCCTCTCCCTTCCTCCCATCCTTAAAAAAGAAGGAGAAAAGCCAAAAGCAAGCGGATTTGTCATAACACCTCTTTGGAGCAGGGAAAAACATGACTTAAATCCTTTCTTGCTCCCGAGACAGTCCAAGGCTGAAACTCGACTGACACAAACCCCTGACAGCTCTGGCAACCTTGGCATTGCGAAGGGAGTTGGGGAAAAAACATCCACCATTTGATAAACCTCCGAATGTTTTCTCCCAAGCAAAACTCGGAGCAGGATTTGCAGTAGGAGAAGGAGGTTTGTTTTTTTTTTTTTTTATGGGAGTTTCTGTTGGGAAGCAGCTCATCCATTCGGAGCAGATAAATGTTCCTGCAAACACTGAGCTGCTCTGAGCTCCCCTGAAACAAGACACTCGAAATAAATCACTTCCACTGGCTCAAGGTATCGCAAATGCCAGGAGATATTTACGTCACTAAAAATACACGGAATTACAGCGAAATCTGTGCCCTCCGAGCAAAACCAGAATCCGTCAGTGTTTTCCCCCCCAGCCAAAGGAAAAGCAGCTCAGGTGCTGCAGGTGGAGGTGAGGCAGGAGATATTGGGGAAGGAGAATGTGGGGAATATTTCTCTGCGTAGAAGAGAAATATTCTGTTCTCCAGGAAAGGGATGAGGCTTTGGAAAAACCGTGGAAGGTTTTTCTTTCTGGAACTGGATGAGTTTTGCCCCAGCGTTGGGGACAGCGCTGCTCCCCAGGCATTGTCACCTCCCACCCTGCCCCAGGCAGGGCCAAATGTCAGAGGAGTCTGAGCTAAACAGGTTGTTTATTCCCAGCTCCAAAAGGAACCAGGCAGATTAAATTCTCTAATCTTTAATTAGCGCCCACCCCATCCCATCCCAACCAGGAAATACACAGCCAGGCTGAGCTGGGTGCTTGTGGCAGAAACATCCTAGGAATAGCAAAAAGCAAAATCCCTCTGAAAACAGCAGCTCTGTGCACAGAGCCAGGTGCTCAGTGTCACCCTTCCTGGTCACTGCCCTGCTCCAGGAGCATCCCAAAGCTCCAAACTTGGGTTCCAAGCACTGCAGGGCTGCAGATTCTTTGTTTTGCTTTGTTTAAAGGCAAGAAAAGCACGTGGCTGAGATCTGTTCGTGCACAGCTGGTGCTGCAGCTGACTGGAACCCAAACGGGCCCTGCACGGAGCCCCAGAGCCACCAGGGACTTGGTGCCACCATGGACTTGGTGCCACCACGGACCTAGTGCCACCATGGACCTAATGCCACCACGGACCCGGTGCCACCAACCTCCCCAGGAAAGGGCACAGGTTCCCTCACCCCCCCACCGACCTTCTGCCTTCCACAGCACCTCCACTTCCCAGCCGAACTCTTTCCATCCATCCCATGAGCACAACACAGAACCCAGAGCCACCAGCTGCTGTTCGCAGCTCCAGACATTCCCCAAGTGCCAGCTGTCCCCACTGCTCCTGTCCCCTCCTGATAACATCCCACCCATCCTTCCCATCCACCCTGCCCTGCAATCCATCCCCAGGCCTCACCTTTGGGCGCAGGGATCTGCTCAGGGCTGCTGCCCAGTCTCGGGGTGCTGCCCGTGCCTCGCTTCTCGCTGTTTCTCGCTGCGGCTCCGGCGGGGCGAGTGCGGGAGCATTTGGGCATGGCCCTGACTGCGGCGGCGCTGGCAGGAGCCCGGAATGTCCAGCTGACATTCCAGCCGGGCTGTGCCAGGCAGAGACACCCCGGGTGGGACAGGAGAGCTGCTGCGTGAGAGGGACAGGACGGGACGAGAGGAGCCGCAGTGTGCTCCGGATCTCTTGGGCAATCGGCTCTCCAGGAAAACAAGCCGGCATTTGTCCAGCTGTTTTCCACTGAGTTCCCCCGCAGCTCGGCGCCCACCGAGTTTGGCACCTCCCTGCTGGGGATGGAGCTTCCCAGAGATCCCAAAGCACCGGGAAAAACACCCCGGGGAGGTGCGGGAGGAGAGGGACAGGGGCTGTGGGGTGGGGAGAGGGGCTGGGGGACACCAAAAATCCCCCTTGGTGGCAAAGGAAAGGTGTTTGTGGCGAGGGGGGCAAGGCTGGGGTTTGCCCAAAGCTGGGCAGGAGGTGAGTGGATCCAAAATTTCCAACTCCAGCCCTGCCAACAGCCTCGTGCTGGGAAAAGACAAACGTCAGAGCTCGGGAGCCGTGTGGGGAATGGAAAAGTCCCAGCGAGCTTCCTGCCAGGGCCACTCTGTCCCCTGCAGCCAGTCAAGGACAGCGTGTGCCCCCCAGGCCCCACTGTCCTGTCCAGCAGGTGCCAAGGGCTCCTGCCAGCCCCTGCACCCCCAGAGAATGGGATCTGCGTGGTTTGTAGGGAATCACGAGGCACACACAGCCCGGGCAGCAGCCGGGACAGGGAGGGGACACCCAGGACAGGGAGGGGACAGTGCCCACTGTCACCCCCCGTCCCCAGCAGGACTTCAGGGCCCCCAGGGATGCCATGGGGGAAGTGCCCAGTCAAAAAACCTGGCAGTTGGGCTAAGGATTGGTGGATGTGGAAATTCCCGCTGACTGGAGGGGAGAAAACAGGCTCAGGATGAGCACAGGGATCGAAGTGAGGGTGGGGGCAGAGGCTGAGATGAAAGACAAGGATGAAAGAAAAACCCAGATTCCCAAGGCCTGGCTTCACTCTGCTCCAGGCTGGAATCTGAGCTCAGCAAAATGCTTTTTTATTTGGGGGTTTATTTTAATATTGGTGTCTGGCGGAGAAAAAGCTGATCTGAGCACTCTGCACAGCCAGACGAGGGGTTTCTGCTCCTCCTTCTCCTGTGCCCCAAGTCCAGCTGCTCTTGGTGTTTCCCCCTCCTTCTCCAGAGTAGTTCCCTCATTGTGCCCACCAGGTCCTGCCACCCTGCCCTGCTTCTGCCCTTCCCCAGCTCCAGCTGCCCCCTAAGAGCAGCCAAGCCAGGCTGCCAACCCCAAACACACCAGGCTTTAGATCCAACCACCCCAGAGCTGGCAGGAAGGGGGCAGAGCCATGCCAGGGCTCAGGGAGAGACTGGACTGAGAGCCCAGCTCTGCCTTGGGGCACTGGGGGGCCCAGAACAGCCCTAGCAGCAGAGCCCACCTGGCAGTGCCCACCTTCCCTCATGGCAGAACCCACCTTCCCCCTGGCAGTGCCCACCTTCCATCCTGGCAAAGCCCAGCTTCCCCCATAGCACAGCTCACCTTCCATCCTGACAGCTCACATTTCATCCTGGCAGTGCCTACCTGGCAGTGCCCACCTTCCCCCTGGCAGAACCCACCTTCCATCCTGGCAGAGCTCACCTGGCAAAGCTCACCTTCCATCCTAGCAGTGCCCACCTTCCATCCTGG
This sequence comes from Entomyzon cyanotis, assembly GCA_024500445.1. Classification (NCBI taxonomy): domain Eukaryota; kingdom Metazoa; phylum Chordata; class Aves; order Passeriformes; family Meliphagidae; genus Entomyzon; species Entomyzon cyanotis. The sequence continues at coordinate 3,468,112 of JAKEPQ010000908.1, read as the reverse complement.
CAAAGACCAACTTCCCCCATAGCAGAGCTCACCTTCCATCCTGGCAAAGCTCACCTGGCAGTGCCCACCTTTTCCCCTGGCAGAGCCCATGCTGCTGGCTGTCTCCCGTGTTTCATTCCCGTGCTGGGGAATGCCAGGCTGCAGCCGTGTCCGGGCACTCGGGGGGCACTCGGGGGGGGGCACTCGGGGGGCACTCGGGGGGCACCGGGAGGAATCCTGGTCAGAGCAGGAGCCCCGCGAGGTGCCGGGGCTGGGCAGCCGCAGAGGTAATTAGTGAGCTCTGCTAACGAGCGGAGAGAACCGCGCCTCGTGTTCGAGCTGTGCTAATTAGGAACTAATCACGGGCACAGCCATGTTCCCTCCTTGGCCGGGGTTCCCACCCCAAAGCTGTCCCAGCCTGGCTCGGGCAGGGAGCACTGGCAGGGGAGGTGGAGGCTGAGCTTTGGGGGAGCCAAGGCTGCTCCTGGGTGAGCTCAGCACCCCGGAATTCATCCGATATTCCCAGTGCAGGGCGCCGGGCGTTGTCCTCCCTCACGGGGACATCCGTGGTGGCTGCAGTGTCCTCCTGCCACCCGAGAGGACATTCCAGGGAGGGGAACGTGAGGCTCACAGAGCCCACACCCTGCCCTGGGTGAGATGAGCTCTGAGCCAGAGGGTTCCATGACCCATTGGGGTCTCCTTGCTTTGGGGAGCAAATTCAGACCCTGGTGGGCTTTGGATTACCTCCCAGTGACCCCACAGAAGTGTTCCTACAAACAATTGTTCTCCTCCAGGTGCTGCTGGACAGGCCTGGCCCTGTGTGAGAGTCTGGGAGGTGGGGACATAGCGAGGGTCATTCATTGTCACCCACAACCCCCTCCTGGAGGCTGCTCCTAAAGATGGGTGCAATCAGGGATAAAATCCCAGTGGATGGCTCTGGATGAGAGGCAGCTCCGGGCAGGACTCCCTCCCTGGCTGTGCCCATCCCTCCCCAGCTCCCTGCATCTTTCCAGGAGAGCTGGCCCCGTGCCCTGACTCTGTGCCCATCAGTAAGGTGCAGCATCAGCAGGAAAAACATCCTGGGAAGGGCTTTAAATGGAAGCAGGGAAGGAAAAGACAAAGGGGCAGTTCTGTTTCAGAGCCCTCGTCGGGCTGTTTGCCTCCCTGATGGGGAGGGGACACAGTGGCTTCTCATAAATAGGATGTTATTTATAGAAATGTGGTTAATTATAGAAATTTCCTTGGCAAGAAAGTGGGGAAGGCCCCTGAGCAGCTTTGGTTGGCAGAGGGAGCTGGGAGGGGAGCAGGGCAGGGCGTGCAGAATCCACTATTCCCAGGAAATCTGGTGGAACCACCAGCATGGAAGGGATCTGCTGTGCCCTGGAGAGAGGACATGGCAGAGGGGTGACTGTCACAGCCAGCAGCAGAGAGCAAACACCCCCTGGCACAGGGAATCGCTCCAAACAGCACCATTCCCCAACCCTGAATGGATTCCAGCTGTAACTTAGCAACCTCACCTGGGTAAAAGCATCGCCCCAGGAACGCAGGGCCTGAGGAGAGGCAGCTTCGCATTGATTCCCAAACCTTTTGTTCCTTCCCTTTTGTTCCCAAACCTCAGCAACCAGCAGCCAGAGGGGATGCAGCTCCTGCTGCTAACAGAGCCACGGAGCCAACCCTTCCTGTGCCGCTGGAAATCCCCTTTGTGACCCGCGGGATGAGATGAATCCAACCAAACCTGAGTCACCCTTTTCCACAGAAGTCACACGCTGATGACTCTGGAACGACTCCTGCCACACCCAAAAACTTGAGAGAAACTGGAACTCGACCTGATCCAAGCAAAAGCACTCAATTTGTGTGGTTTCTGTGCATTTCTCAGTACAAATGAAGGGAGTAAATTACGGGTAATAAATTTATTTTTGATATTGATTTTTATACAGAGCTAAATGGAACATAGAAACAGCACCAAGCCATTGAAGTTTGTTCTACAAAACCGGGTTTAATACAAAAAAGACGACAGCAATGCCTGACTCTGCGCTTCCGGACGGTTATAAAAGCTCACCAAGAGTTTAAAAAGGTTTAAGAACAGAGGCACCGGTGTTTGAGAGAATTTCTCTGGCAGCAGTGATTATCTTGATACATTTTGGAAGAATCAAGGTTGCCCTTATTCCCTATTTATAAATGCAAGGGGCTGGTCCTTGCCTTGAAGGGCTGTCAGTCTCCTGCCCAAACACCCACACCCAAAAATTTGGGTAAGAGCCACCTCCACGCAGGACATTCCCCATTTAATGGGAAAGATCTTATTTTGCTCCTGGGGAGCTCTGCTCCATCCACACGGAGCCCGAGGGGTGCCAGGGGAACTCCCCAGGTGGGGAGAGGTGCACACTGTGCCAGGTGAGCAGGGAGTGGCACAGGAAACACACCTGGAGTGGCATCAGTGGCAGGGCTGTGCCCTCGCTGGGACAGGAGCAATCCGTGCAGCCAGCCCGGGATCTCCTCAAGGACAGCAACACCCCAGGGCTCAAATCACTGCTGGCTGCACCCTGCAGGCTCTCCAGCCATGGATTTGGGCCCTGCAGCCTCGGGAGGTGCTGCCCAGCCCTGGAGAGCAGAGCAGCAGCTCCTGTGCCGAGCCTGAACTGCCACACTCTGGTGCCATTTCCTGGGAAACAGTCGTTCCTCTGCTGGACAGAAACAGAAGCTGAAGTTACCAAGTGATGACAGACACGAGGGAAGGATGCAGCAGGGCTGGGATGGAGCCAGGCTGCTCCTGGGACCCGCAGGGACAATCCCAGTGCTGCCACATCCCTGCCCTGACACAAACACAGACACGGAGCTGCCCAGCTGAAACACGAACATTGAGCCCTCAGAGCCCTCCCAAAGCTGCTCTTGAAGAGCCACGGAGCAATCCTGGGCTGGAGCCACAGGAAAGCACCTTTAAAAGCATCCTATAGCCTTTATTTTCCACCCAAATCCCACCCTACCCCACCCCAAAATAATAAAAAGCACACAGACTGCAGACTTGAAAGTGTAACAGGGTCACCAACTCTCCTCCACCAGCCCCAGCCCAGCCCAAACCACCAAGGCACGTCAGGCTCCCTCTCTCCAGGCCCATCTTCACCCAATTCCTCCCCCTCTCCCCAGTTTTGGATGGATGAAGCCAACACATAACATTTTCCTCACTGGGAAACAGCAAGTGCTCCCTCACTGCCTCAGAGCTGATAAAAACAAATGCTGACAAAGACACGCCTGAACTGCCACCCTAATGTTTCCATGGGAAATGTTATCTTTCAGCACATTCCCTGATGGACTCTGCCACCAGTTGGCCTTTGCATAATTGAGGTCAAATTTTGCACCCCCAGCCCTCGAGAGGGGTTGTGCAGTTATTCTTTGCAGGTTGTTGTTTGTTTGCCACGGGAGCCAGGTCTCTGTGGAAGGCTCACTTTGGTGCAATTCCAGCTTCCCATCTTCCAATCCCTAAACCATCACTGGTTTAGAGATTTCCAGCTCAAACCCACCTCCTTCCCAAGCCATTATTGCCCTGAATGTGTGTGTTTGAAGAGTTTCAGCAAGGAGAGCAAACAGAGCCGTGCAAACCCTCAACCCTCAGAAAGGCCCTGCTCCTCCCACCACCACTGAGGGGCCTGAGCCTTGCAGAGGATCCAAAAAATCCACGGCTGCTGCACTCCTGCTGCCCCTCAGTGCTCTGAGTCCGACAGGTACGAGGGCTGAGTCCATCTCCACACCAGCATGTCCTCCCCTGCCACCCTGTGGGATTCTGTCTGGATCCGGGACTCGTTGGAGGCCAGGAAATCCACGGCTCTCTCCCACACCCGCTTCATCTTTTTTCTGCAAGGAACAGCAAGAAAATAAATGAGAATCCTGAGCTCGTTGTGCTTCCCTGAGGATCTCTGTGCAGGCAGAAAAGGGCAGCAAACAAACGCTGGTTGAGAGATTTCAGACCAGGGCATGGCCACACAAATCCTGCCTGGGGGGAAGATGAGAGGCTCTGTCAGTGCCCTGAATTTCTGCCTCAGTTTGTAATGCAAAGGGACTCGCTGAGCAAATCACCCTTTCCCATCCTGCACACAGAGAGCTGAGCCAGGGGGACAGGCTGATGTTCACCCCAGCTTTGGATCCAGCAGCTCTGAGCAGCTCACACCCAGGGCTGGGTCAAACTGCTGCAGTCATCCCTTGGAAGAGGAGTGCTGTGTCTGATACAGAGTGAGGATGCTGAACACCTCACAGCACAACAAAGCAGCTCCACTTAACCAAAACACAAGAAATAGCCCTGCAGAGATGGAGCAAAGCAGCCCTTCAGCCCCACCACCCACAGAGCAACAACCTCGACCACAACTCCTGTCTGAGAAAGCCCCAAACCCAGCCTGAGAAAGCACCAACTCAGCCTGAGAAAGCCCCAAACCCAGCCATCTCACTCCAGCTCCCTCCCCAGCTGCCCAACTCAAACTGGAATCTTTCCAAGATTTCACAAGAGCCCCTACATCCTGCTCAGCTCATGGGAATTGCTCTGAAGAGCTCAGCACTGTCTGGAGAGCCAGGCAGGATGCCTGGGACAGGGGACAGCCGCAGACAGCCACCAGGTGAAGCAGAGGACACCTGATGCTCCATGTCCAAGCAAACCAAACGCAGGTGGTGCTGGCCAGAACAAGGACAGCAGCCCTGTGGCACTGCAGGACCAGCCCTGGGGCTCTCACACTGATCTGCACCAGGTGCAGCCACAGCCTGAGCTGTGCCCAAGCCTTTCCCAACCCAAAGGCTCCACGCTGCTCCTGCATCCCTCCAAGGATGCATTTTGGAGCTGTGCTGAATCCCACCCTGCTGCTTCCAGCCCCCCTGAGTGCCCAGAGCCAGCTCACCTGCTCTGGGGAGGGATCAGGCTGTCCCGGACGTGGAAGATGCCGACGTAGGGATAACGCTCCAAATTCCGCTCCCATTCCTTGTAGTGGTCCTGGACAACAGCTGGGGGACAGGAGGACACAACAGTGAGGACAATCCTGCAGGGAGCAGAGCAGGGCTCCCTGCACTGCCACAGCTCCTACCTATGATCTTCTTCACCATGTCATACATGGCTTGCTCCTCCTCCTCCATCTTCCGCCAGCGGTACCGCAGGAAGATCAGGATGCCCCACAGGGTTATCAGACCTGAGAGAATGAAAACAAATTCAGGGACTGACAGTTGGATATTTGCTGGATGTAGGTTTTGTTCTGACACTGTGACCCAGGCCTGCTTGGAACTGAATTTGGGTGAATTCTTTTGTTCCCCAAAACCCCTTGGTGATGCTGCCAGCTGCAGCATGAGAGCTCCTGGGGATGTGGGATGAGGAGGTTGGAGCTGCTCCAAAAAAGAAATCCCAGCACAAGCACAGGGCCTCAGCTCTGCAAGTCCCAGAGGAGTCTTTGCCAGAGGCCACCCCCACAAGGATCACTCTGGAAGATTGTCAGGTTTCACTGCTCTGTGGAGAGCAGCTGGATAGGGAAATAAAGCCTGGAGATGTGTATGGAAGGTTTAGCACTGACAATGCCCTCAGCAGGGCTTCAGGGTCTGCAATAAACACAAGTGTCCCCTGCCACCCCCTCGGTGTCAGGCTGGATTAGAAACTCCTGCAGTGACACAGCTCTCGTTATCACCTCGCTGGGTAAAACCCCTGTCTCAGCTGAGGCGTGACAGACTATTCCAATAAAACCTCCAACCCTGAAATGCTACAAGGCATTATTAAAAAAGCTGGAGGACCTGGGAGCTTAGAGCAAGAAAAAAAAAAGAAGAAAAACTGACTCCTTTAGGTAAGTTAACACACTTATTTTGCAGCCCATAATAATGGGTACTTGAGGAATACCCAGAGAGCTCATCAGCTGCCTGATTTAAAGCAACTTTTAAGCTCAAGAGGAGGGCTGTGGGTCTCTTGTGCTGCCAGAACAAAGGTTAATTAGACATTAACTCATCAGCAGATTTATTTCACCTCTGTTAGGCATTTCCTCTGGCTGAGGAATGTGCTCAGAGGGGTTCATCCCTGCAGCTGAGCCCTGAGAAACACTTACTCCAGAAGAACAGGAACAGGTTCGTGATGGCAGTGACCACAGCCCGGCGGAAACGGCAGCCCAGCCCCATCTGGGGGTGAGCAGATTCCAGGCAGAACACTTCCTCCACGCTGGAAACAGGCTCTGACAGGTCCCTGCCTTTCAACCTGGTGGGAAGAGGCAGAAAATCTCACTGAGGAGAGCAAGCTCCAAGTGCAATCTTTAATCAAGAGCAGGAGAACAACCAGACTGCGGATGCAGCAGGAAATGCCTCCACATCCAGGCAGAGCCTCCTGCCAGAACATTTTGGGCCTGGCTGCTTAGGCAGGGATGGATGTGGCTTCAGGAAGGCAGTGGGGCTGCAACTCCTGCTGGCACGGTGAAGGCTCCCTGAGCAGCCTCTCTGACAGCCTCCCTCGGCGTGCTCGAGATTGAGCTCCAAATTGGATTCCCACCTCCCAGCACGGAGATGGAAATGTTCCCTGAGTCAGAGTCACTGCTCAGCCCTGGCAGGGGGAGTTTGGGGACACAGACTGGGGCAGGGACAGCTCAAAGGGTGACAGAGCATCAGCACAGAGCCCTGCACACCCCTACACAGCCCAAGCCAGGCTCACTCCACACTGAGCCATCCCCACAGCTCACAGCCATCAAGGGACAGCCACCACATCCAGGGGGGTTTATTTTTTAAGCTCCTAATTCTGTCTGCACTGAACAGGCCCATTAGACAAAGAGGTTTGCTCAATTTACCGGTGCTCAGCTCACAAATCAGCTCAGCCTCACTTCTGGATTCTGCACACACACAGCTGTTTCCCACCCCCTTGTCTTATTTACAACCCAAATTCCACGGAAATATTTAAAACACGCAGCAGAATCACCCAGTGCAAAGCTCATTTTCAGCCCTGCCTCTCAGACTAGCGACTAAAAAATAATCTCGTGTAGCTAAAAACGCCAGGGGCAGGGTTTTGGGGATGCTGCCACACCGGATCAGGGGAAGCAGAGCTGTTTGGGGACCAGCCAGCAGAGCTGCTAATTAAGAAAATAAAAAGTGGGAGGATATTGTATCCCACGGCTTCTGATTCGGGAAGTGCTGGAGCATAAAAATACAAAATTTGAAAACTCTGGTTTCCCAGCCCACCTACAAATCCAGCCCTGCCCCTAAGGAAACCATGGCCCATCCTGGGAATTTGCACACCCCAGGAATCAAAGCAGCAGACACTGTCTGATCCGTGGATCACAGCAGCAGCTGAAAGAATATTTAAGAGCAAATGGAGCAGTGGGAATTCCTACAAGCCTTGCCCACCAACTCCAGCACCACAACTGCTGCAGTTCACTTAATCAGAGACACATTTAGCAACGTGAAAATGCAAACAACTGTTAAGGCTTTGGAGTTAGCACAGACTGGAGGTAGCCCACACTTCCCAGAGGAAGGTGATGATGGCTGCTGACTCTGGGTGAGACTCTTTCCTCAGATTATGGACTGGATGTTGATTTTTCCCTGAAAACTCAGTGTTGCTGTTCTTTCTCATGGATGGAGCCTGCTGGCTGAGAAATGTCCCCTCAGTGATCGAAAAACAACCCACAGTCCATCAGCCCATCCATCCAGGAGGAATTTCTCCATGGAAAGGGTGGTCAGGCACTGGAAGGAGCTGCCCAGGGAGGTGGTGGAGTTCCCATCCCTGCAAGTATCCACTTGGATGTGGCACTCAGTGCTCTGGGCTGGTGCCCAGGGTGGATTTGGTGATCCTGGAGGGATTTTCCAGCCTCAGGAATTCTGGGCTTTAGTGTGCACTGAGTGCTCTGCCAGAGACACAAGTGACCCTAAAGGCATCATTCAACATCCTTTCCCTCTCCTCCTCCTCGGGACTTGCTCCAGAGGATCCCAAAGTGTGGGTGACATCACCCACTGCACAGAGGGCTTTGCTGGCCAGTGAGCCCTCTGGTCCAAGGATGCAGCTCCACAATGTACTGGAGAGAAGTTATCCTGGGAAAAGTGACCACGTGGGCAAGCTGAAGAAGAGCTGTAGGCACAGGAGCCTGGGCAGGACACCAGGACCACCTCACCACCACTGCTGGCCACGAGCAGCCCTGGCCTCCCACCTCCACTCCCTGGACACAGCATCCCACAGGCAGGGCTGGGAGTCAGACTGCTAGAGGGAGCTCAGTTCCCACCCTGCTGCAGGGCTGTACTTTTCCTTTGGAAGTTTGCCCAGCAAGCTCTGCCACAGCCAATCCCAGCCTGTCTGCTGAAGCCTAACGAGCTGTGGGAGCTAAAGGGCACCACTGACCCTGTCAAATTCCACCCAGATCCCCAGCTTTGACACAGTGGGCTCCTGCTTATCTAATTCCCAAATCCTTGTTGCTGTTCAGTATCACCAAATCCCCAACTTTGACACAGTGGGTTTTTGCTCACCAAATTCCCAAATCCTTCCTGTTGTTCAGTATCATCAGATCCCTAACTCTGACACACCAGGTTTCTGTTCACCGAATTCCCAAATCCCTGTTGATGTTCAGTACCAACAGATCCCTAACTTTGACACAATGGGCTCCTGCTTACAGAATTCCCAAATCCTCGTTGCTGTTCAATATCAGCACATCCCTAACTCTGACACAGTGGATTCCTGCTCACCAATTCCTAAATCCTTGTTGCAGATCCCTAACTTTGACACAGTGGGTTCCTGCTTAGCAAATTCCCAAATCCTTGTTGCTGTTCAGTATCACCAAATCCCCAACTTTGACACAGTGGGCTCCTGCTCACCCAATTCCCAAATCCTTGTTGCTGTTCAATATCAGCACATCCCTAACTCTGACACAGTGGATTCCTGCTCACCCAATTCCCAAATCCTTCCTGTTGTTCAGTATCATCAGACCCCTAACTCTGACACAGTGGGTTTCTGCTCACCAAATTCCCAAATCCTTCCTGTTGTTCAGTATCATCAGACCCCTAACTCTGACACAGTGGGTTTCTGCTCACCAAATTCCCAAATCCTTGTTGCAGATCCCTAACTCTGACACAGTGGGTTTCTGCTCACCAAATTCCCAAATCCTTGTTGCAGATCCCTAACTCTGACACAGTGGGTTTCTGCTCACCAAATTCCCAAATCCTTGTTGCAGATCCCTAACTTTGACACAGTGGATTTCTGCTCACCAAATTCCCAAATCCTTGCTGCAGATCCCTAACTCTGACACAGCAGGTCCCTGCTTACCGAATTCCCAAATCCTTGTTGCTGTTCAGTATCCAGTGCAGGGCAGCTTCAAACTTCTGAGAGGAACTGCCAGTTACATTCTGTGCAAAGGAAGCCATAAGATGATTAGTCCTCCATTCATTTAAAACACTGACCAACACAACTTCATTACAGCAGTGGGAGAATTCATTCCACAGGGTCTGTCCCCAGGTTAATTCTTATTGGGATTCTGCAAAATGGAGGGAGGAGAACTAAGCCTGAAGGTCTGCCTGGCCTAAAGTCTTCTGACTGGGGAGATGAGGCATGAAGCACTGTGTGAAATAACACCATCCCAGACTGTTAGGGCTAACCACTAAATACAACATAATCTTACTGACAGTTTACCAGGAAAGAAATGGAATGCTGGATCAGAGCAGTCTGTCTCCTGACACTCTGCAGTAGAGAAAAATCCTTCTTCTGCCCAGCCCTCAATCCAGGGAAATTTCTGGTTTCACAAGACTGATGGCTCCAGTGAAACAACAAACCATTAAGATTTACAGGGGGTGAATCAGAGATGGAGGAGAAAATGATTTTCAGCAGAACTGCTGAGAACAGGACTGGCCAAAGGGGAAGTGAGAGATATGGGAGAGAATCAAAGCAGGATGAGAAAGTAAAATGGATGGTGAATTGTTTTAGTGTCTATTATTTATTGCCTTATAAGAGACTAAGCACTGGGTTGTAACAAAGCTGCTCAGAGCTCACTCACCAGCACGTGATCCTTCGCCTCACTAACCCAAATGCATTTGCTTTTTAGGTTCTCAGGGTTCCCACATTCAAAATTACCTGGTAAAGAAAAGTCAAACAGAAAAATCATGTTTGTAAAAAAGCCTTTGAACGGCTCAGAACTAAGGCTCTGAATGTACACCAAGAAATGCTCTCCTTTCCAATCAGCCCTGAGCAAAATGATTCCAGGGTGAGATTTATATTGCAGGCAGATCAGATTATGACTATTAATAAAATGCTCAGCCCCTGCATGGAGGTTGGATAAGGGCAATCAAACCTCACACTTCAGAGCTGCTGCTGGATAAGGGCAATCAAACCTGATAATTCAGAGCTGCTGAACACACAATGAGGGGGAAAAGTATTGTTTCTGCCCCTTGCAGAGCACAGAACCACAGCTGTGCCCTGGTGCCACCAGGTATCAGGTGAGGAGTTAATGATCGGTGTTCAAAACGCCTCCAAGGAGCTGAAATCACAGCTCTGCCTCTAACCCAGGCACAGAAATGCTGGCAAGGCACTCAATCCTCTAAATCTTGCCTCACCAAGTTGACTAAACAAATGTGCTAAGTAAATCTGGTGGAAATCCAAAGTCAGATTTGAAAAGATTTAGGGAATTCTGTGCAGCTTCAGTATCCAAAAGGTTCAGCCTGTCTGAAATACAGCAAATAGAACTGAAACCCTTTTGCTGATTACCACTGCTGTGAATCTTGCTGAACAAGTCCCTGCTCATACAGTGGATTTCCAGCAGCTTCCTCCATCCCACAATACCAGTGATGGGCTGGATTTCCTCCTGGAGCAGGGACTGTGCTGGGTCAGCTCCTCAGCCCAGAGAGCCTGTCCTGCTCTGTGCTGAGAAAGGAGAGAGGCACTCACCCATCTGCTGCCACTCTTCAGCAGAAACGGCAATTTAATTTTTTTAAGTCGCTTTATTTGTAAGAACACAGCAGTTTACACTTCCTGACTCTGTCCTGAAGATAATTTCAAGCTGCTGGTAGAAAAGAATCACAAACCCAACCAGTGTGAACCCAAATTCCCAACACATCTAGTGCAAACAAGGCCCACTCACCAGAGCAGGGTGATAGGAGTGCACTAGCCAAGCACCACTCAGAATTAAAATAAACCCACCTTTTGCTGCTTTCCTATTCCCTGCCTGCCTCAGAGCTCCTCCAAGGGAACTGCTTGTTCCATAAACCATTCCAGAGGGGGATAAAAGCAAGCAGGAGCTGGGAGAAGCAACTCCTGCAGGCTCAGCTGGGTGGGGATGCCCTGGCACTCACCTGCCTGCACGGACAGGTAATTGTAGAGCTCGTGCAGCACAGCCATGGTCACATCCTTCTGCCTGGCCTGGCAGAACTGCAGGGCACAGAAAGGGACAGAGACAGGACACACATCACCAGTGGGACTGCAGCTCCAGGCACCAGACAGAACCACAGCACTGAGGCTGGTTCAGCCCTGCACCACCAGCTCCAACCAAAGCACCTGAGCAGAGGAACATTCCAGGCACAAGTGACCCTGTGCATCCTCTGGAAGTCCCTGCCCGGTGGAACTGGTTGAGTTTGAAGATCCCTTCCAGCCCAAACCAGTCTGGGATTCTGGGATTCTATAAAGTGCTCCCAGCCCAGCCTGCAGCACCAGCCTCAGACCCACCATGGACAGATCCCAGCTCCAGAACATCACAGCACACCACAGCTCAGAATCCAACACGAAACCTTCTCTCTCCTAATCATGGGAAGTTTGGGCTGGAAGGGACCTTCAATCTCACCCAGTTCCACCCCCAACACCTTCCAGGTTGCTCCAAGCCCCATCCAACCTGGCCTTGGGCACTTCCAGGGATGGGGCAGCCCCAGCTTTTCCAATAATCCATCCTCACAGAGGAGCAGGGCTCTGCAGACACTCCATGGTGGAGTTGAGGGAATTAGCTGGATTAAATTCTCTACTGTTAAAGCTGAAAACAGCTTTATTGCAAACCAATAGCACTGCTGGTACAACTGTTAAAAGAAATTGATTCACATAATTGGGAATTTAAATTTTTATCTTTCAGAGTCTCATACACACTCCTAACGTAATCTGGCCCATTAATTCCAACTCATCAAGTCCCAATTTTTCTGTAAAACGACAGAACTAATCATTTTCCAGTGATCCTGCTATGGGTGGAATAGAATACCTGGAATAACCACTGATCTGTGAGAACTCACAAGACTGAAGATAAATAAAATAAATGCTTACATCATCCGTGCTTTTGTCACAATCCACAGGCAAGAGATTAACTAGGAGAGAGAAGACAGTGAGTTAGCTGACTGCAAACAAGAGCTTTGATCAAGAAAATAATTATCTTTTTAAAAGCAAGCTTGACTTAAAGCCTTATTCTGCTACTGCTAATCTCCCCCCTGGCAGCACCTTGAGATGCAAACAGCCCCTCCAGGAGCAGCCCTGAGGAGAAACACACAAATGATGCAGGGGATGAATGTGTTCAGCTGGGGCTGGATGTTTTAACAGCTGCTGTTTGAGGAGATGCTTCACGCTGATCTTTACACTCCAGGGAAGCTCCTTGCTGCCCACCAGGGTCACCTGAAATGTCCCAGCAGAGCCAGGGAGGGAAAGGAACTCTCCTGGAGGGTTGGTTGCAGCTCTGGGCTCTGCAGGGCTTGAAGAGCTGCCTGCCCCTGGGGCACCTCCCAGCACCCTGTGAATCCACAGCTGGGCAAGAGTCCTGCCTCCAAAATTCCTGTCCAAGCTAAAATCCAGTGGCACTGAGCAGTTTGATCCAGGCTTTGGGAATGCAGCAGCTTTCCCTGCCCACATTAAGGGCACAGTTTGCCCAGGCTCAGACCAGCACCTTCCCAAAACAGCCCCAAAACCCATCCTCCTTCAGCTCAAAGCCTGAAATTGCCCCATTTCCAGCTCTTCCAGCTGGGGCACTCTGCTGTAAAAACCAGCTGCTGGGGAAACCCCTTTCCATTTCCCATGGAAGCTCTGCCACACCTGAAGTGCTGAATTGACTCACTGCACTTCCCCCCAGCCAGGATAAAGGCCAGGAAGGGCCATGCTGGCAGAGAGAACATAAAAACACACGCCAGGTACTACACAGACATTGTGTCACACCATAAAATCCATCCTTGGCCCAGCAGGCACCCATAAAATCCATCCTTGGCCTAGCAGGAATGGCTCTCCACATAAAACCCACGGTTCTGAGGGACTGAAGGCCAAACTCGTTTGGAAAAAGCAGACACTTGATTTGCTTCCCATGATTAACAAAGTTTCCCATGGAAAAGGGGAGATGGGAAGAGGGGCAGAAAGAGAGAGGTCAGGTTATGGCAACGAGAAAGATATATGTGATGGGGATGGAGGCAATAAAGGGAAAGCAGGAAGGTGAGGAATAAAGTTGAAATGAGAATTAAACCAGTGCACGTACAGCTCTCCTCTCTCCCGTCCAGCCAGCCTGACCCAACCATCTTCACCACGAGGATGCCCAGAAAAATCACGAGCAGCACCACGCTGGCGAAGCAGAGGAACTGGGACAGGTAATACTCCAAGCCTTTGCCCTTTCCCTCCTGCTGCTGCCTCGGGGCTGAGCGCAGCAGGGCTGCACGTGGGGTCACTCCCTGTCCCCCATCGCTGGCCGCTCGCCACGGGAAGCGCCGGATCAGCCCCCCAGCCCGGCTGCCGGCATCCCGCTCTGCCTCCTTCCCAACGCTGGACGCCAGGTCCTCCTTCCCTCTCCTGAACAGGCTGCTGAACCTCCCGGGAGCTGCCGAGGAGCCCCACTGGGTGCTGGGGGTCACCTCGCTCTCCCGTCTCCACCAGCTGTTGGACAGTCCCTTCCTTTCCCCGGCTGTGTCCCAGGCAGAGCGGGAGCTCTGCGCCCCAATTCCCCCTCCTGATGTCCCCCAATGGCTCCTGGCCTTCTCCTCGCTGGGAAGGGGTTTGGAGCCTGCCGAGGAGCCCCAGTAGGGTGTGGAGCTCAGCCCCCCAACCCCATCCAGCCCCAAGCCAGCCCGGCTGCCGAGCCCCCCGCTCCTCTCGGCCGATGGGCTCCACTGGGCTGCGGAGTTGGACTCCCGAAACCTGTCCGCGGTTGGTCTCAGGCCACTGCTGAGCCCCCCACTCCTCTCGGAGGCGCCCCACTGCAGTGAGGAGCCCCGAAACCCATCCAGGGTGGTCCCCAGCCCCTGGCTGAGCCCCCGGCCGCTCTCTGCAGGCGTGTCCCAGTGGGTCAGCCCGCCGGCCTTCTGCACCCCGAGCCCCGCAAGCCCCCCGAGCGCCCCGCTCCTCTCTACGGACGTGTCCCACTGCGAGGAGGAGCTGAACCCCCCGTGCCCGGCCAGGGATGCCCCCAGCCCACCCCCTCCTCTCTCTACGGTCGTCCCCCACTGCTCCGAGGGGCTCAGCCTGCCGAGGCTGTCCCGGGACAAGCCGCCCTCAGCCCTGCCGCCTCCGCCCCGGCCCGGCGGGGACCCGCGCGGGTCTCCCCAGGACTGCCCGCCGCTCTCCCCCGCCGTCCCCCAGCGGGACGCGGGCGGCCGCCCCACTTCCTCCTCCTCCTCCTCCTCCTCTTCCTCCTCCTCACTCTCACGAGCGGCCCCGCCGGTGCCGCGGGTGAAGCCGGAGCGCTGCCGCGAGGGCGAGGCCTGCGGCGGCCCTGAGGAGGAGCGGCCCGGGCTGGGCGGCGCGGTGCGGCCGCTGCGCCGGGCTGCCGCCACCTCGGCCCGCAGGCAGCCCAGCTTCTTGATGTAGACCTTGCGGGTGGTGGCGGTGATGGGCCCCGGGCGGTAGCCGAGTGCCAGCAGCTCCTTGCGGAGCTCCGCGTCCGTCAGCTCCGCCATGGCCGCGCCAGGCCCCGCCGGAAGCGCCCCGCAGGCGGGAAGCGCCGCCGCCATCTTGGGAGGGGCCCGGCGCGCCCCTGCCGCCGCCATGTTGGGAAGGGCACGGGCCGTGTGGGGAAAGGGCGCGGGGCGGGCGCCATGTTGGGAAGGTCAAGTGAGGCGCGGGTTCCGTCCCGCCGTGCTCTGAGGGAGCAGCGGGAGCTGCTGCGGCCTCAGGAGCGGGGAAAGGGGGAGGAATGGAGACAGCAGAAGCCGAGAGCTGCCTCAGCTGCGGGGCGAGTCGGTGGGGATGATGGGTTGTTCCCCATCGCTGTCTGGGGCTGCTCCTCGAGGAGCTCCCGCTTGGTTCACCCCGATCTTGTCACGCTTTTAGGGCCATTCTCCCAAAAACATTCATTTCCCAGCCACCTCCCACCCCCACACGCGTTTCCCTCATCTCTGCCCAGTTGCCGAGCTCTGCCAGAACCTCAGGCAGGACCAGGAGCCAGATCCACAGAATATTTCCCGGGAAGGAGGGTCTCTGCCCGCCCCACACCTCAAACAGCAAACCCAAGCGTTGACTTGTAAATTTATTTTGGCACCGCCGCGATGAGCAGTAATTGCTTTTTGCTGCCGCCGCCGCTAAAGAAAGTGATGAAAGCGGCTGAAATACGGTGGCGTAATATCGGGATTTAATTAAAGGTAATGGAACGGCGGTGCTGAAGGTGCTGAGGGCTGGCTGTGTGTCACCGGTTTGGAGGTGTGACACCGGAGCTGGGGACACGCCGTGGTCCCTCGGGATGGCACCTGTGGGGAGAGGGAGGCTGGAAGAGCTGAGCTGTGCCTTCCTGAAATAAATCCCAGAGTCACTGAGGTTGGAAAAGCCCTGCAAGACCGTCGAGTCCATCCTGTCACTGATCCCCACCTTGTCACCAGCCCAGAGCACTGAGTGCCACCTCCAGGCATTCCTTGGACACATCCAGGGATGGGGATTTCAAACCTCCCTGAGCATCTCCTTCCCATATTTAACAACCTTTTCCAGGGAGAAATTCCTCCTGATGTCCAACCTGACCCTCCCCTGGCACAGGCTGAGGATATATCCCCTTGTCCTGTCACTAATCCTTCTTTCAGGAACCCTCTTCCTTATCAGGTCCCCAGTGCTCACCCCACTCTTCCCAATTTCCCCAAGGAAGCAGCAATAAGATGCTGAGATTTGTTCGTCTGGTTGGCAACAGCAAATAGCTCCTCAGCAGAGGCCAGGGAGCCCATTAAAGAGCAAACTCAGCTGTGCTGGGAAGTGTGAACGTGCTAAGCTGAGCCTCCTCTGTGCTCCACTGGCAGCTCATGATGTGGAGAGGGGTCTGATGTAAACAGAAAATTCCAATTTGCTCCTATCACACGGAGCCTGTGAGCTCACAGCTCTCACTTTGCAGAAGCTCTGCCTGGACACGCAGATGAATGCTGGTGTCTGAGCCTGAGCTGGTGAAAACCTGGGAATTAGATGAACTCACCTTGTTCTGGAGAAAATGGCAAAATAAAGCCCAAACCCATCTTTTCAACTTGTGGTTCTGTCAGTCAGGGAGATTATCCCAGAGCTCATTGCACAATGTTTGGAGGGGATGGCACAGGAGTGCTGTTGGACAACTAGAGGATGGGGGAAAAGCTATGATTCCTCCTCAGAAGGAGGTTGGCAGCAGCAAAACTCAGCAGGATTAGGTGCCTCTTCCTTGTGGGAAGAAATCCACAACCCCTTTCCCTTCCTCCCTCCCAAGAACAACCCATGGGAGAATCCCTGCCTTCCCTGGAAGGCACCTGGACCCCAGAGGGAAGGCAGCAGGAGCAGACGTGTCAGACGCTGCATCCCCCCAGGCAATCATTGTTCCCATCCCCTGCCCGCAGTGCCAAAGATGAATCTGCCAGTGGATTTTCTATTTTTGCAGCCCCTTCATCATCCTCGTGGCTCTGGGAGCACCAAGCGGTGCCGGGCGGGCAGGGCCTGCCGAGGCTGCAGATGGGCTCTGCAAAAAGCATTTCTTGGCTGCAAACAGCCAGAGCTGGCTGTGGGAAGCTGGGACAGCACGGAGGGACAGCCTCCACCTTCCCTGCGAGCCCAGAAGCTGCCTCCGAGCTGCTGGCAGTGGCTCAGATGCCAGAGGAGCAGACGCCACGCCGGCTGCTCCGGCTCTGGCAGCCTGGAGCCGGGACTGGTGTGAGCAGAGCTCTGGGAATGGATCCGTGCCCAAGCAGGGGATGGCTGCACCCCAAACCCACAGCTGAGCCCTTCCACCGCTGACGGATGGGCTGCTGAAACCCCGCGTCCCCACCCACCTCCTTATCGGTGGCATTTGGGTGGCAGGCAGCCCTACACGTGTCACCCGGGGAAGTGTCAGGGCTTTCTCGGGAGCCGACTGTGCTGATCTGTCACCCTGTCACTCCCAGCCACGGCACAGGTGTGACCCAGGAACCTTCACCACCCACCTCTCCTGGGCCTGCTGAGCCCCTCAGTGCCTTGGCAGGTCAGAGGGGATTCCATTCCCTTCCCTCCTCTTTCCCTGCCTCTTTCCCCACACTTTTGGGCTGCTCATCCCACCTCAGAACCCTTGCTGGGTTTCTGGAGCAGCAGATTTTTCCCACCTGCCTGCAGGTCGGACCTGGGTGCTGCTGGTTCCCAAAGCACCTTCCAGGGCAAGGGAAAACAGATTTGTCCTGAAACCTGGAGACCACTTCCTTCTTATCCAGAGCCCTGACAGCCTGGAGAGGGGCTGAGGTGTCTCCATCTCTTTCCAGTGGAAGAGTTCCTGCTTCTCCTGCTCAGACCCCTGGGGGTGGAAGGAATTGACTCCCAAAAGCTGAACAATTTGGACAATGTTTGGACAATGCAGTTGGTGCTGCAGGACAGGACAGGACAGGACAGGGGTTCCTGTGGTTTCTGTCACAACCAGCCATTATTTATAGCTGGGACAACTGGGAAGAGCCACTGGCAGAATCCATGGCCTTGTCTGGGCCTGAGGGTAGGAGCAGAGGGAGATCTCCCTGCAGGGCTGCACGTGTGGATCTGCCTTGGGAATTTTCCGCAGCGTCAGCCCCACCATCGCCCCGGTGGGAAATGGTCCAGGAAGCAAATCCAAGAGGCTCATGTTCACTTTCTCTCTTGCCATCACTGGAAAACTTTCCTTCCTGGATGGCACAGGGGAGGTGTCGGCCTGGAAAACTCTGGGAGTGAAGGAGCTGGGAAAACACACTGGAGGGACAGCTCTGCCCCACAGTGGAGCTTATGGAGAGGTTTGGGAAGCAGTTTGTCCCTCGAGGGGGAATTTTCCTTGTTTTCCAGTGGCAAAATCAAACCTGGGGTAAAGGTTTGGGTGTCTCTGAAGTAACAAAGTGGCCTCTGAAGCAAACAAGCCTCTGCCCTTGCTGCACACTGGTGTAAATGTGGCACAGTTCCTGCAGTGATTCCCATGCCAGCTCTTCCTTGGATATCACCCCTCTGCAGACTGAGCTCCTGCAGCCCAGACTGCTCTCACTTCCAGCCTAATGGAATGTGTTATTTCCCATCTCCCTCCCACTCGGAGTCATTACAGTGATTCCACAGCTCACACTGCCTCAGCAGTGCTGGGAGCTTCCCGGAGCTGATCAGTCCCTGGACAAGGAGTGTGCCTTTGGATCAAACATCAGAGCTGTAATCCACTCCATGCTGCCTGTTCCATTATCCATTGGGAGTTTTCTCCTCTCCCGAGTGCTGGTTACAGCAGAGTGCTCCGAGGGGTGTTGTTCCAGCACAAACAGAGCTCTTGGAATGAGCTCAGTGAGAACAGAACTCGTGTTAGGTTGGGAGGATAAAATTGGATTGGAATTGGATATATTCACGTACGTACCATTGATCTCATCCATCCGTACTTTACATATGTTGGATTTCCTGCTGCCAGCAGAGAGGAGTAGCTCTCAGATAAGCCAAAAGGTATGGAAATGGAGAGCAGGATGTTCAAGGGGAATAAGGATTTCACCTCGGGGTGTGTTTGAGAGGCAGGAGAAAGGGCAGGGCTTGGTGCTGTTCCCTCACCCTGTGCCTGGCACTGCTGTTCTCACCCTTTTGGATTTATAGAGCCAGGCTGATAGGAGGGGTTTGGGCACAGGGAGGAGCAGCCCATCAGGGCTCCTGTGGTCTCCAGCAGCGTGGGAATGTGCCAGAGTGCCCTCCTGGAGCAGGGAACAGGGTTGGGGACAGCCAGGTCACCCCTCAACACTGCTCGCCTCGTGGCACCAGTTTGGCCAGGAGATCTGGGAAAGGCTTGCCTCGGTTTCCCTCCTTGCCAAAAGGGAGAGCTAAACCTTCCTAGTCCTCAAAGATTAGTTACTTGGGTTTCACCACATGCTTTCACAGAACCCCAGAATCCCCAAGGTTGGAAAAGCCCTCTGGGATCATCAAGTCCAACAACCTGTGCCCGATCCCCACCTTGTCACCAGCCCAGAGCACTGAGTGCCACCTCCAGGCCTTCCTTGGCCACCTCCAGAGGTGGGGACTCCAAACCTCCCTGTGCAGCCCCTTCCAATGTCTGACCACCCTCCCCAGGAAGAAATTCCAACCTGAACTCCCCAGCACAACTTGAGGCCATTCCCTCTCATTTGGGAAGATAAGATCCCAAATCTCCCCCGGCTGCCCCCTCCTGTCAGGGTGTTGTGCAGAGCCAGAAGGTTCCCAGTGATCCCCCTTTTCCCCAGGCTGAGCCCCCTCAGCTCCCTCAACTCCTCACAGGACTGACTCTCCAGAGCAATGCTCAGGAAAACAGGGATGTTCTCAAGAACCTGGAGCTCTCCCTCTCTTTTCTCTCCCACACTGGGCACTCCCCATCTGTTTGAGAGGCTCGCAGGACAGAAGACACAGATCCTCCATTTAATTACACTGCACATTTATTATCTCACCTCAGATTTTGTTAATCTCTCTCACAGATTTCGTTTACATAAGTGGAGTCTTTCAGCTTGAGCAGCTCCAGCGCTTTCTCTTCTGATCCTGCAGATATCAGTCAGCTAAGTAGAAAAGAGAGAAAAGCACAAGCGCCCTTAAGTCTGGCATTCAGTCCTTCCATGTGTTGTTTCCTCCTCCTCGGCTCCCCAGCTGAAAGCTCAAAGGCAAAGAGGGATCAGCAAAAGCGGAGCAGAACAATCCCACAGGGAGAGCAAGACCCCATTTTCTGAGTCTAAATGTCCCAGAAAAGCCAAAGGTGCAGGGACAGCCCCATCCCACCATCCCTCAACCTGCAGGCAGGAAGAGCTGCACAACAGTCTGCCCCTGGATATTTGCTGCTGCAATTCCCACACCCAATTTCCCAAAGGAAAAGGAGGATTTGCAGCAAATTGGAGTGTAATTAAGTGTCAGCGTTAAGCCCCCGTGCAGGCAGCGAGGTTTTCTGAGCTGGCTGCACGTGCTGAGCTGCCTCGCAGGTACAGCTGCTGTTAGAAGCTCTGCTGGAAATCGTTCCCTGGAGACTGAGGACTTTTTGGGAGGAGGAGGAGGAGGAGGAGCAGGGAAGTGGCAAACAGAGCTGCTGGGGAGGGTTGTGCTGCTGCTGACAGTCAATATCAGCTCTAGGGCACAGGCAGCACCTTACGAGGGAATAACCTTCCCAGAAGGGTTCAAACGGGAATGGTTGGGATCTGAGGGCTCCACAAAGCGAGCAAACATGACACTAAAACCCTTGTGGGGAATATAAATATCTCCGTGCTGATGAGCTGGTGAGAAGAAGGAAAGGCAGAATTCCCAAGGCAGAAATCAACCCATTGACAGTACCGTCTGGGGTGTCCTGTAACAGCTCTGCCAGCAGTTTCTCCAGGACATCTTGGTGTTTTTCCAGCTGCCTTGGGGTGAGCCAAGCTCTGACAGGAAGGCCGTGCTATGGAGGAAGACACAGAAATCAGAAGGAAAAGCTGAAGGCAGTAGGGAGAGGGAGGTTGGGGTGCTTTGACCCCACTTTGATCGAGCTGGTGGAAGGTTTAGGGTGGATTTGGAGGGAAGAGGATGATCCTCATATGGGGAAAAGCAACATTTTGAAGGCAACACATTCTCGTGTTGTTCACAGTGCTATTGCATAACCCGTGGGCTGGCTCAGAAATCCACATAAAGGCACCTCCTGGCAGCAGGGACTGCAAAGAAAATAATTTCTGAACCTTCTAATCCTCCACTCTGTCACACACCGACCATTGCAGCCTGAGCCTGCAGCGCTCCTGCCCCAGCAACAAGCCATGGTCGTGCTCCAGCCAGCTGGACTCGGAGCCAGCTGTGGCTCAGAAGTGCCTGAAGCAAAGAGCTCTGCTTTGGTGCTGCTCAGTGTGGGGATGTGCTGGTGATTTCATGCTTTGAGCTGGGACCTTTTGCTGTTTAAATCCTGTTACCGAGGGTTGGGGCACCACAAGCCCAGGAGGAGTTGCACATTAAGCTGTGTGCTGGCCAAGTTCCTGGTCCTGCTGCCTGTCCCACTGGAGCTGTCCCAGTTTGGGGGGGGACCTGCACCCTCCTTTTGCTGGCAGAGAATGGCTGAGCTCCCTGCTTGGCTGCACAGATAGGAAAACATTCCTTGTGCTCAAGTGGAAAAGCACAATTTTCAGACTTGGCTCACCAGGTAAGTCTGCCTTTGAGGGCTTAGCCTGGCACTTCAATCCCTAAAATTGCCCATTTTCTGCTCTCTATACAGACTTTGGGCCCAAGTTTTTCAATAAAGCCTCTCCAGTGCAGAGAACTGTGGGGTCAGAGGTGACACCGAGCAGGAGCTGAAGCAGAACTGGGAGTTCCTGCCCTGCACCTGGCTGGGCTTCCCTGCCAGGCAAAGACACAGCTCGAGCTGTTCCCATCTTCCTAAGGGGGAAGCAGTTGGGTGTCAGTGGTGACCTGGCTGCTGAATGACCAGAATAATTTATGGGTTCGAGGTAAAACTTCTCTCTGATGTCACTGGCAGAGGACATCTCTTGGACTCCTTGTTCCCCTGGACTCCTTGTTCCCCCTGCATGTCCCTTGTGGGCTTTCCAGTGAAATGGCTCAACATACCTGGAAAGGCTTGGCTGTGTTGCCATCCACACCAGACTGCTCGGAGAAACCTTCCTCCTCCAGCTGCTGCAGTGAGCTCAAGGATTTCTTCTGCCCTCCCTTGTTCCTCTCCTTTTCCTGCAGCTTCGGAGCAGAGAGCAAAGGGGGCAGTTGGTGATGCTGGGAGTCCCAAACCTGCTCTGCACTGTCCTAAAACCCAGGAATCCATGATGCTGGGCACAGAATGAGCAGGACTGGGGGATTTCCCCTGGGAATCCTGCTCCCTGGAAAAGCCCATGAGGTGTGACCAGAGTGGCTTTTGGGGACTGAAATTCAGCAGAGTTGGTGGTAATTTTGGGTTACAGGGTGGGGTGTGAAGGTCTGCAGTAAACAGGACCCACGTGTGGGGGGATCTGTGAGAGGGAGCCCTGTCAGCAGGACATGGCAGTGACAGCACTGTGACCTTCTCAAGGGAGCTGACAACACTGGGACCTTCCCATGGGAGTGACAACACTGGGACCTTCCCCAGCTGTCCCAGGGAACCTGTCCTGCTTGCTCTGGGGCACTGCAAGGAAATTGTGCAGATGTCACATTTTCCCAGCCTTTCTGCAGGTCTGTAATGCCAGCCCGTTCCCATTTATGGGGCTAAACTCGCCTTCAGCACCCTCTCTTCCTTCCCAGCCCTAAGGGAAAAGCCAGAGATGCTTTGGAACATGATGGACACAAGATGGACATCGTACTCAGTGTCCAGTGTGTGAGCACAGGAGGAGCAGGGACACTTTTGGGGGATGGATTCCCCCTTTTACATCCAGAAAACCCCTAATCCCTGGCAGACACGGAGCTATGAAGGTTGTGGTGTATGAGCAACCAACTACCTGTGGATCCCCTTCATCTTTCTCAAGGACACTGAAGGATGCCTGTGCTCCCACAAAAAGCAGCTGCCATCCAGGGATAGGTGTTGGAAATGGGATTTTTTTCCCGGCATCCGCAGGCTCGGCAGTGCGGGGGAAGCTCAGTGGGGCTGTGTTTCAGAAGCTGCAGTCTCTGAGCCTGCCTGACACCTTTCAACGGTATTTGTTTCACATCAAAAGGAAAAACGTTCTCTCTGCACGTCCCAGAGGTGACAACCAGCCGGGGGATGGTTAATTATTTGTTACAACAAAAGAGCCATCACCGCGCTGATGGGAGGCTGCAGCTGCTCTGGAAGGATTCCAGCACCGAGGAAAGGGAAAGGACCCCCAGGGGCTGCAGGTGACACCCCCAAAAGTGTGTCAGACCTTCGGCAGAGGGGTCCAGGCTCTTCCTTTCTAGTCTTGCACCTTCCAAATTGTCTCTGGCCCCCATAAACCCCTGAATTTGGGGAAAAGGATATCACAGTCTCCTGCTGAACAGAAGAAGTGCTCAGGCAGTTTGGGGGGAAAACCTCTCCTGGTTTATTTGTTCCAGAGGGGTTACCTGCATTTTCTGGAAGTCGCTGTGGGTGAAGAAGGGCATGAAGCCGTGGCTGTGCTCAGCCAGCATGGACAGCAGGTGCACCAGCAGCAAAGTGACCACCACCTTCCTGGAAACCATCCTGAGAGCCTGGACAACAGGAAAGGAGACACCAGGGCAAGAGGGGAGAGGGATATTTGATGAGAAACACCTTTGGCTCTGCATCAACTTCAATCCAGCTCACCCCCAGCTCACCAGAGGGATATTTACTCTCCCAGTTGCTCCTGAGCTGAGGATAGAAGTGACTTGAGTGACAATTCTCTTCTCAAACCTGTTTGTGTAAACAGATTGGTTCTTGAGCGACATCTCCAGAGATTTCAAGCCCAGCCCTTCAGGACTGCTCGAGCCTCCCTGAGATCTCCAACCTCAGCCCTCCAGCTGGGTTGGTTTAAGACCTGCATACATCCAGAGCAAATCCATCAATCCCAGTGCCAGCACGGGAGACAGAGGTGCTGGAAGAGAGGAAAACCTGCAGACAGCTGTTTTGTTGATTTTTGTTTTGATTTTCCTCACCACTGGAAACCTTCCTGGATGGACTGGATCTTTAAAGAAGCCTCACCGAGTCCAAGGGAGATGGGAAAAGCATTTTCCAGCCCGGCTCTGTCTGAGCCTGGAATAAAGGACTTTAAAAACCACCTTCCGAAGTGATCTAGCTGTGACTTCATGTCAGGAAAGGACTTATGTAAACACCGGATGTTCTCTTTAAATATTAAAATATTCTCTCTGGACAGATTTAATGAAGTCTGGTCCTACAGCTTAACTTCCCCACCTGCTTGGAGCCTGATCCTTAATTAGTTTCAGCAACCTCTTGGTTGGGACATTATTGAGAAGACATTGTTAGGTCAGATTTGACTCCTGAATTAGATTTCCTATAAATATCAGCTGGTATTGAACCGAGGGCCAGTGGAAGTTAATATATATTCCCTTTCTGTAGCACCTGTCAGTCACATCCTGTCCCTTCCCTGGGCACTGCACTGGTGCCATCTCCCCAAACTGGGGCCGCCAGAGCCACCTCCTGCCCTACCACATCCAAGGGTGTCCCAGCCTTGTTGCCTGCAGGATTTCTCCCATATTCCCTCAGCAGCATCAATCTTTGGTGCCTTTCCATTTGTTCTACCACTGCAGTAAATAAATAAAACACTGCTGAACACAAAGAAAATAAACCCAGTCACCTCCTTCATCTCTTCTTGGCTATCCCTTTGGGAATTGATTCACTCCCTCTTCTCCCAGAAAAACACCCACACCACACAATTCTCCACTCCAAAATACCCTGGGAAGGAATGGCTCTGCCTTGCTTGGCAAACAGGACCTGTATTCCATGCTGGAGATCTCCAGCTCAGTGCCTGTCCAGGCAGAGAGCACTTGGTGGATTTGCTTCCCAGCTCCAAAGGGAAAACAAAAAAGCAGGAGGATCCCAAATTCAGCCCCCAAAACCGAGTCAGTGCCAGTGAGGGGGCAGGAGGAGTGGACAGCTGGCACAGTGACAGAACAGGACATTCACCTACTGAGCTCTCTCCCCAGAATTCCAACCATTTCTGCTGCTAGGACCTGTCTGAGAGTGGCTTCCTCCCTGCTCAGAGCAGCTCCCGAGCACAGAGGGCACCCAGGCTCCCAGCAGTGCCCACTGCAGGCAGGAGCTGCTGGAATCAATGCTCTGAGATGGGGATGAGCAAAAAGCACCTTCCCCTTCTTCCAGCATCGCTTTTGTCCCCTCCTCCTCCTCCTCTGAGCTGGCTCTGCTGTGGCCAAGAGCTGCCAGGACCTACCTGGGGAGTGCAGCCAGGGGATGCTGGAGGCCAGAGCTCTTCTCCCTCCTGTCACACCTGGATGCTCCTGCTGCTTCCCCTCCCTTTATATCCACATCCAGGCACTGCAGTCACTCACCTGTGACCCCATCCAGCTGCCTGGCCTGCATGGAAACAGCTTTCCCAGGCATGGAATGCTGTTATCTGCTTTGGAGTTTTCCGAGTTTCTCGTTTCCAGGCAGATCCCCTTTCTCCCTCCCCAGTTTCTTCAGCTGTTCCCAGCAGTCCCACAGCTGGGGCAGATCTGCTGCTGCCTCAGTTTCCCCATCTCTCAGATGGGGAATTTCCTCTCTCCCAGCTTGGCATTTTTAGATGCTGAGCCTGCAGGACAAGGTTTTTAGGATGTGAATGTTGCAGCACTAAAATGACACCTGTGTCAATTATATTTCCACCGTAATTGCAAATCACAGTAATTTCAAAATTTGCCACTTGGAATCTTCCTATGGCTTCTTTTCCCATCCTCACTGAGCCTGGCACTCTGATCCCACAGGGAACACAAACCTTGCACTGTCATCCCTCTCCAGACAAACGAGGTGCTGAGAGAGGGAGGGAATTGTACAAGAACTCATCCGTGCTCTCCCGGGACCATCAGCCAGGAGCTGATGCCAGAGGGTTTGGGATCAGGCCAGGCACATCCCCGAGCTGCTCCTGAGGGAGGCTGGGAGCAGCCAGGCGAGGGACAGGAGGGAAAAGAGAGTTGGGGGAAGGAATGAAATCCTCCTGAATCCAACAAGATCCATGGGGTGGGAGAGCAGGGAGTGACAGCATTCCTGCCTGCCTGGGGAGGGATATCGGGAACAACGATGGCCCAGCCTGGGAATGCCATTTGTCACCTGGCCCATCACAGCCAGTCAATAGGACACGGGCACAGGAGGTGGCACCAGGGCCCTGCTGCTGTCCCAGCCATCAATAATGCTCGATTAGGGTCACTGCTCACCCCAAAATCTCATGCCCAGCACTCGGGTGCTTCCCGGCTCCCTGGGCATTCACTCCAGCTTATCAGCCCCTGCGCCATGGAAAGCTCCCAGCAGAGCTCTGCTCCCTGGAAACCTCGCTGGGATCATGGCTGGGGGTGATGGAAAGGATGTCACCCACACAATGTGGGGTTTTCCCCTCCCTTCCCGAAACAGTTTGCACAAATCCAACACCAGTTCCCGTTTTAATTGACTTTTCCAGTCCGTTTTGGCACGGCTATGATGGATGCAGCTGACGAGTCAGCAGATGGTGCTGGGAAGTGACAAATTAGTTACCAAGAAAGGTCACTTCTCCAAAGCACTAAACTTTCCCATGTCTTGTCCCGCTGTCCCTCCAAGAGGCGTCGGGCTGGCAGCTTTCCATCCATCTGGGACGGAGCCTTCTGCCTCGGGAAGGACAACCTTCCAAATCAAACAGAGGGATGGAAATTAATCATATCTGTATTAGCTGCGTGCAGCCTGCCAGCTTCACCTCTTAATTATGCAGGAGTGCTCCGTCAGGGAGGAATCGTGGAGCTGGAAATAAAGGATCTGACTGCAAGTCTGGAAGCGCCAGGGCAGGTGGGAGCAACAGGCACCTCGTGGCTCTGGCTTGGCCCAGTCTATAAACTCAGCTTTTGGCATATCCTGACTGCAAAACAAGGATAAATGAAAATTAAAAAAAAAAACCAAAAAAAAATCCCAGCTGGAGGTCTCCCTGCCAGCGCTGTAATTCCAAAATTCCATCCTGCTGCATCCTTGGCACGGTTTGCAACCTGCAGCCCCCGAAACTCCCCTTTGGGCTCTGGAGCCAAATGGCAGCAGAGGTTAGAGGCTCAACAAAACCACGATGTGCTGGGTGGGTTTGTGTGCAGTTCTGCTCGTTCCTAAAGTTAAACGTTTGGCATAACTGGGAGTCGTTTTCCCAGGAAACTGGCAGTGGAAGTGCAGTCCATTAAGCCTGGGATCAGTTGCAGTGTCAGGGAATAAGAGGGAGAAGGAGCTGCTCGTGCCAGCAGCATGGTGAATTTGTCTCCATGGCTGTGCTTCTCCCTCCAAGCTGCTCCAGGCTTGGGGGGTTTGGGAAGTGGATGGGAAGGGTGGGGGATTGGAGCCAGGATGAGCCTGATGTGGGGTTTGAGTCCAGGGGAGTGGGATGGACTGAAATCCCACCCAGGCAGGCTCTGGAGGCTCCAGGCACTGACCAAAATGTCCTATCCCATAATAATCCTCTTTCACTGGAATTAAAAAAAAAAACCCCAAAACATTTTAAAAATCCCCTTTTCTAATAAAATAAATATCTGTGCTCATAAAAGCTTTCTCTTCTCTCAAAAAAGGGGAAAAAAAAAAAGATAAACAGGAGAGAAAAATGTTTCCTTGCCTCGTTTCTCTACATTTTTGGTCACTCCTTTGCCACCCTCTCCCCGATCTGGAAGAAGTGAAGAGAGAAAGGAGAGGAGGTGAGAAAACACGATGGGATGCAGCTCAGCTGTTCCCATTTTGGTTTTCAAATCCAAGCCACCCGGTTTTCACTGGAGGGCTCGGGAATATTTTTAGGAATGGTACAAAATGCAGCCTCGTGCCCAGCAAGGGCTGTGACTGCCTTGTCCCACGGGGCTGGGTGATGTCCGGGCACCCCACTGTCCTTTTGGGGTGCTGCTGTGACCCCTAGCAGGCCATGGGAGAGCCCAGCCAAACCCAGAGACAGGGAAATCACTCAGATTTCAGCCACAGGGAATATTTATTCAGTTTGATGAGGAGGAGTTCAGCTTTTCCACACTCCAGTCACCCTCTGACCTTTTATTGCCTCATTCCCTCCTTTCCCTGCCCTGTTCCCATATCCAACACCAGGGGATGAGGTTAAGGACTACAAGATGACACACAAAGGCACCAGGAAAAGCCCCAAATTGGTTTTTTGGGTGTTGCTCACACCATCGCATCAGGGAAAACAAGGAGGGGGGAAAAAGAGCAGGGAAGGAAAGAAGAGGAGGGAAAGAAGGGCAGGGAAAACAAGCAGGAGGATGAAGAGGAGGGAAAGAAGTGGAGGGAAAGAAGTGAAGGGAAAGAAAGGCAGGGAAAACAATTTGGGGGTAAAAGGAGGAAGGAAAGAGAGAGGAGGGAAGAAAAGAAAAGGAAAGAAAGGAAAGGAAAGAAAGAAAAAAGAGGAGGGAAAGAAAGGCAGGGAAAATAATTGGGGCAAGAAGAGGAGGGAAAGGAAGTAGAGGGGGGAAAGAAGAGCAGGGAAAACAAGTGTGAGGAGGAAGAGGAGGGAAAGAAAGAAGGGGGGAAAAAAGGCAGGAAAACAATTGGGGGAAGAAGAGGAGGGAAAGAGAAGAGGGGGGAAAAATGGAGGGAAAGAAAGAAAAAAGAGAAGGGAAAGAAGGGCAGGGAAAACAAGCAGGAGGAAAGAGGGAAAAGAGGGAAAGAAAGGCAGGGAAAACAATTTGGGGGGAAGAAGAGGACAGCAAGAGAAGAAGAGGGAAGAAAAGGAGGGAGAGGAAGGAAGGAAGGGGAAAGGGAGGAGGGGGAGGGAGGAAGGGGAAGGAAGGAAGGAAGGAAGGAAGGAAGGAAGGAAGGAAGGAAGGAAGGAAGGAAGGAAGGAAGGAAGGAAGGAAGGAAGGAAGGAAGGAAAGAAAGAGAGAGAGAGAGAGAGAGAGAGAGAGAGAGAGAGAGAGAGAGAGAAAGAGAGAGAAAGAAAGAAAGAAAGAAAGAAGAAAAGAAAAAGGAAAGAAGGGCAGGGAAATCAAGGAGGGGGGGAATAAAAGCAGGGAAAGAAAGAAGAGAGGGGACAGAACAGTTCCAGCCAGCGCTGTGCTCAGCTGTGCCAGCTGCCTGCAGATTTCCCATGAGTGGATGGTGCCACATGCCCAGGATTTATTGGTGCTGTCCCTGGAGTGTCCCTGCTCATCCCAGCACCCCTCAGCAATCAGTGACCATTCATCTGCCCCAGAGGAGAAGAGTTCTGGCTCTCAAAGCACCAATCCATCCTGGCAGGAGCAAGGAAGCAGAGCTGGATGGCTCTGGGGTGAAAAAGAGACTCACACGTGGCAGGTGATGGAGCTCCCTGGTGAGGGAACCTGGGAGAGACCTGGACAAGGAACAGCAGCACATCCAGCCCAGCTGGGATATGGGGAAAATGGAATGGAAAACTGTGACAGCAGCAGAACAATCTGCAGAGCCACTGGGGCCTGTGCAGCCAGGCCTGATCCCAGCACAGGGCTCACTTTTGATAAAATGCCCATTTAATCCATGGATATTTTGCTCAGGCATGGAATAGCAACCTCAGCGAAAGCCTCTCAGCCACAAAGCCTTTCGAGAGCTAAACAGTAAAGATTGGGAATTAAGGAGAATAAATATTAATGACAGGGATGGGAAAATCCATCATTTTTCCATACAATCCTCCCTGTGCTCCTCTGTTTACAGCTCTCTGGAGCAGGAGCTCCACGTGCTGGGATGGAACTGCAGCCACAGAGAGGCTGGAGGGATCCCACATCCCATGGGAGAGGGAAAAGGGAGTGGGAAATGCACCAGGAAAGGTTTTTGGACCAATATGGGATTCAACTTGCAGCAAACCCCACAGTGGCTGCAGGTCAAGCCCCAAGCAGCACAGCCAGAGCCAGCAGTGTTATATAAAGGGATGGCAAGAAGCACGGCCTGGGTGGATGGAAGAAATGAATCCAATTACAGGATGAAGGGCACAGGGACAGGATGGACACATTTGGTCTGGAGCAAATCCCTAAAAGGCTTTAAAGCAGGGATGGTGAGAAGAGGATGGGAATGAACTGCAGTGCAGGACGTGCAGCCACCAGCGAGAGGAGTCAGGGGCTTGGAATGGGCAGGAGGCAGGGAATGGGGCAGCAGGCAGGGAATGGGGCTCTGCACCTGGCTGAGGGAAAAATACCACCAGGATGGGGTTCTTCTGGGAGCTGGGACACCACTTTGGCTGTTCCTGGGGATGTTGGAGCAAGGAGCCAGCCCAGCCAGGCGCAGGGAGCAGCCCTGCTGGAAAGAGGAAACAAGCAGGCAACCCCCAAATTTCCTCCGTGCTGATTCCTGTAAGATTATAACCCAGCTGCCCGTGTCACAGCAGGCTCCAGACTTCCACTGAGAAAACCAAGGGTTTGTATTAGAAAGGGGAAAAAAAAAAAATGAAATTGACCCAGTTATGACAAAACGAAGCAGCTCTGCGGAGAGCCATGAGCAGCCTCAGCAAGGCCCTCGGGAGTAACAGGATTCCACTTCAAATGAGATTTACAAATTAAAAAATAAAAGAGCTGGATTATTTCTGTGTGCCTGAACCCCCTTTCCTGGCTGCTCGAGTGGGCACTGCAGGGTGAGGGGGTGATGCTGCCCACGTGCATCCCTTGGTAATTTGGGAAAAGCCTTTCTGACTTCCCAGTCAAGCATCTACCTCTGGCCAGGCAAAGCAGGAGAGATCACACAGATCCCTAACCCCCAGCTCTCCCTGTTCAACTGCCCAACACCTCCGAGAGCCACAAACCAGACCCAACTCCCCAGACTTGCCAGGCAGGAAGATCCAAGCGGCATTTTCACCATCAGCCCTGTCAGAGCACAACTCGCTCCAAGCCCAGCCCGGGGAGAGATGCCGGATCAGCCGGGATTTGCTGGCTGTGCCTGCTGCTCTCCCTGCAGGGCTGAGGGGACTGTCTTGCACACCTGCCCACTCTGCCACAGCCCCGGGTTGTCACCGAGGGAGAAGTGTTGACAGCACCACACGGAGCGGAGCGAGCTCGCAGCTGAGCCGGGATTGCTCAGCTCCTTGGCAGGGAAATGACAGGGCCTGAAGAGTGGCTGTCTCTCTCCAAGGAAATCCTACAGCGCTTGGAGAGACATTACCTGCATCGGCAGCAGGAGGAAAAGGCTGGGAGATGACAGAGCTTGCAAATAGCAGGAGAGGTTGGCGTGGGGGAGCTCTCCCCACTTCTCAGTGGCTTTTTATGGCTTGGGGGGTGATGTGTCTTAGGGGGAGAGCCTGGAGCAGGATGGAGATGGAGATCCTGCATGGAAAACAGGAGCTGGCCATGGGAGACAGCAGACAGCCTGCTGTGCACCCTTTTTTTGGGGGACAGAAGCAAGGGCATCTCCCCAAGCCCCTGTCCTGGGTGAGTGCCCAGGGCATGGCCACCGAGCCACCAAGTCACCGAGCCACCAGCCACGGCCAGGTAATCCCTGCTGGGGGAGGGCCAGCCCAGCCAACCCAGTTGTAAATACATCAGTGTCCTCCTTCTCGCTGCCACACGTTTAAATCTGTTTGATCCACTCTAATGGATTGATCTACAAGTTTGTGCACACACATCCTGCTTTGGACGGGCGGCTGGCAGCGCCTCGCCCATCACGGCCTGTCAGCTCCACTCAGCCTCACCTCCAGCGCGGAGCGAATCCAATTACAGGATAAAGGGTTTTCTTCCCCTCCATATGGTCTCTATAACGCTCTGCCTTTATCTTGCCTTAACCCCTTTCCTGGCGAGGGAGCTCACAGCCCGGCGTAAGCGGCTCAGCGCTGCGGCCCTGGGTGGCTGCTATGTGATACGGGAAATGGGGTCTTCCCAGGGCACCCAGAGGTGCCTTCCTGCCTCTTTTCCTGCCCGCTGGGGAGGAATGAACCCCTGCAGGAGGGGAATCAGGGCAGCACTGGTTACAGAACCCAGCCCGAAGCACAGAGGGAGCTCAGCCTTGCTGGTGGTGCTCACAGCCGGGGCTCACGGGGCTGTGGGTCAGCCCAGCACCAGGAGCTCAGCACAGATGTTCCCTTCATGACCGATTTGTTGTTCATTCTGCATTTCCCTGCACCTTGCTCTGCCAGGTGTTCCCTGCATGCCCCTGGCTCCTGTGCCCAGCAGGGATGGGGACAGACATGACAAAGGGCTCAGGGACCCAACCTCCCCCACGTGAGCCCTGCCTGTCGCTGATCCCTGTGAACCGAGCGTGGCAGCTCCGTGCAAGCTGGTTATTTGATTATAATTATCATTCCTTGCTTTACACAGGACATGAAAGCCCAGAGCAGCTCAGAGCTCTGTCACGCCACGCCCGAGCAAACAATGAGCGAGAGAAATCTCGGCTCAAAGCGCTTGGCAAAGCAGAAAAACCTGCGAGGGGCAAGGAAAGCCTTTTCTTGAGGACAAACACAAAGGCAGCAAAGCTCTCCTCCCGCATCAGGCAGCGCCTGGAATTTGCTGTTATGGATCCAGCACAGAAAACAACCAGGAAAGAGCAACCCATAAACTTTCCCTGCTAAGGGACATCAAATTAACACCAACCCCGTGCCAAGGCGGCAGCGGGAGCTGAGGTTGCATTCAGGACACGTCCTGGAGGGACCAGCCACCCTCACTGGTGTCATTTCCCCACTCAGGGTTTATTCAAGGCCTTGGCCATTGCTCTGGCCGTGCTGACCTGCACAGAGGTCAGGCCTTGCAGTGACCCAAGGGGACATGAGGGCAGCTGGGAAGGGACAGCCCTGCTAGCCTCAGGCTCTCCTGCTCCACAAGAAGCTCCCGAGATGGAGAAGGTCCTGATGCAGGTCTTGTTGGTGGTCAGTTGACCCTCTGGGTCCAGTTGTCCCTGTGAAAGGTGTTGGGGACCACAAATCTCCTCCACACTGGGCTCCCAGGGTGAGTGGAGAGGATCTTCTGAGCCAGGAAAAGTCTCTCTCCCAAAAAATGACACTGAGTGTTCCCCCAGCACCCAGACCCAGTGTCCCTCTTCCCCCTCAGCTTCCTTTGCAGCACCCTCAGCTCTTTAGGAGAGGGCAGGACACCTCAAAGGGGTGCCAGGAAGGGATGGGAGGTGACAATGAACTTCCATGGGATATCTGTGTCCATGTGCAAAACCTCAGAGAAGCACCAGAGTTTTTGGATGCTGCTGGCCCAAGTCTTTTTGAAGGTGGGACATCCCAGTGAAATATTGAAGAGTTGCTCTTTCTTTTGAAGGTGGGGCATCCCACTGGAATATTTGAGCTGGAGAGAGTTGCTTTCTCCCGTGGGAGCTGGGAGGGACACACTGGAACTGAGATGGATGCACAGCTGGTTTCATGGATTAGAGTTTCTGGGATCTGCTTTGATATTTGAATTCTGAAAAACATGTGCCATATTTTGGTACATCTGGGAGCCTGGCCATGGCCAGGAGAGGCAGGAAATTCCTGCGGGGAAAGCTTTGTGAGAGGTAAGGCATGAGGACTTCTCCACTTCCCACTCATCCCCTCAAGGAAGACCTGGACCAGAAATTTCACACCTGGCGGTTTCGCAGTGAGATGATCCCAAGAGGCACATCCATCCCATGGGGAACCTTCATCCCGGGGCACCTGAGGCTGGCTTGACCCACTTCCCTCCACCACATCCTACTGCTGCTCCCGCTGGATCCCCGCAGGCGGATCAGGGATTAGGACACCATCCATGCCAACACCCCTTAGCCTTCCGCTCCAGCCTCCAGCTCGGAGACGCTCCAGCCGTGCAGGAGACCTCATCCATCCCATGGGACAACGGGGACTTTTTCCATGGGCTGTGCCTTGGGGAGGGCAGCGAGGAGGAGGAGGAGGAGGCCCAGCTTACCTCGTTATCCGATCAGCTCCCTTAACGCCCCACATCCCCGGGATTAATGGCAGAGCTTCCCTAAGGCGCCTTAGGCACTGGAGAAGGAGCCCCCATGACCCAGAAGGAAGAACTGGGGAAGAAGAACTTGGATGAGGTGGAGCTTCAGTGCTCCAAGCTGGCACTGGCCCTGCTGGGAAGGCTTTCCCAGGCTCAGGATGGAGATCCCACACTCTGCTGAGAGGCTGGGGAAAGCTTCCTTCCATCCCTCTGGCTCTCCCAGGCTGGGCTGGTGTCTCTGCCCTCCCTGCAGGGAGTTCAGGACATCTTTGCTGTCCTTTGCCCAGTGGCACCACCAGGGCTGTGATCAGAGTCATACAACCTAGAGCTCTGCCCCAAAATGCTACATTTACCAAAAAATTACCAATTTTGGGGAGGGAAGTGGTTTCCTCTCCCACCCTGGTCCAGCTCCAGGCCCTTGGCTGTGTCAGCAGAGCCCAGGTTTGCTCTGGGATGAGGACACTAGCGGTCCCCACACTGAACCAGACACAGAGTCCAGCCAGCGGCTCAGACCTGCAGAGCTCAGTCCAGTCCTCCCCCAGTGACCTCCCCAAGGTCAGTGGGACAGAGCTGGCCACTCCCCAGTCCCCAGGTGGTCTCACAGGGTCCTTCAGCCGCCCAGGGACACCCCACAGCCTGTGACACACCGTGAACCCCAGCACAGCCCCATTTCCACACCAGCCACTCCCAAACTCCCCACCGCTCCTCCCACCTTTGCCCCTCTTCCCAAGGGCTCCCCATCCCATCCCTTCCTGCCCCCAACCCCTTAAACAACATTAAACACGTAATGGCAATTAATACGCTTTAATGCAGGTTTTGGGGCCAACTGGCTGCTTAGAGGGTGCTTAAACCATCAACCCCTCTCAATCCCGTTGCCCTTGTCACACAAAGTTAGCCGAGCCCCTCATCAGCCTCCCCCCTCCCTGGAGGAGGCCGGAGGGTATAAAACCACCCCGGGCCGCGGCGCTGCCACCCCAGCGCGGCACAGGGCAGGGCACCACCTCCATCCCCTCACCTTTTGCCGCTCCTCACCATTCATTCACTTTTCAAATCAGAGGGGAATCCTCTCCTGGAGTATTTTTCCAATCAGGAGGGGGTGGGGCTTCCCTTTTTAATCAATCAGGGTCGAAACGCAGTTAATTGCAGCCAACCCGTCCGGCAGAGCAGCTCCCGTAGCCAGGCAGGATGAACGGGACGGAGGGGGTCAATTTTTACGTGCCAATGTCCAACAAGACCGGGGTGGTGCGGAGCCCCTTCGAGTACCCGCAGTACTACCTGGCCGAGCCCTGGAAATACCGCGTCGTGTGCTGCTACATCTTCTTCCTCATCTCCACCGGCTTCCCCATCAACTTCCTCACCCTCCTGGTCACCTTCAAGCACAAGAAGCTCCGGCAGCCTCTCAACTACATCCTGGTCAACCTGGCTGTGGCTGACCTGTGCATGGCTTGTTTTGGCTTCACCGTCACCTTCTACACCGCCTGGAATGGCTATTTCGTGTTCGGCCCCATCGGCTGTGCTGTGGAGGGATTCTTCGCCACGCTGGGAGGTAAGGGATGGGAATGGGGGTTTGGGGTTTCCTTTTTTAGGGTTCTGGGAGACTGGTTCCATCCCTTTGTGGCACTGTTGGGATGTGCAGCGTCGCTCCGTTGTGTGGGGCTCACCCTGTGTTTAAAATTGGTGGAAAAAACAGATTTCTGCGTGTTTGGCCTTGAAAGCAAAAAGGCTCCATGGCATCGTGGCAGGAAAAGGAAGCCTGGGAAGGGATCCTTGTTTGTAGGATCCACTCTGGGGTCACCTGGCCGTGCTGGTCACTGGAGGTCTCACACTAAGGGATGACCACGGCGTGTTCCTGAATCAATGCCAAGCAGCTCAGGCTTGGACTTGATCATCTCAGAGGTCTTTTTCCAATCTTAATAATTCCGTGATTATTTCTTTGCCCAAAAGTTTCCCTTTTTGGGGAAATGGAGAGTTTAGAAGGGAAAGAGAAATCCTTCAGGAAGGGAACTCCATGGAAGAGCTACAGGCATGGAGAGATGAGAGGGCTCAGCTTATCCAGGAGCAAAAGGATTTAGGGTGACTCCACAGGGATGGCTCAGCTCTGTCCCAGCTGTCCCAGATTTGGGTGCCCTTGGGATTTTCCTCAAGGCATTTCTCACAAGTTGGGACACAAGTGCCGCCAACGCTTTGCCCTGCAGAAAAACAGGGAGAATTCACTCAGCAGTCGGAGCCCACACAGGCAGCCCTGCCCACACCACACCTCGGGATGGATCTGACAGCCAGCAGTCCTTGTTTTAGAGATCCACAACCACCACGAGGACTTTGCTTTCCTTCCCCTAAATGAGGCCGTTTCCCACAATGATGCTGCTCTGAAAAAACACATTAAAAAAATACGGATATTCTGATATTCGGATATTAAACGCCCTGATCCAAGCCAAGGAGCAAGGAAAGGCTTGGTTTTGGGGTCAGAAGATCCCACAAATCTGCTCAGCAAGCCTCGGGCAGTGTTATTTTGCCTTTCCATGTTTGTACCTCTCAGAGGAGGAGGAGGAGGCTCCTGTTCCCGGGGAAGGAATTTGGATGGGAAGCGAGCAGCAGGTCCCCAGCAAATCCCAGCACAGGGTGTCGTTATCAGCAGCTTATCACAGCTGGGGGCATTAGCAGGCTTACAGCACCGACTAAACGCTCCCAAATCCCCTGAAGTTTAATTATCCCTCATAAATACATGTGCACGTTTGCCCACCCACGCAGCCCCCCTCCCCACGCCTCCCCCGATCCAGCGCCGGAGAAATGCTCGTGAAATGCACATTCCCGGGGATCAACAGGTTTGGAGGCATCTGGCAGCATTGCTGGGAATTGTGCTCCCCCACAGCCAGCTGGGATTCACCCCTTTGAGTCTTCATTTATTAAAAACCCCATGGTGATCCCACCCCCAGCATCCCCTTTGCTTTTTTGCATGCTCTGAATGGAGGATTCCCAGTTATTCCCATTTTTTTAGTGGGATGCTGCTTATCCCACACTGACTTTCAGCTCTCCCTGCTCTCCTCTGGAGCCACGAAAGGAAGGTGAAGCCCAGAGGAGCTCTGACCACTCAGTCTCTCCCTCTCCTCCCCGCAGGCCAGGTCGCCCTGTGGTCCCTGGTCGTCCTGGCCATCGAGCGCTACATCGTCATCTGCAAGCCCATGGGCAACTTCCGCTTCTCCGCCAGCCACGCCATGATGGGCATCGCTTTCACCTGGGTCATGGCCATTTCCTGCGCCGCCCCGCCGCTCTTCGGCTGGTCCAGGTGAGTCTGGGCATTCCCAGCAGCAGCTCCTGTCCCACCTGGGTCACTCCATCCATGCAGGGAGAGCAGGTGGCTCCTGGTAGGGAAATGAATATTGGAGGAGGGAAGTGAATATCCCATTCCCATGGGAGGGAGGGAAGGAGTGTCACAGCAAGCTGAGTGCACCCAAACCACTTTTCCAGCATCTCCACATCCTCAGGGAATTCCATCCCCGTAGCCCCCAAGGAGGATCCCAGTGCAGGTCCTGACTTTTCTCCCCGCCAGGTACATCCCAGAGGGGATGCAGTGCTCCTGTGGGCCTGACTACTACACCCACAACCCCGACTTCCACAACGAGTCCTACGTGCTCTACATGTTCGTCATCCACTTCATCATCCCCGTCATCATCATCTTCTTCTCCTACGGGCGCCTCGTGTGCAAAGTCCGGGAGGTAACGGCTGGAGGGGACAGATGGGGATGGGGTGGGTGGCTCAGGTAGGACAGATGGAGATGGGGTGGGTGGCTCAGGCAGGACAGGGGACATGGGTCAGGGGTGGGGAGCTGCCCCTCATCACCCTCCCTGCCCACAGGCAGCTGCCCAGCAGCAGGAATCAGCCACCACCCAGAAGGCAGAGAAGGAGGTGACGCGGATGGTGATCCTCATGGTGCTGGGCTTCATGCTGGCCTGGACGCCCTACGCCGTGGTGGCTTTCTGGATCTTCACCAACAAGGGCGCCGACTTCACGGCCACGCTGATGGCAGTGCCTGCCTTCTTCTCCAAGAGCTCCTCCCTCTACAACCCCATCATCTACGTGCTCATGAACAAACAGGTGAGATGTCTCCACGGCACGCTGCTCCTTCCCAGGATCTCAGTCCATTCAGGGACTCGTGGTCCTGCAGCATGTCCCCAGTGTCCCCATTCTCATTTCTGTCCCCTCCCCAGTTCCGTAACTGCATGATCACCACGATCTGCTGTGGCAAGAACCCCTTTGGGGATGAAGACACCTCCTCCACTGTATCCCAGAGCAAGACCGAGGTGTCCTCCGTCTCCTCCAGCCAAGTATCACCTGCATAGAGCATGGACAGTTCGAACTGGGGTGACCTGCCAAGCTCGGGGACCCAGACAGAACCCCCACCGCCACTCCCTCGCGCCCCAGCCCCCTCCCCTGCAGGAGCATTGAGCTGTGCCCGTCCTGCCGTAGCGTCCCCCGTGCAGACCCCACCCCACACATCCACGGGGACCCACAGTGGCACTCTGAGCTCTGCCACACCCACCCCGGGGAGCCCAGGGGGTCCCAGGAGCACCTCACCTCGGGGACACTGTCCTTACCTGTCCCCATCGTGTTCAAACAGCAGCGGTCAGTGGGACCCCAAACCTTTTCCTGCCTGAATCCTCCAGCATCCCCTTCCCTGGGCTCCGGGGAGTGCCACAGCCCTCATTTGCAGAAATATGAATATTCTGGCAAAGCCCCAGGAGCAGGACCCCATGGCTGGGGTGTCCCCATCTGCCCCTCACCAGGGCCCAAGCCTGGGGCTCTCCAGAGCTGCACTCCCGCCGGGATTCCCACCAGGAATCAATTCCCACAGTCCCTATAAATCAATATAACAAACGGAGCCATGAGCAGGCTCTGCTTCCAGCCCGACTCCCTCTATCCCCAAGACAACACTGTAGATATATTTTTTTGTCTTGGAACCTGTAAATATTTGCTCACGTCCTTTGAAGTCTCTATCCCTCTCATCCCTTTCCTTTCTCCTCCTCTTCCCGACTCTGAGGCAGAGAAATTCCCTTTTCCACCTCTGCTCCGGCTGGACAGGCACGGCCAACCTTGGAGGGTGGGGCTGGGACCCGAGCGCTGTCCTGTACATATTTTATAAATAAATAATCTCGTGTCAGCACAAGGACGTCTGCAGTCGAGGAGTAGGGATTAAACAAATCAGAAATAAACAGAAGCAGCACAGAGAAAAACCCAGATGCTCAGTGCTTGTCCTTTCTCTCGGGCTGTGGGGACAATGCTGGTGGCCAGCTGGGGGGAACACGGTGCTGCTCTTGGAGACACAAGCCTGGAGCTGTCCCAAAAGCCATGGGAAGGGGGATCTGGAGGTGACACCATCCCCACAAGGTGACAGCCCCATTAGCTGGAGCACCAAAGCTGTTTAGAGGCAAAGAGACACAGGCAGGGCACAGCCCTTGCTGCCCAGCCACTGGTTTTTCGCCTTTAATATTAAAGATTTCCCCAGGTGGCCTTAAATAAAGCTTCAGCTGAGAGCTTTTTGCAGAGTTCAAGTCCCCCTTCCTGCAGGGCCTTTCCAGGCAGTGTGATGGAATTGGCAGAGTCAGGGAAAAATTGTTCCCTGTGTCAGTGAATTCGTTCTGGAGCGGCTGGAGAGCGATGCCATCGCAGTGCCACCCCAGAACATCACCCTGCTCAGCCCACACCTGGTTTTCCTCCTTTTTGGGTCCAAAGCAACCAAAACCAGCGGGAAGCCCAAAGCTCACCCCTGGGGTGGGAACACAGGGATGGGAATCACCTTTTGCCCCAAAGCACCAGGCCCTGGGGAGGGGAAGGATGCAGCCCCAGCTCTGCAGGCACCCTCCTGTCCAGGATTGCCCCAGAGCAGCTCTCACACCACTCCTGCTGCCCTGAATAATCCATGGCTGCTCTGCCCATCCCGGCAGCCTCTTTCCCTTCCCTCCAAAGCCCCGAGCCCATTTCCTTCAGTTCCTTTAGAGCCACCAGGGCTGTTCTACAGCGAGCTGAACATGCAGAGGAACCCTCGGCATCTCTTATCTCCCCCTCCAGACTCTGGAGTGAAAAGTATTCCAGGAGCAGAGCTCTGCACACCCCAAGCAGGCCTGGCTGTGCATCCCCCTGTGCTCGTGATTATTTTTAAATGCTGCAGCTGCAGCCCAGCCCTGCTGCCTTTTGCTGCCGTGCAGTGATGCTGGGAGAATCATCTGCAAGGAACCATCCACAGGGGATCATCCACAAGGAATCATCCACAAGGAATCCACAAGGAATCATCCACAAGGAATCATCCAGGAACTCACAAGGAATCCACAAGGAGTCATCCAGGAATTCACAAGGAATCATCTGCAAGGAATCATCCACAAGGAATCCACAAGGAATCATCCACAGGGAATCATCCACAAGGAAATCCACAAGGAATTCACAAGGAATCATCAACAAGGAATCCACAAGAAATGATCCACAAGGAATCCCACAAGGAATCATCCACAAGGAATCATCCACAGGGAATCATCCACAAGGAATCATCCACAAGGAATCCACAAGGAATTCCAAGGAATCATCAACAAGGAATCCACAAGAAATCATCCACAAGGAATCCCACAAGGAATCATCCACAAGGCTCTGGATGAAGACAAGAGCAGTCTGTGATCCCTAACAGGGAGTTCTGGGCAGCCTGGGGCTGGGCTGAGGCTTTGCAGCCAAATTCCCATGGGTAGGAGGGACAGGGAGCTGTTCAGCCCCATGGCAGTGCAGCAGATTTCTGCAGTGATTCCAGCAGTGATTCCAGCAGTGATCCCATCTGGCTGTTCCCACCTGCACTGCCCATCCAGCTGCCTCTCCAGATATGCCACTGCCCAGGGAGAATTCACCCAGCAGAACAGTTTTACCTCCGTGGTGTGTCTGTCCTGCTGCAAGGGACATTCCCAAGGTGGATTCTGCCTGGAGTGTGGCCAGGGATGGAGGTGACCAAGGAATGCCTGGAGGTGGCACTCAGTGCTCTGGGCTGGGTGACAAGGTGGGGATCACTCACAGGTTGGAGGATGATGATGGTACTCACTCTCCTTGACCAAATCCCTCAAAAAACCCAAAATACCCAAACTCAGAGCAGGTTTCTTCCAAATATAGGGGCAAGGGAGGAGCAGCCAAAATCCCAAACCTCACCCAGCCTGACAGACCTAACCCTTCCACAGCAGAAAGCCTCTCATTCAAAGGTTTCTCTTGGAAAATCATCCAGGAGCTCTTCCTTCCCACTTTTCCACGGATATATCAAAGCACTGCATTTGCAGCCAGCAGGGATCAGAGCAGAGACCACCACCTGCTCCAGCACCGCTGGAGAGAGAATTTAGAGACCTAAATTCAGATGCAAAACCGAGGAAAGCAGCCAGACTTATCCCAGGAATGGAGACAGCTGGAATCTCAGGCCCAGAGGGCATTTCAGTGTCTGACTGCCATCCCTGTGCAGCTGGGATTGTTCCCCCTCATCCCAGCACTGCTGGTTTAGGAAAACGGCAGTAATTGGCTCGATTCATTTTAAATCAGTTCTCGTTTGTGCAAGCAGCACTCGGGGAAAAGCAGCTCGGAGTTAATCACAGCCTGGTTTGGAGGGATGGGGAGGATGTCAGTGAGGAGGTGGTTGTTGGTTTTTGCCCCACAGAACCCAAAAAAAGGGGCAAACCACAGCCCTGGCCCAGTGCTGTGCCCTTCAATCCTTGTCCTGCCCGGGGCTGATCCCTCCAGGCAGGAATGGCACTGCCTGGATCTCTCCCAGGATGTTTTTATCCCATCAGTGTAGGAGCAGCCAATGCCAGAGGGTCTGGCTCTGCCCATTTGTCTCTGCCAAAGGAAAAACATCTCGTCCAGCCACTCCAGCAGCTCTGGAGACAAGGAGATTAAAACACTCCAACACTCCCTCCTTCCCTCTGCGCCAAATCCCTCTCTGGGGTGCCCAGACCCTGACAGCAGAGGGGAAAGCTGCTCCTCAAGGGGAAAACTGTTGGATTACAGCTTGGGAGAGGCCAGGATTTCTCCTAGACAGTGCCAGGGAGAATTTCACAGCCCCAGCAGCCCAGGGGGCCCCAGGAAGTATTTTCCCCACAGCCAGGAGGGTGCCAAAGTCCCCAGGTTTGTGTCACATCCCCAGCCCGAATCCATCACGGCTGCCTGTGTCACGTTAGCAGCAATGAAAGGATTCAAACAGCAATTCCTTACTTTTATGAACAAACGGCCCCGGCTGGATGATTCAGGCAGCATTCAATTCCCAGCCAGAAAGTGTCAGCAAAAGCCTGGCCTCTCACATGTAGGTGGAAAACTGCAAATGAAAGGAGGGAATTATTGGGGCTTAATACTCGGTGGGTCTGCACTCCTCAGTGCTCCTCTCCCAGTGCTTCAGTGCTCCCACAGCTGGCAGGGCTCTGCCAAGGGGGTGCAGGGATTGGGGTGATGGGTTTGGGTACTGGGATTGTCCTCATCCCACTGCCCTGCTGCAGCTGATTCCTCCAGAGGCCCTTTTCTCCTCCAACCCAACCCCTCCAGAACCCATTTTCTTCTCCAGCCCGTCCTCTCCAGAGCCCCTTTTTTGCCTCAGCCCATTCCTTCCAGAACCCCTCTCCTCCTCCAGCCTCTCCCCTCCAGAACCTCTATTCTCCTCCAACCTGATCCCTCCAGAGCCCCTTTTCTTCTCCAGCCCATCCCCTCCAGAGACCCTTTTCCCCTTCATCCCATTCCCCCCAGAGCTCATCTCCTCCTCCAGCCTCTCCCCTCCAGAGCTCCTTGTCTCCTCTAGACTGTCCTTTCCAGAACCCATTTTCTCCTCCAGCCCATCCCTTTCCCCATCCTCCAGAGCCCCTTTTGTCCTCCAACCCAATCCTTCCAGAACCTCTTTAATCCTCCATCCCATTCCCTCCAGAGCTGCTCTCCTCCTCCAGCCTCTCCCCTCCAGAACCTCTTTTCTCCTCCAACCCAACCCCTCCAGAGCACCTTTTCTTCTCCAGGCCATTCCCTCCAAAGCCCCATGTCTCCTCCAGACTGTCCTTTCCAGAGCTCCTTTTCTCCTCCAACCCAATCCTTCCAGAACCCCTTTTCTTCTCCAGGCCATTCCCATCCAAAGCCCCTTCTTTCCTTCCGCCCATCCCCTCCAGAGCCCCTCTCCTCCTCCAGCCTCTCCCCTCCAGATCCCCTTTTTCCCCCAGCCCATTCCCTCCAGATCCCCTTTTCTCCTCCACCCCATCCCTTCCCCATCCTCCAGAGCCCCTTTTCCCCTCCCCACAGCCCCTCTCCCATCTCCCCTCCCCACCCTCCCCACCAGCACCCCAGGAGCCTCAGGACCCCCGGGTGGCACAATCCCCCAGCTCCAGGAGGATCCAGCAGCTTTCCCCGTGAGCACAGAACTGCTCCTGGCCGTGGAGAATCACGCTCCAACCTCCTCCAGACTCTCCATTTCTCCTTCACCCGGCTTGCCCATATTTTTCTTGTTCATCAGACTGACAAATGGGCAGAAAACAGACTCCTGGCGATTTCCTGCGCAGGCTGCCCACTCCTCCTCTCCCCTCGGCAATGACTGAGAGCTGAAAAAGCAGGAATAGCATATAAATTTCCTCCCTGCTTTAATAAATACCTCTATTACCTTGTGCTTTCCCCCAGCTCGCTGTGCAGCTCCTGCTGCCCGCCAGGCAGACGTGATAAACCAAAATTCGCATTTCTGTTGGGGGAACCAGCAGCAGGGCTGAGGCAGGCTGGCAGCAGAAAGGGAGGGGTGGAACCTCCACCTCGGGGGTCTGGCTGCAGCTTCACATCATCCCACAGGGAGATTGATTAATTCATTTCTTACTGGAGGGGAGCTGGAGTTGGTCTGACCCTCTTTGGACACCTTGTCCCTGTTCCAGGGGGAGAAAGGGTCCCACCACCCCAGGGATTTGTCCCAGACACCTCTGTGCCCCTGGGGGTGAGCCTGGGCTTTCCTGAAGGCTGAAAATAAGGACAAACCCTGCTAAAATCTCACCCGGGGGAAGCAGAAGGGTTTGGGGATGGAGGGGAAGTGAGCTGTGCTGTGGGCAAAGCCCTTGCTGGGTTTCTCCTCCCTGGACCTCCTTTGGATCCAAATCCTTTCCTGGGGATCCAAATCCTTTCCTGGGAATCCAGATCCTTTCCTGGGGATCCAAATCCTTTCCTGGGGCTCTCAGGACACCCAGGACAGGACCTGCCACTGTCCCTCGGCCAGCAGAGCCCTGAGCAGGGCAGGAGCAGCCTGAGCATCCCCGTGGGATGCAGAGACCTCTC
This sequence comes from Entomyzon cyanotis, assembly GCA_024500445.1. Classification (NCBI taxonomy): domain Eukaryota; kingdom Metazoa; phylum Chordata; class Aves; order Passeriformes; family Meliphagidae; genus Entomyzon; species Entomyzon cyanotis. Next base: position 3,424,203 of record JAKEPQ010000908.1, on the reverse strand, counting down.
TCCATCCCCACCTGAAGGACGGGAGGTAAAAGCCACCAGCCCTTCACACCCCCAGCACCCCATGGGGACATCCCTGTCCCCTCTGCCACCCCAAGCACCCTCTGGGGACATCGCTGTCCCCTCTGCCCCTCACACCCCTTGGGGACATCGCTGTCCCCTCTGCCACCCCAGCACCCTCTGGGGACATCTCTGTCCCCTCTGCCACCTCCAGCCCAGCCCTGCCGAGCGGGCAGCGCCACTGTCCCCATCCCCCGGGCCCAGAGCCACAGCTCCTCCTCCCCCAGGGCTGGATTGATGGCTCTCTGCAAAGCCGGGGATAAAAAACACCTTCCAAAGGAGCATCGGGAGGTGGCAGCCGCCCAATCCCCCCTCAGCCAGCAGTTGCTGTGTCTCATCCTCTTCCTGGAGTCTATTGAAGTGCTAAATTTAACAAGCTCCTGAACAAGTGGCGGCAGCAAGTGGCAGCGCCCGGCTGCCACCCCGACGGTGGCATTTGGGGGCTCAGGGCGGGAATGGGAGATTCCCCCGGCGTCTCTTTGATTTATGGCTCTCGTTAATTCTCCAGGAGGCCCCCGAGCTGCCCCCGAGCGCGCCGAACCTCCGAGGGATAAATAATTTACCAGATGGTTAAATATTCTGTAAGGTCTGGAGAACATGGGCGGGAGCAGGGATTTCGGGGGGGGAGTGACACAAAACTACAAATTGGGCACAAAAAGCGGGGTGGGGATGGCCTGGACTGGGGATGGGAAGGACCAGGACATCCCAGTGGGATCAGCACAGCGGGGAGAGGCTTGTCCATGGGTTTTGGGGAATTTCCCATGCAGCTGTGCCCGGCCAGCTGTGCAGTGCAGATGTGCTGCTTGTGCCCAGTGAAGTGGGGAGCAGGGAGGGAAGGAGGGGAGGGCAGGACAGGCAGGGATGTCGCTGTTGAGCCGCTAGCAGAGTAAGAAGACCCAGGTTCAAAGTGTGGCATCAAGAAGAAGGTTTTATTATTTAATTCCATCTTATATAGACTTTTCAAAGGTCACCCGGATTGGTCAGTTCAAAACCTCCCCCTAGGCCTGATTGGCCAGGCCTGAACTGTCCACATCCCGAGAAACTGTTTTTAATAACATCCAAACTTTGTCTTTGTTTATAAAACACAGGAAGAAGAGAGAGAATAATTCTCATGGGAAAGGTCTGTGCTAGCCACACAGGGGAGGTGACCTGGCCTGGCAGAGCTCTGGCAGAGCCACATCTGGGGACACTGATGTCCCAAACAGGCACTGCCTGCTGCCCTCGGGGGTCACGCTGGAGGGACACAAGGCTTTGGTAGCAGAAATGTGGTGCCAGGGCGATGTTTCCACCTCCTTCCCTCCTCCTCCTCCGCAGGGATCAGCGCAGCATTCCCAGCCAGGACCCCCCGGGCTGCTGCTGGAGGGAGAGCACGGAGCAGAGGCAGCTCTGGCTGACGCAGAGCTAGGAGAGGAGAACCCGAGCGCTGCCGCTGCAAGCTCCCAGCGCATTCCAGCCTCCGCTCGGGATGTTTTGGGGCTCCCAGAGCAGCAGGGCAGCCCCGACACCCCCCGGCTGCCGGCGGAGGGAGATGGCAGCAGAGCCTGCTCCTTGCGGCAGCCGGGATGCGACAGCCCGGGTCCTGTCCCTGTCCCTGTCCCTGTCCCTGTCCCTGTCCCTGTCCCTGTCCCTGCCCCTCCCCTTCCCTTCCCTCCCCTCCCCTCCCCTGTCCCTCCCCTCCCCTGTCCCTGTCCCTGTCCCTGTCCCTGCCCCTGTCCCTGTCCCTGTCCCTGTCCCTGCTCCGCCGCCACCCCCGAGCAGGGATTTACCGAGCCGGATTTCCCCACCGCTCCTTTCCCCGGGTTTCTCTCCTTCAGCCCAGTCTGGAGCTCGGGGTTGAGTTGGATTTCTCCCTGGTTTGGATGTGCCAGGGGTAGCTAAACCCCTCCATGCCTGGTGTTTGGCTCTGTCCTGCCCCCAGACATCCCCAGCTGTCACCCTGAGCTCAGGTTTGGGGTTCGGTTTGGTTTCCTGTGCTGATCCTTTGGGGGAGCACATGGAATTTTCATCCTCCTCTCCTCCCTCTCTACCTCCAAACCCCATCTCAACCTTTCCCTGGATTTTCCAGGTGCCCAACGAGGCTCGGGACACGATTAAAAAATTAAGCAGTGCTTTAGGGAACTCTTTTCCCCAAAATCCCTGCCAGAGGAGCCCCACGGGATCCCAGCTCCCTCAGGGATGATGAGAATGTCCCTTCCCAGCCCTTGGAGTCCCCACTCAGTCCCTGTCCCAGAGGGTTCATCTCAGCTGCCCCATAAATGGATCCTGAATAATTCCCTGTTGGCTTTATGAACTATTCCTTGCCCTGGAGCCTCCCGGGGTGACTGAGGCTCCTGTGAGCCCCTGCAGCAGGGCCAGGCCACAACCTCTGCTCAGCCCTTCATTCATCCTCCCCTCACCACTGCCATTCATTCAACTGGAACAAACACCCAAAGAGAAGTTTCCCCTCCCTGGGACTGCCTGACCTCCAGGGGATTCGGTCACTGCATCCCAGGGATGTGATTCCAGGATGGCACAGGGCAGGACAAGCCACATTCCCCAGGACAACGAGGGATTTTTGGCAAGTGGCTCAAGAGAAACAGCTTCTGCAGAGCTCTGGGCAGCCCCATCCTGACCTCCTGGGCACTCTCACCCCAAACACAGCCATGCAGAGAGCCAAGGATTTGTCCTTTCTTACACAAATAGTTCCTAATTTTACCCCTTTTCCCCAACCAACAGCAACCCTTCACCCCTGAGTCACCCACTGCAGCTTCCCAGCTCAGCTGTGCCCAGGCTGGCACCCCAGGCTGGCATCATCCCATCCCATCCATCCCATCCATCCCATCCCATCCCATCCATCCCATCCCATCCCATCCCATCCCATCCATCCCATCCATCCCATCCCATCCCATTATCCCATCCCATTATCCCATCCCATTATCCCATCCCATCCCATTATCCCATCCCATCCCATTATCCCATCCCATCCCATCCCATCCCATCCCATCCCATCCCATCCCATCCCATCCCATCCCATTATCCCATCCCATCCCATCCCATCCCATCCCATCCATCCCATCCCATCCCATCCCATTCCATCCCATCCCATCCCATCCCATCCCATCCCATCCCATCCCATCCCATCCCATCCCATCCCATCCCATCCCATCCCATCCCATCCCATTATCCCATCCCATCATCCCATCCCATCCCATCCCATCCCATCCCATCCCATCCCATCCCATCCATCCCATCCCATCCCATCCCATTCCATCCCATCCCATCCCATCCATCCCATCCCATCCCATCCCATCCCATCCCATATCCCATCCCATATCCCATCCCATCCCAAGCTGCTGAGCCAGAAGCTGATCTCTGCCCCACCTCGTGCAGCCCCACACAGACACAAAGTCCCCTGTGCAGCCCCCGGGGGCTGTCCCAGCTCCGGGTGACACAGCTGAGGACGAGCCCGGGCGGGAGAGCAGCACCGGGAGCTTTGATGGATGTGCAAAAATCCCCTGCAGCCTCCGGTGCTGAGTCAGCGCTTCTGCCGTCAATAATTCACAGCAACGAGCGCAGCGAGCGCGGCGGGGCTGCGGCGAGAGGAGGGATGGCTGTGCCGCCAGCTCCGGCCACAGCTCCGGGAACAGCTCCGGGAACAGCTCCGGGAACAGCTCCGGGATCGCCCACCCCAGCCAGACCCAGAGCTGGGGGTCCTGCCAGCCCCAAAGGAGCAGCTCAGCAGCCCCACAGTCCCCACACAGCCCTGCTGTCCCCTCCTTGCTGCTCATCCCTCTCTCAGCCCCTTCCACCCCTGTTCTCCCCAGCTGGGCTCCCTTCCTTAGGTTCTTCTCTTCTTCCCTCTCTTCCTGGCAGGGTATTACTGTCTTTTCCTTGGTTTTTCGGAGCTGCCAGGCTTGTCATCCCTGCTGCTAGAAGTGCACATTCCCAGGATCAGGCCTTGCCCTTTCCCCCTCTCCCGGTGCAGCAGTGACCCTGCTCGTTCCTCCTCGCCTCGTTGGGTACCTGATTGAATCACTCCCCTGCTCCCACCAGCTCTGCCTTGCAACGCCTGGCCTGGAATCCCTGTTTTCCCTGTTCTCCAGTCCTGGGATTCCCTGTTTTCCCTGTTCTCCAATCCTGGAATTCTCTGTTTCCCCTCTTCTCCAGTCCTGGAATTCCCTGTTTGTTTTCCCTGTTCTCCAGTCCTGGGTTTCCCTGTTTCCCCTGTTCTCCAATTCTGGAATTCCCTGTTTTTCCTGTTCTCCAGTCCTGGGTTTCCCTGTTCTCCCTGTTCTCCAATCCTGGAATTCCCTGTTTTCCCTGTTCTCCAATGCAATCCTGGGCATTCCCAAAGCTGGATCCTCACCAGGATGAGGTGACAATGACACCCTGGGCACGAGGACAAGGCTCATGCTGGTGGCTCCTCCAAAAGGGCTGAGCTGTGACCTGACACAAGTGACAGTGACAGGAACAGATATCCCAGAGCTGGAAAACCGACAGGATTTCATCTGGAAGGACCAGAGCAGCTCCAGGGGTGGCATCCTGAGTATCAGGAGGAACACCAGATGCAGCTCAGCCCTTTCCATCAGCACAGGAGAGCGAGCTGTCCCCAGGGAGCCATTCCAGCCCAGCAAATGTCCCAACAGGGACAGCACGTGGGACACATCCAGAGCCGGGAATGCCATAATTCCCCTCCTGACCCTGGGGACACATGTCCTGCCTGCTGTAACCACGTTGAGGAATTGATGTAATAAAACTGCTACACGGCAGAGGAACAGCAGTGCTGCTCGGTGTGGCAGTGCCAGGCAGGAGGGACGAGCTGAACATCCCAGTGGGAATGTGGCATGGGATGTGGTTGGCTCTGGAGCTCCTGCAGCCTCTTGGACACTGTCCTGAGTGGGTCTGGGGACAGCAGAGACACAGGGCAGGGTTCCCAGGTGTCCCATCAGTGCCACAATCCTGCTGGACTCAGGAATCCAGGCCAGGACAGTCTCCAGACACTGGAATTTGCTCCAGCACTCCAGCACACATGGGATGATCCCAACGCTTGGCTCCAGTGCTGGCAGTGTCTCCCTTCATTATTTCCAAGAAGTTGGGAGGCCTGTGGGGATGAATCAACATGAAGAACATGTTTATAATCTCCACATCCCGTTCCCAACAGCATTAGGGTTTTAATTGGAATCTCGAAAAGGAGGAGCTCAGGTCAGGTGTTCCCCTCCTTTTTCCATTCCTTTGTTAATTTTCACTTGTTCTCCTCATCCCCACAACGATGGCGATGTAAAACACGGAGAGGAGAGGAGAGGAGAGGAGAGGAGAGGAGAGGAGAGGAGAGGAGAGGAGAGGAGAGGAGAGGAGAGGAGAGGAGAGGAGAGGAGAGGAGAGGAGAGGAGAGGAGAGGAGAGGAGAGGAGAGGAGAGGAGAGGAGAGGAGAGGAGAGGAGAGGAGAGGAGAGGAGAGGAGAGGAGAGGAGAGGAGAGGAGAGGAGAGAGAGGAGAGGAGAGGAGAGGAGAGGAGAGGAGAGGGAGGAGAGGAGAGGAGAGGAGAGGAGAGGGAGAGGAGGGGGCGGGGCGGGGCGGGGCGGGGAGGGGGGGAGGGGAGGGGAGGGGGAGGGGAGGGGAGGGGAGGGGAGGGGAGGGGAGGGGGCAGGACAGGAACTGGAGCTGGGATGGCTCCCTGCTTTCTAACCTCAAAAGGAGGCAGGGAAGAGGATCAAAAAGTGTGCCCTGAAATGCAGGGAGCTGAGCCTGCAGCCAGGAGGGACCCCAGAGCCATCAGAGCAGGAGCCTTGTGCCCAGGGAGTGACCTCTTCCTCAACCCCTCGCCAGGGCTGTGGCTGAGGAGGGGCTAGCATGAGGATTTAGGGCCGAATTAGAGCCTCTGATACTCCCAAGGGGTTTTGGGTTTATCTGGATCTATAGCCAAGTGTCAGAGGGGAGAGAGACCCTGCTGAGCTGGGGCAGAAATCCTGAGCTTTACCGAGTCCTGCTTGTTTAAAGGAACCAAAAAAGAGAGTTTTCCCTAATTTCCACCCCAAGAAGCTGCCGGGAAATGAGGGAGGAGTCTCTTTCTGCCCCTGCCCTGAGTTCTGGGGAATCCTGGAGCTCCTGAAGCCTGGAGATCCCATCCTGGGGCAGCTCCCATCAGTGGGAGCTGGATGGACACAGGCAAGGGCACAGGAAGGGATGACCACTGGCACATGGCCAGAGTAGGACAAGGGAGTTCAACCATGATACTGTGATGCTCTTTTTCTGTAGGGCAGCATCCACCACCTCCTTTTCCTCTTTTTCCTCTTTTTTCCTCCTTTTTCCCATTCTCCTTCTCCTCCTCCTCCTCGGGGCTGCTGCCTCCCTCCCGCCTGCGGTGCAGATGGCCCAGCATATGGGCAGCCTCCCCTCGTGCTCGCACCTTGTAAGCAGATTCTGTCAGGTTTAGAGAGGAAAAGCTTAATTAAGCAGTTGTGTGTGTACAATTATGTCCTTAATTATCTCCGCGTTTCACTTCTTTGTTGTTCCCCCGTTTGCGAGAAGTTCGGTAACAATCACAGGCGACCTGCAGCGGGAGATCTCCTCTTTTTCTCTCCTCCCGCCTCGTTTTAGGGATATTTCCCGGCTGAAGGGAGCTGCGGGATGAGCTCCCCTGGCTGGGATTCATCGACCTCAGCTCGGTTCCCAACCCAGAGCAGGTTTCCAGCAGCGCTGGCTGCACAAAGTGCAAATTTCAGCTGCTCAAAAGCTGCTCTAGCCCGGTTTTAGGATTTCCCACATTTGTGCTCCAGCAGCCCCAACACCCTCGGGAATGAGCAGACCCCGCGAGGACATCATCAGGGTGATGCTTAATTGCTCCCTCACCCAGGGACTGCCACCCAGGGGTTCCTCTGCCTAATTACTCCCTCTAATTACTCCATCCCAGCCCATTTCCCATGTCCCTGACACATCCCCAGGGACACCCCGGGGTTCCCTGGTCCCTCCTCAGCCCCCTGCAGAGATCAGGGACAAGAGGTGGCACAAACAACAGGCTAATTTGTGGTGGTGCTTTTATTTTATGCTCGGAGCACTAAACAGCCATAAACATCCCGAGCTGGATGTTGGAGCTGGGGCTGCTTTTATTGTTTGCAAGTCCTTGAAATTCTGCCATGAAGCTTTTATTAAAAACAACCCCAAACTCCCGTTGCTCTAATTGAGTGCATTTCAACACCCACACCACCTGCATTTGTACCCAGGCATGTTTATATGGCCGCCAGTTAATTTTTATTTACCTTCCAGTGAAACTCATCTTCCTCCTTAATTCCCAAGCCCGTATTTGCTTTCAAACCAGAACTGGACCCAACAATCAGCAGTATATTTAAGGTGCCATTAAATCCTCGGCTCTGCTTCCAAACCAGGCGGCTCAAAACACAGCAGTGACCCTTCCTCCTCCTCCTCATCCTCATCCTCCTCCTCCTCCTCCTCCTCCCCTCCTCCTCCTCCTCCTCCTCCTCCTCCTTTTCCAGGCATCCCAGCAGGGAAAATGAATCTTCATCCAGCCGAGAGGTGTCGAGTGCCTGGAATGAGCCCAGGGAGAGCAGCGGGAATGGTGGGGAGCTGAGAAGTGAGGGGGTTGGAGGAGACTGGAGGGAAAGAGGAGAGGAACGATCTGTCCCCTTGGGGACACTGAGAGGGATAATGGGGTCGGGATGGGGAGATTTGGGCTGGGCGGGAAGGGAAGCTCTGCGGAGAGCTCAGCGGTGGCAGGGGAGCTTCGGGAGGAGGCAGAGCTCAACCTCTTGGCATCCCTCTGGCCCCTGCTCTGTCCCATTCCGGGAATGGGAGAGAATTCTGACCACGTCCAGACCTGCAAATAGGGCTGGCGGTGTTGACCAACCCCCTCCCCACCAGCCTGGGGCAGCAGGAGGGGTTGGGGACTGCCTGGTGTTCCCTGTTCCCGAGTTTCCACAAAAATCTGCCTGTTTGGAGGGGCAGCAGGGAGCCCCCGCTCCGCGTCAGCCTGTCTGGGGGCGTGTCAGTCTGTCCCTCTGGCTGTCCGGCTGTCCCTCTGGCTGTCCCTGTGCTGGCCCCGGGGCAGAGCACAACGTCTCCAAGTGGGGTTGAAGCAGCTCCGCTCTCGATTCCCTACTTCGCTACCCAATTCCCCTCCTGTCTCCCCCATTCTTCTCCCCAATTCCGCTCTCCCCTCCCCAGTTCCCCGCCCCGCTCCCTAATTCCCTGTCCCTCTCCCCAGTTCCCGGCCCCATTCCCCAATTCCCTGTCCCGCTTCGCCATCAATTCCCTGTCTCCTCCTCAGTTCCCTGTCCCCTCCCCATTCCTCTCCCCCCCATTCCTGCCCCCTCCCCAATTCCCTGTCCCACTCCGCCCCCATTTCCCTGTCCTGCTCCCCATTTCCCTTCTCTGCTCCCCAATTCCCCCACCTGCTCCTCAACTCCCTGTCCTGCTCCCCAGTTCTCCCCTCCACTCCCCAATTCCCCACTCCCCAAATCCCCGCCCGGATCCCCAATTCCCCTCTCTGCTACCCAATTCCCTGCTCCCCAATTCCCTTCCTCACTCCACTCCCCAATTCCCCGTTCCTCTCCCCAGTTCCTCTCTCCACTCCCCAATTCCCACCTCGCACCCCAATTCCCATGCCAGCATCCCCTAGCCGTGATCCCCCGGGAGCAGATCCCTGATGTCTGCAGGGGGAAGCTGAGCAGAGCAGTGCCTCCCGAGCCGTAATTAATTAAACACCCGGCGAGGAGAGCTCTGATCCCGGATCCTTTCATCCCTCTGCCACCCGAGGGATGCGGGAAAGCAGCAGAGCTTTGCAGATCTCACCCCAGCCTGGCGCTGGTTTTGGGGTGCAGCGGGGAGTGGATTTGGCGACATCAACATCAGGATCAGCACAGCCAAGTCCATCCAGCCCCAACATCACCATGAAGGCAGTTTGGGATGTGGGACAGGGCGGAGAAATCCCCTGCGCCCCAAAGTTCATCCCCCAGGAGGCAGATGTAGGCAGAGCAGGGCTCGCCTCACCCCGTTATTCCCACTTGCTGCGCTGTCCTTCAGGAATTCCACCCTGCTGGAATTACACCCTCAGGAATTCCACCCAGCAGGAATTTCAGTCTGCAGGAATTACACCCTCAGGAATTACACCTGCAGGAATTACACCCTGCTGGAATTTCACCCTGCTGGAATTTCACCCTCAGGAATTACACCTGCAGGAATTACACCCTCAGGAATTTCACTCTGCAGGAATTTCACCCTGCAGGAATTACACCCTGCAGGAATTACACCCTGCAGGAATTACACCCTCAGGAATTACACCCTGCAGGAATTACACCCTCAGGAATTACACCCCGCAGGAATTTCACCCTCAGGAATTTCACCCTGCAGGAATTACACCCTCAGGAATTTCACTCTAGCAGGAATTCCAGCCTCAGGAATTACACCCTGCAGGAATTACACCCTCAGGAATTTCACCCAGCAGGAATTCCACCCTCAGGATTTTCACCCAGCAGGAATTACACCCTCAGGAATTACACCCATCAGGAATTACACCCTCAGGAATTTCACCCAGCAGGAATTACACCCGCAGGAATTTCACCCAGCAGGAATTACACCCTCAGGAATTACACCCTGCAGGAATTACACCAGGCAGCGCCGGCTGCCCAAAGCAAACACAATATTTTAAAGTCCTTCCCAGCCTAACCATCCCCGGCGCTATTAATAACACTTGTAAGCAGTTGTTCTTGAATAGATATGATTTTTATCTTGACAGCGCCTCCCTAAATCATTTTTATCCCCACGAAGTTTGCGAGGAGCAGATTTTCTGAGGGTTATTTATCTTGCCGAATATCCCCACCCCTGTGTGCTGCTCACTCCCTCTCTAGTTATGGATGGGGTTGTTCCCCACCCTCTCAGCTCCCAAATCCCTCTGTCCCCTGTCCCCTCCCTCTCTCCATTCCCCCTCCACGTGTGTTTTATCAGTGGCAGCAAAATGAAATCAAACCCTCAAACCTCTGTGGCTGAGGAGCTGCGGGGAGGTGGGAAGGGGGTGTGAGCTCGCTGCCAAGCATCCTCCTGCCTTCCCTCCCCTCGCGTCCTCGGTGAAAATTCCAGCTCATGAAAAGGCACAGGAATCCCCTGAATTATCCGTTTTTTTCACAGGAAAGCAGCCGCAGCCCCCTGGTTGTGGCAGATGGACAAAGGCACAGGGAAAGCTGGAGGCCGGGAGGGACATTCCGGTTGTCACATCCATCACCGGCTCGGGAATAAAGACTTTGTAAAGGGGAGAGCTGCGGAGAAAGGAGGAGATTCTCTGATAACAGCTTAGGAAACGCTGATTCTGAATGCAGATGGCCCAGGCTGCTCCCCCGGGGGGGACGAACTCACCCCAAAGGTGCTGAACTCACCCCAAAGGTGCTGAACTCACTCTGGGGATGTTGAACTCACCCCAAATGTGCTGAACTCACCCTGGGGGTGCTGAATTCACCCCAGACGTGCTGAACTCATCCTGGGCATGTTGAACTCACCTTGGAGATGTTGAACTCACCCCAAAGGTGCTGAGCTCACCCTGAGGGTGATTAATTCACCCTGGGGGTGCTGAATTAACCCCAAAGGTGCTGAACTGACTCTGGGGATGCTGAACTCACCCTAAACGTGCTGAACTCATCCCTGGGATGCTGAACTCTTCCCAAATGTGCTGAACTCACCCTGGGGATGCCAAACTCGTCTGGGGGTGCTGAATTGACTCTGGAGAAGCTAAACTCACCCCAAATGTGCTGAACTCGCCCCTCAGGTGCTGAATTCATCCCAGAGGTGCTGAACTGACCTTGGGGATGCTGAACTCACTCTGGAGATGCTGAGCTCACCCCAAATGCGCTGAATTAATCCCAAAGGTTCTGAAGGGACTCTGGGAATGCTGAACTCACCCCTCAGGTGCTGAGCTCACCCCATGCTGGCACAGGGACCCCAAGGTGGGTGCAGCAGGGTTGGGGCTGCAGGGACAGCCCCAGGGACAGCCTCAGGACCCTCCTGGATTTCAGCGCCTGAGGGCACAGCATCCCCTGGCCCAGAGGGTCCCACGCAGCCCCTTCCCCTGCCCTGCAGCCCTGCCGAGCTGGGGACAGGCAGAGCAGAAGGTGAAACAGCTCCGGGTGAAAGCAGCACAAAGCTGAGCAAGAGGGGAGGAGGGAGGAAGGAGCGGCTGAGAGCCAGGAGTAATAAAATATTCCAAAACTCGATTAAGAAATGACAGGCAGGGCTGGTGGAGCGGTGGCTGGGCCCGGAGCAGGCTGTCCCCGTGGGACTGGGGGGTTTGATGGGATGTGGCACTTTGCCATCCCGCCGTGCACGGCTGGAGCCAAGCAATCCCACTGCTGTTGTTTCCAAAGGCTTCCCGAGCCCCTGGAAAGGAACACCTGTTAGCAGGTCCTGGTTAACGGCTCTGCTGGGAATGCTGGAGCTGCTTCCATGCTTGATAGGTTCTTCAGGAGCAGGGGAGGGGAGCCAGGAGAGCCTCAGCTCCTGGAGGCAGCAGGGCTTGCTCCCAAAAGGGATTTTGGTGCCTGAAGCCCTCGCTCAGCCCCATGGGACAGGGACAGCCTCACCCAGCTGGAGCCTTGGGAAGCTGTTCCCAGCCTGCTGCTGGGCTTGGAAAGGTTGGGAATTTCCAGGTATGAGTGATGCCTTAATAATTTCTGGGTTTTTTTTCCTTCGTGTATCTGTAACTTGGTGTAGTTCTATGCTGCTTACAAAATGCTAAAAACCTCTGTTCCCAACACCTTTAGCCAAACCAAAGTTCTATAGATAGAGATTCAAGGACACATTCGTTGCCCCAGGGCCTGAAAATATGCAAATAACCGTGAAAAGCAGGGAGCAAGCCTGGAGTGATCAACATCATCACCTGAAGGTGTGAGTGGAGAATTAGGGACTAATGTGTTAATAAGACAAAATTTACAAAAGGTGAAGATCTCATGACCCTGAGTCCATTTTGGGTGTAGTACATTGCCTGCCTGAATGTACCTTGAAGACCTCAAATACATTTGTCCCCTTTTTATACCCTAATTTGTCTTGGCTTCTGTTCCAGGTAGCCTCTTTGAGGCACCATGAGGCAGCCTGACCTCCAGCCAGCCTGACCAGGCAGGGCTGACCTTTGCAGGAGCACTGAGGTGCCCTGAGCACCCACATGGCCAGGCAGGGCTGACCTGGCATTGCTGGGGCTGGCAAAAGTCGGGGTGAAGCAGCTCCATCCCGTGGGGTTCAGGCTCCATCTCACCCCACTCCTCCTGCCAAAATCCCTCTCCCAGGAATGCCACCCAGAGCCAGAGGCTTGGCTGAGGGTGTCACCCAGTCAGGGCTGCTGGAGAGCTCTGGTGGCTGTCACTGAGCCCAGGACATTCCTGCTGGTGACTTCCCCATGGCTTTACAGGATGGGACCTCGGAATATCCCATAAGGAGCCACACTGGGATCCCCGAGGAGCCTCCCCAGGAGTCACTGTGCACAGCAACGTCCTTTAGGAAGGACAGGAAAACCCTCAGGAGGTGGAATTCAGTGCTCAGAGGATCTCAGCTCTCCAAACCGTGGGTCTGGAGGAGCAGAGGGACGAGCAGAGGGACGAGCAGGGCTCTGCCCGCCAGCCCGGAGCAGCCAGAGGATGCTGTGCCCGTGGAACGGGAATGGCTCCTGCTGGAGGGAGCTTTTCCTGCCCAGGTGTGGGCAGAAGCTCCTCCCGGCTGTCAGCAGCGCTGCGGTGCCTGGCAGTGGGTAATTAAACCTTTTATTCCGTGCCTGGAGGCGCGAAGGCATCAAGGGCTCTTATCAAAGCAGGAGCCCAGCGGGGCCGGCGCTGTGCGAGGGGAGGGAGAGATGCCAAAGCTGCCTGAAAGGAAGAAAGTTTGGGATTCATCCTCCTCTGCCAGCTCGGTGAATCCACCCTGGGAGCAGCTCACCCACGTTCAGCCGGGCAGAGCCAAACCCTCCTGCTCAGCCGGGGCAGATCCAGCATTTCCATCCCTGGCGCTGGTCCTCATCCTCAGTCTGCCCCAGGAGCGGGATCTGGAGTCAGAGATCCCATGGGTCTGTGGGATAAAGGAGTAAAAATCTCAATGGATCTGTGGGATAAAGGGGTAGAGATGCCATGGATCTGTGGGATAAACGGGTAATAATCCCAATGGATATGTGGGATAAAGGAGGTAAAGATCCCATGGATCTGTGGGATAAAGGGGTAGAGATCCCAATGGATCTGTGGGATAAAGGACCCGGGGAGAGGTAAAGATCCCATGGATCTGTGGGATAAAGGGGAAAAGATCCCAATGGATCTGTGGGATAAAGGGGATTTGGGGAAATGGGGATTGTGGGGTAATGGGGATGTGATAATGGGATAATGGGGATTTCTCCTCCTCACCCCAAACAGCACTCCCCGGGTGAGATGGAGATCCAGGGGTTCCTGCTGTGACACCTGGGGACACTCAGCATGAAGGGACAGCAGCAGCACCCGTGACAGGCAGGAGGGGACAAACATCACCCAGAAGTGGTGGCAGAGCTGCTGGCTGTCCCTGTCACACACAGCTCAGGGCATGCAGAGGGGACAGACAGGTCACAGCTCTGCCACAGCCCCCCAGGCACTGCTGTCCCCAGCATTGGGGACCCTCCCTGTCCCCAGAGTGTGTCCTGGGGAGCAGGAGCAGCACGGAGGGGATGTGGCAAGAGCTCCAAGGCAGAGGGAATTTTCCAGCTCTCGGATACAAGGAAGAATCATAACGTCGTTTATCATCTTTAAAGATACGCAGAGTTGGCGAGAGAATGAATTCTTCTTCATAACCCAGTTCCCAGGATATTTTTACTGTGCATCATAAATTATAATACCTTTTTATTTTTGCTTTATGGCCTGTCCCCCGCCAATTCTGGTGATCTACATCCTCATCCCCCCCAGTGCTTTAGGAACAATCCCTGCCTGTCTCTCTCCTCCTCCCATCAGCTCCCCAGTCTCTCTCCTTCCACCAACATCTCTTTCCCCCTTGTCCACCCACGGGGCTGGGGAGTGACCAGGAGGGGACAGTGACACCTCTGAGCTGCTGCAGAGCCTCAGGCAGGTGTAGGATGGCCACAGCTCTGTCCCACGGCCCTGGCAGCAGGATGGATGCCACCAGCAGGTCCTGGCAGTGCAGCTCTCTCAGAGCCAGCCCTGAACAGCCACTGCCCTGTCACAGCTGGGGACAGCCAGCTCCAGGTGTTCTGAGATGGGGACAGCTCTGAGCTCAGTCCTGGTGCAGCCCTGGCTGGGAGTGGTTTGGGCTCCTGGCTGGGAGTGGTTTGGGCTCCTGGCTGATTTCTCCACCAGCACAGCTCAGGTGTGAGCCAGAGAAGGAATTTCAGCTCCATTTACACCTGAAATTCAGAAGGGAGCAGCTCAGGCAGGTGGATTACACAGAACGGTGCAGCCTTGCCCGAGGCAGCTCCAAACACACCAAACCCCGGGGATGACCGTCCCAGGAAATCCCACCTGCCCAGGGCAGCCCTTCACACCTCCCCGATGGTTTTTATCCCTCCGGGGATGCCCAGGGAGATCTCCCTGCCCAGCTCAGCATTCCCACCTCCATGCCATGGCATCCTCCATTCCCAGCTGGAATGTGCTCAGAGGGATTCCCAAGGCTCTTTTCTTTGCAAAACCTCCTCCCTTTGAGGAAAAATCTGTTTACAAACCGCTCTGGGCATCAAACCCCCCGTGAGAGAGGAGGGACAGCGGCCAGGAGTGCTCCAGTGGCCTCCCAGCCTTGCCGCAGCCCGCTGGGGTGAATTCAACCCTAAAGCAGCAGCCAGGGAGGAGAGGTGAGTGTTTATCCCCGGGAAATATGGAGATTTGCCGCGATGAGGCTGACTAAGAACATTACATTCGCCACGCTAAGCCGGAGAGCCTCGGGGCTTTGTGCGCTCGGCTCCCGTCAGGGAATGTCGGGATTTACAGGAAAACAGGAGTCTCCTGGGAAGAGCCAGCACGGCTGACGGCGCAGGCAGCATCGTATTTCGCCGCGCTGAGAGGTGGTTCAGGGCAGGGATTGCTTTCTCCAGACCCAAATGGGATTTTTAGGGCGAACACAAAATCCCCCGATCGCAGCCATTCCCCTTTTCCGGCGTTTTCCACAGCGATCTGCAGCCTGGATTCGGGATGGATCTGTTGCACAGACCCATAAATAAACCTCCTGCCCTCCCAAATCCAGCCCTGGGGGTGGGCAGGGAGGAGCAGGAACAGCTGGATGTGTGACCACATCTGGAGCCGTGCTCCTCTGGGGCGCCGATCTCCCACATCTGGGACTTCCGTGGGAAAAACGAGAGCAGGGGAGCAGCTTAACAGGCAGCAAACCATTGCTAACAACGCGGCCGGGGGTTTGCTCGGCCCGATTTATCGGAGGCTGAGTGATTACCCGCAGGTAGTTAAAAGGCAGCGCCGTGTGTTATTGCCGGGATGCTCGGCAGGGACGGCAGCGCCATTAACGAGCAGCTCCGCCGGCTGCCGCAGCATTCCCGGGAGAATTCCCGAGAAGCTGGAGCAGGGCAGCGTAAGGAGGGACTCCGTGGGGTTTAGTTATGGGGGTAAAAATAGGGACAGGAGATGTCTAAAGGTGAGTTTTAGAACGTGAGGGTTTATTGCGAAAGAGCATGAGCGTGAGAGGCCTGTTGGGCTGCGAGACGCAGCTCAAAGCAGGCCAGAGAAAAGAGAGAGAGAGAGGCAAAAGAGAGCGATTTGCTGTTTACAATGCAATAAATCATCTTCTCTGTTGAATATTCTAATTCCCTTTAACCAATCTAAGACAAGCTACAAACTCTACAGCATTTACATACAACCTATAAGAATCATCACATTACCATATGGGGTCCTGTTTCAAACCTTAAAAAAACTGCTTTTTGGGATCTCCACCAGGCAGGCAGGGTCTGCTCTGACCTTTGGACTTGCCTAGGCAGAGGGCATTGATCTATCAAGAAGGGGGATTACCTTCTGTGGCCATACCATTGTTTTTTAGTTATTCTACAACTCGAACCTTGTTTTCATTTCAATATCACTCATATTTTCCATATTCTCAGCATCTTTTGCAAGGTAATCATATCTATAAGGCTTTCCTATTTCATCTTCCCCAATAGGGCAGGATTCGGGGAGGGGTGTGGAGAGGGCTGGGGATGGACATTCTGCTGGGCTGGGGCAGGGAGGGACACGGGGATGGGCTGGGGAGCAGCTCAGGACAAATGGCCACCCAAAATCTGGGAATGGTCACCCAAATCTAATCACCCAAAACCTGGGAATGGTCACCCAAAATCTAGGGAATGGCCACCCAAAACCTAGGAATGATCACCCAAAATTTGGGAATGACCACCCAAAACCTGGGAATGGCCACCCAAAATCTGGGAATGGCCACCAAAACTACAATACCAAAATCTGAATGGCACCCAAAATCTGGGAATGGTCACCCAAAATCTGGGAATGGCCACCCAAAACCTGGGAATGGCCACTCAAAATCTGGGAATGACCACCCAAAACCTGGGAATGGCCACTCAAAACCTGGGAATGACCACCCAAAAACTGTGAATGGCCACCCAAAATCTGGGGAAATGAGGGTGGGAGAGGCTTGGAAAGAGGGATGGAAGGGGTTTGGTGTCTGTCGGGGGTTTGGTGAAGCACAGGGCTCACCCCAGCCTTGCTCAGCCCTGGTGCATCAATATCTGTGTGCGCTGGGCTCCGGGGTGCCTCTGAGCACAGCCAGGGCTGGGGGTCCCAAACCGAGCTGGGACAGAGGGAGGGGACAGGAAACAGCTCTGTGCAGGTCCCAGGAGGTTTCCAAAGAGACGGAGGCAGAGGATTTGGGGACACACAGGCCCTGGGGCAGCCAGCAGCCCTGAGCCCTGCGTGGGGCGAGAGGGGCGGCTGGGAACAGGGCAGCAGTGACAAATGAGTTTAATTCCTGGGCAGACACCGATGGGAGGGGGTGATTAATGAGCCCAGCACCTCCTCGTGGCCTCAGGAGCTCGGGGAGATATTTTGGCGGAGGGTGGAGCAGCAGGGACTGGAGGGTGGAGGCGGCAGGCTGGGAACCGAGGAGAGACCAGAGGAGAGGTGACAACCAGCACAAAGTCGCTCTCCCTCCTGCCCACACTGACCCTCTGACCATCTCGGAGGTCCATGGGAAGGATAAAACCCTTCCATCATTTCTCCTTCCTCTACTCTCCCTCTTACCCCACCAAACCCAGAGGCTGGTGCTCCAGGGAACTATCCTGGGTCACCTTCCCTGTGCCCACAGCCTCTTCCCTGCCCTGCTGTGCCAGCTCTGCCCTCTGTGCCCCAGGAGCAGTGCAGATGTGGTTAAACCCGAGCTGGACTCCTCTCCAGCCGCATCCACCGCCACTGGATCTGCATTCCCTCAGGCACAGAGGTGCCGTCGGCGCTGGCTCGGCTGGAGAACCACGAGCAGCCTGGTTGGGATCCTCCATCCCCATCCTGTCTGGAGCGGCTGGTGCCCTCTGCTCCCCGCCGAGCGTTTCTGACTCCCAGCCCTGGTGTGGATCCAGCTGGCTCCTCCGGCTGAGCGTGGAGCTGGCGTGTGCCAGGAGCAGCCCCTGGTGCATCGGGCACGGCAGCTGCTGGTGCTGATTAAAAACAGAGAAACCCAGCAATTATCGGGCTGTGACAGCCCCTGCTGCTGCTGGGGACAGGGCTGGGGTGGGGCTGGCCAGGCTGGGAGAGGATGGAACCCCAAATCCTGCCCGGATCCCCAGTTCCTGCCCGGATCCTACAGGGATATCCCACAAACACCGTGTGCACATCCCACAGGCTCCACAACAGGATGTGCAAATCCCCAGGGATCCAGCAGCACAAGGGCTGCACGTGGCTGCTCCAAAGGATCCGGATGTGCCCCAGGGCAGGAGCCCAGGAGCAGGCAGGGACATGCTAAGGACATGCTAAGGACACGAGTGTCACCCTGCACTGGCCTGGGTCACAGCTCCTCCACCCCTGCACTCGTGTCTCTGTCAGCTGGGACACATCTGGACACACATGTGGCCTCCAGCAGATCCCAGGGAAGCCCCTGGACACACCTGAAGTCCCCAGGGAAGTCCCTGGACACACCTGAAGCCCCCAGGAAGTCCCCAGGGAAGCCCACGGACACCTCGTGTCCCTGCAGAGCTCCCAGCAGCCTCCCCACCCAGCCCATCCTCCCCTCATTCATATCCACGGCTGAATTATTTATTACAAACAGATGCTAGGGTTTAAAGAGCGTTAAGAGGATATCCTTGG
Source organism: Entomyzon cyanotis (assembly GCA_024500445.1). Classification (NCBI taxonomy): domain Eukaryota; kingdom Metazoa; phylum Chordata; class Aves; order Passeriformes; family Meliphagidae; genus Entomyzon; species Entomyzon cyanotis. The sequence continues at coordinate 3,405,917 of JAKEPQ010000908.1, read as the reverse complement.
CTAATCAATTTATTTTTAACCAGTTTATGTGTTTATCACCGCCAGAATTTGGACTTCAGCTGCCATGTGGAATTATCCCTCGTTCATCACCCTGAGCTGCTTGGATGGCTGTGCTGAGTCCTTGGGGACCCTGAGAGCCACAAATCTGCTGTTCCCCGGCCAGGGACTGGGCTTGCTTTCCCTCCTCTATTCCCTCCTCTCCTTACACTGCATAAAATCCAGACAGTGAGCTGGAACATGCTGTGAACTCCCCAAAAATGAGCTTTGCCTCCATGGGCAGCAGCCAGGCTGGGCTGGGAATCTCCTGGGAGATGTTGGGGATGTGTAGAAGGACTTCAGGCCTCTTGGGAAGGAGTGGAGACGGACTCTGAGTGTCTCTCTCCATCTCCTAGCCCTCCAGGGAAGTCCTCTGATCCTCTAGGAGCTCCCTGGACATTCCCAATGTTCCCAGTTTTATGGGAATGTGTCCCACAAAATGCCCTGAAGGTGATGAGACCCCACAAAAGCCAGGACACCTTCAGGGGGTGCAGTTTGAGCCCCACGGGTGCCAAATACCAACAAACCTCAGGTGTTCTCCAGCCCCTTTCGAATGGATGAGCGATTTGGGGAGCAGGAGAAGGGAAAAGGAGCATCCTGCAGGCTCCAGGTGTGACCAGGATGCTCCCAGTCCCACCCTGGGCTGTCACAGGTCTGCTGGACCTCCTGGGAGTGCTGAACACGTTTGGGAGTGAAAGGAATGAGAAGGAAGTGTCTTTACAAACCAGCTGTAGTCTGCTGGTAAGATAAGGACGATACTGAGAGATAGAGAAGTTTTGACTTACCCAAAACTGAGTTAAATCCCTGGATTGAACTAAAAAGAACAGAGACACATGGAAAAGAAGAAGGTGGATGGATATTAGAAGGGGATCTGTATTAGGCAATTCGGGAAGTCTGTACCTCTCCAGTACCTCAGCCAGTGGGGAAAGAGAGGGAAATGCAGCAGGAAAATCAGGATAAAAGAGGCTGCATCCTCTAGCAGTGTGAGAGACCCCATGGGAAATGCCCAGGACCTCTCCTTTTATTCCTGAATAAAGTTCCAGACTCCTTGTCTCCTTTTTGGACACAAACCTCTGGTGTTTGTGGATTCATTTTCCCGACAGGAGGCACTGGGCACAAAGCACAAGGGTGAACACTCAGCCCTGATCCCATGGGATGTCCCTCTGGAGCTCAGCCAGCTCTGTCCTCCCTGCCACATCCATCCCAAACCCCCGGGGAACCCAAGGGATCCCCCAGCCTGTCCATCACCCTCCGAGAAGCACCGACGTCTTCAAGAACCTGTCAGCCATGAGGGACTCGAGCATTTCAGCTTGTCACCATTTCCAAGAGATATTGGGGGAAAAAAATCCGAGGAAGGGAGGTGCTGGGGAGGAGGAGGAGGAGGAGGAGGAGGAGGAAGATAAATGGCACCGGGAAGGAGGAAGATGGGAGACAGCAGAGCGAGGAGGGGGCGAGGCTGTGCTTGGAGCACAGCAATTAAAGCCACCCTGAGCTCACCCAATTAAACCGACTGGAGAGAGGAGGAATCCCGAAGGCTAATTTCCCGGCAAATTGCTCGTTTGTCTCTCTCAGTCTGTGGCGCTGGAACGCTGTCGTGTCAGTCAAGCCGTGCAGCCGAGCCCTGGGGAGAGCAGAGATGCTGGGAACTGAGCAGGGAAAAAAAGGCATCGCTTCCCACGGAAGTGCCAGAAATCCGAGTGAATCCGAAAATCCGAGTGAATGTGATCAGAGCTCCTGCAAAGCGCTGGGAAGGGGCAGGAGCAGGAGGGATGGGGATGGATGGATGGATGGATGGATGGATGGATGGATGGAGACCCTGCCTGGCTGGAATTCCACCCTGACCCTGCCTGGATGGAATTCCAGGGGAGCACCGTGTGACCCCTGGCGCCTTCCCAGTCCTTCTTCCCCTCCTTCAACCCTCATGTCCAGCTCTATAACCCTCATTACCTCCTCCCTAACCCTCATTCCCATCTCCAAAAGCTCCTTCCCCAGTCCTTCTTCCCCTTCTTTAGTCCTCATTCCCTGCTCCCCAACCCTCATTCCCCTCTCCTAAACCTTCCCCAGCCCTCATTCCCCTCTCCAAAAGCTCCTCCTTCTCCCCCAGTCCTTCTTCCCCTCCAACCCTCATTCCCTGCTCCCCAGCCCACTGTCCATTTTGGGTTTAGCCCCTCTAACAGGCTCTGTCTGCCCTAAACACACCTGAAAACCTTCTATAAATATAACTACTTTTTATTCTCTCAACTCTGTCCATCCTCTGTTTTAGGTAAGCCCATCAAGGCATCACCACAGCCTGAGGGAACATCACAAAAACCGCACACCTTTGTTCCCCTGGCCCTCCAAACTGCCCGCGCTCCACCCTGGGGGGCAAACCCGGGTGGCTGCAGAGATTAACGACCTCGGCAAGATGTAATTACAGCCCAGGGCCGGGCTGGTAATGACTGCGTGTTCTCGCTGTCAATGTGCCTTAATTGAAAACGAGTGGGCGACTCGCGTGGCAGTGGAGTTGGCTGCAGAGCCCCGGCGCTGTATTAATTGTGGTAATTAGCAGTCGCTTTAGGTTGGAGTCAGCTATAAATAGGGGGTCCGTTCGTTTTGCAGAGAGCGTGGTTTAAAATGCAAATAAAAATCCCAATTCTCGACGTAAATCGCTTTTCTCCCCCAGCACCCCAAAACTGTGATGCTGCTCGGGTGAGTTTGGGAAGTGATCTCGTTTTTTGGGAGCTCGGGATGGTCTCAGCAGCCCGGGGACACCTCGGGACAGAGGTTTGTCCCCAGCAGTGGCACTCTGGACCCTAAATCAGCTCCTCACCCCACGCTCAGGGGTTGGGGTGTGCTGGATAAACCCCAAAACCCACACGGGGCAGAGCAGACCACAAAGCTCTCCATCCCTGTCCTGGAGCAGTGGGAATGCTGCAGGGACATTTTTTTGGGGAAAAACCCACCCAAGGTCTGTGAAGAGCCAGGAAAAGGGAATTAAACTCCATCCCAAGCAGGCACCATGCCAGGTTGGGGATCCCATGGCCCCGAGCACGCTCTGGAGCTCTCAGCCCCTTCCTGCCACGCTCCATTTATTTGATTATTACCAAAGGAAGGACAAGTGAGAGGGGAAGGAGGAATAATCTCTTATTAATGCGGAATCACTAAATTACAGCCTGCGCGAGCAGGGACAGAGTAAAGCGCTAAAATAAAAGGCTGGCTCCCAGAGATCCCCGAAGCAGAGCCATTAAAAATTAAAAAACAAACACAAAAAAATGCCTTTGCACTGCCGGGCAGCCCTTGGTTTAGCAGGGAGCATCCCACCCCGCTGCCTGCTGCTGGGTTGTGGGATTGTGGGGAATTCCTGAGCAAAAAACGATCTTAAGGAATAAAAAAACCAATTAAAAATAATAATAAAATAATAATAAAGAGGGGAGAGAGGAATGAACAGGCCCTTGATCCTGGGTTTGTGAGGAGTTCCTGCTGATGATGTTTCCCCTGCAGCAGTGGGGACACCGTGACTCACCAGCAAGGCCAGCCCAGGACACGTCCCCATCCCACAGGAGGTGTCACCACCACGTCACATTGTCACACAGCAGCACGAGGGGGTGGCCGAGGCCAGCAGGGCAGGAGGAGGCTGTGCAGGGAGGGGACAGTGGCCTCTCCATGTGACAAAACACATCCTGGGGACCCCAAAGCCATCCTGGGCAAAGGGAGGAGCATCGTCCCCACACCCAATGGCTCCAGCCCAGCTCCAGGCTCTCCTTGGGCTGGAAACAACATAACTTTTAAAATTTTTATTTTATTTCTCTAGCCAAGCTTGGTTTGCCTTTGGCTTGGAAAAAGGAATTTTTTCATTCTTTTTTTTTTTTTAAGGGATGTAGCACCACTCTACGGAGATGAGCTTAGCATTTCAACAGATTAGGAGTAACCCAAAAATACCCGAAAAGATAAAATCCACCAACAGAACATCAACAGCCATCCATGAACATCTACCCCAGACCTGCCTCTGGCAGAGCTGAAGACATCTAGCCTGGAAAAAACTGATAAGAAATCAAGGAGTGAAGACCTAATTAGCATCAGAGGCGAAGAAATCCGGATCCAATGAGAAACCAAATATCAAGGGCTGTGCGACTTTGGACCAATGAACATGAAACCAGTGGAGTTCCGTGGATTTTAACTATATAAAGTTTGGGGGAAACCTTGTAAAATTCACATGTCATGGGATGATGAGGTGATTTGTGTGGCACATCCTGGCCAGAACAACATCCTGGCCAGAAAATAAAGTAATGCCTTGACTCCCTAATATTAAAAATGTTGTTGAAGGGTTTTTTGTCTTTTCCACAGTTTTGGTGACACTTGGACCACCCCAAATCACAGGTGACCCTCTGTGTGATGCCACCAACCTCTGGCTTCGAGGAGCAAAACCCTGGAGCTTGCCAGAGCCTTCTGTTTATCAGGATTCATCATTTTGCTAAATCCAGAGAAAAAAAGCCACACAGGGCATTTCCTGGGGTTTTCCCACACCCATGGAGCAGGGATTTTCCTCCCAGTGCTTCCCTCTGCTCCCAGAGGCTCCTCGGAGCATCCACAGGAAAATCCAGAGTGAAAGTCAGTATTTTCACATCCATCCCAGCTGGAATTATCCTGTGGCAAAGAGGTGGGAGGAACCAATCAATAACGAGGGGATTCTTCACAAAATTCTTCTTCACACCTGGAAAATTCTTCTCAAGGCCCATCAGAGACAGGGAAGCTCAAAGCAGGTGATGCACCGAGCCTTCCCTGCAGGAATTAAAGGAAAATTTGGGATTCCCACAGCTCAAAACCCCTCAGGTGCAAATCCTCCAAGGGATGTGTGTCGCTGTTGAGCCGCTAGCAGAGTAAGAACACCCAGGTTCAAAGTGGCATCAAGAAGAAGGTTTTATTGTTTAATTCCAACTTATATAGACTTTTCAAAGGTCACCCACATTGGTCAGTTCAAAGCCTCCCCCTAGGCCTGATTGGCCAGGCCGGAACTGTCCACATCCCGAGAAACTGTTTTTAATAACATCCAAACTTTATCTTTGTTTATAAAACACAGGAAGAAGAGAGAGAATAATTCTCACGGGAAAGGTCTGTGCTAGCCACAGATGTGGCTTCCCAAAACCCTGCTGGAGTTCTGCCCTCTCCGAGGACACTGTGGCTCCAGGAGCTTCAGGAGCTGTGCTCTGAGAGCTGCCTCTCAACACCTTGCTTCTCATGAGAAGGACAGGAGAATTATTAAAAAAATAAATGAAATAACATGAAAACAAATACAGAAGCAACTTGGGCACGGAAGGCAGAGCAGGCCTGATCTTTTGCTTGAGTTGCTCTGGAAATTGCTTCTCCCCTGCCCGTTTCTGCACATTAATTGAACGTCTGGCCTGGCTGAGCGTCTGTTTAAACCCTCAATCAATCCCCTCCTGGACGACTGGGAGATCAATAGGGTGGTAATTTAATAAGGGACGTTTTCAGTCGGCTTCTTAAAAGCCACGGGATTTAATTCCTCCCTAATTTTTATGAAGGGGGAGAAGGGAAGAGTGGGAGAAGAGATCCAGGTTTCTCCTCCAGCAGCAGCATTCTGGACCAGGCTGTGGTGAGCTCCTCCTGGTTGCTCCTCATCCTTCCCAAGATGTGGCACAGGTGACAAACACAGTGCTGCTGTGACCCTGCCACCCTTAAAACCTTCACAGCATGGCAGTGATTTCAAGGAAGGAAGTTTTAGGATCAAGTTTTGGGATCATGAACTTCCAGGAGCAGCTGGAGAGCACCAGGAGCTTTGCATCTCCTGTCGCTCACCAGAACAACATGGACATGGGGGAGAATTTGTCCCAAAATTCCAACCACAAGGATCACTCCTCCAGCATCTCCAGAAATTCCAGGGCAAGCAGGGTGCTGGGAATGGCAAATCCATCTCCTGTGGTTTTTTCCAGCGGGAGAAGCTGCCCAGTTTGGGAGCTGTTGGTGCCTCAGGTGCTCTGTCCCTTGCAGAGCTTTGTCCAGGAGAAGCAGCAGATCCACACTGTTTCATCCCAGCAGATCCACGCTGGATGTTTCATCCCAGGGCTGGAAAACCAGAGGTGGAAAAGCTCCTTTGGAATCCCGGAGTGTGTTTGCCAGGCAGGAATTCCCATCCTCCTCCAGCCAGTGCTGCTCTCCAGCCCGGAGCTGATCCCTGCTGCCCTCGGGTGCTCCAGCCCTGCTGCTGTCCCTGCCCAGCCCTGGGGCAGCGGTGACAGCCCTGGGACAGCGGTGACAGCCCTGGGACAGCAGTGACAGCCCTGGGACAGCCACACTCCCCTGCCCAACCTCCACCTCACCCCCGGCCGTGTTTCATCTCCCCTAATCGCTCTCTTCACAGCCATCCTCTCAAACCCTTTATCTTCCTCCAGGCTGCAGCTCCCTCCCTCTGCTGCTCCTCCATCCCCTCCCTGTGAAGCTTTGCCCACAGCGCTCTGAATTCCCGAGGTTTGGGCAGGGAGAGGATCACATTCCTGTGCTTTGCTTGGGATTTAGGATTAGGATTATTCCCAGTCCTGGCCACACATCCCAGGGTGGCTTTTCCCTGCTAATTCACCCCAAAACCCACTCTGCCCACACTGGTTCTGCCCAGCACCACCCAATCATTTTCTCAGCAATTAAATCACGTTCTAATTAATGTTATTAGTGTTCTCCCAACCTCACACACCTCAGCTCTTGCCACAGCCAGGTCTGTGCTCGGGGACAGAGAATCCCCCTCTGTCCCCAAAACTATTCCTGGAGAGGCTCAGACACTCCCTGCACAGCAGCCACACAGGAGAGGAGCTGGAGGAGCCCAAACCTATAAATAAAAGCCATGAATTAAACAAAACTCCTGCTGTTTTCAAGGGTCAAACGAATCCTCGGTCACTTGGAAATATCAGCTACTCCCCCAGACAGAAGTGGGGAATAACAATCAGTGTTTGTCATCACTTTGGTGCGTTGAGTGGCATTTTGAAGGGCCAAACCTCACCCTGCTGGGAGTGTGGAATCTGCAGCCCACGCTGAGGAACACCAACCTCCCCTGGAAAAAGGCAGGTGACAAGTGTCCCAGTTTTAAAGCTGGAATTTTCCCAGGGAGAGGTGGATTTGGCATCCTTTGGCACAGGCAGATCCTAGTCCATCCTCCTGCCTTCCCAGAGCCCCACACAGCCCCAGGGACAGCAGGGACCATCTTCATTTGGCCTCCCAAATTCCAGGTCCTCTGAAACCTTTCCAGCTCCCTAATTTCCCTCCAGCTGCCCAAACCAGCCTCATGGCACAGTGGAGCTGGGAAGGCTGTGCTCACCCCATCTCAGCTCCCCAAAATCCAGCAGCCCATCCTTTCAGGAGTGAGGAAAACACAGCAGGTGATGGATTTGGGATGCTTTCCTGCCAGTCACAGCCAGATTTTTCATTCCCAAGCTGGGAATAGGTGGGAAATGACCCAATTCAAGCTCCATCCTCCTGGAATAAAATAACTCCACAGAATCCCAGAAGCACAGAACAGTTTGGGTTAGAAGGGACATTACAGATCTTCTTGTTCCAACCCCTGCTGTGGGCAAGGAAACTTCCAGGGAATCTCCTCCAACACCACCCAAGCTTGTCAGTGAAGAATGAAGAATTCAAGCTGGAGCTGCACTGCCAGCCTGGCGTTCCTGGCAGGAGAAACTCCTCCAGGTGATGCTGAGGCTTTGATTCTGGAGCTGAGCACTCCTGGCAGCACTTCCCACTGGGCACCAGCAGCAGTTCCTTGTTTTAGCACACAGGCAAGCCTGGAGAATGAAGGGAAACCCCTAATTATCATCCCAGGGACTCTTCTGTCCCTCTGTCACTCACTGAGTGGCACAGATTGACTCACAGGTGTCAGATTTTCTTAATTCCTGCTCTCCCTAATTGGCCCCACTGTTAATAGCAGCTTGAAGCTTTTGTTTTTCTGAGGTTTTTCTGTTCACCTCCTTCCCTCTTTCCTGTCCCAAACACCCCAAAGCCAGAGATTCCTGTGGAAGGTGAGACCCCTGGGATGGAAATGGATTGAGAACAAGATGTTCACCCTAAAACCATCCTGGAGCCTCGGGATGCACTGAGGGATGAACTCCAGACCGCTGGAGATCCTCCTTTATTTTTAAAAGGATAAATATCCTGGGAAAATCAGTGTTCTCAAGAGCAAGGAGCACATCAGGCTTTATGAGCACATGGAAAATCCTGGAAAATCTCAAATCCAGGCTTTGTAAATGCTCCTGAGCCCTGAGGTGGCCCAGCTGAGAGCCCCCAGGATGTTGTGGAAGCTCCAGGATGGGATCCAGCACTGGGATCCAGCAGCTCCTCCCTGCCAGGGCACCAACCCAGCCTGGCAGATGCTCTGAGCTCAGCCCTGCAGGCACATGGAGCCTTTCCAGTCCCAGGTTCCCGGGAAGACCTTCAGAGTGAGCAGCACTGTCAACAAATGTATTTAAATTACATTAAAAAAAAAAAAAAAAAAAAAGCCAAGACAAACCCAAACCTGATGTGCTTTTCAATTGGGAAATAAATTAATCGCACAGGAGAGGGAGAATTATTAAAATCTACGTAGCCTTCCACGTTTTGCTCCCAAAATGAGGAGGTTGGATGCTCAGCTGGGGTAAATCTGCTGGAGGTGACATTTGTGTTAATGATCCTGCCCTGATTTACACCACGGGAGGAATTGTCTCCCTCCCTGCACATCTGTCCTGCGAGAACCAATAAATCAAACCGGAACAAAAAAAAAAAAATATTCCACCACCATTTATTCTGCTTAATTATTTAAACTTCAGATTCTGGAAATAATAAAGGAGTAATAAAGAAGAGATTTACCATCCAGCACAATTGCTGGGAGCACTCTGGGTAATTTCCTCCTTCACGTTTTAATCTCTCCCTCTCTTTCTCTTCCTTTTGGCCTCGCCAAATTGAATCAATTTATTCAAGTGGTTGCCAAAATGCTTCGCTCTGGTGTGCTGGTGGTGATGAAGAGGAATGGGCTGCTCTGTCCCCTGTGTCCCCCCCAGGTCCCCCTGCTGAAGAAAGGGACATTTGGTCACAAATGGGAATGGTAACGACTGACGAAAGGCAGATGTGGCCTTGGAGGGTGATGGACAGGGAGGAAGATCAGCCAGGAGATCCCAATTCCCAAAGATGAGCTGCAGAGCTAAAAATTCCTACAGAAACCTGGCTGAGCTTCCACAGCAACCTGAAAAAGTTGGGATGGGCAAAGCCAACTCGTTTTAAAAGAGACTTTCCTTGAGCTGAATCTCCTTCCCCATCGCCCAAAAAACACCAGGGGATGGTTTCTGGATTTTTGGAGCTCTGAGTCCTGGTGGTCTTGGGAAGCTCCATCCCTCCTGGCTCCATCAGGACCTCACCATCCAGACTAAAAATCACCTGGAAAAATCACATCATGCTTCAGCTGCCAGAGTGGCAGTGCAGGAAGGGAAAATACTGCCCAGGAGCTGATGAGGGAGGTCCTGAGGACACAGGGCTTGGGTCAGGGAGGATCCTGCTCTCCCACAGGCACTGGGGCTGCAGGACCTTGACAGGAGCAGGAACAGGAGAAGGAGCAGGAGAAGAAACAGGACTAGGAGCAGCAGCTCCCCTCACCAGGGTGGGTTCTGATGCCTTGATGAGCTTACCTGAAACAGAGGCTGGACAAAGTCAGGAGAATAAAAAGCAGTTATATTTATTGAAAGCCTTCAAGGTGCATTTATGGCAAATGGAGCCCAACCAAGGGCTACACCCAAAACGGACCAAGTCTGAGTTTTTCATACTTTATAAGTTCTGTCCATTTACATATTGAGCCTTAATCCTTTAATTACAGTTTCAGGTGATGATGTTAATTACCCCAAGTTTGCTCCCCCCAGTTCACTGCTGTTTACATATCTTGTGCCCTGAGGCAGCAAAGGTGTCCCTGGATTCCCAATTTAGAGGAATTATTTTATCTAAAAATTCTGGGAGCAGAAGTTTAGCACTTTATATGGAGACCAGAGCTACACACTGAAACTACAGATACATGAAAAATATAGAAACTAAAATCCTAAGGCATCAATTTCAACCCCCAAATCCCCCCCAGCCCCACAGCAAAGCAATGCAGGACCCTGACTGGACCCCCCAGTCCCTCCCACTGCCCTGGCTCCGTTCCCACATCCCTGAGGATGCTCCAGCAGCTCCCACCCCTCCTCCCCCAGTCCCTGCCCTGTTTCCCGAGCTGCCCCGGCGGCGATCAGCACCACATGCCGCAGATCCCAGCGCCCACAGGTCCTCCCAGCCCCGCAGGAGCAGCAGGGAGGTGACAGCGCTCACATGTCACACAGGCTCGGCGCTGTCACAGCCTGGGCGAAGCTGCCACCACCTCCCGTGGGATGCTCCAGCCCAGGGGGAGAGCAGCGTTCAGGGCAGATTTGGAAGGAGAAACAGGTCAGAAATTCCTGCTCAGCCCCTTCCTGCTGATGCCAGAGTGATTTTTGCCTTTTTTCTTGTATATATTTGTAACCTTCCCAGCACTTTTGTGGATGCTCTTCCCTAACTACCCCTGGAGCTCCAGTAAAGATCCACTTTTTTAACACCTCCTATGCTAAAATTATCTCGAGTTTCATTCCTGGGTTGAAAAAGGCAACAGTACCCCTGTGGGAGAAGCAGTTCAGCCCCTGCCAGCAGCTCCTACACCGAGGAGGACACAACCTGGAGCTCTGCTCTCTGTGCTGGGAGGCATCAGCTGGAGGAAGAAGCAGAAACAGAGGCAAACAGGTATTTCCGAGGCATAAATCCCACCCAGGATCTGTTTTTGCAGTGCTGAAGGAAGCAGCACCCCTCCCCAGGCCCTGATCTATGGGATGCTCCAGCGCAGGGGATGGCAGAGAGATCAGCATTCAGGGCAGTTTTGGAAGGAGAAACAGGCCAGGAATTCCTGCTCAGCCCCTTCCTGCTGATGCCAGAGTGATTTTTGCCTTTTAGAATTTGCAACCTTCCCAGAACTTCTGTGGATGCTCTTCCATAACTGCCCCTGGAGCTCCAGTAAATCTCCACTTTTTTAACACCTCCTATGCTAAAAGTTTCATTCCTGGGTTGAAAAAGGCAACAGTACCCCTGTGGGAGAAGCAGTTCAGCCCCTCCCAGCAGCTCTGGGGCTGCACATCCTGGGCCAGGCTGGAGCTCTGCTCTCTGTGCTGGGAGGAAGAAGCAGAAAGAGAGGCAAACAGGTCTTTCCAGACATAAATCCCACCCAGGATCTCTTTCTGCAGTGCTGAAGGAACCAGGACAAGCCATGAGCTCCACATCCTGATTTTGGAACCAATCCCAGGACAAACACAGCGCTCAAAGAGCAGCAAGGCAGTGCATCAGCTTGAAAAGTGAACAAAAACTATTTGAGAAGATTGAAAACTCCAGATAACAGCACAGACCCCGATTCCCACAGAGCTCCAGCCCCAAATTTCCAGCACTGAAAGCTGGACAAACAAAGCCACAGCTAAAGATGCACCTGAGCCAGGGAACCCCAGTCCCACCCTTCCCTCCAAGCTCCCTGCAAAGTGGCTTTTCCTCTTCCCAGAGCCACAGAAATGAATTAAAATTTAAAAATACGGGGGAAATTATTCACCATGGAGACTGGGAGAGACAGCAATTAATTAATAAAAATAAGTATTGCTAATACCAGGCTTTCCTACAGCCCTTTAAATTGCAAATTCCTCCCGAAGCGTGCATTATTAATTAAACCACTTGCATCCGCTGTGACCCTCGGATACAATTATTTATCCTGATAAATAATTTGTTATTTATCCTGACAATTTTTTTTTTTTTTAATGTTGATAAATAATTGGTGGAGAAATGTAGGGCTGGCACCGAGGCCTGGCCTGAGCCTGCTGCCTGCACAGCCCTGTCTGTCTCAATCAGCCTCAGCCCCTGGCCCTCCCCAGCTGACTCCCAGCCTCTCTGAACGCAAACAACAATTCTCCATCCCACTTCCCTCCAGAAAAACGCCGTGGGTTTGGAGGAGCCAAAGCCCGGGGCGGTTGGAGGGCTGTTGGTGATGTCAGACACAGCCAGATGGATGGCTGGGCTCTGTCCCTCCAAAGTGCCACCAGGGAGCATGGATGTGCAGCTGGCATCCCCAGATCCTGCAGGATTTTAGGGGGACAGAGGACAGCTCTGTCCTGGCTTGCTGCTGGACAGGCCAGGCTGGGGTTTGGGGTTTTGACAGACCTTTAAATTGGAAATTTTGGGGCAAATTGCAAAAATTGGGGCAAATTGCAAAATCTGGGGCTCTGACACCCCTCAAATTCCAGGCACAGCCAGGGCAAAGAGGAAGTTCTCCACTGCCTGAAGAGCACAGGGCAGAGCCTGAGCTGGAGGAACAGGAAGCAGGAATTCCCTGTAGGAACCAGAACAGCATCACAGGGACTCCAGCCAGGCTCTGCCATCCCCCAGCAGCTCCATCCTCGCTTTTCCCGATGGAAAACCAATCCTTCCATCATCCCATCCCTCAGAGGGGAATTCCTGACCGTGAAGGATCAACCCCATAGTTCTGATAAACCATTACCCCCTGGAACAGAGCAATTGATTCCCCTGAAGGAGCCTTTCCCCTCCCGGTCTGGCTGCTCTTTTTTGATTTTTTAGCCTTTCCTGCACCAGAGATTTGGTCTCTCCTGCCGTTTTGGGAAGGTTTTATAGGATTTAAGGTGTGAGGTATTCCCAGAGGATACCTGGAGAGGCACAAGGGACACTTTGAATCTGGACTTGCATTGAATCTGTTCTCGTTTTCCCCATGTTCTGCCCCAAAAACCCACCTCAGCCTCCCCCAAACCCATCCCAGCACTGAAATCCTCGCTGCTCCAGCGGGCCCGGCTCTTTGGTGTGTAAATCACAATTATTTCCATGCACGGGGAAGGGAGGGGGAGGCAGAGCTGGATGGCAGCCTGGCTGAAAAATGACCCCGAGCTGCTCCAGCTGTGCTCAGCCATCCCATTTGTCGCGTTTAAAGTGGTCCTTCAGAGCTGCAGCCATCGCTCACGGGGGATTCCTGCTCCTCCTGCCCCAGCCCGAGGGTTGGAGATGAGGAAAGGTGCAGAAAACGGGACAGCAGGACAGCGGGGACAGAGGGGACAGAGGGACAGCACTCAGCACCTGCTCTCGTGGCTCTGCCGCAGCCCCGGCTTTGCAGAAAGCCCATTTGCAGGAATTGCAGAGCCAGCAGCAGGCGTCACCTGCTGTGGAAATTAAAATCCACCTCCGGAGGAGGTTGTTTTCCCTCAGCGCCTCACCCGCGACAAAACTGGCTGCGATCAATTGGGGGTTTGACACCCTTCCAGCCGGCGTAGAGAAAAGAACAAAACCAGGAAAGAGGGAAAAAAAGAAAAGAAAAAAGAAAAAAACCCAACAAACTAAACCCCCAGCCCAGCACCAAAGCGATTGATCCTGTCAGAAGCAGGGAAAAGGCACCCAACGGAATCACAGAGCGAGAAGTTGCAAAGCAGCAAGAGGTGACAAGTAATTACAGAACGGGGAAATGCAGAGGGAACTCATTTGGATGAGCAGCGCCTGATGAACGGGCCCAACATTTATTTTCTTTATTTATGGCCTGGCATCACGGAAAATTGATACAGAGCAGCCCATATACAGCATGGCTGGTGACATGTTCAGCAAATGAAGAGGCTGGGAGGAAATCAAGCTGAATTATCCCTGCTGCTCCTCAGCCCCCCCGCGCCTCTCCCATCCCTCGGAGGGAGGAGCAGGGTGGCACAGCAGCGTGTGGCACCTCGGTGTCCCAGCCAGGGTGACAGCCGGGTCATGCCCTGGTGGCCATCGCCTCCTGAATGGTGGCTATGAAGCTCTGTTGTCATCACATCAGCCCAGGTGATGCTGAGAGCTCCCTGTGCCAAACCCCTCTTCAAACCATCAATTTGGAGGTTAATTGGGGTGGGATTGAGCCCATGACCCTCCCACCCGAACCCCCCGGCACCTCACAGAGGCGCTTAAACCAGAAAGGATCCCAATCCCTCTCCTTCCACCTCGCTGAGGAGCATTAAACATTAAAATTAACATTTCAGCTCTCTGAGGATTGAGCTGGATTTGCTCCGGAGGGAGAAGCACCAACTCCACCCCATCCTGGGGATGTAAAGCACCATCCTGAGGGTACCGAGGGCTGGAGCATCCTGGGGACAGCCCGGAGCTGTCACCGAGCCCTGGAATTCCCGAGATCAAAGCAGCACCACGAAAGGCTCCCAATCGCTCAGCCAGCCGGGTAAAGGCTGTGCCACAGGCGGCTCTTCCCGGGGATGAAAGGCGGCGGCGGCTTTGATGGAAAACTCAGTGTTTGCCAACAAAAGAGGCTGCGAGGAGGCGGCGACTCGCAGGGGACACTCCTCGGGGACAGGGGGACACGGAGACCCCCAGGAGAAGGGGAGGGAAGAGGGCAGAGCGCGGGGATTCAGCGGAACGCACCGCGGTTTTCACACCGGCGAGTGGCTTTTTATAGAAACTGCTCCAAGTTCGTTCCGAGCGGATCAGCAGAAGCTTTCCAGGTGCTCGGAGCAGAGCATCTCCTCCTGGTTTGCCTCCACCAGTGCCAGCTCTCGTCAGGATCTTGTGCTCCGTGCCGCAGCCTGAACGGGGTTAGGACAGAAAGGAGCTGAAAGGAGAAAGGCTTTAAATGGGCTGAGAACGGAACGCTCGAGTTCATCCAGAACGGGTTTAAAAATTTATCATTCCCGTCCATTCGCTGCGCTACAAATGCTTCTTTCTGCGGCAGTTTCCTGCTGTCACCCAGGCTGGGCACATCTGTGCTTGTCCCAGTTCTGCTCAGGGGTGACATGTGCCCCTCCCTGTGCCCAGGGCATCCCCTCTGTGCCACCTCAGTGCCACCTCATCCCAGGTGTTGTCAGCACAGCTGGAAAGGTCTGGGACACTCCAGCCCTCATGGCTGAGGGTCAGCAGGCGCCCAAAAATGCCATTATCAGCCCCAAGTGTGAGCAGGGGGAACAAAAACCCCACTGAGCTCCCCCCGAGCTCGGCAGAGCCCCTTTAAGAGGGACAGCGGGTTATGAAACACGGGTGATTGAAATGCAAATGAGCGAAAAAAACCACAACTTCCTTTATTAAAATGGAAATTGCACTTCAAGCCGCCGCCGCTCCCGACAGTCCCGGGGTGTCCTGGTGCCACATCCTGTGCCACCACCTCGTCCTGTGCCACCACCTCGTCCTGTGCCACCGCCTCGTCCTGTGCCACCACCTCGTCCTGTGCCACCACCTCGGCGGTTTGAGGGGGACAGAATCCCATGGCCAGGTGGCTCCCGGGAAGTCGCTTCCAGCCCGGCTGTCTGCTGCACGTTCCACGTGGCTGAGAGGTGTCACTCTGCCGCAGCTTCGCGAGATCAGCTGTCCCCGAAGCGCTGTGCTGAAGGGAATAATTGTTGTTTTCCCGCTTGCCGAGATCTCTCCATGAAATTTGTTCCTGCAGGAGTAGAAAAGGGAAAATTAAAAAAAAAAAAAAAAAAAAAAAAAGGCAGAGAGATCTTTCTGTTCCTCCCCGGGACAGCGAGGAATTGGGATTTTTGGGACATTTGGGGCTCAAGGCAGAGATCTGTGGATGATTCCTGCCTTGTGGTGATCCCCAAAACCCCCATCCCGTGTGACACCCGCAGCCCCAGGATCTGCTGCTTCCCCAACTCCAGGAAGTCCTGGCTGTTGCCTTCAGCCACCAGCTGGCTCGAGTTGCTGGCAGATTATTAAGGCTAGCAGGGACTGCGAAAAGTCCCAAGCGGTTATCCTCTCCAGTAAGCCCATTCCCCCAGGAGAGCATTTAATTGCCTTTTGAAGAATCCCACAGCCTCTGCGGGATCCTTCCTGACCACCCAGCCATCCTGGCATTTATTCCTCCACGGGGCCTGGCTTGAACTTTGTTTCCCTTTCACTTCCTATTACTGTTCCCCTAATCCTCTCCTCCAGCCCTTTCCCGTCCTTCAGCCCGCATCTCCTGCTCTGTCCTTCCCGCTGTGACTTCCGAGCGTCCCTGAGCTGATCCTCACCACGGGAAATGTCACTGTGAGGCACGGCCGGGCGGAGACGGACCTGAAACCAAACCCTGCCTGTAAACAGCCCGGAGCCGGCCGGGCAGCCAGGGAGAGTCCAGCGTGGCCAGGGAGAGTCCAGTGTGGCCAGAGAGAGTCCAGTGTGGCCAGGGAGAGTCCAGCGTGGCCAGGGAGAGTCCAGTGTGGCTAGGGAGAGTCCAGCAGGGCTAGGGAGAGTCCAGTGTGGCCAGGGAGAGTCCAGCAGGGCTAGGGAGAGCCCAGTGTGGCCAGGGAGAGTCCAGCAGGGCCAGGCAGATCCCAGCAGGACACACACAAACCTTCATTAACCTCCACCAGGGCAGGACAGACCCCTCAGCCAGGCTTGGGGACAGTCCTGTCACCTCTTGCACCTCCCAGGTTTTGGAGGAATGGGGATGGGGAGAGGAGGAAGGTGCTGATCTCCCACCACAGACAGGCGCTGGGATGCTGCAGAAACCACAGGGGAGACCACAACTTTCTCATTTTCAGCTCTTTACAGAAATACCCATTTACCTTACACCATTTAAAACTGTACGTGTGACGAACCCACAGGACCCTGCGAATCCCCCACAGCTCTGTGCAGCCCTGGAGGAAACTCTGCCAGGTGAAGCCCCCAGGAGGTCACACTGCCCACCCTCCAGCCCAGTCCTTCCGCTCCAGCGCCATTTAATCACCGTTTGGAATTTAGCATCCCAGCAGAACCGCCTCGTCGCCAGGCGTTCTGCCAGCGTCGTGGAGCATCACTTCATCCATCATTGTCTCCCAAGCTGTCTCCCCTGCCTCCCGGGCATCGCTCCTGCCCCTCCCAAAAAGCCACCAAGCCGCCGAGCAGGCTCTGAGCCAGCGACAAAGCTCCATTTCCTGCAGAACGAGCCCGACTTGCTGCTCCCTAACCGGGTCCCGTCTGCTGATGGATTTATTTTCATTAGATTTAATCCAGGGATATATTCTCCTCCTCCCACCTTCCCCCCCCAGTCCGGCTGGTGGAGCAGCAGGGCTCGGGAAAGGAGCCACCTTCCAGTTGATTTCTCCTGCAGCAGAGCCAGGTCCGTGTTCCTGTCCCATTTAATTAGCACAGGGAGACAACTGGGCTGCGCAGGAGTGAGAGCAGCAGGAGCAGCAGCACCGGCATGGGCAGAGCATCCCCCAGCTCATTCCTCCCACCCAAACCTCCCCGTGCCACCCGGGTTGATGCTTTAGGATTTTAGCTTCTCTATTTTTTTGTGTTTTAGCTCCTGTTCTCAGCGTTTTTAGGCAAAACAATTCCCCTCTAAGCTCGAACCTCAAGGACACCTCACTGTCTCAGGCCACGAGATGTGTGAACGGTGAATTGCAGGGAGCAAAGTTGGAGTAATTTACATCATTACCTGAAGCTGTAATTGGAGGATTAAACCTCCATATGCAAATGGAAAGAACTTTAAAAGTGTGGAAAAACTCGTGACCTTATAAAAAACTTATAAAGTATGAAAAACTCGTGACCTGCTGTCCATTTTGGGTGTAGCCATGTCGCTGTTGAGCCGCTAGCAGAGAAGGAAAGCCCAGATTCTCAGCGTGGCATAGAAAAAGCCCTTTATTGTTTGAATCCAACACATATATAGACTTTTCAGAGGTCACCCAGACTGGTCAGTCAGAAACCTCCCCCTAGGCCTGACTGGCCAGGCCTGAGCTGTCCAAATCTCGAGACACTGTTCCCAATTACATCCAAACTTTATCTTTGTTTATAAAACACAAAAGAAATTCCCATGGGAAAGACCTGTGCTAGCCACATAGCCCCTCTAGTAGGCTCTGTCTGCCCTAAATGCACCTTGAAGGCATTTAATGAATTTATCTCCTTTTTCTTCTCTTCGCTGTGTCCAGCCTCTGGTTTAGGTGAGCTCGTCAAGGCATCACAGCCGCTGTCCCCAGGAGGAGCTGGGATGCTCCAAACTCCTGCCGCGGGGTCTGCTGGCTCCTCCCAGCCCGGAGATGGATCGCAGCAGCTCTCCCGACCTGTCACAGCCGCTCCCAGGCGGCAGGAGCTGAGTCACCGGTGAAATATGTCCCCATCGTCCCCACTTCCCTGCACCTGGTGGGAAACCATCCCTAAATCACCTCAGTCCCGCTGCGTCCCTCACCCGACCAGGCTGCAGGGACACGGGGGGAGAGGGTTGAGGCAGTTTTTCTGGGATGAAAACAATGAAAACCAGGGATGAAACCAACTCAGAGCCGGAGAAACTCTGTGATCAACTCGACTCTCAGTGCCAGGGTGGGTTCAGCCCAGAGAAGCTGCATTTTGGGGTTTGGTGGAGCTGGCAGAGCAGGCACAGCACGGGGAGGAGGCAGTGGGAGCATCTTGGGGTCCAGTGGAGGATTTAGGGACCCAAAATCCTTTCCAGGGGTGCTGGAACAGCTCTGGGCTGGTGCTGAGCTGTGGAAAGCAGAGGAGATTTTAGGCCAGAGAGAGCAAAACTCTTGTGTAATCAGTGCTGAATTATGCAGCAGGAGTTGCAGGGGAAATATCCTGCAAGGCTGAATTTCCCATCGTGAGGAATCGCTGCTCCCTGTTTAGGAGACACTAATTATTCCTCAAACAAGGACGAGCTGTAAGTAATTGGAGAGGTTTATCACTCACACTTTGCCACGATGTAATTGAGCGAGAGGCAATAAATAAATCCCAGAGCAAAGGGAAGGTGGAAAATTAACCCCAGGAAGGGAGGAAGGGAGCAGGGCAGGCCATGGATTGGGGGAAGAACAAAAGCCTGAATTTCTGCATTGACTTCCAGAGCCTTTGAATCCACTTTTCCCACGCTGGAGCTGAGCAATAACAGGGATGCCATAAACTCCATCTCTCCCAGTAGTGAAATCCAGTTCGATACATTCTTAATATTCAATTACTATTTATGTAACAGGCGGCAAAGGATTATCCCATTAAACTGAAATTAAGTGCTCTGTTCATTAATTAATACAACTTATTTCAAGCGCTGCCAACATTTATCCCTGGAAATGCATTATTTAAAACCAAAACGCAGAAAGGATGGGAAAGCAAGTTGTTTGCTGGTTGTTTTTATGTGTTCTTGGGGATGAGTTATGGAATGTGTGAAGGATCCATCTAGAATGCTGGAGAGGAGCAGCAGAGGGAGCAATCCTGGTTGGAAATGGTTTGTCTCCCTGGGTAAGGAGGCACTGGGAGGTTCGTTCTGATATTTCCTCCATTTCAGCTGGAACAGAACAGGGAAAACTCTTCTTTTCCCAACTTGGAGAGTGTAATCCATCAGGCAAATCCAGCTCCTGGCAGCTCCTGGGGGTCAGACCTGGGCTGAGACCCTCTGCAGTGATTCCACAGCACCAGAAACTGATTCTTCCAGCCCTAAATTCCTTGGAGAGTCACATCCTAGTCCCACTCAACCTCCAGGAATTACCCAATTGCTTTGTGTCTCCCTGGGTGAGGAGGCACTGGGAGGTTCATCCCAATATTTCCTCCATTTCAGTTGGAATAGAAGTAGGAAAATTCTTCTTTTCCCAGCTTGGAGAACATAATCCATCAGGCAAATCCAGCCTCTGGCTCC
This sequence comes from Entomyzon cyanotis, assembly GCA_024500445.1. Lineage (NCBI taxonomy): Eukaryota > Metazoa > Chordata > Aves > Passeriformes > Meliphagidae > Entomyzon > Entomyzon cyanotis. The sequence continues at coordinate 3,386,299 of JAKEPQ010000908.1, read as the reverse complement.
TTGGGGACTTCAGGATGTCACCACCCCATGGATGTGGAGGTCAGACCCTCTGCAGTGCTGCCACAGCACCACAGGCTGGTGATTCCATCCCTAAATTCCTTGGAGAGCCACATGCTGGTCCCACTCAACCTCCAGGAATTACCCAATTGCTTTGTGTAATAAGAATTGCTTAAATTCTTATTCTTACTGGTTTATTATTATTACTAAATTCTTATTCTTATTGGTTTATGTAAATAAGAATTTTGTGTCCCCTTGGGTAAGGAGGCACTGGGAAGCCCATCCTGATATTTCCTCCATTTCGGTTGAAACAGAACAGGGAAAATTCTTCTTTTCCCAGCCTGGAGAACATAATCCATCAGGCAAATCCAGCTCCTGATTCCCTGGGGACTTCAGGATATCACCACCCCATGGATGTGGGGGTCAGAGCTGTGCTCAGTCCCTCTGCAGTGCTGCCACAGCACCACAGGCTGGTGATTCCATCCCTAAATTCCTTGGAGAGCCACATCCTGGTCCTATTCAACCTCCAGGAATTACCCAATTGCTTTGTGTCCCCCAGGTTAGGAGGCACTGGGAAGCCCATCCTGATATTTCCTCCATTTCAGTAGGAACAGAAATAGGAAAATTCTTCCTTTCCCAGCCTGGAGAACATAATCCATCAGGCAAATCCAGCCTCTGGCTCCTTCAGGATGTCACCACCCCATGGATGTGGAGCTCAGACCTGTGCTGCACAGCACCACAGGCTGGTGATTCCACCCCAAAATTCCCTGGAGAGCCACATCCTGTCCCACTCAACCTCCAGGAATTACCCAATCGGCCCATAAAACCCTCAGCACCGGCAGCGAGCGCTGGGAAAAGAGCATGAAATCTAAATTAAGTCGAGAGTCTCTTTCCAAAACAAATTCCTCCTTGAAGAACCGAGCCCAGACTTCATTACAACAACTCAATTATCCACGAGGCTGAGCTCAGGAGACAAGAGCTCCCCACGAGTGCTTCGTGCTTTGCTCACATCACAACTTCCTCTCCATGCAAACGGGAGGATCAGGAGCAGCTGGAGATTCCCCTGTCACCAAAAATCGGGAAGAAAATAAAAACCCTCCAAAACCCTCTAAAATGCCTGCTAGGGAGTCAGGCATTGCTTTATTTCCTGGCCAGGATGTGCCAAGGAAAAAATTCCAAACGCTCGTGGATTTTAGAAGATTTTCCCCCAAAATTTATACAGTTAAAACTCACAGAGGTGTGTTGGTTCAATGTTCATTGGTCTGAAGTTGAGCAGCAGTATTTGGTTTCCTGTTGGATCCAAATTTCTTTGCTTCTGATGTTAGTTAGATCTTCATTCTTTGATTTTCCTATCAGCCTTTTCCGGATTAGATGTGTCCAGCTCTGCCAGAGGCAGATGTCCATGGATAGTCACTGATGTCCTGTTGATGGTCTTTATCATTTTGGGTATTTTTGGACTATTCCCAGTCTGTTGAAATGTTTAACTCATCTCCGTAGAGTGGTGCTACATCTCCTGAAAAAAAAAACCTTTAAAAAAAAATTCCTTTTCCCACGGCAAAGGCAAACCGAGCCTGGCTAGAGAAATAAAATAAAATTTTAAAAGTTATACTTAAAAGTTATATATACAGCACCCCCCAGAAAACAAATCAGAGCAACAGAGGCAAAACTGGAGCTTTTCTGCGGCAGAGTCTGTCCCAGGCTGGGGGTCTGTGAGTTCCCTCCAGGGCCACTCTTTAGGGTGGAAAAGCAGAATTTGATTCCCAAAATGCCCCATCCCTCGGTAAAGGGAACCAACCACGAGGCAGGAGAGCTGTAAATACATTTTTAAGCCCTCGGGTCTCTCTCTGCCGAAGGAACTCTGGAGGATTAATATTTTTGGAGACATCTTTCACTCCGGATGATGTCTTTGGAAATCAAACGAGCCTGCAGGAGCTGGAGCACCTCAGGCACCTCTCTGCATTCCCAGACATCGAGTTATCCCACCAGAGCCTCCCCGCCAACCTCATCCCAAAATCTCCACTTCCAAGAGACAAAAACCCTAAGAAATAACTTCCAACCACCCCAGGAACCCCCTGAGATCCTCCAGCCCCAACCTCCAGCCTCCATCCCTCTCTGGAAGCACCAAGGAACAATTTTCTCCTCCTTTCCTTCCTGATTTCCAGCTGCCCTTAGCTCTGTTTCCACCTGAGCAGCAGCTTTTCATGGGGAGGTCACAAGATTTTCAGGATTTTGAACAGAAATCCATCAACTGGCCTCAGAAAAAAACCCCAAAAAACCCCACCATGCAGGAAATCTTCCTGTCTCTTATTTACTAGAGTGAAGGAAGGGAGGAAAAAAAAAAAAAATAAGAATTTACAGGTAATTTCCTTGTCAAAAGTTCCTGTCTGTAAATACAATCAAGATAAGAGTGACACGGCAAATAGCTCCTTTTCTCTCCCGAATGAATTATTCAATTCACCACTGATCCCCTCTAACTGCTCCAGGATTGCCTTCTGCTTCCCTGATTTATTTTATTTTATTTTGTTCTGTAGAGAAGCCTTGCCAATAATCGAAAGGAATTCAGGCAATTTCAGGATTCAACAAATCCCTGCCGCAGCTCAGCCTGACCCTCGATTCCTTCCCAGAGCTGCACGTGGAGAAATCCAGGATTTCTTCTTCCCCAGGAGCAATCCCTGGAAGGAAATTGCAAAATCCAGTCGGATTAGGATTTTGGGAGAGGTTGCAGAGCTCCTGCAGGGCTTGGGGTGTCTTGTAAACCTCCCTTCCCATTCCCTAGGGATGGAGGAAATCCCACCCAGAGCCCAGAAATTGGGATAAACCTGCTGAGTTTTGTGTTGAGAGATCAGAGCTGTCCCTGCAGGCAAATTCTCCTCGATTATATCCCTAAATTCTCCTCCTTGGAGAGACCACATCCCCCTTTAAAGAGTGGGAATTCACCTCTCCACACAGCTGAGGGGAATTTTTTCAGGACAAACCCGAAATCCCAGCAACACATCAATAAAGAGCAGCGCTGCAGCCGGCGTGGAAAGCAGGGAAATTATATTACTCCTGAAAAAAAACTCTGCTCTGCAGCCACACCAAAGCTAATAAAAATACAACTGGAGAACAGAACTCTTTCGGAGCAGCCAAATAACATCCAGAGGATGATTCAATTATGGGGGATTAGCGTTGCTCTGGCTGTGGAGCCCAAAATTCCTGCACGAGGTTTGGAAGTGAGGGGCTGGTGACAACTTCATAAACCCCCAGTTTGGGCTGTGGGAGCTCCAAAAACATGAGAGGAGGAGCAGCAAAGCAGAAACCAGCCAAACAAACCCCTCATTCCACTCACAAAACAAATCATGGGGATTTTTGGGATTTTTTTCCCCGGAGCAGGTTTCAGCCAGGGCAGCGTTTCTTTAGGCTATCGACTAGCAATTAGAGAGGTGTTTTAGCTGATTCTCTGCTGGCTCTGTTATTCCCTGCAGAATTTCAATTCCACAGGAGCTATTTCCACCCAGCAGTGGGGGAAATCCTCCTCCACCCAGCAGGAGAGCAGCACTGCCTGAGCCCCCTGCCCTCAGCCTTGCCAAAAAGCCTCGGGGAGGAGTGGAGTTCAGAAAAAGAAGAATATTTTGGAAAGGAGAAGAAATAATCTCGGTTCAATCCAGCAGGAAGTTTCCAACCTTCAAGGGAAGGGAAGGGAAGGGAAGGGAAGGGAAGGGAAGGGAAGGGAAGGGAAGGGAAGGAAGGGAAGGGAAGGAAGGGAAGGGAAGGAAGGGAAGGGAAGGAAGGAAGGGAAGGGAAGGGAAGGGAAGGGAAGGGAAGGAAGGAAGGGAAGGGAAGGGAAGGGAAGGGAAGGGAAGGAAGGAAGGGAAGGGAAGGGAAGGAAGGGAAGGGAAGGGAAGGGAAGGAAGGAAGGGAAGGGAAGGGAAGGGAAGGGAAGGAAGGAAGGGAAGGGAAGGGAAGGGAAGGGAAGGGAAGGGAAGGGAAGGAAGGAAGGGAAGGAAGGAAGGGAAGGGAAGGGAAGGGAAGGAAGGGAAGGGAAGGGAAGGGAAGGGAAGGAAGGAAGGGAAGGGAAGGGAAGGGAAGGGAAGGGAAGGGAAGGGAAGGGAAGGGTGCAGCTCCCTCCAGGAGGAAAGGAGTGCTGGGATCACAGGTGGGTGTTGGACATGGGGCAGGATGTGGGGAGCTGCTGGTGCCTCTGGTTAGTGTCACCCACAGGAGGTGGCCCTGATGCCTAAAGCAGGGTGACCTGAAAGAGAGGCCAGACAAGGTTAGGAGAATAAAAAGCTGACCAATTTATTAAAGACCTTTAAGTACATTCAAGGCAAACAAAGTTCCCTCGTGAGGCTACACCCAAAAATGGACACTGAGTCATGAGAGCTTCCCATTTTAGAAGTTCTGGGCCTTAATCCTCCAATTACACCTTCAGGTGATGATGTCAACCACCCCAAGCCTGCTCCCCCCAATTCACTGTTGTTTCCATATTTTGGGGCTCTGAGGCAGCAAAGTGTTGGATTTCCATTCAGAGGAATTATTTTGGTTAAAGGTGCTGGGAACAGAGGTTTTTGGTATTTTATATGAAGCCCAGAACTACACCAAAGCTACAGCTACATGAAGAACAGAAACTAGAAATTCTTAAGGCATCAGCCCCACAAAATGCCACCACAGTGCCCCACAGCTGTCCCCAGAGCAGCCTGAGGGGAGGATCTGCAGGGAGGCCAGGCTGGATGGGGCTTGGAGGATTCCCCCACCCACGGCAGGATGGCTTTAAGGTCCTTTCCACCCCAAACCAGTGGAGGATTCAGCAATTCCACCAGCGATGGAGACTCCCAGCACCAAGCCCAGCACATCCCAGCCCAGAATCGATGAAGGAAAACTGCCGGAGTCTCCGAGGAAAGCGAGGCCAGCCCGTTTCTTCAACAGCAATTTCCAAACCTTTTTATTTGGTTCCCTGTAAAAAGGGGGGAAATAAAAGGAGAAGAAATAACAAACTGATTTCAGATAATTCACTGGGGCTCCGGGTGCATTGTAAATGTGTGCTCCAGCCAACCGGCAATTTGATGGATTTCACAGCCCTCTTTTGTGTCGCTGCTTGCCAGAGCAACATCCTCCACTGAAATTGTGCCTGCCTTAATGTTCTCTTTAGCACAAGGCATAATTGCCCCCTGCAATTTGTTGCCTGGAAAGGTTACCGGGAAAGAAAGGGAAGGGAGAGAAGGACAACTTTGCTGGCGGGGGAACAAGGGAGAAGGGGAGAGACAGAGCTGATGGCGTTGGAAATGTGATTTATCCCAGGGATGCCATCACAGGGGCTTCCCAGACCGGGCTGGAATGGGATTGATGGGGATGGAGCTGCTGCAGGAATGGCATCCAACCATCCTGCAGCAGCGTGGGCTGAACATCCCTGCTCACCGAGGGAGTGACAGCAGAGCAATGACCACAGCGACGGGGGAAGCAGAGGGGAAGGGGAGGAGGAAATCCCGGCGGAAAGGCTGGAGCAGGGATGGGGAGGGGGCGGCAGGCGGGGGCGGCAGGCAGTGTTTATTAATTTCCTGCTTGGCTGCTCTCGGTGCCACAGCTCCGAGATCATGGAGCCGCTCCACACTCTATTAAATAATTCAATCGGCGAAGAATCCAAGTGTGTAAGCGAACACTCTTATGCGTCTTAAAATTTAATTGCGGAGCTAAACAAGATGAAGTGCGAGGAAGACATAAAAGATATGAAAATAGATGCTGCCGCTTTTGTTTCTCCGGCTGCTCCAGCCCTGCCCAGGAACCTCTCCCCATTTTTCACACGCTGCCGCTAAAGAGCCTGAGCCTCCTTCATCTGCTCCCCCTCCCCGCCGCTATTTACAGCTGTGTTTGCAAGCAGCAGGCCTGCAAATCACTTAATATCCATTAGAGCAGCTCCATTCACCCTGCTGGCTCCTGCTCTGGCAGCCCTTCCAGTATAAATCCTCGTGTTGCAGGGTTTAGGGAATCAGCTGGGAGCACTTGCTCCGGCTGCCCCTTTGCCCGCTGGAGCTCACAGCCTCCCCCTGCCCAGGCTCGGGGCGTTTCCTCGCTCCTGCAGATCCTCTCCTCCCTTTTTTAACCTGGTGATGTCCCTACCATCCCAAAATCAGCCCCTCTGCAGGCCAGGTGGGACCCAGGGTACCTGGAGGGATGAGAGCATCCCACACCTTGTGCTGCTGCCCAGCAAACCTGGGGAACCTCAGACAAGGGGCAAGGGTCTGAGATTTATTTGGGAAAAGGGGTGAATTTGCCTCTTGGGACTGGGGGGTGAGGGAGAACCCATCACTCACAGATGCTCAAAACCTGAGGCCTCAAACCCCAGCAGAAATCCTCGTCAGCTCATTCCCAAGCCAGCCTCACATCCGAGGTGCCGCCGACTGAGAGCAGCCCTGGAGGTTCAAAGCCCAGCTGTGAGCATTAGAGATTTGCTCAGAACATCTGCAAGAGCACAGAACACCTGTTTCTGCCCCAAAAGTGACACGCCAGGCTCGGGGCTTGTCCCACAGCCCCAGCAGCTGCTCCAGCGCTGCTCCCACCTGCTGCCAGAGCAGATCCTGCAGGGCTGGATCCCAGGGAACGGCTCAGCTCTCAGCCACTGACCTGCAGAGACCCCAGGAGGGGGTTTGGGATGGGAATGCAGCGTCTCCTCTGTGGCACAGCCTGGCTCAGAGTGCAGCAGCGCCGTGCAAACCATCCCTGCAAAAATCACTCACACGGAGCTGCTGCATTTTCCTCTCCGTGCTGAGAGATCAATCACAGCCCTGGCTGGTGGCAGGAGCAGGGAGCTCAGCCCCTCCTGCACCCAAACGGGGCATGGCTGGGATTTCAGCTTTCTCATTCCAGCCAGGCTCGCAGGTGTATTAATGTAATTTCTTCTTGCAAAGGGCAACAAGTGAGACCTCAGGCTGCTTTGTCTTCATTTGCTCTGCTGCTGAGTTTTGGGGCTGTCAGGGGGCTGGTGGGATGGGAACTGCCAAAAACCCTGCAAAGCTCCACCTCATCAGCTCCCCAAATGAGGGGGGGTTTGCTGGGTGGGAGATGAGGAGCTGAGACAGCAAATCAATATCAGTAATCGATAAAACCCACCAGCTTTGCTGGAGAACCCAGAAGGTTGAGGCACACTGGGACAGGGGACAAACAGCATTGGTTCCACACGGGTTGGAATGTGGAAAAATTGAGGGGGGTCTCACCCAGCCCCCCACATCCATCCCTGCCAGATCTGCTCTGCACTGACAGTGATGGACAGAGGGCAGAGCAACAGGTGAATGAAAGCAGCACTGCCGCCAGGAGTGGTGCTAAATGTCAGAAAAGATCAACCCTCGCCTTGCCAGCGCGGCTCTGCTCCCCGCCGGGAGAGGTGATGGAGTGGAAATGCAGCCTGCAGAGAGGGAGGGCAGCTCTGGAGGGTGCTGAGAGCGGCCCAGAGCCTCGCCAGGAGCCACGGGGTGGGAGCCAGCAGGTTGGGGCTGTCAGGTCCAGGTTTGGGCCAACCCAGCAGGGCAGGGATCATCTCCTCAGCCTGGGCAGGAGGGATTGCACAGGCAGCTCTCAGCTGCTGTTTTGCAGGGACTGTGTGTCCTCCCTGCCCTGCTGTGTGAACATCAGGCTGGAAGGTGTTCAGGACAGCAGTGCAGGTGTGACATCTGACCCTAATCCTATCCCTAACCCTAATCCTAACCCTATCCCTATCCCTAACCCTAATCCCAACCCTAATCCTAACCCTCTGGCTGTTCCACATGGAATCCAAGACATCCCAGTCCAAACAGCCTCCCAGGACCTGCCTGCCTTTCACAGCACCAGGTACCATGTAAAAACTCCCAAAACTTCCTGCATTCCACAAGGGATGTGCCTCTTCCCAGCTCCCTCACCTTCTCCGCATAACACATCCCTCCAAGAAAACCCAAGGGAAAATAAAATCTGTATTCCATAAAACCTGAATTCCATAAAATCTGTATTCCAAGGACGCCGGCCCTAAAATAACGTTGTTTTGCAGTAGTGCCACTTTAAATCTTGAGCAGCTGAAGAACCAATTTGCACTTAGAAACATTCAATTTGTTTGCAGGTGTTTTCCTCTTAAGTGGCACCAGGTAATCGAGGCTGGCAGGGGAGCCCCAGACAGGTGCCACAGGCTTGGGCACCTCTGAGCCAGGGCCAGGGTGGGACATTCCAGGAGAGTCATGGGGCTGGGGCACTGGGAAATTAATTTGTCACATTAAACCAGTGGGGACAGAGAGGGGCTGAGCTGAACATCCTCCAGCGTGTGGTGTAAAGGGGAAACCCTGGTCCTGTGACTGGACATGGAACTCAGTGCCATGGTTTGGAGGATGAGGAGGTGTTAGGTCATAAGTTGGACTTGATGATCTTAAAGGTTTTTTCCAACCTAGTTTGTCCTGGGATTCTGTGATTCCATAGTTCTGCGACTCTCTGTAACTCTCTGATTCTGTGACTCTGTGATTCTGTGATTCTGTGATTCCATGATTCCATGATTCTGTGACTCTGTGATTCTGTGATTCTGTGACTCTGTGATTCCATGATTCTGTGATTCTGTGACTCTGTGATTCCATGATTCCGTGACTCTGTGATTCTGTGATTCCGTGATTCTGTGATTCCATGATTCTGTGACTCTGTGATTCTGTGATTCCATGATTCTGTGACTCTGTGATTCTGTGACTCTGTGACTCTGTGGGTATGGTGAGGGCGGAGAAGGACACGGGGAACAGAGAGAGACATAGGGACAGAGAAGGACAAAGGGATCAGAGGAGGATAAGTGCCAAGTTCAACTCTTTGCCCAGCCACGAGAAAGCTGAAGGAGGGGAAAGGGGCTGAGGGTCCTGTCCTGCTGCAGGAAAGCTGCTGCCATGGGATGGAGCTGCCAAGGCTCAGTCTGCCCACAAGATTTCCTCTTCCCAGGCAGAAGACAGAGTGACTAACCCCAAAACCAAGCCATACATCAACCTAATCGATGTCCCTGACACACAGAGCCCCCGTCCCTCACCTTGCAGCCGGTGCCTGGAGGTGTGAGCCTATTGATCCCCCGGATGCCCGTGTGATTGGAGTCTACAATCCAATGCCTGCCAAGCCCAGCCGAGCCCAAACCTCTCAAATCATGTTGACACGTTTAGGAGGTGCCGGGCGCTTCATCCTCCCCGGTCCGATATGTAATTATGTCCTTGTCACCGTGATGTAGGGGTTTGGCAGGGCAATAAAACCCCGAGGGCCGATCCACACCGCCGGCCGGAGCGGCTGCTGCCAATTCCTCGCTGTAGTTAGGCTGCAGGAAATAGAGCTCAATAAAGCAGTGTGGATCAGGGCAGGAAGTTTGTCTGGGAAAACAGGTGAGGAGGTGTCAGGGGCTGCTGTCACCGCAGGATCTCAAGGGGTTTGAGCGTTATTCACTTTCTAGCCTTCCTGCTGTTAGCTGGGGAAAGCAGGGAGAAGGAAGGGCTGGAAATGCAGGATATAACCCTGATCCTCTCATCTCTGCTTCACACACCAGCAGCCTGATCCCACCAGAGATTGCCAAGCCCTCCCCTCTGTTTTTAGGGTCCTGGAACCTGCTGGGGATCTGGTTCTTCCCAGCCTGTGTCTCTCCCCCGAGGGCTCCAGGGTGGTCACAGCACGGTGCCTGTCCCTGCTGTCACAGCCTGTCAGGCTGGAAGGACATCAGTGGTTTGAGCATGGCACAGTCAGATCCTCACCAGCCTCACGCTGGGCCGCAGCAGCAGCCGTGGCAAATTCCCTAATCCCTTCAAAGCCCTCGAAGGCTGCTGGGGAAGTTCCCACCAGTCCTGCTGGGAGCACGGTGCTGGGAGGCAGCGGAGCTGCTCTCCTGGCTGATGTTCCCCCAAAGAGCACAAACAGTTCCCAGCAGCTCGATTCCTCCCCTCAGGGCTCGGCAGGCATAATTTTTCTTCTCTAATATATCTTTTGCTTGATGAGCTGTCGATGGCAGGAGGATTTAATCTCCCATACCCTTGCTCTCCCCCAGATCTGCTAAGGTGAAGGCACTTCATTACAGAACCACTCAGCTGTCCGTTCCTATTGATCACGCCTTGGCATGGGTGACCTTGGATCGATGAGCTGCCGATTATTTAGTGCCTCTTTGCCCAAACCAAATGCCAGCAGGGCCAGCACCAGCACCTGCAGCCAGCTCCAGGGTGGAGCCTGGCACAGCTCAGCAGCTCACAGGCAGGAGCAGGGACACACAGCCAGCTCAGACACCAGGGTTTGCCATCTGGGAACAGCTTGTCTCTTCTTCAAGTGGATTCAGGCCTTGGGTTTGATGGTTCCAAGCTGAAGATGTGTGTCCTGCTTGCAGGGTCCATCCCAGGCAGCATGGCTGTGCTGCAGCCCAGTCCCATTCCCAGCTCCCTGGGCAATCTCCCACCACAGCTCTGCCTCCAGGAACCCAACATTCCCATCAGGAAAAAGACAGTGAGAGTCAGGACAGCCCCAGCTATGGGCAGAGCTGCTCCTCAGCCCAGGGGGGTGACAGAGCCACTCACTTTGCTCCCAGACCCAAACCTCACTCTGCAACTGGTGATTCATCCACCTCCGCCGCGTCCCCTCCAACCAGTCACTGCCTTACTTTTTAATCAAATCCTTTGCTTCCCTTCCCTTCAGGAGCCAGAGCCATTTTTCTATTACATCCTGATTGATCAGGCCCTCGGCAGCCGCTGTCAGCACCGTCCTGGAGCTTCATTTCCCATCCCCACACAGCGGGTTGTGGGCTGAGCCCGCTCTCTCCAGCACCAGCAAACACATACGGAAATGCACACAATTAAGGAGAGAAGGCAGGGGGAAAATTGATCCTGGTTTTGATTTGCTGCCCCCAGCTCCAAACTCCGCATCAAAGGGAGGGAACAGCCGGCGTTAACCCCGAAATTCGGGGGCAGAGGGGGAGGAGGACGTGGAGGTGAGCATGCAGTGCTGCTCAGTGAGAGGAGAAAGCAACTCCATCCTTGTGCTGTGCAGAAAAAATAGAAGCAGGAGGGGGAGTCTCCAGGGCTGCAGCATTCCTTGTGCTAATGAGTTGTTTTCCACCGTAAGAAACTCAGGAGAACAAGCCCAGACTCTGCTAAACAAGGACTGTGGCTGCGCCAGGTCAGAGATCAGCCAGCCCCCGAAGAGAGTGCTGACAAGGTGGTAAAAACACGGAATTAAACCTCTTTTCCCTCCTCCCTGCTCATTGCTTGGCAAATTGAACCGCGGTGATGCGTGCACGTGTGGCTGCAAAAGGCGTGGTGGTCCCTCGGGTGGCCTGGACACCCCTGGGGTCACTGTGGCCTGGGAAGTGGCTTTGGGAGGGCGAGTTGTGGCAGACCCAGGGCAGCAGCCTGACCGCTGCCAAACCCCTATACCAGGTGAAGACAGAGCCTGGCCACGTCCATCCCCATCACTCTGTCACCAAGTGCCACCCCCTGTCCCAGCACAAGGCAGGAACACGCTGGATCAGCCCCATCCCGCCCTTTCCCCGCTGCTGCCAGATCCCTGCTGGCACCGAGCTGCCTTATCTGCGCTGGCACAGGAGCGCGGGGCTGCCCTGCCATCAGCCACCGGCGGATTACAGGCTTTATCGGTTTATTAGGGGACAAAAGGCGCTCGGCAGAAGGGTTCTGAGACAGTGCGAGCGGCTGATAAGAGCCTGCCCGGCTCCTCAGACATCTCAGCCGCGCCGGGCGCACCGCAGGCGGCGGGACCGTGGTGCGGAACGGGAGATCTGAGCCCTTGGGGTGCTCGGGGGAGTTCAGCAGAGCTGCTGGGATGGGCTGGGGATGAGGGAGAGACTCCCTGGGAGCACCACCCGCTGTCCCTCCAGCGCTGGCAGTGGCACCGGGATCCCCAAACCCGCGATCTCCAAAGCCGCGCTCCCCAAAGCCGGACTCCCCAGACCCGCGCTGGTTCCTGCTCCCCCAGAACCCCCTTTGACCCTGCCCTGGGGAAACTCGGGGTGCCACGCTGAGGTGTGAACCCCTCGGCGTCCCCAGAGGAGTGGCAGTGGCAAAAAAAAGCAAAAAGTTCGAGGTGGATGAAGCACCAAGACAACGCATGTGAGAGCGCCAGTGGAAAATCCCCAAGAGGTTTTCATTTTCCTTCCAAAGTTTCACCCAACTCCATCACTTCTCCTCCTTTCCTTTTTTTATTTTTTTTCTCCTATTCCTTTTAATTAACAATGTAATGGAACTCAATTCATTCGCAATCTATTCTGGCAAGAAACAACCCTCCCCGGACTCCAAATGACCTGACTAATAGGGTTAGAGGTTGTAAAAAGCGCAAGACGAAATTTTGAGCTTCCTCACACTAATTATCTCCTCCGAGCACCACGGCAGCGCGGTGACACAGCGGCACCGAGCCTCCCCCAGGCTGCTAGGGGGACACTCTCTGCCTGGGCGCGCTCCCTGCATTTCAAAGCCTAAAAAAAATTCCTATTTTTCCCCTCAGGCTCCCATAACACACAGCCCAGGGCGGCCGGTGGGAAATGGGGAGGGATGAGGAGCAAGGGGTTGGCAAACTGGGCAAGCTGGTGCTCGCCACTCCGAGGGCGAGAGGGGAACGTGGATAAATCGCCTGGCAGTTAATGCCATTTAGAGACAGACAGACACAGCAGGTAAATAATGATAATGATCTTCTAACGAGCTCGCATCTGCGCAGCACCTTGCCTCCGACTGAATCCCGAAATGCTTTACAGAAAGTGAAACGATCGCAGCGCGGTCCCGCAGCCCTTTCCTGGTTTGTTGCCAGCACTGAGGGATGTGTGGGGAATGTTGATTCCAGGTGCGCACCAGGACTTTTTTGGAAAAACCCCTCCATCCTCGGATTTTTCCAGCCTGTTGCCTCCCAGTTCTGGGATGCATCATTTAGGAGCTCTTAGACTCTTTCTTTCGGGATGTGACCTAAAAATGAAAGTTTTGATCCAACCCTTGGTTTCTACCCGAGCTCGGAGCAGAGGCTTTCAACACACCTGGGTTAGGGCAACCTCCAAATCCCCATCCACCTCCAGGTTAATCACCACTGTACCCCCCGAGTTATTTGCTCTCTGCGAGCTGGAATGGGTGTGATTCCCCAAACTGCGGGGAAATCTCACCTCCAACACCTTTGGGCTAAAAGGTGAGTGTTCAGGGCTCAGTTCCAGCGCAGCCCCGCTCTAATTTCCGACTCTATTTGTTCTATTGAGTGGTTATCAAGTTAAAAATGCAAGGACTATGGATTTCTTTCCAGCTTAAACATCTGAAAACAAATGTGCTAATGAGCAATCTGACCACTATAAAAATGATTACTGACAGCGCTTCAAGGACCCAAGTTTACTGCCTTCAAAAGCACTCAGAGCTGCAAAATTCAACCGGCTGTCCCTGGGCCATCCATCCAGCCTCGGCCAGGGGGAGTTTCCAGATGAATGCTTATAGGAGAGTAAAACAGTCAGGGAGGAAGAAAGGAAAGCCAGGAATCAAATAATCTCTTGCCAAAGCTGCTCCAAGCCTCCTACAACCGATTCATGCTTAAGAGGCCGAAGGATGAGATTTCCAGATGCTCTGAATCTCTCCCACCAGCCCAGCTATGCATGGCAGAGAGCAACACTCGAGGTGGGAAGGGAACCTCCTGATCCAGGTGCAGCTTCACCTGGGGCTTTTTCCTGCAGGAGATTTCCAGGTACAGCCTCACCGAGAGCTTTTTCCTGCAAATTTCCGGGTACAGCCTCACCAAGGACTTTTGCCTGCAGGAGATTTCCAGATATAGCCTCACTAAAGGCTTTTTCCTGCTGATTTCCACGTTCAGCCTCACGAAGGGCTTTTTTTCCGCCGGAGATTTCCTCTACACTCACCGAGGGGATGGAGGGAAGGAGAAAAGGAAGGAAATTATTGAGCTAAAGGGATCCAGGCATTAACTTCGAGGTATTGAACAAAATCGTGCCCTTCCTCAGTGCCTGGTGACTGATGGTGCAGTTGGTGCTGCCCATCTGTTAGGATATAATCCTCGCCGAAGGAACAAAGAGGGGCATTAAAAAACAAACCCTGCTCCATTTAAACACAAATTGGAGATTTATGGGCGTTTCAGCGGCCGCTTGTTCCTCTGGTGGTCGTCCATTTCGGGTGCTCTTTCTTTTCCCAGACAACCACCCGTTCTCCCCGTGCCATGGCTTTAGAGCCAGGAAAAGGGAGAGAGCCAAAGACTGAGTTATTTAAGGTGTCGTTCTAACATCCCCTGGAACGGACAGGAGGGACAGAGCCAGCCTGAGGCCACGATCCCAGCACAGATGGGATCCTCTGCCATGCCCTGGCATCAGTGGAGCTGGCTCCGGGCACAGGGAAACTCTGCTATGGGGATTCTCGTCAACCCATCCCATCCCATCCCATCCCATTCCATCCCATCCCATCCCATTATCCCATCCCATCCCATTATCCCATCTTTCCCATCCCATCTTTCCCATCCCATTATCCCATCCCATTATCCCATCCCATCAGCCCTAAACAGGACACCCACGGGCTGGTGGGGAACGCGAAGATTCCTCAGGGAACACATAGGACTCATTCCCCAGGCACTGCAGGGCAGCGCGAAGTATTTGTGTCCTAATTGCCATGGAAATTCTAGGGGTGGATTTGCTGTAATTTGTCCTTTCTGTTCTGGGTTGTGACTGTGTTATTTGTAGACTTGGTGTGAGAAACTTTTTCTTTTCTGTCTGCTTAGTTTAGCTGTTCGCTTTCAGCAGTTTTAAGTTAAGGTTGTATGCTAAATGTTGATTTAACACCCGGCAGCAGGGCAGGGAAGAGGCTGTGAGCGATGCAGGAGGGTGGCACCGGTGACTCAGCCACCCCCGGGCGCTGACAGCCGGGACGTGCCACCGCAGCGGTGCCACACTCGCCTTCCAAAGCTTTTCCTGCTGGGTAAGACGGAATGAGGCCAGGATTGCGGCAGGAGGAGGAGGAGGAGCAGGTCAGCTTAACCTCAGCTCCAAGGCGTGAGCAGGAGACTCCCATGCTGGCAGCTGGAGCGGAGACACAGCTCAGGGTCACGTCCCGCCTTTGTCACCGATCTGCTGTCCCTTAGCTTCCCTCTCATCCTGCGTTTGCCCTTCTTGTCCCTCCGGATTTCACATCTTTCACACCTGCTGAGAACTCACGGACTCCAGTTTGAGGAAGTCTAATCAGTGGAATGGATTACATTAATTTGGTAACACAAATTAAAAGGGAAATAAAAGGGCAGCGACCTTCGCAGTGGTTTCCTAGCCACCCCTGAGAGCCACCAGCCTCCCACAGGGGCAGAGCCTCCCGGCAGGTCTGCCCAGTGCAGCCAGCCAGGAGCACACGGCATTCCCAATGCCAGGGAAGCAGCGGCACACGGCAGCCCAGCCTGATCCAGAGGGCACGCCGGGATACAGAGAACACACTCCGGACGAATTGGAAGTGAACCACAAATCGCTAAAAGCATGTTGGGGATGAAACAGGCTTCGCTGCTGACTAACTGGTGCTCAGGAGCAGCCCAGCTTTGGGTGGTTGTGCCAGAGCCACCGCGGGCATCCTTGCCCTGGCAGTTCCGAGTCAGATTTGCTCTGATCCCTCGTGCATTTGCCAGCCTGGCTGCTCCAGCCCTGCACTCCCGCCGGGAGCTGAGAGCCGAGGGTGGATCCTCCCTGCTCCGAGCAGCCACCTCTCAGCTCCCCTGCCATGCAGAGCGAGTCGCTCCAGCTGCTCTGCCCAAGGCTCCTCTCCTGGCACCGACAGGCGGCTCAGCAGGGCCACCGCGACCGGCAAAGTGCAGCCACCAGCCCTGGCTGGCACAGGGACAGAGCCACACTGACAGAGCCACAGAGGGCTGGGCTCAGAGTCGCCTTCTTGTCCCCAAAGGCTGAGAGCTCAATCCCCAGAGATTCCAAACGCTGGATAAACCCTGCACTCACGGGCAGCATACAGAGTAAGGAGAATTTAAGAGCTGGAGAGGTTGAGATCCTTTCCCAGGGATTGGCTGGGACATTGTCTTGCTGTTCTGCCCAGGGCTGATCGATCTCTCCTCTCCTCTCCTCCCAGCCCAGGTCTGGAGCTTCCCACAGGAGGGAGAGGGTGTGTCAGGGATTGCCCAGCACCTCCCAGCCCTGCACAAAACCGAACCCCAGCCCTGTGCAGATGGGCTCTGCAGGGGAAGCACCGACCGTGGCACGGAGCATCCCCTGCATGCCAGCAGAGCACAGCCCTGCAAGGCTCTGCTCCAGCCTCGGGGAGGAGGAGAAACAACTGCTTCCTTCTCATAAAACACGGGGTTTATTAGCCAGAAAAGTCCAGCGGGTTTGCAGGAGGATGAACAGCAGGAAAACTGCCCACATTGGCCAGATGTGAGCTACAAGACACAGAAGCACCTCCCAGGCAGATGCAGCTCATCCTCTGAGGTGATGCTCTGCAGAACGTCATTCTGGCCATCCCAGCAGCTTCTTTCAGTTTAAATCACCCAGTCTCCATCCCAGAGGGGTGCCCAGGCTGTGTCCTTGCGGCTGAGAGAGAAACAAATCCAGGAGAGCCACAGCAGCCACAACTCCAGACCCACAGCAGTCACGATAACTCCAGACCTGAGTAGTCACGACAACTCCAGCCCACAGCAGTCACATCTCCAGACCCACAGCAGTCATGACAACTCCAGACCCACAGCAGTCACATTTCCCGACCCACAGCAGTCACAACTCCAGACCCATAGCAGTCACAATAACTCCAGACCTGAGTAGTCACGACAGCTCCAGACCCACAGCAGTCACTATAACTCCAGACCCACAGCAGTCACAACTCCAGACCCACAGCAGTCACAGCTCCAGACCCACAGCAGTCACAGCTCCAGACCCATAGCAGTCACAATAACTCCAGACCTGAGTAGTCACGACAGCTCCAGACCCACAGCAGTCACATCTCCAGACCCACAGCAGTCACATCTCCAGACCCACAGCAGTCACAATAGCTCCAGACCCACAGCAGTCACAAAGCTCCAGACCCACAGCAGTCACAGCTCCAAACCCACAGCAGTCACATCTCCAGACCCACAGCAGTCACAATAACTCCAGACCTGATAGTCACAACAGCTCCAGACCCACAGCAGTCACAGCTCCAAACCCACAGCAGTCACATCTCCAGACCCACAGCAGTCACGACAACTCCCCGCTTCCTCCTGACTCTCCCCATCACCTGCTCCTAACAACTTTCCCAGCTCATCCCGGAGCTCCCCTCTCCCCTCTTCCCCCGCCCGGCTCCGCAAGCTCCCATCGATCGCGGATGAATCAGGCGGCTCGTGGCGACGCGGATCGCCACTTTTCACAAGTACCGCTCGCCGCTCACGCAAACACATCCTCCCAGCAGAACACTTCAGAGAGCCTTCGCAAGCAATTAACGTCGCCGGGCTCCCGCCGGGGAGTGGGGGACATTAAAGGGAACAAGCTCTGCTCAGCCACACCAACTCGGGTTAGTTTGTTGACAGCGGCAGAGCAGTGATTTCGCCTTTCCGCTCCCACTTCCCGGGAAAGCTCCGGAAGAAGGAGTTGGGGTTTACTCGGTTCACAAAGTCCTTCTCAGGGGGTTCTGGCCACACTCTGGTTTTGCCAAACGGGCTGATTTTTGATTCCCAGCTCTGCCCATCACCTCCAGGCCATCCTCACGGCCTCTGCCCACCCCAGGAGACCGGGCAGGACGGTCCCCATCCCCGGCATTCAGAAAATCCAGCTGTGCTCCTACACTTCAGTGAGATGCCAGCTCCCATTGATCCCACACGGATCGGACATCCTCAAATTCCCGCATGGATTTGGGCCTGGATAAGGAATTGGGGCAATTTATCCAAGCGATTTGACAGGGAAGGGTTGAGCCTCTGCTCCCTTACACCCCATCCACCACACCCCAAAGCCCCAGGCCATCCTTTTTCCCCCTAAATCCGCTGGTTTGTGCTCTTCCTCCATGCCTGGAGAGGTGACAGCAGGCACGGGGTGCTCCTGCCAGAACAAACACCGATAATTACAGCAGATTTACACCCCACGGCTCGCACCGAGCGGAATGAACTCATTTAAGTCAGCAACAACGGGTCAAGCCAACAGTAACTTGTCTCCATCAGACCTTCGGAAGGGCCAGGGGAGTTGCAGGAGGGAGAAGCCCTTTTATCCTAATTAAAGCACAACCTGGCAGAGCTCGGCTCCCACCTTTCCAACACCTTCCGCCGAACTGCTTAATCACGGGCAAATGAGTTTCTGTAATTACAGCAGGAAGGGATTTATCTCGGGACGCAGAGGTGGAGCAGCAGGACCTGCGGAGAAAGGCGGTGTCAGCAAAGAGGCTGCCGGCCGTGCAGGGCGATCTCCGAGTCCCTAAATCCCTCCCCGATCCATTCCAGAGCCAGCAAACATCAGTTCCTGCGCGCTCACACTCTAGGGATTGGCTCTCTGTGCTCTCCGGCACTGAATTTCTCCTGGAGGGAGGAGGAGAGTCCCTGGGAAGGGAAGGATCCCTGGCAGCTGGGCAGTCACCTGCTCTGGGCACAGGGAGTTTTGCTCCTGCCTGAGCAATCCAAACCCAAATCTCTTTTTTCCTCTCAAGACAAATTAAGATGTTTTTCCAGGCTGGAATGAGATTGGACCACTGGACTGATTTTTTTTCCTGCAGCGATGTTTTGTCACAGCCTGAGAGAGCCAGAGGGGCAGCAGGGGCACTGAGAAAGAGCTCCTGCAGCAGCTCCCCCTCCTCTGTGCTCATCTCCAGCTTTTGCAAACAGCTGGAAAAAGGAATTCCTCGGCTTCACCGGGGTCTTGTCTCAGCAACTGGGTGTAAGTCAATATTTATTTACTGCGTACAACAACTTCAGTCAGGCACTCAGGAAAACAAACACTGCTGCACACACTGCCTGGGAAAGGCAGGGTTTGACTTAGCATCATCTCCAGGCGTTTTCTGAGGAAAAATTTGGAGCTGGAGCTGCTCTTGGAGTGGGAAGCTCTGGCGCTGTGCCACTGTCACCAGCAGCCTGGGGAGCTGCCTGAAGTCGCCAAGACCAACACAATGTGTGTTTTTCTGCTCAGGATTGGCAGTTTCACCGAGCAGAAGGGGCTGCAGCCCCAGCCCGGTCTGATCGATGCTTCACACATGCAAATGGGCACCACATCCTCGGCCTGAATGCTCAGCAGGATTTTTCCATCTCCGCAGCCTCTCCAAGGAAAACAGGGCTCAGGATTCATTCACGACCATCACACAGTGTGTTTCCCAGCCAGGGCTCAACACCCCACAAAATCAGGAGGAAAATCATTTCCCTCAAGCTCCGGGTTTGGAATTAATGCAAAGCACTCAGGACCAGAGTGAATGCAAGGAAGGGGCTGAAGGCTCCGAGTGCTGCCTGTCCAAGGCTCGGACATTCCAGCTGCTCCCAGCCACCAGAGCCTTCCCTGCACTCCCAAAGTCCTGCCTGGCAAAAGTTTGGAAGCTGCAGGTCACATCTCCCTTTCAGAGCACGCTCCCCCAGCCGCACAGCACATCGCCTCTGCCTTTCCTCACTCCTTCCCCTCCTCTGCCCAGAGCTTCTTCCCTTCCCACCGAACTTCCAACTCTCCTGGCAGGTTTGCCTGAAGGGCTGAGCAGAGTTTTGGCTGAGCCTCTGGGAATTCCTGTGTGTGGTAATCCATGGGCTGGGGAAGCAGCTCTGGCCTTTGGGTTAAACTGGCAGGAACATTAATAAAAAAAACCCACAGAAGACCAAAACTACAACAACTGCAACAACAAAAAATCAGAAGCTTCTGTTACACCCGAAAGCAGCAGGTTCGTGCACTTTTGGAAGCACTTCTGAAAGGCAGATTAGATCAATACAGAGATGGAAAGCACAGGCAGCACACAGGCAGCAGTCCCTTGTTTTATTCCACACAGATCCACATAAAAAAAAAAAAAAAAAAAAAAAAGAAAAGAAAAGAATCCAAAACCAAAAAAAAAAAAAAAAAATTACAGCCAGAAAAGCAGAGCAGGAACAATGATTTCTCGATTTCCCATATTTTATTTTCCCCACCAGCGACTTCCAGATCAAACCCACTTACTTTCCAAGCCCCAGCGAGGACTTTTTGCCCCCCAGCTCAAGCTGAGCTCTCTGACTTCACCCCCAACCCCAACACGAGTCCCTCACCCCAGAGCTGCGACGTCTCCATACCCGAACCGGGCAGAGGGACTCTGCTTCCCCCCGGGCAGCTGCAGCCGAGGCTGCAACAGCAAAAATGAGGGGGAAAAAAATGGAAAATATAACTAAAGCCCTACCAACTTCATTTTTCTGGCTTGGGACAGTGCCCCGAGCTGCTCGTTCTGGAGTCAGTCCTGGGGACCCCGGCAGAGACCCCGCACTCGATGCTTTCCCCACTCCATTCACCCCTCCGCGCTCAGAGCTGGCCCCAGTGCGGGACTCGGCGCGTTAATTAGAGGTTAATGAATGGGCTCAGAGCACAGACATCAGTGCCCTCTACTGGGACCGGTCAGAAGGGTCTGTGGGGGAGCACTGGGCGCCTTGTGTGGCTCCCAGAGAGGGTTGGATGTGCCCTGGCGGGAAAAGCCCCGGTGGGTGCGGGAGAGGTGCGGTACCTGCTCGGGGGAGTTCTCCC
The DNA here is from genome assembly GCA_024500445.1 of Entomyzon cyanotis. NCBI lineage: Eukaryota > Metazoa > Chordata > Aves > Passeriformes > Meliphagidae > Entomyzon > Entomyzon cyanotis. The sequence continues at coordinate 3,365,730 of JAKEPQ010000908.1, read as the reverse complement.
TGCACAGGCTCCTTCCTCCCATCCCATCCCATCCCATATCCCATCCCATCCCATCCCATCCCATCCCCCCCCCCCCCCCCCCCCCCCCCCCCCCCCCCCCCCCCCCCCCCCCCCCCCCCACATCCCATCCCATCCCATCCCATCCCCAATTCCATCCCATCTCCAATTCCATCTCACCCCCAATTCCATCCCATCTTGAATTCTATCCTATCCCCCTTCCCATCCCCATCCCCATCCCAATTCCATTCCAGCCGAATCCCCATCCCCTTCTCCATCCCACTTCCATCCCCATCCTCATCCCAATTCCATCTGATCCCATCCCATCTGATCCCATCCCATCCCGATCCCATCCCATCCCAATCCCATCCCATCCCATCCCATCCCATCCCATCCCATCCCATCCCATCCCATCCCCATCCCATCTCATCCTTTCCACCCTGCAGAGCTCCCCCAGCTCCAGCACTCCGTGTTCCAGACTCTGAGATGGAAATGTCCCTCCAGGAGCCCTGGGAGCACAGGGAGGAGCCTTTCCCTCATCCCCAAGCCCTTCCCTCATCCCCAAGCCCTTCCCTCGTCCCCAAGCCGTGCTCCAGCCGCCCAGCCGGGCACCCCCAGCGCTCCGAGCTGAATCGGCTCTGACAGTGCTTGGGAAAAGCAAATCCCCAGGGAAAGGAAAGGAAGGGGGAAGGTGGGCTTTACAATTTATAAAACCACTCTCAGTTTGACTGCATTAGCTTTGCCTTAGGCTCCAAAACACGACGAAAGCCAAGCAGCGAGGGGGGGAAAGAGGGATTGGGGGGGAAAGAGGGATTGGGGGGGAGAGGGGGATGGCAATGAAGGAGAAAGCTGTAATTGCAATTGCTGGAATTCACTTTTAATGCTGGCTGCTGAATACAGTAAACACACTCTCAAGTCCAGGGAATAAGCATTGATTTTTTTTTTTTTCTTTTTTTTTTTGCAAGTGTTCCAGTGAAAAGCTTCAAATCAATCCTGTTCTGTCAGACACTTTCTTTGCCTCTTGGCCTCCAATTACTCACTCTCCACATCCACCCTTCCCAGAGCTCACCTTCAGCAGGCACACCTGATGCTGGAGGAGCACTGTTTGATCCAGAATCACACCCTGCACACCCAGTGGGGCTGGAGGGAACCCCAAGGAGGGATCCACAACCTCAGCCCAGGAAGGACTTTGCCCTCTTGGGAGCAAGGGAAAGCTGGAATGCAGAGAGGAGAGGGGGTGCAGGGGGCTGTGGGGATATTTCTCCCTTACCACAGCTCCATCAAATCATGGGTGATGCTTTGAGGCCTCAGGCTGAAGCTCTGCACTGGACACAGAACCCACAGGAACTTTTTGGTTGTTGCACTGATCCTTCAGCACCTGCTGCAGAAACTGCCAGGACTCAGTCCCAGTGGGATCCTCCTCTCCCACCCACCTCCCACACAGCCCTCCAGCTCTCCAGGATTTCCCAAAGCTTCATTTTTCAGCAATGGCCGAGTCCAGGCAAAAGGCTGGATTTTCATCCCAAGCATTTGCAGGTTATTGGCAATGTTGGGTCCCACCCAGGTTTCCCAGAGGCAGAAGCTCAGGGGGAAAAGCTCCGTGTGAGATCCCAGCGAGTCCCACTGGCTGCAGAGTCCCTGCTGGAAAGCTTCAAAGCAGGAGAAAAAATGCCACTTAGCCAGGGAACAACTCCAGGTTCTTTTGTACCTCTGCAGGAGGACAGTGTCAGACTGGCTTTGATTGTCTCTCTGTGACTGATGCAGGAAGGGAAGATGTTGTCAGGATTTTGATGCTTCCCAGGACTCTACCCCCTGGATGGCAGCATTTAATTCATCTCCTCCATGAACAGACAGAGGATTATTAGCCAGAATGTCTGGATTGTGGGATAGGGACAGCAAGCCCTGTTGTCACACAGAGAGGGAGCACAGTCTCCTACAAACTCAAGGTTTACTCAATGATCTTGGAGGTCTTTTTCAACCTAATCGATTTTCTGATGATGAGGAAAAGCTGATTCTCTGTCAGGTTTTAATTCCAGGTGAGGCTTAAACAACTTCTCCTCTGCTCCTGTGGCAGAAGGAAGCTCCAGCCATGTGCTCATGACACAATCCCACGCTGTGGAGGCAGAGAGGGACAGGGCTGTGCCACAGCAATGCCACCCACGAGGGGGACAGGGCTGTGCCACAGCAATGCCACCCACGAGGGGGACAGGGCTGTCCTTGTGGCCCTTGCAGGAACTGATTGGGCAAATCCTGCCAGAAAGCCACAGCTGACATTTCCTGGGACAAAACTTTCTCCAAAGCAGACACAGATGGAAGCAGACACATCCCACGGCTCCTGCCACATTTTCCTCCCTGCTCACCCCACATGGATCAAGACCTCCTGGCACAGAGAATTCGCTCTCATTCCCAACACCCAGCATGAAGAAGAGTTACCACTGCAGTGACACGACCTTCAGCTGCTGGCAGCCCAGACATTTCCTTCTGACAGCTCCCACATTCACCCTCAAATTATATGTACTGTATATGACTGTTAAGAATAATCACAGTATTTGCAGTGGTGTGTTAGGCACCAAATTATGTATAGGCAAAGCGATTAGAGAGCAGAACAAAGTGGTTGTTCATGCAGCTAATGGCCAAAGTACCACTATTTTCCATCAAGACAATTTGCAGCCAGAGCAGCATCTTCTCACTCCCCAGCCAGGAGCAGCTTTGCGTGAAATCTTCAAAAACAACTCTGTTATCACAAGTCTCAACAGCAGAGCTCCGAGGGGGTTGGAACAGCCTTGATAGTCTTTAATTCTTCTCACCCCACTGCCTTTCCCTCCTGTCCCAAGTGCTTCCCTCGGGGAGATGTGGCTGAGTGTTGCTGCAGCCAAGTTGTGTATCCAGCGCTTAATGGCATTACAACTTCTGCTGACTCCCATCTTTGGATAAAAACCTGCTCTTTAGGTTTGTTTACTAAAAATCAAAATCAATAACCATCTCAGCTCGCTGTCCTACAAGGCTTCAGTGTCAACCTCGCATTCAGAGCCCTGTTTTCCAGGAGGATGCCGGAATATGCTCAAACCATACACAAAATCTGTGTCTTCCGCCTTTGCCAGAGTGTTGTCATGGATAAAACCTTTGGGTTCAGGTCCACCCTGAGCTTCTCCCTCCTTTTTTTCCACGGGTCTTCTCCAAAAAGCCAAGCACCTGCTTTCTAAATCCTGTCCAAGTGTGAGCTGGAAGGAACTTCCCTGTGCCAGGCTCTTGGAAATAACAGATCCAACACAGCAATTACTCCAGTGAAACCAAGAGGGAAATTAATGGCATATTGTCCCATGGGGTAGGAAGGAAACACCAGAACTTCTAGGGAGATGAGGAGTCTCAGAACCTTGGACCAGGGATGGAGAAGGTGCAGGAACTGCATGGAAGGAAGGGATGAGGCTTTGGGATCAGAACAGGAACACTGATGCCCTTGCTAGCTCTCGCTCCAAGGTTGATGGAGCTGCCAGGAGGTACAGCATGTTCTCTCCTATTGATCTATCAATGTCTGCTCTCCAGAGGAGGGATTACTCACTTCTGATAACGTAGCAAGGTTGCCTCTGATGAAAATCAATGGCTCTGACTACCCAGCCTTCATTTAATTACATCACGCTGCAAATCCGGCGGGAGCAGAGCGGGGACGTTCTCCAGCACCACCTCTGCTCCCTGCTCCTCTCCCCAGCTCTCCACAAGCACCTTCCCAGGATTATCAAGACAAATGGCCTTGACAAGAGGAGTTTTGCTGTCTGATGTGCAGCCAAGGAAAGGACACGGGGACTTCTCCATCACCTTGGCCCACAGCTGGCAAAGCTGGCCAGGAAGAGAAGGACACCAGAGAAGTTCAGCCACATTCCTGGCAATTAGCTCTGGGGGAAGGAGGATTGGATTAAGACTGAGTGTGAGATCAGGCGGCTTTTTACAAGCTAAATAAGCAACAAGCAGTTTGAGAGAGATTTTTCCCCCTGTTTACAAGGCCAACCAAGGCCAGGTTAATTAATCTCTCTTTCCAGCTGCCCTTCTCACTAGGGCTTGTTCTTCACTTTGAGCAAAACACCCGAGACAGCTGCTCAGATCTCTCACATTGCAGGGTGATGAAAACAAAGGCACAGATGAAAATTGCTTTAGAGCTTAGCCTCTTAGAGAAAACAAACGTGCCCGTGCTGTAATTAGGACTAGGCAGGCAGGAAAAGAACCAGATCTTTGACCGGTGCTTAACAGGGGAGAGTAAATAAAAATAACAACAATCCCTTCCCACACACACACACACACAGAGCACACACAGAGGCACAGACCCAGGCAGGCCTATTTTCCTGGAGCTCACAAAAGAGGGTGGTTCATCTCTCTTGATCCTCTCACAAAGGCACATCCCAGCCCAGGCTGTGGCTCTGTGCATGCTAAACCCAGCAGCGGTGCCCTATCAAAACGAGGCGTTCAAACACACTCTGCTGCCCCCGGGGAGAGTTTAGAGCCGGCAGAACCACGGCGGTTCAGGAATTGCTCCGAGCTGTTCAGCTCCAAGAGCCGGGGCTGCAGTGCAGAGCATCATCTGAAGCGGTGGCACAGCCCCTGCCGTGCTCCCAGCCAGCAGCTGGACATGCCAGCACTGCCATTTGGAGCTGCCCTGCCTCCTCCTCCTCCTCCTCCTCCTCCTCCCCCAGACATGGTTTAAGGCGTTTAGTGGCAAAGATAAATTCTCCTGTGTTTGTTTCAATGAAAATGTCCACGGCAATGTTTTGTTCCAATCGCCATTAACAGCACAATCAGAGCTGTGAGGCCTCAGCCAGCCCTCCCCACATGAACATCCTCCATCCTCAGCTCATCCCAGCTCCTTTCCCAGTGTTTATGTGGAAAACAGGAGGCAAAAGCACAGCAGGCACCAGCAGCAGACACTTCCACAGCCCTGCAGCCAGCCACGAGCTAAACCCAGGAGCTGTGGTGCTTTAACACAGCTGGCAAACATCTGTGTGAGAGTTTCCTGGCTGGGGAGGGCTGCAGGACGCTAAAAACCCTAAGTTTGCTGGGGTTTGGGTAATGGGGTTGATGGGCAGCAGGATCTATCTGGCTGTCCAGAAATCTCAGTCAGCACCAGGCTCTGCCCTGTCCCAGGAAAACATTTCTACTCTCACCAACCCTGGGGACAGCAGCCACAAAATGCCAAAAAACACAGGTCAGAAAGTGGAATAGCTCAGATGGCAGAGCTGCCTGGCTGCAGGAGGGGCTGCAGGTCCAGCAGAGCTGCAGAGATGCTCTCACAGGAGGTGTCTGCCTTTCTCCTCTTTCAAGGTCTCCTTTCCAAGCACGTCCTCTCTGCCAGCCAGGCTTGGAGCACCAGGCAGGTGCCAAAGCCTTGAGTCACCAGGCTGAGAGCCCTGCCAGAGCCTGGCATGTCCCCGAGGGCTGGGGACAGGGGGAAGGAGCAGTCTCCATGTGTGCTCGCTGCTCCTCAGCATCCAGACGTCATCTCCAACCCACTTGCTGAAAGGCTGACGCATTTCCAGGGAGGAATAAGACACCCTTAGGAACAGCTCTTCCTCCTCAGCAAGGGTGGCCAAAGGAATTGCCAAAAATACGAGTTTCTCGAGGTTTTTGTGAGGGCTCTGCTGGCAAAAGGACAGGCTGCCACTCCAGGGAAAGGGGCTGTGGAGTGAGGTATTAATCCTACAAACACAGGGGCTAAAGGCTGCCTGGTCAGGAATTATCAGCAGGTTTTGGTTGGAAGGATAATGGCAGCGATTCTCAAGTGAGAGCTCTCTAAGAAAAGAAGACAGAGGAGGGAAAAATACCCTTAATTTCTAGATTATCTTCTTTCTTAGCTCCTTTGCTATCAATTGCTTTGAGAAGTGGCTGTGGATATCAGCAGACAATCTATATTCCTTTTCGTTATCCCCGGCTGTGGAACAACTCAAGAACAGGAAAACTGCTCCTGGCCCTGTGACCTCGGAGATCAACTCCCCTTTCTGTGCTGTCAACACCAGGACAGAGCTAAGTTACCAAGAGCACATTCCCAAGATTCTTTCCTCAAATGTGGCTCAAATTGGCTAATGCATTAGGAGATTACTGGGGTGGAAAGGGCAGGAGGGATGGACGGAATGCAATCACAAGGGCCTCATTTCTCCTGGAAGCTCTATTAATGGCCAAGGAGCCCTTTGGCACATAGATAAGCCCAAGGCAGAGGGGAGCAGTGAGGGAGACAGAAGGAAAATGCCTTCAGGGATTGATGCATTTCCATTCCACTGGCAGCTTGTCCCAGGCTTTCCCTGCACCAGCATTCCCACAGGTGAGGGGACAACTCCCTGTCACACACAGCAACAGTTGACCAGTAATTAATCCCAGCGCCAACACTGCCTGAACCTCTCCCACTCCTTCCACGTTCATTTATTTAATTTATTTAATTTATTGCTGTATTATCGCCAGACTCACGAGTTAACTCCTCTCCACACGGCTGCAAATGGGAAAGATCTGGAAGTTATCCCAGGGCCGTGTAAGACAGGAAATCATTTCCCACGTCAGGTCCTGAGGCTGGCTTTGATCATGCAAACACACACAAATCAATTGGCTGCAGGATGGATGCCAGGGGTGGGCGACAGGTATTCCAGAGACCCACATGCACAGCTGCTGGAGCCTCTGCACCGGGAAGAACATCCCTTCTCCTGGCTGACTTTGATGGAAGGATGCCAGCTGGCATCAGGGAAGATTTATCCCTTGTCACACAGCTCCTCTGCAGAGCTCGACAGCAGCGCTGGGAACACTCACGCCCAGGAGCAAAGTCTCCTTAAGTGGATTCAGCAGACCTGGGCCAGTTCTCAGCTTCAGGAGCCTCTGGCCTGGGATGGCATGGCCCTGAACGTGGCACAGCTCAGTCTGACTGGATTTAGTTCAGAGCTCCACACTCGCACCCTCTGCTGTGCCGTTTCCTCCCTCTGAGCTCTTCCAGCCGAGCTTGTTAAGCCTCATCACAAACTGTAAACCTCAACCCCGAGTTCCAGCACCGCCCCGAGCTCGCCACCCAAGCGTTGGGAGATCTCTGCACGACTCCAGCAAATCATTTAATCCCAGTGCCTCCTCTCCTCCAAGGGATAATTCCTCCTCTGTTTATTAATCTCTGGGATGAAGTCCGTCACCAAATTAAGGCATTGGGGGGGTCCCTGGCCATGCAGACGGGGTCCAGCCACGATGGAGACTCAGAGATGTCAGATGTGCTCCACAGGAGCCACACCAGGCGAGGATTAATTCCCCAGAGAGTTCTCCATGAGCTCCCGAAGGCTGATGAGAGCACACGTGCAGCCGCAGCACGCGGCGCTGACCGAGCAGCTTATCGCCTTCCCCTCGGCTTATTACACCTCGGCAGCTTTGTATCTGGGAAAAAGGAACACCGGGAACCCATCTCAGAGCCAGCTCTCGAGCAGGGCTGGAGCAGCTCTGAGAGCAAAGAGCTGAGATAAACACAAGCACTGTTTTGTTGGGGCTCTTTATCTCCCCGAGGGGTCTGTGCGGGCACAGATAGCTCACCAGGGCTCTGTGCTGGCAGCTTCCCGCGGGGAGAAGGCTGCTGATTCCTGGAAAAAAAGGCAGGTGTCCATCAATTCCCTGAGTGGGGTCACCAGGTGCTCCCCCAGCACCCCAGGAGCAGCCAGCAGCCCAGGGGAACAGGAGGATTTATAGGGGGGTGAAGTTACACCCTCAAGTTTCAGCAGGCACTAGGGGGGACTCTTCTTCCCCTGGGGACTCCAGGGAAAAGTCCCTGTGGGGATGATGGAGGAGGAAGCAGGCTCAGGCCCAGCAGTGTGTCTGGAGCTGCTGAGCTGAGGTGTCAGGAACAGGAGGAGGTCCCTGTCACTGTAGGGCACAAGGCCAGGCTGGCACAGCCATGCTCGGCTGAAGAGGCTGCAGCTCCCTGCCTGCTCCCCAGCCAGCTCCAGGACACAAAACAAAGATGTCAGCTCCTGGTGACACCCAAATCGCAGTTTAGGGGAGCCCTGGATCTGTCAGGGAACAAATCCCTAACCCTAGGCTGCCTCCAGAGCTCTGCAGATGGCTCAGGAACTGCTGGGATGGGTTTGGGAATGTGGGGAGGGAGAATCCTCCTGAGCTGCCAAACGGAGCTGTGGTGGAAAGAGAAATGTGAAATTAATGGAAATGGTTTCTCTCCTCCTCAAGGAGCCTCTGGCCAAAGGGCTGGGAAATCACAGCCTCTCCTGCCTGCTCTGTGCCATGAGATCCAGGAGGGGAGGAGAGGAGAGGAGAGGAGAGGAGAGGAGAGGAGAGGAGAGGGAGAGGAGAGGAGAGGAGAGGAGAGGAGAGGAGAGGAGAGGAGAGGAGAGGAGAGGAGAGGAGAGGAGAGGAGAGGAGAGGAGAGGAGAGGAGAGGAGAGGAGAGGAGAGGAGAGGAGAGGAGAGGAGAGGAGAGGAGAGGAGAGGAGAGGAGAGGAGAGGAGAGGAGAGGAGAGGAGAGGAGAGGAGAGGAGAGGGAGAGGAGAGGAGAGGAGAGGAGAGGAGAGGAGAGGAGAGGAGAGGAGAGGAGAGGAGAGGAGAGGAGAGGAGAGGGAGAGGAGAGGAGAGGAGAGGAGAGGAGAGGAGAGGAGAGGAGAGGAGAGGAGAGGAGAGGAGAGGAGAGGAGAGGAGAGGAGAGGAGAGGAGAGGAGAGGAGAGGAGAGGAGAGGAGAGGAGAGGAGAGGAGAGGAGAGGAGAGGAGAGGAGAGGAGAGGAGAGGAGAGGAGAGGAGAGGAGAGGAGAGGAGAGGAGAGGAGAGGAGAGGAGAGGAGAGGAGATGGCTCAGCCACAACCCCAGCACCATGTCCTGACCCACAGCTCTGAGGTCCCCACAGGTCACAGCTCACGCCCCAAAAAGAGGAAGGTGAGAAATGCAATGCCATGGCCAAGAGCCCTCCCTGACTCTGGGAAAACACCTGGCTCTCACACACTGGCCACAGGGGCTGGGAAGGTGAGCTGGGCAGGGAAAGGATTTAACCCAAGGTAGCCAAAGGACTCAGATTTAACCCAGGCAGGCAGCAAAAGTTCAACCACATCCAGTGCTCAGTGGGGCTGAGCTCCAGCCACCAGCTCAAGGCTAGCCCAGGGTGCCTGGCTCCCCTCTTTTAGCTCAAACTCAGGACAGACTTCTCCTTTCTTCCCCTGGCACGGGTCAATCCATGGAAATGAGCTCCAACACGAGGCACATTGCTGGAATATGCTTAGAGATGCAGTTTAAGGAAACCAACTGCATCCTGGAGCCCCAGGCAAGCTCCCTGCGGAGAAAACACCAACAGTGGTGTAAAGCAGCTAATTCCTTTTATTTTTGATCCTCTTGGGCTGAGGGGAGCCAGGAGGTGAGGGTGGGGTGGGCACTGTGCCCCATGTTGGCACCACCACTGCATCCTCAGGCTGCAGGTGAGCTCCCCTGCCTCGACAGCAGAGCGTGCAGAGGGAGAGTTTCTAATTAAAATAAAAGACCTCAGAAAGCTGCTTTGGAAAGAAATAATTTAAAGGGGAAAAAAAAATAATTAGGGAAAGAAAAAAAAAACCCAACAAAAGAAAAGAACATATCTCAATTGCAAAGTTCCTGCTTGAGCCGTTTCATTTCCATTTTGCACCACAATAGGAGGAGAGCAAACAATGGCTGAGAGGAAGCAGCCTGATTGTGGGGAGGCAAAGCGCCACGCTCGTTTTTCATCAAACGTGGGTGAACCCGATGAAAAAAATAAAAAAATATAAATATATCCATTTCCTCACTTCATTTTATGACCCCCTACCAAAGAAAAAAACCAAAACAGCCCCTCAGGACAGCTCATTGCAGCTCCTCCCCACAGCCTCAGAGCTGCTCCAGCTTCTTCTCTCCCACTTCCTCCCCAGATTGGAAGATTTGGGAAGCAAAGGTGCAGAAAAGGGCCATTCCAGGGCCACCATTCCCGGTGCCACCAACGGGCTGGAGATGGAGAGACGCGCTCATCCCACCCGAGAGCAGCGAAGAGGAGGAGAACGAAGATAATTCCGCCGGCATCACTTGCAGCAGGGCCAGCAGGGCCTCCCTTCCCAGCAGGGTGGCTGTTCAGGGTGACAGCTCCGGGTGACAGCGTTCGAGGGGATCCACCACCGCCGCTTCCAGCGTTGCCAGGGCGACAGGCGCTCGGTACAGCGTGTGAAACACTCCATTCGCTTATTGATTGAGCCGCCGTCAAATTCAATCACAAGCGAAAATGGATTTTTTAATGCGACTATTAGCTGCTTTTGAAAGGCAAATTGAGTTCAGTTATACCGAGTCAGCCATCAAAAAACAATTTGCCATCAGCCAGACGGGCCGGAGAGGAGCTCGGCCTGGAGAGGCGGCTGTGCACGTGGGTTGGGAGATCCGAGATGGGAACTCAGGGGAAATATGACTTTTCCTCCCCAAAAATGCCCTGGGTGAGGAAGGTGAGGTTAATGCTGGGCTTTGAGGGGCTGGCAGGGATACAGCTCCTTGTGGGATCCACAGCTGGAAAGGAGCAGAGGTTCAAGGAGGGATTTTAGGTATAGATTTCATCCCAAAAACCCAAGCAGGGCTTCAGGGCAAGCATGGCGAGGCTGACCCCAAATACTGGGGAGCCAGGAGAGAAGGACACACAGCCCACTGTCCCGTGGTGAAGCCCAGCCAGTGTCACCTCCTCCCCACAGCCACCACAGCTCAGCAAAGCTCATTTCCTTCCAGCCGCCGGAAAATAAGATTTTTCCCTCGCTGATTAGGGAAGCAGATTCTCATTACTATGTTAAGTGAGGATCAATATCGCAGCCAAGTCTGAAATCAGCCCTGTCTGGAGAGGTGCTGAGTGCACCAGTTTCCCCAGTCTGGGGCTCAGCAGCATCTCTGGGGGGTTTGGACAGCGTTGTTCCAGGATGGAGATGGAAGAAGGAGGTGGAGATGGAGATGATGGAGATGGAGATGGAGATGATGGAGATGGAGATGGAGATGGAGGAAGGATGTGGACAGGACACAGCAGTTTTTAACTGAACTTGAAGTTCACACAAAACTCTGCCAGATGTGGGTGGACTTGCCTGTACACATATATCTGTAAATAAAATCTTCTATATGTTAAAAAAACACATAAAAATAAATATATTTTCCCCCTCCAGAGCTCGGGGACTATAATATAGCCCATTAATTATAAACCCATTGTTTTTAGATCTCCTGAGAACCCTGCAATTAATAAATAAAAATCCAGCTTCACTTCGGGGTGCTGCCTTTCCCAATTCTCCTCTCAATCCCACGAGCAAACTCCCAGGCCTTGTTAAACACTTGCAGGAGCAGTCCAGGAATTTCTATAGCAGCATAATCCAAAGATCTGCTTTCAAAGAGCCTCTGCTTCCCGCAAAGCTCCAGCCTCAGCTAATGAGAGCTTAACCACATGTTTGTGGCGGATGAAATAGTATCATTTTGCAATTATTATCATTCAAACATTATTTATTTAACCCGCAGCCACATTATATTGACTGCAGAATTGCTGTCATTTTTACTTTTGATGGCTCTCTTATTGAGCTGAGCATGAAGAATTGTGCTCGGTGTCCCCAGCGTGGGAGAGACTTTCCCTGCTGGCTCACCCTCTCCCCAGCCAGGTCCGAGTCTCTGCCCCAGTGTTGGTGGCGTTTTGTACCAGAATCCCCCAAAAATGGGTGTTTTCCCATCTTTTTTTCTGCTCCACCTTCCTCTGCTGACCATATTTGGGGAATTAATCTGTTCTGACCACCAGCATAAAGCGCTGTGCACCACAGAGTCACAGAGAAAGGTGGATTTGGTGCCACTTTTGTGCCCCAGCAGCTCTGAAAGCTCCTCTGTAAGAGCTGCAGAGGGGTGGCAGAGGCTGAGGAGCTCTGTGCACCCCACAAAATCCAAATGTGGGGATAACAGACAGCCTTGGGCTGAAAACCCTTCTCCAGGGAAGCAGCAGGATGAGCCTCAGCCCAAACCCCTGGGGTTTGCAGCAAAATAAACACCAAGGGGTGCTCAACTCAAGGTCTGAATGCCAGCAGGGTAAAAAAACTCTGCCCTCCCTCTCTCTCCTGGCCCTGGCTCTTCTCTCCTGAAGCCTTGCAAGATGTATTCACACAACAGGAAATCCAACATTCCCCTTCGCCTTCTTCTTTCTTCCTCTCTTTTAATTTTCCCCAAATGTAAATGAGGAAGTCATCTCTCCTCCGGTGATGAAACATCTGCCTGGAGAAGCTTGCAGTGCAATGCAACATATTTTGATCACTGCTACATCTAATTACAGAGGAGAGAAGAGAAAAATCACAAAGCAGGGCTTGGGACTTTATTTTATTTCCCCCCAAAACACAAGGCATCTGAAAAATAATGGGAAAACAGCAGCACTGACAATCAGAGCAGAGGCAGCTTCCTCATCAGGCTTGAAAAACAGCAATGGAATACAGAGCCTGCATGGGAGGAGAGGGATTTCTGGGTGAGATAGGGGAAGATTAATTGCTCGTAGGGACAAGGAATTGGAATCTTGGTGTCCTCAAAGCCAGAGGCTGCTCCAGCCAGGCTGCTGCAATCTGGCTGCACATCCATCCTTTGGGGCTCACCAAGAGGTGTCCAAGTCAGATCCTTGCAGCTCCCTCACTCCTATTTCAAATCCCAGGGGAAGGAGGGACACGGGGGAAGAGCCCTAAAGAGCAGTTCATGGTCACAGGTTTCAAGACCCTCCAAGCACTTGATGCAGATGGGGAATCACAAGATGCAGAGGGAGAAAAGGCTGGAGCTCAAAACTGGGATGCAGTGGCTCAGCCCGGAGAGGGACAGCGATTCTGCTCCAGCAGCAGCTCCAGGCTCTCGCAGGGAAGCTCTGGAGATGCTCAGGCACAGCTCCAACCTGGCACCGGCAGGGGCAGAGCCCTCGCCTTGGCCTCGGCTCCTGAAGTGACAACGGGAGAGGTGTCAAAGGCACCGCAGGCAGCGCCACCCACACCCCGCAGCATTCCAGAGGGGCTGATTGCTTCCCTTGTTTATCTCGGAAAAAAATCCACCGAGAAGCGCCGGTGGGGCGCAGCCTCCAGCCGCTCGAGGATGTTGTTCACCGCGGGAAACGGAGCTTTTAGAACTTCCAAATAGAGCCCTAATCATAATCTTTGCTATTTCCCTGTCTTGCTCTTCAAGCTCAAAGGGAGTCCATGGCTAAGCAGCAACAAACAGCACCTCTAACGAGACCTTTCATGGCAAGGAACCAAGGCCAGCACCGGGGGAGCCTGTTCAGCAGCCTCACTGGAGGAACGCTGACAGGTTGTTTATAGCAGCTTACAGAAAGGCACTGCAAAATAAACAGGAGGCTACCTGCCTTCCACCCTGCTCCCACCCGCATTTCCAAGGGGAAACTTGATTTCCCTTCTAAACGTTTCGAGTTTTTAGAGGAGGAGAAACAAAACGCTGCCTGTGATGAATGGAGGCTGGCAGCTGGTGGGGACAGGTATGGCACTTCAAGCCGTGGGAAGCTGGCCCAAAACGCTCAGGCACTGCAAGGAAAACAAAAAAGCTGATGGGAAAGATGCCCACAGACAGGCAGGGGGGTCTCAAGTCCCAGTTTTTCTTCACAGGGATTTGTCAGCAGCGTTCTGCTGGCAAACAGGCGCTGGTCCATCCTGCCAGGCAGCTCTGCTCCAAAACAATTGCTCCAAGGATCGTCCTCGCCATTTCTTCTCCTGCCTGAGCGTGGAGACTCACAAGTGAGCATCAGGTGCCTGTTTAGAGCCAGCAAGATGCAATGGTTTGATCCAAGTCCATCTGCACGTGGAGAACGGGCTGAAAGAGCTGGAGCCCACGGAGCTCCTCACCACCGCGAGGAAAACAAACGGATCCACAGACACCCCGAGCCGCTCCTGAAAGGTCACATCCCTCCTCGCTGTGGGTTTCATCCAAGTCGTGTCTGTCGGGGAGAGAGAAAAACACAGCCCTGGGGCTGTCCAAGGTGGAATTAGTCCTCTGAGTTGTCCCCTGTGGGCACAGGCACGTGTGCTGGAGGGAGCGCGTTGTCACCTTGGCGGAGCGCCGTGCGCTCCCTCCTCGAGCACAGCCCGTGCTGACAAGGTCAAAAGCAAGAAGAAAACTCACCCTGGGCTAACGGGAGGCAGAGAGTCGGGAGATTAGTCACCACCCGGAGATGCGCGTTTCCTGGGGAATAAACCAGCTGACAAAGGGTGGAGGACATGAGAAAGGCAGGACGGTGTGGAATTCCATGCTGGAATTCAGTCCCTGGCTCTGTTCCCCTCTCTGCTTCCCTCTCTGCGTGTCCTGATTCACCTCCTGCTCCTCAGCTCCTCTCGGGGCACTGGAAGCTCTCTGGGGTTTGCCAAGGGCAAGTTCTTCCAAGCTCAACCCAAATCCCCGAGTCCCCCCGGGGTCAGAGGGAGAATTGGCCCTACCCCCTCCCAGGACAGGCAGACAGACAGACGTCCTTCCAGCCATTCCTGCTGTCTCCCAGGACACGGGAGTGTTCCCAAGCGGATCTGTCAGTCTATTTGGAGCATCGATGTTTGCCTAAGCAAACAGCTCGGAAAGCTCCACAAATAGCAGGAGGGTTGGTTAATTGGGAAGAAGGCAGAGAACCACAGAGCAAAACGCGTGCAGGCAGCGCCAAAGGCAGGGAAGAGCACGGCTGAAGGGATCTGGCCGCCCCAAGGGCACGTTTGCCCTCCATACATTGTTTTCTCGGTCCCAGCACCACTGTCAACAACACTTTCCGCATATGCAAATAGGACCATACTCCCGCAATTACATGGCAATCAGAGGCAAATTACATTCTTGCTGTTTACTTTCGGTGTCCTTAATTAATCCGGTTATTAGACGATTAATGAAGCTTGTTTGGTGAAAAACTCATAGCATTTACGGCGGGAGCTCACGCGTGCAGCCGGGCTGGCATCTGGCTCCGCATCGGCACGTGGGGACGGAGGCTGCGCTGTCCCCAAGGCCAGCAGAGCAGGGTGACACTGACACCAGCCCCGCAGGGCTCGGGGGGGGCTCGGGGGGCTCAGGGCTCGGCTTTTCCAGCTGTGCCTGCGCTCCAGGAGCTCAGTCCTGCAAATCGAGCCGAGCGCTGCATCCCAGCCTGGATACACCGCGCGCCTCCCCGCTCCTCTCCAAGAGCTGCAGGACCCACACCGGCAGCTCCCACCGCTCTGGAAGCTGCTGGAGAAGATTCCCAGATCCATAAAAATATTCCCAGCCGCTGGCCCCCGTCATCCCCCTCCCCAGGCGGCTCCCAACGCCCCCTGCCCTCCCCAAAGGTCACCCCAGCTCGTGTTTGGTTAAGCTGCCGATAATGAAGTGGCATGTTCATCTAATGATCAAATTGCCGCACCACGACCATGAAAGGCTGAGGAGAACTAATTAAGAAGCTCATTTGCATACTCCAGCGTTTCCGGTGCACGTATGGGGTTCCCATAGCAACCAGTACAAAAGCCGGTGATGGTGTGTGGGTTTTAGTGGGTTTTGAGTGCTGCTCCTTCCCTTTGTCATCCGCCGCAGATCACAAAGGCTCTGCGAGGAAGGTGCGGTGACACCGGGCTGGGGAGGGACATTTCTGCACAGCGAGGGGGGGCACAAACCAGCTGAGAGCACAGCAGGGGCTGAGCCAGCTCCCAGCGCCACCAACTCAGACACCTGAGCGGGGAGCAGCGATTTGGGGCTGAGGACACACTCGAGCAGAAATCCCTGGCCTGGCGCTGAGCTATCCAAAACTTTCCTGAGTCACTTCGTGCTCGGCTCCAGAGAGGAGTTTTGCAGGGATTGCAGCAAATCCCGCAGCATCCCCGCGCCCTGAGGCGGGTCTGGCTGCAGGGAGCTCAGGGGAGCGCTTAGAGCACCTGGGACATGGGGACACTGTGGGATGCGACCCTAAATGCTGCACCCCAGGGCGGGAGGAAGGAAAGCAGGGACGGCCAGGTGAGGGTGACAGCTCGAGTCGCAGCAGGTTCCCCGCAGTGCGGCGCAGTCCAGCCCCGGCTCCTTCCATCATGTCACTTTTCCTAAGCACCGAGATTTCTTTTCTGCTTTGTATTTCTGGCAAGAAACCTTTGCATTTAGATAAGGACTAAAGCCCGGAATCAGATCTGAACTCTGCAGCAGAGATCAACATTTTAATGAATTAAATATATTCCAAACTAAATGCAACCTCTTAGCGCTCGCATTTTTGAGTGAGACCAACTTAAAGAAAAAGCCAACAATCCAACTCATTCCAGCTCTCCCCGGCTGCGAACTGGCCACGGGCCAATCAATTATCTTGAATTTATTCGTTATTCAACTTCCCTCCAACAGGCAATTTCCAGGCTGTGAATTGCAGGTGAGCGGCTCCTCCGGCCGCGGCTGCACTCTCATTCCAGCCCAGTTTGCCGGCACTGGTTGCACTGGTTTCACTGGTTTCACTGGTTTCACTGGTGTCACTGGGCTGCCCAGCCAGGCAGGACACTGCGGCTGACACTTCCAGCATCAAACAGAGCCAGGGGGACTGGAGGGGCGAGAGCTGTTTGACATCCAGCAGCAGCAGTTTACAGACGCAAACAGAGCCCCAGCATCTCCCCAGGGCTGCGCGGCGCTGTCAGGCCTGGGAAGAGACGTTTAATTCCTCGCTGTTAATTCGTGGCTGCGCAGGGAGGGCAGAGCTGCTCCAGCACAGCGTTTGGGCTCAGGGAGCAAAGGCTGCGGCTGAACGAGGAGCTCTGCGTGTCCACGGATGTTTGCTGGGGTGGGAAGGGCAGTTTGGGGAGTGGGGATGTCAGGAAAATGAATCCACAAACACCAGAGGTTTGTGTCCAAAAAGGAGACAAGGAGTCCTGTAATTTTATTCAGGAATAAAGGAGAGGTCATGGGCATTTCCCACGGGGTCTCTCACATTAATAGAGGATGCAGCCTCTTTTTATCCTGATTTTCCTGCTGCATTTCCCTCTCTTTCCCCATTGGCTGAGTTACTGGAGAGGTAAAGACTTCCCAAATTGCCAAATATAGACCCCATTCTAATATACATCTCCCCTTCTTTTCCTTGTGACTGTTCTTTCAGCCAAATCCAGGGATTCAGCACAGTCTTGGGTGAGTCAATCAGTGGAATTCCTACGGAATTTATGGTTCCTTCCCATTGCTTCTTTCCCCTCTCAGTGTCTGGCTTTATCTACCAGCAGACTCAGTTAGTTTCTAAGGACAATCCCTTCTCACTCCTTTCAGAAAGAAGCCAAGGAACACCAAAAAGGCAGCAGAAGCAGCCCAGCTGGTCCCTCCTGCAGCCCCAACCACAGATCAAACCCCAGAGCTCTCAACCTCCTCCTCAAACACCTCACCTCACTATTTCCCACTCAAACCAGGATCTTTTCCTCTGTCCCCAGCCTACCCAGCGTCCTGGAACGAGCTCCAAACCCGTCAAGCTGGAAGAAGTCCCCTTGCCCATCCAAAGCTTTCTCCTCCCCTAACATTGTTTTCATTTCCCCCTCCCCCCCGTTTTTTATCCTCAATAAAAACATAATTACAGGCTTTTAAAAAAAGCAAATTATAGTGACATACTTTAATTATCTCCAAGCAATGGAGGACTAAATTACACAGTCAGGGAATCGGAGGTTACCTAAAAATAAAAGCAAGAAGCTTCATTAAATGCTAATTGCAGCTTTCACCACTGAAGTGAGATTTCAACACAGACCACCATTGACTCACTGGGCCCTACAAGAGAACACTGGGGCTGGGGAGAGACCCTTGGGTACACAGCAGGTTCCTCCATCCGTGCCTCCAGCCACAGGGAATGCTCCAGAGGAGCTCCAGAGGCTCCACTCTAACCACAGGGCTGGGTGATCACACCTCCCAGTGTCCCCTCAGCCCCACGCAGAGGCACTGCCCACCCTCCCAGCAGCACTGAGGGGCTCAGCACAGCTCCTCCAATGCTCCAGTTTTCCCCAGAGCTGCTCCTGCACCATGAAGGGAACCAGAGAATCCACCTCAGCTTTGCTGCCCTCTGCTCTGATCCCAAATCCCACCTTGCTCTGAGCATCACTCAGCTCTCCTGGGGCTAAAACAGCACCTTGGGGCTAAAACAGCACCTTGGGACTCTCCTTGGGAGAAAAGAGCTGCATGCAGTCCTCTCCTCCCACCCTGTCCAAACCAAGGGCTGCTCCAGCCCTGTTCTTCCCATCCCCTTCCTCCAGATTTCCTCCCTGAGGAGCTAAAATCAGAGCTCCCCAAGCCCAGAGGGGCAGGAGGCTGATTTCCCCCCAGAGGGGCAGGAGGCTGATTTCCCCCAAGACACGGCAAGTGAGGCATGAGGTGGCAGGCAGGCTGGAAAACTCACAGGGAAATTATCTTGTTTTTCCATTTCCCATCGAGTTGGCCTAATTATGCCACCGAAGTCTGTAATTTGCCTCTCACAGAAGAGAGTTAATGACTGGTTCCAGGCTGCTGCTGCTGCTCCAGGCGGGGGCACAGCTCCCGCTGCAGCCCCCAGCTGTGCCCTGGGACCCCAAAAATTCCCTCTTCTCCCTGGAGAAGGGAGCTCAGGAGAAGAGCTGGGGATTGGGAACAGCAGCCAAGGACAACAGAAAGTTCCAGGAGGCAGGAAGATACCAGCAGGGGATGGAGGGAGCTGGCACCAGCCCAGGGCTTTTTCCTTGCCACTTCTCAAAGTCCCAGAAAAAGTGAAAAATCTGCAGGTCAAGCACTCGGGGAGCTCAGACAATTATCGTTGTTTAAATTCAACAGCCCTTCACAGAAATAAGAGGAAAATCAGACGAAGCTTTAAAAGCTCCCTAAGAGCTTTTAAAGCCCTGAGGGAGGTGAGGAGGAGAAACTATGGCATCAATTTCCGGACAGGCACCTCATTTAAAAAAAAAAAAAATCCACAAAATACCAAAAAACTAGGAATGTGATATCCAGGAGTCAGAATCCACTTTGCTCTTCTCCTCAGCTACAGGCAGAGCAACACTCAAAAATATTAAGCAAAGCAGATAAGCAGAATCTGGATCCTCACTGGTCCCATGAACTCTTTGCTGCAACATCCACAGCAGAGCCTGGCTGGATCCCCATCCATCTCACTGGCTTACAGACTGCTCCCTCTTAATTAGCTCCCATAATCAAATAGGTGCTTGGAATTAAACAGCACTGTGTGGTGAAGTGCTGGATAAATGAACCAGCCGGGTTGGGAGGTCACTGCAGCCACCACTGGAATGGGCTGGGAGGAACTGAGGTCCTTCAGCAGCTCAGGATGGGTTTGGGGTGACAAAAATGGGGCCATCTCTGGAGGCTCAGAGCGAGGGGAGGCAGGGGGAGGCTGGAATTCAGTCAGAATTCAGTCAGAATCAGCCTTTCCAGTCACTATCCGGCAGAATTCGGGGTGGAAGCTGCTTGTGACACAGTCAGAGCAGAATCTCCCAGCCAGAAGCAGCACCAGAGACATCAACTCGGGTTTTCTCAGAGCCCTCTGAACCAGGCAGTGCCTCACATCCCATCCGACAGTGATGGATGCGCTGAGAGCCGAGCAGCTTTTCCTCCTGAGAAGCTCTTTTGACAAGTATGATCTTATCAAAGTTCCAAGCTTTTCATTAGGCTGCTTTTCTTTTTTTTTTTTTTTTTCCTTTTTTAACTCCTGCCTTCAAGCCAGGCTCTGTCCCCTGTGCTCAGGCAGGGAATGATTCCGTTTCCCTCTGTCACCAACCCCCGCTGAAGCTCCCGTGGGGCTGAGGTGCCCCACAGAGCCCAGGGTGTGAGCAGAGCTGGGATTAACCCACAAATGGGTCTAGAAATGTGCAAAATCCAGGGGTGACATCACACGGGCTCAGAGAGCGGGGAATGCCAGCAGTTTGGGGTTGGGGGAACAGGGACAAAGGGACAAAGGGGCAAAGGGACAAAGGGACAAAGGGACAGGGACAGACCTGACCCCCTCCCAGGCCAGGTCACCACTTCCACTGAAACAGAGCTTTTCCAGGAGCTGGAGGCACCCAGCACCTCTCTCTGCCTCCTTTCCCCCTCTCCCAAAAGAAAGAGAAGCTTGGAGCTTCCTCCTCTCACCCAGCAGCCAACACAGGGAATCCTTGGAATGTCCAGTCCAGAGGCAGAAACAGCAGCAGCCAACGCCCCAAACTGCCCCAAATTGCCCCAAACTGCCCCAAACTGCCCCAAAACAGGCACAGCCCCGACTCTGGGGACAACCCCAGCTGTGCCACCCCAGGGAAAGGCTGGAGTCAAGAAGAGGAACCAGAGCTGCTTTTGAGAGTGGGCAATGCCCTGATCAGCCCAGGATCGTTCAGGTTGGGAAGGGGATCTTCCAGTCCAACCCTTGACCCAACAGTGCCAAGGCCACCACGTCCCCAAGTGCCACATCTGCACAATTTTTAAATTAATCCCTGCAGGGATGGGGACTCCAGCGCTTCCCTGGGCAGCCTGGAGGGGTGGAAAACCCTGGAAAATCTCTTCCCCTCTGCTCCATCCCTGCAACACCCCGGGGAAGAGGAAATGAGGAGGAATCAGCCCTTTCTGCCCCAAACTTGCCCAAAACCCTGTGCTTTGCCCCAGACCAGGGATATCCCAAATTCCCCTCTCCCTGTCCCATCCCCTGTCACAGGGATTCCTTTGCAGCTGCCTGGAATCTCCAGGAAAGCCTGGAGAGGAAGGACACCAAGCCCTGAGCTCCCCCAGAGCTTTTGGCCACCCAAAAACCTTCCCTGCCACCTCCTGAAACCAAGTCACCAAGAGACAGCAAACGCCGAGTGCAAAACCAGGGTCTTTTATTAGAAATCTCCTCGTATAAAAATGATCATGCTCTACACAGTCATCGAATAATTCATAAACATCCAGGCACTGAACTTCGTTTTTTTTGTGTGTTTTTGATTTTTGACTGGTCAGTACATAAAGCAGACATATTTCAATCCATATGGTCATCACATACATTAAGGAACCACCTATAGAAATCAGCACTTTGAACACAGTCTAGGTTTTATTTTATTTTATTTTGCTGTCTGTTTTTTTATTTAAATGTAAATTTTAAGTATTTTTATTTATTTTTCCTTTTTGCAACATATAGAATTTGGTAGGATATGGGGTAGAGAGTGAAGAGGGACGGAGGAAGACAGGAACAGAAGAAAATGGAGGATTAAAAAAACCATAAAATAAAGAGAAAACAGAAGGTTCTGCACAACCACAAACAATCTCACAAATTCCAGAAAAGGGAAAATGTTGGGACTCTTCTTTTTTTCTTTTTTTTTTTGCCAAAATACAGGAGAAAAAAAAAACCCAAAGGCTTGCTGAAGTCCGTCCCCTCTCGCCCGTGCTGTCCCCCCGCTCCGCTGTCCCTCCACGGGAGCCATGCATCACCACCCTGGGCGCTGGAAGAGTTTGAGTGTTTCTTTATGGATTTTTTGCTGCTGTTGATGGTGTTTTTCCCCGGGAGCTCTGCCAGGCAGTCCCTGCAGGATTGTCCCCAGGCTGCCACCTCCCTGTCCTGTGCCGCTGTCCCTGGCAGGAGCTCGCTGCCTCTGCTCCCGGAGCTAAATGGCGTGGTTGCTGTAGCTGACGTAGGTCTGCTTGGTGGCCAGTGCTGGAAGGAGACACAGAGCTCACATGGATCATTAGCCCGGGCAACCTTCCCCTCCTGGCTCCTGTCCCATACCCCTGGCCTGGCCATCGTGGCAGGAGGTGGTGGTAGGGATGTGACAACTCATGGATCCAGACAGTGCTGGCACGTGGGATTGTCCCCTGAGCTGTGGCAGTGGGGCTGAGCCCCTCTGAGGGCAGTTGATCCCAAAAAGAGCCCCCAGATGAGCCATGAGCCATGGCAATGTGGTCTCAGCCTCCCACTCGCTTCCCTCACCAACCCCAAACACCCAGACCCACAGGTGCTGCACCTTCCCTAAGCTTGTCCCCGCCAGAGCACGATTTGGGGTCCCAGCTGGGTGTCCCACCCCCCTGCCCACCTCTCCACGGCACAAAACCAGCCAGCCTGGCTGTCCCCTCATCCAGGGGGTGCCAGAGGAGCAGGGTGAAGTCACAACCCTGCTGCCACCCCCCAGCTCCCCCAGCCCTCAGACACACAAAGAGAGGAGGCACCGATGGCTCCAAAGCCACCACACATCCCAGAGTGTCACTGGGGGGCACAGCAAAGCCACAGAGCAATGAAACCTCCCACTCCCTGCAGTGCCCTCGGTGGGGACAATGCCCTGCCGAGACCTCCCTGATGTCCCCAGGTCCCAGGGGGTCAGCAGGCATAAGGACACCCTCCAACCAAGGGCTGGGCACAGCTGGGACACTGTGAGCAGCACAAACGTGTCCCCACGGAGCCCACGGGGAGGGGACACTCAGTGCCTGGCTGGCAGTGGAACCTTGCTGCGGGTTTCCCACTGGTGTTCCCAGATAACAATTAGATAGAGCAGAAGGAATCGGAGCTGACAGAGCTATTTGTTAGCCGCGATGTTTTCGTAGCCGATCTGCCCGTATCAAAGCCCTGTGAATTATTTATTCTGTTGTTTATTTAAGGGTACGTGACCCGGCAGTGACAGAGTGAAAAATGTCCCCTCGGTGCTGCGCTGACGTCCCCCTGTGCTGCTGCCATGCCCATCCCTGCCTGGGCACACCCAGGAGCTGCCAGCCCTGCTCCTCCCGAGCTCCCCTGCCCCATGTGGGATGCTGGAGGGATGTGGGATGTGCAGATGGAGCTCAGCTCTTCCCATTCCCAGCATTTCCAACCCTCAGAGGACCTTCACCTCACCTTGGGTCTCCAGGTTTTCGCAGAGCTCTGACTTAGCCTCTCCATTGGGGCGGAAACCTCCCTTCTGAGAGAACTTGTTGGACATGGTGGCAGCCGTCACCACCGCCTTGAGGCTCCGCTTGCGCTTGGGGACGTTCTGCTCCGGGTGGAAGAGGATGATGTACACCTTGGGCATGTAGAGCATGCCCAGGGACACCGAGGCACTCAGACTCACCGAGATGGTGAGCGTCGTGGTCTGGATGTACATCTGCAAGACACAAGGCTGCCAGCTGAGACCCCCCTGGGGGATCCGGAAGGGAAAGGAGGGAACAGGGAAATGAGGGAAAGCTGGGGTGAAAGAAAGAGTGCTGGAAATGTTGGCAGTGCTGGATGTTAAACGTGAAGTTTGATGCTCCACCAGCCACAGGGCAGGAGCTGCAGGGCTGGCGCTGGGCACAGCAAGGACACCCCAACACCATGCACACCCCAACACCAGGGCACAACCCCAATCCCAGGGCACACCCCAACACCATGGCACACCCCAACACCATGGCACACCCCAATCCCAGGGCACACCCCAATCCCAGGGCACAACCCCAACACCATGGCACACCCCAACACCAGGGCACACCCCAATCCCAGGGCACACCCCAACACCAGGGCACAACCCCAATCCCAGGGCACACCCCAATCCCAGGGCACAACCCCAATCCCAGGGCACACCCCAATCCCAGGGCACAACCCCAATCCCAGGGCACACTCCCTTCTCCCTTCAACAGGTAATTCCCATTCCCCAGCTGACTCCTGGGCTCTTGTCATGTAAGTCACATATTACACACCGACGCTGCCTTTTTGCAGTCAAAACTAATTTCACGCTCACTGTCCAGGACTAACAGTGACAGATGTTTTGCAAAATGAAAGCCCATTAATCTGACTGTAGAATAATCCATTTTTCTATGGAGAGCACTTGGCAGGCTCCTCTCAAGCCGGGGCATCTGAAGCAGGTGGCAATTGGAGGCAGAGACCCCCTCCCTCCGCCCATCCCACCTCTTGGGGAGGCCAGGAGGGCAAATCCCTGCTCCGTGGGCATCCCTGCTCTGCCAGCATCTGGCTCCTTGCATCTGGCTCCTCTGGGGTTAGCAGCAAGGGGCTCAGGGTCTCCAGATGCCTTTGCACATATCTGCTCTGCAGGTCGCTGACAGTGCTTTGGGAAGGAGACTTAAAGCAGTTCCTGAGCTGCACCTGTGACCCAAAATCCAGGAATTCCCCTGCAGGTGCTCCACACGTGGGATTTAACGCACTGTGAGGAGCTTGGGGGCTGCAGCAACACATCCCCAGGGCTTCAGCTGGGGGTTTCTGGAGTGAAAAGGTGATGGAGGGCACATCCATCGCCCTAGAGTGAGAGCTGGCAGGACACAGCTGCTCCAGAACCTTCCAGAATCCACAAATCCCACCTGTGACCCTGCAAAGCCAACCAGGGCACAGCCCAGGGCATTCCAACTCAGCCCCAAGGGGAAAAATGCCACCAAGCTTGCTCTGAGTCAACTGAAAAACTTTGGTTTGTCCCCAGAATAAAACCTCCTGCTGTCACACGCGCCGGTTTGTTTGTTCCACCTTCTCTCTCTAGGCAGTTTTTGGAAATAAAAATGTCATTTCATCAAGCAAAGTCAAAACACATCTCCGTGCCAGAATATGTGCGCTTTTTTATTTCTTCCCTTTTTTTTTTTTTCCTTTTTTTAAAATTCCCAGTCCAACTGTCCAGCCTCTGCCACGGGGGTCCTGGGTTGGCCAGGAATGAGGGATCCCAACTCCAGGCACCCCAAGCCCTGCCTGGGAAGCAGCACAGCTCTGCCCAGCACAGTGTGACCCTGGTGGGGCACAACTCAGCTCAGCACCCCTCATCTCCCTGGCTCCCTGCCTTCCTCAGGAGCTTCACTTGCCAACCCTGCCATTTCCACATTTTGTGCCTCTGCAGCAGCTCCCCCTCCCCGTGCCTTGGGGCTCGGAGGCGTTTCAGCGAGGAGGGAGAGAGCAGCTGAGCTGAGCTGAGCTGAGCTCAGACATCTCCATGCTCATTCCCCCCTCGCTTCCCGGGCTGGCGCTCCCAGTGCTGCCGGGGACTCCCCTCTGCTGAGACCCTGCTGCCACCAGCCCCAGCTGCCCACCCAACTCTCCACCTCCTGCAGCACTCTTTGGGGTCTCACAGGTCCCCTGTGGCGACCTTTCCCCGGTGCTGCGTTTGCCAGGAGCTGTTTTCCAGCCCACTCCAGCCCCCGCAGCCGTGTCTCGCCGCAGCAAACCCCTCACCGACTCAGACAGCAGTATTTTTAGCCCGGAGCCTCCCCACAGCCGTGGAGCTCTGCTCAGTTTAACCTTTTGCCACTGTGAAAAATGACCATTTCTCACAGTTTCACTTCCTACTCTCCTAATTGGCTTCCAGCCCAGGACCCTGCTTTGCCCCTCCGTTAACAACACTTAGCTTCCCCCGGAGCCCTGGGAGGTGTGAGTTGAGTTCATTGAGGAAGCTCCAGCTCCTGCTGCCTCGTGGGTTGGATCAGAGCACAGCCAGCCCTGCCTCAGGGCGATGACACTGAGTTGGGGACCAGCAGTAACCCAAAATGACCCCGCAGAAGCCCCCAAGCCCAGTGCTGTGCCCAGCCTTGTCCAGGGAGCAGCCCAGGCTTGAGGCACAGCCCAGGCTCACGCCTGCCCCACTGCAAATCTCAGCATTAATTGGAAGCTCCCACACTCTAAACCCACACCCAGCCCCACTGCACAGGGATTTAGCACCGTGGTGAGTGCTGGGGAAGAGCAAACCTGCTCAAAAAAGGCTCAGTGCTCCTCCAGCACACCCAGCACCACTGGACAGTCACTCTCACTCCTCCCTCTTTTCCCTGGCTGAAAGCGAGTGTGATAAACAGACAAGCAGACAATGACTCCACTGTTCCACTGCCGCCTTATCAGCGCAGGAAATTGTCTCTTTCTTTAGATCCTCTGTTACTGCTATTTCTGTAATCCGCAGGGATCGGTGAGGATAAGAGGCTCTTTTCAGAAAAGGCTTGGGGGACTTGTTACAATAATGTGCCACCTCCATGCAAAGTTGTGGGCACGAGGTAAAGCAAATTAACAGAAAAACGGGGATTAGCATCCAACTCCTCCAGACCTCGAGGCAGCCTTGGCTGCAGCCCTGCAGCCTCAGCTGGGGTTGGGGCAGAGGTGCCAGGGGTTCAGGTCTGCCCTGTGGCATCCTCAGGACTTCAGCCACGGAGAACAACCCAGAGGATGCTCCTGGATTTTCTTTTCCCAAGGGTGCAGATGCTCCACGGAGCCTAACAGGCCCTCAGTCCTGGCAGGAGCAGGGCAGAGGCAATTGGATTCCTCCCCATGGTGACCTGGGGATGCCCCACAGAGCATCCCAGCAGCTCCATGTGGGTGATGCCCATGCCAGGACCCCCAGTTGTGACCCCAAGGACACGCTCAGAGCCAGACCCTCTATGCTGGACCTTTTCCTCCCCAAAATGACAAACCAAGCTCTAAAGGACCGAGGCAGGCCCAAGCACACTCTTCCTCCACACTCCTTTGAGTGCATCCACCAACCCAGAGCCACAGACTGGGGACACTCAGAGCCAACTGCTATGGCCTAGGGACACTCAGAGCCCACTCCCACAGCCTGGGGACACTCAGAGCCCACTCCCACACCAAGCACTGCCAACAACCAAGCTGGAATCCCAAAGCCCCTCCAGGGAAGGCTCAGAGGGCTGAGGCAGGACAGGGCTGTGAGACAGAGCTCCTCGTCCGAGGGGAGTTGGGAACATCACTTTTTCCACCTCTAATCAGCTTGTTAGCAGCCTAATAAGAGAGCAGGCCTGTGCTTTACAACCCCCAACGAGAGGCACAGCCTATTGTGGAGCTGCTGCCTGACAGGCAGCGTTCAGCAGCCCTAAATTATCCCGTGACAAGCTGCAGTGAAGAGGTGAGCAACCTTGCGCATAATCTACAATCATTATCATTTCCATCTTTATTACCCACAGTATGCCAAGCACATTAAGGAGGCTTTCAGGGAGCTTTTGTTTTGCAATAATTTCTTTAAAAACCTGCTTTCTTGTTAGTATCTCCCCTGCCATCTCATCAAAATGGAAATGCTGCAAAAGGCTACATTTGTTTCCTTTAATTCTCCTTCACACTTGCAGTCAGCACCAGCCTGGTGGGACTTTTTGGTCGGGCCAAGGTCAGAGGTGGCTGGGCAGACTCAGCCTCCTCAAGGGATAGATGGCCTGAGAAGAGAATCTCCAGGACACAACAAACTCAGGTGTCCACAGCAAAAGCTCCCTCAGCAACAGGTGTGTCCCAAAGCCATGGTGCCAGCAGCGTGGGGACACACTTGGGGGATCCAGAGAGGGATCTGGGTGCTGGGACAGCCTGGGGATTTCCAGGGAGCAGCAGATCCAAGGTTTGTTCGTCAGAGCAGCGCTGGGCTGGCAGGCGGGAGCTGTTTGCGTTTGACAGAAACGCGATGATTCCTGTTTTGGCTGGCAGGCAAAGGGATTTGGGTCTCATTCATGAGATTTTTATTCTTTGTTCTTAATCCCTCGCACTTGAGCACGGAGCCTCTTCCAGGCTGGCCTCGGTCCCATGGGAACTCAGCGCTGGGAACAAGGGCCGGCTGGGCAGCACTGGGTCCTTTTCCATGCAGAAATTGTGCTCATGGCACCAGGGACTTGCCCTGGGGGCTCATCCCACACAGCAGCAGCTTGTGCTGCCCACTGTCCCCATCCACGAGGTGCCAACAGAGCATGGAAAATCTTCCCACCCCAATTCCCAAGCTCGCCAGGCTGTCAGGAAAGACCCTTCCTGCTCAAGACACCACAGCCTCTCCCAGCCCTGCACCCCAGCCAGGCTTCTCCTCTCCTCCCTTACCTTTTCCGCCGACTGCGACGTCCCAAAAAAGATCGGGATGAAGGCTAACCACACAATGCAAGTCGTGTACATGGTGAACCCGATGGGTTTGGCTTCGTTAAAGGTCTCCGGGACCCCGCGGGTCTTAATGGCGTACACAGTGCAGGTGACCATGAGGAGCATGCTGTACCCAAGCAAACAGATGAGGGACAGGTCCGAAATGTCACATTTGAGGATGCCCCGGGCAAAGTGGGGGTTTGTAGTCCGCTGGTCCTCGTAGTCAATGACGGAGTGCGACGGGTCCACGATGAACCAGATGCAGACGCCGACGAGCTGCAGCGAGATGAGGCTGAAGGTGATGACCAGCTGGGAAGCAGGGCTGATGAAGCGCGGGCGCTCACCGACTTCTTGCCCTGCTCGAAGATGCGGTAGATGCGGTTGGTCTTGGTGAGCAGCGCGGCGTAGCTGATGCTCATGCCCAGCCCCAGGAAGATGCGCCGCAGCGAGCAGGTGCTCAGGTCGGGCTCGGCGATCATCAGGAAGGTGGTGGCGTAGCAGAGGAAGATGCCGGTGAGCAGGACGTAGCTGAGCTCCCTCCCCGACGCCTTGACGATGGGCGTGTCGTTGTAGCGCACAAAGGTGATCACCACGAACAGCGTGGCGATGATGCCCACGATGGCGATGAAGACGGGCACCACGGCCCAGGGTGAGCTCCACTCCAGCTTGATGATGGGGATGGGCGTGCAGCTGGTGTGGTTCTCGTTGGGCCGCTCGTTGAAGTGGCAGCGCTTGCAGTGGAACTCGTCCAGCTGGTACTGGTAGCCGTCGCAGCGCTCGCAGTGCCAGCAGCACGGGATGCCCTTCACCAGCTTCTTCCTCTCACCCGGCTTGCAGGGCAGGCTGCAGATGGAGCTGGGCTGCTGGCTCCCTCCCCCTGGCCACAGCATGTTCTCCACCTGTGGGGAGATGGCGCCAGCCCTGCTGAGGGCACCCCTGCCATGCCCTGCCCTGCTCAACCCATCAGCACATCCCACAAAGGGTCACAGCCCAACCTGGCATGGGGACAGGGAGCTGGCGAAGATCTCCATTGGCATTTTGGGAAGATTCAACACACCAGGAACCCAAAATGAAGGCTCTCCTTCCATGAGGAAACCCCATCTGCTCTGGTCTGGCTCCTTTTTCCTGTCCCATACCCAGAGTCACTGGGATGTGGTCACACATGGGGGACACCTTCCCCTCTGCCCCTGCCACCTCTGTCTGCCTGACCCAGGAGCTCCCAGACTCTTCGTGGTGAGAAGAGAAACCTGCAGGACCTTCCCCTCAGACCACACCCTTACCTTGAGGTGCAGGTGGTCTGTCCACTGCCCGATGACTTTGTACTCCGGGGGTGGAGTTCCTGATCTGGTACTGGTAGATGTCGTAACGCCCTGGAGCATCTCCATTCTCATTGAACGTCACAGGAGTCCCAGCAATGCCTGTGGGAAAGCAGGAGCTCAGCACCCACAGCACCCACAGCACCCACAGCATCCCCACCCTGCTCAGCTTTGATGCTTCCCCCTCCCTGCTCCTTTTAAAAAAAAGGGGAAAAGCAGCTTTAAAAGTTAAATCAAGTGAACTCTGCCGATAAACGCTAATGAAAGGAAGGAAGAGAAGAATCAAGCAAGAGGGGAAAATAAATAAAAGAGACACTGTGGAGGAGATCAGAGGGTGGAGATAAATAGAAATAATAAGGGGACCAGACAGAAAATGTTTATTAAGGAGACAGAGCAGAGGAAAAGAAACGCTTGCAGAGGAGATCTGAGACAGGCAAGGGCAGAGCAGCAGGAGGCAGTGGGACCTCTGCCAGCTGGGAGGTAGGAGCTGGCAGGGGGAGCAGGGAGAGAGGCTGGGCAGGACAGCAGGGGAAAAAGGCAGGATGAGGGCAGGATGAGGGCAGGGTTAGGGCAGGATTGCTGCAGGGTTACACTCCTAAGGCTCCCAGGAGGTGTGGAAGCTCAGACCTCCTCGCCTGCTGCCCTGCTGCCATCTCCACACGCTGCATTTGCAGCGCAGCAGGTGCCAAATGGTACCACA
This sequence comes from Entomyzon cyanotis, assembly GCA_024500445.1. NCBI lineage: Eukaryota > Metazoa > Chordata > Aves > Passeriformes > Meliphagidae > Entomyzon > Entomyzon cyanotis. The sequence continues at coordinate 3,336,080 of JAKEPQ010000908.1, read as the reverse complement.
AAATAAACTGCTCTGTGACCCTCAGTGGTGACACCCAGAGCAATGGGGGACAACCAGAGACCCCCAGGCCCCAGAACCACTCCTCCCAGCACCCCGGAGGGACGGCAGACCTGAGAAGTTGACGTTGCGGATGTACTTGAGCAGCTCCACGCCGTCCACGGGGTCCATGCGGGAGCAAAGCCCAACCTTGCCAGGGCACAGGTTCTTGTGCATGTTGTGCAGGGCGTGTCCCATGGCGTAGACAGCGTCGATGACAAACTGCACCTTCCCCTCCTGCTCGTACGAGGAGTCCTGGCCGATCCGCTCTCGGTCTGTGGGGACAGGGGAAGCAGTTCCATCTCCTGTGCTCCTGTCATCCTCCCCCGGGATGGCTGTGCCACCCAAACCTTGCAGACAAGCCCCCCTGGGAATTCCAACCTCATTCCCAAACCGCAGGTGACACACAGCCAAGGAATATCCCCCAAGGAATACCAAACCAACCTCCTATCATGTGGTTCTAAAATGGGGGTGCTGTGCCTCCCAGAGCCCTGGGGATGTCACGTCCCAGTGCCATGGGACATCACTGCCTCCCAGGGCTGCTGGCAGGACATGGACTGGGCTGTGACCAACCTCCCACCCTCACCCCTTGCTTCAGCCCTCCTTCATCTCCCAGGAATTTCCACCAGCTCAGTCTCTCCCAGTGGCATCAAGGACCGCCCAGGCAACATCCATCGCTGGCTGCTTGTCTCCATGTCACTCCCAAAGCCTCCTGTCACCCCACTCCCCTCATCACTCCCTGCCACCCTCCCACCTCCCTGACCCCACAGCCTCCCTGGCTGGCAGGATCCTGCAAGGATCTGGCAATTACCAGTGACAGCCGCCTTCCCCCTGTCAAAACCACCCTTAATGGGACCAGAAACATGTTAATCACTTAGCAGAAGACACCGATTAACGCAGCACACTGTTAATTACGGCTAAGAGAGCATCTCCCAAGGGGCACCGCCGCGATGGAGAGCTCTGGCCTCTGCCCCTCCATCCCTGCCCCCGAGGCATGGCCAGGCATCCTGCCAGGCCACCAGTGGGAAGGAGGGTTTGTCAGGGAGCTGAGGGCACAGCCTGCCTCCTCTGGAGAGGTGGCACATCCTAGACAGCCATTCCACAGTGCCCAAAATTAACTCCGTGCAAGGAAGTGCTCTGATGCAAGATGGGATTCACAGGGACTGCAGGACACCAAGCTGCAGGGCTGATTCCTTCCATCCCTGCTGTGGGAGAGTGGGGTGAAGCTCCAGTGAGAGGGGACAGCCCTGTGAGCCACGCTGGAGGTCCCTGTGCCGGGACCTGTGCCACCAACATGACACTAAAGCGAATTGATAACAAACTGACCGACAGGAAAAGATGATATCAGGGAGGTGAATTCATAGCCCATCCTTCAAAGTTATAAAAACGCTTTTGGAACGTGGAGATTACTCATGCAAAGCCCGGCAGGTGATCCCTCCTTCCACATTATTGACAGGAGACATTAATCTTCTCCCTCAACTTCAGGCCCTTCCCCATATTCATCTCCAAAGGCGCAGACAGGCCACTCTGTCTTGTCAAGATAATTACCCATTAAAAGAGGAGCTGTAATAGACTGTCCAGGGGAGCTGAGCCCGTGGGGATGTCACAGCCCTGCTGCCAGCACTGTCCTGCCCAGGGGACACACAGCACCCAGAGCTGGTCCCTTACAGCTCCTCAGCTTTCCAGCAGCCAATTCCTCAATCCCACCCGCATCCCAAAATCCAACCTGCTGCAACAGCTCAGGCTGTGTGGATTTTCATCCCCGTGCCAAGGCTGAGCTCTGCAGATAAGGAGACATCCCTGGGGTTGTCCCTCTGTCTGTCACCACCCTGCCCCAGGCCCCAGCTGCTTTCTTCCAGACGGGAATTAGGCCAGTGCACAGAGGGGCAATGAGGAGCAGACAGCCGACGCTTGTTCCCAACCTGGAGACAATAAATCTCCGCCAAGCTCCAATAGAAGAGGGCCACAGAAGGGAGGTGACCCGCTGATTATAATAGCAGGGTCGTGCGTCGTTCTACAGGGCTGGTAATTAATTTTCAAGAGCGTGACGAGGCTCGGCGGCCCCCTCGGAGGAGGGACACAGCTCCTCTCCATCCAGCAGCGGATGAGATGGGATTAGCATCAATTCCCAGCACACCACTGGTCTGGGCTTTTGGCAGGAGTTAATCAAAATCACTCCCAGCACAGCTGTGGGGAGCTGGGGATGGAGAATTCCCAAATTCCCAGCACCCCTGGCTGTGGTTTTGGGCTGGGTTAGCCCATCTGGGAGCAGGGACAGTCCATCCATGTGGGATGCTCGTGGCAAACATCTGATGGGTGCCAGGGCTGGTCTCAGGGGTAACACAAGCAGTTCCCAACAGGAATTCCATCAGCTCAGCCCTCACCTTCCTCCCAGCCCTCCCATCCAGGAACAGGACCCAGGAGCTGTCCAGTTCAGGGTGGAATCCTTCAGTGTGGTTTTCAGGGTGGAATAAACAAGCCAAGCTGGCATTTCTTGGGCATGCTGAGCTCTACCCAAACCTGATGAAAACAGCCCCAAGCTGGGCATTTGCATCAGCCCTGCAAGGCAGGAGCTCACAGATCTGCACAGGCAGGTGATTTGCTTCACCATGCATTAGTTCCCTGCTCCATCTGCCAAGCAAACACTCGGGAGATGGTTTATTTGCTGACAAATTCCGATGATTTAAAGACAGCTCCTAGGACATTTGCCACGTCGTAGTTTCAGCTGCTTCCACTCACACCTTGGCCCTGAAATATCACCTGTTTAAAAGCTCCATCACGGTGGAGATGAGGAGATCAGTGCTCGCAAGGCCTGCTCATGCATCTCCTGCTGCTGAGGGTTCCAAAATGCACTTGGGAAGGATGAGGAGCTCTTGGCTACCCAAAGTCATGGCCACGGGCCAGTTTCCTTCATGCCCTTGCTGCTTGCCCAGCTGACACCCACCCAGATCACCAGCTGAACCTTTGGGGAATGCCTGCAAGGACAGGGAGGTGGAAGCACGATCCTGCTCATCCTCAGCAGTGAAAGCAGAGGGAAAAACAAAACCTTCATGATCCAACTTCCCAGACACAGCCATGTCCCCCTGCCTGATGGCACACGATGGCTTCAACAGACATCCCTCCCAAGGGGATGAAGGGACACGCCAATGTCCCCAAGTCTTGCCACGTCGCAGCCCACAAGCCACAGCGCCGTTATCTGTCTTCAGCCGGTGCCAGGCAGGCAGTAAATCTCTCCCATCTCTCAGTAAACATGTCACCTCCCCGAGCCTCCAACCATCACCTGACAGCAGCGCTGTCAGCAAGACAGATCCCCGGCTGCCTTGTTTACTGCACTCGTCCCTAAAGCCTCTTTTGGCTGGAAATGGCTAAAAATGCACAGTGGGGCTTGAAGAAGTAGTTGAGAACCTGAAATGAGCTCTGAAGGAATCCCCAACCAGGCAAAAAACACTCACAACCAGAACCACAACTCCCCCATGAGTCCCCACCACCCCACAGCAGCCCCGAGGTCTTACTGGTGCATTTCTTGATGCTGCTGCCCTTCCTCAGAGCGTGCCGGCTCAGCTTGCAGTGGAAATTCTCCTCCCAGAACTCGGCAAACCAGATGTTCCGGCGGTTGTTGTCCAGGGTCCTGCTGGAGAAGTAGCGGTCGAAACCTGCCCGGGGAGAAAGTGGATGGAGGGGATAAATCCTGGGGATGACAGAGAGATGTTCCCAGAGTCACCAGGCAGAGGGGAAGGGATGTGTGGTGAGTGATGGGGACATTCAGAGTGTGGTGGGATTGTGCCCAAAGTGCCATTCGGGCAGAGATGGAAGTGGAAAAGCCACTCAGGGAAGACCTGAGTGAAGCAGAGACTTTCTGGGGCTTTGAGGGCAACAGGAAATGCCTCTCTAGGTACACTGGTGATAAAGGGAGAGTAGGGAAAACATGGCACATGGGAAATAGGGAGGTGATTGGTGGGCAAATCGGGAGGTCTTTAAGGTCCTTTCCAACCCGAACCATTCTGTGATTCCATGATGATTTCACAGCCAAAAGCTGCAGTCAAGGAAGAGGCTGCTGACCCCAGGGTGTGCCGAGGGGAGCCACAGAGCACAGCCCATACCTCTGACAGAGACCCGCTTGGGCAGGATGGTGACAGAGCCCTCGGCCACCTCCTCCAGGTGCAAGACAGGGGCAATTTTGGAGCCCCAGCTGTCCGAGCCCATCCAGATGAAGTGCCCCGTCTGGTTTGCCCTCTTGGCCGCCTCCAGCACCCTTCTGTGGAGAGAAGCAGCAAGGGTTGAGCCACCAACTCCGTGTCTGGCCCCCGGGAGGTGGGGACATCGGCACAGTGCTGGTGGCATCTCCTGCTCCAGGCACGAGTTTGGCACTAGGCACAACCCGGTGTTCATGGACATTCCAAATCCAAGGGTGCCACTCAGCTCCCACACCCTCTGTCCTCCCAGCCCGGGCACTCAGGCTGCTTCTCCCACTTCATTTGCATATTTGCTGACTGGTAATTGAATTTCCCCTTAATTACCCAACATTAAGGAAGGAAAAAAAAAAGAAATCAGGTTATGCCGCAGCAGGCAGGGAAAGCAGCAGCGTGGAGAGCACGTGCTCCCAGCATGGCCAGCCCTGGGAGAGGAGCAGCCAGAGCTAAACTGGGCTCTGCTGGGCTCAACTGGGCAGCTGAGCTGGGAGCAGAGATGCCATCGGTCCTGCTGAGCATCCCTCATGGTGCCAGACACTCCTCCAGTGCCAGCCAGGTCAGAAACTCAGCGGGAGGGTGGGAATGGAGCATCCCTGGATCTGATCCTCAAGGCTCTGTCCCCTCAGGGACTCCTGTGGGTCCCCAGGCATGTGGGAGCAGAGCCCAGGGCAGCTCGGTGTCCCCGTGCGGAGCGCAGGCAGGTTGTGATTCACCCCCCGTGTTGGAGCTGATCATTTCCAGTCCAGATGGTGTTTGAAATGCATAATAAGGGAAAAACCCCATAGAAATCCAGCAGAGAGTGCAGACAGGATGGGAAGAGGCAGGCATGCAGCAGGAGCCGTGCTGGCTGCTCTGTGCTCATCCCTCCCTAGGACAGTCACAGCCACTGTCCCACTCTGTGACAAGCAGCACCTCCAGCTGCCCACAATCCCTGTGCAGGGCAGGATCTCCCCCGGGCAAACCCAGGATATTCCTGTGGGATCAGTGATTTACACCCAAACTGAGCCAGGCAGGAATTCCAGCCACAACCTTCCCACTCCGTCCTTCCCATCCTCCAGGCTCTGCAGCCCAAGCTGGCACAAGGTTGGGATCATGGAGAGCTAAAGCCAGGTGCTGCAGAACCCTATTGCCCAGGGCTGCAATCCCATTTGGACGGGTAAATGTTTCCAGAATCCTGATAACAAGACCTGCCAATTATCCTGCAAGGTAAATCCCTTTTCCCTCTCACCCCCGCCTGATGTCAGCTCCGCAGACATTTCTATTAAGGAAGGAAAAAAGAAACTGGGAGAGTTTTCACATCTGATGTAAACTGATTTAAACTTGCAGTTTACCCACATTTACATAATGTTTGCTGATTAATAAATTAGACACTTAGGAAATCAGGGGTAGCTCCGTGTGAATCATTCTGCTCCATAAACAACAGAGCTGCAGCCACAGCTTCGCCTGCAGAGCAGCTCATCAGCCTCAAGTGTGGCCACAGCCACAGCCCTGCTGGGCACTGAGTGCTGGGGAGGTCCTTCAAAGTTCCCAAAAGGTCCCCAAGGCGTGTTCTTCTGCCACGCTGGGGCTGCACTAAGAATCAGTGTCTGTCCTGCCCTGGCTCTGAGCAGCTCCTGAGTGGGAAGCAGCTGCCCATGATATCCAGGGCTTCCAAAACTGATGGAAAGTGGGTTTTTCCTCTGTTGAGTTTTGTGTGGCTGAGGCTGGATGGCAACAACTTGCCAGGTGGCCACTCTGAGTGGATCTCCAGCTCTATTGGGTCCCCACTGCAGACATGTCCCTGCCACATTGCATGGTACCTCCTGTCCCCACTGCAGACACATCCCAGTGCATCCCAGAGTATCCCAGAGCATTCTAGAGTATCCTAGAGTATCCTAGCACATCTCAGTGCATCCCAGAGCATCCCAGTGCATCCCAGCACATCCCAGTGCATCCCAGAGCACCCCAGCACATCCTAGTGCATCCCAGTGGATCCCCAGTGCATCCCAGAGCATCCCAGCACATCCCAATGCATCCCAGAGCATCCCAGCATATCCCAATGCATCCCGGAGCATCCCAGTGCATCCCAGAGCACCCCAGCACATCCTAGAGCATCCCAGTAGATCCCAGTAGATCCCAGTGAATCCCAGAGCATCCCAGCGCATCCCAGTGCATCCCAGTGCATCCCAGAGTATCTCAGCACATCCCTGCCCAGACCCCTCCCAGCCAGGCCGGCCCCCCTCACCTGATATCGTCCTCGTTGGCGAAGATGATGACGGCACGGGCGTGGGAGGTCTCCAGGAGCCGGCGGATGATCTTGTCAAACTCCCCCGGCTTGGGCTCCCGCGGGATCTTCACGGACTGAGCCACGCAGACCCCGCCTGCGGCAGAGAGAGCCCTGGCACTGAGATGCCTGCAAGTCCTCATCCCCCGGGGGTGGCTCCTGTCCCAGGGCTCATCAGCCTGGCAGGAAAGCAGGGCTCTCTTCTGCACCTCACAGTGGTGAGGGGCTCAGCACAGAGCATCTCCTCAGCCCACCACTGCCACCACTCTGACATGTCACCCAGCCCTCCCCCTCACACCTCCTCTCCCCCAGCTCAGCTCTTCTGCACCAACTCCCCTCCCACCCTGTGTCTCCTCTCTGCCTCCCACCCACCACTCCTCTGGTACTTGTCACCTTCAGCAGTCACCACATCACACTCCAAACGTCCCCAGGACAGACATACATCCCTTCCTGGCAGCTCGGTGAGGATTTTCCAGCCAGTTCCAAGCACCTGTCCCTCCCAGCCCAGGATTTGCAAAGTGTTCTGCACATGGAATTGTCCAACTCTGGCAAAACCATCCCACGGGAAGAGCAGATGAGCCCTTTGCGCCCAAGACATCAGCCAGGCCCTGCAGAGGGGTTTATTCCCATCCCCATGGCACTGGCTAAGTTCCAGCCCAGTTTTCCGAGGAGCCATTGCAAAAGCAGGTAATTAAAATTAAAAGAGACAATTGGAAGAGCAATTGGAAGAGCCTCCGCACTTCACTGCTGAGCCTCCAGCTCCACAAAGCCAGAGCCCTCCTGCTCCTGCATTTCTGCAGATGCCAATAAAGAGAGAGATGGGAGAGAAAATTAAACATTGCGGGACCTTCTGGATGTAATTGATGGTCTCAATTTGCATAGTAAATGACACGGCTGATGCCTCCTGCCACTAACAGATCGCAGCTTCAGCAAAGGTCGGCATAATTAGCACCCGGGGTGGGAGAGATTCCCAGAGCAGGGCCCTGGAGAGGAGCAGGACGGGACAGGACAGGGACAGGCTCCAGGAGGCTTTGCTCCCCACGTGGGGCTGCAGGAAAACTGGGAAAATTTGGCCCCTTGCACATAAAAACCAAGAGAAGGGTGATGTGCTGGGTGCTGAGCAGGCAGGGGGGGCTGCAGGGATGGGGGCACAGCGTTCCCACCCTGTTCCTCTGGCCAGGGCCTTCCAGGGGTTTTTTGGGGTTTGTTTTCCTGTGGTAAGAAATTGGGCCAATTTGCTGTTTGTTTCCCATATGGGGAGCCAGATGGATGGAGAGGAGGGAGTTGGATAAACAGACAGATCAGCCAGGCGAGGCGGGCAGCAGCCGGCAGGACAGGAATGTCCCAGCCTGGGGACACTCACCCTGGTCACCACCCAGCCCCCGGCCAGGCCGGGGTGTCACAGCACACTGCCAGGGGCCACCGTGCAGTTTAATTACAGTTTCCATGGCGATCAATGGAGAAAACCCAACAAAAGCAGCAGTTTGCAAACACAGAGCTTTCCAAAAGCCCAAGCAGGAGTGTGCAGACGCCAGTGGCAGCTCAGGGCTGGCACGGGGACACACCTGAGTGTCACTCCTGCTAGGGAACATCTTCCTGCACGTGTGGCAAGGGGAGGCAGAGGAGATGGGCCCATAAATAAACCAGAAAAGAGGTTAAATCGATGGCAATTCAGAAATGACCATGTCATTCGGCTGCTCCGTTAAATCAAACTAACGAGGAACGCAGCTCCTCCAGGTGACAGCCTGCAGGGCCGGGGAGCCCCTGGTTCCCACAGCACATGCTGACAACGTTTTTATCTTCTTAATTAATGAAAACTTAATCACGAGCAGAAAAAAAGTCCAGGGGGTCGGGGGCAGTGGCTGGGGCGGGCAGAGCTGCGTGTTTTCGGGAGCTCGGTCTCTCAGCACCTGCATTATTCACACCCCCGGCACCGCAGGCGAAGGGGATTTGCCAAGGGATGCTCCCACTGTCTTCACACAGAAATCCACTTAGTCAAAACACTCCTCTAAAGCCAGGAATCAAAGCGAGGAGGTGGCAGTGATGACAAGGAGGCGACCACTCTCTCTATTCCGGTAGGATGGCACAGCTCTGCTCCCTAACTTGGGAAAGGGTGTGACTCTGGGAGAAGGCAGGAGGTGAGGCATTTCTTCCCCCGGATTTGGGAAAGGATGAAAGAAGGGCAGGAACGGTGAGGATGGGGGGAACATCCCGCAGCTGCTGGAGGCAGTTTGGGGACAGGCAGCCGGAGGATGCTCTGAGGAGTCACCGGTGGCACAGGACACGGCAAGAAACAGCCTGGAAAACCCAACCTGTGCCCATTTCCAAACCTCCCCTTCCAACGCTGCCTCAGTGATTGTCCCTCCCATCCCGGTGCAATGTCGCCTCCCCGGCATCGCCACGGCCCCGGGGACGCTCCGGATGCCTGTTGTCAAACACGGGTCAGGGTTTAATCCCCACCACTATGGCTCGCTGGGAGCCCAGCCACTCCGGCTTCCCCTCTTGATTGCCAGTGCTTAATTAGCTCAAGGGGTTCCGCCACGGCTCCCGCAGAGCCGGCGCTTGCCAAGCTTGGAGAGAGAAGGGTCCTGGGTCAGCAGGGATGGGCTCAGCCCTGCTGGGAACAGCGATGTGGGTGTTTTCCCCACCCCAAAGTGCATCCCGGGCAGTCCTGGGCACCCCGAGGTGGCATGGGGCTCTGCACAGCCCGGAAGACGTGACATTCTGCGAGCTGCTGCCCACTCCCAGCTCCCGTCCTAACTCCAGCCTTCCCATGAGATTCCCAAACCCAGAATCATAACTGGGATTGCTGAGCAGCTCCCCTGGCCCGGGACTCATTATTTGTGTCACTTCAAAGCCTCCAGGACTGATTACCGCAGAAGCTGCTCGGGACAGAACTCTGTGCTCTCTGCTGCGCGGGGTGAGAGCGAAACGCTGTGCTCAAACCTCCTGCCTCAAGATTTGGGAGTGGCTTTTTGGGGGCGACCTCCTGGTGCAGCCACCGCGAGTAATCAGCCCGGCTGGAACCAGAAAGAGACAGCCAGGGATGTCACATGGCGATGAGCTAACGCATCACAAATACGCGTCAGGCTCTTAACTAAAAATATGGAAAACCCAGTGAAGGATGAAACAATAGAAAGGGGAAACGGCAGCAAAATTGATCCAGATATGTGACTGAGGAGTCCTGCGTTGGGCTGGGAATATTCCCCTCTCCACAAAGCCGGGGCCGCACATTCCATCTCACTGGCACAAGGTGTGGCACACCAGCTCTGTTACATAAACATCAATCCCAGTCCTCATCTCCAAAAGCTTGGAGACAGTACAGACCTCAATGATGCAGAGCCAGAGGGTCCTGGATGGGTCTGTCTGACCACCAAAATGATGCCATGGGTCAGGGGCATGGGGAGATGCTGGACAGAGGGGACACCAGGGACACATCAATGTGCACCTTGGAAATCCAGCTGACAGCCACTGGCAATGCAGGATGCTCTGGGGGAGTGGGATGGGGTTTTGGGAGCAGAATGCACTTAAAACACTTTAAAATGGCTGAAGAAAACACATCCATTCCAGGCTGAACATTTCTGCAATGCTAAAAACCCAAAAAGCAGCACTCTAGTGAATAAGGACTCTCCAGCCACCCGTGCAGCCACCAGCAACCTCCAGGGGCCAACAGCATCATCACCAGAGTGACTGCAAATATGGGTAAAGATATAAAGATAAATGAATAAAGATGTAACAGCCACCCAGGTCAGCCTGTTGTGGTAGCCCAGGGCCAGCCCAGCTGCAAGAACAACCCATCTCCAGGGCGAGTTTCCTCCCTGCATCGCTGTCAGAGGTCGCTTTGTGCCTCGAGCAGAACCGTTTTCCACTGCGCTGCGAAGCTTCAACGTGAGGCTCTGCTAAAAATTGAAACTGAAGGTCAAGTTGATAATGCATCAGAAAGCAAACAGCTTGAGTGCGAGCTGCTAACGACAGCAATGAGCATTATTGCCTGATGGAAATAAAACCCGACTCTGAAGGCTCAGGCTTGGCATGAGAAATGAAGCAGAGCGCTGTGGGGAGGAGAGCGGGAGATGCTCACCCCGAGCTGGGTGGGTGAGGAAGCCCCAGGCAGAGGCAGACTGGGGGCTGGGGATGTGCCTGGCTGCTCCCCTGGCATCAACACCCCCACGGTGTTGGGCCAGCACTTGACCAACAGCCGGCCAGCCCCGGGCACAGGCCAGATCCTCACCCAGCTGACAGCCCTGTCTGTCCCTCTGACAGGCTGGAGGGCCTGGAAGCAGTGGCAGATCACAGGGTCCTTTGGGCTGCTGGAGAAATGCAACTGAGAGCCAGGAATATCCAACACAGGGCACAGATCCTTCGCCCCTTCCCAATGGATCTGTGCTGGTGGAGAAGTGTTTGGTGTCAGCACAGGGGAAGACAGGGAGGTGAGGTGGGCACAGCCTGGCTCTTCCTGCAGCCTGGCATGGCCACCACAGAGAGCAGGGCTGGGGGGCTTCAAATCCATAAAATAGAGAGAAGAAAAAGGAAAAAGGACCATGGCTGTGGTCCATCCTCATCATTATTCACGGCTGTGGATCTAATTTCATGGGTGAAGAAGTGTGGCTGACACCCCATATTCTCTCCCAAGGGAGATGCTCCAGGGAGCAGCTCAGAGCCCACCCCAAATCTCTGTGCTCCTGCAGCGTGTCAGGGCCACAGCGTCACCGCTGGCACCACACAGGCTGCCCTCACACCGCAGGCACCATGGGATTCTGCTTTTTGATAACTAAATTATCCCTAATGCACATAATCGCCAGGTTACGCGGATGCCCAAATTACAGGACTGCGGCAGCCCCCGGATTAACACGCGGCCGCTTTGGCTCCCTGCACACTCCTTTACTCTGCAATTATGCTGTCAGATCGTTAACATCTGGTTAGAGGAGCTCCTGGTAACCACAGGTATCTCCAAGGAGAAGAGCTCGTGCTGCAGCAGGACCACCAGTCACAAACCACCACTCCTCACTGCTGCTTTGTGCAGGAGCAGCGTGGGTTTGAATCGTGCCTGTGCATCCTCACTGCTCCCCCGGGGTGCTGCACCCATGGATGGGGCAGCAGAGCACCCCCAGCCCCTCCCCAAATTTGCCAGACACACCCCGTTTGCTCCTGCAGCTCCACACTTCTCCTGCAGCCACCACGCCCCACGCGCCGCTCCTCGCGAAGCCACAGCCCTGTGAAAAATATTCCGCTTTTCAAGTGAAAATCCTGAAGAGCAGCTCCCGAGTTGGATCCCCAGATGGGTTCCTCTGCATACTAAAAGCACAGCCGGCTCCGGTGCCAGGGAATGCGAGAGAGAGAGACGGAATTAACGCTGCTCCTATTTATAGGGCTTTGATTAGGAGCTCGTCACCTCGAAGTTTTTATTCCCTTTATCCATTTATAAGGCCATAACGCAGTTTGACTGGCTCCAGATAGGCCGGTGTCCCACCGACTTTGCCAGAACCTAATGTGCCATTCAGACACACTTAAGCCTGTAATAAGCAGCAGCCTGTGCCCTGCAGGGGTTTAACTGTCTCAAAAAACACCCTTTAGCTGCCGTCTCACCCCGTGCTGCGGGGCTGGGGTGATGCCAGAGCCAGGAGGGACCCCCGTGCTGTGCCAACCCCTCCGTGGGGTTTGAGACAGCTCCGAATTCCCAGCAGCAGCACCCACAGCAGCAATTCCCAGGGCTCCTCACCCATCCAGGGGTGAATGTTTGGGTCCCCAAAAGCTCCTGTGCTGCTCCCGAGGCTGCTAATCCCCCCTAAGCATCCCAGAGCTCCCGTCAGTCAGCAAAACGCTTTCTGCCTCCAGACAAATCCTCCCAAAGAGTTTTGCTGAGCACGGACTTTCCGCCTGTCCAAAGCCCGTAGACAAATTAAAGCACCTGCCTTGGGGGATAATTCTGCTAAAATTGGGTGAAGATCGTGGTGGTGACAATTTGATTTTCTGTTAAAACCTGGGAGTATTTGTAGGAGTCTTGTCTTCTGGAAGGCACCCAGCGCCAGGGCTCACACACAAAGGGAGGGGTCAGACCAGCTCTGTGGAGCTGAGAGCTCCTGGGGAGCTGGGAATGGGATCTGGAGCTGGGAATGGGATCTGGAGCTGGGAATGGGATCTCGAGCTGGGAATGGGATCTCAAGCCAGGAATGGGATCTCGAGCCGGGAATGGGATCTCGAGCTGGGAATGGGATCTCAAGCCAGGAATGGGATCTCGAGCTGGGAATGGGATCTCAAGCCAGGAATGGGATCTCAAGATGCTTCCCGAAAGCAGCCTGCCCTGCAGAGTGCAGGCAGCCCAGGATTGCTGGTCCCAAGCCTTGCTGGAAAACTTGGATCCTTTTTGGCCACGAGGATCAGCATGGCAGCCCCAAAACTCGCACTGCTCTGGGGTCATCCCCCAAACTGCACCATCCATCACTTCAACCACATCCCAGCCTAGCCCAAGGAGTCCAACCAGACACATCCCTCCCTCCCATCCTCTCCTCCTCCTGTTGCAGCTGCTCCCATCCCAGCAGAAATCCACTCACCATCCTCCCTGGACTTCTGGATGAAGGCCTCCACCCCACTTTCACCATAGCTGCCCTCGGAGGCCAAGGTGGAGACATAATTCCACTTGAGGGCTTTGACAATGTCCACCATGGCCTGGGCCTGGTAGGTGTCCGAGGGGACGACACGGGAGAAGAAGTCGTAGCGGCTGTTGTCGCTCAGGTCGGGCGCCGTGGAGGCATAGCTGATCTGGGGGATCTGGGATGGAGGAGGGAAAGGCACAGAGTCAGGGCAGGGAGGGAATCTCCACCCCACGGCCGTGCCCAGGCTCCCAAAGCCCTTTGGGGATTTTTTAAATTTTTTTTTTAATATTTTTGGGGAGGTTTGCTCATTGTAGGGTCTTGAGGAAAGGCTCGTGAAGGATATCTTGCTCTGGGCAAGAGCGAGGTGGGAATGCAGGATGAGCATGGGGCAGGTGGAGCAGGTGCCACTAGCAGGTGCTCCAGGGGACATCGCGGTTTGGGGACAACCTGCAGCTCAGGGACACCCAGCAGGACCCCAGAAGGGATTCCTGAGCATCCAGCATGGGAGAGACCAAAGAAAAAACCATAATTCTCCCCTGGCCAGCACTGCCAAGGTCTCCTTTGGCTCCCTGCCCCAGGAAAGACAGATCCAACCCATCCTGCTCCCCCCCAGCCCTAAATAAGCCCTTTAAATTAACCAGAGCCACCGCACTTCTCCCGGCACATCGGAATGATTTAGCACCACGGGATCAGGCAATGTTTAACACTTACACAGCACTTTCCATCTCCAAAACACACCACACATCCTCATTTATCTTAAAGATGGAAAAGGCTTATTAAATTATCAAGCCCAGGCTCTCCCCACCAGCTGTGGGAATCCGAGTTGGTGTAATGAGCCCCAGGAACCTCGCTGGGAGCCCAGCTGGGGAGCAGCATCCCAGGGATGAGATGTGCACCAGGGCCACCCCACAGACCCTCCTGGGTGTCCCAACCCTCCTGGCCCCACTCCACCTTCCTCCAGCCCTGCATGTCCCAGTTCCTCCTTTGTTTCCGTGTGATTTCCCCTCTCCCACTCCTGCCTCTCTCTATTAAATGCGATTCCAGTGTTATAAACCCACGACTCCACCTGAATGCTAAAAGGCCCCTGGAAAGGAGCAGCCACCCTTCTACCTGCCTGCCAAATGGGAGATGAAAAAAGGGAGAGATGGAGCAGGAGTGGGAGAGGGAGAGGAAGGAATCTTTATCAAGGCACAAATAGGATTACTCCCTGTGACAATCTGCTTTGTGCTCCGTTCCGAGGGGCTCTGATCTGCTCGTTGGGGATCTGTGACTGGAGCCGGTGCATGAGACTCCATTAAAATTCTGCTCAGCAGGTGAGGCGCTTGCCTGGCAATCACTCATCCCGGGGGGAGCAGGGGGGCTGCTCCCAGCCCAGTGCCTCCTCTTCCCTACTGTGCCTGCAGGATGGACACAGCTCGGGATGGAGGTGATGCCCACAGTGTGCCCTCGAGGGCACAGGCAGCAGCAACGCCCACATCAAAGGCAATTTGGGGGCTGGGATGCACTCCTGCCCTTCCAGAGGGTCCTTTCCTGATGATTTTCTCTCTGCCAAGTGTTTTGGTTTAACCTCTTCTGCAGAGCATTGGCAATGGAGATTTCCCAGCTATTCTCCTGCCCTTCCAGAAGGTCTTCTCCTGATGGTTTTCCTTCTGCCAAGTGTTTTGGTTTAACTTCTTCCACAGGGCACTGACAATGGAGACATTCCAGCTACTCCCTGCCCTTCCAGAGGGTCCTTTCCCGATGATTTTCCCTCTGCCAAGTGTTTTGGTTTAACGCTCTTCTGCAGAGCACTGGTGATGGAGACATCCCAGCTATTCCCCACGCCACTGCCATCCCATCCAAGCTCCAACAGCCTGGGATTAACCCCTGGCCTGCCCATCCTGCCCCAGCCTCAGCTGGAAAACGAAGCCCAGAAAATACCTGTTGATCCACAGGCTACGGGCTGGAAGCTGTATTTTAATCAACAAAAGGAAAGGGCTTTTTTTTCCTCTCTCCTCTGCCTTGGATGAAAGTGAGAATAAAATACCAGTTCCCAAATGACCGTTTCATAGATTTCTTCTGCCTTTTCCCCCTTCTGCCTTTTTGATAGCCCAACTCCTGGCACCAGCTATTTTCTCAGATAAAAGACAAAAGTTCTTTTAGGTACATAAAAGCAAAATGCAGGCAGGGAATTCAAGGTTCTTAGAAAGAAGGATGCAGTGGGAAGAGGGAGCTGGAAACATCTCTCAGCTGCATATTTGGGCACTGGTGCTCCCTGGTCTGGCTCATCTCAAGCCTGGGATAAATGCTGTGTTGAGGAGGAAACCAGTGGGATTGGGAAATCAGTGGGACAAGCTCTCCTGCACCCCAAAATTTCCTTGTCCCACCAAGAATGAGGAGTGATTCCAGAGCAGGGGGTAAAACCTCCTTCCTCCTCTTGTTTTGAACCAAAAACCATCACCCAGAAGTGCCCCCAGCCTGGAGAAATGTCCCTAGGGGTCAGAGAGATGGTGGGGTTGGGGTTGGGGTTGGGGTTGGGGTTGGGGTTGGGGTTGGGGTTGGGGTTGGGGTGTCCTCCTGCTCCTCCAGGGTCAGTGCACTGCTGTGATGGACTTCAAATGGACTGGGAAAGATGGATTTAGTGCCCATCATTATCACCCATCATTAATGTGGCTCAGGAGCTGCTGTGGTGTTTTCTCCACCCATGGGAAACAGAATCCTCCGAGATCGGGAAGAATTAGGCAAAAGTGGTGATTTCAGCACATCCCAGTTCAGGCTTAAATCATTGATGTCAACATCAGCCTGAGCAGGCAGGAAGGAAGGACCAAAAACCAATCAAAAACCAACCAAAAACCAACCAAAAACCCAAAAAACACTGGGCACACGGGTCAGGAGCACCCCACAAGCTCCTGCACCAACACCCCCCATGCCAGAAACAGGGTCAGGAGCAGCTAATTCCCTCCCCATAATTATTAATTTCATGCATATCTCATGCAAACCTCTGGTTCGCCGACAAGATGGAATTGATTTAATTAGAATTTCCATCATCGAGCCATTTGGATGGCAGCTTTTAATTAGGGAGAGCGTAAAGCACCGCAGGGGCTGGAGCAGCGAGGGGCTGAGCGGGGCTGCTCAGAACTTGGTGTCAGGATGGACTGAGCTGCAGCTCCATCCCTGGGCACGGGGTCAGGCCCAGGATTCAGCCCTCAGCTATCTCCTCAGAGAGGGAAAAAGCAGAAATAAAGCCCCAGCAAGCACAGCAGGTGCAGGAGGATGCTGTCCCTGATCCCTGCCAGAGCTGCCACCACTCATCCAACTCCTCAACAAGCCGTGCCCAGGGATCCCTCCTGGCTGGGGCAGCCCAGGGGAGCCAGCCAGTGCAATTTGTTTCAATAAACCCAGAGAAGAGCCAGGAAACAACGTGGCAGGAGTGGGTGATTAATCAGAGCGTCCCCCGGCCGGCTGCCACCTTCCCGCTCGGCGAAGGTTATTTACGCACTGAGTGGGGAAGCGTGTCCTGAATTGCTCTGTCCCACTGTCCCCACACCCTGACACGAGCTCAGCATGGCCAGAGGGGCTCAGGACCAGAGGCTGACCAGGCTCTGCACCCCCAGCCCCGGGCAGCACAGCCTCGTGGTCCTGCAGGTGCCGAGTGCCCGCAGCAGCGCCGTCCGCAGGTGAATTATTCATGTTGTACAACAGCCCTGCGCTACAGAGAGAGGCTGCACTCGCTGCCACGCAGGGAGCAATCGCCTCAAAGTGCCTGGCACGTGTCAGAGCCATCCTCACACTGAGCGCTTGGGCTCCATCTTGTCACGGCTCTTTCTGGATGGGGATGAAAAGCACACCCCAGACCCCAATGTGGCTTTTAGGGGATCACATTTGTGGGAAAAAGACATTGTTTCCTCGCCACCGTCACCACTGTGGTGGTTCAGAAGCCAGTGGTGGGGCTGGAGAGGCAGCAGCAAGGGGTGGGAAGGAGCTGGAAGGTGCCAGGGCACTCTGGCAGTGATGCCAGAGAGATGTTATCACAGAGAGCATGGATTTGGGGAAAGGATTTTCTGCAGGCAGAGCGACGAGGAGTGATGAAACCGGCTTGGACAGAGGATGCCGCATCTGCAAGTTGTTCCACTGATGTACAGCTTTAATTAGGAGGCGGCAGCTAACGAAGGACCCATTATTTATTTATGTGGTGCAGGAGCGACAAAAGGCCTGGCAGGGAGGAGCAAGGCCAGCCTAGCAGGCAGGGCTGTGGGCTGTGCAGGGATGGAGCAGGGAGAGGTGCACAGGAAGGAGTGTGGGATGGGACAAGGGACCACAGCAGGGGACACATCATTTTGGGATAGGAACAGACACCCCCACTGCGGACATGGTCACTGGAGAGAAGGGGAAAACCTGGGGTGGCTGCTGTGCTCCCATCCCAGCCAGAGCTCTGCAGGATTTGTGTGGATTTCTCGCCTTGCTGGACTTTCTAATTCATTCCCTGCTGCTCACTGGATGTGCTGGAGCCCTCCCAGATGTGCTGGAGCCCTCCAGCAGCACCACTTCAGCACTTCAGAAACCACTCCGAGGGCACTTGGGACCCGCTGTTCCAGCTCCCAGCACTTCCTAGCAGCATCCCCGAGCTGGGCAGCACCGAGGGGGACACGAGTGACAAGTGCTATTCCCCGGGGAATGGGCAGAGGCAGCTGGCTGTGCCCGAGGCAGCCAACACTTAGCTGAACCTCGGAGCAGAGTCACCCACACTTAAAGGTCAGCGGCGGCGCGAAATGGAAGTTGCCTTATTCTCATTTTAAGCATGTCCCTGCCATAAAACTGGTGTTTGAATAACAAAGAGCAGCGGCAGCGCTCGGGTCGTGGCAGGGGGAAGAGGCTCCAGAAGCCCCAAACCCCCTGCCTGCTGCAGGAATGTGCCCAGGCAGGTGGGATGAGACCCCAGTCCCATGGGAATGGTGTCCCTGTGCTGGGGAGGGCATCACCCCCACACTGGGATTTGCTGCTGTCCAGGAAAGTCTGAGCTTGTCCTTATTCTCCTCTCCCAAAGGGTTTTGAGGTCTCCATCCTCTTATCACCCCATCTGCATTTCCTCCCTGCCCCGCTGGGCTGGGATCAGCTCGGGGTTAAAGCTGCTGGGGCTCAGGATGCACCAGCAGCAGCAGCAGTGCCTGGCTGCTCACCTGAGCTCTGCGACCTCCTTCCTGCCCAGGTCACAGCTCTTTCCCCAGGGATCACAACTGGAGGAGAAGGGTGAGGGAAAAGAAAAAAAAAAAAAACCTAGAAAGACTGTACTTGGCCCTGACTTCTCCAGCTGTCACTCTCCTGCCTCCTTCCCCACTGCCAGCCTCCCTCCTCCTCTCCAGAGCAAGTATTCCATCTTTTTTGTCTCGGCAAATAGCTTTTAAGTTCCTCCCACTCCCTCTAATTTATATTATTTTAATTATTGAATAGCCCTCTCACTCATCGCCTGGAACATTAACACGTTTTAAAAAAAAAAAAAAAGAGGACCCAGAAAAATCAAACTCCATCAGCGATCTGGTTCTTCCGTCTTCCCTAACAGCTTCCAGCCCTCCCAGGAGGGCACACAGCTCTCAGCATGCTGGGCTGGCAGAGGAACAGAAGAGGGGAAGAGAGAGAGGGAAACAGCACTAATCCTGCACAACTGAGGGGTTTTGGGGTGCTGGGAGAAGGCCAGGATGGGATGGGATCCCCATTGCTGCTGGAGGTGCAGAATATTTACATTTCTCCCTCATTTCTGTGTCTTGCTCAAACACTTGCCATCCCAGGGACATGGTGGTGGATAAATAAATATACAGCAAGGGGGAAAGGGATTATCAACTCAGCATTCCTGCAGCTGGCAGAGGGAGAGCTGCCCTCATCCCACCACAGCCTGAGGGCCCCTGGTGGCACAGGACAAGTGTCCCCAGCCTGGCTGATGTCCCCTGGGCTGGAACAGAGCATTCCCTGCCATTGGCCATCTCTGCCTCCAGCCCCGAGGCTGCTCAGGTGAGACCTGACATTTTGGGGTTTAACCCACATCCCTGATGGAGCATCCCCCACAACCAGCATCAAACCCACCCTGAGCCCCCCTGCCCACCCAGCCCCTGCCACAGGGTGGGAACACCAGCGCCACACAGCCAGGGGAGACGTGACAAAAATCCTCCTGCTCCGAGTGTCGTCACCGGAGGGGGATGGAGAAAGGGATCCCAGGGGACCTGGGGGAGGCAGGAGAAGCTTTTTAACGACACCAACTCTGCCTCCCCCAGCTGCAGAGGAAGACACACTCATGGAGAAACACCACCAAAGCACCCGCAGGGGTTTAGCCAAGGGGTTCTCTTCACCTGGCCCAGCCCTACCTTGAAGAGCCGCAGGATGTTGGCCACCATGATGGACACGGAGCTGCCCGAGGCGCCGATGACGCCGACCACCCTCTCCGGTTTGGTGATGATGGGCGGCCCTCCGCTGACACAGCGCACCTCGGTGCTGTCCTTCTCGATGAGGGCCTGCACGAAGGTCAGCGACTGCTCCAGGGCGTGCGTGTCCCTCGAGCACGTGTCCAGGATGCGGGCGCCCAGCGTGATGTTGGGCAGCAGGTCGGGGTCGTTGTTGATGCGGTCCAGGGCGAAGAGCATGGCCTCCAGGCGATGGATGCCCTTCTCCTTCTTCAGCTCCCCGCAGGCTTTGCCCTCGGCGCCGCGGCCGTGCACGGGGAAGAGCCCCCCGAGCGTGATGTCGCCGTCGATGCGGATGGAGTTCATGTGAGGGTAGCCCTGGCCTTTGGGCTTGGCGGCACCCCCGGGCGCCCAGCCCCAGCTCCAGGCACTCAGGAGGAGGCAGAAGGACAGACGCTCCATGCAAAAGTGACCCCCGCTCATCGCCAACGCCGTGCTGGGGCAGAGCTCGGGCCGGGAACGCGGCGGTCAGGGGGCCGGGCTGGGCCGGGCGGGCGGCATGGCTCCGCAGGGATCCGGCTGCGGCACCGTCAGCGGCTCCGGACAGAGCTGCCGGCGCCGGGGGAGAGGCAGGAGGTCGGGATGCAGGAGGGTGCCGAGGTCTGCATGGCTACACCAGGGAGGAGAGGCAGCAGCACGGACACGAGGCCACGCAAAGCTTCGGGTCCTTGCTCTGGAGACCTTGAGAGGGAGAGGGGAAAAGGGGAGAAAATTAGGCAGGAGCAGGAAGAGGATATTGGCTATTCCAGGCTTTCATCAGGGAGCCTGGTGGAAATTAGCACCGGGGGTGATGGCAAAAAATAGATTCGGGATTCACTGGGTCTTTGATTCACGCCAGGGCTCAGCCCAAACTGCATCCCGGCAGAGGGGCTGGTCAGGGAGCCGTGGACATTGTGTCCCACGGAGCAGGACGGGTCAGTGACCAGCTCAGGGCTGGAGGGACCCCCTGGGACCCCATCACAGCCTGTGCCCTCCTTGGGGAACTGCGAGAGTGGGACAAGTCCCAGGACAGCTCTCAGAGCAGGGCAAACCCCACACACGCCCCTGCCCTGATCACTGCCTACCCTAGAGCATCCCTCCTCTTTCCCAAGGGGTTTCTCATCACCTGCCACAAGCCCACCGGCCTCGAGCCCCACAGACTGAGGTCTGCACCCTCAGCAAGAGCCAGGCACTGCCAGAACCCAGCATTCCAGATCCGAGTCACAACCCAAAGCACCGCGCTCCTGCCGCTCTCCCTTCAGGCCACCAATTCCCGACCCAGCAGCTGCTTCCTCGCAAGCTTCCCTTATCGACGGCTCCCAGCAGCAAATATCGACAGCACAGCCCCTGCCTCAGTTTCCCCCCGAGGCGGGTTCCTCCTCGTGCCCATCCCCGCCATCTCCCAGCAGCCGCTGATGGATGCTGAGGGCAGCGCATGATTAATGCAGACACCAAAAGCAGCGCGGAGCCGAGCAGGCAAACGCACTCCCCAGGCAGGACGGGCTGCAACGGCGACACCGAGGAAACAGCTTAAATTAATCTCAGCTCGAGCCCAGAGCCCGGCATCCCAGCCCTGAGCTGCTGGACAGAACCTGACCAAGCCCGGGGTGCTTCTGCTCCGCAGCCATCCCCGCCAGGAGGACCCTGGCTTCAACTCACCTCCATGAATTATGCACCTCCCTGCCCGCCGCAGCCGCTTGAAGGCCCATCTCCAAAGCGATTCTGACAGCCGGGGCTTTTAAGGAACCAGAATTACCCGGTGCCGAGCTCTGTGCTTCCAAAGGCAGGAGGTTGGGAATGCTGCAGCACATCGCCCGCCCCAGCCTGCCTGGAGAGCCCCTGGGAGTGCTGGATCGGGATCAGGGATGGGATGGTGCTGTCCCCACTGCCAGGGCCACCCCAGGCATCGCCAGCGGGCACGGAGCAGGGGAATGTGGCTCCTGGCATGGTTTCGGCGTGGGTCAGGCTCTGCCCGTGCCAGGGAGGAGGAGGATGGGGACACAAAGGGATGCTCAGACACCACAGCCCCTCCTCAGCCCCACACCAGCCGAAAGCAGGTCACTTCTCCCACCTTCGTCCCCAGAGCTGCAACGTTTCTACCCATCAAAGGTGGGATGCTCACACCACAGACCCTCTCCCAGGAAAACCCTCAGAGCCCACGGCAGCTCCCGCAGAGCTGGCAGTGCCCCCAGAGCCCACTGCCTTTCCCTTTCTTCTTTTAAGCTTTTTCCCTCTCTGTTCTCTCCCCTTTGTGGCTCCTTTGATCATACAATCTGAACGAACTGAAGGTAAAAATATCACGGCAGGCAAGAAGAAAGCGAAAATAATGGGGGGGGGGGGGGAGGGAGTTGGTTTGGATTCCTCACAGAACCATCAGGGGAGATGGAGCTGGAATTTCCCAGTGAGCCCCTGAGCTGCAAAGGGCCCAGGGAGGGGTGACAGATGAGCACCCTGTCCCCTCCACCTGCCTGCAGCATCCCCTCAGCCTCACACCAGTCACTGCTCCCACACAGCCCAGACCTCGGTACCACCACGCCTGAGCCTCTCCAAAGCAGCTGCTCCACCAAGGGCACATCTGGAGGGAGATGCACATCTGGAAGGAGACACCTGCCTACTGCAGGTGCTCATGGAACAGGGAACAGCCTTACCCACACACTCCAGGCAGCGAGGGGCCAGAGCCACCCTCCTACCCCATCTGCACATCTCCTGCCCCATCTGCACATCTCCTGCCCCATCTGCACATCTCCTGCCCCATCTGCACAGCCCCACAGCAGCACCCCGAAGGTGGGAATAACGAGGAGGGATCACAGCCCAGCGAGGTGCTTACCCCAGCCCCAGAGCAAGGAGCAATTCTGCTTCCTCCTACTTCCACCAGCACAGAGGACAGAGCTTTCCCATCGCCCTCATCCCGGCAGTGCCACAGCCCAGCCTGGGAAGTGGCACACGTACAGACCAAACCGAGATGTCCAACCCCAGCCGGGGGTCATCCCCTGCCCGAGCCAGGGTGCAGGACACAGGCGCTGGGTGCTGTGGGTGCTGCTGCCCCGGGACAGGCAGAGCCCTGCGGTCCCGGCACCCCGGACATGGGGCCGGCAGCACGGTGGCATCCTGCCCCCCTCTAGTGGTGGCCACCGGGCCACCGGCGTCGCCAGCCACGGAGGGCTCTGGAAGGAAGAGGGGAGGGCTCAGCTGGGCAGGGAGCCCCTCTTGGGGCTACCTGGTCTAGTGGAAGGTGTCCCTGCGCCCAGAAGCTGGAAGTGGGTGAGCATTAAGGTCCCTTCCAACCCGAACCATTCTGTGATTCCATGAAATCCAACTCTGATTAAAAATTCCCCCACATCAGGCAGAGCTCCTGCCACAGAACCATGGCCAGTGCCCAGAGGAGAAACCGGCCAGCCCAAGCATCATCTCTGCTGCTCCTTCCCACAGCTCCTCCTGCACATCCCCACAAGCACTGCCCCATCTGGGACACACTCCAGACAGACCCCTCTCTGAGCAGACCCCACACCTCAGAGCTCTGCCTGCAGCAGGATCCATCATCTCCCAGTTCAGAGCCAGGACCTTTTCTGGGGCTCGTTAAACCCAGCAGAGGCTGAGCTGGTTACACAGCCCAGGAGATGCAGGAATAATCAGCCAAGAGCACCCAGCACTCACCTGCACATCCCCACCTCCAGCGCCAAAGAGCTCAGCACCAGACTCCAGCTCAGCCCTGGCACTGGGAGGGCTGTGCCAGCTTAAGCCACACTGGCTGTTACCAGCTCCACAGCATCTTTTTGAAAATCAAGGCTATTTCTTTCCCCACCTGCTCTTCCTCCAGCAAGCAGGGCCAGCCAGCAGGCAGCACAATATCCCAATTAGTGTACACTCACTCTTCCCGCTTGCAAGCAGCTACAGGGAACTTCACTTGGCTCCTGGTCTTTTTAATTGCAAAACCTCCATGAAGTAGAGCAGAATTGAGACGTGGACAGAGGGAAGGGATGCCAGGTTAGCTTCTCTCCCGACAGGCAAAACCTTAAGTATTCAGGTCCAGCAGCCTGGCATTGGCTCGGAGAAGCAAGGCCACGGCTCAGCGGGCAGCAGTGAGCAGAGACCCCAGACTGTGCCGTGCAAACCCCCTCAAGGAGCTCCAAGACGCAGCCCCTGCCCCACCAAACCCTCGATGGATGCATGAACCAAAATCAAGACGCTCACACAAGCCCGAGCCCATCACCAAGGTCCTCTCTGCAATCAGGTCCTGCCAGTGCCCAGCTCAGAGCCCCATGGTGGGGAAGAGCTGGGTACAACCACCCACCTCACTGCCCCGGAGCATGTCCTGAAGGATGCTGAAGTCCAAACAAAAGCGCTCCCACAGGGCGCAGACCAGATCCAGGCAATATTTATCACACCATATTTATACATGTCCTCAACTGCAGCAAGCCCTCTCCTTCCGCCTCCCTCCCGCTGCCAAGCAGGTCAGGGCTAATCCCTCACTTTGAAGGATGGGATGGCGCGGCAGGGGGGGAAGGCGAGCAGCATCCAGCCCCGGAGCGAGCGGAGAGAGAACGGCAGCTCACCTTGCGGGCAGGCGGCGCGAGGTCTCCGCCGGCAGCCAGCGCAGAGCTCCAGCGGGAGCGGCTGGGAGGGAGGCGAGGAGCCGCCGCTCGTCCCCGCTCCTGCCACGTGCAGCACAATCCCGCAATTAATTTTTTATCGCCATCTGCAATTTGGGACGGTGCTGGCTCCGAGCGAGAGAGCGGCCTGACTGGCGGTGCCCGGCAGTGCCCGCGGCAGAGCGCGGCAGCCCCGCTGCCCATCACACCTACGCCCCGACACTGCGGTGTGGCAGCGCCAGCCCCTGCCCACACCCCCCCGGCGGTCACTCCAGAGACCCCCATCCTGAGCCGGACCATCCAGGGAGCTACAGGGAGGAAAAAACCCTCCGTGAGACGCAGCGCCCGGGAGAAGAGCCGGTGCCCGCAGCGGGCGTGAAGCCGGGGAGGGCGGCGGGCGCGGGTTCACGTATGTTATAATTAGGACCTGCCACTTCTTCGAGCCGTTGCCTTTCTGGGAAGAGCTGGAAGGGGGTGGCTGAGCTGACAAATCCATCCTCCTCCTGCCTGATGCCAAAGTTGAAGCACGTGATGCTCTTTTGCGGGGAGCCGCTGGGCTTCTCCTCAGGGCGATGCTGGCCCCTGGGATGTGGGATGTGGGGACAGGACACAGCTCCGCTCGAGCTTCGATTGCCACGGGAAAATCCCCTTGATGCTGGTCAGACACCCCGGGGTGTAGCTCAGCACCCCCAAACCAGTGCCTGACGCCCTCCTAGAAAGGGTTTTGCCTGTAGCCCCCAAGCCTGGGGCAGCTGGAGCCACATGGGGACCCTCTGCCCTCATGGAGAGGGACCACCCTCACCGTGGCCCCCAGCACTGCTCCTCCGGCTCGGCCAGGCTGGTCAAAATCAGGCAGGATCTCTGCACATCCCATGCACCGAGCCTCCCGGCACAGAGCTGTCGGGTCACAGGGACAACGGTCTTGTCCCAGCTCTCCCCCGGCCACAGCCTTGCCCAGCGCATCCCCCTGCACATCCCCCCGCCGCTTGGTGCGGATGAACGCTGCTTACAGGGAGCGAAGGCAGGGAAGGAAATGAGCTTTTTCTTTTGGCAGTTCTCGTGGCGTTTTCCCGATCTCCCCGCTGCATTCAACAGATCGGCTCTGCTCCTTCCATCCCTCCCTCCTCCGGCCCTGCCCGGGGCACAGAGCCACTGCCGGTGGCTTCCTCCGGTGACCGCCGGTCCTGCCTCGTGCCACCCCCGCCGAGCCCCGAGCCACAGGTCACCTGCAGCGCGATGGCGATGGCAAAGGCAGTGACTCACCCGCAGCCTCTCCGTCGCAGCCGCCGCCGAAGGCAGCGGGCATCCCCCAGCGCCGGAGCAGCCCACGGAAAATCACCCGGCTGGCAGAGCACGGCAAACTCATCACACCGCGGGGAGGAGGAGGAGGAGGAGGAGGAGGAAGAGGGCTGGCGGGGCTGCACCCGGGCAGGCAGAGTGGGAGAGTTCTCCGGTTTTTTCTCACGGCTGCCAACTTCCCCAGCGGCTCGCGACGCCTCAGATCCGCTCGCCCGGAGAGCGCCAAGGAGCGGGAGAACGCTCCGGAGAGGAAAGCGACCCCGTGCTGGAGCGGGGCTCTGCCCGGCCCGGGGGCTCCCCCGCGGGGTCGCTCCGGCTCCGGGGAAGGGTCTTCCCCCCCAGACCCTTGGAGCTGGCAGGGGCAGCGCCTTCAGCCCTTCGCCGCTCTCCTGTCCCCCCTGCCCTGCCCTGCGGCGGCTCTGCGGGCGCTGCCCGCTGCGGCGAGGCGAGGGCAGCCCCCCGCCGGCGGCTCGGCCACGGTCACGGCCACCCGCCCTGCCCGCTGCCTCCTGCCCCGACCCCTGCCAGCCCCCTCCGTCCGGACGAGCCCCCCTGCTCTCCTCCCGGAGCCCTCGCCGGACAGCGGGCACCTCTGGGGACAAAGGTGACAGGCTGGGGACAGGGACAAGGGTCCCCGGGCGGGGGAGAGCAGCGGGGCGAGGAGGGGGCAGCGCTCCGCAGTCCCCAGCGATGAATAATGCGATGAGTGGGAGAGGGGGGAGCGCTGGGGGTTCCGGGCTGCAGCCCCCGCTGTCGCAGCCCCCCCAACCCAAAAAGAAGAGGGAAAGGCGGACAATTTGCCGGAGCGTTGCGGAGGGGGAAACGGCGAGGCTGCAGGGAGGAGGAGCGGGGTGCACTCCAGCCCCTGGGGAAGGTGCGGGAGCTCCGAGCGTCCCGGGGATGCTCCCCCCGCGCCGCCCGCACTTACCCGCGGGCAGTGCCAAGTTGGCGGCGCCGCCGGCCCCGTCTCCGCCCGCTGCCCGGTGCCGCGATCCGCCCCCGGCCCGGGGGCGCGGGCAGCCCGGGGGGGCCCTGCGGCGTGCGGCGGGGGCGGCCCCGGCCCCCCAGCCCCGGCCCGGCCCGGGAGCCGAGCGAGCCGCAGCCGGGCGGGACCCGCCGCGCTCCGCGCACCGCAGCCGCGGCGAGGAGGAGGAGGAGGAGGAAGAGGTGGAGAAGGGGGAGGAGGAGGGGGAAAAGGAGGAGGAGGAGGAGAGCCGGGGCCGGGGAAGTTTTGCATGAAGAGGAGCTGGGAAGCCCGCCGCCGGCTTTGCCAGCCTCTTAAAGCCCCAGCGCAGCGCGGGGACCCCCACCCCGGCGGCCCCTCGGCTCCTGGAGGAAGAGTCCCCCCACCAGGCTGCTGAGTGTCTCCGGCTCCCTGCAGTGACAGCCACCCTCAATTCCCCTTTCGCGGGTGGGAGCAGCTCCGGCAAGCAGCCACGAAGGAGGATGCTCGTCACCCCAAGCCGTTGCCCTTCTCTTCTCCCTCTCATAAAACGGTGCCAACCCCTCGCCAAGCCGAGCTCGGCTCCTGCATCGCCTGCTTCCCCCATCAATCCCCTCCGCCGGGCCCCGCGGCTCCGTGAAGCCCGCCGTGCAGTGTCGATTCATTAATCCAGAGAAAACACAACCCCCTGGTAATGGCCATTGACACATTAACTGCTGCGATCCATCACGGTAATGACATGGTGGTGATTGCTCGGTCACCGGAGCAATTAGGGCACACCCGGCTTACCTGCGGGCACGCGGGGCTGCCGGAGCTCCCAGCCCCTCCTGGGCAAGCCATCGGCGCACACCAAGCGCGGTCTGGCTGCGGGGAGAGCTCTCTGCCCTTCCCAGCACCAAAGAACCGAGCATGGACCACAAACACGCAATTGCAGCCTCATCTTCCCTAAGGGGTGACTTGTGTCGCTCGTTTGTGACAGCGAAATCCCAGCCCTGGTGAGGGCCCGGGTGGGCTGCTTGCCCCTGGAAAAGGCTCCTTTTCACCACAATCCTGGCTGGGAGGCTGGAGAGGAGCCTTTTTTCCAGAAGCACTCGGGATTGCCCAGCTCCAGCACAACATCCCAGCTGGGCCTTTCAAAGAGCTTTGGGCTCTCCAGTGAGACAGATCTCCAGAAAAGCTGCCCAGCCACCCTCCCGCCATGGGAACAAGTGCAACATTCCCGTGGATCCAGGGATACCCATGGGATGCTGCCCAGAGCACATCTCCTGCAGAGCCACCAGGCTGTTGCAGAGATCCTGTTCAGAGCAAGAACCAGAGCAGTGCCTGCTGTTACTCTGCTCCAGGGGGGCAGGGGAGGGGGCACAGCCCTCACAGCCCCCACCCGTGTGAGCATCCTCAGCCACGGCAGCGCTGATGCAGGAATTGAATCTGTGCTATGGTGGATGTGGAAGGGACAGAAAAATCTGCTCTGCGGTGGATGTGGAAGGGACACAAAAACCAGAAGAGGACCTCCTGCCTGCCCCAAGCCGGGGCTGAGGGGTGCTCCAGACGCCACAGGATAAGCCAGGTGCAAATCCCTCACCAAAAGTAGCTTTTAGAGGCACCCTAAGGTCAAGATTCCTGCTCTGAGGCGGGTGAAGCCCTCAGCTCTCAGGGATTTCTAAGACACGTGTTTGCCTTCAAGGAGAAACCAGGGTGTCCTGCTCACAGCCTGGGGTCTCACAGCACCAAGCCACGAGGACACCCTGCTCTGCTCTGCCCAGGTCCCAAAGAATCCCTGGGGGAAGGTGTTTGGGATAAATTATGGAGAATTTCAGCCGAAGCACCGCCTGAGCTGCTCCAGCAGCCAGCTCATTCAGGAGTGCCTCACTGCTTCCCTGGCTCCGATTGAAAATCACAATCCTATCTCCCCAAAAATTGGGAATCTGGATCCCAGGAATTGCAGGATGCTCTTCCCACCATGGCTGAGCAGGCAGTGCCTCTCCTCTCCTCTCCAAGCCTCACGGACTGCACGTCTCCCCTTCTCACACCCCTGTGCCAGCCGCCAGCCAGAACCCAAAATACCATCACGGCGCTCGTGTCACCATCGGGAACGTCAAAACCCAATTAACATTTGGAAATCCAGCTGAGGCCGATGCTTCCCCCGGCACAACGGGAAAGGCCACCACGTGGGAGCTGAGAGGATGGTGGAAGGGATGGGAAACACCGCAGTGAGTCCGGGGGTGCAGCCCAGGTGTGGGGTTACCCCAAGGTGGCTCTGCAAACCCCACAGAGGTCACTGCGGGGGCTCCTGCTCAGCGCCGGGGTCAGAGCTGATCAAGTCCTCCAGGGGGGTTCGATGCCATCAGCAAATGGACGCGGAGATGTCCGCCAGGATCGATATCCCCCGGGCAGGCACAGAGCCAGAGGAACCGAGCGAGTCGCTGCCTCTCCCGCCCCGCGGGCAGGGCTGGGGGTTCATCCCGAGGCATTCCCACCTCCGTTTGTATTCATCAGGGCGCTCCAGCATCTCCAGGGAGTCTTTCCCTCAACTCCAGGGCTCACAGCATCCATGCAGGAGGCTCTGGGCGCCCTGACCCCACTCATCCCATGGCTGTCCCCAGGCAGGCACAGCTCTGGCCACACAAAATCCCTGCTCCCGCTGCCCTGGCCCCTGGCCAGCCGGGAAGGTCACCATGTCCACTGCTGAGGCCACCGAGCGCCATCCAGGAGACACAACTGCTTGCAATTTTGCTTTCTTTTTTTTTTTTAATATAGGAAAACTTGAAACCGCATCTTATGGACTGGACTTTCCGGCTCGGCTCTGCAAAAGGGCTTTGAATAATTGATGGCCGAGCCACCACCTCCTCCTTCCTCCTCATGGGTCACTCCTGTCAAAGAGATAGAGGCTCAGGAATCACACCCGGCCCTTTCCATCTGGGAGCTGCATTGCCAGCGCCTGCAATTGCCTTGGGTGTGGATTCAATTCCCTCCTGGGTAGAAGGGTGAGGAAAATAAATCTTTAATTCAAAGTGAAATATTAATAGAACTGTAATTAGCTGTAATATCTACACAATTAAAAAGCGGGAGGCCCGGCAAGAGCTATTTTCATGTGTGTTTAAAGGGAAATGAGTTTGCAGGGTAAGGGGTGGGGGGTGGCTGGGGATGTTTTTCGGGTGTCCCAGTTGTCTGAGGGAAAAACGTGGCTGGGAGAAGCAGCAGCACAGGGACACAACTGTTGGTGGGACAGGAAGAAATAAAAGGACAGGTTGGAAGAAAAGAAAAGAGCAGAAGAAGGATTTGAGGAGAAAAAGGAAGGAAGAAGAGCCACGATGACACTTTTGTCCTGCTCCTCGGGGATTTTGCAGCAAAGGGAAGATTTTCACTGACGTCAGGCAGAGACGAGCTGGAGCAAGAGGACAGGGATGGGAAAAGTCTCTGTGGAAGTTGGCAGGGTGTTCCAGGCTGGGAATGAGCGGGATGACCCTGGCTCAGCCCCCACAGACATTTTCCAGCAGGAATTGCACGAGCTACTTGCAAAAAGCCATCACATCACTCTGTGCTGGGCAGTTACCAAAGGGACAAACAGAACTGCAGAGCAAAACCAACAAAATCATCCAGCTCGGCCCCTCCAAAACCACCTAAATAATAGGCCAAGGAGAAAGCAAAAAACCCAGCCTTGGATTTCTTTCCAGAAGAAAGAGACTCCCACACACCCCCAGGGCGTGAACGTGGGTAATGGATGTGGATCTTTCGAGAGCAGGAACGGCACTGCCTGTGCTCACATGGGCTTGACATTCACACGTCGGGTCCGTGCCTCTCTCGAGGAGTGGGGATAATGGGATGCCGAATGTCAGACCACTTAAATATATATAAAACTCATTATACGCCTCATGACTAACAGCTCTTGATGGGGAAAGTTGCATTTTAAAGAAATGCGGGGAAAAAAAAAAAAAAAAGAAGAAGAAAAGAAAAAAAAAGCCCATCCGGGCATGCGGGGAGGAATTAGCAATGAACGAGGGATGATTCGGCTGCAGGCTGGGAGTGATGACAACTCCTCCTCCTCCTCCTCGTGAGGAAGGCTCCTGTGGCTGTGCCAGCTCCCCTGGCAGCTCCCTGGCTGCCCTTCACACATTTTGGGAGCTGCCAAGCTCCCACCAGCAGCTTTCCTGCAGCCCAGGGTCCTGCCAGGCACCCACACCCCTCAGCTGATGTGGGACCCCCAGAGGAACCCCAGCTGGGACCAAAGAGCCAGCCCTGCCTCTCAGAGGCCACCAAGGGGGACATTTCCTGGGCTTGTGAGCTTTTTCCCCTGACAGCATGGAGGGGATGGAGCACACTGGGGAGCTGCTGCTTTGACCAAACTCCTCTCTCTTGCCAAACCTCCTCTTTCTGCAGCCTCGGGGTTTATTCCTCTCTCTCGGGGGTATCCAGCCCAAAAATTCCCCTCTGTACCTCACTGCTGCCGTGACAGGGGGACAAAGGACCCTTGCCGGGCTGCTGCCACTCGTGGAGCCTGGAGCTGGGCAGCAGCTCTTCTCCTCTACAACACTTCCACCTAATGGCGAGAGAGGCAGCGAGGAGACAGCCAGCCCGGGGCAGGGGGACATGGGGACACCCCAGATGGCACCCACATCACCCCCAGGAGCAGAGCAGAGGCTGGCAGAGCTCAGCACACTGATGGACCTCACCAGATCCCAGTACAGCAGAAGCTGCTGCTTCACCCCTGTGAACTCATTCCAGCATCTCCAAAATCCTGGAGTTTTGTCAGCTCCATCCTCTGGGCCACGTCCTGCCTCCCTCCAGGGCAGTGCTGGGAAGGAGCAGAGAATTTGGGATCCTTGGAGCTCAACCCTCACCCCACTCTGCTGCTCACAGGGAAACACGAGAGCTGCTGCTGGATGTTCCCTCCAGTTTGGTCCACTCGGTGCAACTGGTGAGTTGGTCCCATCCCAGTTAGAAGCTGTTGCTTTACAGAAGAGGAGGAAAAGGCTCAGGCCCAGGGACGTGCTGAGTGGCCAGAGGTTATTTTGGGCAGCGATTACTCCGGATTTGGGGTTTAAACAATACAGAAACACGAAAAGCTGAGGCACAATGTTCTCCTGGAAATCCCTCGTCGTGCACCATCAGCAGCTTTTTCTGCTGATGCTTCAGAGAGAGCAGGAGCTGCCCCCAAAACCTGCACCTTCAGAGGCACCAGGGTCCCTCCTCCCAACCAGCCTTCCTGTCCTCCCACCAATTTTGTTCCCAAAGCCCGAGATGTCCCCCCTGTCCCCAGAGCAACATCCCAGAGGCACAGCCCTGTCCCCTAAACCTGGGAAAGCAAAGCACTGGGAAAGGAAAGGGAGAGACAGCTCTGTCTGCATTTCCATTTGGGTGCAGGAGTGGGGTGGTTTCCACCCACAGGGATCATGAGCAGCTGGAAATGTTTTCTTTATAACTAAAAAAAAAGAGAGAGAAAGAAAGGGAGAATAGGGAAGGAGAGAGAACATTTGGTGGTAAAATTAACTGTGACGGCCAGGCAGCACACACTCCCTCTGCACCCACAGGACAATTAGAGGAAAATCTTTACACGTTAGTTAATACTAACGCAGAAGCCACGGATGGTGGGGAAGTCAACCCCCTCGTTTTTCCCAACCAGCCGTGCTGCAGCAGGGTGGCAGCAGCACCTGGGGTGCAGGACATGTGCAGGGGACAGGGCAGAAGGGACAGGAGAGCAGCAGCACGGGCTCTGGTGAGGGAGTGGCACCGGGAAGCCACGGGATGCTGGATGGGCCCAGCGCCAGCATCCAAAGCACCCATCCAGGCAGAAGGAGATCGGGGAAAGCAGGGAAGAGCTCCATCCCTTGCTTCCCCCTCCAAGTGCCCAAGGAAGCCACTGTCACCCCTCACATCCCTCCAGACTGGCAGCTGAGCACCCACCCCGTGTCCAACCCAGAGCCCAAACTGCCCCATCCACTCTGCGTGCACCAACCTGCTCTGCCGGAGAACACAAACTGCCCCAAACTGGGATGGATTTGCACCAGAGGCTCCTCCAGCAGGCCCTGATTGCTGCTGTGATGGGGAGCAAGGGGCAGACCTTGCCCAGCACGCAGGGAAAGGGAGCTGAGGTAAAGCCCCGCGGTGCCAGCTCAGCCTCCAGCTCAGAGCCGACCCCGGCAAGCAGCACCCGTCTTCTCCTCCCAACTTTTCCATAATTCATGCAACAACCTCCTGAAAGAAATATCCTCCTCGGACATAAAATATTCATGGCCTCATCCTTGCAAGGAAACACTGTCTTCCTTGGAGTGCAACCAAGCAGCCGAGGCCAGCACGGATTTGCCTTTGCAGGAGTAATTATGTTGGTCGTTGATCAGGTGCCGCAGTGAGGGGCTGTGCTGGGAGAGTCCCCAAACCAGTGTCGGTGTGACCCCCCCGCAGTGGGAGAAAGTGGCTTTCGGGAGAGTCCTGGAAGGGTTTGGGGAGAGGCAGGAAGGATCCTGCACCGTGCAGCAGCGTCCTGAGAGATTCCCCATGCTCGTGGCTGCAGCTTTGCACCAGCAGATTCGCCCCAGGAGGGAGCAGCTCCCCCAGCAGCACCCTGGATCCCATCCAGATCTATCCCAGTCACATCCAGCACCCTCAAACACACACAGACACGCTCACCACATGGCAACAGCCACCCCCCAAATCCTCCCAGTTCCCCCAGTTCCCTTGTGCTCCCAGTTTGGATGCCAGTCAAGTCATTCAGAGCTCCTTCCTATTTCCCTGCTTTTGCAGAGCTCAGCAGAGGCTCCCGCCCCGTTTCACTGCACAATATTCAAAACCTTTATTATTGTAATTATTTGTTCTTGTTTTTTTCTCTCTCCCTCAGCTCCCTGAGCCCCAGGCGAAGGGTTCCAGAGGTTCTCCTGTGCACTGGTTACACACAGTCCAACAAATCCCCATCCTCTGGGACAAGGGGGAGGTGGGATGAGCATCACTCATCTCCAAGGGGGGTCGGCGGTGGGGAGGGAGAGGAAGGGGCTGCAGGTCCCAGGGGCAGAGAGCCCCCCAGCAGTGGGAGATGATGTCTGGGAGGAGGAGGATTCAGCACGGGGTGATGGTGAAACTCATCCTGGAGCAGCCTGCGCAGCCAGGATCCGGCCAGGTCCCGCGGTAGCTGCCAGCCCCGGGGACCCCCGGTTGCCGCAGACCCCAGCCCACGCTGCTGCGCCAGCGCTCGGGTCCCAGAGCTGGGCTCAGCATCTCCAGCGAAGGCCAGCAGTGCCTTCCTGTGGAAGCCTCCCTCACTGCAGCCATGCAGCGGAACGGACCCGGCGCTGGGGATGGAGGAAAGGTGTCTGGAGCAGTCATTGTCCTAAATACCCACGCGGCTGCGGTGGGGACTGTCCCCTCCTGCCCCCCGCGCAGAGGTGTGGCACAGCCTGAGCAGCATCTCCTGAGCACACCCAGCCTCCCATTCCTTTGTGCAGCAGGTGAAACGCAAATTACATCCCCCACAACCCGCCCAGCACCTTTCCCTAAATCTCCAGGGAAGATCCTGGAGATCCAACCGATGCACCCCAAGCCTCTCCCCGCGGGTATCGGGGACCAGGGACCCTCCAAGCAGCCACATCCTTCTATTTAAGGGCGGCGTGTGGGTGCTGGGGTGGGCTCGTTCGGGGGTGTTCTCTCCCACCCCGCAGGGACTCTGGGGCCGCTCGTCAGGAATGGGAACAGTGCTGTCCTCCCCCAGCTCCGAGTCACGGGGAGCCTCCCCCCAGCCGTGTCGTGACGCTCCCCTCGAGGGGAGCCACGCGTGCTGCTCCGCTCCTACCTACGGAGGTGCAGTTGCCAAGGGAGCCGTTCCGCGGGCCCGGAGCCGCCTGGGAAGGTGGGTGACAGCCTGGCAAACTCCCACCCGGCGGCTCTCGTGGTGGGTGGGGGGTATCGGGGCAGGGGAGCACGGGAGGAACGTCCTGGCCCCGCAGTGAAGGTGGCAAGTACCCTGCAGGACCCTCACCCTGGGATAACCGCAGCCTGATCCCCCCCGCCCGGGTTTGGGGGCACGGAGGGCTGGGGTGCTCAGCCCCACGGTGGTTTCCAGCCTCGTGGACCCCCCTCCAATCCCCTGACCCTCTCGGTGTCCCCACAGGCCCCCTGCCAGCCTGGCCCTGCCATTTGAAAGAGGAGCCGGGCTGGACACCGAGTAACCGGAGCCGGGAGTGAGCGGTGAGCGCCCGGCCCGTTATAGCCAACCCTAATCCTCCGGCCGGGCTGGATGTCACATTCCCCCCGGGAACGGGAGAGCCGCCTCGCAGGGTCAGGGACACGCCACGTGCCTGGGGGTCCCTGCTAGGGACAAAAGCGCTGCTCCTGAGGTCCGGGGGCGAAGCGAGTAGCCCGTGGAGGGCTCAGCTCGCTCTCAGCCCTATAGCACCTCCCGTCCGTCCCTCTCCAGGGGACCAAACGCCCCGCGGGCACTGCCAGGGGGACAGAGGGGAACGCGCCTCAGCCCTGCCCCGCCTCACTTTGCCCCCAGCCCACGCCAGCACCATTCTGCTGCCGGTGAGGGATGCTGGGACTCACCCCGGGACGGGCGGGGGGAGGATGCGGAGCCCCCCCGCCTCCATCCCGCTCCACAGCCAGAGCCTCTCCCCGTTAGGTGGCAGCAGGAAACCGCAGCGTTGGCTTTTCCAACCTAAATTATTCCATAATTCTGTGATTCTGGCTGCGTGGGAGCGCGTTCCCCGCAGGAAAACCTGCCGGTTCCATCCCAGGACGCTCCATCCCGCCCTGCCCTGCTGCCTCGGGTCATCCACTGGCCGTAAAGTGACCCTCTGCCCGCCCTGACCCATGTCCTCCCAAAGCCCCTTGGTCAAACCCCCAGGCCAAGGAGGGGACACGAGTCCGGTTCCAGCTCCCTGCCTTACACCAGCAGCCAGCTTGGCTCCGTTCCCCATCCCGTCACCTCCGGCATCGCCTCCCTTTCCCATTCCCCTGCCTCTGTGTCACCCCGGGCCCTCCTGTGCCTCCGGAGCCAGCGGCTGAATCACCTCGGTGACCACCACCTGAGTCACCGCGACCGAGGGAAGTCCCTCGGTCCTCGATGCTTTTCCAACCGGAGCTGAGTAAAGGGAAAGTGTCAAGGAATTTGGCTGGGAAAACTCTTTTCTTGGAGCTCCGATAAGGAGCAGCTTCTCTGGGGCGTCCCCTTTGCCACAGTGAACTCGCAGCTGAGCAGGGAGTGGGGGGCTCCTCCCCTATCATACGGAACCTGCCGACATTCCAGGGGATGGAGGAGCTGGAAAAGGCTGGGAAGAGCAGGAAAAACCTCCCCTGTCCCTTGCACCGCGTGTCCTCCAGCCCCCTGCAAGCGCCTTGCCGTGCATCCCCTCACCCCTCCACGGATGCTGCCGGCAGCCACCAGCTCCTCCTCTGCCCTGCTCGGAGCTGATGTGCAATAAAATACCTTGATTAAAAAAATATCAGGCAGCCAGCCCCCACTGCGAGCCCGCCAGCGAGCCCTCGATTAATGACCCTTCGCATTCCCCTCCACCGCGCCCCCGTTAATGATTTACAGCTCCTCCCCGGCCTGTCCCCTCCCTGCCCCCCAGCCAGGGCAGAGGGAAAGGGGCTCCAGGGAGCACCCGAAGGAATTTTCTCATTCCCTGCGTGGGGAGACCAGAGGTGAGGAAGTTGCCGGCACCCCCAGAGTGGGTCAGCCGCATCCTCGCTCGGAGGTGCTGCGGGCACGGGGACAGCGCATGGCTGCGTTCCTGGTGCTCCCCTGATTCCTGCCACCTTCTTCCTGCCGTGCGGCACCCCGGCCGGGCTGGCAGCCTCTCAGCACCCACCTGAGCCCCAGCACGCTCGGTGCACATGTGCCGAAGCGTTTGCGAGGGGAGCCGGGAGCGGGGCCAGGGCTGCCCCCCGCAGCAGCCCCAGGCTTTGTGCTCCGGCAAGCAGCCCCGAGGAGGTTTCATGTTACTGGGAAACTGGGATGGCGGGATGTTCCCGGGGCAGCCCCGCAGACAAAAGGCCATTGTGCAGCCGCGCGGCGATGGCTGCAGCCCCGGAGCATCCCGCGCTCTGCCAGAGCCAGCAGCCACCCCAGGCTCGGGAGGTGGCACAGCCGGCGGTGGAGTGGCACAGGGCACTGGCCAAGGGACCCGAGCAGCTCCCCAAAATTCACGGGATGCTCCAACAGTGCCCAAGCCAGAGCGCCCCACACACAGCCCCCTGTCCATGCCCATCCCACCGGCAGCAGCATCCAAAATGGATCCTCGCCACTCCTTTAGGGCACGAGTGGCACTAAACCAGACCCTGCTGCCGCCGAGCAGGGGTGACGGGCAGGGACATGTCCCCACAAGCCAGGACGTGCAGGTGAGGGGTGGCTGAGCCAGAACCACTTTCCAGCCCCACCGGCTGATCCTGCTCGCCCTGCGGCCGCCATGGATCAGATCCCGCTGTGTCAGGACCGTCAGGATCCAGGGAGTTATTTGTGTGCGTTTCCCTGTGCGGGGGCTGTACAAACCGCAGCCCCAAGCACCTCGGAGCCCAGGGCGGGTAGCACCTTCAAACCCTGCTCCTGCCTCACACTTTGGAGTGTGAGTGGAGTAGCCAAACTGGAGTGGCCAAATTGTCCTCTACACCCCCAGCTCCCGGAGTCAGGGGACACAGCCAGCGCCACGCCCCATTAACGGCTGTTCCCGAGGGCTCTGGAGGTGACAAACACACCCGCTCGTAATTAGCCGGGTGGCCCTTGCAATCACCCAACAGCCCGAGCTGACTCAGAGGATCGGGTTTCCCCTTTCCCAGGGAAACTAGCAGGAATTAGGCACCCAAATCCCAAACGCAGCTTTGCGGGGCTCGGTGGCAGTGCCAGGACGCAGGGCAGGGCAGGACAAGACGTGTGTCCCTCAGGGCCACCCTCTGGTCCCCCATGTCCTGCCTGGACGCTTTTCGGGGAGCTGATCAGCCCCTGCTGTAATGCACAGCCCAGGGAGCTGGGGGTGATTTCAAAGCACCTTTTTTTCCGGACACCTCCCAGAGGTGCAGCTTTTCTCAAGCGCTGGACACCCATTTCTCCATCAGGTCTCCTCCCGGGCCTGAAATATTGGCTAAATAAATCGAAATGTGAAATAATTCATGTGTTGAGCCCACGGCACTGCGTCCTGCAAACCCCGAACTCAAAGCAGCGGCATTAAGCCTCTAAGTTATCAGGTGATTTAGGAATTTGCCCCCAGAACGGGGCTGCAGGAAAACGCTGCCCTGGTGAGAGCTCTATCTGCTCCAGGGGTGGGAGGGAGGAAGGAGGCATTTAATCAAATTAACAGGCCTGGTTTGGGGTGGGTCCGGGGCTGTTCGGCCACATGGGGTTTCATCAATGGGGCCATCGGGGAAACAAAGCCGGGAGGGGAAACAAAGGCCACGTCCCTGTCCCTGTCCTGCCGCCACATGGCCGGCCAGCCCTGTGAACAGCCGGACCGGGACATCCCCGTTTGAACCGGAGGGGTTCCCGGGCTGCTCGACCCGCCGGGATCCCGGGGCTGCCCGGCTCGCTGCGGTGCCAACCCGGCAGTGCCCAGGCTGCTCCGCCGAGCCCCGCGTTGGGCTCAGCTGCCATGGGGGGATAATAAATCATTTGTTTCCCTGTTTCCAGCCATTTTCAGCTCCTGCTCTGGCTGCAGAACTCAACCACAGGCTGGGGGAGCTTACCCAGTCGTGCTCCCAAACCCACTCAGCCACGAGCTGTAAAACAGGAACCCAACTGCAGAAACAAAAGTGAAAATGATCTCAGACTGCAGTCCTGGGCCCAGCCATGGGCTCTGCTCCAGCCCAGTTTTCTCCCCCATTTTCCCCTCCTCACACGCGGTTATGTTCCAATACCTGACTGCTGGGCCATGTCCCCACCACACATTAATTTTTGGGTGACCACAGCAGCACTGTTTGTCTTTAAAGACCAAGTGATCCCGGTGTGGGGAGGCTCCAAGGTGGGCTCAGGGAGTGGGGAACTGCCAAAACTTTGAGGGATCAAAGCAAAGCAGAGCAGCCCCAGCCGTTTGCAGTGCTCAGGCTGCTGCCACTCACTGCCACTGCAGAGTAAATAACGAGGGACGTTAAAAACAACGAGCTTCTGCCAGCGCAGAAACCAAGTTCCTCATCGGGCTCACCACAAAGGGGGAAACCCAAACGGCAGCGCCGGGGCAAGAGGCACCCTGGCACCTCCAAACCCAGCCAGGGCTGCCTGCAAATGGGGAAATGCTGATTTTAGCCAAAAAGAAAAAAAATTGTACTCGGGGTCTGCAAACAGCCCCTTGCCTGGACACAAGGCCCTCGGATGGGGGAGAGCTAAGATCAGGATGTGCACAGGGGTGCAGCAGGGTGGTGCCTGCTCTTCCTGCAGGTGTTGGGGAGCAGGAACTCTCTGGCAGGAGGGTTCTCCCCCCTCTTTGCTTTCATTTTTTAATCGTCAGAAAGGGACACTGCTCCGATTGTGTTTTAGGCAGGGGAATTTGCAGGGGATTTGAGAAATCCAAATAACAATTAGCAGAAACAAGTGCCCCAAGCCTGGCTGGGTTGGGTTTGGTTTGTTTTGCATAGCAAACCTTCCCTGCTGGAGCAGTTTTGCACAGGCAGATATCGATACTTTCACATTTCATCTTTTTAACGGTCCCCCTTTTTTTTTAAATAAAAACTTGCCTGAAACTTAAATCCAGCAGTCTGAAGTTCAGATCCTCCCTTTAGATTTCAACCCTTAGAGTTAGGATGGTCAAAAGCACCTAAATCAGTTTCCATTAAACTTGTGATTGTTGTTTTCACAGGAGTTTGGGGAAATTTCACACAACCCCATCACGGAGAGGACACTGAGCTCTGGATTTCCTGTTATCCCATCAAGGAAAACCACCACAAGATCCCAAATGCTCGACATGCCTTGGAAGCCCTGCCCTGACACAGCGGGGTCCTGGGTTTTGGGGTACCTCGCTGGGGAGCTGATCTCAGCTCCAAACCACTTCCAAACAAACCAAAAGAATTCTGAATAAAGCTCTGTACTGCAGACTGAGCCCAACACTTGCTTAAAGCCCGGGAGAGCCTCAGAGCCACTCAGCAGCCCCCCAGACCCCTCTCCACGGAGCAGGAGCAGCCCCCCAGACCCCACTGCACCGGGCAGGACCTGCTCCCACAGCAGCCTCCCCTTCCGGCACTGCTGCTGCAGTAACACATGAAATAAATATCACGACACGATCCAGGCGGCCCTGGGACCCCCCAGGCACGGAGCCCCCAGTGCTGGTGCCTCCAGCTGGGGACAGAAGCTTCTGTGGGGGTTGTGAGGTGAGGAGGCAGCAAGCAGAAGGAGCATCGTGCTTTGGCCACCACCGCATGGCCTGGCCGCGGCCAGTGATCGCCACCACGAGGTCACCAACCCAACCCCCCCTCCAGGCCAGCCCAAAACACGGAGAGGGGGGAGCCGGGCACGTTCCCATCGGGGGTCACTCATCGTGGGGTCACCCAGCCGGGGGGCGCCGCACCCCCCAGCCGGGAGCATTCCTAAAGCATCCCGGGCGGGAGGACGCGGGTGCCTCAATCCACCCGGCGCTGCCTCCAGCCTCCCGGGGGACCCTCCATCCACAGCCGGGGACCCTCCGGCGGGCAGGGCCGGGGCGCAGCCGCCGCCGCAGCCCTTTGAACGGCCCTATCGCTCCCGGCCGCGCCGCCCCGCACCGCCTCCGCCGTGATGCGGCCCCGGCTCCGCCTCCCCCGCTCCGCCGGCGCTGGGAGCTCCCTTCGCCTGTTTGCCCTTATTTAATTTCGAGTGTGATTTTGCTATTTTTAGCAGCTGGATCCCCTCCAGTAAGGCTAGGAGCTCGCTCCGGTTTTTTTTTTCACCCCCTCTCCCCCCTTTCCCCCCTCCCTTTTTTTTTTTTTTTTTTTTTTTTTTGCCTCGTTCCCTGCAAATGATTTTGACCCAGCTTCCTTCCTCCTGGAGCAATTTTTTTTCCCTCTCTCTTTATTATTTATATAAATACGCGGGGCCTGGCGGGGCCGGGGATGCGGGGCTGAGCCGCAGCCTCTCTCTTCTCCTTGCAGATCCGCAGTCGCCGCGGGCGGGGGTCCCTTCGCTCCGCAACACAGACCCGCCGGGAAAAACAAAACCATCAAGCCGCCCCCAAAACCCACCCCGAACAGCCGGCTCGGCGATCAAGCTGACTGTGAGTGCCACCTTCCTCTTCCTTGTGCTGCGGGGGGCGCGGAGGGCCGGGGGCTCTGCTCGCCCTGGCCGCATGCGGGGCACGATCGGCCCCGGCGGGTCGGGCTTTGCAGGGACGCGGCTGCGTGCGGCTGGCGGTGCCTCGCTTTATTATTGCGATTAATTATCGTTAATAGCAGGGTGATGCACCTGGCGGGCCGCGGCGGAGCGGGGGGGACGGGCGGGGGTCCCCGGTGCCGCTGCTCCCACCGCGGAGAGACTTTGCTCCACTTACTCGGTTGCGGGCGATGCAAACGCCCCGCACGGCGCTCGGGGGGCCCGCATGGCCCCGGGACAGCCCCGGGACAGCCCGCGGGGCCGGGGCCGTGCAAGGTGCGTGGGGCCGCGGCCGGTGCACGGGCGTGGGAGCGGGACTCGAACGTGGGGCCGGGGCGGCGTGAGGTGCGTGGGGTCGGTGCGAGGCCAAGGCCGGCTCACGGGGGACACGCACACACGCGGCTCGGTGCGAAGTTGCGGCGCTGGGGCTCGGCAGCCCCCCGCATGGTGCCCCCGCACCCCGCCGGCCCCGCACCCCGCCGGCAGCGCGGGCTCCACGAGGGGTTTTATTACCTCCCCCCCGCCAGGACAGGGGCTTCACAAAGCCCTGATGGTGCCCTTCCTGCCTCTTTTCTTTCTCCTCCACCTCCCTCCTTCCTTTCCTTTATCACTTCCTTTTATTATGCATCCCAGGAAGGAAGGGGGGGACTTTCCTCAATGGCAGCCCGGGGGGGGTTCAGAGCAGCCCCACGGCGGGTCTGTGCTGAGGAGGAGCCCGCACATCCCTCCCGGCCCGCACCCCTGCCCAACAGGCTCTTCAACTTCTGCTCCACGATTCCTTCCCCTCCTCCTTCCCCATCCCTCTGCCAGGAGGTGCGGCTGGGATCCTTCTCCAGCTGCCATCAGGCTGGATTTTCTGGGCGTGAAGAGATTTGATATACATTTTTTTTTTTTTTTTTTTTTTTTAAGATCTAAGCCCCCGCCTGTCTCCCCGCTTCTCCTGGGCCAGTTTGTTTAATCTAAGAGTAGGTGGCAGGAGCGGGGGATTTATGGGGTTATCTGCACGGAGCAGCATAAGCCAGCGCAGGCGGCCGGGAAGGCAGGAGCAGGCCCAGGAGGAGGCAGGAGCATCGCTCCGAGGGGACAGGTTGGCCCTTGTGCGACCCAGAGGTGGCCGCTGGGGACGGCCCAGCTCACGCTGTGGAGCAGAGGGAGCGATGGGGCTGGGGGAGGAGAGCTCGGTGGCTCAGCATCCGCAGGGATGGAGAGGGGAGGAGATTTCCTTCCCCCAGCTCCATCAATCGAGAGGCAGATGTGGCCCCTCCACCTCCAAACCGTGCAGAGATGTTCCCCCCCCCGGCCGCGGGGAGCCCGGCAGCCCCTGCCCGCGTCCCCCACTGATTCCTCCCTGCCTGGAAAGGTTTCTCTCTCAGCTGCTTCCTCTCCTCCATGGCAACCCAGCTGCTCCCTCCCTCCCTCCATGGCTCTGATGCGTGCGAGCAGGGCCGGAGCTGCTCCCGCCATGTGCCCAGCCTCGTCCCACGGGCTCCCTGCACACCCGGGGCCTGGCAGGTGCCGCCGAGCTGGGAGCACTGCGGGGAGCTGGGGCTGCTCTCGGGAGCGGGGTGTCGGCCGGGAAGGTGCTGGGATGGGAGAGAAGCATCCCCCATCTCCAGCATCCTCCCCCCAACCCCCTCTGACAGAGCGGGGCGTGGAGCCCCCTCAGCCCTGCAGCCCTGGGGAGAGCTCTGAGGTGCTGGAGGGCTGGGTGGGATGCACAGAGCTGGGTGGGATGTGCACGTGCTTCCCCCAGCACCAACAACTTCCCAGCAGCAGCTGCTTCTCGGGGGTGGGGGCAGACCCAGTGCACCCCCATCCCATGGAGGGTCCCCTTGGCATTCCCAGCTGGAGCTGCTGTGTGGGGCTTGGTTCCTGCTCCGGGGGGAGCAGAGCACGGCAGGGTGGGGGCCATGCTGGGCCCATCTGTTTCCAGCTGCGGGAGGGGGCACGGAGCAGCTCGAGGCTGTGCTGCCTCTGACAGAGATTGACTTAAAAAGAGACAAAACCCCGTCCTAGCCCGACCAGCAGCCGGCCCTTTGCTGGCCTAAATCTAAACCATACTTCTTTTTTTTTTTTTTTCCCTAAGAGACTCCTTGAAGGGCTCTGGGATGCTGTGAGT
The DNA here is from genome assembly GCA_024500445.1 of Entomyzon cyanotis. NCBI lineage: Eukaryota > Metazoa > Chordata > Aves > Passeriformes > Meliphagidae > Entomyzon > Entomyzon cyanotis. The sequence continues at coordinate 3,293,393 of JAKEPQ010000908.1, read as the reverse complement.
AATATTTTCGGGGTGTTTACACGACGGCATGGTTTCTGTCTCCCAAAAAAAAAAAAAAAAAAAAAAAAAAAAAAAAGACTCCGAGGGTGGTTTTTGTTGTTGTTGTTCTGTACTCATGAGTCACTTCCAGAGGGGAGCAGGAGCTGACGCCTGTTTTTTGAAAAGGCTCAGAGGTCTGAGTGTGGCTCCTCAGGCTGCATGTCCTGCCCACACCCTCCCCTGTGAGGCTCAGTGTCCCGGGGGACTCAGCAGCCTCTGTTCCCCACAGCCCCACTATCCCAGCTGCTCCAGCACCATCAAATCCAGACCAGTTCCTCCAAACTGAGCGTTATTACCCCAGAGGTAGGAGGGACTATCCCAGAGGTAGGAGGGTGACTCTGTCAGCACACACAGACCGGAGACACAACCTCAGAGCTGCCTCTTCCTCACATCCCTGCTCTGGGCAGGTGTCCCCAGCATGGCCACGGTCACTTGGTCCTGTGTGGGGTCACCAGCAAGTGCCAGGGCTGTGGCAGTGATCCTGCTCCTTCCCACCAGCCCATCCTCCCTGCTCCTGGGCTGGGAGCTGGGCATGGAGCCACCCCCACTCTCTGGAAAAGCAGGTTTTCCATGTGCCCCTGGGAAGCAGCAAGGCAGAGAGGGGAAGATGGAGCCTTTTCCTTTGTGGGATTTCTCCAAGAGCGAGGGAGATCTGCCCAGCCCTTTGGGACGTGCATAGGGGAGGTGACAACCCGGTGTCCCCAGGACAAGTGCCAGGCAGTGCCTGTCACTAATCCAGCTGGGTGGCAGGGGTGCAGCAGTGCCAAGGGTGGGGTGAGGAGCAGGGCTGCAGCACCCTGAGCCCCATTCCACCCACTCCAGGGCCCTGGCACCCCCTGGTGACGTCCCCAAAGTCTCCAGCGCCACCAGACATCCTTTCCCAACTTGCTGGTGCCAGCAGCACATCTGGGATTTTGAGGACTCCAGATTAAATCTGGAGCCACTGTCACTTTTTGAGGAAAGGGGCTGGGCTCTGCAGGATGGGTTGGCCAAGGTGCTGCTCCTCAAATGCCTGAGGGGACCCCAGGAGCTGCCTGGGCACTGGTTGGTACTCCGGGGTGGCTGTGCCATGGGCTTGGGGCACTGCCCTGCAGCCAGGAGGATGCAGGTGGCATCTAACCTGGCCAGGGTGAGGGCAGGGGGATGGCACAGCCGGCACAGCAAGCCATGGCTGACTGACCTTCCTCCCTCCCGCTCCTCCTCACCGCTGCTGGGACAGACGATGAGTGAATCCAGCGCCAAATCCAGCCAGCCCCTGGCCTCCAAAGGGGAGAAAGACGTGTCGGAGAAGAGGGGCCGAGGGCGGCCCAGGAAGAAGCCGCAGGTACGTGGGGTCCCCTGCGAGGAAGGGGGGACTGGGCACCCCCAGGGTACAGGGCAGGAGGAAATGTCCCCACACCTGTACCCCTGGGCAGGGTGGGAATGTCCCCAGTGCAGCCCCTTTGGGCAGCACCTCCCCTGGGCTCTCCAGCAGCAAGACCCTCCTGGGGGGCTCCAGAGCCCCCCCAGCTCTGCAGCACCCCAGAGCTTCTGGCCCCAGCTGGGGGCTCCCCTGCCCCTCCCTAGGCTCTGCTGAACCTGCCTTTGCAGACGGGCTAATTAAAGCCCCATTAGCAAAAGCTGCTCAGAGAGATAAGATGCTGCTGGAGCCTTTATAGTACCAAACCCCGCTCAGCCCCCCCGAGGCAGGTGGGGTTTGTGCACATCGTTTTCCTGCAGAAAAGGTGATTTGTGGGTTCCCTGACACTTCCTTGGCTGCAGCACCAGCAGCAAGCAGGTCTGGACTGAGGGGCTGACGTGGGGATTGTCCAGCTGAGCTGAGTGGGTGATGCTGGGCAGTGGAAAAGGTCACACATGCCTGGCTGAAGGACACACAGGAGCCTGTGCCTGACGCCTGATCGCCAATCCCAGTGTGACCAGTGCTCCCTGTACCTCATGCAAGAGCATCTCTGCCCTGGCAGGGTCTGCTGGGGACAACGGGACTCCCAGACTGGAGCATCCCAGGGTGGGCTGGAAGGCACTCTGGGTTTGCAACCCCCCTCTGCTCTCCTTCCAGCAGGAGCCCAGCGAGGCCCCGACCCCCAAGAGACCCCGTGGACGGCCGAAGGGCAGTAAAAACAAGGCCACCACAAAGGGCAGGGTAGGTACCTGGGGATGGGACTGCTCCAGCTGGGTGCTGGCATCACAGGTCCGGTTTGAGCTCAATTATGGACAATTCAGGGCAGATCTGCTGCTGGGAGAGGGGGGGTGGGCTGGGCACTTGTCCCCGGGGAGGGTGGGGGAGCCGGGGGCTGTGTGTGTCAGCACAGGACACCCGAGAGAGACCTGTTTGCAAAACACGCGACTCACATCCTGTACCCACCTCGTGAGTCACAGGGCATCCCAGGGCTGGGGGCGCTCGGGGGGCTGGCAGCAGCATCCCAGGAGATGCCACTGGGGTGATGAATCTGGCAGTCACGGGTGGGAGGAAGGGGAATGCCGCCCACCCCCGCCAGCATCCTGGGGACAGCCTGACCAAAATTCTCTTTTTGTTGCTCAGAAAGCTGCAGTCACACCAGGGAGGAAACCTCGAGGGCGACCTAAAAAATCGGTGAGTGGGCTTTTCCCTTCTCCCTGCACCCTGTCAGGCCACTGGGCACTTCGGGGGCACAGCACCTCCCCAGAGAGCCCCGAGAGTGTGGGGTGGATGCTGCCGGGCTGGAGGATCACAGGGCAGCGAGCAAGTAGGACACAACGGAGGGCTGCAAACCCCCTGGAGCTGGGGGTCTGAGATGTCCCCACCTCCCCACGGGCCCAAGAGCAGCGTTGGGTGGCTGGTCCTGCCCTGGGGACATGCTGGCACACACCCACCCAGGTCCCTGCCCGAGCCTGCGGGCACAACCACCCCCTTCCTTCCCTGTGCTTTCCCTCCTCCATTCCCTATTTTCTCCTTTCCCCCTCGGTTCGCAGCTCAGGCGGGTGCCAGGTATCCGGGATGCTTCATCTCCCTTCCCCGCCTGCCCCAGATTTTGCTCCTTTTCCCACCGAAATTCCTTGCAGAGCCGAGGGGTTGAAACCAGCCGGGGCTGCAAACCCACGGTCGCATCCCGGGGTCTCCTGTGTCGGTGTCACAGCGCCAGGGGCTGTTTGGGGACCCCAGGGCGGGCAGTCAGCGCGGGGGGAGTGGCGTGGGAGGAGCGTGTCCTGTGCCAGCGGGGCCGTGCCGGGGACACGATGTCCCGCTCTGGCAGGCGCGGTGGCGTTTTTGTGAATGAAGCGGGAGGAAGCGGGGGCTGCTGTGACTCAGGCTCACTCAGCCCTGAGTCAGCGCCGCGTGCGGGGTCACGGCCGCCCACCCCGGCGTGGGGGCTGGACAGGGACACCCGGGGCCGGACATGGGCAGCCGGGACTGCCACCACCCCCCAGCGGCCACTAGGGACCGCGGTGCCAAACTCAGAGGAGTTGTACAGCCAGGATGTGTGGTCCCACCTCCTCACTGTGAGCCCAGCCGGGGTCTTCTCACCTGGGATTTAATTTGCAACCTGGACTCAGGGCCTTAAATCCAGGCGGGTGGCGTGCCTCAGTTTCCCTCGTTGCACAGGGGTGTGATGAGCGTGGTCAGCCCTCCATCCGGGGCAGTGGGGTGGGGCTGCACTCCCCGACACCCCCCGGCCACGCTCCCTTGCCTTGCAGCAGCAGGACGAGGAGGAGGTGAACATTTCCCAGGAGTCATCCGAGGAGGAGCAGTGACACTTCCCGAACCGGCGCTACCTCATCGCCCGACGGCCCCGCGGCGGCCGGGGGAGAGGGACGGGGAGAGACCCACTGTGCCGCCCTGGCTTCCTCCTCCTCCTCCTCCCTCCTCCGCTCCCTCCTCACCCTCAGACAACGGCAGCACTGGAAAATGGCCCAACCCGGGCGGCCCCCGCAGCCCCCGCCTGGGAGGGGCACCTGCCCCAGCTCCCCCTGCCCAGCCCTGGGGTTCGGGGCAGCCCCACTGGAAAGGGGGTGGTGGCAGAGCCGGGGCTGGGACCCCCCACCTTCACTGCCCCCAGCGCAGTGATCTCGCCCCGCCAAAGCGGGTGCTGGCTGCCCCCGCAGCACTGGGCTCTGCCCTGGGGCCTCTGCAGGGAAGAGACAGGGGGGCAGTGAAGGTGAGACTCCCCAATATGCATTAGACCTTTGCTCTGGCCTGCCACTACCCCGGGCAGCCCCCCGTGTCCCCCCCAGTCCTGGGTGACTGCACTGTGTGCGGGAGCAGCTCCCGCGGCGCTGCCGGGGTCCGGTGCCCATCCCCGGGGGTGCCAGTCCCCGAGGGTGCCAGTCCCCAGGGTGCCCGAGCGGGGCTGGCTCCACGCAGCCCTTTCCTCATAGGTTCTGGTATATATATTTTTTTTTAGTACTTTTTTTTCCTTTCATTCACAACTACCTCTGGATATTTAAGTTCCACTCTCTGAACTCACAGACGTGCTGCTGCGCTGCCGGGGCACCGTGGGCTCGGTGGTTCCTGTTTTCGGGGTGTTGCTGGGGGCTGTGGGGTATTTTTTTTTTTCCCCTCCCTTTTTTTTTTTTGGGCTTCGTTTTTCTTTTTTTTTTTTAAAATCGTTATTTTGAGGTCTAGTTTGCTCTGCTGCTTCAAGGGATCGAGGCTGGCAGGGCAGTGGGGTGGGGGGACCATGGGGTGCTCCCCCTGCCCCTCTGCCCCGGCACGACGGCTGCAGCGGGACCGGAGGTCGGTGCCGGGCGGCCCCGGCGGGAGAGAATTGGGGTTTGGTTTGGGGTTTTTTTTTGGTTCACTGTTAACGACCTTTTGGGTTCCTATTTGCAGTTACTTGAATAAAACATTTTATGGACATGTGTGACACCTCTGTCCCAGGCCCCGGCTGGGTGGGGCAGGGGTGGCTTTTCCCATGGCACCTTCTCCACAGGGACATCCGTGCTGGTGGCAGCCACCAGCCATCCACAGGGATGAGCTGCCGACAGAAACACAAACAGGCAAAGCCCTGCTGCCCCCCAAACTCCCACCCTAGGCTGGGAACCCCCAGCCCCACACGGAGCCTCGGGGCCAAGGCAGAGACATGTTTATTGACCCCATCTTCCCACAGGCATCCCGTGCCCGCAGAGCCTGCTGCTCCCTGCCAGTCTGCCAGTCTTCCCCGGGGCCTTCCACGGGGCTGCGGGAGCAGTTCAAGCAAAAAAAATGGCAAAACCCGGTACTGAGGTGGGAGATGTCCTGCCCTGGTCAGTGCTCAGAGGTGGGGTCCTGGGGGCTGCAGCATCACGGCACCACTGTGGGCACATCCTGCCCGTTCTGGCTGATGGTGCTGATGCTGGCACTGTCCTCCCTCCCCTCCCGCGGGCAGGATCCAGTCCCGGAGCTCCAGGCAGTGTCAGGCCCTCCAGTCCCTGCGCGGGGGCCGAGGGGGCGAGGGTCCCCCCAGCCGGGCACCACCTGCAACAGAGAGGGACACACCTGCAGCCCAGGGGGAGGCACCATCTGTGCAGCCCACCGCTCCCAAAAACCTCGGGATTACACCCAAAGCCTGACTCCCACGAGGTTGGACTCAACGTTCTTGGAGGTCTTTTCCAGCCTTAATGATTCCATGATTCCCAAAGCCCGAAGCTCCCTCGGGACAGACATTTCACTTGCTGCCGCTTCAATTTTTCGTGGAAAAACTAGATAAATGCCAATTCCCACCACAGCGACCCACCTGAGCCTCCTCAGCCTCCACCAGCAGCTCCTGCTCCGACTCGGGCGGCTCCTCAGCCGGGTCGTAGCTGTACATGGGCAGCAGCCGGTGCCGCAGCCGGTCGGACCTGGCGGGGGTCGGCGGTGAGCGGTGACCCCGCAGCCCCCCACGGCCCCCCAGCCCCGCGGCCCCGCTCACCTGCGCTTCTTCTTGACGTACATCACCTGCGGGGAAAGGCATCAGCGGCGCGGGGCTCGGCGGTGGGGTCGGTGCCCCCCGGTCCCCCCAGCCCGCTCACTCACTCACCGCGGCCAGGAGGGCGCCGAGCAGGGTGAGGAGGAGGAAGGGTCCCAGCACGGAGCCCACCAGCGAGTCACCCGCCGCGCCCGGGGCGGTGGGGGCCGTGGCGTTGCTCATGGCCCAGCGCCGGCTCCTGCCCGCATGGGGACGCGCGTGTCCGGCCCCACGGACCGAGCTCTGCAACCCACAACCGGCCTTGGCAATGACCCACCGCCCGGGAATGACCCCCACCCCGGCAATGACCCACTGCCCGGGAATGAGCCCCGCTCCAGGAATGACCCCCACCCCGGGAATTCACCGCCCGGGAATGACCGGCGCACAGGTAATCACCCACCTCCCGCCCGGTAATAACCAACCTCCCCGGTAATGATCCCCCGCCCGGCAACACCCCCTGGGGGGGTCACCCCGCACCCCTCCCTGCAGAGCCGGGGCTGGGGGGCCCTGCGGGACCTCGCAGCGGTCTGTGCCCGGGACACCCCTACCCTAATTCACCCCCCCATCCCATCCCATCCCATCCCATCCCATCCCCCCCCCCGCCCGGTTCGGGATCCCCCGCGCTCCCCCTCCCCCGCGCTCCGGGGATCCCCGCGCGCGCCACGCCCCGCCCCGCCCACCTGCGCGCGCCGCCCGCACCCGGAACCCGCGCGGCGCGTGACGGACGGGAGCGGGGCGGGGCCGAGCGCGCGCGGGAAGGGGCGGGGCGAAGGGGGAAGGGGCGGGGCTCGGGGCGGGAAGGTGGCGGCGCGCGGCCGGCAGGGGGCAGCAAAGACCCGAGGGGAGGGCGGGAAAACGCGTGAGGGGAGAAGAGGGAAAAGGGCAAAGAAACGGAGGGAAAATGGGGAAATGAGGAACCGGGAGAGGGAGCGAGGGGAAAAACGGGGGGAAAACGGGAGAAAGGAAGAAAAGGACACCCCCGGGGGGCACTGGGAAGGGCAAGTGGAGGGGAGGGCGGACAGATGGAGGGAGGGATGGGAGGGTAGCACATCTGGCCAGGCGAGTATTCAGCTGGGGCACGGGCGGGAGAAGAGACGGAGGGAGAGAGGGAGGGATGGACGGACGGACATGAGGGATGGGTGGGTGCATCCGTGCACTATTAATTGGGTGGACAGATGGATGGAGGAAGGGAGGGATGGAAGGAGGCACGAGCACAGATGAACAGAGGGAGGGACAGGGATGGATGGATGGACAAGGATGCATAGACAGGGATTGAAGGATCAAGATGAATAGATGGATGGAGATAAAGGTATGGTGTGAGACAACTGACCCACAGGGCCGGGGTCGGCTGTGTCCCAAGGGATGCAAGAACGTGGGCAGGGTCACCCCCATCAGAGGCTGCTATGGGTCCCTGGCCAGGGGCTCTTGCTGTGGCCAATGTCCCCAAGAGTGGATCCTGGTCAGGGGCTCTTGCTGTGGCCGATGTCCCCAAGACTGGATCTGTGGGGAACCTAGGCAGGGGCTGTGACAGTAACAGCGGTGTCACCCATGGTGGTGGCAGCGCCCCAGCCCTGATCCCAGCCGCAGGGCTAATCCGCTTTGCTCTCAGGGACCAGATGGTCCCACTAAGTGGGTCAGGCAGGAGCAGGGGACACCGGGAAGCACCAGGCCCCGCTGCGCTTCCCAACAGCTACAAAAAATAAGTGGAGTGAGGTGAAAGAGAAGCCTGGACATGTTGGAGCTGGGGGGACTGGCAGCAGGACAGGGCTCAGCCTCTCTGTAGCATCTGGAGCCTCCTGAGCTAGGGGGGAAGAGCAGCTCCTGGTCTGCAGCCGCTGGGATGAACCTGCCCATGGCACAGCTGGTTGTACCCTGCATGCACTCTGCCTGCACCCTGCCTGCACTGCTGCCTGCACCCTGCCTGCAGCCTGCCCATACCCTGCCTGCACTGCTGCTCTCACCCCCTGCCCAGCCCGTGCAGGGTCATTTTCCTCTCTCCAGCCTGGAAAAGGGCACCAGCTGAGAGGGGCCAACAGTCCCCAGTGTCCCATTGTCCCCGGGGGTCCCACTGGCCCCACCAGCCCCTGCTGACCCTGCTCTCCCCAGCAGTGGCACTGGTCTCACTGTCTGTGTTGACTCCCCCTGCCCCAGAGACCCTTCTAAACTCCAGCCCCCTGTTCACCACAGCAATGGGGGAACAAGAGTGGGACAGGACCCCCTGTTCCCCCCAGCCCAGCACTGACACCCTGGGGCCTTCCATGCTGCCGCCATCCACCTCTGCCCATCCCCTCCCAGCCGAACCCTGCCGTGCCACGGCTAAAAATAAATCCATCTGTTTCCAGGAAATCTCCTTGGAGAGCATGAGCGAGTGGGAGCACATGGCCAGGAGGAGCATGCGGGGTCCAGAGGAAGCGACATCCTTGGAAGCAAACCGGGGGGTCACCAAGCCCCTCCACATGGCCAGAGCCAGCCCTGGACACCTGCAGCACCCCCCGAGCACACATGAACATTTTTTTCCCCACCCACTGCATCCCAGAGCATCCAGATGGGGGAAAGGGAGAATGGAGGGCAAGACAGCACAGGAGCTGCTCATCCCTGCAGAAATCTCCCCCTTGCTTACTCTTGGGTGGGGAAGGATGCCGGGGAGGCTGAGGGCAGCATCACCACTCCTCCTGGAGACAAGGCACCTTCGTGACACGGGTGGAAGGGGTGTCAGCCAGGGGGCAAAGTTTTAGCAGGTGAGGAGGGCTGGAATAGCACCACAGGGTATTTTTTACTGCCCCAAACCCCGCTGTGAGACATCAGCCCCCTCCCCTGCGCTGCTCGGCCCCCAGCACATAATTGGGGACAGCTTTGCTGAGCCGCTAAGCTCCCGTTTAAGCAGCTGAGCACAAGTGGCCGGATTTCCAGCCAGCGCATCCCTCCGGCTGCTCATCCGGCCAGAAATGCCGGGGTGTGGGGCCGGGTGTCGCCGTCCCCGCGGGGCCACAGCCACCCCGGCTCTGCCTCGCCGCTCGCCCGCTCAGGCATTAACGCCGCCGTCAGCACGGATTAATTCTGCCCTGGGCTCCGCGCCGCAGCTGCAACACGAGGCCGTCGTGCACCAGTCTGTGTTTTCTGCAGGAGGAGCCTGGTCGCATCCAGATCCCAGAGGGAATTCGCAAAGGCTCGCTTAGGGATGGGTCTCCACACCAGGACGCGTTTGCTTCGCAGGGAAATGTGGGAGCTCACTCTTCTGTGGCCGTGGGCACCACGTGCTGCCGGGGGTGTTGGTGCTCTCCATGCAGGCTCCACCCGGCCTCTCCCACAGCACCGGGCTATTCCCACGGGAAGAGCTCTCAGGAAGGATTTTGTGAAAGAGCTGGGAGCAGATTCAGAGGCTCCAGGAGGCTCTCCCCTTAAAATGCCCCATTTGCCCACCCCATCAGTGAGCCCATCTCAACACCAGGCTGTTGGTGACATCCCTCCAGTTCCTCTTCCAGGCTGTGACTGTCCCAAGGCACTGCAGGGAGAGCTTTCTCCTTGGGTGACACCATTGCCTGATCTCTGAGTTCACGTACGCAGGGAATAGCGCCGGGACAAAGAGACCAGGCAGGAGGCAGAGCCATGTGAAATACTGGTATGTTTATTGGTTGGCACTAGATTACAGCCCACACTCTCAGCAAACTGGCATCCACCAATTCATTTTTTTCAATTTTTTACTCTTTTAAAAGACAGTGACAGCCTCCCAGCCGCACACAACTCAACAGAGGAAACCCCTCGTGACAGAACCCTGCTGTATCACCCAGCTCTGCAGACAGGAGAGCTCTCCAGCCTTTCTGGAGACACTGTGGATGAAAGGGCAGAGTCACACAGGTATGTCCTGCACCTGCCAGCCAGGACTGAGCAGGAGCAGAACACCTGCATTATCCAGAGGCTCCCAAAGAAAACAGAATGTATTTTCTACTTCACGCATGTGACTTTGAACAAAGGTGGTGTAAGAACGAGTCAGTGAGGAAGAGAAAAAGCATCCACTGCAATTCCATTTCCAAAGGGCCTTTGCAGTTGCAAAGTGTTTCTGCAAACTATTTAATTCATCATAACCCCCCCATGTGAAGTTCACCAGGAGATCAGAAACACCAAGAGCTGGAGTGAGGAATGGAGATCTGCAGCCAGGAAAATAAACCCAAACAGATTATGGGAATTACAAGCACAAAACCAACCATCTTGAATTCACAGAGAATTGAGCATTTCACTTGCAACTCATTGAAAATCACTGAAAACATCAGGCATCTTTTAATCCTAATAAATTAGCAAGTTTGCTCTCTACATCAGTTTTCCTTCTGCAAACTTGCTGACACTTCCCTGTGAAAGCCAGGTGGCAGGAGTGGCACAAGAACCTCCATGAGACATCCCAGCTGACCCCACCACATCCCAACTGATCCCTCCATCGCATGGAGCACAACAGAGAGATCCCTCACCAGGCTCTGCGGCTGCCATCAGCCCCACCCCAGGCCTGGACATTTGGATGACTTGGATCAGCATCTGGAAGGGTTCAGAACTCGTTTCCCCCTCACACCAAGGGCAGTGCCTGGGCCAGTCCCACCCTCAGTCCGGGGGGTGAGTTCAAAGGTTCAGACACAAACCAGAGACAGTCAGCTCTGGTTTGTGCCTCACAGCTCTGACCAACCATAGAGATTCCTTTTTTTTGGGAGGAATGGAGAAGCCTCAGGCAGCCACACCCATGGATAGGAGGCTGGACAATGGACCCTGGTCATTCATCCCTCAGCCAGGGTCCAGGACCCAGCTGACCCAACCTGGGGGGCTGCAAGGAGCCCCACGAACACAGAGCTCATGGAAGGACTGAGGAGCAAATGCAAAGTGATCATTCCAGGTTTTCTGATTTAATAAATATAAAATAGGACACACAGAAACTTCAACAAACACTCTCAGACCTCCCCAGGTTAATTTCTGAGGCAATTCTAGAGCCGATTCATCAAGTACAATGTCAAAATTCCCACCTTCCCACCAAAAAAAAAAAAAAAAAGAAAGAAAAAAACCAAAAGGAAAAAAACTTCTATGGACTAGCACCAAAGAGAGATTTATAAACCTCCTAAATACAACTTCAGTCCAGTTCAGTTTCTTTTTACACCTTGGTTATGTACAAACTCCTGACACTACCCCCAGCACAGCAGCTGGGTTAATTCATTCCAATGTTAGGAAAATGAGGATCACACCCTGTGTGTGTCAGGGGCTCAGGGACCAGCTGAGGGACACCACAGCCATGAGGTCACCATGTCCCTGCAGGGCTGCAGCCACCAGATGATGCCATTACTGAGCAGAACGGAGCCAGGAGGGAAAACCCAGCCTGGGAGCAAGACCAGAGCAGGCACTGCATCACCCAGAGGGAGAAGCTCCTCACTGTCACTGCTTGGGGCAGGTTTGGCTGAAGATACAGCTCTGATCCCCCCCTAGCACCAGCCACAGGCTCCACTCAGGAGAGCCAAACCCCAAACCAATCCTCACCAACTCCCCCCATGCTCCCCATGTGCTCTGCACAGCAATGGATGCTGCATGGGGCTGTGTGAAAGCACAAACACATCAGTTTGGGATAAAACAGAGAGAACAGGCAGGAAAACCTACAGCTTTTGTAACTGGGGCACTCGTTGGACCCATGCAGCCTCCAGGATTTCGATCCCTGGGAGTGATCCACGCGCTGCAGAATGCTGAACACAGCTTCTGCATGGAAAAGCTGAGGCAAAGGCCCAAAGCCCCTGCTAGATCTGGGAAGGGAACTGAGGATTCCTGACATTCCCTACCCACATTTTTAGCCACTGAATACTTTGTGGCCACACAAGGGAAAAAGCAGCACTTGCAGATTCCAATCCCCTTTCATTTTTCCCTTTACAGAGTTTGCTTTAAGGCACATTCCAGCTCAGGCTGAATGAGCTGCCTCAGTGCTCCACAGGAGAGTAGGGAAGAGCTCACAGCATCCATCTACACAGGAACAGAGACACTGGGAACGCTGATAATGCTGTTGCTTCCAGGCCCCAAACCCAGCTCCCACCTTCCCTCCAGGACCAGGGGAGACAGCAGGATGTTTGGGTGCCACCTCCCCAGCACCCATGGGAGGGTGACCCTGACGTGCAGCCCTCCCTCTGTTTATTCCCAGAACACACCCACCTGGCTAGGCTAGAACCAGATTGTCACCATGTCCCCTCCCTGCTCTCACTGCCTTGGTCTACAACCCAAAATCCAACGCATTTCCAATTTGAAAAAACTTTTTTGTTTGCACAGTGGCTGTCAACTCCACATTCAGGGAATGTTCTGCCTAATGCTGTACCTGGAGAGGTGAATGCCAATGGCTCGAGTTCCCAGTCCCACGGCAGTTCTGAGCCAGGGTGTGCTCGCCCTGCTGACCACACGGACAGCTCAGCCAGTGCTGCTGGGAAGTGGCAACATTGTGCTGAGATGGGGAGGCACAGCTGTGACACTGAGGCTCCTACAAACCACTCAAACAATCCCTCTTTGGGAAGCCGCCAGAGCTTTAACATCACTGAATGCCAGACTTCAGGGAGAATGGAATAAAACCTCCTTCCTTTCACTCTTCTCTCGCAGGAAAAGGCAGCACCTCCCACCCCAGCACAGCCAAGCCCCACCTGCCTCACAGCAGGGAAATCCCCCAAACCCCACCTGGGGATACTCTGAACTGCAGAAAGGCTCCTCTCTCTGAAATGTGCCTTTGAACAACCTCAGCCTCAGCAAAGTCACATCTGAAAACCAAAACCTGCCCAACAGTAACCACTCAAGCAAGGTGCTGAGTGGTTTCTGCCACAGGCGATTTCCAAGTTGCCAATAACCAAAGAACCAAAATCCCTGTTCCACGATGAAAAATCCTTGTCTTGGGAGAAACTCCCCAAAGCCAGAGCTGCACAACTGCTGAGTTTTCTCCTCAGCTCTCTCTGCAGAGGGATGTCCACCTGCCTCTTGAGTTTTACACATCATATAAGACCATCAGAGAGGTTTGGGATCTGACAAACCCTGCTGGAAGGATCAAGCAGCACTTGGACGCACAGGTACTCCAGGGGTGTCTTCCCTTTTCTCCCACTCCCAGTGATGGAGTAGACCAAACCAGTAGTTTCCCTGCTCCTCTTGGTGTACAAGCAGCTGGGGTGTCCTTGGACCACGACCACAATTGAAAAGCAGCAAGGGAAGTAGTGACCTCATTAGTGACATCACTGTGCCCCTAAGGAGCTGCAGAGGGGCCCCAGGGCCCAGAGGTGATGAAGAGCAGCAGCTCCTCACCCACACCCCCACTTACATTGCAAACCAGCATTCCAGACCTGCCATGAGGGTGGCCTACAGCTGCTGTGACTCGCTGGCTGTCTGGGGACATCCTCTGTCACACCCTCTTCTCAGCAGAGGCCAGGGAGCAGAGCTGGGCTGAGAGCCAGCCTAGACCTGCTCCCATGGGATGCTGACACACAGATGATGCTCCTGGTAGGGGTCAGGCCAGCTGAGGCAAGAATCCCACTATCCATGCAACACTACCACCTCGGAATAGCACCAGTTTCAGCCCGGCTGGGAGCCCCAGGCTCATTCCCCAGGATTCAGCATGCTCAGGACAGTGGCCCCAGCAGAGAAACTGAGCAGCCCCATCCTAGCTGAGGAACCAGAGCCACCCTCCCAGCAGCTCCCCTGTCCCTCACACAGACAGGGCGACTGTTAGTCCCAAACCAGTTAACACCAGTTGAGATAAAACCACTCTGGGTTTTACCAGCTCTAGAGAGAACCTCAGATGCTGAGGAAGACAGGAATTGCATGCTGCAGGGAGAGGCTCAGGGAGCACAGGGCTAAGGCCTGGTCTGAAATCCACATCTCTTCAATCTGGGAATTCAATCATCTATTCCTGCCCCAGGAGCCATTTCCAGTTACAAGGCATAACATCAGCCACTCCGTGGTAACAGCATCAATCCATGCCACATTAAAACACTTTCTTGGCACAATTTATTTTTTCTGACCCAAACAAATAAGCCATTAGCAAGTCATTAACAATATTCTACCCTAAATTGTCAGTTTAACAGCCCTGTAAAAACATTTTTTAGTTTAGAAACAAAAGTGTGCATGCTGCTGATATTAAAACTGCAGTCACCCTTTCAGGAGTACCAGCTGTTTTGTTGCAAAGCATATCCAACATACTAATCTGTACAGTAGAGACCAAGACTCGTTGAAGGCAGTAGATGGCTGTGTCAGGTGCCTCGCAGGGCGCGGGGACAGCAACTCTGGGAATTTCTTGGACACTTCCAGATTGAATATTCAAGCCCTTTTGAGAGTTTGGTTCAGGCTGACCAGCACATAGTGAGAAAGGATTGTACATTCGTCTCTAAGTTGAAGTGAGCTGAACTGGTGTAATTTAGGCTCAATTCCAGACGCTTGGGTTTGAGCTACTCCTTGAATAATGGGCTGTTCCTTACGCGTGGTTTTCCATGTCAGCGATCACTGGCACTGCTTTTGGCCTTGCTACTCCACACCGATGAAAGCAGGGAGAACAAGGAAAGGAACAGAAGAGGATCTTAAAATGAACAGCTTCTTGCCAAACCAGCAAGGATACCATTCCCCCTCGTCCCAGGCTCCATGGATATTTGTATTAGATTTTCATATTGTAAGCGCTTCTCAGGAAGAGAGAAAACTCCGGAACAGTGAGTGTTTATTAGAATATTTTTTGTTAAATAAAGAGCAGGAAAAAAAAAAGAAAAAAAAAAAAAAAGTACTGCAGATTTAATTTCACATCTTGGCTCTGCTCTGACAAAGGAGAAGTTACTGAACTCAGCAACCACTTCTTGTCCCAAGCCAGGGATTAATTAATGCCCCTCCCAAAACTTGTACCTGTCCCAACCCTCCCCCCAACCCCAACCCTTCCCATTTTATTTCCCAGCTAGACAACACTGTTGGCAAATCAAGACAGCATGAAACTTACAGCAATAAAACAACAAACCCCCGTGTGAAGTGTGCCAACGCATCAGGGAGCTCTGCTGTGCTGCTCCCCCCTGTACCTTTAACAGAGGGCACACTTCGAGCACGCTCCACGGTGTAAGTGCTGCAGAACCACGGGACAAGAGACTGAACACCTGAATTCTCCCCCCAGGACTCCTCTTCGGGGACACGCGCGTGGTTCCCAGCGAGCGCGATCCAACGCTTCGGCACAAATCCCAAGTGTCCAGTTCAGCACGGCGTAAGGCATGTGGACAAGAGAGACACGAGCGGGACGCAGCAGGGGACAGCAGGGGACAGCACTGGTGAGCCACACCCCGGTTTGTCCGTCCGACCCCCCTGTGCATCCCCGATTCCCACGGCAGCCGACGCGATCCGGGCGCCACCGCAGCGCTGCTGAGGCTGTTTGGTTTCGGCCAACGGTTCAAGATCAGCTCCTCGCGGTTTCACTCGGATGGAAACGCAGAAATATTGGCGGAAGCTGTCGGAGAAGCCGCAGGGATGTCTGCAGGTGATCCGAACTCTGCCCTCAACTTCAAGTGTCACTGCACTAAATCGGGAGATACTGGATGGGGAGTAAACTGGCCCAGCCACTAGCACTGTCACAGAATGTGTGTTTTTAAAAAACAGAACAAAAGGCAAACAGATTAATTATGAACCCTTCTTTTCAGAAGCAGACCAGGATTAAAAAAATTCCCGCAAAATTAAAATGTTAGATCCTCCATCTAAAAAAAAAGTTTATACAGGTGTGTGCTGCGAGCGATCCCCACACGGGTCTGAGCAGCACCTTACAGTACAGACTAAGACTTGAAGAGCTGATCTCACATTGGAAGTCTTTTAATTAAAAAAAGAAAAAAAAAAAAAAAGTGGCTCTGGCTGGGGTGACACAAAGGGGACACTTGGGACACTTCAGAGCACAAGGCAGAGGCAGGGCTGGCAGCCTCCAGGCCGTGGAGCGGAGTACCAGGAAAGGGGCACTTCATGCACAAAATGTATTTTACAAAATACAGATCCAAAAAAAAAAAAAAAAAGCAAAAAAAGCCAAAAAAAGAAAAAAAAATTAAAAAAAAAAATCCCACCTTGCACTAAATCGCAGCACTCTGAACACTTGCTCTGCCCCAGGCAGCTGCCCATGCCTGGTGTGAGGGAGGAGGCATGGGAACGGGGAGGGGAGGGAAATCCAGGTCTCAGTCTGCTTTTGGGAATTGCTCTCGCAGGGACGTCGTCAGTCATCTGATGTCAGACACGGAGCTCTCGGAGTACGGCGTGGTCATGACCGGGGTGCCGTTGTTGGCCAGACAGCCTTGCCTCAAGGTCTCAAAATATGAGGCCTGCACTGGTTTATGATACTGCAGAACTTTTATGGCATCTTCTATCTTAAACCATTCCCTTTTCCTTCCTGGGGGCGAAGAGAGAAATCAGCAGATGCAACAGAATGATGTTCTCTGATCTCAAGGGCTTCCCCCTCCAACCCCACACTGACAGCTCCCCATGCCCAGGGACAGGTGTTTGTTTAGGGCACTACACCCCCATGTCTTGCATTTCCTCATTTAAAATCCCTTAATTTTCCTAATTAAGATTTTCCTAATTGCATTTTCCTAATTAAAAATAATTTATTTTGCTATTTCTGCAATTTCTATTCAAGCTGGATGCTCATTTTAAGACAACCCACAATGCATACCAAGCACCACCCAATTTCCATCAGTTTGCAAGTGAATTTCAGTTTCCTGTGGTCAGCTCTCAGTTCTTACTCTTTCCATAAAGAGCCTGAGGAAAGTCATGTTCCATTTGCTGCAGTGCAATCACAAACCTTGTGGCAACAAGGGGTTCATTTCCATTTGGAAATCAATTTAAATGCAAAGATTTCAGAGATAACAGGGAATGATTAACCCTCACTGCCCAGATGTATTTCCTCTAGTCTCAGACAGGACAGATCTTCATGCTCTTTGCTTGGTACCTTCCAGTGCAAGAATTAAATTCAAAATTGCTGCAGAAGCAGCTGGACACTTACTTGGCATCTTCTGGGCCACAGAGGTGACAAAAGCATCAATTTAACCACAATTTTTTCCTCCATGCAACCAAAGGACACAGACACACCACTGTGACTCTTCCTGACCACTCACACAGATTCCACGTCCCAGAGGGATGCTGAGCTGACCTGTGGTTTGTCTCCATCAGTTAATCAGAAGCACCAAGCTTACCAATATTGACAGAGTCCTCCCAGTCCTCCAACACTTCAGTGACAATGAGTACGTAAACGTATGTCCTGTGCTTCCTGTCCCGGTTCTGGAAGGCAAAGGGGACAGAGTAACAACAAACCTCCCAGAGTAACAACAAACCTTTTTAGGCAGGAGAGCACTGGGCCACTGCAAAATGCGAACTGCCCACCTTGGGTGCAGCTCCTCCCCACATCACAGCTCATTCTTAGCTAGTAAAAACTGCTGTGTTTTAAATCAGAGAGGTCTGAAAGTGTTACTAGGGACTGGAGCTCAAAAGTGTAGTTTCTGATCTGCAGAGCAGTGGTTTGTGGACTGATGGGCTTATAAATTGGTTCCTCAACTGGGAAGATTTTTACCTATTTCACTCAACTCTGCAAGGGTGACAGGGACAGAACAACAGTGAGAAGAGCTGTGTCTGGTAACTGCGGACTGTGCCAAGTGTGGCTGTGAGTGCTAAAAAGGATGGGGGATCCCACTCCCCAGCTGGGGGTGGCCTTTGGCAGCACCGAGAATATTCAGTCACACCAGTTATCACCAGTGATTTAACTGAAGTGCCCATTGCAAAGATCTGAAGTGCTGAGCAGGTGTGTTTTTATTTACCAGGGACTTTGAAGTTTGCACCAAACCAGCACCCACTCACTCCACAACCCTGCAGAGCCATTGTTACTCCAAGATGCTTTTTTGCAACAAAATTTCCCAGCGCCCATGTCTGAAACTTACCTCGAAAATTCCCACTAATCTTCCTAACGTCCCTTTCACTCCAGCCTAGGGAAATTCAAAGAGAAAAGAAACATGTTTTAACAACAGCTCAGTAAGTTGTTTCCTACTTGTTGTGCAGGACCAGTTCCTTTAGGACAGGAAGCAAACGCTCTAAAATTCTGCTAATCTTAAACCAACACAGTCACAAGACAAACGACAGAAATGTATCCCAAGCGTTCACCATCCAATCATTCCCAGGATTTTTTTCTTGTTTTCCTACATTCAAACAATTTTGAATTCAATGTGGAGGAAGAAGAAATATTTGAGGAGTTACTCCTTGCATACCAATACACTCCTCGTGACCAGAATTTCCTCTGCAGGTTATTACAGCCTGAGCACTGGGAACACTGGCTTTGGAGTTTAGCAGTTTTACCCCTTCAAAATCAGAGTTTAAGAAAATAAAGTATGTGTAAGACATCCACCTACACCCTCAGAGCAACGTGACAGCTCCCAGGTATTTCAAGGGTGTCCTGCACACACTTGGAACCAGCCAATATAAACACAAAACCCTGTGATGTGGCCCTGGCAGCAGCAACAAGAGGGGTTTGGATATAACACAAAGGGCAGATGCACTCTGAAATAAAGCTCTTGAATCAAGAAGAGACAAACGAAAAGATCTAAGCAACAGCTCTGTCTATTTGAATACTACTGAGGATGAGCCACTCCATCACATTTGGTGTCCCTTTTGGTACCTCCCTGCTGGCTCACTCCCCACCCTCCTCAGCTCTCTGTGCAAAATCCCAGCCCACTCTTCTGCCCCTGCTTTATATGCCCTCCTTTTTATGACTGTAAATGGTTGGAACTCAAGTGCTACAGACAAGATGAGATCTCACTCCATGACTTAACAGGTCTGAACCAACCCACACAGCCTGGCACATGACCCAGCCACAACTGGGAAGGAGTGTCGGCTCTGTCTCCAGCAGCTGGAACACATCCCGAACAGCCCAGGGAAATAGTGCCTCTTGCACATGAGATGCAGAGATTGATTATGTCAGGCTTCTCTTTTTAAAAAAAAAAAAAAGTTTGGGTCATGTTAACAGTATGACAAATTCTCTGTCCTACTGACCAGCTGCTGCACAATCATGTGCTGTCAGAAAGGAAATTTAATTAATGAGAAAATGTTCCTGGTTAAGTTCCAGCCTATGGAATGAACACCCACAGGTACCAAACAATGCAGCCAGAGCACACCTCGCTCATGCTTCCAATGGGAGCTGATGTGGAACTGCCCCAGGAGCAAAGGGTTTGTAGCTCCCTCACTACAAGCAGTCACAGCAATCTATAAACTCTTTTGGTATTGCTCTCACTGAGCTCCACTTCTAGAAAGTGAATCAACTGAACCTTTTATTTCATTTTTAGACACAAGCTTTATTGTCTCATCAGTACTTCTGACATCCTGCTCAGCCTACAGGTGCCCCACTGACTGTGACCCTGGGGCTATTTCTGGAGCAGGCAGCAATTCCATGAAGGAGCAGCAATTCCATGAAGGTCGATGCCCACGTGTGCAGGACAGGCTGGGCAGAGGTGGCCTGACCTTTGTGAGTGAGCAATTCCACCTCCTCTGCCAACCCTGCTGACCTGGGCTCAGCCTTCTCTGAAGGCAGCTGGAATGTAAATGCTTCAAATGCATTTCCCTCAAGGAACTCCTTCAGCACTGGGATGTATTTTTAGCTAAGCTGTGTTCAACAGGCAGCAGCAACAGAGGGAGGAACTGGAGGCTTCCACCTTCACAACATACGGACGTGAATGCATTAAAAGGTGAAGCATAATCAAATATTGCTGGAAAATAACTGTCTTAAGCCAATTT
Source organism: Entomyzon cyanotis (assembly GCA_024500445.1). NCBI lineage: Eukaryota > Metazoa > Chordata > Aves > Passeriformes > Meliphagidae > Entomyzon > Entomyzon cyanotis. The sequence continues at coordinate 3,273,699 of JAKEPQ010000908.1, read as the reverse complement.
TTCACTGGTTCCTGGAAAAGGCTGTTGAATTTCTGCCCTCCTTACCTGTAGGCACTGAATCAAAAGCCAGGGATGTTGTTGTGATCGTTTAGTGAACTCTCAAGTCTGACTAGAAATAAATTTATCTCCAGGCAACTGGCCAGCCTGGAAACGAAGGACGAATTCTGCTCAACCAGCCTCTCAGGCAGTTCATCCCAGCTCCAGAATTGTGCTGGAAGTAGCAGAGGCAGGTGAAGAGCCTTTCCTTCTGTGCTGGTAAAGAGAACGACAGAAATAATGCTGTCTGCAAACTGGGATCCTCCTGCTCTGTCCTGCCTGGTCTTATTTGCCCAAAAAGGCACAAAAAACGATGCCAAGACAAACATGTGCTGCAGAAAAATCATGTTGAATTATCATCAGACAGCTCGAGAAAGCTCTAAGCTCCGCTTCATGCATGAACTTCTCGTGTGCAGTTGTAAATGGTGACATAAAAGAATGGTTTGGTTCAAACAAACCTTGAGCTGATTCTATAGAGCAAGTTCTTACCAAAGCCTGCAAAGCACATCACTCACTGCTCCTGGGGACCAATGCTTCCCTCAGCCCATTTTCCTGGTACAGTGGATTTTAAAGACAACATACAGGATACCCAATGCCAACAGGATTGTCATGTACCTGTTTTTGATATAGCACTAAATTCCCACACCAACAGGAGCATCAGCCTCTGTACAATGGAGAAAACAAGCATGGAAATGGAATTCACAGTCTCACACAAATTTCTAACATAAAAATTATCCAGGACACCCGAGGAAATAACCTACAGCTGTTATCACTAACAAGTCAAGCTTGGTAACCAGCAACAGAACCACCAGAGACCTCTCTGGGCAAGCTCCCCATCTCCTCCTTTCCTATGCGCCAACAGCATTTTCTTGGAGAGTTAAAGCACAGTCCCAGGCTCACCCATGGCTGCAGCAGGGTCTAAATCTAAAATTTGCAGCAGATGATCCAGGAATTTTCTCCTGTATAGTAAACGGATTGAGAATGCTCTGCCCTCCTGGGCCAGGACAGTGAGTGTGCAGAGAGAGCACAATTGATTTTGTGCCACTCCAAGCACTGCAAGTGCTGCACAGAGAGCCCATGCTGCAATCCTCAAAGCACAAGGAGAATCCCAGGAGGACTCTTGGAGCAGGTACTGAACTCATCAACAGGGGTAGGAGAGCAGCAGCACCAACTGTTCTGCCTGCAGGTGTGGAACAAAGCAGGGCAATCACACGACAGGATTCCCTGGGAGAGGCACGCTCAGGTACAACAGAGCTGCCAAAATGAGCTTTTTCCCAGCTTTGCTGATCCAAATCAGTGTCCAGTATCTGGGGGAGTAGGAAAAGTCACTTTTGGCAAGAGCACATCAGCCACAGCACTGCCAGAGCCAGCTGCCCGACCAGCACACACTTCAAACCCCTGCTGCACCCAGAGGGGTGGGCTGGGAGCTCAGGATGAGGAACAAAAATCCAGAGGAAATGAAGCTTTACTAGTTCTGCTGCTCATGGAACAACTTGTTTTAATAAAGAAAAATTACTGAAGACATCCAAGAACAGCAGGTTCAGGTTTCAAAGCTGAAAATAAGTTGGGGTCAGATGCAAAAAGCAGCCTGCAGCAACACCATCTGTTCCTCGGGACAGCTTTTATTTCCTTCCATCTGAGCTAAGGAAAATGTGGGTTGGAATTTCAGCTATTTTACTTTGCTCTATTAGGCTCAAAGCCTGCATCTACTACAGATTACTGCTGGGCAAGAGGACTGTGGTGGAACACCCAAATCTTTGCCCTAAGACCTGCACTACTGAAGGTGCAAATCCCACCCAGGAGGGCTGTGGACACGTTTGAAGGATGCTGATTCCAGGCCAGATGGGCAAACTCTGCTATCTTAAAGAGGGTCAGACTCATTAATCTAATTCTGCACTGCGTGACACCTTTATTTGCTTCTATACTTGTGAAATGGATATGAAATTCCACGTCAGAGCGAGGAACTTTCACACACTGCACTCATTTTTGTGAAGTTTGAGTACACAGGGTAAGGGACAGTGACTTTGAGCCACTGGGTATGACCAGCTAAGAGGAGTTCAATGCCATCATCTCATTATTCATCTGTGGGCCCTGCAGTAATTTTAAAAAGTCTTCCTATTTTAGCGCTGAAAGATAGCAATATCTGTGTTCTAAATCACTAACAAAACACATGAAACAGCAAAGATTATCTATAAAGCATGTTTAGAAGGGGGGAAAAAAGCTCCAGCAACCAGATCAAAGTACTGTCATGATGGACTATTTTTGATATTGGCACCAATTGCCTGTTTGATCACAGATCAAGCACAGCTTATCTGGCTTTTGACTCCCATGAAGAAAGCACAACTAACACTCCTGCAATGTTATAATATTTGACATTTGCTAAGTATTTAAAGGTCAGGATGTGAAGAATGCTCTAAGTGAAAAATGAAATGGCTCTGAGTTTCACAGATGAGTGTGGAGGCTTTTTTCAAAGTCACTCTGTAATAACTTTAAGGCATCTATTTCTATCCCATGATGTTCACCAGTTGCTCACACCCATAAAAACCCTTTTATTGCTAAGCAAAAACCACACTCCATGAGCACCAAGGCCTGTTTGAAAAGGGCACACACCTTCCAGAAGGTGAACCTTGGAACACACGTGGAGTTCCCAGCTCTGTAAGACTGACTACAGCACTTCTCAACAACCTGGCAGAAATAAGAGGGTTTATTCTGAAGAGGCTGCTGTGACCCAGAGCTGCCGTGTTGCCTGTCACAAACAATGCCCAGCAACTCCAGTCACTTCCAATTTCATGCAGACAACAGTGAGCATGACAAGTGTTGGTACCTGTCTACTTTAATACTTGTGCTGCTGCAGACTAATATAGATAAGGACTACCTCAAACTAGGACAAGGACTTGAACTCAAACTGGGACAGAGGGATCACAGCCTTCACTCAGAATCAACATCTCATTTTTGGAACAGAAAGAGGGAAAAGTTAGGTAACTTTAGATGACAATAATTCCAGCAATAACATGGATAAACCCAAACACATACACACTAAAATTAAGACAGTGAATGCAGAAGTTAAAATGTTCATTTAGGGAAGCACATTTTGAAAAGAAAATGCACACCATGCAAGAGAATGAATTGAGAAGAGAGCCTATTGTCATCCTCAAAAGCCACAAGCAACGGGAAGGGTCACGAGTCCTTACAGCTCTTCCAACCAGCTCTTATTAAAAATTGGAAAGGCACACCAAAGTCAAGGAAAGAAACTCCACACATTTCTTCCACAGCTTTGAGCAGCATTGCTCATCGACATGGGGGAAACTGGATTTTCCCTCTCCCAACTCAAGCAGCAAACTGGAACTGCTCAGCTAACCTGTGTCCCCACGGGTGACAGACAGGCTGTCCCAGGAGAGAAGCAAAGACATCAACCCTACTCAGAAATCAGCCTCAGCTCCAACCTGCCTGAAAACACCTGGATTCACATGGAAGGGAGAGCAAAAGCTCCGAGCAGCCTCCTGAAACCCCTCCTGCCAAACCAACAGCGTGACCTGGGTGTTCCAGTCCTTCCCAACACTCCTGCTGTGCTCCAACAACATCCCCCTGCATGCAGCAAAAAGCTCCCAGAGCTCGAGGCCAGGGATGTGGGGAATAATTCTGCGTGCAGATCCTCAGCAGGACATGAACAGAGTCCATCTGGGGAAGGCTTCCCACCCCCAAAGCTCCACCAGCACCACTGGCAGAGTGCTCACATCACTTGGTACAGGACAGAGTCCTCAGGGAGCCTTTGAGGTGACAGCTCCGTGTCAGCTCCTCCACCTGCACCACCCAGGGCTGGGGTGCCCAGGTGAGCTGGGGGTGCCCAGGTGAGCTGGGGTGCCCAGGTGAGCAGTGAATGCTCCCAGCACTCCGAGCTGCCCCTGTTCCCCGTCGGGAGCAGCCAGGCTGAGGTGCCTCGCTGGGCAGAACTCACCCCTGCCAGGCTGCCACGGCTTGAGTTACGCTGGCAGTGGGCACCGCTCCACGTGAGCAGGGAACACCAGCCGAGCGAGCAGGATTATCTCAGCCAGCCCAAACCAGTTCCTGTGCCTCCGGAGCCGTGCCAAGGCTCCCTTCCAGCCAGCGCTGTCATGGAAAGAGCGCAGCTCTCCCAGGGCGCTGCTGCCCGGGCAGGGAGTGTTGGTGCACATTTATTTTAAGGGTTGAGAGGTGAAGCTCTGCACCCCCTGAATGAACTTCTGTATCAAATCACTTCATTATTAATAACGCTTGGGCTGAAAAGCAGGAGTCTGCAGCTAAAAATATTTCTTTTGTTCTGGTTACACTCACTTTGGCTTGTAAAGTGGTTGAAAGGTTGCCGAGTTACTGGAAAAGCGGGAGCTGAGTTACAAGCTGGACATAAAATTTGCAAGTAGCGATTCCCAGTATTAGAGGGACCTAAAGACACTTAAAAAAATAAACTTTGACTGTATAATCTCTTTCTGATAAACTGTTAGATTAGAAAAACATCCAAAAAGAAACACACAACTCGAGATCTACCACATTAGATTAGTCCAACAGTGCAAATATTCAGAGTTTTGTTAGACCGCAGCAGGTAATTCGAAATAATTGCAAGAAAGAAACCTGTATATACCAGACAATTCAATAGAGCAGCCAGAGGAGAGGCTTCCTCCCAAGTCCCATCAATTAGCTCTTGATTTCTGTTCTGCACAGAGTACAGAGATTTATAACCCTCTTGAAAGCATTTTTAATCCTGCCTTATGTAACTGTGAACCTACTTGGTCATTCTATCTATAATCATGCAATCATTTCTGAACCTAAGCATCTCCCTGATTTGTTAATATTCAGATGCAAATTCTAAAGGCATGTTTTACATACACTGCAGTCAACTGCCATTTGCTGCCTTTACATTTCTTATGAAGAAAAAAATTGTTCTTCCAGCTTTAAGAGAAAAATTTGCCTTCTCCCTACAGCCCACTGATCTGTGTTTGATCTGCTGTTTGATCTCCTTCCTGAAAGAGCTTCCAGTGAAAAAGAAAAAACAAACCAACCAACCCATGCACCCTTTAGTAATTGCTGCTGGTAACTTATGGCCAATTTCACTTATTCACATAAACCTCAGAGTCAGTGACCAAAACATACTGAGGTCCCTTTATTTGGAGTGTCTTTAGTGGCTCATAAGGTTTTATTTCTACCTTCTACCCAAGTACTAGACAGCTCCACAAAGGCACAGCTGAATTTTAAAGTTCTTTTACAAAACTCTTCCTCACACAGAGAAAACAAAGCAGAGAATATCACCATATGCACTGAAGTGACAAGAGCTGAACTTTATTTTCAGTTAAAGGTATCAGGCAAGGACAAGTTCATTCCAACTGAGAGGTTTAATTACATTCCCACGTTCTACTTATTTAGGACTCCGTTCTCCTCCCACGCAGGATGGGGATATCACCGGTGACCCTACCTCCCTCCTCACCTCGAGGAGAAGCAGGAAGAGTGATGAAACAAACTCCCAGAACCGGGATAAGAGCACAGGCTGAAGGCACTCACCTCTTCACAGACCTCACGCACAGCAGCCACGCCAGGCTCCTCCTCGGGCTCCATGCCTCCCCCGGGGACAATCCATCGGTCCGGATGGCGACTACTGCTCACCAGCAGCACCTGTGGAGAGCAGAGCACAGCTGATGGGACACCCCCAGCGCTCCCTGGCAGGGCCCAGGCAGAGGGCAGAGATTGTCTTTGTGCCTCACACACCCCCAGACACGACCCAGCCAAGGCGAGGCCTTGCTAGAACTTTGTTTTTCCCTGTTCAGACAGCCATGGAAATTCCATGAGCAGTGACACCAAGGTAGTCCCACACTCTGTTATTCAGCCATTGCCTCTCCCTGCTATGATGCATTGTAGGAAAAACTGCCCCTGCACACCAAACACTCATTTGCACTGGACACAGCAGCACTCACAGTGTGAGTTCAGTGCAGAGTTCTCACAGCTTGGGATACACCTCATGCAACAACAGAACTGCATAAAGGCTGCTCAGCACTTTCATCCTTTGCAGAAGCATCTTAATTTAACTGTCCTGGTGCCTTTGGCCTTGCCTGTCCCTGCAGTTGTGTCCCTAACAGCACGTACATGTCCGGGAACTCCCACTGCACTGTTGATGTGCAATTGTCTGAGCACAGATTCTCAGCCCCCCTCTTTGTCATTTCTTTTGCAGTAGGAGCTCAGCTCTGGAGCCAGCACTTGGCTACTTTTGGTTTACAGGAGATTGTTCAATGAGGTATAAGCAAAATAAAATCCTGTATTAAATCCATTAAACTTAAAATCCTTTAGGAGAAGACTGCACAGAAGGACAGACTTTGGTGAATGAGCAAAATTATTCAACCCTCTTCCCAGGAGAGATTTGCCAGATATATACTTTGTGACAGTTTTTCTTGAAAAAACATTTTATTCCAGCTCTGTACAAGTCCAGGTTCTGATCTGCCACCTCCCAGCAATACAAACCCTAATACTCTCAACTGGCTACAGACTGTCCCAAAGAATAGTGAGACACTGTGCTTATTAAATCTACTTGCAATACATCCATGACCAGAGATGGAAACTAAAAACAAAACTAATACTGTTGTCCGGCTCTCTAAACAAAGCTCGTTCATTAGAGTCATCCTGTTGTACTTCATCATTTCACTGGCACAAAGCTGGGAGCCAAAAGCAGACTTGCTCCAGAAACTTTCCAACATACCAGTCCAATTAGGTTCCAGGCCAGCTGTAACAGTGTCAGACATTTGGGAGTTACACTGCGGAGACACCGAAATCCCAGGCTTTACTGGGGAAACAGTGATTTGCCCAGTAGGATATGAAAAGATTTGCACTAATTACCAAAAGGAATCTACCTACAGAATTCAAAATTAAACTTCCAAAACAAAAACAAGCACAAGATTTCCAGGGTTTTCTAGCTGGTTTATCTTGAAAATTTTCATCCGCCAACTGACCAAACTCATACTGGAAACAAATGAAGCTGCATGGTTCCACAGTCCCAAGTGGGATGGCTCCTGCCTGCCCCGTCCTCTGGCCAGGCTGTGACAGAACAGAGTTTACTTTACAGTGACATCCTGAGTGTTTGGCCCTCTCCAAGAGGAAGGCAGAATTCCTTTCCCCCAGGCATCCAGTCCATGTCAAACACCATCAGAAAGCCATTCCTAAATAGGGAATGTAAACTTCATTCATGCTCAGAGCCCTCAGGGCAGCAGCCAGTCCCTGCAGGGCCATCCCCAGCCACCTCAGTTTGCCACTGTACCTCCTCCTAGCACAGTACTTGACTTCTAGTCCATCCTCACTCATCATCCAGAAGAGCTTGGACTCAAATTCCTGACTCCAGGTCAACCGGTGATTCTGAGGACAAAGCTAAAAGAGCAGGAAAAGCCATTTCTAGTGCACCTCTGCTGCCAGGTAAGGAAGCACCAACTCTGACACTTCCCATTGCAATTCAGAGCTCCAGCTCAAGGGGGAAGAAAAAGAAGAAAAATATTAGAAAAAGCTGCAGAACCAGATCTTTGAAACTCAGCACAGCACACCTCACACCCCTGAACTTCTGCCACCTTCCAGGCGTGAGAACAAGGATCTGCTTCGGAACCCTGGACACAGACTGCTCCAGGAAACCTGCTCAGGCTCAGACAATGCCTCAGCAACACACCAGGAGGAACTTTTGGGTGTAAACAATGGTTTGAGGCAAAGTAAATTAACTTCAGCTGCTCTGGCAGTTGAGAATTTTCTGAATAGAATTAACATGAACAACCCTCGCTGGGAAGGAAAAACCTGTCATTCTCACACTTTTATGTAATCAGACTATTTCCTGTTTAATAAAAAGGAAATCCCATCAAGAGAGAGCAGGAAACAAGCCCTACAAGGTCATTCTTTTAAAACAACTTCAAACAGGATATTGCTACCAATGAGCTCTCCCAAGGCAAAGGGGCTGAGTTCCAAACGAGGGGGAGACACTGCTGTGTTAGATAAAAACCCACTTCCAACACCAGTCCTGCATCCTTATACATGCAATGGATTCAGAGGGATCAAGGAAAATGTTGTCATCATCCAAATCTCAGAACTGTTTGTGTTGGAAGGTACCTTAAAGCCCATTCCTGCCACCTTCCACTAGACCAGCCCAGGGTACAGCTGGCTTTTTGGCTCATTAACTTCTTGATTACATAAATAACTTTTATGTTAATATATTCTAAAGTACTTAATTTAATCTAAATAGCCATCAAAAAATACACCAAAATTTACTTATTGTATTTGTTTAAATCAGGCTAGAACACTTGGATATTTCCATTTTATTCTTGCCAGGCAACTGTGTTTAAGATGGCTACTGAGACTCTTGGCCTGCCAGGGATTTTGGAGCCACGTCTTGCAGACTTTTTGGAAAAGCATTTGCAGGTAACATGTCACATGGCCAAGTTGTGTTTTCCAGGATTTCAAAGACAATTATGTCATTTCAAAGCAGGGAAATGAGCAACACAAGCCTCTCTGGCAAGGCAGGAGGTGGCCCTGCTGAAATTCACACACACAATCCCCCACAAAAGAGAAAGTTTAGAAAAATAAGCCAAGTTTGAAGTGTGCAGCAGGGGCTCAACACAGAGCCTCATGGCAAGAACCTTCAAAGCTGTGCAAAACAAACAAATCCAAACAAACCTGAGCAGTGCTAACCCTGCCTGGAGGAGGCAGGAAACACAGCAAGACATCTAAGGCTGCCTGGACAGCAACGTGGAATAAGGAGCTCCATGGGAAAAGGGGAAAAGGGGAAAAGGGTTTGTCCCTGGGATAAATCTGGGTATCCCTGCTACAACAATGCAGACTTGAAAACAACCCAGTTACACACAAACCTGCTGTATCCACATGGAGGGGTTTTACTGGTGTTTTTTCACAGGAATAATGGGGCTCTGCAAAGCCAAAACTGGGCAACCAGGATCAGGCAGAGAATTAACTCCCCATTAGCACAGACTGAGGGATTCCCAGGTTCTTCCACACTACGGTGGATTTAAACAACAACCACCAGCCATAAATAAAACAAGAGCAGCCACACCGTAAGGAACACAATTCCTTGAAAGAGGCTCCACAGCAGCATCTGAGCAGACGAAAAGAGCCACAGCCCTGTGAGAAGCTAGGCTGCAGCGTGAGTAGAAAAGGAGCTGAGAACCTTCCAGACTTCCAGGAAAAGCCAGCGCTACCCACCCGTGCCAGCCGGGGCCTGGAGAGCTGGCAGCCAGCACAGGGAACAGCAGGCAAGATGTTAAATCCGGGGTCTGGCCCAGCAGCCTCCTGCTGCCAGGAGCTGATCCAGAGCTGCTGGCTCCTGACACAGCCTCTGCACTGCCTTACAGGCTTCCCCTCAATATTTTCAGGCTTTCCCTCAATATTGACATGCTTTCTATCAATATTGCCGTGCTTTCTATCAACAGTAAGCCATCAATCAGGGCGTTTGCACAGCGACTGAAGCACAAACCTCGCGGCATTGCAACTCATTTCCCTCTCCAGCATCATTTATCAGAGCACAGCCTGCAAGGAGACGCTGCCGCAGAGGCTGCAGGAGCTGGGAGGAGAAGATGGCTGACTGCAAGGCTTTTACTGTACAATCTGCCTTTGTCTCAAAGTTTCAATTTAAAACGAGTGTGTTCTCAGGAGCTGAGCTGTGTGCTGCCATGTGCCCCATGGGCAGATCCCGAAGCTGGTGCTGTGTCCAGCACAGCAAACACCTCGGATGTTTCATTTAAAATTAACAAACATTCTCCCAATCCCCAAATATTATCATTGCTGTAATGCTTTTCTACCTGACAAAAGTGGGATGTCCATTTGACCACACCAAACCACCTTTAGGCTGACAACTGGAGGAGCAGGGGGGAGAAGAGGGACACTGCTGCCACCAAAGCTGCGCAAAATTAATCTCATTTCCCCGGCAGCAACACGGCCTCGATGACTCCCCAACAAATCATGTGTTTTGCCAAAACGCTAAGGCAGGACGGCCCCAGGGCACACGCCAGGGCTTACAGGAGGGTTTCTCCCACCCTCTTGCTATTCCAGGCACGTTCCAGAGCTCGCACATGGCAGGAGTGAGTACAGCCGGCGGTCAGCAGGGCTACAGCCGGCCCTGCACCTGGCAGGGTCAGCAGCTGGGACCACAACACACACTCTCAAAAGCCACAGAAATCCCTCCCCTGACCATAACAGCCTGTCCTGCCAGGAGCATTCCTGCTCCTCAACAGGATACGTTTCCTTAGACAAGTGCTATTTTTGCACACACACCTGCACCAGGCTCCGTGGGATAATGGGGTTTAATCTACAACGTGATACCCAGGAACTGGAGGTGGGAAATTCACGGCAGCAAGCGCAAAGGGGAAGGGATTCACTCTACAGAACTTGACAAAATTAAAGCACAAGGCTTGGAACGGGAGCAAGAGGTGAACTGGAAGAAGTTCAAGTCGTTTCAAGTGCTTGGATCGCACCTACACTCCTATAACCAGAGAGGAAAAAATACAGAAGATTCTGTTGGTTTTTAGGCTGCTGGTTAGAATAACAATAATAAATCACCACGTACCGCGCTGCTGCTCTGGCTCCAGAACACCACGGGTCCTGTTACTGCTACTGCAGCACTCCTGCGAGTTCAGAGCCACTGCCTGCTCCTGCCAGGGAGGAACACAACCCCAAGTCCTCCCCCTCCAGTGAAATTATGGTTTAGATAACCACAACAATTATCTGCAACATGCCTTCCCATGCTTTGGGAGCAGCTGAACCGCCTGCAGCAGTGGCTGCTGCTTTCAGAAGCCGAGGGTTGATAAGGGGCACTCCCAGAGAGAGACCCCAAACCCCAGAACCTATTTCTGCCTGTCAAAACCAGTTTGGTGACCACTCAGTGCTTACACAACTTGTCCAGGTGCACCTTTTCCAGCAGGAATGCTGGCTTGTAAAATGCCTTTTTGAGTAAGGAGGGGAAAAAAGGAAATGAAGGGGTATTTGGGTTTTTACAGAGACCAAATGACTCTGGCTGTCAGCAGCTCCACACACTGCTCTGATTAACCACCCTACTCATGAAATTCAGCACACACAAACTCTTGGGAAGCTGCTCAAATATAAGTAGTTAATTCTATGCACAATACCAGTATATGTCATTTGCACAAGGCAAAGTAACCCCTGAAACATCTGACAAAAATCTACCCAGCAGTTAATCACATCCCTCCAAATTTCACAGGTTAACGTGAAATTTCTGAGAACAAAGAGTCAGTGTGCAATATCCAGTGGCACAGGAAGGAATTCTGAAACAAATACACACAAAATTTAAAAGATCCTTGACTGGTCTGTGCAGTCAGTCCCTCAGTTGGAACAAAAAAGAACAAGTGTTTAAAGAAACAGACACCCTGCTTCCCAACTACATGATGTCACCTACAGCATTCCCACATGGATGTTTGCTATTTGTAAGGTAGAACTGAGTTTGTTAATTTTGCTCTATCCAAGAAAACCAGGAAAAGTTTCCTTATTTTAAAAGATGGTAAAAGTCCAAGTACATGGCTGGGTTTTTTTGACTAAGAAGGGAAAAAGCTCTTTCCCAGACCGTGAGAGACCATCCATGGAAAGATGAGGTCCTGTGGCAGCAGTCCCTGCTGGGTGTACTCCAAATGCTTGTACCTGTCTCCACACTGCAGGAGTTTGTCTGAAGGGTGCTGAGATGAACCAAGTCAGGGAACTGGGCAAGAGTTTTTTTTTTTCAGAAAAGGGGCGACACAGAACACACACAGTGAGGAGAGAAAGGTAGGAAAAAAACAGCCCCTGGTCAATCAATAAAAGGATCTGAGGTGGAAGAGATTTCAAAGCAGTGTTCTGTAGAGAACAGACACAGCCACCACTATTGGGTCCTTCTCCACAGCCCAAGAGTGCAGCACACCCTCTTTTCCATATTCATCACTTTTCCCTGAGTTGCAGCAGAACAAAACTGACTCAATTCTTCAGTTTCACAACAGCTTGCTGAGCTTCCAGTAAATGAAGTGAAAATTGTAACAATTTTCATTCTTTTGTTGTTTGGGAAAGTACAAGAGACCATGGAATTGCTTGTAAAACTGTTAAGTGACAGCTGCTTTTGTAGGAAGGCGAAACACTGTTTAAGATGAAAGCAGAGGTTTATCCATGCTCTGGCTCTTAAGGAACACAATCTACAGATTCTGCACAATGAGAGGGCTGGGAGAAGCACAGGCAAGAGATCCACTTCCAAGCTGCTCCTTATCCCCCTGGAGATGAGGTAACAGGTTAGCAACAGACAGAACTTCACTTGGTTTCAACCACAACCCTTTTACGCAGCTGATGGGAGCACACAGCCAAGCCCAGCCATCAGAACAGGCATTCTGGGACTATATTCCACGGAAAGCAGGATAATCATATGATGCTGGGCTCACTTACATCCCAACAGTGAAGCACCCGGAGTGGTTTTAGCTGTTATTGGTTTACTCTGGAGCCAGGGCACAGGGGACAGCCCAGGAGCACCGCGTGATCCCCACCACACTCGGCGGGTTCCAATCCCAGCTCTGCTGTGTTACATCACAGCTGGAGTAAAAACCGACCCAGGAGAGGCCAGAAGGAAAAGAAAAAAGGTTCGTTTGCATTCCAATGGTTTTCCCGGGGGCCACCCGGCCCAGCTCTCCCGTGACCGCAGGGCTTGGCGTGTGCCAGGGCATCGGCCCCTGGGTGAAACCTCTCTTCTCCCAGCTCCATTCAGGCCTCATTCACCGCGCAGAAAAGATTCTTCCCGAGGCATTTCCTCCAAAAAAGAAGTCTTTAAAAATGCCCGTGGTTAACGAGCAGCTTGTCCTTTCACAGGCACAATGTGGGCATGTTCAAACCCGCCGCTGCCCCAGCGCGGACCCACAGCCCAACGGTGCCTCTTTATTCCTGTCAAACGCCACCAGGAGCAGGGCAACAGTTTCTGGGATGTTTCCCCACGGAAACAGCTGCTCCACACTAAAAATACGTGTGCTGTGGAGAAAAAACACTCTGAGAGCAACGCTGAGGGGCAGGGACATCCCAAGGAATCACTGAGTGATTCCAGAGGTGCCACAGGATTTGGGAGCTCTCCCTCCACACTCTCCTTCTGCAGTTCTGCAAGTATTCCGGGAGTTCACTCCACGGGAAAAGATGGGAATAGCAAAGTCTTGGTGTCTGGCTGCTGGAAGGTTCTTTGAAGTCTGTTCCCACCCTTTGAATTAATCCCGTTGCTGCCCTGGCTCTCCCTGCTACCCAAGGAGGTGGATGGTGGTTTGGGAAACTACACACAATTTGGGGGGTTTCCATAACACCCAAAAAACGGGGGTTTTTTCCTCCATTTGAGATTAATGTTGAAATTCTCCCTGTGCTGCTTTTTAAAGGAATATGTAACAAAGGCATCTTTTCAGCCAATGCCTGGTCTTCCAAAAACGTTCCAGAGCTCCTTTCATGCCCAAAAGTAGCGGCTTCCAAATGCAATGCAGAGACAATGTGCGACCTCCAGCAGCATAGGGAAAAAATAAATCACTTTAAAACCAAAAAAAACCCAAGTATTCTTCTGTTAATACTCTTTATGTGCAAATGTACCACCAAAGCAAGGACATGGTGCTTCATCAATCTCCAGGGACTGCTAAAATTTCAAAGAAAAATACATCAGTGAACTAAAGAGTCAGGGGGAAACATCTAAACAGAAGAAAATAGCCTCCTCTGTCAGTGTAAACAGAATTCTCTCATTTCTTCTTGGTCACTGACAAACTTTTTTAATTCAAGAACTAATGAGGGGTTAAAGCCAGAAAAAATGGTTTTTTTGAATTCATAGCAGGAAATGAAGAAGAAAGGCAAGAGCAAAGTTCTACTATTTCTTAAGTACTTAAAAGAAACAGTAATGAGAAACAGCCAGTCCTAGCAAGAAATCCAACTTTAATGTAGAAAGTTTAATTTATTTATCAAAACATGCTTCTTTTCTTCTCTCTTCTTTTCAAACACTAAGCTTTTAATAGATCTTTAATGTACATACTTTGGCTCTGGCTCTTTCTCCCCTCCCTGGAGAGACCTTTTAAATAGATCTCAATTTCCATTTAAATAGAAGCAATCAATAATAAAATACGTCAGTAACATTAAAAAGTATTATTGTCCAAGAGCAAACCAAGAAATCTTTCACAGCCATGGTAAACTCTGTACTTAAATGTGTACAGGTAACAGCTGGCTTGCTATCAAAAAGGTATGAGTAGCAGTGAGTGGACATCAGTCAACTTCTCTCAAGGTTTATTTAAAAGCCAACAAATGAGAATTAACCCAAGAAATAATTAGAAAGAAAAAAATAAGGCGTCCTGCTTGCTGATTTCACTCATTGACACAAGTTTAACTTCAGTGGCTTCTCAGCGTTTTGGCCAAGGCCAAGTGCAGGATCTGGGCACAGAGTCCACCCCGGTGGGGTTAATGAGGTGGGACTGGGTAAGAACTTTCCCAAATGTATTTGTGACAAGCCCCCTTCCTGGGCAGCTCCCACAGCATGGTGTAACAGGTGGGAGCAGAGGATGCAGTTTCAGCTCACAGGTACCACACACAGCAGTTCAAAGGCTCCGAGATCAGAACTGTCCTTCCCTGCCTCATTCCTGCTGTGCATCCTCACCAGCAGCACACACAGAGCACATCCCGAGGAAATCCACCCCAGTCCAGCCTGCAGCACTTCCACAGGAACCAGTGCTCCCTCCCTGAGGTGTCCCAGGGCACCACAGCCACTGCCAGCTGTCACTGGGAGCTCAGGGACGAGGCCACCAACAGTGACCACAGGAACACAATGATGCTTATCCAGAATCTCCACTGCCCTGTACACAAAATCCTTCCCAGAGCTTACAGACCCCCGGGAATGATCCAGCACAGGGAGGCAGCTCCCTCAAATCCTGCCTGAAACCAGAAACACATTGTTCTAGTCCAGGTCTCACCTAGAAACCAGAGCCTGAACGAGTTTAAATTCCATCCGCTAGAGGTGGAGACCACAACAGAGACACGACTGACACAAAAGTGGTTATAAATCTCAGCCTTACACCAACCTGACAGCTGAGCCTGCTGGAAGCATCCATCCCACACCAGCATGCCTCTGGAACGAGTTCACTTTCCTCCTTCAACCTCTTGGGTCAGCACTGTGACACTGCCACACAGCCTGGTGTCCCAGCACAGTGGGGACACCTGTCATTAACACACCGTGGTGTCCTCAGCACCACGAGGGCTCTGTCACCAGCTCCCATGGGCTGGATGGATCATCTGGAGCCTGTACAAAGCTGCAGGCTGAGGTGTGTTAAAATTAAACTCACAACCAGTCACATGCTGATTGCTTCAGGCACCTGTTAAAAGTACTTTTCTACCCCCAATCACACATGGCTGAGCCTCCACCTCTTGAGAAGAGCCTGCAAACTGCCCCACTAATTGTGTAAAATGGCATCAGGGCACTCCAACAACTTCATCCACTCATGCTGAGCACCCTCAGCATCATCACACAGAACAATGATGCTCTTCTTCACAGTCAGTCCATCAATTTCCTGGAAGTCCGTGGGAAGGACCAGCTACACTGAGTGCTGCACCAAACACACTGTTGTCATTTCAGACCATTTCTGCTGAAACGCTGGCACTCCTCATCACGCCAGCACAGCTACAAAGGGCTTGTGCAGCCTCCTTCACGTTAAATAATAACTGGATGTATGCTAATTGCCTTTCCTCCAGTGAACTGTCTGCATTCCCTTCCGATTTCCTGTAGCTACAAATATGATAATCAGGAGAACAAAGACGTTAGCACAGCCACTCGGGCACAGCAAATGCAGTGGAGTGTGTACGCCTGGCTCCAGCAGCAGCAGCAGAAGGCAGACCTGCAGCCTCGCTGCTCTGAGCACCCCGAGCCCACCTTCAGGAGGTGTCAATAAAGATTCCTGTAAAATCGCACACCGGAGCGAAGTTTCTCTTTGTAACTTCCCGGACAATGCAGCCCCTTAGCAACGCGGCCGCTCTGAAACCAACCAATCCACCTTTAATTCCCACTTCCTCCCAAGCTCTCTGGACAGCAACTTCTGGCAGTCCATCAGTCCCCTTTTATCCCAGTTTCTTTTTATAAATCCAAGGTCAGGTTTCCTGTCCCATCTCATGTGATGTGCTGGACTGAAGTTCTGCCAGCGTGGTCGGTCCGCCCGGCTGCCAAACGCCCTCCCGCGCTCCCCTCAGCCCGTCCCGCCGCCCACCGGGCATCTCCCCGGCTCCAGCGGGGAGCAGTCACCGAGTGGGAAGCACCAACTCTCCCACTGAGGCTGAATTATGCCCAGTAAAAATAAAGCACGGCTGGCACCGAGTGCCCCCACCGCGGGCGGCTCGGGGGTCCCGGGCCCGGCCTCGCCCCCGGCCCGGCCCTCACTCACCTCCTCCTCGCTCTCGCTGCGGAAGCACAGGCAGGCCGCCCGCTTCTTGTAGCCGTCCCCGTCGTAGGTGCGCGTCTGGTTGGACTTGAGCTTCATCATCCTCCGCTCCGGGGGCGGCGGGGCCGGAGGACGCGCGGCCCGGAGGGCGGGGGCGGGCGGGACCCGCCGGGAGGCGAAGGACGGGGGGAGCGCGGGGGGACCGCCTGCCCGCGACAGTCTCTCTCTGGGTCTCGCTTCGTGGGTCTCGCTACGCGCTGCCGCCCTTCGCCCGCCTCACCCCTGCCCTCGCTCCCGGCCGCGCCGCCGCCGCCGCCCGCGCTCCGGCCACCGCCGACGACGACCGCGCCGCCATCTTGGGGCTCGCTACGCAAACGGCGTAGCGCCGCCGGGCGGGGAGGCGGCGCTGCTCCCGCGGCCTCGCGGCGCGCCCGCTACGCAAAGAGCGCAGAGAGGCTTCCAGAATCGCTCCCCCCGCGCAGCAGGCGCCGCCACGCCCCCGCCCCGGCTCGCGCGCTGTGCGCCACCGGCGCAGGCCGCGTTCGGGAATAGGGCGGGCGGCGCGGAGCGGCGGCGGGGAGCGCGCCGCCCTACGCTAACGGCGCAGCGCCGGGCCGGCCGCGCGCACGTGGCCCCGCTGTGACAGCGGCTCTGCGGGGACAGCAGCGCCCGCCCTGAGCCGCGCGGGGGCGCTGCGGCAGCGGCGGGACCGCGGGTTGGTGCCAGTCCCCACCCCTCCGGTGACACCGCGGGTCGGTGTCCATCCCCCCGGTGACATTCCCTCTGTGTGTGTGTGTGTGTGTGTCCATCGCCACTCCCCGGCACTCCGGGTTGGTGTCCATTCCCCCTCCGGTGACAGCCCGGGTGTGCGTCCATTCCGCTGGCAGTGACACCGCGGGTCAGTGTCCGTGTCTGCTCGCCCCGCCGGTGACACCGCGGCCACCCCGGGTCCGTTAGCCACCACTGTCACCGGCTGCCGAGCGACACCTGGCGGCGGGCGGCGGCCACTGCGCCACTCAGTCCCCGCAGGTGCTGCCACCAAGCCCACCATCGGTCCCCAGCGAGTGACAGCCCAGGTGACACCGCAGCGGTGCAGGACACGAGACCCGCCCACAGGGGCTGTGTCCCGTCCAGAGGGACAGGGGCTGGCACAGCTGAACTTTCCATCTGCTCAACAGCTCTGTCCCAGCCCAGCCCTCCTGCATCACTGGGAATCGGCATCGCGCTGCGCAGATGGGAAATAGCACTGCATTCCTCCAGGACTCACCTCCACACCCCCTAAACTTGGAGAGTTCCTTCACCAGAACCTGTTTTTAGTCACTCCCAAAGTGCTGTTCCAGATGCCAAAGATCTGAGTCACCCTGTGCTTCATGAGCTCTGTTTGTGCACTTCAGTGAGACACAGGCATGAACCCAGCGGCATTTTCACCTCTTTTATTATACACAAAACATGAGCACGAAGTTCTACTGCGGGGGCTGACCACGGCCACGACCAAATCCACCTCTCTGCAACAGCAAAGGGAGAGAGTTAGAAATCACCGTGTCAAGTGACAGCAGGAAGAACAAAGAACATCATCAAAGCTCTTTCCTCAACCTGGTGTTTCTTTGGTAACAGTCTAACACTGGCACAGGTCAGCCAGCTGAGTGCCACCAACATCAACCCACTCCCAGCCAGCTCTGTGGATCATCCCTAAAACTCTTTTATGTATTAAGTGTAAAAATCATGGCTCTCCAGAGAGCTCAGCTTGCTCTCAGACCTGTCACTGGTCTCTGTCCCATCACATCCTTTCCCCACAGTGAGTGAGCTGTGTGTGAGGGGTGACAGTTTCCAACCTCTCTGACACCCTCAGAGTCCCACAGGTAGGACCTTCCAGCTTCCCCCATTAAAACCTCAACAAAAGAAGCAAAGCTCAAATGCAAATACTCACGAACTGGAATTCAGTGGCTGCTCCAGCACCAGCCTCAGCCTTCTTGTCAGCACCAGCTGCAGAGAGAGGAGCAGTCAGTGCCCACAGAAGCAAAGTTTTAACCATGACACAGAACTAAAACTGGGGCTGAACACAGCAAAGTGAAACAGCTGTAACTGAGCACGATTGAGAGTTACTGAACCAACCCCAGAGAAAATCCCACAGTCTGGCCAGACAGAAGTCCAGCAAACCTTTCATCCACCCACACACACAGACTCTATGCTAAGAGTCACATCTCTTGTTTTTCTCCTTGAGAGGAGCCCAATCACTGGGACAGCTGTCCCCAGGGGGGCACAGGAGGGACACTCACGTGGCACGGCGCTGCGGCGGTATGTGTCCCGGTCAGCCTCACCCCGCGTGAGCCGCGCTGGGCGCTCGCCCTCCAGACCTGCAACACACAGCAGAGCCTCAAACGCTGCTCAGCCAGGGCACAAACAGCTCCTCCCTGCACCCCAAGGTGAAGAACAGCAGCAGGTCTGGCACAGTGCCACACCTGGGTAGCTCAGGGAGAACTAACCTAAGGAAAACAGTGATTTAATAAGGGGAACATCACTTTAAGGGTGAAATCTGCTCAA
Source organism: Entomyzon cyanotis (assembly GCA_024500445.1). NCBI lineage: Eukaryota > Metazoa > Chordata > Aves > Passeriformes > Meliphagidae > Entomyzon > Entomyzon cyanotis. The sequence continues at coordinate 3,254,731 of JAKEPQ010000908.1, read as the reverse complement.
GTGCCCCAGCTTGTGACTGGATGGAAATTAAATAGTGTGAGAAATGGATTTATAGCATCATCTTAACAGTCTTCTGGCCACCAAACTACTGTTGAACATTAATGGCAGAAACCCCAGAAACACTGGGAATCTGCCATGTCCAACATGCCTGTCCACAGCAAAGTCACAAACTGCAGGACAGAATTCTGACCCCAACCTGAAACAGCCACACTGTCAATACCCCAAATCCCCCCATGAACAGGTTCACGACACTAAGAGCAGATTATGTGTGGAACCTCAGGTTAATACCAGACAGAACTCCTGCAGAACACCCAGCTGTGGTGGGACCACCACCTCTCATGGACTGGGACATGTCCCTGGAGCCCAGGACACCCCAGTGTCCTGCATGTCCACAGGCCTGACATCACAGGCACTTGTTTGGCCATACAAAACCCAGTTTTTATAAAAATTCATTTATTACACCTCTGTGGCTGCCAGGCTGCTTCTGTCACAGGGAAACACAGCACCACTGCAGTCCTTCCAGGTATTCCTGCCCAGGTGGAGCTCAGTAAGGGCTGCAGCACCAGGACAAGGTTGTAACAACACACTCAGCTCCTCCTGCATAAATTCCAGCCAGGAGCTGCCACCCCTCCCTCCCTCCCTCCCTCCCTCTCATCAGGGATGCAGCTCCTTTAGCTCACTGGATAAAGAGAGCAGCTAAAGAACAAATCTTGGAACATCCAAAGCTATTCAGAGATCAAAGAAAGCATCGCCTCCCCAGTTTCTCTGCAATTCCTTCCTTTGAAGCAGGTGATGCTCCCGTTTTGTTTGGCTCAGACACAAATTGCATGAGCTGAGGGTGGAACTCCCAGCAGCCCCTGGCCCCAGATGTGGCTCAGAAGCAAAAAGCACAATCATGTGAGCCTACAGAACCAGAGCACATCTGGCTGCACCCCTAGAGCCACCTGCACTTGGGGGTGTGAAAACCCACCAAGGGAAAATCAGAGCTGCCAAGTCCAGCAGAATCACAGAACAGCTGGGGTTTTAAGGGACTGGGTCTGGAAATCACCCAGTGCAACCCCCTCCCAAGGCAGGGTCACCTGGAGCAGGTGACACAGGAACGTGTCCAGGTGGGTTTGGAATATGTTCAGAGAGGGAGATCCACACCCTCCCTGGACAGCTGTTCCAGTGCTCTGCCCCATCATGCAAAGTTCTTCCTCATGTCAAGCTGGAACTTGCTGTGTTTCAGTTCCTGGCCACTGCCCCTTGTCCTGTCACTGGGCACCACTGAACAGAGTCTGGCACCATCCTCTGACACCCCTTCGAGATAGATATCTGTATGTATCTTTCAGACTAACCAGGCCCAGCTCCCTGAGTCTCTCCTCATCACAGAGGTGCTCCAGAGCCCTCAGCACTTTTGTGGGCTCCTCTGTCCCTCCACCACGAGTTTGCTGTCAATCTTTAACAACGAGCTCTGTCCAGCAGCACGCTCAGGATCCCTGGTGAAGGCAGTGTGGACACCCAACCTGGCCATGGGTGAACCCCAGGTGAGACTGGACACCACCTTCACCACATCCTAGTCTCAGCAGAGCTGCTCCCAGCAACCCCAGTCCCTGAGGAAGGCCAGTCCCCACTCAGAGCACCTCCCTGTGACCCCCAACTCTCCCCACCCCTCCCAGGGGACACCAATCCAACGCCAGATACAAAAGCAACAAACCCCAACCACATCTTCTTGCTCTGATCACCGTTTCACACCCAACCCCCACAGCCACACAGAGCTGGCAGTGTCCTGGCAGCCCAGCACCCCTGTGCCCACCCTGCCTCACCTTTGGGCCGGGGTCTGCCGGTCTCCGGGCGGCTGCGGCGCAGCGTGGCCGGGACAATCTCGGGGGGCAGGTGGAGATAATCCCGCAGGTACTGGATGCCCTCGTTGGTCAGGTACCAGTAGAAGTGTCTCCAGGCAAACTGCTCCTTCACGTACCCTCGGGACTTGAGGGACTGCAGGGAGAGCTCCCAGTTACTCCCAGTTACAGGTGAGCCTTTTCCGGCTCCTCCACCAGGGCAGTGGGGAATGGGGATGTGGGAAAATGGGGACAATCCACATGCACAGGACACAACTGCAACATCAGCCCCAGGGAACAACACTCCCGTGTGTGCCCCCACCCCACAACTGCACCCCCTGACCCCCCACACCTGCATGGCTTTCATGACGTGGAGGTTGGGCACGTTCTTGTCCACGAGCTCGGGGTGCTTGGGCATGTGCACATCCTTCTTGGCCACCATCACCCCCTCCTTGAACAGCAGCTCATAGATGGCGATTCGGTTCTTCTTGGGCATCAACATCTGCGGAGGGCACAGGAAACAGGGCTGGGTGACATTTGGGCACCAACATCCGCACCGGGGACAGCGATCCCCGCTGGGTGACCCCAGTGCCGCCCGAGCTGCCCCGGCACGCTCTTCCCACCGGGCCGCCCCTTCTCGCTGCTTCCCGGCAGGGAAAACCGAGCAGTTCCAGCGTTTACTCCTTCCATCATCCCCCACAGCACCGACAGCACCGTCCGGTGTCGGTGACAGCGGGACACGGGGCACAGGGGGCAGGGCCGCGGCTCCAGGGACACCGCGGGTGCTGCCGTTAACTCCCACTGAACTCGGGAGCCGCGGGAGCCTCTCGCCCCTCCGGGAGCTGGAGCCGGCCCGGCAGCGCCCCGGGAGCGCCGGCAGCGCGCCCAGCACGGGAACTCGGCTACCAGCGGCGCTGCCGGGCGCGGGGCTCTCGGTGCTCGGGCATGACTGAACCCCCGCGGGTCACGGGCCACCCCCGCAGCAGCGCCTGGGGCGGAAGGCCGCGGTGCCAGCGCTGGGCCTCCGGTACCACCCCGCGGCCCGGCACCCCCAGTCCCTCCCTCCCCGCACAGCCGGGCCTGGAGCCCCGATGGCGGAGATGCCCCGCGGAGGGCCCAGGCCCCAGGATGGCTGCGATGCGGAGCCGATGGCCCGAGCGCGGCCTCACCGTGGCGGCGGCGGCGGGGCCCGACCGGAAAGGGCTGCGCGTGCGCCGAACCGCCGCTTCCGCCGCCCGCAAGGCCCCCGGCGGCGAGGGTGGCCGCGGCGCTGCCTGAGCGGAGCGCAGGCCCCCTGCCGGCTGGGAACGGGCAGTCCGCCGCGCTGCCTGATGGGGTCACAGGCGACTCCCGCTCCCCCCGTGTCACCCCAGCCGTGACATCCCCAGCCGTGACATCCCCCCAGCCGTGTCACCCCCAGCCCCCCGCCGTGCCCTGCGGAGCCGAGCTGTACAGCCCTGCCCGGGGAGCCGCGGGCAAAGGGCTCGGGAGGCACCGAAGCGCTCTGCTCCCCAAAACCTGCCGGGAGCAGGGATTGCCCTGACCCCCGGCTGTGTGTCATCCCTCATGGCCTCTCGTTCCGGGGGACCGCGGTGCCCCTGGGATGGGGGACTGGCGCTGTGTCCCCTTGGGCACAGCCCGTGTCCCCGCCAGCTCGGAGCTCTCCCGCCCCGTTTGGGGGTTTGAACCCCCCGGGAGCCACAGGAGCGAGGGTCGGCGGAGCAGGGGACACCGCTGTCCCCCTAAACACCCCAGGCATTCGGCACATAACACCCCTGAGCGTCCCCGGGTGGCACAGCAGAGGGAACGGGGAGGCACGGGCACCCCCGGGGCTCCCGGCTTATTGCCATCCTCCCGGCGGTCGCGTTGTCACCTTGCGCGGCCGAGGAGCCGCCGCGGCGGGCCGGGGATTGGTCGGCTAAAAATGCCGCCCTAATCTCCGAGCTGATCTTTACCCCCTCCCTCCGCCCCATCTGCCGCCACCTGCCCGCGATGCGCAGCGCCGGCCCCGGGAGAGGCTCCGCCGCTGTCCCCGCGGCCCCGAGGTACGGCCGGCGGGGCGGGAGCTGCCCGGGGGGCGGCGGGAGCGGAGGGATGTTCCTGGGGGGCAGAGGGGATGCCGGGGCTCGGGGCGATGTGACAGCGCTGTCACCCCGCGTCCCCTGCGGTGTTTGAACCGGGTCCGCGCCCTGCGCGGGGAAACGAACCCGCGCCCGACCCGGTTTAACTGATTATCAACTTGTGCCGGACTGTGCCGAGGGGGCTGCAGGGGGCGAGGGGTGCGCCGCATTGCTGGAGCTGCCTGGAGCCATCCTGGGGCTTTGCTACCATGTCATCCCCTCTGTTCTTCCTCTCGGGGGAGCACGGATGGAGCTGGGGGAAAGCTCCCATAGGGTGACCCCCAGGATGCTGCGACAATTGCGGCATTCCTCGGGAGAAACGCACGTGCCGGCTCGTCCCGCGGAGCGGGAACTGTCCCTGCCTGCCACAGTACCGTGCTACCCACGGGCATTGTCCCTGTCCCTATCCCTGCTCCTGTCCCTGTCCCTGTCCCTGCCCCTGTCCCTGTCCCTGTCCCTGCCCCTGTCCCTGTCCCTGCCCCTGCCTCTGCTGCATCTCCTCCTCCCAGCTCCTGCACCTCCTGCCTTGGAAATGGCAAAGCAAGTGCTTTGCTAAACGGATTAGAGCTTTCCCGGCAGCCTCCCCGGCTGCTCCCGCATCCCTCGGCCCCCGCGTCGCCTTCCCCGAGCAAACCCCAGCCCTAAGCCAAACGTCCAGCTCGAGGCCGTGGCCGCAGCACAGCAGAGATCAGTCGCTGCGTCTCCCAGTGCGCCTGACCCCCAAACCCTGGCTGCAGCCCCGAGGGTCCTTCCCATCTCCTGGGGTTTTGTGCTCCCTTTGCAGGAGAGCAGAGAAAATCGGGGAATTCACCAAGCAGCGGTGCTGGAGGTGCTGCCCTGCCCCGGGGTCTGCACTGATCTGTGCCGCGCTGGCCCCTTTCCCTCCTCTCCTTCCTCTCCCTCCTCTCCTTCCTCTCCTTCCTCTCCCTCCTCTCCCTCCTCTCCGAGGGTGTGCGGCCGCCGGAGGGGCTGCGGCAGGACGGGAGCGGGATTTAACCGTGAAAGGATTGAGGGAAGAGAGCCCAGGCACTGGCAGGGACCGACAGTGACGTGCACAGGGCAGGGCGAGAAGGGAAGGGACATCAGCACAGCGAGTCACAACCAAGCGGGGCCACATCCCGAGCCCAAAGCCTGGGCTCGGCTCCGTGTGGGATCCCCCTCGCTGGGAATGCCGTGTCCCCAGCCGTGCTGGTCCCTGCCAGGGCGGGATGGCACGGGGATGGAGCCAGCTCCTCCAGCACAGCCCCTGGCACGGCTCTGCCCAGGGACAGACTTTGTCCCGGGGATGCCAGCCTAGCCTGCGTTTGTGCAACACCTTGAAGGTAAACCCGGACCTGCTGAGCTCCTGCGGGCGATCCTGCAGGAGGAGAGGCTGCATCCAGCCGGCAGCTTCCAGGAGCGGCCAAACCAGTGTCCGGCTGCCCCCGGCGTGGCACAGCATGGGGGGGCAGCGAGCCCCAGCATCACCACAGCATCAGCGTGGCCGTGGCGTGGGTGCTGTGTACGGGCTCCTCAGGCAGCTGCCTCCACGCTGCTTCCCAGGAAAAATGAAGCCTTTATGTCCTGGCCCCAGCCCCTTCCCCGGAAGGGCTCGGAGGATGCCCCGGCCGGTCACAGGCAGACAAGAAGGGGATTGTTTCGGTGGGATTTGGGTTTCTGGGAGCACCTGCCCCGCGCGGGGCCCTCCACAATGGCTGCCTGTCTGCCGCAGAGCCGCCAATTATCCTCCGCGGCTAATTAGAGATGCAAAGTAGCGCTTGCATTCTCCCAGCTCCCCGGAGGGCTCCTGGGACCGGCGGCACATCCGCAGCAGGGACGCAGCGCGGGCATGGGGCGAGCACGGGGCACTGGCCCCATGGGCCCCGCGAGCCCCAGCTCTGCCCCGGCATCCGGTGGGAAGGGGCAGCGGAGACCAGGAATGTCCTCGGGATGACCGGGATGCCTCTCTGTCCCCATCCCCACCAGCCTTCCCTGGATTGCCCATGGGCCAGGGGCTCTGCCATTGCCCCCAGAACCAGCTGAGACCCCTAACTGGGGGCTCTGCCGGGATTTGGGAAGGGCAATTTCCATGCCTTGCTGGGGAGGCAGACGGGAGCTGGCTGTGCTCGAAACCCCCCTGTTCGTGCGAGGGCTGGCACTCCTGCCTGGGTGATGGGCAGGCGGCTGATCCCTGGTGGCATCTCTTCATTCCTGCCCCCTCCAGCTCCAGCAGCCGCGGGATCACAGTGTGGGCTCATGTGCTCCGACTTCTCCGTTTGTGCTCACGGAGCTGTAATTGCAGAGTGGCAAGTGGCCCGATAAATCAGGGCTTATTTCCTGCCAATACCGTCTGCTGCTTCCCACAAGGAAACTCATTTACAGGAGGAGAAGTGACTTACCACCGAAAACAGTAAACGGTGGGATGGTGAGAGCCGGGGAAAAGTTTGTCGTGACCGAGTTTTTGGTGAAGGAACCAAGGAGGCAGAGCTCCCACCTGCTCCCTGCGTGGAAAAGCCAAGCTGCAGGGAAGGAGACCTGAGCTGGTGCCACCTGCACAGACCACAAAGCTGGTGGCAATAGCTCTTTGCACTGGGGAATTCCCCCAAGTCACTGAAGTCCCCCCATCACCATCCTGGAGGGTGTTTGTCACTTAATGTTTAATGCCAAGGACATTGTCCCCTCTGCAGTAGGGATGCTGTCAGGGCAGATGGCAGCTGGGACATGCTGGTGGTGCCTGCAGTGACCCTGTGCTGAGAACTGCCAACTCACTGCATGGAAGGACCATGACCAGTTCTTCAGCACCCTGAAACACCAACAGGCAAAGATCCCCTGCTCCTGGAGGAACCACCCACTCCTGTTTGGGACTGGGGACATTAAATGGCTGGGGTCTCATCCCTGCTGCAGCCGGGCATGAAGCATTCCGGGGGTCATTTGTCTGAGCTGGGATGGCTCGGGTGGCAAGGAGCTGGAAGGAGCCGAAAGGCAGGCGGGCTGGAGAGCCCCACCGAGCTTCATTAGGCAGTCGAAGGCGCTTGTTAGGGGAAAGCTGAGCCGGCGTCGGAGGCCGGCAGAGCCCCCCGGGACCGGGTCGCATTCTCTGGGCAACCCGATCCCGGCGGCAGCGGCCCCGGCAGCCTCATTACTGCAGCTTCTGCAGCGGCTTCGGTTACTCGCCTGGACGCTCTCGTCTCCTGCTGGCTTTTAATTTCCCTGACATCCCCCGCTCGCGGGGGGATGCAGGCGCAGTGTCGGGGAGCCTGTCATCACCCCCACCCGCATCCTCCCCGCTCCCCGACGGCTTCCAGCCCCCTCTGCCCCCGGGACTCCCAACCTGTGACAAGCTCCGGTGACCCCGGGCATGAGCCTCGGGGCTTGGGAGGAGGCAGATGGGCAGATGGCAGTGAGGGGGAGCTGCCCTGCTCCCCTCCAAGAAGCCTTGAGGGCTGCAGCCCCCTCGCCCCCTTCCCCAGCCCTGCCGAGGGGGAAAACACTGTTCCTGATTCTCTTGCCAGCCTGTTCCCAGCTGGTACATTTGGCAAGGAGGCGGCACCGGCTGCCTCTCCGAAGGCGTTTTGGGGTGTTTGTTCCTGCAAAAGCTGTGGCTCAGCCCCAAAACCCCCCTGCAACCGCGGGGGTGACAGAGAGGCCGGGGCAGCAGCGGAGGGAGTGCATGACTCTGTCCCCTCCCGTGCAGGGGGTACAACGACCCCCGGGGCAGCAGGACCAGGACCCCCAGGGGAGGTCCCCAAAGAGCCACCCCGCAACGTGGCTCGGGGGAAACCAGCACGGTTTGGCCCTAACGGAGCCCGGCAGCGCCGCGGGGCCGGACCCCGTCATCGCCCGGCCGTGGCGTCCACCGCCCCCCTCGGGTTGTGCCCCGGGCCGCAGCGCCCCGCAGTGGGGTGGCCCCGGTGGGTGCCCCGGGCGAGGGTCTGGGGCCGGCGGGTCCTGCGGGGGTGGCGGCAGTGCGACACCTCGGGGTGGGCGCGGGCGCGGGGATTGGGGGGGTCCGTTCCCCCCTCTGCCCCCCCCCGGATGATTTTCGCAGCAGCGGCTCCATCCCGGTTGCCATGGCAACGGGCGGCTCGGGCAGGCGCGTGCCCGCGGCCGTGCGCGCCGCCGCTGCCCGGCGGGAGCGGAGCGAGCGGAGCGGAGCGAGCGGAGCCCCGGCCTCGGGCCCCCCCGGCCCCCCCGGCCCCCGCCAGGTGAGCGCGGCCCCCGCGGGGACAGCAGGGTCCCCTGCGGCGACGAGGTGCGAGACTCCCGGTACCTTGCGGGGATGGGGTGCGGGATGCCGGGGTCCCTTGCCGGGCTGGGGTGCGGGATTGCCGGGTCCCTTGCGGGGATGGGGGGATGGCGGGGGGGATGCTGTGCAAGGATCGGGCAGTACGGCTTGGCTTTGCACCCCCCGGCAGGACACAGTGTCCCCTATAAGCTAGGGATCCCTTCTGCAAGCCAGGGAGGTTGAGGGGGAACATGACCTTCACCCCTTCCGTGTGTCCAGTGGGGTGCTGGGGAAAGGGACACCCCTTCTGCAGTGCTGCCGCACTCCCGGGCTTGTGCCTCAGTTTCCCCATCTGCAAATAACGGGGGGAACTTGTGCCGTCCCTGTCATTGCTGTCCCCCTGCCCAAATGGACACCTAACCCCATCCCTGCACCCCCTCCTTTCAGCATTGTCACCCCAGCTTTTCCCTTCCTGTCCCCCCATCTCCCCACTTTCCCGTCCCCTCTGGCTCCAAGTCTCCTTCCCCACCACAGACAGCTGAAATTCCACTGTCCCTCCACCTCTCCTGCTCCCAGCAGCCCCATTAGCCTTCTGTCACCGCCAGCTCCGGGTCCATCCCACCGAGGCTCCGGGGACGGGACCCCCGTGCCAGCGCGTGACGCTCCGCTTCCCCCCTCCCTGATGCGGAAGCGGGGGGATGGCACCGCCGTATCCTCCACCATTCCTGTTTGCCACTTCTGGGTTTAATTGCAAACCTCATATTTGGATTTCTGCCTAAACCCGGCTCCCGGGACCGCACAAATCCCCGCTCGGTGTCCGAGCAGCCTTGTTTACCGCGGCGAGCCGAGGCAGCAGGATGAGACAGAGCTGCAGAGCTGGGCGGGCAGTGGAACCCCCAGCTTGGGTGAGCCCCCTCTCCCCTCCCCAGGCCTGAGCACATGCAGGGGGTTGGCAATCCTGCTGCTGCTGCCTCTCCCGGGATCCCCATCCACATTCCCCATCCGCATTCCCGGCACATCCGCTGTCCCTGAGCTGGGCTGCAGGCTCCCCTGGAGAGACACTTGCGTTATCTGCAAATACCAACCAAGCTTCCAGAAATTTTTGCACGAGGCTCCTAAAATCCCTAGAAGATTAATGGGTGCCCCAAGTAGGGCGGTTTTGGGAGTGCAGGAGGAAGGGGAAGGTCTCTGCAGAGCCCACATGAGCTGTGAAGCTGATCTCTGCCAGGGCTTGGAGCAAATGCGTCTCCCCTGGCTACTGCAACCTGGCAGCACCTGGCCCCCGGCAGCTTCCCGTCTGTGCACAGGACACGAGGCTCCTGGTGCTGCTCCTGGATCACTGAACCTCCTCTCTGGTTTTGGGGACGTTCAGGGTCCAGTGGGTGCTCAGTCCTCAGATCTCCCCGTCAATGCAGATGACCCCGATGGAAACAAGGAGGTTGCCATAGGCACATTCTGCCCAGGATTCATTGGAAAAGTGGCTCGCAGAAGTTTCCCACCGTTACCTCTGTGCCCCCTCCAGGGTCCAGCCACCTCATGCACTGCTTGAACACCAGGTCCCAGGCAGCCCCATGGTGCTCCATTATCCAAAATCCCACCAAGGATCACCCACCATTCTGGACTTGGCTGTTTGCCCAAGGGCTCCAGCCCTGCTCATGTTGCAGCCAAAGGGGTTTTGCCAGGGAATGCAGGAGGGACCCTGGCATGAGCCTGCTCCCATGGAGACAGTGCCCAGGGAAGGCCCAGGCTCACCTCCCACGTGGCCTTGGGCTCAGATTGATGATGAGGGGGCAGGACGGGTGTTGAGACTGCTCATCCCTGAGCCCTGGGCTGTGCTGGTGAGGAGCTGCCAGCGTGAATCAGCAGCACCCACTTAACCATTTCCTCACAGGGTCCACATGGGCTCTGGAAGAGGCCACGCTTCAGCCAAGCCACAGCCAAACCCCTCCACAGCCCCTGGCTCCCTGAGCTCCAACCCTCACCAGCCCCAGGAGCATTCCCCATGGAATACAGGGACCAGCCCTGGGGTGGGAATCCCACAGCCAGTCGGCTGGGTCACAGCTGAGCAGCAAACCAGGCACAGCTCCTGCAGCTGAAAAGCTTCTTGCGACGCTCATCGGCATCGTGGGTTTTCCCTGGGACCTGCCACGGTGCCTTGGTCACTTCATCACCCAAATGTGGCCATCTCATCCCCCATGGGTGGCCACCTCACCCCCTGTGTGTGGCCACCTCACCCCTGTGTGCCACCTCACCCCTGTGTGTGGCCGTAGCAGGAGCAGCGCATGGCCACTTGTAGCTGTGGTGGATGCAGCACGGCAGCCCCAGAATGTGGTGGGAGATGCTGCTGCCAGGCTCCTCTGGGCTTCCTTGCCTATATCCAAGGCCATTTGCCTTGGCCATGAGTGGTTGTCATGTGGCCATAGCAGTGCATCACGGTGGCATTGCTGCACCCCGAAATGGACCCTCAAGCAGCCCCATGCTGAGATAAGGGAGAGCAAATGACCTTTCCTGTGGCCAAAGCCTGAGGCCCAGCCCACTTGCTTGGATTCCCACAGACCAGTGCAGCTCCCAGTTGGGGTTCCCCCTGCTCTGGATGCTCTCAGCAGTAGTCGCTCACCCACTGCCCTCCCAGCAATGGGACTCACACTGGCGTGAACCTGCTGCCTGGGGACAGGCATGGGGACACCATCCCACTCTGTGCTCTGCTCCTCTCCTTGCAGCACGTCTGCCACCATCCTGCTTTGGCCAGGGGCTCTTTGCAGCAGACGAACCTCCACCAGAGGCTCTGCAGCCCCTCCTGCCCCTGGTCCCCACCGGGCTCAGCCAATGTGCCCAGAGGTAGGAGTGTGACATCCCCATCACCTCCTTCTTGGCTGCAGGAGAGATGCTGGGGCAACAAACGCACCTGGAGAGAGCAACCTGGGGACAGGGGACAGCAGGACTGGACTGTTCCACCTCCCTGGGGACAGGGCTCTGCCAGTCAGGGCTCTGCCATGGGGTTGCAGGCAGCCGCCCATGCCCTGCCCGCGGTGTCAGCAGCACCAGCCTCTGCATTGCAGCAGCCTCCTGCCTGCGCAGGGCCACGGCCACAGCCCGGCCCCCACAGAGGGCAGAGACCCCCCTGCAGCAGCGGGGCAGCAGGAGCTGCCTGGAGGGTGAGGAGAGTTGTGTCAGTGCTCAGCGCCGAGCAGGCTGACAGCGGAGACACGCAGGGGGAGCTTCTGCAGGAGCAGCCCAAGGGCACGTGGAGCAGGAGCTGGGACAAACTCCGCCGTCACTTGATGCCAAACGCTCTGCGGCTTCTCCCTGGCAGCTCCGCGGAAGCGAGGGGCCCAAGCGGAGTCCCCCAGGCCGAGGGTACCCGAGCGGCAGCGCGGGGCCGGGGCTGGCAGCTCTCCACGCCGCGGCTCGGCCGCCGGCTCTGCGGGCGCCAGGCGTCACCGCCAGCAGCCCTGATGCGAGCTGATGGGCTGCGCTGGCAGGGCCGGGGGCTGGCGGGGGCTGGCAGGGGCTGGCAGGGGTTTGGCACATGTGGCACAGGCGGCCGAGGCGGCCTGGCGTGGCGGGGACACACGCACGTGCGCGGGCGGGCGAGGATGGTCGCGCGTGGGGTGCGTGGCAGGAGAGTGGCAACGAGGCGGCAGCGTTAGCTGGGAAGTGATGCAGAGCCAAAAATAACCCCCGGGCTGCGGCTCGGACCAGGTAGTGGCTCGGAGAGGGAGCTGCGGCAGCCACGTCCGCAGCGCCCCGTGGCATCGGTGGCTCGCTGGGGGCAGCTGGGGCTGGCACTGTGCCCCCGGCTCCTGGGGTACACCCGGCCGTGGGTGTGCTCCCTCCCTGCAGCCCCATCGCAGCCCCGGGCACAGCGGGGCCCTGAGGGTGCCCTTGCCATGCCAGCGCAGCCTCTGCAGCAAAACCCGGAGCCCCTGGCGCTGGGCACTGCACTGTGCCCGCGGCTTTCAGGGGAATGACACACGCAGCACCTGCAGGGTCCCTTGAGGGCTGTGCCACCACGTGCTCTGCCAGCACTGCAAGTCACCGGGGCAGCCTGCGGGTGCTCGGGTGGGGAGGGCAGTGGCAGTGCTGTGGTGCCAGACAGGAGTGGTGGTGGCACTGTGGATGCCAACGACAGTGGCTGTGCTGTGGGTGCCAGGCAGGAGTAGTGTTGGTGCCATGGGTGCCAGGCAGTGACAGTGACTGTGCCGTGGGTGCCAGGCAGGGAGAGTGGGTGGTGTCATGGGTGCCAGGCAGGACAGTGGCAGTGCCATGGGTGCCAGGCAGTGGTGGTGGCAGTGCCATGGATGCCAGGCAGGACAGTGGCAGTGCCGTGGGTGCCAGGCAGTGGTGGAGGCAGTGTTGTGGGTGCCAGGCAGTGGTGGTGGCAGTGCCATGGGTGCCAGGCAGTGGTGGTGGCAGTGTTGTGGGTGCCAGGCTGTGACAGTGATGGTGCCATGGGTGCCAGGCAGGGATAGTGGGTGGTACTATGGGTGCCAGGCAGGACAGTGGCAGTGCCATGGGTGCCAGGCAGGGATAGTGGGTGGCACCATGGGTGCCAGGCAGGACAGTGGCAGTGTTGTGGGTGCCAGGCAGTAGCAGAGGCAGTGCCAGGGGTGCCAGGCAGGACAGTGGCACTGCCGTGGGTGCCAGGCAGGGCAGTGGCAGTGCCGTGGGTGCCAGGCAGTGGCGGAGGCAGGGCCGTGGGTGCCAGGCAGGCGTGGGCGCCGTGTGCTGCCGGCTGCGGGGGGACGCTGCTGTCCCCCATCCATCTGCGTCTCGGCGGCTGAGCGAGGGACAGTCACGCGTTTATTTTTAACCGTCTGGGGAGGGCGGAGGGGATTGGTGCCTCCCTGGTTATATCACTAAATCCCTGCCAGGCCCTGTTAGTTCCAGCACAGCGAGCCCTGCTCTGCGCTCCAGTAACTGTTTCAGGCCCCCGTCCTCCTGGGGCTGTGCCCTGCCCTGGCCCGGGGCCACCTCCGGGCCAGCTGTGCACACAGCTGGAGAGCGTGGGCACTCACCAGTGGTCCCCACGGGACCCTGTGCCCACGGCACTGCCCTCTCACCCCATCACAGGGGGGCACAGACAGTCGGCTCTCCTTTGGCCCATTCCACCTCCCCAAGGAAGGGATGATGTGTGAGGATCACAGCCCCTTTGGAGACAGAGCAGGAGGAAATCTGAGCTGTTCATGGCCACTTTGTCCCCATCCTGGTGGCAGAAGCTGTGCAGAACCGGCCAGCGCTTTCCTGTCCAAGCACTGTCCAGATCCAGGTCAGGATGGGCACGATGAGGATGCTCATGGCCACCACAGTCCCCTCTCTGTCCCCACGTGATGCCACCCCCAGCCACCAGCCCTGGGCAGCTCTTGGCAAAGTGGCAAAGGGTTAAGCCATGCAGCGGGGCCACGTGACGCTCCGGGGATGCCGTTTTTCTGAAGATCAGGACGGATTAGGGTGGAATATCAGGACGAGAATTTCTTGGGCGGCGCATCCCCTGACCCTGCCATGGCCCCTCGCCCAGCAGCTCCCGCTGCTGAGCCAGGCCCCTGCGAGCATCCACTGTGCTGCTCTCCACGATTCCCTCCAGCATCGCTGGCTCTGGGGCTGTTTGGATGGGTGGTGGGCACTGGAGGGGTCTGTGGGTCCAGAGCTGGCGTGGGCACTGTCCCCATGCCTGTGCTCTGCACCCAGCTGCTTGTCCCACACAGCTGTTGGCAGGCAGCATGGGGGTCCCCTGCTCCGCCCCTTGACTCCCCTCTCCTGTCCCCTCAGTGCATGAGGCTGGTGTTCACCCAGGAAACCCCCAGCGCCTGCTCTGACGCCCGAGGCAGCGCCGGGAGCCATGTCGGGTTCCTACGATGATTCGGCATCGGCTGCCGAGGAAACAACCGACAGCTTCTGGGAGGTGAGTCCTGGCCATCCTCTCCTCCCACAGACCCCACCGCCGCTGTCACTGCACCCCAGGGTGTCCCCTGGGTTGGGGGCTGCCCTCCCATCCCTGCCTGAGAGCTTCCTGCTGCTGTGGCTCTGTGTCTGAGCTGGCTCTGCTGGAGGTCTCAGCCTCTGAGGGGCACAGAGCGACAGAGGGGACTGGAAGGAGTTGGCTTTGAGCAGCCCCAAACCAAAGCTCCATCCCTGCACCCCCAAGTTACCTGGTGCTTCCCCTGTAGCCACCCCAGGCCAGCTGGGGCTGAGCCAGGCAGGATGGTCACAGCCCCCCCACCTGCCTGTCCCCATCCCCATCCCAGGTGGGGAACTACAAGCGCACGGTGAAGAGGATCGACGATGGCCACCGGCTCTGCAACGACCTCATGAACTGCGTGCACGAGAGGGCCAAAATCGAGAAGTCCTACGCCCAGCAGCTCACCGACTGGTCCAAGCGGTGGAGGCAGCTCATCGAGAAAGGTACCATGCCTTACCTGCTGTGGGGACCTGCCCAGGACACACCTGGGTGGCACTGTCACAGCTTCACCTGGCAGAAATGGAGGGGCAAGGGCAGTGCAGTGACCCCCAGCTGTCCCCTTGGTCCCCAGGTCCCCAGTATGGCAGCCTGGAGAAGGCGTGGGCCGCGATCATGACGGAGGCGGACAAGGTGAGCGAGCTGCACCAGGAGGTGAAGAACAGCCTCCTCAATGACGACTTCGAGAAGGTCAAGAACTGGCAGAAGGACGCCTACCACAAGCAGATCATGGGGGGCTTCAAGGAGGCCAAGGAGGCTGAGGATGGCTTCCGGAAAGCCCAGAAGCCCTGGGCCAAGAAGCTCAAGGAGGTGAGAGAAGCACAGCATGTCCTGGGGCATCCCTGCATCCCCAGGTCTGGCTCTGTGTGACCAATCCAGGCTGGGAGAGACACACGGCACCTCCCCGCAAGCAGAGGGGTGGGCAGGGGGCTGTGACTGCCACTCTGATGTCTCCTCCCTGTCCTCCCCACAGGTGGAGACAGCCAAGAAAGCTTATCACCTGGCGTGCAAGGAGGAGAAGCTGGCCATGACCCGGGAAGCCAACAGCAAGGCGGATCAGTCCAACACCCCTGAGCAGCAGAAGAAGCTCCAGGACAAAGTGGAAAAGTGCAAGCAAGATGTTCAAAAGGTGTGAGCCAGTGCCTGGCAGTGGGTAGGGGAAACCTGTGGAAGTGGTTACCACATCCCTTTCCCCACCATCCATTCCAATTTTCCCATCCATTAGATGGAGGACTTGCAGGCAGTGCTGAGGCGATTGCAAGCTGGGCAGAGATTTACTCCACCTCCTGGGCTGATTGCACCCACTGAGGGTTTGGCTCAGTTTGGGCTCCCCAAATTCTGGTGACCCCCAAAACCAGACCTGTCAGCACCCAGAAACAGCCTCTGAGGTGCTCGAGGTACAACCAGGGTCCCTCCTGTGTTTTTGCAGACTCAGGAGAAGTACGAGAAGGTGCTGGATGAGCTGAACAAGTGCACCCCGCAGTACATCGAGAGCATGGAGCAAGTCTTTGAGCAGTGCCAGCAGTTTGAGGAGAAGAGGCTCAACTTCCTCAAGGAAATGCTCCTGGACATCAAGAGGCACCTGAACCTGGCTGAGAGCAGCAGGTAGGGATGGCCAACACAATGGTCACCAAGAGGTACCAGAGTGGCAGGATGCTCTATGGGCACCTGGCGCCCCCTAGTGCCTCGGAGGACACACAACCTGGGCCCCAAGTGACAGCCTGGACATGTCCCTGTCCCCCACTGTCCCCAGGGGTCCACCCCGACCCACAGCCTCCAATCACATCTCTCCCTGCAGCTATGCCAACGTGTACCGGGAGCTGGAGCAGACCATCCGCCTGTCGGACGCGCAGGAGGATCTCCGGTGGTTCCGCAGCACCAGTGGCCCCGGGATGCCCATGAACTGGCCCCAGTTTGAGGTGAGGCTGGGCTGGCTGGCTGGGTGCTGGCAGCCCCGTGGGGCAGCCGGGCGCTCAGGGGCCGCTGGCTCTGTGCTTGCAGGAGTGGAACCCGGACCTGACGCACACGATAACGCGGAAGGAGAAGCAGAAGAAGGGCGAGGGGGTGGCCCTGACCAACGCCAGCAGCGTGGGCGACACGGGGGCTCAGGCGGGCGAGCGCGGGAGGTGAGGGCCGGCACGGAGGGGAGGTGCCGCGAGAGGCACAGCCTTTGCCTGTGCGAGCATTTGGGGATGCTGGATGTCCTCGGTGACAGCCACCCCTCGCTCTCCTCCCCCTCCCAGCGTGAGCAGCCACGACCGCGGGCAGACCTACAGCGCCGAGTGGTCTGATGATGAGGGCAGCAACTCCTTCAACACCAGCGAGGCCAACGGTGGCACCAACCCCTTCGACGAGGAGTCGGCGGGGAAGGGCGTGAGGGTGCGAGCTCTGTACGACTACGACGGGCAGGAGCAGGATGAGCTCAGCTTCAAAGCAGGTATGGCCACTTGGCGGTGCCAGGTCAGGCAGGGCTCGTCTGCTGGAGCTGGGGGTGTGAAATCCCTCAAATAATTTCTGAGTTGGCTCAGCCCTTCAAAAAGTTGAGCTGTCAGAGAGGGGAAGGCAGAAGCTGAGCCTGAATGCAGAAGGGACTGGGCTCATCAGGTCTCATGGGTCACCCCTTGCCTTTCTATCCTACAAAACAATGTGCTCAGAATCAGTCCTGCAAACCCCCAGCAGCTCCATCCCGGGGAGAAACAGGGGGTGGGAGAATTTCCAGCACCTGCAACGAGCTCTTGCCTTCCACCTTGCTCTCCAGGTGATGAACTAACCAAACTCGGTGAGGAAGACGAGCAGGGCTGGTGCAAAGGGCGCTTGGACAACGGGCAGCTGGGGCTGTACCCTGCCAACTACGTGGAGGCAATCTAAGTCTTGTGGTGTGCTCCTCGTCACCGTCAGCAGATAAATCCACCCTCCGTTGTCTCCATCTCTCCACCAGCCAACCAGCCATTCTGCCGTCTGGTCCTTCACTCCTCACTCTTAGAGATTCAGACATATTTTCCGACCAAGCTTTTATTTTTTTAAGAGTTGTCTCCGAAGAGTATTTTGCATAGTCGCTTTCTTCTAAGATAACGTGAAGCGAAAGATGACGTTGTCCGTTCGTCTACGTTAGTTGAATTTTTTTTTTTTTCTGAGCGAAAAGCCGATACCTCAAGATCTTAAAGCCCAACCAGTGAGAGCTCCTGATTGGTTGGTTTTTAAAGATACTGAAATCATGAGCCGCCTTCTGATTGGCTGGAACTGTTCCGAAACGCACGGCGCCGAAGTTCCTGGGACCAACCAAATTCATCCCAGAAAACCGAGAGGGATTGGAGTCTGACTCCGTTGGTTTTATTTTTTTTTTGATGTTTCCATGTTCTGCCCAGTTCATCCTCCCAACCCGAGGACGGGGACGAATGCCCCCTGCAGCCCCGCGGCCATCCTTGAGATGCCCAGGTGAGGTGGGACCATGGAGCTTGATGGCATCTCCTCAGCTTCCTCCTCCTCCTCCCGGCTGGGCTGTAGCACACCTGGAGCAGGCAGAGGCTGCCGAGCCGATGCCCAGCCCGTGCTGCAGGGAGCAGCATCGCCCTTCGTGTGGGCAGCTATCCAACGCACACCAGATCGGGGTGAGATGGCCCTAAAGTCCAGCGCTGTCCGGAGAAGGACCCACCACAGCCCAGTGCCGCTGGAAGCACCTTGACACCCAGCCTGGCACAGCAAGGACTGCCTTGGGCACTGCGGGGGACAGTCCCCATCTGCCCCTTCCTGAGGAGAGGCAGGAGCAGAGCAGGGATGGGGGATGAGCATCGTCCAGCCCTGCAGGGTGCTGGCAGGAGCTGCAGCCGGAGGAGGAGGAGGAGGAGGAAGAGGAGAGCTCAGGATACCCAACCCAGACAGAGCATCTGCCTGGCGAAGACAGCCAAGAACAAGCCACACCAAGGCAGGGGAATGGCTGCAGGCTTTGCCCTTTGCTTGTCCCCAAGGAGCTCTACCCCTCCTCCCCTGGGCTCTGCCCTGTCCCCGCAGCTCCCGCGGCTGCTGCCACCCAGCACGGCCACCCTCTCCCCCTGCCTCGGGTGCGTTTGCCCTCCCGAGCTCTTCCCTACAGATCATCTCTCATTTCTTTCCATACCATCACCCTTAGCAGCATCAATGCCATCGGCTTCCCGCACGCTCCTCCTGCTCCTCTCCTGCTCCCTCCGTTGGTTCGTGAATTTTTTGGCCCCAGGGATCCAGTGTTCTCGTGGATGCAGGGGAAGCACCGTGTGCTGGGCCCGGTGGGCAGGAGCCACCCGGCCCCTGCCAGGTACCGGAAAAAAACCCACAAAGTCAGAAAAGACCCAACCAACCACCTGTCTCAGCAATGCACCCCAGTTTTTGTACATTGATTGTGTAATTTAAGAAGTATATATATAATATATATATCTCTCGTGATTGTATTTCCGTGGATACAACAACAAAAAGCAGCAAGAGAAAATAACCGAGCTCTGTCAGCGTCCTTGGCTCTGGGGTTTCCTTTGCTGTGCTTATCTCTCTCACCCCTGGGGGGGGAGCTGAGGGGGTTGTGGAGCCCCAGGTAGAGACACCCTCACCCCAAGGGTTTGGGGTGCAGTGGGATGGGGGGGTCAGATGCATTGCT
The DNA here is from genome assembly GCA_024500445.1 of Entomyzon cyanotis. Lineage (NCBI taxonomy): Eukaryota > Metazoa > Chordata > Aves > Passeriformes > Meliphagidae > Entomyzon > Entomyzon cyanotis. The sequence goes on along the minus strand of JAKEPQ010000908.1, from coordinate 3,236,010 downwards.
GGGGGCTGGGGGGCAAGGTGGGTGCGGGAGGAGGGAACAGCCACTGCCTTTGGGGACTCCTGTGCCACTGCCAGACAAAGCTTTGGGAAGCCCATGGGGAGGGCTTGAGATGACACAGGTTTTGGGGCCATTCCCAGCACCAGCCCTGACCCAGCACTCCCCTGATCCTGCAAAAAGCCCAGCACAGCAGGTTGATGTCACCTCCTGCCCTCCCTGAGGGTGACACGAGATCTGGGGCACCACCTGCACCCCTGGCCCATCCACCAGTGCCCCACACCACCTGCGTTGGATACACACAGCAAATCACAATACACATTTTGCTTTTTTCTTTTTTTCCCCCCTCATTTTTTGTTTTTCCATCCCCTTTTTCCAAAGGCTAAGGCAGTTTTCCTCCTTCCCCTGCTCCTCTCCACCCTCCACCCCTCCAGCCAGGATGTGAGCAAGGCTGGCCAGAGGAACAGAACGGAAAGGCAGTCGCTGGCACTGGCAGCATTTTTAAGGGAAAAAAAAAAATCAAAACACGAAGAATCAGATGTTTTTCCTTTTAAGCTCCCACAGAACATCCCTGGGAGGCTGGGCCACCCCTCGACATTTGAACCTAAACCAAAACTTGTCGCCAGCCAAAACCGAAAAGCAAATAAACAAATAAAAAACCTATAATATAAAAGATCAGCATTGCCAGGTAACTCTGACTCTGGTGCAACGAGCAGGTGAAGCAACTCCCAGCTCTCTGCCCCAGCCCAGCCTCGGCAGATCACACTCTGGATTTATTGTCCAGAGGGAAATGGCAAAGCTGCCATCTCCATTTCCCCAAACTCCGGAATCAGGCAGTCCGAGTAAAATCTGAATCAAAGGAAGAGCTCTGTGCCAGGACACAGAACCTGGGCTGTTAGGAGGAATCTGGTGGCACAAGGATGGGAGACCAGTTTGGGGGAACCCCACTGTGCACAGCCCCACACCCACATTTACAACAGTTCCCTCTGCAAAACTCCTGTTTTCAGCCCCAAATCCCCACGAAGGATGAGCATGTCCTGGAGTGAAAAGCAAGGCGGATACACCTGTCCCAGGGGGTGCCCATGGTCCCCAGGGCCACAGCATCCTCAGTTGGTGGCAGGCTGCTCCCACACGGGTTGGGACAGGTCAGCACGGGTGCCACCACGAGCAGCAGTGGATGTCCCTGTCCCAGTGGGTGCCATTGTCCCACTCATGCCCAGGCTTTGTCCTCCCTGAACAATGGCTGGGGTGAAACCACCTGCAGCCAGCAGCCAGGAGGGAGGAGAGGAGGGGGGACAAGCTCAGCCACCATGGCCACCCTCCCCATGGGGGACAGGGGCTCTGCACGGTCCTTGCCCCACACCAGGGCCTGCTGGAGGTGATGGGGTCCCTGTGTCCATTGCCAGCAGGTCCTGGCAGGGGAAGCCTCACACCCCAGCCAAGGTCCTTGGTGCTGGCAGAGAGTCTGTGGCTGGGGCAGAGGGAGGCGATGAAGGTCCCCTGTCCCTCCGGGGGCTCAGCCTGTCCTGCCGCCGCTCAGACCGGGTGGACGAACTGGTAGACGAGGCGCTGGGAGATGTCGGGTTTGCGGATGATTCCTTTCTTGTAGTACTGCCGGATGGAGCGGCTCAGCTTGTCGTAGTTCATGGCCGGGCGGTTCTTGCGGATGCCCCACAGCCGAGCCACCTGCGCCGAGTCCTCGATCTTGAAGATGCCTAGCAGGGGAGCAGGGCGGGGTTACTGCTTGTCCTGGCCTCCGCCAGCCCCCCAGCGCCCACCCCAGAGCCTCCGGAGCGCCCCCCGCCCACCTTTGTCCTTGTTGAGCCAGCGGATGAAGCGGCCGTAGTTGTGCGGTTTCAGCAGCAGCTCCTTGAGGAATTGCCACAGGTGGATGGGTTGGCCGGCGCAGGACGAGTCCACCTCGCCGTCAGCCCAGCTGGAGTCACCTCCTGCCGTGGGAAGGGATGGTGAGAGGAGGGAGGGGACAGACCTCGCTGCTGGGCACTGTCCTGGGGACCTGCGAGTCCTCAGCACCGAACCACGGCTTGAGTCCAGGCACTGGGGCTGGAAGCTTTGCCTTCTCCTCCCTGTCTTCGAGCAGGGAGAACAGCTCAGTGCAGCCCTTGCGCAGCCCGCAGGGGTGCAGGGGGTGTGGGATGGGGCCAGTGAGGGGATCGTGGCCATTTCCCCTTCACTGCGCCCTGCAGAGAGCCCTGGGGCAGAGGGGGTGTAATCACACAGATCCCACAGCAGCAGCGGCTCCAGTGCACTGGATAATTGCAATTAAGCAGGGAGGGACCCCTCAAACAACCCGGAGCTGCCCGAAGCTCAGCTCCACCGGCCCACACAGAACTCACCGCAGTATCTCACATCTCCAGGGGCAGCCTTCTCCTTCATCCAGGCGGCTGGAAAGGAGGAATGGGGGATCAGGGGGGCATCTCCTGCTGCACGGCATCGCCCACCCTCCCCAGCTCCCTCGCACTCCCTGGCACCCACCAGACTTCCAGATGTCCAGGTGGGCGTGCAGGATGTCGCCGCAGGCGGGCGAGCGCTGGCAGAACTGCTCCTCGGACATGGCACACAGGTCCTTTCCCGACAGCTCCTGGAAGGACTTCCCGATCTGCGGCAGCCGGTACTGGTGCTCCGTCCACAGGATCCACTTCTGCACGTTGCCGGGGCTCCAGTCCGTGGGGTCTGGAGGCGGAGGGGGGTGAGTGTGGCCAGCCAGGAGCTGTCCCCTCCTCCCGCGGTGGAGCAGCCGTGATCCCCCAGACCCTCACAGCCCCCCAGGAACCATCCCCTCCTTCTCCAGGGAGCTCCCCCAGACCCTCACACAGGGCTGCAGCCCCCTAACGCAGCGTGGCTTTGGCTCCCACACCAGCACACCCTCCCCGGCCGCGTCCGGGGTCACCCACCCACCTGCGGCGATGTTGAGGAGCTTGCAGGCTGTCTCGATGTCCTTCAGCACCTCGCCCACCACCATGCTCTGCACCTGCTCCAGCGAGTGCTCCTCCAGGTGCAGGCTGCCCTGCAGGTCCCCCTCGGGCCCCAGCCCCATTCCCTGGCTGTCGATGATGGGACATTGCTCCGGCTCCTTCCGCGCCTCCTCCCGCCCGCCCTGGGCGCTGCTGTGCGACGATTCCCCGGCGCCCTTGGTGGCCCAGGCCGTGTCCTCCGGGTAGAGCATGTCGAAGTAGTGCAGGCAGAAGGCGGGCAGGGGCTGCTCGGGGGTGCTGGGGGGGCTGGGGCTCTCCGGACAGCCCCAGCCGCGGGGGTCGGGGTCGCGCGGGGGTGGCAGCAGCGTGGGGTCCGGCCAGGCGAGGCGGCCGGGGGGCAGAGTGGTCAGCCCGGGGCTGGCACTGCCCATCCCTCCGCTCAGCGCCGGCTCCAAACCTGCCCGGAGGGGAGAGAGGAGGAGAGCTCAGCCCGGCGCTGCTCCTGCCTTCCCGCCCAGCAGCCAGGCACAAAGGGAGGAACTAAGCCTGTTAGAGGGGAAAAAGCCTCCAAAGAGCCCCACGGTGCCCCGAGAGCCTCGGGATGAGTGCGGGGTCAGCCACGGCTGGGGGGCTGTCCCGATTTGGGAGGACCAAAGCAGCAGCCAGCAGAGAGAAGGAGCTCAGGAGATGAGCAGGATCTGAGCCCTGTTTAGGGTCTGGGTGTTTAGGGTGTCCCCATGGGTTGCACCCCAGGCTGGCAGCAGCTCAGTCCGGGTGGAGCTTAGTCCCTGGTGGGAGGCAGTGGGGGACACTGGGATGGACTGTCCAGGACAGGGTGATGGGAGATGCTTGAGCCACACAGACACATTTCTGTGTGTGGAAAACATCCTCTGCTGCTTCCACCTGAGGCGTCCCTGCACAGCAGCCCCCAGACCCACATCTCCCAGGAGGGACCAAGCCCAGCACTGCAGCACCCAGCCCTTGGTCGATGTTGCCAAGCCTCAGATGAGAACTCTCCTTGAAGGACAGGATAATTGCAATTATCCTCAGTCTCTTGCAAGAAAAACTACCCAAACCAGCCTGTCCCCATGTGTCTCTGTATTCAGGGAGTCACAGAGGCCATGGAGAAGAGGATGAACCTGCTGAATTTACATGGCAACACCAGGGAATGCCTCCATCCGTGGAGAAAACTCCCCAAAAACCATTCTGAGACTTTGGGAAGGGGAAGCTCCTGCCAGGGGAAATCTGCTAATGGGCACCGCCAGGGCACTGCCCAGCTCCTTCAGCACTGCATTTCACAGGAAGAAAAAGAAGAGCCATCCCAAACTGGTGGTTTAGAAGCAGAAAAAGGAGCTTTAGCAACGGAGCAAGCACTGGAAAAGGAGCCTGCAAAGCTTGAACCCGCTCAGGACACCAGGCAGCCCTGAAGGGGAAGGGGGACAGTGGCCAGGAAATGGGGGTGCCCCAAACCCTAGCTGAGGGGAAAAAGGTTTAAAAGACACGAGAGGGAAAAATCCCACAGGATTTCTGCAGGCAGAGCACAGCCCCCAGGAGCAGGGGTGGTCAGTGAAAGAGGGACAGTGGGGACCCAGCCCTGTGTCCTGTGCTCGGGGGGAGTTAATGCAGCTCCTGAGGATTCAGTGCTCCCAGGAACATGAGTTTGGAAGTTCTGCATTGGCTGCACCAGGGGGAAGCTCTGCCCATTGCTTCACCCTTGGAAAAGCCCAAGGAGCTCAGAAAAACCCACGGAGGAACCACTGAGTCCTAAATAGCACTCATGGCAGCCTGAGCCTGTGGGGAGCTGCGGAGGGGTTGTGAATTCAGGAGTTGGAGCCCAAGTCCCTGAGTGGTTTGGTGGCACTGAGTGAGGAGGAGGAGGGAAAAGAGGGTCCCCAAACCACTGAGCTGCCCCCACCATCCAAACAGTTTCCCTGAGAGATGGTGCCAGCTTCCAAACCTCTCCTTGATTTGCTCGGGATTAAAAGAAGAGCTTTAGGAGATCAGCCCTAAATCCAGCCTCACGCTGCTCCCGGCACAAAAGGGAAGCGGTAACAGCTTGTGCAGCTCCCAGAGCTGCTCGGTGCTAGCCATGGGGATGTCTGGCAGGGGATGGGGGCCTCGTCCCCAACGCCTCTGCAGTGCTCTGAGGTCATGGTGCATCCTCACACACGGAGGAGCAGGGCTATGGAATCATCCCTGGGAACGGCACAGGATGGACAGCCCCAGCCCCATCTTCACCCTCATCCTGTTCCCCGCCTCCCATCTGGGGCCAGAGGGACCCAATCCCTCGGGAAGTGTCCCCAAAAGGCTGAGCTGTGCCCCGCCAAGGACGCTGTACTCTCAGGGCGGGGGCCGCTGTTTGACTTTCTCCCGCTCTGGCACGCCGGCGGCCAGGCTGGGTGGGACTGTTTGCGCTGAGAAGCCACTTTAGGTGGCCTTTTCCCTCTCTTTCCCTATCCCTTTTTGCACTTCACTGGACAAGGAGAGCTACAGGGGCAGCCCCAGGTGCGCTGGGCCATATGGCACCCAGAAACCTTCCCATTCCCTGCCCGAGCTGAGCGAGGCTGAGCTGGGCATTGCATCAGCCTTGGCAGAGGCTGCCTGGCTGCTGCTCCGTGGGGAGCTCTGGCTCAGCGGGGCTGGGATAGGGTGGCGGGACTGGGATGGGGCTCCTGCACTTCCCAGGACATGGCTGTGGGTGGCCTGGTCGTGGCTCAGCCCTACAGGGACCCAGCCCCATGCAGACCCTGAAGCCGAGGGGGATGAGGATGAGGCTAAGGATCCCCGTACCACCCCGAGCTCTCCTGGCTCAGGGTGTGACACGAGCACCAGCGAGGGCGGAACGCTGGGATCAGCCCTCGGGAGTGAGAAAAAAAAAAAAAGAAAAATAATAAAAAAAAGAAATTCACCCACCCCCCGCCCTCGAACAATGGGTCCGTTAATTAAAATCAAATCCGCGGTGGAACAGGTTGTGCCGGAGCGCGCCTCGCGAAGCCCCGTGGGACAGGGTAGGTTTGCCCGCTGCGGGAGGAGCTGCTGCCCGCCGCGCCCGGGATGTCTCCCAAGCCCCCGGGCACTTCCGAAAGCCATTCCCAGGCAGTCGGGGTGGGGGACCAGGCGCCAGGGTCACCTCCAGGCTGAGGCTGGGGACAGGGAAATGTGCTGTGCTGTCCCAGGAGGAGCTGGGGATGTGCGGGACTCGGAGCTGTCACAGACCGCCCCGAGCAGCCTGGATCAGGCAGAAGAGCCCTGGGGTCCCTGCATGAGCAGGGGCTGCAGCAGACACCCAGGTGGGTGCTCAGAGGCTGCTGACAATTTGGGATCCTGCCAGCATGTCCCATCCACCCTGCAAAGCCCACAGTGACAGCTGTGCCACGTCCTGCTGCCAAACCCTGTGCCACGCACTCTTCTTATCTCTGGGTGGAGGGAGGAGAATTGGCCAGAACCTCCCCACAGCCAGGGCAGGGACTGGGGACAGCGCTGGGGGGCTGGGGAGGTGACAGAGCAGGGGCTGGGGAGGTGACAGAGCAGGGGCTGGTTCTAGTACCTGTATGGTAACAGGGTTGGGGACAGGGTTCACTTTGATGTACCCCCAGAGGGGACGCAGCTAGTCCCGCGGGCTCTGGACCCTCAGCTTCCCACCAGCCTCCTCCAACACCAGCGAGGTCCCCTGGCTCCTCCTGCCATTACCTGCATGGCTGCTGGCACGGCGACCAGGTGTCCCCACGGGTCCCCACGCCCTGGGTCAGGCTGCCCTCTCCATCGGCGCAGGGAGGCAAACAGCAGTGACAGGGGACAGGCACAAGGCGCCGGTGACCTGAGCAAAGCCCGGCGCTCGGTGTCCCCCAGGTGAGCAGCAGAGCTTGGTGTTCCCCATGTGGGGCCAGGGAGCCCCTATTTATAGCAGCACCTTCCCCCCCCGTGCTCCTGGCCCCAAAGAACACCAGTATTGTGGGGATTTGGCACCCTCGAGGCGTTTGTCTTTCACTAACGGAGCAGAACCACGAAAACCAAACCTGCGGCCAAAGTGACTTTAGGGCTGACAAAAAGCCACCCCAGTGGGAAAGCAGCTGGGACAGTGCAGGCCTGGGAAAGGGGTTCAGCTTCACAGAGACACCCCGGAGCTGGTGACTCCTCAACAGCCACCCAGGACACTCCACAAAGGGTCCCGGCTGCTGGTTTGTCACACAGTGCCCCAAAGCTCATTGTCCCCTCCCTGTCCCCTGCCTGGGACCCTGGGTGTCCCAGCTGTTCCCAGGTGGGCTCGGGAGGAGCAAGCCCAGGAGTCCTGGCTCCATCCCACCCTCCTTGCTGGAGCAGGAGGGGCTTGCAAAGACACAAAAATGGCAAACCCCATTTCATTTTGGGTGACACCAACCAGAGAAATGCCGGGAACCTTACCCTGAGGCACAACCTGTCCCTGTTTAGCCCTAATGACACCTGAAGGTGCAAGGAGCTGTGGGACGGCGTGCTGACATGGGACAACACCGTGTCCACCCCAAATTAGTGGCAAAAGCAGGACTCCCTGGAGACAGGGAGGGAAACAGGGCTGGGTGGGTGCTGATGGAGCACAGGGGGTCGCGGCAGCGCGGCAGCCTTACCTCGAGGGTGTGCGGGCTCAGAATCCACATGGGTGCCAGCGCAGGCTGGGAAGAGCCGTCCCTGCGGCACTCGGCGTGGTGGCTGCGGGTGACATGGCCCCAGGGGAGGTGTCCCAGCTCCGGAGGGGAGCGTGGCCGGCAGCACCGCGCCTGGCTCAGCGCTGGCTTTGCGGCGGCAGCGCAGCTGGGCTGAGCCACATCAGCCCTGGGTGGGCACCGGCGGGATGGGACAGGGATGGGAACAAGGCACCCCGAGGGGCCCCGAGGGCAGCAGAGGGACGAAGCCAGCGGTGGCAGTGCGAGGGGGACGCCGGCAGTGAGTGTCAGGGCTCAGCCGGAGCCTCCTTTGCCCATTATATCCAATTCCTTCCTTATTTACCTGAACAAACAAGCAGCGCTTACCTCAGCCGAGGTGTTTGAACAGCCCGGGCCGGGTTAACCCTTGGCAGGTGCGCCCAGGGCGGGCTGAGAGCAGAATGGGCCTTGGGAGGGGAGTGGGGCAAATCCAGGCACCGTTAACCCCTTCCCACCCTAGCATGGGGTGAGATAGGGACAGGGACAGGGACAGGGACAGGGACAGGGACAGGGACAGACACGTGGCTCCTTCTGGAGTAAGACGTGCAGCACAGAGACCTGTCAGATGTGTGAGAGTCCATGGCATCACTCCCAGAGCAGGCTGGGCCATTCCAGGGCCAGGAGCATCCCTGAGGGATCCCCTGGGAACATCCCTGACCCAAACCCCAGAACCACCCCCTGCCCAAGCAGCCAGGAGGGGTTTGTGATGGAACCTGTGAGTGAGGGTGCACAGAGCTGTAGGGGGTGAAGGGAGCCCCTGCCAGCACCCAAACCCTCTGCACCCCAGGGACACGGCACTGTCCCCTGCACAGGGGGACAGACTGCAGGATGGGGCACGGGGACACGGCCAGGACATGCTGCACTCCAGGCCCAGGTTGTCTCCACCGGCATGAGCAGGAAAAAGCAGATCTGAGCGAGACAGACACCGAGCTGGTATTTATTGTCTTTTTTTTAGCACATGAAGCAGGCAGGGCAGTTCAGGCAGTTCTCCCCCGCACGTAGCGCTGCCAAAACCAAACTCCCCCATGCCCTAAAAAACCACGTCAGACCAAACCCTGCCACAAACACCCACAGGCTGTCCCCACGTCACCAGGCAGGTGCGTGGCCTGTCCCCAGCCCGTGGAGCAGGGGCAGAGCTGGCATCCCTCACTGCCCTGATTCGGGGCAGGCACAGGCGATAAGCCATCCTGGAAAAGTTTGCCGTGAGGAAATGAAAACCCTGGAGGAAGGAGACCCATCTGGGAAAGGGCTTCGCTGCTATCGGCAGCGCCAGGAGTTTCTGCCTCCCTTTGAAATGCCTCAATGTTATCTTATCGTGGGGAAAGCTCCCCCTGGATCAGGGCTGCCGTGTTCCAGGGGAGTTCTTTTCCCCTGTTTTGGTAAACACGGCTGGCCCTGGAACACGTGGCAGAGGGTGTGGGGGGACCCCGGGACAGGCAGCTGTGTTGGGAAGCTGCCAGTGCCTGCCTGGGCTTTGCCAGGGGTTGGGCATGCGGGATGGGGATGTGGCACAGCCAGGAGGGGGGTCCAGGCCATCCAATGCCCTCCCAGTGCTCCTGGCAGCCTCAGCAGAGCTCCCCAGCCTCCTCAGAGCATCCACTGCTTTGGACAAGGCCCCGCAGGGACCCAAAGCAGTTCCTGTGTCACACCTCAGCATCCCTTGAGGGCACCCAGAGCAGGAGAATCCCTGCACAGCCCTGGGGCTGCAGCACTCCCAGCATGGAGCCTTTCCCCACAGCAGGGAAGCACAGGTGTCTCAGCTGTGGAAATTGAGGATGTAGAGTGAAGTCACGTGTAAATTCGACACCAGGCTGGCACCAGCCATGCTGGGAAAGCACCGCAGCCATCCCACCCTCCCTGTGGCTGCTCTGCTCCTGCCCTGCAGTCAGGCTGTGGCCTGGGGGACATCTGGTGAGTAGGGTATAGTCTGCACGGGCTGTGCGAGCTGGACTGCTGACACCACCTCCAGGTCATTCGTGTTTATTTGGCTTCTTTACAGCTTTTCACCAGAGCAAACACCAGACCAGAGCACCAGCAGGAGTCAGGAGCAAAGCAGAAGAGAGCCTGACAGGGGACACTGGGCAGGATGTCACCAAGCAGTGGGGAGTCCCCAGCCCCAGATCCAGAGCATCCCAGACTTGGGTCATCCTGGGCTGTCTGGGAACCTGTGGCCAAACTCACACCTCGGTCTGAAAGAGCTTTCCCTACTTCTCTTATCAGCAGCAGCGGGATCTTGATAACAGAAAGAGATTAAAGGGAAAAACATTTGCTTTTCTGGGCTCGGGGAGAGCTGAGCAGTGCAGCACAGCACTGCAAAACTGGATGGAAGGTCCCAAAATGAGATCTCTGCTTCCCTCCCAGCAGGCTCAGGGGCTGCAGCCACCCAGCAGCTCCAGTTTCTACAAGCTCCAGCTGTGTTAGGCTCCAGCTGTGCTGGGCTCTGGCCACCCTGGGCTCTGGCCACATCAGGCTCTGGCCACATTAGGCTCTAGCCACAATGGGCTCTGGCCATGCTGGGCTCTGGCCACACCAGGCTCTGGCCACACCAGGCTCTGGCCACATCAGGCTCTGGCCACACCGGGCTCCCCCTGACAGCTTTCGCAATCGCAGCTCGGCACAGCTCTGCTTGCACATGCAAACCAGGAAAAGGAGAGATTGCAACACCTGAGGAACAACAAAAGAGGGAAATGAAGTCTGGCTTTTCTGCCCCGTGTGCACAGTTTTTGGCTTTTTTTCCTTGTCCTCCCTGTCAACCCATCAGCTTCGATTCCGGTGTCTCTTGCCACTGCTGAAACTTCAATGCTTGGGAAAGCGGCCAGAGGGGAGAGATGGAGAAATTACTCATGAATCAGCCTGGAAGAATCTCTGCCCACCTGCCTGCAGCTAATCTCTGGCTCCATCACAAGAATAATAGATAAGCAGCCATGTCACATATAATAAAACTATTGAAGGCCCTTGATGTCACAGCACAAACCACAGAGACCGTGGAGCTTGGCCTGTCCCCACACACAGCAATGTTTCCTGGTCCCCTGCAGTGGTGGGGCTTCATCAGTGTTTGGGACAGTGGTGGCCCCTGGGCAGAGCTGGGGTCCCTCTGAGAGGCCTCTGTGGCTCAGGACGATGCTGAGACAGGATGAATTTCCACTCCTAAGCTGCAGGGTGGGCATTCTCAGGCTTCTTTTGCAGGCCAAGGAGACTGGAAATGGTTGGAACGGTTGAAGTGCTTTTAATGCATTCCCCCCACCCCTTGGAGGGGTCCTGGGAGGGAACAAGGTGTCTCCAGCACAGCCTGAAGTTGCCCAGAGGGTCAGGGAGCACAAATGCAGGAACCCACAGGTGTGCACAGAGGGGATGGTGCTTTTCAAGGTGCAATGACCCTGTTAGATCTACCTGGGAGAATGCCCAGAGCTCCCAAACTGCTGGGTTAGCTGCAGAGCCCACACCACCAGAATCCCCTCAGACTCCTGCTGACCCCAGCCAGACCTACCCATTTCCCGTGCAGCCCCAGGGCGAGCAGAGCCGCTCCTCTTTATTCTCTTTATTACCTCCCCGGCTCCCCCATCTCCCAGCTGCTGCCATAAACGCCATTTACGGGGCCGCGTGTGTGCTCGGGGCAAACACCCGCGTTATTGCTGCGGCACCCGCCCGCGGCCCACCCTGATAGAGGAGCTGGGGCTGCCGGCCCTGCTCTGCCACTCCATCCTCGTTCTGCCGCTCCATCCCGGCTCTGGCACTCGATCCCTGCTCCGGCACTCGGTGGCCAATCTGTCACTCCGACCCTGCTCCAACTGCTGGCCACTGCTCCCACACTCTGTCCCCACTGTATGAGGTGGCTCCTGGTGCTCCCGTGCTGCCGCGAGGGGACCATGGTGTCACCTGAATGGTGTCACCTGAATGGTGTCACCTGCATTCCAAGGCAGTCCTCGAGGGTCAAAGGGGGTGTTGCAGAAGCCAGCTCCATCCAGGGGTGCAGGGGTGGGTGTCTGCTCTGTACTGGCCATCCTGGGGGTCCAGGTGCCACCTCTTTGCTGAACACAGAGACTTTTGTGCCCACCTGGCCCCAGTCAAAGGCTGCTTCACACCTGTGGTGGCAGGAGGTGACAGGGTTTGGCTCTGGGGTGCCACAGTCCTGCTTCTGCAGCTGCTGAGGAAAGACAATCTGGGATGAGGGGAAGACAGCAGGCTGATGCCAGCACCACCCTGAGCACAGCCCCTGGATCACCAGCTCCCCACCATTCCCACCCTGGCTGCCCCCAGCACCCCCGGGTTCGGTGCCACCCTGGGTGACGCAGGGGAGCTCATGGGACACCCAGCCAGGCAGGGAGCAGCGGATCCACAGCCGTGTTTGCTGTTCCCTTCCCAAAGCCCTGCTCTTTTCTTCCTCCGGTGGCGTTAAACTCCTGCTTTTGTCTCTTGGGATTAAAAACCTGGAAATGGCTGCGGGTCGCCCGGCGGTGCCAGGAAGAGAGGGCTCAGGGCGGCGTGGGCACACCCCGCTCACCGCAGGGTGAGGAAAGGTCACAGCTCCCCCTGCCCCACCACCGGAGATTTGGGGTGCAGAGGAGGGAAACCTCAGTGTGGGGAAGGATCCTCTCCATACAGCATCAGCACACGAACCCCAAATCCCATCCAGCACGACAGAACCCTCAAAATCACCCACACAGGCATCGTTCTCCTGTTTTGTCACTGTCACCCGCTCATCCCACCGGCACGCAGGGCACGGGCAGGGGGTCAGCACCCCCTCCCCGTGCCGGGGCCGCTCGGCAGCCGCAGTTCCCAGGCACACACGGGCAGCCAGGTGAGACGGGCCGGGCCCGGTGCCAGCAGACGGGATGTTGTCTTTTCACACAGCCCCGGTGCGGGGCCGAGCGGCAGCGGAACCCTCCGCGGCTTTGGTTCCCACACTGGGTGCCATTGACAAATGCAAATTCATTCTTCTGCTGCCGGTTCTCCCCACATGCAAAACGATCCTCGGGCATAACGGCCCCACGGAGCGACAGCCCGGAGAGCGTGGGAGCCGCTGGGCAGGGAAACACCCCGGGTGGGAGAGGGTGGAACGGGCAGCTCTGAGTGTCAGGGCAGCACACGCTGCCCCTGGAGCGGGGAAAGCTCTTGGTAGTGATTTCCCCCTGGCTCCTGCACTGTCCATCCCAGACAAATCTGCAGACGGTTCTGCCCCATGGAGGAAAACCCTAAAAGTAACCTCAACATCCACATTAGCTTGCTCTCAGCTCAAAGAGCCGAGGGGCTGCGTGGCGAGGGGCAGGCAGGGGACAGAGCCACCCCTCTGCCATCGCTCCCGACCCACTGAGCCACGTTTGCAGGGCCAGGGGAGCAGAGAGAGGAGAGCTCCCGTGTGCACGGAGGGCAGGCACCCCACATCCCGCAGCATTCCATGGATTTGTGGGTCTGGGCTGCAGGAGGGGACACGGAGCTGCCCGCAGCGCCAGCCGTGACTCAGCGCTGGGTGACTCACCAGCTCCGAAGGAAACGTGTCGCTCCCGTGAGCATCGCCAGGCTCCGGCACCTTGTCCCTGGGGCTCTGCAAGGAGCCAGGGCCTGGGGGATCGTGTAGGGAAAAAGGGGTGCGGGGGAAGGGGGCAGGACCCCAAATGAGGTCTCGAGATCTGTTTTCCCCACTCTGCAGGCACTGTGTTGGCCGCAGAGCGTGGAGGAATTTATTCTCCCTGGCAAACACACACTCCGCGGGCAGCTCCTGGGCATTGCCAGCCTTGTCAGCCTTCCTGACACCAACCCCGTGTGGAGCCGCAGTTCCCAGAGCCAGGTCTGGAGAGGAGAGAGCTGTGATGGACACCGGGAGCTGGGCAGGGGGGCCCCAGCACCCGCTAAAGCCCTGCAGGGGACAGGCAGCATTCCTTGTGGCATCCCTGGTTTCGCAGGGCAGGATATTAAAGCAGAAAGCGATTAATGCTCTGTGAGGGAGCAGCGAGACAGAGATCCGGCCTTGGTGTGGGATGTGACCCGAAATGGCTCCATGTTCCCCTCAAAGGGCTGTCCCAGCCCCAAGCCCTGCTCTCCCCATCCCAGTGCTGGCTCAGGCACCAGCAGAGCGAGGAGGACATCACTTCTCTCCTCAGCAGTGGATTTTGAGCGCAGCAAAATGTTTGTTCTGTCAACACGTGCCTAATCCCCAACCAAAAGCTGATGAAAACACCATGGGGGGGGAAGGATGGGAATAAGCTGCCCTTTGAGACAAAGCCCCGCTGGTGACAGCCACAGCCCCAGTGGGGGAAATGGGGATCCTCCAGCAGCACTCCAGTCCTGGGGTACCCTGCACCAGGCAGAGTGGGGGGAAGACTCTCCATGGAGCAGGGATGACCTCCAGCTGCAGCCTGGCTCTGCCACAAACCCCAGCAGAGCCCCATGGAGGAGGTGAAGAAAATATCCTTGCTTGGCAGGGATTGCCTGGCCTCAGAGGCCAGTCTGGCTCCTTTCTCTCTGAAACTGTGGCCAGCGGGTGCAGGCAACACATGGCAGTGTCCCTGCACCAGCCTAGGACTGTCCCTGTCCCCGCTGACCCAGCACCTGCAGTGACACCATCAACAGGCTCACGAACGTCACAAATGGGCTCACCTGAGGATTAGCGTTTCCAGATGACCCATAAAAGCTTTTTCCTCATGGGATGAAACAACACTTTGTCCTGTGAGGCTCGTTTGCAGCCTGGCTGGGGCTGGGCTGAGCAAGCAGAGCTGCCCCACTGCCCACCCCAGGGTGCTCCCAGCAGGGACTCCCAGCACCCAGAGACATTGGCATTGCACCCTTCACCCGCAAAAAGAAAAAAAAAAAGGGGAAAAAAAAGGTACATTTAGCAGTTTCCATTTGTTTGCTCTTTAAATAATTGTTTCCTTATCACTATTGATTTAGATCCCTTTAAAATTCGGACAAACCTGCTTCTCAGGCACCCTCAGCTGCTTCCTCCCAGCCTGCTCCCCGTGGGCAAGGCAGAGCAGCCAGGCTCATCCCGAGGAGAGTTGCCAGCTCGGGGAGGCACCTGCAGAGCATCGAGCCCCAACTCACCCCCTCTTCCCAAGATGGACAAACCAGGCTGCTCCAAAGCTGTCGTCTGGGGATTTGTCCTCCCCACACCCCACTGTGAACCACAGCAGCAGACTGTGGGACTTTGGGGGCTTTGGGGCTGCTGCCATGCCCTGCCAAGCTCAGGGGGCTCGGGGGGACACCCACAAGGGCACAGTGGCCACAATTGCCCAACACCCTTGCAGAATCCAGCCAAGCCCTGCTCTGGCCATGAACAGCCGCAGCTGGTGCAGCACAGGGACTGCTGAGGCTGAGGCAGGACAGGATGGGTTCAAGTGTCCCTTCAGCTGGGGACAGGGACCCTCTCTGCTGCCCAACACAGCAGTGTCAGTCCTCAGGTGCCTCTTGCTGTCACCTAGCAGAGGGTTCATGGCCCTGCTGGGCTCACAAGGGTTCAAGGGGCTCATCCTGGGGTCCCTCCAATGCCACCCTAGGTCTGGGGCTTCATTGCCACCAGCTGACGTCACAGCCCAGCCTGCAGCTGTCAATTAATTGAGGAAATGTGGCCACAGTAAACAGCGAGGAGGGAAAATGCTGCAGATTAGATAAGGAATGTGAGTTCTTGCTGTGTTTTCCCCTGGATGTCAGTGCAGCACAGACCTTGCTGAGCGCAGCTGCTCCCCACCAGCACAGCAGAGACACCCAGGAGAGGTTGAAAGCCTGCAGGATGGCTTTCCTAGAAAAAGGCCTGGAAAAAAGGCCTTACCCCAGCCCTGAGGTTTGGGGGTCCCTCCCTCCCCCCCACAGAGCTGTGCACCACTTTGGGGCCAGAGCAGAGCACCCAGACCCCCTTTAGTCCCCAATACCCTTCAAACTGGGACACAACATGGGCCTGCTGGTGTGCAGACCCTTCCTCATTCCCAACCCAGAGGGTCATACCCATGCTGTCCCTGCCTAGCAACTCCTGCCTGGCTCGGCAGCATCGCCCCAGTCCCACAGCAGTGGTGACAGGCCAGGTGACATGTGCCACCCCACTGCCCAGCCGAGCCCAGCCAGGACAGCAGCTGCTCTGGAGTGTGGGGGGACACAGCTCTCACCTGCCCGGCCACTGTCACCAGCAGTGAGCCAGGAAAAGCCACATCCAGCAGCTCCAAAGGGTTTTGTGGATGAGGAACAACCTCAGCTCCCTCTGCTGGCACCTGCCCCAGGCTGGGCCTGTCGCCAGCAAACCCTGTTGGAACACCTCGGCTGGGAGCCCCAGCACAAAGATCAACCCCCCCGGTCACCCCTGTTCCAAACACTGTCCCCTGGCAGCACATGGAGCAGTGATTCCTGCAGTGTCCCCACTCCCAGCATGGCCGAGCCACCTCACAACAGGACACTGCACTGCCCACTCTGTGTGTTAAGTGGTGAAAACCAAACCTTTCCCCCACACTTTAAGTTTCTGTGAAGGCATCACTCCTGCGGGGAAGAAATAACCAAAATACGGGAATGCAATGAGCGAGGAGGCAGCTCCAGAGCCAGCCCAGCTGCAGCTGCTGTGCAGAGCCGAGCCTGCAGTGTTCCATGGGGCAAACAGGGCTGGTCTGTGCCCACGTGTGCCATCTGCCTCCTTGCTGGGCTCTGCAGAGCTTTTACTACTTGGCTGTTTTATCAATGGGGTAGGAAACGTTTGAGATTAGATTTCCTTAAATAATTCCCGTGTAACTGGGAATTTTCCAATGAACGCACAGGCGGAGGGAGAGCAGGTTGTGGAGAGCTTTCAGGAAGAGCCCAGGTTCCCCCTGATCCTGTTCCTTCCTCATGGACCCCTGGTAGCATCCCACCACCAGCTTGGCCTCATTTCCCCTCTGGGCCATTAAAATTCCCCTGTGCATCCCAAGGGATCTGCAGAGATGCACAAGCAGAGGGAAGATCCTCCCTCAGCACTGCGCTGCACACCATGGGCTGCTGCCGCAGGATTAGTGGATGCAGCAGGGAGAAGAGAAAAAATAAATAAAAATCACAATGACCTGTCCTCTTCCTCTCTGCCACTGTTCCAGGTGCTGCTCCTGGATGGGTAGGTGGCCACTGGAGCCCTGGAGGTCATGCCTGCAGATATGAGGACATGCAGTGGTGCTGGGCAGGTTTTGGAGCAGATCCTGCTCTTCCCTCCAGCCCGAGGAGGGTGAGTACCCAAAAAGGCATAGGGCATGGGCCTGAGCAGTCCTGGGTGCTGAGCACACCTTCATCCCTGTAATCCACCCCAAAAACCTGGGAACACCCTCCTTCTGACCGCCATTGCTTCAGGAACCAAAAAACCCACATAAAACCAGAATTAATTTTGCAACTTTTGATGGACAACGATCTGGTTCCCCTAAAAAAATAAACAAGCAGCCAAAGCAGCACCCAAGCAGCTCCCAGGTGCCTGAGGCGGCCGTTTGCCTTGGCCTCCTGCCCACTCTGCACCCAGGATCGCGGGATGACCTCCACCACGGCAATCCCACCGGTTATTTGCCCACTCAGGAGATACCATTAAAGGTGTGATGGGATTGTCCTGCGCTGGCAACCTCTGACAGGTTGCAACCCTAAAGATAAACAGATTCTTTCGAGCAAATAAGGAGTAAATGCAAAGCTGGGCAGCGAGCAGGGCGGGTGATCCTCCCCTGCCCAAACACAGCAGCCTCGGGACACCCACGAGCACCCCGAGCTCGAGGGGCGCGTTCTGCTCAGGGCACAAAACAAACACCCCCAGGCACAGGTAGCAGGATGTCTGTTCCCAGTCAGGCTTTCAGTCAAGCTTAACCTGCAGATGAAAGCTCCAGGCATTTATTCAAATGATAAAAGCAAAGCCAGCACACAGAGAGTGAGGTTTCTCGTGGGGATTAGTAACAAACTTCCAGGTAAGCAAAGGAACGGCCTCAGCTGAGCTGCTCTGTGGTGCAGTTTATCCAGGTACTGCTTGGGCTGGGTGTCCTGAGCAGCAAGGCCTCACCTGGGAACTCAGATCCACCTGAGACAACTCTGCAAGGTGCCCAGCAAAGCGAGACCTTCATGTGCCCCCATCCTGATCCACAGCACCAGCTGTTTCCTTAGGGATTGTGAGAAAAGATAAAACAAACTTGCTTCCTTTAAACTCCCTCTCCTGCCTCCCTGAGTGACCCAGGAGATGGAAGGTCTGATCCCTCAGGTGTGAGCTGTTTGAAGAGTGAAGCATCACCCCATCCCGCACCAGGCTCTGAGAGAAGGGCTGTGATGTGGATCAGCCACGCAAGGAGCACCTGGGGACACAGCTGTGGTGTCACTTCGTGCTGGTGCCCCTCGTATGGAGATTGCTGAGACCATCCCACTCCTCAGGAATTATCGTGCTGAAGTGACCTGACCTGGTCATGAGGGAATCTCCCTCAGCCTCACAAGCAACCCCATGGCCTCTCCCCGCTCTCATCCCCACCCAGAGGCTTGACAGGTGGTTTGATAACCTCAATATGCACCAAATTTGGTCTGGTTTCACAGCAATCTGGAGTAAATTAGGGCTAGAGGGTTCAAGGGTGTTGTGCCTGAGTGTCTGGAAACACTCTGGGGATGGAACAGACTGGGTACATTTAACTACAAGGTGAGAGACTCAGAAATTTTGCAGCTTCAATAAAACTCTCAACAGCTACAGAGCATTTTTTTTTTCTGTGTTAATTTAATCATACAAATATTCATTTATACATTAAGGAAAAAGCTTCCTTTATTTTCACCCCCAATGTGCTATCATAGGACTTCTCCCAGACTCAGAGAGGCAACACACCATCCCGTGCTACACATGCACTGCCCCGGCGAGCACAGACAGGCTGGGAACCACCCACGCACTCACACACGGAAAAAATTAAACACAACAGAAACCCAGATGTGGGACAGCGTGCATTTCCCACCCACGCCACTGCTCTCCGACTGCACGGCTCTGCCCCAGCTCCCAAACCTTGGCGGGGCTCGAATCCAACACTCCTGAGGTGTGGGCAGAAGATTCCCACTCTCTCACCGCCTCCTGTGAAACTGCCACTTCAGGGCCAGTCCCAGGGACACCCTGCTCCAGTTTGCCAAGGCTGGGAGGTGACACTGCTTGAGCTGTGTTAGTGATAGAGCCCAAGTGGCTCTTACTTGCCACAGGGACCCACTTAGAGGCCATCAGAGATGTTCTGCATTACCCTTTTCCCCGTGGGAACTGATACAAACTGCAGTGTCACAAGGTCACCTGGGCAGAACTTTGCCAAATGCATCTCAAATCTCCCCATTAAAAGCTGGACACCTGAAGCACGAGCAATCCGAGAGCTGACTGCACCACGAAGCTCCAAGGAGACAAAACCACCTTTGGCCTCAGCAAAACAGTTTTTACTCGAAGAAAAACACAGAGATAGAGCAACCCCTGTTTTAAACATCCTTCCAGTGCCACAGCCAGGGCCACAACCAGACCCAGTGCTCTGTGGATCCCTCAGCTGCCTGGGCAGAGTGGGATGTGAGCAGCAAGAGCTGCAGATCTCAGAGCCCTGCTGAAACATGTGACCCTTGTCACCGGGACACCACGGACTGTGAACACGTGTGCCTTCGGAGTGGGAAAGCACATGGCTACTTGGGGCGCATGCAGGTTTTGATTTTTCAAGACAAGGGAAATTCAGCCTTAGGAGGAGCACAGGAACACGAGAGTGGCAGCCAAGGGACACGGGAGGAGCACACGTGACTGGGAGCAGAAAGCCAGCATGGGGGTATCCGAGTGCAAGGGTCTCCCAGGTGTCTCTGCTGACACCAGGCAAAGGTCACGGCAGCAGCTCTAACTCTCAGACTCAGACCTTGATTTCCCCTCCCTTCCACTGTGCAGCTGACACAAGGAGCTAATAAAGATAAGGAATCACCTTGTCACTTGGACCAAGAGCGGTCTCCAGAGGTTCAGTGCCCTCAGAAGGGGAGCAGCAGTGCTGCAGGTGTGATGTTTACACCCTCAGAGGGGCTCATGAGCCACCTGCGAGGAAAGGAGGGAGTGAGGAAAGATTCCCCTGCCCACACCACACAGTGCGGCTGCAGATGAATTCTCAGAGAGGGCTAATTAATCCAAGGCAAAATGTTGTCACAGGACAAGAACCAAACCTTCCAAGAAGCAGCACCTACAGCAGGTTCACTCCAATCCCAACACTGCTCCAGCTCCAGGGCAGAGCCAAGTGCCCACCAGAAAGCAAGTGTTCAAATCCTGCAGTGCCACTTCTGTACAGGTAGTTTTTTATATTGTTTCTCCCAGCTAACAGATTTCTGAAGGGAGATTTTAGCTAATGGTGATCTTTAACAACTGAACCTCTGAAATACAAACGAAATCCATCACTCAATCCTTCCTCTGTTAGACACAAGGAACTCCCACTGTCCCCACCAGGTCCATCCATATGCACTCGGGTACCAGTCCTTGGTAGCTGCAACAAAGGATTCCCCCATTCAAAACCAGCCACGAAAACACAAGCAGCCAAGAGCAGTGAGGGCAAAGCCATGCAGTGTGCAGCTCTGACACGGGGAAAAGTATACACTGGAAAGATCTGGAAGAAGGTAAAGGGAGCTTTGCATATTCCTGTATCTTTGGCAGATGGCTGTTCCAGCCTGGTTCATTTGGGCAGGATGGTGCTGCTGGGCTTACTCCCCTCTGTTTGCAGGGACAGCAAAATTCAGAATAAATCCACCACAGCGACCAAGCCCGAGCTGTCTCCCCTCACAATGCACTTCCCACTCCAGAATGGGAGGAAAACACGCTGGAGGAACAGCAGAGCAGCCCAAATGTTTTGCAATCCCTCCCCTAACAGGAGCCCTGAGAGCCTACTCAGAGCCTCAGCCCAGACGACAAAGGCAGAAGAAGAGGTGACAGTGGGACCCAGCTGGTGGTGCCAACTCCTGCTCTGTGCTCCAGAACACATGGATCAGCCTCCAAGCTACACCTCAGCACAGGAGAAACAAATACAAACTTATGCTCTGAAAGAGAGAGGGGAGACTCCAAATGAAAAGGACAGGATGACTGTGAAGCTTTGCAACTACCAGCAGGTGAATTATAGCTACAGAGATTCCCCTTGGCACACAGCTCCAGGCACAGCTACTGCACATCAAGAATGAACAAAAAGAGATTTTAAACTGCTAACCACACAGGACAGCTCAGGAACTTGAATAAATCAGTTTCTTATTAACATGGGTGTGTATTTGTGTACTTCATGTACAAGGGGGAAGGGAGATGAACCCTCCATGTTATCCCAGAAGTCCCAGAGTCTCCAACTCTGGTACCAGGACCTGGCCATAGCGTGGCTCCCAACGACACGCAGGACAACTAACAGCAACACCCAAACCAAAAGGAAAAGAAGAAATAAAAGATTAAAAAGTCAGTAACTGAAACCAGCAGATGCTGTTAAAAACACAGTGCTGGGTGCAGACCCAACCTGGCATTAAAAAAGTCTGACAGAAGCAGTCCCTGCACAAACCCCAGCGGGTGCCGAGCCAGTCCCGTTCGGCAGCAAACCAGGACATTCTGGGAAAATGCACGCTGTCCCTTAGGAAAAAAAAATATGAACAAGAAACAAACAGAAATTAAACATTTGCTCAAACTACAACCGCTCTGTAGGCAAAATATTCTTTTTTTTTAAAGATGGCTTTTAAATTTTCATTTTTAAACTTCTTTTTAAGCTACCTAATTACGTGTGAAGATGATTTCTAAAAACCCATAGTGTTGGTGTCTCTTCTTCCTCATAGCATTTACACCACTCTGAAATCCAGCAGTCACACATGCATACTCAGGTTTTGGATTTTCCTCTGGAAACAGCTAGTCTTAAGTTACTGGGCTTTTGTTTTTTCTTCTTTATCCAGAACACGGAGGCAGAGAAGGGGGGTCCACGCTGTGTCTGTCTGCCACATGAATCCCCCTCCCTTCCCCCAAAAGTCAGCTTTTTCTTAAATTCTCCTCTTGTCGATACCCGTTTTGTGTTTTTGTGTTTTAAGACTGTCCGAAGTGATAAGGACCGTGGAAACCCTGAAAGAAAGTTGGAGACATAATCAATTTTCAACAGGCAAGAAACAAAATGGTCAATGCTCAGCTCTGAAGAGTGCCCAGCTCAGCCCAGGGCTTCCCACCAACCCCACTGTGGCTCCAAGGACATCCTAAACCACAGGTTCCAGGGCTGGTTTCCCTAGAGAAGGCAGATGCCACCACTTACCTCTGTCAGGTGCTTTTTAGGCCAAGGCCACAAAAAAACTTATGTTTTCTATACCAGAATCCCCTACAGATGCTACAACACCTGCAGGCTCAGCCCCTGCAGCCTCCCCAGTCTGTCCCAGAGACATGGGGCTGTAACTGGGTAAGAGGCTATATCAGAAAAAAAAACCCAGAAAAAAAAAATCCACATTCCCACAAGTGCCATTTATGCCCTCTCAAGGTAACAATACACATTTGCCTCCAGTGAAATCACCTAGAGCAAAACCAAAACCCCCAAAATGCTTCCTACAGAATCCATTTCCCTCCTTTACATCCTGAAGTGAGTCACCTAAATGTCAGATCTAGTCACAGGTCTCAAATTAACAGGAACTCCTTTTGTAACTTCTATTGTCTGGATCAGCTATCTGGGGTTTCATGAGGAAGCAAAAGAAAGACCCACAGGGAGCGAGAGATGCCCCAGCTCTTACGGAGATGAAATTTGTCAGTGATGAAGGTACAACCCCCACAACAAAACCCAGACACACACTGAGGTCAGCAGGGAGATGAGGGAGAAAAATTTGTTGTATCTCATGGCAGAGTCGGAAGACCATTATGCAAATGATTCTAAACACAGTCTAGTTCTTCCCAGCAGCACACTCTGGGTAAGGCAGTGAGAGCCCAAACAGCCAAAACCATTCCTGCTCCGGCTGAACAGGAAGCTCTGGCCTCAGTTTTTACCACTCTGCCTTTAACTGGGAAAATTCCCTAGGAAATACCGTTTCCTGCATGCTCTACAACTTCAAAACCCCCTCACTGCAGGAGCCAGGGCCATGGAGCCATGAGTCAGAACAGGGATTGTACAGAGAATCTACGTCACTGGCAAACCCCAGGCTGGAGAGCTCTGCTGCAGATTTGACTAGGAAGGAAGTGCCATGAACAGTCTATAATCTTGCTACAGCTGGAGAGAAAAAGTTCATTCTTTGGGGTATATCAGGTGGCAAATACAAGCAAATGGTAAAATGAAGCAGCTCTCAGCAGCTCTCAGAATCCAACCAAGAGGAGGATCAGCAGACAATTAACCAGGACATCTCCTGAACTGCGTGGGAAGTATGAAAGACTGGGAATGTGGAAATTGCTGTTTGCAGACAGAAATACATGTAAGTGATGAAAAAACAAACACGCTTCTACCCCAGGAATATGCTGCAGTGCCAGTTTGTAAAGCTTTTCAAAAGAGAACAGCCAGCAGATTCCAGCATGACAGTTCACCTCAGGAAGGAGATGATCCCATCAAAATCCAATTACTGAGATATCTAACATTTCCAAAAATACAGTCGCTGAAACAGGGGGAAAAGGAGAAGCAGGAGAGAAACATTAAGATAGCGTGAACAGGTGCACAAAAAAAGGACACAGGAGAGCAATGTATAAACAGGATCCCAAGCAGTCTCACCTCACAGGGATTAAGCCATTGTACTTAGCATTCTGCAGAAGGAAAACAGGATTTGCTGCCGATTACCTGTACAGACACATTTGCCAGAATTTGCTTCATCTTTGAGCTACCTGCACACAAGGCTTTGTTTGAGGCACTGCCTGGTGAGCTCTGGAGGGGTTTAACCATCCCCTGCTCCTCTGCTGGGGGCACACCTTACCCCGTGTCACCTCACAGGGAATGCCAGAGGCAAAACCACCTTGCTTGCTTTAATTTGGAGGTTCCACAAGCATCCCCCCTGTGGCGTGAGGAACTGCCAGTCACCCTCAGTCTGACATCAGAGCAGCTCATTATTGATTTGGATGCAGAGGCTCTGTGAAGTCACCATGAGCTGGTTTGCAGGGAAACCCTGTGGATCTCCACATACTGGTTTCTGGAGCATCTAATTTAAGGCTACACAATTATGCTAACCACGTCAATTAAACCCAAAATTTAGTTCAGCACAAGAGATTCCTCAGCATGTACAGCTCTGCACCACCTGCCACCCTGCACTGAATACCTGACAGCCTGAAATGAGCTTCACTGGCAATGCCAAAGCAGTCCCCACAACGACAATGGTCAGCTCCTCCTGACACAAGGAATTTCATCATGGAAAAGCCCCAAATCTTTGCTTTTGGGATTGTCACTCCTCACTGCATTTCACCTACCCGAGGTTCACTACTGGACATGAGAACATGACAAAATTGAACCCTACTTGTCTCTTTAGGCTGAGTGAGAGCTGCTTTAGTGCAGACCCTGTGCAGGTGACACCCCCTCCCCTGTCCCATGACATTTATTCATCCTGCACAATGTAAGGGTTTCATACCAGAAAATTCCAGCTACTGCTGCAATGCAAATACCAAACCCCTATATGACATTTTCAAGCCTAATTATCCCATCTATGCAACATTTTACATCACAAACATGCAAAAATAATTCTGCAGACAATTGCAGTTTTTCCGAGTTGTTCCAATGGAAGGATTATTCCCACTATTTTTGGTGCATTCCCATCTATTCGCCAAGTGGGATCACTGTCTTTACGAAAAGCTCAGCTGCAGCTTTGCAAATTCACTTTCAGTTTTTCCAGAATGTTCCCCAGAAGTAACTGCTCACTTGCTGGTGGGAGCACTGGCTCTTCACACAGATCAGTGTGTGAGAACTGTGATTTTCCAAAGCAAAGACTCTGCATGACAACTACTGGTACAAATTATCATGACTCGTGCTTCTAGAAGGGAAGTGAGACATTTTGGGAAGTTAAAACCCCTTTTGAATACTGAGCTCTGTAAACGGAGGCACCTGTGCTGGGAACAAAGTGAGGATTAAGGGAATTTTTCATAAACCATCACACACAGGCTTTCAGACAGCTTTTTATTTCACCTCTGTGACTGAGTCACCACCAATGCAGGTACACTTCCAGGGACAAGAGGTGGATGCACAGCAATACAGGAGTCCCCCAGTGGACACTGACAGTGGCCCAATCCCACACTGCCCGTCCCCATCCCCTCAGGCCGCTCCTACCCCACGCTGCTCCAACCTCGCTTACGTAAACTGAGCACAAACAGAGAACAAAGCATCCAGCACTTGTGTTTTATTCCATGCATGCTGTGCAAACATGGCGTGGCCAGGAGACCACCAGGAAGTTCAGGACCTTCTGGGAGCACGCACTGGCAGGGCTGGTTCAGGTGCCCACGGGTGAGGAGGTGACAGGGCTCAGGTACCTGGTTGAGTTCCCATGCACAAATCCCTGACGTGCTGCTGGGCCAGGATAAACAACTGGGAAACTCTGCTGGGCTGCACTGGAGCAAAGTGGGGCTAAAATCAGATTATCTGGTACTTCCCACAGTCCAGAAGTACGTGGATTTCATGGATGAGCTGATACACAGCACCCTAAGCACCAATCTCCCACCAGAGAGGCAAACCAGCCCAGCCCAGGCTGCAGTGCTGTGGGAGCAGCCATGGGAGCTCCAAGCCCAACATTCTCCCACTGTGTCTAAATGGATGTAATCCTGTGGTGACCAGCCCAGAGCAAAGCCCAGACACCAGGATGGAAGGAGCTTCTCTCCTCCACGGATGCAAACGTTTCTGGGGCATCATCCTCATGCACAAAGACAGTTTGATGCCCAGTTTCCAGTAAAAGCATTTCTGTCTAAAGTTTACAGAGGTACTCCAGAAATCCGCAAAGTGGAGGCCCTGGTTTGGGAGAAACATGGTTCTAGAAGCAGCAACAACATTTAAGCTTGGAGAGGGAAGGCCAGCTAAAGGCTCCAAGGACACAGGGTTGGTTTCCCCTCCAAAGGTACAGAAAGCTGCAAAGTAGCTCAGCTCCACACAGAATGGAGGGAGATTGGGAGCACAAACACAGCAGGAAAAAAGGGAGTTCAGATTTTAAAGCTGTGAACTCCAAATACGTTTCCATTTCACTAGGCTTTGAAGAGCAGCACAAGCAAGGACCAGGACAGGCAGGCACCATTTGCTGTGGTGGGGACAATAGCCAGTGCCCTGTCTGGGCAAATCTTTGCAGAATCACAGCTTTCACGTGCAGTTTTCTGCATGACACAGAGAGCAGTGATTCCTCAATTCATCTGGGCAGCAGGTTTAGATACAGATCTATGGATTTTACACAGAGATGTTAAGTACAATCTAAGTGTCAGGATATGGCTATTCACTTCTGATCTTCCCAGACATGGGAAAACCTGTAAGTTTCTTTCCTCAGTTAAGCAATTAAACTCTAATTCCCAGGCACTGTAAGACTGGATCTTGGGCTTTTAATGGAAAAGCCAGTCAGAAGAGAGCAGCAGTGACTGTGCAGGGTTGCTATGAGACAGGAGTAAATAGGAGGAAGCTGTATCAGCCTCAGATCTCCGTAGAATCCAGAGAAAGCGACTGCCAGAGAATAAAATATCTGTGCATGGGGATTTCTGGGCATCCTATTCTGCACTTGGGCACATCTTGACAGCTAAGAACATGCAAAAATTCCACTGGGGACAGATTTAACAACAACATGCTTCAAGCAAAGTCCTGATAGGCCCTGGCCTGCGGTGTGTGTGGAAGGTGGGCAGGGGGCCCCAGGGAGGTGGGTGCCATAACAGCAATAAAGAGCACACAGTTTGTTCCAACCATGCCACAGGTTTCATCTTATCCGCTTACAGGGAATTCTGTGTCTGGTTTTGTTTGTTTTTCCCTAGGAAAGCTTGTTCCACTGAGCAGGGCACCCAAACCACACACACTCTGCTGCTGTATAAAAGCATTCTGCATGTTTCCAGGTGTAAAAGGCTGCTGTACTTGTCTAACCCAGCAGCAGATGGCACGTCGGCGTTGCCGCAATCCTGACTCCAATGGGGAGTTCTAGAGGACAAGTCACACCTGCTCAGTGCACCAGAGGGAGAACTAATTCCGACAAGGTCTGGCAGCTTCGAGTATGTTTTACACCTGCAGATGCCAGAAACTGCTCATTTTATCTCAAAGATTTCATGGTCTCATGCACTGCATGACTGGGTGTCCCCAGTGCCTCTCAGCACAGGAAGCGTCCACAGTCATCTGAGAAATATTTAAGGGCTCATTTTACTTCTAAATACAGAACACAGGCTCTTCTCAACACTTTAACTAAACCTGAACCATCCTCTTTGCTCACCAAATGGCTTGTCAAACATGACTGGGGATTCCCTCCATCTCCCAGGTACATGAAAGGAGACAAAAACATCAGCGCTCCTGCCTAAGACAAATAAAATCCAGGAATTCTGGAGTCTGTGCCACTGCCTAACCAACCCACAGCGCTCTTTTGTCTGCTCCAGAACCTGAAATAAAGCCTTTCACATCGATATTCAAACACAAAACAGCAACTGCCAGAGCAGTAGTCTTCCTTCCCCTCTGCAGCAGCTGAGTACAGGTCAGATCCCCTGGGGGCATGGAGAAGATGGGCCAGGTAGAGCTTTTCCCAACAGGTACTGGAGCTCCATCTGTTCCTCAGGTGATTCAATACTCCTGACATCACCTCTAATAACCCCTCCTCTGTTCCAGCAGCATCCCCAGCTGGGGCACACAAAAGGAAAAAGCCAAACAAAACTGGATCTTCTTTTCCCAGAGGCCTGGCCAGGGAATGGGGGGAATGTTCACCTGCCATTTCAAACCAGACCAAGTGGCTGGGATGTCCAACTCCCTCAAACTTGTTTACTAGAGAACCAGTACTGTACCAATATGAACACTGGGTCTGTGGCAGAAAGCTTCCTGTCCCAGGCAGGATGGGCAAGGCTGGAACAGGTCTCAGATCTTCAGATCTACCAGAACAGCCTCCAAAGAAGATAATTTGTCTTAGTACGTCACAAAAAAAAAAAAAAAAACTGCAGTAGAGACAAAAACACCCAAAAATCAAGTAGCTTTTCCATATCTCCCACCCCCAGCCAAAAAGGACCATAAAGTTGTCCTTTCTGAAGCGAACAAACAAAATGTCTGCTTTAATCTTGGATAATCCACCTCAAATCCACCCAAGAATATTCTGTAAATACAAAAAGAAACAAACAACCCCAAAACAAAACAATAAAAAAAGAAGAGGAGGAAAGGTCACCTGCCCTATGTTTGGGGTTAGATTATAACTGTCCTCCTTTCCTCAGAGCATGGAGCTCTGGGTTACCAGCTAAACCAGCTCACTTCAGCCTAGCGACACCTCTCAGGTGGTGCTTCACTCCCCTGTTGGCTTCTCTCCCATAGCACAGCTGCTCCTTGCCACAGGCTCTGGATCCTCACACCCACGTTCTCTGAAGTCAGTCCCAGCCCAGCCCCTGGGGGAGCACCATGACCCCACCACACAGCCACTAAAGCAGCAATTTTCAGCACTGCTAATTCAGGTGGTGTTTCACTGACAGGTGAAGCAGTGCCCAAGCCATCCACTCCACTGTGATGAGCAGAGCCTGGCAGCAGGAGCCAGCCCAGTGATGGTGTTTGGGAGCACTAGGGGACGGCAGTCAGGCTCACCCCATGCATGCCAACCCTAAAAAATGCACAGCCCTGGGGCAAAGGTCACTAAAACAAGATCCACTGGCACAGGACAGGCAGATCATCCAGGGAGGAACTAAAGTGCTGTAGGTGAACTAACATTAGGGCTTTATTAAGTCATTCAGCAACCAAGTGTTATTGTCCTACACAGCCTGCTCAAAATACAGTAAAGCATTTTTAAAGGATTTTAAAAATCAAACTAGTTTGACATACGACAGTACACACCTACACATACTGCTGCATTAACAGGTGGATTCTGAATTGTAAATAATCCTGCAATTCATTTTTCACACACAAGCAAATAAAAACAGTCAAAATATCACTCAGACTCATATAGCATCCACCAAGCAAGCTTTTGAGAGAGATTTAAAGTAAAGATAATTTAAAAGTCACCTACAATTATGAACAAGACAAGGACACAGACAGGAACAGTCCTTTGATTGACTGTTCCTGCAGGCAGCTTCTGGGATCAAATGGTGAGCTCTGTAGTCTCCCCACACCAGCTAAAAAGAAGTTATCTGGCTAATCTGAAGTTTGAGGGTGTGGTTATTTGTTCTCTGTTCAAAATTATGTCAAACTCAGGACACATTTAGAGAGATATTTTGACTTATTTGCACACGCAACC
The DNA here is from genome assembly GCA_024500445.1 of Entomyzon cyanotis. Taxonomy (NCBI): domain Eukaryota; kingdom Metazoa; phylum Chordata; class Aves; order Passeriformes; family Meliphagidae; genus Entomyzon; species Entomyzon cyanotis. The sequence continues at coordinate 3,207,161 of JAKEPQ010000908.1, read as the reverse complement.
GGAGCAAGCTCCGGCCACTTGCGGTTACAGCACCCAAACAAGGTTATATAAATTTTAAGAAGGACTTGAAGCAAAAACAAAAAGGTGGATCTGGTAGAGTCTATCAGAGGCAAAAAATATTTTAATATAACATGAGGAGTTGGCAGAGTCAGACAGTCAAATTCAGAACCTTCCTTAGCAGGTCTGGCAGAAGCAGAAGGAAAGGGCTTTGCAGTTTGGAAGGAAGAGCAATTACATACCTGCCAGGCTCCTCCCCTACCCGTTCTCCTGCTCGCCCAGGGCACCTACCTTACTGTACGTCACTACCGACAAGTTGTTCGAGTGACTGCTGGGGGAGAGATTTACAGAGTTTTGTGACAGTCCATTCTGATCTTGTTCGATTTGGTCAGGAGCAGGCCCCCATGTGTTTTTGCTGATTGTGCCTAGCTCGGAACCCCCAGGGTCTTTTAGGTTGTTTTCATCTGGTTGCCTGTTCTTCTGTGGAGAGGCGAACGGGTTAAAGTTTCCTTCTACCTTGCGATGCGGCTGCGTGTTGAACTCTGTTTCAAAGGATGACAGCTGCTGTGTGACACCCAGAAGTCCTCCAACTTCCACGCTGAGGATCACCCAGATGACATCTGTGGAAAGACATGTTTGGGTTGTCACTAGATGGGAGTTTACAAAGAAGGGGAAGGAGCAAAACAGAACATTAATTCCATCCTTTACACCAGCAAGAAAAAGACTTATTGCTTAAAGCATATTTTTAAGAAGTTTTAACAGTACTGGTTCCAGTGTCCCCAGTTTAACAGGGCTGGGATCAGCAATTTGAATTTTAGGAGCCAATTAAGAACAGTGGAATTTTACCGTAGCAGCACACGACTTACTTAGGGACCTCTGCACTCTGCCAGAGCTGGGACCCCCCAGGTACACATCATTAATCCCATGTGCACACCCTCCCTCACTGAAAACGGTGCACACGCCCCCACTGAGCCCTGCATACACACACCACTGATCCTTGTACACACACAGTGTGACCACCCCTGTACACACACACACACCACCTGTACACAGTGTGACCACCCCTGTACACACACACACACCACCACACAGTGTGACCACCCCTGTGCACACACACACACCACCACACAGTGTGACCACCCCTGTACACACACACACCACCACACAGTGTGACCACACCACCACAGTGTGACCACCCCTGTACACACACACACCACCACACAGTGTGACCACCCCTGTACACACACACACACCACCACACAGTGTGACCACACCACCACAGTGTGACCACCCCTGTACACACACACACACCACCACACAGTGTGACCACCCCCACACACACACCGACACAGTGTGACCACCCCTGTACACACACACACACACACCTACACAGTGTGACCACCCCTGTACACACACACACACACCTGTACACAGTGTGACCACCCCTGTACACACACACACACCACCACACAGTGTGACCACCCCTGTACACACACACACACACCACACAGTGTGACCACCCCTGTACACACACACACACACCTGTACACAGTGTGACCACCCCTGTACACACACACACACACCTGTACACAGTGTGACCACCCCTGTACACACACACACACCACCACGCAGTGTGACCACCCCTGTACACACACACACCTGTACACAGTGTGACCACCCCTGTACACACACACACCTGTACACAGTGTGACCACCCCTGTACACACACACACACACCTGTACACAGTGTGACCACCCCTGTACACACACACACACACCTGTACACAGTGTGACCATCCCTGTACACACACACACACACCTGTACACAGTGTGACCATCCCTGTACACACACACACACCACCACACAGTGTGACCACCCCCTGTACACACACACCTGTACACAGTGTGACCACCCCTGTACACACACACACACACCCTGTACACAGTGTGACCACCCCTGTACACACACACACACACCTGTACACAGTGTGACCACCCCTGTACACACACACACACACCTGTACACAGTGTGACCACCCCTGTACACACACACACACACCTGTACACAGTGTGACCACCCCTGTACACACACACACACTGTACACAGTGTGACCACCCCTGTACACACACACACACACCTGTACACAGTGTGACCACCCCTGTACACACACACACACACCTGTACACAGTGTGACCACCCCTGTACACACACACACACACCACCACACAGTGTGACCACCCCTGTACACACACACACACACACCTGTACACAGTGTGACCACCCCTGTACACACACACACACCACCTACACAGTGTGACCACCCCTGTACACACACACACACCACCACACAGTGTGACCACCCCTGTACACACACACACACCTGTACACAGTGTGACCACCCCTGTACACACACACACACACCACCACACAGTGTGACCACCCCTGTACTCACACACACACCACCACACAGTGTGACCACCCCTGTACACACACACACACACCACCACACAGTGTGACCACCCCTGTACTCACACACACACCACCACACAGTGTGACCACCCCTGTACACACACACACACACCTGTACACAGTGTGACCACCCCTGTACACACACACACACCACCACACAGTGTGACCACCCCTGTACACACACACACACACCTGTACACAGTGTGACCACCCCTGTACACACACACACACCACCACACAGTGTGACCACCCCTGTACACACACACCTGTACACAGTGTGACCACCCCTGTACACACTCCCCCTCCCACTGTCACCCCCTCCCCGCAATACTCATCGCCCCCACCGCGGCCCGGGAGTGGCCCCGCAGCGCCCTCTGCCGCCCTCCCGCGGCCCTGCGGCTCCGGTGCCGCCCCGGGCTAGCACCGCCGGGCCCCGCCGCAGGATGGAATCCCCGGGACCGCCGGGCCGGACCTCGGGCCAGCCGACACCAAACCCACGAGCTCGGCTGCAGGGCAAGAGGCCCTCGGACTCGGCGGACAACGGGGTTTAATCTTCAGGTTGTGTTCTGGCAAAAGTAGCAACTTCTGGCAACGCTGGGACACCTCCACAAACCCTCGGCTTTATGAGCACGCAGGACCAGAAACGAAAGCTGGACAGGCTGTCCCACCTGCATGAGGATGTCATCCCCGTCCATCCCTCAGGGACACACTGTGTCCCCTGCAGACACGGCAGTGCCAGTACCGGCAGCAGCCCCCTCCTCTGGGCACTGGTATTTTTGCCTCCATGCACCAACACCTCTCACTCAAACCCTGAAACTTGGGATACTCCCAACTGCCAAGAGAGGCACAAAGGTGTTCTCAGTGTAAACTAAAGCTGGCAGAAAAGGTGTGCTGCACTGAAGGCAGATGTTGGAGGCCCATGCTGAAGCACCAGGCAAAATAGCTATATGTGTCCTTTAAATTGAGAAATGGCTCACTAAATCACTGCATTAAACCCTGGACATTACTTCTCAAATTAGGTTTCCACTACTATTTTATGCTCATATGCAGTTCACAATGTTAAAGCAATGGAAAACTGGGAAAGAATCCTGACAAGGACTGACTGGGAAAGAGCCTCCAGGAGAGCTATGCACATCCCTTTGTTTTCCAGAGTTTTATGTAATCTGTAATTTGTTCCAGTGCTTAGAAAACACTGACCAAGACAACAAAGCAGCTCCCTTGATGTTTTCCTCCACTCTGTGTTCTATATTTAGGCCCGGGGCTGGCAGACCTCTGCCCTCCAGCTCTGTTATCAGAGCACAGCACAGGGGCCACCAGTGTCCCTGCCGTCCCCAGTGGGAATGCAGGCTGGGAAAGGGGCTGCTCACCTCCGTAGTAGAGTCCCGTGGCAGTGCACATCCGCCACTGTCCCTGATACATTCCGGCGGTGCTGGGGCTGCACATCTGCACGCTGACATCGGCAATCTCCTGCGGCTCCAGGGACCTCACCATCACCATGTTCACGTGGCCAAACTGGTCTCCACCAACATACTTCAGGCAAACCCCTGGCGGCCACGCCTCCGTCCCTGGGATTAGACAGGAGAGGGAATTACTGACAGTGCACCAGGAAAAGCTTTGTCTGTTTGTGTAAGACTGGATGAAACACGCTTGTTAAAACAGTTGCGCAATTGTTGGATGGTCAAAGGAAACCAAGATACATACACAGGACACAGCAGCAGTGGATGCTGAGGAAGCCTGGTTTTCAGAGCAGGCTTAACTGGTGCATTTGGGGACCAGCAGCACAATTGATATTTCTATATGAGTAATCTCTGGGTCTTTGTTACACAAAAAAATTTCAAAGTCACAGTCTAAAAGCTGCAAAAAAACAAACAAACAAACAAAACCTAACCTACACACACCTCCCCTTCCACAGGGCCAGAGGCAGAGACAAGGGCAGGGCTGTGTGTGTGACCCCATTTCTGCCTCCCTGCATGAAGCTCCTGAGCCATGCTACATCAAATACCTGTTATTTATACAAAGTGCTGGCAACACGTCCTTTCAGGGATTCATTTCTTTCTAAGCCTGTTAGGAATCTCAAGAGAAACTCATAGCTTGAGCTGTAACTGAAGTGCCAGCACTATTTCCTAAATGGATTTATTTCTCTCCTTGCACCAACCCTTTTCTCGGGCTTGTGCAAGGGTGGGAAGGGTTGCGAACACGATTTATCTGTGGAGATCCATGTTTAGACTGCAGACATTGGGACTGACAGTGTGATCTGGCAATCAGAGAGACAGAAAACAGCTCCTGTGTGCAGGCACAGCTGCCAAAGATAACAAGTGCTGGGGCAGACAGAAAGAAAAAGTGCTTCTGAGACTCATGAAGTATCAGTTTAGCGCAATTTTCTTTTGCTTCTTCCCCAGTCATGTGATGAGACTAAGCCAAAGACTGAGAACACCTCCTGCTCAGCTGAGGCTGACGGAAATGGCTACGGAAAGCCTGAACCACCACGAAGCTTGGAACTGCTCCGTCTGGTCCGAGGCGAGCGCGCCGGAGGCTGCCCTGACCTCACGTTACCTCAAGGAGCATCCTCTGCAACAGCTTGCCTGCTAATTTAATCCCTGTGGATACTCCAGTGAAGACATGGCAAGGACTGGTTTTCTTGTGAAGTCCTTGTTTGTGGAATTCACAACCGCACGGGGAGAGCAGGAGTGCAGCAGGATGTTCAGTGTGGCAGAGGTAGCAGTACAGCTGGAAAGGTGCTGAGAGAGCAGGGCTCTGAAAGAGGAGCTGGGTGTCTGGCTGACCCCAGCCTGAGGCGTGGGGCACTTGAGCATGAAGTCTCATCTGCAGAGGTTGGCAGCCCAGCAACATGGTTTAGTTTAAATTATTTATGTGATTTTTATCGGGTTTAATGGCTTTAGGCTTGCAAGGTGCCTAGAATGCTGCAACTGATAAGCCTCATAAAACGAAATTATGATTATGTCATTCTATTTCAGTACACTCATCTCTCAGGAGATGATAAATAGCAGAGAGTGTCCTGCAGAGCCAGCAGCAGCTGGGGGCAGAGTGGGGAGAGGAAGCCAGGCTGTTAAATCCTGCTGCTCTTTCAGCAATGGTTCTACTACACAAACTGCTCTTTTGGCAGAAAAGGCAGCACCGTCCTGCAGGTACCAGAGCAGGGCATTGTTTTTTACTGACACATATGAGAACCTGAGTGAACTGAGCTCACAGCTCACACGCCTCAAACTGACAATCTCTGAGCTCTGCCTGTCACACTCATCAGACCTGCAATGCTCCAGTGACACATGCCTCAGGTATTTTGTGTTCTAGAACTGAAGTCATTTAATCAAGGACTCCTGTAGAGCTGTTAAAAACCTTGGCGCTGCTTCAGTTATCTGCCGAACAAGTAGATATTATCTGGAAACACTACAGCCCTTTGATACTATACCTTAATTAAACTAAAGAATGGTCTTCAAATGCAGTCCTCCTCACTAAAGAATGGTCTTCAAATGCAGTCCTCCTCACACTGCAGAGTCATAACCAGCATGTGAAGCTGCACTTCACTATCCCTCAGCAGAGTGGTTGTACCAAGCCCTGGCCTCCAGCACCACCGTTAGGGCATGGATGCATAGTTTGACAAGCCAGGTTTGAACCACACAGAAGCCAAAACAAATGTCAGCCTCGCCAAGAAATCCTAAATCAAGATGAGCTCCTGTCCCTCATTTTAGAAGCCCCAGGATTTCAGAAGGTGAAACATTTCAAGCTCAATGAAATTTCATTTCAAGCACAATGAAACATCCCCTGAACTAGGATGCTAAATTAAGGCTGAATTTGCATCCAGGAAAGGGCACATCAGAGGAACAAGGAAGGGAGGAGTCAGAAGGGCCTGAGATAGAGGTGTAGTCATAAATTGAGATAGTAAGAGTGGAGAAACAAGACCTGTAACACTAGATTTGTAAGACCTGTATTTGGGACAGTTATAAAAAAATTGCCAGTGAACTTTTCACAGAACTGGAGTTTAGGCAAGCTCCACATGTCACCCTTTCACTGTACTTTCAAACAAAAGAAGGCAGAAAAAGCACACTGAAATACTGAACCCTTCCTCTAGAACACATTCTCTATAAATCAGTGATATTAAACATCCCCCCATATCCTGATGAAATACTCTAAGATTTTTCGTGGGGTTTTAGTCTCTGCCATACTCTGATATTCAGCCCAAGTACTGCAGTTATTCAGAAGCAGAAAAACTCAGAGTTGAACCTGACTCGTTGATGACTCCCAACATCACACCTCAGTGTGGGATTGTTCTCCCTCACACAAGTACAAGCAGGTCAGTTAAATTCAGACACACAGTTTTAAGTCTTCATGCAACATCCTATCACTGCACTGCTTGAGCACAAGGGATTCCTTCACATCCATGGATCTCATTTTCCTCTCTGACTGCATCCCAGCAGATCAAGCACTGGGAATGCACTTTGCCTGGCCTCACTTCCTGGATCCCAGTCACTGCTTTGACTTATTTCAAATTGGAATGTGGTCACTCCAGCCCTGCATCCTCTCAGAACATGAGAAGGCAATTCTGCCAGAAGTGGACCTGCCACATGACCCTTGTGTCACTGCCTCGTTTGTCTCTAAGTTTCCTAGAGTTTGTTTGTGTGGTGGCACGAGGAACAAGACTGGTGACCTGACTGAGCTGCACATCCTGTCACAAAATGTTTGTGCCAACCCAAGAAGAGGAACTTGCATGGGCTGGCAGCACCTCAGGGTAGTTCCAGCTCAGGTGAGTGCACATGAGCCTCCTGCCTCCAGCCAGCATCCCTCCCACTGGATCCCAGCACCTGCTGTGTGGGGTTTGCTGCAGTCCAAAGGCCTCACCTGTGTTCTGTATCCTCCACGTTTTTGTAAACTGGGTATCAGGAGGGATGGACTCTCCTTCACCTATGGTGACATCTTCCACAAATGACATGGAGGGGACATTGATATTTGGACTCTCGAAATCATAGTAGGCTCCGATGGCAGCTTGTAGATTCCTGGAAAGGAAAAAAGCTCATTACAACCTGAAGTACAGGTGGGTCAGGCCCTTTGCACAGGTGCCCATGTGTCATCCCAAACAGTTCAGCAAAAATATCCAGATTGTAATAGCTCTGCTGCTCGTGTTTTTTAAAGCTTTTGTATCTATCGCATGTGGATTCTCCAAGATAACAGAGCTCAAAATACAGTATTTTTTCTTGCCAGGGACACTGGTTTAGATCACTTTTCTACTCTTCTTCTGTTTTCCCTGGAAATCTTGGAACTTGCAAGTCTTGGAGACCTCTACTCCAACAGCTCTCTATGAAACTTGCTGAACAGTTCAGGAGACACTCAGAGAAGAGCTATGCCACAGCAGGCAAACATGGGGCAGTTTCTTCACACTAGCCTTGTTACCTCACCTAATTTCAAAAGGAAAAAACCTCTCAATTTTACTTTGGCACACAAGGTCCAAAAGGAGCACAAGAGGAACAAAACACGAAGAACACTCTTCCGATAACTCTCAGGGCCAAAGGGCACTGGCAGTTACTCCAGCCTTGCTGTTTTTGAAACACAACATCAGGTACAACATGTTTACTCATCAATAAAGCGCCTGCTCAGCCCTGGGTAGTCACAACTCACAGGAACTTACAAACCACCTGAGTCAAAAGTTCTCACTGAATAAAGATAAATGACAGTGCAAGCCTGTGATGTACTAAGGAGATTCAGAAAACCACAATGCTATTGATTCCTGAGCTACGGTGTAGCTACAACTCATGATAATTAATGTGAGAAGAGGAACAGTCAGGCAGGAAGAGGATTCATGAGCCTTAGCTCAGTTCCACGATATACTATTAAGTCATTACGTAAGTGTTTGGCAAGTCATGTAATTCCTCTGTTTATACACGTCTGAGAGGTTGTGGCCCTAATTTACATGTTGTGAGTGGGTGCTGTGAGAATAGAGATGAGTAAAATCTCCCCAAACCCAATGGGCACAACTGCTTTTTTTATGCATGGTTACAGAAATCTGGGTTCCTTTTTTGAGCAGGGTAGGAAAAAAAAAACAAACTGAGACTTCACAAACTGGGAAGCACCATCTAAACCAAAGCCCTGCAGAAGCTGCTCTGTGTGGGCACAGTGACATATTGAGGGGCTGAATAGGGGTGGGGTGTCATGTGTCCGAGTCAGAAAGCCAAGGTGAAAGCAAGAGAAACATTTGCAGCGTGACCCTGAGCAAGAGCAAACACAGGGCTTGTGGGGCTGCTTGCCAGCTGGAAAGAGGCTTGAAACAGTGAGTAAAAGAAACTCTGCCTCCTGTTCAATTCCTGCAGTGTTCATGGCAAAAAAAACATTCAAATCGGACATTCTGGATAAAATCCAAACTGCATGGGAGCAGTGTCACTTTCTCCTCACAGAAAACTCAGGGGATCCAAAATGCAGCACCAGACTGGGGGGCAACAGCAGGGGGTAGAGCCACTCTGGAAGCACTTCAAGAGGAGCCAAAGAGCCTCATCAGTTTGGCAATCAATCCATCCATCACAGCGCCAGCAGATAATCGCTGTGTGAGTCACAGGAGTTCCTGACATTCTGCTAAGGAGGCACTGGAGGAATGTCCTGCACAACATGGCCACGGGGATCAATCAGCAATTCAGCAACGCCAGCCTCACAGCCAGACCTTTGCCATCTGTGCCGAGCGGACTTTGGTCTAACACAGGAGCCACCGGGTCCCATGCTGTGGCCAGAACTCTGAATTCCAGAGCAGAAACCATTATTCAGCCTGAAGCGTTTTCTGCTTAGGAGTGTCAGGGCTCTATTTAATCCCGCCAGCTCAGTCAAATGCTGCAGGAAGGGGCCATGTCACATTAGCCAGTAAACAGAGACAAATGCTCAGTTTTACGTCACCAACCGCCTGTTGCTTATACACTGCACAAGATTTACATAACTCACACCAGGGCTGTGCCAAGAGACTCCTGCTCGCTCACCCAGCTAACACCATGAGCTGGAGCTTAGTTTGCACTAGGATTTCTTCCTGTAGTACAGCAATCCAAGGCAAAAGGTATTGTAGGAGATACAAAAGACAGCAATGCAGCTCTTTCTCTTCCTAATCCACTACTACATAACTACATTTTCAGACAGACCACAACATCTTGTGAGTGATGATTCTGGAATCAGTGGTACTGACATTTTATTGACATTGAGAGGAAAAAATAAAAGCTCTGAGGGGCAGATTTCTACTGCAACTCTTTATGAGGCAGCCTGGCTGTGTGTGTTTGTTTGCTGGGCTGCAAGCGGGCTTCAGAAGGTAGTGGGCTATTTGTGCACATAGGCCTGGGGCCAGCACTCCCATCCCGGGGTCATATTTCAGTGCGCTTTGCCATTGGGAAACACTCCTCTGCAGCATCGAGTTAAAAACTAACTAAAGAACAACACATGCTGGAAACAGATTTGCCCCCGTTTGTGATCCCAAACCCACCTCCCCACTCCCAACCATATGCTCGGGGGGCGGGGGATGTTTGGGGTGAGCCTTTCTATGTGTTTCAATGCCTCTTGGACTTCCCAGTAGAGAACTAAAAAGAAGCTTCCAGAAACTGAAGAGAAATTCACAGTGGCAAAAGCCAAAGTCAGGATGACAAAGCAAATCTGCCTTGAGTTCACGTTCTTTGACACAGACAACCCCAGGAGATAGGGACAGAGAGGCGGTGGCCCTGCTCTGTGCCAGAGGCACCCCCAGCTCACAGCTCGGTCGTGTTCTCAGCTCGTACAACCACTGCTGGCTCTATCCCACTCCTCCCAACACACACTGCCCCCCTCCTCCCTTACCTCAAAATCCCCAGGATCAGTTGGAGGGCAGCACTCTGAGGAAAATGCCACTTGCAGAGGCCAGCTCTGCAGCCTGGTGATGTGCAGGCAGCAGAGCCCAAGCAGCACACCCTGCCACAGGCATGGCATCAGTGCAGCTCAAAACCAAATGCGACCTTAATGACCGAGATGCATTAGGGCAAACACACTCAAGGCCCTATAAAAATTTGTCTATTTTAAAATATATATTTGGGGTTTTTTTAGGTCTTTGTGCCCAGCTGTAACTGCATAGCCCCAGCTGCAGACACTGCAGGGACAGGCACAAGGGTCAGCCCTCAGAGGGTTGAATTATCATCTAAAGGCTTCTGCTCACACATCCCTGCCTGCTTGATTTCACTGCTCGGTGTGACTTACACCACACTACTTACTACCCTCTGCTCTCTGCCATAGGAGATAAATTACTATTGTAAACCAAACAACTCTGCAAATCCAGCCAGTGTAATTGACATGATTGAGCTCTCCTAATTACAGGGGTGGCCATGCAGCTCTTTCTTCACAGGCCCTCCAGGTCTCAGGCCCTCCTTACATTCCCGAAATTAAGCAATTTTTCCATTTTTAGAGCAGTCCTGGACCACAGCAGTTTGTAGCCCTGCCACACTTACAGAGCAGGTCTGACAGGATCCAAGCCCTAACTCCCGGGAAAAGCCTACAGTCACAAGTCACCCCAGCGATGGGGTGAGCTCAGGATTCATCATCGTGCTCAATTTTAGTCATAAGAGCAAAATCCCAGAAAGAGGGGAGTAGGAAGCAAATACAGGTTATAACTCCACATCATCAACCAAATCTACTCTAACTCCTTCCTCTCCAAGGGCATCCCATGACTCTTGGGCGTCAAGTGCTTTTCCCACACACCACCAAAGTGTTCCTTTTCAGATCAATCCTTTTCCTCAGCTGTTTCATTTCAAGCCTCAGGAGCTAAATTACAATAGTCAAGTTAAAACCTTCTTTGCTAATAGCTCTGGAGACATCCCTTAACAACTCTTAAGTGTTAGCAAAGAGGTGGCTCATCTTGAGCCCTTCTTTCCCTTCCCTGTTTTTTCCAGACAGCCTTTTGTTATGTTAAACCAATATATTCAGGCATTAATTACTTAAAGTAATTCAGTGTTCAGATTTAAAAGAAACTCTTCCAAATCAGTACACAAACTCGAGTTACACAACCTCCCTGTCCTGCAGACGACCAGTAGTATACAGGTAAATTGAAATTGTTTTTTAATTAATTATATCAGACTTTTTTTAGGAGACTGAAGACACTGAAGCACCAAGGCTGCTGAGGCCTCAAGCAAAGCAGGGCACAGGCCCAAGACCCTTCTGCTCCCCAGAATATGGAAAATTCTTTCAGCATAGAGAAGTTCAGTATCTCAGAAGAAAAGCAGTACAAGCAAGTGCTTCAAACATACAATATGGGGGACATTAGAATTTGAACTATAAATGTTACAGAAATCTGCAAGCTTTCATTTATTGTCAAATTTCTTGATAAGTGAGCCAAAGAAAAATATGTAAGTTTTTTTTAAAGAACAGACTTTTTGGGGGTTAAAAATTAAAATCAAATCACAGCTTAAGCTCAAAATCCAGGGTGCAAATTTCATTCTCTTTGGCTCCTGCCCATGCCCACAGCACAGAACAGCACAACACCCACCATGGCTCGCTCCTGGGGAACACTGCAGGGCTCTGGTTCTCCTGAGCTGTTGGAGAACACATCCAACAGAATGCTCCCTGCAACACCGAGGGCACCCTCCATGTGGAGTTTCAGATGGGATGCACCCTCAGGTCATGCAGAGACAGGCTGCAGAGGGTATTTCTTAGGTAATGAACGGACTTGGTCATTGTAAGGAAGGTGCCAAGATCTGTCCCCATGGAGGGCAGGAGCCAGGCAGGTGCCCGGGCTGGGAGGTGTGTTCTCTGGATGCCCTCAGCACTCACAGGGTGCAGTGTTTTGTCATGAGCCAAGCAACTCAGGTGACATCTCCTGGAAATATGCAATGCAGACACTGGGCAGTGCTAAACAGCACAATAAAATCCTCAGCACAGAGCACGTGATGTAGGACACCTCGGACTCTTTCTGTAACTCAAGTCTTCGCCTTCGCAGAGCTCCTCTCGCTCTCCAAATGCAGAGTGTAACCAGGCACCACAGCACCCCATAAGGTGTCTATTGTTAAAAACCAAAAAGAAAGTGCAGCAGATGGACAATTTCTCACTCCTAAATAATGGAACTTCTCTACATGATACAGGAAGGAGAGACCAAAAATGCATATGGGGGACATCCAAGTGAGGCAACCCCTTTTGTATCTTAGTTTCCACTATTTTAGTTGGATGTTCTTCACCCCAGCTCTTGGGGACCTGAACTGCTGATACTCCAGGCTGGGACATCTCCAGCAGTTCCCATCGCTCCTGAAGCAGGAGGTGCCTCACTCTAAACCTTGGAGAAGCCCAAAGGGGGTGGGGGAAGAGACATGCACATCATGCTGCAGGGAAGCACTTCTACCTAAAGCTTTCAATTCAAACGTTCAATAGGGATGACACATAGCAATTAAGTGAAAAGTCTCAAGATGTTTTGAAGGATTGGAATTTTAATCAGTGAATATCTTTCAATAGACAGAATTTCAGAAAGCAAAATTTCTGTGTCAGTTTTCTTCGTTCTTGACCCCTCTTACACTAAAGTAAGACTAAATTCTATGCATGAAGTTGGGAAACTACCTTGGAAGATGTCTGATGATGCAAAAGGACTACTGAGAGAAGCTGAAAGCCTTAAGCTGAACTTACACAGCTGAAGGGGGAGGGGAAAGAGCTGGCTAATTGAAAGCTTAAGTATTTTTTCACATGAAGACACAGAAAAATATTTGATTGTCTTAGTTGAAAGCAGCAGTTCCACATTAAAGTGGGGTGTTCTAGGAAGAAGACAGAAACCTGTGGTGACAGAAGCAATCCTGTGTCTGCAGGGGCAGCCCGAGGAGAGAAACTGAGAGCCCACAGGAGAAGAACAGCATCCTCAGAGCACCAAACCATCAAAGGAAATCACTTCCCCTGAGCGGCTTTAATGTGCACAGAAACACCCACAGCAGCTGCTGAAACCTTCCCGAGATACCTGCGCAGGGCTGAGCACATCACCTGAGCACAGTGAAACACCTGAGCACAGCCCTTTGCCCAACAGCAGCACCACAGTGATGCTGCTACACGCAAGAGCCCACAGAACCATCCACAGCAGCTGAGCCCTCTCAAAGCAGTTGGTCCCAGCAGCTTAAAGTGGGGAGTAAAATATCCCGAGAATGTCCTAGCAGGAGCTGCCACTGAAAACAGGCAACAGCTCTTCCCAGTGGAAAGTCATTGAGAGCTGCCAGTACACAGGAGATTCTGTAACTGCCAATTCCTCAGCACAAACTATGTCACCAATCTATAATTGTCTGCAGGAAAGTGAAGGGGGATTAAGCTACAGAAACTGTCTGAGAACAAGTTGGGGCATGTAAGGCAGAGTCCAGCTGGACAAAAAATATATTGTACCCAATTCTGCTACAGTTACCTGCTTATGCTTCCATACCACAGGCACCAAATTTTTAGAAGTTTTGTACCTTGGAGCACAATTACAGTATCTTCCACAGTTATAAATACAATTTCTTTAAAGTCTAGATTTCATTCAAAATAATCAGGTCAAACACTTCAGTTGCTCTGGAGAAGAGGTGTGGGTTTGGTTTTTTTACGCACTAGATAAAAGCTTCTAAGAAAACATTTTTAAATTGTTTGATTCTGTAATGTTGTTATTTTTAGTAGTATCAGGAGACAGCTGTGGACACAGAGAGGCAGGAGTCTACGATGGTTCATGGGCAGCAAGATACATCCACTATGTTTGAAGTGAGCCACAATAGACCAAACAGTTTAAAATCTCTTTTCCATTCCCAGACCAAGGGTATAAATGACCCAGCACATGCCACAATCCACAGCCAAGCTCCCAGGCTGTCCTGACATCCTGAAGACAGCACATCATCAACTACCAGATCTGCTTCTGGGGTGTCACTTCTGCCTGTGAGGACAGCATGTCACCAACTGGGTTAGACTAAGATGGACACCAAGTCCAAAGCTTCAGCTTCCCTCTTCCCCACTAAGGCTTATCAAAACCCAGTCAATGTTTTGAGGCAACCCTTCTCACCAGATATGGCCCAGCTGGTCACCATAAACAAACATTAACCAGACCAGAGTCACACCAAGATGCAGATTGCTCCACAAACGTGTGCTGAGTCACAGAAAGAACATGGGACTCTGGCCTCTATCACCTGATAACGATGACGGGAAACAAAGGAACTGGAGCTGCCACCCACTGCTGTCACTGCCCCATAGATGCTGGGTGAGGAATGAAAACCTACCCAGGGAAGGAGGATAATTTATCTGGAAAATCAGGTCGCAGTTTCCTGCCTCCTCCATGACATGAGGATTCCCCACCAAAGGGAAGAGTGTCAAAACTGAGCTCGGGGTCTATACAGAGCAGTGGGAAAGTTTTCCTCACGTTTGTCAGAACATGGATTCAGTTTGAAGAGCAGCCCAAACATCTGTTCTCAGAGGACACCTGCATGCTGCATTTTAAGGGCAGTTCTGCAAACACCTGAAGTTAAAAATCAGAAGTGCTGGTGTGAGCTGCTGTGGGAAACACATCCTGTGTGAGTGAATCCCCTTGACCGTGTCTGTTCTGTTAAATTCTGAGTGTCCTGACTTCTTACACAAATATACCTCAAGAATTTCTCTGAGTAGCACCTACACTTAGTATAAGTCAGGTGAAGAGCAATTAAACCTCTGTTAGCTAAACCACATCTTTAGACCCCCAGTCAAGTACATCCACTTCTGGGCAATACAGGTGTTCCATTGGATATAAAGAATTTGAACCCACAGGGTTGGAAACGTGCATCTATAATGTAATTTTAGCACAGAACTGCCCCATACCTGAGACAAGAGAGAAAAAGGTATTACTGCAGATTCTGCAGTGTTTTCAGAGATAAACTTATCTTTATGCAAAACATCACCTTGGCAGTATTAGTTAAAAGACAGAGCTACAAATTCTCTTAAACAGATGAAAAAACCACGAGGATCTCCAGAAGAGATCTGACAACCTCACAAATAATGACCTTTTTCCCCTAAAGCTGGATCCAAAAAGCTTTGTTACAATAATGCTTTTTTTTCCCCACACACAATGGAAGCCATCATTATCTGACACATTTCAATTAAATATCACACCTACTGCTCTAATAAAAATTCAGCTTTCTAAACAAAAGCTAAAAAGAGAATGTAAAGAAATATTACATGTAAATTACTGAAATATACGTAAGTCCTTCCAAACTGGGATTCTCTCATCCAACTGCACTAAAAAATGGATTTTAAATCCACCACCATTAACTACTTCAAACTAATTCACTTTCCCATGGAATTAAAGCAGCTTCAAGCCTCTCACCCACAAAACTGGCACACACTCCAATTAAAAGAAAATCATTCTTTTTTTCTTGTCCCAATACCATTTCCACACCAGCTTTAGAGGAATCCAATGACTTTTATGGAGTTCCAGGAGCTCCCTGTGAAGGCAGGCCAAGGCCAAAGGGGTTCAGACCAGCTCCTGCCCATCTCACAGATCACTGTGGAGCTGTAGGCAACATGTGGGACTTCACTGCACCACAGAAATCCCTCCCACAACCCCCTCCCTCCCACCTGTGGTGGGGCCCAGCATCTGGAGGGGAGGGAGCAGAGCCAAGAGAACCCAGGGGAATTTGAACCTGGATGCAGTCAGTGGCAGCAAAATGCCCTCCCTACTCTGCTACCCAGGGTTTCCTCATGAGGAAGAAACATTTTGGCATCAAAACAGTTCACTGTTGGTTCTCCTTTTTGAACAAAGAAGTTCACTTTTGGTTTTAGGCCGAAAGTGAAAGCTCAGCCTCTCCCGCTGCAGCCTCTCTGAATGGAAAATAAATAACCAAATGTGTGTGCTGCCACTGGGGAATGTACAGGCAGGATCTCGGGAAGGTAAGAAGTCAGCACAGAAAACAGACAGAACTCTAGGAAAGTGTTTAATAAATACCAGGGAAAAGACAAAGGGTTTAACCTGTATTTCCTGCAGATCAAGGAACGGCCTCAGAAACTTTGGATGCATATGTTCAACCCAAAGCATTTTTGCAGCACCTAATAAAACCAGCTGGCAGTTCCTTAGTGCTGCCCAAGCCTGACAGAGGTCTGAAGGCACACTGGGCATTCCTGGGAACTGGAGAAGTGGACACAGACGTTTAGAGGCTACTTACAGGTATTTCTCCCCAATCAGCCACTAATTTCCCCCCTCAAATTGGCAAAACAAGCTATTGAAAAATAATTCCTTAATTTCAGCAGTCCTGCTAATTCACTGTAAATCCACTGACCACAATTACTAATGATGCTGTTGGAAATGGTCTTTCAAAGCACATTAAGCTCTGAGTGCTCCCTACAGTACATGAAAGGCACAAAGTGGGGAAGGAACTGCAGGTCTGGAAATGACAGTTACTGCCAAAGAGCAGCTTTCACACCTGGGAACAAGTTATAGTGAAACTATTTACATCTTTGTTAATTAACTCACACATGGGACATTGCTGTAGAGAACCTGGAATAGCCAGTGTGTGCACTTCTGTCACCCCACCACAAGCTCCCTCACCATTTCCTGCAGGTGAACATCAATCCTGAGGCAGAAGGAAGGAATCATCCCTGAAGGAATATGCAATGCCTTTAACACATGGAAAAGTGATCTGATGGTCCCATCAAGACAAATTATTTGCAGGTGCCAGAAGGTTCTGACCCTAATTCCAGGCCACACAAGGCAAACCTAGCAGGGCACTGCCTGAATCACCTGGGGAGTGTGGATTGCACAGGGCCCCTCAACGACACAGGAAAGGAGCTTCCAGAACAGGAACACGTGTCCTGATTGTCCCTGCTGAGGGACAGTAGGGTTAGTGCAGGGTCAGCCTGGCCAGGCCAACGACCCTGTGGCCATACAGGAAGGGGTGGGAGCTGGGCAGTGGGACAGGCCCAGGGCAGAGCTGCCAACTGGACACACCAGCACAAGGAATGGCACCAACCTGGCAGAGAAGGAGCAGCCCCTGCCAGGCTGAGAACGGGCACTCACAAGGGTTCTGAGCCCTCTCAGAGCAGCCACAGGCTGTGGTTGCTTGAACACACATCTCACCACCCCAACAGGCACATGCCCATCCATCCACAAGGCTCATCAATTAATACTTCAGAAAAAATGTCAAAACTGATGTTTTTGGAATCAAACTAGCTACTGAAGTTGGGAAATTAAGATATTTTAATAATTTTAGATCTTCTTCAACCACAGCTAAAAGTTGGAAAAAGCCCTTGGTTCTGAGGCTGGACTACAAATGCTGTT
Source organism: Entomyzon cyanotis (assembly GCA_024500445.1). Classification (NCBI taxonomy): domain Eukaryota; kingdom Metazoa; phylum Chordata; class Aves; order Passeriformes; family Meliphagidae; genus Entomyzon; species Entomyzon cyanotis. The sequence goes on along the minus strand of JAKEPQ010000908.1, from coordinate 3,189,474 downwards.
ATTTCAAACAAGAATTCAATACTCCTGAATGAAAAAGAGCTGCTTCAGCACAAGCCAGGAACACTCTAACTACAGAGAGCATCTCCAGGAGTAACTTCCAGGTTCAGCTCTGTTCCCTGCTCTCCCCAGGAGCCTCACAGAACCCCCCCAAGGATTACAGTGCAATGTCTGTATTAGTCATTTTATCAACACATAAATGAGGTGGGAAAGCATCTTCTGCTGCGAACCAACTGTTTATTCCAAGCAAACTCCTGAACTCTGCGAGACCTTCTTTTGCATTGTGTCAGCTTACAAAACACAAGGAATTACTTGCAATTCCCCTACTCCCTCTGCAGATGCATATTTGTCACTATAATTCAATACAGTGCTGTAGGAGGAAGGAAAAGCAAAAGCAAAAAGCTGACGAAGTCGTCTTATCACTGTTTATAAGCTCGACAATTCCACACAAGTTTTCTCCCAACTGTTGATATCCTGAGCGCCCTTTGGATTTCAGGTTTCAAAGCCGAGGTTTCCGGGTTTGATGTTCTACCTCTAAGCAAAGCTTAGCTAAGCCATCTCTGTTCATCGGGCCTGAAACACACAGCACTCATTTGCTCTCCTGCAGCCCCCACGGTGCAGAGCTTTGGGTCAACACACTTTGGAGACGGGCTGAGAGGTACAAGGTCTCAAAACGAGCCAAACCCCCCCGTTCACACAGCAACTACTCCACATTATTCTATTTGCAGTTCCTGGGCTCACTGCACCACAACACTCCTAGTTTGTTTTTCACTCTTGTACTGAGTATCTCCCCTGTTTTTCTAGAGCTGTAGCTTCCCTGATAACCCATGCCTACTTTTTCCTTGGGCAGTAACACAGAACCTTTATAAAGGCAAACACACGCCGAAAATGAGAGGATTTAGAGAGACCCTCAGTGCACAGACAGACACGGAGTTTTCCCCAAACACCCCGGTAACTCTCACACGTGCACCGCGAACGCTTCCAGACTCCCACAGCGCCTTTCTGCCACAATTTCCCGTCCTCTGAAGCCGCCTCAATGTCGGGGCGCCACAGCCCGTCCCCGAACGCAGTCCCCGCTCCCTGCCCGCGGGTCACACGCCCCGTCCATCGGTTTGTCACTCTCCATCAGCTCCGCGGCCCTCGGACCGGCGAACCGGCAAACCCGCAGCCCGGCCCGGGGCCGAGAGTCAGCCCCGTCCGCCCCGGGCCCGTCCCGCTCCCGCACCGCCACGGGAGCCACCCCCGGCCCCGCGCCGCCCGCCCGGCCCGGCCGAGGGGCAGAGGGCCCGGCACAAACACCGCCCGTTCCCCCGGGGCCCTGGGGCGGCCGGGGCGGGCCGGGGGGCAGCCGGGCCCGCGGCCCCTCGGCCCCGCGAGCCCCCTCAGGCCGTCTCGCCCGCCTGCCCCCCGCGGCCCCGGGCCCGCACCAGTTGGTCATGTCGAGGAAGAAGGCGCAGCCGGCGGGGCTGAGCTGGAAGCCGAGCAGGCGCTGGAACTCGCCGATCAGCACGTCCTTGTCGGTGGTGCCGAGGCAGCTGAACTTCTGCATGAGCTCCGCGTCCAGGTCCACGTCCATGCCCTCCATGGCCGGGGGTCCCGGGGGCTCCGGGCCGGGCCGGGCCGCCTCAGCGCCGCGCGCGCGGGGGGGCGCGCGGGGGCGGGCGGGCGCGCGGGGGGGGTGAGTGCGCGCGCGCCGCCGCCGGCGGAACCGCGCCTGCGCCGCCCCGCCCCCGCGGCGCGCGGCACGAGACGTCACCCCGCCGGCGTCACCCCACGGGCGGGGCGGGGCGGGGCCGCGCGCCCGCGGGGGGAGGGAGGGAGCGCGGCAAGGGCGAGGGGGCGGGGCCCGGCATGCAAATGAGCGCCGCTCGTGACGCGAGGCTCCGCGCGAGGGCGCTGCGTCACCGGGGGCGGGGCTATAGGCCGGCTCCGCCCACAACCGCGCGCTGCCATCCATATATGGCGGCGAGTGCGCGTGTTTGCGTATGCAAATGAGCGGCCATGACGTCACGCGGCGCCATGCAAATGAGCGCCGCAAGGCCCGACGGGAGCCCGCTCGGTGTTTTTTCCCCCCTAAAAACAATGTTTTTCTTGCAGTTTTCGGCCGCGAGAGGCCGCTTCGTGCGCGGCCCGAGATCGGAAGCACCGGGTATTTTCCGTGAGGAGAGCACGGAGAGGAAGGAGAACACGCCTCGGCAGCGCAGGCTGGGGTTCCGAGGAACCCCGCGGGTGGCGCGCCGGGGGGCGATGGCGGCGCTGCCGGCTCTGTGGGCGGGCGGTGGTGGCGTGACCAGCCAGGGCCGGGCGGGCTGGGGTTGCTCCTCCTGCCGGGCGGGGAAACACAGCACCACCCACCGCCGCCGCTCCGGGCCTACGGCAGCCGGCGGGGCTCAAGCGGCCGCCGGCGGCGCTGCGTGAGTGCGTCACTGCCGGTGTGCGCCACTTCCGGCTGGCGGCGGCGGCGGGAGCACCATGCCCAAGTGAGTGCGGCAGGCCCGGCCGCCGCTCCCGAGGGTCCCGGGCGGGGAGCGGGGTCACTCGGGGGTTCCCGGGCGGCGCTCAGGGCTCCCTGTGCGCCCAGGGCACAGAGCGGGCGGGCCGAGCCCTGGCGCCCTGCGGCGTCATTGCGGGCTCCGTTAACGCTCGCAGCGCAGAGCGAGCTCTGAATAACGAGGTTTTTCCCCGGCAGGTTTTACTGTGATTACTGCGACACGTACCTGACTCATGACTCGGTGAGTACCAAAGCCTCGGTGTTAATCCTTTTGTTCATCTACAGCAGTAAAACAAAAGTAATGTGGGCGAAAAGGAGGAACCGTGAGATTCAGCGGTGTTACTTAGTGTTTTCTGCTTCCGTGCCAAAAACAGGGAGAATGTGCCATGTCCCTGGTGTCCTCCAGCGGGACAGTGACAGGGTCAGGGCAGTCTTTGGGTTGAACTGGGGAGTCAACACTTGTCATTTATACATAAAGGTTTTGCATATCAGCCATCTGACTGGGCATGGAAACGAATCTGCTTTACACTGCTGAATTGCATGTGTTTAAAATCATACTGAATTCCTATTTGCTACTGAATCCTGGCTTTCTGTGACCTTTCCTAGCCCTCGGTGAGAAAAACCCACTGCAGTGGCCGGAAGCACAAGGAGAACGTGAAGGACTATTACCAGAAATGGATGGAGGAGCAAGCCCAGAGCCTGATTGACAAAACAAGTAAGGCCAATCTTTCCGTGACCCCGGCTGCCTCCCCGTTCCCTCCCCTGCCTTTCCTCCAGCTGCTCTTCTGTGCTTCCACCTTGACTTTTCCTCACTTCCCTGGGGAGTCTTTGTTCAGGGAGTCATGAGCGGAAATTTGGAGTCTGGATCTGAGTTCCTCAGGCAGTGGGCTGTGCTGGGGAATCCCGAGGGCTCTGCTCACCACACAAGAGCTGAGGTTCCCTCCTGGGGCTGCTGGCAGCAGCTCCTGTCACTGTTCATGAGAGCTGTCAGTGCCACCACCTTCAGTAATGTCCTACAGGGCCACATAACACCCTTGTGCTGCTTCGCAGTGGCATGTTTATGCTGAGAGCATGGGTAGGGATTCCTAAAGATAAGAAAATGGATGTTAAAACATTCTGAATTGTTGCATTTTTTGCATGCTGGGGTTGCTTGCCCTCAGTTCCTTAGGGATGTTTTTTCCTGACACTTAAAGTCTTGAATGAAGTGTGACATTGTTTCTTCTGCCACTTCAAGAGGTCCTTCTCCTCTTCCCTCTGGGGAATGGCTCTGTTCTCTATGAAAGAAATAGAAACACCAGATTAACTTTATGGCAGCATTCCTGTAGATATCTCAGGCTGGAAAGGACCCCTAAGGATCATTTGTCCTGCTCCCACCTGCATGCAGGACTGCCTGAGACTAAACCATGAGCCCAGGAGCATCATCCAGCTGCTCCCTGAGCTCTGACAGGCTCAGAGCCATGCCCACCTCCCTGGGGAGCGTTCAGTGCCCAACAACCTCTGGGTGTAGAGTTTTCCTAAAACATCCAGTCCAGGCTTCCCCTGACTCATCCTCATTCTATTTCCCTTTGTCCCTTTTCCTTGTGATGCTTCCAACTCCCCCATCTTTTGCCTTCCTCCCAGTCAATACCAGTTGAATCTCTCCCCTTCCTTGCCCCCCATTCCCTACTCTTGCCCCTCCCCAGCCCTCGCCCTGTTGCCATTCCAGCACAGCATGTCCCGGTGGAACGATGCAGATCTGCGACGTGGTTGATTTTTATTTTTTTTTCCCCTCTCTCACCCCCACACCCGCCCTGCCCAGGGGTGTGACATCCACAGAGGAGCTCTCTATTCCCAGCTGTAACAATAATTGTCTCCAGGAGTCTCAGGTGCTCCCCAGGTGCCAGGGATGTGTCCGGCGTGGGGACAGCAGCACACGCAGCATGATGTGACCGCGGGGCATGACACGGACGAGTGACCCGGCGCTTCCTCGGCCTAGTAACTGGTTTTTTTTTTCCTGGGATTCTTTCTTTCCTTTTTTTTTTTTTTCTTTTCCCCCCCAATGTAGCGGCTGCATTCCAGCAAGGGAAAATTCCACCGACCCCGTTCTCGGCACCACCTCCGGCCGGAGCCATGATTCCGCCTCCTCCCAGCATCCGTAAGTTTGGGGCAGTTTGGGACTGGAATCACACTCTGGAGCTGTATTGCTTGTGTTGTCAACTTGGAAAGAAAAGGCCTTTTAGTCTGAAGCCAAGTTAAGACACCTTGAGCTTGTGCTCCCACAATAGGAGGGGATTCTGTGTAAGAGCAGTTACTGTGTCTGATTTCTGGGGTGCTGAGTTCCTCAGAAGCAGTGAGAGCCCCACATTCCATGAGGGCTCCCATGCAGGTGGCTCCATTAGAGCTGCACAGTGGGTTGGTTCAGGTTGGATTTTCTAAATAGAATAATTTTAGTAAGCTTTTGCCCTTGAGCTGGTGAAGGGCCCAGAGCCCTCCCAGCCCCAAGCCCTATTGTTGGGAGTTCCCTGTGCTGGGTGTGCACAGCTGGAGTTGGTAGCCAGCATATTCCTTCTCCAGTCACTTCCTAGCACCTGGAATCAGGGCTGGAATGGAGGCAGATACAAAGCCACTGAGGCTTTAGTTACTGCCGTGTGCTGTGAATAACTGCCTTGCCCTTTGGTGGCTGAGAGTGCCAGTGTGTAACTGTTGTGTCTGTCCAGCTGGCCCCCCCAGGCCCGGCATGATGCCAGCCCCACACATGGGGGGGCCCCCGATGATGCCAATGATGGGCCCACCCCCTCCAGGAATGATGCCAGTCGGACCTGGTGAGTCTGGGATGGGGTAACTGTGCCATGGGGGCTGGGTGGGAGGTCTGGGTGATGTTTGCTGTCTGTTGGGAGCTCAGTGCTAGGCTGGTCACGCTCCTGTGTCACTGTTAGCCCTGCATGGAGAGACTACAGCAGTTTTACAACCACTTATTAACGTCCCTTTACTCCTCGTTGGGAGTTACCAGCCCCTGTGCAGCTGGAATTACAGCACTGGGAAGTCGAAGCTGTTCTCCCTCTGCCCTGAGCAGTCATTGTTTAGGAGTTTGGTGCCTCCAGGTCTCAGGTTTTGCACAAGGGGCACGTTTTTTGTACTAAATGAATTTTACTCTTTAAAGCGTCTCAGGGGAACATGTTCCAGAGAAACAATAGGCCTGAAAAAGGCTTTATCAGAACTGTAAACGAAAATGTCTTTGATCCATTCCACTCCTGCACTTCCTGGCATTTGAAGAATTCTCAGGGGATATCTTATTGGAGTGGTTCCCAGAACAAATCTACAGGAGCACACACACACATGTGCACTGAAAGTAGTCAAGTGCCTTTGCAATTATTGTCTTGTGCTGGAAAGTGTTCTTAAAGTGTTTTTAAAGGCACAAGATAAATGCACAGTCCATGACACTCAGCAGCCTTGCGGAAATAAATGGCAAAGTGGGATGGAATCCATTATTTCAGGGCTGGGCAGCAGAGCTCCTGCTTTTCCCTGGCAGAGGTGCTCGGTGTTTGTTTGTGGACACATGGGATGGCTTTGCAGCACTTTCCTCCAAATGAACTTTCCAGATCAGTAATTAAGCTCGTGTCTCTCTTGAGGGGCTGGAACTAATTGGTGAGTGAATATTGTCAGAATGGGTGTATAATCCAGGAGCTTGGTTCTTCCTGTGCTGATGGCCGAGCCCCCTCAGGTAATGGAAACCATCTCAGCAGCTGCCAGATCAGAATTTACAGACTTGGAAGGAAAATGGGAGTTCCCTGGAGCAGGGCAAGAGCCTGCCCAGTGTACAGTGTGAAATTATCCCCTGATAGGGTGCTGAGGCCCTGGCACAGAGTGCCCAGAGGAGCTGTGGCTGCCCCTGGATGCCTGGAAGTGTCCAAGGCCAGGCTGGATGGGGCTTGGAGCAACCTGGGATAGTGGAAGGTGTTCCTGCCCATGGCAGGGGTGTGAAAATAGATCTTTAATGTCTATGCCAACCCAAACCATCCATGTTCTACAATGACTAGGCAGTTGGTGGTCCCAAGAGCTGTTCTCTAACTTGTCTTTCCCCTGGCAGCTCCTGGGATGAGGCCACCCATGGGAGGACACATGCCAATGATGCCAGGGCCCCCAATGATGAGACCCCCCCTCCAGACCCATGATGGTGCCAACCAGGCCAGGAATGACCCGTCCAGACAGATAAAGGTGGAGATGAAGCTGCCTTTTCATATTAGGACCTTCCCTATGATAAATGCCACAGACCTGTGTCCCTGGGGTTTTGTACTCGGTGTATGGAGGGACTCTGCTGTCACATCAGCGTGTGGATGGACACCACACCCTGCACTGACTTGTACGAGGCCTGGCTTTTTGGGTGTCTCTTCAGTTGTATTATTATTTTATTTCCCCCTGTTGAATGATACAACAATAAAACATTGCTGTTGTTTCCATACAGACTGAGCCTTGTTCTGGATTGTCCCCTGGGAAGAAAATAGGGGTGGGGAGCAGTGAGGGAAGTTCAGGGCTGAGGGGGGTCCCGGGGCAGCCCCTGGGAATAGGGTCCTGGAGGATCCTGGGGCAGGTCCAGGATGGTCTGGGGTGGTCCTGGAGGATGCTGGGGCAGGTCCTTGGGGTCTGGGGTGGTCCTGGAGGATGCTGAGGCAGGTCCCTGGGGGTCTGGGGGGGAAATCTTGTGTTGGTCCTGGAGTGGGCTCCAGCGGGGGTCCCGGGGTGGTCCCTGGAACTCACGGGAAGGGAGTCCTGGAGGATCCCGGGGTAGCTTCCTGGGGGTCCTGGGTTGGTGCTGGAGTGAGCTCCAGGTGGGGTCCCGGAGCGGGTCCCCGGACGTCCTGGGGAGGGTCTGGCGGGTCAGTGCTGCCGCCCCGTCCCCGCACAGGCCCGGAGCGCGGCTGCGGCGGTGCGGTGCGGTTCAGGCAGGGGGCGGTGCGGGCAGGGAAGGGGCGGGCAGGGAAGGGGCGGGCGGTGCGGGCAGGGAAGGAAGGGAAGGGAAGGGGCGGGCGGTGCGGAGCGGGCGGTACGCGATGGGGTCCCGCCGCCCGCGGGCCTGACCCGCCGGCCCGGCATGGCGGGCATCATCAAGAAGCAGATCCTGAAGCACCTCTCCCGGTGAGCCTCCCGCTCCTCTTCGTCCTTCTCCGCCTCATTCTCCTCCCTATCCTCCTCCTGCTCCCGGGGGGCTGCGGTGGGCTCGGCCCTGAGGGTTTGGGGACAGCCGGGCAGCGCCGCGGGGGAGCCGCCGGGCCCGGGGGGCTGCGGGCGCGTTCGGCTGTGGAGCCGCCGGCCCGGGGGGACTGTCCGGGGGCCGGAGGGTGTCCGGGGGGCTGTGGGGTCCGGGGGCAGCGGGCCGGGCCTGCCGGGAGCGGCCCAGAGCACTCGGAGTGCCCCGCTGTCGGTGTCCCGGTGCCGGTGCCGGCCCTGGGCCGCGGGCAGCGCAGTGGAAGTTCTGAGGCCTGAGGGGAACGTGACCAGCCGCGGGGTGACACCGGCCCTGGGGGTGTTAGCGCTGTATTCCGTCATTTTCAGTGAAGTTCATAAAGGCGCTGAGGAGGAGCGGGTGCTCCGTGCGCGAGGCTTTGCCGGGAAATGCTCTGCTCTGCCCTGCTCGGGGCGGGCCTCGGGACATAGCGGTGCCTCAGTTTCCCTGCCCGCCGAGGAAAGAGCTGCCCGTGTTATCTCATGGATGGCGAGCAGGAACGTGCAGAGTGTCTGTGAGGGTGCGGGGCAGGGCACAGCTCTGTCCTCTGTGCTCCCTGAGCAGCTCCTTTCCATCCCTGCTGCTGGACACGCTCAGGTGCAGAGTGAGGGGCATGAAGTGACCTGTTTGGGCAGCGTGGGGTCAGTGCTGGTGTGATGCACGAATCCCAGCCCTCTGAGGTGGATCCCAGGAGTGTCCCGAGCTCCAGACCATCCCCACACACCCTGGGGAGGCAGGGCAGGGTCTGTCTTGCAGTCACCAGTTGCTCCGTGCTCCAGCTCTCTCTGCACTGTCCCGAATGAGGGATGATGGATCTGCTGCTGGAGCTGCTCTGGGCACTGGGTTAAATGGATTTCTGCTGGACCTGATGTGGATTTCTGCTAGACCTGACATCCCAAGCGTCTGAGCTGTCTGTCTCATCCACCTCACACAGATGTGTTGTGCTCAGTACGGATTCAACCTCCTGGCCAGGAGGTATTGAAGTATTTTATACCATGGAGTGAGAGCAGTTCTTAATGGAGGATGGGACAGAGCTGGGCTTTATCCCTGGGTGCTGCTTCTGTGGGTGTTGTGCTCATGGACAGAGCTCTTTCTTTACATAAATACAAATTTGCTGGTGGTTTTGCTTAATTTTGCTTTTCCATCTCCCCTGCCTTACATTTACATCATGTTCCTGCCCAAAGTGCCTCTTTTTCCCTCTGATTGGATCACTTCTTAGTGTTCATCTGTGTCTCCTTTGGACAGTTCCAAGGAGAACAAAGCGTTCCAAAATATTCAGCATCTCTGCCTGTTTTCCTACTAGCTGCACTTTGTCGTTTGGGTGATTGATCTGATCCTGCCCCTCACTTGCAAGAGGATTGTGGATGTTTTGCAGAAACACAATTTGAATCCAGTTTAATGCTGTATAAAAAAGATTAAGTCTTTTTGTTTCGGTTTTGTTTCCTCCAAATACCTCATCTTCACTTTCCCTTTGGGTTTTCTTCCAGCCACACTCATTTTCCTGGAAGAATTTTGCTACTGAATCATTAATCTGCCTTTATTTTCTGCTCACATTTGCATATGAAGTAATTCCTCGTTCTTTTTGTTGTGTCTCCACTCCGAGTCCTTTCTGCACGGGGGTGTGTTTTTATCCCTCTTCCATGAGGAATTTTGCAAGGAAGCAGTCAGGAGAGGCAGCTGGATCAGGGAAATGTGAATGAGGTGTTTCACCTGACTATTCCTGTGACCCCATGTCACATGTGTGACAGGGTGGCCGCGGTGGTCACGGCAGGGATTGGTACAGCTGGGCTTTGTCCAGTTGTGAAGGTATTTGAGAAGGCTCAGCCTTGTGTTGTGCTTTAGCAGCTTAAATTCCTAGAGCAGGAGAACCTAAAAACTTACGGAGCTTTCGCCATCTGTGCCTTTCACTCCTTTGTCCTATATTTAGCTTGGGAAAGCAAACAGATTAGGTGGTTTCAGTTCTTGCTGCTTCCAGGCAGACACAGGGCTGCAGTGCTGGGGAGGGTTTGGATCCCAGCATCAGGGGCTCCCTGAGAGCTGCCTGGGCACCCACTGCTGGCTCTGAGCATGGTTGTGTTCTCCAGCCTGTAATTATTCATGGAAGCACATCTAATGCTTTAAAATAAAATCAGCGAGCTGTCTTTGCCTCTTCCTGGCCTTGTTTGAAAGTAGCTTCTTCTCATTGTCTTTTTATTTTTAAACAAGTGTTAGCATAGCTGCAGCAGATCCGTGTTCTCAGGGTGTGACAAAGGTCCTGTTTATCCACAAACCCAACTTCATGTGCCACTTTGGGATTTGAGTTCTCAGCACTGCAGTGGAAATCCTTGCCAAAATGGCTTTTATTTAATTTCATTGGAGAGGTTTATCCCCTGCTGCCTGTAACAGCTGCTTGGTGACGTTTTCTTCTGGGACACGTGTTGAAGCTTGTGAGCTTGTGGAGTAACAGGCACACAGGACATGGCTTCCAGAGGAAATGCAACATGCAGTCCCGCTGGGAAGAAATAAAAGCTGGTGTCAGCAGAGGAGCAGCTGGGCTGGGGTTTGGGGCAGGTCTGAACACAGGGGAAGGAGACCACAAATGTGTCTCACTGTGACAGGGGCTCCAGAGAACTGCAGCTGAGGAGTAACTTTGGGAATCTCTGAAAATAGGGTGAAAAGGGAGCAGAGGAGAAATGAGAGAGGAGTTAACAACAGCAGAGGTGGTACCAGAGAGGAAAAGCTGTGTGGAAAATGAGACCTGTTTGCAGAGGAGAGTGCAGAGCATGTGTTGCCAGTCAAGGCAGATGTGTAACAGATGTGCAACACAGAAATGAGGGGGTGGCAGGTTGTGGATTTGGCAAAATGTTCTCAGCACAGGATGGAGCCACCTTTTCAGGTAAATGAGATGGGTTTTAGGAAACAGAATTTAGAAAGATCTTTGAGGACAGAGCAGCAGAGTGGCATGTGCAGGGTGTAGCACTGAGGTGCTTATCAGGGCAGGTCAGGTCCTCAGCCTGGAGAAACAGTGTCTGTAGCTCCTCATAAATGGTGCAGCACCTGAGTGGAGCCCTCCCTCTCTATTCCCAGGGATTAGGCCTTCCATCCCTTTTTCCAGGCTGCCTTGACTCCTGCCCTCTTTCATTTGCAGCTGCACCCAGCCCTTGCAGCAGGTGGTTCGGTGATCAGGAAGGCTCCTGGTGCAGCTTTAGTTTGTTCTAGACCCGTTTGGCAGCAGGACTCGTGGGTGTGGCAGCCTGTGCTGAGCTGGGAGCTCGTGGGCTCCTGGGGGCTGTTGTTTCCTAACTTGGATGTGAGGATCTCGGAATCCCTTCCTGGCCCTAAAGATGCCTTTGGCATTATCCCCTTCCACGCAGTTGTGCTGCTTCTGTGCCAACACAGGGAGCTGAGAGCTGGCTCCCAGGCCCAGCACTGTGTTGGGTGTGAGTCCTGCCTGTTCTGCAGTTGGTCTTGGAGCTGTCTGGGCCTGCATGCTCAGATCTGTGACTTCTTGCCTGCTCCCTGTCCCTCCCCACCATAGGAGACTTGCATTCATGCTAAGGCAGGGCAGAGAAAGGCCATTGTGGTTGTGATTGTTCTGCCAGGGGGCTGAGAGGTTCCCTGGGGTCAGGATGACAGAAATGAGATGTGCTGTCTCGAGGGAACCCATCCCTCTCCTCAGAAAAGGTGGGCAGATGAGAGAGAAGCAGTTCTTCAGCCAGAAAGATGCGATTTGGTCTGTACCATTCAGGAATCATTGGAATGGACTCTGTGGCTTGCACCAGGCAAGTCAGGCCATGTCACCAGCTACGCCTTTGCCCAGCACAGAAGTATGGGGAATTCCCTGAGTCTAAAGAGTGCTTTTAACCCTCAGCTTAGATTTCTTGCCCAAATGCTGCAGTCTGGGCACTGCTGTAAGAGAACAGAGCCTGAATTCCTGCTCTGTTTGCCTCTCCCTTGCCCTGAAGTGTTTTGCAGCATCGCTGCGTGCTCGAGCACTGTGCTGCAGCTGTGCCCTTGCTGCAGTCACAGGATGGCACATGCAGCTCCTGAGGGCTCTGGGACACCCTTGGAGTCAGGAAAAGCTACCACCAATAACAGAGATCTGCTTACTACCAACCGTTCAGGCTTCTCCCAGTTTCCTGACCTTGATTATAAATTACCTGGGAGCAATTTAGCGAGCACGGTGGGTAAAGAGGAAAGCGAAGAAATTGTGTCTGGGAATGGCCTGAGGAAGCTACAAATTCCCGAGTGATTTAGGCAGCAAGACCTCTGACCAACTTTGCCATTTTGGCTTTGGCTGCTTTAATATCCTCCTTTGGTGATGAGGGAAATTTCTGTGATGATCTCTAAGATGATCATTTGCCTAAAATAGGTGTTGCAGCAATGGGAAGTACATGAAACCACAGAGCTGCCAGCTGTTAAACACTGATAAAAACCGTTATTTTTCTGTCTGCACAGCGTCATGCTCCCAACAGTTCAGTCAGCTAATAGTTCCTTGGGTGCCCCAGTGCCCAGGGTGCGTCCAGAGCATGAAGCAGTTTGTGGCAGGACTTTATGAGGCAGTTTATGAGGAGGAAGCTCTGTCAGGTCCCAGCAGCTGCTGCTGCTGCAGCACCAAACCCCTGGTGACAAGCTGGTCTCAGTTCTTACACGCTGTGCCCAGCAAAGCATGTAAAGCTGCATGTAAACCCTTCACTCAATGTTTTCATTTGGAAATTTCTTGTTTTCCTAGTACATTTTGATGGCTTCTTTTACACCTAAAAATTCTAATAGTGAGGAATTCTTGATGGCGAGATGGAACCCCAGTGTGTTACAGGTAAAGTAACACACATCTGCCACTTTTTGTTCAAGACAGGCAGTGGGCACAGACATTTTCCCTTCACAGAGGCTAAAGTCTTCCCTTCTAAAGGCATGGTTGCTGTGCTGCACTTTGCTGGGAGAACCAAGTGGATGGTTTAATGTGTCAGCTGCTGGGTGCGAGGTGTTTCCAACCACCTCTCCTCAGCCCAAGATCTGTGTGTGCTGTTTCTGGAATGTTAAACAGGCTCTTGTTGCAGCAGAGGTAAATTGTACTTCAGTAGCTCAGGATGAAAATGTGGCTGGAGCTCCCTCAGTGCAGCTCTGGGTTTGCAGAGCCCTGCACTGACCTTGTGGAACCTCTCCAGAGCCCTTCAGCCTCCCCTAAGTAAAGGGGCTGTTCAAGGGGCTCTTATTTCTCCTGGACTCCCTGAGCCCTTGCCTCCCCTGCAGGTGCTCAGTTGAATCAGAATTAAACAATAACCTGTTCTTTTCTGCACATTGGAAATGAAAATGCAGATCAGATTGCAGAATGAAGAAGGGGAGCCTTGCACCAGTGCTTGTATTGGGTTTTTTCTAGTTTTCTTTCATCTGTTATTTGCTTGAGGACTAGACTTGGGAAATTCCCTGGCGGGTGCTGAGGGTTTACATTCCGGATTTGGGAGCATGGGGCATCTGGCATTTAAACTTCACTGAGTGTCCAGCCGAGGAGCTGGAAATAGCAAAGCAGCTCCTCAGCGAGGTGTTCAGCCCCTGGCAGAGACCTGGCCTCCTCTCAGATGAGTTCCTGGTTTGCTTTCCAGGGCTCCCAGTATCCAGAGGTGCTGGTGGGTGTGGAGCAAGGAGCCTCTCAGCATTCAGAACGCTCTAGAGAAATATTTGTTGGGACAAGAAGGTGTCCTTAGGGTGAAAGGAGGCTGCAGCTTTCGGGAAGGAGTGAGCTGGAGTTCTGCTTTGTGTAGTGATTCAGTCTCGTGCCTAATCTGCTTGGAAATGCTGATTTCCCCCCGTAGGTTTAATTCTGAATTTAATTCCTAAGCCTTTTCCCCTTAGCCTTGTTGTATTGCAGGAGGTAACACGGAGCCAAGACAACTGATTACTCATCAGGATGTTTTGTGTTTGGCTTCGGGTGGCTGGGAGGCCCAGCCTTTCATTCAGTTGAAGCCTGGAAAAACAGAAAGCTGATAATGGAAAGCCACCAGCAGTGGTGTGTGTGTTCAGGGACACCAGTTGTGCCTAAATCCACCCTGATAAGGAGCGTGGGACTGGCTGGTAGGTACCACGTTACGTTGAAACTGCTTGCCCTGTAACCCAAGCAGGGTGAGTTTATCAGGCTGATTGTCCCCTTGGGAAGGTGTTACTGCCTCCCAGGATGTCTGGGGTGCACAGAGCTGTTCACACATTATGAGATGGTTATAACTGTGGTGCTTTCTGTCCTCTGAACAATTGGGCAGTTTGGTGTTGATCGGATTCCCTTAAACTCTAAATGGCTTTGTGCTAAGTGGGTGTGATACCAACTCCATCTCACACTGTGCAATAATTAGTCCCATCCTCTGCTAATTCAGCGAGTTTCTCTTCCTCCTCTGCAGCTCTACCTCTGTCTGCAGAGCACCTCTGTGCCCACTCTCAGACAGAGTGGTCCCTGCTTACACTGGAAGTTCGAGGAGGTAAAATGGCTTTTCTTCCTGAAAAAGCTTTTAGTTCTTCCTGTGCGTCTTCGAGGCAGCTATTTTTTCCCTTTTTACAGAAGTTTTGATCACTTGCCCAGTTTTATTTCCTCCAAAATTGTTTTTAAGTCCATCCTCAGTCGTGTGTGTTGCACTTAAAGCCTCTGCTGCTGCCCTCCTTGAGAGTAGCCCTAACTGGGGAAGTCACTGACCTTTCCTTTTAGCAGTGGTGAACCTTTTGTTCTAGTAAACATGCTCTTTGGCTCTTGAGATACGTAGTTTCAATTTGAGGTGAAATGTCACATCACAGAAATTTTTTGGTTATGGAAGGTCTTCCCAAGGAAGATGGAAATCCCACTGAATGCCCTGTCCAAAACCAGACTAGGCAAGACTTGAAAAGACTTTCAGGAAGGAGCAAATCTGCATTGGTCAGAATACAGTTGTTGGGGTTTTTTTTCCCATGTCCAATTCTTGCCATAGTTGCTTAAAATACATATTTGTATTCCAAATCAAAGCAGAAAATCCTCATCTCTTCCTTCACTGTGACCCTCGTGGAGGCAAAAACCTTGGCTGGTTTCCCACTGAGCTGACCAGTTCCCCCTCCCTGCCTTACCTGGCTTTGGAGGGACTTTCCAGCTGCTCCCTGCAGCTGTGGCTGGTGTCACAAGCCATGCACTTTCTTCTGCCAAGCGATTTTGCTTGTCGTTAAGCAAAATCAAGGTCACTGGTGTACAGCTAATTAAGTCTCCCATATAATAGCCATAGTGACAAAGGTATTAATAGAAATGCTCATGTGGAGCTGGGGGTGGTGGCTGGGTGCAACAGCCAGTGATGGCTGGGGAACTGCAGGGAGGAGGCTGAGGCAGAAAATCTTGAGTATTTGAGAAGAGGGTTCTTCATCCATTTGGCAGCAGGGTAATGAGACAGGGCTCTGAGGAGAAATTTTATGATTTCAGATGTCTTCTGACATTATCTATCCATGCATTTGCTCGGTTGGAGACAGTGTGGCGAGACAGCTACAAATGTGAACATAAATTTATTTATGATTCTAGCCTGGCTTTGGGCCAGTGGTCAGATTTACCCAAACTCCCTCTTGCAATCAGTGAGTTTGTGGCCTCTGGATATGCAGGCTGAGGAACTGAGCAGTTGTTTTCAGCAGTGACATCATGTTTTGATATATATTCAAGCTGATGATTGAGCAAATAGATTTTCAGGGTTGACTTTTGTCAGGGTAATCCCATCAGGCTCAACAGGAGTGCTGCCCTGTGAGTTTACTGGCTCAGCACTGCTTGACTTCTGTTGGAGCTAAAAAAAAAAAAAAAAAAAAAAAAAAAAGGGCAAACATCCTCCCGTGTCAGTTTTCCCAATAGCCACCATTTTCATTCAGTTTTCCCTAAGCCAGCAGCCCATGCTGCCAAGGACGTTGCTGTGGGTGAGTGTGAATGGAGAGAGCCTGCCAGCAAACATCTGACATTCTGCTCTCACTGCTCATCCTCCCCTGGCACTGACCAAAGCAGTTCCTCTCTGGAAACAACAGAGACTTGGCACCTGGGAACTCTGTGTCCTCAGAAACTCTCACCTGAGGCCTCCTGTAAGCCCTGTCTGACATGTGGGTGGTAAAGTGGCTCAAATGGGGAGGTTATTCCAATGGAAGGTCTGGGATTCCTGTAGGGAGCAGCAGCTGGAAGCAGGGTTTGACAATAGATAACATACCCTAGGAATTTTAGGCTGTGGTTTAAAAGAAAGAATTTGTTTGCATTTGAGATGTATTTTTCCAGAACATGCAGCTTCTGTTGTCCCATCATGGGTGGTGTCTGTGAGCTCTGCTTTGGGGGTGGAATGGCACATTTTGGTGCATCTGGAATGCTTCTTGTGTGGACTCTGGTAGCACTGGGGGTGGGTTTGGTACCTGCTCAGCAGGATCTCTGCTGCCTTTCCCTGGAGATGGTGATAGAGCTGTTTGGTTTGGCTGGATCGAGTTTCATACCTCACTCTGCACGGTGTCCTGTTTCACAGCTTTGGTTCTTCCACGCTGTGCTGGTATTTTTGATACACCTACACACTGAAGGAAAGTGATGCCCTGGGTCAGATATGTGCTTTTGTCGCCTATAATCAAAAGAGAAAAACCCCTTGCAACAGTGTTAGGATGGTAAAGTAAAAAGCAGACCTTTATTTGGAAGCTTCCAGGTGTCCTGGTGGTGATGGGCACACCCAGAATGGAATTTCTACAATTTCACAAGGTTAATTAATTAGGATATCTAACAGGTACATCCAGTAGGAGATTCAGTGGCCCCAGTGACCCATTCCTGGGTCAGTCCTTTGGAGTTGGTCCAAGGGCTTCTCTGCCCCACTTCTTATTATGTCTTATTGTAGGTCCCCTACTTGGAATAAGACTAAACAATATTTCAGGAATGTGTTTAGAAGGTCAGCTTATTGTTCTAAAATCTAGGGGAAAAGGGTAGGAAAAGTACTGGAGCTACAGCCATGCATTAGCAATCTACAAAGCTACAAATATATGAGAAATAAATAAAAAGCTTAGGCATCATTCTCCCCCTTTAGAGACTTGCCAGTGTAGAATTATAGGCAGCACTTGTACTTTTCCTCTGCATTACCAGCTGAAAGCAGCTTCCCCTCTGAGCATGCTTATCCTGGGATGAGTCTCCTAGCCCAGGGATGATCCTTCAGTGCAGGTGTGAGAAAGCTTGGCCAGTGTGAGCTGATCACTGCCCACACCAGCCTGGGAGCTTAAGTGCTTTGCATTTACCTGTCCAGGTTGTGTTTGGTTTATTCTTAGCATCCAATCCCAAGTGGACGTGGTGACATCAGCTTTCAGCAGAGCTGGTTCTCTGATGCAACACAAGGGTGCTTCTGTATTGCATCTGGATGTGTTTGCTCTGATTTTCAGCCATGTCTGGGATTGTGGGTGCTCACAACAGGACTCCAGGCCCAAATCATCTGGATTCTCAGTGCTCCCTGCCCGTAGGAGCAGCTGCTGGGACTCCCTCTGGAATTTTCAGTTTCTTGGTGCAGATGCTGAGAAGCCGTGTTGACCTCAGCCACCTCCCTGGGCGTGTTTAAACAAGAAGCTTCTGTTTAAAGGGAGTGATGAGTTTGGAGGGAATGTGTCAGCCTGAGGTGCTGGCAGGTGTGATGTAAACTTGGTCTGAGCTGCCAGCATGTCCCTTTGGCTCAGGGCAGGGAGGGGACAGCAGGGCACAGGAACTGTCTGCAGGGGGAAAGAGCAGCAGTGGGTAAACTCTCAGCTGTGTGCTGCCCTCTTCTTCCAGCAACGCTGCATCACTAGCGCGGTGTTGACACCAACAGCTCAACATCTGTCAGCCTTTCTCTCCCAACAAAATGTTTGCTTTGGAAAAGACCTTTTGCCCCCGGAAGCACAGGGCTGATGGCTCAGCTGCTGCTCCAGTGCTTCAGCCAGGTTTGTGCTACACCCCGAGCTCCTGCAGCAGCTGCACCCCAGCAGTGTGGCTCAGGTTTCTCCTCTCCTCCTTGAGCTGTGGCTGCTCCAGAAGCCCCTCATGCCTCTCCCAGAGCAGTCCTCACACTGTGGGTGCAGGGACAGAGCAAGCAGAGCAGCGTGTGACTGGGAGCCTGCTCCTGCTTATGCTGACAATAGGGGCTTTCTTTCCATCCTGCTTTCTGGACCACTGTACAGAATGAGAATTAGCACTGGCATGGAGGAATGTGTGAAATAAGCCCTGGATTCAGTGGTGGGAAAGTTGTCTGGTAGGAACTCTTCAAGTTTGAATCCAGTGACATTGGAGTGCAGCTCCCTGCTCCTGTGGTGGCAGCTCCTTCTGCACAGGGGTGAGGTTTGATGGGGACAGGAGGAGTTCTGCTGGCACAGAGGGATTCTCTGACATGGAGAAGTGTTGCTAACACTTGTACAGCCTCTGTGATCTGCTGCCCTCTGAACTGGCTCTTCTGGTTCCTTAGGGGCCACTGTGGTTTTAACGTGGTCAGGCTTTGACACCAGGATCCTCTGCTCTTGAGCAGTCCTGCTGCAAGTGTTTCACCCACAACTCTGAAATCTCGGGCACACAGGGGAGGTGGAACACTGGCAGCCCTGGGGAGGAAGAATTTCAAGCAGAGAAAACAGAGGAGGGAGCTGGGGCAGTCTCTAGGGAGGAGAGTTGCTGCTTGGCCCTGCTGAGCAGAGAGCAGGCTGGGCTGCAAGGGTGGTGTTTAAATGAGACAGCCACAAAAGTCATTCATTAATGATCCTTTGCTTTCCTGGGTGAAAAGAATCTAGAGAATTAAACTTTTCCCCGCTGACATGGCAGTTCTGTGGGGAGTAAAACTGCTGAGCTGTTGGAGTTTGGCTTTGGTTTTCTTTGGTTTTGTCCTAGGGCAGTTTTGCTGGTTTCCAGGATCCAGAGCTTTAGAAGGAATTTTCAGTTTCTCAAACCTGAATTTAGTTTAAAACAAAAAAGTCCTCCAAATGTCGAAGCATAGAGATTTTTTTTTTCTGGAGCAACCAACTTGCCTTGGGTTTAAAAATGTCAGAAAGGGTTTAACAAAACAGCAAACAGACTGGTATTAAAATAACTCTGAAATGCTCCTGCAGTTTCAGCAGCTTTGCTGGGGGCTGTTTTTCGAGTCTCCTCCCTCTTCTCTTGTAGGTTTACCAAGAACCTCTCCCCAGACAAAATCAACCTGAGCACGCTGAAAGGTCAGGGGCAGCTGACCAACCTGGAGCTGGATGAGGAGGTGCTGCAGAATGTGCTGGAGCTGCCCACCTGGCTCGCCATCACCCGGGTCTACTGCAACAAGGCCTCCATCCGGGTGAGCATTTAAAGTTAATCCAACTTTAAATGGATAAAGTTATCCCTTTACAGACAGAATCGCTGAGACTGTCCATGGGTTTGCACTTTGCACACTGAACTCTGAAAAATTCTTCCTCCTTGTGCTTTTTAGAGCAAAAAATTGGGTTTTTTTAGTTGCTACAAGCTGCCAGATTGTTTAACTGCACATGGTACTAACCACAGTTGCATTACATGAACTCGAAAGTTTTAAGGACATCAAAGAGACTTTCTATAAAAGAAATATGATTCTACTCTGCCAAGTGACAGTAAAAATGAGCTTGTCTTACTCATCTGATGTGCTCTGTTTTTAGAGTCAGATCTGCTCAGTTTAGTAACAAACATTTGTTCTCCCTCCTACAAGAACTGCAGAGTGAATGTTGCTGTATGAAAATAAAATGGAGCTTTTTGGTTTGTGCTCAGTCTACAAAAGAATTGTCTGACTCCCAGTAACAGCAGCAGTTAGTTGTGAACTGTTAAAGACCAGGAATGTTCCCCATAGCAGAATTTGACCTGCAGAATATCCATTACTCCTGATGATACATGAGATCCAAAAGCTCAGCTGGGTTTGTAGATCTGGTGTCTGGAATGTCTTTTCCCTGGTCTGTGTCTCTGCTTGACCTGGATACAGTGAGACACTGTGGACGTTTCTCAGAGAAATGGGGCTCAGAGTTTGGGCTGAGATGGTTTTCTGCAGTTTCTGAAACTTTCCAGTGCCAAGATCACTCTGATAACCTCAACTTTATCATTTCAGATCCAGTGGACAAAGCTGAAAACACACCCAATCTGCCTGGTAATGTTGCCTCTTTTGTCTTCTTTTTTTCCTTTCTCCCTTCTTCCTTCCTTCTTCTTTTCTTCGTTTTCTTCCTCACGCCTTTTAATCTCTTCTACTTGAGAAAAATTCTTGAGAGGGAAGCCATCAAGTGCCCAAATTTTCATTGGACCTGAATCCTCCAGGCCCTCAGCACGTAGGGAGCACTGTTTTGCTGTGAGTGCCCTGCCATGCAATCCCCATTTCACTGCAGGATGGAGCTCTCAGGGAAGTCCAGAGCAACCTGCCTGTTTTTTGTTGCTTGTTTTCCCCATGTCTGGGATTTCAGGTTACCCACTGGCACTGATGGTGTGAGAGCTTTAACACATGGAGTGTTGAGACTCCAGAGTTGGTTGTCCCTGCCCTGGAGTCTCACCCCGGGTTGGTGGGCTGAGCTGGAGGCTTGGTGTGGTGCTCATGGTTCCCATGTTGTGTCTCTGCAGTACCTGGACAAGGTGGAGGTGGAGATGAGGACGTGTGAGGAGCCTCGGCCACCCAATGGACAGTCACCCATTGCTCTTGCTGCTGGACAAAGGTCAGACTCCAAACCCTGCAGCTTCTCCCTGACATTCTGCTGGGGTGTTGGGGCTCCTGTTCTCCTTGATTCACCCTTGGCCTCCCTTCTCTCAGGTTTAAGTGCCTCTGGTGTTGCTTATAAACCTCTCTGTGTGAACCTCACCTCTGCCAAGTCTGCCATGACATGGGGGGATCTTCTCTTTGCAGTGAATATGGCTTTGCTGAGAAGGTCGTGGAGGGGATGTTTATTGTTGTCAATTCCATCACCATCAAGATTCACTCCAAGGCCTTTCATGCTTCTTTTGAGCTCTGGCAGCTCCAGGGCTACAGTGTCAACCCCAACTGGCAGCAGAGTGACCTGCGCCTCACCCGCATCACGGATCCACAGAGGGGAGAGGTGAGGCCTTGGATCACAGAAGAAAAATGTGATTAATGATTTTTCCTTGTTTCATTTCATATCTTCTGAGTGTTCCTCTTTTTTTTGTTTTCAATCCTTAAAGTTGTGAAAATCTCAGCGTTTTTCTGGTTTTCTCCTCCTGAGCAGGTTCTGACATTCAAGGAGCTCACCTGGCAGACCCTGCGGATAGAGGCAGATGCCACAGACAATGGTGATCAGGATCCTATCACTACTCCTCTGAGGCTCATCACCAACCAGGGGAGGATCCAGATCTCTCTCAAGAGAAGGGTGAGAGTCTTCTCCATGCTTTGCTGCAGAGATGATACATATTTCCTCCCACAGTCCTCAACAGCCCTTCTCTCTCTTCAAAAACGTTGAGCCCAAACTGATGTATCTATCTATGTTTTCTGTCAGAGACAGCTGTGTTCTTACCAAATGTCAAAGCAGTTTCTTTCCCAGGGGAGGATATCGTGGATGGAGTGAGTTTTTCAATCCATTTGAACATCCCAAGGAGAGCTGTCATCTCCTTACTGGGAGCTGAAAGCTGGCAGCCTGATTTTTAGCTCTCAGTGGAAATGTGATGATAAAAAAAAAAAAAATTAAACAGTGAGCAATTTGTCTCCTAAAGAGGAGGTGGTCTTGACTGCTTTCCATCTGAGAGGAGGTGCTGTGGACGTGCACCAGATAACATCTCTGAGAGGACTTTCAGAGCAGCCTCCCTTCTTTCTCCTTCTGTGTTTTATGAAGACTCTGTGCCTGTAGAGGCAATTTTTGAAGTCCTGACTCCTTCCTTGCTATTTCAGACCAAAGATTGCAACGTGGTGGCCTCCAAGCTGATGTTTCTGCTGGATGACCTGCTCTGGGTGCTGACAGACTCTCAGCTGAAAGCAATGATGAAATATGCTGAGTCTCTGAGCGAAGCCATGGAGAAATCTGCTCAGCAGAGGAAAAGCCTGGCACCAGAGTCTGTACAGGTGAGTGAACTTGGATGTTCATCTGCCAGAGAAAAGGACAGTCTGTGTTTGTGTGACATCTGGCCCATGCTCACAGCATTTTCCCTGGTGGGAACTCATGGTGTCAGGTCAGTGTCACAGAGTCTGTGGGCTGCTGTGG
This sequence comes from Entomyzon cyanotis, assembly GCA_024500445.1. Classification (NCBI taxonomy): domain Eukaryota; kingdom Metazoa; phylum Chordata; class Aves; order Passeriformes; family Meliphagidae; genus Entomyzon; species Entomyzon cyanotis. The sequence continues at coordinate 3,167,686 of JAKEPQ010000908.1, read as the reverse complement.
GGTAATGAAGTGACCAAAGGAGGGGGATTGATTGCCAATAAAATATGTTTTCCAAGTCAAGGGTATTTCCAAGTCAAGAGTATTTCTGCTGGAGTTGGAAGCTCTGGGGGAGCAGGAATGCACATGTAGTGCAGTGAGGTTGCATAGGAGGGATGGGAAATATTTGGCCCTTTTTGCCCAGGAATCTTAAGACATCTTCCAAGAGAGGTGCATGCAGCTGGCAGAGCCACAGACAAAGGGTTTAGCTCATGAGAACACAGGAAAGGATCCAGATCTTGGGAATCCCAATTCAATTCCTATAAACTAATGCCTTGCAGGCTGGAAGTTTGCATGAGTTGGTTAATTGCTTTATAACTTCTCTGTTTTCCCTCTCTGAGTTCTCACTGAGCTTGTCTCCCTCCCACAGATCACCCCACCTGCTCCCAGTGCCCAGCAGTCCTGGGCTCAGCCCTTTGGAGCTTCTCCCAACGCCACCAGCATTGGGCAGTACTTTGACAAGCACGACATGAAGGAATCCTCCTACCACCTCCTCATCTCCCGCCTGGACCTCCACATCTGTGATGACAGCCATGCCAGGGAGTCAGGTCAGGAGGAAGGAAATCAGCAGCAGAGGCAGCAATTTTCTCTCTGGAAAGGAGACTGGGAAGCAGTAGGGTCTTGCAGTTTGGGATTTGAGTTTCCAGGTCTGGTTCTCACTATTTAAACTGTTGGCCAGTTGATTCTGGTGGCATTCTCCTTGTCTAGGACAAGATTTGGGTGCAGATTCCTTATCTTGGCCATGGTGTCAGTCAGTGGTGGCAGTCACAGGTTCTGAATTCTCCTGGATCAGGGCTCGGATTGCAGAGCTGACCATGGTTTCCTCTGCTCTGTTCCCCACAGGTGCTTTGAAGCATGGGATGCTGGGAGGTGCCATTCAGCTGACCTTCAGGAGGATGGCTTTTGACTATTATCCTTTCCACAGGGCAGGTAGGGAGCCTGTGGCCTCACAACTTGAGGAGGGGGATAAAAAGGGAGTTTAAAGAACAGTCCTGCTCTGTGACTTCAGGCTGGACTGGAAGAAAGAAACCTAATTTTTAAAGCCAGGATGTTTGCTTTCCTGCAGGAGATGCCTGCAAGCATTGGGTGAGGTACAGTGAAGCAATGGAGACACGAGGACAGTGGGCTAAGAAGTTGGTCAGTGAATTTCAAAGCAAGATGGAGAAGTTTTATGAAGAAACAGACCCCATGTTTGCCAAGACTCCACTTTCCCCCTTCAGAAGGAAACCAGGTAATGGTGTGAGATAAAACCAGTGAAGCAGGAGGTGGTACCAGTTTTGCTCCATCCAGCAGTATCTCTAGTTGCCTGTCCCCAGTTGAGCAGGCTGATTTTTTGGTGCAGGAATGCACAGCACTCTAAAAATCATAAATATAATGGCAAAGGAAAGCAGCTGGGATAGCACTGCAACAAGGATGGACAGGCTGCAGTGATCCCTTTCCTGGATTATTGTAGAGTTTCTCTATAGGTGAATATATAAGGATGAAATTAAATACTTCAGACCTGGCTGAAGGATGTGCTCCCTTGCCACAGAACAGACTCACCTTTCACAGCATTCTTCCTTCAAAAGTCCTGAGTGTTTTTCCAGCTCAGCTATGTTAATTTTGGGGCTGTTAGTTCTGCTCAGTGAGCACAGAAGTGTCAGCATGAATGGTGCAAAGGAGGTGATTAAAACCCTGCTGGTTCTGCCTGTCTGTCCCCACAGAGCCTCCCCAGAGCCCCCAGCAGAGCCCCCCAGAGAAGGGCCGAGCTCCTCCCACGAGTCTCCCGCGGCTCCGGCACCCTCCCTGGCACCGGCTGCGCTCCAGCTGCGTGGTGGTGAGAGTGGATGACCTGGATGTGCACCAGGTAGGGAGCTCAGCAGGGCCTGCAGATGGCAATGGCACTTTAAAAAAGAAAATTTCACCAGATATGATTTGAATAAATCATGCAAATCCTATGACATGCAAAACACTGCCCAGGGAACTTAAATGCTGTTATGATGTTGCCTGTAAAAGTTTTAACCCAAGAATGGACTGCTGATAGTTTTCATGTTCAGAGGGAAATGGATAACCCTGGGTTTCTGCCCTCTGTTGCTATCTAAGCTCACACCAAGCATTAGGCAGGCCCAGTGTAAAGCATTCCATGCCTTTGAGAAGTCAAGATGTGGATTTTTGGCAGAGGAGGCATAGGTCTCACCTCAGGCTTTCTCCCCTGGGACAGAGTGTCCCTAGCCTGGATCAGGCCCTGCATCTATGTGCCCTGTATCCACCCAAGAGCTGGCTTTGCTCATTGCAGCACCAGATACTATGATGGATTTGCCAACATGTCCCTGATCTTGCAGGCAGCTGGAATAGATTTCTGTTCTGTTTGCTCATGTCACCTAATTCTGCTGGTCACAGCTCTTACTAGCATGACAGGAGGCATAAAGAACTAAATTCCCTCAAAGGAGAGGAGCTGGCAGTATCAGCAGGTGGAAGAAAATTATGTTTTTGCTTGAAAGCAGTGTATGTTTGATGTGTAAATGAGGTGGATTGAATGCAGGTAACTGTGGGGTCACTGGGACACTTGGGTTTGCCAAGTCTGAGTTCTTCACAACTCCATTCCATTCTGTTTCCAGGTTTCTACAGCTGGGCAACAAAGTAAGAAACCCTCCACCTTGGTTTCATGTAGTAGAAAAATCTTCAAACTCCCAGATCAGGTCTCTGCAATCCATATTGAATTCACAGAATATTACTTCCCAGACAATCAGGACTTTCCAGGTAATACATCAAGGTTAGCACCTTCTTTCACAAGCTTCTTAAAGAGTCGTCAATTGTTTAGATGTGTTTACCGTGTTAGATATTCTCTGTCCATTGCTTTTTTAGTTTTTTGATGCTTGCCATCCTATTCTTTTTTTTTTTTTTTTTTTGCCTGTGGGAAGGTGGGATAGAGTTTGTGCACAATGTGCTTGCAGGAAGGAATTGCAGCAGCTGCTGTCTGCCCACTTCTTGGGGTTCAGCCTTATTGAGAGCACTGTAGCAGGGCCATGGGGTGCTCTGGGTGCTCACTCAATGGGATCACCTCATTTCTCTGGGTGCTCCCCATCAGAGATGTGTCTCCCAGGGGTGGTGAAGCCCCTGCATTGGTGCTGTCAGTGCAGGTTCTGCACAGAGCTGCAGAGCACCTGAGGTGCCTTTCCTGCTATCATTAATCTGTTCCCTTCTAGTTCCATGCCCAAACCTGTACATGCAGCTGAACGGCCTGATGCTTACCCTGGACACACCAAGTGTGCTCTGGATAAACCTCTTCTGCCTGGATCTCTATCGCAGCCTGGAGCAGTTCAAAGCCATCTACAAGCTGGAGGACTCAGGAAAGAGGGATGAGCATGTGGATGTCCGGCTGGATGGCTTCAGGCTGAAGGTACCATTCCTTTCCTTCCTTTCCCAGTCTTCAGAGCTCTCTCTGTGAAAGGAACATGATACCAGGACATAGCTGGAGTTCAAAACAAGGAAACAAATCTGCTGCCTCCCTTCTGTCTGCTGCTGTTTGGTTTGTGAGCAGAAAAGCTGGTGCTTTGTAGGGACTGGAGTTCTCATCCAGGATAGGCCTCTGCTATTCCTTTCTCACCTTTTCCCTTGTCGTGTCTCTCTCTCCCCTGCAGCTCAGCATCCCTGTGGATAAGAAGGTCACAGACCACCGGGACCGGCCACGGGCTCTGTGTGTTTGCATGTCAGAGGTGACAGCCACCAACACCCGCCACGCTCCCTCCTGCAGCTGCCAGGACCTGCAGAGCCTCTTCCGTCAATTTGCAGGGTCTGAGTTCTTCCACTCCAGCTACGCTGAGTTCCCCCGGGAGCAGGACAGATTCAGCCTCCTGCACACCCTGTTCCTGCGCCACGCCTACGAGGTGGATGGCAGGCCACAGAAGCACCCAGGCTTTCGCCAGCTGCCTCACAAAACCTCTGCCTCTGAGGATCTATGGTCAGTGAATTTCACTGAGCTCTCCCTGGGCTTCGAGGGGGCTGAAAGCTCCAAGGGCAGAGCCCTTAGCTTTATTGACCCTTTTCCCCTTTCCATATGGGCCTGCCTGCCCAAGAGGTGGGGGCAAGCTCAGATGTCTAAACGACAGGAACTGGCCGCTTCTGAGGTGAAAATCAAGCCTTCTGCCAGCTTTAGCAACCACTCCAAGAATGAGAACCTTTCTGGAGAGCGTGGTGTTTGTCAAAGGTCAAAGACTGACCAGGATCTGAAGAATATCTACAAGGCTCCAGACACGATGGATGTCTTGGGAGAATCTGACTATGAAGTTGATGATGGAGTGGACAGTAAAGAGCTGGAAGCCTCTGCTGATATCCATGTGCTCATGTCCTCCTCTGTCCATGTCAAAATTCGGCTCAATCACTACCAGTACTTGGTGCTGCTCAGGATGAAGGAAGTTCTGCAAGCACTGCAGGAGCAGCTGGCCCAAGATACCCAGGAAATGACTGGGTCTCCTTTAGATTCCATGTCTGCTTGTGTGGGAGTCATGTTCCACAGTGCTGAGGTGGCCCTGCTCATGACCCCTGCTCCAGGGTCTGTCTTGGAACCCAGATCCCTGGACTCAGACACAACCAGCCTGATCGAGTCCGAGCTGTCTCCTTCAGACAGCAAGGAGGGGCTGACAGCTGAAGAGAAGGAGCTGAAATCGGAGAGCAGTTCAGAGAAGGGCTTAGGCAGCACCTCAGAGCTCCCAGAGGACAGTGGCATCCAGGACACATCCAGTGTCTCACTGGAGAGGCTCCCAAGATCGGCGAGCGATGGAGCTCTGAGTGCAGCTCCCCTTGGTAAGGGCGCAGAGGAGAAAGGCTTGATAGAAGAAGCACACGAAGCTGTGGAAGCCCTGGTTGCAGAAAAACCAGCAGAGACCAGCAGCCACCCTCAGAGCCCTCCTGCTCTCCCTTCCAGCCCAGCCTCGGACACGCAGCCTTCGGGCAGAGGAGGCGTCACCCTCAATGGCCAGGCAGAGCTCATCCCACTGAGGAACATCGAGGTGGAGCTCTCCAGTGCACTGCACATCACCAAGGACGCCACAAAGGAAGCTCTGCATGCCACCATGGACCTCACCAAGGAGGCCATGTCCCTCACGAAGGATGCCCTGAGCCTGAGCCGGGACAAGATGACCTCCACCATGCAGAGGATGCTCTCCCTGCCCCCAGCCAGGTGAGCAGGATGGGCTCCTGGGCTGCAGGATGGGGAAACAGAGGCAAACTGCCCCCTTCTTTCCATTTTGTTTGGGTTGGAGATGGGTTAAGCCTTCATCTCTTGGGGCTGGTCTGAGGATGCTGAAGTCTGAATCGCACGTGATCAGAGTCCATCCTGAATCTAATCTGAATAATCTGCAGGCTCAGCTGCCTGTCTTCATCACTGGCTTTTGTTGTATTTTTTTGTAGGGATTCTGTGCCCAAAGCAGAGGAAGGAGCAGTGACCCCAGGTGGGGCAGGCAGTGGCCGGATGCGTTTCTTCTCCATGAAGAGGACCTCATCCCAGCACTCCTTTGACACCACATCCGTGGATGGGAGTGGCCCTGAGGATGGGCTGTCTGTGGACAGTGATGGCAGTGATGGCTTCGTGATGCTCACAGACTCTGGTAAAGCCCTTGGCTTTTCCTCTCTCCCACCCTCATCTCACAGTGGTGAACCATGCTGTGTTCCTATGGAATCACTTTTTCTGCTCCTTGGTTTTGAAGGTCTTAAGGAGTTCCCTCACTATGGCTCTTTCTGCTCTTTTAGGTGCCTTTTCTTTGAGATCAGGAGTGTAAATGGGTGTGGGGTGAACCTGCACATCCCAGTGGTGTCCTGAGGGCTGTAGGGGCTGTGATGTGCTGGGGGAGAGTGGTACAGAGTGTTTAGGAAGGGCTGGTTGGATATAGGGTACTCTGAACATCTTTTCACTTCACCCCTGTATTGCTTAAACTCATCTGAGGAGCTGGAGAGAGCTCTTCAGAGAATAGTAGCTCCAGAGAGACCAGGGATTCAGGCAGATGCTGACATCAGGAGTTCTCAAAACCAGAAAAAAAAATTGAATGGAGTTATTTTTATTTCCATTTCAGAACCCAGCCTGGACCCTCTTCCCTCAGGGCAGCTTCCCCCAGCCCACAATGACACGGGCAGCAGAAGCAGCCTGGTGGCAGAGGACGAGGGTGGAGTGTCTCCTGAGGTGAACAGCTCCACGTCCCAGAGTGAAGACCCCAGTCTGCAGCTGGTCAGTCCCTGGCACTGGGATTCTGTCCCTGAGGGGTTCTGGAAGGAGGTGTTTGCTGTGACCAATGACCTCCTGGTGGCTGTTTCAGGTGTCTGTCCTGGTGCTGAAGATGAACGATGTGAACTGTGCAATGGAGGTGCAAGGGGATGATTTGTCTGTGGCTGTACGAGTGATGACCGTGGTTCCAGAGCAGCTGAACAACGTTGGGATGTGGCAGTTCCTGCGTGGCTACGTGGGTAAGGCACTGCTCTGGGGCTCAGCTGCTTTTACAGCTGCACTGTTAGAACTGGCTTTTATACCAGCCTCCCTCAGGGAATATTCCATTAACTGTGGCCTCAGTGATCAGGGTGGTTAGGATTGAATACAACTCATGTGTGAGGTTTCAGATCTGGCACTTGAAAGATCAGGCTCTGTGGTGCGTACTTACCATTGATGGGGATTTTTTAAATTGCTGCTAGGATGCATGAAATGAATCGAAAGAGTGAGTAAAGCTATCTAGGGAAACCCTGAAGTTATTCCCGCTCTGAGAAAAATGCTTTCGGTCTACAGGACTTCCCCTAAATTTGAATTAGAAAAAACCCAAACCAAACCTAAAACCACTCAACCACACCCCCCCATTCCTCCAAAAAAAATGTAACACAAAACCAAAAGCAGCTCCAACCCCAAACCTGAAGTGAAAGTGTGAGCAGTTCCCAGGCTGTTGATCCTGCCTTTCCCAGTCCTGCCAGTGGCCACGGTGGGGCAAAGGGATGAGGAAAGGTCAGTCAGCTCTGGAGAGTGAGTGGGACACTGGGTCAGCTCCTGCACATGTAAAATGGGAGCCAGTTTTAGGGTGTGGTGAGACAGGGATGCACCTGGGCCCTTAAATGGTCCAGCTCTGGTGCCAGTTGTGTGATGTGGGCTTTTAGTCCTTTGAAATTTGGATTTATCTCACGTGAGGGATGACATCAGACTGAGGTCACTTGGCTGCAATTGGACAGAAATGAGCTATCTAGGATGCCCATTTTGAGTTGATACCTCATCACTGGCGTCCCTTTGTGCAGTGAGATCTCTCTGCTCCAGCTCTAGGGGATCCAGGTGTGGAGAAGCCTGCAAGCCCTGAGCCCAGGCAGCCCCACCCCGAGGTGTGCCTGCGCCTGGAGTCAGGGCCATGTGCAGCCGTGCACTCCCCGCTGGCCGAGCGCAACGGCTTCCTCCGCATGCTGCTCCACAGCAGCTCCACCGAGCTCTGCACCTCCTGCCTCACCAGCCTCGGACCCTTCCTGGAGGATGAAATCATCCCAGAGGTGATCCCCATGGAGATAGAGGTCGTGGATGCCAAAATCACGTTGAAGGTGAGAGATTCCCCCCCCAGAGCAGAGCTTGCTTGTGAGATTGCCAATTGCAGGATTGGGAAGGGATGCTGTGGGATTGCTGGGGGTGTCTGTAGAGCTTCTCTTCTCCTGAAACTGTTCGGTTTTGCTTCTAAAAGCTGCCCTAGGGATGAATGAGGAGCACAAGGGAATGGTGTACCTGTACACCTTGTACCTAAAGGCAGGTACCCCTGTGAGTCTGGCAGTGTTGCCAGTCAGGAATGCTGCTCCTGAGGAGGCTGAAAGCAAGGGGAGTCCTTTCTAGAGCTGCCGCAGCAGCTCACCCCTTCTCTGCTTTGTGTTTTTTCAGGATGACAGCCCCGCGGTGTACCCCACCTCCCCTGGCCCTGTCCCCATCACCTTGGCAATGGATCATGTCGTGGTGAGGCGCAGGGATGACGGTGTCTTCTATCTCACAGGTGAGCAACATCCTGGTTTTATTGTCCCTCTGCCCCCCCAGGCTGTGCTGGAGGAGACTGGGACTGAGGTGTCATGGTTCCTTCAGGGAAGGATGGGCTCTGGGGTGGGAGCAGTCACTGCCTCTGTTCCCTGGTGTGAGAGTTTGTACTTGGTGTTTCCTTGAACACACACACCGGATCCATTACTGCCTTTTAATTTCTCCATTTTAAAAGGGGAAGGAGAATTTTGTTTCCCTGTTAAAAAAGGGAGGGGAAAACAAAAAAAAGGGAAAAAATTAACTGAAGTTACTCTTTTTGTCCTGAGAGCCCTGTTGTGCGAATGTCCACACCTGAGTGGGTTCTGTTGCTTTCCAGCTTCCCAGGGGAAGGATTCACCAAAACAGGAAAAACCTGTGTCAGTCCCTGAGGAGCAGAAGGCCCCAGCAGAGTCTGTCTCAGCAGCCCCAGCAGCAGGAGCACGTGGGCTGCAGGTGAGTCACTGCTGTCTGGACAACAGAGAGCTGGAAATTTTCTTTCGCCGTCATTGTTTGCAGTCCTTGGCAGGTGTGGTGAGCTGCAGGAAGGGAGTGCCCCGAGGAGCAGCCTGTGCCTCCTCCTATGAGTGTTCTGAGGAGTGAGGGCACTTTTCCCAGCATGAACTCACTTGTTCCCTTTCAGAATTTGGTTGGGTTTTTTTTTTTATTGGCTCCATCTTCCCCACTGCGTCCACTTCCTTGTAAGAAAAACAGGAATCGAGAGGTTCCCACAAAGAGAAGTTCTGTCAGTGTGGTTGTGTCACACTGTGTAATTCACCTCAAAAGCTCCTGTTTTGGTTTTCCTTGGAGCAGCTCACTGTGTACCTTGAAAACTCCTGCCTTGTTTTCTGCTTGTCTCCTGTAGCTCAAGCAAGTGCCAGAGTTGCAGAGGGAGCTCCAGACTATGAAACTGGCCCTGGCAGAAGCCAACATGGACAAGGCTCGTCTTCTGCAGGAGATCAGGAAGTACAACCCCCTGTTCCAACTCTGACGGTGCCGGCACTGCCGGGGACAGGGGACCAGCACCAGCACCAACAGGGCAGGTTTGGTCTTTTTGCTGCCAAACAGGTCCAACTGCCAGACTGAAACCAGCTGGGACTGCAGAGGACTGGGGAGAGGGAGGGAGGGAGGCCTGGCTGAGACAAGTGGGAGGAATAAGGAGTTTTGTTTGCTCTGGCCTGGGAGTGCTGCTCTGAGCCAGGGCATGGTCAGCCTACAAACTCCAGGTCAGATGCTGGGGGAACACCCCATATATCCTCATCTGTGGGTGGCTTTCAGCCTCCACCTTTTGAGGTGACACCTGGAGATGGTCCATGTTGGGGTTTCTGCTGGTTTCACCCTTCCTTGTTGTGTTCTTGCCCAGTCATGCTCTCCTGGGGCCACAGCAGGAGCAGGGTGGTCACTGCAGCACCTGGGCAGTGACAGGACAGTGGTAGGAGGGGTCAGGGCTCTGCTGGGAGAGCAGGGCTGTTGTCACCTGGAAGCAGAGATGGGATTTCCCACTGTGGAGTGAGGGCACACAGCTCACTATTCCCTCAAGAACAGGGTCAGGATGGTAAAGAAATTCCTTCAGATTTCCTTTTCCACCAGTAATTTCCTTGTGTAGAGATGGATGCAATGGATAGAGTGTATGAGACTTAGTCCAGTTCCTTCCCACTTAATCCCACAATATTTGGCTTTATTGGTGCAGAAACACAAAAGAATTAATCCCTTACAAAGCACTGTTTAAACCTTAAGTTTACTATCAAAGAGTGGGGTGAGGGAAGTTGGCTCAGTGTCAGGAGATGACTTGGGTGTTTTTTGGGATGCACCTTGTCCTCAAAGCTTTGTGTGCCCAAGTTCCCCCATGGGGAGGGGGAGCAGCCGTGGCTGCTGAGGAAGGAGCTGTGGGGTTTTCAGCACTGGGTGGAATCTCTCAGCAGGGCTGAGGGGTTGCCTGGGATGGGACATGTTCCAGCACCACCTGCCAGCCCTGTTCCCAAAAGCAAAACACTGCAACACAGCCATGTAAGCACTGCTGGGAACTGCCCAGAGCCCACAAGCAGAAGTTGGATTTTGTTTCACCAAACCTTTGTGCTGCTCCCTCTCCCTGTGGGGAGCAAGAGCTCTGAGAACTGCTTTCCTGAGGTGGAATGCCATGGTATTCCTGCTTTTTCTTCATTAATTGCTTGAGAATGGGAGGTTTCTCTTCTGCTTTTTCAAATTTTCATGACGTTTTGTGTGAGTAGGGGAAGGAGTAGGGTGCCAAGGGTTTACCCAGCCCTGGTGCTGACCTGCAAGGTCCCACAGCTCCTCCCACGTGTGCAGGCTGAGCACAGCTGGGGCCAGGTTGTTTACAGCAAATTTCTTGCTCCAGCAGCGTAAGTCAGTGGGTTTTGTTGAAGAATTCAAGCATTTCCTTTGCTTTGAAGTCCCAGTAAAAAGGACTGTAACCCAAAACCCACACACGTGGGAGGACAAAAACCTCCTGGATCCCCGCAGGTCATAAATATCAAAGTTTACTTTGTGGAGCCTCTTATTTAAGGATTCTTCTCTGTTCCAGTGAGAGCCCAGGGAGTCCTGCCCAGCACAGGTGCTGTGGGAGAGCAAGTGGCCTCAGCACCTCTCACAGGGCCAGGAGCAGCTCCCAGGGCTCCTGGAAGGGGACAGGGGGAATGTGCAAATCTGAACTTGAATTTGAATTTTAGGCAGTATTGGAACTTTGCTGCAGTTTGTTTTCACTGATGCATTTATTGGTTCTATGAACCACGAGCGGAATTAAACTCATTAACCTCCTTCCAGGCTTGGGCTTCTTTTCCTGCTTTTCCCTCCCAATCCCTTCCCAACAGTGCTGGGCAGCTCCTGGATTTGGAATTACAGCTGAGCCCCAGCTCCCAGCACATGAGGAACATGTGCTCTGGGAGCACCTCAGGTTACACAATGAACAGGTCCCAGCCATGCTATGAACACAAGAATAAGTTTAATGTACAAAAAAAGCCACACATCTGGGCACAGCTGGCACATCTGGGCCAGCAGGAAATGCTCTGCAGCCTCTGGATGTTCCTCTCCCTGCTGTATTGAGGCAGAGGAGCCCTGGAGTCCAGGTCAAGGGTGGATCCCACAGGGTGAGGACAGCAGAAACATCCTTGAGGTCCCACAGGCTCCCCCAGAGGGGCCTTATGGAAGAGTCCACTTGGGAACATCCTTCAGGAAGCTCATTTCAAGCTCTCTCAGTGGAAGATGATCTTCTTGTACTTGGAGTTGGGGATCTGCCCCCGTGCCTTGAGCCTCCGGACAGCCTCCCTCATGTGCTTGGGCTGCAGGGGGGCAGCTCCCCCCACTTCTCACACACGTCCAGAGCTGGACAACAGACAGAGAGGTCATGTCAGGGGACACCCGAGCTCTGCCCATCCCCTGCTGCTGCTTCAGTGCAGTTGGAAAGGGAGCAGGTCATGTTTGTGTCAGAAATAAACCTGCTCCATGAGCTGCTCACTGACAGGACTCCCAGGGCAGCAACGAGGACAAATGGCTTCTAAAGCACTCAGCCAGCATGGAGATGCTGGATCCAGGGAAGGGATGAGCTCAAAGCCTCTGCTCTGGAGCCCCTGGGACAGGGTGGGCTTGGGGGCCTCACAGCACCCTCCCAGCTGAGCAGGAAGAGTTGGGTCAGCTCCCAGCCTGTCCCAAACTGATCCCAGCTCCTCCCATAAAGGAACACTGGGGCAGGTTAAGAGGCTTAAGGAACTGCTTTGTCCCTGTAGCACTAATGAGATCCTCGTTATGCCGCTGCTCTGGGGCTGAGGGACAGAGGTGGCACTTCAGCTTCTCCACCTGAGGAGGAGCAGCAGCAACACTGGTGGGATGGATCAGAGGGGCTGTGGCAGCATCACTGGGCTCTGCTCTGAACCAGAGCTACTGCTGGAAGGGAGAACCATGGAATGCTCGGTGCTGTTCCATGTCCTGCTCCAAGCAGGGAATTCACCGTGTCACTCAGCAGGTGCCACTCACCTTCCTCCACCACCTCCCCAACAAACACCTTGGAGATGCCAGACATGGCGATGACGACGTTCTGGGACACGGAGGTGCCAGTGATGGACTGGATGAGCTGGGACAGGGACAGACGGGGACAGTCAGAGCCACAAACCTTGTAACTCGTAACATCTCGGCCCCACCCAGCCCCCTCGGGCGCGCTCAGGGCAGAGCCTGAGCTGCAGCACCAGACTCTGGTGGGGGGAATTGAGCTGGAATCCACCGGGATCAGCTGTCCCGGGACAATGCCAGCAGAGCTCCAGGAGGGTCCCGGGGAGCCCCCAACCCGCCCTGCTCGAGACCTCCCTGCCCCTCCCGTACCCGTTTGATGGCAGCCTTGGGGAAGGCCGAGCGACGATACATCTCGTAGCGGTTCAGCTGCTCCTCAGAAAAGGAGGAGACCAGGATCCTGCGGTGGAGAGAACGATCATTTACAGCCGTGTAAAGCCCTCCCGCGGTACCAGCCAGGCCGGGAGGAGAGCGGAGCGCTGGGCTGTACCGCGGGGTGGCAGGGGGATCGGGAACGGCGAGCTCGGCACCGGGGACACGATTCCCGCACTCCCGGGACACTCACTGCATCTTCTGGATCTCGTCCTCATCCACTTTCTGCTTCTTCTCCTTCCGCTCCTTCAGCTCCAGCTTCACCTTCCTGGCGGCGCACGGCTGCAGCCCCGCGTCCTCCCCGTCCGCCGCCTCCCCCTCGGCGCTCCTCACCTGCGCGACACGGCAGCGCTCGCTCTGCGGCCCCGCGCTCCGGCCCGGCCCCGCTCCCGCTCCGCCTCACCTCCCCGTCCGCCACCTCCGCCTTGGGCTCGCCGCCACCGCCGGCCTCCCCCACCTCGCCCTCTCCCGCTTCCTCCGCGGCTGCCGCTTCCCCCGCCGCCGCCGCCCCATCGCCCGCGGAGGGCGGGGATGGCCGTGCTGGCGGCGGCTCCGGGACAGCGGCGGCACCGAGCGGCTCCCGGGCCGGGTCCGCCATGGCCGCGCCCGCCGCGCCTCCTGATGACGACACACACCGCGGGGGGCGGAGCCTATCGCCACGGGAACGGTGACGCTGGCGGCTCGTGATGACGCACATTCACCGGTGACGCGGAGGGCAGGCGAGTCTGTAGTCATGGCAACGGAGATGCGACCGCACCGCCTGATGAGCAAGTAATTGCGAGCGCCGCGCCGGGGGGCGGTGCCTGTCGCCATGGTAACAGCGACTCGGCAGCGCATCCTGATGACGCACATGGGCGCCGCGATGGGGGCGGAGCATGTCGCCACGCCAACGGCGCCGCACCGGCGCCTCCTGATGACGCACAGCTACGGGCGCCGCGAGGGGCCGCGCGGGGCTGGGCCTGTTGCCATGGCAGCGGGGCTGTGCAGGGGGAACTCCGCGGGGCTCAGCTCCGGGCCCGGTGCGTTCGGACCGACCGGCCCCGCTCCAAGCCGCTGTTCCACAGCCGATCCCTCCTGTGGGACAGAGGTCCGGAACATGGGGTTAGCGCGGCCCGGCAGGGGGAAACTCCCCAGACCCGCCCAGAACCAGCGCGGCTGAGGCACCAGCGCCGCGCTCGGGGCGGGGCCTGCTCTAAACCCCGCCCACAGCCCGCCCCCTCCCCAGGCCCCGCCCCAAGCCCCGCCCCTCTGGCTCTGCCCCTCAGGCCCCGCCCCGCAGCCCCGCGCCCCGCCCCGGAAGTCGCGCGCTGCCCGGGCCGCGCCGGCCATGGGGAAGGAGCAGGAGCTGCTTGAGGCCGCGCGCACCGGGAACCTCCCGGCCGTGGAGAAGCTGCTCTCGGGGAAGCGCCTCAGCTCCGGCTTCGGCGGCTCCGGCGGCGGCGGCAGCGGCGGCTCGGCGGGGGGAGGCGGCGGCGGGAGCGGCGGCGGGAGCGGCGGTGTGGGGCACCCGCTGTCCAGCCTGCTCAGGTGAGCGCGGCCCGGCGCGGGGAGCTGGGGGTGTGGGGTGAGAGCGGGGCTGTGCGCCGACGGGGAGTGGGTTGTGGGGCTGCGGGACGGGAAGGGAACGGAGAGCTGTGGATGGGGCTGGGGGCTGCAGGGCAGCGGGGCTGGGAGGCAGCGGTAGGGTTGGATGTGCTTGTGAAGTGCGGCGAGAGGGCGAGAGGGCTGTGGGACAAAGGGATGCCGGAGCTCCCTGGGGCTGCAGCGCGGCGGGGGAGGCCGTGGGTCTGTCCCTGCTCTGTCCCCCGTGGGTGTGGAGTGAGCTGGAGGCGCCCCGGGGAGGAATGGAGGGCTGAGGGGCTGAGATGGGACATTGCTGCGGGCTGTGCTCTGAGCACCCTGAGAGTTCGGAGGGACCCGGGCAGCGAAGGAGCCGTGCCGGAGGGGGCTGCAGCGGAGCTCCTCGGGCTGGTGTGCCCTCGGTGGGCTGGGAGGGGACAGGGGAGTGACTTTCTGGTTATCTGGAGCGGGCACTGCCAGGGCTAGGTGCTGCCTGACCCGCTGGCATCAAACCGCTGCGGTGCGGGTGCTGCAGGCTGTGTAACTGGGCAGTAACTGGTGTGTCCGGAGGGCTGCGGGTTCGGGGCAGGCTCTGCCTATGGGAGAGCTGCCGGCTGGCTTGCCCGGGGCAGGTGTGCAGCCGGGTGTTGGGCGAGGTGTCCGGGCCCTGCTCAGGCATTGTCACAGCTGGGGGTGACACCATTGCCGGGTCTGTGCATCTGCGGTCGGCTCGTCCCCAGCCCCGTGCTGTGGAATTTGTTGACTTGAAACTCTTGGACTTTTGTTAGTTTTTATTTTCTCCTCCCTTTTTTTCGGCATCCTCTCTTGCTGCTGCCCTTCTGGAGCTGTAGCTTTGAGCCACTTTGGCCTCTGCTGGGAATGCTGCTGCTCCTGGTCCCTGAGCAATTGGTTTGTACTGGGACATGTGGAGGAGATTCCTGTCCAGTGCCAGGTGACACTGCTGCTACTCGACCTGACTGTTCAGAGGGATGTGACTTGGCTGTTTTTGGCCGAATTTGATCAGTTTTTCCTTTCACATAACCCAGTTAGATACCTGCAGGTTGGGCTGGTAGCAGAGGCCTGCAGACATGAGAGAGCTCACCCTGCCCTGGGGCACACATTTGCCTCTCTGAAACGTAAATCTACCCTTGGGTCGAGCTTTGTTCTTCTCTTTTGATACATTAAACAGTCTGAGCCCTTGTTTGAGTGGGATGGATGTGCCCACAGGGGCTCAGATCAGTGCAGAGGGTCGGTGCAGTTGAACAAGCTGTGAGCTGAACCAGATCCACCACAGCACTGGGGCACAAGGGTGCCTTTTCCCTGCCTTTCCCTGGGTCACTGCCATGGTCCTGCAGTGGTCCCATGGTACCAGAGTGGGCCATGCTGTCCCTTTGACCTGTTGTATTTCTCACGTGTGACCATGGCTTCATGCACAGACCCATGTCTGAAGGACGGTGACTGTCACAGCTGTCACTCATGTTCTGTGTTGATTACCATGGCTGTTGGATGTACCTGTCAGTCATACTGGAACAACCCCTTTCCCCCTCCCAAGTCCCAGCTCCTGAACCTGTTTCTCCCTGTACAGCTGGGATTTGTGCCTGTGACACTGGTTCCTGGTCTGGCTGCATACTGTGGGGCATGGCAGCCTGTCTTGTGTGCCACCTGCTGCCATTTAGGGATTTTGTGACTGTTTCCCACCTCCTGACCACTTGTTGGGCTTTGGCTCTGTTATGAGATTCTTCCAGGTGAGGAGCTTGTGATGAGGTTTTGATGACAAGCAGCTGCTGAGTGTCCCTGCAAGGAGAAGCCAGAGGGAGCAGGGGCCAGGCTGTAGGGACCAGACAGGTGAATTTTAGGATGGAGGAAACCTCCCCTATTCCAATGCTAGAACATGGGAACTTTTCTAATGTAGGATTTTGCCCTCTCTGGTTGTGGAGAGAAGCCTGCCCTCAGTCAGGTCTGTGTGCTCCATATTTTCCCTTCCTTGGGCAGCCCCTGGCCCTCTTCAGGCTGATTCCTGGTCCTGCTAAGGCTCCTCAGGTCTGTAAGGATCTCTTCTAACACAGGAGCTGCTGAGCTTCCCTCCACCCCCAGAGCTCATTCCCAGAGCAGGGTCATAAATGCTCTGCTGGGCTGGCAGGACACCTTTGTTCCTTTCTTCACCCCATTTCAGGTCCCAGTTTTAGTTCCTATTTTATTTATTTTTTAAGTCCCACTGTTTGAACAACCTGTGCCTGTCCCAGCTTCTTATGGCAGTTCTGCAGCATTTCAGGTGTCTCTAAGATACAGTTTGGATGCCTACAAACTAGGCATTCCCTGGAATTCCCACATTACACCTGGTATGTGCTGAGCTGACACCTGCTCTGAGCTGGCACTCATCGTCTGGGCCATTTCTCTTCCAAAGAGAGCAAGTGCTGCTCTGTGAAGTGGTAGAAGATGGCCCTGGCAGTAAATTCCTTGGAATGCATTGTTTTTTCAGGTAACCTGAGCTGCCACCGTGTCTGTTATCAGTTAAATGTGAACTTTGTCACGGTCTGGGCTGTGTTGCTCCTGCTGAGGCTGAGCGGGGCCCGCTGGGTGTGGAGCCAGGCTCAGACTCCAATCACCTATGGCTGCAGGTGAGCAGGAAACAGGATGGGATGGAGCAGGATAAGCCACAGGAGGAGGAACTTCAAAGAGAATTGAAGTCTCTCTCAAGGGGTGAACATGCCAGGGTGTAACACTCAGGGCATTGGGCAGAAGAATAAACCCCAGTGGGAAGCTGATGGAAATTGGGAATGCTGACAGCGGGCTGGGGGAATGAGAAGGATGCAGGAGGGGGAAATGGGAGTGTGGATTTGCCAGAGCAGATGGTGGGCTCACAAAGAGGTGGTGGCTGCCAGGGTTTGGGAGGCTCGGCTCCCTGCCGGCATCTGCGCAGCCCCTGGGATCTGCCAGGGCCTGGGGGGCTGCTGGAGGCCTGGCCCAGCAGTCAGGAGCAGATCCTGACTCCTCAGCTGAGCCTGGCTGCTCTGGTTCCAGCCATGGATCGTGGCTCAGGCAGAGACATCGTGTGAGGAGCAGTGAGAGAAAACCCACTCTGTGCATGTGCAGCTTAAGGCTTATGAGCAACAGCAAGTCCAGAAATCAGAAATGGTCTGTTAATCCATGAGCTTTCTTGGGGTTATGAGCCTATTCTGCATCAAGGCTGCAGAATTTGGATTATTGTATTTATTTTTTAGTGGTTCACTGTGTAGTTAAAGGCGGGAAACAGCAGAACAATCTGTGGCTGAGCTATCAAGCTGCATTCAGGAGGTTTTGCCAGGAGCAATGAGGGATGGGTTGTGTTAAAGCCAAATCTGCAGAAGCAGCTTTTTATTTTCATCTATTGCTGTGAAAAGCCTGGATCTGCGTTGCCAGAGGGGGAAACTGAGGCTGCTGCTGAGCCCCAGATGGGATATGCAGTCCTCAGGGAATGTATCAAGGAGATGCTTCTGCTGGGAATGAGGAGTTTGGGTGCACATCTGTTGTGGGAAGGGTCGAGTGCTGTTCTACAGAAGCCACAACCCTTGTTCCAGCCCATTTGCAGCAGTTGCTGCTGGTGAGGGGTCTGGTTGGTTATGGGAATGACGTGGTGGGACGGCAGAACACTTGAAGTGGCTTCCAACAGTCCAAGGGTGGTTAGGAGTCAGAAAAATGAGTTCTTTTTTAAAAACGGGGGGGGGGGGGTTTGGTGTTTGTTCTGGTGTGGCTGATGGTTTACAGCAGGGATCTGTTAGTGCCCTGTGTACTCCTGGGGGGTGGGGGCTCTTCCTGTGCCTCTCTGCTGCCGTTCCCTTGGGAAGAAAGAGAGTGCTGCTGCCAGGGAAGGGGGACTTGCCCTGTCTGAGGTCAGGGTCAGGCTGTTGGCCTATCTGTCCCTCTGTGTGTGCCCAGGCCTTGCAGGTAAGCACTGAGTCCTGCAGTGTCCGGCAGAGACAGCGGCAGGGAGCAGCAGGGAGCCTCCAAGGTCCACCTTCCAGGGTTGTACAAACAAGGTGCTTCCCTCTCTTCCCCTTCCCCATCACAAGGGAGCTGCTCCTGCTGCATTCCCACGGAGCAGGGCAACGTTGGGTCTTTCCCTCATCCTGCTGCTGTGATTAATCATCTCACCCACTTTAAACCTTCTCCTCTCCACACCCTCCCATGCACAGGGCACAGTGGGACAGATCCCTCTTTAATTACTCACCCAAGCACAGGGATTGCTGGAGGTGCTTGTGCCACAGGCACAGGTGTGCACTGGCGCTGGGCTGGGAATTGTTTCCTAAGCACTTCTTCAAGAATTCAAAGGCTGCAGTTACTGGCTGTGACTCTGCAGTGTTTTGTCTCTGTGTGATGTTGTGATGCAGCTTTGGAAAGTTTTATTTGCGTGCTTTGGTCAGCGTGGTTCCATGTTCAGGGCTGGGCCAGGAGCACCAGGTTCTCCTTGCTCTGGGACCTCAGAGCAACGGTGTTGGCCTTGCTCTGCTCCACTTGCCCAAGGACTTGTGGTTTATGCAGCACCTGGGGCTTTCTTGGACACATGGGAATCGTTGTGGGTGGGTTCCCTTCCTGTGAAAACCCCTCAGGAGAGCCCTGTCCCTCTCCATTCCTGACAGGCTGTGGGCAGCCCCAGGTTTCCAGGCTGTGCACTGCTGGGGTTGGTTGACAGAGAGTGGGGCTGGAAGTGGAAGGCTCTGCACAGGTGGGTGTTGAGGCTGAACATTCTACCAGGTATTGGCTTCCCATCAGTCTTTACCCACATGTGCTGTGGGACTCGCTAGCTTGGGAATGTCAATGTGTCATCATGTTTGTGTCAGTCAGAGGGGAGAACAAAAGTGTAGTTTTTACCTTGCTTTGTGAGTGTTTTGAAGTGCCAGGCAGCTTTGGAAATATCCATATGCTCATACAGGTTACCTCAAATGCTCCATCAGGGAGTTGCTGTGAGTTGAGACGTGGTGGGAGGAGTGTCACAGGGGTCCTGGTCTCAGGTGAGGAGCATCAGGTGGGTCCCATTGTGTTGAGGATGCTGAGGATGTTGGAACAAAGGCAGCTACTGCTGCTGGCTGCATCCACTGTAGGATGTGGACATTCTCAGGGGCAGGAGCAGAGCTGAGGCACAAGGCTCCCAGGTGTTTTTCCAGTTGCTGGGTTACACATCTTCCCAGGAGCATTTGCAGGGCTCACCTAAGGTTTGTGCTCTGTTCTGTCATGGAAGGAGCAGTGAAACACATCCACAACATGCATTTACTTATTCCCCATGCGGTGCTCAGGCCTGGCTCCAGCGCTGGCTGGAGGGTCCTGAACAGCTGTATGAAGCCCAAGGGTGGCTGTGCTCAGGTGCTTGTGAGATTTGAGTGCTCTGAGGGGATGTTTGTGAGGTTCCCTGGTGGCTTTTTGATTTGTATAACCCCAACTTCTTACCCTGCTGCTGAGCTGTGTGAGGAATTTTGGGAACAAAAAACACAGCTATGCCTGTCACCAAACCTGGGATGTTTGAGCGATGAGATCCTGACATTTCCGCAGCCTTGTGGCCTCCACCTGTGTCTGCAGTCCCTAAAGTGAAGAAGTGTCACTGCAGACCTGAGAACAGCCAGAGCACTCTGTGTTCTGAAGGCAGGAGTGGTGCAGAGCTCAGCTGGATGCTGAGTGTTTGACAGATGGCTTTGGGCACTTCGCAGTGTCAAGATTCCAGCTTGGCCTGGCTGCCCCCAGCTTCTCTCCCCAAGGTTTGGCTGGGCCAGGGGAAACACTTCAGCTGGCAGGTCTAACAAACTCCTGTCTCCTGAGGCTGCACAGTTCCTGGATCCAGCAGGAAGGAATGGCAGGAACCTGCAGGTGAGAGCATGGAGGAGTGTGACTAGCACAGGTCTTTCTCGTGAGAACATTTTGCTACATTTCATAAACAAAGATAAAGTTTGGGTGTTTTGCAAACAACTTCTCCGGATTAGGTCAGTTCGGGCTTGGCCAATTGGGCCTAGGGGGAGGTCTCGGGCTGACCAATCTGGGGGACCTCTGTAAACTCTATATATATGGAAATCAAAACAATAAAGCTCTCTTCTCTCTTTCCTTGTCTGAGAACTTGGGTCATTCCTCAGCTAGCGGCTCAACAGCGACAGAGGAGCAGTGTCTCCCCTTCCTCTCCCTGCATGCGGCAGGTTGTGCCCCAACAATGGGTGTTGGTGAAGTGGAGCTGCTCCACTCGATGCCACAGGTCCCCTCCAGCTGTGGAAGGTCCCTTGGCAGGGAGCAGAACTTTCTGGAGATGAATGGGTGGAACAGTATTTGATGTACTGGGAGCAGCTGAGCCAAAAAAAACAGTGTTCATCCAGTGGGATTCTTGAGAGGTAACACATCACTTCAGTGAGACTGAAAGACAAACAAACAGGGTAGACAGGACATAGGTGAAAGGTGTGACACAGAGTTGAGGTAATACAGAATGGAGGAAATGCATCCAGGTCATGCCAGACCAGAAGGAAAGCCCCTCTCAGCTGCCCTGGGACAAAGGGCAGGCAGGATGGAGGCTGAGCCCACCCTGTGGCAGTGCCCGAGGGCTGCCAGGCTGGCTCTCAGCAGAGAACGTGTGCTGATATCTCCACATGGTGTGACCCCATCGCCTTGCCCAGGCTGTGCCATCCTCCCTGCTCTGTTCCACTCCTCGGGTGCAGCTGTGGAGTGCTGTAGTGCTCTGGCTGTGGAATCCTTTCAAGGTGAAGTGTCCTCGAGATGAGAAGGTGCCTCTGAACACGGGTGATGGCCATTTCCTCTTGTCACTGCAGCACGAGCTGTGCCCGATGCTGAGCTGGCACTGTCGCTGTCCCAAAGAGCTTTCTCCAGAGTACAGCTTAGTCATGGAAATGAGATAAATCCTATTTCACAGAAACTGGTAAAAATAAAACTGTTGAGGATTGATTTGTTTCTATAGCAACCGACTGGCGAAGTGAACACAGCTGCTGTCTGCAGGAGGGAGGAAAACAGAGCTGGAAATGTCGGTGCACCTGTGCTGGCTGTCCACATCCAAGAGCCTGGGGGGCTGAGGAGGGGGCAAAGGCTCAAATAAAGACAGGGCAGGAAGGTGTGAGCTGCCTTTGAAATGAAATTGGAGCTGGAGTGTGTGAATGTGCCCTCTTCTTCTACACAAAACCTGCAGAGCCTGTGTGATGTCCTCAGAGCTCTTTTATGTCCTGTCTCCCAAAGAGAGACTCCTGTATCCTCCTGGGTGGGGAAGTGCCCTGCCCTGGGTCAGGCCAGGCAGTAATGCCACATGGTACCTGGGGTGTCCATTGCATCCCATGCACGTTTCTAGACCTGAATCCAAAATCACTTTGTCCTGGTGCTGTGGCTCAATGAGAAATACTCAGCTTTGAGAAGTTTGGGTGAATCAGATCAGAGTTAAACTTTTTTGATTGCCCTTTAACTCGAGCTGAATGTGGCACTGGATGCTGGGCAGGCATTCCTGCAGATGTTTGTATCCTGGAAGAAAATCCAGTTGAGCCTCCAGACTTCTGGATAAAGGGCTTAAGTTCAGAACTATTTTTATCTTGGTGGTGTGTAGATTTGTGTGGTTTTTACTTTTTCCTGAGCCAAGGATTTTAGCTGTCTCTGGCACACACAGGGTGTTAAGGTGGCTGTTTCCCCAGGTCTAGTGAGGGTGAGCTGCTTAAATGTTTGGGAAGCTGCAGGATGCAAAGTGCTGGAACACTGTGTGTTTAGATACATGCTTAGCTTGTATCTACTGCTAACAGACGTGTGACTGTTGAGGGTTTCAGGTGAAAATCAGGGTATACATCTGACATAGGAGGATGCTGAAGGAATTACAGGAGGAGTCTGTGTGCATGGCTTTACTGGACACTCTGCAGGACCCTGAGTTATTTCAGCTGGAGGAAAGTTGAGCTCGAGTTGGTGTTTAGGTTTGGTAAACCCAGGTACATTTGCGCTCCTCCCTTGTTATTTAAACACATGGTTTCTTTTAAAGGGAAATTAGATTTAAAAATAAACCTCGAGCTTTTTCCAGTTCAAAGGAAGTGTCTGTAGTGCCACGTACTGAGGACACAAGAACAGAACCCTGTCTGAGTGAGTGCCATAAATATTATGTAAATACATTATCTCATTAGATTTCTATCTAATCCCGTTGCCTGCTGTTGTGCAGACTCCTGGGGCGAGCGAGGCTGAAGATGTCATAGGTGGTCTTTCAAATCTAATATTGAAGTGGGTTGGAAATTAGGTGAAACTACTTTTGCCTCATCCTCATTAAGACACTGAGAAATCCGCTCAAGTTTGGCATTACAAAGTGCCTGATTTTAGAACAGAATCCAATTCCAGAGGCTGGGTGCCTGCTGAGGTTTGAAGCACCCCCATGCAGGCTCCACAGGCTCTTCCTCACTGCTCTTGGTTTCAGAAATCAGCACAATTTTTTTTTAGGAATCAGGAACAGGATTATGATAAAGCCTTAAGCTCTGAAGACTTCAAAGCTTTGTGTCCTGATCTTGGTTCTGTTACAAGGACAGTGAAATCCATCAGATTACTTAAATAAGAGACTGTATCCTGTGGACTTGTGTTGGTTTTTCCTAGTGCTTCTTTCCAGTGATTTCTTAAACCGTGGTTTCTTGCTGCACAGTGGGAGCTCTGATAGAGTTGACTGCCCTGTAAGAGATGTCTGAGTGACCTCGATTTGTCCCGTGATCCCTGTGGATGACTTGTGGCCATCCTGGAGTGCTGTCAGTAACCACCTTTGCATGATTTTCAATTACTGCATTGCCCCTCTGCCCCCTTCACAGCTCCTTTCAGGCTGGTGCAAGCTGTGAAGCCATACCTGAGCTCCTGAGGCTCATCTGCTTTGGGTCAGAACAGTTGAAAATGGAACATGGAGGATGTGTGGAATTCATGTTGGATTTGGCATTTTGGAAATATTTCCTCTAATCTAAACAGAAATTATTTCACAGAAGGAGTGAAGCAGGATGTGACCTTGACATTCCTTTTTAACTGAAAATAAAGACTAAAGAGAATTGGTTTAAAAGCTCTGAAGATCCTGGTTGTTACATGGGTGTGAGTTGTTACAGCTGAGATACAATTATTTGCTGGGACAGTCACAGTAACTCTGAAATTGTTTGAAGGAATGCAGAGTTTTATCCTGAGTATCTTTAGGAGTCTGACTAGCATATGTACATTCCTTCTGTACATTAAAAATGTCAGGCTGGGAAAGGCTGTGCTGCTGAAAGCAGCTCCTGGCTGGGAGAGCTGTATTGAACAGAGAAAAGGCTCAGAGCTGAGTCTGTTATTCTTGAAGAGAAGGGGGCAGAGATATTTCAAGGGGTTTGGAACATCTTATGTTCCATATGTTCCCCAAAGAATGAAGTTTTCTTTCTGGTGAGGAAAAAAGCTGTTTGAGGCTGTCATTGTGGGCAGAGTCAGAGCTGGCAGTTGGGTGAAACCAGGACTGGAAGCTGCAGATCCACTGTGAAATATGTGGGAACATCTCTCTTTGCTGCCTGTTCCATTATTGGTTCAGTTTTCCAGCATTAGGGGTTGGTGCAGCTGCCTCTGGCAGCTCTTGGGGAGCAGTCCCTGCCCTCCCCCAGGGCTCTCAGGGCAGGACAGAACCCTCCTGCTCCATACCCTCTGTTTGACTGCCTGGCTCATGCCCTCAGCTCTCAGCACTCGTGTTTTTCAGCTCTAACCTTATCTCTGTACAGATAGCGCAGACAAGTAATGACAGCTTCTAGGAGCTATCTCGGGATTTGGGAATAATTTCCTGTCTTGGCCATTCACTCTTGTTCCTGCTCTTTAACAGACTGGATTTCAAGGAGGCTTCTGGAGTAAAGGGATGTCCTTTCTGATTTCCATCCTTCTTTTACTGAGCTTCCTTAGGAACTGTTGTCTAAATCAGTGCTTTCTCTGCTTGTGTAGTGTGCAGCAGGAACAAGCAGAGCTGATCACAGAGCTCTGTGGCTGCTCAGGTGTGTCCCCTGTGTTCCCATCCAAGCCACCATGGGGTCACTTCTCTGTTTGCCCTCCTCCTCTTGCTCTTTGCTCTCTCCTTTCCCTGTCACTTGCTCTTAGGGCAGCCAATTAAAAAGCTCATCAAGAAGGAATGTCTCTGGAGTCAGTGGTATGTCGGTGCCTTGTTTGTGTCCCGCACTATTGCCAGTTAATCTCTCCTTGCAGTGTCTTTCTTTAGCCCTCAGGGACTCCTGGTTAAGCTGGAGCTGGGATTTGATACAGGCTTAGATGGAGCCATGTGGGTGAGCTGCTGGGCTGCTGGTGTGGGCTGTGTTCAAGGGCAAAGTGTGCTCCAAACGCTTAAGGGGAAGCTTTGTTGTGGCACTGAATTCTCCAGTCCCGTGTCCCCTTCTTCCAGGGCCTCACTTCCCATCCTGTCGTTCTTCTGTTCAGTATCAGCAACTCATTCCCTTTTCACTCCAGCACTGTGTTTCTCCTGCCTGTCCTGATGTCCTGGGCCAGAGCCCAGGGGTCCCTCCTGCCATCCTGGGTCTCCTTGTGTGCACAGAATGCAGCACTGCAGTGCCAGCACCGATTCAGAGTCATCCTGTCACTGATCTGGGCAATGTCACAAGGGAAGGGGGATGTCGTGCCAATCTCTCTCTCACTGGTTTCAGTCTCCCTAAGGCAAAAGTGCACTCTGCGTGCAGTTGTTGGTACAAAATAATTGCATTTGCTTTTTTAATTCCTGTAGGGAAGGGGTAATTCGGTCCCTGAATCTCTGTCTCTGCTTGACTTGGCCTATTTACCTGCTTTTCATCTGCCCCAGGTCAGACACGTCATGGTTCAGTGTTCCAGGCATCAGGGCTGGGCAGCAGCCAGGCTGAGAGGGACGTGAGCAGGATTTGGGAAAGGGTGGGCAGGAGCCAGACTGAGAGGGACATGAGTGGGATTTGGGAAGGGCTGGGCAGGAGCCAGGCTGAGAAGGACGTGAATAGGATTTGGGAAAGGGTGGGCAGCAGCCAGGCTGAGAGGAATGTGATCAGGATTTGGGAAGGGCTGGGCAGGAGCTAAACTGAGAGGGACAGCAGGATTTGGGAAGGGCCAGGCTGAGAGGGATGTGAATATGGATGACATGGCACAAAGTGCAGGGGCAGTGCCCAGGCGGAAGCCACGGTGGCCCAGAGGAGCATTGGAGCTTGGCCGGCTGGGCTGAGCAGGCACACCTTGAGAACATGGGGGTGGTTTATTTGCTCTCTATAGAGAGGTCTGAGGCTTCACCAGGAAGGTGTCCATGTTTAAATAAAATATCACTGTCCCTATACCCTTCCAGGTGCAAGGCTCCTGCTGGAAATCCCAAATTCCCATTAAGATGCATATTGGGTCAGATCTCTATGGGTGCTGCAGACAAACAGTAACTTCCAGGTGTTCTGATCCCATTGACATTGTCTGACAGTCAGCAGAGGGTGACATGTTTTCTGCCATCCCAAAACACTTAATTGGCACATCCCTTCCTGTGTAAGAGCACTGGCAGGTGGGGGAGGGAACATTTTTCTCTGCACAAGTTCCTTTTGATGACATTTTTACACCAAGCTCAGAGCTTTGTGCTTGTCAGGAGGGAACAGCGCAGATGGACATGTTGGGCTCCAGACACGATGCTCCATTGCTGTTGGCTGACTGACATGTCCCGTGGGATTCTGCAGCTTGTTAAATCATCTCACAAAGGAGAAGGGGGAGGGAAAGCCCAGTGCGAGGTTGCCAGCTGTAGCCAGCTCAGTGCTGCAGCATCAGCTGCTTGGTGGTTTTGATCAGGAATTTGTGGCTGCCCAGGCAGTTTCCTTCTATTTCTCTGAAAGTGCTCAATGGAGGGAAGGCCAAGGGAAAGTCTGGCACCTTTCTAAGGAATTGTGCTTCAGTGGAACCCAGCAGCCTGCACTATCTACACACACGTGTCCTGCTAATATACTCTGCATCTTTTTTTTTTTTTTTAATATTGTATTTTCTTCCACTTAGTGGCATCTTCTCCAGTGCTGTGGAAGCAGAGCTGAGCTGCAAATGGAGAGTGGGGAATGTTTACCTGAGCAGTGCTCTGGTTCCTGTTTGCAGTTCCAGGATATTACCAGCTCCGGGCTGGTTTATGACATTCATAATGCTGCTCAGTTCATTGAATTTCTGCAGGAATGTTTTGGTTCCTTTTGCACCTATTCATCAAAACTCCATCTAGTCAGATGCAAAAGAAGAGAATGGGCCACAAAATCAGTGTTTAATAAATCTCAGTGAGGGGTTTGTCAGCATTTGGCAAATGTTGTCCAATCTCTGTCCTCTTTTAGGGGTCACTTTTCCACCTCGAATGAGCTTGGCAGCTTCTGCAACTTCAGGGCTTCATGTCAAACCCTCCATCTCCATGCTGGGTGCTGCCTTCCCATTTCCCCTGCTCTTCCCCTGCCATCATACTGCCTTTGGACATGGTGTGGACAGGGGGATGCTCCTGCTGCCACACACATCAGACCCCAGAACTCTTGGGCCCCTCCCAAAGACACTGCTTGGCTTTCTCAGACTCCATGGCTGACCCTTTCTGCACTTCTCCCAGCAAAGCGTGTTTGGCTCTGGCCCCGAGGTCACAACCAGCGTTGGAGCCTGTGTTATGTGGGGCTGCTCCTGCTCCACGGCCTGTCATCAGCTGGGAATGCTCCTTAATGGGAGTGGGTTGGTTGCAGAGTGCCTGTAATGCTTTTAAGAATAAAGGGCAGCATATGCACTCAACCCAGACCTATATTTTCCCTGTCCTGCAGCTCTTTATTCGCCCCTGCTCGCAGGGATTCTCTGATGTAGCACGCGCTGCACGCCTGCCCCAGCCTTTCTGTCCCCACTGCCACCCCCCACCATACATTAAGTTTAAATAAATGCATTTCCACTACCAGGAGCCATCCATAAGGCTAGGGCTGGCCTCTTCCTAGTGGGGGTTTTTAGCTTGGATGGACACATTTCTATTAGTGATGCCAACCCTGTCTGGTTCCTTTCTAGCATGAGCAGCAAGACTAGGAGTTGAACATGTGGTTGTCACGGGTCTGTGCCAACCCAAAACAGCCTTCCCTGGAAATGAGGAGTGGGAGATGGCAGACTGGTTGTGAGGGAAGCAGATGAGGTCACCTTCTGCCTCTCAGTTCCTGAACTAAGTCTTCTCAGGCTGCTGTCACTTTGCAAATGCATTCAGCTTTCCTGCTCCTGGCCACCCGCTGCACCTGAGGAGTGAAAGGTTCTTCTCTTTTCCGTGGGAGAAGGGATCATTTGGCCATCAGAGGATTAATTGCTGCACAGTGTTGCTCCACTGGTGGAAATGCTGGTTTCTCACAGCACCCTGTTGACCTGACACTGGCTGAACTGTCTGTAGGTGTTGGGCAACAAGGCTGGAGCTGTTGGCAATTGTTGAGAGCTGTTGCTTCACTCAGAATGAGCTGGTGAAGTGGGAACTTGAGGTCTGGCTCTGTGCAGAGGGCCAGGCATGGCTCTGGCTGCTGCAGTGTGTCAGTCAAAGTGGATTGAACCTGAGGATTTTCACTGGAATCCCTCTGTGGTCAGTGGCTCTGCTGGGAGCAGGTCTGATTATGGAGCCAGGGCTCAGCAGCCCTCATGCTGGCTGTGGTGTTGTGCAGTGCCAGCTGGGTCACTTCTATGTGTCATGTTCTTATTATATGTATTCTGGCATCTTGTACTTGAGCTCGTGACCCTTTGACTTTGAGGAAAATCTGCCTGTTTTTCTTATAGTAAATAAAAATCTGGACCAAGAAGTTGAGGAACACAGAAGTGGAATCTCACAGATTTGGCTTCCTCTGCAGTTGTTCCAATAGCTGGAATCTGACCAACTGCTCTCCTTGGGCTTTCCCAAAACCTGGCAAGAGGGGCTGAGAGCCCCTTGCCCCAGCAATATTCTGTTTTAATCTTCTCCAGCCGTGCATCAGCTGCTTGTTTTTATAAAGCTGTTGCAGTATCTGGTGGTTGGGGTGTGTAGGGAGTGGGGTCCCTGCTCTGCTGGGAGTCCCACCACTCCAGACCCTTCCCATTGGTGAGGTTGGCTGCAGCAGTGCCTTCCTCACGCTTCAGAAAAAACATAAGCAGCTTTCTAACCCTGAGGCCTCACCCGAAACCTTTGGGTTGTTCGTGTTCCCTCTGTAAGCAGGAAATACCAAGTGAGGGTCGCGTTTGGTTGCAGGAATCCAGTGGTTGTATGGATATGGATAGCAGGGATGTGTGACTGACCTGCTGTGGTGGCCTCTGGGCAATGGCCTCAAGGGAATCTGCCTTCAGCCCCCACTGCCCTCCTGACACTTGGAGGCTTTGAGTGAAGTACACAAACGTGTGGGGCCAGTGCTCAGCTGCTTTAAACTTCCTGGTGACTTTGTGCCAAGCCACTCGTGTTTGCTGGTGTCTCATCGTGCTTTTTGTCTTTAGTGTTGGGTGTGTAAATACACAGGGTGCAATGGCCTCTGCTCTGCA
The DNA here is from genome assembly GCA_024500445.1 of Entomyzon cyanotis. NCBI lineage: Eukaryota > Metazoa > Chordata > Aves > Passeriformes > Meliphagidae > Entomyzon > Entomyzon cyanotis. The sequence goes on along the minus strand of JAKEPQ010000908.1, from coordinate 3,139,287 downwards.
TAAGTACTCAGAGCTATCCTGGTACTTCCCTCACCCACGTTAGTGAGACCAAAAACTGCCCCAAAGGTTCGTCATTTGAGCTGAAACACCATGTTTTCCTCCAGGCTTGGCACTGCTCTAGCCCCCTGCCTGGGGTGGTTCTGTGAGCAAAGTTGGGAAGAAAGAAATGGAAAACCAAGAGGACAAATATGGTCCTGTTTAAAGGAACTTTGGGGTTTTACTGTGACCTAAAGCATGTGCTTTATTCAGCAGTTTTCACAAGAAGGAAGCTTTAAGACCTACAGCACTTGCTGAATCATGGAGCAAGAGAAAACTGAGCACAAGAAATAGTTTAAATGGAGCAGATTTTGCTGTTTTCAGAGCTTTTCTTATGTCCTTAATGTTCAGTCTTAATTGCCTTAAGCAGGGCACCTTCAGATGCTGCCCTGGTGCAGCAAAGGGCAGGTGAGACCTGGGTAATCCTTTGAGAACAGAGACCACTGAGGTAAAAACAACACCCCCTGTTTGATGTGAATTCAGGGGATTGGAGGAGAATAGAAATCAGAAAGCAGCAAAGGTCAAATTTGCTCCAGACCTTTACTGGGGACCTGCATTTACAGCATTCTCGTGTCTGTGCCGGGATTGGGGTTTCTGTTTAGTCAGGAACAGCCCAAAGTCACAGTGTACACAGAGAGTTCTGGGCTTTGTGCTCTGCTTTTCTCAACACCCTGTTTCCATACCTCAGGAGAATTAATTGTATGGCCTTTCTGGCAGAGCTGAAGAGGAAGAGGAGGGAAGGGAGTGATGTATTTTGCTGCAGTCCCCACATCTAAATATAAATAGTTCTCCTCTTGGATCCTTCCAGTCTGATCTTCTGGGTGATTTGACCTTTCTTTGATAAAAGCTTTCTTTATTTGCAGGAATAAAAAGGCAAAGGGGAGGAGAGGACACAGCAGATGTTTTTAAAATATCTTTAGATCCCGGCAGCTGGTTTCCGCAGCACCCAGTGCTCACTGCTGGGCCAGCTCCCTCCTGGGCTCCAGCTTTTCTCCTCTTCTGAGCTCCTGGAACAAACTTCTCATTTTAGTCCAAAGCATTGACCTGAAGATTTTTCAGGAAGTGTTTTATCACAGGGACACCACGCTCCGATGGGGATGGATGTCCCAGGCTCCAGTCCCCAGCCCTGCCCACTGCACCACTGACCCTGGTTTTCCTTGTTTCATAACTTCAGCTGAAAGAAACATTTGTGTTAATTGCTGCTGGTTTTTCATGTGTTCACCCTCGGGCAGTTTGAGCTCAGCTTCCAAACACGGCTCAGTTTAATGTGTAAAACCACGGGACTCTGGCACTGCCCAGGTTACAGCCCAAGCAAAGGCAGCACAGGTGCAACGTTAGAACTGCTCTAGACTGCACACAAGGCTTTCTGGCACTAGTTCTAACCATTAATTGCCACTTTAAATCCAGCAATAAATTATTTGGGCAACCACACTGCAAGAGCCCACTGCCAGGAACAAACCAGAGCTGAGCTCTGCTCTTCATGCTTCAGGACTGCAGAGCTGGATCGGGCAGGGCACTCCTGCACACACTCTGAGGGGGAGTTTTGGTGTCTCACTGACCTGGATGTAGTTTAAGCCATCATCCTGTGAGCAGTGTTGTCAGTGCTGGAGGTGCCCTGCATGTGTGTATTGATTTGCAGTTTGCTCTTGGAGCACGGGATGCTGTGTGGTGTGCAGGATGCCTCAGGATAAGCCTCTGATCCTTTGCAAATTGGATTTTGTGGCTCACTTGCCTGTCCTCTTGGATAAAGTTTCCCCTTAGCTGCCTCTCCTCTAGTAGAGCTTGGGTCTGTCTCAGGACTGCAAAGCCTTTTATAATGCTCTGCAGATCAGAAGTCACTCGGAAGGGACAGGGACAGACTTTCCATTTCCTACTCCAGTGTGGGCCTGCTACTTCATTCCCTTCGGAAGTTCCTCTCGGCCTGCATGAGATTCCCATTGGTTTGGTTTGGTGCCTTTCCTGCTATTCTTGCTCACTATGGCACTGAGGTGTTCCTGGCTAGCAGCCCCCCAGTGATGACTTATTTCAGAAAGCCTCTAGGCCACATGAGTCGCTTTGATTTCATGCTGGGGAGGAAATGGATTGCTCAGAAAAGGCCTGCTTCAAACAGAGCTGCAGCTGGCTGATTTTAAACCAGTTCAACTGGGGATTGGAGGGTGCTCATAAGATTTAGCCCCAAAGAAAACAAAGGAGGAAAATGTACCATGTTAGCACAAGTGGGATTGTTAGGGCTTGCAATAAGCCCCGTGTAATTTCTGGAAGAATGGAGTGTAAAACAGGCCAGCACACAGGGATGATGGGTTGTACTGGAAAGGGCCATCATCAGGAAAGGTGAACAGTTCCAGTTTGTGTATAAGAATGTACTGGTTTGAGTTTCATGCCTGTTGTGGGAGAGGATGGCAGCCCTGGTGAGGGGCAGCAGGCACCACACACCTTTCACAGCGAGCTCAGGAGCAGCACTGGCCTCTCACTTGTGCCATTCTGTGCTGATGTGAGCAGGGATTGGGGAAGAGTAATCCTTGCCAGGGTTAATTCTTAAATCTCTGCTGCTTGACTTTTGAACGAGGGAGGGGAGTTAATGCTCTCAGAAGTGCTGGGAGACCACCTACTCTTTGGTGCAGACTGCCAGCAGCTGACAGATGGAAGTGATTTTGGGACAGTGAGAAGTCTGTGGAATCACTGGTGACCAAGAGCAGCCTCTGTATCCCACAGTCTTTGACTTCCACCCACCCCTTGTGACTCTTGCTGTGGAGAAGGACAGTTTCCCAGAGCCATCAGAATTCTTCTGCGGGGTGTGAATTAGCAGTGGGTCAGTGGTTTGCTGTCTCTTGTGGTTTAGTCTAATCGACACATATTCCTGTGAAGATGCTTTTTGGCAGGGCTGTGTATGGCTGAAGGCTGTGTGGCAGTGGGAGCTCTGATTGGAAAGCAGGAGGGTGTGCTAAAGCAGAGGAATGATTCCATGTGCTGGCGTGTGCTGACACACTGACCCCTCTGCTCTGCTCTGTGCTCCGTGTGACTGCCCCAACCACAGCTGTCAGGTACCCACCTTGGTGTGAGAGCTCTGCTCACCCTGCCCTAGCCCTGTTTGGTGTTTGCCTAAGTGTTTCCCTGTCCATTTTTTGTCTTGCAGCATCTGGAGAGGGCCAAACGTGAACTGCGTTGACAGTACTGGATACACCCCGCTGCACCACGCTGCTCTCAATGGCCATAAGTGAGTCCTGTTCCTGTGCCTTGGCTTGCAGGGGGGGATGCTTTGTGCTTCCCTGGTCACGGTTGTGTGGTTCATTCACCAGCCCGAGGCACTGGTGCAGCACTGGTGCAGCACTACTCCATCTTCAGGGGAAGTGGAGAATGTCAGTGCTTTGGCTGCTGCACAGTCTTATATCTCAAAACACTGAGGTTTTCAACCACCCGTTTGTTTCTAAGCAATTTGGATAAGCTGTGACACCATGTGAAAGGAGCTCCCCTGGTGACAGTCACTACAGCCTGTCTGGTGTCCAGGGTGGTCTGGGCCTGCATCACCTCACAATTGCCTTGTGTGCATATCACATTTTTAAGTGACTCCAGTCTTCACTGTGGTAGATCTCATGTTGCTCATTGCTGCCTAAGATACTGAGAAATGGAATAGAGTTAAAATCTTTATTCACCTTAATTGTGCTGGTGCAATTCACTTTGCAGCAGAGGCTTGTGGCTGACTTCAGCCCCTGTTCAGCTCCACTAGTGTGGAGGTAGTGTGGATCTTCCCTGAGCTCACCTCATCAATATTTATTTGGGTTTTTTTTATTTATTTCCTTGGGCAGCATTTAATAGGAACACTTGAAAGTCACATTCCGGGAGAATCTCTGAAATATTCCTGTTCAAATTAACTTCTTGTGCAGTATTTGCTGCAGAGTGTGAGCTGTGAAACAAGGACTGAGTGTCTCACTCAAATTCCCTTCTCTTGCAGGGATGTTGTGGAAGTTCTGCTGAGGAACGATGCGCTCACCAATGTGGCAGATTGCAAGGGCTGTTACCCCCTGCACTTGGCAGCCTGGAAGGGAGATGCTGACATAGTGAAGCTCCTCATCCACCAGGGCCCTTCGCACACCAAAGTGAATGAGCAGGTCTGCCTGATTTTCTCTAATGTGTCATTGAATCACTTTCCTGGCATGGAGAGAGACTCCTTCAGCTGACTCCTGACCCTTCCCAAACCAGCAGCAATGGTTGTAAGGTCCTACTTGCTGGTGGGATAAGAGGGGCACTGCCTGAAGCAATACATTCAGTTCTGAGTTAGTGGTAGGGTGAGAAAGGTTTTTCAGTTTTACGGAGAGACACATAAATATGAGAACTGCTCAACACTTAGGGAGTGGTCTCCTGCTTCTGGGCTTCTAAAACTAACCCACAGTTTTCCTTTCAGCTGCTGGATAGCTGAGCAGGTTTCTAGTTCTGCAGAGGATCCACTGGCTCCCTCCTTTGGGAACTAATCAAGGCAGCTTTGTTCAGTCTCTTTGGCCGTGCTCTCTTAGCTGCTCTCCTGGCTTGTCTCTGGCACTTGCTCCAGTTCACTAATTTGTAAGTTCTGAGATAATTTTAACCCTACTTGCCCCCAGATAAATCCCTAACTTAATCTTAAAGAATTATTTTCTCAATCTGGCAAGAAAAAAAAATGCTTCTTGGATTTGTTCCTTTTGTCAAGCTGACAGTTTTGGTCTGGGGTGCAGAGGGAGTGAGGGGCACGAGACAGCTGTGCCCTCTCCAGAGGGCTGTTTCCTGTGGAACTGCCCCATGGACACCAGAGGTATCTTAAAATTCCAGGGAACTGCTGAAACGCTACTGCTGGAAGACCCAGATATTCCTGTTGTTTCAGAGTTTTGTTTAAGGAAACTGGTTTCATGAGTGAGGCCATCTGAGCAATGTCACTGAACTGCCCCTCCCTGGGTGAGCCTGGCAGACACAGGGTGACAGACCCAGATCAGGTGGCTAAAGCTGCAGTGAGCTGTGCTTGTCCTGTCCCTAAGGCAGGAACATCTGATGTCCCTGTGAATCAACTCCCAAACCACTCAGGTGTTCTTTCAGGAGGAAAGGAGTAAATCAAAATAGGTTTGCCTGCCTTAATGCTGCCGGGTTAAACCTGAGCATTCATTCCAGAGGTAATTTCCAGGTAGGTCAGAAACCCCTGGCTTGAGTTCAGCTCACAGTCGAGGTGAGCAGCTGGGAGTCCTTGCTGCTGATTTGCTCCATGGTACTTTTTCAGAAGCTGGGGAGCAAACTCCTTTCAGAGGCAGGTTTAAGAGTTCCAGTCCTTCTTTGTTGAAGTGACCCAAGTGCCACACTGAAGTTTCCCAGCATGGGTAACTCAATGCACCAGGCTGCCCCAGGGATAAATGCTGCTTCAACATCATGGAATATAAAATTTGGATGTAATGCAATTCCCTACCACTCCTCCATTGAGCAGGAATAACAAGGAGTGTGTGTTCTAATGTCTTTGGTGATAGTTTTCCAGTTTGGGGCTGTGCTTAATCATGTCTCCAGGCACAGCTGCAGGCACTCAGTCTGATTACACAGGCTTGAGTGCAGGTAGCCCTTCACAATCAATCTGATTAGAATTGAGTGAAGGCCCTGAGTGTAAATGTTCTGCTCTGAGTAGGGCAGGTAGAGGAGAAATCTTTGCAAAAGATCCAAAGCTTAGTATGGTCCTTCCAGGTAATGTTTCATTAATGTCTGTTTAGTAGGAGTTCTGTTAAATGAGAGAAGTCAGCTGAGGAGCCTGTGCTTGGAGCCTGGTCCAGGTTACAGCAATCCCAGCTGGAATGGCTTTTGCTGGTCATGGCTCTGACTGGAACAAGATGCTGTGTCCTGGCGTTCCACCCCTTGGAGTCACCCATTGCTTTGTTGCTGTATCTCACCCATTTCATTATCACATTTTTTTCTTTTTCCTCTTCCTTTTTGTAGAATGCTCTTGAGATCAAAGAACTCAAAAAGTACGGCCCCTTTGACCCATATATCAATGCCAAGGTGTGTACTTTGCTGTCAGCATTTCACTGCATCATCACTCCAAGCTGCACTCGCGTGCTTCCAGGTGCAATAATACCTGTTCACTTTGCAGCTGCTTGGGGAAAAGGAAAATGGGACCATTTATTTACTGTGGGTTTCTCTCTTCAAAGCAGTTATAGAAACATAATTAAAGGGAAGCTTTTCCATACTTTCCTGGGGGCTCCTTCCTTGCTTAGCCTTGTAGGACTCGCAGTGATGGTCAGTTTGCTTGATTGGGCTGGATGACTTCCCAAAGGTAATGTTACTTCAATTAAATGTTTTAGGTTTTGTTTCATGTGCTGATGTTGCTGATAAATGCAAAGAGAAGGAATTTTTTTCCCCTGCTTAACCATGGATGCATTTTCTCTGTGGGCTGTTTGGAGTGAATTTTGATGCCTTTTCTCCTACCAAATGCATAATGCTGTGTGTGTTGCTTGAATGGACAGTTAATTCCTGTGGTGGTGGTGGGGAGAAGGGAGGGCAGTGATGTTCCTGCCTCCCTTCCCAAGTCCTCCATGTCCTGCTTATTACATCAGTCTCTCTCTTTTGATGTTCAGTCCGTGGTGTCGTCTGACCCTTCAGCCCTGGTCTCCTGTTCCTGTTCTCTGGCCTGTTTTGCTCCTCTCATGTTTTCAGTTGTTCTTGAGCTACAAAAGACACATCAGCTCATGTGATGTGCTGAGACCGAGCTGTTGAAGAAGCAGATCAAATTCCTGGTGGTGTTTTCCCAGACACCATTTTTCAGTTTTATTTCTAGTGAAGCTGCAAGCTGGGGATGGTAAACAGTCTGCTGCTCTGTCCTGAGACACCTCTGCCCTGAGCTGCCACACCACAGCTGCCTCCAGCCAGTTATTTTGGATCCAGCCATCCATGGCAGATTTCTGTCTCTCAGGGTTTCCCTCTGCAGGACTTTAGAAACACACAGACAGAGTTCCTGTGCTTGCTGGGAGTTAGGCATGGTTTTGCAGAGCCCTGTTTCAGGGTCACCAACTCCCACCCTCTGAGCACAAACATGTTCCCATGAAGCTCATCTGAATCAGGGATTTTTACAAAAATCCAGGTGGAAATTTTATGGTAAGGATTGTCTTCTGTGGAAACATCATAGCTGAACAGTTCAGTAGCCTGAAAGGAGCTTCCTAAAATATTGTCAGTAGCCAAGTAAAATCCTACTCTCTCCAGCACAGTGATGTTAAATGAAGAAGGAATGTAAAGGAATACCCAAGGAGCTCCCTTTCTTGTGAATTATTGTTTACAGAGTCCTCTAATTTTTGTTTTATACTGTGGAAAAATGCATTATTTAAGGCCTCAGTTCAGGTGCTCTCTAGAGAGTTGAGGTGCTCTTTAGAGCAAGACAAGATTTTGGGAATCTTTGCTTTGGTTATAAGGGGAGAGAGATGATTTACACACAGTTGTTGGATTCATTATAAGTTCTGACCACCTTTGCACCAGGTCCTGGCCAGCTGTGAAGAGCATGTGGAGTTGTGTCTGTCACACAAACCCTGGTGTTTTCTCAGTAGCACTGGAGCAGCCAAACAGCAGGTTGTCAATAGGGCAGGACTCTGTTGGGCACTCAGACACCGACAAAAATCCTACAAAGGAATCTTAGAAGTAGATTGGGTGGGACTGAAGGGCAGTTTAGCCACTTTCCCCAACCCTGGGGCAGGATCAAGTGTCCCTAAACCATTTGTGACCAGGGTTTGCCCATCAGCTTCTCAAAAAGCTCAGAGAGGGGCAGCTCTGTGGCCTTTGGCAGTTTATTCAACCCTTCAGATCTCTGCAGGTCAGAAAACTTTCCCTTATTTAAACCAAGCCTCCCTTTGCTCAGTCAGAGCCATCTCAGTGTGTTGGTAGCAGGGGGTGCAGGATGGACACAGCACTTGAAAGGGCTGTGGATTCTCCACTTTAGCATGGCATGAGGAACAGCAGGGCTGTGTGTGGTGGGTGATATCTCATTACCAGGGCTTGAAACCTGTGCTGGAGCCCATAAGAAAGCAGAGCCATCCCTTCTTGTGTTCTCTTTGTGCTCTGCAGGTGGGCATTGCTCCCAGCTCCTCTCTCCTGGCTGAGAGCTGGGGGGATGCAAGGATTCCTGCAGGAATGCAGCCCCTCGGCCCTCCTGAGTGCTCTATTTTTTTCTAAGTAGTTCTGAAATTTGAAGCCATGTGCCTTCTGGCTGCTGGAATGGAATTTTCCCTTTCCATCTCTGATACATCTGTAGGTCTGAGCACTCCTGCTCAGGCTCTGCTCTGGTTTGTGCCTGGAGAGGTGACGCAGGAAGGGAGCAAACTCCCTTGCCTGCAAGAGCTGTAGTATTTTTGGCTGCTCAAAACTCTCCCAAAATGGAGGCAGTAAAGACTCAGGCAGTAGTGGGAGTTTCCACTGCACAGTCAGGAATTGGGAGAGACTTGCTATAATGATTTGGGGGAGTTTTACTGCCTGGTGAGCCCTGCTGCAGGAGGAAAGTCTGGAGATTTTGCCTCGAGCACCAGATCCCCAATCTGCTTAGGGAAAATTGGACTGAATTGCAGGGAAGATGAGGGAAGCCTCCAACAATTACATTTTGAAACGGTGTTGTGTTCCCATTTCTGAGCCCTCAGGCAGGTGCTTGGAAGTGCTGCATGCTTTAAAGCCCCCTGAGGGATAGCCCTCCCTGTGCTAGGGAGAAAGGAAAGGGGGGCAGTCTAGCCAAGGAAATCCTCAGTAGCCAGGGCTGGCATGGCACGAACAGCGTGTCCCCCTGCTGCTCAGAGGGGCTGGGGTCATCCAGTCTGTCCCCAAAGCCTGGCAGCGAGGATCCCTCGTGCCACAGGGCAGGCTGAGAGCCTGGGCCCAGCTGTTATGGGTTCCCTGATCCCTGCATTCCCAACCCTTTCAAATGGGAATAATGGGATTTGCCAGCCCTGTAAGTGCCCAAGAGCAGCAGCAGTGTGAGCTGACGGGCAGGTGCAAGCTCTGATGTTCTCTACTCTGTCCCCTCTCACTCCGTTTGTATATTTTATGTGCAGACTTCTGTATCCTGCAGTAACCTCTGTCCACGTGTATGTGCCTCCCTCCAGGATAGAGCCTGTTTGACTTGACTTTCTGTGCTGGCAGTGATGCTTTGCCCCCATTTGCCCCCTGCATGTGCCTGGTGCTGCTCCTGCCTCCTTCGCTTTGCTCCTTCAAGCTGCAGCTGCTGGAGCCTCTCCCAGCTCCTGCTCCCCTGGTGCTTCGCCTGTGGCTGAGAAGTGATGCAAAAGCCAGATACAAACAAGTGGGGGGTTGACAGGACTCCTGTGAGCCTGAGAGTGACTGAGCACCTCGCCAGGATCCAAGTGCTTGTGCAGCCACACGAGTTTGTGACATGGTGCAAAATACTGAGCGGTGTCCGCAGGCATGTGTGTGCTCTCACAGCAGGCAGGCAGGGATTAAATTCCCTTCTGCAGCGGTGCTGCTGCCTCCAGCAGGACAAGAACATTGTGTTTGTTTTAATGGAAATGAAAAAATGACAAATTCATTATTATTTCAGTTGAAGTGTGTAACCATTCGTATTAGACTTTTTTGGGGGTGAAATTGTCAGATAGTTGTTTCTAAAGTGCTTAAACCAGAATCCCTCTGTGGATGACACACAGCAGTAAAATTAGAAACTTGGGAAGAATTTAATTTGAGAAAAGGCTGTGTTAGATCTGGCCATGTTCCTATTTTGCACCTATATGTGCAGGGTATTGGACTGCTCATCTTTGGGCTTTGCATTGCTGGTTCTTAGCCTGGCTGCTGCTGCACACATGGGTTTGGGTCTGGCTTCTAGCTGGGGGTGCTCCCTTGTCACTGAGACATTGCTTCCCTCAGCTGCCCTGAGCCCTGGCTTGTTCCTGTGGTGGTGGAATTGCACGGCTCTCTGGTTTACAAGCTGCATGGGACTGGCTGCACCCTTTCTCTAAACAGCCAGAATTGCAGAGGTGCAATGACTGTTATAACCAGGATAAGTAGGGTTTGAAACAATTGAAGTTTAAATCTAAAATGATGACGATGAAGCTCCAGCAAACAGAATTCACACACCAGGTTGCCTGCCTTATATTCAGTCTTTAATTTTTGTGGCACCCTGAAGTGTGGGATGCTGCCAAGGTACCAGACTACCTTCCCCAGGTGCCAGCAGAATTAATGGGAATGTGGATATAGCTCAACATCCCTTAAACTTTAGCATGGCCCCTGGAATCTGATCCCAGTGCTTGGAAAACAGGCTGGTTCATCTGTAGTCCCTCTTTCCCCCAGCTGAAGTGTGTTGTTCTGCACATCCCTGCAGCTGTGGCTGGGTGGGCCAGTCGATGAGCTTGTGAGGGGACGGTAAACAGCCAGTGAGATGGTGAAACACTGCTCAGGCTGGCTCAGACTGGGCTCCCTGCTTCCCCACTGCTTTTTTTGTCTTGTTTTTGCATTTAAACTTCAATGTTGGAGCGAGGCGAGGCGCGGGGCGGTCGCTGCCCCTGCCCTGACACACTGCCGCTTGTGCCCTGCAGAACAACGACAACGAGACGGCGCTGCACTGCGCGGCCCAGCACGGCCACACCGAGGTGGTGAAGGTGCTGCTGGAGGAGCTCACCGACCCCACCATGCGCAACAACAAGTTTGAAACCCCACTGGACCTGGCCGCGCTCTACGGGAGGCTGGAAGTGGTCAAGATGCTCCTGAACGCCCACCCCAACCTTTTAAGCTGCAACACTAAGAAACACACTCCGCTGCACCTGGCGGCCAGGAACGGTCACAAAGCCGTGGTTCACGTCCTCCTGGATGCTGGCATGGACAGCAACTACCAGGTATCTGGTGTGGCTGTGGGGCTGGGCTGGTTGCTGGGGATTGGAGAGCTCCACCAACTCTCCTCTCAGAGGGAGCGCTCAAGGAAGCTGAGGAGAGCTTTTTGTCCAGCTGTGCAGCTCTGGGGTGCTTGGGGAGGCTGCCCAGAGGGACTCGGGTGCTGTGCATGCCTCACGCCTGCGCAGGGGCTGAGCAAAGCCCCAGACATGCAGTGAGGGAGAGAAACACCTCTTGGCCAAAGCTGTTCTGTCCTGCAGTGCTGTGAGCTCTTGATAGCAGTGGAGGCAGACGTGTCTCTTTCTATCAAGCCACTTGTGAATGTGCTGTTTTCACAGCAATGGCTTGTATGTGGGTCTTGTCTTTCCTTGTCAGGACATGACCTCTTGCCAAGCTGTAGAAGACCCTTCGTTGGTCTCTCTGATGAAACCATCCCCATTTCTCCATCCCACATCCTCAGCACTGTAATCACGTTGATAGTCTGTCCTCAGCCATAGGTAGTGCTGCCCACACCTTGTGTACAACGCTGTGTATTTATTGCTTCTGTAACCCTCTAAGCCATGCCTCCCTCACCATTCCCTGCTGTCTGGCTTCATGCTATGTTTCCATTTAATTTGCAGACTGAGAAAGGCAGTGCTTTGCACGAAGCTGCTTTGTTTGGCAAGACAGATGTGGTACAAATATTGCTGGCTGCAGGTGAGAGAATGTTCCTCCTTTGAAGCACTAATGCGGTGATCCCTTCACCCAGAGCTTGAGGAAATCCCTTTCTAGTGCAGCAGGTTTCTCCATCCAGCTGTCGGAGCTCCTGGAGCAGGATATAGGAGAGGTTGGCTCTTGGAGTTTGGCTTTAGATTTGTCTCTAGAGTGTTTTTTAGCTCCCCCCAGTGATGATCACAAATGTGACTTGAAAAACGTGAACCTGCACACAGTTAGACAATATTCTTGCTTTTGCCCTCTGTACCCCTGTTGCCACAGGTATTGATGTGAACATAAAGGATAACAGAGGCCTGACTGCTCTGGACATTGTGAGGGAGCTTCCTTCCCAGAAAAGCCAGCACATAGCAGCTCTCATCGAAGGTGGGTGATGCAGCTCTGCCTGTGGGGAGGAGGGGAAGGTTCTGGGTGCTGATTCTGCCAGGGCAGGTACAGGATGTGCTTTCCTAGCCCTGGAAAGTGCTGAAGGCAAAGCAGCTTCAGGCTGTGTTGGCAGGAACGCTGGGGTGAGCTTCTCCAGACCAAATGTTTGGAGGAGGACTTGGGGGGATTTAGGAGGATTAGCCCTTTGCTGAGGGAGTGTGGTGTGACTTTTACAGTTTAAATGGGCTTAATTGAGCTTTGTTTAGCTCACTTTAGAAGTTAATTAAAATTAAGGATATCCTAAATCTGCTTGCAGAATGCAAAATAACAGCTTTAGAAATGGTTCTGGTGCAACTCCCCTTTACGTGTCTGTGTAGGCAAATCGTTGTCCACAGATCTCACATCCTGCTCCTCGCCTCGTTGTGAGGCTTGGGCATGGAATCTGCAGATGAGATTTACAGAAAAGGCCTTGATTACTTGTGGTTTATAAAGGAGCATGGTCCATTGTGTCTGTCCAAATTCGGGAATGAAATGTGACATCTTGGCTAAATTCATACCTTGTAATTACGCTGTCTGCATTTCCTCTCAGCTGTGGGGAGGATCAGAAGCATTTGGAGCTGGGGTGTGTTATTCATGCTGAGCATTTGGGAGCTTTGCAGGTTCAAAGCACTTCTCAGACTTTTAACTAAGCTGTGCCTGTGAGGCTGGTAGGTTTGAGCTTTATTCTGAAACTGAAGACAAAGATGGGCTTTAAAACTGGAGGTGTTGCAGATAAAGGCTGTTAGTCTGCCCCAGGAGGGAGCTGCTGTTGGATTTTACATCAGCTGAATGTTTCTGACTTTGCCTGTGTGGTTGGGGGGCTGCAGCTGGAATTGGTTTCTCTCGTTATGACTCTGTTCAGTGATGGAGCTTGTGTCTACAACACAAATCTGCTCCATGACTCTGTGTCCGTACAGCAGCTTTGCAGCTTTCTGATTAAAGACTCTGAAAGTTCAAAGGACCATCCCTACCCTTGTGCCTGTGATTAAAGAGGCCGCCTGCTTCTATTTTGGGATCTGAGCTGCAAGTTTTAATGTTATTTTTTTTGGACACTTAATAAGCTGACAGTTGGCCTTCCACCCACAAGGGAGGAAGTGCCGTGTGCTGAAGGGGACAGAAAACAAGATTGATGTGAGCTGACCCTGTCCCCCCAACCCCCTTGCAGATTACACCGTTGGGAAGAAAAGTGCCAAAGCTGTGGAGAAATCTGCTCCAGCCCCGCTCGTTCCAGCCACCGATCCCTCGGGCCGGACATCTCAGGGTGGGCATCACCAGCTTTCCTCTCCCTGCCAGCACCGAGGCTGGGAGATCCAGTGACAATCCTGTCTCTCTCTTCCCCCCACAGGTGATGTGGACAAAGCTGTCACAGAGCTGATCATCGATTTTGATGTGAACCCCGAAGAGGAGAGTCCATATGAAGCTTTGTACAATGCCACATCCTGCCACTCCCTGGACAGCCTGGCCAGCGGGAGATCATCCGACCGAGAGTCTGTGAATAAGGAAGCTGAGCCGAGTGGCCTCAAAGCAGCAGGAGTCAGGCCTGTATGTAGCTCTGTGTGCTCAGCCCTGCCTGTCCTAGAGGCACAGGGGACTGACCTGCAAGGTCAGATTTTCCAGCTTGAGGAAATCTTTAAACCCTTCCCTGACAATGATTAGAGCAGGCAGGTACCTCTCCTTCTGCCCTGCCCTGTTCATAGGCAATAGCCCCATGTATTGCCTACAATACAAGCCACTCCTTTGTGCTTGAGTTTCACTTCGTGTTGCATCCTTCTGCTTCCTGACAGTTGGATACCAATGCCAGTGAATCTTGGTCTGTCAGGAGATTACATTTCACAGAAGGGCTGATTTCTCATCCAGAAAAGAGTTCTGGAAACTTGTGGAGCATTTTCTCGTGTCTCGCTCACTGCTTTGCCAAAACAAAGGCTCTCAGGAAATTATCTGTAATAATAATCTGTTGGAGACTAGTTGGCAGTGGAAGGGGGGTTTTGTGTATTACTTGCAGAGCTCTGTAGAGGGTACTCCAGGCTTTACAAGGCAGCACAGAGCTCTTGGAACTGTCCCCAGAGAAGTCTTCCTCACCTTCTGGCAGCTGCATCTGCTGGCCCGATAGCAATTGGTGGGAATGCTGCTGTGGGGCAGATGGGACACAGGTCCTGCAGTGCTGGGTCAGCTTCAGGCTCTGTGTTCTGGTTGGTTTTCCAAAGCCTGCTCTGTGGAGGCATTTTTGGACAAAAGGCAGAGCAGCAGTGAACAATTAAACTGCTGGAGGCACAGTAACCATTGTTCCCCTCTCTGCAAAAGAGGTGCAGCCTTTGGCTTATGCTGAGAGCAAGTAGAGTAGAAATGAGACAAAAGCTTTGGATGGTGGACATTTTGACCAGATCTATCAGGTGTGCAGTACCAGGTGCACTGTCCTGTTACTGACCAGATGTTGTCATTGTGCTGTGCTGATGGTGTCTGGTGTGAAATAAGCTCAGCTCTGTCACAAGTAAGGAAAGACAAGAGACTGAACTGCAGTGAAAAGAGAGCAGGAAGAGGAAAATGCTCCAGTAGCTCGCTGGAGTTTCTCCCCAGACTTGCTGAGTGAGCAGTGCAGCTCTGCTGCTCCCTTTGCCATTAGATGGAGCTGTGGCTGGGCAGGAGGTGGCCTGGGATGTGCTCAGCCTCGGGACCAGGCAGCAGCTCCAGCTGCCCTGTGACAATCCCGGGATATTGGAGAACAGTTTAGCATTGTTTCTTATCTCCAGAGTTTTCCACTGTGAGAGGTGCCTCTGGCATCAGTTTCACTAAGCCACAAGCTCTTTCTCCCCATCAGCTCATTGCTTACTCCCTTATGTAGTGCAGCTGCTGGTCTGGGTCTGAGTGAGACCTGTGTGAACAGATCTGTGTCCTGAGGAAGAGGAGGAAGAAAGGCAGCAGCCATTGCCCAGCCGTTAGGGCTGAACTTCTCCATCCAGATTAATTTGAAGAGGTCCTTGCTGCACCCACAGCAGTGAGGACATAGAGCTGGAGGGAGCAGAAGAGACATGGAGCTGTACCAGCACAGCTGACAGTGCTTGTCTCACCCACAGAGAGAACGTCCTCCCCCCGCCGGCCAAGCCCCCGCCTGATGAAGAAGAGGAGCAGAATGTGGAGAAGAAGACAGGCCACAGTGCTCCCTGTGAGGTACATGGGGCTTGCTCTGGGGTGTTTCATGGGAGAGTGGTTCAGACGTCAGTTTTAATAGTTTGGGAGGAGCCAAGGATGCTGTTACCTCCTGTGCTAGTTGGGCTGTGAATGAGAAATATTCCCTCACTCAGCATTACTGCTGTCCCTTACCATGGGAACTTCCTTTGTCCGGTTCTTCCAGGGCACCTCAGAGTTGACCTTCAGCCTTACTTTCCTATTCTTGGCTGAGAATTCCCTTAGGAAGAGATTTTTCTGACCCACGTTGCGATGTGGACCATTGCCCACTAGTAATGATCCCACCACAAGCATCTTCAGCTGGACTGAAACACAGAGGGGCCGTGGGTTCCTGCTTCCTCTGAGCTCCCAGCTGTGGAGGAGCTGCGTGGGCTTGTGGGTTCCACTGACATGAGCAGGGATCAGGGGCTTGAATTCAGCTGAGGATGTGGCCCAGCACATGTTAAAGCTGCCTTCTGCAGTGGTTAGTGCATGTGAGCTGCTTTCTGGTGGAACTCAAGCTCTCTCATTCCATTTTGTTGCTCCTGGGCTTCCTGTTGCTCCTCTCATTCACCTGCCTGTGAACCTCAGAAGGAAGGACTCTCTGGGAAGACATGGCTGTGGGAAACCACAAATGTGCCTTGGCAACTTCTGCTGACACCCAGGAAAACCTTCAAAGCAAATCCAAATCCTTTGGATTTCTGTGCTTTCCCAAAGGCAGTGGGTTGTATGTGAAGCCCGTGGAGCATGCGCCACCTCTGCTGTTGGACCAGGCTCTGCTTCAGCAGGTGCTTTCTTTGAATGTGCTGATCTGCTGGAGTTCTGCAAGGCATAAATGAGATCAGTTTTTTGGAGTGTGTCAAATCCACACAAGACACAAGTGAACATGGCCTGCTGTAATAAAACTGACTGCAGAGAGGGAGTAAACCCTGAGCCATGTGTAAACAGAGAAACTGGGATGTGACATTGTGGACTTGTTTTTGCATTTAAACTTCAATGTTGCACTGCTGCTCAAATGCAGGGGGTGATAATCAGTCCTGTGTTTGGCTATGGAAGAGGAGAGCTGGGCAGCAGGTCATGGTATAATTGGGCAGCAGAACTTGTTTATGACAATAAACACGAGGGAGGGAAACGTGCCCTGACCGTTCCTGCTGAGCTTTCTTGCCATGTTTAATTACCAAACACCTGCTGTGTTGTCTGCCTTTAATGGCTTTGGAAGCACAATCCATTAAAGGAAATCTTGCTGGCAAATGGCAAAGTGACTCGCTGGGGAGACCTTGATTTGCGACCAGCTTCAGTGACAAAACTTACAGAGAGCGTGTGGCTGCCTGGAAATGACCTTTTGGACATACTGATGAGGAGTTTGGGGTTGATCCTTTTCTTTTGCTTGCTCCTCCTGGCCTGCTCTGCTTTTCTGACTCTTGCCCATTTTTTATCACCTCAGTGCCTGTTCTCCCTGGGCTGGGCAGGCGTGCACATGCTCCGGGAATGCTGTACATGTTCTGCTGCAGCATCCCAATTTGCCACCCTCCAGCCCTGCTCTCTCCCTTTGGAGCCAGGACACTTAGTCATTGAGTATTCTGGGGTTGGGCCAAACTCTAGTTTTCCAAAGTAGTCTTTTTATTCCTTGCCAAGCTGGGGCTATCAGTCAAAACAGAGGAGCGTAAACAAGAAACTTCACTTTCATCACGGAAAAACATTGGTACAAACAGGGAAAGGAGCTGATTGTGTGGAGGTGCTTGAGTGGTGCCTTTCACTATCTGCAGAAACCTTCTGGGTTTGGAGCTGAGTAAGAGTCTGCATTGTCAAATTAAGCTTCAGTTCCAGTTGTTTACTGCTTGTCTCCAGAAGGGAAGTGCAGATCAAGGACAAGGCGCCACGTTGGCTCCAGGAGTTTGGTCTGCAGCTCTGGGAGGGGAAGACAGAGGAAGAGATGAGTTACCCTTTAAAAAGTTTTTCAAAGTCCTCTGCTGTGGATTAAGTACACCTTAAAGAGCATCCTCATTGTTCACAGTGTCTTATCTTTGGGCTTTGCTACCAGTGAGCATTTATACATGCAAACAACATGGCTGAAGAACTGAAAGCTGAATTGGAAGAAAATTTGGTGTTGCTCCTGGTCACAGAGCCCACAGAGTAAGCAGGGTTCTCCAGCAATGGTCTTTGCTTTGAGTGAATTTGAACCTGAAACTATTTAGAGCTTGGAAGGATGAGAGATGGAGAAAATCAAGTGCAAACAGGCCTGTGAAAGTTCACAAAGCAAAAGCTGGGAGCTGTGTGCTGCTGGAGGGCTCCTGCCTTTGGTGCATTTAAAGAGGACAGCACAGGAATCGTCATCTACAGGAGTGTCAGGAGAGCACCAGAGCCTGGCTGAAGGTCCAGGCTGCTGCTGTGCTAACAGGCTGCTGCTGGGCAGGATTTTTCCAAGATCACTGGCAGGAACCTGTTACCTGCTGTTCTGGTCTGATGGTTTTGTGCCACCATCTGGTCAGAATTTTTTCCCTAATTTGCTCATTATGAGCTCCTTCACCTGGAAAGCTGCCTGGCAGCTCCTGCTCAAAGCAGGTAGAATAAATATTTCCCATGCTGGACATGGCCTGTTTCCTCCCATTGGGAAAGTCACTTTAAAAGCCAGCTGGGCTCATGCAGAACAGCACGTGGATGTCAGAATCCTGTCTGTGCTGCTGACTCTTGGGTGCCTCTCCAAGACTCCTTAAGCTTCCAGAGCTCCTAGCTGGGTTGCAGTCAGGTAGGTACCAGTTTGCCCTTGGAGCAGCTCTGGTGTTTTCACTTTGGGGAAAAGCAGGAGGTCATGTGTGCTCTGCTGGTAGGGCAGTGGCAGGTCCAGGGGGCTGAGCAGTAGGAGCACTCCCTGGGGGCATGTTTTGCTCAGACCTGTTCTTCCCTGTCCTGGCAACAGGTAGGAATACTTTGCTTTCTGGCTTGGGTTTGTCCCACAGGTATAGTTACACATGGAATCACAGAATGGGTTGGGTTGGAAGGCACCTTAAAGATCATCCAGTCCCACCCCCTGCCATGGACAGGGACACCTTCCACTAGACCAGGTTACTCCAAGCCCCATCCAACCTGGCCTTGAACACGTCCAAGCCATTCACAATTTTCTATCACTCTGTGCCCCTCCCCAGCTCTCTCTGAGCCTCTTAGGGTGCAGTCCCAGGTCATACTGAGTTCCTGGGACAGGATTGCATCAACCTGCCAGGGTCTGGCCAGGAGATGGTGCTGAAAGGCAGCTGACTGTGCCAGCAGGGTGCCCTGGTGGCCAGTTTAGCCCCATCAGCACTGGCATGGCACGCGAGAGCATCCAGTGCCTGTCATCCTTGGCATTGATGCAGACCAGCATGCATGAGTCTGGATCCAAAACCTCATCCCTGGATCCTGCACCACAACCTCATCCCTGCACATGGATGGTGGTTTCCAGAGCAGCTCAGGGAGAGTCTGCCAGGGCTACAAACCAGCTCTAAGTAGAGGTTTTGGGGGATTTAAATGAGCACAATCGCTGCTGCACATCCCGAAGTTAAACTGAGTTCATACAGCGCTGCCTGAGGACTCCAGTTCTGAATAGGTCGTACATCCTGAGGTCAGAAATGCAGATCTGAGATGCCTGAGAGGGTGGCAGGGATTTGGGCTTTTGTTCTTTTCAGCCCTGTCCTAATAGGGCCAGCAGCTAAAAAAGTGAATGACGATGCAAATTCCGGTAGCAACAGCGAGTCTGAGTTGGGATGAACAGGAATAACGGTCTCAGCTCTTTCCCCCTCCAGGCTGTCTGCAGCCTTTGCACAGTGAGTCAGTTGGTCAGTGCTGGAAAGCTGTCAGCAGCCTGAAATACTAAAAACTAAAGGGGTTTGGGTGGGGGTTTTTTTTGTGTGTGTTAAAAAAAACCAGAGGGGTATATTACATTTTTCCTCACACTCTGGAGTGAAGGTGTCGCCTCTGCCAATTCCATGCTTAACCCATGGCATAGAAGCTGTGGGGTTTATGCTGGGACAGAGCACTGCTTTGCAGAGCACCACACTGTGCTATTCTCCATTAGGCCTCTGCTGCCCGGGGGAAGAGCAGGGGAAGTGGAGCTGAGGAAGAGGAACACCCCTACGAGCTGTTGCTTACAGCAGAAACGAAAAAGCCAGTTGCAGTGGACAGGAAAACAAAAGGTGAGTGACCATCCAAAAAGCTTGCATGCACTTCAGGAAAACATGGAGGGCAGAGGGCAAGTGGAACAATGGAATTCTCTGCTGGGTGGGGGCTGGAGGGTGATTGTTGTGTTTCCTGGTAATATCTCTGTGAAGGAGAGCTCTGAGCGTTCCTGTACAAAGTGTACAGGGAGGAAGGGCAGCTCCACTCTGGGACAGTTCAGAGATTGCAAGGATCCACTCTGTGACCTCAGAAATGCCCAAATCTTGTGCCTGGCCAAGCAAAAGCAGAGGTTGAGAGGCTGGAGGGAGATGAGCAACACGAGTGTTCCAGTGAGCCATGTTCTCCATCCAGCTGGTGCTGCAGGTTTCTGCTATCCTGCTGTAAAATCAACATCCTGCTCTGTGTTAGAGCTAATTTGAGATGGAAACTAACAGAGGAGGAAAACAAAAATGTGTAGAGCAAGAACTAGAACTGACTGAAATCCACAGGATGCACAGGTTAATTTGAGGCATTCTCTCCTCCTGCAAGAAGGACCTTCAATGCTTTATAAAGCATCTGGGAACACCTTGTCTCTTGTGTTTGGCTGTTGTTGGCTTTTTGGCTTTCCTTCAACAATAACAAAAGATTTGTTTAGAGGGAAGAGACTTCCAGCTTTATTGAGAAGTCCTGAGCAGGAATTTGGGTGGATTTAGTTTGGACTCTCACACGGAAACCCCTCTCCCTTTGAGGATGGTCGGGGCTAACAAGGACTCGAGGTGATGGCTCATTGACTGCCTTGTCAGACCTGCAGCTTTTTTCCCTCTTTGCAGCATGATAGCTATCATTGCTTGAATCCTGCTGCTCTCCTGGCTGTTCCAGGGTGGCACAAGAGGTCATTGTGTTCCCACAGGCACTTGCCAAAGACCCTCACTGCCAGAAGCAAAATTTGTGAGCTTTTCAGGTTGGTGCTTTGCAGTCTGGGCCAGGAATGGTCCTTGGGCAACAGCCACTGAGCCAGGGCTTTCAGGCACTCATCTGTGGGCAGCTATTGCTGGTTATTCAGGCATGAGCTATTCCAACAGCTCCGCTCCTTCCCCTGGCTGCTGTGTTCAGGCTTGATTGGTAAGAGTGGAGGTGTGTCCTAATTATGTGTCAGCTTAAAATAAAACCTCAGAGTAATGCAGCTGCATGTTCTTGATGCAAATCTCTTCCCCCGCACACCTGAAAACAGGAGATGTTGCAGGAAGATCTTCATGGATCCTGTTGTGGATCCAGAGCAGAGTCCCATCTTTTGGTGCACAGCTGGAAAGATCAAAGCTGTGACTTAACAGTTTGCACTCCGTGGACGGTGTTGCTGTGTTGGTAACAAGCCTGGAGCTCTTCCCACTGTTGCAGTGGGAGAAATTCAAGGATGCCATTGAGCTTTTCCTCATCTTCCAGCATTTGTCTGCTCTTTAAATGCAGTCAGCATTGTGGCTAATGGGGGAGGAGAAGATAAATTTGGGGAGTAGCAGAGTTGTTTTGCCAAAGAGTTAAACAGGAGCTGAGGGAGGGACTGAAGCTTACTTGGGGTGTTGGAGAATTTTCCCACCTCTGGATCAGAAGGGTCCTGGAGCATCAAAGGCAACAGCTCACTCCCAAGAAACAGAACAGGCTGAAGCATGGCTTTGAACTGCTTCTTGGCTCTCAGTCTGAGGGTCTGGCCTTCTGGGTGAGTTCTGGAGGAGCCTTTGGTCAGGAGAGGAGGACTTGGGTTCTTGTGGCTGTTGAAAGGGCATTTCAGGGCAGCGGAAAGGCTGAATTTCAGGCACGCGGGTTTAATGGTGCCTTTCATCTGTGATAGCTGCCTTTGTTCCTCTGGCTGCCAGTTGTCCTGTGTCCAGCGAGCAGATGAATGTGGCATTATCCACTGGCTTTGGTGGCCTTTGTGAGTGTTAGAGCAGCTCGCTGTCACATGCTGGAGCACTGGGAGAAGTTGGCCTCGTGTTTTGGGCAGAGTATCAGAAGTGGTTTAAGCCAAATGCTCTCCCATCCACTTTGGTGTGCAGTCACATGCGTGAAGTCAGGGCACTCAGGTCCTGTAACAGGGTGTGAAAATAAGGCAAGAGAGGAGGAATGTGTGTGGAGTGACCAGGAGGAGGCTTCTCAGCTCCTGCTGCCTCCAGAGAGTCCTGATAGAGGGTGAATGTGGAAAAGCTTTTGAGTTTTGATCTGTTTGGCTTCTCAGGAATCACCCCCAGGTGCTGTCAGCAGTGACCAGCTGCAGGTAGGACTGACTTGGTGCCTTCTGGTAGTTAGTACAAACTGATACCTGTTGAGGTTGTTCTGTGCTGCTTCCATTGGAAGATTGAAGACCCTGCATTGCCCTTCCGGAGATTCTCTTTGTGGTTATATTGGTTCAACCAGCACAGTGTGACCGTGCTGCAAACCAGAGAGCTGGAATGAGCCAGCAATAAAGTCAGAGCACACTGCAGAGAGACTGAAAGAAACTCTTTTCTGAGAGCCACAGTATGGCTGCTGAAAAAGTGGGGTGGACATTGATCTGTGGGTACTCTTGGATATTGCAAAAGTTTGGGGTCAGAAAGCTCTTGGTTTGCTGTGAGATGAAGGACAGTATAAACCCACAGTCTGTGTGTCCTCACATGGTGTTGTCGTGGACAGAGGACAGACCCTTGTTCCATATCCCAGGCCAAGCCTGTGTTTCTGCTGTCATCGTGTTATACGAGTCACATCAGTGATCTCTCTAAGCAGGATGGTGTCTCGTTGCCCTTTCTGGTGAGGGGAGTCCAAATGAGCACAAATTCAGGTGGATAGACTCTGCCTGGAATGGCTGAGCTTGGTGAGACTAACACAGGAGTGTGCCATCCTCAGCTGCCTTCCACACATGGCATTCCACCTGCCTGTGGAATGAGCCTGTGTTTCAATTCTCTTGTAGGTGAAGGTTATTTTTCCACCCTTCAAGGCCAGCTTCCTCCTCTGGCCTTCTGTTTCACAGGAGGGAGATTTGCCTGCTCCTCACTTGACAAATTCTGGCATGATGTAACATGGGGAGCCTTTTCCACGTGCAAGTCAGAGGCTGCTGTATGCCCTCACTAATTTTAAGGGTGGGGAGCTTGTGCAAGCAGCAGCTGCAGTAACAGCTTCATTCTCCTAATCCAGGGCCGTGAGACAAATCCTGCTGTTGATATATAGGGAAAGAAATCCAGTCAAGGCAGGGTGGTTACAGCTTAGCGAGGAGTGTTTGGGAAGTGCTTCGTATCTGGAGTCCTCAGGCTGCTGGCAGGGAAGCTCTTACTTGAATCCTCGCTGGGAAGCAGACAGTCTGTACGCAGGAGGGGCTCCTGATCCCAGGAAGGGTTGGGAGCAGCCTCTCCTGTGGCTGAAAAAGTCAGGATCAGTGAGATTATCTGTGCTGGGGTGTAAAATCAGTGAAGGGAGCTGGGCAGAAGTCCCTGTGTTAAGAACCCTTTCTGAGTGTAACTCAGGTGTAACTGGAGGATGATTCTTTCAGGTGCCTTTAAAGGAGAGGCCTGGAGAGCCCTGTATGTTCCTGCTGTGTGCACCTCAGTGACAAAAAGAGTGAGATGACTTTCTGCATTAGTTCTTCTGGCTGCAGCTTTCAGGGCAGGCTCTGAAATGTCTCCTTCAAGATGTTCCTCACGACTTCTGAGCAAGTGCTGTTGCCCTCGCTCCATCCCTTCCCTCCCTGGCAGCTGCCCTGTATTTCAGAGTCCCTCTTCAGCTTGTGGATGAGTGGGTGGCTGGGATTCCTGTCCAACAGGAGCCCTTTTGTGAGGTGCTGGAGCTGGATTTGGAGCACTCTGTTCTGGCTGGACTCAAGTGTTACAGCACGTGGCACAAAGTTTCGCCAGCCGCCTCTCTGCCTTCAGCAGAAATGTCGGTAGAGGTTCAGCTGGGGCATGGAAGAAATGGTTTCCAAGGAAGGGAAGAGGTTGGGAAGAAAAGCTGCAAAAGTTTTTCTTTCCCCACAGGTTTATGTGACTCCCGTCACTGCTGTCCTGCTCACCTCTCCATGGCTTTGCATTAATCCCAGTCTGTCCTGTGAATGCAGCACATCTGATCTCCTCTGAGGTTTGTCCTCCGAGGTTTCTCTCCAGTCTGGCCTTGTAATCTGGGGTGCTGCTGCTGGCCCCCCATCAGCCAGCACTGGGACCTGCCTATCCTTGGCAGCTCCTGTCACAGAGCTGGTGGTTTATGTGCCTGTGCAAGAGAGTCAACAACTACTTCACTGTCGTGGAATCTCTAACTCATAGGATCCAGGATGAGATAATCCCCTGCATCACTTGATCCCAGTGAGCAGTGAGGGCTGTGGCTGCTCCTGGCCTTCCTATGCCTGCGAGAGGGACTCACCATGCTTGTCAGGCATGGGGTACCTGAGACCCCAGCACAAAGGCAAATGACTCACTGAGCCCTTTCCTGCCCATTTCTGGTGTGAGGACAGACCACAAAGCCCAACAGGTGTTGTTTGAAAATCCCCTCATCAGGCTTGGTGCTGGAAAGGTGCTAGGGGCTGAGTTGGGCTCTCTGCTGCTGCTAACAGGCTGCTTTTAGTTAAAATAGAATTCATTATTTTGCTTACGGAAAGGAGGGTTCCTTTGCCTTGGCTTCCCAAAGCTGCTGTCCACAAAGCAGGCAATTTCCTCTTCACATCCAAACATCCTCCCTGCACTTCAGAGCCTCCTTATCAGAGCGCTTTGCTTTATTGTTCCCTTGCAGTATCAATTTTGAGTCCTCAGACTGAAGAGTTTATTCAGCACTAAATGGAAGCAGTTAAAATTCACAAGCAGTGCTGGGAGGGTGAAAGAATCCTAGGAAACCAAGGTTAGACTTGTTGGTTTGACAGTTTTGCTTTTGCAGTTGAAACGCTCGTTCAGCTGTGACAAAGGTGAGTACATGGGGGTGTGTGTGGGCACGCTCAGCACTTGGGATCAGTCAATTCTTCATGGTTTATGCAGGACCCTGGTACCTGATATTAAAGCTGCTGGGGCAGGAGTAGCTGGGAACCAGTGTCACATTTCTGGGGCAGCCGGTGCTCCACCAGCTCTGACCACTCTGTGCTCAGTTCATTGCAAAAAAGACTTTTTGCTCAAGTTTCTTTTCTTGCATAAACTGTTTATTTCTCTCCCCTGAGCAGGGAGGAGAGGTTAAACTCGGAAGCCACTAGGGAGGGAAGCAGTGGGTTTTTTTGGGAGCGGATTTTGGAACTCACAGGTCGATTACAGTCCAGGCGTTTTCCCACCCTGCAGCCCGTGCCAAGAGCCGGGCGCGCGGCTCTAAATAACGCTCTGGCCTTTATGGAAACGGATCAGATGTTCCAGGAGCCTCTGTCTCTGCTGCTCCCACCTCACTTGCTCTCTCTGCAGGATATAGTTAGCACTTCTCTTGGCCTTATATAGCAAGGCCTGATAGTTAGTGTTAACAGGAATAAAAAACACGGAGAGCTGCCAGATTGCGTAAATCGGGCCAGTGTTTGGAATTTCATAAATGCCATGACTTTGGGTACAAGTTGAGCACGCGGAACAATACGGAACTGTTCTCTCTTTATCTCTCCCTCCCTTGCTGAGGGAGGGCAGGGAGAGAGCTGGGATTTTGCTACTTCTTCCATGTTTTTAATTTCCCCCTCCTCTCTGTTTCCATCCCCTTGAAGACCACAGGAGGAGCAGTGGCGGCCGCAGCCAGGACTCTGCCGACAGCCAGGACATCCAGGTGCCAGAGCAGTTTTCAGGGTTGCTCCACGGCTCTTCTCCAATCTGTGAGATAAGCGAGGACCCTTTCAGGCTCGTTTCCTCCGCGGAGAAGGAGGACACGGAAGCCTCGAGCCACCCTGCTGCTATGCAGCTGGAGGATGCTGAGTTACCCTCGTCGGGATCAGCACGGAGCAGCTCCCCGGACCCCAAGCAGACGGCGGTGTACGCCACGGTGCAGCACGTCAGCCGGGCGGATCCTTCAGCCCTAGTCACGCCCCACGTGCCACAGCACCCCGGCGGTGCTGAGCCGGAGGGGGACAGAGCTGTGGGCAGAGCCCACCCGGGCAGCAAACCCAAAGCCGAGCTCAAACTCAGCCGCAGCTTGTCGAAGTCGGACTCTGACCTGCTGACCTGCTCCCCGACGGAGGACGATGCCATGGGGAGCCGGAGCGAATCGCTCTCCAACTGCAGCACCGGGAAGAAGCGGCTGGAGAAGTCTCCATCCTTTGCTTCGGAGTGGGATGAGGTAAGGCTGAGCTTGCTAAAGAGCCTCTGTGCCAGGAATGACTCTGCAGCAGGAGTTCCCCTCTGCCCTCAGGGGGTCCTGGGTGGGTTCCATTGCTGCCGCTAACTCTCACAAGGCATTTACAGGCACATGCTCGCTGGGAGCCTGTAAGGTGTTAAATGCCAAAAGATAGTATTCATTGGAGTGGGGAAGTAGCAGAACTGCAAGCAGCTTCAAAGTTTTTTGTTCAAATACAGGGCTTAGTTTCTTTTAGGCAAGCCAGATAAGTTTTCACATCCCCAAAATGAGGAGGACTTGGTAACAGTGCACCTCACCAACTTTTCTCCTGATCTTCTCCTTCCAGTTCTTCTCTGTTGACTATCCTAGTCTTGGAGGTGTTGTGTTGCTGGTTCCCTGCTGCTTGGGAGTGTGAGCAGTGCCCGGGGTTTTGTGGGGATGGAAGGAAGACAGTAATTAGGCTGGTTTGTGTATTTGATAGCTCCTGCTCTCCTCCTCACACGTGTATTTCAGCGGCTGGTTAGCAGTCACTTTATTATCATATCGGACGCCCACGGACAGTTAAATATTTCATGCTCAGAAAGTTGGCCCTGGAGAGCCACTGGGGCGAGATTAAGTGTCCCTCTGAAATTCAGCACCGCAGCATTACTGAAACATTCTTTGGGGATGATTCTGTGCCGGGAGAGCCGGGGCTGCAGAAGAGATAAGCTCGGATGAACCACTCTTTGTACTCTGAAAGGAACCAAAACCCCTGGCGTGGTGCTGGGGGTGTGGAGCCGCGTGTGCCGGGCGTGGAAACCCGGGGGAGGGTTGTGCCCCTGCACTGGCTGATGCTCAGCTGCCTCTCCAACCCTGACTTGGAGAGAAAATTATCATCTGGGGAAGAGGGAGGTATTTGGAGATACTGAGAGCAACGTGAGAATCCATCCATCAGTCCATTCTCTCCCTCCCCCTCACTCCCTGCCGGGTCTCAGGGTTGCCAAATAGATATTTTCCTCTGCAGCTGCTTGGGCTGGAGAGGCTTCACTGTTAATTGCCCGGGTCAGTTGCACCATGGCTTAGGGAAAGGCTCTGCAGCAGAAGGTTCTTTGGACGGGCTGGATAATTCCCTGTGCTTTTATCTGAGCTGTTTGCAGCAGACACTGAAAGGGCAGAAGCCTTTGGCATGACTGCACTGGTAGCAGAGGTCAAGTGTTGGGCTGCCTGCACTGCCTCTGCTTCCTCTGCTCAGATGAACCTTGGAGCTGCTTCCTCCTGCTTGTAAACAAATCCCTCATTTCCCCTGAGGCAGCCAGACAAGCCCCAGGAGAGGAATCTGCTTTTCCTTCCCCTTTTGTTTAGGTGAGGAAATCGGAGAAAGAATGTGAAAAATTCACATCTGTCTGCAATGGGGCAGGTCTCACTCTTAAAAAGTCTAGCTGGTCACAGTGGCAACAGTGAGATTTAAACATAAATGTAGTGGTGTCATTGGGTGTTGAATTAGTTCCCTGGATGGGATAATGCAGCTGCTCAGAATTGGATGCAACTTGCAACCTCTGCATTTACCAGGGCAATATAAACCTTGTTGAGCCACTCCTGTTAGCAATGGTTTGGCTCTCCCTCTGTGCTGAGGGGACACAATGGCAGATTTATATTATTCTATTAATTTTAATAGCCTCTATGCAGGTGACTAAGGAGGGAAGTGATCCATGTGCAGCTCTCTGTGGCTCCCAGCTGCACCCAGCAAGCTGAGGGCTCTGCCTGCTCACCTGGCCAGCAGTTCAGGACAGGCTCACCTGGCCTGTCTGTGCAGGGCACAGGGGCTTGGAGGGATCTGTGGTGTCCCTGGACAGATGGGACCTGCAGCAGAGGCTGAGCTGACACTGCTGTGGGCCCTGGTGTCCCCCCTGACTGGGGGCAGCAGGAAATCTGCTGCTTGGAAGCAAAGGGTCATGTCCTTGCCCCAGCCAAGCACTGCCAATGCCCTTTGTTGGAAGTGGAAGGTGGTGCTGGCTTTGCCAGAAGGGTGGGATGGGGAAGGAATGATTCACTTGGCAAAGCTAGTCCCTGTTCCCAGTTGCAGCTCCCCTGCTCCCAGGACTGGCCCAGAGTGTTGCTTTGTGCTCTGTGCTGCCCAGGAGCCTGTTCAGCCCATGTCCCATCTCCTCCTGACCCCCTGCTCCTTCCTGGGAGTGGGAAGGCACACGAGGTGGTCCTGCAGCCACTGTCAGGTGGGAATTCTGTGTGAGCAAGGCAGAGAAACTCTTACATCAAACATCCATGTATTGCCCAGGGAGAAGGTGAGGACCAAAAATTCTCAGTCCTGCTCTAGTGGGAAGCAGGCTGGGGGCAAGGAGGCATATGAGGGGTAGAGCTCTCAGTCAGCAAAAGTATTTGAATCCTTCCAAACCTGGCTGAGAGCTGAAGTGATGGATTTGGTTTTCATCACTGGATGATGAATATTGAGCAGACAGTGAGGATGAGTGGGGCAGCAGCAGCTCACTGGGGGTTTGGTACAGAATAACCTGTGTTTGCACCTCTGAAGGAGGGGGGCTCTTGCCCCCAGCCCCCTTTTCAGGGCAGATTAACCTGCTTCTGCTCTGCCTTCCCCAGTAGAGCAGCTCCAGCCCTGCCCATTGGCCTGGGGCTGCTCTTCTGCCTGGTAGGTGTTTGTAAGAAACACGATCTGTTAAATGGTTAGGGCAAAGAACAAGGAAGGCTGCTGGGAATTAGCCTCAGACCTGGCTCCTGACATCCCTTAATGCTCCACTTCCAGCTGCCTGCTATCAGGTCAGCAGGTCCAATGCTGAATTTGGATTTTGGAGGTTCCAGTATCGATCCCACAAAATGAGGTGGTAGTTCTGTGTTCTGATTTAAGTTCTTCTAGGAAGAGATTAAACCTCCTTCCAAAAAAGTTTAGGGACTTGAATAAAACATGCATGTTACTTCAGGTTTTGGGTTTCTTTTAGAAAACAGGAGGTGCACAGTCCACCACTTTTTTCTTCCTCCAAGTGAATTAGTTGAAGAACTAATGAATATTCTGTAGTTAATTATGGCACTGGACATTCATCTCCGATGACTAACTGCAGTGGTGCTCCATGGCTGCTGCGAAAGGAATGCTTTGCTTCTGCAGTAACCATGGATGTGATGTTTCACCGGTTGCTGACTCGTTTTGGGGGTGTTAATGTCCCCAAAGGATGGATGCCAGGGGCAGATTGTCATATGTGGTGCTTTCCACCTCAGGCTTGGAGCTGGGAATCAACTTGATGGAGGTTGTGGCTGCTGTGGGTGTCTTTAGACCTTGTTGGGGACTGTTGGGTGCTGCAGTACCCAGTGAAATCAGTGCCTTAATTACAGGCTTACAGTGGAGGATTAACAGCATTTGCATTGAAATGTGAAACTTTCAGGAAAGCTCTTGATGCAAAACCTGCCACTGCCTTAAAACACCCAGGAGTTGAGATTCAGAGCTGCCAGCCAGCACTGTTGAAAGAAAATGCAAATATTCCCCTGCTGTTTTTGTGCCTGGTGGAATTGCATCGTGTAAAAGCTCAGCCACCAGCCTCTGCCTCCCAAAATGTTTCATTTATTCTCTTGGTTCAGGTGTTTAAATCTCAGCTTGCCCTGGGTTTGGCTGGTGGGACCAGGCAGGGTGGCTTAATTTGTCCCTGGGTGTCCCCTACCCCAAGCTGACCCTCGCCTTCAGCTTGCATTCCAGCTTCCCCTTTGCCTGAAATGGTTTGTAATTCATTTTTGTCTAGGGCAGAAGCAGTAGTGGGGTCAGTATTTTTGGTCCTGATTTCTGCTAAACAAGCATGGCCATCAGGGTCTTAATCAGCTTAATTATTGGGCTGATTATTCTATTATCTCAAGATCCCAATGTTTCCTCTTGTTTTTCCTGTGCTAAGGTCAGGAATTCTTACATCATCCCTCATGTCCAATCTCTTCCCTTTGCCCCCAGTGGTGAGATTTCCTCCGGCCTGATGAGCTTTTTGAAGTGAAAGCTTTTGTGTTTCCACCATTTTTAAATCTGCTACAAAGGCCCAGCCTGTTGGGATTATGAGCCAATGTGGAGCTAAGCCAATCCAAGCCAATGTAAGACAATTCACTGATTTTACAGGAAAATTTGTGTGCTGAAAGGCAAATGTAAAGACCAGGCATGCTTTGTTCCAGTGTTTAGCAGCAAGGGTTGGACACAACAGGGGTGATATTTGCCAGAAGAGCAGCTCCATCCACCTCGGTGTGTGTTTCTAGTAGCTTCCCAAGTGTGTGAACTCAGTATTTGTGAATCAGAAGCTTTTGGTTCTTCTGTGTGAGTGATTCGTGCTCTGACGGATGTTTTGGTTATGTAACAACCTTGTGATCGTTGGCATTTTGGGGACATTTTTGTTTTTCAGCAACAGAAATGTCCGGCCGCAGTGTCCTTACTAAATCCAGTCCTTCATTATGTTCTCTTCCGCTTTACGTTGCATCTCCCAGCACTTCTCAAGCTTTTATTTTTAAAAAAGTCTTTAAATCTCTCTCTCCAGCCTGGAGCAGCTTCACTGCTCTGCCTCATGTCCCACAGGCTGGAGCCAGCCTTGCTTGAGAGCCTTATGTTGCTTTGGGGTTTCTCTTAGGATGCAGGAATATGGAATGACACTGAATTGATTCAGTGTTTTCTGGGGGGTTTGCCTTTTTTATTGTGACTCAGAGTAGTCCTTGTCCAGTTGTCTCCCTGCTGTGGGCAGATGTGTTGCTGGATTTGGCCATTCTCTTTATCATGTCAGTGTTGGATTTTCCTGTTTGTCAAAACAACACTGCTATTTGGAGGGCTCTGATGCTGCAGATCCATCACACGCTGTTGTGAAATTCAAGTTTATACCATAAGTTCCTTTTGGTACGTGTTTAGATTTGTAACTTTGGGATTTGTACAAAAACATAGGCTGGAAAGTGGCGTGAAGCAACAGGCCCTGGTCCCCATCCAAGTGAATTTCTCAGAGACCATATTAAGCCAGAAAATGTGTTTGCCTTTATCACTGGCAAACAGTTGCAGAATGATTTGAAATAAATTCAGCAAGTCTCCATGCTGTGTGGACGCTGCTGGGGGAGGATGTAGCACAGGAACTCTGGATTTGAGTGCTCAAATGTGCCGTGAACAACTGGCTGGTGCAGTTTAGCTTTGAATTAATAAATGGAGCATTATGTTTTCCAGGCCTCTGGTGTTTGTTATGCTGAGTTCATACAAGCTGGTGTCTTTGGGAGACACAGAATATATCGAGAAGAAATATGAGCACTGTGCTCCATGGGATAGCAATGGGAGAACATAAGCTGAAGCATCATAAACTGAACTAAAAGTGGTTTATGGGCTGCCACCAACCTAGAAATGAGATTCACGGCCCAGATCCAAATTTTTCAAGACTGTACTTGTACTAAGGAGTCAGCAGGTATCATCCCAGATCCTGCTCTTGCTCCATCCCTTTCAGACATGCTGGTGGATGCTGCAATCCTGCCATCCCTCTGCTCAAGGATATATCCCAGCTGGGTCTGAGCAGCCTCCCTTCTTCCTTCAGGGGTGCAGTATCAGTCAGTAATGTGGGGTTTGCTGTGGTATTGGTGCAGAATGGAAGTGTCAATGATTCTGTGCTGCTCCAGCATCACCCATTGACCTCACTTACCCATAGTTCTCCCCTGGTGTTTACAGCTGACCTGCTGGGCTGTCATGGGGCTGGTAATGTCATCACTGGGGGGTTTGTTGTGCTCAAAGGGGTTAGAAACTATAGAAGCAACTTGTTTGGGGTTTTTTTATCATTTGAAACCAAATCTGCCCCATCCCCCAGCTGTTAAAGCTTAGGAATAATGAAGTCTTAACTGCTGTCACTCTCCTGGAATTGCAGAAATTTGAAAGACTGATAACCTTTCCACCCAACTTTTTAAGTAGCTTTTGAGACTGAAATCTGCTGTGAGAGCTGCTCTTGTCTGCTGAGCCCGAGCCCTGGGCGGGTTTGTACAATAGGTTATGAACCCTCAGTAATAAGGATTTATGATGGGAATCCTGCTATATTCTTAATTATACTCCTGCTGCAGGGTGTCATTATAGTGCACTAATGCCCTCCATATGGCAGATAGCATGCGTTTGGTTCTGTGTGGTTTTATTTAATTACAGACCTTTATCTGAGTAACTTCACTGCTCAGAGTCTGAGGCCTGTGCAGGTGCACTGCAGCTCCTCTTCCTGGTGCTCAGGAATCACTGGTGATTTTTAAGTTGCCAATTTGGGAAGGGGCCACAGAGGAAGCAGAAGATGTTGATGTCACACAAGGTGATGAGGCTCTGGCACAGGTTGTCCAGAGAAGCTGTGCTGCCCCTGGATCCCTGGAAGTGTCTAAGGCCAGGCTGGACAGGGCTTGGAGCAACCTGGGATAGTGGAAGGTGTCCCTGCCTGTGACAGGGAGTGGGACTGAATGATCTTTAAGGTCCCTTCCAATCCAAACTGTTTGAGGACTCTGTGATTTTTAGTTCTCTCAGTATGACCTTGATGTGTCCTTGGCAGTCTGATGCTGCGTGCAGAGACTGAGAACAAACTTGTGCATTTGCATTGATGGTGGCTGTAAGGTGAGTTTTTATGAAGCCCCTTCCAGAAAGCTCCAGGAGAATTGAGATTCCTCCAAGACTGGGTGAGTGGCACCCTGACAGAGTGATGGTCAATCTGGTACTCTTCAAATTAAGCTCCTTCCCTGTGTGTGGGCAGACAGCCCATGTTGTGGGAAGCTCTTTATCCTGGAGACAAAAGCACTGGGGCTGGTTTAATTGCCCTCAGTCTCTCTCAATGGATTCACTGGCTTCAAACTTCAGCAGTGGCTCTAGGGAAGAAAAGCTGGAGAGATCAAATGGATACCATGGCTTGACATCCATCAGGGCACGGGGTGGAACAGAGCACATCAGGGCTGGCTGTGGAGTGGAGCCTCTGTAGGGAGAGGTGTCCCAGGGGCCTCACTGCTGTCTGCACAGGTGTGGGACCTATCCATCTCTGGATCCCTGCTGCTCCTGCAGCCTGGAATCAGAGAAGTGGAGACATCCTGCATCCATGTATGAAGCCATTGGCTGCTCCTGCCATCAGCACTGCGAGGTGAGGAATTGCAGTGCAGGACTCTGTGTGGAAATGTCTCCTGTCCTGCAGCAGGACAGACCTCAGCATGCCACGAGGCTGGCTTGGCCTCAGTGGCCTTCTGCAAACAAATGCCTCTTCTCTGTTAGCAGAACTCTGCTTGGGATACTTTGTTTTGAGTCAGGTTCTGTTTTGGAGTCACTGGCCAGTTGCTATGTTCTCCCTGTGGCCGCCTGCCTGCCTGGAAGAGCTCACCCCAGCTGGACTCTTGGCCACACCCAGCTCCTTTTTTCAGGACATTTGTATCTTTCACCAAATGTAGGCAAATGTGAAAATAGATCCAAGAGCTCCAATCCTGGTAACTGCTCCACAGCTCCTTCCGGTCACTTTCCTGCTTTGGGACACTCCTGTCCTTGCAGCCTTTCCTTCTCCCAGAGTACTTTAGCTGTGCTGGAGTTTCTCCTTCCATGATGGGGTTTCAGGGCTCATTGGCCAAAACACTGTCCCAGCATGGAGCCAGCTGTCCTTATGCATTAGGGATAACAGATATGGTTGTAGTAATTTAGGAAGCAGAAGCATTTGGTGGTTTTATTTCTGTGGGTGTAAAACAAATAAACCATAAAATCCCCACCCCAAACCAACCCCACAGCACAACAAGAGATGGGCACTGGGTACTTCAGTGGAAAAATACAGGTTAAGCCAAAACAAATCGGAACTGAGTGTTCAGGCTACAACTAAGTCTGAGCTGCAGCGCTATATTTAAACATGGTATTTTTGTATTTTAATAATTAACCAGTGGGAAAGAACAGCCTAAAAAACTGTAGCGTAGGCTATTTTCAAGGTATCTTCTCTTCAGCCCCATGTTCATGCTGGAGTGCAGCTGAGGAAAGGCTGCAGAGGACAGGGATGCTCTAAAGCATTGGTTCCCTCTCCAGGTTTGTCCTTCCCCTCATTCTTCTCCTTGCAGCCTCCTAACAGTTAAATCAAGCTGGTCAGCCATAAATCCATGTTTGAGGTGGTGTATGAGTCTGTTTGAGGTGTTTGGTTTTCATGGAGAGCCGAGGGCAGGTCAGGATTCCCTCTGCATTAATGGTAATATCTGGAACTGTGTGTAACCATGACCGACACTTGGCAGAGGAGGGCTGTGAAAGGTAATCCTCTGCCACGTGATTGTTTCATTTCCATTCAGTTTTATATAGCACAAGGCGATTCCCTGCTTTTGAGGAAAAGGTCGTGGGTGTTTCAGTGCTGCAGAAGCACCTGCAAGTCCTCACAGTGGTGTTGGGACTGCAGAGCTGGCAGTGCTGGGGACTGAGCCTGGACAGCATCAAGTCTCTCTCAAATTAGGAGAGGGCAGCACGGTGGAAACAAAGGAACTTGGCTTCAGAGTTAATTTGCAATTTGAATCCAGCTAGAGATTCCCAGACAAAGTACAAGAGCAGCTCCAGCTCAGAGATATAGCTTGTCCTGAAGCTGATGGACACCAGTCTGCAAAGTTTAATGTCCTTAAACTTCTGAGGCCTGAACTGAATTGACCTCGAGACCCAAATTGTGCAGCAATCACTCAGGGTTGTGGCAGTGTCCCAGAAATCCTCTGCAGCTCAGGCTCAGTGCCTGTCCATGGAAGGGAGTAGAACAACCAGTGCCAGAGCCCATGGTGTTTCCTAGGCATGGGGCTGATTGTGCACCATCCCTGTATTTCCCTCCAATCCTGCATAGCCATAATGTCCTGATGGTACTTGAGGGCACTGTGAAATTCAAAGGTTTTGCTGGAGAGCATTTGCTGATTTGGGGGCAAAACCATCTGCTGTGGTGGTTCTTGCTGAAGTGAGCCTGGCAGGGCTCAGGTGTCTCTCAGCAGTTCCAGCAAAGGTCACATTCAAGTCCTGGCTCTGTCCAGAGGCAGGGGAGCAAGGAATGCTTTTGCCTTAGGACAGGACCCGTGTGTTCAGTGCCTCCAAACCCCTCCTAACTGGAATTTCTTTTTAGCTCATACTTTCCTCTTCTGCTGTATGTGTTGGGATTCTGATTGTTTTCCCTGGCTGATTTGCAAATCTCCCAGTAAATGGGCATTAAGCCCAACAGAGGTGCTCATCCTCATGGTTTTCCAGGGGCAGAGGACCTACATCCTTAATAGCTCTGTTACATCTCACACCAGTGCCTTGTCCCTGGTGAGAATTACTCTGCATGTGCAGTGCTCACTGCTCCCTGCAGGCAGGAGGGCCTTCATGGAGATCTGCCTTGGCAGGGGCCTTGTAAGAGGTTTTTTTATTTCACCAAAACCTCTCTCTGGTGGAGCTCAGCTCCAAGCTGCCTCTGAGTGTGCGTAGCAGTCAGATCCAGCCTCTCACAGCATTCCTGGGAGTCCCTTGCAGCATTTCCATGCAGCTGCACCCAGCAGAGCATCACACTGGGAGCCAGGCTGGACAGAGGCAGCCGGGGGTGAGGTCCAGGGAAACTTGGACTCCTTCCCTAAATGTGTCCTTAAATGACCCAGGGGAAAAAAGTTGAGTAAGAGTTGAGGTTTATTCCCCCACTCTGTGGCCAGTCACTTTGCATTCAGCAGCAACCACTCAGAAGTGCCTTGCAGGGTGTTTGGTTGGGAGATTTCCGTTTGGTAATCTCACTGGAGGCACTTTTTTCTTTTTCTTTTTTTTTTTAATTTCTACTCAGTTATAGACTGAGGACTGGGATAAGCAACCAGCCCTGAGCCTCTTGGGTGTGTTGTTGCTTTTTGGGAAACAGTGGGGTTCAGTGCTGAGAGTATTGAAGGGTCTGAAATGACCAACTGAGGTGCAGTTTGTCAGGTGTTTCCTCTTACAAACCTGGTAATTGTCAGTTCTCCCTCTGCACCACTGCACTGGAAACCTCTATTTAAAAATTCTGCTCAAGACCTGCTTGAAAAGTTTCTCATTTAAGGAAGTCTCCTGAAGGTTCAGTGGAAATTGCAACTTGGATTAATTTATTCTTTTGTGTGTGTGGCAAATGCAGCCATTTCTATGCAGCTCTTAAGTGGACTCAGACCCACTCCAGCATAGTTTGTACCTTTTCTTCCTCATTGCCTGAGGTTTGCCTGGAGCTGTGGACTGTGAATCACTTCTGTCAGAGATGAAGCTGTCTCCTGCTCCCTCTCCTGGGTCCTTCATGCATTTGCCCTGTGATTCTGCTATCCCAAATGATCTATTTTCAGACCCTTTGGAAGCACCTGCTCCAGTGGGAGCACAGCTCTGTGCGCAGCATTGCGAAATGTTTGAAAAATAATGGTGGTTTGAAAAATAAGCCAAAACCAAAACTGCCCAACAAAACTCAGTGTGGAGAAGCCAAGCTCGCAGGCTGCTTGCTGGGACAGAGTTGGTGACAGCACTGCTGTGGCTTTGCTGCTGCTGGAGGGGGCTGTGTGCTCATGTGGGGTGAGCTGAGGTGTTTGGGGCTCCTTCCTTCCCCCAGGCTGTGCTCCAGAGGGATGGTTTTGTTGAAGCTTTTTATTTCCAGGCACTGGCAAGTTGTAGAAGGGAAGGCTCTGCAGAGCCTCAGCCTCTGCATATCCCTTGTGAGCCATCCATCCCAACAAAGACTTACTCAGGCAAGGTTAGTCAGGCAAGGTGTTCAGGGTACCTCTTCTGGTTCAGAGGTATCTTAACATCCTTCCCTGGCTTTTTTCAGCTGTCACGTGGGAGGTGAAATCCTGGGCTGCCTTTGCCTTTTCCTGAGGCTTTATGAATAATGCAACACGTGCTTTTTTTTTTATTTCCAGATTGAAAAGATCATGAGTTCCATCGGCGAAGGCATTGACTTTTCCCAGGAGCAGCACAGGATCTCAGGTAGTGTACCCAGCATGTGTCTGTCTGTCCTGGCTGTGCTCTGCACACAAACAAGGTGCTGGCTCCTGCATGGGGATCTCTGTACCCTGCTTTGGCTCTGGGAGGGAGAGGAATGCTCTCTGGCACAGGAGGAGCAGACCTGGGGTTCCCACACGATGCTCAGTGCTGCTGCCAGCAATTTTAATTCAACACTGCTTGGGAAGATTCATTCAATTTTACAGAACGCAGCTGCAGGATTGTCCTCCCAGCTCTTTCTGTGAGGGCAGCAGCTGTGCTGAGCAGGCTGGGTGGTGCTGCTGGTGGGTCAGTGTGTGTCTCATGGTGGCCATGCCCTTTGGACGTGGTTAATGTGCCAGGTGCCTCAGGGAGGGTGATCCTGGGCACTTCTGAATGCACCTGTCGGTATTGATACCCACTGAGCAAGGCTCTTGGAGCATGCTTAAAACATTAATTCCCTTCTCTGCCTTTGAATCATGAGCAAATGCAAAACTCAAGCTTACTGGAGAGCTGCCACCACGAGGGATTCTGTCCTTTTAAATCCTTCACATCCAGACTGCTGCAGCAGAACAGCTCTGACTCCGGGTGGGCAGCAGCTCCTCCTGATGAGATGCTAATGCAAATCCACACACGCAGCTCACACGGGCTGTGACAGAGCTCACCTCATACCCATTTGTCTCTCAGGTTTTTGCTTAGGTGAGGAGGTGTTCCCAGTGGGAGTTTACCCTGATTCAGGCTCTGCATTCCAGGGTCAGGTGGCTTTGCAGAGGAGTTGAAGCTGTGTGGGTTTGTGCTCAGGCACCCTGCTCTGACAGCCCTCCCTGCGCCGGTCCGGGCTGTGACGGATCGATAGCGCCAGGGAAAGGTCTGACATGGAGGGGAGAGGAGGAGCCAGACTTCCTGCAGACCTGCAGCTGTGCAGGGAGCACTCAGCAAGATGGACACCCTGCAGCAGGTGGGCACGGGAGCTGCCGTGTCCTGGAGCCGAGGGTTTTCCCGCAGGCTGTGCTCTGTCACGCTCGGTTTGGGATCCCTCGTGTGCAGATATCTGCTGGGCACATTCCCTGTTTGTCCTTCCTTTCCCTGGAGCAAGCAGGGCTCTCCCACCCCATTGCTGGGAGCTCCCACACGTTTGGCTTTTCCTCCTCAGTGCTTTGTGGGGCCGTTGTAATGCTTCAGGTCATGGTAAATGTGCAGGGAGCTGCAGGGAACTTCCCAAATGCTCTCTCATCCTCAAAAATATGATATTTAAAGATACTGAGGCTCCTAATTAGTTTGGGGTCTGGAAAGGTAAAATGCCTAGTTGGCAGTTGCTGTGGGAATGAGTGTGTTTGGAGCTCTTTGTACAAGCAGTTTCTGCATAAAACAGCCTCGTGTCTGGGGAAAGAAGCAGGTAAGGGCTGGCAAGGGCTTCTCAGAGCTTGGGCAGTCAAGGAACACCTTCATTTTAGGGATACCAGCCTCCACCTGCCTTAAAGGAGGCCTTGGAACAGATGTTTGTGTCTCTCTGCACCAAATGTCCACAAGTAAAGGGCAAGATGTTGGTCCAGCACAGCCCACGCTCTGATTTCACCTCCAGACAGGTGCAAGCTTCACACTGAAGGTCATTACTGAAACAATAATGTCTGAAAGCCCCTCCTGAACCCTGGCAGCCTGTTCCTCTCTGCACTGTGGGACTTGAGGAGAACCTTGCAGGAGCACTGAGCTGCTGTCCTTCTGTCTGTGAGCTTTGGGAATGCTCTCATCATTCTGACTCTGCCCGCTGGTTCCCCCTTTGCCAGCTGCAGGCCTCTCAAAGGTAGGATTCCCAGAATGTGGAGCATAAGTGGAAGCATGGAGCTGAGAAACAGGAGTTTGTTTCAGTCAGAAGTTGCGACCAGCATCTTGCCAGGGGACACAAGTACTGTGATTCTTCTGTTCTTGTGTCATCCTTGTAACGCACAAATAACAGATGTATTTGGGGCACCTTTATTTTCAGCCTGGGGTGCTTTAAGCACCTGTTCTCTTTTTATTTTTAAAGGAAACCCCTTCATTCCCTCCCTCCAAATACTTTTCCCTCTTCGTTTTGTCACGACTTGAAGGGGTTTTGTAAAAAGAAAACCTGTGCTTGATGTCACTATAGGTTTCCCTTTTAAAAGCAGAAATGCATTTACAAGTGCATACAAGGCTGAATAGAGTAAATACTTTTAAAAATTAAATTCAGGAACTCAGGGGCAGAAGCTGCTGTGGTTTCATTCCCCCTGCCAATACCCCGACAGCTCCCAGGAATGCTGTGGTAGGCAGCAGGCACTTCCTCACCTCTCTCTTGATAAATTAATTCTGAGCCAGCCACAAATCACTTGGATCTGTCAAAGCAGACCTGTGACATCATCTTTTTAAACCCCCAAGCCATGTTGTCCATCATCGAGTAAATATTGAGGAGTCAGTGATTTCCACTGGAGAGTTACGGAGCTGCTGCCTCCCTCCCGGCGGGTGGGAGCGCTGGGAGGGGGAGAGGATGAGGAGAAGGGAGGGACAGCGTGGGGCTCGCTGGCTCAGACAAAGCCGCCGCCGCCGCAGCCGCCGGGAGCACAGGGACCAGCGGGGGAGAGGATGGAGGGGAGGATGGAGAGCAGGAGCTCCTGGCACACAGTCCGGGTTTAGCTGCTGCCCCGGAGCATGGGCTGGCTCAGGGGAGGGAGGCAGGAGCCTTTTGTGATCTCGGCGTTGCTGGAAGGACCGACCGGTGCTCCCGAATACCCGGCACAGGAGCAACCCCCTGGACCAGACAGCAGGAATTACCCCAGGAATCTGCAGATGACACCGTGAGCTCTGGGTGTGCAGCCATTGCTGCAGAGTGGGGAGGGATGGCTGGAAGGTACCAAACTGCTTCAGCTGACCTGAAGGTTCAAAGGAAGCAAACGGGGGTCTCCTGATCATCCTTTTCTTTGCATCCATGCTGGAAACAGACATGCCAGGGAGCCTGAAAATCTGCCTGTCTTGCATAGCAAATTCCCTGATGAAAAGAAGATCTCTGAACTTTTTTTTGGTCATACTTAAGGTCTTGAGCTTTCCCAGAGGAAAGTAACAAGTCACTGGACTCATCCCAGGGGGTGAGGGAAGGGAGAGCTCATCTGCAAAGCTTCCGTAGGTGTTGGGAGGAATCTCCTTTATCAGAGGCTGAGGGGAGGTGCCAGGGCATGGCTCGGACTTGAGCTGCTGCAGGAGGAGGAGAGGGTGTGCTTGCATTTGCTTTTTTCCTTTTGCCGTGGCTCGGAAGCAGGGAACCGAAATGCCTCCTTCCTGCAGAGCTGCTCCCTGTCTGAGCGAGGGGCTCGATGCGGCGGCTGCGCTCAGCCGAGGAAAATGAAGGAAGGGCAAATCCAGGTGTGCGCCCAACACCTGGCAGGACCAGCAGTGTTGGGTGAGAAGCGTCCCGGCTCCGCTGTCACAGGGTGCAGTGGTGGGGCTGGGCCGTCTGTGGCCAGCGTGCTGGAATGCCAAGAGGTCCTGGCAGCGTGCTGGAATGCCAAGCGGCTGGATCGCTGGTAGAATGACAGAGCCAGGGCTGCCGGACATGTGCCTGGGGACCCCATAATGCAGTAACGGCGAGACGAAGCCCCTGCCGTGGTTTGCCTTTCTCAGGACTGCTGGGGAGGAAGAGCATGAGCCCTTCCTCTCCGCTGCTGCAGTCTGTGCTTCCTTTGTCTTGCGTGTCTTCCCGCGGACAGCCGCTCTGCCTAGGCTCCTGCTGCTTTCCCGAGCCGTGTCCGAGCTGGCTCGGCTGCATGAAGCTGTTTCTCTCAGGCTGCTCTGTGCTCCCCGCCGAGCCGGGGCTGCGTCCGGAGGTGTGCGGATGAGAGGACTGGCACAGCTCCGCTCCCTTCCCTCGCACCTGCGACTGCCTGGGAATGCCTCGGGTGGAAGTTTGCTGCTCTCCTCCCGCCCCCTTCTGCTGAGCCAAGGAGTGGATCCGCATCCCCGTGGGGTTGGGCTTCATGTGCTTGCCTGGCGAGGAACTCGCGAGCCCTGACAGCAGTGCCTGTGATCTCAGCGCCCCAGCAGCGCCTCTGAACCTTTGCCCGGGCGAGGAGTTTCTTTTCTGAGTGTGAACTGCGGTACAGATTTGCACCCAGAGCCCGCGGAGGCACTGCGAGCTCGTTGTCCATGCTCTGTGCACACAAGAGGAATTGTCTGCCCGCTGATTTGTTGTACTCTGAGCATAATTTTTTGAGTTTCTTTATGGTAATGACTATGATGTGGCAATGCCATCTGTCCTCCTCAGAGTGCCGCTGCTACCGCCTGAACGGTTTCTCCCTGTTCAAGCGGCTGCCGATTCCTCTCTCGTCAGGTTCGCGGATGCTGGAGCAGAGTGTCGGGGAGTGGCTGGAGTCCATCGGCCTGCAGCAGTACGAGAGCAAGCTGCTCCTGAATGGCTTCGATGATGTTCGCTTCCTGGTGAGTGCCCAGCAGGACTGTGGCTTCTAAGGGATGGGTTGGCCAAAGCTACCGATGCCCCATGTGGGTACCAGGCAGAGTTAGGTTCTCCCACCCAGCATGATGATCTTGGGAGGGTGTAGAAGGTTGGACAGAAGGAACAGATGAGGGTTGTGTTGGGTCTTTGCATTTAGTTCTGGTGTAATTGGCTTTTTGCTGTAATTTTGGTAGAAAATTTTATTTAATCTGCCCCCTAAATCTTTACTATCCAACTTACTCCAGAAATGGGAACTGAAATATGCTGGTATTTTGACGGAGCCCCTGAGCAGTCTGTGCTCTGGGCTGTGAAGGAGGCAGCAGACCTCTTGTTGGAACTGTACTTGCTCAGAGCATGCAGGCAGTATGTTAATGAGCTGTACCTAATTACATTGACACTGTTGGCTCTGAAACCTAATGATGACGACATGGTGAGGGGTTTTAATAACCAGTGCCTAGAAACTTAAAGCCGCATGGTATAAAAATCCAAGAACTCGTGTGGAATGATGAACTGCAAAGAGGGAATATCTTGGTGCTGCAGGAGGGTTCTCCCTGCATGGCTTTAAAGAAATGCCTTTAAACTTGGAGTCGAAGTTTGGCAAATAACAAAAAATGTATGTAAACCTTTGGAAAAGTAATTTTGGCTAATGCAGCATCCTGCCTTGGAACAGGAGTGGGGACATCTCTGGGGCTGGGGACAGTGCAGAGAGGTGACACCAGGAGGATATGAGCTGGGTGAGGGGGTTTGGGAACACACAGTGGCCATCATTGGTGGGGAGGGTACTGGGGGCAGCTGGAGAGAGACAGAGACTAGGAAAGGGCATGGATGGAGGCTCAGGGAAGAGCACACCTGAGCAGCATCTGTTGTGCTACTTAAAGGCAGGGTGTAATTATACTTTAAAAGGTGACCTGGCCAGGAGGATAAATGTTGTAGGATCTGTACAGCTGTGGGATCTATCCTGGTCTCCACAGCAAGCAGCCAGTCCATTTGCCTTCCCTTCCCCTGGTAGGGCCAACATTCCCCTCCAGAGCTGGGGTTTGCTGTGGTTTTCACCCCGTGTCCCACCTGGCCAGTCCCAAACCCCAGTGGATTCTTGGCCAGGGATGTGTGAGGCTTCAGCATCCCTGTGTGTGCTGGGGCTGTATGGAGATGGTAAAACAAATTTAAAAGAAATAACCCCGTAGATCCTCTTGGGATCCCCTGCTGACGGATCTGTGATCATTGCAGGGTGGATGGCTGCTCTTACCTAGGAGTTGCAGATAAAACACAGTTCCCTTCCCTGGCCAGGGGCGATGGACCTCACTCAGCTCAGAACTCCAGTAGCAAAGGTTCCTGTGGGTGTGCCACTGTGTGGTGGTGTTGGGTACGTGGTAGAATTTGCTTTCTTCATGGCTGGACGTTTTTCTTCCCTGTCCAGTGCTGGGTGGTTGCTCTCAGTGCAGCAGTCAGCTGCTGCTGGATTCAGGGGATGGGACACTCATTTGCTCATTCCTCTCAAATTTAAAAGGTCAAATGATTTCACAAAGATTTCCTGCAAACCCCAGCTGATTTCCATTTTGCTGCTTATCACTTTTCCTAGGGAGTTGACTCTGGCACCCGTGCCAGCCCTGGCTTTAAATCCATTCATCCCAGCCCTGAGAACTCCAAGCTAATACATCAGCCCAGTAGGAAAGTTGAATAATTTAGAATCTCTTCCTCTGTGGTGTTCCTTGCCTTCAACTTCTGGTGTTGGGGAAGCAAAATCATCAGATACAGCACGAGTGAGGAACAAGTAGTTAATTTGATTCTAGTGGTGTTTTTAATGTTCTTGGATGAATTATTAAAACTGCTGTGAAGACTGAAGCTGGGCAGAGCAGGGGCTCAGGATGTCAAGCTGTGAGCATTGGGCTGCCCAGTCCTCTTCTTTGCACAACCATTGCTTTATTGGCTGCCCCTTCCAGTCAGTAACAGAGAATATTCCAAACTAAGTGCATTACTTTCCTGGAGTTAAACAGTTTCTATGAAAGGATTAGTCCCTCTTAGGGCCTCCCTGTGTTCAGTATTTCAAGGTCCAAAGAATGCTGGGTAATGGTTTGCAAATCTCCAGGTGGGTTATGAGGTTAATTAAATTTTAGTAGCCCAGACTAGGAAATTGGAGCCCTTTGATAGGAAAACACTTGCTTTCTGTGCAGGATTTTGCTTAGCATCGCTCCCTGCCAGGGGTGCCAGGATGCTCCCTTTGCTCAGGGGTCCCCAGGTGCCTTCTGGGGGCAAACCAGGAGCTTTGTAGGATCAAAGTGTTCAGTGTACAGTGGTGGTGTGGCTGCAGAGCAGAGCAGTGTGCTAAAAGAGTCCTTTAATTACTGAGGAAGATACCCAACCTGTAGTAGATACTCAGAGGGTTAAGAACAGTCTAACAAGGAGCATGTCCTGTCACTGCAGCAGGGATGGGTGAGAGCTGGTGTGTGCAGGCTTGGTGCTGCTCTTCACTGGAGAAACAGAGGTTTAAAGTGCCCTGTCTGCCCCGGGGGTGGGGCAGGGTTGTGAGAGACACAAACTGGGGGTGCTGGGCTTGCTGGTGCTCTGGTGGCCTGTACTGCAGCCAGGTCTGGTTTCAGGAATTCTTGATTCCCTGGGTGTTTGCAGCTGGCTCCTGTGTTAATCTGCACCCCGTGTCACAGGAGCCTTTACCCCCAGGTAGGGAAATGATTCATGAGCACACCGTGTGTAAAGGGAGTTGGAAAAATGCTCTGTAAATATATTTGGCTTCTTAATTAGATGTTAATATAGGAAGGCAAAAACATGTGTTGTTTCCAAAAATAATAATTCCGTTATTTTCAGAACTCCAGGAGTTGGGGATTAGGGGATTAGCTGTGCTTCAGCCACGTGCTGACCATCTCACTGGACAGGCTGCACCTCGAGTGGGCAGCAGGGAGGGCCTGAGGGTCCTGCTCCTCTCAGGGTCTGCTGACCAACAGCTGAGAGGGGCTCAGGGGACCCACAGCTCCCACAAGTGACAGTGGGAGCCACGAGTGTCTCACAGGCTGTGCTGTGAGAGGGAAAGGTGCACTGGAGCCTCCTCTCTGCTCCTGGGAGTTCCAGCTCTGCATCTGGGACAAAGTTCATCTCGATCAAGCATTGGGTGGGTATCGCCGGCACAAGTCAGCAGGATTATTGAGACGTGGATGTGACGTGACGTTGGAGTGTCCTCACCCACGTACGTGTTCCTGGGAAGGGACCAAGGTCTACACAGATCTTGGATTGTGTAATCTTTTGGCTTGGTTGAGGGAAGGAAGGGGTGATAAAAGATGGACTTAGGTAGCTTAGTTTTCCAAAACATCGAGTTCTCTTTTCACATCTGCATATTGGGCCACATCTCTCTGTAGAAATTCTTTGCTCCCTTCAAGTTGCCTACAGTAGCTACACTGTGTTTATGGACAAGGCAGAGAAGATGCTTTCCCTGTTATTCTGCCACTCTTGAGCACAAACCCCACTGTCCAAGACAGCAGCTTCTTTCTCTCACCCTCTGTGTTGCCACTGAGTGACCTTCATGGCCAGCACCACTGCCACGGGCAGTCAGACTGGGACACTCAGCTGCTGCTTTTCATATGGAGCTGGAATTGGGCAGCAGCCTGTGCAGGCAGCTGGGATTAGGAACAGCTCAAGTGGAGATAGCGCTTCCAGTTCTCCTTTCCTGCTCTGCAGCCTGCTGGGATTCCTTCATCAGAGGGGAAAGTTTATTTGTGCGGTGGGTGAACACAACTGAGGCAAAGC
This sequence comes from Entomyzon cyanotis, assembly GCA_024500445.1. Taxonomy (NCBI): domain Eukaryota; kingdom Metazoa; phylum Chordata; class Aves; order Passeriformes; family Meliphagidae; genus Entomyzon; species Entomyzon cyanotis. Next base: position 3,094,726 of record JAKEPQ010000908.1, on the reverse strand, counting down.
TGCTGGCAGTGGCTGTGCTGTCCTTGACTTAGCAAAAATACAGCTCTGCAAGTGGGATAAAACCCTCAGCAGTGCTGCCTGCCAAATGTGAACAGCTCCAGTGAACCAGGAATGCCCACCCCACCACCCAGGAGGAGCAGCACTGCTGCCTCCCGCGTGGAGCAGCCCTATAGTCCCATTGCCTCATCCCTCACCAGAGGAGGGAAATGAAAGGTCAGATCACAAAACTGCAGCAGTGAGTGAGAAGTGTCATCCAGAAAAGTGCACAATAAATGGACTTAATTGTCCTTGGCGGGTAATGAGTCAGGGAACTGGGAGAGCAGGAAAAATGTCACAGGGATATGGACCAAAAGGGATTCTGCTGCTCCTGGAGCTTGGCCCCATCATGTCTGCTGTGCTCACCAGTGCATCTGCCGCAGAAGCCCCCTTTGGGAAGTCAGTTGGAAATGGATTTTGGGATGTCCAGTGCATTCCTGGTCCTTGCAGCAAACAGGGATTAACCCAGGGAAACAGCAGGCTGGATGCTGCCCGTCTGGAGAAGGCAAGGACGTCGCCACTGTAATGAGAAGGAATTGCAATAACTGATGGTGGAATTCCCCCACAGAAGTGCGGAAGGAAATGCCATTACCTGTTCCCTCACACAGTGTTTTGTGATCCCACAGATCCCATAAATGTATCTGAGGTGCTTGCAAAAGCTTTCCCCTTCCCTTGGAGGGTGGGATCTTGCTGCTGCCCCAACAGCTTCCTCTGGGCTGACATCTGAGAAGGGCAAACCCCGCGTGCTCTGGCAGTTGTACCAGTGTTCTGGAGCTGAACTTTTTATTCAGTTCAAAGATATTGTGATTCACAAATGAGCAGGTAAAAGAGAACATAAACCATTTTTTATGGCTTTTTTTTATTGTTCAAGCCTGGATTCCCATGGAGTGTGTGGAAAGCAGCTAATGCTGATTCAATGAGACAGCGTCAGAAAGGGAAATCTGTTCTCTGCATGTAGTGCCCTGGGCTTCTCTGGGGGATTTTATTTATTTTTTTATAATTGGGGAGAAGTGGTAGAAAAATGATGGTGGTGGAAGAACGAGGTGTCCGCAAATAATTTAGAATACTGACATTAATTTGATTAAATGCGATTCAGAGCCATGTTAGATTAGCCTGCGGTGGTGTTCACTAACGGAACAGCCTTTGCTTCCCTTTCTTCTCTGTGTGTGTGCAGGCAAAACCAGGAAAAACGTGGAGCTGAAGCCTTGGCTCAGGTTGGCCCACCTGGGCTGGGTGTGTGAGCTGAGCTCGGCACCTCCTGCCTGCCCAGGACAGCCCTATCTACATCTAATGGCATACAAACAGAGCTAAGTCTCCTTCACTCTGCAGATCCTGGGATTGGGGTGTGGGCTGACACCTTCATGATCTCATTCTCACCTGATACCTGCCCTGCTGGAGCACCAGCATCTCCTGTGTCCTCAGTCGCTCAGCCCTGCCTGATCCCGTTCCGAACAGCCCAGCTTGGCGCACAGCTGCTGGTCCCCTGGGCAGCAGCCAGGCTTTGGACATGCTCTGGGAATGTGTCTGCCCCAGAGCTTTTTTCTATTTTCCTGTAGAACTTGTCATTTTATAGTAGCCATTCGGGGAAAACTGCACTGACGTATTCTGGTAGCGGTTTGCACCCAGGAATGATCTGTGAGGAACAGGGACCCACCAGAGACCCCTGACAGGGATTTACTGCATCTGTTCTTGTTGAAACACAGCAAGAACGTGGCCTGACCACAGATGGGTGAGGGATTTCAGTGCAGATTCAGGTGAGCCCTGTGTAACTCGTGCCTGGGCTGTGTCAGGCTGGAACTGGAGCAGGCTCTGCTCAGCTGGGTAGAAGCTCTGGGTGGCTGTTTCTGGACTTGGTCACTGCTGCCAGCTCCTGGGAACACGTGCCAGGGTCCCCAGACTGACTGTGCAGCACTGCATGAGCCCAGAAGAGTCCAGTTGGACCCTGGGGTGGGGGTCTCTGCCAACCCCCTGAGTGGGAATTGCTTCATTCAATTAAATGAATTTTGTTTGACGTCTCTCCAGTGGGTTCTGGCTGGGCCTTGGGAGGTTCACAAGGACGGTGCTTTATCCACCACAGTTTGGGTTTTCTCTGGAAGGGAATGGTGAGAGCAGAGGCATTCAGGGATCTGGGGTTGGAGGAAGTTTGAGGATCTTGGGAAATGCAGCAGAGCTGCGCCTAAGTTCCCCGGATAATAGGAACGAACTCCATGGGGAGCAGCGAAGTTGGAGTGGATTTTGAGGAGCAAAGTGGGTGGACCAGAACTGGCAATTTAGAGGATACTTACATTTGATTCATTAGTAGCTCCAGGCTCCATAAACATTAAAAAAGCCATTAAAGTTGCAGTTAATTTTTTTTCTCTCAATAAAATTGCCTGAACTTGACAACCATGACCGATTCCCTCCGTTGCCATTGTCACACTGCCAGTCTGCGTGGGGAAGAAAATTAAACAAAAATGAAGTGGCTGTATGCTAATCTCAGATTTATTGTAGGGTTTTGTGTATGAGCCCCTTTCCCAGTCAATGCTGTGTGAAGAGCTGGGGCTTCATCATAATGCCTGTGGCCAAACAGACCCTTTCCTCTGTGTTCCACTCAAGTACCCCAGACTGTAGATGCTGTTAAGGGAAGTCACCAAACCCTGCAGCTCACAAGGCTGATTACAAACATGGATTTGTGTGACCAAATAGGGTCCCCCTGCTCTGAGATCTGACTGTGCAGGGTGCAGCTGTGGGGTCCTCACTCTGGGTCTTCGGTGAGCTGGACATGTCTCCATTTCCCACATCCAGGCTGCCAAAAGCAGAGCAATAGCAGTGACAGCAGAATCCTCAACAAGATGCAAATTGTCTCGAACGCATTGAAGGGAAAAAAGCTTTGTATGCACTTTGTATGCACAGAGAGCCTTCAGCTGTCTCTCTGCTTGGGATGTCTGCAGGAGTATGGGAAAGCTGTGTTTGGGTTTTGCATCTGTTGCTTTTGATAGCAGGCACATCCTGCTCCCTGTCCTGCCCATCTCTGCCTGTGCAGGGTGTGCTCAGAGCAGTGCTGGCATCAGGGTCCATCCACTGCCGGCCTGGCCGCGCGTCCTGCACGGAACACTCGGTGCCTCAGGCCCTTCCTTAGCTGGAAGGAGAGCATGGACAGACGCCAGGCTCTGGGGAAGAAGCAGCGTCTGAAAATTGGGTAGTTAAGTGCCTGCAGAGTGTCCTGCTGGAGGAGGAATCTGGCAGATTTCGGCAGCACCGCCTTTGGCACGGTCGCTTTGGGGTCACCTCGGTAGCAGGAGGGGATGCTGCCTTCTGCCAGGTAACCTCTGACTGTGCTTTTTTGCTTTAATGAGAAACCTGGAGCCTCACGGGCTGTTTAACTACAGTGCAAGCAGTGAGGCGTGACCAAAGCCAACCCTTTTTCCAAGAGCTCGTGTCTCTGCTGGTGGGTCGGCTGCACTGGCCTCCCACAGGGCTCCCTGTGAGGACATGGGTCACTGGCAGATCCCTGCCCTCCCTTGGGGTGGTGTGGAGGGCAGAGCCAGGGTTCAGGAGTGTCCTTCAGGGTGCTGTGTATTTGTGCCTCTCCACAGAGGGGGCTCAGTTTGGCTGGGAGGAAGGTGAAGGCAGAGATGAAAGGCAGTCTGTGCCAGCTGGGACCTGGATGGGACTCATTATACCCAGTTTCAGGTGTCTGACTGGGCTGATGGTTCGGCTCTTTGAGTTGCCAGTGGAGCTGAGGAGTTCTGCCCCAGGTAATGCATTTCACCTCCTGTGTCCCTTCCCTGGGTGAGCCCAGGTTGGGGCTGGTTCCTGACAGAGCACACAGTGAGGTGTTGGGAGGAAGGGGCTGTTGGGTGTCCCTCACTCCCCCAAAATGTGGCTGAAAGTGAGAGCTCTGACCCAGGGCAACCCTGAGCCTCCCTTGCTCCGCTCAACCCTGCAGGGCTGCACCACCCAGGAGAAACGTGCAAGGTAAAAGCACTTGTCACAAGGAATAAAGTCGGAAACACGTCTTGGGAAAGTCTTTTTGATTTTAATTGGCATCTCTGAGGCTGCTGCTGGAGGTTCCTGGAGGACTGAGCTGATGGCAGAGCACGTCCTGGAGCCCTGCTCTCCCTGCTGAGCCCGTCCTCAGAGGACCTGGGGGAGGGACTGGTGGGAGCTGGGGCTGCTCTGTGCCCTCAGAGGGGCACTGGGAGGTGACATCTGCTGACCTCTGGCCAGCACCAAAGGGGACCTTTGGGTAAAGCCAAAAATCAGGAGTGGCTCACGCGAACAGCTCTTGTCTGAGGACATGTTGGGTGCAGACAGGTTAAAAGTCTGGCTCGCCTGTGTGGCTGGCAAAGGTTAAAAGATCTCCAGTGTCTTTGTATTTAATTCTCTCTTTTAGTGGCAGATTATTGTATTTCATGGGAGATGAAATCTGGATGCGTTTGAAGGACATTTCTCCTGCACCAGGGCCTGGAATGATTTGTTCAGAGCTGCTACGCTTTGTCTATCCTTGTTAAGTACCCAGAGAATACGGACTGGCACTGAGGGAATTTAATGTGACACATAAAAATAAGGAGTGCAGGAGAAAGCTGTAAGCTTCGCAGTATTTAACTACCTTGTATCCTTGCTACATAGCAGGCAAGTTTTATTGAGTTAGAGATGCCAAAGGTGGGAGAATACCTATTGCCCTGCCTTGGGGCTGGCACTGGTGCTCTGTGGGAGAGCGAGAGCCACCAGCCCCATGCTACTCATGTGGGATCACAGCCATGCCAAAGGGGATTAGCACCAAAAAGGGCTCAACGTTGGAGAGTGAGCATGAGTGAAAATGTAAATAGGATCAGCAAGCCTGTTTAGTTTTTATACATGGAAATTTGGAAATTACACATCACCATTGTCACAGCTCATTTGGCTGCCTGCTGTTCCTGCTGTCCAGGTGGCACGAAGAGAAGGGCTGGTTGTGAGCTCTGCCCTTGCCAGCAGCTTCCCTGTGCTCCCCCAGCATCAGCCCTGGCTCTCCAGGGGGGATGGAGCCACAGAGCACCAAGATGGGCATGTCAAGGGAGCAGAGCAGGCCCAGACATGAGGAACTGCAGGTTTGGTACCCAAGGTGTGACAATAACCTGCTGTGGGCACTTCAGTCCCTCCCTGTTCCTCCCCCAGACAGGGCAGTAATACTTTGCTTTCCAAACCTACGAGAGAAATCCCATCACTTGCTCTGGCCCTCTTTGTTCATTTCAAAAAGCCATCTCTCTCTGGGAGATGAATTCCTCGAACAGACGCTGCATTCCTGCCAGGTGAGGTGTCTGTCAGGGGAGTTAATCCCCGTTAATCCCTTCCCTCCTCCTCGGAGCCGAGCACACAATCTCCTGCTGTTACAGGAATGCACATTAAATGTGGCTCTTTGGCTTAAAATTTGTGAACAAGAAAGGGGAGGGATGTTTTCATCTTTCTGGTAGGATGCTGCTGCCTGCCAGCCGGAGGTCACTGCTCTGGCAGCAGCAGCTCCTTGTGTTAATCACAGGGGGTTTCTTCCCAATCCAAGGGAGCTGCTGCTTGTGCACCAAATGGGCACTTTGGAGCCTTCAGCAACAATCTGCATCTTCTTACTGATTTTGTGCCATTGAGGGGTGCACAGAACAGCTTTCTGACGTGGTTCCATCCTCTCACGGTTCATTGTGTGCAGTGTCACAACTCAGGTGAGCCCCTGGTGTCCTGTGGCCTTGGTCACAGGCTGTGGGGTGCAGGGCAGATGGGTCTGGCCATGGTCTGGTGTCCCCAGGCACTCTGGGGCAGTGGCATTAGCTCTTCCCAGCACGAAGTGGCCCCAACACACAGCACAGTCTGTGAGCTGGCCTTTGGGAAAACAGGGAATTAACCCCCCTCGTGGGCTGCAGAGCCATTAGTCCTGACTCCTTCTGCTGTTTAAACAACTCTCAGACAAATAAATGCCTTTGTGCCGTGGCTGTCAGCTCAGGCTCTGCCGTCATGGTCCCTCCTCCCCGGCTCTCCAGGAATCTCCGGGATCTGTCCTGCTGAGGGAGGGGGAGGCAGAGGAGCTGTGTCAGGGGGTGTTGAGGGCTCTGCCTTGTGCCACCCCCTGCTCCCTGCCTTGTGCACCCCCCCGTTTGCCACTGCTGCTTGCTAAATGACAGTGTGTGGGCTGCAGGGCAGCCCTCCCACGTGCAGAGACATCTCTGGGCATCTCTTATCTGTGGTGTTAATTCCCTGTTGCCCTGAACACTCCTCTGTGGCCGAGAGGAAAGCAGCTCCTGGGTGGAGAGCTTGTGCCATCCTGCTGTCACCTCACCCACCATGGAAGTGGCAGTGATGCTGCTGGCATGGCTGGGAGCAAGGAACGCTCAGGGGTGGCTGCTGAGGGGCAGCTCGCTGCATTTAAAGCAGGTAGCACTTAGCAAAGCACACGTGCTGAAATCTCACGAAGGTGTGGATGGGAAGGGGTAGGAAACCCTTTATGGAGGGTGCCTGGCAATCTCACCTGCCCTCACCTTCCCCGCGGCCGGCCTTAATTGGGTTTCTCTTATAAAACCAAAATGTGGAACAGTGAAGTGCTGTCGGCACAGACCTTCTGCTGGGACTCTCGGGGGAGCAGAGGGAGGCAGGGCCAGGGAAGGGGTACAGGCTGGAGCTGAAGCCTTCAGTCACACAGCAGCGTGGGGAGACATGTCCTGCTGAGCTCTGTCCAGGTAGGAGGGCAGGGAAGCAGGTTGTGATGGAGGCTCTTAAAGGGGGGTAGAGTCCATGTGCTTCTGCTCTGCAGGGGGAAGGGGGCAGAAAATGGGTTTTAACAGCACAATGTGGGGTGAGCAGAGCATCTCTGCCCCTGCCTGGAGCCAGAGGAGACACCTGACCTTCCCCTGCTGCCAGGGAAAGTAGTTCAGGTTTCTCTGTGGTGTGAATGGAGGTTGAGCAGAGCCCAGAGCCGCTGGGGTTTGCCTGGGTGTTGTTAGACGATGTTTAAAGCCTCTGTGTGTCACATCCCACGGAGGTGGCTGTAAGCCATGCCCCAGGGCTAAAGGCTGGAAGCAGAGCAGGCTGTGGGTGGGAGGGGAGGGCAGTGCTCTGTGTGCTGCAGCTCTGCTCGTGTCAGCCCTCTCTGTGCCCAAGGTCGGTATGTGGAGCAGAGCTCCCAGCCTCGGAAGCCTTCCTTATCTTCCTCCCTCTCCTCCTCCTCCCAGGACGTGCTGGAGGTGAGGTCAGGAGGGTGCTGTAGCTGTGTGACGTCCATTCGCACACCTGATGTGGCTCCTGTTGTCCCCTGCTCCCATGTCACTCCCTCCTGTCCCCGCAGGGCTGCAATGTCATGGAAGACCAGGACCTCCGGGATATCGGGATTGGTGACCCACAGCACCGCCGGAAGCTGCTCCAGGCTGCTCGCTCCCTCCCGAAGGTCAGCACCAACCAGTGGGATATTGCCAAGTGTGGCTGTGAACACAGAGGAAACAAAATCCAGTCATCTGCATTTCTGACCATGGAGGAATCCCAGGGGCTGTGGGAAGGGTTTGGGAAATAGCAGGGAGGAGGAGGAGGAGGAGTGTACTGGTCTTCCAGGCTATGTGGATGGTGGTAGCTCCATGCTGGCACTGTTCCTGCCATCAGTCTTGATCCCAAGCACATTCTTTGTTTATACAGTGATTTTGTTACTGGCTAGTTGAGATGGCAACAGCCTGTAAACTGATTTTCATTGACCCTCGGGATCCCATCTCCTGCAGCTTTTAACACCTTTCTTGTGCTTTCACAGTTGAAACCCCTGGGCTGTGATGGGAATAGCCAGCCCTCAGTTCCTGCATGGCTCGACTCCCTGGGACTGCAGGATTACATCCAGTCCTTCCTCTCGAGTGGCTACAGCTCTATTGACACTGTGAAAAACCTCTGGGAGCTTGAGATAGTAAATGTGAGTGTCACCTCTTTCCTGCCAGGGCAGCGAGGTCCTGCCCCATTCCCTGGAGCTGGGATTTGCTCAGAGTGGCTCTGTGCCCACGGTGACTGTGGTCTCTCCCTGCAGGTGCTGAATGTGAACCTGCTGGGCCATCGGAAGAGGATCATTGCCTCGCTGGCAGACAGACCCTACGAGGAGCCACCAGCCAAGCCACCACGGTTCTCGCAGCTGAGAGTGAGTCCCTGCTTGTGGTCCCTGCCTGGCTCGTGTGTCAGTGCTGGGAGAAATCTTGACATGGCCAGTGGTGTCCATTTAGCTCCTCACCTCATCCTCTCCAGCCATCCTGGCAGCAAATACTTGTGCAGGGGCAACCTTGTGATTGCAGTGGGTGGGGGAAGGTAACTCCAGCCCTTGCAGGTCAGCCTCTGGATGCTGACCCCATGGGAAAGGTCAGGCTGCCCCTTGGGATCAGGTGCCTCTGTGCAGGTGGGTGCCTGCACTGAAGGGGTGCAGGGTGCCACTCCACCTCTGCCCTGCACCAAGGGGTGCTCTGAGCCCACTTTCTTGCCCTTGTTTCCTGGTCAGAGATGTGGGAGCCTTCATCAGGCAGGAGTGACCCAGCCCAGCTGGAGAGGGCTGCAGCTGGGGCCTGGTGGTTGATTGCACCCTTGGGAGCTGGAGCCCTATCCCTGGCCCGGCTGGGCTGCTGAGAGCTCCTGCTCTTGCTGCCAAATAGCACTCGACAAGATGTGTGGATGTTGATTTTTGCTGCAGGAGTGGCAGCATTTGGATGTCAGACCCTTATTACAGGGGTGGGCTAGGAGGGAGGCATTACATTCCCTGTGCTTCCTGAGAACTGGCTTTTGAGAGCTGAGTTTGGCAAAAGCCACTGAGCTCAGGAGTGGGGCAGCATGTCATGCTGTCTCCACCCAGAGATTGCAAATAAGCTTCCTGGAGCAGGAATTGGAGTGATTGGACTTTGCCCATCCTAAACATCTGTTCCTTGCCCTGCTGCAGAGCTCTGCCCTCTTACCTTGGATTCCTAAGGCTTTCCAACCCAAACAGCCTTAGCTGAAGCAAGTTGGATTGCTGTGCCATGCTTGCTGACATGGGATTTTTTAGGGTCTGGGTTCAAGTGTAGGAACAGAGAGAGTTCACACTGGTGCTGCACTGCGATTATGCCAGATACAGACCCTGCACCTTCCCCCACTGCTCAACCCCCATGTCAGGCAGCCTGGGCAGGAGCAGCAGCCAAGGAGCTGCACTGTGAGGCTGAAGGCAGCAGGGAGAGGGCGGGGAGAGGACTGCTCAGCTGATTGAGATGCTGCCCGGGGAGCTGGGTGGGAGAATGGGCCATTTGCAGCATTTCCTGGCGCTGCAGCTGGTGTGCTCCAGCGCTGGCTGCGGCGCGGGCGGACATCAATGGCAAATCAAGCGAGTGGGCTGAATGGGACTAATGTGGCCACAGCTGTGCCGAGGCTCCGGCTGCTCTGGCGGCAGCTCCTGGGGCTCCTCTGCTGCGGTGGCTGATCAGCATTACCCTCGGGTGCTTAGCTCAGAGCTTATGGGGAGCCCACGCCTCTGGAATCACCTTGCCCCCAGCCCGGCGTGTCCCCATGTCCCCTGCCCTCCCGGGATGAGCTCACAGAGGCATGCTGGGCAGAAGAGGCTGAGTATGTGGCTGAAACCATCCTGGGAGTAACTCAGGTGTCTCATGCAGAAGGTAAAGGGTGGGATTGGCATTGATGCAGGAGCCCCCAGAGCAGGAGCTGACCCTGTTAGTCCACTCACTGCACCCTGTGTCAGGCAATGTCAAGGGAGCAATGAGGGGCACAGCCCAAGCTGACTGGGACCTTTTGTGGTGTCTGCTCATTCCAGTGCCAGGACTTGATGTCCCAGACGTCATCACCCCTGAGCCAGAACGACTCCTGCACAGGCAGATCTGCTGATCTCCTGCTGCCCTCCGGGGACACTGCCAAGAGGCAACATGATCGTGGCACTGAGGTTGCTCCCTACTCCAGAGTTGAGCGCTACAAAGCACAGGTTAGTGGGTGCTATTGTGTGTCTTGGGGGTCCTCTCTGAAGGCTTCTCCATCTCTAGAGCCAGGGGGGAGGTAGGATGATGCAGGGAGGAAGCTGGTCAGGCTCAGCTTCCCTCAGACATCAGAGCCAGCAGCTCCTTTATGCCTCAGTTTCACCTCAAAAACAGCTCAGGCTTCCATCAGCGCTGGCACCTTCACCCTCTGTGTGCCACCTCTGCCCCACTCCTGAGGGACTTGGCCATTGCCAGCCTCAATCCCCTCAGCCCAAAGATCCCTCCTGAGAGCTGTTTCAGCCCAGACTGAACCTGTTGTGGCTTCACATCCATGTTTCTTCCCACGCAGGAGGACCGTCGGGAGTCCAAGCTAACCCTGCGCCCCCCAGCCTGGCAGCCCCATACGCCCCAGTCCAAAACTGGCAACACCAGCCTGAGAAGCTCATCTTCGAGTCCTGCGGGTACGAGGCCAATGTAAGTGGCTTTTGCTTTGTGGGGGTGGTGAGGATGAAGAGAATCTGGGGTGAGGCCATTGAGTGTGGAGTCTCAGGGCAATGGCATTGCCCCGGGATTGCAGGATTTAACATCACTCTCTCCTTCACACAGTACTTGGGCTCCATGTTGATCAAAGACCTCCGAGGGACAGAGTCTACACAGGATGCCTGTGCCAAGATGAGGGTATGGAGACTGTGGGGCTTCACATGCAGCTTGTGGTGGATGATGGGGACTGGGGAGGGGGATCTCAGTGGTTCCCCAAACCCTGTGGGGGCCCAGACCACCAAACAGGCAGTGCCACTGGTGAACTGCCTCTTCCCAGCATTGTTCCTGGTACCTGGAAGGTCTGTGCAGTGGGAGAGGGGCTGTTTTCACTGGGGAAGTGATGGCTGGAGTCTCTTCAGGTCCCTGTTCCCTCATCCTCAGCTTCTACCAGGAGCTAATATTCCCCCTCCTGGTTCCAGATTCCCAAACCTGTCTGTATGGGCCTGGGAGTCTCTAGGGTGGGCTGGGGCTGGTGTGGAGAAGGGAGCCATCCATTCACAATTGGTCACTTGAAAATTCTTGTTTCTGAAGAAATCCACGGAGCACATGAAGAAGATCCCAACCATAATCCTGTCCATCACATACAAAGGGGTGAAGTTCATCGATGCCTCCAACCAGGTGAGCTGCAGATGCCTCAAAGTCAGTGTCTGGAGGGACATGACTGCAGTTCCACCTGCCTGGGGGCTGCAGGCCACTTTTTGTGGCTCCAGAAGCCATGGCTGGTCCTAAGGAGCTTCTGGGGTTGGGGGGGAATACCAAGGTGGTGATGGTGACCTGAGTGCCAAAAGCTTGGCAGACCAGCTGCTTGTGGACCATGTTGCCATTTATTCCTGCCATGGGAGGGAGCTGGGACTGGTCTGGCTGGGAGACTCCCCCTCCCTGTCCCCAGGACACCCTCCACAGCCGCTGTTTGCCGGGTGTATTTGCCATCCCCAGAAGGGTGACGGGTGCTTGTGGTTGACCCCGGCAGAATGTCATTGCTGAGCACGAGATCCGGAACATCTCCTGTGCTGCTCAGGACCCTGAGGATCTCTGCACCTTTGCCTACATCACCAAGGACCTGCAGACCAGCCATCACTACTGCCATGTCTTCAGCACTGTGGATGTGGTGAGTGGATTATCATGTCACATCTCCCAGTCCTTCACAGCCCATTTGTTTCGTCCCTGAGCTTTATTGGCTAGTCACAGACTGCTTCTTCCTAGGGTTCTTTCACCCATTTCTACCATAAAGTAGTCTTGGTTCCAAATGCCTTTACACTGGACCTCTGTGGAACAAGAGAATATTTGTCTGGCTTCATTACTGCCATCTCCAGTGCTGAATAAAGCAGGGCAGGAGCTTTCCCTCCTGGGGAATGTGCCATGCACAGACCCCTAACATGCTCTCAATTATGTTGAGCATAATGGGCTGATTTAAGAACCTTTTCACTCAGAGAGGGTAGAAGCGTGATTTGCTTTTATACTTGGGCAGAATCGACTGCACAAAACTCTTGGGCTTTGTTCCTTTACGCTGCTGAACTGCAGTGCTGGTGGGGCTTTAGAGGTGGGCAGAGGGCCCTGGGGGAGGCTGCAGGGTCCCAACTCCCCCTCATTAGGAGCTCAGTGGCTTTGCCAGGGACACAGCAAGATGTGACCTGCTGATGGGAAGGCACCAGCTCTGCCAAGGTCTGTGACCCCAGAGCAGCTATTGAGCACAGTGGGGATTGTGCACAGGGTGATCTGACAGCTTTGTGCTCTCTGTGTTCTCCCAAAGAACCTGACGTACGAGATCATCCTTACATTGGGGCAGGCGTTCGAGGTCGCCTACCAGCTGGCCCTGCAAGCCCAGAGAGCAAAGCCTCTGGGTGCTGGAGCAGGAGAAATGATTGAAACAAAATCTTCCAAACCGGTGCCTAAACCACGAGCAAGCATGAGGAAATCTGCGGTATGTGTGTGCGGCGGGGTGACCTGCTGGGCTGAGCTGGGGGTTCTCGTGGGCACCACACCCCTACACCTCCCCTGGGTGGTGGGGGGAGCCCAGACGTGGTCTAGGTGCCTGTCCTGCTGCTGGCACTGCAGGTCTGTGCCTGTGCCAGTCCTGCTGTGGGGTTGGGGCTTCTCCTGGTAGCAGGAGGGCAGGCAGAGGTTTTAGTAGCCCGGGTGGGATGGGGCTTAAGTGCCCTGCTGGGTTGAGCACAGCTTCCACATGCAAACCCTGCAGAGCCACAGTGAGATCCGTAGGTGAGCTGCATTATGGGATTCCCCATAGCCAAAACCAGCCAAGACTGGAGCTGCTGAGGAGCAGGGACTGCTGCATAAGCCACTGCCTTCCTTTAATGTCTCCTTTTGTCTATGTTCTGCTTGCTCCCCCCGCTCAGGTGCCGCTCCCTCCCGACACCCGCTGTTGTTACTGTCACACCTGTACAACACACCGCCCCTCCTACCTGCCGCTGCAGTCTGTTAGTCCTGGAGCGAAGGTCTTTACCCTTCTTCCTGCCATCCTCCCTTCTGAACCGACCCGGGCTGCCTCCCCACTTCCCATGTCTCCTGCTGTGCCCTCGTGTCCTGCCTCACTGTTGTTCCTCCCCTTGCTCATTCCGACCTACATCAGGGGTTTGGATGAACCCCGGGGATCTGCTGCTCCCACCCACCCCTGCTGATGCAGTGTGGCAGCTCTCAGCTAACCCCGCTGCTCTTGCTGGGCTGGTAACTTCCCCATGACACCCTGATTTAGGAGGACAAGAGGAAAGAGCCGTGCTTGGTCAGGAGGGTAAATCACGTGGGAGCTCACCTGCCAGGAGCTGTCTCTCTCTGTCCCGTTTCTGTAGCACTCCGTTTTTCATGCTTGTTTGAGATGAGCAAAGCTGTCGCTGATGGTGACAGGGACTCTCAGCCTAATGCAGGGAGTCATCTTGGGGTGCTGGGTTGAGACTGTCATCGCCAGACATGTTTTAGCTGTGAAGGACTCAAATGCCTCCCCATGAAGAGCTGCTTCCTTGCACACGTGCACGTTTTTGGGACAGGCAATAGGCAGAGCAGCAGCCACTCCATGCTTTGAATCCCCATTCATTCTGTCCCAGAAGCACAGATGACCTAATACGCCCTTTCTCTCCTTATTTTCTAGCTGGATCCCCCTGAAGTGGACCAAGACTCCCAGTCTCATGCCAGCGTCTCCTGGGTCGTGGACCCCAAGCAGGACTCCAAGCGGACCCTCAGCACTAAGTATGAGACCACTATCTTCTAAAGCAAACGCCCGCGTCCGCCCCGTCTAACCGTGCCTTTGCGATCTGATCTGTCTGCTCTTCTAAACTCCCTCTTCCTCCAGCTGCTCGCCCTGAGCCCGCCTAGGCACCACGTCCAAGGCAGCAGCACTTAGGAGACTGTAGACTTAAACGGCTTTTGTACCTGATCGCTGCTGAACACTGTGAATCTCCTTACTCGGAAACAAGGGTAACGCGCTGTAGCTGCCCGTGAGGCGGGAGGAGCAGAGGGCAGGCTGGCAGTCAGACATGTGGATCCAGGAAAGCTGCCCACCGTTTTCACGTCTTCCCCCTCGCTCTGGCACTGTGAATCCCTGGGGCAATGTGACACTCCCCAGGCCTTTTTTTTCTATCTCACCTTGTCCTTGGACTGATGGAGACCTCTTGTCTCTGCGGTGCACACACTCCCTCCTCCTAGATCCTCCTCTTCCCGACTGAGCCACGGCTGTGTACTGTTCGGTGAACTCACCTCTCCTTCCCTGCCAGTCGAACTGACACTAACCACTGTGATGCTCTCTGCAAATAACACACGGGCACTTCTGTTTCCTCACGGCCACCCTTGCCCGCAGTCTCCCTCCTCAAAGCCCGGCGCAGAACCTGCTCTGGGTGCTGGGGGAGTGTTGGTTTGGGCCAGGTGTGATTGTTCCCACTGTGAGCTCTGTCCCCTCAGAGATGAGGGGGGGTTGGTTGCATGCATTTCAGTCCCTTGTAGGTTTTTCTGCCCCTCATAGTCCTTGTGTTTACACTCACCAGACTTCTCGTGAGCGCTGGGTGTAGTTCTCATGTGGCAGCTTGTGGTTAAGCTTCCAAAGGCACATGTTGTTGTTAGCCCCGGGCTGGGGAGGGGAGGTGTCAGCTGGACACCACAAACAGCATCAGCGGGGAGAGGTCAGGGAGCAGTCCTGGGTTATTTGCCCCTGGTGTTAGGGCCAGCAGCAGCTTGTCTGAGCTTTGCCGTGGCTTTGGAGCTGCTGCCTCAGAGCTTCCATTTCCCCTCACCTGCGGTGAAATCTGACTTTCAAAGTCCTTGTTTAGCTCTTTCTCAGGAATGAGTTTGATCTCCCAAGTCATTTGCAACTTAATGGCAAACTGACCTCAGACTGAGGGCTCAGCTAGTGAGAACCCAGTGAGAGGACTAAAAGTAAAACGATTGTCTTAAAGCAAAAAAATAAAGGAAAGCTCAGTCAAGTACATACATCTCATATGCCACAGAGCCCCCTGACACAGAGCCAGCACTGCCCAGGGGCTGCAGTGCCACCCTGCCAGCCCAGGCCTTGTGGGCAGCAGAACATTGCTGTGCCTGAGCTGCTCCGGGAGATTGGGTTTGGGTTCATCACCACCATTCCAAGCTATAAAACTGCCCTGAAGGTTTCTATGTCCCTCTAAGAGAAACTCACTCCCTGGTGGTGAGGTGTTCACCACACAGCTGCCACACATCCACCCAATGTCAGAGGGTCTGAGCTCTTCTCCTCCCCCTGCTCTCAGCTGGGAAGGGCAGGTCCCTCCGCGCCCCCTAAATCCGGGTCATGAGAGCATGTGCCTTTCTAAGGGTGACCAAACCCAGCAGGGATCCCTGGCAGCCCTGCCCAAACCACACCACTGCCGCTCTGTGTCCATAGCCCTGATGATTTTTGTGTCCCATCTCCAGGCCATTGGCCTCACCTTTCCCAGCACGTGTTTTTGTATGACTCGGAAATTCATTCCATTATCTTCCTTTCTGTTTGCCTCTGCGAAGCTGAGCTCCGGGCAGCCGTCTCCTACCACGGGATGTAGTAGCGGGGCAGAGACCTGGGACGCAGTGGCCTCCTGACGTCAAGATCATCTCCCTTCTGGCACGGGTGGCTGCCTCGGAGTTGGGTGCGTGGCTGCTCGGTGAGGGCTCCCAGAGCAGAGGGGGAAGGGACCCAGCATCCTCCGAGGAAAGCCGCTCTCTCCATTCCTAGTGAAGGAAAACTCGAGAGGCCGAGAGCGATGTCGCCTTTTCTAGCTTGAGACAAACGTCTTTCGACCCGTTTCTTTTTTTAACGAAGTGACACAGAGCAAATCCGGTTCACGGTTTCAATGTAGCACTGCAGCTTTTTGGTGAGGAAAACAAAAACAAAAAAAAGAAATTTTTATTTACTGAGAATCCCGCAGTCCGGCGATGAGCACGATAGAAAGTCTTAGCAGGGGCGTGGTGTGCGTATTTCTGACGGTACTTACTCTGCTTCAGCTCTGGGTGAACGGGAGAGAACGCCAAATTCTTGGAAATCACTTCCTCTTGTGTGAGAACCTGGTGGGGTAAGTCTGCATCCTGTTCTCCGAGCCACTCCACACTTTTTTAGCCAATGGAAGTAACTTGAGGAAAAGAATCTGCAAAGGATCTTTCACCCCAGAGCGGTTGTGGCCAATATCCCCGATGGTACAAAGCTTCCTTTTCCCCTGAACTGTCGTGTTGCAATACTTGACATTTCTATGGCAAGGACCCCGTTTCTTCCCATTTCCGCACTGAATTCCAGGGGATGACTCCCTGCTCCAGCCTCTGTGCACCTGTCTTGTTTTTAAATGCAGTTATGCCCTGAAGGGTTGGGGTTTTTTTAAGTATATTCAATTGTGATTTAGCACTTTTTTGATACTAGCTCATTATTTAATTAGTGCAACAGTTTCAGAAGATGAACAAATAAGGAGTTAAATTTTGGGCATTACACTGAAACAGTCCATCCCCAAGGACAAACCACATCAGCCTGAGGGTGGCTTGGCCCCGTCCGAGCCCAGTGTCCCCAAAGACACCACCTCAAAGGTGCTGTGTGTTTGCTTTTATTCCGAATTATGGAGTGTTTCACAGTGGTTTGGGCTGTGACTGACGTGTTTTCAGACTGTTCCCCTCTGGGGAGAATGTTAAAATGGTTGTGATTTGAATTCTTCAGATGCCAAGTGTAGCGCAGCGCATCCGTCATGATCTCGTCAGGGCTGTGGGACCTGCTGCCACACAGGAACGCTGTGCCCGAGTGATTCCTGTTTAACTCCAGTTGCTGCTGTATGTCAGGATTTCCTTTAGTCTCTCTCACCAGTGAGGCTGGGAGGGAAGTGAACCATAATCCCGAGGGCACAGACCTGTAAAGGATTGGGAAGGGGGAGTGGAGATTTTGGGTTAAGTCGATGAATTTAGGAAACCTAACATTCCTTGTTATGCACATGTTGCAATTCATACTGGTGTAAGTGTAAATATTTGATGTGTTGGCAACAAGTCTTTGGTAAGATTGCAAATTGAACCTCTGCTTGGGAGGAGGGACACCTTTCCTTTCTGACGTGAGCTTTTTGGAGGTTGGCTTGGAGGTGACGTGGTGATGAAGACTCCAATCTTCAGGCACTGGGCTCGGTGACCCTGGTGGTCCATTCGAGCCCCACGTGTAAACCTGTGGTTGTCTTTAGTGATCCATTCTTTAGCCAGATACTCCCTTTCTCACCTCACAGACAGAGCAGTTGTTTTGGCAGTTTGGTGTGGTGGGGTCTCTCGAGGGACTCGGTGCTGGAGACTGACCCTGGCCTGTGCCTGTCGCTGGCTCCTGGCCACCTTCACCCACCCACTGCGCAGTATTCGGGCTCTTCCTCCCTGCAGGGTTTTGTGCTATCTGGAGGAAAGTGCCCCAAATTTCTGGTGCTGAACGTGACATTGCATCCAACTGCATCTGCTGTATTACCTGCCCGGGAGGAGTTGGGACTGCCCTGGGTCTTGTTCCTCTCTTTGAAGACAGACTAGTTTCACAGACTTTGGTTTCTGGGCTGAGCCCTCACTCACAGCCGGCAAACAGAGTTGCCGAGTTTTGTCTGTCTTTATATAGGAGGGGATGATTTTTTTTTCAAATTGAAGATGCTTTATCCTTTTTTTATTTTGTGTTTACAAAGAAATAAAACAGCGCTAATCTTAGCTGTTCGGCTGACTTTAAACTTGCTTTGGGATTGTTCTTTTTAGAAGAAATTATGCAACTTTTTTGGGGTACACGCCTGTCCCCCCTCCTAGGGAGATGTGGCACCTCGCAGGCTGTACCTGTAGTGAAGTCTGTACCTTCAGGAGGCTGCTGAGACACAGAGCAGATGCCAAAAAGCCCCGAACACATCCTGTTCTGTGTGCAGCTGAGGTGGAGCCAATGCTTTAATGCTCCTTCCACCCACCTCAGAAGTTTCCAGCAGCAGCAGCAGCAGATTTCCCTGGCTCTGCTCAGATCTGTGTTTCAGAGCCAGCACAGCACTCACAACGCTGTCACGTTGCAAAGGTCTCCCTTTTAGGTCTCACATTGGTATTACTTAATTTTTTTTTCCCAAAAGAAAAGTACCTGTGCTGTTCTCGCTATGTCAGCCCAGCTCAGACATTTTTCTTACCCACAGAAGAATAACCTGGGATTCCCTGACAGGGCAGAGACAGTCGAGTTCAGTTTGCAATGTGGACATTTTTGCTAATTGTGATGTATGGCAGTGGGGCTGATTTGTAATACAAATGTTATTTAATCTGTCTGTATTTTGATACTTGAATTTCCTTTTATTTCCTGTATATACAATTGTTAATCTGTTCAAATTTGTCTGAATTTTAAACATCTTGTGGTACCAAACATAACCGATCTGTGCAACAACATAGACTGACCTCACTACAACAAGGCGAGATTGTAAATATTCCTGGGCTTCCAGCAGTCGTTTTGTTGTTTTCATAATTGTACAACTTAGAACAGACTGAATTAATAAACAACCTTAGACACACGTGTGTGCTGTTGTGTGTGGCCTCAGTGTTGTGCCCAAGTCTCCTGGGGTCTGTGTTAAAGCAGGGCAGTTCTCATCCTGTAGGCACTGGCTGCGGGTTTGGGAGCTTTGGTTGAAGCTGCTCTTTCTGCAGTCAGTCATAATGACCCAAATATTGAATATTATTATTTTGAGACTAATTTATGCATAAAATCGCATTCACATACTCTGTTAGAGACAGCACAAAGGTCTGCAGCCACTGTGGGTGTGTTCTGAGTGTGATGGAGGGTTAGAAAAGCTAATTTTTACCCCCACTAATATACATCTGCAAGGACTGTGTCCCTGGGGCCTGTCCTGTACTGGGGATAACCACTGAAATCCCTTCTTGCAGCAGGGCAGTGAGTGGCTCCTGGGACACTGATACCCATTTGGGCAGCCACTGCTTAGAACATTTACCCAGCAAAGACCTGGGGCTTGCTAAGAACTAGGACGTTTCAGTATGTAAAATTAAAGCAAGAAATCCAGACATTTAAATACAGGTTAAAGTTCAGATTTTCATGTCAAGTAAAATCTGACTGATGTGAAATGCTAAATACACCCGGGATTGCTAAATTTATACCATATGTTCCATTTCTAATAACAAGGCAAGTCAGGTTTTCAGGCTGACATGAAATACACTGAGCTGGTTTAATGGTTTGAAACACCATGAGGTTTTATCCTCAGAGCCACAGCCCTGGCTGGGACTGACACCTCAGCAGAGGTTACAGGTCCTGGGTGAACACCTTGAGTTAAAAGGGCCTGATCTGCACTGTAGTTCAATGAGCTCCACAGCCCCTTGCCTTCCCCACCAAATAGGGACAGGTTTTTGAGGAAAAAAGGCCACTACTTTTTTTAGTTGAGAGGTTTATTCAGATCTTGATGTGCCAAGGGTCACCTCCTGCAGGCCCTGGTGGTGTTGTCAGATGGATTTTTACAAGCTGAGGCAGGATCTGAGAAACTGGAGGAGAATGGATTCTACCCCTGCCTGGTGCATGGAGAAAATGATCAGAAATAATCCAGCTTGCATCTGGGAAAAGTACCTTCCTGAGAATTCCCAAACTCTTGCCTGTTGTGGATTGTGTTTCCAAACCTGCACCCAGCAGCTCTTCCTGAATGGAACCACAGCCCTTTGAGAAATCTTTTTGAAAATTATGTCCATCGAGGAAAATTAAAATGCTGAGGAGGGAATGAATCCACTGCCCTCTAGGGAGCAAAAGTATGAAAACAAAAAATTAATGGTCAATCAACAGAAATCTCCTGTGAGGGAAGCTTGCTCAGACAGCCAGGAGCAGACTGGGGACAAAAAAATTACAGGAGGATGCTGTAGGAACCAGGAACACTCTGGATGTTTGCAGGACCAGCCTGGTCATGCTCAGCCAGCAAGAAGCAGGTTTAGGGGATGGCAGGGAAGGGCAGAGAACTGCTTACAGTGACACACAGCACTTGTCCCAGCACAGGGTTAGGCTGCTGGGACTGAGATCCACAGAATGTTACCCTGGATAGAGGATTTCAGCCTCCAAGAAGCCCCTTGGAGTCTGAGCAAGGAGAGAGGCAGCCACAGAGAAATCTCTGCGGCCTAGAAGAAAAGATATCTACATCAAATGCAGTTTTTCCTTTTTAAATATGCCTCCTAACTGCATTCCCTCATTCCTCGCAGGATCTCAGAATACTTCTAACTTGTGAGAACTCCCAGTTCCTCCTGGGCAGGCTCTCAGCTCTGTTTTCTGCATGCAGGAGCTGGGGCTCACTGTGTGAGGTGTGCCACTTGAAGGAGGCTTCCAGGAGGCCTCCAGCCCTTAGAGGCATTTCTCTCATCTGTTACTGAACAGGTGATGAAAGCATCAGTTTTGGAATGCCCAGGGTCCATTTAGTGCTTTAGTAGCTCCTGTAGAAGTAGTAGTTTTTTTCCATTTCTCCATGACTGACTAGGCAGCTTGCCCAAGAGCTCCTGGAATTTCTTCCATTCATCCTGGGGTTTTGAAGTGAGCGCAGAGGCTCTGGAGGTCACATTCAGCAGGTCCAAAATCCTGAAAATCTTGGGATGAGACACTGAATTCAAAGTTCAACACTGCAATAAAAGCTGTAAAGTGGGGCCGTTTTGAAATGCTGAGAAAGTTCATCAAGTGCAGCACTTACCCCATCTTAGCTGAGGGGTAAAAAGAGCGCAGCACTTCTCAGGGAAACCCTCCACGCCCTCAGGAAGACCAACAGAATGTTTTTCTAGCTAATGTTTGTCTCTGCAGTGAGAGTGTCAGTCACTTAAACAGCTTTTCAGTTGAAACACCAGCACCTCGGAGGAGAGCTCCTTGCAGAGTCTGCTTTGTTCATGTCACGATCACAGCTCACACAGCTGGAGCCTCTAAATCTCCCCATATTAGTGACTCATACCTGACACTCATCAGATTTAAGAACTTCTTAGCAAATCGTGAAGCCATGAATAAATAAAACAGGCTCCAACTATTTTTTGCTTATTCCAGGAGCTATCTTATTTCATTGGTACTTCTGCAGTCAGACCCAAACCCACCTCCATCCCCATTCTCACGGTTTTTGCTACAAGACACAGAAAAGCCAAGCCTGAATATATAGATATATATCTATATATATATATACATGCTGACCTGTGTGGAAGAAGCTGTCCCCTTCTCAGAAGCTCCTCAGAAGCTGAGGACAATTTCATGCACAATTGTCAGTGTGGAATATTCTCTAGTGACTGTTTCCAGGGCTGGCTGCAGAAAAACAGGATAAAAGTAAGGGAAGGAATGCGAACCACAGCCTCGAGAGGTAAAGCGGGTTAAAAGCATTAACTGAGCTGCTTCTGAGTGAAAAAGTGCAGGTTTGTGTACAGACAAATCACCTCGCCTCATGAGGGTGTGAGGGGATTCTCCTCTCCGCGATCCCCGGCGCGGCGCTGACCCCTAGTGCCGGCCTCATTGAATTAACACCGGGCACCGGGCTAATTAACACCGGGCACGGGGCTAATTAACACCGGGCACTGCCCTCGGCCGCCGCCGCTGCCCCGGGGATCCCGCGCCCACCCCGGCGGGCCGCGACTCCCCGCAACGGCCCGGTGCGGCTCCCCCCTGCCATGCGAATGGGCCGCGCCAGGCGCCGTGCCGAGGCGGCGCGGTGGGGCGTTCCCATTACAGGCGGAGGGGGGAGCGAGGGGGGCGACGGCCCCTGTGTGAGGCGGCGCTGCGCTGAGGGACGGGGCGGCAGCGGCGCCGGGACTCGAGGGCAGCCCGGGGTCTGCCAGCGTATCCCGGCCCTGCCACCGCATCCCGGCCTTGCCACAGCATCCCGGCCCTGTCGCCGCATCCCGGCCCTGCTACCGCACCCCGGCCCTGCCGTCAGGAGCTGCCGCGGGGCCCGGAGCTGTCGGGAGGCTGCAGGCAGCGCTGCCGGCCGTGCAGCCGCCGCAGCATCCTTCCTGCTCTCTTACTCCTCCGGGTTTGTCCGTTTTCCTTTCCGGAGAAGGAAGGGCCTGACTCCGGTCACCTGCTGTAACCTCGCTGCGATTGGGGTTAAACCTCCCCAGCAAAACCACAAAATCTGGGATGAGGCTCCTTGTGTGCCAATAAAGAATTTAGCTTTTTCCCCCTCCATGCCAGCTGGCACCTGCAGCACTGAGGGATTCCGGAGCCCCCAGGGCCACAGGGCAGGGGATGGGCAGCTGCTCAAAACTACGGGAAGGGCTTGTGAGTGGGAAAGCAACTGGTCATGAGAAATAAAACCAGTAAAGTTCATCATGAGACCCGTCTGGCCCAAATCCTGCCCAGGAATTTCCCTCTGTGCTGCTGGTGCAGCTCTGTGCAGTGCCAGACCCAGCTCCTGCCCTTTTCTCATCCTTAGCTTTGCGTGAGGAAGCTGAGGATGGGAAAATAGCATTTATCAGGAATAAAACAGCTCCTGAGGGGACTGCAGTTTGCTCTTGTCTCTGTTTCAGAGCAGGGCCCATCGCTTCCAGCCTATAAATCCTGATCCCAGAGGAGGCAATTGTAAGTATTTAAATATATATGCATTTGCCCTGCATTAATTTCCTTTCCCAAGTGATGGCTGACATGAAGGATTGTAATAGCAGAATGTATTTTTAATGCATTTCCTGCAGATTTCTGCAAGGCAATCTAATTCCTGAGTGGGTTTAGCTTGCCACAAAGGCAGAAGACCTCGGGACCACTGGTAATAGAGCTGGGTGGGTTCTTTTAATCTAGTGTTTTAATGAGCTCCATCCATCTCTCTGATTAGATTAATCTCATGTTTTTTAGCCAAGCCATCCAACTGAAATCCTAACAGAGGAAATTGGGATTTTGAGTTTTTCAGGGTGAGCGCTTGGAGTGTCAGGCAGCAAACTTCATAGGGAGATTTTCAATTTGCCCTTTTATCACCTCAGAAATTTGTAACCCTGGTGGTAAACATTGGAAAGGACTATTTGGGCTGCGAATCTGCCTGATCGATGCGTGGCTGTGGAGAGCCCACGCTCCTCTGCCCTGCTTGGTTAAGAAATTTAACCCAGCCTGGTGCAGAGGACTCAGCTTTCCAAGAAGGCTCCCATTTTCCGGGCAGGAGCAGGGAGAATTCCCTGGCTGGACCTTGCTCACCTGTGGAGTGGCCTCACTTTTGCAACCCCACCGTCATGACCGTGCTGGGCGCGGCGAGGCGGCAGCCGGAGGGGGAGAGCCTGCCAGCTCAAACAGAAATACCTTCCCCATGGAAGGGGAAATGGATTTTTTGTTTAAAAGATGGCAATGTTTTTCCAAGCCTGATGAATATGAAAGTCCCCATTTAAAGGAGTCGAACCGGCAGAGAAACTGGTCACTGTTTGCACGCCCACGCGCCGACAGAGGAGGCGAAAGCAAACTTCCTGGTGTATCCTGATCCAAATCACCTGGGAGTGAGGCACAGTGCCCCGAGCTGTGAGCTGCTGTGCTGAGCAGCCGCAGAAGGCTCTCTGTGAAAAAGCAAACCCCGTCCCAACAGGAGAGGCAGAGCCCCGGTGGTGTCACAGCCCTCACTTCCAAAACGGGAGGGAATTTGGAGCCCAGCAGCTACATCTGTGGCCGTTGGAAATTGGCCTTACAGGAGGAAGGCAATGGGGGTGGAGGGCAGAAAGCATTAGCAGGTGTTTTGGGAGGGTGTGGAGGGCAGAGCAGGGGAAGATTGGAGTTTTCCTCTGCCCTATCCGCCAGGAAAGCTATTTTTGCAGGAACTCCTGGGCGCTAGACAAGGTTTGGATTGTTCCCGTGCTGGATGCTGGTGCAAATACGTGGGCAGACAGCTGGATCCTGAGGAGCTCCCAGTGTCCCGGCAGGTGCTTGAAGGGGCGTTTCCCACCTTGTCCATGTGAGAGGATGTCTTGGCATTGGGTTTGCCATAGTCCCTGATTTTAGCTGGGAGTCCTCTGGAGAAGAGAGTGTCTGCCCTGATGTCTGCAGTGATGGCTCTGGTGTGGTCATGCAAGGTATGTATGTGCCCATAACACACCATGTGCTTCACCAGCAACTGTGGTATCTCTCAATTCCCTCTTCCTCAGGTGGTGCATGACCTTTTCCATGCGACATCCCACGTGCACGAGCTGGCTGTTGCCACCTCAGTCACAGCAGACGTGTCCGAGCTGTGGGGAGCAGCCACTTGGAGCAAACCACCCCCTGTCCTGTCCAGCCTCCGGTGGGCAGTGCCTGGTCTCGGGGTGTTTCAGACCAATTTATCATCTGCGTGTTTAGGGAATGGGTTGGTGCTGGGTAAACTGAGGCTTGGAGGGGTTTGGTTCATGGTTGCGTCGGCAGCGTGGCCACAGCCCAGGCATTGTAGCTGGGAGTTGTGCACAGAACTGGGGAGATGCTTCTTGTGCCATCTCACCCCGTTGGACACTTCCACTTCCAAAATTGGTTTTGGGCTCCCTATGCAATGCACTGGGTCGCTGCCGGTGCTGCTGGCTCTGGGTAATCTTTGTATTTGCTGACTTGACTTAATTGTGGCTTGGTGGAGAGCTCGGCTCTGGGGAAGCTGAAGGTACAGGGAGGCCCAAACCACACACAGCGCTCAGGGAGGGATTGTGATCCAAAAAAAAAAAAAAAAGTTCAAAGATGTTTTTGGCTTAATGCGGTTTATCTAGATTGCTTTATGTTCGTTAATCTGGATTAAAACAAATTCTCTTGGAACGGCTGGCTGGGGAAGGGTTTGCTCATCTATTCTGACAAGGACAGACTTTTCCAAAAGTGAAAAGTTTGAGCTGGGAAAGAAAAAAAAAAAGCCAGGTCCTGTCTGGCATGAGTACATGGAAACCCCCCATGAGCAGAGCAAGGCTTTTTCATGCCTGCTGCCCACATCCAAGGGTCCCTGGCACCCGCAGACACTAATGACTGATCAACTTGCCCCACCATAGAGGATTAATCCCCCCTGTTCTTCCTGCGGCGATGTGAACCCCTTTTTTGGCTGGCGTGCCAGAGCGGATGGCACAATTAGTTAGTGAACTTCAAGGTAAATTGGAGGTCAAGCCCAGATTTGAAGGTGGTGGTGGGTGTGAGCGTGACCCAGGGAGCCATGTGATGTGGGCGATGTCCTGGAGAGGCAGGTGATCTCCCTGTCCTCTCCTTTCCCCAGGGCTGGGATTAGGGGAGATTTTACAGCTGAGTGACCAGCCTCATGGTGAGGTTTGGTTCACAATGCCTCAGCCCCAAGCCCCTTGTCTAAGAAACTTTTATGGCCAAGCTGCACATCAGCAGGACACTTTGTGCCTGCAGGGGACCTATCCGTGGGAGGCACCACCCCTTTGCATCCTTAGGGACTTCCCACCTTGAGAACGGGCAGAAAAGCACCCTGTGTGAAACGTGGGACTCGTGGAGGTGGATGGCAAAGCCCAGTGCTTTGGAGAGGGTTATCCCATGCTTGAACCTTCACCTGTGATCTGGGTGCACTTTCTTACCCTTCAAAAGTCTTCTTGTGCAGACTTGGGCAGCTCCTTGCACCAGATGCCACCTCTTTCCACCAGCTGCCCATGATCAGGGATTCCCAGGTGCCACAGGGAGGGGGCTGGAGATTTGTTGGGGACAGACAGATCAGCTCTACCAAGGGCCCAGCCCCAGCTCTCAGCAGCCAGGAGCAGCAGCAGGCAAGCAAAGCATTCCTGCAGAGCTGGGATGGGAGTTGTAAGCAGGACCTGGGCCCTGCCCCAAACCCAGGGGACTCCCTCCTCCCCCTGCCCGTGCAAACACCAGATTAACAATTTATTTGACGTGTTGCGGCTGGTTAGTTCTTCGCCCGCTCCCCTGATCAGAGGGAATAAGTGTTGCAGTGTGCAATAATGTTCATTTCAGGTGAGGGTAAATATAGAAAGGAAAACCTGCTGAGAGCAAGCCATTTATTCCTGCGTTTGGAAGCCTCTGCTCATAAACAGTCAGTCATGCCCATTTGGAAAATCCCAGTGTGGTTTTCTTGGCCATCCTAGAAGAACATTTACTTTCCTGTAGGTTAAGAAGTCCGTTTTAAATAAAAAAAATAATGTCATTTCACTGCCAGCTGCCCTCGGGCATGTAGAGCTTGTTGACACACTAAGGCCGCTCTGTTCTCATGCAAAAGTGGTCTGATGCAGGATTAGGAAGGAGATCCTGCAGGGCTTCCCCAGCTGGTTGGGCTGTCAGACCCTTGTTCTTTGGGTTCTCCTTGTTTCCCTTGGGATTTTATCAGATGTTTTAGCCATGTGTAGGCTTAAAACCCCCCAGCTTTTGGAGGTGCCTGTCGGTGTGAGTTCAGGGAGGTGCTGGGGGTGCCCTGAGAGCCCTGTGGCTCAAGAACCACACTCAGGAGACTGGGGCAGAGGGATGAGCTCACGCTGGACCAGAAAACCTCTGAGGGTTTTCAGGAGAGCGTGCCAAAGGCAACAGGACAGTGCGGGCTGCAGGAGCATCCCTCAAACAAGCCAGCAGCCATGGTCAGCCCGTGGTGACCAGGAAAGACACCCCAAAGCAGCGTCACAGGAGACTGAGGAAGGTGGGGAGCCCCTGGTCCAGCCAAACTCTGCCTCTCTCCTTATCCCAAAAGTGGCACCGAGGAGCCGTGCAGGAGTTTTGAGTTGGACGGCTGCCCCCGCTGGCTCCACGGCTGGCACCAGCCAGCTCCCTCCTCTGGAGTGTTCTGCAGTCAATAAGGGTCTCTCCATGCTTTCTGACAGGCTTCGGATTTGGCTCGGGTTTTGCCTTGGTTTCCAAAGGCAAGAGGCAGTTAAGTCTCTTGGAAGAATGAATTAATTAGCAAATGCCTTTGGTCAGGTCAGTGCCCTGAGCAGTGTGCCCGTGCCTCTGCGCCAGGTACATGCTTGGAGAGGCTGCTCTTACCCTCCCATATTTCCAGAGCTGTACATGCATCATTCCAACAAAAAAGAAAGGGAAAAGGCCTCCCCCGGAATACAGTATTGACTCTAATGGTGGCGTTTGTGTAAGCAACAAAATATTGACGCAGTTGGCTGGGGTCTGGCCGGGGCTTCTGGAAATAAACTGCTGCCTTGTTAAATTGTAGATGGAAATGCAAGTGGGAAAATGACTGACATCTTACACAAGGCGGGCAAATAAAACCGCTGCTTTACTACAGCGTGAAAAAACTCAGGAATTAATAGGTCTCCTTCTGCTCCAGGGTGTTGGATTTATCCCCGAGTAAGATCCATAAACTATTTTAAGGAGAGAAGTGCTACTTTTAAACATGTGCGTCTGGGTCCTGGAGTTCCCGTGGTGTCACAGTTAACCCCTGCCTCGTTGCAGCTGTGGGCAGCAGAGCAGCCCCCCACAATCCCCTAAAGCCCCCCAAAGCCCCCCAAAAGCCCCCCACAACCCCGTTCCTGACAGGCACCACTCTTGCCAATGTACAAACACATCAACAACTGAAAAATGATGTGGTTACTTTCAAAGGATGTTTTTGTACAATGTGTCCCCACAGCTTTTGTCAGAAATGTGTTTCAGGCCTTGACCTGGACTCAGAGCTTGATTTTACCAGTGTGGGACATGAAATGTATTTTAAAAAACCCCACCTGCTCCAGAGCTGTGTCTGGTATGAACTCAAAGCAGATGCACAGAGCGCTGCTGAGCCCATCAGGGGTGTGACCCAGCACAGCCCAAAAAACTCCTTATGACTTCGGTAGCTGAAGACCTTTTATCATCTTCTATGGGAAATGTGATTAACAGAGCTGTAGAGAGGGATACATCACTTTCCTTTCTACCCAAAGCCCCTTCCTTCCCCACCCACATCCTGATGATCTCTCAGCTGACGTACACATGCTCATGGAAAAGCAGGATGAGATAAAAGCTGTCTCCCAGTGGCACAGGGTCCGACTCACCGGCAGCAGTCCCAGTGTAATTATACACGCTCCAGTCCGATCTCCTGGTAATTATTCTGGAATAAAAGCCTGCCTATTTCTGTAAGACCTTATGTCACTTGGAAAGCTGTTATAAATTCAGCTGGAAAAAGGGACCCTTATTCTGGGATAAGTGTGGTTAGTGGTTAACTGGGAACGGGGCTATTCCTGGCGTTGCCATTGACCTTCCCTGTGACGCCGGGGTAAGTCACTTCACCTCAGCGTGTGTCACCTTCTCCTGCTGCAAACTGGGAATTACAAACAAGGGCTTTCGCAGGCAGCGTTTTGGGAAGCTCCATGACGCTGGAAAAAAGGTGTCACAGGGTGCCAGGCAGTCATTTCGTGGGACCTGGTGCTTTTTTACCCACCTTGGAGGCATCTGGATCAAACCATAGGCTGGGAAAATGAGGGATGAGTGTTGGGGACCGGCTGAGCCGTGTGAGCCTGGGCTGTTGGCGTGTTACTGGGAATACTGTTTTCCTCTCAGTTTTTAAAAATAGTCTATTCTGTTCCAAGTTGTAGACCACAGCCCTCGCTGGGGCATTGAAATGTCTGGGCTGCTGTTTTCTCGAGCCAGCACCTTCCAGTGGGCAGGGTCGGGACAAGATCCTCCTGAACTGCGGGGTCCAGCAAAGAGGTGCGGTCCTGCCCTGGACTGGCAGCATTGTCCCTCTGGTCCTCGTGGACTGGAGAGAAAGGGAAATCTCCCGGTTCATTCTTCTGCCTGCAGTATCCCTGCCTGATTCAATAGCTGCTTCTGCAAGCCCTAAGGGCCTCGGGGACTTTTGCTTCTCAGCAGCTTCTTGTGCAGCCTCAGAAACAGCTTTTGGCTCAGCATCACGCGAGCACACGCAGTCCGAGCTGAAGATGCAGCTCGTTCCTAGCACATGGCATTAAATCCATGCTAGAGATGGGGAGGATCGTTTCGGAGGGTTTTATCATTTGCCCAGACAGAGCAGGCTGGCTCACAGCCACAATCCATCTGCTTGCCAAAGCGGGTGCTGCCCACGGAGCAGCAGGACCAAGGTGCTGATGCCAAGAGGTGAAGGCAGAGGCTGCCCTGGCGCGTTCCCACGGCCTCCGTCCCTGCGCAAGCACCGGAGTGGGGCTCACTGCCGCTCGGAATTGGGCTGGAGCCAAGGAGGCAGAGGGGAAAAAGCCTTTTACAGTCCATTAGTGCTCCCCAGAGCCGCTCAGCCCCTCTCGTCGTAAAAGTGGTGGAAGCCACAGAAACATTACGGCTGGTCTGCAGAAGATGCCGGTCTGCAAAAGATGCCAGCCCACCTCCCGGCTCCATGTCCCTTCCCAGGGGCTTTGCCAAAGCCGCTGGCCCTCACGGCAGCTCCGGCTGCAGGAATTCCCTCTGGGAACAAGCTGGCAAAGACTGGTCCCCTGTCCATCCCGAGCTCCCCCCAGGCAAAATGTACATGGGAGGGTTCCAAGTGCAAATGTGTGTGTGCTAATGGGAACTGAATTGCCTCTTGCCCCGAAGCCTTGCAGCTTGAGGAAAACAAGGCAGGGGCTAGGAATGACCTCATATCGCCTCCCAGGGAATGTTTTGCCAGATGAAGGGGGGAGAGGCAGCATCAAGACAGCACAATGTATGTATCTCTCTCCCTGTGTAAACATCTCTGTAGCTGCAGAAACCTCTTAAAACCCCGAATGAGAGGAGAACAGCTGCTTTGATCTGTGGATGTGGTTGTTGTTTTCTGAGTGCGGATCCGTTCTTTTTTTAATTTTGCTTCAAATTAAAAAAATGCCTGTTGTGATCTTTTGCTTTTATTTCTTGGCGAGGGACCGGAGCGCGGTGCAGTAAATTTTCATGACTCCCCATGTAACCGTTTCAGCATGGCTGACAATTCCTCGCCGGCTCTTCAGCGCCACAGCACAATGGGCCGAATCTTCTGGCCCTACATGAAGCCAAAGCAAATGGATTTTGCCCAGAAGTGCACAACGGGGAGTGGAGGCAGCAGGGAGGAGAGTCCTGCCACCTCCTTCCCCGCCACACACACACACATACACAAGGCTCAGGCTGGCAGGGTTGTCCCAATGCCTGGGAAGAATTTTGGAGATTGCTCCCGGGTATGGATCTGTGCCAGTCCCGCGCGGCAGCTACAGGAGCTGGTGAGGAGCCGCTGGGCCGAAGCGCTGGGCTGTCCTGCAGGTGATTTAAGTGTGAATCATGGCACTCCCTCCAGACTCCCTGTGTGATGTCGGGAATCCCCATCTGCCTGACTTTCCCCATGGGGGACAGCAGAATTCTTGGAGCCCACCACAGCGTGTGCAGCCCTGGCACCTCCATCAGCCCTTCAGCTGCTTGACCAGGCAGTGTGCTTTGAGAAGAAAGCAGGATTATATAGCTTTTTTGGGAATTCCTGGACATCAGCAGTTCACTCCAACTGGTCTGCTCTGCTGTAGGACTTTGTAACCCCTTTGGATGAGTGAGACATGGAGCTCAGTCCCTTGCCTCCTGTGGCAGGAGCAAAGCCTTCGAGAGCAAAACCCAACCCCAGCAGTGCAAGATACTGGTTTGACTGGGAGC
The DNA here is from genome assembly GCA_024500445.1 of Entomyzon cyanotis. NCBI lineage: Eukaryota > Metazoa > Chordata > Aves > Passeriformes > Meliphagidae > Entomyzon > Entomyzon cyanotis. The sequence continues at coordinate 3,064,378 of JAKEPQ010000908.1, read as the reverse complement.
ACTTGGCCAGAGACCTGTCCCCTCTGAGGCAGTCTGGGCACGAGTGAGGAGTTTGTTCATTCCCCGGTGCTGTCACATGGCTGCTCGGTGTTTTGGCGTTTTAATTACACACGGTCCTGTGTATTTAAGGCTGGTTTATGGGTGTTTATACTAATGCGTAAACCTGCAATTTAGAAGCTCAGTTATAAATCAACATTGCTGAAGGTCTTGTTCCTCGTGCCGTGAGATCGGTCTCCAGATTTAGAAGATAGGTTAGAGGGGGGAAAAAAAGGAGGACTGTTAATTTTCCTCTGGTTATGATGATAAAGGATCACAGGATGGGGTGCGAGGTGCGGCGGCCAAGCACAGAGATCCTCCAGCGTAACCCAGAGCAGAGTTTCCATTTTGACTCTGCTCTTATGAGTCCCTCTGCTACAAGAGACTTGTGTTTCTGCAGCAAGTCCCAGCCCAGAAAGAAAAGCATTGCCACAGCTGCTGATCTGGTCCTGACAGGAGGGTGGTGGCACCCCGCTAGTGATGTTCTCAATCAGAACGTGGGCTGCAATGACCAGAGCCCTGTCCTGCTCCATACTTCAGGGAAGGAGCTTTTGTCCCCAGGAGCTCCTGGCACAGACAGCAACTGGCTTCCTCCAGCAGCAGTGCCAAGTGGGGTAGCACATTCCCATTGATGGGTCATGGTCCTCTCCCAGCACATTCTAAGGACAACATCTCCACATTCATATTTTTATGTACAACATTGTTTTTCAGCTGTAAGAATCATTCTCACACCTTTGTCCCTTCCTGGCTGCCAGGGAGCCTGGCTGTGCCAGGGATGGGTTTGGGTTACTGGTGTGCTCCTGCAAACCCACTCCCAAGGAGAAGGTGCCCATGAGGGCAGCCCAGGGAGAGGGGGTTTTGTAGGGGAAGATCCAGGGACTCCTCAGCATCCTCCTGTCCAGCTGCAGTCCCTCCTCTCCACAGTGGGTGCCTTGGCTTAGCTGGACATTTCCCACTGCCTCCAGTCCCATTTGTGGTGTCTTTAAGGGTTATTAGGACAAAAGGGGATATGGGAGGGTGCAGGGGCAGCACGGTGGGCTGGGAGGAGCCCATGGGCAGGATGACCCTGCAGACAGGATGACCACTGGGGCTGTGGGACCCCCTGTCCCTGGACAGGTGGAATCACTGCACACCTTCCTCCCCATCCCACTCCTGGCTCCCAGCCTTATCTCCTGCTGCAGTTTCCTGGCTGGCAATGCCTCTCCTGGCTCAGGCAGCAGGAACACCCTGGTAGAGAGATGGTGCCAGCAGCTCCCAGCACAAGGACGGTCACGAGGTGGGGCGGAGGTCCCCCTGCCTCCCTGGGGTGCCCCCAGCTTCAGGGGGCCAGGCTGTGAGAAGCTCCCGCAAGCAAACAAAAAACCCTGAATATTTCAGAAAGGTCTTTTTCTTCTCCCTCCACCCTTATTTCCAGTCCTTCTCCCACCACTCAGGGCAGCCAGCAGAGCTGCTTTCTGGCCCTGCTTTCCCCCTGCCCAGCACCCCGAGACACTCCCGCAGCCACCGAGCCCAGCCAGGTCGTGCCATCTGCAAACTCCCGGGTTTTTTTTAATTATATATATTGTTTTTCCTTCCCCTTTTCTTTTCCACCCCTTGCCTTTTCCCATGCCATACACCTCCCCCTGGCCCCCCTCCCCTTGCCACCACCCCAAGCCCTCGGCTGGCCGAGGGGCTGCGAGGTGCGGGGTGGGTCTGGGGGTTGCGGGGGCTTTGCATTGATGCATTGATCGCCCATGGTCTCCGCCTGACCTCCCTGCTCCCAGGGAAGCAGTCTCCATGGCTACTGGCCCTTCTCCTTCAGCGCAGACTGTAAATTCCTGCAGGCAAAGCCCAGCCTTGGGGGTGCGAGGGGGGAGCCGTGAAGGAGTAACCAAAGCCAAATAGAAAGAAAGAAAGAAAGGCTGGGAGAGAGAAAAAGGGCGTTGCTTGGATGGGGCTCTCCTTTCCACTCCCCTTTCCCAGGTCCCCAGCACCAGGGCAAGGCGCCTGCTTCCCCCCTCCAGCACTGCTTTGCTGCTCCTGCTCCTGCTCCTGCTGCTCTTGCAAAACTGGAATTGGCTGGGATTATTTAAGGGGAAAAAAAAAAAGGAGGACAAGGGATCAGAGCAGCCGCCAGAGAGAGGGCGATAGAGTCCACTTTCCTCCAACTGCCCTGGGTCTCCCTCCCTCGCTCTCTCCTCTTCAGCAACACCAAGAGCCCCAAACTGAACCCAGAGCAGCTTTTTCCATCAGTTCAGTTCCCTTCCCTCCCTCTGTCTCACACACGGCAAGGAGAGAGCCCCTTCCTCCCCTTGATTTTCCTTCGCATGCTCAGCCCCTTGTTTCCTTTAAAGCACTAGAAATCCCCCTTCTTGCCCCCGCTCCTCCCTGCAGACTGGGATTGCAATGGGAGCTTTGCAGATTGCTGGATTTTCCATCCTTTTCTTTCTCCTCCACTCTGGAAACACGCTGGCAAATAAAGCCAGTCAAGGTAAGAGAAAATCTTCCCTGCTCGAAGGTTTGCTGTTTGATGTGTGGATTGGGCAGCCGGATCTCCTCGTTAGAGCTGGGGTTTAAGTGCAGGCTGGAGAAGGCAGCAGCAGTAACAACAAACAGTGGAGGGGATTTTAAATGTCGCTTGCAGATATTCTCGCCTACTGCCTTGGACTGGGGTTGGGTTTGTAAACTCTTTAATGAGTTGCGTTTCTTAGACTTTAGTTTCTTCGTTCGGACTCTGTATCTCAAGCCAGGGGGTGCAGGGGCAGAAAATCAGGGTGGGCAAACAAGTCTGCACCCATCACCGGGAAAATGTGGCTGTTTGGAGGGGTTTGGGGGGCTCTGGTGGTTTTGTGTCTGTGAGATGGGGCTACCACGGCGGCGGTGTGGGCGAGCAGGCTGCTCCTGGCTGGGTTGGAGGGCAGGGATGGCGGAGCGGGCGTCGATAACGCCGGGAGTCTGCATCTGTGCTCGGGGACTTCACATCAGCACGGGGGAATCTCGGATGTTGGCTGCAGGGGTGTGGGCAGCAGAAAACTTCGGGTAGCTGAGCACAGCTAAGCCTGAAAATTAAGGGAGCTCTTTCCCTGTCTCTTGGAAAGGAGATGTATGTCCCATCCTTATCAACTTCAGGCTTTTCTGTTTCACAACTCCCGCATTGAGCCAGAGCCTCCCCTTCCCAGACGTACACACGGAGCTTTATGTATGGTCTATCTATACCTTCGCTTTTCTATAGCACCTCTATATTTAGCTCAGAATTTTTCTATACACACGCGCGGGAGCGCGCGAGCACACACAGCCCTATACATGATCCTCTTGGCCATCTCAAAAGGGGTTTTTCTCCTTAATTCCCCACTATCTGTACAATCTGCCGGGTTTTTCTCTTTCTCTTTCCATAGCTTGTAAGGTTTCTCCAGCCCGGCTCTGGCTGTGCTGTTGTGGCAGCTGCGTGTTTGTGCGTACGGCGAGATTAAATAGCGTGTGAATGAAATCTCGGAGCGCTGGGTATAATGAAAGATCTCTTGTAGGCGGATTCCAGCCACGCGCATGGTCGCCCGAGCCCTGTCACCGACAAAGTTAGAAGGAATTTCAAGGCTATTGTCTTATCTGGCTCAAAGTGTTTCTAAAACAATAGGCGACTTCTCCGGAGGGCAGCCTGGGCAAGCAGGAGAGATTTTCCAGGGCAAAGGTTTGGTGAGAAGGCGTCCAGCTTCACATAAAGCTTTATGATTTCGGCACAGAATGGAATGCTTAGGTTTTTATCCCCCCTCAAATTATCTTGAGTGTATGCATTGCTTTCATTTCTTATCATAATATTTATTTATTAAGGCCTTTTGGTTTCCAGTTCCATTTAAGCCTGAGCCAGAATTGCATTAAAATAGCAAAGTGAAATTCCATCGTGCAGAGACTTGACAGATCCCTTCAGGGAAGGAGAGGGGTGGAGTGGGGGTGGAGAGAGGTGAGCTCAATCCTGCGCCGGAGTACCTCGCCTGCCGTGTGCCTGGGACAGCGCTGGCTCCTCCTGGGTGTTGCTGCTCGGCAGCCAGGGGGCTGCGCTGGAGAATTAATCCCTGAGGCTGCAGTTGAGGGGCTCTGTGGGCTGGGGAGGGGGAGGCGTCTGCAGAGAGGCAAAGGTTGGTGCCTATGGGGCTGCAAGGACTCTGGGCAGGGGTGGGCCTGGTCCTGGTCCTTTTTGGATGAGGCTGAACTCATGGGTGTCATTAGGGCATCACTGATGGCAGGTACCACGTGTGCCTTTCCTTGGAACTCGCTGTTTCCTGGTTTCCTGGCTGTCACTGAGCTCTTTGACCCTGCCCTGTGAATCTGGGACATGTGTTAGCAGGATATTTCCCAAAAGCATCTGGCGTGTGTGCTGGGTGACACCCCAAGGATGGGGCACACACCACCCCAAAACCTTTGTCCTTTTGAGAGACAGCCACCCTCGTCAGGTGACTGTCATGGGCTGGGAAGGGCTTCTCTCCCATCAGATGGGCTTGCTGTAATAATGTCGTGTTGTGGGTCGGGCGTGCTGGCTTATTTCTTGCACTGAATTACCCCAGAAAGTTTAGTCTGTGGGGAAGGAAGGATTTAGAAAGCTAGCTGCCGGGACTGGACGGTGTCTGCCAGTGGACCTGGCTGGCTGTGGAGTCAGTTTCGGGCTAAGGAAGCCTTCAAGAGGAGAACTGACAGTATAAATCTAAATAACCATAGGGAGGCTCCTGACATGTATTCACAGCTGGGATGGACTCTCTCCCTGCCATCTCCAAGCTGCCCAAACACTGCCATGCCCAGCACTGCTCTGGTTTTTGGGCAGATAGTGTCACCCCCAGTCCCAGCTTCTTGTCCATCAGTCCATCCCACAGCCTCCCAGGCAGAAGAGTTTGTCCTGAGCTCCTGCTCAGTGGAGCAGTGCCCTTACCCACTGTCTGCCAGCATCAGTCCCTCCCTGTGCTCTGGGAGGACAGAGCCCAAGGATTGGCAGCTCTGCACCATTCTCGGGCAGTGCCAGCCCCTCATCACTGGGAACACATCCCAGGATTTGCCACATTTCTCTGCAACTAATTGCACATCCCCTGAGATAGTGCCATGGTATGTGGCCGGGAGGGAGATGCAGCATCTCCCTGGGGGACCCCAGTTTGCAGCACCTGTCATTCCCACAACCTCAGTTCAGGGTCCTGGGTGGGACCACAGCCAGCTGGTCACTCAGTGGTCATCCATATTTGACATCAGCCTTCCTGGTTGGTGCTGTGTGGCTGCCCGGGGCCAGAGCCACCCTCCCACGTGAGGGGCTGGTGTGGTGGGATGCACCTGCAGAGCCTACGCCGCCAGGGATTATTTTTTTAATATTTTTTTAAGGAGTCTAAAATTTTCCAATTGCAGCGTGGAGATGCTGTTTGATTCCCCTCCCATTGCCGCCAAACCTCCTCCCCCTTGGCCTCTGCCTTCCTACCTCTCCGGCATTCACAGAGTGTGACTGTTGTGCCTGTCCCCTCCACCCCGCTGAAATATGAAATGTAAAACTGTAAACATTTCACATACACAGTTCAAAGGAGATCTTTGACTGAGAGTGTCTAACGTGCCTGTACTGAGATTAAAAAAGGGGAGGGGGTGGGTAGGAAGGAGGGAAGAAGAGTTTTTTTGTAACTGCCAACTGGAGTATAAATATTCAGACACCTTGAGCCTTCCAGTGCCGATGCATTGCTCTCTCCAAACTGCTCAGGAGTTGGGGGTTCTTTTCTTTTATTTTTATATAGACTTTTTTTCCTTTGCAGACGGCCACACCAGAGTAATCCATCTAGGAAAAAAGTATGCATGATTGACCTTAACCTTCACTTTCAAAATTCTAAGTCCCCTGAGAGGCTTTAGGAGAAGCCCGGGATGGCAAATAAAGTTTGCTCTGTCTTGCGGCACTGGAGGATGCCCAGCCATGTTTTGGAGAGGCTGTGTCCCTGCTGGAGATCTTGAGATTGTTGCTCCCAGAGCAAAAAACAAACAAACACATTTTTTAAGCAAGGCTGGGTCAGTCCGATGAGCCAAAGGAACAACAACAGCAATGGCAATTCCCTGGGGAAATGAATATGCTGCTGGTGTGGAGCATCTGTGGGGAAGTGGCAATGGAATTGGGCTGAAGTGACCAGGGTTGGCACGAGGAGGTGGGATGGAGGTGAGGGAGCATTTCCAACCCAGGGGATGGTGGTGGAACTGGGAGCCATCAGGATGACCTGGACTGGTGCAGAGGATGGACAGCTCAGCTTGGCTCTGCCCTCATGGGAGTGGGAAGCATCAGTGAGGGGGATAAAAAACCCTTTTCTGGGGCATAGACAGCTTTGGGGAAGCAATACCCATGGTGAGTGGTATAGAGCAGGGTCTGGGCATTGGACAGCAGGGTCACCAGGCTGGGAATGTCCCCAGATCCTCGCTGTGACTTGTGGTTCCTCATCGTTCTGTACTCCATCATTCCACAGGGCCAAGCACTGGGCTGCATCTCCTGTGTCCCACCTGCTTTTGGGAGATCTGGGTGGGTGTGAGAGGCACTGGGCTGGTGCAGAGGTCCCCATTGCATGCCACGGCCATTCCCTCTGAGCCATCCTGAGCACAGATACCTGCCCAGGGACCACCGGCACCCGCATCCTGGCAGACAAACACCACCTGAATCAGGATTTCTGAGTTCAGGTGACACTCCTTTAGCCAATTTACAAAAAGCTGCCCTGCAGAGCATCCTCCTCCCCTCTCCTGGCTCATATCCCCTCCCAGGGGGCTGCTGCAGCCCTTGGCCATGCCCTGAGCCTGTCCTGCTGTGGTGCAGCACGAGTCGCCCTTGCGAGCTCCCTGGACGAACAAATGATTAATAAACTGTACCACAGTGTCTGAGGTGGTTATTAATACCCTGGTAAAAGGAGCTACTGAAGTTATAAAGCTTTAATTTGGCATTAAGGCCGAGTGGAAACTCCACATGTCTGCCAACAGCTACACACACATCCCCATACAGACAGGCTGTTAATATATATGCCTATATAAAAACAAAGAATAAAATTAATTTGTAGAAAAAGCTGAAGCGCTTGCAGGAGAGGGGGAAAAGGACGGTGGGTTTGTTGGTTTAGGGTTTTCCAGGCCACTTTTTGCTGCCCTGTCTCACCCCCCTCTCCTCAAATTTATTGTGACTTTCAGCCTATGGATAAAACCATCTTTTATTATTTTTCTTAAAACAAAAAAAAAGGAAGTGAGGAAAGAGCCTCAATCCAGGCTCTAAAAATATACGAGCTGCTGCTTTATCCCCCTACTCGCTGTCGGGGCAGAGGTGGGACCTGGGTGGCTGTGGGCTCTGCCACCTCCTGCCCCGCTGGCCCTCGGTCAAAGCCCTCGGGCTCCCGGTGGGTGCGCCGGTCCCGGGGAGGTGGCTGTCCCCCCGCTTTTGGCACGCTCGAAATGGCAGTGGCGTTGAAACCGTCTGCCTCCGCTGCCTTTGAAATGGAGAATAAAGCTGCAGCTGGAGCGGAACGGGGCCCAACAGCCAGCGCTGGAAAATCCCACCCACAACGGAATAAAAAACATGGCCCGAGGCGCGGGGCGAGCGCCGCAACCTCCTGCCCTTCGCCGCAGCCCCCGGCGATGGTCCTGCCAGGGATGCTCTTGTCCTCTGAGGAGCCCTGAGCAGCCCCGGTGCGGTGGGACAGGGCAGGGAGCAGGGCCACCGTGGGTGAGACCTGCGGTCCCCAGCGAGACTCAACATCTTCATCAAAACCAAACTCCCCGCTGGGTGCAGAATTCCCCCGTGCCGGGGATTCGAGGCATGATGCGCCCATCTGTGCCGCCCAGTTTGGGCTCATTTCAGTCAGCTTGAGGCGAAAAGCAGTGTTTTTTGATTATTTGTGGAAGGAAGGGATGGAGAGGCTGTAGGGGTACAGGTTTGCAGGGGAGCTGGCAAACCATCCAAAAATCCCACGCGGATTTGGGACCTTGACTGGAGCAGGGGAACGAGCAGGGCACACCCCAGCGAGGAGATTGTGAGAGCAAATAGGGACAGGAACATCAATAAGGATTCTTTATTTTAAGAAAAAAATCTTCACTTGTCTCAAAGATGAACCCTCTCACGTGGTGGCAGCAACTCAGAGCACCTGCAGTACAGCCACAGACAGCTTCTTGGATGGAGAAAATTCTCCTGCAGGAAAAATGGGCTGCCCTGAGAGAAAAGCTTCCTTTTCATGGGAAAATGTTGCTTGTGTTGACAAAAATGCTAAAATTTGAGGTTTTCAGAGGGTTTTACTTTAATTCACTACATCATTTCTGAAGGATACTGAGGAGCCAGAATTTCAGCATTCCAAAATTAGGATCTTTGCCAATCCCAGTACAGCTCCTGGGGTGCCAAGGAGGGTATTTATTCATTCTTCCCACAAACACACTTTTTTCTTTTTTTTTTTTTTTTTTTTTTTTTATAATCCTGTAACCTTTCAGAATGACTCCACCTTTGGAAAAATTACAGACTGGAAAACTGATAATGTTTTCTTTTGTACCTTTGCTGCTGTGTAATCTTTCCAAAGTTAGAGAAGTTTTGAAGTTACTGAATGGGAAAAAAGGAAAAAGATAGAAAAAAAAAGATGCTACACATGTGTGAGTGTGAAAGGACCAGAGGTGTATTCAGTGCCTCATGGATGTTTTTCATGGTCTTGAGTATGAAAGCACGGAAGGAAAAAGAAATAGGAAATAAAATTCCCCCAAAAGTGAGATTCCTGGCAAAAGGTTGGTAAAGTTTCAATGATGTGATTGATGTCTGGTGGATGTTTCACGTTTTGGGCATTTTTAGGGGTGGGAGATGGGGTTTGGTGGATGGTCTGTACTCTTTGGGTGCTGGATCCCACCTGCCAGCCAGGGTGGGTGTCTGGGGTGCCAGACTTGACAATGTCACCTTGGGACCGTGACTCAAAGCATCAAGACCTGATTTATAACTTTAGGGGAAGACCTGAAGCGGGGTTCCCAACCACACAGGGCCAGGATGAGCATCTGCAGATTCAGTAGATCTCTGGGTCAGCATCAGCTTTGCTGAGTCCCCATGCACATTGTGGCCAGCGCTTGGCATCCCTCCTGCCCTGGCACCACAACCTCCCACCACCCCTCTGGGAGCCCAGTGAGGGATGTGGGAGCCTGAGGCGAACTCATTGGGATGCTGAAGAGCCACACTCAGCTCCCCAAAGCGACAAGAGCCCCCTGGCACAGGCAGGGGATGACGCTGGGTGCTGGGATGACCACAGCACCGTGGCACCGTGACCAGTGCTGTGGCTGCTGGAGGTGCCAGCCGGGAGCATGGCCCTGGTCCCCGTGCAATCCCTCCATCGTCCCCACCGTGGTGGGTCAGCCTCCAGCCCGTGATTAATGGCCCAAGGGAGGCCGTGGTGGCCGCGGGCCATGGCTAATGTCAAATAACAAATATGAATGCGGGCTGTAAATATTTATACAATACGCAGGCACGTGCCGCCTCCCTGGTGCAGAGACAAAGCTCTCCTCCTCCCGGCCGGGTGACTCACATCTCCCGGCAAAGAGCTGCCGGGGTAGCCGGGACACAGCTCGGGCTGGCGTTCCCGCGGCCGTGGCCCCTGTCCCGCGGGGCTGCAGGGCTGCCTGCCTGCCCGCCCGCCGCTTGCAGGGATGTTTTGGGTCTCTGGGGAGCTCCTGGAGCACTTCTGTTCTTGGGGCTGCTGGAAAGCAGTTTTTTAAAGGCAGCTGAGAGCTTTGAGGCCTCACACTCCTCCTGAAGGGGTACAGGGAAGCTGGAGGGAATCTCAGATCCCACTTCCCCGGTGGGAAGCTTCCCATCCCCATGAGAGGAGGTGAAAGCAAACCCCTCCAGAAGCAGCGCTGGTTCTCCCCACGTGCCAGTGGAGCTGGAGTCGGGAGCCCAGGCTGTTCTGGGAGCCCTGCCCATACCTGAGGGGCTGCGGGTGATGCTCAGCCCCCGCCTGCCCCTCAGCAGCCCCATCTCCTCCAGGCATTGGCAGTCAGGGAAGGGACGTGCTCGCTTCAGGGCACCACATCTCCCTGACTGCCAGAGCCGGGAAGGCAGTGAGAGCCAGCTGAACAGGCTTTAGCTCACAAACCTCCTCTCCATGTGCTCGAGGCTTCTCCATTTCCCACATACCATTCAAACCTCCACTGCCACGGCCTTCTGTCATAGCAAACCCTTGCACATCGCTGCTTGAGGCCATCACCAGCATGTGGAGCTCTGGATGTGATGTCCTGGGTACCATGGCACTGCATCCCAGAGCAGGGGGTCAAGGAGCAAAGGGGAATGTGGAGGATGTGGATTTTGTCCCCAAGGAAGCCTTGATATTTTTCCCATTTCTCCCTCCTGCTTTTCACTCCTGGCTCCCAGGTTTATTTAGTGTGGTCCCTGCTAATTTGCCCACATTCCTTGGTGCCTAAGAATAGAAAGCGATGACGATTATTTGGGTGACTGGTCGGCTCAGGAAACAGCTAATTGGAGACAGAGACTTTCACCTCTGCCTGGGCTGGCTCCAGCCTGGACTAGGAGTGCCCGAGCAGCATTTGCTATCGTCAGACACATGAAAGGGCTGGGGAGTCTCAGGGTGATGAGTCCAAGATGGGACACAGGTTGTGGTGTATGGGAGAGGACCCTGTGACTCCCTTGTCCCATCATCCGCTGGTTGAGGAGACAGAGGCTTCTGGGATCCCCATCACCTCAGATGGTGGCTCCCATGGGGACAGTGGGGAGAAGTCCCAGGCTCTTCCCATCACTCCCCTCACCTGTCCTCTTGCAGATGTTGACGAGTGCGTGGAGGGCACCGACAACTGCCACATCGATGCCATCTGCCAGAACACCCCCAAGTCCTACAAGTGCATCTGCAAGTCTGGCTACACCGGGGATGGGAAGCACTGCAAAGGTAGGGACACCCCAGAACTGGAGCCAGAGCCCCACTGACGAGTGACAGTCCCTGCAGGTTGAAGGCCAGCGGTGGCTCGTCAGCACTGACCCCTGCAAAAATGCCACTTGTTTATCCCAGCCCATTGAAAACTGCTTATTCCCCTTTTCTGCCCCAAACTCCTGGCCTGTTGACAGTGCCTGGGGACAGAGAGGATTCTGACTCTTGCTGGTGATGGTGACAGCCATTGTTCTGGCATGGTTGGGGCTGCCCATGGAGGGTCTCTCGGGGCTTGTTTTAAACAAAGCTGAGCTTCTTTTCCTGCAGGATTTCTGACCCTGAGGCTACAGAACTGTGTTAGCAGCTAACACATAAGAAACCTTAAGATAGAGAAATATAGATATAGATGGTGTAGATATAAATCTAGGTGTAGATATGGGTGTAAATGTAGATACTGATATAGGTATAGGCGTATGCCTATATGTAGATATAACTGAGTGGGGAATGGAAAGAAAGTGGGCTCCTTGGAGCAGCAGCAGCGGGAAAGCACAATTGGGGCAGGGAAAAAATTCCCAGCTTTGCTCAAAGCAGGTTCAGGGTCAGGATGGGCCGCGTACAAATAGCAGAGGGATTAAAGCGCTCCAGGCACTGCAGGGCTTTGCCATGGAGACAGGGCTGCTCTGCCAGCACCCTGGGAAATCACAGGAGGTTCCCAGCACTCTGCACCAAGCTAAAGCTGTAAGACAGTGGGTTAGCTCCAGGGTCTAGACTGGGGAGAATGGGGGTGTATTTGTAGGATCTGGAGGGATGCTGCAGGGAGCTCAGAACCTGATGGAATAGGCAGAGAGAGCAGAAGACCCCAGGGTGCAATATCAGCTGGGTGACAAAGATGCTGAAGATGGGGAGCAGCACCCATGGGAGGTGTGTTGGCCACCTGCAGCCCTCCTGGCCTCCTTCTCCTCAGATGTTGACGAGTGTGAGCGGGAAGACAACGCGGGCTGCGTCCACGAGTGTGTGAATATCCCTGGCAACTACCGCTGCACCTGCTACGACGGCTTCCGCCTGGCGCACGACGGCCACAACTGCTTAGGTGAGGGATGTCGGTGCACTGCAGGTCAGCTCCAGCACTTTGGGACCAGCCTGCTGGCTTTGTTTGCTGCCCCAGAGCTGTTGCAGGGCCATGGAACCATGGTGGCACTCCCAGGGCACTAAGCTGGCTGCAGGCTTGTCCTGTGGTGCGATGGCTCGCTGGGGACAGCATTGCTCCATGTTACACAGGGGTGATGCCAAGGAAGGATGCTCCGTGGTGGGAGAAAAACTCGCTACTGGGAGGGTTGGGATAAGGCAGAACTGGGAGAGTTGGGTTTGGGGTTGCTGGGGGTGAGGCACAGGCTCCCCACAGCTGCATCCTGCTGCGGCGAGCGGCCGGGCTGGCAGCTCTGTGCCACTGCCGAGGGCAGGACCAGCTCACCCGGGCCTTGCCGCTCGCTCCACTCGTGCTTGAGGTCAGCCCTGCACCTGCCAAAATAGATGAGTTAATAGCAAATATGGTGGGGATGGGAACCAGCGAAGGGACTGGATAAATAATCCCCGGGCCAAGACAAACCCGGCATCTGCCTACGGAGCGGCCGTGCATCCTCCCTGCCACTTCCCACCGCCCCAAACTCCATCCGGCCGCGGCGGAGCCAAAGCTCCCGCCAGAGCCCCGGGGCTCATCGCGCTGCCCGCGCCCGTCACCCGCTTCCTCCCGCGGCATCCGCGGTGGGAGCACCGGGGCACAGAGCCGCCCGCCTCCCCTCCGCCTGGAGCTCATGCTATTTTCTAATTAGTGTCTGCAGAGGGGTCATTAATGAGCTCATCACTGGGAGGAGGAGGGGAAGGGATTATGGACACATACGCTTTGCATTAACCACCATCACCGGGATCTTTGCAGCCTCCTCGGGGAGGGGGGAGATTTACACAGCTGGGAGGAGGCGAGGGCGGGCGGCTCTGCCTTCCTCTCCCGGGGGAGGATGAGCCCGAGGAGAAGAAAGGAAAGCTGGACGTCATGTGTTTACAGAGTTGGGTGGGAGGGGACGGAGATGGCTGGGGAGCAGCCGGGCAAGCAGGGATCTGGGGGGATATGCTGGCTCCCACCTTGAGCTCTTCCTTAGCTCATCCCAGCATCTCATCCCTGATCCTGGGCGCTTTGCCCAACCTGCCTACTTCCCCTTTTAGCCAAAAGAAAGAGAAGCAGAGCAAAGCAGAGTGTCATGCCCAAGCTTTCCCCGTACCATGGGCAGGGGCTGAGCTGGAGAGGGGTCAGGGTATGTGCCCAACAGAGCCCACCAGCCCCTCCATTGCCCACTCTGGGTGACCTTTTGAACCAGGACAGGAATTCAAGGCCCCGTCCTGACACGGGCCCTGCTGGCTCCTGCCCATCTCTATTGTGTTTAATAAAACAGGTATTAGAGTGGCGGAGTCTCGTTTCAGCCATCGGGTTTGAACGGCTGCCTCCTCATTTTTGAGCAGAGCTGGAAGGAGAAGTTGCAAGACATTAAGCCCTTGTTCTTAGCAGGGGGATTTGAGGAGAGTTCTTGGCATCTGCAGGACATAGCTTGGCTGGGATGCGCACTGGAGGAAGCCATGAGCTTCTTGCCATCACAGAGGACATCCCTTTGTGCCTGGCTGCAGCCTGAGTGTCAGCCTACCTTACCCTGTGGGTGAGAGGGTGTTTTCAACACCTCCTTTCCAAGGTAGTAGGTTTCTGGGGTGCTCCTGGGCTCTACTGCCTCACCATTTCCAGCAGGAGCTGCAGCCCTACTTTGATATTTCTGAGCATCCCCTCAGGGCTTGCTGGGGCACAGTGCAAGGCATCCACACTGCTGGGGCATCCATCTGCCCATCCATTTTGCCCAAAATCATAGGGGGTAGGTGCTTGCTGTGCAGTTTGGGGAGGGGGCCGTGGCTGGGGAGCCTGGGAGCCCCCGGCGCGTGCCGTCACCGAGCCGCTATTCCGGCGTTTCCGGTGGGCGATGCTGCAGGGGCTCAGTTTTCCCCTCAGCCGCGGCTCTGCAACGCTCGAGTTCACAGGACGTTTGCTTTGGCATGAGGCCCCTCGCTTCCCGGCCCGACACCATCACCCTGCCCCGGCACCGCGGGCAGAGGGGGCAAGGGGTGGCCTGGCGTCCTGGTTGCTCTGGCACATCAGGGCACTGATGAGTCCAGCTCTGACCACTGTCCCCAAAAAGCATCTAGAGAGAGCAATGGGGAGTGAGTCTCCATTAAATGCAGGATTTGCAGGGCTGGAGGAGGAGCAGCCTGAGTGAGGGCATTGCTGCTGCCACATCTCAGCCCCTTGCAGCCTTGGCTTGTTAAACCAAAACAGGTGTGAGGGCAGCCGAGCGGCAGGGCAGGGGATGTGAGTCTCCTTACAAGTAATTATCCCTGCTCTGGGCTAAGGTTTCCCAGCTCCTCCTAATGAAGTGCAGGCATCCCCAGCTGGCGACAGGCTCTGAGGGGCTGGGAGCAGGGGCTGGCTGCAGCCAGCATCCTGGATGAGCATCCTGGGTGTTTTGGGGTTTCTGGGACAAGGAAAACCCCTTTCTCTGCGGTTTGGTGTTCCCTTCTGTCAAACGAGGCTGGACTTTTTTTGCCTATCATTCAGGGAAGCTGTATGACTCCTGCTGATCTTTGCCTTCATCCCCTGCACCATCATTCCCCTTTCTTCTAGCAGTGGGATCAGAGATGTAAAGCAGGTGTAGATTACTACCCAGCAGATCGGTCCCACTCAGTCCCCATCGCTGTGGTGTGCCAGGGAGCTGTGCTCACCCCCTGCCACCTTCCTCCTGCAGACCTGGACGAGTGCTCAGAGGGCAATGGTGGCTGCCAGCAGACCTGTGTCAACATGATGGGCAGCTACGAGTGCTTCTGCCGGGAGGGTTTCTTCCTCAGTGACAACCAGCACACCTGCATCCAGCGCCCTGAAGGTCAGTGCTCAGCCGTTCCTTGCCCCGGGGCACCCTCTACCCCTTCCTTTATCTGTCATCTCTGGTTGCACCTCCCTGGGTTTAGGTGCTGCTGCTGGATTCTTGGTGTGGCAGATTTTTAAGTGGATCTGTGACTAGCACGCTGGGAGAGGTGATAAATATTTTGCAGCAAAATCCTGGCAGGAACCTTGAGCAGGCACAGCAATACTAACAGGAGACGTTAATCCTATGCCCAGAGTGATTTATTGATAAATGGAAGGACCTGGAGGTCCTCACACCACCTTAAGAGACACATTTCCCCTGCCAGGTCTTGCACAGCACCGAGCCCTTCATCTCGGTATCAGCTCTAAATTGCTGCCGTCTGGAGCAATCTCTTAGCCAAAATAGGAGGAAATGAGAGATTTTTGCGTCTCTGCTGATTTTTATCTCTGCTGCTTGGCAAAGCCAGCTGAGTGTTTTTGCTTTCCTCTTTTCCCCTTCCCAGCTGTGTTGGTCACTCCAGCTCCCCTGGAATCTTGCCCAGCCCAGAATGGCTGAGCAGCTGCAGTGGCACCTTCTGTGTTCTCATCCTTGCATGTCCAAGGGGGATGAGCTGGCTGCTCCTTCCTCCTGGTGCCACAGCGGGACAGGGATGCAGGTGCTGAGTCTTGAGCTCAATGGGGTTTAAAGCCACCTCAAGGTGTGGGAGCAGGGTCTCACCCAAGGTGGGAGGGAATCAAAGGCTGAAGGCACCCAGTGGTTTTGTCCACCTTCCCAAGCAGCTCTGTGCCAGGAGCTGCCTGGGATTATCCTGTCCCCACAAGGTCCTCACTGACAAGTTTCCCCTCATTGCCCTCATCTCCCCATCCTGTCCCACCTCAGACATCCTTCTGCCACTGCTGACCAGCACCAACAGCTTTTAGAAGGCATTTCTTTGCTTCTTTTTCTCTTTTAGAAGGCATGAACTGCATGAACAAGAACCACGGCTGTGCCCACATCTGCCGGGAGACCCCCAAAGGGGGCATCGCCTGCGAGTGCCGCCCTGGCTTCGAGCTCACCAAGAACCAGCGTGACTGCAAACGTAAGGAGCACTCCAGGGCTGGGGATACAGCCTCCCAGGGACCCCCTAGCCCTGTCCCCATGGCACACACACCTCCTGCCCCTGCAGCAAAGCCCTGACCCTCCATTAGCAGTTGGTTCATTGAGCCTGAAGCTCAGCACGCTCGGCTCTGCCTCTGTTGCCCTTGCAGGCAATGCTTCTGGAACCCCACTTTGCCATGAGGTGTTGTGTCCTTGCATGGCCAAGCTGAAATGGCAGTTCAAGGTGGTCCCAGAGGCACAACATCCCCTATTGCTGTCCCAGTGTTTCACTTTCCAAAGGGGAGGTGAACAGGGAGAGTGCAGTTGGCATGTGAGGAGTGCAGGAATCCTCTCCCTGGGGGTTGTGGTGCTCTCAGCCTCTCTGATCTCCTGCCAGCATCCCACTGGCAGTGCCAGGGTTATTAAATAGATATGTGTGTGTTTATGCAATTATTTTATTTTGTTTCTCATTTGCTGTGTGCAGCAAACATGTAAAATCGCTGATGAAATGGAGGTTTAATCCTATGAACCTACTTTCCCTCTAAGCTAAGTGAACAGCACACCTTGCCCCCTGGGGAGGGCTGGCAGGGATTCCCAAAAGCTCCTGTGTCATTCCAGAGCTCAGGAAAGTCTCACCCCTCCCCTGTAACACTGGACTCAGGGCCAGGATCAAGCAGCCCACCAGTTTCCTTTGCTCGGACTCCACTGGTGGCATTTAGCAGATACACACAGGGAAGACATGAGAAACCACATAGCACTTTGCATCTGCCAAGATCCCACAGGGAAAGTGAAGGGCTTTAGGAATTACCTGTGAGGGAAGAAGAGCGGGAGGAAGAAAGGAAGAGAAGGAGGGAGAGAAGTCTCTGAGGGTACAGATGAGGTGTTTCCAGCCAGCTTTATGTACTGCATGTGGATGCCAGGCAGGGAAGGAGGAGCTGGGGCTGTGGTGACAGTGGTGCTTTGCTCCCACAGTGACCTGCAACTACGGGAACGGGGGCTGCCAGCACACCTGTGATGACACCGACCAGGGACCCAAGTGTGGCTGCCACGTCAAGTTCCTGCTGCACTCGGATGGGGTGACATGCATAGGTAGGTCAGGCCATCGCTCACACGTGGGTTGGGCTGTGGGATGGCTCATCAAATCCCTGCGTGAGTTGTCCTTGGCCTGCTGAAGGGTTTTCCCCAAGCTTTGAGGACACAGCGATTTCCTTTTGCTGAGATACTCGGGATGTGTGTGTGAGGGATGCTGCGGGGTGCAGGGATGTGTCTGCTCAGCCACAGGGAGCAGAAGTGATCTTGGTGGTGCTTGAGGAGACACCTGGGGACAGGTTGCTGTGCTGGGGTGCAGGCAGGGGCCCCTGCCTGCCTCTGTGCTGCTGAAGAGAGAGTGGTGAGGATGTCCCCACTCTAGGAATTATTACTGTCACTGTCACTGGCAGCTTTTGAGGAGGGATGTGGAGGGGGCAGGTTTGCCCCCAGAGATCTGTTCCAACTTGGTATTGTGAGGCCTCGGCTCAGGAACAATTGTCTTGCAAAAAAAACCCAACAAAACCAAAACCCCAACAACCTGAGAACTCAACCACCCCCAGAATTGTCCTTTTCCTGTGTGTGTTTTCAAATTGTAAAACATCAAGCAGAGATAGAAGTTTTACTGGTTTCATATGCTTGTGCTGTTTAACAGCTGCTTTGATTTAAAAAATGTTATATTTGGGGAGTGATTAAGTCCACAATTGCTTGAGACATTTGAGTTCTTATTGCAAAATGAAAAAGAAAAAGGAACTGAAAGCAAGAGAGGTTTTGGCTCCCCATATCCCTGCTGTGCCTGAACAGAAAACCCTCCGTGCTTTCCACAGACAGCTCTGTCCTCAGGGCAGAGGAGCCCCTAGGAGCCCCAGGCTGCTTCCCTGCCAGCTTGAGGGGTGTTTGGGGCTGAGCCCCCAGCAAAGCCCTCCTGCCCATCAGCTCATTGCTGCCCTAATGTCACCACTGTCCCCCAGCCAAATCCCAGGATGGATCCCAATCCCCCCCTCCTGGCTGCTGGCTGGTGTGTGCAGCCCCTGGTCCCCGCCGTCCTCGTGTTTGCTCCCGTGGCCATTGCATCCTGTCCCACCTCTGAGGACCCTCCCAGGGGGTTGTTGCTGTGCCCAGGTGGGGAGCTGACCTCCAACGGGGACCCCAGGACCCTGGGTGTGTCAGCTGGTGGGCTCCTCCTGGATGGAGGGCCCTGCACATGGCATCTGACTTGGGTAGGTTTGGGACCAAGGATGCCCCTGACCTGTTGGGTGTGGGGCGTGAGAGAGAAGCTCTCCAAAGCATGTTGTGATTTAGGGGATGCTTCAGGGCAGTCTGTTTGCTGGGGAGGGTCTCTGCACTCAGATCTTGGTTACACAGGTGTGAGGGTGGGATTTTGGGGTTTCCAAAATCACTCATCCTTTTGTCCTTGGCCAAAGTCTGCCTCTTTGTCCCCACGCCCTGCACGGTATCTGCTGGGGAGGCATCTCTCACCAGAGCCAGCACATCCCTGTGAGCTTTCCCCTTGCCCGCCTTTCCAGGGCAAATCAAACCCTCACTAGAGGATTTTAGGAGCAGCACCAGCCCAAAGCCCACCACCACAACTGTCTCATCCCTTTGGGCTCCACAATCCACCCTCCCAGGAAGGGGCCTGCCCAGCTCCTGCATTCCCTGGGGGATTCCCGATCCCCAGCCCCACCGTGGGAACACCACGGGATTGTGCTGCAGCCGCTGGGAGCCAGCAGCCACCCCGCAGGGATGCCCGGCTGGCGGATTTACAGCCGAGGTACCTGCTCGGATATTTATAACCACCCTTTCTTGTTTTATGGCTCGGGCACAGCAAACAGCCCTCCCCCATCCACGCTGCCCCCTCCACCTCCCCTTCCCCATTTCCTCCAAAATATTTCATCATTTCAAGGGGAATAAAGTTCCCAGCGAGGGGAAACGCGAAGTCATTCCCCGGGCCGCGGGCTTTGAAATTGTACGCGGTGCGTTTGATGGGCTGCCGGGACAGGCCCCTGGTCCAGGTTCCCTTCAGATCACACCACGCGGCAGGAAGCACGATCAGCCCCTCTGAGTGACAGTTTCATTAGGCCACGGCCGGTGTTTTTCATTTTTCCGCTTTTTATTGCTGCTTTTAAAAATGCAGATAATGAGGAACATGCCTCTGAGCGCAGGGGCCATCGCTAATGGCTCCCAACATGTCTGCAGGCACCAGGGGGAGGGGGAGCCGGGAGGGGAGGCCGATGACCTTATATATTTATATTTATGCTCCAAAAGCAGCCTTAAAAAAAAAAAAAAGAATTAAAAAAGCACATAAAACAGCCCTCCAGCAGCCAAGGGTGCAGTGCCCGCGGGGAGATGCAAAAGTGGCTGTCACAGTTGATGCAGATTTTGGCTTTCTGGGAAAATTTACCAGCCAGACCATCATTGCAACTTCCTCCCACCTATATTTGGGGTGCAGCAGAGCTGTTGCTGACCCCCCACTCATGGTGAGCACTGGTGGATTGGGAAGGGGGTGGATGGGGAAGAAATATGATTAGATGGAGAGGGAAACTAAACCCAGCTCAAGTTTTATGGCCGATTTCCTGACCCACACCCAGGCAGCTTGCAGCAGCATTGCTGATGCTCCCCAGCTCTGTGGAGCCATGCTGGGAGCACTGCTGGGAGCTCTGGACCTGCTGCTGGGTCAGTGCTGGGTGCACTGACCCACGGGTGAGGCTGGGCAGCCCAAGCACACCCAGGATTTGGGCTCACTGCTGGCTTGGCTGCTAAATCCAACGGGTGCAAGTGCCACTGGTGGGATGCGGTGTCCTTCCCAAAGCCCATGGCTGTGCAGTGTCCACCTGGCTCCACTCAGGGATCACCACCTGCTCTGGCACGTGCTGGTTTTGTTCCCACCAAGGACGAGGACCTGGCTCCCCAGACTAACAGGCTGCACTAACGCTCCTCACAACGCGCTTCTCCCACTCGCATGGGGCTCCAACCAGCCCAGCACAGCTGGAGGGGTTTGGAGAGGCTGAGGGACATGGAATGCTTGGGAGGTGGGAGAGAAAAAGCCCAATGGGACAGTTCCCACCAGGCTGGAAAGGCAGCAGAGCTGAACCCATTGATGTGTGACGCCAACCAAGTTCCCTGCTGGACACTGATTCTAAATCACTTTTTTATAATGTTAAACAGGGGAGAGACACTTCCAGCAACACGTTATCCTTGAGACGTTTTCTAATGGTAAATATTTTTGTTCTCTATCTCTACGAAGGGGTCTAACCGTAGATGGTCTCTCCTCTCGAGATCATAACGGGGCTTGGGGCTGAGCTGCTGCGCTAACCGCATGTCTCACTAACCCTGCCCCGCTGCTGCTTCCAAACCCCGCAGGGCCAGCCTGGGGCTGGGCTGGGGGACAGAGCAGGGAACTCTCCCCACGCTGTGCTTGCATGAGATGGGGGCTCTCACGCTGCTTTGGTGGATCCAGGGGTGACAATCTGCTTTCCAGTGGCTGTGGCAGGGGTCACTCCCCACAGCCAGGAGGAGCTCACAGTGGGCTGCCAGTGGCTGCGTGCTGGGGAGGGGGATGCTTGTGCCCATCTCTGTGCTGTGCACTCCCAAAGTTGCCCCTTCCTAGAGCCCACCCACTCGAGGATGGTTCCCTCTGGGACATTCAGGGTGTCCCAGGGTTTGGCCTTGCTGTGTACAGGGGCTCCCAGCCCGGAGGTGCAGCAATGGCAGAGCTGAAATGGCCCTTGACAGGGCTGGGTACCTCCCCAGGGATTTCTTTGCATCCCCATGGGGTCTCCAAGCCATTCACAAAGGTAAGGTGATGCCTCTGCTCTGCCACCAAGGAAACTGAGGCAGCAGGTGCAGCAGCTTGTTTGTGGTGGGGGATCTTGTTCCTGGATGTGCTGGGCGCAGGCAAACTCCTGGCACACCCAGGAGCTGTGGTAGAGCAGCTCACCAGTGCAGGGCTCACTGAGTGCAGCTTTTGGGGGGCTCTGTAGAGCCTTTCCCACAGGGGTGGGAAAAGGGGGGACCCCAGATCTGTGCCGTCACCACGCTCCAGCCAGTCCAGCTGTAATCCCTCCAATTACTGTGGAATTATCCCCTCAGGCTCATGGGGTCACATCCTGCTGAGATTGTCACTTCTCAGATGGTGGAGGTGAGGCCAGAATGTCTGCAGTGAGGGTGCTGAGCAGGGCAGGGAGTGCCAAGGCACAGCAGTCGGGGAGTGAGACCAGAGTTGGGATGCAGGAGGGTGAAAAAGAGTCTGAGAGTGTGTGTGTTTGTGTTTGAAGCTGCTTTGTCCTCTCGCTGCCCCAGCCGTGGAGGCCTCACCAAAGCCCTGTGTGGCTGGTGAGTCACGCCAGGCTGGGAGCAGCTCTGGGCTGCCAGCTCCGCCGAACAATTGCTGCTCCCCGGGGCCACCCCAGTGCCCGGCCCTGTGCCACCAACCTCCACTGAAAGGTACCCCTGCAGTTCTCTCCAAGCTTTCTGCAAGCCCAGGACAGGGTCCTCCCTTCACAGAGGGGTTTGCAGTGGTGCTCTGGCCGTGCTAGCTCAGCTCATACCCAATGCCCACCCCGGGCAGCTGCCCTGGGGTAGTGGGTGGGACTGGCTTTACATCTCAGCTGAAATTGCCAAAGGTGCTGGGGAGCCAGTGGGGTTCCACAGTGCTGGAGGAGGCTGTGAGCATGGTGACAATATGCCCAGGGCACCACATTGTCTGGAGACGCAAATCCTCCCTGGTGCAGCTGCTTCTTCATCTCGATCCCGCTGGCAGCAGCACCTGAACCAAGCCCATGGTCTCATCTCAGCGGTGACCCTGTTAAATCAACCCTCCCCAGGCTGCTTCTGCATCAGCTGCTGGAACAAAGGCTGGCGTTAAACAAACGATTCACTGGGCTTTCAGAAAGTTCCCCTTCCCTTGGGCACGGTGTCACCGCTGTCCCTCGCCCTGGCGCCGCAGGGAGGGGGATGGCCCTGGCACGGCTGGGCGGCGTGTGGCGCAGGACCTGGCTGGAGGAATAGTATCTGCAGAAATCCTTCCCCTGCCGTTAGGTTTTGTAATTGTGCTGGCGATTAATTTCATAAAATGGTCCCTTTTGTTCTCTTATTATGGGACATCATAAAAATAGCAGTGGCAAGACGAGCACAGAGCGATCCCGGCTCCCAAGCCCCGCGGCAAATGGTTGGATGGTTCAGTCATCCCTACCCCATGCGGCTCTTGCAAAGAGCAGGAGAACCTGGGATTTGCTCTTTCCAAGGAATTTCTTCAAGGCATTTTCATCTTGGGTTCCTTGAAGACCAAATGCCTCATTTATACCAGCAACCAGCCTTCTGAAAGGAATATTTTATTATCCTTTGTGAACAACTTAATGCACTTCAAACCATTGTTCTGGTGGTTAGGGTTGAAATTGAGGATTGATCTCACAGGGAAGCTGTCAAGCTGAAAATGCTTCTTTTAAATTAGTGTCCCTTCTAGTCCTACCAGCAACAGCTGACTTTGATAATACTGAAATAATTAGCTTTTTTTTTTTTCAATTGGATTTTTTTTCCACTGATGCTGCCTGCCTCTGAGTGTGTGTTTTAATTATATGAAGTGTCTCCCAAATTAGCCTGAGACACTGGATGAGCTGCTGTGCATGAGCAGCGGGTGACGGTCAGGGACTGACGGCACAGGGTCACCTGTGGCTTTGTGGCTTGGTAGCTTGGCGGCAGGGAGGGGGACAGGACCACCCTGCCACCCCCCCCGGGGTGCTGGGGCTGTGCACCCACATCCCTGGGAGCCACAGCCTGGGCGTTCCTGGCAGAACCTGTCTCTGGCTGCGTTTGCACAAGTGCTGTGACCTTGTCCCTTGGAAATCGAATTCCTCCTCTTTGGAGCTGCCCAAGGTGGCCTCCACGAGGCCCTGTTTGTGGGGGACAGCAGCCCCCATGTGTTCATTATTTCACGGCTCTGTGGCCTCGTTACTGTTGTGTGAGAAGCCAAGGGTGGTTTCCACAGGCTCTGCAGGGAAGTTTGTACCCACTGCCACTCCCAGGCTGTGGCATGGGGTACATCTGGGGGGTGTGACTCCCCCAGACTCTTGAACACCAGCCCCTCACCCCAGCCTTTCTCTCCCCTTCCCATGCAGAGACGTGTGCTGTGAACAACGGGGGCTGTGACAGCAAGTGTCACGACGCGGCCACGGGTGTCCACTGCAGCTGCCCCATGGGCTTCATGCTCCAGCCTGACAGGAAGACGTGCAAAGGTAGGTGGCTGTGAGCGGGGCTGGGTGATCACTGCTCATCCCTGAGTATCTCAGAGCCCTGTTGTGTCCTCAGTGCCCTTAGAAAAGGCTCAGGTTTAGCTCAGCTCAACATTGCCCACAGTGCTTGCTGGCTGGGTGTTTGCATCCATGGGGTTGGGACAGGAATCATCCCCTTCACAGGGACTGGGATGCCTTGCTGCAGGCACCGTGCTTGGCTCCACTCCCCTGGGAAGCCTGTGGGGAGGAGGAAAAGGGGGTCAGGTCAAGTCAGAGGCAATGGCATGGCCCTTTTGGGGTGAGAGGGTCTTGTCCCATCTCACCCCATCCCACTGCCTCAGCTGCCCCAGTGGGGCCATGCTGTGTGTGCACCACACCTGCTCTGGGAGCTTGAGATGAACAAGTCCCTCTGGGAACACTGCCCAGCCAGGTCCAAGCACCATGTCCCACGTGGGGGAGAACACCCCGAGATGCTGCACGTCCCACCAATATCCCCAACCACCTGCCTCTGCCAGGCAGGGCAGTCCAGGCTGCTTTCCCTGCACCCCAAACTTGCCCTCCTCAGGGTTGGCCAGTTGCCTGCATTGTGTCTTTTGGCA
Organism: Entomyzon cyanotis; assembly: GCA_024500445.1. Classification (NCBI taxonomy): domain Eukaryota; kingdom Metazoa; phylum Chordata; class Aves; order Passeriformes; family Meliphagidae; genus Entomyzon; species Entomyzon cyanotis. The sequence goes on along the minus strand of JAKEPQ010000908.1, from coordinate 3,040,616 downwards.
GCTCTCAGAACTTGACCCCAGCTGAAAGGAAAGCCTGTCCTGCTGCTGGCTGCCTGTCTACCTGTTGACTGCTTCCAGAACCCCCTGCCCCTGGTATTTTATCAGAGCATCCACCCCTCTCCAATTCTGCAGTTTCCAGCGACGCGCAATAACCCAGAGCCATGTCCACCGTGTCTGGGGTTTTATTGTGGCTGCAGGCAGGTTTACAGCTTGCTCTCTTGCAGTCATAAAAAGAAAGTCTCAGCCCCAGCAAGGCAGAGCTGCTGCCCCAGCACTGGGGGATGGAGGGACAGGGCAGGCTGCTGCCTCTTCCTGGTCTCTTTCCATTTTACAGGTTGTTTCCTAGCAGTAAATTTTGTCATTAGTGGAAAAACAAGAAAAACAACCAAAAAAACACGTCCCAGCCTCTTTCCAGGTAGTTGGGGCTCTTTGCAGTTACTGTGCATCATCTTATTTAGCTTTGTTAATGGCAGGAAGGACATGGCAAGCAGACAAGCAAGGGCTGAAAAGCAGTTATTTTGCTGAGTGTCTGTTTTGGAAGGAGGGGGTTCCCCTCTGTTTTTTTCATTCTTCTTGGTACTCCTGGTCCCCCAAAGCAGTCCCCAGCCCAAACCTGTCACCCTGCAAACTCTGGTCTGGTGCTCTCACTCAGCTTTGAGGCTCTTTTGGGGCTCCTGGCTCTACTCCAGGGGATGCTGAGACCTGTAGGAGTTAATCATTTTGCACTACTTCCAAGGAGAGCTGAGCCCCAGAGTCCTGACCTGGCCCAGTGTCACACATTGGCTCCTCAGATGCACACAGAGAAAACCAGCAGCCACATTCCCCTGGTGACCATCAGAGCCCAAAGGGTTCCCTCCATTTGCCAGCTCATGGTGGGGACAGCATCCAGAGGGGACCACCCAGCTCTCTTGGCTGAGCATCCCAGCCAGGGAGTGACAGGTGTCCCTTGTCCCCACCAGACATTGACGAGTGCCGGCTCAACAACGGTGGCTGTGACCACATCTGCAGGAACACCGTGGGCAGCTTCGAGTGCAGCTGCAAGAAGGGCTACAAACTGCTAATAAACGAGAGGAACTGCCAAGGTAAAGGGCAGTGAGTGCCCAGGCCCTGCCTCTCCCTGTGCTCCCACCCTCCCATAGCTGCTGCTGGAGAAGTGCTGTCCCTCTTGCTCATTCCTCTGGGCTTTCCTGTGGACTGCATGCATCTTTTGGGGGATTAGCGTTGGATTTGTGTTCTGGTCTGGGGCTTAGCCCTTCAATTTCAGAGCTGGGGACTAGCAGTTAAAGCCAGCAATTAGGCAGATGCCAGCGTTCATGCTCCTTGGAGGGCAGGAGTAAGGAGAAGATGCCTCCTGCTCACTCCAGAGGGAGCTGGCTGCTCCATGCTGCTTCTTCCACCTTTTTCTCCCTGTCCCAACATCTTCCTGCACATCCCACATAAACCCAGCAGGTCACTGGGCTGCCCCCGCAGCCCATGGCCAAGGTCAGCACGGCAGGTGTGCATGAGGCTGAATGTTGCATCCTGAAAACACACGGCTGGGGAAGAAGGAGGGGGCTGGCAGGCTCCGGGGCTGCCACTGCTTTCATCTCCGTCCAGGCTCTGTGCTCTGGGAGTTTGACGTGAGTGCAGCAATTAACTTAATGAAGCCAATGAAATGATGCTCCAACCCACCAGGTTGGGTTCACCTCCCAGCCAGGGCCTCCCTGCCCCAGCGAGGTGCCCGCGGGGCCGAGCAGGCATTGCTGGCACCTCCCCGAGGCAGGACCTGCCCGCGCAGCATTCCTGATCCCTCCCTGGCATCCTCCTGATCACGGCATCCTCCTGATCCCTCCCTGCCATGCACAGGCAGCAGCCAGGGGTTCTTGCAGCCCTCCAGTGCCAAGGACAGGGTGCTGGCCCTGTTTGGCCCGTTTGAGGTGCAGAGGGGCTGCAGGAGCTCGTGGCAAGGGGGTGCTGGTGCAGTGGGGTGAGGAGGAGCTTGGGGGCAGGGTGGGAGCACAGGGTCCTGGAGCATACTGGTGTTGAATACCCAGAGCAACCTGGTGCTGGATCCTTGGAGCATCCCATTGCAGTGTCCCACGGCATCCCAGCACAGCCCCCAGCTTCCTGGGGCAGTTGGAGCAGGGAGGGGACAGTCCCTGTGCCATTCTACCATTCCAGCTCTCACCTGCTCCCCTTGCCTTTCCTCCAGACATCGATGAGTGCTCCTTTGACCGGACCTGCGACCACCTCTGCATCAACACCCCCGGCAGCTTCCAGTGCCTCTGCCACAAGGGCTACACGCTCTACGGGCTCACCCACTGCGGAGGTAGGGCCGGCCAGGTGCTGGCAGCTTGTCACCCCGCGGGTTTGGGTCCCAGGGAGGCACACGGGGTGGGGCAGCCCCGCGGTACCTCTGGGGACACTGCTCACCCCAAGGGCCCATGGGGAAGGTCGGTTCCACACATACCCGGGCTGAGGCCAGGCAGGGAGGGGGCTCACAGCCAGACTCGCTGGTGTCTGCAACTTCAAACAGAGCGACAGGAACAATTTGCGACTTGTCTGCAGCAGGAGAGAGGGAGAAATCCCCGGCGTTTTTGGCAGGGAGCTGTGACGGGTTGGGAAGGGGAACATCAAAAGGGTTTGATTTAAATTTCACAAGGCAGATAGCTCCCAAGGGCGGGGGCGTGCTGCGCCCGGGAAGCGGGGAGGCAGATGAAACATGCTTTGCAGGGGCTGCCGAAGCGTGTCGTGGCAGCAGTGCCGGCAGCCCGGGATGACGAGCCTGGGTGCTCCAGCGCTGCCCTGGCTGGTGAGGGTCAGCGACCCTCCTCGTGTTCCTGAGCTACACGGTCAGCCTGAGCTGGCACAGCCCCAGGATGCTCTCATGGTGGCCCTGCAGCAAAGGGATTGATGGCTCCCACGATGTCCCAGCAAGGGGAAGCTGGGCATGAAGGGCTGTGGCAGCTCCATCCCTGGCTGTGCTTCATGCCAGACCCAAACAACACCCTGTTTCAGGCCAGAGCAGAGGGTCCCTGCTGAGGAGAGAGACAGGGCTGCTGAGCAGCTGCCTTTTGAGTTCACTTCCTAAGTGCTTCCATGTCGGCTCCATCTGCTGCCCTCCCAGCCCACGAGGGGCCGGGGCTGGACTTAGCCTGGATGGGCTGTGTCCATCCCTGCCTAGCCCCTGGGGACACTGGGAGGCAGGGTGTCCCTCATCCCCACGGAGCTGGCACAGCTGCAGGGAGGTGGCACTGCTGGAAGTGCCCTGTGGTGCAGATGCCCCATCCCAGCTGGGCATGGGTTTATCTGTCCAGAATCCTGGCCCTGAGGAAATGCAGTGATTTGGTGTCAGAGCCAGGGGGTCCCTCTGCCCCTCACCACTGCCTCTTCCTTTCTCCTTGCAGACATCGATGAATGCAGCATCAACAGGGGGGCTGCAAATTTGGCTGCATCAACACTCCCGGCAGCTACCAGTGTACCTGTCCTGCTGGCTGCAAGCTGCACTGGAACAAGAAGGACTGTGTGGGTACGTCAGGCCAGGAGCCACCAGGGCTGCTGGGGGAGCTGGGGGATTTGGGATGCCAAGCTGGAGTCCCTATGCTACATTCTGGCACCCTCTCCTCCCCAGTGAATCCCCCAGTGAGCTGGAGGGTGCAGGGATCTCTTGTGGGTCTCTGGGCTGTACCAGCCATGGGCATCCCTGATTGTCATCAGCAGCTGGTGCGTGTCCCTTGGAGATGGTGAAGTGCCTGCCAGGTTCAGTGCCACCACGGGCCACCCTCACCTGCAACAAGATGGGCAAGAAGGACAGCTGTGCCCTTTCCTGCACCTCCAAGGCCCGATTTCTGCCAGGTACCGGTGCCAGTGCCACCACCAGTGTGGGCAGGGGGTCCCCATTTCCCTGCATGGCCCAAACTGGGGGGAGAGGAGTGACTGCAAAGCCAGACTGCAATGGCTGAGGGAGGGAGGGAGGGTGGCTGTTGCTCAGGAGGGCTCGTTGTTGGGTGTAGATCCATGGGACAGGTCCCTGGTGCAGGATCTCTGTGGCAGGGTGCTGGGCATCATCCCCCCTCCCTGCATCACCCTGGCAGAACCAACTCCCCTTCCTCCCTCACAGAGTCTGACAGCAGCTACACGGTGAGCTGTGGGACCCCCGTCCTGCGGCAGGGCAGCCAGCACAGAGGCACCAACAGCAGCCAGCAGTGCCTCGGTAAGGGAGCTCCCAGGGTGCCCACGACCACCACCAGTGTGGCCAGGCCATGCCAGGTTGCTGAGCACCCAGCTTTTCTTTCAGAGACTGTGGCCGCGCCGGTCAAGCAGAAAGCCTCCTTCAAGATCAAGGATGCCAAGTGCCACCTGCACCCGCGGACCAAGGGCAAGCAGGAGGAGGCTGGGAAGGCTGGGGCGCAAGGTGAGGTGTGAAGGGGGAGGTGGGGGTGCCTGTCCCCCAGCAGGGATGGGGTGCTGACCTGTCCCCCCCCGTGCAGGGGGCTCGGCACCATGCTCTGACTGCCAGGTCACCTTCGTCAACCTCAAGTGTGACTCATCCAAGAAGGGGAAGGGACGCCGGGCTCGCAACTCCCCCAACAAAGAGGTGACACGCATCACGCTGGAGTTCGAGGCTGAGATCAAGCCAGAGGAGATCACAGGTGGGCACGGTGCTGGCCTGGCCTGTCCTGGGTGGTGGCACATGTTGTGGGACCAGGGACACAACACCATCCCGTGCAGCAAGGAGAGACAAACCAGTCCTTATCTACATTGGATTACGCTGGATTTGGTTGTGTTGGGTAGCACTTGCAACTGAGCATTTTGGGGATGGTTTTAATCTTCTGGGCTTCCCTCTCCATCCCTCCCTTCTCACTGCATCCCTGTTTGCCCCTGTACCCCCATTCCCCTCTGCATCCCCCAGCCAGCTGCAACCTACAGTGCCTGCGACAGAGAGTGGAGAAAAAGCTGAAGTCAGCCATCAAAGCCCTGAAGAAATCCATCAACCAGGAGCGGTTCCTGCTGCGCTTCGCAGGGATGGAGTACGAGGTGGCCCGGAAGCTGAGCGTGGCCCCGGAGCGGCAGGAGAGCTGTGGGCCGGGCCAGCAGCGCCTGGCCAGCAAGTGTGGTAAGCAGCGTGGTGGGGTGACGAGGGGACCCGGCGGTGACAGCCCCCACAGCATCACCGACGTCCCCCCCGGCTCTCAGTCAGCTGCTCGCAGGGAACCTATTACCACGGGCAGACGGAGCAGTGCGTGCCCTGCCCCCCCGGCACCTACCAGGAGAAGGAGGGGCAGCTCTCCTGTGACCTGTGTCCCCGCGGCGACACCTTCGGGCCCATAGGAGCCACCAACATCACCGGCTGCACGGGTAAGGAGGGCACAGGGTGGGGCTCGGCTCACACTCGGGGGATGTCCAGGGCTGCAACCTCAGCCATTGGGAAGCCTTGAGCATCCCCAGGGCCCACAGAAGTTGCTGGTTTGGGTGTTTATAATTTAGAGGGGACTCCTGGAAGGGTGGCACTTGCTCTGGTGCTGCCAAGACTGAGGGGGAAGAGGATCTGGGTATGGGGCAGGAGAGCCCCAGGCATGTGGGGCGCCAGGACTGAACAACACCTGTGCCTGCAGGTCAGTGTCCCCCTGGCCAGCACTCTGCTGATGGCTTCAAGCCCTGCCAGCCATGTCCCCGTGGGTCCTACCAGCCCGAGGTGGGACGGGCGCTCTGCTTCCCCTGCGGCGGGGGGCTGACCACCCGCCACGAGGGAGCCATCTCCTTCCAGGACTGTGACACCAAAGGTAGGTCAGATGCATCCCCAGGAAGGGGTCACCCAGCAGGGCTGTGCCAGCAGCTGACACAGCTCTCTGCGCTCCCTGACCCTGCAGTGCAGTGCTCCCCTGGGCACTACTACAACACGAGCGTCCATCGCTGCATCCGCTGCGCCGTGGGCACCTACCAGCCTGATTTCCGGCAGAATTACTGCATCTCCTGCCCTGGCAACACCACCACCGACTTTGACGGCTCCACCTCTGTGTCCCAGTGCAAAAGTAGGCGAGCTGGGGGGTGACAAAAGAGGGGGCACAGGCATGGGGTGCTTCTCAAAAGTATTTTAAAATTTTGTAAAGTAGAGTTTGGGGTCATTTCAGTGCTTTGTGCATACAGGCAGGCATGGGGGGTTGCCTAATGGAACACTGCCCTGCTTGCCCAGTAAACCATCCCCAGTGGACACTGCCCCCCAGTGCCCCCAAGCCAGTGGTTCCCAGCTGAATCTCTCTCCCTGCCTTGCAGACCGGCAGTGTGGAGGGGAGCTGGGTGAGTACACCGGATACATTGAGTCTCCCAACTACCCGGGGAACTACCCTGCCAACATCGAGTGCACCTGGAACATCAACCCCCCGCCCAAGCGCAAGATCCTCATCGTGGTGCCGGAGATCTTCCTCCCCTCTGAGGACGAGTGTGGCGACGTCTTGGTCATGCGGAAAAACTGTAGGTAACCGAGCAGGCTGTGGTGCTCAGGGGACGAGCTGGGGGGAGAAAGATTGGGGTTTGGCAGAGCTGCCTGGTGCAGCAGGAGGTGAATTTTGGAAATAGGGTGAGTGGGGAGATCAGCATTGCCCTCCCATCTGGGTGCCTTGCTGGATCTCAGGGGATGTGCGTGGGCTGGGCTGCACACCTGGGCCTCAGCATTCATTTTGGGGGTAAAAAGCCCCATTTGGAGCTTTCCAGAGCAAGGAAGGAATAATGACATCCCTGGTATGTAACATGAGGGTTGGGGGGCTCAGCCTTGCCCAGCACAGATAATTCCCATCCTTGGTGCCACCCTTGACCAAGTAAGGCTGGGGGTAGCTCTGCTGATGGGCAACCAGCATCCCGTGCCCCCTTGCTGTTCCCTGCAGCCTCCCCATCCTCCATCACCACCTATGAGACCTGCCAGACCTATGAGAGGCCCATTGCCTTCACCGCTCGCTCACGGAAGCTCTGGATCAACTTCAAAACCAGTGAAGCCAACAGTGCCCGGGGCTTCCAGATCCCCTATGTCACCTATGATGGTGAGCAATGGGGTACAGGGAGATGCCATCCCAGCATACTGATGTCCCCCTCATCCCAGTTTGGGACCCAGCTCATCCTCAGTTCACACCTCCTGCATGTTTGGGGGGGAGTGGACTGAAGGATGGTGATCAGAGGTGTGGGGACAAGTGGCAGCTCATGTCCTGACTGTGTTTTTTGGCAGAGGACTATGAGCAGCTGGTGGAGGACATCGTGCGGGATGGAAGGCTCTACGCCTCCGAGAACCACCAGGAGATCCTCAAGGTGAGCCTGTGCTCCCAGGGCTGTGTTACCCAGGGCTGTGGGGGATGCAGGAGTATTCTTCCCTGCAGGGGTGCCTTCTGCTCTCATTGCACTTGGGGCTTCAGTTCAGGGGAGCACAGGGGAGATGCTGAACCTCCCTCTGGCTCGGCTTCCCTGCAGGACAAGAAGCTCATCAAAGCTTTCTTCGACGTGCTGGCACACCCCCAGAACTACTTCAAGTACACAGAGAAGCACAAGGAGATGCTGCCCCGCTCCTTCATCAAACTCCTGCGCTCCAAAGTCTCCAGCTTCCTCCGGCCTTACAAATAGCCCCCGCGCCCCCGCCGCCCCGGGCCGCCCCACAGCCAAGGAAACCCTCTTCTCTCTTCCTTCTCCTTTCTGATTTTTCCTTCCTCCGCCTGGCTCCGGCAGGATCGCCACTGCTCGCCCCACAGATGTCCCCCCATGATTTCCCTGCCGCTCCCTGCAGAGCTGTGCTCCCAGCCGGGGGCACACTCTGGTCTCATCCAGCTGCCGGTGAAGCCGCTCCCCTCTTCTGAAGCAGCTTCTTCGAAGGTTTTAGGAAACTGAAGTACCAGTCCTTTTGCTGTCCTCTGCCCTCCCTTTGGTTTCCTTTACGCCACGTCTGTCCCCATTCCCTGGTGTCACCAGCAGCCCAGGACCCAGGGGGGTCCTTGTCTTTGCAGCCCCCGGGGCTGTGGCCTCGCAAAGCCCTCGCAGAGGAGTGCAGGAGGTGACACCACGTCCACCGCAGCGCCAGGCCCTGGCTACCAGTACCGCTTTGCAGAGGTCAGGGGGAAGAGAACTGACAATGCTGACTTGATTAGAAAGGAAATGCAAAGGAGAGATGGCAAAGCCCACCAGCGCAGCACCGTGGTGGCTCTGTCCCGCTGGAGAGCCGTGCTGGTGCTGGGAGGAGGGAAGCGCAGCCAAGCCACGTTCCCGGAGAACAATGTCTGGCTGCACGGGAGAAAACAGGGAGCAAAGGAGAAGGACTTTCAGCCGGGTTCGATTTTTATTTTTCCCCCCACCCCAGACACTTGTGCCAAGAAACCAGACTTTGTTACAAGCTCTGCCAAAGAGTAACTCGGAAAAGCAAGCTTTGAGAAGAGCAGGAGTTAATGTTTGTGCACTAGGATATCCTCCTTTCTACCTTTTTCATATGTATTAAGTGCAATCATTTGAGTCTTCCTTATATTATTTAGAGGGAAGTTGGTTTTTTTTCTACTAGAAACGACAATATTTATAACTGCCTGAGAAATGAGAATGTGTGTTTGCAAGAAAACAAAAACCACCCACCCAGAGCAAGCCCAGCCCTGGGCTGCACTGACCAGCACGATGGCATCTTCAGGCCTTTTCTGCCACGTTTGTCCCTGATAAAAGCCCCTGTCTGTGGGGGAGTCTGTGCCTCTCCTGCTCGGCGCAATGGGGTGAGTTTTTGCAGGGAGTTGGAGGTGTCTTTGTTCACAGGGGATGGAGCTGAGTCTTTTCGGGCAGATCTGCCACCATTTGGGTGTTGTTCAAGGCCTGTTGCGAGTGGAATCTAAACTCGGTCCTGTCACCTGCTTGTTGCAAACTGGTTTGCTTCTCTGCAGGGGCTCAGGGATGAGCCAACAGCTGCTGAGGCTGGGTCTGGGGGGCACACTGGGATGAGAAGGGAGCTGAGACTCCACTGAGCCCCAAAATCACTCCCCCAGGTACAGAGATCCCTGGAGGCAGAGCCACCCTCCCACACCTGGGGAGGTTTTGTGTTTCTGAGTCCCACCAGGACTTTTTTGGCCCCATCCCTCTGCGTGTTCTCACCCTGCAGGGATGCTGTGGGAGCTCCTCCCCAGGGAGTGGGGTGTAGACCCCAGGGAATACCCATCCTGCTACCCCATTTCACTGCCCTCTGCCTCTCCCCAGCTTTGCAGATAGGCTCAGCATCTTCATGTGGACAGACAAGACTCCCAGGGACAGGCGACTGCTGCCACCAGTCATGCCTCCTCCTCCTTCCCAAGCCTCCCTACTTTTCCAGCCCTGTCACCAGTTCTCAGCTGTCATCCTCCCCACACCTTCATCCCCATCTTCATCCTCTCAGAGACCTGGAGCTGCCACGACTAAACATGATCGACTTGCCTGTAGCTCTGCCAGTGGCAGGTCCCTTCCCATCCCTGTCCCCACTTCTCCCTCGCTGTCCCTTTGCCCACACCTGAGCCCAGCCCTGCTTTCAACAACCCAATTATTTATTGCTCTGTGCGTCCCAGTGGGTCCATCTTTCCTGCATCTGGGGAAGGCAGCTGTTTGCCCGTTTTCCCTCCTCGCTCCACACTGCTCCAGCACCCCAAGAGTCTCTCCTGGGCTCTGTGAGGGGCTGCGGGCAGGCTGAGCACTGGCACAGGGGCTGAGGTTTGTCCCCAAGATGCGTCAGTTGGAAAAGTCTGTCCTGATTCATCCCAGCTGTGGATTTTCCCTTCCTGCCGCCGGCTCCCAGCCTGTTTGGAAGCTCCACATCTGTGGGCTGAGCTGTTTGTCCCTTGGTCGCTGTCTGGAAGCAGCTGCTTTAATGCACAAAAGCTGCTGTAGGGATCTGGAGGGGTTTTGTGGCTCTGGGACAGTGGCACAGGCAAGTGACCTTTGAAAGGGTCCTTCATATTTAGAAGGAAAAATAAAACCAGCCCAGAAATTACCAATCCTGGACTGCCACAACCCCTTGTGCCCACTGGGGAGTCCATTAACTTTGATTAACTCTGGCTGATCTAATGTCAGGGCACTGTCCAGCTGCCTGTGTGGGATACCAGGGCCTGGGGGTGTCCTGGTTGTCACCCTTGTCACACCAGCCACCTCTTCTCCCCTAAAGCAGTTCTGGAAGGATGAGGTGGGCAGCACATCCTCCCAGAATGGCCAAAGACACCTGGTAATGGTGCTTCCCCCTTCTTTCACCAAATAGCTCAAAAAAGCCCCAGAAATTCCACAGGGCCCCTGGAGCTACCCAGCCCACTGCGGCTCAGCCCTGCTCCTCACCCACCCCCACCTCAGAAAGGGTTTGAAAGGCTGAAACCCACATCAGCCACCTCGGGGATCAACGTTTTGAAGTCGTCAAGAGAAATGAGGGTTGTTGGGGTTTTGGGGTTTTTTTTTTTCCATGTTGGGAGTATTTATATCTGCCTTTCGCAGCGGGCCAGGACTTGCCATCTCCAGCAGAAACTATTAAAGTGATGAGCAAGATGTAGTTCATGAAGTTATTTGCACTTGATTAAAAGAAAAAAATTGTTATTTGAACTTTGTAAAAAGAAATGTTTGCATTTTGTATTGTCTTTTTTTAATTATTAAATGGAATTTCTTGGTGTTGTGTTGATCTTTCAAAAATTGTCTCTGATGCTTATTTTAAAGGTTTTTAACAGCAGGCTCCAGAGCTATTTTCATTGTTTTGTTCCCTCAGATGCTGACAAGCTTTTCCATGGCCCAAAGTATTTTCTCCCCCCCCCAGAAGCTTAAACCCTGCACTTCCCTAAGCTTTCCAGTCCCTGCACAATGTATTTATTTATGCACATTAATTAGATGCAACAAATTTCATTTTTAGCCTAGAACATGGAGTTAAAAAGACTGGCTCAGAGGGAAGAGGGGATGGAAAACACCCTGTACCTTGGCCCCAACCCCCTTGCTGGGCTGCAGCTCCATCCTTCAACACCCCTGAACATATGGACAATGCTCAAGTCCTCAGGGACTGCACCTGGGCAGGTGTGGGCTGGTGAGGGGCACTTGCATTGAAAGGCTTCTGCTACCCCTCAGCAGCCCTCCCAGAGCAGGGCCGGGCTCTCCAGCAGGATTCAGGTGAGCTGTGCAGCAGGTAAGGGTCCTCTCTGTGGGCACAGGGGGATCTGGGGCGCACAACCCAACTGCTGAACCTGCACCTGCTGGAACACCTCTGCTCTGGGGGTGAGTAGAGCCCTTCTCCCTCCCCTCTGAGTGCAGAAGGGGATGAGGCCTCTTCCCTCAAAAACTCCAATATCCCACTTGGAACTCACATCTCTATTAACTCAAGACAGCACTAGAAGTGAGCAGCTCTTTGTCAAACCCTTCCCAAGGAGCTCTAGAGGAACAGAAGCACACACAGCTCTGGATGTCTGCAGACTTTATTGCTGCCCCCACCTTTAGTAGAGGCGCTGGGGTTTCCCCATGGTGCTCTTGATGTACAGAGCTCGCACATTCTGCCAGTTCTTCTTCAGCAGGGACACCAGGAAGTTGATGGCCAGGTGGATGTTGTAGACAAGCTCATCCTCTGTCATCTTCACGTGACCAACAGCCACAGCCAGACAGAGCACCTGGGGACAGACACAGGGACAGCTTTAGACACATGAGCACCAGTGCTGATCCACTAACCAGTGTGCTGGATGGTCCCATGGTCTGGACAATGGACACAGCTTCCCCAGTCCACCCACAGACTTTTCCAGAGCCCAGCGCACCTGGCCTTTGGCTCCCTGTGCCTGTAGCACCTGGATGCACACATACAAAGGTGACTGGGTGACCTGGGACACCAGGAAGGACACTTAGCACACTGTGAGGAACAAGCACTGGAGCAGACATCGGGGTTAACCCTGCTCCCAACACCCTGCTCTGTCAACAGCCCCCAGATCCATTGCTGGGCCCACACCAGCTTCACTTTCTGCATTTGGTGCCAGCCCCCAGCCCTGTCTTTCTGCACTGTAACAGAGGCTGAACCTCCTCCCACTCTGCTTTCCCCAGCAGCCTGCAAGTCAACGCTCCCCACAGGCTGGAGGCAGAAGGATCTACGAGCGAGCCAACAGGCCGAGTGTCAGGACATCATTAGCTCAGCTATTTTAAAAGCTCAAGCATTTGCAAACCCTCACATCTGCTGTGTCCTTCCAGCTGTGCCCCCAGGAGTCACACTTGGCCCACTGACACAGGATTAGGATGCCTGACCAGGGTTATTTTGGTTTTAGGGAGTCAGCTTGCCTCTACAGCAAGAGCAGACCCCTGCAGAGCTGCTCCCAAGTTCACCTGGAAAGAGTCAAGTCCCAAACTTGGCCCTGGTAAAGCCCCACTCATGCTCAGCCCTTGGGGACTGCCTGGCTGGGTCCCACCCTGTGAGCATCACCCACATGCTGTGAGAAGCTTTAATTACACTGGATTGTGCTCAGCACTAAAACATTAAAATCATCTCCTCATCATTTGCTCCAAGATCTGTCAACCACATATAAATTATTTCTCCTTTCTGGCTGGCCATGGAACACTCCTGGTACCATCTCCCGTTGCTGGAGAAAACCAGCCACAGCTTTGGGAACACTCGAGGGACACCTACAGCCCAGACCAGAGATGGCAGAGACATTGAACAACCCCCAGGTACACAACTAAAGCCATGCTTTACCTTCTTCATCTGAAACTTGATGGTCGATTTGACCTCGTCCACCTTGGCCACCAGATTCTCATTGTGGGTGAGCAGAGAAGGGAATTTCCCGGCTTTGTTCAGACCCGGGCCCAGGATTCGAGGAATTTGCTTGATCAAGGACTCAGAAGCCAGGAAGGCATCGTACTTCTTAGCTGCAAGGAGAAAACCAGGGAGGTAAGAACTCTGCTCCCACATGGAGTTCCCAACAAGGGACTCAGCTGAGAACAGACAACTCCACTTCCTCTCACAGACAATTCCAACATTCCCTGGATCCCACCTGAACTGGAGCTGGTTTTGCCAACCATCTTTGAGGAATGACTCTCACAGCAGCCAGGCCCCAGCCCCACTTAACCCCACAGCAACTCCAAATGGTGCATGGCTTGTTCCCTGAAGGAAGTGTCCTTTGCTGAGCCTCAGGTGACACTGAACTCTGCGCTCTGCAACGAGCCTCCTGCCACAGCCTGTGCCCACTGAGATGGATGATTCACGTAGGACAGGCTTAGCCAGCACCATGGTATCCCACGTGATTTCCTAAGTGCACATAGTTCCATGGCCAATTATGGATTGAGGGCCAAGCCCCTGTCTGCCTGAGGAATGTACCAAAGTGATGCTGTAGCTCTCAGGGAGGGAAGGATTTTTCTCACTGACCAAGACAAAATAAATTTCATTGTGTTCACATAAGAGCTGCAGGACTAAAGCTGCAGGACTTGCTTTTTCTTGTTTCTCTGCTTCTGCTGCCCTCCAGCTCCCCAACCAGGAAATTGAGGGACACAGCAAACGGTGAAACTGTGTTGACAGGGACCATTTCCTGTGAGCCTCTCTTCCTTCTGCAGGACAACCAGCCCCATTCCTGCAGTACTAACCTGTCAAACCTACACTGGTAACAGGCTGGTAGCTTTTCTAGGTAGTCTGTGAGCAGATTTCAGTACTGGGGCTGACTCTGCACAGCTTTCTACCGCTGTAACTAACCATTACATGGAAATCTGAGCACAGTGAAAAGCCTTATTAAAACTCACCCAGCTTCTTCACCAGCTTCTTGTTTTTGTTGAGCTTCTTCAGAGCTTCTATATCCATGTGAGGAATGTCAACTGCCTTGGCCTCATCGCAGTGCTGCTGGTCCCCCAGCAAACAGACCGAGAACTTGGGCCGCGGCGTCGACTTCAGCCTGGGGAAGGAAGGTGCGAGTCAGTGACCCGCCAGCACCACCCGCGTGTCCATGGAGCCAGCACGGAGACACCTTACCACAGCGCCGGGCATCCTGCACAGCCGCTCACCTGCCGTCCCCAGCAGGCCGGTGGGGACAGCCCGGGGGCTGCCGCACCTCCCCTCATGTTTTAAGACCCAGGGTGAGGGTCCGTCCAGCCGCTCCCACTGGGCCGGGGCGCGCTGGACTCCCCAAGCGGTTCGGCGCCGCGGCGGCCCCGAGCAGGGCCGGGCAGGGCCGAAGGCTGGGTAGGAGCGAGAGGATGGCGAACCTGACGGTACCGGAGAACCGCTTGTCCTTCTGCGGGTCATAGTTCTTGAGGCTGATCTGCAGCTCCACCGTCTCCACGAACCTGCGGGAGACAGCGGGTGAGGCCCGGCCGGGCGCGGAGGGGGAGAGGCCGAGGGTGACACGCCCGGTCCCGCCGTGTCCGCGGCTCTTACTTGCGTTTCTTGGCACGGCTGCCGTGCAGCACCTCCTTCACCGCCTCGTACAGGGTGTCGCGGGACACTTTGCTGCTGCGGAGGGAAACGGCAGCGCGGGCTCAGGGCCGGCCCTGCTCGGGATGAGGCCCCGAGCCCGCCCGGCTCCCCGCGCGATCCCCCCGCGATCGATACCGCCACACCAGCCACCCAGACGGCCCCGCAGCCCCCACCGGGCGCGGATGGCGGCGGATGGCAGCGGATGGCGCGGAGCGGGGAGCAGACCGAACCCACCTCATGGCGGCGACTGATCGGAACGAAGGGGCGGAAATGCTTCTGGCACGATATAAATAGGGGCGAGATCTCGCGAGACTATAGCGCATCGCGCGGCGCCATATTGAGAGTGGCGGCGGGCGGCACTGTGGGCCGCCATGCTGGGAGCGGCGGGGAGAGGCGCGGAGGGCACCGGCCTACCCCGGCTGTCCTCGGCGGGAGGCCTGTCCGCATCTCATTCCTTGTTAAGCGAACAACCGGCATCGCTTTGCCTCCTGCTTTGGGCCACCAGCAGCAAAGCGTATCGCTTCACAGCGTATCCCAAGAACCCCGGGCTCGCCTCAGCAGCCGCCGCGAAGGAGAGGAGACGCCTGAGGCGCTGCCGGGATAGGCTGGGCGCGGGCGGCAGCGCTGTCCATCACTGACACTGGGCAGGCACCTCTGGCAGCCGCAGCCGGGCAGAGCAAGGGAAAGCGGCGCCTTGTGGCTTCAATGTTGGCATCGCGCATGCGCTCCCCGCTGCTCTCCGCACATTGGCCGCCCGGCGGCGCGCGCTCTCCGGGCCGGGCCGGCGAGCCCCAGAACCTGTATGACGGGCGGGGGCGGCTGCGCGGGGCCGAGAGCGCCACCGCTATGCGGGTTTCGGGGCGGGCGGGGCCGGCCGCGGTGCACGTCGGTCCGGCGGCGGACCCGGGCCCGGCGGGTAGCTCAGGTCGGTGTGGGGGGTGGGGGGCGGCGATGGTTGCCGGGCGCGGGAGCCGCTGCACCGCCCGGGCACCGCGCACGGGGAGCTCCCCGGCTCCCCACCACCCCCGGGCCCTGCCCTTCCCTCCCCGCCGCTCTCCCGGGAGCACAGCGGTGTGAGGGCAGCCCAGCAGCCCGGGGGAGCGCCGAGGAGCCTCAGCCGGGCGCGGGGAGCGAGCTGTGGGGTGTGAGGGCACCGAGCCGGGCTGCGCTCCCAGGGGCGGCGGGACGGACGGGGCGGTTCGCCTTGTTCCTGGAAATCGAGCGATAAAATATTTGGCTATCTCACAAGTCGTTCGTGAAGAACGCGGAGTAGCTCCTTTGAAAGATAATCTATCAGCAGGGACTCTCTTTAGCAAAATGTTCTTGTGGGGGTGTGGAGGTATTAGCATCATTTGGTTAGAGCCGGCAGTTCTGTCTCTGAGAAGGCTGGGAATTGGTCAGGAAAGGGAGGAGAGGAGGAGGATGCTTCCAGGGATAAAGCTCATCACCCTAACCCTGTCTCCTGCAGTACAGGACATGCTCAGCCTGTAGGTTCAGGATTTAAAGTACTTATAAACCCTGCAGGTCTTTTGGAGGTTGGGAAGGGCTCACATTTGTACAGTCTCTAGGACGGAGTCTGTCAGTTCACTGGTGTGATAAGCTTTATTTTATACGTGGCTATGGAATAAATTGTTATCCCTGCCTGCCCTTAGTGTGGGAAAGATCCAGCGTTGTCCACCTTAATCCTTTATAACCTCAAAACTTATTTAAGGCCATTCAAGCTTGTACTAGTGTGCAAAAGTGGAGCACTAAAGTAGGAGAAACTAAGAGATGAAACTAAAACAAAATTATTCTTTTTACTTAAGGCTGGCAGCAAAGACATCGACCCTGTGTTCCGCAGTTCCCTGGCTCTGGGCACCAGTGCTCCAGGCAGGATCCATGTGTGAGGAGTTGGGGTGGGATGGAGAGCCTGGGGCTGCCAGCAGTGACCCTTGGGGACGGGACCACAGCCTTCCTGCAGCAGGCTGGCAGAGGTAACAGAGCCTCAGGCTGCCAGGGCTCCAAGTCTCTTCCTGGCTCTGAAATTAAAGTTTCACCAAAAGTGCCCCTCACGGCGTGGGAGCTGCCACACGTGTGTGGTCACTGTTGGATTTGCTGGCGACTGTTGGATTTGCACCGAAGTCTGATGTAAAATAAAATACAAATCAAACATGCCTCTGGTTTGGAAATGAAGCTGTGGAGATGGGAGAGCTGTTGCTGTAGTAAATAAAGGTGGTGTTCACACTAGAAGAGCCCTGTTCTCTCCAGAGTTGCTGTGGAAATGGAGTTGATGCTGTGGCCTGCAGGGCTCTGCTCCACCTAAAACTTCCCCTGGACTGGTTTTCCATCACTGGTGTGCACTGGGTTTGGTTCACAGCAGTGCTTTTCTCACTCAAAGAGGTGCCAAATTCAACACCTGCCCTTACTCTAGTGTTTGTGAGGTGCCCCATTCTTTACCACCCACTGCTCCCAGGAACAGGAGCGTGCTGTTTCCCACCCTGCAGAACAGGATGGAGGAGTTGTGTAGCTCCATGTCCTGGGGTTGCTCTCCAGCTTTATTTTCTGTGCAAACTCACTGGAAGTTTATTACACATGTGGAGCTGGACTGTCTTGGAACCACCAGGTTGTGTGACCTGCTTCCCTCCCTCAAACCTTATGCTTCAGGTGAAACCAACCTGGATTCTCCCTGTTCAGGGGGATGGAGCAATGTCCTCTCTGTATCAAATCATTGGGTAACTAAGTCATTATTACAGGCTTGCACAGAGTCAGGCTTTGTAAGAGTTCAGTCTCTACAACCCAACACTGGCAGCACTTTAGGCCCCTTTAGGTGCTGTAATTGTTTTCCAAGAGTTGATCCTCTGCCAAAGTAGAAGATAAATCTCCAGGCACTTGCTGGTGTTACTCAGAACACCCAGCTGATTTTTTTTTTCTTCCAACACAAGTGTAATTGCTTTCTTTGTATGCTCAGTCTTTCTGCTCCTTGGCATGAGGAGCTGTGAGGGGCAAATCCTCACCAAGTGATGCCTGAGGGTCTGTCATGTATTCTGTCTAGAAAAGGGGAATGCCAGCATTTTTGGGAAGTGCCTCTATGGGGGAAAGCTGATCAGTAACAGCCTAGAAGTGACAATTTCTCCCTTTTATGGCACTGTGGGAAGCATGTGGGGCAGAGGGACTGGGCTCAGCAGCTGATGGCATGTTTTAACTGTTCCAGGTGAAAAGCTGATTGAAGGGCAAGTCATTGAACTTGAAGATGGGACCACAGCTTATATCCATCAGGTGACAGTTCAGAAAGGTGAGGAACACATATTCCCCTCTTTCTCTTTGGAAGGACACTGTAGATGTGGCTGCAGCTCTCAGTGCCCCACCACTCTGGCTCCTCTGGCAGCTCCAGCTCTCAAAAGACCCTGTGAGTATAGGGTTTGTGTAGGGTTTTCTTGCTTGTGGTTTTGAGACCGAGTAAACAAAGACATGGAATGAGTGATTTCCTGCAATATTTTTAGCAATCTGACAAGAGAAGGTGAATTGGGTGGAGGTGGAGGCAAGCATCTAAGTGTCATGGGCTCTCCCTGTTGTCAGTCTGACAGACCACACTCCTGGTGAGCTGTGTGCCAGCCACAGAGCACACACAGGGTTTGTGTCATGTGGGAACTGCTGGGCAGGAATTTCCTCTGAACTGTGAGATAATACATTATTTCTGGAGTAGGTGTTGGTGGGGGTCATGTTGGGATTGTTGGGAACAATGCCACCTTGGTCATTGACCCATCAGCCAATGTCACCTCCAAAATTAGGTGACTTTAGTCTGAGAGATGCTGGGAATTCATTTCATGTGGCACAGAGGAATCCTCCCTGGCCATTCTAAGGTGCAAAAGGGCAGGTAGAAAGAGCTCTGTTACTTTAGGCAGTCCTTCCTTAACCCTCCCAAGCTCCTTGTATGCCACCTCCCTCTTTTCTATTCTTAAAAGGCTGCTTGAAACCCACTTTTTATACCTAGCTGTGCCCCTTTCTCCTCTTCATCCTCTTCCCTGCTTCCACATGCACAGTGAGAGGGGTTTTCCTTCTCACCCCTGCTTCTCCTGCCGTGGGATGTTTGTGTTCTCCTTCACACACCCCTGTGCCAGAGCCCTTCTCCTTGTCTTGGATATAATCTGGCCTTTTGAAATTGGCGAGACACTGCACTACTCCTTTGAGCAAGGGAAGTGGCAAATCTGTGCATGAAAACCTCATCATTCACGTCAGAAAGGCTCAAATGGTGTCTTGAAACCTACAGTTGTGGTTGTCTTCCAGGGCAAAGCAGGCAGCCCTCTGTCCTCTTCTGCCTGGTGACCTGAACTGCCACAGTGTTCCCCCCATCCTGAGTCCTCCAGGAAGGTGTGTGGATGTATTTCTTCTCTTTTAGAGGCTGTGTCTTTTGAAGATGGGCAGCCAGTGGTGCTGGAGGATGGCAGCATGGCCTTCATACACACCACAGCAAAAGGTAAAGCACTCCCTGCTCTTTCCCTGGCAGCTGGAGCAGAAGTTGCTGAAGTGTCTCAGATTTCCAAGGCTGGGAAGCTGAAGCACATTTTTTCCTGCCTCACACTGATGTTTTTTTTTTAGCTGAAATTTTTTCAGCTCTTTGCCTGAATGTTTCCTCTTGCAGACAGTTATGAGACTGGCACATTGCAGGCTGTGCAGCTGGAGGATGGCTCCACTGCCTACATCCACCGTCCTGTCATCGTGGCACCTGGCAGCACCATCCTGGAAGTGCAGACAGAAACTAGGCTTGAGGAGTTGCCTGGGGAGGAAGAAGATGATGGCTTTGATGTGGACACCATTAATGCATTGCAGCAGTATGGCAGGAAGGTGAGGGCACAGCATCTCTTGGCCTGAGTTTGTGCACTCCCTTCAGCAGTGCTTGTGTGCATCTGTCTGTCAGCTCCTGCTTTGAGAGGAGCAGCTGGGCAGAGCTCCAGTGTGAGTGCCACTGCTGAGGGATGCCTGGCACTTGGGGACCCAGCATAGAGCCATTTGGTCCCATGGAGTGCTGGGCTTGCCACCCTTAACCTGCTGGGTTTGGGAGAGCTGCTGTGATACAGCCGTTGGTGTCTCAGCAGTGGCTAAGCCATGGCCACTGTCCCCATGGTGACAAAGGCTTCAAAAACCAAAACAGTTTCAGATCCTAATGTGCTGTCAGATCACACCAGTGTCCTGGGTGCTGCCATTTTCTCCCATCTCCATAGCACTGTGGAGAAAGGGCTGCCAGGGGTGTGCTGACTTGGGCACAGACCTTCCTGCTGTGGCAGGCACAGCCCCAGCTGTCTGGGGAAGGGTGGGGTGGCACTGTGGCTGTCACTGCCTTCCTGCTCCACACTGCACAGGGAGGCACAAACAGTGCCTGTGCTTCTTCACTCACAGGGGGCTGACGAGGAAGAGGAGGGAGTGACAGACACCTGCCACATGAAGAGTGAGGACTCCAGCAATGTCCCTTCCCAGGTCTGAATTTTTTGATGTCTGGAAGTAGGCTGAACTCCTCTTTGCCAGTAATTGAAAAAGCATTGTGGCTTCTCTGCTGAGTTAGCAAATATTAACTGCACATACTTCAAATGAGCTGAGAAAGGGAGTTACGTGTCTGAGAACCCCCAGTGAGGTGGGAGTGGGAAATACAGGTTCCTAGAGCCCTGTCACCTGGGTTTCACCATGTGGGTACAAGCTTGTTTGTAGGAACATGTTTTTGGAGCTTAACTGCAGGAGTGCGTATGTATGGCAAAGAGGGAAATATTTGTGTGGGCTTGGTGAAGCTGTGGTGGCTTGCTGGATTAGTTCCCGTGCTTGTCTCAGCAGGATTTGCAGGAGGAGGAGGTGCAAAACCACAGGAAGGGGCAGCAGGTCGGCAGCAGAGCTTTCCGCTGTGGGTACAAAGGCTGTGGCCGTCTCTACACCACTGCCCACCACCTCAAGGTAAAGCAGGTGACATGGCAGTGTGCAGGCCAGACCTGTCCCAGGTCACAGTGCCAGGGCAGAATGCTCCTTTGTGTGCAGCTGAGTTATGTGCTGAGCTCCCCAAGAGACCCGGATGTGTCAATTGGCCAAGGCGAAGTCCAATGGGGAACTTAAAATTCCTTCCACCAGCTACATTTTTCCACAGTTTTCATTCTTCCTTGCTTTGGACCTCATTTTGGGGATCTGTTATTTCTTTTCCAGGTACATGAACGTGCTCACACAGGTGACCGGCCATACACATGTGACTTCCCAAGCTGTGGAAAAGCATTTGCTACAGGTAACCATTTCTCTTTTGAGCAGAGTTTGTTTTTCTGTCCAACCCAACCTCGGCTGAGCCTCCGCCCTGACTCTGGTCCAGCAGAGCACAATGTCCAGAGCATGTAAAGCCTTCCAGGATGGAAGCCTGCTGAGACATTATTGCTTGTGGGCAGATAATGGTGGAAGCAAAGTTGGAAGTGGTGTTTGGGGCTGTTTGGATATTTCTTCCCCTTCTTTGCAGGTACAATACAGACATACACAGACTGAAGGTACACAGCTTGTCACAGTGTTTCCTTCTCATTACAAAATTAATTGTGGTCTCTGTCCTGCTCAGGGTACGGACTGAAGAGCCACGTGAGAACACACACAGGTGAGAAACCATACAAGTGTCCAGAAGACATGTGTAGCAAAGCCTTCAAAACCTCCGGGGATCTGCAGAAACACATCCGCACACACACAGGTGAGCAGCGCAGGGCAAGAATAGCACATGAAAACCCAGTGAAAAGGTGCCCAGGGCACTCCAGGTGACTGCATGGTGGCAGGTCTCACCCACATCACTCTGTCAATGCAGGTGAGCGTCCCTTCAAGTGCCCCTTTGTGGGCTGTGGCCGCTCCTTCACCACATCCAACATCCGCAAGGTTCACATCCGGACACACACGGGCGAGCGGCCCTACATGTGCCCAGAGCCTGGCTGTGGCAGGGGCTTCACCAGTGCCACCAACTACAAGAACCACATGAGAATCCACACAGGTAGGAGCCCACCAGCTACGCCCCTGCCAGCAGCAGGGAGATCCGTGGGGCTGGAATGGGCATTTCCAGGCTGTGTGTCACAGGGAGTTGGAGGAAAGAGTGGGAATTGCTTTATTGGATTGATGGTTGTTCCAGCAGTCTGTCTCTGTTTACTCTGGTGGGGAATCCCTCCCCAGAGCATGAGGAGGGTGAAGTTCAGCTCTGTGGCCTCTGCCCTAGGGGAGAAGCCCTACCTGTGCACCGTGCCAGGCTGTGGGAAGCGTTTCACAGAGTACTCCAGCCTGTACAAACACCACGTTGTGCACACTCACTGCAAGCCCTACACGTGCAGCAGCTGTGGGAAGACCTACCGCCAGACCTCCACGCTGGCCATGCACAAGCGCAGCAGCCACGGCGAGCTGGAGGCCACGGAGGAGAGCGAGCAGGCCCTCTACGAGCAGCAGCAGCTGGAGGGTGAGCAGCCACTCCCCCATCAAGGTGTGGCCAAGGGGAGGGAGGTGACAGCAAGAGCAGCCACGCCCCTCACAGTCCCAGGTGTGTGCTGTGACCTCCTGTCTCATCAAATCCAGATCTGTTGGAAGGTTCTCGCTGTAAGTCACAGGCTGGGAACAGCCCCCTGCCCATTCTTTAGAACAGGGAGAGGTAAAGGCCCTTCTTCCTAGGCCATCACAGGGCTGGTGTCATCGTGATCTTGTGCTCTTCTGTGCTGGCCCTTGAGGCTGCAGGCAGGTCCAGAGACCAGGCATGTGCCTTCACACTCTGATAATGCTGCTCTTCCCCTTCTCTGATCCAGCTGCTGCAGCTGCTGACAGAGGCTCCCTGCTGAAGAGTCAGCATATTGCTTTCCTGTCAGAGATGGAGGAAGATGAAGAGGGAGATGCTGTGTCTACACAGGTCTCGCTTATCTCTGAGGATGGGACAGAGCAGGTACAGACACTGAAGCCTCCAGCATGTAAGGGACAGATAGTTCACTACTATCTGAAGTGAGATTTTGCCTATACTCAAATGTGGTGTTTTTTTCAGGGCATTTTTTCAGCATTTTTTCAGATCTTGGGGCTCCCTGGGTTCTGCCTGCCCTGAGAGCACCTTCCTACAGCCTCACCCAGCGCTGGTCTGGGGGTCTCTGGTCCTGATGCCCCCCTTGCTGATGGGGTCTCCAGGTGGTTGTGTGGTGACTGGCAGCCCCTGGCTCCCTGCAGCTCCCAAGCTCTGCTGACCCAGGCTGGATTTGGAGAAGTTTTGTCATTACTGCTTGTATACAGCAGTGCTTTTCTTGTACTTCCCTCCACCAGCTGCCCCTGTGCTGACTGGAAAAAACTTCCTTCTTTGGCACGGGGCAAAGGAAACAGCTGCCACGAGTGACCTGTTTCCTCTTAGCCTGAAATGCTCCTGCTGCTGCAATGCACAAGCTGTCCCTGTGCAGTCTGGAGAGAAGAGGCTGAATGGGGAGGGGAGCTGTGGTAGAAGGGGGAGGGCTGGAGACCCAAGCTCTTGAGTTCTTGTCATTGATTCTGTCCATGACCCTGGGCAAAGTCCTTGGAGTTCTCTGTGCCTTGAGTCTTGCAGAGAGACTGTTTCGTCCTCACCCAGACCAATGTGTTGCTAAAGTCAGGAGTTGCCTAAGACTCCCTGAGCATCTGCTGTCATCCCCAGGTCAGTCTGTCTCAGGAAGAGCTGCAGGCCCTGGGCAGTGCCATCAGCGTGGTGACGCAGAGTGGAGCCCTCACCATGTCCGAGGGAGAGCTGGCAGGGGGTGACACTGGGACCATGACTGTGACCAACACCGATGGCACTGAGGCACAGGAGGTACAGACAAAACTGGGACCGTCCCTGCTTCCTCTGCTAGAAAAGAACTGCATTTTCTTTTAAAACATGATTATGTGAACTTTTCCCAGGTGACCATAGTCGCTTCTGGGGCAGTGGTGTCAGAGGAATCAGACATCACCCCACTCTGTCATCAGCAGGTGGCATTGCTGGCCACCTCCAACGGCACCCACATCGCTGTGCAGGTACCACATGGCTCTTGCCACCCTCCCCTTCACTCCCTGGCCACCCACTGCCTGCAGCTCTTGCCCTGCTGCATTGCTGCTTGCCTGGGGGGCTTGCTCCTTAATTCCCAGGTGCCATTTGTGCAGAGGACAGAAGGGACTTGCTCCTGGGATTGCAGAATGCTCCTTTGTAAACAGCCTTTCTGCATCACAGCCCTGTCTGCCCTTTTGCTTCCCACCTCTGTCACCCACCCCCTCATCCCTCTGTCCTGCTGCCCTGAGCAGCCCTTTAGGGGTTCAGCACTCTCTCTCTCTCTCTCCCCCTTCCCTCCCCCAGCTGGAAGAGCAGCAGAGCCTGGAGGAAGCCCTCGGCATGGCCACAGCAGTCATCCAGTACGAGCCAGCACCACCTGACACAGCCGTGCCTGAGAAGGGGAGCTGAGGCCTGCAGAGCCACCAGGGCAGGGGGAGTGGCAGCCCCAGCCTGCTGTGGGCAAGGGTGGCAGGTGTTGCAGGCAGGACATGGGGCAGGCGCGGTGTCTGAGCCCGTGCCAGTGGGGACACTGCGCCAGCTGGGACACTGATGGGGCAGCACAGGGCTGCTGGGGTGACTCTGTCTGAAGGGCTCTTTGCTCCAAGGAGAGAAGGCAAAGATACTGCACTGCTGCCTTCTCCAGGGCTCTGAGCAGCAGCCCTGTTTTCAGAGGGGCACTTCCTGCCCTCTCCCTCTAGGAATGGTCTGACAGCTCCCCTTTCTTGCCCACCCCTCCAGCTCAGGGGCTAGTGGGCAGCACGGAAGCAATAAAGGCCCATCAGAGCAAGCCCAGGCTATCCTGAGCTCAGTGCACAGGGTGACCAGTTCCTGCCACTGGAGCCAGCACTGGGATGGCTCCAACAGCAGTTTTCCCATCTCTTTGTCACACTCTGTTCTCAAGCAAAGCTTTCATGGCAGACTCCTTGGCTGTGAGGCAGAGCAGCCAGCACTTGCCAGGAGCTGAGCTAGACCTGGATGTAAATGCTGAGTTGAAATAAAAACAAATTTTTTTTTAAAGGAGCCCCCTTCTCTTTGGTGGAGGGGAGGTGGGAGGGAATTGATATTAGTGTTTGGCAGCTGTAAGAATTAAGGAAGTTGAGGAGAGTTGTGGAATTGATCAAACATGTCCTGCCAAAGCAGTAGCTGTCCCAGAGGAGGGCTGAGAGCAGGGTGAGCTGTACCCTCTGAGCCCCTCAGCATGTGGCTTGGAGCGGCTAAGAAATCTCTGAAATCTCTAACTGTCCCTGAAATCTCACATCAGGCCCTGGCTCTTCCAGGGACCCTGCAAGCCTAGATTTAGGGAATTGTCTCTGTGAATGCATCCTACATCCTCCCCTGAGCTGGGGAGAGAGACCTGGGCTGGCATCCTGCACCCACAGGTGCCTTCAGCCCCTCAGCTGCCCCGGGTGCTGGGTGGACAGAGCTGGAAAAGATCTTCGAGATCATCGACTCCAAGTGTAAACCTGAGCCCGGCACAGGCTCCCGGCAGTCGCGTGGGTCGTTTTTTGGACACCTCGGAGGAATTTGCAGGGGAAGAGGTTTCTGCGAGCACGGAACGGGTTCCTCAGGCTGAGTCCCCGCTCGGCTGGTGCGAGTGATCCCTTCCAAAGGCAGCGCGCCCGCTGCGAGGGGGAGCTGCTGCTTGAGCCGGGGCGGCGATTTCTCTCCCCAAAACGCAAATACCGGCGGAGATTTGATCTCTGGACCGAGCTCAGCGAAGGGTCGCTGAGCCGCTGCCGTGCCGCCCGGCTGTGCGGGGAGCGCAGATGGGGCCCGGGGGGTTCCCGGGGCGCCCCGAGCAGGCGGCGCTCCCGCCCCGCGTCCCGCCCGCCCGGGCGGCTCCAGGAACCGGATCCGCGGGCTCGGCAGAGCCGCCGCCGCCGCCGCCAGCCATGGACCTGCGAGCGGAGCTGCTCAAGTCCATCTGGTACGCCTTCACCGCCCTGGACGTGGAGAAGAGCGGCAAGGTCTCCAAATCGCAGCTCAAAGTGAGTCCCCGGGGAGCTCGGGTGGCTCCGGCGCACGGATGGAGGGCGGGCGGAGAGGGGCAGAGCAAGTCCGGGGCTGCTTTGCATCCCCGCGAGTTTCCACGGAGAAATTCTTAAATACTATGATCAATAAGACGTTGTTGTTTTCTCCACACTGGTTCTGGTAAAGTTCTCGGGCTCTGCAGCATCTCCCTTAAAAAAAAAGAAAAAGGAGAGGAGGGGGAGAGTTTATGCTCAAATGTGTTTTCTAGGTGAAATTCTAATTTTTAGTTGTTTTCAATTTCTTATGCTTTTTATGGCCAACTAAGAGGCCAAACTCTGCTTATATTTTCTTGCTTGCCGGAGCACCTGTGTTTCTCTTTCTTGCTGAGCCAGTGGGTCAGGAGCTAGGGGCAGGTTGTTTTTAAACTAAAACTCCTCATTGGTGTGCCCAGAAATAACACAGCACTTTAAAAAACTCTCAGCTTTCCCCTCTCCCCGCTCTTAGCAGCTTTCAGAGGGCATGAGCCCTCAGCCCTTCATCAAACCCATCACAGCATTTTTGTCTGCCCCCGGGCCAGGTTTGCTCGAACCCACCAGGGAGCCCCTTGGCTCTGAGAATAATTAATTTTTTAACCTTTGCACACGGTGGGAATCTTTTTTTGCTGTCCCTTTTGGCTGTTAGGCTGGCACCGGGGTTGGAAATGCTGGTTGGTACCAGGGTCTGAGAGGAGAGACCTGAGCAGGAACACGCTGAGCACAGGGAGGTGTTGCGTCAGGACTTGGCAGCTGCTGCCAGTCTGCAAGACCAGTTGTGAAGCACTGAAAAAAGCCCCGCTTTTCCTCTAATCTCTCTATTTTATAAGACTTCCCCAGGACAGATTGCAGGGAAGGTGCTGGGCTTTGGGAGGGGAGCATGTTTTGCCCCAAAATTAAGAGTTTTTTCTGGAGGAGAAGCAGCGGCAGGCAGACTCTTCCTGCTCAGCTTTTGTGGCTGAGAGCCTTCGGCTGCTCCCCAGAGCTCATGGCATGTGCCCTGCGAGCCACGCTCACCTGCTAAAACCTTAGAAATAGCTGGAGGAATTAAGGAAAATACTAAAGTAGGCCAAAGCTTAATTCAGCTTGCTAATCCCTGAGAGGGGCTGCTGTTCCCCCTTCATGGCATCCCCTGCACCCCTGCTCTGGGTCCAGAGCCTGGCCCAGGCATGTGACAGACCCAAATGCACCATCATGAGCACATGCAGTGCTTCTCTTGAGAGATACTTATCACCAGTGACCATGCTGAGGCCACAGAGACTCTGATTTTAATGGCAATTTCATGGAGAGTTTGTGCAGGGTCTGCAAACCCTGGTGCAGGGGCTGTGGGGATGCTGGGGATGGGACCTCCACAGCAGCTTTACCCAGGGTGACATTTCACAGGGGGAAGGATGTTCTCCCACGCTCCTTCAGTGATGGGATGGGTTGGTGGCAGGTCACTGAACAGCAAAGCTCAGCTCTGGATGACTTTCCACCTGCCTCCAGGCCAGGGAGAGCTTGTTTCCACCCCCAGACACACTCGAGTTTGCCCCAGCCTACACAGGCCAGCCACGGTTCGGCACGGAAGGAATTTGGGATCTCGCAGCTCTGATCAATAAAGTGTTAAAGCCACGGTGGCTGAGCCTTCTCCAAACTCCTCCAGGGCTGCTGAGCCCTGAGCCGGGCTGTGCTCTGCTCCCTCAGCCGGGCGTGTTGCTGCACGAAGGGTTTGAACAGGGGTGGGAGAGACACTGGGTTTGCCCCTACAGGACAGAACCAGCCCTGGAGCTGGGGGGAGCGTGCTGGCAGGGTGGCTGAGCTCCGGCCGCGCTCCAGGCGGTGGCTCTGAACGTCTTTTCAGCACGAGGCACAGCTGCGGGAAGCCGTTGGGCTCCTTTCGGGGCACTTGTGAGCATGCGAGAGCGTGCAGATGCCGCTGAGTGTAGGTGTGTGTGCTCACAGGAAGGAAGGACAGCTTGCGGTCGGTGCTGCGCGCCCAGCGAGCTGGGGTAGTTTTGTTCCCAGCGCAGGCACGCAACAACCCTGCTCTTGGAAAAGCGTTTGCCCTCTCAGAGCCGTTGCATCCCCGTCCCTGGCCGTGCTGGAGGAGCTGTGGATGTGGGTGGGATGTGGGGTGTGGTCCTTCGGTGTGGCCATGCGTGGCTGGGGCAGGAGGCAGGAAATACCGAGCACTGCCCTGGTGCTTTTGGGCATCTCTGTTCGCGGGTGATGGGTGTGACAGCGGTGGGAGAGGGTGGAGAACAGAAACAAGGCTGGTGCTCGGAGGCATGCGGGGCACTAGGAGGAGTCAGGCGGACCCCTTGCCCCCAGGCCATCCCCTACATGCCACAGGGGAAAGGTTGCACCAGCAAACTGCTTTTGTAGCATCCTTTTTCCCTCGCTGTCACTCTCCTCCTCCTGGCACTGTTTCAGAGCCTGGGAGGGTTTCCCACCTCTCCTGTCTCCAGTCACACCACCACCAGCCAGGCTGGGGCTTCCCTCCCCGTTTGTCAGTGACAGTCCTGCGAGAGGAGGGGCTGCTGGTCACTGGGTGACAGGATGGATTGAGGGGCTCAGCGTGTCCCCCACGACCAGGGCCACAGGCAAGACCTCCCAGGGCTTTTTAGGGGTGCTCTGAGAGGAGGGGCAAAGGATGGAGATGAGGGCTCACGTTGGAAGCACAGAACAGGATACAGTGTGCAAATTTTCAATTCGTCCTGATGGTTTTGTTACCATCCTGGAGGATGTCCATGGTGTTCCCAGGCCTTTCCACCCCTGTACAGACCCTGGGGCTGCACTGAACCCTGAAAGGAACAACTATAGCAGCAGTGCTCAGGGCTACAGCCCTGTTGTGTGAGCACAGGGTGGAGTTCTGCTGATCCCACTGGTCCGGAGGGTGGAAAAGAGAAAGAAAATCTGGTAGAGCAAGAAGTGTCTCCAGCTGCAGCAGCCATCGTGGCCTCCGGCGGCTCCTCTTCTGATGGGAGGAAATTTCCAGCCTTGCACAGAGGAGTAGGGATGCTGTACTATCTCCTCCAGCCCCTCTCTTGAACCCTTGGCAAGCTGCGTCAGCAGATCCTGGTGCAGTGGGGTGGTGTCAGTGTGGGACACATGTTAACCATCTCGTGCTTCTGGGAGGTAAAGGCAGGGAGAGAACCACCTGTCCAGCATTACAAGCCAGAGATGCTGGTGGTGCTCATGGGCAGCTTTGCTCTGGGCTACCCAGCATGTGGGAAATCTGTGAGCTTCCAAACATGCTTTGTTTTGGGGGATTTGAACAAAAGCAGGCTGTTGGCAAGTCTCGTTGACTGTTTCTGAAGATGGTGTGTCTCCAGATCTCCATTGTCTGCTTCCATTCCAGACAAAACCTTTGCTTAGTTTCTCACCAGTCTTTTCTCTTTTCATGTTTCCTTTGAAACATGTCTGCCAGGGGGCACATTTTCTGTGCCCCCTGGCAGAGAGTGGCTGCTGCCAGGCTGGGACATAGTTGTGCCAAACGCACAGCTCAGGGTGGCTTATCAGCTTTTCTAGATCAGAGCGAGTCCTGTTTGAGAGGTTTGAAACAGCCCTTCTAAAAAATAAGTTCCTCATGTGCTAAGAGAAGAAACTAATGTAGAAAAATCCTCTATTTGTGCCTGTTTCTAAATGATTCCCTGAGGTTTACATTTGGAAATTATGCCAAACCCATACCCTGCCTCCATGCTGTGGCTGCAGGGAGATGATGCCATGCAGGGCGCAGTGCCCAGGGGGGTGAGTGAGGGGATGGCACTTTGGGGACATGCTAGGGCAGGACTGGAGGTTATTCACCTTCTCACCACCCCTTGTGCTTGGCCAGGTGCTGTCTCACAACCTGTACACAGTGCTGTGCATCCCCCACGATCCCGTGGCACTGGAAGAGCATTTCCGCGATGACGATGATGGACCAGTGTCCAGCCAGGGCTACATGCCCTACCTCAACAAGTACATCCTGGACAAGGTGAGTTCCTTGGCCATCCCCCAGACCTGCTGTGCCTCAGGCGGGGACATTGAGGTGCCTGGGAGTTCCCTTTAGCTCTTGGAAATCACATGCCTTGGTGGATGGAAAGAGGGTGCAGAGAGATGGGGACTGCTCAGGTGAATGTGAAAATGAGAGCAATGTTTAACACTCAGTGTCTCCTTGGCAAGGATGAAGTCATCCCTTTACATCATGGCTCTGGATGGAGCAGCATCTCTGCCCACGTTTCCTGAAGGGCTCAGAGAGAGAAATCAGCCCCTTTTTTCCTCTCCAACCATGTTCAGATTCGAGATGTGACCTCATTTGGCAAAGAGGAGAGGGAGGAGGATGAGGTTCTGGGGCAGGAGCAGGGTTGGGGTGGGCAGGGGCTTTCTCCCTTCTTTCCGTGGTTCAAAGACACCTTTGTCTGGCACAGCCAGAGGTTGGTCTGTGGGTGCTGCTTCCTCCAGGCATGTGAGGAGAGCAAGAATGACTGACAGCTTTCTTCCACTGTGTGCTCACAGAAAGGGGCCTGAGCTGGGTCAAATAACCCTTCACTGCCCTGGTTTTCTCAGCTTGCCTGTCCCTGTGCCAGTACCCATGCTGGTCCCTGTGCCAGTCTCCATCCCAGTGCCCATCTTTGTCTTGCCCAGAGCTGGTCAGCAATTATGATCTTGGCTGCAGGGAGCTGGTCTGCAGTGACTGAGGGCAAAGCCTTCCCCAGCTCCCTCTGCCCAGAGCAGGAGCTGCCCAAGGTCAGCCCAGCCTAATCTCCACATCACAGCGTGGCCAAAATCCTTCCCATAGCCCACATGGTTCTTTGGAAGGTGATCTTTAAGCCCCCTTCTTCTGGTTTCACCATGGTTAATAGAATCCCAGAGGCAGCCTGAAAAGGGGGAAGTGGGTTTTCCTAGTAAGAGAATCCTTTAACTTTTGCCTGAAGGTTTTCCTCCAGCTCTGCTTCTGCAGGTTGCAGTTGGCTCCTGTGCTGGCAGTGTGTGGCTCACACAGCTGGGATGGAGCACCCAGGGACAACCAAGGGTCCTCCAGTCCCCATCACAATTCACCCACCTGCACCAAACTTGCTGCCTGGGGCAGCTCACAGTGCCAGGACACAATGACAGAACTGTGACAGCAGCAGGGATGAGGCTGGGGAAGGCACCATTCCTGCTGCCTGCCCTCGGGCCAGCACTTCACTCCTCAGTTCCTCTTTGTGGTTGAATGGGATAACAAGAAAGCCAAAGCCATGGAGGCACTGGGGAGGTGGGCTTGGAGAGCTCCACACCATCCTGCATATGCTGCACCCCGGGGTTCCTGCTGGTGCTCCCAATCATCCTGTGCTTCTCACTGGACAGGAGATTTTAGAAGTGAGGGTTTCTTCTCTCCAGCACTTCCTCCCCCAGAACTCCTCTGCATATCCCTGCCGCTCCCCCCTCACCCCCTGACTCCTGCCTACAGGTGGAGGAAGGTGCTTTTGTCAAAGAAAACTTCGATGAGCTCTGCTGGACCCTGACGGCAAAGAAGAACTACAAACCTGACCGGAATGGGAATAGTGTTGTATCCCACCAGGATGCTTTCAGGCTCTGGTGTCTCTTCAACTTCCTGTCTGAAGACAAATACCCTCTTGTCATGGTGCCAGATGAGGTAGGACCTGCCTCTCCCCCATCCCTGTCCTCCCAGGGCTCTGTGCACTGGGAGAGCCCCATTTTTGGGTCACACATCACGCTATCGCTTCCTGGCACGTCCCACTGCATCCTGCAAGATGTGGTGCTCCAGGGAATGAGAGAGAGCAGGGAAGGGGTGGGACAAGGGGGTGTCTGCCTTGGGCACCCCTCCTGTGCCCACATCCACCCTCAGTGCCCAGGGAGCTGTGAGGTTTTAGAGGAGAGATCCCTCCAAAACGCTGCAGCCTCTCCTGCCTAGAGGGCAGTGGCAGAGCAGACCTGGCTGTCCCTCTCTGTGGCCACTGCCACCAGGTGCTCTGCTGCTGCCCAGCATTCAGAGTGTTAATGGTGAGGTGCCAGTCAAAGAAAAGCCTCCGGCAGTAATCCCCAAATCTCCAAATTCCACAGCATTTATTGGGGAAGGTTCTCCCTTTGGCTGGGGTCAGACTAAACCCCCAGGAGAAGGGGGGCAGGTCTGGGGAGAAAGCACAAGTGCAGAAGCCAAGAGCGGCCTTAGCAGAAGGAACTTTGCTGGGCAAACGGCTGCTGTTGCCTTCTACCCCATCAACCTCCTGAGATCAGCAGAAAAGACAAAACAAAACAAAAAAAAAAAAAAGAAAAGGAGGAGAAAAAAGGCAAGAAGCGCCGTGCTGTGCAGACGTAGGAGGGCAACCGCACTTCCTGTGCCCTGAGAGAGGTGTTTCCTGTTCCCCAGACCATGAAAAACTGAATCATCCTGAGCAACTGCATTCGGTTCTTGCCATTCTCACATTTAAATGACATAAAAATCCAGCTGGGTGCAGGGACTTTGCTGTGGGTCACCTTCCTGCGTGTCTCCCTGCAGTCACCCACGGGACTCAGTCCCCAGATCGTGGGCAGAGGAGAACTGTCAGCAAAACTTGAGCTCAAATAAGTCTTTCCCAGATCATGTCAACCACCTTGACTCTTCTTAAAAGCACTTTATCTGCAGTTTTAAAATGATGCTCATCTCTGTAGGGACCTGTCCCCCTGCTCCTCCCCAGTGATTTTTGGAAAGAAGAGTGGTGCTGGGCTCACTGTGGCTTTGAGACATCAGTCCTGAATGGGGTTCAACAGTCCTGGCCTGTACTCCCTCAGGCTCTTGACTGCAGCAGAGTTTTCTAACTGCAGACAAACCAGCCCAAACATCCCAGCCTTGGGGTTAAAAGCAAAAACCTCCCAGTAGTGGTCAAACTCTAACCCAGTTCCAACCTCCTGAGCCAGCCTGCTGCCTGGAATGCCTCAACCATTACAAGGGGTGATCTCTCTGGAATCAGGGTCCTGCATCTCCAGTCTGGAGAGAGATGTGGCCTTGGACTCTCCAAAATGGGTCCATGGGGACAGCTCTGGCTTCCTCCTGTCACTGAATGTCCCCTTCCCCACAGGTGGAGTACCTGCTGAAGAAGATCTGCACGGCCATGAACGTGGAGCTGAACTCCTGCGAGCTGGATGATTACCTGGCCCAGGAGCCACAGGGGCAGGGTGGCCTCACAGTCTGGCAGTTCCTGGACATGGTGAACTCAGGGCGGTTCCTGAGAGGCATCGAGCAGGAGGCTGTCAGCATGGCCGTGGAGGAGGTGTACCAGGAGGTCATTGAGGATGTGCTCAAACAGGCAAGGAGCCCACATATTCCAGGGCACAAGGTCCGTCCTGCCCTCAGGCTGGTTTTGATCTCCATGTCTCTTGGGTGCAGGGATACCTCTGGAAGAAGGGCCAGCTGAGGAGGAACTGGTCAGAACGGTGGTTCACGCTGAAGCCCAGTGTCCTGTCCTACTACATGAGTGAGGAACGGAAGGAGAAGAAGGGGAGCATCACGTTGGACAAGCACTGCTGTGTGGAGGTACAGCCTGGGCCGTGCTCAGCTTGGGGACAGCACACCCTTCAGACCCCAGGAAGGGAGACCCAAGAACACACAATTTCACATCCATGAGAATGGGAGAACCAAGCCAGGGGCTGAAGATGCAGGGATAAGGTCGAGTATGGGGGTTAATGCTGTGTCCTTCCCCTGCAGGTGTTGCCTGACAGGGATGGGAAGAGGTGCTTGTTCTGTGTGAAGACTTCGTCCCGCACCTACGAGATGAGCGCCTCGGACACCCGGCAGCGCCAGGAGTGGACACTTGGTCTGTGCCCACCCCACACCCCTTCCCCGGCTTCCCATGCTCCTCTCCATGTCCCCACTGACCATGCCCTTCCTCTCCAGCCATCCAGACAGCCATCCGGCTGCAGGCTGAGGGAAAGAAGTCCCTGCACAAGGACCTGAAGCAGAAGCGACGGGAGCAGCGGGAGCAGCGGGAGCAGCGCAAGGCAGCCAAGGAGGAGGAGACACAGCGGCTCAAGCAGCTACAGGAAGAGAAGGAGAGGAAGCTGCAGGAGCTGGAGCTGCTCAAGGAGGCCCAGAGGCAGGCAGAGATCCTGCTGCAGGAGGAGGAGGAGCGGCGGAGGCAGCAGCATGAGGAGATGCAGAGGACCCTGGAGATCCAGCTGCGGGAGGCTGAGGAGGTGGGTGCATCCCATGGTGTCTCCTGCCACAGGCTGGGGTGCTCACGGGGTGAGGGCTTCCTTCTTCCCTTGCCTGCGGCAGCCCAGGGGTTTGGATGTGCAGTGCTGCTGCCACCCATCCCCTCTGGGCTCAGCTGTGCCTGAGATCCCTTTGAGCAGGAGATGAGGACAACCTTTCCCAAGGTCTGAAGCTGGGGGGCAGTGAAAGGCATGTGCTGCTGACAGGCTGGACTGGGAGCCCATTTCTGACCTCGCAGCCAGCACTGGCTCCAAATGACACAGCCTGTCTCCTGAGCAAGGAAACAGCTTTGCTTTGGACCTGTTGCCATGGGCTCTCCTGGTCTGGCCCGCTCCACTCAGTGGGGCAAAGTGTATTCTGGGGACAGTGGTGGTGGCCCAGCCAGCTGACGGCTCCTATCCCCGCCGCAGGCTCGCGCCTCCATGCAGGCAGAGATGGTCCTGAAGGAGGCAGAGGCAGAGCGGCAGCGCAAGCGCATCCTGGAGCTAGAGGCCATGCAGGAACGGCTCCAGGAGGCCCTGCAGCAGGAGGTGAAAGCACGGCAGGACGAGGAGGCTGTGAGATATGCACAGGCCAGGTAGGACCAGGGCATCCCTTCCTCTCCCTGAGCATCTCTGCTTCCAGGGCAGCTCAGTGCTCCCAGATACTGGGGTGTGCTGGTGACTTCCCAGTATGCCAGCTGGGATGGGAAGCTGGTGGAAGAAGTGGCAGAGGGACATTTTCACCTCTTGCTCTTCATTGTCAGGCTACTGGCTGAGGAAGAGGAGAAGCTGAAGCAACTGATGAAGCTGAAGGAAGAGCAAGAAGAATATATCATCAAGACTCAGCTGGAGAAACAAGTGCTCAAGCAGGAGATGGAGAACAAGAACAAGTGCTTGGAAGAGGCACAGAAGCAGCTGGAAGAAGTAAGAATGAACAGGCAGCGGGTGGACCAAGATGTCATGGTGAGCAGCATGTTGGTGCTACATCTTTCACACAGCAAACCCAGGGGACTTTCCAGCCGTCCCAGAGTCACCTCCATACTGGGGAGAACCAAGCTGGAATTTCCTTGGGGGTTTCTGAGCTGTGCCATGTGCCGGCATGGTGTGAGGCAGTGGCTGAGACAGGACAAGCATGTCCTGCCCTAGGAACAAAGCGCTGGTGTCCAAAGTGATGTTGACAGTGGGAGTGTGTGCAGGGGGGAGGATTGCAGGAGGAGCAGAAGGTCTAGAGGAGGGTGAGCTGGGTCTCCAACCCAGAGGGAACCTCCAGTCCAGGATTACTCAGGGAAGGGAAACCCATGCCCTCAGTCCTGGATCAGGGCAGTGGGGCACCATCTCACCCCTCTCCTCCATCCCCTCCCAGGCGGCTCAGCGGAAGCTGCGACAGGCCAGCACCAACGTCAAGCACTGGAACGTCCAGATGAACCGACTGATGCACCCCATAGGGCCAGGAGGTAGGTGACCAGCTGACCCAGCTGACCCCACCTTCCCTGGACCTCCTGAGCACAGCCCTGCTGGGGCAAGAGCCCAGTCCCCCACCCCTCCTCCCCTCTTTGGGGGCATCTGGGGGCCAGAAGGACTCTCAGAGAAGATACCCCAACACCTCTCCAGAGAGACTCCACAAACGTTTTTCTCAGCTGAATGCTCAAGTAAACAATTCTCTTTTTCTGTCCACCCCCAGACAAGCGAACAAATACAAGTGGAGGAGTCTTCGCTGGCTACCAACCCCTTCTGTCCCGGAGAGATTCTTCCCTCAAACTCAAGCACAGGGTGGAGGATAAAGGCACTGACCCCACGAGGGAAAACATCAAGGAAAATGTGAGCAACGGTGGGAACAGCAGCGTGCTGCCATCTCCAGATGCGGACACCTTGGCCACAGAGCCCACCAATTAGCCCAGGATGGCAGAGCCCAGCTGGGAGTGGCGAGGCTCAGCTTGTCCCTCTGAGTGGACAACCAGTGTGGCCATTTCTGGATGGAGCCAATGTGGGGACCAACCAGCACAGAGCCTACAGGGGACTGCATAAGGCAGAGGTGCTCCTATTTCCACCAGGAAAGGGCTGCAGCCACCATGTGCCAGGAGGCTCAGGCAGCCCAATGCTGGGGAAAGGCCAGTGGGGCCTTCTCCTCTGGGCTGCTGGACTCAACTCTTTCCACTCTGGCTTCCACCCTGTACTAAAAAAGAGCTGCTGGTGCATCAGGACCCTGTGGCCCAAGGCTACAGTTTCCCCTTGGTTTCTACAACAACCCTTCTGCATCACCCACTGTGCTCCAGGGTGTGGGGCCTTGCCACCAGCCAAGGACACCTGGACTAACCAAGCAAGGCCTTCTTGTCACCCCCACACCACGCCAGGGTGTCCCTAACTACAGCTACCACTGCGTTCCCTGATGGTTGCTAGTAAAGACGTCACTTAGCAGAAACAAACGAGCAATAAAGCTTTTGGAGCTGCTGGCCACAGCCATCCTGCCCCACAGTCTGATGGCCCTGCAGGAACCAGCCCTCTCTCCTCAGCAGAGCAAGGTTTGGATTCCCCCGTGTGCAAGAGCCCTTTGAAAGGAATCAGCTGCAACCTGTGGAAAGTGGCTCCACCAGCAGATTTTGGATTGGTCTGTGGAGGACCAAGAGGGACACAGAACAGAACAAAAAAGCCCCAGTAACACATCATCATTGGGGTTATTTTTTCCAAGCACCTCTGTATAAATACAGTCCCAGTCACCTGTGCATTTGGGGTCTTTATTGTCTGAGGCATAGAGCCAGGGTCCTCTCTGCAACAGCCCTGGGAGCAAGCTCTGCACCGACCCCATCTCTGCTCAGTTTCTCGGAGATGAGCTCAGTTCGTTAGGGAGATTACGATCTGTTTCCTCCGGGGCCTCGCACGGCGCTGCCCGCGGTCTCACAGTGTTTGTCTCTCTCAGTTTTTTTCCATCGTGGCCAAATGCTCCGCGGGCAGGGGACAAAGCGCTCAGTGTGCCCGGGAGCGGGGTGGCCCCGGCCCAGTCCCACACGGCCGCGCTGACGCACAGCGGGGGCAGTGCAGGGGCTGCGGGTCAAATGCATCACCTCTTCCCCTTCTCACAGCGCCGGGCCAGCAGCGGGGTGGCCCTGAGCCCTGTGCTGTCCCCATGCGGGGTCCCTGCCTGCCCCGCGCCACCCTGGCGGGACCTCCCAAACACAGGATCCCGTCACTCTGCACGGGTTTTCTGGGCACAGTGAGCCCTTCCCAGCTCTGCCGCGAGGCTTGGCTATTGCCTTCTATCGCGGCGCGTGGGGGCCGTGGTACGAATTGCTGGAGCCGAAGGGTCAGCGGCCCTGCTCGGGCTCCTCGGGCGCGGAGCCAAGCGCGACGGTCAACCACCGCCGCCATGTTCGGCCGCCCTCAGGACGCCCCGCCCCCGACACGCCCCCATAGGACACACCCCCTGCACGCCCCGCCCCCAGCGGGCAGCGCCTACACTTCCCATGAGGCCCCGCGGGGGTGCAGTGCGGGCGGCTCCCGGCAGGGGGCGGTGCGGCGCGGGTAGGCGGGGCCGTTGCCGTGGTGACGCGGGCGCGAGGCCCCCAGCGGCGGCGGCGATTGGCCGCTCGCGCGCGCGGGGTGCGGTGGCGTCAGGGCGTGCGCGGTGACGCGCGGGGCCGGGGGTGAGGGGCGGGGGGGCGACGGCGCGAGCGGGGCCGCGCGCGAGGTGAGCAGGGCCGGAGGGAGTGAGGGGGGCTGTGAGGGACCGGGGGCGGGAGGGACACGGGGCAGGAGGGCCGGGGAGCGTGAGGGGCAGGGGGTGTGAGGGGCAGGACATGTGAGGGACGGGGAGTACGAGGGAGAGCGGCCGTGAGGCACAGGGGCTGTGAGGGGCTGGGGGTGTGAGGATCTAGGGGTGTGACAGTCCGGGTTTGGGGCAGGGGGTGTGGCGGACAGGCTGGCGCAGAAGGGACGTGGGTGCGAGGAGTTGGGACGTGATGGGCACCGGTGGCTTCAGGGTTCAGGCTGTAGTTCCTGCTTGGGAAAGCTGGGGAGACTAAGGACGGGGCATGGCCCACACGGGAAGAGGTTTTGGGGGACAGTGTGCCTGTCTTCTGTGCCAGGGTGGGGTGGTGGAGGGGGAATTGGCTGGGGGTTGAGGGTACCACCTACCACAGGGGTCTGGGGCTGGAAGGAGCAGAAGCAAGAGGGTCAGGATGGACCTTTAGCAGAGCATCCGGTGAGGGGCTAGTCCAGGAGGAAGGATCTGAGAATCCTTTCTCATCCCTCATATCTCCACATTCCAGTCCCTCTTTCCCTGAGATCCCAGATGAAGGACATGCTTGTGGGAAGGAATTGGATGTGCTGTAGGGTCCGGACAATGTCCTGACAATGCGGAGGGGTCTGAGGGGAGGCTGCTCCATGAATCAGAGTCCCAGGGCTGGTTGCAGTGTTGGTCTCTAAACCAGTGACCTATGGTTGAGGCAGCCCATGTCCCATTTCTTGTTTGTGCTCCACTCTCCTGTCCTACCCTCTCCCTGCAAATCCCTTGCTGCCTTCAGCAGAGTATTCTCTTCTATACAAACATGCTCCAGGCTGAGGTGGGAGTTTTTCTGATGACTTACCATGTGTCAGCCAGGGACACCAGAGAAACCATCCAGGTGGGATGTGCTGGCAGGATCCCTCCGTGCCCTGCTGAGCTGGTGCAATGTTGCCTTGTGTGTGGTGTGATGGGCATGTCCTGGCATTTAGCTGTGAGTGGGACAAGACAAGCCAGTCATTTAGTTTTAATTCTCAGATTTCTGGCAGCAGCAGCAGAGCACTCTGGTCTGCAATGGGAGGGAGCTCAGGGTGTGATTTGTGCACTCCCTGCGTGTGATTCAGTCCTCGTTGACAGTGTCAAGGCTAATGCTGTGTTACTGAATCGGGATGAGCTTTATTGCTGGTGGAGGTGGAGAAAGCCAACTCCTGATGTGCCAGTAGGGCTGGAATAACTTTAGTATTGTTCTTTGTCAGGGAGATTAAAGAGAAACTTTGTCAGGATTGTTTAGAAAAACTGTCTTACATGTTGGGAGAGAAGGGATGAAGAACCTGCTCTGCTGTGAAAGTGCAGCTCCCAGGGGCAGTTTTGTGGCCCCACTGAGGCAGAGGCTGTCAGAGCTCCGAGCTGTCCTCAGCCCCTGCCTTTAAACAAGGGCAGTCGCTGCCTTCAAGGGGGCTGTGACTTTGGCATCACTGACTAGGTGATGTGATTGGTGCTCCAGTGCAAGGGACTTGGGTCATATTTTTGGATCTCACACTTGTGTCCTCCTCTGGATGTACATGAGGTGCTTGATCCTGTAGGGAACACCGTCCACACTCAGGCCAGTGTGCTGGAATCCTCAGCTTTTGAGGCAGGGGATTTGTTTTCTTTTTCCATCCTCTCCTGAGCAGCTGCAGCTGCCCCTGCCGTGTCAGACCTGGAAGTGTGAGCAGCACTGGGGTTCACTCTCAGCACTCACAGGTTGCCACCAAGCTGCCCATCCTGGTAGGGGCTGGCAGTGCTGGTTTGTTGCTGGTCCTCAGCTGCCTCACAAGTTGCCCCATGTCAAGGGCAGCAATACAAAATGGGGCTTTTCCATCGGAGTGGGAGGAGCAGCTAAGCCTGGGTAATGTCAGGGAGGGTATGTGGGTGCAAATAGCATCATGTTCACAACATCTTTGTTTAATGTTTTAGTCCAGTTAGTCTGCATAACTGTCTAAAAATAGGACATATTTTCTCTAAGTCCTCT
Source organism: Entomyzon cyanotis (assembly GCA_024500445.1). Taxonomy (NCBI): domain Eukaryota; kingdom Metazoa; phylum Chordata; class Aves; order Passeriformes; family Meliphagidae; genus Entomyzon; species Entomyzon cyanotis. The sequence goes on along the minus strand of JAKEPQ010000908.1, from coordinate 3,001,415 downwards.
AGTTCAAAGCCTCGTAAGCCATTTTTTTCCGGCATTGGTCTCTTCCTTCTCTTTTGAGCCTGAAATTCATACAAGGCAAAGTTATCAGGAAAACCAAGAAGAGTGAATGAACTCTGTTGAATCCTTAAGTTTCAGCCACCCAAGAGGAAGTTCATTAAAGTTGCAGGAACTTTCTGGCAGCCTTCTGAAGGTGGATTAAGCAAGCTGAGTAAACAAGCAGCCTTATGGCCACCATAGACCTTTCTCTAGCATCAACTTTGTGCATTGTCATGAGAGCTCAGGATCATCAGCCTCTGGCTGCAGGTGACTTAAGGCAAAGGTGACATCCGTGGGGAGGGAATGGGGGCTGTGTCTGCTGGGACACCCTAGGGTTTGCTCTACCTCCTGATCTTGGGGCAGACGCTGTGACCAGAGCAGCCCCCCGGAGTCACCCTGGCCCAGGGTTTCAGCGTGCGAAAGAGGGAGTGTGTGTTTAAATTTCAGAGCTGCTGCTGGACCCAGCCCAGTGCTCCCAGCGGCATAAATATCTGGCCTTCAGCACAGCCGTGGAAACTTGCTCTCTGTCCTCCTGCAGATTGCTCCAGGTTTCGGCTGTCTGTGCTGACATGGTGACCAAGCGGTGGCTTTTGGCGACAGGCAGACGAGGACAGCTGCTCCGCAGAGGTAACCCTTCTCCTTCACAGGCAGGCACTGACCCGTATGGTTCTAAAAGCTTGGGATAGGGAAGAGCCTGGGAAGAATTTCACTTTGTCTGTGAGCTTTCTTAAATTAATTTTACACTCTATACCTTATTTTTGTTCAGTTTCTGAATATGGTCTTTATGGATTACTTTAGGAATACATTGTGAGGACCATGATCTAATCCTGTTCTCCTCAGCTGGCTCTTGCTGTCAAAGCATAGTGACATAACATTTCATTATTTCGCTGATGTTTGTGACTGAAATTGGCTCTTGAAGATGGGGGAGGACACACAGGATCCAGGGCTGCTCATGGGTAACCAATCACCCAACGATCCCACACGTGATCTGGCAGTGGTGCCGATGCTGTCTGTCGGTGTCAGACAAAGCCGAGCAGGTCATGGCAGAGGCAGGACTGGGGTTTGGAGGAGGTGGTCAGCAGGACATGGGCAGGCACTGTCCTGCCCGCAGACCTCTGAAATGATTCCTGGAATCAGCAGTGCTGAGGCTGTCTGCGCGTGGCTGTGGGTGTGTGTTTGCCACAACACAGGTCTGAGGTGTTGAGCTGTTGTGGGTTTACGTGTCAAGCTGGTGCAACTGTTATGCCGTCTCTGTTCTGGTATTCAAGACACAGACTTTCAAGGATCTTTGCAGCGTGTGGAGAGGATTTTATAATGAGCCCCGTGAGGCTTTGCTGATCCGAAGACCATTGTTGTACAGAATTGCTTCCTGGTGTTGATGGGCTCTGTCTTTCTTGCGTGATGCCTTTTGACAAATACATATTTTTGTGCAGTACATCTTGTTGCCCTTTGGGGAATGTTTTGTCTGTGGCTATTGAATTATGGACTGGAAATCTGCAAATGTTCTTGGAGACTGAGGAACTGGCATAACAAGAGGCTCTTGGGCTCCTCTGAACAACAGAACCTGACATACAAATTATGTTTTAATTGGGTGAGATGATGTTACAGTGCTTCTGCCTGAAAGGTTATTTGCTGTCAGAGCCCAGCCTGGCTTGCCCTGACTATGACATTTTAGAGATGCCAGGGTTTTTGTGGTTTGTACTGACTCTTGCTTAGAGCAGGAGCAAACAGATACCCGTGGATTTGTCGTGCTGTGTTTCTGCTTCTCATCAGGTGCTGCAGAGTAATCTCTGCTTTTTCTAGAAGTGTCTCTGTTCAGAGATGCACTGCTGCAGTAATTTTGGAGACTCTGGGAAAGTCTGGACAAGCAGAAGTGATTTCCATAGTGAGGACAAATAAGATTTTTCTGTAGAACTAGTTTTATTTTTTTTGTTAATACTCTGAAATGTGCTTGCCTTGGCAGAATGCCTGGGAAATTACTTTCCCAAAGCAGGGTTTAGAGTGGAACGATTGATACCAGTATGAATCCTTTTGGTCAAGGAAATTGTGAAATGCATCTTCCCCAAAATATATGTTTTGAGATGACATTCACTGGAGCTCTGCTTGGTGGCAGGAAGGGTTCAGAGCAGAACTGACTCAAGATGTATCTTAGTTTCAAAATGACTTCTTGAAATGCTTTAATATTCACTGTTTGAGCCATAGTGTCTGGAAAATGTCTGTGTTCTTCAAGGCTTAGCTAAGAGCTTGTGAACATCTGGGATCGTTTTGGCCAGGTCTTTCCATTTGGCTTTGCAAAGGGTTCTGAAATGCATGTGTGTGTAGGGGTACTTTCCTGGGGACCTCGTGGACAGGTTCTGTTTGAAGTTTTGGGGAGTCTGTAGTTTGCAGGGGAATCCTGATCACGGAGGAGGAAGTGGCAGGATAAAAACACAAGCCAGAAACATGAGCATTTGTCGTGGTGCTGGGTCAAGCCAGAACCCATCTCTGGGGCTGGGGTATAACCACAGCCCAGTAACCTACGTGCCAGCCAAAGTTGTTGCCATCATGCTGCATTTCCTGGTTTCCCTGGTATGGGAGCTGCAATTAGGAGTAGCAAAAAGCAGAACATGCATGTTCAACCCTTAACAGAGATGTGGGATGGAGACAGGGAAGGGTTCTGGTGATTTGAAAGGGCAGATGAGCTGATAGGGACGTGTTTCTTTGATGGGCTGTTAAGACAGACTTTACTGTGAAACACATGCCTATCTCATTAGGACAGGCTTTGTCAGGCCTTTCCTGGCAGAGGTTGTGTGAGATGGCTTCAAAATAAGAAATGCTTTGTGCAGTCATCTTGCTGATGGGAACCCAAGCTCAAATCCATATCCTGCCTGACTTGTTACAAACATTTTTTATGCAATTCTTGATTTCATCTTAGTGCAATCTGGGATATTTCTGAAAATGCCCAAATCAGCTTTTCACCTTTAAGTTGTTCATATGGATTCTGCTAGAGATGTTGGCTCTTGAAAGCTAGTAACCCCATGAGGGTTGCTGGTCAGAGACCCACATCTCTGAAAATATCCCTGGGTTTTCATGTTTGTGGGGTAGGCCTTGTATTGTGGAACTTAGGGAGATGGGGATCTCTAGAAAAGGGTTGTTAGTGAGCATGAACTTGAGGAGCCTGCTGAGCTCCTGCTGAGCTGGCTGTGTCAGGAAGCAGTAGCTGTGAACTCTGTGGCTCACCCTGTACCCCCAAGACGGTGCCAAAGGCATGAGGATGTTATGAAAGGTGCTAATGCTTTGCTCAAGCATTTTGTTTTCTGGGGGCTGGGGCAGAAATCCAAATGGTCAGAGCACACTGTGAGTCTTGGCAGGATCACGCTGACACGGTCGCTGCTCTTTTCCCTGCTGAAAAGTCAGGGGAATCTCTGTTCTCCAGGCAGCTATTGCTGTGTGAATGTGGCCAAAAATAGTAAGGAAACTGCATTCCCATCTACTTCCCTTGAGAGGGTGTTGTACTAGTTGGTGTGGAAAAGTGATTCTGGTGTTCTCTGGAGGTTTTCTTACAAGATGTGTGCAGTCAGACTGGGACCCCTCTGTTTTCCTGCTCTGTGGCTGAAGGGGAGCTGCAGCATACACAGCAGTCTGTTCAGTCCATCTCGCTGCGCATGTTCCTGGCCCTGCTGAATCATCCAAACTTGTGCCTGGGCACAATTGCTCTCTGTCAGCTGCATCCTGGAATCAGAGCGGCGTGGCTGGTGCCCAGGATATTTTGCTAAAGTCTACAAAACCAAGTAGCACTTTTCTGGGAGTCCAAGTGTAAACATAACAAAACTTACAGGCTGATGGATTTCTTTTTTTTCCTGTTTAGTGCAGGAGATCTAAAATCTGTTGCTGTAAAGAGGAGACTTGCTACTGGTTTTGTGGGCATTTTCCTGGATCTGGGAGCACTGGCAATGTAGCTATAAAACCTAGAGGCCTGCTGGATTTTTGGCTCAGGACAGCAGGCTGCATGCATGTGTGTGATCCTGAGTGACTCATTGGCCCACTGCTGTTTCTGCTCCCATTGGTTTTCTGGGAAACTGATTGCCCCATCCGAAGCAGGGGTGGCACTTGCTGGTGTCCCAGTGACCCTGAGACTTTGGGGGAATCTAAGCTGGATCCTGATGTGTGCAGCACTGCCAAGCTATGGCTCCACTGACCGCCAGCAGCACTCCCATTCACAGCCACAGCTTGTTCCACTCACCACTTTCCTGGAGTTCCATTTCAGTGCTGCTTCGAGTCTGTAACGCCCTGTGCCCACTGTTTGCCTTGAGACGTGGTGTTGCTGTTTCTGTGAGCTCCTCCCTCCCCAGCCCTGTTCTATAATTACTGATGTTCCTGAAACCAGATCCTTCCATGTGTCCTGCTCAGGTCTGGGAGGACAAGGGGTCCCTAAGGAAACTGACTGCCCTGGAGTACAGCCAAAAGGACTTCAGCAGTTTGGGAAAACGTCATCTTAGGGTGGTTCAGTGAGTTCTGAGCCTTCAACCTCCTCACCTTTGGGATGGTAAAGGAAAGGGGAATATATCCCAGACAGCTTCTCTGGCATGCAAGTGCCAGGTTTGCAGCGTGAACCCAAAGCATAGCCACAGTTTCACAGCCACCTCTGCTGTGCCCTGGGCTGATCCTCTCTCCATGTCAGACTTAATGATCTTCTCAAATAGCAGCACTTCTGTGCCGTTTCCAGCACTGAGAAGCCCCAGTGGTGTCAGCTTTCCAGTACCTGCTTGTCTCCTGGCTGCTGTCCTTGCTCTGATGGGTCAGACCCACGTGCCCCTCCTGGCCATGGGTGCTCTGGGCTGTCCTGAGTTGACAGCAAAACATAAATACCGGTCAGCAGTTCGCAGAATGAGATACACCAGTTTATTTTCTGAAAGTCATCCTGGAAATGCCTTGTACAGGAATGTACAAGAGGAGAAGATGGTCACGAGCAGTGCGAGGAACTGAGCTGGGGCCAGGCAGGCCAGACCTGCAAGTGTGACTGTGAACAGGTGTCAAAATCTGTAATACAGGATTAAACAACGACATTTGGCACTGACCTATTACTCTGCACTTCCAAAACATGCCGTCTCCATGAGCTAACGCAGCCAGGGAAGGATCAGGAAGGAAGCACTGTAAAAGTCTGGGGTTTGTTTCTTTGTGGTGAGTTTTGGTTGGGGTTTTTTTTTGATGATGAAGGAAATGGGGGACTTGGCCAGATTTGCTGAAGGTCATGGAGCAGTACTTCAAGTAAAAGCTAACAACTGTGCAGCTCTTCCCTGCTTGCCCTGCTGCTGCCCTTCTGCCAGCGTCAGCCACGGAGCCTGATGAGGGCAGGGAGTCCCTCTGCTGGGAAACTGTGGAGGGATGATGATTCCTCTGTCTTCCAATATCTGCCATCCAATGATTTTGGAGCACGTTTCATGCATTCTTGGAGCTCCTGGAGCCAAGGACGGCTGTATCTGCTGGAGAATGAGCAGCCTGGCAGACCCTGCTTTGCACGTGGCTGAGAGTTCAGTGCCCAAAGTCTGCTTTTTCTCTGTGTCTGCAATACCTCTTGCACTCTGAACAAACCCAGCAGCAAGTTCCTTTTGGAGTAAAATGCCATGACCTGGTTTTGGAGACAGCGTCAATCATGGTACAAAAAGAGAAGAATCCAGCAAGTTTCGTAACCTTTTTAATGAGTTGGGGTTTTTTCCCCCATCAGTGCCCAGGAAGTGGGTGAGTTAAAACATGCAATAGATACGTGATTCATTATGGCAAGTCCTGCTGCTCAAGGCAGCTGAGGGAATCTCCTGCACCCTGTGTCTCATGTCCCTGAGTGATTAGCAGCAGCTAATGGTAATGGCAGTTCTGGCAGCACCCTGCTGCTTAGTGAGCCCAGCTCAAACCTGGGGAAGCACAGGGTGGTCTTCACCGAGCAACCTTGGAGAAAGAATCACAGAACTGGACTCTAAGGCGTGGTACAACACCTGAGCAGATGCTTTAAGGGGAAGAATCTGGCCCAGAATGTCTGTCCTGGTCAGTGCTGTGTGGGAGGGCTCTTCCTTGCTAGCTCTAGTAGTTTATTTTTGTGTGTAGCCTGCCTTGCGGCCAAGACTTTGAGTAAGGGAGGAAGCACTCAGCTAGTAAGTGCTGCTGAGATCTCATTGGCTAATATGGGGGTATGCTGATCTTCCAGGAGCAAACACAAACATGTTTTCAGTTTGTGTCTCCTGTTGGGTACACTTAGTTACCTTTCCTGTATTGCAGCATCTGCTTAGCTCTTATTTGGCTTTTATTAGTAGTAGCTGACGTAGGAGGAGGAGGGACAAAAACTGGTACTTGATCAGCAGATCTTGGAAGCAGTGACACAACCCTGGGGAAGTCTGCAAAAGATGGTCAACCAGCAGTAATCACATCTCCTTTATGGATTCAGGTCAGTTTTTGATTGTGGATTCAAAATGTGCTGCACATCACAGTGCTGCCCTAGGGAGGAGAGCCAAGTTCTCATCTCACCCCTTCTGTTTCTTTTGGCTGTGAATTTGGCAAACATTCTTGTCCGGAGGAATAAAAACACAAGCCAGAAGTGCTCCCATGTTATATTGGTTTCCTTTTGCAGTTCCTGATGACCTCTTTTACAGTAACTTGAACAACTACTTTGAGCAAATCAACTCTGTGACTTGACTCTTGGGAGGTTTGGACCTTTCTTTGGTGCTTGGCTTTGCCTGGAAACTCACAGTTTGGCTCCAGGTTCTACATTCTAATCAGCAGTGGGGAGCTGCCAGGCCACAGGGGCACAAGCTGTTGGTTGATGAATGGGAGGCTTGGACCTGGGTAGCTCTGGAGAAGTACTGCCTTCTTGCAGGGAATCCACACTGAAGATTTATCTCCTTTTAACTTTTATTCCTGTTTTTCCCTCTTCTGGTTGTGCCACATCTCTCTCCCTGTTCCCACTGATGGTTTAGCTTGGCATAGATGCCAGCTTCTAGGAAAGACAAACCTGTTGCCCGAGCTGTTTGCAGCCAGCAGGCATCAGCCCAAGCCCAGAGCCAGCAAACAAACCCTCCCTGTGCCGGCTGCAGAGGAAGCTGCTGGCTCAGCCAGGCTTACCAAAGCTCCTTGGAACAGGGATTGAGGCAAGGGCAGAGCAAGTCATGAGATGCTTGCCCTCTTGCTCATTCCCATCCTGTGGGAAGAGGAAGGCAAACAGCTTTGCTAGATTCTCTGGATATGCTTAGGAAGAAATTCACAGTCTCCATCCTTGTTTCCATCAGTGTCCTGTGACAGCTGTTGAATGGAAAAAAGGGGTGGGTGTTTATGCCAGGCAGAAATCTCTGCCCTTCCTCTGGCAGCTTGAAGCTTGGAGTGCTGTGCTCTGGCAGGGGACTCCTTAGCAAAGGGGAGAAGTTATCCCTGCTCCTGCTCTGGCAACTTGGCCACTGCATGTAGAGGCACTGAATGGCTGTAGAGGTCCTGGGGTGGAGATGGGCCCTTTGTCCTTTGTCATCCTCAGTGCTGTTGCACAAAGATTCTGGGCTGTGGTGCTGGCAGGGCAGGTCCCTCCTTGTGCTCGGATGGAGAGAGTTTGGACAAACCTCTGGAGAGCTCCAGCTTCCCAGGACCCCAGTTCTGACTGCAGGGCTTGCAGAGGAGCACAGGGCAGCATGTGAATCCTAGGTGAATCTCTGCAGCCTCTGCCTGCTGCCACCCTCCTGTACCTGGCATAGGGAGGAGGGTGGGTTCCCTCCCCTGCCAGGGGCTCTGGGCAGCGGCTGCCTTGGCTCTCCATCTGCCAAAGGCAAGGGCTGCAGCCTCCCATGTCAGATCAGCCCTCTTTTCCAGTAATCTATCCCAGTTGTTTAGAAAACGGGAAGGGCTAAGGGAGGGGCAGGTGTGCAAAGAGCTCCTGCAGCTCCCCTCAGCCCCGGCCCCTGAACTCTTGGCCTGCAAGGAGATATTCAAACAATACATTTAGAGCCTCCTGGTAAAAGCTTTTCTCTCTCTGGCTCTCCAACCAGTCTCAAAGGGTGGGATTCACATCCATATCCTTTCTGTAATGCCTGCATGCACGTGAGCAGGCTTAGCTGGAGCCCTGTGGTGCTTTCTGTGCATGTCTCATCCTCTGCTTTCCTCCTCCTCATACCCATCCAAGACCGACTCCAAGCACAGTTCTGGAGTTGCTTTTTTGGGTTTTGGGGAGCAAACTGCATGCCAAAAACTCAGTGCCACCTTGGGAGCACATAACCCTGAGCAGACCTGGCGGATGGAGGACAGCATGCCAGGGATGTGTCCACATTATTCCAACGTGTCCCATGACACATCTGGGGCAAAGCAGGGAGCTCTGTCTGCAGTGGGTTTAAAGCAAGGGGCTTGTGCTGCATGCCAGGGAGAAAGGGAGTCTAATGAGCTGCTCATTAAGCTGCTGCAGAATGGATTTTCCACTGTAGACAAGCTTCTCCTGCCACAAGCTTTCCCCACTAACTGCTCTTCCAGGCAAAAGTGTTTCCCTGATGTTTGTATGATCATTTATATATAACCCTGAAAACGATGGAGTTCATTACCCTCCATCTCCAGTGAGTAGGTTTTCCTGCCTGTCTGCCATGTCCCACCGTGTGGGATGAGTGAGTGGAGGCCAAGGATAACACAGCCCTTCAGTGGTCCCTCAGTGCTCATGTGGAGGCACGGGAAGGGAGCACTCCTCTGCCTGCTTCTGCTGCCAAGGAGCACAGGGCAGTGTGCTCGCTGTTGCCACTAATGTGCCTCTCCTGGAAACAAAGCCACCTGTCATGCAGTCTGAATTCCTAGTGTGGAGGGAAAAAACAAAGCCCCCTCAGCCACAGGAGATCCAGGCTGTGGTGCAGCACCAGCTCCAGGGGTGACTTGTGTCCTGGCTTTGTGACATGTTTGTGTTCACCCTCCCACCTGCAGGTTTTGTTCTCTCCCTGAGCTGCTTTCTTGATCTTTCAGGGAGCTCTGACCTTGATGGTTTTCCAGCAATTCGAGGAGCTGGCTGCAGCTCAAGTCTGAAGTGCCAGGTGTGAGGGTCTGCTGCGGGACAGCAAACAAATCCAGGGAGTCCTGGGTACTGCTGCCCTTCCCCAGCACGGCCTGGGCTGTGCTGTGGGCTTGGGCATGGGGCACAGGCCATCTCAGAGCTTGGGGTTGCCCTTACAGGAGGCCCCTGCAACATTCTGCATTAGTTGAATTTGGGTCTGCAACTTGAGGCTTTCTTGGTTGAACCTGGATTTCAGTGGCTTTCCTGATGGATATTTCTTCACTTAAAAATAGCTCCTTTAAGGAAGTGGATGGAACTTTACATAAGCTGGGATTGAGATATTAATTATTCAAGCAAGAGTCAGTTTAGGAATCAAAATCTGGAGGTAAATGAAGACCAGGATGTTGCAGCACAAGCTGGACACTCAGGCAAGATTCGGCATGGTTGGGAGGGAGGTGAGAATGGCTCTGCCATTGCCACAGTACTGGTGCTGCATCCTTTGGAGGGCTGCAGCTTTTTGTGGGCTCTTTGGGATGGAGTAAGGCAAACAAGGAGCGGAAGCGCGTGGGGGAGGATGGGGCCGTTCCTCCCACAGGAAACCCAGGATTAAGACACTGCTTGGATTGTGTGGCTGTTGGGATCACACTGCTGGACCCCGTGGCTGAGCACAGCCCGGCAGCTGCGCAGAGCAACAGCAACACGTTCAGCCCTGCTCTTGGCAGAGGAGCTGAGTGAAAACAAACACAAAGGCTGTAACTGGCAGCACTCTGACAGGAAGGAGCATGAGTGCAGAGCTGACAGGAAGCCATCAGTCTTGCAGATGGCTTGCACAGGCCAGAAGCCTTTAGCCACTGCCTGTTGCTGCACTGAGCCCTGCTCCCCAGTGTCCCATGGAGTGCCCTGGTCAGCTGCTGCTCCCAGTCCAAGCTCTCCCATGGCTGGGCAGGGACAATAGGTGAAGCCAGCCCTACTTTCATCCCTCTGGAGACCCTGGCCCTGGCTGTCACCATCACATCCCAGGTCACTGGCAGGTCTGGGGCGGCATTTCTGCTATGGGACTTGCAAGCTGAGGACCTCTGGTCCCTGGGTGGCATCTGAGCTGGTTGTGGTCTGCTGGGCTTTAAAAACGATTCTGTGAGCTTTTGTTTCCTTGAGTCCTACAGACTGTTTATTCCAGAGTGCAAAGGGATCTTTAAATGGCCCCAGCTTTGCATGTCTCACTGGCTGAGGAGCAAGCACAGAGCAGGACTGGTGTGGTTGGTGACACAGTGTCCTGCTGCTGAGCTGCTCTGTGCAGACACTCAGTGGCCTCTCTCCCATGTCCTGCAGGCTAGCAGGAACAGCCTGGTGGGGTCCATCTCGGATAGACGCGGATGATGCCAGAGCTATGACAGGGATTGCAGTCTTGGCACTGAGGGGTGATCAATTATGGAACAACTACAGGAGGAAGTACCTGAGGTCAAGGAAGAGGAAGAGGAAGAGGCAGTGATGGTGGCAAGTGCAGCTTCAGACCCAACTGGAGGACCAGATAGCTCGCTGCCTTCGAGCAGCTACACAGGTGAGTGGAGCCACAGGAGCTCATCCTGTGGAGCATCCAGGCACCCCACAGCCCCCAGGAAGCATGCTCAGCTGCAAAGGCAGAGGATCTGTCCCTGAATGGAGTTCAGCTCATTTTAATCTCTTCCCTTTGTGAAATAATGCTCCAAGTTACAGAGAGCCTTATTTCTCCCTCTGAGGTCACTGCACAGCCATTTGCAATGGGTTGCGAAGTGGAAATTAAAAGGATAGGCAGGTAACATTGTGCTTCAGAGCAAGGGACCTCCCAGGGTGCTTGGGAATCCTTCCTTGGTCACTTCTTGAAGTCCTCAGTGCAAAGTGATTGTAGGAGGTGGCAGAGAAGGTTTGTGGATGTGGAAGAGGCTCCTCCAGAGCCCTTGATGTTCCAGCTGGGCAGTTCTGTGCCAGCAGCCGGCCAACCAGGGATTATAAAATCTGCTGGTTGGGGTTTCATTGTCAGGACATGAATGCCAGAGGGAAGAAAGGAGCATTGATGTGGAGTCTGAGTTGCTGGGGCACTCTTGGCTCTGTGCATGGCATTTGCCTGCAGCCAGTGCCAGACTCCAGATGTGATATCAGGGGCAAGCAGGACAGGGCTGGAAATCCCTCCTCAGCCCCACAGCTGGAGGAGCTGGCCTTGCCAGGAGCTGGGCCTGTGCTGTGACATGGAAGGACGTGTCCTTGTGTGTATTTACAGACCTGTCACAGAGCTCCTCTCCCTCACTGTCGGACCAGCTGCAGATGGGCTGTGAGGAGGCGGCGCTAGGAGCGCTGAACGTGGAGTGCAGAGTCTGTGGAGACAAAGCCTCAGGCTTCCACTACGGCGTGCATGCCTGTGAGGGCTGCAAGGTGAGTACCAGGGAGGGCTGGCATCAGCACCACCAAGCAGGGGTTAGACCCCAGGGACAGAGCTGCCTCCTCACACAAGCAGATTTGCAGCAAATCAGGGATAAGGGATTGATTGTAAAAATCAAACCAGTCTAGAGAGTGTGGTGAGTACAGGCAGGCTGCAATTGCTGCCCTGGGAAGGTGGCTGAGACCTGTATCGCCCAAACCTTGCCCTGTCATGCTTTGCTCTGTAAGGCAAATCCATCTGTCCCCACAGGGACCCTCAGTTTGCTTTTAAAGATGGTTTCTGTGCTGCAGATCAGTAGTGAGCTGAGTATTTATCCCCCTGGGATCACGGGCTGCAGCTTGGATGTTCCATGTCCCCCTGCTCCCTGCCTGCAGGGTTTCTTCCGTCGGACGATCCGCATGAAGCTGGAGTATGAGAAGTGTGAGAGGAGCTGCAAGATTCAGAAGAAGAACAGAAACAAGTGCCAGTACTGCCGCTTCCAGAAATGCCTCTCGCTGGGCATGTCACACAACGGTGAGTGTCACTGCTGCCCACAGGCCTGGCCAGCTGAGTGACACTGGACTAGCTGCCCTCCTGTGAAGGGTGCCCATGGCCTGCTGTGCTTTAGCCTATGGCTCTTCTTGCTGGGAGATCATTCAAACCCAATGCTTCAAGCATTTGACTCTTCATCCCCTTTTTCTGTATGAGAAGGGGCTGTTCATTCCCACCGTGCAGTACAGCTGCTGGCACATGGCTGTCCCTTACGGACTGGCCCAGAGGGAACTGGACACACAGATTGTTCTGTGCTGGGATTTTTAGACTTCAGGTGTAAGAATCTCAGACCCAGACAAACAAAGGTGTTTATGTGGGAACTGGGGTTTGTGCAAGAGTCCAGAGGAGTGGGATGGGAGGCTGGTGTGAGGGAAGCAGCAGTGGCTGGTTCATGAAGGTGCCAATGCTGGAGGAGCTGCAGCCTGGAGAAGCATTGTGTTGTGTAGCTGCAGGTGTTCTCCAGCAGATGTGTCCGTGTGCAGTCGCAGAACAAACTGCTGCCTCTCTGGCTGCATCTCCTGGCATCCTCCCACTGTCCTGACCCCCAGTTTTGCCCTGCAGCAATCCGCTTTGGGCGCATGCCAGAGGCAGAGAAGAGGAAGCTGGTGGCAGGGCTGACAGCGAGTGAGATCAGCTGCCAGAACCCGCAGGTGGCTGACCTGAAAGCTTTCTCCAAGCATATCTACAACGCCTACCTGAAGAATTTCAACATGACCAAAAAGAAGGCAAGAGGTATCCTGACCGGGAAGGCCAGCAGCACCCCAGTAAGTTCCCTCCCAGGGCAGGCGGGGTTGGCCATGGCCAGTGTGGGGGACTGTTCTCTGGGAGATGCTGCACATCTCCCTGCTACCATACCTTTTCCACATGCAGCAGTTCCTACCTGCAGCCAGGTGGGCTCTGCATGTCCCTGCCCCTTGCCAGGAAAAGTCCCATTGCTCTGCAGACTTGTGCTGGGGTGGGTGGGTGCAGATTGCCTGGGCACTGTCAGCCCCAGACGCAGGGCACAGCACAGGGACAGGCAGACAAACACGACTGTCCTGGGCAGAGCTGGCATCTCAAGTCCCCGCAGCAGACTCCTAACTTGCTTCTTGTTCAAGCAGCCTTTTGTGATCCATGACATGGACACCTTGTGGCAGGCAGAGAAGGGGCTGGTGTGGAAGCAGCTGGTGAATGGCATCCCCCCTACAAGGAGATCGGGGTGCACGTCTTCTACCGCTGCCAGTGCACCACGGTGGAGACTGTGCGGGAGCTCACCGAGTTTGCCAAGAGCATCCCCAGCTTCGTAGGCCTCTACTTGAACGACCAAGTGACTCTGCTCAAGTATGGAGTGCACGAGGCCATCTTTGCCATGCTGGCCTCCATCATGAACAAGGATGGGCTGCTGGTGGCCAACGGGAATGGCTTCGTCACCCGCGAGTTCCTGCGCAGCCTGCGCAAGCCCTTCAATGAGATCATGGAGCCCAAATTTGAGTTTGCTGTGAAGTTCAACGCGCTGGAGCTGGATGACAGTGACCTGTCCCTGTTTGTGGCTGCCATCATCCTGTGCGGAGGTGAGCGGGTGCCCTCAGCCATGCCAGGGTCAGGAAGAGTCCTCCCTACTTAGAGGTGGTACAGAGGGGGCTAGGGGAGCTGAGCTGCAGCTGGCCCTGAGATCAGCCAGGGCTGTCTCAGGGGCACAAGAGAAGAACTGAGCACTTCCAAAACCAAAGCTTCTCTGTGGTGGTGATGCCTGGCAAGCTTGGACCAACAGCAAGGAATGTAGAAGTGGCATCTCCTTCTCATGTACTGCTGTGGGATACATTGTCCAAGGGCACACTTCTCCCCTTTCTAGCTGATGAGGTTGGAGTCACAGTGGGTGGGTTACAGTCCCCAGCTCCCTTTCCCCAGGAGCAGCGTGTACTTTGGAGGGCTGCACCATTACCCTGCAGCTACCATGCTTCCTCTCCACAGACCGCCCTGGCCTGATGAACGTGAAGCAGGTGGAGGAGATCCAGGACAACATCCTGCGAGCGCTGGAGTTCCACCTGCAGTCCAACCACCCGGATGCCCAGTACCTCTTCCCCAAGTTGCTGCAGAAGATGGCTGACCTGCGGCAGCTGGTGACAGAACATGCCCAGCTGGTGCAGAAGATCAAGAAGACAGAGACAGAAACATCTCTGCACCCGCTTCTGCAGGAGATCTACAAGGACATGTACTAAGGACCTGTTATTTATGAGAATGAAGCCATGGATTCCCATCAAGACTCTTTGTACAGAAACAAAGAAAACCCTTCCCAGTGTCTTCCATTTCTCCTACTGGAAACTCTTTTCTACATGACCCTGACATACGGTACATAGGGCGAGATGCCATCAGGATTTGCAGTCACCTCCTGCTCAGCCAGGGCTTCCGTTAACACACACTAACAAATCTGCAAAGCTGCTGTTTCCATTCCCACAGCCCAGCTCTGGCTGCTCCCAGAGCGGAGTGGCCGCCCAGTTTACATGGCTCAGGCAGTGAGGTTTCTGTGGCACCCCAGGTCCCCAGGGTGGGGGAGCTCTGGTCCTTAGGAGAGCTGAGGGGGTGCAGGGGCCAGCAGGACCGGCAGCAATGCTTGCAGTGTGTCTGTATTCTCTTGTTCATTTGCACTCCGAAGACGTGGTCCTGAGCCGTGAAGTCTGGGACAGTCTGATGAAAGGATGTTTCTCTCTTTCCCAAAGAAAAGCCAGAATATTTGAACATGGGTAGGGCTGTCCTAGCAGACACCCTCAGCTGCAGCCCCCCCTGTGCTCTGCAGTATGTTCCTGTCTCCCAGCGGGACTGTGTGAGCTCTATTTCCCCAGTGTTGTGTGGGAGCCTTTGCTCCTGGCACCCTCATTCCATAGGGAATGTGTTCCTTGGCACCTCAGTATGAGAGAGGGATGAGGAAGTGGGAGGGAAAGGATTTGACCCTTAAGATTCACCTTCAGAGCAGAGGCACAGAATCTATGGCTTCTACAGACTGTTCTGCACAGAGGTGAGTTACAAAAAAGGTCTCTGCAGGGTCAGGGGCCTTGAGCTGGTCAGGGTTTGGTGTCCTGCCTCAATTTCCCCTCTGTGAAAGGGACCTGGATTGTCACATGCTGTCTGCTCGGAGCAGAAGCATGAGGATCTGGTAGTGCATTGGTTGCAAAGAGCTTTGCAGCTGTAAACTGCAGTACAAATGCCAAGGATTTATAAATGGGGAGGGAGTGGTTGGGATGCTCACAATGGGCAGGAGCTTCCCAGTGAGCGTGGCTGTGTCAGGGAAGCTGCCAATCCTCCTCTGCCACCCTTCCCAAGAGTGGGAACAGCTCCAGGCTTCAGGGTCTGCCTGAACCCAGCACCATTCTGGGACTTTACCTCACAACTTCTCACAGCTGTAGTGAAACACCACCACGGTGCTGCCTGGGCCAGGCCAGGCCAGGCCCCTGGTGTGTGGGTGACTGTGTCACTTGGGCTCGGGATGGGGGGAGGATGGTCCTGGGAAGGGCTCTGTTTCCCTTTCAGGGTAATGGTGTCTGACCTAAGAAGCGACACTTCCCTGGCTGTAGCTCCTAGTCCCGTGTGTCCTGAGCAGCCTTATTAAAATACTGGTATTCCCAAGGAGGGGTTGTGGGAGCAAATTACTCGGTTTTATTTTACTTTCTTCCTCTTCGGGGTAGCAGATTTCCCTGGTGCAATAATTCCTTTAAAACCCAAAGGGGAAGAGCACTGGGTTTTCCCTCCCCATCACAGGGCTGGCTGGTCCCAAACCTCCCCCTGCTGCCACACTCCACTCCTTTTGCCGTGCCTCAGTTTCCCCACCCAGCCCCTCCCCTCCCTACCTCGCAGGGGTGTTGGGAATTACCGTTTCTGAAGCACTTTGAAGCCCTCTGGGGGAAGGCACTGGAGACATGCTGTGCTGGTCGGAGCCCGGGGGATTTGCCCTTCCCAAAACCCCGGTGGTGTCCCAGCTGCGGCCGCAGTGCAGGACTCGTGCCCATCACCTGGGAAACTTCTTGCTCTTCCTTCCTCGACAGTGTAACAACCCTCAAACTGAAATGTATATTTTTGCTAGAAGTACAAACCTCCAAGTGTTTTTAATAATATAAATAGTGTCCACAAACTGACTTGACTTTAAATAAATCTGAACTAAATATTTAAGAACCTTTTAGCATCCAGCTTGTCTTTGTGGGATTTCTCTCAGCACCTGGAAGGCTGTCCGTGGGAGGATTTCCAGCAGAGGCAGTGGTATTTGCTGTGATTTCCAGGGATTTGCCATGATTCCTGGGTCTCTGTAATTCTGCCATCTCATACCTGCTGTGGTTTTCCTGCCTGCAAACCTAAAACGGTAGAAAGAGCCAGTCCTGAGCAGGATCCCAGCCTGAGAGCTGGGTGCTTTCCTGCCTCAAATGCTGCGGGTGGAGCTGAAAATGAGCTGAAAACATCCCGAGATGGGGACGGATGAGCTCCAGGGAGGTCATGTGCTGTCACCTGGCTCTGCCCTTGGCTGTGGCCTAACAGCTGAGAATGTGCAGGGAGCAGCTTCAGACTCGCAGGCTCCCCTCTGCCCCACCTGAGTGCCCTGGGGGAAGCTGCTCCATTGTTCCCTGCCTCTCCCATTGTCACGGTCACTCATAAGCAGACGCGTGATGGTTCGTACCAGCTACGATCTCAGAGTGCAAAAAGAAAAGAAAACACAAAATCCAACAAGTCAAGGGAGTTAAATTTCAATCCAAAGAGGAACTTTATTAATTGAGCCCATAAAGTGACCTGCAATAGAGAAGAGAGAGAGAGAGAGAAAATTGGGAAAATAGGGGGAGGAAAGGGAAGGAAAGGGGGCTATAGCTACCACCACGGGTCCACAGACGTCTGGCGTTCCTGGGGTCTCGTCCAATAGGCGTTCCTTGGCCTCTGCAAAGATCGATGTGATCTTTCGGTGGGGAAGATTTTCGGAGTTCAGTCACTCCAGAGCTGCCTTTTATGCTAGTCCATACACCTGGCCCCTCCTTGAGACCCGCCTTTGCTCCCCCTTAATTCTTGTGGAGATTTGCCAAACTCCACCTGGCAGGGTCAAGGGAGGAGTGCCCGAGGCATGGTCGTCAGGTTTTTCACAATGGGTGTCAGGGCAACGGGTGCAAAGCCTTCGTCACGTACCAGCTTTGGCAGTCACAAGGCTTTTGTTCTGTACCAACTCAGGCAGGTGCAAAGCATTTGTTCTGTACCACCTTAGGCAGGTACAAAGCATTTGCTCCATACCAGCTTTGGGTAAGTACAAAACATTCTCTGCCTAAGTCCTGCACCTGTAGTTTCTGATGAGAAATGTTGAGACAGAACTCGATTCTTGGATCGACCCTTACACCCATGCAGCTGGGGACACATGGAGCCGTGGGGCTGCTGGGCAGAGTAGCTGGCTGGGGACACTGTGTGGTTTACCCCAGCAGGCAGTGAAACACCACCCAGCTGTTCACTCCCTCCCTTCCCAGTGGGATGGGTGAGACAACTGAGAAAGAAGTGAAACTGAGAAAGAAGTGAAACTACATAATTTAGTGATGCACACTTGTACGGAAAATGACGCTATGAAAAGCCAGTGCCCATAACGGAGACAGAGCAGTTCTGCAATATGATTCGAATAAAGGGAGAGAGTCCACTGGGGCACACACCCGCGGGCATTTCTCTCTCCAGGTTTTGGAGGATGCGGCACCCTTTTATCCTAAACTCCTGGCCGCATGTTGCCCTCTTCTTTCCCTCACTGGCTGAGGTACTGGGAAGGTACATCCTTCCCGAACCGCCTAACACATATTCCCCCTTGAACCTGTCACTTCCCCTCAAAGTTCAGAAGCCCAGGCTTGTCCAGCCCCATTTTTCTACTTCAGGAGCTAGATTGTCTGGGCTTTGTAACAAACGGCTTGTCGTTAGTTGAGACATTAATACCCATTTCAAAGACTTTAACACCCATCCCTTCACCCATCGAATTGTTTGTAAAGACATTAGCACACATCTTTGTTATCTGCACTGGTGCCCCTGTCCAGGCTCGTCCCTGCAGGAGCAGCAGGAGCTGCAAAGTCCTTGACTCACTGTAAACTGTCTCACACACCCGGGTGCTATCAGCCAGCCCGGGCTTGTCCTCCGCCCAAAACACGTGTCCCCGGCTAGTAGGAGAGAATTACCCCAGCCGGACCCGGGCCACACGGAGGCCATAAATAGCCCCGGGAAGTGGCCCAGCCCTCCACACTGCTGGGGAAGAGCAGGAGGCAGGCTCGATGATGGCATCTGGGTCGGTAGGGGCTGAGGCAAGCTGTCTGAGACCCCTGTGCAGGTAAGGGCTTGCGGATGGGGCGGCTGGGAGCAGATTTTAGGGGGGATAAACTGGAGTTGGGGCTCTTCGCTGTGGAGGCAGGAGTGGATTGGGATGGCTTTGACCCCCCATCCCCCTCCGGAGCTGGGAGTCGGCGGCAGCACTCCAGCCGAGCCCTCCCTTCCTGCCAGCCCCACGCCAAGGGCTCCTGCCCTCCGCCATCCCCCAGCCCTCGGTACCCCTGCCTTTTCTCCATGCTCCCCCAGTCCCGAGGAGAAGCTGTCCCTGTCCTGGACTTGCTTTGCTTTGCAATTAACCGGGAGATTAGGCTGGATGGAGGTGGCTCCCCCGGGCTCTCTCCTTGGCAAGGGCTCCGGAGCTCAGTCACCAGCTAGAGTGGCTTCCAAAATATGTCCCCACACAGACAAAGCTGGTAGCGGGGGGAGGGGATGTTGGGCAAGGCTGGAGCAGGGTTTGACCCCAGCCATGTGGCTCCTCTGGCTAACAGGAATTTTGCCCGTGGGTGCTGTCGGTGGGGCCAGAGCTGCCGCTTCTCACATGACAGAAAATCAGCCCAGGTCTGCAGGTACTTCCAGCGGGGGTGTTGCCGTTATGGAGAGCAGTGCCGGTAAGGATGGCTGTGAGAGGGGATGATGCCATGAGGGTGGCCCGGGAGCCTAGAGGAGCCATGGTGGACTGATGGGACCCTCTGTCTCTGTCCCTGCGCTCCTCCAGTTACCAGCACATCCAGGAGGAGCCAGCACCACCAGGGACCCAGTATGGCCCAGCATCCCGCCGCCGCTGCGGTGCGGAGCCTGGCTCTGAGCCCACAGCCACAGCCCGGGACTGCGGGGCAGCCCAGCACACCTCGGTCCACCCTGCTCACAGCAGGACATGTGGGGCCTTAAAGGTCCCAAAAGCAGAGGTTGAAGTGGAAGAGGACAAGAAGAACATCCCAGCACTCGGTAAGATCCCCTAATGGGGCCATCGGTGGGGAGCTTGTCCCCACAAAAGCTCGGGGTGCCTCAGGTAGGTGCTAGGCTGCCCAGGGGACCAGTGGGCTGGAGATACTGAAGTGGTCATGGTGGAGCAGCCTGTGCATGTTTCTGCCCACGACTCAAGCCTGGGCCAAGCTGGGGCTGTGGAGAGCTCTCTGGTGTGGGGACTGTCACTGCTGTGACACTCTAAGCAGCCCACCCAGCTCTCTGATGGTGGGGTGGGATGTGCTTTTCCCCTCTAAGAACTCTCCTCCTGCAGGTCTCCAGCCACAAGGGCCAGCACTGGCTCCAGACTTCTCTGACCCCAGAGAGGCAGTTGTGGAGACGGAGAGAGGGACTGACCCTTCAAAGGTGTGTTTGGGGTCTGCTGTGGCTGGGCACTCCCTGTCACCCTGTGGTGTTCCCTGAGCCCAGGGCAGTGACAGAGCCAGGGGGTTGCCATGCTGTGCTGCTCTGCTTGCAGGTCCCTGCAGAGCCGGGCGCTGCAGCAGCCCTGGGCACCACAGCAGTGCTGAGAGCCCAGAGCGAGGCCATGGTGTGTGGCATCTGCATGGACAGGGTGTATGAGAAGCCACTGCCGGAGGAGAGGCTCTTCGGGATCCTCCCGAACTGCAGCCATGTGTACTGTGTGGGGTGCATCCGCAAGTGGCGCCGCAGCAGGGACTTCCAGAGCACGGTCATCAAGTGAGTGGGGATGGGGACGTGGGAGGCTGTCGCTGTTGAGCGGCTAGCTGAGGAATGACCCAAGTTCTCAGACAAGGAAAGAGAGGAGAAGAGAGCTTTATTGTTTTGAATTCCATATATATAGAGTTTACAGAGGTGCCCCAGATTGGTCAACCCGAGACCTCCCCCTAGGCCCAATTGGCCAAGCCCGAACTGACCCAATCCGGAGAAGTTGTTTGCAAAACATCCAAACTTTATCTTGTTTATGAAATGTAGCAAAATGTTCTCACGGGAAGGACCTGTGCTAGCCACAGGAGGGTGGTCACTGTCACTGGGATCAGTGTGACTTTCCTTTGGTTACAGGCACTTGGGAGTGCTGATGGGTATGGGGATGATGGATGAGGCCAGGGCAGCAGCACCACCCAGTGTGGGTGCTGAGCCTGTGCTCCCTGCTCCTTTTTTGACACTCATCTGCACCCATCACCCTCTCCCAGGGCCTGCCCAGAGTGCCGGATCACCTCCAATTACTACATCCCCCACAAATACTGGGTCTCAGATGTGGCTGAGAAGGAGAAGCTCATCAGAACCTTCAAGGCACGGACAGGGTGAGTGTGTGGTGCTGCAGCTGGCAGGGCTGTGGGCTCTGTGCTACTCCGGGAGCTACACTCACAACTGTGCTTGGCATCCCACAGGAAAATCAGGTGCAAATTCTTTGTCCGTGGCCACTGCCCGTTCAGCTCAGAGTGCATCTACCTGCACAAGCTGCCTGCCCGCCGGCGGCTGCGGCACAGACGGCAGCGGCTGAGGGTGCCTGCTGTAAGTGAGGTGGCACATCCCGGGGCTGGGCTGGCTACCAGGAGCCCGCGGCTAATCCTCTCTCCTCTGCTTCAGGTGTTCATCCCTTCTTCCTCGGAGAGCTCTGACGAGGAGGATGAGGAGTCCGCCCTGGACTGGGCTCTTACCCTGGCCATGCTGGAGTTTGGCTACACGCGTTATGACCCCTGGACGCTTTTATTTCACCTCAGCGATTCCGACTGAGCCGTGGGGGCCACGCTGGGTCTGGGTGCTGCTGGTGGCCAGGACATGTCTCTGGGAGGCAGAAGCCTCTGCTTTTGATTGCTGCCATTGTTTTGGGGTGGCTCCAGGCTTGGGGGGTGTTGCAGGGGTGGGGTGGGATGGGGAAGCAGTGTGGTTGGCATTTATCTGTGCACCGGGGGTGACTCAGGGCACAGCCCTGCTGCTCTTGCCCTCGCCCCCTCCATGGTACCCACTCTGTGCCCGCGGGAGACCCACGGGTGGGGCTGGGCTGGTGCTGGAGGACATCTGACATCCGGGCAGCAGCGGGGTTATTGTTTTAAACTGTTTTTAGCCAAATCCGGCAATAACGAAATAAAACGAGTTGTGTAATATTACTCTTCCGGGGTCCTCTGTTCCGTGCGCTGAGGGGTCCACCCTCGGGGGGGGGAAGGAGGTGTTTGGGCTGGATTTTAAGGGCTATTTCCATAATGAGTTAGTTTTCGCGCGGTCAATTTGCGTTTCCCGGGGGAGGGACCGGAAACGGCGCGATCGGACCCGGGGCGGCGGGCGGAGCCGGTGGGGATGCGGTGACACCCGGGAGCGTGCGGTGACAGCCGTGAGTGTGCCCGGGACTGCCCGGGGGCGGGTGGCGGTGCCAGGGGCACGGCAGTGACAGGGGCAGTGCTTGGGGTCACGGAGCCACGGCGGGCGGGGTGAGCCCGGCCAGCAACGCCTCCGGGAGGGCAGCGGGGCTTGGGCTGGGGATGGAGCTGCCAGCGAAGGGTGTTTGGAGGGCTCGGAGGAGCTCCCGGTGCTCCCACCCGGTTGCGACCGAGGCCCGGTTGCGACCGCAGTGATGCTCCCGCATCCCCGGGTGGGGAGGGCGGGTAAAGGCAGCCCCCGAAGTTGATGCCGGGATCGGCACCGAGCACGGCTGGGCAGGTCCTGATCGTTCCTGCCTCCCCGGTGTGACCGTGTGCAGCTCTCCCCCGTGTGTGTGACCATGTCCGGCTGTCCCCGTGTGTGTGACCATGTCCGGCTGTCCCCTGTGTGTGTGACCATGTCCGCCTGTCCCCGTGTCTCGCAGGCGGCTGTGCATCTCCGGCAGCGATGGAGCCCCGCTGCCCGCCCTGGCTGCAGAGCTCCCCGCGGCCGTGCCGCCTGCTGCTCCACGCTCTGTCCTCCGGCCCCGCCGGGGCGATGGCCGGGCTGCGGCTGCTGCAGCGGGGTCAGCCCCGAGAGGAACCGGGGCAGGCGTTCCCCTGGCAGGCTCTCACCGCAGCCCTGTGCGCCGAGGAGCCCACGCTGGAGGGGCCGCAGGACACCCTGGCTGTGTGAGTGGGATGCGTTTCTAAAACTCGGTGTTTTGGGGGAGTTTTGGGTGTCAGGTGTGCAGTCTGGGAGAGCACATTTGCTTCCCCTGGTGTAGTGGTCCATACATGAAGTTGGGGTCATAGCAGTGACCCGCTGGTCTCCCAGCTTGTGGTGACCCACTAGTGTCCCAGCTTGTGTCTGCAGAAGCTGATGAAAGCGTTCATTGCCTCCTCATTGCTCTCTAGTGCTGTGTGACTGCTCCACGGGGCAGATTGCAGTCAGGACATGAGAATTTGCTCTGACGAGTTGCCTCTTTTTTCTCCCCTTACCCAGCAAGCCACGGCTGCTGCTGCTTCCTGTTGTGTGCCAGAGAAACCTCTTCTCCCTGCTCCTCGTGGTGCGAGATGCAGTGCCAGGGGACTGCCTTGAGCAGCTGCTCCAGGCCTTGGAGCAGCATTCCCATGTGGATCCCTGGGTGCAGACCCTGGGGAGTCTGCTGCAGCAGGGATCAAGGGCAGAGGAGGGCGTCCCACCTCCCACTCCCTTGTCTTCCTCATGCCAGCAGCAGCTGAGGGGCCTGTGCCAGAAAATTGCCCAGAAGAAACCAGAGGGGCAAAGAAGATTGAACTGGTGCTTCAGCAAGCAGCCTGGTGCCCCTGACTCTGTGCCTCAGGGTGAGAAGCGCAAGAAAGCATCGGAGGAGAGCCTGGAGTTGGACAGTGAGAGAGAGGGAAAGAGGTTGCTTCTGGAGGAGGTAGTGTTTGAGCCCCCAGGGCCCCAGGAATGTGAGGATGTGGCAGAGGAGGTGCCCAAGGAGCCTTCAGGAGACACATCTGCTCAGAGCACAGACAGGGCTGCTCCAGACAGCTCCCAGCAGGATGCAGTTGGGGAGCTCAGGAAGATTTCCCAGACAGAGCCGGCAGCAGAGGTCCAGTCCTTTGTCCAGGTACTGGGTAGGGTTTGCTCTCCCCTTCCAGCCAGTGAATGTTTACAGTCTGATTCCCATTCCTTCCTCTCGTTTCTCTCAGATGCATGGACAGAGGCTGAAAAGGCTGCTGCTGCAGGAGTCCAGTGTAAGTGGTTGCTTCTGTCCCTCTCCTGGAGCTGATGCTCTATATGAGGTCGTGCCAGGTCCTCAGAAGGGGTGGAAAAGGAGGTGGATTTCACAGGGCCAGCTGGATGGGGGTAAAAAGCCCTGTTGTCACCTCCTCTGGGCTGGGATACCAATATCTGCCTGACCCTTGCTGTATGAAGGGCAACCTGTGGGCTCAGCACTGACCCACATGAGGGGAAGAGAAGTGCCCTGGAGCTGTGTTTTCTGGGTTGGTTTGTTTGGTGCATTACTCAGGACTCTGTTTCTCTCCAGCACTCTGAGCTGAGCGCCCCACCTGAGCTGAGCATCCTGAACAGCTGCTCTCCCAGCCAGGTGAGCCCCAGCAGCCCTGCTGCGGCCACTGCGGGGGTCCTGCTGCTGTCCCTAATGTCCCATCCCTTCTGCCATCCCCAGCTCGAGGGACTGTGCTCCTTCCTCCAGCTCTCCACGTGCCCAGAGCCCTTCCTGGTGCGTTTCTGCAGCTGGCTGAGCCCTGACCTGAGCTACACCAGCGCAGCCACCCTGGCAGAGCAGCTCTTCCTGAAGCGAGTATGTGCCAGGGTGACAGAGGTTCCCTGCTCCTTGTTTCCCTCTCCACTGTCCTCACCTCCTTTCTTTTCCATCCCTAGGTCCTGTCCCTCACCCAGCCGCCTTCCCGACACCTCATGGCTGCCCTCACTTCGTTTTGCTCCATGTATTCCCATCCCTTCTGTCGTGTGCTGGTGGCTGCAGTGCTGCAGGAGCCAGGGGAAGGTGTGGTGGGCTCGTGGGAGACATGGCTACTTCTGGGAGCTGGAGAGTGGCCCCAGCTGCAGAGTGCTGTCTCCTGGGAGGTGTTTGTCACAGGGAATGTGTGTTAGGAACCATGGAGGCATGGGGCTGTTTTTTTCTGGGTGGGTGAGCACTTGGGGGTTGGGATGGGAGATGGATTTACAGATGCCTGGGATGAGGTGGGAGGGTTGGCCAGACTTGCTTCCAGCTTCATTTTTCCCAAAGGACAAATCCCATACCTCTATGACTGGAGGGCTCCTGACAGCTCCTAATGCTGGGGCCAGAACTGGTGTGAGGAGAGGGTGAACCCCAGCCCCAGTAGCATCCCCTTTTCCCAGAGACTGGTACTACTTAAACCCTTGCTGCAGATGGGCAAAGGAAACAGGATTAGGGGCACTGTGTGGTTTCTGCCTGTCCTGATCGGGACAAACACCAATGTGAAGGGGTGCCAGGCACATCCCCCATGAATTTGGCAGCCTCTGGAGGTTCTCCCCTGCTGCTTTGCTCCTGCAGGTGCTGAGCAGACCAAGCTGATGTGTGAGCTGGTGGAGGAGTGCCTGGAGCCACACTCTGTGCAGCTGGTGCTGAGGTGGGTTACAGGGCTGGCAGCTTCAGCCTCACGCCTGCCTGGATTGATCCAGCTGGCTCCAGCCATCCAGGAGCACCAGCAGGGCTGTGGGACAGCACCTTTCCTTTTCACTGTCCTTCCAGCCAAGTCTTGGAGGTGCCTTTGTCAGAGAAGCTCCTGCCAGTGCTGCAGGCTGTGCTGGGGCGGCAGGTGAGAGGCTCACCTCGTGCCACAGGTTTCCTTGCTGACTCCAGCAGTGCTGGAGCCAGGATCAGCTCTCCTACCCTCTCCTGGGTCTTTTCCAGGAGGTGCTGCCCCCTGAGCTCTTGGATCTCCTGGTCCTGACTCTGTGCCAGCAGGCCCCAGCCTTTGCCATGTCACTCAACTACGCCAAGCTGGTGACGGCTGTGCTCACGGTGTATCAGGGCCAGGTGAGTGAGGCCAGGCTTGGCTCCTGCTGAGCCACCAGCCAGGGCTGCAGCCAGCCAGGGGCCTGGCCCAGGGGTCTGGGGTGGGCTCCTGGCAGAGCAGGACCCTGGGCCAGGGCTCTGAGCTCGTGCTGTCTCCATGCCAGGTCACTGCAGCTCACCGGAGCAGTCTGGCTGCCGTCCTGGATCGGAGCAACGCGGCGCTGAAGAAATCACTGCAGGCTGTGCTGGAAGGGGCCAGGTGAGGTGGGGACAGGGCTCCCTGCCTTGGAGGATGGCAGGCTCTGCACCCTGGGCTGCCCTGGGGATGGGCAACCAGCAGGTGCCACGGCTGCCATGCCAGAGCTGTGCCAGAGCCACGATGGAGCTGTGCCATTGTGTGCATGGCAGCGGCTTTCCTCCTCTGGATTTCTGTCTTCTTTTCTCAGGTGAGCACCAAAGGGGATCGTGAGGTGACAGCTTCCTTGCATGGAGGACACTCAGCGCCCAGGATCTCCTGGCAGCATCTGCTGTGAGGGGGCTCTTGCTGGGCAGTGCCATCCCAGCCCCCACACTCCCTGGGGCTCAGAGGTGTCTTGGTTGAACAATTAATGTGTTTCCAGATGTTTCTGTGTCTGTTCTCCCTCGGGCCCAGCCACGCTCAAGGAGGTGACCCAGCCTTCCCATGGTGGTGGCAGGCAGGGCTGTGGGGGTCAGGCAGGACACAACCCATGGAGGAGTGTCTAAGTTCTTACTGCCCAAAACACGTCACTGAACCAGGACAGACATTGAGGCTGCATGAAGTTGATAATTCTGGACTTAGTTCACTGTCATGATTTTACTTTGGCTCATTCTGAGGCAAGAGCTCTGTGCACATCCACATTCCTGCACTGTCCACTCCTTTCAGAGTGGTGCAGGCTGGGCTGCTGCTTTGTGTATGTGATCTGCTGGGATTTACAGACCTCTGGATGCAGGAGAGTGGGATTTAGCTGAATTCCAGCTGAATTTAGCTGGAAAACTTGAATGTTCTGCTTTAAATCCACCTTTCTTTCCTGTTTGCCAGGCCTGCAAGGGGCCCTGCTGTGTGTGACACGTTTCTGGTGATAATGACACTTCTCATTGCCCTAATAGAAAGTGCTTGCATAGCATGACTCTGCTCAAACTTCTATCCTGTATTCTTCAAAATACCCGCTGAAAACCTCATCTAGGCACCTCCTGACCTGAGAACTGGGAAGAAAAGGATGGGAAAGAGTGGATAAAGTGGTAGTGCTAGGGTTTTAATGGAGGTTTTGAAGAATTGCATACTTCAGGAGCTATTTAAAAAGCCATAAACACCTACAAAGGGAGAAGGGGAATTACAACATGCAAGTGTGACATGTGACTGCTTCAGGTTTGCTTACTAATGTTTACATCCAGCCAGAGGAAGGAAACTCTGAACCATTAGGTGACACTCTTAAGGCTGAGAGCACAGATTTCTTTATATAAGAGTCTCTTAAGCTATTTTAGGTGACAGAGGACTGATGAGGCTTCAAAGTCCGCATTAGCTGGAGGACAGAAACCTCCAGGGAGCCAGATTGTTGATGTGTTTGCATTCCAGCGAGTTAGTGGCTGAGTATAGTGAAGCTATTGTAGGGCTGCCCAAAATATGACATAAATAGAAATTGTGCCATGATCATCAAGGTCTAAGCCTGCTCTTCTGGCTTTATTAGGTAGCAGGCTCTGATCTTTGCAGTTTCCCTGCAGAGCTTCTACCAAGTGACCTCGGTGTCATTGTCCCCAGTGGTTGTCACATGGAGATGGCCACTTGTGAAAAGAGCCTTCTTAGCCCTGGTTTTGCTCTTGGCTGCAGCCTATTGTGTGCTGTGGGTTCCTCAGAGGTGTAGATGCAGATAATAAATCATGTAAGGAGAACTGGGAGCAAGCCCTGGAGACACTGCACTTGCTGGTGGAAGAGTGCTAATATGGAGGTTGGCAGCACCGGCACAGAAAGTTTACTTTTGACTCCTCTTGACCCTCTCAAGAACTTTAAAACCCATCCTGAGCACTGCAGAGAGGTGGATGCAGCATAAAACATCAGTCACATATTATAGTTCAGCAGAACCTTGGCCAAGGGTGGCAGGAGTGCCAGGACTGGCTCTGTCCTTGTCCTGATTTAACAGTGGTGTTGGTGGAGGGAACGGTCTGGAGCTTTGTCTGAGACCTTTCCTAGGCTGGAGGTAGAAGGCAGATTGTGATTTTCAGCCAGTTTACTTGTGATACTTGACAGTGGTTCCTTACCTGCTTCCTTTTCTGTTTATAGAGTTACTTCCTCCATGGTACAGAGGGAAATTCACTTTCTGGCCTAGTAGTCCTTGGGGCTTTTTTTAAAGGAAATTTATCATATGCAATTGCATGGGTTGTCTATCCCCTCTGCTGCCTTCATGTCCTCCACAGTGATTTTTTAACCAGTTTCATGGTGATCCCTCCACCCCCAAGTGCCATGGTGGGGCTGTGATCAGGCAGCAGAGAACCTCTTTGGGGTGGGCAAAGAGGCATGGGGTCAGGGGGTGTTAAACACCAGACAGAGGTAACTGTGTGTCCAGTGACAGCCTGTTAATCTCCTGTGTATAATCCCCAACATGCTGATGCAGTTCTGCCTGAAAACCTTGGGGCTGTGACACCCAACTGTGAGGCTGAACTGCTCTTGGGGAGGCTCAGCAATATTTATTTTTTTAACTTGGGATTTACAACTGAATAAAGAGAAAGAGCGCTTTTCCTTCTCATCTCTCTGGGATTTTTGGCCAACAACTTTTTAATCATAAGAAGAGAATCATATTGTCTCTTGGGTAGCCTGGTGGCTGCCAGGTCCCTGTCAGCTGGGGAAGCCAGGGCCACAGAAAAGTGAATTTGAGGGAGGGCTGGGGTGCTGCTTTGTGGTTGGGCCCCTGCACAGACCTGTAAATCATGCTTGCCACATCAGTGGTAGCAGCCAGTGTCAGTCTGAGCAGCTTTCTTCCAAGAAGTGGATAATCCAGATGACCACACTGACTGTGATCTGAGCTCCAGCTCAGCTTCAGCAGCCCTGGAAGATGCTGTCGCTGTAGCTGCTGTGAGGGACCTCGCTGGAAGGAGGACAGGGGACAAAGCCAGAGCCTGCAGCCACGTGCTGTCACTCACCACTCTGGGCAGGAGATCTCCCAGCAGGGTCTTGTTCCTCCCCGCTGAACAGGTCTGTGTGAGGGGAACTGGGCTGCTTTTCCTTGTTTGAGGTTCTGTGATACCTAGATTGCAGTCACAGTTTAGATGCTCCCAGGTTAAAAATAAGAATGCCTGAAAATCCCTGCATGCTTTTAGTAAATGCTTCTAGAGGCTCTTTGAACGGGATGGTTTGGGAGCAGGGGCATTGCCTCTTGTTAATCCTCCCCTGAGTGTGGGAGGGAATAAAGGCACCAATGGTGGCCTTGGCTCTGTGTCTCCTGACAGGACACCAGAGCAGAGCCCATAGAGCCTGACCTGCTGCCAGCTGCTGCTCCCAGGGAGGAAGCTGGGGCTCTGCAAAGGTGTCCATCCTCCACTCCCCTTGCTTTGTAACCCCTGGAGCCACACTCTGGGCTCACTCTGGCAGGTGGGGCAGAGGCCAGGTGGTGCTGTTTGCCCTCTCAGGGCTTGAGAGGTCTGCAGACACCAAAGGGTCCATTGGGGTCCCTGGGCGTGGTGGGGACAGCAGGTGCCTCCTGGTAGTGCTGAACATCGAGTCCGACTCGGGGTAAGCTCATTAGGGGAAGAAAGCGGCTTTAGAGGATGTGATGGATTTGAGCAAAGGGATTGGGGTGGGGATGGGGCAATGGGGGGAAGGCTGGGGGGAAGGTGGGGCTGCTGAGAGGGCCAGGAGGGATGGGGATCCTGGGCAGAACAGCTTCCCTGCATCACCAAATAAGATGCTACAGGAGGTCCTCGTCACCCATCCTGGTTCAGCCTGGTGCTGTGCCCCCCATGAAAGCACAGGGGATCCCCCATCCCTCCTGAGCGCCACCACCCTGCCCTGAGCCTCCTGCCAGGGCCATGCTGGGGCTCAGCTCTGCCCTGCTCTGCAGAGGCACGGAGGGAGCAGCCCTGCTCTTCCCCAGCTCTGTCACCTCCCCGGAGCGGCTGCAGGGTCTGGCTGGCCCCGCACCAAAAGCAGAGGTTTCCTGGCCACCTGCAGACCACTCTGCCCGCCCTGGCCCGCGCAGGAAGCTCCCAGCCGCTCTCATGCATCTCCTTTAAAGGCCTTCTCTCCTCGGGCTCGCCCCTGGCAGCTCCGGCTGCCGCAGATGCGGTGGCTCTGCCCTGCGGGGAGGCTCAGCCGCGGGCAGCGAGCACCGTGCGGGGCTCCGGCACCCCCGACTGCTGCCACGCCGTGTCCCCTGAGCCCCTCCCGGGGCTGATGGGGGCCCAACAGAGCTGAGTGCCGGCTCCGAGCTGGGTGGCCCCAGCATCTGCCTTCGGCTGCTTGAGAGGAGTTCAGGCAGGTAACGATGCCCCGGGGAGCGTTTGGTTGTCGCCGAGTTGAGGGAAAGCGCCCGGTCTGGCTTCCCAGGGGGTTCCTTATGCTAAACCAGCTGCGTGCCTCGTATCTTTTCCATCTGCAACACAAAGACAAGGAGCGAGCGTCTGTGAGGCTGTCAGAGCAGTGGGAAAGCAGCAGCCTGCAGGGTCTGCCGTGGCTGTGATGGATTGAGCACTTTGCAGCAGCGACCAGCCCTCCGAGGACTCTGATGCTCGCTGGTGTGATGAGTTTGGCTGATTCCTGCTGCCTGGGGGCTCCCGAGGCCCTGGGTGGAGGTGTCAGCGACAATTCCCAGTGTATAGGTGTGAAACGGGCTGGCTTTGACAGGTGCCAAGTGCTGCTTTTTACACCTTCATCAGGGCTGAGCAGCTCTGGGAGCTGGGTGATGGCCTTGCTTGGTGCTGGGGTGGCCTAGACTGAGCTTGGCCAAGCACATGAGGCTTCTCTGTCCCCTTAGACCTCTCCTGCATCTCCTGTCCTAGACAAAAAAATTCCCCTTTTGTCCCATATGTGCCTCCGAGGAGTCACTGTGGGACAGTCCCTCCTGCACAGCGACTTTGCCCTGGGCTGGGAGATGGATTCTGTGGACTTTCTGCATCTTTCATTCTTTAAACATTGGAAAACAGCTTAAATGAGTTGCCCACGCTCCTTTAGACTTGGAAATCTTTTATGTTTGTCTCTCTGGGAGCTCGGGGATTGCCCTGTCTGCAATCCCACTCCGCACTGGGTACTCGCACTGTTTGGTGGCTGCAGATTTACCTCCCGCCATGGAGACGACCCAACATCACAAACCCAAAACGAGGATTGCCCCGGGGGAAGGAAATGGGGGTGGCAGGCAGGAAAGTCCACCCTCAGCACTGCCCAGAAATGAGGCTTGTATTGAATTTCTCATTTGCCTCGCTCCATGCCCGCCCAGATCCCACCAGCCTCCTCCTGAATCCCAGTGGGTCCTCCCCACCTCTTTTCCCACAGATGCCTCCACGCTAAGCAGAGGAGCTCGAAGCTCCTGCTGGGTGAGAAAACGCTTTAAAAATATAACATTTAGAGGCGTTCTCCATCTGCGCGCAGCTAATGTGGGTCTCTCACGATAGGTGTGCTGGTCCTGGAGCCTCTGCACTTCACAGATGAAGCCACTCGAAGGGACCTCGCTGGGACAGGGGGAGGAGGAGGCGCAGGGACAAGCCCAGGGGCGCCGGCGGCGACAGCGGCAGAGGACAAGCTGCCGACCCAGCCCCTCACCTCTCAGGTATGTCCCCAAAAAGCTCACCCAGTGGCTCTTGGGGTGCTAGTAAGGATGGGACAGCAATGGCAGCACCAGGGCAAGGAGCACTGAGCATCGTTTTGGCATGGTGGCTCTTTCTCCTGCAGCCTCTCAGGCTTGCTGGGAGGTGAGGGAAAAGCCCTGTTGTAGCCCTTTCCAGACCCAGGGGTAAAAGTTTGGGGGTTCAGACCCTCTCCCAGGGCACCACTGGGCTCTTTGCACAGCAGCCGCTGTGTCCCCGCACGCTGGTGACCTGCCATCCCCGCTGGCCTCCAGCATCCCGTGCAGCAGGGATGCTACAGAGCTGCCAGACTTTCTGGCACCCAGGACAGGGTTTTGGGGTGATGAGCCCATCCCAGTGCGCTTTTAGGGGGGCCTGCCATCCCCGTGCGGGTGATGTGAGATGGTGCCTGGGCTCTGTCGGCAGCTGGGTTTGTTGTGATGCTGGAAGAGGCAGTGAAGTCCGCTTGGCAGCCAGGGCAGAAAGAAAAAAAAATAAAAAAAGGCAGTGCTGAGGCAAAGCACGGCAGTGGGCTGGTGACTCATTGCTGGCTGGAAACGGCTTCGGCGGGTCCTCTGTGGCGGCTCTGCGGCGGCAGGAGGGGCAGGAGCGGAGGGGGTGGCTCGCCCGGGGTGCAGCGGGACGGGGACGGAGCAGGCTGCGGAGGATGCTCGGGAAGGACCCAGGTCCGGAACAGCCCCACCGAGGGGGCTGGGGGAGAGTTGGGGGTGAAATGTTGCCCATGCTTCCTGAGTTTCTTTAGGGTTTACCCGGGATTCCCTCCACAGGGAGCAGCAGGCAGAGCTGCCCGGGCTCCTCACATCTCCGGATGAAGGTAAGGGCAGCCTGGGGGAAATGGGGTCAAAAGGGTGGGTTTTCCACGCTCCCTCCCTGAGCAGCAGGAGGATGTCCCCTGGCCTGGCAGCACCTGCCTGCAACCCCTTCAAGCCCCGGGACCCCATTCCCTAGATTTGCCTCAGCAGCTGCCACCCACCCTCTGCACCGGATCCCTTGCCCTCCTCCCCCTGCCCTGGCTCAGTTTAGCTGCAGCTCCCTTAATCCCACAGGGATATTTTGGGGAATACCTGCCAGCTCATGTCCCCTGGGAACCTGCAGGCTGCAGAAGTGCCAGTGAGGCTTTTGGGGGTCTCTCCTGATGTCAGGCTGGGGAGAGGGCTCTGCTGCCCAGCTCCACCGCCCTCTCTGTCTCCAGGCAGGATGAGCAGTCCCCAGGGACACCCAGATGGAGTTTTGGCCAGGAGCGAGCAGAGCGTGGAGCAAGTCAGCAAGGTGAGAGGGAGTGCAACAGGTGGGGGGACCTTTCCCTCTCTGGTCCCTCGGGCTCAGCCAGGCCCCCAGCCCCTCTGTGCTGGGCTTTTCAGGATGCTGTGCAGCACCTGGGAGAAGTTTTCTCCAACAGCACCTTTGTGCCTCTCAGGAGCCAGGCAGGGCCATGCAGGAGCAGGCTGTGCACGCTGGGGACAGTGACAGGACAGAACAAGGTAGGTGAGCCCCCATCCCACATCCCAGCCAGGTCCCCTTTGGGGAAGGCTTGAAGTATTTGGGGACGAGTGTGGGAGCAACGTGTTCTGATGGGGGTCATCTCCCTTGGTGGGGACATGGGGAAGGGGACATTGGCCTAAAGCCAGGGACCTAAAACCCCCCCTGGTGCTGGGGGAAGGATTGGTATGGTTCCACAACATGGCCACCTGCTCCCTGCCAAGACAGGAGGGCAGAGGGACGAGGGAAGGCCAAGGGGAAACCCTCACATGTGGTCTCCTGTGACCTCACTGCTGTCCTGCAGATGCAGAAACCCTGGAGGAGCCACTGCTGAGTCTCCCCAGTGAGCTCTCAGTGTTGGACAGACTAGGCTTGCACAGGTAAGAGCAGTGAGCACCTGCATCCCTCCGGGGACTGCAGGACAGGGGGGTCCCAGGGCACAGCACAGTTCAGAGATTGCACTTTCCTCCTTTTCCATTGCGCAAGAGTTGCTGTCCACACAATGGGCACTTGGCTTCCCACTTCTCGTGGTAGCTGGCACCCCTGGGAGCAGAACAAGGGCATTTTCAGCATGCAGCCCCCATGATGCCTCCATCCCTGACAGCACTTCTCTTTCTGCAGGGTGGCTTTGACAGAGCAGGATCTGGAGGTGAGGGCTGCTGGGGGCCACGGGTGGGCTGGGGAAGGGGGACACAGGGACGGACACCTTGCTGGCTCACAGTCCCATGGCAGTGCCCTGCTCCTTCAGGCACCGCAGTCCCCTGGCAGCCACCTTATAAACCCTTCCCCAGAGATGCTTTTGGCATTTGGAGGCAGCTGCATTTCCACGAGTCTGTCCTCTGTGTGCCCAGCAATCCCACAAAGTGCTCTGCAGCTGTTGAAGAGCGCCCTTAGCCGGGGAGGCAGCAGGAGCCACACTAATAAAAATAATTTCCCTGCGAGTGCCAGGGCTGAGTCAGGCTCAGCCGTCAGCCGGGACCCGCAGCGAGGGCTGGCGTCTGCCTGGCTCGTGCTCTTGCCAGGAGGGCTCAAGATTTCCATGCATTATTGGCTGCCTGGGGGATGTGTCTCCTCGGGCTGGCATCTCAAGGGACTGTCCCCAGCATGCAGCAGCCTAGTGGGTGCTGGGACAGGGCAAGTGCTAATTATCTTCAGCACTGCTCTGTTTGGTGGCACGCTGGGAGGTCTGTCTGTGCCTTGGGGACAGCAGCACGTGGCCCTGGTGGCTTCCCTTCTGCCCCCATGTCCCACCTCTCCCCTCCCCATCCCACAGGCAGCCTTTGCCCACCTCGCCCTGGCTTTTCGCTGCGACATGTTCACCTTGCAGCAACGGGTGCAGGTGGAGAAACGGGCACGGGATGCAGCAGAGGAGAACATCCAGGAGGAGCTGGGGCAGTGCCGAGCTGTCCTGGAGGTAGGTGGGCACCAGGGTAAGGGGCTGGCACGTGCTGGGAACATCCAGCCCCAGAGGGGTTTGGACAACTCAAAGTCCAGCTCCAGCAGCTCCATCCTTTCCCCCCACAGAGGCTGGGCCAATCCTGTGCCAATGC
This sequence comes from Entomyzon cyanotis, assembly GCA_024500445.1. Taxonomy (NCBI): domain Eukaryota; kingdom Metazoa; phylum Chordata; class Aves; order Passeriformes; family Meliphagidae; genus Entomyzon; species Entomyzon cyanotis. The sequence continues at coordinate 2,967,516 of JAKEPQ010000908.1, read as the reverse complement.
AGGCTGCAAGGAGACGCTGGAGCAGCTGCAGCACAACCTGGCCGTGCTGTCAGCGGCTGTGGAGAGGGCAACCAGCGCTGCAGAGAAGCTGGGGGCTGTACACCAGGTCTGTGAGCAGCCAGGGCTCCCTGCCAGGGTTGGGACTTATGCAGGGTGCTGTGGCTGGGCTTGGGGACTCATCCCTGGGCTTGCTGGGGTTTGTCCCTCCTCCTTGTGGTGCTGGCCTTGACCTCATGTTTGCCCTTGCCAGGGTGCAAGGGATCCATCCGCCTGCCCTTGGGAGCAGGAAGGGGATGCATCTGCACTCCCTGGGTGGAGGCAGCATGGGATGCACAGGGAGGGACTGGCAGACACCTAGCTCCTTTAGGTGGCCCTGACCCCCATCCTGCCTGGCTGCAGGAGGCCCGGATGAGCCGGGCAGCAGAGGTGATGGTGCAGCACGTGGAGAACCTGAAGCGGCACCACATGCGGGAGCACGCGGAGCTGGAGGAGATGAAGCGCCTGATCCAGCAAAACTCCCGCAACCGGCAGCTGGCGGAGACCCAGGGTGAGGTGGGCTCTGCCGCCGGGTTTGCACGGAGCAATCCTGTAGGATTTGGTCCCCAGGCCCTCTGGGGGGTCAGTGTGACCCTGCGCCGCAGAGCCAGTGGGGTGTGCGAGTGAAGGATTGGTGGGGAACAGCTGATGGGGTGGTGAGGGGAGCAGCTGGTGACAGTTGTGAGGGGACAGTGGGACAGCAGATCAGCGTGGGAGCAGGTGCTGGTGGCTGGAGAGACATAACCCAGCTGGGAATGCGGGGCAGTGGGGCCCCCTGCACAAAAAGGACTCTGTCCATGAACACCCAGCCCCACACGTGCCACTGCTGTGCATGTGGCCAGGACCCCCTGCCAGAGGGGACACAGAGCACATGGCCAGGACAGCTTTCAATGGGAAAGAGTTTGTGACTGTCTGTGCATCAGCCCCATCTTAGAGCTGGGGGATGATGTAAGGCAGCTTCTCTTTGCTCCCAGATGATGTGGAGCCACGGCTGAGACCTCACCCCCTGAAGAGAACTTTCCAGCAGGTAACTGATCCTAGTTCAGAAGTGTCAGAGCCACTGCCATCCCATGCTCTGCTGCCCTCCCTCAGCTGGCTGTCCCCACACACCTGGTAGTCCTCAAGCAATGCCACTCCAGCCAGCTGCTTGCTGCAGAGAAGATCTGCTGGAAGTGCTAGGATGGGGCAAAATGTAGGTGCAGCCTCAGGGGGCTATGGGGTGACAGAAAGGGTGCCCAGCAAGCTGGGGGCTGCCTGTCCAAGAGATCTCAGGCAGATCCTTCTTCCATTGCAGGGTCATAGTGCAAGAGCCACAGGCTTGGCTGCTCTCTAGCACCAGCTTGAATTCAGCACTGATTCCCCAGTAGCTCAAGACGTAGAGGAAGTGCTTAGGCAGCCCCACCAGCATGGATTGCAGCAGCAATGACAGGCACAAATCTCTTGGCTTTGACCTTGCCTGCCTTTCCGACTTCCCCTCATAGCAGCAGGGCCAACAGGAGTTGGCAGTGTCCCTTGGTGTCCCTGCTTGTGCTGGGGAGGTGATGGGGAAGGAAGAGGTGAGAAGCAGCCACACTGCTCACCCCAGCCCCTCTGTTGCAGGGGTCTGCCCGCCGCAGAGTCAGCATCGCCGTCATCCCCAAGCAGCTCTTGGTAAGGATGTGTTCAGTGGGGACAGTCAGCAGCTGTGTCCCCAGGCTCGGTGCTGCCAGGGCTCTGGGTCCCCACTGATGCTCCCACCTTCGATGCCCAGCCAGGTGCCAGCCCTGAGAGCCGAGCAGCCCCAGCAGGTGACCCGGAGCCACAGGGGGCCCAGCGCTGGCCCAGCATCCAGAGGTAACTGCGCTGGGTGGCCGGGCAGCCATGGCACTGCCACTGGCCCACATGGGACACCACGAGCCTGTCCTCTCCCTCCCCAGGAGTGAACTGGAGCCACAGGGCCAGGACAGCACTGTGACCGGGAAGCTGGCAGCCGAGGCAGATGGCAGAGGCCAAAGCACAGGGGACGAGGAGCCAGAGCAGCTTGGGCTGACGTGAGCAGCACCCTGAGTGTGCCCAGCATCCCTCTGTGGCTGCTGGCCTCTCTGTGGTCCCCAGGCGGCCAGCACTTGGGAAGGGGGCTGGGGGATTTAGGGATGGAAGGCTGGGATGTTTCTTGGCTGCCTCAGCTCAACCCTGCTGTGCCCCAGTTTTGTCTGTGAATTGAGGGCTGCCCAGGCCCTCGCCAGGCTTGTTGCACTTGGGTTTGTAAAAGGGCCAGTGAGGTTTGGGGCTGAGTTAAACACCCTCCTTGTGCCCAGCTGGGGTGGATGCGGGATGTGCTCTCTCCCATGAATGACAAGTGTCCCTTGTCACCTTCTCCCCAGGTCCAAGGGGTCTGCAGCGGAGCTGTGGCGTCCATGGCTCTTCTTCCCACAGCACTACTGGGTTTTCTTCTGGCTGCTTCTCCTGAGCATTGCCTTCCTCCTCGTCGTCCGTGTGCTGGAGTTGCAGCGGCTGCACTCTGCAGCATCATCCAAGGCCTAGCTGAACCAGGGAGGGGAGCTGGGAGGCATTGCTGCTCCTTCCCCACACCCTAACACACCAAAAAACTAGAATAAAATGGGACGAAAAATGGGGGAATTGTAATGACAGAGCAGGGGCAACATCCTCTGGTAGGATCTATGGTATAGTTGGCACCTCCATATAAGCATGAAGGGTTCAGGGAGCTGCAGCAGCTCTCACTGATGCTGTGAGTTGCCTGTTCTCAGCACACAGAGGGGTGCAGGTGTGCCCTCACCTGTCCCCTGTGCTGGGGACAGACCAGGCGCTGCCCACAGCCGTGGGTCAGCATTAGAGCCATGTCCCTCGGTGCCACCACGTGCCCTCAGTCCCTGCTGTAATTCAGACCTAACTTGCTGCTGCCCGGGGGCCAATGCTGGGGCTGGAAGGTGCAGATCTGTGTCCAGCCTTTCCCACGGCGCCACAAAGTGCTCACAAACAGAGGGAGCTGTTCCTGATGCCTGAGAAAAAAGCACTTGGTTTGACTCAGCCGCCCCGTTTCCGTGTCCACCCCAGCCTCTCACGGCCCTGAAACACGGGTGGGCTTCACTGCATCCACACCCAGCAGCTTTGCAGGGACCAAAACCAGTGTGGGGTTCTGCACCAGGATCCCTAGCAAGAAGCCCCAGGGGGCTGCAGAAGAGAGGGAGTGAGGTGCTGGGCTGCTCACCCTGCTCGCCGTAGCCGCCGGCAGTGCCGCGGGTGACTCAACGGTGGCCAACGTAGCCAACGCCCCTTTGCTCGCCCCGTGTCCCTGAGTCACCGTCCACAGTCTTGTGGCAAGTTGTCCCCATGCGTCACAGCACGCGAGCCTCTCGCTGTGACAGCCGTCCCAGGACATGACAAATGTCCAGCGGCACCCCGAGGACATCGCCACCAGAAACCCCAAAAAGCATCGGGCCAGCAGCGATCTTCGGTGACCCCGGGGGCTTCCCCCTCCCGCCCCAAGGTACCTTTACCCCACTGGGATCACTCCCACCAGAGGGAAATATAATCCCAGGAGTTTCCGTGCGAGCTGTGGTGGTCGGGGTCGTCCGGAGCTGGCACTGGGTGGGTCCCCTCGCCCCGGACCCGCCGGTGTCCCCAACTCCCTCCTGGCCGCTTTCTGCACAGCGGCGGGGGCGGGACGAGAAGAGGTTTGGCTTCGTCACCCGAATCTTTTTGTTTGCCTGGCGGAAAGTCTGGTTTCTCACCCTAAAATACAGAAAAACCCAGCTGGGGTTGCACTCCTCCCGCTCTTCCAAACCTCCCGGCGCAACATCTGCAGCGCGGACCGCCCCTCTCCCGGCACCGCCCGGCCCGGGTCCCCCCGGCCGCGGGGGAGGGTCGGGCAGGCGAGGGGAGGGGAAGGCCGAGGAGGGGAGGGCAAAGGAGAGGAGGGCCGGGCCGGTCGGCAGCTGCTGCTTGCGGAGCCGGAGCTCGTTTCCTGCTCGCTGTCGTCTGGCTGCGCCCAGCTCCGGTCCCTACCCACGCCCCAGTCCGTGCCTCAGTTTCCCCCTCCGGGGGGCTGTGGAGGTGAGTGGGGGGGTGGGGATGGGCAGAGCATCCCTGGGCGCGGGGGGATCAGGGCTCTGCTGCCCCCCGGCCCCGTGTCCCCCTGCCCGGTGCCAGCATCCCGCCGGCCGCTCCCCTCCGCCCGCCTGGCCGGGAGCATCGCTGCGCAAGGCGGGGACAGGGTGACAACACCGAGGGGTGATTCTGCGGGGCTGGGGAGGGCTCAGCCCCCCCGAACCCCTGTCCTGCGAGTCCCTGGGACGCTCCGTGGCAGGGTAGTGCTTTTCTCCGGCTGACCCCTCGCCCGGAGGCAGCGGGGTCCCCTAGCTCCATCCTCGCTGTTTTCCCCCCAGTCCGTGACCTCTGCTGCCCCTGGGACAAAGGGAAAAAAATAGCAGTCCCTGCTCCTGCTCCTCCCCAGTCCATTCCCAGAGCCACCAGTGATCCCAGTGATGAGTAGCATGGGGTGGGAAGAGCTTTGCTAAGATCCCTGAGGGATGCTTTGTGGCATCATCGTGAGGATGTCTCTGGTTTGGGGTGAAGGGGAAGCAGGAGGAAGAAAAGGATGTGGTGTGTGAAGTTTGCCTGTGACGAGACTTCCTCTTTTTACCAAAATTCAGCTGCAAGAGGCAGGTCCCTCATGGGGCTGGTGCTGGGCAGGGGGCAGGCTGAGCAGCAAAAATAGGGGGGCACGGTTGCTGCTCCCCAAGTGTTGTCTGTGCCCAGGGCTCCCTGGGATGTGGCCAGGCTGTGGTGTGTGGATCCCTGGCAAAAGGCAATGCAGGTTTGTCCCCTCTGCTCAGCCCTTCTCCCCATAGCTCCATGCTGGGGTGTTCTCAAGCACCCACATCCCTGCCTCAAACCAAAGGAGCTGACAGGGATTTTTCCCTCCCTCCAAGGGTTAAAACCGACCCAAATCAAGGCAAGTTTCTGCAGGATTGGCCAGGGTGGTCTCCCTGCCCAGTCCCACCTCTGGGATGTTTCTCCTGAGCACAACACTACATTGTAAGAGCTTCCAGTGCCTTCAACCCCTTCCTGGCAGCCTCCCAGCTGCCCTTTGAAAGCAAGGGCTTTGGCCAAGCTGTTGGGTGGTCACTGAAACTCTCCATCCTGCCCACTGGCCTTTTGCTGGAAGGGCTTTCGTGGGGTCCATCCCAGCTCAGCAGCCTGGCCCGCAGTCTCCAGGCTGGATCCCAAATCCGGAACAGCCCGTCCACACTGCTGAAAATCCTCCCATCTTTCATTAGCTCTGGAGCCGTGTCCTTTCCCACCCCATTTCCATGTGCCTGGAAGACACGTGAGCTCCCAAGCAGCTTCCCCCACCTTCTCCCAAGAGGCTGCATCTCTGCATGCAAGGGCAAGGGGAGACCCTGGCCTGCAAAGCAGGATGGGGTGTCCCTGCTCCAGGGGTGCTCCCCATGTTCCAGCCCTGGTGTTGTGGGTTTGGGGACACCCGGGTGATGTCCCCATAGGCATGTCTGCAGCCAACCAAAGCAGATGAGTCAGGGCTGGCTGCAACCCCCCGCTCCTCCCTCCTGCTTGCAGAACACTGTTAAGGGAAGAAATGTGAAAGGCTTTGATGGGGAGAGCAGAGGCAGCCTGGTTCAGATTGTGCCCTCCTTCACTCCCGCTGGCATTTGTGGGCTGAAAGCTGTGTTTCTGCATCAAACCTGCAGGACCTGAGTTTTCCTAGGAGTTTCTGACCTTGCTTGCAGTTGTCGGGGTTTTGAGTGTGCCAGAGTGCTGGCAGGATAATCCTTTTTGTAGGAAACTGTGTAACACAAGGCTTGTTGTTCTGCCTCCTCCGAGCCTCCCTGCCAAAGAGTAGGGGCTGGAAAGCTTTCCCAGGCAGCACGCTCCCCTGGAATCATGTCCAGTGGGAATCAAGGCCGAGAGATGGGTTTTTTCCAGAGCCAGGAGCTGCTGAGGGTGGAGTACATGCTTCTAGCCTGTGCAGCTGCCTTTGCCTCATCTCCCCGTGGCTGCTGTGTGGTGACCTTGGCAGGTGCCACTGCAGTGACATGAGCTCCTGGGGGACAACCCATCTGCATGGGGCACTGGTTCCTGGCCAGACAGTGCTGCCTGGGCAGCCTTTGTGGCAGAAAGATGAGTGGCTGGTGGGACAGCACACCTGCACTCTCTGGAGAGGTTTGCAGCGCTGCCTGAGTTTCCCCAGGCTCATCCTGTCCCGCTAGCAGCACTCAGGGGAAGAGGAGAAATCTGTCCCCAGGTCTCACAGCCCTGCCACGTCCTCTGTCCCCACGCTACCACTCTGACGGGTGCCAACCCCTGCTCTGCCCCTCTGGGTGCCTTATCAATGTCTGCCCAGGAAGGAAGTGGTTAAAATGCCCGGATTTCCTGACTGTGATGCTGGAAGGGAAGGTGACTTGCAGAAGAGGTTGGAGGGAAGGTGACCTGCAGAACTGCTTTGCGAGGCACGTTCTGGTGTCGGGAAAGCCCTGAGTGAGACTGAACTTGAAATCCAGCTAGAAGTCAGTCTTACCAGCCAAAATTTCAACCCACGCTTAAATAACCCCTTTCCCCTCCCCCTCTGCCACCAGCCCCGTCCTCCTGAGGGCAGCTTAATTTATTCATGGCATCCTTGTCCCACTCCAGAGGTGGCCGCCACCTCCCGGGTGCTGCCACGTGCCCACGATAGCACTCGTGGCGAGAGGGCAAAGAGCGGTGGTTCAAAGGTAGGAGCTCTCCGCCTTCCCGAGCTTTCCCACCGGATCCTCCTTGGAGCACCGCGGCTCTGCCTCCTGCTTTGCTGGCCTGGGGGAGCCTTTCACAGCCCCGGGGCTCGGCGACAGTGGCCGGAAAGGGCGAAACTTTGTTCTTCGTGCTCGGGCTGGCGAGACAGAGGATGGCACAGGCTGGTGCTGGGGGCACAGAGCCGAGAGTAGGAGACAGAGGAAAGGAGTGCTGGTCCCCTGGGAGATGCCAGGGGGTTTTGGGATGCCCAGGGGGAATGTGCTGCACTCCTCCTCCCACGGCTTCCTTGGCATGATGGATGGGGCTGTTTGTAGGGTAATTTGACTTTTATTTGGTTTCCTCACCGGTGCTTCCTCTGTGCTAATCTGCTTCCGCCCGCCCCAGGAGTGGTGGAAGGGGTGGTGGGGGAAAAAGTCACCCCACTCCAGCTGCAGAAGCCAGGCTGGCGGGATGGATCCAATCCTGCTCCCTCCGGCCCCAGGGCTGGTCTTGCTGGTTTTTGCAGCAGCTCTGGCTGATTCCTAAAGCCAGAACTCCTTCCCATCCCCCCGTAATGAGGCCGGGGCTGAAGAGGAAGGAAATGGTATCTTTGCTCCAAAACAACTCGCCCTGCTCTTGGCTGTTGCAGGTACACGCTGTATGGAGGAAGCCACTTACAGCTGCCACAGCCCTCTCCATCCCCTCCCCTGACGCCACCGTGGCAGGGTGACACCGTGGCTCTCTGGGTGCAGCATCCGGGGACGGTTCCACCAGCCTCTGCCAAAGTGCCCCAATTTTGGCAGTGCCATCACCACCCGACAGCACCTGCAGCTGGGAAAGCTGGCACTGAGGCACCAGGTCTGGCATCAGACGCGTTTGGGGGTGGGGATCCGGGAGGGTTCCCTCCCTGCTGACCTCTGCTGTCCCTCTGCCAGGCTTCTGGGTGACACGGGATGAGTGTGCCGGCCGACGAGCCGGGCAACCCGGCCCATGCCATCTTCGAGAGGTTCCTGCGTGCTGGGCAGTGCCAGGAGGTGCTGGGCTGCTTTGTGGAGCTGTGCCAGCAGCTGGGGCTGCAGGGCAGTGGGCTGCAGCTCTACCACGGCCTCAAGGCTGCCCTCAACTACTGGAATGCCAAGGCCCTGTGGAGCAAGCTGGATAAGAAAGCTGGGCACAAGGACTACGACCAGGGCACAGCCTGTGCTGGCACCAAGGTACCTGGGATGTGGGGTGAGGGGTTTGGGTGCCTCCCTGCCCTGTGTCCTTGGCTCCAGGGTGAGAACATCCCTTGGGACACTCTGGCTCTCATCCCAGGAGGATGCAGGATGTGCCAGGCGGGAGGTTGATGGAGTTTAATGGGACAGGATGTTAATTAGCACTGCTCAGCTCCCCATGGCATGATGCCACCTCAATGCCACCCAGACAGCAGCGTCCTTCCTCCTCCCAGCTGCTTCTCACTGGGGACATCCCATGGCAGGGCTGAGGAACCTTTGTGGGAGACAAGAGCATCCCAAGTAGGATGTCCCCCTGGGGACATCTGTTCCCTGTCCCACAGCTGATGGCTTTTGTCCCAACTGCTGTGCCTTGCTGTCCCCCATCACTGTACAGAGGCTGTCAGGAGACCAAACCCATGTCAGAGCTGCAGCAGACCTGCACCTTCTCTCACCCAGTGCTTCACCTGCTGCCCTTGCCCTGGGTGAAGACAAGTTCAGGGTGGTGGGGGGTGGAGGGGCAGGGCAGGGAGAATCAGCCAGAAAAGGGGAATAGCGAGGAGGGCGAGATACTCACCCAGTGAGGGGAGAGGTGCTGCCTTTGGGAGTGCTGAGCTCCTTGGGGGCTCACCCAAACCCCCTCTGAGGCTGCCCACCCCTTGACCTCCCCCTTGCTGTGCCGTGGCAGTGCCTGGTGGTGGGCGCTGGCCCCTGCGGGCTGCGGGCAGCCATCGAGCTGGCGCTGCTGGGCGCCCGCGTGGTGCTGCTGGAGAAGCGCGACTCCTTCTCCCGCAACAACGTCCTGCATCTCTGGCCCTTCACCATCCACGACCTGCGGGCGCTGGGAGCCAAGAAATTCTACGGGCGCTTCTGCACTGGCACTCTGGACCACATCAGTGAGTTTTAGGGCGACTTGGCTCTGTATCCCCTGGGAGCCCCAGGGAGCTGGGGGTGCAGCACTGATCACCCCTCTGCCCTGCAGGTATCCGGCAGCTCCAGCTGATCCTGCTGAAGGTGGCTTTGCTCCTGGGGGTGGAGGTGCACATCAACGTGCGGTTCGAGTGCCTTGTTCCCCCCACGGGCAAGGCAGGTATGGTATTGCTGCAGCATGGGTGGCATCCCTGGGGACAAGGACAGGGCTGTGGGTGGCCACTCTGAGCCCACCAATCCCTCTGCTAGCCCAGGGCATGCCTTTCTGGGGGGAACGAGATGCAGCCCTCTCCCTGCTGCTCTCCCAGCACACTCACGACTGTCCCTCTCCTTGCAGGTGGCTGGCGGGCTGTGCTGCAGCCCAGTTCCTCTCCCCTCACCCACTATGAGTTTGATGTCCTCATCTCAGCTGGCGGTGGCAAATTTGTGCCTGAAGGTGACAACAGCTGTCCCTGCAGCCCCAGGAGCAATATGGGGTCTGACTGGGGGCTCACAGCTCTCCCCTCCCACAGGGTTCAAGAGGAAGGAGACACGTGGGAAGTTGGCCATTGGCATCACTACCAACTTCATCAATCGCCATAGCAGGGCTGAGGTGGAGGTGGCTGAGATCAGTGGGGTGGCCCGAATCTACAACCAGAAGTTCTTCCAGAACCTCTACAACAAAACAGGTCAGAGGGCCCAACCCCACCATGGGGGGCACTGGGGCTCCTGTCCCCTCCTTAGGGAGCTGGAGCTTCAGCCCCAGGATGTCCCCTGTGATGGGATGCTTGTCCCCACATGGTACCCCATTGCAAGGGACATTTGGTGGCTGAGGCCAGTGCTGGGGCTCCCTGTGTCCTGGCTCAGCCCCTTCCCCATCATCAGGCATCGACCTGGAAAACATCGTATACTACAAGGATGACACTCACTATTTTGTCATGACGGCCAAGAAGCAGAGCCTGCTCAAGAAGGGGGTCATCCTCCAGGTGAGAAGGGCAGGATCTGGCCCTGGGATTTCAGCAAGGGGCAGCTGAAAGCCTTGAAAGTGGGATGCAAATTGTGGGTGCTGGTTTGACTGCCCACCCCTAGGGTGGTGGGGGCTTCAGCAGCTGTTGCCTGTGCCACAAGGACAATTCCTTCAAGGGGGCTCAGAGCACAGTGGCACAGCTGCACCCCAGGGCTGGGTGCTCCCAGGCTGAGCGACAAACACCCACAAACACCACCCACACCCCAGCCAGCTTCACCCCATCCCCGCAGGACAAAGCGGACATCGAGAGCCTCCTGTCCCCAGAGAACGTGAACCGGGATGCCCTCCTTAGCTATGCCAAAGAAGCTGCCAACTTCTCCACCAACTACTGCCTGCCCGAACTGGAGTTTGCCCTCAACCACCGGGACCTGCCGGATGTCGACATGTTTGACTTCACCTGCATGACACGCTCGGAGAACGCGGCTCTGGTGCGAGAGCACAACGGGAGCCGTCTGCTGCTGGGGCTGGTGGGCGACTGCTTGGTGGAGGTGAGTTTTCCCCTGCAGCACCACCTCGTGTCTCCATTTCCCTCTCCCTGGTTGCAGTATATTCCCCCTCCCTAAGTGCTTCTCACCCCAACTGCCCTGTGCACCTCATCCTTGGGCAGGCTCCCCAAATTCCACTAGTGCTTTGGGGAGGTTGTCCCCTTCTCCAGCCCCACTGGAGATTTGGGGTTGGCCCAGGATGGAGGAGCAGCCCAGCCCCTCCCCAGACGCAGCTGTGCTGGCTGGGGAGGAGACGGCCACCCATGCTCTCCGTGCGCGTCCTGCTGCCGCTCCCTCTTTCATCGCTGGCCAAGCCTGGCAGCTCTCGGCCTCCTCCCAGCTGCCCCGACCAGCCACGCAACTCCAGTTCAGCTCTGCCTTTCCCTTCACAGCCCTTCTGGCCGCTGGGCACCGGGGTAGCCAGGGGTTTCCTCGCCGCCTTCGATGCAGCGTGGATGGTGCGGCGGTGGGCGGCCGGGACACCCCCGCTGGAGGTGCTGGCTGAGAGGTGAGTGTCCCTGTGCCACTGGGCTGGTTCTGGAGCACCTGGGGATGGTGGCAGTGACCCCAGCCCTGTCCCTTGCACCCAGGGAGAGCATCTACCAGCGCCTCTCGCAGACATCGCCAGACAACACCAACAAGAACATCACTCAGTACAGCATTGACCCGGCCACGCGCTACCCCAACATCAACCTGCAGGCCATCAAAGCCAGCCAGGTACCCAGCCAGGTCCTGCCAGGGGACAGCCACCCAGCCCAGCCTGCCTGGCTGTCAGGGTGACGCTAATTTGCCCAGTCCTCTGTCCACAAAGGGTGTGAGACTGAAGCTATTAGTCCCCAGGACATTGAATGCATTGCCCATTGTGGATGGTGGAGGGTTCTGGAGAGTTGTGTGGGGGTGTCCAGTGTCCCCCTTGCCAGGGCCAGCTCCCTGCATGGTGCCATTGGCTCTGTGAAGGTGGCGACCCCTGGCATGTCCTTATTGGCAGGTCAAGGACCTCTACCTCGTGGGCATGGTGGAGGTGGACCACAAGAGGAGGAGTGACAACCGGCTGAGCACTGGTAGGAGACCCAGTCCTGCCCCACACCAGCAGCCCCATTCCTTCCAGCAGCTCATTCCCGAGTGGCTCCTGCCCTGATTTTCCTCCCCATCCCTGTTTCTTGCCGGCTGTTTTCTTTCCATGTCTAGCTGGCTGTCCTGGTGTCACCACTGGTTTCTATCCCTTCTGCTCATGGCCCACAAAGGGACACAAACCCCCTGCTGCCTTCTGGGGAGGAGGCTGTGCCCCTCCAGCCCACACTGATGCTGAGCTGTGAAATATTGACAGATGCTTTATCAACCTATTTACTGAGCCTGGCAGGGATGGTTTTGGGGGTGTCTTGGGTCACTCCCATGGGATCCCTTCCCTGTTAAAACACTGATGCTGAGGCAGGAGGTGGACTTGGGGGTGTCCCTGGTCTCTGTGGAATGGGGACACATAGGCTGCCTCCCCAGCAGCCCCTGGATATGTCTACGAAGAGCTGCTGAGCTGGTGCCGGGATTGCACAGCTGGATACCCTGGCGTGGCCGTGACCAACTTCACCACCTCCTGGACCAGTGGCTTGGCCCTCTGCGCCCTCATCCACCACTTCCGCCCGGACCTGGTGTGAGTGCCCAGGACCCCCATGAACCCTCCACCCTGCAGAGCCCACCCTGATGGCACCTGTATCTCCCTGCAGGGACTTTGACTCTGTGGACCCCCAGGATGCCATTCGGACCCACCAGATGATGCTGGACATAGCAGAGCAGGAGCTGGGCATCCCACCTGTCCTCTCCAGTGCTGAGATGGCCACCATATCAGAGCCTAAGCGCCTGGGCCTCATCACCTACCTCAGCCAGTTTTATGAAGTTTTCAAGGCCTCTCCAGGTGTGATATTTTGGGGGAATTTGTCCCACCCTGAGCCTCACTGGGACTGGCTGGGTGCTCCCCTATTTGTTGGGTGGGTCCCACCAAAATGGCCATGTCCCGTGCAGAGGTGGAGGAGGTCAGCAAGAAGCCACTGTCCCCCTGTGGCACACGAGGGGCCATCCTTTTCCTCAGCAAGCTGCAGAAGAGCCGGAACCTGACACACAAACGCCCCCAGGTGAGGGACCCCCACCCAAATCCGTGTGACATACCGAATCCCTGTCCCCCTCCCCACCCTAACCACCTCCTTTACATTTACAGGACAGTGCCCAGAAGGACACTGAGGCCAAGAGGAGCCGCAGGGACACCGAGGTGGGTCTGCCCCAGGTGCCCTGAGAGGTGCCATGCTGGGGGGAGAGTGGGGGGCTGACCCTGCCCTCGGGTCACTTGTAGCTGGACACGGGGCTGGATGGAGACATTCCGGACAGTGCCCACGAGTTGCGACAAACCAGCACGATGGACCCGGGGCAGGTTGGTCCTTGTGTCACCTTGGGATGGAGGGTGCAGCTCGGGGCAGGTGGGCACTGGGAGGGCACCAGGGGGTGGCAGGGCCAAGCCAAGGGCTGGCACCGGGGCTGCGCAAGCGAACGCCCACAGCCACCCGGCTCCTCCCTGCCTGTTTCCTGACTCAACTGGTTTTCCGGAGCCAAGACTTGCCACTCCCTCACCCATCCCAAACACCCGGACCCAGCGCTGCAAGAGGGGCTGTGCCCTGCCCCGTGCCCCCATGGCTGCTGGCACAGCCGCGGTGCAGGGTGGCTGCCAGGACCACCCCGGTGCCACCACAGCCTGTCCTCTCCCCCCGCAGCCCCCGAGCGAGAGGACAGGGGAGAACAGTGACGCCTGCTACTTCTGCGGCCGCCGTGTGTACATCTTGGAGAGAGCCAGCGCCGAGGGACGCTTCTTCCACCGCAGCTGCTTCCAGTGCCGGCGCTGCGGGGCCACCCTGCGCCTGGGCGACTACGCCTTCGACGAGGAGGATGGTGAGGTGGCTTTTGGGGAGAGGGGATGCTTGGGGCAGGGCTTCACCACTGTGCAGGTTGTCACATGAGTTTGCCCCCCTTCTTCCCCCCAGGTAGTTTTTACTGCTCGCTGCACTACCCCCATCCACCCAGCGTGGAGCTGCCCAGGGATGAGGCTTCAGCACTGCCTGATGGGGTAAATCACCCTAAATCCCTGTAGGTGATGGAGGAAAGGCAAAATGCGGAGGGGGATGCTTGTGCCTGGCCCTGTGCTGCATCCCCACTCTGCTCTGGCTCTGCCCTAGGATGCTGCTGCTGCTGCCCACCCACCCTCAGATGCTGGGAGCCCATGTGTGTCCCCCACGGAGCAGCCAGCCAGTCCACTGCAGCCCTCTCCAGCAGCCCCACAGCCAGGGGAAGAGCCCGGGGAAGTTGAGGACACTGCAGATGGTGGAGACACGGAGGAGCAGGAGCTGCTGGCACAGCCCAGGGAGGATGCGAGGGAGGAGGAGGAGGAGGTTCCCAGAGCAGAGCCCCAGGGGGTAGCAGAGGAGGGTGAGGAGAGCGGGGGCAGGAGGAAGATTGTCCTTACGCCACTGGAGAAGCTTAGTCTGTCCACGCTGAACCTCACCAGCGAAGCAGAGCCTGAGCCTCCACCGAAGCCAGCTCGTCTGCGGCTCCAACCAGCACCTGAGGCCCTCCCTGCCCTGTGGCAGGGACAAGGCGTCTGGAAGGAGGAGGAGAAAATTGACATGGAGAAAGGTAGGTGGTACGAGCTGGAGTCTCCAGATGAGCAGAGCTCTCAGTCCTTCCAGGACCCTGCTGTACCCCACATCTTGCTCATGAGCAACCAGCCTGAAACAGCTCTTATGTTGGGCAGCTTTGGAGGAGAGTGACAGTGAGGAGGAGGAGGAAGAGGAGGAGGAGGAGGAGAAGGAGGAGGAAGGCACAGGCCTTGGCATCATGAAAGAGCTGGTGAGGATTTTTCCCAAGTGGCAATGGCCTCAGCAGCACAGGTCATGCTGGGGCTCTTGCTCCTGTCACAGAGGCATTGGGTTTGGCTCAGCCCTGGCTGCCAAGGCAGGAGGTGTCCAGCGCAGGGACTGACACTCCTGCCTGTGCCACTGTCCCTTCACAGGGCCTGGAGCTGGGGGAAGAGGAGAAGTACCCCACCTGGAAGCGCACATTGGCACGTCGGGCCAGGGAAGACCAGATGAAGCGGTTCTGCAGAGCCCAGGTAATCCCACAGGGGAGGGCCAAGTCCCCAGTGTGGCACTGTCCCCTCCATCCTGCTGCTGGTGGCCACATGCTGGCAGGTGCCTGCAGGCAAGTGCTGCCCTTCCCTTGCAGGCCATCCAGAGACGGCTGGAGGAGATCGAGGTCACTTTCCGGGAGCTGGAGCAGCAAGGCACCAAGCTGGAGAAGTTACTCCGGGATGAGAATGGTAAGGCCAGGGTGGATGGAGCACTGTGACCCCATGACAAGGTCTGCACCCTGCTCACCATTCTCCTGTCCTGCAGAGAGCCTAGCTGACCAGCAGACACAGTGGACAAACCAGCTGCTGTACCTGGTGCAGAAGAAGAACAATCTGATGACCGAGGAGTCAGACCTCATGATCGCGTAAGGCTTGGGGGATGCTCCCTGCCTCAGCTCACCCCAGTCCCCTGTGAACCCAGTACCCAGCACACCCTTTTCCTCCCCACAGCGTGCAGGAACTGAAGCTGGAGGAGCAGCAGTGTCAGCTTGACCAGAAGCTCCGGAGCTACATGAACATAGAGGGTGAGTGCCAGCACGTGCCAGGGGGAGGATCCCTTTTCATGGTGTGGGGGGCAAGTCAGGGCTGTGGCTCTCCCCGCCCTACCCAGGCCCTTTGAACCCACAGAAAACCTGAAGACACCTGAGGATCGCAAGGCTGAGCAGGAGACCCTGAAGCAGCTGGTGGAGGTGGTGAATAAGCGCAACGTCCTCATCCAGATGCAGGAGGAGAAGCGGCTCAGTGAGCTGCGGGCTTGATCCACACAGCCCTGGAGCCACCAGATCCTCCCTGGGGGGACAAGCAGAGTGTGTGTGTGTGTCCCAGGCTGAGCATCACTCTGAGCTACCTCTGGAGATGGTGATGCCCCAGCTGCCCGCAGGCACCTGCAGCTGCTGCAGCAAATCAGCAAATCCAGCTCCCTGCTTGCCAAAGTCTGTCACAGAGGGGCCAGACCTGCTGGTGGATGCCCACGTGAGGAGACACCAAGACTCAGCTTTGGGGTGCAGGGAGAGCATTCCTGTGCCTGGCTGGATTGCCTTTGCCTTGGTCTTGCTGGAAAACAAGACTCACAGGAGACTGCAAAAGGGGGCTGTGGTGGCTCCTGGCAGCCAGAGGCAAGCCACAGGGCAGATGCCAGATATGCAGGGGCACCATCAGGAGTGTCCCTCAAAGCCACCCTGGGACATCCTTTCCAGCTGACGGCATCCATCCCAGCCTGGACCCATCTCTTCAAGGGACATCTGGCTGTACAAGTGGCGACCAGTGACAGACAGATTGGGCTGATTCTGCCACTCTGCACCACTGCTTTTGGATGCCACGTCCACGCTGTCCCCAGCTGCTGCAGGAAACCAGGGTCAGAGCCCTACCATGAACCCCTTGGGCCAAGGAAGAGCTTTTTATCCAGCAGCTCCTAAGGGAATTGTGCTCAGGACCAGCACTTTCTGACACTGAGGACAAGGGACACCAGCAGCTGTGCCCTGCTTGCCCCTTTGGGGTTTCTTCTGCTTGGCAATGCCACACTGGCCTTTGCACTGACCTCAGACACCCCTGGAGTCCCTGGCTGTTGCAGGGTGGCACCGAATGGTGCTTATGGCAGTCCCAAACATGTTGGGGATAGGGGTCTCAGGCATAGGTTCCTGTTACCAACACCACCCTGTGTTCAGCCCTTATCCTGCCATTCCCCTCAGCACCTTCTCCAGCCTTCCCTGTGTTTGTATCAGCCTTCCCATCCTGCTGCAAACCCCCTCCCTTCAAATAAAGCCCCCCTGACCTGGTGCCAAAGGTTAAAATAATGCCTTTATTTTCAGTCTGAGTTAAAACTGGCTGCCAAAGCAGTCACCAGTGTTCACTTTGAGGCAACCCCAGGCAAGGGGAGCCTGAGCCTCTCAAGCCTTCCAGCCAGGCCAGTGGGTCCCTCCATGTACGAAAGGGTGTATTTAAAAAGATAGCAATAAAAATTTGCCTCCATCGTGGTTCTCAGAGGGGTCAGTGCAATGAATCTACCCCAAAAATCTTAATTTCACCCAGAGGCAGCTGTTGAACCTGCACTACTGCATTGGCTGCAGTGCTGGTCACCTAAAACCTGGAGTCATCTAAAAAAAAGGATCAAAAAGGGGACACGGTGGGCCAAGGGGACCTTGTGGGACACCCACAGCCTCAGCTCAGCCATCGCTGGGATGCTTCTGCAGCGCCTGCAGCGCCATCCACATCTGGTCCTCTGTGCCATGCAGCATCTTCACCTCCACGGTGTGGAACAGGTGGAGACCGGTGGAGAGGACGAGGATGCCGAGGGCGAGGAAGGCCAGCAGGCAGAAGGAGAGCTTGGGGAAGGGCTGCTCTGCCCCCAGTCCGGCCAGCGTGCCCAGTGCAGCCACGGCCTGGAGCAGCAGCAGCAGCAGGGCCAGCACGGCCATCCTGCCCGAGGAGTAGCGCTGCCGCTGCGCCGCCCGCAGCCCCACGGTCAGCTCTGTCCGTGCCTCTGTCACCACATCTGCCAGCGCTGGGTCTGCGGGGACAGGGAGCCTCAGCAGGGTGGGACCCCCATAGACCATTCCTATACCCTCCCATACCACCCCAGTACCCTTCTCCCCATCCCCACTGCTCTGCAGCTCTCCACAAGCAGCACCCCAAGGAGAAACATCCCCAAAGAACTCCATCCAACTCCATCAGTATATTCCCCTACCCTCCAACTTACCAGCTGTGCGAAGGGTGGCACCCTCAGCCTGTCCCTTCCTCTGGATGTGCAGTGTTGCCATCACAGCTTCGTGGTCTGAGAAGGGAATGTCCATGCCTGGCGCTGGCCCCGTGGTGGTCTTCAGCTCTTCACACTTCACCGTGAAGCTGGAGGTGGCCTGGGTGAGGGGGACAAGGGGGTCACACCAATGCCTCAGCCCTGCCACTCACAGCCTGTGGCCAAACCCTGTTACCTTGTAGAGGATGTAGTCAATGCGGATGCCCAGCGGGAAGGGCAGCAGCTCTGAACTGTCAGTGAAGCAGTTGTCAGGGACAAGGGTGCAGCCGTTCTTACAGCCCTGAGACAAGAGCCTGGGTTGGTGGGGGGCTCTTGGTGCCCCTGGGACCCCACTGAGCCCCTCAGCTCACCTCAAAGTGTGTGGCCTCAGCAAAGGTGTCCCTCAGCCCCGTCCAGCCCCGCAGCAGCCGGATGCCCACATCTTCAGGGTGCATGTTCAGGTCCCCTCCCAGCAGCACCACGTCTGCTGCCTTTGAGGTGTGTCTGTGGGGACAGGGATGGCTGTCCTTCCCTGCCCTGCCCTGCACCAGACTGGAGTGACCGGGACCTGCCCAGTGCTTCTCAGCCTTACTCCTGACTGGGACTGGTGCAAATGAGAACTCTCTGCAGTGCAAAGCCCCAGGGGCAGGGGTGACCCTGGGGACCTGCAGGGGGACACCCTGCAGCTGCTCACCGGATGAACTGTGCCAGCTCCCAGGCCTGCACCAGCCGGTGGGGCAGGTAGGCGTCCTTGTCCCGGCAGTACTCTGCATGCAGCTGCAGAGAGAGGGAAAGCAAAGGGGCTGTGACTGACACCTGCCCTGCCCCCAGGCTCCCTGCAAACCACCCAACCCCTCTAAAACAGTCCGTCTGTCTTTATGTCACCCTCCTGGGGAGAGCCTGGAATGCTCACCCCACTGCACAGCCAAGTTGTGGATCCCTGCCCTTGCAATATTTTAATAAATCAGTGCCTAGTCCAGGGCAGAGGGTGGAGAGCAGTGGTTAAAGCAAGGGGACAGTAAAAGAGGGGTATGGCCACTCATTCCCCTCCTCCCCATTGTCCCCTCCATGCCAGATCCCCCCTGGGATGCTCACGTGGGTGACATAGACATTAAAGATGATCCCTGAGATCTTAATGATGACGAGACCGACGGACTTCCCGCAGAACCAGTCCCCATGCTGGAGCTGCCAGAGGGGAAGAAGAGCAAGTCAGGGCTACTGAGGCTCTGTGGGGATGGACACCACGGTGCCATGTGCCCCCAGCCCCACTCACCATGTAGGGGTACCCATTGAGCGAGTACTGGAAGAGGAGTGTGTCTAGGATGGGGAACTTGGAGAAGATGCAGAGGCCGCTGCCGATCACCCCACTGTGGGAGGGAAAAAGCACAGTGAGGAAATGTGGTTCCCAAAACCTCTGCCTCCCCCTAGCCCTCAGCCAGGAGGGCTCCCCAGATGCCTGGATCGTAGTGTAAGCATCCCACTACCCAGGCATGGGGTGTCCCACAGTGACAGAGGTGACCTAAAGCACCCACACTGGTTTCTACACATGGTAAACCCCAAGGACATGGCACAGCCCTGGCACTGCCCCACAGACAGCCCTGGTAGGGGCTGACCTCACCCTCCTCACCTGCGGAAATAATGGGAGAAGGGATAACAGCTTGCTAGTTTCACCCTCAGGTCACTGTAGTCCTGCTCGCTCCACACCTGGAGAACAGTGGGATGGGCTGAGAACTGTCACACTCATCTGCCAGGTTGGGAATGGCTGCATTTGGCTCACGAACTGCCCTCACCTCCTGGAGCAGCGCCAGGTCAAAGCTCTCCCGGCGCAGAGTGTCCCCGATGAGCCGGATGCGCTCCTGCCGCCGCTTGCTCAGGTAGCGGATGGCCCTGCCAGAGAGAAGTGACAGTCACGGGGTGATGGGGGCTGTCAGGGCACAGTGTGACCCAAAATGAGGGAGACAAAGAGGGCTCCAGTGCCAGTAACAGCAGGATGCAGATGGGAAAGATGGGAGGGGGAAAGGGCCATGTGAGGCCGTGGGGACAAGGGGGTATGCAGGGATGCTGTTTGGGGACAGCTTCTCCTTCCTGCAGAATTGAGGCAGCTCATCGTTGCTTGGGGTGCAAATGGGGACCTTTTCTAGGGCTAACAAGCACAGAGGGGACAGAAGACATTACCCAGCCAAGCACCTCATGACCTTCTGGGGCTGGGAGAGGGGTGTGACCCCAAAATGAAGGGGACACAAGGGTAACCCCAAGATGGGATCCCATTCCCAGCGTGGTGTCCCCATCTCCACCCACTCAGCCCAGCACAGACCTGGAGAACTCTGGACTCACCAGCAGTTGAGGTCGAAGACACGGAGGTGCAGGGTGGGCTCTCCCTCCATCGCTCACCTGGGCTTTGCAGGGCAGCGCCGGGCAAAGGGGGGACCTGCAGGGAGTGGGTTGGAGTGACAGCCCCGGGGAGCCGGCGCAGGGTGCAGGACAGAGCCAGGGAGCCAGGCTGGGAAGGCGGAAGGGCTGAGCAGAGACAAAGGCCAGGAAGGAAGGGAGCTCAGGGTGCTCCAGGCCTTTCCCCCTCCTTTCCTGCAAACAACGCCCAACCCGAACCCCAACCTGCCCCCATACAGGGATCCATGTGCCCAAACCACCCATGTGGCCCTTCATCCAGTGGCTGGGGACACTGGCGGGCCAGGGATGGGGTACGCGGCTCAACCCCTCCGCCCGTCAGTGAGCTGTGTTCCAGGACGGACTTTCACCCTGGTTTCAAAGCGGAGCTGCGAGGCACGGGCACGGGAGAGCGTCACACACCTCCCCGCTCGGAAAGCCCGCGGATCCTTTCAGAGACCCCAAACCCCGGCGGAGCCAGCAGCTCGGGAGCATCCCCAGCTCTCCGCCAGCCCCGCTTCTCGCCCGCCTGACCCCGTGAGATTGTCCAGTTTCCGGTTTAGAAGCGAAAAAGAGCGACCCGGCAGCTCCAGGATGCCGGTGCGGACAGCCGGGCTCTGCCTGCCCCGGCGGGATTACCGAGCGGCTCATCCCTTTCCTGAGCTGCGGTAATTAATGCCGGCGGCTTCTGCCGAGCCTGAGCCCCCGAGGGATGGCGCGGGCGGCGGGGACAGCAGCAGGACAAGGAGCGGGACGGGACAGCGGCAACAGGTGGAGAGGGGGAAGCGGAGGAGCGGGGAAACAGGAGAGCAGGGAGAGCAGCGGGGCAAGCGGGGAACAGAAGGATCCGAGCTGCGGGAGGAGCGGGGACGGAGCGGGGCAAGCGGAGGAGCGGAGCAGTGGGAGGATCGGAGCTACAGGAGGAGCGGGGAAGGGAGCGGAGCAACAGGCGGAGAGGGGAGGGCAGGAACGGGAGCGGAGCGAGCGGCGGGGCCGAGCGCGGACCTGGAGCGGGCTGGGAGCGGCGCGGAGCCGCGGGACTACGCGTCCCGGCAGGCAGCGGAGCGGGGCGGAAGGGGCCGGACCGGGGCCGGGGCAGGGGGGGCGAACGGGGCCGGGAAGGGTGGATAGAGCCGGGAGGGGTGGGTGGGTGTAACGGGGTGCGATGGGTGTAACGGGGCGCGCCGGGCTGTGGGAGGGATAGTGGGGTGCGGGATGGATAGTGGGGTACGGGAGGGATAATGGGGTACGGGATGGATAGGGGGGTACGGGAGGGATAGTGGGGTGCAGGATCGATAGTGGGGTGCGGGAGGGATAGTGGGGTACGGGATGGATAGTGGGGTATATAATAGGTGGGAGGATAGTGGGGTACGGGATGGATAGTGGGGTGCGGGAGGGATAGTGGGGTGCGGGCTGCTTGCGGGACGAGGGAAAGCTGCCACTGGTAAAACACCTTCCCTGTGTCCCCTGAGTGTAGGATTGGGGTGTACGGAACAGCAGGGCCACCGCCAGCAGGGCTTGCAGGGCTGGTGGTGGCTGGTGGGACAGCCCAACCATCTGCCAGCTGCTGCTGGGGGCGAGGATGCGACCCCCTAATGCGTGTTCCTGAACCCCCTAACCCACATGTTCCTGAACCCCTAAACACGTGTTCCTGAATCCCCTAAATGTGCATTCCTGAACCCAGCAGTGCTGTGGAGAAGCATAGGGAAGCACCTGCACAGGGTTGGCCAACCCAACCTTTCCCAAGCAGAGCCTGCAGCAGTGATGCAAACCACAGCAAAATACAGCTGGAGGAGGTGGCATTGGTACCCAGAATTGGGGTCCCAGGAGAAGCATTACCCAGCCAAGGGGTTACATGGGACTCAGCAGCTCTCATAGTGCTGGTTGTTGAAGAAAATCCCAAGAAATAAAATATGAACTTCAGAACCGCTTGAGCCAACCCATGAACAAATAATTTTAATGGTTTTTTCAGCAGACTGTAGTTTTCTCGGAGCTCCACAGTCTCCTCTCTTTGAAGTTGGACAGATACAGTAAACACAACAAATATATGATACAACCCATCACAGCTGGATTAAAAAAAATACACAAAAAATATAATACATAAAAAAATGGATTTTTAACATTGTGGACTGACACAGCTCTAAAAATGGTGATTGTAACCCTGGTAAGCTTTACAAAGTCTTTAAAAAAATAAAACAGTACTTCATGTGAAATTCATAAATACACTGGAGGAGAACGGAGGGGCTGGGGGAGGCGAGGGGAGTTGAGAAAGTGTCTCTGGGATCATGACTAAACCCCAGCCAGGGCTGCTGGGGACACCAGTCTGTGTGCGTGGGGTGCAGTGTGAGCCCTGGGCTCGGTGC
Organism: Entomyzon cyanotis; assembly: GCA_024500445.1. Taxonomy (NCBI): domain Eukaryota; kingdom Metazoa; phylum Chordata; class Aves; order Passeriformes; family Meliphagidae; genus Entomyzon; species Entomyzon cyanotis. The sequence continues at coordinate 2,945,481 of JAKEPQ010000908.1, read as the reverse complement.
AGGCAGAAGGGAAGGATGGAGGGGGGGAAGGATGGAGGCACAAACCGGTCCAGTTAATGAAGAGCTTTGTCCCCCATCGGGGCTGGGAGCGGGGCACGCCTGTGTTTATGGTGGGGGAGTTTTGAGTTTTCATTCCCAGAGTTTTAGATCAGTGAGTGAAACAGACGAAAAAAAAAAAATCCTACAAAACAACAAACAAACATGCTACATATGAGAACTTGGCCAGGGAGCCCCAGCACAGCCCTGGCATGGGATGCCAGTGCCTGGCCTTGGATTTTTCCCTCTTTCTTTCCCCCCTGCTCCATCTGCCCTGCTCACAGCAGCCACCTCAGTCCAGTCCCACCACTGAGCCCTCGGCCTGGCAAGGGGCTGGGGTGGCTCTGCCCTGTCCCACAGGGATGGGTGGCTTTTCCCAGCAGCAAGAGGTCAAAGTCCCCATGCCCCACAGGACACGTGGCATCCAAGTGGCAGCCAAGGCACTTTCCTGAGCTCTGGGGCTGTTCCTGCTCCTTGCACTGGCAGCATTGAGCCTAAACCTGCCCTGTCCCCCTCCCTAAGGGGCTGCAGTGCCCCTCAAAAAACTCCTGCCCTCCTTCCCCCTGCCTTCGCTCCCCTGCCAACACGAGAAACCCATCCAGACCTGGCCACCTCGGGCTCCCTGTCCCCCTGCCAGCCTCCTGCCACCCTGCCCCACGTCACCTCTGTCCCTCTGTGACCCTCCTGCACCCCGGGGATGCTTTCCCCAGACTCTGCCCTTGCAGCTGCAGCCTCAAGACTGGGCACACTGCCTTGGCTTACTTTGGGCTGCAGCCACAAAAATACCTCCAAGCTGACCCAGTCCCTTATCCTGGCACTCCTCCTGTTCTCTGTCCCCTGTCTCTGTCCTCTCTGTCCCAAACTCTGCCCACTGACAGCTTGGCCCTGCATTGCTCAATATGTTTTTCCCTGCACAAGTCACCTCCCTGGCCACTTCCCACAGGATGCAGGCGAGCGGACGGAGCAGTCTGGAACAGTCATCGCAGAAATAAGGCAAAAAAAGGTGAAGGAACAAAAAAAAAAAATGAAACAAGGAAAATGTACATATGCAAAGTAAATCAGGCTAATCTGCCCTCACTGCTCTCTACTCAGACTCCTCAACAAGTGACCACAGCTGGGACACTGAGCCCGGGCCACCCCCAAGTGCAATTCCTGAAAATACATGCAGAGCTCAGGGGATCCCACACAAAACCCAGCCAGAGATGGAGACATCCCAAACCTTTCCCTAAACAAGACATTTCCTGTGCAGGGTGGGAGTGGAGCACCTGGGCACTGCAGAGGGTCATCAGCCTGATTACAAGCATGGTGTCTTTTTAAAAAGTATTGAAGAGCACTTTAATTTGAAAAAAGGGGAGGAAATAAGCCATAAACCCCCACGGTTTGCATTGTCGATGCCCTCATGCCTTCACTGCCACTGGTTCCCAGTGCCCCAGCTGGGCACAGAGAAGGAGCATCCCTGGGGAGGTGGCAGAGCCCCTCTCCTCCACCCTGCACTGCCCTGCACATCCATCCCTATGTCCCCACTGCCACCTGGGCTGTGCCACTGTGCCAATGCTGCTGTCGCTGCCATGCCCATCAGCTTTGGACCAGACCTGGCGTGGTGCCACATCCTCCTGACTGTCAGTGATCGCTCCTCTCCACTCAGGACCGTGGCCACTTCTGAGTGAGGCTGGGGGTGAAAGGAGGGGTCGTTCTCTGCTCCAACATCCTGCTGCTGCTGCTGGTGGCACGGTGGTGTCCTGGCCTTCATCAGCCACACCGAGGACCAGTCTCTCCCTCTCCAGTGCCGGATGTGGGTTTCCTTTCTCCCTATGCTTCCTTTCCAATCCTTCTTTTTTTTTTTTCTTTTTTTTTTTGTAATTTTATTTGTTTATTTTAAAAAAAAAAAAAAAAAAGAAACTGTTCCTAAGTAGAAAACATCTGCGATCACAAGTCAGTCTTTTTTGGCTATTGTTTTTCTTCCTCCTCCTTCTCCTCCTCTCTTCAAATGACTTCTCAAAAGGCAACAGGCACGGGTGGCTTTTCTGCATGCCCCTTGTGCCCCTGCCTGTCCCCAAGGGCCCCTAGTCCTTGACCAACTTGTACACGTGGTGCTGGGCGCCGTGCTCGCTGGTGGAGACCTCGAAAACGAAGGCAATGCAGAGCAAGGTTTCCTGGGTATCCCTGTTCGTAACAACCTGCAGCAGAGCAGAGTGTGTTAGGGGGAGTGTTGTGCCCGTGGGTGGGTGCTGTTATTTGGGCGTTTGCATGGGCTCAGGCCACACTTTGCACCACGAAAAGATTTGCTGCCCATTATTTGTAAGGTCGCACAGGCAGTAGCACAGCCAATTTAAGTGCACCATCAAGATTTACTACCCAGCTTTTGGGGGTTGCACAGGCTCAAGAACAGCCTGAATTGCACCACCAAAAATTTGCTACCTGTTGTTTGGGGGAGATTGCACAGGCTCAGGCACAGCCACTGCATCTGCACCACCAAAAACTGCTACCCATTAATTGGCGAAGTCAGTCAAACTCAGGCACAGCCAATTTAATTGCACAGTGAAAATTTTGCTCCCCATTATCTGGTAGACTTGTCCAGGCTTGGGCAAAGCCACTTTGCACCAAGATCTGCTCTCTGGAATTCAGGGGCCACGTGGGCTCAGGCACTGCCAGGTGTATCTGGGGCCAGCAGGGTCGATGCAAGTGCATCCACACTCCTGGTGGGAAACACCCCCTGGAAAAGGAGGGGAGGTACCTGCAGGATGGTGAAATTCTCCAGGACACTGTTCATCATGTACTTCTCCGGGAGGTGCTTGAGTTTATGGATGAAGTTGATCATGTACTCGCACATGGGAGAGCGGTGGATGCGGTAGACGAACCGGCCGTTCTCCAGCCGTGCATACTCCGTCTGCAGGGGACAGCCAGGGTCAGCAGCTGTCCCACGCCTGGTGGTGGCCAACTGGGACGTGGCAACGTCCTTTCTACTCCACCCATAAACATGGTGTAGGCACCCATGTGTCCTACACCTAGCTCTGGGATTTTCTCCATCCCAATTCCCACCTCTTCCCAATGCAGTGGGGCATGGAACTCACCTCCACCTTCTCCACGACCTGCTTGCCAAAGGAGCACACCTTGGTGGAGACTGTGATGGTCATGTTCTCTGCACTGCTGTACTGGCTGCTGACACCATAGAAGGTCCCTGGCCCGTCCTGGATTGTGCTGTTCAGATCCGCCTGGAGACAGGAAAAGGGCAGGGGGTCCCATGAGGAACCACAACACCAAACTCTTGATGGGGACAAGGCACACCAGCTTTCAGAGCCACCCAGCATGTCCCCAACCTGCCATAAACCTGCAGCTCAAGGATGACCCTGCCCACCCTAACCCTCCCAGCAGCATACCCAGAATTTGACGAGAAAGAAGGAATTCTGTGGCCCACGCTCATAGAGCTCCTTGAGGCCACCTTTCTTCTCAGGAAACTTGTCGTAGATCTGGCGGATGTCCACAGCCTCCAGCAGCGGGTCGCTGTACGAGGGGTTCGTCTGGCCGATGTGCACGAAGAGGTGTTTGCTGTACTGTAGGGAGCGGGGTGGGGACAGCAGAGGGACAGGTCAGGTGACAGCAAGATGCCACCAGAGGTGGGGATGGATGGGCACTGTCCCACGGGGTGTTGGGGACACTGAGGGGATCGTTACCGTTTCGGCATCCCGGGGCACCTCCATGAAGGCGGAGTACTCGAGGAGCCGGAGCTTGGTGGAGGCGATGGTGCGGTCCTGCCAGACCGGCACGGCCGAGGCAGCTGGCGGGAGTGGAGCCAAGGGCTCGTAACCTGGGGCAGGGGGAAGGATGTGAGGGTGGAGGGGCAGCCAGGAACTGGGGGAGCCCCCTCTGCAGCGTCGGGGTGCTGCTGGCCCCACTGCATCCCCACCCTCCTGTACTGCCCAGCACAGCGTGGCTAAAACATGGGATGTGCTGATCCCACTCCTGGGTGGAAACGGACTGGTGGGGACCCAGCTGGGAGCTCACTGTGGAGCTTTTTGCTGGGTTTAAACCCAGTAGGCCTGGGGAGGAGACACAGAGGGGTGGCACCATGGGGAGGAGGGGACAAATATGACCCCCCGCTGTGAGGGGTTAAGGACATGACTTACTGGCTAGTGATGGAGGCATGGGTGGCTGGATGGGGTAAGCTGGTTGTGCAAACGGTTTAATGCTGGAAAGGAAAAAGCATCATCAGGTTACCAAGCCCGGGATGCCCCAGCCCTTGCCAAGGTGGGGTCCTGCCTGGTACCAGGTGTGGAGGGGTCTGTACTTACTCCTGAGAGGGTCCAGGCTGTCCTGGGATAGGCCCACTCCAAAACTGGGGAAACAGCACAGGGAAGAGTCAGTGGCTTCTGACTCTCCCCACTCCCAAAATTTCCCTCCTCACCTGCTGCAAGCAGCAGGGAGCCCCTGTATTGCCACCACAGCTGAGAATGGCTGTTGAACATCCCCCTGCCATCCCCTGTGTGGCTCACAGTGTCCCCACCACCCCGGGGTGTCCCCGTGTGGGGGCGTGGGGCTGTCCTCACCCTGGGGGCAGCAGAGAAGACGGCCTGAGGAAGAGGAGGAGGGGGGCTGAGCTTGTTCTGCAGGACGCTGGCTGACACAATCTGCGCCGAGGACATGGAAGCCATGCTCTGCAGAGCCTTATCCTTCGAGACCTGGTCCTGAGGGGAGAAGGGGGGACAGGAGGGAAGCAGGGTTACAGGGGCAGACTGAGTTCCCTCAATCCCAGCGTGCCTGACAGGTTTTGCAAAGCCAGCAGTCAATCCCACGGCCCAGCCGAGGGACCAGCAGGTGTGGAGGGATCCCCTCACCCCCTTCTCAAATGTTAATTAACGTTTGAAGCTTGCCAATATCCTCTGGGCAAAAGCTGATGGGTCTGAGAAACGCCCCCCTCCCGTTGCTGATGTCCCTTCCCCTTTGGGGATGCAAAGGGTTTTCTGCCCCTCCACTGGAGAGGGCAAAAGGCAATGGGGAACAAAGCGAATTTCAGACTCAACTTACCAAGTTCATGGCCTGTCAGCAAAAGAAAGGGAAAAAAGAAAGGTTAGAGGGTTGTGGGAACCTTTGGGTTCTCTGTACACCTCCTCACAGTCGGTGCTGGTGTCAGCTGGGGCAGTTAATTTTCTACACCGCATTTCTGTTGGCTGGCATGGGGTGGCTGCAAAAAGCTGTGAGGAGAATTAACTCCACCCCAGCTGGAACCAGAACAGCTGGGTATCTCCCACCCTGGCTCATCACCATGTCTGACCTGGGGAGTGAACCCCCTGACCTGGCTGATCACCAGGGGATGCACGTGGTGGCCACTGCTGCCCAGGCTTAATCCCACCAGGAATGGGATGCCAAAGCCCTCCATCCACTCCTTTAAGGGGTCACTGTGGTCAGCCAGGCCTGTGCCTTTCTTGGCTCTTTAAATATCCTCTAGAGCCTCCTCAGAGGCCCTCAGTGCTTGCAGCCAGGGCACAGAGAGCTGGGATGCCCTGGGATGTCAGCACTAACTCCCCCACAGGCACTGCAAGGAGAGCCTTGATCACAACCCCCTGCGCTGTGTGTGCCTCCATACAGGACACCAATTGTTTTTCCTTTTCCCTTCTGCTCCAGAGGTCACATCACTGCTGGGCAGGAGCTCCAGAGCTCCCTGGGCTTGCCGGGGGCAGGGCTGCTCCTCCACTTGCACGGCTAGGACACGTTCATGCTGGTTTCAGTGCACACCCTCTGCTTTCCCTCTGAACCTTCCCCAGGGATCAATGCTTCATTTATCTTCACCTGGGGCAGGGCAGGAGGCTGGGCGTGCAGCCACATGCCACGAGCACGAACAGGCACATGACTGCAGCTCAAAAACACAGATACTGCTCATGACTGCGGCTCAAAAACACAGATACTGCTCACAGAAGTGAGTTCTCATCCCATAGGACAGTGCTGGGCGAGGGCAGAGGGCTGATCTTGAGAAGGGATGCTTTGTATACCCAGAGTATGGATCAGGGGGATCTGTGCCCTGGCTGTTCCCTGCCAGAATCCTGCAGGCAGCATGGCTGGGGGTGGACAGCACAGCCATGGACCCTGAGGTCACTCCTGCCTCCAACTCCTCCTTGCTCTGCATGGCGCCATGTAGCAAGGAAAGTTATTTCATTTTATATTTTACTATTATTTTGTAAAGGCTTCTGCTGTTGTTGACCCTGCTGCCTCCCTCACCTCCCTGACTTGCCCCTCTTTGGGCCTGGAACTGGGTTTAAGACTTACAATCCCAAAGAAGCATCCCAAAATAGTTTCAGGTGCTCTCTCCTGGCTTCTCCTAGCTGACCAAACCCATCCAGGTGTGGGAGCTCTCATGGGGCACTGGGGTCCCTGCTGAAGGGCTTTGGGGGGCACATCTTGGTGGACTCGCAGGCAGCAGGAGCTAGAGTTTGTTAAAGCTTTGAGGATGAAAATGCTCCAGCTCTGACAGTGCTCCATGCTGCCAACTCTGACAGTTGCCTCCCCTGCCAGCATCAGTGCCAGTGACAGACACAGCACCCAGGACAGGGGCAGCTGGTGATGCCTTTGGACCTCAAGGTCAGCAGGCTGAAAGATTTTCTGGGCTCCCACACCCACAACAAGGCAGCAAATCACCCCTGGAGCCACCCAGGGATGTGTTCCCTGGTGGGACAGTGCAGAGGTAAACTCAGGCACATGGCAGGAGCTGGCTGTCCCCTGGGTGGTTGTGCAGTGGGGACCTCTCTGTCCCCCACCTCAAACCATGTAGGTCCAACCTGAGCAGGTCCTTTGGGAATGTCCCCAATCCTGCCCATGCCCCCCCATCATCACCCTCCCCACTGCCACCACAAAGCTGGGTGGGAATGGTTATGGAAAGGTTAGTTGGGCTCCAGTTAGGAGGAAGGAAGGAAAGAAAGAAAAGCCAACTAGAAAAGAGAGAGAGGATGATTCATTTTTTTCTCACTTGGCTCCCTTGGCTCCTGGCACTGCTGTGCCCCTGTCCCCAGCAGCATGGCCCCACCTGGACCTGCTGCCACTCACATCCCTGTGGTGCCCCTGGGCTGCACTCCCACCCTGGTGCATCACCAGCCACTGGGTTCACAGCCTGCAGGGACTCCTGGAGCTCCCCTACCTCTGCCCACATCCCACCCAAGCTGGGTCAGATGTCAGTTGTGGAGGGGAGTGTGTCTTTGCACACCTTGTTTGAATTTCACTTTGCTTCACTGGCTGCCCTGGAGGGGTCTTTCTCCTCGTGGGAGAACCCCTGATGGTCCAAAAGAGGGGTCAGCCCTCGTGCATCACCGGGGGAGGGTTTAAACCCACATCTCCCCATGGCAGAGTCCTTGTCTGGATGAAAAGAGGGGATTTGGCACCCACATTCGCCCTCCTGGAGGAAAGAGAATGGCTCTGCTGCCTCTCCTGGCACTTCTCTCTGGGCATCCCACAGTGATGCCTGAAAAAACCATCTGATCCCAGGAGCCAAGAGAGGGAGAAGAAGAAAAAACACCAAAAAAGAGAGGTAAAACAGGAAAGCAAGCAGCACACCGCAGAGCCGAGTGCGTTAGTCGTCAGCAGGCGGGGGCCAGGCGAGGCAGGGCGTACCTTCAGCTTGGACTGAATCTCACGAGATTTCCGTCGGGCAAGAACCTGCAAGTGGCTAGAGACCTGCAGAGAGAGAGCAGAAGGAGAGGGGGAACAGCAGAGCCGTCAACCAGAGGAAAGGAGGAGGAAGGAGAGGGGCTGCCCATGCTCACAGAGACACCGCCGCGGACACCTGGGCAAGGGCGCCAACGTACCTTGATGCCAACCTGGTACTCCCGCACCTTCTTCCGAGCTAGAACCTGTATGTGGCTGGACACCTAGCGCCCGCCACGCCGTTCGGAAAGGAAAACACAGAGAGCGTGAAGATACGTTCCCCCTGCAGGGCGGGATGCTGTCCCCGGGGGAGGGAGTGTGGAGAAATGGGGGAGCACTTTGGCTGCTCCTGGAGATGCTGAGGGTCCTGCAGCTGCCACGAGCTGGAGGAAGGAAAATTGTGGGGAGACCCAGGTGCTGTGGTGGTTGATGCTGGTGTGTGAAGCTCCTTGGTGTAAAGCTGATGCGGTTGAGGAGGTCCCCATGTACCGTCTGGTGGGGACAGACAGACCCTGCCAGCCCCCTGTGAGCATAACAGGCTGAGGATGCAGCCTGGCAGGTTTGGGGTGCCCCAGGTTACTCTATGGGGCCTGTGGGTCCAGCAGGGACAGGTTCATTGCCCCAGGGCTCCTGCTGATTTTGCATGGGGGAAAGGTGGGAAAGGTTGGTTTTTTGTGTCCAGGCCCCTGTAAGAGTAGGATCTAAAGAAAAAGGGCTGTTGTCCATGCAGGAAAGGCACAACATGGCTGGGGGTCACCCACAGGAAGGGTGGGGGTCCATGCACCCACTGGGCTTCAGGGCTGATTTTGGCAAGAATCTGCTTCCACCAGTGCCAGGCTGTCCAAGAAGAGACAGCAGGCTGTCCAGGACACAACTACACAGAGGGATGAGTGCCATGGGTGCTCTCCCTCATGCCTTTCCCAATTCCCCATAGAGCACTGCATCCTTCCCCCATGGAGGAGAGGCCCAGCTAAGTCTTTAATCCAGGAAGAAAGCACTGCTTGGCACTGGTCTGAACACAAGGAGAGGCCAGACCCTCTCCTTTCAGCATGGCCTGGAGGAATGACCCCTGCAGTGTCTGGGGACCAGCGCCCCTCCCTTGTGGGGACTTGCAGCACAGAACAGTCCCAGAGAAAGTGTCCAAACCCAACCATCTCCCTGTGGTGGGAGATGCTCCCAAGCATCCAAGGCCACTGGCTCTGCCAGGATGGGTGGTTTGGCTCCTGGCTGGGGGTCACCACGAGGAGAGGCAGGAGCCACTGGACACATGACAAAGAGACATGTCCCATTCAGGGCTGCAGTAGCCCACTCCTCACACAGGTTTGGTGCAGCAAAGGTCTGCAGGGACCTCTGTATGCTCCTGCCCTGTTGGCATCGCTGCCTGTGCTCTGCCTGCATCCCTGCCTGCCCCACCATCCAACCAGGCAAGGCAGTGAGGGCATGGCAAGAGCTCTGTGGTACCTCCAGCCCCACCAGGAACAGCCCCACAGCTCCACACAGCCAGTCCTTGGATCCCTGGCTGGCATGGGGATGCCTTGTTCCCAGCCCAAGTGGGAGTGCCTTTGCTACGGCATCAGGCACAAGTGGCATAAAGCCTGGCAAGGGGCAGAGTATGAACAGCCTTCAGATGCAGGAGGCACAGCAGAGAGACCCATGTAGACACACACAGACACACATACACTGCCTGGAGAAAGAGTTCCAGGGCTCCTGCCACCTGCAGGGTGAACCCAACCTGGGGAGCCCTGGGTGCTGCCTGCCCCCACATCCAGAGTTTCAGAGCATCCTGGGAGAGAGGAACCCCAGGGGTTTGGAGCTCAAAGGCAAAGCTCCTCACACAGGATGGGGGACCTGCTGGCAGCAGCAGTGGCTTGAGGAGGGGACACAGAGGACAGGCGAAGCAGCCGGACATCCGCTCCCCCTTGGGCTTACCTGGCACCACCTCCCACCCTGCCCTGAGCCCACCCCGGGAGAAAAACCAGAGCAACGCCTCACCTGCTTCCTCGTCCGTGTCTTCCCCGTTCGCAGCTTGATGTAGCGGGCGATCAGCTCGTTACGACCTGCGGGCAGAGCCTGGGGTCAGACGAGGGGCATCGACCCCAAAACCCTCGCCACCCCCCGGCCCGACGACGGAGGCGCTGCCAGGAGGTGGCGCTGCCGCGACAGTGTCGGGGCGACCTCGGGGACATCGGGGTGGCCAGCACAGGGCACCCACCTTGGCCCCACACCCCGCGGGTCTGCCAGCCCCGGGGCTCACAGGGAGGTGACAGCCACCAGGGACCCCCAGCACAGCGGTGCCCCAAACCACAGACCCCCTCAAAACCCATCCCAGCCCGAGCCCCCCACCAGAGCCACCAAACGCCCTCTGGGCAGCTGTGCCCGCAGGGGTCCCGGGCTGCCCCCCCCTCCCCCGGCACCCCCTTCCCGTTCACAAGCCGTGCTGGCCTTTCCACCAGTATTTCCTAACGTCCTGGTCTAATTCGAAGCAGAAGTTGCTTTTGCGCCACATTTCAGGGGCCAGCTGTGGCCAATCTACGTTCAAACGTCAGAGCAGCTGGGAGCTTTCTTCTCCCGGCCCTGGCCCCCCCGGCCCCCGCCGCCACCCCCCGCGCCCCCCGCGCACGGGGGCAGCCAGGCACGCCAGATTTATTTTAATGGACCAGATGGTCGCGGTTGGAACTTGTCGAAATGCCCTTGGAGCGGGTTTCGGCTTTAAAAGAATAAAAAAAATCCCTTAAAAAAAAAAAAATACACCCCCCTCTCCTCTTCCACCCCGATTGGCCCCCTCCCAGCCCCACAGCAACTGGGCCCTCCTGGGGGGACACACGCATGGGGACAGACAGGGCCAGGTGCCACGCAGAGACAGCTGCCCCTTGGGGTGCCCGCGCCAGGCAGGAGCTGGTGGGTGGGTGACAATGGGGGTACCCCTTGCACAGCCAGCGTGTCACCCTGGAGTCACCCTGAAGCTCTGAGCACAGCTCCCACCCCTCCTGCCTCCCTCCTCAGCACCTAGCAGGGTCCAGGTCTTCAGGAGTGTCCTTTAAGGCCAGGTGAGATGACACTCACAGCAGGGTGCTGGCAGGAGGGACACTGCTGCTGAGCCCCAGTTTGGGGGGACACCTTCACCATCCCCCTCTGCATGCCCTGCTCCTGAGTCCCATCCTCCCCCTCCCACACCCTGCCTGTGGGAAAGAAATACGGGGAAAAATATGGGAAATAAATGGGGTTCCTCCATAGAAGCAGTGGGGCAATGGCAGCCTCAGTGCTCAGCACCCAGGGCCAGCATCTCCTGCACCATCCTCCCTCACACCATGCCTAGGGCTTTACCCTCACAGCCATCCCTGTGCCCACGTGCCCTGTCCCTTGGCCCTTTCCCTGTGATTCATCTGGACCGTGCCATTCCCTCCGAGAGGGCACGTCCTCCTCCAAATTACCACATTCCCCAAATTCCTCTCCCCTGACACCACCACGTGAACCAGTTGGACAGGCTGGGTTAAAAATAACCCATCCATCCAGAAGTGAGTGTAGCAAGGCCCAGTGTGCCCGTGCTCAGTCCTGGCTCTCCAGCTCCCACCTGCTCTGCCACCCCCGCAGTGCTGGCACCAGTGTGACAGGGACAGGCATGGCCATGGGCACCCCATGGAACCCCAAAAAGAGGTGTGGTGAAGGAGAGCAGAGGCACTGGCACACCATTATGGTGCATGGCTGGCACTGCCTGTGCTGCCAGTGCCCCTGGCACTCGGTAATGCCAGCCAGGGGTCCTGGGGGTCCCAGCAGGGAGGTGCTGGGGAAGGTGGGGGGGAGATGAAAGGCGGCCGGCAGGGGCTGCTGCCTCTTTAAGCAGCTGCCAGATGTCTCTGAAAGGCTGGAAAAACCGGTTGGGGCGTGCTTCGAAGGGCCAGGCTCCCGGCGGCACTTCAGCTATTCCCGGAGAAATCCAAAAAATGCACACGCTTGGGAAGCCCTGTGCTCCCCCGCCTCCCCCTCACCCCGCTCCTCCACCAGCCCTGATGATGTGGGTTGGGGGATCTGGCAAATGGGGTGGCACAGGGAGCTGGCATGGGTGTGGGGACAGTGGCATAGAGCTCTCCACAAAGCCTTGTCCCTTTTGCCCCTCTCTGCTGGCACTGGGTGAGTGATTGCCGGGACAGCAGCATCCTGGGCAGGTGTATTTTGGAGGCTGGGGACAGAGATGCCAGCCCTGGTCCTGTTGTCACCATGGGGTGATTGCAATATGGCAGCCTGTTCCTAACTTTGAGGTCACTGGCCCTTGAGGGTGACATCATGACAGGCGAAGGTCAGGAGGGACCAGTTCCTACCCTGGCAGGGATAGGAAGTTTTAGGAGGCAATAAAAACAAGGTGACACCTCCAAAATCAGCACCCCAGTGGGGCTGACCAGCCCTGCTGCTGCTGCCACCGAAGTCACCAAAAACTGAGCTGGGTGCAGGCGGCTCAGGGTGGGCTGGTGGCCCTTGCCACAGGGTGCTCTGTCCACCAGGTCCGGTTGGGGAAGGTTTGGGGAGCGATGTGGAGGCACATGGGAGAGGAGGGCTGGGGCTGCCCCGGCCCCGCAGCCCCGCGCCCGCTCCCTGCCCGACGGCTTCACCAAACCAGTCTGTCCGGCACGGCCGAGAGAGGGAGGGAGCGTGACGGAGAGCCAGCGCAGAGGGAGGGGACGCAGGTCACTGCCACCTCCCCAATCCAGCTCCGGGATGAACCCTGGCCAGCTGCTTTCGGGGTTGGGGGATGCCCGAGGGCATCGTTTGGGGCTGGAGGTTTCACTTCAGCCCTGTCCCGGTGCTCCATCCTGCCCCCGACACTCACCGTACATCTTGCCCTCATCTGAGAGGATGATTTTCCGCCGGCCGCAGGGTGGGTAGATCGCCAGCGCCTCCTGGAAGCTCTGCTCGATGTCTGGACTCCACACACCCTCGGCATCATTGTCCAGACTCTTGTCCATGCCGTCCTGGCCATCTTCCCGCCCCTCCCCGGGGCTGCCGCTGGCGTTCCAGCTGTTGGACGCTATGGTGCTGGCTGCTCTGGGCTCCGACCCCCGAGCCCCCACGGACACGCGACAACCTGCTGGGACACAGGGGACACCTATCAGACCCAGAAACCCCGGCTGGGGGCATGGGGTGCAGTGACAGTATGTCCCAGGTCTGTTCCTGGCCCTTGCTCTGTTCCCGATTACACCCAGAGCAGTATCTCATTGTGGGGCATCAGAGAGACAAACAGACTTTCCTTGGGCGCAGAGCATGATTTCCATGAGTACCCCCAAATCCAAGTCACAAGTGACCACCCAGGATCCACCCAAATAAAGTTTGGGAAGGAAACTGCTTGGCTACCGTATTATCCATACAAGGAACTTGGGCACATGGTGTTTATGGCTGACACCTCGGGACAGAGTGGCAGCAGCCCCACAGCCAGTGAACCCTGACCCTGCACCAGTACCCACTGCCAAACAGCAGTCTCTTTGGGCAAGCTGGCCCAAAAACCACCCCTAGGCCCCCAAAACCCTGCTCCACCATGCCTGGCAGAGGCAGAGCTGGGATCTGAAGGGAAATGCTGAGAGGCTCCAAGCCAGACCCCACTAATGGGAACCAGGTGGCCAGAGCCATCCAGCAGCCCTTCCCTGGTACCAGGAGAGGCCCCCCACCCTGAGGATGCTCAGCTGGGGCCCGGGGCCTTCTCCAGCTGGTGGGTGATGCTGGGGAGCCTTCAATCCTCCTCCTCTTCCTCCTCCTCTTGCCCAGCTCCCAGCGCAGCGTTTCAGTGTTTTGCAATAACATGTTTGGCGGCAGCTGCCGGCGGTGGGAGCGGAGAGGTGTCTCCTGCGCCGCCGCGCTTCCCGGACGGGCTGGGAGTGTACAAAGGTCTCCGGCACAGACATCTCCTTTTAAAGGAACTGCTGAGCCCGCTGGCTCAAGTGCGCTGCGAGGCCTTGCTGCCTTTTTTTTTTTTTTTTCCTTTTATAAAAAAAGAAACTTAGCCCCCCCATCCCTCTCTCTCTCATCGCGATGTGATGTCAGCCCCTCCGGTCCCGCCGCCCGTCCCTGCCCGCGTCCCCCCCGCCGCCGCTCCCCCTCTTGCCGAGCACTGTGGCCAAATAAGGAGAACTGGATTGTAGGATCGAGCCAGCCGGCCAAGGGAGGGATGGCGGCAGTGGTGCTGGACGGGCCTGCGGCACCCCGGCTGTGCCTGCTGCTGCTGGGGGCTGCCTGGGGCAGCCCGGGGAGGGATGCAGGTCCAAATCCACAGGGTATTGGGGATGGGAGGGCAGGGGAACACCAGGATCAGGCACTGCACAGGGGTGGTGAGGGTGGCATTATGGGGACAGGCCAAGTGGGACCCTCACTCCCCTCTACAGCCCAGCAAGCGCATCAGACTCTGTCCCAGAGGGGCACCTACTTTGGGGTGCAGCTGCCTTGGTGCTGAGCCCTGGCTGCTTCACAGCAGCCCAAGACCCCCTGACAGACCAGGACCCCAAGACATAGGGGAACCTGAGGCTCCTCAGCTTCTGCAGCAGCCCAAGACCCTGCAGCCCCCAAAGACCTCAATGGTCTCAGACTCCACAGCAGCCCTCTGGCAGCCCCAGAGCCCAGTGGCAGCTCAGGACCCCCAGCCCCAAGATACTTCAGTGGTCAGGGACCCTGCAGCCTGGTGACAGTCCAGGACCCAGCAGCACCACAGGGCCCCGCAGCACCACAGGGCTGCCATCAGCTCACCCTAACAGGGGAAAGCCCCTAGAGCTGGTGCCGGAGTGGGACTTTACAGGAACTCACCAGACCCCCTGCCCTCCCCATTTGATGAGTGCTTTTGGGGCCAAAGGTGAAGCTATAGGGCTGACAGCAAAGCCACGGGGCTGGCTGCACTGCTGCAGGCAGTGTGCCCAGTGCCCTGGGTCACCGTGCCAAGCACTGCCTGCACAGGCAGGGTGACTGCTGACCCCACACCCTGCCTGCGACACACATGTCCCCCTCCCTAAGAGATCTCCCTACGAGATCTCCCTAAGAGATCCCCAGCCTGCTCCCACCCCACTCCCCCTCCAGCAGGGAAATCCCAGCCCAGCTTTTTCAGGGACTCTGGGAGAGGAGGGAGGGTGATGCTGGGGCCCCGGCCAAGGTGTGAGGAAGCAGCTCCTCCTCCTTCTCCTCCTCCTCATTCTCCTCCTCCTCCTCCTCCACCGAACCTGCTTTTGGCCAGGCGAAGACATTGGATTTCCTGGAGGGAGGGTGAATGCACCGCGCTGACGCAAGGCACGGCCGAGTGCCGCTCCACCCTGCCCTTACAAAACACCAACAACAGCAGCAATTAGGGAACCGGCACGGCTGGACGGCCTGCGGAGACCGTGGCCAGACCTGCTCAGGGCAGGGAAGGGGCCGGACCGGCCAGAAAACATGTCACCAGCTTCTGCCTCGCAGCTGCTCCCCAGGGATCAGGCAGGGCGGGAAGACCACCCCTGCCACAGCACGGCATCTCTGCAGGGTTTGGGGGTCCCAGGATCACTGATCCACATCCCCAGGGGATGCGTGCCCACTCTGAGGATGCTCACCACCCACGAGTGGTCACTGACATCCACGCCAGGAGGGTGTCCCCACATCCAGCTCACTCACCATCCTGCACCCTGAATGTCGCCTGTGGGGGGACACACTGCAACCCACAGCTTTAGGGGGTGATGGAGGGGTGCTGCACCCTTGTGACGTCCCCCTGTGGACGTGGTGCCCACAGCAGGCAGAGGGCAGGGTGCCTCCAGGGCAGCCCTTATCTCCCTGCGAGGTCAAGGCTGCGCCAGGAGCCTGGGATGGTGTTCCCACGGCTCCCAGAGCTTGGCCCCAGCACCATGTGTGGGGGACGTGAGGGAAACCTGGGGCTTGAGCAGGCAGCAGGGCTGCTCTCAGCTCCCCTGTTGGGTGAGCTGCTTGGGACTGGAGACCCTGATAAAGCAACGAGAAGCCTCTTTAAACCCTGCGAAAGCAAAAGGGATTGCAAAGAGGGAAGGGTGCCTGAGAGATGGGTGTTTTGTGGTGGCTGGGGGGAAGGAAATAGTTTGGAGGCAGCGTCTGTAGTCAGAGAAGCATTGTGGGCACCCTGTGAGTGTCCAGGAGCAAGGACACTGGACACAGCAAGGTGCTGCTGGATCAAGCACAACCAGCTGTGATAGGGATTGGGTCAGGGATGCACAGGGTGGCACAGGAGAGAGCACTTGGGGCTGGGAGCATGGGGACATTGTGACATGGGCAGAGGTGCCTGTCACCCACACAAAGCCCCCGTGCCCCTAGTCCTCATCTGTGTCTTGTACTGCTGTGCTGGGGGACAGCATATTCCTCTTCCCTAGCATGGTAAGCCCCAAAAACATCATCCCATCTGGTGCACCATGAAGCACAGCCCCAGCAGCCCTCACACTGCCCCAAACCTTTGTGTCCCGCCCAAACTGGGACAGGGGTGGTGGCTGTTGTCACAGCATCTCCTCAAACCACCTGGGATGGAGGGCATGGTCACCAGCACTCACTTCACAAGGGGGATTGCAGCACAGCATGTCCCCAGCTGGCACCACCCAGAGGGACAAGGTGTGGGGCAGAGCAGCCCCGAGGTCCCCTTCATACCCCGGGTTCCTCCAGCCCACGGCAGGGGACACTGGGACAAAAAGACTGCAAAGGTGCTGGGGACACTGTGCAGGCAAAGAACCCGGCAAAGACAGGGAGAGGGGTCCAGCTGCATCCTGGCTCCATCCCGCCTCCCCACGCAGGGGGCCCAGGGCAATCCAGCCCTTCTCCCTCCCCCCTGCACCCAGACCCCACGGCAAAAGGATAAAAGTTCATGACAAGCCTGGGCAGGATCAGCACGGAGCAGCTCAGCCTCGCACCGGCTCAGTGCCGCCTGCGCCAGCCCTCGGGGGAGCATGGGGCTGCTATCACCCCCTCCCTGCCACCACGACTG
This sequence comes from Entomyzon cyanotis, assembly GCA_024500445.1. NCBI lineage: Eukaryota > Metazoa > Chordata > Aves > Passeriformes > Meliphagidae > Entomyzon > Entomyzon cyanotis. Next base: position 2,928,884 of record JAKEPQ010000908.1, on the reverse strand, counting down.
GTGGCACCCACACTGCAGCATCGAGGGAGACACGAGCACCCATCCTCCCTAGTGCTGAGCCCTGCCAGGGACTGCTCTGCAAGACCCCAAAGCCGAGGCTCTACGGCACCCCAGCTCCTGCATGTCCTGGCACACTGGGGCTCAGTGATAGCACAGCTGGGGCCCTGATACAGGCAGTGATTTGTAGGCAGGCAGAGGCTTTCGTTAATGTCCCCTCGTTTCAGGCAGGAGAGCGCTGGCTGGGGGCTGTGTCCCTGCTCTCACCTGTCCCCACCTGGTGACACCGCCAGGAGGAATGCTGCCCACATGGTCACACGGCCACCAGCTCTGTAGAGCCCCTCGAAGGAAACCCATAAGCTGTAGAGCTCCTGGGGGACACCAGCAAGACCCCAACACACTGGGGAAGATGCTGCCCAGTCCACTGACAACCCCAGTGCAGTGCACAGAGCGGGATGCTCCTGCCTCTGCCAAGGATGACCCTGCAGCTCTTCACAGGAGCCCCATACCCCTGGCACCTTCCCCAGGGACCCTTTGGGAACACCCTGCCCCATTCCCGCAGGGAAACACCACCCTGGTTGGCACATGGCTGTCCCAGGGACAACCAGAGCTCACCGAGGCGGGTGGCAGCGGCCGAGCAAGACGCGCCGCGGCAGGAGGGCGGTGAAAGGAGGTTTGTTTACATTGCGCTCCTCTTCCAAACAGCTCTCAGGCTGCGGTGAGGGATTCCCTGGCTCGTGGAGGGAAGGGTGGCCAGCATGCTCTCTCCCACCCAGGTTTGCACCTCCTGACTGGCCACGTCCTCTCCAAAGGGTCCCCTGGCACGGTCAGGGCACCCAGGTGGTGGCAGAGCCCCCAGTGCACCAGGCCAGCTCCCCGTGAGACAGCCCAACTAATTTCCTCTCCTCTATCACTTCCTGTCCCTTCCGGCTTGGCGAGCGGCTCAGGAAGCAATCGGAGCGAGGAAACCGCAGGAAGCCACGTGGCAGCATCCCACCAGGGTCTGAGGAACTGCCAGGGCTGCTCCAGGCTCCCCATGCCCCCCAGCCCCAGCTGGACCCCCGCAGCCAAAGGGTCCCCTATCTCCCAGCAAAGCCCTGCGCCTCCACCTGGCAGGGATGTGGTTGGTCCTCGCTCTGCACTGCGAGGTCGAGGGATGCTCAGACCTCTTATCCCAGAGGGCTATGCATGAACAGAAAACAAACGTGAGCGATTTGCTCACAAAATTTTTGGGCATGGAGGAGGAAAGGGATGAGGCAAACCTAGGGCACAGCTCCCTCCTAACGGCAGAACCACGGTCATCCAAACCAACCCCTCCATCCCCTCCTCTTCCCCCAGTCCTGGCAAGGTGGCAGAGCTGGGTTTCGGCTTCTGGAGGACCTGAGCCGGTTTTGCTCGAGTCTTCAGGCTCAGGACCCGAGGGCAGAGGACAGACGGACACTGTAACCCAGCGTGCCTCCCTGGCCCAATTACGCTGCCCTGCCCAGCCAGGACGGGGCGTTTCACCCAGCAGTGCATAAATAGAAAGCTTTTAGAGCATTAATTGCTCTCTGTGTTATGAAACGAGCTGGATGGAAACAACAGGGTTGGAGTTGCCTGCTGGGGATGGGCCACCCCCATAGTGTCTCGTGACACCCCCAGTGCTGGTGGCCCACGGCACAGCCAGTGCTGGACACAGCACCCACTGGGGACTGCTGAATTTGCCAAAATACATCCATCCCAGGCTGTCTCACACTGAACATCCCCTGTAGATGAGATGGGAGTGGCCAACAAGTCTTGAGTCCTCAGGGACTCCCAGCTTGTCCCAAGGGGAAGCCAAGGATTTCTGGTGTCAGGGGAGCACCATGGAAGCCTGGGTCAGGCAGTTCTGGGCCTGCAGTGGGACAGTGTCCTACCATTGGGGCCAACCAGGCATCCCAGGGACCCCACAAGCCCTCTGTCCCACTCCTAGGAGGAAAAATATCTCCACAGAAGAGCTCCCAGTGCTGTTGACCCCATTTTATACCATTGCAGCATGGCCAGGGAAAACGTCTCCCAGGGGACGCCGGCTACCAGGCGAGGAGGAGGAGGCGGAGGAGGAAGGCTGCAATGAATTTCACACCTGCCCCCAGCCGCCTCCGCCCCCCGTGAAACCCAACCCTGCCCAGGCAGCAGCTGTACCCACTGCCCGTGCTGTGGCACCCGCTGGAGCCCGGGGTTAGCACTGACTGTCACACTCACAGCTCCCAGCCAGGGAAACACAGAGGGGTTGGGGCTCTGAGAATTGACTAGGGGGAATTCTGAGACACCGGGCAGTGGGGCTGTCAGGCATTACCACTCCAGACAAGACACGGAGATGTCCCTGGTTGCCAGCAGAATGTGACACAGCACTGTCACCCAGCCACTGTCACCCCTGTGAGGGGGCACACTTCCCTGCCCTCCTGCAATGAGCTCAGCAGCTCGAGGCAGTGCCCAGCTGAGCCCTGCACTAGCCCTGCACAAACCCCATCAGTGACTTATCCCCAGAAAGGGATATTTTGATTTAGCACCATATTACTGCCACCACCTCAGACAGTCCCAGCGAGCAAATCCTTGTGCATGCCAGGAGCGTGCTGGGAGCCCGTGGCAGCTCATCGCCTTCTCCCAGCATCTCTCGCCACTGCCCGAGCCGAGAGCTGGAGACGGGCACAGCGACTCCAGCTCCCGCAGATTGAAAAATTGCTCTGGAATCCTCGGGGAGGAAAATTGCTAAAAATACATGAAGGCAGTATTCTTGGTAAAAGAAGGAGCTCCAGCGAGGAGCATGGCCCGAGAGTGCCAGAGAGCCTGGCACAGTGTGCTAGACCCCTGCCCAGCACACTGATGCCCAAACATCAGAGCTGGACCCTGACAGACCTGCAGTGCCACCCCGGCAAGGCTGTGAGGGGACACAGCAGCCACCCCACGCAAGAGCTGGAGCCCTAACCCTTGCCACAGCTGGGCACAGGTGCTGGCAAGCACAACGCCAGGACATCCTGCCCAACTCATCCACCAAGCGCGCGGGCACAAACCCGGGCAGGGAAAAGCAAGGTCTTGGACCAGACCTTCTCTCCCGGACTGTGAAGCGCCCAGATCTTCCTGCTAATAAAAACCCGACGCTCAGCTGGGTCGGGAGCTCGCATGCCTGCGTGCGGGTGTGCTTCTTCCTAAACCCGAATTGCCTAAGCCGGCGGGGGGAGGCAGGAGCTGGCTGCCTCTGGGGGAAGGGCGGGCGGCGAGGAGCTGGCATGGGAACGGCAGCCCATCCTCCACGCACCCGCGCCGCTCCGCGTCTGTAAACTTTGAACATCTTCCGGAGAGAAGTTAGTGGCTATTGTGAACAGCTGGATCTAATTTTACGAGGAGCGAGGAGGAGACAGTTGTGGGGAAATAATAAGGCTTGGCGCTCCCAGGCGAGGATCCCCGAGCCCGGCCAGCCTTCCTGCCTCCACCGCACTCCGCCGGGGGAGCGCTGGCGAGACGGTCACGGCGAAACTGAGGCACGGAGCGGCGCGGGGCTCACCCGCCTCCCGGATGATGCAAACCGGGAATCGGGGGCTTTGCCCCTGTGTGTTTCCCCGGACGCGTCGCCCCTCCAGCAGCCAGGGCACCCGCGGGGGCATGGCTGTTCCTCAGAGCAGAAAACTGGGCTGCCAACGCAGGGCGCCCTTGCCGGCCCACGGCAGCATCTTCAGAGCCAGGGTCACCCGGTGCTCGCTCTCGATGCTCGCGGGCACCGCGGTGCGAGTGCGACACCTCCCTCCAGCCGGCTGCTTCCCATGAGGCTCTGCCCACCTCCTAAAATTAGCTGCAGCCCTGCTGTCCCCTCCCCGGCCACCCCCCGCAGCCCGGGGAGCTGTGCCAGCACACGCTCCGGGTCCGCAGCGATCCCCGGCAGCAAAGGGGGAAGGGGATCGAGCAGCCTCCTCCATCACTCACACCTCGCCTGCCGCCCGCCCGCCAGCGCTCCCCGCGAGAAGCGCAGCCCCGCAGTCACCTCCGTGCCTCTGGCTCGCAGCAGTGTGCCCGAGGGTGAGCCCTGGGTCGGCTTTATGGAGCAGAGACCCAGCACGGCTTGTGACACACCCAGTGCCCCGCTGGGAGGTGGCAGCGGTGGGCACGCTGGGTTTCGGTGCTGCTGCTGTCTCATGGCAACACAATGGGCGACGCTGGGGGTATTGGAGTATTGCATCTGCTTGGGACAGGACTGGGGGGACATGTCCCACCGGGATTTGGGCTGCCAGGACAGGATGTGCGTCGTGTCATCAGTGTTTCCCCGAACCCTTCGCCCACAGGATCCTGTCAGTGCAGAGGCCTACTTGAACACTGTCACCACAAGGCCACCAGCTGCCAACCCCAAGAATGAGACCATGGGGTTCACGGCCTGTCACCTCCAAAGGGCTCAGCCACATGAGCTCACCAGGACACCCTGCCACGGGGAGCCCCAAACAGCAACCAGCACCGCATGACCCCCTGCTCCCACCACCCCGGCCAGGCGAGCGGCTGACCGGCACCACGAGGAGCTTTTCCCGGGGCCCCTCGCTCCCATTTCACAGGCGGGGAAAACCGAAGCAGCGGGAGCTGCAGCAGCATGTCCAGACCCGCAGCAGGATCCGGACGTGCGTTATCGCGCAGGGGGAGCCGCTCCTGCCGCGTGCCCGCTGCAGGCTGGTGCGGGGCATGGCCCCGCCGGCTCACCCCATCATTACCTTCCCTCCCTCCCTCCCTCCAAAAAAACATTTCATAAGTCGCCACGTGACGGTGGCAATAGCGAACGCCCATGCGCTTCAGGTGTCTGCCCCAACCACAACACGCAGGTGCCTGGGCTCGGCCGCCGCGGCTCCCGGCCTGGCCCCGACCCCAAATAACACCTTGGACAAACAGCTGGGAAGGTCAGGGCACGGCCTGGCCACTCGGCAAAACCCCCGCGGATGGAAGCTCCCAAAATCAGGGGTAGTTGGTTATATCCCTTCCACCGACAGCGCTCAGGGCGATGTAAACACTGCGGCTGTCCCGCCAGCTCCCTGCCATTGCCAGCGAGGATTTAATGAGAGAGGGAAGCTCCTAGAGATGGGATATTTTTTGGAAAGCATCGGTCCAGTTCAGTGATGGATGGAGAGATTCCAACCTCACAAAGAGCCCCAGGATGGCTCTTGCCCTGCAAATCCCAGCAGAACCCTTGGTTAAGACTTTGAAGCCCCTTCTCCCCTCTTCCCCTCCATTTTCCACTCCCACAGGCAGACGAGCTACTAACGCAGGAAAACACCTTTTTTCCCCCACAAACAGCCCAAAATTGCCCATTTATGCCCCTTCTGGCTGCTGCGTGCCTGCACCCAGTCTCACCACCGAGCTCACCTGCCACCAGCCTCGTGCTCTCTGTGTGTTTGATGGGAGCTGCGCGGTTACTTGCTTTTTAATACATTAATTATAGCTGATTACCGCTGCCACCCCCACCTCCTCAGTGCCATGACCTGCTCACACACCGCCGGGAAGAGGCTCCTTCCTTCGGCACAGTGCCAGGGCCACCGGGACTCGCCTCCCAACCCACTTGGTGGTGGCAAGATGGGGATTAAATGGCGATTAAAAGGAGATGCTGTTTCTGATATCATGATAAATAGGCACCGTATGTCATGGCAAACGGAGGTAAGTCTCTTTTACTGATGGAGCTGGAGGATTTTGCTTTGCAGGAATGGGATGTTAGATGTGGGATGACTGCTGGAGGGTTATGCTGTCCAAAGTGCCCCAGTTGAAGCATCCCCCTACTCTGAGCTGCACCCCAATGTCACAGTCATCTCAGGCAGGATGAGGCTCCTTGAAATACCTGGGTGCTGCTTATGGAAGGTGGCTGGACCCACTGCTTTCAAAGGGTTATTCCTGTTAGAAAAGCCAGCGTGGTGCCAGCCTCATGCCCGCTGTGGGGAGGCAGCTGGGTGCTCGAGGTCCCTGGGGATGGCAATGTCCCCCTGTGTCACCCAGCTGCGAGGTGGAGCTGCTCACCCCACAGCCATGTGCAGCCCCTTCCCATGGGAATGCTGACCCTCTAACACCCAAACAGGGCCAAATCCAGTGCCTTTTCCCTACAGGACAGTCATGCTCATCCTCTCTGGTGGGGAAGTGCTGGGGCACTGCCACAGTGCCTGTCACCTGCCCTGTCACCAGGGTCCCAGGCCCCCTACCCGTTTCTCTCCTGGCTTCACCACTGAGTGACCTTGGTGAGCCCTCACGCCTTGTCCGCTTTGGGGACTCTCTCCCTCCCGTTCTTGGGGGAAATGACGCCCAAGGGGTGTGGGCTGTGGGGCCACAGAGACCCCAGGGCCAGAGGGTGCATGGGGGGCTCCTCAGCCTGGCAAGCCCCAATTCTCCTCTCAGCATCACGAGCACTCCGATACCAGGGGGAGGCTGGCAGCCCGGCTGGCAGGGCCCCCCGGGGTGGCCGGGCACTGCCAATGCCCTGACTCACGACACGCACGTACCCGCGCGGGGTAAAGCGATAGGAGGGGAGAGAGGATGCCGGAGCCCAAAATACCCCGGCGTGCCTGACACAGGAGATTATCGCTTCGCTGATGGGACGATCGCCCAGCCCGGCTTGTCCCAGCTCCCTGCAAAGCACCAAAACTCCCCAAAACCTCTGCCTTCACCTTGCCCTCTTCCACCCCATGCCACCCACCCAACAGTAGTGAGCGGCTGCAGGGTGCCCGCCACTCCAGCATGGGCACTGGTACCATTTCCAGCTGGTTTCTCCCCAAACCTGGGTTTTTCTCAGTCAATAGAAGCCAAATGGATTGTATAGGGCCTGAGCAGTTTCGGGGAGTTGGAGGTGGGTGGCTCTGCGAGGGCTTGGCCGTATTTTCCTTCCAAGGGGGTTAAGGGGAAAAAAAACAACACCAAACCCAAGCAAGGTGTAAAAATAAAATAATAATAATAATAATAATAATAAAGATGACACACTGCTGAAAATTATACATCTAATTGCCGCCTTGTTAGCAAAGCACCCCTATGACGAGGCACAAAGTGTTTAGCATACAGTCAGGGTATGGTCATCCCCTACATGCGTGTGACACACATGTAGCGTGACACGCAAGTGACCCCGCACCTCACCGGGACCCTCCCGCGCCCGTTCCCCGGGGGGCTCCGGCCGGGGCGGGCTATCCCTGTCCGTAACGTCCGGCGCCCGCCCCGAACGCTCCCGACGTGCGGGCACAAGGCCCCTTTGTCACCCCGGGGATGCGCCGCGGGGACTCGGCGGGGAGCGCTGCGGGGGCAGCGCAGCCCCGACGGGGCGGGAGCCTGGGGACCGACGGGGGGGAGAGGAAACAGCCCGGCAGTGCCCCCCCCGGGCATACACCCCATCGGGGGGCGTCGGGGGAGCCCCGGGGGGAGGCACCGAGCTGGGGAGAGCAGGGCTGGCGCGACCCCGCCGCCCCCCGCCATCCGCCGGGGCTCGGTGCAGGCGGAGGGCTGCGGGCCGGGAGGAAGGAGGGGCTGGAGGAGGAGGAGGAGGAGGCGGAGGAAGGGGGGTTGGGAGTCTCTTCCCGGCGAGCGCTTACCTGCTCCGTGCTCCGGAGGGGCTGGGCCGGCCGCGGGAGCCGGGAGCGGGGCCGGGGCCGGAGCGGGGCCGGGGCCGGGGCCGGGCCGGGCCGGGCCGGGGAGGGCGGCAGGAATGCGGGGAGCGCGGCGGGCTCCCGGGTCCGCGCACGGAGCCAGGCGCAGGGACGGGAAAGTTTATGCGAGGGAGGAGCGGAAAGTTGGGAGTCAATCAGGAGGCGGCGGGGCCGGGCCGGGCCTCCTCCTCCTCCTCCCCTAACCTCCTTCTCCTCCTCCACCTCCTCCTCCTCCTCTTCCCGGCCCTTCCTCCCGCCCGACCCTCCCGACCTCCCCGTCGGGGCGGCGGGCAGCGGGGACGCGGGACTTCCCTGCCACAGGGAGGGTTTTTCTGGGGAAAGGGCAGCCCTGGAGTTCGGCTCGGCCCGGCCCGGGCTCTGGGAGTGCCCTCAGTGAGCCTTCCTCACCTTCCTCCTCTTCCTCCTTCTCCGTCCGGCATTCCCGGGATGCGGCCCTGGGATGCGGCCTTGGGCTGGGGCATGGAAGTGCTGCTGTCCCGTCTTGTCCCGTCCCGTCCCCAGCCAGCCAGGGTCACCCGTGTGCACCTTCATCCCCTTCTGCACATCTTCATCGGCCTCTGTGCTCACCTTCACCCCACTCTTCATTCTTGCCCCCCTGCACTCACCTTCACCCCCTTCCACCCACCCTCGTCGTCCTCTGCACACTGTAATGCCCTGCCACACATCTTCATTCTCCTCCTCATTCCCATCCTCACATCTTCATCCCCCTCCAAAGAACTTCATCCCTCTCCTCCTCCTCACACACACACACTCAGTCCCCTGCATCCCACCGATCTGCAGATTCCCTATTTCTCCAGACACCCAGTCCAGGATGGGACTCTCAGCCCACACAGTTGGTATTTCTCAAGGGAAAGCAGCCAGGATCCAGGCCATGGTCACTTCCTCTGGGGGAGCTGATGGGTGGTAACGTGCTAAGCCACAGCAGGCTGATCACATACAAATCCCTGGCCGTGACCCAGCCTGGCTGTCAGGAGCTGCAGCCCCAAAAGGGGCTAAACCCCCAGTCCCCCTGGCCACTGGGCCAGCAAACGCCACAGGCCTGTGCCACAATACTCAAAACCCCCAGAGATAAATCAGGGTGAGGAGTACTCTCAGCGCCCTGCTTGGAGAAGGGATGTTCTTTGCATCCCATTCCTTCTAGAAACATATTTTTCTAATTTTCATGATGAGCTTGGTTGTATTCAAGCGTTTTGGGACAAGACAGCCAACGCTTCAGTCCGCAGAGTGACAGGCTCTGAAGCATCCAGCGCATTCAGCAATTGTGTGTGATTCATAAAGCCATATCGCATTCTTCCACCCTTGGCCTGGTGCTAACTTGTAAGAAATCTGGACCAAAAACTGCAACAAAATGGCTGCTATTCTCCAAGGGCTGCTCAGAGCCTCGTTACTCATCCCTTACTTGGGCAAAAATGACATTGAGTGCTCCTGGAGATGACAGCCTTAATTGAGTTCAATAGGAGTTTAGGCTGAGTAAGGCATGAGCAAACAAGTGTGCATTAGCCCATGAACAAAAAGCCTGATCCACAAATGTTTAGGAACACATGTAACACTGTGCAGGGGAGTGCTGAGGCGGTCACTGCTGCTCTGGCCTTGCCTGCTGGACAGGGGTCTGGCTTCAGCATCCAGCACAGTGATAGTGATGCTGGGATGAGCTTGTTCAGGAGTGCAAAGATTCAAGGCTGTTTCAGTGGTTTGTTTCCGTTCTGCCTCTTAATTTTTATTTCTTTTCTTCTTTCAGAAATCCATAATCCTTGTTTCTGCTTTTTTTTTTTGTCCACTGGTGGGAACAGCAACTTCCTTTCTCAAATTATAATATAAAAGAGCTGCAAGCTGCAACGCCATAAATAATATTTTCTTATGGCCAGAACATCCAAGTCTAGGCAAGACACCAAGAACAGCTACAACATTGTAAAACTCCAACACTTCTCCAGAATGGATTCACTAATTAAAAAATGACTCCTTTTAAAAAGCAGTTGAAAAATATTGGCTTTCCCATTGCCGCCTGTCGCTTGCTGCACCAAAAAGGAGCCCATCCTGCAAAGCCACAGCTGAGCTAAGCAGTGATGAGTCTGCCTTTCCCTCTAAAATGTTACCAGAATAAATACAAGGGGAGGGGGAGGGAAGAGAGGAACACCTCGTCACAATCACTCCTTTAATTAATTAAAGTGTGGCCACTTCAAAGCTGGAGAGGGATCCCCCAGGGCTGAGGCCATGGCAGCTCTCTGGGAAACAACCAGCTCCAGGACTTCAATTGCTGGACAAGGAGTTTCCCAGCTCTGGTCTACCCTCCCACAACCCATCAGGATGTAGCACCCCTTCCCTCCTCAGGCTGCCCTGGCCATGGGGCATTTCTGGAGCCATGGAAATATCTGTCAGCTCCACCAAAAGAGCAGGGGCTGAGAACCCCAAACCCCAGGGGTCTGGGGAAGAGGAAGAAGCGAGAAGAGCTCCCATGTCCATCTTCCTGCTCAGCTCTGGACCAGCATCGTTCCACTCCTCAGTGTGGGATGGGGATGAAGCACTGACTGAGAGAGCCACAGGCACTGCAGTGACACTGCTCCTGCCTGGGATGTGCTGCTCAGCAACGAGGTGGGGCCTTATTATTTTCCTCCCCTTTGCCTTATAAGCATCTCTGCAAAAATAAAACGCATTTCCCAGGAGGTTCCCCTGAGGAGCTGATGACAGTCGCCTCTGGCCACTGGCCATGCTTATGCCCCTGCACGAGCGCTTTGTGGGGTTAAATCCATGCCTGCAGCACCAGCCCAATGCCAGTCCCCATAAAACAAACCTCAGCCTCTCATGCTGCAGGGAAAACATCATCCCTGGGGATTGAGGAAACCCTTTCTCCAAGGGATACACACACTTTGGACTCAAACACCATTGATAAGGCTCTTTCTTCCCTTTTTTTTTTTTAATCTTTTCTTGCAGCAAGCATTCCTTTCACACCCACGCACACCCCAGCATCCTCAGCCATTGGTCTGCCGGCGCATCCGTCACACTTTCCGCCGGCCAAAGTCGATACACATTTCAACTGCTTCCACCCCTCATCTCCTCTGGTGTTAACAGCCAGCGCAAACAAAGGCCCCGAATATCCATCGCCCTATTAAATTGTTTTCATTCGTTTCTTCTGCCACAGTTGGTTTGCGTTAGAGGGTTTGTGTAAGGGATTTCGGGTGGGCGGCTGATGAGGTGGCTGCTCTGACATTGGGTGACATTGCACTGGGCATCTGTGGCAGGGATTTTGCTCTGCTTGGGCTACAGGCCAGGCAACCTGAGGGGTTTGCAAGCAACAATGGGATTATGGAAAGTTTCTGGGTGAGGGGAGGGAGAATCAACCTGGGGAACACCTGGGATAACAGCAGACAGAACCTGGGGAGCCCAAACGCCTCTCTCTCTCTCACCCTGCTGCTTCTTTTCTCCTTGCTCTGGAGGAAATAGACACAAGTATTAGCTCAACCCTTAGCTGAGCTCGTCCCGATTTCAAACAGATGTTGGGTTTGTGGCTGGATTTGGGCAGAAAGCTCTTGCTTTCCCCACATTTGCTGGCCATACCTCATCAGGGACGTTGGCCCTGAACTGCTGTGGCTGCTTCTCCCTTTAGCTCACAAGATGTTCTCTGATCTCTCTGCGTGGGGAATGGATGATGTCCCACGCTGACTGGCTTGTCCCCAAGCTATCCACCTCTGCCTGCCCCACCACGAGCATCTGCCTGTGAATCATGGAGTCCAGATTCATACAGCTGGGGAAAATCTCTACTCCCATCTGCAAAGCCACCAGGGCAGATGTTCACCAGTGGTCCCCCTGTCACTGTCATCTGTCCTCAGCTCCACGCAGAGACAGGCTCAGGCCATGGTGGGGTTGCGACACTGCCCAGAGAGGATGAGCATCCCTCTTGCACAATCACACCCATCTCATCCATCTGCTCCTCAGCCTTTCTGCTGCAGCTGCCTTGCAGCTGCATTAACTTGGGGGGCTCAGATCACCCCCAGAATGGGGGAGCAACCTGTGTGTGTCCCAGGAAGGGAATCCCAAATTGTCCTGGGGTCAGTGTGTGAGCTGAGCAGGTGAGAGAAGCAGCACCCTGGAGTTGAGGATGGTGTTTCGGGGCTCCTTGGCATGTCCCCGTGCTTCTCACCACTGAATTAATCAGATTTGGGACTGTCTGTGCAGCCAAATCCTCACCCCATAAATGGTGACACTGGGGGCATGAGCTGCACTGCTCCCACTGAGCTGCCTCTCTTCAGCATCTCCCGTTCCCAGTGACTCCCTGCAGCTCCTCTGACACCCCACCAGCCTGAGACAGGGGATGGCACCTTCTGTCCACCACCTCCCATGAACAGAGAGCACTGGGGACACCTGGGACACGTGAGGGCTGGAGGTGTCACAGAGGAAAGGGGCGGTGAGTGCTGAGGGCACGGGGAGCTCAGCAGGGCCTGGCTGGGTGCTGAGCGTGACTCAGCGCCACACCACACCTCATGAGTCACTTCATTGCTTCCTGGTGCACCCTGAGTTTTCTCTTCCAGGTCCCTCCTGGCAGCACTGACCCGGCTGGGCCCCCTGCCAGCAATGCCAGCTCTGCCTCACGTGCCTGCCAGCCCTCCTCAGCTGGCACTGTCACCCCTTGGCACGTGCCTGAGTGCTGCTGGTGCCAGGCTGCTTCTTAGGGACCCAAATCCCCAGCGCGCTCTGGGCAGCGGGGTGAGACCCAGAGGGTGCAAACACACCATGGGCACTGGCAATCTGCTCACACCAGGGCGAAATGGGGCAAAAGAGGGGTTTTGTGCCTCGTGGGCAATGAACTGGGATGGGGGTGTTTAGCTTGGAGCTGAGGCAGAGCCCACCTGTGTGTGGGCAGGGGTGAGGAAACACAGAGAGAGGAGACCAACTACCTCCTCCTCACTAGGAGACTCGGCATAAAAATACAAACCAGAATCTTCAAAAAAAAAAGGGTGGGGGGGGATGAGTTTTCAGGATCTGAGTCCAAGGGATGTCTCAAAGTCTCAAAGGGATGAGATAGGGATCACAGTCAGCCGCATCTGCTGAATATCCACCAAGCCTGGCTCTGCCATCACCCCAGACCAGCGATCTGTCCCGAATTTGCCTGGGGAGGGTGGCTGCAGCTGGGTGAGCACTGAGCGGGCACTGTGTGCCTCAAACCACCCCAGGAACAACTGTGACCACAAGAAGGTGGAAACGCAGGGAGCGGAACAGGACAGGGATGCAGGAGCATCCACCGGGCACTGGCAGGTAGCCCTGGTGGCCCCAGCAGCCCCAGAGCAGGTGCTACTCGCAGGCCAGCTTCCCGTCGAAGCTGGACAGGGCGATGGCAAAGGCCTGCACGGCACACAGAGGGTAGTTGTAGTCCATGGTGAAGGCGTCGTCCGCCACACGCCCAAACTGCATCACGATGTAGTCGGCTGTGGGAGAGAGGGCGAGCAGCTGGGATGTCACCTGAGCACCCAGCCTGCCTTTCCCCAGCGAGGCCATGTGGCAGCAGCCTCCCAAAAAGCTGCCCACACTCCCCCACCCAAACTGCGTGGGACTCCTGCGCCGGCTGTGCTGTACTGCAGTACAGATCACCAAAAAGCATCATCATCTTCCCATTCCACGGACCGTAGCACCCCTCTGGTCCCTCCAGCACCCCCCTCTCTGGGTGCCACAGCCCCCAAAGGGGCAGGGACCCTGCTCTCCCCACCCCCCCGGACCGTGGGACCAGTGTTACTGGAGGGCGGGTGACAGGAAATCTGTAAAAATAACCAGGGGCCCTCAAGAGGCTTTTTCTGTCCCGTAACCCAACACCCCGGAGGCCAAGGGCTTCTGACTGCGCCGGACAGGTGACGAGCAGCCACATCCAGGCAGAGCTGCTGCCACCCCTGAGGGACTGTCCCCGAGGCACAGTGCACTGCCAGCGCTGTGGGACAATGCTCTGGGGTGGCCTGGGCTGAGTGGGTGGCTGTGGTGGGATGGGGGGCTCAGCACCCCATGGGATCTGTCCTTGCTCTAAATCTACCTGGCAACAGAAACCCCACATGCTGCCCCTGCCAGCTCCTATATGGTGCCACACTCCCTGCCCATCTTAATCCCAGCTCAGCACCCCAAAGCATGAAAAAACAAAACCTCAGCAGAAAAAGTGGGTGCTGAGGCCAGCTGATAATGCAGTGTCCCCACACCCTATCCCCTGTCCCATCCCAGCCCTGTCCCAGCTTACGGTCACTGCTGTGCACGATCTGGAAATTTTTGACGGAGGCGTGGGTGACCCGGCCGTGGAAATTGAGGACATAGGATTGGGTCTCGTCGTTCCACACCGGCGCCTTGTTGTGCAGCTCGATCACATTGTCCATGTTTCTGTTCTGCCATCGCATCAGGAGGCCATCATTGTCCTGGGGAGGGGCAAGAAGGGGTAGAGCAGAGTTGGGGTGACCCCACCAGAGCCCTGCCACCTCCTGTGGCTTGCCTGGAGGGTGCCCTGTGGCAGTAACCGACTGGAAATGGGATTTATCATGGAGAAAAGAACAGATACCACGTCTCCCACCTCCTTTGAATTTCAGGGACACCTGGAAGCTTCTCCATGCCCTGAGATGGGCAAAATCCAAGGTGGCTCCTGGCAAACCCAGCTCCCAAGGACTTTCTCTGGGCCCTGACTTACGTTTCGAGGCCGGATGGGCACCCTCTCACAGTCAGCATTCATGCCAGGGATGATGACAGTCATCTTCCGGGGGCCTTTGAACCCTAAAACGTTGGTCTCCTGCAAGAGAAACCCCATCTCTAAAACCAGCAACCACCCTGGGCTGCAGCCTCTCATGGGGGCTGAATTAGAGCTCAGGGATAGCTCCAGCCCATCCCACCCCTCTGCAGCCCCCAGGGAAGGGGTGCAGGGTGGGACCCCCTCTCTGGGGAGGGAATCCCTGCTGGCTGCTCTTACGTAGACCACAGCTGAGAGCTCCTGCCGCACGTTGGACCAGTCAGCATTAGCCCTGTCGGGGTTGGCGCCATTGTCAAACACGGTGAACCTTGTGCCCATCAGGTTGGATCTGCAGCCAGGGGTGGGAGATGGCTGTGGCTGATGCCACTGAGTCCCCTCCACCCCCTTCTTGACCCCACACCAGGCACAGCCTTGGCTTTGGTCTGCAATCCCCTGGTGCAGCACCCCACCAATGCTGTCCTTCCCACTCTCCAGTCATTTGCTCGGGTTCAAGGCAGCCCCAAATCGGGGTGTTATAGGGTGCTGCCACCACGGAGACCCCCAGCACTGCTGTGTGGCTGCTGGCAGTGCAGGCTGGGACTTGCCAGGCACCTTTTCTAGCCATGACCTGTCTGCTGCAAGGAACCGGCCAAGCTTGTTTTCCCCTCTCAGCCCCCCACCACTCCTCAGGTCAGACACAGCAGTGGGAAATGCTGAATTTAGCCTCCTGTCTGCCCTAGCCACGGCTTGGGAGAGCCTGGAACTCATGAAGTGGGAAGAGGGTGCTGCAGAAATGGGGTTTCACCAAAATGGGGTGCCACCTCTGCTCCTACCTCAGCTTCCCAATGAAGTTCTCTCCACCCCGTGACAGGTCTGTGGGGTCGATGGAGATGAGGTAGTTGGAGGTTTTGCTCTTCTTACGCTTTCTCCCAGCAAGGAGGAACACCTGGTAGAGAGGAGGGACAATGTGGGAACGGGACATTGTCACTGCCATTGCCACTGCTGCCTCCAGTTTGTCACCCAACAAGTCACTGCTGTGACCTTGAGCAAGTCACAGAGTGAAGATGATCACCCCCACCCCAAATCACCTTCTTGTCGTTATCCAGGTGAAGGTAATAGGTGGGGTACAGCCCCCGGTCCATGCCCTTCTTGTCCCTTGTCACCCGGCATTTGACTGTCACCCCCTGTGGCGCCGGCTGCAGCACGAACTCCTCCAGGTTCTCCACCTCGATGACAGGGGATGGAGGCCTCTCCTCCTTCTGCTGCAGTGTGAGAGGGGATGGTGACCCCAAAGTCCCCTCCTTTCCCAGCTAATTGCTCCTTGCTATCCATCCCCCCTGGGCTGTGGCTCTGCAGTTGGTGGCTTTGGGGACAGTTCTGTGGTGAATCTCACTGGGGGATGCTGCAAACCTCCTGACCCACTCTGGGGGGGAAGAGCTGCTCTTCCCCCACCCCGAGGGTCCCCGCCTTGGCTCTGAGGGGTCTTCTGTACCTTCTTTGATTTCTTTGCTTTCCCCTTCCTGTTGGAGTTTTTCTGCTGTGTCTCCGGGGTCTCCTCCTCGCTCTCAGCCCCTTTGGGAGGAACTGCAGGCAGAACAGGCAGGGGCACAGGAGGGAGAAGATCCTTACTGAGCCCCAAAATCAAGCTCAGCATAGACCCGTGCCACCATCACTGATTGTAACCCCTCTCTTCATGGCCAAGCTCACCTGCACCCCCAGAAGCACCCCAGAACCCACCACCCCCCAGTGCCAGGCTCTCACCTTTCTTTTTGGATTTTTTCTCCTTTGGGGGATCCCCACCAGTCTGGAAGAGGGATGCTGGATTTTTCTTCTTCTCTGACCTGATGGGTTTCGTGCTGGAGTCGGAATCGTCCTCCTCATCACTGCTGGTGGCAGCTGTGGGCGACATGGTCACATAACACTGGCTGCTGCTGGCTCGGGGTGATGCCATCAGGCAGTAGGATTGGCTGCCACCCCCTCCTGCTCATCCCATACCTTTCTTCTTGCTTTTCTTCTCCTTCTTCACCTGGAACATGGACATTGACTCCTTCTTGGTGCTTTTGGCAGATTTGGCTTTGCTGTCAGGGTCACTCTTGTCTTCTGCTGGGACAGAGGAGCTGATGACCAGCCAGACAGGGGGGATGGGAAGGGGCAGTGGTGGGGACAAGGAGGTGGCAGGGTTGGAGCAGTGGGAAGGGCTGAGCTGGGGGGAGAGTCCATGGGGAAAAGGTGATTTCTCCTTGAGCCTCAGTGATGGGGATGGGATGCAGGCACTTCCCTCATCCCAGCAAGGACAGATTGCAAGTGGCAAGAGAGCTGAGCTTATACCATCCCTGCCCCTGAGCACTCACCCTTCGGCTTCAGCTTCTTCTCCCCCCCGCCTGAGAGGGGCTCTTTGGGAAGCTTCTTCTTGAGCTTTTTCGGCGGGTTTTTATTCTCCACCTCTTCTTCCTCTTCCTCATCCTCCTCATCCTCAGCCGGCTCTGTCCAGAGGCGACCACGGCATCAGCCAACACAACGTCCTTTGGCAGCGGGGGACCCAAACCCCGCGGTGGGCGAGCAGGGACCCTCTGTGGGCAGCAGCGGCGGGAGAGGGAGCTCATGCTGTCCCCTCGGGGTGGCCGCGCTGTCCGGCGGGGCGTGGGGTGTGGGCAGTGTCCAGCGCCGAGCGGGCGGCGCAGCCACAGCGCTCTCTCGCGGCCGCAGCCCCTCCGAAAGTGTCCGGGGACAGAACTGCCACCTTCCCAGCGAGCGTGTCACTGCCACCTTCCCAGTGTGTCACCCCCTTCTCCCTCCTCCCCCGCTCCATCCCAGCTCCCCGAGGCGATGCGCAAGTCCCCTGCCGCATCCCCGTTCCTCCCAGGTCCGTAGCTGGGTTTTAGCCAAAAAGCTCTGCCGGGATGTGCAGAGCCCCAGCAGACACCGGGAGCACCGGAGGCTCTATCGGGACACGGTGCAAGGGGACACGAGGTGCCACGAGCCTGCAGAGGGGTGGGTGTTGCCCCTGCACCTTGTGGCTTCTTGGGGCCCTTGGCCACTTGGGAGCGAGGAGCTGAGCCTTCCTTCTTCTTCCGAGGCTCCTTGGTGAATTTGGAGTAGGGATCCTTGTCGCTCTCCTCCTCCCCTTTCTCCTCCTTCTTCTTCCTCACCTTCTTCACCCCTGCACATTTCAAGAGATGCCCGGGATGGAGAGCACCTCAGGTGCAGGATGGGGCCATGGGGGGACACCAGTACATGTCCCCCTTTCTGTGGGAGCTGTGGGGATCTGTGCTCACCCTGTGCTGAGGCAGGAGGCTCCTCTGCAGCCCCTGCCTCGCTCGGCTTCTTCAGCCGTGGCCGCCGTGGCTTGGCCTCAGGCTCCAGCCCGGGCTCCTGCCTCTTCTTCTTCAGCTTCTGCCCTCATGGGTGGTGCTGCAGGGGTGGTGCCACATTAAACACCTTTTCCATTTCCAAGGTAACCCCTGCTCATACAGCACTGGCTCCCTTTTGGAAATACAGCTGGGCTTTTCCTGGCCCAACCCGGGAGAAGGGACACGCTCTGGGATAGGGACACACACCTTCCCGTGAGCGACTTACCATGGGGCAGCCCCCGAGGAAGGCAGAGAGAGGAAAACAGAAAGCAAAGTTAGCAGACAGACACCCTAGGACAACCCCAGAGACCAGGGATGGGATGGTGTTGCTGTGACACCGTGGATTGTGTCAACATCCAGGAAAAAGTCACACTGTGCCACAGGGAGCCTGGCTGGGAGCCACTCTGAGCACTGATGGGCACTCTGGGTACCTGAGCTGGGACAGGCAGACAGCCTGGCCTCTCTCCTCCATCTCCTTCCACCCCCACAAAACCTCCTGTCTATGGCAAGGAGGTCAGCAGGAGCAGGGAAGCAGGAGGATTAGGCACAGCACACCTAATCCCGGTTAGCTGGGGCCATAAATAACCCCGATTTACCAAATACGGAGCATGTGGGTCAGCACCTGGCTCTGGACAGGAGGTATTTAGGGAGTGGGTGTCACTTCAGGCCTCTCAGAAAGTGATCTCAGTAAATCCAGATGCATCAGGGCTTCCACTGCCCAACAGAGTATCTTCCCCCTCACTGGGGTTTCCCTCCTCCTATATGCTCCAGGGCAGTGGGTGAAGCTGTTTTGCAAAATGTGAGTTCCTAATGGATCCCAATGGGGTCCCAGGACTATGGATTTGGGGAGGGGGAGCTGGGAGCTCCATGGTGAAACTGAGAACTGGCTGCTTTCTTCTGTGTCATGAGCTCATACGGAAAAGCTCCTTTGCACCCCCTAATCCCTTAAGCAGCTGCGGGGTGGGCAACCACTCCCTTACCTAACCAAGCCCTTCAAGGAGGAGCTGCTGATTAGAAATTAAATTTGGTGGTGGGTGAAATTGCTGCTGAGACCCTTCCAAGGCTGGGGGGCACCTGAGGGCTGCCCCAAAATTCAGAGAGAGGGGATTCTGGCTTCAGGGTCATGGCCTGGGGAAAGTGAGTCACAGTTTACAGCTTAACTGAGGGGCTTAATTAAAGTGTTATTTAAGAACTAGGAACCCTCCTCGTGGGGTGCTTCAAAGGGATGGAGGGGGGGGTTCAGAAGGATGCACAAAGAAGGGAGGGCAGTGGAATTTTCTCTACCCACCTGCTCTGGAGGGGTTTCCCAAAAATCTCATGCCCTCTCAGGCTGCAGCACTCCAATAGAGCAGCCCATCCAGCCCCAAATGGGCCTTGGTGTGGGGTCTTTGAGGGTCTCTGGTGTCCCCAGCCCTCAGGGACAGCCTACAGCAGGGGTTGGAGGCACATGGGATGGAGGGGAAGGAATTTTTCTCACCTGTTTGGGTTTGTGCTGGGGGCTCCCCGGCTCCTCATTGGGGCTGTGGGGCACAGAAAGCAAAAGGGTGAGAGCTTTCAGCCCTTTTTAGATCCTGGGGACACGAGATTGCCCCAGTTTTTGGTAAAGGAGGAAAGGTCAGTGTTTCATTTGACTCCACAAGTGTTTCCTCCTCTCTCGACTGGGTTGAGCCTGTCTGACATCATCGTTCCCAACAGGGAGCACAGGACAGGCTCTGCCTCGGCCGAGGGTGACAGCAAGGAGCTGAATTTGGGGATCCCCCTCTAACAAACACTTTTCCTCTCTGTAAGTCAACGAGCATCACCCCACCAACCCGCAGAGCAAAACCCCTATGATAAAACTCACTAAATTGCATTTAGACTGAAAACAGGAGAAAAAGATGCTGGAGGAGAGGGGAATGGGGTCGCTGGGGGTGTTCAGCACATCACCCACCCCACCCTGCCCGCCAGCACTCACCTGTCGGCAGTCCAGACCTCTCGGAGGATCTCCGTCTGCAGTGGCATCGCTGCTGGTGCTGTCCTGGCCGGGGTGACTCCTTCCTCCTGCCCTGCTCTGCTCTGCCTCCTTTCCCTCCCAGCTCCGGCCCTGCTGTCCCTACCCTCCCAGGGCCATGGGGTCAGTCTGAGCCTCAGGAGCCTCACAGCATCGGCTCGGCCGCCTCCGCAACCTCTGCCGTGGGAGGAGGAGAAGGGAAAGGAGGAAGAGCAGGTGGAGGAGATGATTAACTTTATTTCTCCTGAAACTCGGTTAATAGGATTTCAGGGGCTGTCAGGCAGGCTTGCCAGGAGAGCAGCTGGCAGGGGGGTAATCACAGGAAAAGGGAGCTCTGCAGGAATGCAGGGGGGTAATCAGACCCTGACACTTTTTGGGGTGCACAGAGTCCCCCCACGCTGGGTGGGATCCCTGGCACAGCAGAGCCACTCACTCCAGTGGGCAGAACAACTCTCTGACCGTGTTGAGGTTTATCCTCCTCAGGTATCTCTTTGTTTTTCACCCAGAAATGTCTTCTTGGTGAGAGAAGAGCAGGATTTGGGCTGTTTTGTGAGAGTTGTGCATGCAAAGCCCACGCAGGGGAAGCAGCATCCCTGACTCTGGGCAGTGCTCAGGGTTTCTGTAATGACCACTGCTCTGCTGACCGCTGTCCCATGTCCCCAAGTCTCTGCATGATGGTTTCATAACCTCCTGCTCATGCCTCGCCTCATTATTACATCACTCAACTCCTAATATTCCTCCTCAAAGCCTCCCCAGACAATGCTGGGTTGCAAAGCCAGACAAGCCAAGTGCCCCTTGTGTCCCCACCGGACCCTTGGCCTTGCCCAGCCCACCAGGGTCCCCCCTAGGCCGTGCTCGGTGCCACTAGATGGCATTTGAGCACTGCACACTGAGACCCAGCAGCACCAGGAACTTCTCGTGCCTCCCTACAAACCCTCCTGCTTTCATCTCTAAACCTCACCACCAGCACAAGTTCTATTTCTCTTCCAAGGGACAGAAAAGCACCAAGCCAAAATAAACCAAAAATCGGCTTAAAAACGGGGAGCAAGCCCAGAACCAGCAAAGCAAGTTGTTGGTTTGTTTTTTTCCTTCCTGTAGAGATTGTTTCCTATGGAAAATGTGGCTTGGGCTGCCCCCAAAGGACTTTTTTGCCCTGCTGCAAGGAAAAATAAAAAGCCCATGTTTTGCAGAGACCCTGGGTCTCAGAGCAGCCTCCAGGGAGGTGCATCCCATGGTGGTAGAAAACCCAAGACATGGATGAGCAGCTGGAGCTGCCACACGGATGCTGTGCCACTAGTGCAGGTGGGAAAACAGATGGGTTTGAGAAATGATGCTTCAGGTACCACCTGATGGGACTAGAGAAGAGGAATTTTAAACAAATCTGGCTTAGTCTCCCAAGATTGTGGAGGGATGGGCATTCCTAACATCCCCACTGGCTCAGCCTCAACACCCTCAGACAAGGGGCACAAATGACTCCTCCACCCACCCAGCTGACTCCCAGGAAGCCCCCTCCCAAAAGAACACACTGCAGGGGAATAAAAGAAAACCTTAAGGGTTAATCTCCTCGGCTGGAAAAACAGCTGAGACCCCCAAAGAGCATCCCCCAGCCAAGGCATTTCCAAAGCATGCATTGCTGGCCCTGATAAAAACAATGGCACTGATAAAAAGGGGCAACATCAGTCCTTGGAGACACCAACAATTCCTCAGCTGCTGGGGCAACTCCCTCCACGGAGAGATCTCCCCCCATCCTCCCCATAGCCACCCCATTTGCTGAGCAGCATCCAGAGAAAGAGTACTTTTTTTTTCTTTTCTTTTTCTTTCAGTTGTTTATTTTCAAGCTCCAAGAGGGGTATTATTCTAGAGACAGGAAAAATAACAACTGGAGAGCTGTTCTCACGGGGTGGTGACAGTGTCCCTTTAGGATGGAGGGGGTTGGTGGCTGAGGAGGCAGCAGCAGCTCTGGTGCAGGGACACCATGCACCCAGGACCTCCTCACCTGCAAAGCTGCTCAGTGACAAACCCATGGCACCAGCCCAGACCCTTCCTTTCTGAACTACATGGCAACCTGCTCTTTATTTCCCCCCCCCCGCCCCAGATCCCAAATAAGCAACAAAACTCCCTTTTCAAGCTGGGAGCCAAGGGATGGGGTGCAGGCTGTGGGTTGAGCACCTGCAAAGCTGGACAGGTTTTTGCTCTCTAGAGAAACAGGAGCAAGCTCCTTCAGAAGGTAAAATCCATGTGTGCCCCCCTCCCCAAACAGTGCTTTAAAGACTAAAGATGTCCCTGCAAGCTGGGGCTGCAGCAGAGGCCATGTGGGGCCTCACCCTGAGCCTGGCTCTGCATCACAACCCCTTGGGCCACAGGCAAGGAGTCAGCAGGAGACAAGTAATTCCTGCCCCCCAGGGCTGTGCTGGGGACAACCAGAGGTACCACTGCTGTACAAGGAGCATGTCCCACATGCCAGCTCCTCTCAGAGGACCCAGGGTGCTGTGCTGACAGTGGACACAAAGCCGAGGGAGCTGGAACAAGCTGTCTATGGAAACCTCCCAAGAGCCAGGGGTTTTAATTTATTTTTTTTTTTCTTTTTCTTGCTGTTTAAATGCTATTTGTTCCACGTGTGGTGGTCCCAGGGTATCCTGCCACTCCTGCTCTGCCCCCAGTGCACCCAGGGCAGTGGGACAGGGTTTGCTTTTCCTCACGAGGTGCTTTTTGCTTCCACGATCACACAAACTGTAACAAGCTTTACAAGAAAACACTGGCAAGTCCCAAGGTTTGGCAGCAACCTTTCTGTGTGGGCAACCTTCCCTCGAGGGCACGAGGCCATCCCATCCCCTCCTCCTCCATCATACATGTCCTTCAGCCTCTTCACCTTCAGCACCAGGAGTTTTTGCTCCTTTTTCACAAGCTGCCTTCTCCGCTGTTTTCTCCGCCCCGGTTTTGCTAGCTGCTTCCTGCCAAACAGCAAATAAAACACACTGAGCTGGAAACAGGAGAGGGAAGAGGCAGGCAAGGGACAGGGATGCTGGGAAGAGGCAGTCAAACCTGGAAGGGAAGGCAAAATTGCCTCCCAAAACTCCCCCATGCCCATGGAGCACTGCAGCTCACACAGGAGGGTCCTGTTTTCGTAGCTCAGTGGCTGGTGGGGGTTAAAGCTCAGCAGCTCAGCCAGCTTTTGGGGAAGGTGTGGCACCCCTGGGAGTGAAGGGATGGTTGGATGGATGATGGATATGGTTGGATATGATGGTTGGATATGATGGATGGATATAGGGACGTTTGGATGGATGGATGGATGGATGGATGGATGGATGGATGATGGATGGGCAGAGAAGAGAGGGACAAGGAGATGAGGCAGCACTGTCAGAGAGGGTACATGGGACTGAGCTACAGGTGCAGCCCTTCCAGAGGATGCAGGAGAGGAGCACCAAGGCACAGGGAAGGGAAGCCTCGTGGCTGCTTCAGCAGTGACTGTCCCCATCCCAGCTGGATACACAGGCCAACCACAGCACCAGCAGCTGGCCAGGTCAGCCCCATTCCCTGCCCAAGCCAGTTGTTCCAGCACTCTGCTCCCCAGGGGCTGCATAGTCACTTAATCCACAGCCTCAACCTCAACTGGTTCAGAGGTTGAGGTTCAGAAGAGATTATACTAAAAATGACCCACACAGATGGCCTGCAAAGCTGTGTCCTCTCTCATTACAGGACACCGGGTTTTGTTCAGTGGAATTTTGGATGAGAGCCTGTTCTGAGACAGTGATCTCTCCACCCCAGCAGAGGAGCAGGTATTGCCTTACCAGCTTCAGGAAATCCATACTATCATGTCTCAAAATACCCCTGCCAGAGATGGAATGAGACTTCATTTTACTGGCAACAAGGAGTTCATCAACAGTCCCTAGCTGGGAACAGCAAAATTAAATACCAGTGCTGACCCTGTTATCAGCCCCTGTGAGCTCACACTGCAAATGCTTTTACTGATGACTGAACACCTGATGGCAGCCTCTGCATCAGAGAAACCAAGAAGTAAAACCCTTCTTCCCATTGCAGCAGGCTCTATCCCTCCATCCTCAACCTGATCTATAATTTCATTTGGTTTAACCCATCTCTTCTCATCACAAACCTGTCGAGCATCCCTCAGTGCAAGCCTAAAGCAACCCTAGGTGGCCAAAAATGAGCAACACTCACCTTTGCATCCCTCTCTGCAAACTTTGTGAACATGTTGGCATAGATCCTCCTGTCCCGCTCGTTGTGCTCCTTTGTTTTCTTCTGGCACACAGAGATTTGGGATTTCGCTGCTTTGTTCTGTGGATTCACTTCCAGCACTTTTTGAAAGTCACATTTTGCCAGCTCGAACTCATTCATCAATAATCTGGCTTCACCCCTGCGGTACAAACCTTTCTCATTGTCCTGGTCCAGTCCCAGTGCCTGAAATCACACACAGGTCTCTGTTAACACCTCAGAACCCTCCCAAAAGATCCCCGACAGCTGAAGCCTCAATAAATCTGTCAAAATTAGGACAAGGTGGCTTCAAATCTCCAGAGCACTGCATCTTGCTCAACAAAAATTGCCTCATCTCCATCAGCAGCTGGCAGGTCATTAATATAGTTTTATTATCTCTCCTTGCTTAAAATACTCCTGAGTGTGGCAGTCAGTGGGAGACAAACCCACAGGCAAGAGATTAGGTGTAAAGGCTAAACCCAAGCCCTTTTGTCCTCCTGTTTTAGCAGTGATACTATTTTCCTTTTAGATTAACACAAATATCCCATATATTTCCCATATACAAGATGCTTAAATCTAAGCCTTTTATTATAAAATAATTCAGAGTTTCCTGACAAAAACAATGTTGAAGATCTTTTAGGGACTGGCAAAGCCCTATCCCACCCCTCGATGGATTTGATCTGCTGCAGCTCCACAGAGCTGTCACACCCAGACCAGAACCCAGTGCCCAGACCCAAACAGCACCCCAAGGTCCTCATTCTACACAGATCCATTCACATGGATCCAGCTTGGGAAGAAAAGCTGCTGTAAATGCATGCCCAGGTGGATTTTGAGCCCCAAAAGTCACTCGTGGTGCTGCAGTCTCTGAGCACACAGCACCCACAGAGACCTGCAGGTACAGAAGGAGGTGCACCATCCCATTGCTGTTTGGAAATCCCTTCTTCTGTGAAAAGAAATTTTAAAAAACCCCACCAGACTCCCAAGGAAAACATGCAGGAGGAAGAGGATGCTCCATCCCCTGGGCTTGTGCACCTCTACCTTGTCACAGCACTCGACAGCCTTGGCATACTCTCTCAGCTTCAGGTAGCACATGGCCAGGTTGAGGAAGGCAGCCAGGAGGAAGGAGTCAGAGGCTTTTGACTCCTTTTCAGACAAGCCATACTCCATTTCCAGCCAGGACACAATCTTCCCATACTGAATCACTGCCTGCAGGTATTTGCCTTCCTGAAAGGAGCAAAGGAGAGGCTCAGTGTGCCCTGGAACACCCCAAACAAACAGGTGACAAGTGTGATGTGGGGTGTTCAATAAATAAAGGAGGATGATCCCAATGACTGTAGAACCAGCAGGCTTGGGAAAAGCTGAGCCAGAATGATGGGGAGCACTGGGATGCCCCAGATGGGAAGGAGAACTGCAAAGCCCCTCAGCATCAGTCCTGGCCTTGGGAAGGGCTGGATCTGCTCTCCTGCTCTGCAGAGAGCACACACAGCCAAGGCCATGCTGAGGAGAGATCAGGGAGCATCAAGGAGTGAGAAAAAGGCAGAGGGAGGGCAGGACGTGCCTTCCCCAGCACTATCTGGGGGCTCAGGGCTCCTCTGATGGCTGCCAAATTCACTTCCAGCTCCCCTCCTCTGCCTCTGCCACCCCATAACTCACAAACCTTGAAGTACATCGTGCCTTTCTCCTTGACCACAGCAGCCTGCTCCAGCTTCTCCTTGGTGTCCATCTCCCACGACTCCTTGGCCTGCAAAGGAACACTTGGAGCACTCCAGGGGAGCAGAGCAGCCTCCCCTGCCCCAGCAGGGCCATGTCACCCTCTGGGACAGCGTGGTGACACTCAGGGCTCATCAGGGCTGTAGCACAGAGAGTGGAGACAGATCCTGCCTCTGCTTTGGCCAGGGTGATGGCATGGGAAGGGGATCCATCTAGGGATGTGCAAATCCCATGGATTTCTCCTGCATCCCATCCCCAGCCTCCTCAAGGGTACAGCCAAGCTCCTCCAGGGCTGGCTGGATGCAGCAGTTTTGATCTGTGCAGCCCAGGGGAAAAGAAAGGGAGAAAAAAGGGCAAGAAAATAAAAGAAAAAGAAGAAAAAAAGAGAAACAACGAAAGAAAAAGGAAAAAAGGGAGGAAAAAAGGAGAAAAAAAGGAGAAAAAAGGAGAAGAAAATAAAAGGAAAAGAAGAAAAAAGGAAACAAGGAGAGAAAACAGAGAAAAAGCAGAAAAAGTAGAAAAGGGAGGAAAAAGGGAGAAAAAAGGGGAAGAAAATAAAACGAAAGGAGAAAAAAAAAGAAACAAGGAGAGAAAATAGAGAAAAAGCAGAAAAAGGAGAAAAGGGAGTAAAAACGGAGAAAAAAGGGGAAGAAAATAAAAGGAAAAGAAAAAAAGAAACAAGGAGAGAAAAAGGAGAAAGGAGGAAAAAAGGAGAAAAAATGATAAAAAAGGAGGAAAAAAAGGAGAAAGAAGGAGAAAAAAGGAGGAAAAAAGGAAAGGAAAAAGAAAAACTAAAATTAAAATAAAAAGAAAGTACAAAAGGACAAGGTTAGGAACAAATAAGAGACCCAGCCTTGGACTTGAGCCACAAGAATAAAACAAACCAACAGAGAAGAACAAATTAAGAACATGAAGCTCCTTGGTGACGTGTCCACTTCAGCAGGGGTTGGGCTGCAGACACGCCAGGGACAAAGGCTGGAGGCTACACAGGCCCTGACATTCCCGTGACCTGGGGAGGGACCAGAGCACCTCTGCCCTCACCTTCTCAAAGCTCTTCAGGGTCACCTCGTACACCAGCTCTGCATTCCCCTGGATGCCATATTTCGGTTTCCCAGCCTCGCCAAAGCCGTACCTGGAGGGCAGGAGGAGGCAGTCAGAGGAGGGAAAACCTTTCATTTGGGCAGAGCTTGGCCATAAATGCAGACCCAGGTTGCCACCCACAGCTTTCTAACATTTTGGGGCCAGGGTGATATTATTCTCCATCAGTGAAGGTCCCTATGGATATAAAATGCATTATATATTGGGACTCATCCCTTCTGGCTGCATTAGAGCCATCTTTTCACACAGGCTTCTCTCCAGCCATGGTGGAGAGAAGGGAGATATTCCCATTTCAGGCACTGCACTTGGATAAATCCCTTTCACCTGACTATTTTAAAGCATCCCAACATTCCTGCCACTGATCACTCCTGCCATTCCTGCTGGCATTCTCTGAGACTCCTGGAGAGCCTGTTTTCAGGATCACCACCTCCCACAAGTGCTACAAACAATGCTGGACACTGAGACCCACCCAGCATCCCCATGGGGACACTCCTCACCGTGGGCTGAGGTAGAGGATGCAGTGCTCTCCCCTCTGCATCTTCTCCAGGGCCTTGTCAATGCCGATGGGGATGTCGTGGTCCTCACCTTCGCCCACCACGAATTTCACATCCTTGCAGTCGAACCTGCGGCCGCCACAGAAGCCCTCCAGGTGAACTGCAGAGGGGTGAGAAAGGCAGGATGGCACCCAGAATCACCCAAACCTCGGAGCCACGTGGGCTCCAAAGTGTGTTAGAAAGGATTTTATAAAGCATCTCTCACAAAACTCAGCAGAGCCTGGAAAAGGGAGGACGCAGGGCTGGAGAAGAGGATGGGGAGGGCTTGGGAATATTGCTGAAAAGCAAGGCAAGCATATCTCGTCTAACCCAGGACCAAACAACAGATAAACATCGTGACTAATATGTTCCCCTCGCACTCAAGTGCACGAGTCAAGTCTTACTGGAACTGGAT
Source organism: Entomyzon cyanotis (assembly GCA_024500445.1). Taxonomy (NCBI): domain Eukaryota; kingdom Metazoa; phylum Chordata; class Aves; order Passeriformes; family Meliphagidae; genus Entomyzon; species Entomyzon cyanotis. The sequence continues at coordinate 2,901,281 of JAKEPQ010000908.1, read as the reverse complement.
ATTGCTCCTGGCATGGCGCCACGGAGAGTTTATCACGGTGATTACAAATCTTCTATACTGTGCTATACTGCCTTGACTCCTACCTCGAAAACAAGGCCGTGTTCTCCCGACTCTGAGAACTCAAAGTACAAGATAAACTTTTTTATTTTTAATCTTCAACCAGGAGCCGTGCTGTTCCAGCCCCAGACGCTGGCAGAAGCGCAGCCAGAGCGGACACTGGGTACCTGGCACATTCACCACCTGGCACTCCTGGCTGGCTTTCCACAGCAAGATTATTCTTTATTTATTCAAACCTGAAGACGTTCCAGGCTTTGGGGACGCTTTGACAGCCTTTGCATTCTGCTTGCTGGGTAAAAGGCATACACACATGCAGGCAGGCATCAAGTTAAAGCAATTTCACAAGGAACTCCTACATACTGTTAAAAAAAAAAAAAGCCAAAACAAACAAACAAAAAGAGCATTTTAAGAGGAGAAATTCACAACTGTGCTTAAAGGTTTTGCAGCCTGCCAGGATGTGTGGTTTACCTTTGCTCAGAGGGAGCAGAATGCAACCTGAGATGCTGCAGGGCACTGAGTGTCCTGCTGTGGTGGCAGGTGAGGGGCTGGATAAGAAACAGCCCTGAGGGTCTGGGCTCTGCACGGGAGAGCTGCAGCCTGGGCGGAAGGAAATCTGTGTCTGTTCCCTGCCCTGGGACCTACAGAAGTCCCTAGGATGGGAGGTATGGACCAAGCCAGACCTGTCAGCTTCCCATTCCAAGGGCAGGTCCAGCCCTTGGGCATTGCACACTGCTGGAAGAGAGTCCCAGGATGCTCTCCCACCTCAGGAACACCAAGCTCTGCCTTGTCACCCTGCTCTTGCCACCAAAGCCACTCTGGGACTCAAGCAGAGGATGCTCACATGCTTGCCAGCTTCCTGGGACACATCCTGCACCCATCACTGGGGCACAGTGGCCATGGGGGTCAGGCTGCTGTGAGCTCACCCAGCTTGGGGTGAGGTCAAAAAAGCAAATCCAGCTCCTCCGGGGGCAACCTCTGCTTTTGCACTACCCAAAACCAAGCTGGCTGCTTTTTTTAGGCACAGGACATGTGGAAAATTCTGCCTAAAATACAGGTAACCCAGCCACCCCATCTCCCTGCATCTCTCCGTGCCATCTCCCTGCACGTTCCTAGTGAGAGCAGATCCATAATCCCTGACCCCAAAAGCAGCACTACAGCTCCCCCAGGTCCCACATCCCCTGTGGGATGCAGCAGTGATGGGAAGATCCCACTTTAAAACAGGATGCACGAGAGGATGTCATGATCCTTCCTTCCAAGGATAGTTTTGCTCCGTTTTAACAGCACAGAAAACACACCGAGCAAAGGGGGGAAATCTCCGCTCGGGTTTCCAGGAGTGGGTCAGCTGGTTCAGCTGCTCTTGGATTACAGAGAAAAAAAAGTCACTGAAGGAACATCACTCCGGTTGCAGCTCTGACTTATTGTTCTCTCAGTGCCTGCAGCGATTTTGTTTTTGAAGAGCTGAGAACAGAGTGTACTGAGTGCGGCTGGCACACGAACTTGATGTGCTGACAGCAATTTGTACTCAGATTAAAAACGGAGAAGGAGGAGGGGTGGGGGGGAAAGGATGTAACAAAAGCTGGAATGCCAGATTTCAACTGCAGCGCAGGTTTTAGGGACCAGGACTGGGAATTAGGGTCTGTAAAACTTAAAAGCCTATAAAAACCTGGTACTTGCTCCTGGAAGCAGGGTTGATTCCAGCCTGATTGCAGCACCTCCCAAAATACACAGCTGAGATAAACCATCACAGCCTTGCCCCAGGGGGGACTGCTGTGTCCCCACAGCTGCTGTGCCACCCCCAGCACAGTGACCACCACTCAGACAGTAGAATCTGAGTCAAAATCTCATTATTCCTTAAAAGAGAGCCTCATTATTAGAAGAACCAGCCACTTAAAGCCACGAGCTTTATAAGCTCTCACAGCTCAGATTCAAATTCTCATTCGCTAAAGGGACTTTAGGGTCTTTGTGTAGTACAGGAGCTCTGGAATTGAGAAAAGAAAGTAAATGCTTCCCACATGGGGCAAGCTCTGGGTCTGTGTCTGAGTGGTTCTTTGGAAGGAAAAAACCCCAAACCCCAGTCTGCCTTCCCCTGTCCAGCCCCATGAAACGTCTGATCCAGAAATGGGCTCAAAACGGGGAGAGCCCAATAGGATGTGAGCTCCTCATCCTCCCACAGCAGCTGAGATCACTCTGCCCTCAGCAAATCCCCTGTAATAATTTCCTTTCCCCCAACACCAGCAGCCCTCTGGCCATGAGGGAAGGAAAAAGCCCCGTTCTGCAAGAGATGTGGTGAGACCCACCAAAAACACCATCAACCCTGGAACAAGGAGGCCAAAGAAACTGTTGAGAGTCCAAAATACTCAGCAACTGTTGAGGGGGGAAGGTCTGGCAAGTGGTGCTATGGAGGCAAGGCAGAGTTTTGGGAGATGGCACATCACACAGCACCTTGGACACTGCAATGGGATGCAGAAGGTTCAGGGGAGATGGCAGAACCATGAAACCCCACAGGGGGTTGCTTCTTCCATCCTCCCCAGTTGCTGCCTGAGCAGCTCCAGGGCTTTCCTGGGCTGCTGGTTTTCCACCCAGCCCTGCAGGGCAGCAGCTCTGGCAGAGCCACCTCAGGGGCCAGCCAAGGAGAGCTCAGAGGAGCATCCCCAGCCACTCTCCATCCCACCTGGCCTCCAGATGGATGTCACTGCAGCCCACCAGGACGCACAGCCACCTCCAGCCTGTGCAGCACCAGCAGCTCCAGGGATCAGCTCAGGACAGTCTGACCCCTCCAGTGGTCCCACAAGGGATCAGCACTCACTCTCCACGGTAGCTCCTTCATTAGGGTTGGAGTAACCTTCTCCCTTCCTCTTGATCCTCCGGATTATTCCTCCATCCTCAAACAAGTCCTCGCCTTTGAAGTCAAGCAGCTCGACCTAAAAAATAATAAAGAAAAAAAAGTGGGCAGAGCTCAGGGAGGGGGAAAGGAGAAGAGAAAAACAACAGAAGAGCCACAAAACAGCAGTTCATCCCCTGGCTGGAGAACCAAGCCAGCTAATTCTCCATTCAGCTGACGAGCAGAAGTTGCCCATAAAACCCAGATCCAAACCACAGCATAATCCACGCGATTTATTAGAAACTGGGACACATCCAGTACCTGAAGCATAACACAAAGTAACAGTAAAAATAAGTTTATTGAACCTGTAAGGGTACAGCACAGCTGCTGCTGCTGGAAAATGCTGTGAAAGTCATCCAGCATGGGCAGGAGTTTCCCCTTCATCCTCTGACAGGACCAGCTCCGACCCTCAGCTTAGTCCACTCTCGACTTGGAAGGACTGAGCCTTAATTTAGGACAGACTCCCTCCTCCTGCCGTGTTCCAGCGAGCCCTGCCCAGCGAGCACACTGCGCCAAAAACTTAACTTTCCTACCACCCCTCAGCACTAATGATTTTCAGCACCTGGAGGCATTTCCCAGTTGCTTTCTCCTTCCCATGTACATGTCGAAACCAGGAATCTGCCCACTCCCCGCCCCAGCACCAGCACTCTCCTCAGCCAGTTTCAGTCCCAGCCCTCCAGCTCAGACACACATTTCTGAGAAAGCCCTGGCAGAGATTCCTGGAGCAGAGGGACACATTTCAGGAATCCAAGCTGGTTTTTTTGTTGTGGGTGCCTTTTTCTGTTGTTTGGGCTTTGGGTTTTTATTATTATTTTTATTAATTTTTAATTTTTTATTTCTGAGCTGGCTGGCAAGGCAGAAAGGGAGTAATCTTGCTCATCCCCACACCAGCTCACCAGCATTACTTGCCTCGAAAAAGAGGGTGGCATTGGAGGGGATTTTGGGGGCACTGCCAGCAGAGCCGTAGGCGTACTCAGGTTTGCAGAGCAAGTAGCAGATCTCTCCCTTCTTCATGGTGGCCACCCCAATGTCCCATGCCTTGATTACCTGACCTGGGAGAAAGGCAGATGTCAGGCAAGAGGGAGCAACCAGCAGCCCAGAAAAAAACCAGCCTGGGTGCTGCAAGGATGGCACCCAAAAAACCCCACATTCACTTAGGGCAGGGTTGACAATGTCCAGCTGTCCTGCAGTAGGGTCAGTTGATCCCCTCACCCCAGGATGACCCCACCAACCAGCATCCCCTGGATGGATACCCTGGAGCAGCTCACCCTTGCCCAGGCTGAAGATGAAGGGCTCATTTCGATCACGGCTGGAGTCAAATTTTTTCCCGTTGGCCAGTTTCCCTTTGTAGTGCACATAAACCTTGTCTCCAATCATGGGAGACTCATCTTCACTGCCAGGTCGCTTAATGATCTGAGAGAGAGAAACCAGCCATGAACAGGGGCTGTGGGAGAGCTAAGGATGAATGTGGAGGGGAGAGATGCACACACACATGGATTTACATAAATATATATATATACACAATCATATATACCCCAGAGCTGCCCTAAACAGCAGGAAGGCTTGGGGAGAACTATTCAATTTGCCCCTAAATTTGCCCTTCATCAGCCCCTAAAAACAAATCTCAAACTGGAGCCACAGCCACGGAGCTGGACAGTCCATACTTTGTGGATAAACACAGTGGTTCCAAACCTGCAGCGAAGGCAGCTCCACTCGCTCTCTGTCCGTACACATTTTACTCACAGGGTGTGTCAGCTCACTACTTGCTTCTTGTCAACACTTTTTTCTGAATGCTGCAGCCGGGAACAAGCAGTTCTCGAGCTGAGGATGGAGCAGGGGAGGATGCTATTCTTGGAGGAAAGGTCCTGTTCAAGTGGAGAAGTGCAAGTGCTGGGGAGCAGAACTATCCAGAAACGGCCCTGAATATGAAAAAGGGGCTGTGGAGCAGACTGGATGACCTCAGTAATGTGCTCTTTCTAATGTTTGTGAGTCAGACACAGAAATGCTTTGTGGATTTACAGCTAGTAATCTGATTAGGAACACAATAGCAGTGAAATTCATGGAGCAGCCTGGGCCCACCAGCCTCAACCACCATTCCATCCTCCTTTCCTCCAAGCGATGCTCATCCTCTTTGCCTTCAAAATGGAAGAACTCAATCCTACAGCCCTGGAATTGCGACCCCAAGGGCTGGGGATGCACCCAGCAAGGTGACCACGCACCCCAAAAGGCAGGAAGGCAGGACCCTCTTGGCAGATCCTCCTTACCTTCAGAACCCCTCGGTCTTTGGATGGTGTGATGTCCTCCCCACGCTCAGCCAGAGCCACTGCCTGCACCTCCCCTTCGCTCTTGGTGGCCTCATCAGTGGTCATGGTGTCCTTGCATAAGCCCTGGACCTGGGGGGACACAGCACACACCCCATCAGCCTGGCAGGACCTTGGGATGTGGTGCAAGAGGAAAGGCTTTGTCACCCTGCGTGGAAAGACCATGCACAAGCAAGCATTTTCTCCAAAAATCAGAGCAAACCCAACACCAAAACAATCCCAGCTATTTGGGTGGATGAAGAGAAAACTCGCAGCAAGAATCTGAGGAACTGGGGGTTTTTTTTGGGGCAAACTGCTGGAGCACTGAGCTCCCAAATGTCACCACATGAGCAGCCAAGGTGCCAGAAAAGCCACGTTTTCCATTGAACACAGACTTTTTCCAACGGTTCCTGGTGAAAAAAAGAATTGCCTACGGTTTGAAAAACATATTTCCTGATGATTTCCTTCAGACCATGGGGCTATTTTGGTAGCTGCACTGCTGGGCGACACATCATCAAGGAAACATGTGACGGAGAATTAGAAAGCGATGGGTTTTTTAAGACATAAACCAGATCTATTAAAGCCACTCTAATTGCGAAACTTTCCCACAGTCTTCAGCGTGGAAGCTGATGGTAACCAGCAGGAGAAATCATTCATTTGGGGGATTCAAAAAGAGCAAAGAAAGGATGTTTTCAGCTCCAAGGACAGATAAGTTGTGCTGCAAGAAGAATTGCGTTCCTCACACCCGGGTGGAAAGGGAAGGACTGGAGCCCAGCCCCCCCCAGCACAGGAAGCCACCGAGACACAAAGAGCCCTGAAATGGAAGAAGCAAAGAGAAAAATAAGGGAACTACTTGGTGCAAAGCTCAATAATCACAGTCTTTGGGGTGATATTTAATGGGATTCTGCGTCTGCTCCTTGTCCTCTATGCTGGTGAGGTTCCAGATGGGAACAGCTTAAAAAGAAAATATTTAAAAAGCAAAGCAATGTGTGGTGAGACCCATTATCTTGTAGGTAGATACTGGAAAAGGTGCCATGGGCTATTTTGGAAGAAATGTTTGGCAATGTGGGTGGTGAAGCACTGGTTACCCAAAAAGGTGATGGATACCTCATCCCTGGAAACATTCCGCGTGAGTTTGGACAGAGCCCTGACAACCTGGCCTAGTGGAAGATGTCCCTCATGGCAGGGCTGGACTAGACAGCCTTTAAAGGTTCTTTCCAATGCAAACCATTCCCTGATTCAATTATCTGGGTGCTGAGATGGTCTCCAAGCCACCACCACCCTGCCACCACCATGGCCTTCCTCTTGGAGAGGAGCAAGGAGGTGGCAATGGCCATCCCAGCACGGGCATGGCATTGGCACTGTGAACCAGCTCAGGCCTTCCCAGCACAGATCCCGTGCAGCACCAGGGACACAACATCCACAACCCACCCACAAGGACCAGGAGAAGCCCAGAAAGGGGCAAAGCTTGCCCAAGAATTGCCACGTCCCAGGGCAGAACCTCCACCACGCAGCAACCACTGGGATGCAGAAGACGGACAGGGAGGTGCTGGCTCCGGCTCGCCGCTTGCTAAATCCCACCAAGAGACATCTAAAAATACACCCTACGCATCCTTCTCATTATTTTTCTACGTAAGCAATTAGAGGAGTCATCCAGGGAAGCTGGCCAAGGCGGGCGGGAGGGGAGACGCTCTGCGTCAGCAGCAGTGGGAGGGATGGAGCCCACAAGACCCAGGCATGAAGATGTGGTCCACGTTATGAAAGAGCTCACGACTCCTGCGTCCAGCAAAAACGGCTCCAACTAGGTTAGAGAAAAGAGTGCACTGCTCCCACTTATCTCCCAGTTGGAGCAGCAGGAGGAGGCTGGCCAGGGGCCAAAATCCCAATTAATTTGAAACAAACAGTTGTAGGGCAAGAAAAAAATATCTGCTGCTCCCTGAGGTTTAAATACCAGGCAGGCAGGGATGTCGCTGAGAGCACAGCAAGCTTGCTGGTGGTGTCAGAGCCTGAATCTTCTTGTTTGTACACTATGGATACAGAGAGGGCATTAATTAATTAATTGCCCCGTGCAAAAGGCCCTGGGTGTTGATGACAACCAAGAAGATGCTGCTTTCCCATTGCTGCTCCTACCAACAAGATTAATGTTGTAAGTCTGTAAATGAAGGCAGGATAAACCATCCTCCCTCCTCTGAACATCCACATTGCTCCATTTCCCTGGGATGTAAACACGGATGGGTCAGAGAAGCACAGAAAGAAACAAAACCAAGCCTTTTAATTTCACAATTCCCTCTCCACACAGGTGTTGCCATCTCCCAACACAGAGAAATGGGTGAAAATTCAGAGGGGAGAATGGGATGCAGATGTCTGACCCTGGGCTGAGGACAGACAGGTATCACACATGCTAGGGTTTCACCAACCACACGATCCCCGGCCACGTTTCCTAGAAATCGGCATACCGGGAATTTGCCAGCTCCAAATGGAAACTTCATGCTGCAGATCCCTGCCGGAGGCTCGTGGGAGGGGAGAGGGACAGGGAAGAGCAAGGCTGGGGAGTGTTTGGAGGGATCTCACCTTGCCACCATGCAGTCCTTGGAGAAGGTTTGAAGGTCCAGGGACAGTCCAGGCCCAGAAGCACAGCGGAGAAATATCTGGTAAGAAGATGGGAAGACAAAAAGGAAAAAAAAATACATCAAAAAAGCCACTTTATTCTAAACCAGGATTTCAGGATTTAAGAAGAAGGGAGAACAGAGCAGTTTTGAGCCACAGATCACGCTCCACCATGATCAGAGAGGGGTGATGAAGACTATGGCCAAAACCCATTTTGACTCGCTGTTTCCACAAAACAGCATCTCACCACCAGCTTTGAGAAATAAATAAATCAAGGCTATATTCTATCCTAATTGTTTCACTGGGATGAAAATTAATGGGATGAAAAAACAAGAGTCGGCAACTCTGGGGTTTGTTTTTTAAGCCCCACTTAGCCCAAAGCACTTTCACTTCCACGGCACCACGACAGCCCTAAAAGCTTCAGATTGCAACACAGGAGGGAGTTTCTTGAAAATGCAAAGGTCAGGCTGAAAAACAACAAATCTAAAAGCACAGCAGGGAGATGTGGGGCCCTGGGTTCTGGTGATTATCACCCCAAATCTCAGCCCCTGGAGCTGGGCAGCAGAACAGGGCTGCACATGCATCCTCCAGCTCCAGCACAGACTGATAATGAAGAATAACCCAATTAGTGCAGCTGCTGACTCTCCCCAGTGTCCCACAGTGGATCTGCTTCCCCTTTCATCACAAGAACTACTTTTTTTCCTAATAAAATCCCTTCTTGCTGAGCAAGCTGTCCCTGTGCAGCAGGAGAGGGAAGACCAGAGCAGTGATTTTCCCTGGATGAAGGTGCTTTGAGACAGCCCAACGCCAGCCTGCTGAGCAGAGACCCAGGAAGACGATGATAATAAGTTAAAATTGGGATTTCTAGCAAAATATGACCTTTTTAAGACTGACAAGCAGCTCCACATAATCCTCAGCTGCATCCCAATACATAGGGATATACCCAGACATCGAGTGCCGTTTCTCACACTCATACATCACAGTTAATTAATTTTTTTTTCCTTTTTTTTTTTTAAACCTGGCCACTTGACTTTCTCCCCCTCCTTCAAAATAAACAGGCAAGCCATAAAATTGAAACTATTGTTCCCCGAATAAGAACTGCCATGGATCAATTTACTTCCTAGCATGCAGGTTATGCAAGCAGCCAACCCCCCGGCAGGCTGGGCATGGCAACTTTTATTCAAAAAAAAAGCAAAATGCAAACAGAGCTGCTTTAATTGCCCAGCACCCTGACAAGCCCCCAGGGTGAGCCTTGATTCACCAAGGACAGAGGTGAAATCCCTGATTTCCTTTATCCATAGTCAATCCCTGCTCCAGGAATAACACCTTCTGCCTGTGGAGACCTCGGTATCGCCCTGAGCAAAAAAGTGTCACCCACCCCATGGGGACACCTCAGAGAGTCCTCAATCACCTCCCAAGGACCAGGAGGTATCTGTCTATTCCCAGAAGAGCAGCAGCAAGGGCAGGTTTTAAAACAATTAAGAGAATAACAAAGTGAGAAAAGAAAACTACTGCGTGCAGCTAACTTAAATACACTGATGGATTTTCCCATCACACTTGCCTAATCGTTCTGCCTAGCTAATATTTCTAAGCTTCCGAAATGGTTTTATTTAAGATCCAAATCATAACTAATTTATTTTCTTTTTTAAATATGTGGAATAAGAGGCTGTTCCTCAGCGGCAGCGAGAGGAACAAGTGAGCAGGATGGGTCACCAATCCCTGCCAGAATAAATATCTCAGGCAAAAGCAAGATGGGCTCAGTCTCTCTGCATCCCCTGGAGTGAGGTGAACACTCTCGTGCCAGCAGCACACAAAAGACTTTCAGAGAGGAGTGGTTTTATCCCCCCAGTCTACAATATAAACCCATTAAAAATAATCTGGCTCTTTTGCTGGTTTTCTAGCAAGGAAATGCTCACTTGGTGGGTTTTCCAGGTTGCTTCAAAATATAAAAAATCAGAGGGATAAAGCTCCTTTGAACTCTCTTGTGAGCAGCCTGTGGTCCATCCCCTCCAGAGTGGGCACCCAGAGACACAGTGCCCACCTCTTAGATGTGAAAAGGAATACATTTTTTAAAAATGAATAATTTTCTTTTCTCCCTTCCTTATTTCGTAGGACGAACTGATACTGGGGAAAGCAAAATCCACAGACATTTATGAGTAGCTGCTCTTCCCAGGGGAAAAGGTGCCAGTGCAGGGTGAGGTTGAGGATTTTACACACTGATGTTCTGCAGTTCCTTTCCCACCTTTCCCAAACCCATCCCTGGCCCCAGCAAGGATTTCAGACCACAAAAATCACTGCAAGTCTCTGCCACAAGCAACAGATCCTCAAAATACTGGAAAAAACAGGAATGTCCCAAAGTCTTTGTTCTGCATCAGCAGGGAAAGGGACCAGGCTGCACCCACCCTGCTCCTGAGAGGCTGACACAGCTTTTGATGATGGCTATAGAAAATAATTAAAGAAATATAGAGATAGTAAGTGTATAAGTAGCTGTTCCAACCTGCCTGAGCTTCTTGAGAGATGCCTGGCAGAGGAGCCAAGCATCCTAACAAACTCAGAGGCCACAATATACAGACATATAACAGTGGGGAATGCAATGTCCTAAAGCTTTCATAAATTGGGGTTATGTAACTGGACAGGAAAAAAAAATAATAATATAGCCAAGCAGGTTATATAAACCATCTGTAAAATGTGAGAAAGTACTTGACATCCCACTACCCACTCCTTGGCACCCTCTCACTGAGGGTTCCTTTCAGATGTGTGTCCTCTCCTGGTCAAAACAACCAGGGGAGAACAGACAAGCCGGGCTTTTGGAATGAAATATTCCACCCCTGGCTGTTAAATGTGATGTTTCCCTCTCCATCCACCACACCAAGTGAAGTCCAAGCCCTCCACAGGCGACTCAGAGCAGCCTCCTGGCAGCAGCTATACCAATGCTGAGCAAATTCAATTTCAACTGACAGCTTGGGGGGGACTAAAACAAACACAACATGGGAATAAACAAGAAACTCCTTGTTTGCCAATTCTGTTTTAATTTAGCCTTTTCTCCGGAATAAATGTGGCAATTAAACTTGGATTTATTTAATTTTTTTTCCCCTTTCTAAAAGTATCTCATTGCTCACAACAGATTTTCTCCAAGCAACTTGCAGCCAGGTGACTCCTGGCAGTGGAAATGTTGTGTTTAATTATTTCTCCCCACACACAAGAGCTCAGCAGCACCTTGAGCATCCCAGAGCTGAATCTCAAGGGGGAAATCCCCAGCTCAGCATCCAGCACTGCTGCCAGCAGCTCTGGCACCCAGAAATAACTCAGCACCCAAAACCATCTGCACCAGTGGTCTATAAATGCCAAATTATTTTGGGCAAACGGTAATTCCCGGCATGTTGTGAAACACCAGCCTGCTCTGGTGCCAAATGAGGATTTCTTGGGGAGGGTGAGGAAGTGGCACAGGAGGACAAACTGCAGGGTGGCTGCTGCCATCGCTGGGGACACTGTGAGGGGCAGAGGACACTGTGGCTTTGGGGACAATGCTGCACCACCAGCAGGACCCTGCCAGCCCACAGGGGTGACAACAGGCACTTACACACACAGGGGGACAGCCACACACTGGTGGCATCATCCAGGGAGTCTGCATCCCCCAGGGCTCCCTGCTGGGGTGGCTGTCACATCCCAGGAGTGATGCCCTTTGCCAGGCAGTGCCTCCCAGAGCTCTTTCTATTAAGTGGTTGAATTTAATGTAAATCAAAAAGTGCTTGAAATGGGAATATTTTTCAATCTAAGAGCGATACTGCTATTTGCAAAGATGGGACACTGCAGGTGGAAGATGATTTAATTGCATTCCCTTACCATCCCAGCTCTTCACTTCTGACAGTTATTTTACTATTATTTTCCTGATTTTCCAAGGCGCTCGCTTGCAAAATCAGAAATCCTTACTAATCACAATTACTAGTTCTGGAAAAAGCCTGTCAGCTCCATGACAAACAAGTTACATGAACAACTTGTACGCTACAGCACTCGTGGCCACTTCTTTACACCCACGAACACGGAGCATTAAAATAAAAAAAACCCTTGCTAAGTCAATTCCACTTCCCTGTGATGTGCACAAGATCAGTAGGAGCTTCACAGCTCCCTCAAGGGGCTGCAACTTTATATATATACATGTAACAGAGAGGGACTATAAAATAAAATTGATATAAAATAGCATAAAAGGAGAAATAACTGAGGACAAATTATTCTTCAAACAGTTTACAAAATATTTTCCCCCGAGCTGGTCTGGGAGCTGCAGCCAGACCGAGGAGGTCTCAGTGCTGAGCACCTCAAACCTTCCGGCAAACTTTCTCCTTCTGCAAGCAGGTAATTAAAACACAGATAATTACCCAGCAGTGGTGTTCCTGAGGGATGCAGTTTGGTTTTTACTCAGGAATTGTCCTTATTTTTCAGCTTGTCCCAGCAGGAAGGTGTCTAACAGTGCTGGGGAAGGACCTCAGCATCTCTGAAAAGTGTACTGGGCAAACACAGCCTTGGGAAGCCAAGGTTATTTGCATGTATTATTTTAAAAAACAAGGAAAAAGCAATTGCATGAGCAATTCTCCTAGCAGATACCTCTGCTGTGAGCAGGACTGCTATCACAAGCAGCCCCCTGGACCTCTCCATCCCCCAGAGCCACCAGCGAGGCCACACGCTGCCACCCCCTCCCTGCATGTCAGCAGAAAACTTCTTCACCAACTCCCCAGAAACCTGCTGAGTGTTTTTTCCAAGGAGCAATTTGTGCCTTCAACTTTTCTTTTTTAACTTCTAATGTCAGTTTCCAGGCTGGCTTTGATATCCCAGTGATGTCCTCAAATCCACCTCAAGTTTAACAGCTCATTAGGGTGAGACACTAAACCCGATCCTTAAAACTATAAAGTATCAAAGTATCAGCTCCTGCCTTTTTTTTCCCCTTCTTCTTTTTTCTATTTTTTTAAAATTTTATTTTATTTTTAAGGGTTGGTTCGTTTTTTGGTTGTTGTTTTTTTGGGGTGGTTTTTTTTTGTTGGGTTTTTTTTTTTAATTTTTTTTTTTAATTGGAGCCTCAGCTGGAAGCTGCAGCCTGGGGACACAGCGATGACAGACCTATCTCCCACGAGTTCCTACAGCCCATTGTGTGAAACACAGTTTCCTGAGAAGAGCGAGCTCACTCGAACGCGCATTTTAAACACAGAAGCCCCGAAAGAGTTTTTATGCCCGGAGGGGAGGGAAAAATCGCAGAATCTTAAAAAAAAAAAAAATCACATTTACCTAGTGCAACCACTTGTACCTGCTGCCAAAGGCTCTGTGTAGTGATGCACACACCCTGCGGGGTCTCTCCGGTCCGTGGTGTTAAAAGAAACGCTACGGGAGCCTCGGATGGGGAGGTGAAGTGGGGAAAAGAAGAATGCCCTGCGGCGAGCAGCATCCCGGGATGTCGCGGAGCATCGCAGTGTCCCCAGCAGCGCTCGGGCAGCGCTAACTCCTGCCGGGCATCACTGGGGGCTCTAGGGGCAGGAACTCCCTCCTGTCCTCGCCCCACGGCAGCCGCCGAGGCCACCGTCTCCCTCCCCAACGCCGCAACCCCACTCGGGACCCCAGTGTCCCCCCAGGTCCCCGGGCGGGGTCCCTCAGCACCGCGTGCGCCTGTCCCCAGCCCCACACCGCCCCGCGCTGTCGCACCCCGCTGACCCGCGGCACTCCTCCAGCCCCCCGCGGATCCCGCAGGATCCCGCAGGAGCCCGCAGTGCCCGCGGGGCACCCCGAGCCCGCCGGGACCCACCTGTCGCTGTGGCTGTCGCCGCTGTCGCCGCCGCCGCTCCGCTCCGAGTGGCCCCGCGCGCCCGCCCGGCCGGGCCGCCCCGCCCCGCGCCCTCCGCCCCGCCCCGCCCGCATCTCATTGGCTTAAAGGCCTGTCAGTCTCAATTTCTGATTTCCCATTGGCTGAAATGGCGCCGATATGCAAATCGAGCGCTGTGCCCGCCTCCTCCCTCACGATCCCGCTCACTCGCCCGGGTGGCACCGGCGGGGACAGCCAGGTCCGGGGACAGCCCGGCCCGGGGACAGCCAGGCCCGGGGACAGCCCGGCCCGGGGACAGCCCGGCCCGGGGACAGCCAGGCCCGGGGACAGCCCGGCCCGGGAGATACCTTGGGGTATTTGACCCCGTGCGGTGCCCAGAGGGTCATCCCCATGCAGAGCTGCCACAACACCCCTGCCACACGCAGTGCCTCCTCAGTCCCCGGGCTGTCCCTCACCCCTCGGTTTCCTGCCACCCCCGCAAGGCCACCCCGAGGTGTCCCCGCCACCCACAGCGCCCCAAAGGTACCCCAAGCCCTGCCAGCTCCCCCGGGGGTGTTACAGGAAACACCGCGCTGAAGAGTGAAAAATTATCTCCTAGCTGGGGACAGAGAGATGTGGGTTTGGAGGACACAGCGGCTGCTGGAACAGGCACAAATGTTCCAGTTCGGTATGAAGGAAATAAGATTTTTGTCAAGGGCTGCCTGCAAATATCCCCCGAGATTAGATATCTGTGCTTTTGTGACTAAACAAAATCTCACCACTGCTCATTGCAGTGTCTGAGCCAAAAGGGGCAAAATAAAAGCTGGGGGCAGATTTAAAATGAGCCATCTCTGAGGGGTTTTATACAGTGGTCATTTTTACCAGGTTGGTGCTGCAATGAGTGCCTGCAGCTCCCATTCTGCAGCTTTATTTCCCCACATGTTGATCCAATAAAGCTCAGGGCCAGGCTTAAGGCAGCACTGCGTTGGTGGGTGCTTTCTCACAGGTCTGCTCTTTGTGCTGAGTTCGATTGCCCCAGCTGTAATTTAGACGCTGATGTCACTCATCAGAAATACAGAGTGAACGTTAAGGCCCTCTTTAGAAAAGAAAAAAAAATTGTTTTCATGGCATTTCATTTTTTTCCCCCTCTCTAAAATAACCCAGGTGAATCTTGCATTTTTGGTTTTAAACATTTCCTTTCCGGGTTTAAATTTCCAAGAACTTTAAACTTCTGTTGACCAAAAAAAAAAAAAAAAAATTTGTTGGTTTGCAATATCAGGGAACCCCACAGCTTAATTCCATCAGGCCCCTGAGATGATACAAAAGCCCTGAAAAATCCCATGGGACCAATGGCAGCAATGAGGGGGTTCAGCCTGGTTTGTCCTTGCACTACAGAAATGATAAATTTGTTTGATCGCATGGACAAAAACCCCACAAAATACATGGGAAGAAAGCATCAGAGTTGCTTTTTTAAAAGATAAAATACATCCTCCAAATCATGGCTATACCAGTGCCAGACCCCTCAGCTCACTCTGTTTTCTTAGGTGGGGAAATGTCCAAAACCCCCCACTTGCCCCGTGCTGGGGTCTGCCCCATTCACCCCCATCCCTGTAACACAACCTGGAGGAAATCTGTTCCATAAATAATCCTCTTGGGCTTTGTGACGCCTGCCAGGGGTACTGCTTGTTCCCCCTCGCCCTCCAGCTGGTCACACATGTCCTGCCCCAGCCCTGAGCTCAGCCCCGAAAGGACAGCGAGCCTTGGGGAAAGTCTGGAAGCAAAGCCAAGGAACCTGCTGGCTCCCAAGCACCTTGTGTGAGGTGAGAGCAGCGTTCCTGAGAGAGAGAGAAAAAAAATTTAAAATAAAGCAGGGGATATTTTTATTCATCCTTGTCTTCTGCTAAAAATAACCAGCGTTAATCTGCCTCGAGAGCATGGGGAGGAGAGGAGTCCCTCCACCTTGGCTGCACAGTGAAGAGCCACATCAGTGAATCTCTTGAGAGTGGAGAAAATGGGTTTTCTCCTGGTTTCCTTTTGTGTGTGGCAGCACAAATTCAGAGTCCCGGGGCACGGATGCTCCCCATCCCGGGGGGATCAAACCCATCCTTCCCCCCAGAACCCAGATTACCATTGCCCATTTTTGGGGATCAAAGCAGCTTTCTGCACCCTGACGATGCCGTGGCTTTACCCACCTGCACCCCTCGGTGTGTGCAGCCCTAAGAGGGCCCCGTTTGTCAGTGGCACCGGGGGTGAAGTGTGGCAGGAGCCTGGTGGCGTGGTCGTGGGAAGCTGTGTGTTTACGGGAGGTGCAGCCAGTTGTTGCACAACAGGCGGCAGAGTACAGGAGAACACCGTGTCCTTGCCACTGGCTGTAGGTGCAGCTGCACTGGCAGGGAATGGACAGACAGTGGGGACATGGGGACATGGGGGGATGGGGCAGTAGGGCAAAACCACTTGCTTGGCATGAGGATACTTCACCTCGGGGATGCAGAGCAGCTGGAAAGCTGTTTTCTGTATGAAACTCTTCCCCAAATCTTCCTGCCGGAAAGGCAGCGGGAGGGATGCTGGGTGTAGTCGTGGAATGACCAGCCAGACCCAGCCTGGGGCAATCCCTCTGATCCCTCCCAGGCTGCCACAGCCTCCCTCTCTCTGCTTGGACTCAAGGCTCCCACCAAGACTTTTTATCAGCAGAGGGGACATCGCACCCCCCGCACATATGAGGACCCCCAGAGCAGTCCCTGCTCTGTTGCAGGCCTGATCCTGCCCTATCCTGCAGTGTGGCCAGGGCTGGCTATTTAGCAGTGCATTTCCAACCCATAAATTACCAGATTGCGACCCAAACCCTTTTTGCCCCTATTGCAAAAAGCCCCTCAAGCCAGCAGACAGGGGCACCTCCCTCCAGAGGTTTTCCTGGGACTAGATCCATCCCTGAGTCCCCATCTTCCTCACGACGCTTCCTTCCAGACACCGGCGACAGCTTTTACTAGCTGAAAGGACAAAAATGTTTTCCCGGATTATTTCCCCTCTGAGGAAATGGGGAAAATCCCCGCCTTCCCCGGCTGGCAATGAGCAGCAGAGAGGCGGACAGAGCCCAGGGCTCCCCCAGCCCTGCCGGAGATCCAGCCCCACACGAGTAAGGGCAGGATGCAGCAGCGGGGCCGAAGCAGGGAGGATAAATAAAGTCCGGCTTTGCCGTTCTGGCTTGTGGCCACTTCTAACACAAAGTACATTCCGGTCTGGACGTAACGAACTGTACCAGCCTCCGCCGGGGAGGGCGGATGGCTGGGGGTGGCTGGGGCTCCCCGCCCGCCACTGGGGGTGTCAGGGTGGGGGTGCAAGCTGGCACCTCTCCCCCGGGCTGGGCGTAAGGTTGCCGGGGGCTCCAAGCCCCCGGGGACGCTCAGCAGCGAGGCTGTGCCCTGCCGCGGAGATGTTCCTGCCAGAGGGATTTGAGACGCAAAAACCCTCCTGGAGATCCCCGCCGGGTGCCTCACTGCTTGTGGGGAGCCCCGGCTTGGGGGCGCACCGGGCAGGGCTGCGCACAGAGCGGGACTCGGGCCGGCGCTACGGCTGCGACCCCCGAAACCCCTCCGGCAGCTCCCGAGGCTTCTTCCCCGGCCACAGCTTCTCCACGCCGGGAAGCACAGCCCGGGAGCCCGGAGGAGCCGGCGGGGCCGGAGCGGAGCGGGCCGTGCCCCTGCCGGGAGCTGCACCGGGCGGGCGCCGTGCCAGGCGCCCGGCGTGGGGACGCGATGTACCGGCCGCGGGAGCGCCGGGAACAGCCTGACTCAGCGCCGGGCCGGCGGGGGGCAGCCGGCCAGGGCCACCCGGGGCCCGGCGAGAGGCTGGGCTCTCTCGGGGCTCCTGGCTGGTGGGGTACGGTGTGGCCCCCTGCACCACCTCCCGGAAACCCCCCGGCATGCCCCCTAATATACCCCCCAGCATTTCTCCTGCTATCCCCCCAGTATTTCTCCCTACCGCCCACCAGGTGCCCCCCCGGGAATATCCCCCTTAGAATCCCCCTGGCACCCCCCCCAGGATTCCCCCGGCATCCCCCAGAATCCCCCCTGCCATCCCTCCCAATATCCCCCCACAGTGCCCCTCCGGCATCCCCCACAATACTCCCCCCAGCATCCCCCCAGAATTCCCCCAGTATTTCTCCCTGTCCCCCCCAGGTCCCTGCCCGGCGTCCCCCACAATATGCCCCCCACCATCACCCCTAACACCCTTCCAGCATCCCCCAGAGTGAATCCCCACCAATTCCATGGAGGTAATCTCCCAGTATTCCCCACTCCCACCCTCGGTCTGCTCCCCCAGCCCAGCTCACCAGCATTTCAGGGAATTTGGTGCTAAAAATACCCACTGGAGGGGAACCCAGCTGCAGGGAGCCACTGCCCCCTCAAACTGGCTCTTGCAAAGCACCCAGCTTCGAGCTCTCCTTGCCCTCCCCACCTCCCAGTATTGCGCTAATTAATTCTTCCAGCAGCGCAAATTATTCTGGATGAGGATTTTTTCCACTTGTGCCCGGGTGGACGATACTGGGGGGGGAGTTGTGGAGGTGTGTGAGGTGTCAGGATGTCTCCCAAGGCAAATTCTGCATCTCCATGTCCCACTTGCAACCTTTACTACTGCCCTGAGCTGATGGAGGAAAGACTGAGATCCTCATGACAGGTTTAGGAGCCCCTGGGGCAGATATTTGCCTAGAGCAGCTCCCTGTCCTTCAGTCAGATCCTTCCCCTCTTTCAGCTCCAGGGAAAAAAAATCAGAGTGGGAAAACAGGAGCATGTCTGACATTGTTCCCTCTGTCACAGGCATAGGCAAAGCCAAAGCAGCCGTGAAAAATCATCAACAATTGGTTTTGGCAAGAAGAGGCAAACCAGAGCTTTTCATGAATTTTTTTTTTTTCTTTTTGCTAGAAAGGTTGCTCTTCTTCCAGAGAGAGCTTGAAGAATGGCTTCTCGCCAGCTTCATCCCAAAGCCATCTCCCTGGGACAGTGAAAACCTGGCCCAGATCTAGGAGAGCCCTAAATCACAGGATCAGGTCCCTGCACCCCTGGGGGCAGCATTTGGGGGCTGCATCCCATTGTGCCCCACGACTTGGACCTGCCATGGGGTTTTTGCTGCTGCAGGCATGGGTTAAGATGTCCCAGGTCAGCAGAGGGTGGTGGGGCAGACTGGGGCATCTCCCCGAGGATTTGGGATTCCTCAAGTCCCTGGTGCAGGCTGGGGTGTTCCACACCCTGCAAAGATGAACTGCATCCCTCTGGATCCTGCCTCGAGGGATACCCTGAGAGGGGCTAGTGCCCCCCCGAGCTGCAGCAACCACTGCTTGGCCAAGTCCTGACCAACCCTGGGGTTAAAAGCATAAGGGGGGAACAGAACCCAGAGCCAAGAGCAGACAGGAAGCCCCAGGTACCTCTGTGCACCCCCAAACATGTCTGGGTGACTCCTCAGGCACAAGCAGCACCAAAGCTGTGCACCATCCCCTGTACCCCCCAACCCCCAGGAGCTCCTCTGACCCATGATTGCCCCAGTCTGCAGCAAATTGGAGTGCAGGGACAAGAAATTAGGTTGTGCCTGTGGTCTTCCCCTCCTCAAATCACTGTCCCAAGGCTGTTGCCTGTCCCTTCTACCATGGGGGCCAAGGGCAGCTCAGCTCCCCCAGAAAAGAACATTCCACCCTCCCCCGGGGCTGGCAGCCTCCCTGCCCACGGGGTGAAGGTTGCAGGAGAGAACACCCAGCACCCTCCCCAGACACACACACATTTTTCCTTGGAGTGTTTTGCAAGGCTGGGAGTGGGGTGACTTTGCTGGGGTTGTCTGCGAAGTTGGACACTGGGTGGGCACCCCACTGGAGCTACAGCGATTTGGGGGTGCAGGGACACCCTGGAACAGGCAGAGAAGGAGCTTCAGCGCATCTGCACAGAAATCGGTAAGAAGTGAAGAACGAGAAGAAAAGGAAGAGGAAAAGGCAGTGTTTGGGGGAAATAAAAAGGGTTAAAGAAGTGCAGAGGAGGAGAGGTGAAGGCCGAGGGCTGGCGGAAGGGGGGAGAGGCGGGGAGAGGTTGGGGAGCGGGAGCTCGGCTGAGTGAGAACATCCTGTACCCTCGAGTAACAACGGCAGGGCGGGCGGGGGGGCGGAGTGGGGCACTGGGGCGGGGGACATGTTCCACACACCTCCCTGCTAAGTGGGGCACCCCTTGGGTGACCAGGAGGGGACAGGCTTGGACACTGGGGGGGCAATCCGGCTAATGGGGTGAGACCTTGGAGGGTTTCGGGCTGCCCTCTGCCCCAACATCCCTTCAGCCTCATATTCCTCACTGCTGTTTAACCCAGCAAGGAGACCCCTGTGCAGAGTGGGGGGAGGAAGGGCACCCCAATTTTGTCCCCCTCCATCCCTGTGCCCCCCACGTCCCCCCCAGAGGGATCCTCTCAGCAGCAAAACCTGCCAGCACAAGGATGCTCTGCTCACACCCCACTCAGCAGCTCAGGCTGCCCCCGCCCTGGCGGAGGGTCCCCTGTCCCCAGGGCTGGCAGCACCCCACACGCGCCAGGGGCCCCTTCCTGTGTTTGTTAAGACGCCGTGAGTCAGGCGTCTGGTTTTCGGTTTAAGCCAATATTTACCAGCCGAGAGCTGCCAAAATAAAGCTGCGGCTTCACCAGTAAATATAGGGCTGAGATGGGGAGGGGTTCGTGCGTCCCCCACCTCAGCACAGCCACCCCATTCCCACCTATCTGGTGCCCCCATCCTCCTTCTGCCAACGCGGGGACACCACCAAAATGGGGACACTACAAAATCCCATCAAGCACGCCAGAGGTTAATCCAGGCTGCCTGCCCTCACCCTAAAATCACCTCCCTCCTTCCAGGGGGATCCCCACTGCAGGACGCAAGGAGTGTCAGGGTTGGGCGCATTTCAGGGACCCCAAGGCTGCTCTGCCGCTGGGGTTGGGGATCCCTGCCCGGCTGTCTCCCCGGGCTGCGGGCACAGTGCCGCTGCCCTCTGCCGGTGCCGGCACGGCCGGGGCTGGGCGTTGCTCATATCCTGGCCCTGCCGAGGCACAAAGCCCCGCAGGAGGCTGGCGCTGGGCAGGCAGGGCTCCCAGGGTCCGCGGTGTGTGTTTTCTAGGAAATGCCAGCCTCTCCGGGATGCTTCCCACCGCTGTGGAACTGCGAATGCGGCAGAGGAGCCTGACTGATGGGGAGTCCAGGGAGAGACCCTGTGTCCCATGTCCCCCCTGCCCTCGGTCTGCCTGGGGCTGGCTGGCTGCTGCAGGAGAGGGGCTGCTGTCTCTGTCCCCATCCCCATCAACCCTTCCTCCTCACCTCATCCTGCACCAGTGGGGACATGGATTTGGTGGCCTCCTGCCAGGACCACCGTGACAATGAGAACCTCAAAATTTTCACCACCCACCACGAGTTCAAAAACTAAAATCCAGGTCAGAATTTTCTCCTCTTGCAACTCCTCTGAGCCAGCAGACCCCCACATTGCCCTTCATGTTCCCCTTCCCCTATGGGAATCCCCCAAGCTGTGCCACCCTCCCAGAGGTGTCCCTGGTGTTTCTGAAGGTGCAGGTCCTCAAGCTGCCAGTCACCCTTGTCCTGAAAAGAAAGTTTCCTGCAGCATCTTCTCAGCTGCCAGGGGTGGCCCCCAGCCTTTGTGGCCCCCAAATCTGGTGCAGAGCCCTCGAGGCAGTGGAGAATGGCACTGTGGCTGCCTGATTCTTGCTCTGTTCCCAGGGATAGAAAAACATGGGGTGAAGTCTGCATTGGAGGAGCCAAGAACTCCTTCTCTGACCACCCCGTTGTCTCCTGCTGCTTCCCCAGCTCTGCCAGGAGGGTGCCTCCTCTTCCTCATCCTGCTGTAGTACATCTGTGCTCCCTCCCCATGCCCAAAACCCTGACCCTGAGCCGGGCATCACAGCCTGCAGCCCACCCTGCCCAGGGCACAGCTGAGGGGGTTTGGACCTTGCTGCCAGCCAGGGCTGCTTCCAGCACCATCACTCTCCACATCCATCCCGAATTCCCAAAGCTCCTGCACGTCTTGCAGCCTGAGAAAATGCTCTCCAAGATGCTGGTGGAGGTGCTGCCCAAGGGGCTCCCATGGCACACACAGCTGCTGCCTGCACAGGCTCCTTTTCAGGGAGGGGTCCCCCTTGGCTGAGCACCTCCTAGCCACATCTGCCCTCCCTGAGGAGCAGGTCCAGCTCCCAGCAGGAATGGTCATCCAGAGCCTGCAGGGTGGCCGTATGGCAGGCTGGACATGACCACCAAGCACCCTGAACACCCACAGCTCCACCACCAGCTTCAAGTCCCTCTTCTCTGGCAGCAAATCTTTCCTATGGAATGTTTCCAACCAGAGCAGCCACACCAGGAAATAAACTAAGTCAAGCACAACCCCAGCGGCTCCCTCAGATCCTGAGGCTGCTGCATCTTCCCCTCCCCTGCATCCCCTTTTTTAACACTCCCCTAGAGCAGAGCTCACCCCATGGCTCAGATTATTGAGTGATTGCACACACATACAGGTAAAGCCATCCTGTCCATGTGGCTTTTCCTGGGACCTTCTGGCCCTGCTGTTCCCATCCTGGGCCAGGGGGCTGGGTGGAGTGAAAACGCTGTCTTGCAGCTTGGCAGAAGCTGCTCTTTACTCAAATTCTCCCACAGATCCAGGCATCCCTGGAGAGAGGGAAAGACAAGGTGGCAGGGGCAGCATGAGGGGATGCAAGAGGGCATCTTTCTTCATCACTGCTTGTAGAAGCCCTGGGGGTCCTTGCAGACACCAAAGTTGCTGTTGGTGATGGAGCCCACGATGGTTTTATCAGCATCACAGGTCAAGCCTCTCTCACAGGGACACTTGTAGTAGACCCCATAGAGGCTCTGCAGGGAACAAGGACACAGTGCAGCATGGGGGACATTGCCCTCATCCCTGCCCACCCCTGGGAGCAGGGCAGCACCTACCTCTGGGGAGCACTCCTGGAACTCGGCTGCCTGCGGAGCACATCGGGCCAGGCTGAGGCCGCTGACACGGTGGCAGCAGCCGCTCTTGCACTGGGCACTCTGCATGCATAGCTCCCCGACATCCTGCAGCACAAGGCAGGGCCTGAGCACCAGGTCCCTCTCCATCCCCCTTTAGTGTCCCCTGAGCTGTGGGCCCAAGGGGTTTGGGTGGGTGTTGGACACCAGCTCAACACTACTGCCAGCATGCCCCAGCCTCCAAATCTGCAGCATTTCCTCACTGCTCCCAAACGCCACGCACTGAAGTGCTGGTTTTTGCTGGACTCACAGGAGTAGGGTTAGGACACCACAGGGAGAGCATCTCCCCTCCCCAGTCCCTGTGAGCCACACAGGGTGGGAGATCCTGGCTGGCCCAGGCAACTCAGAGCTTCAGTCTCATCCACTTTCTGGCTCCCCTATCCCTTTATCCAGCTGCTTTCTCAGGCTCTGAGTTCCCTCACGACACCAGAAAACCCAGCAGACACCTCCAACCCTCCTTGCACTGCATTCCCCTTGCAGCAGTTGGAGCATCCAGTGCCAAGGTCAGGGTCAGTCCCCTTACCAGGTTGAATATGAGTCCCTTCTCTTGTGGAGCCGACAGGGCTGGGGCCAGGAGCAGCAGGGCCAGGAGCAGGCAGGCAGGCAGCATTTTGGCCATGGTGGGCTCGGCTGTGGCTCTGCCGTGGGGCCAGCAGGTGTTTTATAGCCACTGTCCCCATCAGCTGACCTGGCTGCTCCTATCACACCTCAACTCGTGGCATTGGAGCACTGCTGCATTGCCCAGGGCAGGGGAACAGCGATGTCTGGGCAGCCAGGTCCCATTCCCAGTGCCTGTCCCCCACTGGTGATGTCAGCCTGCCCTTTGGCAGTTCCTTTAGGCAAAGGGGACACAAAGTAATGGCACTTCTGTGCTTCTCGTCCTTCTCTTCTGCTTCCCCCTGGCAGCAGGGGGCTCTGGAGCTAGAATACTCTGGAATGCCCTCCTTGCTGGGCATGATGGGTTCATGGGCAAAGTCAGGGCAGGTGCTGTGGCAGGAGCTCTGCTCCATGGGGAGTCATCATCACCAGATCCTCCATCGCTCACATGCTGGGATCACAGACACCAAGAAACCTGCTGGAGAAAGCCCAGAGGGAGCAGGATCCCCTGCAAGGATCCAGAGCCCACCAAGGTCCCCAGCCCAAGGTCCAGCACTTCAGCCTGCCCCGCCAAATATTTGCTCTGTGTTTCAGAGCTCAGGGGCATGTGGCTGATGAAAGGAAAACAGCCCTGGGAATGGCACAGCTTTTCATGCCCTCAGTGGCTTGGCTGCTCCTGGACATGATTAATGGCCACAGAGCCCTAGCCTTTGATAGCCACGGGGTGATGCTGAGGCTGGCGCTGGCTGTGGGGTGACTGTCACACTGTCAGTGGCACTCAGTCCCCATGAAGGAGCTGAGCCTGTGTGGCCACTCAGGATGCGGGGCTGATGTGGCTCCTGAAGAGAGGTCTCAAGGTGGCCACAAGTGCCTGCAGCCCTCTGGGGACACCCATGCTCCTCTGGCAGCAGGACATGGGGCTTGGGCAGAGCTCTGGCCCTGCCCAGCTGCTGGCTGAGCCGCTGGTGTGTCCTGCTGGCAGGATGAGCCATTGCCCTTCCTGCAGTGGAGCTGTGGGGATGATCCCTTCCCTGCCTGTTACTCACCACCCTAATGATGCAGCACCCTGTGTATCCCTATCAATGGGGACAGACCCTAGTGACACTGGCTGGGAGGGCAGAGGGGACCAGATGAGGTGACACAATTTGGGACACATCCCAGGGCACACAGTGGCATCCTGGGGGTCACGGCACAGCCCCTGGCACATTCTGGGGCACACTCTAGGGGGTCAAGACACATCCTAGGTCTCATCCCAACACGCATCCTGGGGCATGTGGCACATGCTGGGACACACCCAGGGGTGCATAGTGCAGCCCAGGCACATCCCGACACACATCAGGGTGGGCATGCCACAGCCCAGGGCACACAGCACGCTCCTGGGGGCACAGCGGGGGACAGACTGCACTCCCGAGTGCACTGCAGGGCACAGGGTGCACCCCGGGGCACAGCATGGGGTGCACTTTGGGGGTAGTTCATTCATCCCAGGGTGCATCTTAGAGCATGCGATGGAGGCAAAGGATGCATCCCGAGAGGGCATCCCAGGGACACAGGGCACATCCTCAGGGCTCGTTGCGGGAGCAATCCCGGGAGCGCATCCCGAAAGGCTCAGCCCGAAAGGCACCGCCCGCCTCCTCCTGCCCGCCCCGGCTCCGGCTGCGGGGGTCGCTCCTGCCCCTCCCGGGTCCCCCCCGGCTCGGCAGGGGTGGGAGGAGGTCTCGCCGCCGCCCCCCGGGGCGGTCCCGCCGCTGCCGGAGCCTCCCGCCACCCCCGCCGCCGCCGGGCGGGGCCGCACCGGGAGCCCCGGGAGCGGGACCGGGGCCGCTGCCCCCGCCATGTCCAAGCTGCTGCCGGCGCAGGAGGCTGCCCGGATCTACCACACCAACTATGTGCGGAACGCGCGGGCCATGGGGGTGCTCTGGGCCCTCTTCACGCTCTGCTTCTCCATCCTGATGGTGGTGACCTTCATCCAGCCCTACTGGATCGGCGACAGCATCGACACGCCGCAGGCGGGCTACTTCGGCCTCTACTCCTACTGCATCGGCAACGCGCTCACCGGTGAGCTCATCTGCAAGGGCAGCCCGCTGGACTTCGGCACCATCCCCTCCAGTGCCTTCAAAACTGCCATGTTCTTCGTAGGCATCTCCACCTTCCTCATCATCGGCACCATCCTCTGCTTCAGCCTCTTCTTCTTCTGCAACGCGGCCACGGTGTACAAAGTGTGTGCCTGGATGCAGCTGGCAGCGGGTGAGCGGGGCTGGGAGGATGCCCGGGGAGCGGGGGGCTGCCCGTGGGCCGACCCTGTTCCCTTTCTGCCCTCCACTCTGCTGGGGTGGGGGGCGCTGGCCAGTAAAGGGACACCAGTGTCACCTCCATGCCGTTTGCTCCTCCTTACTGGTTGCCAAGGGGGAGTTTTTACTTAAAAACTCCTTGCAGAGCAGCTGAGGCACAGCAGGCTCACTGCGTGTGAGGTGATGCTTCCCCGGGCGCTGCAAAACCTCGTGGCCCCACTTACCTGGGGGAGCTTCTCCCATCTCCACTGCCCCTGCTCAGCCGCAGGGAGGCTTCAGAGGATCAGTTCGAGAGCACCAAAAAAACCCCCAGGGCACAGAGCTCTCTGCTGTGTTTGGAATCCTGCAGGAATGAAGCAGGGAGACAGCGATGACGTTTGCTGGGCTAGTGTAGTAACTCCCCGAGCTCAGGGAATAACGTACGAGGAAGATGAAACACGAGGAGGGGACTGACTGGCTGGTTTTGTACCATCACTCGCATTTTCTTATTTTTCTGCTCATCCCTGTGGATCTCCAGCCTTCCCCATCCCTCCCCTAAGGCACTTGAGACACCTGGTAACCCAACTCCTGTGTTGGATCAGAGCCTCAGCTGAAACCCAACCCAGCTTTGCTCCTCCTGAATCATTCATGTGGGCCTTGGCCGCAGCCCCGCGGCAGGGACAGCCCTAATGACATCCAGGGGGAGGTAGCATCGGGGTTTCTTCAGTTCCCAGCTAGAGAATCGAGCTCAAGCAAAGATTTAGATAAGAGGCTTGGGGCAGCTCAGCCTCCTGGGGAGCTGGAGCAGGGAAAGGCTTTGCTAGGGTAGTTGGGGTTTTTACATATTTCTGTTGTTGTTCTGGATGGGGGAAAAGTGTCATAGGCAGTGCAGGGAGTCCTGCACTTCAGGAGTTATTTTAAAAAGTGAGCAGGCTGAGAGAGGATCCATGGGTGCACTTCCACAGAAATTATTTCTTCCCAGCTTCCCCCACTTCTCTGGGCACCTCCTCTTGGTTAGTTACAGGGAAGATTAATTAAATACAGAATAAACCAACTGCTTTTCCATGAAGAGAAATCCTCTCTGCAGACCAAGGAAGCTGCCTGCTAACCTTGCTGCTCTCTTGTCTCCAAGCCAAGGAAAAAGAAAACATTGACAAATGACAAGGCAACTACCCAAAAAGGGGTTTCTGGTTTACTGAGCACCCTGTGGCAGAGAAGAGGCACTGGTGTGGGGCAAGGTGTATCTCAGGGGACTGCAGATGTCCAGGAGGGACAGGGACAAAAATCTGCTTGTCCAGAGCTCCCACCATGGGGTTGTTTATGGTGTGAGAGGAGTCAGGAACTGCCTCACATCTGCATCACTTACTTCCAGGCTCTGCACCGATGTAAGAGTGGAGGATGTGAAGGCTCTTTGTTAATCATGTCCCAAAACCTTGCACATGAACACATCCCAAGCCTGGTAATTGTTCTTGTCCAGTAAATACAATTTCTCTGAGGAGGGGAAAAAGGCACTGCAATGATTCTGGGGCAGGAGCTGCCCTTCAGCAGCCTGCTGGCACTGAGGTTGCTGCAGGTGCCTCGGCAAAGCTGCAAAGGTGAGGTGCTGATGACCCCGTGGCCAGGCTGCAGCAGCTCTCGAGGTTGTGTGTGAGCTGACAGCAGTCAGAGGAGCTGGGGCTGGAATCACCACAGCTGAACAAGGAGAATTAATCTGCCTGCAAAGCTGCTGCTGACAGCAGCTCGACCTTAGCAAACCCTGAGCTGAAATCAGCCACAAGGCACTAGCCACGTTCTCCATCTTGCACAGACTAAACCCATCCCAGCTTTGTTTGGAGAAAATATTTCCTTGGAGTGACACAGCCAGGGCTGTGAGCAGAGGCAGGAGGGAGGTTGCCTGGGCAACGCCGTGATCGGAGATGCTGGTGCAGCTCATCCTTGCCTTGTGGGAAGCAGAGCAGCCTGGATCTGCTCCTCCCTGCCTGGGGAGCACAGCAGAGTAGAGCCCATGGGGATGAGAAAGCACAGGGCTCTTCGAGGGGAAAGGCTGCAGTACCCAATGTGTTTGTAGCAGGACGTTTGCTCCTCCAGCTGCTCTCTCCACTTCAGTTTTGATGCCTGGAAAATAGATCTTTCCAACAACGTTAGAGTGAATATAAAACCAAACCTTTACTTGAAAGCCCTTAGGTACACAATATGGCAAAAATCACATGTGGTATAGTAATTCTACAATTTTTATAAGGTTAATCGATTAGTATACTTATCATATGCTGTCCAATAAAAAGGTTAGTTGGTTAGGCAATAATTCCTGGGGTGCTGCCCCACGGGAAGCAGTCCAAAGGTTTCTTTTGCCCCACTTTTGTTATGTCTGGTCCAGATTCTGGTTGGAAAACAGAACATCCTTGTAGTTGGTTCTCTTCTTAGAATAAGACTAAAACAATATTTAGGAATGTGTCTATAAGGTTAGCTTATTGTTACTAAATGTAGGGAAGACAGGAAAAATATTAGAAGCTACATCCATGCTTCAGCAATCTGCAAAGCTACCAATATATGAAAAACACAACAAGCTAAAAATCTTAGGCATCAGGAAGCAGCTGGTGAGCACTAACACCCCCTGTCCCTGCAGCTACAGGGCTGATGATCGGCTGCCTGATCTACCCCGACGGCTGGGACTCGAGCGAGGTGAGGAGGCTGTGTGGGGACAAGACAGACAAATACACGCTGGGCGCCTGCACGGTGCGCTGGGCTTACATCCTGTGCATCATCGGCATCCTCGACGCCCTCATCCTCTCCTTCCTGGCCTTCGTGCTGGGCAACCGGCAGGACAACCTCCTCCCGTCGGATTTCAAAGTGGAGGAGAAAGGTGAGTGCGGCGAGAAGGATCCTGAATGCTCCTGCTGCAGCTTTTCAGCCCTGCAGTGCTGTTTGGGTGGAGGGTGGTTTCCTCCCTGCCACAGTCACACATTGCTCTGTGGGGATGGAGAGCCAGCAGCAGGCAGAAAATTGAGGGAGAACAAGGCAGGAGCCAAATCTGACCTAAGTCTGGGGCTTCCTCATCCTGTTTTAAATTGTTTTATTCCTTTTAAAAGACAAACATGTAAAACATACCCAATCCTTTCAGCTTTACACATTAAGCCTGCAATTCTCTTTTTGTTTTACAGAAGAGGGAAATGACTGACAGAGCTGAGCACCACGTAAGTGATAACCCATGGAGATTTTTAATATTCCCAACATCCTGTTGTATTCTGATTGTGAAAGGATTGACAGCTGATTGTGATGCTAGTCACATTGGTTTTATTTGTGGTTAAAGAGGAAATAGTCTTTGCTTTGCCTCCCAAAACTGGGAAAACACTAACCCCTGCCAAGTGACAAAAAAACCAAAAAGGCCTAAAATTTCAGGTCCATCCATTTCACAATAGCTGACTTACTCTTTCTCTTCCCAGGGACATCCAGAGCTCTTCCTTCTTCCATCAGCCCTTTTCTTTGAAGTGATTCTTCTAGGAAGCTTAAACTTACCAAATTCTGTGGATTTTCTACAGCTGTTTTCTTCACCCATGGGGCTGCTCTTGGCTCACAGCTCTTGTGGAGCTTATTTGGTGAGAAGAGCCCAAATTGGACATAAGAGTTTTTCTGAGTCCATCAGCAAGAGGGACAAGAGGGGAAGGATGGCAATTTGCTGCTTTGGGGGGGGTTGTACATCTTCTCTCAAGGAAATTATTTATGAATTTAAAAAAAAATACCACCAATGCATCAGTGTTTTGGATTTTGTTCTCATCTCCTGAGGGCAGAGGAAACCCTCTGCCATGTCCTAGATCATCCTTCTACTGGAAAAATACCATGACAGGCAAATTCCCCGCTGAGCCATGAATCACTTTCCTGCTCTGGGCAACAATAACTACACACAACCTCTGGAAAAGGGCACTTTTTTTGGGGGAAAAAAAAAAAAAAAGGCAAACAACAAACCCAGAAACCAACAGGCTGGGCTGCAGCAGGCCTGGAACATCACCCACAAACCACAGGTGGTGCCAGTCAGCATCAACTCCCTGTACCGCGCAATTAATCACATTTAGCCAACATCTCCCAGCCCATCCATCACCCAGCCATGGCAGCCCTTGGCACAGTCCATTTCTGCAGAAGTCAAAGCAGCTCTTACCTGATCAGAATCCAAAATCAGCCTGCATTATCATTTTCATCTCTACTCGCTAAATTGTTCCTGCAGCACTCAATTCAGTTCAGTTCTAACAAGTACCTTCTAGTTTTATGCTTCCCTCCTAAGATGTGTTTGGGAAGGTTTCATTGAGACTCTTGGCTAGATAAGACAGCAGACATATAACAGACTTAAAGAAAAACATATTTTAGAATAGAAAAATTCCAGCAAAGATATCCTATTATTTTTTACTCTTGACCCCCCTTTTTAAAATGGATCACAACACCAGCAACAAAACCTTTACCTGCCTCATTCTGGAAATCAAAGTGTTCATGAGTGAACCAAATTCCATCCCTGAGCCCCTGACTTGGAACAGAATTACAAGGGGAATGTATGAAGACTAGGGCTCATTTATTAAATAATCTGTTTATTGTTGGGCTTTCACAAAGGAAAAAAAAAAAAAAAAAAGACAAAGCACCCAAGTAGAAAGAATAAAAATGTATTTTCCTTCAGGTTTTAGACTGACACAGCAAGTACAAATCCTTTAGTGTGAGCACTTCACGGCAATTTGGAAATGGAACAAACCCCAAGTGAACGAGCAGACAGTACAGGACTGAATCATGACAGCTGCTTCTGCAGGTCTTCAACTCACAAGCTGGCTCTGGCCTTGGCTATCATGGTGAAAAAAAAAAACCTCCTCCAGTCAGGGCTGGCAGAGGAAGGGAAGAAAGGATGGGGAGCTCTCAGAGTCAAAGAGTGCAGAGCCCTTGGTGGGAAATGCTCCTCCATCAGCCAGTCTCAAGCAGGCAGCACTGGGTGAGCTTTCAAGAATTGTTTGCCCTGCCAATGTATCTTCACAGTAAGTTGGAACCCAGTACTGCCTGCAGTCCTCCTGTAACAAATACAGAAGTGACCCAAAACTGGAAAATGCTGGATAAAAGGATAAAAAAAGGGTCAAATTAGCAGTTTAAAACATTTCTGGTGCCTGCCTTTCTTTTTTTATTATATGCATAGAGAACCTGATCTACCACTAAAGGAACATGCAGCATGATTTGCACAAATAAGCCAAACCAGGCTGTGAACTGGAGAAACTGTTCAGTGGATTAAATGACCCAGTTTGTGAGTGAATGATCCTTACAAACCAGAATTC
Source organism: Entomyzon cyanotis (assembly GCA_024500445.1). NCBI lineage: Eukaryota > Metazoa > Chordata > Aves > Passeriformes > Meliphagidae > Entomyzon > Entomyzon cyanotis. The sequence continues at coordinate 2,870,465 of JAKEPQ010000908.1, read as the reverse complement.
CCAAACACACACACACACACAGAAGTGACACACAACAGTGGTCTTGGCAGCTTTGGCAATGGAAATTATCTTGGATAGCATCTGCATGGTCTCCAGCAACTTCTATCCTCTGCAAGCCACCACAAATCCAAAGGCCTGTTTGGTCCAGAGTAAGGAAGTGTCTCTGAAGTCTCAACACTGCCAAATCTTGTTTAGAGAAGAGTGGGATGCACTGAATCTGTAACAGGATAGGCAAGTCTAGAAGAAGCCATCATAGAACTATCAAATGCCACAGTGATTTAACTTTTAATTAAAATTAATCCATTTAACCCATTATGTCCAAAGCCCCTCTGAGAAGTTCATACAGAAACCCCATAACACATTTTTTTACTCAGGGTAACTTGAGAAACAGCTTCTAATCCAGTATCTACGTGGAAAAGTCAGTTCTCTTCCACTTCTGCTAGCTTTCTTCTTGTGCTAATGGCCCAGAGAATAAAAGGCAGTCCCATCCTGGGAAGTTATATCTGAAGGCCTGCACCTGAAGCAAGTTAAAAGAAATCTTTACACTGGAACTTCAAGTGCTGATTTTTAAGGGCTGCAGCATGGTTGTGATAAAGGAGCTGCAATCCTTTCCTTGGAAAAAAAAGGTCAAAAATAAAAAGTCAGAGCGAACTGCATCAGTGAAAGCCAATCTCTCATCAATACCACCTCAAGCAAGGCAAGAAAGTGCCAGTAAGGGGATAAAAAACCCCAAAATCTTATGGCTCACTATAATGTTAAGAGTTGCCTGCAACAAGGCTCTCTCTGCAGGCTAAGGTTGCACCCATCTGTTTGCTGAGGGTTGTGCGTTAAGTCAGTTCCAGCTTTTGCTCATTTTGCTTGTCACCTTTTAGTCACAGGCATTGAAGTAGAAAACATCACCAAATCCAGAAACTATTCTGTCTATCAAGGGCACAGGGAAGGACGAAAAGTAAATGGACAGGGCATTTTGGAGGAAGAAATAAAGGATACTAAAACCTAGGTTTAAAAAGCTCTTTCAAAAGCAGCTAAAACTAAATAAAAGTTTGTGATTGGAAAGCAAAGAATACAGTAGACACCTAGAGAGTGATGGAGGATTTTAAGGTCTTTGCTCTAGCAAGGATCTGGCACCACCTTGATGCCATCTGTTACTTCTCACCCCATCAGCAGCTACAGGATCAACAGTGGGAAAATTGACTCCTGAGTCAGTGAGATCTTCACAGCAAGAAAGGTGAGTTGGAATTTAGCTAAGGGAGATATCCGAGCACAGGTGAGCTCACATGTGTCACACACGGTGCCTAACAGTGAGGAGACTGAAGAAAAATTTCTTATTCTAGTCAATTAGTCTTTGGTGAAGCCCAATCAAGGCAAAAACACAGATGATGCCCACTGGCTGAGGAGAGTCCCCATTAAGTCACACAAACAAATTCAGCAGAACAGGTTAGATTTATCTAAAATCTTGGAAGCCTTGAAGGAAGAACTCCACACTGAAAGTGAACAAGGAGAAAAATGGATCTGGGAAGGGCAGCTGGGTGTGTAGGCTAGGCTGTAAACCAGAGTATAACGTTGTGGCATTGTTTGGAAGCTTCTAGGAGTTAAGCCAGGGGTGCCTGAGACACTCTGCTGCTGTAGCTCGTTTCTCTGGGATCAGCTCCAGCATAGGGAGTAAGAAGTCTGTGAATGCAGCTGCCTCATCTTGGGCCCACTCGTATTTTTCCACCAACACTTCAAAAAGGCCCCAGGGCTTCAGTTTGGTGATGTGCTTCAGATCACCTGAAAACCCAAGAAAGATGGGTTAAGTGCAAGACATGGGAACAGAGCAGCTCAGTAAAACTGGCTGAACAGATAAACATGACAGGGTGAACTCAGGCTATTCTAACAGCTGGGCATAGGGAATGGAAAGTGGTAGAGCCTGCTGAAGGGAGAAGTCAATTCTATTACACCCTTTTCTATCTGCTTTAGAAGCCTGTTACAGAAATGTACTTCCTCAAAGGGTTCTTTTTTCATCTCCTGCTATTTCAGATCCCCTATCAGCAGATATTAACTTTATTAAAACACCAATTATGCTGCTTGACATGACAGATAAACTGTGCCACTGACTCTGGAACATATGCAATGCATGGAGCACTGTTTGAGAAAGCAAAACACTACTAATAAAGAAGGGCTTGTTTTCATAAAAAAGGATTATTAAACTAGGTCAAAACCTAATTTCTTGACTCAGTACATTTCTGGGCTACTCAGGACATTATGATAATGTTCTGTGCTCTGAACAACATGGCTCATGATGCACTATTTAAGGTGCCTGGCATGCCAGAAATGGAGTCAAGCTGTCTAGAAAAGACTTCCAAAGTGAGTCTGCACCTCTGGCTGACAAAAATCAGCTGAATAAAACCACATCAAGTTTGACAAAACATCTACTGTGCTGTTTTTCTACCTACTGCATTCGATCTACACCAAGATGCTAAGAACTGGGGTGTAGGATACTTTTAGAAGTAAGAAAGCCTCACATTTAGCTGCAGTTTTACTGATAAAGCCTTTCATAAAACAAAGGAAAAAGTCTTTGCTGGCCTCTATTTCTAATTGGCATTTCCAGCAAGACACTGCTGTGTATCTAGGGCAGGGGATGAGGGGATAAGTGATATTTGCTTTGTTTCCTTTTACCTTTTTTGGTGAAAAACTCCTTGGAATATTTTCCTGCCAAAATGAGCTTGCGAGGTATTTTCCCCAGAAGTTCTATGATCAATGCAATATGATCTGCATGTAAAAATAAATAAATTTTAAAAAAATACGATGTATCCACACAAGACATCTCTATGCTGCAGTTTCCTGCTCTGGGATACAACAATAAAGACATTATCCCTTAAAAATTAATTTGAGATCCACCTGAAATCAGATCACACTGAGCAACGACAAAGACAAGGGGATTATAAATATGGGCAATTTGAGGCACAACCACTTTGAGATATAAGGTAGAGAATACAGCAAGAGGAATGTAAAACACCAGGACAAGAACATGGACTTTGTTGCACAGTTGTTGCTGATTTGGGTAAATAATCTTTCTGCAAGGAGCTTTTGTATTGTTAACTTGTAAGAGAAGGCTCATTTCGAAGAGGCAACCATTGGATTTCAAACCCTATTTTAAAAAGGAAAAACTTAGACAAACAAACCTTCATCTCGTGAGTAATCTTCCCCAGAGTGAGGCTCGAACAAATAGTCCCCTGTTGCCAACTCAAAGGCCTAAACAAACAGAAATGAGCACATTAAGTCACTTCAAAACACTGTAAGATGTGCTGCAGGTTAACTCTGCAGCTCTCTGGGGGCCAGAAACAAAGCAGAAGGAGAGAATAACCTGCAAAACTCCAGTACACAGCTATGATTTTAAATATACTATTACAGCTTAAAATGTGCAGTGACTTTGCAACACCTTAAAAACTGCATTAAAAACATCACAGGCACACCTAGGATGAATTCTGGTGCAGGACCACCAGTGTGGAACCACAAAGTTAAGGTATTTCACATGCTTAGCCTTTCTTCTTCCTCAACAGAATTTTGCAAAAATAATATCATATTCAAACTATAGTTTCTGGGGTTGGTTATTTTTAGCTTGTTTTGGTTTGCTTAGGGTTTTTTGTACAAAGGTTCTGCCCTCTCCCTAAATTTCACATGTTTTTCAAACAGTTCATCTCTGGACATCTGTCTGTAGATATGAAAACATGTTTTAAATGAGAAAAACATCTGCATTCATTTTAACTCACCACTCCTAAATTCTGTAACACATTCACTATTCACTACCTCTGACCTTCTGTATTCTTCATTTTCTTTATGAACAGCTGGTGCCAAACTATTGAATCAGGCACTGTGTAATTCTGGCCACATGCACACAAAACATGACCCTACTGCATTTTATTTTACCACATTCATCAAAATCCCAACTTGTTTTCCAAGACAGCAAAAATATCTATTTTCCAAGCTTAAATTATAAAAACCAAGCTTTGATTTGTAGAAAATGCAGAATGGAGACACTGAAGAGGCACATGCAGTAACTGGCCTGACTCATTTTTTTCATTGCCATATTCTATGTTTGCCAGCTTCAGCCTCATCTCAGCATTACTCAGATTAAACACCAATTCCAAACCTGCAGAGGATGCTTAAAATTAGAAATTATACTGAAGGCATTTGTCAAACAGTGCTAGATGTAGCAGAAAGGCTTTCTTTTTTTTAATATAAAAAGATATGGTGCTCAGAATTGCATGGTTGCCTTGTTTTTCCAGAAGGCATGATGGCAAAGACCATCATATTTGAAATCTGCTGATGCTGGACAACAAAACTTTCAAAAGGAAAGCCACATGTTGGGAAAAAAGATAAATAAGAAAACCAGCTCTGGTATGGAAACCTATTATTCAGCAAGTCTGGAAGTTGACTGAACACTTCTAAGGGTTTTTTGCCAGGCTTGGCCAGTCAGAGGGGAGAGCACAGGGGAGGAACTCCCCAGCTGGCAGAACTCACCATGCAGGCTGTGCTCCAGATGTCAGCAGGGGTGTTGTACCCTGAGCCTATCAACACCTCCAGGGATCGGTACTGTCTTGTCTGGATGTCTTCAGTGAAATGCTTGTGCTAAAGAGAAGAAATGTTTTACTAAATAGCTAAAGATTGCTTAGAAGAGGAGAATCAACAACCTGGAAGGTCAGAGTAGATCAAAGCTCATTACCATTACATTTCACTTAGATTTTACATCCTCCTTAACTATTTCCTTATATTCCTGCAAGTGCTGCTTAAATGCTCAACATGAGATAATCCTCAAGTGAAACAGTCCAATGTAGAGGAAAGCAAGCCACAAAAATAGAATAAAGGAAGACTCTGCAGCATCTCCTGCTCAGTCATGACAGTCAGGCCATGGTGCAGTTACTTTAAAGCAGATAAGCAACACCAGTGTAAGAAATCACCTTGCCAGACACTGCAAGCCTGATGTGCAATTCTGAGTTGAGACTCTTCTCTCCCATACAATCTGAAGTAATTTGCCATTTTAGAAGCCAAGTAAAAAGAGGTATTTCTTCCATTTGAAATGTCAAACATTTGAAAGCAGCACAGCACAACCATCAGAGAATAAAACTTGGGAGTTTTATTGTGTGAGTCTCTTTCATATGCTTGTGAATGTACTGAAATGGTCTGACAAGCTACAGAACCAGCACATCACAGCAATTGTTTGCAACTTTCTCAGTCTCCAGGAGAGCTACAAACTCCTTCAAAAGTTTCACATAAGCAGATTTCTACCCACTGTATGTGACAAAGTTCATAGGCCTATTAGAAGTAATCAAATGCCAGTGAGGCACCCAAAGCATAGACTGAAATCTTGTGTTCATCTTTGAGTCCCTGCTTCTCCCTCTTTTTTCCTCATCATAGTTTCAAACTGTCACTGCTTTCACAGCCAGGTCTAAGAATCTGTTTTGCAGATTATTTTCCATCTTGGCAAACTGACTGAATCTGCAGTCAATGTGAAAAGACTAAACTTACCACCCAGCAGGCGTTTCCTAGGTCAGCTATCTTCACTTTGAGCTTATCTGCATTCTTGGGCTCAAGAGGATTAAGAAGGAAATTCCCAGCAGCTGATTTTCCTAGAGGCAATGTGTACAACAGCTGATTAAAGCTACATAGGCAGTGTCACCATCTGTCACCCAAATCCTATCAACCTCTCCCCAGCCAGGAAGTTTTTCTTATGGATCAGAACTGTTCCCTCCCTGATGCTTGGGTATAAAAATGAGCATCACTCTGCACTATCAACATCATTAAGACCCAACTGGTGTCATAAAGCAGGAGGATAAATAAGCATATGCAAGAGTGACTATTTCCCAGCATTTTTTGCACAGCCTGTCTGTATTTAACAAAAACCTGTTGCAATAAGGGCATTGCCAGAAACAAAACAAGCCTCACAACCCCCCTTAAGCCTTCCAAAGTCTTTGAAGGAAGAGTCTCCATGTTAGAGTGTCTTCCTCACAAACCCATCACTCCCTGCTGCAACACAGCTACAAGAGACAAAGGATATATTGGGAAAATTGAATGACACAATGGAGAGCAAAAGTTTGTCACTAAATGACATCCAGCTGTAGCTCTACAGCTAAAATTTGGGAGAGGTTGAAGCTGTAATTTTGGGAGAGGGCTGTGAGCAGCAAAAGAGTAAAAGTCCAGCTAAGTGCAGTTCAAGTTTCAAAATCTAAGCTTCTCTTGCTGCTTTTCATTCATTTAACTCCCCCAGTGGTATTCTGGCAAGAAAATACTAGAATACTTTTTTTTTAATAAGTACAAATGGTAGTCTCACCCTCCTTCTCCAAGGAGGTATGTATCACCTGGCATTGAGACAAAGATGCAAAAATGAACAGTTTTACCAACTCATATTTTTAACACATACACACCTGGAATGTGTTTAAATTGCTGTACACTACTGCATGTCTCATTTTCTCCTAAACCTACTTTTTTTTCCCACTCTGAAGCAAATCACATTTAAATAAAAGCATCAAAGAGGTTGGGGGTTTTTCCTTACTTTATAAGCTTTGTTTTAGGCTATGTTTTCAGTTCTGGGGAAACATTTACCCACCTCAGGTAACTGAGAGAAGTTATTTGCTGCATATTAAGAGGCAAACTGTCAGAACACACTGAACAGTACCAATCCCTTAATTTAACAGGAAGTGACAATCTGTAGACTTATGTGATTTTCCTTAAGCAACACCTGATTCAAAGGAGGAAATGTTCCTCCAGAGAAAACCAAATTTATAGGTATTTTTAAAAAGTAGGAGTATTTATGCATTCAAAAATCAAAACTAAGGTCCAACTACAACTGGAAGCTTCAAACAGCAAACATTTTGGAGTATGACTGTCATCTGAATTACTCCTGGCAGGAAAAGTCTCAAAGATGTGGTTCTGATCACTTCAGCCTACAAAATGCCCATTTCTACTAATATGATGAAGTGTTGTAAAGAAACCTCCCACATCAAGGAGCCCTTTCTTACAAGGCTCCTCTTATACCTTTGTTGTCTGTCGAGCTGTTGTTCTCATTCTCATCCTCTGAGGTGATCTCTGTCCTGATGCTCTCCTGAAAACTGCTGATCTCCTGCTCACTGAACGCCTGCTCCTCGTTGGACATGGGCTGACACACCATGGAATCCTCAGCGACCAAGGGCACAAACGAGTCCAACATTGCTTCTGGAGGGCTGCTCTGTGAGTCACTGCTGAGCTGACTGAAATTACAGCTGTGGAAGTTCCCAGCCTGCTGCGTGTGAGGGGGATTGCCACAGTCATTGGCGTTGTGAAGGTCGTCCTCGAGGCGCACGGAGCCTTCGTTCCCAGAGTCTGTCAAGTCCGTCATTGGGATCACTCCGTTGCAGTTGATTTCTGTCACGTGTTTTTCCACGCTGCTTTCCATGAGATTAGATTGATCCTGTGTGAGGATTTGTGCTGGAAGAGGGGGAAATCAAAATGTAGCAGAATATGTCTTAACAAATAGCTGGAAGGCAGCTTCAGGCTCGAAAAATAGCTCAAAATAGCTTCAAGGGAGCATTCAAAATGTAACTGAAGACATTGATTAATTCAGTTTGTAACAGGAAATTTCCCTGTCTCATTAAAGGACAGAACACAATGCAAACAGGTTAAGTGACAAAGCCACCTCTGCTAAAGGTAATCTCACCTCATACCCACAACACTGTCCTTCTTTCCATGTGAGCAATGCTTTAGAGCCATACCTGGCTTTTTGCTGGCATTTTCCTCTGGTGGACTGACTTTTATGAGCATTTCCAGAGGGGTCTGAGTTTCCTCCTCCTCTTCAGGCTGTGTCTGCCCTGGGTTTGCTTCCTTTTCCATTTCCTCTATCTCTTGCATTCGCTTCTCCAACAACTCAGCCTGACGTTTCTGCTTCTTTTTCAACTTCTTTTTCTTATTCTTTGACATTTTGTCAGCCTACAGAGAAGCAAGCAGAGAAATTGGACTTAACATTTTATGCTTCAATAAATCTAAAATGCACCAAGGTTTAATTTATCTTAGAGCTACAGAAGCAGTCTGTGATGAAAATGCTGGAGGCAGCTCCTCTCCCAGATAAAAAACAGCTATTCTGGGTTTTGAACCACTTGTCTATGGCTCTGATCAGTGCATTTTTGCCCTGACCTGAAAAATCTACATTATTCTCAGACTCCACAAAATAGTCACTTTCAGAACAGACCATGAGATCACCACAAGGACTCCTTTTTCTGGTGATAAATGAGCTAATACTATCTACAAGTCCAAGACAGCATTGAACCTGGTGCCTATACCAAACCCAAATCACACTTCTTCTGATATGAGATTGCTCTCTCCTAATGCTGGCTGGATTATGAAACAATGCAGGAGATACTATCAGTAGATGCATAGTTACAGATGGAAGTTATTGCACTTACTGGTTTTGGCTGTGGTGCAGTGCTCACTGAAAAGGAAAGGAAGATCAGTAAATCAGTATTTCTATATTCAAAAACTGCAACTGCATTCTGATGTTAAGGTACATTTTTCCTATGTGGTTTGAGAACAACATTTTAATGATATCAGCAAATGCGATTTTGAAGGCTCACTGCTCTACAAAAACACAACAATAAAAAAAATGATAAAAACATTAAATGAGCAAATGCATAATTCAAGTTTCAGACAGGAGACTCGCTTGACTGATATCAAAGACTTAAACTTCCTGTCATGCAGCTTCATTTACTGCATGCATTATGCATCCTACCCAAATGAAAATGCAAATCAAAGCATTAAAATACCAAACTTTAGGGAGCTCCCTTAAGCTAAAATATGCTATGAACAGTTCAGCTCAATGTTGGTGTTGTAAGATTATGACTGACAGAGCCTTCCAATACACACTGCAGTGGTTTTTGAAAAGTACACACTGCTACAGATGGATATTCTGAGGGTGAACACAAGGAATAAAAGAAAATTTGCCCTCAAATCTTTAGGGATGTTTGCATGTCAAGGAAGCTGTTTCTGTTACAGTTTTTCAGATTTCTGCAAACTGACAACAGATAAATCATCCTGTTGAAACTCTCATCAAATGCATTTCCAGCAACATGCAATGAAAGGTAATGAACTTTTGAAGGAAATGTGGGAAGTATTTTGATACATTTTCACTCCAGTTCTATGTTGAGTGCATCAACATTGTGCTACCTAAGACTGACTTTACTAATGCCAGATTAGCTTTAGTTAAAATCAGGTGCCAGTGTGCATTTATCCTCCCTTCATTTCTCTGACACAAACTGCCTTCCCAGTCATCTCTGAGTTACAATTTATGACTAATTTCACAATTTACTCTCAAGTTTTCAAAGGTTACTTGCATTATTGTTCCACTGTACTCAGGAAGTTTTCCGTAGTGATGATTTGGAGCTATGTGGGGGAAACAGCACCAATTTCCAGGGGGAAAAAAAAAGAAAAATAAATCACCTGCAGAGCCAGATGGTGGGGGAGCCCCAGATCTCTGCCACTCTGTGGCTTCTGCAGCCAGCCTGCGGATGTATTGGTCATTCACACACAGCAGGATGTTCTCTGGCTTTATATCTGTGTGAATGATTCGACATTTTGTATGCAAGTAGTCCAGACCCTGAAGAACCTGCAGGCAAGCAAGAAGGAAGTCAACCATTAGACAATCTAATTGAGAGCAAAGTGAAAATGCAAAATTGCCTAGGATGGCCAGGGAATCTGAAAGGGTTTGTGTGCTTGGGAAGACTCCAGGTTGGAGCTGATGTGATCAGTGGTTACTAGCCAGTTCCACAAAAAAGAGATTTGCATACAGATTTTAACTACCATTTGAAATAATTCTGTTTACCCTCGTAACTTTACTTACCACAGGTGAAAATCTGATTTTAATACTCTACAATAAAATCACACTTTCCTCCTCCCATGTACCTCCCGTGTAGAAAGGTGCTTCTTCTTAGGCAACCACCCAGTAGGGAGAACCAGTTTCTCTTGCTCTTCCCATCATTAAGCTCTGTGCTTACTGTGACAGCTTTAAAAAAATACTTCATTTATGAGGAATGACTGGGGTAAGAAGAGGTTAAAAGCAAAGCCAGCCTCTCATCATGGTTCAAATGTCAGAAAATAACTATCTGCAGCAGAAGGGGCTTACAGTAGAGAAAGGAAGTATTAATCTAAGAATATTCTGTTGCATTAGGGAGATACCACAGATTTTCAATTTTTCTTTCCTTGGATCTGAGAAAGATTACTGAAAATTAACTGGGTCAAGGGGAAGAGTGCAGTCAGAACTGGAACTTACCTGTTTGATGATTTTTTTGACACAAGGGAGTGGAAGACCCTGATAATTTGACTTGATGATCCACTTCAGAAGATGATGCCCTAGAACTTCAAACACCATACAGATATCTGGAAGTGAATCAAGGAAAATACTGGACATCCAGACCTAAAGGAGCCCTGAATTCCCAGCACTGAGGATCAAAAGAAATCCATACCAGATGGGCACTTTATGTTAAAGAACCTTCATCTTTCTGACACAGCTTAAAAAGCTGCCTTGCTCACCAGCATCATCCCATCCTACACAACAGTGCCATTATCTAAAATAAAATAGGGATGGAGCTGCACAAAGGTCCTGCTGCAGCAGTAGCAATCTCCTGCTTTAAGTGGAAGCCAGTTGCACAAATGTTGATTAGTATTTACTGTATGTTTTGGAACAGCCTTTGTTTCTGCCCCAGGCAAAACTCAATGCCAGATCTCTCTGTTCCAGCATTACCTGAAAGATAATAAAATTTCCATTTCATAAGTAATCTTCATAACAATTAAGTCACTTTCTTTGCCCTCCTTTGCATCTTTACTAGCAAAACAAACTTTTGACAAGCCTGGATTTCAACTATATTTATATGATCTGCTTTTTGGCTATAAGATCTCAACAGTTCCAGTCACTCCAGTGACATATTCAGTACAGTGCCCTTGTTTCAGAAGCCAAACTTCTAGTACATTATTAGGCTGCTTTTCATCTACACTGGCAGAAAGCAGTATTTCACAAGAGTGGAAGAAATGCAAGATGAAATCAACATTTACTCAGAAAAAAAGCTGAGTAGAGAAAATGCATTATGGGCCTATTGTTTATAACCCACAGCTCAATTCTCTCAAGCAGCCCAGCAATTCTCACTGAAATAAAATTTAAGCTATTGCAAAGTGAAAGCATGCACAAAAGCCCAACTTTCAAGTTTTGAGGATCCATTATTAGGACATACTACAAATCATTGCCTGTGAGAAGGCTGTTCCCAGAACCACAAGCCACTGTCAAAACAATACACTTCAAACATCCTAAAAATGTTGATAAATTACAAAGTAAGGTGTTTCCATAACTAGAAACCTTTTTTTCAGGTTAGAGATGGCCCATTGGCTATTTTCAGCTACTGATCTTAACATGCTGTACTGCTTTACTGAAATTACAGGTTGTTAACAGGCTGCTTGCAAAATTGAGGGGTTGAGGTCGATGGGCTCTCCTGCCTCCAAGGCACCTCTGACACAGCCACTCAGCCCTGATTCACAAACTGGTGGCAGAACATGAAAAGCACAACCAAGCAGTGCTGACACAAATTACACCACATTGAATCATCACTCTGGGTCTGAGCTCAGCAGGCAGTTTTGAGGCAGATCCTTCTAGAGCAGGTTTCTTTGGGCAGGGAAAGGGATGCCTGGGCATTGCTTGCCAAAACAGCCCAGGCAACTCCCACCTCTCTGCAATTCTTGGCTTTTATTCCACGAAAGGATACGAGAACCATTCACTCCTGAAATCTTAAAGTCATCTAATAACTGAACAACTTTCTCTTTGCTGGGATCATTTGGATCACTGTTGCGGACCTGCAGAGAAAGAGGTTATTTTGAGTCACATCCACTGCACTGTTTGGTTCCTACACAAATTCTTGATGATCTGGGAATATCAAGCACATGACAAATGCAAACTCCCCAAAATAGGGGGAAAAAAAAAAAACCCAACTCAGGCACTCACCGATTTCAGCAACTTGATTTCATCCAGTGCTGTTTCTGTGTAGTGCTCTGCACTCTTCACCACCTTCATTGCCACAAATCTCCTCCCTCTGTGCACACATGGCAAATAAATTGGGAACTGTTAATGCTCATACAAAGAACATATTCTCCAGGATTATCCCAATTCTTTTGCATGCAAGAGAATTTATTTCATGCATTGTGGAAAAATAACGTTTAAATACTCAAGGACTGTCTTTTTAAACAAAAGATTAATGTTAGTCATTTCTCAAAAAATGGAATAATAGGTCAGAGACTGCTGAACACAAGAGTACTCTTCCCACAGACATGGTTTGTCCTGTTAATTCCCTCCCACACACTTGCATGCTCAATATCAGAAGAAACTTCTCTGCTAGGATGTGGACAGCTAACGCTTTGTGTTTTTATCTAAAAATAAAGATGTTTTCTGCTCAGGTTTGTGCGTTCCTGCCAGGAACATCAGCTGGAACAGGAACACTCACTGGATGTCCCAGGCCAGCCACACGGTGGAGAAGTGGCCCCATCCAAGCTTCCGAATCACGTGGTAACGACCATTGAAGAGATCTCCTATTTTCACCAGGTGGTAACCCCCTGGAAAAACACAAACACCAGAGAAGAGCTGTGTGGAACAAGCACCACAATCACTGCAGCACCACAAAGTATTGCCTCAGTGAAAATACCTGAAGTCTGCTAGGCTGACCACCTTTGGAAAACACAGGTTGTGATGGTAACAGAATCTTTCAGCTAAATATCAGCATTGTTTTTGCATGCTCTGACCCCACAGAGTACTGCATCCAGGATCCCAGTTTTCCTTGCAATTTTCCTGACTGAAAGACACTCTGCCACTAAAACCAGTGAAGTGTCTTCTGCATCCTTCATATCTCTCAAGCTACTGACTATACAGGAGGATTCCATCACAGATGCAAAAACATGAAAAGCCAAAGATGGAACTGGCAGAAAACAGAACAAAGAAAAGAAATTGTGATTTGGTGTTTTCATTTGCTCTATATTTAGTTTCTACTCAGAGAAACGGAGGGAGGCTATTTGCAGTCACAAATTTTTCTGAAGAATGGATATCAAGATAATGATCTGATGTTCAAAAGAAAACCAAAGAATATGAAAAGGATTTGAAAGTGTCCTTTTCACAATGAAAATCAAAAAAGAACTAAATGCCCACTTACTTTTATCAATACAGAAAGCCCTCTGGCACAGAGGAAAAGTAAACAGCTTTAAACTTACACATTAAAAAGAGCTCTCCAACTCAAATCTTCACTGATAACAGAGAGAAACTTGGAGGGAAACTTTTCCATTTCATGTTGGCTTGAGAAATGATATTATCATCATCACGCAGTTTCAAAACACCCTTAATGTAAGACAGAATCTATTTTCCTTCTCTATAGCAAATGTGAAATGGAGCGAATTCCTTGATTACGTTGCAAATGCTGCATCTTAAAGAGGCAAGTGCTCACCTTTACAGTAATCATTTGGATCCTCTTGCTCATCATCATCTGATCCCAGGATTTCCTCCTCTTGCTCAGGGAGATCATTCTCGGAATGAGCAGCAGGGCCCCGGTGCTGGGTGTCGGGTCTGCAAGAGAGCACACTGAATGTCTCACACATGCTACTGCTCAGCTCTGCAGCTTCCACAGCACACCAGGGATTGCTGATGATGGAGATGGAATATTCAGCCTTCAGAAAAGCTGTTCACATTTCAGTGCTATTATTCCTAAGCTGGTATAAAAGTAGACAGAAATAGTTTTTTTGTATACTAGGGAGAAATACACCTTAATGCCCCATATTCACTTTCATAGTGGAACAAAGAAAACTCCAGACAAGACAGAGAGTTAAAAACTTAGTGATCCCACCAAAGTATCAGCCTCTGATCCCCTTCTCTGCTTTTCATTCAGTGAGGACATTTCTAAAGCAGATTTATATTTTATTTTTTATCCCATGTAAAACTTGGAATTTTAAATGTTGATGTATTTTAAAGACTAACATTAATTAGTTTTTACTCTCTTGGGGGAAAAAAAAAGTGAACTTTTAGAACTTGTGGCCCTTTGTCCCTTTCACATTCAAAGTCAAATGAATATTTAAGAGTCCTCCTGCTTCTAACACTTTAGAATACTAGCGCCCCTAATCTTGACATTTATTTCTCCTGTTCTCAAGGGGCAGGCTGCATTTTTAGTTCATCTCTTCATTCAAGATCCGAAGTTTATTACAGTTGTCTGAACTATGGAGAGTGGGAGGACACAGAGCAGATGTTCAGTAAACCCTCCTGAGAGCTTGTGACTGCAGAGGCATTGGAATCAGGCACTGAGGTGATGGAGGTTTTTCACTCCCACATTCATAAATAAAAGCATTCATTTTAGGTGGTTAACTTTTCACCAAATGTGCTACTCTGAGTTCTTGATTGTGAAGGCCATGTCAGCAAAGGCCACCTCAAAATCCCAAATAATCCCCAAATAAAACATCTTCCATGTCTCAGCTCCTTCATGGCATCACACTGATCACAGCCAATCAGCTCATGAAAAGATAATACTAAAATCAGGTAATCTATTTATTTTACAAAGCCTTACAGGCAATTATTAAATGTGTACAAAGATTCAAGATCCTTCTGTACAAAGCAAACATTTATCATGAAAACAATGCCTACAGCCCATTCGCATTGGCAGGATTTAAGGGCAAAGTACTGCAAGATATCAACATTAGGTTTTCTTTCCTCAGAAGCATGAGATATTAAAAACAGCTGGAGTTGTCCAAAGAGGTAGGCAGCAAACCTCAGTACAGGAATGACACAAACAAGATAACATTCTTTACAATGAGTTCCCAGGCAGTGAATTAGAGGAAGTTTCTTGTACTGAAACTATTGTTGCAGGGAAGTAGCAGATAACAGCAGTGCCTTCCAGCACCCTCTTTCAAATTCAACTCATTTTGCTGCAAGAAGGAGGAACTGCCCACCCAGTGGATATGCCAACAACATATGGAGGCCCTCAGATGCAGTTTTCACAACTTGGACCTGAGCTGGAGCCCTGCTCATCATATCAGGACTGTAATAACTCATCTTAATCCATGGGAAAAACGTAGTATTTCCATTTGGAATAGTTATACAGTAGAATAAACATTGACCTACTACACATACATTCTGCTGGGACTTCACACATTAAATACAGGGACTTCACACATTAAATACACTGCTAACACATTCAAACTACAGCCATCTTAAACATCATCAAAAGGGAGAAATCTTGCCTTCCAACCTGATGATGACTAAATTTGTAGTCATTTAAAATCCACAGCTGAAGTAAGTAAGGAAGAGCTACAGGCACAACCTGTCACCAGACATTTACCTTCAGTCTGTTGTAAGTCCTGATGATTTTTTTAAATTCAGGAACAGCTTAGTGGTCTCCAACCATAAACCAAAGACTGCCAAGCTAATGAGACTTTTAATAAAAACCTTGTAGCTTGATCCAGCCCTGAGATATTTAGTAGTTAGACTTTTTAGTCACTGAATTATAAGTCAGGGGTAGGAAGAAGGAAACCTGCAGCAGGGGGTGCAGAAAGTCTTGGAGGTCAAAAAGCTTCTTTAAAATTGCTGCATTATTTGGGGACAACTGTGCTACAAATAAAGTCATGCATTGTCCCCAAATTAAAGGCAAGAAATGGCCATAGATAGAATGGTTGAAGGGGAGATTAGATGCTCAGAGACAACAAATCCTATAGACAGGGTACAGAGAATGAGAACCGGACAGAAAGATTTTATGCCAGGAGCCACACACATAGTGTGAGCAGTAAAGAGTAATTCCCCCCAGTGCTGTTTCAGGATTTTCACTATTTTAACTGCACAGGATGTAGGGGATTAAAAAGGACTCAAAAGAAAATTCCCCTGAAGTGGCAGTGATGCAGACAGACACATCACGCCATGCTGCAGTCCCAGTGCTTCCCAATAATAGCAATTTCATGCATCGAGGAAGAAGTTACTGGAAGCACTAAAGCCCATTCTCCTGGAAGCTTTCTGTGCCCCTCCTAAGGGGCTGACGAATCCTGCTGCTGGCAACCTCACACACGACACACCCTGGAGTCTGCAGCTGAGCCTTTCATGGGGATCCAAAAAGCATTTCACTTCTACATTATAATCTGTGATACCAACTAAGGTAAGAAAGCCGAATTCAGGTCACATACATTTCTATTTCCTTTATGAAATCACCTCCAAAATCCATCTCATTCCTTTGCCTTCCTGTGAAAATTTGTTTGATGTTATTACACTGCACTGTATTCTTCCCCTAAAATGACCATGCCAGCCATAAGAAACAGATTATGAGAGAATTAACCAGTGCAGAATATGTATTAATACCTAAGAAAAACTGATCTACAAAAGCACAAGCCTCATCTGTCTGCTTTGCTCACAAAGACAGTACTCTAAAAGGCACAAAAGGTTGTTAAAGACAGCAGAAAAATCCAAACCCAGTATTTAAAGATGACAGATGAAAACAGCTGTTGGCAAAATTGCAAAACGCAGATAAAGTATATAAAAATCCTATACTAAATGATTGTTTACACATTAAAAACAAGTGTTCTAGGGTACTTTTTTTACAGCCACCTCTGATCTACAGAAGAACACCGTGATCACCTTTTCCTTTTGCTCTCTCATTGTGCTAATTAATCATCAGAATGAACTGGATCTGCAGGGTCTCTCTACACAAGTATATAGCGATATTTTACTTAAGAAAAACAATGTGGAACAGCAAAGCTAAGGCACAATGCTAGGTCTTCTATGAAATTCACGTGAATCCACATCTAGAGAGACCCTCCCAAAAGTCCTTATTCTCTGAAGAACTGCAAATTCACAAGACAAAATCAGAGAGGGGCACCTACCTGCAAGAAGCACGGCCTCCCATGGATAAAGATATTCCTGAAGACAGCCCAATAGTTTTCGAAAAAGCCATCAAAAATCAGACGGCACAGTGTTGGGGAAGCAGGGGGAACATCAGCAGCAGGCAGAGGGGCTGGTTCTCCTCAAATGCAGCACAGCTTTGTGCAAGAGTGAAGGAGAAGAGGGATTTGCCTCCAGCACCCAGCTGCAGCTGCCCAGCACTGCATTGCAGGTGAAGGGCCGTGCAGCAAGGCTGGGGTTTGCTCTCAGCTGATCTTCCTGCAAATTCAGTCATGTCAGGGGGGTGAGCATAAAGATTCATCCCCTCCTCTTGATGTCTACGTGTCTCTTCTTCCCTCTAATGAAATTAGGAATTCAGGCAGATACTTTGTTTCATCTTCCTCAACCAGCCGGTTTTATTTGCCTATTCAATAGCCCAGTGGATTCAAAGCTGGGATGAAGACAAGGATCATGGTAATTGTCGACAGAGCAACCCTTTTGATAGAGGAATTCCAGCACAATCACGCAGCAGGGAAAGGGCGTTCAAAGGAAAATTGAATTTTCTGAAGTAATTCCACACCTCCCCTTCCAGAGTTACAAGAAAAACTTATCCTTTATGCTTAAAAATGACAAAACAAGCAGGAAGAGTCAAATCTTCTTTAAAAAGTTGAAGTGAGTATTTTTCACAGCAGCGGGCACTTAACATCATCCTCCAACAATGTACAATCCCCAGTCATTTCCTGTGCCTGTTTATCCTGCTGGTTTATGTAAGCGATAGGGGAAACAAGTCAGCAACGACGTGACATAGCAAGTAACAATTTAGAGATTTCTCTCCTAAGGAGGACTTCATTAGTGAAAGATACACCGAAGCTGCCCCTGCACTTTTAAACCACAACATTTAAAGAATTTTCTTCATCTGGTTGTATGTCTGAAATATTTTCACCTTAAAAGCTCACAAAAGTCTGAATATACTTTTAATAGTTTAGCATTGTCAAACCTCTTCATATTAGAAGATATGCTAAAAACATTCAAAATTTTCCACTGTAGACAAGATTTTGCTCCATGTTCACTGAAGATATCACCCAACCCCTGCAATGCACTGCAGGGATGGTGAGGAGTTATTTGCAGGAACTAAGACTTGAGTCACTCACTTGTTCCTTACAGAAGGTGTTAATTTGGAAAAACACTGTGGAATTCTCTTGCCAGTTTTCAATGGAATCATTTATCTGGTTCACACACTAAAAGTAAGGTAAAACATGATTAAGAAATCTCAGCCACACAACGTGGGTTCTTACAGCTTGGCAGTGAGGTGGATCCAACAGCATCAGAATGGTGCTCACTATAAATTACCAGACACACAGCCAAGTCTCCACACCTAACTTCTCCATCAAACTCTGAACATGTTCTTTCTGCTCCAATAACTTACATTAAAAAAAAAAAGCAAAAAAACCAAACACTTGAAGGGAGGTGTTTGATTCTCCTATACAAGAGCATTGAGTGACTTCTTCAAAACTCTATTTTCAACAGAAAAGATGTGTACTTCCTTGTCCCTAAACAGAAACACTGTCCATGCTACCTTTTCATTTGCCTTGAATAGATACGAAAGCAGACTCCTTCCACCCTCAAGCAGGGAAGGCAACACACATTTAGTCCAAATCACTTTTGTCACACCCATCGTCCTTAAATACATACTAACAAAAAAAAAAAACCAGATACTCTCATTGCTCTCTCTGAGTTTGCCTCTCCCTTGATATTTGCAAAATGACGCCCATCTGCAGGAAACTGAACAGAAATGCTTTCCTAATTTTAAGTCGCCTGCAACAGTCTTTATAAACAGTGTCACCCCTTATTGGTGAGCTCAAATTACACACATAAACGCCCCCAAGCAGAACTCAGTTCAGTGAATGCAGGATGAATGACGAATCCAGCTCCCACTGCAGGCACCACAGATAGAGGTATTGCAAGCACACCCCACGACTCTTCTTCCCAACCTTAACCATCCAGCCAATGACTTCCTGGGCTCTACACCCACTACAGCAACATCTCACTTAAGGATTCTGTGTTTTCATTTGAGAAAAAGTTCCATATGGCATGGTGAAAAGCCAGGATTTAAAACCCCTCTCCCATTTCCACATCTGTGCATGGAGACAATGTCTCTTTAAGGAAGAATGCTTGCAGGCTGCACCTCATTACTATTTCTTGGTGTGCCTGTAATTTCCAGATCATGTTAAGGCACATCTAGTGAGGATGAGTGCTGCTGGTGCCAACCTCCAACGTGCTCACACGCAGATCCGCTGGCAAAGCTCATGCTCAATGAATATGGAAAGTGATTACACACAACTTTCAGGATGAATTCAGGTCTGAAATGATCAAAGTCTTTTCCTGCTTGCATGCAGTTGACCTTTCTGCTCAAGAAATTCCAACTATTTTGAGAGGATTTGGGAGAATTATAAATCATAGATGGTGGGGGACTTACGAGCCTACAATTCATGCTATTTTCTGATTATTGCAACTCATTCACTGTTGCATCCCTATTTTTCTGAACAAAGAATTGGTGTTTTCTGCCAGCAGGGCATGACCACAAGACCTGCTGGTATAGAGCACTCATCCCAGAGCTACAGGAATACCACTGTCAAGAACTTAAATGAAGACTGGAGATGGTCAAACATTTAGGTTTTCAACAACAGCCCTCAGAGGCACCAAGACACACTTTTGATGAGCAGATCTGTGGGAGCTCAGTTTGAGACAAGTACTGGCTTTCACATGAGAGCAGTATTAAAACACAAATAACAGGCACTCAAGTTTCTTGCTTCCCATCCCCACTCCCCCACACAAGCACTTAACAAGCTGTTTGTAGAAATGCCTGCTATTCCAGCTATCACAAACCAAAGGACTTCCATGGAAACCAGCAGATTTCAGTTGTGTCCTGTCATGATCTGATAATCACCTCTGTATCTGAATGAAAAAATCATGAGGGCAATGCATTCTGAGCCTACCTTGAACTTACACTTAAAATACTTACAAAAGACATATCCCTGGTATCAATTATGAAAGACAATAAGGAAAATATAATCCAGGATCTTGATCCCAGACAAAGCTTTGAATAAATTGAGGAAGAACCTGAGAGAGCTGTCAAAACTCCAGGGCTCCTCAAAGACAGAAGTGATCCAAGCAAGACATACAATAGACAAACAGGAAAAATCTCAGATCCCATTAAGAATTTTCTGCTCCCCAGACTTCACAGATGGAAAAACCACCAACTTTGTCTCTCTTCATAGCAATTTTGGAGAGGAAAAAGAAAGAAGTGAGGCTTCACTGCATGTCAAAGAGTCTTGCCAGAAATTTTCAGGTAATGGTAAAACAGCTTCTTGAAAATAATGAATATCCCAGGCATTTGGGAAGAAACTGGGGGAAAAGCAAGACTACTGATTTAGCTCTGCCACTGCTTCCCTGCAGGAGTAGAGGGAGACAGAGGATCTATTGAAAGTCCTGTGTAAAAATATCTCCCACTCAGTAAAGCCTGTAAGAAATGATTAAAGTCACCAGTGCAGGCAGAATTAGCAGAAAGAAATTCAGACCATGCACATTTTTCAGAACAAGCCACATACTCTATGGCTGACACTACTTTTGCAGATATTCATGCTTACAGTAATAAAATGTTCTGCTTTGAAGCACCACTGGTTCAACACCCATTACACAGAATTAGTGGTTTTGTACAACAAGAACTTGAAAGAAACATAAAAGACACTGAATTTGATGAAACAGTATTATCACTACCACTGAAATATCCACCACCTACACATTATACAGACCTGTAGCCTAGTTCTATGTAGTACACTTATTTTCTTCATTTCAGAGAAATGAGCTATAATACAGAAGTTTTTCTTCAGTCTCTTGCCTGTTTCTTTAACTGCTTTGAATCTAGATGGGTGTTTCACACTAGTTTTCAAATTCTGGCTCTTAATCTCAGTAGTAACTAAAGGAGTAAACTCCTCCGAGGACAAAGAAAACAGTTTGCACTTCTAAGGCCTTGCAACATAAAACACAGACAGAAAAAACCCACAGTATTTTACTAGCAGTTATGATCTAACAGTCACAAGTGCCAATTCCACTATAAACTACCAGAGACATCAATAAAGTACCACTATATTTGTATTTTAGTTCAAACAGAGGTTTGTTTTTCAAAAGAAGCAAAGTTCTGAAGTAAATACCAGATTTTCCTTGTGTACTAATTAGGCTTTTGTTCACATAGAGCAACAGTCCTACAGAATATGAAATTAAGGAGGAATTCTCAGGAGAAATTTCTCCACAGAAAGGGTTTTTAAACATTGGAAGGGGCTGCCCAGGGAGGTGGTGCAGTTCCCATCCCTAGAGATGTTCAAGAAACACCTGGATGTAGATCTCAGTGCTCTGGGCTGGGTGACAAGGTGGTGTTTGGTGACAGGTTGGACTCAATGACCTTGGAGGGCTTTTCCAGCCTCAGGGATTCTATGACTGGGAATCTCTTTTAAATGACAGCAGGGAGAAGCCACACTCCAGCATCACTTCTGCCATCGTTTTGGAGCTAACTCACAGCAACATTCCCCTCCAAACAGCACATGGGGGCTTCAAAAATCCAGCTGATGATCTCCTGTTAGCCTGCCCTGCTTCCTAAACAGACACCACCTTGCTGCACCAAGGCATTGCAGCATTCCCAGCACATCTGTGCAGGGACACCTGCAGAGCACAGAGCAGGGATGAAAGGCTGAACTGTTGGCACACCCATTAATTACATCTTCCTCCTGGCCCATCCCCATCCAGGACAGCTCAAGAGACACCAGGACACACAGAATTATGTTTGCAATTCCACAGAATACAAGGAAAACTGATAAGTGTTCCCAGAAAAGCACTGTGCATTTACCTCACCTTCCTCAGGACCAGAACAAGTATTATATCTGTCCACCAATGCTGAACTCCAAAGGCACAGCAACTGCTTCAAAGAACTGCAAAAGTCTTCTGCATTTTTGACAATTGGGCAAAAATAACTACCTGAATGTACACAACTCTGCTGTCTGAAGAGTTTACAAAGTTACTAAAGCTCTGGTATGAAAAAAGCTTGCAAGCCTACAAGCTCCTTTTTTAAAGATGGGTTTTTTTGAGTGCCTTTGGGAATCAACTGACTGTTAGCACCCAAGATGTTCACACCTCAAGAAATTATAAAATTAATACATCACATTCTTCCCCAGATAGCTTTCAGGAAAGCTACCTTTGGGCAGCAACACAAACTGTTCAGTAACCTGTGTACCAAACTCCCTGTGTTTTGTTAGCAACTACTTTTGGCATGTGGATCTCCAGACATATTTTTAACACTAAGGAAGAGGCCTCTCATTTTCTGAAAATAATTTATATTAGACCAATTTTAATTCTATTTCCTTGCCTTTTTGATGAAAAACAGTGACATTAAGAAACTGAAATCAATGCTTCGCTCAAGCATTGTCACATAATATTGACTGTCACAAAGCAATTGGTGACAGTCAATATTAGAACTCGGGATCCCCTGGATCTGAGAGTGTATTTTGTCCCTCCAGGTCACTCAGCTGTCACTGTCCTTGCCCCTCAGTTCTCACAGAAATGGGATCTGAACAAAGGTGCACAGCCATGATATTCTTCCAACTTGACAGTGGCAGAAATGGAACCAACAAGCAGGAGAGGCAAGTAGAAGCTTCCTGAGCAAACATTTGAGAGAGCTTGTTTAATCAATCTTCTAGATTACCAAATGATTTGGGGTAGTTTTACTGGATTGGGAAAATACAGGTATCTCACCTTCAGCATTCCAAGAGACTTTGCCTTCTCTCTTTCTACAGAAGAGTGTTAGGACAAAAGCACGTCACTGATAGAAAATAAAACTTTCAAGACAGGAAGGATGGAAAGAAATAGGAACATCCTGAATTTGCAGAATATGAAGAATGTGGTTGATCTTCCTATAAAAAAGCTTATACAATGAAGCATAATTAGTATTTACAAGTGTTTCTGTAATTAATCAGTTTAGGCTGCTTTTGTCTGAACCTAATATGCAGCAACGTAACTACTGAATGATGAAAAAGATAAGTAATTTTCAAGCTTCTTTTAACCTTTCCAGGTGGTTTCTTTTGCTCTGTTTTTAAGCAGATTGGGTTGATAGGTGAACTTAGCAGGTGTAGTTAATTTCTAAAATTAAAAGTTTTGTATTGTTTTAAATCCCTTCACAACATTCTCTGCATTTTTATACTTACTCAGAATAATTCAAAATACTAAACTCAACCTTTAAAAATCATTGTTTCATGCTTTTTACTGCACATGTATAGAAAAAATATATTACAGGAAAAAATTGCATGTGTGATCTAAACTATCATGGAACATTAGATACTAAAAGCACATTCCATGTGGTTTCAAGTATGGATTTTATGGAAAGTCATGAAACAACCCAGTTAAGCCTATTTTAGAAGATTTAACTAGAGCAGCTTTGTATTTAAATAGAATAAATGTTGCAGGACTGTACCTAAAGTTAGAGGCTGACACTGGGCTCTTTTAGTTGCACAGCATAAAGCACAAAGTACATGTAAGTTTCTTTAATTTCTGAGGCAGAATCCAATAAACCTATGGTGCCAGAGAACAGAGCTGAAGCATGCAGTATTAGAATTTAAATACAGCATTTGTCAAATAGTATTGCTCTGCACTCAAATCAAGGTTAGCAGCAAAATCAAGAGTTAACCAGCAGTGCATTTAATCTGTCCTGAATATGTGGTTAAAAAAAAAGACTTATTAAAAAACTCAAACATGCCAGCTCTGAAAGTTATCATTCAGCAACCTGAAAATCTACACAGAGATCAGTCTTCCCAGCTGCACTGTGGACTCTGTTGGCAGAGTCAGTATTGTTGGTCTGCAGATAGAGAAGGGGGAAAAAAAAAGCAGCACATATAGAATTAAACAATGGATTATTCATACTGAAATTAGAGGAGGAGGAGAGCATTTCAAAATTTGTCCTAATGCTACCTTCAAGAAATACCAGGAATATGTATGGAATAGCATGGAACCATAATGCACATCTACAAAATACTTTGGTTAATGCTCCTCACTCTTCAAAAGCCCCATCTCAAAACCACCGACTCTTGGCTGGAGGCAACAAGAAAAAATATTTTAAATCCCTGTGATGTGTCTGAGGAAGCGACTGAGAAAGCATTACTCTAGGCCTAAAGAAAATAAACCCCAACTCCCACCCTCAAAGCCTTAACTTTACTTACTATGTATCTTTGGTTCCTGGGCACCTTCGAGTAAAAAACATCCTGAGGTATCACAGATTTTAGAGAAATAAACACTATTTTATAGAGCTCAGAGAACCAGCTCTAGGATTTCCATCACCTTTCTCTAGAAAGGAATCCACGAGCAGCACTGAACACAGTGCAGCCTGCTGAAAGCCATTGTTCAGTATTTACTCGGGTCCTTTCAATTTTTACATCTGCCTCCAAAAGTTCCCCACACATAGAGACTCATGACATTCCTGCGGTAGGAGAGAAGCCACACGAGAGCATCAAAGTTAGAGAACCAAGTAAACAACACACCACGGCACTCTTTCGGCAAGATTTAACGTGGGGGGAAAAAAGCTCAGGGGGCAAGAGAGTGAAGAGGAGAAGGAGGAGAAGCTGGTTCCTAAAGCTGGCAGTTAGTGAAGTGCAGAGAGGGAACGCTGACATCTCCCCCCGGGATATAGCCAAGGGGAGCTGAAAAGGTTATCCCACCACCCGGAGCTCCATCCCTGAGCACTACCGCAGCTCCATGGCCGAGTTTCGGAGAGAAGCATGGACGGCAGAACCTCCCGTTTGCCATCCAGCCCAAGCAGCAGCGGTCGGAGCGGGAGAGCTGCCACCGGCCAGAGCTGGGCGGCAAAACCGCCGCCCCGGGCCACGCGCCGGCTGCGCTCCGCCTGCGCCCGCAACGTGCCCTCGGCTAGCTCACGTTAAACACCCGCCCGGCCCCGGGGGCTCGCACGCTCCTCCGGCCCCGAGCGCCCTCCGCGCCACCGGCCCGGCAGCCCCTTCCCCGCGGGGAGGGCCGGGGGAACAAAGGGGCGGCGGTGCCGGCGGGAGATGCCGCCCCGAGGGAGCCGCGGCCGCACTTACTTCCTCTGGGCCTTGTCCTTCTTGGCTTTGGTCCGCTTCTTCCGGGCCTGCAGCGCCAGCACTGAGGGAGAGAAGGAGAGAGAGGCGTGAAGGGCGGCGGGCCCGGCGGGGGCCCCGCGGGGCGATGGAGGCCGCGCCGAGCTCACCTTTCCGCTCCATGGCCGCCACCGCCGGCGGCCCCGAGCGCCTGCGCTGCGCCCGCCGGGCTGGGCACGCGCGGCTCGGCCGTCCGGACGCGCGGAGCCACCGCCTCCCGGCTCGGCTCGGACCGCCCCGGCCCGGCCCAGCCTCCGCCTTCGCCCTGCGCGGCTCGGGCTGCGGCGGCGGCTCCGGCAGCGGCGCGGGCGGGGCGCAGGCGCGGGGCCGTGCGGGAGCTGCCCCGAGCCGAGCCGCGGCGGGTGGCCACGGTAGCGCTGCGGGCACCGTGCGGCTCCGTTTGGCGCCCGCCGCCGGGGCCGCTCGGGGTGTGCACCGGCCGGCCGCACCCGCCCAGCTCCCGCACCTGCACCCGTCCGAGCCGTGCCGCACCTGCTGACCCCGCGCACCCGCTGACCTCTCAGCGCGCAAAGCTTCTGCTGAATCCACGCGTAAAATCGTGTGCCCTGAGCGGAGCGCAATGCCCTTTAGACTCGGATTCTTAATATTTATAGTAAATAATTTATTTTATAATAATTGGGGTAGAAATTATTTTCTAGTTTGGGGCAGAAAACACAGTCAGGGTAGCACCATCAAGGGGTTGCAGAGCCCTAACAACTGGGGTAGAAGTTCTTTTCTAATTTGGGGTAGAAAACACAGTCAGTGTAGCACCATCAAGGGGTTGCAGAGCCAGGCCTAAGCCAAGGCACACTCATCCTTCCCCAACCAGCCTGGCACTGTTTTTTAGAGCACAATAGATGTCCCCAGACTTTGTCCTTACCTAAGTGGTTTATCTGGTCCTTCTGCCAAGCTTTTCAGTGCAGAGTGATACACTCCATCACCAAGAATTGCTTCTGCCACAGTCAGCACGATGCCTAAGGTTCCTCAGCTGCTTTTTGTACTTCTGCACAAGAGTAGCATGTGAATAAAACCACAACAGAGCAGGGGATATGGAATAAAACCACAACAATATGCACACTGCACCATCAGCAATGATCATGTGCATGTCTGGGGATCTGTATCCTCTAATTCAGTGCAGTGGGAGAGCAGCTGGGTTTCTGCAGCATGTCCTGCCAGGAAAACATTCTGGCATCACATTAGCTGGGAAGAACATTAAAACATTGCTGCATGCACAAAACAACTGTAGTTGTTGAAATTACATCAGGTTAGAAAGTCAGGCTACCAACAAAAATTATAGACAGGCCTTTAAACTCTGACTTCTGTGGGTTTTTAGAGGTATAGGTGAAATACTTGGCAATAAAGCAGGTGCTTTGTCACTTCACAGCTCATGTCCAGGGATTTGTGCTTGGCTGAATACAGAAGCCTTGTGTCTGTATGTGGGAACATTGTTATGGCAGTGCACACCCGTAAGGGAAAAAGCTCAGGATTGACAGGACTTTCTCTCAGCAGGATATTTGTTTTGCAGCATGAATACCCATAATTTGCATGCTGACATTCTGATACCTGATTTGTCCCCTGGTGCTAAACTCTGCAGTCATTGTGGTAGGAAGGAAAGATTTGGAACTTTGCTGAACAAGACAAAAAAAGAAAATCTCTAAAGTTTTCAGTGGAGACCTTTGATGGTGCCAACAGCTGGGAATCAATTTCATCTTAAATCAAGGCTGCCATAGGAGAGGAGAGCCAATAGAATCTGGAAATTAGGGCTATGCTTCTCATGGGTTTTACATTACTCATTTTGAACAGAGCTGAGAGGAGCTTGGCGTGAAGCCACTGTCCAGAACAATGCAGGGAAGCATATGTGGTTGGAGAATTACTCAATACCATTTGGGCTTTCAGTTTTTCCTGTCTTTCAGTCCAAAAAGTTCCAGGATTCAGTTTCCTCTGCAGTAAGAAACTCTACACAGTAACATTCACTAAAATCCTTTACCATTACAGCTTACACTGCAGTACTGTGGCTTCCATCTAGAAACTGCTTGGAAGCAATCAAAATTTAAATGGCAAAACCAAAAAATAATATTAGAAGAACCCAGTGGAAAACATTACAGATAATTTAATACTAATATAAATATTCTAATTAACCATCACATCACTGCTACAATTTAGCAGCCAGAAGGAACAGAATTCAGAGGAGCCACTTTGCTGGTACTGCACACCCAGAAACCACAAAATACCCAGCAGCAAAACTTTGAGATGTTCACATGTTAACAGATTTAGCCCAGAGCACAGGATCAGTACACAAAGGATCCATCATTTGAATTCAAGCTTTGCCCTAAAATGGGGTCTGAATTGTATGTACACACAGTCTGGCCATCCATCAAAAATAACTCACTTGCAGCTCTTCACTCAAGGCAATTTGTGCCAGGAGAGAATTCTTCAGACAGGAGATGGTGAAGCCTTGTGATGGGTGTTGCTATTACAGTTAAATTATAATGTTAAATAGGTCACATTTTTATACTGATATTACTGCATCAAACTCCATGGCTGATCTACAGAAAATTTAACTAAGTTGATTTTTTCCCCCTCAAGTGCTAAGTGTTATCTAAGTCTACAATTTTCCTGCCTCCAGAACAAAGGGAATATATTCCTCCATTCTCCACTGTTTCAGTACAGGATGACAAAAATATGAACAAAAATATGAGATTGTTTACTAGGCTTTAGTTCTGGTGGATTAGAAAGGGACTAAGGAAGAAATTATGGAGGCAACCCTGTTATCCTGGTGCAGTCAATATCAGCTTCAGCACAGTGATGAAGAGTAGCAATAAAATGTTTTCTTTGAGGCTTCACATCATTCTAAATACATCTGAAAATAATGAAACTGCTTGCATATAATCTGTTGAAATACAGTAGATTAATTTCAGTTACTGGCAAGCAATAAATACTGAAAAAGTGCTAAGTTAGGACATTTAAACTTCTACAAAATTCTGAAAACCAAGTCTAAATAATTTATTAGAATTAGCTACAAAACAAGGAATTATACATTGAAATCTCTCTGCTTTTGGCATTTCTGTGTAGCATTTCGTTTTGAAAATGCTTGAAATAAATAAGTGTTGCTTTTTGTTTAGAACAACAGCATTTCTGGAGGCATTAGTCAAGATGTCTATTTTAAGAACTCTGGAACAGAAAGAATAAAAATAGGATCAATGGCTGATGAAGAATCACCAGAACTGTTGCTTAACTCTACCTTTCTCCTCTCTACTGAAATCTGAATTCCTCAACAGTTGTCCTTCAGGGATTGCAGTTAAACTTCCACCTCTTTCTCCAGCCTGGGTCCTGGAAATCCAATTGAAAGGGTGGAGTATCATGCTTCTGGAAAGAGGTTGGCTCTGTTTTATTCTGGGCTGAGCATGAGAACTCTGACATTGCCTTTTCATGCAGAACTTGGTTGTCAGAGTTTTTTGCCGGGAAAAAAGTATTTATTCTTCTTCAAAAGCAAAGTTCTTATCTGGATATAACTCTTAGCCAAGGGTGGCCAGACTGTCAAGGTGGTCAAGTGCAGTTCCCATAAAAAAGCAACACCATCTGAGCAGTGCATTAAAGGGAGATTGGTGAATATTTACTGTCACCTTTGTTCTTTGAAGTTTTTTCTATGAGGGAGAGAGTCTGAAAGCTCCATAACTTTGCAATAAACAATCATGTACAATTCCAAGAAAAGAGAGTTAAACAAGTTGCTTCATGAGGAGGAGAACTCAAGAACCCTACTTTCCTGCAGGTTTGGAGAGTTTTTTCTCTTCATTCTTGCTTCCTTCAGGTGTAGGACCCCAGCACAGGATGATTAGCCAAGACTGGGTTCTTTCCCTAGGTGGGGCAACTACTGGAATATTTTACTTAGAACAATGGCTTTTCCTGGAACTTCCATCAACCTGCCTTGTTCAAACTTGGCTGAGACAGCCACCGAGCTTAAAAATTATTGCAGCATACTGACAGAAAAGGCATGTGCATAAACTTCAGTTCTTCAGGAAATCAAGCTATCTCTGTCCTTCACTTCCCCCATCAGCCACAAGACAGCTGGTGCAGTAACCTCTGGAAATGAAAAACTTGGAGCTTTTGCTCTACCCTGGCAGGGTCCTCACTCTGTCAGAGAAATGGAAACAACAACAAGGTCATTCCCTGCTGCAAAACTCAGCAGGATGCCTTTCCAGCTTGCACACAAAGATGTTTTTGCCCAAACAGGAACACAGGACTCAAAGCAACAAATTGGATTATCGATCCATTACAAAAGGCAAGTACTTGTGAAAAAATGGAGAATTCAAAGGAGGATCTGCCCAGCACCACTTCCTAAACTCCATGACAACATCTAAGTTACTGACAGGATAATTTAACAACATGAAGGCTTAAATGGTAAGCCAAATATTCTACCTTCTGCTGTTCAGCTAGACTTCAGCAAACTGTCCTGCAGTTGATTCTACCTCACTTTTTATGCTTGTCCAAAGCAGCCAGCACAGCATCATAACGAGTTAGAAAGAATCTTTCTCTGATAACACAGCTGTCAAAAAAAAAAAAAAAAAAAAAAAAAAAATTCTTCCCAAAGTCTGCTATCTGCAGAGCTCCATCTTAGGTCCAGTTCTCTTCAACATCTTCATAAACCACTGGGACACAGGAGACTTGAAGCTTGCTGACAATAGTAAATTGGGAGGAGCTGTCAAATCCCGTGAAGGCAGAGAGACCCTGCAGAAAGACCCTGACAGATTCGAGGTGTGGGCAATCACCAGCTGAATAAAGTTTAACAAAGACAATTTCCAGGCTCTGCAACTCAGATGGGGCAACCCTGGATGAAGGGACAGACTGGGGAGCAGTGCTGTGGAAAGGGGCCTGGGGGTCCTGGTCATGGCAAGGTGAGCAGTGAGTCAGCAGTGCCCTGGAGCCAGGAGGGACATCTGTGCCCCGAGAGGTCAAAGAAGGGGATTCTCCTGCTCTGCTCTGTGCTGGTGTGGCCTCACCTCGAGTGCTGGGGCACTTTTGGGTGCCACAGTATAGGAAAGATCTAGAGCTGTTAGAAAGCATCTGAGGGACAAGAAGATGATGAGGGATCTCGAGGGGAAGCCATCCAAGGAGCAGCTGAGTGGTTTTTTCTCTCTGCCTACCCTGAGGAATCTGAAACACATCAACACCTAGATCCCTCAAGATCCAATCTTTGAACCAGCATGAAAACAGCCAGTTCAGGACAGGGAGGGTCCTGCATGTGATCTTCCTGAACTTTTCCTAGAAGAAGTCGAAAAGAATCAGATAAGCAATGCCTTTTACAGCCTCTGTCTCTGCAGTGCTTTCGTGTGACCTCGTGCAACTCCACCAGGGTTAGCTGTGTTTGCTCTCTGCAGGCACCTGCACGGGTGTTACCCTGCCACAGAGCAGGCACACCACATCAATCCTAGGTAGGCACCTCTGTGCCTTTGCATTCCACCCAGATGAATCACAAATACTCTGTGTGCTGTTCACATGAGGGCCTGTCACTGGAGAAGCTCAGAGCGCTGGATACATCAATTACTTGACCTAATTAACACTGCAGAAAAAAAGGGGATGGTATTTTGATTCCTCCTGTTCTGACCTAGAAGAAAATCATACAAACACTGCATCTGGGAAGCAAAAATAAACAAAGCTATCCCACCTCCCCAAAACCAGTCAAATGTTTCCTGTATGATGTTGTCTAGTAAGTGGGTTAACTCAGGACTTGACCTACATGATTTGTTTCCTATGTATGTGTTTGAATCAGAATTTCCAGTGGCTAAACTCTGACTAACCCCAGTGCTCCTTCTTCACCCTTTTTAATTCCCTGGCAATGCTGGCGATTTTCTATGTACAAACCAAATATAAGTGAGGCTTCTGGCAGCCCTGAACTGTGAACAGGGACTGGGACTCACATTAACATTAACATTAACATTACAGAGCTCTGTCCCTCCCAACAATTTCATTGTCAAGGGTGGCTGTGCTGACAAGTGGATAGAAAATGGAGAACAGAGAAAACACACGAGGATAGGGAAGTGGCAAAGAAACAGTGGGAAAGATTATGAGGAAGCAAGGCAGACATTTTTCTTAAACAATGAGTTGGAGGAAGAAATACAAGAGATTTTCTTATTAAACCTCAAGTGCAATAATAAAGCTTCCAATAATATTAGCAGAATTCTCCCTTCGAACTCTGGGCAAAACCTATTTTGTTTCATCAGGTATTTCTGGGTGGACAGACTCTTAACTCTACAACACGTTATAATTAAATACAATTCAACCCTTTCCATCAAGTGATTTTGTTTCTCTGACTCCAGAATTTCTTCCAATCTCCTTCTTACATTTTCTTTTAAGCTATAAAAAGATAGTAGTGGAACAGAAGGCTTTTGTACAATCTAAAGGATCTCAGTATTACAGAAAGAAATCTTGTTGACACGTCTTCATGGTTACTGAAAACAGCAAAACACAATAGCAACTCAAACTACAGCTGTTTGCCTGCATTTATCACCACTAAATGACTTTACAGCAGCATAAGTTGGACAAGACCCATATTTTATTCTGTAGAAACACACAGAGCTAAGCTGATGAAAGAGCTGGTTATACAGAAAGAGAGAAGGCTGGCTCCCCTGCTTTCCTTTCCCTGTGTGGTCCTGTCCCTTTTGGCAGCAGCAAGTTGATAGATTAGCTCACCACACCTTGGAGAACCTCACCCACTGGCTCAGTCTTGAGTCTCAAGCCCTGTCATGGTCTCAAAACAACAGCTTAAGTTTCAGTAGACACTGAAACAAAGCCCAAAGAAATGACGAATCAGAGATTCTGTGTTTACTTTCTTAGGAGGACTTTGTGGAGCAGACACAGCCACAACCATTGAGAGTCCACTCTGGATCCAAAAAGAGATTCAGAAAGAAAACTGAGACACAGTCAAACAAAAAAAAAATTCCAAACATAGTCAAACAAAACTAAAACAAAGAAATAAAATTAAGATCACTAAGATCTGTTTCTTCTGATACCACTGCAGGAACTCCAGCATTGTATTTACTGGAGTATATGTATTTTCTCTACAATGTATATTGTATCTACTGTCCTGTACAAACTCACATGCCCCAGTCACTCCAACCCACAGAGAGTGAGGTGCATGTGACATCCCTGAGCACAATCACCTCTCTTCAAGGCAAAGTCATACAACAAGCAAAACTAACAGGAAGCAAAGGAGATTGCAAATTAAAGGCATAAACCACCCCCAACACACCACGTAGTTTCTTTACAGATGCAAGCAGTGGTAACTTTAAACCCTTTACTCCTGTGGGCTTCAATGACTCACAGGGTGCCACTTCGTGTAGGAAAGAGAAGGGTTTTGACATGGAAGGCAGATGTTTTAAAAGCAAGCTTCCATAACCCATTCACTGGTACTACTAAAGCTTGAGACCAAAAGCTAAGTGGCCTTAAACACAAACCCCTAACACTACCTATTGCCTGTGATATTCTGTAGTGAGTGCAGAATGAAGACACCATGGGTTCCACTCCAAAACTAGCTTAACCTGCAGCACTTAATGCCTTGAGACTTAATGACTTACACATGCACTTGAGAGCAAGCCCATCTGTATGTCTGATATTGCAAGGCCTTTTGAGAGGCATTGAGAAGGAGCTTATTGTCCAAATAGACCTTATTCTCTAAGAGAAAGATCAAGACGCTGGGAAAACTCCGCAGGGCGAGCTTAGCTCTCCCCAGCCCTCCTGACACCCCTGAGGGGAACAAAACATCCTTGGGAAGGAACAATTCGTAACAGCTTGCAAGGCTTCAGGAGCACTACGGCGGAGATACATCCTGGCAGGCTGTTACTCACGCTGTGCTGCGCTAACTAAGCTTCGTTATCTATTGTGCTTTTCTCTTTACTTTGAGAACAGCCCCAGGAGAAGCGCAGCGCTCGCTGAGGCGAAGGCGGGACGCGCTCGGCCCTGCCCGGCCCCGCCGCCCTCAGCGCCGCTCTCGCGAGACGCCGCGGCGCGGGCTCCATATTGGGGCATCTGTGCCCGCGGCGCGGAGCTCTCGCGAGCGCAGCTCTGAGGAGCCGCCGGGCTGTGCCGCCCGCGGGGAGCGAGCTCCGCGCTCGGGCTGTGCGGGGACAGCGGCGCCGGTGCCCTCGATCCGCGCCCGGAACCGCCTGCGCTGTGCGGGTTGCGCGGGGCCGGTGCTCGGGGCGGGGCGTGGGGCGGAGGCGGTGGCTGCTGTGTCGCCTGCGCCGTCCCACCTGCGGCGGGAGCGTGTCCCCGCCCCGCACGCCGGCACCCCCGCCTCGCTCGCCGCTGGCCGCACGACCGCCGGCCGCGCCTCACGGGGCCATCCCGCCCCTCGTGGCACAGCCCGGGGAGGGAGAGAGGGAGGGAGAAGGGAAGGCGGTGACAGGGCCGCGCTCGGCCTCGCCCCCCGCGCCTGTGGGAGTGGGGCAGCGGCGGCGCGGGGCGGGGCGGGAAGGGCCGGCGGCGCAGCGGGGGCGTCGCTGCTGCGGGGCTGCCCCCGCCCGGGAGCGCTGAGGGGAGGGAGCGAAAGAAGGAAGGAAGGAAGGAGTCGCTGCTGCTGCTGCTGCAGGAGGAGGAGGAGAAGGAGGTAGTGGCGGCGCCGGTGCTGTTGCAGCCGCGGGCAGAGCCTCCCCCTCCCGCCGGGCCGGGCGGGGCGGGCTCGGCAACCGAGATGTCTCAGGAGCGGCCCAAGTTCTACCGGCAGGAGCTCAACAAGACGGTGTGGGAGGTGCCCGAGCGCTACCAGAACCTCTCCCCCGTCGGCTCCGGGGCCTACGGCTCGGTCTGGTGAGTGCTGGCAGGGACGGGGCAGTGCGGGGGAGGTGGCGGCAGGTCGCTCTCCCTCCCCTCGTTCCTCTGCAGGACCCTCGGCGCGATCCGAGCAGGGCTCGTCTGAACCCGGGGCTTCCTCTCCCCCAGCTTTCCAGCAGCAAGAGGCATTTTTCCTGCCGGGTTTCCGCGCGGTGCTGCCGGGAAGCCGCAGCCTTGCCTTTGGAATGCGGCGGGGATTGCACCACATGGCAGGTGGCTCTGAGACATTTTTGCAGGGGAAGATAATAATGTGTCGTTCCCGGCTCCCCCCCCCGCCCCAGTGATCGCATATGGACATATTTCAGTGTGATTTCTTGCAGTCAGGAGGTGGGCAGTGCAGAGGGATGGAGCCTGGTGAGCCCCCATAGCTGGGCTTTGCAGGGCTTGGCACCTCCTGTCCCAGTTTCTTGCTGCAATTGTGTTTTTATCTGGAATTTGTTGATAGGCAATAAGTGCAAAGAAGTCTATGAGAGCTGGTTTTGTATCCCTGACCTGTTCTAGTGGATTTACAAGCACCGATATTTTCTTGGCAGTAATAGATGAACACAGGAAGACTCGTTTATTGCTATAGAATTACTGCAGCGTGTGTTCCCTGGGAGAGTAAAGTCCTGCTGTGAGACCTGCAGAAATACAGGGAGCTGGAAGAGTTTAGTTTTTAATGCTTGTTGACCTAACCATGTAGCCTAACCAGGCTACATGCATGTGATACAATACATCCTTAATTTGTAGCTTCTCTGCAGAAGTATGGTGGATTATTAAACATAAAGGGAGGTGCATGCTTTGCTTAAGCTTAAAGACAAGGTAGTATTTGAATAGGTTTAACTCTAGACTTTAGCAGTCATTTAGTAAAGTGTTCACAGATTACAGCCTCTTTTGACTAAGGAACGTCTTCCACATGAGCATTCTGGTTTTTATTCTGTGCTCCTTGGTTCAGTCAAAGTGTGATCAGAATTTTGAAATACGGGTGCATAATTACATGGCTGCTTTGCTGTGGTGTCTGAGCAGGCATGCTTATATTTTTATTAACACAGTGTGCAAGTTTATGTTATGATATCAGTTTGTTATAAGGAGGGATGCATGCTGCATTCTGCGAGTGAAGAAAATAAGTTGTTTTGTGTGTGCTGCGGTTTTAATGAAATACTCTCAGCTGTTCTTAACCTACTGTTATAAAATTGTTGGTAAGTTGAGCTTGAATAACATGCATTTCTTAAAATTCTGTGATGGAAGTGTGCAGATGCTTGCATTTCATAAAATTAAAAAAGGGTGGTCAATTCTGTAGCATGAATAAGCAGTATACTTACTGAGGTGGTTTTTTGTTGTTTTTTTTTTAAATATAATTATAGAATGGTTTTGATTGGAAGGGAAAGACAGGTTGCATTTGGTGAAAGAAGGACCTTGTTGACACAGCTGATAAATACCCCTGTAAGTGTCACAGAGTTATGCAACTCCTGAAATGTAATGGGAAATTAATTTGCTGAGTGCCTTGTCCTTTGTATTTTAAGGTTGATCCTACATCATTTGCCCCACTCCTTTTTTCTTTCCCCACTCCCTACAATCTCTGTACATGTAATACTTGCAAAGTTTGTTTTCACAACCAATAACTAAAGAGTTTGCATCATGAATTTCCTGTTTTGCTGTGTCAAAACTTTCAAAGATTGTGCAACTTTGTTCAGACCAAATGAAACAGTTTTATATTGGAAGCAATTTCAGACATGTGGCACAGAGTCTTTTTACAGTCCATGCTAATGGCTTCCTGTATGTTCTTCTAAAAATAGTTTCCAGAAAAGATACAGTGATATAGAAAGTATGTCAGAATTTAAAAACTCAAGAAAACAGCAAAAACCTTTGCATATTCATGGAAGTTTATTAAGCTACAAGTGGTGGTGCATATTATTTAGGATATTCCTGCAATGACTTGTTCCACTCTCTGTCCCTTTAGAGATTTTTTTTCTCTCCAGTAAAAAGTTACCTGGTTCCGTTTGAGACTTGGAGTTTGGTGTATCTCTGTTGGGATAGTAAAGAGTGGTGTTTTAACAATCCTTAAACAAAATGGTTAAATATACTTCCATGTATGTTCATTGCATTATTATACTCAAATGTAATCAAATGCTCTGTTGTTTATTTAGTCGCCAAAACGAGGCATTTGAAAGTAAGGAATCTCTAGAAAGTGGAGGGGAAAATGAATAAAAAAGAAGGCATTAAGCTGGCAGATGAGTCATTTAGGCTGTTGGCTGCTTTGAATGTGTTGTGAGTATGGCTTGGAACATCCTAATAGCTAAACCTGAGCATTGTGGAGTCAGGGATGGAGGGAGAGGCATTTTCTGCAGGCAGCCTGAGCCATGTGCCTGAAGTGACAGCAAATGTTGGAAGAATGAGGTTCAAATGGCCAGCTCAGGTATTTTTCCAGACTCATTTTTTAACAACCAGAAGTGTTGAAGATGCGAATAGGGATTCATTTCCAAAACTTTGAGAAAAATCTACATATATCCTCAGATTTATTTTCACTAAGTCGCATAACAATTGCCGTGGCATCTGTTGTATGAAATGCTGTTTCATTCATTCTTGCAACAGTTCTGTATATTTATACAACATAGTCTTTTGCATGGAAAACATTTTGTAACCAGGCCTACATTGAAAAAAAGGGTTCCTGATATATCCATGCTGTAATATTTCACGTAAGGAGGAGAGGGGCCTAGACAGTACAACATCTTGCAGTGGGAAGTTGCTGAACAGAGATGGGATTGATTGGTGACTCACACTTTAGTTGGAGGATTGCTTCATTTCTTGCGTGTGCTGGAGGGAAGTCTCGACTCCTGGCATTAGTTCAGCCAGCTCTGAGCTAAGCAAAATGGTGTCTTCACAGTTTTTACCATCAATTTCTTAAATGCTGTGAAGGACATTTGGTATCCTGTTAGTTTACTTGGTTGTTATATTTTTAGCAGCTGTTCTTTGTTGTATTGATGCCTTTGTAAAATAATGGGCTTGGTTTAATTGCTTTGCAAGCTATCTGTATTGCCTGAATTAATTTGGAAAGAATTGAACAGCCAAGACTTACTCTTCCTCAAAATCTTGCACAAGACTTTTTTTTAGCTTTTCTTTTTTTTTCAGACTGTCAGGTGATACAGCCCTTCCAAAACCTGTGATTTCTTCCCATTTCAACCTACAGTTGCACTAACACTGAGTCTGAATTTCCCAGATAGAAAGAAATGCAGTGAATTTAAGACATTTTAAAACATTAGGCTCCAGAGGAAATGAAATAACCCTAAATACCACCTTTGCAGAAACAGCTCCTCCGTGGATTTCTTCTAATCCCTTATCAAAGCCTGCAAGTGCCTCCAAAGCTTGCATGTGCTTGGAGGGACAGGTGGCTGCTCCTCCAGCAAGGTGTGGTAGATGTGTGAGGAGTGATAGGAACAGAACTGTAGAACTGAGTGGGATGAAGCAGCCATACAGGAAGGATTGGCAGAAGATGTGTGAGGAAGGGGGAGTTGAGTAGGAGAAGGGCAGCACAGAAAAGCTGTGAGCAGAGCTCTGAAAGTGCTGGCAAGAGGTTTGGACTTTATGGGAACTTGGTATATTAAGAAGTGAAATTAGTCCTATATGAGGACTAATATATGAGCACATGAGTCCTATAGGGAGATTTTTATTGTAGCTTTCTTAGAAGCAGAAGCTAATGTAGTACAGAATAATAAGATTTGCAACTTTTATAGTGTGTTGGGAGGGTAATGACTGAAATGCAGGTACAGAAGTGACTGGAGTCAATAATAAACTGTCAGGTACTGTGTTTTTGTGACTGAGGGTGCAGAAATTAATTTCAGAGGTACCACTAAACAGATTTACTTAGCTTGGGTGTTTGCAGAGGCACTAGCAATGAGCAGCATACTATTTAGTAAAATAGCCTTTGCACAAAAATTAACATTCTAATTATCTGGTATTTAATAAATTGTGCTCTTAAGTAACTTTGTGCATATTTTAGTTCCTTAGACTGCTTCAAATATTACTTCTAAGGTCTAATTTGGATCAGTGGATAGGTTGTCTAAAATAATTATTTTCTTCTACCTTCTGTGTTCTGGATTCAATTCAGGTTAGATCAGAACTGTAATTTTAGCTCCCTTAGGGTGAGGTGGATGCAGTTCATTTGCCATAGCTCAGTGCTATGTAAGAGGTTAAAAAAAGTGTGATAAATCCTGAATTTGTGCTGATCTTGTTTTAAAAGGGATTTAAAACTGTGGATCATGCAATTTTTTCCTAATTGGGCTTTAGCTGAAATATGATCAGTGTAATGCAGCTGTTTTAAGTCTGTGATGAAAGGCAGCTTAGTGTTCTTTAAAATGTTCTCCAACTGACAGCTGTTCTGTGGCTCTGCAGGAACCATTAGCCAGTTATCTGTATTGGCAGAAAATTACTCAGCATGATTTTATCTGTGGGGAAATAGTCTTTAGGCCTCAAATACGATCAAACAGTGTTTTGACTTTAAGAATAAGTCTAGATTGTGAATGTACAGTAATACAGAATTTTCTTTCTTGGGCTTGTGCTGTTAAACCAGTACTGCTGATTGGAATTCCCTTGGAGGTTGTACACCTACTACAACAGCTCAGTGACTTGATATGACCCCCAGAAATGTAATTAAAAAGAAAAGAAATTGAATTTCATCTGGATCCTGAAATAGCTTGTGTGTGGTGGCTCTGAAATCTTGAAATCTTGGAAACCAAGAGAGAACTTTGACTCTGGAGCTGTGGAGGTGGTTGAGATGCAGGGAGTCCTCTTCTTTGCAGGATGAAAGAGTTCCTGGTGTACATTGCATTTTGTACCTGAAATGTTTGAAAACTGATGAAGATTCATGACTAATTTATAACAGCATGTGTTGAATGATGATGACTATTCTTATTTTCACTCTAAGTCCTTGAAAACATCTGATGTATCAGTAAAATACTGACATGTAATTTCAGGCAGAACTAGGGAGGTTTGTGTATTGCAAGATGGTGAATTTTACCTGAGGCCAAAAAGAAATTGAATGTTACATTTCATGAAGTGTTGCAGTTTAAGTATTCATTTTTCTAGTGGTGCATAAAAACTTGACAATTTGAAATCAACATTAAAAAATGAATGCTTAATGGCTTCTTTTGTCTACTCAGGCTGAGTGAGGTGTAAAGGATGACTTGCATATGGAAGTAGCTGCTAATGGGTGTTTTCTGAGGCAGTGTGATGTACTTGAGTAACTCAGCTCTGGCAGGTTGGTGCTCCTGTGACCTGCTAAAGCTGTGCTCCTGTGAGTTTTCCAGAGAGCTCTTTCCACTCTGTGGATGCTCTTTATAGAAAGGGAGATGTTCTTCTTCCACTGTGCACAGTGGGTTTTTCCATTCCCTGGCAGGGCCTGGGGGAAGGGTCACTGCTCTTAGAAGGGTGCTAGTGCTGTGTTTTCTGTTTCTCACAAACTTCACTTATGAAGTTCCTTGGAAACTGGGCAAATTTGAGATAAGGAGTCTTTTTGCAGGTTAATTCTTGGCTTTAAAAATAAAATCGGCTTTAAGAGTAAATGACAGCTGCATTTATTTCAAATAGCTCCTTTGGTGGGGTGGATGTTGTGGGTTGCAAATGCAATTGTGGGTTTATTCTAGGACTACTCTTGTGATTTGTTTTGAGTTTCATTAGTTAAGCTTTATATTTCACACTTTATAAATATGTAGCATTCCTTTTTGCTTGATGTTTATCAAGGACTAGTGCATACTGACTTTCAAATGCAATCAGGAGTTCACCTGAATCATAAATACAGCAGGAAAATCAACCAGTATTGTCCTTGTATGACTTTTTACATTCCATACTTTCCCCATATTTGTTGTCTTGAGTCAAGTGTTGATTTCACATCCTCTTTCTCCTCCTTCTTTCTCTTGGACAGACCAGAGCTTTTATAAGTTGCATAAGGAATTAATTCAGAAAATACAATTTTGCAGTACCAATATATATGGGTGTGTGTATATATATATATGTTTTTAGTTACCAAGTAGGATTAGATAAATCCTCATGGACTCCTAAGAAGAAATACTATTTGTATGTGCAAAGTTTCTGCTAATGGGACAAGTTTTGGCTGTGTACAGCTAAGTATAATTTATTCACATGCATTATGCACAACAGAACTTCGAGGTTGGATGTGATTTAGCAAAGAAATTTAATTTCAGCTTCAAGTATGATTCACAGCAGTCATAACTGATTTTATTAAGCACAAGTCTTGGATTTTTGTATGAATTTAAACCATGAAAGATAGTGTCTCGAGCATAGCATTTTGTGATCAAGTGTGGCGTGTGAAAGTATGTTTAGGAATAGTGATAGTATTTACAAGTACTCTTCTCTCCAGAGCTTTAATGCATAATTATGTTTAAGAGCACTTTAGACAGCAAAGTCATAAACATTCCTCTTTTTTTCTACAAGATTTCCCTTTACTGTGTGGACAAGACTCATCTTTTAAACATTTTCTGCAGAAACCAACAGTTGTGTAAATATGTGAGGATTTTGGGTGGTGGTGCAGGTCATGGACCAGGATACCTAGAAATTATTTTCACTGCAGAAATGGTGTTGCCTGTGCCTCAGTGTCTAGATAGTTCTGTCTAGAATTGCACAGTGTGAATTTGAAGGCATTTATAAAAAAATCATGTTGATAATTTGGTTACTCTGTGTTGCAGTTCTGCCTTTGACACAAAAACTGGTTTGCGTGTGGCTGTGAAGAAGCTCTCCAGGCCATTCCAGTCCATCATCCACGCCAAGAGGACCTACAGGGAACTGCGGCTGCTCAAGCACATGAAACACGAAAATGTGAGTTCAGGGAGAGGGTATGAAGTGCTTTCTGAAGTTGGACTGAGCATCCATCAGGATTGCATTGAAATATCTTGTTGCATATGTTTTTTTCCTAATACTAAATGCAAAGCTTGCTGTAGTCCAAGGGATTGTAGCTGTAGAAAATCATGCAGAGTAACAAAACCAGCCCCAAAAAACCCCACAGTAATCAATTCTGTATTAAAAAAATCTTAATATTTTCTAGAATAATCTCGAAATTACTATTTAGCAAGTTCATAGGGGTTTGGGACACAGATGGTGTCACTTGCATTCTGTTCACTTGTTAGAGTAAACTGCAGTTTTTGTTATGTTAAGCATTTTTTAAAGAAAGAAAATGCCTAAGTTTGTTTTTAGTGTCTTCTGGAGGGTTTTAAATCTTTTTTTTTTGCTTGCCTGTGTCAGTAAGTTGTGAATAGACATTCACTAGATTCCTGTGGGTAAAATAGGGAGGAAAAAAGGGGTGGTGGTGAAGGGTTGGAAATTAGATGACTGTTCATTCAAGCCATCCACTTAAATCATCAACAAGGAAACAAACCAGAAGGTGGCAAATGTTATGCTGAACTATTTTTTGATAAAACTTCCATTTGGTATGGAAGACAATTGCCTGACCAGTTTTTTCTATGTGTGACATCAACATGCCAACATGTTGGATGGTGTTTGGAGCAAATTCTATGTGCAGTGGAGCAAAAATTCTCATAACCAGCCCTTGGAAGAGCTGTCAGAATGTCAAGAAGAAAGGAAGGCTTTGATTTCTTTTGTGCCAGCAAACTGACTTGGCAGAAGAGAGACTTTTTGGATGTGAGCAAAGCTAGGATGTTTACCTAGCACAAAAAGCCAAGCAAGCATAGTCTCACTGTAAGGATCTCCTTGGCTGGTCTGTTCAGAACTTCTGCTGTGGCAGCAGTGGTTGTGTGGTGTGGCTTGTAACCACTGCAGTCAGCAGCTGGTATCCCATAAATCATCTTGATGCTTCTAGTGTGGCTCACATTGCCGGAACTTCTGATGCATGTGTGTGTTACTGTCAGTAATTCTTCCTGTGTGATTGTCTCACCAGTAGAGGTAACTTTTGATCCTGTTTAATATCCTTAGAACTATCAAATGTTTTCAGTTGGAAGGGTCCTTCAGGTCATCCAGTGCCACCCCCTGCCATGGACAGGGACACCTTCCACTGTCCCAGGTTCCTCCAAGCTCTGTCCAGCCTGGCCTTGGACACTTCAGGGATCCAGGGACAGCCACAGCTTCCCTGGGCA
Organism: Entomyzon cyanotis; assembly: GCA_024500445.1. Taxonomy (NCBI): domain Eukaryota; kingdom Metazoa; phylum Chordata; class Aves; order Passeriformes; family Meliphagidae; genus Entomyzon; species Entomyzon cyanotis. Next base: position 2,828,517 of record JAKEPQ010000908.1, on the reverse strand, counting down.
CCCTGTGCCAAGGCCTCCCCACCCTCACAGGGGAGAATTTCTTCCAAATACCTGATGTAAATCTATCCTCTTCCAGTGGAAAGCCATTACCCCTGGTTCAATCACTACCAGCCATTGGGAAGAGCCCCAGTAGTACCCACTGGACCTTTTCTCATAGCTGAGAAATTCTTCAAATAGGAAAGCTTTGATTTATCTATTGACACACACAGAAGAAAGCTAATAAGGTTAAGCAAAAAAAAATAGCTTGTGACTACAACTGTCTAAGATTTATTAATATTTTTGTTTGGCATTGCAAAGAGCCTATGTAGCTTTCAGAGTAAGGAATAAAATAAGTAATTTTTATAAAGGTATCTTTATATATTTTATCAGTTCATCATACCATCATTTATCTGTGGAAAGTTTATCTAGGTTGTGACTTAAAAATCATGCAGATGCTGGGATGATCAGAGCTGATTCAGGCAGGTATTTTAGCACTACTCTCCTGACTATTCAAATCAAAATTTTGCAGAGAAACATTTGGTTTTATGTGGCTCAGAACACACCAGCAAATGTGGAAGGTGTGATGGTTTGAGGTTTCTATAGCCTGTATCTAGTTCATGATGATCTTGAGGAAGCAAATGGACCTGCAGAGCACTCACGTGTGTCTGCATTAGGTTTTCAAGTTCCAGGAGGCCTCGTTAGCTTGCATAAAGCACAACACTGAGCAGATGGAAATGAAACATCTACTGGAATAAGTACTTGTATGCCTCAAAGGATCTTAGTAACTGCTATAAATATATTTCACAGCTTTTCTCTGTACTGTTTCTTTCCTAGGTGATTGGCTTGTTGGATGTGTTCACCCCTGCCAAATCACTAGAAGAATTCAATGATGTGTAGGTAACTTCTCTTAAGAGTGCAACAAAATGTCTTTTGTATCTCCTTATGCCTCCCAGGTTATGACAGAAATATTTGCCTCTTTAATTTGTCTGCAATCATTCACAAATAATTCTGAATTCCAACACAAAGATACTGTACATCCTAAGCTGTTGGACTTGTCAGACTTGATCACTTGCTGTGGTTTACTGCCCAGTGCATTTGGGATCACTGTACTGATTTGCTACATTACTTAAAGTGTCACGGTCTATGTTTCATTCAACAACGTGCTTTGGGACAGTCAGCCCTGCTACTGGAGATTTATAAGGAATTTTTATCCTAATCCTATTCAAGAGATTGCTTCATAGGCCACGTGTTTGCTTTTGTTCACAGGTACTTGGTGACACACCTCATGGGAGCAGATCTGAACAACATTGTGAAATGCCAGAAGCTCACTGATGACCACGTGCAGTTTCTCATTTACCAGATCCTTCGGGGACTGAAGGTGAGTGTCCCCATCCTACCTGCATGGTGACAGCTCATCGTGGGGGATGGAAGTTCCTGGTGAATATTACATCCTCAGTCATTCAGATGAGTACATAGTGGGGCTTCTGTAACTTCCCTTAAGTATTGTAGGATAACCTCTTATTATTGTTCTTTCACTTCATACCTCTCTGGAGCTCTGCACCAGTAAGGTTCCTATGATTTTTATGTGTTCCTGTGGGCGGAGTCTGGAGAATGATGAACTGTGGTGCCCTTTAATCTGCTCTGGCTATGAATTTTCCATTTCTTCAGTTTTGTTTACTTGTGTTGTTCCACTCGGGTGGCAGCACTCCTGGGTGTTCCTAAGGAGAGGCAAACTGGAACACCCACCTGCTTGAAACCCACAGACACTCAGTTGCTTCCTTCTGCAGACAGACTGTAACATCTGAATTGTGTGGGCTGGGCTAGGGCAGTATTTTTTAGGGAAGAGATGAGGAGGTGTCTACTTGGACTGTTACATAAATTTTGTCATTTTATTTTACAGTACATCCATTCAGCTGACATAATACACAGGGTGAGTATTTATTCTAAGATTGTTTCCTGTGCTGAAACAATGTCTTTAAAAAATGAAGCAGAGAATTTTACAACATAGTGCCAAGAGAAAAAAGAAAAAAAAAATTCTGAGAATTATTTTGGTTAAGTAGTAAAAAGATTGAATAGGGGAAGTGGTTGTCAGGATCCATAACTTCTGTTCCTGTGTGATACAGCTTTTCTATTAAATACACCTATACAATAAGCTGTTACAATAAGCCTTTATGCATTTTTGTTTACATGTGATACCTCTAAGGACCACAGAAGAGGTATCTGACTCCATGATAAAATAATTTAGCCAAAGTTAGTATTTACACTCACAATCTGTATTTTTATCTGCATTTACATGTTTATCTACTTCAGACTCGTGAAACAACACATGTTAATGCTGATGTTTAATTTTTTAGGATTTAAAACCTAGTAACCTAGCTGTTAATGAAGACTGTGAGCTAAAGGTAATGTAATCACAAGGTCTGATTGGTTTGACTGAGATTTGAGTGAGTGCCATGTGAATGTCCCTTGCAACTTAAGTGTCAAAATAATCCCTTTTGAAAATACTCGTGTAGGAAAGTAATAATGTGCATCCCAGCTGTTAAGGGTTGTAAGACTGTGTAAGATAAATGTATGTTGCTGTGTTTTTAGTGAATCATCATGAAAGTGAAGAGTTAACAGCTTTAGTTTGTGTTTACTTGTTTTGGAGACAAGATACTCAGACACAATTCTGGTTGTCGAGTCCTACGCTGTTCTAGCCTAGTGCCTTTTCACAAGTTGTGAAATTTGGTTTCATAATCTGTTTTTGCAGCTCTCCCACCTGTTCTCTCCCCAGTTCAGTGTTTGCCTGGTTGTTTGTGCTGGGTGGTTTGCACTGTTCCCCTGCAGCAGTTGTGTGCTCTGTGTTGCAGATCCTGGATTTCGGCCTGGCGCGGCACACGGATGATGAGATGACAGGGTATGTGGCCACCCGGTGGTACAGAGCTCCTGAGATCATGCTCAACTGGATGCATTACAACCAGACAGGTAATGCCTTTAGCTAGCACAACAATTCTCTGTTTAGACAAGTTTTTGAATTGGGCGGGGGGGGGGGGAAATGAGGTTTTTCTCTTGTCCTTGCGCATGCTCCCTTTCATTTAATTGCATAAGTTGGCACTCATGGTGATTATGCTTCAGAATTAGTATTTGAACCAAAGTCTGTCAGATGGAAGTTAAGTATCATCATGATAGCATTCACAAGATTTCTTTAAATTTGAATCTTTGAAACTGCAATCAGCAGAATATTGTTGGCACTTAGCCCTTGCTTTTCCTAGCACAGTGGTTTTTAAAGTAAGTGACTGGAACGTAGCTGGTTGAGGAGAATGGCTGGAGTTACAGTGTGAGGAAATGATAAAAAGTGTATAACTCTCCCATCCTTTCCTGTCCTGTTAGCCACTTCTGCACAGATTTATCTTCCTCACACTTTCCAGTATCTTCCCTCTAGCAATATTTGCAGATCAGGCACAGAGAAGAAAATCAAAGGCTGAGAATGGTTCTTGTACAGGAAAGCTTATGCATCAAAGAAGATAATGTGCTACCCCAGTTCCATACATTACCACCTTTCCTGGTTTTTTTCCCCCTCTTGCATGTATATGGGCTTGTCTGTATCTCTAACATAATAGTTGGTGGTTGTGTGGGTAGAATTTATGCAAGGCCTCAAGCAAATCCATTCCTCAGAGTCTTCTTGGACAGGTTGGTTCCTATTTAAATGTGTAGATTCCTCTCCAGCTCTTTGGTGTTCAGGTCGTGTTATACTCTGGAAGGAAGAGTTGCCTGATCTTGAATTCTGTTATTTGTACAAGTTTTAGATGACACAGAGCAGGATCAGTTAGCTTGCAATGTCTTTCAGATTGCTTCAGTGCCATGAGACTATTTAAGAATGGAGTTGTTTGATTGGATTGGGGGATTCTGCTGAGGCTGTATTTATGCATCATGTTTTGCTTTCTGTTTTATTTTGTTCAGTTGATATTTGGTCAGTGGGATGCATTATGGCTGAACTGTTGACTGGAAGAACATTGTTCCCTGGTACAGACCGTATCCTTTAGAAGTAATTTATTTTTTTAAGTGGAAGTTAAATGTTCATTTTCATATAATTGACAAGAAAATAAGTTCTGGGTTTAGTTACGGACTTTTGTTTGTTGGTTTGTTTTTAAATTAATGGCTTCTTTTACTCACAGTACAAGGAGGTGAGTTCTTGATTTTGCTGCACATCTATTCTTCCTTATTGTCTGTTGTCATCACTGGAGTTACATACTGTTTGTTTCTGGGAGTATTTCCTTTAAGTTTATTTAAATTTATTAGTTTGCAGCTAATACTTGCATGGATGTCTGCCAAGAATCCTCTCATGCTTCAGGTTTCTAGCAAATGTGAAGCATCCTTTCTGGCCTCTCTTCTCTTTATCCTGGAGGTATCCTGGCTCTGAAAGCAGTGGGTTTGCAGATTCTTTAATGCCAAGGTTCTCATTAAAATTGCTCTCAAATGTTTCGGTTCCATTTCCATGCTTGACTGTAGACAGACTGTGAGCCATATTTCACAGGTATGAAAAATCAAGCTTGAATAACATCTTTTCAATTTTTTTTTTTTTTTTTTTTTTTTTTTTTGCCTCATCAAAAGTAGACTGGGTGGGACACTTGGGCAAATTTGAGAGGACTTTGAGATTCGGTCATAGTTTCCCCAGGAAATTAGAAGTGACACTTGATGCAAATTGTTACACTTACAATTTTTGTTCAGCCACACAAGATAAGGGGGTGTAATTTACTACTGGCAAGATTTCTCATTGCCTGGAAATTTGGCTTTCATTTGCCAGAGAAATTACATTGCTCAACTTTTACCAAAGTATTATTTCAACCACAGTTTATTTATTTTAATAACTTTTTAATTAATTTTTTAGTATTTATGTCAGTTAGTTCAAATATATTGATGAAAAGAAATCTGGTGTTGGAATTGCTGCCTTCTATTTAATGTTACCTCCAGAACGCATTTGGATTCCAAAACTCACTCCTGAGGAGAAGGTTCTTATTACAGCTTTCACTCAGCTTCATCTCCCTCTTCTGTGTGCTTTAACTTTATCCTTTCCTCTTCTTTTTCTGCTTGTCTCCATCTCATAATTTCTCTCTAAATTTGTTGAATTTGTTGTACTCTACTGTGTAGTCATCTCTGCTGTATTTTTCTGTTGTCAGAGACAGAAGCTGAATTAAACAAAAGCTGGTATATTTTTATCAGTTGATTCAGCATGTGTAGGTTGGTTTGGACAGATTTTTTTGTGTCTTTTAAGAGAAACTGAGATATCAAGAATTGTTCATTCAAACAAAGCAAGTCTTCAAGCTGTTGCCATTATTTGACCCTAGCAACAGTGACAGTTTAGATTTTAAAGAACTTGAACTAAAATACTTGCTAATAGGATTTGCAGTGTGTAAGAAATGCTGCATGGTTTTGATTTATTTTGTGTATTTTATGAATTGAAGAAAACTGTGATCTTCCAAGTCTGAGAAGCTTTTTCTCCAACTATGTTCATAGCTGTAAATTAAAGCCACTAATATCTGCAATGCAAAATGAAGTTTACTTCCAAGATATAATTTGTTTGCCTTATCATAATAAGGTACTTCACTAATTTATATCTCCCAGCAGGCAGATGCTTGTGATGATTTACCTTAAATGCCCAATTTCTTTTGCAAATGGCACTAATGCTTTTTAATTAAATGCTTTTCTGTTCTGAGTTGCTTAGATTTAAGGAAATGAAGACCAAATCCTTTCCCATCTTAGACAAAACTTTGTACTACTGTAATTCTTACAGTCCTTTTGTGTGGTTCCCACTTTATTTGTGCTTTTTGATCATGAGGTTAAAAGGGGAGCAAGGTTGGTTCTGAATCTTATTTGTGCATGGAACATTTACCAAGAATTAAAAAATTACATAGAAAGGACTCAAGCTGTCAGCTTTCACTCCAGTTTTGCTCACATCTAAAGACAGCAAACAGAATTAAGGTAACACTTCTAGTTTCTTCCTGTCTTTGAAATCTTTATATATGCATTATTTTAGGAGAAAGTTGAAGGAGTTTTCTAGGTTTAGATCCCTTTGGGTGGTTCTGGGCTCTTAATAATTTCATTGTAGCCACAGATGTGCAGAGGTCCTTGTTCCTCCTGTAGTGTCACTGCACAATTGCTGACCTACTGACTTTGGAATTAATATTGACATGAATAATTCAAGGTATGTTTGCCTTGCCTCTAGTAGCCAAGGATGTGGTATCTCCAAATCCACTGCAGATCTAGAAAATTCCCTCTGCAGTTGGAGGCAATGTCACTGTGTTGCTGGGAACTGCTCCTGTTTGACAACTGCAAATTTGAAGTTTTTCTTGCCTTTTGGTCTCAAGATGTAAATTTTCTCAACTGTGCAGCTTTACATTTCCAAAATTAGAGTGACAGAATATGTAATGGCTTCTCAGGATGATCATCCTCCTGTTCAGATGATTCTCTTGTTTGAAGTGTTGGTCCCTTTCACCAAGGATTTAGCAGAAATGGTGTGATGTTATTTACAGTCCAGCACATATTTCTTTATACAGCCCAGGGATGCACTTGTTCAATACAGGTAAGCTGTAAGTTCATTTAATCAGGTAAGTAATAAAGTTGTACTTTGAAATTATGATCTTCAATGCTATCTGTGATTATGCCACTGATAAATTAATGCTGAGTTTAAACTTCTGAATCTGTAGAGATTCTGAACACAGCTCTCATTGACTTAAAGTAAGAACTGAGGTACTCTTAGAAAAAAAACCCTGTGGTTAATTTGGGTTTAGCTCTGCAGGATTGCTACAGTACTTCCAACTTACAACTGAATGTAAGGTAATTGAATTATTCCTGTTGTAATCTATGGGTAGCAGTATTTGGATGAAAGATGGATTTCTAATACTGCTAAGATCTCTGCCAGGAGGTGGAGAAGGGTTCTCTTCTTGAGAAGATCAAGATTGTGGGAAAGAAGTCAGACCAAAAAATGATGTAATGAGAATCAGACTCCTTCAGGCATTGGAGTCTAATCCTTGTGGGTTCCTTCCAGCTCAACATATTCTGTGATTCTGTGAATGTGAAGCTTTGCTGAGGCTTTCTTTTTGATATTGTTGTATCTGTCTTATGCCAAGATCAGTTTCTGTTAAACACATACATTAAATTTTTACAGTTCTTGTAATGTGAATGATTCATACAAGTAAGTAGGAAAGTTGACTTTGTTTGACAATTTGACTTGCATAAAATCATACAAAGTAAAAATAAGAATATCTAGATTTTTCTTGTACTAGTTTAGCTTTTTCTGTGTACTTTAAGTTGACTGTGTTCCCTTAAACTCTGAAGAGTGTTTTTATTACTGTTTTTATCCAGTAGTATGAGACTTCCATGATAACTAACCAGTCTGAAATTACATATTCTTCTGATGCACCTTATTCTTGCTTGTGGTGGCAGCTAAAACAACTTTCAACTTTGCTTTGCCTGGATAAGCTCTTACCTTGTGAGATTTGCTGCTGGTGGTGATGGCAGGTTATTTTCTGAATTTTAGAATCCCTCATCAGTCCTTGGGAGTACCTTGAAGGTGGAACTTGGGGTTTGCATGCTGTGCTTTCCTTCTCCATGCACATGTGGTGGTGTTTTTCTTCTGCTTTGTATTTACTAAATCTCTTTCCTGTCTTTAATTGCTTATGGCTCATTTCTCTGGGATGTGATGAGACCTGGAGTTACAGGATGCTGCACTTCAGCAGCTCATAGATGACAGGCCTAAAACCAGAAGCAGGGTTGGGTTTTGGCATGGCTGTGCCAGTGCCAGTTACACATTCTGGCACTTTTTTGCTTTTTCTTCTTTATCTGAGAAGAATCTTCCAGCAGCAAACAGGGTAGCAATATTGTTGGCACACCTGTGCACAGGATTTTAAATGCCTTTAAAATAAGTTAAATACTTAAACTGAGCTATGGCATGTGAGCACTCAAAAATTTCCACTTCAGCTGTTGCTTGCACAAGAATAAGTGAAAGATGTAAAGACAGTTTTAAGTAGCTGTGAAGAAAATGTAATTTAAATAAGCCATTTGTGGTTAGTAGAGTGCCCTCTGCTAATTCTCCTATAGATATTCTGATTTCATTTTAAGCATTGACAGCTAAGATTTAGCAATTCAGCTGTGCTAAATCCAACTATATATTGGATTTACTCTTAGGATTTGAGTGTTTTAAGTAGCTAGAAGTTTGCCAAGTAGCTTGACAAGTGAAAAATTAGTTCAGCTGTTCTGACAAAGTCCTATTTCCAGGGCTCTTAATTTGATATATAAAACTTTGGTCTAAAGTTTACATCAAAAGGTTTTAGCAAAGCATTGGTGATTTCCCTCATATAGTTTGCCAGTATTACAGGAACTCTGAGTTGTTGTTTTTTAGGTTTTTTTTTAAACAGGTGACAGTATTTGAAGTTCCTGTAGTACTCAAATATGAAAATACTCTGAGAAGGAGCTGCAGCTGTATGTTAAACCATCAGGAAGGTATTGATCTCAGAAAACAAGATTGTCTAAAAGAGAAATATGTAACTACTTTGGTGTAATTTTAAAGGCAAATATAAACATTACAGACAGTCTGAAATCCCTGTGGAGAATAATTCAGGGAAGAAAGGAGATAATGCATTGATGGTTTTAAAAAAGATGCTTTGTGTCTCCTTACTGTCTTGAGATTTAGACATTAAATAGTGTCTTTGAAAGACTTTCCCCCCTCAATTGTATGTTTTGTCACCTAGGCCTTGTTAAAGAGGACAGCTCAGACTGACCTGTGGCCTGGTGGGAACTCTGCTCCTGGCAAAACATTCTTTCCATCTGCAGTGTTCCAACCTGAGAGTTTTCCACAGAGACAGATTAAACCTGAGCCCATGTTGTGTTTCTCCCTGCTACTCCAGCAGGTCTGTAGGGCCAAAGGGAGGTGCAGGAGCTTTGATCCCCTGCCCTGCTGTCCCCAGGAGGTGCCAGGGCAGGACCTGTGCCAGCTGCAGCAGCTCAGCTGCCCTGTGCCCATGGTGCAGTGATGCTGTAGGGTACAAGCAGAGTCCAATCATTTCCTTGCCTTCTGAGTTTTAGAAGTGGCTCAATTAGCTTGGAAGGTGTTCACTAAAAGCCTTGATTTTCTTCTTAATAAGAGTTCCTACCCTCTTCAGCCTTCTGCTTTACTTCAGCTGTCACTAATGCAACCTAATCCTGCTAACTGCAGCTTGGTGTGGGGCCTGATGGGGTGAAGGGAGCATGGAAACTGAGCCTTTGCCAGTGGGGCAAAAGATTTCTGCTCCAAAACAGCTCAGGATGCAGTGCCCGATTCAAGGCATGTGGTGTATCTGTAGACAAGATGTTCAATCTGTCTGATACAGAGAGAGCTGAGTTACATTCAGTTGTAAACAAGAGGAATGAATATGATTTGCCTAAAATAGCTTTTCAGTCAAGGCCTTGGCAGGAATTAATTTTCAACATTAATAGGGTGATGTGTTGCGCTTTTCATTTTGATTTCTCCCAGCATTTTCCTTTATGGTCCATCATTAGATATTGATCAGTTGAAGCTCATTTTGAGACTCGTTGGAACCCCAGGGCCTGAGCTTTTGAAGAAAATCTCCTCAGAGTCTGTGAGTTTACACTTTGATTGTAATATCTGCCCTTTCAGAAGTCCCAAATTTGTGTGTTGTTCTCCTGTAGTCTTATCTGTAGTATGTGTTGGGATTTATTTTCTGTTATTTTTCTTCCTTTGTAATTCTTTGCTCTTGGATGGCTTTAAGTTTTTATGCTTTGTGTATCTGGTCTTTATTCCTCTTACTTCTGCCCATGGTATGATTTCATCCTTTCATATTCTCATTTTACTGCTTCGTGACTTTTCTCTCAGTTTGTGGGTTTATGCTTTGTGATCTATTCTATGATCAGGTGTTACTGGGGAAGGATTTTTCACAGCTAGGAGCTTGAGGCTTGTCTCAGTTATTATTTCTCCAGATTGCATACCCAGGGATCTTTTTAAACAGGAGCAGGTGTGTTATCCTCTAAACACACACAGTCCCTTCTGTACTGTGATTAATGTCTGAAACACTGCTACCACCATCTTGGTTTTTGTAGCATAAAATGCCTTTTAGGTGCCTTTATGTTCCAGGGCACACAGTAGAGTCTGCTGAGCCTATAAACTACTCATGCTGGGTAGGATGTTGCTGTGTGGAACAGCAAAAAGCTTCCTACAGTTCTCTTTTGAAGGGTGACCTCTATTTTCAGCCATACTGCCACTTGCTGTGCTGTACTAGTCTTGAGTTGTGAACTTGTGCAAAGACAGTGTGAAATGGCCTTTAATTCTACCTGTTCCTGAGGGTGGAGTGAATAAAGTCAGAGCCAGGGATTAGCAGGTGAATGCACAGTGAGCACTGAGGTCACTGCTGTTTGGGAGGTGCAGCAGAGGATCAGAGCTGTGGAAAGTGGTGATAAGATTATGTTGTGCTACAGCTTAATGTTCTTGTAGCAGAGACTGTAAATACAAATGTGAGATTAGCCCTGAATAGCACCTGCTGAAGGTAGATGTGCAGTGCAAATTGGGATAAATTGGGCAACTTGCTGAATATCCCAATTTAAAAAGCCCTGGGATGTTCCAGTTTTGGAGAGGTTAGAGCTGAATAAGCCCGATTGATTTGGTTGCCCTGTGAACTGACCTTAAGGCTGCTCTGGTGTTTGAAGTACAGGGGATTAGCAAGAGATGTAAGCTGGAAGGTTGACTAAATTAAGCAAAAGATTAATTTGCATATGTAAGTTGAAGTGAGTATTTTTTTAAACTATTATTGCACAATAATTGCTCTTACCCAGGTCTAAAACAAGAGTCTGTTAAAAAAAAAAAGCAGTAAATACTGTTTCTACTGGTTTTTTCCATTGTATGGGGAAAGCAAAACTCATAAGCGTTTGATGGTTTTTAGTGTGTCACTATAACAAATTCTGGGTTTCTGCTGCATTACTTTACTTACTCTCACTTTCCCTGTTCACTGATATCCACTAACTCTGTTTTATGCAACGCTAATGTTTTTTCTAATTTTGCATTTAATGCCTTCTGTCACCCAACCCACACGCCAAAGGGCACTCAAAGCTGTTCAGAAGGTGTCAGTTTTGAGCCACTTGCACTTTGCACCTCAAGAAACTTAAGCACTTTCTCTGCAGCAAGAAAAAAAAAAGCTGGTAACTAGTGCAGAGAGTACAGTTTTTGTTTTTGTTTTAATTTCTGTTCATTTTCCTGAAGCTGTGTGTAGCTGCAGCAGCACAGGGATGATTTTGTGGAGTAGCCTGTGATGGGAAATGTGAACACAACCTTGTTGTAGTGCAATGCTCTTACATTGGACAGAAATACTTTCTGTACTGGCAGTTACCACCTGAGCAGTGAATTCCCATTGCTTTAAGTGTTCACTGGTGTAATTGCTGAACATTTCACAGGTAGTTGAAAAAAATTAGTGAACCCTGCCTGTGTATGGCTTTTGCCTTGTGGTTTGCAGGAGAGATGCTTTGTATGCAACTGTTTTCTGTTTGAAATGGTTTTTGCACTGTTTTTAACAAAGCCCTTGACGAGGCACTTAAGATATTAACCAGCTTCAGCAGATCATGCGTCTGACGGGAACGCCCCCTGCATATCTCATTAACAGGATGCCCAGCCACGAGGTGAGATCTGAGCAGATGAAGGGGTTTGCAGGGCAGGGCTTCACTCAGAGTGTTCACCACTTCTGGAAATGAAATGCTTGCATGTGGCATGGGGTGGGCAATTAACTACCTGCTCTTCTGCAAGATTTTTGTACTAAATGAAGACTTGGACAGCCACAGACTTGTGAGACTCGGGAGAGCCTGGATGTGAGTTGGTTTTGCATTGTGTGCTGTGTTGTGCAGCTCCCCAAGGACAGCATGGTGCACCCAGCCTGGCTGGGACACCAGGCAGTTAGCTCTTGCTGCACCTCTTTGCTTTTCAAGTAATGTCAGCTCTTCCTCTGTCTTGAGTGACTTAGTTGGGACAGGATAATGCTGATGTGCTTAGTAAGTGTCAGAGTAAGCAAGGAGGCAGACCATAATAACCAGTGCTTCAGGATGGTTTAAAATACTTGGTCTTGGTGGGCTGGGTATTGTATGATACTTCAACAGAGCATTTATTTCCACAGGCGAGAAACTACATTCAGTCTTTGTCTTACATGCCGAAAATGAACTTTGAAAATGTCTTTATTGGTGCCAATCCCCTGGGTAAGACTTGTTCATTACATGTTTTTCCTGAAACTGAGGTTAGCATGTCCTGTGACACCAAGATTCCCAAAGCTCTGTTCTGACTGCAGAAGCAGCACAGAACAGGGTTATGTTTATGAAGTACCTGTGGGCTGAGGGTGTAAGAGGAAGAAATTGTGGATGGTGGGTGGGTCCTGAGAAACTATGGATTCCTCATATATGCTGGGCTTTTAGAGGCTTTGCATTTCGGAGTGCAGTCCCACAGGTCATGTGAGAAATGCTGTCTGTTTGGTGCTCTTGCAGCTGTGGACTTGCTGGAGAAGATGCTGGTCCTGGACACAGACAAACGCATCACGGCCGCTGAGGCTCTGGCCCACGCCTACTTCGCTCAGTACCACGACCCCGACGATGAACCCGTGGCTGACCCCTATGACCAGTCCTTTGAAAGCAGAGAACTTGAGATTGAAGAATGGAAAAGTGAGTCTGGGCCAGGGGAGGGAGAGCCAGTCAGCTTCTCCTTGTGGTTGGAGAATCATAGAGAACATCCTGGGAGTCCAACTCCTGGCTCTGCACAGGGGTCTTGTACAACCCCAGAATCTCACCCTGTCCCTGAGAGTGTTGTCCAAACTCTCCTGGAGCTCTGGCAGCCTCAGGCTGTGCCCATTTCCTGGGGAGTCTGTGCAGTGCCCAGCACTCTCTGGGGGAAGAACCTTTCCCTGATATCCAGCCTGACTCCCCTGACACAGCTCCAGCCCTTCCCTGGCTCCTGTCACTGTCACAGAGAGCAGAGATTGGTGGCTGTCCCTCTCAGATCTTGATGAGTCTCCCCTCAGTCTTCTCCTCTCCATCCCATGAGCTGTGGTACAACTAAGCTGTGGTAGTTAGAGGCACAAAAGAAGGTGATAAAAATGTGAGCATCCTGTTGATCCTGAGGTCCTCACACTGAGTGAATCTTCCACACGCTGGGCACATATTTAGCATAGTCCCTGGTAACTAATTACTGCTAGGAGCAAATAAACATAACTTTGTTTTCAAACTTAGTCACACCTCCTCAACGCTCCAGAAGTATCTTTCATTATGTATGTTAGTCTTCGAGAGTGGTATAACCATTCTTTTCTTTGTCTTAATTAAACAATATTTTTTGTTTAAAACAGTGCTAGAACATTGAAGGTTGTTGCCGGTTTTCTTGCACGAAGGTGTGTCTAGCACTGCTGTCATAGTCCTGCTGCTAAGTTTCTGTTCCACTTTTCCCTCCAGGCCTGACTTATGATGAAGTAATCAGCTTTGTGCCACCCCCGCTTGACCAAGAGGAGATGGAGTCCTGAGAAACTGCTCTCTTCTGTTTGTCCCACTTCACTGTGAAGGGAAGGCCTTTTCATAGGGACTCTCCAATTATCGTTCAAGTGCCTCATCACAACAATATTCTCCTTAGTGGAGGGGTTTTATGTGTGTTGAACTGGGGAGGGAGGGGGAGGGAAGAAAGCTGAGTCTATGTAAACATGCTGCATGCTCTTGTATTCTGTGTACAGCCTGGGGCAAGCCTCTGGAGACCTGTTCTGACTGCACTTAGTTCTTCCAGAGTAACAGTGCACCACCAGTTTGCACTGCTGGGGCAAGGTGGGCAAGGTGACATTTAAAGGTTTGGTTGCAATCATTGCCATTTATCAATTCTCCTACAACTGAGTAACCTCAAAATAATGAAAGTTGGTTTGTAGGCTTAGAGAGTCCTCTGTTTTCTTCAGGACTGAAAGTGGGGTTGAGGGATGTCCTTGTTCAATGCCAGGTGTGATTTACATCCACATCTTCCTGGTACTGCAGAGTGTAGAGGCCTTCCAGTGTCTGATTCTTGGAACACAAAAAGATGTTGTTTGAAACTGTAAATATGTTTGTGCCTTAAATGAGTGGGGAGAGAGGGGAAAGAAAGGCTGGGGTGGAAATCTGACCCACTGTTCTTGAGGGTGAAGGCTCCCAGGTAGCCAGGCATGAACTCGATGTAATTGGGAAGTAACTTTCTGAGGCAACAACTTCAGCCCCTGGATTGGGTATTCCTGTGTTTTTCCCTTTCCTCCTCCTCTTGTTCTGACACTTCTCAGCATTATCTCCCAGGAGACAGAGGTTGGGGAAGATCCTTGCTAGCCACACGTTTGTGTATTCTGTTCTTTAGAAGGTGGTGTGTTTTTGCATGTTGTATTTGTATGTGCATGTAGAGCTGCTTGATTTTTGTCTTTACTTTTTGGGGATGGCACTGGGGGCAGTTCAATCGTCAGTGAAATGTTTACTGAGTACCTCAGGCAGTGCCATGAAATCACAGCACCCTTCCTCCTGTGCTGCAGCTCCTTGTGAAGTACCTGCCATTCTAGAGGCTTCAACGAGGGAAGGATGTCATATCCAGCATAGAGAAACATGCACCTTTTCCTTTGTTCTAACCTTCTCTCTGCAGAGGAGGAGAGCTTGGGCTGGAGGGTTTCTTGTGAGATCAAGTGTAAAAAACGTTCTTTAAAGAAATTACTATAGTATCTTGTGCCAGAACTTAAGTTATTTCCTAAAAAGATTTTTTTTTTTTAGAAGTATTGGAATCCAAAGCAAAGAAATAAGCATGCATAAACACACAATCACCCTTTCACTGTCTATATCTATAAATACAAGTATTTATATACATAAAACTAACATTTACTAGAAGGTTTTTTTATCCTCTCACATAAGAGCTTCTTGGCTATTTCTTAGCAGGTTGATCTCTGCCTGAGAAAACATGAGAAAGGGAGTATGTTTGAATACAAACATGGTTCCAATATTTTCTATTTTCCAGGACTCTGCATGAGTGGAGTGCCCAGAGTTAGACACTGACAGGAGGGAGGTTGCTCAGCATGTTTGTGTGCTCCATCTGTAGCTGGGGAACTCAGGAGCCTGATTTTAGGGCTTCTGGAGGAAACATTTTTAGACTTTAATTTGTTGCAGGCATCCTGTGTGGGCAATGTACCCGTGTATGTGAGGAGAAAGGCTTTTGCAGTATTTTGTATTCTTGTTACCTGTGGGGCAGAGAGTGTTTTTGTAGTGTTTCTGCCCCATGTTTGAAGAGGCAGCACAAAGGGATGGGACGTGGATGACAAAGCCATTGATTCTTCCCAGGCTACTTCCCAGCAATCTCTTCAGGCCAAAACATTTAATAAAGGTCTGGGCTGAGCTGAAGAGAGCAATTCTGTTGTGCTCTAGGATAAAAACTCTCCTCAGCCCAACAAAACCAAGACAGAAAACCTCCCTTTTCTGCTGGGCCAGCAGTCTGGGTGTTCAAATGAAAATGTAGATATACTATGTAAACCTACAGCAAGATTATTTTTATCAGCCATTTTATGTGTAGATGCTACAGTGTGATTTCATGCAGAAATATTGCTAAAGATTTTTAAAAACTATCGGTGTCGTGTGTGTGTGGGTGTGTCTGTGTGTGTGAGTGGGAATGGTTCACTGGAGTCTGTCCTCTGAGGGAGCCCATGGGGCACAAACTCCCTGCTGCCAGGGCTGTGCTGCACCCGAGAGAAGAGTTTCTGCTATTTTGTTTCTATCCATGGATTTTGCTGTAATTGGTTATGGCAGATAAGATGTCACAATACCACTGGTTAAAAATAAAATCTATTTTTCAGATTTACTGCACTGCTGGTACTTGGAAACCTCTTGCACTGAAGTGTTGGGTTTTGGGTTTTAGCATGGTGTGAATTTCTCCCCTGTGCTGGTTGGGGTGGGGGACAGGACCATGACTTGATGGCTGACTTTGGTGACATGGGGCTTCTTGTCCATGTTTGTCCCAAGTGAATTCTTTGCTACAAAAATAACTTGTGTGACCATGAGTACTGGACCCAGGAAAAACCCCCAACTTTTATTTTCTGTTTAGTGCAGGGAAGCACTAATTCAACACAAATAGAACAGACCTGGACCTGGGACCCTTCCCCAGTAGTGCTGGATTGTGCTTGTTTGCTATCTAAAAGGGATTTTTTTCCCCTCTTAGCTGCTGTCTCACTGGTGGTGGAAAGCTCTGTTCTTCACACTGACACAACCCTGAATCACGAAGTTCTAGGCTTTAGTGAACCAAGGGAGGTGGTGTTGATCCCAGTCAGGCAGCTGATTTGAGGAAATAGAACAGTGCTGGGGGTGTTCTCTCAGCCCCATGAGCCTTCCTATTCACTTCAGCTGTCTGCTAGCTTGAGGAGAGGGAAAAAAAAAGCCTAAACAGGACCAGTAATTTGTTGTTTTCTGGGAGAAAAAAAATAATCCCAAACATGACTTAAAATTCCAGAATGTGCTTACAATACATCAGTTACAATACATCGTGGTTGGCAAAAAAATACTCGAATCAGTGATAATTGAATTGGGAGGAAAAAAATGAACTACATCCATAAAATCAAATGACTTAACTCATGACACTTAACAGTCAGTGTGCAACACTTGCAAATTGCTGTCCAACTGTGCTCCAGTCAGTGATGGAGCCATCATGGGGGAAAGAATATGCTGGGAGTTTGGGTAGGCCCGTGGTGAAATGGTTATTGCTAGAAGGGAAGCATGATCAAAATTGTAACCCTGATTGTCACCCCCAGCTGTATCTAGAGAGTGCCTGGAGAAGGATTTTTGGGTCATTCCACCACTTCTTTTGGTGAACTTGGCAGAGTTGGGCTTGTGGTTAGACTTGATGATCTTGAAGGTCTTTTCCAACTGAAAGGTTTCCATGATCCTAAAGTTTCCTGGTTGATTTGGTCACTGTAGTTAACTCATCTCAGACACCCTAGACATGCCCCAGCTATTTACGACTCCCTAATTGTGTGCTGATTACCTGCATGTGCACAAGGAGCTGAGCAAGGGTTGTGTTCATCAAATAACCAGGGAGTTACACGTTTGCTTGAGGAGCAGGAGGCTTTGCAGTGACACCTCTTGCTCACAGGTGTATTTACAAACCCAGCCAAACCATGGTTTATTTCCTGGCTGTGCTGCTGCTGCAGCTAGGGCTGATTACACATGAGCAAGGTTCAAACATTGCCACAGTGCCTTGTCCTGGTTTGTGTTTTATGAACAGCAGACTCTACTGTGGCTACTTGAAGAACATAAGAGCCAATGCAGAAAGCAGGCACAGTGGATTTTCCCCAACCCCTGCTTGTGTTTTTTCTGTAGGGACACGTTTGCAGGAGACCTGCATGGAAGGAGCAGAGGCTGTGGGCAGGGTGGAGGGCTGGTGGGGAAGGACACTGTGCAAGCAGCTGGGCTGGCTTGGTAAGGCCCAGCTTAGTCACTTCCTCTGGGCAGTGTGGAGGATGCACCTCCTGTGTGGGAGCCCCACCTAAGCCCCCTGATTCTGGAGGTTGAGGTGCTCTCTGCTTACCAGGCATGGACCTTCTCAGGGGCTGGGTTTGCTGGTGTGACTTGTCACAGACACAGCAGTGAACCCGAGCTTTGTGTTGTCCGAGAAGAGCCAGGAAGGTTAGACCAGCTGCGGGCGATGAAACCACACCCAGCAAAGCCTGGGGCACAAACTGTACTGGGGATGTTCCCATCTCGCAGCTGCTCCTCAACCTCCCCCCAGCAGTCACTTGGAGAACCTCAGCCTCCTTTCGGCACCTCCCCACACTGCTGGGAAGCCAAGCTTGGTAGAAAATCGCCATCGATGTGACCCCGTGGTGTCCTTTGTCACGAGCCGGGAGCTGTCCATCGACTTTGCAAGAAGGATGTCCCTGCTTGTCTGACGCGGTGCTGTGGCTTGTCCCGCGGATTCCCGGCTCGACAAGTCCTTACTCATCCCCGTGTGCGGAGGAGGGATTTCGTGAGCCCCTCTCGGAGCCCCGTGCGGATATTTCTCGGCTGATGGAGCGGCAGTGAGCGCGGTGGATGCCAGGAGCTCTCAGAGGCGTGCCCGGCCGGGGCTCCGTGCTCCACTCCAGCAGCAGAGCCCAGAGGCACCTGTACAGCACCGAGGCGTGTCAGGAAACCCGATGCCTCACCTCTGCCAATGTGGAGGCGGAGGGAGGAGGGCCCAAAGACATGTCCCTTCACGCTCGCAACAGCTGAAAACAGAGAAGGAAAGTTGCTAGAGCCTTTTTTACCAGCGCAGGAAGCCTCCCTGCCCCGCTCTCACCCCAGAAGCCCTCCCGTACTCTACTACTCTGGGGGGGTGGCTATCCCGCACCCGTCGGGCGATGAACATCGCAAGGAGAAGAGGCTTTTACAGACAGGAGGTGAACAACACGCTCTGGGAGCTGCCCAGGAGATACACCTCCCTGCACCCGCTGGGCTCTGGGGCCTACGGCTCGGTGTGGTGAGTGGGGTCCCTGTCGCACTGCCCGCGGCAGCGGGGCGGGCTGGGGGTTTGAAGGTTCCGTGCCGGGGGGGAAACGAGGAGGTGCTTGGCAGCAACCCCTCCATTAAGGAAGGATATTTGCATGAGTGATGGAGGCGCTTGGTTTCCTGCTCCGGAGCTGGGCTGGAGACTCTCTCGCTTGAAGAAAATGTTTGCCCCTTTGGTCACCCCGGGTGGGCAGAGAGGGGACTGGGCAGGCAGGGCAGGGGTGCCAGGGCAGCCTGGAGTGGCACCTCGGCAGCGGGGACAGGCAGCTTTTGAGCGGCTTTGGACTCGAGCTTGCGCTAGGATTCCTGTCTGGTAGCAAAGGCAGGAAGCACGGGAATAGCTGGGTGTCTGGAAGAGATTTGTAGGTGATAACAGGTGGGTGCTGGAACAGGGGATCCTCGCTGCTCAGTCCGAGGCAGCTGAGGCTGGGCTGACTGGGGGAAGCAACTGGACAATGCAACCCCCACCCTGATACTGTTTCCAGCTTGAAATCAGAAAGTGGATAGAAATTATTATAAACCGGGATCAGTAACAGACTAGGACTTCCTTCATGGCTGATGATAATCTCCAACCTACCAGAGAGCAGCAGGAGCTGCTGTTGATTATTCAGCTGGCCAAAGATGCCTGAAGGAAGAGCAAGCACAAGTCAGACATGGCTTGGTTTACACTGACAAACCAGAGGAGATGGGCAACTCTGAAATGTTAAATATGAAACAGTCCATTGATAGTATCTGAAGAGAGCCCTTGTTTCACAACATGCTGAGCTAAAAATAATAAAAAAAAAAAGGTGTGTCCGTTTTCATAGGTGTTGGGCAAAGTCTGGCCTGCCTTTGGCACTAATCCTGAAACCCTGGTGCCCAGGTTTTGTCCTTTTTCCCCCACTTCCAATTTACAGAGAGGTGCCCACTTGGCTGCCCAGGTGTATTTATGCTTCTTGGATTCTTAAGTGAGTCCTGCAAAATCAGGCAAGATTAGACCTGACTTTTAATTTATATTTGTACAGTGTTCTCAGATCTTTATCACAGAGGAAATCAGGAAGGAAAATAAATACAGGACAAAAAAAAAAAAAAAAAAAAGGAAGAGAGAAATCCTTTCAAAATTGCCTTACCCACATGAAAAAAACAAACATCAAGACAAATCTTTCCTGGTCCCTATAAAAGTCTCGGCAGCTCTGGAGGTCTCAAGGAGGGAAGAAGGGTGTTGGAACAGCCCGAGGGTCAGTAGTGGTGTTGAATGGACAGCGCTCAGCAGGGAGGGCTCGGTGCTATTCCTGTACAAAGCTGAGGCACAAGCGTGTGGAGTTAGGATTTGCTGTCCTCTGCTGGGAATTGCTGGGAAACTTTCCTATTGCAGCCTTATGCAGCTGCGGTTTTACACCTTCTTGAGCAGCTGAGAAAGTAACTCAGGAGAAACAGCAAAGGCTTCTTTCTCCCCTTATTAATTTGCCAAAATGAAGTGATTTGGCTTCCAAATGAATGTAATTGTGAAAGAATCTTCTGACTCCTCCAATGCTGGTCTTGCTGATCTCTGACATCCAAGGCAGGGACACAGCTCTACTGCCTGGTGTCACCCCAAATGGCATCAGTTCACTAAATCTGTGCTGGGAGGAACACGGAAAGCTCTCCCAGCTGCATGGAGTGAGTTAGCTCTGGGCTGTGCTTATGGCAAGGCTGTAAGCAGCACTGACTGTGCCGTGCAGGCTGGATCAGCTCTCCTGTGCTGGGTAATGGGCTTGGATGCTCTGTAGGTCAGCAGGGAAGGCAGGTAAGAATGTGCACCCTTGGACTGGGAAATCTGCCTTGGATTCTGCAGTTTGACTCCTTGGTCCAAGTCCCTTCTTCTTATTTCCCTGGCTCCTCAGAAAACTTTAGGCAGTGCTGACATCTGCTGAAGTCCTGAAACTGAGATAAAACCTCACCAGAAATCCTCCTACACTACCCTGCAGATCTTCAGCTGCCTTGTGCAGCTGTTTCTGCACTTCCTTTGCTTCTCCTGATTCAAAAGGGAAATGTGTCAGTGCAAGGCTGGAGGATGCAGCTAGATGCCGTAGGATTGAACAGTATGATTTATAGCTGTTCCTTTCCCATGGGGGACGGGATAGGGATTTACGAAGCAGTGGGAACTGCTCTGGGAATCCACGGTGGGATTTGCCAGGGAAAACCCTTTTTTCATCTGTTTGTCTCTTGGGAGGGGTCAAGGAGGGGCTGAGGCACCTCTGGAAAACACCACTGAGAATCCTGAATTACAGCTGTCTGTCTGAGGACCTCCCTTCCCACTTGGAACGTGGGGCCTCCTTTGCAATCTGAGCAAGGAGCCTCCAGAAGAAGAGGAGTTGTCACAGGATGGCCATGTCCAGCTGTGAACAGCAAATGTGACCAGAGGGAATAGCACATCATGTTTGCAGTGATGGCTGTTGTACCATGTTTTCATTAGCTTTAGAAAAGTCTCATTTTCAGCTAGACATGTTCTTACACAGAAGCAAATGTGTAGCATTGAGGATTCTGAATGCAGCAGAATTAATTGCAGCAGCATTTTCAACGTGTGACATCCACTGCCTTTGCCCCAGAATACAATGAAGGCAGCTGGCCTGCCTTAAAATACAACCTCCAAGCAGATGGCAAAGCAGAAATTTCCATATCCTTGTTCCCTTATCTCCCTGCATTAGGGAAGGAGAAGGCAGAGTCAGAACTAATTCTGACCTTTAACCATTTCTGTTTCCCTTTCTCACAGCTGTTACTCCAGCTCATTTCTGCAGGTTAAAGGGAATAAAGATGAGCCATTATTGCTTTGCTTGGTGTCCCACCTTGTCCTTCAAAGAGCACAGGCTGTGGTCTGCTGCCCAAAGCCACACAGGCTAACACCTCTGTGTGCAGAGCTCCAGTGAGTTCCTCAAAGGGCCTTTCTCTGTGAGCACAGGAATTAACTCTTCTCTAGGAGATGACCTTTGGGACTGCAGAATTCGTTAAAACATACTGCTGATGTCAGAATGTTTTTCATTTGCCTGCTGCAGTTCAGCCATAGACAAGAAGACGGGGGAGAAAGTGGCCATCAAGAAGCTGTGCCGCCCATTCCAGTCAGAGATCTTTGCCAAGAGAGCCTACAGAGAGCTGATGCTGTTGAAGCACATGCAACACGAGAATGTAAGTGCTCATTTCTCCTCTTCCTGCTCATGCAGGCAGTGTTTCCTTGCCACCTGGGAGCAAGGACTTCTTGGTGGTGCACCAAATTGCATTTGGCGTGTGCAGGCAGTCTCAGGGTTTACCTGCAACCTGTTTGCAGTGCCCAGGCTGGAGCAGGTTGTATAATGGGTGAGCACAGGTATTAGTAAGAAGGAAAACATTTGTGCAGCATCAGTGAGGAGTCCCTGGATTCCTCAGATGGAATTCTCTGTGCTCACCCAAGTGCATGTGGCAGTGGAGAGCTGGTGAGTCCCAAGTGCACAGCAAATTCTTTCCAGGTTTAAATGTGGGCTTCTCTCCTTCCTCAGGTCATTGGGCTGCTTGATGTCTTCACCTCCACTGCCTCATACCAGGGGTTCCAGGACTTGTAAGTTTGGAGTTGTTTGCTCTGTCTAGACTGAACTGTTTTCCAAGACACCTGTGTAGCAGCAGGATCACAGAGAGGGTTGAGGTGCAAAGGGACCAGACTAAAAGACAGGCATCCCCAAATATTGCAGAGATTCAAAAGCACATATCAGTTCCCATGGCTGACACAGCCAGAACACATAAACAGATCCCATTCCTGTGTGACTGCTGACCTAAGAGGCTGCACTCAGAATGGGAGAAGTATTGCTCATCAGACCTCAGGGAATTTAAACTGAGAATTTGAAAGATCTGTCCTTTTCCTCCTGATTCTGGCTTTTCTTATTTAAGTAACTTTATTTGGCATTTTCTCTCAGTGTTCATGGTCAGGTTGGACAAATAATTTTCCCTTCCCCATCACTGCAGATGAGCAGCTTGTGCCTCGGTTTGGCTGATAGCTGAGTGTTTGGCAGCTTACAGGAAAATCATATGAAGGTTCTCAGAGCAGTTCCTGCAGGAAAACCAGCAATTAATTAGCAGTCACAGCAGGCAGATACCGAAGGAAGCTGAATGTTGTCTTCTGAGGCAGGGCTGGAGAATATTACAAAGAAAAATTTAGGAGCCAGCTGTTTTGCTATGTAAAATGTTTCAGCTCCTGAGTGGTAAAAGGCCATCCAAAACTGAACTTCAGTCAAGGTCTAAAGTAAACTAATTCAGGATCCTAAACATCCTTGTTCTTACTTGACATCAGATATCTGATTTAAGGGGAGGAGAAAGAGTAATTTTCAGAACAGGTTGAAATTCCAGCTTCACTGCAGGCTGTGCGAGTTAGCCAGGAACACTGTCACAACAACTCATATTTGTTACAGTGAGTTACATAGCCAAAAAAAAAACAAACCAGGAGAGAACAAGGCTAGCCTGGTCCCCTGCATTTTTCTTCCAGACTCAGGGCCTTGTCTTACTGCCTTTTAGCTACCTGGTGATGCCATACATGCGGACAGATTTACAAAAGATCATGGGACATGAATTCAGTGATGAAAAGATCCAGTACCTGGTCTACCAGATGCTGAAAGGGCTGAAGGTAGGTGGGTCTGGAGGAGTTTAGTGACTCCCTGTGTCTCCTCTGTGTGTCACCTCTGGGTTCACCCTGACTAAACTCCCTTCCAATACTGTACAGGAAGATGGGGAGAGTTTATGGAAGAACTGGTATTGTTTGTTGAACTGTTCTTGTTCCAGTACACATCAATTAAACTAGTGTTTGCTCACCTCAGTCCATTGGGTATCAAAGTAATCAGCAGCCTTGTGATGGTTTTTTCATGGGAGTACTTGCATCTCTCTCTGACTTGCCAAAACCCTCACAGAGCAAAACTCTACACAGAGAGTGGGAGACTGGCAGCAGCAGGAGCTTCTGCTGCATCCATACCAGAGGCTCTCAGGGGAGAACACAGAGGCAATGATTTTCTATTCAGTAGCATAAGGAAGGAACATGTTGCTCTAACTGGCTTTGAGGGAGCTGAAAGCGATGGCTGCAAGCTCTGAGATGTAGAGACAGAGCTTTACAGCTGCCCTCTAACATCCTTCACCTGGAGCCACAGCAGTGCCTTACAGGCATCAACGAGTTCACCTAAATCTCCTGTTCATTGCTATCTTGATTTTAAATAAAAGGGGAAGAACACCCAGAAGGTTAAAAGCCAGTAGTCAGTTTTTGCAATCTTATGTTTTTAGGCTGAGATTATTTTTGAAACTCCCAAAATAACCACCTTTTCATGTCATCTGCTGTAACCTTGATGACCTTTACGGTTTGAAGCTGTTGAACTTGCTCTAATGAACTATTGCCTTATGCCTCCTCTTCTGCTCTATGCATCTTCTTTGGACTGGCAATAACATTGCAAATACTGCAAATGTCAGTAATTTGGGGCAGAGATTTCTTTTCAAATGGCTGCCCTGGGGACCAGAAACCTGCAGCAGCCTGCAGAGGTGTGTTCTCAGCAAGTTCTTGTTTGTAGCTCTCATTTCTCTGCTAGAGAACAGAAAATTTTGTCTGCTGGTGATCACATTGTGGCTCCTCTTTTTATTGCAGTATATTCATTCAGCTGGCATCGTCCACAGGGTAAGTTCATGTGTGCTCTTATTCTGATTTTTGTCTGTTTGAGAAACACAGCATAGTCATAAAGTTAATAAATTCGTAACCATCATCTCACTAATAGCATTGTCTGATCTAATTTTCCATCCTGTCTGCTCTTTTCCATCCTACACCCTATATACGTTTGGATTTGCTCATTTGTGCAGTATTTTGAGAAAATGCTGTATTTTCTGATGAGCTGAGAAGTATTTTATGATGCTTTTTGAATTAAAACTGAGTCAGAAAAATCAAATAGTAATCCAAAGCTGTACAGTACAGCAGGCATGGTGTTAATTCAGTCACTTGCTGAATTGATTCTGGACTTGGGGTGTTATGGGACCCCATAAAAGGCAAGCAGAAGCTCAATTCAGGCTTGTGTCGATGTGTTGCAGCTTGAAACATCCATATTTTTCTGCTCTTGTCTACTGTAGGACCTGAAGCCAAGTAACCTGGCTGTGAACGAGGACTGCCAGCTGAAGGTAGGTGGCAAAGCAGCACTTTGCAGCAGCAGCAGCACATCAGATCGTGGAGGATGTGCTCTGCCAGCAGGAAATTGGCACTGTCATGTGTCCTCTTTCCTCCCGAGCCTCGATTCCAGGCGTTGTGTCACTTGGCGGCTGCAGGCAGTGGGAAATACTCCCCTGCTGATGTAACGTGCTGAATCAGGGCGCAAGACTCCAAATGAACCTTCTGTCACTGTAATTCCTGTGGCATGGCACTGGCTAATGACTTCCTAGATAAATTCAACACTGCTGAGCAATACTTGCAGTCAGTGGATGATCCCTGAAGGGTGACTGGATTCACCTGCAGTTGCCCTTTGGTTCTCATGGCCATTGTGGTTGTGACTGCAGACAAAGTTATTTTCAGGGTTGCTCTGAAGGGTTTGCTTGCGGCTGGCTGGTGTGGTGCTCTAGCAAGCATTTTCTGTAATGTATATTACAGGGAGTGGCTTCGCTGCCCATAAAGGTTGGGTCAAGCTTGTTCATCTCCAGCATTGAGGGAGAGGCCATGCTGTGTCACCTGCAAGGTGCTCTTATAGGAAAGGGTGAGTTGTGGTGACCTGGGAGCATGCCTTCACCACCAGCTCATCAACCAACTCCAGTACAGCACATAGGCTTGAAACTTAAGCTTCAAGAAAGGAAGTGACCTTCCAGAGAGCACAGAGCACTGATCCTTTCAGCAGGGTCTTCTCATGACAGCTGGGTTTGCAGCTGGCTTGCAATTTACAATGGAATTAAGATATATTAATTCTTTGAACCATCTCATGGATGTCTGTGGTGTAGTTGGAGCTTTGTTATTATCTGATTGGAGCTACTTAATTTTCTCTTACAAGTAGAGTCTCACTTGCCCTTAGGATTCCTGTTTTCTCTCCTGCCCTTCTTTCTCCTTATTGTTCCTTTGGAACTGCAGATCTTGGATTTTGGCTTGGCCAGACAGGCTGATGCTGAGATGACTGGCTACGTGGTCACACGGTGGTACAGAGCCCCTGAAGTCATCCTGAACTGGATGCATTACAACCAGACAGGTGAGCAGCCCTGCCCCAGCAGTGTGACTCTCTGGTGACAAACCTGGGGATCCTGCTGGGTCAAATCTCACATAATTGTCCAGTTGTTCTTCCTCTTTATCATCGGTGTTCCCTCAGAGCAGAGCAGGTCCCAGAGGTGTTGCACAACTCCCACAGCTGGTGCTTGCAGGAAGTGATGAAAGGAGAGATTTTAGCAGCATAGAGAGAACAGAGGAGGGTGGGAGGGAGTGAAATTTAAATCAGTGCCCGCTGCAAGCAACAGCAAAAGTGACAGCCCCATCAGCCACTGTTGCCTTTTTAATGTCCTTTTTTTCTTTTTTCTTGTTCTTTTTTTCCCCCTTCCTTTTTCTCTCTGAACAGTGGATATCTGGTCTATTGGCTGTATCATGGCAGAAATGCTGACTGGGAAAACACTCTTTAAAGGAAAAGACTGTATCCTTTCAAGCTGAACCTTTCCCCTGAGGGGAGTAATAATTCTTGGTGTGTGTGAAAGGGCTTCTATGAATGAGGCTACTGAGAAAAACTGGTGTCAGTCTGGTTTATCAGGAAGTAATCACTAGGACCAGTCTTTTTGGTGAGGAAAATACCAAAGAGGAGACCATAGAAATCTACCTCTGAGCTGGTGTGGCTCTACATCAGCTGTTCAACCTTGTGTGGCCTTAGCTCCATTCCCAAACCTTTGCATATCCTTCCAAGCCCATGGATGTGTGTCCTGGCATAGTTGTGCCAGAAAAATTATCTCTTGATGGAAATGGCAAGTCAAGAAAGGCTTGGAGCTTTTCTTGCCAGTCTTATGAATCTCTACTTGTGTGACTGTGTTGGGTTTGTACCATGACCTAATTGTAGCTCTCACAGGCTGAGCTGGGAGGTATCCCAGGGTTGCTCCTCAGTGGTTGATCTTTAACACAGCTTGCCAGACTTGGATCAACTGACCCAGATCCTGAAAGTAACAGGGAATCCAGGAGAAGACTTTTTGGAGAAGCTGGAGGACAAAGCGGTAAGGAAATTCCCTGTGGATTTGGGTGCTGCTGGCAGAGGTGTCAGGGGGAGAAGTCAACTTGTGTTTGACATGGGAGAGGTGCTGCCTCTACAGCAGCAGTGAAGTGCAGCAAGGGCTTTTCCCCTTGGCAAGGAGGACGTTTGTCTGTGCTGGTGGCACAGCTGATGGACCTGGTGCTGTGTTGGGAGCTGCTGTGTACTGCAGGGACTCCCACAGGAGGTGCCTGATGCCCCAGCAAACCACCAACCTTCTCTGGTCTCCAGCCTGGCTCTGAAAACAGAAGTATTTGTCTGTCTCAGTGGATAAAAATAGTTCCTTGTAAACTGCTTGCTGAAATGTGACATCTGGGATGCTTTGCTGTTCTCTCCATTTGCCTTTGCTCATCAGAGCCATGAGACTCTGTATTTCACACCTCTCCACGTGCGGTAATTATGCTTTCCTTGCTCTTTTAGGCCAAGAGTTATATCAAGTCCCTTCCCAAAATCCCCAAGAAGGATTTGTCCGTGCTTTTCCCTAAAGCAAATCCTCAGGGTAAGTCATGCCCAGCATTTCTCATGAGTATTCACAGTTGGAAACGAGGCAAAGTGACTGCAGTAGCCCCAGCTGTATTTCTCCTTTTTCTCATAATTTCTTGCTACTTTTTCCCTTGCAGGTTGTGCCCCTGCCCCCCCTCAGGGAAACTGTGTACCAATTAAAAGCAAAATTGTATTTTATTTGCATTACAATGGTGATGTTCTACTGTTCTTGGCCATTTACTGCTTTATTAATTATTGTTTTTTAAGTACAGTGTAGATACTATTTGTTGAATACTTGTATCTAGTAATATTCAACAGACAGCAGATGTGCAATTTTCAGGGTAAGAATTGACCTCTTACAAAAAGCTCTTTCCAGGTAGGTTAGAAGTGAGAGCAAGCAAAACACTTCTAGAAACTGAATGGAAGAAAGCCTTAAAATGTTAAAACCAAGCAGGAATAGGGCTGACACACTAGTCAGTACCTGAGGTTCCTGCCCTCCCCTTTACCAGGGATGTACAGATTTCTCTACAGATTTCGCATGTGAAGATTACATTGAGATGCTGTGCTCTGAATGAAAGCAAATGATTAAAACTGAAAAATATCTTGAGGTTACTGTTTTACTCCTCATGTTTCTGTGCAGCAAGGCTTATTCAAGTCTAATTTGTTATTTCTGCACAATTTAAGTTCTCTTAATAAGAGCTTCCTGAGGCTGCTGTTGGGCAGACTTTGCATCTCCACTGATGGGAGCTCCTTGCTGCACTGACCAGATTGAGGAATATTTTCAGTTTTCAGGTGTGGAGATGTACTGGAAATAGCAGTGTGCCACTTGCAGGGTTCATGCACATGGTGCCTGTTCTCTCCTGCACCTTTCTTAGCCCTGTTCTCATCCTCTACAGCCGTGGACCTGCTTGACAAGATGCTGCAGCTGGATGTGGAAAAGCGTCTTACAGCAACAGAGGCCTTGGCTCACCCCTACTTCGACCAGTTCAGAGATATTGAAGAGGAGACAGAGGCACAACACTCCTATGATGATTCTCTGGAACATGAAAAGCTTTCAATAGAGGAGTGGAAAAGTAAGAGGTTTATTTTCTTTGAGGTTCCTATCTAGCACGGGACTTTCCTTCCCCTCTTTCTTTCCTGTGCAAATGCTGAGGAAGCCTCCTGTGATTGCCTCCTGATGCCTCAGTGGTAGTGCACAGGTTCTTGCCTTGCTCTTGCTTTTATGCATTCAGCAAAGATCCCTCCAGCTCTTCAGGCAGACTTTTTTTGTCTCTCCTTTGTCTCTTTCAGCTGCCACTGAAAGCCTTTCTCTCTGCACATCCAACACTCAAACTTTTATTTGTGTCCTCTAAAATCACGCATTCACGGTTGTTTTGTTCTGTTTTCCAAGAGCACATTTACAAGGAGATCTTGACCTTCAGCCCCATTGCACGGAAGGATTCAAAGAAGAGAAGTGGGATGTCATTATAGCAACTGGTGCAGCTGTGGCTGGGATTCAGTTCTCCTTGATGACACATCAAATTCATTCCACACTGCATTGCTGGTGGCCATCATTTGGCCTGTGGGACTTCCCTCCGTGTGCCAACCCAAGGATGACACCATGCTGTGGGCATTGGACTTTGTTCTACTAAAGGGGAAGCACCCCAAACAGTTTTCAACATAAAAGACAATTATATTCTTGATGAAAGTTTAAGTGGGAGAATTTTACCTGGTGGGTTGGTTTTCCCCCCCTGTATTCATCCACTTGAAAAAGGAGGGGTTTCTTTCTTTCTCGTTAGTCTTGTCAAGCACAGGGTTTAGTACATTAATTATGGATGACGTAAAGAAAAAGGTAAAATTCACTGGGAAGTGAGTCCTAAGAAAAAGGATCAGAAATACTGAAATTGAGCTAACAAGACCTTGTTCAATCTATCTGTGACTGTCCTGCTTCCCTGAATAGTCCCAGAGCATCCTGTAGAGCAAGGCTGCTGGGATGGTGTCAGCTCCAGGGCACCATGGGATGAGCCTGTGTTCAGAGCAGCTACTAACTCATCCTATACACACAGTTCTGCTCAGGTGCTTCCCCTCTGAAGAGCCACAACCTCTTTTTTTTTTTTTTATTTTTCCCCTGCTTATTTCATCTCCTGAGATTTGATCAGTGCCATCTCCTCCTTACTGCCAGCAGCAAACACAGCCAGGGAATTCAAGACCACTTCCCACAGTGACAGACTGGGTATCCCAAGCAGCTGCACAAGTTAGTTTGAATATGGATCTGCAGGAAGTTTTCCAGCCTGTGCTGAAACTGGTGTATCTGCAGATCCACAGCTTATCAATACAGTCACCTGATAGTGCAGTGCTAGGCAGCCACAACTGCTTGCTGTGATAACACCTTTGGACTGCAACACCTCCTTCCCCATGCTGATCAGCCAGGTTCAGCCAATCATTCCAAAGTCTATCCCGAGGAATATGTGCCAAGAAACAAATGTGTTCTCAGTGTCAGAGCTCAGAGCACAGAGTCCCCAGGGCTAGGGAAAAGCATTGAGAAGACATTAGGTGACCTCAGTAATACATGCAGTGATTCTCAACTCCCCCCTCTTCTGTAGCTGCTGAGTAATTTTGGTTCAGTTTAGCCAGGTTGTTTGTTTTCAGAACTCTCTAATTTTCTTCTTAGGTAATGTTCACTTTTGCTGTACTGACTTCAAGTACGGAAAACTGCAGCATTTCCAGAATTTTGTCATCTCTGTTCTCTGCTGGGAACTGGACACAGTGATGTAATGTTTCTTGGCTGTCTCCCTGTTGCAGCTCATGGTATGCAGCACTCAGGATAACCCTCCAGTGACTGCAGCTTTTTGATAGGATGGTGTTGATGTTTGCCTGCTGTAGCTGCACAGATGGTCCATGCTGATAAGGTGTGGTTTCTCTTGGCTCATATCTGAGCTTCACTCTTCTCTTAAGTAGGGACAATGAGCACAGAACTGTTGTGAGGTACCTTCAATTCCCTGGAAATTCAATGTTTTGTTATGAGGCACTTTTTTGTAAAGAGCCAGGCTGGGGAATATGCAGTGAAGTCTTGCTGACTCTGTCTTGAAGAACCCCAGCTTGATGAGATTATGGGTTCATTCTTTCCTCTTGCTAAGTGTGAGACAACCTGCATTTTTCTCAAATGACAAAAGGGAGAAGTTCTAGCTGCATCTGTCAAACTGCAGTTGGAATATTGTCCTTTTGAATCTGACTTAGCTGCCATGTGCCCTGCATCATCTTGAACAGAGGTTGGAGAGAAGCTCTCTGCAGCTGCTGTTAACATCTCAGAGAGCTGCAGATGCTTAGAGCTGCCTGTGCCAGGGTAAAAAGAGGCTTGGTGGTTTGCAGCAGAGGCTCATTGTCCAGGTGAGTGTTTGTGAGAGCACAGGGAGATGTTTCAGGGCTGTGGGTGAGGCAGGCTGTCCTCCTGACTATATGCAACCCTGGATATGGAGAGGCAGAGAAGAGTCTTAAAAGCTCTATCTTGTAGAGGAATTTGAGTACATCTGTGGAGACCTTTAGAGCAGAGAGCTTTTTTCAGAAAGTCATCTGTTAAGTCAAAGAACCCATTCAGACAGAACCCATGAACCACTCTAAATGGGAATGTAGTGTATGATTTCTTAATCACCTTGCCCTCCTTCAAAAGGGGATATGTAGACCTGAAGAGTTTTCTGTCTCAGTAATGATGGTTGAGGGAGAAAACATCTTCATTAGCACTCTACTGGTAGTTGAAAAGGGACTTGGATAGTTTTAAAGAATAATTTAAGATGCCCTTTGGGAATTGTCTGTCTGAGCAGAGGAAAAGCACGAAGAGGCACTGGGGACATATGATACAAACAGGTGTGAGAAGAACAGTTGTGAGCATAACTGAGTAGGGTACATTGATTTTGCAAACATCAGTCTCACTTGTTTTAGGGATAGCACATATAGTCTCTTCAGCTTCAGTCTTTCTGCTGAGTCTACATTCAGTTTCAGGGACTGGGTTTCTGGGTTTCTCAGTAGGTTTACACTTACCCTGAATGCTCTGAAATTGCAAAAGCAATCCCAACAGCTGCTGTGTGGGCTCTGTGCTCTGGTTTCATTCATTAACCCACCAACCCCATACAGTGACAGCACAGTGTCCTAAAACATTACCGAATATCCCAACAAATGTGGGGAGCAGGTGCTCTGTAAGGTAAGGAATCTGGAGGTGTATGTGTATTTGGTTTTGGGTTTTTTTATGTATCATCCAGGAACTCAAAATAGACACTAGAAAATGTAGCAGGTTGGTAAAGAGGATCTGTCTGTACAGACCAATCATCCCAGTGCTTGTGTGGCATCTGAGGACATGCTTCAATGAAGAGGAATGAGCTACCAGAAGGGAGAAGTGGGGGGAAATCCTATTGACATTTCATGAAAGGAGTTTGAAAAACACCTGCTTGACAGAGCCAGTGACTCAGGCCAAGGCTGGAATCCTTCAAAATCAGCACAAGAACGAGAGGAGAGGCAGTGTGTGACCCTGACAGACACTGTGAGTCAGAGACATTGCCTCATGCAGAGGTGCAGGTGGTGCCTGTGGGATGACTCACACTGACATGTAATTCATGGACATTCCTTTCATTACAAGTATAGTTTACATACTTCAAAATACAAAATCAAATTACAAAAACCCAACAGCCATTAAGTGGTCCAAAATTCCATAAATCAGGCCAGCCAAAAATATTTTTGCTGTTTGTATTAAGGATGTATGATAAAAATTTACATTGATCTATGGATGGAATTTTTGTACCTGTCTCACATAACATAGAGATGTGTAACTTGGAATACTATTTACTTGCTAGTCTTACATTAATTTCTGAGTTCTAAGCATCTTTTTTTTAATTTGGAAAATAAAGCCTTCAGAAATAATCTTTCTCTGTAAGTTTATTTTGACAACTAACTAGGTCTGTGAAGTTGCAACTTTATGGGGCCTATTTATTAGGTACTTGCACATGTAAGTGGGAAAGAAAAAGCAGATGAAGCAATGATTATTTTCTTTTCTTAAGAGACATACAAAATTACCAGGATTTTTTTTTAAGAGAGACAATAGTTGCTGTGTTTTGCATATCACCTAGAAACCTTTCAGTGCACAATTTTGAAAATTTCCACAGCCTCTTACTAAACTACCTATTTAATGCTGTAGAAAAAGACAGATAATCTGTTTTCAGATTCATCATTTTCACATTCTAGGCAGCAGACTGAAAAAATAATTTTCATATTTAAGTATGTGATAATGGGAAAGAAGAAAAACATTAAAAATTATAAACACATCTGAGAACTCGACTGAGGTATTGTAAAAAGGATGGCAATACCTTTTCATATTCCCATGTCTCACTGTTGCCTGGGCAACCAGGGAAAGCGTTCCTAATCCTCTGCATTTTTCCTGTATCATGGGTCAGCAGAGTGTTGGCTGGAAACGTGATTATGGCTGTTTTTCTTTTCACAGCTGAGAGAAACAAGACATGAAAGACTGAATGAGGAGCAGAATAGCCAGTATTAATTTGCTTTTCCCCAAAAAGATGAACACTCGCTGCACTAATTACACTTATCATGGAATCATTAGATTGGAAAAGGTCATTAAGATCATAGATCTTAATCTGCACTGTGAAAATGTCTGTTTCCAGGTGAATGTGGTTTAGGGAATGTTTTGTCTGATTTCTCTCTGCAAGGCCATTTTCTGAGCACATGAGCTTACACAGCTTTTAATGTGATGTTCAGCTGCTGCTGGCTCACAGCTGATTCAGTCAGCTCTCCTTTTTTGTTGGAATGCACTCCATTAAATTATACTGAAGGGTTAGTATATTATATCTGCAACCCTCATCGATTTGCTGTTAAATGAAAGTGAGTTAACTTCTTTGAGCCAAGTTTGGCTGGAAAAATGGGAATTCTCCTGCCATAACCATCATTTTAGATCTGTCTTCAGAGCACTTCAACCGAAAGAAATGTTTTCAAATTATAGGATGTTGAGATTTTTAAAAAAGAACCACTGAGGAGGTAGTGCTGGGTGCTTGTGTAACCTCTCTGATGTTAGTGAAGCTGAAGAGGAGGGTTATATATATATAATATAAAAATTCAGTGAAAATACATGGCAGCTGAGGCTTACCACTTTGAGATATGAGGTTTTAACCTTTAATGCACAAGGGTCCTGTTTAGCAATTGCTCTAATTGCTCTAATTCTGAATGAAACAGCAGCAGAACAAACAGCCAAAGAGAGATACAAACGTAACTCAGTTCTGAGGCTTAATAAATCAACAAAGAAAAAAGGCCAGTTCTCAGTTCTAAATGATCATTTTCTACCCTTTTAAAGTACGTCTTACATACTTGAATAAACATGAAGACAATTGTAATATGAATGAAGGTGTCCAAGTCTGTTTGAGGTGTCTTGGCTGCTGCTTTCATTTGAAGCAACATCACTAATTTTGCACTTGCACCCTTTAAAAACTGGGACAGCAAAGAAATTGAATTAAGCTGTGCCTCTGGGATTTGAGAGACGTTCAGAATGCTTTTTCAAGTAACACATTAGTTCCACAGCTTTGATATAAAACAAAATGATGAATAACTTGTTTTGATGTTGAAACACATGGCCCCCAGTCATCAGAGATGTCTGGACATCTCTGTGCACAAGTCATCCCACTGGACTTAATAGGCAGCCTAATATGATTATAAGAAGCTAATTCCAGTGCAAATTTAAGAGTATAAAGTTTCAAAACTGAGGTCAAAATGAGTTTGCAAAAGTTTGTCATATTAAAAATAAAAGAAAATAAAAAAATTTCAAGTCAGACCCATTTAAAATCCCTACATAAGGAAGGAAAATCATAGAATGGCCTGGGTTGGAAGAGACTTAAAGAACATGTTTGCAATTCCCTGCTGTGGGACACCTTTCACTACAGCAGGTTACTCAGAGCTCCATCCAACCTGGCCTTGAACAATTCCAGGAACGTGGCAGCCACAGCTTCCCTGGACAACCTGTTCCAGTGCCTCACCACCCCTCACAAGGAAGAATTCTTTTCCTATTACCTAATCTAAACTTACTCTCTTTTACTTTGAAACCATTCCCCCTTGTCCTGTCCCTACATGCTCTTGCAAAGAGTCTCTCCTCATCTTTCCTGTAGGCTCCCTTCAGGTACTGAAGGACTGCAATTAGGTCAAAATCCCCAAAGCTTCTCTTTTCCAGGCTGAACAAACCCAATTCTCTCAGCCTTTGAAGTTGCTCATCAATCATTGAAATTATTTTATTTACTGTTTAACTAGCAAGCAAAAGCATCTATAGATGGGTTTGGGTTTTATCCTTCATGGCTAGGACCATAATGTTAAATAGCTGTTCTTTTGAGGGTGAGATCCTTTGTAAATCAGAGTATTGGGACTTTATTTCTAAATCTTTGGTATGTTGTTTGGACATGAACAGATTATTATTTATTAAAAAGTTTTGATATGTAAAGTAGATTTGTGAAAAAGTATACACTGTATTTACACAGTATATACTTCAAAAGTGATACATAAAGACTGTTCAGCAGTACGTAACATGTTTTCCTTTGCTTTTAAAGCTTCAACAAGCTCTGGTTCAACCTGAGCACTTTGGAAAACAAACTGTCACAGACCAGCTGCTCTCAGATTCCATGGTTAACATACGTTAAAAGACAAAAGATCTCCAGTTGGACTTGAAATGAGGGAAAACAGCATTGTTTCCTTCTAAAACAGTTAATTCTATAAATTCAGATGGTGATATTATGCAATACTCTGCGCAGAGTGGGAGGTGGAACATACATATGCCCAAGTATGTGGCATGCTCTATAAAAAGTAAGTGTGGGAGCCTCTGCAATTCCTATCTCAATACTTATCTCAGTTGCTAACTTAACTTCTTCCTTCTTCAATCCCCTCAATCCCTCTCTCGTTCTATCCAGTCACACCTCTGCATGTGAGGAGACCATCTGGACCTGGAGTATTGGTCTGTAAAATAAATAAAGGCTCTTGCTATTTACATCGTTTGTTTGATGTTGCTTGTTTAGGCTAACAGTGGCAGGCAAAGGTTCTCTGGAGTGTAGCTGGGTTGGACTCTGGCACCTGGCACTGCTCCAGGGTGCTTCCTGGGACCCCATGCTTCCTGCAAAAAAGTGGGCTGTGAGATGACTACACCCCAAACGAGCCTGGGACAAAAATCCCACCCCATCTCCCGTGGCCTGAGGGCTCCCGGCAGCGAGGTACCCGCCTGGGATGGGCCGGCACGGCTGTACCCGAGCTCCCAACCCCAACCCGCGCATGATGTGGGGGAAGGCGAGGCACAGGGGCGGGCGAGGCACAGGGGCAGCCCCTCCGGCCGCGGCTCCCCGGTGCTCTGTGCCAGCTCAGCCGGAGGGGAGCCGGGCGGTAACAGCCCCCGCCTAAGCCACGAGGCCAGCGCGGAGGGACCCCCCGCCCTTCCGCCACCAGCAGCCCCCGGGGGCCTCCCGCTCGGCGCGGCCCGGGTGTGGGAAGGCACCGGGGAGGGGCGGGCTGTGCCTGCCCGCGGGGGGAGCGGAGCGCGGAGCCCCCTCCCCCGCCTGGCCGCTGGCTGCCGCCTCTCCCCGCCGCTCGGCCGGCCCGCGCCGCCGCCACCGCCGCCTCCATCTTGAGCCGTGTCCCCTGCTCCCCCCTCCCCCCGCCTCCACAGCACCGAGAGCGTCGGGGGCGCTGGAGCCCCGGGGGGAGCGGGGGGGAGGTGAGGGTGGTGGGGGGCGAAGCGGCACCGGGGCCGGAGCGGCAGCGGCGGGAGCGGCGGCGGGAGCAGCGGCGGCAGCGGCAATGAGGAGGCGGCAATGAGGAGGCGGCGCTGAGGAGGCGGCGGTAGCCGGAGCGGACGGAGCCGACATCTTGTGCCCTCCCCTCCCGCCGCCGGCTGGGTGAGCCCGTCCGCCCCAGGGGGAGGGGAGGGGGAGGCGGAGAGAATTTTAAAAAAAAAAAAAAAAAAAAAAAGGAAAAGAAAAAAACGAAAAAGAAAAACAAAAACAAAAATTCCCCCCCAAAAGGAGGCGGCGGCAACGGTGGAGAAGCCGCGGCGGCGGCGCGCTGGGTCGGCCAGGTAAAGCTCTGCGCGGGAGGCCGCGACACCCTTCCTTCAGGGGTCTCTCCTCCCTCACACACCCCCGCGCCGGGGTCGCGGGAAGGTGACCGGGCGGGCGGGAAGGAGCTGGGGAGGCCGGTGCGCCGCAGCCTGGGGGCCTCTCCCGCGTCCCCGCTCTGTCCCCGCGCGGCGAGAGCAGCTCGCAACCCCTCGGCGAGGACGGCGCGGCGGCGGCGAGCGCCCGGGGAAGGGGAACGGGCAGCGCCGTGTCAACCAGGCCCCCCCATCGCCGCCATCTTGGCCCCCCTTCTTCGCGGCGCGGCGGGGGCGCCGCCCACCTTCTCCCACGCGATTGGCCCAGGCGGGGCCGAGCGCACCCGCCTTTAGTCCCGCGGAGCCTTGCGTTGCTATTGGTGTTGGGGTTGTGATGGACGGCGGCGGCAGCCAATAGCCTTGCAGCCCTGCTGCGCTCGCGCCGCTCGCCCCCGCCCGGTCCCGCTCTCTGGGGAGTGTGGCGGTGCCGCGGGGAGAGGCAGCTGCGCCTGGGCCCGGCCCGGGGCTCGGTCCCGCCGTGCTTCATCGCCTTCTCCTCACCCGGGGACGGCTTCGTTTCTGTCCGAGTCCCTGCTGTGCCTTGGCCTAGATCGCTGGCTGCTGCCGGAGTTCCCTGCAGGGATGCCTCGCTGCGCAGGGTAGCTCCTGAGAGGAGCTCCCGCCGGCGCCTGACAGCTGAGGGCATGTCACGGTTCGCTCGGCTGCTGCTGAGGTCGGACATAGCTCGTGGCATGTCACAGTTCTCTCGGAACATTGCTGCTGAGGTCAGACACCGCTCATGGCACACCCCATCTGTTGCTGTGCCCAGACTTTACCTGAAACTTCATCCACAGCCCGTCTAGCACCCTCCCCATTCCAGAGGGAGGGCCTCTCTCGAGGCCTGGTGCATCTCCTCTCAGCTTGACTTGGTTACACAAATATCAGGGCATTGATAAAGATCCTGTGTGTACCAGGGCAAGAAGCACTCCATTGACATCTGTTGATCAGTGACATACTTCGTTGTAGGCATCAATGCAGGTGTGAGGAATGTAAACCCATGGCAGGTGCGTGAGGGGAACATGGACCTGTGGTAAGCCCAGACATGGCAGCAACGTGAAGGGACATTGTCGAGGGCAGCAGGAGTTTCGCTGGTGTTTCGGCTGGCAAAATGTGGAGAGGGGGCTGTAACTGTTCTGTTTCTTTGCACTGGCATCCATTGCTTTTTGTTTTCCAGATGTGTTTCTTAAATAGCTCCATGGGTGTCTGTTCCCTATTGCACAGCAGTGGGTTTTAAATCCCAGGGCCTCCATGGAGCTGAGTGGCTGCTGGTGCAGGAGAGCAGTGCTAAGGAACATCTCCAGACCTCGTGTTTGGCTTGGTGTCCTGAACAGAGGCAGCCTTTGGTAACAGCAAGCCCCAAACTCTTGAGGACTATTTGAGCTGTAGCCCCTGACAGAAGTCATGGTGCACCAGAGTCCAACGAGAGCCATGTTCCCATCTGCTGCTGCTCACCAAAGTCCAGGTGGCCTTTTTGCTGCAAGTCACTGAAGTTCTTCATTGTTGAGGGACACAGCTTTTCACTGGGATCACCAAACTACGCTAAAAAAAGGGCCAGGAAACTCCCCTAGCAGCACTGCCTTGAGCTCTAGCCTTGTGTCCTCTGCACATGAGAAACCTGGTGCTGTAAAGTGAATCCTTGGTTGTTCAGCATGGGAAGGCTGGAAGGGAGGACTGCAGCATGAAGGAGAGTTGGGAAGGAGACTGAGGTCTTGTGCAGTGTGAGAAAAGGATTTCTGACCCTTAGAGATGGCCAAGACAGCATTGCATGGGAGGATTTCATGTGGGCTTTGTTTTTCAGTTTCCTCTTGCAGCCCTCCCAGGCATTTGTTGCCCACAGGTGTGAAAGCTGCTGCTCAGGAGAACTGAACCACTCCTGAAGGAAC
Source organism: Entomyzon cyanotis (assembly GCA_024500445.1). Classification (NCBI taxonomy): domain Eukaryota; kingdom Metazoa; phylum Chordata; class Aves; order Passeriformes; family Meliphagidae; genus Entomyzon; species Entomyzon cyanotis. Next base: position 2,790,322 of record JAKEPQ010000908.1, on the reverse strand, counting down.
TCCTGGGGTAGAGTTAAGTTCATCCCCAGCATCTTTATGCATTGTAGCCACCTTGTTTGCTCAGTTTGCTCTCTGGGAACTTCACTCCATGCTCCCAATGCAAACCCCAGTAGAACTGGGTGGTGGGAGCTTTTGGAATGCCTTGAGATTTGTGGCAATGGCAAAAGGATGTCTGTTTGAACTTTCTGCTTTCACATCAGCAGCCTTTGTCCATGGCAGGACAGAATCAGCATGAGCTGAAATAGCATTTAACCCCACTGACGTCAAGTATCTTTAGCATTTCACTATGCACAGGTCCTGTTTGCACAGGGATTCTTTTCTATGTGGAGCTGCAAGGTGTTTTCAAGCGTGCCAAGGGAACAAAAACATTCCTGGGTTGCTGCTTAGAAGTTTCTGTTGTAGACAAGGTCACAGTGCTCAGCTCAGTGTGTCTGAGTTGATTTTGTTGCTGCTTTCAAGGTATTTTGGAAGTGTCTCTCCTAATATCCAGGTGTGTGTCTCATTCCAGGCACTCAGCTCTTGCTGGCAGCAATTTCCATGGCATTTTAGATGCTTTTTCTTAGTGCTAAGTGATTGTGTGTTTTGCAAATAGGTTGTTTTATGGCAATTGGTTGCTGTGGTGCAAAGCCCACTTTGGGGCAATTTTTCTAGAAATACATGGATTGTTTCACTAATGGAACCCTGCACTGTTGTTTTTCCCATCAACAGATAAAACAATCCTTCCTCCAGGTGCTTGTTTCAGTGAAATTTGCTTGTCCCTCAGCATTCCAAGCAATTTGCTATTGCTTCATTTTTCCTGAAGACAATACTAATGATGAGTGTGGTCAGGTCATAATAATTACTTTATTCTCCATATATCTTTTTGCCTCCAGTATCTTCTTTGCTTTTACTGGCCTGAATTGTAACAGAGCTGTTTCTCAGCAGGATTTTCTGGTTTTTTTTTTTTCGTTTGATGATCAAGTTGCCTTTATACCCTATTTTTAAAATTAATGAAGCCATTGGAGCTCAGCTAGGATGAGTGCAGTTGGGTGTGTGGATCAAGTGACTGATTAAAGGTTTAAGGCAAATGTCCCAAAATTTGTGGTACCTATATTTGCAGGTAGAAATTATCATCTTTTATTTTACATCTGCAGGAAAATTGTGTTTACAGGCTCCATCATTATGGGTGGGCATACTGAAACTGGCACCTGCAGCTTATTTCTGTGAATGCAGGGAAGAGTTTGGAAACCTTTCCTAGAGCCTGTTTGTTTCTTAAGACACAGGTGGTGTCATGGCTTAATCTTATGGTTCACAGAATCAGTGCTTGAAAAAAGTATTGCTCCTGGAGTTGGATTTTGTTCCTTCTTTCTGGAATAAGCTTGGACTTCTTGTAGGTCCTGGTCCTGTGAGATGCTGCTTGCTGTGACTCACACAATTGAGAGTGTCTGGAACTGTGTCCTTCATAGAGTCCAAATACTGCGTCGGCTAAGTACAAATTGTGGGTTTGTGGTGTGTTTTCTTGTCTGTGGGTCCCACAGAAAGGGACTGAATATGTGGATTGCTATAAGTAAGGGTGAGGTGCTGGTTCAGGCCTCTGCATAGCAACAGATAAGCTCTGGGCTGGCTTATCTTCTCACAGAGAATTTACATTTGCTTTTCTTTGTCTCCTTTCTGACTTCTTTCAGCCTCAGCTTGTTTATTCCCATAAGTCATGTTCCCATCCTTGACTCTGCCCTTCTCTCTTGCATTACTCACTTGGCTTCCTCCCTACCTTCCCCCTTTGCCAGCTCCCTCCTTCACCCTCTGATCACCGAGCTGCTGCCACCATGTCTGAATCCTCCCCCAGACCATCTCCCCACTTCTCCTCTGCTCTCCTCTGTCAGGCACCTCCTTCATGTCAGGAGCTGACTCTCAGCTAATTATCTGGGTTGCTGATTAGCAGTTTGTGCGGGCAGAGCTGGCTGGGGCTTTTTGTTAAGGCTCTGAGCAAATGCCATTGCACAGTTCCTGCTGCTGGAAGCTGTCTTGCTGCTTTCCTGCTTGTACCCCTGTGGACTCTCCATAGCCAGGTGGATGGATGGAAATTGTGGCTCCAGAGGTTGTAAGTCCATTTGGATCCATGCTGCTTGTTCCATGTTTATTCCCCTTTGCTTCTTCGTGGCAGAGCAGAAGAGATGCACATCTGGATCTGCTGCATTGCTCAGTTCATCCTCTGGTTCTGCTTGTGACCCCTGAGAGAAGGAAAAGCAAAGCTGGAGGATGGTTTTTCATTATGGGGCTTTTTTGCATCTGCAGTGTTGCACTAGAAGGGTTGGTGGTGGCAACCCTGAGCTGTGAAACTTGGAGGAGCTCCTCCTGAACTGAGGGAGAACCACTAGTTTTCTCATTTGGAGCTGACAAAAAAAAAAAATTGGAAACTGCTTTCATAAGACCTGAACAGTCCATTCCTTTCCTCCTGGAAATCACCCAGCACATTGGGGGATATAAAAGTCACAGGCAGAAGAACAGAGGAGAACTCATTGGTTTGTGTGAGCTTAATATGTGAATGGTGCAAGCAGATGTGAGCAGTGTTGTTTGAATTTGAGGGGATTGGAGTGGTTTGCTGATCTGGGTGGACAGCAGACTGTTTGTATATTGTGCTGTCAAATTATTTTGAGTTTTTCTCACCAGTGGTATGGTGGAATGTACATCTGAGGTGCAAATAGAGAAAGTTGGAGGGTGCTGTGCATTGCTCTGATACACATTGCAAGAAATGGTTGATATATCAAATACCTGCCTGTATCTAAGGTGTAAAGACTCAGCAAGCTTGAAATTGCTGGAGACTCTGGTAGAAATTTACTGTTTTGCAGTGTTGAGTGAGTTATTCAGTCTGTGCTGCTTCTTGCTTGTCCCTTGTTCTTACACTGTCCTGTTCTGTCCCAGGAGCTCTGGACCACAGGGATGAGGAAGCCTCGGCGGAGGTGCCGGCAGCACTTGGAGGGGAGGCGTTCTCCCTCACCCTACAGCCTCAAGTGCTCCCCAACCCGAGAGACACTGACCTATGCCCAGGCCCAGCGGATCGTGGAGGTGGACATTGACGGGCGACTCCATCGCATCAGCATCTACGACCCCCTGAAACTCATCACCGAGGACGAGCTGACAGCCCAGGACATCACTGAGTGCAACAGCAACAAGGAGAACAGCGAGCAGCCCCTCTTCACTTCCAAATCTAAAAAGCACCTTCCAAAGGCAAGAAGAAGGAGTCCTGCTCCAAACATGCGCCAGGGATGTCTTTGCATTTGCCCCAGCCTAAATTCCGTGTGGTGGACTCCTTCAGCCAACCAGATGCTCCTCCCCTCCCTGCTGCCTACTACCGGTACATTGAAAAGCCTCCCGAGGACCTCGACGTAGAAGTGGAGTATGACATGGATGAGGAGGATCTGGCGTGGCTGGAGATGATCAATGAGAAGAGAAGGGCTGATGGTTATGGAGCAGTTTCTGCTGACACTTTTGAGCTGCTGGTGGATCGGTTGGAAAAGGAGTCGTACCTTGAGAGCCGCAACAATGGGGCTCAGCAGTCCCTCATCGATGAGGATGCCTTCTGCTGTGTCTGCATGGACGATGAGTGTCACAACAGCAATGTCATCCTGTTCTGTGACATTTGCAATCTGGCTGTTCACCAGGAGTGCTACGGTGTGCCCTATATCCCCGAGGGGCAGTGGCTTTGCCGCTGCTGTTTACAGTCCCCTTCTCGCCCTGTGGATTGTGTCCTTTGCCCAAACAAAGGGGGAGCCTTCAAGCAGACTAGTGATGGCCGCTGGGCTCACGTGGTCTGTGCCATCTGGATCCCAGAGGTCTGCTTTGCAAACACTGTGTTCCTGGAGCCCATCGAAGGGATCAATAATATCCCTCCAGCTCGCTGGAAGCTCACATGCTGTATCTGCAAACAGAAGGGCATGGGAGCTGCTATCCAGTGCCACAAGGTGAACTGTTACACTGCCTTCCATGTCACCTGTGCACAGAGAGCTGGACTCTTCATGAAGATTGAGCCCATGAGGGAGACCAGCATCAATGGCACGACGTTCACCGTGCGCAAGACTGCCTACTGTGAGAGTCACTCCCCGCCTGGGACAGTGAGAAGAGGGTCTCCAGCTGCTGGTGGTGATGGGCAGGAGGTCACTGTGAAGGAGGAGGGAGAGGAGGAAGCCAGTTCTGGCCCTCCCAAAGGGTCTGTGAAGAAGAACCAAGTGAAATTGAAGCAAAAAATCAAAAAGGAGCCTGGTGATGTGACCAAAGGGCGTTTGTCCATGCCCGTGGTGACCGTTGCACATATTCCCTCTTACAGGTGAGTGTTGCAGATTTAAGGAAGGGATTGGACAGCTGGAGCTGAACAGGGTCTGTTTTAAGTCCCTCTCATTATTGACCTTGGAAACACTGAATCTTCAGTCAAGGCTTAGCAGTAGCTGTGTTCAGAGTGCTCTGCAACATAACTTGTGGCTGGGTTTCTTCTGCCTGAGTATTACCATGGTTTTCTGGCTTTGCTGAGCAGCCATCCCAAGCTGTTGTGTAATGCAGACTCCATGGTGGTCCCTAAGGGCAAACACCCATCTGCTGTGAAGGTGTTTTTAAAATACTTCAGGCATTACAGCTTGGTAGGCAGGTAGGGGTCATCCCACTATTAAATGTTTTTAAATCTCATAGTTTCTTAATTCCTCCTTTTTATTATAGAGTATGTAAAACCTGACAGTCTTGCAAGCAGCTTTGAATTTGGCTGTGTATTTTTCCTCCCAGCTCTCCCTCTCACATAACTGGGTAGTGTTGAATTTTTGTTTTGGGTAGTGCTGAGTTTTTGTTTGGTGCCTTAGGAAGTGTGTTGATGTGTCACTGGTATTTTAACAGATAGGCTTTGGAAAACTGCTGATAAGGCACCTTGTGTAATCTAAGAATGGTAAGCAAAGGTTAAAATAGGTGATCTATTATCTTTGGAGCCATGTCAAGTTAGTTTCCCAGGCTCCAGCTTAATAACATCAAACTTAAATGACCCCCAGAAAGTTTTTGACACTGGAAGTAGTTCTGAAATCAATGCTTGGAGCTGAATTGATGTTTTCATACTTTAACTGTGCTGTGGCAAGTGCTTGCTGGAGCCCTCCAGTATGAAAAGTGGGCACATCTGTCTTCATGGTGAGGAGATCTCAGATCATCCCAGTTATTTGTACTTCACATTGTGCATTGACACAACACTGCAAAGCTTCACCATGAAACCCAAGGGTGTGCAAAGCCACGATTGCTTTGCACTTGGCTCCATGACCCTCTCTGCTTCCTTCAGGCTGAACAAGATCTGCAGTGGGCTCTCCCTGCAGAGGAAGAACCAGTTCATGCAGAGGCTGCACAACTACTGGCTGCTGAAGCGGCAGGCGAGGAACGGAGTGCCTCTGATCCGGCGGCTGCACTCCCACCTGCAGTCCCAGAGGAACGCCGAGCAGGTACTGCGTGCTCCCCAGATGGGAGGATACAGAGCTTGGGTTCCAGGAGGAGATGAGCTTAGCACATGGCTGGGGAGGGGAGTGAGAGTGAAAAGATCAGATTTAAGGCACTTTTGGTCTCCTCTTGGTGTGCTTGTGCTTGAAGAGCTGAGTTGGTGTATTAGTGGGATACCCATCATGCCACTGAAGTTGGTGTTGGTGAGACAGCAGGTAGTTTTTCCCCTGAGTCAGGAGACCCAGGGTTATGCAAGGGTGTGATGGACCCTTGGTGGACTGAGCTCTTAGATGAATGATAAAACCACATTCCTTGTGAGTGAGTAAAGAAAATGGGTGTTAACTCCAGAGTTATGGCCAAATTTCACTTCGGGTCATTCTTCCTGCATCTTCAACTTCTGTCCATCCCATGCACATTTAGACGTAATCATCGGCTCTGGGCTCTTTTGCTTCCTCTTTTGAGCTGGCAGCTGGAGTCACTCAATCTTGGTGCTATTAAGCAGCACTGCATCTTGCATGAGAAGTAGTTGGGGAAGTAATGAAGCAGTGGGACTCTACCCTCTAACTTAGCCTGGCAGAAGGTATTGTGTACAATGTGCAAGTATATTTTTACTGTAGTTGGAGGAATTGATAGGCTTTTGGTTTGCAAGAAGACTGCTCTGGGTGATAAATAAAAAAGTTATTCCCCACTCATCAGTGTGGAGCTTGGGAAAGTGCAGCATTTCCTCAGTGTATTTCATTGGCAATTTACCATGAGTAAGTTCTTAAAAACTAATGTCCTATTAATATATACCAATCAAGCAATTGTCCTCTTGGCAGTCATGTGAAAGAGTATGCACTTCAGGTATCTCATCCAAACCATTAAAATTCTACAGATTTAAGAGAGGAAGGATGATTGTGTTGTGAAGCCACTGAACTGTGTCTTGGAAGGTGTGAGCTCATCTCCCAGTGGTGGCCATGCTTGGCAAATGTCTTTCCATGGCTCTTATTTCTTATTGGTTACAAAGAATAAGAATAGCTCTTTTCACCCCTCCTTTTGATCACCTTCCCTTTAGACTGTAAATGCTTTGGGCTGCTGCTTCAATGCACAGAAAAATTCCCACCCTCTGTAATAAACTTGGATGCAAAAGCAGGGAGGGTGCAAATGAGCATGCACTGAAGTGTGTTCCCAGGGTGAAGCTGCAGTATAATTTGGGTTAATTTCACTAGATAAGGTAAAATCTAGAAAAGCTGCTTTTCTCTTTGTTAGACAGCTAAATGCTGGATGAAGGAGGGGACATGGTCTGAACAAGAGACAAGGCAATAAGAGGAAGACTCTGAGAGCAATTCACAGGGGATTCCTAGAAAAAAAAGGAAACACAGGAAGCCTGTTGTGTTTTTTTATCTCACCCCATCTCTATCTTGCAGAAGGAGCAGGATGAGAAGACCAGTGCAGTGAAGGAGGAGCTGAAGTACTGGCAAAAGCTCCGGCATGACTTGGAGAGAGCGCGGCTGCTCATCGAGCTCATCCGAAAGAGGGAAAAGCTCAAAAGGGAGCAGGTAGGAAGTTCTGACTGTCGAGTTGCTGCATTCAATTTCAGTCCCATGCAAGCACTCTGTGATGTAGGAGGTACAGGAAAAGCACTACAGTTTTTCTTGAGCTTTTTCCTCTTTTCATGGGTTCTGGCTGTTGGGTGTGCAGAGCCACCTCTCCCTGTGCCAGTCACGGGTTTGCACTGTGCAGCCTCTGCCCTCAGAACCAGGCTTGGGCTGCAGAGTGCTGGAAAAGTGTATTTGCATCATTAATAGTGGATTTGATTCCTGACCTACAGAACCCCTTCTATTTGTGGGCATGGACCAAGTGTTTTGCTGAGTAGAAGTTAGGTTTCCTTTCATGATGATTTCAGGAGTTTGGTAACACCTTCTCCAGAGAGAGGTCTAAATAACAATTCAGCTCTTAATTTCTAAAGCTAAAAATTTCTATGGTTTGTTCTCTTAGAAGAAAAAGTTGTAAGATGGAGACCATTTACTAAATTTTCCAATTTCCTCTTTGAGCTGTGTGCACATCTCCAGAGTTGCACCAGTTGCTTCCAATGTTTTCCAGCTTTGCCTGTGGAGGTTCTTTGCTGTCCTTACCTTGTTGGTCGCTGCATCCACAGCTGTGCTCTCTGGCTGGAATATCCTCAAGGATAGGTTCAGTGAGCCCATACATGTAGCCTCAGGCCTTGCCTGGGTGCTTTTAGGCTGTCTGCAGGGAGAGGGAAAGAAGCATTCTCTGTGATCATAGCTCCTCTGAGAGCAATTTTTTCATAGCCAGAAACTACCCACAGCTTTTCTGGAGTCCTCTTGATGGTTCATTTGCTGCATTGTCCTTGATTTACATCAGTGGCTCAGCCCTGCTTGCTGTGTGAACATATTTTAGGTAGGAGGATAAAATAAAAAACAACATTCTTGGGCTTTGTTTGCTTTTGATATCTTGATACAACCCTATCACAGTTGGTTAAATCCATAAAAACTTAGGGAAACTATGGTGTGCTTTCTAAAAGGATAAAATACCACAGAAAAGTGTATCTAGTTGGGCTGTATCCCAGCCCAGCTTTTAGGTGAGTGGGGAAGGATGCTCCAGAATCTTGCATCTATGGCTTTTTTCCTGTTTTGGGGGAAAAATGTGGTCTATCTATCTGTCTATATTCATTCTCTCACTGATGCTGTCTCATTGCTGAGCACATCAAATACAGTTTGCTTTGTGTAAACAGACTTGCTTACCTTTGTTATTGAAGTTTGATTTAATGACATAACAAGTGATTATAAGATCAAAGAAATGAAGATGTTAAAGGACAAAAAAATACTTTTATCCTGTTCCAGTCTTCTTTGAATAGATTTTCAGTGTAAGAGATTTTCAGTGCTACAACTTGTTTGCTTGAAATCAAACAGTATTAGAGACTTCCTAAAGAATATAAGAAACTGTGTTAGGAATTTGCAGACATCTAACCTCTGTTGTTTGGTTTCTGCCTTGAAGTCGGAGAGCTTATGTCTTAAATGTTGTTTTTGCTCTCTAGTCTAATTATGGATGTTGTTGTTCATGTAAATGCCTGCATACTTTTAATTTTTGTGTAATGTTCCTAATTGGTGTAAGAATGATATCTTGAGGCAGGGAGTTCTCCAGGATAATTTGGCAGGCGTGAGAAAAGCCTGTTCTGATTTTTAATTGTAGGATCTTTTAATTGCCTGGGGTTTCCTCTGGTTTTGACTTTGTGAGATTGAATAAACAGGAGGATATAAAGGATTGGACTGTGCCACTAGACTGGGCAGTGTACATCCTGCACATGGAGAGTGCAAGGTGTTTGCCAGAAATTCTGCAACAGTGCTGGCCTGAGGTTTTCACCACTGAGTAAAGCTGGGGGGATCATTCAGAAGAATCAGGAGGGAGACACCACTGACAGATCCTGTCCTCAGTGAGTGTCCTCATGGCTGTGTTCCCATTCCCAGGTCAAGGTGCAGCAGGCTGCCATGGAGCTGCAGCTGACCCCTTTCAATGTCCTGCTGCGCACAACCCTGGACCTGCTGCAGGAGAAGGATGCTGCCCAGATCTTCACAGAGCCTGTCAACCTGAACGAGGCAAGTCTCTTTCCTAGAGATGTTCCACGGGTTGTAGATGAGATATTGCTGGGCAGAAGCACAAACCACCTTGTCCCAAGCTGCTGGTGGATTAAAGAATGTCTCAAAAAGGACTCATGATGTGTGTATCCTTCCAGGACAAAAAAAGGGCATTTTTTTTCTGGAAGCTTTAGCACATCTTGGACAAGTAATGTTTTGCAGAGCCCGGGTGTGTCTGCCTTGCCTGAGTGACACAGAGATGAAGTTCTATTGCTGCCCCTTGCCAGTGGAAAGGGCGTTAAGAGTGCTTGTGCTGGGTGCGCTCTGGTTGGCTAGTAAATGGTTTTTGTAATTGTACAGGTTTTATATGTTTAGGTTCCAGATTACCTGGAATTCATTTCCAACCCAATGGATTTTTCCACCATGAGGCGGAAGCTGGAGTCCCACCTGTACCGAACCTTGGATGAGTTTGAGGAAGACTTTAACCTTATAGTTGCCAACTGCATGAGGTATAATGCTAAAGACACGATTTTCCACCGAGCAGCTGTCCGGCTCCGAGACCTCGGGGGAGCGATTTTGCGTCACGCGCGGCGCCAGGCCGAAAGCATCGGCTTTGACACTGGCGTGGGGATTCACCTGCCTGAGTCGCCCAAACCCCACGACTTTTACCGCTTTTCTTGGGAGGATGGTGAGAAATGATTGATGTTTTTTTCTCTCAGGCAGATTATAACTTTAGTTTTGAGCGTGTTGTTCAGCGTGCGTGGAAATCATAGCCATTGTGCATATGAGAATTTTCCTATCCATCTGTTTACCTAGGCACATATCTAACTCCTTTAAAACCTCAAAGAGTGAGATTTCAGGTGAGCTGGGCACTCTGAGCTAGGTGCAGCTTAGCTCCAGCACTCTTAGTGCATGTCTGTCTTGGAAGAGCCTTGTAAACTGCTCATGCTCTTTGATTTATGCCAGGAATGTGACACAAACTCACTGTTTTAAAGAGTGGTGCAAAGGTGGATCTGGGAATTTTTGCACTGGGGAAAGCTCATACATTTCATTGTAAACTGGGAAGATGTACAGCAGCTGGGTTAGATGGAGCTGGGAGGGGGTGATGGAGATCAAGGTACTGGGACCCAAGCAGTCCTAGCTGAGACTTTCCATTCCCACCACAACTTATCCATTCCCACAGCTCTCTTGAGATGCAGTTCCAAAGTTGAATAACTTGGTTAAACTTAGTACAGCCATCAAGCACGTAGAGTGTGCCATCTGGTTCCTAAATGTTGAAGCCCTCTTGGGTGCAGATGGACAGTCATTGTGAAATTTGCGTTGGTGTTCAGCAGCCTGTCCTGCTCCTGCTGATGCCAGCTCTCCAGCAGAGCCAGAGGAATGGCAAACAGGTTTTGTTTTGGCCACTTCTCTTTGTGGTCTGCTTTTGTCATTTAATCTGACAATGAAATAGGTTTCTGACGAGGGGCTAGGCTGAGAGCTGTTTTGTGTGAGGTGTAGACACACATCCTTTCACTGTTGCCTCTGGGAACTGAAGGACAATGCAAGTTGAATCAGCTGCTTTTTAGGCAAAGGAAGGAAGTCTGAGCTCCAAGATTATTGACTGCTAAATCCCCAGGCTAAAGCGATTGATTCATGCATAGCATCAAAGAGAATGAGGCCTGGCACTGGCCCCAGATTCATCTCCAAGAAGCCTTACTCCTTCCCTTCACTGTTCCATGTTTTCTGCTGCAGTGGATAACATCCTGGCCCCGGAGAACCGGGCTCACCTGTCCTTGGAGGCGCAGCTGAAGGAGCTGCTGGAGAAGCTGGACACGGTGAGCACCATGCGCTCCAGCGGTGCTCGCACGCGGCGCATCCGGCTGCTGCGGCGGGAGATCAACGCCCTGCGGCAGAAACTGGCCCAGCAGCAGAGCAAGGCCCTGCCCAACGGGGACACTGAGCCACAGGAGGGGCTGGAGACATCATCCAGGGAAGGGGATGAGGAAGAGGAGAAAGGTGAGCAGCAGGATTTTAACTCCAGCTCTCTAATGCATGTCAGCAGTCAAAACCTGCTGTTTCTCCTTTGACCTTAGCAAAAGAGGTTATTGGTAGTTTTGGGAATAACTTTCTAAAATGTTCAAGCAGATTCTTTATTCCTTTAACAGATGGTGCCAAGCTGCCGCAGCCTCCAACCCTGGAGCCCACAGGACCTGCACCCACCCTCTCAGAGCTGGACTCTATGCAGGACCCTCCAACTCTCAAACCCATCAGTGACAGCACGTCCCTGAACCAGCTGCAGAAGAGGATGGTGTCAGACAGGGAGCTCTTTGACAAGAAGGCTCTGCAGCAGGAGAACCAGGCTTTTCAACGCCTGCTGTCCAACAATGGCCTCAATGGCCTGGCCCTGCCCTCTGCAGACAGCCCTGCCAGTGCCTCCCTCAGCAGCGTGGGCAGGAGGACATCTGTCCTGTTTAAAAAAGCCAAGAATGGGGTGAAGCTGCAGAGGGGTCTGGAGTGCTCCCTGGAGAACGGGGAGGAGCACAGGCAGAGCGGGCAGCTCTCACCCTCCTGCCCTGATGGGGAGCGACAGGCACGGAAACGGCCCCAGAGCAGGACCTGCAGTGACAGCAGTGGAGAGAAGTCACCCAGGCAGGCAGGACAGAGAGGTAAGGAAGGGCTGGATGGGACACTCAGTGCAACAGCTGACATGGTGCTGTTGGGTCATAGGTTGTACTCGATGATCTCAGAGGTAATTTCTAATTGATTTTATGATTCTGTAGTTCTTGGGATTTCATTTCCTTCTGGAAACTGTGAGATGGGGCTGAGGAAGGGGAATTCCTGTGGCTGAGTGAAAACTGCATCCAAACTACACTCCTGGAACTGACTTTATGCTTAGGGGAGAACACAGTCCTTATGACTGAATGCACTTGGTGAAAGCTGCATCTCTTCACATGATTCTAAAACAGGACAGACAAGACATGTCCATTATGAGCTGCACTTCTCCACTGACTGTACGTGTTGGTTTTGATATCTTAGCTCAACTCTAGTCACCTCCATTTGAGACATTTAAAGGTACCAAGGTGAAGCTCAGGGGAGTCACAAATAATTCTGCTCTGGGCTTGGGGATGCTCTCAGGGGTCATTCCTTGTCATTCCCATTTGTCTCCTCTGCAGGAGTGACCAATGGCTTTGCAAAACATGCAGAGAGTGGCTCTGACTCTGAGTGCAGCTCTGCCCTGGGCAGTGGGCTGGTGTTTGAAGCCTGCAGGTGAGTGCCCCATGCAAAACTGTTCCTGGAACACCTTCTGTGTCTGGATTCATCTCTCTGGTTCTGTTCTTTGACTTCTTCATTTCAAACCCTGTTACTTGTGTATTGACTCTAAAAGACAAAAAGCTGCTGAGTTTTCATCCTGTCCTCTTAAGCTGCAGGTCCCAAAAGCAGTGCTTCATTTTTCAAGCAAGTGGGTGTGTGTTACACTTCCCTTTCTCAGTGCACATCCTCTCTGCTGATGCATGCCTTGCAGTTCTTGAGAAACAAAACTGGAAAAAACTTTGAATTCGAGTTTCAGTTCAGCACTGCAGGTAAAGCTGAACTTGTACCACCTACTAAATAGCTGTTTCCTTCCTCTCAGAAGTTTAAAAACAGAACTGGGCACTTCAAACATGACTGAACAGACTTAGAGCAAACACCTGACATCTTTTGATGTCTTGTGGATAACTTGTACAATTATTCTATTCAGGAACAGCTCTGTTTACTACTTTTTCTCCAGTCTTTCAGCACCAAAATCACTCACAATAGGTTGCCTATTAAAAAAACTGTAAAAGAAAAAGGATTTACAATATGTGAAAAAATGGTTGCTTGAGGTGGAAGTAGTCCATTTTCTGAAATGTTTGTAGTAATGGGGTGAAAGGATGTTCAGGATGTGGGCTGACAAAGTCCAGGAGGGCTGCTGTGTCACCTCTCAAGTCTCCACACAGTTGGTGTAGCTCATGCCAGCTCCAGGCATCATTGCAGCAGCTCTCAGGTGTGAAGTCTTCACTGGGCTCTTTCCTCATGTTTACAGCTTGGTTTCTGTGAGGTCTTTTCATGGCTCATGGGAAAGCTGGGATGGTGTCCAGTGTGCTTTCACCAGAAGAGAGCACATTTTGCTTAAGTATTCAATGTTCTTTTTATGTCAGTAATGGACCAGTGCAGTAATTTTTCAGTATTTTAAACAGATTCGGGGAATCCATTACCTTTGTTTTCAAGGACAGTCTGTTTTCTCCTAATGCCCTGCTTTTCCACATCTTCCTGACAGTGGTTTGATGCCTCCTAAGAGGAGTCGAGGGAAGCCAGCTCTTTCTCGGGTGCCCTTCTTGGAAGGTGTGAATGGAGACTCTGATTTCAGTGGCTCAGGTGAGAATTGCTGCTCAGCACCCCCTGCTCTGGGCCCACCTGAGCCAGGGGGAACACATCTCAAAGCACACCAGGAACCTGAAACTACCCAGGTTGGACCTGCCTGGGCATCATTACCAGCTTTATTACAGATTAGGTTATTGCATGAAAGGTTTTTTGTGCTTTCACCTCTCCTGGTTGCCTGAGCCTTGTGTCCCCTTGGAGGGATGCTTTCTGTAGGACTGCTGGGTAGAGCCATCTGATTTCACTGACTCAATTTGATGAACATTTCTGTATTGAAGAAAGCTAAGTGAAGCTAAATGCATGCACAGACCCATGATTTGGGGGACTGTGGCTTTATCTTAATGCTGAACATGACTGTACTGATAGAGCATGAAGAAGGCAGGACATCCCCTGTGGCCAGGCTGGAGCTTGGTACCTGCTAAATTTTATCATGAACACCCAATGCATATAGGTACAAACAATGAGTGATTTTCCATTTTGTCCTGTCAGTGTGTTTTAAATACTGCAGGAGTTCATCTGTTTTAGTTGATTGCCACTGAGACAATGAGGCCTGAGCTAGATGACAGTGTGGTTCCTTGTGTTTTCATAACCCTCTTGCTGCTAACAGCCTCCCAAGCTCTGTCTCTTGCTGTCCCTTAGGCAGGCCTCTCCTGATGTCCTTTGAGAGCCAGGCTGAGCTGGAGCCCCTGGAGCTCGTGTGGGCCAAGTGCCGTGGTTATCCCTCCTACCCTGCCTTGGTAAGTGCCCTCTGCCTCTCCCACAGCCTCAGCTTGCAGCTCAGATAGCCCAGAACACAGTGCTGTTGTGCAGTGTAACCAGACAGAAAAGGAAAACTTCCCAAAATAATGCAATGTGCCTTTTTGATATTTTTGTTTCTCCTTTGCACAGTGAATTTTCCCTGTGCTCATTGTTTCAGAGCTTTGCAGAGGATTCATAAAACATTGTTCTTTCATTGTCAGGGGTAGAGACTCTTTTCACTTTTGTCTGAGGCTAGTAACCAGTACTTTGGTGATGAGAAGACCTAAATTCTATAAATGCAGGCACCAGGTTCTGCTGCCTGCACATTTTCCTGTTTAGTGAGCACAGCTCCGTATGTAGGTGCCCAGCTGGCCCTGTCTACATCCTCTTGCAACAACCATATGTTTGATTTAAATATGAGCATATAGGCATGTGTTAGTCCCTTGAATGTTATTTCTTACTGTTTATCTGTCTTTGGATATTTGTCTGTTAATGCTATCAAAAAGGGCAGATTCTGCTGGAAGTGTGACCCTCATCCATGCTCTTACTCCAAGTGGGAGCCCAGAAGAGGGAACATCCATGGATCTGCTGGCCATCTTGGCCAGCCAAAGCATTTTTAGTTCTCCTCGTGGCTACAGCCAGAGTTAAACTGTGGCTTAGAATGGATTTAACCACTGAGACTGCCTCCAAAAAAAGCTTTTTTTATAGCAGCTTGCTGTGGTGGTCAAGTGTTTTAATAAATTCCACAGATGGCCAATGTCAAAGCCAATCTACTTTTCCAGGCCCTTAGGAGGTGAAGAACAGACTGATTATTGCAGCCACCCTCTGCTGTTTTCTTCTCCTCCTGTGCTGACATAGCACAAACATGGACATTTCTGCTTTATATGGGGAGAATTGATGCATCTGTTGTGATTTATCCTCAAAATTACTGTAGTCTATGTTCCCCTGGCTTGATGGAGCCAGCACTGCTTGTCAACTCTCTCAAAATATTGGACCTGATTCTTATCTAATTTGGTGTAAATCTGAAAAATGGCAGCTGAGTGGTTCCAGAATGAAGCTGTTGTGAAATCAGGTTTTGCCTGTGGAGTGCAGCAGGACCATTGCATTTATTGCATGAGTTTGGAGTGAGGGAGGGAGGGAAATCCTTTGCTGAACACAATAATGCTGAGTTTGTACTGAATTTCCCATTGGTGTAAATCATCTACAGCCACACAGAACTGCACACTTACATCCTTTCCCTTTTTTAAGATGAGGTGCCTGGATTTTGGCCTGACTGGTTTCCCTCCCACAGGGGAAACCTCAAGGACAAAAATTCTTTAGAAAGAGACACTGAAACAAAACAAGCAATTCTGCCTACCCACCCAAAGTAGACTTCTTTGTCTAGCTTGGATAACCTGAAACAACAGAAAAAATAATGCATTTTCTTGATTGCTTGGAAGGGTTTTGTGCTAAATGTCCTCTCCCTGTGTCCCCAGATAATTGACCCCAAGATGCCACGTGAGGGTTTGCTCCACAATGGAGTCCCCATCCCAGTACCACCCATGGATGTGTTGAAGCTGGGGGAGCAGAGGCAGACAGAGGCAGGAGAAAAGCTCTTCCTTGTCCTTTTCTTTGACAACAAGAGAACCTGGTGAGTGTGTGCAGACAGGGCTGTGGGGAGTGCTGTTGTGGAGAGGGAAGGTTCAACATAATCTTTGGGATGTGGGAGCATACAGGGATTGTGATGATGTTACATGTGAATTGGGGAATTTAAACATGCAGCAGTCAGGAGGAGTCTAAAAAAGGAAGACAGCCTGCTTTTCCTGACCCAAAACCAAAGCATCTGACAGTTCTACTTCCACAGTGAACAGTCCAGCATCCTTCACCCAGAGCTCACATCACCACAAAAATACTGAGGCATATGAAGAACCAATTTGCAGCAAATTACAGAGAGCATTTGACTTCAAAACACCGACAGCCTGTTCCAATGCTGCACAAAAGATTTGCCAAAAATTTCCAGGCTAACACTTTCAAAATGGTGGGTTTATTTCATATTTAGACTAGGCTGATTTTTCAGAGGTGCTGAGCACCAACAGTTTTCAAATCAAGATCTTTCTTTAGGATGGAAAATGTAGGTGGTAAGCACATAGGTTCAAAGCAGGAAAAATACCTCAAGGCCTTTTGTTGTGCTTCAGACAGGATGAATCTGCTGATTTTAGCATTAGTTGCTGACCATGCTCACGTGGTAACAGTCAACCAGCCAGGTGTAATAAAGCACAAACCAGTGAAGGGTCTTAAAATCACCAATAAATCTTTGAAATGCACAAGGGTGGTCCCAGGGCTGGAGGGAAGATAGAACAGAACAGTGAGGTAGAGCAGCAGTTCCCCTTACATTTGGGGGTGCTGCAGTGTTTGATGGAGTCTAAGGAGATGGAGAGAAGGGACAAAAAAGGAAAAGTATTTGCCATGTGCTTGGGAAGTTGGGATAGCTTTAACATCACTTGATGAGGGTGTCTGTGTCCTCTGGGTAAAAGAGGTGTCAGGAGACAAGCTCCTGAGGCTTTTTATTAGTGCAGTGTTCCACTGTTCCTGATTACAGGAAGCACTTGATAAAGAATATGTTCTTCAAAGAGAGATTAATGATTTTTAGCAGCAAATCAATGGCACTGCCATGCTTCATGTTGCTGTAGTCATCAGTTTTCAAAAACCTAAATTCAGGGTTGTAATTGAAACTACCTTCCCCATAAAAGCAAACATTTCCTTGGCTTTGCCCTGCTCTTGTTGAATACAAGCTCTCCTGCATGTTTACACTCTGAAGTGGCCACTCAGAGCCTTGTTTGTAGTTTGTGGGGAGCTAAGGTGCCTCAGGAAAGCATTAAAAACCCTTCTTGGAGTCAGATCCCATTTTGATTGACTTCAGTGATGCTGCAGAAGGGTCACAGAGACTGAAATTGTCACCTTTGTGGGGAAGGTAAGCTGAGCTGCCCTGGGTTGCCCATGTTGGCTGGGTGGGAGATGCATTGAGCTGTGCCAGCAGAGGCTGAGGTGGAGCTCCAAGGGGCTGGATGTCATTAGGAGAGGTGGGTGACACATTTCTCAGTGTCCAGTTAACCTGGACAAATGATTACGCAGTAAAAGCTTGCTATAGACAAGACATTTGCAGTATAAATCATCCATTGGGGTCACCCCTGGGCTTGGGATGTGTCAGCTGGAAGTTGCCTGGTTCTGGATGATACTCAGATAGTTGTAACCCACCTAAACTAATGTTTACAACTTCTTGGAACAAGACTGAGCTTTCTTGGGGATAAAAACTGACTTTCCACCATGGAAATTCCTGTATTTGCTGCTCTGTGAAACAGGAGTTTCTGAGTTTCTCCTGAGTTCCAAGGAGCACTGAAAGCCTTGAGTAAGGACCCCAAGGAGAGAGAAGGCTGTGCTCAGAAGGCATTTTGGCTGCAGGTGGTTCTTCTATGTCAAATGCAGAGATTTAAACATTGGTAGCATTATTGTGGGGCATTAATGATAAATATGAGTGTATTAATGGTAAATAAATATGAGTGTAGCTGCTGCTGGGGAGGAGGTGACAGGTCTTTTCACTCCTCTCTGCTGCAGGCAGTGGCTGCCTAGGAACAAAGTGTTTCCCCTGGGTGTGGATGACACTGTGGACAAGCTGAAGATGATGGAAGGACGCAAAACCAGCATCCGCAAGTCGGTGCAGGTGGCCTACGACAGAGCCATGATCCACCTGAGCCGAGTGCAGGGGGACAATCCCTTCCTCCCTGCCACCTACCTGTGAGGGACTGCTGGGCCAAAGCCTCCTGTTCCTCCACACCTCACTGCACTGCCTGAGTGGAGCATCTCCAGCAGCTGTCAGCACTCCTCAGAGTACCCTGAAATGTGCCAAAAAAACCTTGTCCAGCTTCTTTCTGAATGTGTTTTGCTGAAGAGCTGGCAGGAGATGAAATGTAGTCTACAGGGAGTAAGGTAGGTAGGAGAAGCTGACAGTGACAGGAGCTAAGGTGAGTTGCTGCAGTGAGCAGAGCACACAGCACTTGGATGTTTGGACCTCATGTATCATCCCCTGCCCTGCCTCCCCTGGGCTGCCAGGGGTTTGAGTTGTCAGCCAGTCCCAGGTAATTCCTGGGAACCTGGTACCACCAGGCTTCTTTACAGAAATCCCAGCTGGACTTTCTTGTGCCAAATTTACCCTAACCATCATTGGCCTTTTCATTTTTCTTTAAAAGACATTGTCCTATCACATAAAAACCCCAGAAAATCGTAGCTGGGAGTTCTGATTGTGATTTTCCTGCCTACGTACATCGTGTTTTCATGTTTAGGTTTCTCTCATTGCATTTAGAAAAGATTGAGATTTCAGTAACCTTTCCCCCCCTGCAGTTACATGCACAGATGCACAGAGCTTTAAAGATGAAAATCACATTACCTGATCTGTGTCTATATGTATGTCCTAGAAATTTATTTTGTAGTTTCACATTTCAGTTCTCATTACTGCTTGTTGCAGTAACATTTCATATCATGACTTAGCACAGTATCTAAGGAAAGATAACTTCCTTTTTTTAAGAAGTAACTTTGGAGGTGTCTAATGAGCTGGAGCAGCTCTGCAGGCACTGAGGTTGATCAGGGTTGGAGGGAGATGCATCTTTTGTGTTGGTTTATGCACATTTGGTGTAAGGCTCCTCTTCCTTTTTTCCCCCCTTTTCTGTCTCCCTGTTTTCCTGTGACACATTTTGGACTGAAGCCAAGCACTGACCAGAGCACACAACCCTTCTGCTGTTTCACCTTCTCCCACACATGCACATCCTTCCCTGGTGTGTGGGTCTCCAGTGTTGTCATCCAAGGAAACCCAGACAATCCCTGTTGTTTTGGGTTTGCATTGCAAAAAAAAAAAAAAAAAAGAAAAACGGGGACAAACTGATGTTTGGAAACTTGGTGACTAAATCTTTTCTATTAGCCAAGGACTTTATGGTTTCTCTGATCTCTTCTGTTGCATATCCCTCTTTGCTTTCCCATTTTAAAGAGCCAAAGGTGCAAAGCAAGATTGTAGATTGAATATCATCATTTTGCTTTTTAACTCAGTATTTTTTTATTATTTTTAACTTTTTCATACTGAAGAGAATGTGGAGTCAATAATAATAATAATATAATAATAATTAATGATAATGAATAGTAGGGAGTAATCACTGCCATTTCTACTTGCTCTACTTTTTTAAAATACCACTTCTTATACATTGGGGCATGGAACTGCATTTGAAGGAATTTTAAGATTCCTGTAAAATATAGAGATGGGGCATAGGAGTTTGTAAAAATATTAATAGTGACAATAATGCCCATGGAGTGTGGCTAGGGAAGGATGTTGTGTATATAGTTGTAAAATGTTCTAAATTATTTAGACCTATTGTCACCATTCTTGGAGTCCTCAGTTGTGTTGCTGGGTCTTTTATATGCACACAGTGTAATTTATTTAAAGGAACATACACTTTTCCAGGTGGTAGCTCAGCTGTGGACTAGTGACCTGTGTATATGTTTTAAGGTCTTGGGAGTTGGTCTTTTATTATTTTTTTTTTCCGTTTTGTTTGGTTTTTAAATGATTTTAGAATTTGGATTGGTTGATATACTGTTGTTGCTACAGAACCTAAATGTTACTGTCAGTCTGCTGTAAAGCACAGATTGCTCTATTTATTGTAGAAAGTGAGTTTATTTGCTTTCTAGAATTGTTTATATCAGATGGTATAAGAGAAGTAATAAGAAAATCTATGCTTGTAAAGAAAAAAAAAGCTAATTTTACCTACTATAATTTGACTGTCTGAGACTATATTTTCTCTCTGAGAAATAAATGTTCTAATGTATGGAAAAAACCCAAAAAACAACAAACCACCACCTTCATAAAGAGTTCTTCTTGCTAATTTTGTCCTGAAATCCAGAACTTACCGTAATGACTTTTAATCATCCCAGTGGTCCCAGCTGCAAGGTGGGAAGAGCCACGACAGGGAAGTGACACAGGGACAGCTTTCTTGTCCTGCCTGGAGCATCTCCAGTGAGTGAGCTTGTTCCCTGGGCAGTGGGTGACACAGCTGGGTGCTGCATGGAAAGGTCTCACCTTGCGCTGGTGGGGTATGCTGGGGGTTTTTTGTGTGTTTTGATGGTTTTTTGTAATTTTTTATTTTGGTTTTTTAATTCATGTTAAACTAGGGACCACCACGTCCGTCTCTGAGAGAAAAACAACAAAAGGCACACACAAACATGAAGTCCAAATGCCTGAGAAAAATAACTCCACCTTAGGAAAGTGATTTCTTGAGATATTGTTTGGAGTTTTATTGGCAACAAGGTTCTGCCTGTCACATGCTTGGCCCCAGCCTCCCTCCTGCTGCTTTCTCCCCACTGGGAACAGCAAGGCAAAGAGGAGGCACTGGGAGCCTCCACCCCTGCCAGGAAAGCCCTCATGGCCCAGCAGGAGTGCTGGCAGAAACCCAGGGTGGCCCAAGTCCATCCCTTCACACCCTCCCAAATCCAGCCCTTGGCACACGACAGATGTTCTGACCCTGGAGGAAAATGGCTCCTTAAACCATCCCAGCTGGTTTGACTGAACAGCACCACAGCAGGGCCAGCCCAGTGTGTCCCCAGGGATGCTGTGGGGGACAGCCCTGGCGAGCTGCACTGCCTGCTGGGACAGCCACTCCTGGACCAGGATGGTTCCTGCTGGAGTCCTGCCCTGCAGAGCCCAGGGAGGCACTGCCAGCACTGATACCCTGTTTGTCCAACACAGCTCTCCCTTGGTCCCCTGGGAGTTCCCATCTCCTCTCATTGCCCAACCCCTCCCTGCAAGGGAAGCCTCGAGATGTGTATTCCTATCACACCTTGGGGCAGAAATACCTGCAGCTCTGGAACCTCCAGAGGGGTTCAAAACCCTGTAACACCACAGCCAGGCATCCTTCTCAGGCGTGGAGAGGATGGGGACAATAAGGGGTTCATGTTATAAATATAAAATCTGCTACAAAGAGAAGACATATATTGTACATCTTTGACCCATATACACAAGAACACAATATACACAGAACGCCTCGGAGGAGTGGGGACTTTGTAAGGAGGTTTTTGGGAGATGTTGCTCCCCTACCAGCACCCCCTCTGTGCCTTCCCCACACTCAGGATGGGGCTGTACTCACAGAACATCAGTCACCTAAAGTTCCACCGAGCTGGCACGCCTCACTGCAGGTGTGTGTGGATGGAGTGGTCGTGGCCCCCATCGTGCCTGCCCCGCTGCCCTGGGGGAGAGGTAGGCGAACAGCATGGAGACAAGGAGGGAGGGCAGGCACGAGGGACTCTCTTGTGAACCCACAGAGTGCTTGGGGGTCTCTGGACCCTCGGAGCGAAGGTAGGCCCTGAGAGAAACTTCTTGCCCTGCCACCCTCGCGGGGAAGGATTCTGCGGCCAGGCAGGTCTCTGATAAGGCATTTTCATCTGGGAGTTGGCGCAAACAGTGTCAGAAGAGAGGAGGAGCAGATGGGCAGAGCACGTGGTGCAGGGCAACAGGAGGCAGCGAAGCCAAAGTGGTCCCAGCCAGACAAGCCCAGGACAGGGAGTGGAGAGGACAGGAGGGCTTCGTCTCCGGCTCAGTTTATCTGTAAAGCTTCCCCCGTGTTCTCCCTCAGCCCCTTGAAGCCTCCCTTCCTGGCGTGAGCCACCAGCACGGAGTGAAATACTGAGAGTCATCAAAATGGCACATCCAGGCGCATGGAGAGGCAGACAGGCACACGTTCAGAGTTAAGACAAGAGTCCAGGTGAGCTTTGTACAGCGAGGAGCAGCTCCTGGCTGGAGTGTCCGAGGACTTGGGATGACAGAAATGCCACAGTGATCAGATCGGGCCAGGACAGGGGTGGGCACGGGAGAGAGGAGCCAGTCTGGGCACCTATCGGCGGTAATGGTTTGGGGCATCTGCAAACATGTACTTGAGTCTGTAGGCTTCAGCCAGCAGCAGCCCAATCTCTTCGTTACCCCAGTGTATCGTGGGCAGGTTTTGTAGCAACATCAGAAGGCCCTGGAAGAGGGGAAGATGCTTGGTTTGGAGAGGCTGAAGGCAGAGCAGAGATCCACAGCCGGCCTGACCAGTGGCAGCAGTGCTCAGGAACTTTTGCTCACCACAGGTCTGAAAGGCTCAGGGACAGCATTAAGATGTGCTTGTGTCTAGATCTGAACCAGTGAAGCACCCCCAAGCCCTTGAAATAAAGGGTGCTATTTCAGGGTTACAGCTGGACAACAGAGGGAAAACACTGGTCAGAGCTGGAATGTGATGTTGGAACCCTCCAACAGCTCAGTTCTCTATCCTTACCACTGAAGGCTCAAAAGTTACTTTCAGGCAAAGCTCCTGAGATGACCTTGGAGCTCCCTGAGGTCACAGCTGTCTATGTCCATGCTGGGCTCCCAACCAGAGCAATGCCCTCCCCTCCACACCCAGGGAATCACCCCCAACCTCAGGGTCTTACTTGGAAGTCTTCCTCATCCAGGATCTCCTTCCGCCACTTGATCAAGAAGGCAGCGCAGACATACAGATGGAAATGGGAGAATCCCTCTGGCTCTGACTGTGGACAGCAAAACTCTGGGTCACCTCCTGCAGCTCAGCTGGAGAATGACTTCCCCAGACACAGATGTCCTGCTGGGCCACCCATCACCCAGTGGCTATAAACATCCTGGGGCCACACTGCTTTGTTTCCCCCAGCTCCCCAGCTGGTGCCAGGAGGCAGCCAGGAGGCACCCCCCTCCTTGGGGACAGGGACACAGGTGACAGTGACAGCAGGGAGGTCAGAGGAGCCTGCCTACCTGGTAGGTGTCCCAGAGGCGGATGGTGCAGCGCAGCGGCAGCTCCCTCATGAGCAGGTTGTTCATCCAGCGAAAGGCAAACTGCAGGTACTCGACCTCGTACTTCCTAAAGTGATTATGTACCTGCTCTGAAACAGCACATTTCACTTACACACCTGGGGGTCACAGTGCCCCAGCTCCTGCACATGATCACAGCACAGTGCCTTTCACACACAGTCAGGCTGAGACCTTTTCCTCCCAAACTCCTCACCCTGTGGTGTCACCAGGAGGTTTCTGGCTGACCCTGCACTGCCCTGGGTCCATGAGTGTTGTAAGAAGTGTCTATCCCTGCCCTGGAGTTCTCACAAAGGAGGCCTCCCTCTGCTGTGACAAACCTGAGCACATTCCCGTGTCACCTACCATCGATCCTGCTGACCAGCTCCTCCAGGGCTTTGACTTTCTTCTGGATCCCTGGCTGTGCAAAGGTGTAGTTGTCCTGTGGGGAGAAGCTCTGAGTCAGAAGCAGCAGCTTTAACAACAGCTCGGAATGATCAAACCCAGATCAGCAGTTGGACAGGGAGATGAGATTATCATGAGACTAAGGAGACAGGGCTGCTGAGCACCAGGATGGTCTGCCTGCAGTGAATTCCCTGCTCAGGACAAGGCCATCTGGACAGCCACAGCACCCATCTCCCCAGCACTGAACTGACAGATTTAGCTCAGTGAAGGAGCAAAATCTCCCTAATGCTGGAGCATGCAGAACACTCAGCCAGACAGGGAGGGGAGACAACCCTGCCCCAGTGAGAGCAGAGGAATTCCCATGGCCCCAGAGGCTCACCTGTATCCCATCCAGCAGCTTGCTCATGCACCAAAAGCTGTCGGCTTCGATGCTCCGTAAAACATCCTGTGACAGGTTTGTCACATCAAAGTTTTCCACATCCTCCTCTGCAAAATGGAGAGGGAAGAGCATCAGGGAGATGGGGGACACCAGGGACATGGGACAAACCCAGGGGCTTTATCAAGCCTAAGCATTTCAAGAGGCACTGCAACACTCCCTGTGTGTTAGGGGTGTGCCTGGCACAGGTCACAGCAGCCATGCACTCACTTACTTCTCCAACTCAGCTGAAGAACCCCAAAAGACTTGTTGGCCATGCCCTGAACCCACTGCAGCTCCCCAGAGAACCACAGGAGGGACCCCACAGAGCTTCTGTCACCTTCTGGGACAAGGGCTGTGCAGGGACAAAGCTCTGGCACATTGGAACCCCTTTGGCCAGGGCACACCTGCCCTGGGGAACAGCAGGTCTGTGCCAGCTGGGAGCACCACAGGGAGAACTGGGAAACCTTCACTGCTGCCAGAAACCAGGGCAGGAGACACTGCTCTGGGCTTGGGGCAGCACAAGGGAGCTGCCAGTTGCTGCTCCCAGCTGGATTCATCAGCACCATCCCAGGACCAAAGCACAACAGACACACCCAGCCCAGAGGCTGCCAGCTTTGAGAGCCCAAGAGGAAGAATTGCCAAAGCTTCAGGAACCTCTACAGGAGAGGTTCAGAACCCTCAGGCATAGCTGCAAGGACCCAAAAGCAAGCAAACATCTTCCTGGGCAGCAAAAAAGGCACTGAGTTCAATCCAGCACAGGGACAGCTATGCCATGTGGCAGGGAGAGGGCTCAGCTTCCTGGGGTTTCCCCTCTGCTGGAGCCCAGCTGGCAGGAGGAGCTCCTGCAAAGACAAGCAGCCCCATGCATGGAAGAGCCTTGGCGTGGGGGAAGCAGAGATTTTGGCTTCAGAGCAGCTCCCTTGTTGCCTAGGTCCCTCACTGTGCACAGCCCTACTTCCAACCCAATAAAACAATCCTGAGCAAGTGGCCTCAGCCAGGACTGAATGCCATGGATGCTGCTCAGGCCACAGGAGAAGCCTCTCAAAAGGAACCTGCTCAGATCTGAACTGCTCTTCACCTCCCACAAAAGGGAATCCACATTTGGTGCCTTCTCCTTCAGGCTGTGAGGACCAACAGCCCTTCCTAGGGATCAACCCTGACCACATGGCTACCCCAGTGGCAAGCAAGGTGGCTCAGCTCTTCATGATGTCCTCAGCAGAGCCAGGTCAGTGTCAGTTTACAAAGCCTTGACAGTGGAAGGCTTTCACTCACTTCAACTTTTGGATCAGACCTTAAAAATATTTGTTCAACAGGATTTCTGTCACTAATACAGTCTTATAAATTCCTTTTTCATTCTATTTACAGTGCAAACTAAGAGCCTTTAAACACAGGGATTATGACATCCCAGCATTAATGTCAACTGCCAAAACCAGCTAGAGCCAGAGAAAGAATAAAAATCCTGTGTGTGGAAAGGACTTGATCTCCAGTTAAAAGCAAGCAGCTGACAAGAAATCCAGAAACAGCAGGGAGAAGTCAGTTTGCTTTCTGAAACTCTCAGTTTGAGAAACACACCTGTACTAGCAGCAAGGGAGGGAATCTTTGTTTAAATAGTTTATTTTACATTCTCAGCAGGGTCTCTTTACACTTCACTCATCCCTCCTGGAGCAAGAACTGTCTCCCAAGTCCAGCTTTGAAAGCAAGACTTTCCTCCAACTCTGTGTATCAGAGTTTTGCCTGGACTCCCTCAGTGCCTGAAAGATCCCATTCTCCTTCAAGCTGTTAAGTTTTGAGGTTGTTAAGTACACACAAATGCAACTTCTGTGGGGCCCAGCAAAATGATGAAACTGAAGTCAATTCAGCCAAGGAGCAGAGACACAACAAGTCAAAACACAACTCCAGCCTGGCCCAGGCACTCTGAAGGAAGAGCACACCATTCCCTCCTCCAGCAAGGCAAGTTCTCCTATGCCAGCATTTCACATCACTCCAAACCCCATGGCAGGAGTGCTTGTAGCATCAAGTGTCACTTACCAACGTGCTCAGAGAGGAACACAACAAAGAACGGGGTGACCAGGTCATTGATGCCCTGCACATAGCCGCTGGCGGGGTGGCGAATGGCCCAGATAAACAGGATTCTCTCAAAAATCTAGGGAAGAACGAGGGAAAGCAGGAACCTGCATTAGCCATGCACAAAGGGAAGGCAGGAAAGCATAACTGCTAAGCTCAGGGAGTGCAGACCATGCACTGAAAGGCTTTTCTGTAGCAGAAAGGTAATGTTAGAAGCATAAAAGTCCTAGGAGAGACTCCTGGGTGATCCACAGATCCCTCACAGGCCAGCCCACTCTTCAGACAAGACAGCCCAGGCTCCTCATCAAATCCTTTGCCTGAAGAAATGCAGACCCAACTTTTCAAGATCCAGATAGCTTAATATCCACAGGACAGGGCTGCCTCTTGGCAGAGCAGCCTCCTTGGCTGCACATCAGGTGGAAAGATGAGGTATCAGCACAGGACTTCCAGAAAAACACCACAGAGCAGCCTCCCTCACAACAACCAACATTCCCAGAGTGCCCCAACCCCCTGAACACCATGCTCTGACACACCACAAACACACACTGAGCTTGTTTCCAGAGAGGACAGGTGCCCACACCTCCTGGCCACCTCTCAAACCCATCCCTGCCCAGGTTGCTCACATAAAAGAGGTTTTGAAGCAGAACAGAACTATCCTGTGTTCTGGTTCAAAAGCCTCCAGTTTGTTTCAAAACAAAAGCTCCAGGTCTTTTACCAACTCTTTGCTACATCTTGCCAAAGAAAAGATCATGTCATAACCTCCATGTTCCATGTCTTTCAGAAACATGGGACAAGACCAGACGGCTCCAGGAGGTATTTGCATCAGGAGCTGTCAGGCAGGGAAGTTTCCCCACCAAGTTAACTCACTAGCAGCAGTGCTGGCCTCACTCCACACACACATGCCATGGCAAATGTGGGGCAGGAGCTTCACCCCTCCTTACCTCCTGGACGAGTGGCTGCTGGAAGAGGGGAATGAGTGGGTTGGTCCTTGGAATGTCAATGTGAATCTGGAAAAGAGGGTGGGTTACACACACCAGCTGTGCTTCCCCGAGGCACAATAACTCATCACAGGCTAACAGAAAGGAATCCACCATCAGTGTCCCCCCAGGCAAGAGCTGACAAGCACAGTGAGGGCTACAGATGACAGCTGCACTGAGCAAATCATCCTCAGTTTTACCTCCAATCTGCTCTGCTCAGGTGTAGGCAGGTAGAGCTGCAAAAGAGTTGAGCTCTGAAATTTATTATCAATTTAGGAAAAGCTTTAACTAACAAGGACAGAACCATGGTGCCTTTTCTGTAAGAGAGAAGACTCCTCCTAGCTACAGCTAGAGCAAGTCCTGGCATGACCTACAGGGATGAGCAGGAAGAGAGAGGAAAGGGCTATACCCAAAGCAGAAAGGCAGGCAGAGGTTCCTACCTGTCTGTAGGTGTCCTGGTGGTGCTCCTCATTCCGGGAGTCGTAGTACTGCTGGATGAAGCCGAAGTACTCCTCCCTTTTCCTCTGCAGGGTCAGCTTCCTGCGCTCCGAGTTGGCAGGGAGATAGCCCTGCAGTGGGAGAACTCAGCTCAGGGCAGAGCCTCCTTCCTCACCACCCCCTGAAATCCTGCCAGCTGTGCACCCAGAAACATCTGCCACACAGCTCAGCAGCTGGGGAAGGAGCTTTCATGGAATTTGGCTTTCCCAGCCCCTGATTCTTGGAGTAACCCAACTTCACTGGATTCAGTTTTCCAGAAGAGACTGAACCTCCCATTCCCCATATCAATCTGGGCTTTGAGCTCAAAGCGGATGCAGCAATAACACTCCCTGACCAAAAACCCCTACAGCTGCCCTGCAAGCTGGGCACTGATAGCACACAAGCAAAGCTGTTGTGTGACACACAGAGGTGTTGGAGCACATGTCCCTGGGGTGGCACAATCCCCCAAACCCCAGTGTCACAGCCCTGGGTACTTACTGAGAGCAGGCGCCACGTCACAGGCCGCACCTCTCTGGGCACACCAGGCCAGCTGCATTTTCTCAGCTCATCTGCAAACGGACAGTGGTGGCAATGGATTAGATCCTAGGCACGTCCAGGCACCACTACACCTAGAAGGAGAGGAAAGCCCAGTCTGCTCCTGCAGGCTCTGGACACACTGAGCCTCCAGGAAGGCTCCCACATCAGCAATGACTGGGGATGTGGGTCTGCTGCAAGAAGAGATGATTTCAGCCCAGCTTGGGCACAGAACTGGGAGCTGCAGGTGCCAGAACCTCAGTTCTCATGCAGAACCCAACAGCCCCCAGTGATCCCAACCATCCTGTGCAAGATGGAGAATGATTAGGGGCAGACAGGGAGTGGTTGGAGGACATCACCATCTGCCAACAGAGCGATTCCTGCAAACACTCCACCTGGTACAAGTGCAGGCAGTAATTTTTTCCACCCTGAAGAACACCTGATGCAGGCAGCAGATCCCCTCAGCCTTCCCCTGCCCTCCCAGGCACCCTCATTTTGCCCCACTCACCCAGGTCGGTGTTGTGGCTGGAGAGGAGCTGCCGGAACTTCTCCAGGCGTGTCTTCTCCCTCACGGTCATGGGAGGAGCCCCAGAGGCATTTTGGTCAGAGATTCGAGCCACAAGTGGAATGACAGGCCGGAGGGGAAGGGACTGCTGCTTCTGCAGGGGGCTCCTCACACAGGCCTCCTCTGCAAGGACCAGATGCTGCACTGAGGTGGGGAAGGAGTTTCCATCTCTCCAACCCCACCTCACTCCTCCAGCCACTGTCAGACACTGCAGATTTCACCCTTCTGTTCCTCAGCACCACTGAACAACATCACTGGCCCACTCAGATGGATCAGCTGCTTCACAGGCAGCTGTTGTGGCTCTCCCAACACTTCTCCCCATTTCTGCCTCCCTTTCCTCCTCCTGCATCCAGACACCTGGCTGCAAGTGGATCAGACTTCCCTCTGCACGTGGGAAGCCATGGGCAGGACACAGGAGACAAGGCAGAACTGACCTTCAGATGTGCTCTGCTCTCCAGTGATCCAAACACCAATCAAGCTAATTGCTAGTGCAGAGAGAGGAGCTGATGGGCTGCCAGTGCCACCTCCTGGGGCACTCTGCACTCTCACAGGCAGACAAGGCAGGAGTGAACAGAGGCTGCTGCTGCCCAATTCCCTGCCCAAGATGTGGTGTCAACAAGACCTCACCCAGACCTTTGCTAAGAGCAGCACACCAAGCCACAGAGGAAGCAGACAGTGAGCAAGTCCCAGCAAGAACTTAACAGATGACTTAGCACCCGGAACTTGGAATACTCTGGGACAGACATGCCTGTATGCAGAATATTGAGCAGCTGAGGACACTGAAGCATTAAAGCCAGGCCTCCAAAAATGGCTCCTTGGAGTACAGGATACTAAAAGGAAGAAAAAGCCTCTCTTGTGCTTACAGGCTGTGTCACATCCTCTTGCCCATACCCTATGAGCAGCAACAAACAGTTGAGTTCAGTGGTCAAGTAGGAGAGCACTGGAGCAGGAGGCTGCTCCTGGAGATGGCTCTTACCAGAAGTCCTGGAGAGCTGTGCCTCGCTGCTGGACTTGATGACCTTGCAGTGGGTGGGAAGGTCCCCGAGGGCAGGCTGGCACCGCTCAGGCTTCACCCGCAGCTTGCTGTGGTTCTCCAAAACCTGTGCTGCCGTGGCCTTGGCCACTTTAGAGTTCAGAGTTTGCAAAGAGGACGAGGAGGAGGAGGAGAAGTCCTCATCTTCGTCATCGCCGATGTCCCAGGCGTCGCTGGTACTGCGGGCAAACTCGTGGAAGCTGGAGGCCTTCTTGCTCTTCATGGGCAGCCCAGGGGCCTTGGAGCGATCCTTGATGAAGCTGCAAGCCAGAGAGGAACAGCATCAGAGCCATGCTGTTGGATGAGTTCATTTTCTTTCCTTCCCCCAAGCCCTCACTCCAATCAGACAATCTTTTTCCAGTTTCCCTGTTCCTCCTCCCAGACCCAAGGAATATGCTAAGTCTCTCTGGGCTGCCCACTGCCAGGAATGGCTGTCCCAGGCCGCTATAACAGCAGTCACAGAGGCCACAGCAGCAGCACACAGCTGGAGAGGTGCCAGACTTCCTGGCTCAGAAGGGCAAAGGAGAGACATGTACAATTCCTCCAGCTCTTCCTTCCCCCACCCTACACAAAACAGGTAGATTAACACCCAAAAAAACTCTTGCAACCTGGGGAGAGGCATGTCAGAGGCCAGACAGAGCAGGTCTCCTTCTGTGGACACTTCCAAAACAGCTGCAGCTGTTCCCAGCAGCCAGGCCAGCCAGGATCTTTCCTCAGGCACAGAAGGAATTTACTCCTAAGCTCCAGGAGTCAAAGTCCACCACCTGAAGCAGGGAACTTTCACTGCTACACAGCACGGGACAAGCAGACAGTTCAGACTGGGAATTCTGCCTTTTCCTGCCAGGAAGGCTGCTGCAGTTCTCCAGCGGTGTAACTGGACAGCTTTACCTCCCTTTCCCTTAATTCCCCCAGCTCCAAAGAGGAGCAGAAGGATCAGACAACACTGCTAAAAAACCAGTCTGTTTCCTTTGATGTGGCTGTTACTGTATGGATTTCTGGCCATAAAGGGCACTAGCAGATAAGCTCTCCCTGCAAGCTTTGGTAGAGGTCAAGGCAGCACCACCCCCCACTGCTGTCCTTCTTAGTGCAATATCCCAGTGCCAGGGATGCTGGAGACCTTCACCTCCTGCAGAACTGAACCCCAAACCTGCCAGGCCTTGTGGCCTGAATCTCCAGGACACAAATACTTACTTTTTGGTGAGCCGGGAATCCAGGGGAGGATGCTGTGCTCCATAGACAGGCTGAATGCTGCAGAAGGGGAAAAGAAAAAACCCAAGATGCTGTAAAAGGAGGTCCTACAAACAATCTCAGCCTAAACTGAGGTCACACTTCTTGCCTGCTATCGGGAGCTGAATAAAAGACCAAAAGCAGCTTCAAAAACCTTCTAACTTAAAAGCCTTAGACCCAAAGTGTCACATTCAGATGAAGATTTGTTCTTTGCAGCAGCAAAGAGAAGCCTTGTTTAAACTCTTAGGCCTGGCCCAGCCTGAGCTGGGATTTGAGATCTGCTCTTTCCTGCACCACTAACTCACTCAAAGTGACCACGTGTCTCGGTCTACCTGCTGCACACATTGATGTTCATTCTCTTTGCCAGCCAGGGGACTTCCACTTTTGGCTACTCACCCTTCCAGGCCCTGTGGGACAGGGAAGGACTCTAGGCAGTGGCACTGGGGCTCCTCCATAAATGTACTTTAGGGTTTGAACCCCATGCTGGCTCTCAGGATCACAGCCAATGCCACGGAGAAGGAATGTCTGGTACAGGACGTGGTTTGACTCAAGTCCAAATCCCAGTTTAATCAACTACTTCCTATGTGGCCTGAAATGAATCACCACATCTCAGTGCCTTGGTTCCTTGGCACTAGTGGGGCGACGAGCCTGAGGGCTCCAGGCACTACATGGGGAGCATCACCTCAGAGAGGAGCCACTAAAACATGCTCATTGCTGGTTTTACAGACTGGAGGTGAGACAGGAATCCTGAGTTATCACCTGCATTTGAGGAACTATTCACAGCCACCCCACCCTGGAAAATAACCTCTGGAAAACAAGTCCTGCAATGCCATGGCAGAGACAAAGGCCCATTCAGAGCTGGCACACAAGGAACAAGCTTCTCTTGGGTCAATAGAGCTGGCCTGGTTTCCAGGAGCTGCAGATGGTGCCCGGCAGTAAAACCAGCAGAGCCCAGCCATGGAGGAGAGGGATGGCAGCCTGGTGCAGCTGGAAAGCACACTGGGAACAAGCTGAGGATGCAGAAGCAACAGGTCCAGCTGGCAGGGAAGAGATGCAGAGAGCCAGAGGCTGGAAACAACCACAGCACAGAGAGATCCTGGTGGAGCAGCCCAACAAGGGGTGGGCTCACCACTGCAGTGGTTGTCCCTCGTGGCTGGAAGTGCTGAAAAGGCTCACTGTGTTTATCCATCGAGGATTAAGCCTGGGATAAAGTGTGATGACTAATGAGCACCTGGAAGTCAGGACAGCAAATAAGCAGAGGCACCTCCATGGGTGGACATAGCAAAGAGATGATGAGGAGGAGGAAAAACAAGCCCTCCAGATTGGCATTGCTTCCCAATGACTCTCCTTGCAGGACAGGAGCCAGCAGGGCATCTCCCATGGCTGGTACCAAACTCACATGTCCCATGATATCCAGCACAACTCTACTCCTCTCTGCCAGTGGGGAACTGGTTTGATTCACCTGTGAAGGGTGTGTGACAGACACAGGAGGGGATGTGACAGTGCTGGGGGAGGAAACCTTTCCTGAGGTTCTGAATCAGTGTTTGATACAATGGCAGAGAGTCCCACTTGCACACAGCTCTTTTTTAAAGTCTTACAACACAGACACTCCCAAAGAATCTCAGGCTGATCTGTGCTCCCAGCCTGACTGGACTAGTCCCCTGTTGTGTCCCAGTTTAAGCTCTTTGGGACAGGCATTTCTTGTCACCTGGATGCTCAGTGTAGTGTCCAAGGGGTGACCAAAGGTACAATGGCTGTGCTCCCTGTGTGACACCCCTGACAGGATCATCACAGGGCGTGGGTTATTGACACTGCAACAGAGCATAGCCATGAAACGTCAGTGCTCCTCTGGACACTGAATATATTTACTTCCAGGAGGATGTTTCTGCCCTTCCAAAACAGCATTTAAATAACCCCATCAGACCCTGGCTGTCCATCTCTCTAAAGAGCAGGGAATAAACAACACATCACAGAGGACAACACACCAGACCATTCTGCCAACACATCCCTAGAAAATTACTGGGCAGAGAATTCCCAGTGCAAAAACCACAAGACAGCACTGGAAAAACAAAACAGCATTTACCAGTTCTAAACCTACCCCTAAAATCCACCCTAAATCTACAGGGACCAAAAGCTAATAAACTTTATTAGCAAATAAAAGCTAATATAACGAAGCAACCAAATGCACCAATTGTCATGGAAAAGGAAGCTAACACAGTATCCAAGTCCCTACAAAGCCTCCTTCTTGCCAGATTGTCAGGGGAAAGAAAGGAGAGAGCCAAGAATCTGTACAGGAGGGTCTCTCAAAGCTTAGACAAAAAAAGAAAAAAAAGGAAAGGGAGCTTCATGTCTGGTGACCGATGCAGCACACCCCACCTCCACCTTCTGAGTCAGGCTGCTGAAGACCTGTTGGTCACTGTCCCTGGAAACCACCAGCACACAGGAGGTGACAAGGATCCAGGATATCTGCCAAGCAGGCAGTTAGGAGCAGGAGAGAACACTGCCAAAAACTTCACGATGTTCCATAGGCAGGACCTGCTGCCGGCCAGACCGGTTCACCTGGTTTGAGCTTTCCAAGGCAAAGCTCAGAAGTCACCAAATGCAGAAGAGAGGTGGTGTGCAAGACCACCAGCTGAGAGCATAGCTGAGACCTTCGGGTAAGGGACAGGGGCAGCTGGGAAATAACCCAGGGAAAACACAGGATTTTCCTCCCACAGGAGCAGCAGAGGAGGAACAGAGAGCTCCTTGCTCTCCCTTTGCTTGCCACAGACCTGGGCTGTCCAGCCAACCTGAAGGAGTTGCACAGTGACAAGCGAGGAGTGAAAGCACATTAGAAAGAGATATTTAACTGGCCCAGCAGGATATGAAGCCAACTAAGCATTTCAGACTGCACCCGTACCCCAGGAGGCGAAGGGCAGGGTTCAGATAAGGCAAATGAGAGCAAAAGTGAGGAGCACCAGGCAGGAAAAGCACTTCAGAGAGCCTCCCCAGAGAGTTCGATGCCCTCTTTCCATGTCAGCCTTGCTCCCAAGGCGTTGTAGGGAGCATCTTCTTCATCATTGCCAGCCTCGTCTTCCTAAATACCGCGTCAACCACACATTTCACTTGTTTCTCCCATCCCTGCGTGAGTAAAGGTGCCTTGAGAGGAACCTGGACAGCACAGCAAGAGGAACTGAGGCAGTGGGGATGCACACAGAGACCTCTCAGTCCTTCTCTCGAGCAGAGGTGGACCAGGAGTAACACCCCAACAGGAGAGGACAATGGGGGTTCCATGCGTTATCAGGGGCACCCCTTTGGGACAGAGCTGCTGCCACCCCAGGCGACACCTCGGAGGGCTTTGGGCGAGGCTGAGTTTCCTGCAGTGTCTGTGGATGGGAAGCTGGCACAGCCCTGGCTGCTGCAAAGGGCCTCCAAGGCACCCTGAGCCTCCATCTGCTCCCCACGGGGCGCACAGGGCTCCCCGCGGCCCCGCACAGCCTGCCCTGCCCTACCGCTGAGGAGCAGCTCTGACTCTGCCCTTGTCCCTTAAACACTGAGCCTCCCACCAGCAACACTCCGTCCCGCAGCCCGCGGCCCTGGCCTCGCCCCTGTTCCAGGGAGGAACCCCGGCGCCCCAGGCAGCTCAGCCCCGCCGCCGGACAGACCCGCCTGCTATCCCCGAGCCCTGCAGGGTCCCTCAGCCCAGAGCCCGGCTGGTGACAGCCCCTGCCCCCGGCACAGCCACAGCTCCAGCTCCAGCCCCGGCCGGACGCGGGGGGCGCGGCCCTCGCACCCCTTCCCCGGGGCTCACCTGCCCGGCAGCTTGGCGCTCCGCTTCCAGAACTGCCTGCCGCTCTCGGCCGCCATGGCGGAGGGCGGGGCGGGCGCGGCGGGCCGGCCAGCCCGCGAGCGGGGAGCGGGGACCCCCGGCCGGCCGGCCCCCGGCGCGCTGCGGAGCAAGGCGCGGCCCCCGCAGCCGCCTCACGGCCGCCCGCCCGCAGCGCGCGGCGCCGCCATCTTGCCTCTGGGCGGGCCCGGCGCCGCCATTGGCCGCTGCGCGCGAGGCGTCGCGGATCGACCAATCGCCGGCGGGCACGGCGGTGACGATACCCAGGGGGCGGGGCCCGCCGCGCTGGAGGGGCGGGCGATACCATGGGGGGCGCGGGGGGGCGCGGGGAGGCAGCGGGAGGTACCACCGGCAGCTGCCGGGGCGGCGGGATGACATCTGCCGCCTTTGGCTTTTCTGCTTCTCCTGCTTTCGCAGAGAATTCGCGGCTCGATTGCATCCCCGCCCTGCACTCAGCCCGCCTGTCGGGCGGCATTTCAGCTCCGGTGGAGCGGCTGCTTCGGTCTGACACAGGAGCTGTTTCTGCTCAGACTTTTAGAATTAAAAATAAATAAATTTTTTAAAAATTTTCCTCCAGGCAGCATGGCATTTTCTGCACCAGACGCTATTATTCGTCTTATTTATAGTGCGTAAAGCCCATAAATAGTGCTCCAGATGGGAGTAACACGATTCGTATTATTACTATTATTCTCCACCCCCTTACTCTCATGTGGAGCACGAAAGAATAATTATTAATGAGTAATTATGCAAATATTCTATTGTATATCCAAATTAGGGGACAGATTTTTTTTTCCACCACCACCCCATAACCAACACCAAACACCTGCAGCACAAAGAACAGCAAAAAAAAGCAAAAATGAGCGAAAACACACAAACACAATGGAACGGCATAAAAAGGGTCAAAACCCGAAGCACATTAAAAAAATGAAAAAAGCCTCAACCGCTCCAGGACCATCGAGAACAAACCGGAAACAAAGAGTCCCAGCCGGGAACTGACTCCTTCCACCTTTTCAGTATCTATGGTCTGGCCATCCATTGTCTATCAATCTTCCTAATATCTACTTTCTATTCCTCTTCCTATTCATATTTCAGTATCTGGTTTTTATTGCCTACTTTATACTCACTTTGTTATTCATCTTTCTAGTACCTACTTCCTATTCTTTTTGTTCCTGTTTCTGGAGTGTACATTTTGTTATACTTTTAAATATCTTTCAATCCACCTTGCTATGGATCTTCCAAGTATCTTCTTTCTACTCACCTTGATTATTTATCTTTCTAGTCTCTGCTTGCTGGGTTTAGGGTTAGAGTTAAGGTTAGGGTTGGGGTGAAGGTTTAGTGGTTAGGGTTAGGGATGGGGTTAGGGTTTAGGATTTAGGGTTTGAGTTTAGGTTTATGTTTAGGTTTAGGGTTAATGGATAGGTTTGGTTTCAACAAGAAGGAAAGCCTGGGAACCCAGTGTGTCATGGGAAACTGGTGATCCATGGGGAGCTGGTGGCTCATAACAAAAATATGAACTCCACGTTTCAGTGCTGGTGACCTCCAGCAGATTTACAGGTTGTTTTCCATGGGAAGGACAGCAGCCATCCCCTGTCACAGGCTGCCCAGGGGAGGTCAAGGCCAGCAAGACCTGTCTGTCCTGACCCTTTCCATGCCTGAGATGGGAAACTCCATTATTTGTGGCAAACCCAGCTCCTCCAGAGAGCTCCAGGGCCACTCTGGCTCACTCATCCTTTGCAGATGTGACCCATTTCCGTCCCTTATTCTTCTCCAGGCTCAACCCCTGGAGGTGACAAGGCCCTGCTGTTGGGTTGGTGTCTCCATTCACCCCCAGTGAAACATTCCTCATCACTGGTGGGTTTTTCCTGTGCCAGCAGTGCCACCCTTTGGAGCAGGAGAGGAGGGGCAGCTCTGATCTCTGCCCTCTGGGACAGGGACAGGGACAGGACCCAGGGAAGGGCTGGAGCTGTCAGGGGAGGGTTAGGATGGATATCAGGGAAAGGTTCTTCCCCCAGAGGGTGCTGGGCACTGCCCAGGCTCCCCAGGAATGGGCACAGCCCCACCAGAGCTCCAGGAGAGTTTGGACAATGCTCTCAAGGATGCACAGGGTGGGATTGTTGGGGTGTCTGTGCAGGGACTGGGGTTTGACTGGATGATCCTTGTGGGTTCCTCCAGCTCAGGATATTCCATGATTCTCTGACTGTGGCAATTCTGGGTCTCTTTGATGCTTTTCAGCTGTGAGTCTTCTCCCCCTGCTCAGGGCCTGGACTGGGTGCTGGAGGAGCTGCCAGGGCTTTGGTCCCAAAGGGGTTGGTGCTCCCAGGATGTTCTGTCCCTGCTCTAGGGCCACAAGGACTCCTGCTCTCCAAACCTCTCCATTTAAACCCTGAGTTTTTCCTTTCTTCCCTGTTAAAACACAAATTCCCCAAAGCTGCATCCCTGGAAAACAACAGAAACATTCTGAGGTTCTGTCTGCCAAAACATCCCCTTGGAAAAGAGTCACAATTTTTTTTTTTGTGGGAAAAACTCTTCACAGTGTTTTCCTGCAAATCCCTCACCTGCAAAAGCTGCTGTGTCCCCTGAGCAGCAAAGGGAGTGCTGGGGACTGCAAAGTGCCATCTTCAGGCTGTGATTTAATGAGAACTCCCACACAACGCTGTGGGTTTGTTTCTAAACACAAATGTAAATATGTAAAATCCAATAATTTGGAGAGAAAAGCTGTTTTGCAGCTCTGCATTTTTCTGGATTGCTGCTTAATTAAACTCCCAATCATTATTTTGTGAGAAAGTTGGCTTTTTTTACCTTTTAAATAATAAATACCTAAAGCCAGACTGTGAATAAAGCCTGCAGATGATTTTCTAATTTCACATTCACTGCAAATATTTAACATGCCATCTCAGCCTGTAACACAGAATTTCAAAGACTTAACGTTCCTTTTTGTTAATGCTTGAAGCAAAGAGAACTCTAGAAATTGTTATTTTTCTATTAAGACTTTTATTTTTATCAAATCTGATTCATTCCAGTTTGAAGGGACACACTTCAAAGCAGTTGCCCAGGGTGATTATAAAGCTGCTGAAGTTGGAGTTAGTTAAATTAAATCTGTTTCTCTGCAGCTTTTAATCTTCGAATCCCAGACTGGTTTGGGTTGGAAGGACTTTAAACCCCATTTCATTCCACCCCCTGCCATGGACAGGGAAACATTCTACTCGTTTTCAACATCAGTTTTCTGAATATCATGTTTCTACCCATTATTTGTGCATGACCTTACCTGGACTCTGTGTAAAACCCCTTCCCACTGCCTCAATTACAGATTTGGAGCTGCAATGTGGAGATAAAACCACAACCTGGGGACACTCAACAAAGAGAGAGAATAAAAGCCCCTCAGTAGCAGGTGGTAAAAGCAGAGTGAAGATTAGGCAGAAAACAATCTGTGGCTCAGGGGAGCTGGAGCTGGAGTGTTTGAGATGCAAAGAATTTTGTGACAGTGAAGGAGAAAGGAGAACATGTTCCACTGCAATGGGAATAAATCCCCAGCCCTGGGATCTTTGCTTTTCCTGGGAATAAATGAATTCCCTTCATGTGCCAGAAGGGGTTTTTAAAGATTTTTCACCAAAGCAGGAGCCTGTCAGCTCCTGTCCTGTATCAGCTGGGAGCACACAGAGCAGGGCTGCAGGATTTGTACCAACAGATGGCATTTCCCTTGCCTGTGCTTCTGAATTAACAATCTGAGGGTGACCCAGGAGTAAAAGTTGACATTTTTGTCTCCAGAGGAAAACTTCTTCTTCCAGAGGGAAGTGGTGGAGTGGGAAGGGTTTGTTTCCTCTTGCTGTTAAATCCACATTTCTGATTGAAATCTTGAATCTCTCTGAGTTTTTGATCTGTTCCTCTTGGTTTTTCTTTTCCTCCTTCAGGTTTGGCCCCTTCCAGTCTGTGTCCCTGGTGAAACCTGAGCAACATTAAGGGCTTCCAGTGCTTTCCTTGTTTTTTCCTTAAAGACTTGATAAATCTGCATGTTGATCTCTTCCTATTACTAAAGTGCAAAGCTATGAATAACCCCAACCTTCCACTGTTTCAGATTTTTTTAGCATAACAGTTCCACTTCATTTAGTTTTATTAAACAATCTAGGTCAGGGACTTTCTATTTTGCAATTTTGCTCTGTAGGCTCTAAAATTGTTTTGCTCCCAGACTGTGTCAGTCCTGCAGGGATCCAACATTCTGAGCACCAAGGGGTTTTTTTCCCAAATTACATCCTGAGGGTTGTTGTACAACAACACAATACAGAGGCCTGGATAAACAAGGCATTGAGAATATGCCACTCTGTATTTTTTTTAACTGAACTCAGTATTTGCTGCTGATGTCCCAAAATTCTGAAATATTTCGTGATTATTACTTTTTGTGTAGTTATTCAGTCCAATCTCTCTCTGTTCACTTCCAGGTGACTTGGATAGCTACAGTCCAGCTTCATCAAATGCAATATATGAAAAAGAGTCACCATTATCTTCCTCTTCCCATTCTTCTTCCCCATCTGCAGTGAGTTATTTCCCAGAACCAGGAGCAGCTTTACCACAGTTCAGCTGTCTGAGGAAGTGGAACAAACAGAGAACTCTGTGCCTGACAAGATTAAACTCAGGCTTCTCCCCAGAGAACAAAGAACAGATGGGAATGTCCCTCCAGCCCTGGGTTTGGAATCACTGAAGGTAGTCTGGAAGAAGGGACCATGAGGGACAAGTCTGCCAGTCCAGCAAAGCCAGGGGTGCTGAGGGTCACCCTCATGTGGGATTCCACAGCCCCAGGAATGGGAATCCTGGAAAAAAACAATCTCTCACATAAATGTGACAGTTCCAAGAGTGAAAGTTAAACCACAGAAATAATGACAAAAAAGAGTATTCCATGGAAATGGAGGAAGGTCAGCCAGTGCTCAAAGGCATCTCAGCAAGGCAGGAAGTGCAGAAACAGTGGGAATGATCCAGGGTAGAACATCTGGTGGTGATAAGGTGAGTGTTGAGTTGTGGGAATGGTAAACCAGGAGTCACCAGGAAAGACAAGAAGCAGAAAACCCCAGGAAAGACAGGAGGATGCTCTACAGAGTGACACAGCCCAGGGTTTGATGGGAATAACCTTCCCTTCAGGAGCTCCAGGAGAAAAACCTCCAAGGATGATTCATTAACCAAGTCCAGCTCTGGAGATGATGGTTCCAGCAGATTCCAAATCTCCAGACTTTCCAGTATCCCACTGCTTTCCATGGAGAAACGTGAGGTTGCAAACACAGCAGGCTGGCAGTGAACAGACAGCACAGAGAGGGACACGTGGAGCTGCCCAGTGAAACCAGAATGGAACTTCCCAACCTGAGGGGAATTCTCCAGTGAGGAAAACACCAATAATTCCCAGGCCATGGAGGGTCCCCAGTGGCTGTAAGGTCACCCCAGCAGCAGGAGTGGCTGGAAAATGGGTGTGATTGACTGACAGTGATTTTTAGAACATGTTCTAATCAATCTTCCACTGAGGGTCATTTAAAGCATGGGTTCTTTTCACACAGTTGTCCTTTTTTCTCAGAAACTGATTAGAGGGGGAAAGCATTTGATTTGTCCTCATCCAAGCTGCTTGAAGGACCTTGTGGATGGCTTCAGTGACACTTTTCCATGAACTGCTGTCCCTGTGTCCCTTCACAAGCTGTGTCTGCTGCTCCCAGCGTGGCAGTGCTGCAGCTGCTCCCAGTGCTGGGAGTTCTAACAAAGTTATTTAATGCCTCTGTTGCCAGTGTGATCCTGACTCACTTCCTGCTCCTGTGCCAAGCTATCTGCTGCATCCAGTCCATCTAATCCTTCCCACGTGGATTCCAGCACAGACAGGGCAGCTTTGGGCTCAAAGTGGGGGTTTTCTCCAGAGCTTGTTGCATGTTTACTTCAGGAATCCCTTGTGCTCTTGCAGGGTCAGGGAGAACAGGGGGAGTTGGTTCTGTCAGTCCCAGGGCAGCTAACAAGCCACTGATGCTGCTCTGTTGATGTGTTTCCTGGGATTTTTATACCCAATACAAAACCCTGGAGCTAAATACAATATTTGACATGATTCTGTGATTTTGCTTTTCTCTGAAAACAGCACAGTCACTTCAGTTCCTTGATTCACAGGGGTTTGGTTTGCACACATCTGTGTGAGGAGAGAAAACTCTGGGTTATCTTCAACAACATCATTCCTCTGGTTTCACTTGTGGCACCATGACATCCTCAGTCTGGGAGTGGAGCTGAGGTCCCATCTTTAATTATTTATTGCTAATTAGGAATTGGATTTTTTACCTCTGTAGAGATAACAACTGACCTTAGGACAGACTCAGTTTGCCAGAGCAGCCTCTTCACTGAAGTTCTTGCCTGTTCATATTGGAGTTCTACCCTCTTTCCTTTGAATGTATTATCAAGGATTTTTGATGACACACAGGGTGCAGGAGACTCCCCATCCATGGTTTGGGCTTGCAGGGATATTTTACAGAGGGATTTTACCCCCAGAACCCACTGCCACATCAGTCCCATGGCTGTCAGAACAACAGAAACTGAAGGGCTTTATTTTATTCATAGTTTTAGTGATGATTTCCTGACATTTGAGGTGTTTAATGATTGCAGAAAAGTGGGAAAAGGAACTCGTTGGTCCAGTTTGCAGGAGAAAGGAAATTGAGCTTTACTTACTCAAAGTTCAAACTGGTAAGATTTACTCTTTGAAAATGAATAAGAGAATATCTCATTTTGCCTTTGGAACTTTAAATGTTTTTAAAGGCTAACGAAGCACAGTGAGGCAGTTGTGAGTGGAATTCTTCACAAGGACAGCTGACTGCTCAAACTGCTTTTAAACAAAGACTTTGGGAATTCAAAGGGCTTTAATGCAGCTCTGAACTCTGCTCAGCTGCTGGGTGATCCATTGAGGTTTGCTGTGGAGCAGAACATGTACAAATCCTCCCTGGCTGGAGTATGGCTGTGAAATATTGAATATTCTGAGTAGCCTGAGCAGATATTCCTGTGTTCTTCCCCAGAGCTGTGTCCACTGA
The DNA here is from genome assembly GCA_024500445.1 of Entomyzon cyanotis. Taxonomy (NCBI): domain Eukaryota; kingdom Metazoa; phylum Chordata; class Aves; order Passeriformes; family Meliphagidae; genus Entomyzon; species Entomyzon cyanotis. Next base: position 2,748,797 of record JAKEPQ010000908.1, on the reverse strand, counting down.
GGACAGTGACAAATCCAGACCTTTAATTCCAGATGAATTTGCAGCACTGAAATGATTTCCCAGCCATCAATTCCCCTCTGTTTTTATAAAAGTTAATGTGACCTGATCATGTCCTACCTGTGGTTTCCCCTTCCCTAGACCTTCATCTGCACTTCCTGCATCCTTGGAATGCTGCACAGTGGATGGATGTGCTGGGTGTAAATGTTTGTGAATTGTACAGCACCTTCACACAGACTTCTGAGGTTCTGACTAGAGACAGACCTGTAAATCACTCAATATTCTCATACAGATGTTAAAAACAAACTCCAGTTCATAGTCTGTTGGTTCTGCACTGTCTAAACCAAGTTCTTGGTTGGCTTTCAGAGGTGTGACCCAGGTTTTACCCACAAACATGCTGCTCTTCTGGAAAACAAATGCAATTTATTATTGGATGTTTCCTTGATTCCCCATTCCAGTAACAGCTGTTCAAAAAGATGGTATAAAAATCATCAAGTGCTGTAGAAACTGTTGGTAATGATGAAGTGCTTGTCCTGCAGGTTTATTTGCACATTTTGCTGTATAAAACCGTAATCTCCTTTTACATCCCACAACTTTTCCTTGTACAGAAAATAGCTGTAAACAATTTACTACCAAAAATTCTTCTGCCATTTTACCCTCCTGTGAAAGAATGAAAAGATCCTCAGTTTTTGCTCTTTTCACTACTAATAAATAGATTGCAGCCAGCGAAGGGAAATGTTACAGAAGCTTTGCAATGTTTTCTTGCTCTCCATGCCCTTTCTAAACATGAACCTGAGGAAGTCTTTGTCAAAGCTGTTTTTTCCCCCAGATTTCCTCCCCAGGAGTTCAGGGTGAAGCTCTGGTGCAGTGCCGGGCTACAACAGCTGCTCCCACCACGGAGCAGAGCTGGTATCACAGCCAGGACAGGATGGAGCTCAGTATTCCAGGGAAGAGATTTGGCAAAATGTTTCACAGCTCATCAACACTTTGCCTGTAGTGTGCGTCAAAAGGTTTTTTCCTGTAATTATTGACCTCAAAAAATACTGATCATTTCTCTGCTGCAGCCCAGCACAAGCCACCAGCAGGATTTGGGTGTTGCTGGACTGGCAGCAGGGAGGTGGAATTCACCTGGGATGGTTCAGGATAGAGACAAAGCCTCCAGCACACAGAGCTTTACGGAAAGAAATGCTCTTCAGCACAGCCAGGTAAGTGCAACAAAGAATTACCAACCTGGGATATTTCAGTGGAGCCCCAGAAGGTTGACTGAGACAGGAAGGCTCAATCCCTCCTTGCCACATGCCCAGGATCCAGGTTTTGCAGAAATGTGGCCCCAGCCACCATCACTGGTGTCCCTCTTGCTGCAGCTCTTGTATGGCTTTAGTGTTTGATGTCCCACACCAGTTCCTGCTGGTTTCAGTGCCAGCTGCCAGGATTTGGCCCCATTAATCCAGTTTTTCTGTGCATGCCATGGGATGACATCACTGATGAGACCAGTTCATTCTGGATGTTCAGAGCAGTAAAGCAGAAAGAAAACTTCTGATACATACACTGAGAATCTGTTTAAAGATTGGAATTATTCTGATTATTCAGATTTCTGTCAGTTTTCTTCTTTCTGCCCACACTGCTGGTTCTCTGTGGAGATGCCCAGGGCTGATGTGCTGCCAGTTCATGGTTTAATTTTCCATAACTGCAAAGACACGAGAGAGGGAGTTTGGGTCTAATAGGAATGTTCATCATCTACAGGTAACATGCTGTGTCTCTTGCCCATCCTGCTCTGCTCAGTCAGCTCCAGTTTCAGGATGAGCCACAGGAGGACTGGGATAAAGGGAAGGAACCCTGGATTCTCACAGCTTGACCTGAAGAGAACTGAAACTGAAGTAAGGCCTGTCCTTCCCCCAAAAACTGGCTCAGGGAGGTGGAGACTCACCCAGCATGCTCTAGTCTCTGGATTCCCAGTGCAAACCCACAGCCTCTGTCAGGGCTGTGACCTCAGGGCTGTTCTGTTGGTTGGGACAGGGACACTTACCCTGATATTGAATCCCAGCAGGTCACTGATCACTCCTGAGACAGCAGAGAGGATGACAACACGGGTGATGTTGTAGATCAAGGGGTTCATGGTCAGTCCATACAGCCTGAATGGACTATCCAGTTCCTGCAGTGAAAGGACAAGGAAAGAGTCCATCAGCACTCATCAATACCAAGGAATTCATCCTCTTTTAGCTTAGCACTCCAACAGACTGTGCTGCCCTGGGCTCCCTCAGTGTCCTTCCTTAAATGGATGCACAGGAATTCCCACTGTTTCAGAGACATCTCCTGCTGCATCCAAAATCTCTGCAGCAACATCAGCTGCACAAGAGCTGCACTCCAGGCTGCAGAATTACCCAGACTCTGCTCACTCCTTCCCAAAGCTCTGCATTGGAGCTGCTGAAGGAAAATGAGACTGGAGCAGTCAGGAGATGCTGTGCTCACATCAACCTCTCCTCTCACTCAGCTAAACCACTACTCATCAAAAGTTCACAGCACTAATTACCCACACTGCTCTTGTACTGCTCCATCTCCTGTCACAGCTGCAGGAGCACTGCAAAACTTCCTCTGTGAGAATTAACTTCAAGAGCCCAGGGAAGGACAGGGCCACCTGGCATTGCCTGAAGTCACTACTTCCATAAAATCCAGCCATTCAGGCAGAGCACCTTACCTTCAGCAGCTTTGTGGACAGCTTCAGCACATTGTTTACCAGAGACAGCTGCTCCTTCTTGTTTGGCTTCTTCTCCATCTTCAGGTACAAGTTTATCTGGGACAGACACCACAGGCCAGGGGTTGATATTCCAGCACCCAGCCCCCAGCTGATTCCTAACTAAAGCAAATTGGAGCCATTTTTGCAGTCTGCTGTCACTGCTAAAGTAGTGAATTTGGCACTGATAACATCTTTCTTTTCCCAACTGTTTTGGCTAAGACACATTAACTCAGAGATCAAAATCATCTAGAACTTTGGAGCCTGAGTCTGTCCCAACACAACCAGCTCAGCCCTGCCATGCTGACCAATGCTTTGTTGCCTTCTGGCCAACACAAGGGTTGATTCCTAAATTTCCAAGTTTGATTCCAGTACTGAAGCTGGTTTGAAATACAAGAATTATATCCAAACAAACCACAAAGCTCATGGGTGATCAAACTAAATGGAGCTACCTGCTCAGTGAGCAAGATGGAAATGTTGCTGTATTTCTTGTTGGTCTCAGAGCCCAGAGATGCCAGACGTAGCAGAAAGAGGAGCAGTGCTGCTTCCCACATCAGGAACTCCCAGTTGTAAGCTGCACTCAGAAAGGTTTTGTGACCCTTCAGAACCTGTATGGGAAAAAACAAAGCACCAGATGTCAATGACAAGGTGCCTGCTCTTAAAAAATGCAACACTCTCTACATTACTCAGGGTTCAAACAGCTCAAGTTCAAGCTTTTTGTAGGCTGGTGAAAGAAAAGCCTCCAGCACTTGGGAGGGTCTCCCCTACTTTATAAACCACAAAGGTTAAAATCTCACCTGGGCACAGCAGATAAAAGCAATTGAAAGAGCCAGTAAGAAGACTGAGGACACAACAACATCCACAGACCTCTGGGGGCCTCGTCTCTGTGGAAACAAGGACACAGGGTCAGGGCTGAGCTGGGGTGTGCAGCCAAAACTCACCACCAACAGCTGTCACTGTCACAGCCTCTGCAACAACCAAATCCCAGATCAGAACTCACCTTCAGATAGGAGCGAAGGGACAACCAGATCTTGATGTTCTCCACCTTCTTGAGCCTGAAGTGAGGGATTTCATATTTCCTGGCTTTCCGAGCAGATGTGATGTGACTAAAAAGCTTGGCAAACAGAAACCTCTGCAAGTTAAAAACAGAACCATAAATTAGTGTGAAACAGAACAGATTACTTGGGATTGTCAGTGGTACCTGGCAAAACTGGTCACTGGGGAAGCCCAGTATGAGACCTGGGTGCTCAACCTCTCTAGCAGCAGCTGTTTTCATAAAATTCCAGACTGGTTTGCATTGGCAGGGACCTTAAAGCTCATCTTTTTCCACTTGCCATGGGCAGGGACACCTTCCACTATCCCAGGCTGCTCCAAGCCCTGTCCAACCTGGCCTTGGACACTTCCAGGGATGGGGCAGCCACGGCTCCTCTGGGCAACAGAGAAGGGACAGAGTAAGGCCTTGGGGACAGGTACAGGGGGGAACAGGACTGTCAGGAATGGTATTGATACATCTAATTTGTGACAGATCAATAAGAGCCTTCCCAGACTCCCCTCCCTGACCTTGGCAAGGGTGGGAATGAGATGAGCTTTAAGGTCATCCCCATTTTTATTCCTGCTTGCCATGTTCCTGAAAGGCACCAGTACCTTTAAACTCACCTGTTTGTATGTTCTCTCAGCAACACACATCATGAAGAAAAACATCCAAGTCAAGCAGAGCCTTTCCAGGAAGTTGATGGCAGACAGGATGAGCACAGGGGTGCTGGCAGGGGCTCCACAGAAGATGTGCAGAAGCTCCATCAGAGAAATGGAGCACAGCTGCTCCAGGTTATCTGCACGGAAGAGTCTGTAGAGGAATGGCAGGAAGGCCAATCCAATGGTGATGATGTTTCCCAGCATTTGATATCCCACTCCTTGCTGGTAGGCATTGACCTGGCAAGCAGGAATAAAAATGGGATGATTACCTGGGGTTTGCAGCAAGGAAAAGGACTGCTGTTGTGGCAGCATCAATTCAGGCAAGCAGTTGGTTCCCCTTCCCTTCACAGGACAGAGCCTAAAATAATTCCACCCATTTCAGTCCAAACCCCAAAACAATCAGCCAAATAATCAAACTCCCCCCTTCAGCACACTGCAGAGACAATCAGCAATAATCAGCACTTGTCAGTCTTCAGCAGACCTCCTAAACTGGGGGTTAGGCAATATTTAAGTAAGAACATGGGGGACAACTGTCTCTGCAGCTGGGGAAGGACCAGGTTCATACTGCCCCAAATATTTGCATGTTCAACTATTTCCAAGGGTTTTGGTGATTTTGTTTTCTAAAGTGTGAGGGAGAGGTTGCAATGCCACACAGCCCCCTTACCCTGCTCATGATAATCCCACTGATCTCCAGCACAGACATGTCCACCTTCTTGCAGTCATTCCCCTCCCAGATCAGAGCACTCACTTTGGCAGATGCTGGGCTGGTGTTCTGCAGCCAGAACAGATGGTTCTAGGAAAGACAGAGGAATGCAAAAGCTGGGTCATCTCTTTCTGTCCTGCTGTAAGTCACGCCTTTGGCTAGAATGCATTCAGATTGAGGGGGGAATTCAAATTTGGGTGAAATGCTTTGTTTTGGGATAAGCAGTGGTGCAGACAACACCAGTGAGGAGGAACAAATTGATCACCAAATCATTAATATTGTTTAGAGCACTCCTCATCCAGGCTGCTCACCTTACACCAACAGCATCCCCACGTGCCATTGATATCCGGGAAGATGGAGAGAAGGGAGAATGCTGGAAATCACCAACCTGCTGGAAGACATCTTCCTTCAGGTCCCTGCGGGAGTCCCTGGCGCAGTGCTCCTCGCTGTCACTGGTGCCCGAGGAGCGACACTCGGGGCCATGCAGGAGGTCATCCCACAGCATGTCCTCTGTCTCCGAGTCCTGCCGGGTGCTCTCCGAGTCGCGCCGGCTCACGCTGCAGCTCCTTGGCCCCACGCTCAGGCACGGCCTGGGCTCCTTGGACAGCAGCAAAGCTCCACGTTTGTAAAGCCTCCCATTTCTCCTCGTTCTCCTTTCCCCCAGAAATCACTGGAGCAGCTTCCTAGGGCTTTGAGTGCTCCCAGTTACACCCATGCAGTGGAAATGGTTTAAGACAATGTTTGGGGAGAAAGCATTTCTACACCAGAACTCACACAGATCCCATTAGTTCCCCACCTCCATTCCCAACCTATGAAATATAAATGGACGCACTCGTTCTAATACAAAAATGTTCTTTTTTATGCCTCTTGCACAAGCTGCTTTAATATTTCATTTATATCTTATATTAATTTATAGGTTTTCATATTTATAACTTGATATTCACATATTTTATTTATATTTTATTTTCAGGTGGGGGAGTGGCAGGGGCAAAACAAGCAAAGTAATGAAGTGACTCAGTAGTTCTCACAAAATGGATTTATTCCTTCATTATAGGAGTTGGACTTGATCCTTGTGGGTCCTTTCCAGCTAAGGATATTCTGTGATTTTAAAATCAAAATTTATTAGCTTAAAAGCTACAAGCACAGCACTGCCTTCAAACCACAAGAGCAATTGCAGCAATTCCACAGGAGCAATTAGAGGCAGCTTGGACTGTCCTTTGCTGCCAACAGAGCTATTTGCTTGTTTGTTTGTTTGTTTGTGGCTTGTTTAACAAAGCAACACCATCAGGATTGTGAACATGGTGAAGGTTTACAAAGCTTCTCTCTCCGAGCAGAGAGGGAAGGAGGTCACACCTTGTGTCTGAGGATTCTGAAGCACAGTCATTTGATAATGCTCTGTTCTGACAGAGGGAGGGTTGGAAAGAGATGAGCTTTAAGGTCTCTTCCAACCCAACCCATCCTCTAATTCTATGAACCCTGCCAGGCCCGGGAAAGCTCCCTCTCCTGACTTTATGACCATACCTGCCTGTATAACGTGGATTCCAGTTCAGACTCCACGACACTGTCAGAGTCTCTGGCACCTTTCAGGGCTTGCTTGACCTGCCAAAACCAAAGGAAAACCACCTCATTATCCACAGCAAAACAAGGTGTGGAAAACAGCACAAATCCCACTTGGGTACCTGTGAGACAGCCTGGTTCAGAGAAACCAGAGGCCTTTTTTTCTTCTCCTCGTAGCTGTTGTCACTGGAAGCCCCTTCCATGCTGTGGCGCAACAAGACCCTTTGTGCCACAGCCTCAGCATCCTCCTCGCTCGAGAGCTCATCCGAAACGCCGTCCCTGTTGGTGCCATCATCCTAAAAATGCATGGCCAAAGCCACCACACAGGACCAGCTGGAGTGCCATCAAAGGCTGAGATGCAGAGCTGCCCCCCCAGCACAGCCCTCACTGCCTGCAGAGCCAGCACAAGATCCCACAGAACACACAGAAACGGAATTCACTTGGCATCACAGAGATTTCACAGATTTTAACTCCTTCCCCCTGCTCTGGTCTTGGGGGGATGGAGTTGGAGTTGGGGCAAGGGCAGGAAGAGGAGGAGGCAGCAGGAACTCTTGGCTGTGCCTTACCAGCACCCTTAAGTGCAGGAGAACAGATGTCTCTAAACAGGGGGATAAAATCCTGGGCTGTGCCCCTACACTGAGCTCTGCCCCTCTCCAAACACCTTCACAGACAGGAGTTGGGATGGCACAGTATGACAGAATTCCACACAGGATCTATTCCAAGTTCTTCTTGTGGGAGTTAACATACAGATGAGCCAGAGGAGACTCAGAAGTAATTCCCAAAATCTTTATGTTTCAGAGCTTTCAACAGTGGTCACAATGCTTTTAGCTCTTTCTCTCTTCCCAAACGATGTCCCAGTCTTGCAAGACAAAATATTTCACAGAATTGCTTTTGAAAATGGCCAATTTATTTAATCATGATCAGCACTCTCCCTTAACTGAACACCTTGTGATCAGAAGTCTCAGCAATAAATGAGCACTTTGGTAAAACAAACATTTCCAGGACTGTCTGTGTTTGACTATACTTGGTCAGGTTGGACAGGGCTTGGGGCAACCTGGTCTAGTGGAAGGTGTCTCTGCCCATGGCAGGGGGTGGGATGAGATGGGATTTAAGGTCCCTTCCAACCCAAACTATTCTGGGATTCTATTCCATGATTATGAAAATATGCTGACAGCAAAGTACCAGCCCCTTTTCAGCTGCTCAGTGAGAGGCAGAAGGGGGTTTTTAGTTTCCCTAAATGCAGGCAAAGGTTAGCAGAAAGAGGGAGTATCTTGTATTAGATCAAAGCATAAATACCAACACACAGAATACACAGAAACTGTGATTGCAGAGGGATCTCCCCTGGCAGTACCTGATGGCTCTTCTCCCCATCAGAAAGTTTACTTTTCTCTTTGGAGTGCAGCAGCCTGTGCTCAGATCTGGCCTGTCTGGGTTTGATGCCATCACCCACAGCATTCACACCACTTTCTGTCTCAGTCCCTTTCTCAACTACCAGCTTTACTCTTCTATTCCTAGGAGAGAAAATACAATTAAATGCTTTTATGTCAGGGAAAAACTCTTGGGGGTAAAACATCCTGCTCTTTCCCTTGTCACATGGGTGCAGCATCAAACAAGATATCTAAGGGATAAATCATTGTCTTTGCCTGACAGCTTTGTGTGCTGAGTCTGTTAAAGAGATTTATATCTGCTTCACCCTCACTCAACACTTCTTTTGTAACTCCAATAGTATCTTAAAATTTTTAAAGCAAGAGGAAATTTTTTCATTATTTTTATTTTGAAAAAAAATAAATAAAAGCAATTCAGAAGACAAAAAATCCTTGTGAAGAGAAAGCACTTGTGAGCTGGAAACTCACCAGGAAATTCACCTTGGGAAAACAGGAGAAAACAATGAAATATTATCCCATGCAATCTCTCCTCCTTTTCCTTGAGTTACTTTTACAGAAGGAAGGTGCTAAAGTGAGACGACTGTCCAAACCAGAAGGTACAATTGCTTCCGGAATTCAGGTAAAACAGCAATATAATCTGAGCACACATTCAAACAAGGTCACTTCTCTGATTCTACAGCTCATCTAAAGCTTGGTTTTTCATGAACTAATTTTATACAATCTAATTTTATATGATCTAATAAAGACATACAAAATACTCCTGAGGAATCAGCTTCCCACATTACCAAGAAAGTTTTGATTCATAAGAGACTGACAGGCTGTGGGGATGTCAGTGACAGAACACACTGTGCCTTCATCCTCCACGTACCAAATTGTTCCCAGTGTCACGACAAGCACCACAAACCCAGCACAGCTCACCTACCTCCTCTGGAAGAGCAGACCAGATAAATTGGTGAGGAGAGATGGAGAGCTAGACTGCTCTTCCTTGCTGGTTCTGTCAGGAGAAGACCAACTGTTCCCATCCACGCCCACAGATTTGCGTAACTTCCTGATTTTTAAGACAAGGAGAATTAAGTTTGTGTAACAAGTTACTTTAAGGCTTTTCTTAAAAGATCCGAATGAGATTTGAACAGCTTTTTGGATGCCATTTTTCTTAAATCATGCAAACAGAATGTTGATTTCCAAATAAAAAAGTTCTAGCACACCAGGATATCACTGGGAAAAGTCCAGCAGATAAAATCTGGACAAAATCTTTGCTACAACAACCTAAAGGAGGGAAAACTCCAGCATGCTGTGCTCCCACAGCCCGTGTCCAGCTGTGACCCCAGCCCAGAGATGCTGGTGCTCACCTGCGGCGCCGGCTGAGCCCGTTGTTCCCTGCAGGTCTGTTCACCTGCGTGGACACGATCTGGCAGTGAACTGTCCCCAGCAGCAGCATAAGGCACAGGGGTCCCATCACTTCACTGGCACTCACAACAGGAACCATGAAGTACAGCACCACTGCTACGACTGCAAAGGGGGAAATGGCACCAATGCTGAAATTAAGAGCCTGGCTCAGTTCTTCTGTCTTTTTATTTTTACTCTGCTTTGTTGTATTATTATTTAATTTCTGCAGTAACACCCCTTGGAATGTACATGAAGTAGGTTTCAAATAAGAATTCTGCGCTTTAGATTATGGACTCAATAAGCTTGGAAAAACCCTCTGAGACTGAGTTCAAGTGTTCCCCTGGCACTGCCAGGTCCACCCTTAAACCATGTCCCCAACAGCCACATCCACACATTCTTTGATGTCACATTCCTTGCAGGAAAAGGCTTAGGGCACAGCCTGCTCCCTCCCCTCACCTTGCATAATGTAGAGCACCAAGAGCCACATGAAAATTCGCTGGGAAGTGACCTGTATCCACCACTGGCTGAACAAGGGGAAAAACACCACTCTCACAATTCCTTTCCGTGTCAGCGACGTCCAGGGAATTTCAGGCTTGGCTTTGGCAAAGGTAGAGCCTTGGCATTAAAGGGGAAACAAGCCATCATTAACTGTGAGTCACGAGAACTCCCTTGCTGGGGTTCCCCTTTGGGCAGCCCCAGCCCTGCCACAGGGCCACCAAGGGGGTGACAGCAGCCCAGCTTCAGCACGAATCAAAGCTACCCAGCTCCAGCAGGCACAGCTAAAGCAGCCCCTTGTCTTCTCTCGGAGCACAGGCTCTGACCCTTCCCTGCCCACCCAGCCCTGCTTCCACCGACTGCTCCTGCTGAGCCACCCCGAATTCCTCCTCCTCTGCTCCCAGGTTTTCAGTGCTCCTTTTGCCCCAAGCTCACAAGCAGGAGCTCCCCTAGCATCCGAGCAGGTTCTGCTTCCCCCGCCCTGCACAAAGCTGGGATGCACTTACAGAATCATGGAATATCCTGGGCTGGAAGGGACCCACAAGGATAACCAAGTCCAGCCCCTGGCCCTGCAATCCCACCCTGGCAGCATTGTCCAAACTCTCCTGCAGCTCTGGCAGCCTCAGGCTGTGCCCGTTCCCTGAGGAGCCCGTTCAGTGCCCAGCACCCTCGGGGGAAGAACCCTTCCCTGATATCCAATCTAACCCTCCCTGACAGAGCTCCAGCCGCTCCCCCGGTGCCATCGCTGTCACAGGGAGGAATGAGCAGACCCAGCACCGCTCACCGCTGATCAGATCCACGTCGATCAGATCGGGCTGGATGTGCCCCTTCTTCTTCGGCTTGTTCTTGAAGCCCTGCGGGGCGGAACAGGCGGCGGTTAGCGGCGAGGGGCGCGGGGCCCACCCTCCCCCCGCCGCCGGTACCTTCATCTGGGTCTGCTCCACGGCCTTCTCCCATATCTGCTGGTCGTAGGCCCCGATCTGCGAGGAGAGGAGGCTGAGGGTACGGCCGGGCCCGCGCCCGCCCGCGCCGCGCCGCACTCACCTTCTTCTGGTACCATGAAATGGCATCGCGACAGGCCATGGAGGGCGGCGGGAGCGGCGCGGCCCCGGTACCGGTACCGACCCGGCCCGGGACCGACCCCGGGCCCGTTACCCTGGAAACCACCAGCGCTCGACTGGCTCCGCCTGCCGCCCCCCTCCAACCGCGCAGGCAGCGCCAGCCGAGCGCCGAGCGCCGCCCCCCACCCCCCAGCGGAAAGAATCTCCCAGGCGGGTAAAGGACAAAATCAGACTTTTGTTTATTAAAAAAATACTTTACAGGAAAAAAATTCTATGCATTCCGCAGGACTATTTTACAAAGAAATAGCTTAACAGTTTGACACTGGTGTACAGTCAGCTACCGACAGCGCGGGGCCGCCCCCGCACACGTGCGAATGTCAATAAATACACTAAGGCCGCACAAAGCAAACAGTCGTCCAGGCAATTGTACACGTCCTCTGGAGGCAGAGACCTTAGATAAATTAAAACCACAGAAAAATAATCGTAGCTGCCAATCAAATCAAATTAAATCACGAAACAGCAATACAGGAGTCGGTATCTTTACATGTTGTACAGAGAAATCAGGAGGAAGTGGGTGTTTGTGTGAATGCTCGGGGTGCCCTGGACACTGCTCAGAGCCCACGGGAAGGTACAGAACAGGCTCTGGGGGAGAGGAAACCATCCCTCCCCTCCTGTCCCACCCCTCAGCCAGCACAGGGCTGCCAAGGCTCAGCACTCCTCGGAAACTACAATTCCAGAGTTCATCACTCAGGTGACCCACACCCGAAATTGGGGGGGATCATGCCCAATGAAGGACTTGGGGAAAGCTCTGACCATCTGCCTCGTCCAGGGAAACTGAACTGTAACAGGCAGGAAAGCTGGCAGAGCACAGCAGAGCCCCTGTGCTGCACCTGTGAAAAGTGTTCATGGTGAATCCCCTGGGAACACCTCGTGGGTGTTCCCCCTTCCTGGAAGAGAATGCAGTAGGTACCTGCACAAAGTGACCTGCAGTTTGTCTAGACGAGAGAGGAAACCAAAGCCAACTGGTATTTCAGCAGCAAACTGCATTTGCTAGTCCATTTCTAGCACAGCTGAGCCACTTGCCTTTATCCCTGGGACGTTTCAGTCACCAGCACTTGATTTAAAGTGAAACCTAAGCCTCAGTTCTGTGCTTCACAGCTGAACCCTCTGTGGACAGAGCACTTGGTCAGTGACAGTTGTCTCCAGCATAAAGTAGGAGTATTTTTTACCTAACACAGATCACAGAGCAGATCCTCACAAATGGAGAATTGAGGATTTGCAGTAACTGACCAACACATTCATATTTGGGAACTGTTCTGTACCTGTCTGCTTTCCACTAAGAATAACAGAATGTGAAGGTGTTGGAATGGACCTTAAAAATCATCCAGTCCCAACTCCCTGCCATGTGCAGGGACACTTCCCACTGGGCCAGGTTGCTCAACCTGCCATCGAACACTTCCAGGGTTGGGGCATCCACAACCTCTGTGGGCAACCAGATCCTCACCCCCCATCAAATTTCTTCCTAATCTCTAACCTAAATTCCCCCTCTTTTGATTTGTACCCGTTCTCCCTTGTCCTGTCACTCAGTTCCTGATGAACAGCCCCTCTCCAGCCTCCCTGTAACCCCTACAGATGCTGGAAGGTGCTGTGAGTTCTCCATGCTGAGCAGCCCCAACTTTCTCAGCCTTAGAATGAGCCATCAAATGTGCCATCAAATGTGCCAAAGTTTGATTGGCTCATTAAGGAGGCTGCTTTATGGAATCTTAGAGAAATTCAAACAGCAGCTATTTAACATGAGATATTCAGAAATATTTACTTGATTTGTTCTGCCCAAACACAAAGTGGCTTGAATTCATTAATTCCTCTCTGAACAGCTTTAGCTCATAAAAATCAGTGTTCTACAGGTCTTGGTCTGGAAAACATTTGTATCTTCCCCTCAAGGCTAAGATTCTGGGCAATTGAAGCCATGGCTGGACAGTGAGCAGCTTCCCAAGCAATCCCTCTCACACTTGACATCCAGAGTTGAGGTGGAATTTGAAAGTCTGCCAGTTTGGTTAAAGAAAGCACAGCAAAGCTGAGCATGGATTTAGTAAAAGATTCTCCAACAGCTTGTTCCTCTCTCCCTCAGTCTTCCAAACTAGAATAGCATCAGCAACATTCCGGTCATTCAAAGATACCTTTATTTGTGTGCATTTAAATCTGACATTAGGTTTAAGTTAGTAACTGAGCACAGACTGCATGCTGCTATTGGTCATGTCCCTCCATCAAAGAGGGAGTCAGAGCATTTGCCAGGCATTTCAGGCTGTTGTCACAGATTTCACTAAAACTACAGCTTGCAAAGTAGCACAAACCACTCTAGTCTTCCTTCATCCATTTGAAAACACGCTATTAGAATTTACAGAGGACTTCCAAATGGACTCCCTCTTCATCCCATTCCAATTTTCCCAGAAAACAGACAGGTTGGTGCATGGGGGCTCTTACTCTGGTTCTTGTGCCTCTGAAGTGCAGTTTGCAGGCTCACTGTGGTCTCTGCAGTGTGGCAGTTCCTGAGTGATCAGTGCTGGCTGCCAGGGAAGGGCACCTCGGGAATGACCCTGAACTGCCAGGGCCAGGGGAGAGGCGTGGAACGGGCACTTGGAAGACTCGCAGACTTGGTCAAAAGGAAAGAACACCCCTGGGAAATCTTTGAATGTGAAGGATGAACTGAAACCACTATTGCCTGTGAGGAATTTTACTTTGCACAACCCTTAAAGCTATGAAATTCCTCTCAACATAAAAACTGGAAAAAACCCACCAGAGAACTGACGGCTCAGTTCTGAGCCGCGCTGAGTCATCTAGAATTTCTGCTAAGATTAAATTACACCCCTGCATGAATCACATTACTTCTCATCATAAAAGCTTTCCATTCTAACACCTTATTTACACAGATTACTAAACGAGTCACTACCACTTCAATCTGTAAATTAGTTTTAAATTGAAATATTTCCTAGTCCTCATTTTTGTACCGAAGACAATACATACATACACATAAGGAGTAATACAGGTTCTAACTAATCACTGCAGTATCTTCTGAGGATTATTTCTCTATCAGTTTAAAATAGTGACCTCTACACTGAGGTGCTAATATGTATATAAAAGCCTACACAAACAATATTGCACAAAGTAAGATTTATAATAGAGTAACATATTTTAGAGACCCTTATAAAGAGAAGAGTAATAATTGATATTAAAAAGATGCATCCAGAACTAACACAGCATCTTTGCTTTTGTCTAGTCTAACATAGTGTTTCAAATCTTTCCTACTCCAGTGAGGATTAGAACAAATAAAGTTATCTGGAGACAGCTTAAGTTGCACCAAACCCCAACTTGTACTCTAAATGTGGGGAGGGGAGAGGGAGAGGGAAAAGGGACTTTTCCTTTTGATGACTCGAAAGGGCAGTAATAAATGGGGTGAGTGAAAGTCAAATACAGATTACACGTTAACATCCAGAAATATTGAAAGATTGTTTAAAAACTGTTGATAGCTGACACTCTACACATTGAGCACGTGCTGCTGATTTTTCCACAGTAACTGGGCACCCAGGAGCTACACATGGAAAAAGCAGTCCAATGCCAAAATACTTTGTACTGTGAAATACTAATACAGAACTTACACAGTAAGGCTGTCCTTATTCTAGGAAGTCAGGTATCAGCTCAATGCTTATTATATTAAGTGCATCAGTACAAGGGAAAGTGTGGATCCATTGGACACGTTACAACCCGATCAAAACAAGCTGCCAAGTTGGTTAAGTATTTTAAAGCCTTAAAGTGCTCAAAGATAGCAGTTTCCTCCACAAGACTACCAAGAGGTTCTCTAATTTTGACACTAGCATTTATCACGTTCAGGGAAGATGTATTTTGGAAGCAAAAACCCTCACACCAAACAACATAAGCAGTGCTATGAGAAGTGTTAGGTCAGTAAGTCATTGCATTTCAACAGGAATCAGACACTTGCTTCAGTTCTTTTTACAGGTCACCCTTGTAGGAACTGTAAGAAACATCAACTTCTATAGCTTGTATATAAACCAACATGTCGAAAACAGACATACCAAAAATTCCACAAATCATCAAAAGTGCTGTGCTTTCTCCATTTTTTTGTTTGGTTTTTTTTAAGCTTTTTTTGTTGTTGTTTTGATTTTTTTTTTTTTTTTACTTTTCTTAAGCAATGAAAATGACATGGGGAAGTCACTTTGCAAGTCTTCTAAAAAAGCATCGCTTTCTGGTGAAGATTAGAGAGAAAGTAAAAGTAGGGAAATAACACTGACCAATGGAGTTCAATCATTTCACGTTCCTGGAGGAATTTCAATCTGACTTTGAGAAGATATTCAACATCTCTTTACTTAAACAGAAAGAAGTGGTAGACCACTGTTACAGGTTGTACTAAGGGGTTAAAATACAACTTGAATTTTGCATAATCTGTGTAAAAAGATATGCTTGACATTTTGGAATGTCACCTTTCTTTATAGAATTATAGGCAAGATTTCTCCAATAAAACATAAGCCAGTTATAAAACTATAACTTCACATCAAAATTTTAAAAAGTTGTTAAAAAAATGTTTGATTATATACATATCACACAGAAGAGCCTGCATGATCCTGTGGATTGTGTTGCTGATCAGACTCTATTTTAAAACCTGGAAGGGGCTGGGCCACCTGATCTGGTTGCACAAGTCCTGATATTGAAGAAACAGAGGAGGAGAGCACCCCTGGGGTAAGCTGAATCTCCATACCTGGTTCTTCAGACTCTATTTTTACACTCACACCTTGGGGTTCACCTTCTGCCTCTGTGTTTCCAGGAGCATTACTGTTCAGGCTTGAATTGCTTTCTGCTTTTGGAGAAGTCTCCCCCACGGGGTGATACTGTTTGAGTCTGATGTGCCAGGCTAAGCTGCAGACTGCTGACACTGTTTTGAACTGGTGAATGACATTTCTAGGGATGAAGTAGATGTCATTGTCACACAACTGAATCCTAGCATAGCGAATGCCTTCCCGTCTCATTTGGTTTAGTTTGGCTTCGTCCACCCATTGAACACACTGGGAGAAGGAGAGATGGGAAAGTTAGTGGTAGACTCTTCAAACAATTCAGCATCCTCCTATTTTCAAGTTAATTAATGTCTAAATCAGAATGCTTCCGTTTCATGGGTAAAATTTTAAATTCAAATGAGAATTGGGATTTCAAAATACAATTTCTCTGATGTGCACATCTTGAGAGAGGAGAATGAAAAGGATTCTATAGTTATAGTTAAAACCAGCAGGTGTGACATAGGCTGCTTTATTTGGGCTGACAGGACTGAGTTAAATGCCTCCACATCAGATATCAGAAAAAGAATTAATAGGTACACACAACTTCTTAATCAACAGATTGTTTCTATAGCACATCCTGTGACTCATGGCATGAACCCCAGCTTGGGAGAAGGGAAAAGAAAAAGGTCCCTTCCAACTGAACTATTTCATCCTGAAACACAAGGAAATTGCCCCAGAGAGCTGAGGGCAACTGGGGATACAAAAGGGCTGACCACAGAGAGAACCTGGGATCTGTCAGAAACTACTCCCAAAACACCAGGAATGAGCTGTCACAAGGGAAGATTTGATAGACTTGATACCTGTGACACTGGGGGTTCATGCAGGTCCAGCTGAAGTCTCTGCACAACATCAGTGAAGTCTTCAGCATGAAAACAAACCACATCTTTGGTTATACGAGGCTGGTCACTCCTAGAAAAAGATGAGAACTCCAGGAATTTTTGAAGTATTTCAGTTACAGCTCTTCCCAGCAGAAAGCTTCATTGAAGCAATGACCTACTTCAGTGTTACACTGTGCACAAAGTCTCAGCACTTTTCAATAGTGTATTCTTTTGAAAAAGATGTATAATTCATAGATTTGCCCCTTTTCCACTCCCCATTATTCTTGCAGCATTCACAACAGAAGTGGTGTTTTCATGGACAATATACTGAAACACCTGAGAACTAGCTTCAAACTGCCACTGTCGAAGTTCTCTGTGTTCTAGAAACCACAATTTGCCTCACTTCTTCCATTCTGTAATTGGACAGAATAATTCTGCATTAAGGGAAAAATGTTACAAACTTCAGAGTTACAAAGTAAATCTGAAGTTGAAGCAGTGAGGATTTTATTCAACAGCTGTGAACCAGAGTGAAGGAAATCCTGGCATCTTTTATTCTAATGATATTGCTAATGATGCCATCCAATTTCTACTGCAATTTCTACCTATTACAATGATGCAAGCCTAGTTTCTCTGCAAGGTCAACCCCAATATCCTGGGTACATGACCTGAGAAAGCAATGCAGCTGTGAAATTAATTACATTGAGCTCTTAGACTACTGTTACAAAAGGTAGAATTATTATACCTGCTCAGGAAAAGAATAATCAGGGATGATGGTCCAGGCTTTTGTGTATCACTAAACTATTCTGCAAGCTGCTGTTACAAATTCTTTCTTGCATCAAGAGGGAAAAATGGGATGGATAAGTGGGAGGTATATGGCTGGTGGTTTCTAGCTCTGGGCAGCTTTTGTCTCATTATAGCGTTTAAATAATTTCTGATTTGGTTTGTTTTCTGAGGAATTGGGATTTTTAAAGAAGAATAGCTGCACTTACCACTCCCCAAACTGCACAGCCTTGAGCACCCCGACAGCAGCTGTGCTCTGCCAGTCAAAGCCCTGCCCCACGTGGTCAGCGTGAGCTCTCGTCCTGTCCTCAAACAGGACCTCTCGGGGCTCGCTGGTCCGAGGTAGGTACTGCAGGTTCTTGATCTCGTTCATGGACCTGCAGTGGGATAAAAACACACTGGAAATGTCCCACACTGTTCAAAAATAAGCATTTGTATTGATATAATAAAATGCTGTGTGCTGGAGGATTCAAAGGAACAAAGCACTTTTCTCTGATTTCTTCTAGGTGTTTATTTGGCAGAAGATTGAAACAAAAGCAGCCAAATACAATTCAGGTTCTGAGATCAAACTTTACAGAACAAATCAAATCACATAATTTTTGTGTTTGCTTGTGCTGAAAGAGCTCCTATAAGAATGTATTGGTATGTAAAAGAGAGCTATCTTACAGAACCCGAGCTTCAGTTATTTCGGAGAGCATCCAAAAATTCTTCTTGGAATGACAATTAGAATATGCCTCCAAATCTCCTAGAATTTGTTCCAGAGCACTCTTCCAGAGAAAGATAGCTAGTAAACACAATAATTCCTAAGCAGGCAGGCAGTGTTACAAATGCTTTAGCACTGACATTAGAATGCAGCACGAGCAGTGTAAGCATCTCTGCTGTTTCACAGCGTTTCACCTGCCCTCACCACCAAATTGCCACAGAAATAAGATGAATTAAGTCTCCTGAAGGATAACAAAAAGAGCTTTTAATCTTAAAGCACTGATCTAGGATATATGAGAAGCACTGAAAGATACTGTGAGAAGCAGTGAAATAAAATAACCATCACAGGTAACATTTGCTTTATCAGCTGAGCCAATTTGAAACAGAAATGAAAGTGAAACCCAAATCTGAATTAGTCCTCTGAAGAGCCAGTTATACATCAAGTACTTTGCTTTTGTTCTCAAATCTGACACAGACTTCACTGCAATGTTTTACCTTGAGTACAAAAGGAAACCCAAATCTTACCGGCGCCGTTTGAAGGGTGATTTTGGCATATCAGCTGTGGGGATCATCTGCTCTCCCGGCCTCACCCACATGATGGGTCCATCATCACTCTGGGACCTGCACTGCAGTCTCAGACTGGAAAGAGTCCCCCAGGGCAAAGTCATCTAAAAGAAAACAGGAAAACAAAACAACCCACAAAACACACATAACACAAAACACTGGGTGAGATAGAAAAATTAAATGATGCCTTTGGTAAAACTGGTTCAAATCTGCTGTCAAAAGAATTGCATAGAAACTAAGTAAGTTTGAGAGGTAAAAGGTATTCCAAGGTAATTTTATCAAACTTAGTTTTTAGGGAAGTAGAGGTGCATGTAGTGCATGTATATATAATAAACTTGATTATTTTTAATTAGCCATCTAATTCCATGCCTTTCAATTGGACACATGAAAGAATGAACCTCAGCAGCCCAAATAAGCACATCAATAAAGAAAATACCTTCTGGTTTCTAGTTACCTGGAAACCTAACAATTGCTTAAGTATCTACAGTGCTCTGAACACACCACAAGTTACTGCTTACTCTAAGAAATGGAGATTCTTCCAACATGTCTAGGAATTCTGGGAAGTAGTCCCCAACTTCTTCATCCACTGCTCCAACCAGGCTGATCTGGCGCATGGGTCCTGCTCTGTAGGTGCCACAGCAGTAAGTCCGATTGACCTGAGGGTCAGACAGGAGACACAACACCAGCACAGCTTTAGTTCTCTGACAGGAGATTCAAACTGACTCATCTGACACAGCTGGGATGAATCTTGGGCTCGTTTATATCTGTTTCAGTAGATGTGCCTTTAGGAGTTCACACAGGGACTGTTTGGAACAGAAGAGAAAGAACTCTTGCCTGGACTCCTGACAGGAAATCCTTCTGAAGTTTGAGTAACAGCAAGTGAATATTTGACTAATTCAGGAACAATTCAACACTTCCAGGCTGACTTGAGAAAACAACTACACAGGGTTTCATTGTTACTCAGTCTTCCACCAGAAAGCTTCAACTCCCCACCAGTTTGTGCTGTTCACTGCTGCTTCTACATTTCAAACCGGATGCTCCTGGAAAATGCACATTCCTCATTTCAGTCATGGCCCTGAGGTCCTTCCCCTGGGACTGTAGTGAAGAACCTCAGTGTCCTTCACACAGTGGTTCTGGTGATGTTGTTATAGTAGACACAGAAAATTGGCCAGAAAGCAGAGCAAATGAGATGTTTAGCTGGAAACCCAGTCCTCATGGACACAAGGATTTTAGGACAACCATTTGCAGTAGAACCTGCTGTCAGTGCTGGGGCCAGAAACACTTTAATCTCACAGCTCGTGGACATCTCTAGAACACAGACTGTCCCACTTTCCCGGGTCATCTGGAAACTTTTCTTGCCAATTTCCTGTTCCCAGAGGAGAGGTACTGGCAAGAATCCAGCGTTCTGGAGCCTCATCCTATGGACTGCAGCTGTAATGTGCCATATGGCCACAGAGGAGGTTCTGTGTAGATACCACAGCTAATTAATGTTATAGAGCAGAAGCTCTGCCATAATTAGTCTGTTTTGCACACTCAGTTGTGTCTGAGCCTCAGCCTTCCATCACCTCAACGTTCCAACACCCTGTGTTGTAGGGTTGAAAAACTACAGCTGTTTTCCATGGCTGAGTGGTGGGACAGTACAGACAATTTCTGGTAAATTTGCAATTTAACAGTCATGTTCACAAAGTGTGATGCCTTTTATAACTCCACTTATAGATACATGGATGCAGCAGCTTAGTGTTTAGTTTCAGTTTTGCACGTTTAGTCAACAAACCAGATGTCATTAAATTACTCCATGCAGCTGTTAAAGGTAAATTAGGAGAGACTAATAAAGGAAGAATAGAGTTACTGCTGCAATTTTATCCTCTAGCAGCAGCCATGGATATTTCACTTCTTAATTATAGGACTTTAGCTCACTCCATTTAGTTTGGAGTAGGAACACTGCAACACCACAGCAACATTTTAGTTCTGTGCACCTAAAGAAAAACTAAGGACTAAAACGCTCTGGTCCTTATCCAGTGAAGTTTAACTGCCTGGCACTATTTATGTAAGTGGAGACAGACCACTTCCAGATGAGTTCTGTGCTATTGAAACCACCTGGTGAGAGTCACTAGTATTTTACAGGTATTTGTCATGAGTTAAAATGAATTATAATTCCATATGCAGTTTTTCCTTGTAATGTTTTCAAAGGAAATGAAAAATGAGATGCTTTGACTTCAGGTTTTTTTAATGCACTGAAACAATGAAAAAATAGACAAGGACTCAGGAGTTATAAGTGGAACAGTAGAAATACTTTAGGGAAATACTGGATTTCAACACTTTGCTAGTTTTTAATAGAAATTAAAGGAATATACCCACTTGAGAATTAAACCCAGGATATGTTTACACTGAAAACATGCACCAACCCACAGCAATCCCCAGCAGGCTGCAGCATTCATCTCAAGTACCTCAATCACAGAGGTCTACTAGTTTAATACACCATAAAATTTTTTTACAGCTTCTCTCTCATTCTTAATTCCTTCTGAGCAGCAAACACCAACACCACTGGTTAGGCCAGTGGTCTCAAGAATATGATGTAATGAACATCTAAAAGAACAGGCACCTTGCTCTTCCTTCACAACTGGGTGGTTTAGTGTCCCATGAGTAAGTAACCTGCTTGCTGCACCTTTGTGCAAACTGCTCTGGCCTTTCATCCACCAAGTGCTCCAGAGTCCCTCTTCCCAGCTCTATTCGCTCCACAGCCACCGGCATGCACCTCTCATTTCCAAGGAAGAAAGCTGAGATGTTGAAATAGCTGAAGTCAGTTTGTTACATCCATTTGGACCTCTCTCAGTGTTTTTTATTTTTGCTTAAAGTTCAACTCTTGTTTAGGAATTTAGCTGGGGTCACTCCAGTTTACATGGCTGCCAGAAGTCAGTAACTTATTACCACAGCACCTCCCTTGCTATAATTTGTTCCTTGTGCTTCTTTAAAACCAACAGTGGATCACGAGCAGCAACTGCCACTGTTCTTACTGCTGCAAGAGGACAATGGGGACAGTAAGAGACCACTCAGGCAGCCTGTGCCCTTTCAAATGCCACACAGCCATCACTCCTCTACTCCACACACCCCACACTGACAGTGAGTTATGGGCATGTTTAAAATTAGCTCTGGAGTGCTCATGGAGGCATTTTCTCTCAGCTGCACGATGTGCCTATCGGTGTTTCCCACACTTGGGTGAGAACAGAAGCAGACAGAGGCTGTGTTTCCTGTCAGAGGCACGGAGCTGGTGTTTATTTGCATGTTCCTGAGCCACCCCAGCCTCACCAAGGGTTAAGTGAGCAGCACAGGGTGAGGAGAGGACACACAGATGAGGCATTGGAGACAAATGAGGTTAAGTCTCAGAAGTTTCTCTCCAGTTGCAGGAAAAGCATGAATCAGTTGACAGCAACAATATTTCAGCATGCCAAGTCAGCTATAAAACCAACCACACAAACACTTGGCTCCAAGGAAGAAAGGAAGAAAGCAAGAGCACAAGGCTGCTTACTACTGAAGGACAAGGCAGTGACACACCAGCACAGCAAGGGTGACATGTTTGACTAAAATCTGACATACTGCAGGACCATTGGGCATTGTTTATATGACTTACGTGACAAACCAAATGAAGTTTGCAGTAGAGATGCACAATTTCTCCATTTCATACTTTGGTAGCTACTGCTAAAAAAAGAAATTGCTCTTCCAGAATCAGAGGAGTTCACATGGGGCAGACAATCAAACTATAATGTGGTTTATTAACCAAAGCTATCAGGGATAGAGTAACCTGTTCTGATAACAGGAGTAGAAAAACTTACCCAGTTATCACCTGTTGGCTGCTTCTCCCACCTTCTCCCCAGAAGGAACAGCAGCTTCATGCAAAACCTACTTCCCCATTTCTCTTTCCTGGCCTCTTCCCAGAACCCCCCCACACACCCTCTGTGACAGTCTAACTGTTCTTTGGATCAGAGAGAGAATTCATCAGGCAGTTGATCAGTTGGGAAAAAAACTAGAAGTGTTTTTTCAACTCTAAATATATTCCCATTCACTGAGTGGAACTAGAAGCAGTTGTACTGAAACAAGTGGTAAGGAAAATAAGAGTTCATTCTAGCTGCACTGCTAAGAGCTTCCAAATTAAAGTGTGCCCTTATGTGAGGAAAGCTTACAAATTACTGCTTAGTGATTTGAGACTTGAAAGCTCTCAGCCCAAGTGAACAGCTCCAAACTAAAGCTGAGCTCCAGCACTGAAGTATTAGAACCAATGAGAGCCAATGCAAGCAAAAAATCTAGAGGACACTGAAGCTTAATTATTTTAAGATACTGAAACAAAGCATTTATGTAACAAATACACATTAGAGTGCTTTGCTATACTCACTGCCCTGAGAACAAAGGAATTCACCTTGCAAGGCAGTTAATTATCACTAGACTTCTACCAAGTCTTTCAGATTAAAGTCCTTGCTTTGAATACTTAAATTCAGTTTCTCTGAAAACACAAAAAAGCTGAATGTTGTGCAAACCAAAGGTCACATTAACTTGCAGTTTACAGATCAAATTTTGACTCCTTGACACCAAATCTCCAGGATTCAAGCCTCCCTAGAGCTCCAAATCCCCTGGGCACAGGTGAGTGCAGCAAACAAACTCATGCACAGAGAAGGAACCCAGAATGGAGGTGACTTAACTGAGTATCTTCGATTATAAATAATCAGCATTACAGCACACGATAGTGTAACATGTTCAATCTGCAAAAGCACACAAAGTGCTTCTGTACTGTACAATTCTCATGCAGAAGGGTCAAAAGTGAAGCTTGGCCAATCTGTTCACCCCTCCCCAGAGCTGCCAAGGAACAGCAGCACAACAGACAAGCTCATCCTCCCCAGGCCCTCAAGCAGGACATTGCAGCCTTTTCAAGACAAGCCAGCTTGCAGAACCTGGGTGAACCCATCCCAGTTTCAATGTTTCCTTCAGGTTTTCCATCATCTGCATTCTCTGAAGAGCTCTGCTCCAGCTGCCTGTGACAGCTCCACTGCTCTGTTTGCTCAGTGAGAACTGCACCAACACACTTCAGCCAGAGAGGATTAACCAGGTCATGCTGGAGCTGGGTTTAGAGAAGTGGTTTAGACCAACTGAACCTTATGTCATGACTCAATCTTAATCAAGTTTAGACAGTACTTAAAATAGAATTAATTGAAGTACCAGCAGACTATAACCCAGCAAAGCCTCTTATTTATTACCATACATTCCTCATGTGTATTTATAGTGCCAGTATTCATGTTCACAGGACATTCACCAAGAAAAAAATGCAATTCTTGAATATCCCAGAGGCTCTGTTTAGCAATTTCAGGGGTCATCACATGTACTCAAGCCAGAATGCAATCAGGACACTAAAGAACACAGATAAATCACTAATACAGAAGACTTTAAAGCCCGACCTGTGGAGAAATTTCACACCTGCAGCACACAAGGGTGCATTGTGCAGAAGTTCTCTTGCCCATATGCTCAGAGATTGTTTTTAGGGTACTCTGCACCCAGACACAGCTCTGTCAGCACCAAGAATTACTTAAACCAAGAAAGAGAAGCTGGTTAAAAAAATAAGTACTGCAGCAGCTAATCATTGTCAAACAAAAAGCCAGGAGTCAGGATTACTCATTTAAATACTATTCAAAGACTCCACAATGACCATGCAGTAACTTTCTGTAAAGCAATAATTATTCTTCCAATGCAAACCTTGCTTACAAGCATTTGGTAAACCCTGCAGAGATCCAAACAGCCCATCCACAAGCACCAATACTCCAAAATCTGTTGCTAAAGGTGTGTTCCAAACACACTGAAGTGCACTCCACTATAGAGTTTCAGATTCATCCTCCCAACAGATGAACTAGTAAATGTAATTAATGTCTTCAGTAAAGACCTTAAGAGTAATCAGCAGTTTGAATCCATTCTCAGAATAAACAAAGAAGAGCATTATTCAATCAAAAAGAAATTTATCTAAATTGTAATCCTGTTGTATGCTTGTAGATACTTCTGAGTCTGATAACAAAACTAAAACCCAAGGGATTTTCCTACTGGAATCTTGGAATTACCTTAGCTTTTACTGTTGCATCCATTTAAGTTACATGGAGATACAGTTTCAGAATTTAAACTAGTTTAAGCCTACTATGGAAACCAAGGGAGTAAATAAAATCAAACTCCTTTTCCAAGGCAATTAAAAACATATTCTAACCGCCTTCAAGTTGGAAAGTTTAAACACCATAAGCTACTGAGGGAATTAAGACTTTAAAAGAACTTGTGAATCAAGATATAGCGAAACATGAAAAGTAATGCCATTGCAAAGAAAACCCCCAAGACCCCAAAACCAACAAACTCCAGCTCTACTGACTAGAAAAGCAGTGTTAGCATTTGCAGTCTATGCAACTCTTGATACAGACTTGGCTGCTGTTTTGAACAATCTCAGTGTTTCCCCAAGCTCAGAAGAAAAAGATGATCAGTTCAGATCTCTCCTCAGGTCCCTGACAGCAGTGTCTGAGGTGGGATTCACCAACTACCAGAGAACACAACAAAGCTTTAAGCAGAAGCAGGAATAAAACAGCACAATAGTGTAGTCCTAACATCATCTTTTTTAATCTGTTTAGAAAATAAATTTGTGACTTCACTATTTTAAACCATCCCTGCTCTGGGCTAATGAGATTAAATCAAACCTAGGTGTTGTGCAACTTTTATGCTTTTAAACAGTTCTTACCTGAGAGTGAAAATTTGAAATTGTTGTTGTTTCAATGTCCTTCTTGCCCAAAATTTCCATTTTCACTGGAGTGTTTGGAAAGTTAAAAGCAAAGTAATCCAGGAAGTCTGGTAAATAAGCAGCTGCTCCATGCACTATGGCTAAAGCATAGTAAGCTGCATTTTTATCATTTTCACTGAATGACAACGCAAGAAATTCTTCTGCAAATCTCTCCATCTCCACTGGAGACAAAAATGAGAGTTCATCCATGTAAGCATGCAGGACCAGGGCACCTCCATTGGACTGATGTTCCTCGTGAATGAAGTTACTGAATTTAGTGCCAGTCTTCAGGAAGCTGCTGCGAACAGAGTGCTCCTGGTGTGTCACAAAGGGGGTTTGTACTCCCTGGGGTATCCGATATTCCTGCATGCCCAAGTTCAGTCTGCACAGCTGCTCATCCTTCAGGTACCTGAAGGATTCCTTGTTCATTTCCAGGTTGTCACACTGTCCTTGAGACAGAGTCTCCTTGTCAATTCGAGTGAGCCCAGCACACACTGTCTGCACTTCCTTGTTGTACATCTTCAGGCGTTTTCCCCTCACATCTTCCCGGTGTTTCTTTTTCTTTTTTTTCTTTATCTTCTTCATAATAAGACTGTCAGCTCGCTGGGTTTTGCCATTTTCATCTGGAGTTTCTGGCAGCAACAATAAAGAGAAGATTAGAGTTCTGCAGTTGCAGCATATTCACCCCAAAAGAATTCAGGCCTCTCACTTGCTGAAGGGATCTATTCCCAGGGAGACTGACCAATAGTAAAACATTGCATTTTTGGTTGTATAATTGAGTCAAAAGTCAGGGTATTTACTATTATACAAATAAAGCCTTGAATTAAGGAAAACTACCAGAATGCTAGCTTAATATTTTAGAATTACTTCCATTTTAACAGATTAGAAGATCTTCAAAAGGAGTCTGTATTTCAGAACATCTATAATTACATACATTAATAACTTCTGACATTTAAGGCAGTGCCGTGTAGGGAAAGAGGATAAACAAGTATGTGTAACATTTAAACACTAAGACTTTCATTACAGAACACTTCCCTGATTTTGGACACATGATACAGAAGCAAAACAGCGTAGAGCTGAAGAGGTACAAGCTTTACTGACATTTAGAGGTAAAAAATATTTAAATAAATCTTAGACTGCTGATCTTTTAAATTAAAGGACCCAAATCACCACATCAACAGTTTCAGTCCTATAGTTAACTATCCAGTTAATGGAGAGAAAGAAATTAAGAGGCCGTTTTGGTTTGTTTGAGGGTTTTTTTAAAGTTAATCAACCTCTAAAAGGCTGAGAGATAAAACGTAAAGAAGTAGCTCTGTCAGGCAAAACGGAATAGTTTAGGTTGTTAATCTTTCAAGAATAAAAACTAATTCAAATAACATTTAGCAAGGGACAAAGGTAATTAGAAAATGTGATGCTCCAGCTGTTAAAAACTCAATTGCCAAGACAAGATTTTAATGTGCCTGAATCAAAGAACCATTTCTTCCAACAATGCCCATAAATCTCCAGGAGCTGTGTTACCACGATAGCCACGGGGATGAGAACAACCCCAACATCTGACCAGAAGATGCAGTAACTAAAGTTTTACAGTTTTCCCTCAGCACAGGGCTTTGTGTTAACAAAATTTCCTTCCTTTGGCTGCACACTGATACTCCTTTTTATCCTCTCAGAGCACTTGCAGCTAAAGAAATTAAACATGTTACACTGTTTTATGAGAAAGGGTGTAGTGATAAACACAGGCAGCTCCGAGTTCTTCAATGTAACCAGTGTTTAACTGGATCATTACTGGCTTGGTCTCGGAGCTCCTTACTGGAGAGGGTTGACCTCCATAATAGCCTGGTGGAAGGAACAGCGTTACTCACGGAGCAAAAAAAGTTGATTGCTTAATCATCACTTCGTACAATAGTCTTAGGACCTGAAATACAAGTTTTCACCGTGCTGCTGCAGCCCTTGCAAACAGCAAAGGCCCTGATCTTTCTATCCTAGCCAGGGAAACCAGGAAGAGCAGGGTGGTATGCCTTGTTTTGGGAAGTCAACTGAAACAGTTCTTGGAATGACATTTTCTGCAAGACTCAGATGTGAAGAGTGCATGAGTTTGCTCAGCCACTGGGCTCTCAAGTACAAACACAGCTTTACTCACTGAGTAAACGTGCAATTCACACAGCAGGTATTTGTCCTGGTGGGACCAGAGATCCCAGGCCGGAACTAAACAAGAATTTCATGTCACCACTGAGCTGTTGAGAATACTTCCCTATGCACGTTTCTAAGAACGTTTGTTTGTTAAAGTTCTCTTATTTTAAGCATTTCTGATTTTAAATATAGTTTAAAAATCCCACACATTTTAATTTAGAGTATCTTCCTGTTTGAAGTCATTCCCTAATAGCAAACAGACACTGAGGAACCTTTGCATTTGGGAGCTTCCAGTGAACACATGTCTGTTTTCAGGATAAAAGCTGCCCTGGCTGCTGCTGGATCCACTGAACACAGCAGAGTTCCACTATTACACTGAGTAACTGCTGTATTCAGTGAAGTTAACAGTGACATTATAATAATGCCTGGCAATCTTGAAGGAAATAAAGTTTTAATTATTCCTTTAAATAAATAGAAAGCCTCCAGCACCTCAAGCACAAAAAAGCTGTGGATAGGTCACTAAAGTATGGGCTCAGCAGTGAGGCAGAATGACAGCAGTGCCAATAACTCTAAAATGATCAGACATCTCACAACTGAACCTGAACCACTATTAAACAGTAAAAACAGTGAGGCTGTTCACTGTCACCTGGGGCCACAGATAAGCATGGTATAGTCAATGTAATAGGTATTTTAATTAGATTATACATCAAAATAAAAACTGATAGTCAGGAAAAGAAATACAGCCCCATCCCAAAAGGTGCTACCCATACAGCTGAGCACAGGCAGCTAAGAGCTTCAAATTAGCAAACGGCTTTCCTCTGCAAATCTGGAAGTTTGATGCTCATTTTCACACTGTTTAAGCCTTCATTAAGAGGCCTTATTTAACTCTGGGTTAGAACTGACACAGTGACACTCCAGTGTGCAAAGATACACTGCTCCAAACTTTTGCTAGATAAACATTGATAAAACTGCAAAGGTTTACAGTGAGTAGCTTTTATAGTCATTATTCAAGCACAGCGGTGTGGAAGCATTAACCAGTGGAGAAAAGTCTCTCCTAGCAATAGTTTTGTCTGTTAAGGCAGTCCTATCTAGAGTTTACTCTACAGACATTTGACTTCTGTAAGCAAGTGCATCTTTGGTTTCTTTGGCACAAAACCTGCCCATACACTCCTCAAGCATAAGTCACCACATTATATTTTCAATTACAGCAGCCTTTGCAGTTATTTTTTATCTGTGTTGCTCTCTCCAAGTGGCTTTTTACTATAACAAATCTCTGAACAGAACCAAAACAACCATTCTGCACTGCTAAAAAAAAAAAAAATAAACAAAACCCCACACAGCACACACCAAAAGCCAGAGATATCCTGGCCTTTCTATTAAAGAAAACACAGAATAATTCAGGTTGGAAGTGACCTCTGGAGATCATGCAGTGCAACCCCCCGCAAAGACAGGGTCACCTGGAGCAGGTGACACAGGTTTGGGTTTGGAAATCCTCCAGACAGGGAGACTCCAGGACCTCCCTGGGCACCTGTGCCAGTGCTCTGCCACCCTCCATTGAAATAAAT
Organism: Entomyzon cyanotis; assembly: GCA_024500445.1. Classification (NCBI taxonomy): domain Eukaryota; kingdom Metazoa; phylum Chordata; class Aves; order Passeriformes; family Meliphagidae; genus Entomyzon; species Entomyzon cyanotis. The sequence continues at coordinate 2,719,606 of JAKEPQ010000908.1, read as the reverse complement.
TCTTTCTCATGTTGAGCAGGCACTTCTCGTGTTTTAGTTCATGGCTATTGTGCCTTGTCCTGTTGCTGGGCACCCCTGAAAAGAATCTGGCGCCATTCTCTGACACCCGCCTTGGAAATATTTGTATGGAATCATGAGATCCCTTCTCAGAGCACTTATTAAAAACAGCAGAATAAAATTTTAAAAACCCAGCAGCTCCTCAGCTCTAGCACACGTTAATGCAAGCATAGAGGAGAGAAAGCTTCACTCCCACAGCACCTGCACGTAGAACTCGCGCTGAGGGCGATTCTGACAGCAGCAGCAGCAGCAGCAGCAGGAGCAGCTCCGTGCCCGGGGCAGCAGCGCCGTGCCCGCTACGACACGGCCGGACCAGGGCCCCGAGCCCGCCGCGCTGCCGCCGCCCGCGCCCCTCCACAGGTGCGCCCGGGGCTCCCAGCGCGCCGCTCCCGCCGCTCCGCCCGCCCTGCCCTGCCCTGCCCAGCCCGCCCGGGGCACCCGCCGGCCCCGCGACCCCCGCGCTCCCCCCGCCGCTCACCTCGCTGGCTGGGCCGCCCCGCCGCGCCGTCCGCGGGGCTGCCGCGCCTCGCCTTGTGGCCGGCGGGCTCGGCGTGGTGCCGGTGGTGGTGTCGGCGCTCCCCGGGCGGCGGGAGGCTGAGCGGGGAGAACGTGAACAGCCCCGCGGCGGCGGGGAGAGCTGGCGGGGGCAGCGGCTCCGCCGGGCCGGGCCCCGCCAGCAGCGGCTGGCTCGGCCGGGCCCGCTTGGCGGCCGGCGGCTCGCCGGGTGCCGCTCGCCGGCGGCGGGGCCCGCGGGGCCGGGCGGGCCGGTCCGCTGAGGGCGGCGGCGGCGGCTCCTCCGGGGCCCGCGGCACCGCGGCGACCTGCGCGGCCATTTCAGGGGCTCCCTCACACACATTTAAATGGCCCGAGCGCCGGGCGCCGCCGCGCACGCGCCGCCGCGGGGCACCCTGGGACCTGTAGTTCGGAGCGGGCGGCGCGTGCGCGCGGCGCGGGTCACGTGGGCGGCGGGGGAGGGCGGGAAAGCGCTGAGGGAGCGCGGAGCGCAGAGCGGGGAGCGGGTAAAGGGCTTTATTTTATCGGCGAGTCTTGCTGCTTCTGAAGTGCTTCGTCCATTAAACACCGAGCGCGGGATGATGAGGGGCTTTTCCCCGCGAGGGAGATGATGTGGAGCTGTTGGAACGAGCCCAAGGAGGCCATCCCTGCCTGTAGCAGGGGGATGGAATAAAATAATTGAATCATAAATGTTAAAGGTTGGGAGGAAACTTAAAATTCTTGTTCCAACCACTGCCATGGGCTGGGGCACCTTCCACTACACCAGGTTGCTCCAAACCCTGTTCAGCCTGGGAGAAACAGGAATATAATTTGGGTAAAGGCTTTTGCTGTTTTCTGTGCTTAAGAGAAGCTGTGACTTCAGTAATAAATAAGGGAATATTGGCTATTCCTCTAATCATCTGACTTTTCTTTTCTAGCAGTGGTCAGCAGATTCCTCTTGACCAAATTCTACAAATCCCACCTTTTTTTTTTTCCCCCCCCCATCTTTATGGAAAATATAAAGCAGTTCTTAAGGTCTTTATCACTCCCCACTGCTAGAAACAGCAGTGGAATGTGGTGAGAAATGTCATCTTCCCTGTTCCCACCTGAAATTTTGTGCTGGAGACTCACAAATCCTTAAAAACAGCATTGTTTCTTAAATACAATTAATACGTTGCTTGCTGTGGTGCAAGCAACAGATCTGTTTTGGAATTTTTTTCCAGATAGAAGAACAGCTGGGTCAGCCAACTGAGCAGTCCAGTTACACCAGTTTAGTTTCTATGGGATCAATCACCATCTTAAGTCTTACTGCCCAAAAATCCAGACAAATGCTCTGATTTGCTCAGACGGGGAAAAAAAGTTGGTATTATTTCTAAAATCTGGGGTGCTAGTTCCTTCTTAGTCCAAGTAATGTAAACATTTCAGTGTCTTTGATTACAGTAGACCTAAATATGTCAGTGAGGGTCTTGATCCACCTTACTCCTCTCCGTTGGCTTTCCAGATCATTCCGTAGTCTTCACTGGGCTCCATCACCAGTTTATGCTCAAATCCATCCTTTTGAAGTGCTTACAGTCCAAAATGTTACAAAAATATGTCCCTCCTTGGGATAAAACTTGTATTCCGAGGTTTACCTTCCATCCTGCTGTGAATTAACTGAAAGCTGCTGGTCCTTTTGTATTCTTCTTTATTTTAAAACTCCAGTTTTAAATTCAGCAAATGTGCAAGTAGTGCCTGAGCTGCCAGTACTGTGCAACAGCTTTTGATGTGTTTATTTTGATGGAAGCCTCACTGGGATGGGCATTCTGAGCCTTTCAGGAGGATTTTGCAAATCTGCAACACCAAACCCATAAAATGTGTCTAAATATTCCATGCTGGGGGTGGATTTCTTGGTCCTTTAGGTTTTGAAAATCGATTTGCAAAGCCTAGGAAGAAATTATATATATTTTTAATGCAACAAATTCTGTATGCTATAGACGTTGATGATGTCATTCCTTAAGATAATACAGGATTTGAAAATACTTGACATTTCAGATCTTTCCCAAGCTTTAAGACATGAGAGAAAAACAACATCCTTGTGAATAAAGTTGTAAATGTGTAAAAACTGAATGTATAAAAACCAATGAGCATTATTTGCAATGTTTGTAAGTGTTCTGCATGTTTGCAAGTGTTTGTAAGGCATTTAGACTTCCAAGAACCAGGCTCTTCCTACCAAAACACCAAGAGGAAAACATACCAAAGTTAAGGAAAGACCTCGGAGAGTTTGTCGGGGCAGGTTCTGATGATCTTGTCAGTGAAGATGGACTGAAGATGCCTAGAAATAAAAAATGAGACTGGAGCAGTTAGTCACTGGTTATTCCAGAGCCAACCTCACGGAATCATGGAATCCTTCAGGTTGGAAAAGGCCTCTAAGATCACCAAGCCCAACCATCAAACCAGCACCAAGCTCCATCTATCCTGGCCTTGGACACTTCCAGGGATCCAGGGGCAGCCACAGCTTCTCTGGGCACCCTGTGCCAGAGCCTCCCCACCCTCACAGGGAGGAATTTCTTCCTTAATTTGTGTAATCCCATATTTACATGGAGTGGATTTACTTCTGCAGCAAGATCTGCTGAGAAAATGTTTGCTCAGAAGTGCTTTTAATGGTTTTTAGCACTCCTAATGTTTTCAAGATAAGCATTTTAATTTTTAGATGAAAGGGATTTTAGTGAGAAATTCCTTATATATGCTCCAAGTAGACTAGGCAGAATCCAGGCTGGGGCTCACATTCTCCCACCAGCAATATCTCCCATTTTTAGGGTATTTGTCCCTCAACACTGGTTTGAATGACCTGTAGAATTTTGTAGTTTGTCCCCAAGATCCCCAAAGGGCAGCACAGCATCCTTATGAGATTCCTACAACTACAGCTCTCCAGGTGAGAAGCTGCTCAGCTGGCACAGCTCTGTGTGTCCTGCTCCAAAGTGCAGGGAATTTCACATCAGAAAAGTTCAGGTTCTTGATATTTCTATCCCACACATTTAAATACTTACTTAAATCCATTGGGAAGACGAAAGACTGAAAGACTTACTTTTTTTCACATTTTTCAATATTTTCAAACTCTGCAAAAAGAGAAATAGGAAAAGACTTGTTGGAAAAAAAATGTGGGAAGCAGTGGATCAGGTACTGTGAGAAAGGGAATTCGCTGGTAACTGTACATGTATCACATCTCATATGAAGCAAACTTGTGCCATTCTCTTTGGCTTTTTCCTCATCATCCCAAATGCCTCCTGGTTTTTTTTTTTTTCTGCAGAATATTTTTATTCCTCTTGTTTTCTTGCCCTAAACACGAGCGGTCTCGAAGCAGGCCCTGTTCCCCCATCAGCAGAGAGAGAGCAGCAGCAGCTGTGCCAGAGCCAACTCTTCTCTCTCCCTCTCCAATTTCCACAACCTTTCTTTTGTTTCTTTTACCTTGCTCCTCCTGAAGCATTTCATGAGTTCTTTGGATGATGTTTCAGAGCACTTGTTCTCCAAACCTGCAGGACTCGAGGAATTTCTTGCAGCAGGCCGCAGACCTGGGAACATACATCATTCACACATTTTCAGTGGTCATTCACAGATTCTCCTGCTTTTTTCCAAGTGCTTTGTAGTTGCTTTTCATCTCCTCTAATGCAGCACTTCTAGAAAGTTCCTGCAGCTCCCCTGGCTGTGTTTATTTTTGTTGTATTTGCTGAACTCTCCGGCAGGGAAGTGGTGAAGCACTACCTTGTAATGCTTTTAACAAGTGGGCCATGCTCAGAAACCTACAGGTTTAGGTGTGACTGTCAAACCTCAGTTAAATCCTGAGAAAAGAGCTCAGCACTTACTTGCTGCCTCAGCGAGAACAAACGACTCAGGGGTTCTTTCGGGAAGCGGAGGAGGAGAATTGGAGCGATTCTGGGTTGTCTCTGAGAAAGCAAAGATAAAAGAGTTGGTTACCTAGCTTTAAAATAATATATACCTACATTATAACCAACTAGCATATCTCAGTTGTCTCAAACACACAACATGCAGGAAAAGAGGAGGCTGCAAAGAACCTCCTTGTGTACAGGATGAGGCAGGAGCTGATTAGGAAATATAAAACTACCAGTTTGTTTGGTTGCAGAACTGTCCAGTTCTGGTTAGAACTATTTAGTTGCAGAACTGTTTTGCAACAATTTCTGTTGCACTGAGCACAGATCCTAAAGACATTTACTAAATAAAGCAGTTGCAGAAAAAAGCAGCTCTTAATTCCAAAGATCATCCCAGCGTTAAACTTGTACCTGTTCGTGGGCTCCAAAGCTTCACACTCTGGAAACAAAAAACAAGGCAGGTATTTAAAATTCCCACATCCAAATGTTGTTTTCTTGCACACAAGGAAGCCAGAGAAGATGAGGAAAGGATGTGATGTGCAAACACCCTCCCACACACACCTCCACGCTCATGTAAAGGAAGACAGACTTGTGCCTTGTTCTTCCACTTCACAGAGCTGTCACTCAGCTATGGGATGATCAAGAGATGCCTAAATTTTGTTCAGCTCCTGCTTGTTTCACAGGACTGTGTGAAGCTGAGCAGAACTCTAACCTCCTGTCTTCATTATCCTTCTCTAAATGAGGGACAATTTGTTTATTACCTCGTACTGCTCTTAGAATCCCAAAAATTAATGTTTGAACTAAAGTAGATGCTAATAAGAAGGGGCCTGACTGAGGCCACATCTTCTTCCCAATCCTGAGCCCTGAAATCCCTGGAAGTGTTCAAAGCCAGGTTGGACAGGGCTTGGAGCAAACTGGTCTAGAGGAAGGTGTCCCTGTCATGGCAAGGGGTGGAATGGGATGATCTTAAGAGTCTCTTCTGACTCAAACCATTCCATGATTCTGTGATTCTGTGAAATAATTTATGGCAAGTACAAAGTGCCAAAACTAGGCACTCACAGAAAGAAACATGGTAAGAAAATTGGCATAGGAATAGTGCTGGAAGAGAGGTAAAAAGCCACTTACTTACCTTACAAGGTCTCAGTCTTGCAGGGTTGTGAAACCCATCTGAGTGAGACTCACCACTCCACTCCCAGGAGGTTCCAATATTTGGGTTTCTGTCTGGAATCTGGAAATCTGAAGTGGCCAGAGGAAATTGTCCTAGACACAATTGAACACCAGAGAGGTCATTTCTCACTCCAGGCAGCCGGAGCACAGGCACTGCCAGATGCTAAGGAACCACACCAATGCTGGATGAGCCCTCAGAGCCTCTCAGCCCCCATATTTCATATTGATAATCACTTACCTGACTCACTGGCCACAATGAAGGACTCAGGGGGTGCGCTGGGGCAGGGGTGGAGGAGCATCATCATCGTCTGGCTGTGGCAGGGGGGCTGGTTGGAGAGACACAGACAGGTTACTGGCATGGCAGGACACGAGGGGGACCACAGACCTGTGGAGAGGAGGGAGCTGCTCCTGCCCTGCCACGCACCAGAGATGATGGTTAAACACCTCTGAACTGTCGTTAAAAACCCAAATAGCTCCCAGCACCAACTGCACAAGGAAAATGAGCATAGCCCAGCACGGAGCTGAGCACACAGCTGGTGGTTCCACTGCTGCTTGGCTTGGGCTGCAACTCCCAGGACTTCCCAAGGGCACTGGGATAACACGCATGTCTTTGTGACATTGAATGCTGAGGGGCCTAAGCAGGACAAAGTGGAGCAAGTGCCAAAGCTGTGGACAAGGGGAAATGTCTGGCTGGACCAGAAGTACCCAGACCAAGGAAAAATTCCACCTTCCTCATATGGCAGGGGATGGTTTTAAGGGTACAGATCTGGGCAAAACACTTATATTGGATTATGGAATCACAGAATGGGTTGGGTTGGAAGGGATTGTAAAAGACATTTAGATCCAACACCCCTACCACGGGTGTCACCCACTTCAGGGCCCCTGAAGTCCTGGATCTGTCAATCTGAGTGAGACTTCAGTGTCCCCCACATGCACTCTGCAGCAAAGAGTGGGGTTTGACCTGAAAACTAGATCCTGAGAGAAAACCATTTCTGGGAACTTTTTGAATGCTTTTTGGAGCACCTTGGTGTAAGAATTGGTCAGCACCAGTCCCTGCCTTCCTCTGAGAGCTGTTCCGAGATAACACAGTGGTTCAGAGCAGCTGTGTAATGCAACCCCCAAAATTACGCTGTTCTAAAAATGTTGTTTATGGGAAAAAAATTAAGGCAGGATGGAAAGAGTGTGAGGGTGAAACCTGTTGCTCCCTCAGTTCCCAGTCCTGGGGAGCAGCTACCGCCCTGCCAGATGACCACACTGACCACTTCCACCAGCACGCCCCTGTCCAGGGTGACCTGGTCCTGTGTGACCCCTTGTCCCAGTAGCACTCACCCGAGGGGAGCAGCCTCTCCTCGTTCAGGGGAGCGTGGTGGAACGATGGGGAGCTGGCTGTGGTGAGCTGTAGTGGGGCACTGGCAGAGCTAGAAGGGAGAAGCTCATCCTGCCCCTCCAGAAAGGGAAACACGGGGGACACGGGGTCATCTGGAGAGAGTGATGAGAAGTAGGGATCTTCTGCTGAGCACAGGTGAGGGTGAGGGCATTGCCCCTGCTTCCTGTGCCTTGGGGGTCTGTCTGCTTCCCGTCTGGAGGGGCTCAGGTCCACAAGGGAAAATCCGTCCTGGAAGCTTGACTGACCAGCTTTTGGCCACTGTGAACTCCAAACAGGCTTGGCATCCCCTGCATCCCAAGAGTTTCCTCCCTGCTGCCCCAGCGCTGAAGGGGTCGATAGAGTCCATGCCAGAGGTGCTCTGGCACCAGGCTCCTTCCCGCCTGCTGCCTTTGGCTCCAGCTCCAGCTCCCAGCTGCGGCGTTTCTGAGGGGCATCCTCAGCGCCCCAGGGCTCGCCGGCAGCCTCCTTCCTGCAGCTGCTGAAGTTCAAAGCACCGAAGGAGATGGCCTGTCTGATGGGGGACATTCTCCGGGCAGAGCTGGGCTGTGCCCCCGTAGCCCACAGCGAGGGCAGGGATGCTTTGCTCTGTGCCGCCGGAGGGAGATGTTGGTGCCCATCCTTCTGCAGAGGGAGATGTTGGTGTGGAATCTGCTCCTGTGGTTCTGAGCTGCAGTAAAGCACAAGGAAGTGGTGTGGAGTCAAAGCCATCGAGAGCTCAGAAAATGTTAGTCCACTAACAGAGCCCACAGCATTGCCCCTAGGAGCAATTCTCTCAGGAATGCAGAGCCCAGCTCAGCCTCAAGCCAGGAGCACAGGGAAGGGCTGAGCTCCATTGGAACACAGTTAAATGGTGAACACAGGAGGGCCCTTTATGCCAGCAAACTGAACCCCAAAAAGCAAAATTATTCACAGAAAGCAGGCACTGCAACCCAAAGCATGCCCACAGAGAGATCCCACCACCCTTGGAAGCTGCTGGTATTGGGAAGTTGGACTCCTCAGGATTGCTATTCCTGCAGCAAGGGGCACTGGAGTGGAATGTGCAGATGGAAAATGGGACCAGTGTGGGGGCACTCCATGCCAGGCAGAGGGTTGGGATGACCCAGCCCTTGGTATCTCCATGTGTGTGAGACTTTTTAACACTGTTTTATACTCTTTTCATTTCTTATGTGAAAAACTACATGAAATAAAGCCCAGGGCAGAAGAAGGGCACAGATAATGGCACACAGGGAAGAGGCTGAGGCACATCAGTGAGAAGTGCAGGAATTATTAGGAAATTAGGAAAAATTTCTTCACTGGAAAGGTGGTCAGGCTGCCCAGGGAAGTGGTGGAAACACTGTTCCTGAAGTGTTCAAAAAACATGCAGATGTGGCACTCGGGGACATGGTTTAGTGTTGGACCTGGCAGTGCCGGGTTAATGGTTGGACTCACTGGTCTTAGAAGACTTTCCCAATCTTCGATTCTTTGAATTATGTTAGGAACAAACATGAGAGTCAGGGTGGGACTCAAGGGAGGCAGCAGATCCTGACAACTGAAGTGTCCCAAAGCACACCTCAGAAAGTGCAGCTCTCTGAAATCCTGTGGGTGACTGCAAATACCAACTAGGGATACTTGTGCTGAGGCCTTACCAGGTGAGTGAACTCAGGCCGTAAATATCTTCCACTGGAGTCAGGACTGGCTTGGCTACAGGATGCCCTGCTGCTTCCTAGGGAAAGGAAATGTTGCCAAACAAGAGTGAGGAGGCAGAATGCAAAGAACACCAACATGCTGCTTCAGGAGCTGGGATTTTTGCTAACTATTTTAATTACTAAAGCACTTGGGAAATGACCAACACCAACTTGAGATCACCAAGCTGGAGCTGAAATCTGCAGACAGAGCCTCCTGAAGTGGAACTCCTGCCAGTATCTTTCTGAAATGAGAGTACAGTGAGCCCTACAACCATCCAGCTGTGCCAAACAGCTGCCAGGCAGCCTGTGCAGACACTCTGCCATCAGGAGCCCTCACTGGGCATGTGGCTGGGCAAGCTGGGTGCTGGTTTTGTTAGTGACACCTCTCATGGCCATCCCCATGCTCTGCATGGTGTCCTCAGAGGATGGGGAGGTTTAGGGGGGCCGAGAGGTTTGGGCAGGAGCTACAAAACCACATCCTGCCTTGAAACGTCCTCTGCATTCTGTGTCAACTCAGCCTTGTGTGACCTTTGCTCACTGACAGTCCAAAAAGGCTTTTTCAGTTATTTTCTCACTCAGCTCTGGCTTGGAACATCCTGCAAATCCTATGGCAAAACTGAGGCACAAGTCCCATAGCAGGATCCTCTTCCCAATTCTTTAGATAAAAGTTTCTGAAAAATTGAACTCACTGTGACCTTCCAAGCTTTGCTGTGATGCATTTACTCTCCTGGATTCAATCCAGCGAGGTTCAGCACTCACAGAACAGCAAGAGCAAAGAAAACCTTAACCAGGGATGTTTTGGCTATTCCTGTTAATATGCAATTTCATACCAAGAACACATTGCTTTTCCTCAGAGGTATAACAGATTTGTGAGACTTTGCCATGTTTTTTCCCAAGATATTTCCCCCTGTGCCCTCCCACAGACAGGCTGTAGTGCTGATTCCCTCACTAACACAGTGAGGTGACACTTTCAGCCTCACTGCCTTGTGATCCCAACCTTCCCAACCAGGTCTGAAAATCCCTCAGTTGCTTGCAAGCACTCCCTGAACACAATTTTCACTGGCACATCCCCATGAAAATCAGCCACTCTGGTGGCTAGAATGCTGGTGCTTTTCTATTCATGCATAAAATCAAACAAATATGAAAAGATACAGGAAATGGAAAATGGTTTTGAGACTGGAGAAAATCTGGGTCTTGTTTGCGATAAGCATTGCACATTCAGGGGAAGAGCTGGATTCTCATGGGTTAACTTTAAAAGAGACTCAGTCTGGGTTTCAGGGGGAGCAGAAAATATGGGAATTAATCCCAGCTCTGCAGCAGGAATTGAGGTTAAAGCTGGGGTGCAAGAGGCAGGGTGTTTGCCCTGGGACTTTCACCTGTGAAGCAGCAGAATCTTTCTGGGCATCCAGTGCTTGAATCTGCCTTTTGAAGAGCTCAATCACCGCATCGTAAACCAGCTCATACTGCTCCTGCATTCCACACGGACAAACAACGTGAGAGCAAGACCTGTGGGACCTGTAAATGGCCACCTCTTCCCAAATCAAGCATCACCCCCGAGAGAAGCTGCCTTTCCTGTCCGTTGGCAGGGTGTGAATTCTGAGAAGAGGCAGAAGCCACAGCTCTCACAGGGTTCACACCGAAGCATTTGGGGGTTTTTGGGTGCACAAACAATGCTGTTCTGCACTGAGCTTCCTCCTCAGCCTGTTGCAGCTGAGAAAAGTTCCCACTTTATTGCCTGGACAGTCCCTGGTTTCACAGTGTAAGCGTTCTATAATCACACTGTCCCAGCTGCCCACAAGGAAATGCTCAGCTACCGAATTGATTTCTGCAACATCATTGTTCTGTTCACAAAAGGGACTTTGCAGAACATCTCCACACCACTGCTCTGGGTTTCCCTGCTGTGAACCCTCCTGGGAAAAAGGTGAGGTCTCAGCCTGGAGCAGTTGGTGAGATTCCCCAAACATACCTTGGTCTGCACTATGCACGGCCTTTGTGTGCGCATTTCCTGGATCAGACTGAAAACACTGAAGTTCACTGGAATGATCTTGCAAGAAAGAGAAAAGACAAAATGGTTTTAAACTAAAAGAGGAGAGATTTAGATGGGATATTGGGAAGGAATTCTTCCCTGTGAGGGTGGGGAGGCCCTGGCACAGAGTGCCCAGAGAAGCTGTGGCTGCCCCATCCCTGGAAGAGTTCAAGGCCAGGTAGGATGGAGCTCAGAATAACCTGGGATAGTGGAAGGTGTCCCTGCCCTTGGCAGGGGGTTGGAAAGAGAGCATCTTTTAAGGTCCTTCCAACCCAATCATCCCATGATTTCTATGATTTCTCTGATAACAACTACAGATAGGTCTAATTCCACGAAGTTTCCAAGTCATGACGCAGTTCGGAGCACTGTCTGAAATCCAGGCCTGCCACTGCAAGAATTTTAGACAAAGGATCTGCTTAAAGTGCTATTTTATTTATTACAAAGCAGCCTCCTACCTCCTGTCTCACACTCCACAGAAAATACCCTTTTTATACCAGCACTGCTAACAGCTGTGGGCAGCATGAAGGATGACACTGATTTCCCAGTTGGATAGGTTCAGTGGAACAGAAGACAGCAGGCCAGGGATTACTGCCTGTGCATCATTACTGTAGAGTGAAGCAAGGTGGTGGTTTGGAAACACTGAGTATCTGATTTGTGAGTGTGGAGAGACAATTATAGACAGTAAAGATGTATTGAAGAGTGAATGTCAGCACAGGGCCACGTCTGGCCAGAGGGAGGAGTGGAGAGGGGTTCTGCCCCATGGTGTGATGTTGTCACTTTGGGATAGGGTGGGAGAGGTGGAAGTGCCTAAAGAGAGAGGAGTGGCACAATGGGAATGGGGAACCAGCAGTTTGGCCACTTCCATTCTCTTGTCAGGCCCTGGGGAGCTCCCATTCACCTGAAATCCACCTGAGAGCAGTCAGAGGGGGTGAAAGGGAAAGTTGGGGAAGGACAGAGGAGTGCAGGTGCCATGGCAGGCAGCGAGGGGTTTGCACTCACCCCATCCTTTAGCAGCTTCTGCGTGTAGTCAATGGCACAGATGACTCCAGTTCTGCCACAGCCAGCACTGCAATGACAGCCACAGCAGGGTTGCCAGCACAGCTCAGAGGTGGGCACGCAGTGTTTTCTGACAAGGATATTTGGAGAAGACCCACAGCCACCTGTGAACCTCCCGTCCCACTCAGGGGAAGGTGCAGATGATGGCCCTGCTGCAGCTTCAGCCCATACAGGGCTCTGCTGCACAGGGTTGGGAAGTGCAGCTCATCCCCTGAGAACACCTCTCAGTCCTCCCGTGGTGACCACACATGGACATGCCCAGTGGTGGTGCTCTTAACCAGACCTTCTCACTCTCCCCAGCTCCCTGACAGGAGGGTGTACCAGCCTGATGTTGGTCTCTTCTCCCAATTAACGAGGGACAGGATGAGAGCAGATGGCCTCAAGTTGCCCCAGGGGAGGTTTAGATTGGATATTAGGGAACATTTATCCAGCAAAAGCACTGTCAAGCACTGGCACAGGCTGCCCAGGGCACCATTGAAAAGCCGTGTAGATGTGGCACTTGGGGCTGTGGTTTAGTGGAGGCCTTGGCACTGCTGGGCTGCTGGTTGGACTCGACAATTTTAAAGGTCTTTTCCAACCTAAACAGTTCTGTGATTCTATGATTCTTTCGCTGGCCTGCTGCTACCTCCTTCCCTGTCCCCTGGCCGTGCTGGCTGCCCTCAGAGGAGCCCTTTGCCTCAGGGATTCCCATGAGAGGAGCGTGCCTGTGGGCTTGGCCAGCTTCCCTGCCCTGTGACCCCTCAGGATGCAGGAGCACGGGGGGCTGGGGGCCAGCAGCCCTTCCCTGCTGGCAGCCAGGTCACCCACCTGCAGTGGATGCACACAGGGACACTGTCATCAGGCTGGTAGCAGCGAATGTCCACAACAAGCTCCAGGATGGGCTCGATGGATGAGGGGACGTGGTGGTCTGGCCAGTTTTTGTAGTGGAAGTGGTAGATGGTGCGGGTTGCCTGCAGGAGGAGAGCAGTGGCAGGGTGTGGGATGTCAGCACAGAGAGGGAAGCTGGATTGCTGCACACACCTCCAGCTCCCATCTGCACCAGCAGGCAAAGGACACAGGAGCAGTTTGCAGCTGGTTTTGCTGCAGGAGCTGTTTTGTGTCATTCTTGGCCTCACTTACCCAGAGTCTGATTTACCATGACTGACAAACAGCTTCAGAAACTGAGGTATGAGTTAATGAATTTTTTACTTTCTTTGTTCCCTGAGCTGCTGTCAAATCTAATTCAGCAGTCTGAGCAGTGTAAAACTTTCTGCACAAAATGTACCATATTTTAATATATTATTTATATAACAAAGCTGGCCAAGGTGCAGATTCTGCCTCGACCTTTCCTACTTACCCCGTTCAGGGTCACCTTTAAAGTTCTGATCACATACTCATTCTTCTTCTCCTCAGCTTCCTGCAGGGCAAGAAGTCAGAGTCACATTTTCTGTGGGTGCCACGGGGTGGGACAGGGTGCTGAGGTGGCTGCACTCACACAGGTGATGGAGAAGGGGCCGCAGTGCAGGGGGGAGCTGTCCACTTCTGCCCAGTACCGCTCACACTTCTTCTGTTGGGACAAGCATGATGTGTTTGGTTATTCCCCACTGGCCCAGCTGTGCTGTCTCCTCTCTCACTTTTCAGGACAAAATTCACGCTGGGAAGAGGCTCAGCTCTTGCTGCCAGCCAGCTCCAGCCTCCCCTTCCCTGGAGCTGCCACTGCTGGTTTTCCTTTTCCAGAGAGACTCTGTGTATTGGAAATGGCTAAAGAATTTCATGGAATCCCAGGCTGGTTTGGTTGGAAGGGACCTGAAAGATCATCTCATTTCACTCCCTGCCATGGGCAGGGACATCTCTCACTGGATCATTTGCAGCTGGAGACCCAGGAAACGTCTCATATCAGACAGAAACTCACTGACAATAACGGGATTTAATAAACATCTGCATCTCTCACCCTGCCCTGGCACTGTCACAACAGAGGCTGTCCTTGACACACTACTCACCTTTCCCATTTCAAACTCCATACAAGCCATGACCACGACCTGCAGAGAGAAGGTTCATTAGAAATGTCTGAACATTAATTTCTTATCCAGGCAGCAAAATCAAACTCATCACTTGCAAGTATTTATGAGAGATGAGGAAGCTCTGTGGGCTGCCTTCCCCCAAGCCCCAACAGCCAGACAAGTCACACTGGGGACATCACCCACAGCCTGGCACAAGGACCTTCCCAGCCAGAGCCCAAAGGCAGGGACAGCCACCAGCAGACTTGCCGTGAGTGGGAGGAGGCTGATGGGAGGGATGTGGGACACACACAATGTCTGGAGCAAAACCCTGACACTCCTACTGGCTCACAAAAGACTTCTGGCCATAAGGACAACTTTTCTTGAAAAAAAAGACATATAAATTTTAAGTATAAATCTGCACCTTACCGAGACTTCATACTCCCAAATCATCCTCCAAAAGTCAATGACAGTGGTGGGGAGAGGACCCTGGGTTGCAATGTATGCTCTTGGCCCATAGACACCCTGGAACATTCAAACCAGACATGGACACATCTGTGCATAGTTCACTAGCAAAAATAAAGTCATTCCTCTCTCTGAATTTACTTCTATCCAGAAAGCCTGTTGAGAATTTATGACTTTTATATAGTTGAATTTTGGGCATGTACATCAACTCAAGCAGTGGTGTGCAAACCAAGCTGGGGAGCTGGGCTTGAGCTGACATCTGCTCCCAGAGACCAGCAGCAGTTCTTGCAGTGCATCTGGGAGCTTGGAGGTGATGTGGCCACAGAATGAACCATGATCCTGTTGGGAAGGTCTGTTCTGCTGCAGAAGAGCCCTGGGTCATGGAGAATGAAGGGAACCTTCTATCATCTATCTATCATCTATCTATCTATCTATCTATCATCTGTCTATCTATCTGAGAAGGGTCATAGGCCCAGAACAGTCCCAAAACACATGGAGCTGCTGCTGGAGCACTGTCCATGCTGCCCTGCCCCGTTGCTCTCCCCAGCAGCAGGTCCAGACCATGCAGCACTGCAAGGCTTCCTGCCTCAGCACTGGTTTCAGCCCAGGCAACTCTGGCCACAGGCAATTCTGCACCACCGTCACCCACCAAAGGCAGCAACGGCAACGAGGAAGTTGGGGCTGTGAACCACAAGCTGTTCCACGCCAGCCCCAGCACAAGCACATTCCCTGCCCCTAGCCTGGTGCCTCTGTGCTGCACAGGGGGTTTTGGGGGGCTCACTGCTTGTGCATATCTTCTTATATCAGTCATACTTGAGCACAGCCCAGAAACTGCTGCAGAGCCCTCTGGCTCATCAGAGTCCCTGACTTGCTCCTTCCAGCACAACCCAACGAGGTGGCACCACCAGCACTTTTGTAGGACAAAATGCCATGGAAGAAGAAATACCTTGATGAAGTTGGCATTGATGTAATGGGAATCTGTGTCGGATGTGATCAGGGACAACTCCACTCTGCTGTGGTCAACTGCAAGAGCAGAAGAAGCAGCAGTCAGTGTCTGACTTTCATGGTCACTGGGTTCCTGGAGGGCACAAGGTGCTTTGGGGAGCACTCACATCAGAGAGCTCATCAGGTGGCTGTGCAAGCAGCTGAGGTCCCTCCCACACCTCCCTCAACCCTGCTCAGAAGTGCTGCTGCCTACACACACAGGGGATGGACAAGATCCTTGTGGAGAGTGGGGGAGGTTTTAGGGGAGAGCTGCAGGTGCTGCCACTACCCCAGTGCAACACTGATCCCCTCTGACCATGCAGCAAGCCAAGCCCAAAATCACCTAAATGCACTCCAGGCTCTAACCTCATCTGTGTGTTTGACGTAGGAGGGTTTGAAAGTTGGACTCGATCTTGGAGGTGTTTTCCAACCTTAATCATTCTGTGATTTATGTTTTTTCCAAGTAAGAATGGATGAAAGAGACAGTCTGCTCTGATCCTGGGACAGACTGTCCTTTGGAGACTATTGCACCAAGCCAGGACAAGCCACAGCAGCATTTGCCTGCTTTGTACATCATGGAGATGTCACTGTCCAAAGGTCTTTGGATGCAAGTGGTTGTAAAGCTACCCAGAAAGCTTGCAAGGATAATCACTGGAGGATGTGTTTCCTAGTGAACAGAAGTTCTTCTGTCTGTAGAAATATCACAGAATATCCTGAGCTGGAAGTGACCCACAAAAATCATGGAGTCCTGCACAGACATCCCCAAAATCCCATTATGTGCCTGAGAGTGTTGATGTGTGCCAAAGTCTTCCAGAGCAGGCACTGCAGCAGCTAAAGCCCTAAATCTGAACAGCAGGATTCAAAGCCAGCAGACAGCAGTGAGATGCTCACATACAACAACTGTGCAGGCAGGCACTGGAGGATGACAACAAGAAAAGCAAGAAAAACAAAAGGCTGAGTGGGAACATTTGCCATTTCCAACCTACAGGGTAAGATGTCCTTGTATCTGTTCTTCTTGACATTCTCTGGCTGCTCAGATGCTGCTGTCGGGTAGATTTTATCCGATCTGTACTTTGTTGACTGTCTCTTCAGCTTCTGTGATAAAAGAGTGGAACAAATTACAGCAGACATGCTACAGCCAGCGCACTACTAGAGAGCACATGAAGGTCTCAGGGGGTCATGTTTGCTACCACAAAGCAAGCTCGGCACCATTAATTCTTTCCTGAGTGGCTTTTGTCAGGGCAAGAATAGACACAGAACCACCTGAGAGCCCCAGCTGAGACTTCTGAAGAATGGAAAGTGTGTGCTGAGGCAGTGCCCACATGTCAATTTGTGAAGAGACACAAAGTGAGTGAGGCCCAGGGGAATCACTCTCGGCACAAATGGCACCCAGATCAGAGGAGTGACAATGTCAAAGCACCTTGAACAAATGATATCAGAGAAGACAGGTAAATCTATTGATTTTTCTCACTTTGGTAGAGATGCTCCCATCCATGGCTGGAAGCAGTGATGCTCAAGCCACTAAGGGAGCACAAGGAACTAGAGCAGAGTAGCTCCATGGACTGATGAAAGAGAAGGGAAAAGGAGTCCTGGGACAGACCCTTAGGGCTGCAAATCTCTCATCTCTTTCATTTTCAGGATAAAGCTGCAGCACTCACAGAGAGCTAAAGCATCTTTCTCCTGGCAAAGCATACAATTTTATTTCTCTGCCACCAGCTGCTAAGTAACACACACTATTTGTTACCATCAGCTTCAGATGCACCATCCTTGCTGTATTTTTTCTTTTGTATTTTTGTGTCCAGGTTGTTGGTTTTTAATATTGAACTGCAGTTTTAAAACACCAAATTCCGCCGTAATACCCCAGGAATCAAATCTCAGAGATCTGATGGAATGAGTCAGGGAGAAGGTACAGGAGGCTCAAGAGAGTCCATTTGTCCAGTCTCAATTAATTAAGTATGTGAGGCAGATACTGGAGAAATGGCACTGAACATTTCTATCAAATTTGGAAACACAAGCCAACACAATTGCCAACACGATCGCCTGGTGAGGCTTCTGCCTTGCAAAAGTGGCTGCAAATCAGGTCACTCTGAGAAGATCTGATCCCATTCAAGAGGAAATGCAGCCTTGCCCATTTCCACCTGCCATTTTGGTCAGAAATGGATACACTGGGCTGCTGGAGCCAGCCTGAGCACCATGGCTCAGAGCCTGCTGCCTCACAAACACACACAGACACCCCGGCAGAGAGGGGAAATTCATCAGCTTGAGACAGAGCTTTGTTCCATGGAACAACAGACTGTCACTGCAGGCTCAGATTAATCACTTCCCTCCACCCAGACACCTGGAAACCAAGCACTTGGCTTTCCCCAAGTGTTTGAAGTACCAGATTTTGTTGGTACGACAGAGCAGGGCTGGAGCTTAAGGGGACCCCTCAGTAACCAGGAGCCCACTGCCAGGGGTTGTCCGGTGTTTGACACATCTCAGATCTCACAGAGGTGCCAGTTTTACCCTTCCCTATGTCTGTTAAAGCTGGGCAATGTCTCTGCCTCTCAGAGCAGCCCAGACAGCCTGTCAGAACCACCAGCCTCCAGCTGATACACCAAGAGCCATCTCCAGCCACCAGCTTTAGCTGTGAGATGGTGTGTTGGCATCTGAGCCTCACCCCTGGCACCCAAGCAAAAAAATATATCAGAGAGCTCAAAAACTCGGCAATATAGAGCACAGGTGGTGGTGGGAGCCATCCTGCTTTTTGCAGCTTTTGCCTTGAGGGAACAAGATAGTAGTTTCCAGGAAGGGCCAGGAGCACTTCTGGATGTAGAGAAAATATATCCAAGATCCCTGAATGGTTTGGGTGGGAAGGGACCTTAAAGGTCATCTTGTTCCACCCCTGCCATGGCAGGGACACCTTCCACTATCCCAGGTTGCTCCAAGCCCTGTCCAACCTGGCTTTACACACTTCCAGGGATGGGGCAGCCATGGCTGCTCTGGACAACCTGTGCTCCATGGAAAGAAATACAAGCTAAGTCAAGGAGCAGCCGGAGATCCCTGGCAGGAACACATGTGCCACATGTCTAACAGATGGCAGTGGGGATAAGCGATAGAGGCTCCATATTCCTCCCTGTCCCCCCAGTTGTGTCACCAGGGCCAGAGGTTCCACATTCCTCCCTGTCCCCCAGGTCTGTCACCAGGCAAAGTGAAACCATGTCCCGACAAGTGCATTTGCCAAGCAGAAAACAGGAAGCACTCTGGCAATTAGTTAGAAAGCAAACAGTTCAAATGCAAATGATTAAATTCCTCTTGTGTCTTTACATTCCTCTTAGCCCAGTAAACTCCTGGGTGTCTGCTATAAAACTACTAGAAAATCTTACTGTCACATGTTTGAGAAGTGAGCAAGCTGAAATGAGCTGAGCAGAGCCTTGGGTGAACTCACCAAAAACTCCTCTGCAAACTCTCCTCGGTTGAGCTTCTTGCCTTGGGCCCTTTCCAGGTTCTGTCTCAGGATCCCCCTTTGGTCCATGGTGCCAGAGCCGCAGTGTGCCTGGCCTGGCCCTCCTGGGAGGGGACATGTCAAGTGATCAGCAGCGGAAGGCACCGCCGGGGAGTGCTGGCTGTGGTTTTCTGACTTCATCACAGCCCTAAAGGAAATTAGTGCGTAGCAGATAATCCTGGGCCAACAACACAACACAACCCACGGCACGGCGCCCCCGTGCCCTCTTTTCCAGCCACCCCCACGTGGCATGGGGTGAGCACCAAGGACAGGGTGGGCACCAAGGACAAGGTGGGCACCAAGGACAAGGTGGGCACACTCTGGACACCACTTTGAGCCCCCAACACCCCAATTCTTCAGCACCACGTCCAGCCATTGCTGCCAGGGGTAAGCACAGGGGGCAACTGTGGAGCATCCACAACCCAAGGGGCTGTGTTTCACCAGGGAGGCTTCAAACCTGGAATGTGACAGGAAGAGTCCATAAAACAGCATGGAAAATCCATGGTTCTCCTTCAAGCTTTTAATGTAGAATCCCAGAATGTTTTATGTTGGAAGGGACCTTAAATCTCATCTCAATGGGCAGGGACAGCTTCCACTATCCCAGCTTGCTCCAAACCCTGTCCAACCTGGCCTGGCAAAGTAGTCCAGCCCTTTTTTTTCAGTTGTCCAAGTTCTCCTGAAAACAAACCAAACCCTCCTGTGCATGTGTTTTAGAGAAAGAATTCAAGGCAGGTTGAAAGGGACTGGCAGGAAGAGAAGGATACAGAGGGCAGGATGAGTGACCCAACACCCACTACAACCCTCTCCCAGACTGATGTCATCCTTTCCCCTAGGAGAACACCCCAATGGGGTCTGGAAAACTGGTTTTTTATGGCCCATCACTCATTACCTTGATTCTCACTCAAGGGGCAAGCTGAGCTCCTGAGTTAAGGAATTAAACCCTGAGACAGAGGAGCAGAAGGGAAGTTTGGTGCTGACGCCAGTAAGACTTTGCTTAGCAAAGCCATGCCCCTGAGGCTACACACAGCTATGGGCATGGTTTAGTTCCAAATTAAGTCATTTCTGTTAAGATCAGCTGAAATAAGTGTTTAGAAGTGACTGGAGTCTGCTAACCTGTTTACTCCCCAAGAAAGGTGTCTGGATAAAAGGAGCTCCAAGCTCCTTCCTGGACAGGGCCCAGACTTGGTACAGCCACAGCAGAGTAAATGATGGATTGCCAACAAGTTATCAACTGCTTTTTTCCTGAAAACTGCATTTCCTGAAATGCAATTGATGTTATTTTCCTGAAAACTGCATGATGCCAATGCTCCAGTGCAGCCCTCCCTAAGGACAGGGACACAACACAGCAGTGGAAGCTCTTAACAGGAGCCCTGCTATGGCTGACTGATGATTTGCCTGTGGGTGAAGTAATTTGGCATAGGAGACTGAGATTAATTATTGCCCAATTACTCCTTAAAGCTTTGCTTCAAGGAAGGTCAGGAGAAAAGCCCTGCTGGACACAGAGGCAGGAGCTGGGCTGCAGATCTGTCCTGATCCACAGCAGTGATCAGATCCCTCCATCCACAGTCCTGAGGGTTGAAGGGACAAGAAATGATTCACGTGTTTTCTTCACAAGCCAAGAATGATTCACAGTTTTATTAGGAAAACCAGAAGTCAAGTCTGTTTAACAGTGACAGGGTTTCAGTGAAGTGCATGGAAGGCTTACTGCCATTTGAAGGTACAATCAAGTCATTCCAAGAAATTAACAATTACAAGAAATCTGACAGAAGAGGGTTAAAGAAGCTTGTGCTCCTCACAGAGTGCCCTAAAGCCCTGTTAGGTCCATCTCACTGTGCACCTCACCCTCAATTGAGGAGCCTGGCAGCAGCACAGGGAGCAGGGGGGAACTTCAGAGAGGGCAATTCTTGACCTCAGTAAATCACTTCAATTATGGAAGCCATGTGTATCTCTTGGAAGTGCAACATGCTGGTTCTAGCGAGGAGGATGTACTCTGCCCACCCTCCTCTGGCACAGCAGAGCTCTGCTCACCCCTAAGGGCAGCTGAAATCAGACAGCAAATTAAATCACATGTAAAGGGAGCCAAGAATGAAATATTCTCTCTTCACTGCACTGTTCCTCTTAATGTGAGATAAGTAGCAGAGTCCTGGTGTCTCTGAGATTTTTATTTATCATTCTCAGCTCTCCAAAACACCCTGAATCCTGCTCAGTTCTGGTTCCATCAGGGACATTCGTGCCCCATGACAACCACCACTGATGTCCTCAGTTCTGTGACTCACACCAGAGTAACCCTGTCCTTTCCCCAGCCCAGAGGAAGGGCAGAACCTTGACCCTGTCCTTTCCTCAGCCCCAGCTGCAGCTTCCCCCACACCATTCAGCTTTTCCAGACCCAGGGAAGGGCTGCCAACACTGCAGTTTAAAAGTACCAAACCAGCACTGGGTATGGCAAATAAAGCCAGAGAAATCAGCTTTTCCTGTGTCCTGAGCATCCATCCTGCTGGGAACAGGGACCAGTCAAGACTCCAGTCCAGCCACTGCCTCCAGGACTGTCCTCAAGGCTGAGATGAAGGTTTGCAGTGCCTCTGGCTTTGCTTCATTTTGCTTCACTGAAACCTGCAGCTCTGCATCTGCTGCCTCAAGCAGGAGCTCTGTGAGGAAGAGGCAGCCTGAGTTATCCTGGGCACTCAGATAAGCTTTCCAGGGCTGGGCTCCAGCTTTGCTCATGGCAATGGTGTGGATGTGGACAACACGAAGGGCTGTCTGGATGGTGTCAGGGTGGACAGGCCCACACCAGGGCAGAGAGAGCTGGCAGCTCATGTCCAGGCTCAGCCAGCTCTTCTCAAACTGTTCTGCAGTCAGGGAAACATCAGGAATCAAGCTCAGGCTGCCTGTATCAGGATGAGCCTTGAGGATTTCTTCATTCCCTTCAGACATCAGAGGATCAGGATGAACCTCGAGGACTTCCTTATTCCCTTCAGAAACCAGCGACTCTGAAATGAAAGCACAAACATCTGAGATGCAGCTCCCAGCTCCACAGAGGACATTTGGTGGAGCAGAGGAAGGCTGGAATCCCAGTGCCACCAGCAGCATCCCCTGGGCTAGTGAGTGACCAGCCACACTCTGCACAAGGTGCTCAGAACACCAAGCCAGCATTCCCAAAGCACTGTGACCTTCCAAAGGAACCCATGGGAGAACATCTTGGCTACCCAGAGAAGCTGTGGCTGCCCCTGAAGCCCTGGAAGTGTCCAAAGCCAGGCTGGACAGGGCTTGGAGCAGCCTGGGACAGTGGAAGGTGTCCCAGCCCAAGGCAGGGGTGGGATGAGATGAATTTCAAGGCTTCTCCCCACCCAGATTCTGGGATTCTGAGATCTAAGGGGAGAATGGATCCCAGAGGAAGGAGAGGCAGGTTACCTGCTGTTCTGTTCCTGGAGTCTGGGCGAGGAGAGCAAGAGTAAGAAGGTTCCACAGGCTGCTGAGCAGTGGCGAGTGCCCAGCGCTCCTTGCCATAAACTGTGGCCAGGGTGTTGAAGTCTGAAGCCCAGGCATTGACAGGCTGCTTGCTCTGGTCCCCCAGCAGCCCCAGGGAGGGGTCAGACTTGGGGCTGCACAGGACTCGCCTCACTTCCTCCACCCCTGACTGCAGCAGGCGATAGTAGAACAATCCACGGTCTCGAACTGCCATGTCCATCTCCTCCTCTGGGAATCACAGAGATACAATTTATGGAGAATTCTAGCAATTAACACTTAATAAAATTATTAAAAGCAGATTTTCAGGGATATGATACAAGCCTGTTTATAGACATATGGCAACAGGACAAGGGGGAATGGCTTCCCACTGCCAGAGGGCAGGAATACATGGGATATTGGGAGGAAATTCTTTACTCAGAGGGTGGGCAGGCCCTGGCACAGGGTGCCCATAGAAGCTGTGCTGCCCCTGGATCCCTGGGAGTGTCCAAGGCCAGGCTGGATGGGGCTTGGAGCAACCTGGGGTAGTGGAAGGTGTTCCTGCCATGGCAGGGGTGGGACTGGATGAGCTTTAAGGCTCTTTTCAACCCAAACCCCTCTGTGATTCCACAGCTCTATAATTCCACACTCACCAGACAGCCAGCGGCCAGGCAAATAAAGCCACCCTTACCCCTCCACCCCGAATGGCCTCCTCAGAGCCAGGACACTGACACAGCCAGGCCAGGTCCCACAAAGCCTGTGGGGACAAAGGGAAGCCCCACCTATGCAGTAGTAGAGCAGCCTGCCCAGCATGTCCTGGCACTCGGCAGGACGAGCCAGGAAGAGCCGCACCAGCGCCGTCAGCAGCTCCATCTTCACTGCTGGGAACGTCTCCGACTTCACATTCTCCACAAAGTCCTCCAGGACATAGGGAGCATTCGGGATCTTCTCCCCATGTGTGCCCAGCAGCCAGATCAGTGCTTGTTTGCCCTGAAGGAAGCACAGGAACACCAGCAAATAGGTGCTGTGTGCCAAGTGTTGGCATGAAATAAGCACACTGAGAGAATGGATTTGAAGATTTCTGATTTTTGCCCCCCAACTCGAGGCAAAGGAAAGCTGGACAGTCCTTGCCCACCCACCTCCAGCCCCTGCCCCCTCACCTCGCTGTCCTGGATGGTGTCCTCACAGCCAGGCAGTGCCTGGCACACAGCATCTGTGCACTGGGGACACAGCCAGGCCAGGTCCCGGAAAGCACGGACCACAGCTGCAAGGAAAACAAATTATCAGCATCCCCTGAGAGTTATGAAAAGCAGTAAGGGGAAAAAACGTCATTTCAAACTCCCCCACTCAAGGGACTTTGCAAATCTCAGCCAGAAAGGTCAGTGCCCTGCCTGTGACTGTGATCTCAGGCACCCTCCCTCCAAATCCCATGACACTGCATTTGTCAGAGCAAAGCTGCAGCAGGTCTAAAATAAAGCACTGAGATTTCAGATTGTTCCTCTGGCTGCTGGAAAGCAACCTCTCTTCTGGCCACTGCCAGCCTTTAAAAAGCCTCTGACTCATGATGCTTCAGACACACGAGGTTAGAATGACAAATTAAAGCTGACCCCGATTCAAAATGAGGCTTGTGAACTTTAGGTCAAAATTTTAAAGGTTTTGCTGCCCACTTGGAAACACCAACAGCTCCTGAGATCGAATTCAACAGCTGAGTGCAAGTGTGTGGTTTTCAAATCTGAGAGAAAGATCAGTTAAAAGAGAACAGCAGGAACAGCAGTGGTGTGAAGGTGGATCTGAAGGTACAAAAGGAAAAAAGGAAGGCTGGGTACAACTGAATCAGGCTATTATATGAGGAACAGAAATCACAGGGATTTAAAAGATCTATTAATCATCTTGGCCCTCAGACAGACAGTGAAATGCCTCTGCTGAGTCCATCATTCCCTGAGTCAGCAGGTGGCACCCAGAAAGAACCTGAACACAGCTACAGCCATCTCCCCCTTCCCCACAAAAAGCAGTTCCTACAAAAGGAACACACTTTACATCCCTCAACCCACCTGGAAAACTTCCACCTGAAGCTGCCAATTAAATTGAAAGCCAAGTGCCTTTCGGAGCCTTGAGTTTGGGATCATGAGCCCCAGCAAGGTCACCTCCTGAGAGCACAAGTCAGGCAGCAACCTGCAATGGTTACCTGAGGTGATGTGTTCCTGCTGCAGCCCCAGGAGCTCTGTCAGGATTCCCACACACTGCTCTGTGTATGTCCTGGCAATATTGGCTGCAAGGATGCCAAAAAGACATAAAAGTCAACCTTTTATCAGAGTGAAATGGGAACCTGAGTTCCCATGAGTCTACCTATTCATCACAAACTCACTTTAAAGAAACAGCCTTTCCCTTTTCCTTTCTACCACTTCTGAAAGTGTGGCCAAATGAGCTTGTTCTCCACACAAGGGACATGTTCCTTTTTCTGAGGCCATGCCTCAGAGGATTTCTGAACTTTTCTTACATGTAATACATTAACAAAAACATTTTAGCATCCCCATCTTTCTCCTTATGAATACTGTAATAACTCACCTATTTTAAAGCTTAAAAACCCCAAAACTATTACTTTAACTCTGCCCCAATCACAACTCAAAGAACAAGCAGATATTAAGAGCTCCTCCACCCACTGCACAGCTTCACTGAACACTATCAGGCTCATTAACAAGACAAAATGACACATTTTCTTTAGAGCATGATATTCAATGACTTTCTGCACAACCTGAAGCAGCACAGTGCCAGGACTTCAGTGGTTTAGAAACACTGACACAAAACTCTCCTGGGCAGTGTGGTTCCAGTGCTGCTGCAGCACAGAGCAGTGGTTTGCTGCTTGCCCAGAGCACTTCAGCCCAGAACAGCCCCCCAGAAGCCCCAGGCCTGCAGCAGAGCCAAGGCACAGCTCTCACCTATGGCAAGGATCGCTCCCTGCGCCAGCTCCTCAGACACATCAGTGCAGTAACCCTTCAGCTCCTCCAGCACCTGCTGCACGTTTTCATCATTCACCAGCTCACACAGCACCTCCATCTTCTGGCATTTGATGTAGTGGGGCTCTGAGTAGGAGCAGAAGAACTTCTTGTAGTGGCTGCTGAAGTGGCCGGGCAGGCTCTTGAGGATCTGGCGCACGTGGCAGAGCGCGGTGAAGCAGAGCTCCCTGCTCTCCGAGGAGCAGGCAGACAGCAGAGGGCCCTTCACTCGCACCAGAACATCTGCCTGCACATCTGGGTACTCCCTGGCCAGCACCAGGAACAGCTTGGTGGCTGCCATCACCACGCTGGGGCTGCTGCTTTTGAGGTAGCCATCGAGCAGGTTGAGGATGTCGAAGAGCTCGTCCTCGCTGCGGGGTTTGTAGCGCAGCAGGAAGGTGAGCACCTCGCTCTGCCCCCACTGATCCAGGTCAGGCATCCTGCCAGGAGCACAAGCACACGAGTCAGGGAGGGCAGGAACATCTGCAGGACATGAGCAGAGGCCTCAAACCCCGAGTTCCTTATGGTCTCTGTTCCAAACCAAGTGGATTCCACTGTTTTACCTCAGGGGAATTGCCCAGTTATTAACTCAGTACCAATCATGTGCACTTCTGCTGGTGTTTAGGCCAGGCAGCAACACCAAAGGAACCCTGGGCAGAGCAATACTCCTCTTTTCCCAAATTATGTAGAATTATCTGCAGGAAAACTGATTTCTTCAAGCACATTAGGTTATATATCTTTCAATTGATCTGGAGAGACATACTAGAACACACCTGTCCCACAAATAACTCACGTGTATCACTAAAAAAAATCCTTAAAGTCTAATCATATTAACCTACAATTACAAAACAAACCACCGAGGCAATGAGTCCCTGGAAGAGCAGGGCATCCCAGATTTCTCTGAAGAGCCTAAAGTGGTTTAGTTTATCTTAGCATGGGCACCTCCATCTTTGGGTGCCTGACAAGAGTTCCTTAGGTTCCCCCAGAAACTGCCTCTCTGCATAGAAAACACAAGAACAAGAGAAGCTTCCAGCACCATCTTGATACCAAAGAAAACAAACCTGTTGAGGAGATGATGGGCAATGGGTTTGTTGATGACAACTCCTCCCTCCTTCTTCAGGATCTCTTCCAAGGCCCTCAGACAGTTCACAACCACAATGGGATCCTGGTCACGGAGCAAACTGTAGAGCTCATTCACCAGAGTACCATCTGCAATGAGCAGAGGTCCTGCCATCAAATTCTGTTGGTACACTGCAACTTAATCACTGTATGTGAGTATTTATCACAAACAGAAAATGTAGCTTGAACTGGGAGAAGGAATCAACAGAACTTCCAGGATTACAGGAACACCTGCCCTTGGTACAGCTCTTCCCAGGGTCTGTGGGGGTCAGAGCGGCCCCTGGCTGATCAGAGACTGGGGATGGCCTGGAAGAGCAGGGAGGGAAGGGAGATGGAATAAAATAATTGAATCACAGAATGTTAAGGGTTGGAATGGACCTTAAAGCCCATCCAGTCCCACCTCCTACCATGGACAGGGACACCTTCCACTATCCCAGGTTGCTCCAAGCCCTGTCCAGCCTGGCCTTGAACACTTCCAGGGATCCAGGGGGAGCCACAGCTTCTCTGGGCACCCTGTGCCAGTGCCTCCCCATCCTCACAGGGAGGAATTTCTTCCTAATATCCTAAACCTGCTCTCTTTCAGTTTGAAGTCATCCCCCCTTGTCCTGTCACTCCAGGCCCTTCTCCAAAGTGCCTCTCCAGCTCTCTTTCAGGTGAGAGTTTCTTTCCCTTCAGGTGCTGAAAGGCCACAATAAGGTCCCCCCGGAGCCTTCTCTTCTCCAGGCTGAACAATCCCAATTCCCTCACTCTTTCATTCATTACCCTCCACTTTCTCCCTCTCTCTGCCCTGCAGCCAAGACAACACAGGGCAGCACAGGGAACCCAGGACAGCCCTACAGCCTGAACGTACATCACAAACACAGCACCTGCGTGTCCACAGCCCCACGGCCACCACCCCAGCCCCCCGGCCACCAGCCACTCACCCACTTCGCAGTCCCCCTGCAGCTTCACCATCTTGGCACAGCCCAGCACGGCCGCCCTGCGCACGTAGGACGCCTTGTCCCGCAGCCCGTTCACGATGGGCTGCTGCAGGTACTCCTGGATCCCGGGCATCCTGCGGGAGGCCGGCCGGGCATCAGCGGGGTCCCGCAGCCTGGGAACGCCCCGGCTCCCCCCGAGCCCCGGCGCACCTGAGGCCGCACATGGTGCGCAGGGCGAGTCCCCGCACGGCCGGGCTGGGGTGCGCGCAGTCCTTGCGCAGCGAGTTGACGGCGAGCAGCGCCAGCTGCGGCTGCCGCGGGGCCTGGGCGCGCACGTAGAACGACACGAGCTTCTTCTGCACCACGTCCGACACCGCGCCCGCCTTCACCATCTCCGGGAACAGCCCCGACACGTCCGCGCCCTGCGCCATCAGCCTGCGGCGGGCAGCCGGCTCGGCTCAGCGCGGCCCGGCCCGGCCCAGCGCTCCCCGACCCCGCCCGGCCCCGCCAGCCCTACCGGATGACGCGCAGCACGGCGCCGCGGTACCGCACCGGGTCCGCCTGCACGTGCGGGTTCGACAGCGCCCGCCGGAGCTCCCGCTGCGCCTCCTCGCCGCCCAGGTACGGCATGGCCCCGCGCCGCTCCCGCTCCTAGCCTCAGGCCGAGTTCCGGTCCCGGTGCCAGTCGCAGTCCGAAGTACCGCTGCCAATCCCGGTCCCGATCCCAGCCCCAGGGCCCAGGATGCAGACCCGCTCCCAAGCCCCAGTCCCAGCTCCCGGTCCTGACCCCAATCCTAGCCGCACTCCCAGGTCCCGGTCCCGATCTCAGTCCCGGGTCCCAGTCCCGTTCCCAGTTCCCGATCCCTTTCCCAGGTCCCGATCCCGGTCCCGATCCCGATCCCGATCCCAATCCCGATCCCAATCCCGATCCCGGTGCCCGCCAGGCCCACCGCCCCGCCCACGTGACCCCGGCAGACGTGCTGCCGCCCCGCCCCTGGCGCGCGCCCCGGCCCCGCCCCGCGCCCTCCGCGCCTGCGCGCCGCTTCCCGCCAAAACCGGCGTGAGGGGCGCGGGCTGCCCGCCCGCCATGAGCGGGACGGTGCTGCCCGGGACCCCCATCGCCGTGGATTTCTGGAGCCTGCGGAGGGCGGCCGGCGCCCGCCTCTTCTTCCTGTCCCACATGCACTCGGACCACACGGTGGGGCTGTCCAGCACCTGGAACCGCCCGCTGTACTGCTCCCCGCTCACCGCCCGCCTCCTGCACCGCCGCCTGCAGGTAGGTGTGTGCCGCCCGGCCCGGCCCGGCCCTCATCGCCTGGGCACCCCCGCCTGCCACACCCAGCCCGTATCACCTGGGTGCCCCTGCTGTCCCAACCTTCATCACCTGCCCTGCCCTCACGCCTCGGCCCCTGCAGGTGCCGATGTGCTGGATCCGGCCGCTGGAGGTGGGGCAGAGCCATGTGCTGGACGAGGTGACGGTGACGCTGATCGACTCCAACCACTGCCCTGGCTCCGTCATGTTCCTCTTTGAGGGAGCCTTCGGCACCATCCTCTACACAGGTACAGGGCATGTTCACAGAATCACAGCATGGGTCAGGTTGTAAGGGACCGCAGTGGGTCACCTGGTCCTAAGTCATTGTTCAGGCAGCATTGTCCCAGACCATGTGGTACAGAACTGTGACCAGATGGTTCTGAGATATCTGCAGTGAGGGAGACTCCACACCCTCTCTGGGTAAATCCTGGCTGCTGTCCCTGCCCTCCCCTGCCATCCCTGTCCTTGCAGGAGATTTCCGCTACACAAGCGCCATGCAGGGCGAGCCGGTGCTGAGGGGCCGCCACATTGACCGCCTGTACCTGGACAACACCCACTGCCACCCCCAGCGAGCCCTGCCCTCGCGGGCACTTGCCACACGCCAGGCTGCCCACCTCATCCGTGCCCACCCACAGCACCACGTGGTCGTCGGTGAGTGCTGCCCTCCCTCCCGCCAGCACAGCCCCGGCAGGGCTCAGATCCCCCCAGCCCGTCCCTGAGGCACTGCTCTCCCGGCAGGTGTGTACACCCTGGGCAAGGAGACGCTGCTGGTGGACCTGGCGCTGGAGTTCAGCACGTGGGTGGTGGTGAGTCCCTGGCGCCTGGAGCAGATGCGGCTGCTGGAGCTGCCGGATGTGTTCACTGCTGAGGAGGGTGCTGGCTGGATCCGTGCCGTGGATGTCTCTGAGATCCGCTGGGACACGCTCGTCAGCTGGAACACCCTGCACCCCACCATTGCCATCATCCCCACGGGCAGGCCTGTGAAGGTCACCCACCCCAACATCCACCTCATCCCATACTCGGATCACTCGTCCTTTGCAGAGCTGTGCGAGTTTGTGAAGTGGCTGAAACCTTGCTCCATCGTTCCCATTGTGAAGGGTGACATGTGCCAGGTTTACTTTCAGGAATACCTGAGCTCTGCCCCCCAGGTACTTCCTGAGTTCAAAGTTCCAAAGCCTGTGCAAGAGTCTGGGCAGTGGCAAAGCCGAAGGAGGGGGCAGAAACCCATGGGCATCTGTAAAAGAGCCACACAGCGTTCCATGCCCCGAGGGGTTGTTTATGAGTCCCCAGAGAAAAATACTGAGAAATCTGAAGCACTTACAGGTGCTAAGGTTCCTCAGCAGTACTCTGAGGCAGCTCTCTGCTCAAAAGAAGACAGGGATGAGAAGGAAGAGCTGAGTGAGGAACAGCCAGGAGAAGCACTTGTTTCCAGTGAGCACTTTCCAACTGGATTTGCAGAGCACTATTTACTCACTCCCTTAAATGTCTTAAAGCAGAATTCCTCGCAGATGTTTGATGAGATGGTAGAAGGCTTTTTTAGGAAGGGAGACACTCCCTGAAAAATTGTGTGACAATGCTGGTGCCAAAGCAGCTGGTAGCAATGGTTCATCCTGCTCTCCATGCTTGGGTTTCCCATTAGGAGAGAGGAGCTCAGCTCTGGGACTCTCTTTACCTCTTTATAGAGGACAAAGAGGAAACTAGAACCAGTTTGTAGATGGTATGTTTCTAAAATTTATTTAATTTTTTTATCTCTCTACATTTGCTGTATCTCCACACTATGCTGGGCACTGTGGTCCTACTGCCTGTGTGCCTTGTGTCCACCTTTTGCAGTGTGACTTGCCTGTCCCCTGTGACAAAAGTCACTGAGAGGTTGATTCAAGCAGAGCTGCAGAGGATGTGAGCTGTCTGCAGCTGAGAAATTAATGGCTGGAAAGTGAAGAAGCAAGGAGGGACAATCTGAGTACCCCAAAGTTTCTCCTTTCCATGAGTCTGTGATACTTCACTGACTATAAGCAGTTCATTCCAAAGTGAATTACAAATGTTCTTTATTAAGGTGCTTTTAAAAAATGCTATTTAAATCTAGACATGAAGTGCCTTAGAGTCCAATAATCTGTTTTCTGTGTTAATCTACTCACACTTCCAGCTTTTTCATCCAGCCAGCCAACTGCAGCTGGATGTAGTTCTGAGTTTTGCTCTCCTGAGAGTGCCATCTCAATGTTAATTGTCAGTCCTTTTTCAGGTTTCTGGCTGGGAAGAGTAGGAATTGTCTGGGTTCTTGAGTTGTAGGATTTCCTGAGTGGGTCACTTTATCTTCTGCAGTCACTGCACTCAGTCTTGCTCCTCTGAATTCTGCTTGACTGCAAAGCTCTCCTGATAACTGCCAGTGTTGTGCCTTCCCATTCTGCCTGCTCTTGTCCTGAAGCAGCAAATGGAATGGGAGATAATGAAACATCTGCTTAGTGGTGTGATCACTCCTAGCAGCTTTGTTTGGAAAGATTGTGACTGAGCAGCAAAACTGGCTCTGTTAGAGGTTGGGCACTTTCCCACTCCAGATCAGCTGCAGAGCCCTGGCCTGGCACAGCTGGGAAGTGTCTGTAGTGTGACAAACCGTGGGGTGTACCCACTGCAGCTGACTGTGCCAAACTGCACTGCCAATGTTTGAAATTGGCCCCTCATATGGTCAGGGCAGCTGGAGTGGGAAATGGTCCCTGGATGCTGTCCTGGAGCAGCAAATCAGTTTGTTCCTCAGCTCCCTTGATCTGCCTTTTGTTACTTTCTAGGCAAAATGTTTCAGAATTTTCTGAACATAGTGTCCTGCAAGGCCTGTCCAAGAGGCAGCTAGATGGGCTGAATTCCCTGAACTGATCCAGAAAAGGAAGTGTTTGCTCTTGGAGCAGAGCCAGGCCTTGTGAAAAGCAAAGGTGCCCCTGGATGCAGCAGTTGCTCCAGTCACAAACAGGGCTGTCCGGAACAGTGAGCCAGAGTGGGCATGTTTGGAAAGCTGTTTGGCAAACATGAATCCTCACTCCCAACCCTCTGCTTTCCCAGGCATGGCAATATTTATCCCTGTTACATAAGGAATGCCTGTCCTTGGGACTGCTGTGGCTCTGCCTGCCAGCTGCCAAGGGGACATCAGAAGTGACAGAGCAGTGTCCTGTGACCTGCACTTCACACAGGGCAGCTGGAGCTTCCTGCTGTGGGCTCTGTGTCCTGCTGCTTGGAGGTTTCTCTATGGATTATTTCCTAATCCAAACTCGACTGCAGAGCTCCGTCAGGTGGGTGTGAGAGGAGACACCTGCACGTTTTGTAACATGGAAATGATAGTGCTGTGCCTGTAGTGTGCTGTCTGCTGCTGCTGCCTGGGAGATGCAGGCTGCTATTTAAATATTGTTGAAATTCAAGTGACTCATTTGACAGGCAGGGGAGTGAAGCTCTGCCTCAACTCCCAAATTCCATGTCCTGCTTTGAGCAGCCTCTCTGCTGCTGGGGAGGAATGCTCACCTTCTGAGTCACTGCTCCACTTGGGCATGTTGCAAATGACCTGGGAGATGCTGATGTTCTGTGGCATCTAGCCTTTCCTCTTTTATTCTTATCAAAGATTTATTAAAGTAAGTGAAGTGGAGAACCTCCTGGTCAGCCTCTGGGCAAAAAGGAGTTGTAAATGGTAATTCTTTACAGAGGTAAATCTGATCTCTAATCACACAAAAATAAGTGAAAATTGCAGACTTCAGAGTCTGGGGATCTGCATCCCAGTTCTGCTTGCTCAGTTAAAGCTGCAGAATAAATGCTAGCTTCACTTTCTAGAGCTGAAAAGGTAATTCCTGTCATTTCAGGAGGAAGTTATCTGCTATTCAGAGCCAAGGAAACCTAAATCTCTGTGGCTTTAAAAGGCAGTAGAAGCAGGAGACTTGACCAATAGTCAGTGTGTTGGAGACCTTTGCCTCAGCACAGCAGGCGCACAAGGCGTTTTAGTGCCAAACACTTCTTCCCTGTTTGGTATTTAAATACTACTTTTGTGTTCTATCCTAAAACACTGGAAAATAGAACATGGCCTTGTGGGGAAAACTGGAGTGCTAAGGCTTCTGAGCATCCTTCAGCTTCCCCTGAAGATGGGTTTAGTGGTGGACCTGGCAGTGCTGGGTTAGTGGTTGGACTCTGATCTTATATTAATTTTCCAACCTAAATGATTCAATGAAATCTCCCAGCAGTAAATATCTGGCCTTTTACAGGCCTTGTTTTCCCCTCACACTTGTCTCCACATTTTCCCTCTCTTCCTGCCCCCAGCCTGGCTCACAGGGGAGTGTTGGTGCAGCTGGGGTGTTATGGAGAGCAGGGCTGAGCCTGCTGCTCCCAGCTCACCTGCACTGCTGCCACAGGCGTGTTTTGCTCACAACAGTGACAATGAGAAGCTGCAGCCCATTATTTGCTTCACTGTGGGGTATCTGAGGCCCACATGTGTGGAAACTTCAGTTATCCTGGCAGGGAACAGAAAGTGCTCTGAGCAAAGTCCTCCCAAATCTACACACACAGAGCATGCTCCAGCTGCTTATCTCTGGCCCACAGTTGGAACCAACCCCACTGGGGGGCAAACAGCTCGGCCAAGGCCTTGCAGAGGAGCAAGGAACGAGCTGAGTTCCCTTTGGCAAGTTTTCAGTGCCGTTTTACCAAGCTGTGATCAAATGCTGGTGTGTTGTGAGGGCAGGTTCTGGAGCAGAGCTGCATGTGGAGGGTCAATCACTGCACTGTGAAGTGTTCAGTTGGCTCCAACTTCTCTAAAACAGGAGCATGGCATGAAGGAGTGCCCTGTTTATGCTGTGGAGAGGGGAAAATTGCTCTCTAGGTTGTTGTTAAGAGGCTGAAGCAAAACTTGCCTGGCTCCTGTGCGCCACAGAAACAAGTGTGTAATGTCACCTTGCAGGGAACAGCCCAGAGCGCTGCTGGGTCGGGTTTTGAACCCTGCTTCCCCAATTACAAGGCCAGAACACTTCTAATAACTTCTGTCTTCCCTGCTGCAGAGCTGCTGTCTGTTCCTGCAGCACAGGGGCTTCTTTTCTAGATTAAATAAACTCCAATGGTGAAATCTTTCCTTCACCAGAAAATGAGTGAGTTTACACAGTTTACTTCTACAGTGTGTTGTCACTTTGGGCTTATTCCAAATGAACCTCAAGCCTAAAATCTCTTTGTGCTTTTTTTATGGAGTCCTGTGAAAAGGTAGTAGAACATATTGAAAAGGTAGAGTCACCTTGATAATCATGTGAGGTGCAGCCTTCAAGTGAGCTGCTGTAGGTATTCTGTGTGTATTTGTGATTCCTTCTGCTGAATTTGGGGTCTTTAGCCACAGTCGAGCTGAAGTTTTTCTGGCTGTGGCTTTGCACTTGGCCAAACCCCGGCCTGAGGCACAAGCAGCCATGGGTTGTGCAATAAAACCTTTGGGACAGACCTTGACCAGGAGTCTCTTGGCTCTGGCTCAGGCAGTCTGGGACTTCCTGAGCAGATGTGGGGGAAGATGAGAATCATGTTCCACAGTCTTGGAGGTCACTGTGAGCCTGAAGAAAATCATGCCAAGAGAAATGAGTCCTCCATGCAGGACTGAGGCCTCCCAGTTTCAGAGGGTACAGAGCTCCTGACCAGTCACACTTGTGCTGTTATTCAAGTAAACAGGAAGCTCTGAGAGTTTCTGAGGTTTTCATAGAATCACAGAATGGTTTAGGTTGGAAGGGACCTTAAAGATCATCCAGTTTCACCCCCTGCCATGGGCAGGGACACCTTCCACTTGACCAGGTTGCTCCAAGTTCTGCCCAACCTGTCCTTAAACACTTCCAGGCAGCCACAGCTTTTCCGTGAATCTGTGCCAAGGCCTTACCATCTTCTGAATAAAGAATTTGCTCCTAATATCTAGTCTAAACCTACACTGTCTGAATTTTGGTAAGAATATTTGTAATTGTTATTTTAAAATGTTGTAAACTTTTGCAAGAAAGACAATAAACGTCTCTAACATTGACTTTGGAAAGGACTGAATTAAAACGCTCAGGAGTTCTTGAGTGGGTGATGTTGACCTGACTGGACTAAATCCCTTCTTGGAAGCATCTGACCTGTTCCCACCTCCCTGCTCCAGCAGGACCATCCCAGAGCACATGGCACGGGATTGCGTCCAGATTGTTCTGGAATATCCCCAGTGAGGAAGACTCCACACCCTCTCCGGGCAATGTGTTCCCGCACAATGAAGTTCTTCCTCACGTTCAGGCAGAACTTCCTGGCCATCAGTTCCTGCCCGTTCCTCTTGTCCCACGGAGCAGAGCCTGGTCCGTGCTCTGACACCCACCAGGCTGAGCTGCCCGGCCCGACCCTGCCCCGCTCGACTCCCGGTCCGATCCCGTTGTGTTCCCCGGCCCGGCCCATCCCCGCTCGATCCCGTCCCGTCCTGTTGGGTTCCCCGGCCCGGCCCATCCCCGCTTGCTCCCGTCCCGTCCTGTTGGGTTCCCCGGCCCGGCCCATCCCCGCTCGATCCCGTCCCGTCCTGTTGGGTTCCCCGGCCCGGCCCATCCCCGCTCGCTCCCGCCCCGCCCCGCTCCCCAGCCCGGCCCCGCCGCTTCCTGCGGCCGCCCCGCCCCGCGGTCACGTGCTCGCTCGCCCGCTCGGGGCTCGGCTGGCTCGGCCTGTGCGGGCGCTCGGGGCCCGGAGCGGCGGCGGGAGCGCGGCGGGGCCGGGGGCGCTCGGGCCCGGGGCGGCGGCGGGACGGGGCGGGGGAGCCCGGCCGGGCCGTGAGGGCGCGGCGGAGCCTGGCGGCGGCGGCGGAGCGGCCTGGGGGCTCCCCCCGGCGAGCGCGGGCCGAGCGGGCCGGGCCGGCGGCCGTGGCGGGGCTATGATGAGCCCGCTGCGGGGCTCCGCACCCCCGCGTGTCCCCCAGGCAGGTCCGGCCCGCGGCTGAGAACCCCCCACCGGCGGTGAGTGCGGGCGGCGGGGCCCGGCGGGGCGGGCAGGCCCGGGCCCGCCCCTTCCCCCGCGCTGGGGCTGCGGCGGGCCGGGGAGGGCCGGGGCGGCGGCGGGGCCGGGCCCGAGTCTGTCCCGGTAACGGCCCGGCCCGGCCCGGCGGGCTCCGCTCCTGGCGTTCCGCGCCGCGCGGCGGGCGCTGCCCCGGGGAGGTTGGGCCTGTCGGGGTTGGCTTTCCCACCGACTGTTTTTACGGTGCCTGGGAAACAGGCCTGGGGACGGGATCGGAATCTGCGCAGGGTCTTCCCACTTCCTGCGCTCTCCCGTTCCTCAGTATTGTTTTCATCGGTACTGGGTTTTGTTTTTAGCCTGGAGAAAATGCGGCTCGGGAGTGATCTTATCACTCTCTGCAACTCGCTGGAAGGAGGGTGTAGCCAGGTGGGGTTCGGCTCTTCTCCCGGGTAACGAGCGACAGGACAAGAGCACATAGTGTTAAGTTGCGCCAGGGGAGGTTTAGGTTGGACAATAGGAGGAGTTTCTTCACAGAAAGGGCGATTAGACATTGGAACGGGCTGCCCAGGGAGGTGGTGGAGTCACCGTCCCTGGAGGTGTTTAAGAAGCAACTGGACGTGGCACTGAGTGCTCTGGTCTGGGTGACAGGGTGGTGTTTGGTCACAAGGTTGGACTCGATGATCTCAGAGGTCTTTTCCAGCCTAATTGATTCTGTGATTCCTGTCGTGTTTTGGGATTCCTTTAGCCCTTAGAGAGCTGGATAAAGGGCTGTGTGCTTCTGAAACGCAGCAATCCCATTGCAGAGCCTTGCTCGGTGATGCCCTTAGGAGCTGCAGTTCCAGAGGTTCCTTTCCTCAGTGCTGGGCACCATATGGTGCTCAGAGAAACGCTCATCATTCTGGTTCTTGTGCAGATGGAGGATCTTGTCCATCACAACCTGCTGCCCCTAATGAGTTCTCCTCTCCCTTCCCAGGTATGGCCTCACAGCTGCAGGTGTTCTCCCCTCCGTCAGTATCCTCGAGTGCCTTCTGCAGTGCCAAGAAACTGAAAGTGGAGCCGTCTGTCTGGGATGTTTCAGGACAGAGCAGTAGTGACAAGTATTATACCCACAGCAAAAACCTCCCAGCAGCTCAAGGGCAAGCCAGCTCCTCTCATCAGGTAGCCAATTTCAGCATCCCTGCCTACGACCAGAACCTCCTTCTCCCCGCTCCCTCCGTCGAGCACATCGTGGTCACCGCGGCCGACAGCACCGGCAGCAGCGCCACAGCGTCCTTCCAGAGCAGCCAGACCCTCACCCACAGGAGCAACGTTTCTTTGCTGGAACCATACCAAAAATGTGGATTAAAAAGGAAAAGTGAAGAGGTTGACAGCAACGGTAGTGTGCAGATCATTGAGGAACATCCACCTCTCATGCTGCAAAACAGACCTGCGGTGGGTGCTGCGGCCACGACCACCACGGTCACCACGAAAAGCAGCAGCTCCAGTGGGGAGGGAGACTATCAGCTGGTCCAGCATGAGATCCTGTGCTCTATGACCAACAGCTATGAGGTCTTGGAATTCCTGGGACGAGGGACGTTCGGGCAGGTGGCGAAATGCTGGAAACGTAGCACCAAGGAGATTGTAGCCATCAAAATCCTGAAGAACCACCCTTCCTACGCCCGGCAGGGCCAGATCGAGGTGAGCATCCTGTCTCGCCTGAGCAGTGAGAATGCCGACGAGTACAACTTTGTCCGCTCCTACGAGTGCTTTCAACACAAGAATCATACATGCCTTGTCTTTGAGATGCTGGAACAGAACTTATATGATTTCTTAAAGCAAAACAAGTTCAGTCCGTTGCCCCTGAAATACATCCGGCCCATCCTGCAGCAAGTGGCTACTGCCTTGATGAAGCTGAAGAGCTTGGGTCTGATCCACGCTGATTTGAAGCCAGAGAACATCATGTTGGTGGATCCTGCACGCCAGCCCTACAGAGTGAAGGTGATAGACTTCGGGTCAGCCAGCCACGTGTCCAAGGCCGTGTGCTCCACGTACCTGCAGTCACGGTATTACAGGTAAGCACTGACACCCTGCTCACTGAACAGGTCAGGCTGATCCTGCTGGGGGTTCCTTCTGCAGACACTGAGCTCTTCTGTCTAAGCCCAGCTGAGGGGCAGCAGGAAATGATCAGTTCTGCACGTTTCCTGCAGATTTCTTCTGAAAGTTGGATGTAAATAAATAGAATGTCTGCATTGCAAGGGTGGCCTAATCTGCAGTCCAGTCTTCCTTTCCTCCCACATCTGTGCACTAAGTTGATTTTACCCTGTCTGGTGGATTGTGAAACTGTATGAAGTGGCAAACTGGAGAAGCAGTGGGGTAGTGTTAAGTAGTGCATTTTGGGTTGTTTGCCATGATCTGAAACAAGGCCATTAACCTTGGACATTTAGAAGGGAGAGAAGTCAAAGGGATGCCAATTTCTGTCTGCTTTTGTTTCTTCTGATTCTTCATCTTTGTCTGAACCCCCTTCACAAGCACATGACTTCCTGTGTCAACCCTGGCTAAGTCATGCTTTCATGAGACTTGCAGCTCCTTTAAAGCAGTGATGAGATAGATCTCAGCTTCCCTTAGCAAAATGCAGAGATGGCTTCTCCCCTACTCCTGCCTAAGAATTAAAAATAAACTATGGGCAGAAACGTTAAAACTCAGAAACTGTGTATAAAGCAAGCTGTGCTGTTTCTTTCAATTATTCCTCCAGCTTGGCTCTGTGAAGTGTGTATTTGAATTTCAGTAGCAGCAGACTTCAATAAATGGATGCAGAAAGAGGTTCTGGCTTCAAAGGGCCGTGAAGAGTCTGTGCTGTGTTGTCAGGGTTGCTTTGGGTGGAATGTGAGCTCACTTGACGCAAAACTCAGAACTAGTATCTAGTCCTTCCAGCTGGGACCAGACAGGACTGAGACACTCCACCCCACCCCACCCTGTGTTTCTGCCCTGTTTGATGTCTTCCCTGGCTCCTCACTTCAGTTTAAAGCCTGGCTTATTGTAGGTTTGTTCTGTTCATCCCTCATGCTCCCCGTGTTCTTGCCCCCTTTGTTTTTGGGTTGTTTTTCTTTTTAACTCTAACACCCAGTACCAGCTTGCCATGACATTCCTTTCATGTGATACAGACTTTTCTTAATCCAGTGCTCATGATCTTTGCTCAGCTTGTTGGCACCAATCTTTCCAATCCTAAACTATTGATTGTTACTTTTTTTTTTTGTAGCGCAGTTGTCTCCGGTGCCCCACAGCTGTTAAAATGCTCACTTTCTGAAATACATCATCAGTTTTGTTGTTGTTGCATGGAAAGAGGTGACCACTGGTCAAGGATCTGCTCTATCTGACTTGCCACATGTGTCAGCAAAGCAGTGTGGGGAGGCCCATGGTGCTCTCCAGTTTCTGGTATCTCAGCAAGCAGATTTAGCTGAGGAAAAGCAGCAACGGGAGATAAATATCTTCCAGGGGCTGCAGGGAGGGGAATTTCTGTTCCATCTGTGTGTTGGGGCACTGGACTCCCAGCCCCTTCCAGCTCCCTGGGGTGACTGACTCTGCCAGAAAGGCAAATAACCTGGGATTAGGTGGCGTTGAACTGTCTGCTTGGCTGAAGTGAAGAACGCTGTGATGTGGAAATCTAGTATTTAGTGATATGTAATTAGTCTAATGGTGATGATTGCTAAAATCCATAATCTAGGAATTTATGGAGATGGCACAGAAACCATCTTGTTGTGGGAGAACTGGATTGTTTTACCCATATTCACATTAAATTAGTGTTCAGATGAGGTCCAAGTTGGAATTTTTTTCAATGCTGTGTTTAATGAAACAGTGTAGACCAATTCTTCATGTGGTTCTCTGTCAGCTGTTAAAAATAAACTCCCATTTTGGCTTTCAATCCCTGCTACTGACACTTAGGTAACCTCTGTCTGCTGTAGACACCTCTAAACCAGCCACACTCAGGTGCTGTAAGATGAATATTCTAATTTATGTACCCTGCAGGAAAAAAACTTCCTTTATTAATTACTGCCTGTGCTGCTGGAGGTCATCCTGTCCAACAGCCCTGCCTGCTCAGGGTCTGGCTGTCCTCCTGGCAGTGGACACCTTGCTCCATGTCCAGCTCCACCAGTGCTGTCCCATTGGGATGTCACTCTGCATTTGTCAGGACAAGTGTGTTAGGGCTGAGGCAGGATCTCCTTTCCAAGGCACTGCTCTGCCTCTGCTGTGTGACCCACTCAGGAGGGGCAGTTCTACTGCTCACACTTTAAAGAGGGAGAAGTGCCCATGAAGAATTCTTTGGCTCTGAAGCCCAGCATGGAGTAGGATAGATCAGCTCTCTGCTGTGAACAGTTTCTGTGGCAGTGCTGAGATGTTTTTGCAGTAATTCCTCACCTGAAAACCTCATCCTCAGGTGAGGATGCTTTTGTTCTCCTTGGGGAGGGTGAACAGTGGAAGGAAATAACTTGTAAAAATGAAAAATCCCTGGAAGACTGATCTCCCTGCTGTGCAGAGTGAGGTTTAGTGAGCCCTGCTGGGGTTTGTCCTGTGTTATATGTGAGTACAGCCATCCTGTGAGTTTTACTCACCTCCCAGCCTCCTGGTACTGCCTGTGGGCCAGTGTGAGCACAGAGTGGAGGACTGGACAATCTGGGCCATGAGGAGGTGGTCCTGAGCACTGGGGGAGCTGCAGAGTGCAGGAGGATCCATTTCTCACCTCTGCTTTGGGCTCCATGACCTACTTCTGTCCCAGCCATGCTGGCCTGGGGAGCAGCAGCTCCTGCTGCCAAATCTAGCTCTGCTAATCCAGCTCTCTGGTGGCTCTGCTGTTGCTGCATTGCTGCTGCACTTGGGCAGCTCTGTGTTCCCATCAGCCCAAGGCACAGGTGTAAACATGGTGTGTTTGGAAATGCTGGGAGTGAATCTTGGAGTTTTCTGGGGCTGCTGGGAGTCCTTTCTCTTCTGAGAGTGCCTAAGTGTGTTTGTCAGCTTTGGGAGGCAGTGCTTGGCAAGCATCTGTGCAAAGAGTGTTGTTGATTTTATTTCAAAGAGCTTAAGATGGTAAAATCACTTTAATCTCTGACAGAGCAGCTATGGAAGTGACCTCTGCCTGCTGTCCTGGTTCAGCTCACATCTCATAAGGCTGCTAATTGCAGTGGTGTAAAAGGAGATGAGACAAATTCTGATTTCCCAACCCTGTCCTGCAGTCAGAATGAAATTGAGTGGCTGATAGAAAGTTCATTTATTTAGTTGCAGGGAATAAAATACAGTTCAATTTGCTATTGACATGGTGTTGAGATTTAGGAATACTAAGTCTATTCCATCCTGGAGTTAAAGACCAGCAAACTGCCACAAATCTGTATTTCCATTGGAATTGGTGGGGTTTTTTAACACTTGGGAAGGATTAGCATGCTCTGCATGTTCCACAGGCCATGTATATTTTAGTTTGTTTGCCAGTCCAAATGCATGCAGCATTCCTTATATGACAGGTCTGGGTCTTTTCTGAATTGGAAATTCCAGCATCAGGATAATCAAGAGGGGCAGCACAGTTTGTTGATGATGTGTCATGGACTAATGGCAAGTAGGGCTCTGAAAATCCTGTGTGAAGTATGAATTGTATTTTTTCTGCTTGTGAAGAAAGAGATTCCTTTGGTTTGCACCTGTTAGAATGTAGAAAGCTGGATCATTGAAATATAAATGTTTAGTAGGACATTCAGCATTCAAATATCAGATACTGCTGATATTTGCATAATCATTTTATATTTTCACTTGTGAGAAACCATTCCAAAGTCAACAACTGCCAGGAACAATGTTGAGTAGAGAGTGTCAGAATGTCTTAGCTTGAATAATCTGTTATTCTGATATTGGGTATATCATGGCTCTGGTTTTGGGGGGCTCAGACATAACAGGATCTGGATAATAAAGAATAAATGTGACCTCACTGCAACAGGCAGCTGGTTCAGCTGTTTATCTTTTTTGTGGAATCCCAGACTGGTTTAGCTTGAAAGGGGGCTTAAAGCTCATCTCATCCCACACCTTCCACTATCCCAGCTTGCTCCAAGCTCAGTCCAACCTGTCCTTCTCTGATCTTGTGCTTTCTCAGGTGCCTTGTGCTTGGGCAGCTGTGCTGAGTGCCTTTGTTTTGGAGACACCTGTGTAGACACCTGAAACTAAAGGTGTATCTGTGTCACCAGAGCACAAAGGGTGATTAATTGGGGAGTCACTTCTTGCCATGGACAACCAGTTGGGAGGTTGAGCAGCTGAGGAGGGTGAGTGTCAGATTTACTGACACCTGTGCATTATGCAAGCCCTGGTTTTTAGAATTCTGTACAGGGATCAGAGCTGGTTTCAGAGCCCTTTTTAACAGCTGAAGTGTCCACAGTGTAACACAAGAAATGCCACACAAGCCCTGGGGCATGACCAGCAAATGGATAGCCTGGAGTTTAGGGCTTTTCTGTCTTCCTTTGCTCTCCTGTTAGTTATGCATGGTGAAGGTCAAGGCTTTCGTATTTCCTGTACTTTCCAGAGTAAATTCCCACAGCAGCTCACTTGGGGTTTGCAGCACCTGGCCTTCTGTGCTCTATGCAAATGTGGGACCAGAATTTCTCCTGCTGAAACAGCCTCAGTTTGTTTCAGAACTCTGTGTAGGTGAAGAGCTCTACTAAAACATCCTTCTGTGTTATGAGTCAGCTCCAGACAGAAATCTCCCTGAAATTCCAGCCTGTTAGAGAAGCAAACCCTGCTTGGAGTGTGTGTTTTTTTAATCACCTCCCTGTAAAGGCTGGGCCAGACAGGTACATTTTGCATTAGGTGTGGTTGAGTGCACAGAAACCTGAAACACAACCTCCAGCTGGGCTCTCTGCATCCATTTTAAACTCAAAACTCTGAGCAAGCCCTGTGTGAAAACCTGCTGATAGAAACCCAGCAGCTCTCTGAGGAGCTCCTTTTCCTGCCTCTGCAGGTGCTCTTCTTTCCCACATGAAGCAGGCAGCCTCCTGCAGCTTCTTACCAGGGATCTCAAGATTTTCTCCTAGAAAAGTCTCTGTTTTGCCAGGGCTTTTCTTCCCAATTTGGTTAGGATAGCCTGAGCTGGATGATCTTGGAGGTCTCTCCCAGTGTTGATAATTCTGTGAGCTGTCTCAGGGACACCTCACATGCTGTCAGGTGTAATTAAACTGATTACTCGAGTAATTTTATTAAACTGTGATACAAAGGCCTCCTAGGAGCTGGGGGGCACCGTGGCAAGAAGTGAATCCACCTAAGTGGTAAAAAGGTTGGGATCCATTAGGCCACCCAGGGAAACAACTGCTTTGAGGTGAATAATTTATATTCACACAGATTTACTTGTGCATGGAGGGGCTTTATCCAGAGGGGTTTATAGGGAAGATGTGCAGCTTTCAGAGTAAAAGATTCTACTTTATTTTTTCTTTCTTTTTCCCTTTCCAGGGCTCCCGAGATCATCCTGGGTTTGCCATTCTGTGAAGCCATTGACATGTGGTCACTGGGCTGTGTCATAGCTGAGCTGTTTCTGGGCTGGCCTCTGTATCCAGGAGCATCTGAGTATGATCAGGTGGGGGATCGTCACATGAAACCATTCCTGTGTTGTGTTCAGACCCTCCTGAACCCCCTGTGTCCTCCACAGCTTTCATCAGTGCACATTGCTGTTGTCTGAGCTCATTTTCTCTCTGTGATATTCCCATTGTCTCTGGGCAGGGGAGCACAGAGTTCTGTGTGTTTTCACTTGAGCTGAGTGTATCCTATCCAAAAAAAGGGCCAATTTGCAGTTAACCCCTGGTTTCCAAACCCAAAAGCTGTTGAAACACCTTCCTGTCAAAGCAGCAGCGAGGTGTGTGTGTCCTGATGTGAAACACCCTCTGTAATTTCACCATGAGGGCAGTTTTTCCATGTGGGGACAGAGCAAGCCTATCATTCCTGCCCTGTTAATACCTACAACAACCCTCAGTTTTTATGCAAAGTGTGAGCCTCAAGCTGTCTCTGGAATCCAAGGGCAAGACTCTGAGAGGCATCTTGAACTAATTAGTCCTTTCCGTGGATACTTGGCATTATTACCTGGCCTAGTCAGTGCCTATAAAAGGACAAAAAGTCTATGAGAGGGTTTTTTTTTTCAGAGTAGCTTTTCCACTGGGGTTTTTGTGGTGGGATCTTGTTACAGTGCTTGGTATGGTTTTCCTTATGTGATAAAATACATGAAAACTTACTAAGTTTGAAAACTTACTTGTCATATGTCTTCCCAGCACTGTAAATTTCCAAAGGAAACGCAGTGGTACCTTAATGAGCAGAATGAGTTTGAAAGTAGCTGAGGCAGAGCCTGGTGGTTTCCTTATACACTGAGTTTTGTGTAATTCTGAGAAGCTTATCTGCTCATGTAGGTGGCTGGGGAGGAGCTGCTTTTTCCATTGCTTAATGACAGGATTTTGCAGCCCTTTGTGAGGTTTGACTTCATGGGGTTGATTTTGATGTCTGAATTTCCCTTGAAGATCAGGGATGACTTGGCTTTCGTGTTTTCTGAGATTCTGCAGCAGCAAGTGAAAGTTGAGGTGGAACTTGTGAGAGGACCTCTCCAGGAATGAGTTCATGGGCTGGGATGGGATTTACAGCTCTTTTTTTCAACACCCTTTGGCTGTAAAGCGAGAGTTATGTCTCATAAAAACAACACAACTGCTACCTGAACTATTGTGTAGATACAACAAATACTCAGCTGCACACACTTAGATCAACACTGGCTTCATTGGAAAGTGAGCCCATAAATTCCTGTGATCACAAGCTGTGACAGTGCCCTGTTTTGGCACAGCAGGAGTTTTGCAAATAAAAAGTGAGACATCCTAAAGGACCTGTAATTGTTGCTTTGATCAAAGCCTAGTTACCTTAACCCTGTGGGTTTTTTTCATAAATTTGCTATTTTCTTTCCATTTGAGCATACCTTTTAATTTGTTCCCTCTTTTACCAGTGTTTTATCAATACCATGACGAGGATTCAGGTGCATCTTCCAAAATTCTGAGACATATTTTGGACCTGTAAAAATAAGGTTTTGGGGGTTTTTTGGTTTTTTTTTTTGTGTTTGAGGATATTTGGTCTTGGTATCTTGGTCAGTGAGAGTTTTGCTATGACATTATTCTGAAATTGTGTGCCTAGAGTTTGTGTAGCCAGGCATAGCAATGTTGCTTGGATAATTATGCCTTTAGTTGTATATATATACATGATAAATTCTGTGGTATTTTCCCCTCAAAACATGCATTTCTTACGCTGCTCATTGTCTTAAAAGCTTACAGTCTGCTCACACATAATTTAGCAAAAAACTATTTCCATACAATAAAAAAGATGCATTTAAAGCCTAACGTTTTTGCATGATTGCAAAAGTGTCTTTATAAATACATGAGATGGTCGCTTTAATTTTGCAATTTTGGATAGCTGGGCATTCTTTTTATACAGGTAATTTCCTATTAGCTGTGAACAAACCTGGCTGTTAATGACCCCATTAGCTATGCATTCTTTATGCTGGGAGTCCTCACTCTTGTCATTTTCTTTCCTAGATTCGT
Source organism: Entomyzon cyanotis (assembly GCA_024500445.1). Lineage (NCBI taxonomy): Eukaryota > Metazoa > Chordata > Aves > Passeriformes > Meliphagidae > Entomyzon > Entomyzon cyanotis. Next base: position 2,674,704 of record JAKEPQ010000908.1, on the reverse strand, counting down.
TATATTTCACAAACTCAAGGCCTTCCAGCGGAGTATCTTCTCAGTGCAGGAACGAAAACAAGCAGGTTTTTTAACAGAGATCCAAATTTGGGATACCCACTGTGGAGGCTCAAGGTTTGTCTGTCTATTCCATCCCTGATTCTGTTTTGTTCACTGAGATAAATTGATAGAAATGGATAGAAACTCCCCCCCAGTTTTGAAAGCATTGTGAGTGAGGATTGGCTTGGCAGTGTGGCTGCTTTGGGGTGTTTGGTGGCAGGAGCTGTGCAGAGCTCCTGCTGCTGCTGTGACAAAGCAGCTGTGCATGATAGCACCAGCAGAGAGTGGGTGTTCAGCCATTGAGATAATGGGTGCTTATTATGGGCTGCTCATTCTCAGGGAAGTGTGTCATCTTGTTGTCATCTCCTGACAATACAACCAGGGAAATACGGAAGATTTCGCGATGGTTTCGGTAGTTTAGCAGGAATTTGTTTATGGGTTGGCAGAGGACAGCAAAGAATGGGATTTAGGCCTGATTTGCCTTTAAAGCTGAGCAGCAAAAAGAAGGGAGTTTTGCCTTTCTTTTTGGAGAAGAGGGATTTAAAATATTTATATTCTCTTCCTAAATCAGAAACCTTCAGTTCTTTTGGCTAATGCATTACCTAAGGAAACCTTGAAATGAAGTCATCCTGTTGTTAATTTAGCTGTGCAATGAATGATCTTTCCATCTGAGGAAATGAGAACCCAGGGCTGTTTGGGTTTGACCTGCTGGTTTCTGTGAAAGCAGCAAATAATCACCTGCCCTGAGCAATTTCTTGCCGCTTTTTCCTTATCAATATGCAATGTCTCTGTTTATATTCATGTTTTCTTTTATAGACCCCAGAAGAACATGAATTGGAAACAGGAATAAAATCAAAAGAAGCTCGGAAATATATATTCAACTGTTTGGATGATATGGCGCAGGTGTGTGGGGATCTTGTGGCACAGATAACTCATTAATTTTTAATATTTAATTTAATAATTTTACTTTTTATTTGGGATCTCTAAAAATGAGGCTCCTGTGCTGGAGCAGTCAGTTCTCTTCCACAGTTCAGAACACTAATCTAGGTTTGCCATGGTGCCAATTTGCATCAGAAACCAGTGGATTAAAAACAGTAAGAATGTTAATTATGAACCTGTTTGAGATGTTTTGTGTTTTTTTATGCCTCAGGGTGTTAGACAGGAGTGTGCCCAGCCTGTTCTCAGTATAATGGAGCAGTAGGGGAGCTAAACCCTTTCAAATGTGTTTGTAGGATTGGGCCTCTTACTAGACTTGGGAAATCCTGAAAAGAACTACAGATCATTCTAATTTTAATTCTCTCTTCAGAGGTAAAATGAAGGAATATCTGAGTGGCTTTAATATCATGAGGCCTTAAATCTTAAACACCAGTTTTCCATTTGTAGCTGTTACCATCAGGTTACATATATGCAGAGAAGGTAGAATTTTGTCATTCTGGTTTGCCAGCCCTTTCTAGATCCCCCGAAAACATGAGGGCATTTTGCCAGTGGGTGGAAAATGAAGCCTGGTTGATACCTTTGAATAGACCAGCTTCATGTTGAGATGAGAATTCCACATGCTAGTTTGACTTTCTCTCATAGAATGAGCAAGGGAAATGGGAAATGTGTTGTGGAAGCACTGTAATACCTGAAATTAGTCTGGCTAAGACACAGAAAGGCTTATAAATATTTCTGTGTGATGTGAAATGACTGAATGGTTAGGTAGCATTTAATTTGATGTTTGAACTCCTTTTATTTTATTTTCCAGGTGAATATGTCTACAGACTTAGAAGGGACCGACATGTTGGCAGAGAAGGCTGACCGAAGGGAATACATTGATTTGTTGAAGAAAATGTTGACAATTGATGCAGATAAGAGAGTTACTCCACTGAAGACTTTGAACCATTCGTTTGTTACAATGGCACATCTGCTGGACTTCCCCCACAGTAACCAGTGAGCTCCCTTAGATTGGTTGTTTTGTTTCAGGGTTTACTGGGAACACACAACAGCATTTTCACCTCTCTGCCAATGCTGTTTTCTGCAGTTCTTGGCTGCTCTGAAAATAGCAATGGCATGTGTAAGGAATGGAATGTTCATAAGCTTCCTTTTCATGTTTTAGGACATTCTTTGTTGGTTGAAAGAAACCTAAACCTAAAGCATGTGCATAAAGTTGGGAATCTGTCACACCTCTGTCCTGGTTTTATGTATCTGATGTTTTCCTTCTGTCTCTCTGTTCCAGTGTGAAATCTTGCTTTCAGAACATGGAGATCTGCAAGAGAAGAGTGAACATGTATGATACAGTGAATCAGATCAAGAGCCCTTTCACCACTCACGTTGCTCCTAACACAAGCACAAACCTGACAATGAGCTTTAACAACCAGCTCAACACAGTACACAACCAGGTATAGCCTCTTTCACCTGTTTTGTGCTAATCAAAGACATGGAGTAGCTTAATTGGGTGCCTTCAGGCCAAAATTTAAGCTGCTCTCCAAAATTTGTAGTTTTGTCTCAAAATGTAATTTTCCAAAACTCAGGCCAAGGAGCCTCTTTACTTCATGTATTGAAAATCTGTCTGTTAGTTCAGCAACATAAGTAAAGTTGGTGCAATTAGTGGTTTTTGTCCTGTGTTGTCTTGAGCCTTTTACCTCAAACATTTTCCAGGTGCTTTCCTCCCAGTTTAATATTGCTGGTTCATGTTGTTTGTTTTATGACAAAGAGAGATAAGACTAGGAGAGAGTAATGATTTTTTGTTTGTTTGCTTTTCCTAGGCCAGCGTGTTGGCTTCCAACTCCACTGCTGCTGCTACTCTCTCCCTGGCTAACTCAGACGTCTCCCTGCTCAACTACCAGTCTGCCCTGTACCCATCCTCTGCAGCCCCAGTGGCAGGAGTGGCTCAGCAGAGTGTTTCCTTGCAGCCTGGAACCACCCAGATCTGCACACAGACAGATCCCTTCCAGCAAACCTTCATTGTTTGTCCCCCTGCTTTTCAAAGTAAGCCGAGAACCCTGTGTGTGATGCTGTGGTTTCGATCGGTTAAGACAGGAGAAGTTGTGATTTGCACTAAACTGAGAAAAGCCTGGCTTGAGAAGAGCTCTCTGTGGGTGTCACACGGGGCTCTTGCATCAGATGGAAGTGCAGAACCAGGTCAGACATGTGCAGGCAGCTTGATTCTCTTCCAGGTCGTGCTGGAACAGGTGACAGGATCTTGCCTGCCTGGCTTGCAGGCTCCAGCTGGTTGCTCAACCAGTTTTTCCCCCCAAACTGAACACAGCAGCATTCCACAGAAAGCAGGGAACAGAGGAGCTAGACCTGAAAATCAGAGTGTCTTGCTTATGTTTGTTATCTCAAGAGCAAATACGTGGTGTTGAAGGCTCAGTTCACAGCCCTGATGCAGGTTTTTGCTACCAGCAGGTTGTCACAAGGTTGTGAGTCGGTGAGCTTAGCAAAGGCAGAGTTCTGTTCATCCTCAGGGTTGTCTGGTTGTGCTGATACCTGAATTGTTTTAGTCTGGAGGGTTATTTATGAAATGGGAGCTGATAGTGTAAGGCTTGAACTTTGAGCTTGTCTCAAGCAGCTTGGAATGAGGTGTGTTAGCTGTTTCTGCAAACCAGACCTGAGCTGCTGAGGCTGGCTGTCCATCATGGACCTCCAGGATCCCAGGATGCTGAAATATTTACTTCAGCTGGTGTTTTACTGGGATTTTGTCAAAGGGAACATCTTTCCTATCTCTTAATCCAACCCTGTCCTCTGCCCTTACCTGGTAGGAGTTTGATTTTTGGAAACAAATAATGATAAAGCAGCTTAGTGATGTGTCTTGTCCTCCACAGCTGGACTTCAGGCAACTACAAAACATTCTGGGTTCCCAGTCAGGATGGAAAATGCTGTCCCAATTGTGCCACAAGCACCTGCAGCACAGCCACTGCAGATCCAGTCTGGAGTTCTCACACAGGTAAAAAAAAACACCCCAGCCCCCCCCAGAAGTGCAATTACACCACCCAGGAGAACCTGCCTGAGTGCAAGGGCTCTTCAGGACACTCTGAAAGGTTAAATGCAGATCATTTCTAAGACAGTATTTTCTTGTTTTGTTTTGTTTTTTCTGGAATATTTCAAGTCTAAGCTATTTTATGTCATGTGCCTCCCTGGTTTTAGGAGCTTGATTTAAAAATGGGAATAAAAATGTGGTTTTCAGCTGCTAAAAACAGGCTGTATTTTTTCAGCCATGGACACTGCCTTACAGGCAGTGCTGGTCATTTTTGCCTACACTTTAAAAATGTGACAGGAGAAATTGCTGGGAGAAGTGAGATCCCGGTAAACAGAGGTGCCAACACAGATTACTCATGCTAAAATTTCATCTTTAAATCAACAAAATTTGTTCTGAATCCTCAGCTAGTTACATTCTTAGTGTGAATTAATGTGTAGCAATGACATATCTCTTTCTGCAGTTTGCAATTTAAGCAACATGCAATACCAAAATTCGCAAATCATTCTAAAAATGCTGTTTTAAATATTAGTAATGTGTCATAAATTAAAACCATTTTAATTTCCAAAAAAATAATCCTTTAATATACAATAAGTGCCCAGTGATTCACAAGTTTTATTCACTGAAAATTTGTAGTTGCCTTTATAATTGGGTGCATTTTTATTTATTTGCATAGTTTTAGTTTCTGCTGGCATTAATACATACTCTGTTAGTTTTACTCTCCAGGCAGCATATTTGACTTACTGACCTTCTTGTAGAGGAATAATTTTTAGGTTGTTTAGTCCAAATATTTTGGTGGCATTCTGTGATTGCTGATTTCTTTAGCATTAATGATACAGGTCACAGTATCCAAAAAGCAGAATCCATTTCAAGGCCCACCTGAATCCAAGAGTGCCAATTGTACACTAAGAATCTAATTTTAATTAGCCTTTTGATGGACTGATACATATCTGGGTGCTTTCATCACAGATAACTTTGGTGTTTTCATGACACAGAAAGACCTGCTGTGCATTCCACGAAATCCCATAGTTTACCTTTCCCAAGAGTTCTGTGTGTGGATTTGGAGGTCTGGCAGCAGGGGAGCTTCCAGGGGTGCAGTCTGTGCCATGGCTGGTGCAGCATGGCTGTCACTTGCCCTCTGGGACCCAGTAAAGTGCCAATACTCATTTTGCCAGAACTCATTTTGACTTTTGAACTGTGTCATCAGAGAGATCCTATCCCCAAATTTTTCCCCAACTCACTCTGACTTTTAAACTGTGTCGTCTGACAAATCCCCAAATTTTTCCCCAACTCATTTTGGCTTTTCACCCGTGTCAGGGGCCATGCCATTCCCAAATTCCCAGTTCCTCCTGCTCCCCACAGTGCCTGTGGAGGAAGCTGCAGGCTCTGGGTGTTTGTTGGTGTCGGTGAGTCCCTCCCAGGCGACGTCCCCTCGCCTGGCCCTGCTGCCCGACGCACTGACCTGCACCTACCTGCCTCAGCTCGTGTGTTTCACTCACTGCCTGATCTACATTTCAGGGAAGCTGTACACCACTAATGGTAGCAACTCTTCATCCTCAAGTAGCCACCATCACGCCGCAGTATGCGGTGCCCTTTACCCTGAACTGCGCAGCCGGCCGGCCGGCGCTGGTCGAACAGACGGCTGCAGTACTGGTAATTGCCTCCCTTGATTGTGTTCACTAACTGAGTTTTTGTTTTAACTTAGACTTGCAGAGGGCATGGAAGCATGTGCCATCTTGTGGCTGTGTTCTTGCTACATCTTAATGTCTTGTTGTTTTCCTCCCCAACATTGCTGAAGCACTGTCTGACTCTGACGTTTAGTGTGGCTCTGTAAAGAATCCAGATCCATTGACTATTACTTTTGCTAGCCTAGTATTGAAAGCTCTTCTAAACTAGACCCTAGAAGAGTTGTAATCGTTCTTGTTCTTTGCTTACTCTCCTATCTTTGCCTTTTGATTGTGGAATACAAAGGAATCAGTCTTTAGCTTGACTCTGCTACAGGTACCTGGATGGCCAGAATTTGACCTACTTGGCAAGTTAGCTCCATATTTTGTTTCCAACACGTGTAAAGCTGCTTTGCATGGAGAAATGTTTCAGATCACTAAGCACAGGCTAAAATCTCTAATGACAGCAAATCCTTTAATGTATTGCTTTAGCAGTTGATTTCTCTTAACCTCTGTTGAACATTGACAATAATTTTCTGGCCTTTTGTTATTTATAGCCAATCGCACGTAGCTTGCTTCATCCAGATTAAAGATTCTGTTCTTCACAGATACTTTCAGTTGATATGTATTTCTTGGTTGAAATTAAAGGTGAGCTCTAGTATCCAAAATGGCAATAGCTAGCTTTTAGGTAATTTGGAACAATTTTAAAAAAGGATGGGGGAAGGGGAATGAACACACCTTTAAGAAGTGTACATTTGCAAAATTGTCCTCTCCTGTATTCTGGCACCTGCATCAGAACAACTTTGCAAGTGCCACAAAGAAGTCATTGTAAAACTCCAGAATCAGATCAGTGAAGCTTATGAAAACATTGCAGTGCACTGAAGTGCTGGTATCCTCACATGTCCTTCAAAGCACATTCCATTGTGTGAACCATGTTGTTTCTTGTGGCTTTAAAGTGGTAGTTTGAATGTCATTTTCTTCCAAGAGGGAGGCCTCTGCTGAAGTGGAATTTGCTCGAGTCATACCTGTCCTGAAATTTAAACCCACTCATTTGAGTTCTTGTGAACCAAGTGAGCTGCTCCCTGGTTCTGAGGATGGGGAGGCAGGAGAGTGGGGTTCTCCTGCTCACAGCTCTGAGCTAAACAGACCCAGGGACGCTTCTCCTTTCCTCCCGTTGAATTTTGATTGCTGAAATCTGGGCTCCAAAAACAACAAGGGGTGACTGTAGCAGAGCTTGGGACACAAGTGAGTTGATAGTGACATTTTCCAAAGTGCATTTGGGCTTTGATTCAACAGGCAAATTCTGTTCTGCTGTGTGTGTGCAGTGGACTTGAGGTTCAACTGCCCTGTACAGCAGTGGAGATCAGAGCTGGCTGTCTCCAGACTCTGAGCCTGCATTCTGAGTTTCTCTGGAGGACTTGACTAGTTCTGTTTGGATTCTGGGAGCCTTTGGCGTGAATTTGCTCACCTTTAGTGCTTCCGACACTTCTCCCTTGCTGCTTCCCCCTGAGTTTGCATTAGCCATTTGCTAAGCTTTGCATATTTTTGTCCTTCCTCTGTCAAAACAGTTCGTCGCTTGGAAGGCCCGATTTCTGCCTCTCATTGGGAATTTATATCTTGCTGTATTAAACTCTCTGCTTTGTCTTGTGCAGGTGTTGGCTTTTGGAAAGACGCATGGTGTGACTTTTAACATATTTCTCTTTTTATTTTTTATTTTTTCAATGTTGTTGTTATTATTATTATTATTCCGCTTATGTTGGCAGAGGTTTTAGCAGCTCTCTGCTTTGAAGGCTTCTTGTTCGGAACTGGTATTTGTACTAAGTGGATCTGTTACTTGCAGAAATACTGAATTTGAAACAGCAGGTTTTGCAGCTTGAGCTGCAAGAGAGCCATATTTTATCAAAATCATGGAATTACTATACTGTCAAATTTGTTTGGGTAGGAACATTGATAATATTAATGAATTGAACCTACCTTCATGTGTCTACTTTGTAACTAAATTATCTCTCAGTGTGGCTTTTCTTAAATACTTCAGTTCAGATTGTTGAGTTTCCACATCAATAACACCATCTCAGCTCTCTCAATGTGTGCTCTGCAAGGCAGAAAAGCAGAAAATATCAAATTGGCTTATAATTTTGGGACCTTTCAGCAGAACAGTGATGTAAGTTTACATTCAGAAACTGTCCCGAGCACTGCTGCTGCACCTGGCAGTGCAATACCTGGCTGCATGTGCAGTATGATATAAACACTGATTTCTCCAGGTGACAGCAGTGATAAAAGAGATTATCAAAGTATCAGGGGAAGCTCATTCCTCTGGTTTCCTTGTTCTTGGGAAAACATGCAAGGCTGAGCTGTATCTCTGCAAGCTAACAATCCACCGCAGTGCATTTATTGCTTGGACAGATCTCTCTGCCTGCCCCTGCAGGAATGGAAGCCTAGTGAGCCTCGTGTCTGTGTTTGTTGTTTTGCAGCAGGCCTGGCCAGGGGGAACCCAGCAGATCCTGCTCCCTTCCACCTGGCAGCAGCTCCCAGGGGTTGCTTTGCACAACTCTGTTCAGCCAGCGGCTGTGATCCCGGAGAGCATCGGCAGCAGCCAGCAGTTGGCTGACTGGAGGTAGGGATTGCAGGAGCTCCAGCTCCCTGCCCAGTGGGAATCCATCTATCACAGTGCCCAGAATGTTTCCCTTCCCCTCTGGGGCTTGGTGCAGCTCGTGGTTCCTGCAGTGTAGTCATGGGATTTGGGTTTCTCTTGTTTTTTCTCTGCTCCAGGAATGCACATTCCCATGGAAATCAGTACAGCACTCTCATGCAACAGCCATCTCTGCTGACCAACCATGTGACATTGGCTACAGCACAACCTCTGAATGTTGGGGTTGCTCATGTTGTGAGGCAGCAGCAGAGCAGCAATGTGCCAGCAAAGAAGAACAAGCAGCCAGCACCGAGCACAGCCAAGTAAGGATTCCACTGCTTCCTCTCCCAGTCCTAGAAAAGCCAAGGGTTTGTTTGTGGAGGTTGCCTTTGTGGTGTGGAAAATGTGTCTTCTGATCACAGAGGCGTTGAGGGTGTAACTTTATCATGCTACAGGTGCATTTAAAGATGTCTTGGAAAAAGCCCCTGTGCAGTAGTCACTGATACAAATTATTAAAATTTCAGTGAGTGCAAGGCCATGGTTGACCAAGTGCTTTACTGTCCTGGTCACAGGGGTTTTACACACTCAGGGGGTGTTGTTGCCATAGCAATACAAGTGACAGAACCGTTGAGCAAGGGCTGGCAGGTTTCTGGCAGTGTTCAGGTGCTCAGTCCCATTCAGAGCATCCCTGAGTGCCTTTGGCTGTGTCTGTGGCCCTTTGCCCTTGGAGGTTCTCTTTGTGCAATCAAGATGCTGCTGCTTGTATGTTCCTCATGCTGTTTATCCCAACCTCTGCCACGGAGCTGAACGCTGCTGTGCTTTCCCTGCAGGCCCAGCTCATCTCTGGAGCCCGTGCCCACCCAAGTGTACTCTCTCATCGGGAGCAGCCCCCTGCGCTCCACCTCCTCCTCCTCCAACGTGCTCGTCCCCGTGCAGGAGCAGCACCAGCCCATCGTGATCCCTGACACTCCAAGCCCTCCTGTCAGTGTCATCACCATCCGCAGCGACACTGACGAGGAAGAGGACAGCAAATACAAGCCTGCCAGGTAGGATGTTTGTTTAGCCAGTGCTGCTCTGTGCTGGGCTCAGCTCACTCATCAGGGACAGTGGGGAACATGAAATGTGAAGCCCTGGGCACACTCTGAAGAGCTGCCTAAGACAGAAAATTCTCCTTCACATCTCTGTGTTGTGTCTCTAGTTAATCCGAATTTTATCTGACAAGGAGGGAGGGTGTGAGATCCCAGAGGGAGATCTGTTACCTGGTGGGAAAAGCTAGAATGTTTCCCGTTTGCATTTTGTGTTTTTTCCCCTGCAGTTTGGGTATGAAGCAGAGATCCAACGTCATCAGCTACGTCACCGTTAACGACTCCCCTGACTCTGACTCGTCCCTGAGCAGCCCCTATGCCCCAGACCCCCTGTCCTCGCTCAGGAGCACTGGGGGGGCCCTGGAGCTCCCCAGCAGAGCTGCTGCTGACAGCTCCAGCTCCAGGACCATCATCGTCCCACCCCTGAAAACGCAGCTCAACGACTGCATTGTAGCCACCCAGGCGTCAGGTGGGTATCTCTGTGCTGTGGGGCTTTGCCAAGGCTCAGGGGCTCTGCTGTCCCTGACACCTTCATCCTCACAGTTTGGGATTTAAACGTTGGGTCTTGCTCAGCTTTTAAGTTTCACAGCTGCTGTTCTGAAAGCCTTGGTCTGCTTTCATAGTCATTGATAGATCTACCTTTAATTTATGTTTGGCTGCATTTAGAAAGATCTGTAAACATTCCTGATGGTTTCTCAGTCACCTTGAAAATCATAATTAAAGAAAAGTCTCTGTGGCAGAAATAGTCAATTTGGTGCCCAGATCTGGTTACCACAGTGCATGGCTTGGGAAGGGGAGGAGTGGACTAAGCTTGTGGCATCTTCCAGGCATCCTGAGCAGCACCAGTAAGACCAAGCCAGTGGCCTCAGTGAGCGGGCAGTCATCAGGATGCTGCATAACCCCCACGGGGTATCGCTCCCACCGCGCAGCCACCAACGGCGTGCAGCCCCTCAACCTCAGCCAGGTGAGTCTGCCTGCCTCTGCTGCCCTGGGCATGCTTCAGAGCTGCTTCAGGAACAGGGAAGGCAGGGAGAAGGGCTGGGTTGCAAGAGGATGAGTAGCTACAAGTTTGAATGCTTTGGATCTGATACTGTCCTGGGGTAGTATGGGGTAGGACACTCTGTGGGGAGTACAGGGGAAGTTTCTCAAGGCAAAGAATTAGTTCCTGTGCCAGAGGGCAGGAGAAGGAAGTGGTTGTGTCCACAGTCCCTCTCTGTGCTCTTTGTCACGCCTGTCTTACAGCAGGTGATTCTTGCCACTCAGGTGGGGGGGTGACACCAAGGTCCAGCTGTTGAATTAGAGTAGCTTTGAAGGCACAGTATGAGGAAATTCTTTAGTTCTTTACCTTTCTTTAGATCTCACAGAGGCCCAGCCAGGAGATTAAGACTAGACTTTGTCTCTCAAACTTGCAATTAGCACTCGGTATCTTTGAATGTTTCAATTCCAAGATTGGTTTCACTTCATTTTGTGTCAGGACTTTTGATCTCTGGGTCACACTGCAGAGTGTTACCCCTCCAGTTCATTTCTGGCATGGGCACAAGACAGGTTTTGTGCTAAAATGTCGCAGCCCTGCTGCCAGCCCTCCCCAGGTGCACAGGAGTAGATGTGTGAGGAGTTCAGGGGTTGGGTCAGAACAGGATCTGCCTGCTTTGTCCAGCTGTGGTACCCCAGGAGTGGCAATTTGATCCCACTGGAGAGAAGAAGTGTAACCTTTTTCCCCATGGAAGTGCAGTCACCTGGGAGGGTGTGACAAGGGAGGATATGCAGCTGTGCCAGGTGGGCTGGAGGTGTCCATCAGGGGGTCTGGCAGCCCCTTGCTCACCTGAGGCTTACCCTAACCTCATTTCCCTGTTCCCCCTGCAGAACCAGCAAACCACAGTGCTGGCCTCCCAGGAGAGAAGCGGAAACGCTGTCCCACGCCGGCAGCAAGCTTATGTGGCCCCTCTGACATCAACGATTTCTCAGGCTCCCTACACCTTCCAGCACAGCAGCCCAGTGCATCCCCACCTGGCAGCAGCCACGGCCAGTGCCCACCTGTCCAGCCAGCCCCACATGTACACTTATGCCCCAACCACTGCTGCCACGCTGGGCTCCACCACCTCCATCGCCCACCTGTTCTCCCCTCAGGGCTCCTCTCGCCACACCACCTACGCTGCCCACCCCAGCACCCTGGTGCACCAGGTCCCTGTCAGCGTGGGGCCCAGCCTGCTGACGTCTGCCAACGTCCCCCCCGCCCAGTACCAACACCAGTTCGCCCCCCAGTCCTATATTGGTGCTTCCAGAGGATCTGCTATTTACACTGGATACCCGCTGAGCCCCACCAAGATCAACCAGTACTCCTACTTGTAGTTCCCAGTGAAGCATCGTCCTGCAATGGGCCTCAGAGGTTGGAGAAGGATTTCAGGTGAACCTTTGCCTGGGAATGACTGCCTGGTTCGTGTTTCTCCCTGATCTGGTTGTATGTTGTTCCTAAATGTCTCTGGTGAGTTCAGTCACTAACTGAGCAGCATGCTTTGTTACCAGTACGAGGGTCACTAATTAAGTTTTTAAAATTTTACTTACTTTTTATAGATGCTTTTAAAAAATTCATGGTCACATTTATTTAAAATCGTTCTGTTGTGCTAATCGAAAGGGGTGTCAAATCAGTGTCTTGGAAGACAGATCCTGATGTCTTTTTTAACTTGTGTAACTTAAACAAAAAGATTTGCAGATTCTATTTTAGCAGCTTGCACAATCCACGTTGCCACTAAAAATGTAGTGCATGTTTATCTCATTATGTTGCTGGGGCAGTTTTAAAATCAGATTTACTATTTTAACATCTGTTCTCTAATTCACTTTGTCTTTAACAAATTGCTGGTTCTGCAAAAGCCATTACATCTCCATCTATGTTTCTGTCAAAGGTGTTTTGTTTACACCTCTGCTTTGTTCAAGGACTAGTAGAGGCAGCTGCCTCCTACCAGCAACACGATACATTCAGGAGTCCTGTAAACCCTGGAGTCTGCTTTGTTTTCTCGAAAATTCTCCATAACCCAGCTGAATTTTTGTTGTGTTCGTTGCAGAATTCTTCTAAGTGGTTCAAACTGTATTCAGGATCTCACTGTGTGACAGAGCTCAGCAGCTCAGCTCAGCAGCTCTGTCAGGGTGGTGTTGTTGTCTCCAGTTGAGAGTGAATAGTGCAGCATTGCTCTAAAATTTGGTTTGTGCAGCTTATTAGATGCTGGCCCTATAATGGAGCTGGATTCCTTCACAGAAGCACAGGGCTTTGCTTTGTTCTGTTTTTCTTAATATTTTGCCTCACGTGATTCATTTTAGGAGGGAGATGAATTTGAAATCCAATGAAACATCACTGTATTGATGTGTACAGCTTTTTATACTCCTGTGAGCGTATCCTCCTGGATATGTCAGCAGCTACTCTAAAGCGCTCTTAATAAGACTTGTAAACAGTACGTGCATGTAGGAATTGCAACAAAAAAAAAAAGAAAAACAAGACAAAAAAAGAGAAAGAAAAAGAAAAAAGGAAAAAAAAAATCCAGATTTTAAAGTTTATTACTGAATTTAAAACTATTTTAGAAGTTTTGTATTGGTGGTGTTTTAATATTTTACAGAAAATGAAATATGTACATATTGATTAGAAAAATATAACAAGCAAAACTTCCTGCTAACCCCAAATGTTCTGTCTTTGTAATCAAAATGTGTAGTGATTATACTTGAACTCTGTACTTAGTGTTTGTCTAATTCTTAAACGTTCCTGGGGATGGAAGTGTTGTATCCTTTGTATTTAAACCAAAATGAATTGATTCATGTTGGAATGTATGTGATATAATGCAATGGTTAGAGCTCATCACTGTAGCACTGAGAGAGGAGTAGAGCTTCACGAGAGGAAAGGATACCTTGGATTTGTTTTGCACAGGTATGTGTGATGAAGAGTTGTTTGGTGTGTCCCCTTATTGTAGTGCCTTAAATGATGATGTAGTGTGACTAGAGTTTACAGTGAGCTTGCCTTACGAGGGACCAGCAAGCCCCCGTCGAATTGAAGCAATTCACCCACCCAGCTTTCCCCAGCCAGAGCAGCAGGATGGTGCAGAGCCCTCTCCCTGTCACCACTCTCATCCACGCTCCGTTCTTGTTCCCAGTGAAGCGACGTCCCCTTGAAGCTTTCCCCTGAAAATGGCACATGTACTGTTAGTGTCTGTCAGTGCATTTCGGATAAGGTAGTGCTGGGAATGCATTGGAATGTTTAGTCTAATATTGCAGAAGTGATTAAATACGTGCAATCACTTTTATTAGGTTTAGTGTGGCGTTACCTTCCCCCACAGGAATAGCAGATGTGTTGTGTAAAATATTGCTAGCTTGGTGATAGAATATTTATACCAAAGAGAGCCTGCTGTAAAGCACATAATACCATTAAAAAGTTTTATAATGCTACTGCTAATGTGGAGTTGTTGGGAAGGTCTGTCAGCTGTAGCCCTAGTTAGTGTTCAGAGGAAATACTCACTTTGGATAATCAGTGCAGGTTTTGGACTACACTTTGTTTCTTGGGTCCCTTGTACTAGGAATTCTTTCTCATCTAACACATAAAGTATCTTGTCCAAAAAGGATGATATAAACTGGTTCGAGCGGTCGTGTTACTGCAGCAATAAGAGGTTTGGTAACCTTGAACCCCAGTTTATGTTCCGTCCCAGTGGGAAGGAGGCCAGTCCTGGAAGGAGGCACTTAATCCCACATTTGCTGATAGAAGGAAGTCTGGACTGGCCTGAGCTGGATGGACTGAGGGAGGGATGGAGGACTGTGGAACTGGACGGTAGCATTAGCCCACGTTGATGTTCAGTGTGTTTGTAGTCGGAGCACTTCCGTGAGCCTGCGGAAAACCAACCTTGCTATGCCACATCGTTGTGCAAACGATGCTGTTTGTTGCTGTAGGCACTTTCTTGCTTTTTTTGACATTGCTTGTGTTCAGTACTTGCCTTGAGATACCTCTTGGGTACAGAGTTGTGCCTTTCCACCGAAAGGCAAACCAAGCTCCAAATCCCTGTTTCAGATAGGACTTCATGGAAAACACTTCACTAACAGGAAGAAAAAGAAAAAAGACCTCTAGCAAAATGTGCTAATAATTTTGAGAACTTGCCCACTTTCCCCTGAAAAAAGCAGCTTAAAATGTCCACTTAGAGACGTTGTAATGCAATTAATCCCAATCAAACGTATTCCCAAAGCACGGTGTCATCTCCACTGCCTGAGTTCCCAGAAGCGTTGGAACGGGGAGGATGAGATGGAAATGACGTAGCTAAAATCAAACGTGCTCCATTTGGAACAAGCTGTCAAATAATACCCCAAAATTCCTCTGTGATACACAGCAAACCCCACCCCAGCAGGGCCAGGGCTTCCCAGCCTGGCCCCAGTATGTGATGCCCCATCTAGGTGTGTTGTGTTCTGCTCTAAGGAGATACATCCCTTCTTCCCTTGCTTATCCAGCCTCAAACTGGGTTCAAGAATTGACTCTCCTCATTGTCAGAGCCTGCTACACATTCTTGGAGAGAAATCTGCTATCTCTGGATAGGAATTGGCATCCTTTAATTTTCTTTACAGCTAGCTTGGGACTCACCTTTGGAATATTTGATAACTGTGGTCCCAGCTAGGTTTGTCTGATTCTTGAGCTGTTCAATCAGTTTTCTCCTACCTAACCTGTATTTGCAGCTGTGATTGCCCCTGCAGAGGCAACTCCCGAGGCTTTCCTGCTTAGCACCTAGTTGATGGGATGCAGTAATTTACCTCTGACTCAGCAATTTCTTTTAGTACATGAAACTAAATTGCTTCTAAATGACAGGATTGGCACAGCCCTGCTTTCTTTTTTTTTTTTTTTTAAATTTTATTTAAACTTCTGAATGGTGCCGCATGTCCACATGGTTGTTTGTTGCTAAACTTTATATAATGTGTGATTTCAGATTCAGCTTGAACTATATCTATCTCACTACATGTAGCAGTACATTATATGTAATGTTAGTATTTCTGCTTGAATCCTTGATATTGCAATGGAATTCCTACTTTATTAAATGTATTTGATATGCTAGTTACTGTGTAAAATTTAACTTTCTTTTATGGTTGTGCTCTTCCTTTTTACAAGCCGCTAGATACAGGTAGTTTCTGACAATTACTGATCTATGTTTGTATTGCTGATGTACTTAGGGGGTATGTAAAAATCATTTTAACAAAAGAAATAGATATTTAAAAATTTAATACTAACTATATGGGAGAAGGGTCCATTGTGAAAACATAGTTTATCTTTGGATTCAATGTTTGTCTTTGGTTTTACAAAGTAGCTTGTATTTTAAGTATTTTCTACATAATATGGTAAAAATGTAGAACAATTGCAATGCATCAATAAAAAGGGTTAATTTTCTGTACTCTATTCATTTGGTCACTCGGTCTGTTAAGGGGAGCAGGAGAAGGGTTTGGGGATATCCAGGATGAGGTGTGATGGTGCGGGATGCAGATCGTGCATGCAGATCCGGGATGCGGATTTGGGATGCAGATTTAGGATGCAGCGGCACTAGATGGCACACTCGCCCCACCACAGCGCCGCGGCTCCGCTCGCTCCCTGCCCATGGCCAGGAGCTCAGGGCTAGTGCCCGCGGAACCGACCGGCCCGGCTGCATCCAGGGCACGGAGCTGTGCTGTCTGTCCGTCCGTCCATCCATCCATCCGTTCGTCCATCCATCCATCCATCACATCAGCCTGGGCTCACCCCGTCCCGGGGCTGTGGGAGCCGCCAAGTGTCCTCGCACCGGCGCTCGTGCCAGCGAGTGGCCGGGCAGCCCCGGCCGAGGGCGGTGACCATCCTGCCATGTCCCAGCCCGGCCCCGATGGCTCTGCCCGGGGAGATCCGCAGGACACTGGCACGGGGCAGGGGTCAGGCAGGGGCTGCCGGCCCAGCAGCCAGGACGTGGGGGGGACACGGGCTCGGGGAGGACAACGACTCGGGGGGGACACGGGCTCGTGGGGGGACGTGGGGTCAGAGGGGACACGGGCTCGGGGCTGGTTCCCACGGTGCTGGCCTGGCTTTGCCTCCACCGCACCTGGCCATGGCCGAAGCCCAGGTTGGCCGCTGGCCTGGGGCATCCATTCAGCCAAGGAGCCAGAGCTGTGCCCTCGCTGTCCCACGGGCTGTCCCCACACTAGGGCTCACGAGGACGTGTCCTTCTCTCGCTCGGGGCTCCCGCGGCGTTCCCTGCACCCCACACACCCCACACACCCCACACCCAGCCCGTCTCCATCCCCACACCCAGCTCCTGCCCCATCCCGCGCCTCAGGGGCACAGAGCTGGGTGGGCGCGAAGGGGTTAAAGCGCCCGGGGCTGGCCCGCGGGGAAGGAGCAGCCTCTCCTCCCTCTCTGCACATCTGGATTCAATAAGGGCAGGGGAGGCCGGAGCATTCCTGAGCACTGAGCTGGAGGCTGCTCTCGCTGCCGGCCATGGGGCCCTGGCGCTGCCTGCTGCTCCTGCCGCTCCTCGCCCCGGCCCTGCGCGCCCAGCAGCAGCAGTTCATGGAGTACGTGGAGCGGCGCCTCACCCTCCTGGAGGTACAGCCCCGAGCAGGGCCCCACGGCCGCCCCACACCGCAGATCGGGCTGCCCACCCTTCCCCGTGGAGGGCCGGCAGGGCTGGGAGCGGGGCTGGGCGAGCAGGAGCTGGGATGGGGATGGAGCAGTGTGGGGTGTCCTGGCAGCCCCCCAGGTCCTGCACAGCCCAGCAGGAGGATGCACGGGAGCAAGATGGGTGTGGGAGAGCTGCGGGACAGGCGGGAGTGGGGGAACTGTGGGTGTGGGAGCACCGTGGGGACATCATGGGAATAAAAACATCACGGGTCTGGGAACGTCATGGGAAAGCAGGGATGGGAGCTTCATGGGGTCATCACAGGAATGGGGCATCAAGGATCTGGGAGCATGGTGGGAGAGTGGGGAGTGTTGTGAGTCCAGGAACATCGTGGGCATCACAGGAATAAGGATGTCACGGGAGAGCGAGGGCATTGTGGATCTGGGAACATCATGGGAGCACCATGGGAATGGGGGCAACATGGGAATGGGGGCATCATGGGTCTGTGAGTATCATGGAGGACTAGGAACACTGTGGGTCTGGGAACATCATGGGAACACCGTGGGAACACCATGAGAATGGGCACCCCGCGTCTGGGAACATCACGGAAGCAGCACAAGAACATCGTGGGTTTGGGAGCACCACAGGAGCAGGAACAGGGCGGGATGGGACCCAGAGACATGAGCCCTGTGTGGAGACCTCAGTGTCCCCTGGGCCACCCCAGGAGAGGATCTCACAGTGGCACGACCAGAGCAGCCGCTACTCCACGGAGCTGCGGGACTTCAAGAACCAGGTGCTGGGCATGCTGGAGGCAGCCGAGAAGGAGCGGGAGGCGATGCGGGCGGAGGCTGAGAGTGCGGCTGTGCGTGTGGACAGGCTGGAGAGGGAGGTGGATTACCTGGAGACGCAGAACCCTGCCCCGCCCTGCGTGGAGGTGGATGAGACGCTGATGGACAAGCAGGTGGCCACAGCCAAGCAGAGGAAGAACGAGAAGTACACCAAGCTCACGGGTGAGGGACTGCCGTGGCTCCCTGGGGGGATGGTCCATAAGGGTTACCCTGACCCTTCCCAGCCCTCCCTGGTCCAGGTGTCCCCCAGCCACGGGGGTGGCACTGTCTCAGGTGTCTCTGGCACGAGATCCTGCATCCCCCCCCAGCCCGGGAGCTGCTTCCAAGCCCCAGGCTGGAGCCCTGTGCTTCTCCTAAGCCCCTAGGGCAGGGCTGGGGTGAGGGTGGCTCCTCTGCCTGTGACATGGGTGCACAAGGGGACTTCTTAATGCCACCCGGGATGCACCTAAACCTCCTCAGTGAGCTTTGGAGGCACTTGCCTGAGGGCCAGGGTGGGACAGAGCGAGAACCCAGCCTGGGGCAACAGCAGCCCTGCTGCAGGGCCCGCTGGTTTCCACAATCTCAGCCTGCCCCACTCTTGCAGATTGCAGCGACACCATCGCCAGCGTCAGGGCCATGAAGATCCTGAAGCGTTTCGGCAGCTCCTCGGGGCTCTGGACCAAGGATGCTGCGGGGAGCTCGGAGAAGATCTACGTGTTCGATGGCACCGCCAACGACACTGTCTACGTCTTCCCCCGCATGAGGGAGTTCACCCTCTTCTCCTCCACCCGCAAGGCCGCCCGCATCAAGCTGCCCTACCCCTGGGTGGGCACCGGGCACCTCGTCTACGACGGCCACCTCTACTACATCCGCCAGCAGGGCCCATCCTTCCAGGTGATCAAGTTCAACCTGGCCAACAAGACGGTGGTGGACAGCTCGGTGTTCCCGGCCGAGGAGCAGATCCCCGTCTTCGGCCTCTCCCCCTCCACCTACATCGAGGTGTCGGCCGACGAGGAAGGGCTCTGGGCCATCTACGCCACCAAGGAGGACGAGAAGAACATGTGCCTGGCCAAGCTGGACCCCAACTCGCTGGACATCGAGCAGATGTGGGACACGCCGTGCCCGCGGGAGAACGCCGAGGGCGCCTTCGTGGTGTGCGGGGCGCTGCACGTGGTGTACAACACCCGCCTGCCCAGCCGCGCCCGCGTGCAGTGTGTGTTCGATGTCAGCGGCACTCTGGCCCCCGAGGATGCCTCCCTTGTCTACTTCCCCAAGCGCTACGGCTCCCACTCCAGCCTCAAGTACAGCCCCCGCGAGAGGCAGATCTACGCCTGGGATGATGGGTACCAGATCATTTACCGCATGGAGATGAAGAAGAAGGTGGAGGTCTGAGGGGTTCCTGGTGCTGCCCGGCCCTGCCCAGCCCTTGGGATGGTGTCTCTGCCCCTTCTGCCATCACTGTGAAATGAGGAAACGCTGGATCCTCACCCCAGCCAGCCCCTGGCACCAGGTGTCCCTGCTGGGAGTGCCTGCAGAGTCCTGGACTAATTTAATGAGGTTTTCTTGTCTGATATAATGAATAAATACTATGCAGTGAAGTGCAGCCACTTGCCTGGGGGAGCATGGGGTGCTGGGCTGGGCTGGCAGAGCCCTGAGCTCCACATGGCCCCTGGGACACCCCAAAAAGCCTTCCCGAGGGTGGGGTGCCCGTTCAGGGCTCAGAGCAGTGAGCACAGAGTGACCCTGGGCGGGCAGAGGGGCTGGGCTGGGTTTAGGGCAGGGATTTCTGTTGGAGGTTTTTGGATGAGGGTTTAGGAAGGGATTTGGGCAGGGATTGAGCTGAGGCTTAGGGCAGCCTGCTGGTCAGGGTCAGCTTTTTTTACATGAGCAAAACTGTGAGCAAACACCAAAATCCCTTAATCTGGGAGGACAACAGGGGTGGTGCCCCAGCCTGCAGGCCCAGATGTTGCTGATTTACTGAGCTTGTGTCTAATGAAGCACAGTCAACTTCCTCTGCAGCCCCAGAATCTCCACCTTATGTACGGCCCTGGTTTCCCCCTAGTCCCTTCCCTCTTCCTCCAGCACCGAGTTGCTGCACAGAGGAGCCCCAGAGGGGATGGGGCAGGACAGGGCAGGGGTTGGGATGGCCCTTAAGATGGCTCCTGGGGTTGGGGACAGCCCCTACATTGCCACCTCGCCGTGTCCTTCCTGCCCCAGCAGCGACTGTCCCTCATGCTCTCACTCTCCCCACACTCCTGCAGGTGCAGGATTTGGTTTATTTCTGTCCCTGTGCCCCCCAGAAACCAGGACTGGTGTGATCTGTACCCCTCAAAACATCCCGAGGGCACAGAGGGTGGATTAGGAGGTGTTTCAGTGCTGTGAGCATCCCTTTTCCCCATCAAGGATCAATTCTGGGGACAAGCATTGAACACATGAAGCCATGGGCTGGTCCAGTGAGGATTCCATCCTGCTGGTGCCAATTCCAAACTCCCTCTGGGATGAGAGGCCAGGAGCTGCCTGGGCACCCCAGGGAGGTGCCAACCCCATGGGGATCACCATTCCCAGGGCCACCTGCCCCCCAGGGCTGTGACATGGCCATGCCTCCCCCCTGCCACCCTAAAGCCCATCCAGCACCCCCATTCCCAGCTCTAGCCAAGCTGTCCTGTGACGTGGAGAACACTTGGTATTTGCCTCAAGTTCCTCTGTATTATAATCAAATTGGTTGCATAAGAAAAATCTTCAAATCCGCGCTTTGAATGACTGTAATTGGCTGGTGCTGAAAGTTCAACACACAGTGCAAGTCAAGCAGAGAAATTATCCAAGTGTGAAGGACTCTGTGAACTGTCAAGTTAATTTATGGCCCTTTTCAAGATCAATAATGGCGGTAACAGAAATATAATTTTCAGAAATCTCGCAGTAGTAAATAATTACACCGATGATTTCTCCAGCTTGAATTAAAATTGATGGGGCGGCAATGATTCTGCACCAGGAACCATCTTGGAGCCTGGGATGTCCTGCAGAGTCAGAGCTGCACTTCCCTGGGACAGCAGGAGCTTTTCCTTCTCCAGGTGAGCATTCCCAGCCTGGCTCCAGAGGGGCTCCAGCCCTGGAGCAGCTCCAAGGCCTCCTCTGGACTCTTTCCAGCATCCCCACATCCTTCCTGTGCTGAGGCCCATGGTCAGAGGTGCCTCCTCCCTAAATCAGGGCCCCACATGCTCCTGTGGAGCTTGTTTTGTACAAAGTCTTTGGGAATGAGGAGGAAAATGAACGAAATCCCTGCGGTGCCCGATGGGCTCCCGGAGCACAGCACTTATCTCACACTCCACATCTTCAAAGTACTGCAGGAAACATCAACTAATTAATCCCTGGAATAACTCCCGTGCAGCGGAGCAGCCTTATCTCCATCTGCTGACAAACACTGAGACAAAAAACATGTGTTTGGTCGTGAGAGAGGATCGGCTCTGAGCTGGCTGGAGGCACATGGTGGCACTGGGGTGGGGAGCAGGGCTCTGAGTGCTCTGAGTGCTCCTGGAAACATGGAATATCCTGAGCTGGGACCCACAGGGGACATCGAGTCCAACCCCACGCCCTGCACAGACACCCCAAAATCCCACCCTGTGCATCCCTGGGAGCTTTGTCCAAACTCTCTCTCCTTCCTTCCTTCCTTCCTTCCTTCCTTCCTTCCTTCCTTCCTTCCTTCCTTCCTTCCTTCCTTCCTTCCTTCCTTCCTTTCCTTCCTTTCCTTCCTCTCCTTCCTTTCCTTCCTTTCCTCCCTCCCGGATTTTTCCCACTCCCTTCCCAGGGCAGCAGCAGGAGGTGACTCCACACCCAACCCCGGCAGGGCCAGTGGGATCATCCTTCCCAAAAGCAGGGGTTAGTGGAAAATATGCTAATGGAGCTGCTCCAGCCTTGTCTGGGAGTCTGCAGCTCGTTGGGCTTTAATTGCCAAATACTTTATCTCTTTAAAGAAGAGCCTCTCTAAGTAATAATCCCTTTCATCTCTGCTCCTCTTGAAAAATACTCCTCTTTGCGAGGCAATCCGGCCAAGTAAATTGAGAAGTTGTGTTATCAGTGGGAAAGAGAAACTAAGATCTTTGGGCTCATTTTTTCTCCTTTGTTTAATTCTCAAGGATATTGACTTTATTCCCCTCCCTGACTCTTTTCCAGCTCACAGGAGCTATTGATGAAGTGAAATAGCTCTGCGTGTCCTATTAGAAACACGGGAACTAAAATTAAAACCAGGCAACTTAAACAAGTGCATTATGAAGCTCCCATTGTACTGAAACAGGAAGAGGGGGATAATTCTCCATTTAATACTTTCTTAATGGCTGGTTGGCAGCTCTAATCACTGGCTTTTAACTCCGAATAGGTGCTGCAGCCCACGGAACATCTGGCTGAGGTGGGGCTCGTCACACACGAGTCGGGACGCAGCAAATCTCCCCTCGGGGGTTCACAGCAGGGCTGGGGGGACACTGGGATGAGCTGGGAGGTGCCCAGAGGGACATGGAGAGGCAGCAGCTCACTCACAGTCCTGGGCATTTCCTAATGGAAGTGTAGGATAAGCACAACTGAGTTCACCCCAAATGCTTCCTGCCGCAGAAATGATTCCTGTGGAAGTGGGATCTTTCACGGGTGACAGGTGACAGGGGTTTGGGATGTTATTCCCGATTTTGGCATCCTCAGTGAGCTCAGGGAGGCACAGGAGCCCCCGGGCTGTAGGTGCAGGGGGAGGAACCAGGGGAGCTTTCCTGGGATGAATGTCCCTGTCCTGGAGCTGGGCTGGCCAGCCTGGCAGGGACAGAGCCCTGGGGGTACCCTGATCATCCAGAGCCATTCCTGCCCGGGGGTGATGCTGGGGCTGCTGTGACATTTGGGGACAAACACCTCGTGCCCCAGCTGGCTCCAGCCTGTCCCCCCTTCCCCAACCCCACTGCTCCCCCTCAGACCCCAAACCCAGCTCCCCTCACCCCTCCAGAGCACTCAGACCCCCTGCACTCTCCTTTTGTCACAGATGCGCTGCATCTTCCCAAAGGAAGGTTCACAAACTGACATTTCTCTTTTAAAAGATGATTTTTTGCAGAATGACAGGGACCCTGCAGATCTGGATCCCCACTGCCCCAGGCAGCCTGAGGATGCTCAGACTCCTCTCCTCCTCCCCACTGCTGTCTGCTCCTTCCTCCCCTCTGGAGAGGAGGAATAAAAATAAAGTCTTCAAGCTGGGAGCTCACGGCCCTGTCAGAGGAGCGGTGGCTTGTGACGCTCCGAGTTCCAATATTTTCTGGACAGTTTCATTTACTAACAGATTTCTCTGCTATTTTGGCTCTTTGATCAAGATGGATTATTTCCCGTCAGCTGCTCCCATTTGTGGTAATGTTCCTCCATCCCATCCAGGGAGGATTTTGCTGACACGAGGAGAACCCACACCCCATCCCAGGGATTTCACACATCCTGCAGTCGACATGATTTCCCCAGGATTTTCTTGGGGGTGTTATTATTACTAATGCTATTATATCAAAGTTGTTTCCCGAGGACAGAAAACGACCAGCTCAGCTATTCAGCTAAGCAGTTCTTTAATTTCTTGCCTCTCAAAATCAGCTCCCCTGTGCCTTTTTGGAATAGATCTGAATTTTCTGCTTTAATCCCTGTTCCTGAGGCAGAAGTGCTGAGGGGTGAAGTGACTTTCCCTGGGAAGGGAAGGTTGGGGTCTCTTTCCTGATTCTGCAGCTCAGGGATTGTGAGCTCCAAGAAATATGAGTTTTTTTGTCTCTTTGCCTCCAAACCCCTCACCCCCAGCTGGGATGAAGCAGCAAATTTGGGGTCCCCAGCTCTCATGACTTTCCCTCTGCTGGCTGGGGAAGGATGAGTGGTGCAGGCAGAGCAGGAGGGACACAAGGATGCAGAATTTGGGGGGATTTGGAGCAATTCCCCTCCAGCACAGCACCCCTGGCTCTGCCCACACTCCTGTCCCCTCCTGCTGCAGGTGGCCAAGGACCTGGAGGGAGATATAACCATGGAAACTGGGATTATCCCAGAATATTGCTGCCATTACTGCAGAGGTGGGGTCAAAACAAACAGAAATTATCAATTTTTCTCTTTCCAATAAAATGCAGAAGTGTGTTATTGACTCACTAATTGCTCAGCTAAATGGATTTCTCCTAAATTACCTCCTAACCCTTGTGAATGAAAACGATGCAAAGACTAGCACTTCCATGGGTTTGCTCAGGGGAGGAAAAATGAAAGGTCTGATTTCCTGCCCGTGGCAGGGGGGCTGGAACTGGATAATCTTTAAAGTCCCTTCCAACCCAAACCATTCCAGGATTTTCTGATTCCCTTTTAACCCTAAATTGCTCCAAGCCTTGCAGCCTGGGGGTTCCTGGAACCACTGGCCTTTGTGAGTGACTCCTGCAGGAGATTGCAGCTCTCAGCTTGGCTCCAAATCGCCAATTCTCCCCCGAGTGCAGTTTTCAGGAAATCAGGGGTTTAAATGAGAAGCATTGCTCTCCAACTGAGTCCCCTCCAATATCAGTGTCAGCTGCCACCTCCTCCCATCCCCAACCTGGGCTTGCCTCGGAAATTGAAATGTTCAGCTTGTTAGAGAATAAATGAAGAAAGAAATATAATTTAATCAAGAGACATCGGTACCAATAAACCCCATGAAATGCTGCACAGCTGGGGTGTAGTGCCATCATCCCCTCGGATGCTCAGCGGCAACCCAGGCAGCTCCCAGCCCACTCCTCCACTCTCCCCTTCATTCAAGAGCCACTTCCAGAGGCTTGGAGGAGCACAGGCAGGTTTAGGAAATAATTATTTTAATTGCATCATCAGCTCCGTTCCTGCTGCCAGGAACTTTTGTTTGGGGAATGGCAGCAGCATCCAAAATCCCCAGTGCTGCACAGCCCTCGTGGGTGGCATTGTCCTGGAGGGATGAGCTTGGCAAGGTCCTGATCCATGCCAGCACCATCCCTGTTGTCTGGAGAGCCCAACCCAGCTGGGTCTGCCCTCCCAGGGTGGCACCTGAGCAGTCCTGATGGTGCCTTGTCAGGCTTGCCTAAAACAGAGGCTGGACAAAGTTAAGAGAATAAAAAGCAGTTACATTTATTGAAGGGCCTTCAGGTGCATTTAGGGCAGACAGAGCCCACCTGAGGGGCTACACCCAAAATGGACAAGGGGTCATGACTTTTTAATATTTTATGAGTTTTGTCTATTTGTATATTGAGGTTTAATCCTCCAATTCCAGCTGCAGGTGATGAAGTCAATTACTCCAAATTTGCTCCCTCAATTCACTGCTGTTTGCATATCTTGGGCCCTGAGACAGTGAGGTGTCCTTGAGTTTTGGGCTTAGAGGAATTGTTTGGTCTAAAAACACTGAGAGCAGGTGCTTAGCACCCAAATGGACTCCAGAGTTACACACTACAGGATTACAGACACACAAAAAATATAGAAGCTAAAATCCTAAGGCATCACCGAGGCACCAGAGCTGCTCCCAGTGAGCAGCCCGAGGAGGAGAACCCTCCACACCCATGGGATGCTCCGTGGGTTGGGATCCTGAGGAAGGAGGGGAACATTCCCCCAGCAGAGCAGGAGCAGGAGGAGCATCCCGGGGAGAGCAGCTCCAGGAGGAGCAGGGCAGCCCTGCAGAGCACTCCGAGGGTCACCCGGCAGAGCTCATGCAACAGGCAGCAAGGTGCTCCTGCTTTCTGTAACCATTTCATCCCCTAAAAACCACATTAAATCATCTCCCGGAGGTGGAGCTGTACCTGGAGCTGCTCCCGGTGCTGCTGCCTTTGGAGCAGAGGTGCTCAGGGAGGTTTCCACCTGAACAGGGAATGATCCTGCAGGACCAGTGACCCCACCGGGCTGGCCCAGAGTGGGACAGGGACACTTGGGACACTGAGGGATGAGCAGGGTGGGCAGCTTGGTCTCCAGGAATCCAGCAGAGCAATGAGCAAAATCCTCTCTAGTCTCCCTGAGCCACCAGCGAGGAGCGCCGGCAGAGCGACTTAATTAAAAAATTACTGCTCCTCCACTCCGTCCCTCCCGACAGCCACAAACCCTCAGACAGGGCGATTTGAAATGGAGAGGGATGTGCAGCTGCTAATGGGAGATTAGGAGAAATCTTCCGCTTTGGAAGCAATTAACGAGCCAGAAAAGTATTTGCATATGTGAATTGGATGGCTAAGCTCCTCTCCGCAGCCTCGGCTGGGCTCTGCGATGTTCCCCTGCCTGCCTGGGGAATCAGGACCATGTTCTGTGCCCACATTCCCCCTAGGCTGCCCCAAACCCTGATCCCATGGGGATCCAGCATTGAAATCCCCACTCGGCCTCCCCAGACAGCTCCTCCAGCCCCAGGAAATGGGGATCTGGCACGGATCTGCCACATCTGGCACGGATCTGCCACATCTGGCACGGCAGCCCGGCAAACGCCGCTCGGCTTTGGGGTGGTTTTGCCCCCTAATCCCATTTCCCGGCTGTTTGGGATGCCGCAGGTTGCCGCGGCTGCTCTCGGCTTTGATGCTGGCTGTTCCCACGGCAACCGAGCAGGCTCCGGGTTTGTCCTGACCCATCCAGGTACTTTATTAGCTCTAACGAACTGCATTTTTAATAGAAGCCTGTATGGGATTTTTGAAATATACGTGCTTTAAATACCATGTTTTTAATTAAAAATGACACGGGGACGTAAGATATATAATTACATTTGCATGACTAACGCACTGTCTTTAAAAAATATATATATAAAGATG
Source organism: Entomyzon cyanotis (assembly GCA_024500445.1). Classification (NCBI taxonomy): domain Eukaryota; kingdom Metazoa; phylum Chordata; class Aves; order Passeriformes; family Meliphagidae; genus Entomyzon; species Entomyzon cyanotis. The sequence continues at coordinate 2,648,178 of JAKEPQ010000908.1, read as the reverse complement.
TAAAAATATAATTACAAATTATCTTTGGGAAAAATCCAGAAAAAAAAATCAATTTCTTGTGCATTTAAGTAGGGTTGGGCTGCAGGGGTTTGGGAGCCAGGCAGAGCTCCTGGGATGCTAGAGGGCTCTTGGACAGAAATCCAGAATATCCAAGCCTGTGCAGCTGCAAACAGGAGACAAATTCCACTTCTCCCAGGCTCACCTGCAGCTCTGGCTCCTTGTTAAAGCGGATTTTGGAGTGATGCTCACCCCAGAAACAAAGAGCAAACTGCATCACCTCTTACTGCCACAGGAATCATGGAATCCCAGGATGGTTTGGGTTGGAAAGGACCTTAAAGTCATCCAGTTCCAACCCTGACAACTACCACTGTCCCAGATTGCTCCAAGTGCTGTCCAACCCTGGACACTCCCAGGGATGGAGCAGCCACTGATTCTCTGGGCACCCTGTGCCAGGGTCTCCCCACCCTCACAGGGAAGAATTCCTTCCCAAATCCCATCTAAATCCACCTTTATTTAATTTAAAAACATTCCCCCTTGTCCCAACCCAGCAGGCACCTCTTGCAGGGATAACCCAGCTCTCCTGGATTATCCAGGGATGAACATCCAACCCCAGCTCTCCTGGGATTATCCAGGGATGAACATCCAACCCCAGCTCTCCTGGGATATCCAGGGATGAACATCCAACCCCAGCTCTCCTGGGATATCCAGGGATGAGCATTCTGTGCCCCAGCAGCAGCTGGGTTTGCTCATCCAGGAGCTGAGAAATGACAGACAGGGTTTGCAGTCCCAAGGAGAGGATCCTGGTGTGATGCATTAGGAGCAGAAATGAGCTCCCTGACCCAGCACTGAAATAAGTGCACAACTGCTCTGATGGATAATCTTAATGGCAGGAAGAACAATGAGAGCCTCAGGGGAGAAAACCTCTGGCAAAATGAGATGGAGAAGTCTGGGGTTGCCTAATTAGAGAGGCGATTAGCAGGGCAAATAACAGAAGTAGTAAAAGTGAAGAACAAACAGAGGACTGAGATCAGGATCTCGAGGATCAGGGCTGTAATTTTCTCCAATGAGCTATATATAATTTTCTGTCTAATTTATTATCTTGCAAGCAAAGATAAAATTATCTGGACTGACATTGCTTGACGTGAAGGCTGAAGGAGGGTTGGGATGTGTTTGGGACTGAGCCCAGTGATTGAATGCTCTTCACAGGCTAATCAAGAATTACGTGTAAATGAAAGGTTTGGGAAGAAATGGAATAGAGTTGAAAACAAAGCTCACAAAGCTGCTCCTGCCAGAGAGCTGGGCCCAGGGAGGGTGCAGGGCAGCTGGAGCTGCCTGTGTCCCCACAAACCCGTGTCTGTCCCCACTGAGTCACCCTCTGGAGTGGCAGCAGTGGCCGTGAGAGCTACAAATGTCCCCTGTGTCCCTGCACTGCCCTCCCTGCTGCTTCAGCATCCCAGGGAGCTGCACAGAGCTGGGTTTGTCACCCTGAGCCCCAGCCCCCCCATCTGCCAGTCCCTCCCTCCACCTCCTGGCATCCATATGGGGTTTACACCCTTGCTCCCAAATCTTCCTGCAGAATAAGTGATTCCCACCCATGGGGACACAGTGACACACTTGCTGTGTCACCTTGCTGTGACACACACACCCCATCAACATCAATACTGAGGTTAAATTTATGTCTTAGCTGCTATTTTTTCCCCTGAGATAGAGTGTTTGTTTATTTCTTAGACCGTTATAAACCCCCGGTTGCTTTCTTCCTCACTGGTGATTTTTTTTGGTGTGTGTGATTTGCCAACCTGTGAGTAGCATTCTGTAATTAGCAATTAAAGGCCACGTTTGGAGACTAAATATAAGTTGTTATGACAAGATTCTTCTCCCTGCCAAACAAATGTGTTGCTGATGCATGAAAAAAACCCCATCACACAATAATGTGATCAGTGGGAAGCCAATATTGGAGGATATCACCCTGGCTGGTAATTGGGAAGGAATTCCTCCCTGTGAGGGTGGTGAGGGGCTGGGATGGAATTCCCAGAGAAGCTGTGGTACCCCTGGATCCCTGTAAGTGTCCAAGGACAGGCTGGACAGGGCTTGGAGCAGCCTGGGACAGTGGAAGATGTCCCAGCCCAAGGCAGGGGTGGGATGAGATGGGATTTAATGTCCTTTCCAACCCAAACCATTCTGGGATTCAATGTCTCAATCTCTCTTCCCACTGGATGTTTCCCACTTTTTTCTCAAACACTGTTTTGTTCTCAGGAGGGCACAAGGCTGGGACAATTCCCAGCCCTCTGCTCCCTGCAATGAGCTGAACCCGTGGGATTTCCCTTCTCCCTGAGTCCCCACATCGAACCAGCAGTCACTCCATGGCCCTTCAGTGCTCCTTCCCCTCCCTGCAGCCAGCCACTCCTGCCTGAAACTGGAGACTGGGAGACTAAAACACAAGAGAAACGAGGAAAACAAATAAAAGGAAGGTCTGGGAACGCTCCATGTGTTTATTTTGCTTGCAGTGCTCAATAAAACACACTATTTATTTGTGGCTGCTGCTGCAGCATCCTCCCCTTTGCAGGGAGGCTCAGAGGAACCCCATGAAGGCCACCCCTCCTGGGGGACATGGCCCTGGGGTGACCCTCCTCATTCTTCTTGGAAATAATTGAAATTTCTCCTTGAGTTGCTATTTAAGGGTTGAGGGCAGCAAGAGAGGAGCAAGAAAACAGCTCAGTTAATTTCAGGATGGCACTTGTGCCAGGCTCAGCTCCTTCCCAGAGCTCCCACCCCTCCCTGGATGAAAGGGAAATGCTTGCCCTGGTATGCTGAGCTCCTCTGCATGAGTGTGACCAATCCCCCCGAGTGGCTGTGACAAACACACAATGTGCTGATTATCCCCTGGCTGAGGGATATTTTATTTAAAACATAAATGCAGGGGGGGCTGAGCCACCCAGCCGTGGGTGTTATTCACTAATATGAGATCCAGTTTTCCAGCAAGGCGAGTGACAGCCAGTATTGAGTGGAAATTGATTATCTGTGTGAAGCGAGGATTAAAAATAGCAGCTTTGTGTCAAACCCCACGTATGTTTTGACTAAATCCTCGATAACAAGGAGAATGGATAAAAGATGGAGATTATACAGAGCACGCCAAACCCCAAAAAGCCGGGATTAGAGAAGAAAAGGGTTGGAGTGGGTTGGGGCAATTAGGGATTGTCAAGTGCAGTCAGCTGGGACTGCTGTGGCTTCTTCTGGGGACAGCTTGCCCTTTGCTTTGCCAGCCTGCCAGAGGCACTGCCAGCTCACAGCTCTGCTCCCCCGAGGCTCCTCCAGCTCAGGCAAAGGTCCAGGGGCTCCTGCTCAGTGTTTGACCCACCCAGCCCATTAGTTTTAATGGGTAGAAACTTTCTCATAATTGGATACTGGAAGGGAATGTTCTCAGAAAGGCTGTCCTCCCCTTGTTCCTCTGAAGAAGCCCACAGGATGCTCTGTGCTGGGAAACTAATGGGGTTTTACCACTTTTTTGTTGTTTGAAATCCACTTTTTGCTGCTGCTGCTGGTGCTCAGCTCTCCCCAGGGGATGTGTGAGTGTCCCAGCCCAGCCAGGAGCTGCAGAGCTGCTGTTTGCTGTCCTTGCCCAGCCCCACCCCGTGCCAGGCTCTGTCATTGTCACCTTTTATTTACCCACTGGGATCCCTGCACATCCAAAACCCCACAAAATTCCCACTTCCACCAGAGGAAATATTGCACCAGGCAGGGCAGCGCTTACAAATAAAATAATTTTATTGAGTTTCCGCTCCTCTAGCATGTGGCACACAAAGAGAATTAAGACACAAGGTGTGATGAGGAATGATGTATTTACCCTTCACTGAGCAGAGGATTCATCTCACCCCCGAGCAATGCAAACACCCCTGGCTGGCAGTCGTGATGTGCAGCCAGGGGTGACGTGGTGACATTTAGGAAAATGGGAACTGAAGCTGACCTGAGCATTGGGGCTGCTGAGCACAGTCCTGCCAACCTGAGGGGAGGAGAAGCGGCTGCCTCGCTCGCAAATTCTCCCTCTAAAACAAAAATATTTGCTTTCGCTTGATTTAATTAGGGTGGAATAAACAGCACTGATGCCTTTCTTAAATCAGAGAAAAAGCCAGGATGAGAAAGTGGCCAAAATCCACAGCTGGCTGATAAAGATCAGCTGATTTAGCTGCAAAGCCAGTACTTGGGACATTCGAACTTCATCTTTGGCCTTGGCAGCCAAGGAACCAGCAAAGCTTCTTTTTTTTTTCCCCCAGAACTTGACCTTCCTTCAAGGCTTGGGCTGAGAAACTTTATTCTTTAAGGAAGTGCTGACAGTCTCAAGAAAAAAGCTTGGGAGCCTTTTTTAGTATTGGTCATGTCTGTATATTTCCGTTTCCCTCTTGGGTCACCTTTTATTACTGGGATGATAGAAAAACCAGAGATCCAGTGCTCATGCAGGGTTGTCACCCATTTCTGTCACATCTTCCCCCTTTTTTTCCAAATCCCACCTGTGGCAATGCCTTTCCCTCCTCTCCAGATGAGGTGGGGATGCACTGGGGGATGAGCAGCAACTACAAAAGGGGCTGAAGAAACTGTTCATGCAAATAGCTCTGGGGAGACTTCAGATACAGGGAGGGGAAAAAACCCAGGGTTTCCCTCCTGAGGAATCAACAGCATTTTTCTATATGGCAAAAGGAATGATGGGGTACACACTGCACAAACTTCTAAGAGCTCATGGACACCTCTACATGGACAGAAAACCCAGGGACACTCTGCAGGGCTGGGCTGGCCACGAGGATGGGTTGGAAGAGTCTCTCCCATCTTCTGCACGGCTTTCCCGGTGGCTGCTGTCCCCTGTCCTGGCCACCTCTGCTCTCTGCAGTCACATCCTCGCCCCTTTCCAGCCTTCACACACTAGAAACTATTTTACACCTTATTTTACAGACCAAACTCCCAGCACGTGTCTCAGTTTCCCTTCTCCCTCTGGAAACAGATCCGTACAGCAAAAGCCACAAAAATAACATCACCTTGGGAGACATATTAGACAAAAACATATTTGACCACAAAACGGGTTTCTACCTTTACTTACGCAGGAACAACTAGACCGGAAAGTCCCTCTGCTGCCACCTCCCCTCAGCAACCACTGAGACTGAAGGCCAAGTGCAAAAATTACTTGGTTTAGTCCCATTTTCCTCGCCCTGCTCCCGATCACGGCGTGGGGGGTGGTTTGGGGGAGGGACAGGAGCCCTGGCTGTCGAAGCTCGCTGCCCGGCCGTGCCACTGGGGGACAGAGAGAAAACAAGTTGTGAAAACAGGAGATTCTTTGGGATCATTCCCAAATCCCATGTTGTCCATCTCCTCTTTATCAGTATTCCATTCCCATTCCATCCCATCATCCTATCCATCCCTTCCATTCCATGCTGTGTCCTCCTTTCCCATCTCTCCTATCCCATCCCTTCCCATCTCATCCTATTCTATCCCATCCATCCATCCATCCATCCATCCATCCATCCATCCATCCATCCCCACCTCTTCCCATCCATCCCATCCCATCCATCCCATCCCATCCCATCCCATCCCATCCCATCCCATCCCATCCCATCCCATCCCATCCCATCCCATCCCATCCCATCCCATCCCATCCCATCCCATCCCATCCCATTATCCCATCCCATCCCATCCCACAACATCCAACTCCTGCCCTGCCCTGCTCTCATCTGCTCAACAAATTCCAGTTTATGCAACGCCTGTGCTCAACCGTTCAGGAGGAATTACAGAACAATTTGCTTTATCGCTTTGTAAATCAATTCCCAATTGTGAGGATTCCTCACAAAAAAAATAAATAAAAAGGGAAAATAAACAGTATCTGTGTGCTTTGAAGACAAAATGCTCTCAGTTCAGCTTTCGGCTCTTCCCTGTTTTATTGCCATTGTCTTTTCAGTTTAAAAATACTGTCTAATCTCAAAACTACTTGAGTCTTTCCAGTCTGGTAATTTTACTCCACAGCAGCTCTGTCCACAGCACTGGAGACATTTCTCAAAGGGAAAATCAGATCAGAGACTCAATGGACGGAGCAAACATTTTTTTTTGCCTTGCTTAGGGGATCATAAATTATTCGTCATCTGCCTTGGGGGGCTGTTATCATAATTCAAACCCATTACTCCTGAAGCTTTTGAGCACTTGCCCATCTCACCATCTTGTTTTATTAAATTCCAATGACAAATGATAGACAACTCCCACAGACAACGGGAGGCAGAATTTCCACTGCCTGGATCAATTCCCTCCCCTCCTGCACAGGCAGAAACTCTTTTCTGGCTGATATTAATGCTCCAGCATGTATGAATTTCATTTTTTGGGATGAAACTCGCTTGGGGAACCAGATTTCACCCTTGCCTTTGCAAATGAAGATGAGAGAATGGCAGCCTGGTGCTCACAGGGAGGCTGAGCAGGGCAAACAGATGCTCCTTGGGTCTGGCGTGGTCAAAAATTTGCCCAGTTTGAGCAATTGCCTTCCCCAAGGAGGACCAGTCAGTGTAAATAACTCACTGCACAGGTTGGCATTGAGCAGGCTGTGTTTCATCAGGGCTGAGCAGGAATTAATGAATGAGAAGCTGAGAAGCTCATCCTGCCAGACAGCGGCCTCAAGGTAAGAAAACTCTTCTGTGTTTCTCATGTCAAATATATTGGCTAAAATCCCTGAGGAATCGCTAATATGGATACAACCTCCCCATGAGAATTGCCAATAAAACAACAGATTGCAGAAATTAAAATAGAAATGGGCTTTTGGCAGAGCTTTCCCCTTGCTCTTTGCCTTGCGCTGTCTGCATGACAATGACAACTTTGCTGCTCCAAAAATGTGATGAAAACTCTTCCAAGGATAGGTCCAAAGGACCAGAGAGGAACCAGAGATGCTATTCTTTCATTTAATCAGAAAAGGTGGGCCATGCACTGTGCAGTTACCAGTCACAAACTGGGACCAGTTCAATCAGAGTCAAACAGGCCCCACAAGTCTGGGAGGGCTTATCTTTAAACATAAGCGGTTATTCTTCATGATGGGCATGACTTGGCCCTCAGCAGAGTTCTCAGTTTTTATCTGGAGCAATGTTTTAAACAAATAAATGCTTCCCTGCTGGATGTCAGAGGCACTTGGCAACATCAAAGGCCCATTCTGCATCGCGCTGATGATGCGACTTGGTGATATCAGGGTTTGTCTCTCTCAGATAACAGAGAAAATTCCCGTTTTCTGAAGCTCTGGAAAAACAAGCTGTAATTTTAATTTCCCTTCATGGACACGCTGCTTAACCTGGCTGGTGGGTGTGTGGAGGAACGCAGGAGGAACATGGCTAGGGTGTGTCCACCTGCCAGCAGGACTTTGGGGCTGAGCACTGGGAACAGCTTGTGCTGAGGGGAAGAATTTATGGTCAGAGCAACCCCACAGTGCAGCAGCAAGAGGGATTCTCCCTTTCTGCTCAGAGCCTCGCCTTCTGAACATCTGTGTGAGGAGGATAGTGCTTAAAAGCCTGTAATTAATGATTCATTTGCACATGTTCTCCATGTTCTCTCTTTAGTGATGGTGGTCATTAGAGAAGTGCAGTCATTATGGTTTGTTATTCACTGTTGATAAATATGGAGCAGCCAAAGACATGATGCGCATCCGAAGTGTTTCCCTTTTCGCTGGAGCCTTTTCCAGCATGGAAAGTGATGAGGGAGTGGCACCAGCTCATGGAGGAAGGGATCAGGTTGCTGTTGGCACAGAAATGAGGGGTTGGGCCATGTAGGCACAGCTCTGGGGCTGCTGGGACAGGCTGGAGCTGCCAGGTCCTTGTGGTGGGCAAAGAACTGTGGTCACAGCACAGGAGGAGGCTGCTGGTTCAACCCCATGGGCATGACCATCCCTCCATCCATCCATCATCCATCCATCCATCCATCCATCCATCCATCCATCCATCCATCCATCCACCCCATCCATCCATCCATCCATCCCTGTGTCCATCTGTCCATCCATCCATCCATCCATCCATCCATCCATCCATCCATCCATCCACCCACTCATCCCTCCTGTGGCAGGTAAGGGGGTCAGGGCCAGACCATCCTCCTAGAACAGCACATCTCTGGGAACATTTTCCTGGTAAATTCACCCAAAATTGTGGTTCTGAGCTGTAGTCAAAACATGGTGGAAGCTCCTTTTCTTGGCTGAAGTTTTTCCAAGGTGCCCCAGGTGGGGCTGTACACAAAGAAATTTCACATTCCCACACTTTTTCTCCCCCTGAGTGGTGGGAAGAGACTTGAACCCCAACCACAGCATGTTGATGTGGCAGTGCTTGGAGCAGCTTGGGGCAAACAGCTCCAGTCATCCATGCCTCCATTTAAACATCAAAGGGACAACTCCATCCTGCCTCCCTCGCCTTGGGTTTGAGGTCAAGCACTCAATCAGGGAAGGCTCTGATGCAGCCAGAGGGCATTACTGATGGTCAGAGCACAGAGAGACCATTACTGATGGTCAGAGCACACTCAGAAACCATTACTGATGGTCAGAGCACACACACCATTACTGATGGTCAGAACACACTCAGACCATCACGAGGATCAACTGCAGAGCAAATGCTCCATTTGCTGCACAAATGGAGATACAGATGAAGAAGACAAAGATGAAGATGAAGGCAAAGAGGAAGATCAAGATGATGGCTCAGAATGCCAGCACAGCCCCAGTTCAGCCCCCCAAAGGGTGAGGAAGGGATGGATGACCAGCAGTTCTCCCCCAGCATCCTCAGTCAGGGCAGAGGGACAGAGAGCCAGCAGCCCACGGAGCCTGGGAGGACAGAGCAGCCTTCCAGAGCTGAGGAAAAGCCCAAAAGCTGAGGAAAAGCAACACCAAAGGACCAAATTTCTTTTCAAAAATGCCCAAACACATCACGGAAAAGATGATGCAACGACTTGTAACCAACAAATACCATTTCCCATTAATTTCTCTCCAGGAGCCTGTGCCTTTTCTGTTTGGTTTTTCTTTTAGGCTGCACTGGGGATTTGCAGACAGCAGTGCTAAAACCTAAAAGGGCAAATAAACACAGGGACCATTTGCTTGCTGGCTCTGTGCACCAGTTTGTGGCAGAAATACCAGAACAGATGATCAGAGGGTTTTTTCTTTCCTTTTAAGCAGAGCTCCTGACCTGTGCACTGGGGGGTGAAATGATTCACTCAGTTTTTTTCCAGAGTCTTGGGGGCTCAGCCATGGTTTTCAAAGTATATTTTTGAAGGTGAGTCATCTTCCATGTCTGCCTTGGTTTCTGAGTTTCTTCATAACAATAATGCCTTCTTTTTTTTTTTTCTTCTTTTTTTTCCTAGCAATTTTCAAAAACTTTACAGGAGTTTTTCTTTCAAAACCCCCACCTGCATCTGAAAAATAGTGTAGTAAAGGCATAAAAATTGCCTTGCTGATCCACAGCAGTGCAAGGTGAGCTCACAGGACATCTCAGGTGAGGGAAGGTGGATTTTCAGGTGGCCATTGTCTGATGTCTCCATCTGGGAGATTAAGCTCAAATATGCATTGCCAGGTTTGCCCATGTGTGTCATGGCCCTGGGCTGGGACAGAGGGCACTGAGCACAAATTCACTTCTTAATCATAAAATGCTTTGGGTGGGAAGGGAACTTAAAGATGATTCATTTCCACCCCTGCCATGGCAGGGACACCCTCCTCTACCCCAGGTTGCTCCAAGCCCTGTCCAGCCTGGCCTTGGACACTGCCAGGGATCCAGGGGCAGCCACAGCTTCTCTGGGCACCCTGTGCCTCCCCACCCCTTCTTGTTGGAGGCAAGAGCAGATTTCAAAGGAACATGGAATTTTTACACTTATTCACACTGCTGGGGAAGCTCAGCAAGCCCACAATCTGCCTCCCAGTGCAGCTCAGTGTCTGCACTTCCAGGGGAAAATGAGATGTTTTTTGTTAAGTATTTACTCTGTGGCTTTGAGGGAAAATACCTCCTCAGCCCTAGACACAACGGGAGGTTTTATTGCCTTTATCATTGTATCACTGGCCACAAATGCTGCCTTTTTTCCCTCATACTTGAAGTGTCAAAGGCGTGTGTGGCCTTTTCCACATCTCTCCCCTCCAGAAATTATGACCTAAATCAGGCAAAGCCAAAGAGCTCTATAGGAGCGTGAGAAATCGGAGTGCAAGGAGGAAGAAAATGCCAGAGATGGTCAAAATGGTACCCAGGCATTTCAGCCCTATTTTATCATCTGGGGCTGCATCAAGTCCATCCCTTTCTCTGGAGATGCTTGGAGCAATTACATTTGTTCTATTTATTCTCCCTCAAAGGCTCGGAGATGAGTCAACAGAAAAATCTTTTAGGAAGAAAAATTGAAACTTGAAATAGGCAATATCCCTGGACAATTTGTTCTGCAATCAGAGCAGCATTCTCTTCCCTTACTGCTCTCAATCTCTAATTTAAAAAGGAAAAAAAGTAAAAGCCCAAAATGTAACAGTCACATCTGTAAATACAGTTCTTCCCAGCCTTGCTAGCAAGCTCGAGGAGCTATTTCGAGGCAATACAGAAGTGCTTGTTTTCTAGAGTTCATTTCTGGTGAGAAAATTCCCTCAGCTCTGCTCAGAAAATCCCAGGCGAGAGCAGCAGCTCTCTGAATGCCTGGAACCAGCCCAGGCTGGAAGGAGAGGATGAGCTAACCCCACACACCTCTTTGAAGGACTTCTTCACCTCCACCAGCGGGTGCCAGTGGGCGATGGGCTTGCGGGGATAGGCGAGCATTTCGTTCCAGTGGTCTCTGCCCAGCCCTTCAGCGTTCACCCCAACGCGGCAAACCCCGATGATCTCGTTGTGGCCAACCCTGGCGAGCAGCAGAGGAGCAGAATCATCTTTATCCATTGCTCAAACTGCCCAAAACCTGCCTAAACCTGCCCAAACCTGGTCAAAATCTGACCAAATCTGGCCAAAACCTGCCCAGACCTGCCCAAAACCTGGTCAAACCTGCCCAAACCTGCCCAAATCTGCCCAGACCTGGCCCAAACCGGCCCAAACCTGGCCCAAACCTGCCCAAAACCTGCCCAAAACCTGCTCAAATCTGCCCAAAACCTGCCCAAATCTGCCCAAAACCTGCCCAAACCTGGTCAAAAGTTGCCCAAACCTGCCCAAAACCTCCTCAAACCTGCCCAAAACCTGGTCAAACCTGCCCAAAACTTGCCCAAAATCTGCCCAAACCTGCCCAAACCTGGTCAAACCTGCCCAAACCTGCCCAAATCTGCCCAGACCTGGCCCAAACCGACCCAAACCTGCCCAAAACCTGCCCAAACCTGCCCAAATCTGCCCAAAACCTGCCCAAAACCTGCCCAAATCTGCCCAAAACCTGCCCAAACCTGCCCAAAACCTGCCCAGACCTGGCCAGGCAAAGCTCAGACCCTGCTGCTGGTGGCTGCCCCAGCACTACCAGCACCACCAATAGTTATAGCATTTTTAAAATTATTTCAGCTGCAGATCAGTCCAGGCACAGGAGCTGGAAGGAGGTGTGAGTAGTGCTGAACAGCAAGAATAACCCCCAGTTCAGTAATGCAGAATTCATACACCCAGCCCTGCTCAGGCTGACATTATTTGCTTTCTAAAATGGGACAAGTAAATAACCAAGGGGGACATGGCACTTGCCCAAGGAAATGCCATAAAGCAAGAACCAGCTTTACCAACCTCCCTATTTTTCCATAACCCTAAATATCAATGTTAGCAATAAATCAACAGAGACAGGTTGATGCCACAGAACTCTGCCATCAAGGCTATGGAAAACCCTCTGGAAAATGGTATTTGAGCAGGAAAATCTGCACCCAACAGGATGTTCTCCCCTCCAGCTCTCCAGAGCCTCCCACCTACCGATCATAATCCATGACGGAGATAAGGAGGCTGACTTGATCCATGTTCTCGGGGGGAATGTCAAAGATTATTGCTTCATTGTAGGTGGGATTAAGTGTGTTTTTCTTTATGGTGGTTTTCTTCTTTTTCAGTCTTCGCCCGTCACAGAGCAAAGACACTTTGACATATGGATCTAGGGAGGAAGAGAGAGGGAAAGAGCTTCTGTTGGTGGTGTGTTTTGTTGCCTTTGCAATATAGAAACAGCTTTATCAGAGGATGGGCTGTGAGCTCCCAGGAGCCACAGGCACTCCTCAAACGGACTTTTAGAGAAAAGTTTGTCTGCAGACCAGTAAAATCCACCATTTCTCATAGTGGTGTGGGTGGTGAGCTGAGGTTCAGGCACCAGAGAACCAGCACTGCATTATTATTATTGCAGAAAGGCTGAGCTGGCTTCACCTGAGGTCTCAATTCTCAGACATTTCATATGGCATTAAGCTCCAGCTGAGCAGAAACATTTTCTGCAAAGGTCTCTGTTGTTACTGCTTTTTGTACAATGAAATTCAAACACCCTGAAGTTGGTGTCTGGAAAAGAAACTGCTTTTTATGATGAAAACCAGAATTTGTGCACGCTGAATTTGCAAGTCAGCTCTTTGAAACTGTGAATGCAACCAACCTTCAGGTGGCTGTGAGCCTTGGGTTTGATTACTGGCCACTGTAAAGGGAAATACACATTCCAGTGGGATTTATTTAAGATCCTTTCCTGATATTCGGGTGAAACAAGTGATTCTGGCAAAGAGGGATGCAACAGATCTGAGTGTCCAACCCAAGAGATGAATCAGAGCTCTGGCCCTGCAGACCCTCCAGTGGGATGGGAAACAACTCACAGATAATTCCACTTTTAAAATTTTGCTTTTAAAATTTTGTTCTTAATACTTAAAACACAAACCCAAAACTGTTTCAGGTGTTTCTGTGGAGGTTCACCCACCATCCACTGAGGATACCGTGAGGGAAGGGGAGAAAATATGGACACAACAGGTCCTCCTCAGCCACCAAACACCCACCTGAGTAACCAGTGATGTCCATAGCTTTGAGATTCCTGCATTTAATGACTGTTAAGGTGAGGCGACCTGCAGTTGGCAAATAACAAAGGGAAAACATGATCTCGCCCAGGTCCACGCTTTCCTTCAATAAAACAGAGAACACATTTGATTGGAAAAGTGCAGATTCAGCCAGGTGCCTCCTCCTCCACCACAGCATTCCCTCTGTTCTGCCATTTGGAGTGAAGGACACTTTATGGGGTGCTGCCATTGCACCCCAACATTATTTGGATAAAAATGAATACAGGGAAGGGGAAAAATGTGTTGCAGCTTCACATTTGCTTAAGGACAACCTTCCTCTGCCTCAGTGGAGTTTGTGCTTCCTATTGCAACTTCACAGTTAATGCAGAGCTGATGCATTCCTGCTCACACAGAGGAGATGGGATATCTCACCCCAAATCAATGCAGGAAGGAAATCACATCAGTATCAAGCTGTGTTTGAATGTACAGCACATATCTCTGGTGTCTGGTTCCTCCAGCAATGTGACAAACACAGTGAGGTGACAGAAAGAGGAGCTCCTGACATGCAGTGGTGTCACATTCTCTGGTTGTGCACTGCAGCAACTCCTCAGAAACTTTCTATTGCCATCAATCCAGAACATCACAAGCTGGTTTGGGCTGGAAGCAAACTTTGCATTACTTTGAATAGAATTTGCAAACTTTGAATATAATGTGGTTCCAACCCCCTGCCCTGGGCAGGGATGGATTCAGTCACAGACATTTATGACTTTGATGGTGCCCAATATTTCTGCAGAAAATGAAAATATCTTTGAGTCACACTGTGGTTTTCTCTGAAGTGGAGCAAAGTTTCTGGAGGGGTCACAGCTTTAAACCAGAAGACAACAATGAAAGACCCCATTTAATAGCAGTTAATTGTAATTTGTGACACACTGGGAGCACCAAGCCCTCTGAGATGCCTCCCAGGAGATGGCACAGTGTGGGGCTGTGAGTTTGAGTAAAAGTGGGGAATTAACCAGCAGATGGCACTCAGAAATGTTTGGTACTTTTGGGTTACACAGAGGCCAACACAATTCACTCTTTTAGTTCCCCATCAAATAACTTTTATACATGGCTCTTAGCACTCCTTGTACCTGCAGCTTCATCGACTGCACCTCCTAAAAGCCCTTTCCATCACTGCCTTGCCCATGGGAATTCAGGGAAAAATAAACAAACCAAATGTCTTATTTAAACTAGAAAGCATCGTTATCTGAAGTCAGCAGAAAGATTTCTAAACACCTTCTAAAAATGGATTAAAAAAAGATCTTATTTTCTACATACAGATCCCACATCTGTAGAGCAAACAACCCACTTATTTTCGGAAACAGTGTGTTTGATTCCTTTCAATGTGATATAATGATCTGCTGAAAAGAAATTGTAGCTGTTAGTAGTAGAGTGATGGAACTTGAAAGACAAGTAAATGCACTTAAAGCTTTGCTAAGTGTTAGGGGAATGGATCTTGTTGATGGATGAGGTTTTTGCCAAATTATTTCCTGCTCTTTCTCAGGTAAGGCAGAGATTAAATCTTTATTCCACTTAGGCGTGCAGAATACTAATGAATATTATATAAAATCTTGATTGGGTCTATTCTCTCATGCATTCTTTGTTCTTAGGTGGTTTGGGAGGGATGAGGGCAGAAGTTTTGGACAAGATGTCAGGAGAGACAGCCCTGTGTGAGATGGTGACAGCACCCTCTGGACACCACCTCATCTTCCATTCCTCTCCTTGCACTGAGAGCTTGTTCAGGGTATAAAATGAACATAAATTGTTCTTTGACCTCATTGGATCAGGTCAAGAGATTTTTCTTTGCAAACATAAATACAAAGCGTGTCCTGTGGGTACATTATTTTCTTGCAGATTATAGACATTGGGACATTTCCAAAATTCATATCAGTACCTTTTAGGAAATAATGGAAGCTCTGAATCAATAGACTTGAAACCAAAAATGTTTCACTGATTCACAAGCTGTACAGTCATTAATTAAGGAGCTGAGTGCTGGCTATTTGACCAGATCAGTGCTTAAGTGCTTTCCTACCCTCTTACCCACACCATTGATCTCATGCATTATTAGGTACCCAGAGCCTTCTTGGGGTTTTATGAAAACTCTATTTACCCTTCTGAATTTTGATTAAACACAAGTGTCCTTGGGTGTGCTGCAGCTGGCTGAGATGTTCCAGGAGCAGCATCTTCCTGAGGAATGACATGGAGAGGATGAGGGACAGAGCCCAACGTGGTGCTGGGTGTGCCTGTGGCAGCTCTGCCAGGCTGCTGCACAGCAATGGGGTTGGCTCTGCTCACACCTTCTCTGGAGGCTTTTCCCTCAACAGCCACCTGCTTTTGTGGGGTTTTCCCCCATTAAATGAGTTTATTTAGCCAGGAAAACATCCGCTATTCCTTGCAGAACCAACAGGAGGATTGCTCCAGGAGGCAGCAGCACACCTGGTGCACTTTGCTCCCCTCTGGCTGAACGGATGTGCCTGGTGCCTCTTTGCCTCTCTGCCAGCATTTTGGCTTTCATTACCATCCACCAGTCAGAACAGCCGTGGCTGTGGCAGGTTGGAAGCCGAGAGCTGTGAGCAGCACCCTGCTGACTAAAACTGCTGCTCTCCTCATGGCTGATCCTGAGCCTCCTTCCCACGGCACTGCCAGGCAAGATGCTCAAAAGACAACGCAGCAGCAGCTCCCAGCATGCTCCCAGCGCTGCCCCAGGGTGCCTGGCAGGCACCACATCCAGCCCTGTGTCCTCAGACCGGCAGGGCCAAGCTCTCTGTGTCCTGCCAGGCCAGCTCCAGCCCCAGAGCCACCTTCCAGGGGGATGTGCTGTGTGTCCCCTGTCCCCTGAGCTCCCTGGGACCAGCACAGGACACGGGGCTGTGCACACCTGTTGGGCTCCATAGGGCTTTCAGAAAGTTCTGAACACTCTGCAAAGACAGAACGAGCAGTGGTGGAAATCACCAAGGGGTACAATTTGCGGGGAACTCCATGCTGAGAAAAAAGCCGTGCAGTTACAGAGCAAATGTCTTTTGGCCACAATAAATATTTCAGTTTGACAGTTCCTTCCTCAGCACAGAAAGCAGGAGAGCTGAGGAAAGAGATGGGCAGCTGCAGGACAGGTTTTTGCAAGTTGTGGCATTCTGTCAGTCACCAGGGAAGATGTGACAGAGCCCACGCTTTCAGCCACAGGAGTGGGGATGTCTCGTGTTTCAGTTTCAGAAATGACAATGTGAAATGACAATGACCATGGCTGATTTGGTGTCCAGCTGCAGAGCAGTTCAATCATTCATTGGCCCTGAGGACCAGCCAGATCCTCCTGGGAGGGCAGTGCAGGAGCAGACAGCTATTATGGAGAGGTTAATGTCATTGCTCTGCACTCAGTGATCAATGTGAGCACTTGGCTTCTCCTGGAAGCTCCGTGTGACACAGAAGGGGCTGGGACTGTTCCTCTCTGAGACTTGGCTTCTCTTCCAGAGGGAATTCAACAGAACTACTAAAAGACTCAAATCCAGCTCTGGAAGAGTTGCCAGCAGCACACCCAACATCCCTCAGCACCAACAGATCCACCAGAGCTCTTTCTTACTCTGGTCACATTCACATGGCAGAGAAGTGTACCATGGCTGAAGGTCCCTGGGGCTACCAGGAGCCAAGGAATCCATCAGGTAGGATTCAGAAAGGATTTGGAAAACCCCAACCCTGCCCAGCAGGCACTCACCGTGGTGGCATACTGGATGTCCCTCCAGATGGAAGTCTCCCGGGAGAGGTCTGAGTCCTCAAACAGGTTGTCCAGGATCACTTCTCCTATCATATCATGCCTGGAGAACCTGTCAAAGTCAAAGACGCTCAGGTGGAGCTTCCTGCTCGCCAGCTCCTCGTGGGGCACGGGGAAGTGGAAGGACTCGTCAAAGGTGGGGTTCAGAGTCTTCCTGTGCACTCGCGTCTGGAACTTGCGCTTGCGGTCGGGCAGGAGGTAGATCTTCACGTAGGGATCCGAGCTGCCGCAGAAGTCTTTGGCTGGCAAGTCAAAAGCCCTGAGAATTCGGACGGTCAGCGTCTCGTTCTCGTAGTCGTACTTGAGGGTGAAGTTGATTTTCCCGCAGGTTTTCTCCGCCTCTTTCTTGGGGTCCTCGGTGTCCACAGTTTTTTGTTTGTAGAGCTCGGGTTTGATGCGGCCGATGCTGGTCGGCTGCTCGGCCACGGCCGGTGGCTCCAGGCCGTAGTCCATGCTGGACACGTGCATCTGCCTCGGGAGGTGCCTCTTGAAGGAGATGTGCCTGCAGGAGGAGACACAAACAGCTTTTGGGGTTTCCGAGGATTCTGCTCTCCTTTTCTCCCCTGGGTTATTGAGCTCGGAAAGCAGGAGAGCCCAGGAAGGAGTTCAGTGGTGCTCCTGAGCTCTGCACTGAAACCATGGACATTATGGGGATGAACAGAGGGCAACACCTCCAAAAACCTGCGAGGAACTAAATTTCTTCAATTCCAGAGTATTTGCCACCAGCTGTGTTTTCTCACCTGTGGCACCAAGCTGAACAGGTGAGCCCCAACAACTCCTTAACCAAACCACAGACAGCTCCATGTGGAGACTTTTCCCACCCTCAGTCCTTACACTTCCAAGATACTGTCA
Organism: Entomyzon cyanotis; assembly: GCA_024500445.1. Lineage (NCBI taxonomy): Eukaryota > Metazoa > Chordata > Aves > Passeriformes > Meliphagidae > Entomyzon > Entomyzon cyanotis. The sequence goes on along the minus strand of JAKEPQ010000908.1, from coordinate 2,630,623 downwards.
CTAGGCCAAAAGAAAAAAACCATTTCTTTTTCTGAGAACCACAACCTTTGCAATATAGAAACAGCTTTATCAGAGGATGGGCTGTGAGCTCCCAGGAGCCACAGGCACTCCTCAAATGGACTTTTAGAGAAAAGTTTGTCTGCAGACCAGTAAAATCCACCATTTCTCATAGTGGTGTGGGTAGTGAGCTGAGGTTCAGAAGGTGAGGTTTTTTTTATAGAACCACAGAATGGTTTGGGTTCAGAGGGTTTTAAAGCTCATCTTGTTCCATCCTCTGCCACAGGCAGGGACACCTTCCCCTAGCTCAGCTTGCTTCAGGCCCTGTCCAGCCTGGCTTTGCTGGCTATTGCTGCTTCCAGACTTTTCCAACAGACTCATCAGGAGCTGATAGATAATTGTTGACAGGGAGGGAGGCACAGCCTCGTCGGGAAGCATCTCTTGCCTTGAGCTCTCCTCCAGCACAAGCTGTGTGTAAGCAAAGCTTTATCTGAACAAAGCATAAAAGCTTTCTGTGGACTCAGGGCATTATTTCAGATTATCTGCTGTTTACAAGAGCAGTTTATAGAGTTATTTAACCAAACTAAGAACTCTACAGCCAGAGCATTAGCTTCCAGTGATACGTGGAGCTTGCAGACCTTGGCAGGTTCCTCTGAGGTATTTTGGACTGAGTTAGCTGGGCTGTGAATCAGAGAAACCTGCCAAGGAGAAAGTGGGTTTGAAACCTGCCCACGTACAGCCAAGTCCCACTTTGTTTGTCCTAATTCAGACAGGCTGAGGGTTTTTTTCTCCTCTGTTGGAAAGGTGTAATAAAAGCAGAAGGAGCGTGTGCATGCAGAGAGGGAATCAGCTGCCCAAAAGGCAGTGTGGATAAATAAAAGAGTGTGGCTCACAAACGCAGGTGGCACCGTGCTGATTTAGCTCAGCTCCTTCAAACAGGGGCTGCCATCGGTGCCTCACTAATCCTGCAGAAGTGCAGCCAATTTTCTGAGCCGTGTCTGATCTCAGTGTCACACTCCTGTGCACATCCCGGGCACGGCCAGCAGGGCAAACAGCAGTGCTGGGGCACAGCCAGGACCCTGTGATCCCTCTTTCCTGTCCCCAATTCACCGCCTTCTGTGTCAAGGAGAAATGCTGCATTTCACAGAATGGCTTGTGTTGGAAAGGAGCCTTAAAGTTCACCTCATTCCACCCCCTGCCATGGGCAGAGACAACTTCCACTATCCCAGGTTGCTCCAGCCTGGCCTTGGACACTTCCAGGGATCCAGGGGCAGCCACAGCTTCTCTGGGCACCCTGAGCCAGGGCCTCACCCCACTCTGAGTAAAGAACTCCTTTCTAACATCCAATCTCAATCTCTCCTCGGTATCCACGCTGAGAAGGTGTCCCAAGGTTCACACAGCCTTTCCCTGACTTCCTGAGGATGATGCTGATGTCTCTGTCCCCATCTGAGCACAAGCACTGAGCGCAGCTGGCTCTGGGCTTGTGCAGCAAACAATCCATCAATTGTGCTGATCTAATTGTTTCTGCCAGGAGCCACAACAGCCAGAGAGAGCCAAAAGGTCTAATTCTGTCTGACAGGGCACATCATTGATACTTCAGCCTGCCTCTCATGTTGGAACAAAATTAAAGTGGCCAAAGCGTGTGGGTGACTTGACACAATGAGGTCAAGTCGCAGTAATAGGACTTGAATCCCTGATTTCTTAAAAGGGCCACGGAAAGCCAGACTTAACACATTCATTGGTTTATGGCCAAGCTTTGGACAATAATCTGATGTGGAGGTGCTTTCTTTAGTCTCCCTAATGGTATCTGATCCTCTGGCTCCATTCAACAGTCCTCCCACCTCTCCAGCTGCTCACACCTCTCACAGCTGCTGAGCACCTCATCCCCACCCAGTAAAATTATGGAATAGAATCATAGAATATCCTGAGCTGGAAGGGATCCACAGGGATCATCCAGTGCAACCCCATGTCCTGAACAGACACCCCAACAATGCCACCCTGTACATCCCTGGCAGTGCTGTCCAAACTCTCCTGGAGCTCTGGCAGCCTCAGGCTATGCCCATTCCCTGGGGAGCCTGGGCAGTGCCCAGCACCCTCTGGGGGAAGAACGTTTCCTGATATCCATCCCAACCACCCCCTGACACAGCTCCAGCCCTTCCCTGTGTCCTGTCCCTGTCCCTGTCCCAGAGCGCAGAGATCAGAGCTGCCCCTCCAGAATAAGCTGCAGACCCCAATGACCTCCAAGCTCAGACTCCTCTGCTCCAGGCTGAGCATCCCATCCCATCCCATCCCATCCCATCCCATCCCATCCCATCCCATCCCATCCCATCCCATCCCATCCCATCCCACCCCACCCCACCCCCCTCACCTGGTGGAAGATGCTGGCTCCGTGGTTTGCCTCTGGATCCTGGTGCGCCGCATGAGGTGATCCTTCATGGACATCTGGACCTCAGCAGGGATGTCCGGCGACGTGTGGCTGATCTTCACAGCAGCCTCCAGGAAGCTGATGGCCCCCGAGTCCTTGAGCTTGTCTGCCATGCTGTCCTTGTCGCCTGCCTCGCCCCGCAGCACGGCCAGGTGAGAGGAGAGGGCTTTGCTCCTCCAGGGAACCCAGCAGAGCTTCCAAAAGAGAAACACAAACACTGCCACCAGCGCCAGGCCACACACTATGACTATCACTGCAAGGAGGCTGACGGAGAGCTCTGAGGGAGAGAAGGACGGCGACAGGGAGGGGTGGGGAAGGAGGAGAGAAGAGAAAAGAAAAGACAGATGGTGAGAAAATCAGGAGTAAAAGGAAGAAGTGGTCCAAAGTGATTTAAATCACAGCTAATGGAGAGATCTTAGCAGGATCTTCGAGCCAGAGCCAAGCCCAAGTGAGCAGCCCGTGACAGACCTGGGGAGAAATGGGTGTCTCCATATGGGCAGACCTATGAAGTTTTACACCCTGATGCTTAAATTGGCCATAAAATATCATCCTTGGTTTGTTCTGTGGCATCAGCAAACTGCTGAGTGTGAGATCAAGAAGATCTGTACAATTCCATGACAGGAACAAGCTTGGGTGCTGTACCACAGCAAGTGCCTTTTTGCTTCATGTCACAGCTGCTCAAGCACAGTAATGAAAAATCCATCTCCCAGCATCCTGGAAGGGGATTGTTGTTGTACTATCAGCTCCCACATCTTGTCCAGATGTGCCCACGGGGAATAAAAAGTAAATACCAACAGCAAGGGAAAAATAATCACAAGCTGCTGATGCAGAGAAACCAAACATAGCAGGAGTTGGTACAGAAAGTGCTACACAGTCCTCACTCAGAGCAGCACTCTGCTGTGTGTGTGCTCTGATGCTCTGAGACATTTTTACCTCATGTGTTGTGTATTTCAGTCTTTTTCTGGAGAGGACAGAGCTTCCGTATGTGTGGCTGACGAACCAGGAAAAACGAGATATATATATATACGTGTGTGTGTGTATAAATATATATATATATATATACGTATATACTTCATCCAGGCTGTGAAATGATTCACAGCGCTGCACAAAGAGGAAACATTGGCTATTTTTGCTTCCTTTCCTACAGTGTATTAATTCCCAGATTTCCACCCAAACCAAAACTCCAGAAGTTCAGGATCACAGGAACACCAATCCCTGATGGTGGAGCCAGGTTTTGCTCTGGAGGTCAGTCAGGCTGCAGGGTCAGGACTATGGACAATTCCATAATGGATTGCTTTGGGCTCATGGACAATTCCTTAATTCCTCATTGAATTATTTGTAGTGCCCAGCAAAGCCACACTCCTTCAACTACCCAAGTGCAAGTCAGGACAGAAAGACAAACAAAAACACACCAGACAGCCCAAAAGTTTATAAGGAACAACCATTACCTCTTATCCACCCTATTTCTGTTTATTCTTGGGCCATAAATGATTCATGTGACTGCAGTGAATTCCCTACTGAGGCCCAAGGAAGGGGGAGTTGCTCTGTGCATTTCTGAACTGGGGATTTCCCCTCTGTGCTCCATCACAGCTGCTCTAGATGTGATTCCTGACGTGCTGCACCTTAAACAGGAGCCATAAAACACCTTCTGTGCCCTTTGAACATATAGTTTAGTTTGAACATATAGTTTAGTTTGAACATACAGTTTAGTTTGAGCATATAGTTTAGTTTTGTAAAGCTGTAATGAAACGTTTAATTGTAGAATCACAGGATGATTTGGGTTGGAAGGGACACTGAAAATCATTTCATTACACCTCTTGCCATGGGCAGGGATTTCTTCCACTAGACCAGGTTGCTCAGAGCTCCATCCAAGCTGGCCTTGATGTTTAAAGCTGAGAAAAAATGTGTAAAATATGAGCAAAACCCAAGGTTTTATCTTGAATAAATAGCTAAATTAAAAAATTATTGAGAAAAAAAAAGACACAACCAAACAAAATAACAAAATCCCCACCCGACACTGGTGAACCACAACAGCAGAGTGTTCAGGAGCACATTTGTATCATCAAACCTCACTCAGATCTCCCTGGGAATGCAGCAGCCACTGCAAATTTGGGATTCTCACATCAGCTCCTGCAAGTGAAATCTCCAGGCAGCACCAGACACAAAATGTGACATCTACACCCCAACAAGTCAGCGCTGCACGGTGCCTGGGAAGCCATCTGTTGTTCCTGATATCCCGGAGGAAACTCGCTGTTTTTCCACAAAATTCCTGAGCCCAGCACATTCAGCAGGAGCTCCAGGCAAAGCTCCCTGGCTGCCTGGGGGTTCTTTGACTCGGAGGGAAGGGCTGGAAGGTGCAGGTGGGAAGGATAAACGTCACCCAGAGGTTTTTGCCACTTCTCTTTCCCTTTCCAGCCTCCTGCTCAGGTTATTTATTCTCCGTTGCAGCTCCAAGGTGGAAACACAGATCACTGCTGGGGTGAATAAACAGCTCCCATCTCATTCAATAATAAATAAGGTTGTACCAGTCAGCAGCAGAGCTTCCTCTGAGATTTGCCTAAATGTATTCTCACCAAAGCTGAGAGCACAGAGGTTCCACTTCCCCATCCTTTGAGTTAAATCTTGGAATTGTGCCCAGGAAACTCAGCGTCAAACATTCATAAGGAAGCTCAAGAACCTGGACTTTTTGCAAATACGTCTGTGTTGGTACAAAGGAAATCATTGCAATGCAGAATCTCTCACTGCTGGGAATTGCTGCGTGACAGAGAGGTTTTTTTTAAAGATACTTCCACCCATTCCAAGGAGTTTTATAGGCTGCATGGCTCTGCCAGCACACCAGGCTCATTAATGGAAACCATCAGAAATAATCAATTATCCTTTCAGAAAACCTGTTGCCAGCTTGAGAAAGATCCTGGTTCCTGTCACTCCTCACAGGGCTGGCATTCATAATGGATCTGACAGGATTCACAGATACTTTTATGCATGACCTCCTACTCCTTCCTCTGACAGCTGACACACAGCATGAGTGGAAGGGATCAGGATTTTACAGACAGTTTTTAAGCATCTGCCTGCTTAGAATATTGGGTTGTTTGAAGATGACATTGAATTCTCCAAGACTTTCCCGTGACTTATTAAACTTAAATATCAATTGGACAGAGCTGACCTTCATTGATTTAATGAGCTTTCTCTTATGAATTTGAAAATACCAGTTACTTCCTAAAAACTACCTGCTATTGAAAATGTTATGCCTTAAATGTCCTTTAACTTACAAGAGACTGTAAAAACAAGATAATTCCTCATCCAACAGAAAATGCCCTTGGGCTAGAGGCTGCTTTGGTATTCCTGGTGCGGGTGGAGGTGAGGCCAGTTCCCCCAAAAACAGAACAGGCCAAAAGGACACCTCAGCCCAGGGGGAGAATGAGATCCTAGGTTTATATTATTCCACCTGGTGCAAGGACTGGGGGAAAGAGGGAGAAGAGGGATGTGCCTGTATCCAGCAATGAGGCAGGGCTTGGTCTAATTCAGGAAGAGTCACAAGGGACAGAGTCACATCATCACTGAGAAATGTCCCACCAGGGGCAAAACACCACAAGAACTGTTTTGATTCTGTTCCCCACTTAAAAATTAACAGTTATTTGTCACTTTGCTATCAGGTAAGGGGTGTGGGAGATGTGCAGAGCAGCTCCAGCCATTCCTCAGCCTGGTCCCATCAAACTCAGTGCTGCTCCCTCATCCTCACCCAGTTCCCATGGGAGACACGGGAGAAACTGGAAAATTGGTCTTATTACAACTAGTAATTGAAAAGATAAAGCTTAAAAGGGGGAGGTTGCAAACACAAATTACCATGGTTATTTTCCAGTCTGTCTCCCCATGGGAGCAAACACTGCTTCCCAGAGGAACTCTGGGCTGGAAAATGCGTTTGGAGCTCCTGCCTGAGTAAAGAGGAGGGAGGGAGAACAGGGAACAGGGAGATGTGGGCATGAGCACTGACATGATCCATGCCTGGCAGTGCTCAAAGCCAGGCCAAGACCTGGAGCAACCTGGTCTAGCTGGAGGTGTCCCTACCTGCGGCAGGGATTTGGGACCAGGTGGTGTCTAAGGTCCATCCTAACCCCTCAGCATTCCAGGATTCTGTGATTCTGTGATCCACCAGCTTGAGCTGATAGGTTTAATATAAGCCATGGAGCTCATAGATTTATTATATACTTATTTTATAACCCACTTGTTACCAAAACACCACAGAAAAGACCTGAAGCTGATGAGAAATAGAGACACAAAGAGCACAAAGGAGACTGAATCCTCTCAATGCACCCAAACCAATTCCATTTCTCCTTTGGCTTCACTTCTAGGTTTGTGTTTTCACTGGTTTTGTAAGACCTAAACCCCTTGCTATTGAACCTCACCAAAAGGCTCACAGAATGGCTAAAAACTGCACAATTTCCAACAAGGTTACAACTTCCTACTGCCTTTAAATCAAAGACAAATGGCCCAGGGCAGGACAGAGAAACAGTGGAGAAATTCTAAACTGCAAATTTAAAAGCAAACTGAAGAAGGAGCAAACATTCCGTGGATAGTCCAGCCCTTCCCACCACCATATCCACGGATTCATAAATCAGCTCCTCAGCACAACCCCCTTTTGTTTCATCCTGGATGGGAACTAATGAAGAGATGTGGTCCAGCTGCCTTTCAGCTTGATGTCCCTGCTGACTTCCTAATGCCCAAACTGAGTTACCAAAGGGGATAATTAGCAAAGTCCAACCCGAAAGCGATTAATAATATGACAAAATCATGATTAGAGCAGTCTATTAACTGCAAGACAATAGTGGTCTAATTGTGGCAACATCGACTTTTACTGCTGTGAAGGAGCTTGCACTGTCATTAAAGAGATTCATGGATAACTCTGAGTTTAATGCGAAGAGTTATATTTAATATCTCAAAGATGTAATTTAGCTTTCCTTCCACCCACTCCCCACAGAGAAAACAAAACATTTCGGATGGCTCTCTCAGCGCTCCAGCAGCCATTAGTCATTCCAGCTACCTGTTGCGTTTAGACAGAGTTGGAATGGCACGAGTGGAAGTTCAAGAGGCTGAGAATTCTCTGTGGAGGTGCAGTGTGGGGTCAGGTGTGAATGGAGGTGATGCTGGAGGAGCTCAGGCTCTGTGCCACTGCCCTGGCTGTCCCCTTCGTGCAAACCTTTGTCACCAGAGCCAGAGGCAGGGGGTGATGGTGATCACCTCCCTCACCCTGCCTGCAGGACTGATTTTCCAGTCTCACACACCCGTCATCGCTCACGCCACCCCAGCAGACACTGCCAGGCTTCTCTGTCCATTTTCTGCTCCATTTTTCTCTTGCAGGAGTGTTTGTGAGGATATATTGTTCTGTTTCTGTCGGGCTCTGTGGAGAGCAGGCGCTCCAGTGATGGATTACTGCGCGAGGAGCTGCTGGAGGAGAGCAGCAGCTCTGGGGCTACAACAGACCTCGTGAGGCTCCCACCGACTGCTGATCTCATTTGCTCTCGATTGAGAGGCACCAGCAATGTGAGCCTGATGAGCTGAGGGCTGGAAATTGGGCATGGGGAGCTGTGGTGGATGTCGGGGTGTGGGCAGGGGGAGCACAGGGCAGCAGCTGCAGAGCAGGAGGAGGAGGGTTCCACTAAAGCCCAGGCACAGAGATGTTTGTTTAGCAAAGCTGCTCAGCTTTGGAGGAAGGAACGGGGACTGGATGGAACAGAAATCAAATATTCCAACCCCACAGCAGCACCCAGCAGCACCACAGCTAAAGCTGAACCACAGTGACAGGAGGGAATGTCCCCTTTGGGGACACTCAGACCCTGAGGGGCAGCACGGAGGGAGCAGCAAACAGGGATCCTGGAAAGGAACCTGGCTGGGATAAAGCCTGGGATGCAGCTCTGGGTGAGAGGTGAGCTGCAGTGCAGCAGTGTGCAGTCCTCAGCCAGCTCCTCAGCCCCTCTCCAAGCCTGCCTGTTTTTTCTCTTGGCAACGTAAATAAAAAGCCACTGATTGTTCCTCTCAGCTGGCCAGGGCTGCACAATGGTGTGAAATATCCATGCAGACCCTGAAAGACTCCCCCACTCCCTGCACACTCCACCACCACAAGACAGGTTTTTCCAGGTGAAGGCAGCCAGCTCCAGCTGCTCTGGACAAGCCCAAGCCTTGTTTTCTTATTCCACATCAACCCCAAGTGATTCCACATGCTCCGTGTTTGCAGAGCCCACAGTGTGTGGGCACTGGGGGCTGCACAGGGCATGGCAGTGCCAGGGGAGCACTGCACACCCACTCTCATTGCCCTTTTTGCCTGGGCTGTGTCCATTGTGCCAATCCCCCGCTGATGGCTTTATTGTCACATTTCAAGCCCCCTCGCTGCCATTTGGCTGTCATTTGAAACTTGAGCAGGTTCTTGATTTGCTGCTGGTGTTCTCCAGGCAGGCAGGAGCTCCGGGAACATGCCCTGAAATATGCCTGAGCTCGACGAGTCATTAGGAGCTGTCACTTCAAAGTCTGGCTGCCGTCAATTCACTCTTCACAGGCAGCCTGGCAGAGCTGCTGCTCAAACAGCACCACAGAGGTGGCTCCTGGTGAGGGGAAAATGTTTCATCAGCCTCTCAGGAGATGTGGAAAGGCCAGGTCAGGACACAATCCCCGTGGGGCAGAGGTCCTGAGCCCCTCGGATGTTGTGTGATGCTGCTGGAGGTGGTGAGGGCTGCAGAGTCCCCACCCAGCACATCTGACACCACTGATCACCCGCAGGGCTGAGGGGCACAAACTCGGGTTTTAGACCCTCCCAGCTGCTCCTGGAGGGATCCCAACCCCAGGAACAGCTGTCAGCTGTCACACATGGACACCCTGCTCAGACCACCCAGAGCTTGGCTGATGGTCAGGGTCCCTCCTGGGGACAGGGAGCAATGTCCAGCCGAGGGCAGGGCTGCACCTGAGAGTGTGGGAGAGGGAAATGAGCTCACAGAACATTTGACACCATGACTCAACCAGAAAGAAGCAGAATCACAGAATTATGGACTATCATGAACTGGAAGGGACCCACAAGGATCATCCAGTCCAACTCCTGCCCTGCACAGACACTCCAACAATCCCACCCTGTGCATCCCTGGGAGCATTGTCCAAACTCTCCTGGAGCTCTGGCAGCCTCAGGCTGTGCCCATTCCCTGGGGAGCCTGGGCAGTGCCCAGCACCCTCTGGGGGAAGAACCTTTCCTAATATCCATCCTAACCCTCCCTGACACAGCTCCAGCCATTCTCTGTGTCCTGTCACTGTCACAAACCAAGTTGTTTTTTCTCTTGGTAATATAAATAAAAAGCCACTGATTGTTTCTCTCAGCTGGCCAGGGCTGCACAATGGTGTGAAATATCCATGCAGACCCTGAAAGACTCCCCCCACTCCCTGCACACTCTACCACCACAAGACAGGTTTTTCCAGGTGAAGGCAGCCAGCTCCAGCTGCTCTGGACAAGCCCAAGCCTTGTTTTCTTATTCCACATCAACCACAAGTGATTCCACAGAAGGCAGCATGGGGAATGGGAGTTGAAAACAAGTTCTCAGTTTGCTGAGCACTTCCACACTCAGCTCATCACACGGGGCTCGATGGCAAACTCTCCAAGCAGAGGGGTGGGAATGCTCAGGAGGGGATATTCTGAGAGGAGACATTCAGAGCATCATGGAATCATGGAATGGTTTGGGTTGCAAGGGATTATCTCATTCAAAACCCCTGCCATGGGCAGGAGCACCTTCCACTACCCAGCTTGCTCAGAGCCCCGTCCAGCCACAGAGTCTCCCTGCAAGCTAAAATGAGATTTATCCTGTTCCTGTGCTTCCACAGCCCTTGGACACTGAGTCCTGCACTATCAGCTCCCACCAGCTTCCTCCTGCCAGCATGGGCTCCCCAGGAACCCCAACAGAGCCTCCTCATCCCCTGCACACACCCAGCCATGAAACACATCCTGGGGAGACAAGGACAAGGATGCTCCAACTGGCTGTGCCAAAGTTTCGGTTAGACAGCAAAAAACTTCTTAAAAATTAATTTGCTGCTACCCCAGGGTTCCTGCCATGCAAGAGCTTATCAGAATGCAAACTATAAGCTTCAAAGGGGAGGATGAATCAGAAGCTATTTTGAGAGTAATTATATAAGACTATAAAACTCAAACCATCTCATGTTAAGGATGGAGACAACCCTTCATATGGAGACCTCGCAGGGATCCTGAGGTTCAAGTGGCTGAGCCATTGCCCAGGAGCAAACAGCAACCTCATCCCTCCCATCCAGGCAAAACTTCCTTCACTGAGCACTGCCAGGGCTTTCCTCACCATTTGCTGTGTTCCTCGTGGGGATGTGGTTCTGTAGCTGGGAGAGGAACTGAAATGTGAGACATGGACAACTTCATCCAAAGTTTTATTCCTTTAGCTGTTGCATAATTTAGAATCACAGAACATCCTGAGCTGGAGAGACCCACAGGGATCATTGAGTCTAATCCCTGCCCTGCACAGACATCCCAACAATGCCACCCTGTGCATGCCTGGGAGAGCTGTCCAAACCCTCCTGGAGCTCTGGTTGGGGCTGTGCCCATTCCCTGGGGAGCTGTTCAGTGCCCAGCACCCTCTGGGGGAAGAACCTTTCCCTGCTTTCCATCCTAACCCTCCCTGACACAGCTCCAGCTGCCCCTTGGGCACTGTCACTGCTCACAGAGATCTCACCGAGAATTTGCCGTCCTGAAAAGCAGCTCTCAGCTTGTTAGCGCCAACACCTGCAAATTCCCCCAATTTTATAAACTCCGAGTTATAATTAAGGAGAAAATACTTAAGCCATCAATCTGCACATGGAATAAAGTTCTATTCTGCATCCCCAGCCACAGCCTCGAGGCTTTCCCATGTCATGCTGGAGCCTGCGGCACCTCCCGGCTGGGAGAGGATGAGCTGCTGGGACACCCCCGAGCTGTCACCTGCACTGTGCCCTGCCTGCAGGGAGCTAGCAGAGTTGTTTTGTTTCCTTCCTACATATCCAGGCTGCAGCTGGAGCTCCTGCTGTGTCGTGGCCCTGAGGAGGCTGCACAGAGGTGTGGGCGATGCCTGTGCTGTCCCTGTCCTCTCTCACCCCATGCCCCATCCTTGGGGACTGTCACACCCCATGGTCTGACAGGGCTGATGAAATGAGTGTATTAAACAGAGAAAAACACTGCCAAACCCTCTGCCAGCTGGTGTTGTTCAGTTCAGGGTTTGGTCCTTCCATCACCCAGGGAAGAGATGGCAAATGCTGCTCCAGCCCCCCAGGGGAGTGTGAAAAACCAGAGGGAAATCTGAACAGAGGAATCCAGAGGGACACATCAAAGGTGATTTTCAAGTGCAGAGTCAACCATGAGGCACTTTACATCCTTATATGTAGTATGTATAACAAAAAAACCAAAAAAAACAAAAAAAACAAACCAAAACCAAACACAAATCACAGAATCATTATGGCTGGAAAATGTCTCTAAGATCATTGAGTCCAACCCAATGGAAGTGCACAATACACCAAAGAGAGGGCTGTGTTGGCCTGGAACTCATGCTTTGCTCACTGGACTAGAATGGAGGAAGAGTTAATTGCCCAAAAAGAAGGCAAAAGATCCTAAAGAGCTGAGGAGCACTGCGGGGCTCTCTGCTGGAGCAGCCAGAGCTGTGAAACACCACAGAGCTGCATCTCTGCTGAGCTGCAGCACCAAATCCCAATATCCAACATCGTAAACTCCCAGTCAGAGCTGGGCTCTGCCTGTGGACAGCCCTGAACTCATCCTCAGCCTCACCTCCCCAGCTGGACCTGGAGGAAAAAAAACCCTTTCTGCCCACCACACACAGATCCCACTGGTGACTGTGAGCTCCACACGGTGCTGAGAGACATCAGGGACAAGAACTGAGCCCAGTAAAGTGGCTGGGCAAGAGGAGACCCATCAGAGCCTCCTGAAGACCAAAAATGTTGCTATTCAGGGATTATTGACCGATTTGGGCTTCCCCTCCAGGCTGCATGCAAGACACATTTGCCACTGAAACTTCTGCTGGCGTGTGCAACCCAAAGGGGAACTTTGGGCTGTCAGAAATGCAGCATTTCTGTTATCAAAAGTGACAAAAAAAGAGAAAAAAAACTTTTTCAAGCCGAAGGAAACATTCCCCAGTGATTTATGTCACTTTGTGACTTAATCAGCTGCTCTCTAGAGCATTATAAATGTGATAGGAAGAGTTGTCATTGCTTTCTGCCTAACTGATGACAAGCTAATGAACTATTATAAGCCAGAGTGAATGCAATTATGGCACAGGGCTGTGTGCTAATCCCATGACATTTTATCACAATATGCTGTAGCAACATCTGTAAACAACTCGGCGGTGCTGAACACACACAGCGACCAGGGCTGGGGTGAAACCCCTGCTGAGCATCCTCATCCTCATCCTCATCCTCATCCTCATCCTCATCCTCATCCTCATCCTCATCCTCATCCTCATCCCCCCGGGATGTCACCCTGCACAGACAGGAGCTGAGCTGAGCCCTGGGTGCCAGGGGAGCCTGGCTGAGGCTGCTCAGCTCGGGGGGAAACCTCTTCTCAGAGCTGGAGATGAGCAGAGAGGAAACCACAGAAATCCAGACATTTCTGGGATGCAGAAATCCTATGGCATTTCAGCAAATGGAACAACTGAAAGATTTTCGCTCTCTCTCCATCTCCCTTGAGCAACCAAAAACCCTGGAACTTAAAATTTCCTTTCAAGAACTTGATCAAAGCCTGTGTCTGCTGTGAGGTTCAGCAGTGCCTCTGTGCCCAGACTCTCCAGCCTGGAGCTGCCACCTCGCTGTCACTCACTTCCTGCAGTGGGGTTCAATTTTGGGGAAGGCTTCCCTGTGTCTCCCTCTCAGACTCCATTTTGGCTCAAAAAACCACTAAATCAGGATGTCTTGAAAGGATCTCAGGGTAAGCTGGAGTGGGAGCAGAACTGAGGTCTCTCCCCATCCCAGTGGTGGAAGCTTCCCACCCAGGGATTCAGGGTCCACCAGAGGACACAGTCTGGGACCCCAAAAAGCTCAGCCAGAATGGGCAGGAGACCCCAAAGCTGGGACAAGGCAGCCCAAAAAAGCTTCCCAGAGGCTTTCCTGAGTGCCCCCTGCCCAGGACATGCAGCCCCTCCAGCACAAGGGGCTCCTTCAGCTCATGAGGCATTCTGGATGAGTTTATTGCCTGGACTTGCCCCATGGGAACCCCAAAACTGGAGATGCAGGATCCTTCCAGAACTGCCCTGGCTCCAGCTGCTGCAAAGCCTGGGTGATACTCAGCCCCATGCCAGCTGGAGCTATCCAGACACAAACCAGCCACAAAACCCCACATCACTCCCTCTTTCTCTGTCCCTCTCAGCTGCACACAGCAGGCTCTGCACAGCCCTGGCAGATCCAGAGCTGGATTCAGATGGAGCAGCCAGGAAGGACTCACCTGCCTGGAGCTCAGGATTGGTACAGGGACCCTGCACTGAAATGCAGAGCTTTGGAAAAGAACATTTCTTTGTTCAGGGATGAGGGAACTTCCTCGCCATGGCTCTGCTCCTGCCATCAGCTCTGCTGCTGCTGCTTCCATGAGCTTGGAACAAAGACAGGGATCTTTAACCCCTCTGAAGTGCTGCTGTGCAGCAGTGGTGTGTGCAGCCTGGGCTGCCTATCCTGCACATTGATTAAATGGATTCTGAGATGCCCTTTCCCAATGGATTCTACCACTCCATACCCTGCAGCTCAATTCTCTCAGTGTGAGCATTCTGAGGAGAGCCCAGATCCAGAGCTGGGATCAAACAACTCCGAGGAAAAGCTCGCCAGCATCCAGGAGATGAAGTGCTGCGTCTGGAGAGAGAAACTGAGGAGATGTCACCTCACTCTGTGCCACACAACTGTATTCATTTCTTTGCAGCAGCTACAAATGCACAGAAAATCAGAGTATTGCTGCACCAGGGGCTCGAATTCCTGGGCAATCATTATTCCGTGGAAGCAAAGGGTCCAGGGCTGTGTGCCTTAAGCATGGTTTGGAGAGGTTGGGTGTGAAGGGAGCTCCTGGCATGCTGCCTTCAGGCTTTGCTGCACAGTTTGCTGTGATGTTGTCAAACATGAACCTGCTACAGCACAACAAACTGAACTAAACACAGAGACACCCTCCAGCAGCAGCTGCACGCCAGGCTCCCCGCAGGATAACTTTCTTTCTTTCCCTGGGCAGGGAAAATGCACAGTTAATAGACAATCACTACAAAAATCCCCTCCCTGACCCTCCAGGATGCCATTTTGCAGGGTACAAATGTAATTAAAGACAGTACATGGCAGAGGGACTTAATTGCATCTCTCCCCAACAACTGCCAGCGCGATTGCTCTGCCAGGGAGTGCGCTGGATGGAAACACTCATAGACAAGCTCCCTGCTTTTCCAACATGCAGGCAGGAAGGGAAAATAGATATTGTCCTCTTTGACAAAGGAACAGCAAGTATTAAAGGTAGAAAAAGCTGCCTAACCAAGATGAGATGGGAACCTGGGGTCCTGAGAAAGAATATTCGATTGCACCTGGAAATGCGAACAGCGAGAAGAAACAGTTATGAAAAATGAGGATAGTTGAGACTATAGTAAAATAAAAAAATAATTGGATCAGAGATGAGCCCCCGCTGTGGGTCTGGTTTATCCCTGCACAAAGAACACACACGGGAGATGATCCAGCACAGCCGAGACAAGCAGCAAACACCTGCAAACCCAGAAACACCAAACCCAGAAACATCCCACTAAACAGGGGGAAGATCTGTGCCCTGGGTTGAACCAGCAAAGCACACACCGGGCTTCGGTGAAACGCCGGGAGAACGCCGAGAGCAGGGGAAATGTTTCAACAGCAAAGGCGTTTTGCTGAGGCAAAATGTTTTTTAAGGATAAGCAGCTCCATATTGGGGGAAAAAAAGGGGAAAGAATTATGAAAGTAACTTCAGAAATGAGGACTTACCCGAGCTGAAGCTGCTCAGCGCGATCCCAGCTCGCTGCCCTCCGCCTGCTCGCGCATCAATTAGCACCGGCAGCAATCCCGCTCCTGTTTCTATGGAGTTGGGGATGCTGAGCCCTGACTATGCATGAGGCTACTGCAGCTGCCTCGGAAAAAGCTCGCAGGTCCGCGCAAACCCACCAACACGAGCAGCCTCCCCGCGCTGCCTCGGGGATGAATCGAGCAGCAGCAATTAGGCTGCAAAGCTGCGTCTGTGCGGAGCGGGGCTCTGAGCACGCACACTGCACACAGCTCCAGAGGTGCATTTGGTTTAGCAGGACCATCGCAGAGCACTGCCACAGGCAGCTGGAGAGCCACAGATCCGCACACAATGCATGAGCAGAGACACATGTCTGCACACAGGCGATTTATTCTGTTTGTCCTCGATTTGCTCGGCCGGTTTTGACCTTATTTCGATATAGTTTTACAAACCTTCCTCTGGCAGCAAGGTTTGAAGCTGACACCTCCAGGATCCCAGCAGAAACCTGGTTTAGCTGAGCTAAAGATCAAATCTGCTGCACATAGCTCTGGCTGGCTCTTTCCTGGGAGGAAAGGCAAGATCCATTTTGCAAGTGCATTACTCTGTGATAAAAAAGATATTTGCCCCAAGGAGCTGCTCCTCACATGCCTGGCCTCTGGAAACTCAAGCTCCAGTGATTAATATTAGCTTTGCCTGGGTGGCTGGAAGCATGTTTAGTGTTATATTAGCTTAAAATACACTTGAATGGTGATTCAGGAAAGTGTGTTATTATGTCTGGCGAGTAAATTCAAGAATTGCCTGTATTTCACAGGTAGTGGCTGAAGGCATCCCATAACCATGAATGAGGGTGTCATCAGCTCTCCCATTAGTCAAACTATCCTATCAGGGGATAGTTTGGGTTTCTTCCCAAGAAAATACTCCAGAAGCAATTTCTCAATAAGAAAAATGATCTATCTGCACCGACGCTCCTGCGATGAAAAATCCTCTATTGCCCAGAAATTTCCCCCTCTCCTTCTGCCCGCAGCAAGAGCACTTCTGTGCTTGGTTTAACATTTTAATAGCCTGTGCCAAGTGCCAGGAGGGTGTTCAGCGCTGTACAAGCTGTACTGCCTGCACCAGGACCTTCCAAAAGAACAGTTCACACAAGGGGCAAAACACTGAATGTGCTCTGAATTACTGGGGCTTGGAATGCAGGACAGCTGACACCGTGTGCTGGGGAGCACAGATCGTCATGAGGTTGCTGTGGCTTTGTGTTTTCCCCAGCTGTCCTGTTCCTTCCTCTCACTCCAGCGCTCTCCTCCTGCAGCTGGAAAGCACAGGAGCATTCTGCTGGGGTGGAGGGTTTGAGGAGGGTTGTCACTGTGCTGAGGTCAACAGAAGCTGCTGGACATCCTGCAGTCCTTCTGCTCTGCCCCTCATCACCCACTGCCTCCTGCCCTGCTTCCACAGCCAGCAAAGCTGTTACAGGTGGACCACTGAGACAAAACCACCCCAACTCAGGGTATTTAAAGAAAGGGGCAGCTCAGCAGTGCGGGAGGTAGAAATCAAATCCAGGGGTTTGCTCCTGGATGTGCTCTGATCCCAGGAGAAATTCCTTCCTGTACCCAGGCACTGTCCTTTAATCAACATCACAAGACACCTGCTCCAGTCACAGAATCATGGAATCCCAGACTGGTTTGGGTGGGAAGGAGCTTAAAAATCATCCAGTGCCACCCCCTGCCATGACAGGAACACCTTCCGATATCCCAGGTTGCTCCCAGCCCTGTCCAGCCTGGCCTTGGACACTTCCAGGGATCCAGAGGCAGCCACAGCTTCTCTGGGCACTCTGTGCCAGGGCCTGCCCTCCCTCACAGGGAAGGATTCCTTTCCAATATCCCATCTAACCCTGCTGTCTTTGGTAACTCCTAGCAGCTCTGCAGGATCATTTCAGAATGAGTCAAGCTCCCGTTTCCCCATGGTCCCCCAGGACAGCCTGGCAGCCTCTGTCCCATCCTGGGATCCCACAGGAGCAGCTCAGGCTCAGGGGAGCCCTGCAGTGAGTCAGCAGCACAATCCTGCCTGGAGTGAGCAACAGCCTGGCAGTGCCCAGCTCAGTTTGTGTGCTGAGGGCTGTGCAGGGCACAGGACTGCAATCCAGGGCTGCAGGGATAATGGAACACAGCATGAACCATGGGTTTGTCCCCCCAGAGCAGCCCTGGGCAGGAGCAGGCAGGGCCAGCTGGCTCAGGGGAGCTCAGAGCAGGCAGTGGGAAGCACAGAATCCCAGAACATCCTGATCTGGAGTCCCCAGGATCACCAGAGCTCAGCTGCTGGCCCTGCACAGCCCCACTCCAAAGAGCCTGCAGCCTGCTGCAGCTCTGCTCCCAGGGGCTGAGGGAGAGGGAAGGGGGACAGTTCCCTGTCCCCACGGTCCTGGGGGGTCCTGGCTCCCCTGCTCCACAGCCAGGGACTTTGCCCTTCAGTCCAAACCCTCTCAGCTCCATCCCAGAGCTCTCGCTGCCCTCCAGGGCACGGAAGGGATGATTCCATCCACCCAAGGGACATCACCTGTGGCCATCGCTGTCCCCATCGCCCAGGGTGGCACTGCCAGCATCCCTGCCCGGCAGCTGAGGCCAGGCAGGGAAGGGAGCGATCAGACGGAGGCAGCTCCGGGGAAGGACTGAGAGAGGCACAACAAAAGGATGCTGCAGCTCGCTCGATCTCAGGGCCCCCAGCCAAGAGATCAGCTCTATTCCTGGCGCTGCCCGACTGCAGGGAGAGCTCCCCTCACACCCAGACCTTCCCCAGCCAAACAGATCCTTTTCCTGACAGATTCCACCGCAGCCTGCAGCCCTCCTTTGTTGGGTGTACACAGAGAAATGCTGCAGCTCCATTGCTCTCGGAGGCTGTCAGGAGATTCAGCTGTTACATAACCAGAGAGTAGAGGTGCATCCACTCCATCCACAGCACCCCCTGCAGCCATTCAGAATGGTTTAAAAAAATAATAAATAAATCACTGCGTACAAACTTACTCTTACATAAACTATTTAGTAACGTTTTGATATTCACAGGTTTTTTCCGCCCTTGGATGCAGTTCAAGCAGGCTGATGATACCTGGCTCCTTTCCTTGCCACTCCACACATTGCCTGAGGATACTGCTCCTCAGCCACACATGAAACAGCAGAAAAGACCAAACTGCCCTGCTGCTGAGCTGTGCAGGAGCAGCCTGGCTCCCAGCTTTGGCAGCACAGCAGTGATTCCTTCCACCTGAACTTCAGCAGGACACTCCACCAGCCAGCTGAGCCAGCCAGTGGCAAATAGATTTATCCAAACTGCCTGAGAAGCCAAGACTCCACATGATGATGACAAACAGGGCCAGTTTGACTCCAGCAAATGTGGTGTTCTCTGCTGGGCTGTGCTGCCCACTCGGGGACACTCCAGCAGGAGCCAGGGCTGCTCTGCCCTGGCTGTGACACTGCCTGGCTGTGACACTGCCTGCTGCCATCTGCTCATCTCCACACAGCCCCACCTTCTCCCTGCCTGCCTCGCTGAGGACTCACTGGGGCTGAACCTCAGGCAGCTGAGAGCAAATCTGCTCAATGGGAGACTTCAGGAGAGGATGGACAGAGCATCAGTGCAGATAATTGGATAAACATCCAGACACGGATGGGAAAGGCATCATCACACCTCTGTGGCTGTGTTAGTTAACACTTCATGCAAGCAGATTTTTTTCCCCCCTTGCTGGAGCAGTTTTACGGCCAGGAACTAGAAATATTCGTACATGTTGAGCCCAAATTGTGTCCTCAGTGCTGTCTAGACATAAAAATGGGCTCAGTCATGCAGAGCAGAGACAACAGCCCTGCTTTTGGTGCAGCACAGCTCACCCAGAGCCCTGGGGCTGACAATGCTAAAGGCAGATGATGATGTGATCCCGACCTGAACACAAATCCTGGGCAGGCTGCACAAACAAATGCAGATCTGTCACATCAGGCTGGACAGAACAAGAGCAGTGCAGAGTGTTCGTGCTGCAGAGTCAGGAAAATGTTAATTTTGGTGCAAGGTAAAGAATTCCAAAGTGGTGCTATAAGTTTGTGAGCTCTTTGCTCTGTTTGCAACAGAGACAACTGCTGCATGGGATGTGATGTGTGAGGAGACAACCAGCCAGGGTAAGAGACCTCCAGAACAGTCAGGGATAAAACCAAGTCATTTTAAGAAGAGAATTAAGTTACAGGTGAAGTGGGATGTGAAAGGAAGGTGCTTGGCTGGATGGATCAGTGCTGGGAGCAGCACTGCAAACCCAGAGCTGGCAGGATCCTGGTGCCCTGGGTGCCACTGCATGCCAGCACGGGATCCTGGCACACAGGGGCAGGAGAAACGTGGGGAAGATGGCACAGAGAGCCTTGGGCAGGGATTGATGGGCAGCTGTGCTCTGCACAGCAGGCTCAGGAGAGAAGAAAAGTTTGTGAAAACTCATGCTGTGAAAAATGCTGTGAAATCCATTGGGTTTGCAGATCATTGCCTACAGAATCCTCAGAAGGAGCCCTCTGAGAATGCTGGAATACACAAACAACTTACAACAGGTTATCAGTAATTCTAAAAACTATGATGTTTGGGGTTTTGCTCCTCAGCACGTGAGCCTGGGGTTCCAGCTGCCCTTGCCAATGTCTTCTGAAGTGACAGCAGAAGATCTCTGTGGAGCAAGCAGCTGTGAGCACCAGTGTAGGGAAAATCCCCCACTGTGCAACACGGAGCTGTCCCTTTGCTCCTGGAGCAGAACTCCTGCTCCTGTCTCATCCCTGACACACCAGAGCTCGTCCCTGGCTCTACAACCTGACGAGGAACAACTCAGGCGGTTCTTAGGGAGAGTAAAACACACACATGGAAGCACACCAAGAGCCCTGACTGGCAAACAGCAATCCATGTGGTTCCCTCCATTTCTCAAACTGGGACAGCACCCATCAGTTCCTGCCATCCCAGTTGCTTCAGTGGGCTCTGCACTGCTTTTTGTTCCTTTGGTTTTGTTTCACCCAGGACAGGAGTCTGTGTTTTTAAAAAGGAACTTTCGCAGGAGCTTCATCTGGTGAAGCAGCACAGAACATCCCAGCTGTGCCCCAGCTGTGTCCCCTGCAGCCACCCCGACCCACATCAACAGGTGAGGCACCCAAAACTTCACCACGGAACATCTGCCAAGGGCAGGAACCCCCAGAAGGTGCCAGGACCAACCCCTGGGTGTAACAGGGGGTTCCCAAACATTTTCCTCCCCTTGCAGGGTATGGATGTCCCTCGTCCTCCCACGAGCACCCTGGGGCAGACGGGACTGTGCAGGGGCTGTACCTGGCTCGGAGATGATCAGGCTCTGGTCAGAAGGCAGCAGCAGGAATTCCCTGCAGGTTTCCAGGTCCAGGCTGGGCAGGCTTTTCCTCTGGCACAGCTCGCTGAGGATGCTGATGGCCCTGCGACAGCGGCCGTCCTCCCTGGGAGCGCTCATCGCCCCCTCCGCATCCTCCGCTGCCTCTGCTCTCCAGGAAACTCCAGCTGGGAGCACAGGGTGGCTTTGGGATCATCACAGGAGCAGCTCAGCCCCAGTGGCACCCTCTGGCATGGCAGCACCTGCTGGGACACCCCGAGCTGCCCCCCAGCCCCTGGCCAGAGCCTGCAGCTCCCGGAGCCTCATCGCCTCTGAGATCACAGCTCTGCTTACTGCCAAGGCTGCTCCAGACAAAGAACCTCCTCCCAAACTCAGTTTCGTGCCCTCCACACGAGACGAATTAAAGCTGCAGCCCGGATAATTCCTTTTAACCCTTTCTCTGCCGCCCGGCCGCCAGGTGAGGAGTTTCAGGTGGCAAACCCGAAGTGATTTTGCAAATAAAATGAATCCTGGAGCTGGCGGCTGAGGACAGAGAGGAGGAACCAGAGTGCTCCACAAACTCCTTCCAAGTGCCAAAGGCAACATAAGAAAAGCTGCAGGCTTTATTGATTTGTTTGTGCTGGTCCTAACACACCAGGCTGCAGATGGCAATAGAGATTGAGAGCAGCATTCTGGCTCATAATTAGATTTTTTTTTTTCTCTTTTACTTTCTGCGGTAGTTTTTTATTCCTGTTGTAATTTAGCAGGCAGGTCATGCCACACCACAGAGCATATATTTGACAGGCACAGCCCAAGCAGCAATTGTGGAGCAGGCAATTAAAATTATGTACAGCAGGATGACTTCTTGCAGCTTGTACGAATCTAATGAGGCTGCAGAGGTCCCTGAGCCCCACATCCCAGCAGGGATGGTGCCGTGGTGTTTGTGTTCTCTGTAATCACCTGCTGGAGCACTGAGAGCTCCCAGTCTGTCCCAGGGTGACACCAGCGTGTCCCAGGGTGACAGCAGTGTGCCCCAGGGTGACACCAGCGTGTCCCAGGGTGGCAGCAGCCCACTGAGCACCCTCCAGAATCAGCTCCATGCCCCATTCCAGGCTGGATAACTCCCCCAGCTGCTTTGCTGGTGCCTCAGGGTGACACAGAGGGTTTGGGAAGCATCACCAGGGTGCTTTTGGCCACCCTGGGCTGTCCTTGGCCAGGCTGGTGTGTTTTGGACACTCCCCCAGCACATCCCTCCTGCCACAGCACTGTCCCCTCCTGGCACCTGTGCCTGGCAGAGCAATTCATCCACCGAGTTCTACTCCTCCCAAAAACTTCTGTTGTCAGGACAACGTGAGTGAAACCTTTTATTAACCCAGCACTGGTCACCAGGAGTGACTTTCAACGAGCCAGTGCTCCATCCAACAGGCTGAGGCACAGCTGCAGCCTGGGGATGATTCCTGCAGGGCTTCACACCTGCAACCCAGTACCAGCAGACCCAAAATTCCGTGTTTAGTGAGGAGAGGTCCAGACCTTGACAGCTAAACCAGGAATTCCCCAGAGCTCAAGCTCTCACCCACACCCACCCTGGCATTTTGGACTTCCCTCGTCTGGCAGAGCTTTTCCCTGCAGCTGCATCCCTTGGCATCTGCATCCCCTCCTCTCCTTGGCATTCAGGGAGGTGTGGATGCTTTTCCCTCACAAGTAGGGTTTGCATTACATTTAGGTGACAAACTCCCTAAATCCACCCACCCATTTATTTTTTTAAGAAATTTGAGGCTCAAATCATGCCTCAAACCTGAGATTTGGGTCCATACAACATCTGCTTGGCAAGAAGACCAGGAGCTGAGGAGGGAGCAGCTCTTCTTCTCTGCTCCTCCTTTCCCTGCTCCTCTGGGGTGTTTGTGTCCCAAACTCCCAAAACCAGAGGATTTGTACCCAAGGGAGTGCAAAGTGTACCCCAGGCATCACATCATGTCTCCAGCACAGCAACAGCATCAGCCTGAGCCACCAAAACTGCTACCAGGAGAGGAGTTCCTGGAATAGATCAGTCAAGCGTTGCATTTGAAATTTGAATTTATCTTAAAAAGATTTCAACAGACAAAAACCCACCCCAACCAAACCCTTTGAAAAAGGTTAATGCCCAATTGAGAGCTTGTAACACAGAAATCGATAATAAAATTCAATTATTTGGGGGAAAAAAGGCTAATTTTATTACAGAGGTAATACCAAGAACTTTTACTTTTAAATTTAAAGTCACCCTGGGTCAAATATTCACCTTGATTTACATATCAGAGGATTCCAGACTCGCTGGATACCAATAACAGGAGATTCTGGTATTAGCAAACATTCTCTCAACAAATATTCCTTCAAAACACAAACCCAGACCTTTTTCACACCTTGTACCTTTGAATTTATGTCACACACACACACTTTAATGTTGGACACAGCAGGCTGGAAAAGAGCCAGGTGGCAGCTGAAAACCCAAATTCTGCTTTTCCCAAGCAGCAACTCTCATTCCCAATCCTCCTCTCCCACATCCACACACACAGCAGGTGAGATACACATTTTCCCTCTCATGTCCTGCTGAGAAATTCCCACTTTGCCGCATGGAAAAGCCCTGGAGAAGGCAGAGCTCATCCCCAGACCCTGCAGCTCCCTCCACAGCCTGAGCAGAGCATCCTTTCCCAGCTGCCCCAGACTGAGTTGGCACTCAGTCCAAACTGCTCCTGAAGCTGCATTTCCACCTCCCAGGATGAGCAGAAGAGACAATTCCCCAAACCCCAGGGACATGGCAGAGCTGCTGGGCTCTGCAGGGGCTCAGTGCTGTTGTCTCATCCACATCCACCCTGGCATTTTGGACTTCCCTCGTCTGGCAGAGCTTTTCCCTGCAGCTGCATCCCCTTGGCATTCAAGGATGTGTGGATGCCTTTGCTTCACAGGGCAGAATTTCCCTCTCCTCTCCTCTCCTCTCCTCTCCTCTCCCTCTCCTCTCCTCTCTCTCTCCTCTCCTCTCCTCTCTCCTCTCCTCTCCTCTCCTCTCCTCTCCTCTCCTCTCCTCTCCTCTCCTCTCCTCTCCTCTCCTCTCCTCTCCTCTCCTCTCCTCTCCTCTCCCTCTCCTCTCCTCTCCTCTCCTCTCTCTCCTCTCCTCTCCTCTCCTCTCTCCTCTCCTCTCCTCTCCTCTCCTCTCCTCTCTCTCTCTCCTCTCCTCTCCTCTCCTCTCCTCTCCTCTCCTCTCCTCTCCTCTCCTCTCCTCCTCTCCTCTCCTCTCCTCTCCCTTTTCTGTTCTCCCTTCCCTTCCCTTCCTTCCCTTCCCTTCCCTTCCCTTCCCTTCCCTTCCCTTCCCTTCCCTTCCCTTCCCTTCCCTTCCCTTCCCTTCCCTTCCCTTCCCTTCCTTCCCTTCCCTTCCCTTCCCTTCCCTTCCCTTCCCTTCCCTTCCCTTCCCTTCCCTTCCCTTCCCTTCCCTTCCTTCCCTTCCCTTCCCTTCCCTTCCCTTCCCTTCCCTTCCCTTCCCTTCCCTTCCCTTCCTTCCCTTCCCTTCCCTCCCCTCAGAAGGGCTGGAAGAAGAGTAAACTTTGTGGAAAAGTGGCTCAACAGACTCAACAGAGAAACGAGCTACAGGCAACACAGCAGCTCTTGAATTACCTCTGGAATAATCCCTGCAGACAGGAGCACAAAATGAATGAAAACGGCAAGGAAAGAAGGAAAACTGCAGCTTGTGGCAGCTCGGGGCTGCTCAGTGAGCAAGGCAGGGAGTGGGAAAATTCCTAAAATCGGAGATGGACAAAAGAGGATCATTTTCCCTGCAGTGAAGCAGAAGCCAAGCACCAGAGACAGCACTGCACGAACATTTGAGGAGCTGGGAAATTTCATAGCCTGCTGCAGTTGGGTTGATGAGGGTGGTGTGCTGCAGACAGATCCATTGCAGGGGATTTACATCCCCTTGGAGCAATCTGGGATAGGGGAAGGTGTCCTTGCCCATGGAATGGAATGGGATGAGCTCTAAGATCCCTTCCAACCCAAACCATCCCATGATTCTATGAACGTGTGCTACTAAGTTGAAATCACAAATATATTTGTCCAGCTGAGACAGAACATGCTGTTCATTTAATTCGCATTAGGATCTATTTGAAGCTGATATTTTTATTTCTTAATAATAATCAAGTCTGGAGAGGGAGCAGCAGCATTTATTGCTGCCAGCTCTATCTAATAGCATGGCATTGTTTACTTTCCCAGTTAATATAATAATTGGAAGCAGCTCACAAAGGATTCAGAGCTTCTTGCCAGGAAAAATGACGTGGATCTGGATCCTTTGGCAACGGCACCAAGTCATCTGTGGATAAACAGAGTGCATTGCTGTGCCCTCACTCACTTCTCCAGGGTGGCTGCAGGTGAGGGAACAGCGAGAAATCCAAAATCCTCACCTCACCCCTGCCTGCACTGGGGAGGAGAGCACCTTATCCGATGCAGACAGGGAGGTAAGGATTAGTTTAAGTGCAGTACAATTCGTTTTTAAAACAATTACTTTGTGATAAGTACAAAATCTGCTGCACAGAGCAAGAGCAGAAATGCAAAGGAGATGCTGTTTCTGTCCTTGTGTGTTCTGAGTCTCTCCTCGCTGCTCATTCCCTGGGTAAACTTGGGGTTTGGGAACAGATAGCAATTCTAGACACTCAATCCTTGGAAGGAAGGGAGAAAGGGGGGGAAAAGGGAGAAAAGAGGGAGGGAGGGAGGGAGGGAGGGAGGGAGGAGGGAGGGAAGGAAGGAAGGAAGGAAGGAAGGAAGGAAGGAAGGAAGGAAGGAAGGAAGGAAGGAAAACTCATCCTGATTTTGTAGCCTAAAATAAAAATCCTGCACTGCACTGCAAGCACACTCCAGGACGAGAAGTTTAAAGATAAATAACACATTTCCCTCCTGGGCACAGCCTGGGAGGAACCTGCTCAGCCCAAAGGCCATGGTGGCAGGGGGTGGCAGTCCCTGCTGCCAGCTCCTGTCCCGCAGTGCCAGCGAGGCATTCTGTGCAGGGCTGGCTTCCTTGGATTCAGGGCAAGGAAATGTGGCTCTGTGTCCTGAAAAGCTCTGGTTCCAAGAGGCATCACAGCATATTGCACACAGAACCAGAGCCCCGAGCCAGGCGGTTTGGAGCTGTGTGCATCCAGCCAGGAAGAGCTCCAGAGGCAGGACTGCCATCAAAAGCTCTTTCCTGGTGATGAGACTTCTGAAATGCATTTTATTGACCTGGAACCTTTGCATTTCCTCAAGGTGAAGAGTCAGAGCTTGATTTGGCAGGGCTGGGAGCTCTAAAAAGCCATTTCTGCTCCAGCAGCGTTAGGGGGCTGATGGTATCAGCTAAGCTGGGATTGGGGGGTGAAGGATGAGCTGGAATTGGGGGGTGAAGGATGAGCTGGAATTGGGGGGTGAAGGATGAGCTGGGATTGGGGGGTGAAGGATGAGCTGTGCTCAAAACCATTGTGCAGAGAGCTCAGGGAGCTCTGGCCTCCTCCAGCTGCCTTTAACCAAGGCACAACGTCAATAAAATGAATGAGGTGAGAGCCTTGGCCAGGCTGGGGTAGCTGACCAAGGAGCCAGGGAAGGGCTGGAGCTGTGCCAGGGAGGGTTAGGTTGGATCTCAGGGAAAGGTTCTTCCCCCAGAGGTTGCTGGGCACTGCCCAGGCTCCCCAGGAATGGGCACAGCCCCACCAGAGCTCCAGGAGAGTTTGGACAAAGCTCTCACAGATGCACAGGGTGGGATTTTGGGGTGTCTGTGCAGGGCCAGGGATTGGATTCAATGATCCCTGTGGGTCTCTTCCAGCTCAGGATATTCCATGATTCCATGACTTGACATCCTGGTGCCACCCAGAGCTGTCAGCCCTGTCAGTCTGGCAAGTTGGGCTTATTTAGGACTGAAATTTCAAGGGGATTATGGCAGCAAATACCTGGACCTGGTACCACCTCACAGGAATGAGCATTAGGCTGGGATTAATCCCCATTTCAGTCCCTCAGCCTGATTCAAACAGTGAGTCCTCCCTCCCCAGGTCAAAGTGGCTGTTGTTGGTACAGAGCTGTCAGAAGGCTCAAGCTGGCCTTTGCCTAAATGTTAATGATCAATATTAACACATCCTTTCTCTGAGAGCAGATGAAAAACTGCTGCTTTTAGGGTCTCATTTCAGCCTCCTGTGCCGTGGACACCTTTATCAGCACCACTGCATAATTTATTTTTAAAAGTCTGCACTTTCTTTGAAGGCCAATAAAGTGCTGGTGTCAGAACCCAGAAGAGAGATTAAAATTTGTCTCTGGTTATAAAGTGCTAAAGATTCCTGGGAAGCCTTTGCTCTCCCATCCTCCTCAGCCTCTGCAGCTCAGAGCCCTTTGACATTTAATCCCAGCAGGCTGCAGGTGGCATCAAGAGTTTCCAGAGCAGACAAGGCTTTGGCCAGTGATTCCCACCTCCAGCAGCCATGAAATGAGAGGTCTTTAGTCTCAAAACATCCCCAGTTCAAACAGCATATGGCTTTATCTCAGCACCACTTCCAGCAGGAAAGAAGAGAGAGTCGGATAAAAGGCTCTGGAAAAATTCCATGTGTCTGCACAGTAGGAGATTGAACACATCCATCTGCAACCACCTCCCAGCTACACCTGGCAGAGGGGGCAGGAGGTCCCAAACCCCAACACTCCTTGGAATTAACCCAGCCTTTGAACCACAAGTGTTTTCATGGAAACCAAAATTTCTGCTTTTTTTTCAAGCAAAGCAGAATATACTTAATCTCAACCCTCTGGAAGAACCACTCTAAGTTGCTGCCTGTAATGGGAAATAAGGAGTTATAGGTTGGGGTTTTTTTTCCCTGTATGCTAACAAAGTATTTGCTGTATTCTGGTTATTTTTATCCCTCCCAGTGGAAATACAAGTAATAAAAATAGCAGTATTTTATAACAGGGAAAACAAAACCTATGGTGCACAATTGCGCCTGGGAGAGAAAATGCTGTAATGTTTTCATTTCAGGAGAATATTAACATGTGAAAAGAAACCTGAGAGCTCTTTGATTAACCTGCTCCATCAGCCTCCAGAGAGCAGCAGGGATGTGCAGGAGCTGCTTTCCCTGGGTTGGTGCTTCCCACCCTACACCCTAAAGGGACAAAGAGCTTCACCAAATCTCCTGACTCCCTGTCTCTCCTATTCCCCCAGGCACTTCCCTACCCCTGGGAATGAGGTTTGGGTCCAGCAGCGCAGTCATTCCCAGCTCATCCCAGACAACAATCCCAAATCTCTTTGACAAGACCCACAGCCAACAATCCAAGTGGTTTTTTCTGGTTAGAGACTTGTGGATCTGCGTGGAGGAGCTGTTTACACATCCAGCTCACCCCCAGAGCATCCTCTGCAGGGAGCTCCCCTGGGAGCCCAGAGCAGCATTTGCAATACTCCTATTAATAAACAGAAGAAAGAGAAAACCCCTGTCAATCACTTCAGCACTCAATAATCTCCTTCCACAGGTGACAGCAGACAGAATCCTAAATGACAGATGTGCTGGCAATCGTGTCCCCAAGGAGGCTCATGGGGAAAGAGAACCGAATCCAGCTGAGCCACGCAGCATGTGGGCCTTTCCCAGGTTTTGGGTTCTGCTGCTGCTCCTTTCCCACAGCTCCAGATCCCCCAAAAGAAGAGCAGGAGACCCTGCAGGTTGGGCTAAAGGTGTCCTTGACAGCTGCCTGTGGACAGAGCAGGAAAACCCACAACAGTCCTAGAAACATAGAATGATTTGGGCTTGAAGAGACCTTAAAGCTCATCCAGTGCCAGCCCTGCCATGGCAGGGACACCTTCCACTGTCCCAGGTTGCTCCAAGCCCTGTCCAACCTGGCCTTGGACACTTCTAGAAGAGAATCTACAGGCATGAGGATTTCCTCTCACCCTGGGGAACTGGCTGGGTTCAGAAATGGTGCAGAAATAGTTTGGTGTGGGTTACCCTCGCTGTAGGGCTCTGGCTGCTTCTGCCAGCATCAGACCTCAGAGCCAAAAGATTTCACTGGGACTTTTTTTTTTTTTTAGTTTGTTTGAATCTCTTTTCTTACTGATAACATTACTTCCCAAGGCTCTAAAGGACAGGAGGCAAGGACACCCTGCCATTAGCATTGGCAGAAAGTTGTTTTGTTAGTTCTTCTGCTGAGATAACAAACCTCCTCCCAGCACTGCCCTCAGAGTCCACCAGCCAGGGCTGGAATGAGACGAGTTTAAGGTCCCTTCAACCCAAACCACTCTGTGATTTTGGGACTATGAGAACTCAGAACAAACAGAATTTAGTTTAGTTTAAAGGAAGAAGCAACTCATCAAGAAGCTGAGGGTACAGGTCTTGATTTGGATGAAGCTCTGTCATCCTACAGACGTGGCCCCCATAAATCCCATCTCAGCCACAATTCTGCACCCTGAAAACCCTGCAGTGATGCCACTTGCTATACCCCTCAGCCAGGAGAGACAAGGAGAGAGATCCTTGGGAGCACAGGGCAGGACAGAGCCTCCAGACCCACCAGCATAACTGAATTACCTCCCACAGAATTCAGTTTTCACCAGCCAGCAGCAAACAAGACAGCCTGGCACAGGGATGTTCTGCTCAGCCACCAGAAGGAACCTGGGCCTGTTATCTGGAGGAGAATTAGGCTGATTACAGCTGGGCAGGAGATTAAACTGGTTTGCCATATCCACAGTCAGCCCCTGAACCAGCAGCACACTCAGCACCAGATCAGCTGCTGGGAAGGGAACTGGGAAACTGGGGAGTGAACAAAGCCCAGGCTGAGCTCTGGACACTGAGCCTGGAGAGAACTCCCAGCCAGCATGGCAGAGAATTGGATCACATAAAACTGTGATTGATGGTGTTTTCCAGGGGGCAGGAGAGCATTGCACAAGGCTGGGAAAACCAGGAGAGCCAGACCTCACTCAGGTACCCACAGCCCCACCAGCCCTTCCAGTGAGGAATGAAGGAAGAGCCAAAATGTCTCAGTATTCCCAGTTTTCACTCTGCCTGTCTGTCCAGCATTAATCACTGCTCTTTAACTCATTCTGGGCATTAAACTCTTCCTTTCCTCTCAGTTCAGGGCAGCAGGATGAGAGATGGACACAGGGAAAGTCCAGCCCACCCCACAGTTATTAACTCTTGGTGTCCTGAGCTCCAGGCAGCATCAACACACCCAACAGCCACTGCAGGGCCTGATTTGACACATAAACCCCAGGGCTGGGATCCCTGGCAGGCTCAGATCTCACCCTGCCCAGCTCTGCTCAGCATCAGAACCACACAGGCAGCAGATCTTGGCTCCTGCCTGCAGCTGAGCTCAGAGCTCAGGGCAAACCTGTGCCAGCAGCAGTTCCTGCCCTGGGCAGCTGCTCTGCTCATGGAAAGAACCCTAAAACACAACTGTTAGAGACAGAAGGTGGCTGAGGAGCATCTCATCCCCGGGCAGGTCTCAGCAGTGCAGAGAGCACCCAGAGCTACACTGCACCCCTGGCTCGAGTGAGAAGCCCAGGAGAAGTTTTCAAATAGGAAATTCCTTGGTGGTGCTGAGCCTGGAGGGGACTGAGGGGAGATCTCACTGCAGTCACGGCTTCCTCATGGGGGGAAGAATGGGGGGAGACACTGATCTCTGCCCTTGGGAGAGGGACAGGAGCCAGGGAAGGGCTGGAGCTGTGCCAGGGAGGGTTGGGATGGATGTCAAGGAAAGGTTCTTCCCCCAGAGGGTGCTGGGCACTGCCCAGGCTCCCCAGGGAATGGGTACCAAACAGAGCTCCAGGAGAGTTTGGACAGCACTGCCAGGGATGCACAGGGTGGGATTTTGGGGTGTCTGTGCAGGGCCAGATGTTGGATTCAATGGTCCCTGTGGGTCCCTTCCAGCTGAGGATATTCTGTGATTCCGTGATTCTGTGATTCCGTGATTCTGCTCTTTGGTGAGTGTCAATGAACCATTCACACCGGAAAATCTCCTGTATGGAAATGTCACCAGACAGTGCCAGAGGCAGGGGACAGAGCTGGTGCTCTCCAGAGAGCTGCTGCTCACCGGGAGCTCCCCCAGCCCTGCAGCACCAGCCATGGGGAGGGGCAGAGGGTCTGATCCCACATCCCAGCCCCACCCAGAGCTCCTGGAGCCTCCCGGGGCAGGGAGGGATGGATCATCGCTGCTGCCCAGCACCAACACCTCCAGCTCTCCCCGTGCAGAGCTCAGCTCTGCTCACAGCCAGCACGGAGCTCTTGGAGGCTGACAGGGGCCGGGAAATGAATGGCATTAAAATCCCATTTTAATGGTGGGTCTCCACATCCCACCCAAGCAGATGGTGCAGAACAAAGCCCCGAACGCTCAGTAAATCCCTATTTGCCAAACTCCCCTCCGGGCACGCCAAAGGCTGGGGGATCTGGGGGGTTCAGAGCTGGCAAACCAGGAATGCTCTCAGCATCTCCCTCCCCACCTGCGGAACCCAAACCCGAGTTTCCTCCCCGGAAAAGCGCCCTGCTCGCTCCGAGGGCTGTGCTAACAGCACCATCTGCTGACACCATCCCTGCAGGAGGTTTTAAGGAATGAGCAGCTAATTTGCAGCTTCCTGGCAGGATGATGCATGAACTACACGCCGCGGTCTCTGCCCTCACACAGGGCTGTGGTTGGTTATCCTAAATGGTTATCCAGAGCTCTCCATGCCTCCCATCCCATCCAGAACCACCTGCACCTTCCAGGAGCTGATGGAACCTCGGCTGGGCAGAGATCTGTCTGCATTAAAAAGCAGAATTCACCCCGAGCTCGGGGCTGCTGCCAGGGAAACGTTCAGTGCAGGTAGAGGAGATAAAGACTTGGGTTTGGGATTGCCTGGAGGCACAAACTCCAAGGGGAAACAGTCTTCAGCCTGGAATTTTGCATCTTATTCTGCAGCCAGCAGCAAAGCCCTG
The DNA here is from genome assembly GCA_024500445.1 of Entomyzon cyanotis. Lineage (NCBI taxonomy): Eukaryota > Metazoa > Chordata > Aves > Passeriformes > Meliphagidae > Entomyzon > Entomyzon cyanotis. The sequence goes on along the minus strand of JAKEPQ010000908.1, from coordinate 2,598,956 downwards.
TCAGATCCAGGGCACAGCTGAGCTGCTGGGCTTGGTGACAGAACTGCACCACAAGACAATTCCAAGTGATTGGGGGTTCTAGACACTTTCAGAGCTCTCTCTTTCCTGGCAGGAAAGCGATCTGAAGCAGACACACACTGCCACCCAGATCCCATTCCCCACACCCAGCCCAAAGCTCTATCCCAGCCCCACATTCCCCAGGGTGGAAATCTCTGTGAGACTTGATTTCCAAATACTTCTGAGCAATTCTTCCACCACAAAAGACTTTTGTGCTTGTCTCTGATATACAAGACAAAGAAATGAAGATATTCTCATCAGGACAGGTGCTGGGGAGGATCAGTTGGGATGGCTGCATCCTGCCCAGCCCCAGAGGTGTGTCTGGTGCCCCTGGGGAGGGAAGGGGTTGAGCTGCACAAGGAGCAGCAATTTCTGCCCCTGGGCAGTGCTGGACTTCACTGAAGCCACAGATGAGGCAGAAAGGGCTGGCAGCAGATCACTGAATCCTAAATCGTTTGGTTTGGAAGGGACCTTAAAGCTGCTCCAGTCCCACCCCCTGCCATTGGGACAGCTTCCACCAGCCCAGGTTGCTCCAAGCTCTTTCCAGCCAGGCTTTGGACACTTCCAGGGATGGAGGATGAACATCAGTGCCAGGATGAAGCAGCAGATCCAGCCCTGCTCAGTCTGCCAGCTCCGTGGTGAGGATCCCCAGCACCTCCAGCCATCGTGACCCAGCCTAGTGCCATCTGCCCACTGAAATTCTGTGCTAAACCTGCTCATCTCTGCTGGGTTAGTGGAAGGAGCAGGAATTTATACCCCTGGGTTCAAACCCTGCCAACTGAGCAAATATTACCCCAGCTCCTGAGCATGAGCCCAAGTGGAGATCACCCAGTGCTGCCCTGCAGCCCAAGGAAAGCACTGGGAGGTTACCTGGCAAGGAGCAATTTCCTCAGCCCTGAGTGCTTTGTTCTGCTCGATCTGCTCCATGAACACAGAGCAAAGGACATGGGAACAGCAGGGAATGCAGCTCAACCCCTGACATCCTACCCAGGCACTGGAATGATCCACAGAGCTCACATGGGGAGGGAGATTGATAAGGGGAAGGAAGGCCAGTGCTTGGGAGAAGATCCCAGCTCATCATCTCAGCCCTCAGACAGCAATGACTCAAAATCATCTGTGTCTACTGAGATATCCACACTCCTGGCAGTGTCCAAGGCCAGGCTGGACAGGCGGGAGTGGAAGGTGTCCCTGCCATGGCAGGAGGTGGGACTGGATGAGCTTTACAGTCCCTTCCAACCCAAACCAGCCTGGGATTCTACAACAGATGTGAATTCAACAATGGCAGGAAGGGGTTGAGCAGTTTGGAAGCCATTTCTAATCCTTGGTAGAATTCTGGGAAGGGATTTTTCACCCTGGGTTGAAATAAAAACTGGCAACTGAATTGCAGCAGCTTGTGATGGGGTGAGCAGCTGGGTGTCACTGGAGCAAGCCAGGAGAACTGAAACCAGGAGAATTAAAACCAGGAGAAATGAAACCAGGAGAATTACAGCCAGGGCATTAAGAGGGGGGGGAAAAAAATCTAAGCAGGCCTTGGAGGAAATCCAGGCACTGAGCAGAGTCAAAGAGAGGAGCTGAAAATGCCAGATGCCAGCCCAGCCACAAAGGCCAGCTCCAACCACCTGAAGAGCTGCAGCAGATGGGCTGGTGGGGCTGGGAGGGCTCTGCACACAGCACCTGGCAAAGAGAAACAAAACCCCCCCTCCAAGAGCTCCTTGCTGCTCCCCTGGCAGCTCAGGGGGAGCTGAGCAGGGCACTGAGCCATCCCCTCGTGCCCAGCATGGGCAGAGCCAGAACTGCTCGAGCTGCCAGGGATTTGGCTGGAAATGCAGAGGTTTAGGGGCAAAAAAACCCCTCTTTTGTGCAGGGAGCAGCAGTGAATGCATGCAGGTGTTCCTGGGAATGCAGGTGTTCTCTGTTGCAGCAGGAACAGAAACTTCAGAGAAGTCACTGAACCTTTTCCTAGAACACAAGGAACCTCTGTGACACTGAATCACCACTGGCACTTCAAGAATAAACAAACAGGGAGAGAAAAATCTGAGTTTGTTGGGAGGCACAGGCTGAAGGGATCTGCTGGTACATGGCAGAGCTCACTGGGCTGTGGCAGCTCAGTCACTCCCCAGGCTGGGAGACATTCCAGGTTCCCAGAGCTCTCCCTCCTCGGCTGCAGGAAAATTATCCCAAGGGAATTTGACTGAGGTGCAAACTCCCTGCACTCCCTTCTGGCAGGGCTGAGCTCAGCTGGGACACCCCAGGAGCTGCAGTGCTGTCAGAACCAGCCCGAGCAGCTCCCAGTTCCAGCTGGGGAGCTGTGCTGAGCTGAGCCAAGGGCTGCAAACTCCATTCTGCCTTTAGTTCTGACACTTTAGTCAGGGCACTGCTCCAGGTGTAGTGACATCCACACAAGAAATGGGATTTATTGTGTCACATCCAGCAAACTGCAGCTCCAGGGAGAAGGGACACAGCAGAATTCCCTGTGTGCAGCTTTCTCACTGCATGCCAAAGGTGCAGAGAGCCCAAACCCTTGTGTTCCACGCCCAGGTGGAGATAAATGACAAATAATTTTCTGTCTTGGGTCCTGCAGCCTCAGCTGGGCTCACCTGAGCTCCTGCAGCCCAAATTTCACCCTATTTCCACACTGCAGGTGTTGTCAGGAAAGCCTTTTGCCAGGTGTGAATCCATGTCACATCCATACCTGATGTGCAAGAAAGAAACTCAAATTGAAAGAGTGATTTTTTGAATTTAATAGAAATAACCAACCAAAATGGGTTCCAAACAATGCTTTAAACTGAGCTAATACAAGTTCTACAGCACATTCCAGAGCACTTAACAAGAAATATTTACAGGCAGCTAAAGTATTAAATAACCAGGGAAAGAAAAAATTCTGATTTTTTAATTACACACCAGCAAAAAACACAGGAACAGAACAATTAGAAACGATAACTTTTTTTAAAAAAAAAGTTAAATAGGATGATTCAGATAATACAATATCACAGAAACAGCACTGGGGTTTATTTTGAAGAATCATATTAAAAGATGAGCCAAGGTTATTATGTGCAAAATGAGCCAGTTCCAGCACTGGAAGAAGGAAATAATCGAAGAATCAACGCCATGGTTTAACCCTTCCAGGAGAACAATGTAAAACAAGCTTTGCACTGCACAAATCTGGGATTATATACATCTGTCCTGGTTTTCTGAGCCTAAAAATCCCCCACTGCAGGGGAGTTCACTCCACACTGAGTCCTGCCAAAGCCCAGCTGACAGAATATTTCACTCTCTCTCTGTAGAAATTCCATCAACTCTAAAGCCAGCAGCCTCGAGCTGTGATTTCACTCCACAGAAAAGGCCAAAAACTGCATTTCATACCTTTCATAGCTCACTTCTAATAAAGATTCCCGAATTCACTGTGATTTTGGAGAGCTGGTTCAATGCTGATGCACTGGAAAGCACAGAAAGCAGGATCCCCATAAGCCAAGTGGAAGTAGATGGAAGAGTTACTGAACACACAGTTTGAGAAGACAAAATAAATCACCATACCCAAAGATACAATCCATATGTGCCATCTCTGGAGACGGTGGCATTTACATTTTTATTTTAAAAAAGTACCTCCGTTATTAGCTCAAACACCTACTCCTTAAAAAAATATGGAATTTCCCCCGATTTTTTAAAATAAAACCCCACACTCTATATTGTCAGGAGCTGCTGCACAATTTGTTTGTAAAAGCTAGGCTTGGTGATTTGCATACAAACTTCCCTATACAATCCTTGTCCAAAGGAAAGGATTCCTGCCATGCTGACAGGCAGCTGACAAAGCAGTTTTATTGCTTTTTCCGAGGAAGAGAGGGAGAAAAACAAGGAAAAACCAACTGGAAACAGCCAATTCCCAGTACTCCATACACAGAGCTTCAAAATGCTGTTGCCACGACCCAAACTTTTCCAGGTCAGCCAACAAACCAGGGGAGAAAACAGAAATTTGGGCTCATTTTAAGGACTTCTCCAGGGGTTTGAAGAAATGTTTGATCCACCACAAAGTGTGTGACAGGGAAGTGTCACAGTGGTGACATCCCAGAGGAACAACCTCTTACATTGAACTGAGCATTTCTGTCTGCAAAATTTGGGGGAAAAGCCTTTTTTTGGACAGTAACTCTGCCTTATTATGCTCTAGCCCACTTAATTCCATGGCACAGCTAAATAAAAACTCTGCTTCCCACCAAATCAGTGGGAATTCAACCCATTCAGCTTTGAATTCCCACTGATCACCAGGAATTCCATGCAGGATATCTGCTGAGCTCGTGGAGAAGCTCACACTTTGTGCTCATTTCAAAACCAAATTGCATTTTCCTTCTTTGGATCAACTTGAAACTTCAGGGGTAACAAAAATTCTCAGCCAGAATCGAGGCATGAATTTTCGGGAGTGTTTTAAATGAGAGCAGAGTTACACCAAGTGCCAAACTCCTCCTGCCACCCCCTGGGACCACAATTTCACAGGATTTCCCAATGTGAGCTCTGCTCTAATTCCCCAGGTAAAATCACAGAGAAGATGCCCAGAGAATTAGTGGCTCATTAATGCAAGCCCAGTAATTTGCTCCTGAATGAGTTATAAACACCAAAAATCGTTTCCACAGAGCAAACCCTTCCCAGTTCTGTGATGAACATCCAGACTACAGGATCAGGGAATGGATTAGTGGAGCTTATCTGCCCTTTCAAACCATTTCAAATAGAATTTTGCTGCCTTCAAAACAATCACTGAAGTGCTGCTTTGGGAGTTCCAAAATGAAGGGGGGGGGGGGGGGTGGGGAAGAAGAGAATGTTTTGTTTCCTTGTATAAAAAAATGCACTTGGGATTTCTTGATTTTATGTTCAAAATTCCACATAATCCTCCTGAGCACTGGGAGCTGGAGGGGAGGAGCAGAGCTGGAGGTCAGTGGGCTCTGGGCAAGGGAACAGCTTGGGTTTATTTTATTCAGCTTTTTATTTTATTCAGCTCAGCTCCACTCCTGGGGTGCAGAAGCTGCTGAGCAAGAGCTGGGCAAGTTTTCCACCTGGAGTGAAGCCCTGGAGAAGCCACCTCAAAGGAGAGGCTGTCCCAAAGCCCTGGGACCTGCTCTGGGCTCAGGGTGGGGAGCAGAGGGTCCTGCAGCAGCCAGGGAGCACCTGAACCCTGCAGGGGCTGGGATGAGTCCTTCCCACTGTGGGATCACCTTGTGCTCTGCTGGGATCATTTGTGCTCCATTTGGGATCCCATTCTGCACAGTCTGGGATCCCATTGTGCTCCATCTGGGATATCCCATTGTGCTCCATCTAGGATCTCACTCTGATCCATCTGGGATCTCACTCTGATCCATCTGGGATATCCCACTGTGCTCCAGCTAGGATCTCACTCTCCTCCATCTAGGATCTCACTCTGCTCCAAGATCTCACTCTGCTCCATCTGGGATCCCCCATGCCCATCCCACACCCTGGCTCAGCCCCAAGGTCTCTGCAGGATCCACTCCAGGGCTGTGCCCATGAACACCCCAAAAGGTTCCAGAACAGCCTGAAGGTACTAAAGTGCCACAAAACCAGGAGCCCCGAGTGAAGAGAGGTCACAGAATGTTATTTTCATGATAATTTTAATAATATTCCTTTTGCAAAATGAAGCTGAGAAACTAGAAATGCATAAATAGGCAATACACAGAGCCATGAAATGATCCCTTGTCACTACCAGTGTCCTATTCACACGTCAGCCTTTCCATGGGCAAAGCTGCTGCTCTTTGTCAATTTAAAACAAAGTGGAATTCCTTCTCCTTTCACATAAAAACTGGTAAAAAAGAAACTTAAAACGGCACTGTTAATGTCTGAGGAATTAAAAAAAACCCCAACCAGTTTGAGTTTGAAGTGTAACATTGAAGTAAAGAAGTGAGCTGGAAGTTACAAACACCTTCAGTCCCCTCATTTATTGCCAGAGAGGGAGAATCCCAAGGTACCCAGACCTGGTTCCCACAAAAGGAAACCAAATCCGCAGTGATTTGCATAAGAACTGCTGAGAGCATTTCTCAATTTGATATTGTGCTGAAGTATTTCTCTTTACCATCATGGTAAAGGGTGTACAATGTCACAGGAATTGCCATGCTGAGTACAAACCCCCAGGGATCTCCCATGGAATTGCTGGATCCACACAAATGATGGCAAATTGAGAGTCTGTCAACTCGAGCTCATCGCTTACAGCAACTCTTCAGCTTGGACAAGATCAGCATGAAGGCCAGAAATTCTATTTATTATTTCTAGTACTGACTTGTGTCAGTAAAGAAAACGACTTTTCAAGCTGTGACTCCTTGTGATTGCATGATTTCTAACCAGGAATGCTGGGATGGAGGGCAGGCACTGCTGAGGTGCCTCAGGGGTCAGTGAGGGAATTGGGAAATTGTTCCATTTTCACTTTTTGACCAGAAACCACTCAAGGCCAAACCCTGTGCAAGTGCTTTGTTCAATGGATGGACAGGCAACCCAAACTCAGACTGATTCCAATCTTTCTAGACATTTCCCTCACAAGCTGCTTCTGAAGAAAAGTTCTGAGAAATACTCTAAGAAAAATAAGACAGAACCTCAAAATGAATGCAATGTTAGAAATAGCATATATTACAAATCTTTTCTCGATAGGAACAATCAATAAGAATACATATTAGCTTAAAAACAGTTCAGCAAATGTTGCTGATCTGCGAGAAATCTCAATTCACTATTTACAAATAAGACAAAGTGAATACAGGAAATTTTACACATTTGGTAGTTAATAGGTTATTGTTTGCCGAGTGGTCTATTAGAAACTGATATTCAGGAAGACTGGAAAAACACCCCAACCAGTTATTACCTCTTCAGTCTATGCTTTAAGTACAGAAAACTAGAGAATGAATACTGGAGAGAACATTCTGCCTCGTCAGGGGGTCAGGGACAGATGACAACGCTGAGACTTCTGCCATGGATGCTATTCAAATGTTCTGGGAACAGGACTTGAATAAAAACACCTCCTCCTCCTGCAAGAGGTTGTAGCCACCAGCTTAGCCTTTCATCTGCCCAAAACTCACATTCCTGCACTTGCCAATTCAGAACAGTTTAACGATTTTTTTTTCTTTCTTTTTCCTTTTTTGCTCTACATAAAAATGGAGTAAAGAAAGCAAAATGCCAACGATCGGATCGACACAGAGATCGGTTATTCACAATGCTGCTTGGATGAGATGATCAGAGCAATGACCAGCACACACTTGAGTGGACACAGAGAGGGGATTTCAGGAGCTGTGCTCACACTTTACACCGAGGTGCAATGCAAGGTAGTCACTGAATTGCTCCAGTCCTGCAGAATGTGACACTACAGTCTTATCTGTCCATGGAACATCTCAAATATGCTTCTCTTCAACATTCCTGCACCTCTGGCTGTGAGACCAGGATGAGTGTGTCCCCTCCATCAGGAAAAGAAAGAATATAGCAAGTAATCAAGGAAAAAAAAAAAACCATACAAACCACCAAAAATTTACAATACAGTTTTTTTCCCCTTTTGATGCGAATGTTTTTCTGTACAAGTGTTTTTTTTGTTATCTAATACTGTTTAAAAAGCTATCAGCTTCTTCAAGATGGCCACTGTAGGCATGATAATATTCCAGGAACACTTAAATAACAGTTTTTACAATAAATTTTAGGTCCATATCATTAGATTACTTTATATGCACTGGTCTCTCATCTGATTTTAGGCGTTTTCTACGTGGTTGTATAAAATCTTCATCGGAGTCCTCAGTTATTTCACCATCATCCTCTTCCTGCTCAAATTCAGGCAAAGGCTGGAAGGTCCTGTCTGAGTAGATCTCTGTAAGTTTATCTTCAAAGTACAATGCAACTGCCTTCCCTGCCTGTGCTACTTCTGAATCAGCCTGTGGATGAGAGAAGACAGGAATATTCACCTGTTGGAAATGCACATCCCTTCACCAAGTGTGCATGGTCTGAAACGCTTACCTTCAAATTAATCTCTTGTGTTTCTGCATAAACTTGAACAACTTTCATCATCTAAAAAGGATACCAGAGTCAAAAAAAATGAAATTATAATCCTTCCTAAAGTTATGAGATCGCACAGGATTGGATGACTAAAGCCAGCCATAACAACAGCACAGTTTGTTATGGTTTGTTGTCTTTAGTTCCCAAACTCAGCAGGTTTAAAAACAGACTTAGGTGGTAAATAAACCTTCAACAGAACACACAACTTTTGTACAAGTGGCTCCCAGTCATTTCTCTACTCATGACTGCTTTCTCCACGATAAATCTGAGTTGCCTGGACATGACTGTGGGGAATTCCTTTGGAGGGAAGTGCTCCAGGAGATTTCTCTCCTGGGGATTACCCCACTTGGATTTTTTTTTTTTTCTTTTGGAAAGCATCTGGCCTGGAGGCACTCCACATGATGCTGCTGTGAGAGGTCAGAGTGACTCAACCTTTGCCATGAGCCAGGCAAGCTGAAACTCATCTTTACTTTTTAAAAAAAAAATTTTAAAAATCACCACATCCCTCAGTCCTTCCTCCCTTGTTTTACTCTGCTCTCCAAGAGCTGCAGCATGTTTTCCTCTACAGTGGATGCTCCATTAATTCCCCTGATTGAGAAGTTCAATAATTAAAGCTCCTCCCCTAATGCAGGGACAGGAAGGAGTCAGGGCTGTCAAAGTCCCAAATAGCTGTGAGCACTTCCAGCACCACTTCATTAACCCTGATTTTTCCTGGTGAGGATTTAATTGTAGCTCTGTGCAGTTCCTTCAGTTTATTCCTGCACAGGGCCAGAAATGCAGCCAAAACGCTGTTAAGATCAGGTTACACTTTACAGAGAAATACTGGCTGCTTTTGGCATTTCTAGGTCAGAAAAAAGCCATTCCCTGTGGTGCCTTTTGTCATCCTTGTTTTAAAGCACCTCAGAAATCAGGAACCCTCTCAGCTCTCACTCTGTTTCAGCACAATATCACCTTTTTTTTTAAATTCAGATTATTTTTTCCATTGCTCCACTAGCAGTAACACTCAGGTCATTTATCTCCCCAAGTCACATTTCACATGTAAGGTAAAAATATTTCATTCTCAGATGGGATCATTGCAAAATTAGTAAAAAATATGACCCCATACCCAACTTATCCACTGAAAACTGATTTCTGTGAGAGCTCAGCTACCCAGGAATTAAAGCAGGAAGGTTAATTAAAGCCCTAATGGGCACAAAGCTTTGCTGGATTCAGCCTGTGTGAGGCACTAAAACCACAATATCTTCACAAAGGCATTTCCCCTCAGTAGAGGACATTTCTCAATGGATTCTACCATGTTCCAGGAGTGTAAAACAATTACCTGGGCAGCTTGAGGCACTTTTAAGGAATTTTTGTTTGTCTTTATAGCACTTCCTGAGCACTTCTGCAATCAATTGGAGGCACAGTAACCAGGTCACCCTGCTCCTCACTCACAGACACCACTGAATGCATTTCACAAGTTCCCTCTGTTCTCCCAGTTTAGCTAAAAACAAGAAGAAATTCTGCAATTGCCCTGAGTTTTGTTTGGGTTTGAAGTCTCTGATTCAGCACCTGCTCCAAAATCAAAGTTACAGCTGGAAGCAGAGCCTTTCACTGGAGAAGCTGCACAACCAGGGTGAAATAAACCTTCATCTAAAACAAGAAAATGGTGTTCAGATTGGAAGTTAACATACTTCATTAAACCTTTCACAGTTCTTGAAGATCAACCGGACGTCAGCCACGAAGTCCTCGGGGGTCTGGTAGTGTTGGGAATGCTTCTTCTGCAGTTTCTTCTTCACTGTGGATAAATCCATTGGTTTCTTGATGATTTTATAGTAGTTTGGTATCTGTAAAAAAACCAGCAGTGATTTATCACTGGAATGGCTAGAAAGCTCACAGGTGAGTTTCTGCACTGTGGGTATCAATGCTTTAATCTCATCCCACACTGCAGGCATGCTCAGCAAAGGAGAATGATTTCCTTTCCTCAAACTGTTTAAAAAGTTCTTCATATGGAGTGACAGGACAAGGGGGATTGGCTTTAAATGGAAGGAGGGTAGATTTAGATGGGATATTGGGAAAGAATTCCTCTCTGTGAGGGTGGGCAGGCCCTGGCACAGGGTGCCCAGAGAAGCTGTGGCTGCCCCTGGATCCCTGGCAGTGTCCAAGGACAGGTTGGACAGAGCTTGGAGCAACCTGGGATAGTGGAAAGTGTCCCTGCCAGGGCAGGGGTGACACTGGATGGGCTTTAAGGTCCTTTCCAACCCAAACCCCTCTGGGATTCTTTCTAACCTTCAGCATCTATCACAGCACAGCAAAGCTTTTCATTATAGCTACTTCTCTTACAGCTGAAAACAGAAGAGTCAAAACAGTTTCTTTCCTCTTCATTCAAGTTTGTCCAAAAAGGAAAAAAAAAGCCCTCCTAAAACATTTTGAGTTTCATGGGTGTCCTGAGACATCTTGTTCCAATTCAATAACTGCTAATTGGAAGTATTTTTAAATATCTGTTTTTGAGACTGGGAGGGAAGCATCTGCCTGGAGAAGCTCCACAATCAGCAGCTTTCCCTCTCAGCCCCACCAAATGCTGGGTGGCTGCCAGAACTCTTTGACTGATCAAGGGAGACAAGGCTTCCACTAAAAGCAGTCAGTTCCTTCCCAAATTCAGCCTTTCAGGGCTGTTCTACCAAATATAACTCCCCAGCTGTTCTCCAGGACACTCACCGAGGCTGGGACAGGCTCCTGGAACTCAATGCTCAGCTCGTGGCAGTACAGGTAGAGCAGGAGACGCTCACATTTCTTATAAAGAAAGAAACAGCTTCAGATTAATATCCTTCATTTAGCCCTAGCCCAGGAATTCATACCTCCCTTCTTTGAACAGGCTTGTACTTTTACAGCTTTGTACTACAGAACTTCAATGCAATCCCCATAACTTGATTGGAAAAGGTGAAGCTCTTAGGAGGGCAGAGCTGAGAGGCACAGCCCCATTTACTGCTCACAACTTTCCTCTTTGTTTTCCCCCTCCTAACCAAAAGCCCAGGGCAGAAATCAAGCATGGAGAGACATGCTAATACCCAGAAAATTAAAAACTAAAATACCAGCTACAATCACTTTTACTGCTTCTGTCCAATCCCAGGTAACAGGAAAGGGCTGAGCTGCAGACTCTTCCCCACAAGACAAAATTGAACAATCTCAAAGCAAAGCCAGGGTGTTTCTATAAATTCCCTGTTGAAGTATTTTTCTTTGCTTTGCTTGTAGCTCCTTTGGGGGAATTTGATTTGATAATACTCTTAACACTACACAGAGGCTGATGGATAAAGCTAGAAATAATTGGGATTGTCAAGGTCATTCAAGAATGCACCTAAAAGCTGTCAGCAGCTCTCACAGAATGCACTCAAACACACCAAACTTACAGAACTATTTTATGGAGGTGACACCAATGCTAAATGCAATGGCCTGCTAATTAAGAATGTGTCAAGTGATGTATTTAACAGAATATGTGTTAATACTGAATTTTAGCCACTCAGTGATGACAATCCCAATGCACTGTGGCACTGCCATGGTCACCAACACCTGCAGATGTGGCCACAGCAGGAAAAACCTCAGTAATCCCTCTGGGTTGTTTTCCAAGAGCCATAACTACATTTATTTTGCTTCAGCCAAAGCAAAACCACCTCCAAACAGTGCAGGGGAGCTAATGTGAGAAAGCACTTTTCCCTGGGAAGCAAATTCCTGCAGGTTTCACACCCACCCTTTGGTCCACAGGACTCAAGCCTTGTGCTGTTTTCCCCTTCTTGCTGTGCTGGGAATTGTCACAATCATATTCTACTTCAGGTTTGCTCAGGTCTCTGCAGAATGTACATATCCACTCTCCACTAAAGAGAAAAACACAGTTATTCCAGACATCCAGGGATAAACTCTCATCAGTGATGACTACAAAGATCTTTTACTTACAATTCATTTCTAGTGAGGCAAAGACTTGCATACCCAAAGGTAAGGAATAACCCTTAATGCTCACAATAATTCTCCCAGCCAAGGCCATTTTTTCTGCCCTTGTGTGAGGTTTTAATACTTTATAACACCTTTCTCACCTCGCCTTAAACTGAACTTTTCACAACATAACCACACTCTGAGAGACTTTACATAAATAGATGAACAGAATGTGATTTTTTTATCAGATAAACACTGACAAGCTGCACACAAACCATTACTGGTCACAGTAATTCTGCCAGCCTTTTTTTCTGCCCTCTGTGATGTTTAATGCTTTATAACACCTTTCTCACCTTGCCTTAAACTGAACTTAACACAACAAAACCACACTCTGAGAGACTTTATATAAATAAATGAACAGAATGCGATTTTTTATCAGCTAAACACTGACCAGCTACACACAAACCGTTCAGGCAAGGCTGAGGAAATGTCCCACTTTTGTACCACAAGAAACCACCCAGAAAACAAGGCTGGTTTTGGAGGAAACCCCAGTTTGGGTTCTGTAAACCTCAGCCTGTGGGGATCGTGACAGCACTGCCGTACCTGGGGAAGCTGAGCAGGGTGGGGACGTGGCAGGTGAGGTGGAACACCTTGGGACACTTCTCACAGCACAGCAGGTCCCCCCCATTCTGGCACACAGCACACCAGTCCTCGTTGGGATCATCATCCTTGTTGTTGCCCTCTCCTCCCACTCGGGCTGAGCGATGCATGAGGCTCCTGACGGGAGATTTCCCGTTCACCAGGCTGTGCCCAGACTGCTTGCAGCTCTCACTCAGATCTGCTGGCTCTGTCTTCACGTGGTTTTCCAGGCTCCCCAAGGCTTCCAGCTCGCTCTCCAGGTGTAAGTTGGTGGACAGTGGTGGTGTCAGGCTGCTCTCGGGGCTGCTGAGCTGCAGTGGAAGGAGCACAAGGAAAATCAGAGGTGGTTTTATCACAGCATCTTTCTGCCTGTGCTGGGAATTCCAAAGCCTTCCACCATTCAGATGTACCACACTCATATCCCAAAATCCAGGGGATTAGGAAGAGCTAATTACTAGGAAGAGCTGAGGAATTATTAATTATTAGGAACAGCTGAGTTGCACACAGCATTGAAAACTGCTTTTTTCACAAGTCCCTCCTTTAAAGAACACATTCACTTCTTCTGATTTATAACATGATAAATGATATAACAAGCTAAACACACTGATAAGTTGTTAAAAACTTGTTAATGACAACTTCATTGTCATTAGGAAAATCCTCAAATCCACCACCCTGCTCCCTGTACACAATTACTGTTCCATCAAGCATAGCTGGGAAACCCTGAAAAATATTCACTTGCATGATTATTTTCCTTAGGCTTAGGTCCAAGAAGTTGTGACTGACAGGAGGATTTCTGAATTCTGATTTCTGCAATTACCTATGTGGGAATGTCTAGGAACTATCATCTTACAACTTTTATTAGTTAGGGATTAAAAGCAGCAAATACACTATATTACACTTCATTTTAACAGTTAAAGATAAAATTTACATGACAGACCACCCTGTGCCTGGCAGAGCACTGCCAGGGAGAAAATACCTCTTAGAATGAAACTTTGGAGTAAAGTTTTTTTTTTCCTTTCCAAATTCTTAAAATTTGGAGGATTTTAAGGAAAACCACAACACCCAGTGCACAAACTAACTTTACCATGCAAGCACTCCTTCTGCCATCCTCTGTTTTTTCCTGCTTTACTGTTCCTGAGAAGCTGCAGATCTCTTCCTCTGTGCCTGGCTCCTGCTTTACTTTCACCTGGTCAGCCTTGAAGCTCATGCCAGTTTTGTCAGCAGTTCTGCCTGAGGAGCCACAGCTGGAAAGACATAAATAAGAGGATAAATCATCAGGGCAAAGAAATTTAGGGAGCTCTTTCCCAAATGAAAGGCAAAGGGTGTCAGAATATTTACAAGACAGAGGAGAATGATAGTGAAGGAAAAAAATACATATAAATCTTCATGCAAGCATTCTTCCATACTGGGTCACACTTATGTCAAAGCACAATTTTTGCCAATTCTGGCTTGGAATCCTTCCTGTCTGATTATTTTTAGCCTGACAGTGTTAATGTGACACTCACCTTCCTCTGCTGCCTGTGCTGGAGGTGCTGGGGGGCCTCACAGGAGTGTGGGAGTTGGACAAACCTGCAAAGCAGCAGCACAGAAGTTGATTTGGTACAAATTTCCATTCTGCACTACAATGATTAGTGCTGAGTAACACCTGAAGTGCTGCTGGAATATCCTAATTTAATAAGTCACCTAACTCAGCTTTCTCTCAGCCATCTGATCACAACATCACATTAAATAAAAAAGTGACAACACGCAGTTCTTAGAGTCTCAGTAATTATTTCACCTAATCCAAACAGTGCTAATTCAGCCCCCTATGTCCTCAAATTTGATGCACTGACAGCCACTAATAAAGTAAAAAAAGCAGCCTCTGCATGGTTTGCATGCAGGTTTTGAGAAACACAGAAAATCCCACAGCTGGGGAACGAAACATTCATTCACAGAATCCTATAGGTCTTGCTGAGAAGACCAAGAGAAATAGATGAAATTCCAGATTAGTCTTAGTTGGAAGGACCTTAAAGCTCATCCAGTGCCACTCCTGCCATGGCAGGAACACCTTCCACTATCCCAGGTTGCTCCAAGCCCTGTCCAGCCTGGCCTTGGACACTTCCAGGGATGGGACAGCCACAGCTTCTCTGGGCACCCTGTGCCAGGGCCTGCCCACCCTCACAGGGAGAATTTCCTCCTATTGACTGAAATCATCTTCTTACTTACAGATATTTTCAACATTTAAATAACTCAGTATTAGATACTGGTGACTTAATTTGTTCACGTGCATAAGAAAAGCTCTATCATTAAATAGTGACACTCAGAAATAAAATAAAATAAAATAAAGTAAAATAAAATAAAATAAAATAACAGAATGACCCTGATATTTTCTCTACATTATCTGGAACGCTGCACCCATTGCTGGCAGTTTGTTGCTATAAAGACATTTCTGAAGGAGGGTAAAATCTCAACTTACAGAAGAACCTATTTCTGAGCAAAACAAATTTCAAGTAAAACATCACTTCCCTTCTGGCAGGAAACAGCAGGCAATTCTACTTAAATACCAGAAATACCCATCCCTTCCTGGAATCCCTAGAAAAACCCCTCAGATTTACCTGATGACCCTGGAGACAGAGCTGAAGGTCCTGGGGAAGGATTCATGGTGCTTGTAGGCTGTGGGGGGAGGTGGCTGCCTGTGATGTATCTACTTAGCAGATTATCTAAACTACTGGAACCAGCATCTTCCAGCTGAGAAGGAAAAACAAAAATGTGAATCAGAGAGGTCAGATTCAACTTTTTTAACAGCTCTACACCTTTAAACTGTGATCAGTATGTTTACTGGAATTGTTCAGGACATCAGCAAGTATTTTTATCAGTTTCATGCAGAGATGGGGCTTTCAAATCAGAAATTTAAAGTAAGGTTTTTTCAAAAGCTCCTAAATGTGAGTTCTTCCAGCATGGTCCAGGGCTGCACTTCCTCAAGGTCACTGCAAACTGTCTGCTGCTGAGCTGCTCAGAGTGTTGGTCACACATGGTGTCAGTCATGAACTACCACATTACTGAGGTTGCAACAGTTATTCCACAATTAAGATACTAAGGGAAAACATAATCCCTTAATATCCTGTCTTTCCTTAAGTGGTGGGAAATCTCCCACTCCCTTTGCACACAGATTTTAGTACCTGTTAAGCCCAAGGCAATCAGAACCCTGTTGCTGTAACTGCAATAATGTGTTTGAAAGATACTGACTTCCAAGTGGGTTTTAATGACTGTGCCAGCAGCCTGAAGGACTAACACCTCCTATCCACTAAATCCAATTAAAATCCATGGCAGCTATTACATGAACAGGTTTGAAAAAATAAAAGAGTATCTGAATAGAACTCAGCATTTTCAGTGCACCTGGAAGTTGTATGTTAATGCTTTGGACTATCCCACCAATAAATTGTGCTTTTCACCTCCCCAGATGAGCTCAACTTCAAAAATCCACCTCAGCTTGTGTCCCCTCTCTGTGGGACAGTGGGACATCTTCCCTCTGTGCTTTCTGCTCCTTCTAGGAACATCAGAGAGAAGGTTCAAGCAACTTTAACCCTGAAATTACTATTTTGAGTGCCCCATTCAGGGCACTCAAGATACATCACTATAAGCTATTCTGCTGATAGTTTATACTGAATTTATGTTTTATGTTTATTATGTTTGTACTGAATTTATATTTTAATGTTTATTCCACAACCCCTAAAATGGTCTTGTGGAATAAAGGAAGTGGAGACAGCACTTGGGTTTAAATGAAATCTCAATTTTACTACAGGACGTGTTAAATACTGATAAATGTGAAGGTTAATAGGTGGAGCAGGTCAGCCCTATATGGAGAAAAGAGCTGCATGCCTAAGAGAAGGGCTGAAGATTTAAATCCTACAATTTCAATGATAATTACACCATTCCACAGAGAAGCAGTGGTATATAAAATAAAAAATCCAGAGCAGGGGAAGCACTAGATCGCTGCAGCCCCAGCCCCACTGATCTGGATAAAATAAAATAAAATAAATTACACCGCGCCACAGAGAAGCAGTGGTATATAAAATAAATATAAAATATAAAATAATATAAAATACAAAACCCCAGAGTAGGGGAAGCACTAGATTGCTGCAGCCCCAACCCCACTCACCTGGATAAAATAAAATAAATTACACCACACCACAGAGAAGCAGTGGTATATAAAACATAAAATATAAAATATAAAATATAACATATAAAATATAACATATAAAATATAAAATAAATAAAAAACCACAGAGGGGGGAACCCCCCACCAACCCCCCCCCCCCCCTACTGGAAAATAAATTACACCCCACCCCAGAAGGCGGTATATAAAATATAAAATAATATAAAATATAAAATAATATAAAATATAAAATACAAAACCCCAGAGTAGGGGAAGCACCAGATTAGTGCAGCCCCAACCCCACTCACCTGGATAAAATAAAATAAATTACACCGCACCACAGAGAAGCAGTGGTATATAAAATATAAAATAATATAAAATATAAAACATAAAATATAAAATACAAAACCCCAGGGCAGGGGAAGCAGCAGCTGAGAGCAGCCCCAGCCCCACTGACCTGGATGGGGGGGATGTCCGGCAGCGAGGGCAGGTTCTCCGGGTTGGTGACGGACGGGATGAGCTCGATGGCCGACACGGAGGGGCTGGTGGGGCCGCGGTTGGCGCTGGCCATGCTGGCCGTGGTGGGGCTGGTGGGGTTGATGGTGGTGTTGTGCACGGAGACCACCGGGAAGGGCCCTGCGTGGCCAGGGTTGGAGTGCTGGGGAGACAGGGGACAGCGGGCTGTGTCACCGGGTCACCGCAGGGACACCGCTGAGACCTCAACCCAACCGGGGCAAACACGAAATCACAGCTAGCACAGCTTCTGGCAGCACTGAGTGCACAGAGCTCTGAGCCTTCTCCACTTGCAGAGGGAAAAATACTTGATGTGGCTAGGTTTTAAATAGACAGCACTTCTGCCACCAAATTGTTTTCATATATAGTTCTACTTTCTTAATTTTTCTTAATTTCTTTATTTCCTCCAAAGACAACTTTAGAGTTTACATTTCTACCCGTTTTCTTTTTTTTTTTTTTTAAGGATAAAAGTAACTGTTTCAAGCAATATAAAGTCACTTTTGGTATTTCAGTCACGTTAACATTCATTGCCAAGGATTTTATTCTTAATGGCATGCAGAGCTCTGCACCAATGCTTCAGGTGTGAATTTAAAAACACTTCAGAAGTTGATTTAATCAAAACCCCTCGACTACATCACTTTGAACTTCACTATTCTCTAATAAACCTCTGAATGTTCTTTTCAGCTGAATGCCACTGAAAAGTGCAAAAGGCACATTTTCCTTCCCAGAACTAAACTGCAACACAAACAGGAGGTTTCATTTTCACCCTTAAGGTTTGAATTTCCTTACGTTCAGCAAAACTCTCACAGCAATGCAACATGGAATAGAAGCATATAAATGTGTGTAGCTGTGAGCTACAGGGGGACAGATAAACACATTTACAGCTGGAGGTACCATCTACTGGAATGAAATCTGGCACAATGGCACAAATGAAGCGTGTACACAGGATATACTTGTCTTTGAAGGTGAGGTTGCATCATGGAGTATTGAGGTCCATTGTGGCGTGGGATTCCTGGAATACGAGCAGCATTCTGAGCCATTCTCATCTGATGTGCTTGGAAAGCCCCACAGTTCATGTTACCCCTCTGCATGGTCTGCATGCTGATCAACCTGGGAGGCTGCAAGGGTTTGTGTTTTTTAAAATTTTTGCTTTGAACATGGAGAAAAGAAGCCCATCTCTTTCCACAGCAGTACTAACATAACATCAAGCAAAGCCAACAGCTGTCCCACTAAAGCATCTCAAATCTCAAATGATTTTAGTTTATAAATTGCTCTGTAAGTTTAGATTTGATAGGGCAATTTTAAATCTGGGTGAAATGAGGTGAAATAAGAACACAGAAGGGACTCACCTGCTGCTGCAGGACTTGAGGGCTGCTCTGCCTGGGCACTGATGCAGATGGCTGGGCCATCCTCATCTGCTGCAGCTGCTGGTGCTTTTGGGCGTAAACCTGCTGCTGCATGTGCTGCAGTCGAAGCTGGGCCAGGTTGATTTGTCCTGGAGCTTTGTTGATGTGGTTTGTCCCTGGAGGAGTTTGCCCAACCACTACATTGGGAGTGTAACTAGGGGTTGGTTTATTTTCAATGACCAGGTTACCTAAAAAAAACCCGAAATAACCAATTAACAATTAGATTTCATCATCATCCAAATAAAGAATATTTAGGTGTTTCCAATGCACTTTCCTCAAGCACAATAACAAAGCAATTTAAGCTTGAAATTTTGTTTTTAAGTTTTCGAGAACTACACCTGAGAAAAGGAAAAAGAGAACTCAGACCACAAGAAATGGCAAAATTACATGATCTGTGAGGGAAGAGTGGAAGAACTGGAATTGCACAGCCTAAAAGCCACAACAGACAGCAATTACTTCTCTGCATTCTCAACAAATGGAGAAGATGAGAAATAAAAATAAACACATTGAGCATAAAGTTTCTGTACCTAAGGAAGCAAAGCCTGGGAAGAGATATTTGGGGGACAGTGGGGAGTCCCACCACTGAGTGGCTCAGAACAGGTTGGACAAACAGACACAAAACACTGCCAGAAGCAGATCCTGCCTTGCTTCAATGTCATGGACCACACTGCCTCTCTAGATAACTCCTGTCCTGTTTTTATGTGGAAAAGGCAAAATATTGATTTTTGACCGTGACTCTGCACTCATTGGAATCTGCACAACTCTTTCTATTAAGGTTGGCAGTTTCCTTTCTGTTTCCTGTCTGCCCCAGGGAATGAACCTGCTTGACTGAAGATAGGAACACCCCAACCTGGACGGTGGACTCAGAGCAACAAGTGAGTACACACAAAAGCTGGTGCTTTTATCAGATCTTCTATTAGGTTTTCACCCAACAGAAAAGTTCACAAGCAGGTGTTAACAGCAACCTCTGTCTCACTGTGCTCTCCCCTCTTCGCTAATTCCAAACTTTTATTTGCAAACTCTAAGTGACTATATTTAATATACTGGAAATAGCACAGGGTGCCCAGAGAAGCTGTGGCTGCCCCTGGATCCCTGGAAGTGTCCAAGGCCAGGCTGGATGGGGCTTGGAGCAGCCTGGGATGGTGGAAGGGAGTTGGAATGAGATGAGTTTTAAGGTTCTTTCCCCCACAAACCATTCTGTGATTCTGTGATTAGGGCCATTCCCTGAACCATTCCCACTGGAAAACAATATCCATTTAGAGACAGCTTTGCCAATACAAAGCACAGAGCAGAGAAGGAGGATAATCAGGACTGGATGGGTTATGTCAAGAGGGTTTTGGTCTCCTGCATTAAGAGATGTATTGCACTGCACTCACTCCTGTTGGATGAACACCCCCAATTCAACAGATTTTGCCAGGAACCCAGAATGAACCCAAGCAGTTTTCTCACCCAAATTGACGACGTTCTTAGCCCAGAAGGTGGGGTCACAATGGAAGCGGATGGCTCCGTTGGCAGCAGGGACAGGATCACAGCGCGCCTTCAGAATGTGCCGCAGCTGGAATGTTATCTGGGGCAAAGCACAAACACACTGCTGCTGACACAGACATCAACTGGGAGAAATGAGAGGGGTGTGTTTGCCCACAGTTTAGACCACGAAATACCAACAAGCACTGGCAGCAGCAAGTTTGGTTCACAGCCTGGAAAATCCACCAGGAGAATCAACTTCTTTCCTCTGAGGATTAGAGCAGCACTGTTACTGTTACACCACAACACTGCTGCACTGTTTCACCTCAAGTGAAACACTGAGGTGCCTGTACAGAGTTTGACCCCATTCCTTCAGGACTAATGCTCCTAAACCCTCATGGTAAGGAGTGAATTGTTTCACAACTGTTTGGCTCTGTTGTAAGATCTGAAATCAAAGACATGGTGCCATAATTGGCCATAATGGGCCACGGTGGTGGTGATGAAGGACCCACGTGGCAGAACTGGGTGGATCCTTTTGGTTACCAACATTTGACCTCATTTGTGTCTTAATCTCACTCTGGGTATAGCTGAATCCCCCTGCCCCTCTGTGTTGGCTTAGGACACACTCCAGTGACAGGAAAGATGGGTGCTAATGACTTTAGAAACAACTTGATGGGAGAAGGTCTTCAGGAGAAATGCGGGTTAATATTTTTTGACTGCTTTCTCTCCTTGATGGACACTTGCTTTTCAAAGCATGGGTTTCCCACACACCAGACTGGGGCACAAATGTGGTGTCAGAATGATGGTGTACAGTAACAGTGGTGAGCACACCTCTGGCCCTGCAGGTGAACTAGCTGCACATGCAGAACTGGGTGTATTTATGCCAATACAAGTGAATTAGCATTTTGGTTACCAACACTTGACTTTGTGTCTTATCTCACTCTGGGAGATATTGGGAATTGTCCACTCTCCAGACACAGGGACTAGGACAGAGCTGCTTAGCCAAATCTGTGCAGCCACAGCAGGAGTGGCACTGAGGGTACTTTGTTCAGCTGGAGCAGCCTGAGCTCAGAGCTCACTGGGGGCTGCAGCTCTGATCTCTGCTCTCTGGGACAGGGACAGGAGCCAGGGAAGGGCTGGAGCTGTGCCAGGGAGGGTTAGGATGGATATCAGGGGAAGGTTCTTCCCCCAGAGGGTGCTGGGCACTGCCCAGGCTCCCCAAGGAATGGGGGAGCAGCACTGAGGCTGCCAGAGCTCCAGGAGAGTTTGGCCAGCACTGCCAGGGATGGACAGGGTGGGATTGCTGGGTGTCTGTGCAGGGCAGAGGTTGCACTGGATGATCCCTGTGGACAATCCCTTCTATCTCAGGATATTCCACAGTTCCCAGCCCAGGATCCCTCACCAGCCGTTTGCTGTAGAGCAGGGCAGTGCTGCTGCCGCTGGCGATTGCCCAATTAGTGAAGTTCATCACGTGCTTCACTTGCCGGGACAGCCCAGTGATGTCATTCTGCTGCTGGATCAACTTCATCTGCCTCTCCTTGGTTACATTCTGGGAAGAAACAGAAACTTTATTACCATGGGGCTTTCAGATTTAGGAGGAAAATGCAATTTTCAGGTTTTGGATCAAGAGGAAAATGTCCCAGGAAAATTTTAGCAAATGCTAGGTAAACAAGAAAAGATGAAACTCATGTTATTTTGAATTATTTCTTTTACTCATGATCACGTTGCTCTTTTCTTCCAGGAACATTCAATTTCCTTGCCACATAATTGTTCCTTACCAGAAAAAATCTATTATTATTCACTTGATCCTAAATTTTTCATGTCATGGCAGACTGGTCATATGCACTGAACTAACTTCTTACAATGGATTTCATCTCTTCAGATAAAACAGGTAATATTAAGTTAAATTTTCATGGATTTTAATAAAAGCCTGAACGCAGTTATTATTCATAATGGAATAATAACATCCTTTCATCTGGAAAGGATGCTTGTACTCATTGTCTCCTTTATTATGCTGTATTATACAACCTTAAATACCAGCATGACACCTTCATGTACAAATACATGAGGCTGCTCTGTCTGTTCTTACAAGAACCCGAAAAAGCTATTTGAGGGAATTATTAAATTATAAACACCTTAGAATTATGTTATAACACAAAAACGTGGCAAACAGAACATGAAAAGAAGATTTTCAGACAGTTCTTTATGTCTACCTCAAGGTGCTGTAGGAGAGATTTTCCCTTTTTATTGATTTCATTGATGAGGGTGAATATAGCCACTTTGATTTCCTGTTCTACTCGCTTGTTGGTTTCATTTACTTCTTTTATCCTAAAAATATAACAAAAACCAAAAACAATGGATTGTCAGTCACTTTACACTTCACTGCCAAATGCAAATTCACTACTTCTTTTACTTCAA
The DNA here is from genome assembly GCA_024500445.1 of Entomyzon cyanotis. Taxonomy (NCBI): domain Eukaryota; kingdom Metazoa; phylum Chordata; class Aves; order Passeriformes; family Meliphagidae; genus Entomyzon; species Entomyzon cyanotis. The sequence goes on along the minus strand of JAKEPQ010000908.1, from coordinate 2,576,408 downwards.
ATAATATAAAACAGTCCTTGTGGTTTATACACTTTATATAGAAATACCCAGCTACACCCACATGTGTGTCTATATATACACTTAAATATTTATCTCCATATCGTGTGTCTCTCACTATGAAAAATTTATACCTGATGCTTTAAACTTATTATCTAGAAAAGAAATCAACCCAAATTTCAGATTAATTCCTCCCTTGTAACATAAATGGTGCTACATACCTGTAATGAATACACAATAAAGAGATCAACATTTCACTAATGATTTGCCTGACATTAGCCTAGATTATTCTCTCGTGCTTTACTACTGCTGCCTGTCAGATTTTTATACCCTCTTCATCACTGCCAGTTTTCCTCCCTTTTAGTGTATTTTCAGCTCCTTCAGGCTCAAACCAATTATCCCAAGCTCAGTCCACCAAATCTGAAATGCAGCATTTCCTAAACTCATGCAGATTCTGGGTTTATGTGATCTTACACTGCTTTAATCTAACATCAACATCACCCTGCAGCACAATTCTTTGCCATCAGCCAGTGTAAAGACTTAAATTGTCCTTTCTAAAAGAGCTTTTTTGCTGCAGATCAAATTCCTGCACTTGTGCTGTCCCTGAGCCACAGGAGCATCACTGCCTGCGATGATGAACTCCATTTTTGGGTGCCCTTCAAGGCACTTTGGACACGTGGCTTTTCAGGACAGCACAACCTGGTCTCCTGCTCCAAAAACCACCCAACCAACCCTTCATTAAGTCCATGGAATCCACCCTTGGCTTTGGCACCCAACAATTATTCCAGCAGAGCTGCTCCTTCAACACTTTTACACTCCACGATCACATATGATGGCAATTTTGTACCAACTGCCAACACTGACAGTGAGATTGTCGTACCTCTTTTTTTTCCCATTCCCTGAGATTTTTAGGATAACAGATTTAATGTCCTGCACATCAACAAAGTCATGGAATGAACAGTCAGAGTAAACTGGTTGTCTCACCTACACCTGCCATTTGGCTGAGTAGGAAATCAAGATCTTTACACAACTCAATTCCAAGCTGCAGAAATCCACTGAGTTCTGTGGAATTCAGAAACTCTTGGGCAAAAAATCCCCACCATTACAATGTGTTACTCATACATGCATCACCCATTCCTGGCCTGGAATTCCTATCAGAGAATATTTTGTGACATCGCTTGAGCTTTCAGTTTAATTATTTCTGTGATTATTGTGACTCTTCTCCTGTCTCTTCAATACATAGAAATTCTATAATTCTATGCTTCACAATGGTGTCATGTTTTGGGACCTTTCAAACACTTCCATGCCAAATCAGCACATGAAAATATCAATTTTCCTTGCTTCCCTCCTCACACATTTGCCTCTGTCATGTTTTTCTCCCCTTACACTGCTTTTTTTTTTATTTTTCGATGTAGATGGCACCCCAAGGAGTTAAAAATCTGCATCAGAACTTCTCTTTCTCTCTGCGCAGCACATCCTCCTGCCCTCGTACTTTCCACCCCCGGCTGATGTGTCATTTTGCAAATGACCTGAGAGCTGCAGAAAGCTCACAAAACCACTGAGAGTCAGGGTGGAATTCCCTGAGCTGCAGCACAACCACGTCACCCAAGGGGGTGAAAAGCCAGCAGAGATCACGTGCTCCCTCTGCCTCCAAATTCAGTATTTAATGTGATGTTGAATTTCAGGTAACCTGGAAATCTTAAGTGAAGCCACCTAATAAAAACCCCAATCAAAACCCCACAAGCAACCACAATTTCCTATTCAAATTCACACCAAATTCTTGTTAAGCAGTTATCAGAGACCTTTGTACAAAAGACAAAAATATTTTAGTATTTCAAACCTTCTGTCACCTAGAGCTAACTTAGCAGAAACTACAGGATAGATTTCCTTGCCTTTTTTATTCCTTCTTTTTATTCCTTTTTCTTCCCCATCCCCAAAGTGTAAGAAATGTCACATTTTTGGTTCTACTCAAAGTTGCCCCAAAAGACATAACCTTGGAACAGTTTCCAAAATGCACAATCTTGTAAGGGGAAAAAAAAACCATTATGAAAAGTAATTAACATATAGAATGAACTCCAAAGCGTTATTTTAGCCCAATCATTCATCTTACTGTGATTAAATAAAAAGGCAGTGTCACAGCTGAACATTTCAGGGAACTCACCTATTTTGAACTTGGGCAGCTGCAAAATTTACATAATTCTTCTTCTCAAGAAGTTTGGCCAGCAGGTTCTCAATTGCCCCCTTCTGGTTCTGAAAAGCTTCTTCCAGGAATTGGTACCTTTTCAAGAGAAAACACAGATTACCCAGGAGCAGTGGGCTGGAACTCAGAGCTCCCAGTTCAGGTGTAAATCCATGAAATTTTGAAGAAATATGACAAAAAACACTGAGAAAAACCAGACTGCGTATTCTGATCAGTGTGCAAAGTGTTTAAGTGCTGATAAAGTCCTTTTGCTGCTGTCCAGGAGACTGAACCTCTGTGGGAAATTTATCAATTCCAAACCTCTGTGGGAAATTTATCAATTCCAAACCTCTGTGGGATATTTATCAATTCCAACCACACTGCCTTGTTTCCCAGATTAGCAGGCTCTGAACAGCTCCAGGAGAAACCAGGAACCCCAAAGTAAAATGCACCAACAGCTCAAACACACAATAAAGAATACCAAAAAAACCCACTCTAAATTATCCCAAATTTCCCATTTTTCAGCTGAGATTATACTGCTCATTTTGACTGCATTAGTTCAAGCTGAAGAAAATTTTCCTATTAAAAAACCAAAGTTTTTTCCACCTCTGGTACTTCCAAGTGGAGAACATTCCCTTCCAAGCTCAACTACACAGCTGCTATCAAAGGCACTTCCATTACCTCATCTAAGATGAGGGAAAATAACAGCATTAGGTGCATTTTTCTATCCTATTGGAATTAACAATGCAACAGAAGCAAAATGCCTCTCTGAAAATGGCAAAGGGGAATTAATGCAGCTCCACGAATTTCCATGTTTTCTGCTCAAAATCCAGGATTCCTACCAGTCACTTGCTAAGTCTTGTCTTTGAAATAAATAAACTTCATGCTTCTGAAATATAATTTGTTAACAACAGGGAAAACTTAGGGTCTCAGAACACCTTGGCAATGTTTTCCCAACATTCAAATGGGCAGAAAATTCCTACAATTAATGAAGAATCTTACATTTGGAGCAACTTCCACCATCTCCCAAAGAAAATGAAAAAGAAAGTAATGTTGTCTTCTGTCACCATCCAGAACATTACAGTCCAACAGGAAAAGACTGTCTGGATTGTCAGCAAACTTACAGCAACACTGTTTGTTTTATTTAAATGACTCACAATCATGTTAACAGGGGCTCAGACAAAGAGCACCATTCACAACAAAAACAACTCCTGTTAATTCAGTTTGGAGCAGCAACAGACAAGTCTGAACTCCGAGAGTTTGGATTCCTCAAGTGTTGGAGTTTTGCTGTTTCTAAGAACAGTCTGGAGCTCTTGCAGACAGACAGACAGCAGCAGCAGATTTTAGATACTATAACACAAAAAAAGTAGCATTCCTAAAGCCCAAATACAAAATGTGAAATGTCTGGGAGCTGTTGATTTTCTGAAATTATTTTCCTTAAGTTCAAAATCATATTTCCATTTGAAGGAGAAATTAAAAACCTACATCCAGCTTGTACAGCTAAAATGTTGCTGTAGCTCCTGCTACAGCCAAAATACTTTATTTATTTAATATTGCACTTCCAGCTTCCCAAGTGTGTGAGCTGAAAATTAGGGGAATCCCAAATTAGAGGGATTGCACAACATTAGGCTGTTAAAAGAATTGTCAGCTTTCTAGAGAATCCCCAGCAATTCCTGCCCATGGCAGGGGGTGGAACTGGATGATCTTTATGGTCTCTTCCAACCCAAACCAGTCTGGAATTCTGTGACTGAAACTCTGAACACTGAACCATGGTGCTGCTGAAATGGTGATTCACCCTCCTTTGGGGCAAACTATTAGGATTTCAGGTAAGAAGACACCAGGGGATTAAAATCAATTCTTTTCCCACTTGGCATTATTCTCCTCCATAAAACCTCAGCTGTACTTCAGGCAGACAAAGCAGTGCCTTAACCACCTGTAACTCACACCTGCACACAGAACCACATGGAAAGACTATTCTGCAAAAAAAAAAAAAAGCACTTTAATAGCAATGAATTCTCCTTCTGGAAGAGCACAGGTAAGCAGAACAAGATCCATCTGTTAATCCATTAGCAACATGCACAAAACAGATGCAAAGAAACAACTAGAACAAGTTAGTGAAATATCCCAGGAGAGCACTCTTGGTGACAAGGGTGTCATCCAGGATATTTATGATCAAGCCTATGAAAGAATAGAGCAGGAATAGCTGAGGTTGTTAATATTTTAATACTACTGATTTCAAAAGTAAAGTTCTCCATGGGCTGCTGTTGCAGTCTGAGAATAATCATTGCTTGGAGAAAAACAACACTAAATTCAATATTGCACCTTTACAGAGAAGAGTTATTTGCAGCCTGACAAGGAAAAGCAGTTGGTGCAGTGGTTGATAAATATGTATTATCCCCAGATCCTCTATTGGAACACTGAAAAATATTTGTTCAGACATTCAAATAACTATATGACAGAGCTGCTAGAGAGCAGAAAGTTTGAGTGTATCTTGAAGAGGTTCTAACTCTTTTTCTAGCAGATATAAACCCAGCATTTCTTTCTACCAGGAATGAGGCAACTTTCAATCAACTAAAACCAAACCCTTTTTCCCCTCTGCACTAGAAGAATATATTAATATAAGAGGCAAAATTTAGACTTTCCTTTACAAAATTCCCCTTAAGACTGTTGCACAATCAAATATGCCCTTTCAAAAAATTACCTCACCCATGACTCACTGTATCACTTTTGCTTCTTTTACAGCACCAGGTGTTCAGGGCTGCAGGAAATCCCATCCAAGTCCTGAACAGAGTGACAGCACTGGGAACTGCCAGGCAAATTAACACCTGAATCACACCAAACCTCCTCAGCCCATGGTTGCTTAAATCTGATCTTAAGAGACTTAGCTCAACCAACTGCTGAAGTTTCCATCACTCCACACAGCTTCTCCTTTGCTTGGTTTGATGGTTTCAGTCCAACAAAAGAGTAAATGCAGCAGGATTTACAACACAGCTGGTTGACATCAATGCCATTTCATCCTCTGAGACAGCAGAGTTCAGGAGTTAAGAGATGGGAATATTTGTACCTGTGTTCTTTGTGTTCCAGTAACTGACAGTCTCTGCATGTCAGCCTGTCACAGGTTTCACAGAAAAGTTTTAACTGCTCTTGTTTGTGGACAGGGCAGAAAACAGGACGTTGACCAGATGCTCCCACGGCCTCTGTTTTCAAAAATAAACCATTTGTGCATTTTACAATAAAATTTAGACAATGTGAAGAGCAAAACAACAAACTTCCAGGCTAAGTAACAACCAAGGCACCTTCACCTCTGTTCTCAGGCTGAAGTTACTCAGCTGTAACTCTGTTCTCAGGCTGAGAATACATCAGGTCAGTGGTTGCACTTGATGATCTCAGAGATCTTTCCCAACCTTAATGATTCTGTGATTCACAGTGCCAGTGGTTAATAGTTGTTTTCAGTTTGTTCATTCAAGGAGAAGGAGGAATTCCTCTCCTCTCACAAACGCCCTAAGACTTTACAGAAACACCAGCACAGTGTAATGTGTTTATAAAGATTTAATTCCATACAATTCCACCTCTGACCCACTGAAGGATGGGTCAAACCTTTTTACTTTTTACCCCATGGGTTTTCTAACCCTTCAAACCCTTCCACACCTCATTTAGTCAAACCCAACTCAAGTAGGAACTGCAAAGCAAATGTTGCCTTTATTAAGCATTACTTGAACTCCTCCTAATATACCTAATACCTCCTACTTAAATTCTCCACTTGAGCAAATAACAAATAATGTCAAAAAACAGTTCTGGGTTTGCTAAAAAAAAGTGCTGCATGGTGTTCTGAAGATATTTTGAGCTTAGCAAAGAGGAAAGCAGCCTTTGGAAGATACAGCAGGTAGGGTTTGAAACATGAATGTTTTCCTCACTCTGCCATGTTTCTGAAGTTGGTTATGTCATGCAAGTTATTGTGAAGAAAGAGCTGATGAACCTACAGCTGCCACTCAGTGAGAGAAATTTAAAGTCTCCAGGGCACATCTTTGAATCCAAGAAGAAAAAAAAAACATTGACCAGCCCTTCCCCACAATCCCAAAAAATAACATTTCTGACAGAAAGTTTATTTTGTTGGAAGTCATTTTTCAGCCCCTTCCCAGCAGGTTATCAAAGGGGAAGCTGAGCTGGAATATCACACTGAGAGTCACAATTTAGCACTCCTTGTAAAAACATCAGTAATTCTTTCTTGGGCCCTATAATTTGATTGAAATTAAGGGCTTCTCATCTATGAGGCTTAATACATTTACTCTTAAATGAGTAATATTTCTTATTAAAAATATTCTTTAAGACAGAAAGAGAAACCTCTCCAAAATGAGGTTTATTTGACAGAGCAAATGAAATTAGATCCCTGTCTAAAAGAATTAAGCTCAACAGAAAACTTTTTAACTGCTAAAGTTTTCAGAAAGAAAAGTAGTGTTTGTTCCTTTGAAAGGATACAACAAAGCAATTTTGAAGATCTTAATTAATTTTAAATGAACTGAAATGAGAGCAAAGTGTTGAGATCTCTCTTCCTCCATATGATCATTCTACATTCAGATTGTGGAGAAGCCACAGGTATTTAAATTAGAACTTTTAACCCATTTCCAAATAAAATTTTCTAAGCTAAAATCCAGATACCCTGGACCTGTTTGGAGAACATTTTCCACATTACCTCTATAGGCTGCAAAGGATAAAATCCCAATACCTTGGACCTGTTCTGAGATTTTCCACATTACCTCAACAGACTACAAATGATCTGTGATCAAACAATAGTTTAAGAAATTACTTCTAATAAGGCTGCACATCTAACTAAACCCTAAACACATTTCACATGTTAAATTTTGCCAACTGAGAGATTAAAGCTAAAATAGACTCAAATTCTACATTTGCTCAGTTATCAATACAACAGTGAAATCATATATTGAAGGTAACTATAAACTTACATGCACAGAGAGAACTATAATTGCTCCTCATAACAAAATACAGTAAAATGTGTAATTTAATTTCCTTGGACAATGGATAAGATTATCAGTATGTCAATATGCTAATCAATAAGATTCTCAATATGCTGTCCAGATTCCAACCCCTCCATTTAATTACTTGTTCTATTAAATGGAAGGATCATTAGGAATGGTTCTAAATCCCTTCCAAAGGCATTGGACATCAAACAGCATGAAGCATCACTGTTTTAAATTTAGTTTCCCCCCTATTTTTAGAGCTACTAATTTTGCACTGGTAACTTTTTACTGAACTTTTCCCAAATCCTGGGGGAAAAACACCCATCTGGTTGTTACCTCCACCACCCTCCCTCTATCTTTTAACAGAACAATTTCTCATAATAAAGAGAAAAGGCTCTTAGAACAAGCAGGACAAGTGAAACCCAACACTCACCTGAAGACACATCCTCTTTTTTCCTGATCATATGATCTTTAGTAAACTTGACTCTCTGGTGAGCTTCTATGCAGGTCTTGCACAGCCACTCCCCACACTCCACACAGAACCCCACAGCACTGGCATTGTCCTCGCAGCTGGTACAGACCTGGGGACAAAACACACCAGGGTTGGCCTGGGGACACTGGCAGGCCAGGGAGGGAAGGTTTGGGGCTGGCAGGATGGTCCTTACCTGCTCTGACTTCTCGTCAGAGCTGCTGGGGCTCTCGGAGGTGTCCTTCACAAAGTAGTTGTCCACCAGGTCGATCTGCCGGCACTCCTGGCGGCAGATGGGGCAGCGAATCACCCCCACTGAAAAATATAGCACAGGTTAGGGTACAGAGCCCCAAATCAGCTCACCCCCACTGAAAAATATAGCACAGGTTAGGGTGAGAATCCCAAATCAGCTCACCCCCACTGAAAAATATAGCATAGGTTAGGGTAAAAAACCCAAATCAGCTCATACCCACTGCAAAACAGCACAGATTAGGGTAAGAACCCCTAAATCAGCTCAGCCCCACTGTGAAACAGCACAGGTTAGGGTAAAAAACCCAAAATCAGCTCAGCCCCACTGCAAAATACAGCATAGCTTAGGGTAAGAACCCAAAATCACCTCATACCCACTGTAAACAGAGCACAGCTTAGGGTAAGAACCCCTAAATCAGCTCAGCTCCACTGCAAAATACAGCACAGGTTAGGGTGAAGAGCCCCAAATCAGCTCATACCCACTGTAAACAGAGCACAGCTTAGGGTAAGAACCCCTAAATCAGCTCATACCCACTGCAAAATACAGCACAGGTTAGGGTACAGAGCCCCAGATCAGCTCAGCCCCACTGTAAAACAGCACAGCGTAGGGTAAAAAACCCCAAATCAGCTCAGCCCCACTGTAAACAGAGCACAGCTTAGGGTAAGAACCCCTAAATCAGCTCAGCTCCACTGCAAAATACAGCACAGGTTAGGGTGAAGAGCCCCAAATCAGCTCATACCCACTGCAAAATACAGCACAGGTTAGGGTACAGAGCCCCAGATCAGCTCAGCCCCACTGTAAACAGAGCACAGCTTAGGGTAAAAAACCCCAAATCAGCTCAGCCCCACTGTAAACAGAGCACAGCTTAGGGTAAAAAACCCCAAATCAGCTCAGCCCCACTGTAAACAGAGCACAGCTTAGGGTAAGAACCCCAAATCAGCTCAGCCCCACTGCAAAGCACAGCATCCCCCACTTTCAGGGTAAAGAACTCACACCTCAACACACCCCAAAGCACAAACACAAAGCACACTCCTCCTTTCACTGGAATGAAGTTGACATTACCATTAAAAAGCAGCCACTAGCAGGTTTCACCCCAAATCCACTCCTCAACCACACCCAAACCTACAGAAAGGATCCCTCACCTAGTTGTGATAATTTCTACATCACACTCAGTTTTTCCTACTTATTTCTTCCCCAAACAATACATATTTTCAGAAAATTATTTGTTCTCCCTAAACAAATATTTACATTTTTTGCCCTGCTCATTTTAGATCACAAAAGTTGGAGGACATTTCCCATATTACCTCTGCAGGCTACAGATGATGAAATCCCAATACCTTGGACCTGTTCTGAGATTTTCCACAAATAGACTCAATATTTGTTTACCTTTTTGTCTACCTAATTTGTCTCATTAGTCTACCTCAACAGACTAATGACAAAAGTCAAGATTACTAACAAAACTCAAGACATTTATTAGATGTTCCTGAAAATTCTATGTCAGTAGTGTGTCCCAGTGTTGTCCCAGCCACAAAACAGGAAAATTTCTAATATCTTCCCATAATATCTAACATTTTCCCATTTCCATGAGGCCACGGAGGCAGATAAAGCAATAGAACAGCAGCACCTGCTTTGTTATCCTTTGTAATCACTAAATTAGGTTTAAATCCTCAGCAGAGCTGCAAAGAAGTTACAACATGAACCAAAGTGACATTTCAAGATGCCTATGGACAACCCCTGTAAAGGTTTGAAAACCTATTTATAACTTAGCTAGTGGCTCACACTTCACAGAAGTGTCATTTGATCTTCAATCCAATTCCTATACAATTTATTGAGAATATCATCTTCAAGAAGCTTTCCAGGCCAGTGGGTATTTTTATACACTGAAACAACTTTGAGAAGTGTAATTAAATGATGCTCAGCTCCTTTGTGGATATTCAATTAGGACAGCAGGACTTATTTCAGGGAGATTAATTACATTAGTAGTGGAGTAGCATTAACTTTTTCAAGTGCTAAAATTAATGATGGCTTCGGAACACAGGAGATTGACTGCAGAGCAACAATAATCCAACTGAAAATTCTCTTTCTCATCAAACCAAACACATCTCAAGAGCAGGATGTGAAAAATAACCAATATTGCAGCAACTTCACATACAGAGTTTTCACACACACAGTGGAACACTCTGAGGTTTTCTTACAACTGAGAGACAAAATTCTTCAGGGAATTCCAGACTTCCAGAACAAAAATTTCAGATATTTACCACTAAAACTGCTCCATCCCAACCAGACCACAACCAAACCTGATTTTCAGTGCTCTCTTGGGTCAAACACCCAAAATATTTCAGGAAAACAACAGAATACAAGAAGGTCTGTAATCTTCAACAGCAACAAATCAAATTCTACAGATGCAAACCCCTTCCTGTAAGGCACCTTCTGGGTTGGTTTTAAAATAGGCAAAGCGATAAAAACTTGAATAAAACCAAACCTTTGGATACAAGTGACACCTCAAGGGTTGGATTCTGAGCAGGGCAGTCCCAGTCTGGTTTTCACCCAATTTTTGCAGCTCCACACTCAAATAAAAGTTTCCCCCAGTGATCTGCTCACACCTCAGGAGATCCCAACCCAAAGGCTTGCAAATCTCATTTAGCACATTACACTCCTTTCTCACATCTCAGCACCCTTTATTTCCAAGAGTAGCTTGCCAATAATACAAGAGCCACTAAATATCTCATATCCTGGTCTTTTAATCTAATATAAAACAAATTACTGCAGCACCAGTTGTACTAGAAACTGAATGCAGTGAAAAGATACAGATGTGGCTAATTTTGTGAGGCAGGAGGGAAAAGCAGAGCTAATCACACTGAAATAGCATTTACATAGAAAAACGAAGTCCTTACCTGTCAAAACTTGAGATAATTTGTAAGCTTGCAAAGTTTATTGCTTTGTTAAAAATAATGAAAATATATTTTAGGACAAACCAAAGCTCAAATGTTTATATAACCTCTGAGAAAAACAAGGTTTCACTGACAGCTTCAATTAAAAAAAATCTTATATAAGAAAATAAAAGTAAATATAAAAGTATCATCCTATTTACACTCCAGCAGAAGTTACTACTTTGTTTTTCTACAGCAAAAAAAAAAATCAAACCCATTAGTCCTGGTACAACCATTCCCACTGTAACTCTGCTTTCCAAAAAGCATTGGCACACAGTAGAAACCACTGCTGAAAGACCAACGTTACTTCTCAAATCACAGCTGAATTAAAAGACACATTCATAGAAATGATGAAGGTTTAGGATCTCCCTCAACCCTAATAATTACCATCCAGATTTCCCATGTCCTCAGAGATGGCTTCACCTTATTTTGAAGCTGCAAATCGATGCTCCAGAGGGTGAAGAGCAGCACTGAAGCAGAGAGCTGAGAAAAGGGAAGTTTCTCTCAGGAAGTTCTGACTCCATCACGTGGAACTGCACTGAGCCTCCCAACCACTCTGCACAGCAGGTCCTTTCTGCCTTTCTGTACCCAAATCTGCCCTCAGTGTTAACTACAGCAACACAGCTGGGCTTCAGGTCCTGGAAAAGGAACAACTGAGCACCCCACGGATGCTCCTGGGGGTATCAGTATTTCCACATAGAAACCCAAGCAGAATCATCCTTTTAGCCTAAAAGGCCCCAGGAAATGATAACTATTGCAGAAGAGCTGCAGGTAACAGGAATGGGCTGTCAAGCTTTTGCTGTACCTCAGAGGACTCCCATTGCCCATTTTTCTATTTGTTTCTATCAAATATCTCAAGTGTGTAAGAGCTGGAACACCCATGAGCACAAATATTCATTCCTATTCTTCCACAGCACTCAACAGACACAGCTCTATTCCCAAATTCTCCCTTCCCTTACACCCTATTCCCAATTAATGGTGCAGTTCAGATCAGATTCTGCTTTTTGTCCCACACTTCTGCAGAGCAGCAGAAATCTTTTCAGTGGCACACATTTCCTGTCCCCCAGCTCAGCATCAATGGAGTTTTGGTTTCCCTTTTAGCCTCAGGCTGATTGAGGTGAGAAGCAGGAATAGTTTCCTACCTGGAAATTTGGATGGAGAATCTCCAATGCAGGACTGAGAAAAGCCTGCCTGGCACTGCCAACCCCACTGAAAGGAAAATGGGTTTCATCTTCTCACCTGAGCCTGTGGTTCAGGGAGGAAGGAGACTCCCAGATCCTTGGGATATATCCCCATGATCAGAACTATTCAAGGAGCTGAGGAGCAACCCAAAACTACAGCAATGCAGCAATGTGCTCAGGGATGGATCCAGAGCAATGCCCCTGCATTCTCCCCAGCACATCAGTGGGATCTGGGAGTGCTAATGGGAATGTTGGCCACATCCCAGGAAGCCCCAAAAGCCAAACCATGGCAGTGACACCAAGAACAAGCTGCAGCTTGAGCCTCCAGCTCTCCTGGCACCTTCAGCCAAGGCCAGGAGCTCTGCTGCCCAGAGCAGCCCAGGAGCAGCCCAGGAGGAGGGAGAAGGTTCTTCCCCAGCACACAGATCTCTCACCCCACTGTGGAACCATCAACTGCAGCACACCTCCCACTGCACACCAGAGCTGCTCGTTTGGCAAAGACTTTAATGAGAGCAGCATTTCTGTAATCCTTTTAAGTGCTTGTGGTTTAGGTAAAGCACCCTGAGCTAGACCACAGCCATCAAAGCAGGGCCGAAAGCATGAAACTGAAGTGAACTGAGGATGAAAGTTCATTTTGTTTTCGTAAAAACAGACAGGCTGCTAAAAACCCTGCATCATAATCCACAGCAGCAAATCACTATGGAACACTGCAAAAAACTTGAGATTTCAATCTTTTAATCTACCACTCCCAACTCGTCCCTAAAGCTGCAATGCAAGTATTTTTTCTTAATTGTAACTCAGAACTCTGAGAGCACCTTTTATACATTTAAAATTTCCCAAGGGTAACTGCTCCTCTGAATGCATCTCAAAACAGGCAATTTTTTCAACAGGTTTCATCTTGAACTAGTTTCAACAAGAAAAATATTAAAAACCTGCTCAGAATTGCTTTCTCCAGGCTGGCATATCAAATCCAACAATACTAAAATACTCCCAAATTTCAAGGATGCTTGAGAGCTACAGAGATGGAAGGGGAAATGTTGATTCTGTGTACTTCCAGTCTTGTAGGATCAGCCCAGAGACACTCTCCAGTAAAAGCTCATGTCAAGTCTTTGGCTACATCCCCACTCCATAGTCAGGAATCAATGTGTGTTCAACTCATACCCATTGCTCCTGCACAAGAAAAAAAAATGGAATTTTCTGAATCCTCTCTGCTCCCTACCCACCATTCTGGACATTTCTTTCTGGAATTCCTTCAGATGTTTCAGAGAGCAGCTCCAGAATAACAAGGCCTCCTGAGTCAGCAAGAATTAATCTGTTCCCCCACCTAACCCACCTACAGCTATCCTCTGGATCTGTTTTTTTTGGTTTAGAAACACTAGAGGAGCCTCCTGGGAGCCTCCAGCCCTGGGGTTAGAGAAGGGGGAGGTGGGCTGGAAGGAAAGGGGAACACACAAAGAGCCATGGAAACTTAGCCACTGGCTAAAAACACTGCAGGAGCTCAAGCAAAAGAAGGAACTTCTTTTTATAAGCAGCTCCACACTGAGAGCTCCATATTCACTTGTTGATTTCAAGTCCAAGCTGACTTCAGTCAACTTAAAATAAACACATCACAGCCCAACCCAGCACCACTGAAACCTTACAGAGAGTAAAAAGCAATAATGGAATAATGAAGAGAGTTATTGATCTGAATGAGGATCACATGGATCTGAACACAGGAGGGCACAACATGCACATGATGTTTGTGATCCAAAAATCACTTTGTACCTCAGTGACACCCCATGGATCCTCTCCATCACTGGGACATCACAGGGAGTCTTTCCAGCAGTTCAAATTTATAAATTCAAAGTTTATTCAAACATTGACCCCAAACACTTGTGTTCCTAAATATCTCTGTTTACATACTAAAATTCCTATTTTTGTAAGATCCAACTCCTTTAACATCAGCTCTGATCTGTAACAAAAATCTTCAGCAATTCTTTAGTTGCTACATAACATTCAAGAGTACTGAAACTGTAAAATATAAGAAGTTTGACTTCAGTTAAGAGCCTAAAATGAAATGTTTAAAGTATGTGATGGACAGCAAGTTGAACAGGAGTCAACAGTGTGTCCTTCACAGCAGAGACCAAGGTGTCCCAAGCTGCAGCAGCAGGACAAGGACAGCCAGCCATCCCTGTCCCTGCTCAGCACTCTGCCACACTCTGGGTAAGAACAGTGCTCCCAGTATGGGACAGACCTACAGACTGGGACAGACCACAGACTGGGACAGACCTACAGACTGGGACAGCCTTGACAGACCATACACTGGGACAGACCATACACTGGGACAGACCCACCGACTGGGACATGTGGCTAGCACAGACCTTTCTCATGGGAATTTTTTCTCTTTTCTTCCTGTGTTTTATAAACAAAGATAAAGTTTGGATGTTATTAAAAACAGTTTCTCGGGATGTGGACAGTTCAGGCCTGGCCAATCAGGCCTAGGGGGAGGTTTCTGACTGACCAATCTGGGTGACCTCTGAAAAATCTATATAAGTTGGAATTAAATAATAAAAGCTCTCTTTTCTATGCCATGCTGAGAATCTGGGTCTGCTTTCTCTGCTAGCAGCTCAACAGCGACAGGGACAGACCACAGACTGGGACAGACCCCCAGACTGGGACAGACCCCCAGACTGGGACAGACCCCCCTGATGCTCCACTCCAACATCTGTGTGACCAAACGGCTCCAAATCCTGCTGAGACACCTGAGACACCAACCAGCACAAACCTAAAACCTGAGCACATCATCCTCTGCCACCCAAGCTCCCAAAAGGCAATTTCTGTGGAGCAAACAGACCTTGAGACATCAGGATCCACACACAGCTTTGGGCTGCACTGTCAGGCTGATTCCCCCACTGAAGCACTGACTGTAAGATAATCCAACTCTTGCCAGGTGTTTACATTGTGACAGTGGAACTTCCCAGCTCAGGAAACACTTGCAAGCACTTGTGCAATTCAGTAACTCCAGTTTCCTCTCTGGGCTCACACTTGGCAGGGAATCAGCTTCCCAGGAATGAACCTCTGCCAGCTCCCTTATTGGGTGAGAACACCAAGAGCAGTTACTCCATGTGGACAATATTTACTTCTCTGTATGTTTCTGCACAGCCATACATCAAACCCTGCTCTAATTTCAGGGATTAGACCTTGAAACAAAACCTCCCAGGTCAAGGGAGAGACACAATCAGATTGAAGTCTGTCAGAAGAAAAATACATTAAAAGAAACCTAACTGCTTTCAAGGCCCATGCCTAACTCAGTTTTTTTTTAACAATCCTCGATTATATCACAATTATCACACACTGAACTGACAATACATTATATTTAATAAGAAAAAAGAATTTACAGCTGTCACAGATATTAATTCTTAGAAAAATAACATGCCTTATTGTTCTCAGATGGAAATATTTTACAATGCATTATTAATTCACACTGAAATTTAAGCTTCACAACAAGATTTTTAGGAAGTTCAGAATATGAACCAATCATTTTCCAGGACTCTTGTTAGGTTCCAGCATATATTCATGACCCTCACTTTAATAAGTGAGAAAAGCAAAGAATCAAGAGGGTTCAGGTGATGTCTACTCACATCCACAGAAATGAAAATGCTGCATCTACACAGCTTAAACAGCCTACTTGATGCAAGAATTTCCATTCTTCCAGACTGAAATTACAGTAACCACCACTAAATTCAGTGTAAGGGGTACATGTCACATTCCCAGACACATCAGACCTTTCATGTCCTCCTTTCCCAGCAAATTAAAAAGAGTCACTGCAGAAATTTAAGGTATCATTAATACAACCCAGCAACACTGCTATGGGAGCTGAATTCAGAATATCAGAATTCAGAATATTTATGGTACCACACACCACAGCACTGGGAGGAGGTTTTTCAGCTGGTTTGGTTTTTCAGCCCAGTGGTAACTGTGACATTCCCAAGGAGCTGCAGGAGCCACATGCTCTCTCTACTGAGATAATCTTCTTAGGAGAGATTGTAAATATCTCATCCAGGCAGTGAAACTCCAAAACAACCTCTCCCCCAGGAGCAGGAGCAGCAGAGGGTGCAGGAAAAGTTGTTTTACAGTATCTGTAACAGGCTGAAATCTCTTAGAAATCAGGTTGGGTTTTTTTTTTAGAATACTTGATACAAATACATTTTCTGGTTTCCTGCTCACTCTGAAAGGAGGAGCACAGTCTGACACCTGAAACACCTAAGAAATCACCTCTCCACCAAATAAAACACACATTCCAATAACCAACTAAGACATTAAACTGAATATGAGATGCTACTTTTCAAGTTGAAGAAATGCATATGTTTTAAATCTGTAAAACAAGAACCTTCTATTTCTTCCCCTACATAAATGTAATCAACAGCAAAACAAACCTCTTTCAGCAGCAAAACAGGTAAGAACCCATCAAATACTTGTTTCTAATACAGCAAAACATAACTTCAGATAATTGTTTTAAGCTTCAGTCAGGGTTTCTCAAACTTTCAGGCACTGAGATGATTTTTCTGTCTTCTTCAGCAGTGGCTCTGAAGGGAGTGGGAGGCTGGCAGGAGGAGAGATGCTGATAGAACACAAAAATCCTCTCTCCAACATCCTCACTGCTCTCTCCAGGAGGGCAGAGGGAGCTTCACCAGGAGAGGTGCTGTCACTCAGACCTGCTCTGGAGGCACCAGCTTTGCACTCAGTTCCCACCCAATAAATACACATATTTACTGTTTTAAAGTCCTGACAACTCTCACCGAGCAAACTCGCCAACTACCTGAGAAAGCAAACAGGAAAACATCACTTGTAATTCTCTTATCTGCATGAAGAGATGCTGAAAGATAGCAAGCACACAGTGCAGCAGGGAGAGCCTGCAGCAAAGTGTAACCTGCTGCAGGTACAGCTACAAGCACCACTTCTCTTTAATCCTTCCTTCGTGAAAAAGCACCTGCTCGGGGTGAAGGAGACTTGAGAAGCAGCAGAAGTGGAAGTAACACTTTGTGACGACCAAAAGAGGGAAGGAACCTGCGTGACTAAGCACTGTGCTGCTTCTCTGGAGGCTCAGAATGTCCATTTTCTACCTCCTGCTCCACTCAACCGATTCCACTCTCAGGGTGCAGAGAGCGCTGCCCCCCAAAATGGATCTGCTGGTCCATGGCCATTCTGAGCTGAGCTGCTGCCAGGTCTGTGTCCAACCACCACAGCTGGGTCACACACCCTGCCCAGGACACTCCCACCAGCCCAGAACAGCTGGAACCTCTGGAGATCAGCCAGCCCAACCCCCTGCCAAGGCAGGGTCACCTCGGGCAGGTGGCACAGGAATGTGACCAGGTGGGTTTGGAATGTGTCCAGAGAGGGAGATCCACAACTCCCTGGGCAGCTGTTCCAGTGCTCTGCCACCCTCCATGGACAAAAGTTTTCTCCTCTTGTTGAGGTGGAACTTTTTTTGTTTGAGTTTATGGCCATTGCTCCTTGTCCTGTTCTGGGCAGCACTGAAAAGAGTCTGATACCATCCTCTGACCCACCCTGGAGATATTTATATGGATTTATGAGATCTCCTCTCAGTCTTCCCTTCTCCAGACTAACCAGGCCCAGCTCCCACAGCCTCTCCTCACAAGATGCTCCAGTTCCCTGCACCTTGCTCACATCATCTACAACTTTTTGCTGCAGCAATCCAACAATGAACTCTTTCTACACCAAAGCACACCACCAAGCATTCTCCATGTGTACAACAAGAGGTGATATTCCAGTTTATACACAGTGGCTCCCACACCTGTATCCTACAGACACAGCAGGACTTGGATAATCCTGCCAACTGCTAATAAACAAACACTGCTTCCCAAGTTGTGTATGTCAGTGGCACATCAGTGTCCTGGCAGGGTGGTGGAGGCCCTGGCACAGGGTGCCCAGAGCAGCTGTGGTGCCCCTGGATCCCTGGCAGTGTCCAAGGCCAGGCTGGACAGGGCTTGGAGCAACCTGGGACAGTGGAAGGGGTCCCTGCCATGGCAGGGGGTGGAAGTGAATGAGTTTTAAAGTCCCATCCAAACCAAAGCACTCTGTCACTCTGATGATAATACAAAACGTAGAATCTGGAATTTAAAAACATGGATCACAAGACCATCTGAGTGCTTTACTGAGTGCATTCATAAACTCTATTTAATACATCATCTTTTTAAAACCAATGAACTTTCTAAGAGCACATCCTAGATGAACCTCTGAACAGTCTGGATGAAAAAATCCCTATCATGCCAGTTTAATTCCTTCCCTGTGCAACACAGGAAAGGCTTGAGTGCCAAGATGTCACCAAACAAGGTCTCACTCACCACAGAGCCCATTTAGGACCTGCACAACCACTTACTAGGGCCCTACTTTGGTCTGTACACCACAGCTTGTGAGTCACCCCCTCTAAATCTCCAGAAGCTTTTCCACTCCATCCCTGAACACATATTGTAAAAGAAAAATAAAACCCAGGCTGCGATTCTGATAAGAACCCGTGGAAGGAGCAGTGCACTGCTGTTCCCTGGCACAAGTTCTGCACAGCAGAGCCCTGGGGCACAGCTGACCAACAGCACTGCCAGGTTTTATCTCCGAGCACAGAGCAGCACAGCTGCAGTGCACACAGCGTTCCCACCTGGGCAGGTAAAGCTGCAACAAGTGAACTGCAATTTAGTTAGATATATTTCACCCCAGCGCTGCAGCACAGAGCAGCTGCCCACCTCCTTCCTGACTCGCCTCCGCTGTGCCACCCCTGAGCCAAAACAAAGCAGAAGGAAGGAGAGAATGACAGAATATTTGGGGTTACAAAGGGCCTTGAAAGGTCATTAGTCCAACCCCCCTGCCATGAGGACATTTTTAGCTAGACCTGCTCAGAGCCTCGACCACTGTAGGACCGAATGTTTCCACCACCTCCCTGAGTAACTTGTTCCAGTGTTCGAACACCCGCACGGTGAGACGCTTCTGGCACTAAATCTGAACCGATCCTCCTACAGCTCAAAACCATTCATCACCCGCTGTCCTACCGCAACAGGTGCAGCTCAACAGTCTGAAAGTCCCCATCTTTCCCACAGACCCTCTTCAGGCACTGAAAAGCTTTACTGTCTCCCTGCAGCCTTCTCTCCTCCAGGCTGAACAATCCCCATTCCCTCAGCCCTCGCTCACCGCAGAGCTGCTCCATCCATCCCTGTGCCCACCTCGCCGCTCCAACAGCTCCACATCCTTCCTGCCTGCCGGGAAATCCCGCAGCACGCCATTCCCGCTCCCAACCCCAACAACTGCCCAGCTCCCAGCCGTGCCGCAGCCCGGGCTGGGCTGGGCTGGGCTGGAGGCACAGCACCCCGCGCCCCGCCGGGCCGGGCGGCCGGAAAGCCCCGCGCGGAGCGATCCCTGAGCGGGCTGGCCCGGAGGAGCCCCGCGCCCCGCGCTCACCTTGCTGCACGTCGCCGTTGGCGCCGCCGGGCACGGGCACGCTGAGCTGGCGCTCGGGCTCGGGCAGGCAGCGGCGGCAGAAGGAGTGCAGGCACGGCAGCAGCTTGGGCTCGGCCTCCCGCCGGCTCTGCAGGCTCTGCGCGCACACGGCGCACGTGTCCAGCAGCGAGAACGGCCCCGGCGCCGCGGGCGTCAGCGGCGGCACCGGGCTGGGGCCGGGCCCCGCCGCCGCGCCGGGCCCCGCCGCCGCCTCGGCCTCGGCCTCGCCGCCGCCGCGCTCCGCCGCCGCCGCCCCGGGGCTCTCGCGCTCTTCGGGCGGCGCGGCGGCGGACGGCGAGGCGGCGGGAGGCTCCAGGCCGCCGCCGCCGCCCGGCGCGGCCTCGGCGGCCGCGTCCCCGCCGCCGCCGCCTCCTTTGTTTTCCGCCATGTTTCCTCCTTTGAACCCGACCCCGCTCCGCGCACGCTCCGCGTCACCGCGTCACCGGGCGGGACAGGGCGGGACCGGCGCCGCGCACGCGCGCGCGCTCCCGTGGCAACGGCGCGGCCGGCGGGGCTGGCTGTGACGTCACGGGGCGGTAGAGAGGGCCGTGACCGCGCCCAGGGGTGACATTTTATTGGGCGGTGCTGGAGGCAGCCCAGCCAATGGGCGGTGGCGACAGAGGGGTGGCCACGCCTCCCCGGGGACTTTCCCGGGAACGCGCGCCGGGAAGGGGAACGAGGAGCGGGAACGGCGTGGGGCTGGGGGATAACCCACCGGGCTGGGGAATAACGAACCGGGGCGGGGAATAACCCACCGGGACTGGGGAATAACGAAACGGGACTGGGGAATAACCCAACGGGCTGGGGAATAACCCACCGGGGTGGGGAATAACGAAACGGGGAATAACGCACAGGGCTGGGGAATAACCCATCAGGACTGGGGAATAACGAAACGGGAAATAACCCATCGGGCTGGGGAATAACGCAGTGGGACGGGGAATACCCATCCGGCTAGGGAATACCCCACGGGGAATGAAGTAACGCCAGGACGGGAAATAACGCGCGAGGATGGGGAATAACCCATGGGGCGGGAAATAACAGCCACGGGCTGGGAAATAACCCACGGGGAAGGGGAATAACCCACGGGAAAGGGGAATAACCCATCAGGCTGGGGAATGCCCCATGGGGAAGGGGAACAACGCACCAGGGCACGGGGAATAACTCATGGGGAAGGGAAATAACCCACCGGGCTGGGGAATACCCTTCAGGCTGGGGAATAACCCACCAGGAAGGGGAGCAACCCATCGAGATGGGGAATAACGAACCGGGATGGGGAACAGGGCACCAGGGCAGGGAACAGTGGACCCGGGTTAGGAATAACACACTGGCTGGTGAACAGAGCAGCGGGATGGGGAGTGGCACACGGGGATAGGGAAAAGGGCACAGGGACAGGGAGAAATGCATCAGGATGGAGTCAGTCATGGGGACAGGGAAGAGGGCAGTGGGAGGGGGAAGGCAGGGAATAATGCACTGGGATGAGGAACAGCAGAGCAGGTGACACTGGAGCCCTGCCTGGGGACACTGTACAGCCCCAGTGCTGTGCAGAGACTCCCCCACCCCAAATTCCAGTTTCCCCTCATCACCCCTGAGGGGATTCAGGGCATCCATCTAGCACAGCCACCTCCTCCACAGCTCCCAGGCTTTGAACATGAAGCACAAACCAGACAAATAGCAAAACAAGATTTATTAAAGGCGCACGGGAAAACACAAAAACATGAAACTTTAAGAGCTCCTACTTTAGGTATATAAAAAGCGAAACAATTCACAGTATATTTAATTGTGCCTATAATACATTTAAACAGGATGTTTTGAGTCCACCCTCCCTCCTCCTAGAATTTAAAGCAAGGAAAAGAAACAATGGAAACACCCTTTTATCACCTCACAGAGCTGCAACTAGAGGTGTCTGCAGCACAGCATCTCCAAAGTCTCTGGTTTGTGGTTTTTAACACATACTGCCCTAAGTCAGGATTAAGTCACTGGAAGTCTTGCTGGATATTCTCCTTGTTTGCTTCCCCATGCTGCTGCTTGATTTGTGAAATTTCATTCTCCAGCTGCACAATAGTTCGTTCAATCTCATAATTTTTACTGACAAGAGAGACCCACCTGGAAGGGAAAGGAAATTCAAAAGCCTTTAGGTGTTATCTAGCAGTCCTCTGGTTTAAAATCAAAGACAACTATTGCTCCAAAGAAAGCAGAGACACCAAATGAAGCAGTATTTTTCTTAATACATGATAACCCTCAGTATACATCAACAGTTATTTGAACAACCAAAGTGATAACAAGTAATTTTTAAACATGTTAAAAACCGCACATACAAAAAAGTTAACGTACTAGACTCATCCACTAACTGCCACTATTGAGATAAAGAAGAGTTTAAGGCAATTTAGGCAGTTTGAAGCAGCTACTTATTACACCCTGCTCCCATCTGTTGATTCACTCAACCTCAGTATCTATAATACAGAACCAAACTACAAATACTTTAAAAAACTTTGTGCAAAGCAACAGCGTCCAAGTGTTCACATCCTACAGCAGCAGCGAATTTCAAGTGGAAGAAGAATTTAAAGTAAATTTCAAGCCAAGGATAAACCTGTGGAAGGATCAACAGAGAAATGCCAACACTCACGTGGATTCCATCTCTCGTAGCTTAGCCCCAGCTGTGAGCTGCATGTTCTTCCGCTGCCAGTTCAGGTCTTGAATGTTTTTCCTGGGGACAAAAAGAGGTATTTTTTTTCTCATTTCTCTAACATCTGCAGTACCTGTTGCTAATTACCAAGTACACTCAGTCCCTAGAAATATTGCCAGAACACATTTGTGTAGCCAGGACTATAATGACAATATCCAGATAGGCAAATCCCATTTGGATTTGTCCAGGGCTCACACAGAACCCTGAGATGAATAAAAGGCCAAGCCCACCATCAGGGAACATCTCTTTGCAGAGACAATTGCACATTGCCAGAAGTGAAAAGAAAGCATTGCTACATTTCAGAGAGGACTGCACAATCCATTCCATTCAGAGCAGAAATTCAGACAAAACAAAATAAAACCAAACAAAACACAAAAACTTGTACAGGTATTATAAATCTAAATGCCTGCGGAGGGCAGAGTCACATTTATCAGTCATTGTTATTACTGGATCGTTTTCCCTGTGACCATGGCAGCAGCATTTACAGCAGCCTTTGTATAGCTTGTTGGGAGAGAAAAGTTCAATTTCTGTACAAAAATATAAGTAAGAATGACCCACCTCAATTTCTGAAGCTCTTTCTGGGCTTGTTCTATCATATGAACCAGGTGTCTGATGACAGAATGCAGGCAAAACATTAAAAACACACAATTGCCCCATTTACTCTGACATTTAACTTCCCAGAATTAAGGATTCAACAATCCCCTGCAACCCAAACACAACCAGCCAGCAGATCCTTCACCTGCTTCCCTTCTCCTGAGCTAAGGAACTCTTTGCCTTCTCCCTTTCCTTTGGCCTACTCCTCTATCTAAGGCTCAGCCAACCCTTCTCAAAAGGGGATATTAACATTCTCTGTCTGAAATAGCTCCCATGCTTCCTGCAGCCATACTCTAGAACCTTTCCTTGGCTTTTGCAGCAGCTTTATTATGGCTCCAGGTTAAGCCTAGGATTTGTATTAAGTCATCTTCATTTACACTACTAAGTTATTCCTTCAGAGGCTGTCACGAGCTTCAATTAACACCCATTATCATCAACAAAAACCCACAAAATTCAAGACTGGAATGCATTAACACATGTGCTGTTTCTTGGCCACAGAGACCACTGCTTCTCTTTGAGATTACCCTCCTCTTTCACTGACAGCTCTCCCCCAGGGGTTCATTTATTCCAGGCTGTGCTCTAAAGATCCCCACTAGACTTACACACACGAGAAATACACAGAAATTCAACTCAGAACTCTGCGTTCAGCAGAGCAGCTGATGCCTTACTCGTTGTACACCTTCCAGGCGTTGCAGCCGTGCTGGGACATCAGCTCCAGGTTCTCGATGCGCACAGCCTGGTGCTCCAGCTGCGCCATGGAATTGTTCACACACTCCTGCCACGCCGTGATGTCGTTCTTCTGGCCGGAGGAGGGGGCGGGCAGCTCGTACCTGCAACGGGCACCGTTCACCGGGGGAACCGTTCACTCGGAGCTCCGGGCACCGTTCACCCGGGGCTCCGGACGCTGCCCCACTCACCTCTTCATGCTGAGCAGCTCCAGGGGCTGCCGGGCCGCCAGGCGCTCGAACTCGTTCCGCATGATCTCGGTCTGCGGGGAAGGCAGCGGTGAGGAGCGGGAGGGGACACGAGCAGGGTACGATGGGGTAACGAGAGAGATACGGTGGGGGAGACACGAGGGATGTGGGGGAAGCACGGGGACAGACCGGTACGGGGAGAGTACGGATGACGGGCGCGGGGGGACAAGAGGGGCACAGGGAGGGGACACACAAGCAGGGTACGGTGCGGGGGCCCGGGGGGCGTACGGGGAGCCAGGTGGGTGCAAGGTGGGGCCCAGCCGGGCTATGGGGGCTGCCGGGCCCCTCAGCTCACCTCGAAGGCGCTGTAGTCGTGCGCGGGCAGGTAGCTGAGGTAGTTCTTGGTCGGCCGGTACCGCCGCGTCTCCTCCTCCACCAGCGCCGCGGCCTAACGCACACGGGGCGTCAGACGGACAGCCCGCCCGCCGCCCCGGCCCAACCACCGCCACCGCCACGGCCCCGAGCCCGCACGCACCGCCTCCCGCACGCCCGGCGCCTCGTAGCCCTGGTCGAAGTAGGGCAGCGCATCCACCACCACGTCCCCGGCCACCAGCCCCGGGCCCGACATCTTGCCCGCGGCCGCGCGCTCTGCGCGTGCGCACGGGTCCCTCCGCGCGCGTGCGCGCTCACGTAACACCCGGCGGGAGCGCGCACGGCTCCGGCGCAGGCCACGCCCCTTCAGCCCAGGCCCCGCCCCTCCCGCTCCGGCTCCACCCCGTCCCGCCCGGTTCGTCACCGGCCCTGTCCCCCCCGCTCCCGGCGCTATTCCAGCCCTGGTCCCGCCGCTCCCGGTGCGATCCCCACCCTGGTCCTGCCCCACCCCGCCCGGTCCCGGAGCGACTCCAGCCCTGCCCCGCCCCTCCCGGCCCGGCCACGCCCCTGTAGGAAGGAGACACGTGAAGGGTTGGCTAGATGAGCTGTTATTGATCGTGGCACTGGTTATCGATCCATGCGCTGGTTGTTAACGCAGCACACACGGAGCTCCGCCCCGCCCCGCCCCGCCCAGCCCGGCCCTCCCGGCGCTCAGCAGGTTCGGCCCCGGGCAGGCTCCGGCAGCTCCCCCGGCCCGGCCCGCCGCTGTCCCGCAGCAGCGCCCGGTCACTTCTTCTGGAGGAATTTCATTTTACTGCCTGCGGAGAGAAAACAGCATTAGGTGCTTTAGGTGAAGGTGGGGAGGCTCTGGCAGAGGGTGCCCAGAGAAGCTGCAGCTGCCCCTGGATCCCTGGCAGTGTCCAAGGCCAGGCTGGACAGGGCTTGGAGCAACCTGGCGTAGTGGAAGGTGTCCCTGCCATGGCAGGGGTGGGATGGGATCACGTTTAAGGTCCTTTCCAACCCAAACACTTCTGTGATTCTGTGCACTTGAGACATTCTGGGACTCATCAGGCTTAAGGTGGAAAGCCACACGTGGCCACCTCTGCCAGCAGGCACAACCTCTGTCCCCTGGGCATGTCCTCAGCCAGGACCAAAGCTATTGAACAAGCCTAGACAGCTCTCACAGCAGCAACTCCCACAAACTTTAGACAAAGACACAAAAGCTTAAAAATAAAACAAAATTACACAGTGTTCAGTGTGCCCTGAAGTGGTAAATGGAAACAGGGGAACACAGGTGCACAAGGCAAGAAGGGGCTCTGCTCTCCTTTGTATCAAATTAATTATTCGATAGTAAAATTAATTTTTAAAAAAAAAATCAACAAAAAGCAAGGGTGTTCCTTTACCTAGACTGCGAAGGATTTTGTTCATTCCCATTCGTTCTGTCTCTGGAATGCTTTCCAAATACTCCAAGGCACGGACCTCAAAAAGGCCTAAAAAGAAAAAAAAATTAAAAAAATTAAAAATCACTCACCAAATGAGTTACTCCATCTTTCAGCATGAGGCATCATGATTAACAAGGCTGCGGAAGGAAATCCTCCTGCATGTAGGGTATGTAAGATGCAAGATCAAAGAGAAATGAGAGAGATGCAGAAATTCTTTGCTTTGTAAACTGAATTCTTCTGAGTAATTACAAGAGCACAGGGCTAATCCACATGACAAAATTCCAACAGCAGAGGCAGGTGGCATCTGAGGGTGACGTCAGACCCACCTTTGACCACGTTCTTGCTCAGCTCCCGGTCCTGGATGAAGCCTGCAAACATCTGTGTTTCCATGAAGCAGTGCAGGAAGTGGCGCACGTTGCGGGAGCCGTGGGATTTGCGGAAAAGCTCCCTCTGGAAAACCCTCTCCCCCTTCTCTGTGACACTCATGTGCAGCGAGTAGTGCCCAACAATCTCCACGAAGAACTGCACGAAAGCCTCGGAGACCAGGGAGTTCAGGGTCATGTCACCTGTGGGGAGGACATCCAGCACTGTGGTCATTCCTCTCCTAAAGGAGGAGGAGCATTTTTGGTGATCTCAGTTACTTTTTGGGCTGGTTGTCTCAGACTAGGAAATTCCAGCTGATTGATATCAAAGAAGTCACAGCTCAAAAATTCAATTTTCCATTGTCAACTTTCTCCTGCAGCTGGGACAGATTCACTTCTAAGCCCTTCCAGTAGCTAAAACATTCATAATTTCATTTTCCCTGTCAAACATCTGGTGTTTAATAAGCTGTCAGCTCATAACAGGCTAAGTTTAATTCTCTTAAACCATCAGGCAAACTATAGAAGACAAACTCTCTGGAAAACTAACTTTGTTTGTATGGAATTACGTAATTTGCTGGAATTGCGTAATTTGCCATTCTCTCAAGCCACTCAGAGCTTTTTAAGTTTTTCACACTTCCTTATTTGATGGATCATGTATAAAGCAGTTCAACTTAGAAAATGATCTGTCAAATTACCTTCTAAAATACAGAAATTTGCTACATTCTCTGTTTGGGGAAAAACATCGTCTCTGCCACTTAGAAAAACACAATAAAACTCAAAGCACAGGAGCTGATGCTGTTGGTCCAAAGGGAACTACAGCTCTGATTGTGAAAAGAGGAACTCAGCACACCAAACTTCTCACACATTCACAAGGAAGATCACAGGAAAACAGCTAAAATGTCACTTCTTGGTGTTTACTTCCATTTGCTCATTTTTATCAACTCCATGGTAGAGATGCGCTAACGGGAAAACACTTTTCCATGACAGCTTTTCCACAGAAAGTACCTTGTGTGTCACTCTGCCCGTGTGACAGGATTTCACTTCGTTCTTCCAGGATCTGTACAAGTGCAGCCTGGAGTTTATGGGGCAGGATCTCATCTTCATCTGATACCTGCAGACAGAAATGCCCAAGAAAGGGCTTTTGTGTTATTCCCATCAGCAGGAGAACCAGGGGATAGATTAGAAATATTCATAGCATGCCTAAAGCAGTTAGAGGGGAGTTATTCTGAGATATGTTGTATCTTGATGGAGACAATGTATTTGTCTCACAGCCACAGAAATTAAAAAACATTTGCTCAGCACCCCCAAGACCATTTTATTAGAGTCACACACATAACTGACCACCACACAGACTCAGGCTTATTTCACCAGTAAAACACACAAAAACAATAGAAGTCTGTCGAGAAAATATGACAAATCTCAGCAATATGGTTAAAAAAAATCCCCCAATCCTTTAATACCTTTCTCCAGTTGCAGGCTGCAATGCAAAACAGAACAGTGAGGCAAGGAAAAGGAGAAGCAAATATCCTGAGCTAGTAATGAAACCCCCAGTATTTTTATAGCTACTTGTCTGGGGATGCAGAAGCACTTTAGGGGAAGTTCAGCAGAGAACCACAAGTGAACTCTGATTATTTGTTCCCTAGACTGTCACTTCCTGGGAAAAACAACAGGCCAAACCAACAAACACACCCCAGCTGGAGAGAGAGGAGCAAGTGCTGTACAGAACAGGGAGAGACAGACAGAAAGCAGCAGAGAGTCTTAGGGATCCCCTTCACATAAAACACCAAGTAATAGTCTTTAAACTCTTCTTCTTTTAAACTCTTCTTCTTTTAAACAGCATCTTTGGCTTTGAAAAGCTCTCCACTGCACTGAACCCCAACCTTGCAATGAGGATTTATAAGCTTGTTCCTTTCTCTATTGTCAGAAAGGATTACAAGGTATTTCTTCAGCCCCTGAGTCTCCATATGGACATCAGCTTTTCCTGATTTCTTGGTTTTATTTTCTTTCATCAATGCCTTTTCCTGGCATAGAAGCAGGAGTGATTGGTACTGTTATTTCACTCACCTCTTGCAAGAACTTGTCAGCACAAAGATCAACAATCAGAACCTGGGGAAAGATGTAGAAAACACACTGACTCATGACCAGGTATAGAAAAAAACAGTTTTTCTAATTTGCTTTTTAAAAGTGGGATGGTTTTTAAAAATGGAGATTTCACACACAAAACACAAGTTTTGCATACCTGCAGCCTGTCTCTGAGAACAGTGAATATTATTTACTTTGGTAACACTGGAACACCTTGATATTTATCTGCCAAGTTAACCAAGTGGCTCAGAAAAGTTTGAGAGTTTATATTCACCCAGAATCCAGAAATTATTCCAGAGAGGTTAACCTCATCCCACTGACACTGTCTGTGCCTCACACACTCTCACCTCTTCTATGGGCAGGTCCTGGAGCTGTGGCAAGGAGCAGGAGAGGATGCCAATGAGGAATGGGGTCGGAGAGCACACGATATCAATCATGGAAGCTGGCAGGACGGGGATGTAGGTGTGCTGCCAGGTGAAGGGGTAAAGTGTTGCCACTGCAGCGTGCCCACATTTAGACAGAGTGCTGGAAAGGTGGGAAAAGCACAGGGTGGATGGTCAGGACAGGTTAGAAACACTCAGGGAAAGTGTCACTCGTGTGCAGCCTGTGCAGCAGCAGAGACCCCATGCAGCCACTTTTGAACTCAGTGATGGGGAGCTAAAACCAGCATCAACCCAGACTAAAAAAGGTAAAAAGGAAACATTCCCTTATCTCCTCTTGTGTAAACAGCAGACTCCAAATTCTAGGCATGCACATGCTGTGTGGAGAGTGCAAAAGGTTTGCAAGTGGAACTAATTAAATCCTAGACAAGCTTGCACATGGCACGGACCCAAACGCAGAAGAAATAATAATGATATCCAGTGATAGCATCCCTCAGAAAGAACTGCTCAGAGTCAGCTCTTACCTTAAGTTGTCAGCCACAAAGATGACCCTCCTTTCCAGCAGGAGAGAGGCAAAGACCCGAATGGTGTGGGAGACACTCAGACACTGCAAGAGGCACTCAAAATCCACGTGTTCCAGCCGGGAGTCCAAGGGGCGACAGAGCTCCATCACCTGAGGGGAGAGACACGTGGAGAGCTGGGGGAGCAGCCCAGGGCAGGGATCGTCAGCCTGGAGCAGAGGGGCCTGAGGTCAGAGCTCACCAGGGGCTGCAGCTCTTCCTGAGGGGCAGGACAGGGACAGGAGCCAGGGAAGGGCTGGAGCTGTGTCAGGGGAGGGGCAGGATGGATATCAGAAAAAGGTTCTTCCCCCAGAGGGTGCTGAGCACTGCCAGAGCTCCAGGAGTGTTTGGGCAATGCTTCTAGGGATGCACAGGGTGGGATTGTTGGGGTGTCTGTGCAGGGCAGGAGTTGGACTGGATAATCCTTGTGGGTCCCTCCAGCTCAGGATATTCTCTGATTCCATGACTCTACATGGAACCCCATGACCCAGGCAGTTGGCACAGAAGAATACCCAAAAAGCTCTTCCTTAAAAAGCAGGGAATCACTTTCACAGCAGATGATTCCACAGCAAACAAGATTCTGGGACAGCCTCACTCCCAACTTCAGGATGTTTTCTTCAGACTAATTATTCCCAGGCAGCACCGTGCAGTTTGCAAAGAGCCTCTGTGCCCCAGAGACAGCAGGAAGCCCCCCTGACCCCATTACCTCATCCCCTGCTCCTGGCAGGAAGCTCCTGACGGTGATGGTGCGTCCTGGGGCAGGGAATGGAGCCTCCATCACGCTGCGCATGAAGGGGTGCACGAGGGCTGGGGACATCTCCCGCCTCTTCTCCACCTCATCCAGGATCTGCAGGGAAACACACAGGGCCTTGGGACACTGCTGAGCCAGGGGGAGGAGCTGTCAGAGCATCCTGGGCCATGAAGAAGGTTCCAGAACAGACCCACAGCCCCCTGCCCCCTTGCTTGGGACCCTGTGAAATTCATCTCAAATGTCTGAACAATCAAACAGGAACAGCTTCCTGTAAGCACAGCTCTCCACTCTCCAGCCTCCTGCTACTGGAAGGAAATGTCTCGTATGTTGTAATTAAATTCTCTTTATTTAGAGGGGTAAGAGGAGCAACACTCCATCCCCCTCACCAGGAAACCTCCCTGAAACACAGTTCTAGAAATCTGTGCTCTAACAACCAGAACCACCTTTCATCAAAGCTTGTCCCTGTATTCTGCAATAGCTGTCCTTCACCTGCAGCAGCTTTGCCCAGTCTTCACCTCTTTATCTCCCCTCCGCATGGTGCTTTGAGAAACCAGGTGAGATCCACCCCCCTCCCAAACCAACTTTCCATTTCCTGGTCATGGAAGAAGAGGCTGAAAGACCACCCTCAGTAACAGCAGGTATCAGAAGCCCCTTCCTGGCAGTAATTGCTGAAGGATTTGGGTATTGGCTGACAAGTTTCAGCACTGGTATTTTATTTCCCCTCTCAAAGCAAAGGCAGTGAGGAAGCACCACTCTCCTGGGATGAGCTGCAATCACCAAGCCTGACAGAAGCCCCCAGTGACTCTGTGGAGCCTGCAGGCTGTCAGGGCTCACAGCACAGGCTCAGCTCACCTTGGAGAAGAGGTTGAAGCAGCCCAGGCGGCTCACGATGCAGTACACCTCGGGCAGGCGCTTCCCTTTCCCTTCTGGCTGAAAGACAACAGCAACAGCTCTGCTGAGAACAGGGGGTGAGCAACAACCCAGCAGCTGCACTGCAGAATTCCTCCTGCTGTAGTCCCCCCACACTTATGGCTACAGAGGTTCTAAGGAACACACAGTTCCAAGAGCTGGTTCATTCCCAGAGCCCATTTCACTATTCCTGGGCACCATTGTGACCTTTCCCTCTGCATCCCAAGGGTTGGCACCACCACAGCAGCACAGCCTGGGTGACCCACGTGGGACAGCAGTCCTGAGTCATGTCCTGCCCCTGACAGTGGCCACTCTGTACCCCCAGCCCTCACCCAGCTGCTCACCAGGAGCTTCCTGCAGTACCCAAACCAGCGGCTGCCATCCTCACCCGTCAGCACGAAGGAAAAGGTTTCACTGGGGACCAAAGCAAAGGCAGGGTTAATTCACCACACAGCTCAGGGGAGACTGACAAAGCACACAGATTCCGTCTGGTCAGGCTGACAAGGGCCAAGGCATGATTACAAGGACTTTAGGCTCTGTTCAGGGTAAAAACCTGCACCCCATGAGCTTTGCCATCTCTCCCCCTTCCCAGCTGCTCCTCCATTCAGCCAAGGAGCAGCAGAAGCACTTCCAGCCCCAGGAGCTGGTTTTGGACAAATTCTTCCTCCTTAGGAAAGGCCAAAGCAGCCCCCTGAGCCACCTTCATTTCTCATCTTCCCCAGCCCCAGGGGATTCATCCTGTCCCCTTTTCCCTCTTCTCTGGCACACCCCAAAGCCTTCCACACTGCCTGTTTCAGTCATGAGTATCCAAAACCATGTCTTTACCTCTTAAGGTCCGATGAAGGGAACCAGTCTTTGGGATCTGGAAAGCAGAATTTGGGAATGACCTTTAGCCTCTCTTCAGTATCCTTTGATGGTCTGAAGGGATGTTCAGGCTGCAGGGGTAACACATGCATTTGAAGTCACTGAGGTTGGTGCACAGCTGCAGCATTTAAAACACAGAAAACACCTTCCTGACACTTCCCAAGGCTGATCCACTAATGCACATGTATAGGAGAACATGTTTTATTAGGAGATTACAGATCCCTTTTGCATTTTTCCTGCTGACTGGACCTTTGTAAAATGACCCAGCTGGTCTTGGTAAGGATGGAGTAAGGATCTACAAAAATATGGCCAAATTTATTGGGGAACAAAGCTAGAACTGAACCCCCAGATGATGGCTGGGTCAGCCTGCCTTGATTCTACCCCTAGAAGATTTGGAAACACTAATAGAACAGGAATGTGTTCAGCTTTTGATGCTCATAACTCGAGTTTTGATCACTCATAACTCGAGTTTTGATCACTCATAACTCGAGTGCAAATATGGTGTCTCTGAACCACACATTCAAACCATGCCACCTGGGGGTTCAAATCCAATCCTTCAAGGACTACAGGACACTTCCCATGCTCAAAGCTGCCTGGAAAAGGCAAAAGGAAGGTGTTCAAATAAGAGTTTCAGTAAGAAATTGAAGGAAATTTTACACATTTAAGTAGGAAATGTCCATGAGAAGTGGAAGGTTTCTTGCATAATGATTTTAGGCACTCAGCACATCCAGGCTATTCCAGTGTGACAGAGCGAAGTGTTAGGAAAACAGAACAGCATTTTCACAGAGTAACAGTTGTACAACAGCTTAGATATCCTTGGGCACCCAGCCCAAAGAAGAGGGTGACAGCAAGTTACTTGGAAGCAAGGCTAATATTAGAAGGGAGACACCCAATCTGACACACTGTCCCACCTAAAGTCACTCACCAAAACACTTCCACTTGAACAGAGGATAAATAAATACTGAGAAAATAATTTGTTGTGTCAGTGCCTTTATAAAAGGCAGTAAAGAGCAGGAGGGGAAGCCTGCAGTGCCCTTCCCAAAGGCAATGGACAGATTGAGAGGCTGCACCAGGGAAAAGCTGAATCTGCTGAATCCTTTCTCCCTCCCAACACCCTGAAGTTTGCACTTATAGCAGATATTATTTGGGTGTGTTCAGTTTTAAATTAACACTGTGCACTCTTTTTGGCTGTAGCTCCTTATTCATCTTGTCAATCCAAAGCATTTACACATATAAGGCACTGGAGTTGTTTGCACACAAATCCTTTAGGCAGCAGGACTTGGGACACTGTGGGACCTGCTGGGTCCCACATAACCTCCCTGGATGAATCTGACATCCCCTCTGTGTGGATGACATGCAGATTCCTCAACAATCCCTGCTTTCTCCTGCTGGCACAGCCAGAATTCCTAGCTTGGTTCTGTTTTCAGTGGAAGGCAGCAGGTAGAAGCTTAGACAGTGACAACTGAATATTCATTTCAATCTGCTAACACAGAAGCACCAAGGCTCCATCTCAGCTTCCCAACTGTGGGCACTGAGGCATAATTCAGAGTCACACACTGATTTTGCCACCCCTTTGGGCTGAAGACCTTATTTCAAAGGGCTTGGTTTAGCTACAGCACCTGAACTTCCACAGCTGTCCTGGTTTGGGGGGTTGTACACACAGTTTTGCCATTTTATTATTATTCTTTTTCAAGACAGTATAAATAAGCATAAAAGCCCTGCGATACCAGTTCCTGTGCACCACAAGTGCTTCACTCCTTGTTTATGAATGACAGACTGCCAGGATGAGGTTCCTGTCAGCTTTGGGACAGAGCTCTGCACTCCCTCCTCTCCCTCAGCTGGTATCACAATACCCTATGGCTTCATGAAATCTGAATTAAGTAGGAGCCTTCCTGGTTCAAAAAAGACAATAAACTCATTACCAAGAAACACATTCCACAACCTCCCAACACTTCCCATTAGGTCTGTAGCAGAGCAAGGTGCTTCTCATTCCAATCCTGTATCTGACCAGTGGAGTTTAGGAAGGGAAACACAGCTGAGCAGCTCCCTGGGCAGATTTCCATGCAGCTCCTACCTTGCTGGGGAACTGCTGGATGATGTGTGGTGTGTAGGTGACCTCAGATGCCTTCTTGTGCAGGGACACCACCACAAAGAGCTCAAACAGCCGCTGCTCCTGCAGCTCGATGAGATCTCTCTCCAGGGTTTGGTAGTGTGGGTTCCTCTTGGAGGCTGAGTGCCTCAGGCATCTGTGGCGACCTGGGGAGAGGAATAAATGCCAAACCAGCCCATGACTGGCACTGCCACACACCTACAGGGCACAGGAGATGACTCAGCAGTGCCATCAGAGGGGGAAAATGGATGGATGGATTTGCCCAACATCCTTCTGCTCTCCGTGGGACACAGGACACCTGGGTTAGCTCCTCACACAGAGAGCTGCTCCTCTCCCAGGGAACAGGAGAGGAAATGATCTCAGGTTCCACCAGGGGAACTTTAGATTGGATATTAGGGATGATTTCTTTGGTAAACACTGGAACAGGCTGCCCAGGGCAGTGGTGGAGTCACCATCCCTGGAGGTGTTTAAAAAGCTGTGGATGTGGCACTTGAGGACGTGGTTTAGTGGTGAACATGGCAGTGATGATTGGACTTGGTGACCTTAGAGCCTTTCCCAACCTCACCAATTCCAGGATTCTATGATTCAGACAGAGCACAGGCCTTGCAGCAGCTCTGCAAATCCCTCCTCATGGAAATTGGAATTTCTCCTGCTGCCCTGATGTTCTTCCCCACATCTCAGTGACACAATGTGGTGCCAGGGAGGGAAGCCCAGCCCCACCAGGCCAGGAGTGCCAGGACTCAGGGAGCCAAACACCACACCACAGGCACTCAGGAGAGACAGAGGCAACTCCCTGGCCAAGAGTCCCCAGGCTGGGCTGTCCTGACAGGCAGCACAGACCCACAAGCACAGGCAGAGCACTCTGACGTCAGGAATTCCTGTGGCCCAACATCCTGACACATTCTAGACACTTTTAAACAACTCTTCAATCAGGCAGTGACTCAATCACTGCATTTCTGCTGAGATTCTTCACTCTCCACTACTTAACATTAAAAAAATGCAACTGCGCTTTTCATTCCAAGTTTAAGCCTTTTGAATGTTTCCCTCCAAGTTAATGAAAAACCTGAAATAATTCAAAGAATCCCAAAATGGTTTGGGTTCAAAGGGACCTTAAAGCTCATCCAGAGCCACCTCCTGCCATGGGCAGGGACAGCTTCCAGTACTCCAGGTTGCTCCAAGCTCTGTCCAGCCTGGCCTTGGACACTTCCAGGGATCCAGGGGCAGGCACAGCTTCTCTGGGCAACCTCTGCCAGATCCTTCTGTTTAATGTCTTCACAGGGAAGCTAAAATCAGCTAAAACCAAGCAGGTGTTTCAAGGCTGTAATTTGGGTCTGTGATCAAGCTCAGGACATTGGGACCAGACAAATACCCAGGTGAATTCTCCCCAGAAGAAAGGATATTTCACAGCATTACATAAAACAGAACCAAGGTAGGGAATTAGGGGGGAAATAACCTCAAGCAGCAGCAGCAAAGGTGATCAGGGACAACCTCCCACCAGACATATTTTAGTTAAGTGTGACTCCCCCAACCCAAAAATTAATCAGCTTCTGGTGACTTGCAGATTAATGTCATTAAACCTCAAGGGCTCAGGGGAAGTGGCAGAAATAGAGGTTGGTTTGTCACAGCAACAGCTCCCAGGCTTGGCCATGTGGCCTCTTTGAGGCTCCCTGTCCCTGTCTCAGCAGATCCCCACGTCAGTGTGCTCATCCCAAGGGTGCAGTGCTGTGGGCACAGCACCAGCCCCTGTGATTCACTCACTTTTGGGCTGATTTTCCGTATCGCTTTCATTCCCACTGGTTTCACCTGAAACACACATAGTTTTCACTTATTAGCCATGCAGAAGGAAGATGGGCAACACCCAAAGTTGGGAAAGAGACAGAACCTGAGACTCATCAGATCAACATCCCTCGGGACTGCCCACCAATCCTGCCCAAAGCATCAGCAAAGATAGAAAATCAGCTGGAAAATGTGTTACAACAGCAAATTTCAAAAAGTAGAGCTGCTATCAAGGCAGTGTTGTCAGTGAATGACCTGCACGTCAGCTGAACACAGGCAAAGAACACAAAGCAGGTGCTTGTTTGATGCTGCTGTAAAACTTAAAAGTTCCTGAGCAGAATATACTGTAAATAAGTATATAAATAATAGACCTTACTACAGCTACACAATCAGAACAAGGCACACAGGCGATGAGTGCAGTAGGCACAGGTAGTTCTCGTGCCAAGTGGTTTTCTGAGGAATTTTTAGCTTTAATCTGCTTTTTTGAAAAAGCATTTTTAACCAGTAGCCCAGCTCTCCAGGCTCAGAATCTCCCACTTGTGACAGTGTTAGGCATGTGTTTTTCTAACGCTGGTGATAAAGAAAGCTCAATTCCAGGCACAAGTCTGGTTTTTGCACTGCTGTGTCAGCATGAGGTGGTGGTGCCAGGCCAGGGAGGAGAGGAATTGTGTCACTCAAGGTGTTTAGAGCACAGATAGTGGTGCTGGAGACCCCAGTCAATACCTTTCACTGGAGCTGCTTCTTTCCCAGCAGGACTGAGCAGCTTCACCTTCTTCTTCCCACGCTTGGAGTCAAAGATCTCCTGGATTTTTAGTACCAGCTGCAATCCAAAGTAGAAGCAGAGGTTAATGTTGGGGTCCAGAGAAAGGTCCAGGTGCCAAGAGGAGGGCAGCCCAAGATCCACCATCCAGCACTTGGGAAAAGCTGCCCAAATCCTGCAGGAAGCCTGGCTCAGAGGCTGGAGTCCTTCTAGCCCAGCTCACTGGAGAAAAAAACAAGCACAGATTTCTGCTGCAGGAGAGGAATCACTGTCAGCACAGCTCAGAGCTGACACCAGACTGCACAAGCATTCTGGAAATTGTCACACTTGCCTTCCCAAATAGCACAAGTGACAAACTGTCTGGCATCAGATCTCCACTTTCTATGCAAAGGCACTTGCAAGAACATCTTACAAACCCTCCACCACAGAGGACTCAGAACGTGCTCTCCAGCTTCCCAAATTCCCCCCAAGCCCAGAAAAAGCAGAGCTCTCTCACTGTAGCTTGGGGGCTGGGTTTTGGGTTGGTTTTTAAGTTTGTTGCTGTAGTTGATGTGTGCTGAAGTCTCCTAAAGCACAAGTGAGGCAGAGAACAAGGCTGCTCCAAGCACAGTTCCTGTCCCAGGTGTTTGCAGGAATGAAAGGACGATGTACTTGGAGCAACCTGGTCCAGTGGAAGGTGTGGGGCTGGAATGAGGTGGCATTTAAGGTCCCTTCCACCCCACCATTCTGAGGTTCTGCACAGATGAAGACAGGCAGTGGGACTGGAAAATGGGTCTGTGCTGCAGGACCACACACCTGGTTCACTGGAAGAAAAAAGCTGGAAAGAAGCACAGCCCAGTGCAGACTAACCCAGAGAGGAAAGAAGGGTCAGCAATTTGACAACCTGAGTTGATGCTGATAATCTGCCTTGCACTGGTCACAACAGCCTTAAACCCAAAGTCCTGACACTTTCTGTGTCCCTGTCCCAGCCTGAGCCTTTCCCTCACCTGCCAGTGCCCCAGGGACTCCTCACTCCCCACATGAAAGGCGGCTTTGGCTTCATGTGAAGAAGGATTTACCCTAAATGCAGGGAGCAGGTCAAGTTCATTCCTGCTCAAGAATTCATTAAACTGAACGTAGGAGGGTGGGGCCCAGCCATTTGTCATCACAAATACTGCATAAAAAGAAATCTATTAAAGAGAACCTGTTTGTTCAGCTCAAGCCTTTAATCCCCACATCAGCAAACCAGGCTTAGGCTCTCCTTTTCCAATCGATTTCTCCCCATTTTCTGCCTCAGCCAGTCCTCCCAGCACGAGGAGGCTGCAGGGAACAAGCAGCCCATGGCAGAAAGCAGTGCTTCACCTGCCAAATCTGCCTTCTTTGCCTTTTTATCCAGCCTTACCTACTGGATCTTCATTTCTGTCCTGATTTTTGTGCAGCTGAGTCACCACCCTGGGTGTGTTTAAGGCAACTGTGTGTTTCTTAAGCAAAAAGTAAGTTTTGTCTTTTTAGACCATAGTTCTTTTCTCACTTTCTCAAGCAATCTTGGCTCAATTCCTCCTGAGCAAAGAGAGTAAAGTGCTCTTCCTGCATGTAAATTGTTACCAGATTTTTGGAACAGGTTTGCTTTTTGGAGAACGTTATATTTTCCCTCTCCAAATGAAAGATACTCTCCATCACAGCATTTTTATAATCTTGCCACCTCCTTCCTGATTTTCCAGACCCAGGATTTGTTTAAAAACACAGACAGAAGTTACTGGATACTCTAAAGCACTTTTAAAGGTTTGAAAAGTTCTTTGCAGCTGTCCAACTCTACCTCACAGTCTTGTGCAATCTGAGCAAATACACGTGATTTTCATATGAAATAAAGATCTGCTGAAGTGAAATGATTTTACCACAGCAAAAAGAAGTCCTTGCCACTACCACAACTGGAATTTGAGTCCCATGCACAAAGTGCCACCACAGCGGCAGATGCAGCTGCCCTTCTACAGCCTTTTATCACCGAGGGATGTGAGCTGGTAACCAACACAAGGATCTAGAAAGGTTCCCAAGGCACCAGATGAGAATTAGAACTGTCCTGGATGGGAAGGTGGATCAAAAACCTTCCTCATCCCCTGGCCTCAGCAGCATAATTGTCTTTGCAGCCAGGCAGGAGGGAGAGGCCAGAGGGGACAGTTGTAGGAAGGCTTCGTGAAATGCTCTTATTCCTCAGAGCTCCTCTTCACCTTTAAACCATGAAACAGCTGCTCCTGATGCCAGCCCAGAACTCCAAGCCAATATTCCAAGCAACCAAGGGCCCCACAACCATTCAATAGCTCAGGGCCTGCAGTGGAACACCAGGAACAGTCTGGGAAGTCCCTGGGAGCAGGGGACACATCCACACAGCCTTACAGAGCTGCCCTTCAGCTCACCAAGAGCACAGAGCCAGCAGCACTGCCCTCCATGGAAACACTGGGAACAAGGCTGGGATGACAAAGCACGAGGAAGGGCTTGTATTCACACCCAGCCCTGACCTCCAGGCCAACACTGAGCACTTTGTCTGCCCATTTTTGGCCAACAAAAACACCACTGTCCCAGCTAGAACTGCCACTCAGATCCCCAAACACCAGCCCTGCCACTTGGAGAGGGAATGATTGGAGCAGCAGTGCCAAGCAGCATTCACCTGCCAGGCTCACAGCTCCATGGCCACTCACAAAGCACTTACAAAGCAGCAAGAGCTTGAAATGCCAGGCAAGCAGTAAACTTTCACACTTCAGTCTCACCCAGGGCAGGTTCTTTTTCCTGGTCGCAGCCTCCACTGCTCGGAACAGCTTCCACTCAGACAGAGTGACAGGCAGGGAGGTGTCCTTGCCCACCTTCCCTTGGAAACTTGGCTGGGAGGGCTTCAGCTCCAGAGTCTTGCGGCTGAGGAAGGGAGGTTTGGGGGGAGGCTGGAAAACAGAAGTAGGAGAGAGAGTTAAGCATGAGATCAAGCTTTGGTCCAAGGTCACAGGGACAGGAGTTAGATTACAGCTGGGAAATCTGCTCTGCCAAGCTCTCCATCCCACTCAAGCACCTCACCAACATTCTCTTGGTCTTACTCTTTTACTCCTTAGCTGCCTGATCAACTGGCATGGCTGTTCATTATTTACATTAATGACAAAAAAAAAAGGAAAACCAACGAGTTGTGGTGGGGAAAGTGAGGCTGGGGGAGAGCACAAAGCAGGGCCCTTGTGAGAATGATCCTGTGAACACCTGACCCTTTAATGCCCCCAGCATACCTTGGGAGCCCTTCTGATGCTCCGGGGAGGGGGCAGCTTCCAGACAGATGGGACCTTCCACAGGGGCAAGGGCAGTGCTCTGATATCTTCATAAGGATTCTCTTTTGTAGGACCTGGAAAAATCATTGGATGGGGGATTTATGAAAGGAGATAAAGCCCTGTATTTTTTCCAGGGATATAAGTGGGGAGAGCGTGCAGTTTCCTGCCAAGCTTTAACAGGGTCTGAGAGACCTGTTTAATGTTGGATGAGGCTCCCACCACATCCTTCTAACCCACTGCCATCAGCTTGGCAAACTGTGCACAGACTCAGCAGAACAAAACACTTTTTCCCCTGCAGAGCAAGCAGCTCTATTGCAAAGCAGCTCATTTGGCAGAGCTCACACTGATCTCTGTGCAGCACTCAAGCAAAGCATTCCAAGAGCTAATAAAGAAATCAGTTTAGCACAGGCCAACTCCAGTGACCTCCCATGACATCTGAAATCAGGCTGTTCCCGTGCACATCCTACTGACACCAGCAAAGAACCCCAGATGGGGAAGACCTTAAAAATCCCAGATCTAGAAAGGGCATCCTCACCTTCACTCCTCCCTCCCCAGCAAAACTGCCCCCCTTAAACAGTGAGGGCACCCCCAGAAGCACAGGCACATACAGATGATGTCCTCGTAGATGTTGTCCTCTGACTGAGTGTAGACAAGCCTGGATCCTGCAGTGCCATTTGTCTCTTCCCGAGGTCTGTGGGAGCTGCTGGCTGCCGGCCGCTTGCGGAAGCCCTGGATGTCCTCAAACTCAAAAGATTTCCTAGAGGAAAACCAGTGTAACTTCTCCTAAAGGCACCTGCTTGAGTTGCTGTCTCCAGTCCACACCCTGTGGTCCTTCCTGGGCTTATCCAGCACACAGATGCTCCACTCTGGACTCACTTTTCCAAGGGTTGAGGTCTAACCCCAGGCAGCAGCTCAGCCCCTCGCTCCCACACCGTGGGATGGGGGGAGGAATCAGAGGGTAAAAGAAAGCAAACATGTGCATGGGTTGAGATAAAGACAGTTTGAGAGGTAAAGCAAAAGCTGCGTGAGCAAGAAAAGCAAAATAGGGATTAATTCCCTATTTCCCTCCACAGGGAGGTGTTCAGCCACCTCCAGGGGCTCTATTGTGCACAGTGGTGACTTGGGAACACAAACACAAACTCCAAATGTTCCCCCCCCCCTTCCTGCTTCTTCCCCAATTTTAACTGCTGAGCACAACATCACATGGTCTGGAGTATTCCTTGGGTCAGCTGTCCCTGCTGTGTCCCCTCCCAGCTCACATACTGCTGTGTTATCAACATTTTCATCACAACCCCAAAACACAGCAGCACACAAGATGCAAAGGAGCAAACGGTCCCAGTCAAAGGCAGCACACCAAGCGAGCCTTGCTCACTTACTCTGGGAAATTTGCAGGTTAAAAAGGAAGTTGGAGGCTCCATGGCCAAGCACACTCCAAGCAGGCACAGCCAGACCCACCCTGTCAGAGGGAAGAACCCAAACCATATTTTGCAGACTTGCAGCAGCTCAGAGCCAGGGCACTGCTTCCTACTGGGCCTCTCCCACTCATGCTCAGGGTGTTCATGCATTTGTGAGTTGGCATTTCCCTACACTTAGCCACTATTTCGAAATTAGGGCACTGAGGTCACACAGGAGCTGCGGGGGTTTAGCGCATGATCATCACAAAATTTGGGCTGGAAAGTTTCAGGACCTCAAGCCACATTTTTGCTGGAACTTTGCACACCAGTCTAACACAGGCAGCTCACCTGTGAGCAGGATTTGCATCAAGGCACCTCAGAAGGTATGGGAAAGAGGGAAAACAGCCAAACCTACTGCAACAGCAGCAGCCACAGCCTCCAGCCTTAAGCAGCAAGAGAATCCTTCACTCCCAGGACAGCCAAACACTCAGCAGCCACAGTGCCCCAAGAGAAAGTGACTCTGCCATCCACAAATTGCAGCTGAGGGCAAGCAGCAGGCAGGGAGCAGGCAGGTCTCTCCCTGGGACCAACACATTGTCACTCCACTCTGTTCTAAGGTGTGGGCTGACATGTGCCTGTAGCCTTCTCTGCAAGATTGTCAGCAGCAAAAGCACTGCTGAAGAGGAGATATTTTTACTCAGGAATATCCTTTCCCCATGAACAGAGGCACCATCACCAGCAGCACCTCCACAAGGATATCTCAGCAAGCAGCTGCTTAAACCCATCCAGGAACTGCTTTAAGGAAACATTTCAGACATGAGAGATGAATTATGTACCTCTGGGCTCTCCCTCTGATCCTCCTGCTGGCTACTTTCTTCTCGGGGTTGTTGGAGGATGACACCAGGTCCCTTCCACGCTGCTTTTGCAGGGGAGCTTCCCTGGTGGCACTGGCATCTCCATAACCCCCAGCACCCTTTTCTGCCAGGTAGCGGAAAGTCCTGCGGGGTTTGGGTGGTGGATCAGGAGCTGGCTCCTCCTCTTGCCCCTCAACCTCAGAGTAAATGTTTCTCAAGCTCCTCTCTGCCCTGCAGAGAGCATCCACTCCTTTGATTTGCAGTTCTCTTTCTGTGCAGCCAGAGCTGCCTTGCTTCCTTGGGAGGTCCAAGGGAACACAAGGGGCTCTGCCAGGCAGGAGGGGATCTGCTCTCCTCCACAGAGCTTGTGAGGTATAGAAGTTCCCTGGGGGCAGAGCCACCCCTGGGGCCAGGAAGCCTGTTTGCCTCTCCCCTTTGTCCTTGGCTTGGGAAGGTGTGCCACCGCAGTCCCCAGGCTGGCAGCAGCTCCATGCATCTTCCCTAAAATCCAACCCCAGGCTTTTTGGGTCTTTGGACCCAGCCTTTCTGCCATTCTCTGTGCATTCTGGCTTCACTTTGGGTAGTGCATTGCAGCTGGGATCATACTTTACTCCAAAGTCCTTTGGCTGCTGCTTCTCCCTGCTGGGGCAGCTCCGTGTCCTTCCCTCCCACTGGGAGATCTTCTGCTTGATGTTGCGGCAGTGGCTGCGGGACAAGGTCTGCACGGCCGAGCGCGAGAAGCTGCTGTCCCCTGACCCCGTGGGGTGCATGGCAGGGGCCAGAGGGCTCACACACAGCCCATGTCCAGCCCTGGCCACGTCCTCCCGTGTCCTGCACACATCCAAGCTGGCACGAGACTCCAAAATGCACTGTGGTATGGGAGAGTCCGGGCTGGCTGCTCTGACCTGCGGGAAAAAACAAGAGCCATCAGCTGCACCCCGGCCATACTCCCCACCCGCGACTCCAGCTGCTCCCTGGCAACTGCTGGAGAACATTCCTCCCCAAATCTCATCCATCACGTGCTCAGGATGGGCTTCCAGAGCTCGCTCCCCACAAAAGCTGTTTGTGCAGACATCTGGGAGGGAGAATGGAGGGGAGATGAGGCTCCACCGGCTTAAAAAACCAAACACAACGGGAACAGAACACCCTGAGGGATCCCAAGCGTCCAAACTCAAGGAAATTATTTAATGGCAGAGGAACACAGCAGCGTGGATCTCAGCCAGCCCTTCTGCAGGAGTGCAGCTCCTCCTGATGCTCAGGCAGCCCAGAGACAAATCCCTGTGACACCTGAGCTCCCACTCAGCAGAGACACAGCAGGACATGGGGCACCAGGGCAGCTCTGTGAAAAAGGAAACACATCTTCTCCAGAGAGGAGCTGCTGCTTCTTGGATGACAAGAGCTGTGGTGGCTGAGGAAGAGCCCAACTCTGGGAGCTCATCCTCCTCCCAGAAGTGCTCTCTTGCTCCACAACACAAGTGGAAACCTGTCTGGTGTTCTGTCAACAGCTGACCTAAATTTGCCATCCAAGAGACTGGAGGACAGTGGTGCCCAGCCTGTGGCTTGCAGCCAGGGCAGTTTCAAAAGGCAGAAGAAACAGGTGAGTTCTCATCCTCAAGAGAAAAATCACCCTGTGTTTAGATCGGCAGAGAAGGAATGCTAAAGAAACATTCTGGCTTCTCCAAGCCAAGCAGAACCTGCACAAACAGGAGCTGTGCTCTTTGAGACTTCCCACACGTGTAGGCCAGAGGAGAGAGCACACATCCTGCAGACAGTCCAGCAAGGAAAGCAGGTGAAACCAGCAGGGAGAACTGGGGTGGCTGTATGGACCTGCAGGTCAGCATGGCCTCGGTACAGACATTGCATCTGTGGAATCCTCAGCCTTGGAGGCCTTTGGCTCTACCTTCAGCCCACAAGGCATCCCCAATATTCCCAGATATGCTAGCACAGGTGAAAACTCATCCTGGACAGAAGACAGCAACCCATAGGCTCTAGCAAGCTCTGTTCCTCCCTTTCTCTGGGCAATTA
This sequence comes from Entomyzon cyanotis, assembly GCA_024500445.1. Taxonomy (NCBI): domain Eukaryota; kingdom Metazoa; phylum Chordata; class Aves; order Passeriformes; family Meliphagidae; genus Entomyzon; species Entomyzon cyanotis. Next base: position 2,532,831 of record JAKEPQ010000908.1, on the reverse strand, counting down.
TCCCATTTCAGAAGTTCCAACCCTCCAGCTGTATTTAACAACCTCCATTTGTATCAGGAGACAAATGCTCAGCTCAGGCCAGGGGCCATGCTGGCTTTGGTGACATCCCCTTGGCACCAAGAGGTCCTCCTGCCAAAGGCAGGGAAACAAAGCATTCCACACCTGCACAAAAGCAGAGCATCCCCGCAGAAGGAGCCAGACTTGCTCCAGCTGGGCCCAGGGGCCAGAGCCACACCAAGCCTGTGCTCAGGCTCCAGCTGACAGAGCCAGGCAGCTCCCACTGCCACCCTGGGCACGTGTCCTCCACTGCCACTGCTACCACACCCGGCCAGCACTGAGTCACCTGAGCCTGGCAGAGTGGGCAGAGCCAGGGATGGGCAGCAAACCCAGCTGGGAGACAGAGGGGCTTAAACCTGCCTGGCAAGGGGTCGTGTTCCACTCTCCAGGCTGGGTGTGGAGAGCTCCCACCACAGCAGACCTGCATCCTTCCCACTGCTAGTAGCACACCTCAAATTCCAGGGCTCAGGGCTATCCCTGGAGCTACTGATCTGCTTGGCAGAGGCATCTGTGGTGCAATTAAAAGCAAAATGCTGGCCTTGGCAGATCTACTTGATAGCACTAGTGAGAAAGCTCACTGGTCAAGGACAGCCCAGGGCTCCCCAGGCAGTTCAGGGATGGTTTGGGCACTCATGGCACCAAGCCCTGGCTCCGTGCTGTGCTCTCCCCCTCTGCCAGAGCAGCACTGGCACTGTGGGAAGCAGCTCCCTCTCTCCACAGGATTCCTGCAGGCTGGAATTGCTCAGTCCATTGTCCCAGAGAGCTGCTGGTCACTCTCCCACTCAGCAGCAAACAGGATAAACTTGTACAATCGGGGTAAGCACCGAGCTGGGGATATTTGCTCCATCATCAGCCCTCTCCCCCTCATCAGCATTCCAGCTTGTCCTCAATGCTTCTGTGGCCACTGGAGACCCTCTTCCCACACCAGCGAGGGGCCCCTGCCCTCTCCTATAAATAGGCATTATTGCCAAAACATCCTGAGCCAGAGCAGAGCCATCCTTCCTCAGTCTGTGTCTGCACAGCCCTGATTAGCAGCAGACAGGAAAGCAGCTCCCTCTCCCCTCTGCTGTGCCACTGAGCTGCTCTGCAGCACCAGCGCTCCAGGATGCTCCCGAGGATGAGGCTGGCAAAGAACAGGCTCTGCTGGGGACAGCCAGGGGAGGAGAGGGGTCAAACAGCCTCTCCAGCCACTCGAGCTTCACACCAGGCTCCTCCAGTGCCTGCCATGTCTTCAAACACGGCATTGCTGGATGCAGGACTGGCACAGGGAGAGGAAGCCAAAAGACCCACACTGCAGTGTGGAGCAAGGTTTTATCCACAGCACTAACCAAGTGCAGCACAAGCACTCACGGAGAATGTGCAGCTCCTTGGATTCCCAGCAGCACTGGCTGCTTTCTCCTCCAAATACTGCAGCTGGGAGCTCCTCTGGGAGCAGAGGATCACAGAATAGGCTTGGAAGGAGCCCACAAGGATCATCCAGACCAACTCCTGGCCCTGCACAGACACCCCAACAATCCCACCCTGTGCATCCCTGGGAGCATTGTCCAAACTCTCCTGGAACTCTGGCAGCCTCAGGCTGTGCCCATTCCCTGGGGAGCCTGGGCAGTGCCCAGCACCCTCTGGGGGAAGAAGCTTTATCCTGATATCCAACATCCATGAGGCCAAATCACTGCCCAGAGGAGGCTGAGTAGCCCTGCACAGCTTTCCAGGTGGGTCCATCCTTGCTGTGCCCTGCTGGGCAGCTCTGCTGGCTGCCAGCCCAGCCCATGTCCTTCCTGTCGCCACTCACGCTGGGAAGGCTGCAACAAAAACTGCCTGTGCTGCAGCTTCCTCAGCCCCACAGACACATTTCTGCTTCCTCTCACCAAGCCATGGCCCCAGCCAAGTCCTAATCCTCCTGCCCTCTCCCACTGCCCACATGCATGCTCCCACAGTAAGGCACAATCAGGAGCTGAGAAATGTGGAGGAGAAGCTCAGCCATGGCCAGCACATAGAATCCCAGAATCCCAGAGTGGTTTGGGTTGGAAGGGACTTTAAAGCTCATCCAGTTCCACCTCCTGCCATGGGCAGGGACACTTTCCACCATCCCAGGCTGCTCCAAGCTCTGTCCAGTCTGGCCTTGGCCATGCAGGAATGGGATCCACAGACAGTCAAGCACAAGCTTAAAGTTTCTCCCCTGCCCAGTGCTGCTCCCTGGACTGTCTCTTCCAAAATATCCATCCAAGGAGGAGAGGAATGCAGCTTTTCACCTGCCCAGGCTTGCTATCAAGAACCAGGTGTTTAATCTCAGCTCATCACGTGAGCCCAGGCAAGGGCAGAGACTTATGTTTGGTGAAGAAAGAGCACACTGGGGTGGTGTGATCCAAGTTAAGTAACCCTTATATGCAGTCCAAGACAGGCTAAAACACAGTTCAGGGACACAGAGCTGGCAGAGACCACCTGGGTCAGGCAGCCAGCACTCATATCAAGCACTACACACATCATTCCTGTCACAGAATAACCAGACTTGTGATTGCTTCCATCCTGACCTCCCCTGCCAAACTCCTTCAGTGGCCCCAGTGTGACTCCCAGTATTTCCAGAGAAGCCAAATTTATCATCCTTACCACATTAGGACTTAGAGGAGATCGGTGTAGTCAAGAATACTGAATTATTTCACTGGAAGCAGCAGTTTGGGGGGAAAATTACATAATTTCTAGACAAAATATCACACATTTCTGCCAAAAGACCGCCTCTCCGATCCACACTGTTTGAAAGCTCCCAAAGCTTTGGGAAGAATGAGGCACGTTCACAGCACATGACAGGTAGCCCTGACTCTTTTTCCAGCCCTGAAAGCCAGAGAGCACACTATACATTTTCCATGCAAAGCCTCAAGACGATTCTGCTTCCTGAAACCACATTCCCAGGGAGAAAAAGCTGCCAGTGCTGTTCCAGAATAAAATCCTGTCTAGTGCTGAGGTCAAGCCACACACCACACGTGCTGCTGGCACCCCTGAGCCCCCTGCCCACCCTGCAGCAGAGGCACAGTGAGAATAAAGGCACCGCCACAGCACCTTACCTTGTCCTGCTCCTGGGAACACAAACACCGACTGGACCAGCCTGTGCAGCTCTGAGGCAATCTCACTGCTTTGATGAGAGCTGTGCAGTCCTAAACCAGCCCAGAGTCCTTGTCGCCAAGCCTCCTGTGTCAGTAGCCAAATAAAAAGCAGTTTCTGGTCTTCTGCAGCCTAGGGAAGCTGGCAGCTCACTCCTGGAGGGAAAGGACCTTTCCCAGAGCTCTGAGCTACTCCCATTCTGTGCCTCTCTGGAACAACCCTGAAGCTCCTCTGAACAACTCTGACATGCTGATGCCTCAAAGACATGGGCAGTACCAAACAAGCAGATTTTATATCAAAATAAGTAACTCTTCAGGAATGCAGGGTGCTTAGTCATTTCCATCTCGATACAAAGCTACTCTAACCACGAGGTATTAACTCCTTCTGTGCTGCTGCATCTCCTGCTGAGGAACAGTTCTGCCTCATTAGATCCATGGCCACAGCCCCTGGACACAGAAAATGTGCTGCTAATCCAAATTACACAGCAAAAGGAGGTTAAGTCTGGCCTCCGCCATGGGTCCTAAGCCTTTTGTACTGACTGCCTTTTTCTAAAGTGATGAAATTCAACTTCTTGAAAGTAAGTTTTTACTCAAGATACAAAAATCCCCAAACCAGAACACTTCCAACATGTAAGCCCTGAAGGCTTCTACAGCAGAGTGCACATGGACAGAACCCACAATGTACTATTTTTAAAGTTGTGGGGGTTTAACCTGACTCACAGTATCTGAATGCCCAGGGTAGCAATACTGACAAAGCAGTTGACTCAGCCCCTACACCCCAGGCTGGCTGCCAGCCCCAGGAACGCTGCAGCTGCACACAAGGACTGAGTCCCAAGCTGGGCACAAAGTTAAAAATCAAACACATCCTATCGTGGAGCAAGTCCTTGGTGCCACCATCAGAGGTGAGATTCCAAAGTAAAGTCACCAAGCCTGTGTGGCTTTACATGGGCCACCCCAGACAGGCTGTGTGGGGCCACAACCAACCACTCATTCCTTTGGGAAAGTCTCAGCAGAAACAAGGCAGCTGCCCCAGGAGGTTCAAAGGGTGCACACCAAGGCAGCACCAGAAAACCTCTCAGACATCATACAGATAACGTGTTCCAGAGCTGCCCACTGAGTCACATCCATACTGCATTACATTATTACAACTGGAAGACTGAGATAAAAACTATGCCAAGCAGCAAAGGACAGCACTAGGACTCAAGGTCAGATCCAGGGCACATCCAGGTCAGATCCTCCAGCCACCACTGCCCAAGCACACTTTTCCAGGGGTTGGTTTTCCTGCAACTGCTGTTCTACTTCCCTTCCATCACTCGCTGATGCCAATCCCAGCTGACAGGAGGAATTGCTCCACCACTGCCTGGGCTCTATCCCAGCCAGGCGCCCTCTCAGCCAGGGTTGTTCAGCCAGTCACAGGCACAGAGGGGTGTTCATGCAGTGACCTGGGGTGCAGTGCGCCCAAGGAGCTCTGTAACCACTCAGACCCACACACCTCCGTGCGACAAAGCACAAACACCCAGTGACACCTCAGCCACCACAGCCCAGCAGTGCGCAATTCGCCCCGAAGACACTGTGCAGAATCACTGAGAGGTGGAGGTGGGAGAGACCCTCTGGAGGTGTAACCCTCTCTGCTCAGGCAGGGGCACCGACAGCACGCCGGCTTGTGCAGATCCCTGAGGGGAGAGGCTCGCAGCGCCCCGGGCAGCCCGCGCTCCGTCGCCCTCAGCGGGAGCAGCGCTCCCCGACGCCAAGGGACCCCAGGCTGGCTCCGTCCGGCCCCCTCCCTGCAGCCACCTGGACGAGTGGGGACGAGCCCACCACAGCCCCGGCTCCCCTTCCCCGCTGGGTCTCCTCCAGCGGCCACCTGCTTCCCCCCGGCCCGTCCCACACGGGGAAGATGAGCCGCTGCCCGCCTGCCCGGAGCCGCGACACGGGGACCCCTCGGGGCCGGCAGCCCCGAGCCCGACCGCGACTGCGGGAAGCCCCAAAGCCCTCGGGCCACCCGCCCGTCCTCCCGGCGTAGCCCCTGCCCGGGTCCACCGCCCCCCGCCCCGTCTCACCGCGGCCCCGGCCCGCTCCCGGCCCCGCTCCCGCAGGACGCTCCCGGCGCGCACGGAACCGCCTCCCATTGGCTGCTGCAGCCATCACTCAAGCAGTGGTACCGCCTCCTCCCCGCCCCAGCGCGCCTGTAGCTGTTTCTCGTTGGTTGGTGTGGCCGTCACTCATGAGGAGGCCCCGCCCCCCGCTCCCCGTCCCGTCTCCCCGCAGCCTCGGTCCCCTCCCGCAGGCCGCTCCTGGCGCTCACGGAGCCGTCGCCCATTGGCTGCTGTGGCCGTCACTCAAGTCGAGATCTCACCCTCACCCCGCCCCAGAGCGCGCACAGCCACCACCCATTGGCTGGCACGGCTGTCACTCAGGCGATGGCCCCGCCCCTCTCCCCTCGGGGCGCTCGGAGCCGCTTCACAGACGGGTTTTACTGCGCTGCCCGGCGCCCTCAGAGTCCGGCACGGCCCCGGCGCTGCCCGGCCCCGCGCTCCGGCCCCCCGCCTATTCGTTCTTCAGCCCCTCGGCGATGAGGTTGAGCTCGTAGCACCAGGTCTCGTAGCGATAGGCCACGCGGATCTGGGCCACGTTCGTCTTCCGGATGTCGTTGCCTTCGGGCCCATCTTCCCGGTACTTTTCACCCAGGAACTTCACTTTCTCCTGCCAGAGGCAAAGACAGCAGTACGGACCTCAGAACCCCCGCTGGCAGCGCCCGAGGGGACGCGCTGGTGGAGAGACCCTGAGCCCGTGGGCGGAGCTGGTCGCCATTCTCAGGCCGTGGGCAGGACCAGCTCGGGAGACACACACATCGTGGGACAGGACACACTGCAGGACAGCCAGCTCGTGGGACAGGGAACACTGCAGGACACACACCTCATGGGACAGCAAACCCTCGTGGGACAGGACACCCACCTCGTGGGACAGGACATCCCTCATGAGACAACACACCCCTCGTGGGACAGGACATCCCTCATGGGACAGGACATCCCTCGTGGGACAGGACACCCACCTCGTGGGACAGGACATCCCTCATAGACAACACACCCCTCGTGGGACAGGACATCCCTCATGGGACAGGACATCCCTCGTGGGACAGGACACCCACCTCGTGGGACAGGACACCCACCTCGTGGGACAGGCCGCACTGCAGGACGCTGTTCCTGGCGATCTCACACATGTCACAGGTGCTGAGCTTGAACACCTGGGCGGCGATGGCGTACTCCTCCATGAGGGGCTCCTGCAGCACAGGGTGAGGGGTCAGCAGCCTCTGCCAGCACAGTCTGCACTGCACAGAGCTCTGTCCCAGAGCTCACTCAACCACTGGAGTACAACCTTCAACCAACACCCCCAGGCTCTTTAAACCATATCACAAAGTGCTACCTGTTCTCATTTTTTGAAAACTTCCAGGGATGGTGACTCCACCACTGCCCTGGGCAGTCTGTTTTGATGCTTGAGCACTGTTTCACTGAAGAATTTTTCCTAATACCCTACCTGAACATCTGTTGGTGGAGGGGGAGATGGACCAGCACATGCTGGACTCACTGCAGGTGCCACTGGCTTCTAAAAATCTGAGGCCCACATGGTCCCAGTCCCACAGTCCCAGCCCCAGCACTCAGCTCACACTGTACCTTGGTGTAGTGAAACTGCATGGGGTCATCTGTTGAAAGGGACACCATGAGCCCTTTCTGGTGGAAGTCAAGCAAGGGATTCTTGGCATACTCCAGGAAGAGGCTGTTGTTGCTCAGTGGGGACATGGCAATGGGAATTTGGGCAAGGAAGTACAGATACTGCAACACTGGACTCTGCAAAGATGAGCAGAGGTAGCAGGTTAGGGATAAAGTTGCTGGACCTTCCACCTCTCTGGGGTCATTCCTCAGATCAGGCCAGAGAATTGTGTGCAAGGAAAGACACTTGCACAAGTGTCTTGCTCAATTGTGTGCAAGGAAAGACACTTGCACAAGCAATCAATCCTTCAGGGAGCATGAGAGGCCAAGGAGCTCAAACCTGTCTGATACCAGGACTCAGCTGGCTCCAAAGATACCAACCATATTCTACAATAGGTCTGTAAGGCTAAGCCCCCAAAATCTAATGCATTTCTCAGCCACATGCCCAGATATGCCTGGAGAAACCCAGAGAACAATTTAGCATCTGCCCAAAGCCAGATTGTGCCAGTGTAAAGCAGAGGCAAAGGTAACTGCCAGCTGCATGGAGGCAGCCATGAACACTTCTGCTCTGCCATGCCTGGGCTGCTCCTGGCAGAGTTCTCCACGTACCTTCTTGAGGTTGAGCCCGTGGGAGATGTTATCTGCTGTCATGAAGGCTGCCAGCAGGTGTGTGACAGCCCCAGCCTCGCCGCAGTGCGGGCGGAACAGGAACGTGTTCATCCCACGCTGCCTGGGAACAGGGAAAGAGCACTCAGAGCAGGCAAAGACCTGACTTCAGGCCCAGCTCTGCTCCTGCCATGAGTCCCCAAGAATCCAGCTTGACCTAGGAGCACATTGCTCATTCTCTTTTCTCCTCTGTGCACGCAATAGATGCATCTCCAAAATCCCTAGGCTTTCACCCCAGTCCATCACACTTCTACTGAGGGGTGTCTGGATTGCTCTGGGACATAATGCTCCAAATGCAGAGCAGGGAGAGCCCCACTGCTTCCACACCGACAATCAAAGAGCTGAGGTAAGTCACAAGGCAGCCCCTTGGCAGATCCCAGGCCTCACCTGCGCAGGTTGTTCAGCACCAGGATGTTGGCATACATGTAGTAGATGTAGTAGGTGTAGGATGGGTTCTTCTGAGAAGTCCACTCCTCTGGCTTAGGGCTTTTAGTGCTGAACATGTGTCCACTGTGCTTGGATTCATCATCCACGCTGTCAAAGCCTGTGATCTGCTTGGCAAGGGAACAAAAAAGGTGCATCTCACACTCCCCACCTCATTGTGCCCAGGTGGGCTCACCCTGCCCCACCACAGATCACCAGAGCCTGGCTGTACCCCTGTGCCCCCCAAGAGCATGGTCAGGCAAGGCTGCAGACCTCACTCCTCACAACCCCCCCAAGCTGTCCAGGACTAGGAATAAAGCTCACACCTTCCCCAGGAGCTGAGTGGGCAGTGATTCACAGCCCCAGAGCAGCTAGCTCAGGGACTCTGACCCTTCCCCACAATTCTGGCCACAAACAGAATTCTGGCCATTCCCAGAATGTGGCAGAAGGACCACGAGCCCACTGATGGCCTTTTCCATGTCAGGGCCAACACCCATTTCTTGTGCTCTTGTCACTCACGTGGCGTAGAAAGACACTCAGCTCTTTGTGGGCTTGGGGGTTGACAGTTGCCTCAAACACAGGAACAAAGATGTTTTCCAGCATTTTCCCAAAGTGGGGGAGGAAATTCTTAGACCTGAACACATCACTGTAGACAGAGACAAGGGATTAGCTGCCACACAGCCCGCTGTCCCCACAACCCTTTCAGGGATGATGAGGGATCTGCAAGGCACAGTGCCCCCTCAGCCCCACAGCACGTACTAAATCCTGGGGACTTGGATCATCCACTTCATGTTGCGGGAATAGACCCGGTGGGTGTTGAACCACCTGGCCAGCTTGGCCCACTCGTCAGGCGACCGCCCGTAGATGGAGAGCCGGGGCTCCGTGTGCTGGTACTTGGCATCCTCCAGGTCGGAGCCAACCTCCTGCAAACCAGAGCAGACTGGCATTGGAACCCACAGCAGCTCCACAGCTTCACCCTGCTCTCCTCCCCTCTCTCCATACCTTGATGATGGTAGCAAAATACTCGCCGTTGATGGCATTCTCCGTCTTGAGGTAGAGGTCGCGCAGCTCGCTGGCCCCCACGGGGTTGTACTTGTCATTGAACTTGTCAAAGCGCTGGAATGTCTGCCGGCCCTGGGGCAGGGAGAGCAGGGAGGTCAACTAATACCCTTAGAGCTTGGCAGGGAGCAGGGACTGAGCCAAACCACTCAAGATGGGAAAACCAGGAGCTGCTGCACCCTGACACAAATATTAATGCACGCAATGTGTGAGTGCATAGGGAAGGGAAAAGCCACTGGGGCAAGAGTGGCCCAAGAGTGATCTTACAGTAAATGTCCTACCACTTACAGCATGGACATCCAGGGAATCCACTGTCAGGTCGTAGGGGTGCAGATTGAGCTGCTGGAAAAGCTGTTTCAGGGTGAGCTGTTTGCCGTTGGCGTCATAGACCACGCGGTCAGCATCCACCCGGTAGGATTTCTTGATGAAACGCAGAAGGTGCTTCTGGTTCATGCAGGCTGCAGCATGGATGTGTGTGTCCACCTGGGGAAACAGGGACAGCTTCAAGCTGGGGTGCTCGGGTACCATCCCAGGGAGGTAAACAAACCCCTCAGGTGAGCATGTGGTGTGGGGAGCAGGGCTCAGCTCAGCAGGTGAACACAACCAGCTGGCACAGCTCTGCCAAGAGCATTGCAGGCAGCATATTCCCATTCACAGAGACAATGCTGCTGCTACAGACATGGATTCTGCCATCCAGCTCCCAAGGAGGAAAGACACCAGGACAGCTCTCTCCAGGCTCACTGGGGCTCTAAGCCTTGCCCTTTACCTTCCTGCAGTTGTAGAAGTCACGGTGGGGGTTGTTCTTCAGCTCCTTCATCTCCTCCATCTCATTGAGCATTTCGTGCACTTGGAACTTGGATGAGAGGAACCTGAGGCGCCGGTGAGCATAGGTCTTACTGGTGAGAGCAAAGGGCAGAACAGTCACTGGGCTCCTCAGCCAGGGGCATGGGGACACACATTCCACCTGGGGTGGAGGATCTCGTGCTGGCCAGCTCTGCTTCCCTAAGGTGCCTCTCCTGTCTCTATTACAAGCTCTGAAGGAAGGCTGGCCAGCTGGGAGCCTACCTGCAGGTCACGTCTCCAGTCCCTGAGTGCTGCTTTGCTTAAGACCCAAGTCATGAGGGCTGACAAGGACCAAGGACAGGTCCCTCCCTCCTTCCAGGAAGGGAAGGGTGCTGCCTTAACCTCCCTCTGCCCACTGGGGGGAGGACCTGGTGGGTTGTGCACTTACACAGGCCCCTTTGCAATCAGGACCAAGAGGAAGCTCATGTCATCCACGAAGTGCTCGAGGCTGGGGTAGGGCAGATCCTTTGGCTCATTTCTCTCAGCTGCTGCCTTGTCTGCATAGACATAAACTATCCCATCCTTCATCTGCACATGGTATCCCAAGTCCTCCGGGGAGATTTCCAGTGTCAAAGGGGTCCTGTCCATCCTTCACTGGTGGGGTGAACACTGCACCAAAAGGAGAATTCCGTAAAGCACAGGCTGCCAGCCCAAACCTCCCAAGCCTCCTGTGCTCCCCTACCCCACACAGCAGGCACCCCACCACTGTCATACCAAGGAGGAGGCCTGGACAAGCGTGTTCCCCAGCCCTTTCCTGAGCCCTGCCCCGTGCTGAAGCCACAGGAAGGCCCTGGGGTGCCTGGGTGTACCTGGGCCAACGTCACTTGGTTTCCAGGGCTCGCCCTCGATGGTGCGCAGGTACTGCGAGGGTGTGTTGGGGAACCTCTGCAGAGACTGCTGCATGTACTTCTCCCGGATGCACAGCGCCCGGTACAGCCCTTTGCACACCACTTCAAAATCTTCCACTGTCACCTGCAAGAGGGTTGTTGCTGAAGGCAGCCACAGAGCTGGAGCACAGGTGTCCAAGAGATGCCCTGGTGCACCCACGGGGAGGGAGAATTTGGTCACGGCAGGATAAATATCAAAAAATCATAGAATGGTTTGGGCTGGAAGGGATCTTAATTCTCATCTTGGTCCAGCCCTGCCATGAGCTTCCACTATCTCAGGATGCTCCAAGCCCATCCAGCTTGGCCTTGGACATTTCCAGGGATGGGGCAGCCTCAGCTTCTCTGGACAACCTGTGCCCGGACCTCCCCACCCACAAAGGGAAGGATTTCTTCCCAGTATCCCATCTAACTCTGCCCTCTGGCAGTAGAAAGCCATAACCCCTTGTTCTGTCAGTACATGTTCTTGTAAACAGTCCTTCTCCAAATTTCTTGTCATATCCTATATCATATCATATCAATTTCTTATCATGTATCATATCATATCAATCTCCCACTGCTCTGCCTGAGCAGGGCAAGGAAGGGATGACATGCAGAGACCCAGGCATGGTAAAGGGGAGCTCTTGGTGCCAGGACCAGTGAATTCTGATGTCAGTCCCTCTTAGACTCCTCACTGCAATCAGTAATTTGCCCTGAAATGGAACCTAGGCCTGGGCTTAGATTCCTCACTGCAATCAGTAATTTGCCCTGAAATGGAAGCTAGGCCTGGGCAAAACATTAAAGCTATTTTTGGAGCCTGGGCTGAAACTGAAGCAGGAACAACAACATACACTGAGCCAGTGTGTCGACAATTTTTGATTTACTGCGCACACATGTGTTTTGGGCAAGCAGAAGAGGCTGGAGTGGAGTAGTGCTGGGAAACCAGCCCTCCCTGCTAAGATAGTCATGGCAGGGGGAATGTGCTCCATGCCTGAGCAGGGAGGCATTTCCAGATCCCCTCTGCTATGCAGCTCCAGGCTGAGCTACCCTCCAGCATGTTCTTAGAAGCAGCACGAATGTGATAGCAGGCTGAGGAGGAGAGGGAGGCAGGATTAGCACGGGATGTGATAACAGCCCTGGTCAACTGGCTCTAGGTGACCCTGCCTTTTCCAGGAGCTTGGTGACCTCCCTCAGCCCTTCTAGGATTCTTGGATATGCTCAGAGCTGGCACAGATATAGCTGTGTGCAAGCAGAGAGGATGTGACAGGGTGAGCACAGCCCACCCTGCCATGCTCTCCCTGGAGAGTCCCATGGGAAGCACACAACACCCCACAGGCTCCTGCTAAAGAATTCAGCTCTGGACCCTCCAGGGATGCAGCAGGGCACCTCCAGATGCTTGTAAGGCACAGACTGAGCTGGGAGACACCATCCCCACTGCAGCTGGTGCAGACTCCTGTGTCACTGGGCACTGCTGAGGGACAGGCAGGGACCAAAGGGGGTGACCAGCATGGGAAGGGAACAGCCATGGAAGTACCTACCCCAGAGGCATAATCCCCAGTGATCTGCACCCGCTGGAAGTCGGGCACATTCTGGTGCTGGGGGCAGGTGGAGTTGTCCTTATCAGCGACAGCCTGGCTGGGTACAGACCTCGGAGCTACGGGCAGTGCCATTGCAATCGTCTTCAGGCGGATCATCTTCTTCCTGTTAGGGAGGAGAGCCTCAGGCAAACAGCCCCATGCCATGGTCACACACAGGTGCAGAGCCAGGGGCACTTCCCACAGCCATGTTCCAGCTGAGCACAACATGGATCAGCTCACTGCTGATTTCTGAGCAGAGCACAGATCAGCTCACTGCTGATTTCTCACCACAGCACAAATCAGCTCACTGCTGATTTCTGAGCCCCTTACACAGGCACTGCCAAAAGCACAGGCCCCAGAGCACAAAGTAGCCACAGACTTTGGAAGTTGCATCTTCCCAGAGTCTCCAAGTCTCCTTCCCCAGCAGCTCTGTGGCCACTGCTGTGCTGACAGCCAGGGAACAGGCCAAGGGTGTCTTTCTGTCCAACAGTGGGAAGAGTTGGAGAGGAAATCTTGGAGTACCTGACAGATGCCTGGGGATTATCAAGGATTTATTCCACAGGTGTGGGGAGCTGTTCCCAAGGGCCTTGATTTACATCCCTGCTGCTTGCTCTGCTCAGGAGGTGGAGGCTGTGCTCCTCTCCTTGCCCAGGCTCCCGGGAACTCACCGCTTTTCCACCATGGCAACGCTCTCCCGATGCATCATGTGCAGTGTCATTTCCGTGCGGGAGATGGGGCAGATCTCTTCCACATCAAAAGGAGAGATTTCTTCCCTGACCTCCTCATCCTTCACCTCGGAGGCAAAGACCTTCTCGGCGAAGGAGCGCATGGATTCGTCCATGTCTGCAAGGAGCAGGAGATCAGTGTCCCACGGGTGATTCCCAGCCACTGGAACTGGCAGTGTCCTTTGGAGGCAGCTCCGTGCTCAGCTGCCATTTCCTCATGGCCCCCACGCCCCAGAGAAGTCTCTGAGCCTCCTCCCAAATTTGCACCAAGGTTGGGCCACACCTGGTGGGCTGGAGACATGCCTTGATACCCCCAGCACAGCAGGGAAAGTAAATACAGTCCAAGAGTGCTGCCAAAAGGCCCAGGGAGAAGCAGGTCCTTGGGAAGAGCATGCACTGGGTGGAAAAGGGAAAACTGGCAAAGCCCTTACACCTCTAGGGAGCCTGAAACCCACTTGCTGCAGCAGTCAGGGGGAAGACAGAGGGATGGATGGAGGGATGGATAGATGGGGCAGAGCTGGCAGCCCAAACACTCAAGTCCCACCATCTCAGTGCAGCTGAGGAGCCCCAGCTTGGCACCCTCAGCCCACCACGTGCACTGTGCTGCAAAGGTTCCAGAGTCACCATTGACTGGCTGGAGCTTTATGGAGGACAAGGAAGGTTAAAAGCCCTTCCACTGCCAACCAAACACCATCAAACAAGAGCCCAAGGGCTCTGCTGGCAGCATCTCCCAGAAGCAGATGTTTGCATGGCAGCCCAGGGGCACTGACAGCAGGTTTTGGCATCTCAGCACGAAGCAGGGAGAGGTTCAGTTCCCAAGGATGGACCTCACCATCGAGTGTCACACAGGACATGGTCACGGGTGAGGACCAAAGCAGAACAGACTCACCCGTTCTCACCAGCACTCAGGGTGCCAGGACAATATTTAACATTCATATTTTGGTGCTGTGTCAAAGGACCACAAGGTGGGACCATTCTGTGTAACACTGAGGGGCAGAGCTGGCACTGCCAGGAAAAAGCATTTCTCCAGCTGCTGAAGGATCACCATGATCATGTAACTGCTGCTTGGTTCCAGTGATCATGTCTGGGCAGTAACACATAACAGAGCATAGAGAAACCCAACAATACTCACGTTTGTGTTCTGCTGTTTGAGATAAAACAGAGACAAAATAAAAGCTGTGGTTATCAGCCCCTCAAAATCTGAGCCTTTTTACCTTATCATCTCATCAGTCATTAAAAGGGGATGAGCAAAGTACAAGCTTAGCCAAAGCCTTCCACACCTTCCACTTATAAAAGAATCCCAGAATGGTTTGGATTGGAAGGGGCCTGAAAGCTCATCTGATGGGCAGATCACCTTCCACTATCCCAGGTTGCTCTAAGCCCCATCCAGCCTGGCCTTGGGCTCTCCCAGGGATCCAGGGGCAGCCACAGCTTCTCTGGGCACCCTGTGCCAGGGCCTGCCCACCCTCACAGGGAGGAATTCCTTCCCAAATCTCCTCCAAACCCACCCTCCTTTGGCTTAAAACCCTCCCCCCTTGTCCTGTCACCCCATGCCCTTGTGAGAAGTCCCTCCAGCCTTCTTGTAGCCCCTTTAGGTACTGTAATAGAAGAAGAAAGGCAGAACTTTGGGGAACTTTGGGGAACGCAAAGATGGAAGTTCTACGTTTCCTGTGCCACGACAGAGCCTCGGTGGTGCCTCAGCATGGAGCCAAACCCCACTGCAGGGACATCCCATCCCACCTTGGCTCTGGCACAGCTTCTGCCTGACACAGTCTGCTGTCCCTGCAGTGCCCAAGGTGCAGCATTTCCAAGAAGCCAGATCACCTCACTCAACACCACCAGAGCCTGACAGGTACTAGTCCTGTGCTCAGACTGGGCTGGCCTGGAAGGTCTCTCCCTACCCCAGTGAGCACAGGGAGGGCAGGACAGCCTTGTCCTGCTGACCAAGGCAGCAGATATTTCAGTGGCTTGGAGCACCAGGCTTTGCTATTTTCTGCCCATGACTCGCCCTCATTGTGGCTCTCAGGATGGATGATCATTGCAGGGATGCCGAGTTCCACCCCGCTGTGCTCACATCTCCACTTACTCCCTAAAGATCAGACAGCTGAGACACTGCCCTGCCACAGATCCTCACTCCAGGGTGGCAGCAGCACTCTGAGGGTGCAGGTCTGCCCTTTCCATCTGACCCAGCAGTTCAGTTCTGGCATCACAGCTCCCAAGCTGCTGGCTTCCCAAAGCCCAGCCTCCGGAACTGCACAGATTCATTTGCAAATCCCAGAAATGCTTCGTTTGACCTTTCATCTCTTTAGTGGGTGAAAATTACACTCAGGGACGTTCCCAGCCTCCCACTGGTGGTGCAGGGCCAGGCTTTAACACCAGCTTTATGAAGAGCGACAGTGTCTGTCACACCACAGCCCTGCAATCCCAAACACGCTCTTATCAGGGCTGTTTACTGCTGTTATCACTCAGGGCTCACAGTCACACATCACATGTCCCTCTGCACTGTTCTGAGAGCCTGGCTGGCCCTGCTCCTGCTGCCCAGCTCCACTCCCCTCGGCGCTGCAGCTCCCCACATCTTCTGAGCTTCACCAGGTTGGCCAGAGACTCCTGAAATCCCTCTGACCCCTTCCCCAGGGTTTCAATGGTGTCACTACAGGACACATTTCTCTGCTGGAGAGATAATATTTTCCTTCAGTACGAGCAGAGCAAGATTTAAACACTAACACAATTTCTTTGCTGCACTATCCCAAAAACGTCTCCAAGCAGGAAGAAAAATGCCCAAAGGCCCCAGCGAGGTCCCCTGGACAGAACACATCCAAATCTCCGAGGCTGTGGGCTAAGGAACCTGCCCTGTAGCTCCTTGGCTCACACTTGACGTTCAGACCTACCTGGAATTCTCACCCGGGACATTGCAGCAGCGTTTGCAGAGCCTCAATAACACCCCACTGTCCACAAGGGGCCGAGTGACTGCCTGGCAGCCCAACAGTAATTTTACTGCTTTCCCTTCCCTGTAATCAGACTCTCCCACTCTAAAAGGAGAGTGGAGATCAACTGTGGGACTATTTAAAGTGCAGTCAAAAACACTTGCACTGAAACAGGTGAAAGCAGGGCTCAAATTTAATTAATTTTTTTCTTTAAATCAGGCTTCTATTTTACAGTCACCTGGTGTCTGGCCAGATTTCTGCTTTCCAGAGTAGCTGCACCTTTCTGCTGAGGTCTGTGGAAGTCAGTCTTTTCAGAGAGACTAAACCTGATGCTTTCTGTGCTAAAGCAAAGGTTTAAAGGGAATTTTCAATCAGAACAGAGGTTGTGGATAGGTACAAACCATGTGCTCTCACCTGAGCTATTCCAAGATTATTCCTGAGGGAGGGGTCTGTTTGTAAGCCTGGATTTCACCAGCAGGGTTGCCCAGATGTCCTCACTTCTTCCCAGCTGAATCCAATAAATCAAAGGAAGGTGCCAGGAGTCATGTTTTGTCCCTGAGCTTTTCAGAAACTGCCTTTATCAAGCTTTGTGTCCTGCTGCAGATGTGATAATCAGTTCTGTGCGTGGTGAGCCACAACCAAGGTGTGTCTGACAGAGATCAGCTCTCAGTCCAACCCAAGGTGGCTCAAGGAATTCCTGCTTTAAGCTGCACTCATAGCTTAGGCCTGGCAGAGCAGCTCTCAGGTTGGGAAGCACCCCCTGGCTCCATTTCAGCAGATTGTTTCAGCATTTTGGCATTGAGGGCTGTATGCTCCTTTAGGGTGGCCTCAAACCTTCTCCAGATCTCATCTGCAGCTGGAAAATAGCTCCTGTGGGAAAAGAAAGGCCAGGAATTTTTGTGCTCTACGTGTTGCCAGGGTGACTCTGAGCTTCTGGCTCAGGTTTGTGGTGGGAAATGGTGAAGCTCAACAGGTCAGGAGGATAAAATCTTTCCCTGGTTTTATTATATTTCAATTCTTGATGGCATTGAAGAACTGTCCTGGAATAGGACAAAGCATTTGGACACACCCTGGCTCTGGTTTACAGGGTGGCTTTGGTCACAGCAGTGTAGGGAACACAAAAACCACCTGGAAAGACAACATTATTTGGAATTATGTGCACATCCAAGGGATTCCTGTGCTGGAAAGGCCTTGTCCAAGAAGAAGGCTGGGATAGGTGACAGAATCACCTGCATAAAATACAGAGCTGGAATAACAAGCCATGGATTTTGTCCATAGGAATCTTGTGGCACAGCCAGTGAAGTGAGGTGAGCTGAGACCTGGTGCAGCATCTCCAACTGAGGGAAATTCCAGAGCAACCAGAAACTCTCTGGAAGACATGTGCCCACGATTTGATGGGCATAACTTCAAAATGTGCTGCGTGACAACTGAGAAATTCTGCAGAATTCAGGGAATTTTGTCCTCACTTCCCAGTTATTCCCCAAGAATATAAATTTCCTTCCCTCCAACCTGCAGAGGTACAGCCCCAGGGCAAAGCTGGGATGCTGTTGCAGCCTTGGTCTCCCTCTCATGCTGACAAAGTCTTCAGGTTCTGAATTCTTCTTGTTCCTGTTTGAGAGCCCCCACCCCACATTATTGTTTAACCATTTCACTCAAGGGCCATAAAAACTGGCTTCTGCTTGTTTGCTCCCCCACAAGGTCTGTATCTGCCCTTAACCTCCTTGGATGCATCAAGTTCTTCAGATTCACATCTGAAACCAAAAATAACCTTTAGGATGCAGAGGTCATCTTCCTCAAGAGAAGAATCTTGATCGTCTCTTGATGCCTCAGCTTTTTTAATCACAGGGTCAGCTTGGGTGGGCTCAGGGTGGAAATCTGAGAAAAGCCAAAGTGTGCAGTGCTAAAGTTAGATCCAGGGCCTCTGCAAACTCAAGGATTGACACAAACAACCCCTCTTCCCACTCTTTTTCAGCTGGAAAATGAGTGGTTCCATGCCCAGAGGCCTCAGAGGGGCTCTAAACCCCCACACTTTTACCTCTGAGCTGCCCTCGTTCTGCCCAGGTCAAGTGGTTGGATGTGCCAGAAAATATGGCAGCTTGGGGAACTGAGAAGGATGAGCCTCCAGCTTGCCTGGCTTTGCACCCACAGCACAGAGGCCATGGGGCCAGTTTTGCTAGGAAATGGTTTGAATTCCTGAAGAGGATGAACAGAGAGGATAACGTGGATCTCACCAGGGCAGGTCTGGCTCTGCTGGGCCTTTGATCAACTCACCCAGTACTGGGGAAACTCAGCAGGTTCTTCTCTCCCCACCTTGCTCTCAGTCATGCCCTGCATGGATCCTCCAGGCCTCTGAGCTCAGCACACCAAAATCAGCTCCTCAGAGGGAGATCTGTGTAGGAACAGAGAACTAAAACTGGAGGGAAACTTTCCCAATCAGCCAAGAAACCCTTGGGGTTTTCAACACCCACCTGAGCTCCTTTGGGATTTAGTGGTGACTGCTGGAGTTACAGTGCCAGGAGCTGTGTGCCTCTGCTCCAGGGGGTCTGGTTTGAAATTCCTGGCACAAAACCCAGCTTGGGCTCCAGGTTCAGGTGCCTGACACAACAATTGAGGAGAGATACACCTGAAGCACATTTACTTATTGTGTGGTGTGACACAATCTGCTTTATTGCAGGAGGAAAGCCAGCAGGGAGGTACTTTAGAAGACTGAATTAAGCAATTAAAAAGCCTCACAGAGCATGATTTGGGCACAGCAATAACTTAATAACTGGTTTTGCCATTGGAATATCAAGTAAAGAAGTTTCTCTCTTCATTTTCTGATACAGTCAGGAATAATATTAAGAGGGACCCCCCTGCAAACAAAGCTTGAGCAGCAGCAAAATGCACAGACTGGGGAAGTCATTAAAACTGGACTCTGGACCAAGTCTGTGGCAGCTCTCAAGGCCACTCTCACTTCTCATGGATGCTCTAGGGCACATCTGGGACAGAGGTGACCATGCCCCGTGACAGAAGTGACAACTGCAGTCAATCTCACCCACAGACAAAGCAGAGAGCACTGTGATCAATTTTCTGTAACCCACTTGAGGATCCCACACCCAGATCACAAAGAAAACAACCAAAGAATTCAAAGTTTATTCTTTAAAAAAGTTATTTAAGAAGCAAAATAATTTACTTCAATTCAAACCAAAAGAGATGCATTATTGAAAGCAAATAATTAAACAAAGTAACAACAAATTAGCCCTTGGGTTAAAAATCCAGATCCCATTTCCCAACCACCCTGGGGGTTATACACAGGCAGACACTCAAGGTTTGGGGTTTTTGAGGAGCACAGACAGCTCAGAATGTGATTCAAACTTCCACTACTCTCCTTCCCCCCAGGCCTGAGGCTGCTTGAAATCCAATTCTAAGTGTGAGCTGTACCAGAAATTATGACAGCTTAAACATCGTGGTTAAAATCCAAAGTTCTTCCAAGGACAAGGACAGAGTGTGAGCAGTTTGAACAAGAGCAGGGAGTGAGGGCACAGAGAGGAACAACCACAGAGGTACATTGGCTCTTTGGAGAGCTATTCTCAGCTCCAGCAACAGGAACATTTATTACAGTTATTGGCACTTGGAAGTGTTGAACAAGAGCTTCACCCTTTTTGAATATTTTACCCTTTTTGTATATTTTACCTCAAAGTTGTTTGTGCCTGTTCTGCCCAGTCAGGACAGTGAGATCAGCTTGGCACCAGTGCAGAGTTATGTTGTTCTAAATAACAACATTTGGACCAAATCTACCAAACCACCTTTTCCAGGGACCTGTCTTGTGCAAAACCTTCTGTGCTTATCTGCAAAATAATTTTCCCAAAAGTCCACAGGGTTTTGTCCTTCCAGTTCTTGGCTGCCACCAAACCCAGGGTTCCTTATAGACAGCTGGAAACAAATCACAGCCATTCACTTCCCACTCCTGACCAGTGCAACACCCTGATTTTATATTGTTTGCTGGATTTGGAACTACACCAGTGGGGGTGGGAGTATCACCCATGCAGGTCAGCTCTGCAGCATCCTAAAAACATAAAAAATCCTAAAAACCCTTCTAAAGGTTCCAAAGGTGACATAAATACAGCCCTACCTTCACCAGGGCTTTTTCCCTTTGCAGGTTTTACAGAGCCCAAGAGAAAGGGAGCAGCAAAGAGAAAGCAGATGCATTTTCCAGTCAGTTCCCACACATTTGTGAGAATTCCCAGCTTTTGGAGCTGCAGCTGGTATATTTTAATGACAACCAGAGCATGCTGTGCATTGTGGAGCACTGCTCCAATGAGCCTCCAAACAAATAATTCCCCAGATTGACCACACAGCCTTCAAACATCAAACACCAGAGGCTTCCCAGGGCCACAGGCAGCTGTGCTGTGGGCAATCCTGCCTGCCAGGAAACAAACTCCAAACAAATTTCCCAGTGACCAAAGCCCATCCACAGACCTGGATGACAGAATGTCACAATTCAGCCCTCCTGCAAACTCCACACTGCTCCTTCCTGCTGCCTCTGGGCACCAGCTGTGCATCCCAAAAGCTTTTTGGGGTAATTTCATCAGCTGGACACCAATGTGTCACAGGTCTCTTCAGGAGCAGACACTCATCTCCTGCCACAGGGAATGGTGTCAGGGAAAACTCTTCCTGACAAAGCTTTCCCAGCCCTGGCAGTGCAGTGTGGCAGTTCTGTCATGTTTAACCTGCAGCATGAGATCAGCCATGGGATGGTTTGGGCTGGAAGGGACCTTAAAGCTCATCCAGTGCCACCCAGCCATGGGCAGGGACACCTTCCACTGTCCCAGGTTGCTCCAACCTGGCCTTGGAAACTTCCAGGGATGGGGCAGCCACAGCTTTCCTGGGCAACATCAAACAAACTGAACCCAATGGTACCCACAGTTCTGCCCACCACTGCCCACTGTATGTTGCCGGAAAACAGTATTTTATGTTAAAATTTTAAATGGGTTTAATTCTTATCAGTGTCACGTCAGTCAAAGTTAAAATAAATTGGAAAAAGTATTTATAAGGATTATCACAGATAAAGAAAATGTGATGCAGACCAATCCTCTTCATTCCCAGAAGAGAACTGAGAATTTAAGTAGTGAAGGAAGCAATATCAAAAGGAGAAAAATTCCTCTCTCTCTATTTACTGGTTTCTAATGTCCATTTGAAACTGAGAACTCAAAATTAAGATGTGTGACTGCCACCAACAAACTGTAACTGAGCCACCAGCAGCTCCCCTGCTCTGGCACTGCCCGAACGCTCCCTCTGTTGGCTGAAGGCTCCTTCCTCCTCCTCCAGAGGGCTGGGAATGCAGCTTTCCTGCCTGAGCACACAGAGCAGCACCCACTTCCAGCAGCACAAGGAGCAGGGAAGGCCAGGACACCCCAAGGAGCACTGGCAGGGCTGGCAGCAGTGACCATTTAGGAATGAGGGGAGCAGGTTTTGTTCTGGGAAGAACTCCTCAGCTCACAATTCCCTCAGCTGGGGCTGTTGGAGAGCTCAGAATTCCCATCAGTCTGTCCCACACCTTCTGTGAAGCCACCACTGAACTCATTCCCTTCCTCATTTTGCAAGGATGCTGCAATCAGAAGCTGGCTCAGCGCTCTGGGGCTGCTCTTGACCTTCTCCCCTCCATCACAGAATCCCAGAATGGTTTGGGTTGGAAAGGACCTTAAAACTCATCCTGTTCCACTCCTGCCATGGCAGGGACACCTTCCACTATCCCAGGTTGCTCCAAGCCCTGTCCAGCCTGGCCTTGGACACTGCCAGGGATGGAGCAGCAACTTTCTGCACCCCTGACAGAGTCAACCCCAACCCTCCACACTCCTCCCCTGACAAGGAAACTCCAACTACATTTTACAGTCTAGAGACATTTTGAAGAGACCCTTTACAGTCTGTGGTAAGAAAATAATTCAGAATAAAACAATTTGCAAGTTACAGAGAGAGAGAGCTGAACAGCAGCTGTCCAAAGCAACCTCCAGTTACCAGATTAATTAGTGAGAAGCTGCCCAGAAATGTTGGCAGTTCATGTTAAAAATGAACAGCTGACAGGTTTGGTCCAACTTGGAAGAGATCTGAATGCTGCAGGGAAACAATACAGAATATAAACTGCTCCACCCACAAAGAGAGTAAAACACAGATGCAGTGTGTCCCCTCCCTTGTCCAAGAGTCTCACAAGTGCCTGCTGGAGCTTCCAGCCTACCAATTGCTGCTGGAGGATCCTGGCAGGCACAGATCACCCACACCACACTTGCCTGCTTAAGACAATGAGCTCCCAAGAAATTCCAGTCCTTGGGGTTTTCCTCAACCCAAGGGACAACTTCAAATCTTCTTAGCAAACAGGCACTTAATTAGGAAAGCCTTTCCTTTTTATTACAGAAATGGAGGATCAGGTAGGTGGCACTCCTGGCACTGGAGATGTTGCACTTTGCTGTACAGGTGCCCAGAGAGCAGACACCCATCTGAGAGGGGACAGGGGCACTCCTGGTGGCACCACCCCGTGTGACATCCCTCTGTGCCACTCCTCTGACAGCACTGCACGGAATCCAACAGACAGGGGACACACAGCACTTCTAGCTTTTACTCTAGAGGTAAAGTGTCATCTTTTTCACAGCATTTAGTCTCTATAGTTCACTTTTGTGACTGGTTTTCCTCTTGAACAAACCCGGGTAACACAGTGAGAAAAGAATCCCAGCACATCCAGAGATGCTGCTGCTCCGTGAGCTGAGCAGGGAGGTAGATGCCATGGATGTTCTTCTCTTCAGATGGAGCACGGAAAAGGACCTTGTGCTAATTAACTCTGGTGCCCAGAGTCTCTCACTGGCACCGAAACACTGCAGGGCATCAGCAGGAGAGGCAGCCCGGGAGATCGAGGCTCGTCCAGCAGCTGCACCTGAACCACATTTTCTTGGCATCTGGAACAGAGAAGCACCTCCAATTAGCACTAATTAGCTCTGTCCCGCTCTGAGGTGGATGTGCAGTGCAGCAGTGCAAGTCCTGAGCTGGTCTGTCTGTCCTCACAGCGATGAGCAACAGATTTTAGGGAACTGCTGAAAGCAGTTTCACTCGGTTGGGAACTCAGATTTCATTCCTTGCACCATTTGATTGGGTTAATCCCAGAATGAGCTCATTCCAGAGGAACACAGCTCGAGGGAAGTCAATCCCTCAGCAGCACATGGTGACAGCACAGCTGTGCACATCCCTCTTGCAAGGTGTTTCTTCAGAAATTACACATTCTCCAAGCAGTCACAAGGGTTTCCCAAAGGAAGGAGGCAGAAAGGAATGATACAGAAAACCACACCATTGAAATCAGTGGAAATCATGGAATGTTTTGGATTGGAAATGACCTTAAGGATCTTGTTGCATCCACCCATCAGCCAAAAGGGTGATGTGAATGAAAGTCCCTTTTCTTAAGCTTTGTCATCAACTTAGAGGGGAATGTTTTTTCTTTTTTTGAGAATTAATAAATTGGAGGATCCAAATCCCTGGGTTGTATAATAGGGAAAAACCCCACCTAGAGCAACCAGCATCTCTAAACCATCTACTGCTTCCCAACCACTGGAAGGGAAGGGAGGGAGGGAGGAAAAGAGGAAGGAAGGAAGGAAGGAAGGAAGGAAGGAAGGAAGGAAGGAAGGAAGGAAGGAAGGAAGGAAGGAGAAAACTGGGATTGCAGCTCACCTTTTCACATGACAAGGCAGGACAATCCCATGCAGCCCTGGTTTCCATCCTCACTGCTGTTGAGCTTCTTCATCCGGTACTGCCGGATCTCTCTCACCAGGGTGTAAAAAGCATCTTCCACACCCTGAATGCAAACACAAGCTCAGGTGTTTTCTCTCCTGAAGCTTTTGAAATCACTGATCTGTCCATCCCAGAACCCCTTAATGCATTTGAAGGCCACAGTTCCACAGGAAGGGCAGCACCCAAATGCTCCTGTGGCTCATAAGAGGAAGAAACTCACTCTGATGCCCCAAACCCTCTCCTTACACTCCTGACTCCTGCTGGGCCAACAGCCATTGAAATAAACATGGAATATCATAACTCCAGGGAGGTTCTATGCAGGAAACAAGGAACTCCTTGCCTAATTAGCTCCATTTTAGGATTCTTGGAATTCAACTGTTTAGAATTTTCTGGCTGCTGCTCAAGCATTGCACCTTCCCTGCTCCATTCCCCTGGGCAGGCAGAGCACAGCTGGCTGGGCACAGCCATGTGGCCAAGGAGGCTTTGCAGAAACCCATTAGTCCAGTCTGGGGAATTCTGTCTGCAAAATTAATCTCCTAATTGGCTTCATTAAGGAGCCAAGAGAACCAAGCAGGTCTGGGGTGAGAGAGTTCAGCCCCTGACACTTCCCAGGGAGAGCAGCTGAAACTGCTGCTCCTCTTGCCAACACTGAATGATGCTGGAATTGGCTGGAATCAATTTTTTAACATAATTTGAAGCATCAGAAGGTAGGTAGATTTCTTTTTTTCTGTGTGTTTTGTGAGACTTTATAATAAGGTATTTATTACAATTAAAATGTGGTTTTCATTTAATTCATCAATATAATTTTTTAAAATTATTTTGCATGCATTTGTTCCTTTTTGGGTGTTTTTTATGGTTTTAGAGGTTTATTAAGAGGGGGTTTTGGAGTTGTATTTATTAAATGTTTCAATATTAAAGGTGATTTTTTAAAAACAATTTTTGGGCATGTGCTGTGGTTAGTTTTTAAGTTTAATTTAGCAACTTCAGGGGAGTTGAAATTCTTTTATTCTCTACATTATTTATCAAAATGACCCACTTGAAAGGAAGTCAGGATGAGTCTGAAATTATTCCTGCCCAGCCCAGACCTCTTTCAAGCTAAGAGTGAGCGGGGAAATAAAAGCTAAAATCTGTAAAGAGACTGAAAAACACTTCTCCTGTGAATCAGACAAAAGCAGGTGGGGAAATGTCCTTCCTGCATTTCCCAGGAAGGAGTCAGAGCAGGGTGGAGCACCTCACCTGTCTCGTTTTTGCAGAGGTCTCTATGAAGGGGATTCCGTAGCTTTTTGCCAATTCTTGGGCCTGTTTTGTGTCCACTGTTCTCGTGGGCAAATCACACTTGTTCCCCACCAGCACCATGGGCACATCATCCGAGTCCTTCACTCTCTTGATCTGCTCTCTTTAGGAAGACAAATTAAAAAAAAAAAAAGTTAGGAACTATTTTCTACATATAAAAAGTGGTTTTGTTCAGTATTCAAACAATCTTGTGCTTCAAAAATGTATGAAAGCTGAGCAGGACCTCAGGGGTTCAACAGCAGAATGGACAATCACTTTGTACACTTCATTTTCTGTCCATGGATAACTCCAGTCTGGATTTCTCACCCATTTTCTCAGAGTTGACATTCTGTAGCTGTAAATGGCATCTGATTCACAGAAAAACTGGGGAGGGAAGGCCAACCCCCTGCCAAGGTGGGGTGACCTGGAGCAGGTGACACAGGAACACATCCTGGTAGGTTTGGAATGTGTCCAGAGAGGGAATGTGTCCACAACTCTCTGGGCAGCTGTTCCAGTGCTCTGCCACCCTCCAGAGAAAGAAACTCTTCCTCATGTTGAGGTGGAACTTCTTGTGTTTGAGTTTATGGCCATTGCTCCTTGTCCTATTGAAAAGAGCCTGACACCATCCTCTGACCCACCCTGGAGATACCAGTATTGATTGATGATTAATCTGATTAATGATTAACACAACAACCTTAAAAACTGTCCTAGTTTTAACTGACTAAAGATGATGCTGAGGCCCTGGCACAGGGTGCCCAGAGAAGCTGTGGCTGCCCCTGGATCCCTGAAGTGTCCAAGGCCAGGCTGGACAGGGATGGAGCACCCTGGGACAGTGGAAGGTGTCCCTGCCATGGCAGGGGTGGGGCTGGGTGGGTTTTAAGGTCCCTTCCAATCCAACCCTGTGTGTATTGGCACAGAACAACGACAAAACTTTCTGAAAGAATTGGGAGATTAAACATTTGGCTGTTATTGAGCCTTCCCTGAGTCACTTCATTGCTTCCCTTCTGCCACTGTCCCTGCTGCTGTCCCTGTGCTCCCTGCCCGTGGGCAGCCCAGCTGTACCTGTAGAGGTTGATGTCGGCGAAGGATTTGCTGTTGTTGATGGCAAACACGCAGAGGAAGCCTTCCCCTGTCCTCATGTACTGGTCCCTCATGGCACTGTACTCCTCCTGCCCTGCCGTGTCCAGGATGTCCAGCAGGCACGTCTCGCCATCGATCACCACCTGCTTCCGGTAGGAGTCCTGCAAATGCACATGGGAACCTCGGGTTGGGCACTGAGCTGCTGCTGGCCACCCCAGGGAACATGGGGGAAAAATAAAAATAATAAAAGCATGTGTGGGAGTGAGAGAGGAGCTTTTCCAGCTGTTCCAGAGAAGCTGTGGCTGCCCCTGGATCCCTGGAAGTGTCCAAGGCCAGACTGGACAGGGCTTGGAGCAACCTGGGATAGTGGAAGGTGTCCCTGCCATGGCAGGGGGTGGCACTGGATGAGCTTTAAAGTCCCCTCTAACCCAAACCAGGCTGGATTGTGTGATTCTTGTCCATCTCTGATGACAAACTACCAGTATCTAAAACTACCATATTTTAAATATTACTCAGCCTACCATATTTTAAATATTACTCAAACTATCACGTTTTAAATGAGACTCTAAGCCCTCTCAACCTTTGTTACAAAACACATCAGTCCTGTTGCTTTAAAGAAATCCCTCAATAGGAGAAAGGAAAAAAAAAGAAAAAAGAATATCCTCAATACCATCACTGTGAGCAGAACCTCCGCCCTGCACAGACCCGCGGTGGCCTCTTTGGTGGCTGCTTTAGGAAACCCAAGGCAGAACGGGGGGAGGAAGAGCTCGCAGAGCCGCGGGCAGGCTGGGCTGCAGGGGCCTCGCAGGATATCCACATCCATATCCATATCCATATCATCCATATCCGTATCCATATCCACATCCACATCCATATCCACATCCATTCCCAGCCCGCCCCGGGCAGGATCTCGGCAGGGAGCGCGTTCCGCGCTCTCCCCGCGTTCCCCACCCCGCAGCCGGCCGCGCCCCGCGCACCTCGATCGTGGGGTCGTACTCGTCCACGAAGTGGTTCTGGATGAGCTGGATGGTCAGCGCGCTCTTGCCCACGCCGCCCGCGCCCACCACCACCAGCTTGTACTCGGTCATGGCCCCGCGGCCTCGCCGGGCCCGGCACGGCCCGCCGCCGCCCCGCGATCGCCCCGCGCCGCTTCCGCCTGCCGCCCGCGCGTCACCGACCGCGCCGCTTCCGCACACGACACGGGCGCGACACGGGAGACACGGGAGACACGGGGACACGGGAGACACGGGGGGACACGGCGGCACCGGGAACGGCACCCAGCCCGAACCACGGGGCTTTAAACGGGGAACGGCACCGAGCCCGCATCCCGGAGCTTCAAAGGGGGAGCGACACCGATTCAGGGTCCCGGGGCTCTCAAGGGGAACAGCACTGACCCCAAGCCCGTGGCTTTAGATGGGAACGGCACTGCATCCTTTCGTTTTCAAAGTGGGAATGACAAGGAGCTCCGCCGGATTTGAAAAGGGGTTTAAGTAACACTTTATACTTTCAACTAGTTACTCAGTAGCTGCAGCTGGGCAGGTCTGGGTAAGTAACGCATTGTGCACTTGGCTGATACTTTGTTTTAAGGACAGAGAGCACAATCCCAGGAGGAAGGAGCTGTCTGAGCCCCTGGAGCAGCAGGAACTGCGGGAAAGACAATTCCAGCACTGGGAACACAACCAGCAAGCCCTAAGCACCTTCTCCTAACACAGCCCAGCCTCAGACGGACAGAACTGCTGCTCAGGACTAATTAGCACGGGAAGGGAGAGAGGGAAAGCCTAATTAGGGGGTTGGACACTAATTTATGTAATTTGTAACCAGTGAATGTTGCTTTGCTTGTTATAATGTATATAAATGTATATAAATTATGTATATAATGTATATAAATAAATGTAAATTATGTATATAATATATATAAATAAATGTAAATTATGTATATAATATATATAAATAGTACAAAGTTTTGATGATGGGAGCATTTTGGGAAGCCACCCAGCTCCCTGCTTTGTGCAAACTGGAATAAAACACAGAAAGCCCTCAGGGTGGTGTGAGAATTGCAGCCCCCAGCGTGGAAAGAAAAGGCTGAGCACAACAAGGCTTTTTTCAAAATCAGTAAAACTTTATTCTATTTCCATTCTTTGCCATTAACAGAAAAAAAATTGGAGAAAGCAATGTTTTGTTTTACAAAGATAATGCATCTCCCAGAGAAGAAAACCCTAAATTGAGAATAGAGGTAACATGACCAAAAAAAAAAAAAAAAAAAAAAAAAAAAAGGAAAAAAAAGAAAAAAAAACAGAAAAAAAAGAAAACCAACCAAAAAAAAAAAAAACCAAAACAAAAACCAAACCACAGTACTGCCCTCTATTCCGAAAAGTAACTCCTGATCTTTTTGGTTAAAGTAATACTTAGACCAATCATTCTGTTTTCTTGCTTGATAAAGTGTGACTGGGGAAATGGAGGGAAGGGGGCAGGGGAGAAAAAAAAAAAAACAAAAAAAAAACCAAAACAAAAAATAAAACAAAAAAAAAAGCACACAGACATCAACTATTCACCTTGATGAAAGTCTCAATACAGCTATGGAAAGCCTAAGTATTTATTCTCTTACAGTACACTGGGTGCCGGCTGCAAAAAGAACAAAAAAAATGTATTCACTTCAGGCACAACTTCTTTCTTTTTTAAATTTAAATCAGTAAAAGAAACTGGGTTTAGAAGCTGCAGTGTTCTAAGCAGCAGCAGATTTGTGCATTGTTTTAAATATATTTAAATTACCACACTGATGGCACACCTCAGCCTTATGAAATTCTGCACTGTCTGTTCCAGAACACTACAAAATCCACCGACCCTGGGAGAGACTTGCACTGAGCTCTGACTGGCTAAAGGAGTCAAGTTAAATGAACTAGGAAAACACTGTAACATTTGGCCATCAACTCAAGGTATCTGAATGTCCGTGGAGATCTGTTATAAACTGAACTTATTCCACCCTCACATGGTCCTCAGAATTTGAGCAGAGTGAGCTGAAGTGAGTCTTGCCCTCCACTCGGGAGGGAAGATAATGCAACTGAGCACTAAGGCATAATAAACCTTGGCCAAAAACAAGGATAAAGCATAATAACTGTAGTGCAGAATTCCACAAGGTCTGCCCGAGCAGAGCTGTCTATGTTTACTCACAGAGGCAATGGAGATTGCAGTTACCAGTTGCGTTAAATGCACCATTCAAAACAAGCTTCTAAAATGTGATACTATAAGGCGCCACCTTAAAGTTCTCCAGAATGCAACTGTGCAGAAATTTAAAATGGTTTCGTAAATTTAATTTTAAACATAACATGAGAAGGTGTTAAAACTGGTGGAATAGCTTCTGAGAATTTGGAGGAAGGGATGAACAGGGAGATATTCAGTACCCTTCGCCAGCCCCACCGCGCGGCCCAACGTCGCCGTGGGGTTGGGATCAGTCTATAACACCAGCCTGGCGGATCTTTCTCTCTGCACCAAATCCCTGCAAGGAAAACAGAACAGACTTTTAGCTCCAGCATCACAGAATCATGAAATCACTTAGACTGGAAAAGGGCTTTAAGATCAAGTCCAACTGTGAACCCAGCACCTCCACTGGGCTTTGAGGAAAAGCCTGGTCTGTTCCACCCAAGTAGCACCTTTCTAATTAGTCATGTTTGACTTCAGAACCAGAGAAAGCAACCAAACAGGTTCTGTGGGGTGCTCCTTATAGTCCAAAACACTTCACAGATTCCAGACACTTCTGCTCAGAGAGATGATAAAACATCGTGTGAAAGCCGTGCCCGGGTAAATGGATTTCACTTGCTAC
Source organism: Entomyzon cyanotis (assembly GCA_024500445.1). Classification (NCBI taxonomy): domain Eukaryota; kingdom Metazoa; phylum Chordata; class Aves; order Passeriformes; family Meliphagidae; genus Entomyzon; species Entomyzon cyanotis. The sequence continues at coordinate 2,502,980 of JAKEPQ010000908.1, read as the reverse complement.
CTCTGAAGTTATAAACGAAAAGCAAACCAAGCCAGAAAGGCTCCAGAGACAGCTCAGGTCCCAAGAGGCAGCAGTGCAGTGTCAGCCCAGCTCAGCAGCCCCTGCAGTGGTGCTGCCCTCAGTGTGCTGTGTACCTTTGAGTTGTCAGGGCCCCGGGGCTGGCGGAGCACCGTGAGCCGCGGGGCGTTGGCGTCGTCCAGGTTGATGCTCTTTAAACGGTTCACGAGTCTATCGGGACGCGGAGCAGCCACGGCCTTGGCGCCTTCGCTGCAAGAGAGCACACACCACAGGGCACTGTCACCTCCTGAGCTGCTGTGAGGGACCCCAGGCTTGCACAGTCCTGGACTACAGTCATCTACAGCAGTTACAGACTGCAGAGTTGTTCCTGTGTCAGAGCAGGCCTGGCTGACTGCCCCAAGCCTTACTTTCTGCACAGAACTGTAATAGCAGCTCAGTGCTCTCCAGAGGGTGTTCTTTAGGGAGCAGAGGTGTTGGATTTACTCTCCTGCACACCTAACCAGTGTTTCCTACGTTCCTCTGGCCCAGAGAAGCTGTGGCTGCCCCTGGATCCCTGAAGTGTCCAAGGCCAGGGTGGATGGGGCTTGGAGCAGCCTGGGATAATGCAATGAGAGGGTTTTTTAAGTTCCCTTCCAACCCAACCCATTCTGTGATTTAACTGCAACAATAAAGGCTTGCAAGTTGCCAGTATGTCATGGCAGAGCTTTAACATCTCTGAAGATGATGGGAACAGAGAATTTTGAGACAAAAATTAAACATTCACTTTCTGTCATTGCAGAAATGCTATCTCAAGCTTAAGCCAATCCAAACTGTGCAGTCTTAAAGTTAAAAATAATTTTTTAAAAATAAAAAAAATTTAAAAACCAATTTAAAAATAAAAAAACAATCCCATCACTCTAAGAAATGCCATGCCAAAGAGAAAAGAGTCCCTAAAACCATTGGTTTTTCTGTTTAAAAATGAAAGTTGCTCTTCAAGAAACAGGTGGCAGCACTGTGCAATGTCTTGGCCAGAGGCCAGCACCCACACAGGCAAACCCTCAGTTTCCTTATCATTAACTTCTACTGGCAAGGCTGTATCCAAATTCCTGCTACAGGGGGAGTGTAATAATAAAGAGAGAACAAGGCATCTGTAATCAGGAAGAGCTGGGAGTGCTGCTGCTGCCTGCACTGGATCCCCTCTACAAGCTGGGAGCTCCCAGGTTCAGCTCTCCCTGGAGCCAGCTGGAATGCAGAGCTGCTGTTCAGGGACAGGCAGCTCAGGCAGACACAGCCTGCAGGGCTCTGCTGGGATGCAGAACCTGTGCCAGCTCCAAGCCCTTCAATCCCAAAGCCTCACCAGACACGCCACACGTTACAGGCACTGCATTTTCCTGTGCGCTGGTTCAGGATTACGGAGAATTCCACTTCATCCCCAGCCTGGAGCTCCACACCATCCTGGACTTCTTTGACATGGAAGAAGAGCTTTTTGCTGTCACCAACTTCGTAGTTAATGAAACCAAACTGAAAAGCAAGACATCACAAGGTTATTGATTTGCTCTGCATCCAGACAGATGCAGTAACTTACTCATCACTGCAGTTTAACTGCTTTTAAATAAAACTCCAAAACTGTGGTGCCTAATGGCAGTGGAAATGCAATTTCTACAGTGATCAGAATATTCTGTCTGGAAATAGCACTTCTGGAAATCCAGACATTCTTCCTGGCTTTGCAAAGTCACATTTAAATCCCAAAGTCTACAGAACAAGTTCTGAAAACTGCCCCAAGTCCTAGCAGCTGTATTTAACAGAGAAGAGCAGTGCCTCAAGCTCTGAGACTCCACCCTGAAATTACACAGCAACAACCACTCCATTTTTTGGTCTGTCATTGGGCTCAGAAGCCATTTACTTCTATTTTCCATTCTACTCATGTATAAGCTAGGAATACTCATCCGGCCTCTCCATAAACAACTGGAGATTAGTGCTGCACAGTAACTATAAAAACAGAAATCATTCACAGTATTTAACTTTTTGATCATTCTCACATGCAACGCGGGCAAAGATCAATCTTTGCGTTTCAGGTGGGCTGTAATCACCGACTGCTTAATGCTGGGAAGAAGCTCCTTCCAGAAGCAGAGCATGTGCAGTTTTGTTAATTTTGCTGAACACTTTTTAAAAACCCCGTTCAGCAGAAACCAGATAGAACAATTTCTAGGACATCTCAAACCCAAATCTTCAGGCAGCACCTAGGTTTCACCCACCTGCTTCCCTAGAGCTGAATCCATTTGAGCACAACTCCCTAAATTCCAGTGCTGAAGTGCTTCTCAGCTGCTCTGTGCCAGCTGGAGCAGTAATTTCCTCCCCCATGGCCCTGGTGCTCAGAGTCACTCACCTGGTCCTTGACACACTCCACGGTGGCCCTGCGGAACGGGGTGATGTTCACAGCCATCGTCTGCCCGTTCTGGCCCAGGACACACAGCTGGAACTTTACTGTCTCCCCCTTCTGCAGACAGTCACCTTTGTTTGCCATGCCAACAATTCCAAAGGGATACACCTCTCCTTTCATCTCACCTAGGGGGGAAAGTATGAGATGGAACTGTGAGGCCTTTCCCACCTGATTTCAGCTTTCCAATATTACAAGTGCTGCTTTTACAGTCAGCTTAGCAGTGTGGATACAGTTTGAAGTGTGAATAAAATCCTCAATATTTACAGTGCATTCATCTTGTGCACTTGTGAAAGGAACACTTAACTGAAAGAAGCCAATCTTACCATCCTCCATGACTTCAATCATGCCCTGGTACTCTGTCTGTGTGGGATCTACACTCCTCAAGGGACGAATTACTTTACCAGAGTAAACAGTTGGATCAGCTTCTTCAGTGATACCATTCACTGGAAAGAAACAGAGAGTAGAAGAACAGAATGTTTTAATCATAGTTTATTTTAAAACTAATTTAAGTAAGTGATTCAAATTGGCCAGGAGTCAGCAGTTTGCACTGCATGACACTGAACCAAAATCACATTTCAAACATGGAAGGAGAAGTTTCTCAGGACACTTAAGGCCATGAAGCTTGAAAAGCAAATCAAAGTGTTTCACTTCTCTTCCACTGCATTCCTTACTCGCTTTAATCATCCAACAACCTTTAAGTATGCATTCCCCCCACCACCAAGTCTTCCCACCTGCCCTCCTCCTGCAACCCTTCCTCTGTGATGAAGCACAGCACAAGGCAGTGCAGGTACTGATCTGGACAGTTCTGCCACTCAGGCTCTCCTTATAACCCCCAAGTCAAGAGGGCAGAGGACATTAAAGTTGCAAAGAATGGCTCCTGTGCACAGAACTGCTGGCCTGTGCTTGTCTGCTCTGTGGGAACACAGGCAGCAGCTTGCAGGAAACCAATGACCACCCCACAGTGAACATCCTGCTCTGAGCTCCAGCTGTAAATGGATCATTAACAAACTTTACCCATCAGCACAGGCCAAGAGCCCTGCAGGCAGAAAACACCAGGAACAGCCTTACCTGCATGTGTTTTGTTCACCTTCTCTGCACTAACTTTGTTTCCTTTGCCTTTTGACAAACTGTATTCCACAGTGTCTCCAAGTTCCAGGCTATCAATATCACCACAATATTCACTACAGGAAAAGGATGATAAACAGTTTTTCTTTAGTTACATGACAACAGTGATGCTCACCCAACATCCACATCAGTTATTAGAAATTATTTAAATCCCTCAGCATTTCACAAGGAATCCTCATTCAGGAAAGTGAAGCATTTCAAATATATAACACAACTGGATTTCCTGGTCTGGGATTCAGAGGCACAGAACACCAGGACTGCTGACTAACAGAAAAGCCTGCAGCAGTCCAGCAGAGATGATACATGAAACTGTAAATATCTAAGCATATATATATATATATATATATACACATAAATATATATATATATGTGTGTGTGTGTGTATAAAATGTGTACGTGTGAAGTGCAAACAAATTTAAAACTCAACCCAATAAAAACTCCACACCCTCCCACTCCCCTTAAACAGACACACAATCAAATAACAATAACAACAATATAAATAACAGTAATAATAACTAAAAAACTGTCATTCACCTGTAGTGGAAGAAGATCTCCTTATCATGATTGGCTGTTTCAATGAACCCAAAATTATCTTTCAGGGCTGCCACATATCCCAAGAGCCTCTTGGAGCTGTAGTTACGTCCCAGCATCCTGACAGAAACAGCTGTTTGCAGCCCAGTTCTCTTCACTTCACACACACAGAACTCAACCTGGGGAGGTGATGGGAATCAATACCAGACAGAAAAGTCCAAACCACAACCACCATCAGACAAAAACCCCAGACTGACTAATTCTGAAGCTGTGTAGCTCTGCAGCAGTACCTGGGCTCTCCAGGTCTCTCAGACATTGACATTTCTCACTTTCTGGAGAGCAGCATCACACCTGGGATACCTGCAAGGTAATCCAACCTCCAGCACTCAGCTTTCCACCCCTTAAACAGGACAATCTTTATCCACAGGGATCTGCTCAGCAGCGGCCCAGACTGGGATGTGCCTCACTTCCCTCCTTGTTTCAGTTTTTAGAAACAGTAACCAGTAACTAGAATGGCTCCTGACAGTTTTGTTACTCTTCCAGATTTCCAAGCTTTTTCCTTTTCCATTGTATCTCAGGCTAATATGCTCAAGAGGGAATATTCTCCCTCTTCAATATCCATCTCAGTCTCGATGTTAATTAATTTCCTCTTGACAAACAGAGTCCACACAGTGATAAAAACTCCTTGTTTAAAAAGCATCAATTTCACAGCAATACACTATTTTCACCTATGTATCACCAGACTGGAGGGTATTTGTTACTTATACAGAAGACTAAGCCCTTTAAACACAATATGCCAGGTATTACTACACAGATGCCTTGTCCTCCATTTGTTCCAACAGGGAGAACAAATCCAGAAGTAAAGGCAAAGAGAAGCTCACATCCCACAATGCCCAGAACAGTATTTCCCAACAGTACACTTAATTATCTTGCCTTATCTCCTATCTGGGGATTAGTAGATCCTTCCACATCCTTGGCCTGGTAAGGAATGGTCAGTTTTACTCCACAGTCATCATACACAATTATTCCATCCTCAGCTTCCTGAAAACAAGGTCAGAATTCAACAATCAGGGTCTCTTTACAGTTTCTTACACACAGCTCAAGCACTGCTCATTGGAGTCTCAGTGGTTTCACAATAACTGCTCAAAACCACAACCAAACTCTGAGTAAGAAGCTTTAAATGATGCCAGACAATACTTTAAAAGGAAATTAAGTATTACCACCAGTTCCAGGAAGTATTTATTGGCAGTATTCTAGCAGTATTGTTTACAATAGCATGACATAACAGTAAGGGGTTCTCCCCATGAAACTTAATTTTAAATAATTCTATCTAGAACCTTATGTAGTAGGAAGTAGAAAGAAAGTCCCCATCAAATTACTAGAAATTATCCTCAACAATATGATCATTAACAATCATTAACAATACTTTCATTATCTTGTTCAGAGAAGTTGGTTTTCACTGACTGCTGTCATCAGCCATAGTTCACATTTATAGAGAATAAACAGTGCTTCAAAACCAATTGATTTAGAGATTCTAAGGAAGCAGGCTCAGTCTCTAACAGCAGGAATGCAGAACAGATATTTACAAGTAGAAGAGCAGCATTACCTTCTCTTTGCCTTTATTTGGGCTAGTGGCTTTGGCTGGAGTGGCTTCTTTGTCTATAGTGCCCACAAAACGATGTTCTGACTGGGTGTGGAAAGAAACCGTGCCCTTGGGAAGCTTTTTAATCCTTATGGCATGGTTCCTTTGGGCAGACAGCATGTCCTGGAAAACAAATCCATCAGGTTATAGATAAACTGTGCATAATTTCTTTAAATGCTGGGATTTTATAGGAGTATATTCCCACTTACAGGAACGACGGTGAACTCTACTTCATCAGAAATATGGAGTTGATTTCCATCCATGATCTCACTGAAGTGGAAGAACATCCTAGCATCCCTGTCCACACACTTAATGAAGCCAAAGCCATCCCTCATCGCTGCAATCACGCCCTGGAACAGCCAAACCAACAATTACAGTTTTATCCCTGGTATGTGGCATCTGTCTGCAGCTGCTCCACATGTCTGCAGCTGGCAGGAAGGCCTGAATCCTGGGAAAACACTTGCTTTAAGCAATGTCCTTCCTTGCAAACCCTGGAGCTTATGGCTGTGGTCAACCTGAAAAGCACTCAAGTTCTTCCCACCTCATTCCTCAAGTTAATTTGTGATGCAGAGTTATGTGGAGAATATTAATTTAAGCCACTAACAAGGACTGACTTAAAGAACCTGCTCACTACACAGAGAACACAGTGGGGCAGCTCTTCAAACACTGTATATTCTATAGGAGTATATAGAACATGCAAACACCCACTGAACATACAACTACCTATAAAAACAGGAAATAAAATCAGTGCTCAGAGGGAAGTTTAAGAGAAAGCCCATCAGATTTCCAGACACAAATGAAGGAGTTATAAAGAAGTTTTAAACAAGACTCCCATACCCGTGGGTGTGTGTTATGGTAAATATGTGACACAGGAGTTAAGTGGCCTTCCTGATAACCACTAGAAATGGAATGCTCAATTATAAACAGAATAAACTGTCAAAAGAACCCCAAGCCTTAGTACTTAATCCTGCCAGAATTGAGAGAGATACAATTCATTAACACATTACCTTCAACCCAGTTACTACAGAGCTCAGCAGGGCAAGCTTAGAGGATCTAATGACAGTAGCAAAGGTACATTCACCCTTTAGGAACATTTTTCTCTTAGACAGCTTTTACAAACTCCAGCAAACCAGCCAACCTTCCTAGAAGCTGCCAATAGGTGCCTCCCCAATGACAGCTCAACTCAGGCAGGCAGATGTACATAGAGTAGAAATACAAGAAGTCTAATCCTATCTATTCCAGGATAGAAACCCAAAAACTCAAAGGTTAAAGTCAAAACTCAGGGCTCTTTAAAGCCAAGGGTCCCTAATTCACAGCACACTGATGTGACAACACTGTAATTGAACTCCAAATTGCAAAGGAAGACAAAGTTACAGTCCGGTTGGAACAGAACCAACATTCCAAGTTACAGGAATGAAAGATATTCTGTAATACTCATTAGCACATCCACCTCAGTCCTTGTAATCCACAAAAGTTTCTTGTATCGAGGGAACTCTGATCTCTGCCATCCTTCTGCTTGACCCTCAGACAGAGATTTCAAGTATTCAAGAAATACTTGAAATCCAAAAGCTGCTCACAATCCCTCCTCCAATTATTTACGCTTTTCACTACCTGAACCAGGGTAGTCCCAGGGTTTTCCAGTTTTCCTAAGGAACATGAGCATTTACCTATTTAGGCTCAAGTATGTGAATTTTAAACTATCAGTTAAAGATTGCATTACTTCTGTCTGCTTTAACCAGCCAGCAATCCCCTCCAAGAGGGCCTGTTAAGATCTAACTTCATAATATAATAACTACTTTATAACATTTAAATGATACATTTTTATTCCATTAAGGCAAAGATGCAGAGCATTAATTCTGAATTTTCCACTTTGTTTGCACTGCAGATCTGAGGGCTGAATTTCAGAGAAGGCAATGGAAGAGAGGCATGATTTTAACATTTCTCGTAGAAGGCAACCCCACCATGTTTTACTTTCAATTCCCTTCAAGAACCAGCAGTTTTCAAAGGCAGATACTCACCATTTCTCTGGTTTCATTAGTAAACTGGAAGGTGTTGGGGAGAACCTCAATGTTGGTGGCTCGCTCCAGTTTGTCGCGCCTGTCCGTGGAAATGTTGAACCGCACGTGGTCACTCTCCAGCAGGGTCACCTTGGACTTCGTGTCCTTGTCCCCAAAGGGAAGCTCCTTAGGGATCACAAAGTCCACTTTGATGCGGCCGGGTAGCGGATCGCTCTGGGGACACAGAGGGGACAGCAGGAAAGGTGAGCTCACCTGCAAGGCTCAATGCAAACTGCACAAGGATTTCTGCAAAATGCCTGCTGGACTCAGGCTCTGCTCCATTTCTACCATTCCTCATTTGTAACCTGCCAAATGCAAGGTGGGTTTTGCTGCTGTTGGTTGGTTTGAAGGTTTTTAAAGCACCAACTTTCCTTAAAGCACCAACTTAATTCCTTCCTGCTGAAGGAATTCAGACACTGTTTTGAGAATTAAGTTTATAACTAGACTCACAACACTGCTAAAAGGCAGGCTCTTTCTTATTAAGTGTTCAAAACGCCCCCAATCTTCCTACACCAACACAGACTCACCTAAAACCTCAATGGAAGTGCTCATGAACAAACATTACAGCCCAAAAGCCTCATTAACTGTTAATGCTCACAGGAATCCATAGATCTGGCTTATCCCAGCAAATATTTTTTGCCTTTTCCCTACTCTTTTGCTTTAAGGCTGTGTCCTAAACCCACAAAATTTTACAGCAAGTATTTGAAACATTAAAGAAAACACACACTCGCCCACGTGTGTTTTCTTTCCTCTCCCACCACTACCCTAACTCTTGCTCTTTGGATTTAAAATGAAAAAGAAAAAAACAATAAATCCTTTACTCTGACACGATGCTTATGCAGCAAGCAGGTATCGGGAAATGGGAACAACTGTTTGACTGGAATTCAATACAATCAAACCAGCATTTCACAAATCTAAGTTATTACTGAAATTCACCTGGTTTTTGCTGGGTACTTTTGGAATTACTTTGGTTACAGTTCCTTCAAAATGTTCAATGCTGATATCTTCAAAAATGACAGTTCCTTGAGGAAGCAGTCTAACATCTGTTGCAACTTCTTTACCCTAAGAGCACAAAATCAGTCAAACACCCAAAGAAGAGAGAAAGTAACAGACATTTCCCACTGAACCTCCTCCCCCTTCTCCTAAAAGCTGGAGAAAGCAGAGCTGTGCAGTTATTCCCCAGGACCTTGGCTTCCGTTTTACTGGATTTCGTCTTACATTTCTGTCTTTGATTGTAAACTCCACATCATCACCAGGCTGTAAGGTTTCTAGGTCACCTTTAAATTCACTATAGTGAAAGAATATCTCCTTCACAACATCACCTCTCTCAATAAATCCAAAGGCTTCCTGTGAACAGAAAAAAATGTCTTTAATTGTCCATTATTGTAACACACCAAGAAATCATTTAACAGGTTCTATCAAACATAAAATAGACTCTGAATCCCAGTAGAGCACTTAGAAATGCACATAGCTAAGGCTGCCACAAGAAATAAATAACCATAAATAAACGGACTGTCCTTTGCTAAGAAGAGCACCAGTACCAAAGATGAACTATTTAAACCTTTTCACACAATTTACACCCACAGCTCAACTTAACAACTTCAATATATTACTTTGAACAGCACTTTTCAAAGTAGCATTTAATTTTCAAATGAAACTTCAGATCACTTACTTTCATGGCACAGACTACTCCTTGACAGCGGGCTTGTTTCTTTTTTAATAGCATTATGTTTCGAGCACTTACAGCACCAGTACTAGAGAGAAAAAAAAAAAAAAAAAACCAGAGAGCAAACTGTAAGTAACTCAAAACCAAAACCAAAATTAAGATTATATTTCATGTCATTGCAATTCTTGAACAGGTATGAATTCTGCCTGACTTATAAAACACAGTAGGAAGCTAGAAATGCAAGACCAACTTACTGTTTATTTGTATCAATTATAAAGTTTATTTTATCTCCTGTTTCCAGCTGTACATTTCCTTCAACATCCTCTGGGGTGTAAGTCAGGTAAAATACTTCCTGTAAATTAACATAGAAGTTACTCTGTTTGCAGAATAGTTGTTTCAAAAAAAGATCAACTCAATTTTAATAACAATATCTGCTTAATTTAGTGAGAAAATCAACAATTATCAAACACGGCATGCAAAACATTCTTTTTCCATCGTGCTGTTTTGTTGAGTCTGTAACAAGCAACTTAAGTTGAGATTTGTATGTGGCCATCTTTAAAGGCCAATTTCTAAACTTTAAAAGTTCAAGATAATGATACATGAACTTCATCAAGTTTAAAAGAGAACAACTATTTGGCTCTAGGAAGTTCTCCACAGACATAAGCAAGCAAACTGTCTAAATAACATTATTTTTTGTAGTAATTACCAAAGCATGCTTTTTTTTTGGCCAAAAACTGCACGGTTCAGTGCAGTCTCAATTGTCTATATTAAATTGCTTTTTTGCTGTTGTTTTTTTTTCTCATAGACCAGAGTGATGGATCAGTGAAGAGTTCAAGTAAAATACGCAATTTTTACCCCATTACGTTCGTAGCAAACACTCCCTGTTGGACTTTGACCCGGGGCAGCTGGAGATTTACTCTCTAAATTGTGAGGAACAGCACACACAACCTACCAGTCAAAAAAAAAAAAAAAATCCATTGCTAGTCATGTCAGGACTGGCATTGTTGAACACAAAATGAATCTCAGTATCCTCTACTACACATTTAGCAGGGAATGCCACACTGCAGCTTTTTAATCTCACAGAACACCTCTTGGTTCTAAGAAGTGTTTGGAGCCAAGAAAGAGCTCAAACTGAACCTCTGAATTTTTACCAGAGCACACTGAAATATATTTCAGTGTATCTATACTGTAGGTAGTTAATATCCATGCTAAATGAACCCAGCTTTCTGTACTGGAGTAAGGGATGGAAATGATGCAGGTATAGAAAATAGGCACTAACTTGTCCATTTATTCGTTCTTCAGGTAATATTTCTGGCTTTATCTTCACCAATTTAATAGCAATGGGTTTTCCAGTTCGGCGATCAGAAGACACTTCAAACTCAACATCGTCTGCAAGACAACCCAACATTGCAATGGTGTTAGAGTTCTGTTTGGGATTGGGTTTTTTTACAAAAGTCACTTAACAGCTGTTTTTAACAATCCACTGCTTGTAGCCAAACACAAAGCAGAACTTGGGTGTTTTTGTTACCAAGGAAGGACACATGATTTGCAAATATTTTCTGGTTATTCTGCTTATTATCTCCTGTTGTTAACGAACTTTTCTGCTGTAATTCCACAGTAATTCCCTCCCCCTGCAATGCTCACTGTACAGCAGACTCCACACTAAAGTTCAGACAACACAACACAGGCCATTAACCAGTTCAGAAACTTCACTCTCACGGTAATTATCAGCATGAAGTTGCAGCCTCCTCCTGCTGAAAAACACTTGGCTATCCTCAAACTAACTCTAAACAAAGAAATAGGGAGTACAAGAAGTAAATTCTCCCACAGTCTGAGTACTTGCCTCCATCTCAGCTAGACAAGTTTGATTTAGCACTGTAACTTTTCCTTTTCCAACAACTGTTTGTACCACAAGCTGCACAAAGCTGAAGCGCTGGAAAGGACTGGTGGGTTATTCACTGCCGGTTTAGCGACAAACGGTTTAGCCCATGATAAAAGGCTATATTATGACAAGTGGAAGAGCCTGGTGCTGAGGCAGTGCATCAGTTACCTCCCACTTTGAGCTCCTGCAGGTTGCCGTTGTACTGGGAGCAGTGGAAGAAGAGCCTGGCCTGCCGCTCGGAGCACTGGATGAAGCCGTAGGAGGTCAGCAGCTTCTCGATAACCCCGGTCTCGCGCAGTGCTGCCGAAGTACCGTTGGGGTACCCGTTGTGTCCATTGTTGTGGAGCAGGTTTGGATCAAAGCTCATCTGGGTCACAGAAAGAACAGGGGAAAAATTATACTTAACAGCAGTTTCCTTCCTCCACATTCTTATTGCACAGTAAAAGAGTTTGTGCAAGTTATTGACACATTCTTAAAATGTGTGTGAAGTTTTACTCTGTTCTTAAAACAGAGCAAAGCCACCGAAACAATCAAGCTTTTTTAATGTAGTAATCCTTAAAATTTACACAGGCAACATATTCATAAAATGAGCCAGAACTTTAACACCAAAACAAAGCTTGCTTAGAACAAAACAGACTCCTGGCATTTTTCAAGTATTACACCTCAAAGTACTCCCACATTCTCTGTTTCACACCAGAGCCTGAAAATATCTGAAGTATCTGCTCTTCCAAATTAAATAGGTGATTAGGAAAATGCAACAGTTCTGAATCAACACAATTAGATTCAAATCCCTGCGTAGTTTCTCCCTAGTTTGCATGTTCAGTCTTTCATACTAAAAAATGGTATTAAGTAATTAGACAGTTTTGCACAGTTATGGAATTAATACCCAGAATTAAACGAACATTCCTATGGCATAGAAGCTCAAGTGAAAGACACAGACATTTTGAAAATAGCAATAAACTAAAGTTAAATGTGCAATGAACTGCTAAATTAACATAAATCTATTAAAACATTTTCTTTTATGGGGTGTTTTTTTCTTTTCAAGGCACAGATTCACCCTTGAAACAGTCTCAACCTCTTTACCAATTCATTAGCTTTTTGATGTCCAAGTCTCATTTTTAAAGCAGGGCACTTGGACTTACAGGTTAGCAATTAAATCAGATGAAATGAATTACACCTCACTAAACAGTGCAATTCAAGAGAGACAACTGGAGCAACCCTCCTCCCTCCAAACACTCAATATGCATCTTAAAATATACAGAATTATTTGTTATTTGCCAGAGTGTTTAATTTGGTACCAGACTGAGACCATATCTATTCTCTGCTTTATTGCTGCAACAAGCAGAGAGATTAAAAATTACTCAGCAATGTGTTTAGTGGAGACAAAAAACACCTGAGCAACTTGTAAAAGGGTCATATTTCTCACTCTAACACAGCCAGTGAGTTACTCAATGTATTAGAAGGCACAGCATTCTTATTCTGCCATTCAGAAATCAGTTTTAAAGTGATCAAAGAGCACCAAAAAACACCTGCTGTGAAGTTTTTGGGCAGAAATCTTTGGTCTTTGAGACTGACATTAAAAAAAAATAAATTGGAAACAACCACACAAAGTGAAGATTGACAGAGTTTTGGCCTCCAAGAGGAGGAGGTCTTCTCCCTCCTTCTGGTTCAGACTCTTGTAGGGTAGATGTAGACAAAGAAAAACACAAATAATAGAAAGTGGGGGAGTGATATGAGGATCCCAGGACACTGTAATGGTCTCCATCCCACAGCACTGGTCAGCACTTACTCAGTGCAGTGTTACCACCCAAGGCTCTTTAAGAATTCAATGAACTGCTAAATCTGCTGTGATATCATTTCTATAACATGCACTGCTTATTCCTTGCTCTACATAACACTTTTCTTTCCATTAAAAATCAGTAACAATCTCTTAATCAAGGCTGCCCTCTTATTCTTACCCTACCAACCTGCAGAAAGTGGCACAAATCAATACCCTTAACATGTTCAAGTCATGAGATACTGACATGCCAGAAAATAATGAATCAGGAACACGACTCCCAGCAGACCCAGGGAGAACTCCAGCCCATCCTTCTACTCCTCTTCCTCCCCTACAAAGGCCTCTTGCCAACAAAAGCTCCAGCTGAGTCTTGGAGACCTCCAAGGAGAGAGGTTCCACCACCTTTCTGGGGTAACTCTTGCCCCAGCAAAGATCTCTTTCCCCTCCTGTTTAGCCTAAACTGCTCAAGGGACAAAAGCCACAGCAGTGACATCTTTTTTATGCACTGGATTATGTTTAAAGGACACATTTTCTCTGAGTATGTAACAAAAAGCACTTGATAAAGCTGCTAAGATTTACTGACTAGTTCCTGTCAGCATCATTCCAAGATAAGAACCCTCATCTTTTGAGGAAGGCAACCCCAGGACATTCCACACAAGAAAATGCCCTTGGGGAAACACAACAGCTGAAGTGTTTTAAGGCATCCTAGAGTTTGAAATACTTTTCAAAAATAAACTGGTCCTGCAAGTAGAGTGGTTGGGGGAAGGGAAAATGATATGTTATTATACCTTCTCCCAGGAGAATTACAGGCCAGAGCATGAACCCATTCTGGAAGCTGGAATGAGCCTGCCAAAGGCTTCTGTGAGTCACCAAATGGCCACTTCACCTCCGATACAAGGGAAGACACCCTGCCTCAAACATGAGCTAAAGGTACATCAGAGAGAGAAATGACAAAAATCTAACTTAAAATTTAGCTCAGAATAGCCTCTCCTAGAAAGCCACAGTGCTTCACCTCCTGCTCAGACTACCACTGCAAAACACCATGTGAACAGTTTGAGTTTAAATGAGTATTAGCAGCACAGCACCAAAAAAAAAAAAAAAAAAAAAATCAATCCTCTAAAGCCTGACAACTTTAGTTCAAACAAAGACAAGATTCCTCAAAGACAAGATTCCTCAGGTGGCACTAAAATTTGCTGTACAGAGAAAGACACTTTATAGCATCAGCAGCTTTTCCGGTAATTGTCAAATTCCTACATCTTGTAACAGGAATATGAACTACAAACCCCACCAACAGAAATACTCAGAGGAAAAAAAAAAAACAAACCTGTGCAGTAAGATTAAAAGACTAAACAGAGGTTATTTGGAAAAAAGGGATTGGAACCACAAGCCTATTGTTACTAGAAGAGAGAAACACCAATAATCAGCTCTCGAGGGTTGTAAGTATTGTTAAATAGAACCATACTGCAGGTGCTATGAATTCATCACACTACTACTAAATCAACATAACAGCAAAGAATCATGGAACCACAGAATGGTTTGGACTGGAAGGGGCCTTAAAGCTCATCCAGTCCCAGCCCTGCCATGGCAGGGACACCTCCCACTGTCCCAGGTTGCTCCAAGCCCTGTCCAGCCTGGTCTTGGACACTTCCAGGGATGGGGCAGCCACAGCTACTCTGGGCACCCTGTGCCAGGGCCTCTCATTAAATAAATTAATTACTGAGAAATATTAAAAAAACTAACCAAACCCACCACCTTCTGCTAAAAGCTTAATAAGAACCAAGTTTAAAAATCCATCTATAACTCTTTCCACACCATGTGCACCAACCTCGCAGTGATATTCAAATATTGCACTTTCAGTAGTATTTGCCGATTCTTCTGTTTCAGCACAAGTTTCTAACGATGAAGACTGCTATTCTTTAAAAAAGGGAACAAAAGGAAGAGAGACAAAAAGAGAAAGAAAAAGATAGCAAAAGAAGGTGATCTATCAAGCTCTAGAGAATACAAGTGCTGCTGCCCTGGGCAGTTTCACTACAGCACTGGAGAAAACAAAGACTACTATAGCAGCGTTGGGACGTGCTCTTTTGAAGCTGTTGAGTAGGCACAAACTTCTTGTTTCAGATCAAGCCTTGTATCTTCTTCAGTGTAAGTTGCCTCTTCTTTGGTCTTGAGTTGTTGTTACAATGTGGTAATTTATACTCTTTTCCTGATCTGAACTTGAAGCAGCAGTTTCAGGTGGTAAGTTCTGTTCTGTTCCACTTCATACTGGAGAAAGAAAGAAGACACACAGTAAGTATCACTTTAAAGCAGATTCTCATCAAATCACAGAACGGGTTGGTTTGCAAGGTGTCTTAAACACCACCTAGTTCCAAACCCCCTTATACATCAGCCCTAGCTGTTACTACAAACTGGTGCTTTTCCTCTACCTTAATACAGTAGGTTTAATCAATGTTAGGAAAAGCTGCTTTACAGACATATGTGGCATTCCCATCTCCAATTCTGTTTTCCAAAAGACTACCTCCAAACCAGTGAGATGGCATTTCCAATTTTAAACTTTTCAGACACCTCATGAAAGGTCCCAGTTTGTACAATTAAAATGACAACTTCATTTTGATAATTAGTATTTGACCCATTAGCACAACTTAGTCCTCCTATCAATAACTTCATATGGCTGCTTATTAATTCAATTATCATTTAATAAATGCTTGCACAGATCCTCAGAGTAGCAGTAAGATATACATATATATGGGAATTAGAATTTCCTGATTATTTCTATTCCAAGGGTAAGTTAAGGATGAGTTATACCTGAAGTACATTTAAAATTGTACAAAAATTAACAAATTTCTCAATTACATGTACAGACACTGCATGTAAACTAATGCAGAGCCATTCTCTGGCCTTCTAAACCAGTTTTTGTAAAATGTTGATTACATATGATGATATTTGTGTAGCTAACACCAGGGAGAAGCCTTTCTGCATCAGTAACTAGTTAGCAATTAATTCACTCCTAAAGTTTTCCAGGGCCACTTTGTATTTTCTTGAGAAAGCCAGCTTCAGCAAACTGCCACCTACCACACTAAACAAAACCTTACAGAAATAGAAGCCTTTCTTGAGAAAAAAACAAGTTTTGAACTTGTTGCTTACTCAGTAGATAGATAAAAAAAAGGGAGGATATTTTGGTGGACAAAAGCTGCTGAGAAGCAACACAGCTCTGACCCCACAGATACACTGGCAGGCTCTGCAGTAATCTAAAAGTATGAAGCCTCAGAGCACAACTCTTCCCCAAATCATTCCACAAGTCCCACACGAAAAGAGAAAAAGTATGGATAAAGGCTATTTCTCCAGTGCAGCAGGAAAGTGAATTTCCCAACTTACACTGAGCTTTGCATTCCCTCTGGTGAGTTGAAAGAGTCAGCTAAAGTGACTGAAACCTGAATGCAAAGACACTTCAAACTCTCACCCTCAGCCCAGTGAAAATGCTGAGTGAAGGCAGCTATTGAACCCCAAACCCCAAATGTGCAATCTCATCACCACTTTTACAGAAGTTTGTATTTCAGTGATCTCCCCTAGCTGAAGCATCTCCTTAAGCCACCACTCTGAGAACTTCCCGCTGAAATGAGTTTTCCTGTCAGACCATTAGACACACATGAAATAGATTAAATGAACTGGGTGCAGGCTGTTCAAACCTGATGTGAAAGGTTTGCAGTGAAAGATTCCGTTAGGAAATATTGTAAATCAGAAGACACAAAGCTATTGCAAAGATAACAGTGTCACTACTTTTCCCTCACCTCAGCAGTACATTGGGGCAACTGTTACCACAATTTTTTTCAGGACACTGTTATTTTCAGGCAGCATTTCAGCTCTCAAATGAGCACGCTGCATCCCAGGAACTGCACAGACACATTTGGAATCTTCTTACTCATCTACTTTTCTCTCAATTAATGAGACTGATATTATTAGTGCTCTCCTAGAGATGTAACTGTATCATATTACATTTATCATTTTTCTGGCCATAAAATATATCACATTTTCATTTAATAATCAAAACACCTCATCTGATTAAATATTACTAAAGATAATTTATCAGTCATGGAGTAAAAGCATAAACCTTTCCATTAAAACTCAGTCTGATTAGATAAGAAGATAGGTTTACTACACTTAAGTTATTTAAAAAAAAAAAAGCTTAGCAAGCAAGCATAACTCAAGCAAAAATAAAAAGAAATCTCACTGTGCTCATCTGCCTCAAATTCTTTACTTTTTAATTCAGCTACTATAAATACTCCTCCAAATGGTAAACACCCTGAGCAGCTGCCCAGCCCCCAAGTCTCACTGCCTTCTGCATTTGTGTATTTACAGCTGAAAGGTTTAATGCAAAGAAAGGGAGGAGCTGGGCCCTGGTCTTGAGGTCTTTCATGTGCAGATCGTGCTAAATGACAGCAGGTCACATGAAGCTGTTCACAGCCAGAAAGCACCTATGGAGCCCCACATGGAAGCTGCCCGATGACAGCATTGTTCTGCTTCCCATTTTCTTCACAAAAACAGGCAACTGCAAGGATCTGCATTCCGGGGATCAGAGCACGTGCTTCCAGAAAGGGCCCTCTCTTACGTGACCAAGATACAATTTAATAAAGATCAAACTTTGTCTTTTCAGTGTGCACACACAACACAGATCCGTGGAGATCAGGCTCCTCCACCTCTTTTCAGATGGATGTTGGGAAGCAGCACTGAACACTGAGCACCCCAGCCAGTACGTGACAACCACAAGACAAGCCAGCATCGGAGTAGTGAAGTCCTTTTCATGCCAGAAAAAAATGTATATACGGGGCAAAAATGAATTAAAGAACTGCCAAGGACATCTGGAAAGAATGTGTGGAGAAAAAGCCAAAAAAAGTCCTCAAAACAAAAAATCCGGGTTTTTGAAGGGGTGTGTGGCTCGGGGACGAGCCCCGCGCTGGGTATCGGTGCGGACAGCAGAGCAGCGGCCCCGGACCGGCGGAGCCGCCCAGGCCCGGTACCTCCCGCGGCCCCGCTCGCTGCGCTGCACCAAGATGGAGGCGGCGGAGCGAGGGGCGGCCGCGCCGAGGGGCGGCGCTGGGGCCGCCGCCAGCGGGGCCGCCGTGCGCGGGGGCGGGCGGCTCCGGCCGGTGACAGAGGCAGGGCCGTGCGGGCAGGCCGGGCCGGGGGGAGCGCCCGCCCCGCACACAAAGCGGGGCGATGGCGGCCGCTCCCCGCACACAAAGGGCCGCGGCCGCGCTGCGCCGGGCGGGGCCGCGCGCGGCACGCCGGGAGCCGCCGCCGCCCCTCCGCCCGCACGGCCCTGCTGCCCGCCGGGCCCGGAGCCCCCGCGGCGCCGCCCCCTCCCGGCGCGACCCCCGAACCCCGGCGGCCCCCGGGACGGCCGGTCCCGGCGCGGCCTCGGCGCCGCGGCCCCCGGAGCCCCGCGGAGCAGAGCGCGCACCCCGCGCCCCGCGGCTCCGCTCCATCCCCGCACCGCCGGCCTAGTAGGCCGCACCCCCCCAACCACCCCCCCCACCCCGCCCGCAACCCCGGCGGGGCTCCCGGCGCGCCGCCCCGGTGCGGGCGGAGATGCGCGGGCGCGGGTCCCGCGGCGCCCGGAGCCCGCCGGGGCGGGCGGGGGTGGCGGCGGCGCCCGGCCCGCACTCACCCCAACAGCTCAGCGCCCCCGCTCCAGCGCCGCCATGAGCAGCACGGCACGGCACGTAGGAGAGAAATCACGGCGCTCTCGCGAGAGCCGCCCGCGGCCGGGGGGGGAAGGGGCGGGGCCGCGCGTGCGCGCACGGAGGCCGGCGGGTGGTGCTCGCGGGCACGCGCCACAGGCCATGGCGGGGGGGGCTGCGGGGGAGCGGCGCGCGCCCGAGGGGCAGCGCCCCCTTGCGGCCGGGGGAGGGAGAAACGGCTGAGGGGAGAGAAAACCGCGGGAGAGAAAAGCCCGGCTGAGGGGAGAGAGCCCTGACTGAGGGGAGAGAACAAACCCCCGGCTGAGGGGGGATAGAAAACCTCGGCTGAGAGGAGACAGAACCCCGGCTGAGGGGAGGGAGAGCTCCAGGCCCTCAGGAATGTGTGCCCTGTGGGGACACCTTGGGGCTGGGCAGGCAGAGCCCGAGGGAGGGACGTGAGCCTTGCGCTTGCTGAAGCTCCCACTGAGCTGAACGATCAGGGAGCGACGCTTTGTGCCTGGGCTCCGAGGACAAGGCAGAGCATTTCCAGTCCTGAAGCTCCAGCCCAGTTTCCAACATGAGTGGAACGAGTCCTGAAAATGCCCAGCAGCCCTCGGGAAGTGTACAACTGGCCATTTACAGTCACAGGTCCAGAATGGGACAGGAGTGAATGGAACATGGAGCTGTATAAGGGGAGGTGGAGGTTGGATATCAGGCAAAGGTTGTTCCCCCAGAGGGTGCTGGCACTGCCCAGGGAATGGGCACAGCCTGAGGCTGCCAGAGCTCCAGGAGTGTTTGAACACCACTCCCAGCTCCAGAGTGGGATTGTTGGGGTGTCTGTGCAGGGCCAGGAGCTGGACTCAATCATCCTTGTGGATCCCTTCCAACTCGGGATATTCTGTGATTCTGTGAACATATTTGGACTTCCCTTGCCAATTCTCACCTGCTACTAAACAACAATAAGCTCAATTAAAGCTACTGCTATTTAGCTTCTGTTTTATTCTGGCTGCACAGCAAGGACCCTACACCGGGATAGTGAAGATAAAGATGCATCACAGGCATTCTGGATGATGTTAATGTAAAAGGAATAAAATTCAACATTTTGGTCACTGTCATGTTTCACTCAGGCAAGGTATAAGCTAGAGGGTGCAAAAGGCTTGGGACATGCAGAATACATGGAATTCCTCCAGCACTCACAAAACGAAAACACTTGAGAAAATATTTCCCATTGGGTTTTTTTATTCCCTCCTGAACAATTTCTAATAGAAAAGGACTGTATACAAGAGCATTCCTGTACAGAAATCCCATATATCTACCAGTCTTGCTGGATACTCCATATGTTTACAGTGCCTCCAAAGTTCACTGTCTCTCAGTAAGCACAGGAATGAGTCACCTTCTGCATCTATCAAAAGTCTCACTTGGGAAAAAGTGGCATTAAAAATTTAAGCTAATAGTGGAAACGAGATGTTTACTGTTCTTGGAAGATTATTTGATCACAGGTAGGACAGAAATCTTTATATAAAAGTGTCATTAAAAATACCACCCTATTGAGAAACTCCTACGACACTGCACCTCTAATTTCACTCACTACAGGACCTGCAGTAACTATGGAACACCTGTCACCAGACTCACCTGTGATGTGACTTTAGAAATCTGTGTATGGGGGTGGTTTGGTTTAGTTTTGAGGCAGACCTGAGCTCACTCTGCTTGAACAGAAAGTGGTGAGAGGCCAAAGAGCTTAGATCTGCAGGTGCTGTGCTCTGGCAGGGTCTGAGCACACAGCACAGCAGGGCTGCCTGGTAACTGGAAGCACTGGTAAGGCTGGGACAGGTCTATCTAATAAAAAAGATTAATCCTTCAAAAATGTGTGTGTGGGGAAGGATTGTTAACTCAAATCTTCACCCCTCAAACAAAGTAAAGTTTGCTCTGAATAGGAGTGACTCCTTCAAGTGCTCTGCTGGCATCTGCTGCTCACTCTGTAGAGCTGAACTGCCTTGCACAGCCAGAGCTAACCACGTCCCTGCCATTCACACCATGTGCTCCCAGTCATCTCTTATTCCTTCTACCAAGCACAATAATCACAACCTGCACTATGCTCTCTAGCTACAGACAAGGTGGATTTAAGAGCCATCTGAACAGCTGGAATTATTAACTAAAGCTCATAAAAAAATAACAAAGGGAGAAGAAATGAACCATCACAAGGGAGGACACATCAAATACTTCAGTGTTAAGCATCCGAGTGCTGCAGGTACTAAGACAGAGTAGGGAGCAAGCTTCTGCCATCAACACTTCCAAAAAATGCAGAGAAAACAGCCCACACACTTTAAAGATAAAACAAATATACAAGGAAACACCTGAAACAACAAATCCTTTTTTCAGGTATTTTCATAATAGTCTCTGAAGGCTTGGAGATGAGGTTTTTGTGGCCTAAGCTTCACAGTCCGGCAGATCTTCTCTCCCCACCTCGAAGGATTCTTTGCTGATCGACAGCAGCTCACGCAGCTCTTTGTTTTCAAGCTGCAAAATCAACATTTTTGCTGAAATAGAAATGAGCTAATTCCAACTAAAGTACTATCACAGAAAGGTGCTAATTCATAATTAAAAGATGCTAATCTTTGAACAGTCCCACTCCTTCACAGATGCATAGAACACACAGTCTGTAATGCAAGCATTAACAGAGTGCTGCCACAAGAGCAACCACATAATTTAAAGCTTATCTTTTGCTTCTGGCTTTACTTTTATATATATGTATGTATATAATACAAACATTAAGAACTTGAAAATAAACAATCATGTTCTGCATTTCCTGACCCCATCCCCAAATTCTGAGTGTTGTAAGTCCTTATCACAAACAGAAAATCCAGAGAAAGTCTACAGATAGAGTTTGATCTATCTTCAGCAACTGTCTCTGTTCTTACCTCCAACTGAGCCAGTTTCTCCTGAATTTTAAAGAACTGCTCATCGTCCACTTGAACAGCTTTTCTCATCACCTCTCCCATCTCACATATCCGGTCTATCTGACTTTCAATTTCCTGAAAGACATAACAGTAATACATTCAAAAAGTCCAGGCAAAAGCAACAGTCATAATTTATCCCTTCTAAATCACATCCATTTTCCTGATTTTGGATTCTCTTTCTGTTTTGAATTTTAATGCTTTCCTCCCAAGCACTTGCAATCTTTTCTACTTTGTATACTTAAGGATAAGAACTTGTACTTTATTATGCCTTATCAGGAGTCATCAGTGAAAACAGTGAATAGAGACACAGCAGCCAGCCAGATAAGGTGCCAGATAAGGCACCTTGACTTAAAGGGAAATAATTTCAAGTGTGACAAGGCCTGAGACTGCAGGTTCAGGTTCATGTGAATATGATTAGTAGGCAGCAAATTTTATATTGCTTTATTAGAAAAAGCCTGACTGAATTTATAGACACCAAAAATAAAAGGAAAGAAGATTTCAAGTGTGGAGTAAATAGCCTTATCTCAGGACATCAAGCAATAAAACTAAAGCAAGCAAGACCAGAGCCTCCTGAGGCAGATTTTACAGCATCTGTCTAGATACAGCAGTAATCCTTTAGAAGATGCATTTTGCTGAAGCTCAGAAATGCACATGGAACAAACACTGACAAATTCCAATAGGGAATGCAGAAACAGCTCCCGTTAGAAGAGCAATACATCAGGCAATGTGACAGGGTGGAGCTTCTTTGAGTGCCCATAGTTCTTTTACTGCCTCTGGAAGATAAATGTGTCAGACAGCAGAGAATTCAGTTTTGAACTCCATTAGTCAGAAAGTATGTAAACAAATTGGAACACCCAGAAGAGAGCTGGAGAACAAGAAAGACTTCTGGGAAAAAAGATTATTATTTTTCTAAACAGGAAGATGGTTATAATAAGAATATAGTTCTTTTAAAGACACTAGATGTTTGTTACTGTTCTCCAAATGGTGGGGAGGAAAAAACTCATGGACTGAATCTGAAGTAAAGAAACCTTTGCCAAGGTATTGAGAGAGTCAGGGGATATCCCTTCAAAGGTTCCTTCAGAGCCTGTTCAGCTTTGCATTTGCAAGTTTTGTTCAAATGTAAAACCTTGATAAACAGCAATTCGTGCACTCAGGCAGGCATTGGAAACCAGAAATTGCTATACCACTTACCTTCAGAGGAGTTAAGCAACTCACAAAAAAACCCCAGTGAGTTGCCACACAGCAGTGCAAAGATACTGATAAAAAGAGTTAGGCTGGCTCCAGTTCCATTCAAAACCCACAGGATATGACATGTCACTGGGTTGAACCAACCTGCTGTTCTCTAATCACATAAAAATGCACTTTAAAAAATGCCTAACACAATTCCTAAGTTTTAAATGGAAATTTAGTGTTATTCCGTTGTTATTAGATACATAAATATGAAACAGGCAACAGTTACCAGCACTCACATCTCAGAGTTCTGAAGTCACTGAGCCCAGTGTGGACAAAGGGACACTTTTAGGCCACTGCACAAAGTATGTGGATTTGAAAACACTTGGGAGTGAAATACCTTAAAAACCAAACATTTGCAGCTGATGGAGATTTAGGAGGCTTTTCCCCCTTTATTACAGTTACTGAACAGGAATGATAACAACTCGAATATCTCTGATTTTACTGTAGAGGATCAGGCACATTAAGCTCAACCCAGGGAAGTCACCATCTGGTTAAAAGAAAAAGTTTCCACCTGAGCTATGAAGGGGCTGTGCCTTTCACTGTCCTCTGTGACAGCTGTTACAACCTGTGTGCTCTGAATGGAACAGAGAGAAAAACACCAGCAAAGAGAAACATGAGTTGGAGAAAATGCATTTTGGAGCAGAGACATTGCAGGAATGGAAACAAAGGTTGCATGGCAGCATGTGAGTGACAGGGCACAGGGGTCGTGAGCACTCTCCTGTCCCCATCCCACCTTACCCCAGAATTCGCCTGATGGACTTTCAAGACTGGTTCTGCATCTTCAGCTTTCCTCCCCTCCAGAAGCTGTAACATCTGCTTCCTGTACTTGCTCATGATGAGCTCTAGCGCATCCTGGTGCTCCTCCAGCGAGACCCACAGCTCTGCAGAACACGGCACGTCACTGCCACGACCGGCAGCGACAGCAGGAGCCCCGAGGCGCTGGGTACCAGCTGCGGGCGGGACTGGCGCTGGCCCATCGCTCCCTACCACTGGCCCGGCGGTGGGGCTGCCCAGAGCCCCTCGGAGGAGCCTCCCTGACCCGGGATCCACCGGGGCATCAGCCGCTCTGCCACAGGCAACACCGCCGCACCTCCGCTCCCCGCGACAAGAGCCCTCGCCAGGACCACCGGGAGCACAGCCGAGCGCATCGCCCAACACGCCCGGGGCCCTCTGCACATCCCCGCCAGGATCCGCCCCCGCTGCCCCAGCACCGCCCCGGCCCGCTCACCCCGGTTCTCCTGCTGCAGGTCGCGGATCTGCGTGTTCTCCTGCGCTAGCACCACGTGCGGCCGCAGCCGGGACGGGTCGGGTCGCTCCGCCGCGGCGGCCGGGCCCTGCCGAGGAGACAGGGGGTCGGTCCGGCCGCCTCGGGCCTACCGAGCCGCGGGGGTCGCCCGGCCCGCCCCGCCGAGCTCACCTGGTCGGCGCAGCCCGCGCCCGCCTCGCGCATGGCGGCCACGCGCCGGTGCAGCACGGCCGACTGGTCGATGAGCGACTCGGCCGCCGTGTCGTGCTCCTTCAGCCGCTCCAGCAGCGTCCGCGCGTCCGTCAGGATCTTATCGATGGTGCAGCTCATGGCGGGCGGCGCTGCTCAGCCCCGCGGCGGGCCCATGTCCCCGGCGGCCCCGCCGCCGCCGTCCCCCCTCAGCCGCTCTGGCCCCGCTCCGGCCCCGCCGCCGGGCGCGGGCGGACCGAACCCGCGGGGCCGGGACGCCGTTTCCGCCCGCGGCCACAGCGCCGCCAGTGCGCAGGCGCGGGCCGGAGCGAGAGCGCCGCTCTGGCACGTGACCGCTTGGCGGCGCCAGAGCGCCACAGCCAGCGCGGGGGGCGGGGCTAGCCCTGCGTCTGGATGGGTGTGTCTATGGGCGGGGCCAACCGTGGTGGGCGGGGCCAGGGGCGCGGCGCTGCCCGGCTGTTCCCATGGGGAAGCGCGAAGCTCTGGGGCCCCGTTGGCTTTGCGCTGTTTTGGGGGGTTTGGGGGCGTTTTGGGGCGGGGGGACACCGGCCTCCCCCGGCACACGGCGTTCCGCAGCCGCCTGCTCCGGGTGGGTGTCCCCGCCTCCCACGGCGCGGTCCCGCGTGTCCGAGCGCCCTGCACCGAGAGCCCCGGGCTCGGCCGCAGCGGCTCGGCCCCAGAACCTCGGGGGAGCCCGGGACAAGGCCGGCTCCGAGCGGGCGCTGCTCGGCACTGCCTGTTTGCGGAGGGCCGGCGGCCCTGACCCCGGGTCCCGCTTATCTCTGCGGCTGCTCCCTCACAGCGTGATCAATCCCGGCTGCGATCCGCGGGGCTCCCGTCTTATCTGATGCTGCTGTTTGTCCCTTCCAACAGTAAACATCCGCCACTCAAAATAACAAGCTGTGCAATGCTGACTCGCTGCTTTGATTCTTATTTGCTAACTGAAGCTACTGTTGGTGATCCGGGGTGTCCTTGAGGCTTTGTGCCACAACGCTTTGTTCAATAGCACCGACTTCATTAACAATGTTTTCAACAATCATATTTTAGCAGGACTCCCTTTGACTTGAATCGTCTTTCGAGTTTAAATCTCCATTCACACAGAGAAAACTCCAGGATGCTTTATCAGATGAAGGTTCTTTATGATCCCAGAGATAATCAAGCCTGGTGCAGAAGTGCTGAACGAGATAATTTTGTATAAGCAACAGTCTCAAAACGTGTGCACAATGCAGAAGAGAACAGAGTAAGCAGCTGCAGTTGGAATATTTCATCAGAATCAGATTAATTAGTAAAGAATGAGAGCTATTCTGCGTATTTGGGAAATGTAATCCTTCCACTTGTGTGGAACTAAACATCCAGAACATGCTTATAGCATTTTTCACCTTCTGGTCCTTCCCTATTTTCCACTTTATTAGACAATACTGGAAAGTTAAGACAATTTACCAGAATTCCTTTTTCCTAATGGGAGAGTCATGGAGCCACTTGGAAAAGTGTGCCATCCTGGTCTAAGAAGGACACATCATCCCTAAGCTGTAGCCAGTGCTTGTTTCCCCCATGTCACCCCTACATCCTCATGTGAGCATGAGGATTCAGCACCCACTGCTGCTTCCCTCTGCTCCCATTCCCAGCTCCCTGCCTGCCTCCAAAGCCTCTCCCAGAACATCCATTTACACAGAACCTCTGGGCAGGCTCACAGAGCAGGCCCAACACAGCTCCATGGAATGATCTGTGTGCCAGTGCCATCTTCCCCTTTCTCACTTCATTCAACACAGGGATTTCTGTGAAATCAAACTTGCAATGCCTAAATTCCACTTAATTCAAGCACTCAGAAGCGCTTGAGAGACACAGCACTGGCAATTCCAGTTCACATCCATGGGAAGTCAGCTGAAGGGACCCCCAGGCTGGGCAGTGTGAAGGATCATCTCACCTCTGCAGGAGCTGCACCAGGATGTGAGTCTGAACCTCTGACCTGCTCTGTTGTTGTGTTTATAATTCTGATTTAACACTCACTTCTCCCTGGTGTCAGAGGTGCCACCCTGGCCTTCCATGCCAGCAGTGACAAGCACGGGTAGGTGAGGGCCAGCACTGCTGCGCCAGTGTCATTTCTGGATCAGTTTATTCTCTCTGTGGCATTCTGGCTTCTTGGAGTAAAATTCCAGAATGAGGGAGATGGGAATCTGCAACACCACTCAGTCTGTGCTCCCACTCGGGGCAGGGGCTCAGCCCTCTCCAGCAGATCTGACATGGAATCATTTGTTCAGCTCCAAGGGACAGCAGAGTGAGTTCCTGTGGCGCCAGGACATGGAGAGGATCCCAGCAGGACAAAGCTCCTTGGTTTAAATGCTGGGAATGCTTGTCACCAAAACTTCGAGTGGGTAGCAATAGAGCTTAAACAAATCAACAGATGAGCATTTCTGAGTAGTGGTGCCTTATAATTCCTTTGGCTTATCACATCAATTCTGTGTAAACTAAAGAGAATGTATAAATTTGGCCTCTCAAACTTTTTAGTGTTTAACTTCAATTCGATTAAACACTTATGTGTGTGTACAAAGTAAAAAATGAGGTTACCAGAGGTTAATGCTTTAATGCTTTTAATAACTCTTAACCACATGGCTGTATTTTGTCAAACAGAACATGGGCTTGTTGTAGCAGCAGAAGTGAAGGCTGGATAGCAGAGTACTGGGATACTCAGGACAGCAGCACTGCTGCAGAGCCCAAAGTGCTTCCAGGCCATCTTTGGAAAATCAGAAATAATATTTCTGTGGTGGAATAAATACATAACAGTTCTGGGTACAGCTGAGGAGGTTCTTGCTCAAAGTAGGAAAATCATAAAGAAATCTAGATGGACCAAAAGTTAACAAAGTTGCTTAGGAGACTGGTGCACCTTCCCTATAGGGACAGGATGAGGGAGTTCAAGCTGCTCAGCCTGGAGAAGAGGAGGTTGTGTGGAGGAGACCTCACAGCACCTTCAAGGATCTGAAGGGATGACAAGCAAGCCAGAGAGGGAACCTTTGTTAGGAACTGGAGTGACAGAACAAGGAGGGTGGCTTCAAGCTGAAAGAGTGGAAATTTAAGTTATATATATGGAAGAAATTGTTCCCTGTGAGGGTGGGCAGGCCCTGGCACAGGCTGCCCAGAGAAGCTGTGGCTGTCCCATCCCTGGAAGTGTCCAAGGCCAGGTTGGACAGGGCTGGGAGCAACCTGGGACAGTGGAAGGTGTCCCTGCCCATGGCAGGGGTGGAATGAGATGGGATTTAATGTCCCTTCAGACCCAAACCATTCTAGGATTCTATGAATGGACCCGTCTCAAATGGCAACCTCTGTGATAGATTGAGTGACATTTCGACATTGGAAGTAGAGGAAAGAATAAAGGGCAAATTTCTAGGATACTTGTTGCGGTTTGAGAAAAATCATATCAATTGTAAGTGTGTTCAGCACAGTTAGAAACTTGTGGCTAAGTCTCTGAAAGCACAATATCCCCTAGTGGTGCAGCAGGCACCAGTTTTTAAAAAGTGCAATGTGACATTTCTCATTTCCATTACAAGTCCTTCCTCCAAGACCCAACTATTTCAGCCTCTACAGCTGTTTAAAAAGCAAACCAGTCTCCTCTCACGCCACACACCCCAACACTTTCTGACTGCTTGCTTTTAGAATCAAGTAATGGTGTTAACAGCACCACCAGCTACTGTCACAATTTCCCTGGTGTTGCCCTCAACAGAAGTGTAGCACAGAGACTCACAGACCAGGAGCCCAGCTGAGTCCTCCTCTTGCACTTCCCAGCCCATACTTCAATGTAGATTAACATGGCATAAAGCAGAGCTGTCCTGTGACAAAAGTTATTACCAAGAAACTCAGTCTTATTGTTCATCCCAATTATCCTGCTTTGATAAATCTCGAGGAGTCACCCACTGCACTCACATTTATGAGTCTAATATTCTTTCTACAATTAAAACAAATGTCCCCAAGATGGAATCCAGGCTGGAAAAAAGGAAAAGCATTATCATTGATAAATGGATACATCCAGTTAGTTCGGTCTCTCAGCAGCAAAACCTCTGCTGATAAAATGCTGAGCAAGGGATTCCACAATAATTATTTTGTAATGCTTAATACAGAGTTTCAAGATCTTCTGCCTTATGGAAATCAGGTCCAAGAGCTGGCTTCCCTTTGCTGTACCTACAAATTACAGTCACTCCAGTGCCTAAAGTGACAAGTATTCTCTATGAACTACCAACTCTAGAGATTGTAATCAAGCTTAATTGATAGCTTTGTTTTCTTCCACCTTGTGCCTTGCTGGAGCATTTTATTAACAAGTCTTGGTGTTCCAGCCAAGGGGAAGCAGATTTGGCAGAGGGTACTGAAAGGAGGAGGTGTCAGGGTGCCCAGGAACTTTGTGAGTGTTGAATGGATGGGCTTATTGTGCCTACTCTGCCTTCAGGCACTGCAGATGAAGCTTAAGAGAAGAAATAGAAGAAACAGCAACACTTTGTGGACTGTCCTGAGATTTTCAGGTGAGTTTAAAGCAGTTTGGCTCTTGCATTGAAATTCAACATAAATCAAGCTTTCTTCAATGTTTGCCTTACAAGCCTCTAAGAAAATGCATGGTAATAATATCCAACAACTTAATGATTAAGAAAAAAGGCAGCCTTACAAAGATCAAAATTGTTTTTCCTCTCTGGTCTGATACTTCATCATTTAATCCCATAAAGCTTTTAAGAACTTAACAAGAGCTTCCATCTTCCGAGTTTTTTCTTGTCCAATTTGACCATGAAGATTTGTCTGAAACATTTGATGCAAAACAAAGAGTATTTCTATTATCTCACACTAATGAACAGCTCTCTGCAGTGCTAAGCTGTTCACTCTGCAAGGTAACACCGACAGGCAAAATTGGTACCACAAGGCTTTGTGCTATTTCTCACCCAGGACTGAGGTTCACCCACACCCACACAGAACGCCCAAACAGAGACAGCATTGCTGAACCTTTGGAAGATCCACAAATAATCCAGAAGAGAGAGGGAACAGAAAACTTGCAGTTTTTTCATGAGTTCCACAACAAATTGGAAAGGAAATCCAAGCTCTCGGAACACAAAACATTTGCCATGGATGTGTCTGCCAGTGCCTTTTATGCCTCTAAATAATTTTATTTCTCTTACACAAAACCAGGTAAAGATTAAGTTAGACTATTTTGATACATGACCTGTATTGTTATTACTCAGCTTTCTTTAATATTGCTCAGAACAGTTTACCAATGGGAGAGATTTAATTCTGTAATGAAGTAATCTATATTTCAATATAACCTTTAACTCACATAGAACAACAATTACTGTAATTAGCAATTATTTTTCCAAGGGCTTCCAATCGTTTAGTATTTGACTCTTACTTTCATCATTTAATGATTTACAGTAATGAGCTGGAACATCAGTATTTTGTACTGAAATGGCCAAAATAGTTGTCCAGGCATCCTTGCCCTCATGTGACAGATCTCAGATGGCTTGGGGAGAAGTTAGCCAAGAGCAATAGACAACACCATCACTTCTGTTTCAGTTCTGCTGAAAAACAACAACAAAGTGATTGCTGTGCCTTGCAGTCAGGGCTCAGTAGCTCTTGGAGGGCTGTTACTTTGCTGAGATTCTGCCCTTTGTTTGAGTTTTGTTTGACAAATGCTTTATAAATGAGCAGAAGAGGTGGTTTATGTTTCATTAATGAGGCTGATAGTGGTTAATTACTGAAGTTACGTAAACAATCCAATACCAGATCAAGCCAAAAGAGTCATTTATGTAGAGAAGATCCAGCTGGAGTAGATACAATTTCCTTTAACTGTTCAGATACCAAACCAGTCACAGACATCTGGAATCTCCAGTCCAGTTGGACAAAGAATTGTGCTAAGCTTGAAAACGGATTCTCTCTGCAGGTACTGATCCAGGGGAGCCCTTCCTTCATCTCCAGCTTCCTCACCCATCAAACACTCAGAGCCAGCTGCCCAAAGGGAGACATTCCTTGGAGATCTGACTGCCCAGAGCTCCCAGTTTGCACTGATGGCAGTGAGGCTACAAGTGCTGCAGCAGTGTTCAGGTCAGGCTGCTGTCCCCGGATCTGCTGGTTTGCTATGGAAAACACGTGTGTCCCTTATTCCCCACTTCAGTGCCACTTCTGGATGTTGGCTCATGGCATGAACTTGTTCAGCTCCTATTTTCAGGCTGCATCTGTGAGTGACACTTTGTTTACTTACCACTAGTAAAGCAAGCTTGGAGTCTGGGATTATTTCCTTTGTCACTGAAGTGGCTCTGGGCATGTTACTGATCAGAGATTTCATCAGTGTTTGACAAAATTGATGTATGTATAGAAAAATAACAGAAAACAGAGCTGGAAGAGAGCTTAAAAGTCCTTTACAAAAAGTCCTCGTTTACAAACCAAAATAACTCAGAAAAAACAATTCTTAAGTTCTATCTGGTTGCCCAAACTGATCATCAAAACATTCAGTGGGGAAGATTGTACAAGGGACTCACTGCAAGGCTATTTTTACCACAGTAATTGCTTTCTCTAGTTTGTAATTTAGATCTCCATTACTCCTAAATAACCTTTCTGGGTTTTGATTATTTACAAGCATGGAAAAGAGTTTATTTTCCTCTTCTTTACAGCAATCTTTTAGGTGACTCAAGTGTGCCCTCAAGTCTCCCATTTTTGTCATGCTAAGCTTTGAATAGGAACAAAATTCCTAATTTGAAAAGGAAGAGTGATTTGTTAAAATAATGTAAATATCTGTATTTACATAAATATATGTATTTAGCCAGTCACCTGGTCTGAATCACTGCATGACTATGCAAAATAGTTTCATTACTACAACATGGCAGTTAGAGTTATTAATCATGGGCTAATACTTAATTACTGCTGTTCATTTCTACTACAACTAAGTTTTATATACTTATTTATAAACTGATTTTAGAAACTGAATTTACCCTGAATCCATGAGGCTTTATAAACTGAGCAGAATGGACTTTTGATAGCTTTTAAAAACCTGGGCTTCAGGCTTAAGTTCCCTGGAATAAACAGGCTCTAAATAGCCACGTCCCACAGCTAATTTGAACAGCTTATCAGTAAGGTGGCTTCTATCAGGAAAAATGCTAAAAATAAAAGTCAGTAGCATTTAAAAGCTAACCGCAATATTTCACAAACTTCTTCTTGTTTTTCCAACTTTCATGAGAAAGGCTGGATGAAGAAGCCAATGGGATATTGTGAAAGAGATACTGCTGTGAAAAAAATATTTGTTTTATCAATTGTAAAACCTTCAGCTTTACTATTGAAGTTTTTTGACAGCTTCACAAGTTTCTGTATAAGACTGCTTTTACCAGAAAGACAAGTGCTGACCATAATTAAGCTTACAAGATCATTGGCTTTGTCTCTACTGCATTATCTCTGCATTTCAGCCTCCCATCACCACATGTGATCAATGCAGGATATCTAAAAACATAGAAAAGCCCATAATATGCTCAAGTAACATCTGGCAGTCAATGCTGTTTGTTCTTGAAAGACTCAACCATTACAGTCCAAGTACAGATTCCTAAATGGTGCCATGGCACATGGAAATAAGCAGCCTTAGGGCTGCTCTTCTCTGGAGCCCATGGAATATCAATATGTCCCTCCTTTGAAGGGCAATGTCAGTTTGCTGTGTATCCATGAAAACCTTCTGTCCCAAAGAGTGTTTTAAGGGGATTTGCTCTAAGATATCCAAAAGGAATTTTTTTCCTTTTGCCATTTAATTCCATGCAGTATTAAACAGAACCAGTTTTTCTGAGGTGAATGGAGAGCTGCCCTTACACAGAAGGCAGGTGAGCTCCTCTTGGAGTGAGGAGATTTGCAACCTGCTGGGAGCACTGGAGCAGTAAGATACCTAACAAGAAAATTCCCTCTCCAACAGGTCACATCTACCTAGGAAACAGTGAAAACATGATACTGCAATATTAATTTTTTAGAAGTTATTAATAATGGAAATATTTGGGCTTTTAAGAATGAAATTTTGCTGAATTAACTGTAACATGAACTTAAGTTCACTGAAGTTGCCAATGAACTTAACGTGCTGCATCACCACAGGGATGTCTGGATCAGAACAGGGAGGACAAGTGTGTTTGGTGTTCAGAGATTCTGGCCCAATCCAGCCTTTCCAAATTAAATTGTTATGTCATGTCAATATCTCCAAATAGTACTACTGCAATATTTTCCCCGCTTGGGAATTGAACATTTTCCATCACCACCCTGACGTGTCAACGTGAAGCAATCAAAACGGGAGAACTTTAATTCTAGCAAGAAAGCAGAATATTTGTCCTGGGCCAGGGAGGACTCTGGGAAGCAGTGACGTGAGGGTCCCCATGGCCTCTGTCCCTGATGACCCAGTTGTGATTTGATTTATATGGGCTTGCAGCTGCCCTTGCTCCGACCCCAGAGGAGCTGTGTGGGAAGTTCGTGTCTCGGAGCCGAAGCGTTGCTCTGCCGAGTGTCTGGAGCCTGGCTGTGCACACAAACTGATAAATAGGGAAAGGCCTGCTTGCTCCAGCTGCAGCAGAGCTGGATCGGCGCTGCAGCCCCACGGACTCTGCGCTGGGACAGAGCAGCTCCTGCAGCCACCGTGAGTATTTAATTCCCTTCTCTGCATGCTCTGCCATTAGAAATTGGTGCTCAAGACATACATCAATTTGCCATGTGAAAATATTCCAGGCACTGGGCTTTTTGCTTCTTTACCTCCTTTTATTTTTTCTTTATTTTTAAACATCTGACTAAATGAGAACAGAAAACATGCACTTTTAAATTTCGTATTCTACTGCCAAGGATTTGTTCCAACAGTACTTCATTTGACACGAGTGAAGAAAAACAACTTTTAAATTCAATTATTTGTTTCCCTTCCCAAAAGTCCCTGGAAAACTGTGAGTTTCAAACAACCTCTAACCTCTTTTTTTACAATGTATAAAAATTATGCCTTTGAAATAATTATTCATGGAGTAACAATTCCAAAGGAAAATTTCAAGATAATTGAACCAATTGATGAAATAAGCCAGTTCCTATTATGGTTATTCTATGACCAGAAAGGAACACATTTAATAAGAAGAAAAGTGGAATTTCTTCAAAGAGTAGCTTTGGGAAACTATTTGGCACATTAAAACCATGAGAAACAGAAAAACCCTTAATAATGCATTTAAGCTGCATACAGGATCAATCAAGTGATCCTACAATTTCCCCTGCAAAATTATTCTTTAATTAAGCAGGGATTACTGAATTGCTTGAATGAAATTGAATAGATCAGCTGGCATCACACCTACTTGGCACTGATTATGCTCAGTTACATTTTATTTTCTGTTTTTGGTTTAAATTTTCCCAAAGTGAAAAAAAAATAAGCTTTGCCTTCCAGCAGCAAGCAAAGTACAGCGATTAAACCCGAGCCTGAAATGTGCTCTGAGTTCCACTACGTGACCACTAACGTGCCCCAAGGTGTGCTACATACATGGTGAAGACCTTCAGCTCGAGTTCCTAAAATTCCCTGTAAACAAGAAATTTCCCCATGACTCAACTGTCAAAATATTTACGATAGCAGCTAAAGCACTGTCAGTATCAAACTCTGAAAGGGCTCCCTGTGCCTCTGCTCCATGAAGGATGTGTTGTATCTCAAGAAATTTGATAAGTTGATGATATGTTGCTTTATGATATGGGGTTTTATAGCAATAAAAATTATAAACCCCACATTTTTCACCATAAATAGCAATAAATAGATGTACCGTTCAGATTCCAGTCTGAATGTGTACATTCTATTTATGGTTCTACTTTACTTTTATCAATCAATGGCTTTTTTTTTCTTCGAGAATTCAATTTCTGATAAATTGTCAAGTCTTTCAGTTGGGACTAAGAACTAAATTTCTTAGGTGCATTAGGTGATAATCAACCCCTTGAATCAAAAAGTTTGGGTTTATAGTGAACGTTTGTAGTTGAGAAGATGGGCACTGGCAAAACCAAGCCTGTGAAAACACAACATTTTCAAATGTGCTTAAGTCACCTTGAGTCTAGGTCACCTCTTCCAAAAAACACCATTCCCCCCAGCTGGCCAGGATTTCACATGTGCAAATGTCCAGGAAAAGAAGGAAAACCAGGAACATTATGTGCTTTATGCAGATGACATTTTCTGTCAGCTCAGCGTGTGTGACTGAGGACTGAAGACTCCCACCCTATGTGTGTACTGCTTGGGATTATCAAAATAAGTCATTAAAAAGTTCATCTTTTGTTTTCAGTTATTGCCACTTTTTAGGCTAAAGACCTTTATGCATAATCTCTGGGAATGTATTTAGATTTTTGCTTCCTTTTAAAGCACTCAGGCACAAATGCTTGGTTATATCCTGTGGAATACACAGAAAAGAGAAAAACGGGCACAAAACATTTTGTTTTGGGAATGGCATGACTGCAACTGCCCCAAACATCTGAACCTGTTGCTCCAAACTTATTTCAACTTTGTCCCAGTTGTTGTTTTGGACATTCTACCTGGGCATGTCTGGTACGTTCTGTCAGCAGCTTCACGTGCAGAATTGCCCTGCCTGGCAGAGGGTTAGTTTGTGTCTGTGTGGGCTGGGGAATGTCCTGCAGGTCATGGCTCACTCCCATGAGGTGTGAGGGCTTTGGGATGGCTACAGAACCTTGGGGAGAGCAGCACATGGATCACAGAATCCCAGGGATTGCTGAAGTTTGGAGAAGGACTCCCTGCTGCTGCCTCACTCACCGGGGTGAAGCAAAGGTTGGAACATGCGACTCTCACAGTCACTCATAAATAATCAAAACTTGCCTGACCTAGGAAATGAAGTTCCTTCCTTGCATATCTTATTCTCTTATTCTGTTCTTTCTTCTTTTTTCTTTTTTCCTCTTTTTTTGCTTTAAAAAGCCCAATGCTTTGTTTTATCTGAAGAACAAGCTTGTCAACACTAAATTCTCAAATGTCAGAAAATGAAACTCTTAATATTCGTGCATAAGTCTTATTCTAAGACAGTAGAGCATTCCTCAATGGAAACTGGATTTACTACTGTTCTAACATCCTCTTAAATTAAGATTTTCTGTTTACAAAGTCTCAGTCTAGACTGGAAATTTTGTGGTTGCAACTGGTCACTGTTATTAGCCACAAAAATCAGTAAGAAGAGATAAGTCCTTTCTCATACAATACCTAAGCTGAGGAAACTTTGCCTAAGGAAAATGTGCTTCCAAGATTTTGAACATTTAAGCAATTGACCACCTTACATCTGGTACTTCATACTCCCTAATTTTATTAAGCTGGATTAGTGTAATTTTTTTTTATCTCCTATTCAATTATGCCTTTTATTTAAAGAAACCACTGGAATTCAGAAATACATTTCTTTAGCAAACACACATTTTTGGGAAAAAATGTAGACTTTGCCCAGGCCAAATTGATCTAACTGATAAGAGCTCATGATTCAGTGACTCATTTTGCTCTCCAACAAATATTTACTAGCAGAGATAACAAACCCCCAGCATTCCAGCCTCACTGCATCCTTTCACCTTCTGCTGACAACACGAAGCTGAAAGTGGTCAGCCCCAAAGCTCTGTCCAGTTTGGGAGAAGGGATGTGTGTTTTTTCCAGTCAGGACTTCAGATTCCCTGGAATGGTCCCTTCATTGTCTCAGCAAGGTGCAGGTATAGCACAAACCCCACCATGGGAGTCCTTCAGGAAAGGTCATTAAACCCAACTTGCTGTAAATTCTGGAGAGAATCCCATTGCAGAGTAGGAGTTTGATTTGCTGTATTTTCCAAATACTTCCATGCCTTTTTCATCTTTTCTATCCTTTGTCTGCTCAGGGAAAGCCTATGGGTGGTTCACAGGCAAATTGTCTCATACAGCCCTTGCTCAGGGGGCATCAGGCTCAGCAAAGGTTTAACCTGTGCCATATCCCAGACATGCAGCTGGACAAGGAGGCAAGGAAAATATTCCTACTCACTCCTCTAACTCTGGCTACTCTGTTACCTCTCAATTCTAAGCAATACCAGAGGTTTGCTGTATGTATGAAAATCCAAGCTGAGTTCATGCCACTGTCCATACGGACATTTTTTTTCCCCTAAAACTTTTTAAAGAGTTTTTAGAGCACACTTTTTCAGAACTTCCCTCTAGATTTGAATTTAGAATTGAAATTACTGAAAAATGAGGTAAGGTTTGAACTCCAAGCGCAGCAGCTCTTCTCACTGTGTCGCTGTTTTATTGGGAATGTCAATGAATCCAGCCAGGCCCACTCAACGACCAAGGGACAGTGGAAAGCTCTTTAGAGGCAACATATCCTGTAGGAAATCAATATTTTGGTCTTCACTGCATACTTTACACTGTTAAAGGAACACAGGGTCTTAAATTTAATTCAGGCAGTGTTTAAACAAGTTGATTTTACTGCATAAATGTGTACTTACATGGGGAAGAACATATATTCCATGCTGGCCTTTTGACGTTATTTTCCTTGCTTCAAATCTGCATAAAAAGTGAATGAAATGAACTCATAAAAAGCCCTTTTTTTTCCCCCACAAACAGGACAGACCCACATCCACACCAGAGCAAATGCTCTAACTCATGCCCAAAGCAAGTTTCTTCTGTGCAGTGAAGCTCCTTTTAATTTTCCTGAACTCGAGAATTTACCAGTGATTAGTCCGATTCCTACCCACAGTTTTGCGTAAAACTCAGAGCAATAAAATTTCTAACTATAATTCGGAAATTTAGGAAAGGATTTCACCCTGAATCTGTAATATTAGGACACTCAAACATTTTGTAACCTTGCTGAGGGCGCTATGTGACTTTGCAGAGACATCTGATTTTCTTATGATCCAAAAACTCTCCCATATTCTGGAGTTTTCTGGTTTTAGCTCTGTGTCTAAACCTTCCAAGCAGTTCTTTCCCATGGGATGTTTCTCTTCCTGTCCCCTTTCTTCAGGTTGCCATTTAAAGGCTGATCCCCAGCAGGGTGAATGAAGCAGTGCAGCTGGGAGCAGAACATGGCCAACACGTTTGTCACTGTCCCTGATGGGTATGGCCTTCCTGAGCCCATCCAGTACTACGGTGAGTAAAGCAATTTATACACTGGAAACACGGGGAGATGAACACCAGTGGGAATTTCTCTTTTTTTTTTTTTTTTACTTCTGTTTAGTATATCTTTAAAGCACTTGAAAGCTCTTACCAAGCTCGTACTGAAAGTGTATTAAAATCTTTGAGCTCATACAGACTTTCGTGCATGATGTGATTATTCTGACTGAGCATTCCATAGCAACATTCCCAGTGCTCTCTCCCTTTGACTTGTATGGAGAAGACACAGGTTTTATTACAATATTCCAGATACATTATAAACAGAAAATGCCTATTCTGTATCTTATGTAACTATAGTTCCAATAACTAATTTGATTCTGGAGGACTAATGGCAGGACCCAAAGCCTGCTAAAAGGAAAAAACCACCAAACTGTTTTGAAAAATCTTTCCAATTTGTTTTTATAGAGATCTTAATAATCCCAAAGGAAGAATGAAACATGATGCATGTTGCACAGGCTTTCTTTGGTATAGCTGTGTGTATTTAAGGGAGGCTGGATAAAATTAAAACTCAACAGACAGAAAGGCAGGAAGAGACTCTCTTTGTAATTCTGT
Source organism: Entomyzon cyanotis (assembly GCA_024500445.1). Taxonomy (NCBI): domain Eukaryota; kingdom Metazoa; phylum Chordata; class Aves; order Passeriformes; family Meliphagidae; genus Entomyzon; species Entomyzon cyanotis. The sequence goes on along the minus strand of JAKEPQ010000908.1, from coordinate 2,464,900 downwards.
ACCTACATTTTACTAAACTAAAATTTCATAACAATAAAGACACATGTGTGAGAAAATACTAAATAAAACAAGTCTGCTTTTCACTCCTCTGAAGTTCAAGACTCCAGTCACAGTAATTTTTAGTACTCTCTGATTTCTACACCATTTTCCTCAGATCCTTGTGCAACATTTTCAAAATTATGTCTGAGAGATGTATCAGTAACAAACACTGCATTCATTAAAAATGAACTTAGGGAATACATTTGACTGTAATGGGGACAACTAATAAAAACAACCTTTAAGTGAAAGATCTAAAGGCTGCTGTGCCATCAAGTTGGCAAGTGATGTTCAGTTATCTACTAACACTAATCCAGTGGCACCCACATGATATTGCTCAAACAATTACTGAGCCATTTTTGCTACATTTAAGATTTTACTTAAGAACATTACAGGTAGCACATTTAAATAGAATGGGTCAGACTGCCTCTTTGAAAATGTGTTCCTCTAATATTTCTGTTACTAATTCTATAAAATATTTTCAAAGTTTGGAGCAGCTGACGTCGAGCTATTCTCCAGGCTTTTATTCCACTTTCGATTTTCCCTGTCTCAGATGTTTTACCAGAGCACATCAACTACCAGCTGCAGGACCCAGATTTCCAGGCTGCCCCTTACTGCCAGTACTCAGCAGTCCCAGTTCCAGCTCTGCAGTCCCAGCCTGCTCCATCCCCGTACGCCTCCTACAGCCTGGATCCCCCGTACAGCGAAGGGCCCTGTGTTGGCAGCAGCTGTGAGCTCAGCAAAGGTCCCTTCCTGGCTCCCCACGTGGAGGATGGAGGCTACCAGGGCTTCAAGAGGCCCAGGCTGAACCACTCGGTGAGGCTGAAGGGGCAGGAGGAGCTGTGTGTGGTGTGTGGGGACAAAGCTTCAGGGTATCACTACAATGCACTGACCTGCGAGGGATGCAAAGGTGAGCATGGAGAAGGCCTCAGAGCAACCTTCCACTGCTCTGATTGGGCCAAACAGATTTGGTTGGGTTTTCAGCTGGTGTTTCTACAGAAGCTTTTAATTTATTCCTTATCTAACACACTTACTCCAGATTTGTATAACATTTTTTGAAGAAATGCCTTCACAGTCTGTATTTGATATGAGCACTTCAAGCACCTCAGTTTTGCATTGATGACTCACTGGAATAGTGTCAGTGGAAGCAGGTGCTGGTTTTCTCATGAACATTTATTAGAGATTTATTTTAGTGCTATAAATTTTACTTGTTATTAAAATTGAATAAAAACAAATAGTAATTACTTGCTAATTATATTTTAACTTGTTTATATGGGAGCTGTTTCATGATGGACAGGCACCAATCTCTGCAGTGTGAGCAATGACAAGACCAGAGGGAAGGGCTGGAGCTGTGTCAGGAAGGGTTAGGTTGGATATCAGGAAAAGGTTGTTCCCCCAGAGGGTGCTGGGCACTACCCAGGGCATGGGCACAGCATGAGGCTGCCAGAGCTCCAGGAGTGTTTGGACAGCACTGCCAGGGATGCACAGGATGGCATTGTTGGTGTGTCTGTGCAGGGCCAAAGGTTGGACTCGGTGATCTCTGTGGGGCCCCTCCAGCTCAGGATGTTCTCTGATTTTATCATTCTATATATGGAAAACAGCAATTAATATTAGTCAGAAAAAACCAGATATAATGATGTTTTTAAAAAGCAAATTTAAAGTCAAAGTAATGCTTCCATTTCCAAAACCCCAACCAAACAAACCTGAAAGGCACTTTTAAATCACTCTGAGATGAAGCTCCTTAAATCTCTCCAGCCATAACCTGGTGCTGTTCCCAGGGTTTTTCCGGCGCAGCATCACCAAGAACGCTGTGTATCGCTGTAAGAGTGGGGGGCACTGTGAGATGGACATGTACATGAGGAGGAAGTGCCAGGAGTGTCGCCTCAAGAAGTGCAAAGCTGTGGGAATGCTGGCAGAATGTAAGTGCTCCTTCATGCTGGATTCTTTATTAATCAATTCTGATTAATAAATCTAAAGTCAATCCCTTCCCAGTGATCCTGGTCAAAACTTCATCTGGCTGTAGGAAAACTAACTTTGGAGACTGTAGCATCTGTAGCATCTTCACATGCAGAAGCCAGCAATGCTTGGGAAGTATCTCCTCACCTTAACACAATTGTTGTGCAAAGACATTACAAGAAAAAAGTACTAACAAGAGAAGCTAAATATCCCAAACCTTGTCAGGACAGCAGTGAGCAGATCAGATGGGCTTTGGAGTTTGGGGGGAAAAATTAAATAAAAAATTCTGATGCCTGTGTGTCACAGAGCCACAAGTACAAAGATGACTGGAGACGATCAGGCCTTTGGTGGCTACTGAACATCAGCTCAGCCGATCAGTGATACATGGCCACGTTCTCTAGGAAACATAGTTCCTTATAGGTGATGACTTCTGTGATGCAAGGCTGGAGTTATCTCTAATAAAAGTGATGATTTCAAACTGCAGTTAACTGAGGATACACACATTGATGGCCACTTCCACACCTCACAGGTTTGCTGACTGAAGTGCAGTGCAAGTCAAAGCGACTCAGGAAGAATTTCAAGCAGAAGAGCAGTTTCCTTTGCAACATAAAGCTGGAAGATGAGGGACTGAATAGTAAGCAAGTATCATCTACAACAAGATCTGGAAAAGTGGGATATTTTTCTATTTAAAATATCTCTTTTTATCATTTATTCTTACCCCAAGTCACTGTCACTTGATCGGTTTATTTTTTTAACAGATCCCAGAGAAGATGGAACTTACTCCAGGGGAACATCAGCTCCTTGACCACATTGTAGCAGCACACCAAAAATACACAATTCCCCTTGAGGAAGCCAAGAAGTTTGTAGGTATCCAGCACACCCAGCATCCATTGCTAAATTATTATTCTCCTGTATCTTGGCTATATCCAATGTCCAAATGCTCTTTCCTGCAGCTACAGGAAACTGCAAGTCCTGAGGAAAGTTTTCTCCGTCTCTCTGAGACAGCTGTTGTCCATGTCCAAGTGTTGGTGGATTTCACAAAAAGACTGCCAGGTAAGTTTCTTCCTCTGGGGAATATTAGTGGAACTGAACCATACTGGTGGCATGAACCTGAAGAAAGTACAGGCTTTCAGAAAAGCCTTTCAACTGATTATTTTTACTTCTAACTTGCCATTTACTTGTCAAAAGGACAACCTTTTGAAGCTTTCCCTTCAAAACTTTTCACTTCAAAACCTTGTTATGATTAGATTTCTTCTCCATTTCTTACATGGAGTAGAGACATTTTCTGGAAGCACGTGGACATAAAAATACCACCTTGAAGGAATTACTATTTCATCACATTCTCTGAAGTCCAGTACAGTTTGCAATTTATCATAATCATCAAAGGAAAAAGCAGATGTTCCTTCAAAGGAAAAGGCAGCACAGAAGGGACTAACCAGCTGCTTTTATTCATATTTTGCTGTCATAAAGAACAAGGGAACATGCAATTAAACTCACTGCATTTCAGTGTAAAGTCGACAAGGTAACATTTGACAGGGAAGGGTGATAATTTTTTCATTGTAAAACTCACTGACAAAGGTCAATCACCAGGCATTTGATGTGATTTAGCACCACTGTGTGACAGGGCTGAAGGAAGAGCTGAGCTGTTTGTTTTCTTGTGTTACACATCCTGCTTTGATCAGGGTTAAGAAAAAATCACTCAAGTTCCTTTGCTCTTGAATTACAAGTGCAGACAATGAGCTGTCAAAAGATGAACACAATTTCTAAAAAGAAAGTAATGTAATGATGAATAAGGGGAATATCCACAGTCACTAAGCAATGTAGAAAATTTATCAGGTGTTTGGCCACGTGATATTTATCAGATATTAGGAAGGTTTTGATAAAATCTTGCTTAGTCCCAAAATTTTTACTTTTATCTTCTGTGAATCTTTAAACACTGAAAACTGCCCCCTCTCTTTTCTTTTTTTCCTATTTTATTGTCTAACCTGTGAACTAGCAAGAAAGATCCCAAGTCTTTGGCACATACCTCACTTAACTATGGCTCCTCCTTTCCAGTAAAGGCATTCATTGAAAAAAATATCATTTTTTCACCTCATGTTGGGGGCTTAAAGGCAGCCCCAACCTTCCTTGATTCTGAACATGCACCTTTCTCTGCAGGATTTGAGAGTTTAGCCAGTGAGGACCAGATTGCTCTGCTGAAAGGGTCCACAGTGGAGGCAATGTTCTTGAGATCAGCCCAAATTTACAACCAAAGAATGAGCGAGTGCCAGCCATCAACCAGAGAAAGTAGGTTTGAAATACTTGACTTACACCATTGTGGGGTGAGTGGATAATATCAGCTATATTAATTATGAATTACACATTGTGTCAATATGTAATTGTGTCAATGAATTACATCTTGTATCAAGTTTAACCCAAGAGATCAACAACAATGCAACCAAAGAATTTGGTGCCAGATGCCAAAAAGGATTTTATACCTGCATGGGTCTGGGAAAAATTCACACATTTTCAGCAGTGATATAGACAAATATTTAAGATCACTTTAAGCTTGACTGGGAACTGTCATCTGTCTTGTTCCAGGTCATGTAAGGCTTTCTGATCATGGGATGTGTTGTCACATTCAAAACCTTGATAAAACCAACATTTATTCCATGGAAATGTGTCATAGTGAAGAGAGTCCAACTTCTACTACTACCACAGGTAACGAAGGCCTCAGAATCGAAATACTGTAAATCTTTTGCTTTACTGGCCCTAATTTTAATTACCCTGAACTACACTGTCCCTATGGCCACCACTCCAGCTAATTTCCTCCTCTCCTCTCCTCTCCTCTCCTCTCCTCTCCTCTCCTCTCCTCTCCTCTCCTCTCCTCTCCTCTCCTCTCCTCTCCTCTCCTCTCCTCTCCTCTCCTCTCCTCTCCTCTCCTCTCCTCTCCTCTCCTCTCCTCTCCTCTCCTCTCCCTCTCCTCTCCTCTCCTCTCCTCTCCTCTCCTCTCCTCTCCTCTCCTCTCCTCTCCTCTCCTCTCCTCTCCTCTCCCTCTCCCTCTCCCTCTCCTCTCCCTCTCCTCTCCCTCTCCCTCTCCCTCTCCCTCTCCCTCTCCCTCTCCCTCTCCCTCTCCCTCTCCCTCTCCCTCTCCCTCTCCCTCTCCCTCTCCCTCTCCCTCTCCCTCTCCCTCTCCCTCTCCCTCTCCCTCTCCCTCTCCCTCTCCCTCTCCCTCTCCCTCGAGCTGCTCTGGTATACGCTGGCATTACATCCTCATGGCAGGAAAAGGTGGTGTTCAAGTTTGCATATATCCCAAGATAAAGCCTTGAGTTCTATCTATCTATCTGCAAAATTCCACAGTATCGCTGCAATACAACTTCTGTTATTATTTTAGAAATTGACATTGTTTTCACTAAGTTTATTAACTATTTCATGCAATGCTCATTCCTCTTGTGCTGGGCCCTCCTCGGAGCCCTCCCTGGAGACAGGGACAGACAGGGACAGACAGGGACAGACAGGGACAGACAGGGATGAGGGCCCCTCTCAGCATCTCCTCTAGAGACTGAACAGCCCCAGCTCCCTCAATCTTCCACAGAATCATGGAATCACCTAGCCTGGAAAAGACCTCTAAGATCACAGAGTCCAACCATTCACCATTTCCTCATGAGAGAGATGCCCCCGTCCCCTCATGACCTGCACAGCCTCCTTGCAGCTGCTCCAGGAGGGTCACCTACCACCCTGCAGGCAAAGATGATTTGCAACTGTTTCTGTACTGAAATAACATCCCCATTACTCTGCACGTTTTTGTTTTTCGGGGTTTTTTTTAAACAAAAAATGTTGGTTTTTTCCATTTTAAGGCATAACCGAGGAGTTCATCACCGCCCTGTTCTACTTCTACAGAACCATGGGGGAACTTAAAGTGACTGAGACCGAATACGCTCTGCTCGTAGCTACAACCGTGTTCTTTTCAGGTAAGTTGGCAAGGTGACAACGAGCTGTCACTTGCCCCGGGGAGCTCCCACTTGTCCCCTCAGGGCCGGCGGCGCCGACCGAACCCTGTGGGGCGGCGGCGCCCGGAGCCTCCCGCTCACCGCGCTGTCCGTGCCGCCGCTCTCCCGCAGACCGCCCGCTGCTGAGGGACAAGCGCCATGTGGAGGAGCTGCAGGAGCCGCTGCTGGGGATCCTGTACAAGCACTCGAAACTGCAGCACCCGCGGGACCCGCAGCGCTTCGCGCGGCTGCTGGGGCGCCTCACGGAGCTGCGCTCGCTCCGCCACGCCCACGCGGGGGCGCTGCGCGCGCGGGACCCTCGCCTGGCCGCGCCGCTGCGCGATCTCTGGGACCTCCACTAGGCGGCGCCAACGCCGCCGGCCCGCGCGCCCCTTCCCGCCTCGGGCGCGCGCCGTCGTTTCCCGCCCTTTTCGCTCTCCCTCAGAGGCCGCCGTGAGGTGCCGGTGTCGGTGTCGGTGCCGGTGCTGGCGGCGATGGCCGTGTCGGTACATGTGTTGGTGTCGGTACCAGTGTCGGTGCCGCTGCTGATATCGGTTTGGGTGCCACTCTCGGTGTCGGTGTCAGTGCTGGTGTCGATATCGGTGCCGGTGCCGATTGTCGCTGCTGGTGTCGGTGTCGGTGTCGGTACCAGTACCGGTGCCAGGTGTCGGTGTCGCTGTCACCGGTTTTCTGCGGGCCGACGGCGAAAGAAAACCCGTTTAAACCGCTTGCGCCGCTGAGCTCCGGCAGGGCCCGCGGCCAAAGCCCGGCGAGCGCTCGGGCCGCGGGGCTCTGTCAGGTCAATGGTGCCACCGCCGTCCCCGGGCTGGGCTGCGAGCGGGGGGACAGCCCGTGCAGGGACACGAGAACACTGCTGGGAGAGAACATCCCCGGGCAGAGTCCCGACCCGAGCACACACATCCTGCCCCGTCCCGGCGAGTGTCCAAGGCCAGGAAGCTATCCCTGACCACGGCAGGAGGTGCAACTGGATGAGCTTCAAGGTCCCTTCCAGCCCAACCCATCCCATGGCTCTGTGTCTGTGTGCAATTCACTGAACTCATTTCTCTGCAGGCTGCCAAGATTGGTGCTGGAGGGAATGTCTTCCACTTTAATTTCAAAGACTTCCGCTCTTATTCTCTGTCAAGACTGAAGGGAATCATCTTCTCTATCATCTGCTCGGTGTTGTAGTTGCACATCACCGATGATAAATCCACGTTTGATGTGGGTAACTCAGCAGTGAGCAGTGCCCCACTTGGATGCTTGCAGTGGCTTTGAAGTCCTGCTTACACCAGACCAAATGTGCAGTGAATATGTTCTGTCACTGCACTGAGTTATATGAATTCAACAAGTTATTTTTTCATGTTGAGGTTCCTTATGGAATTTGTTTAGATTCAAATGTGAAATCCTGACAGGAGATGAGTTACGCTATTTATGCTATTTTCTGTGACTTGGAAACCTTGTAAAATGGCATTTTGATGTTAAAACATAATCAGATGTGGTTTAGAACTACCCATGGGAGTAAAGCAAAAAATAAATATCAACTACTGGACTTTAAAGAAACCTTTTGCTTCCTGAATCCTTTACCATGCACCTGTGCACAGACAGGCAGCAGCTGATGAGCTCTCGTCATCAAAACCTCCCACTGTGGCCATAGTCTATAAATCAAACTACAAAACACCAGTGGTTTGAAAAGCCACTGTGAAGTACAAAGCAAGCAAGAGAGTTCCAAAGCCATTACCAACTTAGGTAATTTTGAAAATTGCAGGCAGTCAATTTATTAATTAAAAATCCTACTTTCACATTAGCTGTACTTTTTTCTTTTTCTTCTGGATTTTATAGTCCTTCTTTACAAATCTACCCATAAGAAACTATCTTTTAAGTTTGTGCAGGGGTTTAACAAATGCCCAGATGATGATTTTAATTTGCCATTCTGTCCCCGTACTGGGACAAAATCATACAGGTAAAATTAAAATAAAAATTTACCTTGCACATTCTTTAAAATTTTTTAATGTGGTCAAGTTTTAATATTCTAATGCTTGTCTTGGTGCTCTCATAAAATATTCAAAGGACAAATTGGTATCATTTGTCCATTGTGGTTTTATTAAGCACAGGAAGTTTAAAAATTATCAGCCTTTTATTTCATTACTACACGGTGTTGGGGGTTTACTCAGAGGGTGAACTTTTTAAATGAATGTTTCAATTCCTGTTGTTACCCAGTACTTATAGTTAACTTACAACTATAATGCATAATACTGAGACATTCAGCAAGAGTCTCATACTTTGAGATGGTCCTGTGTAAAGAGAGGCCTTTCCGCAGCAAGGGATCCCAAAATCTCTCTTTGGTCTGTTTTCTTTGGTGTTAAATGCACAGCACCTTGTAGTGACAGTGTGGGTTGGGACCTACTCTGTCATGAATGCAGTTTTAGAACAGTGACAAAACTTGATGCAATATTACAAGTATTTCCACCCAGACCTCAGGCTTATTTTGACAGCTTGAGAAAACTCACATTTTATATCTTAGTTGAACAAGAAGAATGGAACCACTGCCAGAATTTAAAACTCCAGTATGGGGAAAGCACATACAGGCACTTCTAGGGACATGTAATTGTCACTTGACACTACTGAGAGTCATTTTCCAGTGGTGTTTACAAATTTGTGTTGTATAAAGCTGCAAGAGCAGAGTGTGCAAAATAAAATATGGAAAATAAGAACAACTTTGAAGAAATCTCACTGTGAGGACTCACGCAGGAGTGACAAGTTCAATGCAGTGTGCCTTGCTTCTACCAGGAGTATCTTGGAGAGGAAGAGTTCCTGAGAAAAAACAGCTTTCCCTTTTTCTTCCCTACAGCCATTTTAATTTTCAGCTGGAATCTGAGAGTGGCTTCCCTTTTGGGAGGCCACATTATGATCCTACATTGATATCTTCATTCATCCTTGATAATATTGCAGAGGACTCCTGGATTGTCTTTGCTGCTGGTGGTGATGGTTTGTTGTTTGGTTGTTGGTTTTTTTTTTTAACTTTGCCCTCAGCACAGTGATTGTGTATCTCAGACTAACAGAAATATCTAGCACTTTCCAAAGAAATGAAACCAAATCCAAAGGGCTCTATCGTCTGAGCCAAACAGCAAATAGGATTATGAAGTATTTTCAGACCATAAATGGAGATTGCTGGCATATGATATGCAACAAAGAGATTTGCTGTTTTAATCTGTGGTTGATAGGAAATGCTCCAGCTAATCCTAGGAAAGAAAGAGAAGAGCAGACTGTGAATCTATAAATTTCAGACATGAGAGCTGTGTTTCTGGCTGTTACAGAGACTGGCAATAGGCAGATTAGCTTTGAAAATTCAGCAGCCACAGGCTGTTTAAATGCAAAACCTGGCAAAACCACTTGTTTCTATGGCAGCATATCAGGATCTTATTTCCTTTTATCAGTGGAGGGTTGCAACAGGATGGGGTTGAAAATAATTCCTCCACCAGAATACTCATCTTTCAGAATCTGATTGGTTTTGTCTGTTTTTCATCAGCAGAGCTTCCAATTCTCAGTTGTTTGCAAGTGTAGACATGTTTTTACTTTGCTGTCTACAGTTCTGTATTTCATGGAAATAAGAGTGGCCCTGCTCTGTAAGTAACCTGCTCATGAGATCGCAGAGTTTTCATCATGTTGTATCACTACCAGGGACACAGTGAGTGGGAATAATGTCTGATAACTTCTCATTGTTCCTACTTTTATTTTAGGCATTGGTCAGTGACAGAGAATCCTATTAAATTACTGTTATATATATTAGTATATTATTATATACTGGTATGCACTGCCTTTCTGTGGCCCATGACAGAGACTCCTGGGGAATGAACCCAAGATTTTTATAATTACTAAATTCTGTTTACAGATATCACTTGAAACACTTCCTGTAGAACATCAGCACATCATCTTTCATTTAATGAAAGTGTAAAATCAATGATGTCAGGGAATGGATTGGTGTAGTTAACAGAAAGGTTAAAGATAAATAATTAACAGTGTAACTGGTTTTTCCACAACAGGGCTGCAAAGCTGGGCTATAAAAGAACATTAAAATTTCTATCACTGAGTCTCTGCAGGTCAGCAAGAGGGTAGACAAAGAAATGGATCCATAAGCATCAGGATTTTAGGGAACTGTATGGAAGAAGCCTCAGGCACTTACAGATTGTGATGCTGGACTTTGCTGTCCTGCCAGTCTTTTGTCTTGCTGCTCCCTGGAGCTCTCACTCCAGGAGTGAATGGGATCCAAGAGTGAGTGGGATCTAACTCCCATCAAGTGCTCAGGGAGGTCGGTAGAGAATGAGCTCCATGGTCATAGCCAGAAGGACAATCCAAGAGGTTTTTAACCAGCTTGATGGTTTGTGTAAATTACTGAAGGTATGTGAATATCACCCTGGTGCTCTTCAGATGGGCAGAATAATGGTGCCAGCAAGGGAAAGGCAGCAGCCAAGAGGTTCTGTGACCATGGGGCTGAGCTGATAAGCAGCAGTCACATTAGTCCCAAGCTCCACTCAGGCTAATTTATTGCCCTTCCAGGTAAATGAATTTTCATTCTCAATACCTGGACAGGTATTTCTGTAGTGCACTGCAGGGTGTTCAGAGGCTGGGTAAAAACATTGTGGTGAATAAAGGCACTTGAAATTATACTGCCTGCTCCATGGTTGATAATTCCCAGCATTCAGCACCCACCACACTGGGTTTGCCTGACAGCTCTAAACCTTCCTGACTGGGGGGGCTCTGGACAGATGGAGCCAAAGACTTGCATCTGGGCAATTGCCTTAGCAACCAAATTTGTAATCACTTCAAACAATGAAATTGGGTTTTTGTGGCATGACCTATTTATGTAACATCAGTAATTATGTTTTCATCCATTAATTATTTATTGCTTAAATCCTGTATCAATTTTCTGTTATTTTACCTGGCTGGTGGAGAATTACCTGGGTCAACACTCTCTCCTTAAATATTGTCATAATATTAGCACTCTTTAAAAATGTTTTGAGATCTCCTCAGTATTCCAGACTTGTTGAAATGAGCATTAGCTAGCTAATCATGCTGAGTTTAAAATATTTATTCCTTATATGATTTATTTAATTTTTTTTTTTGCAAATCTGTGAGTGGTTGTTTAGTCACCATGTTTTCAAATGCACAAGTACTTGCTGAAGCCTTTGCACTTACTCTGCATCAACAGCTTGTCTTCATCTTGTAATGTTCCCTGACTTTATTATTGGCCTCTGGCCTGGCAAAAGTTTATTTCCTACTCTTCAGCTTCCTGTAAAAGTTTTCTGCATTTTCTCACTTCTAACAGTTATTTACATGTGTTTTCCTTTTTTTATTGCTATAGTTTTTATTGTTGCACTCTCTTTTTCATCTTCATTATGACTTTCAAGCCTTGTTATATTTTGCTACTGATGTTTGCAGACATTTCCCTAAATCTTGTTAAAGCAAATTCTTAAACCTTTTTATTTACCCTAATCTCAATACCCTCTCCTTACACCCATTTTTTTCAACTCAGAGAAATTGGCACTTTGAGGCAGCAAAGAGTACATGTCCTCACACTCTGCTTTTATTCTTGTAGGGTGTGTGGAGACACTTTAAATCCAACTGTGAGGTCTCCAGGGTACAAAAATCCAGCTCCAGCTGCCTAAAGCTGTGAATTCTTTAGAGGAAACAATCAGCTGTGCATGCAGGGGTCACATGAGATAATTTTGCTTTAAGAATGCTGGTTTTTAATTCGTACTTTGGGTGCTTTTTGTCGTCTCCAGGTTTTAGATTTATGAACTGTGTTCTTTTCCTTTCAGGTTCTTTGTGTCCTTTGAAATGCTCTTCATATTTCCCAAGAACAAACACCTTTCTGTGATTAAAGCTTTAAACAACCAAGCCCCTACACATACATGTAGTGTGTATGTGTATGTACAGTGTGTATATATACACATATGCATTATCTGTGTATGGGTTGTGTAGTGCATACTGAGAGAACCTGAATCTTTGTATTTCAAATATGTCAGAAAAATATAGAGCTGAATAAGATACTGGAGTAGTAGCAAAGTGAGTGTTACACTCCTGTTGCTAAGTGAGATGGACAGATGTTACAGAGAGTACAATTAATACTCTGCTCATGTCCCTAAGCCAGAAAGAGGTTTAAGTATAATTAACTTATATTTAATTCCTGAGAAAATATATGGTAGAAATTAACCCTGATTTAATGATTCCATGAAAACAGAAAACATTTGGCTAGTCTTAATAGAACAAAACCTCTATTATGTTATCCAAAAACCCCTGAAAAATTGGCCTAGGAGACAGACCTGTGCACAACAGCCCAAACCCACAGGAAAAGGAGAGCACTATTATTCAGGAATTAGCTAAACACCAATTGAGACTGACTGGATCACTCCTCCAAAAGCTCAAAGGGACCACATTTACCACCTCAAACTTACTTTTTCATCTTTCTTATGGCTGTGTAAATCAGGAATGTGGCTGACATGCATAAGACATAGATCAAATTCCGAATGGGAGTTAGGTGATTACCTGGAAGGGCACGTGTTCCCAGAGCTGCAGGCGGGGAGCTCAAGGAGAGGCTGATGGAATAGTGGCTTTGTTGACCCCTTCTCACTCTTGCTCCCCCAAAAGTGAGTATTTTCCCCCAGCTGGGGACATCTGTTTCATTGCTGTTGATTCAAAATTTTGCTTCTCATTCCGCTGTGAGGAGTGGTTCAGTAGAAGTTTTTTTCCCTATCAATTTGTATTGAGTGAACTGCTTGTTACTTCAATATTGTCTGAGTTCCAGCCAGACAATTTCTGAGTGTGTTTTGCTTGAGCAGGTAAGTCAGGCTGTGCTTGAGGATGCTGCAGAGCAGTTGGTTTGATTTCAGATTTGCTGCTTCATGGGCACTGCACAGACTTAGAGAGTCCCAGAATGGTTTGGGTTGGAAGGAACCTTCAAGCTCATCCCATCCCACCTCCTGCCATGGGCAGGGACACCTTTCCACTAGACCAGGTTGCTCCAGCCTGGAACACTTCAAGGGACAGGGCAGCCACAGCTCCTTTGGGCAACCTGTGCCAACATCTTCCAGCTGTTCCTGCCTGGTAAGGAGCAGAGTGAACCAGAGCTCATTAAACCTTAGCAAAACACAGGTGTAAAATTTATCATCTGTGATTGTGTAGGACTCTATATCCATGCCAGCCTTCCTGCCATGGTCTTGCTGTCCTATGGAGCGATTAAATTAATCAATAATAACAACTTTTTAAAAGCACTGGTTAGTTTAAAAGCCTGAGGAGAGAATGACTGTTAAAATAATTAGATTTCCAGCTCCAGTTTCCAGGTTAGGATATTATGGACACGTTTGTTCCTATCACATTTGCTTTGTTGTTCAGTATGAATTTTCAATAGATGACTCTGTGATAAGAAAGCAGCAATTCAGATGCAATTATATAAACAGTAAGATCAGCTAGGAATTAGGCTGGAGAGTATAAAGCACACACAGATCTTGTGCTGGGTCACTGTCTCTCCCAGCTCAAGGCAGAATCACGTTCCTGTATTAGGGAAGAATTCAGCTGACAAGAGGTTGGTTTTTCCAGATGGGTGTTGTTGCAGCTACAGGGTAAACCAGCCTGTGTAGTGGATGGCTTTTCTATGGGAAACTGGCAGCTGGAAGAGGCTAGAGGGTGATGTCCAGACCTTGGTAGACATAGTCATTTAAAGTTTGTAGTTTAGAGGCTCTAGAGTAGTTACTGAAATTGTCTTGGAGCTAATCAAGGCTTTGTTCTTGGGATTCCCCTGCAGGTCTGAGAAACGAAGTCAGCACAACAGACAGATAAAGCAGGATTCATTGAGTTGAACCCTTTGCTGATGTTCTTTATTGTAATTTGCTTGAATCTATTATTTAATTCTTGGCAGTGTTCCTATTTCATCATGCCTCTAAACCACTTGGAATTGAAAAATCCAGTTTTATGCCTGATGTGCACAGCCTTGTCTTTTTCTCTCTTTAACATTTTATAAGGTGCTTCCTTTAGAAAATTATTTTTTAACAGTGAGATTATTTTAATATCTCTGGTTAATTCTAGAGCTCACATTCTCTTGTCACACTTTCAAATCTTTCAGCTTCTGTTATTTGTTCTGTGTCAGCATTTTGTCATTCATTGGTGAGAAGTTCCATGTAATTTGCTTTAATGGAGGGAAAGTGAATTTGTTCTATGTTGTTAATGGTCTCTTTACCCTTGTTCTCTGTTAAATGGTCAGTATTATTTCAATTAAAGGTCTGAGATTGGAAAGAAGTTGTTAGGCTGCAGCTAGAAACATTACGATTACTCCTAGCCTGTGACTGTCCTGGCTGTTCCTGTCGAATGCAGAGGACAGGGCTGGAAGTCACATCCCATTTTACTTGTGGTTTGCTCTGTTTGTTTGTTCTTCCCCACCCAGCATGAGTCCCTTCTTTGTGATGTCTCTCCTCTTTGGCCTGACTTTTGGACAAGCAGCATCACTTTGTGCTCCTTCCGAGTACACAATCCACGTGGAGAAACGGGAATGTGCCTATTGCCTGGCCATCAACACCACCATCTGCGCTGGATTCTGCATGACTCGGGTAGGAGGGGCTGCTCTGCTCTAGGCAGATATTTGTGTAACCACTGCAAACCAAGGGCCTGTTCTCCCAGAAAATAGTGTGAAAATGATTTAACTCTACTAGAGTTTGTCACAGACAGAAAAAACACCATCATCATATTTTCAAGGTAGCTTTTTGCAAAGGTATGGATGAAAAATGCCAAGCCTCCAGAACTATGAAGTTGATAACACCAGTGGCACAGCAGAGACCTGACTGCTGCTGCCACTGCAGGGCCTCTGTGGGCAGTTTGTGAGGGCAGGATGGAACACGTGAGGAGCAGATTATATTGGGTCACTGTTAAATTATGTAAATAACTTAGGTAACTTCTGCTGCGATCCCAGCTGGCTGTGGGGACAGCTCTGCAGCAGCCACACCACTGCACACAACTTCGCTGTTCAGCACAGCCCTTTGAGCTCCAGCTTAGGCAGAGATCACAAGGCACTGGAAACACTCTGAGCCAACTGGATTAGTTAAACCATAAAAACAAGGTGAATGTATCTGGTTGGGGAGGGAGCCCTGGCACAATTACAGCTCTGTACTGAGTTGTGCCAGAACCAGGCTCAGTACTTGAGTTTTGGTCTCTGCACTTCACAGGAAGTTCCTGACGAATCGAGCTTCAGTGAAACAACAGGTTTCTCTTCTCTTTGTAGGACAGCAACGGCAAGAAGCTGCTCCTCAAGAGTGCCCTGTCCCAGAATGTGTGCACATACAAAGAGATGCTGTACCGGACAGCACTGATCCCAGGCTGCCCCCACCACACCATCCCCTACTACTCCTACCCCGTGGCTGTGAGCTGCCAGTGTGGCAAGTGTAACACTGACTACAGTGACTGTGTCCGTGAGAGGGTCAGGACAAACTATTGCACTAAGCCACAGAAGCTCTGTAACGTGTGAAGCTTTCAGTGGAAAGCGGGTGAAATGTACTGCTCTGCTCACACCTGAACAGAAATAAAAGTGTCTTTCATATTCGGTTTGCAAACTGGTGTGCACAAAGAGTTATTCTGAAGGTGTATCATTAATTGGGTTTTCTGAGACAGGCAGAAAAGAATCATAAAGGCTGCATGTTTGTATTTAAAAACCACAATTTATTTTGGGGGAAGAAGGAGACATGACTGTGTGGATGTATCATCCTTTGCTCATAAATCCCAGATATTTTGTGAAGAGATGCTCAGAGGTTCAATATATTGACATATTTCAGAATTTGATAATGATTTATTTCAGAGTTCACGTATTTCACTTGATATATTTCAGAGTTAAAAAAGAGACAACACACACTCTCAGTATTGAACATTTTCAATACATTTTGACACATACTTACAGCCTTCGAATTAGAAACAGTATTTTTCCATCTATATAATATTAGTTTAGACACCGTAGATGTATGTCTTCCCTGCTGTTGTCCAGACCTGTGTTTATTGGGAATGCTTCTCCATGTCTCTACATGAGTGGCATAACTTCCCCTTCCCTGCTGAAATACAGTTTGAAATACACCTGTCTCTGGGAGCACTGAGGAATCACTGAAGCTTCAAACCTTGCTGCTCTGTTTGCCCCAAGGGGAGTGTGGTGTCACCAGACTGAAAGCAAAGCTCAGAAAATCCCCTTTTTCCCCCACAGGTCAGCTGGTCCCCCTGGGAGTGGAAGGAGAGCTGAGCCCAGCCTGTGTGCTGAACATGCACAGGTGAGCAGTGCAGAGCCAGGAATAAAGAAATATAATGTATGAAATGAATGTAAACTGACAACTGTTTCCTTTCCAGTGAGATCGTAGCTCCCAAGAAATTAGATATTCCATTCACACTTTGCTTGAAATAGTAAATAAAGGAATTCACAGGATACAAATGTGAAAT
Source organism: Entomyzon cyanotis (assembly GCA_024500445.1). Lineage (NCBI taxonomy): Eukaryota > Metazoa > Chordata > Aves > Passeriformes > Meliphagidae > Entomyzon > Entomyzon cyanotis. The sequence goes on along the minus strand of JAKEPQ010000908.1, from coordinate 2,448,482 downwards.
TTAATGTTCTTAAAGAAATCTTGCTTTCCGGATTGCAGTTGTCATGAATGTTCCTAGAATCTGATTCTCTATTCCAAACACCTTCATTTAATTTCATTTAACTTGCAGCAAAACCTGTGATAAAGCCCAAGGGAACCTGCTGGTGCCCCCTGGAGCAGGAGTTTGGACCAGATGAGCTCCAGAGTGTCCTTCCAACCTCAACAGATCCACAATAAGTTGAATATGTGTCACGGATTCTACACAAGGTATGAACTACAATTGTCATGTGCATAATCTGGGGATAAAGAAATGCCTTCACAGGCAAGATTTGAAAATTCAAATTCTCCAAAACTACGTTTGAAATTTACAGAAAATCCAGATGATTTGCAGGAGCAGTGGGAGCCCTACTTCTGTAAAACTGACCCTTTACACCTATAGTTTAAACAATCCAGCTATGGTTAATTTGCACAAGACTATTTCTAAAACTGTTGGAGCAGGAGAGGTTAGTTACAACTAAGTTACAAATACTTTCTGGTGGTGAGAAGTCTGGTATTCCCAGCCCCTTCTGTGTATCACACAGAGGAGCTGTGGTCTTCCCAAGCTCTCAGAAAAGAGCTGCAACATGAACTGTTGCTCTCTAGTTGGTGAAGATCACAGGAATGGTAGGGAAAAAAAAGGGAAATAAGTATTATTGAACCAAGTAGCCCTTACGGTATCTGGTAAATGCCAAAGAAAGAAAGTGTTCAGCTTTAAGATCAGGCAGAGCTTACTCAAGGTGTTGGGCTGTTAAAAATGTTATTTAGCACAGGAAAACTTAATTCTGTTTACTGTTATGCAGCACTTGCACTTAGCAAAACAAAAACCGGCTACTTGGCCTATTTACAGTATCAGCAGTACTGCAAAGTTATTGTAATGTCCTTTATGGCCTGACAGATTTGTCTCCAGTACAAACAAAACCCAAGTCTACTTTTATGGCTAATGCCGATGCAAAATCACTAAGAGAAAAATAACTAATGTGCCTTCTTTTCCACTTCAGAAAAAACCCAAATTGAGACGTTTGTGTTGTGCTAACACATCTATTTAACTGTACATTTCCCTCGGAGCACTGTGTCCCTCTGACCTTTAAGCAGTTTTCATGTTCAACCTTAAGACCTCCGGGTCCAGTGATAAATCCCTGCTAAGGTGACGATTCCTTGCAGGTGTGTTTGTTACCTAAAACACTGTGTGCAGCATTTGAGGGGGGAATTCTGCACCTCTGCCACACTCAGGTGAGACCCCCCCCTGCAGAGCTGCCTCCAGCCCTAGGGTTACAGTACAGGAAGGATGTGGAAGTGTTGGAAGCAAGTCCAGAGGAGGCACGAGGATGATCTGAGGGGTGGAGCAGCTCTGCTGAGAGGAAAGGCTGGGAAATTGGGATTTTCCAGCCTGGAGAAGAGAACTTTAGCGATGCCCTAACTGTGCCTTCCAGCACCTGAAAGGAGACTACAAGGAAGAGAGGACAAGGAGGAATGGCTTCACAGAGACAGTAGGTTTAGATTGGATATTACGAAGAAATAGTTCCACTTTGAGGTTTGTGAGGCCCTGGCACAGGTTGCCCAGAGAAGCCATGGCTGCCCCTGGATCCCTGGAAGTGTCCCAGGCCAGGCTGGACAGGGCTTGGAGCAACCTGGGATAGTGGAAGGTGTCCCTGCCACGGCAGGGGTGGCACTGCATGAGCTTTAGGGTCCTTCCCGCCCAAACCACCCTGGCATTGTGGCCCCGCCCCGCCCGCAGCGCGAGCAGCCAATGGGGAGCGAGCGCCGCTCACTGTCCCACCCCCCAGTGGGCGGGGCCTCCCGGCACGCGGCTCGCTGAGGGAGATTTCCCTGAGGGAAAATTCCGCGTTGAGACCTTAGCGGAACCCCATCCCGATCCCCATCCCCATCTCCATCCCTGTCCCGGTCCCCAGCCCCGGGCCCTGTCTGCCTCGCTGGCCGAGGGCTGCTCCGGAGCCCAGCCGGTGTCCTGGATGCAGCAGGTGAGGCGGAGCAGCCCCGGTTGCCCTCAGGGCCTGAGGGGCTCTGGCCGCGCGGATCGAGTTCTCTCCGGGAGTCGTTTATTCCAGGTTATTTTTATTAGGAAGTTGTTTCAAATTCAAGACACAAAGCCGATAAAACGCCACTTCGGAACATATCATAGGGAAGTGAAAGCTAGTTTCAGCCACAGAGTTAAGTTTGTTTTCTCTCAAAGCAAGAGGTAATCCTGCCACAGACTTGGCAGCATGAACTGAAACGCCAGTTCTGTCCAAAATCAGAATTTATGCTGTACCATACACCTTATTCTGGAAGTGGTGTTTTGGAGAACCTCGTGGCTGGAGCACCAATAAAGAGGAAAAAGATTGAAAAGCTTTATTTATGTACATTTTCTACGAACAGCATCCGATGCTGTTAATCTGTAGCCTGCAAAGGCTGTACAATACAGCATTTGAGGGCTTAAGACAACTCAATTTCTTTTTCAAGACACATGAAATGTATTTTGTTATAAAACTATCAGTATGAAGACAAGCGAAATAAACTCTTCATTGTAGGGATGTCACAGGGTTGAGCTTCATCAGCTCCTATGTGATCTCTGGGAGGTACCAAAACTGGCTGAGGTTTGCCTGTGACAAAGGAAGCTCCCACTGAAATCAGTTACTTAGAAAAATTAGACGAGGGAAATGTGAATAAGGATGTTTAGAGACACAATAAGGGCATCGACAACTTACATCTTTATGCTTTAGAACAAAGTGTTTGACATGAGAACAAGAAGACACGTGTGATGTGCTTTCAGAATTATCACCTGGAGGGATCTGATCTTTTGTCATTTTCCTCTGACACAGGTGCAAGGGACAGGATAAATGGGTATTTTTGCTGCCTTATGTGGCAGTAATTCTCTCAATGACTTAAAAAATACTTGCAGTTACTAAGATGGAGAGATAACTGCAATCATAGTAAGCATCTCACAGCAGCAGGAAACTACAAAAGACCTTTATCCCTGGATTCTGTTAAAGGCACTAGTATATGAATAACATGTTGATTTCCAGCTTAATTTATACCAATAACTTAGAGAACTAAACCAGTAACAGGTATTATTCTGTTCCTGGTATGCAGTGCAAGTATCCCCTAGACCTAAATAACAGTAACCCTTGAGCTTATGCAGGAATGCTCAGAAAATAAATGCCCCATTTAGAGGAAGAAAAAATAAAAACCGAATCACAAACCCAAAACACTTCAGCAGAAAGTTTGGTGGTTCAAGTCTGAATTTATAGCAGTGATTTTTGTACCACTTTTCCCTGTTTTCCTAAGGCACTGGGGTGGTTTTGTACTTCTGGGGGAGAGGAGGGCTGGGGAAGCAACAGCAGGTTCTGCAAGCTGCCTTGGCATTCAGTGCATCTCAAAGCAGGAGTGGGCGTCTTCCAACTTATGAAATAATAAATAAAGAGATAAACTCTGGTTCTGTCATTACATTCTGGTGCTACAGATTTGAAGAACAAAACCCAATTGCATGTAGATTACTTTAAAATTAATAGAATACTGTCATTATGAGGGGGAGTGTAACAGAAGGAAATCACTTTATTTGCAGTCAGTTTCTATCCCTGTAGGGCAACAATCTTGGAACCTGAACCACTGGCTGTGGTGCTATTTTTACTGATTTTCCTGGAAAACTGTCTTGCCCTGAGTGGCAAAAATGACACTATACAAGAGTTTCTTCTTTCTGCCAGTACTACTTTAGGAGAACATGCCCCAGCTGGGCACTACCCCATCATCTCTTCAGAGCAGAACCATTGTAGGGACAGTCTCAGGTACACCTGGGAGCCAGGAAATTGCTTTGCTGGCTGCTGTGCTAAACTAATTTCTAAGTTTCAGCTTGAGACCCTCATGGATTTGCTGCCAGTGCCATTCTGCCAGCTGAGCCTTTCTTAGGAACAAGCAGCAGATCAGGGCCCTGTTTCCTGGTCTGTTTCTTGCACAATGAGGCCCCAGGCCCTGTTTTTAATTGATATCCTTTGCTAATTAGCTGTGACAGAGTGACATGAGCCTGACTCTTTTCTGGTGTGTGGTCTGATGTCCTGCCAGCCTAAAGCTCAGCCTGGACACAGCTCAGTTAGCAGTGCCTGCCATGCCCAGCTCTCAGGCGCAGTGCCACAGCTTGTGGTTGGGCAATTGGAAAGGAGAAATCCTCGTAAAAGACAGCAAGGTGTGCCAATTAAAGCAGATATTTGGAGCAGCAGCACCACCCCAAATCCTGAAGTGACAGAAAACTGATGGGAGTTTGAGTTTCTTTTGGGAATAAGAGATAAATAATAATAGATAAAGGGTGCTATATCCCACACAAACGTGCACTAGAATACACGTATTTACTGAAATCCCATTTTGTTCCACTGTGTTTTGGTGAAACAAAGACTTGTAAATGCCAAGGCCTCATAGACATTTGACTATTTCACTGGGTAGTTTAACTGAACTTCTCTCCTCTGTGTATGGAACAACTGCATCAGGAATCTGAACTGCTATGGGGGTACAGTTAGCAAAAAGCTGTCCTCTGAAATGGTGAATTATCTCAAGTAAGCCAAAAATTAAGAGATCCTAAGCCTTTGATGTAATTTATTTTTCCCTTCTGGGGACAACCTTTCTCCCTTCTAGGCTGGTTCAAAAGGAACATTCTCTTATGAATAAATATGACAAATAGAAAAATAAAAATATAGAAACAAACTATGTAAACGCAAGCCCTGAGGTATTTCAAGCACACAGTGTAATTTTTATACCTGACATGCAATCTAAAGGTGCCAGTAAGAAAACTTACTTCATAGCTCTGTAAAAATGTCCCATCTTTCTTTCCTGCCTTCTGCCCCCAGGAAAGGGTGAGAGGTTGAGGTAAGAGCCCCGTGGAAGCTGTGATAGTCACAGAAGCAGAAACTGAGGATATTAAAGTGCTGTGTGTCTTTTTCTGACCACTTTCACTCTTTGTTTGGCTTCCACAGGCCAGTTAGATTCTCCAGAGATCTGACAAAGGGGCTGCATTTCTGGATCTAGGCTCCACTCCTGCACTAGTTTGTAGCCACAGCAAGGCTTTTGGGACAAAGGGGCTGCTGAATTTGGATTTTAGTGGCCCCTTGAACTCATAGTTGGGTTTTTTGATGTATCTCAGCCTAGCTTGGGAAGCTTAAGCACACTTTGCAGTGCAGTTGGTCCCAAATGACTGCCTGGTCTTGCCAGCTTCCCACCTCTTCCCCTCTCTTCCTCTAGCCTGGATCTCCTTGGACATGTTTTCTCCCCCAGAGCTTTCTGCATTTGCATGAAGGGTCCAGTCCTACAAAAAATAAATATCCAGTCTCTGCATGACAGTGAAGTCAGTGGGTCTACTCACATAAATTAAAGTTTGCTGGAGCAGGCCCTTAGGCAAGTTTGTTCTTTTATTTGTTTGTTTTTTGTTTTGTTTTTTTTTTTAAATGAAGTCCAATTTTATTAATTCTACTCTGTTTGGGCTTTGGAAAGAAAAGTTACAAAATGGCTCATAGGTCTTACTTTTTTCAATGGCATTTGTTCCTCTGCTAGTTCTTGGCAAACAGGGGCTCAGTGTGAGAGGGTTCCAAGCCCTGTGTCCCTGTGGGGTGAGCACATCCTGCACAGGGACAGTCTGGATGCACACACAACATGTTCCATTTGCACATACTTACCCAGACAAGGTACTGCACATCCAGGGACATGCTCACACCCATTTGTATTTGTAAGGAGAGATGCATGTGCTTACACAAAGTCTATACATGTGTAAACTCTTAATTGCACATATACAAACATTAAAAATCAAATTAGTCTTAGATGCACCTTTGCTTTTTTTCCATTAAAAAGGACATTTTAAACCCCTTTTTTTGTTCACTTCAGTTTTACTGTAACTAATACAATTCACCTGATCACCTAATGGGATATTTTCCTCTCAGTATGTTAAAACACTGATTAAAATGCATTACAATTATTAAATTGGGTAGAAGAGCACTTCTTGTAAGCTTAGTCTGGAACTCCTGGGACATAGTTGTGCAGTGACAGTTTTAGATCATGTCCCTCGTGTTACGGATCGCACAGCACAGAACCATGCTGAATATCATGCCAAAGATCTAGAAGAGAAGGGATGTGATTTAGGGATCCACTTACAAAACAGTGATAAAACAATTTGCATATCAGAACAATCTGAAGGTCCATATGGTAGAGCAATGACTGCTTCCATCTACAAACCCCAAAACATCACACAGTAAACATGAAAGAGATTTCACTGATCCTCAAAGCCAAGATTTTATCTGCTCATGCTGGTTTCACTGTTCTTTGTTCTAAATGTCCAGGCAAGCACAACTTTGCTGCTGCTGAAGAAGTTGTGGTCACTGCAGGACCTCTGCTGTGTCTGAGGTGGGGATCCAAAGGGAGATGATCCTGGTTCTGGTGTGTCCTTGATGTTATTGAACTCTGTCCCTCCCCCATTGCTTTGCTGTCCTTTTGAGTCCCTTCATGTTCCATACAAACCCCAGGATTGTTTGATCCCCACACCATGGTTTCTGTTACCTGCAGAAACCTTCAGCTGTTTTTCAGTGTCCATATAAATCTGTGAACATCCTGCTCTTCCCAGCAGCTAAAGGAGTGTTTCTTTACTGGTATTGTGGCTCCTCGAGCTGCTGGTGTCTGAGTCTGAAGGACATCATGGCACAGAGCTGGAAAACACTTTGTGCTAAAGCCTAGTGAACTGCAGTCTGCCCATCGTGCCATGTCCTGGGGACAGGGTGACATCTATTGGCCACAGCTCCAGTGGGTACTCTATTCCTTGTGAAAACTAAGGAGTGTATCCTACAGAGTTTAAAGCATCAGTCTGCAGTTGTATTGGAATACATTAAATGCTGCTACAGCCTTTTGCTTTTCAGGTTCATGCGCACTCTGCTTTTCTGCTATTACAACAAAATACGATTATCATTGCTTTGGGCCCTGTCTAAGAACACAAAATAAACTTGTCACACAGCTCTGCTTATATTCATGGGGACACTTTCCAGAGAGAGGACACACTGGAAGTGGTAAGAGTTGAGGAATTGCACCAGTTGCTGCAAAACACCTTCCACAAAGCTTTGAATAAGAGACAGGGTACTGGGCTCAAGTAGGGATTTGAGAACATGGATCTACTCACTGTAATGCCAGCAATTGCAATTCCAACAATTCCAACTAAGTGCAGATTAGTATCAATTACATTCTGAATTTCAACCAGGCAGTTCTGTTAAAAACAAAATGAAAAGATTTTTTTACTCCTCGAAATCTGTGTATCAATCAACTCTATCATCTGTTCCTACTGAACAACAGAAAAAACCAAAAATATTAGTGCTGTCACTGTCCTAATTCTGCATCTAAACCTTGGGTTTTGTTGGATAATTTTCACAGCATCTTCCCTTTTCTAGTGAGGCATCTGTCCTCTTGCATGGAGAGGCTGACACATACAAGTAATTTTCTTGCACTCAGTTTTCCCTAAAGTTAAACTCCTTTATATAACAGGCCATGCTAAATCGGGAGGTTTGGTGCATCATTTTGACATTGTACTCACAAGCAGATTCCAGAAAGACAGAAATTACTTTCAATTACAGAAATATCTTTCTTAACACCAACAAAATTTCTTGTCAGGAGGCTCCATGCATGACTAAGGTGGGCATTTGCCAGAATTTGGCCTCCATGGGGAATTTGGGGTCCTGCTCTGTTACCTCCTTCTCCCTTTTCCTTTCAGACGATGTGATGCTGTCTCAGCTACCATGGGATGCCACAAACAAGTGTCACAACTGACACATTGCCCTCCAGCTTAATTCTCCTTCCACTCTGCTCCACTCCATAAGGAATTTCATGCTGGTATTTGCAAGGTAAAAAGGAATTTCTTCCTTTCTTTTACTTACAGAATGTCTCAAATTTTGCTAAAGAATTGACATGAAAAAGTGATTAGAACAAGCAGGACAGAGGATACTTGCCTTTGGCAGCTGGATGTTCTCTGGACAGGGTAATCCCGTTGGTTGTTCCACATCACTTCTACCACAGCACTGGAGCTGAATAAGAGAGAGACATGAAGGATCAAAGAGGGGGAAACCACAGACTTTAATACTGAAAGTCAGTTATTACTTTCATACTGAAAGTGAGACAATAAATAACTAAAAAAAAAAGAATCTGTACAGATCAAGTAATAACCTTATTCTCTATATTTAAACTGTTGCTTCTGGTAGAGTTCCAACTGCGTGGGACAAAATTCTCAAAAATGAGTTTCAGTTGTCTGAGGCCACAGCAAACAGGCACATTTGTATTAACAACAATGTCCAGAAGGACTTTTTATTACAGTATTTCATAACAAAGCAAACAAGTGGATTTGGGAAAAGCAGATCCCTGGCTTACAGGGAAACAGGAATTGTTAAAGGGAGAATGCAAAAAGTTCAAATATCGCATACAGACTTATGGGCAATGTACAAAAGCTACAGCAGAGAATGCTGGAATTTTATTTCTGACACAACATCGTGCTGGGTTTGGAGACAGCAATAAATCACAGTTTCAGAGGGTTTGTTTTTCCTGTTTGCCTATCTCCCACAAAATGCTTGGAATTCTTCTTTGGGTCAGAAATAACAGCTATGGGAGAAGGACAAAAGGGTCTGAGGTTGTGAAATGTTTGTTCTAAAGAACGTGGGAATTGCTGTAAGGAGCAACAAAGCTTGGGCTTGATCTCTGTGGGAGGCAGTGTAGATACAGGATGGACACAGATAGGATTCAAGAAGTCACAGGTTGTAACTCTGATTCAGACACTCACTTTTTGGGTGGCCTGAACTGTGTCACACATGTGCTTTTGGTCTTTCACCTACTTGGTTCAGCCACTGACAGTATCTGCCACACTGTAGGTCCTGAGACACAGGTCACGTTTTCTCTGACAGATGCAGAGGGATGCAGACATTTCTCCCTCTCTCTGCATTTGTGAGTATTTATCTGTGGATTTCAATATCCAAAAGGGCCTCAATAGTAATTTCTTTTGCACACAAAGACCAGAAGCATCAGAAATTTCAAAGCCTGGCTAACTGTGCTTTCAAATGTGAAGTTCCAAAAACCAGAGTTCTGACAGAGCCCTCAGGAACCTCTCTGGGTTGTGAGCCTCTGACTCGATTTTAAGTACCTCCAGTTCTATTTTTCCATACCTCAGAGGGAGCAATTCTGGATTCTAATAGGTAATGTGACAGTTGAGCAGTGGAGTGAGGTGTTAAGGTCGAGGAGTACTCACAGCCACATGGAAGCGATAGATGGTACTGTTGACCTTCCCCACTGGGTTTTTCATGTAGTCCTCATAAGCATCTTGATAGATTTTCTGGGCTTCCTGTATTGCCTGCAGAAATCAGACTTTCCAAGTGAGTTGCAAATCAGTCTTACCCCCAGTCCAAGACTTCCACCAAGTGTCATCACCTCCAGAGTAGAAACCTGGGCCTGGTAAACAGGCATTGTGACTGGAAAGACAGGAGGGTTTGTGGCCTGGTGACATTCAGAGGGTCACAATGTTCATAGGCTGTGTTCTGTGCTTTGGTTAAACACTCTAAATTGGGGAAGTTCAGTGCCTGAATTTGTTTGCCCTTCTCCCAGGCAATACCCTCTTCATACAGTTCCCCTTTGATGCTCCTTGGGGATGGAAGGTTGAACCACACCTACAGATTTTCTTTAACAGAGGGGGCAAAAACTGCATCCCATTCTAGACTTGTGATAGATAACACAAGCTCTCATTGACTCCAGAGAAGAATGTCAGAGTCTTCCTGGGAAAAGTCTCCTGGAAAGCCTTCCTTTGGAGGAGCCAGGTTAGTGGGCACTGGAATCCATAACTACTCCATTATGACATTAGAGGCTGTTTCCTACTTACCACATCCTTGCCTATGAAGGCAAATACTCCAGCAGTGATCTCAGCTGCAAATATCACCAACAGGCAGGCAAAGAACTGTGGAGGAAGGAGAGCATCTCACACGAGTGTATCTTGTTCACAGGGGCTGCCAGCCCAGGCCTCAACACCCCACCCTGAACCAAAGCTGCTGAGGAGGCTCTGCACAGGGCTGCCACGGCAGATTTCTTGTCATGTTCAAACAAAGGGGAAATGACAAAATGTGGCTCAGGGAGCTTCAGGGAAATCAGAAGGTAATTCCAGTGAATACATCACAAGCGACAAGCAAGGGCACCTCTGCATGTATGGCAGCTCTGCAGTAGCATGGTGGCTACTGAGTCCAGAGAAACTGCATTAGCCAATAAAGGGACATAACAGCTTGTTGGTGTTGGACTGTAAAGATCTTTCCATTAATGACACCAAGCATTGAATGCTTTAGATGATTTTCCTGCACAGCCCAGGCCCTGGAAACCTGTTTTACTCACTGCTCCGATTAAGCACTGGGACTCCCGCGCTGCTCCACAGCACCCGAAAAATCCAACTGCTGACATGATGGCCCCTGCTCCCACCAGTACATAGAGTCCTGTGGAGAATCAGAGCCAGGCAACAATCTGAGAAGGCTTCTCTCCCCAAAGCCTATTTTATCAATCCCACCCATTTGCAGGCAACAAGGCCTCTGGCTCTCACAAAGCTGAAGAGGTTTTGCACAGAACGGGTTCTCTGACCACAGGAGGAGAGCAATGCTTTCTTCAGACTTCTGGGAGAGTTAAGTAAGATAATTTGAGATTAGCTCAGTTGGGTAGAGCATGGTGCTGAAAACACCAGCTTTGCAGGTTTGATTCCTGGGTGAACCATTCTCTTAAGAGTTGGACCTGACAATCCTTGTGGGTCCCTTCCAACTCAGAATGTTCTGTGATAAGAACCTTCCAACTTTCCTGTCCCAGGGACAGCTCAGTGCAGGAAGAACAAACCCCATACCATCCAGAACACCCTTACACCTCTGCAATTAGCAATGTAAGGCAAAAATACCCCAACATTGCCAGAGGGCTTATGTCTGGGAACCTGGGGCTGGAAATGTGCTGTACTGTTCTGCAGGGGTGGAACTTAAAGGATCATGGGAGATGGCAGCATAGCCCCACACAGATCTGAGACCCCAGCTATAACCTGACACCTATAAAACTGCTAGAAATACTCATATTCAACAGTTTTTTTGGGTTGGGTTTTTTTTGGGTTTTTTTTGTATGGGCTTTATCTAGGACAAAAGGGAATCAGAGCACAGAGTTTTTCTTTCCTCACTTGTGAATGTACATTTTTGACCTGTGCTTAGGCAACACCCAGGTTCCTCTGGGGGTCAGGAACAGCACCAGACCACAACCACTGGGGCTGTGCCTTGGCTCTGGTACCATGTTGGTGTAATTCTAGTCCTTGTCCTGTGCAGGACATGCAGAAATCTGCCGTGCCAAGCCACTGCTGGGGAAAAGAGCTTCATTTTCCTTCTGCTCGTGTCCTCCGTGGTGAGGAGACAGTGGAGCTGCAGGCAGAGTGCACTAGAGGGCACAGTGAGCTTTGCTCCCAGCCTGGACTGTCCAAGCTTCCAATGAGAACCTTTAGTGTGCTCAGTTACCAGTGTAAACATTATTATAAAATCCGACCCAGGGTTAGCAGAGCTGCTGGAATTTGCCTTTAGCAGGCCTTGTGTAACCTAGACTAGAAAACCCCACAGATGGCAGTTTGCAATTGCTAGGAAAATGTAAAACCAGTCAATGTTTGAGTGCAGAGCATCCATCCAGCTACTCTGCCTCACTGATGCAGCCTCCTCAGGGAAGGCAAACTCCTGCCTGCTGCCCATTCACTGCCACATCACTCTCCGGTCTCTGTATCTATCCCAGTTATTGTGCCCCCTCTCCTCCCCTCCCTCCTTCTGCCCCAGTTCCTGCTGAGAAATACATTCTACTAAATAGCAATAAGACAATTATGAGTAATATGGCTTTGCGCTACTAATGGTACTATCTGTGGTGTTGCTGGGGTGCTGCTTGCTGACTGCGTTGGCAGTTCTTATTCCATGTTTTCTGGATTTTTAATACTCAGCCACCTGTGACTTACTAGGACTGAGCATTCTGCAGGCTGATCTTTGTACACATACAGCACTGGTTTCTACTGATGTACAAAGATATTTATGGCTCAGGAGAGAAAGGTCAGCCAGCCCTCGTGGAAGATGAATTGCAAAAGACAAAAACCCCTCTCTCAGGTGCAGAACCTGGTGCTCCACAACCAAACACCAACACTGCCATTTCCTGGGATCTCCATGGTAACAAATGCAGTATAATTACAAAGATGTTTCCTGGACGTTTTCTGTGTGTCACTCCCTGCTCCCGTCCCTGTAATTACTTATCAGGCCACTTAGCAAAGATAAATTTGAGTAAGAAGACAGGAAAGGAGTCTTCCCATTTCTTTTTGTTATTTGCAGCTAGGAAAGACAAAGCTCGGTGAGCCTCGGGGGTGAGACCACTTTCAGGAATTTGGATTTGCATTTGTCAGAGAAACAGCCTGAGCATTTCACTCGCATGACTCAGAGCTAAACCACTACCTCAATCAGAACTTCCCTTTTAAGGCGTGTTACAGGAAGAGCTCACACTACTCACTAAACAAAGCTGAGCCCCACAGCTGAGCCAGCCAGGAGTTTAAATCCACCTTCTTCCATCTTCTGCTTAGTAAAGTTCATCCCACTTTGTCCTTTCTCAGCCTGGGACTACCACTTGCTGATACCCAGCTATTTCTAGATGGAAAATAATGTTGTCACTTAAAATTTCCACCAAAATAAAGATATTTTTACTTTTCTACTATATATACACACATGTAATCTTTCACACAGGATTGAAACTTGTGATTTTGGGGTTGTCCTGAGGCCAGGACTTGGCCTCGATGATCCTTGTGGATCCCTTCCAACTCAGAATATTCCATGAGACACATGAAGAGTAGCTTGAAAAAAATTCAAAGGGACCAAGTTACTTCTCAGCTTGCACTGAGAGGTTTCCCAGCACCCACATCCAGGGATGCTCAGTGTAAAATGACTCCCAGAAAGGATATCAAAACAGTAAATGCAGAAACATCCTGGATGGTGTAAGTATGTAAGACATGGATCTGGTATTTCTTTTCCTACTGGGCTGTACACAGTAGGCATGATCACCTAAATTCTTAATAAGAATAGACCTAAACTCTTAAGTGAGACTCTCTAGACAAAAAAAAAAAAAAAAAAAAAAAAAAGCAAAGGGTGGCAATGCCTGGCACACAGCCCTTGGAATACCAGCCTTTCCTAAAGCCATCAAGCACTGAGAGCTGTCAGTGCAAATCCAGACATTTGTGGTGTTAATGTCACACCTTGCCTTGCAATAGTGTCAGAAGTACCTCAGCTTCACTAAAACCCATTCCTTCCCCAAAAGCAGGATGGAAAGCCTTAACCAGCTTCTATTCATCAGCACTTCCATTGTAAAATACAAAGCCTTGGCGTGGCCTCCAACTTGGCATTTACAGCACAGCAGGGAAACAAAATAAAGACAGTTTATAGCCATAAAATGGAACAGGTTTGAGAGCTACAGACTGACACAAAAAATTCACCACAAAGCTCAACATGGCAAAAAGAAGTGTGTGAGTCAGGTCAGGGTAGAGAGCTTGTTTTGGTGAGTGGAAAATGATGAAAAGACTGTCCAGCTGCAGCTTTTTGTGTAGCAGAAGGGGAAAAAAAGTACAAGGTAGAAAGGAAGCAAAGGTCTGTGGCCTTTGTAAAATTTTTCCTCTCACCTCTTGGTGCCTCTGATCATTTCCTGTAATTTTGGCACTTTGATCTGTGTGTGCTAATGAAGAGAAAGTTTGACACCTAAGTTGAGAGCAGGGAATGAAGAGAGCAGGATTGCTTTTGTGGCATTGAGGAGGGCAAAACTGGCCCTAGTGACAGAGGTTTTCCATCTGTGACTGCCCACACTTGGAATATTTATTGCACCTGCATGCAGGACCCACAGACTCTCAGCCCCAGAATGCAAAGGGATGAAGAGGCACATTCCAAATATTAAAATCCATGTGCAAATCTGACAGAAACTTGGTTGATTTAGGCAGACACAACCAGTGCACTGATTACTGAGGGGGTTCTGGAGGAAATAGGGGCTTCTTTGTAACCACAAGAGGATGAAAAACAGCGTGTCACAGGACTGGGGATTTTTGGACAGAGCCTATTCTCTTCTTTTTTTTTTTTTTTTTTTGTGAGGAAATATTGAGGTTTTGGGGTGGTTTTGGTTTGTTTGTTTTGCTGTGCTGACACCCCCCCCCCCCCCCCCATACACAGACTTTTTTATAGGTGTGAGAGAAATGAAGGGTGGAACTCCTTTTTGCAATGAGTCAAGTGAGAGAACACCTGATAACAAATTGATTTCCCTTCTGGTTGTAACGTAGTGAGTGTAAGAGGGGAAGCCCCTTCTTCTATCATTGTTTTATTTTGGAAAGCCATAAAGCAGCAGCTTTTCTGTATATTTGATTTTTTGACATCCCATGGGGAAAATCATCATTTCCTGAAAGGAAATTGTCAAATGGGGGTACTCCCTGTGAAAATTCCAACAGGAGGGATTCCCATTTTCTAGCAGACTCTGCTTTGCAATTACAAGGGGAATTAAAATGTTATCTGGTAATCTCAGAGCATCCTGTGGCTCCCAGTAGTGAAGAATGGCAAATCCATAACTCAGCAATCTCTGGATAAGCCTCAGTGCTCTTGGCACAGAATTCTTCCCTAAGATACTATTTCTTCTGGATAGAAGCACATTTCCCTTCTTGGGAAACAGCAGATTTCTAAGTGTGAAAAACCACCTTAAAAAGGATCAAGGGATTCTTTGTTATTTCTGAGTTAACAAAACCTCTGTGATTAGCAGTGATACAGAATTCCATCACTTTAGACCAGACAGAAGAGAAGGATGGAATTTTATAGCTACTGGCTGCAATAGATCTTTATGTGTATCAAGAGTGAGGGAAGGATCAGCCTGGGCTCCAAGAGGTCTAATTTCAGAGTTTGGAAGAGAACCCACTCCCAGAGCTGCTTTTTGTTTGTTTGTTTGTTTTTCCCCAAGTCTTACTGAAGGTTTGAGGCACAAATCCCTGCCTGGAGTATACTGCAAAGAGCAGCAGCAGACAAACACGCCCTGTCTCTGTCTGGCTTTATTTCACATGGCTTTCTTGTTTACCTGGCTGCTATGGGCACTTTCCATTTGAAATAATTCTCCTCTTTTTTTCTCTCTCTTTTGGGCTGAGCAAATAACGCTGAACAAACCCCCAACTGTTCCTACTCCACAGAGAGAACAAGCAGCTCTGTTCTTGGGGTGAGGGACCCAGCGGCAGTGACAGCAGAGCCTGGGAATCAGACAGGGCTTGAAGGGATTTTCCTGAAGTCGTGTGTTCCCTGCAGCCCAGGAGGCAGATGTCCTCCTCCACAGAAGAACTGAGGCTCTCCAGCCCTCAGAACAGCACCAAGGAACCCCTAGCACCGACACACTCTCGGAAAATATGAGAAACACACGTAGGAGTTGGAAAAAAGTGGCCAGACAGGACAGTTGTGTGTGTGGCACCAAACTCAGTTCCTGAAACAGGCTTGTTACTAGAAATTTCCATTGTATATTTATTTATAAAATACACTTACAGAACTGGAGAAAAGCTGCAGAGGCCTCTAAAGTAACATGAATTTCTGGAGAAGTGGAACATACCCTTAATTTGAGCATAATGGACCTATCTGATTAAATGTCTTGTGTGAATTCAGTGGGGATTTTGTGGTTAATCTTCCTGGAACCACAAAAGCATTACAGGCACCAGCCAGTTTGGAGGCTCTGCTGATGCACAAATCCTGAAGTTCAATTTAAAAGCAGCCTCACTATAATGCAACATCCCAGTCCAGTTCCAGCCCGTGTTACATATCCTCCTCACATGCATCCCGGAACCCTAAATAATTACATCCCAAATTCACTCAAGCCAAAGTGTGTTCCCAAAGCTGTTCCCAAAGGCTCTGTCAGTGTCTGTCACCCCCCACAAAGTGCTCAGAACTCGGGTGTCACCAACACACCTGTACCAGCTGGAGCTGTTTTGTCCTGGCTGAACTTCACAGAACCCTGTGGCAATGAATTCTACAATTTAATGATGTGAAGAGTGTGAAAAACTTCCTCATATGGGACCTGTTCAGAGTTATGATCACAGCCATGTCAAATGTCTTGGTACTTTTTCTAGTTCTGTTGCATCCTTTTTGACTAGAACCACAGAGCATTCAGGACACTGAGTGCACTGGAAATGTACACAATGACATTAAGATTTTTCAATTGGATTCCCATTTCCTTTCTTCATAATTCCTGACATTTATATGTCTGTTTGACTGCAGTAAGCAAAGTACTTCATTGTCAAGAGCAACTGATAGCGAGTCTAAGGTCATGTTCATGTGTAGTTTTAGCTAATTTAAACTCTGTCAGTGTTTATACAGCCTACATTATCTGTTACCACTTGCATCACTTTGTTGATACTGTATTTCTTCTGCCTTTGTAATACTCAGTCATTTGGTATCCTGAAATCCTCTCGTGATTCTCTGCAATCCTCTCTTGTTTAGGACACTCTGGATAATCCTGTGTGTGCATGAGCCAGCTCAATGCAAACCCTCATGCAGATGTTTTTAAACTAACACACCCCAAAAAGGAGCCTGAGGGCTTTTTGGTTGCTGGTTTGTTTTTTTCCAGCAGACAAAAGACCTTCCTCTTAATGGCTTCAAAGTGGACAGTCCAAATGTACTTACAGCTCTGTCAGAGTGAAACACAGCACAGGACATTTCCCTTATGGGAGATACAGTGGGTTATGCTGGTTTGGTTGTTATGTAGAAGCTCCTTCAGAGCATGAAGATCTTGTAAAGATACTAGGAAAAAGGAGCCTGAGCTACCCTGGAGTGTGCTGTGCTGCTCCAGCAAGAGGAATCACGGACTGGTTTGGGTTGGAAGGGACCTTAAGGATGATGTATTTCCAGCCCCCTGCCATGGCAGGGACACCTTCCACTGTCCCAGGTTGCTCCAAGCCCCATCCAGCCTGGCCTTGGACACTTCCATGGATGGTGCAGCCACATCCTGGG
This sequence comes from Entomyzon cyanotis, assembly GCA_024500445.1. Classification (NCBI taxonomy): domain Eukaryota; kingdom Metazoa; phylum Chordata; class Aves; order Passeriformes; family Meliphagidae; genus Entomyzon; species Entomyzon cyanotis. The sequence continues at coordinate 2,431,453 of JAKEPQ010000908.1, read as the reverse complement.
GCATCCAGGGATGGGAAACACCTTGATGTTTTTTACTTCCCATAGGACCAGTGGCAGGTTTATCCCATCACCTCCTGCAGGTGGCTTCTTTGCAGAGAGCTCCGGGTGTTGATGTGGTGAGCTCTGGCCTGGCCATGGGCAGCTGAGCAGAACCAGGGACACCTGGAACCTGGGTGCTCCCCAGGCACTCGGTGCTGTCAGGGCTCAGCAGTCACAGCAGTGCAGCAGTGAGCAGGAACCAGGGTGGAGAAGGAAATGGTGTAACTGTGGGTTCAGCTGCTGCTGTGGGGTGGGACTGGCTGGCTTTTACACAGCGGCAGCAGGGAGAGGAGGGTGGGAGAAGTCACCCAGGAGGACAAGTTAATGGGTAAAAAGCATAAAGTGCATTATCATGCTTAAATGATTCAAGAAAAAAAAGCCTCCTGAACCTCAGCATCTTGCAAATATGAAACAATCAACCTGAGGCAGATGGACAGATTGTTCCATTAGGCTAAATTAGCTTGTTTGGTCAGAATTGCCTTTATTCTTGCCTTTATTCTGTCAGGGGGAATACTGACTCTTAGGAACTGCTGCAAAGTTTTATGATCCAGAACAGAGACTGAGGACTTTAGAACAACTTTCATTTTGAGTATGGCTTTTTCAGGGGGTGGTAGTGGTGGTGTCATATTTTTAAAGCCAATTTCCAGTGCAGCAGCTTCCGTTTTCCACTCAGGGCCAGTATCAGCCTTTTGTAAACCCCTCTTCCTGAGTGGCAGAAAAATAGAGCTGCACACAAGATGATAGGAAGAAAGACAAATTCATTGCTTAAGTCTTAAGTACAGACTAAAAGCCTTTCCAGTACATGAGGCAGGGCCATTTAATGCTCTTCTTGTGGTATCACATCTCTACACAGGAGCTGCTTTACCAACAGCTCTCATTTGAAAGACTGGTAGAGGTTTGAGAGGTTGTGGATTTAGGACAGAGAAAATCCTGTTGACTAAGGATATAGTGCTTGTCTCCAAAATGCATGAATAGAACTAGAACAAAGTGAGGCACAGGAGCAGAGAACTGCAGTTCACATGGATTTAACTCTGGCCAACTCCTGTTTGTATGGGCATCCACTACTATGGAGAAAAACTACTAATATCCTTCAGCTCCAGACATGACTTCATATCCTAAGGCACGCTCCATCTAACTGTACCTTTCAAAGCCAGAAGCATCCCTCCTGCTCTCACAGACCCCAAGAAAAAGCCACAATCACCCTAAAACTTTTGTCCATAGCTGGTTTGGTCCTGATGAATGCCTGGACCACAGACTGGATCATGGGACTGAAACAAAGAGAACAGAAGGGAGCAGAAGTGCTGTGAGCTCTGGCTTTGCAGGAGAAACAACATTTCAGGGCTGAGAAAGAGCCACCCAGATAGATTTGTTTGCATTCATCAGGTTTTGTTACCATTCCTGAGGGGCCTTGTTGAGTACATACACTTCGCTTTTATTGTTACAGGCAGGGATGGGACCCTCTGCACTTCATTTCTTGGGAATACAGAGTTTGTCCTCCTTCTTGTCCTTTGTCCACCAAAAGCAGAGATGGAAGAATGCAGGTCTGTAAGTGATCCTTAGAAAGTCCCCATGACAGTTTTTACTTCACAAATGCTCCACTTGCACTCAGCAGTACTTAGTCTGTACTACTGTGCTTTAGGTATTGTTAAAATTAGGAACAGGACTACTGCAAGGAATTAATTAAGGACCAATTAATTGTGAGACAGTGATGTTGGTACCTTGGCTTCCCACAAGCATCTTATTTCCTTCTGACTGTTGCAGACTTTCCTGCCTGGTAAAAAATTTGCCAGTCCTGGTACAGGAGTCTCCAGAAGGATGAGCAATGTGAAGGAATTCCCTTAATTCTACAGATTCTTTCTCCATTTGATCAGTGCAATGTCACAGACAATTCAGATAAAAAGGTATCTGCCAGCTATGGGCCTTTGCTGAAATTATCTTTTTTCTTTCATTTTTTCTCTCTCAAGTACAGCTAAGAGAGGAATCTGTGAACTCTACCAGGGCTGAGCTGCAGCTGAACATGGAAGCTGCAGTTTTGCTTCACCACTTGAAGCACAGGCACAAAAACTGTACTGTGAGATGGAGTAACATAAAAATATTGTCCCACTGTAGTGGGAACTCCAAAAGCTGAGGAGCTGCAGGGAGAGGATGTCCACTTTAAGAGTCTGCTCCAGTGTAAGATATGTCTGGTAAAATGGTCAGAGACTGCGTGGGTCAAAAAGTTCCAATTACAACCTCTTCTGTTGTAGGATTTTCATTGCAGTGGGGAATATGGATCACCAAACATAAAACCACAAGCAACAGAAAGCGAAGAACACATATGTGCTTGCCCACAGCACTGCTGCCTGTAAGCTGTTCTCCAACCAACAAAAACATCTCAGTGGCTGGAAAAGATGAACAGGCCTGGTTGCCAAGTCATGGCCCGAACTATTCCAGGGGCAGAAAAGACAGCTGGACTGCTGGTAAAGAACAGGGCTATTTAAGGAGACTCACTCTGGCCTAATGGAAAATGCAAGGATAGAATTATCAATTATTTTACACTAACCCAACATTTCAGATCCAGGAAAAAAACCATCACAAGGAAGCAGAAGAGAGAAGCTGGTTAGATTCGGCTGGCAGCTCAATCCAGGTACAGAAAGAGCAGAATGTGCTGCTCAAAGAAGAAAGAAAATTAACTGTTTTTCAGAAGATGGTGATTCTGGAGTGTTTCAGCCTTTAAAGCAAATTCCAAACCCACCTGTACTGTTGGTCCAAGCACACACAAAGCTGATGTGATCACAGGGCCTTGGCTTATCACAGGGAGCCACAATAGCCATCAGTAGAACAGAGATAAAAAATTATTTTTGGATGTATAGCTATATGCTTATATTTTAAGTCATACTGCTGATCTGCTTTCTTTTTCAGCCCTCAGGGCAGCTGCTCCTGGTGTGCTGCACAGTGTTCCATATTAAGAATTCCTATGCAAAACCCTGGCTGTCACCCAGCAAGCATGTTAGAGAGCAAACACACAGAGCCAAATAAACAGCAGTCCCAGAGACTTTGAGAAAGGCCCAATACACAACTGCCAAGGGGGACTCCGAGCTGAAATCTCCTAGGGAGGGAAAGCTCTTCAGCATGACCTTCAAATGCAGCTTTGTCTGCTGCAAACCCCACTGTAACTGAACTTCTCACTGTCCTTTTACCACTGCCTTGGGCCCAGACTGCTGACAGCCTCAGCACGGCTGTGCCATCAGATGCTCAGGAGTCACAACAGCATTTGCTTCACAACAAGCAGGATTTGTAATGAGGGAGGGAGGGCAGCACAGAACTCTTTGGTTGTCTTTCACAGGAATGCTCTGTTCAGTGCCTATTACGAAAAAAGGGCAAAAACTTTGCTTTAAAATTCAGTCCAAATTGCAAGTTTAAAAGAATTCTGAGTATCTCTGTGCCCTGTTCCTGAGCACTTCCTCTCACAGTTACATATTTCAGCAGGCAGCTCTATAAATATATGTGGCAGCCCAGGAGCAGAATGGTCTCTGATGAAACTTTTACAAGAACGTCCCCCAGGACTTCCCAAAATTCACAACTTCGAACAACTTTTGTAATTTCTATTCAGGGCAGAAGCAGATGAAATCTTTTGGAGATTTAAATACACATGCACTAAAGAGTATCTTGTTTACACAAGATGTATCTTGCACAAAGAATATCTTGTTTCCAGTCTGTGCTGTGAAGCTGTGGTGCTTATTCCCAGTACAGGATGTAGCACTTTCTGGCTTCCAACAAACCAGCAGCACTTGATTTTGAAGGCCAGAACATCCTTCTGTCTTGTTTGCTCTCCTGGGACAAACATAAGTGGATGAGGCAGGGAAACATTCCAATCTACAGCACAGGGAATTCAGAAGGTATAAACTGGATCTGGAAATGAAGTTGGTGATCTAATATGCTGCTGTCATAGCAGCTCAGATGTAAGAGAAAAAGTAAATCACACTTCCTGGCTCTCTATGTCAGTGGAGGTGCTACAGGGTATTTGACAATAACCCTCAGGTCCCAAACAATGTTTTAATCTGAATTATTCAGCCTCACAAAATTCCACAGTAACATTGCTGGACATAACATTCTCCCCATCTATTCCCATGGCTGCACAGCCAGTTCTGTGCTTCTAGCCTGGCTGCAGATGTTAAAGAAACCTGGGCCTGGGGCTGTGGTGGATCTGAGTCAAAGTCTCCACTGAGAGAATTGGGGTATTTAAAGTAGCTGTATGGTCTTGGAGTGATGGTTAACTGCTGTAGGACTGCTCAGGTCAACTCCCAGTCCTTCCACCGTGTCAGAGTGCCTTGATGGACAGGGCAGGACTGGGTATTCACTCACACTTGGCATTTGTAGATGGCAAAAATATTTGCACCAATGGGAATTTATTGAGTCCATCTTCAGGGGTGATGTATTAAACAGAAAAACATCTGACTTTTCTGGTGTACAGGTATGTTACAGCTGCCAGTGGCAGAGAACTGCAGTTGCTGGCAGTCCCAGACAGCTGCTATTTAAGGGTATCTATAGATATGAAAGGTGGCATTTCCAGAAAACCTGCCTGGAAATCCTAGGGGAAAAAAGTTATCTTAAATGCTAAAATTAGACGTGACTAATCCCAATTCTGTGGGCACGGGAACTAGCTGATTCCTGCCCAGGTTGGACAAACAGTTCCTGAGATGATTGAACATCAGGTAGTTTCACTTTCCAGCTGTGGAAGGATTTGCTCTGACACTTCAGTCTCACTAAGACCTCCACAGAATTCTGGTGAGCAGAATTTTGCTGTTGTCCTGGTATTTGGAACATTCTGAAGGGACACTTGTTTTGTTGGCTGGCAGCTGCACAGCAAACTCTGGAGGGATATATTGGTGAGCCCCACCAGTCTTTGACCTGTCTCACCTTCTATTCTGAGAGTATTAGCACAATTCACTTAGCATATTGTGGGGTCTGGATCAAGTCCAGGAGAAGAGATTAGTTGGGCCTAAGGAAGTGGATGGCAAGCAGAGAAAGGTCAAAAGCCATCACACACATGGCACACAGCACCAGAGTGTCCAGTTTTGTGCAGGTCAGCCCAGGAATTGTTGACCTTCCTATAATTCAAAGCCTAAGGTGTGTCACCTGCCCCAGGGTGAAAGCAAGGCTGGACACTGCTGTGCTCCCAGCACTGTAACTTACCCATGAAGAAATACTCCGGGGGACTTTTTGTCTGTAGCAAACTCTGCCATAGGTCCACCAAACCGCAGCCACAGCCCGAAGGCAATGACAACCAGTCCTGCCAGCTGCAACACAAACAGAACAGTCAGGGCTGCCGTGACAAACGGCTGGAGAGCATCACACAGGTGTCTTGGCACTTAGTGCTTTCTTGAAACCCCACAGCTCAGAATTGCACTGTTAGAAAATTCATGCAGCACTTGCCAGGTTCTGATAATAATAAATTCCCATTACAGAGCAATTCACTTCTTTCTTTCAGCTCTTCAGTGTAGTGGTGCTTCTGGACTTAATATTGACTCTCAAACCTTGTCAGTCATTTAATCATCAAAATTTGGCCTGAATTGCCATGGGAAATGGAGTGGGGCAGAGGACCCCCACCAAAACTAGGAGATAGAAGAATTGTTACAGGGTAGATATCTTGGATCACAGAAATATCAAACCAGTGATAGATGCTGTCAAATACAAGGAAAAAATCCCTTTAATGCAAACAAGACTAGGTCACAAAGGAGTGTCACAGCACTTTGTTTGAGGGGCAAGATCTACAGTCAGAGGTCTCAGCCTCACTACATACTAGACAGATTATCAGCCTGCCAGGCAGTGCTGTGTGTCCTGCAGGCAGCTCCAGCATCCCACAGGACCAGAGCTGTGTGTCCTGCACTGGCCAGGCCCAGAGCCTCAGTCTGTGGCACCTGCACGAGCTGGACAAGGCTCACAAACACCTGCTGCTTCCCATGTCCATGGCAGCCTGGCACGGTGCTCCTCTAACCTGTCCTGCATTCCTGGCACTTGATCCACTGGCACAGCTCCACAAGCCAAGAGAGCAGGCGACTGTACAGCTGTAGAGCTCGGGATCGTGGCTCTCCTCACAGAAGTGTCCCAGCAGAGGGTGAGGGTCCCCTCCCACCCTGTCACAGCATGGGGACCTCCCTGCTGGCAGCCTTGGGCTGCCAGGGCCTCTCCAGGCTGTGGAATGCCCCTGGCAGTTGGGGATGAATGTCCCAGCCAGCTGAGGAGATGGTTCCTTCCATCCCAGAGAAAAGGCAGATAACAAAACACAGTACTTGTCACTTTTGAGAAACAAATAACACAAAGCTTTGTCCTTCTGCTGCCTTGCAGCTGCAGCTGGGCAGCATCACTCTGCCCCTCCAGCTCCTCACAGCAGCACTGTGTCCCCGGAGCGCGCAGCGCTGTCACCACGAGGGAACAGCCTTTGGTTTAACTGTTCTGCAAGCATAAAGGAGACAAAAGCCCAAAACTGCTTGGTCCAGAGAGGCTGAACAGGATGACTTTGTGACTTCTTTTAAAAAGACCCCAGTGAATCAGAAGGAAAGAAAAAGACATTTAAGAAGATAACATTGCTGATTGTTTTCTGGAAAGCTGAAGGGAGAACAGAGCTTGAGGGAAAGTGAGAAAGAGAAAGCATGAATTCAGCTGTGCTGTGGAACTGTGAGACTATTGAAAAGGTGCAATGAGGGGAGAATGGACACAGCATTCCCTAAATCTCTTGAGGGTGATGCGAGGACTTTGTCTTAGGATGAACTCAGAGCAGCTGTTGGCTCCCTATTTGAAATTACATTAGTAAAAAGCACCGTGATGCTCTGAAATGTTCTGCTCAACGCACTGCACTGGGGGAACCTCTCACAGCCTCCTCCTGCAGCCGCGTGGTTGCCGGGGAAATGCTCGCTACTTCAAATGATCACTTCAGACAGATGCTGTCTCTGCCCAGCAATGTCATCTTACACCAAGCCGCGGCTTTCCCAGGCAGAGCTGCATCTCCAGAGCAGCGAGCAGAAGCCGGGAGCGCTGGCCGGGCGCTGCCGCAGCCTCAGCTCGGACAGCCGATCCCGCAGGGCTGCCCGGAGGGAGCCGCGCCCGTGTCCCCCGCCCGACCCCCGGCAGCCCCGGCACCCCCGGCACCCCGCAGCCCCGGAGCGCCCGCAGCAGGTGTCCCTGTCCCTGCCCCGCCCGGCCCCGCTCACCCAGAAGGTCAGGTTGAAGATGAAGAGCAGGATTTTGATGCAGCGCATCCCCCCGCGCCCCGCGCCCATGGCGGGCGCCGGCTCCGGCAGCAGCTCCCGAGGCGGCTCGGCCCGACTCCGGCGGGGCGGCACCGGGGGCAGGTGCGGGGCCGGGCGGGGCCGGCGCTGCCCGGGCGGATCCGCCGACCTGGGCCCGCCCCGGGGCGGACTTTGTGCCCGGCGCCGTGCCCGGGGCTTCCTGCGATGGCAGCTGCCCGGGTGGGGCACACGGCGGGGCACTCGGCGGGACACACGGTGGGGCACTCGGCGGGGCTCGGCACCCCCTTGTCCCCGGGCACTCCGTGAAATCCTTCTCGGCGTCCCTTGTGTCTCGAAACGACGCTCAGATCTTGCATATGCTGTCCAGAAAATCAGAGACTGGCTCAAGAATATGATGTTGTTAATATTGTCTTCGTTCATATCCATAATTAAGAGCCCCTAAAATTAATTGTCCAATCACTAATATTTTTACTTTGTTCTCTAGATTTGACCCAAAATGCTCACTCTGCTGTCAAAATCTTACAGCTTTCTCCTCTTGTGATTTTTTTCAGCTGCTCCTTCGAGGTGTCCTGGAACTCTGAGTCTAAAGTTGCCTATGGGGCTTTGACAGGGGAGCACGAGGTAAGGTTGTGTCTCTGGAAAAGGGGTTTTCTATGTTAAACATTTCCTCTCCATATATAACTAATAAAGCACTCATTTCCTGGTTTGTTATTCATAACTGTATGAATAGGATTTATTTTTACGTGATTATTTTCATGCTTTGAATCAATTTTCCCTCAGGTGTGTATGGAAACCATGCAAAAATGCGTAGGAAAATATGTTTGGTGTCGTTATTTTGAATTACACTCATCTAATGACGTAGTAATACCAAAGGATGTTGGAGGTGATTTCCTTTTTCACTCACTTTGCTCTTTACTTTCAGTTGTGCTAAAACCTGGCCACATTTTGGAAAACACATCTTAAACAGGTTATTGGAATTACAATGACAGAGTTTAATTAAGAATGTCTTATTCCATTTGCAATGAAATACACTTTATTAGTTAGTTGGGTTGTTTTTTTTTTAAAGAAACTTTGAATCTACCTTATGACTCAGAGTAAAACCCCACAATTTCAGGTTTTTGCCCATGATGCTGTGCTAGATGGTGTCAACCTACCAGGTCCAGTGTACTCCTTCTAAAATAACAAAAACATGAATGCATTCAAAGAGGCAAAATAACTTAATGACAATGAAATGCATCAAACAGTAGCAAAAGACTTCATTATCCAACGAAAAAAGAGGGAGCAATTTTTTCCTTAGATTATGATGGCAACATAAATAGTTTTTTTAAAAAGTCTTTTATTAGGCTTCTCTATTTCTCTAGTACTTTCCATGCTGATTTTCTCTAAACATGTAGGGATGGAGCATTCAGCCTTCATAAGTAGTAGGTCTCCTTCCCACATAATTCTGGCAGCGAATGAATCCCAAGGTGCTGCTTTTCAGCACTTGGTTCTTGGCATCTCCAGGAGGCACCTCAGCTTCCTCCTGCTCTGCCTGGGTAGGTCACACACATTTGGGTGCCCTGGAGGGGTTCAGGCAGGTTTGGGTGCCTGGGGGCACAGGGTTTACACCAGGCTGGCAAAAAGGCACTGGTTGGGCTCTGCAGGGCTCAGTTTTCAGGCCAGTGCACTTCAATGTCTTCAAAAACAGCTTGGATCAGGACTCAAAGGGATCCTGAGTAATTTTGTTGACAACAATAAACTGAGAGGAGCTGTTGACTCCCTCAGAAGCAGAGAGATCTTGATAAATATGAGAGCTGGGCAATCACCAACCATGTGGAGTTTAACAAAGGCCAGTGCTGAATTCTGCACCTGATGAGCTGCAGAACATCTGGATGTACAGACAGACTGGGGAATGAGACACTGGAGAGCAGTGCTGTGGAAAGACACCTGGAGCTCCTGTCCATGGCAAGTTGAATGTGAGTCAGCAGTGCCCTGGAGCCAGGAGGGACATCCTGGGGACACCAGGGCCAACATTGCTAGCCAGGGAGAGGAGTGTCCTGCTCTGCTCTGCACTGGGGCAGCCTCACCTCCAGTCCTGGGGGCAGTTTTGGGTGCCACAGTATGCAAGGATATCAGGTTGTTGGAGAGTGTCCAAAGGAGGGACACAAGGATGGTGAAAGGTCTTGAGGGGCCATGCGAGGAGCGGCTAAGGGCACTTTGTTTGTTCAGCCTGAACGAGCCTGAGGTCAGAGCTCGTCGGGGGCTGCAGCTCCTCTCGAGGGACAGCAGAGGGACAGCTCCGGTCTGTGCTGTCTGTGACAGGGCCAAGGGAAGGGCTGGAGCTGTCCCAGGGGGTTTAGGGTGGCATCAGGGAAAGGTTCTTCCCACAGAGGGTGCTGGGCACTGCCCAGGCTCCCCAGGGAATGGGCACAGCCCCGAGGCTGCCAGAGCTCCAGGAGGGCTTGGACAGCACTCTCAGGGATGCGCAGGGTGGGATCGTTGGGTGTCTGTTGATCCCTGCGGTTCTCTTCCCGCTCCGGGGATTCCCAAATTCCAGGAGGATTCTGCTCCGTTCCGCGGGCGGCAGCGCCCTCTGCTGGCGGCGGCAGCGCACTGCGCCCGGGGCGGGTTAGTTTCATCGCTCGCAATCACCGAGCGCTCTCATTCTCTTTGCTCTGCTCCTCCCTGAGAATCAACGGCGCTACAGCCCTGCGGCTCCCCAGAGTAATATTTGTGATTTCCCGGTTTGCGATTGATCAAGGGTTTTTTGGGGAAAAACACAAAGGTGATCAATGTTTTTATTTCATAGACTGTAAGTGGAACAAATATCAATATCGTTAAGGAAAGAAGAGAGGAATAATATTTTTGTCAGTAGGATTATTAGGTTGTGAAGGGGGCATTTTCTTGGTAGACAACTCAAAGCATTATTCCTTGAGTTGCTCTAGTTAGTCCTGTTTGCTGAGTCCATCTTGAACATGTCCAGTTTCAAAATCCAGGGATTTTATTGCTTTTTATATTAAAGACCCTTCTCTTATCAAAGTGTCCTCTCCCCCTGAGGTTCTTAGATGACACAAGCATGTGGATATTTGTAACAGACTTCAAGTCTGGCAATTTATTTTCAGTTAGATTTACAATTATGCAGATCCTGTGGCAAAGACTATTTGGTTTTGGTTATTTTCTGATTGCAGATCACACTAGGAAACTTTTCAGGCAGGTGTCATCCAGCTGTAGCTCTAGGTGTTCAGATACTGCTAAACACATGGAATTACTTGTAATGACAGATGGATAAGAAACTGTCCTTGCTTGAGCAAGTGCTGTTTAATTTCAATTGCTAGAAGAAAGCCTCAGTTATTATTCCTATAAATATCCTTAAACTGACGTGAGAATTAAAATATTTAAAAACGTGTTTGTACAGGCTTGAATTTTGTCATTCTCCTTCCAGATCTGACCTACCCTTCCTCTGTTTTTCAGTCTTCCAAATGGTTCTCTGGTAACCCATTGACCTTTGAGATATCAGGAGAACACAATATTGTTTTTTCTTTCCGGTGTTTGGCTGTTTCTTAAGTGGTTTATAATTCCAGTTTTATGCTTTATGAACAGCAACACTCCTATGAGTGTTTCTTAGCTCTGCAGAGGATTGTTCAGATTTCATAGAATTATAGAATAAAATTATGGAATGGTTTGGGTTGGGTGGGACCTTAAAGCTCATCCAGTTCTACCCCCTGCCATGTGCAAGGACACCTTCCACTATCCCAGGTTGCTCCAAGCCCTGTCCAACCTGGCCTTGGACACTGCCAGGGATCCAGGGGCAGCCACAGCTTCTCTGACCAACCTGTGCCAGGGCCTGCCCACCCTCACAGGGAGGAATTCCTTCCCAATATCCCATCTAACCCTGCCCTCTGGTAATTTAAAGCCATTCCCCCCTGTCCTATCTGCTTCCTGTTTCTCAGCTGTTTCTCTGCATGATAAGCTCAGATTCCCTGTTCAAGGTCCAAAATAGCCCTTTAGAGAAACATCAGCCAGGGAATGAGGAGGAGCTTTCTTAACAAAAATAATCTTATTCCCTGACTTTAAATATTTAATTTACGTGGAACTACAACTGATTTTAAATTCCAAGCAAACAGCTCAAAACCCAAACTGGACTCCCATTCTTCCAGGGACAATGAAACTTGCATCATACCTTTGGCATCTGTGTTGCTGTTTCCATTTCCAATGAGTAATTGCCGGAATTCTGGGCCTGGCAACACTGTCTCTGTCTCTGAATTCAGCTCAGGAATTGCTCCCTGGAATACAAAGGAGGTCAGAAGGGACTGTGCTTCTCCAACTGTCTGGGCAAATCGTCTGCTCCTTTGTTTCCTTCCATGCTTTTAGATTTTTTTTCAGTATATTTACTTGCTTTGCATCAGGCACTTGCATGCTGGCTCAGTCTGCAAAGCTCATATGGAGCTGTTGAGAACTGGTTGGATGCCCCTGACAACTGCACTGGCCTGGTTTTCTTTTTTTCAAGAGTGTTCAGAATTTGCTATGCTTCAAATGCCAGCCTGTCTCTGAAAGCTGCTTCTCAGAGAATGCATTGCAAGGGTGTAAAGTCCCAGAATTCTGTAAACTACTTGATTTCTACAGCAAGCACCAGATATTATTTCTAGCATCACCCCTTGAAGGCCTAAATGGAAAGGAAGAGAGAAGAACTCTGAGTTTTCTCTGCTGTTGTGTCCCAACAAGCCATTCCCAGTCCCAGTGTGGCATTTGGAGTCCCCTCCCAGCTCTCCACCAAACAAATAAGGGGGATTCATCTAATTCCCAGTTATAATCTCTCTGCAGATTCCTTCTGCTCTTGGTCCTGGTTTCTCTCTACTCAGGTAGATGTGAGCTGCACAGTCTCACTTGGATTCAGCAGCTCTTCCTGCTGAGTTCCTTTGCAAGGTGCAGGTGAGAGGTCCTTGGTAGTTCTCCAGATGCTCATCCTGTGTGTTATTTTGGTGGGCAGGAACAGAGGATGATCTGCTTTGCAGGCTCTTGTAACAGCCACAGCCTGCACAGCCTCTCAGATGTGAGTGTTCCAGAGGAAAATTCCCTCGAAATCTTCCCTTGTCAAGGGAAAGAAGCTTCCATATCATAGTTCTGCCCCACCTGCAGAGCTGCCTCCAGCACAGGAAGGACATGGAGCTGCTGGAGCAAGTCCAGAGGAGGCCACCAGGATGATCAGAGGGATGGAGCAGCTCTGCTGGGAGGAAAGGCTGAGAGAATTGGGATTGTTCAGGCTGGAAAAGAGAAGCTTCAGGGTGATCTAATTGTGGCTTTCCAGGACTGAAGGGCTGGACAAGGAAGATGGAGAGAGACAAGGTCCTGGAGTAACAGACAAGGGGAAATGGCTTTCTACTGCTAGAGGGCAGGGATAGATGGGATACTGGGGAGAAACCCTGTGAGGGTGGGGAGGCCCTGGCACAGGGCGCCCAGAGAAGCTGTGGCTGCCCCTGGATCCCTGGCAGTGTCCAAGGCAAGGCTGGACAGGGCTTGGAGCAACCTGGGATAGTGGAAGGTGTCCCTGCCATGGCAGGGGTAGAATGGGATGATCTTTAAGGTCCTTTCCCCCCCCAAACCAGTCTGGGATTCTGTACTGTGTAGCAGGAGCTGGAGTAGGTGTCCATGGGAAGAGCCTCTTTCACCCATAGCAACATCCAATTCTCAGCAGTGGAGTTTCCTTGACCAAAACTCAGAACTGCCAGAGAGGAACCTTTATCCCTGGTTCATGTTGCCCCTGGACATGAAGTAGACTTTGAAAAAGCAACTTTAGTTGTTTCTGCTCCCCATTAAGCAGTAGCACATTCTGGGCAGTTGACGTTGATATATCCATGAACCATCTCTGATAAAATGTAATGAATGCTCATGAAATGTTTTAATTTGGCTTCATTTCCCTGGAAGGATTAGAAAAGTAAGGAGATGCTTTGTTTCCCAGGAAACCTGGCCTAGAAGATAATAACATGATCTGTCAAACTGCAAAAAACACTAAGGAAAAACAGGTTATCAAAACTCTTGCTCAAGTTTAATTAGAAGGAATTCTTCTGCTATGTGTGATGGCTGAGGTCTTTTTGAGCTAATCTGGCTGTTTGGGTCAGCATGGAAAATGAGGAATGGAACTGATTCCATGATGAGTCACAGGGGGTCTGGGACAGCTGGACAGGGATTAATTCATTTGGCCCAGGCCAAAGGGTCTCTGCTGTGGATTACAGCGGGAGCAGCTCCCGGGAGAACGAGGTCCCACTTGCACGTGGACTTTTCTCCTGTATTTACAGCCTTCCCAGTGAGAAGGGCTGACATTCTAACCCTCATTCTCACAGACTGAACACCTCAAGGTACTGCCAGTGCTCCCTGCTCTCAATGCCCAGTGAGAGAAGCAAAGGCTGTTTTCCCAGAAGCTTTGTGTGTTCATTGCCTCTGGGCTCAGAAGGCTTCCTCAGATCCAGGGTACATCACACAACCAGTGTGGAGTGGAGATTTTCTGTAGAGATTGGGCCACTGGAGAGATCCCAGAACTGTAAGTTCTTGAGTCTTGTCCTAGCTCAGCCCTGTGGTTTACTCCCATATAATCTTTGTTCTCTTTAGGGAATTAAAATCTAATACATATAAAAGGGTCTAAGAGTGACTTATTTCATAGTGCTCTGGGACTGTTTATTACAGAAAGCCTATTAAAAAGCTCTGCTAATCTCTGAGCTGTATTCCATCATCTTTTCCAACCTTAACGATTCTATGAGCTAGGGGAGGCTGTGCAGCTCTGCCCTTAGCCTGGAAAGTAGCAACAGCAGAAACCCAGGGTGATATACAGACTCCAAACCTCTCCAGCCATCCCAGGAATACCCCTGGGGCAATCCCCTGGGGCACATGGAATTTCGTGCAGTCAGCACGGAGGTCCCAAAGGCCCTGACTCACAATCTGCAGCACAGGAGGGAACATGCTGTTGTTGCTGCTGCTGCTGCTGCCTTGACTTGAAATTTGTTTGAGCCAAATGGGAAAAGGAAACTGCTCCAAAGGGCAGTGGAAAAAAAGAAAGTTGCTCAAATTCAAAGCTTATGCCTCAGGATCAAGGAAGTTTACTAGACAGGTTTTAAACTGCGCATTTCTGTGGTCCTTCAAAAATGCATCCCGGCTGGAATGTGAAATCAGAGAAGTGAGTGCTGAAACGTGCCACGTCCCCTGTGCCTCTCCCTTGACTGACAAGGGGACAGGGGTGATTTGTAACACCAGGAGAAATACCAGTTCCACCAGTGAGGTCTGGCAGTCGGGTCAGCTGCTGGGGAGGGAGGATGCAGTGCTGGGTGTGCTCCCTCCGGCAGAGCCTGGCTGCAGTTCAGAGCTGCCTCCAGCTGGCAGGAGATGGAGATTTCACTGACAGCAGGGGCTGAGTGGCACTCGAAGGGTTTGCATCTTGTTGTGATGGTGGAGGGGTAGCCAGCAGACAGCAGAAATCCTTAAAGAGGAGTGTCTGCTTTCACAAAACTGCTTTGAGCTGGGAGTTGATGGAGGTTTAGGCGTTTTTTCAAGTTTCAGTACAAGGACAGCAGCAGCAGATGATGTATGAGCTGTAGCAGGTGCTCAGTATAACAGAGAAATACTCCCTGAAACCCAAGGCAAAGGGAAATCTGGACATGTTTATGGCCTTTAAGGATATAAATTTGTTTGTTTGGTTAAACAGAAGAAAACAAGGGAACTGAAGAAGCCTAGTAAGCCTATTTTTTCTCCTTTCCATCAAGAAAGGCAGCTTTTGAAACAAAGAGACAAATAATATTTTGGAGTTAAAAAGCTTCAGCATTATTAACATTTGGTTATTGTTATATTTGGGGCACCACCACTCTGCCTGCTCTACCCTTACTATGAAATGTGATTTTCTCTTGGCACAGGAAAACTCTGCCTGTGTTGTATCAGAAGAATATTTGGACACAGCATTTAGTTATCTGAGAGAAGTTTTGGGTTCTGTTCAAAGAAATCATCAGTCCAACATGTTTACAATAAATGATTTTGTTAATTTTTTGGGAAGATTTCTCTGCTATTTAATCTGTCCTGCAGGCTACAGGATTGCAAGGGCTCCACTCAAGTTAGACTGGCAGCAGCAGTGCTTTTCCCCTCCTCCTCCTCCTCACTCCAGGAGTAAATTTCTTTGCTGGGCCGCACACTGCATTTAATAGTTTTAACTCTGCTTCCTTATCAGTGCTGGGGGAATTTTGGGGTCCAGAGCCTTGGCATTGTTTAAATGTAAAAATATCCTTGCAGGATGAGCTGTTGCTCAGGACAGAATCTCAGTCAATCACTGAGGAGTCCAAAGAGCTTTTCTGAATTTTACCCTGAGTTACTCCTTTGCAAGGACAAAATAGAAGGGGAAGATTCAAAATGAACTTTGCTGTGTGAATGGTTCCTTCTCAAATAAACAGAAACGCTGCTGAGTTTTTCATCTTCCATGGAAATTTGCTAGAAAGCAGAGGAACTCAGGAGAAGAGGAACTTTTAAAAATTATGTATCCAAAGCCATTCTTGTGCTATTTATACAAAGCCTTTTCATCTGTAACTGCATGTCAGAGAGGTACAAAATGTCCTTCCAGAGCAAATGTACTCAGACTAATTCAGACATATTTGGCAGCTCATAAAGGTGTTTAACTGTTCATGGATCTGGGTAGAAAAGTCAAGTACTTTTGATTTTAAGACTGAAATCAGATACTAATAGTGACTGATGTTTATCTCAAGAACCTGCCACTAAGATCAAAATGTCTATTTTCATGCTAAGTCAAATCAGCCCATGTCTAAAATCACGATTTATTGTATGTTAACTACAGAAAACTCCTCTGAGTTTTATAACCCTCCTCCCCTTCCCCAGTTCCTATTAACCCCTGTGAGAAACACTCATCAGGACTGTTAAAATATCTGCAGTGTGGAAGAATATTTGCAAGTGTGGAAAGGAAAATCATGGCAGTACCAGGACACAATTCCTGTTTCACATGGATCCCTATTCTAATCATGATAGAATCTCATTTTCTCTCCCATTCATGGGTGCTGCTTTTCTGCTTCTGGCTGGAACATTTGAAGGAAATATATTGATGTGATTGTGGTGTGATAGTGTTTGGGTACAAGAAGAGAAAATTTCCATCGGGGAGAGCCAATCTGAGCACAGCTGCTGCTGCTGCTTGGAAAGTTGCCAGTGTTTTAAATAGCCTCCTACATTTTCCCAGGTCTAAGGAGTAATAGAAAAGGCTGTTAAGAGTGGAGTAGGATTAAGTGTTTAGGGAAAATTGGGGGAAAGGTATTGGAGTTTTCATGCTTGGCTGTGAAGTGCAGAGGGGAATTGGAGAGACTCATTTCCAGTGCTCCAGTCTGTGGAACATGAGCCAAAGGACAGGACTCTTCCTTTGAAATCATCCCACAGCTCAGCCTGTCCTTATTTCCATTATTATTACTCTAAATTTTCTTTCTTCTGTTCTTCTTAAAACAAACATCACTGAATTCCAGCAGGCCAGTACTAGGAATGTGGTCCTCCTATTGCTACCCTTCCATTCCCAAGCTGTTTCCTTTAGCATTTACTGGCAGCTGCCAATAAATGCTAATTTGGTACTACCAAGTACCACATTGGTACTACCAGAACACATATTTATTTCTCTGGCATTTCTTTCAAGTCAGCTCAGAGAATTTCACTCCTCTGGGAACTGAAACAATATCAGTCCCCAGGCTGTGCTCTTCCCATTTCCACCTCCAGTCTGGAAAAAACAAACCCATTTGGTGCCTGAGTCTGTTCACTCACATGGTGTGCACACGACTGGAGCTAAATCAGAATTAGCTAAAACAGGAAGCTTATTTCAAAGCCTGTGCAGCCCAGCCAGGAAAGCTTCCAGAAACATGTGCTCTGAGATGATCTCAGCACGTTCATTATTCAGGCTGTGAATAGCTTTAAAAGGGCCAAATTTCATCGGGTTGAATCAGCTAGGAAAGTAAATCAAATGGAGAAGGCAGAATTGCTTGAGCGGGTCAGGAAATGTTTGTTGGAGCTACTAAATATGTTTGTTGGAGGAAGAAAAATAAAATCAACTTTGATAAATATATATTAAAAGTTTGGGCTTATAAGAAACTGGGAACGTAAATAGAAGTAGCTTTTTCTTTTTTTCTAGAATGGTGATGCACTAAACCCTTTTATATCAAAAGAAACAATCCAACAACAGCAACACTCCACAAGCAGATATAATGGTCATGAAAATTCCAGAGATGTTGAGTATATTTTGCTGTTTTGGGGGTAAAGTGAAAGTAGCCATAACTATCATTCAGCAATTTTATAAAAAAATCACAATCACCATCAATTTTGCAGTCAACCTGTTTTTCATAGTGGCTTAAGTTACGAAGGAAATATATATGAAGTTCTATGGACGTATAGAAATGCTTCAAACCAAAGACAGACCCTCTCATTTCATACCAAAAACTTGGGAAAAGCACGGGCTGGATGTTCTGAAACCACACTAGAGGGCACTTGAGCTGCTTCTCCCCAGTAGGTAAAGGTCAGGGTAGGAGGATGGTTATCCCGGAGCAGCAAGTGCTGAACTGAAAATGGGAATTATCAGGATTTATCAGGATAAGGTTGGCAGAGCAATCAGTGATTTCCCCCAACAGCCTAATGTGGGGGAATAGGTGTGAATTTCCAGGTCTAAGTTTTGCTTTGTAGGTACTGTGAGCAATTAGGAGGAAATGGTGTTGATTGATTGAACAAAAAATTGTTGATTGATTGCAATAGTGTTTTGCCTTTGTACATGGATCAGCCACAGAAATGTGGGATATTTTGGGACTTCCAAAGAAAATCCAGTCTGAAGCAGAACAAATGTCTGGAGAGCTGAGCTGCTCTTTGGAGTTTGCTCCCACTCTACTGGTCTTGCTCCAGTTCTGTTCTCTCCCCATTTGGGATGTGGTGCCCTAAAATGATTGATTTTGTGGGAATGGAACCAACAGCACTTGACAGCCTTTCTGTAAAGTGTCCATAATAAATACTGAACATTAGAAGGATAGTGCAGGCCTCACTGCTTTCAGAGGTTTGGTTAAAAAAAATTAAAATGCAGATCTGGTTCCCAGTGTGGAAAATACACACAGAAGTTTGAGTGTGTTTAGCTGGAGAAAAGGAGGCTCAGCAGGGGAAGAGGCCTCAAGCTGTGCCAGGGGAAGTTTACATTGGATATTGGGGAAAATTTCTTCACTGAAATAGTGATCAGACACTACACAGCTGCCCAGGGCAGTGGTGGAATCACCATCCCTGGAAGTGTTCAGAAGTTGTGTGGATGTGGCACTTGGGGATGTGGGCTTGTGGTGAACATGGCAGTGCT
This sequence comes from Entomyzon cyanotis, assembly GCA_024500445.1. Taxonomy (NCBI): domain Eukaryota; kingdom Metazoa; phylum Chordata; class Aves; order Passeriformes; family Meliphagidae; genus Entomyzon; species Entomyzon cyanotis. The sequence goes on along the minus strand of JAKEPQ010000908.1, from coordinate 2,412,868 downwards.
GGGGGAATGGTTGGACTTGATAATCTTAAAAGGCTTTTCCAACTGAATAAATGATTCTCTGATCTCTCAGGGATCAAGGCCTCCCTACCTTTGCTGCTGACCCCACGTTTCAAGGTCCTGGAGCCCAGCCCTGGCAGAGGAGCTCCTGGGCACCTTCTCTATCTGTGCAGAGCCTGGCAGGCTCAGGTGCTGCTGCACAGCACCACTGACCATTCATTTCCTGCAGGTGACCATAATGTGTTTGTAAAACAATCTCTGCTTGAGAACTGGCTCTCTCTGAAGCAGGGCACCCTTGAGTGGCTGAGTTTCAAACAATTCTCCTTTTGCCCTGACAGCCACAACCAAACTCCAACTCGCAGCAGCTTCACTCAGTCATCACTGAAACGAAGCTACGAGCTGCAATTAAATTTCTGGGCAATTTACACACTTTCTGGTAAGTCAGGTTTCTTATGAAGAACTGGATTCTTTGTGTGTCCTGTGGAACACCCATTTTTTGTGGATTGCACTCCCCCAGTCACAGTGAATTGCTGGCCAGTTTTGTGACCTTTCTGTCTGAGTTTGCTGTTCCTCAGCCTCTCATCTTTTCCTTTCCTGAGACCTCACCTGCAGCAGCTCTTCAAAAACTACAGTTGAATTGCTGACCTACCACTTGTGGCTTTCAGCATGAGTTTCCTCATGAACACCCAGGCACCTGGGGGTTTTCCTGCTTCCAGCAGTGAGGTGGGACACGTTTGTTGACAGGCTGACACGTGCAGCACGTCCTTGCAGCAAGGACAAGCTGTGTGGAGAGGAAAAACCCTTGTGAGAGCTGGCTGAGGGCTGCTGGACAAGCCCTCACATGATCCAGGAGCCACCTCAGACCTCCCTGCATTCCATTCACATGCCAGGTGTGCTCTTTTGATCTGGCTCCAGCAGCAGGGAGGCAAGGAGTGAAGCAGGAGCAATTCCATCAGTGTTCCCATGGGTGAGGAGAAGGGGACAATGTCTCAATGTCCCGTGGCAGCTGCTGGGTTTGCTTTTTGGAGTATCATTGGGTTATGCTTGGAACCTGTTAATGAGAGCAGTGCAAAACCTGAGTGGGTTAGAGTGGATGGAGACACAGATCTGTTTTTTACTACTGACATATTGATCTAATCTTGCCATACTTTCCATGGATATCCTGGATATCCATGGCATAAGAGCACCACTAGAAACACTGAGCACCCAAATCCTTCCATTTTTATCACTTTTGTAAAGCTCCTCTTTGAAGTATCTTGAAGGGGATTTTTTGCAGTTGAGTTATAATCAGAATTTAGAGCACATGGATAATAAAAGGAGTTAGACTGTAGTACCCTCCTAGATGATTCCTAGATGCTGTGTGCAGGGGAACACTAAAGGAGAAAATAAATGTCTCTCTAAAAGGAGAAAATCCTTTAAAACTGAGTAGATTTTACCTCTCTAGGAGGAGCTTTCTGTGCCTGGAATAAGAAGAAATTCCTTTCCTTCTGCTGAATGGAGGTTTTTTGCAAATTATAGTTTGTTGTTGTTGTTGGGTCTTTTAATTAATTTTATGTTGAGGTTTTTTAAGCAAATACCATGATTTGAAGTTTTTTGTGACCTCCTTCCTTCCTTAGTGTTTTTGGGTGGAAGAAAGAACAGAAGTGAAAGTTTAGTGAAATTCTGGGGCTAATGATTTTGTTCTTTATCTTAAATTAGATTGTTCCCATGACAATCCTTCAGTTAATTGCACTTAAGCCACATAATACCACAGTTTCTTCTGGGCTTCCTGTGCTGCAGCATGTGTGGCCTGACAGGAGCTTTCTTAGCAAAACAGCTGAAATTGCATCAGAGAGGCTCAGAATATGGAAAGGGAAAGAGAAGTGAGGAAGAAGAACAGAACAATGGACAATGAATGTGTGTCTGACCCAAACTGCTGGGATGCACGTGGAGCTGGGGGTTGATTTGGGCAGAAAGGAAGGAATTAGAGCAAAAGCTTCTCCCCTGGGTTTAAAGCTCTTGGTAAAACCTCCAGTTGCTGAGGTCAAACATGGAGGAGATGATTGTGTAGAGATTTAGGATGTCTGGAACTGTCAACTTTCCAATTAAATTACAAAACAGTGCTCTGAATGTGGAAAAACATACAGGAGGAAAGCCTATGTGATGTCATATGACTTGGTTGGACAAGAGGTAAATGAAAAAAATTGTGCATGGGCAGAGTTGGCAGCAGATCTGGACTCAAAATTTTGACCTGTTAGTGAAAAAGCAGCATTTCAGATTTTAGATATGGAGTTGTTTCTCTAAACTGCATAGCTGAAGAAAACAAAAGAAATGTGAGCAAAGATCTGAGAAGTTTCTGGGAAATCAGTATTTTTCCTTTGGCGTTTTTGGTAAAATAATCTGCGCCAGTTCCTTGTACTTCTTAAAACTCATGAGGTGAAGCTGTGGGGTAAATGACAACTAATGTTGTGATGGCAAATATTTTCTTTTACATAACCTGGATAATGTAATGGGAACTCTGTCAGGAATTTATAAATGACAACAAAGCTGTAAAATGCTGCCAGAATGGGGGAGGACAGAACTGGAATTATAAATGACAGACTGAGGAGAGTCTCTAAAAGAGTAGCTGATAATCACATCATGGATTTGTGTAGAAATAATCATCATCACAGGGGCAGCTTTGGGAGCAAACGGCAGGTAAGGTCTGCAGTGAGGAATTTGGGAGATGCTGCGAGCTGAGCAGAAATGCTGCAGGGAAGGAGGCAACCCCTGGTCAGTGTGGACAATTCACAGTTTGTGGGTGACCACCACAGTCAGCACTCACAGCCCCTCTGGGTTCTCCTCAGGAAAGGTGGGGACCACTAGGGGACAACCCAGACCAACTTTCAGCTCTCTGATCCTTCTTTGAGCTGTAAACATGAGATCATTCCAGGATATCTCCTGCATATGTCCTACATATGGCTCAAGTCTTTACTGTGAACTCTGCAGATACAGCAAAGAATATTATAAAAGCACAGCCCAGATGAGGTGGTATCAGAATGGAGGAAAAAAGCTTAGAATGCAGGAAAAAAATCCAAGTGACAAAAGCTGGATGAATCTGGAAACTTGCTCCTTCACAGCTTTGTGATTAGAATCCTGCTTTCTGTCTTTCTTTAGCTGTCCTGACTGATTGCTCAGAAATGTGGGAAATCCAAAGCCATTTCCCTGATTCTTAGTAGCTGAATGCCTGCAGGCCAGGTAGGTAACTTCTCATGGATGCTTGTGGAAGGTGGTGATTCAGGATGCCTTGGCAAATTCCTGCCGCTGTTCAAAAGATGGAAATCACAGCATTTCGGGTGCCTCTGATGTTGGCCTATATGTGGCTTTGTTTGGTGACTTTCACAGGTCCTTGAGAATGAAGCACTTCTGGAATTGAGGTGCTGTGGGAGGATCACCATTCCCAAATCCCCAGTTTGTCTTCCCACCCACATCTCTGCTGGGTGTCTGTGCCTGTTGTGTGTCCCAGTCATGCCCTGTTGCAAACACTTGGGGAGACACAGATTTATTCTGCCTCAGGATGTTTTAATGCTTCTAAGGTAAAGATGATTCCCTTAGTGGTGAAAATGGAACGATCCACCAACCTGAGGACTGCCAGTTTCTCCCGATCATGCCCAGGGACATGGATAGGGTGGGTTTAGATCAGATGTTAGGAAGAAATCCTTCCCTGTGAGGGTGGGCAGCCCTGGCACAGGGTGCCCAGAGAAGCTGTGGCTGCCCCTGGATCCCTGGAAGTGTCCAAGGCCAGGTTGGACAGGGCTTGGAGCAACCTGGGATAGTGGAAGGTGTCCCTGCCATGGCAGGGGGTGGAACTGGATAAGCTTTAAGGTCCCTTCTAACCAAAACTATTCAGTGGTTCTACAATTTACAACCCCATCAAAACAATAACAACATTTGAATTTTTTTTTTCTGAGCAGTAACTTCAGTGTCAGTTTTTGGTGTCTGCAGTGAATTCTGGGCTGAGTTCAGACATCATGGTGCTCTTGGTCCTGTGTTACTGGTGAGATGTTCACCAACGTCAAATGTGTATTGAGTCCTGTCTGCTAAACCTGGCACTTCTCAGCTTCCCTATAAATGCCACTTTGCATAGCAAATATTGTTCAATCACTATCATCTGTCTTGCAGCTTTTGTTTCTTCCAGGATAACAAACCCCTCCTCTGTTTGCAAGAGTTTTTGCTCTTTCCAAGAGTTGCAAACTATTTACTGAGGATACAGCCCCAGTAAAAAGAACCATACGGCTGAATTAAGCTCCTCCAAGGAGGAATATGGCTGGAAGCAGCTCAGGTCTCTGCACTGAGCTGTTAAAGCTGAGCTTCCAAGTTTCTAATCAAAAGCTGAAACCAGATGGAAGTAAAATGTGAGGAATAATATGAAAAATATGTTGCAGAGAAGATCAAATGGAAGAAAGAAAATGAAAATGTTCTCAATTGACTGCAGGGTTCCTTCAGAAGCAGCTTTGGAGGAGTCACCTCATTCATGCTACACCTTTTTTTTGTCCCTAGGTGCACCCAGGGGAAGCCAAGTGGAGCCTGTGGAGCTGGGGCTTTGCCACAGTGCCAGCACTGAATAGCTCAGGTTTTCTGTGTAACTAAATCAGATTTAGGAACCTAATGGGTTTTCTGTGATCTCCAAAAGTTCTCCCTGCAGGATGGAGCTGAAAGGACAATAATTGAAGGTGTCTGCTCTGCAGGTAAAATTCTGTTCTCATTTCTTAATTGGAGGCAGTAGGATGACTCTGTGAGGAGCAAGAGTTAAAATGACCTGAAACCTCCTGATCTGAAGATCCAACAGTTCAAGAAAGAGAAGGGAAAATAAATAATGAAATCACCCTGACAAGCAAGATGTGTCCTTATTCAGAGAACAGGAATACCATTCTTTCCTTCTTTGGGGAATACATGAGCAGAAAAATGAACCCAGAGACAATAACATAAGGGTGTTGTCAAAGTATTCCAAAAAATAACTGAGACTTGTGCAGATGCCAAGTCTAACTTTGGCTGATTCTCTTTTTTAGGAATGTTGTAGAGCAATTTTGTGAATTCTATTAATATAACAAGCAAACAGACTTTGGATGCTCTGGATCTACATTGTGGGAAGTAAAGGTGATTTCTTAGAGATTTTCTAGAGGCCAAGAGCCTGTATGCTTTTGAAATATGAACTTAAATGTTATTTATAGATGAAAAGATGGTGAAAAGTTAAGGGAAGGGAAAGAGGGATGCAAGGCCTATGGAATATGCTGATAATGGTACAGGATACATGAAGCCCATGATAAGGGATGAGTACAACAATAAATTCTGTATATTCCAGCCATGGCAGGGAGGATGGAGAGGAGTAGTCTGTCCTTTACCTTCTGTAGCACTTTGCCTCCTGCCACAGCAGCTTTGTTTGAATGTACATTGCTGTGTCCTGCAAAATTCAGATGGGACTGAACTGCTGAGCTCTCTCCACCACTGAAGTGCATTTGTCTTTCAGCTAGGGTTTCCCAGACTCCTGATAACTCTGGTGTGTCCTCAAGTTCCTTGCAGGGCTGACAGTTTGGGTGGTGAGGTGCCATACAGGAGGCTGAAATGTTTGTTTGAATCCTTGCTCATTCCCAGCTCTCTCAGTGTTTTACATTTGTAAAGGAAGAGGCTAAATAGAGGTACAGATACCTTTACAGTAATACCAAAATCCTGTTGAGGTCCTAAAAGGAGCTAGTTTTGACAAGGTTCAGAAAGTTTGAGGGTTTGCTGCTGTTGGCTCAGAGGTCCTCTATTTCTTATCTCTGCTTTTTTCCTATTTTCTTTTCCCACTCTGATAAAATGAACCAAGAACCTTGAAGTTTTCCCCCTCTTTCATGGACCAGATTGTCCCAAAGGCACCCCAATTCCCAGGGTCCCAGGTTGAGAGCAGTGAGCTCAGCTTTGCTCTCTTACTGCTCCAAACCACCCCTCAGCTGGAGCCTGAGCCTCTCTGCAGTGCCAATTAACAGAGGAGCACCATCGTGTTCTGCTGCTTCATCACACTGGGAAAATAAATAAAAGAAATTTCACTCTGACCTCTGGCTTAGAAAGGAAGGCAATTTAAACACTAAGAATAAACATAAAGTGAAGGACATACAGTTGAAGTACTACTAAGTCATTCCTGCATATTCTGTTTATCTTTTGCTGTTGATTGGACTCTGCTTGACAAAGGATCTTCTGTGCCTTCACAGCAAAGATGTGAATGAAAGTAACAGGAATTTAAGAATAACAACAAATTAGTTATTGTAATGTTACCTGTCATCAGTGGCAGACAAGAAGCTGTCTCCAGATGATTTCAATTTCACACATCTTCTGTCTTCTAAACAGCTTTAGGTAATATTCCAGCAATCAAAGAGGGTAAGAAAAGCTGAATAACGGTGTCACCTGAGTCAGGAAATCTATTCCTAAGCATGCTGTCACAATATGACTGCAGGAATGCAGGTTAAATGAACTTCTAACAATGTGTGTGTCAGATTTACAGACATAATTCACCATTTCTGTGTTGTGTGGATGTGTGCACATGATAACTGCTACTCAGAGCAATCCGCTGGAGGAGTGAGGAGCAAAAATTGATAAAACTCACTCAAAGGGGCTAAAAAGGCAAAGCTATGTAGGTTGCACAATCTTCATTCAAAGGGAAGGCAAAGGCAGAAATGCCTTTGAGAGGAGAAATGTTTTGAATGAGAATCATTACAACTCCACTGCCTGGAGTGGAATCTGCAAGCTGAACGAGTCCAAACAACTCTCATAGAAGAAGAAAGGGGAAACCAGTAGGAAGGAGGAAAAAAAAGCCCCAAGCACCTGTTAGGAAATGTTGCTCCAAATGAGTTGATGAGAAGAAATGAGTAGGGGCTTAAGTTTTTAAGGCCTCAGAGGCTGGTTAAGCTCTGCCTGGTGCAGCACAGTGGAGGTGCTAAGACCATTTTCCTGCTTCCAATTTCATGCTGCATTTGCACTTTGCAGCTGTCAGTCCTGATGTGCTTATCTCTCCTGCTGGATCACTGAATGAGGAGTAGTCTTTAGCTAAATATTTCCTAAAGACTTCCTGAAATCTAACGGGTCAGGAGAGAGTGTTTGAAGAGAGGGTTGAGTAATACCTTCCTTTTCTGATCTCCCTGTGGACCTCCTTCCTTTTTCTGGTTTCCATTTCATGACAGTTGAGAAGTACAGAGCTGAACCAAATGGTTGGTGTTAGAGGTCACAGAATCCCAGAGTGGTTCGGGTTGAGAGGGACCTTAAAGCTCATCCAGCTCCAACCCCAACACCTTCCACTATCCCAGGTTGCTCCAACCTGGCCTTGGACACTTCCAGGGATGGGGCAGCCACAGCTTCTCAGGGAAATCCAATCCAGGGCCTCACCATCCTCACAGGGTGGAAGATGAACGTGGCTGCACATCTGCTGGATGCTCCATTTTTTTTCCTCCCTGTGAACAGACAAAACCCTCCAGGGCTCACCCACAGCAGGCCATTTCTCCAGGCCTGGCTGTAACCTTGCCTTCTGTCCTAGGCAAACCACAGACACATCTCTCAGAAGTGTTCTCTGGTGCAGGACTTTGTCTAAACATTTTCCCACTGGATCTAATCCAGTCTGGGATCTCAACTGTCGTGAGAATGCAGCAAATCATTCTGGGAAGTATCTAATTTTGCCCCTATTGGTCAAAGCAATGTTTATGCACAGCCAGAGCCACATGACGGAGGAGAGGGTACTCTTGAACCCTGTTAGTAATGAGTACTAAAAAAATACCAGAGCTCCCAAGTTTTTGTATGAGTAAATGGCAAAACTACTGTTTCCTAGTCTGAACAACCTCTGATTTGAACATCACTGGAAAAAAGCCAGGAAAGCAACTGGAGTCAGCCCAGAAACATTTTTTATCCTTGTAGCTGCTTTATTTAATCAAACAAACAAACAAAACCCCTCAATAAACCAAGAAAAAAAGCCCTTTCAAAAATGTACTTTTTCTTTGAAAGAGAATTTTAGGGCTTTATAGTGATGTTTGAGATGTGATACCTACATGGAGACTGCCAGGGAAATGTGAAACATAAAATAAATGCCATAAGTGCATGTGGGTTTGCTCATTTTCAGTCCTGCCTCAGATAAAGAAATAATTGAATAAATAAAACACTGTTCAGTTCCTCTATAGGAACTTCCTCACATCTCCAAGGTGTCTGGAAAGGCCCAGCCTTGCAGAAAGGTCTCTTTAGCCATTTTGCAGTGGAGGGATTGCAGAGCTCTCACACATCCGGGGCAAATGGCCAAGAAATGGAATATTTCCATGGGTTGCTCTGAACCCTCTGCAGGTCGGGTTTACCTCCAGCTCTAACTGATGCTTGAGTTGAAAAACAGAGCATTTAATACACACCTGAGGGAAAGAGCTGAGGCAGCTGGATGGCAGGGGCTGTGGCAGGGAGGAGAGAAGCATGCTGGCAGGAGCACTGGGGCTGTTGCAGCCTGTTGTGCAGGAGCTCTGCAGGGTAAAATGTGTTTGTTCCCCCATCAGAATCAACTAAAACTGGCCAGGGTGCTCATGCCTCCAGCTGCCATTTCACTTCAGGCTATTGACAGAGAAGATCCTCTGGGGAAGGAATAAAAACTGGTTTGAAGGTTCAGACTGATGGAACACCCACCCTGTGCATGGTCATCTGCTTGGGGGGGAAGTCACAGCATCTTCTGGGTGACAATTTGAGAAACAAACAGGCAGCAAAATGGGAAATGAAGGTGTATGGCATGAGATGCAAAGCAGGCAAGTATTGTGAAAAGCAGGAAAAATAGAATTAGAGCTGCTGCTGTGGAAGAGCATTTTAAAAATAATATTAATAAGCGAGATCCTGAGCACAAAAAAAAAAAAAACTGTGAAAGTAAAAGGGAAATAAGAATGGGATGGAGATAATTGGCTAAATCAAAACAGAAACTGGGCAATGCTGAGAAAGTGACAGTGTGAAATGTTTGTTGAATCATCCCTGATGCTCAAACACGAGATCCTGTTACAACTGGTTAACACAAACCCAGGGCTGGCTGATGGGTGGGAAGATAAGTGCTGTATACTCTGTCTGAAGAATGATGGGTTGTTATGAACATTAGGAATAAACTATTACCATCAACATCATTATTCAGCCCTGCGCTGAAGGAGCCAGAGCAGATCCAGTTTGCAAAAATCTCATTTATTAATTTGATTCTCCCTGTTTGCCCTCACATGGCTTTGATGTTCCGAGGTTGGTGTTTAAGCCTTGCTGCAGATGACAGCAGTATTGGGAGTTATTAATCACCAAATGAATCATCTGTTCACTCACATTAGACAATGTCTAAGCAGTTTGATAAAACTGAAGGTGATCTGAGTTTAGGGAAGATGAGATAAATAATTTTATTTTTTCAATTTGCCCCAAATCCATTATAGATAAGATAATCTGTATCTTAACTTCTCCAAATAAATGTCAGGTTATTTTTAAACCAATCAGAAAATTAGGACCTGTAGTATCTTCAATACATTGAATATACAATTCAATACATGAAATAGAAGCAATTCAATACATGAAATAGAAGCAATTCAGTATTTCAAGTGCAAATTTGAAGGGAGTTTTTAGGTTGGTTATATTTGAGCTGCTGGGGACCACATCTTTCAATTTCAGAAAGAAAAATCTCATGATGTAACTTAATTGGATGGTTTTAATCTGACAAAGAGTAGGTTTAGATCAGATGCTAGGGAGAAATTCTTCCCTCTGAGGGTGGTGAGGGGCTGGAATGGATTTTCCAGAGAAGCTGTGGCTGCCCCTGGATCCCTGGAAGTGTCCAAGGCCAGGCTGGACAGGACTTGGAGCAACCTGGGATAGTGGAAGGTGTCCCTGCCATGGCAGGGGGTGGAATAGGATGAGCCTTAAGGTCCTTCCAACTCAAACTATTCCATGGTTCTGTGACTGTATGAAAATGGAGCATTTGTCAGCAGTGCTGAGCTGATACAGAATCTGCACCTCCTGGAATGTGTGGCCTTAATTTTCCCAGTTCCACTCTCCTGCCTGTGCTGGCTGTGGAAATTACAATCAGACTAACTGATTCCACTCGGGACCAGCAAAAAGCCTTTAACTTTCCCCAGAGCTTTATTGCCACAGTTCTCCTGGCTCTGAGTGTTCTCTTACTGCAGCTGCATGAAAACTCCAACAGAAGGTTGTAGAGAGCAAGTCAACCAAATGTTTATTATTTTTTCTCTTTCCTATGTCAGCAATTAGTCACTAATTGTATCAATCCCATCAATGCATAATGAGCTGCATTCTGTGGAGGTCACTGCACTGACGTGGCCAGGGTGGAGCAAGGAGATGTTGTCTGTCATACGTGGCTGTTCTGCATCATCTCATGGCCCTGTGGCAAAAGGTTTTCCTGCAGCTCAGTGACACAGTTGTGTGGCAATGCTAACCCTGTAGCTGGCAGAGGACTGCAGGATCTGCCTGCTGGTGGCGGCTGGTGCTGCCTGGCTGCTCTGGCTTCTCTGGGCTCACAGCTCACTGCAGTCACACAGCTCAGAAGTTGTTTGCTTCAGCCTAACAATAACCCTGGCCGAGTTTGTTGTCTTTGGCTTCAGGGATCTGCTTTGGGAGTGCACTTTGAAAGGGAACTTCAAGAACTCTTGACTCTCTAGAACGAGAGAACTGGGCTTCCATCATTGCCCAGTAAACAGTCCCGGTTTAGAACAGCACTTTCCCATTAGATACTGCTTTTCCTGTGCTACTAATTATCTAAATTTATAGACATGATTCCAAAATCTGTCTCCTTGTCTATTGTGATTTATAGTCTTAGGAAGTTAATGGAGGACAAGGGACTTTTCACACAATTTGCATTCTGGTCACCTTCACTTCTTCATTTTAGCTCATTACAGCTGTTCCAATTCAGAATATTTTAAACAAAGCCTCTAGTTTTGCTGTTTGCTAAACAATATTTGTGGCTAAAAATTCTTATAATTGTTGTCAGTGACGTAAAAGCTCTTGAAAAATTGGTGCAAAATCTGTCTACTTTGTTTTTTACTACCTTAACAGGAGAATGTTCTTCATGGCTTTCTGAAAAGTATTCTGAACCTTGTGTGAGAAAACAGAATAAAAACTCATTGTTTACATTTATAGGTTTGATATAGTGGACATTGTCTGGCAAACTGAACACACTCTTTTGTTATTTCCCTGTTGAGCAGCTCCTTCCTATGTCCAGCATGTTCCACCCCAATAAAAATGTCATCTCAGGGTGTCTAAAGGCTTGGAATGCTCATGTTTTCAGAAATTTGGGTTCCAGTCTCTGTGAAGAGCCTAGAACCAAAGCAGTCCTTTGCAGCTGGCGACATGAACACTTTTCCCTTCCCTTTTCTTACTGTGCATCATCAATCCAAAAAGAAAACAAACAGAACTCAAATGTTACTGCAACAGATCAAACTGAATTCTGGAATGAATGCTCAGTTTAGCTCCTAAATCAGACAAGCCCTGTTCTAATTAGAACCTGTAATAAAAGGCTTGTTATTTATTGCTTAATAGAGCTGTCACCGGGGAGTTGGGGTTGTGCACACTCCTTCCTTCCTGCCACAGCTAAACTTGTTCTCAGAGTTGGAACTCCTTGCAGTAGAATTGGAATGTAACCAAATCCAATGATTCAAGAGGAAAAAGGGAAACGGAACAAAATCCCCAGAGGATACATCTGATCAGTAACAACAGCAGATGTGTTTTGCACAGAGGTGCCACGAGCATCTGTGTTCATCTGAGGCTAAAGGTGTTACCTGGGCTGAGGTTATTGCAGAGCTCCCAGCTGGGTGAGTCACCCCGCACTGATCACGGTCGGATCACAACCCCGAGGGCAAGATCTTGCTAAATGCCTGACAGGGACCACTGTGTGCGCTGGATTATGGAAATAGAGGCAACGATAAAAAAAGAGGCAGTCCATGAGTCAGTGCACTCAGTACAGGCTTGCCTTTTCCAGGCAGAAGGAGCCTCCGCGCAGGCACCCAAGCTGAGCACCACTGCTGTGGTTTGTGCTGGAGCTGGCTGGCAATATTCTATTTAAAAGCCATGTGTGCCTAAGCAATGCTTCAAAAGAAAAAGCCATTTGCATTTAAAGCAGAAATCTGTTTTACTGATTTAAACAGGAGCAATTTCGAGTTGTTAGTAGCTTTTTTTTCTTTTGGTGTAAAGCGAGAAAAATTTGGCCTCCAGAACAGTCGGTCAGAAACACAACAGAAGAACCTCTTACTCCATCCCAGCCACTTTATTTGTCAGACTGTTGAAGTAAAACCAGTCATTGCAGGCACAGTTATCACTGGGAGGATAAGGACTAAATATTTTGTCTGGTAATTTGAGGCCAGTGCCTGGAATCTTCTGTAAAACTGGGCACATAGCAAAGAGGAGATCCTCTTTAACACCAACCAAACCAAAGAACATCCATTTTTCTAACGAGATATTGGCCCTGTCACGATTCCCTTCTGCTGTCTAAAACCAATAGATGCTGTCTCCTGGTCAGGTTAGAAGCTGGATAGTTCTGTCTTGTGTTTTCTTAATTTCAGCCCTGTGCCCAGAAGTTCTGCTGGACCGTTTAAGTGTTAAACTGCTGCATAGTGGTTATTCCATATTTTGTTCTGCTTTGGGCTGCATTCAGTGTTCCTCAGATTTTGCTAATTCCTTTTCACGTCCTAAAGCAGCTTGGTTGAAGGATGATACTGAAGTGTCAATGTGCAATCCTTGATGGTTTTACTGACCAAGGGATTCAGGGTTGCCTGTCAGGTTCATTGATTTGTATCAGGCTGGAGATGCCATTTCAGAACATTGTAGGCACAGAGACACAACTTCTCCAGAGCAGAGAACTCCTCAGGAAAAACCGACTGAGAAAAGTGAAAACGCAACACACAGTGATTCCAAACCCTGCAAGTAAATTCTCCGAGTGGTTGTAATTGCTCTCATGAAAGGTGTTGCTTACTAAGGAAGAGCTGGTAAGGGTGTGGCTGCTCTTTAATCGTGTTTGAACAAGGGATTAGAGTGGAGCAGCAGTGTCATGTTAGGGATGAAAGGAACTGGGAGAAAGCACGACTGTTATGTAAACCATCTCTTCTCTGTCAATGTCAACATGTCCTGTCTGTATTGCAGCTGAAGTGCAAATAATCACCCAGGCCCGACGCGGTGCAGCCTGGTTGCAGGTGTAGGCGTTGGAATGGCTTTGTGGCATTCCAGGCTCTTGGCATCCACTCGGCAGCGGCAATGACTGAGCAACCTGGGAGCTTTCACACGTGTTGTTGCCACCTCCCGCACCCCCCTCAAAAAATGCCCCACCAAACTAATAACAGCAGTGATGAGAGGATGAGTCCCATGCTGGGGGATGGAAACTGATTATGATCCATCTCTCTAGAGATTGATCTGTTTTCCTCCAGGCGAAAGTTAACCTTCACTCCTGAGTCAGACCCGCTGAGCAGGAGTGAAATTGTGGGTGTCAGGCGTGTGGCATTAGGCCAAAGGTGAAACCAAATTGATCTGATTTACTTTTGAAATATAAGGACCTTGCTTTTCTTTCCTTGGAGTCTAAAGAGAATTTCAAATTCTTGTAATAGTGACTGTGCAATTCTTCCAGTAAAACTGCTTCATAGCAGTCACTCGAGTTGATCTTATTTTAGATGAAGTAGCTTTCCTTTTGCTTACCCATAATTGTGTTCAGTCCTTATATTTAGAAGTAGGGCTTGAAGAAATGCAGGCACTTCATCTTTAGGGAAGCAGTTGGTTATCATGCTTATATATATATAATTAAAACTGGTAGACTTCTTAAATAGTCAGAAGAGAGTTCAGCACATAGTGAGTAGCATTTGTTTCCAAAGCAGTGGAAAAGCTGTGGGTACCAGAGGCACTCTTGGGAAATGCAGAGTGCTGTGAGCAAGCAGTTAATGTTGAATAAAGTTGGTCTGTAGAGATCCTTCCTCACAGGTTTGTCACTTCTTGTCACCTTCCACAAAAAGCTGAACAGGGCAACAGGTCCATTCTCCATGCTGAACTCCAGTCTTGCCTCATCATACAGATTCTAATGCAGCTATCACAAATGAAGTAACTTATCCCAGGATGGATGGTCCTGTTACTCCTTGGATACAGGACAACCAAAGCAGAAGAAGCTGATTTTGGTGCCTTTGGCAGCATTTTGGCAGCATGAGTTGAGCTGTGATGTCACCTGGCCCTTCAGTCCCTCACCCTTTCTCTGGCAGTTGTGGGTGAGGTTTAATCACCCGAGATCTTGCTCAGAACCCAGCAAGTTCTTGCAGAGCAGTTGAATCCTGAAATGGTTTTCTTCTTTTAAAATCACATCAACAAACAGATTTCCCCCTCTGCTCTGCTGTGTGACCTCTTGGTGTGATCTGTAATTGCCATCAGTCTGTGGAACAAATGGCAGCTCCCAAGATTCCTTAATGATCATGGAATCCCAGACTGGTTTGGGCTGGAAGGAACCTTTAGGATAATTTTGTTCCACCCCTGCCATGGGCAGGATCACCTTCCACTGTCCCAGGTTGCTCCAAGCCCTGTCCAACCTGGCCTTGGACACTTCCAGGGATCCAGGGGCAGCCACAGCTTCTCTGGGCACTCTGTGCCAGGGCCTGCCCACCCTCACAGGGAGGAATTCCTTCCCAATGTTCCATTTGAATCTACCTCCCTTCAGTTTAAAGCCATTCCCCCTTGTCCTATCACCAAGTGTCCTTACCAAAAGTCCCTCTCCACCTTCCTGAGGAAGAAAGGCATCACTTTCAGGGCTTTTGAAGAAATGCCAAGTCTTACACATGTTTGGAATTACCAAAGGCCTTCAGAAGACACTTTCAATTGCAAGTCTCTTATGTCAGTGGTAAAATAACGTCAGAGTCCATAAACCTGGGAGTCCTGAATGAGCAGCAGCTCCATTTTTCTGCAGTCCCATTGTGTCAGCTCTGGAAAACAGTTCTACAGCAATTTGTTACTGTGCTCCATGGCTTTAAATATGGAATTGGAGCATACCCTGCTCCAATTCCATATTTTTCCCTTTGCTTCAGAACATGGTGTGTCCCTGATGTCCCTCCATCCCTCCTGTGAGGATGATAGGGAGGTGACTGTCCCTGCTCCTGTGTTCTGCTGCTGTGTCAGGGCACCTGGACCCTCTGTGATTGCACTCAAAGCACCCTGAGCCTTCCTTGTCTCCCCCTGCTCCAGAGCAAGTCGTTATTTGGAGGATCAGGACAGTCAGGAGTCTGTCTTCTCCTCGACCTTTCAGATAAGTGATTATTCACGAAAATATTGCAAATACATTGTTCTGGAGAGAGCCAAACATTCTCACTGGGACATTGCTGCCCCATATCATAAAAACTTATCAGAGAGGGGTGAAAAGCACCACAGCAGTGAAGGTCAGGAGTGGTGTCTGTGCCTTCCACGTCACCCAGACTGGCACTGCCCCACCAGGAAGCACCTCTTGCCTGGGCTGGGTTAATCCCACTAGCACTGCTCTACCCCAGCACGTTTTCTCTGGAGATTTGCTGCTCTGCTGTGCTGCTTACGTGGAGACAGCAAACGTCAGCTCTGCTTTTTGCATTAAAGCGAGAACCGTGCGGGAGGGAAGGCGAGGGTGGCTGTGCCCTCTAGGATTTGGAAGGGACCACGCTGCAAAACCTTGATGGTATTTGTTTTGAAACAGTTTCTGCAATGGAGAACAGC
This sequence comes from Entomyzon cyanotis, assembly GCA_024500445.1. Taxonomy (NCBI): domain Eukaryota; kingdom Metazoa; phylum Chordata; class Aves; order Passeriformes; family Meliphagidae; genus Entomyzon; species Entomyzon cyanotis. The sequence goes on along the minus strand of JAKEPQ010000908.1, from coordinate 2,397,193 downwards.
TGCTCTTCCAAGGGAAACAACGAGAGGATCTGCAGCTTTTGGAGTGTGCAGTGAAACGCCCAGCACAGGCCTGGGGCTCCGCTGGGTTTTTCTGGAGGTCGATGTCCCCAACACGCAGAAATTTTGAGCACAGGGTTATTTTGGGTCCTTGCTAAAACACAGCCTCAGTGGTTTCTTTTAATTTTTTTTTAATATTTATTTTTTGATTTTATTCTGTCATGCATGAAAAGACTTGCTCGTATGGCAGGTCCCCATTACCAGAATACTGGCTTGAGAAAATGATCAAATTTGGGTTATAAGGCATGTGAACTTTTTTATTTTATAAGACTATATTGACATTTGTAATCCCATAACTCTAATATAGCTCTGAAGTAATGAGCTGTAAAATACCATTTTAACACAAAAATGCACACTTTGAGATTCTACTCTTGTGCAGACAAACATTCCGAAATAATTCAGAATGGATTATTATTGCAATGAAAATAGTTTGGCAATTTTAAAATACGGACTAAAGGTCTTGCTTAGAAATTGATCTGGCAGCAATGAGGAGCTAGTGTTTCTACCAGGACTTCAGGACTAAGATGATTAATTATATATTATTAATACCTGAATGGATAATTAGTAACCCTGGGAGCAAGTTTAGAAAATTTTTTTTGGTCTCTTGGTTGGACAAAAAAATTTGGACCAAAAAATTGCAATTTAAAATAAACCTACAATAAACTGGCAGGTTTTCTGAGGTAAATTTTGTTGTGGAAGAGAGGAATATGTGCAAAAACTGTGTGGAAAATATTTCTCTTTGCACAAAGCTTGTTCAATGGCCCTGTGAACACTTCAGAGCTGCAGAGGTGAATGAGACTAAACCAAACACATATTTTCAAGAGCCCTGCCATTAAATAACTTACAAAACACCAAAGGTTTCCAAAAGAGTTTAATAAATAATGAGGTTCTTTCTGTACTGTATAAACTATAAATATACCATGCAGTCCTTTATAACTTAAAATAATTTACAGGCTGAGGTAGGGGGGTCGGAGGGTGCCAGGCAGGCTCAGGGCCGCGCCGCCTTCCTGCTGAGCACGCAGACACAGGCGGTGTCGATGCGGATGAACCTCCAGGCCGCCTGCTTGCCCTCCATGGTCAGGGCCTTGACGAAGGTGTGGGTGGTGGTGCAGTACGAGTTCCAGTGCTTGGCGTCGATGCCGCGGCACCCGCCTGACACCGGCTTGGGGTCCCTGCACTTGGTCTCGAAAAAGTACTGCTTGAAGACGTTGTTGTTGATGTTGACCTCGCCCAGCACCGTCACCTCCTTGCCCTTGATGTCGGTGGCCGTGGTTTTGTCCCCGACCCACATGCTGACGCTGTCGCACACCGAGAACTCCCCGCGGTGCAGCACGGGGTGAGTGCTCCTCCTGCTCCTGGCAGTCCTGTTGAGAGCCCCCGTGCTGCTGAGAAATCCCAAATTCCGCCCCTGCCCGGCCACCGGCGGGGGCTGCGTGCTGAACAGCACCCGGGGCGACCGGAAACGCCGCTTCCTAAAAATTTTGGGGTCCAGGGTGATGTTTACGGCTTCTCTCCTGCCGAGGCTCCACGCGGCGTGGCCGTGGGATGTCTGCAGAGCTGCCTGGGCAAGCTGGGGTCGGTGGCTCTGGGTATTGAGCAGGGAGTGTTCTGCAGGATACTCCAGTGGAGCATCGTCCTCTGCCTTGGGAGCTGCCTGTGTGCCGATCAAAAAAGCTACAGTCAGAGTGTAGAACAGCATGGGCATTACGTTATGACCTAGAACGAGAGAGAAAGGCACTGTTACTGCGAGCCAGGCGGGCACGAACCGCTGCCGTTCTGGCCATAAATTTATCAGATACCAGGGATCGTACGGATTTCATCAGGTACTCATGTGGCTGCCAGATGTTGTTCTTCCGGAAGAGCTCATTCAGACAGCATAAATGTTCTTAATAAAGCGAGAACATTAGAAAATAATAGCAAGATTATTATTAATTCCTCTGGTATTTGTTGTTAGAGCACTGTTTATGAAGCACTTGTTTGGTGTTATTAATGTGGAGACCATATGGCGACAGCATGTTCCCAGGAGTCAGATCTCTAGTGAGTTTTGCAGCAACCTTTTTGGCCAGGCCTGGTCTCTTGGCTGCAGAGGAGCGAAAGTAGGAGCAATCCCTTGGCTAAAACAGCTGTCCATTCCCTGAATGGGTCTGCAGAGGTGTCCTTGTGGCCGTGGTAGGGCCACCAAGCCGGCACCTCGTGCCATTGTCACTCACCTGCCACATGGCCAGGCCCCACCTGGCTGGCTCAGCAGCCTCCAGCAGCTATCCCAGCTGCCCTTTCAGGACACACCACATCACTGACCCAGGGCAGATGAAGCCCAGGCTCCTTCCTCAAAGAGGTGTCTGTGTCACAAGGGCAGGTGGGATTTTTCCACATTCAAGGGCAAATGTGGGAGCGCTGTGGGTGCTGAGGTACCTCTGTATTGGCGTCTTTACATACAGCAAAGCTAAAGCCATTGTGGCCAAAGTACTGGGAATTCTGGACAGGGAAACACCTGGGTTTTTCTAGAATGCCACGAGCAAGAGCTCCCCAAAAGTCCCTGCAGAGCAGATGCAGTGCCAGTGCTGGTCCTCCTTCGATGCAGAGGATATGCACATCTATTTGGGCATGGAAAAGTGCAAGCCAAATATCTAAACCTTTGTTAAGACCCATTTCATGCTGGAAGAGCAGCAGCAGTAATACCTCGTTGGGCAACTACCCTGACCTGACTAATTCAGCCACATGTTGGGAATGAGAGACATTAAAAAATGCTCAGGAACTGCAGTGAAGGACAGACATTGTATTTCCTCTGTAAAGACTTAATAAGCAGAGACAGGGTATAAACAGAAAAGCCCAGCTGAGGCTCCTCCCCGTCTCTTTGCCTTGTTTTCCTGACATGTCTCAGCTGGCCCTGAGCTCTGCTGTGGCTGGCCAGCAGGCAGGGAGCCCCAAAGCCACTGGACAAACAGGGTTTTGTAGCAGAGGAATCAGCCTCTGCAGTTCCACTGTGATTTCCCAGCATGTCTTAATGTTTTTTCTGGGTGTGGGTCAATTATGGTTGCAGTTCCCCCTCTCTGTGGAGCTTTCTCAGACTGGAATCCCAAGCAACACTAAAGGACTCAACCAGGGTGCTCTGCCAGAGCATAATCCTGTGGAAAATGCAGAACAAGCCTAAGATGTCCCATAGGATCTCGTGTGTGTTATCTCGGACAGGAGCTGAAATGACATAAACAGCAGGGTTTGTGCAGGGCTGAGCAAACATTTAGGAACAGCTGGAGATGCCAAATGAAGGTAGTGACTGGGGAGGGTGGAGAAGCAGAATCTGCATGGAGGGGAGGAACAAAGAGAAAGGCCATGTGAGCACTTGTCTGTGCAACAGTTGGGCTGGAGGAGCTGGGGACAAAATGATGACGAGGAGAGTCAAATCTTTGTCACAGAGCAAATCCTTACTGTTCCAAAGCCACTTTAATTTGCTTAGAGCAAGGCTGAGGGTTGCTGCTTTCCCACGTGCTGCTTGTGCTGGAGCACTCGTCATGCTCTGTATAAGGAAACAGAGCTGGGTGTAGCTCAGAGCTTGGCTGTGCAGCATCCAGAGAGTAACCCCTTGTTCTACAACCAAATTAAAGTCAGATGGTTCATTACATCTCTCAAGAGTTAGCTTTCCCGACAGAAATGTTAATGGAAAAGGTTTGCAGAACAAAATCCAGGCACAATTTAGCCATGCCAATGCAGCTTCAACCTATTGTGTTTATGCATAAACCCCTTTTTTTATTATTTCCTTCTATAGGAAAGAGATGCGGCAATGTCAGCAAAGAATTGGTTCTGGTTTTGTGCTGTGCAAGATTTGCTGCTCTAAAATGCAGCTACATTTAGGTAAAAGTAAACCCTTTTCTGGGTTTCTTGTGTTGCACGTGCTGAGATTTTTGCTTTAAAACCATTAACACAAAAGCAGAAAGACCTTGCCTGCTTGCCTTTTTTCTTTAATTGCCTTGTGGTTCCTCTCCTTGAGGTAAATCAGTCTGTGGAGTGTGGCCCAAACACAGACAGAAGGTATTTGGGACATGTGGTGGCTTTTCTCAAGATTCAAAATCGAATCTGTTTATCAATTATTGAGTTAGTGGAGAATAGAAACTGACACATTAAAAAAGTGAATGAGGGCAACACAAGCAAGAGAAGTTAACATTTAAAGAATAGATATGCCTTGGGCTGTGAGGGTTGTGAACTCTTTTGCTGGCACATAGAGGTATTTTACAGGCTATTTTGCGGAGTTTGGGGTGGCCCTGCCCAGGACAGGGCTTTGGAAGAAGATGAGCTTTAAGGTCCCTTCCAACCCAAACCATTTTGGGATTCTGTGATTCTCTGAGCTTTGTCACATAATTAGTAATCAGACCTTTCCGGTGCTTTCTAGAGGTGTTCACAGGGGATGCCACATGCAGCCACCTGACCTTGCAGCTGCCTGCTCCAGTGCTAGTGGTTCTGATGGGAACACTGGCCCCAAAGATTAATGCCAAAATTACACCACCTGGACTAAACCCCAATTCTGTGCTGGTCAAGTGTTGTTTAAGCCTTTTCTCTGGCGTGAGCCCCAGGGGCAGTGAGAGCTGTGCTTACCTCTGAGCAGACTGCACAAAGAACTGCTCCCCCAGCAATTCCTTATTTCATCCAGAGCTGAGCCGGGCTGGGCTGCACCTTGCCATGGGGCCCTGCTGAGCCTGCCAGCTGCGTGTGCCGTGGGTCACTAGGAGCAGAAGGGTTGGGGTCAATCATTAGCCAGCAAAGCAGGGTTTTCAGCACCATTCCCCCCTTGGCTCTCTGAGCTGGGCCTTTTCCCTGTCTTGTTTAAAGCAGTTCCAGACTTTGCCCAGCAGCACTTTTGTAAGACAGGGCTGCCTTTACTCAGCACCTCTACCACACTGTGGTTATCAATCCTCTGCTTCCCAACCCTCTCAGGCACCTTCCAGGCTCACCAAACCCAGGGCTGATGCTCTGTGGGGCAGCAATACCTGATGGCACTGCACAGCAGCCAGGGACAAAGCAGGGCTCACAGCCCCAGCATCTGTTCTGGGAAGCAATTCTGGTTACAATTAAATTCAGGAGGTGAAGCACAGATTACCATTTATTGGCAGACCAATAAATGGCTGATTGGACTGTGGCTGATATTTGAGAAGAATTGAAGAACCAAACTTGCAGGCACATAAAAGCACATATTTAGATGTTAGTTGTGCTGCTACTGTCAGGTCAGCAGTTACTCCAGTCTTAATTACTACACTGTGAAGGGTCCTGTAGACCCCATTATTTTTTTCACCAATTAAATCCAGCACACTGGCGGATGTGTAACTTTCAGCAAAACACATTTCTGATTGTAAACTCACAGCGCTGACAGGGATAGAAATAGTATTTTATTAATCTTACTATTCAATAGCTTATCTGTTCCATTTCATAAGGTAAATGGGGGCTGTATGAGGTAAATGGGGGTTGTATAAGGTACTCCTGTACTGCGAAAATCCTGCTGCATTCAGGCTGAAGTGCACTGGGGAGATGTTCTCCTTCTTTAAGGAGAACATGCTGCTAATGCCAAAGCATGCACTGGACTCACTTTCCACCTGCAGAGTGTCTGTCCTCAGCAGCACTGCCTGCCAGCAACAGCAGCCACTGGGTTTGGCTCTCAGCAACACCCCAGCACAAGTTACTTGATGTCTAAACCTCCAACTGAAACCTTCCCAGCCTGTTTCCATCGGAGCAGGGCACAGGAGTCACCCTGTTACGTGCTCGTTGTGCAACACTTGCACAGCGGTTTGGCCACCCTGGCTGTGTCTGGGGCTGTGGCTCAGGTTCCCCCTGGGTGTTGCAGTGTTTAGGGGCTGAGCTGGTTCCACTCAGTGTGTCAGAAAGGTCACTCAGAGTGCCAGAATCCAAAGCTTCATGCTACAGATGGAGTATGCTGTATTTTTGCAGGAATGTGCTAGTGAAGTAATAACCCTTTCAGTGAACTCTGGAGAGTTGAGTACCAGTAATGATAGAGCTATAATGTGCTGGCCACTGCCAAAAATAATCCAACAACTTTTCCAACTGTTCTGCCACCCTAAGAAAACACTGTTGCAGTTCCAACTGGCTGGTTTTTAACCACAAAAGCGTTTATTTTCAGCAGGACTTTTTTTTTTTTTTTTTTTTTTTTTTTTTAAGTTATTTTACTGTCTTTCCCGGATTCCTGGCTGCGGTGGAATCCAGTAAATGATGCGGTGTTATTCAGCATCCGTAGACTATTCCTCTGTTCCACCACTCCCAGACTTTCATGAAATATCGTACTGAAATGAGTCTTTCTTCAGGATTTACACACATACAGTATGATAGACCTGTGGGTAAGAAAATCTCACTTCAATCTTATTTCTTGATCTCAACACATGTAGAGTAGAATTATAAAATCCCAGATTGGTTTGGGCACAGGTTGCCCAGAGAAGCTGTGGCTGCCCCTGGATCCCTGGAATGTCCAAGGCCAGGCTGGAGCAGTCTGGGACAGTGAAAGGTGTCCCTGCCCATGGCAGGATTGGCACTGGATGAGCTTTAAAGTCTCTTTCCAACCCAAACCATTCTGGGATTCCATGATTCTGGAGAGAGGAGGAATGGATCACATCAGAAATTGAGTGGTTCTGTGTCTTGTAAAGCTCTTTGCTTGCAGGACCTGTAAGTGCAGCAAGTGCCAAACCAAACAAGTTTAGGGAATTCCCTTTTTATTAAAGTTACCCACAGAATCTGAGGAAAGATGGACAAACAGGGAATGTTGCCTGGAAAATTATTAGGAATGAAAATTTAATAAATTTACTAAATTAATCGCTTCCAATGAGAACAGCAGTCAGTGCAGCCTTCTCACTGCACATTGACCTCATCCAATTAAAGTAGCTCCTACACAGAGAAAAGATAAATTAATGCTCATTTGGCTCTGTCAAAAAGGGCAAGTAAATTATTTTCTAAATAAAAATAAACATAGGCAATAAACATAAGCGTAGAATGTTGTAATCTAAGGCACGATACAAGTTGGAATGTTGTTTTCTGTCATTCTTGAAGTTGTTGGCGTGTTTTAGGGATGTGCAAAAAATAAACAGAACTGCTTGGCTGTCAGTGCAGCAAGTGGGATCATGGAGGTCACCAAAATAAGTAACAAGCAGTGAATTAATTTTGTTTCACTGCTTCTGGTAGTGAGAGAGAAATGAGGGAGGCAGTTGCTGCTGAAGTTGCTGCTGAAGAGAAGGTGTCCCTGGCACATCTCTCACAGAAACAGTTTAACAGGTATAGGAGTTATATGAATTAAAACTTAGCAGTAGCAATTCAGGGAAAAGATTTCTGAGCCCTGGGAGGCCTTGAAGGGAATCCTGAAGCCATAATGACTAAGAGCAGTGTCAGAGGCACAGCTTTCCCTTGATCTTAGCTGATGAGCAAGGAAATGGGAATTTCTAATGGACTCAACAATTCATTCCTCCATTATATCTGCAGTGACTCAGCCCATAAATAAGAGGTTTATGGGTGCTGGAGAGCCAGCTGGAAGCTACCTGTGTCTCATACACTTCCTTTTTTTTTTTTTATTTTCCCCAAATGCCTCCAGCACTGAAACGTTCCTTTGAGGATTTCTAGGGAGAGCAGTAGACTGAGAAAAATGCTGCCCTGCAGCATGAGCATCATCATGGCACTGTGCTGCTCCTCGTCATCACAGGATGTGCACCCAGGGCTGCCTGCAGAGCTCTGAGTCACCTTTGGCCCAGGTAAAGATAATGACAGGGGTGCTTCATCAGCCATTAAGCTTTTGTTAATTTGGGGCTCTTAATGAGTCTCGACCCACCCCTGCAAGTGCTCAAGGCCAGGCTGGACAGGTTTGGAGCAATAGTGGAATATTCTCTGCCCATGGCAGGGGGGCAGTCAGATGGTCCTTGAGCTCCTTTCCAACCCAAACCATTCTAGGATTCTGCAGGGTGGGGATTCACCATTTTCAAAGTCTGTGACACTTTGGAAAACACTTCTTAAGGTTTATTTTATATTTATTGGGGCGTAAGTAATAGAAATGGCCTATTTGCAAGGGGCTAATTTTATCCCTGCTATCCTCCTGAACCAGTACATCAATATTCACTTGCTGGTGTCTCTGTAGAGAAGTTCAAGGAGAGGAAAAGAAGTGTATTTCACATCACCTTCACTGACACCCCATTCCCTCAGAGCTTTTGGTGCTGAGTGAAGCTACCTGCTGGGACAGATCCAGCCTGGAGCCACAGCTGGAGGTTTCCTACAGCAGGTGACAGGTCTGGTGACATGGGACAGCAGAGCTCACCTTTAGAAGGCTCCGTTTAAAACTCCTGAGTGGTGAAACAAAACCAAAACTTCTAAGAATGTGATCATTTGTTTTGCCTCTCAGATTTGTTTTACACTGTTTGGCATCATGATCCTCTCACTTGTACAACATGCTCGTGGGAATTTAGAGGCATCAACAGCCATCTGAAATGTGCTTCCTTTGGGAAAAGGCCATGATCTCCAGTCAGGAAGGCCATGCCAGTAAAGGCTTGGGACAGGATGCAGCTCTTGCAGTGACAGATTGGCTGTTAGTGAGTGTTGAACATTCACAGAGCCACCCTGACACAGCAGAAAGGTTTATCCTGCCTCAGATAACAAAACCAAACTGACAGTTATTAAAGGAAAGATAAAGAAATTGTCCCTGTCAAGATGAAAATCTCTTTAAATACAGTGAAGGAAGACCCATCACTTACAAAACTGGTCACAAATCTTCGAAAATAAATGGCAGAAAACAGCCTTTGGAGGAGAATGTGAATCTGATTCTCCTGAAATCAATGACCTCAATGGCACAAAGCTGGTAAATTAAATGAGCTAGAAAGAAAAACCTGGCTAGGAATAAGTTATCAGAGCATACCACAGCTGTATATCATCCCTAGATTATCGTCCAGAAAGCCAATCCTAAAATCAATGATTGGCATGTGATGATTACTTTGGAACTTTCCAAACAGCCCTGGAGCTGGAGATATATTTTATAGGACCCCAGGGTTTCATATATCTTAATTCACAGGCACCAAGGAGTGACTAGAGATCTCAGGCACTAACTGACAGGAAAACTACTGCAGGATAAATGGGATAAATCCATCCATATAAAGTTGGATTCCTCCATCCTACCCAGCTGTCAGCCAGCCCAAGATTGCTCCCTACAATTCCTGTCCAAACACAGGAGAACTCTTTCCCTGCTGCTGCTTAAAACACTGAGCCCAAAGACCTTCCTGAGGCTGCAGCATGGCCTGTTCTTCTCCCCTCTGCACCTTTCCCAAATGGATTTAAACTTGGGAAGAGTTGGCTTGCCAGACTTGGCCCTGAGGTTTCCAATACAAAATTACCAGGAATGAAAGAACTGGAATTTCAGTCTTCACAAAACTACCAAAATCAAACTGGAATTCAGCTGGGAACAGAAAGTATGAGGGCAGTCAGACTGTGATGTTACATCCCATCTTACAGCCAAGAGTAGTTAAGGCAGAAAAATACAATATCTTCAGGGCCAGTAAACTTTTCCAACTAGTGATCTTATTCCAGCTATTCAGAAGGGAATATAAATCCTGATTCTTTTCCAAACCCTGATTAATAAGAAACATCTGAATCCCAGCAGCAGTGCTAGTTTTTATTCAAGCTCATAATTTTCATTTATATTCTCCTTTTTCACTTTTCTACAACTGCACAAATGAATTTGAAACAAAGGCGATTTTGCACATGTTGTAGTAAGGCATCAATGTAGGGACTCCAAAAATGAGGTAGAAAACAAAAATGAGCTGGGATGTCATAATCAGATTCCCAAAGGTAGAATCCATCATCCTCAGTGTTCCTCTGGATCATAAAATTGGAAAAGAACATTATGTAAGGACAAGGAGCAGCCATAAATTACGGCCATGACTTTTCAGACTTTCCCATTCTATTAATTATTTACATCCAAAAGGAATTTTATCTTCTACAAATCTTCCAGTGCGTTTATAACTATTTTAAATGACGCAATGACATTTTAACGGGGCAGGAATTCTGAGAAATTCCAAAGAGAAGCTGAAGGGTGTCTGTGCTTGGCGAGTCAGAGTACAGAAGGATGCAGCAAAGGAGGGAGCTGAGAGAACCTTAAAACCTCTCTTCTATAGATCTGAGGGTCTGGCTGCACCTGATAAAAAGTTCTGTAGCTGGAGCAGTTCAAACTGAAGTGTTGGATTTTTTTTCCATTAAAAAACCCCCTTAAGGATATAGACAAAAATCTACAAAACAAAACCTTATGACATGGAGGTGCTCTTGTGTTCCCTCAGAGAGTGCTGAGATAGGGAAGAAACAGTCGATACTGGAATGGAATATTGCTTTGCCTATGTAGGATTTTTCCATCCAGAAATGTCGAGTGGTTTTACAAACACTTAATAAAATGATCCTCCCCACTCGCTTATGGTCTCTAGAATTTACTTTTGTAGCAAGTGAAGAACCCAAAGAATAACACAGGATTCTTGCCAAGCAGTAGCAAGGTTCCTCTTCTCCATTGCCCACCTCCTTTTATTATTTTTTTTAATTTCTAAGATATTCTTTCCTATTTCTAAATCTATTTTACCTTCATGAGTCCTACAGAACTACAGAATTCAGTTACTTTCTTAGGGATTGAATTCCCTCCCTCATTATTTACTTTACGTTATTATAGGGAGTTAATGATGAAAAAACCTCAAATGACACATTTAGAAGTGTAATTCCTTATTTTCATTGCAGTTGGAAATTATATTGACCCCACAGCAGCTACAGTCATTCTGTGCTCTCCTTATTTTAACTCACAAGGCACAGGGATAGTACTTTTAATTATATAAAAATGTTAATATTTTTCCTTAAACCATCATACCCCAAGGTGAATTGTTTGTACAAAAAGCTAAGTAATTGGGCTGTTGCCCATTAGCTGTTTGATTTCTGTATTCTTTGACATATCCTGTGCATTTGAGAAGTTTATTTCCATAATTTCTAGACAACTAGACATACACTTTGTGTCCTGCTGTACACGAGGTGACATTCAAGGTTTGGGCAGATATTTGTACATCTCCTCATTGCAAAGCCTGAGTTTGTTCTGCAGGTTGTGAAAATGCAGTAATTCGCAAACCCTTGTACTCCACCTGTCTTTCCCATTTAAATTGAGGTCAAAACAATTCCTTTAGAATTCCTAAGCACTCCACTATAGAGATGTGAAATATGGTGGGTTTTAAACAGAGCAGATCTAAATAAATAGTAATATAGCAATATATTAAGTAATAATCTTAGTGTTAAATCTAAACTAAGCAAATACCTTAGTTGGGTGCAAGAAAAGCTTTCAGCTTTGAAGTTTTTTTACCACTTGCTGGTGGCTTAAAAATTTAGTTACCAAAGGGGTGGAATAAAGGGTTTTGTTTCCCTGCACAGCAGGAACCTCTTAGATGTGGTGTAGTTTTGAAATGAGAGGGTAAAACCTCCTAAGAAACAGGGTCTGTAGTAGAGCTGTCCACAAAAAATCTGGAAACACCACCAAATAAAACACAGTAAACCACAGAAACACTGAGTTATCAGATTGCAGTGTCATCTCGTAATGTTCTCTGCAAGCACAAGTAGTTCTTGCAGGAGAAATAGGAATCTCCTGACATCTAGGGTAGTTTACCAAGAAAAACACCAGGTTCTTATTATTGCTTAGACGTTTAAGATATTCCTTCTAATGCTGTGGGTCCTTTGAACATGATCAGAAAAAGGAAACAAGCAAATGGGGTTTCATCTTGGAGTTGCAGCACTCCAGAAGCAATGGTGCTGCATCATTTTCTGTGAAGACACAGAGCTGGTTTGTAAACTGTGGTGCTGCTGGAATTTTTACCCCTGGGCTTTCATGTGCTTGTACTCAGCACTTACAAGGATTAAAGCCTGCTTTCTGTGTGTGTTGACACTGTGCAAAATGCTCCATACCTACATTTCCCCCCCTGTATGTTTTCCTGAGTTCAGCCTGGGAGATCATCTTGATTACTTGGCAGCAGAGTAAACCATTGCAAAGCACAAGTGTTCAGGATGTTTGGGAAACCAATCCTGTTTCTTCACATGCTTTTATTTGCCTTATTGTCCTTATTTGTTCATTGTATTTTAGTGTGTGCGTGCCTCAAGTGGTAGAAAAACAAGAGTGGTTTTGCCAGTGTTTGTAATCCATGTGAGTTGCAGCTCCTTCTCCCTCTACCAAAACCATTTTCTGCACCTTTCTTTATGGAGTGAACAGATTAAAAAGCAGCAGGAGAGTGAGACAGCCATCCCTAAAAATCTATTCTCTGGCTCTCACTCCTGCCCCTGCTCATGCCTATGTCTTGACATCTTCTGTTTTGTTTCCTCCCCAGCTCCAAGTGCCGCTCCACGTGCTTTCTGACTGCTTTATCTGCACAGCTCCTGCCTTCTCCTTTCACACACTGAGTCCAGCTGCCTCAGAGCTGCTGCCCCACACAATCTTCTCTGAAGCACACGTGGGACCTCTTCAGCATCTTGGCTTTCATCTGCTGTGGAAGGTATTTACTCCTTGCAGGATGATAGTTTTAACTCGTTACTGTATTAACTCAGAATGCCAGACAACTGCTGGACTCCCTAAAGAGCGGTGGTAACAAAATGTAATGGATTCTTCACATTAGCAACAAAATATATATTCAGCAAAACTAATCCAAGCTGGGTTTCCTTGCACTGAATCAGTGCAGAGATTGATTTAGAAGTTACTTCATTCCTATGCTCTGAGAATCTCAGCTGTGCTTCAGTTGCCACCCTGACACCAAACCTGCTAGGCCAGAGGGACACAACCCAAACTTCAGCACTCTCAGCACGCCGAGTGTGTCAGGCAGCTGCTGCACAACAAATCTGCTGGTGCTCCCAAGAGCAGAGACAGTTTGAACTGAGGCCATATTTCAGCTGTACATTGTGGGCTGCTGGGCTCAGACCCAGCGAGCAGTGGGGAGTAGGAGTTTTCCATCTTTGTATTATGTCAGAGTTTGAGGGGAGGCAGCTGCTGTGGATGTTTTAAGATAGGAGGTTTTTATTCCCCACTCAGCCATTTAAGGTGAAATGAAATTTAAGGTGACATTTCAATGTGTGAAGGGGTTTGTTTGCCTGAATCCTCAACCTCTGGAGCCTGACAGCTCTGGAATATCCTCACCTCACACACAGCTTGAAGGATGGTTGGTGTAATACACAGAGAAGTGATGATGCTGCAGAGTGCAGGATGTCCTCCCTTGCTGGGAGCCTGCAGATGTCTCTGGAATAAATGCTTTTAAACAATTCTCCTGGCCACACAGTTACTCTGTGCAAAAGGACAGCTCAACAGAAGACTGTTTGTAAAGGAGAGATTGGAGTCTTTCTCATGCTGTGGGAATCCTTCAAGGAGAGAGCAGAGTGCAAAGAAGTTTAAATGAAGTTCAGCAACCTTTGCTTAAGAACAGGAAACAGGGAGTTGGACTGGCCTGGCAGTCTCAGCAGCTCTGATAAATCTGTGTTTGGCAACTCACTTGTGTGAGGAGCATTTGAAGGGTCTTAACATTTTCTGGCATCATCTGGTTGTTGAAAGCATTTTTAGCTACAGCACAAATTATAATGGGAAAGATGCCTCTTTTTCCTTTAAACTGTGCCCTTGAGTGTTTCTACAACATTTTCTAGAACTCTCTTTGGCCCTGTTCTGAGTCTGAATAGCTCTGAAACCATGAATGCTATCAGTGATGGCATTGGACATCTTTGCACTGTTCACACTTCAGCTTTCTGTGGGGTTCACTGACTTCCCTGGTATGTGGACTTGGAAATGTGGGAATTCTTCTACAAGTGGGTCAGGATTAGAAGATTACTGTAACTCTGTTTACCAGCATATTATTTTCCTTGCTACCTTTAATTATATTAGCTATGAACCTTTTTTTCCCCATTTCCATAGTAAGAACAGTCAATAGATTGAATGTGGGAACTCTTGGACTGGGAAGACTAAACTGCTGTAATGAGTTTCCTCAACCTACATTCACCTAAACAGCCTTGCAGAAGCTGATTAAACAAAACTTCCTCTTAGTGCTGTGCCACAACAATGTATATAAAAAAGGGGGAAGGAGTGAGGGCAGAAGGTACCTCTGAAAGCTGTGCAGTGGTACTTTATACAGCAAGGAGAAGCTACTGAACTAAAAACTTGTAAATAAAATGTTAAGGCTGCAGCTGGTAGGTGAAGTACAGCTTGAGGTTCACAGGATCATTAAGGCTGGAAAAAACCTTTAAGATCATTAACACAGCACAGCCATGTCCACCACTAAACCATGTCTCCAAACACCACATCTACATGGTTTTTGAACACCTCCAGGTGTTCCACTCCACCACTGCCCTGGGCAGCCTGTGACAATGCCTTTCAATGAAGAAATTTTCACTAATATCCAATCTTCCTCTGGCCCATCCTGGAGCCTTCTCTTCTCCAGGCTAAGCATTCCCAGCTCTCCCAGCCTTTCCTTGCAGGAGATGATATTGATCCCACTGCTACAAAATGGAGCCTATGATTCAAAGCAGTGTGGATAAAGTCATGGCCTGCATGGAAGAGAGCTATCTTTGTGCAAGCTTTGATGTTAAAAAATAGTAACTTGAACTCACAGATGCACTGATTACCCTGCTAAAAGAAGACGTGGAATCTCTTCTCAGAATTACAGCATTTTAATTAGAAGAATGTGAGCAAAGCCTTAATCTTGTTAGTAGGGATAGATACGGATAAGGCAGAAACAAAATCCTCAGCAACATAGTCCACACATGAAAGTCAGTGTCTTGGAGGTTGGAAAAAGCATCAGAACTGCTCCCTGTCACTGCTTTTCCTACAAGACTAAGCTTGACAGTGACTAAGTTGGAAGAAATAGCTCTCCTGCCTTGTAGCACTGAGCTGCATCACACACAGCTGTTTGAAAAAAACAGCTGAAATGTGGGAAAAGTACTTCAGATTTACAAACAGAATCTGCAGATACTTGATTATTCTCTTTAAAGTTCCTTTTAGCCCTTCTAAAATCTCGTGACATTCAAGGATCAATAAGAATCTCATCTGTAGCTGATTCTGACAGATGTTAATCTTTGCCTTGGCTTTGCAGTTTGCTTGAAATAGTACTTGTTCCTTCATGTCAGGCCTCTGGCAATGCTTACAGAGTCAGGATTACAGTCTCCAGTGAATCCTATTTTTACTGTCATTAACTTTAAACTGTTCCCCATAGCTGGCAACCTTTCCACGCTTGGAGATCTACTTAGTGGGAAGTTGGGAGAGCGATGGGTTTTGCCTGTCTGGAATCATTGTGCTGTTAATTGAGATTTGTTTAATTTTGCCATTAAGTCCATTTACATTGCAGGCATTGCATGATCATGATGACACACTGTGCCTGTACCCTGGCTGTGTTTTGTGAGATTTACCTATTAAAGAAAGGGGGGAAAGCTCTGTGTTTACTTAAGATTTTTACAAGTAGCTGGGTTTTTTTTCCTTCCACTAATTTAGTTAATAAATTCATCACATTTTTGGATTGGAAAAAATGGCTCATCTGCAGATTCTGTGTTCTAAGGAAGTGATCAGGTTTATTTAGCAAAATGCAGGTGAGGGTTCAGTACCTACTTGTCTGGAAGGATTTGTCAGACCCCATAAACATGGGGATTATGGTTAATTCCAAATTAGGGGCAAATCTTGATCAGAAAGCAACAGGGATGGAAACATTTCTCCTGCAAATGCCAAGGACTTTATGGTGAGCAGAAACCAGTGGGTGCAGCCTTGCTCTGAGTGTCCCTCAGTCACAGAGGGAAGCCTTGGAGCAACCTGGTCCAGTGAGAAGTGCCCCTGCCCATGGGAGGGATGGAATGAGATGAGCTTTAAGGTCTCTTCCAGCTCAAACCAGTCTGGGATTCTATAATTCCATGATTCTATCACAGATCTTTGTTGCAGATGACTTTCATTCTCCCAGAATGTGAGTCAGGGGTGACCAAAGCTGTGTGAGTTACAACACCAGCTCGATAGTGATCACTGCAGCAGCTGGGGAAGCCAAAGACTTGATTCTTAATAAGAAAAAGAAAGCTGATTAATCAGCTGAGTCATCCTGCTCTGCCTCAGTGTTGGTATGAGTGGCATTCCCTATGGATCAGCCTATTGCGAGGGAAAAGCCAAACCATAATCAAGGCTAATTGACTGAGCTCAATCAAATGTTTCAAAATACCACCCATGAGTTTGCGATCAAATGAAAAGCAGGGATATTCCCAGTCAGGCAGTTAATTGCTTCCTGAAAACTTGTTCTTTGCAATAATTTGAAGACTTTCACCAGTGCTCCCTTTTATTTCCATTTTCTGGGGTTACAGCAGGTTACACTGTAATGTACAGATTTAACAGACTGGAACAAGACACCTGCTCTCTCTCACATTCTTCCTTCTGAATGATACTGCAGTGCTGCCTTGTCTCTGGGACAGAAAATTTGCAGCCTCCAGGAGTTAAAACAACTTTGTAGAAGCTTTCAGAAAGATAAATAATACCATCCTCTTGCAGTTATTAGTACTAGCAGTAAAAATTGCAGTGTTTTAGAGTAAAGCCAGTAGGCTTTTTAGCCATTATGTTTAGAGAATTAATCCCAAAAGGATATTTCTATGGGTTTTATTTCTTACATCCAGCAGAAATCATTGGAAAGAGGAGCTGAAATGTCAGACTTCTTGCAAGAGTTTGTCTAGTGGAAAATAACGGTGGTGTTTAAACATTTGTCTGGTTCCTGATGTGCCCCAGGTTGTGTGCAGCGATGAAAAATTTATCAGCAGCACATCTGTAAATGAATCATCTTTTTCCCTGCACGCACATGGTTGCACAATTTTATTGACTGCTTGCTTGGATGAATATTTGATATTTGTCATGTGAAGCTATCCCATCCCGTTTGTAATATTGGAAATTCCAAGCACACTTGACAGCGGAATGGGATGTCACAGCTAATGAGCCCACAGTCCTCCTGTGACCCAGGGCAGCAGGACACAGGGTGAGACAATCTTCTGTAGTCACCACTGATGGCAAGATTAAAGTTACAGCATGGACATCTGGCTCAAGTCCTGCATCTGGAGTGAACATTTTCTCCTCTGGCTGAATGTGCAGAGCAGGTGGGAAAGCCTCAGGTAAGGCCCAGTGTGAGAAAGAATCAATGTGGAATCCTGGAATGGTTTGAGTTGGAATGGACCTTAAAGCTCATCCAGCTCCAACCCCAACACCTTTCACTGTCCCAGGTTGCTCCAAGCTCTGTCCAGCCTGGCCTTGGACACTTCCAGGGATCCAGGGGCAGCCACAGCCTCTCTGGGGAATCCATCCCAGCCCCTCCCCACCCTCACAGGGAACAATTCCTTCCCAATATCCCATCTCAACTTTTCAGCCTTTCTGTTCAGCCTGCGAAGGGAAGTGTTTGGGTTTCCTAAGGAATCTGGGAACTCTTGGTCCAAAGCTTCTCAATTGCACCTACAACTTGTGATCTGCTGGGAAACCCTGGTGGGACCCAGGAGCTCTTGGTTGTGAGTTTGGCCTTTCTTGTTGGGCATTAATCACAGCAGGAGGTGCAAAATGATTTAATGGGTGTGGTGGTGTTCAATCCAAGGTGGGATTTGATCATCTTGGAGGTCTTTTCCAGCCTTAATGATTCTATAATAAATTCCATCATCTTTTCCCCACGTAATTGTGACTCTCCTTTGTATTTCACTTAAGTCCATCCCTCTTCTGCAGCTGGGCATGAGCACATGGCTGGGCTTCACACCTTCTGTAGCTCCACAAAAACTCTTCAGAAATCTCCCATTTCAAATCTGAATTTCCACTGGGGTTGTGCCAACATTAATTAGTGCAAATAACCTGATATATCTGAAATTAGTTGTCATTATAACTCTTAACCCCATATGTAACCACATATTTGCCTTGTCAGGATATTTGATGTGCACCTTGTATTTATTACAGGGTTATTTGTTAGTGCTTTTGTGTGGTGAATCAGTTGTCAGGAAGAATCCTTGTGGTTACAAGAAAGCAGTTTTTTTGTGAACTGCAAGGAAGAGACTATGGATGAGGATGGAGTAGAAGGAGACAGAGGATGACATTTGTAGCCAGATGTGGTTTGGAGTATGAAAATATTAAATGCTGTTGAAAAGTGTGACTCCACAGATTACTGACATAATTGTGGCAGTAGGAATAGATTTTTCTTTGCTATTTGCCTGTTTTTGCTGCAATTTTCATCAGATGATGAATACATGACAATTTTACATTGTCTAACACAAAAAAATTGGCTTTTTATTCTATTTTTTAAAATAACATATGTCTAGCAGATTTCCAACTGAACCATCTTTTTCAAGAGGCCTATTGTTATTCAATTTTGCATCTTTCAACTTTTCTCTGGGGTTTCTTTGCATTAGTATTAGGTTCAAAGCAGATAATCAAGGTCTAAGCCTTACAAGATCATTTTTTCCCCTGCTTAAAATGAAAACCAGAGGGGAGTTTTGATGATTAGGTGTGTACTTCATTCTGTGCACAAGGCCAGAGTTTAAATACATGTCACTTGAAAATGAGCTTTTGCAAATTCAAAGGGAGAGGGACGAACTTTAAATCTGAACTTTAAACTTTGCGTCAGTTTTCCTGAGGCATTGGAAATGTGTTATTTTCATAGAAAGTATTTCCTTTTGCTTTCAAGTGATGGCACAAGCAAGTGCTGAAGACTGAATTCAAATAGCTTGAATTCTTTTAAAAATTTGAAATATTGAACCATGGGGAGAAATTCTGCAGTTCCTTAAAGAGTTTTCTCATTTTCTTGCTTTCAATAGGAGGGAAGCAATGGGAAGGAAAGGACCACATGCTTTTCTCTCTCAGAACACACAGAGAAAAGAAAAGGTCTCTAGAACAGCCCTTCCCAGCACCAGGAACGTGCAGCCAGGGAGAGCTCAGGGATCAAACTCCCTCTGATGCTTTGGATTCTGGATGCTTTGCCAAAACCAGAAACTCACACTTTTGGCATAGATAAAGTGTCCTGGAATGCGAGGCTGAGCAGTGACCCTTTGCACTCTCCTCTTTCCAGCTTGTGCCTGAGAAAATGATGAGAGGAAGGTTTGGCAGGAGGGACTGGGGCAGGGAGGGTTTCCAGGCAGAACAAAACCATGGATGTTGAGTATTCAGAGCACTGATAACACCAATCACGGAATCCCAGGCTGGTTTGGGCTGGAAGAGACCTTCAATCCCATCTCATTCCAGCCCTGCCATGGCAGGGACACCTTCCAGAGACCAGGGGAGGGATGGAAAAGGTTCTTGATGTAGAAAATAACCTCAAACCTCACTTCTGTGGCTTAATCTGTGCTTATCTACTTCTCTTGAAAGTACTTCATGTACTTTCTCCTCCCAGGTAAGAAGTGCAGTTACTGTGATCAGTTTTGCTGAGGGAAATAGATAAAATTGCTGCACTGGGCAGATAAAAGAATAATCAACTTACTGCCCTTTAAAGAAAACCCCTTTAACACCCTCTCAATACATGAGAGTGAGCAGGTGAAGGGGCAAATAGAAGATTCTAAGAGCAAGCTAAACATATCATGGTGTAAATAATTCAAATGAACAGTTTGCATGGCTGTGGGAATTCACCCACCCCAAACACCCTGCTGGTCTGGTGCTGGGACCTAGAGTATCCCAAAAGGATCATGGAATAATGAGCAGGAAATGACGCATTTGGAAAATGCAGGCTGTGTCATCCACCACAGGGCAAAGCTCTTTGTGAACAAGCACAGGTCTTTTCTCATACCTGACTCATCCAGCACATAAAGTCGTCAAAGAAGACGAAGAAGAGCTATGTTTCAAAATAGAAAAACACAGATTCTGTGAGCCAGAGCTCTTAAATGGATCATAATCAAAGTATTACGTAGCAATGAGGTGCCTGGCAAATCCCCATCACAAAAATTTCTGAAGAACTTTGGTTGTTTTTTTTTGTTTTTTTAACAGCCTGGATCATATATGGTTGTGTCAGGAATGAAATAAAACAGTCAAGGTAAAGCAGTGAACCAGACCTCTAAAAAAATCTGTGTCACCTTTCTACCTATACAAGCGGGGGAAGTACAAAGTGATTAAGAACAGAAAAAAAATCAAAATAGTGATTTTTCACCTAGCAAAGCCATACTTGGCAAACAGAAAGCTATCAAACACATAATCTGCTTCCCAGCTGTATTTACGCTGGGCTAATTTACTGATTGTAGGTCAGAACTGTCAGAATCAGGGTAATCTTTATAAATTTCCTGGGCAGTTAACAAGTAATGGAGCTAAGGCAATTTTTGCTGCATCCTCTTTAAGGTAGCAACATTTTCCAGAAATATGGCAGTTCAACAGAAATGACCAGCCTTGGGTTAAGAACCAGATTCATTTGATCAATTAGTCATTCAGTTCATTGATTTTATTCTTGGAAGGAGAATTTCCATAACATAAATGGGCATTATGGTTTAGTGGTCATCGTGGTGTGCAGTCAAAGTTGGATTTGATGACCTTGGAGGTCTTTTCCAACCCTAATGATTCCATGATTCTATGATTTTGTCAATAATCCATAAACTGAGGCCCAAAACAGTCAAAGAACTTGTTTTACCTTCTGGTTGATTTTTTCTGCCTTTGTGCTTGAATCTTTTCCCACTGAAATCAGTGGGGATTTTGATTCCTAACAAATCAATGTGAGCAGAATCTGATCTTTTATTAGCACATTGTTATGGACCCTGTGGGGAAGGGAAATTGGATTTTGGAGCCAGGAACGTAAATAAGGGAAAGAATTTTTGGAACCAGTTTATGGTGTGTGTTGATGTTCAGTTTTGGAAAACCCCTGAAGAAAAGAAGTCTTGAACTACCTCAAGTGGTCTGGTCAGGTTTGATTTCTGTCACACTGAGGGGAAACTGTGTTGGAGTTTGGCTGGAAAGTCCAGGCCAGGCAATTCCTCAGGATTTGTCCTGTGCATTTTCACCATCTCTCAGTTTCTTCCAGGAAATATCACTGTGAAATGTGGAAGTCATGTCCAGGGGATAGGACAGGAGGAATGGCTTTAAACTGAGAGGGAGCTAGATGGATATTGGGGAGGAATTCCTCCCTGTGAAGGTGGGGAGGGGCTGGAATGGATTTCCCAGAGAAGCTGTGGCTGCCCCTGGATCCCTGCAAGTGTCCAAGGCCAGGCTGGATGGAGCTTGGAGTAACCTGGGATAGTGGAAGGTGTCCCTGTCATGGCAGGGGTGAGTTCCCTTCTCACCCAAACAATCCTGAGATTTTATGTGATAAAACCAATCCCAGCCACAGCCAATATGTGATTGATGCATCTCAATTTGGGTCACCTGATGGTGTCACCTACTGTGCCATAAAACCTCAAAGCATTGTAAATGCAGGAGCCTCAGGGAAAAAAGATGAAAGGAAATAACCTCTGCCTCCAAGATAAGGGAAAGTCAGAGGTGTTTCATTCAGTGAACAGTGCCCTGAGGCAACTCAAAGGATGGACAGAAATGTGGCAGAAAAGCCATCAAATATTATCTCAAACTACCTCCTGCAGTCATCTGAATTTAGATGATATACCAAAGCCCTTGTGTGCATTTAGGGTCTGATTTCTGCATGCTCTGAGCACTTCCAGCTGTGTGCAAGCTCAAAACCTGAGCAGCACTTTGCTCCTTTTCTCCTGCTCCAGTCCTGGTGTGATCCAAGTGGCTCTCCCAGGAGCTGTGCTGACTCTGGGTGCTGCAGCCAGCTCTGCATGTCCTTGGTGACTCCCCAGCTCTCTGCCAACACCCCCAGGTTCTTGGCATCCAGTTTCCCTGCTGGCATTTCCATTCTCTGCTGCATTTCGCAGGGTGATGCAGTTCTCAGAGTGAAAGGTTATTGTCAGTGGAATTAGTGGGGCATTTCCCTGCTACTTTTTACTTGAGATTTATTTGTGTATAATATTTTTAGTGGAAGCTGTTAGGAAAGACCTGAGTTCAATAATGAGTTTCAAATAAGATGTCAGCACCATAGAAAGACCACAAAGAGATAAGATAAAATGGTATTTATGGTATTTCCCCATTTCAGTGAATTGCACAAGATGCCCCAGGATCCACAGGCCTTTCTCCACTATCTCAGTCATAATCTGTTCAGGTACTGATTTGCCTGAGGAGCTGTAAATCTCATCACTAATGTCTTTCTGTAGTGGGAACTCCCATGAACACTGATCTACACCTAATTTTTGGGCAAAAATCAAAACGAGGGATGATATTTTACCTCTTCATTTTGCCTGAATTGCCATTCTCTCACTGGCAACCCTCAGTAAATATTACACAGTCACCTTTTTTTGGGTGGGGTAGGTCAAGTATTTGCCATCTGGAGCAGCAAGGAGAAGGAACTAGAGCAGAAGGGCATCCAGGCCAGTAATTCTGCCTCCTGCAGCAGCTGGGGGTGGCTGGGGAGTGAGGTCGAGACAGAGCAACCATGTGGGGAACATCTCCTTGGGCTGCTCTCCCACTCAGAGGTCACTCTGGAACCACAGATTTATGGAACAACAGGCAGCATCTTTGCTTTCAGTGTCTGATTGCTTCCTGACCCCCGAGACCTGCAGTGTCCTGTGGGAAGGAATTCCACAGCTCCATTATGCCAGGAGAGAGGAACCACCTTGGTTTGTTTGCCTTGACATCACCACCTGCCAGTTTGATTTCCTGCCCCTTGATTTTTGACAACAGCCATTTCCTTTCAACATCTTAAGGACAACTGTGCCTATAAATATCTCCCTCACACCCCTGCTCAGCCATCTCTTTTCCAGACTTAGAAATCATGATCTCTGGAGTTTCTCTAAATACAGAAAATGTTCCAGGCTTTCACCATCCTGCACCTTTTCTAGTATTACTTTTTCCTTTTATCCATGTGACTGGTGACAAGAAGTACAAGCAGCACCCAGGATTTGGGGACAGGGGGGTTTGTATTGAGGGTCTGAGATCTTTTTTCCCCCAAACTCCATGGCTTTAGTATTAGTGGCACTGGGCAGACAAGAGTGAACATAACTCACAGTAATTGATACTGTGATCTCTTGGCAACAGCAAAAATGATCTTGCTTTGCTTGACCACGTAATTTTTGGTATAAACTCACATACACACGCACAGAAATATTTAATGAATTCTGTGGGGCTGCACAAAGGGCATTGTGGGGGAAGAAAAAGCCACAACACATCCCACAGGACATCTGTGCCCGAGCTTTGGCTGGAGAAATGTTCTTAAATGCTTTGGCCTCTGTGACTCTGCTCAGGGCAGAGGCAGCACAGGGAGAATTCCTTCTGGCCAGGGCAGGAATGCAGTTGTAGGAGCTTTGGCACATGTGCTTTTTGCTTCCATAGGATCATGGAATCGTTAAGGTTGGAAAAGACACAGGTTAGCACAGCACCCCTGTGTTCACCCCAAACCCACAGCCCCAAGAGCCACACTGGGCATTTCTGAGCATTTTGGGATGGTGACTCCACCACTGCCCTGGCCAGCCTGTCCCAAAACTGGCAACCCTTTCAGTGAAGAAATTTTCCACAATATCCAACCTAAACCTCCCCTGCCCAGCCTGAGGCTGTTCCCTCTCCTCCTGTCCCTGTTCCTGGAGCACAGCCTGACCCCCCGGCTGTCCCCTCCTGTCAGCAGCTGTGCAGAGCCACAAGGTCCCCCTGAGCCTCCTTTGCTCCAGACTGAGCTCCTTTCCCAGCTCCCTCAGCTGCTCCTGGTGCTCCAGACCCTTCCCAGCTCCCTTGCCCTGAGAGAAGTTTCTCTCTTTTCACGAGATAAATTCGGTGGTAAGAGGTGTTGCCCCTTTCTCTGGGAATACAGTGAGATTGAATAAATACTTTGGTTTAATAAATAAATCCTTTGCCCAAGGCTCCCCGGGCGCTGCCGGCAGAGGTCACCGTTGCTGTAGCTGGGCTGGAAGGGGTTGAGTTTCCCTGGCTTTTATTGGCCTCACTTTTGGGATTGACAAATATTTCTAACCCCACCAATCCAGCGCTGACTGTTGCTGTTAGAGCATTGAATCCTTTGGAATGAAACCATGGATTTTAGTAACCCTTTATCTTTTATTTTTTTTAATCAGCAGTTTGTTCGTAAAATGCTGATGAAAAAAAAATCACAGATTTCTGTTAACTTCTTGAAATTAGCAGTATTTTTTCCACGTGCATTTAATTTAATTCAATAATGCTAATTAGTATGTATTCAATATTCTGTGAGTCCTAAAAGCATTTTGTAAGAAAACAGAAAAGCAATTATTAGAATTTGTGCTTAAAGGAATGTTTATATGGCCAAAGCCATGGGATGTTTATATGGCCAAAGTTTATGGGATTTATTCTACTGATTGAAACACTCTAGTTTTTAATGTGTTCTATTTGACCCTTGTTCTGGACATCCCATTAAAGAAAAAATATTTTACACTTGAAAATGCTAATCTGAAGAAAATATTTGAGATATTTTTCCAACCTGATTTTTAAAACTAATATCATATGGTTATTTCATAGACTGCTCAGTTATCCTATGAAATAATTGTTTATTTAGCATATGGGTTAAAGTGCTGCTTGTGCCCATTGTAACTCTCCACTGAACTTAAATGAAGACGTCTAAAAAGATAATTTCAGATTTTGATGGGGAAAAGGAGCACTGCTCAGCCACGAGGATGAGAAAAATACAGCCACAGTTACTTTCTTTGTCACCTTGTGAGGGACAGATCCCTCCAGGGTGAGTGGCTGGGATTGACCAAGCTGTGAAATCACTGTTACTGCACAGATGTGTCAGGGGGCTCCTCTCCAGACCCTGCTGAGATTTGTTTAAAAATGATTCATATTATTAACAAATTTAAAGGCCAAGTCTTTCTTATCATACTTGAGAACTCTCCAGTATGTTTGATTCTTCATTCCATCCCTGTAATCTCTTGGGGAAATGCAGAAAATATTGTAACCCTCTGAATTTCAGACAAAACTGCCTGAAATGGCAGTTGGCAGAGGGATTTTAAAAGCCTGTCTTCCACAATATCTGAACCAGCTCGAGGTGCCAAGAGCAGAAACATACAGACAAGTCAGCTCCCTCTCTGCCTTATTGCAGCTAATTGTCACATTTTCGTTTGGCTTAGCAAAAAAAGTGCCCCAAAAACTTTATTGTGATACTCTAATGCATGAAAACATCCATAAATTATCTGTCTAACAGTTACAATGCAACTTCCAAGTTGTGACAACTTGGAAAACCAGCCTGACAAGCACGCTCACTTTTGGTGTTTTTCTAAAACTTCTTGAGCATATAAGGAGAATTTAAAGTGAAGAAAGAACCGAAGCACAAACACTTTTTGTTCTCAGCACACAAATTCCTTCTGTCTCCCTGCCTGGGGTCCCCGTTTTTATCTGTGAGCAATGTCTCAGCTCAAACCGTGTTATCACCAGCTATAAATCAATAAACATTGTCAGCTCCATCCTGTCACTACACACAGGCTGCAGGGAGGTCGTGAGCTTTTCCAAGTGGACATCCCAGAGGATACACGGTCTCTGGTGAAGTCCTGCTCTGTCTGCAGCTGAAAGGATTCTGCCTTGGGTCAGTCACGCTTGGATTTAGCAGGATTCCTATTTATTTATATTAGTAAAGAAAGAAAGGAGTTTTTATCTGGAGCAGAATTATCGCTGGTGGGGGAAAAAAGGGAAATAAGAAAGCCTCAATATTCAGAACAAAGCCACTAAAGAATTTTCATATAGGTGTAACTGCTGCAGAATGCAAATAAAACTAAGTTCCCATATACCTGGATAAAAAGAATAAGACCACTTGCATTTCCCTAAGATTAAGGCGCTCTTACTAAAGATGTTTTCCAAGCCTTAAGCTTATCCACAGCTGCCCTACGAACACCTTCCAGATGTGCGTGCAGCCAAACCTGCCTCAGCAGATGCGATTTTCGGCTCCCCCAGAGCACTCTGTGCTCGCAAAGGCTGTTTTCAGCCGACATCCAACCTGTGCCTGGTCCGGAGAGCCCAAAGCAGCCGCAGCACCCTCACCTTGGCCCCGGGGAGATGCCGGAGTTGCCGGGCGGGTCACTCACCTCAGAGCCGCAGCGCTGCTCGCCGGGGGCTCCGCGCTTGCCGAGGGGTGTCCAGGCTGCTGCGCACTCCGTGGCACCCCGATCGCGTCCCCTGTGCCCAGCGCCGAGAGCCATTCACATCCCCTCTGCCGGTGCAGCCTCATTCAGCGCTCGCAGCGCTCCGCGCCGCTCTGACTCACTGCGATCCAGCTCCCTCTGGGTCCTAGCGCTGGGGACGTGTGGGAGCTGCACGGACTCGCAGGAATTCAGCCCTTGGCTCGCTGCCGAGCCCAGGCAGGGATGCACAGATGTGCAGTGAAAGTTTCAAAGCGTGGTTGGTCGTCTGAGTGCGCTCACAGAAGGCGCAGAGCAGCCTCCGGCTCCCCGGTGCCGCTGGCAGCGACTGAAACCCTCTGTGAGGGATGTTTTGTCCTCAGCCTTTCCACTCTGCATCCTAATCCTTGCCCTCAATTTAAAGATGAGGGCTCCCAGAATGGAACTGCCGGCTCCCTGCTGAATGGGCCCTTTAGAAAATCATCTGCAGAGCCCTTTGCTCATCCCGGGAGGCTGTAAACAAACCTGTAGGAGCACCAATGGTTAACTGGGGAAGGAGTGAAGTGAGTTCCCTGCAAAAACTGCAATCCCCATTATCAGCTGGCTTTAACTGGGGTCAGCCAAGCACTGCTCGAGAGTAGCAAAGAAATATTTGACCCTGACTTGAGGCAGAGGGAAAGATTATATAAGAACCTTTCCAGCCGAAATAGTCTGTGTTTAACACGCTTACCTTAAGCAACAAAGAGATATGGAAATGTTTGCCAGTGTGTTTTGAGCAGAAGGATTAAGTCATTTACAAGGGAACAGCAGTGGGATTTAGGCACTGATAAATATAGGAAAGAAGTATAAAAATGAAAAAACTTTGTAATATGCATATAAAAAAGGCAATTTGGCTAAAAATTCTGCTCTCAAAAAAGTTGGCAGCTCTGTCGAGGATTATGAAGCAGCCCCTTAGAATTTCCTAGTTCTCATTCTGGCACAGTGGAACCTTTGTGATTATACAGACCCAAGGAAAATATTAAAAGCAGATCACTGCATTTTATCTAAGTGGAACTAATCAAACACTTTTTGATTCCATCCAGGAGAGGGCAGCCAGCTGGAGAGACTGGTCCTTAAATCCTTTGGGAAAGGGAAGGGTGTGTGGAAGGCATTAAGAAAGGCGAAGAGCAAGGAGGCAAAGAAGCTTTGAGATAATCATGGTCTTTGCCACTTCTTGAACCTGGAGCACCCATGTTTTATTAGGCACTTCATGTTTTATTAGCACCAGTAGACAAACCTTAAATTTCTTCCCCACAGTGCCAAAGGGGCTTCAGAGCTAGATTGATTTTTGGAGGTGACATGTGTTTAAAATTGCCTGGAATATCCTTTAGGAAATTGCAGCACAGAGTGCTGGATGTGAGTGCTGAAATTGCCTTCCCAATTTGCCAGGATTATGCAGATTGCTTTGTTTTCCTCCAAGAAAAATGCATCTGCTCATGATGGCAGTCACAGGCCAAAGTGTGTCTTCATTTACACAGAGAGAGTTTCTTCCAATGTTGCCTGCAAACCTTGACCTCAGGATTTGGCTGGAGCCTCCAGTTCCATGGCAGAACTGCCAGGCTGTGCTTGTGCTGAGCATTTGTCTCACTTCATTAGAATATCCTCAGATTAGGACTTTGTGCTGGAAAATTGGAAAGAGCCTTAGAGCCTATTGTGACTGCAGCAAACAGCATCAGATGAGAGCTCTAAAATGACAGGATTCTTCTTTTGTTTACTTAAAAGTTAGTCCATGCTTGTGTTGAGCATCTCTAAGTTGATTTCTTGGCAAGAGCTGCCTGTTTTTTTCTTAAAACTGTGTCACGAAATCTCGTTTGGACACAGTAATCAACAATATATTGTGTTGGTACTTAATCTGGATCACCAGCACTAATTTCTCTCTTGAAGAAATCCTCCTCCTGTCCCATATTCTCCTCCCTCCTGAGCACACCCCAGCAGGCTGAGGGTAGCAAACAGCACAGCTGGGATCCCTGGGAAGAAGCTTGTCTGCCTTTTCTGACGTTCCCATGTCACCCAAACAAACACCAATTCAGCTTTTGCAGAAGGTGTGGCAGCAGTGCACGGAGGAATGTCTGATCCCAGGGGACTGTTGTGCTCCGAGGTGAATCCTCCTTCAGCAGTGGTTGGAGCCACAGATTTAAAGAGAAAAGCCTCGGTTAACTTTTCCCCTCCGTGAGCTGAGGGAGCTTTGGCAGGTCAGTGGTGCAAGGTGAGGGATTGGAATGTTTGGCTGAGTAAGGAAAAGATGTGCTCTGGAATCAGAGAGGCAGCTGGATAAAGAGTCTGGGAGCACAGAATGAATGAATCCTGGCTCTCTGCTGAGCTGCATCCAATTATTTCTCCGCTTCTACTACAATTTGAAGTCGCCCACAATCCCTGGATGAGCTCCTTCTACGAGAAGCTGTGGCTGTCCCTGGATCCCTGGAAGTGTCCAAGGCCTGGTTGGGCAGGGCTTGGAGCAACCTGGGATAGTGGAAGGTGTCCCTGCCCAGGACTGGATGAACTTTAAGGTCCCTTCCAACCCAAAACATTTCAGGATTCTGTGGATTCCTCCTGCAGTCAGTGTGTGTTTGTGCTGCTGAAAATCTTGAGAAGGCATTCAGGAAGAAGTGTGTGGGCTTTTTTTTTGTTTAGAAGCAACAGCCTTCGAGGAAAAATGTTGCTTTTGATGAATCCTCATTTATTTCTGAAATCTTTGTGGGTTTGGAAGCAACATGGGAGAGTACAGCTGCTGTTCATAAAATCTTGGCACTTCAGAGAGGTGTCAGGTCATTGAGAAAGGGACCCACAGAGCATCAAACAATCTTCAGAGATCCTGTAAAAGTACAAAGGGATGGGATGAGCTTAACAAGTTTTATTTTCTTCAGAGGCACTTATTTACATGTGTGTGTGCATTTCATTCAATACTTCCTTGTAATGCTAAGTCTTTACACGAAAAAAAGATGTATCACAAATAACCCTCTTCTCCTGCCTGTCCTGGGGGTGCTTTGATGTGAGTGTGAGGAAGAGTTTCAAGTACCTCAAATTAAACACTCCAAGTGGAAGACGGTGTCTGTTTTACCTAAAAGAATATTTATCTTTTACAGTTTTAAATTTGCAGGAAGCAGAACGTCGTTAACTTGTGTAAACTTGTCTGAGAGCTGTTCCCAGGGCTGAAGTGAATGGAAAGAGATCACAGAATCCCAGACTGGTTTGGGTGGGAAGGACCTTAAAGCTCATCCAGTCCCACCCTCCCCACAGGCAGGGACACCGTCCACTGTCCCAGGTTGCTCCGAGCTCTGTCCAGCCTGGCCTTGGACACTGCCAGGGATCCAGGGGCAGCCACAGCTTCCCTGGGAATTCCATCCCAGCCCCTCCCCACCCTCCCAGGGAACAATTCCTTCCCAATATCCCATCTCTCCCTGCCCTCTGGCAATGAGAAGCCATTCGCTGTGTCCTGTCACTCCATCCCTTGTCCCCAGTCCCTCTCCAGCTCTCCTGGAGCCCCTTTAGGCACTGGCAGGAGCTCTGAGCTCTCCCTGGAGCTTCTCTTCTCCAGGTGAACACCCCCAGCTCTCCCAGCCTGGCTCCAGAGGAGATATTAAACTTTTACTACTCAGCTGGAGGAAGCTCACCCACGTTTGGCTAAGTAGAAGTTAATCAAGAGGTTGGAAGGAATGATCACAATGCAAATTCTCTTCTTGTGTTCATTACAGAAAGCTAAAAAGTTGACAGAGGATTTCAGGGTCTGTTTTGCCTTTGTCAGTTTGTGCAGCATCACTGTTGGTGTTCTGGGGGGAGCAGACGTTTCCAGAAAAAAGCAGCAGCTCACTTATGGGTCATGAATAAATGGGTCAGACAAACAAGTTCATTAGTGATTTACTGTAGGGCTCAGTCTCCTGTAAATATTTTCTTAACTGTCTCTGCCTCATGGCTTCACAGCTGAGTCGATAGCACATGGGGAATGCGGCTTGGGCGCGTCGGAAAATCGATCAGGACACAATGCAATCCCAATAGCCTGCAATCCAAACCGAGCGGGGAGACAACCTCTCATTTGGGCTGCATTGCTGAAGTGATTTGCACTAATCCTTTCTTTCTCTTCTGCCTGGTTCTCTAGTGCACAGGAGATAGAAACCCTTTGACTCTGAATGAAAACATCTCAAAAGCCTGAGCTGACTAAAAGCAAAAGTCTGGTGATGGTTCAAGTGCTGTTACAGACAGAATATAATTGTAGTGGCAGTGACATATAGACAGAGCTCTGGGAAAAACTTCACATTCTGCTCCAGACTCAGCACAGATTTGGCTTGACCATTGTTTGAAGAGATAACAACAACTACAGTTTTTTTTTCTGGAATGCACAGGCTCGTATGCAGTACATTCTTTATTTAATATATATTTATTAATGGCTTTAAACTGAGAGAGAGGAGGTTTAGATTAGAAACTAGGAAGGAATTGTTCCCTGTGAGGGTGGTGAGGGGCTGGAATGGATTTCCCAGAGAAGCTGTGGCTGCCCCTGGATCCCTGGAAGTGTCCAAGGCCAGGCTGGACAGGGCTTGGAGCAACCTGGGATAGCAGAAGGTGTCCCTGCTATGGCAGGGGTGGAGTGGGATGAGTTTTATGTCTCTTTCCAACCCAATCCCTTCCATGATTCTACAGTTAATATTCAGCTATCCATTGACAGGATCAAATGAGAGCATATTAGAGGAACTATGGATTTTGACAATCAGCACTCAGATGTTTATTCCATGCTCTTCTGTGAAAGGATACAAATTTTTAAGAAATTCTGCTCAGCAGCTGCTAAGTTTTTTCCCAGAACTGAGCTTTTTGTACTTGGCTGAGAGAGACTTGGGCAGAAATCTGAATTCTCCTTCAAAACCATTGTTTGCCAGAGTTTGCTGGGAGTGGATTGTGATTGAGGTCTCTCTCCTTGGACAGAAGCTCCTCTGATGGATTTTTAGAAGGAGTACACCTGCTCTGGTGCACCTCTGGCATTCATCTCCTTGACAGGGGCATTTGAAGAGCCAGTAAAAACCATCCTTCCCTGGTGTTGGGTATTTCTGTGCTGCCAACACTGTGCCAGCATCAGTCTTTCAAAAAAATCTTTCAGTCTGCCAGGGGTGACCTTTTTGGGGGTGCCAGCAATGCCAGGGAAGCTCAGCAGCTCAAGGACTCACTCACCCCATGGCAGCATGAAATGGAACTGTTCTGGGGAGGTCTGGATGGTGGGAATATCATTCCAGATTCCCTGGGAATCCATGGCTTCAGCATCACTGCTCTCCTTGCTGCAAAGGATTTGGGAGCAGAGAGGAGCATCTGCTCTGGCCTGGAGTGCCTTGTCTCTGCTCTGATGGATGGAATGAACCTCTTGCTTTCCCTCCTTGTTTCCCACTGCTCTCCCAACCCACTGTGCCAGGAGCTCTGCCTGTCCAAGCCTGGCCCCATCAAGCTCAGCCCACATTGACATAATGGGAATAATTTGCTGCAGGACCATGCTTTGCCCATGACCTCTGGCAGTTGGCAGCCGCTTAAGGGATTTTCTATCTGCAGGGGATGAGTATTAAAATCTGATCCTTTTTGCCCTGTTAGTGGGCAGATGACATATGATCATAGCACAGTTCTGCCTCCTTTCAGGACAGAATCCTCATGTGCAGCAGCACTGGGGCACAGCTGTGGGATCAGTGCCCACGAGGGACAGAAATCCAAACTTGTGCTTCTTCTCCAGGGATGTTTTTGTGGCCCTGAACAGCAGATTCATGCACACAGCACCTCAGGAACCATGGCCATGGGGCCAAAGACTCTCCCACAGAAATATTCTCTCTTTTCAGGGTGCCCCAAAACATTCCAGAGTGCCCCTCGACCTCCTGTAGCAGAACAGATCTCACGAGAGAACTTGGTGCTCTCAGGAAATGTTGCTTCGTTGCTCAGATCTTGTGGAGGGGGTGGGACAAACACTTTGGCATTTGAGTTGCTGGGATATAATTTTGTAAGGGTAAAATTAGGCTTTTCATTAAATATCTTTTTCTGCACTTTGGGCTGAACATGGTCTTTTTCTATAAACACTCTGCTTAAAGCTTCCTTTTCAGGGCCACCAGTTTTGCTGGAAGTTTTTAAGAGAATATTTGTGGAGAGGAGGCTGAAATATTAACTAGCAAAATGTCACCAAGCCATGGAGTTGAGGTAAAAAAAGGTGATTTGGCAGAGTTAATCACTCTGTGATAACAGGAATTACCTGGCTGCTTTAAAGTTCATCCAGGATTTGTCCAAGCTCTGCTACCAGGACAGGCTTTCCCATAAATCAGCCAATTCCTGCAAACATTTCTGCCCTGAAAAAGCTTTCCAGCTACCTGTGCTCTACCATAAATCAGTGAACATGAGAGAGGCCACACTTTGGGGAGAGCCCCAGATTGCCCCCCAGTCATTCAAGATTTAATTTCCTTAGGTTGAATTCCAACTTTGAAAAAGAATCCCATGTGCAGGATTCTCCCTGGCTGGCCCTTCCCTGTGTTTCCAAGAAGGAGCACGCTTAGGAATTGCTGTAAAACATGGCTCTCTGTTCCTATAACTGTTGCAGGGCAGTAATTAAAACCAGGACTGTTGCTCACTCTTTGCATACCAACGCCTGGAAGGGAGAGCTCTGTGGGTCTGTGTGCTGTGGGAAATGGATTGGCTTGGTTTGGGTTGGGCTTTTGATTGGATTTAATTTTAACATTATTAGTATTAATATTAGTATTAGTATTATTAGTGTTACTAGTGTTGTTATTATTAGTATTATAATTGTTATTGTTATTATTTATTATTATTACAACCACTGTTATTTCTTTAGGGACAGAAAAAAGTGTTTAGTGTCCTTGTTTTGAGTTGGGCTTTTGGTAGGATTTAATTTTCATATTATTAATATTAATATTATTAGTATTATTAGTGTTATTAGTGTTATTAGTAGTAGTAGTATTATAATTGTTATTGTTATTATTTGTTATTGTTTATTATGATTACTACCACTGTTACTTCTTTAGGGACAGAAAAAACTGTTTAGTGACTTCTGCAGATTTAAATGAATTAAAAATGCGCTTTGTCCCTAGAAGTGGCAGCAGGAGATATGATTTCAGTCATTGCAGGAGGGATGTTGAAGGCACACCTCTACCCCAATTCCATTTCTATCTGGAGGAACCTGTTGTCCATGAAGTTGGCTGCCTGCAGGCACTGTTTGCTTCCAGCCTTTCGTGGCAGCAGCATCCAGCAGTTCCCACCATGCCCTTAGAGCACTGGTGCTCTGAGCTGCTCTCCTGTCAGTGTGCCCAGGTTTCAGTGGTCAGGGTTCCTGAGCAGCAGCTCCATCCCCACCTTACCCAGCATTTTCAGCACTTTGGGAACTTCCCCCACGTCCTGCCTCACCTCCCTCCCCAGCCCAGCGAACCACAGTGTCCCAGGGCAGCTGTTCCATCACTTTAATCTGTCTACACACCCCTCTGTAGGCCTTTTCCAGCTGCCCTGTGCCCTTCCAGAGCCTGGAGCTGCACTGGGACTCGGTGGGTTGGTGCAGAGAGGTGCCCAAGGTTGGTGCAGATGATTCCTGAGCCTCACACATTTCCCAATACATTAGCAAGCAGTGATGATATCCAATAAAACCATTTCTATGTGCACAGCATGGAGCCATCTGTTGCATTAAATGTTCATAATAAAACCCAAGGAACTCCTTCTCCAAGTGAAGAAATCCTTTTCCATTCACAGGAGTGTATTCCAGCTCGGCTGTGCCTGTTTGCAAGTCCCTACAAGCTGATCACTCCAGCTGCTGTGCTGCCCTTTGTTCTTGTCACAGACCAATTGTCATTTCAAAATGTTATTTTAATTAAGAAGGAAGAAGAGCTCTCCTTTAAGCCTGGTTTAACCTGATCAGGAGAAACAGCCCAGACCTGGAGACCACACCAATGTAGTGTGAAACGTCTCTTTTCTGCACTGATTTTATTCATGGAAATCAGCAGTGCTATAGCTTTGTCAGGCTGATCCCTTGTTTCTCTGTTGGTTTAAATTCTGCAGATACTGAGAAAGCTTTTCTGCTTTCACAGGAATAAGGTCAGACCTGGCTGCAGTTTTTGTTCAGGCATGTGGATCATATCCCAGCCTGGACACAAGCCCAGCCTACCAAGCACCTCTCACCTGGCTCAGAGAAGCGGCTTCTCTTTTGGAGAAACTCCATTTTTTTAAGGCTTTCATCACTAATTAAACCTCCTTTCTCTCACTAAGGACCAGAATATCAGTGTTAAAGCATGAGGGTTGTCCCTGCGTTTGTAAGTGGCTCCTGCACTCAGCTGTCACCCCTTCAGCACTGCCTGGGATGGAGGAGGGATTTCTGCTGTGAAATTAGGAATACAGACATAGCATCAACCTCAGAGTGACACACATTTGATAATTTGACCCTGGAAGTGTTCAAGGCCAGCTTGGAGCATTCTGGGATAGTGGATAGTGTGGAATGAGATGAGCTTTAAAGTCCCTTCCAACCCAAACCTTTCCATGGTTTTATGTTTCTGTTGGGGGTGAGACATTTGAAAATAGCTGGAAAAAAGCACCCAGTTGGAGGGATCCTGCCCTGCCACCAGAGACTCAAAGGATGGACTTGTTCTTCATTATCTCTCTGTCCAGTATCTGCTTATCTTTATTGATAAATCTTAAGGAAGGCTGAAAAGAGGTGCAAATGATCACATTTAAAGCAAAGCTGTAAAAATATTTAATATCATACTCATCTTCCAGGACCTGAGCTCTGTATTGTATAACAATAGAGATAACGAAAGTGTAAAACACTGGGACTCCCTGCCAATGTTACAACTTGTTTTTACTACTAAAAAAGGCAGTAAACTGGGAGGGTACATCCACGAGTGAATTGCTTTGCACTTGCCCTGTTTCTTACTCTTGTTTTCTACACTTCTGGGCTCTGCTGGAGGCAAAACTCCAGGCCAGAACTACCTTTGGGCTGAGCCAGTGTGTGTGTCCAGTTGTTCTGCCGGAAAAGGCAAAGTTCTGCCTGTGAGAATTATTCTGAATTGAAAACTGAATGAAAACAAAGCTTTTCAGTTCCACTATGAGGAAAACTAGGTGTGGAGTGAACCCCTGGTAGGGCTGTAACACTCACACACCATGTTTTTATTTCAATAATGCAGACTTTGTCTCACCTTCACCATGATCTCCACCTCTGGATTGCTGGGGAAATAATCTGCAAAATAAAATCCCCCATTACCAGCAGTGAAGTGAAGCTCTCAAGAAACTCACTTTTATCTGTGCTGGGCTTTCTTGCTGTGGGACCACAAGAAGGTGGGGGAGACTGGGGAAGACAAAGCTTGAAGAAGAAATGGTGGAACAGCTGGAGCAGAGATTTGGGAAACTGCAGGGTTGAGGTGAAGTGGTGAGAGCCCAGGAGAGGTGGGGAGGAGGAACCAGCAGGAAGCTCTGCACAGATCTGCAGAAATAATAGTGTTTTCAATGGAATATTAGTGTTTTCAATGGAATAACAGTGTTTTCAGTGGCCTTGTAGGAAAAGGGAGAATCTTGGGATAAGGAAAATAGCCTTTTTATGGTTTGGTTTTTTTTTTTGCCAAATCATTGTAGTGGATCAAGCCTTGCAGACAGGAACAATTTTGCTTTTCAGGGACACTTTCCCACCTCCCTCACAGGAGTGTCCTGGAGAGCCTCTGTGCCATTGTCAGTAGGCCTGGAGCACTGTGACAGGAAAATCCACCTGTGAAAATCAGCCCCACACACCCCTCCAAGTGCAGGTTTAAGCCATGCAGCTGCAGCACGAGTTGAAAGTGCTCTTTGCATGCACAGAGGGAATCCAAACCAATTTGGGTTTGAGGGAAGCAGGGTTTACTCCAGGACACAACACAGCGTTTGCAGATCATTGGACAGCTCTCTCTTGTACAGATCATGCCTTTTTATGGGGACATTCCAGCTCCAAAGAAACCAAATTCTTCTCAAACACATTGTCTTAGTTAAACTTTTAATATGTTTTGATATTGCCAGCAGCAGCTTTATATAATGCAGTCGTGTAGCAAACAAAAGTCACTCTGCTCTTGAGGAATGGAAGCTCATGGATGGAGGGGATGGATTGGCACTGTGGGATTGGCAGTGGTTCCTGCCTGGAATCAATGGGTTAATAACCTGCCAGCACTGCCTCGGGGCTGGGAAGTACAGAATGTTCTGGAAGCAGGGGAGAGGGCAAGGTTTTGGCCAGCTCACCTTGAGTCTAGGTTATAGATGGCAGGAGAAGCCCCACTTGGACCAAACCAGTTACTGACTGGGGTTCTGATCCCCAAACCAGTTACTGACTGGGGTTCTGATCCCCAAACCAGTTACTGACTGGGGTTCTGATCCCCAAACCAGTTATTGACTGGGTTTCTGATCCCCAAACCAGTTACTGACTGGGGTTCTGATCCCAAAACCAGGACTGACTGGGGTTCTGATCCCAAAACCAGGACTGACTGGGGTTCTGATCCCCAAACCAGGACTGACTGGGGTTCTGATCCCCAAACCAGTTACTGACTGGGGTTCTGATCCCCAAACCAGTTACTGACTGGGGTTCTGATCCCAAAACCAGGACTGACTGGGGTTCTAATGCCCAAACCAATTACTGCTTCTAACCTAGATATCAGTATTATTCCTCCTTTCCTTAGTGCAACCCACAGGCCACATCCTCTTCCCAAACACAAAAAAGATAAGTCTGGAGCAGTCACTGCCATAAAAAGGAGTTTGGATGGTCCCAGCTGATGAGGATTTCTGGAGCTCTCCCTCATCTCTGTGTCCCTGAGCTCTGGGAGCTCTGGGAGCTCTGGTGACACGATGGGGACATGCAGCTCCTCGTGGGGAGCATCACGCCTGGCTCCTGCCTGACTGTCCAGGACCCGTGCTGTTGGAGCCTTGGCTCTGCAGGAGCTCCTGCCATGCTGCTGAGTGTCTTGGCACCTTCTCCTCGCTGTGCTGGCATTCCTTGGAAGCACAGAACTATGTTCTGCCCTAAAACTCTTCTTCATTATGCTACAAGGGACAGTCAGGGTTTTGGGTCATCCTCTCCTTGTTGTTCTTTTCAGGAAAGCAAAGAGAATTTTATATTGCTTTTGTCACTCCATAAGCCTTTCCAAAACTTGGGTCATTCCAAATGCAAGCTGTCACATGGGTAAAGGAATTCTGCTTGGGAATTCACCTGGGAATTATAAGTGTTACTACATTAAGAGCAGAACTCACACTTGGAAGTCTCAGGTAATACATGTGT
The DNA here is from genome assembly GCA_024500445.1 of Entomyzon cyanotis. NCBI lineage: Eukaryota > Metazoa > Chordata > Aves > Passeriformes > Meliphagidae > Entomyzon > Entomyzon cyanotis. Next base: position 2,359,797 of record JAKEPQ010000908.1, on the reverse strand, counting down.
TTGATGTTTTTCTGTAAAGAACAGATACTCAGGAGATCTGGAATTCCAGGGGAACTTACAAGATATTCAAAGAGTGCCTCCCTTATTCTTCAGGTCTAATACTGATTTTTTACCCTGCAGCTCTTCAGTGGAACTGAATCATTTTACAACCTTGTGATCAGTGGGAAAACTTGTGCTGTGCCTGTGCTTTTCTTTTTTCCATCCTGGATTTGTTTTTTTCACGTGGCCAGTCAGTTCCTGTGCCACTTGATCACAACCCAGTGTCTTTGGGAAATGGAACCAGGATTTGTGACAGCTCTGCTAAGGAAGAAGGGGCATTTATTCCCTGCAGTTTTCATGGGATGCTGGGGAATAGGGAGATACTGAAATTACCATCCATAATCTTGGCTGTAAATGATCAAACAAATCATCATCCATGTTTGGAAATCTTATCTCCTAAATTCTTAATGGCATTGCCCAGGTAAAGCAGAAGGAAATAGGGATCCAGGAGTTGTTCTCAAGGTGGTGGAAAACTCTGTAACTTGTCTGAAACACGGGGAAGGCAGGGCATGGAACGACTCTGCCTGCTGCTGCAGTGGAAGTGAACTGTTCATCTCTATTTTTAAATTACTCCCTTTCTTTTAGAATTATGTTCAGCACTGTGATGCCTTTGGATGTCCAGCAGTTGAATTATTAGCACTTAGAGCATGGCTGGCAAAGGCAGTATTTGTGTAAGAGGTGACTGACAGCAACTTGTCCCCATCTGCTGAGTCTCTTCTGTGACTTCTGTGTCAAAAGTGAGTTCTTCAAAACCTCCAACTCCCTGAATTTTTTAACCTGCTAGCTGGGAACAAGAAAATGTCTCTTTCCCAGCATTCTCCTTTTCACATTGGCCTTGTTGCAAGCAAGAGCTGAGTGAAAAGGAGAAAAACCCAAACCAGAACAACAAAAAAACCCCCAACACAACCTTCATTCCAGAGTCCAATTTGCAGTGAGAATCTTTGAGTCTATTTTTGTCCAATTCCATTTGGACAAAATTCAAGAATTTGATTTTTCCCATTGCTTTACTTTGTACTCTGGTTGACTCGGAAAGCACAGGCTGAAACCAATGCTGAACCACAAAATTCAATTAAAACCCAGGGAGTAAGCAGGGAGGAGAAATCAATGGCTGGATTAGTCCATCAGCTGCTGTTCCCATGATCTTCTTATCTTATCCTGCACTACGAGAAGAACTGTTGGGAAGTGGAGTTGTTCTGAAATCAGCTCAGGCTGCTGTGTCCTCTCAGCACAGAGCAGAAAATTGGATCAATAGCCAGAGCCTATTCCTCTTTGCTTTCCTTCTCAACAGCTGGACTGCCAAATCCACCCAGAGAATGGAGGCTAATCTGGGGTTTAATCCTCTGCTCTCCCACTATGGAGTTAAACAACAGAGCCTGAAAACAAGCAGAAATCAGTACAGATTCCAAGCCAGGCTGCTTAGGGTTTACATATATTTATAATTTTTAAATATTTTTAAAATATATTTTGCTGCTGTTCTTGCATCTAACATCTCAATCAGACAGTTGGAACAGAAATATTTATAAATCCTGAAACTACCTGTGGGTCTACTGAAAAAAAAAATTTAAGGCAGGAGGAAAACATTCTAAAATGATTATTTAATTTTTAATTTGTTCCTACTTCTATAATATTTCATTTTTCATTAAGAACATAATTGCAGCAGTTCAAAGTTTGACATCAAGGCTCTTTGAGACCAGGGCAAGAGAACAGAAAGGAGCAAACAAGTTCTTGAGCTAGTATGAGCTGTTGCAAAACCTGCTAATTATGACCTTTTCCAACCTTTTATTCTTTTTTACTCACTAGCAAAATTAGATTGGTTTGCTGGTGGAAAATTGTGTAAGCACTGAATGGAGAGTCCTAAATCAAAGAATGGCCAGAACACTGGAGGGAAAAGGGATTGGTGGTGGTTTTTACATCAAATCCCTCACTGCAGGTATCTGCACTGTGCTGCACAGCAACAGCCCCACAAATAACAACATAAATAAACAAACTGGAATGTTTCCCTGCAGGAAAGGCAGCTCAGCACATCCCTGCACCTGGAATGGTCGTTGGAACTCCTGGTTTGGGGTTACACAAACCTGATTCCTCAGTCCCTACTCAGGTCTTGGTCTCATTGAAAATTCAGTATTTTTACCCAAGTTCAGGTGGCAGATAGCAATGTTCTGTGTTGGTGTGGGAGCTGTGATGGAAATGGAGCTGAATTGGCTTTAAAGTCCCTTCCAACTCAAACCATCCATGGTTCCTCCAGCTGTGTCTCTGCAGAACATTTATCACTGTGCAAAGAGCAAGTTTGGAATGTGCTGTTCAGGTGGCAGATGTGGGAGTTGATATTTGGGATGCAGAATGAAGGGATTTGAAGCCTTTGAAGGGATGTGCTGCATTCCCACTCTCCTGTGTCCTCACAGGGAATCACAGACTCATGGAGAATTCCCAACTGGTTTCAGCTGGAAGGACCTTAAAGCTCATCCACTGCCACCCCTGCCATGGCAGGGACACCTTCCACTATCCCAGGTTGCTCCAAGCCCTGTCCAGCCTGGCCTTGGACACTGCCAGGGATCCAGGGGCAGCCACAGCTTCTCTGGGCACTCTGTGCCAGTGGCAGAATATCCTTGTCTGCTGCCAGAAATTGATAATCACCGTTGGGATAATCACCATTTCTCTGCACATTATCCCAAGTGTCCATCCAGGAATATCCTGTCTCTCTCAGGCACCTCCAGGCACCCATAAACACATCTTGCTTTCTGCACTTCCCTCAGCGTATTTATTTTTGTAGCAGGGATGGAAAATCCTCTGAGCAGTAGCCACAGAAGCTGATCCACCACTGAGCAGGCACAAGGCCAACTGGATGCATGGGCATACATGCAGACAGCCCAAAGGACAGATGTATCAAATCAGATTTATGAGGTCAGTTTTCCCAGCCAATAAAGCCCAGATTGCTGTCTGCCCCGTTATAACCTTCCTGTGTTTAAATGGATGTGAAACAGATAATCCAGCCTTTGGCGGGAACAGCGCTGATAAAACACAAACATTATTTCTGTAGCCACATAAGATTATTTTTCCAATTCAGCAGAAAGTATTGGCTTGAAGATTGTCAAAGAGGTCACAGTATTTTTGTACTGGTTGTGTGTGAATAAAAATTTTCTCAGTCCAGGAGAAGGAGCAGAGGATGTGTATTAATTATTATTATTATACAGTAGAGTACAGCAGGGAGGAACTGTATATTGGTGTGATGAGAGCTGTCCTGGGCAAAGCTGTATAACTGATTTCTGCTCCTCAAACCCCAAATGAAATGGTCCTGAGCCCTGGGACAGGCTGGTGTTTCCTCAAGTTGAAGGTTGTACCTGTGAAAGTTGTTGCTCTGTGAATGGGACTTTTGAGAACACTTCATTTATAATGCTAATTGACCATGTTATTTCCCCAAATCTATAAAACAAAATGCAAATGTCCCATTAGGATGGTGGTGTGTACATTATTTTCAGGATAGCTGCCTGAAAAAATTGCATCTTTTCCTTTTATTTTCAGTAAAACAAAGCAATTTTCCATTCTATAAGATCCTCTCTCTCAGCAAACAAACCTAAATTGGTTCAATATTGTTGTTTGAATCCCTATTTACTTATCCTATGGGAAAAAATGTAAATTAAAATACGAACATTATATGCAGGACACTTCAAGAAGATATTGAAATTGTACAGTAAAAATAGCTTTCTGATGGGAATATATTAAATAACATTGAACATAAAGACTCACTGGCAGTGTCATTTGCCAGCTGCAAAAACAGTATTAGGATGGGAAACATGCTAGGAAGAAGCAGGCACTTGGGAAGAATACATTAGTAAAAATGCTATTTTTATTTAAAGTTCTATACAGTCAAAGTTCATCTTCCAATGTTTTCTAAGGATTAGGCTCTCGGTGACATTGAAACTTTTGGCCCAAACATTCCTGGAATCATATTGTCCTCTCTAGAATCGAATGAGGAGAAACTAATGCGTTATATTAAAACTCATTGTTGTGAACTTCATAAACTGCTTTTTCCCCCCCCTCGGATTCTTTGTTTTGCCTTGTAAAACAGTGGAATGAAGTGATAATTAGTGCCCCTGGAAAGTGGTTAAAATTGGTGGTTAAAGCCAATGGGTCCCACTGGGAACTTTTATAGTAAAAGTTTTTTCCTATAGGAAAGAAACTGCAAAGAGAGATAATTGAGATTCTGTGCTTCACAAAGCTGGCACTGCAGTGAGCAGCTCCCTGTGGCACCAGCAGGGTCCAAAGCACCTTTGGGAGAATTCCCAGGTGGGACTTTCCCCATGTTCTCTGAGAGGAAATGCCCAGGATTTGGAGTTGTTTTGTATTGGGTAGAGATGTGCTGAGCTGGAGCGTTTCTCAAACTTCAGCTTTAGATGAAAATGTGTTTCTATCAGGAATTCCAGCTCTGCATTGACCTCAGGCTGTGCTCTCCAGCACCCCCAATCTCACCTGGTCTAGCAGGAGGCATCCCTGCCCATGGATGAACATTCCATGGTTCCTCCAGCTGTTCCTCTGCTGGAGCATTGCTCACTGTGCAGAGAGCAGGTGTTTGCAATGTGGTGCAACAATTTCAGCAGGAGAAGCCACAATCTATGTCTTCAGCAGACTTTAGCTACAGGCTGGGGTGTTGGAAATATATCTTATCACAGAATCCCAGAATCCCAGACTGGTTTGGGTTGGAAGGGACATTAATGATCACCCTGCCATGGCAGGGACACCTTCCACTATCCCAGGTTGCTCCAAGCCCCATCCAGCCTGGCCTTGGACACTTCCAGGGATCCAGGGGCAGCCACAGCTTCTCTGGGCACCCTGTGCCAGGGCCTGCCCACCCTCCCTGGGAATAAAACTTCTTCTTAATATTTGATCTAAATCTTCCTCTTTAGTTTAAAACTGTTCCCCCTTGTTCTATTACTGTCTTATGCAGCTTGGAGAAGAATCAGACACAAATTCCATGTGAGAAGGTGGCTGCACCCCAAAGGAGGGAGAGCTTCTGTCCTTTAGCTCTGTGCCTGGGCTTGCAGTTATTCCATTAATCCATTAATTTTTGTGATGCAAATGTTAAGCACATGGCGAAGATCACATCTGACCTTTCCCACTTTCTTATTCCCCTTCCTCAGCTGAACGAGGGAGGCACTTCTGGACCTGCCAACAAAGCCTGTGAAGAGCAGATAACAATGAGGTGACAGCACACAAATGTCAGCCTTCATCAAATTAATCCCAGGACAGCCACCCGGATGCGTTTGCAGCAGATAATCTAAACACAAACACAACGTTCTAATCTCTGCGCTGGTGAGTCACCAACAGATGCCGAACACAACCCCCTGGACCTCAAGGCAAAGATCAGCATCTGTTCCAGAGCTCTCTGGGAGGTGTTGCTTTCATTTTCATTGCAATTGTGCTCCCAGTTTCTCAGTATTCCACTGGTCCTCGGAATTCTTAGAAGTGACAACAGTCAGAAGACGCAGGAATTTCAGATGCAATCAGGTTAATTAAGGAGCTCTTCCCCCAGAGGGTGGTGGGCTCACCAACCTCCCCAGAGAATGGACAGAGCCCCAGCCAGAGCTCCAGAGTGTTTGGACAATGCTGCCAGGGATGCTCAGGGTGGGATTTTGGGGAGTTCTGAGCTGTACTCGATGATCCCTCTGGGTCCCTTCCAGCTCAGGGTATTTTATGGGAATTTACATTTAGAGTTTACAGAATAGCATTAAATATTCACATCTATGCAGGCACAGCTCACCTGGCACTAAAAAAGTTAAGGATATGAAGTTAAGGATATAATCCTGATGTACAGCCTTGCCTGGTCTTCTTTGGATGTTTTCTCTTGGGCAAAGGAGAAGTCTGTGGTCTAGAGTACACCTGTGGCTCTTCAAAACTGTTTAGACTGACATGGAAATGCCTGGTTATTATCACAGGAGTATATTTCTTTTCCATTTTTTTATCATTGCTCCAAGGCCTGGAGCCCTTCAGACACACCAACCATGGCTTTTCTTCCTTTTTCTGGAGACTCTGACATTTGGCTGCTTGTTGGTGCTGAAGGAAGGGAATTCTGCAGTGTCCTCCCAGTAGAGAAACAAAGGCTGATCACTGCTGGTTAAAGATTGAGCTCAGCATGGAAAAATCAAGTCCAGAGTGGCATTTCTGAGGAGTCAATATCCTGAGCAGTGACTTTCCTTCTGCAAAATGAAACTGCAGAGTAGCAGATCACCAGGTTCGAATTTTCATAGACTGGTATGTTTGAAATTATGATAATTTGATATGATTTGGTAATATGACATTTTGGCCATCTAGCATTAACAAATAATTCCTTGTAATCATTGCCTTGAAAAGAAAACTAAGATTCACTGGCTGCCTCCAGGAGATGAGAACCAATTCCATGTAGCTCCTGAAATATTGCCAGATGATCAATATGTCTTTTTATTCTCAGATAGTGTCATGTTTCACCTTTATTGCTCATTTGAATTCAAAATATAGACTTTAACTATGCCAGGGTGGTTTATCTGCAGCCTCAGGGAATTAATGTCAGACAGTAAGTTCTCCAAAGAGGGGTAAAGAAACCCAAACTTCAGTCCTGGGAGGGGGAAAACGTGACTGTGACACAAAGAAGGAGCTGAATGTTCATTCAAATACCGACCAAAACCACGGCAGAAAGTTCTCAGACCAAGCCTCCCAGAGGACACGGACACAGAACTATAAAATAAATACTAGGGAATCTGGGGCATAAAGAAATTCTAGAAAAAAACCTTAATGCTGCCAAAAATATCACCTCCCATCCTGCCCAGATAAAAGGTGACATTTGTCTGTGGCCTCTTGTGTTCAGAAGACTTTACAGGAAGAGCCAAAGTGCAGAAATCAGAGGGCGAAGTTTGGTCACCCAAATTTAAAACAGTGATGGGGAAAAACCTCTTTGTATCTACTGCACTCCCATCAGCTGTCATCCTGCTCTTTTATTTCCAAGTGAATTAATTCCCTGGAGATGCAGCAGCCTTGGAAGGGTTCAGCCCTTTCTGAATGGAAGGATCACAGTCCTTGCTCCGATCACAATCCTGCCTCCATCATGCCCTGTGTGTTTTGTTCTATTCCATCTCCAGCACATGGTCCAGAATTCCACAGCTGAGATCAACCATGGAAAACTTCCGTGTTTCCATCATTGATTTAAAGTTGTCTGGAAAGATTTAAAGTGAAGACATGTAGAACTCAGTAAACTGAGTTATGAGAAATGGTTATTTACATCAACAGAGAGACAAAATGTTCTGGAATTTACTGGCAACATTGGTAAATTTTGGTATCACTGTTTTTTATTAATTTGGTTATTTAATGATTTAACTGTCTTTTAAAAAATATGTGTAGGATTGAATTGATAATGTCTGGGTATTCTGTTTTCCTGACAAAATCTAAAAGCAGAGGAGGCAGAGGAGCTCCCAGTTCCTCTTCATTGTCCACTCCTGTTGTTCTCCTCTCCTCCTCTTCCTTTCTCCTTCCCCTTCCCCTTCCCTTTTCCCTTCCCCTTTCCTTCTCCTTCCCCTTCCCCTTCCCCTTCCCCTTCCCCTTCCCCTTCCCCTTCCCCTTCCCCTTCCCCTTCCCCTTCCCTTTCCCTTCTCCTTCTCCTTTCCCTTCCCCTCCACCACAGAACATCAGCTACAGGCCCAGGCTGTGGGGGAATACAAGTGGTTTTCTCTGGGGAGACCCCATTAGTTTCCACTTACTGACAACTGACAGAATCACTTGTAAAACCAGTTACCTTCAGGAAAAATTATTTCTTAGTCTCCCAGACTCTATCAGGACATTTACTATTGGTTCTGGTAGTGACAGAACAATCTACTACCAAGGTCTGTGTTTATTTCTTGTTTCAGGGGACTTTCAAGTGAAATTTCACTTGTCCTTGGGGAGATTTCTCCATGAACTGATCTCATTCTGGAGCCAGGTGAGCTGTGCCTGCATAGATGTGAATATTTAATACTCTAACCACAGAGAGCAGGAATGTTCCTCTTGTTAAAGTGTTCAAACAGAAGTTCTGTGAGTTACTGTATAAATTAAATTAGTATAAATTGAAACTACAACAAATCTGGGCTCAGTGAACACTCCTCCTCCTCAGCCTACTTGGAATTCCTCATTTTCAGTAACCCAGCACTGCCAAGGCCACCACTAATCCATGTCCCCAAGTGCCACATCCACATGGCTTTTAAATCCCCCCAGGGATGGTGATTCCTCCACTGCCCTGGGCAGCTGTGCCAGAGCTGGATGACTCTTTCAGTGAAGAAATATTTCCTAAAATCCAACCTAAACCTCCCCTGGCCATTCCCTCTCCTCCTGCCCCTGTTCCCTGGGATCAGACCTGACCCCACCTGGCTGCTCCCTCCTGTCAGGAGTTGTGCAGAGCCAGAAGGTCCCTCCTGAAATGCTTCCACTCCTTATGTTTCACTTCAATGGAACAAAATAAAAACATGAAATTCTCTAGTCTGGAACAATTAAAAAATCATCATGTTGCATTTCAGAAAGCCAATTTCTGTGCTGGCACTGCTGGGCTCCAGGAGAGGAAAGTCCTTACACGAGGAAATGGATCTTTCAGAAGGTCAGAAGGAAGATGGAATCAAAGAGTTGATTTCCAGGAGGTCCTGGGGTCTGAACTTGGGCTCATGGTATCCAGAGGTGATTAGGAATGGGAAGATAACAAGGAGACTCTGTTTTCTTGGCTCTAATCTTCACCCTCCCTGAGGAACTGCAGGAGGATGTTATTAATTACGTTATCTGTCAAATGGAATGAAGGATAAGGTCAGTGTAGGTATGAGAAGTGACGCACCAAGATTAAAATTGCAAAAAAAAACCAACAAAAACCCCTTCAAAAACCTAATTTTGCACCAATAGTAATTGGCTCTGAGCTGACTATTCAAAATCAGGAAAAATACCTTTGGAGGACTTGGTTTTAGTTAGTCTCTGATGTGAGCTGACCTGGAGAATTATTCTGTCACTGTGAGAATTCCCTGGGCGCTCATGTGCAGTTACTGCACTGCTGCAGGGGGAAGGGAGTGGAACTGGGAAGGTTTAAGGAAGGGTGAGAAGGACAGGGAAGGGGATAATGGGGAAAAGGAGTAAAACCGTGTGGCAAATGGGAAGGATTTGATGGAACTGAGTGCTGAGAGCTGTGGCAAAGGTGATGCTGTGTGCTTTTACAGCATGGGAAGCAGGGGGCAACAAAATCCACTCTCAGAAAAGAGGGTGCATGGCTGTTCTTCCCGTTGCTGCAGAATGTTGTGAACGTGGGAAATTCCTGTAGATTTGGGGGGGAAATGAGCACATTCCTGGGAGGGAAACCCAGGGAGGACCAGTGCTGCCTTCTGACTTGAGAAACCCCTAAAATGCAACTTTTTGGGGGAAGACAAAATATTCTGGAGCCATTTAATACATCTGTGTCCTAATCTTACACACTTCAATGTCCTTTTAGTGATTGTAGGAGGGAAAATATTTAATTAAACAGTGTTTGATCTGATGCACTGTTTATGTGAAGGCACCTTGTGTTATACAGATTTGTTACATTTCCCTGCCTCCCTGGAATATGGAATTCATTGAAAAAGGAAGCCAAGTGATGAGTTTTGCAGTTTTTACATTGAACAAGACAGTTGAAAGTAGACATTTTCTTTCCACTTCTTTTTTTTTTTTTTATTTTTTTTTTTTAATTTTTATTTTTTAATTGTCTCCAGAGAGAGTTGAGAGTGGAGGAGGAAAATTTGCTTTTATGTTGGTTATTTACTGTATGTAGCTTTTATACTCTTCACTTCTGGACAAACAGTGCTCTTAGAGCAGTTGCCTACCTGAGATACCTTGGACTGTTGGTGTAAACACAAAAAAATACACAAAAGGGTACAGAAAAATAGTGAATAGGTACTGTAATACAAGGATTTATAAAGGTGAGAGAGTGATTTTTACATCCTGTTAGATTTCTGGGGATTGCATTTACATATTCCGTAATGTATTACATATATAATACAGTGTATTATAATATACATATTGCAATATGTATTGTGTATATTTTAATATCTTTTTATCATTTTTATATATATGTATTTCTGGGTGAGGCTATTGGTCACATGGCTTAGTTTTAGGTATTCCTGCATGGAACAGTGAATTGGACTTTATGATCCTTTTGGGTCCCTTTCAATTTGAGATATTTTATGATTATTTAAGGAAAAATATGATTACTTTTATGGAATCCCAGCCCAGAGCAGTGTTATGGCCTTGCTGAGCTCTCTTCAGGCACTTTGAGCCCAGGCTGTTCCTTCCTGGCTGAGCTGGGAGTCACTGGGCAGAGCACATGGACTGTGGTTTTTGTCATGCATCTTCCCACATTCCTGCAGGAAAATCCCATAATTCCAGATTTCTGTGCACAGGATAGAGCACAAGGCTGGTGAGGAGCAGTGAGGGAGCTGGGAAAGGGGCTCAGCCTGGAGCAAAGGAGGCTCAGGGGGACCTTGTGGCTCTGCACAGCTCCTGACAGGAGTTTTCCCCTCCCAAAACTCACCTGGAGCTCCCGGGGAGGAGCTGCTCCTCCTCGGGCTGATGCAGAGTCAGTTCTGCACTGTGTGCTGCAAAATCTCCCCAAACTTCACATCCTCCCAAAATCTCCCCAATCCTCACATCTTCCCTGAGCAGGACAGGAGTGGGAAGTGGTCACCAAAATTGGACAAACTGGCAGGTTTCATTTAAAAAGCACAAACCATAACCAGACAATTAGTGACCTGAACTTAAAACATTAGTGCACTGCAGCTGGATATTTGTAATATCTGATTTTTAGTTTATTGCAATATCTGATTTTTAATTTATTGGACAATTCACCACATTTATTGATTTCACCTTGCTGTGGTGACTTAGGATAAAAATGAGACTGTAATAACCAGGTTTGGGTTTTTTTAAGAGCCTATACACAGTTACCATAAACCTTCCAAAAGCCATAAGTAACACTCATAAACCCAAAAATTTTTGGAAAAAAAGTCTCCATTATTGGAATGCCAGTCAGGTTTGTATGAGCAGTGGGGGTGAGAGGATCTGCACCCTTGGGAATTGCAGTTGCTCAGTTCAAACATGATTTTCTTGCTCCATGAATCACAGGCTGGGGCTTGGCTCTGCTCCTACCCCTCGACAGCTCCCTCCCAGCACTGCCTGAGCATGTCTGGGCATTCCCACTGTGTCTGGGCATTCCCGCTGCGCTGTGGGAACCCTCAGAGAGGGACAGACACTTTCTGAACTCACCCTGCTCTGCTTTCCATCCCCTGCTGCACTGAGCACTGCTTTGGTGCAAGAGAGTAAGAGTGTCCCTGGAGAAGATTTCTAATTTTGCTGCCTGGGTGAGCTGAAGCTTTTCCAGAGCAGGCTGTGGGCTGGGAAAGGTCAGGGATCCCATCTTGGCTCTTTTTTCAGCAGCTTTGCTGGTAAAACCCCACAGACATTCTCGTGGGCTCTCTGCTCACGACAGGAGACAGATCATTTCCCTCTCCAGATTTATAAGACTGTTTGGGGTTGTGGCATCCTCAGGAGCCAGGAGGCAGCCAGGATCTGTGGAAATAGCTGGGAAAACTCCAACCACAGAAAGTGAGTGAATGGTGCTGGGCTGAGCCAAGCAGTGCCAAGCTCTCCCCGAACTCCTTGGCCAGAAATCACGCCTGGTGCTTCAGGCACAACCTTGAACAATCTAAAGTTGGAAGGCAGAATGCGGGAAATTTCGTCCCTCTAGCTCCAAGACATTCCGTTTTTGCTATTTGGTTTTTAAAAATAATGTTATGTCCTTTTTGGGCACACATAAATATAGTGATGCTCCTTCTGTGTCTCATATATTCCGGCAAACAAGCTGTCAGATGGTCTAAGTGGATGGTATATGTGGCAGGAGATTTATGAAATTGTTCCTTCTTGCTTCTAAATAAATTAGAAAAACATCATGGGTTTGGGAAATCAAAGCTTTCAGAGCAGTGTTGTGGTTTTTGTTTCTCTGAATTAGTGAGATGAAACATTTCATTTGAAAAATTCCCTCCTCTGACAATTGTCGGGGAGTTCACACGAATGGAGCTTTTCATTTGCAAGGAGAAAACCCAAATTGTGTGAGTGATGTCATCTCTTTTCATACTCTGTTTAGACAGCCTTGCAGGCTACAAAGGACATTTTCTGGGCTCTGGATCTGAATTTTCTGAGGAGAAAATATCAGATATCAGTGAGGAAATGCTGGGGTTTGTGCCCTTCTGCCCAGACTCACCCCAGGGTGTGTCTGGGAGATTGAGCACCCAGGAAACCCTTGTTTGCAATGCAAGGTTAAAATTTCATATTCCAGTTTAACTTCATATTCCAGTGGTTTTTTATGGAAAGTGGAAACAGATGGACCAGACAAAGGCACAGGAATCATGTGTCTAACACTAACCAGAGGGGAGAAACCAAAGCTGCCATTCCCACTTTGGTGTTTGCCTTTTCTTCTTGAAGATGTTCCTGCATTTCAGCATTTTTTTATAAAACTGAATGAGCCCATGGATATCTCCTGGCTGCTGGCCTGACAGGGAATTCCAGAGGGATGGCCTTGCAGAAGGGTGAGGGAATGGTGTGGCACCTGGAATGGCATTAAAAGGTGATCTCAAAGCAAATTTCAGGAAAATAAACCCCAAGTATCTGACTATGGGAGTGAGCAAAAGTCTGGGTAATCAGAAAATAATGTTAATTTTGTCTAAGGCTTTTCATGCTAGAGAGGAAATTTAGTAGTGCCTTTCTTGGTAAGTCCAAGGAAAAGGTGACACTATTCTGCACAGGTCTCTATTGACACAGAAACATGTTTAAAATGCTCATAGAGATATCAAAAACAGTAATAGCAAATTATAGTGAATAATTAATAAATAATACCAAATTGTAGTAAATAGTAAATATAGTAAAAACAATTACACCCCAAAATGTCTGTAATTGAGAATCAGTGAATGAATTACAGTAACACTCCAATAGTAATGACAGAAGGTCCAAAACTTTGCTACTGAAGGAAATCCCTTTTTGGCACATGCAAGTTATGGATTGTAAATGAACGATTTTGAACAAGTCCATCTAGAACTGCTGTGTTTTTCTCAGTTATTTGCCTCAACCCATCATATTGAATTCCATTATTCTGTTAATATCTGGGCTTGGGTTTTGTTTCAGAGGATTTCTTTTGCTTCCACTGCTCATCCCTGTAAGACTTCTCCACATCTAAAATATTTCCTGAGAACAGTTCATTCCTTTGTACCAGGTGGGTACTGACACAACAAATGAACAATTTGTTTTAATTCATTAATTACTAAAATCAAACTTACGAATTAACCAAAGCTTTCAGTCCCTCTTTTGTTGTCTCTTTTAATTTTTTTCTCAACTGTGCCATATCCTACATCCTATTGCTGCTCAGCATTTCCATATATTTGGATTTCATCTGACCAGGAGTCATTTAATTTGACAGATTCTGTATTTGCAGCATCAAAATATGTTGCTATGGAAAAAGTTACGAGTTCTAATTAAAAATGCAGAGGTCACAAGTTTCCCAGAGCCAGCAGGGCATAGATCCTAGGAGAAAAGAATCACAACATAAAAAATCCAGAGATATGTCACTCTGCAAGTTTCCAGATCTGAAAAGGGAACAGCAAGCATTCAGCACAAAGCACGAGGCTGAAATTCATTCAGATGCTGAATTCTCCCTTCCCACTGGCACAAGTTGCTTCTGGAATTCATGCAGAGCACTGAGATTTGAAATGTCATCTTAATACAACTGAAACTGAGGAGACAGAAATTAGCTGGGCATTGGTAGAGAGAAATCAGACCTGCCAGGCTATCCTTTCCAATCCCAATATTGAATTAATTTTCCTGCCATGGTGCTGAGGATTGATGAACCACCTGTGTTCATCCCATCCTTTGAAAGATCATCCATGGAAAACACTCTCAGGCACAGGGTGGGATTTTGGGGTTGTCCTGTGCAGGGCCAGGAGTTGGGCTGGAAAGGATATTCTGTGATTCTGTGATTTCAGCTTTGATTTCCCTTCAACACCTCATGCTGTTCAACTGTTTACAGTTTCCCCTTTTATAAATTATTATTTCCAACCAGTTATTGTGGGTTTCCCCTCCTTTTGCTCCAGTTTAGCCAAACTAAGAGCCATCAGTACAAGCACAGTCTGGAGTCACATGTGCCTGAGCTGCCCCCACCTGTGACAGGGTTTGCCCACACAATTCCTCAATATTTCAATCTCTCAATATCTTCATCAGAGCACAGGATTTCAGATCAGCTCAGCTGTACCAAACCCCTGCTCTGCAATCAACACACCTGTTCTGTGCTAGGTTGGCCATTTCTGCAATATTGTGATGAATGAAATAGTTAAGACATCGAATCATAGAAAATCCTAAATTGGAAGGGACTCACAAGGCTCATCAAAGTCCAATATTCTACTCAAAATGTATTTAACTTCTAATCTTTTGACAGTGTTGGAGCTCTCACAGCTCCCACTGCAGTCATTTTTTATTTTTAAATGACAAATATTGTGCAAATATCTTCCCAGTTTGTGCTCCCTGCCATGCAATAGCAGAGCAAAGCAGTTTTTCTCCCTGAACTCTGCAATCCAGCAGGGAAGTGTTGCTGCTCCACACAGAGCCAAGGGATCTCCAACTCCCCTCTGAGAGCTGCTGAGTTTGTCTTGGGGAAATGGAGAACTGTGCTCTGATGGCTCCTGCTCCCCAGTTCTGCTTCTAGACACAAAAAAAAGAACATTTCCTCACAGATATTTGATATTTTCCTGCAGAAAACTCAGAGCCACATTCTAGAAAATGTACTTTTGGGAGGGTGGAGAGGACAGTGAGTGTCCAGAGAAGCTGTGGCTGCCCCTGGATCCCTGGCAGTGTCCAAGACCAGGCTGGACAGGGCTTGGAGCAAACTGGGATAGTGGAAGGTGTCCCTGCCAGGGCAGGGGTGGGACTGGATGAGCTTTAAGGTCCCTTCCCACCCAAACCACTCTGGGATTCCGGGATTCTGTAATTCCAGGATTCTGTAATTCTGGGATTCCATAATTCCATGTTTTGATTCCCCACAGGAGAACTTTTGCTCAAGATCTCAGCTCTCTGCTGAAGATCCTCCCAAAGGTGCAGCACGAGGCTCAGTTTACCCTTTCTGTTTAAAGCATTTACACATCCAGAATTGCTCTCTCCCAGTTCCTGCAAGAATTCCAGAGGCAGTTGATTGCCAGGGTTATTTATAGTGCTCTGCCATGGCCTCAGGCCACATCCCTTAAACTGAGGAGACAGTCAAGTGCAACAGCAGAACGTGGAACTGAGTTTGTTGTTGGCACAACTACAGAGAGCAGCATTTCAAAGCCTGTGAGCACCATTTTATTCTAATTAAAGATGCTATCATTGATGAAACAACAATAGATATCCACCTCACCCTTTTTTTTTTCAGGTTTTAAACTGCTATATCTAATTAGGATGAGGGCTAAATGCCTTCCTGAGGGCTCACAAATGCTGATCTGTAGTTTTGTGAATGTAGAAAACATCGTTCTGCTGTATTTAATGAGTCTTGTTTATAGTTTTGAAGTCTATAAACTGAGCTAATTACCATGAAAAATCCCAGGCAGCTGCCTTGAAACTGTTTTACCAGCGATGTCCTTTTACCCTGCTTGGGCTTTTAATAAGGCAAGAAGTTTTCAGCTAGTTACAGACAATTTCAGGATCAGGATCCACATCTAATGTTTTTCTACTGAACTGCAGCAAGGTCAGATCTTAATTCTTTGCTCTAAGTAGATGAGAAACTGTGAATTCAGATGGAAGCTTAGGGGGTAACTTTTCTTTGAGAAGGGCATTCATTTTCTTGATGCTTTTTTATAACTGTATTAATTGAGCTCATCAGTTTAAAATACTTCCAAGGTAAGATAAGATAAGATAAGATATATTTTACATGATAAATATATCATATTTTATATGTAAAATATGATCAATATATTTTATAAATAAAATATGATATATTTTATATAAATATATCATATATTATAGATCATATTTATATATAAATATAAATAAAATAGTACAATATAATATAATAGACTGGAGTACTTGATATTTTGTATTCAATATTTAGAATCAATAATTTATATTTGTTCTCTTTTTAATACATAATATACAGTTCTAAACATTTACCATATATCTCATATTTGAGAGAGAAAATAGTAAAGTTCTCTTTTTTGTGTGCAGACAGCACAGCTCTGTTTTCTATCATAAAACAAAAAAAACCCCAACACACTACAGTAATTTTATATACTGCTATTTCCATGTTCCCATGTTAATTTGGAGGTATTTTTAGTGCTATCCTGGCTTTCCTGTAAATTCATTTTTAAAAAAAACCAAGCAAGACACTCTGAAAGAGCAGCAGCTCTGGACATCTTTCCTCAAGTGGAGTTCCCTGTAAAATTTCTCAGCCCAGCAGATCTCTAAAAGGCAAAAAGCCAGAGTGAAACTGTTGGGAAGAGCATGGAGTAACAGGAAAGGCTCCATAAACTGATTTTGTCCTGCAAATTCTGATTGAGGGGGTTGCTAAGTGCAAACAGAAATATTTCCCTGGTGGTTGCCAAACAAGCGGAAGACTTTGGGAGTTTCTTTTCACTGCTCGGAGCTCTGAACAAGGTGGTGGGAGGAGAATCTGTGCAGCCTGGCAGGGCTTGGGTCCCTTTTGGGGTCTTTTAACCCTATTTGTGTTTCTCCAGAGGGGTAAAACAGCCCCAAACCAGCAGCCTCATCACTGGGAGCCACTTGATTCAAGGCTCAGAACGTTCTGAAAGCCGCTGGGATAAGAAGTGGAAATGAAAATAAAACAGAAATCCACTTGGTGAGGATTCCATGGGAAGATTTTCACGGCGGTGTTAGGCTGAGGATGTTTCTCATGCACCCTGATGATTTCACTTAATGAAGACAATGATGTGAAAAAGGGGTTTTTTTATGTGTGATTATGGGATGAAAAAAAAAAAATCTGTGGAGTCATTAAGAAAAACCCATTTCAGAGCAAGCCATATAAGGCACAGAGAATTCTGCCCAGCTGACACAGAGCAGCACTTAAAGGAAAAGGGATCTTGGGGCAGCAGCAGCTCCTTCCCTTTGGGCTTCCCCGACATGGCTGTGGCACTGATCCTGTCACTGCTCCTTTCCTGAGGATTTTTGCTGTGTGTTCTAAGGTCTGTCATGGCTTTGAACAGGTTTTTGAAGCCCCTGAGGCTGAGGAGTGTGAGTGTGTATATATATACACACATATATATATACATATATATATACACACACATATATATATTTAATATATATTATTATTATACATTAAGTATATATATTTATATTTTTATATATACACCATACAGGCATCTCCACTTAACCTGCCTCTATGAAGGAGATAATATTTAAGCCACATGCTCAGAAAACCTTGCCAGGAGGTGCTGAAAGGCTCTGCTTGCTCCTTACAGCTGCACCTGGAAGGAGCAGCCACTGCTGGAGGCTGATGCCTTAGGATTTTAGCTTCTATATTTTTCATGTATCTGTAATTTCAGTGTATAACTCTGGACTCCATGCAGGGTGCTAAGCTCCTGTTCTCAGCATTTTTAGACAAAATAATTCCTCTAAAGATTAGAATCCAAGGACACCTTACTGTCTCAGGCCCCAAGATATGTAAACAACAGTGAATTGGGGGAGTAAATTTGGAGTAATCGACATCATTACCTGAAACTGTAATTGGAAGATTAAAGCTTCAAAATTAAAGCTTCATTTGGATTAAAGATCCAAATGGACAGAATTTATAAGGTATGAAAAACTCATGACCTCTTATCCATTTTGGGTTTAGCCCCTTGAGTGAGCTCTGTCTGCTCTAAATGCACCTGAAGGCCCTTCAAAAAATATAACTGCTTTTTATTCTCTTACCTTTGTCCAGCCTCTGTTTTAGGTAAGCTCATCAAGGCAGCTGCCTCTGCTCTTGGAAAGAGCTGGACGACTCACTGAAGGCACAGTCAGGACAGAGGGCTGCTCTGGGTGGCAGCTTTGCACCTAGACAGCCCTGAGAGGAGCTCTAATTCCAGGCAGGGACTTTGAAAGGTTACTGATGGCAAAGGTGAGCTTTTTAAACATTAAACTGTTTGGTATTAAAGCCTCCTGCAGTTTATTTTTGACCTTATTAACATTAAGAGGACTTGGGTATAGATGGTGGCCAGTAGGTCTTGGGCTCCTCTGTAGAGGAAGGGCTCTGGAACTTGGGTTTGTTTGAAGAGTGTTCTTAAAATGCTGCTGTTCTCCCAGAGCCATGCTGGTTTTGGCCTGGAAAACTGGTTTTGTGGGAGACAGTTGGCCTTCCTGCTGGAATGTGTGGCTGGGAGGCTGAATTGTGGAGAGCAGCTGTAAGATCTCCAGCAGCAGTGAGAGAAGGTGGTGGGTGAATTATAAGGAAAGTGTGGTGAGGAGAATTCTGGGCTTGGGAGGACCTGGCTGAGCTCTGGCTCTGAGTGCAGGGAGCTTGGGAGAGCTGGGATTTGTGGGACTGTGGGCCAAGGAGAGAGGTGGTTAATGAAGGGAGGTATCTGTGGTGTCCTGGAATCCCAGAATGGTTTGGGTTGGAAGGGACCTTAAAGCTCATCTCATCCCCTGCCATGGCAGGGACACCTTCCACTATCCCAGGTTGCTCCAAGCCCCATCCAGCCTGGCCTTGGACACTGACAGGGATCCAGGGGCACCACAGCATCTCTGGGCACCCTGTGCCAGGGCCTGCCCACCCTCCCAGGGAACAATTCCTTCCCAATATCCCATCTGTCCCTGCCCTCTGGCAGTGGGAAGCCATTCCCTGTGTCCTGTCCCTCCATCCCTTGTCCCAAGTCCCTCTCCATCTCTCCTGGATCCCCTTCAGGCCCTGGAAGGAGCTCTAAGATCTCCTTGGAACTTTCTCTTCTCCAGGTGAACATCCCCAGCTCTCCCAGCCTTTCCCCAGGGGAAATGTCCATCCCTGCCACGAGCTCTGGCCAGACAAGGGACAAGGGACACACACACACGCACAGATTTCTGCTCAGCACACAGTTTGCTCCTCTTGCTCTGTTCATTTCCCTCTCCCAGCCTCTCCATGCTTTGTCCCTCGCTCAGAGCAGGAGCAGCAAATGGAATCGACAGCCAGGGGCAGGAATTTGTATCGATCTCCCCACAGTGACAGATTGTGCCTGGGGCTACTGCCAGTGCGAGGGCTGGAAATAAAACCTGGGAACTTCCTTATCCACTGTGGATCCTGCAGGAATCTTGGTTAAATATGTTGGGATTAAAGAAGTCTTTACAAAGCTTTAAACACGAAAACCTGCTTATGCAGAGCTGCGGCCAAACCCCATTTTTGGTTAAAATCCATGAGTCAATTCACTATTGTCAGCCTATGGATTGGATACAACTTGCCAAAAATAACTCTCAAAGCAGGTCACCATGAGAGATGAGTTTTTCCAGAGGCCGTGCTGATGCTCTCGTGCTATCCTGTGTTCATTGTGAGTTAATAGACTGTAAGTTCATCACAAATCAGGGCTAATTAAGCTGTCTTTTCACTGTGCTCTTAAATACTTTCCCACCTGAGCCAGCTGGAGGCTTTTACCCCGAGCTGGTGGCCACTGCTTTGCAAACACTCAATTTTAACAACCTGCACTTGCTGGATCCATGGGCTGTGTTCAGATCAGTTGAGTGGAAAAAGCAATTTAGCCTTGTATTTGCTGTCTGCTGCAGCCAGGCTGACCTCCTCAAAACCCCCACTTTGTTTAAGTTTGATCAATAATTGGGAATTAACCAGCACGCTGATCTCTGTGTTCTGAGCTGGGCACAATTGAAATGTGTATTTCCCACCAGCTTTTGACAAAACTTGCAATGAAAAGAGCAATGTTTGCATTGCAGTGCTCAAGCTTTACTCTGGCAGTGATATTTCCCCTTTGTCATCATTCCCTATAGGAAATTCTGAATAAATACAAGTTCACAGGTGCAGTTAACAAATGACACAGACCAGTTTACCAGTGCACACTGCCAGTAACAAACACCAAATTCCCCAAATCCCACTGCTTTCTGTAAGTCTAACGCTGACTGGAATAAAAACTACATGAAGTTGTTCAGCTGCAGTGTTTCATAAAGATGTCAGAGCCAAATCTCCTGCACCAAATGAATTCAGTACCTGTGATCCTGGTTTTCATCAGTGCCAGTTTAGCATAATGTCATAATTTACAGCAAGAGACAAGAGATTTTGAGTTGTTGGGCGTTTTTTGGTTGTTTTCTTTTTATGCAATAGCTAAAAAAACTGCATGGAGTTACAGCCACAAAAATAATGGGGGGATTAAAATAGCTCCTACAAACATATTGGATTTGAAAATTGAAACCAAAGGGAAGTTTATTTATTATAGTAACTTTGTAGAGGAAGTTTCTTGATGTATCTCGTTTAAAATCCAGCAAGGTTTATTGCAAGGCTTAGCAATGAGGATCCCTACTCCTCTGTGCATGTGTGTTTTTGAAAACAGGGTGGGAATAAGAATTCAAGTTCCTTACACCATGACCCAGCTGGACAGGTGAGCTCCTGCTCTTGCAGGCTTCAGTGGCACATTTATAGCCACTGAATAGAACCATTTATAGGTTATCTTATAACCACTGTAGGGTTCTCAGAGAATTAAAACCTCATCACTGGCAGGTTGATCAGTGTGACAAACAGAGCTCATGGCATGTGGAGCTTTAATGGCATGAGGTCAATGTGCAGTGAGAAGGCTGCACTGACTGCTGTTCTCACTGGAAGCAATTAATTTAGTAGATTTACTCAATTTTCATTCCTAATAAGTTTTCCAGGCAACATTCCCTGTTTGTCCATTTTCCCTCAGATTCTGTGGGTAACTTTAATAAAAAGGGAATTCCCTAAACTTGTTTGGTTTGGCACTTGCTGCACTTACAGGTCCTGCAAGCAAAGAGCTTTACAAGACACAGAACCACTCAATTTCTGATGTGATCCATTCCTCCTCTCTCCAGAATCATGGAATCCCAGAATGGTTTGGGTTGGAAAGAGACTTTAAAGCTCATCCAGTGCCAATCCTGCCATGGCAGAGAGACCTCCCACTATCCCAGGTTGCTCCAAGCCCTGTCCAGCCTGGCCTTGGACATTCCAGGGATCCAGGGGCAGCCACAGCTTCTCTGGGAATTCCATCCCAGCTCCTCCCCACCCTCCCAGGGAGGAATTCCCTGAGGATTTCGGGAATGAGGGCAATTCCATGGGGATAATGTGCTCCAAAGTGCTCCTGCACCACTATTCAGGCCTGCAAAATGTCATTTTATCTCCCTGGCTCCTTTCTCTGCCCTCATGAATGAGGCACTCTCCCTGTTTCCCTCAATGAAGGCTTTGTCTTGGCCTTCAACATTCAGCACCAAGTTTTTGATGATCAGAATGAAAAATGCTGAGTTTCTCCTCAGACTGTCAGAGTAGGAATATTGCTGCCTGGGGATGGAGCTGAGATACTGAAAGCACTTGGATAAATCCACCTGATTTTTCCTCCACGTGTGTCCCACCAATAATTCCTTACAAATATTATTGATAGTGATTATTTATAATCTTTATAAAGATTATTCTGATATTCTGTGTAAGACTTGAGGACGTTTCAGTGTCCTTTTGGATGCTTGAGCCTGTTTTATTGTGTAGAAAGTGCATTTAGCTGCTCAACTCTGTCCTTGGTAATTCAGAGAAACTCAGGGAGAGAAACACTCACCCAAGGGGCTCCTCAGATGGGATTTTCCTCCAAATTTGTCTCAAAAGCCTTTCCTGAAAATAAGATAAATAACAAGGGCGACTGTTTTCAGTCTACACTGATGTGCTGAGATGTTTAATTTTCTGTGAATATGGGCTCTAGAGATAACAAACACAGTGATAAGAGGCTTTTTTTTCTCTTCCCACTTTCTGCTTCACTATGGATTCAGTCTGGGGGGAAAGAAACAACCTTTGGATGAGAAATAATTGAAATGCAAACTCATTTCTGAGTTCACTAAAGGAAGGGTCACTGTAAGGAGAACTGAGGGCTGCCTAAGCAAGGGCTGTGTGTCTCTGATGTGTTTTTACAAGATGAGAGAACTATTTCTAGCAAAATACAAAGATCTTTTCCCATGGAAAAGAGGAGGGAGAACCAGCATGGCTGGAAACACTGGAGGCAGCAGAAACATCCTCAGCAAAGCAGAATCACTAAATGATGGAATAGATAAAATAGGTGGAAAACCAGAATTTGGGCAGCAAAAGCAGATCATTGTGATGTCTGATGATTTTTTGTCTTTTATATACCCTTTTTATACATTTTTATACCTTTTCCCATCCTTTGTACCTTAGCCCCACATACTTGTAATTTTTGCAGTCTGATCTTCAGCTTAGTTTGGAGGTTTTGCAAAGCAAAAAGACCAAACATTCACAGTGGGAGGCCAAGAGCTCTACACTATCTCAGAGCTAGAGGCTCCAACCTTGGATGGAGTCTTTTCTCTGGAACATATTTTGTAAACTGGGCTGTAATCTCATTTTGAGGGGAGTAACAAGAATAGGGAGATAATTACTTCATCTATTAAGTTTCTTATTAGGGGATTTTAGGCAAATATGCTAATTTGTGAGGTCCATAAAATTGTACATACATTATACAGTGTGTGCTTCTCAGTGTGTTTTCACCTTTGAAGAGCTGTGCACCTAAAATCCTATTAAATACCAAAGTAAATACCCTTTTTTCCCCTTTACTACCGTGTCTGCCTCATATTTCTACCAGCCAAAAGGCAACAATTGGACGGCTGAAATACAGGAGAAAAATCCCAAAAGAGGGAGGACAGGGGACAGGAAGAGCTTTAAACCTGTGGAAACTTCTCCTATTGCCCAATTATCTCCAGCCTAATTGCAGAATGAATCATTTCTTCCACGCCTCTCTCCTGCCCAGATGTTGCTGCAGATGGCACAGCCTCTGCCAAAAAAGAGCTTTAAGTGCACACCAGGACTGGGACCAGCTTGGTTTAACTTCCAGTGACACTTCAAAACAAATAAAAAATGCTGCAATTCTCTTTTCTTCCCACACCTTCTCCCCTCAGCTGGAATTCAGGGTTCTCCAAAAAAAAAGTGTTTTCACCCATCATCCCAACCCTTCATGGTAATTAAACAGGGAAAACGAATCATCTGCACCACCAGAGATCTAGGAAATATTTTCTAAATTGTATCACAGTAGAACAAAAAGCTTCCTTGAGCTGTAGGGCCTAGGAGAAAGGAGGTTATATATGACATTAATTTTCTATTCTCTAATAAATTTTCTATTCTATTCTCTAAAGTCAGTCATTGTCTGACTTTGCCACAGCCGTGGTTTTCTAATGGTTGGGAGTAATTTGCCCAGATTAATGCTCTCTGTTCAATCCATTTAATGTGACTTAATTTCATAACACTACAGGCTTTATCAGTAGTGAGAGTAACCCCTGCAAAACCCCAGCAGGCAAAAATGCCTGTCGAGTTTAGCTGTTGAGGCTGGATGATGCTGCTTGGTGAAAAATGAAGGAATTGTTTGGAGGGAGAAGGACCATCAGAAACCCACGGGCTCTGCCCGAATTCTTTGTCTTTCATCAGATGTGTTCTTGGGTCACAACTCGGCTTGATCCTCCCGTTCACCACAATGTGGGGTTTGTGGCTGTTTGGGAGCTCTGGCAGATCACAAATCTGTGACCCAGCAAAAAAATCCTCACTGGCTTTTCGTCGGGTTCAATCTGGGATGTCACCTAGTGCAGAGATACAGACTCAGATATTTCCATTTCAGCTTCATTTTGAAAATGTCACCTACATAAGATCTGTTGTGGTTGTTGTATTTTTCCCCCCTGTGGTTGTTCTCATCAGCTTTCTCTACATACAAATATAGGAATATTCTCTGTGGGTTTTTTTCTCCCTGAGATGTTGTGAAATCCCAGTTCTGCCCCAGTTACACCAGCAAGAGCTCTCAGTCAGTCGCTGTCCAGTTTGCTCATTCTGAATGGTAAAGTAACCTTTGATTTGGTGTAATATTTTCTCACATGGCATTCAACACTCTTTTGACCCCTTTTTGTCCTGAGGATCATAGCAGGAAGCACCATTCAATGCCTTAATTCAGGAGAGGAGATTTTTGCAATTGTGAACCTGTTAGACGTGTAAATAGTGTAAAAGACTTCTCAGAAACATTATTTTGCAGCCAGAATCTACTATTCTGCCTTGTCTCCCCCAAAAAATCACCCCAAAGTAGGTGTAAAGCAACTGTAACAGCATTTCCAGGTTTTCACCCAGTTTTAGTGGCCATTGCTTAGGGTTGTTGGCTTTGCCAGGAGTTTCTGACTCAGATATTGCTGTGATTGAGAGCCTGTGGTTTATTGAGCACTGCATTCCATTGAGGATTCACACTCCTTGTTTAGCATTTTGGGGGTTGCTGGAGTTAATTAGGAACTCCTGAAAGACACAGCTCTGGAACTCTAACCCTTCAGAAAAGTCTGTAATCATCTCCCCTCCCTACCCAGGGTTCCTCTCTGGGGTCTGATTCAGGACATGGCTTTGACAGTGTCATTCCATCCACTCAAACTGCTCAGGAAATTGCTAAGTTGTTGGAGAAATCCATGAGGAAATATATCTTCGTGGGCAGAGAGTGATGGGATAGTGGGGAATGGTTTTAAATACAAGGAGTAGATGGGATATTGGGAAAGAATTCCTCCCTGTGAGGGTGGGGAGGGGCTGGAATGGATTTCCCAGAGAAGCTGTGGCTGCCCCTGGATCCCTGGAAGTGTCCAAGGCCAGGCTGGACAGGGCTTGGAGCAAGCTGGGATAGTGGAAGGTGTCCCTGCCAGGGCAGGGGTGGAACTGGATGAGCTTTAAGGTCTCTTCCAACCCAAACCAATGCAGGATTCCCTGGTTTCTGGGATTCCATTCCTGCAGAGCCAGACAAGAGTGGGAGCACAGAGCCAGGAGCCTGAAATGGGGCTGGGGAGAAGCTCAAGGGTTTGGTGAGTTCCTCACCCCCAGGGACCCACAGGAAGCTTTGAAACAGTAAACATCTCAATGATTTTGAAGGAAAATCTGGGGAATTGGCAGCTGCCTTTCAGGCCAGAAAACCCTTTCCCTATCCCCCAATATTCCCCTTCCTCCTTCAGCAGCCACATTCCAACAATTCAATACACACCACACTTTATTTGATCCCCTTTATGCCAGGGAGCACAAGGCACTCCAAACTGAACCTTGATGGAGCCTGGGGTGAGCTTTCCTTGGATCAGGGCTGTGGCAAACACGTTCCTCTGGGTGACCAGCACTTCTCCTGCCCACCCAGGCTGAATGACCCAGCCAGAAGGGGGAGAAGGCGAGGATGAGACCACCCAGCAGTGGCTGCAGCAGCCTCAGGTCAGCCTGGGTGGCCTATTTGATCCTCCAGAGCTTTTCTTCTGCCCTTTCTGACCCCTCCCAGTGTGGACCAGTGCATGTTTGTGGTCCTGCAGGGAGGGGAAAGCCCTCAATGCTGGGGCTGGACTGCTCTGAGTTGTCTCATCACGGAAGGAGAGGGAAGGGAGAAGCTCTGCTGGAATATGAGGTGCATTTTCTGTAGCATGTTGGAGAGGGTGTGGATGCAGAGGCTTTGAGTTCACTCAGCCCAACCCGCTGGTGATGATTTCCTTATGCTCATTATTTCTGAAGGAGAAGAAAAAGATTTGTATTACAAGACCAAAATGTTTATGGTAAACTTCCTAAGCACCAAAGACAGTGCAAGCAAGAAACAGATTTAAAAAACCCACCATGTCAAATATCTCCAAAACCTCACCAACCTCAAATCAAACACAAAGATGCAGAGCCTCATCCACACCTGACAGCAAATTCAAAGTACATTGTCTGATACAGTCCTGGGATGTCCACCAGAACACTCACCTCTGAGAGAAAGTCTCTTTTATTTTCTGTTTAGTCTGTGTGTTATTTAGAGCTTATTTAGTGTATTTCCTCTCTGTGCTAACTTGTGATTTTTACTGCACGGGTTTTTCACAAAATCTGGGCAGAAGTGCTCTCACAATAACCCTGTGAGATGGGCAGTGTGGTGGAAGAAATATTTATAGAGAGTTAGTGGACAACTCCAAAGGCAGTGTAGTGTGACACAAACTTTCCAGAGTCTTCACTTCTTCCTCCACAAACTTTGTGTCAGCAACAAAAGGAAAAGCTGCCTTGGAATGGCAAAATCAAGAATCTCCTCACACTGAGAAGGATTTTTGAACTTGCTGGTGCTCAACATTAAGGGTGAAGGCACTTTTGAGGCTTGGCTTCCACCTGGCAGTGTGCATTTTAAATTGAATTACATTTTTCAGTCTGTATTTCTGATTTAGTTGAAGAGATGTCCATCTGGCACTCAACCTGCACTGCATTAGTGCTGATCTCCATTAAAAATGGAAAGAAGAGAATCTCTCAGCAGAGGAGATCCCACCTTGGACAAGCACAGGGGTCTGAGGTGGGACACCTGCTTTGGGGTGGAGCAGCTGTTGGTGGTTTTAGGGCACCTGAGGGGATGAGGTTCAGCCTGCAGCTGCCCAACAGCACCAAGGAAACGGCTTAGGAGTTGGGGAGAGGATAAAACCTGACCCCTGGCTGGGACCCCAGAGCCCCTGAGGTCCCTTCCTGCCCTCTAGCACCCCTCAGTCACAGCTCTGCTGCTCTTGGAGACCTGGAATTCTCTCTTTCTTCCATCCTCACCCTTCCCAGCATTTCCCACCTTCCTCATCTTCTCAGCATGTCCTGAGCTGCACAGCCAGTGCTTCCTCCTGCCTTCCCACCTGATTTCCCAAAGGCATCATCATCTCCAAACTCTGCACATCTCCTCTTGGAATCACTTAAAAACCATCCCAGCCCTTCCCCTCCTCTTCTGAATTCTCACTCAGGTCCATTTTTTCCTCTGTGTCTCTGCACAGCCCCGAGAGGTGGAGATGCTGCCTGGGGTATCCACAGGGCAGCTCCTTGGCCTCACACATTTCTTCTCCCAGTTCATTTCCCCTCACCCTCCCTTCCTCTTCCTTTTCTTCACTTCCCATCTGCTTTTCCCCCCCCTCTTCCCTTCCTCTCCCCACCTGATTTCCTCTGTCCTGGTTCCCTTCCCTGTCTCACCCTCACTTTTCCTGCCATCCTTTCTTTTCTCTCTCCTTTCCCCTCAAACTTCCAAACTTCCCCCCAATTTCTCCTTCCCCCATTTCCCCCCCATCTTAAAAATTCACCTTCCCTTGTCCCTCTTATCACTCTTCTTTATCTTATCACCTTCCCTAATCACTCTTCTTTTCTTTCTTCCTCCCCTTTCCTCCCTTTCTGCCACCCCTCCCTTTAGGCAGCAACTAAGGTGAGCCCAAACTAAATCCTGCCCCAAAACACCCAGGACATCCTCAAACCCTGCCTCACTTCTCCCAAAACCACTCTGAAACAGCAAGGCCAGCTCAGGTGGGTAGATTTGTTGGTTTTTCAGGGTAAATCTCTGACGGGCAATTTGGAAGAGAAGCAACGTGACCTGAATTGTTCATTTCAGTGACATTTTTCCAAGGAAGTGTGTAAACATAGAAAGGGGGAGAAAACAGGAAAGGAAAGAGCAAGGAGTGTTTGAGAGGAGAAACAGCAAGTGTCATCAGCATTTACACTGGTAAAAGCTGAAGGAATCATGGAATGGTTTGGGCTGGGAAAGGACCTTAAAGCTCATCCAGTGCCACCCCTGCCATGGCAGGGACACCTTCCACCATCCCAGGTTGCTCCAAGCCTGTCCAGCCTGGCCTTGGACACTTCCAACTTCTGGTTGGTAGCTTCAGTCTTTTATTAATCCAGATTTTCTGCACGAGGTGTCCCCTTGGAATACCTTGGAATCCCCTTGGAATCTCCCAAGGTACCCCCTTGGGATCAGCACTGCTAATTACTGGAAATGCCTCTTACCGAAATTCCGCCTGGTTTAGGTACATGGGGGTGACTGGGAAGGAGCCTCTTACTGCGAATTTGTCTGCTCGAGATCATCAACCCTTTCCCCCCTGTGACAGAGATGCCGCTCGGCTGCAGCTCCCGCTGTGTGTGTGAGGAGTGGAAGAGTCGGAAGGTGTAAAATGGGAGGTTTTGGAGTTTTTGGTGAACTTCCCAGTTGAGCATCGGCAGCCCCAGCCCGGGCCCCGCGCGCCCTCCCGCGGCCAAAGCCGGCATTGCAGCGCCCCCCGCCCGCTGCGGCTGCCCTGAGCCCACCGCGGAGTTCCAGCCGCGCCTCGGTGCGCCCGGCCGGGCTCCGCGCTGTGCCGGCGGCACGGGAGAGGACGCCGTGACCGCCATGGTTGTCCCTCGGAGTCCCCCGGAGCTCGGTGTCTCTCGCCGTCCCTCGGCGCGGCGGGGCTGAAGTTCCCGCTGGCGGCGGCCGCGCTCTGCCTCCCCCTGGTGGTTGGCGGCGGTAGCGCAGCCCCGAGCTGCGCCCGCCGAGCCGGCTGGGAACGCTTCATTGACCTCTATTTACCATTATTTGCGTTTATTTACTCTCGTTTACACTTATTTACCCTTACTGGACCTTGTTTACGCTCTTTACTCGGCAGCTTTAGGAGGAACTAGCCCAGGCCCTGCTGCGCTGCCCATGTGCAGGGATAGCACACCATGCTCGCCGAAGGCAGGCTGGGTGTCCCTCGGTGTCCCTCAGTGCCCCTCCCTGTCCCTCGGGGTCTCCCGGTAGCTCCAGCTGAAGGTAGAGGCAGGAGGAGCAGTGCTTTGCACCTCGCATTCCTCTGCTGTGATTAAAGCCCGTGCGCTGGGCGGAGGGGGAATTTCCCAAAAGGTTTTCCTGGCGTCTGGACAAGGGTCAGACAATGAGAACATTTGACAGGGTGCCCAAATCCGCTGTATCTTGGATACGCTCAAAGCCTCCCCCGTGCTCTTCGTCCCAGGCACAGCTTTGGGGGAGGTTTGGGGAGGTTGGGCGGTGGGGAAGGTGGATGAGGGCTTGGGGACTCTCTCACCATGTCCCCACAGCCTTCAACCCGGCCAGGCTGCCCCCAAAATGCCCAAGTTTGAGCAGCACCAGCTTCCTCTGAGAGCACATTCCCACCAGGATGCTCCAGGAAATCCTGAGTGGAGGCATCAAACACACCTCGGAGACTCTCAGCACGGAGAGCAGTGCTTTAGAAAGTGCTCTGCTGCCTTCAGCAAGGAACCTGCTGAAGGGGCACTGGGGGCTCATCCTGGGTCTGCCAGTCCCAGGGATGCTCTGACAAGCTGGCTGGAAACCATCCCAGCTACCCAAAAGCACTCGAGTGCCTCTGGAAATCTTACTCTCCTGTCTTTCCAGTTCTTTTGCAGAAAATCCCGTGCCTGGGAATTCTGCAGGGTTCCCTGGAAGCCGCTCTGGTGCTCAGTTACACATTAAAAACTGGCAACAAACGATTTTGTGCAGAAGGAAAAAAATGCCAAAGAAATCCACCAATGTGTGAAATTCTCATTTCTGCAGCGCCAGACAAATCCTTAAGAAATCACTTTAACCACACATCGCAGCCACGTGGAAATAACACGGTTAAAGTTGGTTTTGTGAGGAAATACAAGCAGAAGTGTACGCATTTTATTAACGCAAATCAACTGCAAATACAAATAAATACAGGAAATACTTCAGTGTCTTAAATGCCGGATAATACAAGAGAAAGGCCTGTTTGGCAGGAATCAGAAGGGATTTTGTTTGTCCTTGCAGTGGATACACCGCCAGGCCAGGAGAATCCCCGGTGTGAGCCTTGGGGCTCCGGTGCGGCCAGGGGAGCCCCGGTGTGGGTTTTGGGGAGCACGGGGTACGCGCAGGAAGGCTGGAAGTGGCAGTGCCTCCCCGTGCAGGGATGGCTGACGATGGAGCGGCCCGTGCTGCCCGAGGAGGCGCCGGTGCTGCCGGTGCTGCCGGTGCTGCCCTGCCCAGGCGGCCGTGCGGGGCCGGCGTGAGCCTAGGCAGCAGCGGAACGGCCGAACAGCGCCGGGCTGCCGTTACACCGAGGGAGAAGGGCCGGGGCCGGGCGGGGGGGCGCTGGGGGCTCACCGGAGGGCGGTGCCGGGTCCCGGGGGTGGCCGGGGAGGGCCGAGCGGCCGCGCCATGTGGGACCCACGCGGGGCCGAGCGGCACTTCCGGGTTCGGCGGGCAGGACGGTGTCCCCGCAGGGTCATAAGGCACGGAGCCTGGCGTCACGTGTCCACTCTCTCTTCCCCAGGGCATGCCGGGAACTGGAGTCTTTCCTCCCCAGGCTGCCATGGGGCTGGGCGAGTTGGCGGTGCATGCCGGGAGATGTAGTTTTGCTGCGCGGGCAATAGCTATATGCGCACTAGGGCCCAGCCCGCTCTCTCTGGCGCCGCCCAGCGAGCGCAGAGGGTGCTGCAGGCGGAGCCCCCCGGCCCTCAGCGCCCCGGCGGCGCCATCTTGGCTCGGGGCGGGTGCGTGACGGGGAGAAACAGCTCGGGAAAAGGGATAAAAACCGGAGCCACCCTGCTCTGGAGCCAGGCTGGGAGAGCTGGGAATGTTCACCTGGAGAAGGGGAGGCTCTGGGAACCTGAGAGCCTGAAGAGGCTCCAAGAGAGGTGGAGAGGGACCTTGGAAAAGGGCGCGGAGGGACAGGACAAGGGAATGGCTTCCCTCTGCCAGAGGGCAGGCTCAGATTTGGGGAAGGAATTCCTCCCTGTGAGGGGGGCAGGCCCTGGCACAGGGTGCCCAGAGAAGCTGTGGCTGCCCCTGGATCCCTGCAAGTGTCCAAGGCCTGGCTGGACAGGGCTTGGAGCAATGCGTGTTCCTGCAGGAGCTCCACATTCTTCCCGGGCACTGCTGGGATGCAGGAGCTGCCCAGGGACACACGGCAGGACCTGCTGCCTTCTCACCTCTCCCTGGCCTTGGTTACAAACCCTGGGCTGTGAAATGAAGCTGCTGGTGCTGGAAAAGGGCAGCAGAGCCCTGGGGATGGCCTGGGCTTTACATGCCAGGAAAAAACCCACCCACGGGTGGGGAAAAACCTGGGGTTGATGCCCTCCTGCACTGGCCAAAAACCCCAATCATAAGGCAGGGCAAACAAGGGGAGAGGAGCAGCCCAAGCCCTTGGTGCCTGCAAATGAGAGAGGACAGAGCCCAGGTTCTGCACCCATCTCTGGGTGTTTTTGTCACTCTGGCTCCAGCCCCAGCCCCAGCCAGAGCCAGTGTGGGTGATGGAGGCTGTCAGCAGAGCCAGGAGCTCCTGTTTCACAACATCCACCTCCTGCCAAACAGCAACTTGGCAGTGGAGGAAGAATTAATCCCATCGCCCCCAGCCAAGGGGTAACCTCCGGGAGCCTGGTGGCCTCACCTGAACTTTGGGTGTAATGTGGCACAGCTGAATTCAGTCACGGAATTATTTAGGTTGATAAAAACCTCTGAGATGATCCAGTCCAACCTTTGTCCGTTCCCCACCTCGACAGCTAGACCAGAGCACTGAGTCCAGTCCTTTCTTGAACACAAAATTCATCTTGCCTGTGGCCAGGTCGACCAAGCCCTAGCCGAAAAAAAGCCTTTCAGGACACGGGAGAGCTGGAAGCACTCAAAAATGGGGAAGAAATATTCAAAATCGGGTGATTTTCTGCAAACCCGCCCGTTTGGGGAGGCTGGGACTGACAGCAGAGGGCGGCAAGGGCTCTTCGCTGGCGCCTCGGCACCTGCTGGCTTTCCCTGACCCAGCGCTTTTTGCTCTTTCCCTCTCCATCTCCTGCTCACAGGCTACGGGGAGATATTTTGGGGGACAGAGCGAGCCCTGGATATCTGACAACGAGCCCAGGATCTCCTACAGCTTTCGATTCTGAACGAGAATGAAACTCGAGAGAGAAGAATCAGTTCCTTTTCCCATCCCGAAGCTGAAGCGGAGAAAAGAAACTTCAGAGCTGGCAAAAATAGCACATTTTAGGTACCCAGCTGCAGGGAGAGCACTGCCCGCCTGGTCAGAGCGGCTGTGTTGGATTAGCAAATCTTCCAGGAAGGAGCTGGGTGGAGGCGCCGCTCCTTCCAGCCGGAGTTCCAAACCTCTGGGATATTTATCACATGTAACACATCCAACAATGTTATCGCAAATCCCCTCATCCCGTAACACGGCTGCAAACTGGGAAATGGAAACCATCCCCCGCGGGAGGCTGAGCACGGACAGTCCGTCCATCTGTCCGAGAATCACTTTGAGCATCTGTGAATCCCTGCTGAGCTCCTTTGGGTCCTGCCGTCCCCTCCTTGCAAGCAGGCTGGGCTGGCTTTGCTGTTCCTCCCCATCCTGAGGGTTAGAGCCTTCCTGGAGTTTTCCCTCCCGCTTTTTTATGGCAATTCACACATCGTCTTCTCCTGCTTCCCGTTTGGGCTTTATCAAGGTTTTGTTTGGAACACCCTGGTGGGGCAGCAGAGGAGTGACCCTCCGCCCTGGCGAGGCTAGGGGGCTCATTGTCTGCTCTGCCCGCATCCTGCCCCGCTCCCAAAAGGTGAGAAAACCCACCCGGAGGGTGAGGAAAGGATGAAATCCAAGTCCTTGGCATTCACAGTTGCGCCTTGATTAAGTCAGGTCTTGATTAACGAGGGCGGTAGCCCAACTGGGCCAAATGGAGCCAAATCGGTGTGTTTTGGGGGGGATCTGCACACACCTGGGCGTGTGTGTGCACCCTGCGAGTGTGTGTATCACCATATGGTGAGTAATCTACTCCGCGTAGTAGCCTGGCACTGAGATTAGGGCTGCCTCGGCACAGCCGTGCTGCACGCTTGGCAGAGCAGGGCTGGATCCCCTTGGGGTTGGTTCTTATGCTGAGTGCCCTAGCGCTGCTTTCCCATGCTGGGGAGAGAGGTGAAGAATTTTGGGTGACCTGAAGTGACATTTTGCCGCTTCTGTTTTTTCTCACAGCTTTCTCAGCAGGTGAGATCTCCATCCCGACACCCGCTCGCCCCTTGCACTCACACTCGTGCCTCTGTGGTATTTGAGGGCTGCTGAAGTGGCTGCTGCAGTTTGTAACAGGAGCTTGTTCTTTCATTTTTGGGGTTGCTTAACCCCCTCCTAACTGTAATAAACCCAGCGAGTAAGGACACAAAAATATTACCCTGGAGGTAGGGGACCAAAAGCCTGGAAAGGGATGAAAGAAACGCTCCCATTACAGCTTTCAAAATATGTTTCTCTAGCTGAAGCTGCTAAATTTGACTCAGCTTTACATGCTGGAAAGGTTTTGCGGTTGGTTTGGGTATTTTTATGGTGAATAAAGTGTTTTTTCCTCTTCAAAACCCCCACCAACTCACAGGTCGAGTGATGCAGTTTCGATGTGTCACGGAGGCAGGGTTAGTGCGGATCTGCTCTTGGAACAGTCGCTGTAAACCCCAAAACATGAGACTGTGGTCTCAAGTGGGGCTCCAGGTGCCTGAAACCAGCACCTGCCCCCCTCGCTGTCCCAGCACGGTGGGGATGGCACAGGAGGCCTGGCAAGGGACAAGTTTCACCCCAGCTTCACACTGAGAGGGGGCAGGGCTTTGGTCTCAGCTCCTGCAGGACTCAATCCCCTTCCCGGGGGACTTGGGGACATCGAGGGATTAAAGCCAGGAGCTCCTGCGATAAATCTCTGCCTGAGGAAAGAGGGCAGGGGAAAGCAGGTGAGCCCAAGCTCCACCACAAAAGATCTCCAGCGAGTTGGGTCACTGTGCCTTGGTTTCCCCACATGGAGATGATGTTGTTGCCACACAGGCTGCAGGCAAAGCCTCGGAGAGTGATTTCCACAAGGGTTCATTCCCGGGGAGCTGGAGCCGTTGGGACACTGGGTTTGCTGATAATTCACCTCATGCTAAGGCAGGAGTTGAAAATAGCTCCTGTGACTCATGATGCCAACTAGGCCAATGGGTTTCAGACAGCGCCTCGGGGGCAGCTGATGTTTTCCTTGGGACAGGGAGGTGGTGAGGTGCCACCTCCAATCCTCTGGCTCTTCAGGTCCCTGCGGTGAGCCCAGCCCCTGCTCCCCAGGTGACTTTTCTCCTTGGTGCTCATCTGCCTTTCCCCAGCCATGGCAGAAGTTTGGCTGTTGCTCATCTCCCATTCCCAGAAAGGGATGTGTAAAACATAAATATCGCATTTGCTGTTGCTCCAGGCTGCCCTGGCTGGTCCTTCCTGCATCACCGAGCACCTTAGCTGGGGATGGATGTGTACAGAAGGGCACAGGTGTGATGAGTGCTGGCCCTTTGAAAGTCCTCAGTCATCCATGGGATTCCAATGCTCCCAGAAGTGGAGTTCCGGCAGCCTGAAATCTCATCCTGCTTTGTTTTGTTTTTGTTTTTTTTCTCAACCCTTCATTAGGTTATTTGCAATTTCTGCATTGTGGGTGCTTCCCCTGCTGGCACAGGGGAGCAAGACAAATTTGTGAAAGGGAGGTTGGAGAGCTGTGCTGCCTCTGAGTCGCTTCCCAACAGATAATTCCTGTGTTTTCATCTTCTCCTGTCATAGCTGATGGCCCCAAAGTGCAGGAAACATCCCCACAGTGAGGAAAAATGAGGTGTGAAAAGGCGTCTTTTTCCCCCAGGCCCTGTGTGTGATGGTGCCGGGCAGCCTGGAGGGGACAACAGGCAGCTGATGCTGTAACTGCCCATCTTTGGGTCTCTCGGGATCCTTTCCCGGTGGCAGAGAGCTGGAACATGAATCTAGTGACTCTTGGCCTCGTGAAGGTGTAACTGCCCGGGAAGGCTGATGCACAGGGAACCAAACATGCACTGATCCTTTTGCAAAGCAGCCTGGGACACAAATGTGGTGGCTCTCAGCCTTGTGAATATATTACTGCTCAAGAACATTGGTGATCAAACCCACACCAACCCAACACCCAGCCCTTGATGCACAGAGTCCCCTTGGCAGGACAGGACAGTGCTTTGGGTCAGCAGGATCTGGCCGGGGGACACACCAGCTCTGTCCCGCTCCAGCAGCACAAGCCTGGGTTGACAAAATCACCAGCCACAGGCGGAAGCCAAGGGACTATCAGCAGTTAGCTCCACAAGGGACCTGCTCAGCGTTTCTGCTCAGTTTTCTAAGAAACGCTGCAACAGCCGGCGAGCTTACGGGAAGGGTGGGCCTGGCCAGCCTGCAGCGAGGCCACGATAGTGTTTGGGGCTGCCGGGGGGGACAGCGGTCACTGGGGGGCTCGGGGGCTCCAGGGGGTGACAGGCGGTGTGGTGGGGACGTTTGTGTTCGTGTAAGAGCAGCTTCCCGGATGGTCTTGGGGGGAAAAAGAAAGAGGAGGGTAAATACAAACCACATCTCAAAATAGGCCTAAACTTTGAAGGCGTTTGGAGCTGCGTTTCCTGCTTTGAGCAGCCCCAAGGAGATGAAAGCTGCAGCTGAGTGAAATAGAAAAAAAACAAGAAAAAAGAAAAAAGCAAAGCAAACAAACCAACTTAACATTTTTTTTTTGCCAAGGCAGAGGCACAGAGGTGATACCAGGTCACTTTGCAAGGCTGGGATGTGGCTCCAGGACCACCCATTCCCTCCTGGCAGCCACATGGCTTGGAGAGCACAGGAGAGCCTGGGAGAGCTGGAGAAAGGGACTGCTCACTGGACATGGGGATATTAAGGAAAAATCCATGGGGCTTTTTCTTTCCCTGGCATGGAAACCACCAAGGAAAGGAGGGTCCTGTTGTGTCAGATCTAGTCTGGGGATTGTGAAGTCACCTGCAGAAAGGGAAAGCTGCCCTTTCTTTGGAGCAGACACAGCCCTGTCCATGCAGCAGCAGCAGCTGCTCCAGGAGGTCGTGCAAAAACAGCGCTCCAAAATTCAACAGATATAAATTAATTTAAAAAAAACCCACCCCAAACCGAGATAAGAAAACACACAAACAAACATCCCTGAAGCGCCGCAGAGCTGGAAACGGGGTTTGACAGTTTGGTGGGTGAAAAACTCGACCGCTGCTGACTGATAGCGACCGACTTCTCGTAATCTGAAGATCAGCTTCCTCTGCTCCGCGTTGGCCGAGCTGGAGGTGGGGACAGCCCGCTGGCAGCTTCCTGCACCCACCAGCCCCCGGCATGCAACACCCAACAGAGCCGGAGCAACAGGATCTGCCTTACCAAAATTGAATTTGGCTGACAACATCCGGCGTTTCGTAAGGGCACTTTGATGTTTGTTTACTCGCCAGCCCCAGCACATGCTCCACACCAGCCTGCGGATGAATGGGAACGAAAAGGGCTCAGCACCTCTTTGATCTCTCCCAGGAGAGCTGCCAGGAGCAGTCAGCTCTGGAAACACCCCGTGGAGGGATGGATCCGGCTGTCCCCGTGGTGCTTTTGACTGACTGGTCCCGGTAAATGCTGGGGTGGGATTTTTGGGGTCAGGGCATCGGTCCTGGAGTAGCCACGGCGTGGTCACTGATAGCCCACAACTCACAGCATATCCTTCATCCACCCCGCAACAAAGGAATGTCTCCATCACATCAAGTGTTTTGTTTTTATTTAAAACCGCATAAAAAAAATAAGATTTCTCAATTCCCCTGTACAATATCAACTATTAACAAAACCTGCCGGCTACACACTTGGTTACAGGAACAGACTGGACAGTGCGGACAGCCTAGGCCAGCTCCCCCCTCCCCAGCCCCAAACAAGACACCCGTGGAGAAAACCCAAACTCATCTGCAAACTGAGATCTGCACGTGGCAAGGAAAGAACAGCACCCAGAATTATGTACACAGACAGCTGGGGAGCAGCAGCCACCCCACACCTCCACCAGACATCCGACAGAAACACGACGGGCCCGGGAATGGACACAGGACAGAAACAGAGGGGAGACCCGAACGGAAAACTGGGGGATCAGCAGCTGTAGAAGCAAGGCATGGGCTGGAAACCCATGGAAATTTCCAATTCATGAAAACATGAATTATAAATAAATAAATAAGTTATCATAGCGGCTAGAACTCTTCCTTTAAAAAAAACCCCAACAAAACCAAACAACAAATTCATGAAAATAAATTAAAAACAAAACCTGGAAATGAGAAAAAAAAGGCAAAATGTTACCACTATTCACAACTGTACATCAAGCTTTGCTCCTGTAAAACTATGTACACATTTACAGCTGTTGGTTTGCATTGTTTGTGCATTCATGAGGGCACAGAGAAGCAAAGAACCCCAGAAAACCCACGTGGGATGGAGGCACAGGAGGCGAGGCATAACCCACTTGGTTCCCAAGCATCTTCTGACCCATTTTCTTTTTGAAAAGGGAAAAGGAACTATAGGCCCAGGTGAGTCTCAGAAAAGCAGCACTGTAGGAAAAGTCAAGTGTTTCCTCCAGCACAGCTCAGCTCAAACAGAAGGCACACGAGCACGGGGACAGCAAAAAGGGACAGCCACTTGGCCACAGGCCCTGCCCTCCCCACAATCAGTTTTCCCCCAATGAAGCTTTTTTTGCAATCAGGTCTCCAATCCTCTTGCCAACCCCATTTCAGCAGGTCAAGATGATACTTGAGAGCCTCCGAAACCAAAAGCTGTCCAAAAAAATCAGTGGCAAAATCTCAAAAGAGACAAGGTCATTCTGATGGAGTCCGGGACAGCTGGCTTGGATGGTGGCTACCAGAACTTGGAAGAGCAGATCTCCAGCCCAGCTCCAGGACGAGATGCAAGATGTGAGCGTTCCCATCTGAGGATCCCTGCTCAGTGCTATGGTCAAGATGAAAAAGTCTGGTTTTCTTTGCTTCTTATGACCAGGAGCAGTGTGGAGCTGTTACTTGTCAGGCTCCTGGATCAAACTGTGCAGGTGGATCTCTGACGGTGATGGTTCCAGGTGAATGTCCTGCAGCCAAGAATGGTTGAAAATATCTTCCAACGATGGCCTGTCTGAGGGGCGCATGGACAAACACCACTTGATGAGGTGTTGGCACTCTGGGGAGAGAAAGCAGCAACCACGGGTCAGTCAGCAAGCTCCTGTCCACCCTGGCCCTCTGTCCGCAGTGTCTGAGCTCTGCCCAGCCCTCCCAATGCACCCTCTGTTTGGGAGGAGAGCAGGATGGCAGGACATGTGCCACCTCCTCCAGCCAGCAGTGGGAGATGAAGCCCCTGGACAGCTCCCTGGAGCTGCTGCCTCCCAAATCCCATGATCCCAGCCGTGCACCCACCTGGAGAGACGCGGCGTCGGAAGAAGAGCTGTCCCCGGATGATGTCCTCATCCTGCTCGAAGGGGACATCCCCACAGACCATGTTGTAGAGCAGGACACCCAGGGACCAGATGGTGGCTGAGTGGCCGTGGTAGCGGTGGAAGCGGATCCACTCGGGTGGGCTGTACACGCGCGTTCCTGCGGGACACAGGAGCTCATCAGCCCCGCGCCCGAGCATCCCTGGGCGGCGCTGGCACCCGGCGTGACCCGCCCGCCTTCCCGCCAGCACGTGACTCTTGTTTACAAACTTTGGGTTGTAAAAGGAAGGCTCCGGTGCCAGAAGAGGGCAGCAGGGCTCGGGGAAGGCCCGGCCGTTACATGCGAGGAAAAAACCCACCCACGGGTGGGGAAAAAACCACGCCTTTCCCCCCGCAATGGCAAGAAAAATAAAATTGTAAACCCAGGCAAACAAGGGGAGCGGA
Source organism: Entomyzon cyanotis (assembly GCA_024500445.1). Lineage (NCBI taxonomy): Eukaryota > Metazoa > Chordata > Aves > Passeriformes > Meliphagidae > Entomyzon > Entomyzon cyanotis. Next base: position 2,321,186 of record JAKEPQ010000908.1, on the reverse strand, counting down.
GCAGCCCCAGCCCTTCCGCACCTGCAAACCAAACCGGCCGGTGCTCGGGTTTTGCAAACCCCCCTCTGCTCCCCCCTCCCCGGAGTGTTGTTGTCACGCTGGCTTCCCCCGAGCCAGGCTGGGTGACGGAGGCTGTCAGCAGGGCCGGGAGCCGGCTCCCGTTTCACAACATCCGCCCCGTGCCAAACAGCAACTTGGCAGCGGCTGCAGAATTCATCGCGTCCCCCCCAGCCACGGGGAAAGCTCCGAGCCCGGCCCGGCAAAGCCCGGCACCGGCTGTGCGCTCACCGTCAAACTGCGTGTAGAGCGTGTCCTTGAGGAAGGTGCCGGAGCCGAAGTCGATGAGCTTGAGCTCGCCGGTGGCCAAGTCCAGGAGGATGTTCTCGTCCTTGATGTCGCGGTGCAGGACGCCGCAGTTGTTGCAGTGCCGCACGGCCTCCAGCACCTGGCGGAACAGCCCCCGCGCCATCTCCTCCGGCAGGAATCCCCGCTCCGTGATGAAGTCGAAGAGGTCCTGAGACGGCTCCGGACGCTCCATCACCACCACAAAGCTGTCCGGGAGCTCGAACCAGTCCAGGAGCTGGATGACGCCGTGGAACCCGGAGCCCACCTTGTTCAGAAGCACGATCTCCAGAGGCACACGGCTGCCGCTGGGCTGCGGGGGGACCACACTGCCGTCAGCAGGGCTGAGGAACCCCCGCCCGCGGCGAGCTCTGGTGTCCCCCTGCCCTCATCCAGCGGTCCCGGGCATCCCCCCGCCCAGGGGATGCTCCGGTGTCTCCCTGCCGGCTCCCAGCTGTCCTGGACATCCCGGTGTCCCCCTGCCCGCCCCCATCGGTGCTGGGCATCCCCCGGCCCGGGATGCTCCGCGTCCCCTGCTGACCCCGCACCCGCTCCCCCCGCGCTGTCCCGGTTTCCACCCTCCCGCGTCTCGGCTCATCCCCGCCTGTCACGCCCCGGCTTCTCCCGCTGGCCCCGATCACTCACCAGCTCGCCCCACTGCGAGATGCGATCCCGAGCCACGCGTTTAATCGCCACCTGCGAGCCAAGGGGAGCGACGGGATGAGCTCGGCGCCGGGATGAGCGCGGCGCCCGCCCCGCCGAGCCCCCTCCTCCTCCGCCCGCCGCCGGCCCCGCCACTTACCGGGGCGCCGTCCGAGAGGCGGATCCCCGAGTAAACGCTGCCGAAGCCGCCGCTCCCCAGCAACGGGCCCACCCGGTACAGCTGCTCCAGCGGCTCCTTCTCTTTCCCTGTGGACGAGACCCGCCCGTCAGCGCTCCGCCCGCTGCCCCGGCCGGCCCCGAGCCGGGACGGGCATCCCCGGGCCGGGCATCCCTGACCTGGCTGTAGCTTGGCGGGGTGCAGCTCCCCGCCGGTCCCGGAGCGGAGATGCGCCAGCGAGGTGATTTTGGAGAGCAGCATCCCGGTGACGGGGCCGGTCGCGGCACCTGCGGATCCGCACTGGGTAGGGGTGTGCGGGCGGCGGTGTCGGGGCGGGATCCGGGCTGGATCCGGGCGGGGGTCGGGCTGGATCCGGGTGGGATCCGGTTGGGATCCGGCGCTGCGGGCGCGAGCGGCCGCTCCGCGCGAGGCCCGGCCGCGTGTGGCGCGCGGCCCCTGCCGGCCCCGCGAGCCGCAGGGGCCGGGGGCGTGGCCGGGCGGCCCTGGGGGCGTGGTCAGCCCTCGTGGCCCCGCCCCTCAGCTGCCGGCAGCCAATGGGGAGCGGCCCCGGCGGCGGCGCGCGCGGTGGCGGTGCCCGCCCGGCTGCGCAGCGCTCCGGCCCCGCGCGGTCACGAGGCGCCGTGCCGCCCCCGCCGCGTTCGCGGCTCGCCCGGCTGCTCCTGCTCTTTCTTACTTTTCGCGGGAATCGCAGCTTCCCCCCGTGCTCGGCATCCCCCGGGCTCATCCCGCCGTTGCTTCACCACGTGCCTGAACTTTTCCCCTTTCCAGTAAAAGTGGCCGTGTGGCCGTTCCAGCTGGGGACTCTTGACCAACATTCTTATTTTTGAGTTTTTCCCCCTCTCTTCGTTTTTCCGCAGAAGTCGCTGGCTGAGATGCTTCCACGAGTTCCAGAGATAAGATAAATAATTTACTGGATGGAGATCTCTGATTACTCACTCTATTAGCATTTAGAGCAAAGAGCTCCAGCCACTGGGAGCTGAATTATTCCAGACAAAGCCCATCTGGGCTCCTGCTCCTAAGCAAGACCGAGGAGTTCCTGGCATCCCACACATACTTGTGGGATGAATTGCTTGAAATCGAATGGGGTTTACTGGAAATGCTGGTGAGATCCTATCCCCTTTAGTATTAAGAAAAAAAAGATTAAATACAACCAAGATGCACCCCCCAAACTGGGGTTTGGAGCTGTGGCCCAGCCCTTGCACCGGCCGGGAAGGACTCACCACCACCGCTGTCGCTTTTAGTTTACCCAGAATGTGACACATCCTCTTTCAGGGGCTGAGACAACTAAAAACTGGGAAACCTACCTCCGGTTTTACCCAGAAAGTGACTTTTTTATTTAGGGAAATGTGTGAAGAATCTGACACAGAGCTTTCATTCCTCTTTGTTTAAAAGATATAATTTTTAAAAATGTTTTTAATGTGTGACTGTTGCAATTTGAGGTGATGCAAGCTGAGAGTGGGGGAGAGGGGCAGGCAGCGCCTTTCTCCTGCCTTATTCCCACCCGACGCCTGGGCATATTTGGGACAACTGGTTCTGCCAGTCAGTGCTCAGCCGTGGGATGAGGTGACTTAGCATTTGGCCCCGAACTCATTATCAAATTCTTTACCACGATGATGAAAGGCACCGAAGGGGCTGCCCTGGAAACCTGTTGACAAACACAGCTCGCCCGGAGCGGCCGGGCTTTCCCGGGGCTGCCTGTCCCTGACTCCTCGGGAGAAGCAGCTCTGCCCAAACCTGCTCATTAGCGTCGGAGGGAGCAGCGTGTCTTGCAACCGGGATGATGTGGGGCCAAAATCATCCTCGTGCGTAAACCTGCCCAGCTGCTCGTTTACCCGGGGACTGAGTCAGCGGCCGTCTCTTCCTGCTGGCGCACAGGGGTTGGGTCCCCTCTGGATTGGGGAAAACTCCCGTCCTGGCGGCGAGGGGAGCTCACTGCTCCGTGCCCTGGCCGCGTGGAGCAGGGAGGTGGCCACATTTCCCGGTGATATCCACCCCTTTCCAGAATAACCCACCCAGATGCACTCCTGTTCCCAAAATGACCCCAAACCACGGCTAGGAGCCACCTTTTCCTCACAGCCCATCCCACACACTCACCTTTCCCCTGCCAGCCCGGGCGAGGCCATCGGGATGTGTCAGACATTCGAACTAAAATGAAACAAACCGCATCCTGTTGCTACCCATTTCGCCCTCATCCCTAAGGATCACCTCTTTTCCCAACCCTCTTCCCCTGGGGTGAAAGCCGCCCAGGAAGGTGGGTGCAGGAGAGCAGCCCACATCCACCTCGCCCTTGCATGGACACAGGGATGTCCTGCAGGTCCTGCCCTGGCCAGGGCTGCCCTTTTCCACCCCTGGAGCAATCCCAGTTCGTGACTTGAGCCCTCGGGGAGCAGTTTGCAGCCCAGAGGAGACTCCTCAGGGCTTGCAAGGAGGAAAAACCCAACCAGAACTATGCCTGGGGAGAAACGGGACCCTGGGGTGGCACATGGAGCTGATGGCAGGTCTGGGGGAGAGGAGCTCCCAGCAGACATCAAAAGATCAGTTCTGAGCCCTGCAAACAATCCCGGCAGCTTTCAGGCTCTTCAGCGGCATTCCAGTCTAACCGGGGCTGCCTTGCATGATAATCAGGCTTAATTACTGCTTTATCGCTTGATTGCTGTGCTGGGCCCTTGGAGCTGCAGTGTTGCTTTCGCAGTTTAGTTTTTGTATTTCCTCCCCCTCGCCTTCCCCGCCAGCACAATTAGCAAATAGGTGAAAACGGGGAGGGCCAGGGCGATACCCAGCGGGGAGAGAGAGGCGATTTGCTCCCCAGGAGCGCATGGGGTGAAGGGTTAAAATTCAGGTCCCCACTGATGTCCCGAAATAAAACAGCAAGGTCACTGCCAAGCCAGGAGCACAGCCCGTATCAGCCCCACGAGCATCCCGGCGCAGGGGACGTGGCTGGAGCAGGGAGGGGAGGATGCGAGGCCATTAACGCCGTGACACAGAAGGGCTGTGGTTTTTCACCAGCAGCTTTGAGTCATTGCGTGACCTTGGCTGAGTCTGCCCGTGGCTCCCTCGGCTCGGGCTCGGTCGCCCGCCGAACCGGCTGGCCCAGGGCGTGGGGCGAGCACGGCACCGACCTGCGGGTCCCCGGGGAAAGCCCGAAACCTCCCTCATCTCTCCCTGATGCTCAGGCGGGCACCCGGCCCTTTCCACCTCCCCTTGCTTCCTGAGGGAGCCTGAAAAAAGGGATTGGAGACATCTCAGCAATGCCCACTCTCCCGTGAGGAGGGAGAAGCCCTTTGCCCACCCAGGGATTGTCCCAGCCTGGCCACGAGAACCCGGAGCAGGGAGGGGTGAGAGCAGTCGGGAAGAGAGGATGCTCCCACCTACACGTGGTGAGCAATCCCGGGTGGCACCGGCCGGGAAACTGTGCGTGCCACTGTTGGGACACCCCAGTGTGTCATCACCTGCTCCAAGTCACCTCTGCGGCCACGGAAAGAAAGGTGCTCTGGGGTCTCACGGTTGGAAATGAAATAAAACGTGTGTGCATTTCTGGGTGTCTTGGCAGTGCAGGTGATGGATATCCCTGCAGGGTGACACCGATCTCGGGGTACACAGTGTCCCCCCTAGGAGAGAGGAGGGTTGGGATCCCGTGGATTTGGATCCTGGATGCTGGGAGTCAGTGCAGCCACGAGGTGCTGCTTTCCCTTCCCCCCTCATCCTCGGGGTTCCCCCAGACCCAGCTGAGACCCCAAGGCAGCAGTGACAGCTTGGGAACCAAGCTCCACATCCCGGGGCTGGAATCACCCGAGGACAGAGGGGAGAAAAGTCCTGGCTGGAGTGCTGGAGCACCCCAAAACCCCTCTCAGCTAGCACCCAGTCCCAGGCCTTCGGGTGCCAATTCCCACCGATTTAGGAGGGTGGTGGGACCTGCAAGCAGGGCAGAAAGATGCTGAGACCCATCCTGCTCCCCGGGAGGAGCAGCCGTGGGGATTTCTTCTTATTAATTGGAATTTTTTTTGTATGCTGGCTTTTTCGCGGGCTTTTTGGGGCGAGGTGTGCGGGGAGGCGGCAGCATGGCTAATCTGCTTTGTGAATGGAGCCTCACGGGGGGCGGCGGAGGGGATGGGGAGGTGGAAGGAGCCACATATTTGGGATTCCATCATCTGGGTGGGCTCCTTCTCCCCAGACTCTCAGGATGTGGGAAATGGAAGATGAAAGGAGCTGCATTTCCAGCCTCTCGGGTTACAATGTCTAAAGCAGAAAAGGGTGGTTGGGGAAAGAAAAAAAAAAAAAAGAAGGGGGGTGGGGAGTGGGATGCTACAGGGAAACCTGGGTTGGGAAATGGCCCGGGTAGGTTGGGGCAGGGAAGGGGGCGGCTGGGGCCGAGCCGCTCGTGTTTCACATCACGTCAGGGCTGAGGAATTTCCTCTGCTCTGGGGGTGCCTCGCAGAGAAAAAGGGGGAGGCTTTAAGGTTAGCTGGGGATGAATAATAGCCAAGAGAGGGATTAGAAGTGTTACCCAGGGGCTGCTGTTTACAAGCAAAGCCTCCTGCCGAGAGCAACAGGGGAAAGTGGGATGCATCGGGGTGATGGTGGGGATGCCAGGACATGTGCCACCCACATCCCTGCCCAGCGGGGTGATCCCCCCAGCCCCTGAGTGCTTTTGTCCCCACCACCAGCGGGGTCCCAGCAGCATGAGGCATGTCCTGGGGTGCCTGGCCTGGCTTGCCCACTGTGTCCTCCTGTGGCCCCGGCAGGTTTCCCATCCTTCTGTCGCCCTGAGTTGCAGACACCCAGATCATCCCTGTGCACCGGCAGGAATATCCATGAGAGGGTTTGTGTCACCCGCGGGAGGAAAGACAGGGAGAAGGGCACAGAGCCACAGGCTGGGGCAGTGCCTGGGCATGGGCTTTGTGCCCTGCTGGGTGATGGGAGCATGCCCTGGACCTGGGCATCTCCTGGCATCATCTCACCACATCCTGAGCTGGGGCCCAGGTTTTGTCCCAAAACACTTCGTTTTCATTTCCCCTTTATTGTTATCCTGGGTGATGCAAAGTCAGGGTGGGGAGGAGTGAAGGGAAACACATTTCTCCTGTGTTTTTCCATATTATTCTCCATCTCTATTAGGACAGCTGGGAAGGGATTGTCGCAGGGTGGAAGTGCAGTGTCCAAGCTGGGCCCAGGGAAGCTGCAGGATCCAACCTGGCTGCCCACCCTGGGATCATGGCAGAGACACTGCCATGTGCTGTGGGCAACCAGGCTCCACTTCCAGGGGGTGTGTGCTAGGGACAGGCTGTTCTCCCTGACTTAACCCAGGGAAACTGAGGCACGGGGGGGGCCAGGAAGCCCCTGTGAGGCTGGAGTGGGGAGATGGGCTTATTCCACCCCATAAAGGGGATGAAAGGTAAAAGGTGGCTGGAATTAGCTGAGTGCTGTTTGGAGGAAGCTGAGCTGCTACCCCTGCACTGTTGGCTACTCTGGCGAGACCCTGTGCCCGGGTGAGACCCCTGACAGCCTGGGGACTCAGATCTGCCCCGGTGACAGCACCATGGGCTGGCACCACTTGGGGGACACAAAATACCTCTATGCCCGAGGCGCAGGCTGAGTCCAGCCCCCCACCTGCCCCGGCTTAACAGGTTTCTTCCTGCAGAGCATTTGCACAAGAAAAGCACTTTTAAAAGTCATAAAATAATGTTGGTGGCTCACTGTGGACAGGAGGGTGCTCAGCTCTCCTCTTCCCCCTCCACCCTGCAAAACCCTGCCTATTCCCAGGTACATTCCTGGCATTGCTCTGTCCTGGAGTGCAGGGAGGGCCCTGACCCCCTGAGCATGGGAAAAATGCCTGTCTGCGTGCGGGAAAGGAGGTGCAAATAGTGCGGGGTGAGGAGGTCAGCCGGGAAATCCCTTTCATCTTCTCCCGGGCCTTTGCCGACACGCGGCCGGGGAGCGCGTGGGGCGCGCGGGAAAGGGTTTTGTCTGCAGCTGGAAAAGAGGAGGCTCCCGGGAGGCTCCTGCAGGGATGGATGCTGTTTCCAAGCTGGAGGAGGCTGTATTGCCACACGGGGTGGATGGTGAGAAGATGAGCTGGCCAGGTCACAGTGGTGACCCCCAGGATGGGCAATGGGCAGTTAGGTTTGGCTCTTGTCCCCCTGTGCAGCTCAGTGGGTCACTGGGACCCCCAACACGTGAGGTGATGGGGCAGAGGGGCACCCCACACCCCACAGTGCCCGTGGCACACAGGTACCAGCTCAGTTGGTGACACAGAGGTTCCTGGGTACAGCTCACTGTCACAGTGTCACCCCAGAGAGCTCTGAGTGCCAGAGGTACTCGCACTGCTGCTGCCCCATCCTGGAGAGATGCCAGTGGAAAGCCATCCCCATCTCCACGAGACCTGATGCTGCTGCAAAGGCTGGGCCTGGCTCTGCAACTGGGCTGCTGGGGCAGGAGAAAATCTCCTGGCACGAGCACAATAAAAGGCAGATCTTGTCCTCCCTGTTTGGCAAAAACCTCCTGAGTGGAGGAGAAGGGGGAACCCCCGAGGAGTCCAGGAGATGCAGGGCTATCCACAGACCCGCTGCATTCCGTCACTCCTCTCTATCTCCATATCCCACCCGGACTCTAACAAACCTCTCCCCGTGGTTTGAACTCTGCCATCTCCCTCCCAGCAGCCCCCCCACCCCGGGCCATCGTCGTCATCGCTGTCACCTGCCCTTGTTGGCCAAAGGAGGAGTCCCAGCGCAGCCCAGCCCCGTGCATGCCGAGCCGGATCCAGTCTGGCTTCCAGGAATCGGGGCTGGGGCAGGCGGCTGTGGCTGACAGTTGGTGCCCTGGGCGGCATCCGCTTGTCCTGATGTGCTCGGGTCCCGAGCCACCCTTTTCCTAAAGCACCCACGGCTCCGTGGGACTCATCTCTCCCCAGGGGTTTCCACTGCCTTTCCCCGGAGTGGGACGAGGGCTTCTCCTGCCTGCACAAAGCAGATGGTAAAACACGGACTAACAAGATCAGAGATTAATCTGCACTTTGCTTCCAAATCGCATAATCATGTAATTATTCCCAGTATCGGGGAGGAGCAGGCTCCAGGCTCTTGCTTCTTCCTGGGCCACTTTGCACAGCAGGATGGTGTCAGGGGGCTGGATCCTGCCTTGCTGCTGTTGGCAGGCCCCGTTACTTTGGTGGGACTGCCCAGTGACCAGTTCAGTGTCCAGTGGGAGGTGTTGGGAGAGGAGCAGGCTTGTGGGAGCAGCTCCCATCTCAGCCCACATCCCAGTTCAGCCTTGCACTGGGGTTATCCACCTTGTGCCAGGGCAGCCCAGCAGGAAACACATCCCAGAGCACCTTTCCACACCCCCTGGCACAGTGCAGGAGCAAACCCAGCCCAGTGACTCCCAGTTCCTACCAGTAAGACTCACTGGGGTGGAACTGGGTACTGCTGATGCGATGCTGCTCCGTACCCTGCACAAGAGTCAGGCAGCATCAGCACTGCTGCCCCAGCACTGTGTCTTACTTGTGTGGGAGAGGAAACGGGAAAATCCTGCATTTAGGGCAGTGAGGGAGGCCATTGGCTCCAAATTCCTGGGTGGCCAGTGGCACGGCCCCATTATCAGCAGGCCCGGGCTGTTTGCTGGAAAAGGGCGGCAGCAGGGCTGGGTGACCCCACACTTCCTTCCTTTCCTGGAAGCAGCTCGCTCCGAGCGTGACGCCCGCGCTCTGATAACCAGCTGCTTTCACAACACGAGTGCAGGGCTGGGGCTGGGCTCACTCCCTGCTCTGTCACTGTCCTACCCGCCTGGCTTCCATCATCTGCCTGCCCTGCCTCAGTTTCCCCCCTCCAGAGGTGGGAACAGAGCCATGAGCACTGCAAGAGGGAGAGTGTGCTTATGTTCCACTGCAGGGTGTAATGAGGTGTGTTGGGCCTCAGTCTGACTCTCCATCTGTCCATCCATCCATCCGAGAAGCAAGGGCTGTGTTGGAAGTCCCCTTTGCAGGACTTGAACCAGGGCAGTGAGGAGAGCTGGGGGGTTATTCACCTCTTTGGAAGCACCCAGGAATAGGCTCGTGGGCTCTGCAGTGCTGAACCACAGCGCTGCACTTGTGGCTGTGCACTCTCTGGTCCTCCTGTTCCCTGGGGTGGATGGAGGATCTCAGTGCAAGGTGCAGGGTGGGACAGGAGTGGGTTGGGGACTGCTTGGTCTCCCTGTGCCTGGGGCAGAGCAGCAATCCCGGCTGCCTTTGAAGGGCAATGGCAGGCAGGGTCCTGCCTGAGTCAGGTGTACCCAGCACGGTCCCCTCCCTGCATGGTGACAGGTCCCTGCACGCTGCAGAAGCCACTGCCGCAGGTCAGGGAGGGACAGGCTGAGGGGGAAACTGAGGCAGTGGTGGGAGTGCCATGACTTGCCTGAACCCTTCTGGAAAGGGACCAGCAGCCCTGCCTGCTCCCTGGACACTGGTTTGCAGCTCTGGGGGCTGCATGGAGCCAGGCTGGTGCTGCCAGGGTTTGGCTGTGGGCTTGGGAACCTGGCAGGGGCTGGTGCTCAAATGCTCCCAAAGCCCACTGGGATCCATTCTGCATTGCCCTGTGTAGGGGCAAAGGAACACCATCAGGGTCTGGGGTTGCAGGGTCCTCCCTGTGAGGCCAGTGCATGGCCAAGCTTGGCTCCTTGGCCTTATCTGGCCATCCAAGGAGGAAGTTTGCAGGGTGGATTCCAGCGGGCAGGTAAACAGCGACCAGATGGGACCCAGATACCTGCCCAGAGACACCCGCCAAGCTGGGTTTGCACAGCCCCGATGCTTATTTGCTCTAGGGAGGGCTTTTCCCTCTGTTGGATGTCAGCAGCAGTTCCAAGACGTCACCCTGTCACCCTGCCGGGCTCCTCCGTCACGCTCCTGGCCAGGTGCCTGCATCCGGGGTGCTGCTGTGGCCCGGTGGGGCTGGGAAGCTGAGCTGCTCAGAGTGTCACTGACCCACAGCCTCACCTCCCACAGCATGCCCAGGGCTCCTCCAACGTGGCCAAGAGGGCTGGGGGTCTTTGGGTGCCCAGCAGTGCTGGAGGGGCAGGATGCACTGTCCTGGCCTCACTGGACCCCTTGCATTGGGCCAGGGCTGAGTGGCTGCTGCTCTCTCCGCCGGCTCAGGCAGCAGAGGTGGCTGGGCAGGGCCAGGCTGCTGGCAGAGGAAGCCAGGCATGCCCTGCACACGTGAGGGAGCACCTCACCCCCAGCCCTGGTCTGCTGTGCCACCGGGATGCTCCCGGCCCTGGTTGCGAGATCCTGGCTTGGCTCATCCAGCTTGCCCGGCTCACCCTTCTGCCACCACGCCCAGCAAGGCGGCAGCCTTCCCTGCTCCCGGGGGGAAACTGAGGCACGGGGATGGCTGGGTTGGGGCAGAGGCATGGAGTGAAGTGCTGAGGGAATGTCACCGAGCATCACCCACCCATGGGACCACAGCTTCCTCCAACCCAGGGCGCTGCTGTGTCACCCAGAGCCCCAGGGCTGCATCACTTCTGTCCAGTGGACACCTCAGGGTTGTTTCTTCTTCCAGGTCTCCATCACTCCCCCCATCGCTTCCCCAAGGTGGGACAGCTCTGGGGCTCAGCGCCCACTGCAGCACCACCCACATTTCCCTGCCGTTTGCAGGGTGATGAATAATGCAGAGCCCGGAGAGTTCCTCGCTGCCACAGGATGAGCACGGGCGGGAGGCTGCTCCCTTTGCCTGCCAGGGCACGGAGGGGAAATGCCGGGTCAGGACCCCGTCAGCGTGTGTTTACTGTGTCAGGAGAAGCCGTAAATTCACTTGGTTTAATTGAAAGCCGGTGCTGTGGGTTTGGCTTAATCCACCCTCCTCCTCCTCCTCCATTAGATAACGTCTCGCTGAAACCACTTTGCAAACTCACGGCATTCCTGCCTGCTGAGCACCGGGCAGCGGGCTGGCCACAGCCACAGGCCACGGCCACGGCCACGCCGGGGGCTCACGTGCCTCGGGGCCACTTGGCTGCAGCCTGCTCTGCTCCTCCTCACTCATCCTGCCCTGGTCTGAGCTGGGCAGAGGTGCTGGCAGCAACGAACAGAACTGATCCACTTGCAACAGGAAACGCGGATGGCAACAGAACAGGATGGCTGAGGGTGGTGGGATGCAGAGAGATGCTGGAGTTGTGCTGGGGAAACACCCTCAGGGTCCCCAGGAGTGGATTCAAAGGGCTCAAGTTGAAAAGATAAAGGGAAATTCTTTGGGTGGGGGGAAATCCAAGCAGTAAATGGGCTGGGATGTCCCCAAAAAGAGCTGGTGGGAAGAAGCAGTGGGAACCCTCATGTCTGCACATCAGAGGGGTCAGCACTACTTCTCCTCACCCCAACAAAGGGAAACTGAGTCACGGAGCTGGACAGTGCTTGAGGAGTGCTCGGAGTCAGGGCTGCACCGGGGTGTTTGTGGGAAGCCTGTTCCTCTTCAGGGTTCTGCAGAACTGACAGAGAAGGAAGAGCCCAGACCACAGAGGGGTCATTTTGCCAGCGCAGACATTCACAAGAGCTCTGTCCCTTGTCCCCATCCTCACGCGGGGCCACTCGGGGGGACCCCGCTGCCTCCCCCCGCCCCACTTGGCTGCGGGGCCGAGGAACCCCTGCCTCTGGCGCTGGGGGAAATCTGCTTCGCCAGCGGAGTTCAGGCAGAGGCCAGGGGCGGCGAGGGCTGTCGGGGTGTCCTGCGGCCGCCGCTGACCTGCGAGGAATGCTGTGAGTCACCGGGAAAGCATCCCCACGCCGCCAGCCCCTCGCCGTGCCTCCGTGCCGCTGCAGCCCGGGCTTTGGGGTGCGCAGGGCCGGGGACACCCCGAGACACCCCACAGAGGCAGTGCCCACCCAGGGCCGAACCCCGCCGCGATCCCGACCCTACGGTGGTGGCTGTCCCCCTGCCACACGGCAGGGACAGGGCAGGCCGGCCAGGAGCGATCCCAGCTCCGGAGAGGCCAGACATGAACTCAGCTTCTCCAAGAGGAAAGGGATGACGTGATGCTGGGAGGTCACTCGGGGCCGGGCAGCCGAACCAGCCCAGCGCTCAGGGCTCTCCCTCTCGGCCACCTCTGTCCCCTCCCGATTGTCCCGGAGGCGACTCCTGCTCCGGTCCTTCCCCCAGGGAAGCCGACTTTTTCGGCTTTATCAGCTCCCCGCAGATTCGTGCCCGGCGTTGCAGAAGAGAGAAAGGCTTTCCCAGTGGCGCCTTATCAAGGCGCTGAGCCCTGGACAACGCTTTGTTTTAGGTCCTGTTTGCAAAATTAAAGAGACAAATGGCATTTCGGGGAAGAATGGCAAATTCCTGGAGGATTATCTGAGCATGGCACCTGTCCCTGGTGTGGGGCTGTGGGAGGTGGCATGGGGCCAGGAGTGGGAATCCCATGAGGGGACAAATCCCAGAGCATCCATCCCTCTGTAGGTGAACACTCAGAGCCTGCCCAGCTGTGCCCTTGCAGCCTCCACAGCTGGATGCATCCTGAACGGGGAAGAACATGCTGTGTTTTCCCAGATGGCTCAGCCCTGGGCTTCTCCCTGCCCTGGGAGGATACTGGGAGGGCACTGGCTGCAGCGAGAGCTGCGATGCTGAGCAAGGCACCAGCACTTCCTCGAGAGCAGCCACTGCCTCTGCTTGCATGCAATTAAACACAGCAGGTTCTTGCAGGGACAGGTAGGGGACAGAAGGAACCTGGTGCCACCTCCAGGACCAGGGCAGGACAGCCAGGCAGTGACAGGGAAGGGATCAGCTGGGTGCAGAAGGATGGTGACCTCCAGAGGTGACCGTGGTATCATAAAGGACATGTGGTGCCCTCCCAGCAGCCAGAGCTCATCTCTTCAGCCTGGGACATCTCTGTCCCCAAGGTGCCACCCCAAGGGCCACTTCACCACCCCATCCCTCCTGTCCCACAGCACTGCTCATCCTCCTGGGAGGAGCAAAGACCTGATGCTCTTGTGACACCTAATGGCAGCTGCTGTTATCAGACACAGAGCTCTCCCAGGAAGGCTCATCTCACCACAGAGCTGCAGATTAAGGGATGCTGTAGTTCCCAGTCCAGGCTAGCACTGCTGGGCCTGGACAGGGCTGACAGAGGGCTTGGGGAGAAGGAGATTTCAGCCCTGGGAATGACAAGCCCAGGAACTGTTTCTTCACCCCATTCCTTACAGAAATGCAGGCTGTGATGTGCTGAGTGTCCTTTTGTCTCCTCACATGGACTTTTGCACCTGCTGACTCTTTCCAACCCCAACCCAAGAGGTGCCTGCAGAGCCATAAAGAACCAAGCAGGTGTACAGACAGGAGAAACTGACTGTTGCTCCTCAGTCCTCTCCCAACACGACGGGAGAGGCAGGACCTGCCCACAACCACAGCCCCAGACATCAGAGGATCCACACCTAAACACCACACAGCAGTCCCGACTCCCCAAATCCTGCTGCTGAGGAACGCCCTGATAAATCCAGCCCTGTCCCTGGGGAGGGGATGTGTGCCCTTGGATCACAGCACCGAAACCTCGGATCAGGGGCTGCCACAAGCTTGCATCACCAAGGCTGGAAAACTCCTGGATCCATCCCAAATCCATCACCAAAGGGATCAAACCCTTTTAGCTACCCAGGACCAACTGCAGACCCTCCTGTGTGGAGTCACATCCCTCATGTTGCTGTTTGCTCAGATCCTGCAGTGCTCTGGTTGTGTTTCCAGACTCTCATCCCAGCACACCCTGGGACAGGACCTGCAGCCCCTCAGACCCTGCTGGGACAATGGGGGCTACAGGACCTCCTTCCCCCAATGGCAGAGCAAGATCCTGTCTTCAGACCCTGTTATTTTTTGCTTGGTGCATCCAGCCCAGCCCAGGGATTGAGATCCCAAGGGGCTGCAAGGTCCTTTGCCTCCCCACACCCTCCTTCTGCCAAGCCAGGGCCATCCAGGGTTCAGGGGTGTGGGGGAAGGCAGTGGCAGACAATGAGTTTCTGGGAATTCAGCTACCAGACCACACACCATGCTCACCACGACTTCTGTTCCTGGGAAGAGGTGACAGGGGCACGAGCAGCACCCATGTGTGGCCCCAGACAGTGCTATGGGCAGGATGGGGAAACTGAGGCACAGAGCAGGTGTCTGGGCTGCCCATGGTGTCAGCACAGCTCTCTGAAGAAAACACGGGTACTGAAGGAGCCAGCAAGCCCAGGAGTTGCCCCTGGAGCTGGGAAAGCGTCTTCTGGACTGGATCAGACTCCAGAGGATGCAGCCCCGGAGCCTCCTCGCTGCCCCCCCTGAATTTCCACCCACCTTCAGGCTATTTTTCCTTCCTGAAGTGGCTCTTTGCAGGGCGGCTGGCAGAGCGGGGCACTAGCTTTAAGTGTATTTGATGGATAATTCCTCATTACTCTAATGCATTTGCAAGCTGGGATAATTGATGGATGTTTAACAGGATGCGTTTCCGACAGTCGGCTGGAGAAATGGACTCCCATTACCCCGCAAACGTTTCTTTTTACCATTGAACTCCTTTGTTTCAATTGATCCTCGCCTTTCCCATCACTTGCTGCTCATTAATAATCCCCAAAGCAGCTGCTCCCCCCCACTCCAGCTCCTCCCAACCTGCGATGCCGGAGGCTTTAGCAAGCAGATCTGGGCATTGCTGCAGTTTTCTAATAAACAGGATTTTTCCTCCCCAGGGTGGTCAAACCTGGACTGGACCAGGGCAGGACACGCCTAGGGTATCATTTAGGTCCATCAGAGTGATACAAGCTGCTAATCAGGGGGAGTTTGGGGTGAAGAGGGGGAGGTGGCTAGTCTGTAGGGCAGAGCCGAGCCCAAGGGAGACATCGCCCTTTTAGGGCTGGTATCAGCCCAAGCCAGGCCTGGAGCCGAGCCCTGCTCTGCCTGCAGAGCTTTTATCTGCAGCTCCCTCTGCTCGGGAAGGGCAGCCAGGGGTTATCGGCTCTGCCTGTCCCCTGACCAGGCTCCATTGGCACCCAGACAGGGTCCCTGTGTCCCCACCGTGACCAGGCTCCATTGGCACCCAGACAGGGTCCCTGTGTCCCCACCGTGACCAGTGGGGCACCCAGACAGGGTCCCTGTGTCCCCACCGTCACCAGGGGCTCCATTGGCACCTTAGAGGGTCCCTGTGTCCCCACTGTGACCAGGGGCTCCACGGGCACCTTAGAGGGTCCCTCTCTCCCCACCTGACCCTGCAGAGCCACCCAGAGGGCTGAGGTGAAGGGGAGCTCTCCCACTTTCCATGCTGCTGGCCAGGAGCAGCCTGACATTTAATTGTCCTGGGATTTTCTTGGCATGGCTGTGACACACAGGGCTCCTGCCACTCCAGAGTCATCCCGGGCATGGCTGTGGGGCTGTGGCTCTGCCCAGAGCTGGATGCACTGAAACCCCCATGTTCCAGGCTGCCAGGAGCCAGCAGTGCTGAGAGGATCCCAAGCGACTTTTCCCCGAAGTGCTGAGCTGTTCCCATTCCCTATCCTGGTGCATCCCAAGCCAAGGTGCTCCGTTGGTGCTTCCCTGCACCCTCAGGCCAATGCTGTCACCTCTATCCCTGCTGCAGCCCCATTCTTGGCCACTCCCACCCTCAAACATGGATTCAGAGCTCACTCTTCCCCTCCATTCCCCAGGAGACCTCAGGCCTTGCCTGACCATCCCTCACACCTTCACTTCTCCTTCCCAGTTCCTCCAGAGCTGCAGACAGACCTGCAGCCTCAGGAGCTTTCACTGCTGCTCACACCATTTACTTGCCATGGTCTGACCTGACCCTGCAGGGTCATCCCCTTCATCCTTTTCCCATCCACATCTTGCCCAGGATGAAGCAGAACAGCCTTGGCACAGGAGAAGAGCTTCCACAGGCCTTGCATAAGGCAGAATTTAAGAGAAAAAAGAGGAAAAAATGAAGTCCATAGAGGAGAAAATCAATTGGGGGTTATACTGACCTGAGTGGGTGGAAAAGAGGGGGGATCAGGCTGGATCCAGGTCAGCTGGGAAGATGGGATGGGACAAAGCTGTGGGACCCATGGTGGGGTGGCTGAGATGGAGTGTGGGGAATAGAGTGTCCAGAGGAGATGTTCCTGCCCTGGGGTGCACCTGCGGGGCCTGAGGGACCCAGTCTGAGGGCATGGACACCCCTGATGGAAGCTGGGCCAGCAAAACCCTCAGTCCCAAACTGAGCCATGAGACTGAGCCTCTGCCCTCCCCAAAGCATGGGCTGCACCTCATCTTGCAGAGCAAACAGGCCTGGGGGATGTGGCTGATTCCCTCCTGATCCCCATGCCAGGGAGCAGCCAGCTGCCAACCCTCCCTGCCCCTCTGCACAGCCAGGGAGGCAATAACCTGCTTTTGGGGACTCCCTTTGACAGGTCAGCTCAGGAGGATCTGGGGGTGACAGAGGAGCCCACGGCCCATGTCCAGCCTCCTGTGTAGGATTAACACTCTGAGAAGGGATGAGCTCCATGGGCAGAGGTGGATGAGACCTCTCTTGCTGCAGACAAGGTGCTGAGCAGGTGGGGACAGGGGGACAGCAGGGACCAGGACTCGGCATGGCTCCCATAAAGCACATCCCAGGGCAGGTGCCTAACCCAGCCCCACGCCCTGGAGATGCCCTCAGTGACTCTGTCACTGCCCCATGGACACCCCTGGTCAGTCCCTGCCCAGAATGGAGCATTTCTGAGCCAGGAGCAGGCAAACCCTGGGCACACCTGGGGGGTCCCACGGAGCTGCCAAACACAGCTCTGATCCCCTCCTGAACTGCAGAGCAGTCTTAAATCATCGCGGGAAGGCTGGTAAAAGCCTCAGTGCCTTCAAGCATGAAATACAAAGCACTCACCACCCCCTTTCAGCCTCTTCCCTGAGTGCCCGGCTCACCGCATGAAACCTTTTATATCCCCCTCCCCCGTTTTCCCCCATCAGCCCGGAGAGCGCCGGCGCGCCGCCAGCAGCGCAATCCCAAATTGCTCCCTTTATCGGGGAAAAAAAAAAAAGAAAGAAAAAAGGAAGAAAACCGAGGCTTCGATTTCCTTTCTCACCTCTGAAATGGCCTGGGGGGCTGAGGAGGAGGGTGGGAGGCCAAAGTCACCCCAACCCCAACACTGACCCCAAACCCAAACACACAAACGGGTTTGATGTTAACGGGAAAGGATCAGGGAGGCAATTTGCAGCGAGGTAGGGTGTGACTGCAGATGAACGATGGGGATGTGGATCAGCCCCTGGCAGAGCTGGTACCCACCAGGCACCGCAGCAGGAGGGCTGGCGAGCCCTGGCGATGCTTCCCGCAGGCAGGGGTTGGATCGGGACGCTCAGTCCCGCTGCAGTCCCATGGGGACGGAGCGGCCAAGGGTGCCTCAGGGTGCTGGCGAGCATCGGCCCCACAGCCCGGTGGCGGGGAGGACTCCACGGCGGGCAGATGGGGCTGCGGGGGGCGCGGGGCTGTCCCCGGGAGCCGCGGGAGGGTGCAGATGGCGCGGGGTGGGTCCTGTCGCGCTGCCATCAATCAGGCTCCTCCGAGCGCGGCAGCGTCTGCGGGGTGTAAATCAGACCTGAACAAGGCTGAGGGTTTCTCTGCAAGGTCTGGCCTCGCTGTTGGCACTCGCTCCGGTGACAGCGTCGCGACGGGGAGACCTTGTGTCCCTGCCGGCCTGGCAAAGGGCAAGCGAGGACGTCTGCGGGAGGATGCTGGACGTGCCACCCCTTGCTGGCAGGGAGAACAGCCCAGAGGAGCTTGAACGGCAGCTCCTGGCAGCCTGAACTCCTCCTCAGTGTGTTTGTCCTGTTTTCCACCCTCCCGTGCCCTGCTGATGGAGCCCCAGCCAAGCAGGTGTCACCCCAGCCACCAGGGTCCTGCAGGTGTTTCTAGGGGACATAAGGCACCTGCAGTTCCTGCCCTGCACCCCCTCCCTTCCCAGACCGGGGTTTGTCTGTGCAACACCAGCATTGCCCCCAAGGTGCCCCAAAGGGACACTGGGATGTGGACAGGAGCTCTCTGGGGAGCCCTTGAGTGTCCAGATGCAGTTTGGTCCCCACAAGTGGCCCATCCCCTTGTCCCCATCCTGCCTGGGACAGGACAGGTGATGAGTCTGGGGGGTTTCAGCCCCCTCCTCCCCATTTTCCTCAGCATCCTCTGGGTGTGGTACAGCCCAAGGTAGCACAGCATCCTTCCCACGTGCTTTATTCTCCCTCCTAGTGCTGTAGGTTTCCAGCAAGGCTAGTGCTGCCAAATCACTTCATCTCTTTTCCAAATTTTCTCTCCTGGAGGCCACCCAGCCCCCAAACTGTGCCGTGCAGGTGTCCCCAAGCCCAGCTGTCCCAGGTCCGAGCATTCCTGGTGTTGTTGCTTCACCCAAAAGCACCACTCTGCCATCAGGGTTCGCCCTGCAGGCTTTCATCTTCCTGCCCCTGCTGCTTCTCTGTTCTGCCCCAAGTTTCCCCCATGCTCCCTCCTGTCCACCCAAAGCTGGGACACATTCCCTGCTCCCGACAAAAGGCAGATGGATCTGTTCCTTCCCTCGGGCGGGGGGAAGAGTGGCTGAGCTCCCTGCCTCAGCTCATGTGAGCATCTTTCATCCCTGCACAAACGTGCTCACATTTAAGGAGTAATTACTGCGTGACTCAGCCGTTTTGGCAAACACCCGATGGCTTCGTCCCCGTGTGCTCCCATTCCTCCTGCAGCTCCCCCCGTTACCCCCCAGCCCTCGGGAGGTGAGCTCGGGGCATCCCCAGCAGCAGCAGATTTTGGGGGAAGCAGGGTGGGGATGCAGAGCATGGTGTCCCTTGTGCGGTGCTCGAGCCCTGGGGACAGCGATGCTGTCCAAGGGGCTGTGGTCCAGCATCCACCCGGCACATCCCGGGCTGGGGCTGCCAGCGAGCGCCCGGGAGCAGGGGAGGGCTGGGCGGCTGCGATTATTCAATCTGGAGCAACCCTGACCTGCTGACAAAGGCAAAGTTATTTTTAAAAAACAACCACTCAGCGAAATTCGCCTCCGCCGCTCGTCCTGCTGCTGCTGCCCGCCGCCGGGGAGAAATCCGTCCCGGGAAACGCTGCTCTGGGATGCCTGGAACGGGGTTGGAGCGTGGGCCCTGCTCCACACCCTCCAGGCTCCCTCCCCGGGCCCCGCCGGCTTTTTTTGGGCTGTCGAATCTTCCACAGAGCCATGGGAGCATCGCAACCTGCTTCCCAGCACTATTTATAGCCCCACGTGCATGGTGAGCCCAGGGCACCCCAGGCCACCCCAAAGCATCACCCTGCTCCCTCCACAAGCATTTATGTCAGGATGGTGCTCACTGCAGCGATGGCCGCGGTGCAGGGACCGGAGCAGCATGGAGCAGAATCGCCTGGTCTGTGGCCTTGTGCAGGGTGGGGGCTCGGGGTCCCCCATCCTCGCTTCCCCCTGCTCGGTCTGTGGGTCAGGAGCAGCCCGGGGCTCTGCCCTTGCTGGGGGTTTGCCCTCTCCGTGCCAAGGCTGGTTGGCATCGGGAAGGGATGCGGCCAGAGGAGGGCTTGGTGTTTGCCAAGGGAAGAGCTGGACCTGCTCCAAATTTCCAGGGTGAGAAAACCGCCCCGAGTCACGCTCCAGCTCCAAACAAATGCTCGGCTCCAGGGGCTGCCGATGATTCACCCGGATGAGACCTCAGTGCTCCTACCTTGCAGCCGCCCCCTTTCCATCTGAAAACACCCAGGGAGGGTTAATTCCCAATTAAGAGGGGGTGGCTCCAAGATTGCCTGGCTGTTGCCCAGGACGGTGATCCCTGCCCCGCTCGCCTTCGCTCCCCCGAGGTGGCCGCGCTGCCCGGGAGCCCTCCTTCCCTTTTATTGCCACGAGGTGAATTAATACCCATTTCCTGAAGCTTTTATGGTTTCCTCCCAAATGGCTCTTACATCAGGGGCATATTGGGTTACAGCAAATACCAGCAGCAAGGAACGAGCCCAGGCTCTGCTCCTCAATCTGCTGGTGCAGTTGGGGACCATCAGCGTCAGGTCCCACACCCCCCAGCCTGTCCCTTCCCCCAGAGCCGGGTGGATGCTCGCAAGCAACAAAGAACCCCTTGAGATATTGAGAAACAGCAGGGACGCCCGTGAAGCTCTGCACGAGGAGCACAGGGCTGGCTGAACCCCGGGGCTGTGGGGATTTGGGGGTGGCCCTGGTTTCGGGCTGGTTTCGGGGTGCCTGGTGTGGCTGCCGAGCCTCCTGTCTCCGTCTCGCTCCGAGCGCACGCACACCTCTTGGGCTGGTTACTGTAGAAACGAAATTAGCACGGGGAGGGAATGCAATCCCAGAGCTAATTAAGGTAATTACAGCTTCACACCAGCTGCTCACGAGGTCCAAGGACCTTCTGTAACTTGTGGAGGGGATCAGGCGCTCCGGGGGACTTTGAACTCCAATTCCCTGGGACCATACGGGTTCCGTGGTGGCACTTGTGTCACTCGCCAGTGTGACATTGAGCTGGGGGGGATCCACGGCTCCAGATGTGCCTCCCAGATGTGCTGGTCCCATTGCAGCAGTGGGTTTCAGACTGTGATTGGGGTCTGGGGTGCGTTTGGGGTCCCTGGGGAGCTGTTTTGGAGGGGGTTCAGTGCTGGGGGGCTGGCAGAAAGTACTCCCCGATCCCAGAGCGTCCTGCCAGATGTTGTGCTTTACAGATGTGTCACTTTGGCTCTTCAGCTGGGGACATGCTGACCTGGCAGGGAGGAAAACTAGAGCCGGCTTGGGGTCCCTCCATCCCATGGGGACTGGCTGGCTGGGGCCAAAGGCTGCAGGATGGGTGCAGGCAGCAGGGAGGTGGCAGGACCTGGAGCTGGTGGGTGTCAGGGGTGTTGGGGGGTGCTGGAAAATGGGACATCTGCCCCAGGGTGGGATGAGCCCATTGGAACCAGGTGGACACACTGGGGATGGGGTGGATCTGGCACAGTATCAGCCAGCACAGCATCACACACCATCCAGGGGGGACAGGAGCGTCCCCAGATGTCCCCCAGCCTCCTTTCAGCTGGCGAAATGTAACCACCTAGCGGGTGCCTTCCCAAAACCCGCGGTTTTTTGGAGCTGATTCCTGGCACTGGTCAAGGCGGGAGCCAGCAGAACGCGGCCAGACGTGTTCGTGCCGTGGCCGAAAGTGCCCGGTGGCCTGGCGGCGGCATGGGGCTGGCACAGCGGGGGCTCCGCGGGCTGGCGAGGGGCCAGCGCTGGGGACAGCAGCGCCGAGTGCCGCGGTGTGTCAGCAGCACCGGGAGCGGGCGGTGATTCACCGCTTACCAGCAGCTGATATTTATTACTCAGCCTCGCTACGGGGCCGACATGAAATGTGGCACAGGAGGGGGAATGAACGAGGAGCAGGGGGCGGCAGCGTCGCCCGTGAAACCCGATGGGTTTCCCCATCCTCCCCCTCCCGCTGCTCTCTCCGGCTGGTGGATTTTGATGGAGGAAAATAAACGCTCACTAAAATCACTCTCTCTCTCTGCCGGCTTGTCCCCGTTTGCCCTGCGCTTTGGCAGCTCCGCCGGGGTGGGCTGGGACGTGGCGGGAATGGGAGCGAGGAGGGAGGGAGGGACGGCAGGAAGGGGCTCCCCTGGGATGCTTGGCCCCAGCAGGGTGATGGGACTGAACTGGAACCTTCCTCCTGCATGGGACCCCCCTCCTGCAGCCTGTTCCCGCTGGCTTTGGAGAAAGCCAGTCATGATGTAGAGCTGCCAGAGATACTCGAGCATGAGAACTGCCCAGGTCGGTCCATGGATGAGAGGCAGGAATGGCGTCCCATGGGATGGAGAGGTGGGAGAGAAGGGGACACATCCCCGAGCTGGTCCCCAGGGCTTGTCCCCCACCCTGAGGAGGATGCTGTGGGGAGAGTGAGGCAGTTCGAGTCTGAGGCTGGATCCGATGGAGAGGGTTGGATTCACGGCAGTGGGATGGGATGGATCCACGGCAGCAGGATGGAACTGGTGCAAAGCAAAGGAACCAAAGCAGAACGATGCAGCTGCTGCGAGGGGACAGATCCAGCACAGAGGGATGGATCTGATGCGGGCGGCTGCTTCTGCTGCAGGGGATGGAGCTGCTGCAAAGGGACGGGTCTGATGCAGAGGGATGTGACTCAGAGTGACACGAGTGCAGGGCTTTGTGTGTCCCCCCCAGCCCTGCCTTCAGCCCCGGGCTGATCCCCTCTCCCACTCCGGCATGACAGACAAACGGGTCCATCGCCTCCCCTCGCCCCCCCAGCAGAGCCCCACCTGTGCCTCAGTTTCCCTGTGCAGCCAAGGGGCAGGGGCTGCTCCGTCCCCATTTCCCCGTGTGCCTCCATGTGTCCATCCACCTCTCCAGTGGCACGGCGAGGACAGGGGCTCCGACCTCGTCCCACAGCAGCCGGGAAGGGCCGGTGTGAGCTCCCCCCGGGTTATTTATAACCAGCTCCAAGCGCCGGTGTGCGGCGGCAGCTCCCGGGGATATTTTTAGCCCGCTGCAGGGAATCACGGCGGCGAGGGCTTGGAGCGGCAGGAGGGAGGCAGGGAGGGAGAGGTGCCGCAGCACGAAGCCCTGCCAGCATCCCTGCTCCAAAAACCTTTTCCAGGGAGGAGCCCTGCTCCAGGATGGCTGCGGGGTCACGCCTGGCCTTGGTGCCTTCGCATCCCTTGATGGGACACGAGGGACCAGGGTGTGCCAGCCGCTGCCTGCGCGCTCCAAAAGCTGGAGCTGGAGGCTGGGATGGGGCACGCACCGAGGAGCCGAGGGCGGCTGTGGCTGCGGAGCTGTGCAGGCTGCTGCTGTCTGCTCGAGACAGGAAGACATTAGAGAGCAGCACTGTCTGCATCTCTAATCGGCCTCGCTCCGCCGCTGCCGCCCGCTCCCCCCTCCCAGCGCTGCGCCCGGGGCTGCGGGAAAGCCAGCCCGGGGACCCCCGGGAGCACGGCTCTGTTCCCTGCCGTGGGTGCTGCTGCCTGCCCTGCTGCTGTGGCCGCTCTGTCCCCATGGCTGGGTGCTCCGCAGCACCCGCGTGGCTCTGCCACGCACACATGTACACACATGTACACACGCGTGCACACGTACACACACGTGTGCATCACTGGCACAGCAGGGAAGGAGTGCCCAGAATGAGCTCTGGGGACAGAGGTGCCACCCTGACCTTGCTGAGTGGGGAGGGATCCCTTGTGCCAGCCCCGCCCAAGCACAGGGACAAGAAATATTCTGCAGTTTTATTCTCCTGAGACTCTCTTACCCGCAGTGCCAACAACACTCCCCATTTCCGACACCCCAAAGCCCATTGCAGCCTACAGCACCTGCAGAGCACTCAGTGTCTGCTTCCCAGACACCCCAGGGTCTGGGCACGTGGGGATCTGGGCACACAGGACCAGGGCTGGACACCCCAGGGTGCAGGGTTGGGCATCCAGAACAGGGCTGGGCATCCCAAGGCGCAGGGCTGGGCACTCAGAACCAGGGCTCAGCATCCAGGACCACAGCTGGGCACCCCAGGGTGCAGGGCAGGATTCCCAGGACCAGGGACAGACACCTTGGGGACCAGGGACAGACAGACACTCACCCCTGGCAGCGCCAGAGGGGTGTGGGGCTGATGTGTGAAGCGCCGCCCTCCTGTTCCAGGCAGTTTCCCAGTTTATTTTCTCCCCTATTAGATTCCAGCTGGCAGGACGGCTCCTATAAATATACATAAGGGCTCATTTACATGACGGTTTATTCGGGAGCGAATTCCACAGCTGCCTGGCAGACGCTCGGTGTAGAGGGTGAGAGTAATGCCCGAAACCAGCCCTGCCTCAGTTTCCCCACCTGCAACCCAGGCGGCAGGGAATGGCTTTCCCCACATTTTTGACAATCCGTTCCTGGAAAACCCAGGGTGTTATTATCAAGGCTATTAATAGCCCGGTAGATGTGTTATTAATGTGATTATTTGCAGTGTGGCAGTGGGTAATTGCCCTGGGTGGGGATGACACCATTGTGTGTGAGGTGCTGCATGGGGACAGACTCAGACCCAAGCTGCCTCCAGCCCACGGAAAACTCACCCCAAAACCCCAGGAGGGCACCGGGATGTGCCTGGTGGGTGATGAGGTCCCACAGCAGAGCTGGGGGCTCCTGGCAGGTGAGGGGGTTTGGTGGTTCCGTGCTCCAGCGCTGGAGTCCGGCTCTTGTTTCGATCATGATGATTAGCTGAGTCACAGCTGGGGTGCTGCTAATTAAATGTATTTCTTAATTAACAAGATCACAGAGAAGGCCTGCCAGCCCAGCTTGGCTTTCAATCACCGCTGACAGGCAGCTGCGGCCACAGGGCATGGCGAGCCCGAGGTGTGGCGAGCATCCCAGTGCTCAGCGCTGCCCCGTGGCCACTCTGCTGCTCCAGAAGGCTGTTCCCACCTGCAGCCCCCCCGGAGTTTTTTTTTTTCAAAAAAAGAGGAAGGGGAATTCCCCGGGGGAAACGCCCCCCAAGGGGGGGTGCCTACCATGCAGCAGGAGTGTGAGGATGAGGGATGCTCATGCCCAGCACCATCCAGCCCCTGGCTGCCCCAGCCTGGGGTGCAGTGAGTGGTCAGGGCTCAGCGCAGGGTTTGGCCACTCCTGCTCCTGCCCTGTGACTCAGGGCTGCTTCACGTCCCCCCCGTCCCTCCCTGCCACCTGAGCCCTGACCGAGCCTGGCTATTAATTAATATTAATTATAACCCCCTGCAGCTGCTATTCACTGACCTCAAAGCACAACCTGGAGTAACCCCTGTCCCGCTCCCCGATGGGGAAATCTCCACTCCTCACTGGATGGGGAAACTGAGGCACGGGAACTGGGGCAGGAACCGTGCCAGAAGCTTTCCCTGATCGCCCATAGGGCCTGGAAAATGGGGAAGCAAAACCCCGGGGACTCCCCCCAGCCCCACGGTGACACAAGGACGGGTGAGCCGGAGTGGGTGGAGAGGGTTTTCCTGGCCGCGGAAAAAAAAAAAGAAGAAAAAAAAATAAACAAATAAACAAATAAATAAATACGCCCATTGTGCCCCCCATGCTGAGCTCTGCCCCACGGCAATGGGATGCCATCTCCCTGGGAAGTGGGAGGCTGAGCTCCCCGAGGGGATTTCGCGATTCCTCGCCTGCCGGCGCGGGCGGCAGCCGGAGCTGTGGCCTCTCCCGGGTTTTGGCAGTCTGGTCATGTCCTGCCGGGAGAGCAGCAGGACTGAGTCACGTTCCAGCGGCAGCAGTGACTCACGGCCACCCCAGCCTCCCGGGGAGCAGCCGGCACATTGCAGAGATTCCTGGATGGAGGCAGGAAAATAAAATTAAATAATAACAACTGCCAGCTTCCCCCCTCCCACCTCCGCCCCTTCTTCCTTCCCCCAACCTCCTGCAACACAGGCGCAAACAGCAAATTCCTGCGCCACCGGGAAACACCTCCCGCCTCGCCAGACGCCGGGATGCACGACCTGCTTCTCAACTGCACGAAATGCCCTTTTGCAGGCACCTGCGGGAGCCCCCGGAAAGGAGGTGGAAGCTTCCAGTCCCCCAAAGCTCCCCCAAGCATGGGGACACCTCCACAGCGAGGTCCTGCCAGTGCATTGCAAAATGGGGTGCAGCTGGGTGCATCCTGGGGTTCCCCTCCTGGTTTGAGTTGCTCCCTGAGGGATTTGGGGGGTTGCAGGGCAGGATGGGGTACCCCAGACTTAAGGTT
The DNA here is from genome assembly GCA_024500445.1 of Entomyzon cyanotis. Classification (NCBI taxonomy): domain Eukaryota; kingdom Metazoa; phylum Chordata; class Aves; order Passeriformes; family Meliphagidae; genus Entomyzon; species Entomyzon cyanotis. The sequence goes on along the minus strand of JAKEPQ010000908.1, from coordinate 2,295,392 downwards.
ACACAATCCTGGCTGTGGGGTTTTTTGGGGGCGGAGGGGGGTAGCACAGATATTTTACATCGTTTAGCGTCATCTCCCATCCTTAACTCCCCCATGCAAAGGGATGCCACCAGCCTCAGGGGACACGGGGGTCTCACGTGTCCCCGCAGCCCTGGCACGGCGGGCAGCGATGGCCCGGGGCAGGGCTCTGCCGCGGCTGCCTCCGACCTCGATTTATTTATTATTTAAAGCGCTTGGCGGGAGCAGCGGAAGCCCCGGTGGGCTGCAGAGGCTGCGTGGTGGGAGAGGCTGAGCTGCTGCAGCTCCGGCACGGCGGCGCTGCGGCGAGAACCGTGCTGCCCAAAATCCCACAGCGAGGGGGGAGCTGCCCCACGGCCCCACAGAGAGGGATGGGATGCCCCAGCAGCCCCACAGCGAGGGTTGTCCTGTTCTCCATCCCACAGGGAGGGATATGCTACCCAAAGTCCCATAGCGAGGGATGTTCCTCCACATCCCACAGCCCTGGGGGCTCTGCACCATTGAGCAGGGACCCTCTGGGTCATAGTTTTGACAGGGAACACACCTGTGGAGCCCAACACCTCCAAGCAAGAGCCCCCACCGTGTGGGGCTGGCCCCTAGGGAGCCCAGCTCCCATGCAACCAAAGTCCAGGCATTACAGAGCAAAAACTGGCACCCCAGCAAAGCAGACTCCTGAAGAGCAGCCCTTACAGAGCCCAAAGCCCCATCCCATGTAGTTCAGAGGGACTTGCAATAAACGAGCAAGAGAATATGCCCAGTGGAACAGTCCCCACAGAGGGGGGGTGCCTACCATGCAGAGAACCCCCTACAGAGCCTGTCCCTGGGAATCAAGAGCCCAGAGCCCACAGAGCAGCTCCCAGAGCAGTCCTGCAGGCTGGAGGTGTGGGGTTCTGTAGGCCCATATGGTCCTGATCCCACACCACCCTGGGTGGGGCACTTTCCTTGGGAGCAGGGGGAGATGGCACCACACAGAGCCCTGATGGGGGGAACACAACTGTGCCCCTGCCAGCCCCCTCTCTGCATCCCCTCCCACAGCGTGGATGGAGGTGTGGTACCCAGCAGGAGTTTGGGATGAGCACGGGATAACAGAGCCTCTGCAAGGCAGCAGCTGCAGGGACTCTCTCCCCTCGGGCCGGGCTGGGTGCTCTACATGATGGGTGTCCCAGCCCCAGCACAGGCAGTGTGGGTTTCGCAGTGTATTTTGGTCAGTGCTTACGAGAAAAGGCGTGGGGGGGGCCTGCGGGGGGATGCCGGTAAATGGTCTGCTAGCCTTCCCCATTTTCAAGAATAGGAAACTGTGACTTCTGCACGGGGGTTTCACTTTCTGTGCTGGAGGCGAGAGGCCAAACTGCTCCGCTTGACCATTGCTGCGGCGCCGCCCGGGGAACGAGACAGGATGGGCAGAGAAAATTCATCAGTGTTCTCTGCACGTGCACGTCCTTTTTCTTTCTTTCTTCTTTTTTTTTTTTAAAGGAAAGCAGAGTTGGGGAATAGTAAAAACCCCTTTAAGTTCAGTCTCCCACCCTCCCGTTTGGGGGATGCTCAGGACAGTGAGTGATGCTGTCTCCCTGTCTTTGAGGATGGCACGAGGCCAAAGCCACAGCAGTGACCTGCCCTAGTGCCCTGCCACCCCCTCTATCCCTGGGCCACCTCTCCTCCCTGGCAGCCCCTTCCCCAGGCACACATGAGTGCTGCAGGGGGCGGTGGTCCCGGGGGTGCTGGGGGTCAGGAGGAAGGAGGGCAGGAGGTGGTAAATTTAGCCCCAGGTGCCCTCTGCCCCGGGAGCGATTCCTCACTGGGTAAACAGGAAATCTATTCTTAGGCCATTCACGAGCCGAGGGCTGAGGGCAGCTCCCTGCTCCGGGCTTGTTTTGTTCCTCGCTGACACAGGGGTGACGCCGAGGTGGAAGTGCCACCACGCAGAACCTTCCAGCCCCGCGGGCTTCCCCTTGCTCACTCTTTCCTCCCAGCAGCAGCCTGTGCTGCCCGGCTTTTCCAGGGCTGCTGGGGTTTTCCCTTCCCTCGAGGTGACGGTGGGAGGTGAGGGCTGTTTTGGTGTCTCTGGAAAGCCCTGTGCTGTTTGTGCTGTTTGCATCCGGGCTCAGCCCCGTGCTGGGTGGCACCCTGAGGGGCAACTGCTTTGGCAGAGCTCTCGGCCTGACATCCAGCTCCTCTACCCCTTCTTGATGGGATCTGTTGAGCTGGAGGAGGTAAAACCATCACAGTTTGCCCTTTGCCAGGATGAGCGGAGTTGAGTAGATTGAGGAAGGACATTTCTCACAGCTTTTTCCTGTCTCCCCGAAGCCCCCCAGACTGGTGACAGCTATTGTTCATCTTTACTCCCCATCCTTTCCCCGAGTGTTGTCCCCATTTGCAGTGTCCTGCTCCACCTCCCTTCCCTTCCCAGTCTGCACGGATCTGTTCATCCTGTGACATCCCATGGCTCTGCCCAAGGCTGCTGTGCTGGAGCTGCTGCATGGCCCAGGCACAGGCAGCAACCTCTGCCTGCCAGGGACTGTGGGCTCCTCCAGCTCTGTGCACAAGGCTCCTGCATCCCATTTCAGCCCCTGCAGGCTCACAAGTGGCAACTTCTGCCTGAGCAGCATTTTTGGGGAGCTAAAGTGGATGCAGAGCGAAAAACATGGGGCTAAGTACTGTGTGAAACGAGCAGGGGTGCTCTTTATGCTGATGACGGAGAGGGGGATCCCCCGGGTGTCCCCAGCATGCCAGCAGCACCTGTGTCGACACAACCTTGTCCCAAGAAACGTGTAACTGAGGGAGGTACAGGGGTGGAGGGTGCTTGTGGGCAGGAGGGAGTGCAGGGAAAATCTGGGACAGGCAGGAGTGTATGCTTGCTCGGTGAGGGCTGTCTGTGGTTAAGGGATACCCCCATACCACGGGACTGCAGTGTGAGGCCAGGAGTGGTGACAAGTGACATCCTCAATCCAGCACTGGGGTCCCTGAGCTGTGAGGCCGAGCTACAAGCTGGGTCCCTACTGTGTATCAGATATATACGTGACATATACGGCGATGTGGAGCAACGGGGACAATCCCACGGGGCGCCCTGGAGACTACACGCCCACGAAAGGCTGCAGAGAGGGGTGGCGGGTGGGATTTATCTCAGCAGTCCCAATTCCAGACTCGCTCCCGACTCGCAGCGTCGCCGCGCCGGCTGGGGAATGACGGGGCAGTGCTGCCCCCGCGTGGCCGCCGGCGGCACAGCACAGCGCCCGGGCCCTGGGGGCTCCCCAGAATCTCCCGCTCCCTCCACTCCCAGCGCCTCTGTCCAGCGCGGAGAGCAAGGAGGGAGGGGAAGAGGGATCCAGCTTGTCCATGTGATGCCAAACGTGCCCTCATCTTGTCCTTATCACGATGGAAAACGAGAACGCAGAGATGTCAGGGGTCTGCCCAAAGCCAGCGGGGAGGGCAGGCAGGGGAGGTGTGATCCCCCCAGGCAGCCCAGGGGTGGGAATGGCTTCATTCTGCTTCATCGCAGAGGCCTGAATCCTCCTCCTCCTCCTCCGGGTGTGTGATCCCCGCGGCAGAGCGTGCCATGGCCCTCATCCAGCGCCGTTTCAGCTCCTCGGTGTCTGCCACGAAGGTGAACACCTGCCGGGACTGCACCAGCTGGAAGAGGTGCCGGGACTCGCTCTGGGCCATGTCCCGCACCTGGTAGCCCAGCAGTGGGATGGAGGTGTGGGCTCGGACATCCTGCCAAGAACAGAGACAGTGGTGGGAGGGAGGGGATGAGCACAGTGGATTTTCTGGGGGGTGGATCCGAGCCTGGCAGTACCTGGGGGGCTGCGTAGATGTAGAGCACGAGGGGATCATCCTGCGGGATCACAAACCAGCCCCGTATTCCCCCCTTGCCGTTCTTGTCCAGCAGCTGCAGGGAACTGCAGAGCAAACTCCTGCTTGATACCTCTGCAGCTCCTTTCTGCCAAAAAAACAGTGAATCCCTCAATAACCAGTGCAGATGATAGAAAGGGCACCGAGAGAGGTAATGTCCTGGGGAATTCCCTGCCCACTCCCCACAGCAGAGGCAGGTGAGGAGCTGTTCTGGCTCTGAGGGTGCTGCTGAGATGCTGTGGTGAAGGGAGCCCTGGATGCCTGGTCCCAAGGCCTGGAGCAGGAGGGAGAGAGATCAACACATGCACCTCTGACTGCTGTGGGAGTGACTCCCACCCCTCCTGCTGCACCTGCAGGGCCAGGCTGGGCACCAGGGCGGGTGGCAATGCTCAGAAGGCATGGGGAGGTCGGGCAGAGAGGGGCAGAGCTCACCTCCAGGATGCCTTTGTGCCTCCCCTCTCGGTCCTCGAGCACCGTGTGGCCGGTGAGGAAGATGTAACACTCCTGGCAGACGCGGTTTGGGCGGTTCCCATCGTACTGCAGCTCAGCCTTGTAGTCAGAACAGCGAGCACACACCACCTGCAGCCACCAGACAGGGACACTGGTGACACCGGGGCAGGGCTGGGGGACCCAGGGACAGCTCCATAGGGAGCTCCATGAGGAGCAGAGGGGCAGGAGCAGCTGAGCCTGGGAAAGGGGTACAAGGTGTGGGAGAGGTGCACTCCTGCCCCAGCAGCCACCTGAGCAGGACAGAGGGAGGGAAGGGGGCCTGGGGTGACTCACATATCCACAGGCTCGGCAGTGGTGCCTCCGCCGCGTGATGGCGTTGAAGGGCTCCTTGCAGCGCATGCACATGGTCACCAGGTTGTCCCGCACCCACTGAGGGGCTCGGCGGCCCAGCTCCTCTGTCTGGGGGTGGGGGACCATGGTCTGGGTGGTCCCAGCCCCTCTGCCTTCACCTCAGCCTCCCCCCAGCTCAGTTTAGCTCGGGAAACTGAGGCACAGCAAGGTGTGCTCCCCTGAGCTGCTGGAGGCAGGTGGGGCACAGGGAGAGCCGGAGGGTTACCTTCACTGCAGGGGTATCTGTCTCCAGTCCATGGACTGCTGTCTTAAAAGTCTCACTCCTCTTCTCCTTCCTGTCAATGGCATCTTGGAAGGCCTAGAGGGGAAGGCAGGGCTGGAGGGGCACTGGGGGCTGCCCTGACCAAGGGCATCCAGCTGGGATGGGGGGCTGTGCCCCTCTCCCAGAACTTGATAATACCTTGATCCAGTCATTCATCTCCTCCTCAGACCTGGGTAAAAAAAGGAGGTGGATGAGCTGTTGTCCCTCCTCCCCGAGGGTCTGCATGATATCACCTTCCCCTTACCTGGCCTGGAGCTCCAGTGTTCGCTGCTTTCCCGAGACCAGGAAGGTGTGAGGGAACTCAGTGTCCTTCAGCTCCCGCACCTGCGGGAGACCAGAGAAAGGAGTTGGAGCTGAGCCCACCTCCGGTACACCTGGACCTTTCTCCACGATGTGGGACACAGGGATGTCCCTTGGGCACAGGCCCTTCAGCCCCTCAGGTCCCACATGCACAAGATTTCACTGGCATTTCACAGGATCAGGGAGTATCAACTCCACCCACGAAGCCACCCCTTGCTTCAGCTCCTCCCTCCTTCCCTGGACAGCAGCAACACCACAGAGCAAGGACCTTTGGAGGACTCAGGGGCTGGGGAAGCACAAAGACAAGGTGCCTGTCTCACCTTCATGCCCTCCACGTTGATGCGGAGGTGGACCTGGAACTCGGCGCCCACCTGGATGACCTTGGGCACGCAGTACAGCAGCATGTTGTTGAACTGGGAGGGGGGAACAGGGTGGGTTGGAGCCCTGCACTGCCTGCTCCGAGCTGGGGGCTTCCCTGGGGTCTGGGATCCTTCAACCCCCAGGGCTGAGCTGGTCCTTGGGAAGAATCCCACCTAAAATGTGACTGCTTCTGCCCCAGCCCACTCCCACCCTGCAAAGATGAAGCATCTCCCAGGGCTGCCATGCCCAAGGATCAGCAGATTCCCAAACCTGCACTGAGTGGGGTCAAACCCCCCAGCTCTGAATTCATCCTCTCTGTGTCAAGATGACCCAGCAACACCCTGGCCAGGCTTGCTGCCCCTCTCCCCATTCCCATCTCATCTGCTCCCTCCCCTTGCCCTAGGCATCCCAGCTCCCACCAGGAACAGGTACTTCTCCGACGTGCTGTTGTTGCGGGTGGAGATTTTTTGGATGGGTCCCTCCTTGATCAGCTCGTTGGAGGGATCCACAATGTCATCCTCAAGGCCCAGCCTCTGATAGACCACCCAGAGGTTCTGCAGCCGTTCCTGGGGGAGGCAGAGGGACCTGCTTTTGTGGGGTGCTGAGCAGCCTAAACCTTGTCACCACTGAGTCCCCTCCATCCCCACCTCCCAGGCCAGTTGCTGTGTACTGGGAGAGGTGGCACAGTTCTCTCAGCCCAGGCTGATCTCTGGGAGCAGCTCCCAGCCTTGACCAGCCAGTCATGTCCCAGCTGATGTTACAGGTGTGACTTCCCCAGGCTTGGAGTGGTGGGGTTGGGCATTAAAAGCAGGGTCTAAGCTCCTCTGCGGAACCCACAGGGCTCCTGTCCCATTTGAGGTCACTGTGCCATGAGATGCAAAGCATTTCCAGCTGGGACAGGCACTCACCATCTCAGCAATAGCTGCGTTGGAGTGCTTGGCCACCATAAAAATCATCTCCAGGGCCTCTGCAATGAGAAGAGACAGGCTGGAAGCAGCTGGAGGCAGCTGGACAGGCTGCCCTCCTGTGAACACAACCCAAGTGGTCCTGAAACACTGTGCAATAGTCTGGGTATGACTGGACTGCACATGGAGGGGTCCTGGGGGGACAGACAGATAGCTCCTGTATCCTTCCATCCCAGCAGGATGGGGAACAGTGTTATCCACACGGGTCTGAAAGCTCCCCCAGCCCTTACAGGTCTCTTTAGGGGATACTGTGGAGGGACCACCCTTATCCTGAAACATCATCCTTTCCCTCCCCAGCCCCTGAAAGGGCAGATGAATCCCTTTCACTGCTAGAAAAGGATCAGACTGAGAGGTTTATCCAAGGGCACAGGGCAGTTGGTGAGTGAATCCAGGTATTCTGGTGCCCCTGTACAACACTGGGGGTTGTTATTTCCCTACAAACCCACCCTGCCCTCCCCACCGTGGAGAGCCAGAGCCCTTACTCTCAGCATCGCCCCTGTCAGGGGACTGGGGTGGGAGTTTGCGGACATAATCCTTCAGGAGGAGCTCGTAGCGCGGGATCCTCTGCACAGGCTCCAGCATGTGGTGCTGCAGCGTCAGGTTAGCACAGATCTTCCTCTTCTAGGCAGGGACACCAGGAAAGGAGAGAGGAACAGTAACCACACAGCTCCCACCCTCGCTGTTTCCCCGTTCCCAGGAGATTTTGGGAGCACTGCTGCAGTTCCCTCGCCCTGCCCTCACCTGGATGTCAGTAATGAGCTCCTGGAAGGGGGGTGATTTCTCTGACCAGGCAGTGATGAGCTCTACAGCCTTGTCGAAGTTCTTCACGTACTCCCCGTACATCTTGAGGAAGGGTGCAAGCTTCTGGATCACATCCCCAATGCGGGGGTTGCGGTTCCTGCAGGAGGGAACCACAGACCAGCAGCTTCCTCAGTCCATCGGGGCAAACAGACAGAGAGGGATAGAGTAAAGGACCATGGTGGAGGACTCAATTTTTTCCTGCTGCATCCTGCTGCATCCCCACACCATTTCCTGCTCTCCATAATGGGTAGGTCCCCACCTTGCAGCCAGCCTGGGCTGTTTATACCTGGGCACACCCCAAACCACCTGAGGTGTCACCCCCACTTTCCATGCTCTGATCTGAGTGTTTTAAGGAAGTGCTTTCCAGAACAAGACACTTGGAGCAAAACAGGCTGAGCTCTGGTCCTGGTGGGAGCTCAAACTCAGCACTGCTCCCCCACTCTGGCCAAGCCACCCAGGTGTCCTGCCCTCCCCTCCTCCATCTCACCAATCCTTCATGCGCTTTTGCAGCTCTGGCAGGAAGAACTCAGCGTGGAACTGGTAGATGGAGGAGATGTTGGAAAAGATCATTTTCACCACCTCCTCTGGGACTGTCTTCCCAGTTTTGGCTTCTTTCATCAGCTCTGCATAGAATACCTGGAAGAAAGAAGGGTGAGTAAAAAGGGCCAGGAAGAGGCTTGAGGATCCCATTCCCTCTCTGAGACTCGTGCATCGCCCAGTGAATGGCCTGACTGTGCAGGTGGGACTTCCCAGGCCCCAGGAGGAGAGGGGGATGGAAGGCTTTGCTGGGACAAGGGTGCTTCCCAGAGGTGTGGGGTGTCGGAAAGGCAAAGGCCAGACCCAATCTCTGGCTGTAAAGACCAGTAGCCCACGTGTCTCTCATTTTTACAGCTTCACTCTCTCCAAAATCCCCATGCATGGGCCCCTCCACTTCCCAGCTCACCTGGTCGAGGAGGTGGAGGCGGTTGACATAAGCCTGCTCTGTCTCCAGCAGCTCCAGAGCGATTTTCTTTTCCTCTGGTTCCTGCATCGGGAGCAGGGCTCAGTCTTGTGAGCAGAGATGTGACCCTGAGCCAGCCCTGCCTGAGCATGGGCACCCACCAGCCTCTGGAGCTCACCTGGCTGCCAGGCTCCAGGCCTGGACCCTGTGGCCTCCTCCAGTCATCCTCACGGAATCTGTATCGCAGGGAACGGAGACATTTGAAGCTGAGCCCACGCTGACCTTGCTGATCCTTCTCCTCCTCCTTCTCTTCTCTGGTCAGGGAGCGGCTCTGGCTGGCAGGGGATGCTGGAAGCCGCTGGGGCTGGCTGGCTGCACCACTGGTTGGAGCCTGCTTGTCCCTCTGGGTAGATTTGCTGTCCTTGCTGCAAAGGAATGAGTGTGATCAGCTCAGCCTTTTGCCAGCACAGCCCCCAGCCCCAGCTTAAAGCCACCAAAAGGGACAAGAGCAGCAGCTCCCCAGTGCTGACACTGCTCTGCTCCACTACAGCCCTGCAGTACAAACATCCTCAGCATCCTCCATGGGGCTGCGATCCAGCCTCTCTTCTCCCTGTGCCTCCTGCTGCTGTGGCCAGTCCCTCTCCTGCTCAAGAAAAGCAGGATTCTGTCGTTTATCCCACCCACAGCTCTGGCTTTCTGCCTGCTGCCACCACAGAGCAAAGCAGGGAGAAGCCCAACAGCCAAGAGTTTTGAGCCAAGAGCAGGCCATGTGTAGGTGGTTTTGCAGCCAGGTTGTTTTTTGGTGGTGTTCTCTCTTCCTTTTTCTAGCAAAGACAAGGAAAGCAGGTCCAGAGCAGACACAGGGGAGAAGACAGGCTGTGAAGGTGACAGCAAGTGACTTGTCTGTCACCCAAGAGCTGTGGGAAATCTCTCTGGGCAGAAACTGGAAAGACATCCACTGTTGGCCTGTAGACAAGGAGTGTGATGGATAGGCTGGGAAAGACATGGGGAAATTGGACATCAAACTGCAAAGCTGAGGACAGGAGGTGACTTGAGGGGCAGAGACTCATCTGAAGAGGATGTTAGGTCCATCCCATGCTGGGGATGTCTGTGAGCTTGGGAGTGAATCCACAGCCATGCACAAATCCCCTCCTGTCCAGGGGGGCTAGCAGGACCCTTCAGAGACAAAGAGGCTTTTTCCATCTCTCCTAGTGCCTCCCAGACCTGTGTCAGCCTAAACCCACTGCTGAGGCCCAACAGGGAACTTCTCTCTTTCTATTTACGCTGACTTAAGCTGAACCATTTTCTGTTCCAAAATGCTCTGCTCATTCCCAGGTCCCCCAGTTTCCACTGAAAGTCCCAAGTTACTTTTATTTCCTCTAAATCAAACTCACGCTCCACAGAAAACAACAAACACCCTGCAGCAGTGATATGGAGGCAGATCAAACACTGCAGTGGTTCCAGCACATCACTGTGGGATGGTGGGGACAACCACAAAGCCTGGGCAAAATCACACAGCAGAAATGCAGGAGAAGTTCCTGGAGTGAATCTGAGCATCTTTAGGAATTGCTGCAAAACTCACCTGCCCAACCACCCAGCCTCTCTAAGGCTCACTGAGAGCATCTCATGGTACAAGGAAAGGCAGGATTCCATATCTTGATTCAAGAGATGGAGAAACTGAGGCACAGCCCTGACAGCCCTCACCTGATGCCTCAGAATTACTTTTACACCTAAGCCAGGGCAGATCCCCTCGTTCCAACCCTGGCACACACTGTCTGAGGGTCCCAGCTCACCCTTTAAGGGAAGGAGCTCTTTTACAAGAGGAATTCTCACTCTAGCCTTAACATAATTCTTTATGCTTCCTTTCCTAGGAACCACATCTCTGCCTGGATAGCCTGAGGCTGGGATCCTCCCAGACACCCAAGCAGTTAATTCCCAGTGAAGACCCCTGTCTACCTATTTGCAAACCACAATTCCTTTCCCCAGCAGCAGCAGCAGGATGCACCAGCCAGGCTGAGTGTGAAGATGCTGAGTGGGGGTGGGAATGGGCTGCCACAACCTAACCCTGAGCCAGGCAGAATCACTCACACCTCCCTGAGGTTTTCAGATTTCTGCCCATGACCCACAGCGAGAGGAAGACACTGAGGAAGATCTGAGTGGTGAAGAATTGTAAATCACCTTGTCAGCTTCTCCACAGCCTCCAAACCACCTCCACAGTGGGTTTCTTCCTTCCCAAACCCACTCCATGTGCAGCCCTAACACACCCTCAGCACCCAGAGCCCTCTCCCTTACCATTGCTCTTCAAACACAGCCACCAGCTTCACCACACTCTGCTGATTATCCGCTTTTCCCTCCATGGTACAGGCTGGGAGCAGGTCCTGGGTGTCCAGGAGCTGCAGGGGGTGGGTGCTGGGGGCTGCAGCTCCTTCCTCTGTCCCTCTCTCTGCTCTGAGGTGTTTCTGGCACCGAGGCTGCTGTTTGGGAACGAGGATTTGCACGAGGCAAAGTGCACCCGCTGCCCTTTCTGTGGTAGCAGAGCTTGTCTCCGGGTTGGCCTCAAAAGGAAGGGGAAAGAGGAAGCATGGCAGGTTGTGGGTAGGAGAAACTCAGTAAACGCTGGGAATCGCTTCACTTTGGGAGGGATCAAAGTGGTGGCACGGCCAAGGGCAGAGCGGCAGCGGGGATGGCGCAGGGCAGGAGGTGTGACCTGGTGTGTGACCTGGCTGGGGAGCCCAGGTGGGGTGGGCTGTGTCCCACCAGGGTGGGAGTCTGGACAGTCCTGATGGCCTGAGGGGCCAGGAATGGGCCGGCAGGACCCTGGTGCCCAGAGGGGCTTAAGATAGATAAAATAAATGGCTGATGTGTGTGTTTCCAACACCAACAGTCGGATGGCTGTGGGGCAAACCAAGGATTGTTGGTAACGACAGACAAGGATTGTTGGCATTACCCATGACAAAGAACAAGATGTAGCTGGAGAAGGGGCCATGTGGAGGTAGGGCAGCACTGTTCCAGAAAGGTCTGAGAGAGTGGACTCTGTATGAGGAGCAATTTACATGGGACGTGAGAAACCCATCCCAGAGCTTGTGCCCCAGGACCCTGCACATCCCACCGGCTGGACCAATGCTGGAACGAGGACTGGAGATCCTTTCTTCTTCCTCTTTTATTTTCCTTTTTCTTGTCTTTTTTTTTTTCCTCCTCTCTCCTCTCTCCTCTCTCCTCTCTCCTCTCCTTCTTTCCTTCCTTTCTTTGCTCCCCCTCTTTAACTCATGCCTTCTTTCCCGGTCCCCTTTCCCCACCCCTTTATCCAAACCCCCTGCCGTGCGCTCACAAACCCCGCCAGGCACCAACAGCCAGCTCTCCACATCCCCACAAACCCTTTCCCGCTTCCCGCTCCCCTCCGCCGCCATCCCCTCCCCTCACGCCGGGCCGCCGCGCGCCCCTCCCGGAATGGTTCGTCCCGCCGCCGTTCCTCCCGCAGTGGTTGCTCCCGCGCTCCCCCCGCCCCGCGGTGGTGGCGGCCGGCGCGCGGCGCGGTGACGCGCGGGCCGTGGCGGCCATGGCGGCGCTGCCCCCGGGGCCGCTGTCGCCGCCTGGCGGGGGCGCGGGGGACGCGGCGGGGCCTGAGGGCGCCGAGGGGCTGTTCGTGCTGCTGGGCGCGGGGCTCGCCGCCGCCAGCCACCCCCTGCTCTACGTCAAGCTGCTCGTGCAGGTCCGCTTGTGGGGGAGCGGGAGGGAGAGCAGGGGGACGGCGGGGTGGGGATCCCGTGCGTAACGGGGGTCGCGAATCGGGGGATTGCTATATAGTGCCCCTGTGGAGGCCTCCATGCGCTGGGGACCGCTGTGTGTACAGCCTGCTCCCCCCTTATAACGGCACCCCTGGGTGATGGGGGCACCTATAGAAGTGGGAGCACCTATAGTATGGGGGCACCTATGGAATGTGTAATTACGGCTCGTGTGTAATGAGACCCCCGTCTGTAATGGGATCAGGACCCTCTGTAATGGGAGGAGGTGGGTTCCTGTATGCTGTCCCTATGGAGACCCCCATGTGCTGGGGTTATATATATTGTATTTACAGCCCCCCTGCTACAATGGGACCCTCTTGTGCAATGGGGGCACCTATAGAATGGGGACCCCTGTGTCATGGGGGTCACAACCCAGGATAATGGGAAGATTTGTGGGTAATGACCCCATGGAGGCCTCTGTGTGCTGGGGGTCACTGTATAGACAGCTTCCCCCTTATAATGTGTGATTGGGGCACCTATGGGATAGGGGGGACCTTCAGAAGGGGGGACCCCTGTGTAATGGGGGATCAGGACCCCAGTATAATGGGTGGGAGTGGATTCCTGTTTAGTGCCCCTCTGGAGGCCTCCATGCACTGGGGATGTATGTATGTGTATGTGTATGTGTATGCCCCCCCATTATAATGGGACCCCTTGAGCACCTGTAGAATGGGGACCTCTAGGCAATGGAGTCCCCCATATATAATGGGATGGGGTCCTGTATGCACTGGGGATCACTATATAAAAAAGGGGTCCTGTATAATGGGAGGATGAGGACTCCTTCTACAATGGGAACCCCCCATATAGGGAATAGGGATGCTCTGTAATCTCCGGACCTCTATAAAATTACCTCTCTGCAATGGGGCCTTCCATGTAAGGAGGGATGGGAAACCTCTCTATAATGGAAATCCCAAGAACCTCTCAGTAACAGGGACCCCCTAAAATGGGAGGGTGGAGGACCTCCTGTACTCTAGGAACCTCATATAATGGGGAAAGGAGTGCCTGTCTGAGTGATAGGGGATGCTGGGATCAAGGCTGTTCATCCCAGGGACTTTGGGAACACCAGGACAGAGACATGCTCATGGGTTTTCTCTCTCAGGTTGGGCATGAGCCACTACCTCCAACCATTGGAAGAAATGTGCTGGGAAGGAAGGTCCTGTACCTGCCTGGCTTCTTCACCTACGGTGAGTGACTGTCCCTCCCTGCCACCACGAGGTCCTGTCCTCGGGAGTCAGGGCTGGGAGCTGCCAGGCACACTGAACCAACCTCCTGCAGCACTCCCACATCCCCTTGGGATCATCCCGAGGCTGCAGTGAGGCGTAAACCACCACAACTCCTTGCAAGGCTGCCAGATTTATGTCCCTGTTGATGGGGACAGGGGAGTGGTGGCCACCAGTGTTGGTGCTGCATCCTGTTCCCATGGCACATTGCTCTGGGTTTGCACTGTGGTGGAGGGGTTTGGGGGGATTTAGGTGATTTATGTTTGTTGCAGGAGGGTTTTGTGTGTTTTGGAGATTGCAAAGTACTTTCCTTCTGCTCCAGAACAGCCCTGGGATAACCTGCCCTGCTCATTTGTGTTGTAGATCGAGCCCTAAAGGGACAGAAATACTAAGAAAAGGGAAGGTAATATGTTTATAAGGAAAAAAGTAGTATTTTCCTTTTCTTGTGGGTGGAGCAGCATGGGAGAGGTGGGTCACTACTTTGTGAGCTGCTGTCACAGCAGGTTTGCTGTGGGGAAGGGGAATGCACAGTCCTGAAAGCCGAGCTGGGCCAATCCCAAAATCAGCCAGCAGTATCTGTGGGGTGGAACCAGCACAGGAACAATAAGAGAGCACTGGAAATCCATCCCAGGACACCCAGGGCTGGAAATGCTCTTGTGCTGCCCTTTGGAAGATGGAATTTCCAATAGATGGGCAGTGTTGGGGGATGGAGGGGTGCAGAGCCAGCCTGGCTTCGATTGGACAGCACAGGACAGGGGCCAGGAGCCGTGAGTACCCACCAGCACATAGTGGGTTCTATCCCACCTTGTTATATGTGGGAGAAATTGGATCTCTTGGCTTTTTTTGCAACTGGAGACCTGAGGATATTTGCTTGGGAGAAGGTGGTGGGGCAGGAACTGAACATGGGTTTGTGAGATCCATGTGAACCCTGAGTCTGACCCTTCCTGGGGTGGAGGGAGGAGGTGACAGCACAGAGAACATGGGATGATCCCTGGTGACACCACACAGCACATGGGATGATCCCCCTCAATCTGGTTCACTCCAAACTGCCTTGGAGCCCTTTCAGGTGAGCAAAACCATCAAAAGATGAGAAGTAGCCCAGAATGCTGGAGCTGTCCTTCCAGGTTAGACAGATGACAGGGAGTAAGAACTCTTCGCATCCAGAATGAAGTTTATTAAGGACTGTTACAATAAATCACTTACTGTGGGACCATGGAGTGGCTGCTGTGCCAAGCCTGGCGTGGTTTCAGCTGAACCCCAGAGGTGTTTGGGGTGCTCTCCATGTGTCTCCTCCTTCCCAACTGACAGCAGCCTGGTGTTGTCTCACCCAGCCAGACACATCGTGGAAGTGGATGGGAAAAGAGGCCTCTTCCGTGGCCTGACTCCTCGCCTCATCTCAAGCACTTTATCAACCATCACCAGGGGGAGTGTGAAGAAGGTAAAGGTCAGATTCTCTCTCCATTAATCACCTGCAGAGTCAGTGCTACTGCAGCAAGTGCCTGCAGTCAGCCAGGGCTGCACAGGAGGACTGATGCACCCATCCTTCTCCATTCCCTAAGGGAATAGTCCTCCAGTGCCCTTATCCCGAAAACATTTTTTATTTATAAACAATTTTAATTCAATTTGGCATCCCCTTGCCTTGTATCCTTTGTCAGCAATTTTGTGACCCCTCTGTTCCTCTATTTTACTTTCCATCCTTAGTTCTCCTGTGTTCCTTCTTGCCTGTTTGTCTTGTCCTTGCATCTAGAGCACAGCTTTTCATAGTTTCCCCCTGTCCTCAGATACTGAGGATATGTGGGTTAGCATCTCCATCAGTTCTGACCATGTTTCTTCCCTCTCCACTCAGGCTTTTCCACTGGAAGACATGGAGCATGTGTCTAACAAGGATGATGTGAAAACTTCCCTTAGGAAAGTGGTCAAAGAGGTGAGACTAATTGACATTAGTGAGTGACTGGGGAGGTCCCTGGGGATGTGGGTGAGATTACTTGGAGAGAAACTAGGGGTGAGAAGTCTGTGGTGATCAGTAGCCATTCTGTGTCCATCCATGACATAACTCATAGGAATAAAGGTTTACCATGAAGAACTGATTTCAGAAGAGGGACCCAAAATGGGTTTCCCCACACTGAGGAAAAGGGCTGGGATGTGCAGGAGGAGCAGCATAGATTTCATAGAGATGTTTTTTCCTCCCTCCCCAGACATCCCACGAGATGATGATGCAGTGTGTTTCCCGGGTCGTCTCACACCCGCTGCATGGTGAGTCCTGTCCTGCTGCCTGGCAGCCCCCTCTGGACTGGGGATCACCCCAAAACCCTGTTTACTTGGGGATTATGCTTAGGATACTTCTCTATCATATGAGGCTGATGCTGGGGTTGGCCTTCAGGCACTAACCCAGCTGAGCAAGGAGCTGCTCTCTGCCCATTCATCTAGGACCTTGTCCTAGAGATCCCATTTGCTTTAGTAGCAGCTTTCCAGGATCTAAGGGGCTCCAAGAGAGCTGGAGAGGGACATTTTACAAGGGCCTGGGGTGACAAGACAAGGGGGAATGGCTTCCACTGCCAGAGGGCAGGGTTAGATGGGATATTGGGAAGAAATCCTTCCCTGTGCAGGTGCTGAGGCCCTGGCACAGGTTGGTCAGAGAAGCTGTGGCTGCCCCATCCCTGGCAGTGTCCAAGGTCAGGTTGGACAGGGCTTGGAGCAATGTGGTCTAGTGGAAGGTGTCCCTGCCATGGCAGGGGGTTTGCAAAAAGATGGTCTCTCAGTTCCCTTCCAATCCAAACCTCTCTGTGATCCTCTGAAATCCTTCCCACCACTTACAGGCTCAGGAAAGGCCCCAGTTTCTAATGAGTCTTGCAATGCTGAGGACCACTGAGAGGAGCTGGAAATGCTGTGAGTTAAGGGAGAGCAGAAGGGTCACGTTTCATTTTCTTTCACATCCATTACAACCCAGACTGGATCTGTTTCTCATCAGCCCTGTGTTCCTTTCCTCCCAGTGATCTCCATGCGCTGCATGGTCCAGTTCGTAGGCCGGGAAGTCAAATACAGGTGAGTGGCTGCAGCTCGGGAGGGTTTGGGGCTCAGGGGTGCCAGCTGCTCCTGTGGCATGGGGAACAGGGTTATCCAGGAGGTTTGGGAGACTGAAAAGGGAATCTGAGCTGTGGTTAGAGGGTGGGTGACTGCAGGGTGAAAGGACATGGCAAGGCTGTTCTCTGTCCCTGATGTTCCTCTGTTCCACCTTGTGCCTCTGGGGTTTTGGAGTGGTCACACCCCTTGCTGATCACACAGTGAGTCTCCTGTCTTTTTGCTGTGGCTATTATTGGAAAGGGAAGGCAGCAGGGAGGATAACACAAAGCTTTGCCGCAGCCCTGCTTAGTCTGTAAAAATTTTCCAAGCCTTTTGCAGTACCAGCTGCGTCTCTGCAGGACAGAACTACCTGTGCAGCTGCATGGAGGCATGCTGGACAGGATTGCAGACAGCCCACAACAGCCAGCACGAGTTCCCAAAGGCAGGACAGGGTCCTTGGGCTTAGAATCAGCCAAATCAAACCAAATTACATCATCTTGTACCCTCTCACAAAGCCACACAGAGCACTTATACCTTCAGCACTGGACAGTTGTGTGCAGGTTGGGTGTTGTCCCAGGTGTTACTGCAGACTGGCAGAGTGCAGACACAACCTTCCTTCCCTCAGACCTTCCTGGTTTGAGGAGAATGAGCAGAAGAAGCTTCCTTCTGCTGGAATGATGGCTGGGGAGGCACTGCCATGGCTGGGGGCTGCAGGAGGCGTGTGAAGCTGCACAGGACAGAGGTGGAACAACCCTGCACACTCACAGCTCTTTTCCTTTCTTGGCAGCGGTGTGTTCAGTGCCATTGGCAGGATATTTAAGGAAGAAGGGATCCTGGGATTCTTTGTGTACGTGAGTTGTTTAAATCCTTTCTCCCGTAGCCTGAAGGCACCGATGGCTCTCCCTGCTGCTCTGCCAGCCCCAGCTGGAATCACACTGAGCAGAAACCTTGTCTGACCAAGGGACTCCCACATCACTCCATGATTAAATCTGTGCCTTTGACAGCGCTCCAGTTTGACCATTAAGTTTGCCCCAGATCTTATCTTCAGTCAAACCTTCAGAGCCCAGAGGAAGCTGTATTTTTTCTTATCTTTCTTTTTCCCTTGATGATGCTTCGTGTTTCAATGAAGGGTCATTTAAAGCATTTGTTGGTGCAACAGGCACCAAGATCAAGTGCAACAATAAGATCCCTTGTTGAAATGAAAGCCAGGGCTTGGATAAGCAGCATATTCCTCTGCAGAGCACCGTGGGTGCTTGTAATGAGCAGGTTTACCTGTGTGCTTGGAGTGTGGTGCTGCCTGGGCCAGGAGGAGCTGAAAGGTATTTCCAGCTGCTTGCAGAGTGTGGCAAATTGGTGCATCACTGAAATGGAAGTTTAGTGGACACCTTTTTGCTTGAACCCTTAATTAATGCTTCCTGCCTTTCTTTTTCATATCTACATAAAAGCAGAACCACCTGCTGTCTCTGCTCGTGGTGGGGAGATAACTCACTTTATTATGTCAATAATAGTAAAGGCAGCTCTGGAATTTCAGGAGAGGTTTTCAGAATGCCTTTGGCTCTGCAGTCACAAAATACGGGTTTCCAGATGAAACCTGAATGCATCAGGAAGAGGAAAGCAATCACAGGGGGTCTCACCCTGTCCTTCCCCAAGGGGAAATGGCCAGGGGTCTGCAGAGACACCCATTGAGATTCACTGCTTCTTCCTTTGGCAGCGTACAGCTTCTCAGCTGAGCTGTGCAGCAACAAATCTCCATGAAACACAGGATCTCTGGGATGGTCCCTGGGAGTTGGGCATGGCTGGAGCAGGCTGCCCACAACCCTCCACCTCCCAGGGAGGTGATCTGAAAGAAGCTGCCACATTCCCTTTCATGCACATAAAATAAACACTGCTGGCAGCCTAATGAAACTTAATAGTTCACAGGAAAGGCTTTAACACAGCCCAAATTGTCTCAGGAGGGCTCTGAAGTTCTACATGCTCTATAACCCTGTTAGGAAATCCCACTGCTGTGAGGGGAGCACAAACTGCATCTGAAGGACCAAACTGCTGGTTTTCTTCTCTCAGCCCTCCTGGTGCAATCCCAATACATCCCCTCCCCTGAATCAGGCAGTGCCCTTGTTTCTCGTTTTTCTTGCCCTTATAACCCTTTCCCCCCAGCAGTGGCCCACACTCTGTGTGTGTGTGTGTGTGTGTGTGTGCTGTGTGTCTGTGTGTCTGTGTGTCTGTGTGTGTGTCTGTGTGTGTGTGTGTGTGTGTGTGTGTGCCTGGCTAGAGATACAGACCTTTCAAGAATGGATTTATGTTCCTGCCCCTCAAATCTGGCTCCTGCCAGCCCAGAAAGGGCTCCAAAATTGCTCCAAAGTGCATGATCAGCTCAAGGGTGGCTTGTCCCAGGTCCCTGGCACTGGGGTTCTCCCACTGGGTCACATCACTGCACATCATTCAGACTTCCTCATCTGCCTGCTGCTGTTCCAGCTTTTCATCATCTTCCAAAAATATTCCCAGTGCAGATCTTGGACATCTCACCAGGTGTGAGAATTGTAGCACTCACTTTATTATGTCAATACTAGTAAAGGCAGCTCTGGAATTCCAGAAGGGGTTTTCAGGCCTGATGCCTTTGGCTTGTTGGGTTTTTTTAGTCCCTTTCTGCAGCTCTCAGACCCCTGGTTTCAAGTCATCCAGCTCAGGGCCAGCAGCTGTCATTACTTTGGAGGGGAGAGAGGGATGGGATCCTTCTTGGAAGTGGAATAAACAATCTGACTCCCTATCAACAGCTGGGTGAGGTTTTCCTTATGGGGCTGCCCTGGCCCAGCCCTTTGCTTCTGGACTTTATTAAGCCCCTGTTCTATCTGCAGCAGCTCAGGAGCTTCAGACTTGACTTTGAGTTAGAGAAAGGATGTTTTTTACAAAGGCTGAAAGCCAAACACAAAGCAGAACATCTCTTTGGGGCCAGAGAGCTTTGATTTCTTTGTCCTGTCTGCTGCTCTCATATGTATCACATCTTTGAAGCCAGTGGATCTTCTGTTGAAGGTTTCTGCTGTGCCTGGCCCTTGAGACTCAGCTGCATTCCCAGGGCTGCTGGGGCCTTGGGAATATACAAGTTGTTCCCAAAAAGTCCCCATTGCTGCTCTGCTGCTGCAGTGACCACAGCAGGAAACAAACTGGCCCCTTGCTCTAAGGAGGCAGTGTCGTGTTTGGGAAGAAACAAATTAATGTTTCCAGCTCAGCAAACACTTGTGTGGCTCTTGACAGGCTCCTTTTCAGAGCTGACCACATCTGCTGGTGCAACACAGGTCTGACACACACCTTGATCTTTTCTGCAGTGGAACAACCCCTGCAAAAGCAGGAGACCCTGCACTGGTGCAACAGGTGCTGCAGAAGTACCAACAAACTGGAGAAACCCTCTGGATCATTTTGTGAAAGATTTAGTGCCATTATCTGCAAAAGCTGGGGGTGTTGGTGCTGCTGGGAGCTCCAGGGTGTCAGTGGGAGGCATTAACCAAAGAACTGTGCTCCTGGGGGCAGCAAGGGACTGGGAAAAATCAGACAGACACGAGTGTCACCCCCAGTTACTCCCACTTTTCAGTAGTGAAGGTTGTGCAGGAACAGCTCCCCTCATTTTGATTTCTAAAAGAAGGGAGATTTCACAAAGAGGTGAACTTATCCTTCTGCATCCGAAAGAGCATCTGCAAAAATGGGAACCACTTCATCTGTATCTCACTAGGGTTTCTGAGCAGGGGTTGGGCTAAGGAGGAATTCAGGATAGAACAAGGGGACTTGAGTCATGCCCAAAAAACAGATCCCAAAAGCCTCCCAGCCAGAGCAGCACATGTAGTACCAAGTTGGAAGGCTGGGAGAGCTCTTCCCTGAAATCTCCCTTTCAATTCCTCCCAAAGTAAAGATGATTTTGGGGGAGTGGAGTTCCTCTGTGCTGGTGGGGGGAAGGAGGGCTGGGCGCCTCGGGAGGTGGCACTGGGACCCTTCTGCACCTCACACCTCTCGTTTTGCCCTTGCAGGGGGTTAGTCCCTCACATCCTGGGCGATGTCATCTTCCTCTGGTGCTGCAACCTCCTGGCTCACTTCATCAACACCTACGCAGTGGATGACAACGTGAGTGGAAAGGCCTGAGGGAGTTTTGGGGTCTGGACCAAGCACCTGCAGTGGGAAGGAGAGCAGGGGCTGATTTAATACACACCCTGGGCTTTGGGGACATCCCTGTGAGAGTGCTGGTGGTGCTGTGTCTGCTCAGGGCTGTGCTTCACCTGCACTTTGGGGATCATATTTGACAGCAAATGCCTTTCCAGACTCTCAGCTGGGATGCAGTGTGGTCTCCCTTGCTTTCTGCCTTGTCCCCTACCCTGAGCCCTGTGCATCAGGCTCAGGGAGTGTCACACAATGACTGTGACAGCCTGATGACATCCCCCTGCTCCACAAGGCCTTTGTTTTCTCTCTGCAGTTCAGCCAGGCATCGGTGATCCGGAGCTACACGAAGTTCGTGATGGGGGTATGTAGGCAGCTGCTGCGCCTTTCCCCTCCTCCTGCCACCTGTGGGGTGAGAGCTCATGGTCAGGGGGCCCAGGCTGGGCTGTACTTTGCATCCTTTACCCAGGGATAACTCTGCTATCATGCAAAAGCTGGAAACAGAGTTTTTGACACGTGGAGCATTAGAGAGGCTGCTGGTTTTCTGTGCTTTCAGATCGCTGTGAGCATGCTGACGTACCCCTTCCTTCTCGTGGGAGATCTCATGGCAGTGAACAACTGCGGGTATGTCCTTCACACTGAGATCTAAAGTTTTCCCTTCCTTTCTTGCAGCCCCTTGTTGTCTGAATGGGCTGCTAACGACCGTAAAGCTTTCCTACAGCCCCATAAACTCTGTGGCACCTCGCAGAGCTGGCTCGTTTCCTGTCCCAGGTTGCTTATAATTTTAGATCAGAGGGCACAGACACGAGCAGCAGAAAAGCTCAGGTGGTGAGAAGTCGGGGGAGTTGTGGTGTGGTCCGATCTGAGCTAGGCTGGAGGCAGAAGGATCAAAGGGACCGTGCTGGCTCCAGGGAGCAGCACGAGGGAAGCAGAGCTCTTATTGCAGCGATGGGAGCAGACAGGAGCAGGACCAAGCCTGTCTTCCCAATCCCACTGCTGCAAGTTTTCTGCATTTGTGCTCATGGGAATGGGATGGGATCCAAGTCTGGTGTAGTGTTTTCTCAATATCTGCTGGCTCTTGAAGGTGTAGATACAGTCCTGGGCTCTCAGCGTCTCCAGGTAACGCTGCTTGTTTGTGCACTCCAGGGGTAATTAAATTACATGATCTGCTGCATTGTAAATAACGAGCTGGCTACTTGGCTGCCAGCCCGGTGCGGACACTGTCCCCATGTCCTCACTTACACTTCCTGCTGCTCAGTGTTACCTGTGTGGGTAAGGTGACACCCATCTCAGCTGTTCCCTGTTGCCGTGCAGGTTGCGCGCCGGTCTGCCTCCCTACGCTCCTGCCTTTGCATCGTGGGTCCACTGCTGGAGGTATCTCAGTGCTCAGGTGAGGGAGCAGGGCACACAATGGGATTTGGGCTCCCTCTGCTCATTCTCCAAATCTCCAGCATTCCCCAAAAGTGCCTGCACTGCATCCTTCTGTGCTCTGCAGCCTGCTTCTATCCCTCCAGTTCTGGCACCGGGACCAGCATGGCAGGGCTGCTCTGCCCATTACACACCCGAGCTTGCAGCCTGCAAGCTTTTAGCCTGAGCACTGCACACAGAAAAGTCTCTGTGCCCTTCTCCATCCATCACCCCTGCTGGAAACGCCCAACTCCAGCACCCAGGAGGCTGAAACCCCACTTTATCCCATGGAGCAGCTCAGGGTGCCCAGGCCTTGCAGCCCTGCCATGGGCACGGGGTCATCCCTGCTAAAGCAGCTGCAGTTCCCTGGCCAGGTCTCAGGCTGCCCTGACCCTGTGCTCTCCTCCTCAGGGGCAGCTGTTCCGTGGCTCCAGCCTGCTGTTCCGCAGGGCGCCCATCCCAGCTGCCTCCTTCCCCATCGACTGACTCCTTGGCAGGGAGCGCTGAGCGACTTGGACTCCTCAAGAAACCCCAAGCTTGTTTCGATATCTGTATATTTCTATTTTCTGATCCAAAGTCCACGGTGCCAGAACTGACACCTCCTCTCCAGCAAGGCCAGCAACAGACTTCTGGACATCTGGCTTCAGGTTCCAGCTGGACCAAAGCTCCATCCTCATGGCTGTCTCAACTGAGATGTGTGGCAGAGAGAGCAGAAGGGCACTGTCTGTTTGGTCCAGGCCGTAGCTCTGGAGTTGCTGGGGAAATCCAGGAATCCAGAAAATGCCCAGGTACTAAAGGAGCCAGCCCTGAACTGCAGGGGCAAAAGACTGCTTTGTACTGCCTGAGCTGAGAAGCAGCAGGAGATCCAAGGTCGCTTCACTGGGAAGGTTATGCCAGGACAGCCTCCTGCCTCATCTTTCTGGAGAGAGCACCTTTGCCTGGCAGGTAGCTCATCCTGGGCAAGATCAACCTGGCATCCCTATTTAAGGTTTAAGGGTACCTGAACACCTGGGAGCACCCCACCTCCCACGGGTGTGAAAAGGAAATTATAGGATCAAAACAGGAAAGGGAAACAGTCCTACAACAAAGAACAGCAGAGTCCCAAAGAGACAGGTCTGACTCAGCTCGGGGCAGTGATGGGATGGACATGGAGAGAGCCCCTGGGAAGGGACGAGTGCTGCTGATGGATCTGCCTTGGGAAGGATTTCAGTCGTGGAATGGGCTGTATTTAGGATACACCCACCAGAGCTGCAGGCTGGCGGCTGGGCAGGCAGCCTGTACACACTCAGGGGAGGAGGGTGCAGGGTTGGACTGGCCTGAGGGCACCGAGAGGCATCTCCCAGCCAGCAGCACCAGGAGCCTGCTGGGCTCCTGCTCCCATCCCTGATGGAAACAGAGCTGCTGGGATTCGAGAGCTGCACATGCAGGGCTCCCTTGCAGCAGGGGCAGCCATCCATGGCTGTCTGCAATAAAGGGAAAAACCTTGAGCTGTAAGGCTGGCAAGGCTCAGGCTCAGCAGAGCACAGCTGGCTCTGTGTGTAGCAGAGCTCACCGCTGGCAGCAGGGTGATGCTCAGCTGATGCTCAGCTGCGCCCCCAGACAAGAGTTTTTTTGCACCAGTCTGTGCTGTGATGGCAGCCAGGCAGATTTCCCCGTTTTGGTTCCCCACAAAGCAGTCTTTTGCACAGAAGTGATGCTGCACTCCCTGGGAAGAGGTTTAAGGTTCCTTGAGCAGGTTCCTGTGGGCTGCAGGAACAGCTGGGGTCACATCTCATCTCTGGGAACCTGCCATCACACAGGGTTTTTCCTCCAGCAGGCAGGGTCGACCCACATCCCCAGCCAGGGCTTGCAGGACAGTGGTGGTACGTGCTGGGACTGGCAGTCCCCACCCAGCTCCCTTCGGTGTTGTGAAGTTGGTCCTGTCTGTCCTCCCTCCCTCCCTGTTTGTGTTACAGTTAAATAATGCATGGACCTGTTCCCTAACACCAGAGATGATTTCAAAGAGGATTTAATTATGCTCCAAAATACAGCTATAAAACAACTATTGGGTGTTTCTTTTTTTTAAGTGTGATTATTTTTTCCCTGCATAATGTGTTCCCTCACTCAGGGAAGGTTTCAGTTCAAGACAGGCACTTCCTTTGGTCTTTTCCCCAAACCAGGGGCTAAAACAGCTGTTTAAAACTCAGATTCCCCTTGATTTTCCTCACCTCCGTGGAAGGTGGGCATGTGTAGGCTGAGCAAACTGCAGTGGGGGCACCTGGAGTGAGGGTGGAGGCAGCAGAGAGCTTGGCTGCTTGAAACAATATACATGGAATTAGGTTTTTTGAGTTAAAAACGACCCTGAGGTCTTCTGGAAAAGGGTGATGGAGACCCTTTGGTGGTGTCAGACCAGTCAGGTGGGCTCAGCCACTCCTTCCCCCTCACAGCTCCATCCTTCCCCACCAGCCTTTTATCACCTTAACTTCTTTTATGACCTGCTCCAACATAGGGCACTGCATTTCCCAGGTCACACAGCACCTGCTCAGGAACATGTGCCTTTACCCTCCAAATGAAAGCCACCTGCTGGTCCCATGCCTGCCAAACCTCCTGCAGCCTGTGCACAGCCTGACTGCAGCCACTGGAGGGAAAAGTGCTATTTCCTGCCCTTTGAGGAATTTACCTAAGGAATTTACCTAAGGGATTTACCTAAAGCTGCACCAGTGTAAGCATCCTGCCAGTGGTTTCTGCCCAGTTCACCAGGGCCCACAAACTTTGCTGAAAACACCGCACTTGACTATAGTTTTTGGCCAATTTAAATGAAAACCAGGTTTCAAAGCTTTCAGTGCACTGCCTTACTTTGAAGCAGAGGCTACCAGTCTTAGGATGATTGAATATTTCCTCGCCTCCTTCTATTTCTATCCCTGATTCTTCTTGTCCCATGCTTCAATTGAGGGGCCCCACCCCAAGAACAATGTCTGCACCAGGAGCAGCCAAGGAAGACAACCCAAACCGTGGCTGGGCATCCCTCTCCCTTAAATTGCTGCCCCTTAGTCAGTGCCTGGTGCTCAGGAATCCCAGCTGAAGGGGATGGAGTCCCATTCCCACAGGAGAGGGGATCCAGGATGGAACATGTGGTCAGGAGAACAAATGGAGGGGTGGAGGAGAAGGTTTGGGTCTGGCACCCAGGATGGAGCCGGGGATTTCTCCCACTGGCGCTCCCCTGTCTGCCCAGGAAACAAACTGGCGTTTAAATATTGACTCTCCTGCACAAAGCTGGGCTGGGTGGGGATCACTGCCGTTCTGTGCCCGCGCCGTTTATCAGCCTCCAGTGGAAAACTGAGATTGCCGGGACTTTGGCCTCATGTGCTCCCGGCTGCCTGGGGGAGAAGGGAGGCAGCGACAGCAGCCGGGAGAGGGAATCTCAGGTCAAGGCTGGTCTGTCTCTCCGCCGGGCTTGGATGCTCGAGTCTGGCAGGATCTGGGAAGCAACGAGATGAGCCTTTGTGCCCAGGGAAGTGCAGCTGAGCTCAGAGCGACTGTTTCATCCTCCCCTTTCCCCTGCAGAGCCGTCCAGCTGCTGAAGACCCTTCAGTTCAATCCAAACCCCCTCCTGGCCGTGCTGCTTTCCCACTGTGGAGCCAGAAGTGAAGCATCCTAGAGAGCTCTCCCGATGCCTGATGATGCCTGGTGTTTCCCTGGTCAGTGGGGAGGCCAAGGGCTGCCAGCCCCCCCTGCAGCCGTGGAGGGCCCCATCTTGCAGCCATGCATGAGGAAGTGCCCTGTGGCACAGCTGCCCTCGATAAGGCTGTTTGCTCTGTTCTCCCACAGCGCCGAGCTCCACGTAGGCAAATAATTCCTTAAAAAAAATATATATATATATGTAAAAAATAATAACCCTAACAGAGGAGATCCTGCTGCTGGGGTGGTGGGACTGGCTGGTGCCCGGAAATGCTCAGGGTGGGGACTTGGACTGGACCCAGGCACCAGGACCCAGACCCAGGCACCAGATCCACTGGATCTGTCCCTGTCTTCACACAGTCCCCAGGATGGCCTTCACCTGAAATGGGGGATTATGGAGGAGCTAGATCCTCACCGATTCTTCTCCCCTGGACAAGGGAAATCCTGGCTGGAAACAAGGAGAAGAGGCCACAAAGAGCACAGCGGGAAAGCTCGGTGCAGTGGCCTGACCTGCCACACTGACAGCGGCAGCTCCGTCCATCACTCACGGCTGGTAAGAGGATGCAAAGAGTGTGGGGAAACTGCTTTCCATGCTCCTGCTTGCCTGCTGCGGGCTTTTTTTAGGGTAAACTCCCTCAAATCCCCCTAAACCGAACTGCCCTGTTCCCTCCTTGGCAGTGCTCTCAGGGGTAGCTGGTGGTGTTTGATCTCACCCCGAGGGGATCTGGGTCTTTCGGGAAAGAGGTGGCAGCATGGGGTCAGCCGAGACTCCTTTCCCTGCGGCCACCGTGACCCCTGCACACCTCCCTTGGTGCTCACACCACGCTGGACCCCCCATTCCAGGGGAGAAACAGGAGGGGAAGAGTTTCCCCGGCTTTAAACTCGGCTCCTCGCCCCTGCTGTGACCCCAGGGTCAGGCTGGCGTGGCGAGGCTCGGCCTCACGGCGGCTGCAGCCCTGGCTCGAGGCGCCGGCCCTCGCTGCAAGCATGTGAATGCTCTCAGCCCTCGGAATGGAGTTTCTCCCTGAAAAGCCGCCTGCGCTCTGCGGCCGGGCGGCTCTTGTCAGGCTGCCAGAGGAGGCCGGAGCAGCGTCACATGCAGCAAAGTTTTACAAGGCGAGCGAGCGTCTGGGGAGAGGGACGGGAGAGGGAGCGCCCGCCGCACGCACACACTCGGACGCACACGCGGAGAAACCTCCTCCAGCCTCCCTCCGGCTCTCATCCCAACGCTGATTTTTTCCTTTCCTCCTTTTTTTCCTCATTTTTTTTTTCTCTTTGGAAGAACAAAGACTTCGGGGTGGGTTGGCGCGGTTGTTTTTCCGGGGTTGGTGTCGGTGCTCGGGGGGAGGCTGGAGGGGGGAGCTGGTGGCTTGAACGCGACAAAGTCCCCAATTTCCCTGGTCGAGTTGCTGAGATCGCCTGGGCGAAACTTAGAGGAGGAAAGACGGGGGAGGAAGGGGGGGGGAAATAATTAAAAAATAAAATATGATGACGTCACTCGGAGCAGGGGTGCCTTCCCTGCTGCCTGTCAGATGCGCCTGAAAAGAACAGGGCAATAAAACAACAGCCGCCTCTGTCTCCCTCGTTAAACACGGCACTAATTGGATGTTAATTTTTCCTTGCTCTTCTCGCTGCTCGATTGTGAGG
This sequence comes from Entomyzon cyanotis, assembly GCA_024500445.1. Taxonomy (NCBI): domain Eukaryota; kingdom Metazoa; phylum Chordata; class Aves; order Passeriformes; family Meliphagidae; genus Entomyzon; species Entomyzon cyanotis. The sequence goes on along the minus strand of JAKEPQ010000908.1, from coordinate 2,268,129 downwards.
GCTCTGCCTGGCTCTCCCTCTCCCGCTTCCTTTCTTTCCTGTTGCAATGCTCTTGGCAGCTCTGAGGGACTCCGGACTGTGCGCTCCCCTCCCGCTCGTGGACTGGAATAATTCAGGAGCTGGGAGAATTAAAAAAGACGAGGCGCGGGGGCGAACGGTTCAGAAACGGGGCGGGCGTGATGGATTTCGAGAGCTACGCTAATCTCCCCGTTTCCCGTGCATTGTCCTGCCGACTTGGAGCTATTCTCTTCCCATTTGATTTCTCTTCCCCTCCTTTCCCTTCGCGTTGGGTTTGGACTGCTGGGCAAAAATATATGTTTCAAAAAAAAAAAAGGCATAAAAAAGAAGGAAAAAAGGCAGGAAAAAATAGAAAAAAGGCTTTAAAAAAAAGAAAAAGGGGGGGGGAAGAAGAAAAAGCCAAAAAAAAAAAAGGAAAAGGAAAAAAGCCTGGTTCAATGACGACAAACCCCCAAACCTCCTCCCAGCTCCCCCCGTCTCGCCGCGCTGCCTAACCCCTGCGTGGAAACAGGCGTTTTAGGGAGCCGGAGCAGGAAGTTGTTCTCTGTGTTGCCCAGGTCATCCTTCCAGGGTATGTGAGCAAGGGCGGTGGGCACGAGGGGCTCGCTGGGCGCCCAGCAGCCTCGGCCTCCCCCGCGCTACCCCCGGCCAACGAGGCGGTGAGCAGCGCAGGGGAGCGGGGAACGGGGGGCGTTTTGGGGGACGCAAGAGGGGCCCAAGGGACAGGATGGGTGGGGGAGCGGAGGGGAGGGAGCGGGAGGCGGAGGTGGGGGGAGAGAGCGAGAGCCGGGGAGTAAAGTCCTACCTGGGATCGGTGCCAACTTCCTGCAAAGGGTTACAGACCCGCGGCTTTGAGAGCCCACCAGAGGCGAGTGCGCTCTTGTCACGGTTCCAAGGCGAGATGAAGGCAGCGGGAACAGGTACAGCAGATGCCGAGTGGCCTCGTTTGCCCGCCGAGCGGGGCTTCGGCTCGATTTAAACCTCGCCGACGAGGAAGCTTCTGTGCTCCCGCCGGCGGGGGCCTCGCCATCCCCGCACGAGGCCACCGGGGCCGCCGGGTGCCAAGGGTGGGGTGCGCGGCTCGGTGCCGGGGGGTGTGCATGGCACGGGGGGGCTCCGCCGCTCGCTCGCCTTCTCGCCGTTTGGATTAACATGCGGAAGATGCGCCTGTCACTTTGCTTACTGTCAGCGCCGGCTCGGGGATGGGTGACGGCTTTGTTCGGCGCAGCCTGGGGAGCCGTGCCAACTCGGACTTGGCAGGCGAAGCCGGGTGGGCAGGGAGAGGGGGACGAGGGAGCGGGAAGGGCTGCTGGGGCGGCTGCGGAGGGACGTGGCCGCAGGCCCGCTCTGAGCGCGGCGGCTCTCTGTTGGCGTGCGCCTCCCTCTCCCTCCCTCTCTCCCGCTCTCGCCTGCGCCCAGGCTGGTGCAGACAAAATGAAAACGTGTTTTGTTTTGGTTTTTTGGCATCTCCCCAGCAGCGCTACCAACCCCAGCTGCCCCCCCTCGGCTCCCTTCCCCAACCCGCCGCGACTCCCTTTTACAATCGGCACAACCCAGGTGCTCGGGCAGCAACAGAATAAGGCCAGAAATACCCCCTGGCACCCAAACCACCCCCGATCTGCCACCCTCGGCAGCGACTGCTCCCAACCGCCCTCCATGGCGGGTGGGTTGTTGTTTGTATGTATACATATTTTTTTTGTCCTCTTTTTTTCCTGCCCCCATCGAGTCCCTCGCGTTGGGTGTGTGTGCTCCTATTCAAGGACCCGCCACCTCCTGTCGTGCTAAAGCCAGCAAGGAGGGAGCCAAGGGCTCGTTTCTGCCTGGCCGCCGGGGCGGCGGGCGAGGGAGACAGCGATGGAGGACAAGAGGAGGGAGGAGAGGGATGGGAAGGCGGGAAAAGGAGAATGGGGAGGGCGGAAAAAAAATAATCCACCTCCCTAGGCCTTTTGTTTAACCTGCGTCGATGCAAAGAGAGGTCTTGGGGGTTTTTCCCTCCCCTTGTCCTTTTTTTCCGCCCCATGCTTGAGCCTCGTGGGGCGTTTTCGAGCCTGGCGGGGCAACTTTGCGGAGCGGGCGGTGGCGGAGGTTGGTTTTTGGGAGGTGGCGGGCTCGTCCCGCAGGCTGCGAGTGCAGGAATTCCTGCCAGCTCGCCTTTGTGCCAGCCTCCGTTGGCCTTGGGTGTCTCGTTCGGATGGAGCCTGGCATCCAGGCACCGCCCATTTCTTGGCGTTGAGCTGCGAGGAGAAGGAAAGGGGAGAGAGCGAGCGAGAGAAGGGAAAAAAAAAGCTGTCTCACTCAAACTGGCCTTTCTCGGAAAAGGATCCTTCCCCGATGATTGTCCGGATAAGCGGAGCTAAATCCAGCCACTACTCAACAACAAAACCACTCTCTTCCACGGTGCGTCTCTCTTGCTGCCTTGGTACGAAATCGAACCTCACTCTTAATTTTGTTTTTTTTTTTTCTTTTTTGTTCGTGCGGTTGGGGTTTTTTTGCCTTTGATTTGAGATAACGTTTTGTTCCTCCAGTTGCTCCGTTGCTTTGTTGTTGCTGTAACCTGCCTTCTCCCCGAAATCCCTTCCCGCCGAGTCCTCCGGCCCTTGGTGCTAAAACACCCGACTTTATTCGGGCTCCTAGAGAGGGATGTATAGCACATAGGCAGATCCCCACCAGCAGCCTTCGGAGCAGAACTGGAGGGTGATTTCTCTCCCCGCCCTCGCCCCACCGCCCGGGACGTCCCCGGGAGCCACCCGGGGCTGGGTGTTGTCGCCCGGGTGCCTCTTTAGTTCCCCACCGAGCACCACCGAAGGGGGAAAATGTGTCGAATCATGTCGGATTTGCAATTCAACATGGCAGCCGGAGCAGAGCAAACGTGGTGGAGCTCCCAGCTCGGGGCACACGGCGGGCACGGGCAGCGGGGGGCACGGCGAGAGCCACGGACGGACAGGCAGGACAGCGGGGGCGAGGTCCGAGCGGGAGGATGATTTGATTTCGTGTTAAGGGGGTGAGTTCCACCAGGAGCGGTCCGGGAAGGAGGGAACTCAAGGCGCCCGGTTTTGTCGGCGTTAACCGTTTAGAAGCTGGCTGGTTCCCCAGGCTGGCACGGCGTGCCCGGGCGGGCGCGGCGCTGGGAGATGCCCGGCAGCGGGGCGGGACGGAGCGGCTTTTCCCGCAGCCATGGCGGCCTCGGGGCCGGGCAGGGCCCAGAGCTGCCGGGAGAAGCTGCTCTGCCAAGGCTCGGGACATTGCTTGGCCCCGCGGCACCTCCGGCCTCGTGTAGGTTCCTCGCACTGGGCGAGGTTTGGCTCGGCCGAAGCTCCGCAGGGCAGCCCGGCAGTACCCGGGCCCAGGGCTCGCTCCGGCACGGGGGAATCTGCCCTCTTTCTGTCAAACTTAATTTAGGCCCGCTCGGGACACAACAAAAGCAGCTTGTTTGCAGGGCAGGGTTCTCCTTGCCGGCTGCCGCGCACTCCGCAGGCGCTCAGAGCCATGCAAGCCACCCCTCCTCCTTCACCAAATTTTTCCTCCTCTTCCCCCCTGCCCAGCCTCCCCGCTCCTCCTCCTTTCTCCGAAAAAAAAAAGCCTTTTTCAGTGAGAGACGCATGGCCCTACAGTAAAACCTTCGAACTGGCCACAAAGCTCCCAAATGCCCTGCTCCTTCTTTGCCTCCGTGACCCACCAGGCTGCACTGGGTGCTCCGGGGACATTCCCGAAATTTCCTCACCTGCCAGGATGGGCATTTCACATCTTCCAGACTGCCAGGGAGCTGTGTGGCCTCGTGCACCCTGGTTTGGTGGCTGGGATGCTGGGGTCTATCCCAGACCTTGCTTGTGCTGTTTCCACAGCACCCCACGGCTGGTTTGGGAGCTGAAATTCCTGTCTTGTGGGACCTGGGGCAGTCAGGCATTTGTGGGGTCTGACCCCCAAAATGTGCCGGGATGGTCTCTTCAGCAGAGTGTGTGGACACAGGAGGTTACATCGAGACCCTTAATTCCAGTGAAAAGGCAGCACAAGTGTTTTACTCATCATTCCAACTTTTCCCTTGCAGATTATTTATACAAAGAAGGGCTGGGGTGAAATCAGACCTTTCCCAATTTGCTCCCAATCCCTATTGCTTTCCTGTGAAAATCTGGTGGAGTGCAAATATAAAAAAAAACCAACTAAAACCGACTGAAGCTCCTGTAAGCAGCCTGAGAGGAAAAAAGTCTGAACTCAAGCAAGGCTCTTCTGACGTGTCCTAAGCAAAACATCTGGCACCCCTGGAACAGCCATCCAGCCAAGGGACACAGCTGTTTTATTCCACACAGCTCACAGCAAAACAGGGCTCATGCTTCCAGAACATGGCTCAGCAGAAAGGGTGAATCCTGAAAGGGGGAGTCGGATCTTTCTGCTGTTTATTGCCTCTGAATCCCCAGTTTGCTCTCAGGCTGCTCTGCTGTGAGCTCTGCTCCATCTCCTGGCAGGAGACCAGGAGCTTTGCTCCAAGGCTGGAGCCTCGTTCAGCTGCTGTAACCCCCAGCAGGCAGCAGAGCCACTCTGGATTTGCACAGACATTCCTGACAGCAGGATCAGGCCCCCAGGTTTGTCGAGGGTGGCTCTGGGAAATTTCCTTTCCTTAAAAGGACCAAGTTTGGCCAAGGCAGACTTTGAATTGTGATTTCCTTTTTTCTTTTTCCCCTTTTTTTTTGTTTAAATCCCCTACAACTCAGAGCAAAATTTACATTGGTGAGAACTGCCTGATTTACAGCTGCAGAAAATGCTGAGCTCTGTGTCTCCACAGGCCAGACCCGAGGGGAAAAGCTTCCCCCATGCTGCTGGACCACCCATGTAAGCAGCTTCACCACTTCAGGAACCACTTCTGGTGGAGAAGGAGGGGGTAAAAGGCAATGAGACTCATTTGACCTCTTGTGGGCTCCACCCTCAGCCTTCCCACTAATTGTTCCAAGGGATTTGGGGGCACAGGTTTCATGGGATCCTTGTAGAAGCTCATCCAAGGGAGAGCTGATGCTGGCAGCCTCATGCACCATGGGGGACATGGTGTCCAAAACCAGCCAGATCTGATTCACCCTGTGGACCACTGCACAGCTGGGCCTCAGAAGAATCAGCACCATGTATTTTCCTTCCTGCAGCATTTTGCTCTCTTTTCCACCTCTCTCAGTCCATAATTTCCCTCCACTCTTTTTCTGTGGTACTGGTGTGTTACAGTGGAGTTGCTTGTAGCTGCTATTTTAATTTTGGTGATAATTGGCTGCTTCGAAAGGTGAGGTCTGGGAGGACAAAGTGAGGTGACCAGTTTGTTATTGTAGGGTTGCTCATGGGCATTGAGCTGTGCTGTCTGGCTCTGCAGCTGGAAAGCCCCTGAGACATGCAGGGTTTGGCATGCTCAGGTCACTCTCCAGATGGCCCTGGCCATAGGAAATGTAAGAGAAGTAGCCCAGCAAAGGACACAACCGACAAACTGCATGAGGTGAGGTCTGTGGAGTCAGAGAGGTGGGGGGTTGTGTTGTTGAGGAGATGGCAACCAAAATCACCCCATTCTGGGGGTCTCTGGGCTGGTGGCTTCATGTGTACCCCTCCTGCTCATTCCACACCAGTGCTTTTCTGTGGTTGCTGCCAGGACATCCCCAGCCTGCTGGGCTTGGCAGACCCAGCCCAAGAGAGGTGGCCATGCATCCCAGGCTCATGCAGGACTGGGCAGGAGGTTTCTCCTCACATGCAAGACTATGGCAAACATTGTGCTTCTTCCTCATCCTCCTCTTCCTCTTGCCCCCAGCTTGAGGGCTCTGCAGGACAGCCACAGCCGTCTTTATCTCAGTCTTCAGGTCTGGTTTGGACTGATTGGATGGTCCATGCTGATGTTTTAGTGCCAGGTGTGGAGACTGAAGCAGCTTTGCAAGGCCTGGGAGGTTCTGGGCGTAACAGCAAGAATTCAGGGTGTGGTTCTCCTGCCCTTCAGTCTTGGTTTGCTCGGTGCTGAGCATTGGCTGTGATGATGGGAACAGAGGTTGCAGGGACAGCATGTGGCATCCCAGTGTGTGGAGCAGTGACTTGGGTTATGAAGTTTTTTGAGCAGGAAACTCCTCACATAGAGACTCCACCAAAAGTCAGGGCAGGTGCTGATGCCAGCGTGATCAACAGCTTCAGTTTCTGCACATCTGCTCCCACAGCTCCTGTTTGTGGGAGAAGGATTGGGCTAAGACCCTGGGAGCTGAGCAGCCCCACAGGGAGGATGCCTGGGGTCATCCCTCCAGCTGCTGTGCCTTGGGAGCACATCACTGCCTCTGAAGAGAGCTGGGATGAAAGCAGAGGGACATGGATAAAAGCTTCTAGGAGGGCTTTGCTCCTATTTCCAGGCTGACAGTGCACAAAATCCAAGGAGGTGATGAAACCCAACCACTCAGCATGTTTCAGTCTCCCAGATATAAGAACACAGATGAGTTTTCCAACATCACCTCCCAGTTCAGTCTGGCCAGTCATCCTTCAGCCTGCTGGGGAATTGCTTCTGCTGTTTTCAATCCACAAAATCTCCTTCTCTCCCTTGTCCCCAGCAGCCACGTGCTGTGAGCACACACCAAACTCCACCCAGGAGCGGCTGCATCTCAGCAGAGATTTGGAAACACACAATGAATGATGTGTCAAACCCCAACTGTCTTTGTTGTTCACCTTGCCTTTGCTAATCCTGAAATCTTCCTGGCTCTTCAGAGAGGCAGCAGCAAAAGAAGAGCCCGGCAACAAACTCGCAGAGCAGGGAAAGTTGAGCTGGTGGAGCCTGGCTGTGCTGGATCCAGCCATGCCTGAGCACGGGGGGAGTTCCCATCTGGATCTCAGCTCTGCAGTCCGGACCCTCCCTGCCCAGGGGATTAGCGGAGATGCTGTTCCCAGGGCGGGGGAAGGGACTAATGAGCAGAGACAGGATAACGAAGCAGGTAAGGGCTTCCTGTACTTCAGGGCTCAGGAGGAAATCCTGCAGCTGGTGAATCTGGATACGATTAGTGTCCATTTCTCCCTGTGTAATCAACCCATCTGTTCATCCTTGCGCATCAGCCGCGCACGCCCCATTGCAGGCAGATGCCTCCCGGGCACTGCTTTCATCCCTGTCTGCCACGGCCACTCCAGGCAGCCTGAGAACAAGGCTGCTCTGAGCCGTGCAGCGCCTGCTCCGCTCCCCGCCGGGCTCCCGGGGGAGCTGCAGCCAGCACGGATCCCAGCGAGCAGCGGGACAGAGCCCAGAACAGCCTCTGCTCAGGGGGAGGGCAGGCGCCTGCTCCAGAGGGCTTTGAGCAGTTCAAAGGGATCGCTGTGACACGCAGATAAGCTCAGCTTTCCAGGCTCTGCCTGCTCATCCCAGCTCAGCTTTACCGCAAGCAGGTAAAGGTGGATTATGTTTGGCTGCCTGGCTTCAAAGCCCTGTTCATCCCACGGGATCCTGAGCACAAGGACACACTGTCCCCACGAGGATGGGACAGCCACTGGGCCTTCAGTCCTGCCCTGTAAGAACAGTTGTAAAGCTGAGAGGTGCTGGTGCAGGACCCTGAGCATTTATTTCAGCTTCTTTTCCTTTGCAGTTTTGTCCAGCTATGCAAAAAATGTGGCAGCTGTGCACTGGCTTACAGATGTCAGGTAGCAAACCAACCTGGGCTGAAATGAAATCAAAAGAGGAGGTGGTGTGTGGATCAGTGGATTTTTGTAGTACAGTGGCTCAAGCTTGCGTGATCCTTCAGGGTTTTCTGAAGGGTCCAGCTTGGTAACAGTCAGGACAAAATCTACAGGTTGTGATTCCCAGTCCTGTTGTTGTCCTGCACTGAAACAGCTCTTACTGGTGGTCACTGGAGTGTCCTGAGGGATCTGTCACACCAAGTGCTGTCCACATAAATCTGAAGATGTTCCCTACCCCGGGCAGTTTCTGTGCCCAGCCCAGTCCTCCCTGGTGTGTGGTGTTCAGGGATTCAGGCACCTGAGCTCCTGCCATTTGCTGAGTGCCAAAGTGTCCTTACAGCCAGGAACAATCTCAGGAATGCAGCACAGGTTAAACATTTCATTTGCTTTCAAGGGCTACTTGTTGCTTCATTTCTAAATGCAGCCTGTCCTCAGTCCCTGTTACATCACTCTGGGCTGCTCTCTGGGTCCTAAATATTTTGATTTTTGTTTGGTTTGGAATACACTGATTTGCCATAAGGAATAAATGAAAAGCAAAAGAAAGCAGCAGTACTTGTTTGCATAGGCCCTACATAGTTCTGTGCTCTGCTGCTACTGAAATAGGAGTGATAAATCCCACTCCCTGGACAGAGGTTTTTTGGGTGGTGGCTGTGTGCAAACAAGGCTGGGGAAGATAAACAGAAAAAAAAAATTGGTTTAGGAAATGACAGTTGAGGATGGTCAATCAACTGATGGGTCAAAGCCAAAACAACACCATCAATTAGCAAAGCCATATTGATGTTGTTTCTGCAAAGCATTTTTGCATCCACAAAGAGGGCTGAGAGCTGGATCTGTGGTCAAACTTGGCTGCAGTTAGGAATCTGTACAGTTTCTGTGTTGCAAAGGGGGAGTTTTAGAAAGGATTCTGCCTGTAGAAAATATGTCCACGGTTCCAGAAGGGCTTAGCCAAAAGGGTGATGAAAATCTGTCTGTTGGTGTCATCGTCAGAACTGCTGGAGGTGGGAACATTTGCTAATCTTGCTTATTTTAGGGGCCCTGCTTTCAGCAGCAGTTCAGCTCTGAAAACGCAGCTCTGAAGAGTCTCATACAATACATGCCTCAGACTAGACTAAAGAGGGATGAATTTTTCAGACTGGAGGTTCTTGCCTGCCTAATTATGATCTTCAGCTTCTTACGATTCGGTCTTTGCATTGTACAAATGTGACACAGAAGAAATAGCTGTGACATTGCCTGGCGTTTTCTGTTCCAGCTGGGGAGGAACCAGCTAAACCTGCAGGGCTGCAGAGCTTGCAGAGCTGCTGTGGAAGGAGAATTTAGGTCCACGTTTGGAAATCAAACTCAGTTCCCTGAGTAATCTAAACTGTCACAATTTCTCTTCCCCCCAGGCCTGGGGACAGTGTCACTCTTAAGGGGTAACTTTGGCACCCTGATGCAATGCAGGGTTGAGCAGGATTGTTCATGCCAAACATGAAGTCAAGGCAAACAGCCTCCATCAGCTGCAGTGGTTACATCTCTACTGGAACCTTTCAGTAGGTTAAAATCTCCACAGGGATTTTGACTTCCCCGTTCTGTTGCCTCAATGGACACATAAGATGCCTGAAGCTGCACAAAACGGCTTTTGGATGAGCTCAGGACTGGCCAAAGGCTAAACTGCAGGATTTGTGGCAGCTGTGGCTCCAGATCCAGCCTGGGATGGGTCCCAGTGAGGTGGAAAGTGAAGCCACCTCTCACTTCAGCAGGCAGAGAGGTCTCTGCCACCATCCAACTTGTGGAAGAGAGAGGAGAAACTGCCCTGGGTGCGAGCAGTGCTCCAGAGCAGGGTGGGATGTGGGTCACAGACTGCTGGGCACGTGCTAAAAAGACCAGCAATGCTGTCAAAAACCCTGGCTTGAGGTTTTTCTGTGTTTCCTTGGTCTGGAGCCCCAGAGCTGTGTCTGTGATACAGGAGCTCCATCTTCATCCTTGGTGGGAGAATCAGGCACGAAGGAGCTTGGATGGACTGCAGCTGTTTGTGCTTCAGAAGTGCTGTGCCAACAGTATGAATAATGGATGGGAGTTCAATTCTTCTCTCCCTGGCCGAGGGCAAGGTGTCCCAGCTGATAAGAACTGGGAGCCCAGTCTTGTTAAAGCCAGTGTTAGACTTAGAACTTCATGAGATCCTCTGCCTCAAGCAATTCTATTGTTCAAAGCACATTCGGTTAATTAGAACATTAACTAATTAACCTTCTTAGCATCCCAGGTAGGGAATATCTGTCTCCCAAAGGAGGAAACAGAGGCAAAGTGACTCACTAAGACTGGATGCAGGAACTCAGCGATGCAGCTGTTAAGTCTGGTTTTTCCCGTCCCAGATGATTTTGTTGTTGCTGCTGCTGCTGCCTTATGCACGTAATTTCCCTGAGACAGAAATAGAGGAGTCCAAAAAACTCCCAAGAGAGTGCTCAGGCCCACTGAGGGAAGGTACCACTGGACCAACCTGGAGAACTGAATCCATCCAAATACCCAGAGGAGGCAATTTTCTTCACCCACATGCACCAACTAAGGAATAAAACCAAACCCACTTCTGATTTTCAAGGAAAGTTTTTCTCACCACCTTTGCTTCTTGCTCACATTTTCATCTGCTCTAAATTACATGAGCAAATGGCCAGTGTGGGGAGGAGAGAGCACACAAGGAATGACAGTGGGACTGTTTGTAAAGGCTCACTGGGATTTGGTCAGAGCAGAAGACCTGAAGAGATTCAAACAAACAGCCAGAGGGGAAACTGTGATGCTGAGGAAGTCCTTCGACTCCAACATATGATGATGAGCAGCTGATTTCCACAGTTTTGCAATGTGGTAGGAAAAAGCCCTGAGCTGAAGCACAAGGGTAGAGTTCTTTGGCTTGCAAGACCCATGACAGCATCACAGACCCTTTCTCAGGAGCCCTGATCCCAAACAGAAAGAGGAGGCTTGTTCTCCCCACCCAGCTCTGACCTGAAGGCTTTTTGTTCTTTAGCTACTCTCAAATGACAGTTCTCAGCAGCGAGGATGTGTGTGCAGAGGAATGAGAAACAACTCCTGTGCTCAGGGATACCTCCCTGAGGAAGAGAATCTCACGGGGTTTAACTGTGGGGCCACGTGCCTTACCAGTCTGCTGGCTTCCAACCAGCCCAGGCAGCCCCAGCCCTTCACAGCCCTGGAATGTCAAGGGAGTGCCTGGAATGAGGGCCCTGCTGAGGTCACAACAGCACCTGCAAGCAGAAGGCACCAAAGCAAGCAGCCTGTCCTGTGGAAGGGATTCTTTCACGACCATGGCTTAATCCACCACCAGTTTACTGAGCCCACAGCAGCCCAGATTGGAGGCTACAAAAATATCTGCATTCAGCAAATCCTCCCTTGTCCCTTGTGAAGCTCCAGCATTTTAATCATGTTCACACCGCCCTCTCCTGACACAAACCATCTCAGCTCCCTCCCAGGTCCTCAAAACCTGTGCTTTCGTGGTCTCATTCCCTTGCTTACACATCAGACACTCACCCCTCCATAAGTTTCCCAAACACACCTCTTTGCTTATTCTCTGTATTCCCTTCTTTCCCCCCATGCACCCCACATTTGACTAAGATTTATTGAATAACCAACTAGTGGTGAGGGGCTACATGCAATTTTGGGTGTGCTATTGATAGGTTCAGCTATCCCAGCCTCGTGCATGTCCCCAATTCCATATTTCTCCATCTCAGGACCACCAGGAAAGTGCTGCTGATCCAGGGGCTCTGTTATCAGGGAAGGCAAAACACCCCGTCTTGTAAATGTGTCCTGTAAATGTGTCTTGTCCTGCTCTGTTCATTTTCACTGGGAGTAAGGGTCAAAATAGAGTTCCTGAGGTTGTCGGGGGCTTCTAGAAGAGAGTATTGGTGCCAGAGCAGCTGGAATTGGTTTTCATTCTTATCTTCAGCCCAACATGCTGTGTGTGGCCATTCTTGATCTATTCCTATAGGCATCCAGAGCCCTTTGGTTGTCGTTCTGCAACCTGTCTTGCTGGTTTTCCTGGAAGAGTATTACACAAGAAATGCAGTATTCTTTCCATGCAAAGGCATTTTCAAGCAAGCTTTGTCTTCCCACAGCCTAGTAAAATAAACCAGACTTGGATCTCTCAAATACCTTCGAAATTCACAGACTTTGAGGTTAATACAAAATGCACAAACCTGCTTGTGGGGTCATATGGCTTCACATCAAACCCATACCAGAAATCAGAATATCTTGAGCAGGCTCTCAGTGGCATTTCTTACAGGTAATGCTTATTTTCAGGGACATTTAAATAAACCTAATCAATCACAGCAAATCACTAATAAATCCATAACAATTTTCACCTGGAGATCTTGGGTTACTTTGAAAGAAATCGATGAGGCTCAGATAGTGAGGAATATCAATTATTAAAAGAAAATCTTAAGATTTCAACTTTCTTCACAGGATAATTCAAGATGTTGGCATTGTGCTTCTGCTCTGACTCTGCATAGAAATTTCCTTCCCCACTGACTGGATAAAGCTGAGCAGGTCCAGCCTTCCCTGCTGAGATTTATCCCATGTGAATATGCCTCAAAGTGCCTTGTCCTATTGACAACCTTCCTTACAGGATTTTCCTACAGGTCCTGTAACATCTTCAAAGCTGTACCTGGCTTTGGCATTTCCAGTTCCCTGCATCCTTAGGGGATAGAACTTGTAATGGTGAGATCTTACCCGTCCCAAATCCTGGGAATACTGTGATTTTCACTGCTTATCCCACCTATAGAAGCAGAAAGCCTAGGGGGTGTTTGATTTGTGTCCTCTTAAGGGTCTTCCCATGCCAGGTACTCCCAAACAGGTCCATGAGGTGTTTGCCTTGCTCTAAAAACATCTCATTGCTTTTGGTCAGGATTTGGAGGATCATAACATCTGTGGTGAAGGGTGGGATTCATCCATGTGTCTTGTTGGATGCCAGCTGGGACCTCAGCCCTGTGCTTTAGGTACATGAGGGTCCAGTGAAAGGTGTCTCTGGTTCCTCAAGCCATGGGTGTGTTGCCTGTCTGGGCAGCTGTGATGTGGAAGGGGAGGAAGGTAAACGTCGTGGAGCTCACGAGGCTTTTTGAGGGCACACGGTCCTGCTGGAGAGAGCCTCTGTTTCTGAGGCAGGCTCATTGTCAGGGTTTGACCCTGACTAAATGCCAGGCACCTCTTTTCCTTTGGATAATTCCCCCAGATTCTGCCCCTTGCTGATGTTCTGGGCTAAGCAAAACCACCACACTCACCCTGGCGGGAGCGAGCGAGGAAAGCTGGGCCTGCTGTTCCCACGGGTGCCGCTGGGATCCGGGCTGGAGAGGCCACGCTGTCCCCAAGGCCGGGTTCCTCTCCCCCTCCCTGCGGGTGTTATTTACACCATTTCCTGCCCGGGGAAGTTCAGGAGTTTGACGCTGCTGCGTTGGTTTCCTCTCTCCTGCCCTGCTCCCTTCAGGAGCTCTCGCAGAGCGGCCAGGCCAGGCCAGGGCAGGATGGAGGTGCTAGCCAGGCCCGGGCAGGGAAGCAGAACCATGTCAGGCTGGACAACTCACGCTCCACAGGCCTGGCAGGGCTGGAGAACCAACCCTGTGTCCATCCCTGTGGCTCAGCCCCACTGTGGGACTGGACGGGGCGGGCAGGAGGAAGGAGGACGCGCCCGGGCATGGCTGCGGAGCTTTTGGGTTCCTGCCGAATCGACGCCCTCCCCTCTCCCCCCTCATCCTTCCCGCCTGGCCTGCGTCTCCCCTCCCTTCCCTTCTCCCTCCCATCCCGCAGCAAACAAAATGGCTGCTCCATGGCCATTTTGTTTCCCGGCTGGAAGGGGAAGCTGGGGCGCTGGGACTTGGCTCTTCTCTGGAGGCTGCGGCCATGTCCGAGCCCAACTCTGCCGTCTCTATGTGGCACCGGCTGTAGCAAGAGAGAGAAAGGGAAAGGAAAAAAAAGAGGGGGAAAAAAAAAAGAAAAAAGGACATTTTGGAACGAGACCAAAGGCAGAGGCAGAGTGGGTAGTTTTGGCGTTTGTTGAGCACTGAAAATGCCTGGAATTGCCAAAGTGAGCTTTTGTATGAGCAGCGTAAGGGCTACTCGGTGCTCGCAGAGCCGCGGGGCTGCACGGAATAGCCGGACGGAAAGGTTTGTTCGCTACATTCAATAAAACAGCCCTCCTTTCTCCTGGATTTATAAAGTACCAGAGAGCACTGTTGTCTTAATTTGTTTTTGGCCGGGCGGATGGTTTTACACATCGGCTTGGTATGACCAGAGCTGGTCATTGCCGGACGGTAGCGTTTTAACCTGTTGTGTGTCCTCTTGTTTTTGGTGCAAACGGGAGCTGACCTTTCCGCCAAGCTGGCACTGCCTGGATTTAGCTGATGTAATCCGGAGGATATTTTTTTAGGGATTTTTTTGTTTATTGCCTTCTTGCCTTGAAAGTTTTCATCTCAGGAATAAAAAACATCTTAATTTAAATATTTAAAGCAGTAGCTGTTCTTGGCTTTTTAAAGCCCTTGCTTTTCTCCCAAGGCTGGAGCTGCACTGTGCTCTCAAGCTGTTTATTGCACTCCGTGTGTATCCTGCACACGTTAAGGTGTGATACACGACAGAAACACCATCAACAGGAACATGCCTTGAAAGTTGAAAGCAACTTGGTGGCGTTACCATAAAATCCTGCGCAGAAGCAGAGCAAAAACACCAGAACATGCGCCAAATAAAAGTGATTTTTTTTTTTTTTAAAGTGATTCTGCATTTCCTTCAGTAGCCTGGATGCCTTGGCATTAGTAGCCACGTCGCTTTGTTCGTGGACACTCCGAGGAGCAGATCCCTTCCCGGTGGCACAGGGGGATCGGGCTCTGGTAAGGTGTTGGAATGATCGTCCTGCTGTTCCTTGAGTGGCTTTCCAGACATGTGGAGAGGAGCAGAGCTGGGAAGGAGAGCAGAAAGAGGTGAAATCGCTTTTCTTGCACAGAAAGGTATTTGATTTGCCTCCATATCCCCTTGGCTTGTTTGCAAACAGACAATAGAGAGAATGGCAGGGCCACGGTGGTCCCGGAGCTGGGGCTGCACAGGCGGGAGCTGGGCGGGTGCTTCACGGTGCAAATTTAATATTTTGGTCCAAATTTATGTCAGCGGTGGATGTTACCTGCACTCCTTTCATGATCAGCTTATGAACTGAACATTGAGAAGGAAAACAGTATTAATAGAGTAGTTTTATATAGAGTATTAAATAAAAAAGTCTTCTTTCTTTAGATTTTTGAGTTAACCTATAGAATTGAGTACAGAACAGGTAAAAATAAGCCTGAAGGATATTTTTTTCCTCTTATTTTTAGTATTTAGTGGAATTACTCTGTGAGTATCAGTAGCGCCCGTCTTTTATATGACAAAAATTCTGGGATTTTTTAAAAATTCAGGACAGGGTAAGTTATATACAAATTTACAAGGAAAACACACAAAGGTTTAGAAAAACCATTGCCTTTGTGGCCACCTCTAATAATGCATTTAGGAAGGGTTAAAAAAAGATAAATCATATAACAAGCAGGTTACGAATGCCTGTATTACGAATGCCTGTATTACGAATGCCTGTATTACAAATAACAATATCAGATTGATTAATAATGATCCAGATGTTTGGAAACATCTGATAGGACTCAAGACAACCCCTAAGCGATGAGCAGTTATTTATAAAGATACCTGCTAATTGCTTAACAATAAACACAGTGACAGAGTTGATGTGAAATACTCCCTATGTCATTAAAAGTGTGTGGAGTGAAAGCATTGCTGAGAGACGGGCTGTGGCAGGATTGAACTTTAAATATTTTCAATTCCATTTCTCTTTCCCTATTCACGGTACCTTTGATTAACTGTTTCAAAGTGTGAAATTCAATACTGCCTTTAGGATGGGGTGTTTGGGAAGACGGTTGGCCTTGCTTTGCTGGGAGGTTCTCCTGGCCTGGGAGACGTTAAAAACAACTTGTCCTCCTGGCTCGTTTGGCAAATGTCATTTTTTGATTGCTTTCCCGTGGCACAGGGTGTGTCAGGATGGGTTTTTGGGCTGTTTTCTGCATTTTGTGTGAGCGGGTTCCTCGCTGCCGGCCGCATCGGCAGCTCCGATCGGCGCTGTGGGTCCCTGCAATGTTGGGGAGTCACAGAAAACCTTCCACGCTGCTTTCGGCTTCTTTCGGATTTGATTTTTTAAATTTTTTTTTTTTTTTGTCTGTTTGGTGTTTGTTTTTCCATCCCAGCCAGGTTGGGAGGACATGAAGCCAAGGGAACAAAATGGCCACACTCGGCCATTTTGTGCCAACGCCGCCGTTCCAGGGACTCGGGGCTGGTTCTGCCCCAGCTCCAGCAGGCTGAAAATCCTCTTGGAGACTCAGGGTCCTGATTTCCCACTGAGAAATGGGAAATTTCTCCCTCCCTGTCCCCAGCACATTTTGGCACCGACACGGGACCGCGGCTTCACAAAGGCTGAAAGCGGTGTCAGCTTTTAAAGCAGAGACTTTGTTGTTTTATGGTTTCCTCCTCCCCCCTCCTCCATTTCTTTCAGTGCTCCTTAATAAACCAGATCAGCTCCTCAGAGCTTCGGAGCCTTTCCAGCTTCTCTCTGAGGTGGGCTCCTTTTAAAGGCAGACACTTGGCCGTGCCCAGGAATCTCTGGTGCAAAGATGCTTTGAAATTTGGGGGTCATCATCTTGAGGTCATCACAAGACACCCTGAGCCCTGATAAATGAGGAGCAGTTTAGGTCACCTCTTGAAAAACAGGTCTGAAAGCTGGACTGGAAATGCCATTTTTGTTCTAGCCTGGAGGATCTTGCTGTGAAAAAACATATTAATCCTTTACCTGCCAATTTTCCTCACCCCTCCAAGAACCTGCAGACAGTGGGACCATGTAGTGTCACACTCTGTGCACAGGGACCTTTGTGCAGTGTCTTGCAGAGACTGATCAAGTGTCTATACATAAAAATCAAATCTGACCAATTTGGAGGGATCCATATGAATCTGGGAAGAGAAGATTACAGGGCCACTGCCTTAAGGCCTACACAGAAAATGGTGTTTCTCCAAGAAGTCACGTTCTTCGCAATCAAGTGTCCAAAAATCCTCAAAAACTGGGCTTAATCTCAGAAGGCAGTGAGAGGCTTTGGGTGTGAGCCTCTGACTCCTACAGACCCCGTTGGCTGTTTTACCCAGAATTCTGCATAGCTACATCACATCCAGGCAAATTTGGGCACATCTCCTTCCTTCCTCATCTTTTGTCTTGATGGTTTAGACCTCGGGCCATGAGGAGAGGGAATTCCTTGTCATTGCAATTTGTGTAGGACAAACAAGTGTGACAGCGATACTAAGGGTAGGATGCTTTTAGTCATCCTTACTGGGTATAAAAAAATCCACATTTGATCCATAAATCCTCCTGTTTGACTCCTTTCTTCACAGATCCTGCCAAGATCAGGATTCCAGAGTCAGCAGCTGGGTATTCCCAAAACCTATACTCATTAAGACAATCATTATAATTAAGTCTTCTGTTTTCAGGATTACTTATAGGAGTCAGAAGGGATTTTTTTTTTCTCTCTCCATGTATAATTACATCTATGTGAACTCGGAGTTATTTAATGTAGTTTCCCACCAACAGTTTGAGATTGGCCCAAATGCTGTTTTCTGCAATGGTACCAAGAGTGACCTTTTAAATGCCTGCCTGATACATCTGGCTTATGTGCTTACAATATAAGCCACCAAATTGGGAATCAGGAAAATTGTTCCCCCAGGTCAGGTGCTAAAAGTCTCTTTGGAAAAGATGAGCATCCTCTGCTGCTGTGCATCACCCAGGAATCATCAGGCCCACCCACCTTCCCAGTCCCTGATCAGTGCAGCATCCCTTGGCTTTCTTGCCACCCTTTTCCCTGATGCTTGTGGCAGCAGCTTCATTTTTGGGAAGCTGAAGCATTTTAGTCTAAACTAACCCTTCTGTCCCCAGGGAGCTGAGCAGTGACAGACCTGATAGACCTGATGGACCTTTGAGCCTGGCTGTAACCTCATCGAAGCTCTGGCTGGTGCTGCATGTGCTGGGGAGGGATGTGCAGCTCTGTGCATCACTTTCCATGCTGGTAAAACAGGAGGAGTAGCATTTCCTGTCAGGAGGGTGTTTGGGATGCATTTGGCACCAGGGATGGGCTGAGCACTTCAGTGCTGGAGGAGCCAGTCCTGCCACCTTGGGTTTTTGACATTGTTCATGCCCTGTCACACTGGGAGAGGCCTGGGCCAGATGGCCCAGCTCAGTGGGTCCTTCCCTGCAAAGGATCAGTTTGTCAGAGGAAATTAAGAGAATTACATGGACTGTGTTGAATTGCCAGTGAGGGGAACCTGTGAAGAGCTCTGGAACAGGGCACTTCCCAAACCTTGCTGCAAAGATACCCTGGCACCCAAGGCCATCCTAAACTCTCTGTTTCCAGCTACAGTGGTTCACCAAAGCTTTGGGAATTTTTAGGCTGTTGCCTGGTAGCTGTGGCAGCTTTTATCCCTTTGGAGATTTCTGCCTGAGCCCCCTCCTCTCCCACCACAGCACTCAGCAGACACTTGTGGAGCTTGGGGACATCTTCTGCTGAGCTCCCATGGGAAGTTGTCCTTGGGGTCTGTGCTGGGCTGCACGTGCAGCCTGCTTGGCGTGGCTCCCTCGTCGTTAGGGCTTCCTTTAATCTCCAGGGGGAATTCTTTCTCCTTGCAAAAGAGCCTTGCGCGTTTCTTTCAAACTACCAGATTAATACCTCGCATCTGTATTTGGGTGTACAGAGAACGAGGAAGCCTCAGAAGGTGAGCCAAGGGCTTGGGGGGAAGCCAGTCTGTCTCAGATCCATGCTAATACTGCCTGGCTGGGCTGGAGCATTAGAAGGACAGCACGGCTGCATGTTGCACTCATTTGTTTAGGAAATAAGATCTGCCTTGATGTACTCGATACCATTACATTTGCAGCCTAAAAGCTTCCTTGTACTCAGTTATTTCTAATCTGCTCAATTCCCTGGAGTGCACAGCAGCTAAATTGATGGATTCTCTTATCTGGTCTGGCAGGTTTGTTCTAGATACGCTGTGTGTTCAGGAGGTGAGGTCAGCCTGGCTGGGTGTGCTTGGCGCTGCTGCAGCTTCTCGGGAGCTCTGCTATCTCCATGTGTGGCCCTGAGTTCCAAGGGCAGGGCTGCTGCTTCTGTGTGCCCTTGGGTGCATGAAGTTTGCAGCCAGTGCCATTCCCAAGCTCAAGGTGTAGACCAGGTGGACTGAAGGAGGTTTGAAGAAGGAGAAGGAGCTCCAGGACAAGGTTGGATATTACTTGTCTCTCCTGACATGAAGAATTCTGTTGATTTTCGTGCATTTCTCTTCACAGGAGCAGCTGATGCCTGGATAAGGCTCATCTCAGTGCCTGGATAAGGCTCATCCCAGTGCCTGGAGAAGGATCATCTCAGTGCCTTTGGCTGCCACAGTCCCAAGCTGTCCTTGAGGCTGAGGTAGTAGATTGAATAGTTGTGGAGTCTGGTCCTCCCTCTGAGCTAACTATACAATCTACTGTCTTTCCTAAGGAGACAGTCAGGTCTTCAGGTCTCCTCATCCACTTCTACACCAGATGTGGGGGCAGGTGGTGCAAGGAGAGCAAATCTGTGCCTGTGATCCATCCGTTCTGCTCTGTGGAGGTGAGGTAGTAGGTTGTATAGTTTGGTGGGAGGGATTTGATCCCATTTCAGGTGATAACTATACAGTCTATTGCCTTCCTTAAAGAGCAGCAAAACCACCGGAGCTCCCGAGGCATCACTTCTTTTGTTGAGGATCCAAAAACACAGCATGGCATTGTTAAACAACTCAGTGGGTGTTTCTCTTACAGCATCCAGCATTGCATTCTTCCAGGAATTGCTTCATGCCTCAGGCATTGGAGCATGGAGCCACCTGCTTCCAGGGAACCCACCTCCCTTTAAGGTGCAAAAGAAGCAGGGAAATGTGTCTGTACAGCAGCTCCCAATGTTCAATTAAATTCTTTTTTTTTGCAGGAGATGGACTAGAGTTATAAAGTGTTTAAGTGTATTGATCTTTCCTGGTCTATGCTCAGGTCTGGAGGGGAGCAGATACTTTGGTACAAATGGGACAGATTTGAGCTGATGATTTAATTTTGTTGTGCCCAGCTCTGAAGTTTGGGTTCAGAACCAGACCCAAGGGCAAGCTTAGCCTGTGGACTCAGAGCCCTGGGAGCTGATCAGATTTGTCTGCTTGGCCCCTGCTCAGGAAGTGCATTTTGTTCTGGACAAGTTCCCAGCCTGTCCCATGGAACTGAATTAGGGGGTGGTTCTTTCCTGATCTGATAATCCCTATCAACTGAACTCACTCACATGCAAACCCTGGTGGGGAAGTTTAGGGCTCTGGGATATTTACATAGGATAAACAATGATTCAGACTCAGATCTTGTCCTAAAGTGGAGACAGGTAGGGAAGAGATGTGAGCCAAAGGGAGCAAGTCCTTATCCTTCTGGGTTCTCCCAGGCACCGTCACCTCACAGGAGACATGCGAGAAGTCATCACGCTTCAGAGCTCTGGCCCTTGGCAAGGGCCAGGGAATTGTTAATTCTCTTTCTTAGGAGCAGATGGGACTATCCCTCTCCCATTTGCCAAAGTAAGTAGGATCAAGACATGAGTGGAGCTGTAACACGATCAGGGCTGCCTCAGGAAGGACATTTCAGGCCATTATCACGACCATCTCACTGCCAGGGAGACGCGTGAGATCCGAGACACCGGGGAGCGAGGGCAAGCAGAGGACACCTTCTCAGATGAAGTGGGAGGGAGAAAGCAAAGAGAAATTGGAGCCCTCAAATTTCACCCTGAGCAAAGGCACAGGGAGAGCCAGACCCGGCTGCTGGGGCCGTGGGAGTCCCCAGGATGAAGCAGCTCATTTCAGGCTCCTCTGCTGGGACGGGGCGTAGCTGCAGCGAGGCTGGGACACAGCTGGTGGGTGGGGATGCTGCAGTTCCAAGCGGCGAAGGAATGCAGCCTTCTCTCCATAAATCTGGCTTTTCAGCAGTCCTGGCGACTTGCTGTGCTAAACTACAGCTTGGTCCTCTGAGCTGCATTATTCTCCTCCAGCTGCTTGCTCAGGGGCAGAGCTGCTGCCCGCAGATTGCTTGGGAGGTACCAAAATAGCACCACAAGCATGGGAACAGGGCGGCAGATCCACTTCATCTGGAGAGGTGTCCCCTGGAAAAGAGCTAATCCCCTGGAAAAGAGCTAATCCCATGCGTCCCACATGGAATCTGTTCAGTCCCTCTCCGTGGCATTGATATTAATGCAGAGAATCTCAAGCAGTGGAACTGTGTGAGCTGGAAGCCATGAATAAAATATTAGTGGAGATACTCTCTTGTGAAAATAAACTTAGTTTGACTTTTTTGAAACGGAGTCTCTTTATTGCGCTGAAGTGAGCTTGGCTGGTGAACTGGGACCTCTAGAGGGGTGGCCACTGCTCCTGACTGACCAAAGTCCTGGGTATGACTGGGGAGCCACAGCCAGGGCACAATGAGGATGTGGGGCACACTGGGTTGGCCAAGCAGCTGAGACCATGCTTTGGCTGTCAGGAGGTGTTTTCCTGACACAAATTTTCAACACAAACCCTACACAAAGCCCAACCTGCTTCCTCACCCTCATTCAGCTCAAGGGCTGCAGGTTGGGCTTCCCTCTGCCCTGGACAGCCCTTACTATAAACATGTTCATAATGTTGATAGCAGGAAGAAAAGAACACAGGACTTCCAGAGTCCACTAACCCAAATAAATCTCATCAAGGGCTAAGAAACAAGCCCAGGTAATACTTAATTTCTCCAATGATTGCTGGCACAAAGGAAAAGGCAGCTTTGCCCAGGAGGACGGTGGGCAGGCTGGCTGAGCTTATACCCATGGAAATGTGGGACACCCACCTGACTCACTGGCCAGGATCCCACAGCACTGGGGCAGCAGCATCATCCCTGACCACAATGACAGGGTGGGACAGGCACCTTCTTTTAGCAAAAGCAGCCAGAAAGCAAGATCAAAAAAGGTGGGTTCCCCTCACACCACTGAGGGACAAAACCACTTTTCAGCCCAAACACTCTGAGGGAACACTTGGCAGCTGCATGGACCTGCCAGCAGCAGAACCCCAAATAAAAATCCCCCAGGAGAGTGGATGTGCTCACCCCAACCTTCCTGACCCACTGCATTCACAGGAGATTCAGCAGCTGAATCAAAGGAAACTCTCACAGCAAACACATCCCTGTCCCTGATGGAAATATGCCCCAGGGATGGAGGGAACCAAGCAGATGAGGTTCATCAAGAAGCCAGGCCTCACCACCACCACAAATCCCTCATTTTAACCCAACTCAGCCCAGCTGATGCTTAATGCCTTCTCTTCCTCCCACCACACATGGCCATGGGGCTGGAAGGACCTGACAGGATCTTTGCCAGGGTCATCCCAGTGCCAGAGTATCCCTTATGTCAACCCAGAAATAAGTGGAAATGCTGCAAAAGTCTCCCTGGAATGTTTTGTGTCCTTCCCTGTGCACCACACCAAACCCTGCCCTTGCCTAAAGCCCCTCAATAGGATGAAGCCAAACCTCCCCAGTGCCTGTGAGGGCTCAGCCCTGCTGTCCTGGGGAGCAGGGGAAGAGGAAAGAGGATTTCCTTCTGGGTTGGAGTTTTCTGTTGCAAAGAGCTCTATAAATAGATCCTTTGCACAACAGCCTGTCTCCACAAGTCAAAACCTTCAGGAAAGCAAAACTCTGTATTTTTCACAAGGTTCACAGCCCCACACCAGTGATAAAGTGTTTAAATCCTGCAATTATTTTGGTGGCTGTTAATTAGAGCACTGTTGTACCTCCATGACACTCAGCAGGGTGGGGATCCAGCACTGCAAAAAATCAGGGGTTTCCGCAAATGCCCTGAACTTGCTGGGAAGAAGAAATCTTTTTCTGCTCTTTGTAGTGTTTCTAGGGAATTTCTAGGGAATTTCTAGGAATTTCTAGAGAATGTTACACTGTCCTTCACCCACATGCAAACCCATTCGAGGTCCTGAAGTGCTCTCCTAGCTCCAACCCCTCTTCTGTCACAGAGGTGAGGAGCAGCCTCTCGGGCTGTATTGTCATCATCTCTCCTTAAGCCAGGATGGATTTTCCCCAAAAGCAGCAGGGCAGCAGGAGCTCAGCTGCTCCCAGAGCGTGCAGCAGCCACAGCACCTGGGCACAAGGTTATATTTAATCTGATTCTTAACTCCATCAGAAGCTGGCGATTAAATAAAGCTCTGGACTGTGGGCAGGATGTACAGGGCGAGTTGAGCTGCCCAGTGCTCAGCGGTGCCTCTCCCAGTGCCATCTGCTGGTCAGTGCCTGGCTGGGCTGGACAGGCTGTGACCTCAGAGCACCCTGCAGGCAGCTGGGATCCTGCAGGACAGCAGCAGGGCTTGGGGAGAAGGGAAATGTGGAGTTGCAGGGGCAGCTTTGCTGGGAAAAGCAGGGGCAGGAGGGTGGGGAAAAGCAAATAGCAAAGTCAGATACCAGCGTCGCTCCTCTGCTGAGAGATTCTGCCTCACAAGGCCCTTTGCCCTTATGCTTCTCCCAGATGGATGTTCTGAGGTGAAAATGCTGCAAAAACACGGGATCTGGGGACACACAGTTGGATTTCACTTCTCTCTGTGCTGCAAAGATGAAATGGTGTGTGTTTAGGGTGTGAGAGGCTTGTGCTGGACTTCCTAAAACAGGGAACCAGAAGTGCTCCAGCCCTAATTTTTATTTCTTTCTTTTGCTCTGAGCTCTTTTTCTCTTGCTTTCCTTGCCCAAAAATTCCTGGTGGGGACAGATTTTTGCTTTACACTCAGCTGGACGCTCAAGAAAAATTCCCTACGTCATCCTCAACCCCCATGTCATCCTCAACCCCCTCCTCCTGCTGCTTTTACACAGGTTTAAAAGCATTCAGTTACACCCTTACAAACAGCAGCGCATGGAGGCTTTTGGAAAGCCAAAAAAACCCTTCAGGACCCACAGAAGTCATGTTGTCTTTTAGCAATTCTGTGTAAGCACACAATTAAGAGCATTTTACAAGTATAAGAAGTGGTTCCCAGGTGTCCAGAGCCCACAGTGAGACACTGCACAGACTTTCACAACAGGATTTATTCAGTGCATGCTCTGGGGATGCACAGGACAGTGCAGCAGTGGGAGGATTTGAATAATGGCCTTCAGGTCATCCCCCACCTCATCTGTGAGAAATGAAAGGATGCAGTGACTGGAGAAGGGGTTGTATCTCCATTATCTTCCTTCCACCAGTCTGCAAAGTTTGTCACATATTTAACACACCTGACTGGGAATCCTCAGGTGAAGGGAGGAGGGATGTGGGGTAAGAAAACACAGTGTCCCAGACAATGTCACTGGTCCTGCAACAGGCCCAGGAGCCACCAAGAACCTCCAACAGCATCACTTGAATCTCTGGAGCTCAGATTGTACCAACACACGTGCGGATTTGTTCTCCTTGACCACACACACACACAAGTTACACGTCAAGAGGAATCTCTATCTAAATTCAAATACACTGGAGATTATGCAAAGAATGAAGCCACGCAGGGAAAAGCTACATGAAGGAGCTGGTGGCTGCTCTCAGCTCTGAAGGTTTCTCTTCTGTGCATGCACACAGGTGCAAAACACACACGTAAAACCAATCCATGGCATTGGAGCAACTGAGGAATGGGACATGTGCCAGAGAGCAGGAGAGAGGCAGGAGGCAAGGGCTGCACAGTGTGAGGAAGAGAGGAGAGAACAGCTGGATAGTACTGACCAGCGCTACACCAGAACCAGGAGGAAACAGAAATCCTCAAAAAAGCCACTCTTTCTAGACAAGAAGGGAAAGAGATGAAGCTTGTCCAAAGTTGAGGCAAACACATTGGGAGGGAAAAGAGCAATTCTTCTGGAAACTCATCCTGACAAACACCAAACCAAGCCAACCACCATGCCTCATCTACAAACCCCAAACCAACCACCATGTCTCATTACCCCTTGGTTTCCCAGTCACCCTGCTGTCCCCAGGGTCACAGTGCAGCTGGCCCTGCCGGCCACACGGGTTTGTGGGTGTGTGAGCTCAACACTTCAGGCTGGAAATGGAACAGAAGCCAGGAAGAAAGGAGAAGCATCCAAAGTCACCAAACACCCTCCTGCCCTTGGGTCTCCTCAGGAAGGGCACCAAGCTCCCCCAGGACTGCTGGCTGCCCTTGGCTCGCTGGGGCTGCAGCAGAGAAGGCAGTGTAAGGAGGGAGAGTGTGAATTGTCCAAGGAGTCTCCTGAGCCTACCAAGGCTGTGGAACAACCAGCGCTGACAGAAGCCTTGGTGAGAGGTGCAGGGACAGCTGAGGAAGACCCTTCAGAGCAGAAGGCCCACCAGGGTGGCACTGGGGAGGAGGAAGAGTGAAAGAGCCAAGCAGGTACTGGGGGCTCCAGCCCTGGGTGGATCCACACTGGTCTGGTCCGAGTTTGTCTCCAGTTCTTCTGTGTCCAGGGCACCTGCTGAAAGAATAGAGGAAAACGTGGAGTTAGAGGGGAAGATCTGGCAGAAGAGAAACTCCCACTCATGCAGGTGTGCCATGATGTGGCCCAAGGCACTGTGAGGCAGCAGAGCACTGATCCAGGGAAGCTGTGCGTTAGTGGGAGCAGGCTGTGAACAGGACCATGCTTCAGGGCTGAGACATCCAACCAGCCCCTCAGGGTTAGAGCAAAGAGTGAGGTAAAGGCTTGGTGCCACATACAAGAGGAGGATCCGAAGGACCAGTCTGACACTGCTCCTCCCAAGCCCTCTCCATGCTGCTTGGGGATCTCTGAATGTCCAAGTGTCCATGCCAGGACAAATTCCATGGTTGCCTTACCTGAGAGGGAGGTCTGGAAATGGGGGCTTGGCCCTTTTTTGTCTTTGGAGGATGATGTTAAGCGCAAGAACGTGGGCTCTTCAGGGCTGAGGACCACTGACTTGGAGGGGGTTATGAGCTCAGTTCTATTGAAACCTAACTTGATCTCTGGAACAACTTGGCTGAGGGATGGAGATGGACTGGAAAAGGCTGATTTCTCTTTCCCATCCTCTTTGACACCTTTCTTTGTTTCTGGGACTGATCTAGGGCTGAAGGCTGTGCCTATACTTTCTAATAAGGCTGGATCTTCTGTAGTGAAGGAGCTAAGAGGCTCTCCAGTGTCTGCCTCGGGAGATAGTTTATAATCTGGATCTAATGTGGGCTCAAAGGAAAGAGTGATCCCAGTTGCCTCAGTAGGATCAGGACTTTCTGGTTCTGGCTGTGTGGTTGTGGCAGTTTTCAATTGTGTCTTTGCTGTTGTGGCAGCTGCTGGTGTTGTAGCAGCAGGTGTTGGTTTGGCTGTAGTGGTGGTAGATGTTGGTGTGGTGGGTGTTGGCTTGGCTGTGGCTGTAGCAGGTTTTATCTTAGCCACAGTTGGGGTGGGTTTTGGTGTGGTGGGTATTGGCTTGGCCATGGTTGTGGTTGGTTTTGGCTTGGCTGTAGTGGTGGTTGTAGTGGGTTTTGGTGTGGTGGGTGTTGGTTTGGTGGTTGTGGTGGGTGTTGGTTTGGTGGTTGTAGTGGGTTTTGGTGTGGTGGGTGATGGTTTGGTGGTTGTAGTGGGTTTTGGTGTGGTGGGTGATGGTTTGGTGGTTGTAGTGGGTTTTGGTGTGGTGGGTGTTGGTTTGGTGGTTGTAGTGGGTTTTGGTGTGGTGGGTGATGGTTTGGTGGTTGTAGTGGGTTTTGGTGTGGTGGGTGTTGGTTTGGTGGTTGTGGTGGGTGTTGGTTTGGTGGTTGTAGTGGTTTTTGGTGTGGTGGGTATCGGTTTGGCTGTAGTGGTGGTTGTGGTGGGGTTTGGTGTGGAGGTTGTTGGTTTGGTGGTAGTGGGGGTTGTGTTGTGTTTCAGGGGGGTGGGTGTTGTCCTGATGGTAGTGGTGGTTGTTGGCTCAGTGCTAGTGGTGGTTGTGGTGGGTTTTGGTGTGCTGGGTGTTGGCTTGGCTGTAGCTGTGGTGGGCTTTGGCTTGGCTGCAGTGCTGGTGGCTGCTGGCATGGAAGGTTTTGGCTTGGCCATGGCTGAGGTGGCTGCTGGTGGTGTGGGTTTTGGCCTGGTTGTTGTTGGCAGTGTGGTGGCAGCTTTGGGCTTGGCTGTGCTGATGGATGCCTGTGTTGGGGGTCTGGGCTTGGCTGTGGTTGGCAGTGTGGCTGTGGGCAGTGGCTTGGCTGTGGTAGACACTGGTTTTGTGGGTTCTGGTTTGGCTGTGGTGGACACTGATGTGAGCTCAGGTTTTGCTGTGGTGGACACTGGTGTTGTAGGTGCTGTTTTGCCTGTGGTGGGTACTGGTGTGGGTTCTGGTTCAGCTGTGGTGGATACTGGTGTGGGTTCTGGTTCAGCTGTGCTGTGGAGTGCTGTGGGTTCTGGTTCAGCTGTGCTGTGGAGTGGTGTGGGTTCTGGTTTAGCTGTGTGTGGACACTGGTGTGGGTTCTGGTTTAGCTGTGTGTGGATTAGTGGTGTGGGTTCTGGTTGGCTAGGGCTCGTGTGGCTGTGGGTTCGGTTGGCTGTGGGTTCTGGTGTGGCTGTGGGTTCTGGTTTGGCTGTGGGTTCTGGTGTGGCTGTGGGTTCTGGTGTGGCTGTGGGCTCTGGTGTGGCTGTGGGCTCTGGTGTGGCTGTGGGCTCTGGTTTGGCTGTGGGTTCTGGTTTGGCTGTGGGTTCTGGTTTGGCTGTGGGCTCTGGTTTGGCTGTGGCTGGGGTGGATGGCCTTGCCTTTGTTGTCACAGAGGCCGCAGTGGTCTCTTCTACAACGGGTTCTGGTGAGAGATGAAAAGTGCTGTGGGTTAGGGTTGGCTCAGCTGACCTCAGCAGATCCCTGCACTGAGCAGGACCAGCAGAAACCAGGCAGGGGCTGAAAGGGCAGCCAAGCCCTCTCAGGTCACTCTGGGCCATCCCCCACTCTGGGCTTCCCAACCTGGAGACAGCTCATGTCCCTCACACAATGTCCCTCCTGCCCACAAGGGGCAAAAAATGCTGCCTAATGGGGTACAAGGCCTTCCTTATACTGTGGCAGCTGTCCTGTCCTGTCTGAGGTCCAGCCCTGGAACTGCTGCTGTTCAAGGGCTTCCTGACAGCTCCAGGAGGCTTCAGAGCTCAGACCCAGCCCGACAGCCCATCCAGGGCCCTGCGTAGCCCTGCTCACATGGACTCACCACACAGGTTGTTCACACAGACTGTGCCCATGGGACATGTTGTACACGAGGGTCCTTCCACATATGGTTTTTTGCCTTTCATGTTACCCCTGGAAGCAGAAAATGCCGGGAAAAAGAAGCATGAGGGAAGGGGAAACACCCATCCCAGAGAGGAGGCTGATTCAGCTGGGATATCCCAGCCAAGGCAAAACTCAGGATTAACGTAAAAAACAGGTCTTGGTCTCCTGCCACAGCCTGTCAGGGTCATTTACTCACCAAGGCTGCTAAAGCCAGGGCAGACACCTCTATGAAGCAGATCCCTCACCCCTGTTAGAACAGAGCAGGGGATGGGCATTTGGGCCAGGGGGTTCTGTTTCCCTTCTGCTCCAGACCCCAGGAAGGTCTGCAGCCACCAGCCGCTCTTGGTGCCCTCAGCAGCTCCAAGCAAGCAGTGCCAAGGCTGTTTCCAGGGGTGGGAAGGGGGTACCCAGCTCTCCTCCCACGTCCAACCCTTCCTGCTGCTGCAAAAGGGCTTCTCCACCCCAGGCGATGGCTGCTGCCACCCGGGAAGAGCAAGGCACAGGGCAGGGAGCTGTTTGTACCCTCAGCCACTGCCACTGCAGCCTTGGGCGGCTCTCAGGGATGAAGGTCCCTCCCTGGGTGTGTGCCAGGAGCTGAACCAGCCGTCAGCAGTCACAATCACAGACCGGGATCTCCAGACAACCCTTCCTTACTCTGGGACCAACCCAAGATAAAAGACACATTATTTAGAGCTGCTTTACTTCTATTTCTGACCAAGGACAAACCCTGCTCTGGCATAAATACTGAAGCATTTCCAGCACAGAAACCCCACTGAGATGCACCAATCCATGCAGGGCCTGGCACTTACGGGGGGTAATAGTTGCAAACAAGCAGGTGCATGTTCTCTGTTTCAATTCCATCGATCTTCTCACAAAAATGTGCCCCGCAGCCGATCTGATGCGTGTTTGACCAGACCACCTAAGGCAAAGACCAGGGGTGGAGGTGAGGGCATTGGCTGAAGGCAACCTATTCCCTGGCCTTAAAGGCTGCGCCAGTGTCCTCCTCATCCCACAGAGTATGCCCCAGATCCCACATCCCCGTGTTGCTTTGGTATTCAGGATCTCCCACCATCTCTGCTCCCACCCAAGCTGTGAAGAAACACTCAGACTTCATCTCTCTGCCTAAGAAAAGCTGGCACTGAGCTCTGCTGAGTAGCCACCCCTCCACCCCAACAGCTGGTACCTGGGTGTAGTGGCCACACATCTGCCCAGGGACACACGTGGATGTTGACAAGTTGTAGAATTTCTCCTCCCCATTCCAGTCTTCCACGGCAAATTCTAGTTCCAGGGTTGGGGCCATAGCAAAGAGGTTCTCTCCCCGTCGGCCTCTCTCCTTGTTGTGGTCCCAGATGCACTTCTCTGCATAGGACTGAGCAAGGTCCTCCAGCTCCTTGTCCCAGGTCTGAAAGGAGCTCAGGGTCAGCACACAGAGGGACACTGGGCTCTCCAGCAGGAACAAGGCACCCACAAGGACCCCTGTGCTCTCTGGCCACAGTTTCCCCATTCATGAGGAAAATTCAAATCCCTTCCTAAGACAGTCATCAGGAGAGGGAAGCTGAATGGTTAGTCCCAGCACAAACTAAACCTTGATTTGTAGAGCTAACAGAAGGGCATGAGCACAACTCTCACAATCTCTCCTGGAACTCATCTAACACCCTAATGGAGCATCCTCTACTCAGCGTGGAAAAGCCATGAAGCGGGGTAGAGAAAGGAAGGAAATCCACCTCAGGTAATGCCAGAAGGGGTCTGGGGCCATCCCTCCTCACCCAGGGTGGGGGTGGGAGGGGAATGGGACACAGCTCTCCTGGCAGATGCACAAAGCCTGGGATCACACACTCCTGGGAAACATCATCTGTTTGCCTGGATCCGAGATGTGGCCGCCTGGCTGCTGGCCAGGAGCCCCTTCTGCCACCAGCTGAGCCCCCTGGCCACCGGGATGAGCAGGAGAAGAACAAAGAGGAGGAGGAGGAGGAGTGTTTTTCTCGCAGGGATGAATAGGGGGAATCCTACACTGCAGCTGTTTGGACCATCCTTGATGGATAGAGCAGCTTGGCTGCTGGAAGGCAGCCCTGCAAACAGGGGGGTCCTGGGGGCGAACCTTGCTGGACAGAGCCAGGGCTGGATCCAAAAGGGGACAGACAGGAGGGCATGTCACTGTTGGGGTATTGAGGGGATGAGGACAGGCCCTAAGGGATTGGGGGGGAAGGAAACACCTGGATGGGACACTGTGTGTTGGTTCACATCCCACCATGGCCCCAGGCCATGCTGACAGCAATGGCTGGAGACCCAGCCTGGGGAGCACACACCCCTCTCCCTCTGGCACGGAGCTGGGCTCCATAAACAGGGGACTCACACCTGCAGATTTGCCTCATTAATAAAGAAAAGTGGCTTTAGGCTATGGATTCTCCCCCTTCAACTAAATATTTCCACAGCAACCAGCCCCTTGTCCCAAAATGAAGCACAGGGTGAGCTCAGCCAGGCATGGTGCCACGGCAGCAGGTGAGCCCAGAGACAAAGACAGACTAAGGAAATGTCCCAGGAGGGAGACGAGGATGGTGTTCTCATGGAAAACTTCTACCAAGGAATCATCAGGGCTGCTGTGAGCTAAACATTTGCTGGGCTTCAAAATGAAAAAACCTTTGGTTCCAGACTGTAAGCAGGTCCTGTGTATTCAAGCAGAAGCTGCAGAGGGAGCATCTCAAAACACAGGGGCTGCAATCAAAGATTCAGCCAGGAGCAGCTCTCACAGGTTTGGAATTGCACTGACTTAAGGACCCTGAGAAGTCGTTTTGATGGTGCTGGGGGTTCTGGCTCTGTCCCCTTTGATTCTGCAGTCATTGGTCAACCTCCTCTCCCTGAATTTAACTTTTTGCTTTTTTTAATCATTAAGCTCCCATTTACCAGCCCACAAAGGTTTAACTCATTCTGGGCAACTTTTGGGCCAGGCAGGGAAGTCTCTTCCAAGCACTCTGTGACCCAAAGAGGAAAGGACTCCAGCTTTCTAGGACAAAAAAATTATCCTTCTCTGTGTGATTGGCAAACAGGGAAGAAAAATCACATGTGCTGCAAGATAAAATTTCATAGCCAAGTACTAATCAAATCAAGAGTCTGAAGAAGACAAAAGGCAGCACCAGCACTAAGCTTCTTTTTGCTCCTACTACAGCTCCCCACTGATTTGGGACTTGACTCGATTTCCACAAGCAAAACAGGGGATCCCGCTTCTCCAAGACACCAAGTCATGGTGAGGACTAGGAGCATGATGAGCCCAAATAACTGAAAGACCTTGACTGACAAATTGACATTCCCTCCAAGAGATAAAAGTACCTTCACCTGCAAAGGCAAATAGAGAGCAGCAGGCAATGTCCCACACAGCAGGATTCCCGCAGCAGCTCTCAGCAATGGCCACAGCAAAGTCTCCAGCCCATGGCACCTGCTCAAGGCCATCACCTGCCCTTTGTCCCACCACAAGGAGCTCCAGTGGGCACTCAGGGGAGTGAGAGCTGCATCACTCTCATGAACAGCAGCAGGGGACTCAGGTCACACTTAGGAACTTCCAGAAAAGGATCAAAGACAACTCCAAAGGGAAAGGAAACTCTTCTCCTTAGAGGCACTTTAGGGAATCATTCCATCAACCCCACACGAGAATTGCTCTGCCTCCCCTAAGGAACACCCTGATCCCTCCTCACACTGAGATTGAGTCCTGCACCACACAAACACCCCAACATTGCCCTGCAAGAAAAGCCACTTACCATCCTCATCATAGCCCTGGCAGGGGGATCAACCTGGGAACGGTATCTATTGTGTTCATCCAAGATTATCTTCTTTTCTTCATCACTCAGGGACCAGCTCAGCTCCAGCACTGAGAGCACCAGGAGAAGGGAAGGAAGACCTGAGCTCAGCATCGTGCAGGCAGCTTCTGCTCTCAGCAGCCCACGGCTCTGGCAGTCAGATTTAAAGCACCTCCCAAAAGCAAGGAACACCCAACAGCTTGAAGATTGGGGAGGAAATGTATTTATTAGAGTTTTGGAGCCATGCAGAACACACCCATCTCACATATCGGCCTTGATGGAGAGGCAGCAGTGCCAACGAACACGCAGGGTCCACTCCCTGGGACAGACCCCATCCCTGAATCCTAATCCCTGGATTGGCACTCTTCATCCAAGCCTCTGCTGCTCCAAACCTCAGTCATCCCCTGAGCCCTCAGTTACGGCTCCTCTCTTTTACCTCCTGTCCCATTTCTCCCAATCTATAACAACAATCCCACAGCAACCAGCAAAGCCTTGTTTTCACTCGGGTCTTCACCCTGTCCCTGGAATGCAGCTGTGTTAGAAACAAAAGCACCAAGATACAACTGCTGAGAGCAGTTTGCAGCACAGGAACTCCCCAGACAGAGTCAGAGCCCTCCTCGGCCAGCCCCGTGTCTGTGTTGGGGGGACAGAATTTGGCAGCTCAGGAACAGTCCCCCGGGAATGGAGGGGAAGCAGAGGGTTGATGTCCTTTCCCTGAGCCATCAGATAAGGGGGAGCAGGAGAGGAAGAACAGGGTACAGAGCTGAAATCGCCCCAAACAGGGGAGCTGGGGGTATGTGGCTGCCCTCAGGGCTGGTTGGAGCAAGCAGCCCACCGGCTCTGCAGGGACAGGCTGTGCTCGCTCCCCGCAGGCACCGGGAGGGCTCAACATCCGCGCCCCGCAGCCACAGCCGGGCTGGCCGAGCCCCCCAGGCTGCTGCAGCCTCGCTTCCCCATCTGCGATTGTGCAACCCGCCGGCCCTGCTCCAGCAGCTCCGCTGGGATCGCAGCCTGCTCGAGAGGAGCAGCGGGTGGGCAGCAGAGCCGAGTTCATCACACGCTGGGCTCTGTCCCCCCCTTCCCCTCCCCTCCCCACGCAATGCTTTGCCGGTTTGCCTTTTGTTTTGGGCCACACGGATCACCTCTCTCACCACAGCAGCTCTCCTACTGCCCCCCACATGTCTTACCTCTGTGTATTACCTTGTCCTTCACTAGCTCTGGGGTCTGCCATACCCTCAAGAGTCCAACAGGTCCTTCAAGTGGGGTCTGAGGCCAACATCTCACCGGGTCTTCAACTCAGCCAGCCAAACCAGAGGTTCCCACATATTGCTAAGGCAAATCTGTCTCATGATGGAGACAACTCAACACATCTGCTGTTGTATCTCTGGAGACCTGGAGGAATATCTAGAAAACATCAGCATGGGCTCCAGCTCCTGCTGGCCAGCTCAGCATGGCCTGGCTTACGAGGAACAGGGCAGTGCTGAGAATCACAGAGCCCCTGAATGGTTTGGGTTGGGAGGAACCTGAAAGCTCATCTCATTCCAACCTCTCTGCCACGGGCAGGGACAGATTCCACTAGAGCAGTGCAGGTGCTGGTCTCTCTAAATGTGACGTGGAGATGCAGGGCCAAGGTCCACTTAGCCCCTGGCACTACAGCACCCTGGCTAAGCCCTGAAGAGATAATGTGGCAACAAGGATGAAGAAAACAGGATACACAGAGCTTGTGGGGAAGAGCAAACAGCTCTGGAGGAGTCACCACCAGGGCATGTGGCTCATGGGGAAACGTGAGTAAGAGCTGATGCTTTTGGCAAGTGCAGGGCGGCTGCCAAAGAGGTGCAGGGCCATTTCTCAACTCCCAACCTACTCTGACAGCTCCTTCTGGAGCCAATGTCTGAAGCATCAAGATTAGCAGTGCAAGGTCCAAGCCCCACCCTGGAGCTGAGACACTCGTGTCCAGCCTGCATTAGGTAAGTGTGTGTGGAATGCAGCTTTCCTTCTGCTCCTCGAGGAACAGCCTGTCCCCACACCCCGGGAGCAGCAGCCTCTGCAGGGGCACAGGAGCCACACAGCAACACCTGCCAGGGGCTGCTCCAGCCTGGTGCCTCCACAGAAGTGACCAAGCCTGGGTTTCTACTGACTCACATCTCGAGGGTGTCCAGAGGGGCTGGTTGGTGTCTAACAAGGCTGCTGCACTGGTGTGGGAGTAACAGGATCTCTCTTTTCCCTACTTGCCCCGATTTATGGGTCCTTGAGGAGTTTATCCTCTGCCACACTATTCATTCATCCATCCTTCCATTCTATGATTTAAAAATGTTGGGACACACGTGTTGAGTGGGAACCCCTGTGAGCTGGGCAGGGTGGGAGTGGGAGATTGTCCAAACCAGCACAGACAGTGAGCAGAGCTGAGGGGAGGGACACCACAGTGGGACATCCCCTCTGTGACTCCTACAATCATGTCTGTCACTGTCATACCTCAATAGCTGCAGGAACAGCCCTGTTTCCCCCAGTCCAGCCACAGCAGACCACCAGGAGCCAACAGGCTCTCCAAGGAAGTCCCAACTTCCTGCAGCCTTTCCAGGGATCTCTTAAGCTGGAGCTCCAGAAGAGGAAAACAATCAGGGCTCAGTTGCAGCTCTTTGGCCAAGGTATCAAAACATCCCTTTGGCCATCCCAGTTTTGCCATTGTGGCCTCATTTCCAGGCTTCCCATCGTGACTCCTCGCCCACACCACCCTGCTCTTGCAGCTGAAGACATGAGCTGCTCTGGAAGCTGTGCTGCAGACTAGGATTTGGCAGATTTGGCCAAAATCAACTCCTTACCAGAAGGAAAAATGCCATCCTGTTTTGGTTTTGCAGCTGGTTGCAATGGCATGGAAGGACAACACCTTCTTTTAGCAAAAAAGCAGCCAGGAAGCAAGACCAAGAAAGGTGGGTTCCCCTCACAACACTGTGGGACAAAAACACTTTTCAGCCCAAACACTCTGAGGGAACACTTGGCAGCTGCATGGACCTGCCAGCAGCAGAACCCCAAATAAAAATCCCCCAGGAGAGTGGATGTGCTCACCCCAACCTTTCTGACCCACTGCATTCACAGGAGATTCAGCAGCTGAATCAAAGGAAACTCTCACAGCAAACACATCCCTGTCCCTGATGGAAATGTGCCCCAGGGATGGAGGGAACCAAGCAGATGAGGTTCATCAAGAAGCCAGGCCTCACCACCACCACAAATCCCTCATTTTAACCCAACTCAGCCCAGCTGATGCTTAATGCCTTCTCTTCCTCCCACCACACATGGCCATGGGGCTGGAAGGACCTGACAGGATCTTTGCCAGGGTCATCCCAGTGCCAGAGTATCCCTTATGTCAACCCAGAAATAAGTGGAAATGCTGCAAAAGTCTCCCTGGAATGTTTTGTGTCCTTCCCTGTGCACCAAACCAAACCCTGCCCTTGCCTAAAGCCCCTCATTAGGATGAAGCCAAACCTCCCCAGTGCCTGTGAGGGCTCAGCCCTGCTGTCCTGGGGAGCAGGGGAAGAGGAAAGAGGATTTCCTTCTGGGTTGGAGTTTTCTGTTGCAAAGAGCTCTATAAATAGGTCCTTTCACAACAGCCTGTCTCCACAAGTCAAAACCTTCAGGAAAGCAAAACTCTGTATTTTTCACAAGGTTCACAGCCCCACACCAGTGATAAAGTGTTTAAATCCTGCAATTATTTTGGTGGCTGTTAATTAGAGCACTGTGGTGCCTCCATGACACTCAGCAGGGTGGGGGATCCAGCACTGCAAAAAATCAGGGGTTTCCCAAATGCCCTGAACTTGCTGGGAGAAGAAATCTTTTTCTGCTCTTTGTAGTGTTTCTAGGGAATTTCTATGGAATGTTACACTGTCCTTCACCCACATACAAACCCATTCGAGGTCCTGAAGTGCTCTCCTAGCTCCAACCCCTCTTCTGTCACAGAGGTGAGGAGCAGCCTCTTGGGCTGTATTGTCATCATCTCTCCTTAAGCCAGGATGGATTTTCCCCCAAAAGCAGCAGGGCAGCAGGAGCTCAGCTGCTCCCAGAGCGTGCAGCAGCCACAGCACCTGGGCACAAGGTTATTTTTAATCTGACTCTTAACTCCATCAGAAGCTGGCGATTAAATAAAGCTCTGGACTGTGGGCAGGATGTGCAGGGCGAGTTGAGCTGCCCAGTGCTCAGCGGTGCCTCTCCCAGTGCCATCTGCTGGTCAGTGCCTGGCTGGGCTGGACAGGCTGTGACCTCAGAGCACCCTGCAGGCAGCTGAGATCCTGCAGGACAGCTGCTGCTGCTGGGCAGCAGAGCCACAGTGACCTTTAACAGCATCACTTGAATCTCTGGAGCTCAGATTGTACCAACACACGTGGGGATTTGTTCTCCTTGACCAACCATACACAAGTTATGCGTCAAGCAGGATCTGTATTTAAATTCAAATACACTGAGATTATGCAAAGAATGAAGCCACGCAGGGAAAAGCTACATGAAGGAGCTGGTGGCTGCTCTCAGCTCTGAAGGTTTCTCTTCTGTGCATGCACACAGGTGCAAAACACACGCGTAAAATCAATCCATGGCATTGGAGCAACTGAGGAATGGGACATGTGCCAGAGAGCAGGAGAGAGGCAGGAGGCAAGGGCTGCACAGTGTGAGGAAGAGAGGAGAGAACAGCTGGATAGTACTGACCAGAGCTACACCAGAACCAGGAGGAAACAGAAATCCTCAAAAAAGCCACTCTTTTTAGACAAGAAAGGAGATAAAATGTGTGCAAAATTGAGGCAAACACATTGGGAGGGAAAAGAGCAATTCTGCTGGAAACTCATCCTGACAAACACCAAACCAAGCCAACCCCCTTGTCTCATCTACAAACCCCAAACCAACCACCATGTCTCATTACCCCTTGGTTTCCCAGTCACCCTGCTGTCCCCAGGGTCACAGTGCAGCTGGCCCTGCCGGCCACACGGGTTTGTGGGTGTGTGAGCTCAACACTTCAGCCTGGAAATGGAACAGAAGCCAGGAAGAAAGGAGAAGCATCCAAAGTCACCAAACACCCTCCTGCCCTTGGGTCTCCTCAGGAAGGGCACCAAGTTCCCCCAGGACTGCTGGCTGCCCTTGGCTCGCTGGGGCTGCAGCAGAGAAGGCAGTGTAAGGAGGGAGAGTGTGAATTGTCCAAGGAGTCTCCTGAGCCTACCAAGGCTGTGGAACAACCAGCGCTGACAGAAGCCTTGGTGAGAGGTGCAGGGACAGCTGAGGAAGACCCTTCAGAGCAGAAGGCCCACCAGGGTGGCACTGGGGAGGAGGAAGAGTGAAAGAGCCAAGCAGGTACTGGGGGCTCCAGCCCTGGGTCGATCCACACTTGTCCCGTTCCTGTTCCTGTTCCCATTCCCATTCCTGTTCCCGTTCCCATTCCTGTTCCCGTTCCCGTTCCCGTTCCCGTTCCCGTTCATGTTTTCTGTGTACAGGGCAGATACCAAAAGAGAAGAAGAAAACATGAAGTTAGAGAAGATCCTCTTTAGTGAAGGAACTAACAGCCTTTCCAGTGCCTGCCTCTACCTCTGGAGATAGTTTATTATCTGGGTCTAACATGGGCTCATGATCCCACGGGCCTCAGTAAGATCCAGTCTTTCTGGTTCTGGCTTTGTGGTTGTGGCAGTTTTCAGTTGTGCCTCTGCTGTTGTGGCAGGGGCTGATGTAGCAGCAAGTGTTGGCTTGGCCATAGCTGTGGTGGGTTTTGGTGTGGTGGGTTTTGGGCTGGCTTGGGTTGTTGTTGGGGTTTTGGTTTGGCTCTTGTGATGGGTGAGAGTGCTAGGGGTTTGGGCTTGGCTGTTGTTGGGAGTGTGGCTGTGGCTGGTGGCTTGGCTGTGGCTGTGGTTCTAAGTGTGTTTTTGGATGGTGGCTTGGCTGTGGGTATGGTGGGCTCTGATGCTGTGGTTTGGCTCTGGTGTGTATTGGTACTGTGGGTTCTGCTCTGGCTGTGGCTGTGAGTTTGGCAGGGCTGAGGTTGAGGTGTATGAAAGAGATGGAGAGATGTAAAGTGCTGTGGGTTAGGGTTGGCTCAGCTGACCTCAGCAGATCCCTGCACTGAGCAGGACCAGCAGAAACCAGGCAGGGGCTGAAAGAGCAGCCAAGCCCTCTCAGGTCACTCTGGGCTTCCCAACCTGGAGACAGCTCATGTCCCTCACACAATGTCCCTCCTGCCCACAAGGGGCAAAAAATGCTGCCTAATGGGGTACAAGGCCTTCCTTATACTGTGGCAGCTGTCCTGTCTTAGGTCCAGCCCTGGAACTGCTGCTGTTCAAGAGCTTCCTGACAGCTCCAGGAGGCTTCAGAGCTCAGACCCAGCCTGGGGTCTCAGTCCTGACAGCCCATCCAGGGCCCTGCATGGCTCCTCTCACTCACCACACAGCTTGTCCTCACAGACTGTGGGACACGATGAACACGAGGGTCCTTCCAAGTAGGGCTTTTGGCCTCTTATATTACCCCTGGAAGCAGAAAATGCCGGGAAAAAGAAGCATGAGGGAAGGGGAAACACCCATCCCAGAGAGGAGGCTGATTCAGCTGGGATATCCCAGCCAAGGCAAAACTCAGGATTAATGTAGAAAACAGGTCTTGGTCTCCTGCCACAGCCTGTCAGGGTCATTTACTCACCAGCCTGACCCCAAGGCTGCTAAAGCCAGGGCAGACACCTCCCTGCAGCAGATCCCTCACCCCTGTTAGAACAGAGAAGGGGATGGGCACTGGGGCCTGGAACTTACGTGGGGTAATAACTGCAAACAAGCAGGTGCTTCTCTGTTTTGATTCCATCAATCTTCTCACAAAAATGTGCCCCGCAGCCAATGCGACTTGTTTTTGCCCAGACCACCTAAGGCAAAGACCAGGGGTGGAGGTGAGGGCATTGGCTGAAGGCAACCTGTTCCCTGGCCTTAAAGGCTACTCCAGTGTCCTCCTCATCCCACAGAGTGTGCCCCAGATCCCACATCCCCGTCTTGCTTTGGCATTCAGGATCTTGCCCCTTGCCCCTATCCGAACCACCTTCCCAAGGTTATATATTCCAGTGCCAGAGCTCTCCTACCATATAGTCTACCCAGGCAGAGCATCATCATCTCTGCTTTGGTCTTGGAGCCATCCATCCATCCATCCACCACCATCATCTCTTCTCCTCCTTGCTCCCACCCAAGCTGTGAAGAAACACTCAGACCTCATCCTGCTACCCAAGAGAAGCTGGCACTGAGCTCTGCTGAGCAGCCAAAAAAAAGGGCTGCAGAGCTTGTCTCAAAGAAGGTCTTCTCCAAAAGGCTGCTCGTGGCTGACACAATGCCCAGGGTTCCCTCTATCATTGTGAGTCCCACCTGGCTTCCTGTCCTTTTGGGAGGAGCTGTGGCACTGGTACAGCTCCTGTCCCAACAGCCCCTCCACCCCAGCAGCTGGTACCTGGGTGTAGCGGCTACACATCTGTCTGCGGTCACACATAAATGTTGCCAAGTTGTAGAATTTCCTCTCCTCATTCCATTTTTCAATGGCTAATTTTACGTCCTGGGTTGAATCCACAGCGATAATGTTTATCCCATTCCAGTCCCCATTGCGGCCCCAGATGCACTTCTCTGCAAAGGCTTGAGCTTTGATCTCCAGGTCTGTGTCCCAGCTCTGAAAGGAACTCAGGGTCAGCAACAGGAGAGCCTGTTTGGCTCTCCAACAGGAACAAGGCACCCACCAAGGACCCCTGTGCTCTCTGGCCACAGTTTCCCCATTCACGAGGAAAATTCAAATCCCTACTCAACACAGTCATCAGGAGAGGGAAGCTCCATGGTCAGTCCCAGCACAAAGTAAACCTTGATTTATAAGGCAAACAGGAGAAGGTCAGGGCATCAGCACAACTCTCACAACCTCTCCTGGAGCTCATTTAATGCCATCATGGAGCATCCTCAACTCAGTGTAGAGAAACCATCACAGTGCTGAGGGTTCTGGCTCTGTACCCTTTGAGTCTGCAGTCACTGGTCAGGCCTCCTCTCCCTGAATTTAGCCTTTGGCTTCCTTTGGTTGTTAAGCTCCCATTTACCAGCCCACAAAGGCTTTACACAGCCTGGTCAACTTTTGGGCCAGGCAGGGAGGGGTCCTCCAAGCACACTGTGACCCATAGAGGTCTTCCAACTTTCCAGGATAAACAGTTGTCCTTCATCCTCCCCATGAATTGTAAACAGGGAGGAAAAATCACATGTGGTGCAAAATAAAATTTCATAGCCAAGTTCTAATCAAATCAAGAGTCTGAACAAGACAAAAGGCAGCACCAGCTCTAGAAGTCAATTTTGCTCCCACTGCAGCTACATGTGATGTGGGACTTGACTCGATTTCCCCAAGCAAAACAGGGGATCCCTCACCTCCAGGGCAGCCCTGCACAAGGCATGGGGAGGAGTAGGAGCGTGATGAGCCCAAATAACTGAAAGACCTTGACTGACGTGTCTGACTGACATCTGTTTTTGATGCAAATACAGAGCAGCAGGCAATGTCCCACACAGCAGGATTCCCGCAGCAGCTCTCAGCAATGGCCACAGCAAAGTCTCCAGCCCATGGCACCTGCTCAAGGCCATCACCTGCCCTTTGTCCCACCACAAAGAGCTCCAGTGGGCACTCAGGGGAGTGAGAGCTGCATCACTCTCATGAACAGCAGCAGGGGACTCAGGTCACACTTAGGGACTTCCAGAAAAGAATCAAAGATAACTCCAAAGGGAAAGGAAACTCTTTTCTTCAGAGGCAGTTAAGGGAATCATTCGATTGACACCTACTTGTAACCTCACATGAGAATTGCTCTGCTTCCCCTAAGGAACACCCTGATCCCTCCTCACACTGAGATTGAGTCCTGCACCACACAAACACCCCAACATTGCCCTGCAAGAAAAGCCACTTACCATCCTCATCATAGCCCTGGCAGGGGGATCAACCTGGGAGCGGTATCTATTGTGTTCATCCAAGATTATCTTCTTTTCTTCATCACTCAGGGACCAGCTCAGCTCCAGCACTGAGAGCACCAGGAGAAGGGAAGGAAGACCTGAGCTCAGCATCGTGCAGGCAGCTTCTGCTCTCAGCAGCCCACGGCTCTGGCAGTCAGATTTAAAGCACCTCCCAAGAGCCAGGAACACCCAACAGCTTGAAGACTGGGGAGGAAATGTATTTATTAGAGTTTTGGAGCCCCATGGGACACACTTGTGCCACATATCAGCCTTGATGGAGAGGCTGCGCTGGGGCTGGTGCCAACAAACATGCATGGTCACTCCCCGTGCCTGAGTCCTAATCCCTGGATTGGCACTCTTCATCCAAGCCTCCAAACCTCAGCCACCCCCTGAGCCCTCAGTTATGGGTCCTCTCTTCTACCTCCTGTCCTTTTTCAAAAATCACAGAATCCCAGAATAGCTGGGGTTGGAAGGGCCCTCTTGAGATCCTCCAGTCCAACCCCCTTGCCAAGGCAACATCACCTGGAGCAGGTGACTCAAGAACACATCCTGGTAGGTTTGGAATGTGTCCAGACAGGGAGACTCCACAACTCTCTGGGCAGCTGTTCCAGTGCTCTGCCACCCTCCAGAGAAAGAAGCTCTTCCTCATGTTGAGGTGGAACTTGTTATTTGAGTTTATGGCCATTGCTCCTTGTCCTATTGCTGGACAGCACGAAAGGAGTCTGACACCATCCTCTGACCCACCCTGGAGATATTTATATGGATTGATGGGACTCCATCTCAGTCTTCTCCAGAATGACCAGGCCCAGCTCCTGCAATCTCTCCTCATCAGAGATGCTCCAGTCCCTTAATCTTTATGGCCTCCACCAGACCCTCTCCAGTAACTCCCATCTTTCTTGGAGACCAGAATTGAACACAGATGCCTACTTGCACCAAAAAGTTATTTTCAGTGATCTGCAGGAACTTCCTGGACTGTCTGTGCTGGGCTGTGTTGTCTCTCCAACAAAGATCAGGGTGGTTGAAGTTCCCCAGGAGAAGCAGGGCCTGTGACCATGAGGCTACTTCCAGATATCCATAGAGAACCTCACCAACCTCCCCCTCCTCACAGTTGCCCCACAATGAACACCCACCACAGTGTCACCCATATTTCCCCCCAGTCTGTAACAATAATCCCCCACCAACTGACAAAGCCTTGTTCTCACACAGGTCCTCCCTATCCCTGAATGCAACTGTGCTAGAAACAAAGGCACCAAGATACAACTGCTGAGAGCAGTTTGCAGCACAGGAACTTCCCAGTCAGTCAGAGATTTCCTCGGCCAGCCCTGTGTCTGTTTTGGGGGGACAGAATTTGGCAGCTCAGGAACAGCCCCCCGGGAATGGGGGGGAAGCAGAGGGTTGATGTCCTTTCCCTGAGCCATCAGATAAGGGGGAGCAGGAGAGGAAGAACAGGGTACAGAGCTGAAATCGCCCCAAACAGGGGAGCTGGGAGTCTGTGGCTGCCCTCAGGGCTGGCTGGAACAAGCAGACACATCTGCAGGGAAGTGTGTGTGGAATGCAGCTTTCATTCTGCTCCTTGAGGAACACACACCCCAGGGAGCAGCAGCCTCTGCAGGGGCACAGGAGCCACACAGCAACACCTGCCAGGGGCTGCTCCAGCCTGGTGCCTCCACAGAAGTGACCAAGCCTGGGTTTCTACTGACTCACATCTCGAGGGTGTCCAGAGGGGTTGGTTGGTGTCTAACAAGGCTGCTGCACTGGTGTGGGAGTAACAGGATCTCTCTCTTTTCCCTACTTGCCCCGATTTATGAGCTCTGGAGGAGTTTCTTGTCTTCCACGCCTCAAAGTTTGGCTGAAATCAACTGAATTGTGAAGGAAAGATGGAGATTGTTACTGGGAAGAAAAGAAAGGAGGGACAGGCAGAGCTGTTGCATCAACTTTGTTCAGAGAACCAGGCTAATACCTACAGAACATTTTCCAAAGTGATCCTTTTTCACAAAGTGTTTCTTATGACATTTTTCTAACAAAAGTGTTCTGACTTTTCATTTAAAATTACACTTCTCTTAGAAAAAGTGCCCTAAAAAAGGTTTAATAACCCCTCAATAGCTGACATGAAAATAAAAATCAGGAAAAGGGAAAAGGGTCATTAACACTTGTATTTAATTGCAAAAAGTAAAAACTTTTTTATTCTTACATACAAATCTCATTTATTTACACACTTTACAGGCTTTTCCCAAGTATTTACAAAGTTTGCAATATATTAAATTAGGACCATCCATAAAATTCTGCATTAAGTGCATATTTACATTCTTTTTTTTTTTTTTAATCCACCACTGAATTTAGTGTTCAGCACTGAAACAGTCTTTATGCATATATAGCTTTACTTCCCAGCACCCCATAGCCTTTAGAATGTGGCTCCCTTCCCCAAGACAAAGAGATAATGCTAAAAATAAATCACCTGCCATTTGTTTGAATCTCCAAAGCAAAGGGGAAGTCCAGCATCTCCCTTGTCTAACTCAGCAGGACACTAAATCTGCCCTTTGTAAGAAGGAGGTTCCTGAAGAG
The DNA here is from genome assembly GCA_024500445.1 of Entomyzon cyanotis. Classification (NCBI taxonomy): domain Eukaryota; kingdom Metazoa; phylum Chordata; class Aves; order Passeriformes; family Meliphagidae; genus Entomyzon; species Entomyzon cyanotis. The sequence continues at coordinate 2,224,887 of JAKEPQ010000908.1, read as the reverse complement.
GAGGATATCGAGTTCTACCTAGAAAATTTACCAAGAGGATAAAGTTTGGTTTGCAGGAAGCCAAAGCTCTTTGTGCACCCACTGACATGGCCTCACCCCAGGAAGTGTTCAGTTCTCTTGGGGGTGCAGGGATGAACATGGACCTGGGACTGGGAGGTGTGGAAACTCCTGGAGCAGCACCACCGAGGTGGACAAGGGGGTTTCAAGGCAGGAGGAGCCCCCTTCTGAGACACTGGTGTTTACAGAGCTCACATCTCTACCATGAGATGCTCTCCTGCTGCCCACCTCCTCCTGCTGCTGCTGGAGCCCAGGAGGCCATGAGGGAAGGGAGGTGCTTTGATCCAGCCTAGACAAACCAGCTTCTCCTCCAGAACATTGCAAAAACAGGCCTGGTGGGAGAAGCTGAAGTCCAGAGACTCACGGGAAATCTGACTCAAAGCTCTCCAGGGCCTTGCAGAGGGACCCCTCGGGGGAATCAATGTGTGCAATAACAGCAGGGAGGGAAAAAAAAAGGAACAAAGCAAGCAAAAAAAAGAATCAATAGAAACTGTCAGCTTTGCTCCCGTGGGGGCTGCTGATTTCCTGGTACTGAAATAAATCATAATAATCCTTTCTCCTCCTTTCAGTTACCCTGAGTTCAGGACTGACTGACAGCACCGGTCAGTGACCCCTGCTTTGGGGAGCAGCTTTAAACCACAATTCTCCTGCCCAGCTGACAGGGACAGCCTGTCTTCTCAGCCTGGCAAGCGCAGAGGTGACCTTTCCTCACCTCTGTCCACTGGGCTCGTGGGTAGTACCGATTTCTGGTGTGATTTCGGAGCAGCTTTGCAGCCTTCAGGATGTGGGGTGAGGAGGAATCCATCTCCCAGCTCACAGGCAACAAGCTCTGAAGTACACAAAGGGATTTTAAAATGACTGGGAACCCCTGTGAGCTGGGCAGGGTGGGAGTGGGAGATTGTCCAAACCAGCACAGACAGTGCCAAAGGGGAGCTGAGGTGAGGGAAACCATGGTGGGACATCCTCTCCATGACTCATCTGGTCATGTCCATTACCAAGACACCTCAATAGCTGCAGGAACAACCCTGTCCCCCCCAGTTCCACCTCAGCAGGTCACTAGGACCACCAGCCCCTCTAGGGAAGTCCTGCAGCCTTTCCAGGGATTCTGTGAAGCTGGAGCTCTGGTTGTGGGAGACAACCAGGGCTTAATTGAAGCTAAAGGTATCAAAACCTTTGGCCATCCCAGTTTTGCCTCTGTGGCCTCACCTCTGGGTTTCCCACCGTGGCTCTTTGCCCTGGGATGTGGAAGGTGTGAGCACCACTCCTCTGGCAGCTGGAGACAGGAGCTGCTCTGGAAGCTGTGCTGCAGACTGGGGCTCTGCACTCCACAGCAGCTCAAGCCAAAATCGGCTCTTTATCAGCAGGAGAACTGCCCTCCTGTTTTAGTTTAGCAGCTAATTCCTTACAGCTTTTGGAAGAGGAAGAGAAAATATACCGGAGAGCTTAAAAACAAATGATGTAAACTCCGAAGGGAGCGAGGTTGGGACATATGCAATGTATCGCTGAGACAGAGCTGGAAACTTATGCAGAGCCCATAAAGTGCACTTGGAAAGCTGCTCTGCAAACAGGCCAGACTCACCAGCTCCTGTCCAACCAGCTGCAACTCTTTGAGGAAGGGAGAAGCACTACGTGAGAACACTTCTGCTAAACAGGCACAAACCTGCCCTTTCCTCCCCCTCCTCTCCCCCAGTCTAAACAGCAACTGTAAATAGATCCATTTTCTCTGCTTCTTCCCGAAAGAGCCAGACAGCCACAATGGCTTAAGTGTGACTCTCCAAATCCAGGCATTTCAGACACTTGGGAATTGTCTCCGCAGCTCTTTTACAAGTTACAGTCAAGGACACTTAGCAGTGACAGTGTCACCGAACCGCCGCAATCTCAGCAAGAATGGCTCCAGCAGCATCTCTGAGCAGATGCTTTACAAAAATGGGTCAGATACAAAACCAGTAAGAGGTGAAGTAACCTTGTCAGCCTTTGAATTTGATTTGAAAAGCTGCCAAAGTGTAAATAGCAACAGTCACTAATGAGGCCCTAATTCTGCCATCACCAAACTCCCGAATTTCCATTAACTAACACCCAGGCTTTAGGAGGAGGGAGAGGGGTGGTGTGTGTGTGTGTGTGTGTGTCTTGGCATGTACAAGACTGCATTTAGTGTCATGAGTGCAAAATACACTCCAAGCAGTAAGAATACCAATGGAAGTGTTATTAATCCAATTCCCTTTAATATTTTATAACAAATTATATTAGTCCTTTTCTATCCTGAGAGAGCCAGACTCTCCCCCTTTGGTTCTACTAGATCTGGTGTGTGTCCAGCACCGAGGGCCATGCACAGACTGACACAGGTGCTGGGCTTGTTCTGATTGTTTTGACAGGAGAAAAACAAGGGTTATGCATAGAAATGATTGTAATGTCAAGGCCTCAGACTAAACTCTTTGGAGCAGGAGCTGTCCTCTGCCTTATCCTTGTACAGAAGCCAGACGTGGTCATCCCACTTGGCAGCTTTTGCCAGCCCCTAATCTGATTAGCACAACGTTTGCTCCCATTCTCCTCAAAAACAAAGGCTGGACAGACATTTTCCCAATCTGTCATTTCACACGTACCTAAAATATTTACAGAGAAAAAGGCTCTTGCTCCTGAGAACAGAGTTAACTCGCTGTCAACCAAAACCCCTCCCAACTCCATATTAACAAGTGTGAGAGTATGTCCTGAACTCCAGCCCTGGCCTATGAGTTCAGCCTGACACATCTGTAAATGATCTTCAGCAGTGGGATCAGACCCAAAGGATCAGACTTGGAAGGGACCGGAGCATCCGCAGCCTGCAAACACCAAACCCAAGCCTCTCTCAGGGCATTGGAGACAGCACTGCTCCAGCAGCAGGAAACACGCGAAGGCAGCTTGGAAAGGACCCAGGAAAAACCAACGTTCATTCGGAAGAAAGAGTTCCAGGTCTGGAAGGAGTCAATGCAAAAACGTGCCAGGGAAAAGGGAGCTTTCAGGTGCTCCCGGAGGTACCCTGGGCTGGGAATGCAGGCAGTGCCTCCAGAAACAAGGAGCAGCTGAGAATGGCCGTGCAGCCCTTGGTGTCTGAGGTGAAAGTCGGACAGAGCTGCTCTGCTCTCAGCCCCAGCTCCATCCACAACTCCTGCACTGCCAGCACCACTAACACGTGCGTGGTGTTTTTGCAGGAAAGGAAGCGGAGGGGAAGAAAAGCACAATTACCATTTGACTCGCTCACAGCCTGCTGATAGAGAGCTGCAGAAGGGTGATCACAACACAGAGAGGCCTGAAGGGATTCTTTTGGTACAACAAGGACGCAGTGGGTCAGAGTTTCTGCCCTCAGGCTCAAGGCTCTCCCCAGCCCGGGAGGAGGAGCCGAGATCGGCTCTGCAGGGCTCACACAGCTGCGGACGTGAGGGAGAGCTGGGACACATCACCAATTCATTCCCTTTATAGAACTGGCCTGACAACACAGGCTCAAAGCTTCCTCCTCAGGAGGAATGTACACAGAAATGTCACACACCCCGTCCACTCCCAAACCTCCCGGGAAGTTTCAGAAGTGCCATAATCCACAGAGAATGCAAGGTGAATCTCATCCTGAGAAACCCATCTGCTGCTCCTGGAAAAAAAACTCTTTGCTGCAAACCCAGGGCTTACCTGAGGGGACAGGGAGGGTCATAAATAGCTTGAGCTTCTCCCAAAATACATTTGAGGAAAGGCAAAGAATTACCTCAAGGGTCAGGAAAACAGTCATTTTTAAACACTGTAAACATGCAGGGTGGCAAAGCTGCCTGCCCCAGTTGCCCCAGCTTGCTCCTTTCAAGACACTGCCTTGACTTCAAAGCTGAAAGTCTTCTCGTCCTGGGAACAGCTCTGTTTTCCCACCCCACCATCCTTAGCTGGCAGCTCCATCACAAATCACCACTGGCTCTGTCCCTCTGGCCATGAAGCTCATTGTCCAGTGATCTGCGCTGGCATAACCTTGGGAAGAGGCAATGGAGAGGCTCTGTTAGATCAGTGAGTCCTTAATGACTGCTCCCATTTCCCATGAAGGGCTGTGGTCATGCTGGAGCTCTTTGGAAAGACACTTCCCTCAGTGAGCACTGGGTTTGTAATAACCATTGTGTCCCATGCTGCTCAGCTTTGACACTGAGCATCTCCTGGTATACCAGGGTTGGTTTCCAGGCCACAAACTCCCAGCCCAGAAGGATCACTCCCTGTGCTGTGACAAGCAGGCACACACCAGCCTGGAGGTGACAGGGGCACACACCAGTCTGGAGGTGACAGGGGCACACACCAGTCCCAGGTATCACACAGAAAAGACCCAGCTGGAAGCAGTCTCCAGATTGCAAGGGATCTCCCAGTCCCTGCATGCCACAGCTCTGGTACTCACCCAAATCTCCAGCTTCCAGCTCCACCTTGAACATCTCACAGTGTCCTCTGCATGTGTCTAGAGGTGCAACAGTCAGGGTAAGCTGCCCACTTCCAACAGCGAAGAGGCTGTGCAGGCTGTAGCTCTAGGAGGGGAGGAGAGGATTTCAAAAGCCTGTCCAGCTTTCCTTGGTTCTGTCTGCCCAAACCAGGGGCAAGTCACTGCCCTGCAGGCAGGTGAAAGAGCAAACAATACTTTTGCTGCTGCCCCCAGCTACCAGCAGATCACAGAATCATAGCTGAGGGTTCTCCTCTCAAGGCAAGGGGTGTTGGAACGAGATAATCTCCCAATTCCCTTCCAAATCAAACCATTCTGGGATTCATCCTCTAATTCTGTGACATTTCCAGCTGCCAAGGGAGATGGGCACAGGGTATCTCCTGCCCCAAACTAGACACAACTGCTGGGAGGCACAGCCATCTTGATATGCCACTTTACACAGAACTAATACAACCCCAAATGCTCCTTTTCAGGATTGTATCAGCTAAAAATACCCTGCAAATCCCACAAAAACTCAGAGCTGCTGGGGGACAACTCACAGACAGGAAGAGAATGTCTCTGGAAGTAATTTCTCACCTTATTTCCCAAATCTGGATGGCGAATGAGGAAGCAGCTCTCCAGGGACACTGTCTTGGGGAAGGACAGCAAAGAGGAAGCAGGGAAAAATTCCTGCAGAATCCGAGATTTATTCACAGACTTGTTCCTAAACAAACCAACCCATATTAATAATGTTTGCATTTAAAAGCTACTTTCCAGATAAAATTCTTCCCAAACATTCATACCTGATAACCAGCATGACAGACTAGCCCTGGGAGGCAGGAGCAAAATTCAACCTCACCCTCTAAACCTGTGCTCCTCCCTACTGCCTCCTTGGCTCCAGGACCATGTAAAGAGGGAACAAACAGACCATGATGGATACCTAAAATTCATTTCCCTCCCCTTTTCCCTTAAAATGATCCAAGTCATTGACCAGATCCATTAATTACAAAAGATGTAGAGAGGTGGCATTGTACAAAACCATAAGTGAAACCACATGGCAAGGCAGGGAGGATCCAGGGCTATTCTCTAGACCAGGAAATACAACTGGAAAAGGCTGGGTGGGGCTTGTTATTTTTACATCCCTGTCTAGGGGCCTGACATGATTAATTCTTCTGTACCCTGACCATCCCTCTACCAGTTCCTGCTCTAAGACCTTAGAGAGCTCTGAGTTGTTCACACATCTTGCTCACACTGAAGGCTTTGGCAAAGAGTTTTTGGTTAACAGGGGTAGGATTAGGGTTGGCTATTTTTTCTGCACAAGACCAAACACAAATTGCAGGATTCTTGGACTTCCCATCACGTGTCAGTGTTTGCAGAAGTCATGGCATCTCTTCTCAAGTCAGCACCAGTGGTGGAGGATTTCCACTGAGCAGACAGAGGTGACAGAAATGTGAACCAGTTGCCTCAGGTGATCAAACCACAGCCCAGATGACTTACAGCCTGAAGAACAGGACCACAGGCAGTCACTGGGATAATTTTACCTTGTAATGGGAACAATACCTGGAGACCAAGCCACAACACTCCATTTTTAGTGCAGAAGTCTTGCCCTTGGAACAAATCAGTGCCAGCAAGCAGAAGCAGACTCTAACCCACTCCTGTTCTCCTTCCCTCCAGTTAAAGTGCAACTTGCAGGCACTGGGGATTCACACAGGCAGAGCCTGAGCAGCCCTGCAGAAAGGATGTGCCCATCCATCACATGTTTTATCTTTGACTCACCAGGGAAAGAAAAATGGGCAGCTCCACAATTCAGCTGAATTTTCTTCTATGATAACCTTTGCCAGCTCTGGATCCTGGGACTGAAGATGCTTCAGCTCTTCATAGGAGAGATGCTGCCCTGTCTTAAAGAACATGAAACAAAGATAAAAGCTGTGCCCCCAGAGCTGCTCCCTGCTCCCATTTCCCTCCCACTAGAAAACATCCAAGAGCAACAGCCACCTAGATTGCTAAATGTCCAAATAGGAATGATCAGAGGAACAACTTGCTATGGATGCAGAGAGCTCTCTCCTCCCACATCTTTACACCAAGTTGAAATGTCTTCTTAGACACATCCTGAACGAGCAGTTTGAGCTTATGGGTGAAAATACTGGGCAGGGGTTTTGGGCTGTTGCTATTGAAGAGTTTGGACTCACCACCAGCCTCAGAAATCCCTGCATTACCTTGATTAGAAAAGGCTGATGCCTCTGGAGCTTTTCTGATAGCTCTCTGAAGTCTGTCACTATCTGAAGGCTTTTCACAGCAGAACAGACTGTGCAGTTTGCGGGAAGTGCGGAAGTGTTCTGTCTGCAACCTGCTGCCCACCAGTCCTGGCATTCTGGGGAAGAAACAAGGGAAACCTGTTTAGTAAGACCAAAAATGGAATAGAAAGGAGACAAATTCGATGATAAACTCATTATCTCTACCATGAGACACTGAGATTTCTTATAGTTTCTGATGGCTGTAACTCAAAAAGAAGCAGCTTCACCAGGCAGGGAACTGGAGAGAATGTTTCCAGCACATTTTGGAGATACAGCTGAAGGTTGTGAGAAATGGGAGAGCTTCATGGAAATTCCACTTGAAACACAGATTTTGTGGCAGTGACAGCCATGGTTCTGCAGCCTTAATTCAGTGGGAGAGGTCTAACACAGGCAGTGGCAGTAAACCCATCCCAGGCCTGATCTGTCGGGGTGGGTCAGGAAAAACCCAAGGCCTGGGACAAATCTCCCATGAAACTTCCAGGGATCTGTCCTCACAACAGGCCCACCCTGCCAGCACATGCCAAAACAGCTCCAAAATCTCCTGGACACTGCTGCAGGCAAACTCAGGAAATGGAGGGGATGGCAAAGGAGAGAAAGAAGAGCGAAGTCTGGCTGAAAAATCAAGCTGGGAAACAAGGATGCACAGCAGCTTTTTGGGGGAAAAAAGACCACGCACAACCTGACTGCCACTGCAATTTCCAGCCACGCTCACACTCCTGCACAGGGGTAAGAAGGGAGGAACAGCACTTCATAGGAGAGCTCTTGTTTTATTTTCCCCTCTGACATCTGCAACAGACAACGAGGAATGTTACAGAGGATTTATGTTCATTGGGACATAACAAGGAGAAGGCTGGGATTCATTTTGCTTCTTTCTTGCTGAGTATTTCCAACTCCCAAATGCTGCATTTCCCACCCTACTGCTGGGATATGGACTGAAAGGGATCAGGATATAATTCCTAGTCTTTCTGGAAGACGCATCTACACTGCTTTCAGGGAAAGGGGAAAAAAGGCAAAACAAAGTGTAAAATCCTTCTTGCAAGCAGAAGTCCCACTCCCATGAGAAACTGCTCCGACGTACTTTCCCTCCGTGCTCACAAGAGAAAAAAGAAAATCTTTGTTCTACTGCCTGCAGAAAGCTTCAATTTTACAACAACAAAAAAACTCAACTCACAAAAAACAGCTGGTCAGTGACAGGAAACAAAAGGCTGAAAGATCTCACCAGAGAAAGGGCAGTCACCACGAAGAGAACAAGAAAACATCTCTATGGTCTGTCATCAGACGGGGCGTAGCAAGACTGTAATTTCTCTCTGGGCAAAACTTGGAAACCTCATCCCTAAGCATTAAGCACAGTTGTCCCCATATTTTCCCTCTGGGCTCAGGGCAGTACCCCACGGAACAGGATGCTAATCAGCTTGACAGTACAGAGCTTGATTCCTCTTTTGAGCCAGGCTGGGATATTTGCATTCTCAATTGCTTGATTCAGGAGGTGATTTCTTTTCCCCATGAATAACCAGCGCAGAGCACAGTTGAGACGCATTTCAAATGCTGCAAGTGGGGTTGTGGGATTTTTTTTTTTTTTTTTAGTAATTAATCTTTTAGATTTATTGTGGAGGGTGTTAGTCTGTGCACCAGCATGTGTGTGACTGGCATGACAAGTACGGGCAGCGCCTACCCTTCCCAGGGAGGGCGGGAGGAGACAGTGCACAGAGGAGCCAACTGCCACTGGGGACCAGGGCAGGATTTTACCCAGGATGCTGATTTTTCTCTCCTTACCCTCCCTGCATTCCTTTTACATTATCACCCTGCCTGCCCAGACACCCTGGGGATTGCTCTGGTGGAAGTGGAGCGCACTGTCTGTGCGCACACACAGCTGCTCAGGGATGCAAATGGAAGATGCTCTTTTCATCCCAGCACAACCCTCACACCATGGTCCCATCCACTCCCATCCAAACGCTGAAGTGCTGGGCGTGGGCAATTATCCCTGCGGAGCTGGAGTGCAGGAGAGCAGCTGGAGCAGTGACACATCCAGCTATCCATTACACGACAGAAGTGTGGCCAACTTCTCTGTGCTTTCTCACCCCTTTTCAAGGGGCAGCCTTCAGTTTGTTTAACAGAACTTCAGTTCCCCATCAGCCATAACCACCTAATATTTCCTTTTATGTTATTATTTCTCCAGAACAAGAGCTGTCTTCTCCCCCATGTCAGGAGAGCTCCTAGCAGAGCCAGGGCTGGGACTTCCAGCTGCTAACACAGCACAGGCCAAGAGATAACAACCTTCCCTTAAAACACATCTATGATTAATGCTACAAGGAGTTTATGACTCTACTTTCCACTATGCAGAAAAATAATTTTCAAGTCACCATCAATTTAAAATGAGTACCCCGCCCTTCTTGGCTGTTTTCGCAGAGGATCTCCCAAATTTTTGGCTGCCCCCAGCACCAGAGAGGGGTGTGTGTGCAGAGCCCCAGAGATGCTGGGTGTGGATGATCAGATTGGAAGCTCAGAGGGTCTTGAGAAGACCTGGCCCTGCTTCTGCCCGTTGCAGCAAAGCAAATTAACTGATGGAAACTTGCCCACATGGATGTGAGAGCAGGATTTCAGCAAGCCCTGCTCTCTTTAGGGACCAGATGGAGGGCGCAGGATCAATCTGCCAGTGCAGCAGGTTCAAAGGAAAGCCTCTAGCAGGGGAACCTTTTGTTCCTGCAGGATACAGAGCCAAGGGCTGCTCCTGACCCTAACAAAGTGTTGGAAAAAAAATCTCCTGCTTCTAGCACTGCAGGTGCTGAGGCAGTTTGCTGGCTCCCCACCAAGCTGGTTTGCTCCCCAGCACTTGGGATTGCAAGGCTGAAGCAGGCAAGTGCCAACCAGGTCAGCACAGGGAAGGGAGATTCCTCCAGGACTTCCCAGAACCTCCTAGCTGTTGTGTCCACAGAGGCTGTTGCTGCCAGCACCCACAGGAACTGGAAGGAAGCTCCCCAGAGGACTGGGTAATGCACTGAGCAGCTCCAAAGGCTGATTCCAAATCCCAGATTCCTCTTTCTGAGGATGAGACTATTCTCCAGTCCCACCACATACTTCACCAGGGACCAGTGCTAGGAATATTCAAGCGACTTCAGCAAGCCTCAGATGAACTCAGGGCTCCCAGGAATGGCTGTACACTGAATATTCCCCTTACAGTTCTTTGGCCTCTCTTGTAGGTCCATTGTACACAGCTGGGTGTTCCATTAAAGGGGATTCTGCCCCTCTGCCTCACTCAGGTGAGACCCCACCACAGAGCTGCCTCCAGGGACCCCAACACGAGAAGGACATGGAGCTGCTGGAGTGAGTCCCAAGGAAGCCACAGAAATGCTCCGAGGGCTGGAGCTAGGCTGGGAGAGCTGGGGGTGTTCATCTGCAGAGGAAAAGGCTCTAGGCAGACATTAGAGTCCCTCACAGTGCATAAAGAGGCTCCAAGAGAGCTGGACTGGGACTATGGACAAGGGCCTGGAAGGACAGGACAAGGGGGAATGGCTTCCCACTGCCAGAGGGCAGGGTTAGATGGGATATTGGGAAGGAATTCTTCCCTGTGAGGGTGGGCAGGCCCTGGCACAGGCTGCCCAGAGAAGCTGTAGCTGCCCCTGGATCGCTGGAAGTGTTCAAGGCCAGGCTGGACAGGGCTTGGAGCAGCCTGGGATAGTGGAAGGTGTCCCTGCCATGGCAGGGGATGGAACAAGATGAATTTTAAGGTCCCTTCCAACCACTCCATGATTCCATGATGAAGATCCCTCAGTGCTCTGGCATCCTAGTACTACCAACCTATAGCAGGATTAGGGCTGCAGCTCTCCCCATACTTGGAAATATCCAACTGGATGTTACAGTACTGTGTTCCATTATTTTAAAGGGCAGGGATTTGCAAGGTCTAGACCTTAACTTTAGAGTGAAGTTGCAGCTCATAACCTGCTGTTATTGCTTTGACAGCCAAAGAATGTTTAAGACAGGTTGTTCTTACTTCTGAGCTGTGACCAGCCCTGTGCTGCCTTGGGACCACTGCAGACTCATAGATACTCCTTGAGTAAATAGCTTGTAACTTGTGCTATGCCATTGCAGAAGCATTACTATATGCTTATTAGCAGACTCCCCTTCCCAGATTTTACAGAAAGATAAAACAGTGCTCAAAAAACTCGGAGCAATTTAGGTATTAATTCATGATTGCAACCTGTGACACAGGTAAATCCCATAATTCTTACTTTACAGATTTAGAAAATCCAAGCTCTGGAGTCACCAGGTGGCACAGTTTGGAAGAGGCATTTGTTGCACAATCAATGTTTCCCAAACTCCATCTTACTGAATTTCTTCACTAGGCTAAAAATTAATTTGATCATTTATAATGTCATGTCAAAGTCAGGCTAAACTGATGGGTTCTTAAGTAAGCCAGGCAGGAAACATAAGGATTATTAATTACAGTCTGCAAGTCCTGATTAAGGACTGCATCACAGTGGGGTTTTAAATATATACTACAAAGAGTGTCCCTGTTCAGCACAAGATCCTCACCCCTCCCTCATATTGAACTTTTATTGTAGCTCTGGGTATACTGAATATATTTATGCCACGAGAAGAAAGTACCTCCCAGTTTGGTTCCCAGCATATTTAGGAACAGCTAGGAACAAAATAACAGCTACAAAAAACCCATCAAGAACCCCTTTATTGTTGTTCTGGGTAGAAGTCAACAGCTTGAAGAACTACTCGTTCATCTCACTAATGGGTAACGGCTGCTCCACCAGCCCAGGGATCATTAGTCAACCTCGAGCAAAGCACGAAAATGATTTTGATCCAACCAGACATTGTGAAATCAAGTCTGCTGAGCCGAGCTCAAGAGGAATTCACAGTCCACTGGGGCTAAAGAGCATTATTTCCGAGACAAATCTGCACCTACCAGCCTCAAATAGGGAAGGCAGGGACCGAGCTGTCAGGAAAGCATCCAAAGTCCACTCCAGCTGCACCTCTGGTTACCTGCCCCAGCGACAGCTTGTGCTGCATGAGCAATCTGCCTCAGAGGAACAGCTTTGGAAACAAATCCCACCCAGCTGCTGTCACCTGCCTCATGGTGGCCTCAGCCTGTAAAAGGTTTGACATGTCTGTGTCACTAGAGCACAGAGGGCTCTGCCAGGCTGCTAAATGCCTCTGCAAGAGGCCACCTATGGCAAACACTCTTCCCAGAGAAGCGAATCCAAGCTAAGAATTCACTCACTCTATAAATAAGCAAACAAGAAATTTGGGAGGCATGACAATACAGAAGTAAGAGTATTTCATGTTCCACAGCACCACACTGGTTTGGGGTTAGTTAACTGCCAGCAAACCCAAATAAACAGTCCACTGGCTGAACCAAGGCCAAAGTAACAGAGAGTATGAACAGCTTGGCACCACCCTGCCCTGCAAAGTCAGCCGTTTTTTTCCCCTTTGAACGAGCCAGCACATGTCTGCTGGTTGCTCTCAGGTTATATCATAAAAGGGTTGTTTACACACACAAAAGATCAGATAAACTGGCAGCTGTGCAGCGATGGGAGGGAGCCCTGCACATGCTGTGACCCACAACCACCTCCAAATGCTCCAGCCCCCTGAGCGGGTGCACGAGAACACACATGAAAACAAGAGCAAAAACCAGCTCAGCTTTGCTTAGGAGAAAAAAAAAGTAACATCCTTTGAGAGCAAGAGGAGAGGCAACAAGTTAGAAACCAGATCCTGCCTTACCTCCCAAGCAGCCTTATTGTGCAACCCTTCATTCAGAGCAGGCACATGCTCCTTGGGCTCATGAATCCCTGAGCCCCACGGGTCAGACACAGCATGGGCTGGAAAGCCCATGGGGAAAGGCTGGATGAATTCCTGGGTGCTCAGCCCATGGGGAAAGGCTGGATGAATTCCTGGGTGCTCAGACCATGGGGAAAGGCTGGATGAATGCCTGGGTGCTCAGCCCATGGGGAAAGGCTGGATGACACCTGGGTGCTCAGCCCATGGGAAGGTGGAGAATCCTGGGTTGGGGAAAGGCTGGATGACACCTGGGTGCTCAGCCCATGGGGAAAGGCTGGATGACACCTGGGTGCTCAGCCCATGGGAAAGGCTGGATGAATGCCTGGGTGCTCAGCCCATGGGGAAAGGCTGGATGACACCTGGGTGCTCAGCCCATGGGAAAGGCTGGATGAATGCCTGGGTGCTCAGCCCATGGGGAAAGGCTGGATAACACCTGGGTGCTCAGCCCATGGGGAAAGGCTAGATGAATGCCTGGGTGCTCAGCCCATGGGGAAAGGCTGGATGACACCTGGGTGCTCAGCCCATGGGGAAAGGTGGATGACACCTGGGTGCTCAGCCCATGGGAAGGCTGGATGAATTCCTGGGTGCTCAGCCCATGGGGAAAGGCTGGATGAATGCCTGGGTGCTCAGCCCATGGGGAAAGGCTGGATGAATCCTGGGTGCTCAGCCCATGGGAAAGGCTGGGTGAATGCCTGGGTGCTCAGCCCATGGGAAAGGCTGGATGAATGCCTGGGTGCCCACGCTGCTCTGAAGAAACTGCAAATCCTCGTGCAAAGCAGGTCTGCTGGATGCTCCCCTACTGCACAGAGCGGTGCTAAGGATAAACACAATCCAAGGCTGGAGTGAGAGAAGCAGAGGGGAAAATGTTTTGCCTGCAAAGGGTTAAGATCAGAGAGGAGACAGGAGCTGGCCAAGTGCCAAGGCAAGCCTCCAGCAAAACCCAAGGTGGGCCAGCCAAGAGGCAGAGGCTGCTGCCCTCTCCCAGTAACCAGCTGCTGTCCTCCCCCAGTAACCCAGCCTGCTGTGACTCGTCCCCACAAATAGCTCTGGCACTCAGTAGGCTTTAGTAACACAGTGACAGGCCATTTACAAGGTGTTGCTAAACACTGCTCCTCCAGCTGGGCTCCTTTCTCTACAATAATTACATATAAACCCATAAACATGATTTCAGCCCTACTGGTGTAGGCAAAAAAGGGTATTTAACACTTCTTCTCCAAGCTGGGGGTAACTTGAACAGGATCTCTTTTCCAGCACTGAGAGCCATGTGTGCTTTTGTCTGATTTCAGGTGTGCTGAGCAGTTACTGACCCAGCTGATTTTGGGCTGTGCCTGATGAGTGTGGCCAGGACCAAGTGTCATTATTATAAAGCAAAGCTGGATTTTCCTCGAGATCATTACAGCCCCCTGCTACCAGTACAATGTGCAAATTGTCACGTTGTTGGACCATGGCCTGTTCCCCACTGACAGACTTGCTCTGCTGAGGTTTTGGAGCTGCAAGGACTGAACTTATCAGGGGAAGACACACAAGTTAAGGTGAGAGCAGCGTAATGCTCTGCTCATCACATCACTGCGTGGCTGTGGAGCAGTTACTAACCAGCTGACATCAAAAATCTTATTTAGATATTGAAAAAGCTATAGGAATGACACAGTTGTGAAGGGAAGAAAAGTCAGGTAGAGTGACCACCACTGAAGTTTTAAAATTTCTGTTAAAAGAATAGAAAACCCCTTTTCATTTGGCTTTACTTCAGACTTTGAGAGCTCATGTATTACCCCCTAATTCTTGTAGGGGAGAGGAACCTCATACCCCTATTTTGCACCAGAGAACTGAAACACAGAGGAAATTACTTGTCCATCCCAGTCTACATCAGAAATGAATCCAGGATGCACAGGTCCTACTTTTTCCCTAGAACAGCATCAGATAGCCTTGAGTTAACCTCTGTGCCCATCAAAATACAATGTGTTCCTTCCAGCAGGTAGAGTCAGAGGTCTGACAACCCACTGCCTCTCTGGGGCTATAAATGAAGGGCTGATGTGCCAAGAGCCGCAGGCCTGGAGCAGCCAACGTGACCCAGCAGCAGGGCTTTCACAAGCTCTGCACAACACCAGCTCAGGAAGAGCAAATGCAAACCACATTTCCACAGACCTTTTCCCCAACCACAGGGACCTTGCCCTGGGAAAACAGCTGGAAGAGAGGCACGGACGCCAAAGCCAAGGGTCTAAGAGTCAGCTATCAAGGAACAAAGGGTGGGAACATTAGGTTTGATATGGGAATTGATCTGGGGGAGAAAGTCAGCAAGCAAGAGAGCACGGAGACAGGCAAAAAGGAAATTTACTTTGGACTCAATCCTACAAACAATGCAAGAGAGTTTTGTGGATGCTGCTCCTCACCTCGGCTGCTCAAAGGTCCACCTACAGCCACTGACAGACAGGCAGCCCTTGTCACCCACAGCACAGCTCTTGGATGGAAGGGACAAGGATGGAGGGCAGGTCACCACGAGCACGAGGAAGAGGGGAGCACATCCTGCACCCCTGCTGCTCCCAAAGCCTCACCTCCACTCTGACTGGAGTTCTTGGCTCCCGGGGAAAACCCAGCAACTGAGCTGCCCTTGTTGTGCAACACAAACCTGGCTGTTCAGCCCACACCTCCCAGGGGCCAGGCTCCAACCTCAACCCCGGACACAGGAAAGCTGCTCCAAAGCTCAGGAGGGACAGCACAGCCCAGGCTGCCCCTGCCTGCCCAGGCACGGAGGAAGGAGCCAGACCACCCATGCTCCCACACCGGGCTGGGCTGTGTCCACACCGCAGCAATGTCTACCAGCACTGCCGGTGGGCCACAGCAGCCTCCAGCTGACAACAGGTGGCTTCCAACAGGAACAGCCCGAGCTGGCTTTGAACTGGTGCCCAAGCACAGAAAGATCCCAGCTCCATCCTCAGCCCCCTCAGTATTTTCATCTACCAGGATCTACACAGGGAAAGGAAGAGGAGTCTGTACGTCGAGTCCCTTCATTAGTGGTTTTCTTTGCTGTTCAGGCGCAGTGCAAACATCCCTTCTGGAGAGAGGAGACTGAGAGGGGATCTCATTAATGCATAAAAATATCTCCAAGGGATGCCAAGAGGATGGTGTCAGACTTTTCAGGGGTGCCCAGCAACAGGACAAGGAGCAGTGGCCATTAGCTAAAACACAAGAAGTTCCACCTCAACATGAGGAAGACCTTCTTTCCATGGAGGGTGGCAGAGCACTGGAACAGCTGCACTTCTGTCCTTCCAGACATATTCCAAGCCCACCTGTTCCAGGTGACCCTGCCTTGGCAGCAGGGTTGGACTGAGTGACCTGCAGAGGTCCTTTCCAACCCAAACTATTCTGGGATTCTGTGATCAGAGAACACCAGACCTGCCTGCAAGACCTCCTGGACTTACACTCTCAGCAACAAACAGGACACAAGATACAGCTTCACCCCTTCCCTTCAGCAGATCACAAAGCCAAAATAAGGAGCAAAATAATACAACACACAAGGCAGGACTGAAAGAGCTTGGGAGACCACTTAGCCCCACAACATGGAACTCCCTCTTCCAGATCCCTGCTGGCTGGCTTCACTAGTGTCCTCTCAGCAGCAAGCTGTGATGGTGACACCAGTGTCACTGGGACAGCGCTGGTGGCTGCAGCTGCCTGCTGGGAAGCCAGGACATGAGGGATTCCCACAGGAACCCTGCCAAGGTTCAGGCTGGGTGCTGCACTCTCCTTTTCAAATAGCCAGGGTCTTGTCCAGTTCCTTTTGCTGAGGCAGGATCAAAGTCACTCCAGCCAGCCCTAGTCAATCTGTTAATTGGGACATGCTGAGGCTTCCACCACAACCTAATACTGTGGAAAAACAGAGTGGGAACTGCCTCATCCCTTCACTACCACTCCTCCTTTCCCCAGAACTGGATTGCTGCCCACCCTGTTGCTCATCACTTCCGAAGACTTACAGGACTCACAGAGGCATAAGGGATTTTATGTGCATTTAAGTAACAACACCACATTCTTCCTCTCCATCCTTCCCTTTTCCCCTGTTCCTGTGGATGTTTCCCCATCTCCTCATCATTCAGCTGGTTTTTCCAAAGAAAGGTAGGCTAGAACTGCTCCTGCTCTTATTTACCTTCACAAGAAGATGCTCATGGTTTCAGGCAGCCCTTGTCCTACAAACCTTTTGCTGTCCAAGGAACCTCCCTGGGCTCCTCTTATCCAAAGGAGTATGTGGTATCTGAAGGAAGAACCCATCAACACTCTGGACAAAATCTGACTGAACAAATACAACAGAATCCCAGACTGGTTTGGGTAGGAAGGGACATTAAAGATCATCCTGTTCCTCCTCCTGCCATGGGCAGGGACACCTTCCACCATCCCAGGGTGCTCCAAGTCCTGTCCAACCTGGCCTTGGACACTGACAGGGATTGGGCAGCCACAGCTTCTCTGGACAACCTGTGCCAGGGCCTGCCCACCCTCACAGGAAAGAATTTCTGCCTAACGTCCAACCTGCCCTCCTTCAACTTTAAGCCATTCCCTCTTGTCCTGTCACTCCTGGCCCCTGTGAAAAGTGCAATGAGCATCAAAATTCCCACTGGATTCCATCTCAGTACAGGAGCAGGGGGGTGCTCACCCGTGGAAAAGCTTGAATGCAGTAGATAAGCAGGCTCCTAATGTCAAGTGCTTATCAGAGCCATGTCCTCACCTCTGTTTTTCACTCCCAGAGAGATCCCAATGTATAAGGAAGAAAAGGAACAATGGGGGATGCCCTGTCCCACCCATACAAATTGGAATCAACAGAAATCCCACACCAGCGTCATTGGAAAAGAGGGAGGGAGAGAATGCAGAATGGTGCTGGCATTTCAGGGAGCCCTTTTTAGCTCTGACAGGAAGGTCAGAGCCAACACAGACAACTTCAACACAATGAGGTGCCCAAGCTAAATATAAACCTGTTGAGGGCAAGGCTACAGGAGTTTGTTTTTACAGTGAGCCGACAGACCATCAACATCGTGCCACATCCCTGCTCAAAATAATTCACAGCTTTATCATCACTGACAGCCTTTGTGTTCGAGCAGAGGCAGAGCCCAGGCTTGCACCCACCTGCCAGTCTAAGTCAGTGGAAATGATTAACCAAGAATGAGAAACAGCCAAATCTTTCCATTTTTATGATGCCATTCTAGGAAAATCTATATTGTTCCTCTCCCGTGATGGAATCACCTCATAGGGAGCCTTTATCTGACTTCCTCACACACACACAGACACAGACACTGCCCTTAATGTCACGTAAACACGACAGCACTCAATCCACCAGGCCTTTCCCAATATGCCACTTGGCAAAAACTACCTTTCCTTAAACCAGGCCACAAGTTGAAGTTTTTACACTTTGCTCACAGATATCAAGATTTGGTTGAGTAACTGGTTTTGCCTTACTCAGAAAAAAAAATAAGAAAAGGTGACATTTCGCCAGCAGAGCTATCTCAGTTCTGGTTCTCAGAAGTGCAAAGATTTCTAGAGGAAAGGGAACTCTTGCGGAAGAAAAACCCGAGGTGTTAAAAGCCAGGAAAAGGGAATGTGCAAGAACAAAATTATCAAGTTAGAGATAAAATATGCTTCAGCCCCAATGAAGCTAGAATTCAGGCTGCTATTTTTAAGTACAGCAAAAAGAGAAAACCATGATGCCAAGCCAGCAACACATTTGTTATGTGGTGCCCTGGAGACGCTCGAGCGACTCGCGTGGCTGGTATTTAAGTCGGCATTTCTTGTTAGGCTTATGTTACAGCAGGGAAATCATTTCCTTACTCTCCAGCATGTACTTCTTGGCAATGGGTAGGGACAGCAGGCGGATGTGCCCGACGAGGGAGCCCCAGGCCTGGGCTCTGGAGAGCGGCGCTTCGGGCGGCAGAGGGTTGTAGGGCTGGATCACCAGGTAAACAGTCAGCAACACCAAGCCCAGGGTGAGCAGGCCCTGTGAGGGAAAACAGGCATGGAGTTAATCACACTGCAGGCAGCTGAGGTGTCCTCACACCAGGACACACCTTCTGGTATCAAAGGGCTGTGGCTGTGCACCACTCTTATTTTTGCTGTGTCTCCTCGTTCAGCTGCAATGCTATTTATGTACACAGAGTTGTCACCCAGTTTTATTATTAAGGCTGTCCAAGGATGAAATTAAGCAGCCTTCAAACCCAAGCCACACAAACAACTCTGTTCCTGTATTTTAGCACTGCAAATAATCCAGCATGAGATCAATGAGGATTATCTACAGATAGTTCCTTTTCCTCCCCACCTAATCAAATAAAAGCCTGCACTCCTGCCATGCCTCTTACACAAGGAAAACCCTGTGGCTTTTGCAAACATCCGTCAAGCCTCGAAATCCTTTGGCAGAGTTGGCACCAGCTCCCTCCTCCATACCAGAATCCCAAATAAGCCTTAAAGAGATGACATGACGCATTTCTCCCCCTGGCCAAAGTCAAACTGAATCAACAGCAAAAACAAGAACAGAAGCTGAAAGTTCAAATTTGCAGTTTCCTGTTCTCCTGCCTCATTTTACAGCTTTTTATAGGACATGAGGAAGAGAGCCTGAATTTTTTTCCAAATAAAACCCACTGCAATGGCTTTGTAAAGATGACACTAAAGTATTACAGAATATTATGTCAGTGGGAAGCTTTTCAGCCTTGTAGCAAACATCTGGTCTAGTGGAAGGTGTCCTGCCCATGGCAGGGACTTGGAACTGGATGATCATCAAGGTCTCTTCCAACTCAAACCAGTCTGGGATTGTATGATCTCCAACCTATCTAACAATAGCATTCTTTCACCCACTTTGCAAAACTTTTTACATCTTTTAATTAAGGCTCTGAAAACATTTTTTTACCATCAAGCATGATGATAATAGGTTTATTTCATAGACTAGGAGAATAAAGACATGTAGCAATTTGTGGCAGAGTCAGAAACAGAGCCATGCTCACTTCATTATTCAACCCGGAACTTCAAGAATCTTTTCCTTCCTCATATTTCCACTCAGGATGCCAACACCAAGACTCTTAGTCTGAAAAATCAATCCAAATCTCATTTTTTAATAATTTAAGGGAGAGGAAGGTGTTGACATGGTGAAGTTAGAGCACACATGTGCAATTTCAAATCTTGATCAGCTGTCTCCTGTTCTCAAAGCAGCTCATGGCATGAAGGAGGGAAGCTACACTTCACAGCTTTTTAAATAAAGACCTCACAAAAGTCATCAGGAAGATGCAATGGGAAATAAAAAGCTCAGGTGCAAAGGAGAGCCCTGATCCTCAAATACTGTGTTCATGCACAGAAGTAATCTTACCTTGTAGAGAGCCACTAAGACAGGGTATCGTGGAGGGCCCCTCTGGGGTTCGTTTCTTTCCAAGAGCTGCTTGATGAACTTCTCAATGGCTTTTTCTGACATGCCACACTGGTGGCCAGTCTGCCTCACCAGATCAATGGTCTCGGAGAGCTTGTCATAGATGCTGAGCTCGTTGGCCGAAAGCTCCATGGCCTCTGAGGAGAAATCCCTGTGGAGAGATTGGTGTGATAACAGGAATCAACACCAGTGTGTGCACAGCAATCCCAGGAATGTGGCAGTGCCCGGGAAAGAAGGAAAGCTCCTCTGGAGCAAACCTGCTCCCAGCCAACAGCACAACATTTAGCTGCACTCCTAACAGTCTCTGCTGGTTCAGGATCTCCCGCCGACTCAAAGAAGCCGTGAAATTTCCTGACAAGAGCAGAACCGGCTGAGATTCGCAGCTTATGTAAATGAACAAAGCTTCCCAGAAATCAATGAAACTCCATTTATTCATCTATTCCAAATGAATCCGTCCCATAAAGCGATTGCTCACCAAGTACAAAAGCCGACAATACAAAGCTGATCATCACACGCAGCAGCCCAGCTAAGCCCTCCCGCGCTATAATTTCAGTCGCTTATTTTAACCCAGATTTGTTTTCATTAAATCCCCCATCAGCAATAGGGACAGGACACAGAAACAAGCAGAATGTGTGGGGCAAAGTTCAGCAGTTTACAATTTGTTTAAATTTTCGCAACCTAATGTCCAGGCCAACTGATTATTGTGTAACAGCAATGTGAGAGCAGCTGCTCTTCAGGCAACAAAGCCCCCACCTTCCTCTCCAAGTTTGCCTGCAGGTCAGAGATGCCATAGAACTAAATGTCCCAGCAAGAACTGCACTGTGCTGGGAGACAAAATGGCACTGGACAGCAAATTATTTCTCACCTATAAGAACACACCCTTGAGAGATCAACACTAAGTCGCCAAAAAGGATAAAGTATTCCTCTACCACTCCTGCTCTGCCACAAAGGCCGCTGTGAGAGCAGCTGATGGGTTCAAGAAAAGATGTAAAGAAATTGCTGGACAAGGTAAAAGCTGCCAACCAGAGAATTACATTGTTAAAGAGACATTTTGCCTGGGAAAAACCCTGGCACTGCCTGGGGGAAAGGCAGAATCTGTAAAGTTTTGCTTTGCCTCTTGTTTCTGAGCTGGGTAACAGTAACCTGATCAAACTGGGCCAGCTGGGAGAGAGTTTGGCAATGCTCTGCCCTGAAAGCACAGCCCGAGGACCATCCTGTGAAAACACAAGAAGCACGATGGAAAATCACAGCTGGAAATGCATATCAGGCTCCTGTCCCCATTTTGCTCCACAGTTTCCTGGCCTTAGGAACCAACTCATGAATCCACTTCACCCAGTTCACCACTCTGCTCCACAAATTCTGTCACTGCACTGTGAGAACTGCAACTGTTCACGGGGCTCTGCACACACCTCCCAGCACAGCCTGCCTGGGAAAGCACAGACCTGCTCTGCTCACCTGAGCACACGCTGACAAGCCTGGTGTAACGAGACACCTAACCTTAGATTTGCTCAGCTGTCATTTGTTCTGGCTGCTCCCACAGCACAAATCAGCAATAAATGTATGTATGGAGAGCAAGAGACGAGATAAAGTTCAGATTTGAATTCTGATTCACCTTTAAAGAACTGGCTAACAGCTCTCTCCCTAAACAACAGGCTCGTACAAGCCGCAATTCAAGCAATAGCAATATTAATTTTTCTTTTCATGCAACACTGGGGTGTAGTTTCAAAAAAACCCCACTTTTTACAGGACTATCAGGTTCAGCGATTGCTCCTCTCTCCCCAAGATCAGCTTCCTGCTGTGCCCTTGCACACTTGTTTATGTGGTCACATGGAGAATCAGATCAGGAAAATTATCTGGCTGACAAATAACCCCGATTTGTTTGGTCAGCAGCTGCCTAAGCATTCAACTCCAGCAGTTAATGTCAGATGTTATATTAACATTAGTGTCAGATTTCTAGCTGCAGCCACAGAAACACCAAAAAGGTAAAAATGCCAAATTAAAACCCAACCTTAAGTGTGCAACGAGAACACGCTGCACTACATTGCCAGGTTAATTAGCTCCTGGCACTCTTCTACCGACATTCCTTGCGTTCCATGCAAATATTTGTCCCAGATCTTGCCACCTGAGCAGCCCCATGGGCAACCAAAACAGGTTGGATCAATAATATCTCATATCAAGCTCTCCAAGGCTGGGACTTTTTCTTCTCATCTGTAAAGCACCTGCCATGCACGTGACAATAAAAAGAAGCCATTGCTTTACTAACTCTTTCATTCATGCAATACCCTGATTCATGGAACAAGCAAGAGCCAGCACATCTGCAGGATATTAAATGTCCTTTTTTTCCCCTCTCTGGCTTTTCTGGTTACTCTAGTTGTCTGGACACTGTAACTGGTGTGCTAAGTGGTCTGAAAGATTATCTAGTGTCCTCTGGCTCCCAGGTACCAAAGCTTTCCCCTGTGAAGCTGTCCCCTGCAGAATTCCAGCAGATTCAGCGAAGCTTCTCCTGCTTGCAGGATCTGCCTGGAACCACTTACAACAAACATCCCCACAGAAATGCTGTCAAACACCGTGGTTTCCCCTTTTCCAAACAGCAGAGGAATCCTACTAAGATACAACACTGAGATATATCCCAGCTTCCACCCCTCTACATTTACATTCCACTTGGAGGAAACACCTTGGTAGACAAACCCCTGTAAATCACAGACGCTAAAAACCCAATACAGCTCCTTAACGAATTCAAGAGTAACTCAATCCTCCAGCTAGGAAATGAGGCATTATGCTCCCACATTGTTGGGAGAACAGATGAGGCCTTAAAAAACAAATAACAACCCATTATTTCCCTTCCTATCCCCCACAATACAGCCGACAAAACAATTACAACAGGCTACTGTACCCTCTTTGCCACCACACACACTGAGCAGGGCTCATCCCTTGCAAACCCCTTAGAGAGAGGCCTTTAAACGAGGAACCCATATGTTATTCTGTTTTTTTATGAACTCCACCACCCTGGGAGGAATCAGCAGCTCTCTCCACAGACAGAAACAGTGATGACACTTGGCTTGCAGGGTTTGCACCCAAGCGCCCCGTTCTGCCCACAGACCCCAAGCTGGTTAGTCCAAGGCTTCAGAAGGTAAATATTTAGACAGAAGCGCCGCTGGAGGAGTCTTTAAAAGGGAAAGCTTGCTGGCCTTGCTGGTGAACCCACAATGATGTACATATATGTAGATATAGATATAAAAATACGTTCCCATCTGCTTTAACACCCTTGATGCCGCCTCGCTCGCCCTGCCCGGGGCTCAGCTCCCAGCCTTGCTGAAACCCCTCCGGCGTGACCCACAGCCCCGCGGCCTCGCCCGCCTTCCTCTGAGGGAGCGGAGCCCCAGCCGGGGGTTATTTAAAAAATAAATCAATAAACTGCAGCAGGACGCTCCCGGCCCCCACCCCCGGCTCCGGCCGCCACACGCCGGGGAGTCCTGCAGGCCAAGCCGGCGGTGAGGACAGCGCTCCAGCTCCCCGGGCCCCCCGCGACCCCCGCCCGGCCCGCGGCCTCACCCCGCTCGCGTCCCGCCCGGCGGCTCCTCCCGCTCCGGCTGCGGCCCCGCCCGCCCCGCTCCGCTCCGCTCCGGCTCCGGCACGGCTGCGGCTCCTCCCGCGGCGGGGCGGGCCCGGGCTGCCTTCCGGCTTCCGGCATGGCCCGGACCGAGACCGCCGCACCGCCCGGGATCCCAACGCTCCCCGGAACCCCAACACCCGGCACGGCACGGCCCGGACCGGGACCGCCACACCTCCCGGGGATCCAACGCTCCCCGGGGCCCTCAAACACCCGGCCCGGCCCGGGACTCCGACACCGCCCGGGGACCCCCAACACCGCCTGGGGACTCCCAGTCCTTCCCGGGACCCCCGCACCGCCTGGGAAACCCTAACACCGCCCGGGGCCCTCAACACTGCCCGGCACCCCCCACACCTTCCGGGGCCCTCAGTACTCGGCCCGGCCTCGCCCGAACCGGGACCCCCGACCCCTCCCGGGGACTCCCAGCACTGCCCGGGAGCCTCAGCACTGCCCGGGACCCCCGCACCGTGCAGGGCACTCAACACTCGGCCTGGCCTGGCCTGGCCCCAACACCGCCCGGGACTCCCAGCACCCTGCTTGGCCCGAGGCCTCAACACCCCCAGAACCCCCAAAACCCCCGAAAACGCAGCCCTCCACTGTCCCAAACACCGCTGGGACCTCCCAACGCTGTCCTGGCACTTCCAAACAACCCCTGGGACCCCCCAGTGCCCCAAACATCCATCGGGACCCCCAGTGTCCCAGTGAGAATCCTCGCACACGTTTCAGCCCAGAACATGGAGATCCCCCTTCCCAGCACCCATCTGAGCCCATGAACACCTTGAGAGCACCCCAGCACCTGCCTGACCCCATCATTACACACAGACACCTTACCTGAGGCCATAAACCCCAGCACCCTCCTGCTCCCCCCAAGAAACACCTGAGTCCCCACACCCCCACCAGCACCCTAAGACACCCCACACAGTACCCACATTAACCCTCAGCACCTGCCTGAGCCCACAGCACACTGAAGAACGCCCAGAACCCCCAAAATCTTTCACAGCCACATCCCACAGCATCCATAACACCTCTCTCCACCCCCCAGCCCCCCCTTAGTCCCCAGTATCACCCCACAGACCCTCCAGCACCCCCTGCAAGACCCACAAAGTGCCCCCGTGAACCACACTTACCCCAGCCCCATGGGGGACACGGATGTTCGTTCCAACAGCTCAAGTGACACGCACTGAGCACACAGTTAACACCCCCTAAAAAAATGTGGGAAAGCCCTAAAAACTGTGGGAAAGGCTTTGAGGAGTAAAGGGCTGGAGATGGAGCAGGAGGAGGTCCCTGGAACCACCCCTGGCGTGAAAAGCTTGGGAGAATGCAGGAGCAAGGGGTCTCAGCCTCACCCTACTCTCATACCTGAGCTTCAGTCCTTAATTACAATTAAATGTATTTTCAGTCAGCTCTTGATGGTGGGTGTGATGGGTGCTTTCAGTATCTCTCCAATCCATTTTCACAGAATCCTGGTGTGGTTTGTGTTGGAAGGACCTTAAAGATCATCTCATTCCACTAGACCAGGTCCCTTTAGAGCAACCTTGTTTAAGTTTCAACCTTGTTTAAGTTCTTGGCTTCAACAACTTCCTGCAGCACTGAGTTCTGCAGCTAAATTAAACGTTGCCAGAAAAAGGACTTCCTCCTCTCAGGTTTGGATTTCCTGCCCTGTCAATCCCAGCCCAGGGAGTGGGATTGTCTCCTCATCTGATCCTACTGCCTTTTCAGGGGAATGGGGTGAAATTCTGGGAGACACTTCTGGGCAAGACCCAAATCCCGTGGCTGGGGCACTGAAAGCTGCGGTTGAAGATTTGTTCTGACTTGTCAGAAGCTCATGTGGGTTCTCAGCCTCCAAGGTGGATTCATCCAAGCAGGACAGTGGTAAATGCCCGCTGGCTTTGGGCTGGTGTCCGAGATCTTCCCAGTCTTGGCTTGGCTGAGGCAGCTCCTCTAATTCTTGTGGAGCGCCTTGAGGAATTACAAACAGCTTAAAAGGAAACCACCTGATTTAAAATAAAAATTCTGTGGTCCAAAAAAATATGCATTTCCCTCTTGCTATTAATATCCCAGGCCTTGATCCTCCTCCAAATACTTGTGCAGGCAGTTTAATGGCTTGCAAAGGAGTGATGCCTTTGATCCCAGAGCGGGAATGTTTGCTGGGATGTAAATTATTAAAGGTGAAAGATGTTTTCAAGTGCAACACTCTGCCCATGTTTTCCAATGTGATTTATTGCCTTCCTGGTGTTTGTCCCAGCCTGGCAATGAAAGATTAATTTCCAAGTTTGGTGGGGAGGTTTGGAGTGGAGCAACTCATGCTTTGGGCACAAGCGCCATCGTTTTTCTAGAGATGATTTACAGGGGAATAAGACAGGTATTTATTTCTGCCTGCTGTTCTTTTATTTTTCAGCTCCCACTTTGGGCCCCATTTGAGCTCCCTGGTGCTTCCCTGCAGCAGCAATAGTGCAGTGGAGAGGAATTGCTGCAGCTGCTGCCATCTAATGGGAAAATCCAGCCTCCACGGCCTCAGCTCTTCATTTTGGGATCAAATAAAACCTTTTCCTGCACAATCCTGCTGCCACTCTGCCAAGCAGCACCTTCCAATGCAATCCCAGTGCATTTAGGTGAAGGGAAAAGCTGATCTGATGGGTGGCTTTGCGTGGGGAAGTGTTACAGACCCAGAAAAAGAAGCTTTTTGGGTTGATCAGGTGCTTCTCTTATTATGGATAAAACTTGCAAAGAACTCGTGGATTTATATTATTTTAAAATAAAATAAGAAATAGCCAAGAGAATATTAAGAACAATAAGATAAAGCCATTCTAGATATCCCAGGCACAGCTCTGAGCTGAGCCACTTCAACCCTTCCTGAGGAGCTGCTCCATCACTAAAAATATTGTATAAAGAAGTATGGTGAAGAGGGATGGACAGGGAATGGGAGCACTAAATATATGGCATTGAGAAAATAAGGTGTTTTAATTATGGGCCAAAGGAAAATGAGGCAGGTTGAGGGGAGACACAGGGGATAGAGACTTAGGGTACAGAGGTACTGGAGTGATAAATTGGGGTGTGCAGAGGAAATAAATCATCCCTAAAAGACTCAGAAATTCTGGAGTCACTGCAAAGTTGGACTCTGACTGGTATATATAAAGCTGATATATATGAAATACATATAATTATACATGAAAATATATAGTGTTACTAGAAACCCAACTCCTGTTGTCACTTTATTTTTCTAAAGCACAAACTGGCTGCTATTATGCTTTGCCATTGTGTACATATAAATAATAATGGCAACAAAAAGCAAACCCAACTGGGCAGAATTATTTCCCCAAAATCTGCACATAAGCACAGTCTTTAAATACATCTGTTGAACTGCTGGAAATTTACACAGAACATATGAAAATACTAAAATATAGCACTTGTATTCTGATTTATTTAGTCTGTATGACTTTTTGCAGAAAAAAAATACAGGTCTGTGAAGCTGTAAAAAAAACAAAAACAAAAACAAAAACAAAAAAACCCTTGAAATTGTGATGTGCTCATTTAGATTTTTCAAGCTGGATTTAAAACCAATTCAGTACTTCACAAAGAGCAGAAGGGCAGGATGCAGCAGTTCTTTACTGCCCAGCCTGAGATTTGTCGCAATAGTTCAGAAATCTGCTCTAGGGGCAACAAAATGAAAAAAACTCTTACAAGCATTTTTCTTCTTATTATTCTGGATGTGCTCTTGGGGCTTTTGAATTTATTTTGAGCAAAATATTCAGTAGTTTCCATCAAGCCCCATCACTGCTCCCTGGCAGGATAAACGAGGAAAGGGAAAAATTAGCTTTACCTTTCCTAATTGGAGAGACTTAAGTGCATTTAGGATATATTGAATATCTCATTGTTCCTGATCAAACCCAACCAGATTGCAAAGCCAGAGCAGAAGTCCCCACAGCCCAGAGCACCAGCAGCACTAAACCCCCTTGTTTTATACACTTGGACAGCTCCAGGTTCTCATTTCTTCTATCCCAAGGCTTGGGTTTACTCCCTGCTGTTTCCAGTGTACTTCCAGCATCTCAGACCCTGCAGGGTTCCTTTTCTACCTCTTTCCTTGGCCTGTTTTTGGTCTCTAAAAGAAAGTGGTAAAGTTCCCCAAGAGATATTTTGGAGGGTTGGTGTGCTCTGGGGGACTGGCAGGGGGTTCCCCACAGCAAGTTTTGCTCTCAGCATCCAAGGAAGATCAGGCAAGGAAGACAAGGGGAGCAGAGAAGGTGTCCAAGGGCTGGGTTTGTGCATTTCTGGCTGTTGCTGCAGTTTCAGATCTGTCCATCACCAGCAGCAACCCTTTTTCTTCTGGGGTGCCTTTGGTACCTCTTCTGCTTTATTTTTCAATTCATCTTCACGAACTTTGAGCAGTCTAGGAGAAAAGGAAGCAAATTAGCCAGGTATTTCCCCCATATTTTGTATTGCTGTGCTGTTTGTCTTGCCAAGCCTTGGTACAGGAGGCTCAGCACAGCTGAAAGGAGTCAGGATCCTTCCAGTTCCATGTGATCCATGTGGATGCTGCTAAAAATTCCAGCCTAAATCAAATCACAGGCAGAATTTTTTCAGTCAAGCCAGGGGAAAATCAGCAGCATCCCAAAAAGGATTTTATTAATCTTGCAATGCTGATGGTTCAAAAGACAAGTTAGGACAGTGGTAAGTGCTCATCCCAGCACATGCTGGCCTGAGTTTTCCCTGACATTTGGGCACATGGAGTGACAGTGACATCCCAGTATTTGGAGTTAAGGAAGCAGGGAGGGAGCCCATTAAATTGAAGACAGCTGGAAAAATCCAAGCACATGCCTCACCTGATGAAGCTGACCATGGACTCGAAGACGTTGTGGCCTGAGGCAGCACTGCACTCATAAAACATGAGCTGATGCTCCTGGAAGACACAGACCCCAGATAGAAGTGTGATGTTTTTACACTGGAATAGCTTAATGTGGTAATAAATAACTATGGGACAGTCAGAGTCAAGGAGAGACAGGAGGGAATCAAGGAAACAACTCAATAACTTATTTACTTGAACATGAGGGTGAAATCCAGTTTTTCTGGTTGCTACGACACCAACTTTTAATACCAAGGAAAAGGCTGACACTGCAGACTGAAGAATTTGTGAAGCCCTCTGGTTATGGAAGCAAACACAGAGGGAGACATAACTAGATTTTCCCAACTCTTTTGTGCCTGACAATGACCAGTTTGGGAAAAGAAGCATCTATCCCTCATCTCCATTTGTAAAACTGATCAATGAATTTCGGCCCAAATCCCATAAAGTTTGTAATTAATTCCGTAAAGGTGAGACTCTTCTCATTCTCCTCACCTACTTTTTATTAGCCTTCTCTATTTGAAAAGATTAATCAAAGTTTGATCATTTCAGTGTCTTTAAACCAGGACAGTGCTCAGTGGGTTTATTTTTTTATGATGCTGGGAAGATACTCAACACTTCACAGGAAAGATAAGCAGAGCTGAAAATGTTTTAACTTATAAATCCAGTTCCTTAAACCAATTTACTGGGATGGTGCTGAGGCAAAATTAAAGTGGCAAAGGGAAAGCAAGGCAGGGAAGGGTGAGAAGTGGGTTCAGAGAGCACTTTGCTGACTGCTGATGTATGAGGGTTAAATTAAGGGCTTTCCCCTTTCTTCACATCCTCAGGCTGGTGGTGTCCATCCTCAGCTGTCCCTGCCACCCTTGGGTGGCTGTGCTTCACCACCTACCTTGGCCAAGCATTCCCCCTCCTTCGTGAGCACCTGTCTCTGGGCAGCACAGTCGGTTTTGTTCCCAAGAAGCAGAACAGCAACTCCATCCTCTGCTGCTTCCTGAGTGATAAAGAGGGGAAGAGCAGGAGAGCTTCAAAATCTCCCTTGAATCCCAGCTGACCACACTGTCTACACATACCCTGCATCACCATGACTGACACCCATGGATTTGGGCTGATAACAAAACTTTAGATACTTAAACAAATTCAACAGCATTTAAGAAATCATTTTCCCCCCTTAAATCATCTGCCCATGTCTATTAACAGGGCAGAGCACTGGGTGAGTTACCCTTGTAATAAATTCACTTTGTGCTTGACTTCAGCAACTCTCTGAAGATGCTCTGGCTGGGATTTACAGGCACCGAGCATTTTTAAACACCTAATTTGCTTCAGCATTTTTAATCACTGTCTTTGTGCTCCACTGGAAATGTCTCACAAGAAGTTTTTAATAAGCCTCGAATCACCTCCCATTTCCCAAGACTCAGAGAGGACTATACTTGATCTCAAAGCACTGTCAAATCACTTCCAATATTCTCCATTCCTCTGCACTGGTATTTAATTGTTTAAGAGTTGGTAATTACCCTAACAGTGCTACAAATAAATTATCACGGGAAAAATGTGAAAATTGACTTAATTCCTCCGAGAAAAACTATTTTGTAACCGAAGCAATGCAGAATACCCTTTCCCAAGGGCGTGGCCACTCCCGGCAGTTCCCAGACATCGGACCGCACCCACCTGGATGCAGCTGAGCCAGTAGCGCACGTCGGAGAAGGAGTACTCGGAGGTGATGTCGTACATCAGCACCACCCCGTCCGCCTTCCGGAAGAACTGCTTGGTCATGCTGCGGTACCTGCGGGCAGTTTAGATGGTCACCAGTGTGGTCTGGTCACCAGAGAAGGTTCTGCCTAGGAGTGATGTGAAATCCTAGTGGAAAAGGTGGGAATGCAGGTCTACAAACCAGGCAAACCCCAGATTTGGCTTTTGTCCCAATGGTGGGGGCCATAGGAACAGCCTGAGTGCCAGTTTTATCTTAATTGCTTCCTTTATTATGTTTTATCAGATCACATACTGTACAGAGTCCCTCCTTGAGCAACCTCACCTTTGCTTAGCAATAGAATAATCATTGCCCCTAAACTACCAGGAAAAAGAAAACCCCAGGTTGTGTCCTTAAGCAGCACAGCTCCTCACCTTTCCTGACCAGCTGAGTCCCACAGGCGGAGAGCAAAGCGCTTGTTATCCACAACAAGGTTTTTGATCTGATAATCCAGTCCTGGAAGACACAAAAGGGGTTATTTTGATACTGTAGAGTTCTGCCCTGTGACAGAGGATGGATGGAGAAGGAACACAGTGCAAGCTGGTCTGAGGCTGCAGCTCCAGGGGTTGGTTCCCAAGTGAACCTCTGGATTTTGGGAAGATCTCTAATCTCATGATGAATAAAACCATGTTGGTGAAGAGAGGAGAATGGAGCTGAAAGGCAAAGCAGAGAGGAAAGCGCTGGGCCACTGTCACTGGTGCCCTGGGAAGGGCAAGGAGGAGCAGCATTTCCTGCCCATGAGCATCCAGGCGTGGCGAGTTGGTGGTTCTGCTTGGCCCCTGGGGACAGGTTGTACAACACTCTTGACGTGAGCTGTGGCAGGCATGTGGTCACCACCAGCAGCTTGTGGGGTGGAGGAAAGGGAATTGCAGTGGTGATCCAGGAGAGGGCTTGGAGAGGGGCTGGAGGAGACCTACCCACGGTGGCACTGAGGTGAGGGTTGAAGGTGTCGGCGTGCAGGCGATACAGGAACGACGTTTTGCCCACGTGGGAGTCCCCGACAAACAGCACGTTGTAGAGGTGGTCTGGGTCCTGGGCAGCTTTAGGACAACCCCTTGGGATATCTCCTGCCCCACCTGCAGTCACAGCCCCTGGCTCTGCTGGGCTAGGCTCACCTTCCTGGCTCATTTTCTGACCAAACTCTTGCATCTTCTCTTGTTGACCAACACTGACATCTGTTCTCTGTTCTCCCAAGGGCTGCCTTTGCCCCAGTGAGTTATCTCTGAGGATCATCCCCAGCCGCTCACTCCCAGCACCTTCTGGTTGCACTGTCGTGTGCAGTGCTGATGCTGATGGCACCTCTTGCTTCAGAGGCCCAGCAGGTTCAGCAGCTGCATGCTCTGGTTCCATCACATGTGGTGTCTCCCTGTCCAGCTGTGGGGCCGTTGTGGGAAGCCTCTCCTCATGTCCCTGTGCAGAAACCTGCTCCTGAAGCTCCCCTTGGGCTGCCTGTCCCGGGGCACAGAGCCGCCACACATCTGCAATGAGAACATCTTCTTGCATCATTGTCTCCAGCTTTAGGGTGCTGCTTTGTGGTGGCACCTCAGAGACCGGGGAGGCCAATGCTGGCATAGCATCATCATGGCCCTGGTTTAATCCTAGACCCTGAGGTTTCCCTGCATTCCTCACCCCTGCCTCCAGCCTCTCTCTCTGTGCCACTTCCAGACTGTGAGCTCCATCCAGAGGCTTCCCCTCTGCAGCAGCCCTCTCTCCCTGCAGTGATTCCAGTGCCTGGGTGTCCTCCAGGATCTGCCCCTCAGGACCACTGCATGCTCCCAGTTTTGTTTCCAGACCAGGCCCCTCTGCAGCAGTGACAGGCTCAGGACACAAAGCAGCCTCAGCTGGAGGGACCACATGTGCAGCAGCAGCTCCTTCGCACGGGTCTGCGGTGGGAACTGCTCCCAGATCTGCCTCCAAACCTGGAGTCAGGCTCTGCTGCCCTTCCCACATCCCAGCTACACCTAGAGGCATCAGATCTGCCTCCCTGCTCCCTCCTGAGCCTGATTTAGACTCCTGCTGCTCCAGCTGCGCATCAGCATCAGTGCTCTGGGCCTCCAGTGTGTCCAGGCTTTCAGCCTTCTCCTGTGGTTGTAGTCCTGCCTCAACCCCTTCTCCCTGTCTGTGTCCTGCTCCCTGGGGATCAAGCACAGACTCCTGTGGCAGCGCATGCTCACCCTGTCCTTGTGCCCCATCCTCCTCATCCTCCTCAATCTGAATGGCTGTTCCACCCTCCCCTACCCTCTGAGATCCCAGGCTTTCTCCTGTGGCTGTTTTGAGTTCATTCCCCTCTGTAAGCAGCTGCACATTGGCATCACTGCTCTGGCCCTCCATGGTGTCCAGACTTTCAGCCTCTTCCCACAGTTGCACACCAGCACCAGTCCCCTCTGTCTGCCCAACTCTTGATCCCTGCAGATCAAGCACAGGCTGGTGTGACAGTTCACACTCACCCCGTCCTTGTGCCTCATCCTCCTTCTTGTCCTCCTCCTCCTCCTCAATCTGAACATCTGTTCCAATTTCTCCTCCCCATGGGACACCTGAGCTGAAACTCTCTGACAGCTGCATGTCTTCCTGGGCATCCTCTCCCTCCACTTCCACTAACTCTGCTTTATTAACCTGATCCAGGAGCTGCACCTCTGAATCCACACTCCCTCCCTGCTCTGTCCCTGGGGATCCATCCTCTCCCATGAGCTGCAGATCTGCCTCTGTGCTCCCTCCCGGGGTCAGTCTGAGCTCTTCCTCCTCTGCAATCAGCTGCACGTTGGCACCACTGCTTTGTTCCTCAACAGTGTCCAGGATTTGAGCCTCTTTCCCTGGCTGTAGACCTGCACCAGCCCACTCTCCCTGGCCCAAGGTCACACCTTCAGGATGAGACACTGGCTCAAGTGGCAGCCCATGCTCACCTTGCTCTTGTCCCCCATCCTCCTCCTCCTCCTCTTCCATCTGAAGGGCTATTCCACCCTCCCCTCCCCATGGCACTCCTGAGCTGAGACCTTCACACAGCTGCAGATCAGCCTGGGCATTCTCTCCCTCCACTTCCACTAACTCTGCTTTATTAACCTGATCCAGGGGCTGCACCTCTGAATCCACACTCCCTCCCTGCTCTGTCCCTGGGGATCCAGCCTCACCCACGAGCTGCAGATCTGCCTCTGTGCTCCCTCCCGGGGTCAGTCTGAGCTCTTCCTCCTCTGCAATCAGCTGCACATTGGCATCACTGCTCTGTTCCTCAGTGGTGTTCAGGCTTTCAGCCTCTCCCTGTGCTTGCATGTCTTCTGCAGCCCCCTCTCCCTGCCTGACCCCTGATCCCTGCTGATCAAGCACAGGTTCATGTGACAGCTCACACTCACCCTGTCCTTGTGCCTCATCCTCCTCCTCCTCGAGATGAACATCTGTTCCAATTTCTCCTCCCCATGGCACTCCTGAGCTGAAACTCTCTGACAGCTGCATGTCTTCCTGGGCATCCTCTGCCTCCACTTCCACCAACTCTGCTTTATTAGCCTGATCCAGGGGCTGCACCTCTGAATCCACACTCTCTCCCTGCTCTGTCCTTGGGGATCCAGCCTCATCCACGAGCTGCAGATCTGCCTCTGTGCTCCCTCCTGGAGTCACTCTGAGCTCATTCACCTCTGCAATCAGCTGCACACTGGCACCACTGCTCTGATCTTCCCCTGTATCTAGGATTGCCACCTCGTCCCACAGCTGCACACCTGCATCAGTCTCCCTTCTCTGCCTGATGCTCACTGCAGATGGGTGAGGCACAAGCTCCTGCCCCAGCCCATGCTCACGCTGTTCCCAGTCCCCAGCCCCATCCCTGGGCTGCATAGCTGAACTATCCCCCTCTCCTTGGGGGGTTTCTGGGCTGGCACCCCCACACAGCTGAGTGTCTCTCCAGGAGTCCTCTGTCTCCATTTCCAGTGACTCTACTTCACCCACCTGCTCCAGGGGATGCACATCTGGAGCCACACTCCCTCCCTGCTCTGTGCCCTGGGAGTCAGTCACACTCAGGGGCTGCAGATCTGCCTCTGTGCTTTCTCCTGAGGCTGACTTGAGCTCATCCCTCTCTGTAATCAGCTGCATGTTGGCATCAGTGCTCTGGTCCTCCAGCATGTCCAGACTTTCAGCCTCTTTGCCTGCTTGTAGATCTGCCCCAGTGCCCTCTCCCTGACCGACTCCTGCTCCCTGCAGATCAAGCACAGGTTTGTGTGACAGGTCACACTCACCCTGTCCTTGTGCCCCATCCTGCTCCTCCTTCTCCTTCTCCTCCTCCTCCTCCTCGGGATGAGCATCTGTTCCACATTGCCCTCCCCATGGGCCTCCTGGGCTGAGACCCTCATGGAACATTGTATCTTCCTGGACATCCTCCGCCTTCATTTCCAAAACCTCTGTTTTATCCACCTGATCCAAGGAATGCACATCTGGAGCCACACTCCCTCCCTGCTCTGTCCTTGGGGAGTCTGTCCCACCCAAGGGCTGCAGATCTGCCTCTGTGCTCCCCCCTGGAGTCACTCTGAGCTCTTCCTCCTCTGCAATCAGCTGCACATTGGCACCACTGCTCTGTTCCTCAATGGTGTTCAGGCTTTCAGCCTCTCCCTGTGCTTGCATGTCTTCTGCAGCCCCCTCTCCCTGCCTGACCCCTGATCCCTGCTGATCAAGCACAGGTTCATGTGACAGCTCACACTCACCCTGTCCCTGTGCCCCATTCTCCTCCTCCTCAATCTGAACTTCTGTTCCAATTTCTCCTCCCCATGGCACTCCTGAGCTGAGACTCTCCGACATCTGCATGTCTTCCTGGGCATCCTCTGCCTCCACTTCCACTAATTCTGCTTTATTAACCTGATCCAGGGGCTGCACCTCTGAATCTACACTCCCTTGCTGCTCTGTCCCTGGGGATCCGTCCTCTCCCATGAGCTGCAGATCTGCCTCTGTGCTCCCTCCTGGGGTCACTCTGAGCTCACCCCCCTCTGCAATCAGCTGCACGTTGGCACCACTGCTCTGTTCCTCAACAGTGTCCAGGATTTGAGCCTCTTTCCCTGGCTGTAGACCTGCACCAGCCCACTCTCCCTGGCCCAAGGTCACACCTTCAGGATGAGACACTGGCTCAAGTGGCAGCCCATGCTCACCTTGCTCTTGTCCCCCATCCTCCTCCTCCTCTTCCATCTGAAGGGCTATTCCACCCTCCCCTCCCCATGGCACTCCTGAGCTGAGACCTTCACACAGCTGCAGATCAGCCTGGGCATTCTCTCCCTCCACTTCCACTAACTCTGCTTTATTGACCTGATCCAGGGGCTGCACCTCTGAATCCACACTCCCTCCCTGCTCTGTCTCTGGGGATCCAGCCTCTCCTACGAGCTGCAGATCTGCCTCTGTACTCCCTCCTGAAGTCACTCTGAGATCTTCCTCCTCTGCAATCAACTGCACATTGCTGCTCTGTTCAACAGTGTCCAGGTTTTCAGCCTTTTCCTGTAGTTGTAAACCTTCACCAACCCCCTCTCTGTGGCCCAAGGTCACTCCATTGGGATGAGGAACTGGCTTGAGTAGTAGCCCACGCTCACCTTGCTCCTGTGCACTATCCTCTTCCTCATCCTCTTGGAGCTGAATGTGTCTTCCACTCTTCCCTCCCTGGGGTGTTCCTGGGCTGAGCTCCCCACACAGCTGCAGATCTGCCTCCACCAGTTCCAGTGCCTGAGACTTAACTGGGAGCAGCCCACACAAGTCTGGGCTGCCCACAGGTGCTTCTGCTGGGGAAGGACCTTCACTGTGCACTGCAGCAGCCCCCATTTCTTCTCCCAGCCCCAACTCTGCTTTATCCTCCTTTTCCAGCTGCACACCTGGATCCACACCCCCTCCGTGCTGTGTCCCTGGGGATCCAGCCTCACTCGAGACCTGCAGATCTGCCTCCACCTCTGCCATCTTGGTGTCACTGCTCTGGGCCTCCAGCAGCTCCACATCAGTTCCCACTCCTCCTTCCTGCCCGAGGGTGGGTGGCACAGCTGCTGCCAGCAGCTCTTGAGCACCCGAGCTCCCTGCCCGCCCTGCACCTCCCCTTGAACACTCACCCTGCAGCTGCTGCTCTGCCTCCCTGGGCTCTGCTTCCTCCACCTCCTCTTCCTCGCCCCCGGCTCTGCTGCTCCCTGCATGCTCAGCTGGGGCTGGCAGCACTTCCAGCACTTTGGAGTTTGCAGTCTGTCCCCGGGGCTGCACCTCTGCACTGGCACACTCCTCCTGCAGCACCCCCGGGCCTGGAGCCACTGTCACCTCGGGGACACCATCCCCACGGGCTGCTTCCACTTGTGCCTCACCCCACGATGGTGGCTCTGGCTGCAAGTGCTCTCCCAGCTCAGTTTGCAGTTTCTCAGGGAGCCCTGATGATGGCTCAGCCCATTCCTGCAGTGCCGTGTCTGGGCCCTGCGCACATTCCCCTGGAATTCCAGCTGCCTGGAGCTCTTCCATGGCAAGGCACTGTCCCACTGCCACACCTTCCTGCCCAGTCTCAGGCGGCCCCAGACCTGCTTCCAAATTTTCTCCCTGGTTGATCTCCACTTCCTCAGCTTCTCCCAGGAGCTGTGGTTTTTCCCAACCTGTTTTTTCCTGCACCCACCCTGCTCCCTCCACCTCCATCAGCACCTGCTCTCCTGCCTCCGTGCTCTCTCCCAGATGCATAGCCACATTTAGCACCATCTCCTCCACACCAGCACCCTTTCCCTGCAGGAATAACATCCTCTGTGCCTCCTCTGGGCTCTGTCCCTGCTCTGGGCTCTGTCCCTGCTCTGCTCCTGGCTCCTGAGCCGTGTGCTGCCCAGCTCCAGTGGACGCACCAGCCTGTGTCACATCCGGAAGCTCAGCTGTGGCTTCTCCCTCTTGCAGGTCTCCTTCAAGCAGCTCATGATGGACGTGGCCAGGGAGGGTCTCCTGCAGGACCTCAGGGGTTGTTCCATGGGCTGTGGCTGCCTCTGGCCCCGTTTGGGGCTCAGCATCATCCCGGGGGTGGCAGGGGGTATCTGTTGGGGCAGGGAGAGCACCTGGTGCCTGTGCCTGCAGATGTTTGGTCAGAGCTGCTATTGCATCATTCATCTCTCTTAGCAAAGAGCTTTGGTCACAGAAACGTTCCTCTTTCAGAGATTCTGGGAAGGGGTCCTCTTCTGCAGAGCTTGCTTTCTGTGGGGCTCCTGAAAGGCTGATTTCTGCTGGCAGCATTTCCCAAACCCTGGAAAGGGCAGAAAATGGGGGCAATGAACCAGCTTCCAGGTCAGGCTCCAGCTCCCTGCCATCCCTGGTCAGTCCCAGAGGGTCTCTGATCTACAGCCTCACCCCATTCCTCTCGGAACTTGATTTTATTTCCCCTCTGGGTGCACTTGGGGTTCACACAGGCAGCAATGGGGGCAGGGAAAAGGGGGATAGATGTGCAGAGAGCCAGACCTGGGGCTGTATCCTGGCCTCTTCCCAGTACCCTTATTGGCATTATCAGACATGAAAAGACAACTCTCAGCCAGGTACAGCAAGTTCCTGAGCCAAGGGAGGGATAAGCTGGGATAAGAGATGGGATCTCCAGGGTGAGAGATGAGTGGGTGGGAGAGGAGTGTTAAAAGGACAGAAAATCATGGTTTGCCTGGGGGGGGGTGGAGGGAGGGCCTGAGCTCAGCCCCGTCTCACAGACCCTGGGGCACACAGGGGAGCAGCAGGAGCCCTTACACTTGGTGGGTGCTCTTGGCTTTGCTCTCTCTGCTCTGCGATCCCAGCCTGATCCGCATCTCGGAGCGAAACTTCTCACTCTTCCCCGGACTCAGCTGCAGGAAACAGTGGGAAGAGGAGAGAGAAAAACTCTCAGTGAGGGAGCATATCCACCTGAAATGATGCAGAGTTCTGTGGCAGGTATCCAGCTGTGCCCACCCAAAATCTTGGGGAACCAGAACTAAGGTGTTGCAACTCCCTCCCTTCCCAAACATCTGTGCTGACCCAGTTTGAGATGGTTTTTAGGGGAGGCAGTGCTGCAGGAGCATCCTGTGCTCTCAGGCTCCCCAGCAGTCCCAGACAGAACAGCACAAGGCCCTGGAGTGTGGACAGCCTGTCCTGTCCCCACACACCCAGCTGAAGTACCTGTGGGGACGTTGGCACCTCGATGGGGAGCTCTGCCACCACTCTGTCCCTGCAAACACAGAGCACAAGGATCAAAACACAACTGCATCCTCCTCCCCACATCTACTCCTGCCCCAGGGTGGTCCTCAGCCCCCAGGGCAGTGATAGAGCAGGACAGCAACACCCACACCCCTTGCATCAGTCCCTCTGAGCCCTCCTGGGTGAAGGACACCCCACCTCTCTGGCACTGCCCTGCAGGGACATGTCCAGTGCACGGTGCTGATATCCTGCCTTTTCTCTGGTGCTTTGCACCCCAAGCCACAATCAACCTGCACTGTGGAGAGCACTGCAGCACTGTGATAGCCAGGGCCCATCCAGCTCATTCCCCACCCAGGAGGGAATTACATCTATGTGGATACATGAGTGACCCGGGGTCACTCGGCTACTCACCTGGGCTCCCCCTGCTGCTCCCAAGCCACTGTAGCCCTCATTGTCCTCAGGCGGCCCTGGGTGTGCTGCAGCTGCTGGTGCAGGTGCTGCAGGTGATCCTGCAGTGCCTGATTGCTCTCCTGCAGCTGCTGGTTTTCCGTGCTGGTGACTTGCTGGGAGCTGTGGAGGCTGCGGCAGTGCCGCTCCAGCTGGGGGATAACAGCCAGGACACTCTCAGCCCACCAAAATCCCCATGCATGGGAATTAATAACATCTCCTCCAGATCAGGGGGTGAATTACCCCTCCCTGGGGATGGTGGGTAGGAAACTCAACTCGTGTCCTCTGGGGGTGGATGGGAGTGTGGGGATGGGGGTGGCAAAGGTGGTGTTGAGGGTCCTGTGTGACAGCCTGCAGCAGGGCTGGCAGGGACACACCAGGATCAGCTGTGTAACCCCGTGGGGTTGTTACAGCACAGCCCAGAGATCCCCTAACACACACAGGGGGGTTTTTGGGGTCAGCCCACCTCCATCTGTGCCGAGACCAAGCGCTGCACCTCCCTCTCGCTGGCATCCAGCACTCGCTGCAGCTCCTCGCCCTGCTGGTGGCTCCTGGCCACGCTCTGGGTGGCACAAGGACATTGGCACCCTGTCATCCTTCAGGAGCTGCCGAGGGGGTTTGGGGTGCTGGATCCCCCCTGGCATGGGCAGCAGGGGGAGAGGAGCAGACAGTGACCCACCTGCTGCTGCAGCCGCAGCTGTTCCTGCTGGATCTGCTGCTCCAGCACCTCACAGAGCTGCTGCACATCCTTGTCGTGCTCAGCCACCCGCCTGTGGGGACAGCAGGGCAGGAGGGTGTCAGACCAGGGAATGCAGGCCTTGGGACCCCACAGTGCCCACGGGAGCCGCAGGCTGGGCTGGGTTTGCCTGCAGGGGTCACCAGCAGGGATGTGTCCGGCAGTCCGAGCCCAGCCCTTTTGCCATCCCATCCATGACTGTAGAGGGAGCCCGACCCCAAACATCGGCAAAACCTCTGCTCCAGCCACTGGTGGAGATGCTGGAAGCACCCGGGTTTCTCCCCACGGCTGGGATGGCCTTCCAGGGCCCCAGCCCTGTCCCCATCCTCCCTGTGCCATCCCTGTGCTCTATCCTAGGGTGACTCACTTGTTCAGAGTCAGCTCCAAAGCCTCCTTCTTGCTCCTGGCATCTTGGATGCGATGCCTCATCTTGGCCAGGAAGCCCTCCAGGTTGTCCAGGAGCTGGGGCTCATCCTGCCGGAGCTTCACCCAGAGCTGCCAGATCTCCTGCCTGCAGGGAGAGAGGTGTGTGGGGTGAGCATCCCCAGAATCCCCAAAGCCAGGCCAGCTGAGTCCTTTCACTCACACATTTTGAGTGTGTGAGGACAGATGAGCACTGGGGTCATTCTGACCCTGTTCCCTGCTCCTGTGCTTGGGCCAAAGGCACCTCCAGACATTTCTGGGCTCCCTGGCTGCCTGGGGATCTCCAAGCCTTTCCCTCTCCATCCATCCTTCAGGATCCCTTGGGTGCCAAGCAGGGCACTTACTCCTCAGAGATGTTGTCTGTGCCCAGCTGCTCCATGAAGGCTGCAAAGTGTCTGCGCTCCTCGCTGTCCACGCCTTCCAGCGCCGGGCTGGGGATGACCAGCCGGACCCTCCGCGATGCTGTTTTCCGACGCCGGTGCTCCCTGGCAGCTTTTTGGGAGCTCAGGAACTGCCCTGCTGATAGATATCCCAAATCCTCAGGGCCCAGCTGGAGCAACAGCAAAGCCCAAACCCCAACACTTCCCCCTCCGTGGCTTAACAAAGCACTTTGGCACAACAGGACCTCACACCAGGTGAGCCACGGGCTGAGTCCTGGCCATGGGGATTATTTATCCTGTGCCCCACAGCAAGGGCAGCATTTCACACCCCCAGGAGAGCACTGGGACACCCAGGATGAGCCCAGGCTGCACTTACGGAGTCCAGCTGTGAACTCCTCAGTGCCCACCCGCCCGGTGCCAGCGGCATCCAGCCCATGGAACACGAGCTCCAGCTCCTCCGTGCTGCACGGGAAACCTTCCTCCTGCAGTTTCTAGAACCAAAGCAAATCAGGGTAAAAAACCCACCCATCACACCTTCTCCAGCCACCCCAGCAGTGCTAGGAGAGAGCCCCATCCTCACCTGTATGTCCTGCCAGGTGACAAATCCCGCCTGCTCCATGTCCCTGCTGCTGAGGAAGTGCTGCACCCTTTGCACTACTTCAGATGCCCAGGGTGGCTCATCTCCAGGGCCAGGCGCTGGTGCTGAGGCCTCCCTGGAGCTTTCCTGCAGCTGCTTGCGCCGGCTGGAGCCCAAGCGCCGACCCTTGGTGGCCGCACGGCGCTCGGACATGGCTGGTTGGGGACACCCACTGGGGACACCAGTGGGTGCTGAGCCTCGGCTGGCCCTGTCCTCACTGGGGACCTTTTCTCCAGCCTGGTGGGAGACAGCAGAGAGGGACCACGTTGGGAATTCATTTTGCTGCTGTCAGGGGCCAAAGCCTGACTGCTGAGAAGGGCTTGGCAACAGGAAGGGAAGCAAAACCCTTATTTCCGATTGCACGACGCAAACAGAGCTGGATCTGCACCAGCCATGCCAGGGGCTCCCAGCCCAGCTCCCATCTGGCCAGCTTCTCCTGCCACCACCCAAACATCCATCCCAAATCTCCCATGCTCTTCCCCCACCATGGAGGATGCACAGGCTCACTCAGGAGGCGACACAGCCGGGAGGTGACACCAGCAGAGGACCAGCCAAGGCGATGCTGGAGGTCTGAGCAAGACGTGCTGGTTCCACCTGCCTTCTCAGAGTTCGGCAGCAGCTTTTCAAATTCCTCCCCCAGTTTTCACAGCCGTGAGTCACCTCCGGGGAGAGGGCGTGCGGCTCTGGGACGTTTCCATTTCTCTGCTGCTCACCCAGGTCGTGGGGCCTGGGCTGGGGACCCCCAGCGCCCTCTCCCCAGCCTAGGTGGGTGGCTGTGTCACCAGCAGTCACCGTGCTGTCCCCGAGAGGGGTTGTTCTCTGTGTGAAAAAGCTGAAACAGCAAGGGAAGGAAACCACAGCCGTGGGGAGAGGTGACGCAGAGCTGGGGCTGTGCTCGATCTGCCTGAGCCCAGCTCTCCTCTCCCAGCCTGGGGAGACCCCCAGCTCCCCCAGCCCTCTGCCCCCTTCCTTTTGCAGTGAGAAACAGTGATTCTGCTGAATCCCACTGGGCATAGGAAATGTGGGAACAGCCCCAAAACCACCCCCAATGCCTTAAAGCAAGAGGGTCTCATGCAGTTGCTGGAGTCGCACAGGACCAGGAACACCTTTCTGGGGGTCCCAGCCTCTAGGACAGCACAAGTGGGAGCTCAGGGGGGCAGGGGGGTTGTTTAAGGCATGGGGAAGGCCCTGGTTCCCTGTCCCAGCCCCAGGGCAGGTGAGTTGAGCCCACAGCACGAGGGAGGCAGGGGACAAGCAGGGGGCTGGGATGGGAATTGTGCTCCCCCAGCCAAGCAAGGCCCCCATGGCATCACGCAGTGCCCTACCTCCCTCCACAGCACCCTGCGCTGCTCCCAGCCATCAGAAAAGGGCCCTCAGCCATAGTTCCCCACAGGCCGCGAGAAAAAGCCCCCTTGGATCACCAACAGCAGGAAAAAACCCTTATTTCCCTCACTTTTCTGTTTCTTCAGGTGATGCCCAAGCTATCCCTGGAGCAGCAGGACTCACTTACCCTTCCCGTGTGCCAAGGAGGATGCTCGGTGTGGGCACAGGAGAGGTGCCCAGCTCAGGGGGATGCTGGTCTCACCCCGAGGGTGCTGGAGCCACCCCAAGCCCTGGCTGTCATCTCTCTTACTCAAGGCACTTTCCGTTTTCGGGTGACACTCAACTGCCGGTGCTCACACACTTCCTGTTTGCTGCCTTGCGACTGGGGTGTGGGAAGGACTCACCAGAGTGTCATTGTGCCCCCAAAATCCCCAGATCCCAAGCCAGTGCCATTGGGAAGGGCAGAAAAGTCCCCATCCTTTCCTTGTCTGCGATGGTCCAGGGCTGGGAGGTGCTGAGGCCAGGCTGGGTGGGAGCAGCAAAACACAACCTGGGAGGTTTCCATCCATTCCTCAGCTGCTGGGAGCCATCATCGTCCCAAAGCTGGGGGGACACAGTCCTGGGTCTGGCACAGCAGACCCTGGCTCTCCCCAGAGCCCACAAACAGGGACAAGGGAGGTTCACTGATCTATTTCTCATTTCTATTTCTCATTTCCTTCATTGCCACTGCTCCTGGCAAACAGGAGGTGACAGCAGAGGGGAGCTCCTGGCAGCAGCCAGGGGGGTTTGGAAGGACTGACGTAAGGGGAAAGATTACAGGGGCTAAATGTGTAGGGTTTGACTCAGCAGCAGCTCAAAGGCTGTGACTGTGTGTCAAGGGACATGGGCTGCAGGGGTGTCACCCCGCGCTCTGGGGACAAGCAGATGCTTTCAGGATCCTCACACAGCTGTTCATCACCATCAACTTTATTTTCATCTGGATCCTCTGCAAATCAGGTCATTTCTCACATCAACCAGAACTTGCTCAGTCCTCTGAGGAAGCAGCTGGTGGTAGAGACATCCCTGACTCGCAGGGGGTCTCAGTCCCACCCAAGAGATGCCACATTTCCCCCAGCAGTGCCACCACATGCTCTCTGTCCCCACCTCATGGCATGGGTCACCATGTGGGTCTGGGCACCCAGCAGCCCTTTCAAGGGGGATGGAAGGCCACCAGCTTGCCCGTGGCTAGTGGCCACTTGTACCTCGGGACAGTGTGCTGAGGGTCAGGAGGAACACAGGAGGGAAAGGGGAATGCTGGGGGCAGCAGAGGAGCCACCTTCACACAGGGGTCCTGCAGGGACATCCCACACAGGTGGCAGTGCCTTCTGCTGGGGACATGGTGGCAGCACCAGACCACTGTCCCCAGGGGATGGGGACAAGCACAGGGGGTGTGGTGAGGTTTTATCTCTCTCAGCCCTCCCAAAGGCAGATCCCAGCTCAGG
Organism: Entomyzon cyanotis; assembly: GCA_024500445.1. Taxonomy (NCBI): domain Eukaryota; kingdom Metazoa; phylum Chordata; class Aves; order Passeriformes; family Meliphagidae; genus Entomyzon; species Entomyzon cyanotis. The sequence continues at coordinate 2,181,239 of JAKEPQ010000908.1, read as the reverse complement.
GCCGCACCCCCAGAGGGAACCCCAGCCCCCAGAACTCCCTCCTCCCCCCAGCCAAACCTTTTATCCACATTATCCACATTAACCCAGAATTCCCTTCCACAAGTGTTTATTCTGAATTAACACTTACAGACAAACAGGTATTTCCCCTTTCCCCACATATACTTAATAGCATTATTTTAAATATAAATAAACATTTAGTGCTGGGAGCTTGGCAGCTTCATCGACAGCAAAGTGCATCGTGGTGCAAGGTGGGAGGTCAGCCCTGTCCCTTTTCTTCCTGGGACCATCTTGCACCAATTTCCAGAGTCCAAATCTGGCAGAGCAGGAGATGAACCACATGAAAGTGCCGAGACCTGACAGTGTCAAGTCCCTCAGGAGCAGGGACTTCATCCTTCAGTGCTGGAACTGAGCAGCCTCTGCTCCAGGCCATCCCTTGGTCCCAGAGCAGAGCCAGGTGAGGCTCCTCTCCCTGCCAGCCCCAAAGGAGAAAAAGTCCAGGAAAACAAGCTACAATTCCTTATTTCAGCATCATCCCTGCTGATGAGCAGGAGTTATTCCTCGAGGAGCCCAACAGGGGCAGAGCAGGGGCTCCCCAGCCTGCTGTCAGTGTTGAGGGAGGCAGGAATGTGGGGACAAGCAGCACCACTCAAGCCAACAACACCGCAGGAAAGTGGGATTTGGGGGCAGTGGAGTGCAGGGGATCCCAAAGCCTCCCAGGCAGTGCTGGTCCCCCCATGGCTGGTCCCCCCCAGCGAGTCACCCCAAGGCAGGGCTGTCCAGGGAACAACTTCCTCTTGTGGGAAGGAGCAGCTTCCACGTCACTCTGCTTCCACCCATGACAAGTGCTCAGGTCCATCCTGCTGGGACAGAGGGTCACCCCCAAGTACCAGCAGCCGGGGTGTCCTCAGGGCTGGGGTGTCCCAGAGCTCTACAACCCACACCCGTGACTTTTCTTAAAGTTATCTGGTGCCACCAGGTGGTTGGGACACAAGTGTCCCCCAGGGCCAGCCCTCAGGCAGGGGACAGCAGGATGGCACAAGGACGATGCTCATCTCAGTCCTCCTCCAGCCCCAGCACAGGGCTCCTCCTCGACATTGCACACAGTGAAGGTCCTTCAGGACCCCAGAGCTACTCATAAATAGGGAACTACAGACTCTACATTGCTTCGTACAGATCAGCTTACAGAGCACAGGGCAGGGCAGCCATGGCCACCCTGGTGTCAGCAGCTGCCCCAGCGAGTCACGGCCTGGGCTGGGCAGGGACGATTCTCCGCTTGGCACTGTAGAAGTCTGGAGGGAAGAAGGAGAGGAAAGGGTTGGAAAGTGTCTCCAGCCTGCTGGGGGCAAAGGGGCAGGGGAGAGGGAGGTGTCCCCAGGGAGGCACTCCAAAATCAGCCCAGGTGGGCTCCACCCTGCAGCCCCAGCCCAAAGCTGCTGCAGGGCAGAGCTGTAGGTCTGCAGCATCTCTTCTATTTGCCTCACCTGCATTTCCACTCCAGGCTATGACCTTGGAGGACAGAAATTTCTTAGGAAGAATTTTTTTAACTATGAGGGTGGTGAGACACTGGCACGGGCTGCCCAGGGAGGTTGTGGATAGCCCAACCTGGAAGGGTTCAAAGCCAGGTTGGATGAAGGCTTTGAGCAGCCTGGGATAGTGGGAGGTGTCCCTGCCCAGATGATCTTTAAGGTCCATTCCAGCCCTTAACATTCTGTGACTCTATGGCTGGATCAGGCCATTGGAACTGAATGTGATGAATTTAGGGGCATCTTCAGCTACAAAACCCAGCAGCCTGATTTATGTCAGCCTCCTGCACAACCCCCAGCAGCAAAAAGGCACCTGCTTGGTGGCCTTTTCCCCTTGGAAGATGGGCTCTGCTTTCCTAGGGAGATTCACAGAGGGTGCTTCCCTCCCCAAGCACAAGAGCCAGGCAGGGCTCTGGCACCCAAGTCCCCTCCATCTGTCCCTGCCATGACATCAGTGCCACCAAGCCCCCAGGGAGTGACACCAACCCCAGCTCTCACCTTTGATCGTGGTCTGCCCACGTTTCAAGCTCTGTGGGGAGCCAGCCTTGCAAACCCTCGAGCTCTGCTGGGACTCCTCAGGGCAAATCCTGCTGTCAGAGTCCTTGGGGGGAGCCCTGGGGGCCGAGGAGCTGTCACTGCTGGTGACAGCCCCGACCAGGCTGTGAACCTCCTGGGGTGGTGGCTCAGGCACCAGGATCCTCTCCCACTTGAAGGGCCCTTCCAGGGGAGTCTCCGTCTCAAAGTCGAAGTTCCAGCGCTGCTGAGCTTCTTCCAGCTGCTGTCTTATCTCGTGCTCAAAGTAATTCTGCAGCTGCTCGTGGTCCACGGGGCCAAAGAGGTTCCTGCACAGCTTGCTGCTGCATGGCATCTGCTCAGCCCTGCTCTGGGACAGTGGCATCGTGGTGGCTGTGGGGAAACAGAATGAGTTAGGTGGTTGGGATGACAGGAGCAAGCACAGGGAGTGCTGGCTAGCAGAGCAAAGCTCATGGTAGCCAAGGTGGGACAAGCTGGGCTGGGCTCTGCAGCAAGGGGACTGACACATCTGGGTTCTGACTTTTGGGGTTTTAACAGAGCATGGCTGAGGCAGACACAGCAGGAGGATGGGGAAGGTGCAGATGTCATTCCTGCATTCCCTATTCCCACATTCCCTATTCCTCCTCCAGCAGGCAAAGCCCTGCCAGGTCAGACCATCCAGCACCTCCCTGCTGCCACAGGCTCCATCCACAGCCCCTCATTCCTACTTCCATGCAGGCAAAGGCAAGTTGGCACAAGGGCAGGTGAAGCAACAGGATGTTTTTCTGCCCAGTTTCTTCATCTCAAGAGCCCAAACCCCATGGTAAGGAAACCTTCAAGCAACTGCAAGAACATGCCACAAGCTTGACCACTTTGCTAACCACCCTCCCTATCTGCAAGGAGTTGTTGGGTAACCAGAGACAAGACCTTGTTTGTTTTTTTTCAAATCGGTGCCAAAAGCCTTGACCTTCCCAGGGAGTGGCAAAGCTTTTCCATCAGAACAATCCTTCCCCCTAACACATGTGGGGATAATGGATCCCTCACTGCACCCACGGTTATGAGGAACCTCGACATGGAATCAGAATTGTTAAGGCTGGAAAACACCTCCAAGATTGAGTTCAGCTGGTAAGAGTCAGCACTGCACTGGGATTTGAGTTTTCAGAGCTAAGCCTTGCCCCTGCTGGGACAGCCACACTCATTAAATCAGCTTAGAAGAGGAAGATCCACAGCTCCCATTGCCCACCCAATCTGGGACACCCAGAGCCAGGCCACAAATGATCCCCCCCATCCCCAAACTTCCCCAAGAAGTGTGTTCTCAGCCTCCTGCAGGGAGGATTTCCCCAAATTCAGCACCTGCAGCCCCTCTGGACTGCCTGTGCCCCATTGTCTTCCCCAGATTCCACCCATAGAAGCATTCAAGAAACGACTGGCTGTGGCACTCCATGCTCTGGCCTAGTTGATAAGGTGAGGATCAGTCAGTGGTTGGGGATCTTGCAGGTCTTTTCCAACCTTAACCATTTGATGATCCTATTACCAGGCACAGCACCAGCACGGTGTGCCAGGGGGCAGCTGGACAGTCCCCAGCTCAGGGGCTGGGGAGGCCACACTCCGTCCCTGGAGCCACCCTGTGCTCAGACTCAGCATCCCCGAGTAAAAATAGCAATCCAGCTTCCTATCTCCGGGCAGTGTGAGCACGCAAACAGAGTGACCTCACTGCCAGGCAAGTCCCAGCATGTCCAGGCAAGCCCGGGCAGGTAGCGGGAGAGGGACAAGTTCTGACAGCCCGGCCAGACCCCGCCAGCCCTCCCCGCCAGCGTCACATGCCGATGTCCCCGTCCTCAGCTCACCGGCGCGACTCAGGTGCCACCCGGGAGCCTCCAGATAACACCCTCGCCCTGACTCATGGCTGCAGATTGCCAAAGCCACCACAGAGGGAGGGACCAGGCCGGGTCATCGTCCCCTCCCTTAGGGCTGGCGCCGCTTGCAGCGACCTCTGCCCAGCCAGAGTTTCGAGGCTCCCGGCAGTCGGGCGGGAACCCCAAGATTCGGGCGAGGCAGCGGCAGGTGCACAGCCCCACTAAAACCTCTCCCAGCCGAGCTGGGTGATGAGGGCACCGCTGGGGTGACACCCGTCTGGGCTCCACAGACACCTGCGGCACCCAGGACCAGTCACACCAGTTTGGGGAAGGCTGGGCGAGCAGGCAGGGCTGGGGGCACGCAGACCCGCGAGTGGCTGAAGCCGCGGATCCCGCGCAGAGAACGCCCCGCTCATGACACCATGTGCCGGGGGGGGCTGGCACGGGGGTGGCACGGGGGTGGCACGTCCGCGGCCAGCCCCGCAGGATGCTCGGCGGCGGGAGCGCACGGGAGCGCGCCGCACCGCACCCTGCGCACCGCACCGCACCCTGCGCGGAATCCGCCGCCACCGGGGGGCGAGCGCGGCCCAGCCCAGGGCTCCGCGCCCCCTCGGGGGGCACCGGGGCTCCCGGGGGGCTCCCCACCGCCACCCCCGGCACTGTCATCCCCGGCACTGCCACCCCCGGCACCGGGCGCGCCCCGCTCCCTCCCCGCGCTGCGGACACGGCCCCGGGTACAGCCGCCCCCGCCACGGCGCTTCCCTCGCTCCAGGCAACGGCGCTTCCCGGGGACAGAGGCGCTTTCTAGGGACACCGCGCTTCCCGGGGACAGCGTTGCTCGCCCTCCCTCCGTGGCCAGCGAAGGCGCGGAGCCGCCCGGAGCAGCCGCGGCCCGGCCCGCCCCCACCCGCACTCACCACCGTCTCCCCGCATCTGCCGGTGCGCGGAGCTTCCCCGCCTTTTTAAGGAGGGCTGGGCGGGGCCAGGCGCCGGTCGCGGCGTCGCCCGGGATTTCCCTCCGGCTCCGCCCCGGACCGGCCCCACAGCAGCGGCGGCGGGCCTGTTTGTGCCCCCCTACCCCTCGGCCATCCGTGTTCCCGGTGCTGTGTGTGCCCCCGCTCCTTCCTCTCCCATCCCGGATCCCGGTCCCGGCAATGTGCGCGGTGCCAGAGGCGAGCAGGCGTGCCGAGACCGTGGGCATCGAGACCTCCTTCCTCGGGGAGAGCGGGGACTTGTGCCAGGGGCTACAGGGACCCCTGTTGGGAGATACAGGGACCCCCTTCCTTGGGGGTGCAGGGACACTCCTCCGTTAGGAGATGTAGGGACCCCCCCATCAGGGCATATGGGGAACCCCTTCCTAGGGGCATGCAGGGACCTGGCATAAGGGACCACCGGGAAACATCAGCCAGGAGATATAGGACCCTTCTTCCTGGGAGGTGCAGGGACCTCCCTCATCAGGGAATACAGGGATCCCCCTGTTAGGTGATACAGGGATCCCCTTCTTTGGGGGTGCAGGGACACTCCCCATGAGGGACGCAGGGAGCTCCTCGTTAGAAGCTACAGGGATCCCCCAGCAATGGATTTGGGGTGCCCCATTGCAGCCAGGAGATGCAGGAGTTCAGCCGGCTGCAGGGGGGTCCTGTCCCACCCACCGGGCCACTGTAGGAAAGGGATTAATGGGTTAAGGAAGGGGTGGCTCAGCCCCTCGGGGTGCCAACCTCAGAGCCACAGTGGGACCATGATCCCCTGGCCCCCAGGCGCTGCCCAGCCCATCCCGGCCACCCCCGGCCTCTCCAACTGCAGTTTCTCCCCCGAGCTTGGCTCTGCTCCACCAGATGAACCCCAGCACCCGCTGTGGGTGGAAAAAAGCGTTTAGAGCAGGATGTGCTGCTGTGAATCCTGCAGATGTCCAGGCGGGGATAAGGAGCAGCAGGAACAAGTCTGTGCATGTCCTGCAGGACCTGTGGCAAGGATTTGAGGGGATCTGTGGCTTAGCTGGAAAATGCATCCGAGTCCATGCGCAGGAAGGATGTGAAGCCTGAGCAGCTCCTGCTGGGGCTCCTCTGCGGGGCTGGAGGGCACCTGTCCTGAGCCTGGGCGGTGGATCTATCGCTGCCCTGCGGCAGGAGAAGGGATGCCCTCGGAGTCAGCCCAGCTGTGCCCTGCAGCCACTCCCAGCCCAGACATCACCGCTTGGGCACACGGAGACAAACACAGCCTGCTCCCGTGGGCACGAGGAGGTGACAGCGCAATTCCGAGTGACAAAAGCCCTGTTAAAGCCATCCCTTGGGAATGCCAGGTCTCCTCAAAAGCTCCTGCAGCCAGCAGGTGCTTGGGTTCTGGGAGGACCCTTGGTGTGCAGACCACTCCTGCTTTTTCCAGCTGGACCAGCAGCTTCCCACTGGCCAGAACAGCTGGGAAATATGTTTGGGCATGTTTGGCTGGAGGCTGCCACACACTGCAGGAGGATTTTGCAATCACTTGTCCCCACTCTGTGGAGCTGGGCTGTGCCGAGGTGATGGGATTTGGATCAGTGGTGGCTGCTCAGCCCCTTGGCTGCCTCCAGACCGGCACAGTGAGAGATACAGGAAAGGTGAAAGGAGGATGGGGAAATGGGAAATCATCTTAAATTCATGCTACACACTGCTGAAAATCCATCCTGGAAAGCTGCAGTCTGGATCCAAACACTCCAAAATTCATCCTGTCTTTCTGTCTTTCTGTTTGTAACAGGCAGAGAGAGGAGGGGGCAAGTTGGGACAGGGAAGCTGTCACTGGTTTTTCCACCTGGGAATGATTTTTGCTCCTGGCTTATTGCAAGGAGCAGCTTTCAGAGCCTCACTGCAGAGGTGGCTGCGGTGCTGGGTGGTTGTAGATCCTTTCCTTGCCAGGCTTCAGCTGTGCTCCAGCTGCAGGTGTGGGTTTGCTCCCTCTGGGTGTGAGGGATGCAATCGGCACCTCCCAGCCGCAGCCCCGTGGGCATCTCCCGGGTCAGCGCAGCTCCAGCTGCCTCTTGGGACGCTGGGATGAAGCAGCATTTATCAGAGGATGCTCCCTGCTTAACACAAATCCCTTTTGCTTCCATACAAGACCCTCCCAGTGCACAGAAGAAAATGGGAACATCAAACCAGCAGCTTTTTGAAGTGGCAGAGGAAGGAGCTTGTGCAACCCTGAGCGGCTCCGCAGTCACTGATGCAAGAGTGAGGGATTCAAAAAGTGAGATAACCGACCAGCCTGGCTGCTGGGAACATCCCAGTTACACCAGGGATTCATCCCAGGGCTAAACCAGCGACAAAATCAATCAGACATGGATTTTCCCTTAGGAAAGTAACTCTGTGATTCTCTCAGTGATTTTTTGGTGGGCTGAGGGCTCACTCCTGGGATGGGGAAGGAGGAGGGGAGGTTTCTGGCTCTTGCAAACTCCACTCTCGCTTCCCTTCCTCCAGAAGAGGGGAGCTCCGGCATCAGGGGAGACCTCAGCCAAGTGGGTTACTGGAAATGGGAAGTGGGGAGAGGGATGGCGTCAGGGTCTGGGTCAGGAAGTCCATGGGCACGTCTGCAGTGGCATTACCAGAGAAAAAAGGGAGGTGGGGAAAGAGTGATTATGAAGGCGGTACAGGAACTTCAAAAAAATTAGAAAATCCCAAAGGTGATTCATGATATTTGATCCTACAACACGGAGGAGGAGAAGGAGGAGGGCAGACACAGGACTGGGGACCAGGATCAGCGCCGAGGGCTGATGGGCTATTTCCTTCTCACCATTTATAGCCACCGTGTGGGATCTGTCACCTCCCCGTCCCAGGCTCACCCTCCCCAGGGGTCCCAAACCCCCACCCGGGAGGGGTGTGGTCGTGGGAGAATCCGTCTTTATCATTTCCTTGAATAACCCATCCTAATGCCTGGAAGCAAAAGGAATATATTAAATGACTGTGTATTCCACAGCCTTCAAAGGCACCTCCTTCCCAGCACCGGGGGCTCCCAAATACCGAGCGGCAGCTCCTGCCTGAGCCGGAGAGCCCTCGGGAGAGTCTCATTCCCAGGGGATCTCCCCAGGTGGGTCCCGCAGGAGCCGAAGGGAGTGGAAGCCTCTGCAGACGCGGATGCAAACACATTACTCACAGCAGGAGTGTGACTCAGCACCGGGATCCGGCAGGGAACGTGCCCAGGCTCATCGCTTCTGACTCCCAGTCTCATCCCTGACCCGTGTCCTCTTCTGACTGGAGGAGCAGCACGCTGACAGCCACGGCAACACGGCTGGGAATTCCAGCGTGGAGCTTGGGTGGTGTGGAGGAGTCAGGGTTGGAATGCTGCAGCCTTGGAGAGGATGGAGAATGGGGAAATGTGGCTTTATGGAACAGTGTTTCTGGGAATAACACACCGAGGTCCAACTGTGCTTGTAAGGAGTGTTTGGAATGCACAGAAACACCTGTATATAGGGATTTTACATGGCTTAGAGATTTAGTGGTCAAAGGTCTGTGTGAAGAGGATTTTTTGGGGAGAGGATATAATATTCCTGTTAGATCAACCAGCATAGAGGGAAAAACAGCAGAGTTGGGCAGATGAGCATCGCTCAGGACTTTTGGGATGGAGCTGGCAGAGATCAGGGCACACTTATTTTTCAAGGTGGGATAAGCATAAACTCTGCAACAAGCTGAATTTCTACCCTGGGAAACAACCTGAGAATGGGCAGAACTAACACAGGACCTCTGCCCCAGCACAGAGAGTGGGGATGAGCACACGGGGTTGGGGTTCAGTCCTGCAGAACACACCATCCTACACCCCAAATGTCCAACCAGGGTTATGTCCCACTCCAGGGGGCACAGGGATGACTTTTTTTCCCCTCCTCAAACAGCTTTTTCTTGCCAGTACATCCCAGGCAGGTGGAAATTGCTCAGCTCGGGACAGCAGACTGCCAGGGACAAAGTCCCGAGTATTCCAGCACTAAAAACCCTCTTCAGCAAGATTCAAATCACCAAGCTTTTTTTCTATGTGTTTTTTTTATTATCTCTACTAACAAGCATTTTTCTTTTAAGTGGGAAACGTGAAGGCTCTTAATGAAACCCTCACGCTCCAGCAGAAGTCTAAATGAGCCCAGTGTTCAGCTGGAGGGCGTTTATATCCCAGCGAAGGCTGTTTTCCCATCAGCTCTTTGAAGTGCCCAATTAAGTGATTTTATACTAATAGGATTTTCCCAGGAAAGAAAGACAAGAATGACAAAACGCTGAATGCTTGATTAACTCTGCCCCTAAAAGAACTCGGATCGTGTTAATTGACTGTTCCCCTGCCATATCCAGCCCTTGTTTGCCCCATTTATGAAGGCATTTTGATGAGACACCAGACCCAGCAGAGTGGAAATAGAGTCCCACCAAGCACAAATGGGAGATGAGACAGTCCTAAAACAAGGCCTTTGCTTACTGGAAATATTCCTGGATGCGGGAGCCAGGCTATGAATCGGCCGCTTCATTCGGCCCCTCACTCATTTTCATCCAAGATTGTTTTTAGCCCCATTCACAGTCATTAACGTAATTGCTTCACTGACTTTCCATGAGCAGCTTGGAAGCTTTGTGGGGTTTTTTTGCTGGCAGCAAAGGCCTCATTGTTCGGAGGGCGGCCGGGCGGCTGCAGTACCTGGCTCCAAACCCCGCGCCCGGCTGCTCCTTTATTCCCTGGCTGCTCCACCTCATTGCCCACGGCCTGGAGAGCAGCAGGATGGGGCAGGCGCCCCGAGGGGACATGGACACCCTGCTGGGAACCGGGGCGAGTGGCTCCAGCCTCTTGCAGAGCTTCCTGCAGGGAGTAAGGTCCATCCAAAATGTCCACAGGGGGTTATTTTTCAGCCAGCAGTTCCTCACAGGCATCTCGGCAAGGGCAGGGGGAGGACAGGGATCGCTCCAGGAACACCTTGCCCAGCAGGATTCCCCCCATGGGTGGGAATAAGCAAGTGGAGCGTGGGGTAGGGCTGCTCCTGTCCAGGCAGCTCATGGGTCCCCAGCCCTCAGTGCAGCCCAGCCTGTGGAAGCTGTCGATGGATGTAACTTCTTCCCAAAGGATGCCACGTGTGGCACGGTGAGGCTGACGAGGGATTTGCTGCTCCCCAAGCCATGGGATGGTTTGAAATCCATCAGGAGCTCGGTCTGGCCCTTTTATCACTGTGTGTGAGAAGGTGAGGATGGAGAGCTCTGACTAAGCACTTGCTCACGATGTCACCTCTGAAACAACCCTGATTCCTCGGGGCATCCTCTGCCCAGAGCACCCAGACACCAGGATGGGGAATCTCCACCCCCAAATGCTGGGAATTCGGGGTTGTTCCACACAAACCTGGGCTCTAGGACATGCATGCTGGCTCAGCGTGTGTCACCATCTCCTGGGATCTCCAGTCACACATTTCAGGAATGTCCCCAGTTGAGCACAGGGTCGTGATTCACTTCACCCTTGTGCTGGGGGGCGAGGAGTGGGGCTGGGCGTGGGCAGAGGAAGGGAAGGGCAGAGCCAGGGGCAGCCAGACCCTGAACATGCCATGAAACGCCATCTGTAGGAGGGCAGGACCAGGACCCAGACCACGGACAGATGGACAGACAGACAGAGCCCTGCCTTGCACAGTGACTCTCACACAGCCTGGAGCACAGCAGAGGCAATGGGAGGGGACAGCTGAGATGGCAACAAAGCCAGGGGTGATGATATGGCAGCCACCACCTTGACACCGGGGTAAGGGTCAATTGCACTTTCCCTCTTATTATAATCCAGAGCAGAATTTCCGGGAATGGGGATGGAGAAGCAGCTTTCACCCCATTGGACCCTCCTGGCCTTGATGCCGAGCTGACCAAGGGGATGGACATGCTCCACACACTGGGAGCTCTGCCCAGTTCCAAAAAGCTGGGGAGTTCCAGGTGCCAAAAATAAAACCTTTCTCTTTCAGTTTCAGCCGCCCTCACTGCTTTCTTGGCTAGGCCTGTGAAAATCCACCTTTCAACAGGGAAAGAAAATTCGTTGGAAGTTGGAGCAGTGCCACAGAGCCTGGAAACAGGGTTAAAATGCTCTGTACTTCACCCACCAGCAGCGATGCTGCACCAGAACCCTTCCCACCTCCACACAAACCTGGGCTTTGCAGAACACTGAAAGGTTTAGAGATTATCAATTGTAAATCCACCAATGGAGCAGGAGGGAGACGAAGAGGAAGGTTGTAAAAATGGGACTGCTGAGACCACACCTCCAGTACTGTGTTCAGTTTTGGGCCCCTCATGGCAAGAAAGACATTGAGGGGCTGGAGTGTGTCCAGAGAAGAGGACAGAGCTGGGGAAGAGGCTGAAGGACCAGGAACAGCTGAGGGAGCTGGGGGGCTCAGCCTGGAGAAAAGGAGGCTCAGGGTGACCTTCTGGTTTGGCACAACTCCCTGAAAGGAAGGTACAGCCAGGGAACAAGGGACAGGACAAGAGGAAACAGCCTCAAGCTGCACCAGAGGAAATTTAGGTTGGATATTAGCAAAAATTTCTTCCCCAGAAGGCTGTTAAGCACCGGCACAAGGCAGCCCAGGGCAGTGGCAGAGTCACCATCCCTGGAATTGTTTCAAAGAAGTGTGGATGTGGCACCTGGGAACACGGGTTAGTGCTGGACCTGACAGTGCTTGGGGGAGCAGTTGGACTCAATGATCTTAGAGAGCTTTTCCAACCTAAATGATTTTCATGATTCTATGAAACACGGAACTCTGAAAATGTCTATAGATCAAAAAATACCCCACAGGTCCCTGTCAGACATTCCCTGCTCAGCAGAACTCCTGACTCTCAATCTGGCAGACTTGCATCCACGAGTTTCCGAGCGGCACGTGTCAGCCAGGCAGCTGCAAGGACAAGTTGCCAGGAGTGGCACCAGACCACACCTGGAGCTTATCTCTCCAGCTGGGGCAGCCTCCTCCCACAAAGTTTATAGTACAAGTGCATGAAATGCTGATCAATCCAGCACCAGGAGAGCAGCACCCAGTGCAGGTGTAGTAACACTGGTGTTAGACAGAAATCCTTCCCTGTGAGGGTGGGCAGGCCCTGGCACAGGTTGCCCAGAGAAGCTGTGGCTGCCCCTGGATCCCTGGAAGTGTCCAAGGCCAGGTTGGACAGGGCTTGGAGAAACCTGGGATAGTGGAAGGTGTTCCTGCCCAGGACAGGGGGTGGAACAAAATGTTTTAAGGTCCCTCCGAACCCAAACCAGTTTGGGATTCTATGAAACACTGCAAACACTTTGTATCAAACACTGACAGCAGGCCTCCAGCAGCGCAGAGGGCTGGGACAGTGCAAGGGCTGCCTGTTGAATATTTTTGAATATTCATGTTCTAATGTTCATGCTCTAAGCAGCCTCTGCCCACGAGGAGATAATGCCTCTCTCACAGCTGGCAGGAGTGATGTTCCCAAGAGACAGCCCGGGTGACACAGTGCCCCACCCTGATACCACTGCTGCACCCCGATAGCGCAGTCCCGACACAGCAATGGGGCTGCCCAGGCCTGCCACACACCTCCGGGTGTTTTGGGGGTGACATCAGGCAGTGGCACATCACAACCTGCCCATGTTGTCCAGCAAAGTGCCCAACAACAACAACCTGACTGTAGCAGGACGAATCTCCTCACCCTGGGAGGTTGTGCAGTGACACTGCTGTAATGGGTGACAGAATCCAGATGGGAAGGACACACTTCCCTTTCCCGACTGGGATCACTCCCACAGAAAATCTGACGGCTAAAATGACTTAGAGGACCAAGCAGAAACACCGCCTGAATCAATGTGAAGATTTGTTCACATTGTCAGCCAAGTTATGTCAGCCACTAAATTATTAAATAATAGGCAAATGACTCACTTGGGAACGAACATAGCGTTCTTCTTGCATCGTCTATTTTATATTTGTCTGGATCCTGTGTTTATTTTAGTCCCCAGCAGTGTTTGTTTGAAGGGCACTAACAGAGGGAACTCACGGCTGTGCCCCAGTGAAACTGCAGAAATGAAAGAGCAACCCCAGACAGTGACGGTGTTTCGAGGAAGCCAAACACTTCTTGTGAGAGCACAGATGTGGCTTCAGCTCTGGCAACCACTTCACTGACTGACTGCAAAGCAAAAACTGGCTTTATTCTGCCTCTTTCTGGCAGGTTGAGGTGTGAAGCTGGAGGCAGCTGCATTCCAGCAGCAGGGCAACGGGGATCCACCCCTTCACGGCAGGTCTTGGCACTGTGCCATCACCTCATGCGGGAGCTAAGGTCGAACCGGAGCAACTGGAATTGCACTCCTGCCCTTTGGCCTTCTGTTTGCAAAAGGGGTTGATGCTCCAGTTTTTTTCACTTTTTTTTTCTTTTCCAGCTAAGAGACTCTGCATTACAACAGCACCAGAGCAGGGTGATCCATGGTGGGGACTGCAGCTCAGGTTTTGGGACAGTGTTTCTGGGGCAGGATTTGAACATGGGTACAGAGACAGGAATTAAATCTAGCAGAAGTAAGTTTGTCCAGTGTTCAGCCACTTTGAGGATCTGTGTGTCAGGAGATACTTGGGCAGCTCACGGTGATGAGATCATGGCAAATGAAAGTAAAACTGGAAACTGAAAAGAGGTGATAACAGCAGTAAAAAGTTGCAGAAGCACTCAGGCACTGCTGGGGCAATGGCTGGACTCAAAGTTAGACAGCTTTTCCAAACTTAGTGATTCCATGATTCTATCAAACACAAAATCCTGAAAGTGTCTGTAGATCAAAAAGTACTTCTAGCACTGGGTTCTGCTGACAGGCCCTCACCAAAGCAGGAGAGGTTCAGAGGTATGAGGTGTAACCTGCCTCAGGCTGCAGTATAAGATCCGTGGGCATTGTGTGCTCTCTGTTTCTTTGACTTCAAACAGAAGGAAATGCAAAGGCAGAGGATGAAATGCAAGCTCCCTGCATCAGTAACACATTTCAGCTCCTGGTGTGGCTGGAGGACAGAAGAGCAGAGCTCCAGAACCAGGTTGGGTTTGGAGGATGAGTGGGGTAACACAGCACACCTGCTTGTCCAAGAGTAAAAAAGCTCATTTTCACAGTGCAATGTTTGGCTCTGGACTTCTGGAGTTCTTTTCTGCTCTTCGATGGGAGGCAAATCAATTTATTAGAGGAGAAACCAGAAATCGCCTGGCTGCACTTCTAAACAGGGATTTGCACAGGGAAGCAGCAATCCTTGCCAAGGCTCAGCTTTGAAATCAACATCAGGTACGATCCATACTGGATCCCTTCATCTTTCAGAAGAGGGTCAGCTCTGAAAGGACAATGTACCCTAACACCTGGTGAATTTAAGTGGAACAGACAAAAACTAATTTATTTTTCAAGGGATTTTTTCCTTGCTTTTCTAACATTTTCTGTCAGCATTCCTTTTCTCCAGTTTTTGTCATAACTAGCACATTCCATGAACACGTCATCCTGCACATCGAGCAGTTTAACCAGAAGCACTGTCAGTGTTTGAGAGGATCTCAACTCCTCACCCAAGCACAACCCTGTCTGAAGGCCAGTGGAACAAGTCCCAACAAAAGCAAGGACATCCTTAACCTCTCCATTTTTTAAGTGCAAGGCACATTCTCAACATGATCTTCTGTCATAAACAAGGAGCAGCATGTACATAAAAAGAAAAAAAAACAAGACCCTTTTCTTTGCAAACCCATTTGCACACAATGCTCTCCCCAGGGAGAGTGTGAGAAAGAACTTCTGGGATGTGCTCAGGCACTGCTGAGGACCTCTGAAAATTATTAACCCCAGGATGCTTCTGCCTGAAGCAGGGGCAGCTAAACCTCTCCCCAAATTAGAAACACAGTAAATCATTACTGTCAGCACCATGAAACCAGGCCCTGAAACAATTTGGAAGGTGCCAGGCAGCAGCAATTGCTCCATCACCCCAGGGGTCTCCAGAGGAGGGCTGTGGCTGAGGTTCTGCCAAGAAGCTTTGGACAGTGTCCCTCTGTCCTCCCCTTGCTGGGACAAACCGCTTGGTGACTCTTCCTGGTGGCAATCTTTGGGGAAAGGCAAGGGATGCTCCCTGGCCTTAGAACAACAACACTTCCTGGTACACTTAATTTGAGAGTAAACTTTTTAAACACAACACTCCCAGGCTGGTCACTCCCTCAGACAGGAATGGGACGCCTGAAATCCACCAATGTGCTGCTGCATCAAAAATAACTCGTTAATTATACCCTGGGGGAAGGGCTGTCCAGTCAGTGTTTATATGTATTTATATATTTCCCATCTTTCTCTAGAAGCTGGTAATTGTATTCCACTTTAAACCTCCACACTTCTTATCTAAGGGGCAACTTCTTCATTCAGCTGAACAGAAAAATAGTCAGAAACCCGAAACTGAAATGCTTCCAGTTCCACAAGACTCTGTTACATATGAAAACCACAACCTGCTTCCCACTGTCTCTGGCACTTCAGATTTCTCTCCCTGCAGTAGCTGAACTACTGAAGGCTCCTTGTTCCCCCACGTAACCACAGGAGGAACTGCCATGTCAGCAGAGGCACCGCAAGCTGAGACCCTTCTGCGCATCAGACACTGCCAGAGGCACACAGGGAAAGGGAAGCGAGCTGATCTCGGTCCCGGGCAGCCCCTCGGCCCTGCTGCCTGTCCCGGAGCTGCGCTGGGGCTCTCGGAGAGCAAACAGGAGGTGCTCCCGGCACGGAGGAGCCGCGCTGACCTCTGCCGGGCACCCGCAGCACTGCACGGCCCGAGCCAGCTCCGCCCGCTGTTCTCACCCTCCTCAGGTGAACAGGGCCCGGGAGAAGCCAGGGGACTTGCCGGGTCCTTCCCAGCCCCCCGAACCCCGCTCAAGGGCAGCTCGGGCTGTCAGAGATGGCCGCAGTACCTGCAGCCATCCTGCGTTTCCGTGACACGAGGTGGGTGACACAGCAACACACACGGTGCCGAACTGATCACCAGAACTGCAGTCACTGAGGTTGGAAAAGACCGTCAAGATCCAATCCAACCATAAATAACATTACTAAAAAAAAAAAAAAAAAAAACAAAAAAAAAAAACAATCCAGACACTGAGCTCAGCAAGCCAAGGGGGCAGCACTCCACATCCTTCCTTTACAGCTTCACCATCACCTTGTCCTGGACACCACCAAGCAAAGGAAATCCCACCATCAGTGTTCAGTGTGAGGGATTTGATCTAAACCACACAACTGAACCAATGGAGCACATCCTGTCTGGGATACACGACCAAGGGAGCCATTGGGCAGTGTGGGAGCTGTACCTGCAGTTTCACAGGAAGTGAATCTTCTGGGAAAGCCTAGCTTTCCAGACCAGCAACTTCCAAACCGAGGTAGGACAAATACCTTAACTGCTGCTCCCAACCCACAGCCAGCATGCAAAGCTAACATTTCCATCTCCAGCTGTTTTTCCAAGGAATGACTACAGGACTCACTCTTAGGCAAGAAGTCAGGTGGCATCAGCTACTGAACCACCATGCCTGAACCTGTGAGACAAGGATTAGATTGCCACGGCAGAGTGACACCCTGCACCTCACCTGCTGCCAGGTAAGCAGATGCTGCCAGGGACAGTTGTGTTGGACAGTTCACAGTTACAGCCAGGTGGGGTGACTGTTGCATTCAGGGACAAGTTAAATACTGAACAACAAGTTGTAACCAAAACTTTAATCCCAAGGATCTCACAAAAGACATTTTACAAGTGACATGAAAATTCTTGTACAGTAAAGAAATGTTTAATTCCTAATGTTTACAATGTACCATTAGACACAACACATCCACTCCAGGTGTCAGTTCTGCTGTGGATTTGGTCTATTTAGAGGTTCTGGAATAGATGGTCAATGAACAATCAGCTAATTAAGGACTCTACTCACACAAAGTAAAAAATTAACTGACCCTATGGCTAAAAAGTTTTAATTCATGGAATATAAAGCAGCTCAGTCAGAACTGGAGCTGGATGAAGCTGCAGCCCAACCCTTTCCCTCCCCGTGCCACTGCTCACTCTCCTACCCAGACCTGGGCTATGGAGCACCCTCATCCTGCTCTGCTCCTGGTCTGATCCCACAAGAAACACACCACCCCTGCATACTTCCTCAAGCTGAGCCCCAGCAGCCCCCAGCCCAGCCCAGCCGTGCTCTCCCAGCTACACAACACAGATCATTTGTCATTCCTCACACACACACACACACACAAACCGCGTCTAATGGTACATTGGAAAACCATTAATATTACAAATCATAGGATCTGCTCAGAACCATATACAGATTCACATCTTTACATATGCCACCTGTTACAAGAAATAAAGCAAGTTCAACAGCTAAAACATTTTAAAAATGCACCAAGCTTTATGAAGTGTCAAAACAAAACAATGTTCTGTACATACTCCTGGCCTCGGATCTCATGACTTCCTGTACACAGCTCCTTCCCACAGTCTTATTTCCTCTCATTTGACCTGGAGCGACTGCAAAACAACAGACAGGTTACATTAGGATCCAGGTGCCAGGAGCAAATTTTCCTTTAAGCCCCCCAGCCCCAATCAGCAGATGGTATTTAATAATTTTCAAAATACTGTTCATTTAATAAAACTGAGTATTTTATTGTTCAGGGTGAAGAACCTCCAATGACACTAGAGGTGATTCTCCACCACCACCACCTTCAGCAGTATTACCAAAGCACAGAAAGGCATTTTTACATTTACTCAGAACACACAAACACTGAAGGCTCTTACCTGCGAGACCTGGAAAAGGAGCGAGAAGGCTTGTGGTTCCTCTCTCGTGAGAGTGATCTCTCTCTTCTTCTGTCTCTGGAGAGGGACCTGGTACAGATCACAACACAACACCATCAGAGCAAAGCTCAATTAGGCCAATGAGGCTCCCTGAGGATCTTCCCTTCAGGAGTAAACTATTCACTCAGGGGAAACCTGTTATAGATGCTGCTATTAACCCTTTCTTGAGGGAAGAATAATCAGCTTGAGCCAACTGCTCACAATGTGCTGTAAACAGGTGTGCAGTACTTTGCAGAAGGGTTTGTTCTGCAGAACCCCACCTATTCACATCCTGATTTATGGCTGGACTCAAAGATCTTTTCCCACCACAGGGCTCTATGATCCTATGCTCACAGTAACTGTGATAGAGTAGCACATTAACACTTCAACTTTGGGGAATACTGTCAGAAAACCCCAGGCAGCTGCAGGAGAGGAATTACTTCCATTCTCTGTATCCTTCCACTGCTATCCCTGGAATCTCAAACAGCTCAGTAATTCCAGGCAAGCAGTATGACAGAGGCAAATCTGCTTGCCTTTCACCAAACTACAGTCTGACTGTGCACAGCCCATGCAAGGAGCTGTTCTGGGCTGTTCCTTTTCAACCCCCCAGCCTGGAGCAGTCCACGGGGTAGGGAATGGTTTCATACCTGCTGCGGCTCCGGGAAAAGCTTCTCCTTCGCGGTGATCTAGAACCAGAAAACCAAATGTGAGGCACTTTATCCATTCTTTGAGTTTTAATGGGGTGAGGCATTTCCCAACTTGTCAAACTCACTGTTGGGCCCAGGGAACGTGCCAAGAATAACTGGCATCCATCATCCAGTAAAAGGCATGGAAAGATTAGGCAGTAAAACCAAGCTCAGTGTGAACAGCACGTTTCCAACCACGAATTCACTTAACTAAGAATGCGTCAGAGCAGAGTTGTCCAATGCAACACTTTCCATTTCAACTAAATACACTGCCCAGAACACCACACCAAAGTCCCACAAGTGGTTCCAAAAAAAAAAAAAAAAAAAAAAAAGCACAGAGCAAATGTTTTGGAACCCATGCAAGCCAAAAAGGTCCATAACAAGACATAAGAGATATCAAGTGGAAAAAAAGTGAAAATGCGCTCAGTGTCAATATTGATAATGCCATTAAGTGCTACATTAGAACTGCATATTTGTGATTGTCATTTTTAATGCCATAGAGTGTGTTTAGACTATTTTCTTATAAAAAATAAAAAAATTAAAAATATAACCTTAGCTCGGCCCAGTTCATCCCAAAAAAGTAATTGTTTTAAGTTTTGAAAACTGTTAGTAAAACCATTTAAAGGTGATAGGATTTTTCCGGCAAGGAAAAGCTATGTTTGTTAGAGCTTCAGTAAAAATTTAGTTTGGCATCTCACATGCAAATATCCTGTTTTTTACGTTATTCACAGTGTAAGAGCTTCCATATCACCCTTAAAAGTTTTCTCAAGCAACATATGTACGTTACCACTCAATTATGCACAGCCAGCCTTTGATTGAGAAAAGTAATTACTTATAAGCCGCTTACTCCTTATTTTAACCAGCAGTAAACTGTATAAGCAGGAAAAACTTACAAGTCTTTGGTTTCAACAAGCTAGAAATGGTGAGGTGAGGCTGCCGGACTGACTGCCAAGAAGAATTTGCTGAAAAGGTTTTGCCAGATGTTGCGTTGTATTTAGTTGGTTGGCGAAGGGGGTGTTGTGGATTTTTCCTGCTTTTTTGTTAGCCGAAGGCTGCTGCTGTAGTTGTTGTGAAGACATTTGGTAAATAAACAGCTGAGCTGATTGGCCGGGAATGTGTGGGCGGTCGAGGTGGCTGCTGCCGATTTGGTTAAGGTTGGAGAGAAGGCTGAGAGAAAACAGCATGCTCGGGAACCAAAGGGCGGTGCAACCTGACGACTGGCCATGCCTGGGTCATGTGAAACGACACCAGCCAAGCTGCATGGGGCGCGCTGGTCACATGACGCTGAAAGGGCTAGTTGGCTGGCTAATGCAGACTCAGAGGGTGGTGAGAAGAGACATGATGGTGACTCTGTAACGGGTTCATTTTTATTAATAGATGGACCAAAAAGCATAAAAAAAATGAAAAACAAGCCATCAGTACAACCATCTATTAGCTAACAAATACTCCTAATGTGTTATTTTTTTCAACAGCAAAAGGGTAAGCTCGAAACCCTGACTTGGGAGGACTTCACTCACCTGCCACAGGTAAATTCAGTCCTGTAAAAACCACGCTGCACACTTAAACTGCCAGACAAACTAGTCTGGGTCCAAGAATGTGCCAGTTCCCAAAAATCCTGCTATATGCTAGAGCTGCGTTTGCAAACCAAGTGACAGGCTTGTCACACGATGCTTTAATGCCAAGCTAACACTGAAGTGTCAAGATTCCAGACGTTCAGAGCAACTGTTACTCAATCTATTATTTAACAGCTGCCTGCTCAGGAAGTATTTAAGTTCTGCAAACAAAGCGGAAAAACCCATCGGTATGGAAATGCTAAACTGCTGTATGTCATGTTCTGCCATTATGGAATAAAGGAAAGAACAGCCTAAGTTGAAGTATGGGGAAGAAAGGGAAAGTGTGACTAGAAGATGAGCAGATTTTAGGACGAACGAGGATAAGCCCAGGAGAGAGGGCACTGACTACCAACTGCACAGTCACCTAAAGACAAAAGCCAACACTCAACACAACTTAAGTTCACCTCGATTTTGTGGGGGGTTGATTTTGTTTGGTTTTTTTTAGCATGTCATCTCCGAATCATGACCAGATAGATGAACGTTACCCATCAACATGCCTTTAACAACCTGCTTCTAGGATGCTATGTGGTAACTGTGCCAAGAGCTCTAGGATTGTGCTGTGCCCAGGTACCTGCGCCGAGGAGGGGGACTCCTCCTGCGATAGTCATCCCGAGGGCGCCGGCCCCATGACGGAGGAGGGCCGCGGTTCCGACTCCGCTTCTCGCCGTTGGAGAGCTCCACTCGGACACGACACCCACACAAGGTTCTGGGGAGAGATGTTCACAGTGGTTAGCATTTCCAGGGAGAAGGCAGCATGGTAGAGAATACACACAAGCCAGAAAGGTGAAAAAGAATGGATAAGAGCAAAAATGTTCTGTCATGGAAGTACAGTGTTCAGAGTCAGCTCCAGAATGACTGTGGTGGTCCCTTCCCTGGAAGTGTCCAAGGCCAGGCTGGATGAGGCTTGGAGCAACCTGGTCTATCTAGTGGAAGGTGTCCCTGCCCATGGCAGGGGGTGGAGCTGGATGGGCTTTAAGGTCCCTTCCAGCCCAAGCCATTCTGGGATTCTACAGCAGACAAAAGGTTTGGCTGCTTCTCAAAACTGCTGTGCAGTAAAGCAGACAGGGAAGGAACCAAAAAGAGTCTCCATGACCAGCTTTGCCTCTTTACAGTAAGACTATCTTCAACTTCATTAACACACAGAGACATACAAATTTCTCACGTGGGAGTTCAACTGTGAAGTGCAAAATTAACCATTACAACCCTACTCATGAAGGAGAACAGGGTTAGATGGAATACTGGGAAGAAATTCTTCCCTGTGAAGGTTGTGAGATTCTGGCAGAGGTTGCTCAGAACAGCTGTGCTTGCCCCTGCATCCCTGGAAGTGTCCAAGGCCAGGCTGGATTGGGCTTGGAGCAACCTGGGACAGTGGAAGGTGTCCCTGCCATGGGGAGGGTGGGACTGGATGAGCTTTAAAGTTCCTTCCAGCCCAAACCATCCTGGGATTCTATTTCTGCACTGTAAGAACACCCTTATAGTATCATATAAATAAAGAGTGCATAACAAATGTCTCAAGACATTAGACCAGGAGTTTAAGCTTCCCAATTTTAAAACTGCATAATTCCCACGATGTCTTATATTTTTGACCAACCAAGCCAAGCACACAAGTCCATTTTACCTTCCATCTAGCTCTCTCACTGCATCAGCTGCATCCCGAGGATCTTCAAATTCCACAAAGGCGAAACCAGGAGGATTTCTCGCCACCCATACACTGCGCAGTGGTCCATAGTAGCCAAAAGCTCGTTCTAATTCCGTTTTGTTGCCATTGTTTCCAAGGTTACCCACATAAACCTTGCAGTCCAGCGGACAAGAGTCACGATGCATTGCTAGGACAAGGAAAAAAGAAGTTCACGTATATGTAACACAGCGCATGTGCTTGTTCACTTCCAAAGGAAGTCGTTCTGTTGGCTGCTTCCCCCTGAAACTTCAGCAGTGATACGATCTAATGGGATGGAAACACTTTGTGGAAGGGGCGGACGGGGTGGGAGGAGAATGTTAAAAACCAAGAAAAGACAGCTGCTATGCCGCACTGTGATTAGAATTCACTATTTCGGGGAATTTCGTTTACTTTAACGGCTGTAGCAGGATTTGGGAGGAGGGGGCGGTCCCTGCGTCCCTCTTCCTGTTTAGCGCGGGGGATCTGCAGAGGGCGCTGCGCGGGAGCGGCTCCATTGTTCCCGGATCGGATTAGGATCAGGGCCACCCGCGCACGGAAAGGGGGCAGCGCCATCTCCGGCCGAGCCCCGCGGGCATTGCCCGGATACTCGCTCCGGAGCTGCTCCTCGGCGCGGCCTGCCATGCCGGACCAGCGCTGCCACCGGCGAGCGGGCCACCGCCACTCCGCCCCCGCGGCACCTCCCGCTCCGCCTCGCCTCGCACGCCACGGGGAGCAGGCCGAGAACGGCTCCTCCCGGCAACACGCGGCCTCCCCGCCGTCTCCCCGCCCGGTTCCGCTCCGGGCCGCAGCAGCCGCCGCCCAGGCCCGGCGTTACAAAATGGCGGCCGTTCTTTGTCTGCCGCCGCCACCGCTTCCATCCGCCCCGCCAGGCACCGAGACCGCGGCTGCCCGCCTCCCCGCCCGCCCTCCGGGGTGAAGATCCTCACCGGTGCTCAGAGAGAGGGCGGGCGAAGGGAGCCCGCGCTAAACTCAGCCGACTCAACCCTCAGCGAGACCCCAGCTCCGCTTTTCCTCACTGGACAAAATGGCGGCTAGCGCCTACCCCGCCCGCCTTTATATACGGCCAAGGCTCTCACGTGACGCCACGCGACGGCGAATCAGATGCCGCCGTTGCGCTGATTGACAGGTGGTGTCACGGCGCGCGCGCGCGGGTGGGCGGGGCGTTGGCGGCAATGGCGGGAGCGCTGAGGGGGCTGCGCGCGCCCCGCCCGGGCCCTGAAACCAGGGGATTAAATGGTGTATTGTCTTGCTAAAATGAAAAATAAAGCTTTATTTCCCTGTGGCTCTGGCCTGGTGAGGTCCGTCCAGGTAGGGTTTACACCTATGAACACTTCAGTTCTCTCAGAGCCATTTCTGCCCGTGAGCTTTAAATAAATGTGTTGAGTAAGACAAGAGGTTTTGGTAAACTTTATGTCTGGGCTTTACTTGCTGAGGCACAAAAGACTGAATTGAATTTTTGGGGTTTTTTTAGCACTTGAGAAAACGAGAGGATTTGAACAGGAATTTCAGTTACAGATACACAGTGCTGTTGCTGTGCTTTGCAAACTCTCATTGATATGTGATATTCATACATTCCTCATGAGTTTTAACCTCTGTTTAAACAATTAACTTGCTCCAAAGGGGTTGCCTTAGATAACAAACTTCCTGATTTGGTTATCAGGTAATATAAGAAATTCACCCAAGGTTGTTGCTGCAATAACCTCCCCAAACCTCCCTTTGCAGCCAGCCTGGGTTTAATCCACACTTCATCTCTTTGACTAGGGACAGAGAAGATTGATTTATCTGGTACAAGTACAATTAATAATACTTTGAATCAGGTCATACTCAATAAAGCATTTTGAATACCAATTAGTGCTCACTGACTATGCTTTCCCAGCAGGAACTGTGCAGAGGATGGGGTTTGCTCAGTCCGCCAGAGTTCCAGAAACCCAACTGGAATTAAAAACAAACAGCTGATAGAATTCATTGGAATTTTCCAAAATCTTTTGTGGCATCCCCCATTATTTTTAAGAGCTTTTTCTTAGTAAAATCCTCCAAGGGTCAAAAGTGGCCAAGAGACAGAAACACAATGACAATTTTGAGGTAATAGATGCTCCAAAGTATCTTTATTGTGTGCACAGTTATCTGAGAGTTACCTGCCTTTAATTAAGGAAATCTAATCCATTGTAATCTAAATTAGCTGATGGCTAATTTCCTGAGGCAACACAAACAAAGGAAATAATTTGAAGGTTGGGGCTGTTCAGTTATTTCACTTTGTGACTTCTTTGAAATGGTGATTTCCAATACTCACCTCCCTTCTCCCAATGGGGTTTGCAGCATTCCTAGACCCTGCTCAGATCACAGAATTTAAACATTTAAACATGATTTAAGTTTTGCAATTATGGATATTAAAAAAAAAAAAAAAAAGAAACAAACCAAATATTAGCAAGCAACTTGGACAACCTTGTATCTTAACAGAGCTTTTAATTTCATATCTTCATGATGTATGAAGATAATTCCAGATGGCAGACTTGGGAACAAAGGATTTATTCAGAAGTCAGTTCATGTCCTGCAAAGCAAACAGAGCACTCAGCACTCACCTAGGACGTGTCACCTGCTCTATTCAAGCACTTCCCTGGGATTAAGCCCCATTTATAAACCACAGTCCACCAAAATCCTGTCATCCAAACATAATCCGTTTCCAGTTTGCTTTTGGCATTATACAGAAGCTAAACATGGCACATCACTGGGACACAAGGCAGAGCTCAGAGTGTTCAGCCAAATTCCCAGAGCTGGGGTTGGGATGTGCCAGCACAGCCCCACAGCACTTGTGTCATTCCAAAGTCACTCACTTGATTGTCCTCCCAAAGCTGGTCCCCAAGCCAGCCCTGGGCAGCTCTACATGAGAATGTCACATATGTGGAAGCTGCTTTGTGCCACATTACTTCCCTCCTTGTTCCAGGTTTGTGAGTGTTTGGAAAGTCCCACTGCATTGCACTCGCTGGCTTTTACAGTAAGAAAATGCCATTTGTGTACAATATTGTTGGTTAAATGTTTTATAACACCCCCAGGCCAGGATCCATGACCACACTCACCTGGAATAAAGTGTTCTGGTGTCATGATTTCTGAGATTTCAGTCTCACAGAGGAAAACAAACACATTCTAGGCATTATGATTTAGAAGAAACCTCAGCTGTGTGAGCCAAATTTAAGGGATCACAGAATCACAGAATCTCCTGAGCTGGAAGGGACCCACAAGGAGCATCAAAGACCCACTCCTGGCCCTGCACAGGACACCCCAACAATCCTACCCTGTGCTGAGAGCATTGTCCAAACGCTCCTAGAGCTCTGGATACTTCAAGAGACAGATAATATTTACCAGAGAATCCTTCTGTCAGCAAGAGGATGTCTTAGAGCTGCTCATCAAGTGAAAGCAGACACTGACAAATGCAGTTATTTGCTGGCATGATTCTGCCCACGGAAAGGCCTTTTGCTGGGAAACGTCATTGCACAAACACAACAGGAACTGGTGGAGGAGACATCTTCAGTCAGAAACCACCTGCACATCTGAGCCTGCCTGAGGTTCCTGTGGATTCACCCCATTTTCACATCCTGCCCATAGACCAAGCCTGGTGAAGGCCATTTTCTGAAGAAACAGAGACTCACACAATCCTGATCGTTAGATAGATAACAGTGTGTGAGCTCATTCCCATGAACTCATCTGTTTACAGGGTACAAGTCCCTTATTCCATCACTTCTAAAACATATATATTTTTACAATGTGAAAGCTTTTAGCTGAATCTCAGACTTCACGGAGAGTGAAGGAACAGACTGTAATTTCTATATCCTAGACCTAAACTAAGACACAGCACCCAGCACAGGGGCACAGCATGTCCCTGAGACTCAGCACTTGGGGATTAATTAGTGAGAAGTTTGTTTACTTGAATGACATTTCCTTGCTCATCCTTCACCCCCACCTTTCCAGGTGTGAAGCTTCTGCCACAGCTGGGGTCTCACCTCTAAGCTCTGGGCACCACACAGTGACATTCTCTTGCAGGGGCAGATCCCAGAGAGTTCCTTTTTATGGAGACAGGGCCCATGGCACTGGAAAACATCCCTTCTCTTTTTTTGTTTTTACTCAGGAGAGGTCCTCAGGAGACTTCTGCAAGGCTGTGGAATCTGGGATAAGCTCAGAGAGCCCAGTGGGTGTTACAGAAGCAGCAAAAGGGACCCGAGGCTTTGTCTCAGTGTCACCTGAATTTGTTTTGCACACGTAAAATATTCCATCTGGAGATTGTTTTGGGAAGGAAAGAGAGAATCAGCCCCAGCCTTGGCTTCAGGACAGGTTTTGGAGGACAAAACACTCACCCTTGCTACCCTGTTTAGACAGAGCTGTGAGTCTCAGGAGTTTCTGTAAAACTGGCTTGAAATCAGAAAATGGAGAATGAAAACAGTGAGCCTGAGTCACTGCTGTTCAACTCTAATTTTAATTCCCTGGAAGATGGGAGTTCTCTCTGGAATGACGCAGTACACAGTGCATTAGGGGCCAGGATTTCAAACTGCTCCTGAAACACTTTGCCCCTCTCCCCCCAGAATGTGATTACTGCCACCTCTCCGGATGGCACAGGACTGTCCCCAGCAACGAGGAGGTGACACAGAAGAGCTAAATGCACCCACAGGGAGGGGAAGCCTGGAACTCACTCCTGGGAGCTCAACTTCCCCTCTTGAAATGGTCATGGAAGCCATGGAGCTGCTGGCTCCTTCCCTGGGGCAGAGGGCTGGTGATGCCCCTGTAGCACCTTGAGAGCAGATGTGGTGGTGCCAAAACTGTCGTGGTTTGCTGTGAGGTGACATTTCCTCCCATCTCTGCGTGAGGGAGGACAAACAGCCCTTCAGCAGCTGCTGCTTCCCCAGCAGCCCAGGGCAACTCTATTTACCACAGTGTGGTCAGTGTTTCCTCTCAGCAGGGCGGTGCCCAGCTTTCCACACACAGCTCACAGGAATTCGGCTCTGTTGGGCTAACAGCAGTAAGGGGAAAAAAAAAAAACACCACAACACAAAAATAAGAATAATAAAAAAAGAGTTGATGTTTTCGTCAGGGAAGCAGGAAGCTTTCTGGAGCCCACACTCCTGTTGCTGGTGAGTAACAGAGAACAGCACATGGAGAAAATTCCTCAGATCTGTCGGCTCATCTCCCTACAGATAGAGGATCCCTTTGATGCAGCGCAGTCTTTGTTCAATTAAATTTTCAAATCCCAGCCCAGAGGATCCCCCTTGCCCTAACGAGGCTATTTGCACATTTGCTTTGCTTTCTGTTCCCTCCCCCAGTTCCTTCTTCCCCCTCAACTGGGCCTCCAGGCTTTCTCTTCCCTTTTTCTTTCATGCTCTGCAGCAAGCCATATTCCCTTCCTCCCCCACCTGGCTCCCCGGGGAAAGGACTGGAAAGCAAAACAAAAGACTCACTCCCTGGGAAACTATAATTGGCACAACCCTCCTGCTCCAAAATGCCTGCTGAAGGTGAGGGAAGAGCGAAGGCTCCTCCCATGCAGACAGCAGGAAAAGCCGGAGGGAGGGAGAGAAGGCTTTGAAGCCAAGGCTAAAACCTTTGATGGTTCCAAGAGTGCTGTGCGGGACGCCCTGGGGGGACCAAGCTCTGGTCAGCCCGAATCCCTGCTTACTTTCCCGGCAGAACAGGATCCTCCTCCACTCTGCAGCCTTCAGGGTTAATTTATCCCACCTAAAAATACCACCTGGGAGTGCTGGTGGTACAATTTCCCCTTGTGACATTAGCACTGACCCCATCACAGCTTGGAACATTTCCTCCTGGTGTGTGGCTGGGGCTGAGGTGTGCAATCATCACATTTTGTATTTTCTTTAGAAATATTGTATCTCTTATAGAGACAGCGTAACTCCAGAGCAGTACAACCTCAGGGAGATGTCATAAAGCCACAACCATGGTTATTTTGACTTCTCCTGAGTCCTTAGGTGGAAGAAAATGGCCAGTGGAAGGGCATAGCCATGGCAGTATGGAGTGACCACCAGAACATTCTTCAAGTGCCCCTGCTCTGACCTCTCATTGCAGTCTCTGCCTGTGGTCACTCAGCTGACATTTTTCCAGTGGAAATGCTGATAACTGCATCCAAAGAAAACCAATTGTACTGGAGACTTGAGAAGTTCAAGGATGAATTGTCCCAGATATTTTAGACAGGAGTTTGGCCAATGCTTATTAATCCTTGAAGATGTAACCAAGGGATCCACAGCAGGTAATTTGGTGTAACCACAGTGTCAGTGCTGCCCTGGAGACTCAGATGTGAAGCTGAGCCCTGATTTACCAATATTTAGCAAATGTCAGCTTTAATTGGTGACTCTAATGGGTGACACTTTCCCTAACAATCAGGACTCAGGTAATGAAATCAGCAACATTTATTGGGTCTCTCGGAAATAGCAGGGCTCAGACTAGCTGCCCTGAGGAACATAATGAAAAGCAATTTGGTGTCCATGGAAGCTACAAGAACAGATGAGGCTGTGAAGCCTTGCAAGGGGTCTGTCTCTGCAGGACAACGTGTCTGCATCCACCTGAGTCTGGGTTTATCCCTGTGCCCCCGGGAAAGGAATTTGTCACTTCTGAAAACACTGAGCAAATGATCTTTCCAATCTTCCCAGGAAACTGCTCCTTAGAGATGATAAATAGATTCATTGTGTTTCACTTTGAGAAATAGGAACTGGTCCTCTTAACTAGTTTCAACCTAATGATCGAGCCACATCCTGAGTATCCAAATTCTACTGAAATTACCTGGTTAGAGATCATACAGTGAGTATCAAACCTTGCATGGGGTGAGCTTGTAGGGTTTCAAAACATATCAGAATTTGGCTTCTTGCCTGTCCTGCCACTTGCACTTTTATTGTTTAGCGAGTTGATAAGTCTTTTCCATTTCTCCCATTTCCAAGGTTTCAAACAAGTTTCTTTACTGTACAATCAACAGATCTAAATGAGATCTGTACTGAACATTAAAATCCAGATCTTATTTAGATTGCCCAGAGAAGTTGTGGCTGCCCCTGGATCCCTGGAAGTGTCCAAGGCCAGGTTGGACAGGGCTTGGAGCAACCTGGGATAGTGGAAGGTGTCCCTGCCAGGGCAGGGGATGGCACTGGGTGATCCTGAAGGTCCCTTCCAGTCTAACTATTCTGAGATTCTATTATTTACCAGCTCCCCAGATGCTCTGTGAGTAGCTGGGTTTTACTGATTGTGCATTGCAGAGGTCCCCAGTGTTGTTAATTTAGATTCCTCTCCCCCAGCTCAGGGTCTCACACCTGAGCCACAAGGACAGGAAAGGAGGGAGATCTCTTTTGCAGAACAGAGACACTTTTCCTGATTAACCCTGAAGCAGCTGGATATCCCTTGTCCATCATCCCGGAGCACAGGAAAGCTGTGCTAAAACCCAGAGTTCTCACAAAACAGGAGAGACTGCAAAGGAAGAAGAAACTGCCTGCAAAGTCAAGATCTTTTCCTTAGTCACAGCCAAATATTTCAGAATCCAGGATTTATTCTCATTGAAGCTGTCTCATTTCCCTGACACGAGAGGAAAGGTCTCAGTCACAGAGAGCCATTGCCATTGCTCCTGAGCTCCCTGGGCTGCTATAAAAGGGCACTTGGTGTCACTGCACTGCAACATCACCAGGAGCAGGTCTGGACTTCAGTGAGATCCAAACAGCACCATCAGTAAGTGGAAAATGTTCCTTTTGTAACTGGGAGATGCTGTTTAATTAATGTGTAATTTACTGTTGATCACAATAGCAAAATGTAATTTCTCTATTGTGTCTGCATTAGCATAACTTAAAAAATCACTCAGTATTTAATACACACATCTCTATGTATATTTATGTGCATGTATCTGCATTTAATACAGATGTTTTCCATCAGAACTAATACCCACTTGTTATTTCACATCTAGTTTGATTTCAACATATTGCCCAAGGAAATTATTCACAAATTACTGGGGCAGACTTATTAAGAATCAGCTTGTTACAAGCAAATATAGAATTGATGTATATTTATGTTCTGTTAATGTCTAATTTGCTTTTCTATCCAGCCACTGACATTATTCAAGTTGATGTAAAGACAAGTTGTTTGAGGAGATGCTGAGTTTTTCATTATCCCAAATTTCTTCTCCACAGAAAGAAGTATTCCTTCAAAAAATTGTACAGGAACATGCCTTTACTAATCTTACATAACAATTTAAATGCTACAACTTTTATTTTGTTGTCCCTCCAGGTTTTGATGTAACAATAAATCCAGGATTTGCTGGTAAATGAACAAAGGGCTAGGCTGGAGCTAATCCTAAAGCAGGGTACAGTCATTAGAACCAAAAATGGAGATATTTTAGGGCTAGACCTGGCAATAAAGGCATGGTGGGGCTGAAGGGTTGGGTAAGTATGGATGTACCAAGGTCAGGAGCAGATACAGAGCTGGATGAAATTGTAACTTAGATTAAAATAATCATTGCACAACTACATCTTCCAGCTGTCCCTTCCCTAAGGCAGAAATCCACTTCTTCACAGAAAAGAAATCTGACATCAGTCTCATATAATCCTGGATATCTGGGTGTCAGCACTTACCTTGCTCATGGAAAATGTTGTGTTATTGAAGACCTAAACCCCTGGATTGTGAACACCTTTTAATTTTATATTCCTGCCCCAGCCTTAAATACCTTTTGGGTTTCATGATTTTCAGCAATCCTGATGTTTTTGTCAAATTTCTGTGAAGTTTTTATCAAGAGGGTCTCTTCCAAGTCCTGAGATAATTTCCTGTGCTTGCAAATACACAAGAGTTTAAAATGTTATATTGAGAGGCAACAGTGGGAAAGGAGATTTAGGACTCTAAACAAGGAAATATAGAAATACCCTGTGAATTCTTGTCTTTTCCTGGTGTATGGTACGAATCCACAAATCTGGGATGAGGTGGGAAGCCCTGGGATGTTTTACCACAGCACAGTGCTCCACTCTCAACCCTGCTTAAAGGCTGAAATTCATTTTGTCAGGTGAAAGAAAGAACAGAGGAAAAGATTTCTGATCACACAGTCAACCTCTGGTCCTGTGGAGCTGATTTAAAGAAGAGAGAAAATGTTCCTGCCCCAGAGATCTCTGCAGACAGTTACATTTTTGGCAATTCTTTTTTTGGCCTGTTTTGCAACCTGTCAAGACATTGAAAAGTAAGCAATATTACCTTTTTAATTCATTAATATCATTAGAAAACTGCTCACTTTTGATTTCATGCGCTGTGTTCTGCACTGCTATTAGTTACTCCACGCATGGCAGAAGAAAAATTCGATATATTTGATACAGCACCATTTTACCTCAGCCTCTCTGCAGTACAAAATTACACCAATTGCATCTCTAGATGTGTAACATGTACCACATTTCAGCTGTCACTTTTAAACAGTGCAGCAAATCATGTAAGGACGTTCAACATAAGCCATGGAGATGGCATATGCTGAAATTCCATATTTAGGTTCCCATTCAGGTCCAAATCTGCAGTGGGAGCCTATAGCTGTACTTAGAGCTTATCTAAGCTGAAATATTTGCATCTGAGATTTAGCCTGCCCTCCTCAGTCAAGAGTTGACTCAAAAGTTTTGGTGTATCTGAAGAAAATAGGGGTTTGGTATTATTTCATGGACATCAGTGATTTCAGGTAAATTACTCCCAAGTTAAAGCTCTGGAGGGAAAAAAACAAACTCAAGAGTCCTGTAACACTGAGGTGATGGAAAGGGAACTTTATTCTGCTGTTGAAACCTCTGAAAAGAATCTAAATTTGGGTAAGACCAAATCTCTGTAAGAGCTCCTTCAGGTCTGCTACGGTCATTTTGTCAATGTCCCCAGTTTAAGTTGTTTTAAAAATGGGAGATTCAAGGTACATCTTTGGAATAGCACAACATTTCAGCTTCCCATCTGCAGGGATCCTCAGGCTGCTGGAGCCCGAGGCACCTCCAGTGCTCCTTCCTCAGCGCGGAGAAGCATCTGGGGTTGATGGATGCAAATCACATCCCGGTCCCTGACTCGTGTCTCCCCTTGCAGCAGGCGGGCAGTGACCGAGCACCAGCTCCTGCACGACAAGGGGAGGGCATTCCAAGGCCTGAAGCGCCTGCTGTGGCTGCAGCACGCCCTGGGGGCTGTGCACACGGCCAGCAGCAGGGAGAGCCCACTGCCCAGTGCCGCCTGGGATGGGCAGAGGAGCCAAGATCCCTCTGGTTTCAGCACCATCGATGGAGAGGAGGCTTCAAGCCTGATGAAGCAGCTGCTGGAACTGACGGAAGCTCAGGGCTTCCTCCCGAAGATCCCAAAGGGTAACTGGAGCCCACAAGGCCTTTTTGACCCCCTCTGACTATTCCCCCAAGTGTCAGCCCAGCCGTCTGTCCCTTGCTTTACATGTGCGCTGCTGGAGGGAAAAGCTCCAGCACAAAGGTGAACAGCAAAATGAAAATCCTTAACTGCATTCACTCCTCCTGGTGTTCACTGACTCTCATCTAGAGCAGCTCCTCTCCCACCTGAGCACCGGGACTGACACGGATCCCTCTCTTCCCTCGTCCTGTCTGTCATGGATATCTTAGGCATGGTGTGTCCTGTTGGAGCTCCTGTAGCTCACACGGAGCAGGAGGTTTGGTCATTAATCTGCACCTTCACAGCCTCAGTCACAGCCTAATGGTTTGACTCCTGAAGAACTTTACATCCCAGGACAGGTTATCTTCCATTCACACCTGCCTGCAGTAATTTCACACTCTGCTCTAGTAATGACCTACTGTAGGTCCAAAGGGTTTTTTTCCTGCTCCTCCAGCATGAAGACAGTTTTAAATGTCTTGGCCCTTCAGGTTTTCCCTCATTTTTCCAGGTAGAAGTCGGCAGTGATCCCCACTCAGCCAAAGCCCTAGACATCCTCCTTGTTCTGCTGGTGGAAGAGATGAGAATGAGCTTTCAGGGTGCCTGTTTGAGTCTTTTGTTCCACTGCTTCCTTTTCTTTTCTCAAGTAAAATCCTCTCCCAGAGCTCCCACAGCAGCAGGAAACCAGATTCATGAGGCCACCTGTGTTTCCTGAGAGGTAACACTGGATTTTGCTGTTCACCTTTGATAACAAACTGACCCAATCTGTCTAAGCAAAGCAAGGTCCAGTTTAACTGTAAAATCAGTCTTTCAGACATGAAATCTGTCACGTGTGTTACAAATATATCAGCATTTCCATCATGTAGGGACTCTACATACTGTTTTAAATCCTGAAATTCCTCTGTTGCTGACAGACTTCAACTGTCCTGAATGCATTTCTCAGCGATTCAAATGTTGTTAATAATAAAAACCCTTTTCACCCTCTTATTTGTACTTGCCATTTATTTTTTTGAAAAAATGCAAATAAAATGAAACAACATTTTTCCAGTATCTCTACACACCTGGGATGAGTATGGAATCACATTTCTTTTGTTACATCACTCCTCGCAGCTCCCTGTTAGGTTCTCAAGGCCAGTCAAACCATGATTGAAGCAGATGGTTTCAGATATTCCCGAAAAGCCAGGAGGGGGGAGATGAAAATGGGTTGTACAGCGCAAGCTGTACTATGAGTTTGCTGAGCTGGGATGTGGGAGCTGTTCCTCATTAAAATCAGAGGATGCAGCCTCGGGGAGCTGCCTGTGACAGCTCAAACCTGTGGGACACGGTCAGGAGCTGCCCAGCACACTGCGGATCAGGCTGTCCTTGTCGCTGCAGTGTCCTCTGGGGCTGAGGGGCTGTTTCCTTGATCCCTGAGGGGAGGTGACCGCGATGGCTCGGTGGCCCCTGTCCCTGGGTACACCTCGCTCCCGTGGGCATTGGGTGATGTGTGTCACCTCTGTGGGGATGGGGCAAACCAGCCTCCCCTCGGCGGCGAGCCCCGGCTGTGTGCTGGGATGCTGCAGCTCACAGCACGGCTCAGGGAAGGTGGGAAGGCAGCAGGAGCACCCCAGGAGCATCCCAGCAGCAGCGCGGGCAGGCCGGCACCGCAGGGCTCGCAGTGCTGGTGCCTCTGCTGGGATCCGGCCGAGAGCGAGGGCTGCTCGGATGCCAAGTGCGGGGGTGCAGCCACGGCCCCACGGCTGGCTCCGCAGCAGCCCTTCAGCTGCGCCCGAGCCCCCCGGCCCGCAGCCCCCGGGCGGGCACCGAGCCCCAGCACGGAGCCCCAGCACGGAGCGGGCCGCGGGGCCCAGCACAGAGCCCCAGCACGGAGCCCCAGCATGGAGCGGGACTCAGGGCCCAACACAGAGTTCGGCGCAGACCCCAAGCCCAGCACAGAGCACAGCGCGGGGCCCGGCGCAGGCGCTGCCGGCGGGGGCGGGCGGGCGCGGGGCTCCGCCCGGGCGGGGCGGGCCGGGCGCGGGGCGCCTGCGCTGCCGTAGCGGTCCCTGGGCCGCCTGTCCCGGCCGGGTCGCCGTCGGAGCGGGGGGCGGCGGTAGCGGCGCGGGGGCTCCGGTGGCCCCGGTCCCGAGCCCCCCCACCCGCCTCTCCGCAGCCGCCTCGCCGGGAGCGCGCCTCGCCTGCAGCTCCTGCCGCCCCGCCCGGGGGCTCCGGGTAAGCCGCTCCCGCCTTGTTCCCACGGGCGCTCCCCGCCCGGGGCTCCGCATCCCCTACCCGCCCTCCTCTCTCCCTCCCTCCCCTGGGCCCTTTGCCGCTCCCGGGGAGCTGGGTGGGGTTGGTCTCCCGGAGCCCCCCGGTCCGGTGGGGCTGGGGTTGGCCGCGCTGCGGGCCCGGGGCTGGCGGGGATCCCCTGCTCCCCCTCTGCTGGGGGCTCGGGCTCCCTTTGTCCGCTCCGGGGATGCTGCCGGGCCCCTCCGCCGCTCGGGCCGCGGAGCCGCCACCCCAGTGCCACGCCGGTGTCACCTCCCCGGTGTCACCCAGCTGTGGGGGCGTCCAGCCCCGCACCGTCCCGCGACCCCCGGGCTGGGCGGTGGGCTCGGAGCGCCCATCCCCGTGAAAGCAGCCCCGAGCACCAACAGGTGCTTTGGCAGCGAGACTTTCTCTTTTCTTCCCTTTCTCTTTTGTCCCGCACCCCCTTCTGTCAGATCATTTTCCTGATGTGATCTCTAGGAAGGGAAAACTGCCATGGCTTTTACACCTCCTGCTCACAACCGCAGGGTACAGCCCCCATCTTTTGGTGTGCAACCTCCATCTCCGGGGGTGTAACCACTCACCTCTGCAGGTGATGTATACATAACCCCATTTATAACCCCATATCCAGGGGTACTTGCAGAGTGTGACCCCCTCACCCACTCACAGCTGCTCCTCCATCAAGCCACAGTCCCACCTCACACAAAGACATAATTCCATCTCAGAAGTCCCCCAGCTGGAGATCGTCCCCAGCTCCTGTCCCACGAGGATCCTGTAAAGGCAGCACACACGGAGCTGCTGTCTGAAGGAGGTGGTTTGCAGGGCCCAGCAGTGATGCCTTGTAAAGAGCTTCAAGAAGTGAACAGAAAGAGTCACTCGAGCGTGTTGGCAGCACCCAGGGTTGTAAAAATGGGAAGTGCCTCACCTATTTTGTTTGCAATTTCTAGTAATAGCTGCAGAACTCTGTTACCTTACTGTGAGTTACGTGGTGCCCAGGAGAACCAGGGTAAGGCGTAGTTGGACATTTGAAATCTTTGTTTTTTTAATGCATATCAGGAAATAGAGCTGGAGCGTCAAATAGACTGAAAGTGCTACTGGTTGGGGGTGGCACACTCGAGTATTTAAGTACTGTATTCTCAGAAATGGAAAGAATATTAAAATATATACATCTTTCTTAGACATAAATACATCAGATACTTACATTAGGGTTTGGGTTTTTGTCTATTTTTTAAACTACAACTTGCCCAAAGGCAGTGATCCTCTGGATTTGCCCAAATTTCTGTGTGAAAACGTCTAGTAAAAGTGCTTAAAGGCAACTAAATGCCTTTTTTTTTTGCTCCTTCCTCAGTTGCTCTCTTATTGGGATAACTTTCAGGGTTTAGATATATTTCACAGCAGAAGAGCCATAGGCAACTGGTGGAATTATTTCTGCAGGAGTTATAGGAAGAATAACTTCTGTATTAAATATTCAGTGTGATATTCCTGATTTTTAAACATTTATTAAAGACAGAATGTGTTGGGAGCAATAACCATTTGCAGTACTGGCTGGAGCTGTGGTTTTTGAGGCACCACATTTCTTAAGTTTCCTTCCTTCTAATTTTCAGATCAAAAATGTTCAAAACAGGAAGTTTGACTTGTACCTTTTATTTTGTAAGACTGTTCCCTACTCGGTTTAGACTGCTGATATTTGTTGTTAAAATCTCAACTCTGCGATCCAGCATCCCTTAGTGGATTTGGGCACTTGTTTAAAGGTTATTTGTTGTTTATAATATTTGCTGTTCCTCCCTTTTCCCTTCCTACCAGCCATGGCCATGACAGGCCCCACGCCGTGCTCATCCATGAGCAACCACACCAAGGAGAGAGTCACAATGACAAAGGTGACGTTGGAAAACTTCTACAGCAACCTCATTGCCCAGCATGAAGAGCGAGAGATGAGGTAAAAATCCTTCTTGTTTTCCTTCCAAACTGGGTGAGTGCCAACATTTGTGTTGAATGAATTTAGTTTTCTTGAGCCAAAGCAAAAATTGTAAAATCACAGACTAGTTTGGGTTGGAAAGGACCTTAAAGCTCATCCAGGCCCACCCTCCCCACAGGCAGGGACACCTTTCACTGTCCCAGGTTGCTCCAAGCTCTGTCCAGCCTGGCCTTGGACACTGCCAGGGATCCAGGGGCAGCCACAGCTTCTCTGGGCAGCCTCTGCCAGGGACTCACCACCCTCACAGGGAAGAATTCCTTCCCAATATCCCATCTCTCCCTGTCCTCTGGCAGTGGGAAGCCATTCCCTGTGTCCTGTCATTCCATCCCTTGTCCCAAATCCCTCTCCAGCTCTCCTGGAGCCCCTTTAGGCACTGGAAGGTGCTGTAAGGTCTCCCTGGAGCTTCTCTTCTCCAGGCTGAACATTCCCAGCTCTCCCAGCCTGGCTCCAGAGGGGTCCAGCCCTTGGAGCATCTCCATGGCCTCCTCTGGCCTTGCTCCAGCAGCTCCACATCCTGCCTGTGCTGAGCCCCAGGGCTGGGGCAGCTCTGCACTTGGGGTCTCACCTGAGGGGACAGAGGGGCAGAATCCCCCCTCCAATGCTGCCCCCGCTGGGGGATCAGCCCAGGGCAAAGGGGGTTCTGGCCTGGGGCATGTCCAGCTCTGCCCCACCAGCACCCCCAAGTCCTTCTCCCAGGGCTGCTCCCAGTCCATTCCGTATCTGGGCTGGGATTGCCCCGATCCCTGTGCAGCACCTACAGGCAGACAGTGCAAGGAGACGAGGAGAGGGTGCTGTGAGGAGTCACTCAGTGCTGCCTGGGACTGCCCTGGACCTGGGGCACCTCTTTGAGTTCCCTGATCCTATATAACAGTGGGCTGGACTGAGCTGTGGGACTTCCCTTTGGCTGGAACCCTTGAATTTGCTACCTTCAAGTTGTAGCACTGGGACTTCTGCTGTTCTCCCAGCGTGCAATGGAGTCTATGACAGAATTTGGAAAATGGTTCAGGGTTGGTTTGGCTTTGTTGCCAAAGCTGTAATGAGCTCCCCAGTGCCTGCTTGGTACAAATGAGGAAGCAATTTAGAAATAAATATTAACTTGCAAAGATATTTTCTCCAAAGCTTCAAATGAGTAAAGAGAGACTGAGGTCCAATTCAGACAGAAAACATCACTGATTTAATTCCCTTCTTTCTCTTCATGAAGCTCTCACCTTTAAAATTTATTTACTTATTATGAGCACTGTTGTGTACTCCCCAAATCTCAATGGTTGTTTTCTGTTTAGGATCAAGACTTTGTCTGAACAAACAGACCAGACTTTATAAGTTACATGTTTTTTGGAACAATACATGTCTGTGGGTGTATAATTTGGAGTTTAAATGGTGTTGACACTGTACCCTGAAGTGCAGATTGAGCCTGTTAGGGATATTTGGGGGAATTTCAGCATGGCTTTGGCATCACTCAGTCCTGCTGGGCCATTTCATTCTGTGTATTGCACAGACTTCTGCTACTGGAGCAGCTGGTTTGAGAGTGGAATGGGATGACTGGGCAGGGCTCCCTGGTACTTGAGCAAGGGCAAAACAATTTCAACGTGCCTGATTCTGCAAGTGATAACCCCAAATATTATCACCTCGCAGCAGCTGTGCAGAGCCCCAGGAGACAGGAAGAGGATCTTGCAAAGAATGACTTGCAAAAAGAAGGAATTTCTTAGTACATTTGTGATGTTCCAAACCACCAGTCCCAGTTCAGCCAGCTGCTAATATGACTGGCACTGGGGAAAAGTTCCCTGAGGATAATCATTGCAAGTGTCCCCTGAAGCCATTCCCCTCCTGAAGTCTTGCTTCCTCCTTTCTTTTCTCCCAGATAATCCTTTTGTACTAAGGCTGTAAATATTTCTGATTCTTCGAGGGGAACAACATGTACAGACAAGTTTTCTCTTCCCAAATATTTGGAGTATCTCAGGGATTAGGAAATCTAAAGTAACTTTTCTCATCTTGCATGTGAATAGTTTGAGATGCAGAGAAATTTCAAATTACTTTGAATACCAGTTCTGCCTGGAATACATGAAATTTTGGTGTTAAAATGTTTATTATGGCTCTGGCCTGAAGTGACTTGCCCAGCTGTCAAAGAGAGACAAGAACAGAACCCAGATCTCCTCAATTTCTATTTGTGTACAGCAAAAATGTACGCTTGAATAACCTTGTGAAACTCAAGGCAGGTTTAGTTTATTAAAATCAGAGAGAACAAGGTTGAAATTATAAAACTGGATAGTAGATTCTCCAAAATTAATCTCCTGTCTGAGTCTCTTCCTGTACATCTTCACAACTGTAACTTGCTGGCACAGACCAGAGGTGGTGGATATGTGCACCTGGTTAAGAAACAATGTTAATGTTAACGTTAATTGAACCTTTTTTTTTTTTTCTAATTTGATTTATAAAGCAAGGTTAATGATTCAACCTTTATTTTTCTAATTTGTCTCTGCTCTAGACAAAAGAAACTAGAACAAATGATGGAAGAAGAAGGCCTGAAAGACGAAGAGGTAATGAATGTGGAAAAATGATCTTAATGGTTAAATGCAAGAAATTTTGTTTTCTGAATGGAGATCTGGGATCTTTCCTTGGAATTGCTGTGGTCCCTGTGACACTCATTTGCAGAATTCTCACTGGGGGTCTCTTGAACTCTAGAAAAGAATCAGGAGGTCGGCACATGCACAAAAGGAAACAGAGTTTCTTCGCCTGAAGAGAACCAGGCTTGGACTGGAGGACTTTGAGTCTCTAAAAGTAATAGGCAGAGGAGCATTTGGAGAGGTGAGTCCAGGAAAAGAATGACTACACGTGGTTTTAACTGGCTCTGGTGTTTGTTTAAGACTTGCTTAGTTTATACAAGCAAAAGGTAACTCTAACAACACAGATTGATTTTAGCTGAACTGTCCTGTGCAGGGTTTTTTTTGTGTGCTTTTTTAACTAATAAATGATCGTTTAAAACACCTTGTGCTTTAAAGGATCCTGAATTGTGTTGAAAATTACCTGATGGGCAGCTAAATAGAGGTTTGCAGTGGCTTTTAAAGGTGCACTTAGGGCTGGACTTGGGGAGAGCTGGAGGTGCCTTGCAAAGTCTCTTCTGGAAGCCTTCAGAGAAGGGGCTTTGGACCACCTGCTTTAGGTGTGAATTGCTCAGTGTCAAATCTGCCAAAATTACTGCATCTCTTAGAACTGACAGGACTTTTTACCATTCCTGTGCACTTTATAATGCTTCTTGTATTTTATAATCTGATATTATTTCATAAAATGGAAGCCAAGGGCTTGATACCCAACGTTGTGCAGAGTTGTGCTGGGAATGCTGGATCTGATGCTCTCCCTGTGTGCCCCCAGGTGCGACTGGTGCAGAAGAAGGACACAGGACATGTTTATGCCATGAAAATCCTGCGCAAGGCTGACATGCTGGAAAAAGAGCAGGTGAGGAACACCCCGAGCAGGAATTGGAGCAGGCATCACCCTGGGAGGTCACTGTGGTGTGTGCAGAGGAGGAACAGGCATCTGTGCTTTAGGTTTAGTAGCTAAAAATTCTGGTTTTCTTTTTACCTCCTTGCTTACAGAGGAAATAAGTTAGAAAAATCTCTGAATTCACAAGGACTCGTTTTCTATTTGTCTCCTTAAGTCCTGGACAAATGATTCAACGTAGACTTCAAGGCCAGTATTCTACTGCATTTCTGCCTTACAGGACCAAATATAAATACCAAACTGCTGGAATTCAGACTCAGAGACATAAAGAGGCAGCGTTTAATATTTTTTAAAGCTTTCCTTTGCTAGTACTTCTGGGTATATAGTGATCTGGGACAGTCACTTGTTCAGCACTGGGATGAAGCTCTTGTGTTTTGAAAAAGAGATCTAATGATTTATACTTGTAAAGAACTGAGATATTTTTGTATATAGGATTTATATAATATATAGGTTTACTAGTTATAAATAGAATATATATAAATATATTTATTTTAAAAATATATAAATATATATATAATGGGTATTAAATGTATGTATATAATCAACCATATGTCAAAGTTCTGATAGTGTTTCTGCCTTGGTGCAGAAGTTTGACTGTTGTGTTCTCAATATTTGATGCTATTCAATATAATAATTGAATTGCCTGTGAAATAAATGCATTTAATACAACAGATCCAATGCACTGTGTTTGTCCAGGTTGGCCACATCCGTGCTGAGCGGGACATCCTGGTGGAGGCAGACAGCCTGTGGGTTGTGAAGATGTTCTACAGCTTTCAGGACAAGCTAAACCTCTACCTGATCATGGAGTTCCTGCCTGGAGGTAACTCCCTGGAATCCAAAGGCTGCTCTCCTTTTGGTTGGGGATTGCTAATTTCTTTATTACCAGTGCAGTCTGGGACTAGAGTGCATGTGAGTGCTCTGCAGTGGTGTTTGTATTTTACATCTGTGAGGGAACAAGATTTCTGCTTTCTGGGGTACTGAAGTGTTTGGGCAGGCTTGAGGTTTCCTGTTTGGGTCTTTGAGCTGCAGGTATTTAAACTTGGCCTTAATATTCCTCTGCTTCCTACCCTTGCTGTGCCCTGGCTGTCTACAGAGCCACAGCACATCCAGCTTTGGCAACCTCTGACCTGCTGGTTTTAACTGAACGCAGCAGAAATAGCTTTTTTTCTATAAATGTCTTCAAAACTAGCAAGAGTGGAGCTCGTGTGTTCACCTCTGAGGGGTTTGCAGGTGACATGATGACACTGCTGATGAAGAAGGACACTCTGACAGAAGAGGAGACTCAGTTCTACATCGCTGAGACTGTGCTCGCCATCGACTCCATCCATCAGCTGGGCTTCATCCATCGCGACATAAAACCAGACAACCTCCTCCTGGACAGCAAGGTGTGGACTGGCTGGGGATAGGCCTTGGGATTGTTCATACTGACCTGAAGGGGTGTTGGCAGTTGTGGAAGGAGGTGGTGCTTCTTTATTTAGCCGTGTTCTTTCCAGCTTTTGAGGGCATTTCTGCCGAATTGCCGGGGAAAATCCCCAAACCAGGAAAGACCCCAGCTCCACTCAGACCTCGAGCTCTTCCGACAGCTGTTTCAACTATTTTTGGCTATTTCAGCTGCAGTTCAAAGCACGTGGTTTCAGTTCCCTCTTAGGCAAAGCTGTTTCCCTTTGCTCTCACATCTGTTTCACTCCCACTTGCCAGCTCTGTCGTACCAAACGTGAAGGACGTGGCTGTTCCAGTAGCCAGGCTGAGCATGGAGAGTCTCCCTTAGGATCAGGGTGTATTCCTGAGGCTGGCCAGGCTGCCTGGTTATTGCAGGCACTTTGCAGAAAGCCTCATTATTTCAGTATCCTCCCATTGCTCACTGCAAGCTTGCCTAAAATCAAGCTTGCTTGGAAAGAGTTTGCCAGCAGTAAATAATGACTTTCCTACTGCCATGTAATGCACTGTTGGAATTACTGCAGAATCCCAGAATGGTTTGGATTAAAAGGGACCTTAAAACTCATCTATTCCACCCCCTGCCATGGGCCTCAAGTTGTGCTGGGGAGGTTCAGATTAGATATTAGATTTTTTTCACTGCAGAGCGGTCAGGCATTGGAATAAGTTGCCCAGGGAGGTGGTGGAGTCACAGTCTCTGGAAGTGTTTAAGAGGCACCTGCAGGTGGCACTTGGGGACATCATTTAGGGGTGCTGATGGTGTTGGGTTTTCTTCCAGCCTTGCTGATCCTGTGATTTGCTATGATAATGTCTTATATTGATTTTAGATTTTGGTTGTTTATTTTTAGGGCCATGTGAAACTCTCAGATTTTGGTCTGTGTACTGGACTGAAGAAAGCCCATAGGACAGAATTTTACAGGAACCTGAACCACAGTCTTCCCAGTGACTTCAGTAAGTCCTTTGGCTCCAAAGGGTATCTGGGTGGTTGCTCTGACACAACTCATTTCAGTGTGAGGGTGTGGCTGCAGTTGGGAGTCTAACAAGCAACATTAAACCTTGAAGTGGAATTTTCATTTTCTGTAAAATAAAAATAATTTCACTTGCTTTAAACCCATTTTTATTTCCAGCAGCTTGTCTCTAAAACAGACTCCACTGTAGCCTTTTGCATGTGGAACAGAATGAGAACTCAGTGAGTTGGTAGCTGCTGGCTGGATCTCAAGTGTTTCTGAAATTAATAAACCAGCACAGTCTCTGAGTATCCAGGATTATTCTTGAGGGGAATAACTTGGATCATGGAGTTACATAAACCCTGAAAGCATGGTTTGCTAATGAAAGGCTTGATTAGATGTTGCCCATATTTCATAGGTTTGGAACTTGCTGGAAGGTTTATGTCTGGGATATTGACACACATCTTAAATGAGATCTTTAGTGTAATGGTTTGGGGATAAAAACATATTGGGTGACCAGTGGGATTCAGTCACAGCTATTGAATCTCCTTTAGCTTTCCAGAACATGAATTCCAAAAGGAAAGCAGAGACTTGGAAGAGGAATCGCCGGCAGTTGGTAAGTAGGTTCTACCTGCTTGGAAATGTTCCTGCTGAGGTGTTGCATCCAAATGGCACATGGATTTCCATGGAAGTTGTTAATGCATCTCAGAGTTCTGAACAATCCTGAAAGGAAAAGATTCAGGCATTTTTAAAAAAGAGGAGGAATGACTCTAGTTTGTCCTTCATCCATCTGCTGAACAGCTGGTGACATATGTGCCAGAGATAGCACTGCCATCATTATTTACATGGATGTCTGAGGTCTCCCAGCCAATACTGTCAGTTCTTGCCACTTCCAATCTAACAAAGGGCTGCTGACCCATTCCAAGGTGGATATGGACAGTGATGCTTTTCCTCATTTTCCTGATGCTGTTCAAGACTCCTTCACATGAAGATGTTGATTTTGTCTCTATGTATCTTGGAAGAAAGGCTTTAAACACCTTTGCTAAAGGATCTCAGAGACAATCTGGTGTCTTCCTTAAAATATCCACTTTGGTCTAAGTTCCCACTTCCATGCCAGGCAGTTTTCTCTACAGATGTATAACTGATGGTGTTTGTTCCAGGCTTTTTCTACTGTGGGAACTCCAGATTACATTGCTCCTGAGGTTTTCATGCAGACTGGATACAACAAGCTGTGTGACTGGTGGTCCCTGGGGGTCATCATGTACGAGATGCTGATCGGTAAGGAACGGGCAGGGCAGGGTTGTAGGCAGGAACTGTGGGGTAGGACATGAGCTGTGTTCATGGAATCCCAGAATCCCAGAGTGGTTTGAGTTGGAAGGAACCTTAAAGCTCATCCAGTCCCACCCCCTGCCATGGCAGGGACACCTTCTACTATCCCAGGTTGCTCCAAGCCCC
The DNA here is from genome assembly GCA_024500445.1 of Entomyzon cyanotis. Taxonomy (NCBI): domain Eukaryota; kingdom Metazoa; phylum Chordata; class Aves; order Passeriformes; family Meliphagidae; genus Entomyzon; species Entomyzon cyanotis. Next base: position 2,137,750 of record JAKEPQ010000908.1, on the reverse strand, counting down.
ATCCAACCTGGCCTTGGGCAATTCCAGGGATCCAGGGGCAGCCACAGCTTCTCTGGGCAGCCTATTTCTGTGCTTAGGGTCAAGTTCTCAGAGCAGCCACTCCTTGCCTGGTCTGTGAGGTGTGTTCTGACTTCACGAATTATATTTGCTTGATCCAAGACTGTATTTTTGTTCTTTCCAGGTTATCCACCATTCTGTTCCGAGACTCCTCAAGAGACATACAAGAAAGTGATGAACTGGAAGGAGACCCTGACATTTCCTCCAGAAGTTCCAATCTCTGATAAAGCAAAGGATCTTATTTTAAGGTGCCAGTCCCATGGTTTGCCAGTTAACATAGCATTAGTTGTCTTGTCATGTCTCTGTATTCTGTGCCTTTCATGGCTTGTTTCACATGGATAAACCCTGATGATACAAACTGTTACACACATGCATCAAATGCTGAACTCCCTCGTCAAATACTTTTGTCTCTCAGGCCATTTAGTGGTTCCCTGAGAAAACTGTGCTAAAAAGGATCTCCCATAGAAGTGCTATTTCTCTGGCAAAATGTTTCTGCTCCTTATTTTGCCTGCAAACTTCTCATGGAAGCAACTTCAATCCTTTTGACAGAGCTGACTTCTTACAGCAGCAATGATTTTGCCTTTGTATGCACTGGAGCATACAAATGTCTCCCAGTGCTTGCTGACTCATTTGTACTTCATTATCTGTTCTCAGGACAGAAATATAAATGTCTAGATTTTTTAGGCTTTATATGTTCTGCTCTACAATGGTCCTGAAATAGAAAGGTCACGTTATCCTGTTGTGAAGGAATAGCACATCTTAACTGTGGCATTGGACATGACATTCCTAAACATAACTTTGTGTGTTGGTTTTGCTGTGGGAGTTCTTAGTCTGCTCCATTTCTGTGTTAAGAAACTGTAGCAGTATCAGTTCAGAAAGCTGTTCCATGCTGGAATGCTTTCGTTTTCATTCTCCCTTCATTTTCATTCTTCCTTCCATCCCAGATTTTGCTGTGAATGGGAGCACAGAATTGGTGCATCTGGTGTGGAGGAAATAAAGAGTAACCCATTCTTTGAAGGGGTTGATTGGGAGCACATCAGGTAAGATGCTTTGCAGAAAAGCAAGCTGCTCTTCTCTAGGGACAGCTGAGGCCAGCCCTGGTCTGCAGCAGGGAGCAGCTGACTGGCATTGATCATATCCAGCTGTGGTTGAGGGCATTTTGTTCTCTACCTGAAGCTTGCTGAGGTTTAGGTGCCTTCAGTCTTGATTCTGTTAAGAAATGGAAGGTGGCTGAATCCTGCTTTGTCTGCCTTTGAAATCTTAATGCTTCATCTGCTCTTCTTGGCAGAGAGAGACCTGCTGCGATTTCAATAGAAATTAAAAGCATTGATGATACCTCAAACTTTGATGAATTTCCAGAATCTGATATCCTTAAACCAACAGGTAAATGATTGTTTGATTCTCTGTGTTAACCTTCCTCTTCTGTAGAATAATCTTTCCTGTTAGCCAGATCTTACTAGATGCTGATTTTTTTTCCCTCGTGACCAAATAGCTTGGAAGCCTCATGGTGCAGGGGGTGCAAGCTGGAATTTGGGTTCCAGGAGATGTAGACTTGTAAATGATGTGGTAATTACCTGAGAAGGGGCAGCTCTCAGAGGCAGCAGAGCTTCCAGAGAGTTCAAATCTCAGCAGGGCCTGGGAACCCCAGTGCTGCAAATTCCCCTGGGTGCCAGTTCGTGGAGGAGGGGTGGGGAGTGGTGAGACAGAAGGGGATGTTTTGGTGGGAGTCCCTAAAGGAATCACAGCACAGTCACACATTTGTTCCATGAGTTTAAAAACAATCTCAGACTGGGTTGGGTTGGAAGGGACTTTAAAGCTCATGCCATTCCACCCCTGCCATGGGCAGGGACACCTTCCACTACCCCATGTTGCTCCAAGCCTGTCCGGCCTGGCCTGGAACAATTCCAGGGATTGGGGCATCCAGCGCCTCTCTGGACAACCTGTGCCAGTATTTCACAGCCCACATTGTAAAAATGTCTTCTTTCTGTGTAGTCTGAAACCCTGTTTTAGCTTAAACTGCTTGTGCCATGCCCTGTGTCCTAGCAATTCTTTCCTGGGGTTGAAGCATGAAGTTTATGGTATTTTTCCCTTTAGAAACATTCTGCCCTATTCCACATTCAGTGTTTTGTATGAAAATAAACTTTGCAGTTCCAAAGGATAATTCTCTTCTGTGTCTTCCCAGTGGCAACAAGCAACCACCCAGAGACTGACTACAAGAACAAGGACTGGGTTTTTATCAATTATACCTACAAGCGTTTTGAGGGCCTGACGGCCCGAGGAGCAATTCCATCCTATATGAAAGGAGGGAAGTAACACAGCTTTACCTGGGACTTCTGAGCCGTGGAATTCTGTTGCTGTACTTTGGGTTTATACCCATAAAAGAACTTATTCCTTTTTTTTAAAGAAAACTTGAGGGCTATCAACTCTTGCAGAAGACTTCAGGACCCTGTTTTGTTACACACCTGGTTGTTATTAAGGATTTTTTTCCTGCACCATTGAAAAATTCCACATGTTTGCATCATCTCTGCTGCCAGCACCTTTTGCTGCTTCAGGAGCAAGAGTTTTTTTTATATTCTTTGCCAGACTGTCCAGTCCATCGGGAGATGAGAGCAAGCTTTCCCTTTGGCATTACAAAGCATGGGATTTTATAGGACTGCATCCAGTCCTGCATTAAGTGACAAACTCACTCTGCCAATTCTGCCAGCACTGTTTGCCCAGTGATGGAGGACTCCAGGACAGAGGAAACAAAGCAATAATTGAAGCTTGAGACAGACAACTCTCCAGGAACCTGTCTAGTAGAAGGACACAACTCGGATTGCCTTAACCTTACTTTGTAGTGCTGTTTTTATAATGCTCCTTGGAAGCCTCTTCAATAGCATTTCTCAGCTCTGTCGCTGTGGCCTCCAGTTCTGGTGCACTTTATTTTGGTACTAAGTGACCCTCAAGCCATTTAATATTTTTTCTAAATTAAAAAGTTTTTGCAACACTTTTTCTTTCCTAAATAGAGGAGAAATGGGCCATTTCCTCCACTGAGCGCCAAGTTTTTGGTTACTGTATGTCAGGATGGATCCATAAACAATGCAGATAAACTACAGCTGGTCACACAAGTGGGTCTGGAATTAGAGCAGAGGGAGGGGAATCCCATGAACCTGATCCTTGGTGAGCAAGTTGTGCACAGCCCTGAGGCTCTCCAGGCCTGCTGCTGCTGTTCTTAGCCACCTGTGAGCTCTGCTCCATCTTCAGTGGTTTAAAGGCAAAATCCCATCTTCTGTGGCCTTTTTGCTGCTGGTTTTGAGCAGAACAGGATCAGAATCTCGCCGATTGAGGCCTGCCTGGTGTTCCCTCCCAGAGCTGCTCTTGCTGTCCTGGCTGTACCATCTGTCCCCAGAGTCTCCCATGGATGGTACATCATGGGGTCACCTTTGGGGCAGTGGAACCCACCTTGTCCACTCTTTGATTGTTGCCCACTCTAATTTACAGAAGTACATTCAGTTCTGATCAGGGTCTCTCCAGGAGAGCCCCAAAGTGCCTTTCCTTCCCCAAGCCTCTTTCAGAACACAACAGCATTTTGGGAGGGAGGATTCTGCCTCGGCTGAGCTTTTCCTAATTCCTTTATCTAACCAAGAGCTCCACTTTGTGTCCGTTTGTAGTTCACTCTGCACTTCCAGGGACAGGTGGCATTAACTCTTGGGCCTGCCTGGTTCCAGTCTGGAATTTACAATCAGATATTAAAAATGTGATTTAATGAGGTTTCTAAAAGCATGTTTCAATTTGAATGGGTTCCTGCAAACTTCTCTTGGTGCTGAACACTAACTCCGGAGTACAGACAAGACAAAGCTCCAGTGATGTCTCACAGGAGAAAAAGAAAAAGGCTTCCAGGTCTGACTTTCTTGATTAGAAAATGAAATAAAATGGATTTGTAGTGGAACTTTTTTTTTATATATAGGTGCTTTTAGGGAATGTTTACCTAGATGTCTCTTGACTCGAGTGCCATCCTGAAGGACTGATGGGGAACTGCCAGTACTGTACAGAACTCATCAGGGTCCTCCCCTCACCACCCCTGTGCTTTTTGTACTTGTCCTATGAGTTTATGACTTGCCATAAGCAGTTTAGACAGCAGTTGGATCCTACCAAGCTGAAATGCAAAACTAGCCTTAATTAGAAGTCCCAGGATCTCTGTAGTCAGAAGGGCTCACTTGGATCAATAAGGGCTAATGGAAAGAATGACTTACAGGATCAGGCTTTTATCAGCTTGTCCCTAGATCATCTTCTGCTCCCTTTTGATTTTGCATGAAGGACTGATACCAACTTCTCAAACTGTTCCATCCTTATCCTGCAGTTTCTTCTAGCCATTTGAAAATGTTGCCTTATAAACTATTGGAATTAATATAAGACCTTTTTTTTTTTCCAATTCCTAACAGCTTAGTTACTGCCTTAAAATAAAAACAAAAATCAAAATCTTTTAAAGCTGCTGTGGATTAGGAACAAATGATTTTGAGATAATAGCTGCATTCTTAGCCCTTTACTGAAAGGGACCAGCATTTTTATTTATAAATACCAAAGATGAAGAAACTAAACAATTTTAAGTTGTGATAAGTTGCTGTGAAAAACCAACTCTCTAGTACTGTGTATTGTGCATTTTTAGTGCTGTGTTTGAAGTGGGACCCCTCAGGTGGGTCACTGGAGTCCAAGGTGAAGTTTTCAAAGGCACGAGGAGCAGTTGGGTACCTCATTCCTGTTGTCTTCCAGCAGAAGTTGGACGTCTTTCAATCCAGTCCTGTTGGACACACCTTTGCAGTGGGAGGTTCTGGATCCCAGCTGCATTGTAAGCCTGCTTCCTGTTCCACTTTTTCACCAACATTAGGGAAAAAAGTGTCTCCTACAGTGTCTCCTTCCTAGGATCCATATTTCACTGCTAATAGTAAAGATTTTGTATGCCTGTTACATCTCCCATGGTAGCCAAACATTTTTCTTGTGTTTTGAAGTTGTTTGTATCTTTTAGCTCATTTTTTTTAAGCTGCAGTTGCTGGATTTCTAGAAATATTTCCAATCTGAATTTCCAATGGATCTGAACATCTTATGCTGCCAGTTCATCTCTGTATCATGCCTAGCACAAAGCTGCACTAAGTGTTTCTTATCACTGTGCCCTGACTCTGCCTTAAACTCTAAGTTGAAAAAGTGTTCTGTAAATATTTAAAAGCTGTTACAAAATTGCACTGTAAAATTTGGCAGGTGTAGTCAACTTTTTATGGAACGATCTCATTGTGTTGTGTAAATAAAATCCTCTTAGTAAATACACTGTAGCTGATATGTTGTGTTTTACAAACAGGAATCAGAGAATGCTGGAATGGTCTGGGTTGGTAGGGAACTTCAAGCTCATCCAGTGTCACCCCTGCCATGGCAGGAACACCTTCCACTATCCCAGGTTGCTCCAAGCCCTGTCCAGCCTGGCCTTGGACACTGCCAGGGATCCAGGGGCAGCCACAGCTTCTCTGGGCACTCTGTGCCAGGGCCTGCCCTCCCTCCCTGGGAAGAATTCCATCCCAATATCCAATCTAACCCTGCCCTCTGTCCAAGGGAAGCCATTCCCCTTGTCCAGTTCCTGATGTGGAAGGTGCTGTGAGGTCTTCACACAAATCCCACCTTGTTCAAACTCTTGGTCCCCTTCCCAAGCTTCATCAAGAGAAGCCTGGAAGTAATCCAAGGCTGAAGATGGAAATCAAAGCCAGACCTGCTCCAATGCTGTTTTCTTCTGAAGCCAAGGAGGTAGAAGTGGAAAGCACTTTTTGGAGATGCTGCCCAGTTTGTGGGTCAAGGAGTGACTGCTGTGTTCTGTGCTGCCTTTAGAACATCACTGCAATGTGGTGTAGGGATGAAGGGAACTTTGGGGTCCTCTCAGCACAAATGGTGGTAACACTTCCATGTCAAATCAACCAGGCTCTGTCTCATGCCAAACTACTCCTAAGACTTCAGGATCCCAATGCACACTTACTTAATGAAGCGAGGAAACAAAACCTTTTAGCACTCTATCTGCCTCTTCTTCTACTCCACATTTAAAATAATTTTTAAAGGAGCCAAACAAGTCACATATAATTTATACTTTAATACAGAAAAATCCCATACATCTGGGGTTCATACACAGCACAGGGAGCACTTCAGTACATCTAGAGTAAGACAAAAGTTGACCTTGTACTTGAAGTAGGTAACCATGAGAGGAGGAAAAGCAAACACTTTTAAAATTTGATTCAGTGTTCCAAAGGAACTCACTCTACTAACAAAAATTAAAACCCAAAATGAATAATTACTTGGGAAAGCCAATAAACTACAGTGGGTGAGTGGTAAAAACTGCATGGAAATCATTGGAGCTGGATATCTCCATCCCATGCTGAAGGTCCAGGTGATTGCACAGGGAACCAAAAGCTCCTACAGGCTGTAACTCCCAAGAGGGGCTGGTGCAGTTCAATAAACTGCCTGAATCCTCCCAGAGGCTGAGCTGAGCCTGGGCTCAGGGCCACACTCAGTGGGATTTGGTTTGGCTGGACATGGTACTTTAACTGTCAGACCCCAAAAGGTGCTGTTGAGGTGCAATTCTCAGCACCTGATGCTTTGACAGGGTCCTGAGGAGGAGCTCTGAACAACACCCACACTTCAGTCCTTACAGCAGAGCATGTGGAACCTCCAATTCCAGCTCAGCTGGGCAACACCAACACTCAATTAAACCTGACACTGCTGTCAAAATAAATACACATTGAAAAACATCATCACAGGGCCACCACTGCTGGGCACACAGAGCCTGGGGACAAGTTCCATCACTGCTGGGCTCACCAGTGCTTCTGTTTGTGCTGAAGGAACAGCTCATCACCAAGGAATGGGGCTGGTGTGGCCCCTGGTGGAGGTTCACGGTCCATGTGTCTTCCTGTCTCTACTACAAAAATAGCAATTCATCTGGAGCAATAATGGAGTGTCTGCACATCACCCCAGCTCTGTGCAGGCACCAAAGGACACTTCTCTCTACTGACCCAGTGACACACAGGGAGAGTTTTCAAAAGTAGTCAATTTGGGCATCTGAACCCCTGGGATTCTTAGGAGATCCTGAAATCTTCCCATAGGCACTTAAAAAAAGAAGAAATCTATTTGCTGTACTTGGGAAAGAAGCTAAGAGCAGAAACACCGAGAGAATAGAACTTCTATCCATCCTAATGAAACTAAAACATGCCTTGGCAGAGATTTACTTGTAACTAAAAATTTTTTCTTGATCTTGTCATGTTACTTGCACTGAAAACCACAAACATCCTTAGCAGCAAACAGCAGCAAACTTCACTGCTCAATCCACCATGCACTTGGCAGTCAGAGGGAGAACAATACAAATTTGCTTCATGTTGCAGCCCTGCCAAAAAAGGATTAAACTTTCTAGGGTCAGACTGATACCTACACTTCAATTTTGCCAAGTCTGACCAGGTAACTCAACACCCAAATGATCCTGGTTTCCACACCATTGCCAGAGCAGCACTGAGCTGATCAGCTTTGTGCGGAGCTCTGTCCTTCTCTTTCCTCTTGAATGGTTTCAGCTTTTCTTTGCACCAGGACCACATTTAAAAACTCTGATTTGGGTACATAGAGCCTTTACACAGCCATCAGGAGGGATGGCTTTGTGAGGCAGCTCCGTTCAGGGTGCCTCAGCTTGGCTGGGGCAGTGCTGAACTCACTGTGTGCTCATCAGGGCTTAAGCCAGTTCCTACAGGGAACTCCCACAAGGAATTCCTACACCTAGCTCCTACAGGGAACTCAGTGCTGCAGGAGCAAGACCAGTGAGGCTCCAATCTACCTGACCTAAACCAGCCTGGAGTGTGCTTGTTCTTACAGCCACAGCTTTGCTGGCCCTGAACCCAAATTCCCAGAGCCTCACATAGATCAGGATAATACATAGAGCAGCAAAGGAGAGTTGCTCCCAGGAATGTGCATTTCTCTCTATTGAGGGCTGTTTTACGATTGGTATTTCTTACCTGCCTGACAGCAAAATGATTCAGTCAGCTCCAAACTGGGAGGAAAGTAGCTGTGCTGTTAATGCTGCAGCAGCAGCAGCTCCTTGGAGAGTCTACAGCAATTCTGAATGACTAAGGACTTTACTCAGATAGTAAACTGGGAGTTTCCCCACTGGCTTTATTTGTCTTAGCAGGGGGATGGAGAAGACAACTCAAAGTCTTCAGCATGCACAGTCACCTCTAGAAAGCTTCTTACATCTATTTGGCTATTAACAGATTTACTTTGTTGCTAAAATATCAGCTACAGTCTCTTTTGGGTTTTTCTTCAGCATGATCTATTCATTTTACTGAACTGAACAGAAAACATCCCTAAAAACAATTCCATCTCACGGAGAAGTACAGATAGGGAATTCCTGTGAACAGGCATATGCTTCCTATGGAACTGGCTCCTCCTTCCCTCAGGGCAGTACACCACGCTGGATCCAAAGCCAGGTGGCAGTGCAAACAGATTCCTCCACGCTCAGGCTTTTGCTGTCACACTGTGCTACATTTCTGCTGGTTGATAAAGAATATCATCTGTCCTGCTTTGATGTTCACTCCTCTGTAACTGAGCCTCACAAAAACAAAGCTGTGCCTAATGGTAAAGAAAAGCTTTGTCTTGACAGGCCCAGAATTTCCTCTCTCATGTCAAACGAGACGTTTCTACACACTTGTGCTCTTCTTTCAGAAGTTTAGATAAAATATTCAGCACCCACAATCCGGAAGCCTTTGTAGTAGAAGCAACAGATCATTTCTTTTTTTGTCTGAGGAGATGTTGCTTTCGATTGCACAATTAAGACTATGGAGTGCGGCTCTTTATTAACATGCTTGAAATATGACAACGTAGTAAGAGCATGAACGAGGATAAAGCACCTTGCAGGAGTCTGTGTCCCATCAGCTGGGATGAACTTATGAGAGGTTCCCACATCCAGCAGGATTCTCCACCCTGAGCCACACTAATCCGGTAGATCGTTAACAACCATTTGGGAGAAGGGGGCATTCAGCCTGTCCAGTTCATCCACTTGGGGGGGGTGATGCATTATAACCTCGTGGTCCTCAGACACATCATCCCCCACCGTGACCAGGTTTGTTAGGGATTTGCTCCGAACACACTGGAAATCAACGTGGCGGCTCTTGCCCTCCTCCTTTTCCCAGGACATCTGGATGAACGGCCTCTGGACGTAGTTGTAGATCACCTCAGAGCGGCCACCAGGCCTCCTCTTCACCTTCTCCTTGCAGGTGGGATACCCTGGAAACACAGACAGCCAGTCAGCTCCACTGCACACCTCTGACTCACAAAGGGACAACAGGATTTCACAACGTCCAGGTAGGAGTGACGGTGGTGTCAGGGTGGGACACACACAGAACTCAGTAGAAAAATGCTCAGATGCCACATTTGGCATTATTGGCTTGCAAAAGACTATTCTCTTTTTCCCTACAAAGGAGTTCTGGAAGGCTGGACATCCTTCAAGAAGGAAAACTTAAAGGTCCAGGAGCAGGTAATCCCCATGTGCCAAAAGTGAGGATGAGAAGGAAAAAGGGGCAGGCAAATCAGGGGGACTGTGAGGATGTCGTGAGGTTATGTGGGGAGAAAATGAGAGGAGTCAAGGCTGAGCCCAGGTGGGCAACAAGGCCAAGGGCACCTAGGCTGTACCAGCCATGGTGTGTCCAGCAGGCCCAGAGCAGTGATTGCCCCCTATGCTGGGCCCTGCTGAGGCACCTTGAGCACTGTGTTCAGTTTTGGGCCCCTCATGGCAAGAGAGACATTGAGGGGCTGGAGTGTGTCCAGAGAAGGGAACAGAGCTGGGGAAGGGTCTGGAGCACCAGGAGAGGCTGAGGGAGCTCGGAAAGGGGCTCAGCCTGGAGAAAGGAGGCTCAGGGGGACCTTGTGGCTCTGCACAACTCCTGACAGGAGGGGACAGGCAGGGGGGTCAGGCTGTGCCCCCAGGGAACAGGGACAGGAGGAGAGGCAACAGCCTCAGGCTGGGCCAGGGGAGGTTTAGGTTGGATATAAGGGAAAATTTCTTCACCTAAAGGGCTGTCCAGCTCTGGTACAGCTGCCCAGGGCAGTGGTGGAGTCACCATCCCTGGATGGATTTAAAAGACGCACGGATGTGACACTGGCGAACACGGTGGGTTTAGCAGTGCTGGGTTAATGGTTGGACTCAATGATCTCAGAGGGTTTTTCCAACTTAAATTATTCCATGATTCTCTGACAAGAGGGAGCAGCACTGTTTGCAGCCAGTCACAGGTGCTGCATACCACCAGCCCTTCCGTGAGCAAACACAGCTACTATAAAAACAAGACAGTCTCTAAGGACAGAGCTCAACATTCTCCAAGCTCCCTAAGGGAATGCTTGGATCAGCAGGTGGAAGCATTTGACTCCGGTTTCCTGTTTACTCATTCCTAAGGAGGCAAGCCTTTCTGGTACATGTTATGCATCTTTTACTTTCCTTTAAGTTTTAAGCCTCCTGGCCAATTTCAGTGGAACACGGTAAAGGAAGAACATGCTGAGTTTTGACTTGTTTCATAAAAATAAATGTAAAGCACAGAGTAAACAAGGAAATGCCTGCAGTCCAGAGGAAACCAGGTTTTACTGACTGTGGAGTCAACTGGCTGTGCATTTCCCTTGCTGAAGCAGCACTTTACCTTCGATGCCAATGCGAATGTTCTTCAGGCCTCGTTCCTTCAACACAGCTTTTGCCACGTCCCGGTTCTCGATGTACTTGAAGAATCTGTACAGCTTGGAACTGTAAAGAACTTGAGAAATAAAAAGGGTGATTAGAATCTACAAAGAGGAACATTCTCTCTGTTTTTGACATGCCCTGCTGTGCCAAAAGCCAGGTGTGGTTTCCAAGAATTATTTCAGGTGTCTGTTTTCCTCAACAGGATTAATTGCACTTCCTTGTGGGAAGGCAGAGATGCACATCACAGTCTCGATAGACTGGGTGGTGATGGGAGTGTAATGCAAAGAGTATTCCCTCACTCAGGAGCCAGGAGAAGGTTGAGGGAGAGGCAGAAACAGAAGGAAAGTGCAGTGCGTGCTGGGATCAGCTCTAACTAGTGAGGTATCCTGCCTCCAGCAGCACCAGCTCACACAGAGCACACAGATCAGTGCCTCCTCCTGGAGGAGCCACTTTGGGAATGTGTCCTTTCCTTATGGCTGTGTGTGTGTGTGGGACACAGTGCAGAGCCCTTACTTTGTGAATACTCCTCTCCCATGGGAGGGGGATGATCCTCATCCCAGTCCACGGTGTCCTCATCTGTCAGCACAACAATGTGACATTCCCGCTCCCCCTTCCTGGCGCTGTCCACCATGATGGGCAGGATGAGCTCCTCCAGGTAGCTGTCAAACTGCTTGTGAGCTCCATCATTGGAGAGCTCGTGTAACAGAGCACCTGGGGAGACACAGATCAGAGGAGCTTCGCTACAATATCAAAATACATCCCAGCTCTGCTCTTCCCAGATCCATGCAAGAGCACAGCCAGAATTCTTCTCCAGACAAAGTGCTCAACATATGTTCAGACACATCGACAGCCCCCAGATCCAGAACTGGCAAAATCGGAAGTACAGACTGCATTTCAAAAGGGATGCAAATTGCACTGCAGAACCATTCCATTCCCATTAAAAACCCACCAAGCTCCAATCAATACAGTGAAACAGCAACAGACTGAATAATTAATTCATTATGATACTTAACTTGAATTTCCAGCAACAACCTCTGCCCTTGAAAGTACATTTTGCTGCCTTTTCTGTGATCACTCATCAGAGAACAGGGCAGGAAATTCCACCCACAGCCTGTGTTATGATACCACACACCCCATTTCAGTAACGTGCCTTTCACAGACCTGCCTGTGTTAAAAGTATTTTTTTTTTGCCAGCATGCCTACCAAAAAGCTGCTCCAAATCAAATCCCTCCATGACCAGGAATTCTACTACTTCCCAGATTTGGTATCCTTGGTTCCTGGTCTGCCCATCAGCCTTTAGCTTAAATTATTCATGATTCTCTGGTACATTTTGGATAGGGGTTATAATCCTCCTTTTAGCCCTCATTTTGTTGGCAGGAACAGCAAGCTCTGCCCAACATCTGTTACAAAAAGACTAAAATGTTTATAATTTACTTTTGGAGAACGGTAGCTGTGTTGGGAAGCATTCAGTCACTTCACTTTGGATTGAAGCAGCCAAAAGGAAGCTGTTTAAATGCAACTTGAGTCCCAGTGAAATCCACACATCCATGCTAAAACTAAAGCACAAGATTAAGAATTGCACTGAATCAGGATCAGAGTGCTCAACACCCTGCAGATGATCTCCTAAGAGCTGATTTCTCTCCATACTTACTTAAATCTTGACATTTGATTGTGTTGAAATCAAAGTTTATGCAAAGGTAATCACATGTGTCTCGAAGGTCTGGGATGGAAATCCCATCAGGGCAGTTAATGATTCCGGTTTTGTAATAATCCTGTGAATAAAAGGACAGTTTTTGGAGAGAAAAGTTAAGAATATCTTGGACTATGATAGTTCCTAATTAGTTCTTTGTTTTGTTTACTAATATTGCAGAGATACTGAAGCTATTTATAGCTCTGTGAACAGTAAACCAGCCCTGCTTGTCTGAGAATCTACGTCTCTTTGCAGATCCTCTAGGGTCTCATAAATGATGAGCTCCAGTTAAAACTTTTCCATGGCACAGGGTTTCACAACATCTCATATGCAATATGCATTTATATGTAACCACAAGGTCAGGATACAGCTCAGGAATTAAAACAGCAGGACATAGAAAAGGTAAAAGGCAACATGAGCCAGTATCTGAAATGTGGACTTATGCCAAAGCCTGCTATATTTTTTCTTTAAAAATCCCAATGCAAAACGTAAAAACAGAATGTCCCAGGGAGTGCAGCTGCCTGGAGATGGCTCAGCTCTGCACATGTGACAAACAGATTGTTTCTTTCTTCTCTCCCCATCTGCAGAGCTGCCCTTACCAGCACGGTGCGGAACACGGCCGAGCTGATCCCTTCTGCGATCTCATATTCGCCCTTCTCATTTGGCCTGGTGAAATTGTACTCTCTGCCTGGCCCAAACATCCTGAAGAGATAAAGAACTGTGTAAGTGCACAAGAACATGGAAACCCATTTATTACACACACAAACAGGTGTACTGGGGTTAAAAAATTCCTCCCTGTTAGGGTGGGGAGGCCCTGGCACAGAGTGCCCAGAGAAGCTGTGGCTGCCCCTGGATCCCTGGAAGTGTCCAAGGCCAGGCTGGACAAGGTTTGGAGCAGCCTGGGATAGTGGAAGGTGTCCCTGCCCATGGCAGGGGATGGAATGAACTGAGCTTTAAGGTCCCTTCCAAGAGAGGCCATTCCATGATTCTGTGATGAAACCCAGCAGTGACACAGAGATCCAGTAATTTAAACCTCCACTCCAACCTCTTCCATAGTAAATAAGGACAAGAGCTGGCTCAGGGAGGCCTGGGCTCTGTTGCTATGGCTACTGCACAGTAAGGAACAGGCCAAAGGAACAGATCATTCAGTCCTGGGGCAGAAAATCCCCTGGCAGTAAAGCCCTTGCACTGACCTACACCAGATAACTCCACGTGGCTTTTGATGCCTTGTTTAACACAACAACTCGCGCAAGGGTCAGTGACCCTAAAGAACCCTTTGGTCAGAGAGGGGGAAAGTGCTGGCAATACAGCACATGAGTGTTTCTTGGTGCAGAAACAAGCTCCATCCTCTCAGCAGGAGCTGAGTAACTTCTCTTTCAGGAGAGTATCAAGAGGTGGCAGCAGGAGGGGATGGAGCATTATCATGTTGCCCATTCAGGAGGGAGGTTATCAGCTGGGGACACATGTACTGCCTACAGACCAGGCAAACACTTGGGGAGAAGGCAAAAGGAGACCACATTAGGCTAAAAACCTGAATTTTTGATGGAATTGGACCAAAGAGAGTCTTATCTAGGGAACTACCAACTCTCCATCTGGTCAGGTCTTCTGGGTTTCACTCACAGCCAACTTCTGACTGAGGTCACCATGTGTACAGATGATACCACAAAACAAACAGTACATGTTTATTCCACTTTAACAAATATTAAGACTGTCTTGAGGTACCTTGAAAATAACAGCAGTGACCCACCTTCCCAGCATGGTGTCAGGGTGAGCAGTGAAGATCTGGGGATTCACTGCAAAGCGAGTGCCATCCACCACCAGGGTCACTTTTTCTGGAGCCACTGTCTGGGAACTGCTTCCATGCCGTTCCTGGGTATTAAAATATTCCAGCTGCCTCTTATTTCCATCTGGGAAATGGCAGTTGTGAGGTTCTTCAGGAGCAGACAGCATGCTACTGATCTGGGGACTTACTGGGCAAGCGTTGTGTCGGCATTCAGAGTCCAGAGCTGAGGGACACAAACAAATGTTGCAAGGGAAGAGAGAATTTATTGCAAAATATCATTTCATAGTAACACTTCCTACTGAAATGAGAAAACTGAGTCATGCAATAATTAAGGATGCCAACAGCCATAGCTGTCAGGGGAATGCTCTATGACATAAAACTAGCTGCTATTGAACTGAACCAGCAGCTGGATGTTTTGATGAACCATGATGCCTAATGTTCCTTGTTAAAGCAAGATGGATTCAGGTGCAAAGGGCAGGAGCACAGGAATTCAACAAGGCCAGAAATACAGCCTCAGACTGCTGGCAGGATTCCCACAGGAAGCTGAGCAGCAGCACACACCTCACCACGGTGGTGTAAGGCAGCAGTGCCCAGTGCCAGCCCATGGTGGGCACACAGGACTGTCCAGCTGCCCTCAGTGAACCTGCTCAGGGTGATCTGAATCAGCCCCAGGAGGAGCTGGCTGCCAGGCCATTGCCATGGCATGATCTTGCCAAGATGCTGAACTCTGCTGTGAACTGCTGTCCTTTAGAGCAGCCTGGCATGGGCAGGTCATGTACTCCCCAGTGCAAACTGCCTTATGATACTGGAATGTTTTCCAAAACAGGATACCCCTCGAAACCCAAAAAATTATCTCCCTTAAAACTATAGGGTTGAGGACATTACCCTTACCCTCAGTCCTGGGAACTGCAGGGCTGTGACCTCCTACCACCACAGAACTTTCTTCTGACTCATGGGCTGCTACAGTTCTGTTTTCCACAGGACAACTGGACTCCAGATTTCTTGACCAGTCTGTGCCCCCAGCACAGTTCACATTCATGCTGGGCCTCCGTGCTGTGAGGAGTTGCTGGCGTTTCCTAAGAGAAGAGCTGGAGAGAGAATCCAGGTTGTTAGTTTTGGAAGAAACTCCCCAGCAATGAAGTTCAAATCCCTGTATCTGGTACCACAAGCAAGGTCCCTCAGGCTCAAAAGGCATTTCTTCAGGTATTTAACTGTGTTTCAGAGGCTTATGGTGTTAGTTGTGCCCCTACCCTCACCTAGGAAGAGGGGGAAAATAAAGTTTTAAAGTAATCAGGGGTCTATTAAATCTACTAAATCTATAGACCTTCACACATTTAAAGCTAAGTCTAAGGCCACTGATGTCTTTAGATCACATGTGTGCTCCTGCAAAATACCTTCCTGGCAATTAACAACCCTCCAGACCTCTAGAGCTCTTTAAAAATGTTTATATTCCTGACTCCCAGTGCTGGCACAATGAGCTCTACAACATGGTTACAGCCTGAAATACAACCTTTTCCCAGTTAACAGCTCAGGCATTGCCTCTGAACCACTCTGAGGTTTGACCAGGAGGTTCCCTGCTCCCAGTCATTGCTTGGTTTTGGTTCTTTCTTCTAGATTCATCCTGTGCTGTCACCCAGTGCTTCCCCCAGTGTTTACCCCACTGCAGTTCCACAACAGACACTCACATGATGCAGAACAGCCCCACACGTGATGCTTTACCCAATGGCACTCTAATCTGAAATGTTCTTCCAGCATATGCAGAGACACAGCTTCCATTTTTACCAAGTGAAATTCTTCCTCCTTATTTCTATTTTCAAGATCCACTTCACTCCTTTGTGTCTCCTAACAGATCAGATCTCTTTGCTGTCTCTTTCCCTCATTCTCTCTGGCATTTGTTTTACCCTGGACAAGAACCACCACTCCTTTCTTGGCTTCATGTGTTTTCCTTTCACTCTCTCAAACATAAAACACCAATTTCCTCATTAACGAATTTTTCCCATTTCCCCCCTGCAGAACAATTGTCCTGTGTCTTTCCCCTGGCTGAGTGAAGCCTGCAGGGCCTGTGGGTGCCATCTCTGATGCCTGGCAGAGCACTGCCATGGCAGAGACAAAGCAGATAAAACAGCACTAATAAAACAGCAAAATGCCAAGTCAGAGTTGCTGAGTTTTCTGGCCAGCACCTGCTGAGGATGAAGGTTTTAACAAGCAGTTCAGTGCTGGGTTTCAAGCCCATCACTACTGGCAGTCTGAATTAAACATTTTATTCTTAATGAGAACTTAAAAAGGAATAATAATTCCTTCCTTTTGTTCTGTAAACCCAATTCTAAGTTGCCAGCATTATTATATCGGTGTATTTTTAGAAAATCTGCTGCTTATGCATCATGTGATGGTCATCTGAAGGAAGACTTTTGGCAACAACAAAACCATTTCTTTTTTTAAAGGCTCAGGCTGGCAGGACCAGTGACACAAGGAGCCCCCAAGGGTCATCTCAATCCCAGCAAGCAGAACAGCAACCGGAGAGTCACCCCCCTCTGCTCTCACCAGAATACCCAGCGTGGGAAAATCCCTTTCCTCACACCTTTCAGGCTGCTTTCTTGTCCTGGCTGCCTGGACCTTGGAGACACTCCTCATCAGCCCCACCAGAAACCCACCAGTCCCTGTGAATGCTGCCTTGCACCTGAATAGATTCACAGAATATCTTGAGTTGGAAGAGACCATCAGGATCAGAGTCCTCCCTGCTGCTCACAGGAACACCCACAACTGCACGGTGTGATTAAGCATCCTCCAGGTGGAATCATGGAATGTCCTGAACTAGAAGGACCTACAAGGTCATCCAGTCCAACTCCTGGCCCTGCAAAGGACACCCTAAATCCCACCCTATGCCAGGGAGCATTCTCTGAACACTCCTGGAGCTGTGGCAGCCTCGGGGCTGTGGGCATTCCATGGGGAGTTGTTCAGTGCCCAGCACCTCTTGGGGGAAAAACCTTTCCTAATATCTTAAGTGGGATGGACCTGGTCACACATGGACAGATCTTTTACCTGAGCAAAGGTAACACAAACTCCCTGTGAACAACCTGAGCAGTCCTCTGCCCTCTTCTCTCGTGTCAGAGCAGCAAAGGGGTGGTAGAAAGTCCAGCAGTGCTGGGCAGTGGGACATGGGGGTGTGGAGGTAAATCTAAATATGAAGACCCACATAATCTAAAACATCCTGGAGGGAAAAAAAAGCCCAAACAAACCCCAAAAAAAGCCTTTAAATCAATGCCAGAATTGACATTGTCCAATGGAACAAAAAGTCAACTATTCCCCTGTTTCATAGCACTGTAATTATCATGAGGAAATGGAATTTTTCAAGAGTCCAAATGTTAAGGTATTTATACAACTAATACTGTGGTTTCAAACACATTCACTGAATTATTACAATGTATGTTTTGATCCTGAGATTAGCTCAGCTGGTTGGAGAATGATGCTGATAACACCAAGGTTGTGCCATTCAATCCCTGTATGGGCCATTCACTGAATTTGGACTTAATGATCCTTGTGGGTCCCTTTCAACTCAGAACATTCTGCAATCTGTCATCTGAAACAAAATGCTTTAAAATGTGGTAACTGCACTGAAAGCCAAAACCTGTCTTTTAGCATGCAGTTTGATTTACTTAGGGAAAAGTATTTTGACATGGGGGGAAAAGAATACTCTTGTCGAGCAGATAATCAAGATAATCATAACTCTAATCCTAAAGGAAAGACCTTAAGGGGAGTCATTCTTGAGACTTGCCAGCTGTCAGGAGGAATCCCAGAATGGTTTGGGTTGGAGGGACCTTAAAGCATCTCAAGGGTCACCTCCCACTAGCCCAGGCCGCTCAGAGGAACAGACACCACACTGGCTTGTGGCTCAGAACTCTTTTCCCCCCTGCCTTGGCTTTCCTATATTGAAACAATATCCCTGATAAAACTGATGCTACCACGCTCACCAGGGAGCAAAATTTGCTCTGTGAGCTGACAAGAACTCCATTAAGAAAACAAGATAAGCATAAAATTTATTTCTTGGGCCTCTTTCTTCCAGGAGTGCTCAATTGCTGCAGCTCTGCCAACAACCTCCCCTTGCGGTGCCTGAACAATCTCTTGATTATTTAATGCATTACTCAGCAGAGAGGAGAATTTAGGCAAGAAATCAGATCAATAGGCAGAGTATATGAAGGCAAAGAGCAGCTTTATCCAGGGACACTCAGACTCCATAACTTCCCCAGAACTCTGCCATACAAGCTCCATTGAAGTGATGTCAAACAGCACGAAACACCAACAGACTGAATTTCACAACAACCAGACTGGGTTGGGCGAATGTTGAAATCTTTGTTCATCACTTCAAGCTCTGAATTAAATGCAGAGACCCAGCACAGCCCTCAGCAGAGTCCTTAACTACAGCAGCTCAGAAATTATTTATAGAACTATCATCAGTTAGGAAGAAACTACAATATACAAATTTTCCCTGGTCATTCCCCCCCCATTTTGCTGCCTAATCTGCTAACCAGGATTGTCTGGGGGAAAGTGCCCCAGCTGTTTGACACCTTTCTCTGTGTTCTTTTCTGTTACACCAAGTGAGCACCAGCAAAAGTTGCTAAAAACAGCTGCTCTTTGCAATGTGGTGGCTCTCCCAAGCATAAGATCTGACTTTCCTCTTTCCTGGAAGTGGAACATCCAGTCCTGCTGATCATCCGACCCCGCTCAGGCTGATGGCATTTCCCTGTCCTCTGGCCCCTCTTGGCATGTCCAAATCCTGCACATCGTGTGTCAGCAGAACCGAGGGAAATGACAGAAGATCTTTTGGCACATCTGGCTGGTACAATAAATCCCCAAACTGGTCATTTAACGTGACAAATATATTGCAAACACAGCCAGAACCCAGTGGGGAAACAAGTACATAAAGACTTCAAGGCCAAACTCCTGTCTGACCAGCTTACAAATGTCCTGGTTTCCTTTCATGCCCAGGATCAAGGAGAACTACCCGTGGGGGGGGATGAATATCTATAAATAATAATTAGCACTATTCATCTTCAAAGCTTTTTACAAATATTAACTACTTATTGCTCCTAAGAGCCCTGGGAAGCACTGCAGGGAAGTGTTTTATGAGAGAAAACAGGGACACAGAGGAGGAGACCTAATCCTCAGGATGAGAGCAGCAGGCCTACTGCTTACTCAGGTGTTACTCTGACTTGTAGCACGTTCACTGCTCAGCTCCCTGGCCATGCACTAGCAATTCCCCTGGGGTAGCAGGACAAATACTCCCAGGCTACCACCACCTTCCTTAGAGGGCTCCTTCCGTGCACATCTCCACCCTCTGGGAAGTGTTAATTGGTACCACAGAAGGGGTCATGAGCAGTGAACAGACACCCTGATGTGCTTCCTCACTTCTCCTGACTTGTTTGTGCTCAGATCCTGAAAGAACAGGTAAGGACCAGGCTACTGAGGAGCTGAAGCCTCACAGCTGGACTGGGGGAGCTGGGAACTCAGGAGCAGCAAAAGCCTCATGTCACATTCAGCACTGAAGATCAGAGAAAGAGCTCCTCCAGCCAGAGAAAGGCTGGGATTTTAATTTTTTTAAAAGGGAATGAATATCAGAATCAAAAACGAAAATTCCCATCTGGCTCTGGCCGCTGGTTTTGCCATAGTTGGAGTGTGTGGGTCCCTCCTTCCTCTGGAACACAACAATGTCAAGAATGAGCTGTGCAACTGCACAAACATCTCTGTTCTCTAGACCCTGTGCTCATGTTCCCAGTGAAATCATCACTATTTGAACTTGTCTAAAGCCTTATCTTTTGTTGAGGGAAAAACATGGAAGTCCTATTTAAATAGTTTTTAATCACAAAATGGAAACACTTTTCTTTAGCAATGAATCTTTGGCACAAACAATTCATGCTGCAAACGCTTTGCAGAGATAAAGAGGCTGATCCTGGTTCTCTGCAATTCTTAAGAAGGAAGTGTTTTGGAATGTAAAGAGGCTGGGAAGATCTTCAGCACAGTTATCCTTCCCCACCCTAAGGAATCTGAGGCACATCCAAAGCCACTTCCCAATGCAGACAGTTCTCACCCCACTACTGGAAGAGTTGAATGGCTTCTCTTGGATAAACAAGGTGATGTGTGCCATGAAAAGAAACTCAAATACTGCAACATGGGCAGCAGAGAAAACCCATTTTGATACAAGACACTCAGTAAGCAAAAGAAAACAAAAGTGTCAGTACAAATGTGCTGCTTTTTACTTATTAGTTATTGTATTATATAAATATAATAATTATATTAATAAGGATATACTCCTCATCCTTGGAATTTTTTTTAAAGAGCCATTCTAGAGTATTTTAGGTGTGAAGAACTTCATAGAAACTACAAAGAAAAATCATGAAAAGCCAAGCTGCCAAAATTCATTGAGGAGTAAAGCCCTTGCTGCAACATCTGACAGCTCATGCAGGGTCTCACTATCATCTGGCATGGCAAGAGAGAAGTTGTAAGAGATTAAAAATAGTAGAAATGAGTGGCTTTACTTCACCATTTGGTTTGCAATCGGTGAGGGAGGACCAGCAGTGTGAATCAGCTGGTGAACAATCCTCCCCTCTTCCTAAACCACAGCCTAACCATCACCACTGAAATAAAACTCCAAACAACTCATTTTTAAGGTGACAACACTCCTTTAAGTCTCCAAAAACATTCCCATGTACAATTATTCTCAGAAATATGAGCAAGCAGGAAACACGCGTACACAGGGTGTGCCTGACCTAATTCCACAGCCCTCCACTTAGAACAAGATGGATTTCTAATGGAACTGCACGTCTTTCCACAATGGCTAAAGCCTGGCTTTAATTTCTGTCCTGGTTTAACCCCAGATGGCAACTGAGTCCCAAACAGCTGCGTGCTCACTGCTCCCTGGTGGGATGGGGAGAGAACTGGAAGAGTAACTCGTGGGTTGGGATGCAGACATTTTAATAGGTAAAGGAAAAGAGAAGAGAAGGTTGTATGGAGACCTCACAGCACCTTCCAGGATCTGAAGGGGCTCCAAGGAAGCCAGAGAGGGACTGTTCATAAGGAAATGGAGTGACAGGACGAGGGGGAATGGCTTCCCACTGCCAGAGGGCAGGGTTAGATGGGATATTGGGAAGAAATCCTTCCCTGTGAGGGTGGGCAGGCCCTGGCAGAGGCTGCCCAGAGAAGCTGTGGCTGCCCCTGGATCCCTGGGAGTGTCCAAGGCCAGGCTGGACAGGGCTTGAAGCAGCCTGGGCTGGTGGAAGGTGTCCCTGCCATGGCAGGGGGTGGCCCTGGGTGGATTTTAAGGTCCCTTCCAACCCAAGCCAGTCTGGGATTCTATGACTCGATAAAAGCTGTGCATGCAAGGAAAGCAGAAAAGGAATTTATTCCCCACCTTCCCTGGGCAGGAAGGTGTTCAGCCATGCCCAGGAAAGCAGGGCCACATCCCTTGGGAAGAAAAACACCATCACTCTCAACATTCCCCCCTCTTCCTTCTTCCCCCAGCTCTGTATGCTGAGCATGATGCCTTAAGGTGTGGAATATCCATCCCTGTGTCAGCTGGCCTGGCTGTGCACCCCCAGCTCACGAGTGGGGAGGAGCAGAAAAGGCTCTGTGTGACCCCTGCTCAGCAGTAAGTAAGACACCCCTGTGTTATCAACCTCTTTTTCCAGCAAAAATCCAAACCACAGCTCCCTATGAGCTACTAGGAAGAAAATTAACTCTGTATCAGCCAAAAGGAGCATAAATTCCCTAAAAGAGCTCCTTAGAATCCAAAAGTTACTCTAAAGGTAAAAGCCTTTAGTGCCAGAAGTTACTCTAAAGGTAAAAGCAGAGAAACAAATTAGCAATGATTGATTTCCTACTCTGGAGAGAAAAAGGGCACTCTCATGGGTTTAAGATAAATAAGGAGAAGTGTTTCCTGTACATAAGGATTAGGGAATCAGCGTAAGGTATAAACCACAGCAGAGAATGCAGCATGGAGATAACAGATCTCCCCTGGGCCGGGAAACATTGGTTAAGTAAAAAAGCAGCCATCAGACTTGGTATGAAAAATTATAATATTGGCAAGTAGGCAGCAACCCAACTTCTAATTTGCCTAATAACTATTTGCTTCTAATCACCAGATAGAGGCTTTCCCAGAGAGAGAGTGAAAAAGAGAAAAAACAAACCATTCTGCCTGTCTGCTCAGTTCAGCTGCAATAAAAATTCCCCAGTTGCAGGGAAACATTCCAGAGGGCTGTGCACAGTGACAGTAACTCATCCAGCAGAAAGAAAGGTAAAAAGTGAAATGTTCTCCTCCACTAAAAATTGAGACCAGAATTGATGGCTCATTCTGTAACTATGAAGGACCTTAAAGTCCACTCAGTGTCACCCCCTGCTAGGGGCAGAGACACCTCCCACTATCCCAGGTTGCTCCAAGCCCTGTCCAGCCTGGCCTTGGACACTTCCAGGGATCCAGGGGCAGCCACAGCTTCTCTGGGCACTCTGTGCCAGGGCCTGCCCACCCTCACAGGGTTTCTTCCCAATATCCCATCTCTCCCTGGCCACCAGCAGTGGGAAGCCATTCCCCCTTGTCCTCTCCCTCCATCCCTTGTCCCCAGTCCCTCTCCAGCTCTCCTGGAGCCCCTTTAGGCACTGGAAGGGCTCTAAAGTCTCCCTGGAGCTTTCTCCTGTCCAGGCTGGACACCCCCAGCTCTCCCAGCCTGGCTCCCCAGGTCTCCCACAAGCAGGGAAATCTGTTTCCAGGCTGAGCCCCAGGCAGTGCCCTGTGCACCTGAACCAAGGGAGATGCTCAGGGCAAGGGGAGACTTGGCAGCTCTGGGGCTGTCACTCCTGGCCCTTGTAGATACACCTGGACACTGGAGAACACCATGGAAGTGCATTCACCTGGATTGCAGCAGAAAGAACATCTACCTGCAGCCTTCACATGCTTCTCACAAACCTCCTACTAATCCTCATTTCATTTTCCCAACACGAACACAAGCAGACAATAAAAGCTGATTTATAGGTTGAACCAGCACAGGCACATGACAAAAAGCTTTTCCCTTGTTATGAAATAACCCTATCAATATACAGAAGATTCATTTTCCATCTGGCTTCAAATGATGGATGGAAAATAATGTCCAGCAGGCCTGATGCAATGCAGGACAGCCTGAAAATGTTGGCAAGAGACAGCAAAGGAGGCTGATGAAATGCTTGATTGTTTCTCCCATTCTGTGCATAGAGCTGCACTGTTAGCAAAGTTTACTGACTTACTCATTTACTTGAGGCTTAACAAAAATCCACTGTTTCTACAAATGCAATTCAAAACTACAGTTGGCAATATGGGTTTAAGGGCTTAACACTGCACTTGCACACCTTGATTTAAGACCCAGGGGTCAGCAGGTCCTTCAGTCACCACCAGTGCTCAGTTTATGCACTGAAATGACCCCCAGCAGTGCCCCACATTCACAGCATCTTTTCTTTTGCCAATTTACAATCGCCAGGACTGATACATGCAGAAAAATAATGGAGATTTATTAACCTGGTGTAACCTATTCCAGACTTTCCCAAAATAGCAAGGTCACACTGTGGCAGCCTCATCAATGGAACAGATGAAGTGCATCCAGCAATGTCCCACTAAGGGAACAAAATTCCTCACCAAGGCAACAAGTTAATGCTTTTTTAATTTCCCTCCCTCTGAGGCTCACTGTATTTGTGTTAAAGAGCAAAACCAAGCAAACTATAAAGGGCATTTCCTCACACTACTGGCATAAAGACAGTCATCTGAAAAAAATATATTTGATCCTCATAAAGAGCTTCTTACTACTACAGCAATGGCAACTTTGCCAATACTATCTGATTAAATTCAGCAATTTAAATAAAGCTTGTCATGCCTATACAGAATACATACCTCCTTCCTTAGCAGGAGGTTAGAATGTGCAGATCTGTTCATGGAAAGGGGAAAAAAAAAAAACTCTGACAAAAGATGAGCTGTTGTAAATATAAGCAGGATATTTTTCTCTAGAGACAGGAGGAACAAATGTTCCCTGCTAAAATAGACAGTACTGAGCTAAATGAAGTTTTAAGGCAGGTGACACCTATGAGTTACACTTTCTCTCCCCCTGTGTTAAATTAAGTTACAAATACTTAGGTAAAAGCCTGCAACAGGAGTAAGTGCTGCAGACAACAGTTTGGCTGTGTTCTCTGTTCTACCATCTTCTGCAAAAGGACTTATAAAGCTTTTAGAAAATCCCACACATTTCAACAAAACATAAAAGCAAGAGCTGTCTTATCCCTTCGGATTTAAAAACGCTTTTCTTTCTCAAGCTTTGTTCTAAGGCAGTTAAACCCAACTTGGTTCCAAATTCCCACAATTTCAATTCCCGAATTTATATTATGCCAAGTCCTGTTTTCCAATTATAACCCGCAGAAAACAGCAGAAAGACAAAAGTATTTCTGAGGGAGTTCTACCACAGAACCTGATCCACCTGCAGCCACGAGAAGGTCTCAGCAGCACTGCTCACTCCCATTTGCCGGTGTAACTCTGCAGCAAAGCCTCAGCCAAGCACCCTCCCTTACTTACTGCCGGCTCATCCGTGCTCAGCGCTCCCTGCGAGATCCCCAAATCCTTCTGCAGCACGGGGAAGCACCGAGGCACGGCAAAGCTCCGCAGTTTAAACTCTTGGAGCAGCGATGGTCACACCCCCAAAGCCGGGGCGGCTGATTCACGTAAATATTTCAGGTTAAAAGTCCCTCCAGCTGATTCATGGAAAGTTTGAATATAATCTGTGTTGTAACAGCTTGAAGTCTCCTCTTTTCAGTAAAAGCCTCCTGAATCTCTTTCTCTGCCCAGGTTTCTCATTCAGACAGTTTTTGCTAGAACTGTGTGGTAGAAAAGCTCAGTTTTATCAAACCCTTGATGCTATTTGGTAAAACACTCTCCTACACACATCCCTTAGGCAGGCAGGGAGGAATTAGCCAGCAGCAAAATTTTTGGTTATGTACATAACCATGTGCACATGGACTCATAAGTCCAGGAGTCCTGGGACTTGGGCTCAAACAAATTTACAGTAACTGAGTATAAAATGAGTTATTTTGATACATCAGTGCATTGTTAAAGAGCCCCAATAAAAACCACCACCTTCCCTCAGTGCTCAGGTGCCATGGCCAAGGCATTACATGTTTCTGACACCCTCTGGCAGCTCAAATATTAAATCAATAGAATCTATTTCCTACTGCTTTCCCCTAAGGTGCAGCTGGATTGTTCAGAGACTGCTCCAAACACAATTTCACAAAGCAACAGAGTTAAATATATCACGTATCATCACCAATATTTAATTTTTAATGCAAATAGAGTCTAAACAAGCAGGAAATTATTTTCCTCCTGACTCATGCCAGTGATAAAGCTCATGTGTCCTGACAAGTCTGAAAGTGTGACTAAAAGATGATATAAGAGAACTCATACTTAAAAACAAATGAAATAATACAACATTAAAACAAATCCAAATTGTCACAAATTTACTACCTTTTGTATGCAAAAACTTGGGTTTGGGGACAAGATTTTATTTCTTTAATGCCCAATTATTTCATCTGTTTAGATACAAGTGCAATAAAGGATGTGAAGCCTGGTAAAGAGATTGGGGGAACATAAAGAACAACAATCTCTAATCACCAAGATGAGGTGTCCCACACCAGGTGAGGCTTGTGGCCATCATTAGGACAAAGAATAAATTTATATATTTTTATATATAATTGATATAATTTTTATAGATGGAATTTATGAACTAGCTTTTATAATTACCCTATTTGTTTTCAGCACAGCAACTGTCCACTGTGGTCTCTTGAGATGAGCATCGGAGTATTATCAGTGTATTTTGAAATACACCAGTTTTAATTAATTTATTTAAAAATAAAATTATAAACTAAATAAAAAATTTAAAAATCAGCAGAGAGACTATCCAGCCTAACCCAAAATTATTCTTCTCATTTACATGGTTTTTAGTTTGCGACAAAAACTTATCTGACGTTTCACCCATGGCAAAAGGCACCAACTTCCTGACTCTTATTTTAGAAAGGCTGCGAGCAGCTCAAAACTCCACCTTCCTTCTCTGGAAGGGATCCCAACAAGTAACTGCTCACTCATTCCCATCATCTGCTACAACTCTGCCTTAACAACTCCAACTGCCATTCATTTCTAACCAATTACATGGCAGCAGCTCAGACAACTAACAATAGATGGCACATTTTTGAAAATGGAATGCAGTTACAGGAGCTTTCAAAATCATAACAATGCAAAAAACCAAACCAAACCCCAAGAAACAAACCTGGGAAGCTGCGATGGAATGCATTAAGTTTGCAAGGAAATATTGCCACGCTGAGAAAGAGGTTCAGACTGCAGTTTGTGTCCAGAGTGGAGGGGCAGAGCCAGGCTTGGCAAAATTCAGGTGTCCTCAGCCAGCACTGGGGATCTTTCTTTCCCTAACTCTGGGATGATTCAGGCTGGCATGGGGTCTCTGCCAGGGGAGCTGTTTGCCATCCCCACCGGGCACTGCCTATCTCACCACAACAGCAGAGGCTGCTCAGATAAAGCCACAGCTGAATTCTCCTGTGGAAGGGCAGAGATGCTCCTTAGGAGTTGAGGCACAAAGGGAAGATTATCAGTGTTGTGCTCAGAAACAAGAGAGTTCTCCAAATCAGACACATGGTTTAACTCTCATTAAGATACAGACAATAAGAAAAAGCAAAACAAACATAAGGCTCCTTTCAGAGTGCAGCTGCATTAGTAACTGCAAGTAACACTGAGTAATCCGAAACCAAAATAAACACAGGAGTTTTATTTAGCACAATTACAGCTCTTCGGAAAACACCTCCTGATTTATTTTGAGGGAGGCAAGAGCAGGGGCTATAATTTCATCGAGGTGAGGCCAACCAGTAGCACTCAGTCAATTCATGTCAGCAGAGAACCTGATACCTTATTTTCAAGAACTGAAAAACAGTTCATGATTTCAAACCAACCAAGGTTTACAAGGGGACATTGGCAAGACACCTCTTGCTTTGTTTGCATGCCTGGATAAATATTTTACATGTCAAGCATAGTTATAACACTTTCTAAGAATATTCCATTACATTCTTTCTTCTATGACTAATAATTCTTCCACAAAAATATTTGGCTAGTGCTGTGTTACAGCAAAATTAGCCAGGAACTGGAGCCATATTTTGTGGGAGTAAAAAAGGGAAAATACCATCAAAAAATATACAAAATTGAAAAAACAGAGAAGATGCCTATTTCAACACACATAATGAGGTGTTCGTGCTGAGGGAAGGTGCCCATTTGGGCACTGGATAAGGTCACTCTTGAAAGGGAAAAGGTCTACAATTGAAGTGTATTCCAGAACAGTCCACTCCAGCTTGTTTTTACCTTGAAAAGCAAGAACCCAACAATATTCTAGCCAAAACTGCAGCTGTTTTCATGTCTGTCTCAAAGATAACATGCAAAAGAAATGTCAGGACTTAAAAAAAAATTATTTATTTCAAGGAAATGGTCTTCAAAGCCTCTCTTTGTGAGGAATACTCACTCTTCTGCTGAATAAGCCAAGAGGTTCTCAAATAAACTAGCATATTCCAGCAGTAGAGCTTATGCATGATTTTAATAAATCCTTAACAAGAAGATAGGTTTTCCTGCAGAGTCTGCTAATTAAAGGGTCTATTAAAGCAGCTCTCTCTAACCCGAGGATTTCAACCCAGTCCTGATCAGACATGACCAAAACTGTGACACTTTAGAGCTCTTAACAAGACTGGATGAAATGAGGTGCTTTTGTCAGTCTCAAGGCACAAGACATCCCTTCTTGCTGCTAAACCTGGAGCACCTCTGCCATGAGCAGAAGGCCCAGCATGGGAATGTTCCCTCCAGCCTCACGTGCTGGACCTGGCCTGGGCAGCACGAGGGGCTGGAATGCTCCTCATCAGAGCTCCAGCTGCTGCAGGGAGAAGTAAAGCCTTTAAGTCTGCTGCCTCTCAATCTGGTTCACAGGAGGTTTTGTTTTGAGTTGTTATTTTTACTTCAGCTGTGACAGCCTTCTAATTAAAGATAGCACTAAGAGTCTGCAGAACACAGGGTGAGAGGCTGGAGAACACTCTATTTGCTGCATTAAGAATCATTTCATCTCTCAGAAATGCAGAAATTCCACTCTCCGAGTGGTGAAGTGGCATTTCTCATAGCTGTTCATAACACCTTTAAAATGCTCTTGGAATGACACAATGACAGCACAAAGTGAAGACACGTAGAAGTGCCACAGCTGTGGCGTATTAACCAATTTTCTGAAAACAATTGACAGTTTCAAAACCAACTTTTAAAAGGAGAGGCCCATGATCTTGGCAAAGAACATTTTGTAATAGGGACATTAGACAGACAGCACACCATTTAAATATAGCACAGCCCTAATGCACGAAGCTCTCCAGAGCTTTATAATTATCAATAAAGAAACCCATTTTGCCCCTTGCTCGGCCAGCACAAGGTAACAGAAATCACTAGACTGGCTTCACTTCTCCAACTTGTGCAGTGCATTCCCAGCTGACCTTCTCTAACCCAGCTGTTTATCACTCTCCTTGGGCCTGACAGCACAACTGCACGTGAGCACAGCTCCTTGCATCAAATACACTCATTCTGGTCTCTCTGAGAGCCACCTTGTTCAGCCCTGCTAGGGGATTTCTATCCATCCCCAGGACACTGGGAGCAGTGACTGATCCGTCACAGCAACCTTCCTACCCTACTCAGCACATCTGACTATGGCTTCACCCCGAGCCTGAGATGGGAAAGGGGCAGACCTGCTCCAGCCCCATTACTGGATGTGAAACACGACAGAATGCTGGGAATGAGAAAGCTCCTCTCCCACGTGCCCAAGAAATGCTCCTGATCAATATTGTTCTCCATTAGTGCAGCATCCAAATCGATGGCTTCGACCGCACTCCAAGGGAGGTTTGAAATGGCTGTGCAGCACAGCTGAGTCCAGAGAGCAGCAGCATTTACAGGAAAAACTGAAACCTGCCTAGTCCCAAATGACTCAAACATTAGCTAATTTACACATGCTTACAATGGATGTCAGCAAAGCCTGCATATGGGCAAAACCTAGTGGCCTATAGGTGCTTTATATAAAAGCTGAACCACTTCTCAAATATACCTGAATCCTCTGATTTGCACATGACTGAGTAATCTTATGATTTTTCATATTTGTAACTTGGTCAGTCTGAAAGGAGAAAGAAAAATTAGATCCTATGGAAAAGAGCTAGATTGTGCTGATATACATGAGAGAAACTCCATGGATTTAAGAAATCAAACTGTGACAGCAAATAAAAATCTGAAATTATATCTATTCATTTTCTATTCCTTAGCTGGACTCCTTTCCTAACAGAGGCAGTAAAGTAATTTTTTTCTAAAATCCGTATCAGTATAAAGGCCTTTGCTATGTACACATCCATCTCCTGAGGCTGTATCAGTCCCTGACACCTGACTGAAGGGCTTCTCAACCAGCATTAGACTACAGGCAAGTGCCTGCCGGAACATTTCTGTCAATGGATTAGGGAACTCATTCATAACCACCAACTGCCACAGCAGATAACATTCCAGACAGACGGAAGCTTTTCTGTGGGTAGAGATTATGTAACACAACAATTTTTAATCCACTTGCCCAGAGGAAGACGAAATGAGCTCACTTTCACAGAGGTTAAAGCTTCCTTATTCTGTTTTTCCCCCTTGTTTGTTCCAGTTATGTTGAACTAGCAGATGATACTGAGCATGTGAACTGAGGGACTTGGAAAATCCACCCAGCTCATCTCCAGTCCACCCAGAAACTCTGCTGCTGCTGCCATCAGTTTCTCTCTTCCTGCTTTTTCCCTACTCACATCCTTTGTGGACCTCTCACTCCAATTTATCTGAGTTACCAGAATAACCTGAGTGAGAACTGCAGTCATTCAGTTACAAAACAGACACCACTTAGAGAAAAATAACGTGAATGGTTATTAAACTGAGCAAATCACTCAAACTGGGGCAGATGCTTAATCCTGATGGTTTACAGGCCATCCAATGGCATCATGTGCACTCACAGATCCGTTTCAGGAAATGTGACCAGCTGCTGTCCCAGCACAGTGAGCCACAGGTCTGGACTCCAATGGACCCAGCTATGCTTTCTAAACCAGGAATTGCATTTATTGAAAACCCTTCTTTTATCAAACACTGTCTTGTTATTTACACTTTGCCTCATCTGTTTGCAAAGCTACGTAGCCAAAAGTTTGCATACAAGCCATGTGGCAGCAGCAATCATTAACTGTTACACACCACTTCTCACTGCTGTCACAAGGTTCAGTTCTCCTGTTTTTATGGCTGCCAAGCTCTGTTTCCTCCTGAAAACTTCCTGATTCCATAGACTAAACTCTGACACCCAACAGAGGTCAGGGACATAGCACTGTTTTATGGGAGCTGGTTGGGAAGTGCATCCATTTCCCAATTCTCGGAACACACACTGTTGCCACTGAAAGCATGACTAACTAAAACTCTAATCTAGACTATTTGTCCACAAATTGCAGAGGCAGATCTGACACGGAGCTGTGCTCTCATTCCTCTGTCTTTAGTCCATTTTCATCACCCCTTTTTTATTGCCTCTTTTGGCTATTTCTGTATTGAATCTCAGGCAGGTTTTTATTCTCGCAGTAAATAGCTGAGTAATTCTCGAGTCACTCTGACAGTGGGATACATATGACTTGTTACATTTTATAGTTCACAAGGGTATTTCTATATTTGTGTGTTCAATAGCAAAGCCAAAGCAATGACTGAACATTCCTGCTCCCAGGAGCGATCCATGGATTAACACCATTTTCAATAGCTGCACATAACACATTTGAGGCTGTTCTCAGGGCAAGAAGAAAAAAAAAATCCCAAATTGCAGAAGAAATTACTGAATGTTGAGCTTCAGTGACTGCAGCCCATGTTCAATGCTGCCTCCAAGACTAACAGCCATTGATTTTCCTTCTCAGTTTCAGGCCTATGCTTATGGACCAGCTGCCCTTCAAAAGTCCTTAGTCCTTTTTTGTGCTTCAAAACGTGGATCCAAAGCCCACAGGGGCCAGTCTAAAGGCTCTGCTGGGGCTGGACGACACATTGTGACTAC
This sequence comes from Entomyzon cyanotis, assembly GCA_024500445.1. NCBI lineage: Eukaryota > Metazoa > Chordata > Aves > Passeriformes > Meliphagidae > Entomyzon > Entomyzon cyanotis. The sequence continues at coordinate 2,106,362 of JAKEPQ010000908.1, read as the reverse complement.
AAATTAGAACTGGAGCAAGACACAGGAGGAGAAATGGCCAGGAAAGCTGATGGAATAACACAGGGAAGGCAGGTCCCAGGATTTCAGCTACTCCAGCACCTGTAATTATTACCCTGTAACACTCCCAGAACACATCCCCTCCCCATTGCTTGGATTACACTCCCAGCTGCTCTCTGTAGGGAAGGACAAGGAGGCTGTTCAGTAAACAACTCACATGGCAAGGCCATCCAAAAGCCAGACACCCAAAATTGTACCAACCTTGGCAAAGATGGTCCAGCAGCGCTACCCAACTGTCATGTTGGAATTGGAGGGGACATTGGGATCAGAAACCTGAAATCAGAGGGGCTTTCATCAGCAGCCTGGTCAGGTCTCCCCAAAAAACAGATACTGCAATCACATTGTTTCTACAAAAATGTTAATGTTACCAAGTTGGTAATTTCTAAACTTGACATTAGCTCTGGTTATGCTATTTATAAATAAACAGAAGAAAGAGATGCTGATGGCTCCCCATCCTTTTACATTTCCCCCCACAGAAAAGGTGTTTATTATGCTGCTTGTCTTGATGTGGGTTAAATGAGCTAGTAATAAACCAATCCTCTGGCTAAATTCACTTTTTATTAAGAAACTAATTTAAAAATCTGGAGATCCTTTAGACAGCTCAAGTGACCTTTATCAGCAGGCACCAACTCAGCATTTTTCTTGTAAAGAAAGAGCTCATTATCCACACACTCCTTTGGGATCTCCAGGCAGAGAGAACACAGCACTTCCAGACTCCACCCCAACCTGAACCTTTAGAGAGACTCATTTTGCATTTATTAGGCAGGATTTGACTTTCTAGAAGGAAGAGGAGTTCCTGACAGTGGCTTTGGCAAGCACAGGCAGCAAAGAGAGAGCACACAGGTGCTACTTCAGGGAGCACTGCAAGGCTCCTTTCCCAGGTTATTTGGCTGCCGAGTTGGCCTCTCATCGTGCAGTGACTTTCCTAACAGACTCTGCAACACTGTGATGCAATTATTAATCCAGTCCCACTCCTTGGCCAATGTCCCTTTGTGATCACAGCTTTTGGCAAAGCGGGACAAAGGTGTTGTTAACGACAGCACTGCAGCCTTACGGCAAATTCATTACCAAGGGTGAAATGTTATTTACTTTACACCCAAATTTTCTACTTATGGTTTAAGGCATTTCAGTAGAATTAATAGCAAGAGTTTTAAACAATTTTAAACTTTGATTCTCCTGACTGCAGTGCTACACTGTGAACTGAACACTTGGCTGCCTGACACGGGCACGTGGAATGAGTTCAAGATAAGGCCAAGTGACAAACACATCCTGGCATGGCTCAAACTTAGGGCTGAAAGCATCAACTAATAAAGAGATGATGATTCTTACTTCTCATGACCTGTGCAGACAGATTGAGTCACCACACAAAAATGTTACAATATCCTGAACTCCTAGCAAATGGTTATGAAACCTCTTGGCTTCTGAGAAGGCAGGACTGAACATGCCAAAACATGAAGGTACCTCAAAGAGACTGAGGTAAGATCAGATTGATGATCAAATCAGCTGAAGTAAGAGGGTTTCTCAATTCTGATGGTTAAAAATACTTTGGGGATGCAAATACATATTACTGGTGTGCAGAGCTCAGGTAAGGCGACCTCTGGAGCACAGGAAAACAAAGTACAACTTTGATTTCACACTGAACACATCCAACAAACCTGGATGGATCTTAGGTGATAAATTTCTGTTAGCACAACCAGTGATGAGGCTTGTGGAATTACTGTCTTATCTGCCAGTCCAAGAAGTGTCTCAAAGCCTTTCCAGAAAGCAAACAACCTCAAGAACACCTAGAAAAACCCCACAATCACTTTCTCTGCCTGTAGGTACATGCAATCTACATCAAACAGCTCAAATTACTTTGCTACTTGTTTCTTACCACTGTTGAGAAGGACAGAAAGAATCAGTTTGGTTCTTTCATCTACAGCTGCTTCCAGCTGCCCCTGCAGCCTGACTGAGCTCCCTCAACTCTGCTCCCTTATACAGAGTAACTACAAAACAGAAAGCTCCCCAAAAATAAAATGATGTAATGAACTCCTACCAGAAAGATCACTCCTTTCAAGCCCAAATCAAACACAAAACTCATCCTTTAACTCTGGCAGCAGAAGACAGCATCAAAAAATATCAAAAAGCATTTCATGTGCTGCAAATAAGTCTGTCTTGAAACAAACACCAATAAATCAGCACACATCTATTTTGATGACAGCAGAACTTACTTTAACCTGTCTTTAATTGCTTTAAGATAAGCTGAAATAAGTCTAGACACAGTCTGCACAGGCTTCATTTGGTTTACATAAACTGCTGCATTTCAGCCATAAGATCAGAACATGGATGTTATTATGCAAAATAAAGACAATGGTTGTACAGGCTGCTTCACAGAAGAGCATTTGTTAGTGACGTAAACACAGAGTTATGTTATAAACAGTCTTTATTTTAGTAAAAGGTGACTGCTTCCCTAAACAGAATAAATAATAATAAAGGCACATGGAAATCCAGTCTGAAGAATAACTCTCACAAGCAGCTTTGTCTACACACTAACCCACAGTTCCTGACCCCAATAATTCACTGTTTTGATGCTCAGATCCCTGAAAACATTTCTGCAAACTGAGGTATTTATAACCCTCAAATCCAGGTGACTGAGAGCAGCCTCACAGCCCCTGCACAGGGTAAACAAGGACACACCTTACAGGGAAAGAAAGCTGAGCCTTCCTGTTGATTCCCAGACAAAATTCCTTCCAATGTCACTTTGTGACTGCTGCTAATGCCAGCAGGAAGCATGGGCACCGAGGTGAGGATAAGGCTCTCACAGGGACCACAGGTGAACTTTCTGCCTTAAAGCCATCATCTACAGCTACAACAGGATTTGGGTTGCAGCAACCCTGCCAAAGCAATTCAAAACACTCTCCCTACGGAGGTTCTCCATTTCCTGGGTTAACAGAATCCCAAAATGGTCTGAGTGGGAAGGGATCTTAAAGCTCATCCTGTTCCACCCCTGCCATGGGCAAGGACACCTTCCACTATCCCAGGTTGCTCCAAGCCCTGTCCAGCCTGGCCTTGGACACTGCCAGGGATCCAGGGGCAGCCACAGCTTCTCTGGGCACCCTGTGCCAGGGCCTGCCCACCCTCCCAGAAGAGAACTTTTACCTAATATCCAATCCAAATCTACAGTCAGTGTGTCACTCCAGGCCCTTGTAAAGAGATTCTCTCAGTCCTTCTGCAGGCTCCCTTCAGCTCCTGGAAGGCTGCAATTAGGTCACTCCAAAGCTTCTCTTTTCCAGCCTGAACTATTCCAATCCTCTCAGCCTTTCCTCCCAGCAGAGCTGCTCCATCCCTCTGATCATCTTGGTGGCCTCCTCTGGACTCTCTCCAGCAGCTCCACATCCTTCCTGTGCTGGGTCCCAGGGCTGGAGGCAGCTCTGCAGGTGGGGTTTCACCTGAGCAGGGCAGAATCCCCTTTCCCCTGCTGCCCACACTGGCGGGCTTGGGGAGGGCGTTCTGAGTCCCAACACCCATGGCCAGGGAATTTTGATCTTCTCATCCCTAAGTTCTTCTCCCCATTGCTGCTTTCTATCTGCTCATCAGCATGTATTGATATCAGGTGCTGCCCTGACCCAGCCACAGCTCCTTCACTTTGGTCTTAATCGAGTCTCATCCCTAAAACTGTTTGCACTATTATCATCCCTTCCCTGAAAAGCCTCAGGTCACTGAGATGGCAGTAGAGAGAGAGGCAGGATCAGAGCTGACACAAAAATGTCTCACCTACTCACCCATTTAGGGGAAAACCCCTTAAAAACTCCTGCTCCTTTCAAAGCACAGTGGGGTGAGAAAGGAAGGTAAACTCAAGCCTAAAACCACACTTAGGAATAATGCTACACCATCCTACAGCCCCAGAACACGGGTAGGAGGGTGGTGTGTGACCAACCAGCACCCCGAGGGGAGGCTGGCTCCATTCTGGGGGTGGTGGGCACAGCAGCAGCCTCTCCACAGGACACTGGGCACAGTCCTGGCCTCACACACACCCCAGGAAAAGGTGAGCACGGCAGGGTCACAAGGATGCAGTGCTAACCCAGGGATAACAGTCCCAGTCCCCTCCCAAACACAGAATGCAGGAAGCACCCCAAGACCCCCTTTCCAGGTAAACAGTAAAAGGATGGCAGCATCCCCATCCCCACAAATCCCCCCTTAGTGCACACAAGGTGCTGTCCCCAAACACCCTCGGAGCAGCCCCCAAAGCTCGCCAGGCTCCTCCAAAGCACATTCACAACAACAGAGTCCCCTATGACCTCCCAGACACCCCCTCAGCCCCACAGCCCCTCCAGCATACCCCCTGTGACCCCCAAACAGCCCCTCAGCCCCACGTCCCCTGTGGTCCCCAGACACCCCCAGCCCCACATCCATGTCCACTGACACCCTCTTCCAAGTCCCCTGTGACCCCCAAATACCCCCGAGCTCCCTTCCAAAGCCCATTCACAAGAACGGAGCCCCCTGTGACCCCCAGAGAGCCTCTCAGCCCCACAGCCCCCTCCTCCCCGTTCCCTGTGACCCCCGAGCCCTCCTCGGCCCCCACCCTCCTCTATACCCGCGGGGCTGGGAAGGCCCCCCCCCCATTCGACCCCCTTTCCGGGACACACAGCGCACCCCCCAGGCCCACAACCACTCTCAAAGCATAGAGGGGGCTGAGAAGAGCCCTAGAAGCTCAGAGGGGACAGGTGAGAAGCCCCCAAAGCCCCGCAGGGTCCCCAGCCGCTCCCCCCGCCCTCCGAGGCCTCACTCACCGCGTCCCCGCCGCGGCCGCTCCCTCAGGCGGGCGGTGGGCGGAGCCCCGCCGCCGAGCCCCGCCCACCGCCCACGCAGCCACGCGATTGGACCCGCTCAGTGATTGGCTTCCGAAGTTGGCCAATGACAAACGAGGGAGCGCGAGGGGGCGGGGCGCGCGGGGCTGGTGCCCGCGGGGCGCGGAGCGCTCCCAGTCCGGCCGCGTGCCCTGCCGGTGCGCCCGAGAGCGCCTTTTGTCCCGAGAAGTGCCTCCCGGCCACCTCCCTGTCCATCCCCGCACATCCCAGTCTACCCCAGTGTCCCCAGTGCTTCTCAGTGCCCTCCCAGTGCCCTCCCAGTGCCCATTTTGTTCCTAAAAGTGCTCTTTCTGTCCCTCCCACTCCCGCCCAATCCTGTCCTAGCGCCTCCCAGTCCATCCCAGTGCCCTAACAGTCCACTCCCAGTGCCCTAACAGTCCACTCCCAGTGCCCTTTTTGTCCATGGAAGTGCCTCCCAGTCCTATCCAGTCCCTCCCAAATCCCATTCAGTCCCAAATCTATTCCAGTCACTCCCAGCTCATCCCAGTCTCTCCCAGTGTATTCCAAGTCTATCCCACTTACTTCCAGTCTATCCCAGTGCCCCCCAGCCGTTCCCAGTCCCCTGCCAGTGTCCCTGTTGTTCCTAAAAGTGTCGGTTTTGTCCCTCCTAATCCCTTCAAAGCCCGTCCAATCCCCTCCCAGCCCCTTCCAGTCTATCCCAGTGCCTCCCAGTCCCTCCCAGTTACCGGCAGACCTCCGCGATGGGTGTGTTTCCACACCCCAAGGTGTGCGGGGGGCAGGTGGGCACCCCACGGCTGTGCGCCCACCTCCCGGTGCTCCCGGTGCGCAGCCTGCCCCCTTGCCCCGGCTGCCCCGGCCCCGCCCGGTGGAGAAAAAGGATCAATCCCGATACTGGAGCCGCTCCCGGCGTGTCCGGGGATCCCTCCGTCCTCCAGCCGCCGGGGTTGCGCTCAGCCCGCGGCGGGACGGGAGAAGAGGGGTCCGGTGCTGTGCCGGTACCGGGCGGAGCGGGACACCCCGGGAGGAGCAGGATAGCCTGGGTGGGTCGGGATTCCCCGGGAGGAGCAGGATAGCCTGGGTGGATCGGGATTCCCCGGGTGGATCGGGATTCCCCGGGCGGAGCGGGACGAGCCGCGGGGTCACAGCCCCGGGAGCGGAGGAGAGGGGGGAACGGCGCTGCCCGGGCGCTGCCCCCGAACCTCCGGCCTCCCGGGGCTCCGGCTCGTTTCGATTTCGTTTCTCTCAAGGATCGCTCCGCAGCGGCCGCGGGGACAGGACCGGAGCGCTCCGGACACCTCGGCAGCGCCGGGCTCCGGCTATCAGCGGGGCGGGGAGCGGCTACCTGCGGCCACCGGGAATGCAGGTAGGAGCCGCCCTGCCTCCCTCCCTTTCCTCCCTCCCTTGTCCTCCCTCCTCCCCCTTCCCCCGAGATTTGTCCCCCTCAATTAGGGCTGGAAATTCATGCCCGGGGGGATGACCCTCCATCCCACCTCCAAACAGCCTCGCAAAGCCCGGAGCAGCTTTCTGCTCCCCCCGTTTGGTTCTGAGCAAAAAGATGCTCTCACACATCTGGGGACTCCTTTTCACCCTCACTTTTCTAATGTTCCTACTCAAACCTCACCAAGGACTATATTTCCTCTTGAAGCAAAGAAAAGCTGTCTTGGAAATGTCTGAAAGCAGCTCAGCAGGGATAAAAGCAAGAACATAAAATCAGTATAAAGTAATAAAAATTCCGAATGTATCTCAAGGCCTAGAAATTTTTAGGAGCAGGAAAAATACCAGATTTGTTCTGGTTTTACTGTAAATATCATTTATGAGAAAGTCACACCAATGGGAAAAATTAAAATAGCTTTTAGATAGTTCTAGACAAAATACACTGCTAATTTCTTTCACTTTTATTTTCCCCCTAGCTTATTGCTTAGAGCGAATCTGAAAGACAGTTTGCATTGCTGCCAGGCCTGCTCAGAGTTTATTCTGGACTCTCCCTGGTCTCATGCAGTGTCATGTAGCTGCCTGCTTTGCTAAATCCTACCCAGAGACAGCCAGTGACCACCAAATTGTCCTTCTGCTGAAGAACCCCCTCCCCAGCCTGCTGCCTCCCTCCTGCTGTAACTCCCAGGGAAGCATTTTCTCCCGGAGTGATGCAGTGTACTGCTCCTGTTCTCCTGATTTTGGGAGCTTCAGCTTTGCATTTAAGTTTTGTCCAACTCCCATCTCCTCACCCCTGATTTTCAGAGGGCTTGGCTCCTCTGCCCCTGCTACAGTCAAGGGGTGGCTGCTCTAAATCACCTCCAAAAGCTTGCCTGAGCTTGAAGTGCTTGGAATGGGTAACTGCTTCAGAAAATGCCATTTGACAGCAAAATTGTTAATTTTCCAGTGAGTGAAGCTGAGAAATTGCTGGGTTTCACATTAATAGACTTTTAAGGAGAAACATTATCTGCTCGGCTGCCAGTAATATTTCAAGACCTAGATGGAGCTGGAGGGATCTGAGCTCCCATCTGGCTCACATAGCCTGGCTAAGGGGGAAAAGTAATTATTGAGGGGCTGGAAATCCATGGCCAGTGAGCAAGAGGAATGGACATGTCCCTAAACTATGGGATGACCATTTCCATTTATGCCCAAATGATCACTGGGGATAAAGTGAGAGATCTCTCTTCATGAGGTATTTTAAAAACAAGATCAAAGCACTGCAGGCGGCTTTATTTTCACAGCTTGAAAGAACTGAAGTGCTCTCCTAAAACCTGAGGATCCCGCAGGAGCAGGGAGCCAGCTCAGGCACTCCAGGCTCTGCCAGTCTTGGCTCCTTCTTCTACTTCCCTGCATCCCATGGGGAGTGGGGATGATAATCCCCATTCAGAGGCTGGATGACAGCAGGTTCCTCTGCTAAAGAGCTGGAGAAAGAGGGGAATCTCTGGCTGCTAATGCTGACTTGGGCAAGCAGAGACTCATCCTGGGGCTGGGATGAGGAAAAGTGTGAGGAAGATGTACAGAAGAGCTGCAGACATCACACTGCTATGAGAAACCAGTTAGGAAATACTGGAGCAGGTGGAGGAATCTCCAAAGCAAAGGCAGGACCAGAGCTGGGAATTTCCCCCCACTGATGTGTCTGATCTCTTCCCCAGGGCAAAGTGGCCATCAGTTCTTCCAGCCCCGCAGTGGCAGTGTTGTTACCTTCCCCATCCCAGACCAGCCACTCACCCATCAGCACTGAGGAGATCTTCAAGCTTCCAGGGAGGCTCAGTGAGTAGAGGTTGAGCAAATCAATGCTGCTCAAAAAGGAGTTGCCACGGGGTGGGATGTGGTGGGTACAGCCATGGTGTCCCAGCCAGGAGCCATTCCCTACTGGCAGGGGCACAAGGTACATCACAGCTCATTTTCACTCTTTGTGGTGTTTTTGACCTGTGAGTGCTTAATGTAGAGGGAAAGTTTGGTGATGGAGAAGAAGCCCCATCATGCCCCTCAGCAGTTTTGAGGATGGAGACAGTTGTTTCAGAGGCTGCTCCTGGTTTCAGGAATCCAGCCCTCACTGTGGAGCAAGGATGATGTGATCCACTGGCTGAGATGGGCTGAGCAGGAATATTCCCTGCGGCCGACTGACGAGAGCAAGTTTGAGATGAACGGCAAAGCCCTGTGCATCCTCACCAAGGAGGACTTCAGACACCGAGCTCCGAGCTCAGGTTAGGCCTGGGGTGAGGGCTTTGTGAGCTTCATCCCAGCACAAGCTGTGCTCTGCTGGCAGAGGCTCGATGGGTCCCAGCAGACCAGGCTTTGCGCTGGAGATGAGGACAACTCCTTCCTTTAGTCCATCTAGACTGCGAATATTTCGGGATGGGGAATAACCCCATACTCTGTAGTTCAGAGTCTCAGTGATGTCACCTGAGAGGGACTATTACCAAAGCCCCCTGAGCAGTTTCCTTCCCTGCAGGGGATGTGCTTTACTGAAATACTCCGGTTCATTAAGACTCAGAGAAGAGCTCTGGTGTGCAGCCCCTTGCTGAACTCACCCTTCAGGAAAGCCAGGAGCACAGAGGAAGGTATGATGGGAGAAAATGATCCTGGGAGAGCCTGCCCACAGCTCCTGGGGGTTACACACACCTGGGGCTTGGAGCTCAGCCTGCTGAACCCATCCCACACCATCTGAGAGAGGCAACCAGGCCCAACAAAGTCCAGGTCATCTGGGAAGTTTGTAGTGATGCAGCAGGTCTGAAGCAGTCCTGGGCAGCACCAGGGAGTCCATGGCAACCTGGCAAGGCTGTGAGTTCCCTAAGAAATCTACCTGCAGATTGAGATGTGGATCAGAGAGTGTGAACAGCCAGGCAGAGGCACAGCCCTGCTGGACACTAGTCCTGCAACATAGGTAGGAAAGGGCTGAGGAGCTGGGGCTGAGCTTCTGGGCCAGTGGGTGAGGTGGAGAGAGGCCCCAGGTGAGGCTGCTGGGGGCCAGTGAGGCTTCTTGGTGCCCTCGGGGGGCCCAGGTAGGAGTTAGGGTGGGGTTGGGTTGGTGTCAGAGGCTGGATGTGCTTGGAGGTGAATCTGGGAGTGCCTTGCTGGGCTTTTCTGCTGGTTCATGTGTAAGTTAATTGACATATTAACTCCCCACAGCAGTTTCCCAGGGGCTGCCTGTGCTCTGGGGCATTTTCCTTTTCCAGTTTTTTCTCTGCATCTGACCCTTACCCTACCTGGCATCTCCTCTAACCCTCCCAGACTTTCTGCTGCTCCTGCCTTAGGAAAATCCAGGCTTTCCTCAGCACCCTCCTCCTCTGCCTGGGCTGATAACCACCCTTGGCTCTCCCTTCCCTCCTGCTCAGGGCTTTGCAAGGCCTGAGACCTTCCCTAATGTGCCAGAGGGTGTTTATTTGGGGTTTTTTGCAGGTACAGACTGCAGTGCTGAGGCTGCCCCCGCTGTTTCCCCATTGCTGGGCTGTGCAGAACAGCCTCTGTTCCACAGTCACACACAGCCACTGAACCTCTCCCACCACAGCCCCGAGGGTAGCTGCAGGCCAGGTGCCATCTGCTCTTTTCCTGCAACCCTGTCAACCCCAGTGGATGGGAAAATTGCAGGTAATTATGAATTTATAGCCTTGCTCCTTGGGGAAATGGGATGGGGCTTTGTCCTGCCTGCCCATCTGTCTCCCTTCCCTTCATTCCATGCTTTTCCACCTCAGTTTCCCCACCTGAAAAACTGTATTTGTTTTGAGATCTCGCAGTAAAAGTGCTGTGCCTGAGCTCTGGGCTCTTCTCACACTTACTGTCACTGCTAAATGTGCAATCCTGCTGCTCCCCCACCCTCACTGGGGCACCCTGGGGGCTCTGTGACCATGAATTCCCCCGTGTCAGACTGCAGGTTGCTGTGGGAATATGTGTACCAGCTGCTGTCTGACAGCCGCTACCAGCCCTACATCAGGTGGGAGGACAAGGAAGCCAAGGTCTTCAGGGTTGTCAACCCAAATGGGCTTGCCCAGCTCTGGGGTAACCACAAGGTAAATGCATTTGAGAGCAAATTTGTCATCCCTGAGAAGGAATTTGTCATCCCTGAGCTTCTGCATGTCCCCTTCGTGACCTGTATTCCAGAGCTGATGGCCCAGGGACTGGGAAGGGGGACAAGGTGGGTGCAGGGTTAGTGAGAGATGCCAGCCTGGGGGTTAAAGAGGGATTTTCTCACCCTGCAGAAAGCAAACCACGATGGCTGTGATGCCAGTCTGGGTTAGAGACCCACACTGCAGCCACCAATGTCCCCAGTGTGGCCCTGCTGCACACAGACCCCAAGCAGGGCTCGTCACTTGCTGTCACTCAACACCTCACAACGCTCTTCTCCTCCCAGAACCGCATGAACATGACCTATGAGAAGATGTCACGAGCACTCAGACACTACTACAAACTCAACATCATCAAAAAGGAGCCAGGCCAGAAGCTGCTGTTCAGGTGAGGTGAAGCAGAACAGAGCAATGAGCTGCCTGGGACAGCATGGATGGGACATGGGAAGGTGATGAGCTCCAGATGTTTGCAGCTGCTTCATCCAGCAACATCCTTAAAGCCATTACAAAACCATTTTGCAGGTTTTTGAAGATTCCTGGGGAGGTTGTCCATGAGAAATCCAGCAAACTGGAGCAGCTGGAGAATGAGGACCATGAAGATTCGAAGGAAGACCCACTGGAGGTTTCACTATAGTAAATCTTTGGAGGTCTCACTTCAGTGCATCACAGAGAGACTTGTGCTCTGCTGGGAAATGCTGGGGTCTCTTGCTTCTCCTGGACAAAAGGCCACAGAGCTGGCCTGGATTCCAAACCCTGCTGTGAGCCAAAGCTGGGACATCTCTGGTGCTTCATCAGCAAAACACACCCAGAAATTGTCCTCCAGCCCCAAAGCATGGGTGAACGTGTGGGTTGGTCTTCTGCTGGTTTCTCCCTGCCCTTGGGGAGGGAATGGGATATTTTTGCTCTGAAATTTCTGATGCTTGCCTTGAAGGTTCAAACCTGTGGAAAAGATCACTCTGTACAGCGAGATGTGCTGAGCAGAGCATCTGGCAGCAAGGTCTGTCCCCAAGTGTGAATGTGCTGCCCTGAATCTGAGCCACTGCCCTGCCTTGAGCACAAACTGGAATTGCAGATATGCTGGAGTCTCCCTGTGATGTTGCTCCTGGGATTAGGGTTAGGAGTTGCTGAAATACCTGTCTGGGTCAGGCCTGGCTGAAGCTCCAGGCTCCATGGTTGCCCTAAGCTGATGCTCATTTTAACTCCTTTCCCTCTAGGTAATGACTTTTGTAATTAGCTGATTAAATAATGTGAAAAGAAACAAAGCCAGTAATGAATATGACCTCACTCATGGTTAGACGTGGTTATTTGCTTTGAGTTTGAAGCAGGAATACCTGGAGTGAACAGAATGTCTGTGTGTGTGTGAAAACAGAAAATACTCACTACTATATTCACTTTGCTTTCCACAGAGGAAATAAAATGCTGTGACTGTGTAAGGCTGCAAATCTCACTTCTTGCTGTTTGAAGGTCTGAAACTGGGAAAAATCCAAGCTTTCCTCATTTAAAACCAGCTCCTGTGAGCACCCAGATCTTGTCCCCAAGACCTTTTGGCAGCTCCTAAGCCAGAGGTCACCAGTCTGAGCTGCTCAGCAGCTGATGGGTGAGCACAGCACAAACACACACTTGCACCATGAGGTTTCCACCAAAATTGGTTACTGCCAGCCTGAAACTACAGTCCCTTTGGCTGCAACTGGTCTTGCTCCTCCAAAAGCATGTTACAACTGCAGCCCGGAGATGCTGATGGGCTGCAGCCACACCAGATGGTGGTGGGAGGGGTGGTGGCTAGCTGGCAAAGCTTCAGCAGTAAAACAGCTCCAGAAAACTGGCTGAGGAGATTCACTTCCAGCAAAAATCACCAGCTCATTGGCAAAACAGAGGTGCTTGAAAATTTGAGTAGTGGAGGAGAAGGAAATGAGAAGCTCTCGTGGGGCAAATGAGCGTAAGGTCAGAGCCTGGGGCACATCCTGGCTAGGAAGGGAGGCCACAGTCCCTGCTAGGACAGGCTGGAGGTCACCCAGCACCCACCCCACACCAGGAAGGTGCAGTGAAGCACCCAGACCTTGTCCTTCCCTCCAAAGAGGGTACATTTTGTCCCAGGCAAGAGTCTAACCAGATAATTCCTGGGGTGAAATCTATCAAAATAAGTGCAAGTCCTGCCCAGCCCTGAGGAACAGCTTTGGTGGGACAGCAGATATCCTTCCTTGGCCACTGTCCCAGCCTGCTACTGCACTGGGATATGAACCCATGGGTGCATTTTCCCTGATCTCCTCTTTCCGCTGCACTTTCTTGCTGTGGAGACAGCCTTGATGGCTCCTGAGGATCCCATTGCTCCTTCCACCCGTGTGTTTGTTTTGCTGCAGCTGGTGACAGCTGGTGGCCCTGGTTCCTGTGCCGTGCTCAGGAGCACGCAAGGTGACCTCTCTTTACCTGCTTTTACTGTGATGACTAAAGATCACTCTGGGCTTGGCTGGGGATTTCCTGTCCTGCCTGGGCAGCTGCCAAAAGCCCTCAGCCCTGTTTGTGCCACCCTGAGCAGCTCTGGAGGGGTCTTGGAGGGTGACAATCCAAGGGCACCTTTGCAAGGATGGGCTGGATTGAGGAGCTTTTTCCATGTTCCTAGGAGCTTTGCTGTCCCTCCTGGAGCAGCAGGTGTCTTTCCCTGCAATAAACAGAGCAGGAGGGCTGTAAACCAGCTGTTTTCCCAGAACAGGGACCCATCCCTGTCAGTAAACAACGCAGCAGCTGCCACCTGTGCCAGGGACTTTGGTGTGGGGCTGTGGGCAGGGACAGCCCAGGGCTGGCTTGTGGCATGGCTGGAGTTCAGGGGCTGGGAAACACAGGCAGGTGCCTCATGTGGGCTTTCCCAAAGGTTTCCAGGTGCTTCATTCCCTGGAGAACATCAGCCACTCTTCAGCAGCCCCACATCCAGTGGTGTTTGGGGCACATTGTTCATCCGCTGGGGAAAACAGTTAAACCACACCAGGGCAGGAGGAAAAGAGGATTTGCTTTGGGGGCTGCTGGCCACCACCCTCTTGGATCTGAGGAACTGCACAACTGGGCTGAGAGGTTTCCACTGAGGCCCTGTGTTGGCTGTGCCCCATCCCAGCTGGGGCTGGTGCAGGGAGCAGTGGCTGCCCTCAACACCCCTGTCATGGTTTAAATTCTGCCCTCCTCACCCCTGTCATGGTTCAGGTTCTCTCCTCCTCACCTCTGTCATGGTTCAGGGTCTCCCCCCAACACCCCTGTCATGGTTCAGGGTCTCCCCTCAACACCCCCTCCATGGACAAGATTTGGAACTGCTGTATTTCTGTGCCCAAGTTATTGGCTCGTAGCTGGTTGTTGCCTCGAAGGGACCTTTGAGGTCCACATAAAACACAGTGGCCTCCTGCACCAGGCTGTGTTGGCTGTGGCTTTGGCTGGCCAAGCCCAGAAGATCTCCAAGGGCAGTGATTCCCAATCCCTCTAGACACCCACCTGACATTGTCCCACCTTCCTGCAGAGGAGAGTTTTCCTGATGTCCAATTCTCACCCAAGAAATTTGGGTGCTTTCACCCCTGCTTTCTTCTGAGCCCGTTGTCACCCTCTGCACCTACAGCTCCATGGGGGGAATGCCTCTCCCTTGGGTTTTTTTCCATCTTCTGAAGCAATTTCCTGCACTGAAGCTGGTAGTCCCCTGCTGTGTCCCCACGGGTTTAGTTCTGCTTTTCCCTCCCATATCACTGGCCTGAAGACACCACCCCCAGCCTTGTGTGCTCCCTCCCCACGACCAAATTTCCTGCCAGCTTCCTCATTCTCTCCCAACACTGATAAGAAAAGTGGATGAAAAAATTGGATCCAGATCTCTGGTAATGGGCTGTTGGTTTATCTCAGTCTCTTGCATCTTTTTCTTGTGCCTGTCTCCCATTAGGTTTGAATATGTCCCAAATCCCAGGAGGGATCTGAGCTTTCAGGTCAAGATTTTCCCTGGAGTTTGGTTCTCCCATCTGCAGGCTGTGTCTGGAAATGCTGCTGCAAAGAGGCCAAACACCAATGCTGACTCCCAGCTCATCATGAGGAGCTCTGTGAGCAGGGATGGGGTTTGGACTCAGCCTTGGGGAATCACCAGGAGCAAGATCTCCAACCTGGAGATGGCCAAACTGACCCCCATGGCTGGACTGGATGTGGCTTTTCATTTAATCGATGTTGTAGAGGAAAAAAAAACCAACAAGATCGATTGTGAAACTCCTCCTCAGCCCCTGGAATCGACTTGCTTATGGAAGGATGTGGAGGAGAGCTGGGGAGCAGCCTGGAGCTCCTCTCTGAGGGTTTAATTATTTATCAGTAGATGGGGATGCTGAAAAACGAGCCAGGTAATTCCTGATCAATACCAGACTCTGATTCAGCCATGTGGGCTCAGGAGAAATGCAGGGATGTGGTCTGGATCTCTCCCAGTCATAGGAAATTGCGGCACAGAGAGTTTATAGAAACAGAAATAAAACAATCCTGCAGCCTTCTGATAGCAAGCTGAACTCTGTATCAGGAAAAGACCATTTTTATCCAGGAGACATCTTGGCTGCACATCACCCCAGCTGCAAACAGACTATGCGGCGCTGCTCGGGTGGAAATCTTCCCGAGGGGTTTTCCAAAAGGGGATTTTCCAAAGCCTGCGTGCCTGCAGCTGCCGCCCGGCAATAGCATCGGCGGCCGGCTCCATCCCTGCGAGCTGCAGTGCGGAATTCTGCCGTCAGATGGCAAAGCGGAGATGGGGAACAGCGGGAAGCACCTGCCGGAGGATGCCACAGCAGCGGGAGGGGCACGGGGCGGCAGAACGGAGCTTTGGGCTCACATTTGCTCTGCCCGGGGGTGGTTTGTAGGCGTTGGGATGGGCAGGTCTGCCTGGTGGGATGTTGTACATCCCTGGGTGAGGCTGGGTGGGAATCCTTCAGAATCCACGGGGGTGGGAAGGATTCAGGGTGTGAGTTCATGTTTTAAGGTGGGAGCTGTCTGAAGCTCCCCAGGCTGTCTGAAGGACCCCAGGGTGGATTTCAAGGGTGTTTCAGCCCAGCTGTGCCCACCGTTGGGCAACAACCCGACCATGCCGTGTCCCAGAGTGTCTGTGGTCCCACCATAGCCACCTGGGAGCTCCCAGGACGTGAGCAGAGCACTCTGCTTCCTGCACTGAAACCCCACTCGTCCGACAAAACTGTGACTTCCCCTCACAAAAACAACCCAGACGAGCCCAGCTAGGGCATCACACCCAGCAAAAAACAACAAACCAAGCCAAACCCAAAGCCAAACAGCTGCAGGAGATAGCTGGTCTCAAAGGGCAGTGCTTACACCAGGTGACAGGTGATTCCAGGTTGTTTTGCTGCTACTTGTCATAAGGAAGTCGTTTTCTCCTCCAGTGAAACTCACGCCCGTTGCTCTCCACCACGAGGGCGGTGATAGCGAGGATCCCAGGCGGAAGTGTTGGCTGCCCTCCCACCTGAATGGCTGCTAAAAATAGGACTGAACTCAGCCACCAGCTTGGGTATAAAAAGGCACCTCCCAGGAGAGCCTGAGATCCCACAGCGCCCACGGCCAAGGAGCTGGTCTTGATCTGTGTCCAAAGGGGAAGAAATACTGATGGAAAGGTAAAAAACAAACCAGCGAATGAATAATGCGGTGGAATCAACAAGTAGGATGGGGGTCATGGCTTTGCCGGGATGAAATTTAGTGGAATTGTTGATTATTGAGTGGTTGGTGGGCTTTGGTGTTGGCTTGGATGAAGGAAACTTGCCTTTCTCATCCCAAAAGCAGGGTGGGTGTGCTGTGTTTTGGGGTGATGCTCTTGGAGTCTGAACAGAGGGTGATTCCCAGCTCCAGGGTGCTCTGTACAAGTTGTGTGGCCCAGATTTTGCTGCTGGCTCCCCATGTGCTGTTCACTGGTGGAGAAAGCCTGGTTTGGGTCTGGTTCTCTGAAGGGTGAAATTGGTTTCAGAGGTAAAACCAGCACAAGGCATCATCTAGACTCTGGTTTCCCAACAGCAGAGTCTTTGATTTAGTTTTGCTTGTAAAGGTAGAGAAAAAGGGTGATGGGAAAGGCAGGGATTGGTGCTCTGAGCTCCACTCCCTGCCCTGTGCTGGCAGGAGATCATGATAAGGCTGTGTCATCGCGAGGTGACCGAGGCTATTTCCAAGAGCCCACATCCCCTGGCCTCTCCAGGGGCTCGGATGATTTTTAGCAGCCAATGCTTTAAGGAAATACCCTAAATTCTGCATTGTGTGGCTCACTGGGTGCTCCCGGGGTGTTGTTTTCCGTCAGAGTGGGGGCATGTATTGCCATGGGGTGATGGGATGGTGTCTTGGTGATGTCCTTCCTGATCCAACCCCCTGGCTGATGACCAGGCTCCCATCTGGGACATTCCCAGCCCATCTCTCCCCTCCCCACGGTTTCGGTTCCTTTATCAACGACTCTGTGGCTGTAAAACCCCACGTGGGCTGTCTGCATCAGGAGCGCTCAGATAACAACCATAAAACCAACTGATCATTAACCAGGAACACAGACAGCCACAGCACCCCTGGGTGCAAGAATGGGAGAGGTTTCCATCAGGCCCAACCCGAATGTGCAGTGACCTGGAGAAGGCAAAATCCAGGCTGAAAATATCGTTTTTTTCCACAGCAACACACAGGCTCTGGCTGGGGAAATGCCTCGGTGGGATGTGGGGAGGCAACCCTCGGGCAAGATCCTCTCACTGGACAGGCGAGAGGCGAAGAAAGTGCTGGAGATTTATGTCAAGCGCTCTCTGAGCTGCCATGAAAACTCACTGGTGGCCAAAAAACACCTCCAGGAGAAAAATGGAAGGCGAGGGAGGAAAACAGATGGGCTACAACGGTCAGAAAGTGATTTCTGCAAGTATTCATGTGCCAAAACCAGTCCCAGGAAGGAGCAGGAGGAGAGACTCAAAGCACCAGACCTGGAAGAGGCTTTGGATGATGACAGCAAAGCTTCCCAGGAGGTGCCTAAAGAGGGGATGAAGCCCAAGAGGAAAAGCACAAAAAACTCTTCCCAGGGCAAAACACAACACTCAGGTTCAAAACCAACCTGGCTGAAAAGCTTCTTGAATCTCTTCTTCAAGAAGAGCCCTGAGGAGCAGAAGGAAAACGCAGGGCAAAAAGCAAAGGAGAAAGATTGCAAAGTTCCTCAGGGCCCCAAACCAGAAGGAGCCAAAAAACACAGAGTAGACTCCAGCACATCCCCACCATCGGGCAGAGCCCTGAAGAAGAAACCCAGCCTCAAGAAGGTTTTCTCGCTGAAGAAGCACGGCGAGGAGGAGCGGGGAGAGCAGGGATCCGGGGCGAGGAGCAAGCGCCCCAGCTGCCTTCCCCTGCGACATGTCCTGACCCCAGCCCAGCCAGGTGGGACCCAACACCCCACCCCAACCCTGACCCACCTCTGCTGGGCTTCTCTGGGGAAAGCCAGCATGTTTAGGGCTGGTTTCTAACCCCTCCCAGGGCTTCCTGGGGCTTGGGATAGGTTTTGGAGAATCCAATCCCAACCTGCTGCCCCAGGAAGGGTTGTCCTCCCCGTGCTTTGGGCACAGCCACCCCAAGCCAGCTGTTGGCAGAATCACCCAAGCACAAGGTTTTCCTCCTCTGGCAACCAAGGGTCACGGTGGTTTAGTCTAAACCTGCATCTGAGACCTGCGATTAGATCCTAAGCCACTCTAGGGCCATCGCTAAGCTGCTCGAGGTTTGCCGTGGGGACAGGTGAGGGCAGCTGGCGTGGCAGAGCCCGCGGGTGACCAGCCCGGCCCTTCCCGTGACAAAACACTGCCGAGGGCACTGCCGAGGAGCTCTGGCGGATTTGGGGCAGGTTAGGGAGCGCAGCCGCTTCCTTCACCCTCGGAATGCGCTAATCCGGGCAGGGCGCTGGCACTGCATGCGGTGACAGCTCTGTGCTGGCGGTCGGTCTGGCAGCAGCCATCCTCACCCTGGATGTGTGTTGGTGTCCCGGCAGGGGCGGAGCGGCCGGAGGGATACTACACTGAGGTGTCGGAGGAGATCGGGCTGATCGTGCAGGGCAGCGAGAGCCGCGGGGACAGAGCAGGAGAGCGTGGGGAATCCCCACAGCCCCCCGGCACTGATGGCGTTGGTGAGTGTTGGCCTTGGGAACAAATCTGCGCAGGACCAGCCCTGCTCAGTCCTGATCCATGGGGTGCTGTGACCCCAAGAGTTGGGTAAAGACTTTGAGATTTTCACCATCAGGGTTTGAAATTCAGAGAACCCCAGAATGGTTTTTGGGTTGGAAAGGACTTTAAAGAACATCTCACTCCAGCCCCCCTGCCATGGGCAGGGACACCTTCCACTAGACCACACAAAAGACAAAATTCAGAGGCAGGAGTGTATTTTTGCTGGCTGAGGGTAACGGAGTAACAAGGCACTTGGCAATAGGCTGAGATGGGTTTTGGAAGGATGGAGGTGGATAAACATTGCTCAGGGAATTTTTCCTGGGGGCTAAGCAGAGCATCTGGGCGTGTGAGGCTCGGACAATGGGCTGGAGATAACGTGGTGTCTCTCTGTCCAGATGAAGCCATCAGGAGAATCGTTGCCTTGCTCCGGAGTGCAGGAGATGAGCTGGACAAGCAGGTGAGAGCTGTGTGCAGCTGCACGGGCTGAGGGAATCTGGGCCAAGCTCTGCATTGCTGTCAAATAAATAGAACAACATCACTTCCCCAGGGCAGGAAAACACTCCGTAAAATCAAGGAAATGGCAACTTTTAATTCCTTGCCTGGGTGTGATGGTGGCTGTCTGTCTGTCCTCCTCCAGCTGCAGTCCTTGTGTGGAGTGAATGTGTCAGCACGAGGGTGACACACAGAGTCATTCCCTCACAACAAATATTATACACAAGTATTACATCCAACAAGCATTATACTCAGCAAGTATTCACTTGTCTCCCACCAGGTGAGGGAGGACGCTCGGCTGCAGCTCTTCTTCAGGGACATGTCCTACAGCTCCTTCAAGAACCTGGCAGACGCCTACGTGCAGAGGGAGCTGACGGCCAGCAGGGCTGATGTCAACCCCCAGGAGATCCAGTTTGCCTACACAGTCCATCTGACGGCCACGGTGGCAGGGATCTGCAGCCAGGCGGTGAACAGGATCATGGGCTTCGGCACGCGCTACCTGGAGGATTCCTTTGCACCCTACGGCAAAATTCTGCAGGTGAGGAGCAGGATGAGCCTGGGCCTGAGCTCCCAGTGAGTTTGGGCAAGTGGCCAGGGAAGCTGTGGCTGCCCCAACCCTCTAAGTGTTCCAGGTTGGACAGGGCTTGGAGCAATCTGGGGTAGTGGAAGGTGCTCCTGCACACAGCATGGGGTGGAACTGGATGAGCTTGAAAGGTTCCTTCCGATCCAAAGCATTCTGTGATTCTAAGAATGTTTTGTTTTGTCTCAGCAGAGGAGAGAAAAGCTCATGACAGACCACTGTGACAGTCCAGACTGACATCAGCTGCTCTGCAGGGCCTGTGGTGCCTGGGAAGCCAAGGAGGAAGATTTAGCGGTGGGAGGAGAATCTCTGATGGTGACCTGGATGTGGGGTTAACATCTGAGCTGTAGATGGAAAATCTTTTAAGGAAAACCCCCACGAGAGTGCCAGCAGTGTGAAATGCTTAAACCCCACCTGGCTGGGGGTGAAGAGTCTGTAAATCAATCAGAGCCCAAATTTCAACCTGTATTTGTATTTACCTCCAGCCAAGTGCTTGTGTTGAACCTCAGGGGTTGTTGCTGTTTGTGTGCATGTATTTATTTACCTGCTTTTCTAATTTTCTATTTGTGAATGTAAAACATAATTTTTCTAGTTTCTGCTACCAGCCAAGAATCCAGGGAACAAACCCTAAAACTCAAATAAATCGGTGCCTAAATGCCAGCCAGGCTTGTCTGCTGGGTGTTGTGTTGTAGATGGAATAATGTTTGCTTCGCTCCAGCTGCTGTGGGATGCTCCCTTCCCAGCCAAATTCCAAGGGAATGGCACAAAGGACTCTCAGAGCAGATCCACGGTGCTGTCCTGCCATTTTCACAATTTATAGGCATTCCCTTTCCAGCAGAAGGAGATTTACTACCCAGAGCAGCTTGATCTCACACCAAGAACTGGGTAAAGCTCATTCCCGAGCAGGGCAGGATCTGTAACTCCCTCGAGGGCTGAGGAGATTTGCAGCTGCTGGGGTCTCACCTAGGAGCTCTAAGAAGATGTGAAATGTCAAAGCGATTTAAACCCTAATCACTGGGAATGGTTCCAGCTAATCTTTGCCCAGACCCCTAAGTAGGGCCATGGATTAAGGCAGCTCGGGGCTGGTGGGTGGGGCTGCCAGGGCTCGGTGTGATGACACCAGCAGGAGCATCTCCCCTGCAAGGTTGGACCTGGCCTGGGGTGAAGGAGATGCAGTTTTGGGGTTTGCAGTGTGCAGGAGGGATGTCCTGGTGGGTTGGAGGCGATGGTGGTGGCAAACAAACGTGTCAGTCTGTGTCAGTGCCATGGGGGGTGACAGTGCCCTGTGGGCCACTGGTGACAGTGCCAGTCTGCCCAGCACCTCCTCTCTGGGAGGATCTGACCTTCTCAGTCCTTGTCAAACCCTAAGTAAAAGAAAAGGGGGAAGCAGAGCCCTCACAGGACAGAAGCAGCCCTTCTCCACCCAGATTCATGTCCCCAGAGCCTTCAGGGACTCCTTTGACAGACACAGGGTTGAGCCCCTGGCTGCTGAGGGAGGGGGGATACCTTGCAGGGCCTCCATCTCATTTAGCCCGGGCTAATTAGGAGTGTGGAAAGCATCAAATCCCACTCCTGGCTCCTGCCAACAACAAGTGCAGTGTCAGCACTGCGATTCCTTTTGGCTGGGAACCAACCTGGGAAGCTTTGTGGGAGAAACTGAAACCGCCCTGGTGTGTTTGCAACAGTCCCGACATTCCCGTTCCCTGCCTGGAGCCAGAGGGACGGAGCTGGGCTGGGAGCAGGGCAGGGAGAGCTGGAGCTGGGGATGTGCTGGGATGTGCTGGGGAGTGCTGGGATGTGCTGGGATGTGCTGGGATGTGTTGGGATGTGCTGGGATATGCTGGGATGTGCTGGGGATGTGTTGGGATGTGTTGGGATGTGCTGGAATGTGTTGGGATGTGCTGGGATGTGCTGGGATATGCTGGGATGTGTTGGGGATGTGTTGGGATGTGCTGGGGATGTGTTGGGATGTGCTGGGGATGTGTTGGGATGTGTTGGGGATGTGCTGGGATGTGTTGGGGATGTGCTGGGATGTGCTGGGATGTGTTGAGATGTGTGGGGATGTGCTGGGGATGTGTTGGGATGTGTTGGGGATGTACTGGGATGTGTTGGGATGTGTTGGGGATGTGCTGGGATGTGCTGGGATGTGTTGGGATGTGCTGGGATGTGCTGGGATGTGCTGGGATGTGTTGGGATGTGCTGGGATGTGCTGGGATATGCTGGGATGTGGTTAGAGGATCACAGGATGCCCCAGCTTGTTTTGCATCTGAGCTCCTGCGGTGCCAGGGATGGGTTGGGATTTGCATGGAGCACAAAAGGGCTCTGTCTCCTCGCTGGCTGCCCAGAGAGAAATCAGATAACCTCTATCCCAGAGGATATCATCTTCCATCAGCATGTGGGATGCACCTGCCAGGTGAAACACCGGTGAGGAAAACTGGTGACTCCCATTCCCTTCTGCTGTGCTATTCCAACAGCTGAACCCAATACTCTCCTCCTCCTCCTCCCCTTTTCCCAACCATTGGGGCAGGAGTGCTGGGGGAAAAAGAAGCCAAACCTGCCCAGCTCCTTCTCCCAAAAAACCCAACCCAGAGCAGGAGCTTCTTGTGCAGGGGAGCTGCCCCAGCTGGGTGCTGTGGGATGATGTTGGGAGAAGCCACAGCTGCCTCAGTTTTTAGCAGTTTTTAGCACCACCCCAGGGCTGGTGGCCTCTGGAGCCCAGGTCCCTCCCAGGGAGTGACTCCAGCACCTTGCATTAATCTCCAGGTTATAAAATTGGGACCTGATTGCCTGTGGCCACTGAAGATATTAAGAAGGTTTTAAAGAAGGCCAAGTTATTAGTCCTGGGGGTTTGAGCCGTTTCCATCTCTGCGCATTACCTTCATCCTTCCCTAAACACCCTGTTGTGGCTTCCCACGGCGAAGACAATCGCCTCACACGACAATCCCTGGCTCACAGACACTGCCATCTGGGCTCTGCTCTGCCCGGGCAAAACACAGCCCTGCACAGCCCTGCACAGCCCTGCACAGCCCCCAGCCCACCCAGGGCTCGGCGTTTGCCTGGGCTTCCTCCCCAAACCATCCCAGGCTGCTGCCGGGATCCTGCCTCTCCAAAGTCGTCACTAATCCTGCTTTGGAGAGCCTGGGGGGAGGGCAGCTTAGCAGATCAGCCTGCCACTTAATGAGCCAATTAATGCAAAATTTGCTGTCGCTAAGAGGATGATGACAGGGTTTCATCTCACGGGAGCGTGGAGCTGAGCCAGGCAGGATGATGCCTCCTGGATGCTGTCCCAGGCCGTGGCGTTGGCAGCAGGTGAGGCTGCAGGGGGGATGTGGCACCTCAGCCCTCCTGGAGAAGCCCCTCTGAGTCACTGCAGCACAAAGCTGTGTGTGGACAGAGGAGAGGTCCCCTGGCCTGGGGTGAAGGAGATGCAGTTTTGGGGTTTGCAGTGTGCAGGAGGGATGTCCTGGTGGGTTGGAGGTGATGGTGGTGGCAAACAAACGTGTCAGTCTGTGTCAGTGCCATGGGGGGTGACAGTGCCCTGTGGGCCACTGGTGACAGTGCCAGTCTGCCCAGCACATCCTCTCTGGGAGGATCTGACCTTCTCAGTCCTTGTCAAACCCTAAGTAAAAGAAAAGGGGGAAGCAGAGCCCTCACAGGACAGAAGCAGCCCTTCCCCACCCAGATCCATGTCCCCAAAGCCTTGGGATCCCACAGGTCCCACGGGATCATTTATTTCTTCCCCAAACCTTGGGCACGGCTGAGGAGGTGCAAGGGCTGAGTGAAGCAGGAGCATCCTACACTGATTTATGCAGAGCCTGCTGGGCTCCCCGGGGCCTGAGGTGAACCATAGGAACAATTAATGCACAGGGAACAGGGCAACAGCTTGTTCCAGCCTGCAAACCCTCGTGCACTTCTGAGTCTTTTGCATGTCTGGACCAGTCACAGCAAGAGGTTATCCTTTTGTCCTTCATGAACTTGCCAGTGCTGGAGAATGAAGGGATCCCTTCAATGAAGGGATTTTCTTTCCCAGGGGCTGGAGGAGCTAATGGCATGAATCACAGATCAGAGCTCTGATCTCTCCAGGTGACTGGGGGAGAGGCTGGGATGTGTGGGAGACTCACCCAGCGAGGAGATAATGTGAAACATCAGACACTGGAAAGACAAGAAATCAGAGGCTCCAGTAGGGCTGTGGATCTAAAAGCCCTAACTCAGGCAGTTGCTCACCTCCAGGATAATCCCAATAATTATTCAATATATCTTGGAGCTGGCAACTTGCTCCTGTGTGTCCTGATGTCCAGGGAGCACCAGAGACCAGCCCTGGCCGTGCTGTGACATTTCCCTGGGGGGTTCAAGGCAACTCCTGGTGACACTTCACCCCAGGGACATTTTGCACATCAACATGGGGGACTTTGCTCCCAGGACACAATTCCTGTCAGGGGGACACAGCGATGGCTGGAGAAAGCAGGGAAAAAAGTGTGAAAATTTGGGGTGAAAGAGCACTGCAAAGGTGGTATAGGATGCTGGGACCATCCTGTGTTTCCCTGCAGTGTCCTGGCCAGGCTGGTGCATGGACACAGGGAAGGACAGCCTGTTCCTCACCCACATGCCCACATTGTGGGATATATCAGCCCAAATCCTAACCCACTGAATGTTTCCTCTCAGCATGCAGCTCTATGGATTTGGACAACAGAAACGACACAATATTTACCAGTATTTAATAAATACATCTGTTAAAATGGCAATTTTTATTCTGCATTTTGGCAGCAGCATTAGATCATTAAGGCTGAAAAGACAAGAAATCCACTGCATTTCTCCCTGGTTTTTTAACTATGCCCCAGCCAATGCAGACAGTCCAAAAGCAGTTTGATTTTGGTTCAACAACCACAGTTTTGGAGAACATGGTGCTGCTGTAGGGCTTTACTGAGGGGGGAGAGAGAAACAAATCCAACTCTTTGGTTTTTTCACCTGCAAACGACATCCAACAGTCACGCGAGGGCAAAACCCTTTCAACAGGGAGCAAATATAAGGAATATTTCCAAACCTAACCCAGCGAAACGCCCTGCATCCACCCCTTGTGTAACACCCTCTGGCTTTAAGTGTCTTATACAAGCCTTTACTCACTCAGTACTGAGCTGTGCCTAAGCTGGGATTGATGGAGAATCCTATTTAGGAAAACACCCTTTGATGAAGAAAGCACGAAGCAAAGAGGAATTTTTGCACGGATGTTTCCAAGTGTGACAGGCACAGTGACACCAGGACCATCTCCAGGAGGGCACCTGGGGCACTGCAGACACCTTGGCATGAGAGGAGAGCCTTGATTCAGCCCTGAGCATCCGAGCTGGCTGTGGTTGAGGATTATTAGAGCTGTTTTGATCAGGGGAAAATTTCTGTTTTTAGCACAGGCGGCAATTAAAATAGCTCGCGAATCTCAACGCCTCGGGGAGCTGTCATAAAAGGAGGCAGAAAATCCATCTTCTGGACTCCTCTGCAGCCAGAGATGAGCCTGGAGGGAGCAGAGGAGAGCAGAGCCTGAGCTTCATCTGTGGAAAAGGACAACCAGAGACCTCAAGCCAGATACAGCGCTTTGGTCCCGAGATGGCTGTGGAGGATCTCCGGGCTTCCAGCACCCCTTTCTCGCTCTCCTTCTCAGGCAGTGGCTTCCTGGCCCTGTACCAGGTTGGGGTGGTGCAGTCCCTGCTGGAATTGGCTCCCGAGCTCCTCAAGTCTGCCTGCAAGGTCTATGGCTCCTCGGCTGGCTCGCTCATCGCCGCTGCCGTCGTGTGCGGTGTTGGCCTCGGTAAGAAAACCGCAGCCTCGAGTCCTTACAGCAGAATTTTCTTCCATAAAACCAGGGGGTTTTGCTCCATAAACCAGGGGCTTTTGCTCCAGAAAGCCAGGGTGATGCCTCGGGGAGCTGCTGGGGCCGTGGGGCTGGTCTGGTGGAGCTCTCCTCGCTCACTACAGGCAGCCCAGGTGTTGGCACGTCTGGCAGCCGTTGCGGTGCAGTTTTGGGTGGTGTAAGCTGAAAAAGCCGGTTCTTACAGCCTGAGTGTTCCCTGGCTAGGCTGGTGGGCAGATCCTGCAGGGGAAAATCTGGATTTACCTGTATTCTACTGGATCCTTTTCCTGCTGCTGCTGGAGGAGCAGATCTGCTGCCCTGGTGCTCTGAGGTCAGGGGCTGCTGAGGTGGCTGTGCAGCTGCTGGGTTGGATTTGCCCATGTAAAGCCTCCTTTTCCCTATGGATCAGGTTCCTTGGGATCCTGAGCTATGAGTGGCTGTCACACAGGTGTCTGTAGAGCTGACAGCCTTGTTTGCATGTCACTTTGGGTTATTCCACTCACCCTTCCCAGAGCAAGGGAAGATGTGGATTCCCATTCCAGCTGCACCTTTCCCTGTGGCCAAAGCTCAAGGGCTTCTCAGCAGG
Source organism: Entomyzon cyanotis (assembly GCA_024500445.1). NCBI lineage: Eukaryota > Metazoa > Chordata > Aves > Passeriformes > Meliphagidae > Entomyzon > Entomyzon cyanotis. The sequence goes on along the minus strand of JAKEPQ010000908.1, from coordinate 2,080,319 downwards.
TCATTCCTGCAGGAACAGCAGTCCTGCTCCAACCCTGGGCTGGGATTTCTCTTGCTGCTGCTCAAGAGGTTTTCCTCTGACCCTCTTTCAACAACAGTGTGGGAACAGGCCCCTCCAGCAAGAAGAGCCTCCATGTGTAGAATTAATTCAGAGCAGTTAATCCACTTTTAATAATCACATCCTCCCATATTTCTAATTAGTGCCAATGTGTAAACAAGTGTACACAAGACTTAAGGCTCTGAAGGCTGACCCAAGTTCTGCTCCAAGCAATAGGGACATTTAGGAGGAGCAGAGGGTTTTAGGGACCAAATAACGATGGAGGAAGCCGGGAGGGAACACACAGTTCCTGAACCTCTGGTGGATGCTGGAACTGTTCTGCTGCAGCTAAAAATAATTCAAAACATTGGCAAACATGTTTAGACAAGGCAGAAAGGAACATTCCTGCCCACGTGGGGATGAACTCCTCCACAAATAAGCAAGGGCCCCAGAATTTTTGATTCCTCCTGTTGCTGTACTGGGTGGAGCTGGGGCTGTCCAGAAGTAAAAATACATTTGGTAACTGCTTGTGCTGTGGCCACCAGTCCTGACCTGGGCATCTGCTTCCCTGGGTGAAGGCACCATCCATTTAGAGGGGCTGAGATGATCTTGTGCCCAAAGTATCTTCCCCAGAGGAAGAAAAGACATTTTGGGTAGTGATGACTCGGGCTGGGTTTCTAACAAGGAAAATGAAAGTGGCACAAACTGTCATATCCACACTGGGGATGATTGGGGTGAAAAGAAGGTGAAAAATGTGTTTGGGGTGGCTGCAGGCAGATTCTCATCCCCTGCCCTGGGCTGGGTGAGGAGCCCTGAGCTCCTCAGAACTCAGAGGTGACCTCTGAGGTGACCTGACCCCACCGGTCAGTTTGTGGGGACATGCTTGTCACCAAGCTGGCGCAGGCAGGGACAGTGCCATTGCAGCTCATCCCTCCCTCTCAAAGCCACGTCCAGAGCCAGGCTCGGCTCTCACCTCCTACCCGGCAGCTTGGGGGCAGTTTTTCCATGTTTCCCCCACTTCCAGGACCCAGAGCAGCCAGACAGTGCCCTGGGCTGCCCCACCTCCCCGGGACATGTCCTGCTCTCTCAGCATCCCCGCAGAGCCCGAGCCAACCCGGGCGGCGTTAATCTTCGCCCCGCACGGCCTCGCCATCCGCTCAAACACTCCTAACCCCTCCTAATGCCCGAGGTGCCTCGGAACACAGCGCCTAATCCGTCTGTCCGTCCGCACGGTGCCGTGAGATGGCACGGAAACCTCTGCCCTGCAGAGCCTTGGTGCCGAGCCAGCCTCTGTAGGGCCATGCCAGGGTCCCAGCGAGCCCAGGGATGCAGGGAGAGCTCTTGGCAGCCCTGCAGAAGCTTTTCCCCCCTTGGAAAAGCTTTCACTGCAAGAGTTTAGCCCCCCAGGAGGGACATTCCCCGAGGCGAGCTCCACATGGCAGCAAAGGGACAAATTCCCTCCAGGGGATCGCGCTGCCCGAGTGGCTTGCTGCACTCCTCTTCCTCCCCATCACCTTTAAAACCAGGAGTGTCCTGAGCCCTCAGCCGGGGCTCTGCTCCTTTAATCCAGCTCCTGGGATGTGCAGACACACGTCATGGCTAACAGCAGCCCGGAGGTGGCCAGGGGAGCTCAGGCGAGCCGGGAATCCCAGCAATGTGGAGCCAGGACACGCGGCCAGCAGGAAAGCCCTGAGCAGAGGAGGTGCTCCTTGTCCTCCCTGGGAAGCCTGGGGCTGCCCACGTGGAGAACCGGAGGTGGAGGGCAGGAATGTGATGTGCAGGTCACATTGTCATGGATAACTCAGCGACTGTCCCCTTTCCTGGGTCTCTCTGGAGCCTTTCCCTAATCCCCACCAGGAACACCTTGAGGACTCACCAGTGGTGCAGACAGGGATTTCACCAGTGGGGTCACACTGCCATATGATGTCCTTTGAGGACATTATAGGGGTGATGCCCCCCCTTCTGCCCTGCCAAAATGTCCCCCTCTGTAGCAGCAGTGTCACCCCGGGGTCACACAGAGCTGCTGCAAGCAGCTTAATTTGTGAGGAGTGTTAAAAATAGGAATTAAAACTATAACCATTAGAGCAGTAGGGATATTGATATTCTCTCCATCTGCCTCTGTTTCAGATGACCTAAAGGAATTTTTCTTTGCCCTGGCAACAGAAGTCAGGAAAACCATCCTGGGCCCCCTGTCTCCCAAGTGCAGCTTGCTGGCCAAACTCAAGACTGTCCTGCAGAGGATGCTGCCAGAGGATTCCTACCTGCTGGCCTCGGGGAGGCTGCACATCTCACTCACCAGGGTGGTTGATGGCCAGAACGTCATGGCCTCGGAGTTCAGCTCCAAGGAGGAGCTCATTCAGGTACAGAGACCTTCCCCTGGTGCTGTAGGAAGGTCACTGACTGCCTGGGGTGGAGGCACCTAAGTGTTGGTGGTTTTAGCTGCACTCTTTGCTACCCAAGATGGGGAGAGTGTCAGGAGGCTCTGTATGGTCCCACCACAATGGGCTCCATGAGCTTGGAGGGAAGATGTGAGCTCCAGGGTCAGAGGGAACAAAAAAATGGTAAAATAGCAGCAGGTTTGTTTCCAGCCTCATCCAGCTGATGCTGGGGCTCTAATAATGACTCTTTGCAAAGAGCCCTGTCAGTGCTGATGTCACCTCTCAGTCCCTCTGGCAGTGACTTTCCTCATTGCCTTAGCACTTTCCCAGGAGGAAAGAGCTGGACAAAGCTGCTGCCAAACAACGAGCAGCTCATTAACCAGTAAATTATCTGCTGGGAGGAGAATCCCTAACAGAGCTGACTGGGTCCCTTGTCCCAGGGAGACAGGAGAGGATGGCAACTCCGTGGAATGTTGGAGTTCACCCCGTGGTGCTTCCTGTAGGTGATCCAGGAGCCTGGGGTGTTCATTGCCAGCGGATGAGATGGGTTGGAAATGCTTGCAAATGCCCCAGCAGTGGCTTTACCTCTGACAAATCCCAGCAGGGTGAGGATACCTTGTGAGGGTGTCTTGGTTTTGTCCAAAAACCCACAAAGATGGAAATTGGCCCCAAAACATCCCCAAAAGGCAATGTCAGACAGTGATGTGTAGATTTACAACTATGAATTCTGGCAGCTATAAAATTACAAAATGCAGTGTTGTGCCCTGCTCCAGAGAAGAGTTTTCCACTTTAATGAAATGAGATGTTGTCCCATTCCTGAAACCTTTCTTGCCACAGTCTCCAGCAAAGCCCACATGGCACTGACAGCCTGGCTCCAGACTTGGCCAAGGCTGAATTTTCAGGTGCCAAGTCCACAGCTTTTGTCCAGAAAAACTCTGACAGGAATATTGACTTCTGCAATCCCTCTCCTCCCCAGGCTCTCCTCTGCAGCTGCTTTCTTCCTATTTACTGTGGATTCATCCCTCCATCCTACCGAGGAGTGGTGAGTGACATTTTCACTAAAACACATTCTCCCAGCAGGGTTTGAACTTCACATTCCCCCAGGCAGGGAGGGATAGGTGTGCCAGGCTTTTTCTGTTGAAAAAGTTGATGGAGGATGACAAAGCCCTGCAGCTTGTTCTTCACCCCATGCTAAGATGATAGCTGGGTGGAATTGCCGTCTGGAGAGTCCTCTCCTGCTTTGCCCATGGACAGAGAGTGGGTGAGCAGATCCTGCAGATGTCTGAGTGAGATGAGAGGACACCCACGGTGGGACCTTGAGACACAACCCAGTTATCCCGGGCAGGGCCTGTCTGCAGTGCAGGTTCATCCCTTAGCTCAGGTGCTGACTTGCACGGCTCAGATACTGAGAGCTCGTGGGAGGATCCTCCCCCAGCCCTGTGCATTTCCATGCTCTGGGCTTGTCTGAGGGAAGGAGGAGCTCAGCAGTGTTTTCCAGTGCATTCACTTCCAGGACTGGGGCAGCCACAGCTTCTCTGGGCTCCCTGTGCCAGGGCCTCCCCACCCTCATGGGGAGGGATTTATTCCCAATATCCCATCTCTCCCTGCCCTCTGGCGGTGGAAAGCCATTCCCCCTTGTCCTGTCACTCCATCCCTTGTCCCAGGTTCCTCTCCAGGTCTCCTGGAGCCCCTTTAGGCACTGGAAGGGGCTCTAAGGTCCCTGGAAGTGTCCAAGGCCAGGTTGGATGGGGTTTGGAGCACCCTGGGACAGTGGAAGGTGTCCCTGCCCATGGCAGAGGTGGCACTGGATGAGCTTTAGTGTCCCTTCCCACCCAACCCATCCCAGAGCCTGTGATTGCTGAGGTCCCTCTGCACTGTTACTCCCTGAACATTTAATTCCACCAGATGCAATGTCTAATCCCACTGGGTGGTAAATCCACATTCCTTTTGGAATACAGCAATTGGCATTTTCCTTGCTCAGTGAGCAATCCCCAGGGATCTGGCAGGGAATTATTAAACGTGGGGAGCCCGCTGCTCAAGCTCAGGACTTGAAAGTTGTATGGCATTGCGCATTTAGTGATGTCTGAATTGGCTCTTCACTGCCAAAAATCGTTGTACAAAGCTTTGTGAATGAAAATAATCATATTTCCAGTTTCGTAACTGCTGTGGATTACAGCATCTGGTTGAGGAGCAGGCAGGGCAGGGGAAGGAGCAGGCAAAGGCATACAGAGCATGGGTGGGAAGAGATGCTGTTGGAGGTGGGAAGGGAGGGCAAACCAGGATAGGCTGACGGCAGGTGTGTCACCAGGAGTGTTCCCAGCTCAGGGACACTGCCAAGGCCCCCAGAGCAAACCCTCCCTGTGCTCTCCCGCAGCGCTACGTGGACGGAGGTTTCACTGGCCTGCAGCCCGTGTCCAGCCTGGAGGAGCCCGTGATCACCGTGTCCCCGTTCACCGGAGAGCTGGACATCTGTCCCCGCGACTGCCCTGCCATCTTCTTCTGCTTCCAGATCTTCAACGGCAGCATCCAGATCTCCATAGAGAACCTGTGCAGGATCAGCTATGCTCTTTTCCCGCCCAGCACCATGGTGAGCCCACCAGGGCTTCTCCCAGCTTGCTTTTGGTCAAAATATTCATGCTGCTCCTGCCTTCTCAAGATTTAAGGTTCAGCTCAATCTCCACCGTTAATTAATGGGATTTCAAAGGGTGGGGACATCACCTACTGCTTTTGCAGTATGTTTTTTGGGGGGGACATGGCTGATGGGTGGTCAGCCTGGGCTGGGGTCCACAACCTGCAAAGGACCAGATGAAACCAGAAGGTCCCTAAGGTCCCTTCCAACCCAAACCATTCTGGGTTTCTCTGACCAGTGCTTTGGTTGGAAACCACCCAGTGCTTGCTGCCTTCCCAAATGGGTCATCCTAACCCTCCACAGTCAAACAGCTTAGGGTAAATCCTGCAGTGCTGGGATTTGGGCTCTTTAGTGACCTCGAGTGTTTTTCCTTGCAGGTCTTGAACGACATTTTCTCCCAGGGCTACCAGGACACTGCCCTTTTCCTGTACAGGAACAGTAAGTGTCACCCCAGGACCTGAGGGACACCTCCAGGTGTGACACACACAAACATCATCCCTTTCTCTCCGTGTCTCCCAGATGCCTTTGGCTTTAACTACTTCGATGGCAATTTCCGCTTCGGCAGCACCTGCGGGAAGAACGACTCTGGGCAACCCAACGGGACACACCCTGGGCTGTACAGGAGGGTCCCTCAGTGCCTGAGCCCATACTTCCTGCCAGGTGAGAATCTTGGGGTGATCAGCTTGGGTTCAGGGCTGCTGCAGCCTTCAAGAGGAGCAGTTTTGTATTTAAGACATTATTGAGTTATTTATTACAGTAAGTATTTCTGTCAGGAAGAGATTTTGTAGGAGTGGCTCAAGCTGGAGTCTGGCCTGGGCTTCGGTATCTACCTGAGCTGGACAAGAGGAATTATTGCATTTACTGCATTGTTTCTAATTCCTGATCTTTATTTCCTGCTGTGCTGTCATTCTGGGGTGCAGGCCTGTGGAAGAAGGAGCAGGTGAATGGACTGCAGGACCCCCTGGCAAAGGTGCTGCTGCAGCCCTACAGGCTCCCAGCTCTGTTCAGGAAAGGGTAAGAACATCCCAACAGAGACACCAGGGAATGACACACAAACCAGGGGTTGTGCCTTCAGCAGTGGTGGGGCAGTTGAAGGGAAACACGAAGGCATTTGGAGTTCCCTGAAGGCAAAATCCAAGGGAGGCTGGGAATGGGAACACCATAGGATCACCTGGTTATGGAAAAGAGAATTACAATGAGCATTTACCATGAACAGAACACTCTCCCCTCCTGGTGCCTTTATCCATCATTAAACCCAGCCTGTTCGTTTTTGCAGGGTGAAGAAGGTGTGGGGAATGCTGGAAGGTGTCAGCTCCCTGGTCCATCGATTCCACAAGCTCCTCCAAACCTTGGCACCTGGTTTGCCTAAGAAAGCTGTGGACAGGAGGTGAGGGGCTGGGGGATGCAGACCCTGGGTGGAGGGAGAACAGGGAAACCTTTGGGAGCCTCACCTGTGGGTCACTGATGCTGAGTGTGGCTAAAAACTCCAGATCTGGAGGAGCCCACATTAAAAGCAGCTATTTTCCCCCCATTGATGATTTGATATCTCAAAGGAGCTACAAGCCAGCTTAGTGCCAGTCTTCCCTACTGCAATACATTAGTGTTCCAGATATTTATCTGCTGGGCTCTGTCCTGGCAGGACACCAGGCACATCCACCAAGATCCTGAGAGGTGTTCTGGCACTGAGCTCTCAAGGATTTAAGGCACTGAACTTGTCACACCAACAGTTTTTAATCCATATCTCCCCAAAACCTGCTTGTGAGCCCCTGCCTGTGCAGCTGCCCAAGAGATCACAGTGATTTCACCCTGCAAACTCCTCAGCTGGGAGAAAACCCTTTGGTGTCAAACATTCCTGGGGCAGCTCGTCCCTGTCAGTCCATCGACCCTGACTCAGCTGTCACCTTGTCCCCACAGGTAACAAGGATTGTCCTGGATGGGCCCTGGGGGTCTCCAGCACCACCTCAGGATGCAGTGGGCACCACCAGCACACACCAGCACGGCTGCTGGTTCTTGAGAGAATTTTTGGGGAGTGTTTTTTCTTCAGAACACAGCCGGTTTTGTCTCCAGTGCTGCCACTGCAGTGCCCCTGCTCAGGCTGGACCTGCTTTTCCATGATGGCCAAGGCAAGGAAAGCTCTGGCACTGCTCCTGGGGCTTACCCAGGCTGCTGCAGGGGCCACTGGGCAGCTTCACCTGCAGATCTCACAGCCCAGCCCTTCCCTGCCCACTCCACCTCCTCCCACCAGCAGCATCCCTCCCCTGCTTTAATGCAGATCACAGGGTGGGCATTTGCCAGGAAAGTCCACATTTAAAGTGATTTTCTCGTGTTCAAAAACTCTCAGAGAGATTCCTCAAAGACAGAGGGAGAAGGAGAGAGAGAGAATCACTTAGGGAGCATCACACTGGGCAGGAACTAATTTTTGTCCAGTTCCCTGAAGTGTTTTCACCCATTATCAATTCTTGAGCTTCACACCCCAACCCCATAGCTCTGCTTCTCCTGCCTGTGGAGGTGGGAGTGCATTTGGATCCCCCTGGAACTTGCAGCTGTGGAGAAGGATGGAAAACCCTAAAGATTAACTTCCCCCTACTTCAGAGTGCTGCAGGCTGCATCTCCTGACATTTCACAAATAAATGAGTTCTCCTGCAATTGTCTGTCAGTCAGGGCCACACACAGAGCCCAGCCCAGGCAAACACACCCTGTGTCACTGCTCTGCACATGGAATTAACTGGCAGCACTCTTAATTTCCCCAAATCCATGCTGCACATTAGAGGCTGAAGGATTGGCTTTGCCCCAGCTGTGTCTTGCTGGTTCCCGACAGGCAACAAATGGATCCCAACAGCACCAGCTGTTTATTGGAGTCAATAGCCTGTTTAATTGCACAGAGGGAAATGGAACAGAGGGAAGTTTCATCCAAAGGGCCCTGGAGACTGCAGGGATGGATGTGGGGAGTAGCTGAAGGCAGCTTTGATGTAACCAGACTCAGAGTTAGCTGTGAGTGCTCTGTGGAAGATCAATATCCTGTGCTCTGCCATCTCTGGTTGGATTCAGTGACCTGGGAATATTTTCTCTGGAATGAGTTTGCTAAATGAAAGCTGGATGGTTATTTCATAGCATCACAGAATGGTTTGGGTTAAAGATTATCTTGTTCCAACCCCTGCCATGTGCAGGGACAACTTCCACTATCCCAGGTTGCTCCAAACCCTGTCCAGCCTGGCCTTGGACACTGCCAGGGATCCAGGGGCAGCCACAGCTTCTCTGGGCACCCTGTGCCAGGGCCTGCCCACCCTCACAGGGAAAAATTTCTTCCCAATGTCCTGTCAAAGCCTGCCCTCTGGCAGTGGGAAGTCACTCCAGCTTGTCCTGTCATTCCAGTTCCTGATGAACAATCCCTCCTCCAGCCTCCAGTTCCCTGTAGCCTCTTCAGACCCTGGAAGGTGTCCAGGTCTCCACACAACCTTCTCTTCCCCAGGCTGAACAGCCCCAGCTCTCTCAGCCTGTCTCCATTGGGAAGGTGCTGCAGTCCCTTTATCACTTTCTGGCCCATTTTGATAGATCCCATTTGCATTGGATCCTTTCTGCTTCTGTCTTCCACCCACCCTGGATGGATTTATGTCTTTCAACCACTGCAGCCAAAGCCAGGCTGCTCAAATCCAGCTGTTCCTGCCACAGGGCAAAGCTGAAGGCTCAGAGACACCCAACCCTCCCCAGGCTGGGACAATCAAACCATTATTTGCTTTTGCATCTCTGCTCACTCCCAATTTTCCAACAGCTCCTTCTCCAGGCTCCTGCAAGCACCATGCCCACCTCCAGGCAGGATTTTACCATTTCAGTCAGCCTGAGGCAGTTACCCTACTGAAACGGGGATTAAAATCCCCTTGAGAAAATTCTCATCTAGGAATTGGACTTCCAAATCCATTAAATGCATCTGCAAACCTCAGCCACAAGCAGGAGCACAGTTTGAACTGCCCACGGTATCCCACCTGCCCTGTGTGGTGCTTGATCATAAAAAATGAGTAAAACTTTGAGAACTTTAACAAAAAAAAAAACAACCTGCAAGGAACCCCCAAATGAAAATGTCTCAGCACAGAACCCTCCTGCTCCAACCCTGCAGGAATGAGTAAGAAATAAGTATTTAATGACTCAATATTCAAATCAGCTGGGTTTTGCTTTATTAATCCCTCGTCTTTTCAAGCAAGCAGAGCTGTGCTGTCTCCACTTGGGGACATGAGCTTGGAGCTAATGGCAACAGGAGGCTTTGCCAGAGGCAATGGATAGAGGCAAAGTTTGGCATTGATTGGAATCACCTTGTGCAGGAGTTTGTTTTACCCCAAGGAAGCGAAGTGGGATGCAGATGGGACAGAACCAGGCTGAACTGCCTCCTCTAGGGATGGGCCATGGGAATCATCAGGGTCTGTGCCCTGCCTGTGCTGTGACATCGCTGTCACAGCCCATGTGCTCCTCAGGACAGGTCAGCCTCTGCATCCAGGCTGGGCTCCAAGCTGCTCATGTCTCTTTAAAACATAAACTGGGGCCAAAGGCAGCTGCAGGGTCAAAAATGCTCTTCTGTGGCTGGCCTGGCCCTAATGGGAATAAAACCACGTTGGTCAGTCAGACAGACACCTCTGGCAGCTCCTGTGGGACAAACTGGGTTCAAGTGCCTGGTCAGAGCTGCTTCCCTTCCTCCTGTTGTCCAAAGGGCAGCAGGTTTTGGTATCCTCAAAATACCCCCCTTGTACTCCTGTCCTGCTGCTTGGCTCCTTCTGCTTTGAACTCAGCAGCAATGTGAAGCCTGAGGTGGGAGGGATGAGAATTTGGAGAAAACCCAAGACAGCAGGAGCTCCCTCTGGAGCTAAACCCCAGTGCAGGTCTAGAGGAAGAGTCTGATCCGTGCAAGTGAGCCCAGCAAAGCCAAGCACTGCCCAGCCCTGCCTGTGGCTCCTCTATGCCAGACTCTGCTTCTAGCCTGGGTACCAAGGAGGTGCAATTTCTTGAGCAATTCAGCTGCTGGGCACATGGATAAAGGCAAATCCTTGTGGGTAACCTGCTCATCCAGCCTGAGTCTCGTGGGATTGCAGGCTCCAGACACCTGACCTTTGGAAATACCACTTGTTCAAGAAATCAGGTACAAGCTGTTCACAAGTTTATCTCCCTGCTGCTTTGGTAGTAAATGACACTCTCATCGGTGATACTCTAGTTTTGCACAGATAAACAGTGAAATAGCCTTTTTCTGGCCTTGATCAGTAGGGCTTTTCATTCCCAGAACTGGAAAAATCTGATGTACTTCTCCTCTGGAGACTCAGAGCCTGGACTCACTCCTTGGTTACTCTCTGGCCTAACAAATGAGCCTTGATTCCTCCCACAGGAGGAATTTTTCACCTGAGGCTGGTGAAAAATGCTGCAGCCCAGCTGCAAACCAGAGACAGAGATTCCTGACAGCTCAGAGCTGCCCAACATCCAAAGAAATCTCAATCCTGCTCTGTTGCTTCCAAAAGCTCCATGTAGCTCAGACTGATGGAGCCTTTGAAAAAACAACTAGGGAAGCAACTTGTACAGCCCAGCATTGTGTCCTGAATTTCTTAGTGGGTCTAGAGCTGGTTTGTTTTCAAAGGAAAACATCTTCCTTGCTTCCATTTCATGTTTTCCTAGCTTTTGTTTTTAGACCTGGAATGGTAACAGTCTTGTTCTTTGCCCTTTATATTCCTCATTTGGTGTGAGCCTCCTAGATATAGCAGAACAATATTTGGATATTTTTTCACTTTTAATTTAATCTATGTGGCTACATTTTAATTAATCATCATGTTGAAAAAGCTATGTAATTTTTCCTAAGCTGATAATTTCTGAAATGTTGAAAGACTCAGAAAGAAAAAGAAAATAAAGAGTGAAATTGAAAGAAACATTGCAATTTGTCAGATGCTTTCTTTGTATTTTTTAGTAACATCAAAGTGGAAACTGAGATGTTGAGGATTCATTGGTTTTCCATGCAAAATTAAAATGACAGAGGGCATTATTTTGCATAGGATTGTAGAAAGCTGTGGGGTTTGGATTTCAACCTGCCTTGTGTCGTTTAAAAATGATGCAGGTAGAGGTTTACCTGCAGCTCTGATATGCTTTCCTCGCACAAAGTATTTCTGTGGCTGCAGCCAGAGCTCCTAAGGAGAAGTTGGGATTTGACTGGCACAGCAATCCTGAACCCTTGAGACACCCCTAGGGAAGGGATGTGTGGGCAGAAGCTGTTGTTACCTCACCAGGTGAGTAAACCCATGGCTTTCTCCATGGAGAGATCTCCTTCTCCACAGAGCCCTGCTGACCCAGCCCCAAATGAAGTCCTCAGTCCTCACCCAAACCCAGCTCCTTGTGAGGTGTCACTAGTAACCCCGACCTGAGAGGGAATTTTCTCCCATTGCTGATGTTCTCACCTGCCTGAGAGCCTCTTTGGGCACTGACAGCCCTGGGCAAGTGTCACTGGAACAGTGATGGGGTAAAGGAGGTGCTGGCTCTTTACCTTCATAGGGCTGGAGAAGGTGGTGTGGGGCTTCCTACTCCTCTTCATCCCCTGCCTGGCTCATCCCTGCATTCTCTTGGGTGTCATTTTCCTGATCCATGGCTCTGCAGCGAAGAGCTCTCAGCTGTGGCCTCAGGTGCAGGATCTCCTCACCTTTCAGATGTGGTGCATTGCCAAAGGAAAGTGTGAAGCCCTCAAAGTAATTCACCTGGAATTCTCCTGGTGGGAAGAGAATCCAGATCTCACTGCTTGTTGCTCAGCTTCCAGGTCTGCAGCAGTGTGAGGGATAGCTGGAATGACTGGAAAACAGGGATACTGAGGACCCCAGGGCTCAGGGATCACCAACCATTGCTGCTTTGTGCAGCAGGGGGTTATCGAACACCACACAGGAGGTCCTGTGCTCCCTGGGAAAACGCTCTGCCACGCCCAGTGTGGCAGAGAAAAGGGCAGTGTGGCTCCAGAGGGAGCTTCAGGAGAGGCCAGGACTCAAGTAACCCATGATAGGAATAGTGATAGGAATGCAGGAATACAGTGCCAGCAATACAGGCATTTCTCTGCCCCAGTCACTCTGGGACATCATCTCTTACCTTGTGTCGAAGGTAAGGGAAGCACCCAACCTATTTCCTCATTCCCAGTCACTTACTCAGCCTCTTCAGGAAGGAGACTGCATCCTCGTAGCCCCGGACATAAAAACGGTCCAAGACCTGCAGGGAAGGTGGCAGTCAGGGCAGCTGGGCAGCTGCAGGGAGCTCATGGCTCTGGGGACCTGGAGGAGCAGCTCACTTGACGGGTGGGGAACTGAAAGATGTGCTGAAGGCGGCAGATGTTCATTTTGGAGAGCTGCAGGGTGGAGTCAGAGAGCTGGAAGGTCAGGAAGGCAGCTGGGCCATCCTTGGGGCAGATGTCGTACTCGCCGGCGAAGGACGAGATGGTGATGGTGGTTCTGGACACGAAATCAGCTCTCCACATGGCCAGCTCCCCATCCACATACCTCTAGGAGAGACAACAGGGAGCCCTGAGCCTTGCCCTGGGCACAGAGAGCAGTGCTGGTCACACAGGCAAAGATTTGGGGTTTGTTCCCCACCCAGGCTCCAGAGATCTTCCCACCCACTGCTCAATGTTCTCCAGGTCCATGCCCACCCTCCTCCCTCCCAGCCCAAAAATTACTGTAATGAAACTGGGAGGAAGGTGCAGCAGAAGGGAGTTGAGGCAACCCCAGGGACAGGGGGAGGATGGATAATTTTGTGAGCAGCTCAGTTCTGTCTGCAGCGAGGTCAGATTTTGGGGGGCTGTTCTTCCCTCTGCAGTCACAGCCTCGAGCTACCTTGGTGGCAAACACAGGTAGATATTTAATGTCACCACTGGAGAGCGGACAGAGCCTGGAGGGACCCTGAGCTGGGACAGGCAGACCACAAGGCTACTCACCACCCCACGGTACTTTGGAGGGGAAAATCCAAAATAAAAGGGGATGAAGCAGCTGCACGTGATGGCCTGTGGGTGAGATGGGAAGGACAGAGGTGAGTGAAGAGCCATGGAAACTGTTGCCTTTGGGAGTGGTGGCTCAGCTGGGAATGCCAAAACAGGGTTCCCCAGCTGGGTTATTGGGCACCACTGACTGCTGTGCACCAGTCCGTGTCTGATAGCCACAGCCAGGGCAGAGAAGTAGGAAGAAAACAGGGGAGATGCCTCAATTTGCTCCCTGCATGTTCAGGATAACTCAGCCAGCCATCAAAAGGGCTGTTTTTAAAAATTATTTCAGCTTGTCTGGATTCAGAGGGTGGCAAGGACAGAAATCATGGGATGGACTACCATGGACCAGAGCCTGTTAGGATAAGACAAAGGGTGGTGGTTTTTAACTAAAAGGGGGAGATTTAGATATTGGGAAGAAATTTTTTATCATGAGGAAGGTGAGGCCCTGGCACAGGGTGCCCAGAGAAGCTGTGGCTGCCCCTGGATCCCTGCAAGTGTCCAAGGCCAGGGCTTGAGAGCAACCTGGGACAGTGGCATAGATCCACCCCATGGCAGGGGTGGGACTGGATGGGCTTTGAGATCCCTCCCAACCCCAACCATTCTGGGATTTTGTGCTGTGGCACGTGGCCAGGCAGCAAATCTCCTCCCTGGTGGCTGTGGCTGCTCCCACCTGGATCAGCTCCTCCTTGGAGTCAAACTCAGACACTGTCACACTCCTCCAGTCGTGCAGGCGAGTGACAACAACGTGCAGCTTTCCAGACACCAGCTCGTGGGCATTCGGGGGCAGGAATTTGTGTAAGGCATCCCTTAAGAGTCTGAGCATCCTTCCTCCAGGGACCAGACCCCAGAGGGAGGTTTTCACTCTGTCGAGGACATATGCCCTGATGTCATCTGCAGCAAAGCAAAGCAAAGCAATCATTCTGCATCCCTCATATTGTTATTTTTGTGCTATTATGTGCTATTTATGTACTTTCTGAGCTGCACTTCCACTTGGGAAAGGAGTATTTTACCCTGCTGCTAAATGCTCATATAGAGCCATGGTTTTCATTAGGACCCAAATTTTCCAAGGACTTTCAATACTGCAGGAAGCAGGAGTATTTTGTTTTCTTCTCCCCATTTCTCTCCATTTTCTCCACAAGGCATCTTAAAAATTTTTGAAGATATGGGAGAAAATTAACAGGAAGCCTTTGTATAACATTTCTTCCTTTTAGCTCTGCATCTGTGCTCTGCTAATGTATTTTCTTTCCCCTCTTTGTTTTAGGAATCTACTAACAATCCCAAATGCCTTACTAGGGAGAGCACCTCTGTCTCTTTTATTAGATATGCTAGCCATTAATTCAAGTTAATAAGATGCAATGACTATATCTACTCTGTTTTCTCTGTGCTGCTTAATTTACCCATGTTTTCCACTATTCAACAAGCCAATAAAGCAAAAATCTGGAATTAACAACTGATAATGAAACAAAAATATTTTGCAACTCCAAAACTCCCAGACATTCCACCTCTTTAGACACAGAACAAACAGAAGTGTGTAGTGCTTACCCAAATCACATCCACACAGTCCAACTGTAGATATGACTGATCCTGAAGATGAGCCATAGATCCTGTATGCAGATTTCATTATGTCAGGAGACAAGTCCTGAAAAGCAGCTAACACTCCAGCTTCATATATAATCAAGAAACTGCAGCCTCTAATCATTATAGAGTAAGGTCTTCCCTCTTCTCCACTTATTTTCAGCATCTCTGCTAACTCCAAGCACTCCAAGCACAAGAAAGCAGCTGCCCAACAGCTTCAATGGGTTTTCCAGAGCCAGCCAACCCTCAGCTGTGGTTCTCTTTCCAGCCACACTCTCACTGTCTTATATCCCTCTGTTTGCCATAAATCTCTGAGCCAAACGTCCAGTGAAACAGCAGCAGTGGGCAGAAGTGGATGGTTTGTTGTCTTAATGCTCATTAAAATCAGATTACTGCATTGCAGGGTGTCTGGGCAGCCCCAGGCGATGGGGACAGCCACATGTCACAGGGGTGGGTTGGGGGGAGCATCACAGGGGGGTCCAGTGGGGCCAAAACTGAGTCCTTGGGAGGGAAAAGCTCCTTCCCCAAGTGGTAACTGCTCCACTGATTCCCTGGGGTTCCAGCACAAAATTCCAGCCTCTTGGGCAGTAGGAATCAGCAAATATTCCCTGGTACAAAAGTGTCTTGCAAAACCCTCTTGCCCCATTTGTAATTGGTTGCCAAACCCCACGGCAGGGAGTGGAGAAGGTGGCTGGATTACTAGAGAAGTCACAAGAGAATTTGGAGAAGGTGATTGGGTTACTAAAGAAATCACAACCCAGGTTGTTTTCCTTGTTTCACAATTTCAGGGCCTGAGTTCACTTAAAAAAAGGCTAAAAATGCAGAGTCCAGGAAACAAATTGTGACTTCACCTGCCTCCTACATGGCTGAGGCTTCAGTAGAGCAACAGGTTGATACAGAAGGAAAGAGAGGGTGAAAAAAGTCTGACAAACCCAGTGATTTATTGATTATCCACCAAGAAATGCAAAGCCTTCTTAGCTTTGCAACACTGGGAAGCTGCTACTGGGAAAAGCAACACAGAGCTGGGCGAGACAGAGGCAAGTGGCCAAAAAACCCAATAACAACTTGGAGAGAGCTCATCTGATATACATGGAAATCTACCCAGTATTTTCAGGTAAAATGCTTCCAAAGCCACCCAGAAGACACTTCTCTCCCTCTTGCTGTGTGCTGGGGCAGGGCTATGTGAGGGGATTGCAAAACAGCCCTGAGGATGGCAGAGCAGCTGGGCTGGACATGCTGGGGCTGACAGGGCTGTGGGTTTCCCTTACCCCAAACCATCAGCCAAGTGTTAATCCAACCCCAAATCCCCAAATCCCCAGTTCCCCAATTCCCCCGGGAGCAGTGTCTGTCACCCCCAGGAGCCAAGGCACTGAGCTCCTTGCACACACCGTGCTGAGGAGCAAAATAAAACTGAAGACTTGAAGACAAGAGGAATAAACACATTCCCTGCCTAATCAAGAGGAGAAATGCATGGGAAATAATTTGTCATCTGCTTTTCAGTGCAAGGAACCCCTAAGAATTAACTGCAAGAAGAGTCAATGTCAGAAGCAGCTTCTGATGCAGGAGGAAAATGGCATTTGGAGCCCATGGGTGAGGCACACAAAGCTCTTGAGCTTAAGGGAAACCTTGATGCTCAGCTCCATGATTTGGGGAAAAAACCAGAGTCAGCCTTGCAGAAGCATCAGCATTCCCAGTGCCTCAAGCTTTGGGTTCCAGCCCTCCTGCCCTGAGCCAGCAGCACAAGAAGGAACTAGAAATGTGACATGTTATTGCTCTGCTTTCCAAACCCAACTGGACAGCTCTGGCCCTCCAATCCCAAACCAAACCCATGGATCACGCCACACAGGCCGTGTTTTACTCCTAATTGCACCCCTGTAATATTTGTATAGTTTGTAAATCCATTTGTTTCACCTTCTTACCCAATCTTGCAGCACCAAGAAGTAAATAGTGTTTATCGTGGAAAAGCAGAGGCAAGCCAAGACTCCACCCTCCTAGCAGTAGTGCCACCTCTCCCTGGCTTTCACGCCCTGGGACTGTCCCTGGTGTCTTTCAAAAGGAGCAAGGAGTTAGAAAACACTTAGTTGGGTGGGGTTTGTGTCAGGGTGAGGTCCGCAGGACTCCAAAAAGGTGGGGCTTGGAAAGGAGAAGGTGCAGGTGATGTGAGTAGGAGTGACCCAGGTGGCACAAGCAGGGATTGGGAAATGCTGCTGTGGAAATGCAGAAGTGTTTCTCAGCCCCTCTCTGTCCCAGGATGGGACACAGGCTGTGTGTGTCCCTGAGTGATGCCCTGAGTTCTAAGTGTGCTGTTTCACCTGGCCAAACACCCTTGTGCCCTTCAGCATTCCACCATGGTCAGAAATGACTGTGAGCAGAGGGACCCTGCTCAGCTGTCCCTCATTTCTTCATCCCAGCTTTGGGGACAAAGCCAAGCTTGCCCTTGGGCAAACAGACCCTCCAGGGTGGGTCACTTTGAAGCTCCATTAGCCAAATGAAGGAAGGAATCAATGTGCCTAACAGCACAGGGCAAGAGCCCAAATAGGATCTTCCTCCTGGGGGATTAAATGGAACCAGGAGCCACCCCAGCTGCTCAGCCAGCACACAGCAGGAACAGGCTGGCACATGCCAGGAGCTTCTCTCACCTCCCTAAGGTGGAATATTTTAGCATCCAGCTGACACCAAACCATTTCCCTCCCAGATCTGCTGCCATGCCAAAGCTGTGACCTCGGGGCTGCCCTGTTCAGTGTGTTCCTAACCCACATACATTTCAGTGCAAGTCCTTTCAAGAGAAAGGCTTTGAGGAATTCGTTGCTGTGGCACAGTGAATCACCCCAGAGCCGACATGCAGCTGGCAGGCTTCAAGCACTGGCACAGAGCTGGATGAGCAGCGAGGAGCTGCTGGCAGCATCACCAGCTGGGAGCACTGCATGTGCTGCTGCCCTCACAGATGCACTGCATGGCCAGAAATATCATCTCCTGCACCTGAGAAAAAGAGGAAAATCCATGTCCTGAATGTTTTTTTCAGACAGCCACAGCTTCGTTCCCCTTAGAGAAGGTCTGGCTGCTCTAAATGCACCTTGGATGGGTGGAGTTCAGGGCACAGGCATCGGTCAGGAGGGGCTGAGCTCATTCAAGCTGCACACAGAGCCCTCTCCCAAAATTTCCTGCTCCAGCCATGCTCGTAGAAGTGCCCAAAACCATCTGAAAGCCCCAGGACAATTGAAAAGATCCCTGCAGGACCAGGAAGAATTTGAAACGCTGACACTGCTGATGCAAAAGGCACTTGGAAATAAGGCTGCTGGCTGCAAGGTGTTGAGATGGGGAGGGCTTGTGGATGCCAGGAGCACAAAGCTCCTGGGAGAGTTCCAGAATGTGCAGAATATCCCTCTCAGAGTCAGCAGGGATTACCTTAGGCTGTATCCTTTTCACAGTTCCTGGAACAAAAGGGTGTTTTGGCTTCACATTTCCATCAGCAGGACTATCCCAACACCAAAGGATTCACCAACCCTGCTTCCCCAGCCTGCCCTCAGTGCCTCGTGCTCCCATGGATAACTGGAAACTACCTCTGATGCTGCAGATCCCAAAAGAGGGAATCTGATCATTCCCTCCAGCTACAGCAGGGGAAAAAAAGGATTGAGTGGGAGAAAGACACCACCGTAGAAAGCCAAAATAGCAGCTCTATTTTGGGTGGAAATCTTCTCGTGTAAGAGTCTAATCTTAGCAAAAATCAGTTTGTGTTTTTCTCTCACCTTCATGGGAGCAGAATTTTATAATTTGTGCCTAAGCAGTCCGTGATTAATCAAGGAGTTTCCATGGCACCTCCCCAGTTTAGTGCACTGGAACAGGAGCAGAATGAAGGAGTGGCTCTGGCAGTGGTCTGGACTTGCCCATGCTGGGGCCTTGCTCACCTGTGTGTGCTCACCTGTGTGCTCACCTGAGCCCTCACCTGCCTCTTGCTGCTCAATGTTCCATCACATCCCCTCTGCCTCCTCAGCAGGGAGGGCTGACATGGCCCAGGAGCATATTCCCATCCCTGCCCTCCTCCCAGGACACTGATTTTAGTGGAGTTGACCACAGGATCAACGTTTTTGTCACGGATGGCACTGACAACCTTTATTCCAAGTAGGAAAGAAAAGAGTGGGAATGATCCACCCTGGACCTCACCTCACTAATAGGCATTTCTGTGGCTTTGGCAGCTCCCTGAAATGCCCCAACACATTAATTTTTCCTTCTACCAGGAGCATAGAACACAAACCTCCAGCTTATCCTGTGTTTAGCATTAATGAGAGAAACCTTTTCCCTGTTCCTGTGACAAACACCTCATCCAGGCACATGGGGTGACATCACTGCTGGGGCAGCCACGTGAGCTGCCCTGATGGTGATGAAACAGTGACTTCAGCACAGTGACTTCAGCACAGTGACTTCACCAAGCCCTGGAGCAGCGCCTGGTGCTCCCAGCCAAGCCAGGGCTCTGCAGGACAGACCTTCCTGCTCAGCTGCACCCCTGGGGCAGAGAGCACAAGGAGATGTTTGAGCAGATCACCTCTGGTCAGAAAGAGTTTGGGCAGGCACAGCTTAATTTCAGCCTATGAGAGATTCCTTAGCCTCAGCAGACCCTTAGGATCAGCTTGTCACACCAGTAAGACATTTCAGTAGTAGATAACAGGATCCCAGAATGGTTTGGGTTGGAAGAAACTTTAAAGCTTATTCAGTTCCACCCCTGCCATGGGCAGAACACCTTCCACTATCCCAGGTTGCTCCAAGCCTGTCCAACCTGGCCTTGAAATAAATACACACCAGAGCCATGCAGGAGCCCTGCAGGATGCAGGCACAGCTGGGATTGCTGGGTTACTTGGGAAAAAGGAAAAAGCTCATCTGAGCAGATTTACACCCAAGTGACAACCTGGGAGTCTCTGGTGCAGGAGTTGCTGCTCAGCAGTGGGAGGACGATGCTCCTACAGAATCACAGAATTATGGAATGGTTTGGGCTGGAAAGGACCTTAAACCTCATCCCATTCCACCCCCTGCCATGGCAGGGACACCTTCACTATCCCAGTTTGCTCCAAGCTCTGTCCAACCTGGCACTGAACTAATTACACACCAGAGCCAAGCGGGAACTCTGCAGGATGCAGGCACAGCTGGGAATGCTCAGAACTCCAGCTTGGCTGGAGCACTTGGGTTACTTGGGGAGACTTATGAAAACTCAGCTCGAGAGAGCTCAGAAGGATGTTGGGCAGTTCAGCTCGCCAGCTCAGAGCACTGTGAGCTGGGAGTTCAAACCAGGGCACTCAAGATATGGTTTAGCTGAGGAGGAGTGTGAGGTTTCAAGGAAAAATAAAGGTCTCCTTCATTGCAGAAGGAATTAATAAGCCTGAGTGGATGTGCACATGTGTCTCAGAGCCCCCCAAACCCTTGGCAGGAGTTACAGTCTCATGAAATGCAGCTGCTTGTGATGAGAGGCACCAGCTGCTGCTCTGGGAAGAGATGGAAACTGTTGTCAACAGAAGATTTGAAAATATCCAAAATATTTTAGCAGTAATAGCTTCAGAAACTTAAATTGTTAAAAAAAAAAAAAAAAAAAAAAAAAAAGAGAGACCCAGAATATTTTTTTCCTGTTCTGGGAATATGGTCAGTCTGACTGTCTTGGGGCACAAGAGAGAGCATCAGTTTGAGGATAACTGTGCTGCTCCTGCAGGTGGTGAGTCCTTTCCTATTTCTGAGCAGCTTTAGCACCCAAAGGATTCCAAGCTCACGGCGACTGGGCAGAAGCAAGACTAAAGCACTTGTGTAATGGGGAAATCTAAGATCCGATTTCCAGTCTTTAAACACTCTGTCCTTAAATCCAGCCCTGAGCCCTGGGCAAACAGATGGTTTGACCTTCCTCCTGTCTCACTGGTCGGAGCGGGTTGGGCTGACGTGGCTGAGTGTCTGCCAGCCGAGCGGGGCGGCTGTGCCATCTGGCAAGTGGCTCTGGACGCTCTGGATCCAACTGCCAGCTCTGGGAATGGATCCTGCATGGGCACAAGCAGCTCCCTGGCAGCACCTGGGGGTTCAGAGCCCAAGGGCTGAAATGCAGCTCTGGGAAGGAGCGAGGCTCAGTGTGGTGCTGTGCTGCTGGATACGATCACAGTGCAGAATAAAGGCTGTGTTTAAGGAGCAGTCCAGCCATGGCTGTGACAATGGCAGACCAAATGGAGTTTGTTTGCCCCTGTCCCTGGCATTTAGAAGCCAGCAGGCTGTGCAGCCGGAGCTTTGTACGTCATCCTGCCCGAGTCAAGGAATGGGTGGGACCAGTCACAGTCTGTGTGAGAGCATCACATGCCTGGGCGAGATGAAAGGGACCCCAGGGAGCCCTTGGCATCTGTCACTGGCACTGCTGAGATGGAGGAGAGCACAGGATGCTGTGTGGGGTTTGACCTGGGCAGCTTTAGTAGCCAGAGCGTGGGGGTGAATCTGCTGGTCCCCAACAGGGCTGGGGTTTTGGAGTCACAGCCCCTGCTGTCCCTCAGTTCTGCTGCTTTGGGGGCAGCACTGCAGGTTTTAGGCACATGGATTTACACAGGTACCTGGCTGGCTGGGCTGTGCTGGTCTGAGCTGTCCTGCTTTCCCTGGAAAGGAGATGACTTGTTGCTCAGATGGCAGGGATCAGACGGAGGGGCTGTGCTTGGAGGGCACCGCGCACAGCAAGGCACAACTCCCCCTTCTGTCCCTGCTCTGTCGCAGTGTCTGCGTGAGTCACGTCCCGTCTGTCCCTCCGCGGAGCCAAAGGGGAGATAGGGGATTGAAATGGAAATTTGGGCCGTGCTGGTACAGCCCACGCTGGCACCAAATGTGGAGCAGAGCCAAAGGTTCTGCTCCTCCTGGACAAATAACTGTTGTCTGTGGTGGGCAGGAGCACTTTGAGCCTCAGTCCTGTCCTTTCCCTGCCATGTTCCCTGGGATAAACCACCAGATTCCAGTGTCCCATGGAGGTAATTCCCAGAACAAAGCCAGGAAAAGCGGAGGGAGGGATGAACCCTGAAACAGGAGCTGTTGGGAGGAAGAACCTGTGGAGATGCTCAGCCTTTTAGAATCCATAGATGGTTGAGCCTTTACTCCCACAGGATCCTGGGGAGGTGCTGAGCTGGATGGAGAGAGCAGGAGCTTCATCTCTGCCAAATAAGAGCACAATCTTATCTCCTGGCTCAGGGCTTTACAAAGTGCTTGATTGCAGCTCAAACAGGGTTGAGGCCAGTTGTTGCAGAAGTGGGAGCAATGCACTTCTTTGGGGGAGCTGATGGTCCTTAAAACCCTTTTT
Source organism: Entomyzon cyanotis (assembly GCA_024500445.1). Classification (NCBI taxonomy): domain Eukaryota; kingdom Metazoa; phylum Chordata; class Aves; order Passeriformes; family Meliphagidae; genus Entomyzon; species Entomyzon cyanotis. The sequence goes on along the minus strand of JAKEPQ010000908.1, from coordinate 2,058,435 downwards.
CACACTCAGCAAACCCTTAGTGCCGTGAGCTGGGGACAGTCACCATCTCCTCACGTCCCTGCCTGGGAAACGAGGGAATGTGGCTCGGCAGAGCTGTGCATTTCTGCAGAGCTGCAGCCCTGGATTTCTGCAGAGCTTCACAAGAGGGCAGAAAACAGCTGCGGAAGAGCCAGTGGCGCTGGGAGCCTGACAGTGACTTTGTGATGGAAAATTCTTGGGGACGCTCGGCTCTGCTCGGAGGCAGGAGCGAGTTGTGGATTTGCCAGCAGAGCTGCGTAAACACGGAGCAGAGAGCAGAGCCAAGAGCAGCAGCTTTGCTGAGAGCACCCTGTGTGAGCAGCTCTGCATTTGGTACAAGCAGCCACAGCCTCCCCATCCCTCTGTCTGCTGGGGAGGGCAAAGGGGATTTATTCCAGATATAAGCGCTGGGAGAGCAGGCAGGAGAAATGGAGCTGTGGGATGGTGTTCACTCAGGGCTGTGGGAGGTTGGGGAAGGGTGGCTGGATGTGGTTATTCCCTTGCTCAGCTAAAGTTCAGCCCCTCTTGTCCCAAAGGCGCTGCTCCTCCTGTTTCCCAAACAGGATTTGGGGTTTACCCCTGGAAATTGCTGTGATGGAGGCAGAAGGGAGCTCATCCTGGAACATGCAAACCACCAGCCATGCACGGTGGTGCCCAGGGAGACCCAGAACCCAGAGTGTGCTTTGCTTAGACCTGGCTCTAGTGAAAACCCTGCCATGGCCATGTCAGAGCAACCAGCCACTGCCCTGGGGAGCTCCGTGTTTGCCAGCTCTGAGGGATCCTGCGAGGGATTTGTATGTGTGAAATTAAAGTCATCACCCATGTGAGCAGCGCTTAACCTCAGCTCCTCCAGCTCCTTATCCAGGGGGGTTGGAGATGCTCCACACATCTGGCAGCACAGGCAGGAGCAGCCAGCAGGCCCAGCCTGTCCTTTTCCACAGCTGAGCCATGGGCAGCCCTTCTCCCAGCATGGAGAGTTGAGTGAGTGGCTTTGTATCTTGACAAGGAGAAGGAAGCTGGAAGTGCTGATTTTCCCCTTTCCTCCAAGGTCATTGAACCCTGGGCTCTGACTGCTCAGTACCAAGTTTCTCCAGGGCTGGGATGGATGTTGGATGTTGTTTTCCTTTTCCCCCACTTGTAACAGAGTGAGGACAGCCTTGGGCTCTGGATATTTTTCTCTCCTCCACTGATTTGTCTGGAGGAGCAGAGCCCAGCAGTCCTGACTCTCATCCTCCCCAGTGAACACCCAGCCCCTCTCCGTGGGAGCAGATGGAGAGCCAGGGAGCAGATGGATGGAGCTTATGGTGTAACCCCACAGCACCCCCGGGATGCTCCAGCTTGCAAACCAGCACAACAGGGAGCAGAGCAAGGATGGATCAACACACCAAGAATTCATCTTACACCACCTAAGCGCTGGGAAGAGCCTGGGGAAACACAGCAGCTGTCTAGACTCAGACTTGAGCTAAACATCCTGCAAAACGAAATTTTATCTCTTAAAAACCCTCACCTGTGAGGTGGGATTTGCCTGGGGTGTCCTGGCAGCCAAGCTGACTCCCAGGGAAGTGCAAAGTCCCCACCAGTTTTCCCTCGTGGGGACTCTGACCTGGAGGTGGGACGTGCTCATGTGGATCTGCTTGAGGAAATCGGTGCCAAAGCCTTTAAAATAATCTACAAGCCAGTTTCGCTTTGCATTTTTTTAAAAGGAGCTAAAAATAAATCTTTAGTTGTAAAGCAAAATAAAAACACTGCCATCTTTCATTGCAGTTATTATACAGTAGCTGGCATTCTTTAGACAAAGCTTAAAATAACCATGAACATACCAGTGAAAATAAATGGGTGAGTCATGTTTGTTAACGCGGGATGAGAACTATTGCTCTTGGCTCTCCTCCTGTGCAGCATCGCCTGCTCTCTCAAGCAGATACAAGGTTTTGGCTGGGCTGGTGAAAGAAAATTTGTGATCCATCAATTCTAGGTCATCCTGAGAGGGACAACCTGTGTAAGGTGATTTTCAACCAGGGATTATTTGTTGTTGATTTGTCAACCTCTGGCACTGCGGTGTCACAAATATTGTGTATTGTGAACTGATGGTTGGAATTGGGTTTATACATCACTCTTCTGCTGTGTAAGCCTGGTTTTGAGGGGTTAAATCCCAGAATGGTTTGGGTTGGAAAGGACCTTAAGTCTCTGGAGCCAGTGCCATCCCTGCCATGGGCAGGGACAACTTCCACTGTCCCAGGCTGCTCCAACCCTGTCCAGCCTGGCCTTGGACACTGCCAGGGATCCAGGGGCAGCCACAGCTTCTCTGGGCACACTGTGAATGAAGAATTTCTCCCTAAATACCTCATCTATCCTGGCCCTCTCTGTTTAAAACCATTGCCCCTTGTCCTGTCACTATCTGCCCATATAAAAATTCCCTCTCCCTCCTTTTTGTAAGCCCTCTCAAGGTTCTGGAAGGCCACAATGAGATGTCCCCAAAGCCATCTTTTCTCCTTACTGAACAAAAAAAGGGGAAACTCACTCGAATATTCATCTCCAGAGGTGCTGTGAGCTGGGCTGGCTCCTGCATTTCTCTGCTCCCCTTTTTTGACTCTCCTCCTGGGGATGGAGTTGAGACAGGAGGAAGGTGGTACCAGCATGGCAATTCCAGGAATTGCTCATGGGCTTCAGGCTGTGTGTGCTCCATCTGCTTTTTGGCTACAAACACCCCAAATTTCCCCTTTAGAAGGACAACTGGTGCTGGCATTTTGCTCTCTGCCTCTTGCCTGCAGCTGGGCACAGAGAGAGGCCACCAAGGTGTTGTTAAAATCCCATCTCAACCGTTTTGGGGCTGCTGGAGAGGGTGGAGCAGCAGTGGCAGGGGAGAGCAGTGTCCCTGGGGATGTGCTGGTGGACATGGCCAGCCAGCTCAAGCTCTAAGTCCACTCCTTGTGGCCAAAGCATGGGGGTTTGGACCAACAGGACAAGGTTTTCCTGGAAAACCACAGCTGTCCCTGTGCATTGCTCTCGTGGAGGTTTTGGGGTGATTTGAGGAGACTCTGTGTGGAGCAGCTGAATCTCCAGGGCTGAAGGCCTTTGTCAGCCCAGCTCTGCTGAGTGTGGCTCTGGCAGGAGTTCCCTTTGCAGCTGCCTGGAGGTGACTGTCCCAGCAGGAGGGACAGCTCGGTGCTCACACGTGTCTGCCCTGCTGCTGGGGCTCACAGCCAGCCCAGGAGCACGAGCTGGGGTGACAGTGATTGCAGCCAGGCGGTGACATGTGGCACTTGGGAGGCGAGAGACGGCGGTGACAGCTGGCCTTTTGTGACAAGACAGGTCCAGACAGTCACCAAGGACTCTGGGAGGGACAGGGGAGCTCATGTGGAAGATGCAGAGCGAGGATTGAAGCGAGCAACTGGTCAAGGAGCTTTCTGAAGGAGCTGTGGTGAGATGTGGAGTCTCAGCTGAACCAGAGACAGAATCATGGAACCATGGAATCCCAGAAGGGTTTGGGTTGGAAGGGACCTCAAAGATCATCCAGTGCCACCTCCTGCCATGGGCAGAGACACCTTCCACCATCCCAGGCTGCTCCAATCTGGCCATGGACACTTGCAGGGATCCAGGGGCAGCCACAGCTTCTCTGGGCACCCTGTGCCTCCCCACCCTCACAGGGAAGAATTTCTTTCTAACATCTAATCTAGATCTACTTTCTTTCAGTTTGAAGCCTTTCCCTCTTGGCCTGCCACCACATGTCTTTGTAAAATGTTTCTCTCCATCTTTCTTGTAGACTCCCTACAAGGAAATAACCCTGTAATCCACATAACCCGTCTGCATTCAGCTCTGGTGCTCTGGGTACATCCCAGGATCCCTCTCTGGGAAGGTCTGGAGTGGTGCAAGGTGGAGCTTAGGTCTGCCTTGGAGTGATTTGCAGCTGGAGTTCATCATCATCCTCCTCTACTCATCCACCCCTGGGCTGGCAAAATGGGAAATATGGAGTACATGTCACCCTCCCCACAATCTTTGTATTTTCTGGTATCAGCCTTCTTCCACAGGGGATTTTCATGTCTTCCTCTTTTCATTTCTTTAAATATCCTAGTCCAAATATAGACCAGCAAGAGGGATTGCTTATATTTCTAATTAAGGAAAAACCCCAACCCACCAGGGCTGGGTGGCACTGCCTGGCACAGCACGATTTTATCTCTAGTGTGATGCTCTTCCTTACTTATTGTGGCTCTGGATCCTTGGCTCATGTTTTTCAGGGCAGACACTAGCTGGGAACTCCCACCTTGGGAGGAAAAGCAGGAAAAAAAAGACTGAAAAATACTCAGCGAGTGCTGGTGCATGTAGCTGACAGAAAGCATTAGTGTTGAGTTCCTCAGACAGGGCTTGGCTTCATTAGACAAGTTAGTAGTGATGTATATTAATTGAGGAGGAACACATTTTTGTTATTTATGAGGGAGAAAAATGCATTTCCCCATGAATATTCAGTGAAGCATCCCCTTCCCCCCTGTTCAATTTTTCCTGCCTGTTTCAGCCAAGTTCAAATGAGCTCCTGGGCAGGAGGAGCCAAACTCACTGCTGTGCCATCTGAAAAAACAGCCCTGGCTTGTGACCTCCCCTGTCTCAGGGGCTTCACACTTCTCTCAGTGGCTCTTAATTCTTTGATTTTTATTTCTGCCTTTGTGCAAAGTGTCAGAGCTCCCAGTCTGGTGTGAGAATTCCCCCATCCTGCTCCTGATGCTGCCTCCACATGGTGCTCAGGCACTGTGACACTGTCCAAAATCTCTTCATTCCTGCCAAGACTGAAATTCAGTTTGAAATCCCATTCCCAGCCTGGGTTTCTGTATCAGCTGGAGCAGGATTGTGACACTGAAGCCAACAAAAAAGTGGGTCGAGATGCTTTCTACAAGAAGAGGTTCAGCTGGCCCTGGGTGAACCCCAGATCTGCTGCTCTCCTCAATGCCAGGAGAGACTGGAAACCAGAACTCCCTAAATAATTTCTAGCAGAAATGCCTCGAGAAACAATTCCTCTCTTCCTTCCTCCAGACTTTGATCTTTATCCCTTTGGATTTCTGGTGGTGGGTGGAGGAAGCCGCAAGGAATGTCAGGGCAACCCCGCTTGGCTGGAGGCACAGCTGGGCATTTTGGGATGACAGTGGCCTTTTCTAACATCCCCTGGCAAAGCAGAGGAGGAGGAGAACTCCTTGCTTTCCTTCAGCCCCTGGCAGCCTGGCCTCTGCCACCCAACATCCCTGGCTGCCTGGCACTTGGGGGACATCGGGCTGCTGATCCAAGTGGGATCAGACCCTTGGCATGGCAGCTCCTTGCTCTGTTTTCCTTTGGCTCCCAAACGAAAAGGAAGGAGCCAGGGGCTGTTGGCTGTCCCAGCCAGCAGGGCTGCTCTCCTGCTTCCGTGACAATGCCTTAATTGCCTGCCTGGCCAGTGGCTCTGCTGGCTGCTGCTGCCTGAGCCTGCTGGGGCTCTTCTGTTCTTCTTCCTCTTGGAAATGAAAAATAAATATCTGCAAAGAGCCCTGTGCTTTCCCCCATCCCTCCCCGTGAGAGATGGGGTGTATCAGATTTGTGCTCAGAGAGCAGGGGAGCCACTCAGTCCCTGCACTCTCCTGTGCACAGCTTGGGGGAGCAGAGGACACAAATTCCCTCTTTGCCAGCAGTGAGGGTTGATGCTGCTCCGTCCTGCAGGATCCTCATCTCCCCTTGCTTAACCCCACAGAGCAAACAGGGGTTTGCAGGAATCAGCATCTTGCAGAAGAGTGATGCCAAATGGATTTTTGCCTTTTTTCTTTTATATATTTTTTGTATTCCTTACACACATATTTGTAGCTCTGTAGCCTGTCATAGTATTCACAACTAACATTTTACCTACTCTATTAGACAGAGAGACAAAATAAATTCCCCAGCAGCTCCAAGCTGGGGGTCCAAGGTTAGATTCTCTGGGAAGCCAAGGTTGAAACCAGCTCTCCAAGACACATTTCATAAACAAAGTTTAGTTCCTATCCAGAGAGGGAAATTCAGAACGGGTTGAACTGAGGGAGAATTACCTCAACACTTATGTCTCTAATTGGGAATTATTGTCAGATATGCTAATTTGCTAAACATATAAAAATTGTATATGCATTATGCTACGTGTGCATCTTCAGTGTTTTCCACCTGGCGAGTTGTGCACCTGAGGATCCTTATTTTATCACCTGACTGTCTGGCTCATGGTTTTAGGACCAGCAAAGGGGCATCAAGAGGAATTTGGACTCTGCTGGGCAGCTCTCGCTGCACTGAACAGCAGTGAGCAGCACTGGGGCAGCACTGAGCAGCAATGAGCAGCACTGAGCAGCACTGAACAGCAATGGAGCAGCAGTGGAGCAGTACTGGGGCAGCACTGCAGCAGCACTGAGCAGCAATGGAGCAGCAGCAAAGCAGCACTGGAGCAGCACTGGAGCAGCACAGAGCTCCGTGATTGCATCCCCCGTTGCTGCTGCAGTGGCCCAGAGCCAGCTCTGTCTCCAGCCCTGCCGAGCAGCTCCAGCCCCGCGCTCCTGCCTGGGTGACTGTCACACAGCAGGCAGGGTTATCACGGGTGACAGCCTTGTCACCGCTCTGAGAAATCACACACCAGCACTGCAGACAATAAACCGCCCGGCTCTCTGTTTAGGGTGGGGTGTTCTAACACAGAGAATGGTGCTGCTGTTCAAAGCCCTGCCTGGGGAGAGCCTCCTGCATCCGGCAGCTCTCCTCAGCCCAGGTCTCCCCGCTGCCCCGGAGCCTCGCTGGGGCTGGCGGGTGGCTGTGCTCAGCGCTGTGCGGAGGTGGCAGAGCCCTGCTTTGCCCGCAGGCAGCTCTGATGAGGTTTGGCAGCCCAGAAGAGCAGCCTCGACTCCTTGCCAAACGTTTCTCTTTCTGCTTCACGTGGTTTGGCTGGATGGTAACCCCAGAGGTGGGGGCAGACTGAGAGCCCTGTCAGAGACGGGAGCGTGTGGGGACAGTCTGGGTGTCTCATCAGGGCTGTTCCTCGTTTGTGGCTGCACTAAGGTTGAATTTGGCCCTCCAGAGGGGAATTTCTTTTCCCTGTCCCCCTTCCCAAGTGGTGAAAATGATTGCCATCTCCTCCTGCCATGGGGTTTGGGGTCGGATTGCCATAAAGTGTGGAAGTTCCTGCAATCTGGGGGAAGCAGTGATGCTGCTTTGGCTGGTCTGAGCTCAGAGCTTCTCTGTTGCAATGACTTCTTCAGGGTTTGCAAACCCAGGCAGTGCCTGAGGCACAGGAGGACTGTGAGGTGAAAGGCTGAGATCACACCCAAACCCCACAAAACCCACCAGCACTTTCCCTGCAGACTCTGGGCAGGCAATACCTTTCTGACCCATTTATAGCTGAGTTTAACACTGAAAACCACCAGCCAGGAAGCAGAGGTTGGACCCCAGCCCGAGGGTGTTGAAATTCATCTCTGTCAAGGATGGAGAAACTTGCTGGAAGGACCTCACTTATAGCAGCATCCACCCAGAGCAGATGAGGTGCTTTTCCAGGCAGTTCTTTCCTGCAGTGACCCTATAGACTTCTGTAGGGAATGCTTGTGTAGCTGTTACTAAAAGGTTGATAAATGTTAGTGTATAAGAGGATGGAAGCCCTCAACTCCAGGACTTGGATGAATCTGGAGGCTGAACCATGAATTTGAGGATAAATCCTATATATTCAGCCTAGAGAAGAAAAGGCTTTAGGGTGACCTAATGGTGGCCTTTCAGTACCTGAAAGGAGTCTACAAGGAACATGGAAAGAGTATTTACAGAGGTCTGGAGTGACAGGACAGTGGGGAGTAGCTTCACACTGACAGAGAGTTGGCTCAGATTGGATATTAGGAAAAAATTCTTCCCTGTGAGGGTGGGGAGGCCCTGGCACAGGCTGTCCAGAGAAGCTGTGGCTGCCCCTGGATCCCTGGCAGTGTCCAAGGCCAGGCTGGGCAGGGCTGGGAGCAACCTGGGACAGTGGCAGGTGTCCCTGCCCATGGCAGGAGGTGGAGCAGGATGATCCTTAAGGTCTCTTCCAACCCAAAGCATCCCACAATTCCATGATACTTGTTGCCCCAGAGATTCCTCCTGCCTTCCCAGAGCTGACCATGAGCTGGGACAGTGGCTGTGCAGGGCGTGGCTCCATTCCACACCCCACTGGAGTGACCTTCTCCTGTGCCTCTTGATGTGTGACATCGATGATGTGGGGACAACAAAGTCCCCAGCAGGAGGAGACACACTATGGTGTCAAAGTGTCAAAGTTGGCAGGTGCCAACCTGCCTGGTGCTCCTGAACCTGTCACCACTGTCTGTGGGACACGGGGAGCCTCCTCCTCCCTCCACATCCTGCAGCATGCACAGGAAAGGGTTTCACGTGGGAAGTAGAGCAGAAGGAATGGAGCAGAGCATGTGTTCCTTCTAAAGATAGCAGGCTGGGGTTTGCATCAAGGCTCCTGCCACGCTCAGCATCCACAGCAGCTCCATCCCTTCCCGACAGGTCCCCCAGCATGCTGGAAGGACGCCAGAGCTGGAGTTCCAGGGACTTCCCCACCCTGCTGCAGGGAACTAGAAAACTGGAAAACATACAGACAGAGCGTGAAACTGGGGGCTCAGGTGCTCCTGGCACTGCAGGTGGGGTTTGGGGTCTGCAGATGCTGCTGTGCAGTGGGGTGAGGCTGCTCAGCCATACCTGAGCCCAGCTGGGTCCCCCAGTGACACAGCTCCGTGTCCCCTGGATCCTCTGCCAGCAGGGAGCAGCAGCCCAGCCCTGCTTTGTGGCCTTGACGTTGGCTCCACGTGTCACTTGAATCACCTCCAAGGCTACCAGAGTCCCTCCCCACGGTGCTCTTTTGGGAATCGCTTGACTTGCTGTGTTTTCTCTCCACCCTGGGTATCGCTGTCAGGCTGGGATTCCCCACACCAGGGAACCCCATGGAGGCTCCAGGCACTGCTGGGCTCCCAGAGCAGATGTAGGATCTGGGCCCAGGATTTCTCTGGGATTGTTCAGCACATTCAATCCAACCATGCTTGCTCGCCTGGAGCTTCTCCATCTGGCGTGCTCAGCCTCAGCTCAGCAGGCTGCTGCTGCTCAGAAGGGATGTGGAGAAGGGGATGGGAGAGCTGTTCCTGCTCAGAGTAAATCTCAAGCCATGCAGGTCTTGGGTTGCCACGTCCTGCACCTCTGTAGTGATGACAGCGAGTGTCACAGGGTCCCTGCAGCCAGCCAGCACCCTGCTTTGCATGAAATCTGGAAGGTCTTGGGGTTTTTGGTGGACCTAACTGTGATTTGTGGTGTCCTTGTGCAAGGATCTGTGGAAATACATCGACCCCATGAAGAACTGACCCTGTGAGGGAGCAGGGCCTGATCTCCCTTTTTTAATTAAAGGGAAGAAATCAGCATCTCATATGAGATTCCACCCCCCTAATTCCTGGTATTGCAGAGCATCCCTTCCAAACTGCAGCCCCTGCTGTGAAGTGGGGTGAGGCTGACAGCATCACAGCCATCAAACACCAGGAAGAGAGTGGAAAAGACAGACCAGTGTACCTGGGGAAAAAAAAAATCCTGTCAAGTCCTGTTAAAGCAGGAGAATCAGCTGCTGCAGGGCTGAGAGGAAAGCACTGTCTGGGGTGAGGTCTCGTGGGGTTTGACACACATCCAGCCATGCCTGCTGAAGGGATTTGTGTTCTCCATGTGGCTGGGGCAGTGCTGGGTGGTGCCAGGCTCTTGCCAGGTGGAGAGGTGTGGTGTTCTGATGGGAAGGAGCATCTCTGGGTTTGGGTTTCCCTGTGGGGGAAGCTCAGGTTGGGATGTGGCAGAGAGCAGGAAAGGATGGAGGGGGACTGGAGACATCCCTGGCCAAGTTATTGCATTCCTTCCCACCAGCAGCAGGAATTGGGCATTGCTGGGTTTGCCCATCCAAATTTGCCATGTAGGAGTGGGCAAACCCCTCACTATGTGCCACAGCCTCACCTGAACATATTCCTGCTGGGATTTGGGGCTAGCCCAAGCTGAAATAAAGCCCTCAGACCCTTTTCTGTTCCCCTGTGAGGGTGTCAGGGAGTTGAGCATTAAATCACAGCTGGCATAAAGGCATCAACCCTGGAAACTTCCCTCAACTGAATTCTACCATGAATTCTCCCCTGGCCTCAATTCTGAGTTTCCATCAATTGCTGGATTTTAGTGTTTACCATTCCCTGCCCTCCCAGGCTCTCCCTGTTGGGATCCAAATATCCTCACCTCTGCTTTTTGTCCTGGTTTTTATGCCTGGTTGTTTTCTCAATCCAAACATGGTGCAACAAAACTGCATTTACCAGGGATTAGCTGAGCTAATCCCATAAATGTGGTTTTACCTGGCTGTCAGGGGCAGGGCAGCATGCAGGGCTTTCTCCACTGCTGTACTGGGCTGAAGCATTTGTGGATCACTCCCTGTTGGGAAGACAAGCTTTTCCTTGTTTTTAGGATTATTTTGATGAGGGTTAGAAAAACAGTGGGGATGCCTGCCTGGCCTTCCAGGTTCAATATCCCCTTTTTTCACTTTCCTGTCTCTGCAGCCTCCAATTACTGCAAGTTTAATGGAAGAATTATTATTAAAAATAAATACAAGCCCACTGAACAGCCTGGTGTCAGCCACTGCTGGGCTCAAGTCCCTGTGGAAGGGATTTTGGAGTTTCCTCAAGGTGCACTGAAGGTTTATTGTCTGCTTAGCTTTGCCTCTGTGCTAATAACCCTCCCAAATGCCAGAGGCAAATATCTGCCAGGCAGGAGGAGCTGGGCACAAAGTGTCTGTTCATGGCAGGCTGGCAGGGTCACGGTGTTCCTGTCCATGCTGCACCTCTGGGGGTGGAGTTGGGCAGGGTGGGCAGGAAGGCAAACTGGAATGGGGCTGGGAGCTGTCAGCTCTGAACTGGGCACCAGGATCTGCTCCAGCCTGGCATGTGGGTGGTGCTCTCCAGGTGGGCATGTGGGAGTGCTGGGAGTCACTGTCACCAGGCACCGGTGACACGGAGAGGGGACAGAGGTTGGATCTGTGCTGGGCACTCGGATCTCTCAGCCCTGAGACATCAGCAGCTCCCCCATGGCAACCTGTCCTCCACACCGTGGGCAGGATGGAATGGAGTGGGATGGATGGGATGGAAGGGATGGGATGGAATAGGATGGGATGGATGGGAAGGGAGGAGACAGGATGGGATGGAATGGAATGGAATGGAATGGAATGGGATAGAATAGAATAGAATAGAATAGAATAGAATAGAATAGAATAGAATAGAACAGAATAGAATAGAACAGGGTTAGGGGTGGGAAGGGAGAGGATGGAAGAGATGGGAGAGAAAGGCATGGGATGGGATGGGATGGGATGGGATGGGATGGGATGGGATGGGATGGATGGATGGATGGATGGATGGATATTATGGGATAGAATAGGATGAGATGGGAAGGGATGGGATGGAAGAGATGGAAAGGGAGGACACAGAATGGGATGGGATGGGATGGGATGGGATGGGATGGGATGGGATGGGATGGGATGGGATGGGATGGGAGGGCAAGAGGGATGGGGTGGATGGGAAGGGAAGGCTGCCCTCTCCCCATGTCAGTGATGACTCAGCAGGAAGATGTGAGCACTGCTCCATGGCAGAGCTGAGTGTGGCTGAGCTCTAAGAGGAAACCATCCCCACCTTCTTGCTGACACTGCGTTCACACCTCTGAGGAGCTGGGAAAACAGAGAAACAGCAGTCACACGGCAGCACCTTAAAATAGAGCTCACACATCCCCCGTCCCATCTCACCTGGTGAGAGGGTGTGGGCCCAGGGCTGGGAGTTGGGAATAGATCCTGCTGCAGGATGGGTGATGGAAAGGGGGAGAATTCAGCCATCCTTGTGGCTAGGAAACCAAAGAGAGCTGCAGGTCAGAGCCCAGCAGCTGTGTGTGCCTTGTGGGGCTGGGAGGGGCTGTGGGTTAGCGCTGGGGACATTGAGGGCAGATGGGGGAGATCTGATTGTAGCTCCTCAGCTGGAGGAAACCCTGTGCCTCAGTTTCCCATCTCTGCAGCAAGGGTAGCACTTCCAGGGGAGCTTTGTGGAACAAAAGTGGCCTTTCAGTAGGTGTGTGGGCAGGACCTGGCACAGGAGGGGGCAGAGCCTGGTGGGGCTTTGGGTGGTGAGGAGGAGACACTCTCCTGTTTGGGGTCACCACAGAATTGTCCCATTGCACACAGGGCTGATGGAAGGCCCAGAGGTGTCTCCTGAGGGACACATGTTGGGTGCTGCAGGTGATGCAGTGCATTCCAGGCTCTCCAGTGCATTCCAGTGCATTCCAGGCTCTCCAGGAAAGCTTCCAGCAGTTTGGGGCACATCTTGTGCTTGGCAGGACCTGTGGCAAGGAGGGACAACTCTCCCTGGTGTGGGATCCCTGGCAGGAGCTTGGGACATCCTCTGAGTCACTTTGTGCCCTTTAGGGTCTGTGTCCATGCCAGTGCCAGGCTCTGCTGAGGGCTGCAGGGTGGGCTGGGTTGTTTGTTTGCTGCCCTTCTGTTTCCAGCACTTTCTGGAGAGTTTGTGGGATGTTCTGTGGATCTGGGGTGGGGTGATTCGGTTTGGGTGGAGGTTTTGCCACAGCCAGAGCCTGGCACTGTGTGAATGTCACAGAGACCTCACAGCTGTGGAGAACAGATCTGAGGCTTGACCCTGGGTTTCTGTGTCAGAGCTCTTCAGCTGCATTGCTGAACTTTGCAGAAATGGTTTTCCTCAAAAAAAATCAGAGCCTGGATCTGTCAGGCTTTTGGGGATGTCAGTTCGAGGCAAGCAGGGCTGGTAATCAACGGTGCCAGATTCAGTTCATTCAACTTGCTTAATGGAATTTCTAATCAATTTTCTTAACAGCCCCAAGTCTGAATGGCCTCCTAAGGACTTAAATTCTGGAAGTGCCAATTCTCCGAGCACCCTAGGAAGAACAAAGGCTTGTCATTCTCCCAGCAGCTTCCTCTGCAAAGCGAAAAACAAACCTCCTTCTCCCAGCTGTGACTATAACATGAACAAAAAAACCAACAAGGTGCAAAACATTTTGTCCTAAATCTTGTCATTAATGATGTTGGTGGAAATGACAGGCTTTGAATAGATAGCAAAGTGGCTGTTAGGGCTGGGAAGGATGCAGCTGGTGATTGTACAATGGCAAACGAGCTGGCTGGCAGCAGGCTGGCCACGGGGTTACCGAGAGAAATGAGAGATGCTATCAGCTTCCTTCAGTGTTTCCCTATCAGCTGCTGCAGATGGACACGTGGAGTTCAACCAGCTCTAGATAACACGGAGGTTAAACAGGCATTTCTCTTAGAGGAGAGCATTCCTCAAATTGCAATTATTGCCTGGGAAGGAACAAAGGCTTGGATCTGATGAATGTTTCTGCAGCGGAGAGATTTGCATCTGATTTTAATACACGCAGCTCTGCCAGAGCCTGCTTGGCAGCTGAAGGTGTCTGGGGGAAGCCTTGGGGAAAGCTGGGAGGTTTTCTGCCCTGTGGAAAACGCCTCCAGGCTTGTCACCCCCTCGGGGACAGGAGGAGGAGCCGAGTGGCACTGGGGCTGTGGCTGTGGCACGGGAGGAGGTGGGATGCTGGTTGGTGTCTGGGGTGCAGGGGAAGGAGCAGGCTGGGTGGCTGTGTGCCTTGCTGGCCTCCCCAGGGAGAGAATTGCTGCTCGGTGAGGCAGACAGCCAGTCCTGCAGCAGCTAATAACCCAGGGCAGCAGGTTCTCTGGCTGAGCTTGTGACGCTTGGCTGAGCTCCAGGGACCCACAAAGGTTGCTCTTCCATCCTTATATCCTTGCTCATTCCCCCAGCAATGGCTAAAAATAACCTTTTTGCCTTATTATTTTATCCTCAAATATTTATGGTTGGGTTAGACTAGATGAGGAGCAAAAAAAGGTCACCCAGGGCAGCTCTGCATCTCCTGGGTGTTCACATCTGCCCATGGCACTGGGAGCTGAGAGGGCAGATTTGCTCCCAAACCCCACAGCTCACACCACTGTCAGCCTCCAAAAACAGGAACAAAGGAAAGGAACGGCTGAGATTGTGAATGTGAAGCCAAATTTTTTAACACCTCACCTGCACAACTGAAAAATTCCCAAGCCTAATCCCTGTTTTCCTAGATGGGGAGAGCAGGAGAGGCTGTTTAGCTGGAGGTCAGCAGAGCAGCATAAATAGGGAAACACAGAGGTGATTAGGTAAAATGGAGAGGTTGGGGGATTAATGCAAGAACCAGAAAGGGTTTGGTCCCTGCTGAGCTTGCTCTGCTTGGATAATGCACAGAAACTCTTCCTGAGAAGAGCAGCAGCAGCTTCATGGGATGAATCCAAAGCAATGGGCTCAGCATCCAGCAAAACTGAAGGAGACAAATACAAATTAAATCAACAGCTTTGTCCTGTCTTTCTGCCACCTGGGCCCAGCTGGTGTTAAAATAGGATAAGAGACAAACCCCTTGTCCTCAGGTGGCTGAGCTGGATGGCAGTGTCTGCTCCAGGATGTGCCAGTGGCTCTGGTACAGCCTCTCCCTTGCTGGCTCGAGGAGATAAAGTTTTCTTCTTAAGCAAAATTGCATTTCTCAGTCAAACTCTGCATCTCAAAAGAATTCATATGAAGCTGGGCTGAGCTGTTTGGCTGTATCCAGGAGGCTCAAGTGCTAAAATACTTGGCAGGGAGATGCTCCTCCTCTTCTCTCCTTTAAATTGTAGCTCTGTTTCCGTCATGTTTTGAGCTGAGGCCCTAAAATTTGCAGTTCAAAGGCTGTCTCTCTATGGGAGTATTTGTGAGATGTAGTGAAATAAACTGAGCCATGGAATAAAGAGAGAATGGAAAAAGTCATGGAAATTTTGCACTGAGATGAGGTGTAATGTTGAAGAGCTCCTCCAGCTCTGCTGCAAGCCAGGCTTGATGTGGGAATTGCAGGGCGAGAAGCCTTTTTATGTTAAACACCAAGGGAAACATTCCTGGTAAATGTGTGTTGTACCAACACCCAGCCAGACGTGGGGAAGCCCAGATTGCTTCCTTAAGCTCTTTGTCAAATGGGAATGGATTTAGTCAGTGCCTCGGGGTCACAGTTTGGGGGACATTTCCCAGAAAATGGCTAAGCCCAGGCTCTTGGTATTTTGGAGCAGTCTTTTACCAAGGGCAGGGATTTTTTGTAGCATGAAGCTCTTTTTGGGTGTTTTAATAGCAAGTCAGCTTTTCAGAGCAGCTCGTTGCAGAGCACAGTGCCAAAAATGTCACCCCTCCCAGTTCAGAGCATCTTCGGGGTGCTCCAGCAATGCCCAAGGCTCTGCCCTGTGCCACAGCTGGATCCCAAACTGTGTCACCTTCTCTCCTGGCTCTGCAGCAGGGAGAGCTGGAAATAAGGTCAATTCCTTTCCCCAGAGAGGGAGAGGACATTGATTTGTGCAGATGGTGGGGGGATGGAAGGGGAGGTTCTCCTTTCACAGTTGGACTCGATGATCTTGGGTCTTTTCCAACCCTAATGATTCTCTGATTCCTTAGAAAATGGTTTTTAATCATTTGCACTTCAGTTGCACTGAACACGTGCAGCTGGGACTTGGCTTCCCTCAAGGACTGGGATTTGGGGAGGATTCAGGGTAAACACCGTGAGCAGGAGCTGAAATCTGCCTTGACCAGCCCAACTTTAACAGAAAAACCCCAAATCCACGTGCTGGGGAGCTGTTGAGAGCCCCTTCCACCCCATCCATTATTTTCCTTGTGCTTTCCCAGTGCCTGTGTTGCCTTTTTCAACCTAGAAATGAAGCTCAAGATAATTTTAGTGTAGGAGGTGATATAAAAGTGGATTTTTACTGGAGCTCCAGGGGCAATTATGAAAGAATATCCACAAAAGCCAACCCCCAGGGGGGTAAATACAGTTTGATAGGTTTGAGGAAATTAGCAGAGTTGATCAAAAGCACTAATTTGGGGGACAAGTGGTGATGCAATTTCCCCCAGGTCAAGCCCCTTCTCTTCTCTGGAGCCCCCCACCCCTGTTACTAGTTGGGCTTGTTGATGACAGTGTCTCTTGAGGATTTTGTTCTTCACCTTGGTTCCAAGGAAGAACCAAAACAGGAGAGAAGCCTTGTAGCCCCCAGGCCCTGGAGCTCTGCAATGCCTTTGGTCTTTCTAGTTGGGGGAAAGGACAGCCAAAAGTACTGGGAATGTTAAAATATAGAAAAGAAAAAAGGGAAAAATCACTCCTGCATCACCTGGCCACATGCTTCTTGTCACACCAAGGGGACACAGTGGTGGCTGCAGCCCCCTGCCCTGCTGTCCCTCACAGACACCTGGGGCACACAGGAGCCCATCCTGTGCACACACACTCCATGCTCACACTGCCTGCCTGGCTCAGCAAGATCCAGAGGCTCAGAGAAGTCATGGGGAGGTGTGCTGGGTATCCCCGAGTGCAGGGTTTGGCCCAGATAACCCATCTGCCCAGGAATGTGCTGCAGGAACGCTTTATCAGCACTGGAGATTCCCCGGAGGCTGCATGTCCTACATAGCTGTGGAGTGGCAGGAGGAGGTTATGTGACAACCCACAAACCTGCTCTGATCAGGGTGACTCAGGGCTGGAGCCCTGGGGCCACTGATCCCACCCTGCCTGGCCTTGGCTCTCAGCTGGGGATGGCTCCATGGCCCTGGAACCAGCTCTGTGTCTGTGGAGGATGCAGCTCCTGGGGTTTGGGACCTCCTGTGGTGGTCACAACAAGCAGCTTGCAGTCTGGTCCCCACAGCCCCATGGAATGCTCCAGGCAGGGGCAGAGTGGCTGGAAAGCTGGAGAAGGACCTGGGGGTGCTGGTGGCAGTGGCTGGACATGAGCCCAGGTGTGCCCAGGTGTGCCCAGGTGTGCCCAGGTGTGCAGCAAGGCCAAGGGCACCTGGCTTGGATGAGGAGCAGTGAGTCCAGCAGGACCATCCAGTGCCCATCCCTGTACTGGGCACTGCTGAGGCCACACCTCCAGTCCTGGGGGCAGTTTTGAGTTTCTCATGACAAGAAGGACGTTGAGGGGCTGGAGAGTGTCCAGAGAATGGAACAGAGCTGGGGAAGGGTCTGGAGCACCAGGAGCAGCTGAGGGAGCTGGGAAAGGGGCTCAGTCTGGAGCAAAGGAGGCTCAGGGGGACCTTGTGGCTCTGCACAGCTCCTGACAGGAGGGGACAGCCAGGGGGTCAGGCTGTGCTCCAGGAACAGGGACAGGAGGAGAGGGAACAGCCTCAGGCTGGGCCAGGGGAGGCTCAGCTTGGACAGCAGCAGGAATTTCTCCACGGAAAGGGTGCTCAGGCCTTGGCAGCAGCTGCCCAGGGAGGTTTGCAGTCCCCATCCCTGCAGGTGTCCCAGGAAGGCCTGGAGGTGGCACTCAGTGCTCTGGGCTGGGGACAAGGTGGGGATCAGGCACATCGGACTTGATGATCCTAGAGGGATTTTCCAACAGAAATGGTCCTGGAATTCATTGATATTAAAGAAGAACATCACTGGAGCACATTAGTTTCTAATAAAGCACACAGTCCACACTTCCCCATGTCCCAGTTGCCCCAGTGAACACATGTGGTTGCACACACACATTCCCTTGCTGGCTCAGGTCATCAAATTCCCTTTTTTCCATCCAAACTCTCCAATCTCACTAGAGATGCTCCAAGTCCAGGCTTTTCTCTGCAGACAAACTCCATATTTGCAGTAGTTCCCTTAAAGCTGGATGTGACCCAAGTTTTTTATTTCCAGTGATTTCCCCCTTTGATTTTTTTCTTCCTCAGTTTTTCTGGGGGTTTCCTGGGAATTGTAGCTTTCTAAATAAATGTATAAGAATTGGCAAACGTGGATAAAATCGGAATACTTCAGTCTGGCTTTGAGTCCTAGGAGGTATTTTAGGTAGCAGAATTGTGAACACATTTTGGGGAATGAATTTCTCTCATCTTCTGTTGAGTTGTAGCAGATTTTAGAAGAAGCAGAAAAAACCTGCTTTGTGTGTAGAAATGCAGCAAAGTGTTTTCATCAAAAAAAGAGACATTTGGGGGAAAATGTGGGAACAGGAAAGAGATGATTCCTGGGCATTTGCTGTATAGATCCTTATGGATCCAGCTGGGAGACATGAGCAGGACAGGAGAAACTTTAATTTTGCCAAAATTTTGGAAGGTTGCTGTGACTTCAGGGACAGCACAGCCCACCAAGATTTTATATCATCCAAAACAAAACCTGTGCAGGCTATGGCATTGTTGGTATAACACTGAATATTTAGGTGTTTATGTTGGAAAACAAGCAGAATAACTTTGTAAAGGATGTTGTAACTTCATCCCTGCAGTTTGGAGGATGAATCCTGAACCTCTAAGAACTTCAGCATTAATTTAAAAAATAAAGATGTCTAATGAAACGGAATGCAATAAGTATTGATTTGTCACAACATGTGAGTCTCCATGAATATTGTTACACAATTCTTGCCTGTTTTAAGGGTTCCTGTGCACAGCATCCCTCCAGAGATGCCTTTCAGCCAAAATTATCCACCATGACACTGGATGGGATGCTGTTCCTTTCAATCTCTAGCACTGAGTGTGCTGGACACACAGATCTCCAATTTTTTGTCTGAGATCTTAAAAAAAAAAAAAAAAAAAAAGAAAGCATTGGAGCTGCTGCTGACTATTCCTGATACCTGCCCTGGGCAGCAGTGGGAATATTAGAGAATCCCAAATATTTTTCATAGCCTGATTTATGTTATAATACAGATTATGGACTGCACTTGCCTTTCAGGAGCTTAGTAACATCCTTTTGTCACCCTACAAGAGCAGCTCTAATTCCTCTAACCAGGAATTACTGCAGGGAGCAGAAAATGCTGTGCTGTGAAACCAGGAGCTGGGATGAGCTGTCAGCCTGAGAGTTGGAATTACCTCGGAAAAATTCCCCTCATAATCTTGCTGAGGGGAAATAGAGGTTGAGCAGGGAACACCTGGAGCAGGGTCAGGCTGGATGGGGTTAGGAACAACCTGGGATTGTGGAAGATGTCACTGGCCATGGGATGGGATGAGCTTTAAGGTCTCTTCCCACCCAATCCATCCTGGGATAATCCCACAGTTCTGTTTATCTGGGAGCTTTTCAGAGGAGCAGCAGCACACAGGGGATCCCAGCCCAGCCCAGTATCCCTGGGGGTTCAGCAGCTCCACAGGGTAAACAAATTTATAAGAATCTATCTGAGGGAGCAGAGCAGCCTGTTGGGGCCTCAGAAGACAGAGGCTGTCAGCTTGAGCCAGCAGTGTCCCAGAAACCCCAGGTGACCCGTGCTGGGGAGGCAGCAGGTTTTATCAGCCAGGGTCTGCAGCCTGGCAAGGCTTTCCTCTGCGCTTTCCCACAGGACATCGCATTAGTCATCCCTGATTATTCAGCTCTACTTGAGCAAAGCCTTGTCTCCGTCTTTCTTTCTTTATCTTTTTTTCCCCTCTGTTAGCCTGAAAACCTATATTTAAATAATAAAGGGTGGGAGGCATTTTGAATCCCAGCTGGATCATTCCTAAAATGCACAGAGGTAAATCCTGAGCGGACTGATGCTCTGAGAATGTGCTGATGTGTTCCTCGCATGCCTTGGGTGAGTAAAGCTGGGATTAAGCAGGACTTATGCCAGGCTCTGCCCTGCTCCAGGCCTCTTGGACAACTTCCATGCCCTTTCTGATGGATTTGGGATTTGGGGATGTTCCTGAAGCCTTTCTGGGTTGAGGTGTTTCGTTTACACTCCAATCCTGCCGTGGGTACCTCCTCTCACCCACGCGACTCACCTGCTGCCTCTTCCCCATCTCAGTGCTGTGAGCCCAGAAACTGTGATTTTTGGGGGTGGGAAAGTATTTGGGATCAGCAGAGAGGGTGACAGAGCTCGTAGGCCACGTGGGAAAGGGGATTTCATGGGGGAAATGAGGAGAAGAGGTGGTTAAGTTTGGGGTTTTTCTTGAGGAGAAAAAGAGAAGAGGTGACAGAGCCAGGGAGAGCCAGCAGTGAGCACAGCCCAGACTGTGAGAGGAGAGTAAAAAACTCTGAAATAGAAATGCCACACCTGCAATTCTGGGGTGCAGAGCCCCCAAAATTGGATCAAAAAGTGGATCCAAGGCCATATAGGGGGATGTGGCAGAAGATCCCTCCAGCCCATTCCCCACCCTCCGCTCATCCCCATCACCGGCTGCCTCTCCATCCCCTTAATTTCAGCTGAGGAGGCTTAGCCTTGCCTTGTAATCTTGATTTGGAGTTTCATTATGAATTACTCGAGTCTCATGTGCCGTTTTAAACGGATTCGTTATGCCAAGTACTTGCCAAACGCATAATGAGGGTCTAAATCCGTCCGTATGCAACGATTCAATTATTGCTAGCGCTCGCACTCCGACAAAAAGCCTCGATGATTGCTGTCACTCGCCTTTTGGGACCTTCCCGCACACATCCACACCCCTCCCCGCATCCGTCGGAGGTTTTTCATGGTTCCTAGCGCCCGCCCCGTTATTTATTGTCACTATAAACGCTGCTATTTTGGGCTGGGAGTTCGCCCTGCAGGGATTGGCATTGATGAGAATGGGAGCAGCTCGGGGGGGGGAATCGCTGCTCTGCCTCCTCCGATCCATTCACAAAGTCTGTGTGGCAGCTCTTAAACACCGACGGCAGAAATGAGAATTAATCAAACCGAGGGGCTATTAAGCCACGGCGCATCAAAGGGAGCCCGAGAGTCTTCACACCATCAGCGAAAAAAAAAAAAAAAAAGCTTTTATCTCTTTCTAACAAATGTTAGAATCCAGACACAGCCCTGATGGGCTCTAAAGATCCATTAGGAGGGTGTGAATAATTATAATTGCCACCCCTAATCACGGCTTTCCTAGATTTCAGGGCACTCCAGGAAGGAGTGGCAATACCTGCGACCCTTTTAAACAGGCGGGGAGACTGAGGAACCACAGGGCATGGCAGAGCCTCGGTGACAGGGATGGGGGAACCTGTGGTTCAGTCCTTTTCCCCCCAAATGTTCTGCATTACGTTGGGAAATAAATAGTCCCGGTTATCTGTTTCACGGGCTAGGGAATGGTGGGCTAAACCAGATGTGGGCACTGAGTCATGGAATGGTTTGGGCTGGAAGGACCTTAAAGCCCATCCTACTCCACCCCCTGCCATGGGCAGGGACACCTTCCGCTGTCCCAGCGGCTCCAAGCTCTGTCCAACCTGGCCTTGGTCAGGAAAATTAATCCACAAACGCCAGAGATCTGTGTCCAAAAAGGAGACAGAGGAGTCCTGCAACTTTATTTGAATAAGGGGAGTTTTTATCCCATACTCCCAGCCTCCCTCTTCCTTTCCCACTGGCTGAGGTACTGGGAAGGTACAGCCTTCCCGAACCTCATATCCCCCTTGAACCTGTCATTGTACCCCACAGCTCAGACAGTCAGCCTCGTGCAGCCCCATTGTGTGTTGCAGGAGTCAGATTGGCTGTGCTCTGTAACAAACCTGCTGCTTGCAGTCAACAGAGACATACAGACCCGTTTCAAAGGCCTTAACACCCTTCAGCCACCCAATTGTTTGTAAAGACATTAGCACACAGCTTCCCCACCACCTTGCTCACTTCCAGGGATCCAGGGGTAGCCACAGCTGCTCTGTGGCTCAAACCTCCTGGCTTTTCCCTAACCCTGATTTGCAGTTCAGGTATCTTTAAATGGTGAAGCAGCCTCCAAAATCCAGGTGCAGGACCTTCTGCTGTCCCTGCTCTGTGGCTGTATCCCTGTCCTTGAGTTGGGTGGGTGGAGGAGGTGTTTGCATTGTTGCTCACATCCGTTTTGGGCCATTCCTGCCAACTTTGGGGGCTCAACCCCTCCTTTTATCCCTTTCTTTTGGATGCAGACTAGCAGAGATCAGCCTGAGGCCCCAGTTCCCTCTCTCCTCCACCCTGCAGGCTCCAGCAGCCAGAAGCTTTCCTTCCAGTCTCCTCTGATGAAATATCAGCGCCGTGGCCGCTGTGCCTGGGCTGACACCAGGGCTGGGAGCTACCCTGAATCATCCTCATTAAAAGGCATTTCCAATTCAGCTGCAGAGACACTTCTCACCCTCCTTGCTGCCATAGCAGAGCTATTAAAAGCTCCCGTGGAAGGCAGGCGGCAGACGATGGGCACAGGCAGGTACAGCTGCAGGGTGAAAAACACATTTTCTGACTCATTCCCCGTGCCAGGAGCAGGAGGTGGATCTGCCGGCAGCATCTCCACCTGAAAGGAGATGATTTCTCCACCTGAAAGGAGGTTGTAGCAAGGAGGGATCGGCTGCTTCTCCCAGGCAATGAGTGACAGGAGGAGAGGGAACAGCCTCAGGCAGGGCCAGGGGAGGCTCAGGTTGGCCAGCAGCAGGAATTTCTCCATGGAAAGGGTGCTCAGGCCTTGGCAGCAGCTGCCCAGGGAGGTTTGCAGTGCCCATCCCTGCAGGTGTCCCAGGAAGGCCTGGAGGTGGCACACGGTGCTCTGGGCTGGGGACAAGGTGGGGATCAGGCACAGGGTGGACTCGATGGTTTCAAAGGTTTTTTCCAACCTCAGTGACTCTGGGATGATGGAAGGGCTTTGGCCTTTTGGCACAGGAGCTCCTGAGGAGGTTTGTCACCTGGAAGCGGGTGAATTGGGAAGAGAGGTGTTTGTAGGGTGTGTGTAGGGTGTGTGTAGGGTGTGTAGGGTGTGTTTAGGGTCTCTATGGCCAGCAGAGCTCCTTCAGCATCCCAGCAAATCCCCAGCCCCACCTCACCCACACCCCTGGGCTCTGGCACTGCTGCATCCCCGCAGTGCTGAAGGTGGTTGTGTGTGTGGCAGGAGCAGGAGGGTTTAGCAGCATTTCCCCGTTGGATTCTGCTTGTGACAACTGTTGAGCACGGAGGGATTTTTGGGTTGATTTTTCTCCTCCAGGCTCTGCCACCCTCGTGCATTTCCCAGCCGTGAGTCACAACTCATCCTCTGCCTCTCCCCCTCCCTGGCATCTCCAGGCACCTCCGGAGGGTTTGGAAGATAATAACAATGATGATGTCTTGTGCAGGGTTTTCTCTGGCTCTGAGCTGCACGAGGGCTGGGAATTCACCCTGGGAGTGGAAGGGAGGGTCTTCCACCACTGCAGCACAGAGGGAGCCCAGCCCACATCTGGCCACATCTGGCCAGGGCAGCATTGCTGTGTGTCAGGGGCACCTGGGTGCTCCTCGGGAGGGAGGAAACAATGCAGAAATAAATCCTAGTGATGAAAAAAGCATCTCCAAATTGCCTGGTGATTAGGAGGAGTGTCACAGAGCTTTGCTGCCGAGGGGGAAGCTGCAGAACATGTCCTGGTGATGATTTCCATGATATCTCCTCTCCCAGCCACCCCTGGTCCTGCTCCCTCAGGAATCTCCATCCTCTGCCTCTCCTCTGCTCCCATCACTCGCCAGCCAAAATGAATTTACCAGGAGGAAAAGCTGTGAGAAAAAGGCAGAATGAAGTGATTTCCTCTCTCTAGGCTGTTCTGGATCTCATTTTGTGCTTCCCCAAGAGAAGAAGGGGAACAAAGCAGCAGAGAAATCACCAGATTTACATTAAAAAGGAAGGCAAGCAGCAAACCGAAATAGGGTCAAAGGGAAGAAGGGACTTTTGGTCATTTTGGGGAGAGTTCCTGTCTTAAAAAAAACCCTCAAGTTTCCTCTCCTCTCTTGCTGTCTCCAGGCTGTTAATCATTCAGTGATTTATATCTGCAGCAAACCCTTCCATCTCAGAATAATTTCTATGCAATTATTTCAGTCAATTAACAGTGGGAGCTGCCTTTGGACCCCAAACCAATTCCTTGCTGGAATGAAACCCCTCTTTGATAGTGGCTGATTTGTTTTTTTCTTTTTCTTGTGCATCCATTTATAATTCAGGTTTCTTAATTATTCTTTCAGGGCAGGGTTAAAGGAAAGGAAGAGCTCTTCAGCAGTGCTTTGCTGTGGAGGGTGAGCTGCACAAGCGAGGCAGGCAGTGAGTCAGCATCCTCCCTGCCTCTGCCGGCAGCCGAGCTGTTGCTGGGGTGACTGTCACAGGTGACAGAGCGGATCAGCCTTCCCGGTGTCCCCAAGCCGAGCCAGGACATGTTTTTCTGAATATATCGAAGTAAAAGCAAAAGGCAGCCTGCAGAAATCCTCCTTTTCCAAAGAAAAGCCACCCCCAAATTGGTTATATTGTCGTCTGGGGCTTAGAGGAAAGGGGAAGAGGAACGTGGTGGTTTTGGGGGTTGTGTAAGAAAAGCCTTTTGAGAGAATCTTGTGATAATTGTTTCAGAATTAATTTGTTTTTGCTGACTCTGGTCGGAAAGGAGGTGGTGAGCAAAGTGACCTGTGGCACCCATGGGTCACCTCCTGCCAGGGCTGTCACCCATCACACCCCCAGTCCTGGCAGGAGGATTAAGAAGGCAAAAAAAGACTCATCTGCTCCTTCTCACCCCATTTTCAGCCTGGCAAGCAGGGGATTTCTGAGTGGGGCTTCAGGGGGTTCCCCAGAAGTGCTGCAGCTGACAGGAAATCTGATTAAAAATAAATCACAGGGTTGAGCTGCAGAGCTCGGGTCTTTCAGTCTTTTGCAGACAAATTCCTTTGCTCCAAATCTTTGCTGGTTTGGGTTTTCCAGCTGGAAATGAAGCCTGGGGAGCATTTGGGAGCTCCAGTTTTACCTGCAGGCTCTGCAGCTCTAGCAGCATCCAGATGTTGCAGCTCAAGCCAAAATCCCCACCTGTGTTTGCAGACAAATTCATCTCCCCTGCACAGAATGACCCTTCAATAACAGCCTTACAGCTGAGGGAGGGTTTTATAGCAAACCAGCTCCTGGCACTGGTGTTCAAGGGTTAAACTGGCTGTGAGGATGGGGAGGACTGACAGAAGGGCCTTGAGGCAGAAGAGAATTTCCTCTGGGTTTCCAGTTGGAAAGGGAATAATGACAACTTTAGACCTGTATTCATGGTGTGGTTTTTTCTCTCAAAGCACTGCCCAAACATGAACCAATTAGCAGAACCCAGGGAGCTGGGGCTGCACTGCTGGCCTTGGCCTGGTGACCTGTGCAGGTTTGAATTTTCTGTTTAGTCATTTCCTTTGAGACCAAGAGCCTGAGGATGGAGTGGCTGGGGGATCCAGCCCTCTGGAGCATCCTGGGCTCTGTCGTGGCTCTCTCACTGCAGCCAGCCAGAGTCACTCTGTTTCTTTCCATGATTTTATCAAACTCTAATGGAAGTCTGACGGCTTCAGGGTAATTCTACCACAGTGACTTTGCTCCTGTGTGTGTTAGAAGGCATAAAAACATGAGCTACGAAAGAGGATTTTCTCTCCCTTCTGCTTTCCCTTCCCTGTGTGTTCCCTGCTTTAACCACCAGCAGTTTCACATCGTGCCACACCTGGTGTGTGATTTTGGTGCAAGGCAGAGTTTCCTCAGTTTGGTTTTTTGGGTTTCCATAGTTGCTGGGGGCTGGGGCACCCAGAGCTGGGTTGGGCTGCCCAATCCTGTTCATCCTTCGAGATCTGGGATGCTCTGGAGAACAGGCCTAGGGCTGGATTGTCCCCAGGCTGAAGGTGTTGATGCCCAGGCTGCCCAGAGAAGCTGTGGCTTCCCCATCTCTGGAAGTGTCCAAGGCCAGGTTGGACAGGGCTTGGAGCAGCCTGGGACAGTGGAAGGTGTCCCTGCCATGGCAGAAGGTGGAACAGGATGGGATTAATGTCCTTTCCCACCCAAAGCACCCTGGGATTCCACAATTCAATAAATGGTGGCTCTTCCCCATCAACACATCATTGATGGACACCTTGATACACCTCTTATTCCTCCTTGATGACACCACGATGGCAATGCCTCACCCCTCATTATTGCCCCTGGGCTGTGTCAGTCCAACTCCTGCAGCCTCCCATTCCACCTCCCTCCTCCCTAACACAATGTTCACTGAACGAGCAAATGGAAAGTCACAGAAAAATCGGGAGCATCGCGGAAAGGCAGAAAAATCCAAGTGACAAAACCCAGTTTGAAGGTCCTTGACGGCGTGCCAGGCGGCCCTGCGGCTGTCACCGGGATCTGTGCTGGGCTGAGACAGCTCCCTGCCCTCCAAAAGTCTCCTCCTCACCCAGATCTCGTTGCTGGGAGGCTCCAGTGCCTGCTGCTGGGCAGAGGAGGGTCACACTTGGCTCCAGCCCAGCTGCCCAACACGGCAAAAATTGCTTCATTTCCCTGATGCAATTTATTTTGCTGAATAAAACTGGCTAAAGAGTGGGGAAAAGGTGGAGAAGGCGTGTTTTGAAAATAAACATCTGAGCCTGCACAAGGGATGCTTTGTGGCACAGCGGTGGCTTACAGATTCCCCGGGTTTTCTATGGAAAGCAAAACCATTTTCCTTAAAAACAGAGTTGTTTGCGCAGCTGGAGTTAGGCACCAATTCATCCAGGCTGTCTTGAACATCCTCTGAAAATTCACCTTAAAATACTGTTGGAAAGATACCGAGCCCATATTTTAGGGAAAATTGCTCCAACCACGCTGATTTAGAGGGAGATCAGCTGCTGGTTTTGGTCGTAGGGTTGACACCAAGAGCTTGCCCTGCTGTGGGATGGCATTGCTTGGTTAGGGAGGCTCTGAAGGCTCATGCCACCTCACTGAGTGACTGTCACCAGCCACAACCAGAGTGACATCCATGGAATAAATTATTCAGGGGCCAGACAGTCCCCCCTGCCCCACAGGATGCTTTTTACTGCCAGAAATCGGGGAGTTCACATCTTTACACCGAGGCTGGTCTGGCTCAGCATCACCTCGAGTCCCTGAGATGTCCCTGATTTTCCTGCTCCCCTCTCTGACACGCAGCTCGTCTTCCCCTCCCGCGGACATCAGTAATGAAAACACTCTTGTCTCCCAGGATTTGTGGTTAAATTGCTTTGTCGATGTAATCTTAGCCCTTAATGACCAAATAATGCCCTGCAACAGGAGTCGTTGGGTATCGTTTTGCTGTCATTGTGGAGGCCTTGGAATGTGATCTCCATTCCAGCGGAATTTGCATTAACATTGTTTGCCCATCATATTCCCACCCTATTAATCACATTTTTAGGGCACTAAAACAGGTCTAACTCCATCCTGAGCTGTAACCCCTGGATCCCTGAAGGCTGGATGGGATTTAGCTCCGTTAAAGCCAATGGATGACGGTGATGCTGAGTAACTTGGCTGATCTCTTTTAGCCACCGGAACTCGTTATTCACTTCCCAAGAAATGCTCTTGCTCAATCCTCAGCTTTGTGGGAAACAAGCAGTGAAAAACAGCTGCTGTCCACGGTTACTTTGGGGTATCAATTTTCACTTCCCCCCACCATGACTGTTCTCTGAAGGCATCCAGAAGTGAGAGGATCCCAGGTTGTTTGGGGTCCTGCTTGGTGCTAAATATCCATCAGCTTTCCCTGTGGAGCTCCCAGTGATGCTTCCCACCTGTGCAGAGGGCTGAGCAAACCGCAGGATTTCCACAGAGTTGGATTTTCCTCCCTCTCCCCAATCTCAGTATCTCCCTCAACTGAAAAAGAGAAACAACTCTGCAACTGAGAGTGCAGCGAAAAGCTTCTGGTGTAGGATTGAAATAGACTCCAGGTGGGAGGCGAGAAATACTCCCTCAATGCACAGCTGAGAAACTGAGGCACAGAGGGATTGAAGGATTCTCTCCACGACTGAGCTATACCTGGAGTCTGACTAAGACAGCGACAGGAATAGGGATGGTGTGCTCCAGAGTTAGAGCACTAAATCCATCCTGGGAAATCAACATTCAGTTCCCATCCCTCCCGCTGCCTCCCTGGGTGGCGTTGGTGGAGAATTTGTCTCTACCCCAGAGGGGGAACCCTCACTGGATGCTTTTGTGGTTTGGTGAGATGAGTTAGGATCCCTGATTTCTGGGAATGCGATGATCCCACCTTGGTGGACGTTGGGAATAGCATCGCAGTTCTTCTGGAAGGGTGTGAGCCTCAGGGGCTGTGGGGATGATTGCACCTCCTGTCCCCACGAGGGGGAAGGGGAGGATGGCAGGACTGGCCAGTCTGGAGCCACAGGTTGTGTTGCTCAACTTGTTCCCCAATTGCTGAGTCAGGACAAGGGGAAATGGCCTCAGACTGTGCTGGGGAGGTTCAGGTGGGATATTAGGGAAAATTTCTTCCCCAAAACATGGCCAGGCACTGTCACAGTCTCACCAGGGCAGTGGTGGAGTCCCCATCCCTGGAGGGATTTAAAAGCAATGTGGTTGTGGCACTTGGGGACATGGGTCAGTGGTGGCCTTGGCAGTGTTGGGTGGACAGTTGGACTGCATCATCTTAGGGGGCTTTTCCAGCCTAAACAAACCCATGATTCTGTGATTCTGTGATTCTGTGATTGCTCCACGTTCATCTCAGAAGGCTGGGTTGATGCTGAACTGTGTTTTGCTGCTGTGATTGGTGACCCAAGTGACAACCTCGAGTATTTCTCCACAATGCTTCTCCATTCTGAGCAGCACAGGAGGGCTTGTGTTTCTGAGAGGAGAATCCTGGAGGGAGTTAAAGCCTTGCTGGAGCAGTTGGGGTTTGCTGTGGGAGGCCAGACAATGCATGTGCAGTGCATTAAGGTATTACTGTAACCACGTTTGCGCTCAGAGGTTTCTGATCCTGCGGAATAAAGACGAGCAGATTTGTCCCAGATTTATCAATGGAAGCAGAATTCCCATTGAAATGGGAAGGAGGGGAGGGCAGTGAGATCCTGCTCACAGCCAGGCTGGATTTTGTTCACCCTGCCCAGCTGCTGGTGCTACCAGGGGACATGGGGAGCTCTGGGGGGAGAAGGACAACCCCAAAACTCTGCCTGAGAGGTGTTGGGATTCATCAAGAAGGAAGGAAAATTTCAGCAGGATGCTGAGGCAGCCCCATGGCTGGGAGGAACTGAGGGTTGGGGTGAAGGTCCCACGTGTTTTGTGCAGCTCATGTTCCCCTGTGGAGGGATTCTGGAGGAATTCCATCGTGTCTGGGTCTGGCTGTGGCAAGAGGGAAGCTGTGTGTCCCCTCTGCCTGGAAATCTGCCCTGAGAAGGCCATTAAGGGAGGGGAAGAGAGCTGCTTGCTCTGCTTCCTCACAGAAACTGCATGTGCTGTTCCAGGGCAGCCTGTGGCTCATTGCACTGGGGGATTTCTTAAATGGCCGTTAGGAACAAAATTCAATTTGTTGAAACCAGATGCTGCAGAAGAGATGGATGAAAAAGCAGAAGGAAATTTGCAGAAGGAACGCTGGGGCATCTCGCATCAGACAGCAAACCACAGCCTAGAGGGGATGGTTGGGTGCTGCACTGAGTTCTCAGCTCACACAGGAAAGCTTTGGCCAGCTTGGACATCACAGGGATGTCCCTTCCCCTTGAGCTCAGACCTCCAGGATTTGAAGCCTGACCTAGACCACCTCAGTTTCTGCTTGACAAATGCTGGGCTTGCCGCAGCTCCTGGATGCAAAACCCTCCGGGAATCTCATGTGGGGCTGGCTGGGCTCAGCGGCGAGGTGATGCTGCTGCTGCTGCATCCCCAAAGATGCTGCCCAAAGCTGGGCTGGGGAGCCAGGGGAAGGCAGGAGCCCAGGGGAAGGGCTGGGGAGGATCTGCCCCCGGGCTGCTCTCTGCCTGCAGCGCTGCTGCTCGCCTGGCACAGCCTAATTGGCTTTGATAGGATTACAGGGAAGCAGCGGAGGAGTAAACAGGGCCAGGAGGGCACGGCGTGCGGGGGCTGCGAGCTCCCGGAGAAACCCCAGCGCGACCAAAGCTGCCGGAGCTCAAGGGTTAATGGCTGCTGCCGCGCTGCAGCTATGGGGTGAGGGCTTAATCCCGCTGCTTTTAAAGGAAAGGCTTTCCCAAGCAGCATCCCAAAGGTTTGTGGCTCTCCCTGATGAGTTTGCCCCTGACAGATCCAGAGTAAATTACTGCAATTATGGAAGTTGCACCTTGTGCCTCGAGCCCTGTGTCCTCAATAAATGTTTATGGTTTGAGGCAGCCTCGTTTGTTTGCCTTAGACCAGACTACACTGATTTATTGGCAGAGATCCTGGCAGGGAAAAGGGATGAGCCAGACAAGTTTTTAACTGCTACACACAATGTATGTGGTGAGGGGATGATGGTTATTTCATCTTAAATCCTCAGAGTTGGGTGCGAACCATTGCTTCCAGGAATTTTTCCCAACCTACAAGCAACAAGGGGAGCTCAAGGGTTAATGGTGCTGCGGGGCTTTGCCTCCTGCCTTGGCTGGGTTTTGGGGTAGCTGGGAGATGCTGTGGGTTGGAAGGGAGGAGTGGATGCCCTCAGTGGGAATATGCTGCTGGTTAGCACCGTGAGCTGCTGCAGGAATTTTGGGGGAACAACTCCCCAGCTCCCTCCTCCCAGGAGATCCACACCCTCAAGGAAAACAGGTGGGGATGCAAGCCAAGGATGGAGGAGGTAACAAGGGATTTGTGTCCAAGCCTGGCGTGGGGTGACATGGCCTGGAGACAACTGTCCCTGCGTGGGGATGTGGGTGAATGTCCACCTCTCCATCCACACCTTGCTGGGGCTCATTCCCTCAGGAATCCTCCTTGGTTTCCGGTGGCAGAGGGTGTTTCCCCTGTCTCAGCAGAGAGGTCGGTGGGCTCAGCTCAGCCAGACTCCATCCTCACTGCTCATTTGCTGTTCCAAGCCTGGAGTCAGCTCTTCCACCAATATTTATTGTTGTTCCCTCCCCAGATCTGGCTATTTTGGACAGCTTGTTTCTGATTTAAAGTATAAATAAGTTTGATCTTTTCATCTGTTGTTCTCTCTACCTTCTGGAGGCTGTGCTGCTTAAAAATAACTGGATGATGAGCTCAAGTGGGGATGGTGGAGGGGTTTTAACCTCCATCATGGCAGGACCACCCATCTGGTTTTCAAACAGGACCTCCTCTCCCTCTCCCTCTCCCTCTCCCTCTCCCTCTCCCTCTCCCTCTCCCTCTCCCTCTCCCTCTCCCTCTCCCTCTCCCCTCCCCTCCCTCCCCTCCCCTCCCCTCCCCTCCCCTCCCCTCCCCTCCCCTCCCCTCCCCTCCCCTCCCCTCCCCTCCCCTCCCCCTCCCCTCCCCTCCCCTCCTCTCCTCTCCTCTCCTCTCCTCTCCTCCTCTCCTCTCCTCTCCCTCTCCTCTCCTCTCCTCTCCTCTCCTCTCCTCTCCTCTCCCTCTCCTCTCCTCTCCTCTCCTCTCCTCTCCTCTCCTCTCCTCTCCTCTCCTCTCCTCTCCTCTCCTCTCCCTCTCCTCTCCTCTCCTCTCCTCTCCTCTCCTCTCCTCTCCTCTCCTCTCCCTCTCCTCTCCCTCTCCTCTCCTCTCCTCTCCTCCTCCCTCTCCTCTCCCTCCTCCTCTCCCTCTCCTCTCCTCTCCTCTCCTCTCCTCTCCTCTCCTCTCCTCTCCTCTCCTCTCCTCTCCTCTCCTCTCCTCTCCTCTCCTCGTTGAGCTCTTGCTCCAGACCAAGGTGTCTCTACCCATGGCAGGGAGGTGGAAAGATGAGCTTTAAAATACCTTTCAACTCAAACCCAATTCCATTACTTTTCCCAAGCAGGGAGCTCCCTGAATTGTCTAAACCCCCCTTGGCATGTGACTGGTGATTAAAGTGCTTCTGCTGTCAGAGGGGGTTGGAAAAATGGGGATCCGGGGGGAGCTGGGGCTGCAGAGATTGGAGGTCGTCCGTGACACACATCTCCTGGGGATTGGGTGTTTCCAGAGAAGGCTTTTGCCTGAAAAACTCCCTTTTGCTCACAATTGAACTATTTGCTTAAGAAGATCAATTGAAGGGAGAAAGAAAGCAAAAGAAATCGAAGGGGTTTGGCTTTGTTGATGGAAAGTCTGAAATGCAGGTTTGGTTTCAGCCTGAAAGCTCCTCGGCTGGCTCAGCCTCGCTGCTGGGTTTATTTTGGTGGGGGGAGGCACAGGCAGCCACACGTGTGCACACACTCATGGGCACACACGCATGCACACGCTCTCCTAGACAGAGAAAAACAATCCCCAGCCTAACCCAGACGCTGATTCAAAACAACTGTTGGTTCTAGCCACGCTGTCGGCTTCCCGCTGCCCTCAGCCTCCCACCGTGTGAAACCGTGGCTGAAAACCAACAGGCAGACCCCAAAACTCAGAGCCAAAATCGCATTTCACCTGGGAAAGGGCAGAAAAACTCTTTCTAGGCAGCGGTTCTGCCAGGAAAACACCCTCTCCCTGCTTGCAGCCCGCCGAGCAGCAAAGGATGCTCCCGGGAGGAGACTGAAGCCCCTCGGCGGTGACTGAGGATGGATGGAGCTCCGGCGGGCAGGGGCAGGGCAGGGGGTGCCGACAGAGGGCGGGGGGCTCCGGGGCAGGGCCGGGGGGCCGGTGGGTGTCTCCGGGAGCGGTGACTGAGCGAGGCGGTGCCAGGGCTGGGGGCGGATTTTTTGAGAAGAGCCTCAGCTCTTCAGAGCAGCGGCAGCCGCTGGAGGAGTTGGGCGGCTGTTTCTCCCTCTCCGCCCGAAGGAGGAGGAAGAGGAGGAAGAAGAGGCTTCGGCTGCCGCCTCTCCGATCCTCCCTCCCCCCCCTTCCCCTTCCGCCCCACACCTTTATGGACGAGCGGCGGAGCTTGCTGCACTCTCCGGCCGCCTCCTCCGCCGGCCGGCAGGCGCGGGGCGGCTCGAGCAGCAGCCACCACAACCTGGGCTACACCGAGCAGCTGCCCCCCGCCGCCCCCCAGCAGCCCCAGGAAGAGGGCGGAGAAGGGGAGGAAGGCAGCATGACCGTGGTGGGAGGCGGCGGCGGCGGAGACCCTTTGCTGGAGGAGCCCCAGCATCCTCCGGCGCTGCTCGGGGGGGATCGCTACGACCAGCCCCCGGCCCCGGCAGTGCCCGCCGGGCAGCCCGCGGGAGGAGCGGAGCACGAGTGCTGCGAGCGCGTGGTGATCAACATCTCGGGGCTGCGCTTCGAGACGCAGCTCAAGACCCTGGCTCAGTTCCCCGACACGCTGCTGGGGGACCCGAGGAAGAGGATGCGCTACTTCGACCCCCTCCGCAATGAGTATTTTTTCGACCGGAACCGTCCCAGCTTCGACGCCATCCTCTACTACTACCAGTCGGGCGGGCGCATCCGGCGGCCCGTCAATGTCCCCATCGACATCTTCTCCGAGGAGATCCGCTTCTACCAGCTGGGGGAGGAGGCCATGGAGAAGTTTCGGGAGGATGAGGGTTTCATTCGGGAGGAGCAGCGTCCGCTTCCCGAGAAGGAGTTTCAGCGCCAAGTGTGGCTCCTCTTCGAGTATCCCGAGAGCTCTGGGCCGGCCCGAGGCATTGCCATTGTCTCTGTCCTGGTCATCCTCATCTCTATCGTCATCTTCTGTCTGGAGACTCTGCCTGAGTTCAGGGATGACCATGACTATGAGGGAACCGGGGGGACCTTCGGGACGGGTGGTGGCCCTCTGCCATCTGATGTCTTCACCAACTCCTCGTCCTCGGCCACTTCCATGGTGTCATCCTTCACCGACCCTTTCTTTGTGGTGGAGACTTTGTGCATCATCTGGTTCTCCTTCGAGCTGCTGGTCCGGTTCTTTGCCTGCCCCAGCAAGGCCACCTTCTCCAAGAACATCATGAACATCATCGACATCGTGGCCATCATCCCCTACTTCATCACGCTGGGCACGGAGCTGGCTGAGCGGCAAGGCAACGGCCAGCAAGCCATGTCCTTGGCCATCCTCCGAGTCATCCGCCTCGTCAGGGTCTTCCGCATCTTCAAGCTCTCCCGGCACTCCAAGGGGCTGCAGATCCTGGGGCAAACCCTCAAGGCCAGCATGAGGGAGCTGGGTTTGCTCATCTTCTTCCTCTTCATCGGCGTCATCCTCTTCTCCAGCGCCGTTTACTTCGCGGAGGCCGACGACCCCAGCTCGGGGTTCAGCAGCATCCCCGATGCCTTCTGGTGGGCCGTGGTGACCATGACCACCGTGGGCTACGGGGACATGCACCCCATCACCATCGGGGGCAAGATCGTGGGGTCCCTGTGCGCCATCGCGGGGGTGCTGACCATCGCCCTGCCCGTGCCCGTCATCGTCTCCAATTTCAACTATTTCTACCACCGCGAGACGGAAGGTGAGGAGCAAGCCCAGTACATGCACGTCGGGAGCTGCCAGCACCTCTCGTCCAGCGAGGAGATGAAGAAAGCTCGCAGCAATTCCACCCTCAGCAAGTCCGAGTACATGGTGATCGAGGAGGGGGGGGTCAACCACAGTGCATTCAAACAGGCTGCCTTTAAAGCAGGCAACTGCACAACCACAAACAATCCCAACTGTGTGAACATCAAAAAGATCTTTACGGATGTTTAGAGCGATCCCAAAGCAAACGAACGGCGGCGAAAGCTGAGGATGCGGTGGAACAATACCAACAATAATACCAATAATAATGCAAAGTGACTGTGTGTCGGTGTTGTGTGGAACATGCACCATCGTCGGTCTGTGTGTGCCCTCGTTTTTATACCTTTATTTTTTTAGATCCTTCCTTTCTAAAGATCCAAAAGTAAAAGGATTTAAAATTCTCCGAAGAAGGGGACAGCTAAAGGGTAAAGAGAAGGAAGATGAAGACAAACCACACTCACTGTCGAAACAGGTGTTTTTTAATGCAACGTGTTGCAGGGCTGCTTTGCTTTTTGGGGTTTTGGGGAACCTCTCGCTTTGCTTCCGAATTTCACCCTCTTTCCCTAAGGGCAGCACGCAGCCGATTTCCCTTCCATCACATAAGATCACTTGTTGGATTAACAAACCCGGATTGGGTGGAGGAACGAGGAAAACATGAGGCAGAGTGTACTGGGAGGGGGCTGGGAGGATAGAACCATTTAATTTTGCAGAGAGTCTCTGTTACCACATCGTTAAACGGTGCTTAATATTGAAACATGTGATGTGCCATTACGGGCACATCCCAGATTCCCTTTTTCTCCCCATTAGAGCATTTATGAAATTCTAATCTGGTCAGAGACTGAGTGCAATCAATGCTGATTTTAACGGAAAAAAAAAAAACCAAACCAAATGAAAGCCCTAATTTTCTATTCTGAATTCCCTTCCCCTGTAACCTGGTGGAATTATTTCCTCCAATGTCAAGTTTGTGGCTGTGCAGCAGGGCTGTGAGCGGGAGGAGGGAGAGGAAAGGCAGACTGGAATGGTTTCGGGAGCCGCCGGCGCGGGGAGCGCTGCTGGCACGGAGCTGGATCCGCGATGGGCTCCTCGCCACGCCTGGGAGCCTCCAGCCCACCCAGCCGGAGACAAAGGGATATTTCCTCCTCTTTTTGCAATGCCTCGGGAAGAGATGCAGCCGCTTATCACCAGAAGATTAAAGTGGCGAACACGCCTTCCAGCGGAAGTCACTAATTCCGACCGGAGTGATGCAGTTGCCATGGCGACCATGGTTTCCTGGGAAACCCCCAAAGGTTGTCATGGCATCCCTTCTCCCATCCCCCTTGGTCCTTGCTCTTCCCGCAAGAAACCTTTCCAGATGGTTCCAGCTCCTCCATCCCACAGGACGTCGTGGCTCTGCACCCCGTTCCCATTCCCTGTCCCGCTGCTGTTCCCAACAAAGCATCCATAGGCAATAATCACCCCCAGATCCACTGCTCTCACACCTTGGCAGCGAAATTTGGGGATGGAGGTTCATCCTGCTCCACCGAGAACAACCCCAAACCCAGTGGGAAAAGTCACCGAGCAGCTCAGCCAGGGAACCTCGGCAGCTTTGGGAGCAAGGGAGGCAGTGAAAAACACAGGATTGACAAATAACCAAAAATCCCGCCGGGAAAAATCACTGGCTTTGTCTTCTCGTGTGCTCCAGGGGCCACAGGACATCTGATGGGATCAGGTGAGCCTTGCACGGGGGGAGAGCTCAATGCAGTCATAAAGGAATGTTGGGGGTTTTTTGGGACAAACCCCATGCTTTGCACTGCTTGCTTTATTCTCCAGCTTATCCTGTTGCTCTTGGGTATTTTTGTCCATGTTAGATGAAGTGGGATCACATCCTATAGCGCCTCTGATTTTATCTGCTTTTTAGTGCTGTGACAGGAGGAAAACCCTGCTGCTCCTCTGCAGCTGGATTGCTTCACTTCTGTGCTAAAAAGGTGATTTCAGTGGTTTAGTGCTTCCATCCAGCCCCTGCCATCAACACAGGCTGAAGGCAGCTTGGCCTTGAGAGCTCTGGCTCCAGCTCTGCTCAGTTTTGCTGGATTTTGGGTTAAAAAAAACCAAATTCCTTCAAGGTGGCACATGGAAAAGGGATGTTAAATGCCTACAGCAAAGAGAGATTTGGCCCCAGGCTGTTCAAGTCACACATTTCCCAAGGCTGTGGAGAGGGGAGCTTGTCCTGAGAGATGCCAGCCATGCCAAAATTGGAATTTAGCTGGGATTTTACCCAGACTGAGAAGGGTCTGGATGGCTTGTTGCACTCTCCCTTCACCCCAGCCAATAAACCCAAGAAAACCATCAGAGCCCCTCCTTGGCTGCTGGGCTGTGATGGTTCCATTGGAGCTTGCAGAGTTCCCATCAGCTGAGGGTTTATCAGGTGATCTTTATTAGGGAGATGCTCTGGAACATCAAGGGAAGTTACAAACCTGAGATCCCTCATCCAGGATAACTGGTATTCCTCGTCTGGGATAACTGGGAACACCCCAGTGTGCCTTTTCCTCAGGCTGCCAGCGGGCTGAAATGTCATTTCTGCCTACGAGCTCTCACTTTTTATTGCTACTCTTTCATTGTTATTAAATTTTATTGTTCTTAAAGCTTTCCCACACGCCTGTTCCTAAAAGGAGGGTTTGAGTTTAAGAGCAGTGGAAACATCTCACTCAGGAGAGTTTGCAGATGAGTTCTGAGTCGGTGTGTTCCCCGTGGCAGCTGCACGGGGTACGGAAACCACATGTTCTCCTGGAAATGGCACAGAGCAATTTTCAGTTTCTCTGACATCTAAAATAAGCAGAAACCAGGCAGGTTGTTGGTTTCTTTTCCTGACTCCTCCCTGCCTGGTTTTGTAGGGGCAGAACAGCTTCAAAGGGGTTTTATTGAGTAAAGGATGCTTTAAGGGAGAGGTGACAAGGAAACCAATTCACCCACTGGGGTAAAAGACAGTTTTGAATTATAGAATCCCAGAATGGTTTGGGCTGGAAGGGACATTAAGGATCATCCAGTGACACCCCTGCCATGGCAGGGACACCTCCCACTGTCCCAGGCTGCTCCAAGCCCTGTCCAACCTGGCCTTGGACACTGCCAGGGATCCAGGGGCAGCCACAGCTTCTCTGGGCACCCTGTGCCAGGGCCTGCCCACCCTCACAGGGGAGGATTTCCTCTGTATAGCTGACCTAGGTTTCCCCTTTTTCAGGTTCAAAAAAAAATTTTTTGAACCTGACCAACATGAAATCACTGCTGCTCTGTCTTTTAGGTACACCCCAAAAACTGGAAGGGGTGAACTGGGGATACCCTTAGGAGGTTCTGCCCTGTTTCTCTGCATCCTCCCTCTCTGTTCTCTCATGAGAACCATTCAGTGAGAAAAGCTGAGCCACCTGCTCCAGTGGAAGGTGTCCCATGGCAGGGAGCTGCAACTGGATGATCTTTTGGGTTCTTTCCAATCCAAACCATTCAGTGCCTCTGATAAACACCTCCTGTTCCCTGCTCTGACGGCTCCTCTGGAGCTGCCGCCGCACATGTTGTGCCAGGAATTGCAGAGATCCCTGAAACCCTGAGCTCTCCGCAGCCAGCTGTTATTTAAGTGGCTCTGCCCTGCTGCCCCGCTGGGACAAGGCAGTGCTTCAGCAGCCACCGGGGAGTCACGGAGGAGCCTTGGCCCGTGCTGGGCTCGCCTGTCCCTAATGTGCTTAGAGGGGCAGCATTAGGGGATTAGCATTAGCGGAGCTGCTGTCTGCGAGGCCAGGGCTCACCCAGCCACAGCTTATTGCATTAAATGGAGGAAAGTGCATTACCGCGAGCTGCTGGCTGGCACTTCCCACTGCCCAGAGAGCCAGCACAGGCTCCCTGCAGCGCTTGGTGATCCCAGCCTGGTTCCACTGAAATGTCCCTCCTGTCCCTTGTCCTTCACCCCTGTCACCTGAGAGACACTGAAGGATGGGAGTGAGGGTGCAAGGGGAAGCTCTCACCACAGGGATGCAGCCTGTGGATGCCTTCGGTTTATCAGGGAATCACAGAATGCTTTGGGTTGAAAAGGACCTTAAGAACATCTCCCAACCCCCACATAGGGGCAGCAGGTGCTGCAGAGCCTTGTCCTGGCACTTTGCTCTTTTCACAGCCTCCTATCAGTTTCCCTTCCCCTCTGCCTGTGTTTTAGGATCTGTTCCCCTCTTCCAGCCCTGCATGCCACCTTGGGATGGCACATTGAGGACATTTTGGGGTATTTTGGGTGCTCTGAGGAGCCTCATCCCAACTGGGAATCACTCCTCCAGCAGTGGAAGGGGTTTAATTTACCTCAGGGGTGGTGACTGGGGGTTTCTTAGGTCAGAAGTGAGACTGGCACGAGCAGGAGAGTTCAGCCTTGGGGAAAAAACATCCCTGGCGCTGGGGGATGCAGTGACACCCAACAACCCCAACCCCTGCCCCTGCACTCGGTTCTTTGACACCATCACCTTTTCCTCCTGCTCCTTTGCCCCTTTTATTGTGTGTTTCCAGGCCTGAACTCCTTCAAAAGGTTCTGTTGTTCTGCAGCACAACAGATGCCCTTCGGGTGCTTGGGGTGGCCGCAGTATCCATCCCACCCCACGTGTGGACACAGACAAGGGCTGCAGATATCTCTTTCCTCCAGGAGGGTTAAATTTCTTCCCGGGCTATTGTTCCCGCTCCATCCCTTGACAAAAGAAGCCGGTTTTGTTTTTAATCCCCAGTTTACGGGCAATTGAGCAGCGGCAAAGGGCAGACAAGTGCTTTCCCCGGCAGAGTGGAAGGAGCCAGCCGGGGCCATTGCTCCAAAGGGGTCTGTCCTACGGGGAAATGGTCTTTGGCGGTGCTCGGTGTGTACGGGGAGCGTTGTGCGTAAAATCTGTTTAATTGTGTAGTTTGGAGCCCTCTCCTGCCAAGCTTTTAAAATATGCATGTCTCGGTGAGAGCACTCGGAGGCTCCACCGCCGCCGGATGGAAGCAGAGCTTGATTTTCCCTGTTTTTCAATGCTTTAACAAACGATCTCCGGGTAGGCTGCAAACCTTGGTGTGCAAGCAAACAGGATCTCAAGGTGATTTATTTTGCCCTTCAGTCGCAGTTCTGTGTGTGCCTGGAAGGAGAGCTCAGTGCCCTGGCATCCTCCTGCAAGGGCAGCTGTATGGGAGCAGGGAAACAGGGAATTTCTGGATTTTATATGATCATTGTTGTAGATGATCTTTGAGGTCCCTTCCAACCCGAAGCATTTGATGATTCGATGGTTGCAGGGCGCTGTGGGCAGGGCAAATCCTAGGAATTGTCTCACTTAAGGAGTCGGTGCTGCTTCCCTGCACCCTCCCTGCTGTGGATCCCCCCACGGCAGGAATGGGGTGCTTGGCTTGACTTTGTACCCCCAAAGGATGGGACATTGCTGCCTTTTCCCGTTTCCCTGGCTGCTGTTTGCTGGCAGATCCCGATGGTTTTGGGGTGACACCAGCCCTGTCCCCGTGCCAGAGGTGGGAGTTGGGCACTGAGCAGGGCGGGATGGAGCCACGTGCTTCCTGTCCTTGGAAACACTCCCGGGGCTGTGGCCATCTTTAAGGACATTTTGGGGTATTTCGGGTGCCCCGAGGTGCCTCATCCCAGCTGGGGAGCACTCCTCCAGCAGTGGAAAGGGTTTAATTTATTCCAGGGGCTGGTGATTGGGGGTTTCTTAGGTCAGAAGTGAGACTGGCACCAGGTTGAGGGTGCAGCCTTGGGGAAGAGCCACCCCAGCAGGGACACATCTGCTACCAGGGCATCCCTGCAGAGCAGCCCCAGCCCCTCCTGGATCTTTGGTGGTTTGGCTCCCACCAAAATCCACTCAACTCGGCTGTGGTTGGGCCTGGAATACAATGGAGACCTTTAACTCCATACTTGGCTCCCCAAACAGGACAGTGAGGGGCAGTGTCCCTGTCCCAGGGATGTTTATCCCACCTGATGGCTGCACTTTGGCTGCTCCATGCTGGGAAGGCATCAGGGCTCCTGCACTTGTCACTCGGTGAATCCCAGTTTGTGCTGCTGACAACCACCCTGTGTGTGGAACAGGGATATATCACCCAGTGAATCCCAGTTTTTAATGCTGAGAACCATCCAATGCTGGAATATATCACCCAGTGAATCCCAATTTTTAATGCAGACAGCCGTCCTGTCTGTGGAACAGGGATGTCTGCAGGGTCCCACTCCACCCTCACAGCTGAAGCCCTTTTATCCCCATTTCTGGCAAAACTCAGCCCCAAACACAAACCCCATAAGCCCCTCTGTGCTTTTCCTCCCACGATTCAGGTGCTGCTCTGACACCCTCAGCCTCCAGGGTCAGTCTGTGTCTCATCACCACTCAGAGCCTGAATTTTCAGCGCTGAGGCTGCTCAGCAGCAGGGCAGGGAAACCTCCCTGCATGAAGCTCCCCGCAGGGCACCTCACTTTCCTCCTCCTTATCAACCAAGACATGCTCAAGTGAATTAGAACATGTCTCCCATCTCCTTCAGCTTCTTGCTGGAGTCAGGAGGAGCTGCAATGCTCCCTGACCGCTGCTTTTCCCTGCCCAGAGTGTTGGAAAATATACCAGTTAAAAATTCTGTATAACTTTAGTCAAAGGGTTCTGTTTGTCTTTACCCTGGGAAAAGGAATTTTAGGTTTTTTCCAGGGCATTGTTCTACCAGGTGAGGTCT
Source organism: Entomyzon cyanotis (assembly GCA_024500445.1). Classification (NCBI taxonomy): domain Eukaryota; kingdom Metazoa; phylum Chordata; class Aves; order Passeriformes; family Meliphagidae; genus Entomyzon; species Entomyzon cyanotis. The sequence continues at coordinate 2,017,644 of JAKEPQ010000908.1, read as the reverse complement.
GATGGACTCAGCATATCAACAGACTGGAGGAACCCAAAGCTAAAGAGCTCTCAGCAGAGCATCAGCAGACAGCAGTGACTATCTACAAACAGCTACCCAGACCACCTCCAGCAGGGGTGAAGACATCTGGGCAGGAAAGGACTGATAGGAAAATTGGAGAATGAAAAATCTAGTTAACATCAGAGGTGAGGAGATTCAGATCCAATGGGAAACTGAATACTGGGGGGTTTGCTCAACTTTGGACCAATGAACACTGACCCAATACTTTTCTAGGTATTTTTACTGTATAAAATATCTGAAAAATCGGGTAAAATCCATGTGTCATGGAATGATTCTCCCTGCACACCCGGGCTGTGTGTGGATGAGATGATTTCTGTGGTACATCCTGGCCAGAACAACATCCTGGCCAGATAATAAAGTAACGCCTTGACTCTCTAACATTAAAATGTTGTTGGAGGGTTTTGTTGTTCCCGCAGTTTGGGTGACAAGAGCCCTGGTGGCTCTGCACACTCATAGTGAAACCCCCAGCTCAGCCGTGCCAACGGCAGCAGGCGCTGCTGGGTTTGTTTGGAAATGATTCATTTCCTTGAGACTCTAGTTCCGATGCTTTTCTGAGCTCGTTGGAGCTCCGTTGCTTTGCTCCGGTGGTTGCTCTTTGTTTTTAGCATCTCTGAACTCCCTGGCTGGGGTTGGATGTGGTTTGGGAGGGAAGAGGAGCTGGTGGTCATCTCTGCTCGCCCCAGCAAGGCTGCAAAGTGCAGTCAGGTTTATTTTGAGGCTGACCAGCACCAGCCGCTTTGCTTTGCTTCCTCCAAAGCCCCACCATGGATCAATAAGGAAAATCTGTTGGGGTTTCATTATGGTTTGCTCAGTGGTGGAAGTGTCACTGAAACTGCGGGAAGAAAAAAACCCTCCAACAACATTTTTAGTGTTAGAGAGTTGAGGTGTTACTTTATTATCTGGCCAGGATGTTGTTCTGGCCAGGATGTGCCACAGAAATCATCTCATTCACACATAGCCCGGCTGTGCAGAGAGAATCATTCGATGACCCATGGCTTTTACAAGATTTGTCAGATATTAAACTGGTATGTTTTCCAACAGAAGCACCGAAGGCTCAGCTGTGGCAGCAGGATCAGGGCTGCTGCAGCAGGGTTTGTGCTCAGGGTGTTGCTCCACGGCAAGCCAGAGGTTGGGATGGAGGATGGATGGGATTAACACACACTTTGTAAAGTCATTTCTGCGTTTGCAGAGAGCTGAGTTTGCTCTTGGACTTGGTGCAGGGAAGGAGCAGAGCGGGATGGGTGATGCTGTGTCCTTCAGGGGGATTTGGCAACCCGTGGAAATGTGTCCCTGCTCCCAGACCTGGAGGCTGGGAGCCCTGTGGGCTTTGCTCCCTGGTTTTGGGCAGGTTGGCACCTCCGTGCCTCAGTTTCCCCATCTGTAAATGACACAGAGCAGCTTCAGGAAGTGTTTGAAATGAAACTCCTGTGGAAGGAAGAGGCAGTTTTGAAACACAGGGAAAGAAGTAAGGAGTCCTCCAAAGGTTTTATGGGATTCAGCTTCCTTGAGGCTGGAAAAGCCTGTGGACCTTGCCCTGGGAACTCCAATAATCTCAATTATTTCCCCTGGCTGGAGAGAATCCCAAGGTTTCAAGGTGGGTGCAGGTGCCTGAATGATATCCCACACTTTAAATCCCTTGGAATTAAGGTGGGAAATCTTCTTTCTGCAGCCTCAGAAACAAGCCTGGGCTGTTCTCTCCCAGGGCTGGAAGTTTCCAGGGATGTTTCTCCCACCCTGATTGGAAAATGCTCTGAGAAAGTACAGTGAGCCTGAGGAGGAGCGAGTGGGAAGCGACCTGGGTCCAGCTGGCTTTCTCACTTGGGGCATCTCCCGGGAATTTGGCTTTATTCCTCCATTTTCTTAACCAAACAGCCATGCATTTCCCCTGGAGGAGAGCTTTACCCGAGCACCTTTATCAGCCAAGCGTGGCACTCAGTCAGAGATACCAGTGACTTTGATAAGATCTCTTTTCCCTAACCCTGCGTTGATTTGCACCAATTAAATCTCCCTCTTCAATTCTGCATTAAGACTCTCAGCCATTCCAGCATGTTATTTGGGATCAGTGACAGATGGCTAGACCCATCATTTTTGCAGGTCTCTTTGTTTATCCCTTAAAAAACTAAATAATTTGTTTTAGCCCCAAACAGGAGCTGTTTTCCAGTCCTCTGGAAGGACTCAGGAGGTGCTCAGGACTTGCACTCCCAGGAGCTGCTTCACCAAATCTGAGAGCTCAGATAGAAGTTATTTGGCTCAGCTAATTTAAAAACATCTAATTTTTGTGGCTGCTGTTTTATATCCTCTATTTCTCTTGGGATAGAGAGGATTTCCTCACCCCTGTATGATGGAAAGACATCTGGATCCTTTCAGGAGCTGGAGCAGTGATAGCTCCTGGTTGCTCCTGACTTTTCACTCCCACTGCTGTTCCTACTGGATTCAGAAAAATAACACCATTGTTAGGCTGAGAATTTGGCGTTTCTTTCTTCACGGGCAAGGACCCAGTTTGGAAAGGCTCCAGGCTACCCCAAAGCACTGGATTATTTACCTGGTGGGAATTACAATTGTTATTTACCACTTCATCTGCAGAGTCCCAACCCCACCGTCCCCTTCCTGCCCAAACCAGTGGCGTTTCCTGGGCTGCAGGTGCTGTTTGGGTGCCATTCGTGTGATTATTTATTTACTGAGTGTGTAACACTCCCGTGATCCTCGAGGATCCTGGCAGTTTGGAGCTCTTCCAGGCTGGCAGGTGGGAGAGGTTTAATCCCCCAGCAAGCCCAGTCCAATAAAGAAGAAAACCCCATTTGGTTTAAGGCTGGGAATTGTCCTGCTGGCACCTCAGGACAAGCTGGTCTGAGATCCTTGCTTGGAGCACTGAGCCCCTTGGGAAGCTCCTTTCCCCAGTGCTGCACTGCCTTGCAAGGGGATCTTCGCTCCTGGCAGGAATTCCCAGCTCTTTCCCATCTCTGCTGTATTTTAGCATCCCTGTAGCATCATTCCTACACCCCTGTGTCCTCATTATCCCTGCAGGTGCATCCTCAGCATCCCCATAACACCATCATCCCTGCATCCTCAGCATCCCTGCATCTTGATCATTCCTGCAACTTCATCATCCCTGCATCCTCATCACTGCAACTTCATCCCTGCATCCTCATCATTCCTGCAATTCAGTTCTGCAATTTCATTATAGCTGCAACATAATCATCTGTGCATCCTCACCATCCTTGCAATGTTATCCCTGCAACTTCATAGTAGCTGCATCTTCATCATCCCTGCCACTTCATCCCTGAATTCTCATTATCCCTGCATCCCCATCCCTGCAACATCACCATCCCTACATCCTCATCATCACTGCAACATTATCCCTGCAACTTCATAGTGGCTGCATCTTCACCATCCCTGCAACTTCATCATCCCTGCAACACCATGCCTGCATCCTCATCATCCCTGCAACTTCATCTGCAATTTCATCATAGCTGCAACATGATTCTCCCTGCATCCTTATCATTCCTGCATCATCATCATCATCCCTGTAACATCACCCCTTCATCCCTATTATCCCTGCAACATCATCACCACTGCATCCCCGTTATTCCTGCAATATCATCTTCCCTGCATCCTCATCGTCGCTGCATCCTCATTATCCCTGCAACTTCATTCCCACATCCTCATTAATGCTGCAACTTCATCCCTGCAACCTCTCCATCCCTGCAGCCTCTCCATCCCTGCAGCCTCTCCATCCCTGCATCCTCATCCCTGCAGCATCCAGCGAGAGGATCTCTCCCTCCTCAGTGCACGGATCCCACCTGGGATATCTCCATCTTTTGGGGCAAACAGGCTGATTTTTGGGGCTGAGCTGGGAGCAGGCAGGTCCTGCAGCCTTAGGCCAGGCTCTGAGCTGTGGCTGCAGCTCCTCCCAACCTTTCCTCATCCCCAGCTGCTGATGGAGCACCCAGCTCACACAGCCTGATTGGGGAGCTGGGATGCTCTGATTGCCATGGTGGGAACTAAAGGCAGAACATGGATTTTTCAGAAGATGAGAGGGATAGAAAGAGTTGCATGAAATTTCTAGAAATTTCAGTGCCTTAGAGCAGAGCTTCTCCCTGTATTAAAATAGGAGTCAGGCTGAGCTCCTGGGGTGTGGAGTTATGGCTGCAATTCCCAGCTGAATTCCTGTGCTCCTCACTCCAGCACTGCAGAGATTGGGGGATTTTTGGGGCTCTTTGCTGGACATCCTCATTCCCACATCAAAATGAGATTTTGGGAGGAGCTCTGTGGGAAAGACTCCACAGTCCAAGCTCTGGGAGTGGAGTGGGATCAGCCCTGGTTCTTCCCATCCCCTGGAATGGATTTATAAAATCAACCAGTTGCTCAGTATCTCGTGAATTACATCAGGTCAGAACAAACCCAGCTTGATTAAGATAAAAACATGAGGAAAACCCACTTGGCGCTAATTATTCTGGGTTTGGAGCTTGCCGTTAATGTGAGATAACAGTTAATAACCAGAATATATTTAATGAATCTTTTTCCTATCTTTAGCTCACGTTAGACTGTGTGGCATTTAGTCCATTAAAGAATTTTAATTAGCAAATTTTCACTTTTCATTTGTGGGAAATGGAGATGGGAATTTGTCAGGGAGGACAGCGTGCAACATCTCTTCCATTTTACTTGGAAAAAAAGAGAATTTTTTCTTGTTTTCCAAAGAAGGCTGTGCATAAAAGTGCTTCTTTGCTCTGCCCAACAGATCACAGAGGAAGTTTCAAAATGAAAACCTTCGGGACTGTGTTGAGAAATAAAACATCTCCAAGGAAAGGACAAAAATCCCAAACATCCTGGATGTGGTGATGGATGCTGCTGTGGACCTGACTGACAGAGGACCTGTCCTCCCCAGTGAAACCCAGCTCATATTTCATACATAGACTTATATATGGAATATTCCCCACTTTATCTGTGTTTTCTAACAAGTGCATTATGTAGAAGGGAATGTCTTTGGAGCCAGAATATCTTCAATTTGTGCAATATAACGAGACTGAGCAAAGCCAGGGAAAAGGAGGAGGAGAGGTGGAAATCATTTGGACATTATTTCAGTCTTTTTTTATTATTATTTAAAAACACAAAAATCTCTTGAAAGATGAAGCAGCCAGAAAGGAAATGTTAAGCAGAGCTGCTAAAACTCAGTCCAAGAGTTTTGCTCGGGGTGGGAGGGAGTGGGGGGAATTTTGGGTGCTGTGGCTGTTCCCTGGCGAAGGCCACGGGCTGTTCTCAGCTCTTTGGGAATCATTTCTGTTCCATTTTTCTCACTTTCCTGGAAATGCCCTTTATAAGTAGCTCTGTGCTGTACCAAAGGCTGTGATTTACTGCAAGTCCTTATTAAGGAAGTGACATCTCTGCTGGTGCTGGGGAAAAGGATGTCGAGCAGTTGTGCCTTGCTATCAGGATCACTCCAAGAAAACCTGAGGAAAAATTGAATTTCTGGGGTGGAAAAGGTCTAAAAACCCAATTCTTGGCTGACCATTCTCCTGCTTCATTTCATGAGAGCCTCTGTGCCCTTGTCTGGATCCACAGTGCTCTAGCCTTGTGGGAATATTATGGTATTGCCTTGCTAATTCTATAATAATCGGGAATTCCATCCCTCCTTTGCCAGTTGCTGTTTCATTTTGCACACTGAGGATTTCAGTGGCAGGTTTAGAGCTGTGGGCTGAGCTGGGAAGCTCTTAAACCTGAGCTTTCCATAACCTCACTGCATTTCCTGGGACTGCATGGATCAAAATTATCCTGGTGCAAAGGGATAAATGGTGTGCAAAGGGATAAATGGTGTGCAAAGGGATAAATGCAAGTGGCAAAGGGATAATTTGAAATGGCAAAGGGGTTGATGGTCTCTCCTGCCTCTTGCTCCTCCTTTTCCCCCTCTCCAGCCTCATCCACCTCCTCACGCTGCCTCCATCCCAGGCTGGAGATTGAAACCCTCCCAGCACAGCCTCTGTTGGAGGAGCAGAGCAAAACTCAGAGCAGTGTTGGATTTAAGGGTGAAAATGATGTTGGAGGGACTCAGATGAGCGCAGGAATCTCTGCATCTGCATTGCAATAATTCCCTGGGAATGGTTTGGGAATGTTCATTTGGACTGGACAGAGCTGAGTGAACTGGAGCATCCTCTGGCTGCTCAGGGGGAGGTAACAGGAACCAAAATCGTTGTGTGTGAAACAGATCCTTGGGTTGATGCTGCTGATTGTCTTTTGTGTCCAAAGCCAAGCCTTGAGGTCCCCAGCAGGCACTGGGAGGTGGAGCAAGGACCACTTTCCCAGAAGGAAGCACCAAAACCTGCATCTTTCCCTGGTGGAGCTGTTTACCTGCATTTCCCACAGAACATCCCCAGGAGACACACGTGGGATGTTTCGAGGCACAAGCCCAGTGGGGATGCACTGAAAACCAACCTCTGCGTGGGAGGAAGGCTTGGAAATGGGAAAACTCGGGAATATTCAAGGCAAAGCAGCCAACTGTCTGCACTGCATTTCTGCCTTGCAGAAGAGTTTAGCAGATGAACAAGAACCCCGTGCACAAACTTCAGCTGAAATTCGGATTGAGAAATTCCCATAATGCTGGGAAACAATGAGATTCTTACAAATTCGGATTGAGAAATTCCCTTAATGTTGGGAAACAATGAGGTTCTTGTGAGGAACGCGTCGGCTCTGGTGAGGTCGCGTTTATTCTGTTTGTTTTTGAAACAAGGATAATTTCTTGGCTGGAATTCCTCCTCCTGCCGTGGCAGGTGCACCGTTGGTTGGTGGAGACTTTGTTCCTGGGAGAAGAGCAGGGGAGGCCCAAATACAGAGCTCTCTGGGGCTCTGCACAGGTGCAGGTTGGGCTGAGATGGCGAGAAAAGAAGCAAAAGTGTTAAACCAGCAGTTTTAGTCAATTTAATCAGTTGGAGAACGAAGAGCAAGTATGGATCTGGCTCTCGGTGGGACATTGCTCCTCTTGCATTAATTCCCAGCATGGCAGGAGTCCTGTGGTCACTGGAGCTGGGGGTGAAAGGAGGAGAAAGGGCTGCTGGCTCCTGGATTTATCCTGGATTTATCCCGGATTTATCCTGGATTTATCCCGGCTTTAGCTGCTCGAGGTGCGGAGGGAGATTGGGACTGGGGACCAGGATTGCTGGAGGAGCCCATGGAGCATTTCCTGAGCCCGCGGAGACGAGCAGGGGCTGCCAGGGCTCGGCAGGGATGTTCGGGAAGCGCGGAGGTGAAACAACCCGCCGTGTGAGATCGATGCGGTGCGAGAGCCGCCTGCACCAATTAGCGCTAATTAGAGCGGTGGCTCTCATTAACTCGGCTCGGCCGTGCCCTGCCTGGAGGCCATCCCGTGCTCCATGGGCTCTTCCAGGAGCAGGATTGCTCTGGGGGAATGGCAGCGTTGTTGCTCCTGGCACTGCCGAACCCCTGCGGGCATCCCTGCCCTGTCCCTGCGGAGAGGAGCTCTGTCCCCCTGCCCGCCTCACCCCACCCTGAAATTAATCGGTACTCAAACCATCAAATCACAGAGCCCTCCGAGGAGCCCTGCAAACAGCCCAGGAGCAGTGCCGCTGTTCGGGGTGAGGGCTGAGCTGCTTCCATCCCTGGGAACTCCCAAAACTCTCCCACTGCCGTGGAGGAGCTGCTGCCAGGCTGGGCGAGATGGAGCCGGGCTTTTTTGGGACATCTCACCTCCCAAACCCCTGAGGAGCTGCAAAACACATTTGTCTGCAGCCTCCCTGCAGCGTGACAGGTTCGCGGTGTGCTGAGCCTGCCGAGGAGGCTGAGCAGAGCTTCAGCAGCTCTGAAATGTGAGATATTGACCCCAAACCCACTCCTGCACCCAGCTGGTGGGTTTGGGCTGCAAACAGCAAAGCCCCCCATGAAAGATGGGTGTCCCAGGCTGCCCACACAGGACATTAACTGCACATCCACAGGAGGAGAATTGGTTTGTTTGGATTGCCGCACAGACCTGGATCTTGGGAAGCCCTGGTCCCAAAGGTGTTATATTTAGTTTCTTTTGGAACATGATCAAGTAGCCCTTAAAATGGGGGATAGAATGTATCAGTACTAAAGTTTTTTTTTATTTTTCACCGGTGTTACAGAGAGCTTTTTTATGGTGTGTGTGCGTAACATAATTATACCTCGTCCGTTTTCAGTAGCCACTTGTTACAGCGTCTCTCTGTTAGGGCTCAAAACTGTATTTTGATTATTAAAGTGGTGGGAAAAACCAGATCCCTTCACCCAGCTGGGTCAGAGGGTCCCAACCACCCCCTGGACACCTCCCACCGATGACAATCTGCCAAACGCCACCTCTCCTCGGTGTTGTGCATTCCGGCCTCGGCGCTGTCACTCTGCTCTCGTGCTTGGCCGCTGAGCCAGCTGGTCGTTAATGTGCTTTTCCACAATAATTGAGAGTTTGATAGTCTGTAACTGTCGGTCCAGTGTATCCATGTGTGTTGCCAGCACTCTGGGTGTCGCAGATAACCATCATCCCGCGTGCTAACGGAGCGCAGCGCCGCGTTTGGCGAGGGAAGACAAATTAAAAATGTATCCAGCCGATTAAAAAAACAAAAAAAAAAAAAAAAAAGGCAGCGATTTAATGATGGCTGACATCAAGAGAAGATCCAAAAAATAGCGTGCTTTGATTCCCATAATCATCCCAAGGCAGGCTGCTCATCTTTATTCATAGCCCTTCAAAGCCGTGCTCCGAGACGCCGAGCAGCTCCGAGCTGTCGCGCTCAGACGGAGCTCTTGAGACGCTGAACACGTCGGCATCTCTGCTCCGTGCCCAGCCCAGAGCCGTGCACCAACCCTTCCTTCCCTTTTAATTTTAGGGTGCAGTTAAAGCGATGAGGGCTCTGCTGCTGGCAGGGAAAGCGGCTCTGGGGCGCTGGGCTGGGAGGGTCACGGAAAGCCGCTCCTGTCAGTGACGTGCTTTTTAAGCTGTTTTAAGAAGGCAGCAGAATTAGAAAGGGAGAGATGTCCAAAAGTGTTGCAGGGCACTAAGGAAGGCTCAGGGGACATGGCACAGGGATGGGGCTTAGCAGAGAGGCAGGGAGGGAATACCGGGAGATTGGATTTGGGGGAAAAGTCAGGATGGGCAGACCCTGGCACAGGGTGCCCAGAGAAGCTGTGGCTGCCCCTGGATCCCTGGCAGTGTCCAAGGCCAGGCTGGACAGAGCTTGGGGCACCCTGGGACAGTGGAAGGTGTCCCTGTCATGGCAGAGGATGGAACAAGATGAATTTTAAAGTCCCTTCCAACCCAAAGCATCCCAGGATTCCATCAATCTGTGATTCCTGCAGTCCCATCCCTGCCTCCAGCCTCTTTCCAGAGGCAAACCCCTGCAGGACTGACATCTCAGAAAGCAGCCTCGAGCAGCCTGGAGGCTTCATTACCTCCCACGCTCGGGTGTTTCCTGAGCCAGGTGTTCAAATGCTGCTATTGCTGCTGAATCCTGTTAAAATTAAGGAATTTCTGAGACAGAGCTTTTCTTCCCTGAGTGCTTCCCGCTCTCCTGCATGGCACAAACCCTGCTGGATGTTTCTCCCTCAACCTGAGATTAAAGCCAAGTAACAAGTGAATTAAATTATACATTCTAATCCCCAGATTTTCCACCAGCCAGGTAAATTATATTTCTTTTCCCCATTTTTCCTGCTTTCTCCAAGGTGATGTCATCAGTGCACCTTTCAAGGGGATGGTCTGAGATGGTTCTGGCTGGTGTTGTCCTCAACAATCTCTGACCTCTGCAAGGCCAGGCAGTGCTGCTGGGTTTTAAATGCATCATTCCTGTTCCAGAGGATGATTTCAGAGCAGGACAATTTGCCTGGCAACACACAAGTCATGGATAGAGCTGGAATTGTGAATCAAAAGGTATCAAGGGGAAATGTAGCTAGAAAGTGCCTGAAATAGTGGAGTTTTAATGCAAAACTGTGTTGGCTGCCACGTCCCATGTGCTGCCATTGGAATTAGACTTGGTTATCCCAGTTTCTCAGGTCCTGCAGGAAAATCCCCCTGGCTGCTGGAGGTCAGGGTGAATGGCTGAATTTGGCACCTTTCAAGGAGAACAGGCTCTAAATTCATCACCTGAGACCCCAAAATGTGGCAAAAAGGAGACCTTGCATCAGACCTCCAGCAGAGGAGCAGCTCATGTTTCTTAATTTCCAATCCTTTACTATGCAACAGGTTTTCATGGAATCTTCCCAAGATGGAGACGGCTGGATATAATTTTGACTTTGCTTTCCTTCCTTCACACGTGCAAGTGGGTAATGCAGAAATGTTTCCATGTCTGTCTCACCTCACATGCACTGGGTGTACAGTGAAATACTGGGAAATTCCATGTATCCAACTGGAAATGCGAATTCATCTCCAAATCCTGACTGATCAGGTGCCACAGGAGCGATGAGGTTTTGGACTGGAGATGTCAAACGCAGTCTTGTTACTCTGAGTTCATTTTCAACTCTGGTTTTGCCAGTGAGCTGTGTTGCAACTGTTTAAAACTTGGGTTTTTTTGATAGCAGTCTGATGCTAAAACCTTGCCCTGGTGACTCCACCGTGGTGTTCAGTTCCCGGTGAAAAAAGTGATTTTTTTTTTTTGGTTGCGTGATTTTTTTACCTGATGTTGAATTTATTTTTTTAATGTTCATTTTTTTTTTCTCATTAGAACTCGAAACTGTTCTTTCATATGCAAAGTTCAATAAAACGGCTGAACCACAGCGTGTGGCGTTGGACACTGAAGTGGGTGAAGGGGAGGTGTTGGTGTGGAAAGGGTGGTGGGAGGTTTGAGGTGTGTCCTCTAATGGGAACTCATTTTTCGGGATGAAATAACCTGAAATTTTCATGATATTTTCATGAAAAATTCATTTTCAGGATGAAATAATCTGAAATTTAATGCCATTCACAGGAGTCAAATTTACCCCACTAGAGAAATAAAACCCTGGGGTAAAATCAGTTTCCAGCATCCCTGCACTGAGGGAGATCCAGGCAAACCCTTAAAAATTCGATGATGTGGCACAGGAAGGGGTGGCACTGATGGAGCTTTGGCACACGAATGGAGATGGAGGAGCTGCTCCCACCCCAGCTGGAAATCCTGCAAAATGACCTCTGGATCTCGTTAAAAAAAACCTCTTTCTTGGCTTCAAACCACATCTGTGAGCTTCACCCAAAAGTGAATGTGGACAAAGAGTGTCAAAGTTTTGGTTTAGGTTTTGGTTGCCTTAAAAATATTGATATTTCTCTTGCCCAGAGAAGCTGTGGTTGCCCCATCCCTGGAGGTGTCCAAGGCCAGGTTAGAGAAACCTGAGCTAGTGGGAAGTGTCCCTGCCCAGGGCAGAGGGTGAAACAAGAGGAGCTTTAAGGTTCCTTCCCACCCAAACCATTCCAGGATTCCATGGCTCGATGGTTCCATGATGAAACGCCTGGGGCTGTGCTGTGTCCTGAGGCCAGAGCTGCCAGGCTAAAACAAATCCCAGGGATTTTACTGCAGTGTGACTGAGCCAGGAGCACAGCCTGTTATCCCGCATGGCTTGGCTGTGGGGACACGCTGTGACTGCAGGGTGGCTGCTGCTGCTCCATCCCCAGAGGTGACAAAGGACAGGGTGAATTCCCCAGCGCTGGCTGCTCAGAGCCCCTCTGGAGCTGCTGGGGTTTGTCACAGAGAAATTCAGCTTCAGTAGGGCTCTGGAGGGACCTGGCTGTGCGTGGGGTGCTTTCTGCTGCCTCGTGGCTCCTGCTTTGCTCTATCCAAGGGTGAATCCCCCGGGATGGTGGCTGTTTCAGCTCCAGCAGTGCCTCCTTGCACAGCAACAGAGCTGAGCTGTAAATCCTCCCCTTGCTGCCTCCAAATTTCCTGCTGGGGAATTTCCCTGGGCGCCATTCCCTCCCTGCATTGTGAAGAAATATCAATCCATCACTCCCTGCTCATCCCTCAGCACCATGCAGGATTTTAATGACCTGTGTCCTGTCCCTCTTTCCAAGCCAGGGCATCCAGATCTGCCAGCCGTGACTTTTCCAGCATGCTGTGGAGAGGCTCTCCCAGCTCCTACAGGTATTTCACACTTCCCTGCTCCTCAAGCCATGCCTTGCTAAGGAGCCCTGGTCTTGGATACTTCATTTCCTGCCTTTTGAGTGGATGGGGATCCAAAGGATCTTCCTTTTATTCCAGCCAGGCCTGGCACCCTTCTACAAGGGGTGTTGTCCATCCCTCTGCTCTCATATTTATCCATGGGAATGCTAAGCTTGTAATTTCCCCCATGGAATTCTCCTTTACTTAGCAGCACCTCATCCAGGCCATTTGTTATTGTTCAATTTTTTCATGGATTCTTGATGTTGTTCTCCCACTGTTGCACTTCCAGCCCCTCACTTCACCCTGCTGGTTCACAGGCAGCCCTGACCCCGAGGATCTGGGTGGTGTTTCTGCCCTGTTGGCATTTGGGAAGGGTGGAAGAGGCTTTACCTCCTGCTCTGCCAGCTGTTGGAGTCACCTCTTGGTTTATCCTGATGGCAGGAAGGGAAATATTCCTCTGGCTCCCCAGGGCTGTGGGATCACAGAGGATTCTGCAGGGACGGGCATTCCAGAATTCTTTGGAATGAGTCAAGGGATTTTGGATGCTCCCAGGACCTTCCTGCAAACACAAACACTTCCTTTATCCCCAAAATCCCACAGCCCCAGGGAGTTTGAGCACAAATCAAGGGAACCCTCAGGATCTGGACCATGGATCTGAGCTGCTCCTGCCCTGGACAAATGCTGGACAAATCCTGAGCTGCTCCTGCTCCTCAGCTCATGGATCTGAGCTGCTCCTGCCCTGGACAAATCACCTGTGAGGTGAATCCATGGCTCTCAGGGGTGCCTGGTGGGAGCTGCTTGTCTGGGAAAACGTGAGCTGCAAGCAGAGTGTGGGGAGGGGGAGAAGGGGAAGCCGTGGCTAAAAATAGCTATTTTTGAAAGAAAGGGATGAAAACCTCTTTGAAGGAATGAGGGGAGAGGGGGAGTGTTTCCATGGAAACGGGGAAGTCTGTCTCTTCCCAAAAGAGGGGGTGGGAGATGGAGAAATAGTAAATACAGCCGAGGAATGACAGGGAAGGGGGTGCTGCCTGTCAGTGGCATTCCCCACGGATCCAAGTGACATCCCCATGGATCCCAGTGGCATTCCGTGGATCCTGGGCAGGGGCTCTGGGGTTTGGGTCCTGTGGGAGCAGATGGGGCCCTGGCACTGCCTGCCCACACAGCCCTGGCTCTGTCACTTTGCATTGTCCCCGTGCCACCTGCAGCCTGGATCTGTCACCTGCCCAGGGCACCAGAGAGAGCAGTGACCCAGAGCTGCTGGGGACACATTGCCAGCTCAGTGTCACCAGCATGGGACATCTCCAGGTGCCCCCAGCAGCTCAGCAGGGGCAAAAAATAATGAGTGTCCTCCAAATGCTTTGAAAATGTCCATAAAATCTTGGAGTTTTTCTTCCAGGAATTTTCCACCATGGCACGGGCATTCCCAGGGGAGGCTGCAGGGAAGGGAACTCTGCTGGGCTTGGCTGCAGGGTGAGGGCAGCTGGGGGCTTCTGGAGAGATTTGGGGGGCAGGTGGACTGGGCTGGCCTGGCCTGGAATTTGGCACAGCTCCCAAACTGGCACCATCCACAGTTTGGCTGGGTGTGGCTCCCAGTTTGGCACAGCTCATGGTTTGGCACAGCTCATGGTTTGGCACAGCTCACAGTCTGGCACAGCCCGGTTTGGCATGACCCAGGATTTTAACTAAAAGGAGTCAATTTAGATCTGATACAGGGAAGGAATTCCTGGCTGTGAGGGTGGGCAGGCCCTGGCACAGGGTGCCCAGAGAAGCTGTGGCTGCCCCTGGATCCCTGGAAGTGTCCAAGGCCAGGTTGGACAGGGCTGGGAGCAACCTGGGATACTGGAAGGTGTCCCTGTCATGGCAGGGGTGGCACTGGATGAATTTTAAGCTCCCTCCCAACCCAAACCATTCTGGGATTCCATGATTGGCACAGATCCCTGTGTGGCACAGCCATGGGGCTGGCATGTCCTGCACCAGCCCAGGATTTGGGCCAGCTCTGTGGCCATCCCACTCAGGGCCATCCCATGCCACCATGCCCTCGGTGCCACCATGGCCAGGCTGTGGGGAAAGCACTCCCAGCCTGAGCTTTCAGCTTCTCCTCCCTGCAGCAGCTCTACGTGGGAGGAAGAGAAGAGGGAAATCATCCTCTCAAACCGCTTTTCCTCCCGGCTTGTTTGCAGTCCTGCAGCTGCTGGGGAGGGCTGGCAGTCTGGGGTGATGGGAACATCTCACCCCACTCTGCAGCTCAGACCTGACCTGCAGCAGCTCTTGGCCTCCACCCAGCAGCACCAGGCTGAGCCCCACGGGCTCTAAAAACAGCTTCTGCAGGGCTGGGCTGCTCGTCCCATCTGTGCCGTGAGGGAGAAGTTTCCAGCCTGGCCATCACCTGCACGGGGAGCCAGTCCCAGGGCTGATGGCTGGAAGGAGTTGTGTCCCACCAGGGCAGTGCAGAGGGACCCCGAGGTCACCCACAGCTCCCCCCAGGCACAGGGAATCTGTCTGTGGACAGTGGGCATCTCCAGCCAAGGTACTTCCAGCAGAGTCATCTCCCCTGCAGGTTTCTCCTATCTCCTCTTTGCCTTATCTTCCCTAATCTCAACAACCAGAAGGTTTCAGCTTTTGGCTCTATCTCCCTATTTTGGTTGAGCAACAAGATTTTATTTCAGTGAGCAGTGCCCAGCTCCTCTCCAGGCTAGTGGAGCATCTTTGGAGGCAAAGTGGCCACTCAGCCATCCTGACCAAATGAGAATTCAGACTGCAACCCAGAGGAGCTGCTTTTAAAATAATTGGGTATTTTATTATGAAAAACACCTTGGGGAATTACAGAGGGAGAAGGTGTTCAATGTGAACTTTGCACACAGGTGATTTTTGCTGTTTTCCCTTCAGTGGTTTTGCCTTCCCAGGGATCAGGAGAACCACAGAAGATCCAGGAGGATCGCTCAGAAACCAAGAGATCTCTTCAGAAACCAAGGTTTAGAGTTCTTCTCAGGATCCAGGAGATTGCCCTGGGGTCCAGGAGGTTCTCTCAGGATCCAGGAGGTTCTCCCAGCTTCTCCTTTTGCTCTGCCCCTCCTTTCCCACATCCCTCCAGGCAGAGCCCTGATCCTTCCCCCATCTCCCTGGCTTGGGGAAGCCTCTCTGACCTATCTCACCACAATATTTTGGGAGTCACCAGCAGCACCTGCCATGGACAAGCAGAACCTGCTCTGTGTCACCGTGTTCCCGGGCTCTGCTCCTTTTTAGACACCTCCTGGCATCCCCTCCCCTTGCCACCACACACGAGGAGGTGCTGAGGGTCCAGGAGCTCCATCCTCTGACGTCAGCAGCGGGTGGGAGGTCGGATGCTTTCCCTGCAGGGTGAATCACAGTCCCAGGAAGTCGCTCACAGCTTTCACAGCTCCTAAAATGACACAAGGCCCAGTTATGTCATCCCTTTCGGCTGGAAAACTCAGATGGAGGTGGGGCTCAGTGCTCTGCCCTGCCCAACCCCTCTGCTGGCAGTCCTTGGGCCAGCTTGGATCTTCTTCCCAGAATGGCTGTTGGTTTGTGCTCTCCACGTCCCTGTGGCTCTGCAGGAGGTGGGATGGTGTCACCAGGAGGGACACACAGAGCTGCCACTGTCTGAGGCTGTGTAGGAGGTGTGGACATGGTGGGCTCTGTCCTCCTTGGAAAGCTTCTCCCACTCCTTCCCTGTCTTGGTGTCCACCCTGGGTGTGCTGAGCAGTGGGGTTGGGTGTGGGTTGGGCTTTCCAATGAAATTCAGCTGTTCTGGATGAGGCCAGGCCTGGGGACAACCCTGCCCTGTGGCATCCATCCATCCATCCATCCATCCATCCATCCATCCCCATCCATCCCCCACAGCACCACTGCCCAGAGCATCTCCCAGACCCACTGCCAGCAGGATACAGGGGGAAAAGCACAGTTCTTGTTATTTGTATGGCTGTCTGCAAACCCACAAACAGAGGGTATGAACAGCCCTTTGGGGCTTCCCTGGCAATAAGAAGGGACCACCCTGGACACAGGATCACCTGGTTCCTGGAACATTCCCCCACCAAGAGCTTTTCCCAGCACGCAGACGGGGTAAGGATTCCGGTTTGGGTGTCTCTAAAACCCATTGAGACAGGAGAAATAATTCAAGAGGGAATTATTATTTAATAATAATATCGAGCAAAGGCGTCATCTTGTTAAATCCTTGTGAAACAGCCAAGTGGGTGCAGAGCTGAGCTCGTCTGGTTCTCCGAAAGGCTGGGATCCGTCTGGAGCTGTCAGCGCGGCTGAGGGAGGCGAGCGCAGACACACAGACGATAATAATAGCTCACAATTAGGGTAGTAAATCGGGAGAGAGCGTCACTCAATTCAGAGAAATTCCCCTGATTTGCTGGAGATGGGAGTTTGGCTCTTTGTAGGGAGCTGGTGCTGTTTGGATGGCGAATCCCCCTGGTTCTGCAGAGCCTTCGCAAGGCGGCAGCAGGAGGAGCACGTTGGGAATTCAGCTCCTCTTGAACTGCTCCCTGCCCAGCCTCAGTTTCTACATATTGCATAAGGATCAGCCTCGGGCGAATTATTTTCTGGATTCAACCCCCACTGCCATGGCAGATTGGCCTCCAGACAAGGCTAAAATGGTGAGGATGACATTAAAAACCCTCGCCCAGAGTAGCCTCCTGCCCAGCTGGACGTGTGCAGGAAGGAAACCCATAGTGCAAGGGGTGGTCATGAGGGATTCCCAGCTTTCCTATAGGGTTAAACATTAATTTTCAATATCGGGATCTGGCTGGGGCGTGGGAAAATACAATTTTTGTTTCTGGGTGAAGAGGGGTGTCATGAGGAGCAGAGAGTGATCACACTGTGCAGTGCTGCACTCACTCTCTGTCAGTGCCACCCACTGCTACGGGCACCTTGGGGAGCTGAAGTAATGTAATTTATCCCTACCGTGTCCCCACATTCCCCTGAATGGAGGCACTACATTGAGCACTGGTTTTCTCAGGTGTCCAGGGTGGTCCAGGCCCTCCATCCCACCTCAGGATGTCCCTGGAGGGATCACCACTGGCACTGGTAACTCCACACAAATTTGACTGCTGTATATGGGAATAGAAATATTTCCCATCGCCTCCTCCAGCACTTGTGTTTCTGGTACCAGGAGCCTCGTGGGACTTGTTGCTTCCTTGGCGCTCCTTGTGGGGCCAAGGGGGGATGGCAGAGTGGTCCAAACCTCGTGCCTGAAGGCAGGTTGATCCATTTTTATATGTTTATAGGGTCTTGGCCATCTCCTTCCTTTGGGATGGGAGAAGCCTCCTCATGAAGGGACCTCAATAAATGCAAAGCGATACAAAATTATTGCTTTTCACAAAACTATTGCTTTTCACACCCTCACCCCAGCCAAAGGCAAAGTCCAATCCTGCCCCATCCCCTTCCCCAGAGCTGCAGGGTGCTGGTGGCTCTCCATCCCCCAGAGCTCCCCGAGCAGATCCAGGCTATCTCCAAGAATATGGGATGGATGGGAGCCGCATGGCAGAGCAGCATCATGTATCCAGGGATATGATTATTTCCCAGTGGTTGAAATCTAGGTCTCCTGCTTGGGAGGAGGGGTGCGGGGGGAGGTGGGGGGGGGGGGGGGGAAGACGCTCATATTAATCTTATGAATATTCATGGAGAAGCCGAGCTGCCTTCGGAGGATGACTCCGGGGTAGGAATTTGGGGGGCTGTAGGAGAGAGGTGCCAGCAGCGGCGGGAGCCGAGCAGCTGCTTGTGCATTCTCCGCATGCCTGACTGCAGAGCCAAGTGTAAGTTGGTGCCTTTTTCTCTCCCCCCCACCCCATCCCCTCATCCTTCCCCCTCTTCCCGCTGCTCCCCTGCTTGAGCACAGCCTGGCCAGGCGCGGTGCAAAGCGAGGGAGTCGCGCTTCAGTCGCAAACACGACCCCAAACCGTGTGACTCCCGCCTGCAGTGCTCAGTGCGGGCGGGGAGAACGCTGAGGGGCTCCGGGCGGATCTTCACCTCCTCCATCTCCCCCTTCAACCCCCAAATTTGCATGAATTAACCCTGAAGATGCTCGAGGCGGGGTGGGTGTTGTTTGCCGGGAAAAGGGGCGATGGGGAGAAAGCAGGAGAAACTGGGTGCTGGGATGGGTGATGTCAACTGAGATGATGCCGTGACCCTCTGTGCTGAGCACCGAGCAGCAGCGCTTGGATTTGGAGTCGGAGGAAGGAGCCCAGAGCCCATGCCAAATAAAAATCAACATGTTAAATAAAAACAAAGTACATTTCTGTGCTGTTAAACAAAGCTGGGGTGTTTTGGGAAGGGAGAAAGGGGAGGAGAGAGTTTATGGGCAGGAGGAAAACGGCGTGTTTACAAAAAAAAATAAATAAAACATTGAAGGTTGGTTGATTTTTGGTGAGATGGGGGGTTTGTGGCTGCCAGATCTTTCCTGCAGCGGCAGAAAGATGGTGTTTGTGGTGCTCTGGCGTGATGCTCGGAGGAGCCAGGGAAGGTCAAATGCAGCTGAACTCCTCAGCGAGTCGCTGGGGAGCGAGTGGTGGGGAGAAAATGCAGGGAAAGGAGAAAAACTGGGACAAATGCGACCTCCTCTGCTCTGGGCCTGGCAGAAAAGGGTTAAGCGAAGCGGGTGAATGCTGCAAGCCTCGTCAGGGTTGTACTATTTTTTCTAGTGCATAAGGAGAAGGGAGAGGAGGGTTGCACGGAAAAGGGAAATTTCCAAGAAAAGAGGGATCTGCGGCAATATCTGCACCTCGGGGGATGAAGAGAGGAACCAACAGGCATAAATGGCCTGGAGACGGCTGAAATCTTTGCCGAGGAGATTGGGACCGCGGGGTTATTTTCCACCTGCCTCCCCTGCCCGGTTCTGTAATCCTGGCTCAAAGTAGACAAGTCGAGTTGGAGCTGAAGAAGGGAGGTTAGAGGGGTTTTTATTTCATTTGGGAGGGTAAAAAAAAAAAAAAAAAAAAAAAAAAAAGAAAAAGCAGCAAAAATGAGAGGTTGGTTGGCCCTCTCCGGGCTGAGCATCTCCATGGTGCGAGGCAATGCAGGATGATCCGAGCAGCGCTCGTGGCGGGCAGGGATGCTGAGGACTCTGCGCCCACCGGGGACATGAGCCTCGACATCCCCACGAGAAATTTCACCCGGCGGACTCGGATTCCCCCGGGGGTGGGTCGGCCGGGGGGCTGGCTCTCGGGAGGATGGGCAGGGTGGATGCAGGTCGCGTGGGTCCCGCGGCCCGCAGTGCTCGCGGCTCCTCGGAGCCATCCGCGGGGGGCTGGTGGCCTCGGCGGGGGGACAGCCAGGGACCGGCGCGGGGTTCGCCTCGGTGCATGAAGCCGGAGCGTCCCGGATCGGCGCGGCGCGATGGCTGCGGGTGCCGTGCCCGGTGGGTGACACCGACTCGGCGGCTTTGCGGAGCCCCGGCCGCCGGGGGGGCTGCGTCGTTCCCCCCCGCTCCTCCGCCTGGCACGGGCTCGGCGGGCAGGCGGCCCCGCTGGGCTGAGCAGAGCGCAGGGACACGGGGCTCTGGTTTTTTCCGCCTCGGCGCTGGCGCTCTCGCCCTCCTGTCGCTCGTGTTGCAGTGCAGGTTGGGCGGGCAGCGGGCACGGCTAGCGGCCGGGAGAAGGGGCTGCCCGGAGGAGCCGCGGCTTTGCGGATGCTCCTCGCCAGCCGCCACAGCTTGCTACCTTCTCGGTGTTTTTTCCAGGCGATGCCACACCTCCCGAGGGCACTGGGGACATCGGGTTTTGCTGAGCTTAGCAGCTTATCACCGTCGTACCGAAGGCATCAGACAGACGCTCATCTGCCCTGAAGTGCAGATCTGCAACAGCTCCCGGGAAGACTCTGTCTCTCTGTCTCTCTGTCTCTCTTTCTCTCTCTCTCCAGTCCAAACCATTACAAGACCTGACTTCCACCATCTGGGAATCTAACCCCTCTTATGTCCCTTCTCCTTTTTCTACGATGACTCACCATTATTTTTAACTTTGAAGAGAGAGGAAATTATGGGGATCTTGGAAGCCTGTATTTCTCTCTAGGATTTCCCCAGGGTCAGATAATCGGTGTTACTAAGAGACACTAAGATTTGGCTTCTCCAGGTAATGTGATTTGTTTTCTGTGTGCCATGGTGGTTTGCAGAGGATGACAGGAGCCGGGACACCAGCGGTCGAGGAGGGGGACTGCGGTGGTCCGCGGGGCAGCTGGAATCTCCGGCTCCACATTCCGGCAGCCGCAGAGCTTGGCTGCAGGCAGGGAGGGCAGCATGACACCAGGGAGAGAGGATTGGGAAGGTGTTAAACTTAAAAGCGGAGTTGGAGCTTTCCTGGAGGGTAGATTGCCTGAGATCGCACGGTTAAATGTTAATTAACCCTTAGCTGCATGCCTGGAAATGAGCTGAGCCCGGCACCCTGCAGGGTCCTGTCGCCACTTCAAGGCTGGATGGGGTTATTTTTCTTCCTTTCTTTTTCTTCCCTTCCCCCTCTTTATTTTTTTTAACTGGAATTTTTATTTTTAGCCAAAAAATAAGCCCTGGTTTGCCAATGCCAGTTTTTTCCACGCTGGTTTTAAACAGGTGACGGTTCCTCAGGTGTTTTCTCTGTTCCACCTAACGGGTTTAGATGGGAGTTGTTGAACTCTGTCCCGAGGAAGGCAAATTAACCCCTCCAGGAAGGGGATAGACGTGCTAGAGAAGGGATCTGCTCTCCTCCCCCCAACTTTATTCCATCTCTCTCTTTCTCAGCAGGGGCGATTTCCTTTCTTCTTCTTTTTTTATTTTGTTCCGTTTGGTTGGTTTTTTTCCTCTTTTTTTTTTTACCTCATCCCTTCGCCTTTTCATGAGACTCTTCCAAACCTACGTACCTGTCCTTCTGCAGGATAGTAGCCCTGCCCTGAACCCGATCCCACCACCGGGAAGAGTTTAGCATAAGGATTTCTTTTAAAGCCCAATAATGACAGTTGCCACTGGAGATCCTGCAGATGAAGCTGCAGCTCTTCCCGGTCACCCGCAGGACACGTACAACCCTGAGACCGACCATGAGTGCTGCGAGAGGGTTGTCATTAACATCTCGGGGCTGCGCTTCGAGACGCAGCTCAAGACGCTCGCCCAGTTCCCAGAGACCTTACTAGGGGATCCTAAAAAGAGGATGAGGTATTTCGACCCTCTCCGGAACGAGTATTTCTTCGACCGGAACAGACCCAGCTTCGACGCGATTTTGTACTATTACCAGTCCGGGGGGGAGGTTGAGGCGGCCGGTTAACGTGCCCTTGGACATCTTCTCCGAAGAAATCCGCTTCTACGAGCTGGGGGAGGAAGCCATGGAGATGTTTCGGGAGGATGAAGGCTACATCAAAGAAGAGGAGAGGCCGCTGCCTGAGAACGAGTTTCAGAGACAAGTGTGGTTGCTCTTTGAGTACCCCGAGAGCTCAGGCCCTGCCAGGATTATAGCTATTGTCTCCGTCATGGTGATTTTAATCTCCATCGTCAGCTTTTGCCTGGAAACGTTGCCCATTTTTCGGGATGAGAACGAAGACATGCACGGCAGCGGGCTGAGCCATCCCACCTACTCCAACAGCAGCATGGGCTACCAGCAGTCCACCTCTTTCACAGACCCCTTCTTCATTGTGGAGACACTTTGCATCATCTGGTTCTCCTTCGAGTTCTTGGTGAGGTTTTTTGCCTGCCCCAGCAAGGCTGGTTTTTTTACCAACATCATGAACATTATAGACATCGTAGCCATCATCCCCTACTTCATCACCTTGGGGACAGAGCTGGCTGAGAAGCCAGAGGATGGCCAGCAGGGCCAGCAAGCCATGTCCTTGGCCATCCTCCGAGTCATCCGCTTGGTGCGGGTCTTCAGGATCTTCAAGCTCTCCCGGCACTCCAAGGGGCTGCAGATCCTGGGACAAACTCTCAAGGCCAGCATGAGGGAGCTGGGCCTCTTGATATTCTTCCTCTTCATCGGCGTCATCCTCTTCTCCAGCGCCGTCTACTTCGCCGAGGCCGACGAGAGCGAGTCCCAGTTCCCGAGCATCCCCGATGCCTTCTGGTGGGCTGTGGTTTCCATGACGACTGTTGGCTACGGAGACATGGTCCCCACGACCATCGGGGGGAAAATAGTGGGTTCCTTGTGTGCCATCGCTGGTGTATTAACGATTGCCTTACCAGTGCCCGTCATAGTGTCTAACTTCAATTACTTCTACCACCGGGAGACCGAGGGAGAGGAGCAGGCTCAATATTTGCAAGTAACCAGCTGCCCAAAGATCCCCTCTTCCCCTGACCTAAAGAAAAGCAGAAGTGCCTCTACTATTAGTAAGTCTGATTATATGGAGATTCAGGAAGGTGTAAACAATAGCAATGAGGATTTTAGGGAGGAGAACTTGAAGACAGCCAATTGCACCCTAGCTAACACAAACTATGTGAATATCACCAAAATGCTAACCGATGTCTAGTCGCTAAAATCTAGTCCCGTATTTAAAGCTGAAGTGGAACAATTGCAGATATTGAGTGCTGCTCTGCATTGTAGTTAATACAGTATTTTCTACGGTGTATATTTGGTTCTGCATGGGAAGCAATAGCTGTGTAAGTGACTTTTAACCTTTGATTTCCACACCGAATAAGCGTCCGTGCAAAAAAAACCCCAACAAACCCAAACCATTTCGTTGCCCTTCTCCCATCCCAGGCTTGTGGGTTTCCAAAGGTACGGAGGGGATGGGCGCTCGGAAAATCGGGATGGGGATGCGAGGGGCAGCTCCGGGCCACCCCGGGGTGCCGCGGATCCCAGTCCCTGTCCCGGGTGACAGCCAGCTTCCTGGCAGGGGGAACAGCTGGGAAAGGTCAGGCAGAACTTCCTGAAGGGTTTCTGCAGGCATGGGGTTGGATTGCTGGAGGGCTCGGGTTGCTGCCCCGGGAAAGCCGAGCGCGAACGTCGCCCGGCTCGTGTTTCATAACTGAAAATGCTGCATGCTGCAATAGTTTCAGCCACTGCAGTGTGCCAGTGTGAGGCCCAGGGGAGGGATAATTAGTGTGACGGCACATTATTTATTAAGTCTTAAATTTCCTATGCGAGGCATCGGGAGGGACGAGTAAATAAATCAAGAGCTTGGAATTTATTTATTTATTTAGATGACACTTCCATCATCGATATTTCCAGGATCACCAAAGACACCTCCACTGACACATTGAAAATGAGTTGGAAAAAGCATCTTTTTTTATATCTATATATAAAACTGGAGCAACTATGCTGTGGCCTATAATATATTTATACTGCAGTGAAATTTAACCAGTAATACAGTACAGCTGCATGGATATTTGTTGCATGAATCTGAATATTTAATACACACACAAATATATATTTTCTTAGTAGACTATACAGTATTCATGTTTATAGTGTTTATAGATTCTCCGGTGGCTCGAAGGAGATTCATGGGAGTTAAAAAAATCTCCATTCTAGTTAAAAACCGGATGGGGAAGGCATGTGCTGACAACAGTTGGATAGATAACGAGGCAAAGCCTGAGAGAGAGCGAGGCAAAGCCTGAGTGTCCGAGCATCCAGACACAAGAGCCGACGAATGCAAGCCAGGGAAGGTGAGCTGAAAGTTAAACACCTGCGCTCATTATGGGGCGAGTAATTAGTCATTAATCGTGGTGTCAGGAGCAGAAACCACGGCGGATCAGAGAGGGCATGAGGAGCAGGTGGAGGAGCAGGTTCCGGCTCTCCTGACTTGTTTGTTCAGCAGTTTCCAGCCATTCCCATAGAACTCCCGAGTGTGTGTGTGTATAGATATTTAGAGAGCGACTACAGGGCCGAATCCTCAGCAAACACAGCGCTTGGGGCAGCGAGGACTCCCTGGCTTGGGGGTGCTGGGGTGGTGGGACATGGGCTGGAGCAGGGTGACCTGGCCCTTGAGCCATGGGATCATCAGGACTAGGTGCGTTTTGGGCTTGAAAGCTCCTTTTCAGCCATGCAGAGCCTCAGGGCTGGGGGTTTAATCCTTTTTGATGGAGAGGGCACGTGCTGAGGTGGGCTGGATCTGAGCTGGGGATTCTGAGCCTCTGCTTTGCCTTCTTCCAGGGTTTTGAAGAGTGGTGGGTTGAGGTGCAGAGAGCCTGAGGTTCTCTCTGCTTCTTCTTCATCCCCATTGCTTGGGGATGGTGGGAGCTGTTGATCCATGGGGAATCTCACCTGCTTTCCCCATCCCCATGCGGATTTCCTGGTATTTTCCCCATTTCTGAGGATCCCCAGGGACAGCTGCCCTGTTCCTCTGCCAGGCCAGGGGAGAGGGATGAACATCTCTGCCAAGGTCATGGTGGAGCAAAGCCTCCCTGGGCTGTGGGTTCATTTGGGGTGAATTTGGGCTGAACTGGGGCATGATCAGCCCTGAACCATTCATGGGTGGGCACAAGGAGCTTGGGGAGGGGTCAGCCTGACCCTTCTTTCCTCAGAGAGGAAACCCTGCTCCTGGCAATAAACAGGTGCTAAAGTATCTACAGCAATGGCTCCAAATGCTGCTCCAGAGCCTGATCCATCTAGGCTCCACTCAGCCAGCTGCAATCAATCCTCAGATTTATTTGATTGATAGATTGATTGAGGCTATAATTAATTCCAAATGTCCACGGTTTGTGCGTGACAGTCTTCTCGTGGGGCAGAGGATGAGCAGCACTGCTGTGCTGGGGTTCAGGGGTGCTCGGATCCCCAGCCTGTCTTTAACTGGATCTCGTTAATTTGGGAGCCCTCTGCTCCCACTCTGCTGCAGCAGCTCGGGAATGGGAGCCCCCAGAGCCCCTCCATGCACACAAAAGCCACCACAACCAAAAGCAATAAATCTCCACTTGTGAAGCTCATCCTGTTGGATGGCACAGGGCTGGCGAGAGTCTCTGTCGTGGGCACAATTCCCAGAGCA
This sequence comes from Entomyzon cyanotis, assembly GCA_024500445.1. Classification (NCBI taxonomy): domain Eukaryota; kingdom Metazoa; phylum Chordata; class Aves; order Passeriformes; family Meliphagidae; genus Entomyzon; species Entomyzon cyanotis. The sequence continues at coordinate 1,992,625 of JAKEPQ010000908.1, read as the reverse complement.
GTCAGCCAACTTCCATGGATCTGGCTCGGGGTGGCTCCCTGGGGACAGGAGCTGGCACGGGGGAGCTGCCTGGTGTGTTGGGGTGCTGCTTGCCTTCCTCTGGGTGCCCTCAGCACCCAACTCCTGCTCAGGGCTGAGGTGTTTCGCTGGTGTTTTTGCTGCAGGTGTTTGGGAGGATGATTTCCCCGGTGAGATTTCGGAAGTGTCTGGTTTCTAACACCCGTGGACTGGGGTGGTTTGGCTAAAGCGTTGGGTGTGCGTTGGGTGCTGTTGTGGTTTGGTGAGGAGGAAGGTGGGGTTTTCCTTTGGGGATGTGGGGTTTGGGGCACAGTGTTCCTGTGGGATTCCCACGGTCAGGCAGGAGGGGAGAGCAGATCCACGAGCTGGATCCAAACATCCAAACCCTCTCTCCAAGCCGGAGGATTCTGGTTGCCTTGAGGAGCTCCACAGTCACAGCAGGGGTGAATGGGGACGAGGAGCAGGAGGCCACGCTCCTGTGGTCACTGCTGTGAGGTGATGACTGTCCCCATGGCAGAGCCAGCACTGCCAGGCCCTTCCTCAGGACACATCCAGCACCTCTGGCACTGACCCTGGCCGATGTTCCTGGGAAAACAAGCCCTGGTGGGAGAGCAACTCTGGGCTGCCCTTGTTTGGGGAGTAGAGAGAACACTCAGATTGGTGTTTGGGAAGGGTCAGCAAGGTCTGTGCCTTGGAGGGATCCATGGCTGGGAGGAATCTGTGCCTGGGAGGGATTTGGGCTGGGAGGGATCCGTCAGCCCACACGGAGCAGAAGGGTCCAGACTTCAGCCTCGCCCAGAGAAATGGTTCCCCTATAGCTTTTAACGGGATTTGTGCCTGCAGGTCGGAGCTCTAGTGCTATTTCTAGCTTTGCTTCTGACTCACTGATGTGATCTTGAACCAGTTTTTCAGGAGGAGACTGTGATATTTTTTTTCCTTTTTTTTTTCTTAAGGAATTTGGTTTGAGAGACTCTGGGCCTGTTTCTGTGGAGATGCTGAGCATCCCAATCTCCTCCTGACTCTGAAAGGTGCAAAAACGAGCTGCAAAGTGGCTCAGACTGGGGATGCTAAATTAGGGACTGGGGAAGGGGAAGGTCCCACAGTGCTAGATTCCATCAGGCCTCTTAACAGAGGTGCTCTGGTTCCTTCCCTGTCCTTGAGGAGCCATTTCCCTCTCTCCAGGGCTGGAATGGAAGGCTGGAGCTCTCCGGTCTGTGGAGTTGCTCCTGGCTTGGCACCCGGAGGAGGCAGCGCCTCTATTTTAGTTTCAGCTGCTGTGCCACGGTTTTGGAGAGATGGAAAGCTGTGATTACAGAGCGGGTTGTCTTCTAACACCCAACCTCGTGCCCAAGCCTGCAGGCAGCCCATCAGCCCTTTCAAATCTTCCAGAATATCTGCTGAGGGCAATGGGGTGAGGCTCATGTACCAGCTGGATGCCACCAAGTGATTAGGAAAAAATGATCTCTCTGGAGTTCTGTGTTTTGTTGGGAAAATTAATCTCTGCAGTGACTGTGTCAAAGTCCTACAGATTTGAATACTGAGCTATAAGGAGAAAAGGATCTCTGGATTGGCGTTATGAGAGTGTGGCACGTGGGTGTATAAATATGGGCATATTTGTGCATAAATACACAGAAGGAGAGAAAAAGACAGAGGAGGAGGAGGTATTTCAGGAAGGACCTTGCTTTGTTATCAGATAATTCCTGGGTCAGCCCTTGAAACTGCTGCCAAAGGCTTGTAGCTTTTCCAGAGCTGGCAATACACTTGGGGATGGTCCAAGGGAAGGAGATCTGGATCTCGCCTGGGGAGCAGGAGCATCCCAGGGACTGCTGGCATTCAGCTCCTTGCTCCCCTCTGCAAACAGCAGCTTTGCAGTGCCTCTGCTCCCAGCCCCAGATCCCAGCTTGGGGCAGTCACAGCCATTCCTGTGACTCTGCAGGGAAAGCCAAGCAGAGGTTGAAGGGGTTTGGTGATGCAAAAAAGCCTTCAGGGTGATGTTTCTGCACCAGGTGGGGTTTGGGGTTATTGTTTGTAATGGTTGGATTTTAAGTCTCTTAAACTATGGTGACTTTCAGTCCCAGCATGGCAGCTCCTATCCTGGAGCCAGGGTAGCTTTATCACAGAATCCTGGAAAGGTTTGGGTTGGAGGGACCTTAAAGCTCACCTTGTTTCACCCCTGCCATGGTAGGAACACCTTCCACTAGGCCAGGCTGCTCCAAGCCCTATCCAGCCTGGCCTTGAAACCTTATCAAGATCTTTACCATGAGACCTTACATCCCAAGGTCTGCGTCCATGGGGGGAATTATCCATGGGAGTTCTCCAAGGTGGTTATCCATGTGAGCTGTCACTGTGCTGCCAGAGTGAAGGGGGCTGAGGAATGAAGCAGTCAGCCCCAAACCATTTTGGTTTGCACTCAGATTAAGGCTGTGGCTCCCTCCTCACACCCCTGGCAGCATCTGACCTTCTCCATGTGTCACATCCCTTGGTCCCTCCTGTTGGGGACCAACTGCTGCCCCAGCCAGGAGACCTGAGGGGGGACAAGGGTTCCCCCAAGCACTAACCAATGCTCTGCCCTTCCCCAGCCCTGTCAGCACCCCTGGCCTCGATGTCCCTGTGATGTTTCTGCATTTGGCTGCCCAAAATTCACCCCCTGCTCAGAAATGGGTGCTCTGAGTCCCATCAGGGGGAATGATGCAGAAGCAGCCCTGGGAGCCCAGCACTGATTTACAGCCGGGGCCAGGATCCCCCAGCCCAGTTGTGCATGATGAGAGATAAATCCCTTATCCATGTTTTCCCTCCAGAGAGGGGATGGTTTGTCTTGTAGGAGCTGCTGGACATCATGTCCACCCACATGGACCCACCACGTCCCCTCCCCAGCCCTGCCTGGCTGTCCTGAGCTTGGGGTTGGTCTCCTGGGGTTTGGTTTTTCTATTATTATTATGATTTTTAAATTTTTTTCCTGCTGCCTATAAGATGTAATTATCCATTTGCACTCGCTCCCTCATTGCTTGAGACCGTGCTCTTGTCCTGCAATGTCATCCCCGAAGCACAAGGGGAAAAAAATGGGTATTGGATCAACCCTGCATGTGGTGCCTAATTTGAGCAAATCAATAGGAAGAGGAAATCCAAGAAGGACTCATCCTAAGGATGCTGGAGCTGAACCTTTTGTTTCCATGGTTACGGGAGGAATGGGACCAGGAATGGAGAGAGGCCTATAAACTGTTAAAGGAGGACTCGTGGGAATTTCAAGTCATTTAACCATGCGTTTGCTAGACACAACTTTAGACACCAGCTGGATCCGAATTGCACAGTGTTTATAGAAAATTCCTGCTTTATTGACCGCCAGGGGTGGTGGGAAGGGGATTTGGGGCCCCCCAGTCAATAAGGCTGCCTGTTGTATATAGGTATACAGAGCTGTGTACATACATCTCCAAATGAGCATTTGCTGTCTGGTTTATCATCAGTGTATATATAATTTATTCTTCACAGAGTATCACAATTTTTGTAAATATCGGCACTAATTAAGAGGAAATAAATATGTATATTATTGAGGAGTTGTTTTGATATCGGTTCTGTGGAGGGTGGGAGAGGAAAAAGACAAGTAATTATGGTTTTGATGTGTTTTTCTCTGCAACTAAACTCTCAGTGAGAAGAGAAAGGAGCAGCCTGAACCAGGGGAAATCAGTCTGTGCTCCACCATCAGCCATTCTGCAGGGGCAGAGTCCCAAAATCCCCTGGAAGCAGGAGCTGATGGCTCCAGTGATAGATGTTGGACACATTCCACGGTGTGTTCAGCATTCCTGTGGGATTTGCTCCAAAAAATCTCCAGCAGCAAAGCCAGAGGATGGGAAGGGGCTGAAACCTGGGTCAAACCCGTGTTCCCCACTCCTCCAGCTTGGATATCAGCCACATCACAGGTGACAGGGAATGGGTGGTGCTGGGGGATCAACCTGCTCTTGGAAAACTTGCAGGCACCCAGTGGATGTTTTTTAAAGCTGGTGATCCCCCTTGGAAGAGGGAGAGGCAAACAGACAGGGGTGGTGCTGGTAGCACATGGTCTGTGGGGCTGCAAAGCTTGTGTCCCTGCAGATGTCTCCTGGTAGGACCTCTGGCAGGGAATGGGGATCCCTGGGATGGCTTCAGCTGTGCTTGCAGAGGAATGGTTGCTTTGTCCATCCCCAGGGAACAACCAGGACAGTATTTTCTCACTGTTTCCTCTCCTCTCCCATGAGAGTTTCGGGGCAGCAAGGGGCAGGGGAGGTGTTGGGGGCACTCAGTTCCTGTGGTTTGGGGTTTGCCTGGTTGCTTGGTGGCTTTCACAGGCAATGGGGCTGCTCTGGGCTTCCCTTCCCACATGGAGAACCCACTCAGTGCTCAGAAGATGGAGGTGACTCAGAAGGAGAACAAAGACTTTCTCTTTCTCCCGTGGATGGGTTGGTCCTGGGAGGTGGCACTACCTGGTAACCCAAGGGTTAGTGCCAAACCTCCTTCTCAGCCACCCCAAATCCCCTCCTGCTTGTCAGGGAGGAGCCCCTGGTGTGGGCTCAGAGTCAAGTCTTGGGTTCAAGTGTCACCGTGTGACTCAGGGGATGTCATGTCCCATTCTGTGCCTCAGTTTCCCTGCCTGTAGCACAATTTGCTAAGCTGGACTGAGAAAACTACAAATATTAACTCAATATTATGACAGTGAACACGCATAAATAGGTGGTAAACCCATGGATGGGTCTTGTTGGGGGCAAGGAGGAGTTCAGAGAGACAATGATGAACATTTCCACACGGAAAACCATTAAAGGCACAAAAACTAACAGAAGTGTTTATGAGCAGTGCACCCTGAGCGAGGTGTCACAGCTTTTGCTGTTGAGCTGAGGGGGAAGCAGTGCCCAAACTGGGCCACTCTGGGCTCCTCAGCCCCATTTCCAAGCCCACATCAGCCTCCAGCAGATGCCAAACCCTTCCCTTATCATCGTCCTGTTGCCTTGTGGGCTCATAAATATCCAAACACCAAGCGGTGCAAGGAGTTTGCAGCACAGGCTGCTCTGCACGGGCTCTCAGGACGATGGCAGTGGAGGCTGTGAGGCAGACGGTAATTATTTTAAATTGCCAGGCTGTCAGCGTGCGGCACCAGCCCAGCCGCGCTCCGAGGATGCGGGAGATGCCATCAGGGGTGTGCATCCTGCTCCAGCCGAGCTGCTTGGGCTTTTACACCGTTCAGAGAGTCACCCATCCATGGTGGAGAGCTCGCCAGTCCCAGGCAGTCCTGTCCCCCCTGGACTGGTGTCTCCATGCTGGTGATCCCGACTGCGGCGAGCGGCCGATCCCCGCCGAGCGCAGCCTGGCTGGTTCTGCTGTGCTCACTGACCTACTTTCCATCACCTTCCCCGCCGAGTGTCACCTCTCTGGCAGCCAAAACCCCACGGAACCTCTCGTGGATCTGCTCCGGAGTGAGCTCCCTGGTACTCCCTGGTGATGCTCCCTGTGGTGCTGGCAGCACACTGCACGCCTTTGCAGGAGCTCCTTTCCCTGCTGAGGGGCTCAAGCCCTCCAAATCCTGCTCCTTTCCACGCAGGAAGGAAAGGATTCAGGTGCCAGGAAAGCACTACCTCTGTTGCTTCTCCTGGAAAGCTCAGGATGCTCAAACCCCATTACAGCCCATCACCTGTGCCCCAGGGAGCAGCAGGAATTTTTAGCCCTCCTGACTGCCTGTGAGCAAATCCATTTGGCAAAGTGGCCACTTGGATCCTGAAACACTTCCTGGGCTGGAGCTGGGAGGAGACCATTAGGGAAGATGCTGAGTGGGAGAGGGAAAATGATCCCAGAGGCAGGGATGCTGCTGCCCTCCTGGTGGTGCTCTGTGGGTTCCTGGGGTGGTGGGGCTTGGCTGGGAGCTGGTGCTGGGCTGAACCATCACTGCTGCAGAGCTGGTGATTCCAAAGAGCCTTCACCAGGCAGCTGGGTACAAAACATTTGCAAGGGTGGGCGTGTGAAGTGAGGCCCCCACAATCTATCTTTAGGTAACCTCTAGGCAAAGGTTCGCAGCTTGCACAGCTCCGAGATGAACATTTATCCTGCAGCTCTGGAAATCAGGCCAGGTCTCTCTTTCTCCTTCCCACTTCCTCCTTGCTCCTTCTTCTCCCTCCTTTGCATTTGTGCTGGGTGTTGAAAAACCTATTCCTGGGAGCAGCTCTCTCATCTGCACCCCGGCACGGTGTCCAGGGTGGGAGAAGGGGGGTTTAGGCAAAGGAGAGCAATATTTGGGTGTACAAAACACCAACCTGTGCTTTTGCAGAGTGAGAATTGAGTCTGCTGAGTCTCCACATCTACAAAGCTTTAGGGCCAACAAATCAGATCCAAGGAGTAAAGCCAGCTCTACCCAAATATTTAGTTCCCCCAGTATTTAGGCCCCTTGTTCAATGCTACCCCAATTCCATGGAGAAGACACCTGGTGCCTTCCTCAGCCCAGAATGCCAAGGTCCTGCTTGGGCATCACAGTGCCCTGGGCCTCCCTGGGCTGGGGACAAGCCATGCTGAGACTGCCTCAGCTTTTTAACCTGAAAAAACAGTGGGACAACCTGGGCCCAGGGGATCTGGGAAGTTTTCCCCAAAGGCTCAGCAGAAGGTTTAGCCCTCGCCTGCTCTCTGGGGCTTCTGTTGCTGGGCAAAGCTGGCTCAGCACCCTGGGTGGGCACAGGAGCTGTGGGCGTTGATCCATCCCAGAATTCCATGACGAGTCTTTGGGAGGTTGTTGGTTTAAAGGATGCCTTGCAGAGTTCACAGGGACCCAAGGGGATGGGGGCTGCAGCCCCCGGCTTGGCAGACAAACCCAGGGCTGGCGAGAGCTCCGAGTTTGTTTTGCCACTTCTTTAATGCAGCCGCAAGCAGCTCCCGGCAAGAGCCGCCAAGAGTCTCCTCCCCAAGGGCTTTGGGGAGCAGGAGATGCCAAGGTCATCCTGCTCCTCACATCCACGCACAGCCCAGCCTGGCACTGCCCACCCGCTGCCCCCTCCCTGTGACCTCCCTCCCTCCCTCCCTCCCTCCCACCTCCGGGGGCACAGGGCAGCATCAGCCCCAGGGATGTGCTTTTTACCCAGAGAGGTGAAGGTTTGGGGCGGGCAAGGGGAGCAGAACAAATCTCTTCTGCCAGGCACCTGCTCCCTGCCTCCGCAGAAGTGCCGACGGCGCAGCGGTTGAGAGAGGAGCCTTTTCCGCTTAGCAGAGGGGTTGTCTTCCACTGTCCTTTTATCCTTGGCTAATTAAAGGCAAATCTCCGCCGAAGGAACGCGGTTCTTCATAGCTGAGCTTTAATAACTAGAAAGTGGCTGCAAATGCTTGGAGGCAGCTGCAGAAATCCTGGGCAGAAATAGCATTTTTATCTTGCAGCTTAGCAGCTTTGGCTGTGGGGATAATAAATTTCTGAGTTGTCGGAGGAGGCGACGGCGGATGCAGCACTGTATTGTCCGAGTTTACAAAAGGATCAGTTGGATGGATCAGCTAAACTCCCAAGTCCTCCCTGAGCAGGATGGCTGAGATGCCACGGCAGGGGAATTAGGACAATGTGACCTTTGAGGTTCCTTCCATCCCAAAGCAGTCTGTGATTCCATGGTGAGGTGTCACCAATCCCTGGGGTGCAGTGGGGAAGGGCTTGAGGGACTCATGGCCCAGCACACAGAGGTGTTTGCTGCTCCCTGGGCAGCTTCTGGATCCAAGTCCTCTCATGCCAAGGAGGTGTCTGCAGGCAGCTGGATCCCATCTGGTAGGAGCATCACCCAGATGTTGCAGGGGAAGGGAGGGAGGGCTGATCCCAGCTTCCAGATGTTGGGTGAGATGTTCAAGATGGATCCTGTGCAGCTCAAATCCAGGCTGGAAGGTGGAAAGCAAGAAGGGAAGGTGGATCATGGCTCTAGCTTTCCCATTTTGCTGCAGCTGCTCTCTGCCCCCTGCCAGCCCTGCATGGTGGGAGGGCTTTGCTCCAAACCTCGTGTTTGATCCCTGGGGGAGGACTGGGCAGCACCAGGGGGAAAGAAGAAGGTTGGAAGTTTGTTTTGCAGCCTCAGATGTCTAAACCCAATCAGCCTGGTCTGCTGGGGTCACCTGGGGCTCAATGTGCTCCATGGAGAGACTGGCACCTCGGAGGGATGGAGGGATGAGGCTCCCCTTGGCTGTTGGCCTCCCTCCAGCAACTGCACAGATGGCTGCAACTTCTTCCACTCCCAGACTAGTCTGATCCATGCTCTTGAACATTCACATGCTGGTTATTTCCACTCTGTAAAAGGCAGGAGGAGAATTTAACCCTGAAGGACCTCCATCAAATCAGCAAGAAGGATGCTCTGCACTTGTGTAACATCTCCCAGCCGGGCAGCCCACAGCACTTTACTCACAAATGTTTTTAAAGGTTTTGGGTTACTGTAATGCCCTGAAACCCTTAAGGATGAAAAAACCCCACAGCGACGGCACATTTGGTATAGCAGGGCATAATTTCATGAAGACAGACACCAAAAACAAGGATGTGGCATCCAGTAAGGCTGGCAAGGAGCAGGCAAGGATAGTAACTATTATTATTCTGATGCTGATGTTGCGTGGCTCTTACACAGTGCTTTTCATTAGGAGCTCTAAAGTGCGTTAGGAAAGAAGAGACTCAGATGTCTGGGCAGTCTGCAGTGATTTCAGCAGAGGAGGGCAGACGATGGGCTGATGCAGAAGCTCTTACTGCAGTTCACTGGTTGCAGGGCAAGGTTCTCCTCTGCTCAGCTCCTAATAGCATTTCAGGTTCTCCTCAGCTTCCAGAAGTCTCCCTGTGCTCCACGCAGGGCTGTGGTCCTGACAAAGCAGTGCAGAGCTGGGGGACACCACCTCTCACGAGCAGCCCTGTCCCCTCCACCCCCCAGCACTCCCGTTCCACCTGCAATGCTAAAATCCCAGGGTTTTGGATCATTGGAGCAGCAGCCCTCCCAGGGTGGCAGGAGATGTGAGTCCCTGGGGAGGACACTCGGTGTGTCACCCCTGAGGGGTTTGTGCTCCGCAAGGACAGAGAGAAAGGGCATCTCCAGAGCTCCTGGCACAGCTCTGCAGCACGAATTCTCCTCTGGTTTCCTCCCCACTCTGGCCGGGGGCCAGCAGGTAACAGGAGCTGCCCTCCAGCATGGCTCCCAAAGCTGGCCTGGAGCAGCAGCAGCTCCAGCCTTGAGCCTCCTCGGGGCAGATCTGCCCTGCAGCACCCGCGGGCAGGGAGGAGCTGCAGGAGGGGAGATGTGTTCCTGCCCTGGCTACGGGGAAATGCTGCTTGGAAATGAGCAGAAGCCCAGTCCGGGCTGCTCCTGACATCCAGCCTGCAGTGCAAGGAGCCTGGATTTGATGTGGAGCTGCTGACTCTCCTGAGGGGTTTGCAGCGAGCTCAGCCTTGGCCTGACCTCCCCACCCTCAGTGGGGACTGAGGTTTTTCACTGCCTTTGCCACTGGGCTCTGCAAACATTGGAAAATTGCACTACCCCAGACCAGGCCACATCCGTGGGACATGTGCAGGACACACTGCCGTATGCAGGGACACACAAATACCCCATTAAATCCCAGTGAGTGCTGGTTTGAGACCCCTTTGCTCCCTATTTCAGCCTTAGTGATGATGCTGTAGGGGAAAATAACCCATGGGTTCAGCTCAGGAGGTTCCCAGGTGGGATGGGGGCACTGGTGGGAATTGTCACGGGGAGAAAACAATCCCTGTCAGCTCCAGAAAGAGGAGCCAAGACACCTCTGGCCACAGCACAGGCATTGCTATGGATAAGTGGGATGGCACTGGGATGTCCTGCTGGTGGGAAAGGGTTTGCTCAGGTAGCTTCTCCCTGGCAAGGGCTCGGGGAGGGCTTAATTCAGCTCTTTCTTGGGATGTGGCTCCCATCAGCTTGTCCTTTTCACACCCAGCAGCATCCCAGGAACTCATCCTCTCCATCCCCAGCACATCCCAGGAATTCATCCTCTCCATCCCCAGCATATCCCAGGAATTCATCCTCCCCATCCCCAGCACATCCCAGGAATTCATCCTCCCCATCCCCAGCACCCGCAGAAGCGCCGGCTCAGCACGAAGCTGCGGCTCGGCGGCTCGAGGATTAGCCACTCATTTGCCATAAACAGAAAATGGGGGGAATGTGTTTTAGACTATGAAACAGACCCCGAGAGGCCGCTGATGCGCAGGAAGATGAGTGCGTCCTATCGATCCCTGTCCTCATCCCACTCCCCGCCTCCCTCCCGGCAGAGGTGACCCTCCCGCCCTGTGCTGACCCCGGGGTGTGTCCCCATGCCAGGAAAGGGGCATTTGTCACCGTGCTGGCGTTCCTGGGGAGGGAGGAGCCCTGGAGCTGCGCTCCGCACCGGGCTGCTCCCCCGGGGGATGTCTCATGCTGATGGGAGCATTCCCAGGAGGACCTCTCCGATCAGCCTCGGTGTTGGGAGCCCCGTTACGGTCAGCAGAGAGAAACTCCTCCGCATGATTCATCCGGCTTAATTTAGCCGTTTGCCTCGGGGTAAGAAGAGGAAAGCCTGAAAAGAACCTGGTTTTCTGTATTTGTGGTGGAAGGAGTCAGGGAAACAAGCCCAGCTGGACCATTGATGCCCACTCCTGGTGCAAGGGATGCCGCTGGGATTGCCAGGGCACCTGGAAAGGGAAGACCCTTATTGAGGCCTGCCTGTGTGGGATGGGATGACTTTGATAAGTGCCCAGGCAGAGCAGAGCTGAGGTGCAGAGTTCCCATGCCTGTAACCACTCCCCATCACCAGCTCCATGCCTGGATCCGTATTTTCACGGTGGAGCCATCAGGACATTTCCCTCCACACTCTCATGCCCACGGAGGAGAGAGAAGACCCCTCTGGCTGCTCTTTCCTGGGCCGTGTGCCTTTGGCGTGCTGGGATGTGCTTTCCCGGCTGCCTGTGCTCCCTCCGGCTGCTGCGGTGGCACTTTGCCCACCCGAGCTCGGCCTGATGCTTTTCCAAGGGGAAAACCAAGCCAGGACGGGTTGAATGGGCAACCAGCACAACCCTGGAGGTGCCACAAGCCTCAGCATGGGCATGGGACATGGGGTTTGGGGACAATAAAGTCCTTGTGTGGCTCTGCAGGGTGGCACCACTTGCAGCAATATCCATGGACCAGCTGAGGTGGTTGTGATTGAGGTTGGTCCCTGAATCCTTCCATCAGGAATGCAGAGAGATGGGTCTTGTCAAGGCTTTGCTCTTCTGCATGAACAGCTTTCCCATATTTAAACTTGAGCTGGGTGGCTGATGGGGAGAAAGGCACCATGGTGGTGCTCCTGGAAACGAGAGCTGATGTTCTCCTGGGAATGCCCCTGGGTGTGGGAGAGCAGGGGATGAGTCAAAGGCTCCTCGTTCCCATCTTTCCCCACACCAGACAGAAGTCATCTTCTGGTATCCTCCAGTCATTCCTGCTCAGAGCAGCATTTCTGGTGCTGGAGAGGAACCCAGAGGAGCACCAAGGTCCCACCCTGACCACCTGTGAGGGTCAGCAGGGCTTTGGGAGAGCTCAGTGCTGCATTTTCTGGGCTACTGAGTTTGCTCATCTCCAAGCACACAGCTCAGACTCCTTCTGGTTCCCAGCACCCCCTGCCACTGCTCCGGTGTCCCAGCCCTGCACATATCCCTGGATTTGCTCCAATTTTATGCCTGATGAGGCTCAGGCCTTACTCTGCCAGTTAATGGACCTTAAAACGCCTGGAGATCCCCTGGCTTCATCGAGGGTGGAGTTTTGCTGCAGGGGAGTGATGGTGAGGGCGTAGGTGCCCAAATCCCATGGGGATGGGAGTTCTCATTCCTTTGGGAGTGATGTTCATCCCTCTGGGTCCCATGGGAGACCCCAGGCTCTGCCTGGAGGTGAATATCTTGCACGCATTTCCATGCAGACGCCTCAGTGGGAGCCACACTGTCCTTTCTCAGGGTATCCTATTCCTTGCTCTCAGAATATCGGTTGGATGCCCCCAGGATCTGCCCCATGGCCACAGATTCCCAAGCCATGATGTGTCCTCTCCACCAGATCTGTCCACAAGAGGGTTTCTGCATCCAACAGAGGAGGAAAAGACCTTGCAAGGGATCTAGTGGGGCACCTGCAGGGAGATCAGGCTGAATCCAAGAGTGCCAGGAGGGAGGAATGTCCTTCTCAGGATGCCCTGGTGAGGTGATGTTTGCACCCTGGAACAAAGCCACTCACCTTTAGTGACTTCCTGCTTAGATCTTAAAAGCATTGGGAAGGCTGGGCAGATTTTCAATGGCCTTGGGAGAGACAAGAAGTCTCATATGGTTCTTCTTCCTATTGATCCTTCCTCCAGATAAGATTTTCCTTCAAGACTGTTGCCTCGGCTGTTTGTTTTTCCTCCCAAACCCTCCTGCAAGGATGTGGCTCCAGCAGTTCTGCTCACTCTCCCATCTGCTGTTTCCATCAATAAGGGAAGAGGGGATTCATCAGCCAATTTCCTCCAGCTCCAGACCTTTCACCCCTATACCATTTGTTGGCTTCAATGGAAGCTTCTCCAAAGTCTCCTAGGTGATACCAGAGTGCAATTCCCCTTGGGAATGTTTAAGAATGAGGAAAATCTCTTCTTTTCCTTTGATCTCATCTTGGTTAAGTCATGGGGCTGGCTTTGCCCTTGCTCACTCATGGCACCCATGGCATCACAGAGAGATGGTGATGCCTAAAGCAGGGTTACCTGAAACAGAAGGCAAGACAAGGTTAGGAGAATAAAAATCAGACAAATTTATTAAAGGCCTTTAAGGTACATTCAGGGCAAACAAAGCCCCCCTCATGAGGCTACACACAAAAACTGACCCCAAGTCACGATGTGTTCACACTTTATAAATTCTGTCCATTTAGCACATTGTGCCTCAATTCTCCAATTACAGCTCCAGGTGATGATGTCAACCACCCCAAGTTTGCTCCCCCCAGTTCACTGTTGTTTACATATTTTGAGGCTCTGAGGCAATGAAAGTATCCTTGGATTTCCATTCAGAGGAATTGTTTTGTCTAAAATGCTGGGAGCAGAGGTTTTAGCATTTTACATGAAGCCTAGAATTACAGATTACAGATTACTACAAATACATGAAGAATAAAAGCCAGAAATTCTTAAGGCATCAATGGCAGTGGGATGGATGTGCTCACTCTGGGGTCCCCTCTGTTGGGACTTGGCCAGGGTTGGCATTAAGGCAAGGTAGTGCTGCAGGAGAGGATGTTCTGCCTCTTTTCTTCCCCCTGGAACATCTTGGGCAAGTTCCTTTAGCACAAATCCTAAAAAAATTAAAAAACTTGGTGTCCTGGGAGGCTTTGAAACCCCCAAGCCCTGCAGGGAGTCACTGCCTGGGGGTGAGGAGGAGCTTTTCCGGGGTGTCTGCTGCCATCAGCCCCTCCAGGTGTGCTTGCTGGGGGGCAGAGGAGGACAGGGCCAGGCCAGCAGCCCCAGCCTGTCCCCTGTCCCCGACATCAGCCTTGTACCTCTCACCGTGGTTCATGAGCTGCATCTTCCTATTTAGAGGAAATCTATAAACCACTTAGTACAGAGCGAACCCTGCGAGCCCTTCTGCGGACAATTGATCAGCCAAGGCTTTCAGCTCCTCATTTCTGTTTTTCTGCCCCTTTTCTCTCTCTTTCTGTTTTTCTGAGGCCACCTGGGCCTCCCTCATGCCCCATCCTGCCCCACCTCTTGTGCAGTGGTACAGAAGCCCACAGCTGATGTCCCTGTGCCTGGCAGGCTCTGCCCATCCACCCTGGGATTTTGGGGGCATTTGGAGCCCATTTAGCAGCCATGGAAGGAGGATCTGAGCTGCCCATGGGTTCAACAGCCCCTGCTGCAATCTCTGGGCTCTAAGTGGGTGTGGTGCCACCATGGAGTGCTTCAATCCATACAGCCTGCTCAGATCTCCCCAGCTTTTCCTTTCCTCTTCGTTTCCAGAGGTGGGAGAACAACCAAGAGCAGGGAAAGCCCTCCCAGCTGCCCAGCACTTTGCTTCTTTGCCCATCTGCCCATTCTCCTCCTCCTTGGCAGCTCCAAAATCTCCACAGGTGGGTGGAACAAGCCAAGAGGGCAAAGCCCACTGAGCCCCAAAGGCTGGAGATGGTGCCACCAACCTCAGAGGAAGGAGAAACCCTGCCCAGACCACCTGGATCTGCACCCTCACCCAGGAAACCTCCACATCTGGCCAGGACCTGCCACAGCTGCTTCAGCCACAGGGACTGGTGCAGAGATCTGTGCCATCCCTGGGCAGGGAATTGGGAAAATGTTTATTTTTCTTCACAGAAAAATGATGACTCATTGACTCAAAGCCTTTTGTTGTTGTTGCTGTTGTGGGAAACATATTGTTTTGATGAATATCTTGGCTTGGGAATGGAGATGAGGAAAAAAAGATTTGAAGTTCTCAAAGCATCCCATTGGGAAAACAAAATCTCTTTTGTTTCAGATGTTAAGTTGGTTGAGGAAAGGCTTTTAAAAGGTTAAACTGAATTAAAGGCTTGGCTTAAGAGCAACAGTCATTCAAATACTCAAACTGCAAATTGTTTTGGTGTCCCAAAGCCTTCATTTACTCTGATTCCAGCAGGGGAAGCCAAAGAGCCACCAGAGGTGGGAAAGTTGTTTCATAGAATCCCAGAATGGCTAGGATTGGAAGGAACCTTAAAACTCACCTCATTCCACCCCTGCCATGGGCAGGGACACCTTCCACTGTCCCAGGTTGCTCCAAGCCCTGTCCAGCCTGGCCTTGGACACTGCCAGGGATCCAGGGGCAGCCACAGCTTCTCTGGGCACTCTGTGCCAGGGCCTGCCCACCCTCACAGGGAGGAATTCCTTCCCAATGTCCCATCTAAACCTACTCTCTTTCAGTTTAAAACCATCCCCCCTTGTTTCCAGACCAGAAGTTGTCATTAATAAAGGATTACAGGGTCAGGCTCTGTGGAAGCACCTTGGACCTGCTTTTTATCCAAGGATGGCCCCAGAGCCTCTGCAGTGATGGAGCTGCAGATCTCAGGCGTGGTGTGGGCAGGAGGTGCTGGTGCTCCCCGGTCCTTCCTCCTCTGGTGACAGCTCAGGGCTTGGGACATCCCACCAGGCTGTGGAGCAAGAGAAAAACTCCTCCTGGACTTTATTTGACCTTTCAGTGGAGGATGATGGAGGAATTTGCAGCCAGAGTCTCTCAGGGAGGAAGACCATGAGCACCAGGAGCACCAGGAGCACCAGGAGCACCACAAGCCAGTTTCCATGTGCTGCTGCAGGGGGACATGGAACACTGAAGAGCACTTGGCACATTTAAAGCTGCTCTTGCAAAGCTGGAAACCCCCCAGTCCTGGTGAAACCCACTGAAATCTGCAGGAGGAAACTGCCCAGAGTTCCAGCAGCTGAGCACATTCCCAGAGGGGACTCAAAGCAGAGCCCTGGGGAGATGTGGGAGTTGGGGGACAAGGTGGCCATGGGACACACGAGGCCCAGCAGTCCCCAGCTCTGCAGCCACGGTGGCAATAATTGCTCCAACAGCTCTTTGGGAAGGGCTGGGAAACACCCGAGCGATGCTGAAGCAGGAGAAGACACAACCACTCCTCAGCTGTGCTGTTCTCCTGCAAACTGCAAACAAAATCAACACAAACCCTCTGCTGGGATGGGTTTGTCCCTGGAGGAGGTTCCTGATTCCTGCACTGAGCTCCCAGATGTTCCCAATCCATTGGGATTAGGTGAATAACTCGTGTCCAGGCTGGATGAGCACCAGGAGCTGGGAGCTGGCCCAGGATCTCACATTGTTTTAATGTCAGGTGTTGTTTTCCTGTTTTCCAGGTGGAGAGCAGAGTGCAGGGAGCTGCAGACCAGAGGAGAGAGAATTTGCTGATCTTTTTTTTTGGCAACCATAAATTCGAGTGAAATTCCACTGAGGTTCTGAGCCAGGGGAAGGCAGCAGAGGAGAGGGGAGGAGAGTTGAGCCATGTCCTTTGGATACTTCTGCATCCTGCAGTGGGAATATGGGGTTTTTTTGGGGGGGGGGGTGTTGGGTTTTTTAAATTTTTTTTTATTTTTTTGAGGGGTAGAAAGGCTTGGAGATTTGCTCCTTATGGAGATATAAATCAGTTTTTCCCCCTAGAGCTCTCTAGTCACTTCCCCAGTGCACACAGAGCCAGAGAAATATCCCCATGGCATCTGCCACCCTCCCCGTGCTCCATCCCAGCTCCTCCCCCTCCGTGGTGCTGCTCCCTGAGCCAGAGGCTCTGCTCAGGTTCATCCTCCCCAAGTTCAGCACTAGACATCTTGGAGCTATTTAAATATTTACAGCAGACGGTGGTAAAAAAGATTGAAGCATGAATTATTCACAGCCTGGCTTTTATCTTGGCAGGGGCTGCTGTGTTCGGCAGGGAGGATTCCTCTGCCCAGGGCTGGCAAGGTGGGCAGGGAGGGAGGGTCTCGGGTGGGTGAGGGAAACCGAGTGGGCAGCCAGGGAGTGGGGAGATGAACGTGGCAGAGATGTCAGAGGGATTTTTCCCTCCTTCCCTGGCTCAGCAGCCCAGGGTTGGTGCACGGGAGGACACACCGAGACCCTGCTGACGTTTGGAGCATCAGAGGTCTCCGGCTGAGGAGAAGCTGCAGGATGGAGGCAAATCCTGCTCTGGGTTTGTCCCTCAACCTGAGCGAGGAGGTGAATTTCATATCCCACTGAGCTGCCTTGCCTTGGGGCATCCCTGGCCCCAGGTGGTGCTGGAACTCACCTGTGTGGCTGGAAAAGCAGTGATTTCCGCAGGTAATGCTGCCCTGGGGATCTCACTGCACATCCCTCCTCACTCCTGAGCAGCTCTCCCCGAGGATTCTCGCAGAAAGCATCACACAACCCCCTGCAAGACACTTTTTTCTGGGGCCTCGAGGGCTTCAATCACACCTTTGAGGCAGAAATAAGTGTTCCAAACGGGGCTGGAGAATCCTCCGTGCCTTTCTGAGCCTGGCAGCCTCTCCCCAGCAGGGCTGACTCCCACCAGCCTGCAGATGGATTTTGACACCATTTCGGATCTAAAGAGGAGCAGGTGACATAAAACAGTGTTTTCGGAGGGGAGGAGTGGGGGTGAAAAGCATCAAAAATGAAAACCCCCAATCCTGCGTCTCCTCTCCCTGTGCTCAGGACTTGCTGGCAAACTCGTGGCATCCTCTGTGCATCCCGTTCAGCCCCGGCTGCGGCACTGCGGAGCTCTGGAGCACGCAGGACAGCCCTGTCCCTCCATTCCACCGCGGCACGATCCTCTCCTCTCCTCTCCTCTCCTCTCCTCTCCTCTCCTCTCCTCTCCTCTCCTCTCCTCTCCTCTCCTCTCCTCTCCTCTCCTCTCCTCTCCTCTCCTCTCCTCTCCTCTCCTCTCCTCTCCTCTCCTCTCCTCTCCTCTCCTCTCCTCTCCTCTCCTCTCCCTCTCCTCTCCTCTCCTCTCCTCTCCTCTCCTCTCCTCTCCTCTCCTCTCCTCTCCTCTCCTCTCCTCTCCTCTCCTCTCCTCTCCTCTCCTCTCCTCTCCTCTCCTCTCCTCTCCTCTCCTCTCCCTCTCCTCTCCTCTCCTCTCCTCTCCTCTCCTCTCCTCTCCTCTCCTCTCCTCTCCTCTCCGTTGAATTTTCCTCGCCGGCAGCGGGAGGGGAGGAGCGAGGCGCTGGGATTTGCAGCTCCCTCTCTTCCGCCAGCCCCGGAGAGAGGAAAATTAAAATTTTGGAGCTCCTGCGTGCCCGCGGAGGCTGCAGATCCCTGCTGGAGGAGTGGGCAGCCTGCGGGGAGCTCGTGATGCAGCTCGGCGAGGGAGCAGCATCTCCCTGCCCTTTCCCGAGGCTCTTTCCCGTTATTCATCCTAAAAACTCCGCTCCGGGCCAGCCCGACTCACCGGGACACCCCAGGTGTGTCTGGGGGATTGGAACCCTTCACTCCACTCCACTGCCCTGGGGGATGAACCCTCCGTGCCTCAGTTTCCCCTAGTCCAAAGCTCTGCCATCCAAAGCTCTGGGGATTAGGTGTGTAGCTGATGGTGACACGGGATTTTTTAGCTTTCCCTGCAAACCCTCCCTACCCCCAGGAGGAAATTAAAGAGTGTTTGGATGCCTGCATCCCAAAATCTGGGGCTTCTTACAGAGCAACACCATTTCCATGCACGGTGAGCTCCATCAGCCTCAAAACGAAGGACTCCCTGGATTTTTGCAGATGGGAAAAGCTGAATTTCCCAGTTTGTGCACGAGTGGGCACATACCACCTCCGGGGCTTCCCTGAGAGGTTATTCAGCCATAATAATAAAATAAAAAAAGTGGAATGATTCTGCGTAATCAATCCCACGGAGAGATCCCAGCGAGGGCTGCGTCGTGCCGGTGGGGTGGGAGAGAGGGATCGTTCCTGCTTGGCAGATGGAGAAATGAGGCGTCAGGAGCTCATTGGAGGAGGAGAGAAATTCCAAAGGTTGCCCTGAGGGTTTGCCCAGCCTCGGAATGAAGGACTGGCTATCCCTTCCCTGGGAAAGACCCGAAATTAAAATTATTTCCTTGTTTCCAGAGGAGAATTAGTCATTGCTCGCTCAAAAAAAAAAAAAAAAAAAAAAAAAAATTTCCAATTTTGACCTTTTCATTCCAGCGAGGATGGGGGGAACCCAAGCCCAGAGCTGTCACTGTGTCCAAACCAGAAGCAGCTCCAGTTTGATGTGGGATTTCAAGGAGGTCTCCCACTGTGAACCGAACCAAAGGCAACCTCTGACTGCCCAAATTTCAGCAATTTGTCCCAGCTGGGATTTACTGGGAGAATAGCTGTAATATTTTACTTGAAAGCCTTTTCCAAGAAGTCCCCTGGAGCTGGAGGGATGGTGGCAGTGTGCAGGGGTGAGTCAGAACACAGACTGACATCGGGGCAGGGTTGGAAAGGATGGAAATGAGTGTTTCTCCCTAATCCCGGCAGGATTATTTCTCAGGGAGCTATTTTCCATTTGGGAATTGCCCCAGGTTCAGCTCTCCTGGTGCAGCACAACTTGGTGGTTTATGGGTGCAAACAGAGACTCATCTACCCCTGGAGCCCCAGGAATGACCCTGGAGCTGCCCGTGGAGGAGGACAGGGATGGGATGTTATCCCCAGACCTTTCCGTGTCACATCTCTAGGAACGTGTGCTGCAGAGCCCTGCCTGCTTCTGCAGGAATTGCTCTCTGCGTGGGATTTCGGGGGCAGAGATGATGGGCCAACCCTCAGTGATGGTCCAGCAGCTCCATGGATGGTCCAGAATCCCCATGGATAATCCAGAGTCTCCAGGGATGATTCAGCATCTCCACAGATGGTCCAGCATCTCCGTGGATGGTTTAGAATCTCTGTGGATGATCCAGCATCTCCATCGATGATCCAGCATGTCCACAGATGGTCCAGAATCTCCATGGATGGCCCTTTGGGGTCAGCATCTCCATGGGTGATCCAGAATCTCCATGGATGGTCTAGAACCTCCACAGATGGTGCAACATCTCTATCTTTCCTTTCCATCCTCCTAGTCAAGCTGTGGGGAATGGGAAGGGAGGATGCCACAACCAGTCCTGGAGCTGGGGTCAAACCTGGCTCCATCACCTTTTCCTTCCTATTCCCACCCCAATTCCTTCATTTTCACACAGATCTCAGCCTGACCAGCAGGAAAACCTGCTACCTGCATGACCAGGGAATCCAGAGCCTCCCACAGCTCTGGGTTAGATGGACACCTGAGGAATGAGGCTGAAAACCTGGCGAGCAGCTCCACCTGCCTGAGGCTGGGAAAGGGAAACCAGTTTGGGATCATCCCTGGGGCTGCTGGTCTCACTGGAATGGTCAGGAATGTGTTGTTCTTCTGATGGAGCAGGTGAGTGAGGCCACAACAGCTCAGAGGGAGAAGGAGCTGGGCTGAGGTGGTTAGACAGGAATAAATCCTGGGATGAGGCTGTCGGAGGGAGAGGATCCGTGTGTCTCAGGCAGCGGTGCTGGGGATGTTGTGACAGCTCTCTGGCAGCTCCTGTCTCATCGTCCTCCCCTGCGGGATGCCGGGAGGGGGAAGGAGGATTGTTAATGGAAGGGATGAGGAGAGGTGGGCTCCTGTGGGCTGGTTTGTTTTACACCAGTGCATTTGGCTGTCTCCTTTCAGGATCACGCCGTGGAACTGGGGGTGGTGCTGTCTGCAGAGCTGGGGGGAGCAGGGGGAGGGGTGGGGGGCTGGAGGGGAGGTTTGGGGGCAGCCAAGAGAAACCAACCCCTCAGGAGTCACCTGCAGTTAGGAAAGATGCTTGGGTTTTTCTTTTTTCAACTCTTATTTAAAGGTATTTTGCCCCACGAAGGCTGTGGGGTGGAAAGGCCACTGGGATGATGGGTGTATCAACATCCAAGAGCTCCTGATGATTTATCCACCTTCAAATGTCATGGATTTATCCACGTTCAAGTGTCACCTCCCAGCCCCAGAGACCATCCAAAGGGGCTGAGGGAGTGTTTTTCCCCCATTTTATCCCAAAGGGGTCAATTTTGCAGAGGATCCAGCATCTCCATGGATGATCCAGAATCTCATGGGATGGTCTAGAATTTCCAGGGATGATCCAGAATCTCCATAGATGATTCAGAATCCCCATGGATGGTCCAGAATCCCCACAGATGGTCCAGAATCTCCATGGATAGCCCAGAATCTCCATGGATGGTCCAGAATCCCCACGGATGATCCAGAAACCCCACGGATGGTCCAGAATCTCCATGGATGATCCAGAATGCCCACAGAAGGTCCAGCATCTCTTGTCCCCCCGAGCTCCCAGAAGCAGCCCTGCACCGAGGCACCTTCCACCAGCAAAAGGCAGGTTGTGAGCAGCGCTTTGGGGATGGAGAAGGAGGGAAGGGCTGCAGGAAGGCAGAGGGGCTCAGCCTGTCGGGTTTTTCCCGTCACTCGTGCTCGGCTGAGCGCGCAGAGCTCGGCACTGACGGAGCAGGATGTGACAGCTCGTCACGAGGATTGGCTGAGCTCGGGGAGTTCTCTCAGCTTTTGCGTCGCAGGAGAGGCGCTTGGGGAAAAAAACAGAATTTAGGGACAGTGCTGGGAAGCTTCATCTCCCCGGAGACCTTCCTGGAAGGAGCTTTGCCCTTTGCATGCAGCCTCCATGGCAGGAGGGAAGTGCAGTGAGCCCGGCTGAGCTCTGGAGCAGCAGAAAGTTGAGGGTTTGGGTCACTGAGAGATTTGAGGGTGAAATGGGACTTTCCCAGTTCCTGCAGCATCCAAACGTTGGTGTCCATCAGCAAGAATCCTCTCTCCCTGCTCTGGGGGAATGGGGCTGAGGAAACCCCTGCTCTGGGACAATCCTGGCTTTCCATCCCGGGGTGAATGATTTTTGGAGGGACAGATATAGGTTGGAGGTTCAGCATGTGAAAGAGCTGTGAATCAGTGTGTTACTGCAGCACCGCAGAGCTGATGCCAAACCCCTGAGACGTTTGGATCCTGGATCCCTAAATGTGATTTTTTGGCAGCAGAAGGGTCTCTCCCTGTGTTTCCACCCTTGCCTTCCTCCCCAGAGCAGGAGCAGCAGCAGGACCACAGTGCATGGGTGGGGCCTGGCAGATTTCCAGCTCTGCTTTCACTTTAATCCTCATTTTTTAATATTCCATGCAAGAAATTACCCCTGCAGCCCCTGCCAGCCTCTGCAGTGAGCAGCTTTCCCTTTTGGAGGCAGTTTGGGGTTAGGAAAACATGTTGAAATGCAGGGAACAGCTTGAATACCTGTGTAGTTCTACGATATTTATGTACACATCAACATGCATATAAACATATTTAAATTCACATTGATTAGTAGGTGTTTCCATTCTCTTTTGTCTCTGCACGTGTGCAGGAAGGGGATATTTATGTCCAAGCACTTTATTTCTCTCTTCCCTGGGGAGCCATGGCACCAGCTGAAGCAGCTCCCTCCTCACCTTCCCAATCAGCCCAGTAAGTCCTAATTAATCTGAGGTGAGAATTTTCCCCAGAAAGGTGAATTCTCTACATCCTCAGGCTCAATCTTCATTGCGATCTCTCCCAGCAGCCAGAGCCAAGCCCTGCTGCAGCTGATGTCCCCTCGAGCACATCTGCATGCACAGCTGGACGGGTTTTGTCACTGGGAACAGCTGGACAATTCTCAGAGCCTGGTGTGGGTCAAAAAGGGTGATTTTAACAGCAAAGAGGGAACTGGAGCCTCTCAATCCCTCTTGGTGCAGCCCTAAATAAAACACAGGCACCACTGTCCTCTTCTGGCTGGAGCTGTTATATCACAGATCTCCAGGAGCCTTTTTTGGGGTAAATTTTCCATGTTCCAGCCCTGCCCCCTGCAGAGGATGGGATGGGGAGACCTCACTTCCCCAGCAGCACAGCCCTGGATGCAGCTGGCAGATCCTGGAGAGCACGGGGTGGATCTTGGGCTGTCCCCAGTGCTGAGGAGACTGAAACAATTATCGCGGTGTGCTGCAGACACTCCTGGATGAAGCTGCTTGCTGTATTTCCATCCCCCAGACAGCGGCACTGTTGGATTTAATTCCTGGCACAAGCTATTTTGATCTTTTTTTTGCTTTACGGTCCACTAAATCGTCTCCAGGAGGGGCACAAATTCCCCTGCAAGGTGAATTTAAGATTACTGACAGTAACTTTAATTTCCTTGGTCATTTTTCCAGAGTCACCCGTGGCCAACAGGACCCAGCAAGCACAGAGCAGACAGAAACTGCTGCTCTGTGAGACACCAGCAAACACTTTGGGAAGTTACCAGGCTTCAGCTGCTGCAGGGACCTGATTTGGAGACTCAGCTGGAGAAATCCGAACAGGCAGAGCTGCTCCCTCGGGCTGTGGGTGGGGAGAGGAGCAAAGGGAGCAACTCTGCACCTCCCCCTGGGAGGGAATGTTTATCAGCTCAGCCCTCTCGTGCCTCAGTTTCCCCATCTGTAACCTCGCTCTGGACAGGGTTTTGTGGTGATGAAGTGATGCCATGCTTGGTCTTGGGGATCCACGAAGCAGGACTGTCCATTTGGGATGGCTCAGTCTTGGATCCTGCACCTCACAGGAGGGAATTTTCTCCTCCAGTGGTGCTGGCTCAGCCAGGACACCAGGGCCTCCTCCTCACCTTCCTCCTGCCTGACCCCAGCATGAGCAGGGGCAAGAAAGGACCCAGCAGAGACCCTAATTTCCCATTTCCCTCCTCACTCCTCCATTTCCCCTGACATTCAGAGGCACCAAAGGGAAAGCATGTAATTACCACCTTGCTCCAGTGTTTTATTTTCCCTCCGTGACTTTTTGCTGCCCTGATTATCTGGAAAGAAAGCACTTCCCTCTCCTTTCCTTCAGTCCAGAGAAGCCGTGGCTGCCCCTGGATCCCTGGAAGTGTCCAATGCCAGGCTGGACAGAGCTTGGAGCAACCTGGGATAGTGGAAGGTGTCCCTGCCCATGGCAGGGGTGGAACAGGATGTGCTTTAAGGTCTTTTCCAGCCCAAACCATTTTGTGATCCCACATCCTTTGGCTGATATAAAATGGAAAAGCAACATCCCCTCATGGAGTAGACTGCGGTGGGGCTGAAACTGGGGCTGGAGCTGGATGCTGTGATGTCACCCCGCTGGATGCCGGGCTGAGATGCTGCTGTCCCCAGGGAGGGAGCAGACACGAGCTCTGGTCAGAGGTGCTGCGAGTTTCCTATTACTGATACAGAATAGCCCGATTTGGGTGACCAGGAGCTGCCGTGACGCGGGTTGGGGTTATCCAAACCCGCCGGGAAGGTGGCAGGCATGGAAAAGGAGCCTTCCCGGGGCTGGGGCGGCAGCGAGGCGGGCACTGAGCCCCGGAGGATGGAGCTCAGGGTCAGCGAGGGGTCCGGGCGATTAGTGACGATCAGATTGCCCAGCCGCGCCCAGGCACGAGGGATAGCATAGCCCGGCAGTGAAATCAGAGCGGGCAGAGAAGGTGAGAATGGAAGATTACCCAAGGGGGAGTGCCGGGGAAAGCGGCCTGGGGGCACGGAGACCATCGTGCTGCCGTTCGAGAGCTGCTCCAGGGGCTGCCGTGCTCTCCTGGCTCTGCCCTAAATGTTCTTCACCTCCTCTGTGCCTCAGACCTGTCCGAAATCCCCAGCTGTGATGTGAGCATCCCGTGTTTCCGCGCCGCCCGGGATCCCCGCAGCACAGGGCGGTGCGATCCGAGCCGTTGAACAAAACACACTCTCCCGCAGCCTTGGGCTTCCCGCGGCGCGCTGCCTGCGGGCTCACGGCCGGGATTTGGGGCTCAGCAGGAGCAGCTGCCGGGAAGGAGCGCGCTGGCTCCGCGTCAGGCGGATAGCGGAGCGCTGCCCGCAGACCGGCAGGGAAACAAGCGGGGCTGGGCGAGGCGACAGGGGAATTGCTGTCCCCGCCGAAATAGGAGCGGCTGGCAGTGCCAGCGGCTGCCGCGGTAGTTATCCCGGCTGGGAATGCACTGCCAGGGCAGATCCTGCCCTCCCAGCGCTGGGCGCGGCGGAGCGCGGGGAACGGGGACATCCCGAAAGCTCCTTTCAATAAATTAATCTCAGCTTTCCCTTCCGGGCTGGACTTTGGCGGTGTTGGGAGCCCGAAGTCCCCATACAAGGAGAACCTCCCGCTTTTCTCCCACTCCATGCTCTCTCTGCTCTCCCTGTCCCTCTCCGCCTGCCAGGGAGCCACTGGAGCGTGGAGCTGCTGGCGCTTGGCCGCTCTGGCCCCGGGCAGCTCGGGCAGCTCCCGCCGGGCCGGGCAGATGGCAGGCAGGGCACGGCACACCCTGGGAAGCTTTTGTTTTGCTGCCTGGAGCTTCTCTTTCAGGTTTCTAGGGCACCGAGGGGTCTCTGGGAGAGGGAGCAGCCCTGCTGCTGTGGGGGAAGCGTCAGACCCTCCTCCCAGAGGGCTCAGGGTGTGCCCCGTCCTATTCTGGCATCACCCCGGGACAGGCTGGACTCAGCCCTGGAGCTTGTGGTGATGGACGAACACCTCAAATCCTGCCAAGTACCAAAACAAGGAGAAGAAAGAACCAAGTGGGACAGAGAGCAGGGAGCAGGGAGGTGATGGTGATGGTGAGGATGGAGAAACCCAACCCAGCCGAGTGGGTGCATAATTTATTCCCCCATTAGCTATTAATGAGCCAGCCCTTTGTATCAAGTCTCCTGACGTCCTTGTAACAACTTCAGGCCTTTCTGTGCAGCATCACCCTCTGGGGGTGTTCCTGTGCCACTTGCCATGTGAACATGATTCTTGATGTGTCCTGTGCCTTCGTTAGCACCATTCAGTGCAGGAGTAATTAATGAGATTCCCATGGCCGCGGTGTAACAGGAACCTCTGGGAAACACCCAAGGCAGCACCACCTCGGAGGGTGCAGGGGCTGCACGGCTGGGGGGATGAGGGTGGATTTGGGGTTTCCTCATCATTTGGGTTAAAGCCGAATGGCCAAGATGTGGATATTTCCTCCACCACCTGCAGTCCATGATTTCTGAGGGATTGGAGAAGATCCTGGACACTGAGGTGTTGATCAGCCCAGTGGGGCAAGGAAAGATGGAGGAGACCAATCCATGCTGGTGAGCAAGCTCATGGCCACACTGCAGCCTCCAGCCTGGACCTTCCTCCCAGCATCCTCCCCAGAGGAAGATGGGTTTAACTCATTCCGTGTATTCTTGGGATAAAGCCGACCAGGACACCATGCCATGGGCTTGGCAGGAGCCACCAGAGCAGCCAAAATCTCCTGCAGCTCAGGGAATGAGGTGGGTCTTTGCTGATGGGAAGACTCTTCTGCACCCTCGGGGTTTGTCAGCACTGCCTGGGGCTCCGAGCTGAATGCAGAGCTCCTTTTCAAGTTCTCTGTGATGTGGGATGCTCAGTGTCTCCCAGAAATCCCCTGAGAGACTCCCAGGGCCTTCTTGAGACACAGACAGATCTCAAGTCACCTGGTCCCTAAAGTTTTGGCCTGATGCCCCTACAGCTTTGCACAGGGAGGAGGGCAAGGCTGGGATCCAATCCCAAAGCCATGCAGCTCCCATTGAGGCAGGAACGTGCCTTGGTGGCCCCAGGGCCTGGGCTACAGCCACACCTGGGCAGCTGAGAGCTGCTGGACACTCGAGTGCCATTTGGGCTTCAAATATGAATGTTTCTACCTAGAACAGGCATTGCTGCAGGGTGGGAAACCCTCAGTGCCAAGGGATTCCCTCCTTCCCTCCATATGTGTGCTGCCCATGGAGCAGCAATGGGATAAATCTGTTCCTGAGTGCTGCAGGGATCACTGGAGGATCAGTTGGGTCCTTGGGGTACAACCCCTCCCTTGGGGGTGGCTGGGGAGAGTTTGGGGTGGTTTGGGGTGGTTTGGGGCCGTTGTTCCCCCGTGTGGAGCCACAGCACAGCCCTGTCTGCAGCACCGTGTTTCTTCCCGTGTTTCCTTTAAATCCAAGGACAGCCAGGCCAGGTAGGGTTTCACTGGGGTGTAGGATTTCCGAATCTGAGTCTTTCCTGAGACAAACTCTAATCCCTACCTGCGTGTCAGAGACATGCAGGGAGCAGCCACGTCCAGAACCCCTGGGATCCTCCTGCTGCCCCAGGAAGAGCTGCAAGCTGGGCTGGCTGAGCAGGGCTGCAGGTGAGTGATTGCCTTTTATTGTGTTTTCTGTGCTCTTGGACACTATGGATGACATAATGGAAGTGCAGCCGAGCCCAGCACCCAGCTGGGAAAGTTCCCACCTATATTAAGCCACTTCTTGTCCTTTATTATCAGTAGGGTGTGGAAGAATCACCTGGTTGAAAAGGTTTCCATTTTATCTCCAGCTAAACTGGTGCTGGGCTGGTGGTTTTAGACCAACTTGTGCTGATCCAGGAGTTTTGGCTGTTCTTGGGTCTGTGCCCACCCCAGACAGAGACACTCTGTGCTCTGAGCATTTGCAGCCTCTCTCTCCCTTCCAAGACTGAGATGAGGTGGTTCCTTTTGGCTGTGATCTTTCTAATGGCTTTGAGTGTTCTGCAAGGTTTCCATTAGAAAATCCTCAGCTGTTGCAATCTGCTTGATGGAAATGTGTGCAAGGAAGGGTGAAGACATCAAAACTGAGAGGAAATATTGGCTGCCTTCAGCCAATTAAACCGTGAGGACCTGGAGTGAAATAATTCCTCAGGATCTCCGACAGGCTGAAATCCATGGCTGCCAAGGAGTCACTTAAATTCCAAAAAAGGTTTGGAAGCATCCAGTGTATTGGGATGAATTAAATGGGGAGGGGATTCAGGAGAGCTGACGTCAGGTTCAGGCTGCATTAATAATATTAATAATAATAATTATTACAATAGGTAATGAGATGTCTCTTTTAAGGTTGGCTTGGGAATAAGAGGAGGTGATCTCAAGGAGGGAATTTGGGAATCCCCAGTGCACAGTGCTTACCCCAGGGACACTGAGAGGGTTAATGGGAATATTGGGGAAAACTGCTGTTGGTTCCATGGATTTGGTGCAGTTTTTGTTTAGTGGTGAAGAATAACACGATTTTCTGAGAGTCTGGTTGAAGTTTGACCCTGTGGGTCAGTGCAGGAGCAGATCCTGGTGCTGGCTCAGGGCTCAGGGCTCGCTCTTAAAATGATTCCATTCTCCAAATACCAATGGAAAAGTCCATGGAAAACCATGAAGAAGTCACTGAGTGGTAGAGCTTGGAGGGATGAGAGCCTTTCCTCAGTTAATATTGGGTTTGGGTTCAGGTGAGCATCACCCCGGAGTTTCTCCTTAAGAACTGATCCGTGTTTGGTGTGTGGTGAGTTTCACAGCCTCAGCAGGAGAACATCTCCAGAAACTGTAGAAATTTCAGCCAAACAAAGCCTCAACCAAATAAAGCTGAATTTTTAATGAAGAAAAAATTATGGCTTGATGAATCCCAGAGAAATTTGGTTTGGATTCCTCAGCTGAGCCATTCTTTTTGCACCTCCCCAACCCCAAAATGGCTTAAAACTGCAGCTTTTACATCCCAAGTTCTGTGTCTGTGCCCTGTGCCTGATTTCCCATTGCATCCCAAGATGGAATTCAGCTCTGGGAATGCAGCTGGGAGCAGTGTGGCTTTGCCCTGGGTGTGGAGTGGGGACAAGGACAGCTCATCCTGTGAACCCCTCAGCTGGATCTGTTTGTAAAGGTCATGGGAAGGAGATCAGAAATTGCTCCGGGGCAAAATCAGCTCCAGGCTGGCCTGGGGCTGCCAGAGGAAGAGAACCCACAGGACAGCTTTTTCCTTCTTTTTTTTTTTGAGATCTCCCTTTTACCACATCTGGGGGGAGATTTTCCAGACCTGATTTTCCAGGATTCCTTTAATTTCCTTGGGTTTTCTCTGGAGCAGCACCCCAGCGAGATCCCAGCTTTGCCCACCCACTCTGGGATGCCTCTGAAAGGGCTCAGTGCAGGCTGATCTCGAGATTTTCCTATCCCAATTCAGCAGCACAGCAT
The DNA here is from genome assembly GCA_024500445.1 of Entomyzon cyanotis. Lineage (NCBI taxonomy): Eukaryota > Metazoa > Chordata > Aves > Passeriformes > Meliphagidae > Entomyzon > Entomyzon cyanotis. Next base: position 1,964,218 of record JAKEPQ010000908.1, on the reverse strand, counting down.
GGAAACCTGTCCCAATTACACGGGCTGGAAGAAAGCTTGAGGGAAAAGCTCTGCCTCCCAAGATGCTGGCAGGAGGATTCAGGATGCAGGTGACTTTTGGAGGTCAGTCAGGAAATGCCCTGGCTGGTGCTCCCCCATTCCTGCACTTCCAATCCCTTTCCAGGGTGATGTTTTGGGGCAGGGAAGGAAGGGAGAGCTCCCTGCAGGGCTGGGGGAACACATGGGAAGGGCAATCGTTGTGGTTTGATAAAATCCTGCTGGAAAAGCAGGCAGAGGGTTGGGAGAGCAGCTGGGCTGGCCGGAGTGGGGGTGCTGGGTGATGCTCACAGCCCTGATGGATCTTTGGAATAGCAGAGGGGCTGTGGCCACATCCAGAGCCTCTGCCCAGCTCCTGCTGGGAGCTGCCTGGGGCTGAATCCAGGGCTCAGAGCTGTCACATCGAGGTGTGACACCCCCAAGGGGCTCATGGAGGAAAAGGCACCCCATGCCATATAAAAACAGGATGGAAAAAAAGCCCCGGAGAGGCAATTCCTGCTCCTTCAGCAGTTTGGAAGCTCTTGTGATGGGAATCACAGACCCACAGGAATGGGGGATTTTCCTGCACTGGAGAAAACCAGGCCCAGGTGAGAAAGTTCCTGGGCAACGTCCCCATGGCTGGAGGGGACCTGGATGCCTCAGCCCGGCTGGTGCTGGGTGTGGGAGCCCCGGATGTCCTGTTTTTCCAGCTTTTCTCTCCTCGGATGCACAAGAACCAGGTCCCCGTGAGACCTGCGTGTGGCAGAGCGTGCCAGGGAGCAGCTCTGCGTGGAGGGGACAGAAGAGTCACCCCTGGGCATCACCTCCCCTCCCTGTGCCCCGCGCCGCTCCTGCCTCACCCTGGCTCGGCAAGCAAAGGCCTCGGACACTTCTGCAGACATCAAAGAGGCGCCTCGGAGTCCCGGATTTCACCGCTGCTGCCGGGCAGGACCAGCGAGGGAGCAAAAAACCCATTTCAGGCGCAAGGAGAATGAGGGCAAGGAGTCCCACCGGGCTCACGTGGGCACAGGCATCGCCTTTCCGCAGGAGAGGTTGGAGCATCCCAGCGCTGCCCGCCAGAGGCGGAGGGGCAGCTCAGCCCCGGCAGCGGCGATGGGAGCAGGGGCACCGGGCAGCCGCACCCCGGAGGAGGATGAGGACGATGCCAAAGCCGGGTTTGTTGTTCCCCTCTCGGGCTCAGCGGCTGTCGTGGCCGGGAGAAGTTTGGGGGCAGTTTGGTGGGTGGGTTTGGGGCAGTCGGGTGCTGCTTTTCTCGGTTTTGGTGGGTTTTTGGGGTGGTGGTGAGCTGGGCAGAAGTTTGGGTTGTCCTTGGAGGAGCAGGGAGGGTGAAGAGCTCCCGAGCAGCGGGTGAGCGCTGCGAGGAACTCTGGATTTACCAGCAGCCAGAGGGTCTCACTGGCCTCACCTCAGTCACTTTAATTCTGAATTCCTAATTATGGGTCCAAATTCCCATGTCCTCTCCTGGGGACCGTGGGGGTTGCTGGGCTGCTCTGGGGGGTCTGCCCTGACCTCTGCAGTGGCTCTGGCTCAGCACATGAAGCCACCAGCCCCGAGTGACACCGGGACCCCAAAGCTGCCACCGGCTGCTTTTAGTGCTGCCGTGGCAGGAACGGGGATCAATGCAGGATCCGACTGGCCCGATTAGCAGCTTCCTATTGCTTTCCATTTATACCTTCCATCCATTTTTGGCTCCGGCTGCCAACCTCTTCCAGGCTTTGCTGCCAGTGCAGATTCCGAGGGGGACAAAGTCATTTGTTCATCCCTAGGAGCAGACTGAGGTTACAGCTCCGCATGCTGGGCCGGGGGGGCGGCTCTGCCTCTATCCCAGCAATTTGGGACAGGCTGGGAAAGTTTCCCATCGATTTGGGATCGGGTTCTTTATCGTGTTACAGGGCAGTAAGCAGCAGGGGATGGCTGCCTGCCCCGTCCCGTCCCCAGCCAGGCGCCCGGGCGGAGCCGCCATGCTCCGCAGGGAAGAGGTCACTCCGCGCAGCCCGTTTTACACCTCTGCTGGTCCGGGCTGATCAAAGCAGATCCAAACGCTTTGTGTCCATTCACCAGCCTCTTCTAAAGTGTGCCAAACGCTTTGCAGGAGCAGCTGAAAGTGAATCCCGGCGGGGACCAAACCCCCTGCCCCCCAAAGAGCCCACTCAGCATCCCCAAAAAGCCACCGCAGCACCTCCGAGTCAAAAATCCCTTTGAATCTTTTCCTGAATCAGGCTAAAGCCCGGCTGGGAGCGCAGGGAAGATGAGGAGGGCTCAGCTGCAGCCAAGCCTGGCCCTGTCCCAGGCTGTCCCTGTGCCTGTCCCTGTCCCTTGGTTGAGCAGCCAGCACCACCACAGAGCTCATTTCATCCCATCTGGCTTTTCCTGCTACCTGTGCTGGGCTGTGGCAGCTTTCACAGCACACCCGGACTGGGATCTCTCCGGCTCCCTCCGAGCACAAACTCGCCCTCTCTGGTTATTAAATTACATCCTGACCCGGTTAATCCATAGCTGATTAATTTTGGGCTCCATGGCTGGCTATAAGAAAGGTTTCATCTGTCTCATGGCGTGTACTGTATGTACTGAGCTCTCTGATAATCTGATTTTTCTAATAGGAAAAAATAGGGGTGGAAAAATCAGAAGGAGGTATGAAAAGTGGGGAGGGCTGTGGGGGTCTGGCTGGGCACATGTAGAGCCTGCCGTGGGGTCAGCAGTGATGGACACTCCATTCCAGCCCCGGGAATCCAGCTGGGGATATTCCTCATCTTTCCCTGGAGAGCTCCTGCTTGGCTGTATGACATATCCTCAGTGCTGAGGAAACTGAGGCACAGGGGTGGCTGTAGCCTATAGGAGTTGGTGGCTGTTCTTTTAGGATCATAATTTGTTTCCTGGTACAATTTCGTGGAATCCCAGGATGGTTTGGGTTGGAAAAAAGCTCATCCAGTCCCACCTCTGCCATGACAGGGACTCCTTCCACTATCCCAGGTTGTTCCAAGCCCTGTCCAGGCTGGCCTTGGACACTGCCAGGGATCCAGGGGCAGCCACAGCTTCTCTGGGCACCTGTGCCCCTCACAGGGAGAAATTCCTCCCGAATACCTCATCTAAACCTTCCTTCTTTCAGTTTAAATACAACTTGTGGGTTTAAATGTTGGGGGTAATTCTGGCCCCCCCTTGCCACAGACAAACTTTAACTTCTGCTTTTAAAAGCAAACAGGTTTCAGGTCTGGCTGCTCCTGTGCTCTGGGCTCTCCTGGAGCAGGAGAAACCCTGGGATTGCTCATTATTTCAGTGTATTTTGGCCCCTTTTTCATTTCTCCGCTATTCCCACAGCAAAGACTAAAAAGCAGAGGCAGCTTTTGCCAGACCCCATCATCCCCTGGAAGATTTGAATTATTCCTCCCTATATTTTTATCACTCATAAACTACCAGCATCTCCTCTCCTGCTTACTCCCTCACAGCTGCACACATTCGCTCGGAATTTAAAGAGTTCAGTTTGCAAACATCTCTCCTGAGGAGGAGGAGGAGGAGGAGGCACAAACTTTTGCAGAGTCTCCCCAGCAGCAAACCCAGGAGCTCTTTGTTCTCCTTGCAGAGATGATTCCTGCCCTGCTCCATCAGCGCCAGATGCCCAGGGCACCTCACTAAGCCTCCAAGGACACTCCGTGCCTGAATCAGAGCTCGAGTATTTATAACCCCAGCCCTAATCGAGGGCGTTGGAGGGTTTGGGTTGCGGTTTTATATATTGCACCCCCCAAAATCCAGCCCTCCTGATGCTGGGGGACTGTTGCTAATTGAGGGGCACTTCAATTAGCCGGCATGAGAAATAAGAAAAATTCCCTTGGCGGAGGTGCCGCGGAGCCACCTGCGCTGCATGGCAGAGCCGCGGGGCTGGAAGCACTGAACCCCAGGTAATTAGCGCTGCAGAGAGAGGACAATTAGCGGGGCTCATTAGTGCCCCGGGCTGCTCCGTGGACCGAAGCCGCTGCCAGAGCCCACGCTGATTTCACTGTGGGCACGGTTGTGCTTGGGAATTCGGGAAAAGCGAATGAAGTGTTGCTGCCTCGTTCCACTGCAGGATTTGCGGGATCCCTCAGCCTCCTCCTCGTCCCCTCCCTGCTCCAGCTCATCCCTCGGCAGATCAAAGCCAAACGGGTGGGATGAGCTGCAGTTCCCTGCATTATTTCCCACCGGGAAAATTAAACTCCCTATGCAAACAATAATTCAGGGACCTGCCGCCAAAAACTCCTCCTTTGCCAGCTAATCCCTCTCTGCTTCGGGACAGGCTCGGGGGTGTTTGATCTCCCCTCCCGTGTCGGAGCTGTGCGTGCAGAGCTGCCGAGCAGCGATGCTGCAGCAGGACTCGCTGGATTCTGGTCCATCCCGGATGCAGGACACCCTCGGGGGCTGAATTTATCTGCGCGATAAATCCCAGCAGAGCTGGTGATTCCAGGAGGTAGAGAGGATTAGAGGGAAAGAAGTGCCGGAGGAGCGCCTGGGGCAGCCTGGCTGGAGGGAGGATTGAAATCCTCAGAGCCGAGAGGTTGTTTAGAGTCACCTTGGCTGGATCCGAGGGCAGAACTTTCCCGAGGGTGCCGAGGGTGCAGCCGAGCTCCCCGGAGAGGAGGGAATTGTGTAACTGTCCCGCTTCTTGGAGACAATGATGTTATTCTGGGAATCTCCCCCCTACCCGTCTCGTCTGGACCACAGCCCTGCTTTCACTGCAGGGATATCCCCATTATCGGTGGGTTTTGCTAAAGCCCCTCAGCCCCAGCTCAAGCCACATCTTGGGCTCCTCTGGATGCTTTTCACGCCCTGCATTTCCCTCAGCCACAGCTGCCCTTTGCCCCGGTGCAGGAAATGATCCTGCTTAGTTCCAAGCAGATTTTGGGGGAAAAAAACACCAAAAAAGGTCAGATTTTGCCCACAGACCGCATCACCCTGTGGTGAAAGCCCTTCCAAAGCTGGGTTTGGAGAGGTGATGGACACAAGCTGAATTTGGGGGTGGAATATCGACTGAACTCTTTTTTGTCAGTAGATCCCCTCACTGGGCTGAGGGTAAATTTAAGGACTGTAGTCTGTAGGGGTAAAGGAGTGGTGTGTAAAATGATAAAGCCGCCCTGAAGGACCTGATCAAAGGTCTGGATTATCTCCTGTCCCCTTTCCACAGCAGAAGGCTGGAGATGACTGTGAGATGCTCCAAGCCGAGCTCTCCTCCGGGACAGCGAGCTTTAATGTGCTCATTAACGTCACGACAGGAGAAATAGCTCAGAGGACAGAGAAGGATGCGGGAGGGAGGGAAATCGAGGTGAGCGGGTCCCTCAAGAGCAAAGGAACGTCACCGTGGAGCAATTCAGGAATTCAGGCTGAAGCCCGCGGGTAGAAATGTGCCAACCCCTCCTCTGCCTTCCCCAAATACCGGGGAGGAGGAGGAGGAGGAAGAGGAGGGTGGGAAGGTAACCTGGGTGAAGGGACAGGGGGGATCCAGCCCTGGGTGAGGCCAACAGGGGCAAAACCACTCTGGAGCACCCAAGGCGAGGATGGCTGAACGGAAAGAAAGCAAAATCAGGGAAAAAACCAAAAAATCCCAGTTATTTTAATGACTCACGCCAACCTGCCCCGTCCCGTCCACCCAGGGAGTTTATTTATTAATTAATTAATCCCTGGAGGGGACAAGCCCAGCGGCACTGGGGTCCTAACCAGCATGCAGCTGCATCCAGGCGTGAGGAAGGGCCACGTCCCTCCTGTCCCTCGTCCCCCACCGATGCCCTTTGCTGGGCCGTGCCAGCTGTACCCGCTGCTCCAACTGGTCCCAGTCACCCCGGGGCGGGGACGGAGATGTCCCACGTGGTGGCGGTGGCACCGTGGCCGTCCCCTCCTGGAAAGGCGCCCGCTGTCCCCACGGCCACAGGCGAGAGGTAGGTGGGCAGCGGGGGATGCTCCAACCCTCGGGCTTTCCCCTCCCCTCCTCTTTTTAACGCCACTATTTTATATTAATGCCATAAGGAGCTCTTTCGCCCGCTGTAAATCTCCCTCCCGGTGCCAGCAGCGGGTCCCTGTCCCCCCCTCTCCGCCTCTCTCCCGGGGGACAGCTCAGACCTCGCCACGTCACGGACAAGACTTGTCCCCGCTGGACCATCGGCAGCATTATTGGGGATTAAAGGTGGCATCCGCCAGAAGGACGCGTCCTCCCCCCTGTCGCCCGCCGGCGGGTGGGGACAGGAGGTGGGCGGCCGGGTGTCCCCTCCCCGGGGTGAGGGTGTCCCCAGCGAGCCACCAGCCCCTTTGCCCATGGCCCCCCGGCTGGTTTTAGGGCTCCCAGGGGGATGGAGGGGCCGAGGATCCCACAGCCGCCCCTGCCAAAGCGCTGCCAACTCCCCGCTGAACCGAAGCGAGAGGAGCCTTTTAAATGACATTGTCTCCGTTATCCCAGAGGGACCTTCCAAGGGTATGGCTGGACTTTTTTTTTTCCATCTCCGCTTTCCCTCCACGTCCCTATGTGTGATTAATAACTCTCTTCCCAGATGCAGAGAGCGCTGGAACTTCCATGCCCTGGCCAGGTAAGTCCTTGCAGGTGCTCCGTGGGTGGGCAGAGGGAGGAATCTCCTCCTTTCTCATCCCGTTCAGGGATGATGGGGAGGGCAGGGAAGAGGAGGGAGAAAAGAGGCTCAACATCTCCGATAATCTGGAAAAACCTTGGAAATGGACATTGTTCACTGCAGGAGTGTGAGGGTGGTGAAAGGAGGATGGGTGGGAAGCCTAGGGAATTGCAGGAAGGTTTCACTGGATGCAGAGGGGCTGGTGGAGATCACAGCCCCGATTCACTGGGATGCGATGGATAAAACACAAACTCTCCCTCAAAATGACCTTTCTCTTTTCACCGTCGCTCTCCCTCGCGTGGTTTTATTATTATTATTATGATGATTTTCCGCAGGCAGGGATTTCCGCTGAAGGATATTAGTTAATCAGATTCTGAGAAGCAGATGTTGGGTGATTTAGGAGGAAAAAACGAGGCAACTTTCTAGTTCAAGCCTCGGCTGGAGCTTGGAGCGAGGTGCAAAGCTCGGGGAGGACGTTCTGTGGCTTTGGGATGCGCCGTTAATTTTGGTCTTAATTAAAAATGAGACAGATGAGGTGGTGTGGGGGCTTGGGGACAGGTGGGACACCTCCTGCCAGTGATGGGGACAGGCAGATATCAGCATGTTCTGGGGCTTCAAGGCAACAAAGGAAACTCAGAGCCCAGAGGAAGTTGTTCCAAGGGCTTGAAATGGAGATAAAAAACAACTTTCCATGTCCCAGCGGGGAGGATGAGCCCAACTTTGCACTCTCAGCCTTGCCTATGGCATGTAAATTGTCCCGTCATAGCTCTGTGCCTCAGTTTCCCCAGCAGGGATGAGGCTGGGGGGGCTCAGTTCAACGTCTGCAGAGGCTCTGGAGGAAGGACAGATTTCAGCACATCACAATTTCTTCTGCAACCCAAACTCAGATGTCCTCCCAAGCTGGGGCTGGGGAAACCTTGTCCAGCGAGCAGTGCTAAGAGTCAAACACTCCTAATGCTCAAAATACTGAGATCACCTCACAGTGCTGCCTTGGGATGCAATTTCCCCTTGTGGGTTCCTTCCAACCCAGCCTAGTCTGTGATTCTGGGAATTTCATGGTCAGCTTTAACTCCTCAAACTTTGTTCCACTGTTTGGAGAAGTTCCCAGACTTCTCCCTTTGGTTTCCTCCCCCCAGGATGGAGGTGTGGTGGGTCAGGTCAGCTCACCCTGCCACTGAACACTAAACTCTGGTTCAAACTTCATTTTATTCTGATTTTAAAATTACCTTGGCATTTATAGTAAGAAGAAACAAGAATGCAAGAAAGGAATGATGTGTGCTGCTTTTCTTTCCTTTAATGCTTGTTTTTTCCCTTGAAAGACTGAAACGATCTTTATTCAGGCTGGGTTTGTTGCAGGATCCCTTTGCCTGCCTCCTGATGCTCCTGAGCCCAGGGATTTCCTCAGCTCTGGGTTGCTGCTCTGATGCCACAAATCATCCTGCCAGCACCAGCTTCTCACAGAGCCACCAAATAGCCCAGCCTGGGATGAATTCAGCCCCACAGAGAGTGGCTGAACCTCAGGCATGTCTGAGCTGGACAAGGCTGGGGCTGAAGGATGGGTTTGGGGTCATTGGGACCCCCAGCTTTGCCTGAGGTCACTTTGGGGACACAACCCTGCTGCTGCTGCTTCCTCCAGGCATCACTTCTGTCCCTTGCCCCAACCACTCCTCTCTACATGCCCCCAAGAGGGAAATTTGGCATAAAACCAGTCTGGAAGCAGCTCTATAGGGATGGATCCCTAAGGAGAGCCGAGCTCTGTGGCTTTAGTTTAAGCAAAGAAACCTGGCCTGTAAATAGCTTATGATAAATTGTAGGATTTGCCTCCAAATCCAGAACCTCCTCTGCTGAGGATGGAGCGAGGTTGAGCCTTGTCTGGCATGCTGGATCCTGTATGAAGTTCTGCTCTCGGGGCTGTAAAGCTGAGAGGAGGAGAGGGAGGATTTGTAGCAAGCCGGGCTGTTCATGCCCATTTCCTAACAGATTTGGGATTTTGGCTTGTCCTATCCCCCTTCCCAGCTGTCAGCAAGGATGGATCCAACTTTTTCTGGGGAGAAAAAAGCTTCCATGCCCCAAATTAGTGCAGAGAAACGGGGAGGTGGAGGAGCAGCTCAGGATGAGTCCCTGCCCAGCCCTGGGACGCAAGCCCTGCACTGGGGACCATCCTGGTGACAGGACTGGCCCTGGTGCTGCTGCCGCTGCTCCGTGCCCTAAATTGTGTTGCTATTCCTGGCAGTCGAGGGCATTTGGGTTTTTTTGTCTCCCTCTCGCTGAAGTTGGCTGGGGAAGAAAGCCAGAGTGCCCTTGGTGAGCAGCGGTCATGCAGAGCAGCTCCACGTGTCCTCCTGTGGAGCCTCATGGCTGAGAAATGGATTTGGAGGGGAAATAAATCAGGGCGTTGAATTTACTCGGAAAGTTCATTTTGGGGCAAATCTCCTCAGAACCGTTCGCTGTTAATGCCTAATTTTTCTCTGTGCTTCTCCCTGAGGCAGGACAGGTAATTTCCCAGCTCTGTAACTTGGCCTGGTCCCTGGGCTCCTCTTTGACTTTGAGGAGCTCAGAAGGATGTCGGTGATGTGTGGGGAGAAGTGTGCCTGGGAATATCTGGGGACATGGTGGCTGCTCTGAGTGTCTCCCAGAGCTGGTTTGGGGCACAATCCACCCCATGGTGTGAAAGGTGCTCTCCAAGTGACCCGAGGGCTTAGTCCTGATCTTCTTCCTGATGCTGGGAATATCAGGTCTGCTGTGGAGGGGGATTAGGAGAGGTCTGGAGGATGTCACCCCATCCTCTGGTCTGGATGGAGACAAGGGGTTCTATTCCCACCCCTCTTCCCAGAGCAAAGGGGTTCTCCAAGGCAGGTGGACATTTCTCCTCCTGGCCTGCTTCCTCCTGGGTTGCAACCCCAAATTCCAGTGTGGTTCCTGCTTTGGGAATTCTTTCCAACCACTGGTTGACCTAACAGCAACGTGCCCAGGACCTCCTGGAGTTTGGCCCAATGCCTCTCCCACCTCGATCAAGGGCTGCTCTTAACCAGGACAGCTGTGTTTACAACCTCCAAAGCCTGCTCTGAACTTTGGATCTGCACCTGGAAACGTCTGAAACGACCTGGGATTGCTGGGGAGAGGCGGGGTGGGGCACCTGGGCTCACCCCCATCCTCTGCCGCTGCCTGACCTTCCATCCTTGGGTGCTGTAGGTGGCTTTGGGAGGCTTAACGATGACAAATCCGTGCCAAAAGGGTTTGCAGGATCCAAACACAAATGACTTGCTGGAAGTCATGTCGCCAGTCAATGGCATTAGTATTTCCATTAAAAAAAAACCAACAACCAACCCAGGATTGTGTGACCTCAGGTTTGCTCGGCTCTACCCAGCAGATGCACAATTCAGCTCTGTGTCCCTGTCCCTTGCAGATCCTCCTAGCGTGGGAAAGGCGCGGGCTGCCGGCATCTGCGGCGGGGATTTCTGCTGCTGAGCTGATTAGCGTATGATGGACGTGGCCAGTTGGAAGGAGATGGAGGTGGCACTAGTCAGCTTTGACAACGCCGATCAGATCGTGGAGGATCCCTGCTATTCCAACGACCTCAGCCCCGCCGGGCAGTCGCGGAAAGGCCACCCCAGCTGCGCCAACCTGCTGTCCAACCTGCGGATCCTCATCAACAGCGAGAACGCCAACAATGAGACCATCTTCTCCAGGTTCTCCGCCGAGTTCAGCGACCACCTGGTGGGGGAGAGGGTGGGCATGGATGAGGGTGACCAACGAGTCATCATCAACATCGCTGGGCTGAGGTTTGAGACGCGCCTCAAGACCCTCGACCAGTTCCCTGAGACCTTGCTTGGGGACCCAGAAAAGAGGATGCGTTACTTCGACTCCATGAGGAATGAATATTTCTTTGACAGGAACAGGCCCAGTTTTGATGGGATCCTGTACTATTACCAGTCTGGGGGCAAAATACGGCGCCCGGCCAACGTCCCCATCGACGTCTTTGCTGATGAAATCACCTTCTACGAGCTGGGTGATGAAGCCATGGACCAGTTCCGGGAGGATGAAGGGTTCATCAAGGATCCTGAGACCCTCTTGCCAACCAATGACTTTCACAGGCAGTTCTGGCTGCTCTTCGAGTACCCCGAAAGCTCCAGTGCAGCCAGAGGTGTAGCTTTGGTCTCCGTCCTGGTCATTGTCATCTCTATCATCATCTTCTGCATGGAGACCCTGCCGGAGTTCCGGGAGGAGAGGGAGTTTAAGTCCACCCAGGAGCTTTCTAAGAACATGACAGACACCTTGCTGGCCCACAGCACCTTCACGGACCCTTTCTTCGTCATAGAGACCGCCTGCATCGTCTGGTTCTCCTTCGAGCTCTTTGTCCGCTTCATCGTGTGCCCCAGCAAGACCGAGTTCTTCAGGAACATCATGAACATCATCGACATCGTGTCCATCATCCCCTACTTCGTGACGCTCACCACCGAGCTGATCCAGCAGAGCGAACTCAACGGGCAGCAGAACATGTCCCTGGCCATCCTGCGGATCATCCGCCTCGTCAGGGTCTTCCGCATCTTCAAGCTCTCCCGGCACTCCAAGGGGCTGCAGATCCTGGGGCAAACCCTCAAGGCCAGCATGAGGGAGCTGGGTTTGCTCATCTTCTTCCTCTTCATCGGCGTCATCCTCTTCTCCAGCGCCGTTTACTTCGCGGAGGTCGACGAGCCGCAGTCGCATTTCTCCAGCATTCCCGACGGTTTCTGGTGGGCCGTGGTGACCATGACCACCGTGGGCTACGGGGACATGTGTCCCACCACCTTGGGCGGGAAGATCGTGGGGACTCTGTGCGCCATCGCGGGGGTGCTGACCATTGCCCTGCCCGTGCCCGTCATCGTCTCGAACTTCAACTATTTCTACCACCGCGAGACGGAGAATGAGGAGAAGCAGATGCTGCCTGGGGAGGTGGAGAGGCTGCTGGCCAGCGTGGCCACGGGCAACGGCAGCATGGAGTCGCTCAATAAGACCAATGGGGGTTACCCAAAAGATAAGGCCAAAAAATGATGGTTGAGGCCCTCAGGGACTGGGCAAGGTCAGGTGGGATTGGCTGGAAAATGTATCCGACATCTGCATGCTCTGATTTTTTTTTTTTTAAAACCAAATATGCTGCTGCTTTTTTTTTTTCTAGACAATTTCAATCTCTGATTTCCTGTGGCTGTTCAAATAAATACCATCTTTCTTATCTCTCTGCCCTGCCCATTGGTCTGGTGTTTTTTATTTGATGCTCATCTGCTTGACATTTCTCTCCTCTGTCCGTGGCGTCAGAGTGGAATTCCTCACACACAGAGATTTCCCCATTTACCAGAGAGGAAAAAGGGCAAAATGACATGAAATGCTTGGCTTGGTGACACCCAGCTGTCCGGGGATGAAGGTGGGTCCAGCTCCCTGCTTTTCTTAACCCATTTTAAACCATCTTAACCATCTTAAACCACCACTTCAGATCCGGGGGTCTGACAAATTCCCAGACCCGGGACTGCTCTGTCTGAAAAACAAGCTGGCAAAAAGAAATGAGAAGCGATATTTTTAGCTGGATGAGTTCCCTGGTCTGCCTGCCTAATCCATTCTGCTGGCACAGCAGGGTGGGCAGCGAGGGATGGACCCAGGGCAGCAGGTGGGGCACTAGGGGATGGTGACCAGGCATGGTGGCACAGCCACACGAGAGGTCCAGAGCACCGTGGCTCAAAGCCCACCAGAATTCTGCTGGAAAAACAAGCTCTGAGAGAGGGAATGGGATTTCTCCTGCAGCAAACCCTCATTATCTGGTGTACAAACAATCCTGGGGATGAGCCACAGTGACCTTGCAGCTTTTACTGTCACTTGTGGTGCTGCAAAGGGGGAAGAGAGTGATGAGAGCCAACATTTCCGGACAGCTCCGCTGCCTGTTGTAACAAGGCACTTCTGCTTTCCTAAAAATGCAAATTTCCAGTGGCACTTTGGATGGGAGCAGCCAGCAACAGCTCATTTTGCCGTTCTCTCCTATGCCAGCAGGTTTTCTTCTGACAAAAATATTTTGTTCCCACTTCACTGTTTCACTCGGCTTTTTCTTTTTTTTCTTGATGTTTCTGTCTCCATTAAAACCCCAGCTTCTTGTGCAGTGTCTCATCCTCTCTGATATCCCACACCTGCTGCAGAGATGTCTCATCTCCTGCTGGATCCCCACAATCATGATACATCCAGCATCCCTGGTTTGCCATTTCATTCAGAATGCAGTGGTGGAACAGGGATTGGATTTACTGCTCCTGCTCTGCTGGAAAATGCAGGTTTGGGCTCACTGGGATTTTCCCTGCAGCAGAAATCCCACAGCCCTGGTTGGAGGAGATCTGATTTTGGTTTTAGGGGGTTTTATGCACTGTCTTTCTGCAATGAGGTGTTTTGCACCCCAGGAGATGAATCTCAGACACGACCAGTACAATTCCTTTTCCCTCTGGGACAAATCCCACTTTTCACCTGTTCTCCCTGTTGGTTTTTTCCCATCCCTCCACCATTGTTTCTCCCATCCCTCGCAGCCCTCACACCATCATCTCAGACAGGAGAAGCTGTCAGAGCTATTTAATCTCCTTCCCACTGTGCCAAGTTCTCATCATCTCTGGGGACGCTTAGAGGAGGCACAGCTGGGCACAGCTGGAGGCGACACAGCTGGGAACAGCTGGAAACAGCACTCCAACGTTCCCAGCTCCTCTCTTTTCACCCCTCAGTTCTCTCCAGCAGCTCTTCCACCTCACTCTTTTTATTTCATAGCAGGTTCTTTCTCTTTTTTCCCCTAGAAAACTTGAATTTTTCCATTCTTTTGTATTTTTATTGCTTCCCCTCCCCAGATTCCCTCCCAGCCTCTCAAATCTGAAGCACTTTTTGTGGTTTTTTCCTTGGGAAATTACCATGAAAACTCTCATGAGAAGATTTGGGCTGGGAAATATTCAGTCTGATCAGCCATGAGCACATTTCCACTCCTCCTACAAATATGGACTGTAATGGTGCTGGGATGGATGGATGGATGGATGGATGGATGGATGGATGGATGGATGGAAGGATGAACAACCTGATTCTTATAAACTTGTAAACTTTATCCTCAAATAAAGGAATAAATGCTTCAAAGTCTGGCATGCAGAAAATACTGTTTATTTGGACTCAGCTTTTTTGTTCCTGGCTTTGTGCTGCTCCATGGCAACACAATTCCAGCTGGGAATTGTGTGTGGGAAGGTTGAGACATGGGGAAATTTCATGGAATCACAGACTGGTTTGGGTTGAAAGAGACCTTAAAACTCATCTCATTCCACCCCTGCCATGGCAGGGACACCTTTCACTGTCCCAGGTTGCTCCAAGCCCTGTCCAGCCTGGCCTTGGATACTTCCAGGGATCCAGGGCAGCCACAGCTTCTCTGGAAAACAGATAATTCCAGCTCTCCAGCTCTGTGAGATGAGGACAAACTCTGCAGTTTGGCTCACACCATCCATTGTGGGAGGCCAGGTCCAAGGGGGATCCCTGACTGCTGCCATGGGAATGGGGCCAGAGGGATTAAACCTCTCCACACACACCAACCTATTTCCAATTAGCCCTAAAGAGGAGGAAAACCAGGCTATGAATTCCCAGTGTCAACACTCAGCTGGTGCTTGATAAAAACCTGCCAGAAACCCCATTTTCCTGCACAATTTGCAGCTTTGTCCCTTCCCAAACACAGGCCCAAAGCTCAAAGTTCAGTGAAATCCATTATAAGCCCTCAGTAACTATCCTGTTTCAGACCCAAGCCCCAATAAGGCAATCTGTCTTGCCCTTCTGTACAGAGGCTGAATTCCCTCTTCAAATTTTTCACTGCCTCAGGAAATTTAAAAGAAGACAAGAAACCTCTTTGCTTTATCAGAAAGGTTTCCCAGCCATTTTTTATCCCTGGAGCAGGACAGAGCCTGTGGCTGGGTGTGAAATATTTGCAGGTAGAAGTGTCTCCCTCCTTTGAGCTGAAATTCCCAAGAATCCCAGAATGGTTTGGATTGGAAGAGACCTTCAAACTCATCCCGTTCCACCCCTGCCATGGACAGGGACACTTTCCACTGTCCCAGGTTGCTCCAAGCCTGTCCAGCCTGGCCTTGGACACTTCCAGGATGGAGCATCCAGGAGCATCCAGGAGCATCCAGGAGCATCCAGGAGCTCAGGTTTGGCACCGCAGCCACGAGATGGCACTCCAGGATCGGATTTCCCTGCCACAGACAGTTCCCCATGTGTTTCCCGCTCTCCAACCCGCGCTTGGAACCTTTTTGCTGGTTTTTCCCTTTATTGGAATATGAACGCGGGTGTGGGAAGGGTTGCCCAGGCCAGTGTGGATTCTCCCATGGAGGAAGCCCTTGGCTGGGAATTCTCAGCACCAGTGCAGGAGGAGGATTTCGGAACTGTCCCCTGGAGTGGCATTTCGGATGTTGGTCCTGCCTGGAAAAAGGACCAAAACCCCACTCCATCCCCACTCACCGAGAGCACAGCTCAGCCCCTGGCTGCTCCTCCAGCTCCTGTCCATCCTGGCAGGATGGCTGATCCTTGGAGTCATGGTTGCCACTGCATCCACCTCATTGTTGTTCATAACAATGAGAAAATTCCTGCCATGGAGCTGAGGGCAAATCCCATGTGCCCAAAATCCAGGCTTGGGTCACTCTTGAGCTTGGATGCAAGAGATTCCCACCAGCTGGGGCTGGGAAACCCAGGGATGTGTGATCCCAGCGAGCTGGGGGATAAATCCCAATCCCACCATCCCACAGCACATCCTCCTTTACAGTCAGCTCAATTTTCTCACAGTGCAAGAAGAGAATAATTAATTCCCAACCCAAACCACCTGGATCTCTCCCTGCACATCCCTGTTCCCACTGGGTGTGGAATCTCCAAGCCCCACCAGGGCTGGAGCCTCATTTATCAATAAATAATGCAAACAGTGCCTTGTCCCTCAGCACTGCAGAAATGAAGACACAGCAGGGGTTTGGATCTCTCTCCTGGCTTCCTGCTGAGCAGTTCCACTGCAGCTGCTCCCTGGAAAGAGGCAGCTTCCATTTTTAATAGGCTTGGGTATGGATGGAGGTAATTTCCTTCACAGAAATGGGAACTGTGCAGGTTCTGGGCTTCTGGAAAAGCCTCACAATGGGAGGCACTGGTGAGAACCTCTTCCTGCTCTCTTGGGTGGTCCAAGGGAAATCTCCAGCTGAACCACATCCTTCCAGCAGACTACCTGCCCTGGGGTGGCTTTGGGCTGTCAGACAGCATCCGGGGAAAGTGGGAACAAGCCCTGTGCCCAGGGATGGGGAGTTACCAAGGCAGGCACTGGTGGGACATGGCTGTGGGTCTGCAAGGATCTGCTCTGGGATGGTTTATGGCTGGCGTGGTGAGTTCAGCCTCCCTGGGTGGAAATTTGGGGTTCCAGAATCACTCCCTTGTTGCAGCCCCAAATAAAAGCCCATCTTGACTTCCACCCTCAGCCCAGCAGCCATCACAGCTCCCAAAGGCTGTAAGGCAGGACAGTGATGGCCAAACACTCCTTGGCCCCACAAGGCAGCAGGTGCACATCATCTCCTTCCTGACTCCTGCCGTTCCATCAGAAATAAACCAGCTTGGAGCCATCAACACTTTATTTGTGCCCAAAGCTGTGGCTGTGTCTGCTTGCAGACAAAACCAGCCTGGCATCGTGGTGGAGCTAAACAGCCTTGGCCAGCCCAACACGGTTACTGGCCCTGTCAAAGATGCTGTAGTAGACCCTGATGAAGACATCTCCCAAGATCCAGAGGTCCCCAGAGGTGTCCTGGAAGCTGCTCATGCAAGATCCTTGGTCGGGCTGCATTTGAGGCCATGGGGAAATGCAGGCTGGTGTCTCTTACTGCATGGCTGCAGGCCCATGGCCACCCATGCCTGTCTCCCATGGGAACGGGAGAAGCCAAGGTGCCCAGAGCCAGTGCAGAGAGGAGAAGGACCTTGAAGAGGCTTCTGCAGCCTCAGGTTGTCACTTACCTGCTCCGTGTAAGCCGAGGCTGACACAGGGTACTGGAGCCCATCGATGACAAAGATGACATTGGGCATGGCAGGGATGGAGCTGCAGTTCACACTGTGCTGCAGGGAGCAGAGGGAAGGCTTTTAGGAGGGAAACATGGTCAGAGGGTGAGGAGTGAGGGGAGACCTCACTGGGGTCTCCAACATCCTCCTAAGGGGAGCAGAGGGACAGCTCTGATCTCTGATCTCTGCTCTCTGGGACAGGGACAGGAGATGAGGGAAGGGCTGGAGCTGTGCCAGGGGAGGTTAGGATGGATATCAGGGAAAGGTTCCTCCCCCCTGAGGGTGCTGGCACTGCCCAGGCTCCCCAGGGAATGGGCACAGCCTGAGGCTGCCAGAGCTCCAGAAGTGTTTGGACAGCACTGCCAGGGATGCCCAGGGTGGGATTTTGGGGTGTCTGTGCAGGGCAGGGGTTGGACTGGATGCTCCCTGTGGATCCTCCAGCTCAGGATATTCTGTGATTCCCTCTCACTGATCTGAACCAGAGCCTGGCAGTGTCCCAGGCTGTCCCTGAGCACAGGGAGTTCCCTGAGCATGGAGCAGCCTTGGCTGGGCTCTGCAGTGCCAGCTGCCTGCAGGGTGAGCAGGGTGAGCAGGGTGAGCTCTCACCTCTCCATACATGCCCAGCCTGGCCCCGACTGCACTCTGGATGCTCCTGATGCCCGAGGGTGGCCCTGCCACCAGGGAAGTGCCCGTGTCGATGATGGCCTGGCAGCCTCCAGCACATGCCACCTCCTGGCTGTTGACGATGATGCTGTGGGGAGACACCGACCAGGAAAGAACCAGATGGACCTCAGGGATGGTTTTTAACTTCTGTTGTAAGGGTTAAAGCTGAGGAACTCCAAGTGCTGCCTGTGAGCATTTTGCTTTGTGGAGTTGCAGAGCCAGCTGGGAATGCAGCACTATTGCACACGTGGGCACTGAACACAGCCAAGCCCAAAAAGGAGCTTTTGACCCATGATTTGGCTCTACTCATCCCCAGAGACATCCCCCAAATCACAGGATAGGACTAGGCTGTGCACCAGGCACAAAGCATCCTCATTTTGGGTGGCAATTACCAAACTATTGCAGATTTTTTCCCCCACCCCCCTGCACCCCTCAGCCCTGGGGTGTGGATTGCAGTGGAAGCCTCTGAAGGGCCCCAGGTCTCTCTAGAAGCAGCGGTTTGAGGTGACCAGAGAGCAGCAGAGCCGATTTGTCACCTGTCCATGGAGATCTGCCAGTAGCCCTGGTAAGAGACAGGGATCCAGTGGATGGGGCCAGTGAAATAGGACTCATCGATGCCCCCGAAGATGACCACACTGCCTGCCGCCTCGCTGGATGGTGCAGGGAAGGAAAACAAGAGGTTAGGGGCAGGGTGAGGTCCCAAGGGTGAGATGCTGGCATGCACAGCAGCATGGCCAGGAAAGGGAGCCATGCTGGAATCAGGGACCTGGAAACTGTTTCCCAGCAAGCCATGACACCAGGGAAAAATTCTTCACTGGAAGAGTGATTGGGCACTGGGATTGTCTGCCCGGGGAGGTGGTGGAGTCACCATGCTGGACATGGCATTAAACCAGGGGTTGGTTGAGGAGGAGGTGTTAAGCCATAGGTTGGACTTGTTGATCTCAAAGGTCTTTTCCAACCAATTTCTGAGTGACTCTCTGATAAGCCCCGGCGAGGCTGGTGGCCTCACCCTGTCACACTGTGACACAGACACCACATCTGATGGCAGCAGTGACAAGAGAGGAGCCAGAGCCACCAGGAGGTGATTCCCCCCTTCCCCAGCCCTGGAAGCCCACGTGGCTCACCGGGACAGGTAGACAGAAAAGAGGTTCTCCTGCAGCAAGCTCTGGTTCACCAGGTTGTCAAAGACTGGAGTGATGCCATCAGCAGCCAGGTTTGGGTATCCCAAGCCCAGGATGCCATCGAACTTGACGTTGACGAAGAAGGGGCCAGGCTCAGAGGTGCTGAGGCCAAAGAGCTGGTTGGTGTCCACCAGAGAGGCCACCTGGGGACAGGGAGGGGCCGTGAGACACTGGGGTTCTGGTGGTCTGGTGGAGAAGGAGCAGGGAGTCCCTGCTGCAGGTGGAGTGGGAGCTTCAGGGAAAGGTTATTGAAGTAGCCCAAACAAAGTTTATTAAAGAAGCCCAGAGAGCTCCTGGCTTTCTGAACCTCTCCCCAGACAGAGGAGTCTGGGAGCCAATCTTAGCCTCAAGGGTCTAAATTCTGCAAATTTTAGGGGGTTTTGGGCACCATCTTTGTGCAATGATGTGTTTTGCACCTCAGGAGGTGGATGTCAGATATGACCAGTACAACTCCTTTTCCCTCTGGCACAAATCCTACTTTTCACCTGTTCTCCCTTGTTGGTTTTGTCCTATTCATTTTTAAAACTTGTCAAAATACAGGTTTTAATGCTGGCACATCAGATCTATTTGTAAAAGATGAGTTACATAGTAAGATGAGTGAACAGGCAAAAGATAACAGAGGAAAGATCTTAGAATTACTTCATAGTATAGTTTTAGTACAAAACTAAATATGCATCTGGTGTAGATGCAGTTTTAGTATAAAACTGAAGAACTGTAAGTAGATTACAGCATAACATAAACAGGGCACTATAGCAAGGTAGCTGTATTAAAGCTGGCAAAAGGAATAGGATTGATTAGGAGTTGAATTTAATTTACCACAAAAACAGAAATAATGTGCACAGATTCCTTCACTTAATCCCTGTGCAGCATCCCCACTCACGGGAGAAACTCCACACATTTCCAGGAAAACGTGTAGATTTCTGCTTCGTGAAAGTTTGCTGTGGATTTTACAGTTGTAAAGCGAATTTCTGTCAGTCACAAATCCAGCTTGTCTTGCCAGATCTCACTTTAACAGTGAGATGTTTGTTGGCATTTGGGAGATGCCAGCCCAGTGTTAACCCCATGGCTCCAGAATGACTCCCTACAAGACAGCTGGTCCTGTTTGGGTTATTTGGTTAACAAACAACAGATAAACCTCAGGGGGTGGGACATTCCCTACAGCCCCAGCAGTGCCGTGGGGACACTCACAGTGACAGTGTCACAGCCCACGATCCCCTCCATCTGGCCGGTGCCGTAATGGATGGACAGGCTCAGCCCTGTGCTGCTGTAGGTGGAGGACAGCGAGGGGTCGAACACCTGGTGGGTTTCTAGAGAAGTGGGAAAAGCCAGAATGAAACCTTTGGGCAAGGCCAAGCGCCAGGGAGGTGTGGAGAAGGAGCCCTGCTGAATTGCTGTTCATTGTCCTGCCTTCAGGAATAACCCAGCTAGGAGCATTTGCTGTTCATCCTTCCCCTCCTCCAGCAATCCGAGATCCCCAGGCATTCCCAAACCCCTGACAGATGGGGAAACTGAGGCACTGAGCAGGAACCACAGCACCACTGGAATGCAGACCTGAGCAGCTCCTACACCCCAAACACTCATCACTGCAGCTCACTGCACAGATGCCATGGACCCAGCTGGGAGATCCCCTCTGCCCTGGCAATGTCACCCCAATTTTCAGCTCAGTGGAGGTGTTGTAAACCCAGGAGGTGCAGCTGGACTTGGCTGCTACTCACGGCAAGCCAGGCTGGGGCAGGACACGGAGGGAACCCAGAGGTCAGAGGAGCCAGTGTCGAACACCACGGTGAAGTGCTGCGGTGGGGTGCCGATGGAGATCATCCCATAGTATTCCACCTGCGGGGCAGATGGGCCAGGGATGGATTTTGAGACATGAAACCAAACCTGGAGCTTCCCCAGGTTTGTGGTTCCCTTTGTCATGGAGATCCCCTGTTCTAGCAGAGCTCCTGGGGGACATTTTCACATCCTGGCTCTTCCAGAGCCACCAGCATGGGTGAAGGATGTGAGCTGATGGCTTTGGGATAAAGGATTTGGGTTTGATTCATGCCCAGCACAGACACAGGGATGTGTTGTGGGTGATATGTTTGATGGATATCCCTCTGGATGTCCCCCAGAGCCCCCCAGGGCAGTGTCCCTGGGCTCAGAGTGCTACTCACATCCAGGCTGTTCAGCAGGGGCTCGGTGGCCACTCCAGTTCCGTTGGGAAAAGCGTGAGGGAATTTGGTGCCGATGTCGTAGTGGTGATGCTGCAGGAATTGGTGCAGCAAATCCTTCTCCCTGAGGACATCTCGCAGCTTCTTCCCCCTTTCCAAGGGCAGCCTGGCACGAGCAAGGAAAAAAGAAGAGTCAGATGGGATTTTGCTGCCTGCAGTGTCCTCCAGTGACACCCCCAATGTCCCTTCTGATCCAACTGTGGGAGCACAGGAAACTCCCCCAAAACTCACACCAGGAGTTCCCTCAAAATCCCAAAATGACCCTAGAAATCAGCACTGCCCCCCTAGGTATTCTCTCATTCTCGGCATCCCTGGAGCAGCTTTCCCCAGCCTCAGCCCTCCCCTCTGCTCCCCAAGTCACTAAAAGGCTCTGATTGCTCATTTCCCCTTCCCTTCCCTCGGGTGTGACTTACCTGGTGACAGCCTGGCACAGGGCAGGGACAGCACAGAGCACGAGCAGCCACATCCTGCCAGGACAGCCAGGGCGAGTTCCCGCTGGGTTATAAAGCCCCTACACCCCACCTGCCGTGCCAAGAGCTGCCAGCACCAGCAAGAGTGCTGCCCCCTCCCCTCCTTGGGCACCCAGCCAAGGCAGGTGGCACCCAGGGACCGAAGGACACGGCAAACATTGGCCAATAGCCACACGTCACCTGGCGAGGGGGAAACGATACCCTTGTGCCACCCCTGATCCTCTGCTGGGGACCCCATGCTCCCCCCTGGATCCCAAACCCAAACTGTCCATCCTTAAGGCCCCAGATCCTTCATCCTGATCTGGCACTGCCTGCCTGTGGGCACAGAATCCTGGAATTCCAGATGGGGTTGGGTTGGAAGGGACCTTAAATCCCATCCAGTGCCACCCTTGCCATGGCAGGGACACCTTCCTCTGTCCCAGGTTGCTCCAAGCCCTGTCCAGCCTGGCCTTGAACACTTCCAGGAATCAGGGGCAACCACAGCTTCTCTGGGCACCCTGTGCCAGGGCCTGCCCACCCTCACAGGGAGGAATTCCTTCCCAATGTCCCATCCATCCCTGCTCTCTGGCAGTGGGAAGCCATTCCCTGTGTCCTGTCATTCCATCCCTTGTCCCCAGTCCCTCTCCAGCTCTCCTGGAGCCCCTTCAGGCACTGGCAGGAGCTCTGAGCTCTCCCTGGAGCTTCTCTTCTCCAGCTGAACAGCCCCAGCTCTCCCAGCCTGGCTCCAGAGGAGTTCCAGCCCTTGGAACATCTCTGTGCTCTCCTCTGGATTCTCTCCAGCAGCTCCACATCCTCCTGACGTTGGATACCCCAGAGCTGGGGCATCACTCTGGCTTTTCAGTTTGCCCTTTGCAAAGAACTGTGGGATCCCCATTTAGGGAATCTCCCCAAGGATGGGATGGGATGGGATGTGTTGCTGTTGAGTGGCTAGCTGAGGAATGACCCAAGTTCTCAGACAAGGAAAGAGAGGAGAAGAGAGCTTTATTGTTTTGATTTCCATATATATAGAGTCTACAGAGGTGCCCCAGATTGGTCAGCCCGAGACCTCCCCCTAGGCCCAACTGGCCAAGCCCGAACTGACCCAATCTGGAGAAATTGTTTGCAAAACATCCAAACTTTATCTTTGTTTATGAAATATAGCAAAATGTTCCCACGGGAAGAACCTGTGCTAGCCACAGCAATGGGATGGGATGGGATGGGATGGGATGGGATGGGATGGGATGGGATGGGATGGGATGGGAAGGGAAGGGAAGGGAAGGGAAGGGAAGGGAAGGGAAGGGAAGGGAAGGGAAGGGAAGGGAAGGGAAGGGAAGGGAAGGGAAGGGAAGGGAAGGGAAGGGAAGGGAAGGGAAGGGAAGGGAAGGGAAGGGAAGGAAGGGAAGGGAAGGGAAGGGAAGGGAAGGGAAGGGAAGGGAAGGGAAGGGAAGGGAAGGGAAGGGAAGGGAAGGGAAGGGAAGGAAGGGAAGGGAAGGGAAGGGAAGGGAAGGGAAGGGAAGGGAAGGGAAGGGAAGGGAAGGGAAGGGAAGGGAAGGGAAGGGAAGGGAAGGAAGGGAAGGGAAGGGAAGGGAAGGGAAGGGAAGGGAAGGGAAGGGAAGGGAAGGGAAGGGAAGGGAAGGGAAGGGAAGGGAAGGGAAGGGAAGGGAAGGGAAGGGAAGGGAAGGAGCCCCTCTGGCTGCTGACGTGGGTGTGACCCCCAGGTGGGTTTTACGCAGGTTTTTCAGCTCCTGTTCCCCCGTTATCTGCAAATCCCATTAGTGCTGTTGGATGCAAACAGGCCAAGGTGACCCTGGTGCAGGGTGTGCCCGAGATATGGGATCACTGCAGGGATTGCAGCTCCTCACGAGCTCCTGGTATGGCTGCAGCCACAGTGGATCTGAATCCAGCCCATTCCCGGGGTGAGGAGGGGAAAGCCAGGGTGTGGGAGATGTGGGACATGGCTCCAGGCTGCTCTGATGGAACAGGGAGTCCCCAGCCACTCCACCCCTCTGACCCCCTCATCTGGGGGCAGCTCCAGAAGATTGGGTTTCCCTGCTGACAGCATGGAGAAGAATACGATTTTTTTTTTTTTTTAATTTATTGTAGAATTTCCACTATTGCAAGGATGCTGTGGGCAGAGCCACTCCATCCATCCCCTGGGATGTCCCCTCGGCTGCAGGGACACAGACGGTGTCCACCATGGGGGTGGCTCTTGCAGTGCACTAAAGCAGGAATTTATAATGATTTACAATAAGTTGTAATGATTTTTCGGCTGAAATTGGCCAGGTGGTTTGTAGAGGAGTGGGAAGGGGCTGAGCCATGGCAGCCAAAAGGCAATGAGGCTCATCCCAGTTTGGCCTTAGGCAGGAGTTCAAGATGGATTTAAAATGAGGAAAGCCATTGGGATGACTTGTAGGAAGCACCTTGTCAATAAAAACACTCCAAGCCAAACAAAGAATATAAAAATAAATATAAATTAATTAAAACATAAATAATAAATATGTAAGAGTAATAATATGAGTATATAATGTATAAGGTCTGCTATGAATAATAACAACTGAAAATATAATGATATATTCTGTATTTTTATGTGATATAAGTACATAAAGTTCCTGAAGTCCAGTGGGGTAGAGACTAATTGGAGTAGAACAGAATAGAGAATTGAATATAGGATAATTAGAATAGAAGAATGGAATTATAGGAGAATTATAGAGTAGAATAAAATACTGTTAGAGAAGAGAATAATTAGAATAGACTAGAATAGAGAATTATAATAGAATATCATCAGGATAGAACAGAAATAGAAAATTCAGACGGAGAGGAGAGGAGAGGAGAGGAGAGGAGAGGAGAGGAGAGGAGAGGAGAGGAGAGGAGAGGAGAGGAGAGGAGAGGAGAGGAGAGGAGAGGAGAGGAGAGGAGAGGAGAGGAGAGGAGAGGAGAGGAGAGGAGAGGAGAGGAGAGGAGAGGAGAGGAGAGGAGAGGAGAGGAGAGGAGAGGAGAGGAGAGGAGAGGAGAGGAGAGGGAGAGGAGAGGAGAGGAGAGGAGAGGAGAGGAGAGGAGAGGAGAGGAGAGGAGAGGAGAGGAGAGGAGAGGAGAGGAGAGGGAGAGGAGAGGAGAGGAGAGGAGAGGAGAGGAGAGGAGAGGGAGAGGAGAGGAGAGGAGAGGAGAGGAGAGGAGAGGAGAGGAGAGGAGAGGAGAGGAGAGGAGAGAAGAGAGGAGAGGAGAGGAGAGGAGAGAGAGAGGAGAGGAGAGGAGAAGAGAGGAGAGGAGAGGAGAGGAGAGGAGAGGAGAGGAGAGGAAAAGATTCCCCTGCTGTTCAGAAGCCATCCATGTCATTATTTTTGGTGTGCAATATTCAGACCTTGGTGCATCACCAGGATGTGGCGCTGGGTTTGTGACACCTCAGCCATGTCCCTGTCACATCCCCCCTGTCTCCCATCCCAGCCCTGTCGCGGTCCCACGGCTCGTGCAGCCGGCAGGTTCACCTTGCAGGCAGAACATCAAACAGCTCGGGGCCCCGAGGGGCACTTGGCTCTGTTCCTGCGGGAAAAGGGAATCAAACAGCCCCGGGGCTCCGATCACGAGGTGGAGTTGACTTTCTTTGTCCCCTGGGCTTCCCCCTCGCGGGAGCTTTGAACCTCTAGGGAGAAATTAAAAGGATATTTTCTAGGTTTTGCTCCCTTAAACGCGCTTTGAAAGAGGCTGGAAAGTGGGGTTTCTGCTAAATGGCAGAGGAAACCCTGCAGGGATGCAGCGAAGGGGCAGAAGCTGGAGTTTTGGGTGTTGAATAAAATACACCAACTCCTCACAAAACGAAGTTCCTGGCCCTCTGAGTTTTGTTTTATCTTGTGCACAACTGAAAAGTGTAAAAATAATTAAAATCAGGTCTCCAGCAGCCCTGCTCTGGCCGATGAGATGATCCTGCTCAGCTTCACATCCCAAATTTTATCACGTGACAGCATGAAAAACCATGGGAGGAAGCTCTTGGCTGCTCAGCATCTACTTTCACTCCCCAAATTGCCTCACCCTCGATTTTTCCTGGATTTTTCCAGGCAGGGGCAGGCAAGTGCTGGCACTCCCCAAGGAAAGGCACATGCAGAGAGAAACGAGACAAAAGAGGTGTCACAGTCCAAAAAATGATCAGCGGGATCAAAGCCCTGAGCAAATCTCCGAGGTGTCAGAGGGATGTGGCTGAAATTAATTCTTGATCCCTCTGAAGCCCTTCCCTGTGCCAGCAGGAGGGGCAGCAGCATCAAATCGTGTTCCTGGAGTGTGAGATCAATCCAGGCACGGGCAGGGAGATGCTGCTGCGAAATCCTCCCGGAGCAGGATGGCAACTTTGGGCTAATCCCGGTGAGCTGGAGGTTCTTATCGGGCAGAAATCACAGCCCTGAGGGATTCGCTGAGCCTCTCCTCAGCCGGCAGAGCCTCTGGAGCAGGGTGGGTGTGTGTGGCTCCTAAAGGAGTGGCAGGAGGATCAATCCCAGCTCGCTGCTCAATCCCAGCCTTACCGAAGGTGTTTGCCATGCACTGTGCAGATAAAATCTTCTGTAATGCGGTCCTGGACTTTCCTGAAGATTATTCTAACAAGTGCAGAATAATTAAAGCTGACAAGTAGAAGGCCATTTGCTGATGGGGATTTTTATCTGTTTGTTAAGAACAAGCCAGGAAACCTTTTCAAGAGCTCTGCATACCTGTGTTTGTTAATATTGTATCTTGTGGATTCTTTATGATATCTCACACTATGAAAGTACACAGCAGAACTCCAGGTTCCACAGGTATTTTGACTTAGATTCTCCCTTTTCTATCGGTGAATCCCGAGGCATCCCGAGGGATCAGGGCAGGCTCTGGGGAGCTCGGAGCGAGCTGGGCTGCTGAAGCTGTCCCTGCCCATGGCAGGGGGTGGAAGAGATGAGCTTTGAGGTCCTTTCTGACCCAAACCGGTGTGAGAATCCATGACTGAGGGTGACAAGGACAGGCAGGGCATTGCCAAAATAATTTGGAGGCTGAAAGCAGCGCAGCTATCCCCGACACTGACCGCCCCAGCCGGGGCAGTGGGGAGAAGAGATTCAGCGACAGACAGCTCTGCATCCCCTCGGGCAGTTCCCACCCCCGCCAGCTGCTGCTGTCCCAGCTGCCTCCCACCTCCCTCAGCACCTTTTCCCGGGGATATCCCGCTCCAGAAGCACGGCAGCATCACCTGCAGCACCGCTGGGGATCGGCGGCACTCCCGGCTCCTCCTCCCCGCACTGCCACTCTCCCGGGGTTCATGGAGCTTTCCCCCCACGCCAGGAGCTCAAAGCCCCCTCCCCAGCCCCTGCCCCTTTCCCAGGGTGGCATTGTCCCCCTGCTGCCCCAGGGGCTGCACACCCACAGCCGCGGCAGGTCCTGCCGGCAGGCCTGGGGAGCAGCAGGAGGGAAAAGCATCATTATCCCTCTTTTGGGGAGTCAGTGGAGAAATCAGCCCGTGCTGAGCTGCCAGGGGAAACCCTCCCGGGGATTTGTCATTAATGGGGTGCTTTGAAAAACCCAAACCAGCTGTCCCGGTTTGGGTTAAGGTGGGAGCTCTGGGGTGCAGCAAGGGCTGGGTTGGGGTGCTGAGGTTTGTGGGGTGGAGGGGAAATCCCACAAAGGGGACACAGGGGTGGGAGGGACAGAGGGAAGGTTTGCAGCCGCCCAACTCCAAGCAGTGCTGGGACAAACGAGTTTTCCCCAGTAGATTCCAAGAGCAGAACTGCAAACATGATTTTTGCACATTTAATCACCTTTAACATCCCTTTCTCCCCTCAAAGAGAAGCTCCAAAGGCTCATATGGTGCCTTGGAGAGCAGAAACAGCGAGGGATGAACTCCTTGTCCTGATCCTCCCTCCAGAGCTCTCTCCTGCCTGTAAACCTGCTCAAAACCCCAAATTCCCAGCGTTTCTATTTCACTGTTGACAGGAGCAGAGTCATTCCAACAGCTCGGCCTCTCCCACCCCAGGCAGATGGAAAACTCTGGGGAATGGGATTTGGGAAACTGAGGCACAGATGCAAACCCTTGCCCAGCTCACAGCCACACCTGGAAGCCCATGAGGATGGGAAGAGGTGGATGGGGACATTTCCAGCCCCAGGCAGGTCCCATTTTGCTCCCCTCCCTCACCAGAGGGGCTCATTGCACCCCAAACCCTCTCGGACCCCTCTGCCTGCTGTGGGGCTGGCAGCACAAGGAGAGCTGATGGGATTCCCCCAAATTCCTCCGAGGGACACCACTCTGCCAGGAGCTCCCAGAACACACCCAGCATGGATGAAGAGCTGTAGGAAACCCAACTGGGGGAAAAAAAACATGAAAAACCACCAGAATGCAAAATGTTTGGGGTGCAGCTCTCACAGGGAGGCAAAAAGGGGATTTTATGGAGTCTTGCCTTTCCTGGAGGGAACTGGATCCTCCTTGAGCACCCAAATCTCCTTGAAACCCCCAAATTCTGTTAGAAATCAGATCTCAGAGTGATGGACCTTCACCTACAAACTCGGGGGGCTGCAGGGAGCTGCACCTCCAACCCTTTCCCTCTGGTTGTTCCAGAATCCCCATTTAAGCCTTGGGAATAATTCCATGAGCTGCTGGATCTGTTTGACCCCAGATGGAGGTGAATCCCCCAACCTGGCTTTGCAGCTCCGGGGTTTGCAGGGTTTGGAGAGATCGAGCCAAAACCACCCCGGGCTGGAAGGAAATAGCTCTGCCTGGGAGGGAAAAGAGGAGCAAAAGCCAAAAGAATTCCCACTGATGGGGAAGGTTCCCTGCCCTCAGCCCAGCCCCGTTTGTGATGTGGAGCTGCACGGCTGGAGCAGCATTCCCCACCTGGGCTTGAACGAAATAATCTCAACAATTCTCCCAAAAATCTCTCTCTCCTTCCAGGAGTGGCTCGGGAGTGGTGATGCTCAGGAGGTTTCCTTGTGAAGGAGCTGGCAGGGCCCACCTGCAGAGGAGGGATTTGTGGTTTTGTCCTGGGTTGCTTCCCCAGAAGTGGGGAGAAACTCCCCACAAATAAAGGCAGTTTTGTTCCGAGCCTTCCCCGTGGGGAGGGATGCAGTGGGAAGC
Organism: Entomyzon cyanotis; assembly: GCA_024500445.1. Taxonomy (NCBI): domain Eukaryota; kingdom Metazoa; phylum Chordata; class Aves; order Passeriformes; family Meliphagidae; genus Entomyzon; species Entomyzon cyanotis. Next base: position 1,935,985 of record JAKEPQ010000908.1, on the reverse strand, counting down.
CCTTGGACACTTGGGATCAGGTTTTTTTGCTCCCAGCTTGACCGAGGAGCAGGAAAAATCCAATTAAAAAAAATTAAAAATAAAAATGCTGCTGCACTTCACTTCCCCCATCAATGACATTTTAATTTCCTGAGCTGACAAGCCAAGATCCATGGCCAGGCACAGCCAGGAACAACTCTGTGGTGCCTCATTAATGCTGCCAAGCTCCTGATGCTGCCCCAAAAATCACCTCCCACTGCCTGCTGCTGGCACAGGGAGATTTTGGGGATCCTGGATGGAAAACCAGTCTGAGCATCACTTTTACCACCTCTGTGCCCCATGGGGAGAGGATGGAGGTCCTGATCCCGCAGTATCCTCGTGCCTTGTGTGCCTGCATCCCCAAACCTGCATCCCCAAACTGCATCCTCAAATCTTCATCCCAAACCTGCATCCCCAAATCTTCATTCCCAAATCCCCCCCCCCCCCCCCCCCCCCCCCCCCCCCCCCCCCCCCCCCCCCCCCCCCCCCCCCTCCATCCCCAATGCTCCATCCCCAACCCTCCATCCCCGCCCTGGTCCATCCACGAGAGGATGCTCTGGCCAGCGAGGTGATGCAGGAGAGTTATCAAAACCCCATTCGATTCTCACTCGGCTCTACAAACCCTGGGCGGTGCTGCGTGGAGGGAGGATGTTATAGGTTGGGTCTCAAAAACCAATCAGAGACGTAGAGCCAATTAAAGAATTTATTAATTGAGCAAGCAGATAGCAGCCAAGGTACAGCGCTGGACGGGCACGGCGAGCCTCCCTGCTACGCCTACCACACCGCACCCAAAGATGGCAAACCATCATTTTTTATAGTCATTTTTACCCCCTCCCTTGAGTCCCTCGTGGGTCTTGACTGACGTTCTCTTGGGTGTCTCGATTGGCCGCGGAGTCGTCGGTCTCTGCGCTGGTTGGTTGTGGTTTGAGGCCTGCAGGTTCTTGGGGGAGTTCTTTCTTGCATAGCAGTGGAGACTGTGTCCCGTGAGAATTACACAAAGCTGCTGAGCGGCCTTGCGAAAAGAGTGACAATTGTTGCAAACCTTCGGCAGAACGGTTTGGCTCTAAAACAGGAACTCTTTCCGTTAAAGCAAAACTAAAAAGCAGAGCGTAGCAAAAGTAAAGAATTAAAACTTCTTGATTTTCTAAACGATTTCGTGAACTATACCTTCTGTAATTTATCACAGAGGATACACAACTGAGCCACGCTCAGGAGGATACAGCCCAGAAAAGGAAGGAAAAACCCCAAATATCGTAAGCGTGCCTCGTGCTCTGTGGGAAAACAGGGACCAGGGTGGGTGCGGGTTTGCTGCGAGTCTGCCCAGGTCTGGGCATGGTGCTGGTGTGAGGCAGCGGAGGGTCCCGGGAGCAGCGGATTTTGGGGCATTTTGGGGCATTTTGGGGCAGCCCCAGAGAGCCGAGCGCGCTCCGAGCCCTTTTGGCCCCGCGGAGCCGCCGTCTGGAGTCACGTGGTGCGATCAGGTGGTGTCGCCGCTGCCAGGCGCGGGGCGGAAGTGGAGCGAGAGCGATGGAGGGAACGCTGGAGCAGCACCTGGAGGAGACGTGCGGCCGGGGGACAGGGGGGACAGGGGGGACACGGGGGACACGGGGGACAGGGGGGACAGGGGTAGCGGGGGGCAGGAGGGGCAGGGCAGGGCAGGGCAGGGCAGGGCAGGGCAGGGCAGGGGGGAGCTGGCCGGCCCGAGCTGCACTGCCGGCCCTGAGCGCCGCTGTCTGTCTGTCTGCCCGCAGCATGAAGAGCCCGGCCGTGGTGGGCGTGCTGTGCACCGACTCGCAGGGGCTCAACCTGGGCTGTGAGTGAGCGCAGGGCAGCGGCAGGGCAGCGGGAGGGCAGCGGGGCCTGGATGGGCTGCCGGGGAGGGGAGCACCGGGCACTGCCCCGGGAGGGGCTGGGGGACAGCGGGCACTGCCCGTCCCCTCTGTGCGGTGCCGGGGCTGGGGTCACCAGGCACTGCCCATCTCCTATTAGGGCGTCTGAGGGTGGGGGGCATCGGCCTAGGGGACACCAAGCCCTGCTCGGTCCCTTTGAGGGCTCTCCGGGATTGGGGACACCAAGCCCTACCCGGGCTCTGCCCATCCTGAGGGCTCCCGGGCTGGGGAACCCCGGGTTGAGGGGCACTGAGCCCTGTCTATCCCCTCTAAGGGCTCCCGGGGCTGGGGGCACCAGGCCCGGCCCTACCAGACCCTCCCCGTTTGGGTACCCGGCATTGTCCCCAATAAACAGGCTGTCCCGTGCCCACCTTCGGGTGTCCCCAAGGGCCACCACCCACCTGTGCCTCGGGGGAAACTGGAGCCAGCACTTCCCAACACTTAAATTCAGGATTTTTAGCGCTTTGAGAGCAGCAGTTTGGGGAGGTGCTGCACCAGCCCCCAGGGAGGGAGATGGGCTGGGGCAGGATCAAACCTCCTGGGCCTGGGGGAGCAGATGGCCCTGGCACGCAGCCCTGCCCTGGCACACATGGCTTGCTCCACCGTGTCCCCTCTCCAGGCAGAGGCACCCTGTCTGACGAGCACGCTGGCATCATCTCAGTGCTGGCCCAGCAGGCGGCCAAGCTCACCTCTGACCCCACCGACACGCCCGTGGTGTGCCTGGAGTCAGACAACGGGTGAGTTCCCAGCCTGGAGGTGCTCCTTTCCCCCCCTTTGCCTTTCCCAGCCCTGGGAGCCTCCCGGAGTCACATCCCTGGAGCAGCTCCTCTCTGGAGCTCAGGCAGCTGAGGAGGAAAGCCCAGCTCAGAGCTGAGGGGGGAGGCAGGCTCTGCCAGAGGGAGATTCACTGGATTAATGGGATTTTAAGAGTCAGGAAATGCAAAAACAGTGGGAAACCTTTCAGGGATGGTGGTTACTGCAGCTCTTCCCCGCTTGGGATCCCTGTGGATAACAAAGCCTGTGCTGTCACTGAGGCAGCAGGGACATCTCCATCACTGCTCATGGAATGGGCAGATGGGCAGCTGAGGTCTGGGTGGAGCTGCTCAGTGATTCCCCTGCCCACCCTGCCAGCTCCTCGTGCCACAGCTCCCCTCCCTCTGCACTGTCTCCTCGTTCCAGGAATATCATGATCCAGAAGCACGACAGCATCACCGTGGCAGTGCACAAGCTGCTGTCCTGAGTCTCTGCTCTGCCTGCTCCTCCCTGCACAGCCTCCCTCCCTTCGGAGCTCCACACCTGGGATGAAGCCTCTCCCTCCCCTCTCACCAGCTCCTGGGCAGCTCTCTGGGTCTCCAGCTCACATTTTAGCACTGGTGCTGCTGAGGATGAACCGTGCTCACTCCCCCAGCCCCTGGAATGAGCAGATCCTACTGGCTCTTGGCGGGGAGAACCTCATTTGTTGGAGAAATTAATAAATAACCTGTAAAAAACCTTCCTTTTTCTCTTTGCTCTGGCTGGGAGAGCTGGGCCTGGTGCTTTATTTCCAAAGCCAAATGAGGTAACTTCTCCCACTCCCTTCATTAGCATTTCTCTAGAGAAAGACTGGAATTCATGGACGCTCCTCCAATAGCAAAGGTACAAATGCTTTCCAAGGGATTTCTCCTAGGAAACATTTCGCCTCCTCCAGTTAAACATTCCGTGGGAGTTACTTGCTCACTGTGCCTTGGGTTGAAGTTCAAACCTCTGGCCTGTCAGCCCTGGGAGCTGCCAATGGATTGTGGCAACACCCTGACAACCCCAGGTCCCTGTCCCTCTCGCAGGTTTGAAGTGGTGCAGGGAAACAACCCTGCAGAAAGGCTTGGGAAGCTGCTGCACTCCAGTGGTTGCTGTGTGCTGGGGAGGGAAAGGAGCTGCAGCAAGGGGAAGGAAAATTTCACAGCAGAGCATGAGGTGAAACTTGGGCTGGTCAGAGTGAAATGGCATTGTCACTGCTCTGACTTTACTCCTCGGAGCAGTTCTGTTGGGCAGTGACAGTCACAGGTTTACACAGGAGTAGCTCCTGCCTGGCTGGGCTCCACATTCCCACCCAGCTCAGTGTTAATCCAGATCAAAGCCCTCATCTTGGCATGTCCAAGCCCTGTGGTGGCCTTGGAGAGTCCTCCCCTCTCCCTCCATCCCTCCAGGCTGGGAGCAGCTGGAGTTTCTCCCTGCACATCCAACAGCTCCGAGTGCAGATGCTGCTGCCCTGCCCCTCCTCCAAACCCTTAAACCACACTCAGTGCTAACCTCATCCCACTTAAATAAATCTCAATATCCATATTAAAAGTCCTACTATAAGGAAAGCTCCTCCACAGGCTCCCAGATATTCTGGGCTCTTCCAGAACGATCCAACTTTTGCATTCTTTGCCAAGGCAGAGCAGAGAGCATCACTGTCCCCCAGTGATCCCAGTTCTCTCTGACCTCAGGAATGCTGCCCGGGGTGCCAGGTCAGCAGGGCTGTGTTTACCCAGGGCTTTGGGCACATTCCCAATGGAGACTGGGAGCCAATGCCAGCCCTGCTCAAATCCCAGCACTGCTGCTCCCTCCAGCTGGAAACCACAAAGCTTTCCAGCCTCTCCCCTCCTCAGGGATGCAGTTTCCCGGGACAAGGGCCGAGCAGGACAGGCAGGGACAGAGCTCTGCTCCTCTGCAGCCACCAGCAGCCCCAAGCCTGGCTCCAGTCCTCCACTGCCACCCCTGCTCTGCTCTGCCGAGATCCGGAGCTGTCCCTGCAGTTAGAACCTTGCGGCTCCCCCTCCTTTTCCCTCCCGACAGGATTTCTGCTCCAAACGCCCCGGGTTTCCTGTTCCCAGCTGGGGAAGGGGAGGGACTCCCAGCCTGGGGCCTCACCAGCCAAGCTCTGCCTCCAGAGAGGAGGAGGAGGATGGGCTCTGTCCCCCCAGCGCTTGCCTGGCTCCGTGTCCCACTCAGGACCAGAACCATCACCCTCACCCGGTGGGAATGAAGGAGCAAACCCCGGGGTGCCAAGTCAGGAAGGGAGGATTGAATCTCTGGAGCAAATGAAGACACGATTCCTCTTTGCTGTCGACTGTTCCTGAGAGGATTTTCCAGCATGCAGCAGCAAGGAGGTAAGGAAAAGTTCCAGGATCGTCATCCCCAACTGCTGTCGGGTCCAGCTGCTCCCTCGGGCAGGATCCTGCCTCTGCCAGAGGCACGGGATGGGTGAGAGGTTGGAGGGGAGACAAGCAGAGAAAGACAGACGGGGTAGGAAGAGCTTCCCAGGGAGCTCCGAGGTGGATCCACACAGAGCTCTGGCACAACCCAAACTGCTAAAGCAGCACTAAGGCACTGGTCACCTAAAAACCCTTAAAGCTTAAGTGGTTGTAGTAATTTGGTGGGAAGGAGAAAGGCTGTTAAACTGTTTCCAGACGGGGATAATGTGGAATTGTCCACAAGGCTGGTGAAAGCATCACCCAAGGGAATGCAGGATGGTGTCTGTCCCAGCAGCAGCCACGGGGCTGCACGGCAGCCAACGGCTTTGGGATGAACCAGGGGCAGAGAAGGTGTTGATGTGCCCTGACATTCTCATCAGCAGGGGAAAGGAAGGAGGATGAAGAGCCAGAGGCTCCAGCAGCCGGGAAGAGCTGGGGCAGCAAAGCAGCAGCTGGAGGGTGTGCGTGGGGAGTGGTGTTTCACTTCTTCCTGGTAAGCAGGGAGCAAAGCCATCCCTCCTGGAGCTGGGGCAGGTGGGAAGTGTCCAGCCTCCCTCGGGGGACAGGACAGGCTGATCCCACCCGTTCCAGGGCACAAACCAGCCACACCTTCCCAGGGAATGCCTCCTGCAGATGCCTCAGTGATGGACAAGAGGTTCCCCTTGCCAGGACAAGCTTTCCCTACTCAAACACATCACCACGGGGGTGTGGAACCCCAAAGGGGTGTCCTGTCCCTCTGGCAAGGGTGTGATCCCACCTGAGAGCCAGGGACCGACTGGGAGCAGCACACACACCCTCAGGTGCTCTCTGGGAGGATCAGACACCTCAGCACCTCCTGAAGGCCCAAATTCTCTGTGCCACAGGCTTTATCTTCCCACCAGTGATGAATCAAGGAATGGGGAAGGTTGGAAAAGACCTCTGAGGTCACCAAATCCAACTGGAGAGAAGGCACCATCCCCCAAGCTGGGAAAGCTTTCCCCACTGCCTCTCCATCCCATCACTGCCAATCATTAACCATTTGCCCCCAGGGAGACAACGGGAGTTAAAATTAAGGACACACACTGTCTGTCCTTTGCCCCCGTGGCACAGAAATCCTGGGAAATTGCCCCAGATAACATCCATCCCTGCTCTGCCCACCCCCTCATCAACTCCCAGTGATTTCAACAGTGCCAAGATCCTTTTAGGTTATTGCTTTTGTACTAAAAAGTAACTTAAAGGGCAAAAATATCCTACAAGGGTTGAGCTCTGGTGTTATTTTTTCCCTTTCCTTTGGAAAAGTCAGCTTGCAGAGAGTTTTCTGGTCTGTTGAGGTCAAACTGCAGCATGGCCATGCCCAGCCCACCTGCTGCTATTCCCCAACACCAGCTCAAACATCCCAGTTTGTTTCTCCCACACCACCCCAAAAAAAGCAGCTGGAAAAGCTTTCCCTCCCTCCTGATCCCCCTGCAGCCTCTCACCTCCATCCCCTCCCAATCCAGGTCAATGTGCTAGTGATGGGGATGCTCAAGACCTTTGGGATTTTCTTCGTGGCTTTCCGAGAGGAGCTGGGAGGATCTTCGGAGCAAGTCAGCTGGATTGGCTCCATCATGTCCTCCCTGCGCTTCCTGGGAGGTGAGCTGGAGTCCCCAGGGGTCAGAGCAGGCTGGCTGACCTGGGGGCACTGAGGCTGCTCTGGGGATCCAATTCCCACCCCAGCCTGCTCCAAACTGCACAGGGCTGATACCCACCTGGGTGTGAGCAGGAATGTGCTCTGAATAGAGGGTTGTGTGTCATTCAGATGGGACAGTGGGAAGAAATTGGGTATTGGGAAGGAATCCTTCCCTGGGAGGGTGGGCAGGCCCTGGCACAGGGTGCCCAGAGAAGCTGTGGCTGCCCCTGGATCCCTGGCAGTGTCCAAGGCCAGGCTGGACAGGGCTTGGAGCAACCTGGGACAGTGGAAGGTGTCCCTGTCCTGGCAGGGGTGGCACTGGATGAGCTTTAATGTCTCTTCCAACCCAAACCAGCCTGGGATCCTCTAAACTTCCCTGTAGGTTTACTGTACAGATCCAGAGCAAACACCAATCTTGTCCCAGCTCTGGAGTAACTTGGAGCTGCTGGGCATGGTGTGATTTAGGCAGCAGCCTCAGGAGAGCTGGAAGTTTGGGCTTTGCCTCCTTCCCTGCCCCATTCCCCGAGCTCCCAGGGTACAAGTGATTTCTCTTTCCCAAACATTAACCCATCCCCAACCCCTTGTCACCCCCTGCAGCAGATCCAGTGATCCCAATCAGGTCCCCAAGCCCTGCAAAGGAGCTTCTGTCACCTCCAGCCTGAGCTGTGTCCTGTTTCCCTTGCAGCCCCGCTGGTGGTCGTGGTGTGCCAGAGGCTGGGAGAGAGACTGACCTCCATCCTGGGGGCAGGGCTGGTGGCAGGGGGCTGCCTGCTCAGCACTCAGGCCACCAGCGTCCCCTTCCTCTGCTTCTCCATGGGATTCCTGCTGGGTGAGGCTGCCTGTGCACCACGAGTGAATCTATAAACCTGGGGAGGGGCTGCAGGGGAAGCACTGAGGAGAGGAGCCTGAGGTGATCAGGGAGAGGAACAAGGGACGGGCTGGAGCTGTGCCAGGGGAGGTTTAGGTTGGATCTCAGGGAAAGGTTCTTCCCCCAGAGGGTGCTTGCACTGCCCAGGCTCCCCAGGGAATGGGCACAGCCCTAGCCAGAGCTGCAGGAGGGTTTGGACAGCACTGCCAGGGATGCCCAGGGTGGGATTGTTGGGATGTCTGTGCAGGGCTGGGGTTGGACTGGATGATCCCTGTGGCTTCCTTCCAACTCCAATGTTCTGTAATTCTGTCACCCTTCAGTGCCACAGCATCCCCAGCTCCTTCCTGTGAGACACTGTGAACTCCCAAGGCTTCATGCTCAGGACAAAACAGTTCCAACATTCAACTCCCAACTAACCTCGATTTTTTCCTGGATCTACACAGATCCCAGCCTTTTAAATCCCTTATAAAGGGCAGAGCCCCCAATCCCCAGACACCAAACCTCACTCTGCCCTGACTGCGACAGCAGAAATCCCCTTTCAGCTCCCCAGGGACACTGCAGGGACAGCAGGACACACAATCCCCGCAGCAGGAGTCCCTTTCTGAGCACGGAATTCTTCTTCCCAACCTCCCGCAGGGCTGGGCTTTGCCTGTCTGTACCAGGCGGCTGCAGTGATGACAGCCAAGCGCTGCAGGGCACGCCTGGCCTTCTGCAACGCCCTGGCTCGCTCGGGGATGGGGCTGACATTCCTCATGGCTCCCTTCGCTCAGCTCCTCATCGAGTCCTACGGCTGGCAAGGTGAGGCAGCTCCTGTCCCTTCAGGCTCAGCAGCTCTCAGAGGGTGTTTGGGGAGATGTGGTTAAGCTAAGAGGTGCTTTTTTAAAAATTCAACACACCGAGGAGTAACTCTGCCTCTTGTAGGATGGTTTGGGGATGTCTTGTTAATGGTTAAACACTTAATCACTCATTAAAATCAGAGTGAAAGCACAGACCTCAGAGATCAAAACCAGAAATCCCCACTTTTACTGTAGTGTTTTAAGACCATCTTGAAGGTCCATCATGACTTTGAATGAGGAAAAGCAAAAGAAGCTCCCAGGTCCCAGAGGTAGCTGAGGGTTTGTTCTGTGCATCACAGCAAAATCAATTTTCAGCTAGAAAAACAGGAATAAAAATCCACTTTGTTAATTCCTCTGTAAGGAAAAGGCAAAATCCCTTCTCATGGCAGAGCTTTCTCCATGGTCAGTGCAAATTCCCCGAAAGAATCCATTTCCTGCTGCTCCTCCCTTTTCAATCCAAGAATAAACCACCTTTTGCCTTCCCTCAGGGACTCTCCTGATTTTTGGAGGCATCATGCTGAACCTGGTGCCTTCCAGCATGTTGCTGTGGCCAGTCAGCCCCCGAGTGCCTCGGCAATCTGCCAAAAATCAACACCAGGAGTCTGCAACAGCAAAAAAGGATCCAGAAATTCCTGGTGGATGTTTAGATGGAAGAACTCCCAGGGAATTGCAGCCTGGCAGTGCACAGGAAGCTCCCACAGAGAAACTCATGGTGCCCCATGGCAGAGATGTCTCTGGTCCAGCAAATCCATCTGATCCAGCCTCGGGAAGGTTGCAGAAATCCATCCTGGAGAGCTCCTCCTTGGAAACATCCCCCGAGGCCAAGAGCAGCTGCAGCACCAAAGAACCTTCTCAGCCTCTCCTGGACTTCTCCCCACTGAAGGATCCCGTTTTCTTCATTTTCACCTGGTCTTTCCTGTTCAGCCACCTGGCCTATTTCGTGCCTTTCTTCCACCTGGTGGCAAGGGCCAGGACTCTGGGCATGAGCAGCAGGGATGGCTCCTACCTCATCGCCGTGGCTGGTAGGTGAAGAGATCCTTTACACCCATGGATCACACAAAAACCCCACTAATTTTGCCAAAAAACAGTCCCAGATATGTCCTGGGATGGTAGGCAAAGAGATTCTTTTACACCCATCAATCATACAAAAACCCCACTAATTGTGCCAAGAAATCCTCCCAGATATGTCTTGGGATGGCAGGCAAAAGGATCCTCTAGACCCAATTGATCACACAAAAACCCCACTAATTTTGCAAAAATGGTCCCAGATATGTCCTGTGATGATAGGCAAAGGAATCCTTTAGACCCATTGATCGCACAAAAATCCCACAAATTTTGCCAAGAAGGAATCCCAGATATGTCCTGGGATGATAGGCAAAGAGATCCTTTACACCCAATTGATCACACAAAAACCCCACTAATTTTGCAATGAAATAGTCCCAGATATGTCCTGGGCTGGTAGGCAAAGGGATCATTTACACCCATTGATCACACAAAAATCCCACTAATTTTGCTAATAAATAGTCCCAGATTGTGTTCTGGGATGGTAGGCAAAGGGATACTTCCCACCCCCTGATCACACAAAAACCCCACAAACTGTTCCAGGAAATGGTCCTGGATATGTCCTGGGCTGCTAGGCAAAAGGATCATTTACACCCATTAATCACACAAAAACCCCACTAATTTTGCCAAGAAATAGTCCCAGATATGTCCTGGGACGGTAGGCAAAGGGATCATTTGCACCCATTGATCACACAAAAATCCCACTAATTTTGCCCAGGATGTCCTGGGCTGGATCCCCTGGCAGAGGCTCAGCCCTTCTGCACACACACAATCTCTTTCTGCACCAGCACAAGCTGCTGGCTGTTTCCCTCCATCCCACCCAGATGATCCCACATCCTCCCTGCTCCCAAAAACCCCAAATCCCCATTTCCAAGGTGCTCCCTGTCCTTCCCACCACAATCCCTGCTGGGCTCAAACCCACAATCCAGAGGTGGGTTTCAATATTGGAAAAATTTCAAAATATTTCAATACTGGAGGGGGAAAACCCCCACATTATTGTGGGTCCAGACATTCAGATTTGGCACATTCACCTCCAAAAGGGGAACCAATAAGGCACAATCCCCAAAACTTCAACCCACGCCTGGTTATAAATTGGGATTATCACTACAGCCACACTGGGGTAAGAAATCAGCTCCAGCCTGAGTCAGCAGCAAATATTTTATTGTAGAAAAATACATTTTGTTTGCACAGTGCTGGGGAAGATTCAGCAGTGAGGGGCTGTCAATGCCCTAGGGGAGCTCAGGAATTAATTGATTAATGAATGTGAAATTTGGAATGAGGAGTGGGAGGGACACAGTGCTCAGGGGGACACGAGCTCACCTGAGAGCTACTTGGACTTTAGCTTCATAAAAATGTACTGAGAAATGTAAAAAACAACTCTCAAATCCCAGCTATCAAAAATCCAACTGTCAAAAACCCCAAAAACCAAAACGCTGCTGAGCCTCGAAAATTCCTGGAGTTTTGTGCTCTTTGGTTCTTTAGAAAAATGAAAATCTTGGGCATATTTTTCTTGATATTCAGCTTTTTCTCCTCAGCAAGTTCCTCATTCCTGCTTTAGGCTATTTCAGAGGTGTTTGGGCTTCTGGGAATTTTTCCAGAGCACTTTGGTGTTCTTGGGAAGAGCAGAACAAGGAAAAGGGAAAAAACCCAATCCAGGGATTTTGCAACAGCCTAAAAACACTTTGCTGGAAATTTTGGCATTTCAGCTCTTTGTGGTCACATCCTGACAATGAACAGGGGATTGGGATGTGACACAGTGAATAATGGAAATCATATATAATACTAGAAAATAATAGATATACATAAAATGATAGAAATTAGTAATAATAAATATAATAATGTAAAATAAAAAAATTAACAATCTGAAGTAAATATAAGAATATTTTAGGGTTAATATAAATAAATAAGTGTAATATAATTATTATAAAATAAATAACATTAAATATTGTAAGATATGGATATATTACAATATATATTAAACTATAAAATAATATAAAAAATAAAAATTGTGTAAACACTAAATAATAAATGTAAAAATTATAAATACTTAAAATATATATAAACACATTTGTTTATATAAATTAATATGATGAACGATATTAAATAAATATAAATATAAATATAAATATAATATAAATATAAATATAAATATAATTTAGAAACTATACTATATTAGGATTAATAACGTTAATAATCAAGTACAACAGAAACAATATAAAATCTTATAATAAATATAAAATACTGCAAATTATAAATATAATACATAATATCTAATAATATAAAACAATATAAAATTATGTAAAATAATAAATGTAATGTAAAAACATAATTATAGAAAAATAATAGTTTAAATAAAATTCTATAAAATAATAAATGTAATGTAAAACACTAATTATAGAAAAATAATAAATAGAAATAAAATTATTTTAAAAATAAATGTAATGTAAAAATACCAATTATAGAAAAAATAATACAAATAATACAGATCTACAAAAAGCATTTCATTAGATAAAATAATTTAAATTATTCATAATATGGAATAAATAAATAAATAAATAAATATAAATATATAAATATAGAAATATAGAAATATTCTATTTGGTTAATAATTTAAATAATCAGGTATATTACGAATAATGTAATAATACAAATATAAAATGCCATAAAATATAGCTATACTAATATAATCTACCAAGAGTTCCATTCCCTGACAACATCTAGGGATTGCAGGCTCTCAGCCTTACCCCAGGCAGGGCTCTGAGCTCTGCTGTTCCCGCAGGCATCACCGAGGTGCTGAGCCAGCTGCTCTCCGGCTGGATTGCTGACCACAACTGGACCAAGAAGTACCACCTGCATGTCACCTACCTGCTGCTCTGCGGGGCCACCAACCTGCTGGGGCCACTGGCCACCACCTTCCCGGGGCTGCTGGCTTACACCGTGGCCTTTGCCCTCTGCTGCGGGGGGTTCATGGCTCTGGTGCTGCCCGTGCTGGTGAGTGCCACCTGGGCAGGGCTGGGGAGTGCTCTGACCCCAGACCTGCTGGGCAGGGCTCATATCCCAAACCTCCTGGAGTAGAGCTGGGGAGTGCACTGATCCCAAACCTCCTGGAGCAGGGCTGCACTGATCCCAAACCTCCTGGAGTAGAGCTGGGCACTGATCCCAAACCTCCTGGAGCAGGGCTGCACTGATCCCAAACCTCCTGGGGCAGGGCTGGGGAGTGCACTGATCCCAAACCTCCTGCAACACACAGCAGGACCTGCTGGAGGCCATGGAGATGTTCCAGGGCTGGAGCCAGGCTGGGAGAGCTGGGAATGCTCAGCTTGGAGAGGAGAGGGCTGCAGGGAGAGCTCAGAGCTCCTGCCAGTGCCTAAAGGGGCTCCAGGAGAGCTGGAGAGGGACTGGGGACAAGGGATGGAGTGACAGGATACACTGTCACTCCCGGAGGACAGGGATAGATGGGATATTGGGAAGGAATTCCTAGCCGTGAGGGTGGGCAGGCCCTGGCACAGGGTGCCCAGAGAAGCTGTGGCTGCCCCTGGATCCCTGGCAGTGTCCAAGGCCAGGCTGGACAGGGCTTGGAGCAACCTGGGATAATGAAAGGTGTCCCTGCCATGGATGATCTTTAGGGTCCCTTCCAACCCAAACCACTCCAGGACTCCCTGATCCGGATAGGGAGGCACCATTATTATAATTTGGCATTTCTCCCTGGAAGGCATGCAGAGTTTAAAACACCTTCCTCAAAGTCTTGGCAGCTGGAAGGCAGAACAGCATCTCACATCCCAGTAATTTCCCTGCTGGCCTTAAGGAGGCGAATGGATTCCAGGCTGGATCAAACCTCCAGGGGCAAAGTCCTTTCCAAGGAGGAAATTCCCCAGGAAAAAAATTAAATTATCCCTTGTGCTTTAAAAAAGAAAACCAAAAAAAACCCAAACCAAAAAAAAAACCAAACAAAAAAAAAAAAACCCCAAAACCAAAATCAATTAATTTCTTGTGCATTCCTATGAATTCAATCACTAATTACCCATTCTGCTTTTCCAAACAGGTGGATCTGGTGGGTGTGGAAAAGCTCCACAGCTACCTGGGCTTTGCTGCCTTCTTCGCAGGGATAGCAGCCATGGGAGGACCCCCTCTAGCAGGTAATTGGTGTTATATAAAATATACACCTCACCCCAAAATCCAGGGATAAAACACACTGTGGGTTCACTCTTCGATGGGGATCCATCCAAGCATGGGTTTTCTGTTCAAACAGGAAAAAAAAGTCCAATTTCAGAAATATATTTTTATAGACAGGCGGCATTTTGCTTGGGAATTTGCAAAACCCAACCAGCAGCTTGGAAAAAAATGCTGCCTGGAATATTTAGAAAATGCTGCCTGGAATATCTGGAAAATGCAGAGAAGCCCCACATGTGCAGTTCAGCCCTGACCACAGCAGGATAACGAGCTCATTACCATGGATTTTACTCCCAGCAGTGTTAAAATAACACTGAACTTGGACTGGAGGGGAAGCGAGGAGAGGAAGGGAAAGCAAGGACAGGCTCAGCAACATTCCCACCAGGCAGAGGCACTGAACCACCAGGAGAAGCCTCAGTAATCTCTTGTTTTGACACTGAGATTACACAGCTCAGCCACCAGAGCTCTGGGCCCAGAGATAAGGAGTGTGAAAAGCCTTTGCTCTTCTCCCTCTGCCAGGAAACCAAGGCAGCTGTGAGGATTTGGGAGATTGCAAGTGCTAAGAAATGAGTGTCCAGCCTCTGCTCAGGAGCAGGGGACTTCTCCTCCTCCAAACAGCTCAGCCAGGACAAAGCTTTTCCTGTCCCAACTGTTCCTGGGCTGATCCTGCAGGGTGGGCAGCAGGAAAGGGGGATTGTGTCCCTCTGCCCTGCTCAGGTCAGAGCCAAGCTGCAGAGCTGCCCCAGGAACAACACCAGGAGGATGTGGAGCTGCTGGAGAGAGTCCAGAGGAGGCCATGGAGCTGCTCCAAGGGTTGGAGCCAGGCTGGGAGAGCTGGGGCTGTTCAGCTGGAGAAGGATACAGGGAGAGCTCAGAGCTCCTGCCAGTGCCTGAAGGGGCTCCAGGAGAGCTGGAGAGGGACTGGGGACAAGGGATGGAGGGAGAGGACAAGGGGGAATGGCTTCCCACTGCTGGTGGGCAGGGAGAGATGGGAGATTGGGAAGGAATCCTTCCCTGCAAAGGGGCTGCAGCCCTGGCACAGGGTGCCCAGAGAAGCTGTGGCTGCCCCTGGATCCCTGGCAAGTGTCCCAAGGCCAGGCTGGACAGGGCTTGGAGCAACCTGGGATAGTGGAAGTTGTCCCTGTCACGGCAGGGGTGGAATGGGATGAGCTTTAAGGTCCCTTCCAACCCAAACCATCATTTTTTGTCTCCTGCCCTCCACATCAGCTGCCCCCAGCCTGCAGAGGCATGTGGCTCAAAGCTGCCAAGGATTCTGTAAATCCCAGCTCTGTGTGAAGTTTCAGCAACACTGCTGTTCCACCAGCACAGGAAAAAAATCTATTTTCCTAATCAATATCCCAAAATTCTGGCTGTGGATGCAATTTCAAGCAGCCAAAACATTTCACTGACAAGGAGCTTCACTGTCCTGGTGATGCAGAGCCTGGATCCCAGATCTCTGCTGCTGGAACAAGGTGTGCATCCAGCAGAAAGCAATCCCTCCATCCCACTAAATTCCCTGACACAGGAACATTCTAATAACTTGGCTGTCTCTAATCCCCACTCAGATTGCAGTGGAATTTCCATCCACCTGCAGTATATTTTCACTACTGGGAAGCCTTTTGCTTTCTGCAGGGTTTTGTGCAGTGAGCAGGTTTCCTGCAAAAAGCTTTCCATAGAAATCAGGCTTAATGCAGGTGGGATAAATAAAGGCCAAATCAAGCCAAGAAGCAAAACTCTTCCTGATCCATCTCATTACAGGCAGAGTAAGATGGAAACAACCCAGGTTTGGGATTCAAGATAAATTCTGCAATTTTCATTTCCAATGCAGCTTTAAGTGTGAAAACTGAGCGTGACCAAAAACTGCTGGTGAAATGTCCAAACCCATCTGCTCCCTGCAGAATGCAGGATTTAAATGCTCTGTGAGACTCTGGGATTTGCTGCTCTCACCTCCCAAAAACCTTGAATTTAGAACCACAATTTCATCAAACTCAAGTGCTTTTATGCAGTGAAAATAATGACAATGGATAATGAGAACTGCAAAAGGCTAAAACTGCCTAATTTGCATGTTAGACCAAAGGAAAAGGTGACTTACCTGCAAATCTGTTCAGCTGAAAGCCCAGAAATCCAGGGGCAGCCGGCAGGACCCAAAGGGAAAGTTTGGAATATCCTTCAGAGCTCATCCCAGCACCTCTGGATGCTGCCAGGCTGAAAAAACCCAACCCAAAGCAGAACAAATATTATTTTTCCAGCCATGGGCAAGCTGAGGAGAGAAGGGCACAGTTGATTTCCACAAGCAGTACAAACCACTGACTCAAAAGTGCAAAAGAGCTGAACCAAAGCATGCAATGCAAATTCTAGAAGAGTTTCCACCCCCCAGAGCACAAACTCCACTCCCAAGAAATGTGGGTGGTTCAAGGGGAGAGGATGGAGTCACCCAAAAGCTCTTTCTAAAGGTTCTTTCTAAATTTTACCTTCATCTTCCTACTGAATTTTGCTCCTCAGGGCATCAGGAATAAATAAAACTGATTAAAGATCAGCAGCACCATTTAAACATTTAAACCATTTAAACAGGCTGACCCAGCTGGCAGCACCAGCAGTGCAGTGAATGTTTGGTTTGGATCACACTGGTGCCTGGGATTTACCAGCATTCCTTACAAAACTCCTTACAAACTCTCTCCTGCTGCTTTGCTGGAGTTTGAACACCACCAGCTCCTAATTCAGCTTTCTGCAGCAGGAGTGATCATTTTTTTGGGAAAGCATTGAGGGCACAGACACTGGAGTTGCTTTAAAAAGTTGGGGTGTGATGGAAGGTGATTTACCAGTGAGGCAATGCTGGTAAATCCCACTGCACCTAAATCCCATTCAGCACCAAAAAAACCCCAAGAAAAATTTAAAAAAAAATTAAAAGTATCCTGGAGGATATTTTAGGACTAATTGCAATAAATCAGAGCTCAACTGCAGCACTCTGTCCTGTTCATCTCACAAATAACTACGCCATTGGTGACGTTTCCTCTCCAAATCCCAGAGACTTCCAGGCAGCAAAACCAGATCCACCTCTGAGAATAAACCACTCCACAAGAGCCTCAGGGTCATGGGAGAGTCACCCAGTCCAGCAGCAGGGGATCCTCCTTCCCCACTGCAGCCTCCAGCTCCATCCCTGAGGGAAGAACAGAGGAACTCCCCCCGAGACAGGAATGAGCCAACAGAAACTGAAAGTGGGCAGGAGCAGCTTTGCTCTGCTCTGCAAACCTTCCTGCAGCTGTGCAAACCCACAGCAGGGACATGGTGGTGCCTCTGCTCCAAAGAGCCCAAAGTCTGACCTTTCTTTCTGTGTGTCTCAGCCCAGGAGCTCAGGGACTGTTCTGATGAACCTTCCTGGGTTTAAGAATGCCAGCTCTGGGGCAGCTCTGCTGTGTGTGTAAATCCTGGGAGCCCCATGGATGTCTGGATTCCACGGATGTCTCCAGAGGAATTGCATTTCACGCCAGCAGCACATCTGGCTCAGCTGCTGCCCCACAGCACATCTGCCAGTGGATTGGGATCTTTCTCACGTGCAGCAGCATCTCCCATCACTTTAGAGATTTTAGATTCCAAGAGAGGAATTCTCCACCTTTCAAAGGACTTCCCAGAGCCGAGATGATTTGCCAGAACCAAACCCAACACTTGGAGGTCACTTTAAAAGGTGACCTGCATCCTCCACAGATTCCTGAGGCTCATTGGAATTTTAGCTTTTCCTTTTAAGTCCTCTCAGAGTTCATTTTATCAAATTCACTTCCAGCTCCTGGCCTGGGGTCTCTCCTGTTAGCCAAGGGGTATTAAACTGGGTCTGCTCACAGGAAGACAAGGCTGGAGAACAGGGGGTTTGCAGCCCAGATGTTGCAAATACCAACATGTGCAAGTCATCCCAGCAATCCAATGGGATCTTCCATCAGCTACTTTTGGCCTGCTTATTTAAACAGGAAAAAATAGTTCAGGGATTGAATTCAATCAAATCAAACCCCATGTCCACAACAAGGATCAAAGCTGGCTCTGGGAAGAATGACCTACGTGTCATTTCCTCACTGGAAACGCTGCCCAGGAAGAGTTAAAATAATTTAAAGGAAATATCTGAGGAATTCTTAGATGAGAACACACATCCTTTGCCTCCCACCCACCTCCCCAAATGATGTTTTTCACTGAGAAAAATCCCACAGCTTTAATAACAACCTTCTCTCCTGCAGGGTGGCTCTATGACTACACCCAGACCTACGTCTGCTCCTTCCTCTTCGCTGGAGCCTGTGCTCTTATCTCACCTATTTCCTTCTTCTTCGAGCCTTCAGCCCAAAAATGGAAGCTAAAAAAAGCCAATTTGAACAAGAGCCCCAGGTCTGGCTGAAGTTTGAAAGGCTGGGCTTTGATTGCATCCACGCTGGGAGAGCCACTGCCTGTCCTGGGAAATATCAAAGGCAGCAACACTGAAGACTGGAGTTTTTGGACGACAGATTCAGTTTGTATATCTGGGAATTCCTCCTGATTAAAGCCATCTGAGAAATGCACAGTGTAGAGTGTTACATGATGGGGAAAACACAGCCCATGGTGAGGAAGGGCCTGACTTTCACTGTGCCTTTGCTCCTGAGCTGGGTTTCTGTGCCTCTCAGGCAGATTCCATCCTGCCAGCTCCAGCCCTTCCCGGAGCAGAGCTGACTCACCTCGTGGGATGAGCAGCCAAGGAGCTCTGAGTGCCAAAGCACAGCCAGGGATTTCAGCTTATTCTGTTCAGCTGCAAAGAGCTGGCCTGGGCAGGGATGCAAGGGCAGGGACAGGGAGATAAGGGTAATACTTCCACGAGGATCTGCAGAACAGCTGCTCCATGAGCTCTCTGGGCAGCAGTGATGCTGCAGTGAGGCTCTTCCATCTCCCAGGCGCTGGTGTTTGCCACAGCACACAGGACCTGGAGGCAAAAGCAGTTTTAATTAAAGCCAGAACCACCACAGAGCAGAGTCAGAGAGCAAACCCAACCCTCAGCCTCCTCTGCCCTTCTTCCCAACCATCCAGAGACTCCCTGGGATTCCACCAAGGCAGCTGCAATGCTGAGCCTGTGTTCAACCAGCACCCCACAGATTGAATCTGGATGGATAAGACACAACACAGCAGCTTGGACTTTCTTTCCAGTAGTGAAATTGCAATTTTTTGCATTATCACCAGATATCTGAAATGGTTATGTCAACCTGGGATATTCATTCCAGCCATTGGCACTACCCTTCTTTTTACCTCTCCCTTTTTTTAAATTATTAAATTATAAAGAGATTTAATTATCCTATTTTTTCTCATCCCTTTTTTTAATATTAAGTCATCAAGAGAGTTGTTTCCCCTACAGAAACACTCCTTTAAACTGTGAAACAGGTTATTTCAAGCCCAAAATGAGGTGGTCTACATTTAATAAAAAGCTACAGAACATTGTAACAGTTTTAAGGAGCTCAAACACTGTCACAAGGAAGAAAGTTCCTGCACAGATGATGGGCCAAACTCAGCAGTTACACAATTACACAGTGCCAAGGAGACTGTGCTTCAATGAGGGAAAAATTACAGGGAATGGGGATATCAGTGCTAGAAACCAGTTCATTTTTCATATGCTGATTCCCAGCTTCTCCCAGGAACCTGCAGGCAGCAAGTGCTTTGGGAATGGTCCTTTTGCACTTTAACCATCCTCCCTTTTAACCCTTAAACCTCAGCAGCCAACACTCTGTGAGTGGGATGGAGTTAATAGCTGCACCCAGGACAGGATCCAGAGGGTTTTCCAAGCCAGCAGGATTTCTGGATAAGATTATTCTTTCTGAAGTGTTAGAGGCATTGGGAGTTCAGGAGGGATGAGCAGGTCCTGTGCTCAGCCAGTCCTGCACTAAGGCCTCAGCCATGACCTTCTGCAGCAGGGATAAAGCTTTCAGTTCAAAATTTCAGTTTTCACTTCTTGAAACATGAAGTTCCTCACTCTCCTCTCACCAAACCAAACATTCCCAGCAGCTCTGGTTTGCTGCTGTAACAGGAACTATGTGGGAGCCTTGGCTTTGGGTTTTCCAATCCTAAAACTCTAAACCCCACTCACTGTGCACCTCCCTAAGAGCAGCTGTGCTTTTGGCTTTTCACAGAGTGGGACCACAGCAGTGTGGGGATGGAAAGAGCTCCTCACCCTGCTGCTGCCACTCTGCACAACTCCAACACCTTTCCCTATGCTCTGCTGGTACATGAAGCCTCTGCTCAACACCTTCCTCCTTTCAACACAAGCCCTGGGATATTTTCACCTCTTTTGCCACCAAGAAACAGCTTGGCAGGATGTGGTGTCCACACTTCCCATCCCATCTGCTCCAACAAAGCTCCTCCCCAAACCTCCAGGATTTTAAGGAGAGTCCTCCCCTGTCTCTCTACCAGGCCAACACCAATTCCTTATTTAGCAAAATGGAGTGCTTGTTGTCCCTCTCTTTCCTTCTGCAGAGGAGCAAAGAGCTCAGGAGCTCCCATTTCCCACATCCCACCCCACAGACGGGCACCACCAGCCTTGATTTGCCCCCCAAATAATTCTGCACAGGCAAAACACCTTTCTCCAGCCACAATTACCTCTTGTCTATCCAAAACTGTTGAGGAAACCAATGCCCACAATGAGAAACTCCCCCCTGGTGCTCTGCACCATCCTGCCAGTGGGCTGGGAAGGGGAGAAGAGTCTTCAGGCCTTTGTCTTTGCACTGAGCAGGCCCAGGGAACAGCTGGTGGTCAAACACTCCTCTGCTCACAGCTCCTGCTGAGAAGGCAAGCACAGAACAGATGGTTTAGCTCCCCTTGCAGCTCTGAACACCAAAGGCATTTATTTACTTGCAGAACACAACACAAGCATGAGAGAAACCAGCAGTGAGCAGGATGGGAACACCTGGGAAGATTTCCCATCCCATCTTGCAGATCACATCCTAAAGCTGCTTTTGCCCAGTGCAGAGCAGGACAGGGTGTGTGCAGAAATGCAGGACACAAACGAGGTTAAAAGCTGCAAGCTGAGGTGGACTAGAAAATCCCTTTTGTCCTTACTCCCTTCACAGAATCCCAGAATCATAAAGGTTGGAAAAGCCCTCCAGGAGCATGGAGTCCTAGCTGTGCCCAATCTCCACTTTGTCCCCAGCCCAGGGGTCTGAGTGCCACATCCAGGCATTCCCTGGACACCTCCAGGGATGGGGACTGCAAACCTCCCTGGGCAGCAACTGCCAACGCCTGGCCACCCTTTCCATGCAGCAATTATTCCTGAAAATGTTTCCCTTACTCAAGGGAGATTCTTCCCTTACTCATCTCCAGTAGAGAAAATGAGCAGCAATGGCTAAAAATGATCCTCAGCATGAAAAATGCTTCGTTTAAATGTGGTGCCTCCCAGCCATCCCTCCTGGTCCTGGGAAGGCAGAGGAGATCCAAATCCCTCCTGCTTCCTAACCCTCGTGTACCTCCCAAGCAGCATCTCCACACTTTGCACTGGGAAGAAATCACCAACAACCTCCTGCATCTTTCCAAGAACATAATTTCACTCCCAATAAACCAAACACCCTGGAAAACCAACAGCAACCTCAGCACTGTGCCCTGAGTCACCTGGGGAATGTTTTCCTGCCCAAGCTCATCCTCTGCACGTGGGATAATGTGCCATGGCCAGCTGGATCTTGATGGGAAACCTGCATTTGGGAGCATTTTAAGCAGGATCCATCGGTTTAAAAACCACCTAAAATTCATGGTGCAGAGAAACCAAATGCTAAAGATCTCTCCAGAAGATCCAGCGACCTGCAGGGAGCCAGAGCTCTCTGGGAGGCAGCTGAGTGACCAAAGGAACCAAGGAAACAGCCTCCAGTTTGCAATATCCCAACAAAGACCTGGTACAACACCCGAGTCTCTTTGGGAAAAAAGCTTAACAACTTAACTTAGATAATTAGTTTTCTGAGCACCAACAGACAGAGGACTGCTACCCTGAATCCTGATTCATTTTAGCATCACAGGATTAAGAAAGCATGAAGAAAACCTGGAATTGGCTTCTCCAACAAGACATGGCAGTTAAGGATTGCTCCTGGGTTTGTGTTATCCAAACAACTGGGGCTGCAGGGCTGTCACCCTTCCTGGAGAGGAAAGGCTTTTCCATCCTTAGTCAGTGATTTATTCCCAGGTGTAATCCTGAAGGAGGAGCCTGGGTAGCCTCCAGGAGCTGCCAGGATTGACTGATGGGGTGGGCACCTGCTGGCTCTTACACCCACTTCAAGTGATGTTCCTTCCACATGCCAGGATAAAAAGCTGCTAAGCCTCAGCTCGGGTCTGTCAAAGCCACGGAAGTTGGAGGAATCAGAGATCACATCAGGAGCACACTGCATCCCCCATTCCCACTGGGATTATTTTATATTATCCATTTATACAGTCACTGTACACCCCTCAGTGTCCTGGCTATCAGCTGTGGGTTTCCCTTCCTTGCTCTGTATTCTGGGTCACTGAAAGTCAGGACAGAGCTCTTAAAACATGGATTTAGCCATTCCAAAATCCACAGAATAAACCTCTCCCTGCCTCGTGCTCTCCGTGGTCAGGCTCTGCCCTTGATAAAAACATAATCTACTAAAAACCAAGGCTGTGACTTTCCCAGTGCTCCTCAGATGCCAAGAGCAGATAAAGCCAGGCACTGGACACAGAGGAAGTTGATCCTGGCCTTTATCATATAATAAGGAACAATCTTTATCTGGCAATGAAATCCCCTCCAAGGGCTGGGCTGGGATTACTTGGGTTGTTTCCAGCTCTGGGTTTGCTTGCAAAGCTGGCTGGGAATCCCACACCCCCCAGGGGGCTGAGACCAGGCTGAGGGCAAGAATTTGGGTTTAACCCATTCCCTGGGGTCTCCCTTTGATGATTTCCAGGCACCTTGACTGTTTGAACCCCAAGCTGCTGAGTGCAGCCCTGAAACACTCATTAACCACAGGGGGGAAAATCGATGTAATTCCCATTCTGAAGGGGAACAAGAGGCTTTCTCACAGCTGTGGCAGCACAAAACACACCCCAGACAAGGTGCTTCAGCTACCAACACCGCTGAGGTTTCTGTGTTTGCCTTTAGCCACATGAAGAAAGCCCAAAGCAATTTCAAATAGCTGGGTAAGGATATGACAACAGGGCCTTCCAGCAACAGGAAACGTGGCTGCTCTTCCCTCGCCCTGTTTGGCAGATAGCACGTGTGGTTTGGGCTGTTTACTCGCCCTCACTCACACTGATAACAGCAACACTTTTTTTGGTGCTGGTTTCCCCCCTGCCTGGAACACGTCCTGCAGCCGTCTTTACAATTCAGAGCATTGTTAGGCTGCAATTCCCCAAAGCCTGAATTAAAAAGTTTCCCTTGCAAGGAGCTGAAAGCCTTCATAGGAGGTGGGAGTTGTTTGGAAAATAATAATAAAAATCATTAAGGATACCATGAGGGTTTTCGTTGAAGTCCATGGGAATTTATCAGCAACTCTAATGAACAAAAATTAAAGCAGATGTTTGAAAACTCAGAAATTTTAGCTTTAGCTGAGATCCTCATGGGAAAACTTTCCAGCCTGCAGAAACCACAAAGGGGATGGGAGCTCTTGCTCATGGCCACGGACAATTCCAGAAGTAATTCATGGGTCAAAGTCTCTTTTCCAAAGCAGACTTTGCCTCTAAAGCCACCACTGAGCTTTGCAAAACTTTCCCCTACAGATATTCGTCACGTGGGCAAGACAGAGCCAGGATTGTACTCTGGAAGGGAGAGGCAAAGGGTGTCTTTACAACACCCCAGGGACACAGAGAACACCGATAAACTGAGCTGCAGCCCCTCAAGCCTTAGGTCAAGCTGGAAAGGGAGGTGACAGGGATGGGGCGTCTGGGACTGAGCTCTCCCAGCCTCCAGCTGCTGTTGGGATGCAGCTCTGAGTGCCAGGAGGATCAGCAAAGGCACTCTTGGATATCTGAGAGCTCACAACATGCTACACCTTAGTGCCACAGGGGACAGCTGGGCTGGCAGAGGTGAAACACAAGGTCTCAGAATCGCAGGATCCTGGAATGGTTTGGGTTGGAAGGATCCCTAAATCTCATCCAGTCCCATCCCCTGCCATGGCAGGGACACCTCCCACTATCCCAGGTTACTCCAAGCCCCATCTAGCCTGGCCTTAGACACTTCCAGGGATCCAGGGGCAGCCACAGCTTCTCTGGGCACCCTGTGCCAGGGCTGCCCACCCTCCCAGGGAAGGATTTTTTCCCAATATCTAACCTAATTTTCTCCTTTTTCAGCAGAATCTTTTCCCCTTTGTCCTGTCACTCCAGTTCCTGATGAAGAGCCCCTCCTGTGTTCTTGTACACAGTCTTGTCTTCATGCACGCAAGAGGAGCAGCATGACAAACACCAACATCCCCTTTTCTCACCCTGTGCTCCCCACAAACCTCAAGGCAGCAGCTCGGCTGGTTCAAGACCTCACCCTGCCCTGAACCTCTGCCCAGGTCAGAGCTGGAGCAGCCCAGGCTGGCAATGATCAAAGCAATCCTGTGACCAAAGGGGCTGCAAAAACCTCCATGGCCCAAAGGACATCTCTTCTCCATGGGTAAACAGAATTTAACCACCCTGGGAGACCTCGCTGGCTTCCCTTCACTCAAACCCTTCTGCACCCCTCGTGTGTCCTCAAACACACATTTGTGTCCTCAGACACACTAAAATGTGTAACGACTGCACAGGCTGACAAAGCAGCACGTGCATCTGAAAGGAGATCCTGGCTGGAGGATCCAAGAGCTCACCTGCACTACGGGCAGCAATGCCAGGGAAAGCTGCCAGCTCAGGGTTGGGTCAAGCTGTGTGCATTGCTAAACACTGGCCTGATCTATCACCAGATCTGGGGACAGGAAATACTGAGGAGAGCTAAAAACCTCCAGCCCCATGCTCAGATCCAATTGCAGAACTAGGTATGAAGGTCAAGGCAGGGAGATAAGGCGATGAAATAGCCGAGAGGCACAATTAATCTACAGCTCATCCGCTCAGCCCTGGAGCCAAGCACAGCCCATGGCCATGCTGGCACAGCACACATGAGCTCCAACCTGAGAGGCTGGGCATGGGAGCTGAGCTGGGAGGGGGCAACTCATCAATGCCCAGCAAGAGCAGCATGTTTGACAGACCCGCATCATCCACATCCCCGGGCTTCAACCACGCTTAATACATCTCTGGAGCGGGATACAAAGGGTGGAAAGACCAGGAGACCTTTGTGCCACTGCCCATGCTCTCTGTTCCTGCTACAGACACCTCCATGAGCACATGGACAAACAGGATGAACGGCAGCAGACTGCTGTCACAGCCATCACACCACGTGCAGCTGACCCAGTCCCTCAGAGCTTACTGTGCCTTAGCAGTTTACCTCACCCAGTTCTCAAGGCAGCTCTAATTACACTCAGGCACAGGGCTCCGGGCCAATAACCGCAGGAGACACCACGGGAATACAAAGCCATCAGCCCAAGAGCCTTTCCACTGCTCTCCCTGGCCTTTCTGCCTGTTTGACCAAACCCTGGTCGGTCTTTGCCCCAAATCCTGGGACACAGGGTGGGAGAGTACCCTCCAAGAGCATTGCCATTTCACAGTAAACCAGCAGCATGAGGCCAACACAAGCTTGTTATTGGCCAAGAGCAGAATCTGGGCCATCTGATGTTTTAAACTTATTAATTCAGCTGCAGCTGGTAAAAGCACAGTTCTAAAAAAATGTGGGAATTCAAATAACCGGCTCCCATCTAATCCGCTCGCATCGCTCTCTGCTGCAGTGCAGTTAATTAAATGGTTCTCGTTTTAAATCCACTTTCCCCAGAAGTCTCATTAGCCAAATTAATATGATGCATATAGAGCACTTAACAACAGCCTGGCTCTACCTGGCCACTGGAGCATCTCTCTCAGCCCTTCAGAAGGCAGAGGGGCAGACCCAGCATGCAAAAAACAACTCTAGTGCAAAGCGACTGTAGGAAAACCATCCCACACCACATCCCACGATACCTGCACGTCTCTGGAATAAATGCATAATGTAGAGGAGAAAGGGAAGCATCTCCCAGTTAAACAACAGTGAAATCTGATTCAGAGAGGCAGAAGTGTTCTGGAACAGCCACTGACATTTTAAAGCATGCCCAGAAAGTGGGATAGTGCCCAAGTTCTGACACAAACACCAGGGTACCTGAGCAGGTGACCAGCTTGCCAAAAACATCCCCTTTTTTTGGGGACACTAACAGATCACCTATCTCCTGTCAGCATCAACACCCCAGCCCAGGCAGAGGGGCTGAAACACACATCCCATTATTGCTACCAGCCCCAGACCTATTGTACAACATTTCAAAGGAGACTCAGAGGGTGTATCTCAATAGCACAAGAAATACATTGCAAAAAATAGGAATTTTAACTACAAACACCAACTTTTAGAGGAAAAGGCATCTCCTGAGTCTCCACTCTCCAATTCCCTTCCCTCATTACCAGCAATAGCTACAATTGCTCCCATTTACAACAAACAGCTCCATTTAAATCATTACACCAGCATCCCATAAACACAGATAATTTGCCAAATCATTGGCTTGCCTTTCCTTATCAACAGACAAAAAATTATAACCACTATTCTGGGTTAAAGCAGTGTTAATTCACGCAGTTCACCAAGTCAAAATAACAGCTCCAGCTTGCCAAGCTGAGAACGTGTAGCTTTATCCACACAGCCCCATTGGTTAACAGGATCCCCAAAAAACAGGGAAGCAAATCCAAGAGTTGGCTCCTTCACTCCCATTCCCAGAGCGGCTGGAGCAGCACGTTGACTGAAGAAAACACGTTAGTAAGAGTTAGTAAACTGGAGAATCAAGACAAAATAAAGGTGAATAACAATCTTCTTTTACATTACAATTCAGTTCAACCTCTTGCAGCCCCTTACCTGTTTTAGGGATTTACACAGCGTTTTGCCCCGGGAACAGACACCTCGCAGAGCACAACCACAGCATCCGTCGGCTGAGAGGCATCTGCAGCCTAGCAAAGATCCTGCCCGGCCGCATGGGTTATCCATGGAAGTTAAAGTATGTCAAGGCAAACAGGGCAAGCTGCCGTTCAAGGCGTCTTCGTGGCGCGTCACACAAATTCTACAACACGGGAGCTCCCGAAGCCGACGATGCAGCAGCAGCTTCCTCTCGACGGCCGCCGTCCTCAGCCGCGCCCCGACGTGTCCCGCTGCAAACGCGGAGTTGTGCTCCTGCACGGGAACAGCGTTCCAAAGCTCAGGAGCCCCCGGAATGGACGGGAGCACTACGGCACACAAGGTTTGCTGGCCGCCTCCGGCTTCTCCTCTCCCCGTCTGCACTACACCGGGAGCGGCTGCGCGCGGCGGGTGGGACGCGAGCAGGGCACATGCACATCCGAGGCGTGTGGAACCACTGGCTTCACAACCGGTCAAAATAAGGCACTGAGACACCACGCAAAGGTTTAAATTACCGCCTCCAGCTCTCAGGAACTCTTCATCCATTCAGCACTAAAACCCACAACTGCTGAAAAGCCCCTGGAGATGGAGGAGCGCCTCGCGTACGGCGGGAAAGGCTTTATTAACAGCATTTAAACACTTTTAAAGGACTCATTTCTCTCTTTCTTTTGGCAATTTTGGTGCAAAGGTTTTACGTGCAAGATTTCAATGCAATTTCGAAACTTTTTTTTTCTTCAAACTTAAAAAAAACCCCCAAGAATCAAAACTAAAGGCAAACAAGTTGGGTGAACAAAATAAATCAGAAACTTAAAATTCAGGAACTCCAGCTCTTCCAACCAGCGAAGCCCCAAACTTGG
This sequence comes from Entomyzon cyanotis, assembly GCA_024500445.1. Classification (NCBI taxonomy): domain Eukaryota; kingdom Metazoa; phylum Chordata; class Aves; order Passeriformes; family Meliphagidae; genus Entomyzon; species Entomyzon cyanotis. Next base: position 1,908,476 of record JAKEPQ010000908.1, on the reverse strand, counting down.
CCACCGTTCCGAGGTGCAGGGCGGTGCTTTCCCTGCTTCTTGCGTGCCAGCAGCAGCACCGCTGCCCCGTCCCGCTGAGGAGAAACGCAGCGAAGTGACCCCTTTGTCACTGCAAACACGGGGGCCACAGCAAGGCCATCAGCTACAATCCTTCTCATTGGTACCACAGGTCGGTCAACGCGAAAGTGTCGGTGCTCTCCCTGCTTCTTGCTCAAGACCCACAACTATCAGCTCAATTGGGCAGCAGCAGCAGGAACCCCTCCGCTGCCAACACAGGGGGGCCAAACGTTTGTCGTCAATTCACTTCCAGGCAGAAAAACCATTTTCCTCAAAAGAAACAATTTATTTAGAATGAAACAAAATCAGCTCAACTGTGAGCGCATGTTTGAGTGACAGCTACTTTTAAGCTGTGTGAGCCATAAAAAGGGTATTCCTTTACTTTTCCAGCAATCTTGTGTACACAGCACAAAGCAAAGAGGTCATTTTTTTTTTCCACTTAAAACACGGGCATTGGCATCACAATAGCAGATACACAACTTTTTTTTTTTTTTTAAAGCTGCCATTTTAGTAAAATGCACAAATACTAAACAGATAAGCTTTCTTCCATCAGGAGGCCCATGTAAATTCCACATAAGCCACAGCTGCTCTTCCCAAAGGTCCATTAGAGCTTGGCATCCCATGCGGTTGTCTTCTGCAGTCCACCAGATTTGCTTGCAGGAGGAAAGAAAACGTTATTTCAATACAAATGTGTACACCAGATTTGGGTTTTTCCCCTCCCTACATTATACAGATGAACATAAAAGAGCTACGAGGCCTTTCTGAATATTCTACTTGGACTTCAAAAAGCACCAATACCACCCACGGGCACAAAACCTCGGAATGAAGTCGCCTTCTAGGGATAGATGCAAAACAAGTAGTGCAGGGCTTCTTTTTGGACCAGGATTAAACTAGGCTTACAGTACTGGTAATTACTCAACTCGCAGTAACACTTGATGGGGCACATCGAAATCATCAACCAGGAGAAAAACCAACCCAATTCTTGCTAATTCGGTTGATTTTCCTCACTGGGTATTTCCTGAAGGCAACTTATCAACAAAACCGTGAAATGTAGTGTTACACAGCTCTTTTGCTCTCGTTTTGCTGCGCAGTTCTAACAGCAGACAATGCCAATATTAAAGAAAAGGTTAAATCAAAGACACACCCAATATAATTTAAAATTGTTACTATTCAAGTCATATTTCTCAGCCATCGTTTCCACACAATCGGAACTGCAGGAAGATGAATATTCAACGAACCATTCTCTGCACCACCCGGTCTGCTTTAAGCCTGATACAAAAATCACCTCATCGTTCAGTCTATCAATCATTGGAATATCTGTCCTGCGGTGCTAGAAACAAATAAACGGGGCGACAAAGGGGAAAGAACCCCAAAAGCTCTAGAGCCACATGGCAACCATTTCTTCCCCTCTGGGCACACAGCACTCCCCAGGAGCGCTGCTCTCAACACTGTTTTGCTTAGAGCCAGGAATTACTATTTTCCAAGCCATTTTTCCCTGAGTCCTCAGAGTTTTTGAACCTGTCTTCACAATTTTGATTCACTCCTCCTCCCGATTAATACCTCAGGCCTTTCACCTCAGTTACCATCAACCAGAGGGTTCCCAAACCCACACAAGAAATTAAAACTCGTTCTCCACACCCCATAGGGGCCGAGAAAGCTGTCACCAAAATATTCCATCTTTAACATCCTTGTAGGCAACAAACGAGAGAGAGGGCAAGGCTTGTCTGCCTGGCAGTAACAGCCTTTTCTCTCTGCGAGGCTGACAAGGATGTGTTGGTATTTGCAGCCCTAAAAACCTCTGGATTGAGGATAACCTCGGTGTTCCCGCGGCAGCAGCTCGGCAGGAGCAAACAAAGCCGCTGGCCGGCGGCCAAGGAAGTTGCGCAGAGTTTCCAATTGAAAGAAATAAAACAACAATCTAAAATCTCAAACAAAACTACGAGTCATTTGAGGTTCTTTCCCCAAAGCATAAAGCACAAGGATGAAATGATTCAGGAAAAGGACATCCTTTCTCCAGGCTAATTCAACACACGAATGAAATAGAAGAACATCAGCTGCACACAAGGTTGGGAGGGAATACTGAGCTCTCGCCGGAGCAACGTAATGCCAGACACAAGGAGAGAGCCAACAACTGCTACATCTGGTTTGCTCTACACAAAGTGGTATCAACCACAGGATTCTAAACCTTCAGCCCTGGCCAAGCCGACTTCAGTGGACAGTTACTCCAATGGGGAACACCTCAGACCAAGGAGGAAAGCACAGCCCACCCAGCTGCACCGGGATGGCAGCACAGGAATTCAGTGCTGGCAAAAAAAAGCTGCCAGTCCAAGTTTTGCCACAAGAACCCTCAAAGGGTATTAAAATCCTTGCTTACAAAACAGAGCAGCAACCACAAATAAACCAGATTTAAAGAAGCAGGTGCTCCATTACATACAGAACCAGAAAACCTGGAGTCAAACACCGCCTCACCTGTTCCTTCTCACCCTCCAGCGTGGCAGAATTCAACCGCCAGTGGCAGGTGGAACCACTGTGATTTCTCAATGAAAAATGGAAGTGCACTTAGGATGCTCTTCCCAAAGGGCTTCCCACACCGAGCTGGATTTGACAAGCAATGTTGACCCCAAGTTTTATGGGTTTTTAAGCAGGTGCCTGCTGCAGATCAGCAGAACAAATGCTGCTCTCAGCGACTTTAAGTGTCCAACACAAACATTAGTGCTTTTTTTCCTGGTATTGGGCAGATTTGAATTCCCAGCCGTTCAAGTCTCTTTCCTAGAAAACTCTTGCAAGTGATTCCTGTCAGATGCAATGAGAAAACTCCCTCTGAATATAAGCAGCACTTGCAGCATTGATCACCTGCTGACACACAACAGGCACCTGCTCCAATTAAAACATTCTTTGCAGTAAGTGGTAAATATGCTGTACCTTCTTCAACACAGTGATTTGCATTTCTGATGTCATTCCCAAAAATTCTCGTTGTTAATAGTAAGCTGAACAGCTGAATTCTGCCATCCCTTACATTCACGTTGAAGGACAACCCAGAAATCCTGGATTTCACCCTCAAATTTAAGAGCATTAAATGAGGCTTTTACCTTTTCACTTAGAAAGAAAAGTAGCTATAAAAACAAAATCTGTGTTCACGACATGCTGCCACATTGGAATTCTCAGTTCACCACAATGTTTGGGATACTGTGTCCACTCATTCCAGGCAGATAAAGGAATCAAAGCCCTCCTGAACCACAGCCCTCTCTGATGAGAGGTTCAGTAACAAAAATTCCTATTTTTGTGACAGAAACTCAAGCAAGTTCAGTTACACCCATAAAATACATTCAAGACATTTCCTCCTTCATCTCCTATTCGCATCCTATTCCACACTTTGAATTTGATTTTTGTTGTGCAAGTTGTAACAGAAATCAACTCATCCCTGTATCAATCATCCAAGGAATCTATCGGAGCATGGACCGAGCGAGGCAGCGTCGCTTCTCCACTGCCCAAATCCCTGAAAACATGGCTAAGTGCAAGATTACATTCTGGGTTGAAGTGCAGGATTACAATTTTGGGGCCAATACAGTCAGATTTACACCTCAGTTTAGAAGCTGCTGCAACATCCTTTTGGTTGTTAAACAGAATATCACGGAACTCAATCCTGTCAGGGACTGAGATCCTTTCTTCCCTCCTAAATGCCTGGATTACTAAGGTGGCCAAGACAGCTGGAGAAAAGTGCCCAGTGACTGGGGGAAAATAAAAAATTAACTATGTTCTTTGAAAAAAAACCAAAGAGTTTCATCCTTGAATCACAAGAACGAGAGCTCAAACCTCGGCGTCTCAGAGTATTTTTAATATTTCTCTGAGATGCTAAAACCACTTTACTCCAGGTGCCCATGATAAACCTCATGTAATGCCCGCTGCACTGTACCTGAAAAGTCCCTAGCAGACAGCAGTTCCTTGCTATTAACAAAGAGGTAAAATGTTAATGAGAACTTTTATGTAATTAAAATATCACAGAATTAAAAGCATCTCTGGAGAGAAGCACTTACTTGCTCAGAGTTTGCACTGTGGAACCAGACCCCACTGAACCTGCAACTCTTGGAAAGCAAACAAAAAAAAAAAAAAAGGCAGTAAAACCAAAACCCCACAATATAACCCAAGTTCTCCTTAAAGCACCTCCTTGTTTCCTGCACACCAGAGTGAGCACAAGACATTCCTGGTTTGTAACAAAGTCCTCAGCTCTTCACCAAACCTCGTCACTGCTACAAACCCAAAGTGCACATATGGGATACACCGGGAAATGGGGGAAATACACCTGTTAAAAAGCCCAGTTTCAGTGCATGCACCTGGGGGGCTGGATGAAAAAGGAATCCCTTTCCAAAAAGGAATTCAGTGTTCTGCTGTGTACCCGAGAGCAGCTGCTGCTCACCTGAAAAACGTCGACGTTGAGCCACGCGACTCAACGGGGAAACCACTGTGGCTCCCGAGGGAAGAGATCCCAAGGGCCAAAGGGCCGCTGGCCTGAGGCCGACACGGAATTTCAAGGACTCAAAAAAGGAGCTGACACCAGTCTGTTATTAAAGTGTGGTTTTCCATTTCCACTGAGTACTTTAAATCTGGTCTGTTCGGTTTGGAGCTCTCTCGAGGACGAGCTCTTGGGACTTGCTTTAAAATACATGAAATGAAAAAAGGACATGAATCAAAATTAAGAAGACGGGAGTTTTTCTTTTCCCCCCCTCCCCCCCACCCCAGTTTTTCTTATTTTTCTTTTCTATTTTCTGTAAATCAAAGCAGGCTGAGCCTCCCTGCTGTCCCCACTGATAGGGAATTCTCAAAATATCCTATTCACGCTACTCCTAACCAACCTCTCTGGCTTCTACCTTTATAGAAAAATGTAGTAACAGAAAATTGAGCCGGGAAAATCACCTACAAACAAAGATCTAATTAAAATAACAACAGGGCTGGCTAAGGCTGTATCCCATAGCACCTGGCACACGCTGGAAGGGCTGCGTGGAGGAGTAGGCAGGGTTGGGAACAGAACACGAGGGCCTTAGGATGCCCCACGGACAATGATCATGACCAGATAGTCGTCCTCTGATTTGGCCAACGCCTTGGCCGTGGAGTCCAGGAACTGCTGGGAGAAATCGCAGGGCGGGAAGGCGTGCAGGACCCCGCTGTTCTCCTTGTCTTTGTTCCCCCCAACAGGGAGGCTGATCACCCCAGCAGCCTGCTTTTGCTTTAGGTAGGACACCAGATTCCTGAGTGGCCTCTGTGTGGAGGTGGTGGCTGCCCCGGCAGCTCCGGCTGCGGAGCGGTTGTCTGAGGCGCCGGGCACGGCCAGAAGGATGGCATAGCCATTGGGCCCAGCCACCTTGATGCGCCGGTTGACCTCATCCAGCTTGGGCTGGTCCAGACGGAGACGTTGGGTGATCTTGAGCTGAGCCACTTTGCCCCCAGTTGCTCCCTCCACGAGAAGGCTGCTGGCGACGCCGAGGTCCCCCTGGAGCAGGTGCATGTTGGACGGGAAGTTGCTGTTCTTCAGCAGGAGCATCCCCTGCCAAGCCAAGCACAGCTTGGGCGCCGACCCGGTCTGCGCCGCTCCGTCCTGCTGCTGTTTCTGTGGAGGAGGTTTGAGCCGGGAGCCTCCCCCGCTGCCCTCCGCCGCCCGCTCATCCTTTTTGGCTGGACTTTTGCACTCCTGGGCGGCGGCGGCGGCGCGATGCTTTCGCTCCCGCTCTGCGGAGTTCTTGTGGTCGCGCTTTTCGTTCTGCCCCCGCTCCAGGCTGCCCCGGCGGGACTCCTGGACAGGGGAAGGTCGCTCCAAGAGGAGCAAGCGGGATGAGCGCTCGGGGTCACTACTGTAACGCTCCCGGCCTCCGAGGAGCTCGGGGCTGCGGTCCGGGGGAGAGGTGGTGGCCAAGCAGTGGCGCTTTCGGGAGGAAGAGGAGCGCTCACTGTCGGGGGAGCGGTCCAAATGCCGGCCTCCATCCTCTGCCAGTCTCCGTTTCCTAGGCTGATCCCTACTGCTACTGCCCAACTCCCTCTCCCCGCGGTCCCGCTCCAAGGACCACCCATCCCGGCGGCGCTCCAGGCTTTCCAGTGGGTCATAGGCAGCTGCCCGATTACTCCTGTCCCGCACAGGGGGCGGCGGGGGCACCCACTCTGTCTCAGGGTAAAGGTCTCTGTCACGGTCTCTATAGAGCAACGGTGGTGTCCTGTCCCGGGCCCCCCGCAGAGGGTCAGGGGGGCTCCCCGGTGAGCCCCAAAAGCAGCCGCCTCCGCCACGAGCTCGTAATGAGCCGGGGGCGGCAAGGGCAGGGGCTGCAGGTAGGGCTGCTGGTACCGATGCTCCGTGTCGGCAAAGTCCACGCGGAGCCGGCGATCCGGCCCCCCCAGGGGGAAGCCCCGCATGTGGGTGCAGGCTGCCTGCGCCGCGTCCAGGCTCTCGTACTGGATATAGGCCCAGGAATCCCCTTTGCGGTAATCGATGGTGCGGATGGTGCCAAACCGATCAAACTCCCTGGCCAGGGCAGCCAGGGGCACCCAGGGCCCCAAGCCGCCCACCCAGAGCCGGGTGGTCGGGGTGGCTTTCCCGTACCCGATCTTGATGGGGTTGCGTAGCAGCACCTTCCCTGACATGGCCAACTTGGCCCGGTGCGCCATGTCCAGATTCTCAAACTTAAGAAACCCATAGGTGCTGGTCTGCCCACGCCCCGGCCTCTTGATGTCCACCTCGGTGATGACCCCGAAACGGTCAAACGCTCGCCGCAAGTCCGACTCGCTCACGGTGATGTCCAGGTTGCCCAGGAACAGCGTGCGGTTGGCTCTCTGGTCGTCCTCGGGGCTGATCTCCTCCTCGCCGGCCGCTCCGGCACCTCCTCCTCCTCCTCCACGGAATCCCCCGGCCGCCGCCACGCCGGCCACGCGCTCCAGCCCATAGGCCGGCCGCACCCGCGCCTCGTAGAAGCTGCCGTAGTCCCGCTCCCTCTCCAGCTCCCTCGGCAGCGGCGGCGGCGGCGGGAGCCGGCCCAGGGCGAGCTGCTGCAGCCGGTAGTCCCGGTATCCCAAGGCTCCGCCGCTGCCCGCGGGGGACAGCGCCCGCTGCGCGGCCCCGGCCGGCGGGTGCCGCACGGCCGCCGCCACCGCCCCGACCGCCGCCGCGCCGTAGGGAGACTCCTTGTCCAGCAGCGCCGGGGAGCGGCTGCTGCGCCGGCGGCCGCTGCCTCCGCCGACATAGACGGCCTCGATCTTGAGCGGGCGGTCGTAGAGCACGAGGCGGCCGCGGGCGTGCTTGGCGGCGCGCGCGTCCTCGGGCCGGCGGAAGTTGACGAAGGCCACGCGCTCGTCGGCGGCGCCGGCGCCGGGCGGGAGGCGGCTGATCTTGACGCTCACGTCGCCGAAGCGCTTGAACTCGTGGAACAGCCCGTCCTCCACCGCCTCGTCGCTCAGCGCCGAGCCCAGCTCGCTGATCTTCAGCGTCTTGTACTCGCCGCCGCCCGGCTCCGAGGAGGAGGAGGAGGAGGAGGCGGCGGCGGCCGCCCGCGATTCACCGCCGCGGCTGCTGCTGCTTCGCGACGCCTCCGCTGTTTTACCGCTGTAGCCGTGCCGGCCCCCGCCGCTCGCACCCGCCGCCGATCCGCTCTCGTACTCGCGGCTGCCGGCGCGGCCGCCCTTGTCCGTGTGGGCTCCGCGCCGGCCGCTCCCGCTGTTGCTCTCGCCGGACGCCGCCGCCGCTTTCCCGCCGTTGGAGCCGCCGCCTCCGCCGGACGAGCCGCTCGGCTTCTTGCTGCCGCGCGAAGACGAGGAGGAGGACGCCGAGTCCTCGCCGCCCCGGGAGCGCTTGGCCTTGGCGGGCGAGCGCTCCTTGCCCTTCATGGCGGCGGCGGCCGCGCTCCCGCCGGGCCTCCCCGACCGCCCCGCTCACGCACCCGCCGCCATCTTGGGAGCCGCGCCGGCAGCGCGCACCGCCCCCCCGCGCCCATTGGCTGCCCGGGGCGGCGCCCTCGCCTACTGGTCGCCGCCGCGGGGAAGCCCCGCCCACCGCCTGGCGCTGCGCGTTCCCATTGGCTCGGCGCGCTGTCGGTCCGCTCGCCAGCCCCGTGCTCCCGCGGGGAGGGGCGGGAGTTGCAGCCGTCGCGCGCTTCCCCGCCCCGCTCGCTCATTGAGCAGTTAGAAAGGGCGCGGCGATTTGATTGGACGGCTCCACCTGTCAGTCGTGGCAGTTCAACCATGGGAGGATTTTCACTGCTCATTGGACACTGGGCCGAACTCACTTCCGCCTCCTTATTGGCTCTCGTGCCTGCCAGTTACAATAGTCGCGCGGCGGCCCCGCCCCGCTCTTTTCCATTGGCTCGCTCCCTTAGCCGCGGGTTCCCATCGTCCCTCTCAAAATCTCGCGAGTTGCTCTTTCCCCGCCTCCTCTCCTCATTGGTCACTGCTCCCCTCCGTCGCTCTGCTCTCATTGGCTGATCCCCGCGCCGCTCGCGGAGGAGCGCGCGCTGCCCCCCAACTCCACTCCTGGTTTGTCATTGGGCGGGAAAAGCTCCCCAGGCATCTGATTGGGTGGAGACCGGCAGCGTGCTGATTGGCTAGGATAGAAATCGATCAGGCTTATCCTGATTCTGATTGGCCGCAGCCAGGAGAGGGGCGGTCCTCGGCGGAGCTCTCGGTGCGGCGGCTCCTGAGGGCTCAGAGCGCGCCGGGCTGCGGCGCGGAGGGGATGGGAGGTGTGTGCTGCCTGTGCGTCCCCTCAGCCCGCCACTAGAGCCGCCGGGCCGCGCTGAAGCCACCGAGGTGGGGAGAGGAGAAAGCTTGGCTGCATTCAGTGCCTGTTCCGTCCTTTCCCTGTTGCCTTGAGCCTGTCCGCACCAGGGAATACAGCGAAACGCTCCCGGTGCGGCTGCGGGAGCCCCGCGGGTCTCTGGGGCTCTGCAGGGCCCGGCCTGGGCTGCTCTGCAGGGGCTGCTCGGCCACGGTCACACCTCGCTCGGGGCCTCCAAACCGCTTGAAATCTTTCCCATTTAAAGCTTCACAACACGGTGGTTATTCCGATACATTCCTGTTTTCTCCAGCGGTCCCATCTTCCCGTGGGGAGCTGGAGCTCGGATGTTCCCGGAGATGGGGAGGAGGTTTGGGTTCTGTCTGAGGTGAAGGAGCCGCGGCGCCCTCAGGGTCAGGGAGTCCCATTCCCGTGGGGCAAGAGCGGCTCTAATCGCTGGATTTTGTGAGGGTCCCGCTGCCAGTGGGGCCCTGGGCGCTTTCTCCTCTTTCTCCTCTTTCTCCTCTTTCTCCTCTTTCTCCTCTTTCTCCTCTTTCTCCTCTTTCTCCTCTTTCTCCTCTTTCCTCTTTCCCCTTTCCCTCTTTCTCCTCTTCTCCTGCTCAGCTCGGCCTGTGGGAAGTGCAGACGGGAAAAGGAGAGGTTCAAATGGGGAGAAAACTGGGGCAGGGATTGATCCCACAACCCTGCTGGAAATGCTGCCCCTGCATCCTAAAATCCCGTAAATCAACCCCCTAAACCCTAATTTCCCCCAATAAAACCATAAATGCAACACCCAAACTCCAATTTCACATTCAAACCCCAGCTGGATTCCCCCAGCCCACAATTTCAGCTCCTCCCAGCCCTCAAGTCTCCACCCAAACCCCAAATTCATTCCCCAAACTTTAATTTCCCTCCCTAAGCTCCAATTTCACCCCCAAACCCAAATTTCACCCCCTCCTATTCCATCCTTCAAACCCTAATTTCATACCTCAGCTGCTCATTTTGCCCCTAGATCCTAATTTCATTCCCCCATAATCTAATTTCACCCACCAAACCCTCATTTCATTCTCCCAAACCCTAATGCCACCATCCCAAAGTTCAGTTTCTTCCCCCAGGCACTAATTTTACCCCACCACATCCTGATTTTATATCCTAAACCCCTATTTTCATTGCCCTAAACACTAACTTCATGGCAACAAACCCAAATTTCACCCTGCAAACCCTGATTTCACACCATCAAACCCCAATTTGATCCCCTCAAACCCCAGTTTTACCCCTCAAACTCCAATTTCACCCCCACAACTGTAATTTCACCCCCAAATTCCAATTTCACCTCACCTAATCCCAATTTTATCCCCTCAACCCCCAATTTCACCCTCTAAGCTCTTAGTTTCACTTTCCAAACCCCAGTTTGATTACTCCAACCCCCAATTTCACCCCCTCAAGTCTCAATTTCACCCACCAAACCCCAATTTGATTCCCCCAAACCCTAATTTCACCCTCCTAAGTCTTATTTTCACCCCCCTGGGGCTAACTGGAGAATTATCCATTCATTTGTCTAGTCTGCCATCCAAACACATTGAAATCCAGCAGCTCCTGGGGAGGAATTCCCTGGAGCTGCACTGGAGTGGGAAGAACTCTGTGGAAACACAGCTCCAGCTCCTCTGGGCTGTGTTTGACAATCCCAGCCTGAGTGATTGGAATTCAGGAGAGCAGGAGGCACAATATTCCCTCACTGAGTGCAACATCCTCACGTCTCTGTGTCACCCCAAGGAAATCTGATCAGTCCCAGGAATTAATCCAGTGGAGGGAGAATGGAATCTGATTGTTTTAGTCGTGGCCATTAGGCTGTGTCTGTCCCTGTTGTGTTGTCTTCTGGCACTTCTGTTGTCTCCTGAAGTTGTGGGAGGGTTTCAGTGGTGGGTAAATGGCTGATGAGGAAATTATTCAAGGCTGGAAAAGCCTTCCAAAACCATCGAGTCCACCCTGTGCCTGATCCCCACCTTGTCCCCAGCCCAGAGCACTGAGTGCCACCTCCAGGCCTTCCTGGGACACCTGCAGGGATGGGGACTGCAAACCTCCCTGGGCAGCTCCTGCCAAGGCCTGAGCACCCTTTCCGTGGAGAAATTCCTGCTGCTGTCCAACCTGAGCCTCCCCTGGCCCAGCCTGAGGCTGTTCCCTCTCCTGCTGTCCCTGTTCCTGGAGCACAGCCTGACCCCCTGGCTGTCCCCTCCTGTCAGGAGCTGTGCAGAGCCACAAGGTCCCCTGAGCCTCCTTTGCTCCAGACTGAGCCCCTTTCCCAGCTCCCTCAGCTGCTCCTGGTGCTCCAGACCCTTCCCCAGCTCTGTTCCATTCTCTGGACACGCTCCAGCCCCTCAACGTCCTTCTTGTCATGAGAAACTCAAAACTGCCCCCAGGACTGGAGGTGTGGCCTCAGCAGTGCCCAGTACAGGGATGGGCACTGGATGGTCCTGCTGGACTCACTGCTCCTCATCCAAGCCAGGTGCCCTTGGCCTTGCTGCCCACCTGGGCACACCTGGGCACACCTGGGCACACCTGGGCTCATGTCCAGCCACTGCCACCAGCACCCCCAGGTCCTTCTCCAGCTTTCCAGCCACTCTGCCCCTGCCTGGAGCGTTCCAATGGGGCTGTTGTGACCCAAGGCAGGAGCAGCACTTGGCCTTGTTGACCTTCACACTGTTGGCCTCAGCCCATGGATCCAACCTGTCCAGTTCCCTCTGCAGAACCTTCCTGCCCTCCAGGAGATCCACAGTCCCACTCAGCTCGGTGTTGTCTGTGAACTGAAAAGGATGCCCTTGATCCCCCTATCCAGACCATGGATAAAGATATTATACAGGACCAACCTGAATCCTGAGGCCTGGGGAACCCCACTAGTGACCAGCTGCAACTGAGTGTTGAATCACAGAATCCCAGATTGGTTTGGAAAGGACTTTAAAGCTCATCCCATTCCACTCCCTGCCATTGGAACCTCCCACTATCCCAGGTTGCTCCAAGCCCTCTCCAGCCTGGCCTTGGACACTTCCAGGGATCCAGGGGCAGCCACAGCTTCTCTGGGCACCCTGTGCCAGGGCCTCCCCACCCTCACAGGGAAGAATTCCTTCCCAATATCCCATCTGTCCCTGCCCTCTGGCAGTGGGAAGCCATTCCCTGTATCTTGTCACACCAGGCCCTTGTCCCCAGTCCCTCTCCAGCTCTCCTGGATCCCCTTTAGGCTCTGGAAAGGGCTCTGAGCTCTCCCCAGAGCCTTCTCTTCTCCAGGCTGAGCATTCCCAGCTCTCCCAGCCTGGTTCCATCATGGAGGTGCTCCAGTCCCCGCACTCCAACAGTTCCACATCCTTCTAATGTTGGGGACAGCACAACTGGATGGACCACGATTTTTATGTACAGACCTTGGAGCGACAGGAATGGTATTTGCAACACACAGTGAGCTTCTGAAACTGAGATTCTTCTGTGTAATCACCTGAACTCAGCAAGTGTTTCAGAGCCAGAGCCGTGGTGATTCAGGAGCTCGGCTCGTGTGGATCATCACCAGGAAGCTGTGGAAGACAGGTACAGTGAGGTGGATGTGATCAGATGAAGTGACACAAAGGTGTGTGCGGAGGAGCCTCAGCTGATCCATGGATGTGTCACAAGGGCTTATCCCAGCCACTGCTCCCAGCTGCATCCAGCTGCTTCCTGGGAACACACAGCTGAAGGATAAAGCTCAGCCATGATGATTTCCCTCTGGAGAAATTATTCTAGTCAGGATGGTACAGTTTTCCAGCAATACCTCACTTCCAGAGGTGCTAGAAAGGGTTTTGGAGGCTGGGTTGGAGTTGACTGAGGAATGAGACCAGCAGCCAGCATGTTTTAGGGAGCAGAATATCCCAGTGTACAATAAAAAGCATCACTGCAGTCTGAATTAGATGCCCCCACATCCCATGCAGAGATCCTTCCCCTCAAGCTCCTCTCCTGCATCTCCCATGGTGTCTATAGGGTTATGGAACCCCAGACTGGTTTGGGTTGGAAGGACCTTAAAGCTCATCTTGTTCCACCCCCTGCTATGGTGGAACCCAACCTTCCACTAGCCCAGGTTGCTCAGAGGAGCTGAGGAATCACTCAACGAGGTGAGAGAAAACTGCACAGAAAACCATAATGTGCCGTATTTCAGCTTCATCTGAAATTTTTCAGTTACATCTGGTAAAACCTGGCACAGCTCCACGGCTGGAGAAGAAATGCATCACTTTAACAACAAGTGATAGAAACTTCTGTCTCCAAGGTCCTCTCCTCTATGGTGCCTGGGGTTGAGGGAGAAAGACAGGGATTAAAATTCCTCAGCAGATGAGTCACAGGGTAAAAGACACCTTAGGGGGGAGCACTGGGCCACATCACCAGAGGAACGAGCCCTCCTGACAGACATTTAATCTCATTTCACTCCTCCTGACCTGCTCCTTCCAAGGGGAGACTCTTCTCCTTCTGGATTTTTCCACCTCTGCATCAGCTGCAGGCGATGTGGATCTCTGTGGATCTGTATAGATCTCTGTTCGGCAGCACTGGTGTGTTTTGGGGTGGGTTTGGCACTGGGAAAAGGCAGCACAGCACTGGAAAGGAGGTCTGGAGAGGCTCACGCTCTGTCAGGCCATGAAAAACAATCCAGCACAAGCAGGAATCTTCCCCCGGGCCCAGGCTGGAGCAGGAGTGCTGTGCTCTGCTCTGCCTGTGCTTAGATATAAGTGTATGAATAATTCAGGTGCCAGATGGCCCTTGAGCCCCTGGCCTAGATCTAAACATCTAATTACAGCTGATGTCCCTGCGAGTTGGGCATCCAGGTCCCTCTGCGGAGCTGGGCTCATCCCGCAGGATACTTGGGTGTCGCAGAACCACAGAAATTGGCTGTTCCCTGAAAAAAAAACAAACCCACAACATTCTCTTGGGGTTTAACTGTGTGTTTTCCTTTCCAAACCCAGCTGGAGCAGATCACAGAGGAGCAGGTGGGTCTGATGGAGGAGGAGATGCAGTGGGTTCCTTGGATGGATCCCAGAGCTCCCACTCGGATCCCACTGATCCAGGCAGGCTCGCGAGCATCTCTGCTGGGGAGGCATTTGCCTGTTTGCAGTTTTGCATTCAGCCGAGCTGCCTTTCTTGCAGGAGATGTGCTCGTATCCCAGCTGGCTGCTGGAGACACGGAAATCCATTAGCTCCACTTAGGCGAGGCCACAAGAGCCCTCCCGGGAGCGGAGCTGCCGCGCTCTCCGACCCGGAGCCGAGGCGAAGCTTCCCCTGGAATGGTGGCTGCGATCCCCGCAGTGGCCCACACCTCGCCTCGGCCAGCAGAAAAGAAACTGGAGAACATCCATGCTGCGGGCTGCCGGGGAGGTTTGGCAGCGAGCAGCGAGGAGGAACCTCGAGGAAAGCCGGGACAGAGCACATTTCTCCCCGCAGCCGGGAAAGCGCTGCCCGGCATGGAGACACCTTCAGGACTCCTCACCCGTCCCTGTGCCGCTGCTGGGTTAAACCGCTCCTAATAGCCAAGGTCACGTTGCCCTGAGCTCTGCTCGGCATCATCCCCGAGGGCTTGGGGACAGCTTTGGGTCCCCAAGAAGCGCCTTCTGCGGAGCATCCTCACCACCAGCGGCATCACACACCCCGCGGCTCCCCAGCGCTGTGCCCCCGGGGCTGCCGGGGCTCCTCCCGCAGGCAGGGCAGGGCAGTGCAGGGCAGGGAGAGAAGCAGGGAAGCGCAGGGCAGGGACAGCAGAGCAGGGCAGGCAGCCCCTGCCCGTCCCTCTGCCGGCAGAGGGCAACGACAGCCCGTGAACTGCGGCCGCTGATCCGGTCCCGCCGCCGCAGCCCAGCCCGAGACCCTCTGCCCTGGCTCCTCACCCCCCTCCGCTCCCTTTTCTTCTCCATTTCGTCTCTTTTCCTCCGCTGCGTGGGGAGCGCTCGAGTTTAATAAGTAATGAAGGAATTTATGGAGCCATTAGCACCGTAATTGTTCGCTTTCCACCTAATATTCAGAGATTAATGGAGAGGGAAGAATAAACCCCCAAAGTACAGGGAGAATTAAGGCGGGATCAGGGCCACATCCTTCCCTAAAGCCCTCTGTCCTGAGGAGACCTGGTGCACAGACATGAATCTATAATTCCAGAGCTTTGGGCACCCACGGACCTCCCGTGCTCTTGGTTTCCCTCCCAGGGACTTGCTGAGGATGGCACCACTCAGGACAGTGATGTCTGTACAGGGTGGAGCCACCTGATTTTGGGTGGCCACCGCTGATCCCTCCTGGCAGGGCCCTGCGGCTCCTCCCGCAGGGATGCAGCCCGAGGAAGCCAAGCGGAGCCCTGGGAAGCTGCGTACATCCACGAGCTTCAGGTGCTTTGGCTCCGCTCTGTCTCCGGTCCATCTGCCCCCTGCAAGCTGCTGCCTTTGCCTTCCAAGCGTTACCTGTGCTCAGAGGAGCCCAAATTCACATCCTGCTCCCTCAGAGACCCTTCCAGCGAGAGGCAGGAAGCTGCTCCATCGCCACTCCGTGCCTCGGTTCCTCTCCGTGCTCGGGAGGAGCAGCAGGGCCCAGCAGGACTCAGGCCGGCTGTGCTCCGCGGCGATCCCGGCAGGCAGGCGCCTTTAAGCGCTGGAGCCATTTCCATGTCACCACACGGTGACAGGGCCGCGGATGACGGACGAGCCGGGGCTCGCTGGGCAGACACCAAACAGGTGGCAGCTCCGGAGGTGGCACAGCACACAGACACCAGTGCCCAAAACGACCCAAACACCGGAGATTTCATCCCAGCCAGGGCTCTTGGCTGCCTTTGGCAAAGGATTCTCCTTGGATAGGGAGAGGGAGGCAATATGGGGAGACCCCCCCAGCCCCGCTCTGAGCTATAACGTCACTGCTCGGTGTGACGTGTTTGCAGGACAAGTGGCACTTGCTCCGGGAGGGAGAGGCAGCGCTGAGGATGCTCTGAGGAGCCAGACAGTGAGACCAGCGCTGAGCCCTGCGCCCTTCCCCGCGTCCCAGCGGGGAGGAACAAGGACACAGCCTGCGGCAAAAGACATTTTCCAACCATTTGCACAAGCAGCCGGGAAGGGAGGCGCTGGGCAGGAGCCTGTGGAGCGCAGAGCGCTCACACGGAGGGAGGGACGAAGGAGGTGGCCCCAGGAGCCAGCTCCATGTGCCAGCCAGCTCCAGGCACCTCACAGCTCTCTTCCACACCTCTAAGGATCATCCCCATCTCCCTTCCTCTTCAGGGTGGTGTGTGTCACGTCTGGCAGCTCTTCCCTGTGACAGGCTCCAGCCACAGGGGGAGTGGAGCACATCATGCCAAACAGCACGTCCTCCCCTGGCCTTGGCCCTTCAGGGCCTTGCCTGCAGCCCTGGAGGAGAGCAGACCAAATCTTCCTGACATCTTCCTTCCTCTCCAACACCTTCCCAAGTGCAAAAGGTGGTGTGCTGAAATACATCACCCCAGGGCACGGGGGAGAGCCCAGAGAAGGTGCCAGGGACCCCTCAGCTCAACACAAAACTCCAGGATTTTTCCTAGTGATCTGCCCTTCCCATCCCCTGCCATGAACAGGCAGCCCAAAACTGGTTTCTCATCCCATTCACCTGCAAACAATTTCCCCCCTCCTCCTAACCAGCTCCAGTGCCTCAGTTTCCCCACACTGGGGGGTTTCAGGGAGCAGTTCTTCCATATGTAGGGGTGGGTGATGCCCCCACCAAGCCCCCAGCACATCCCGTTTCGGGTGCTCCAGCATGGATTCATCACGTCTTTATGTCACCAGGAGAAGGGGAAATAGCAATTAAAATAAATCAGAGGCTGGCAGCTCCATTTGTCATCTCGAGGGGAGCAGTTGCAGCCTGGATGGGGAGGGAGCTCGGGTAGGAGACAATCAATAAGGCCCTAGGTGTGTAAGGAGACACCCACCAACCTTCAGTCAGGCCCCAAAGTCAAAACCTCGCCTGACTTTGCCGTCGGAGCAGTGCTGGACCTGGGGGAGGAATGTGGTGAGTTGAATTCCCTCAAGATCTTGTGTTTCCAAGCCAACAGCCCTGGGCAAGGCTGTGCTGCTCAAGGAGACCCTTCTGCAGGTGTAAGGGGATCCTCCACCCTACGGAGGAGCTGTGAATAATTGATGGGGCTGGCTGGTGGCACAGCTTCTGGGCAGACCTGGGCAGTGAGGGCTGCTCTTCAGAGGGGTTTTAGCCCATGATGATCCAGGGAACAAGGGAATCTTCTCATTTCCAGAGCTGGGAAACCCTTTGGGATCTCAATCCCAACAGACCAGCTGATGCATGGTCACTTTGTGTCACTCTGGGCCACTCTGGTGTTTCAGACCCACTGAGCTTCATCCCTGTGGTGGCTCCATGCTCTTCATCCCTACCTGCCACTGGTGTCTCCTTGTAAACACTGCTTTATGGATTTAATTCCATGCTTTTCCATCCCTCTAGGTGGTCCATCAGCAGTTCACTCCCAGAAAGGCTGTGCTCAGTACAACCCCTCCTCATCCCAAAGATGGACAAGACCCAAGACAGACTGTCCTTCTCCAGGCAGAGGCACCAGGAATGGTTACTCCCGAAGGAGAACCATGGAGGACAGGGTGATGACACCACAAACCTGCCCCAGGCTGGGATCCACAGGCTCTCCACGGGTTGGATGTCATTCCTACCCCATCAGCAGGACACCTGAGTTGGGCTGCTGGGAGATCCTGATGGAAAAGGATTGTTTTAGAGACTCAAAGGGCTCAATGTGTGGCTTTGTGCAGTGTGGGGGAAATTCACAGGCACAGGAGGGTGGCTGAGCCTCCTCCTGCCCCAGGATCTCATCTTCATCTCCTCATCTCCATCCCATTTCCATTCCTCCTTCTCTCCCTCTAAGCTGTGATAAATCCAGTGGGTCTTTATCAAAAACCACTCTGTACATTTGGTGCCTGGAGCTCCCTCAGCCATGGACTATGAATTCTTGCTAAATATATATTTAAGGCAGTCGTGGGGATATTTTTAAATGACCCCTGAAGCTATTTCTGCTTAATTTCCCTCACTTTTCCTCCGTGTCTCTCCCTGATCTTCTCCTCCAGAGAGGACAAGAGCTCATTTTCATCTCTCCTGTCTGGGAGATGGGGTGCCTGACTGGCTGAGGACAAAAAACAGCCCAAAAAAGAGCAGACAGGGCTGAGCAAGAATAGCAACAGGGCTGATCCTGGGCAGAGCACAGCAGGGTCTGACCCCGCTCCAGCTTCAGGGTGCTGCTAATCACCAGCCAGGAGCATCCAGGGTGGAATATTCCCCTCTGCAGCCTCGCCCAGGCACCAAAGAGGGCTTTCAGAACCTCTGTGATCTGAAATCAGATTAAACCTATATGGTCAGGATGAGATCTTCTTCCAGTCCTGATCCTTAGGACAAAGCCCTGCTCAAAGGTGAGGGCACATCCCAGCTTGCCGTGAGAAAACAGCGAGCCCAGCCACAGCCCCAAACCCAATTTATTTTCCACCTTGGGCCAAGCTGTTTCTCTGCTTTACATCTCAATTTTCTCCTCTGACACCTGTGGAAAATCACCCGTTGCAGGAGCTAATAAGGCCCCGCAGATGGAAGAGGTTATTTCCCAGGCAGCCCTCAGGGGAAGGGCAGTGTGTGTTTGTGCACACATGGGTCAGTGCACTGAAACACTGCCAGTGAGAAACAGAGCAGTGCAAAACCCCAGGCTGGTGCTGAGGAGAACCAGTTCGTTGGTTTAACCCTTTCATCCCCACCCCAGGCTCCTGCCCTGCTCTCTTCCCTGATGTCCTTGAGCAGCCATCATTCCTCCCGAGCCATCGGCTCATTCATCTTCCCTGCAGGTGTGATTTGCCCTTCCAGCTCTGCCCCTCGCCCTTCCCATCCATTCTTTTCACGGCTGATTCATTCCCAGCCCTGAGCTCCATCCCACCACAGCAGCCTCCCCTCACACTGACCGTTTGGTTTGGACATTTCTCAGGTGTCTGTGGGGATTTTGTGTGGCTCCTCTGGATGGGGTGAGTGGGAAGCAGCAGGATTTCCTGCCGGATTCCAGCAGGAAAGGGGGAATTCTCCTTTTTTCCTAGCTTCTTCTCCGTGGCTTTCCATCTCTACATTCCCTACCAAATTTCCCTACCTGCATCCCACCTTCAGCCTTTTTTTGGCACTTCCCTGGCTGCTCAGGCAGCTCCAAGCCTTGGGAAGTGTTGACTCAACAGGATCCCACGGAAAATTAAGACGAAAATACATTGTAAACCAGAAACTGGGGATCCCAGGGAGGGAATGGAACCCTGGGAGGCCCTCTGCTCAGGCCAGGACTTTAACCTGCATCTGCACTGTGCTGGACAAGCAGCCCCAGGGGTTCACTGGTGAGATTTAAGCACCAGATTCCAGCCTGGATTGCCACTGAAACTGCTCCAAACTGCCCCACAGGCAGATGGAGTAGCACAGTACAGGAGCAAATCCCAAGGCCTGAGGATACTGAGAGCTTCTGTTTTTCTCCAGATCTCTCCAAACTGCTTTAAGAGACTCTGGCTGCTCTTTTTGGTGCAAAATGACCCCAAAGTAGAGGCTGCCAGCAATCAGGTTCTCATCACAGTCACGACCACTGACATACTCAGAGCATTCAAACCAAAGTGGGTGAGCTGGTGCAGCCCCTTCCTCCCTGGGCTCTGCCTGCATGCTCAGGATTTGGCACTGAGGTAGTTTCTCACACCTCAGTCAAATGCAGGCTGGAGCCCCTGTGAGGATTTGGCTGCTTGTTGGAAAAAATCTCCACAAATTCTGGGAGGTGGGACAGAGCAGCTGAGGATGGGGAAATGTGGCTCGCTGTAAAACTTCTCAGCCAGGGTCCTTTGAAAGTCCTGTTGCACATTCAGTCCTGGAGGTTCTCCATCAGCTCCTCTATCTGTATTTCAGCAGGGGATGAATCTGGGATGGATGAGGATCCTGGTCTGTCGGGAGCTGGGCAGCATCCACGAGCCATAGGCTGACAAACAGAGCTACAGATGAGGTGAGATGCCCCGAAATGCTCTTCAGAGGGGAACCTGACCCCAGAAGACATGGAGAGGAGACCCTACAGCTTCAGAAAACATTTTATCAGTTGAATGTCGAGAGCCACAAGCTGCACTCTGGCTCTAACCCCTTCCTCCCATCACTGGGATGGTCACTGGGACAGCCCCAGCGAGCCCTCAGACCAGCCAGCCCCGCTGCCAGGAGCTCTGCAAAGGTGGATTGCTTCCAGAAGCTCTTGGGGGAGGTCCAGGACACCCAGAGCTGCTGCAAGCCAGGGCTGGGCACATGGCCTGGAGCAGAGCTCAGGCACAGCTCCTGCCATGCTCAGAGCAGTGTGGCTGTGAGGGACAGAGTGACAGAGGGAGGAAAACAGGGAAGTGGCCTTGGTCACTGTTTGCAGCATCACTGGCCAGGCCAGGGATTGTCCTGCTCTGCTCTGCACTGGGGCAGCCTCACCTCCAGCCCTGGGGCACTTTTGGGCCTCACAATGTAAAAAAGATGTGAAGCCATTGGAGAGTGTCTGGTGAGGCCATGAGGATGGGAAGGGGCTGGAGGGGCCTAATGGGGAGGGGCTGAGGGCATTTGGTCTGTTCAGCCTGGAGAAGAAGAGATTGAGGGGAGACCTCATTGGGATCTTCAACATTCTCCCAAGGGGCAGCAGAGGGACAGCTCTGCTCTCTGGGACAGGGACAGGACCCAGGCAAGGGCTGGAGCTGCGCCAGGGGAGGTTTAGGTTGGATCTCAGGGAAAGGTTCTTCCTCCAGAGGGTGCTGGGCACTGCCCAGGCTCCCCAGGGAATGGGCACAGCCTGAGGCTGCCAGAGCTGCAGGAGAGTTTGGACAGCACTGCCAGGGATGCTCAGGGTGGGATTGTTGGGATATAGACGGGATATTGGGGAGGAATTCCTCCCTGTGAGGGTGGGCAGGCCCTGGCACAGGGTGCCCAGAGAAGCTGTGGCTGCCCCTGGATCCCTGGCAGTGTGCAAGGCCAGGCTGGACAGGGCTTGGAGTAACCTGGGACAGTGGAAGGTGTCCCTGCCATGGCAGGGGTGGCACTGGATGATCTTTACTGTCCTTTCCAACCCAAACCATTCTGGGATTCCATGGCTCTGGCACAGGTGACCGTCCAGCATGGCAGGGGCAGAGGGCATGCAGTGAAGCTGAACCAGGGGCTGGCAGCCCACGCTGAGGGGAGCTGGCTGACACCCCCCAGCAGGCTCTGGGTGAGTCCCTGAGCTGCCCAAACAGAAGAGGGTCCCACCCCCATGACCATGGGTGCCCTCCCAGGGCAGGCTGAAGACATCCCTGGAGAACCAGCAAGGTCTTTCCAAGCTAAACAACTGGAAAAATAGGCAGAAATGGAGCAAAATCCCACCCTGGGCTAATCCAAGCCCTGCTCCAGCCTCGGGCTGCTGTTCCCCATGGCAGCTCCAGCCCCTCTGTCCTGGTAACTGCCTCCCTTCCTCTCTGCGAGCCTCAGCATCAGGTGAGAGCTCTGATCCCCTGAGCTGGAGCTGCTGCCTGGAAAAGGACTGCCAAGGACAGCAGACAAGGCAGAGCACACCACGCTCGGCTTGCTGAGATGGATTAGAGAGCAGCTCTGACCCTCCTCCAGGGCCAGTGGAGCAGGGCTGTGATCTTCCCAGGTGAGCAGCTCTTGGGACACCAAAGGGGAGATGACACCCATCTCCATGGCACCCACGTTTTCCTCGGGGCCAGGGGTGCAGCCCCCCAGCATTCCCCCTCCCCTCTGGCCACTGTTCCCACCGGGAGAGCAGCAGCAGCTGAGATAATTTACCGTTTAATGTGACCAGATGGCTGAATTTAAACCAAATCCGAGGGGAGAGAAGCCAGTCTGAATGGCTCCAGGAGTTCAGCCTGTCCTGCTGCCTCTCCCCCTCCCTGCACTGCCTTTCTCCAGCAGCAGGTAAGGTCCTGCAGGACCTGCTGCAAGGCTGGATCCAACCCCAACTCCTCAGGTCCTTTCATCCTTTCTCCTCCCCAGGCTCCATCGTGCAGGAGGGAGGAAATACATATCTGAGGGTAGCAAAAATTCCAGCCTCTCCTTAGCCCTTTGTACATCATTTTGGTCTACAGAAGCCCTGGAGATCATCACTTCAGGGCTCGAGTTGGCTGGTGCCAGGTACTGGTGTGGCTGGAGGTGGTGGCACTGTCACCCAGCGGTGCAGGGAGTGCAGGGACAGAGCTGACAGCTGTGAGGAAGGGCTGAGGGGGACAGAAACCTCAGAGATGGGCACAGGGATGGTGTGGAGTGGAAGGATAAAGACCACAGGGACTGTGGCTCCTGTGCTAAATCCTCTCCCCTCCTGTCCTGCTCCTCGGGGACATCCCAGCAATCACGATGCCCATGAATCCCTCCCTGAACTGCCCTCCAAGCTGTGCTCCCCACACTCTGTGCCCATCACACTTCCGGCTCTTCACAGAATCCCAGGAGGGTGGGAATGTTGGTCAGCCTTGGAAGTGCCCTCTGGAGATCACCCAGTCCAACCCCCCTGCCAAGGCAGAGTCACCTGGGCACAGGAGCACATCCAGGTGGGTTTGGAATGTCTCCAGACAGGGACACTCCACAGCTCCCTGGGCAGCTCCAGTGCCATCTCGAGCTCTTCCCCCATCTCAGGGGTTTCTCCTGGCTCTTGCCTTCCACCCAGAACCAAATCCCACTCCAGCTTCAGCCACCTGGCTCCCATTTTATGCCCTTCAAGCTCCTCCCACAGTGAGATCCTGCCCAGATCAGAGCTTTCAGCGCTAAAAATCAGCATTCTCTTGGTTAGCAGGGGCAGGGGAGGCAGAGCTGAGCCTAGACCCTCCAGGGCCCTGTGGGAACGCGGAGGATGAGGAGGGAAAGGTATGATCAAGCGTTCAGCACTGCAGATTCCTACCCAGGAATTATCCCAGCACGGCTCCTCATGCCCACGAGGAGAGCCAGGCAGCCAGCCCAGCTCTGGGCACACAGTTCCTTGTGCTGCCAACCACCACCATCCCCACCTGAGAGGGGGGAAACACCTCCGACAGCCCTCCTGACCCCCCTAATTTCCACAACAAACCCACCGGGCTCTTCCCCATCAAGAAATGTTGATTTTCCTCTAATTCCCCACACAACAAACCCATCCTGGTTAGTGCAGAGCTTTCATAACAGGTTGCATGGCCGTAGGTGATTGCTTTAAAAAGCTCCCCACCCATGGAGCTGCGCTCGCCGAGCCTGTTCCCTCCGCAGTAATAAATGCTAATAATAAGGCTCAGCACCACGCAGCATTTTATGGCCTGTCTAATGCAGGAAGTCAAAGTTACTGAACACAATGGGCTCTCCCAGCCACAAAAATGAGCAGAATCCAAGGAAAAAGCCAAAGCAGCCTTTTGGAAGCGGCAGAGCGTGCCAGCAGCCTTTATTTGGGCTATCAGAGCTGAATTTGGGAGTTAAACGATGTGCCCGAGGCTAAAAAGTGCGGCATCCGGCGATTTGCTCCTCTCCCACCCGTGTCCACCAGCCTGCCCCGGGCACAGAAATGGATGGATAATTCCCATCCCCTCGCAGCAATTTTCTCTCCCATTAGACTAATTAACCCCCCAGCCCAGCAGATCTGGTTGGCAGCCCGGTGTGCCGAGCTGGGGGTCTCGGGAGCTGCTCGGTGTCTATCAGCACGGAGCAGCTGCTGCGCCGCGCCTCGGGGCGATGATCGGCAGCACTGATCGCCAGCCAGGAGCTGCTGAGCCGAATTTCAATCAGGCCAGGCAAAACCCATCCACCCGCATCCCCCACAGGGGGAGATCTGGAGGGAGAAACCCGGGAAAGGTTTCTTCCTGCGGCTTGGAAAGAGGCTGATGCCGTGGAAATGCAGCAGCAGTGGGGTGGTGGGGTGGGCAGGGTGGAGGGCAGATCCTGAGGTGAGTTTGGCCTGCAGGCTGAAAACGGGGAAGGAAAAAGCAGCAAGGGAATGTGGGGAGAGGAGCCAGGAGCAAAGGTTCGGCTCACAAAGGACAGAGCTCACAGAGGGAGGGACTCACTAAGAAAATTCTCTTTTTTCCTCCCTCCCGGTGAGTTTTTGAGGACTGGCACGAACATGGCCGAGAGACAGGAGCCCATCCCTCAACAGCATCTCCTGCCCACTGTGGCAGCTGAGGATCCCTTGTCGCACCTCCTTTAGGATCAGCTGGCAGCAGTGAGGGATCCGAGCGCCTCGGGAGCCATCCCGCCTGACCGCTGGCTGCTGCTGCCCGTGCCTCTCGGGCGGCGGCGGCTCTGCAGCGCAGACAACGGGATTAGCATCGATCTGCCGAGAGCAGCAGCACGGGCTCTGCACGCTGCCGGAGAGCAGCCTCCCCCCCTCACCTCCTGGCCACATCTCTGCCCCCGCAGCCAGCAGCAGAGTCCTCTGTCTTGTCCCTGTACTGCCCCCAAAGCTGCCCATCAGAGGGGGAAAAGCGGCTCCTGACCCAAATAAAGCGTGACCCAAACACACGGTGCAGATGTGAGGCTGAACCCCACCGTGCATCACCCCTCTGCTGCTGGCTTGGCTTTTTGGGTGCAGCTGTTTTAGGACAGCACCATGCCCACCCTCTCTTACCCAAGAGAGAGAGGAAAACCTCCCTGGTTTATTCCCGAATGCCTCTCTGGCTCCAGTAACATCTGTGCAGCTCCAGAGGGAAATAGGGAGAGGAGCTGAACATGAAAATAAGACAATTCCTAGTGCATGCTGCATTTTAGGATGGGGAAATCCCAGAAGCCCAAGGATCTCCTGCACTTAAATTCCTTTTCCTGGGAGCCGTTGTGGTGCCTGGGGGCTGATGAGGAGGGGAAGGAACAGCATGACCAAGACTGTGTTTAGAATCCTGGAATGGTTTGGGTGGGAATGGACCTAAGGCCCATCTTGTTCCAACCCCCTGCCATGGACAGGACCACTTGCCACTAGATCAGGTTGCTCCCAGCCTGGTCATTGCCAGCAATTTCAAAGGGGTGTTGAGGAGCAAAAGCCCTTGAACGTTTTCAATGATGGATGTTCCCTGTCTGCTCTGCTCTGAACAAGAAGCCTTTAAAGTCGGGCTCCCTTTGATTAGACAACTGAGCCAGGGAGAAAGAAATGCTTCTCCTCCTCCTTATCCATCATCTACCCTCCTCCATACCCATCCTGCCCCAAAAGAGCTAAATTTAGAAGCAGAGGCTCAAGAATTCCAAGCAAGGGCCATGGAGGGCAGAGCAGCAGCCCCACAACCAGGAGCTTTGAACCCACAGTGTCTCCTGAGGGGTTTTAGCAGAGGATGGAGGTTCCTCACCATCTATCCCCAGTTTATCCCTATCATTTTCTGGGATAGAGGAGCTCTCATTCTGCTGCACAGAGCCAACACAACCACCCCCATCAGGGCCACAGCCAAGACCAGAGAGGAGAACTTGCCCCTTCCCTGCTCCTCCTTAATCTCTTCCAAAGCACTGCTCCAGAGGAGTTGGTTGAGAGCCTCAGCCTCTTAAAAGGCCATTTCTCCCCACAAATCCCAGCCCTGCCAAGCTCCTCAGCTCACACTGGCTTTCAACACACCCAGTTGGCTCCAGGGACACTTAAACCAGTGACGGGAATGTGACGTCCTTCTCCGAGAGGGACAATCACTCGGGAAGCACGAAGAGCCCCCAGCTGCAGCTGACTCCCAATTACTCTGCTCAGAAACTGCTCTGTGGTATTTTCTGGAGTTGTTAACATCCCATTAGAAGTGTCCTGTTGAGCAGAGCTGGCTGGCAGGGAGCAGGCAGGGTGCACGGCTGGAAGGAACCGCAGCTCTCCCGTTATGGTAAGTTTTCCAAAACCCACCAGTTGTGTCCCTAAATAGTTTCCTTCCATGAACAGGGAGATGGTGTCAGCTGCCTTTTTTAAATGAGCAGCAGAAAATAACAAAAGAGCTGCAAGTGGCAGCTCTAAATGCAAAGCAGGGGCTGGAGGGGGGTGGCATCCCCTGGAGAGGGGTTGAGGGGTTTGCAGGGAGAGTGGGAGCACATTCAAAGGGGACAATGCTGGGCTGACCCTGCGAGGAGCAGAGCAGCCTGACAGAGCTGCTCGGGCACAGCTGACCTTCCCTTGCTGGCAGTCTGGCAGCAGATGGGATCTCTTCCAGCTGGATGCAGCCATCCTTCCCTGGAAATGTCCAGGGCCAGATTGGATGGGGCTTGGAGCAACCTGGGATAGTGGAAGGTGTCCCTGCCCATGGCAGGGGGTGGAATGGGATGGGATTTAAGGTCTCTTCCAACCCAAACCATTCCATGATCCATACTGAAAGCTGCTCCTTGGATTTCTCCCCTCTTTCCCTGGCCAGGTTTCCTGCACCCTCCACACTCACAGGAGGACTCAATGCTCTGCTGCAAAATGCTTCCACCAGGGCTTGAATACATTGGGTGTATCACACACCTCTGCCCACTCCTGCCTGGCCATCCCTGCTTCCCAGCAGTGCTGGGAATCACAGAATCATTTAAGTTGGAAAACACCTCTGAGAACATTGAGTCCAACCTCTGAATGAAGCTGCAAAAATCCTTTCTCCAGGGAGAACCTCAGGCTGCCGTGGAGAATTCAGCCAGGTTACTGAAATAAAGTCAGTGGATATCTGGAGTGCTACAGTTTGGTTTGAGGGGTTGGTTGGTTTTTTGGTTGGTTGGTTGATTGGTTTTTGGTTAGTTGATTTTTTTGGTTGGTTTTTCGATTGCTTGGTTGGTTGGTTGGTTGGTTTTTGGTTGGTTTTTTGATAGGTGGTTGGTTGGTTGGTTTTTTTGGTTGGTTGGTTGGTTGATTTTTTGGTTTGTTTTTCGATTACTTGGTTGGTTAGTTGGTTGGTTAGTTGGTTGGTTGGGGGGTTTTGGTTGGTTGATTGGTTGATTTTTTGGTTTGTTTTTTGATTGGTTGGTTGGTTGGTTGGTTTTTTGGTTGGTTGGTTGATTGGTTGATTTTTTGGTTTGTTTTTTGATTGGCTTGTTGGTTGGTTGGTTGGTTGTTTTTCCTGCAGGCTGTTCCACAAATACCATTTTCTGTGAGCAGAAAGCAAAGCTGGGAATTTTCTCACCCCAGGAAAAACCCAAAGGCTGACTATGGAGCAGCCCAGGCAGGGATAAGAGGGAATTCATCTGCATGTCTTTCCTGCAGCCTCAGACAGAAGAAATAAACCCCTGGAACTTCTGGCAGAGTTCACAGAATGTCCTCAGCTCGTGGTCCCCTAGCCAGGGACAAAGGGCTCCCTGGGCCACTCCTGCCGTGGTGACACCATGCCCAGGAGATCAGACCACATCTTCCATCCCAGAGGAATGTCCACTGTCCACCCCAGCAGCACAGCAAGGGTGGTTCTCCTAACCTCTGCCAAACCTTGGCCAAATCACAACCCAAAAGCTGAACCACAACCCTGTGGCACCACAGTGCCGCTGGTAGCACCGTCTGGACTCCGTGGGGAACAACACAGTTTCCAAGACTACAAAAAGCAAGGAGTTGGACAGAAAAATTACTTTTTTCCTCTTTTATTACTGAGAACAAGGAAAACAGCCCATTTTCTGAGCACGGCCTGAATAGGAACAAGTCTGCCTGAATTCCCCGTGAATGGAGATGAAAGCCCATCGTGTCAGCTGTTTCCAATCCTGGGAAATAATCCGTTGGATAGGAACTGTTTCAGGCATGCTGAGCGCAGGGCAGGGCTGGGGGAGCAGCTGTTAATGCCACTGGAAGTGGTTCTCAATTAAAAAACGCCGATGGCAACAGTTTTTAGATCAAAAGAAGCTTTTTCACAGGACGTTTTCTTCGCTTGGGCAGAAATATTAATCAATCAGGCTGAGAGGAGCTGCAGCAAAAATCACTGGGTTTGGTACAAGTTCCTGAGTTGGATTTGGCTGGGAGGACATGGGGTGTTAAACACCCATTTCTCTTTTAATGAAAACACCTCTGAGGAAGCGAGGAAGCTTCTCTGCAGATGGGATTTCAGGATTTTTCCCCAGGTAACGGATGGCAAAGCACCAACTCTGCTTTGAAAATGGAGCAATTTGTTCAACCGTGGCTGCTCATGACTGGTTTGAAAAATCGAAATAATGAACCGTGCTGTGGAGAACGTGGCCTTGAATTGCCTGGTTGCACCAGAGGTTTGGTGGCTCATGTCTGCCTCATCCATCCACCTCTCTGTGAATCCCACCTGCCCTCACACCCGGCTCCAGGACAGAGAGCTCACCAGGAGGTTTGGATTTGGGGAGTCTTCTGCTCCCAGAAGGATCTCATTCCTCCAGAGATGCTCCATCCCTGCCCAGCAGTTCTGCCATTTACACATCACCCATGGAACATCCCTGTGCATGCAGCGTTCCCCTGCTGGGGCTGACCAAGAGCTGCCCTCTGCTTTGTCCTTGATCTCATCATGCTTTTCAGCCTCCCCTGGGCAGCTACAAGTGGCTCCAAGTTGGGTTTCCAAGGTTTCCCCATGCTGGATCACCACAAGGACAAATCCTGCCATAGTAGGGGGAAAAGGACTGGGAGGGAACGCTGTGGATGCAGCTTGGATCTCAGCAGCCTCAGGGATGGGGCTTGTTTGGGAAAATCCTGCCCCAGGCAAGAACCCACATGAGCAGAGAGCAGCTCCTGGGTTCAGCATCCTCCCCATGTCCACATCCCCACCAAAGAAGGTCCCCAAGGGGCCACCAGCTGAGTCCCCAGGCCAATCATCCTGTGATCAATGGAAAAACCAAACAATCATCTCATTACTGGGTCCCTCTTGTCAAATCTTCTCCAGTTCCACACTGGGAGCAATGGGTTTTCTCCCACTGACCCTCTTTGTCGCCCAACACTGTCACTGCCCCAGGTGGGGTGAGTCCTGACCACAGTGCTGGGCACAGGCAGGAGAAATCACAGAAACATCCTGCAAGAATGAAGAATTTTCTCTTTTTTCCTCTGAATTTCCAAGGTAGATGCAGCAGGAGAGGGGAAAAGGGGGTAAACATGCCAAGCTGGAAAATAACAGAGAACCCAACGTTCTGGTCTCTTCTCCATGGGAGACTCTTGTGGTTGATGTCTCTGCATTGGCCAACAAGGAAACAAGACAGCCCTGGGGTGTGACCCTGAGCCACCAACCACCTCCATCCTCGTGTCCTCTGAGGGCATTTCTGCCCCTGCATGTCAGGCTGGAGACAAACCTGCCCCTGGAAATCCCTTCCAGAGGAGGACACAGATCCAACCTGGGTAAGAGAACCCGCTGATTTAACTCATTTAATTCCTGGAGTTGGGCTGACAATTCCCATTCCCACCATTCCAAACCCAACCTTGGCATCTCAGTGCCCCTTTTGCCCCAGGACAGCACCATCCTGCAGGAAGCACAGCCAACCCCAAACCCACCACAGGGGCACGGGGTGGGTCGAGCAGCCCAACCCACACCCAACCACCTTCACCAGCATTTCCCACCCACGGGCACTCTCTGCTTCCACCCCACCATCCCAGCGGGGAGGAATTGGGGTTCACAGCCACCACCCTCCTCCTGGAGCCATCCCTGCTCCCGCTCTCTACCTGCTGCCTTTTTTTTTTTTTTCTTTTATTATCATTATTTTTGCAAGGAAAACGGGTTGCCCTGGAGCCGGGTCTCCATGGAAACTTGGGTTTTTCAGACACTCAATGGAAAACGCTGGCACGGAGACGCTTGTGCAGGAATACTGATTCAGCCCCAGCGTCTGTAACACTGACTGCATTTTAATCCCGCTCCGCTACCCGGAGAGCTAAAAATACCCCGCGAGCTGTCGCCTCCTGAACTCGAGTAAACAGCTTAAAGCAACACGGTGCTGCCGGAGCAGAAATTCCATGAATCAGCTAAAAAAAAAAAAGGATGGGGGAGGTAACTGTGGGGTCTCAGCCCTCGAGGAGCACCAGCTTGGTGGGGAAGAGCAAATTCCTACTTCAGGGATGGAGACTGAGCAACTGAAGGAGCAGACAGGTCCTTGGGGTGTGCTGCCCCTCTCCAAGATGCCTTTTCGCTGTAAAAGCAGGAAAACAATTTTTTCCCTGGGCCCCAGCTGGCTGGGAGGAGCCCTGAGCTCTCTGCCATGCCAAGCTCAACGCGTGGCACTGACATGGGCTGGGAAGGAGCCAACTGTCCCCACCAAGGGGCTTGGGGACAATGGAGGGAGGGGTGACCTTGCTGCCACCCTGGCACGGTGTTTTTCCTTCTCCCTCCCATCATCTCTCTGAGCAGAAAGGCGTTGAGGTCCAGCAGAAGGGGCACTGTGGGCACTGCCAGCCCCTCGCTGTGCCCACAGCTCTGTGTCAGCCCAGCCTTCCCGGGACTGAAATGGGCAAATAAAATCCAGCTCTCCCCCCTCAGTTAGCAGGGAATGTCCTCAGCTGACTCCCAGAGCTGCTTTTTGCAGAATACACAAACACCTCCTTAATTTTCTTTTTTTTTTGAAAGGCTTTCTCCCTGCAGTTCAGCATTCCCCAGCGGGGAACACCCAGATGGGGAAACTGAGGCACGAAGCTCCTTGATCCAGACCTCCCTGCAAGCTGGGGTGAATCCAGGTTTCCCAGGTCTCCCCAGGTGTGCCAGGAGCAGGATCAGGCATTGCCCTGCAGCACTCCATCCAGGAAACTCTCCTGCCCTCATTAGTGTTCCCTCCTAATTAAAAAGCTCTCAAAAGCCCATGGCAAGGGCATGAACCCACATCCAAGTGGCTTTGCGGAGGCTCCAGCAGCTGGATGGAGAGTTGGGATTTATTTTTCTCAGGAAGCTCTGCATTTGTTTTCCTCCCAGCTGTGGGGGAACAGGCAGCATTCCTGGGATGTTACTTTAAACCCTTATTTCTACCAGGAGCTGGAGAAACAGGAGGAATGCCATCCCCAGCTCGCAGTCAGATGATTTAGGGTGGGTGATAAATGGGATTTTGCAGTGGAAAATTCCCCCCTTCCCTGCTCAGTGTGGGACAAGCCAATTTCCCAGTAAAAACCATTTCAGGGCTCAGCCATTCCCAGCACCCCACCTAAGCCTATCCCCGATTTATCTGGCTTTTCAACACATCTTGCAATCCTGCAAAGCAGGGAGAGGAAAAAAAACCAACATTTTGGGTCAGTTTTTGTGGGTTCTAAGATCTTCCTCCAGCAGGGATGGATTAAGGCCATTGGCTGTGAGTAGCCAGAGCAGTAAAATAAATCCATGCAAGGCTGGCATGGCCTGGCCAAACCAGGCTGCAAGGCTTGTTCATTCCTTGATGATAAAGAAACTCTGTTCAGGGCTTGAGTTATTTATTAGACTGCATCTCGTTAGAAGAGTGCAACTGGGCACGTTGAACACCCCCAGCCCTTCCCCTCTGCGCCAAAATCCTCCACTCCAGTGAGAAACTGGGAGCCTGGAGCATCCCTGGGGAGGAGATGTGCAGGGATGTTCAGTCAGGGAACACTGCTGAGTTCAGCAGCTGGGAATCTCCGTGGGATCGGGGTGGGATTGGGGTGGGATCGGGGTGGGATCGGGGAGGGGATCAGGGTGGATCGGGTGGGATCGGGGTGGGATCAGGGTGGGATCAGGGTGGGATTGGGGTGGGATCAGGGTGGGATCAGGGTCACATCAGAGGGATTCATCCCCCCAGCCCCGTGGTTGGCTCAGCACCTGTGCAAGGAACAGCATTTGCCAGGCAGAGCCCTAGAGCTCACTGGGCATGGAAACAGTTCCTGGGAGAAACCCTGAGCTCCTCTCCCCAGCAGCAAACTGGTTCCAATGGGGTAATTCTGGTGGGAATAGTGTGGGATGAGATGCTGGAGCTGCTGGAGAGAGTCCAGAGGGTTGGAGCCTCTGCTCTGGAGCCAGGCTGGGAGAGCTGGGAATGCTCAGCCTGGAGAGGATCCAGAGAGACCTCAGAGCTCCTGCTAGTGCCTAAAGAGGCTCCAAGAGAGCTGCAGACGGACTTGGGACAAGGGATGGAGGGACAGGACACAGGGAATGGCTTCCCACTGCCAGAGGGCAGGGAGAGATGGGACATTGGGAAGGAATTCCTCCCTGTGAGGGTGGGGAGACCCTGGCACAGGGTGCCCAGAGAAGCTGTGGCTGCCCCTGGATCCCTGGCAGTGTCCAAGGCCAGGCTGGACAGAGCTTGGAGTAACCTGGGATAGTGGAAGGTGTCCCTGCCATGGCAGGGGTGGGACAGGATGTGCTTTAAGGTCCCTTCCCACCCAAACGATTCCATAATTCTATTCCATGAATAAAGGCTCCAGGAAGCTGGTGAGGCTGGGCTCAGGGGGTCTCTGACCTGATCACACCCAGCTGGGGCAGAGAGCTCCACCTGCTGCTGAGGTACATCCAGCATGTGAGGCTGAGGCTCTGCAGGGGAAAAGGGCTTTCTAGGATCCCACTGACCCCAAACTGAGCAAGGAAGCCCCATGAATCCCATGCCTTCCCTTCACCATCCCATCCCTTCACCATCCCATCCCATCCCATCCCATCCCATCCCATCCCATCCCATCCCCCCCCCCCCCCCCTCCCCCCCCCTCCCTTCCCTTCCCTTCCCTTCCCATCCCTTCCCTTCCCTTCCCCATTCCTGCTGCAAGGCCATGACCAGTGACACCACTGTATCAAGCACAGGTATCCTCTAGTAAGAGCAGGAATAGGGCAGGAAACCTCCTCATCTTCCCCCAGGTATTCTGTGGGAAGGAGTCACACCTGGCTGCCAGGGAGAATCCCCCATCCCAAAATCCTCCCCAGTGCCACAGTCCCAGAGGTGAGCATGGTGTGAGGCCAAGGAGGCTCACAGTGCTTGGAATGCAGGGCAGGACTTGTGGCAGCTGGAGAGGAGGAATACAGGGACTCACCTGGTTGCCTTAGGATTTTAGCTTCTCTATTTTTCGTGGATGAGCTCCTGTTCCCAGCATTTTTAGACAAAACAAGTCCCCTCTAAGCTCAAACCTCAAGGACACCTCACTGTCTCAGAGCCCCATGATATGTAATCAGCAGTGAATTGGGGGAGCAAACTTGGAGTAATTGACTTCATCACCTGAAGCTGTAATTGGAAGATTAAAACTCGATATGCAAATGGACAGAACTTATAAAGTATGAAAATCCTGTCCATTTTGGGTGTAGCCGCTCGAGTGGACTGCATTTATCTGCCCTAAATGCAGCTTTAAGGCCCTTCAATAAATGTAACTGCTTTTTATTCTCTTAGCTTTGACTAGCCTCTGTTTTAGATAAGCCCCTCAAGGCATCACCTGCCCCTGATGGGATTTAGGTTCTCCCCGAGGTCTGGCCTGTTCTGAAGCTCTGGAAACCCTTCCTGCTCACAGCTGGATGTTCAGCTCCTGCTGCCTCCTCCCAGGCTTTGCTCCAGCCTTATCCCACATCCCATGGCTGCCTTCACCCCCACCCTGCACAGCCCCTCTTTATCCCCAACCAACCCTCCCTGTCTGAAAGGGCTGACCAAACATAGGAGTGGGGAAACTGAGGCACCAACCAGCTGGGGAGAATCCCAACAGCCCCACACGAACCACCCATCCCTTTCCCCCTGCAAAGCACCCAAAGGGTGGCCTGGCTCTGGGGGAAAGCCCCTCTGGCAGCTCAGATCTGCCCCTCTGTTATCCCTGGCAGCTCCTTTCCCTGCCTTTCCCTCCCAGCAGGTACTTTCCTAGATTAAAAACCCTGCTCTCATCCCTTGGCACGATGCCCCAGAGCCTCGCACTTGTTTTTATTGACAGCCCCATCTTTTGTTGATTAAAATTCTTTAAGTGCACCTGATGGCTAATCCCATTCCCGAGCCAGGGATGCTGTCACCAGCCCCCTCCCTCAGGCCTTTCTGCCATGCTCCTGCTCAGCCGTGGATCCCTGGGTGCTCCAGGTGTCTCCTTGGCTCCGAAAATAAAGGGAAAGGAACAAAAATCCTCCGGGATGATGGGGAAAAGGGTGATTTTTATTTGGGAAGAGAGAGGGACTGGTGTCAGCCAGGCTCTGTCCTCATCCCTTGTCTCCCTTCTCCCACTTGGCTGGGTTTATACCTAGAGGGATGGAGAGCCAAGGAACACGGGCCAGCAGCAGAGCCGTGCCAAGAGCACTGGAATCCAAGTCTTGCGGCTCCAAACAAGCAGTGGCACTGCTGAAATCCCTGCCAGCCCCGGGCTGGGGCTGCCGGAGCTGGGCTGGGCTGGGATCGCCCACCAGCGAGGATCATCTGCTCTGTGGGGATGTGGGAATGCCAGGAGCATGAGGGGGAGGATGCCTGCGTCCAGAAATGGTTTGGATTCCTCCTAGGGACTGGAAGACATTGATAAATCAACCTTTCTGCTCCCCTTTGGGATTTCTGCTCCCTCCAGGACTTGTTGCTCTTCCACACCTGATCCTGGTGCTCCCCAAGAGGGTTTTGGCCCATCTGGGGTTCTTCCTGTCCCAGCTCCATTCCTGCAGACAGACATTCCCATGTCTCCACGATCTGTTGGGAAGTCAGGTTGCCCACAGCCTTGCCCAGTAGCCCAGAGCTCCCAGCCCAGCCTGTGGAGCATGCGGAGCTCAGGAATTCCTGCCCCAGCCGGGGGTTGGGATGAGCTCCATCCCCTCCTGCATTCCCACACCTCTGCAGGGTGCTGGGCTGAAGGAGCTCACCTGGCTTGTGATCACATCACCTTCGTGCAGCTTCAGTAATCTTTGGCCATTCATCATCCCCCACCCCCCAAATTCAGGCTGGGGCCACAATTGTCCCCCTGCAGCCCCAGGGTCAGGCAGGGAGGGATTCTGCTCTCTCCCCAGGCTGAAGGAGGAAGGAGAGGGGATCTGTGCACACCCATTCCATCCCTAAGACACTGCTTTGTTCCTCCTGACTAACTTTTTCCCAGGGATCAGAGAGGAACAGGCTGCAGTTGGAGTGATGCTGGGAAGAGGCTTTGCCCAGGCTGGAGCTGGGATCTCATCCTGCTGCTGGGGATCATCTCCAGCTGGGGCTACCCACAGTGTGACCACCCTGTCCCACACCCCCGCCCAAAGGGCTGGGCTGTCCCTGTCCCCTCGAGGTCACCCGGGGGCAGTCCTGGCAGGTCCTGAGCTCCACCCAGATATTCCAATCACTCTCAGCACCCAAACACTGTGTGACAGAAGCTCGGGGGACGCAGGGGCTCAGCACCCCCTGACTGACCCTCACTGACCAGCCAACCCCAGCAGCTGGCATCGCTCCTGGGCTCAGTCCATGCCCCTGGTGTGGCAGAGCAGGGCCTGGCACAGCCGGGGCTCTCCCGAGGGCTCTGCAGCCGCAGCGGGAAGCGAAGCTTCTCTCTGTAATTGCTCTTTGGCCCTCGGCCACCGATTGCTCACATTTGGAAATGTTTTCTTCCCAGTCTCATGGCAGTTTTTCAGTTCTCTCCCTGGTTTTACCCATCCTAGCCTCTTCCCACACCAGCACTCCTGAATAAAAGACCTCAGGCTGCCACAGGTAGAGCCCCAAGATCTCCAGGTGAGGTGTCAGCTGTGCCCCAAGATCTCCAGGTGAGGTGTCAGCTGTGCCCCAAGATCTCCAGGTGTCAGCTGTGCCCCCCAGCCCATGGCAGCAGTGATTTGGAGCACCCAGAGCAGTGCCAGGTCTCTGGGGTTCTCCGAGGGCTCTCTCTGGGGCTGGGGAGGGGTAGAGCCCCAAAAGGGTGTGAAATATGAACTGTGGAGTCAGGAATGAGGTCAGGGTGGTCCCACAGGACCATTCCACTCTCCCCATCGTGGTGTTCCCTCTGAGGGCCCAGGATGGCCCTGCAGGGATCCAACGATGCTGCTGTGTCCCCTCTGTGTCCCCTCTGATGGTCAGGGTGGGCAGAGCCTGTGCCAGCTCTGCAGAGCCTTTCCCCAGTGAGGGATGTCACATGGGTGATTCTGCTGTGGGTTTCCAGTGTGATCTCCACTCCAAGCCATGTGAGAAGGTGAGGAGCTCAGCCACAACATGGAATCACAGAATCTCAGACTGGTTTGGGCTGGAAGGGACCTTAAAGCTTATCCCATTCCACCCCTGCCATGGGCAGGGACACCTCCCACTGTCCCAGGTTGCTCCAAGCCCTGTCCAACCTGGCCTTGGACACTGCCAGGGATCCAGGGGCAGCCACAGCTTCTCTGGGCACCCTGTGCCAGGGCCTCCCCACCCTCACAATTTCTTCCCAGTATTGAACTTAAATTTCCCCTTTTTTGGCTTGAAGTCATCCCCCTTGTCCTGCCACTCCAGTTCTTGATGAACAGTCCTCCTCTGTCCTCCCTAAAGCCCCTCCAGACCCTGGAAGGTGCTCTGAGGTCTCCACACAACCTTCTCTTCTCCAGGCTGAACAGCCCCAACTCTCCCATCCTGTCTGCACTGGGGAGGTGCTCCAGTCCCTTTATCAACTTCATGGCATCCTCTGGACTTGCTCCAGCAGTTCCATGTCCTTATGTTGTGGGCAGCAGGCCTGGTGCAGCATTCCAGCTGGGATCTGGTGAGAGCAGAGCAGGGAGGAAGGATCCCCTCCCTCGGGCTGATGCAGGTGACCTCCAGGCAATGCCATGGCCAAATTCCCATTCCTACTGCCAGGGACACCCGGGGCTGGGACAGAACGCGGTGGGCACGGGGGGAGCTGGAGGCAAGGCAAGAGGGAGGCAGGAGGGTAGGGGAGCTGACTCAGCTCATGGATGTCTTTATTGAACTCTATACGTCGGACAGGCATGCGAACAGGACAGACGGAGACAGGAGTAGTATTGCCTTGGTCACAGAGACATGAACAGCGGTGGAAGGACCCTGACCCCTCCAGGCCATCCGGGCTCCCCCACCTCGGTCACCTATTGCTTCCCATCCCCATCCCTGCCCCCCAGCCGCCCCGCCCGTGGGAGGGGCGATGGTGGCACCTGGAGTGGCCTTTGGCACCCCGGAGGAGGGTTCCCGGTGGCCGTGTGGCCATGGAGGGGTCAGAGCACGGGCGGAGACGTCCCGGTGAGCAGCTGGATCTCCGGAGGTGGGGTGAGGTGCAGCCGAAAGCGTGGGCGAGGGGAGGGGGCAGCCCGGGGGTGCTGGGCAGCGTGGCCGTGGCGAGGTGGCACCAGGACGGGCAGTGGGACTGTCCCCAGCCTCCCTGCCAGCCCCGCTGCTCTGTGGCACCTCTCGGGGAGACCCAGATCCAACACCCTGGGGATGGAGCCGGAAGGAAAGCTCCTTGGGAAGAGGAGCTTTGGGAAGGAAAGCTCCTCGGGAAGAGCATCCCTTGGCCTTGGGGAGAGCATCCCTGGGGGAGTGCATGTCCCAGCCTTAGGGAGAGCATCCCTGGGCTTTGGGGAGAGCATCCCTCAGCCCTGGGGAGAGCATCTCCCGTGGGAAGAGCATCCCTCGGCCCCAGGGAGAGCATCCCTAGAGGAATGCATGTCCCAGCCTTAGGGAAAGCATCCCTGGGCTTTGGGGAGAGCATCCCTGGGGGAATGCATGGTTTAGCCTCAGGAAGAGCATCCAGGGAGAGCATCCCTCGGGACACACATCCCTGTCCCTCGGGGAGAGCATCCCTCACCAGGGCGCTGCCTGCATCCAGCCGGGGCTCAGGAGAAGGTGACCACCTCACCCTGGGGGTAACTGGAAGCGAGGGTGTCCTGGCAGGAATCTGCAATTGAAAACAGAAATATTAAATGTGGTATTTGACGCTGCTCCCATGAGCTGTTTAGGGAGGAAGAGGGGAGGTAAACAGTTTCCAGGGGACCCTGACTTCGTAGGATGCAGAAAGCAGAGTAACCACAAAGTGAAATGGCCTCTTCCAGAGGGATAAAATGCTGCTGTTGCATCAGTAAGTCAGGGGAAAATGGTTTTAAAAAGCTCCAGAATGGTGCCAGTGATGGAGATTTGGGAAATGATTCTCCAAGAGAAAGCAGGTGTGGAGTCAGGGCGATTTTGAGGTAAAAATGAAAAGCAGAGGGAAAACGTCATCCTCACCATATCCCTCTCAACCCTCTCCTCCCAGAAAGCTGCTCTTGCCCAAAACTTCCCGAGCCAACCCCAAGCCAGATGTCCCAAAGCCAAGCCTGGTGCATTAATCCCACAGTGTTTTTTCTTCTCCCTCTCTCCCTCTCGTTTGTTACCATTGAATTAATTATCATTGACTGGAGCTCTGAGTCACCCCACGCCTCTCCCCATGTGCCAGGGCCCTGTTTCCAGGCGAGGGGAGACAGCGCCTGAGCCACCCGAGAAACCACGGAATTTTGCTTTAAATCTCACCCCCAGCTCCTGCTCATCAGGCTGACCCAGCTGCCTCCCCTGCAGACCCAACACAGCTCCCAAAACTCCTCCTTTCCCACCAAATAAAGGTCTCATTCTCCGTCGAGCATCACCGCACAGCTCGGGTGAGCAATGCCCAGCCGTGGAGGATTTTCAGACCTCACATCCCATAAAAACCCTTGGGATTAAATGGCAGGAGAGCTCCCCACCTCCCCAGACAAAATAATTTGGGGACTCAACATCATCCCCCTGCAGCAATCTGGGGACCAGCAGTGCCCAGGCATGAAGCAGCTGCTAAAAACTATCTCAGCTCCTGGTTCAATCACTCCTGCGAGCAGCTAAAAGCCCTTGGCAGAGCTCGTGTCCTGCTAGAAACACTCCCCATCAGGTCGATTGATTTACCAGGGGCACGGCTTGGCTTTTAACTCCCATCTCCTCCTCCCCATTCAAAGCCATTTTGTGTGTTAGCTCGAGACCTGCTGCCCGCAGCCTCCAGGGACCTGCCTTGGAAAGCAGCTTCCCAGCCTCGGGAAAAAAATTAGCACGACTAAAAATAAATAACAACAGCCCAGATTTTTAATTGTTTTTGTCCCCCGGACAAAGCCACGAGAAAACAGCCCACCTGCCTTGGTTTATCTGTTCCAGCTCCTTCCTAAAGCCTATTTTTGGGTGCAGATCTGCCACCAACGTCCCTAGGGTGCTGCCCTGGGCAGGGCAGGAGGTTTGGCACAGCCTGGCACAGCCCAGCACAGCCCAGCTCCAAATCCCCCCAGGGTTTGCTGAGGAAATCACCCCAAATTTCCCTGCCTGGGGAGCTCACCCAGTGCCACCCTCCTGCTATGAGCATTTCCTCAAAGCCACAAAGTGCTGCCTGCAGGGACTGCCAGCCCCCAGCTGTGCCAGCACAGTGTTTGGGTAGGTCCTACCCTAACTCTGCTCTGAGCAACCCTGAGGAGGAGGATTTGGGGCTGTTGGGGGATGAGCAGCTCAGCATTCTTCAGCCACATGCACTGGACCCTGAATTCCCCAAGCCCTGGGCTGATCCTGCAGGGTGGGCAGCAGGAAAGGGGAAATTCTGTCCCTCTGCCCTGCTCAGGTGAGACCCAACCTGCAGAGCTGCCCCAGGAACAGCATCAGGAGGATGTGGAGCCCCTCTGGAGCCAGGCTGGGAGAGCTGGGGGTGTTCACCTGGAGAAGAGAAGGCTTTGGAGAGAGCTCAGAGCCCTTCCAGGGCCTAAAGGGGATCCAGGAGAGCTGGAGAGGGACTTTGGAGAAGGGGGGTTGGCTTCCCACTGCTGGTGGGGCAGGGTTAGATGGGATATTGGGAAGGAATTGTTCCCTGTGAGGGTGGGCAGGCCCTGGCACAGGGTGCCCAGGGAAGCTGTGGCTGCCCCTGGATCCCTGGCAGTGTCCAAGGCCAGGCTGGACAGAGCTTGGAACAACCTGGGATAGTGGAAGGTGTCCCTGCCCATGGCACAGGGTGAAATGGGATGGAATTTAAGGTTCCTTCCCAACCCAAACCACTCCCTGACTCTGTGATTGCTTTTTCACAGCCACCAGGACACATTCCCTGCCCACGCCTGTCCCACTCAGGAGGAAGTGTGACCTTCTCCCCCAGGAGTTCACACAATCCTCTCTGAGCCTCCATTTACCTTTTCTGCGGGAAAAGCCTAAGGATCGATTGCCCGGGCGGAGGTAAGGAAGTAACAGACTGGGAGCTGGGAGGCTCCTATTTATAAGCTCAACTGCATCCTATTTTGCATCTGCCTCTGCTCTCCCTGTTCCTCGTCAGCACGGGCAAACCATGGGGTTGCTATTTATTTTCTGTTTTTCTTTATTGTCATCAAATAAGCAGCGAGGATTTTTCCTGGCAGAGCTGGGGAAGCCAGGAACAGGCTCCTTCTGGGTAGAGCAATTACTCTCTTGACATCTTCACCTCCTGCCCGGCTGCCTGACAGGCCTTTCTATTTTCTCAGCTCTCGCAGGCATCTCCTGAGAAACAGAGCAGTTGTTGCAACAATAAAAATTAATACTTTGCAAGCAACCCTGGATCGTGGGGCAGCCTCCTCACAGAGCTGGACTCCGAGGCTTCCAGGAGGAAAAGAGGAGGAAGGAGCTGATGCTGGAGAGGGGAAATGCTCCCAAATCCACCCCGATCCAAAGGCTGCTCTGGTTTGGCTCCTTGCTCGGTGGCTTTGTGCAGCAGGGCTGGCTGGTCCCAGGGGTTCTGTCCCAAAGGTCCCAGGGGTTCTGTCCTTGTCCCAGAGCGCTGATCTGTGCTCCACAGTGGACAGACACACAGACAAAGGGATGCAAGGATTCTATCAGGGCAGCCTGATGTCACCCAGCAGTGTCCCAGGCCAGGCTGGACAGAGGTTGGACACCCTGGGACAGTGGAAGGTGTCCCTGCCCATGGCAGGAGTGGCACTGGTGGCTTTAAGGTCCTTCCAACCCAAACCATTCCATGACTCCATGATCCCTGGTCCTATTCCTGCTGCTGAGCACCCCGTGGAAGGCATCCCTGGCCCCACAACAGGGAGAAGGGACTGGGGCACTGAAGCTCTGTGTGGCCTCACCCTGCTGGGCACCCTGCTGTCCATAGGTGAGGGACACACCTAACACACAGTGCTCATCCCTGTATTCCTGCTCAACCCCAGCAATTCACCGGGAATGAGACCCAACAGCCCACCAGGAACCTCTCCTGTCCCCTCTGGGATGTGGACAGTGACTGCACACCCCTTGGTGTTATTTTCTATAAATGCTATTTTAGGGCTTGGACAGGGGCAGCCGGACTCCTGCGGATTTATTCCATTTTTTGGGAATAAATCCAACAACTTTCTCCCGGTACCTTTTGCCTGGGCTGGAATGTGAACTCCTCCCAGATCCCTAAACACAGATATTCGGGGGAAGTATCGTATATTCGTGATCTATTCTTATCCTATTCTCCAGGCAGCCAATTTTGGCCACTGTTTGAGATAAAACCTGGGCTCCAGAGATATTTAGAGGTCTGCTCTGATCCACTACAGCTCCTCTTCTAATCATACCCAGCGATTAACCCCTGCTAAGTCACCCCAAAAACCAACCCAGACCCCACCTAAAAATAACAACAAGCTGTTTTCTCCCTCCTGCATCTCCCAAATCCCTGTGCAAAGCAGGCAGGGAGGAAGAGGCAGAAGATGCTCTGGGTTTTTCAGCAGTTTGGTGCCTCCCACTGAAATCCCTCCGTCTCCCTTTCGGGGCTGGGTTGTTTTAGAGGAGCTTTTTGCATATTAGTCATCCCTTCTCCCGGGTTGCATAACGCCCCAGCTAAAAATTGCATCCTGCCGGCTCCGTGGCAGCTCTGCCCAGCACTCCCTGCTCTGGAGGGGATGAGATTTTGGGGTCCACCAAAGGTTTTCCACCCTGGTGTTGGGATGTCTCTGAGGGGGGAAAGGCAAGGATGGGATCTGCTGGGACTGTGGCTGCTCTGGGTTTGATCCTCTGCCTCCAAGAGACTCAAACCCCAAATGTTTGAGCATCTTCAGCTGGTTTTTCTGCAAGGGGCAGAGTTTCATAGCTGGATCGTCCCCAAAGTCAGCACATGACCTTGGATAAATCATTTATGATCCAGAGACCACTGAAATCCTGGAGGGTGACCTTCCCTCTGGCAGGGGCTGGGGATATTCCAGCTCCTCCTGCTTCCTGAGGGAAGGATGAGCCAGAAAAGCACCAGCTGCTGTTCCCCTTTGCCCAGTTCATGGAATTTTGGGTGATTCGTGAACCTGCCCTGTCACCCCATCCATTTGCTGTGGGAACAGAGTGAACTATGGAAATCCAGGGAATGCCGCTGCACCACCAACACACTGCCCCAGGTGCTGCTGGTGAGGGGAGGAAGGAAGGAGGGAAGGAAGGAGGGAAGGAGGGAGGGAGCGGAGGGAGGGAGGGAGGAAGG
This sequence comes from Entomyzon cyanotis, assembly GCA_024500445.1. NCBI lineage: Eukaryota > Metazoa > Chordata > Aves > Passeriformes > Meliphagidae > Entomyzon > Entomyzon cyanotis. Next base: position 1,866,585 of record JAKEPQ010000908.1, on the reverse strand, counting down.
AAGGAAGGAAGGAAGGAAGGAAGGAAGGAAGGAAGGAAGGAGGGAGGGAGGGAGGGAAGGAAGGAAGGAAGGAAGGAAGGAAGGAAGGAAGGAAGGAAGGAAGGAAGGAAGGAAGGAAGGAAGGAAGGAAGGAAAAGTTTGGACATGTGCTGGCTGCTCCTCCTGGCAGCTCCTTCTCCACACCAAGGGAAACTGAGGCAGGGAGAGCCTGGAGAGGAGCAGGAGGGTCCTGGCTGTGGGATCTGCCAAAATCCATCCCAGCTTCTTTCAGGTGCAGGAGCCATGGAATCACAGAACCCTTAAAGTTGGGAAAGACCTCCCAAGATCATCAAATCCAGCCTGTGAGCAGCCTTTCCCCACAGCACTCCTCCCTCCACAGCATTCCCTGAGCACCAGCTCTGGTTTGGCCATGATGGAGGGAAAGGTCTGAGGGCCTTGGACCCCAGAAAAGCTCTTGGGGTTCTTTTTTCTTTAAACACACCCAAATCTAAGCTCTGCTCCCCAGAAAGTCCCCGGGCTTCAGCCCTAGCTTGCTCAGAGTGAGGACAAGAGGCCGAGAGAGCACCAAAGGGATTCAAGGCTGGACCCCCCAAACCAGCTCCTTGCAGCCACCCAAGATCCAAAAGTCACCCCAGATCCAAAAGGGGGCACTGAGCTGGACAGAACCAGAAATGAACCACAGCTCAGGGACTGAGGGGTTTGTTCCAGCTCAGGAAGACACCTGAGATAGTTCCAAATCATCCCAAAAACCAATCCCCTTGAGCAAACACCAGCAGTGCACCAGGGAGTTGGACTCTCCAGCCTCACCCTTGCAGGGATGGGGAGGGCCTGGTTCCAACCCAGCTCCATCCCACTGGGAATGTTCTGCCCCAAGGATCCTTCCCCCATCCATTTCAGCGTTGTTTTGCCTCAGATATCTCACTTTCCTGCTATTCAACACCAGCAGCAGCTTTCCCAGGGACCCTTATTCCTCTTCCCACCACTTGCCAGCTCTTCTTCATCCATATCTATTATCCTACCCTCTCCCAAGGCCCTTCAGCCTCCACAGCATCCCAAGGCTGGTTTCCAAGGCCCTCAGGCCCATCCCTGAGGTGTGATGGAGAAGCAGACAAAATCCAGGAAAGAACAAGTCAGATTCAGGCAGAAAAAGGCACAAAACAAGAGGGGAACCACTGCTGGGCAGGGAATAGAGGTTTATTCATCTGTTGCCTCCAGAAACTTGAGGCTGAATTAAAAAAAAAAAACCAAAACCAAAATAAAACCTAAAATTATATGAACTCAGCCATTTCCAGCACAATGAGATATAATTTCATGAGTCAACTTGTCCTCCTGGTGTTTCCACCACCCTTTAGCCCAAGGCACACTGCCCACGGGAGGGAGGGCTCGACACCAGAGGGAATTGCAGGGGTTGGCCTGGTTTATTTAGGATGAACGAGGTTTCAAGGAGAGGAAAAGCACCCCAACACCTACTCCAGGGGCTGTCCGTACACATGGACAGCAGACAAGGTCAGTGGAGATGTGACAGATCCTGCAGCCAGGGCAGGGCGAGCTGGAGAGGATCAGAACCAGCTGGGATGGAGATGTCCCACCTCCTCTGGGCTGGAGGGACACCCGGGGCACAGCGAGGTCCTTTAGAGGATGGAGGGGACAGGAGAGCAGGGCTGCTGCAGGGAGCAGGGGGAGCTGCAGCGGGACGCCAGGCCCCCAGCAGATGCTGCTATGCTGCCCAGGCTCCGCGATTTTCCACAGCCTCGGGGGAAAAACAGACAGGTTAGAGCCCAGCAGCCTCCTGCCCATGATGCCTTAAGCATGTTTAGCTTTTATTCTCCGTGTGTTTGTTGCTTTGGTGTAGTTCTGACACCTTTAGCCAAAACAATCCCCTCTGAGTGGAAATCCAAGGAGATTTTCTCTGCCTCAGAGCCCCAAAGTATGTAAAAACCAGTGAATTGGGGGTAGCAGGCTTGGGGTGGTTGACATCATCACCTGAAGGTGTAATTGCAGAATTAAGGCCCAATATGCTAAATAGACAGAACTTTTAAAATGTGAAGACCTCATGACTCTTTGAGGGTCAGTTTTTGTGTGCAGCCTCTCGAGCAGGCTTTGTTTGCCCTGAATGTACCTTAAAGGCCTTTAATAAATTTATCTGCTTTTTATCCTCCTGATTTTATCTTGGCCTCTGCTTTAGGCATCACCCAAGGCTGGGGAAGCTGGGAGCACCAGGCTGAGCGTTTCCCAGCCCCACACCCCAGAAAACCCCTGGAAAAATTCAGGAAGGGCTTTCTGAGGACAACCAGGCTCCCCTGGATCCTCCAGACCTTCCCACTCCCTCCGCCGAGCAGCGCCGGCCAAATCCAGGACTCAGGAGACATCAGTGAGGAGACCAAACTGCTCCTGTAGGGTGTGGGGTTTTGTTTCCCAAATTGCTCTGAATGAGGAATGAGTCTGGGGATTTTGTGGGCTGAAGCAGACGGGGAAAAGCAGCAGAACTCAAACAAATATGGGATTCGGAAGGAGTGATTCCCCCAGCTCTGGTTTTTACACCCCTGCAAGCTGCTGCTGACACCTTTCTGTGTGGAAAGGAGCAGGTAGAAGTGCTCGCTATTTCCCAAAAGAAATTGCATGAAAGAGCAAATATTTCTATTTCTTTAAGCACAGGGACTCTTCACACTCCCCCCAAAAGCCAGGAATTTCTCCAGCTTTTATTGAAAAAGCAACAGCCAGAAGAAATGTCCTCACAGGTCAAAACCCCACTTTTCTTGCTGCAAAGGCACAAAGTATTTGCACTGAAAATTGGATTTTTAGGTCCACAAAGCACCGCTGTCAAGGATGAGTCTGTTCCCTGCATCTGCTGCCAAAATATGGAAAACTAATGATGCTCCAGCCACGATGAGCCCAAAGTCCCAGCGCCTGGATCTTCCCTGAGAGCACCAGGGTGAGCAAAGCCAGCCAAGCCTGAGGTTTCCCGAGGCACCAGTGAGTTCCAGGGAAAGTGAAGCCATGGAAGTGAGTGTATGGGGGAGAGAGGGAGGAGGCTCCTGACAGCAGAAAAACAAGGTGATGGATGAGCCCTCTGGCAGTGCCAGGCTGGAATCCCTCCCTGTCCTGCCCCGGGAGCTCTTGGGGCATCTTTGGGTTCTGCTGTGCTGCTGCTGGCCTGGCTGGGCTGCCTGGGGCTTGGATCACCCCAGAGCACTCACAGCATCACCATCCCCACCCCAGGGCGTGCTGAGACAGGAGCATCACCTGGAACAGCCTCCAGAGCACTCCCTCTTCAAATCTGGCTGTTATCCTCTTTTTATATTTTTTTCCCAGCCCCAGCAGCCAGCAGGGATTGTTCAACCCCTTCTCACCTCTCAGCCCCCCGAGGAGACCCAGCTGGCTCCAGGGGACAGAGGGACACCTGCCTGAACCTGCTGCTGACTCCAGCAAAGCTTTCCCCGTGCCTGCAGTGGAAGTAGGAACAGCAGGCCTGAGGAGAAGAGCAATTTCCTTATTTACTTCTTGGCGCAGATCCACACAGCGAGCGAGGAGAGAAACCAGCACAGCCCTGAGCTGGGGGGAGAAGGGAGAGTTCTCCACCCACAGCAGCTGAGGCAAAGACCCCCCTGCTCCCCACAACACCCGAAAAACTGCATCAGGCTCATCCCTCCTTCCCCTTGCTCTTTTCCCTGTGAGTGCTGAGGCTCTTTGAGGAGCTTTTCTCTGCCACCCTGGGCCGTGTGTGGGAAGAGCCGTGCTGAGATCCAAGCAGTCCCTGAAGACTTGGGGTAACCCTGAATTCAGCACACAAACAGCACCAGTTGGGCAGGAAGTGTTATGGGGTTGGGGTTTGCTGGGAGCTGCCAGCAATGCAGACTGCTGGGGCAGTTTGTGGGGAGGCTGTTTGCCTCTCGCTCCGAATTCTAACCAGAATCAGGGTCAGAATCACACTGCTCACTCAGATGAAGTCTCAAGCATCATTTTGGGATAGAACTTCATGAAGATGGTTGATTTCCCCGGGGAGCCTCAGCAATGGGACACCAAGGCAAATCTGCCCCAAGCCCAATGCTTCATGCTCTCCATCCATTTATCCCAAGGCACACTGGCAGGAGCACCTGGGAAGGAGCTCAAACTCTGTCCCTCGAGCCTGTCATTGTTTCCCACCACGCCCAGGCCCAGGTGCCACCACAGAGTGAACCCACAATGAACCAGGGGGTTGTGCTCTGCTAATTGCCACAGTTGATTAACTGAGCTGGTGTCCCACTAACTCATCCTGGGGCTACCCAGAGTCACTGGGATTGCTTTAGGAAGGGCTTTGCTGCCAGTAAAAGAGCACTGTGTGACCCCCAGGGTGGCTCTGCCTGCTCCCCGCAGGAGCTCAGCTGGGATGGGGGAAAGCAGGGGGTAGCAAAGCCCAGGAATGTCCTGGTGTTGGGGACAGAGGCCTGGCACTCAGCTCGTGTGGCATCGTGTCCCCATGCCAATGTGGACTGGTCCTCACTGCCCCCAGCCAGGATCTCCAGGAGATGCTCATGTGGGCGTTCCCAGCTGGACCCTGAGTGCTCAGGCCACGTGGGAGTCATGGCCCTGCACTGACAGCGAGAAACAGGGAAAATCAGCTGCACGATGCTCTGTGGAGCCAAAAATCGCTCCTGTGCCATGTTAATGGGCTGATAAAGGAGGTGGAGTTTTTAAGAAACACCTAAATGTGGCACTTGGGGACATGGGTCAGTGGGGGAAGGTTGGACTAGCGGAGCTCTGTCCCAACCCCAATATTTCTGTGGTTCCATCTGAACCAATCTCACTGGCTGGACTCATCCTGCCTCCATCTCCCTCCATCTGAGAAGAGGACAGGACTTGTCCTAAACCAGTGCCATGCCAAGGTTCCTGCACCCAGCAGGACACATTTTTGGGAGCTGCTGAGGGGAGATAAGGGCTCTGAAGCCATCCTTGGCAGCCAGGGAGCAACGCAATGCCGCTGGAAGCAGCAACAGGAACAAGAAACACATTCCACATGGGAATCCACAGCTCAGTCTTCTCCAGGCTCAGGTCCAAGGGGTGTTAGGCAGGGGGACCTCTTCTCTTTGAGCTTCCCCAACCCCTGGAGTTGGGGTTAAACCACAGTGGATGCCAAGATCTGCAGCTTATTCCCAACCCAGCTCCATCTCCTGATTCCACAGCTTGTACAGACACCAGTACCTGTCCCAGGATCTGACAGATGGCCATCAGAGAGTCGGGCTCAGAACCAAGCTCATCTCAATTTGCAGAGCTGCCAACATCCCAGTAGCAGAACAAACAGCCTCAGCAGGAGATAAATCAGGACTGAGGCAAGAGGCGCCTCTGCGGCTCCCAGCGGCTTCTGGCTGGAGGCTGCTTTGCCCCCTGGTCATCTCTGGTCATCTCTGGTCACCCCTGACCTCCCAGGACAACCTCCCACCGAAGCCCAGGAAGGACACAGATCCTGAGGTTTCCTCTTCCCAGAAGGTCTCAAGCACCTCTGGAGCCCCTCTGGACACCAGATCCAGCTTTCTCCAGGTGCAACATCATTCCAGCACCGTGGGGGTGAATGACCTGTGCACACCTTCTATTTTAAAGTGTAAAAAGCACTCTGATGTTTGCAGGGAAGACACCAGAACACCCCAAGAATGATCACCAAAGTGCCCTTTCCAAGAGCTGCAAGGACAGAAACCTCCTGGTCTCCTGCAATGCAGTGATGGGTTTGGGAGTGAGGGAAAGCAGCTCTGGATTCCCAGCTCTTAGGGCTGCTCCACTTCTCCTGGCTTCAGTGGGACCAGACTCAAATGCTTCAGCTGAAGCATTTTGACTTCAGCATTTTCTAAGGAGGAAGATCAGCACAGGCTTTCATCTCTCTCCTCCATCCCTTCCAGTTCAGCATTTCCCCTCCCAGTCTGGAGCTGGACTAAAGACCTCTCTCCTCTCCACTTTAACAGGTGTTAAGAAAAGAGACCAACTTCACAGGAAAAGGCACTTCCAGGAAAAAACATGAAGCATTTCAAGCAGGTATTTGATGGTACCCCAAGGATGAGCAAAGCTTTTCCTATTTGTCCTCTTTCCAAGGCTGAGCAGCAATGCCAAAGGGAATCCATGATTTCCCAGGAGGAAACAACCAATTCACTTCTCCTACTGATAAACCTGATTGCCCCCAAACACCTCCCTGCTTCCCATCCAGTTTGTACCAAAAAGTTCCAAAAGTAGCAAACCCTTGAGGCTCTCCAAAGCACCAACAGGTCTTGGGGAGGAGCTGGGAGATGCAGCACATCTCCTGCCTGGCCAAAGCTCCCAGGCACCATTCCCTGGGAGCAATGGGCATCACTTGGTACCAGGGAGGTAGAAATAGGTCAGCTCTGCAGCCACAGCATCCCACACCACCCTGGACACACAAAACACTGAACAGCTGGAAAACTGAGCTGTGCCCTAAGAATTATCCCAGCAATCAAGGCTGCAGCTGGATTTTGTGGCACTGGATTTACCTTCTCTGGGGCTGCAGTGCTGCGAGATGGGCAGAGGAGCAGAGAAGGCTGGGACCAAGCTGAAGAAGATTTTGTTTTGTCATGGGAAGAAGAGTTTTGTGTTTTCCTGACTCATCTCCCCCTCTGTTTCCCATGGAAAACCTCAACACTTAGCACAGCTCCCATTCCAAACCCAGAGGAGCCTTTCTGGCAGCCCGGAGCTGCTGGCAAGGCAGCACTTGACACATCGCAGCTCCCCACGCTCGAACCCACTGAAAGCCACCGGAGGGGAGGGGAGGGGAGAGGAAAAGACTCTGGATCTTTTTTCCTACTGAAAACCTTTTGGTCACCTTCATCACAACCTCACCATGTCCCCAGGAGTGATACCCCACTCACACCACCCAGAGATGAGTGGTTGAAACCCGGGGAGAAGAGCTGGAGGGGCAGAGGGTGGAGCACTCTGTCCCCAGGGAGGGCAGTGTGGCCAGCATGGGGTCACAGACCCCAAAGAGGGGCAACTGGGGAGGAGAAAACAAAATGTGGAGCCAGAGATGTGGTGGATGGAGGTGAAGCAGATGGAGAGGCAGGAAGATGTGGGTTTGGGGAGCAGAGAAGAGCCTGGCAGGTGATGGAGATGAACACCGAGCCACTGTCCTGGACTGACCCCACAAACTCCACTCACCTCCACCTCCCCCTCCCCACCAGGCCCAGCTCACACCTCCAGCCATACCTTTCTGGATGCCTCCATCTGCTGCACAGGAGAAGTCCCCCGTGGCCAGCAGGAAGCACGTGGAGGATTTCTTGTTCTTGTCCCGGGTGCTGGAGCGCCGCATCGGCCGCTTCTCCTCGTCCGCCGGGGACAGCGGCTGCTCCTCGTCCGACAGCACCACGTTGGCCTCGCCGTTCTGCTTGGAGTCTGCAGGGAGGTGGCAGAGAGCCATCAGTGGGTGACAATCCCCCAGGAGAAGGTGCCCAGGGTGGCCAGAAGGGGTTGGTCAGACGGTGCAAGGAAGAAGAGCAGGTTGCAAGTGGCCCAGAGCAATGCCACCAATTCAGGCGCTGATCCCAGCCTGGATGCACTCATTAGAGCACCATTGTCCAGCCACCAGGGGAGCAGGACAAAGGCAGATATCATCCCAAGCAGCTCTAGTCCTGCTCAGGGTTATAAAACCTGTGTGAAGTCAAAGCTGGGGATGAAACACCCCAGGTTTTTGAGATCCACCCACCTAATTGGAGGGAATTAGCTGTCCAAAACTCACACTGCTGAGGAATGCACTGCTTGGGGTAGTGGGAAGTGCTAATTTCTGTCCCCTGGCTCCCTGGGTTGCTGGCTGAGAAGATGCTCTGCCACACGAGGGCCTGGCCTGAGCTCCTGGCTCTCACTGCTCCCCACTGCCAGGGCTCCTGGGGCAGATGGGGTTTGCAGGCATGCGGAAAAAGCAGATTTATCAAGGAAAAGAGCTGCATGGGGCACCCCGAGCTCCTTGTTTCTCCCAGAGGGGAAGGACCATCACTGTTAAACACATGTGGCCAGATGTGCAGCTGCTGACCTCAGTGCTGGTGCAGAACACAACCCCACCATGGTCCCTCCTGTTCCAGACACTCCAGAGGTGCCACTGGCAGCAAACCAGGACAAAAGGGGCAGAGCAGCCACCATGGCCAGCACTGATAGTGGGGCAGGTCAATGCAGACCCTCAAAGTTAGCCCAAGGGATGGTGCCCACAGCTGGGGCTGTGCCTTCTCCTGATCCAAAGGAAAGACTGGCCAATCCCCAAACCTCAGCTCAGTGCATGAGAGGAAAAAGGAGATGTCCAGGGAGTGGTTTTGCTCAGGATTTGGAGCAGCAGCACAGGGATTCTGTCTACTGGAAGATGAATGAGGAGGTGGGGGTCAAACCCCAGGGAATGTCGGTGGATTTATCAATTTTGGTGCAGGCTGCCATGATTTATGGTAGGAGGAAGCAAAGGAAAAATCTCTCCCAAGGGCATGACCAGGCTAACATGGGAGTCAGGCAAGTGACCTTGCCTCTGTCACTGTGAGGGAGAGGAGGGTTAGGCAGGGACACCTTGAAACCCAGCGTGGTGAGTTGTTCTGTCCATTAGGAGGAAAGGATGTGGCCCTTGGAAGAGCAGGATGTGGCCTTCTGCCCTGCCTGGAGGGGGATTTGCCCTGCCATGCCCTGGTCTCACCCACCCAGAGCTGGAGGCCACATCCTGCACCATCCCCAGGGGCTCTGGGGGACCAAAACCCTTCCCTTGAGGGCTCCCGGGGGTCTCCCCCTCCCTCAGCCCCACATTTGGGGTCTCACCTGACCGTTTCCGCTCAGTCGCCCCCTCCTCTACCGCCAACGGGCAGGTGTCGCTCTGGGTGCTATTCCTGGGAGAGTTTTCCTCGGATTTGCCGTAGGTAGGGGAGTCCAGCGGGGCCGGACGGGGTATATGCTTTTTCTTCTTCTTTGGCAGCTTCTGCTTGGCCATGGCCAATGAATAGTACATCCCAAAGTTGTTGACAATGACCGGCACGGGCATGGCAATGGTCAGCACTCCGGCCAGGGCGCACAGAGCGCCCACCACCATCCCAGACCAGGTTTTGGGGTACATGTCACCGTAGCCCAGGGTCGTCATGGTGACCACGGCCCACCAGAAGCCGATGGGGATGTTCTTAAAGTGAGTGTGGTCGCTGCCGGTGGGGTCGGACGTTTTGGCTCCGATCCGCTCGGCGTAGTAGATCATGGTGGCGAAAATCAAGACCCCCAAGGCGAGGAAGATGATGAGGAGCAGGAATTCGTTGGTGCTGGCCCGGAGGGTGTGGCCCAACACCCGGAGACCCACAAAGTGCCGCGTCAGCTTGAAGATCCGCAGGATCCGGACGAAGCGCACCACCCGTAGGAAGCCCAGCACGTCCCGGGCGGCTTTGGAGGACAAGCCACTGAGACCCACCTCCAGGTAGAAGGGCAGGATGGCCACGAAGTCAATGATGTTGAGCAGGTTTTTAATGAAGAGAAGCTTATCTGGGCAGCAGATGATGCGGACCAGGAACTCGAGGGTGAACCAGAGCACGCAGACCCCTTCGATGTAGGTGAGGATGGGCTCCGTCTCCACCTTGTGGGTCAGCAGCACCGTCGTGGTGTTGCCAACCACCAGGGTCTCCGTCACGTTGACGTCGATGTTGAAGGCCTCGTGCGTCTCCAGGCAGAAGGTTGTGATGGAGACCAGGATGAAGAAAAGCGAGGCAAAAGCAACCACCTGCAAAAGTCAAAATTGTACAGGTCATGAGATGAGGTGGGGCAACCTCTCCTGTTTGGAGGAGCTCAGAACACCCCAGATGCTGCCATCCTCTGCCCCAAGACCAAGTCTCCACCCTTCACCCACATCTGATTACTTGTAATGACTAGCAAGTCAGTCAGGCAGCCTTGACCTCAGATTGTTCACAGTTCTTAAGGGAGAAGGAATCTCTCTTACCTATCTATAAAGTTATTCACATGACAAATAATTCCTTGATGGGACTTTCCATTTTATCTCACCATAGATAATAGTCATATTTTCTGCTTCAGAAGCAGGGAGAAGGTTGTAGAACTGAACAGAGGAGACCTTGCCAGATTAAAAAGGTAGAATACACCCAACAGGTGGCTAAGGTTTCAAAAATTATTGGAGTTTTAGATACTTGTTATTTAAATAAGTACTGTAAACAGCATGACAAAGCTGGGTGGAGAATGGGGAGGAGTCCCTGGACCTCTCCAGTGAGTTAACAGCAAACCTCAGGGCCTGGGGCCATCAGTCCAGAACCTTTCTCCAAGTGCTATGATCTGCACAGGAGAAGATGTGCTGAGCTCCAGCTGGGCCTGGAGATGTGCCAGGAATGGCAGTGGTGGGGATGAAGGGGAACTGGGACAGCCTGGGACTGGAGCAATCTTCCACTGGGAGCAGACATGAAAAGGGAATTTTGACAGGACAAATTCAAAGAGCTTTCCCCTACATTCATTAGAAACCCCTCCAGATGCCTGGTTCACACTGTTCCCAGCCATGAGCTTTGGGGTGTGGATGTGTCAGAGATGTCCTTTCACCCCCTCCCTGAGGGTCAGTGCTGGGTGATGTGGTGGGTGATGGACAGAAGGTCCAGGACTCAGAGGGCAGGGCAAGGAGAGGAGCATACAGAGCTCAGCCTCCTGCTGATGCCTGGACCTGGTGACACCGGGATGTTCCCATTTCTCCGCTCTGCCCAAGCAGTGAGACCTTTGTCCCCTCCATGTCACCTCCTCTTCCTCCCTTGTGCTCACCTGATATGAGTGAGGAGGGGCCAGCAGCAGGACGTGCTGCTAAGAAGTCACAGGCTGTGTCCCAAAGGACCACCTTGTTGTGCTCCCACCCATCCTGCTCAGCTCCCTCCCTCCCCCATTACCTGGAGCATCCATTTCCAAGAGCCACCCCCCCCAAAAAAAGCCTCTGAGCAGAAAAACTCCTGTTCTGCCTTCCTCCAGCACAAAAGCACGGTGGCTTCAGCTTCCCAGGAACTTCCCAGGAGCAGCCCCTGCTGCAGCCACCGAGCAGGATGTGACCTTTTGCTGTCAAAGCCACCCAGGCAGCTGCGCTCGGCAGAGCCGCTCCGTGATGCTGCTCCAGGCGGCAGCCCCGATCCCTGGCTGGAGTGAATCAGCAGCAGAGACAGCCTGAGTCACGCTGGAGAAACACCCAGCCCCGGACCTGTGCTGGCAGCCCTGAGCCTGCCAGGAGCACTCCTGAGGGGTGTCCCCAAGGGCAGCCCCGTGTGGGTTTGGCACAGCGAGCATCAGCCTTCCTAGAGTTTGGTGTGAAGTTTAAATCTGGCATGAATTGATGGCGAAACCTCTGGAAGAGGATTTGCCTGCCCCAAATCCTTGGGATGGGATGAGATGCTCCTCACCCCTCAGTCAGACCCCTCTGGACTACACACCAGATGTGGCTCCAAAGTCTGATCAGCCTTGTGCGATGTGGGAAGCAAATCCAACAAAAAGTGGGATCTTACAGCAAGGCCAGCTCAACCAGACAAGTGTCTCTGCACAGGGGTGGCACAGCCAAAATAATCCGCTTTTCAGCTGAGGGCTGAGTCACGTTCCTGAGCTTCCCTGTGTGGGGAATCTTGGGAAAAACCTGAAGAGTAAAAATTTAGACTTAAAGCAAAGCAGGAAGAAAAGAATCACCCAGGAAGGGAGTGAGACCGTGAGAACACTCAGGTAATGAAGCAGCCCTGCTGTTGAGTGTGAGGTGAGGCCTGATTTAGCCCAAGGAGCAAAATCAGCCTCTAAAAATAGAAGAGTCGGGTTCACAGCCAGTGCCAACCATCGTGTCCCCTCCAGAGTGCTGCTCCAGTTCTGTGTCTGACCCAAGATGTGTCACCTCAGCTTCAGTCTCTGCTTCAAACTCGAGTTCTTTTCCAAAAATGTCTTTAAAATAAAATAAAATCTAAGTTTAAACCCAGCACTACCAATACACACCAGAACTCCCACCAAACAAATCCTTCAGAACCTGTTGATGTTCTACACAATCTCGACCTGCACTCAACAGCTTGAGACAGGTGTTTCCAAAAATTCCATCACCCTACTGGGGTCACTAGCCTGAAAGTCCCCATGGAAGTGAGGTCAGGACTCTCCAAGTTGGTCTGCAAAGGGGAAAAATAATGAGGAGCTGCAAGTAAGAAGAGTTTGGAAGTAGAGATAAAATCACAGCCAGGGCAGTTTCCCATGTGGAGGAAAAGTGTTAAACTCCAGCTGGGATAGCAGTTGCAGCAGGGACCAAATATTCCCTGAGTGGACTAGTCTGAGGAGCCAGGGATGCCATGGGCATCGATGGTACATGGAAAATAGGCTAAAACCATGGGTGAGATTTCCAACCACGCGCTCACACGGCTGCCAGCTCAGGAGGAGAAGTGCTGGAGGGAGGGAAAGACGGAAATAACCAGGAGCCAACTGAGTCAGGGCCTGAGGGGCTGCTCTGTGGAGAGGAGGAGAGAGGACTGGAGAAATTCAGCTCTCGAGACTCTTAGTCACAGCTGCCACACAGAGAGTGCATGGGCAGCCTGGGACTGCTGCTTCCCAAGGTTTGGCACATTCCCTGCAGCCAGCAGCACCCCTTGGGCTCTGGAAAGGAAGGGAGAGACCCCAAAATGGGACAATATTGAGGAAATCCCAACCACTGCAAACCTCAACCACCCCAAATGGCCAGGGCAGCACCAGGAATGTCATACTGACAGAGATGCTCATGAATCCTGCAGCATCCTACTGCTGGATGGTGACTGCAGCCAGGAGCTGGGTGGCTCACTGGGGTTTGTTGCCTTCCTCTGTGCCTCAGTTTCCCCTTCTGCCAGAGCAGTTCTCCTAAGCTATAGCAAAACTACCCTGGTATTTTTTTCCTGTTACCTCTGGAAGTTGATGGTTCCCATAGCACTGCTGAGCTGAACATTTATCTGGAGCAGTGAGAAGGAAGCAAGGAGCTCCCAGTACAAACTGGTCTCACTCCAGCCCCAGTCAGGCCTCAGTCACAACCATCTCTGCTCCCTCCAATACATTCCTCCTGCTAAAGCCTTTCCAGGAGCAGCTCAGCACACAGGAAAAGCAGAACCAAATAACACCAGGGGGAAAAAATGAGTTGAATTATTGTGCTTGGGTTTATTTTTAATATTGTTTAATTTTTTATTTGGGGCTTTGCACCACTCAGAGCTTCTCTCCGAGGCAAAGAGCCCTCAGATATGGGCAAAGGAGCAGGTACCCTTTTAAAATCTTGCTGCCCGAGCATCCTCTGCATGTGTGCTGCTCTAAGATTTGCTGCAAAAACACCTCCTTGCCAAACTGACCCCTGCCCTGCTCGTGGGTGTGAAATGCCTGCAGAATTTCTTACCATTGATGGGGTTTTTTTTACACCTCTAAATGCATCCAGAATTCATCTCGATCCCAACTGCCTGTCTGTGTGTGTGCAGCACATTTATAAGCTGGGCGTGCCAGGGGCTGGGTGGGCACGGTGGGTGTCGGGGGGTCGGTGGGCAGCGCTTTGGGGATGATCTATGAGGAGCTGGGAGAGGAAGAACATGCGCAGAGTGGTGCCTGAGCACCGGGCTGGGAGCCGGGAGATGCGCCTGGTTTGGGGGATGCATCCCAGGCACGTCGGTGCCCGTGGGTAGGGACTGCTGGAATGGCCAGGGAGGGTGGCACGGTCCCTCGGTGTGGGGTCACTCGGTATGTGGCTGTGTTCATGTGGGCACACAGCCAGTCCTGGGGCCCTGGGGGGCTGTGGGGCTCGGCTGTGCTGTGGGGGATCCTGGACCTGCTGATGGACTCCACGTGCTGTGTTATGGGGGTGGCACCGGCGCCCGGTGGGGACACGGGGACAGGGGGGGACACTTTGGGGCTGCAGCTCCTGCAGATGCGGAGCGTGAGCTGCTTGGGGACAGCCATGAGGAACCCATTTGTGTCAGGACCTGACCCCCAGCCCTGACCTGCACTCCACACTCGGGCTGTTAAATGTGGGTTTTGGCATCGTGCAGCCCAGCAAGAGGAACCCAAACATCCTATCCTAGAGCATCCTGAAACTCTGCCAGGAGCCAGCCCTGCCAAGGGCAATCCCTCATCTCCGAGTGCCCGGGAGGTGCCCAGGGAGCACTCGAGGGCACAAAGGGGATGGGGACTGGGTTTGTCCCCAGGTGTGATGAGTAGGGAGGGGATTGGGGGCCAATGGAAGAGGATGGGAGATAGCCAACACGCCCCACAGTAGGAGTGGGACAGTTATGGGGTGGCTCATGGAACCCACCAGGAAAGTCAGTCTTGCCCATGGGGATGGGGAGGTGAAAACACAACCCCATCACAGCCCCATCCCACCTCCCCACCGGCACGTCCCGGGAGCTTACCCTTGCCGCCTTGGACGAGTAGGGATCCTCAAAGAGCGCCCACATCTTGGGCTGCCAATTCCTGCAGCAGCCACCCCCTCCAGCAGCCCCCGCCGCCCCTGGTGGCCTGTCATCCATGCCCAGCCGCTGAAGGGCCATCTCCCTACCCCCCTCCTCCTCAGGCTCCTCTCCACCTGCCCCTCCGCCAGGCTCGGGGCTCTCGAAGATGTCCAGGGCCTCTTCGGCGTCGCGGTGCTGGCGGTAGGTCATCCAGCAGCAGGGCTCCACGTCCGTCTCGTCGATGCCCCAGTAGGTCAGCTCCTCCTCGAAGAGCGGCCCGCAGATGTCCGCGGGGCAGTGCAGCTTGCCCGTGCGGTAGTAGTTGAGCACGTAGGAGAAGATCCCGGGGTGGCGGTCGAAGAAGAACTCGTTGCTTTTGCCGTCAAAGTCAAAGTTGCTCTGGGCGTCGTGGTCAGCCAGCCAGGCCAGGCGGGTGCCCGGCAAAGTCCGCAGCGGTGCTCTTGTAGGTCTCATGCCGGGTGCCCCCTACGTTGATGGTGATCTTGTCCGACTCTTCCCCTTTGCCCATCTCTTCCTTCAGGCATGTTTTGGAGGGTGGTTTGTTCCCAGACTTGCGTCCACGGTAGGAGGAGACACACACCGAGCTGATCATAGATTTCGGTGGATGGGAGATGCCCGCTGCACGCACCCTTCCTCCGGGCGAGGAGCTGGGGTTCGGCGGAGGCGGGAGAGGGGCACGGAGATGGGACTGGGGAGGGGAAAAGGGGGGCTCAGGCTCGGCTCTGGCCTCGGGGGGAGCACACTGGAGCCGCGCCGGACACCGCTGGCTGCCGGGGGACAGTAGGGGAGGCTGCAACCTCCACCCCCTCCAAAGCCAACCCCCCCCAAAATAAAACCGCCCTAAACCGGGAGCCAGCCCAGCCCCGCCGGGCAGCAACAAGTGCGGGATGGAGGGGCCAGCAGCGGGCGGGGGGTGCTGCGGCCGGGGGGGATGCGGGCCCGGCCGGGAGGATGCTGGCGGAGGGATGGGGGGAGGCTGAGCCCCGCCGGGCGCCGTGTCCCCCCCTCCCGGTACCTGCAGCGCCAGGCGCGGGGGGCCCCGCCGCCCGCCCCTCCCGCTCCGGCGGCTCCGCGCTCCCTCCGCCCCCCCGGGCCGGGCTCGGGGAGGCGGCGGCGGCCGGGGGGCTCTTCCCCGCTTCCCGGCGGGGAGAAGGGGGGATGGATGCGCCCTCTCCGCCTCCCCTCCGGCTCCCCCTCCCCGGGGGGGCCCCGTTCACGCGGGCCCGGGCCGGGGGGCCTGTTGCGCCCCGGCGGTGCCTCCCCGCGGGGCTGGGCGCGGGGGAGGCGGCGGGAGCGGCCGCGGGGCTCGGCGGGGCTCTTATAGGGCTGAGAGCGAGCGGTGGGGTTACGGGAAGCGGCGCCGCCCCGCCGGGGGGCAAGGGACCCCCCGCCCCCGCGCCCAGCCCCACATTCCCCCCGGCGCTCCCCTGCCGCTGCCCTCCCTCTCATCCCCGCATCCCTCCCTCCCTCCTTCCCTCCATCCTCCCATCCCTCCATCCCCTCCACCCCCAGCCCAGCCCTCCGCCTACCCCCGGGTCCCCCGCGCCCCCCGGCACCGGCTCACCTCCCCGCGGAGCCCGACGCGCCGGTGAGGGTCTCGGGGGCTCGGTGTCAGCGAGGAGTGAACCCCGGACACCCCAGCTCCGCTTCGCGCCGGAGGGGAAATGCAGCCCAGAGCTGCCTGCGGATCTGGAGCCAGCTCTTGGCAGAGGCTCCCGCAGATCCCATCCCTCCCTGGCTCTCAATCCCTCGCTCACCGAGAGGTCAGGAGAGACCGACCCCGGGGCCGGTGGGGAGCTGGGAGGCTGCGCTCAGCGCTGACCCCCCTTCCCTCCCACCACCCTCCCCGAGCATCTCTCCGCCCTGTTTCGGCTCCTGCGTGAGAGATGCCCCTTTCCCGCAGTGGCCGCCGGGGCTCGGGGTACCCACCACCCCAACCCCCGGGCCCTTTCCCCCAAGCCCCTCTCCCTGGCGAGCTCCTACCCCCCTACACCGGGGTGCTGATGGTGCTCAGCCTCGTCTCTTGGGGCTGGGGAGGAGGTGAAGACCTGCGGTGCCCCAGGGCCGAGGCTGTCACCCAGGTGAAGAGCCCAGGGACTCATCCTGCCAGCACTGTTTACTTCTGCGCTGGCACTGCTGGTGCTGCTGCACTGGGGAGTTTGGGGGTGTTTTGGAGTCACAGAAGGGATCCCAGCCCAGCACAGGCCTGTTGTTGGGGTGAGGGCTCATCCAGGAGGGTCAGCACTTGGACAAGGGAGTTCTTGCTGCAGGGCAAGGGGACACGGAGTGGGGGATGCTGCCTCAGCACCCCTCTCTGCACCTCCCTGGGCTGTGTGGTGCATTCTCCCCCCACCCGGTCTCCTCCTCACCCCCTACCCAGGTTCGTCCCCGCAGTGATGCACCCCCAAAATCCAGGGGGCATTCGGGGTGGCGGGGGAAAACGCTCCACCCCAAAAAACCCACGAGGCACGAGAGCCACGCTCGAATCTTACCACCAAGAAAGCCCTGCTCCAAGTGTGGCTGCAACTCCACAGCTCCCAGGGCCGGATCCTGAGCGGGTGCAGGCTGCCGTGGCTCCACACCCAAACCACCCGGAGCTGCACCAGCGGGAGAGCCTGGAGCCCGAGGGAAAACCGTGCTGGAAAAATCGAGCCTTGCATCACCGGCCAGGCATCGCAGCTCAGCTCCTCATCGTCGTAATGCGAGTTTGGCCAGGAGGAAGGAAAGCTGCGACCTGATGCTAATATTTTATCTGTCGACTTTCATCCCGCCAGGAAGAGCTCCGTGCACCCAAGCGCGGCCGTTCCTGGGGTGGGAGGAGGTGGCCAAGCAGACAAATGAGTTGTTTCTGGGGAAGGAAGAGATCTTTTAGCCAGCAACACCCGCCCAAAGCTGTCTGCTCTCTAAATATGCCTTTGGATTTTTAATGTCCATGGGAAGGGGAAAAAAAAAAAAAAAAGGAAAGAGAGAAAATGGAAAGAGCTGGATGAATAAGGGCCTGTTTGGAGCAAGAAGGAATCAGTTCTGCAGGGATCTCCTGCAAGGCTCGAGGCATCTCAGATAACATCCAGGCGAAGGGTGGAATGAAGAGCAGGACCTGGAAGATCTTGAGGAGGATCAGCTCCAGCCTGGAGAGCCACAGCCCTTGGGTGGGTCCTGAGGACACAGTTAGGGGTCTCTGGGTCCCCCTGATGGTCTCTTCCCCCAACCCAGCACAGCCCCCTGAGCCTGGCCCATGTCCAGCACACCAGACACATCCCCAGAGGTGGGGAGGGACTGCACAACAGCCCCCAGGGTGCTCAGAGGGCTGAGTGGCCTCACAGAGAGGCTGGGGACACACTGAGGTCCCTCAAGGTCTCTGTTCACGGTGGGATAGAGGAGGAGGCTGCACTGCATCAGTTTAGGGAGAGACAATCCTATTTTGGTGTAGAAATGGCCAAACCAACCTCTGCAGGTCCTTCCAGCCCAGAAGTCTGTTCATGAGTGATACATTGTCCTCAGGAACCCCTGGATGCTCCAAACAAGGTCTCTGCCCTCTTCCCACCATGTTTGTGGTGGGACAGATCCATCTCTGACCTGTGTGTGGTGGCACCTCTGTCCCCAGGCTGGGAGCCCCAAGAAGCCTTTCTAGACACTCTCTTGGAGGTGGAGCTTCCCCAAAAAGCTGTCACAAGCCATGGACAAGGTCTGTCTCTGCTCTTGGCCTCTGCCAGGTGAATTTTTTAGCTGAAATCACTCATTTTATCCGCACAGGTTACACAGACAATTTGCAGCCCCATCCCATCACCACCTCAGTCTGCAAGGGGAGCTGGCACATCCCCCGAATTCCCAGGTAGGGAATGCTCCCCAAATCCCTGGCGAGGCGGCGTGTCGCCGTGTTCTGTCACACAGTGCCACCTTGTGTCCTGCGCACCGGCTGGAGCCCAGGCGGGGAAAACACGGGCGGCGGGGTCTGGGGAGAATCTTCCTCCATCCACGGCAGCGCTGATGCGATTTCGCTCCGTAAAAGCGATTTAGGAGCTGGAGTGCGGACGGTGGTGGGGATTGTCTGGCTCTGGAATGAGCAGGAGCGATTGGGGAGCTGCTGCCGTGCCTCGGTTTCCCTGGCTTTCAGCACCAGGATGTCCTTTTCCTGCCCGAGGCGCTCAGGGAATCGCGGCAGATGTTGCTGCAGCAGCTCCACCTCGTGCCCGTGGCCTGGTCCGGAGCTGGTTGGAGATGGGACACCCAAAACCCACCCCCACCTGCGACAGCACCATCCTTCACCTCCCACCAGGCTCCGAAACCTCCCTCCCTCGCTGTCACAGGAAATTCAGTATTTATGGGGTTTTAAAAATAGACTGTATTTGGCTTAAATTCCACATTTGGACCCATTTCTGTGTCTTTTTTCTAGCTCCCAAGGGCCACAATCGCCCTTTCCAGTTTGCTTCTCTCACCTTTTCCAGGAAGCTCCTGGCACTGGGATTTTCTGGCCCCTCCTGACCCTCTCTCAGCCCCTGGGAGCTCAGGATGGGCTGAGTTGGGCTGGTTCAGCTCAGCAGTGACACCACATCTGGATCCAGTCGAGCACTTGGCGTTACCCTGAGCTGGGATCTCCATCCCTGCTCCCACAGAATGGGGCTGTGCTGGGGTCAGAGCTGTCCTGCATGTCCTGTTGTCCTGGTCACCACTGCTGGGGGATGTTCTCCCCCCAGAGCTGGGTTCTGGATGTCCTCTGGGCACAGACAACCCTGAGCCACCTCCTGTCCCCTCCCTGGGCACTGCTGCTCCCCAGATGGCACCCAAAAGACCTTCCCTGCTCCCCCACAGCTGCCACCACGAGGGGACAAGGTCAGTTCCTGGCCATGGCAGTGTCCCCATGGCATCCCCAGTGCCAGGGATCTCCTCTGGGTCCATCCATCCCCATTTCTTCCCCCCTTTCTCATCCTTCCTGAAGAAGCCAAACAAGCTAGCAGAGATGGGAGGGAAGAGGAGATGGGAGGGAAGAGGCAGCCCCACTTCCCAGCTACCCTAAGCTAATTCCCAGCAGTTTAAATCATCTGGGATTGCTGGAAACCCTTAGTCCTTCTCCAGTAGAGGTCTCCAGATTCCCAGCACACCCAGCACTCAGGCTAAGCCACCAGCACTGTTAGCAGGGCATTGTGCAGAGGAGCAGAGCTGCATCTTACCAGTCCCTGTAGCCTGGAAAGCCAGTGGGTACTGGTTAAACTGGTCCAGGATGGAAAACCACCAGGGAAAGTTCCTGAAGCACCTAGAGACAGCTTGCCCTGAGCAAGGCCCTTGCAGGGGCTGCTGCTGGGTGGAGGAAGGGATGGGGGCAGACAGAAGGACAACAATGGGGACAGGACAGGGAAGGACAGACCTCGAGTGCCAACAATGCCCTTCGCTTATGTCTCTGCCACCCAAACCCCCAGAGAGACCCCAAAGCCCGCCCAAGAAAGGAAACAGAGGCACAGAAGAGACTCGGTGAGGAGAGATTTGGTAAGAAGAGACTTTTAATCAGACTCCGGTACAGCTCTTACAGGGTTTCTCTCGCTGGCCGAGGAGCCCGGCCGCCCCGCCCGGCACACGTGGGAACTACTCCGGCTACGAGGGGCACTACGAGCTCTGTGCTTTTACCTGGACGGGAGGGTTTCGCCGGCGTTGTGCTTGTCCCAGGGGAAGCAGCCGCATCCTGGGTGTCCCCACGGCTGTGCCATGTCCCTCCCAGCTCTGCTCCCCGCTCCTGCCAGTGCCACCCACGCTCGGGAAGGGTGGGGGTCAGCAGGAGGCAGTGGGAGTTGCTCCGGGGAGGTGCTGGGGCTTAATGCGACCTGTCAGGGTCTGGGGGGAGCTGAGAGGTGAGGAAGGGGCTGTTTTGGAGGGGCTGAGGGGAAGGAGCCGTGGGACACCTGGGGAGCTGGCTCCAGCCATCCCCTCTGCCCTGCACCGGGGTCAAGGTGCAGCCCCTGCAGCAGAGTCCGATGCTGGGGGATGGAGCTTCCCAAATCATCCCAACTGCAGCCCTACTGGACCTGCAGCACCACAGGCTGTGCCCCTCCTGCAACCTCCTTTTTGCCCTCTCCAGACCCACTGAATGGCCTTCACCAAACATGGGACAGGGTTTGGAGCCCTCCTGTCCTACCCAGCACCTCCTCATCCCCCAGCCAGGGACACCACCCTGCTCCGAGCAGCAGGATCTGGGCTGGGAACCCATCAAGGAGCTGACGTGGGGGGACAGGGATATCGGCAGCGATTCCCCCCTCTTTGTCCCACTGCCTGAAGGAAAACTGAAAAGTGCCTGTGCTCACAACTAGCAGCTATTCCCTGTGCCTCTGTGCAGAAAAAGAGGGAAAGAAGTGATTTCGAGGGCTAAAAGCCACCGGGGGTCTGCCCAAGCTGCAGCCTGGGACCCCAAAAAGGTGTGTGGAGGGAGAACCTGCTCCAGCGAGCGGGAGAAACCCCCAAGCAGGCTCTGAAAGTGAGCGAGTGGAGCCAGCAGTGAGTCCTAAAGCCACCCACGCACACGGACACGCGCACAGCCCACGCACGGCATCTACGGACGGAACACGCGCACTCTCCCACGGCGACAACACGGAGCTCCTAAAACCTAACACACACACACTCCCCCGACACCCCGTGTCTAACACCGAGCAAATGCCACGACAAAATACAGTATTTCCACGGATAAAAGGAAAGGTGGCGTCCCTCTTCCTCCTCCTCCTCCTCCTCCTCCTCTCTGGACACCCTGAGGTTTGGGGGAGAAGAGGATGTCCACCCACCACGCACAAGAAATAAAAAGGTAAAAATATGCCCCGCTATCAAATGAGAATTGATCTGTACAGCACTGGGAATGAAAATAGGTCACGGGCCACTTTGGAATACGATTTGTCATTTAACAGCATTTACAGTGACATTTACAGACTAAATATACAATAGAAATAGAGAATCTCTAGGTTATTATTCCATCTCCTCTCTCTGTATATATTTTATATATATATATATATAATATAGCTTCTGTGTTTACCTTCCCACTGACTTTGCCTCTTATTGGTGCTGCAAGAAGAAGGGAGGAAAGCAAGTGCCTCCCTGGCTGGTTTGGGAATGGGGGTGGGAGAGACAGAGGGCCAGATCCTTCCCCCCAGGGTTCAAGGAGCATCATGGCATGGGAGAAGATGGGACTGAGAATTTTGGCTATGGGAGGTGTCCTGCTCCATTAACTCCATGGGAGATATGGTGGGAATCTGGCCCTGGGCTCGGGGAGGTGATGCTGGGCAATGATTTGACTCATCCTCTGTTTTGCTGGTCAGGTGAGGATAGATCCCATATAGGAGATGGGAGGGAATGTTTCCTAATGATGGGGAAATGCCACTGGATTTGGGCTTCTCCCTTTCAGAGATGATGCCGTGGGGACATTTCTGTGTCCCTCTTGCATGGGCTGAGGAAGGAGAAAGGCTTGGGAGTGGATGAGGAAGGGGGAACTGCAGGATCCTGACTCATGGATCTTGTGCCTCTCAGAACCATCACTGAGCTGCTTTGGTTCAGGCCCCTCCTGCATTTTCCCCACAGAAAAATGGTTGATGAAGGGTTTGAGCTAACTGTCCAGGAAAAATCTCCAGGTCACCAGCCAAGCCCATGGAGAAAACTGTGAATAAAGGATCACAACCCACAAGAGATGTCACTGTGGGAACCTCCTGGCCCCAGGGATGCTGAGAGGTCAGGGGTGTGGTGAATGGAGCAGTTGCTTTCTGCCTTCACCTCCAGCTGAAAGGAGAACCAAGGTGAAAGGAAAGCAATCGACAGGAAAGCAGAAAAGGGCTCATGAACCAACACCCACAAACACAGCCTTGAGTGGCCTGAAAGACCTTCGTGCACAGCCTAAGCCCAGCAGGACCCAGGATGAGGTGCTCCCCCAGCCTTTGGAGGCAGCAGAGGGGAGAGAGGGTGAAATGAGGCTGCTGCTTCCATGTCCCCAAAGGGAAAAGGGGGATGATGCCAGGTTATACCAGTATCCCTGGCAGAAGTGCTTGGTTACATGTAGGATTCAGGGAAATGAGCCTCAGTCCCAGTGGGAGAGACTCAGAGCTGGGAGATCCCACCCTTTCCTAAACAGCCTGGGGAGAAACAACATAAGGTCACAATGATCTGATCCCCCAAAAACATCCATGGGCACAGCAGAGGCCCCTGGACTCTCACAAGGGCTCCCCAGCCTGGATCAAGAGGAAATGAGGACCTGGCACCTGGCACTGGCTCCCAAGAGCTGCTGCTCCTCGGATGCCTGTGGTCCCCAAGAGCTGGTCACTCCCATCCAAAGGCTGCTGAGCTCCTGTGGGGTGTGACAGCAGGCAGTGCCCACCCTGGCTCAGAGGGGACATGAGGAGAAATGAGGAGGCACATCCAGAGAGAATCACTGCCCAGCTCACCTCGGCAGGGGGCAAGGGAGGGAAGTCAGGGGGTGATTTCCTGAGAGCTAAACCAGGAGTGTGGTAGGACTGGATGTCCCACAGCTCCTCTGCTTGTCCTTCTGGGACACCTAAAGAGAGGAGTGAGAGGAGACAATCACCATGCCAGGGATTTTGGCTCAGCAGAGCATCCCACACGTCAGGAGTAATTCCAGGAGAGCACTCCTGACCCCCATCACACTAACCCCATCCAGACCCCACACAGCTCACACATCCAAAACACTGTCACCTCAGGGGTCCTCCTGCCACTCAGCACAATCACCACCAACCCACGGAGCATCCCAGCCACTCCATCCCATGGCTGTGACATCTCTGTGCCTCCACACAACTCCCAGCCACTGTCCCTATGCTGGTGGCAACAAAGATTCCAGGGATGCACCGTGCCCTGTCTCACACACCCCAATATCTCAGCCTGCTCCCTGCCAACCCTGGTCAGAATTTGGGGGGTTATTTGGGTGTGTCCACAGCTATAAAAACCTACAGGAGATACAACAACAACAACGATGGTGACAACAACAGCACCTTTTTGTGCTATGAACATCGATGATTAATTGTGCTCGTTGGAATAAGGCCATGACTCCTCCCAGCTAAATGACAACAGACGAGGAGGGAAGAGCTCTGGGTGACAGGAGGAAGTGTGATTGGCTTCCCACCTGCTACCAGGTCCTTGTTCCAACCATCAGCTGCTTAGAAAAGTGAGATTCTTTGCTTCAGATTTGAGCTGTGTGAGAACAGCTCTTGGAAAGGTATTGCAGCGTCTCTTGCTCCTCCTCCCTTCCCCAGACAGGAGTCCGGGGGTCCTGCCTTTCCGCCGAGGGTTGTCGGAGGAGTCCTGCCCCTCCTGCAATCCCTTCTTCCCGCTGTCATCTCAGAAATGGCTGCTTTGCTTACTATTTTAAGAGGGGTTTCTTCTTCGTCTTCCTTAGTAATTAATTTTCCCGTTGCCTGGACAGCCAGGATCCACTCCCCAGTGCCCTCCTCTCCCGGCGGGGGTGGTGGGCAGGCAAGCATCACAGTTCGGACTCAGGGGTGCTGGCCAGGAGGTAGCCACTCCCGTATCGTCCGTTGGGAGCACTGCTCATCTCCATGGGGGAGTTGCTCCCGGGGCCCAGGTAGGAGCGGTGCGTGGGCATGGGGGACGGGGTCTCGCTGGGCACTTTGCTCAGGATGAAGCGTGTCTCGTCGTTGTCTTCCAAGTTGGAGATGTCCTTCATCATCCGGCCCTTCTTGTAGGTGACCGAGAGGGCGTTGGAGCCGTCCGACACCAGGTGGAACTGCCGCAGGATGAAGACCAGAGGCAGAGGGAGGGAGGCCAGGATGATCAGGGAGATGAGGATCGCCATGGCCCAGGTTGGGTAGAACAGGAACTTTTCAGCAGCCTGGAAGAGACAGATATTCGTGACACAGGGCTGGAGCAGCAGAGGTGATGCCCAGCAGGTACAACATCCCTGAAGCACCAGACAGCTCTGCTGCCTCCTGCCAGACTCCATCCTCAGGGACATTGATGCCTGACAGGCTTACCTGAAACAGAGGCTAGACAAAGCTAGCAGAATAAAAAGCAGATAAATTTATTGAAGGCCTTCAGGTGCATTCAGAGCAGACAAAGCCTACTCAAAAGGCTACACCTAAAATGGATGATGAGTCACGAGTACTTCACATTTTAAAAGTTCTGTCTATTAACATATCAGGCCTCAATTCTCCAATTACAACTTCAGGTGATGATGTCAACCACCCCAAGCTTGCTCCCCCCAGTTCACTGTTGGTTACATATTTTGGGGCTCTGAGGCAGCAAAGTGTCCTTGGATTTTCCACCAGAGAGGAATGATTTTGTCTAAAATGCTGGGAACAGAGGCTTTTAGCACTTTATATGGAGTCCAGAGCTGCACACCAAAACTACAGATCCATGAAAAATAGAAGCTAAAAATCCTTAAGGCATCAACATCACATGAAGGTGGGCTGAGGCTGAGGGAAAGGATCCTCAGACAGGATGCTGAGCACAGCCTGGAGCTGTGGGAGCACAACCAGCACAAACTGCAGCCCATGGGCAGAGCTGGCTGGAGACATCTGGGCAGCGTGGACAACCTGACTGCTCCCAGAGGATGAGCAGGGCGGGAATGTCACCCAGCAGGAGAGGAAGGAGAAATGAGCAGAGCTGGGATGGACAGGTTGGTCTGAGGCTCTGAGATGTGGGTGGGGAAGGGGAGGAGCTGTGCTCACCTCCTCTCTGATCCACGCGCTGTATCCCGGCGGGCTGACCCCCAGCTGGATGATGCTGGCAGTCATGAGCACGGCCATGCAGATGGGAGACACGTACTTCCAGGTGTAGTAGTAGAACTGGTAGGGCCGGAAACCCAGCATTTCCGTCAGCTCCTGCATGAACCTGCCAAGGAAGGACACGGAATTGTGATTTCTCCCACCTTTGAATGAGAAACAACCTCCCAGGAACCCCGCTGATGTAGAGCCTGAAGTAGAACCCAGCTGAGCATCTCAGCATCCCTCAAGCCTGAAGAACTTTTGGAAAACTCCTCAGGAAAAGACCATTTGAGCATTATCCAGAGCCTCCTTCGCTCCAGACAGCTTATGAACAAGAAGCACTGGGGGGAACAGCCTCCCCTTCCAGAAGGACCTGAAAACCTCAGAAAAAAGGACCATCACAGGTAACAGAACACCACAACCCACAGGAGATACCCATGAGAAGGACCAACTCCTGTGGCTGGGTTACATCAGGGCAGGGCAGGAGGATCAAAGTGAACTGAATTCCTGCCTCTATAGCTGCCCTTGGAGTATTTTCTCCTGGAAAAAAAAAACACATGGGAAAGAGCTGGAATGAGGGTTTTTAGTCAGGAGTTACAGCACAGTTATTCCTTTTGCTCTAGAAATTCCTTACTTCTTGGTGCCATAAATCCAGGCCACAGCGATGTTCTCCAGGATGACCACGACGGTGAGCGGCAGCGTGGCTGAGTAATCATCAAACATGGTGACAAAGTAGTTCCCAGAACGCTGCACAAAGATCAGCCCCACCAGGAAGGCAAAGATGCAGCAACCAACTGTGGGGAGCAAATGGGCATGGTCAGCAGAGCCACCTGAGGGACACCAAGACCTCCACAAGGTCCACTCCCTCCATGGGCCAGGTCAGCAGAGCTCCCTGAGGGACACCAAGACCTCCACAAGGTCCATCCCCTGCATTAGCAGGACCCAGTTCACCCCCACTATGTCCACACTCTCCTGGTGTGACCCCTCAAGGCAGTGAGGACCTCCCACCCCTTCCCGAGGAGGTTGCAGGAGAAGAGACCTCACCTGTGAACATTTCCTTCCGCACCTTGAAGGTGTCGATGATGGGTGTGGTGATGCCTGACATGGTCCCGATCATGCTGCCCAAGCCCAGGTTGATCAGCATCAGGAAGAACATGACAGACCAAAAGGGTGAGGCTGGGAAGTGGGTCATGGCTTCCGTGAAGGCAATGAAGGCCAGGCCAGTCCCTTGCACTGACTGTTGAGGTGGGGAGAGGAACAAAAGATGAGGAGAAACTTGTCAGGGACACAGACTTTGAGTCCCTGATGTCTCAGGTCTCCCTCACCAAACCCTCTTCAAGGAAAGAAAATCCCACAATTGGTGATGACCCTGCTAGACTTGTACTGGACAGAGCTTCTCCCATCCCAGGACAACCCCTGTGTGCTGGGTAAAACCACAGGCACATGGATTCCCCATCCATGAAGGGTCTCTAAAAGTTGTTTTCCAGATCCATGTGCCTGGGATTGACACAGGGAGAGGCAATGGGGCAGCTGACCTGCTGGTCCTACCAGGAGTGCCACCAGGTACCTTGTTGAGTTCATCCTCCAACAGGCAGGCGTCCAGGCCCAGCTCTTTGAAGTGTCCCTCCTTCACCGTCATGATCACCCTGTACATCTCGTTGTAGTCCTTGGCAGTGAGGTGGGAGAAGTTCACGTGGGGTGGGATGAGGTCATGGCTCAGCACGTTGGTGTTCAGGTAGCCCAAGATCTTCTCGGCATTCCTGAGGGAGAGCAGAACCTCTCAGGTGATTGAGGCACCTGAGGCACCTGCTTAGTCTGCAGACTAAGCCCATCTTGGCACTGGATTTTAGGCTGGAGGAGTTGAATACCAAACTCCCTCAGCTACAGTGGGACATCTCTGGAAACCCAGGTCCTGACCATCAGGAACTTGTGTCCACCAAAAGCCAGGATCACCCAGCTCCAGAGCACTTTGGTGCCTCCAGACCCACCAAAACCGGCACCAAAAAAGACAATCCCACCCCAAAAGAGAGAAAAAGCAAATCTTACTCCACCACGCATTTCTCGTTCATGATGTTGGCCTTGAAGCCCAGCACAGCAAACACAACCAGGGTGGCCAGCACAGACGTGAAGAAGTTGATGAAGGAGACGAGGGTGGCATCGAAGTGGCAGTTGTTGTCCTGCTTGTTGTAGCTGGAGAAGGCAATGACCCCCCCAAAGCCCAGGCCCAGGGCGAAGAAAACCTGCGTGGCTGCCTCGCGCCACACCTGGGGGTCCAGCATCTTGTCCAGCTTGGAAGGAAGACAGGAGAAGAAGTTAGGTGGCCTGGTGGCCCCACAGGTCACCCCAGAGCTACATCAAAAGGCTGCTGTGCCTCTGGGCTGAGCTGGTTTTGGAGCTGCTTTGATGGAGGTGTGGAAGGAGGTGATCTCTAGGGCTCCTTCCAACCCAAACCTTTCCATGATCTGCCATGATCAGGTCTGGCTTTTCCCAGCACTCACAGCTCCTTCTTCTCATTCCCACAGAGGGGAAAACCAAGGCATGGAGAGGTCAGGACAAGGTTTGACCTGACCACGCCTCTGTCTGCTCCACCTGCCCCAGAGCACAAACTGGGGGCTCCATCCAGCTCCCCAGTCCCTGTCCCCCCTGCCCAGGGAACCACGCCCTGCCCAGCCATGAGTCTCCATCCTCCCCTGGCCATCTCCTGCTTCCAGAGCGCCTGGAGCACTGGAATCAAACATCCTGGCTGGGGGGATTGTTTTAACTCCTGATCCCCCCCAACCACATTCTCCCTCCCCTGGGAGCCAGAGCTGCAGCCTGGAGGCCTCCCAGCATCATTCATCAAGAGACTATAATTAATGTCAGAACAGGCTGAGATGATTCATCTACATCTCTGCTTAATTAATTAATTAGCTGGTTAATTAATAGGCACATACCACCAGCAGAGGTTTTGCTGCCAGCCAGCATCTTCCCATTATATCTTTGTATTTATACATTCCCTTGGGCACCTCTGTGCCCCCCACCCTGAGGATGCTGAGAATGGTGAGTTTGTGAGGCTCTTGGCTGTCCTGGCCACACCCTGAATTTTGGGAGCCACTCCACATCCTGATGATCCATCAGGATTCCTGGAGCTCTGATTTTTGGGGTGGAGAGGAAAACAAAGGGAATAGTAAGAGAATAAGAGAATAAGAGAATAAGAGAATAAGAGAATAAGAGAATAAGAGAATAAGAGAAAATAGGGTGTGACCAGCCAGGTGGGGAAGCTGCTTGGAGTCTGCTGGGCTGGGAACTCTCACCTTGGGTGTGAACATGTGCATGATCCCATCCACTGCCCCACGCAGCAGAAGTCCTCTCACCAAGAAGCACACAAGCACCACGTACGGGAAGAGAGAGCTGAAGTACATCACCTGGAGCAAGAGGGAGGAACACAAGCACAGCCTCAATTCCTGACCCCATGCAAACCACGGACAGCTCACAGTGGGGAGAAGGGAGTGTTTCCTTCCCCAGGATGGGGTTGGCTCCTCAGGGATAAGCTGTGGGACATTACACATGGCTAGGCAGAAAGGGACCTGGGGGTACTGACTGACAGCAGGCTGAACATGAGCCAGCAGTGCCCACATGGCCGAGAGGCCAATGGCACCTGGCCTGGATCAGGAATGGTGTGGCTCAGCAGGACCTCAAGTGCTGTGTCCAGTTCTGGGCCCCCAATTTAGGAAAGATATTGAGGTGCTGGGGAGTGTCCAGAGAAGGGCAACAGGGCTGATGGAGGGTCTGGAACACAAGTCCTGTGAGGAGAGGCTGAGGGAGCTGGGGAGGCTCAGGCTGGAGAAAAGGAGGCTCAGGGGAACCTTCTCACTCTCTACAGCTCCCTGACAGGACAGGGCAGCCAGGTGGGGGTTGGGCTCTGCTCCCAGTGATAGGACAAGAGGACACAGCCTTAAGCTGCACCAGGGAAAGTTTGGGCTAGACATTAGGAAGAATTTCTTCACAGAAAGAGTGATTGGGAATTGGAATGGGCTGCCCAGGGAGGTGGTGGAGTCAGCGTCCCTGGAGGTGTTTAAGAAAAGCCTGGATGTGGCACTCAGTGCCATGGTCTGGCTGATGAGGTGATGTTTGGTCACAGGTTGGACTCAGTGACCTCAAAGGTCTTTTCCAATCTAATGGATTCTGTGATTCTGTGGAGTGCTGGAGCTCAGGTGGATTCTCTGCCCTGGTGTGTCTGAGCCCTGGCTCTGAGCATCAGTTGAACTAAACCACTTCCAATCTTATTCTGGACCCCTCCAGAGGTGACCCCAACTGTGCAGTGGGTGTGACCATCCCAGGGGACACAGCATTCCACTGGCACTCCAGACCAGGGCAGGAGAGTGTTGTCCAGGCAGGTTCCTGCTTCCAGGACAGAGCCCAGCCAGGCTCAGGCGGCCACCAACACCCACCTTCCCTGAGGACTGGATGCCTTTGATCATGGCCAAGCCAACGAGGCTCCAGGCCACCAGCAGACACAGGGTCATCTTCCAGTTGAGTCCCCCGCTCTCCGAGATGGAGTTGGAGATGTCCAGGGTCTCCCGGTACCAGAAGTAGGTGGTGGCTGAGCTCCTCTCACATTCAGTCTCCACAACTGCAACACAGCAGAGGCAGGAGAGCGTGAGGAGGAGAGTTATCTGCTGCCTCTTGGGTTGATTAAATGTCAAAGACCCACTGGAGCCAGCCAGGGAAGTCTGGAAACTCAGGGGCTGGAATTAATGGGGCTTGTTCTTAGCAGGGGAAAGAAGAGACAGGCCATAAAACCACTGCCAGCTGAAAAGGAGA
Source organism: Entomyzon cyanotis (assembly GCA_024500445.1). Lineage (NCBI taxonomy): Eukaryota > Metazoa > Chordata > Aves > Passeriformes > Meliphagidae > Entomyzon > Entomyzon cyanotis. The sequence continues at coordinate 1,836,707 of JAKEPQ010000908.1, read as the reverse complement.
TGTTAAATACAGGGAGAGGCATTTTCATTTGCTGTAAAACGTCTCAGAGAGTCCCAGGTTGATGCTCAGATGTTATTAAACACCATTAACTCCATCCATGTCTCAGCTGGACAGCCATGGAGTAGCACCTGCCTGGCTCTAGCTGCCTCCCTGGGTCAGATCATGGCCTCAGGCACTGGCTTAGCCTGAAAATCCCATCAGTGGGGACTCTGTATTCCCAAACTGGCATCAAATCCCATCAGTGGGTAGAGAGAGCATGGCAGACACTCATCCAACCCAACAGAAAGCTCTCCATATGGCCAGGGCAGCAGGGCCAGAGAGGACCTTGTGCCCCAGGAGACACCTCTACCTCCTGTGTCCCCACCTCCTGATGATGTTGGAGGTCCACAGTGTCCCACAGTGTCCCACAGTGTCCCACAGCCCCCCTTCCCTGGGAACTGCTCCCTCCCAGCTGAGTTTCCCTATCCCTCACCAGCCACTGAGCCGTTCTTCACGATGGGACACTCGCTCCAGGGCAGAGGGTACTGGAAGGACTTGAAGAAGTAAAAGATGCTCCAGCCAATGATGACGTTGTAATAGAGACCAACAAAAAAGCAGACCTGGGTGGGAGGAAGGAAGAGGACATGGCATCATCAGGGCAGTGACACTGTCCCCAGTGACCCTCCTGCTGCGCAGGAAGAGGGCTGCAGGGATCGGGGATGATTCCCTGATGATTTCCCATTCCCAAACCATCCTAGAGCCATGAGTGGAGCTGAAAAAACACCCCTTGACCCCTCCAATCTCCCTGTGGGGCTCCTCGAGGTTTGCCTCACCCCACACACCCCAAGGGGTCCCCTGGTGCACTCACAAGACAGCTGGCATAGCCGATGCCTCCCAGGCGGGGACAGATGTAATTCCAGACACCAATGCTGCCCCGGCGGATCCTCTGCCCCACTGCCAGCTCCAGGAAGAACAGGGGCAGCCCGATGATGATGAGCAGGACCAGGTATGGGACCAGGTAGGCACCTGGAAGGGGAGAGAAAGGTCGTCATGGATCTCCCTGCTACAGCACAGCCAAGGACAGATGGACAGATGGACATGGGTGGACAGGCAGAGCAGAGCTGGGACAGGCTGGTCCATCAGTTCATTTGCACCAGGGGAGGCTTAGATTGAATATTAGGAAAAATTCCTTCATGGAAAGGATGGTCAGGCACTGGCACAGGCTGCCCAGGGCAGCAGTAGAGTCTCCATCCCTGTAAGGATTTAAAAGCTGTGTGGATGTGCCACCTGGGGACATGGGCGAGTGGTAGCCTTGTGCTGGGGTAGTGGTTGGACTCGATGACCTTAGATGGCTTTTCCAACCTAAACGTTCCCATGATTTTGTGATCTGGGAATACAGATCAGAGCTGGGCCAGAGGAGAAGCTGTGGAGAACAAACAGATGTGTGTGGAAGGAAAGGCTGCAGCATCCCCTGCCAGTGTGGATGGTGTGGGACAAACCCCAAGGACTCCCTAATGCACACAGACAAATCTCCACGTGTAAGGAGACACCTCCACAAGCCAACCCGTGGGGACATAGCCACGTTCCTCCTGCTGCCCAGCACAGCCAAGCCCCAGTCCCAGCACATCCCCTGGACATCCCTCATTCCCAGCAGCATCACCACACCACGTGCCACCCGGCACAGACCGAGGGGTGGAAACAACTCCCATTAAAAACTCGATTAATCTCTGTCTAATTGCTGGAGGCTGGAGAGGCATCGGTGGTTCCCGAAGCAGAACCGATGACCGTAAAGGATGCGATGACTCACGCTGCAGCGCCCGGCTGATGAATGGCTCCAGCCTCCTGCCAGGAGCTGAGGAATGGGCTCGGGAACACGTGCCTGGCTCCCGCAGGGTACCGGACGGTCTGAAGACAACCCAAATTCCCGGCTGGATTGACACCCCGGTGACAGCCATCGCACCCCGGCCCCGGGCAGGACCTGCGGTGGGTGGTGTCGTTCCGAGCAGGGGCTCTGCAAAGCAGATCAGCCCCGGCAGGCGGTGGGGATGGGGTGTTGGAAATGCGGGTGGGGAAAGAAATTGAGGTGCAGCAGCCCAGGGTGATTGGGAGGGTAAAAGGAGAGGCAGAGAGCTGAGCTGGAGCTCAGGGAAAGTCGGGAAGGACCACGAGTATCCCATCTCTGCAGCACTCTCTTGGGCATCTCAACCTACAGACAGGTGGAGATGAGACACATGGACAGATTCAGATGCAAATTTGCCCGATATTGGAGCTTTTCTTCCTGCGATGTGTGGAAAGGTGGGCAGCAGCTCATTCCTGTGCAGCACCGGGGCAGTGCTGCCAGCTCCTGCTGGCTCCCAGCACTCCGAGTCCTGGGATTTTGGCTCCAGCCCATCCTGCTGCCAGCACGCTGCCGTTCTCCCCCGCAGACACCTGCTCGGGGAGCAGGAGAGAAAGCAGCCGCCACCACCACATCCTGGGGCTGTGCAGCACGACCAGCAATGGTCTGTCCATCCCTCCCAACCCCCTGCCTGGAATCCCAGCCAAGACGGTTGGACATGGCTGGAGAAAAAGGGAGTCTCCTTTTTCCCCCATGGGACATGATGCAAAAGATGATGCAAAAGAAAAACCACAGCAAAGCTCAGGAATCTGCTGCTCAAGGCAGTTCCCAGCTCTGTGCCTCAATTTCGCCAGCCATGGAAGAGTGGCAATGGCTGGGGCACCTTGTAAAGCCTTTTTTTTAAAGTCCTGCTGCAGGAATATGTTCCATCACAGCAAGGAGCTCCTAAAAGCAGCTGCTTGTCCCAGTCCCTGGAGGCTTGGTGTCCCTGGATCTCACCCTGGGATGATTCAAACCCACCCTTCATCCCCTCTGTGGATCCCCAGCAGTGTCAGGGCTGTGCTGTGTCAGTTCTCATCCCCATTCCACATCCCATCTGCTCTTGGGCCTAAAAACACTTGTTCAATGCTCCTCACATGCAGACAGCAAGTTCAGCCCCGGATTTGAGGAATACACCAGGATGAATCCCAGCCTGGGAATACCAGAGGCACCTCTTGTCACCCAACACCTGCACAGCTGAGGCCAAAGCTCCCCAGATACTTAGAGCAGCAGAGAGCTCAGCATAGGCTGAGGAATTTTCATTGATTACACTAATTATGGTTAATTACAGACTGCTGTGCCCTTGGGAAAATTGAGGCACAGCTGGGTTAAATCCCTATAGAGAAGAAGGACGCTGGTTCTCCAACCTCTGGGCCTGAGCTGGCTGTAAATCTCATTTAATGGGGAAAACTTCCCTGGCAGTCAGAGGCCAGATGTGGACAGCTGTGTAACAACACCAGCAGGCTGTCCCCACCTATCCCAGCCCTGAATTTGGGGTGAACACACCGTGCAGAGCTGTGCTGTGCCAAAAGCCAGCCGAGCCTGGAGCCAGAGCAGGCATTGGGAGGTGCTGGGCTGCAGGATCCAGGATCCATCCCAGCCGGGAAGGGAATGGGGGTGAGCAGCCCCAGGAGGGGAGTGCTGACTGCACAGGTCTCTGTTTGGCAGAATGACTCATGCTGACGATGACACCGGAGATGTTTGAATTATTGAGAGCCCTGCAGGTTCGGCAGCTCCGGGCTGGGGAGACAGCAAAGCATGCAGCACTGGGAGCACAGAGAGCTCAGGGGGCACTGGGCTGCTCCTGGATCCCTAAACAGGGCTGGGAATGGGCTGGGTTTGGATTAATGATGTGGAATTCACTTCCATCATCAGTGTCATGAAGGGTGGAGAGTCTCAGCCCTCTGGGCTGCTCTTGGAAGCCCAAGGAGGAGGCATGGGGTGGGATGAGAGAATGGGCTGGCTGGAAGGAGGATTGGGGAAGGGGGTGGAACCACAAAATGTGGCTTCAGGAGCCAGGGAAATGGAGGGACTCTCTCTTCCCTTTACTGCCCTAATTTCCAAATTGTCCCAACAGGAGTCAGGGGTGGCAGAAAGAAATCCTGGCTCCCAACCTGGGGTTCACCTTGCCTTTGGAGGGGGCAGGGGGACAATCTTTAGGAAGAGGCTGTCCTGGAGATTCCCACATCTCAGCACAGCTTCTGGCAGCCCTGTCCCCTTTTAGAGCCCAAGCAACACACTTTAGAGCCCAAATAACCCATTTTAGAGCCCAAATTACCCCTGTCCTGTCCCAGGATCCACACCACACCCTGCAGCGAGGCAGGATTGGGTCACACGCCCTTCTCCGAGGGTTGATCCCACCCCTGCCTCATCTCTCACCTCCTCCATTCTTCTGGCACAGGTAGGGGAAGCGCCAGACGTTTCCCAGCCCCACGGAGTAGCCGATCTGCGCCAGGATGTACTGCAGCTTGCTGTTCCACGCCGGCCTGTTCTCCGCATCCAGGTCCTCATCTCCCTCCTTCTGCTTGTCCCACGTCTCCCCCGTCACGTTGAGGACGCTGCGTTTGTAGTCCACGGGCTCCTGGTGGGCCAGCAGGTCGGCCACCGACTCGGTGACATGCTCGCTGCTGTGCTCCCGCTGCGTCACCTTGCTGTTCTTCGGCATCGGGATGGCTCCGGGCGGCCCCGGGGGTGGGATGGGCTGAGGGGAGAGGGTGAATTCCCGCAGGGAACAGCACGTGGGTGAGCTGCAGCTTGGGCTTCACCTCCTCGTCATCAGCAGGGCCTGCATGGGGAAGGGGACAGCTGGGGTCAGCTGGGTGTGTTTTATCCCCAGGTGTCCTGGTGGGACTGGCAGCACCAGGGGAGAAGAGTCTCCATCCCCCCATGGCCTGGGAACCTTCATCTGAAATCCCTTCTCCAGGAATGATGGAGCAGGAGCAAGGTTCTGGTTGAGAATGACAGAATCCCAGAATGGTTTGGGTGGGAAGGGACATCTTCCTCGGACCACATTGCTCCAACCCAACCCAACCTGGCCTTGAACACTCCCAACCACATTGATGGGGCAGCCACATTCTCTCCTTCATGGAGAAGAGCCTGTGGGTCCCAGAGAGGAGCTTCCCTGGGCTCCAGGGGACAGTGACACCTCAGTGACACATTGCTGTGAAACCTCCCCTCCAGTTCCTCTGGCCCAGCAGCTGAACCTCACAAGGGCTGACACCAAATTCAGCCCTGCCCGAGGCTCTGCCCTCTCTGTCCCCTCCTGACCATCAGCACAGCCCAGGCTTCACTCCAGGACAGCTTGGAAGCACTCAGGGGACAGTGACAAATGCCCAAGCTATCTCTGCATCTGGGAAGTTACCAGGAGTGACTTAAAAGCCTTGGAGCTTGATGCTAAATCTCCCCAGGCAGCTTTACAACAGATAACGGCTGCAAGAGAGCAGCAGCCAAGGCAAAGCCATCAATCCTGGTCCCTCTGCTTTCCCAGCCTTCAGCATTGGTCAGGAGGAGCAATCCTGCATGGAAGCACCTCAGGAGGAGCTCACAACCCAGCCCAGCCCTGCAGATTTCACTCCTGCCTCCAAAATCCTGGGGACAGTGTGGAAGTCTGCTATGCTGGGGAAACTGGGAAAGCACCATGTCCCTCCTCCCCATACTGGGAGAACTGGGCTCAGATGGGCACCTCCCACCCTAGATTGGACCATGGTGAAAAGACAGAAACCCCGTAATAAATCCCTCATCTCAGCAAAGTGACTCTCCTGAGGAGCTGCACTTCCTTGTTCCCTGTCCTCTGCATCCCTGAGTCCCAGGGGACACCCGGCTGGGGCTGAGCCTTGGCAGAGCAATGCTGCTGTGCTCAGGGACCTGTCCACCCCAGCTGGGCAGCCAGCACCATGTCACCCCACCCTGGGGGCTTCTCCAGAGCCATCCCCAGCTCTTCTTTCCTTTGGACAAACATTTGGGATCCAATTTAGGCCATAATTCCAACCCTTTTCAGGGCAGTGGGTTCAGCCCAGGCAGCAAAGCTCATCCCCATCCCACACAGAGAGTCCCAGCCCGGGAGCAAAGCATCAGGAGCAGGAAACCTCCCCCCTCACCCACCCTCACCTCGGTGGTTTTCCCCCCCTGAAGAAAGTTCCTCCTTTGCCAGGCCCTGTTCCTATAAGAAAAAAAAATCTATTTTCAACTGTCGGCTGCATCTGTTGCCAGGCAACCATCTCGGCTCCACATCTTTCCCAGATCCGGCTCCTCCGGAGAAGCCGTTTGAGCTATTCCTTCAAGCCAGGCCAGCGATGTTTAATTTCCTAACGAGAGCTCATTCACATAAACCGCTCGCCGCTCAATCGCGGCAATTACCGGCACGTGGCTGCCTGGGGCTGGAGCATCCTCAGCCGGGATGGGATGAGCACAGAGCATGGAAAAGGGCCTCATCCAGCGGCCAGGAAAGCACAGGATTTCCACCAGGCTTGGCTCAGGCTCTGCGTGGATTTGTGCAGAGCTGGGTGAATCACCCACGTGTTGTTGGCTGCTCCCTGTCTGCTCCTTCGGAGTGAGGGCGACTCGGAGCGCCAGGAGGACTCAGCCTTGGGGCTAAAGTGTCTCTTGGGATGAGGGACAGAGCCAGGAAAATCCAGGGTGTGCTGGCCAAGCCCCCAGAGCTCAGTGCCCCACAGTGAGGGCACTCACTGGCTCTCCTGGGACAACTCAACCCCTTGGAGCTGTCCAGCTCCAGGTCAGCACCATGGGATCAGGACAGACCCCACAGTCCCTCAGGATCTCATCTTCCTCTCCTCAGTTTAGGTGCCCCCCGAGTTATTGTGAGGAGCTGAGAGGCAGCAGGACACAGTCCTGGAGGAGAAGAGTCCTTCAGCACCTACAGAGCCCCAGAGGCTCTCAGGGCCTGGAGGACACTCCGGACAGCAACATTCCCAAAGGGTCTGGGGAATCAGCAGGGCTGCTTGGCTGCTTTAATGGGGTGGGGATACTCTCTTATGCTCTCTCACATTGGCATGAGGGGGAAGGACTGAGGTACAAGTCTTCCTGCCCACGGGAGATGCACCCAAACTGAACTAGAGGGGAAACCATGGTAGAGATACCAACCTTGCTCCTGGACTGGCTCTGGCAAGGTGTCCCTTCGGCTTGTTTGGGGAGTTCCTTAGGATTTTAGATTCTATATTTTTCATGTACCTGTAATCCTGTAATTCTTTAGTGTATAACTCTGGAGTCCATATAGGGTGCTGAGCTGCTGTTCTCTCATTTTTAGACAAAACAGTTCCTCTCTAAGATCAAAACTCAAGGACACCTCACTGTCTCAGAGCCCCAAGATATGTAAATAACAGTGAACTGGGGGAGCAAGCTTGGAGTAATTGACATCATTACCTGAAGCTGTAATTAGAGGATTAAACCCCAATATGCAAATTGGCAAAACTTAAAAAGTATGAAAAACCTGTGACCCATCATCCATTTTGGGTGTAGCCCTTGGGTGGGCTCTGAGTGCCCTAAAAGAACCCGGAGCCCTTCAATAAATATAAATATAAATATAAATATAAATATAAATATAAATATAAATCTTCTTTTTATTCTCTTAACTTTATCTAGCCTCTGTTTTAGCTAAGCCCCAAGGCATCACCTGCTGTCTCCCTGTGGCTCAGCCCCAGCCTGGGGATGGTGGTGTCACCTGGAGGAGATCCAGGCCCGAAGGAGAGAGGATCATTCCCAACAGAGATGCCATGAGCACACCCAGCCCTTGCCATCCCCATCCCTGCCGGAACTGGCAGAGCAGCCCAGCCAGAAGCTGCACGAAGCCACCAACCCACACGGCACAGGAACACGATCCAGGGAAAGCCAGGTCAGCAGGGCTCTTCCTATTCATTTCCCCAGCCTTTTGCATCAGCCCGAAGGTCTGCACCCTCAGATGGAAAAGCACAGTCCAAATCCATCGGAGAAAGGTATTTCCATGCACTTCTTTGATTGAAAAGGGAATTTAATCAAAAATTCATCTGCCAAAAATAACAACCACCCCGTGAGAAAGACGAGGCAGATCAGCTGACAACCAGGAGCTTTCCGGGCTGGAGAGAGATAGAAAACCCTTGTCACTGACAGATGGAGATTCAGCTTGTTTACTTAGTCCCTATGACCTTAATTTTCTTAAATGTGCATTTTTCCTTTCTCTTTAGAAGACAGATTAGGGTCTTCCAGAGCCCACGGCTTGCAAGAACCTGACTGGTGCTGCCAGACCAGGGCTGCCTTTGCAGCAAAGCTTTGCCCAGGTAAAATCAGTGGTGCCACCCAGCCAGAGAGGGAGCATGGCTTTTCCCACAGCAGGACCAGGGAAAGGACCTGTTTGTGTGGTCAGTACTGGACAGGTGTGACGAGGGGAGACACTGGGGAAGCATCACTGGGGATCACTCACCTCCTGCTCCTTGTCCCTGGGTGTGTCCTTGAACAGGATTCCCATTCCCATGGTCCCAGTGGATACCTTCACACCTAACTCCTCACAAAGCAATCCTGAGCCCAGGGCTGAGCCCAGGGCTCCTGTCCCCTCCATGTCCTCCTGGCCAGGTGACACAGGGTGGCCTCAAGCACTGCATCCCTTCGGACTGGTGTGGGAGCCACCCCTGCCGTGCATCCAAGGCACACAGGACTGGTTTGTTGTGGGACAAACTGGATTCAACCCACCAGGGAAAGAGCAGGGATGGAGAAGCTTCTGCTTTGCTACACTCAGGGGGTTCAATCCATTCCCAGAGACTCCCATCAACCCCAAAAGCATCCACTGGGGAAAAGCTGCTATTTGGGGTGAGTGAGGAGCTCCCCACATCCCCCAGCCTGCCAGCAGCACCACGAAGGGGTCAGGGGAGGAGGGAGGCTCTGAGCCACGTGTCCTGTCTCAGCCCATCCTCGCTTTCTTGGGAAGCAATAAACAGGCTGGAAATGTGTCAGCAAAGCTTTCAGCTGGGCCTGGGAGCACAGAGGAAGGCAGGGAGGAGATGGGGATTTACAGCAGAATCCAAGGACCACCAGCAGCAAATGATGTGCTCTGGGTCCAAAAGATGGGCTGGGGGAGTTTCTCCTCTCCTCTGTCCAAATTCTACATTTATCCCCTGTTTGGGTCCAGAAAGAGGAGGCAGAGGCAGGAAAAGCCACAAGCTGAGATTAGTGAGTTCAAAATTAGCATTTAAACCCCTGGGGACTCTCTGCTAGTCCCTCCCTGCCCCACCATTTCTTCCCTTTCAGTTTCCACGCAAATCCCCCACAGCTCCTAAAGGAGAGGGGAAAGATGTTCCTGGTGAAGAATCCAGCTCTCCAGGCCCGGGAAGGTCCAGCTCACCCCACCAAGGTCACAGAGCAGGGAAGGGAGGGAGAGTGGGGACAGAGGAACTGAGGGATTTCAGGAGGTGGAAATCTACTCTCAGCTTCAGGCTCAGAGATCTGAGCATCAATTTGCAGCTCCTCATCCTCCCTGACACGCACAGAGCCAGGGAAATCCCACACCCAGGGCCAGGCTGCTTGGTGCAGATGGGGAGAGTGGAACGGGGAGGAGAAGGGACAGATCCAAGGTCACCCAGGAAAGCAGCGAGCCTGGGAAGCAGAGGAGGAGGGAAGGAACACGCAGCCCTCCCGTCGTCCCTCTGCACTGCACAGCCAAGAGCCAGGGGAAGGAGCCCTGCATGCACATCCCACTTGGTGCCCAAGTCGTGAGGAAATCAACTCCAGGTCCTCCCTGCTGCTTCCCGAGGTCAGGAGAGCCTCTGTGGTGGGACAGGCATTGCCCTGGCAGAGCTGCTCCTTTGGGAAGCATCCCACTCTTCCAAGCCACAAGAAACCAAGGGCAGGACCCTCCCAGCAGCATCCAAACTTCTCTTCAAAGCCCCAAGGAGAGATTTTTGCCCAAGGCAGAGTTTTTGCAGCTCTGACCCCCACCCTGTCCTTCTCTGAGGACCTTCATCACACAAACCTCCCTCTTCCACCAGCCAAGGCTGGGCCAAGACCCCTCCATCTTAAATCTGTTCCCTGCTGGGGTTTGCTCCTCCCTGCTCGGCCTCTGGCTCCACAGGGAAGCGTTTTACCATCTGGGCTCATTACGGCTGCTCCCATTCTCCCCTCGTTATAATGAGCCCTGCTAATTAGCACCCAGCTCCCATCACCCTGCAGAAAGGACACGGGGTGACTCAGTGCCACCAGGTCTGTCCCCTCCTCACAGCCAACCCACAAACTTCAGCTGGGGTCAGTGTGAGAAGGTGGGAGAGCACGGGGACACCTCGGAGAAGCTCCAGTGGTATGAGAGTCACCCCTGCAGTGGATCCAAAGCACACAGAACTGGTTTGCCATGGGACAAACTGGATTCAACCCACCATGGAAAGCGCAGGGATGGAGAAGCTCCAGCTTTGCTCAATCCCTGCCCAGAGTTTCCCATCAACCCCAAAAGCATCCTTTGGGGAAAAGCTGCTCTTTGGGATGGGTGGGGGCTGAGAGCAGCTCGGTGACACGAGGCCAGCATTCCCCCCGGGGTGGCTGGAGCTGCTCCGTGTCCTTCCCGTGCGAACAGCCTGTCCCGCTTTAGCATCATGACAGGAGAGCCGATGAATCAGAGCTGCCCCCGCTTCTGTCTTACACCCACCCCGCTCCTTTCCCAGCGCCCAGAGGTTTTAAATAACCCCCAGCTCCTCTCGGGGAAAGCAGAGCTGCACCAGCCCCCCGCTCCAGCCCGGATTTGGATGTTTGGATGAGAAAAATCCAAGATCATCCCACCTGCGTGCTCTTCCCAGCCCAGGTGGGTGCCTGTCCCACCTCAGAGGTTTTCACCCAGTGACTCTTCTCTTCAATAGGTGCCAAGAAACCTCCGGAAAGAGCCTTTTTCCCGATGGGTCACGAGCCGGACAGGGGAGGAGGAGAAGCCCTGGCACTTGAGTTTGTCACGAAGCGTATGAGCTCGTTGATTCATCGGCTTTGGGCTCCTCTCATGTCTCATTTAGTAGCATGAAAACACACACAGCTGCAATAACGTGACACCAGAGCAAAGCCAACCATCATATGATTCCTTCAGGGCTCGGTTTGATTCACCAGATGATCTTTTTCCACTTAGACCTCGGTGATCCGTTGTAACTCGCCCACTCGAGCCAAAGACTGAACCCCAAACCAGCCAAGATTTATCCTAAAAAGCAACCAACGGGCAGCATCCAAATCCTGCCGTAAGCGATGCTTTGCCCTGTTGTAATTCATGGAGCTGCTGCTAGGTTTGTAAACAAGTCCAAACACAGCCCGGGATGGGGTAAAAGCAGGACCTCTCCTCCCAAGGCGATGGTTTCGCCTGGATGTGCGCAGGTCAGCATCTGACTTGGGGTAAATTTGATCCTCGTGACTCCAGCTCTGGTGTAACTCCAGATTGCCTGCTCTGTGCAAGCCTGAAGTAGCAGTGGAGTCACTCCAGATTTAAACTGAACCCTTTTATTCCTATCGATTTTAGCAGAGCCTCCTCCGACTCACCCCTGCGGAGAGCTCAGACCCACATTTTATTTCCCTTGGAGCAGTCACACCCCCAGCCAGGTTCCTTGACCTAGTCCTGACACCTCTGGAGAAATATTCACAAGGAACTCTCCGCCCTGCCGAGAATAGCTCAGCTGCCGTGGCGCTCCAGGTTTTTTTCCTACCAAGACCAGAAATAGTTGCATCAGCTCCTGATGGATTCAAACCTCAGGTGCTTCAGACACAAGGCGTGATCCAGGAAGAAGGATTTCACCTTCTGGGTCCTCTACAAAGAGCTGGGAGCAGATTTCTCGGCTGGTCTGAGCCCCACATTCCCAGAGTGATGGAAATTTGGACCTGGCCGAGCTGGCAGCCCAAAAAACACACCTTTGGGTGTATCCAGCAGTGCAATAAATGCACGGAGAGGGACAAGATCTCCCCAACCCAATTCTGGGAATTTCACACAGCCAGGACCCCAAGCCCCATTTTTCTACCTCAAACCCGACCATCCACACTCAGGGAGCAGCATCAAAATAAAACAAGGGGCAACAACCCCCACCACTCCAGGGGCCACGACTGAAATATTCATTGCAGCCGAACGCTTTCTCCTCTCCCAATGTTACTGTCAAGGTCAACCTGGAGGCTGCATTTCCACCCATCCTCAGAGGGGATGAGCCTCCCAGCAGCACGAGCCGGCCAGGCACCCAGTGTCACCCCCGGCGGTGACCCCCAGCCCCCCGGAGCGCCTTAAGCCGCCCGCCGTCTCTCAATGCCCCCCCAGCCCTGGATGCCACCACCCTCAGGGCCACGCCTGATGCCTCAAGGCGATGTCCCCTCCGCTAACCTCCTCAGCCTGGCCCTGAGCATCTTCCCCCCCAAAAGACCCCTCTGGGGAGAGGACACTCCGAGCCGGAGGTGGACACCCCCGGGAGAGACACCCCAGCGCGGGGAGCGCGGCGAGCATCCTTACCTCGGCGCTGCGGGGGCTCCGCGGAGGATGCAACCGAGCGGATTCCCGGCGAAACCGGCCCGCTCCCGGAAGAAACGGCGCGAATTCCCGGTAGGAATCACCCAGGTTCACCCCGCTGCTGTGGCGGGGAGGCGGCGGGGCCGGCCGGGGGCTGCCGGTGCTGCGGGGAGCAGGGAGAACGGGACCGGGAGCGGCTCGGCACGGCGCGGCTGGGAAGCTCCGAGGTACCGGCGGCTCCGCTCCGTGTCTCCCCCGCCCCGCCGCCGCCCGGCGGATGCGCGCTGGGCTCGCCCGGCCCCGCTCGACTTCCCCGGAGGGAGGTAACTCCGCTCGGCTCCCGGGAAATAAAGAAAGAAAGGGAAAGCGATTTTAAAAAATAAAATAAAAAAAAAAATCAACGCGAAGGGACACGCAGCCCCTGACGCAGGCTTGAGTCACCAGGACTGCGCGTCAAAGCTGGGGTGCCGGGCCACCCCCCTGCTCCGAGGGAGGCTCTTGCGTTCAAGGAAAAGTAGCAGCGAGTCCTCACACGAGGGGTGGGCTTGGTTCGGCTGTGGGGAAAATAAAACCCCCTTATAGTGCTCTGAAAGAGGTGCTCCAGGGGTGTGGGTTCCCCTGGGAAGGGAGTGTTTTTGGGGTTTGGCCGCCCCTGTCCCCTGAGGTATTAGCAGAGACTTGGAGAATGGTTTGGACTGGGAGGGACTTTGATGACCACCTCGATCCACCCCTGCCATGGCAGGGACACCTTCCACTATCCCAGGTTGCTCCAAGCCTCATCCAGCCTGGCCTTGGACACTTCCAGGGATCCAGGGGCAGCCACAGCTTCTCTGGGCACTCTGTGCCAGGGCCATCCCCTCCCTCCCAGGGAACAATTCCTTCCTAATACCTAATCCCAACCTACTGCATTTCATTATTTGAAAGAGGTATTTTATATCTCTTTTATTATTTGGTATTTCAGAGGAGTTTCTTTGGCTTGGACCACACAGCAGGGAGGCAGGAGGAGTGGCCAGGCCCCAAATTCTGCTCCCCTCACTCAGGTGTGAATCCATAACCTGCCCCTTGAGAGTGGTGATGCTCAGTGCTGGTCCTGAGCCCTGTGACACCCAGGGGCTCAGAAGTCACCACATCTCTGGCCACACCAGTTCTCTCTGCCAGATCAGCCCAGGAGCAGCAGTGACCAGAGCAGGGCTGAGCTGGGATGTCAGCCAGCTTTGAAATACTTGAGATATGATTTGATCCTCCAGATATTTGCATTTATTATGGAATGGTTTGGGTTGGAAGGGACCTTCAAGCCCATCTCATGTCACCCCCTATCATAGGGGACTCCTTCCACTATCCCAGGCTGCTCCAAGCCCCAGTGTCCAGCCTGGCCTGGGACACTTCCAGGGACCCAGGGTTAACCACAGCTTCTCTGGGCACTCTGTGCCAGGGCCTGACCCACCTCACAGGGTAGAATTTTTTCCTAACATCTAACCAAAATTCCCCTTCTTTCAATGCAAACCCATTCCCCCTTGTCCTGTCACTCCAGTTCCTGATGAACAGTCCCTCTCTGGCTTCCCTGTCAGTTCCTTCAGCTCCTGGAAGAGGCTCTGAGGTCTCCACCTCTAACCCACCTTTAACACAGATGATAAAATTCTTCAGCTAGAAGGACCCCACCCTCCTTCCTGGTGGGATATAGCAGCACATTCAGTCTGGAGGAAGGGAGAAATTACACTCACAAATGGCTATTGAGGGCGAGCAAACCCCAAATCCAGCTTTTCAGGCCCAATTCCCTACAGCCTCTCAGGCTGCTTGGTGTGGGGAGCAGAGCTCAGGACACCTGCAGGGCTCAGCCCTCCCCAGCTATTCAGTGCTGCCCTCAGAAAACCTCTCATTGGGTTAATCAGGAAAAGCACAGGTTGGTTCCCTGCAGGGAAAAGGAGTTTTCAGAGGAGTTCACTGATGGTTCAATACCTCATGGAAAAGTCTCCTGGTCCTGAAAACACAAATTCAGCTCATCCAAACCCCAGCAGTGGAGCCTGGATGCATTTTCCCCACCAGTACATTTCTGGTGCTGGGGATACTGGTATCAATATCCAGTGAGAAACCCTGAGAGGGGGAAAAACACATTTGGAAGAGACAAACTCCAGAGGATTCAAACCTCCAGCCCCAAACCACGCTCCTTTCAGCTCCTGGATCTGCACATTCCTGGCCTTTGGAGCTATTTCCCTTTCCAGGCTATTAGGCACAAAACGATCAATTCTCCCAGGTACTTGGGAGCTTGGCCAGCTCTGATGGCCATAACTCTCCCTCTTCCCCCGGGAAGGAAAGAGTTCCACACTCCATTACCCCTGCGCCTTTCCCAGCCTGGCCATGGGGAAGGCAGCTTTGGAAAGGGAATAGACCCATCACAGTCCTGATTTAAAAATCAAAATACCCACCCAGAGCAAAATCCACGGTGTCTGCTGGGCTTGTGGCAACATCTCTGCACAATGCAGGATGTGATGGATGATGCAGACCAGCCTGGAAGAGGTGGGATGTGGATCAAAGCCTGCCAGGGGCTGCTCTGGGCTGTGGTCTGTTCTTGTGACCTCTCCAAAGATGTCTGTGTTCTCAATGAGGCGTCTTGTCAGAGCCTTTCCCGTGGGAAATTCTTCTTGGTGGATGGGGAGCAAACAGAGGAGCCAAGGATGAGATGCCCAGACTGGGAAAGGGAGACTTGGACAGGACAGACAGCCAGGACATCGAAGGGACAGGGTGGGCAGGCCCTGGCACAGGGTGCCCAGAGAAGCTGTGGCTGCCCCTGGATCCCTGGAAGTGTCCAAGGCCAGGCTGGACAGGGCTTGGAGCAACCTGGGACAGTGGAAGGTGTCCCTGCCTGTGGACTGGATGACTTTTAAGGTCCCTTCCAACCCTAACCACTCTGTGACTCCATGGATTTCCAAAGATGGGGATTTTTGTCGCATCCAGGCACTGTGTCCACAGGAGGGCTGGGGAAGGGGAGCTGCAGATCCTGTGGGCTGCAAGCACCAGCAGCAGCAAACTCTCTGCACACTCAGATTAGCCAAGAGATGATTGAGCAACCTGATTAAGGGAGCCTTAAGCAAAGAGAAATCAAGGATGCTGATTAAGGAGGGGCTGAACCAGCCATTCAGCTCTCTGCTCCCACACAGCTCATCAGGGAGCAGGGATGAGCCGGCTGGAGGTGAGGAAGGGCTGGCTCAATGGCACCTTGAGGTGTCACCAATCCTCCCCCGTGGATTTAAAATCTCCCTTTGGTTCACCATGCACCACCCAAGCGTGTTGTGAGTTGGTAAACTGAGGTACAGAATGATTCCCAGCTGTATCAGAGCTCAAACCAGGTGAGACAAAGCTGGATTTGGGCTCTGCCATGAACATTTTCAGGACCAAAAATTCAGATTACTGCCCAGGTTATCACACTGCAGCGACCAGCCCAGGACATGCCACGGGCAGATGCAAGAAGGTTACAGCTGCATTTGGCTGAGGCTGATTCAGAGAGATTCAAGCTCAGAAAAAAATAAAAATACCCCAGCCCCTCTGCCCGGTACTTTTCCAACACCAGCCTGAGAGCAGCGGGAACAGTCTGGATTAAAGCAGAGCATGAGTAATGTCTCTCCTGGAAGAGCAGTGCCCCGGAGAGCCGGCGCTGCGCTCATACCACGGTGGAAGGCAGACGCATTTCCATAAACGCTGGAGCAGCAGCCTATAAATAACTGCCTGAATTTACCGCTGCTCTCATGTGACCCTGATCCCCGCATTTTCCGCTGCCATCTGTCACCATGGAAATGGCATCACAGGGCCACCAGCCATTCATTCATAGGACCGGGCCAGGGGAGGGGGCCCGGCGTGGGTGAGGATTTTTAGAGGATGAAAGTTGTGATTTGGGGAGGAAAAATACAGCGGGGAGGTTTGGAGGGAGCGAGGATGGAGCAGGCGAGGACGGAGCGGTGCCTCCCAGGAGGGATGCGGCAGAGCCTGAGCTTCCAAGCACTCTGCAGGGCTGTGGGAAGGGAGGGACAGACAGGAAAACCGGGATGGAGGAAAGCAGGGATGAATGGATACCTTCAGGGAGCACGGGGATGAATGAATGTCTCCCCGGGCAGCTTGGAGCATGAGGAGGGAGCTGCACTTCCCATCCCATCGACCCCAAACTCCCTCCTGTGCCTTTGGGAGGAGACAGCTGCCTCAGCAATCCCCCTTAGTGCCTCTCTGTGCTAGTGAAACAGCTCCAAAACCCAGCTTGCTGCCCCAAAACAGAGCGGGAACAGGGTGGGGATTAACAGGACAGAGAGTGCAGAGCTGCCAGAACGCTCCGAAGATGATTTTCCACCTAAGCTGTCAAGCCGACCTACATTCAAGTGATCATAATTGCAGGGGATAAAGCCCTCCGGTTTCTAAATACATATTTGCCTGCAAAGCCAGGGCCTGTCGTGGCTCATTCGGGGCCAGAGCTGCAAACAAGGAGGGAAAGGAGCAGACCCAGGGAAAGGAGAGCCCAGCCTGACTCAGAGCAGAGGAATTTCTGGCTCTTACGGAGCATTTTCCACCCAGGATTTCCAGCTCTCTCTGCCAGGATGTTTCCCTCATCCCATGAGGCAGAGGGATGTGCCCAAGGGTGGGAGAGGCAGCAGCAGGGCTGGGATCCCAACCAGGGCATTCCCCTGGGATTTGCCATTGCAGAGGTGCCACTTCCTCAGGGACAACTGTGACCATCGAGCCCACACAGATCTGGTGGCACTTCCAAGTGTTCCCAAACCTCCTGGGTCACTCAAGAGCGGGATGACAACCCCACAGGGCAGTGTGTCCCTGAAAACGGGGTTGAGGCCAGACAGCCCCAGCTGGAAACATCAGGAATCGTGGAGAAAATCACCTTTAAAAGCAACACCTCCCTTTATTAGTGATCCTAATTAATGCATCCCAGTGCCCCTCCATGCACTCACCTGTTGGCTGTTTGTCTCCTGGGCTGGAAGGAGCAGAGATCATCTATTTTTGGCCTCCAGATCATGTCTGAAAGACAAAAGGGTGGCTGGGAGGAGGCAACAAGCCATGTCTGAGCACAAGAAAACCACACTGCTTCTCTCAGCCCCCGGGGACAGACATGCAGGGAATAAAGGGGACTCTGCACAATAGAGGCAAAAATAATAAACCCCAGCCCAGGCAGAGGAATGAGAACCATGGCCCCTGGGAAGGGCTCCAAGCAGCGGGACATGCTTTAAAGAGCTGCTGCTCCTGAGTTCTGCTCTTAATTTTCTTCACATGCCAAGCTGCTGGCAGGGCAGATGCAGTGGAGGCCACATTGTGCAACAGGGTGAGCTCAGGAGCACCAGGGCTGGGTGGCACCACTCCAGCTCAGGCTGTCACTGCATTTCCAGGTGGTTTTGGTGGCCTGGATGCATTTCTGGAAGGCATTTGGGTGATCTCAGGTTTTTTTTAAGGCTTTGCCCATAGCTTGGATGATATTTTTCCCCACACCAGACCTCCTGTCCTGCCCCTCACTGTCTGCATGGCCCATCTGAGCCACCTCCACCTCCCTGGAGGGTTTCCAGAGGGACAGACCCCCAGATGCCTCCCTCACAGCCCAGCACAGAGGCCTGAGCTGGGATCTGGGGCTGCCCGGCTCCGCACTCTGGGGAGCTGCGTGGTCCTTGGAAACGAAAATAAACCCCTTCGAAGGGCAGCTCAGCCTCAGATCCCCTTGCACAGGCACTGCCGACTGTGCTGCTCATTCCTGGAGGAGTGAGGAGAGATCTCAGACTGACTGCAGGCCAGTTCCTCTGAGTGGGACGTGTGTCCC
This sequence comes from Entomyzon cyanotis, assembly GCA_024500445.1. Taxonomy (NCBI): domain Eukaryota; kingdom Metazoa; phylum Chordata; class Aves; order Passeriformes; family Meliphagidae; genus Entomyzon; species Entomyzon cyanotis. The sequence goes on along the minus strand of JAKEPQ010000908.1, from coordinate 1,818,626 downwards.
CTGCCCAGGTCCCCAGGGCAGACACAGCCCTGCAGGGAGGGAGTTTGCTGCAGTTTTCTCTGCTGCTGCCCAAAGCAGCGCTTGGTTTGTTCCTGCGATGCTCACCCTGACTGTGCAAACCTGCCCGGTGAGCTCCACAGGGCTCAGAGTGCCAAACGCAGAGGATTTTCACCCGAGCCTGCATCTTCCGTGTGGGAAAAGCACATCCTGGGCTGCTGAGCCAACCCCTCCGAGCTGCTCATCATCCCCGCCCCTCTGGGGAGGTGACCCTCAGCAACTTGGCACCCGGCACGATTTTCTACCCAGCTAACGAGATGCAGCCAAACATCATCCAGTAGTAGCTGCTCCCCACAGAAGTCATCTAAAACCGCCCCGGGGCCGCGCAGCCACAGCCCCGGCTGCCGGCAGCAGATGGCAACCAGGCGGCCACCTGCGGTCCCCAGACCTCCCCGCTGTCCCCAGCCTGGCAGAGCAGCTCCCCGGCCATGGCAGAGGCTGGGAAGCAGGGAAGCAGCTTCAGCTTCCCCCCGGATCCCCGAGGCTCCCACGGGACTGGTGCTCGAGCCCGGCAGCTCCTGTTTCACCAGCTGCCATGTGATTTTGCCCTGGGTATATTTTAAGCGCTGCCTTTGACGTCACGCCTTCTTCCCCAGGATGCTGCTTTCTATAAGTTTCCAGGCAAATCGGTTCCCAAATCTCCCCTTCAGCTTCCTCCCACCAGGCAGTGAGCTCCCCTGGCCTGAATGTCCCCATTCCCTGAGGTGTTGCCTCCCCACAGCCAGGTCACCCCTGGGCGGCTGAGCAGAGCTGAGGAGGAGGGAGGTGAGATTAATGATCCCATTTGAGACAACAAGGAAAAAGTGGGGAAATCACAGGCTGCGAGATGCCCAGCTCACCCAGCAGTCAGACTGGGGCAGGATTGGTCCATCAGCCCCACAGGGTGGATGTGGCAGCAAGGCTTCAGGGATGGATCCACACAGGATGGTTGGTTCATCCTGCTCCCTCCTTCCTTTCAGAGCTTGGCACAAGTGAAAAATCCTTCCTGTGTCCCAGTGGATCACCTTGAAAAGCCCCATCCAACCAGGAGCCAGAGCCTGTCCCATCCTCTCCATCCCAGCTGCTCTCCTGGATCAAATGAAGTGCTGCATCCTTCCCTAGACCACGATCAAACCTCCAAATCCCTCACACGCCAGGCTGGAGCCCCTCCAGGAGCAGGACACAACCACCTGGAGCAAAGGACACGGGCAGGGATGGAGCAGCACAGCCTCTGTGCTGGTGGCAGTGGCTGGGCAGGGCTTGGCAGTGCTGTGGCACAGCATAAACTGAGCTTGGAGCTCACCTGGCTCATCCCAGAAACACCTGCTGTGCTCCCAGAGACCACCTGAGCCTCCCAGCACCTCCAACCCAGCTGTTTGGGCTGAGCTATGACTGATGGGGAGCAGCAGAGGGCAATGATCCAACCTGGCTTTTCCCTCCTCCTGAGAATTTTCAGCTCTGTCTCAGCACATCCCACCGGATCTCAGTGCCAACACCAGCACACTAGTGCTGCACTCCTCGTCCTTCCTCAGATGTCCCCAAAGCCAGGAGCTGCTGCAGGAATGCCCACTGGCTCTCCCATGGCACAAACCCACCCTACAGTGCCCCGAGAGCACCCCTGGTCTGAAACAATCCCAAAACATCAGGCCAAGGCACTGTGTTTCCTCACCCCTGACCCTGGGCACAGCCTGGGTTTTTATCTTTGGATCCCAACACCCAGCCAGGTGTTTCCACAGAATGTCTCAGGCTGTGATCCAGCCCTTCTCTAGCTGTACAGGCAGAGTGGGAAAACCCAGGAGGGCTCAGGGCTGGGAGAGGTCACTGGGAGGACTAAAGCAGCTGATAAAAAAAAAAAAAATCCCATCGCAGCAATTCAGCTGGAAATTATCATCCACGTGAAGACAGGCGGGTTGGGATGAGCTGAGCTGCCCTGCCCTCCCCTCCCTGCCTGGTGCCCCTCAGCCCTCTGAGGTCCTCAACGAGCTTTAAGGACAGAAAAAGCCCCAAGGAATGTGGAACGCTGCTGGAGAGAAGAGCCTGGATGCCATCCCTCCTCACTCTCCCCGCTGCGCTCCATCCATCGGGACAGACAGCCTCCCCACCACAGCTGGCACGGGCCAAGGCAGCTCCCCTCGTTAGCCGCCGGGGCTGATTCCTCTCTCCCATCCCACAGCCCAACTGCAGCACGGCCAGGAGAAAGAGTCAGGCTGGGGAGAGCTTTGAGGACCATTCCTGCCTGGGCAGCATCTCCTGGGATGAGCTCGGTGTGTCCCACAGAGCCACAGTGTCCCTCCCGACTCTCACAGGGATGCAGGGTCATGCCTGGAGCATCCTGCACAGGGGCAGCTTTTGCAAGATGTCAGGACAGGGGGATTTTTCGGGCCTGGCAAGATTTCCTGAAGCTTTTCAAGGAGCTGAGAGGGGGATTTTCATCCCTAAGGCTCCTTACCTGGCCGGGGGTGAGGGGAGATGGGACGGGAGGTGCTCCTGGCCAGAGCTTCCCACCGGGAGGAGCAGGGCTGGCTGTGGTTTGGGGTCTGGTTTGTACCTGCTCCATCCTACCTTGTTTCTGGTCTCTCCTCCTTTCTCCCAGAGTTTTCTGAGCTGGGTCCAAGTGGGGGTTCCTCTGCCATGCCCATCCCTTCCCCTGAAGCTCCAGCACCACCTGGGGCCAAGCGAAGCTGGAGCCAGCACTGAGATCGAGCAGCACTTGATGGGATCGGGGAAGGATTTACTCAGCAAACAGGACTTCACTCCCTATCCAACATCCCTCAGAGATTCACGATCCCCGCTGGGACAAGGCGCATCCCCCAAAACCAAACTTTCAGGGACCTCCCGGGGCATCTTCCCGTGGAAACACCCACCCGGATCAGCCTTGACGTGAGAAATCATCCAAACATCAGCCGCCCGTCGATCCCCACCTCTCCCCCCGCTCAGCATCCCCACGGCCGGCGGCACAGAGATGCTGCCAAGACAGCAGCAGCTCCATTGTCCGGGCAGCGATCAACCGCTGCCACCCGGGAGGAGCTTTGGGCATCCAACAACACTGGCAGCGCCAAAGAGACCCCGGAGGAGGCGAAGAGACAAACAGCAGGAGAAATCGAACCCCCGAAAAAAACAATGCGACTTGCTGAGGCCGGGATGGAGCCGGGATCGTCCCGCTGCAGGGCTCGGGCTCGGCTCGGGGACACTGGGAAAGGGACCGTGGAGGAATGCAGACCCGCGGGAGTCCCTCGGGCACAGGGGGAGTTCGTGTTCGGGACAGGGGATTGCAAAGCCCGTGGCCTTCTCAGAGATTTGGGGCAGCTCCGGGTTTGCTGCACCACCTGGAAATTCAAGCCCTCCCCAACGCAGGATGTGGGGAGGTGCCTGTGAGTCAAGGGAAGAGCTCGGATGTGCAGAGGGAGCCGGGAGAAAACATCCAACCAGGATGATTTCATGGATATTTTAACCTTCTATTCTCTTTGTTATCTAGAACTCACAGCTCCTTCAAAAAGATGCTCAAAGCTGGAGCCAAGGACACAAAACACGTGGCAGCAGCATCTCTGCAGCTGGGAGAGGAAGGTCGAGAGGAGCCAGCAGGTCCCAGCCTCCCTCGTGCCTCAGTTTCCCCTCGTGTGGAGCTTTGTCCTCACCTCAGTTCCTGAGCTCAGCTTCGTGTTTGCTCGGGGTGGAAATAGGGGCTGGGGGTGCGGGAGAATGCGGGGGTCCTGCTCAGCTAAGGAAGTCCTGGCGGGGATAAGTCAGCAAAAAAGAAGAATAAGAGGAGTCGGGAGAGAGGATGAGGAGAGGAAGAGCGAGGAGGCGGCAGCGAGGAGACAGACGGCAGCGACCATCTGCTGCGGGTGCTTTTAATTGCTCGGGCTGGTTTCAGCTCCGCTGCAGGAGCTCCGCTGAAGGGAAGCGGTGCTCGGCACCAGCCTGGGCTCAGGGGAACACCCGGGAATGGGGCAGGATGAGCCAAACCCCTGAGCAACTATGGGGTGATGGCAGAGCTGCGTTTGCAGGGCGGAGCTGGGAAAGCAGTGTCTGCCGGGGTGGCTGCAGCACCAAACCAACCCTGGGGCCAGCGACCTCCGGCGAGCGACTGGGGCAGAGCCAGGCTGGAGCAGGGGAAGGAAAAGCTGCTTGGAGCAGCCGCAGATGCTTCCCACAAGCAGGCAGATGCCCCGGCCCTCGCAGCTCTTTAAGGATTCCTCAGTTCGAGCGCTTGATGTGCACCTGGGGCTGCTGAGCTCTGCTCCAGGCTATAATTATCCCTCTGCTCCCTCCAGCCCCTCCTTCTGATCCGTCTGCATCTCCAGCATCACCCTTGTGGTCCCCATTGCTGCCCTCGTGCCTGTGACACCCCAAAACCCCCACCCAGGGTCCCCATTCCTGCAGCATTGCTTCACCCACACCTCAAAATCACAAGTGCCAATGAGCAGTAGCAGGAGCGGAAGCCGAAATCTAAAATAAAAATTTGGACATCCCCTGCCTTCCTCAGCATGGGATCTCTCACTGGACCAGGACCAGCATCATCCCCTGCCAGGCTGCACCACTGTGGGTGGATTTGGGGGTCTCCACCATCACAAGGACTGCAGCCCATGAGGTGTTTGTGTAGGCCCTACCATAACATGAGCCACCGTGCTCCCCACAGCCCTTCTATGCGTTGCTGGAGGTCAGGGGAGAGGGAAAACCCAGGTGTTAATTATTCCACATGCAAAAAGCCATCGGTTGCTCAGCCTGGATGGACTCACACCATGGAGCATCCACTCCCCCACAGGCTGGTGTGGATTTATGGCTGAGCACCACCTGCCCTTGGGGGTCCTCAGGCTCCCCAACGCCCCCAACCCTCGCTGGGCTGGGCTGGATCTGCCAACCACCATCATGGATCCCATTAACCGGAGCCTGTTAATTGCTGTACACAGCAGGGACAATCCCGGCAGGGAAAAGCAGAGACAATGCAGCACCCAAAAGTCTCCATGCACACCAGGAAAAACCAGCAGGAGCTGTGGGGCTGCAGCTCCTGGCTCCATGGGGGTTTGCAGGGTGACCCCATGGGGGATTCCAGCGCTCCCCACTGGGAATGCTGAGCTCTCTGTGCTGTCCCATCACAGGGGATGTCCTGCCAAACCTCTGGGGCTGGGATTCAGAGAGGAAAGGGCAGCTGATCTCCCCGTGTCAGAGGTGTGAGTTGGCTGGAAGGATCTGGCTGGGAAGCCCAGGGGTTCAGACAAGAGCCAGAGCTGCACATCTCTCACCCGAGTGTTTGCAAACAGGATCAGTGCTGCCAGCACACCGTAATGAGCCGTGCCTGGGGTTTCAATTCCTTCCTTAGGGAAGGCTGATGCTGAAATCCAAAGGCACAGAGAGCTGCACTGACCAGGTGCTGGGTGTCAGGGGTGAGGAGCTGTTAGTGCTCAGTCTCTGAGCTGCTTGTCAATCCCAGTGGGGGAAATTATCCCAGTAAAGCCCAAAGACTGGGATGAACCTGGGGGCATCGGTGGAGGTGAGAGTCTGGAGGCAGTGAGGAGGAGATGGAGATGAGTAAATGTTCTGTGTTGAGGGGGAGCCAGCAGGTTGCACCCAAATAAAAACCTGCCCGGAAAGATTCCTGGGCAAAACTGGGAAAATATATCCAAAGAGATCACTCAGAGATCACTCACTGAGCAGTTCAACACAATCTGCTGAGAGCACCAACAGGAAAAAGCTGCCGGTAAAAGAAGTTAGTTCCTTCATCTTGGAGGAACTCCTGCTCCCAGCCCTCCCCTCCCTGCCTCATCCATCCTCCAGAATTTCATGCTTCTTCTTCTTCCAGCATCCCAGGAAGGTTTATCCGTGTGGATCGTGGGGAGCAGGGTCAGGCTGGGGGTGAGCCAAGCACCGGGGACATCCATCCACAAAAACAGAGCCCATGGTTGACGTGTCTGACCCCAGCACAGGGAATCCTGCCGGTAGGATGGCATCTGGCACACGTGGGGTTGGAAACAGAGTGGTATTCCCCTGGGAGCCACCAGTGCTGGGATAAAACCCGGCGATCAGACACTTAAAGGGTGATGGGAAAGGGGTGCATTCAGCAGGAGCCTATTCCTGATGGATCTCGGGAACAGCCAACCCGGGACAGCGATCCAACCCTACTTCCCAGCTCCTTTCCCCAGGTAATTGCCTCTCCGAATTACACAATTAGCAGGTGCAAAGCTAATTACAGATCAGAGGCGTATCAATATCAGCCTCACGCAACTGCGGTGATGTCGGTGGAAATCTGAGGAGTGAGACAGAGCAGGAAATAAATCATCTCCAAAAATCAGGGGTCGGGGCAACGCTCCAGCCTCACACACACCTTTGCGCTAACAGCCGCTGCGGGCGCATTAGCAGGATAAATTCGGGATTCGGGCAGCCTCCAAGCAATCTGGGATTGCGGTGGGTGAATTATGTTAATGCACACGAGTCCTCTGCCCCGCTCCTTCCTTTTCCTCCAGCGCAGGGCGGGGATTTGTGGCGTTTTCCTGCTATATAATCGCCCGGAGGGAGGCATTAATGGGCAGCTGGAAGGAGAAATTGCAGGGCTGGGCAGCTGCTCGCAGTTTAGGATTGCGACGTGTTAATTATGTTAAAGGCATTAAATAATTTAAGTGTGTTGATGAGGGAGGGAGGAGGGATGCTCGAGGTGCTGGAGTTGGGTACCTAACAAAAACTGCGCAGACATCTCGCTCCCATCATTTCCTTTGCAAAAGGAGAGTTTTTAACCCGGAACAGCCCGGTTTGGAGATGTTTCGATTGTGTTTGGACACTCGGAGCTGGACAAACCCCGCGCCCTCCACCGAGGCCAGCCTGACCCAGGCAAGAACAGCAGGGAGGGCGCTCTGTCCTTGTAGGGAATGAATCATCCGCCATGGAGAGACCTCTCTTCCCAGAGGAGAAAGACCGCTCTGCTCTCCGCTCCAGCCCGGCAGCTGCACATCCCGGGAGGAGCGGGGAGCGCCCGGGGGTCTCAGCCGGGAGCTGCTGCCCACCCTGTGCCACCGCCCGCCCTGTCCCTGTCCCGCTGTCACTAGATGGCAGTGGAGCATCTCGGTGAGGCTCGGGGGAATCCGCAGCCCCGGGAGACCCCCGAGCTCTGCCATCCCCTCTCCCGCCCCGCCGCCCAGAGCCCGCAGCGATGCTCGCAGCCATCCCAGCCCAGGGCTGCTCCGGAGGGATCCCAAACTCCATCCCAGCACACCCCAGCTGCCAGGCATCGCCGTTGCCCTGGATACAGCCCGTTTTCTGGCTGAGACTTTATTTGGGTGGAAAAACTGAGGATTTTGGCTGCTGAGGCAGGATTCCTCTTGCAGCAGGCTCGGTTCTGGACTCACGTGCCCTGCCCACGTCTGGGCTCTGTCGGGCAGAAGCGTGAGAGCGATGCAGATCCCAAATTCCCCTCTCCATCCCGGTGCTGCAAATATCCCTCCAGACCCCGTGCAGACCCGGGCTGTCCCCTCGGAATGGGGACAGGGCCGAGTGCAGGGACCCCATGCTCACCAAGCTGTAAAGAGGAGAGGCAAGACAAACCCTGGAGCTCCTCTGGGATAAAAAGCAGCTCTTTAACCCAGGCAACACCCCATAAGAACGACCACCCTAGGGCAGTTTAACTGCCCCAGTGGACTGGCAGCAGAGCAGTGGATTCCAGCACTCCCAAACAAGGAATTCCCCAAGAAAATCAGTTTAGTTCAATCCCTGCAGTGGTTGGCACAGGGATGAACCAATCTAGAAACCAGCTCCATTAAATTAGTGTAATTTGTGGGTGTGGATCAGCTCTGGATTTACAGACCTCCAAGCAGGGCACTGTGTCCAGCTGAGTGGATTTTTGGAGATGTCTGGTTTTCCTGCCTCAGCACTTTCCCTCTGCCCTCCAGGACCAGCAGTTCTGGATCTGAATCGATTCCTGCTTGGCAAAGAGACAGCCGAACCTGGAGTTGGTTTCACCCTGACATGGTCAGGATGTGCAGCTCCAGGCTGAAACACCTGGTCTGACTGCACAAGGATACCTGTAAAGGGAGAAATCCACCCCAAATCCAAGACTGGCTGGGAGGATAAAGTCCCCAGGGCCGGCAGAGCAGAGGGATGTCACAGCACAGGCGGGGGACACCCAGGCTGAGGAAACAGGGCAATAAATAAGCTGGAATGACTCAGGTGCTTGCTGGGCAGAGAGCATTGCTGCAGGGTGGGTGTGATATGAGACATCTCCATTCCAGTAAACCCAATATCCCACCAGTCCCTTCACCAGGCAAACCCACAGCACCCAAATCCTGCCCAATATGTGCCCCCAGACCAGCCTGGGAGAGAGATTTTAGGGTTTGCTTCCTCCTTTTGGACACGGCCAGGACAGACCCCAAATGAAGGGAGAAGAGAGAAGGGAGCTTCCCTGACTCACACCTTCCCAGGGAGCAGGTGGGATCCAGGAGTCCCTGGGGTTCAGCAACCACAGCAAAGCCTGAAAAAAAGAGATGACATTAATTCACGATGAGCACCCAGTTATTTTTGGGGTGCTTCAATGGGTGCAGGTGTGCCTGGAGGCTTCTAACCCACAGAATGCAGCAGTGCCAGCACAGATCAGGGGGACAAAACCCACGACAATCCCGGGGAGAGGCACTAAGACCACATCCATCCTCCAAAAGGATTTTTTTGCAGTGGGAAGGAGGGAAAGCAGCAAGATCTGCTCATTCTCAGCCGGATTTCCACAATCCCCCAGGACCTGTGTTCCCTGACACCAGGGCATCGGATTTCCATGGCTGAGGATCAGCCTCTTATCAGCAGGGTTTGCAGGAAATTGGGGCTGATGGGAGGCCCTGGGAGCCAGGATGGGGTGGGGAGGTTGGTGCCTTTGGATCAGCAGCTGCCAGGACAGGGACAGAGCCCAGGTCCCTTTGAGGTCACCAGCCCTGTAGAACATATCAGGGTGCACTCCAGGGGGGAATTTTGGGGGTTATCCTAGGGATTGTTTGTTTGTTTGGGGAGGGCACAGCACTCACCTCCTGCCTTCTGGCTTCACCACACAGGTCCTGGGGTGGGTACAGGGAATAGGGCAGTGGGGAGAATGTGATCCTGTGCTGGGCTCTGGAGCCATGGCAGGGAGCCATCCTCATCCTCATCATCCTCATCCTCATCCTCACCTACAGGCTGCTTTGACAGGACAGAGGAGGAAAGATGTTTTAAGAGCCTCCAAGAAAAGAACCCCCAAAGTCACAACCCCCTCTCCTGTTATCCCTCAGCCTCTGCTCTGTTCTTCTCAACCTTTGTTTCTGTTCTAAACTAGGACCTAAACAGCAGGAACAGCTTTTTCCAGGAGCCAGGAACTGGCAGCAGCTCAGGGTGGGGCTGAGCCTCTCTGTAAGAGTATCTCCAACCTATTTCAACCAAAGAGAGCTGCTCCACACCGGATCTGTCTGCTCCAGATTTATTAAAACAACAAACAGGGGCTCTGCCTCCAGGTGCCCTCCTGCATTTCTCTGGGGCCAACAGAAGCCTTGGAAAAAAGCATCACCCCAAAGGTAGCTGTTTGGTGATGAGAAACCCCTTTTGGGATGGGGGATCGCCATGGGATGGGGGCAGGTAGCACATGGAGTCCCATCAAGGTGGGGTTATCCCAGCAGGAAACACAGGGAATGGGATGATGGATCTCACAGCAGTGCACAGCTCCTGCACCTGATTCCAGATGAATTTTTCTTCCCATAGCAAATGCTCTTGCTCCCACCAGGGAGGGCATATCCCCATTTTGGGATTGGATGCAGCCCTCACTCCTTCCTAGGAACAGCCCAGCCAGCCGTGAGCTGTTGTGCCCTTGCCCAGAAGTGGTTGTGTTCATGTGGGGGGGATGAATCCAGGGAGCTGGCTGGGCTGGGAGCTGGGCCTGCAGGAATTCATGGATGATCTCAGCCTGGAATGCCATACAGCCTCCATAGGGTCAGTGAATCCCGTGGTCTGACCTCCTCCAATTAAAGGAGTTAATGAAATTGCTGTGAGCTGGAGGGACACAGAGCCATCTTTGCACCTTCCTCCTCAGGAAAGCATTCCCAGGGGGATGCTCCAAAATCCCCTCCTGAGCATCCACTCTCAGTCCCCTACCTGCTGCTCAGACAGGCAGAGCCAGAGGGATGGAGAGCCAAAAAAAAGATACTACAGCAACCTCCCCACTCCTGCTGCCGATTAACCTTCCTCGTGCAACTCTATCCCCTTCCCAGTCCCCGCAGGGTGGGATAACCCTTCCCAGGATAACCTGCCCAGCTCCGGGCACAGGGAAGGAGATCTGCTGGGATAACAGCCGTGACTCCCCGTGCGGCGGCGGAAGGAGGGTCAATGCCGGGGAAGCCTCGCTGAGCTCATGCCCGGGGTGAGGTTATTGGATTTAGTCTAGCTGGAGGGAAGGGGCGGCAGGAGCCACACCTGGGACCCATTAAACCCATCCCAGCGGCCCTGGGAGCAGGGGGGCTCCGTTTCCTCTTTCCCAAGCAATGTCCTCCCAAAAAAAGGGGCAGGAGGAAAACCCCAGGAGCAGGGGAGGATGGAGAGCCAGGCAGAGGTGTGAAGGAGGCTTGTTGGTGTGAATCAGACTCTGATTCCATCAGCTGGAGAGTGGATGGGTTGGGATCTGCGTCACACAAATCAGCAGGGTCAGACCCAAGCACAGAGCTCCCTCAAGGATGAAATTCAGTCTCTGTGCTCTGAGAGCCTCTGCCCCAATGAAAACAGCTCATCCAGAGCCCCCCCACCCCACAGGATCCCCCAAGACCCCAAACCCAGAGACCTGTGACCCTCCCAAGTGCCCAGCACCAGGAGTTCCATCCCCAGCTCCCTCCACCATGTGAGTCCCTGTTTCAGCTCTTCCCTCCAGATTTTGGGCTCTGCCCAGCCGGGCTGGGGTGGGGAACTCCCACTGTAGATGCTCAGAAGGAGCAGCATCAAAAAAGAAAATCACAAATCAACACTTTTCTCCCAGAATGGCCCATTCTGCCCATTTCCCATGAGGAAGGTGGTGCCCAAACCACAGCGTAATTTTTTCCTAGACCCACCTCTCTAAAACACTCATTTTCCCCCAAATTACCTGGAGTTGATGACTTTCTAACAGGCTTAGTGTCCTGGGATCTGGGCTCTCGGAGTGATCCCTCCAGGTGCATCCTCTCCAGGCTGGCTGCTGAGTCCTCACCCCCAGATCTAGGAGGTTTTCCACCCTGGCTCCACGCAGGAAGGGCTGCTCCTGCCTCTTTCTTCTTCCCCAATAACTCTGGGCACCGAGGTTTAATGGGAAAATGCTGTGGGCTGTTTGGGCAGCGGGAGGAAGGCATCTCCTGCTCCAATTTGGCAGAGGTCGGCTCCACTTATTGCTCCGAGCTTTCCCCCCTCCTGCTGCTGAGGCTTTGAACCAACTCAGATCCCATTAATGGGGTTAAGCAACAGCAGGGGAAACACTGAGTTAGTAACAGAGGCAATATAGGGAACCTGCCGGTGTTTAGGGCCTGATCCTGTGGGATTCAGGTTTCCATCACCTGCGACAGCCCCGTGGAGTTGTTCTTGATAAACACCCAGTGCAGGGGAAAGCACTGGAAAAGCTCAAGTCATGGAAACCAAGCGGGATGTGTTTGGGAAAAGCATCAGGGCACATTCTCCTCCTCACACAGCCCACGTCCACACCAAGGGAGGGGAATGTGCTCCCAAAAGCCTTAATCCACTTACCAGGGGCCAAATATCCACTGGGACATGGGAATGCTGCCCAATCCCCTCGGAGCAGAGCTCAAATCCCTTTGCTGAGCCACCACATCTCCCACTGCTGTGTTTCTACCAATTAACTCGCTCAAAGCAATTAAGGAGCTCCAACACCTCCAGCCATCACCTTCCTGTCACAAGGTGACCCAGAGGGTGTGAGCAGGGAGCAGGGAATGTCATGGAGCTGGATGGGATGGGAAGGAATGCAAGGATGGAGGTTTGTTTCCATAGGCAAATGGAAAATGAAATGACAGAATGGTTTGGGTTGGAAGGGACATTAAAGATCATCTGGTGCCTTGGACAGGGACACCGAGGGGTCTGTCTGTCTGTCCCCAGGCCTGGCCTCAGCATCATCGGGGCCTCTCGCTCTCAGAGGTGGTGTCCAGTGTCCCAAAAACCTTTGCACCCCATGGGTGTCCAGGGGTGAGCACAGCAGCCCAGAGGGAAGGACAGACGGCAGAGAAAAGGGAAGGAAACACAAGGCCAACTCTCCAGACAACTGCTCAGCCCACAGCACTTCTCACACGTCACACTGCTGGCCTCGCTGGTTTAACCTCAGCAGGGTTAAACCCACCCTGTGCTCCACCATTCTGGGTGCCTTAGAGTTTTTTGGGGGCAAAATTCCTTAAAAGTTCAACTGCACGGGGGTTTTGTTTCCTATCAAGGAGCCTTTGAGATGCGGAGCAGCCCAGGCTCCTCGCAGGGGGATTTGCGGTTGAAAGGTCAAAGCTGTTTCTGGTTCCCCTTATCAGCCTTGGCTGAGCACGAAGGAAACGAAGGAAACCTCTGGGTCGGGTCAGGGAGGTCACAGCGGGGACAGAGCAGGGGGCACCGGGGAGCCGGAGACGAGACGCCGATGGCAGGAGGTGTGGAGAAACCCAGGAGGCAGGAATTGTGACCCTCTGCCTCCAGCCAGGCCGTGGAGGGGAAGGCATCCCCACAGACCCATCTGCAGTGGGGATGGTGGGATGAGGTGGTTTGGGGACACCATGGCACTAAGTGGATTTGGCCACTGCAATCCTGGAGTTGTCCCCAGGGCCACTCAGCTTGCTGGACCTGTTCAGTGTCCCTCCCAGCACTGCTGGGTCTGGTCTGGCTCATCCCTTGACATGGATGAGGATCCGTGCTGGATTTGGGGCTGCTCCGGGGCTCTGCAGGAACACGGAGGTGGCTGGGCAGGATTATCCCCTGAGAAAGCCAGAAGGGCTGTTTGCTCTGCAGGACTGAGGCCTCCTGAGCTTGACCAGTCCCAAGGGACAAATTCTCCACCCAATGCGTGTCCCATGGGACCACCTTGGCTTTCAACCCAAATAACTCTGACTAGAAGCATCCTCCAAGCCAGCAAAGCTGAAATGCTTCTGGGCTCAGCTCTTGCCCAACCCTGTCTTGGTCACAGCCTTCATCCCCCTCTTGCCATCCATCCATCATCCATCATCCATCCATCCATCATCCATCATCCATCCATCCATCCAGTGCTCTCCATTGTTGGACACTTCAATCTCCCCTTTCCCTGCTCCATCCCACTCCTCCCTGCTCCTCACACACCTTGGCAGAGCCAACCCATCCCTACTGGGCTCTGGAAGGAACCAGTCAGGAAGAATCAGAATCCCTGGCAGCCCATCTGGTTTTTGCCCATCTGGTTTTTGCACAGCTCCCGAGGTGCTCTCGGTGCTGTCACCTCTCATTCATCCTGACAGGTACAGACATCACCACCAGCCTGATCCCTTGAAGTCCTGACATGGACAATCCTGTTATGGAAAAACAAGAGCTCCTGCTGATGTGCCTGTGGGGAAAGCAAAACCTCTGCAGAGCTGGGAGGAGTGGGAAGCACATGGTGAGGGGGGAAACACTCCCTGGGATGCCTGAAGAGGTTCCTTGGGGTCAACCTCCCCAACCTGGTTTCCTCCGGGTGTAAAGCCAGCCCAGCATTCCCAATCCATGGAGAAACCAGCCAAGGGAGAGCTGGTGGTGTATTTGCAACCCCTAACACCCACATGCCTCTTGCCATGGCCACGTGCCTCAGTTTCCCCTTGCAAAGAGGAGCATTTTGTCCCTTCCGTGACGGGACCACGAGGATCAGGACACATCCAGCACCCCCAGCAACCAGCCTGAAACACTGGAGAATCCATGTGAGCACTGTTCCACTTCAGTCTGGGAGCAAGAGCAGTGGGAAAGCACAGCTCTGCCCTGCAGAGCCCTGGGACTGCTCCTTCCCCCGCCACCAGCCACCAAAAAAATCCCGATTGCTTTCAGGTGTCGGCCGGTTAATAAAATCAATCTTCCCTCTAGGAAAAAGGAGGTGTGCAGGGGGGGAGGTTTTTTTTTTCCAAAGGCTAAACACAAACCAGAAGGCAGCAGACTCCAGCACATTGGCTCCACTGTCCTTTCGGGACACGCTTGGAGACACTCGGCTTTATTTTTTTTCCTCTTGTTTCACCCGAAGACAAAATCTTCCTTAATTTTTTAGGGGCTGCTAGGAATTTATCCCAGAAATCCCAAGGCGATGCCATCCCACCGGCTTGGCCCCGGAGAGTTCCTCACATCGCCGTTTGCCACAGACTTTCCGGAGAAAACTTTTTCTTTCCCCTGCAATAAATTTTCCACTTACATTTTAAGGGAAGAAAATGTTTTCCGGTGCTTTTGCTGCCTCTCTGTCGGGAATGATTACTCCCAGATTTATTGGGATTTGCAAAGGAGGCAGCGATACCTGGGATCTTCGAAACTCGCCGGGATAATGATGCAGGCAGAGCTTGTCAGCCTCAGATCTGATTTATGGAGCAAGATTTCATCCGTCCCGGTGCGTATAATTTACTGGGATCTAGAAGTGGCTCATTAGGGGATGGGATGAATAAATCCATCAATCCCCCGGGGAGGGGAAAGGCTTTGTCCAGCTCTGCTTGCAAATCTCAGGGGGAATTGGGGTTTCCCTTGGTGCGGCTGGATTGGGATCGGGGCCCTCGCTGGAGAGATTCGGCATTCCCAGCACAGCTCGGGGGAAAACGAACCCTCAGGGTGGGGAAATCATCCCAGAATATCCCCAGGCACAGTGAGGGTCCTGCTCCCCTATTTGTGGGAATCAGGGGGTGCGGAGCCCCCCAACTCCACGGATCCCAAACAAGCAGGAGAAGCTGGAGCCAGACGCATTTGCTCCTGCAAAGATGATTTCTGGAATGCCTCGGACTGATTCCCGATCCCTCCAGGGACCAGAGAGTTCTTTCAGTCCTTTCCCACTGCACAGCCAGGAGCTAAACTTTCCCCAGCCCTCCCAAATCATCACCCCCCCCTTTGGTTTTTTCCCCCATTTCCACCATTTTCCAGCCATTTTCCAGAGAAAACCCAAACTCTGCCCAGGGTAATCCCATGAAAACCCAGAATAACGGAGTCCAAAACAAGAGGCTCAGCCCAGCCCTGCACCAATGATGGGGATAAATTAATTTATTCCCCTCAGGGAAAAAATTCCCCCCACTCCCTGAGAATTAATTCCCCCGAGCCAGGCTGTTGTACATCCTATGGGAAGTGTAAATCCGCAGTAACACCCAAATTCCTCTGATTTACACCCATTTCTCCTGCTGCCGTGTTAATCCTGCTCCTGGTTCTGTAGATCTTAAATCCAAAGTGATCCCACTCATTTAATGCCAATATTTGAGACTTAAAACTCCTAACAGGGTAAAATTAAAAACTCAAATCGATTCGAATCCTAACACTTCACAGCAAAGCAAACATGGCAATAAATTCCCCTAAATCATAGATGGAATAAATTCCCTTTAATCCCTAGATGTTTTCCTGATTTTCCAAGCACTATCGGGTTTTTAGGAGTCAAAAGAACCCGTTTTGCTCCCAGTTACACAGTTTTTACTGGAATTAACAGCATGAACACACAGCAACCCAGCATCTCTCCCCAGTCCCACCCGCTGCCGGCTCGCTGCCACTTTCAGCCTTCATTTCCACCTTTTTTCCCCATTTTTAAAAATATGATATAAATTTTTAGAGCAGCTGGAAGGAAAACAAGCCCGAACTTGCCATCCTGAAACACTTCCCAAAGCAGCCTGAAAATCCCCCGCACGGCTGAAGCACAAATCTTTCCTTTTTCAAGCAAAAATCCAGCGCGGCATCGGGAGAAGGGAGCCGCGGAGTTCCCTCTGCCGCCCGGTGTAAAATTGAGTTTATGAGCCCAAATTTCCCTGTGCTGGAACTCTCTGACTGCAAGGAGGGAGCAGAATCCTCTTTTAAAGCAACCCAGGGGATTTAAACTCTTTTTTTCCCTGCAGCTCCTCAAAAGGCCACGACATTAATTTCTAAAAAACTCAGAATTTCATCCAGCAGCGGCCAAAAAAACAAAGGTAGTTTTGATAGCGGTTTGAACCGAGCCGAAATAATGTTAATTTTTTATCGTATTTTCTTTTCTTTCCTCCTAATCTTTCCCCTTGAAATGCAAAGGAAAAGTGCTTGAAATCCAAAGGAAAACTCCTTGAAATGCAGCAGAAAACAAAAGCGGCGAGCTCGGCGTTCCCGCCGGGATGAATTCCCTGCCGTTTGTTTTCACGGGATTCGATTCCTCGATCGTTAATTGACGGTTTGACACCAAACGCTGCTCCGCAGTCAGCATCGGGTGAAAACGGGAACGTCGAGGTTTCAAAAATGTAAAAAAAACAACCAAGGGAAAATTGCTAGAAATTGAATTTTGAAGAAATTCGCAATTTTCCGGGGGAAATTCCCTCCTTGCCAGTGCTGAGGGTGTCCATCTGTTATCCCTCCTTGCTGCAGCCACATGCTTTGTACGAATCAACTCCACAATCAGAATGTATTTATACAAATTGAGGGATTTATGCAGTTATTTGCATGTGATTTCCACATGCTCATCCTCATCTTCCTGTCATCCAGAGACAAAATTCCAGGATTTTACTGTCCGTGATAATGTGAGCTAACATGGAATTACATTGTTTGTGGGCAAAATTATAATTATATTTGCATGGAATTAAATTCTTGGGGAATATATATAATAACTATACATATGTATATTTCTATAAATATTAATAAATGTTTAAATATTATTTTATATAAATATGCACGTATTAATATGGAATTATAGAATCATGGAATGGTTTAAAGCTCATCTCATTCCACCCCATGCCATGGCAGGGAAATCTTCCACTATCCCAACTACTCCAAACCCTGTCCAGCCTGGCCTTGAATGTTTCCACTGAATATATATATATGTAAAAAATATAGAATATAAAAATATTACATAATTAATATTATATAATTCATGAAACATCAACTATAGTTTTTATATACTATATAGGGTATGTATAATGCTATGCAATCTCCACAGATTATATAAAATATAAAATATATATCACTATAGCTAATATTAATATATTGTATTAATGTATTATATGCTATAATATTAACATCTAATTTATATCTAAATTGCATCTCTAAATTTATTCACACGCCTGTAAAACACGTGTGTGACCCAGGGGCATTGTGATTCCACGTGGGTGGATATTTGTGTTTGTACTTTGGCTTTTGTGAGATTCTGGATCAGGATCGTTCCCTACATCGTCAGCCCCATAAAATAACAAATCCATTCCCAGCTCCATGATCCCAATCGGTTTCCATTCCCTAACCCAAAACAGGGTTGTGACCAGCGAGGAATTTTATTTCTCTCCATATAAAATATATATAAAAATTACTTTATTATTTCCCCGGGGGAATTAAGTCATTTTTCCTGCCATCAGTCTGCACATTCCTGAACGAAATCAAATGGAATCTCTGCAGAGAGTTGGGCGTTAGGAACCAGAGGGTTTGGGGGATATGTGGGAGGTGGAGAGGGATGTGCAGATGGACAAAGACTGGGGGTGAAACCACAGGTTTAGGGAAAATCAAATTAAGAGCAGAGATTCCCTAGGGAGCCCAGGGCTGGGATGGCTCTCCTGTGACAGGGATGTGCCTGGACACCCCAGAGCATCCCACTGCACCCACGAGGGGTGAATTCCCCCGGGATGCATCTCCCTGGGGAGCAGGGGAAGGTCCTGGAGGAGCCCAGGTTTGGAACAACAGCAGAACAGCAGCAGCGTGGCCAGGCTGAATCCTTCCTAAATCCTGACTGAATCTGCTTGAATCCTGACTGGATCCTGACTGGATCCTTCCTAAATCCTGACTGAATCCTGACTGAATCCTGACTGGATCCTTCCTAAATCCTGCCTGGATCCTGCCTGGATCCCACATCTTCCTCAGGCAAGGGCAGGACCCCATGGGCATCCCCGAAATGCTCATCCCTTAAAGGACAGAGGGAATGGCCTTTGTTTCACTGTCCCAACTCCTTTTGCCCACACATGGTGCTTCCCCAGGCTGAGGAGAGACAGGAATTTTTTGTCTGGGATTGAGAGGAGCAGCGGAGCTGGAGAACATCCTCCAGCCCCTGCCCCAAGCTTGGTCAGCAATCACCCAACAGAGCTGGGAATGCTGCAGGAGAAGGGGACCTCAGTGCCTGATCACCCTTAGGACAGCTGTCCCCAAACTGTCCCTTCCGCCATGACCCTGAAGCTCACGAGCCACAGCCAGGCTGAGCTGAGCTGCCTCCCTGCTCTCCAGAGGAATCCATAGCTTTTCCTCCGCAGGCTCCCAGGAACGGGCTTTCCTCCCAAACTGTCACAAATTACAAAACCCAACTGCCCTTGAGGAAAATCTGGACCTGGATGTCGGCTGCTGATCCTCACCACCGCCCGACCCTCGGGCTGGGAGGGAAAATGTGTCCTTGGGGAAGGAGAAAGGCATTCCCAGTGCGCCAGGCGCTGCTGCAGCCCAGCCAGCATTCCCGAGGCTCTGGGTAACGCTGAGAACTCTTGGCTGTGAAGGGATGTTCCTACAAACCACAGAGCTCTGCAAACCCTCCCGGCCCCCTGCAGAGCTCTTCTGCGACATCCCACCATCCCAGGGGAGGAGAGGCAGCTCGCTGGGATGGCTGGAGACACTCGGGAAAGCAAATGGGATGCAAAGAGGAAGGGGAAAAAAATCCTCCCAGCAAGAAAGAGACAAACTGAAAACAGCCTTTTCCCGCAGAGGATCCCATCAGAGTCCTCCTGCCACGCTTGGTGCTCTCTGGTGAGGCTCATTTGGTGGAACATCCAACTCAAACTGGGCCACAAAAGGTCATTTCAAGCCAGGAGCTGACCCAGCAGCTCTTCCCCTTACGGATGCAGTCGGACACGGTGACGTTGAGAAAAGTTTCTCCTGGAAGCTTTTCAACTGAGAAGTTGGTGGAATCATTCTTTGCACAAAAAATAAGCTGATCCATGGAAAATGAACCCCAGTGAGCGTCAGGAGCACCACAGGGACTTCCCTGCTCCAGTCAGTCCCACACTGGCACCCACCCATGGAGCCCTAGGAACGGGGAGCCACTTTTCAGCCTTTTCCCTGATCCCAGCACATCCATTCCCAAATCCAGGATGATGAAACACCCTGGTCTGGCTCTACATGCAGGAAAAACAGGACAGAGGGTTGTTAGCAAGTTCAGAGAGAGATCCCGGGGGTCCTGGTCCTCACCCCTGCCCCCTGGAAGGACCAAATTCCTTGGCAGCTCCAGGAACCAACACAAACCCCCAAAACCTCACAAACCTCCTGCTGCCTTCAGCTCCAAACACCCCAAATCCCACTTGCCCAAGACCTCTCCACTTGCCCAGGAGGCTCCAAGCGATCTCTCCAGCCTGGAAAACCAGCACATCCTAAACCAGCCTGTCCATCCCAGCACATGAGGATAGACTCATCCCTCTGCTATTAAATTCCTTTAAATTCCAGCAGTAAAACCGGAGAGCAACCTTAAAACTAATCAACCTTTCCAGGAGTTATGCTATGTTTAATAATATTTAATGAGCTGTTGTGGGCCAGAGGCCTCCCAGTCCCTATTTAGCTGTAATTTACAGCTCTCAGTGAGCTGTGGACAGTCGAACAGGGAAAATCCTGGCAGCTCCAGCTGCTGCAAAGGGAAAGAATCAGGGAATGCTGGGGATTCCAGGGAGCATCGTGGGCATTAAAAGGGTGGGTGAGGAGGGGGCACAGCACTCTCAGACCCCTCTGAGCAGAGCCAGCTCCTCACAGCACTCTGAAAGAATCATTTTGAGCCCAGGATCACAAGCCAGCATTTCCTTGCAAACGCAGTTTCCCTGCGCAGGGAGAAAATCCAGCCGTGATTTACACCACAAACCCATCACTCCTGCAGTAACAGCGATTTTTCCAATGAGCAAACAACGCATCAATCCTCAACCCTGCCAAGACTCGGAGGTGACATATTTATATCACAAACCCTTTGAAACGAGATTGTCTTGTGATTGCAGATTTTCACTGTGCCTGGATAACAAAGTCGTGCCCCGGCAGCACCAATAAAAGCGATAATGTTATTTATAGTCGGTGTTATCCCCTTGTTCCGCTATTTAACATCACACAGCTGGGATCTGCCAGCTCCTTCTGCACCTCTTTTTGCTGCTCAGATGCAGTTCATCTCCTGCCCTACAACCCCCACACCTGCAGGTTATTTGTTTTGTAGACCTGTAGCAAGGAGTGATCCCCAAGGATGAACTCAAAGCGTTGTGCATGGGGAAAAACAGCAAATGGAGGGGTAAAACTTCACCCCTCAGCCCAGATTTCCGCTTAGCTCTCCAGGGCCCTTATTTATTTAATTATTTATTATTTAATTCCTTCTCCAAGCCGTTGAATTCCAAATCTTTCCCCTCATTTTGCACACAAACACCCCCAAAACTGTATCCTCCCCCAGCCAAGCCGAATCTCCAGCCCTGGGGAGCAAAATGCAGGGAAAAAGGGGAATAAAGAAGTCCAGACAAGCTCTGATCCACTCTGTTCCACACCAGTGCCTGATGCCAAAGCCAAACTCAGGATGCTGGGATGAGGGGATCCACATCCTGGGGTGTGGAAGCATCAAGAGGGACACAAGGGGAGCAGGATAGGATCTCCTTGGTGCTGGGAGCAAACATCACCCACAGCAGCACCTGCTCCAGGGACACTGTGGGATCCTGGGTCACAATCATCCCTGAACCAACTTGTCCCAGGCCTCAGCCCTGCCTTTGGGGAGGGAAAGGCTACAAATGAGTTCTGTGGAGCTTGTGAAGGGGAAAGTAAACCAAGCGAGTGTCAGGAAAATGGAAGTTTCTCCCCTGCCTGGTATTTGTTGCTGTTGTCGGCAGCCAGGGATGAAGTTTGAAATCAAAGAAGGGCCCTGGGCATTTCCTGTAGCTGGGAGACCCTGGGAGCGCTGGGAGGGGGGAGCGTGGCTGCCTCGAGGATGAAGGGATGTGACCCACTCGGGAAAGTGTCCCCGGCGGGGGGAGGGTTTGGGATTAGAGGGTTAACGAAGTGGCTGGCAGGGCGCACGTGACAGGCTGTGGAGTGGGGGTGTGCGGGGTGGGGGGGCTGCGGGCGATCCCTCCCTCCCCATCGCCCCCCGTCCCCCTCCTCCTGTCCCCCGCACAAAATCCGCTCCCGCGGACCATCCCCGTCCCCTCCAACCTGCGCCATGGAGACACCGGGCTGCCCGGCCTTTCCCCCGCCTCGCCGGGCCGGGGGTCCCCCGGGGCTCCCCCGGCCTCCCACCGCCTTCGCCCTCGGCCCACCGGGGCCCCACCGGCGGCCGCCGCCGCTCAGCCCCCGCCCCGGCCGCTGTCCGCCGGCCCGGGCAGAGCCCCGCTACCTGGGGGTCGCCAGCCCGGGCCCCCCGCCGTGGCCGTCCATGGGAAGCCCCTGTACCCGGCCGGGGCTGCAGGTACCGGGGAGCGGCGGGTGGATGGGGTGCCGGGGCTGCAGACCCGCTCCCGGAGCCTTCTGCTTCTCTTCCCCCTCTCTGCCCCCGGGATCTGCCGGGAGCCCCAGCACTGACCCCCTCAAGAGAGTCATTTCTCCGACACGCTCCCCCGGGCTTCTCCGAGGCGGCCGATGTCGCGATATGACCCCGTCGGGGACCAGCGGGGCATCCCCCGACGGGAGCCGGAGCCGGCAAGGGCTGACGCTGCCGAGCGTCGGCGCCGGGACTGTGTCGCGACACAGACAGGGCTCTCCGGGACGGCTCTGTTCTCTAGAAACGAGGGGGGAAGAGGGAGAAAAGGCGGCCGGAGAGACCCAGTCCCTCTGCCGCGACGGCGGGGACCGGCCCGGGGTGGGGAACGGCAGCTCCCCGTTCTTGGGGATGGAGAGCGGCCGCGTGCCCCGGAGGACGCTGGAAAGTCGCGTCCGATTGCTGTCCCCGGAGCCCACCGGGCAGGAGCGGCGGCAGCCGGCGCGGTGCGGCCGCACGGACGGGCCCGGGGCTGCGGGAGCTGCGGGAGGCCGGGCTGCGGGGCTGGCAGCTCACCCGGCTCCCCGCGCCCGGCTCCGGAGCTCCAGCGCTCCCGGTTCCCTGGCACTCCCCGGTGCCTCGCTCCGGGGCAGTGACGCTCTCGCTCCCCGGTACCGAGCTCCGGGCTCCAGCGCTCCAGGCTCGCCGGGTCTCGCCGGTACCCATCTCCGCAGCTCCAGAGCACCCGGCTGCCCTCGGGCGGGATGTCCCGGGGCTCCGCAACCTCTCCAGGCTCGGACAGGACCAGGCTCATCCCCCCACAGCCGCCGTTCCTTCGCACTTCCCCAGCCGGGCCCGTCGGGGCTGCTCGGCAATTCCCACTTTCGCTCTAATATTATTTCCCCACTTTCGCTTTAATCTAAGAAGCAAAAGGCAGCGCCACGGGGGCGATGGGAACCAGGTGGGACCCAGCAAAGCCGCCTGGGGAACAGGTAGAAAAGGCCCCGGGAACTGCCGGGGAATTGTCCGGGAATACGGGAGGGTCACTGTCACGGAGCTTACCTTCTCCCGCTCCGGCGGGGGGATGCTGCCGTTCCACGGGTGTTTCCCCAGTTCCTGGGAGTCCTTTCCATGCCCCCATCCCTCCACTAATGATCCTTTTGAGTTCCTTCCCCTCCCCATTATTCCAGGAATTGTACAGCTGTTCCCCAGCTGCCGCCTTCCCCAGCGCTGCTGAATCTTTCAGGGGGTGTCAGTTTAGGAAGGAGTGGGAGAAAAATATCTGTATCTTCCCTTTGTCCCCCTGTGCCACTGTGTTTATTTAGCTACGTGCCTGTATCCTGCTCCTTCCTGCCTTTTCCTTCTTTCTGACTATTTATTTATTTGTCTCCAATGCCAAAACCCGCGGGTCACTCGGAAATGCGCCGTGTTGCCTTTGAAAAAAATGGGAAAAAATCCAGACTCCATGCTTTGTGCAGCAGGACTTTATTTTGGTCTTTTTTCCCCCTTAGTTTTGGTTCTGTTTGGGTCTGCTCTTTGGTGGGACTTGGTTTTTGTCATTAAAACCCTCCGGCCTGGCGGCTGAGCTTTTTGGAGGCCAAAGCAGGGAGGAAATGCCAATTTGGCCTCATTCCTTTGCTGTTATCCATGACCAGACACATAGACAGGTCGGTACCGAGAGGGACGAGGAGCAGACACCCCCCAAACCTCCCCCAAATTACAATTTCTCATTAATTCAAAGCAGCTGGAGCTGGGCTTGGCTGCTCCATAGCCCCCAAATTGCCTTAATTAGAAAACAACCAAAAATCAAAACCGAAAGACAGGAAAAGGCCGTGGCAGGGGCTGGTTTGGGGGGTGCAGAGCCTCGGGTGGGTCGGCAGGGATGGGGACCCCATTACCCCATTGGGATGTGGGGATTAACGGGCTGGGAAGGAGGATCCATCCCAAAAGAGGCGTTTCCACTCTCTGGCTGCAGGCCTGATCTGCCCCTCCGAGGGAGCCAGTGGTGCCCACCTGCAGAAACCCCAAATCTCTGGAGCTGGTGACTGGGGTGGGATCAGGGCAAACGCAGCGGTTTTAGGTTGTCCCCTTCCCAGGTGACACCTCTGTGCCCCCTTTAGCAGATGGAGAACCCCAAGCCACCCCTCCCTATCTGCTAATTCCCTGCTCAGTTCTCCCTTCCCTGGCTCAGCCTATTGGGATCCCAACAGCACCCGGAATCATGAGGAGCTGCCAAGCTCTGTCCCCATGTGGGGACAAACAGCCCTCCTGGGGTACAGATGTGGCCTCCGAAGTGTGTGGCAGGGACTTCCCTCCTCGATCCCATTCCATCAGCCACCCCAGCAATGCAGCAGCACCGCGGAGAAGGGGGCAATCCCCAGATTTCTTGCTCTGGTCCCAGAGGGGGTGAGGAAGGGGAGCTCTTCTTCAGCAAAAATAGCAGGGAGTTATTTTTTACTCCTTTCCAAGTGTTTCCCCAGGAGCTGCAGCTCCAGGAAAGTGCTGGCTCGGGGGCACAGAGCTCCCCCTGAGCTGTGGGGAGTGTGGGGGGCTGGATATGGCCCTGAGCCGGGGTGGGTTTGGGGTCACTGGTGAGTGCTGTGGCTCTGCCCTGGGCACTGAGCTGGGCGAAGGCACCAGCCTGAGCGGGAAGGGAGTGGAAGGAGAGGGATGAGGAGAGTGGAGCAAGACTGTCTGCAAAAATTCCCTGTGCTCACCCCTCTGCCCGTCCCCAGCCAGCCAGCATGACAGTGGGACCCTGAGCACCCACTGGGACAGCCGGGCTTTCCCCACCCTCAAGGAGCTTTTCCTGCCCACAGCTCCTGCAGTGAGCACAGATTTTCCATGCTCAGGGATGGATTTTCCCTGCTCTGTGTCCTCACTGAGCCCTTTCTTCTGGGGCAGTACCTCGGGATGAGGGATGGGATGGGATGGGATGGGATGGGATGGGATGGGATGGGATGGGATGGGATGGGATGGGATGGGATGGGATGGGATGGGATGGGATGGGATGGGATGGGGCTGTGGCACGAAGCCTTCTGGGCTCCCCTAGCACTGTTAACACCCCCTGGTCCTGTGTCTCTCCCCCGCCAGGTGAGAAGGGCTGCAAAGGTGGGTTCCAGGCAGTTCCCACAGCCTGCAGGGCCCCCCCTGAAAGCCCCGGGGGACTTGGGGTGCCCACTGGAAGCACCCCTGGGCAGCCTCCGGGAACACAGGATTGCCGAGCTCCCCGAGCCCCTGGGCAAGAGCAAGAGTAAGAAGCGGAGGAACAGGACGACCTTCAGCACGTTCCAGCTGGAGGAGCTGGAGAAGGTTTTCCAAAAGACTCATTATCCCGATGTCTACGCCCGGGAGCAGCTGGCGCTGCGGACAGACCTGACGGAAGCCAGGGTGCAGGTACAGGCACAGAGCCCTGGGTCCGGAGGGATTGGCATGGACACCCCGGGGGCTGCCAGGAGGGGGGTTTTCTCCTCTCTGAGAGGTGATGCTGAGATAAAAGCTGGTTTTCCCATGAATGTGCAAAATCCCAGATGGATAATCTCAGGCCATGTGCCCACTGCACCCACTGCTGTGGTGTGGATGTTGGTTGCCTCTGCATTTTCCCCCTGGACAAGCACCCGAAGGGTGGAAAGTGCCAAAATTTGGGAGCTCAGTGCCAACCACCTCACCTCAGAGCCTCGTAATCGTGATCCCTCCGTGCATCCATCACTCCCAGCCACCCTCCCCAGCTCAGCTCCTCCAGCTGCTAGCCCAGGCCAGGAATCCCCGGGAGCTCAGCGTGGACGGGGCTGGGAGTGGCACACCCTGGGACATGGGCTCAATGAGATCCTCACTCCCTGGTTCCGTGAGTTGCTCCCAGTGGTGTCTCCATGTGGTTTGAGGCTCCCAGTGGGAAGAGCAGCTGAGAGGTGCAGCCGGCAGGGAGGAAATGAAGGTGGAGGGGTAAGGAAGAGAGCAGGGAGCAGCCGCTGGGAGCTGCCATCCCCAGGAGCAGGAATGGGGCCATGGCACAGGCAGGGAAGTGTCCCCAGAGGCTGCATCCACCCAGCGCCCACCAGAGCCTCCAAAGCCTCATTTGGGGTGGATTGAGGTGAAACCTCTGCAGCCACGAGAGCCCCAAGCCAAGGATCCAGGTAGTGCATCCTCCTCTCCGGGAGATGCTGCTGGAGCTGTCCCCGCCCCAGCGAGCACCTGTCCCCACCCCAGCACGGAGGGGACATGCAGATGGGACATCAGCACCCAAAAAGCCTCATTCTGCAGTAAAATCTGGGATAAACAAGTCCCAGAAGCACCAGGGAGGGACAAGAATCATGCATGGAGCAGGACGGATTTTCCATGCGGGATGAGAGATATTCCTGCTGTTGGTAGAGGAAAAGGCCGGTGAGCTCCAACGCTGAGCACAGCGCAGCTTCCTTTGCCCAGCCCCGGCTCTGGGAACGCTGTGGCACTCTGTCCAGGCCCTTTTCCCGCTGGGGAGGAGTGCGGAGCCGGGCAGGAGGCTGCAGTGGGCAGGGGAAGGATCCCCACACCTCAGCCCCCTCCTCCATCCCCCAGGTGTGGTTCCAGAACCGACGGGCCAAGTGGCGGAAACGGGAACGGTACGGGAAAATCCAGGAGGTGAGAGATGCCGCGGGAGCTGCTGCAGCCCTGTGTGCCCCACTCCCAGAGGGGTCCTGTCCCACTGCACCTGCGGGTGCCCCACATCACCCATTCCTGCCCCTTCTCCCCTATAGTTCCACCCACCCTTGGGCAAAGTGGAGTCCTGGATGGAAAAGAGGGAGAACCACATTTTGCCACATGCAGGAAGATGCTGCTTTATATCCCACTCCATTTCTCATTTCCCACGTTTTGGGGTGTTCCTCCCTCAAGACCCCCTTTAGCTCTCCCCCATCCATCAGTGCTTCCTGCCCCCCTTTTCCCCAAAACTGCTTTTTTTTTTTCCCAAAAAAATCCCTAACACTTGCCAATATCAAAAAGCATAAAAATAATTTTAAACTCAGCTTCACGCACATCCCTGAAGCCAAACTCTCCTGGGGGGAATACTGCAACCAGGATTCAACATCCCTCAAAGCCATTAAAATAGAGCAAAGGAATTGCTCCCTTTACACCCTGTGGGTGGGGGGGGATGAGTGGGATCTGAAGGGCAGGAGTGGGATCTAAGGGGGAACAGAGGGAAACTGAGTGGGCAGTGATGTCCCCACCCTCATTTGAGGCATTTTTTTGTCATTTCAGCTGCAGAACAGCCTGTGGCCGAGCCCTGGGAGTCCCCCGGGGCTGCTGCCCCCCGAGAGCATCCCATCCCCCTGCATGTCCCCATATCCCCCGACCCCCAGCAACAGCTTCGTGGGCATTCCCGGTTCCCCGAGCCCCCATCCCGGCATCAACAGCCTCTACTCCCTGCACGGCCTGCCCCCCCCGGCCCTGGCCCCCCACTCCTTCGAGCCGCCCCCCCAACACGACTACAAGGCGCCCACCCTGATGCCCCTGAGGATGAAGAGCAAAGAGGGTGCCGGGAGCCTCCTGAACTGGGCCACATGATCCCCCAGCGGGATGGACACGGAGCCTCCATCCCCCCGGAGTGTTCCCCACCCCCCGGCAGCAGAGAGTGGGGTCAGGGTGGTGGGGTCACCTTCACCCCTCTCTGCACACCCGAGCTTTCCCACATCCATCACGATGCTGTTGTCCCCTCACCCCGCTGAGGGGGTTCAGAGCGGGGCTGGGGGGAGGAAAAGAGGCACCCCAAACCCAGGCTGCCCCAGCGGGGCTGGCACAGGCAGCACGGGATCCCAAAACGGCTCCCCAAAATACGAGCCCTCCCAGCACCTTCAGTGAATGGGGTTTGATGGAGATTCCAGTGGTTTCCCCACCCCCTCCTGTGTCCCCCCTGCCCAACCCGGGGAGTACCAGCCATGGCTGAGGAGGGGATTGTGCTGGGGGGGTCGGTGGAGCACCAGGGCAGGGGGATTTCGGGGGCAGTTTTCCCCTCCCCAGCTGAAATTCAGCCGCTCACCCCCTGCCCAGTGCAACCGGCGATGGCAGAAATTGGAATTTCCTCTCCCAGTCCCATACTGGGAAAGCTGCTGGCGCTTGGGGGGTTACTGGGGTTACCAAGGAACCCCCAAAGCCTTCCCCAAAGCATCACAGCTTGTTCTGCTCCCTCGTGGAGGGGAAATAACACAGCACAGCTCCTGGAGGCTACAGAAGCCCCTGGGATGGGCAGTAGATCCATGGGGTGGGGGCGACAGGGATAAAGGATCCCAAATTAAAGGCTGTTTCCCTGGAGGGGTCAGGAAGGTGTTTTAATCCCAGCAGGTTGGACCCCTGCCAGGTGTTCCAGCTGGGGTGTTGGGGGCACAGCTGGTCAGTTTGGGGTGGGGGTTCTGCATTTGGGGGGGTGCATTGCTGGGGTACCTGCATGGCCAGTCTTGGGGGTAGGGGAACACCTCACTGTATCCAAGGGGTCCCCAGAGGGGCATCCTGAGTGCCCCCAAGTGCCAGCATGTCCTGACCCCTCCTCCACCCACCGTGCCCTCCCCCACCACAGGGAAACCCCGCAAAATGAAGCCAGGAATGGCGGCTCCCCTTGGCCCTGTTCACCCCAGAACCAGGAGATGCTAGAGCATCTCCAAGGACACTCTGGGGCCAAACCCCCTCCCTGCAGTGCCACCCTGTCCCAGCTCCCACATCCTGATGGGTGGGGACACCCCTGTGGGGCACCTGCAACCCTCGGGGAGGCACCAAACCTGCTGCTCCAGCCCAATTTGGGCCAAACCCCAAGGGTTTCAGGCAAGCCCTGGCACCCTGGGCACAGCCTGGCCACAGTGGGTGTCCCCAGGAGGCAGCCCAGGGGTGCCTACCCTCACCCCCGGACATCTCACACCCCCTCCCACCGGTGGGGATTTTGTTATTCATTTATAAACAATAAACCACATTTTTCATAAGTTAATTACGGCTCTGGCAGCCCTATAAAGCCAGGGGGGCTGGGGGTGGAGAGTCCCACCAGACTATTCAGGCCAGTTCCAGTGCTGGGAATGGGTTTGGGGTGCAGGATGGTGCTGGAGGCACCCAGGGGGTGCCAGTGGTGGGTGCAGCCCTGGCAGGAGGCTGGGGGGCACATCCAGACCCCAGCCCTGTGCTGACCACAGCGGGATGAGGTCAGGGTGCAGCACTGGGGCTCCACACAGATTCAGGGCTCCAGCTAGATGTCACCTGTGGCAGAGGGGAGGAGGGCAGGATGGGATCCCACACACTTGGATTTGCTCCTGGAGCTGCACAGGCTCAGCATCCCAGCAGGTGATGGGGTGGGAATTGGGGCTGTCCCAAGCTCCCTCTGCCCACAGCCATCTCTGCAAATCCCTCCCTCAAATCAGGGTGAATCCCCCAGGATTTCACTGCCCAGGGCTGCTGCTGCCCCTCTGCCAGGGAAACTGAGGCCAGGATCCTCTGCTGGGAGCAGGGAGCAGAGAAAATTGTGGTGGCAACACCACACTGGTGTCAGACATCCCAGGACAGAGCTGGGGGAGGGTTCAGTGAACAGCACAGACAAATGCCTATGAGAACTTGCTGCCCCCGAGGCCACCAGCCCCCCCAAACCAGTACACCTGGGTGCAAGGTAATGCTAAACCTTCTGGTGAGGGGCCATGTACCCCCCGGGATTTGAGGGGTGAGTGGGGACAAGGACACGAGATGAGGAACCCTCATCCCAGCTCAACTCCAGGCAGCAGGGACAGGGACACGGACAGAGCCCAGCCATGCTCGGAGCAGAGATATCACCAAATATATATAATATATGTACAGCTCCTGCACCCCTCGCAGGGTGAGGGGAGCCCACCCCGGCCCCTCGAGCCCCCCAGCCCCCCTGACCCTTGAGGGGCTGGGCAGGGCCAGCCTGTTGTCCCACCCAAGGGACACTCCCCACTCCCACACTGCCACCTGCTCCCCTTCTCGGCTGCGGGGGCACGAGGAGGGTGGGTGTGCCTCCCAAAGCATCACACGGGGTGGGCAGAGATCCCCCACCCAACAGGAAACCCCCAGGGCACCCTCAGCTCCGGGATGAGCCTGGAAGGAGGCAGAGGGGCAGGATGTGCTCTCCATCCTCTTCCCAAGCCCACCAGAGTGCTGCAGTCACCCACACACCCCCCCAAACCTCGCTCCCCTGCCCCATGGCAGCCGCTCAGCCTCGAGCTCTCCAAGCAGCCCATCCTGCCTCGCCGTGTCCATCACTGCAGCAGCTCCTCCCAGGAGATGGGCCGGGAGAACACCTCCCGCTCCAGCCACAGGTCGTAGTTGACCTGGAAATCCTCAGGCAGCTCCACCCGCTGGCCCAGCACGCTCTGCAGGCAGTTATCCACGGGCAGGAAGTCGGGGTTGCCATGGGCGCGGTCGTAGCGCCGCGAGTTGAAGCGCTCGATGCTGGCACGGAGGGCACACTCCTCCGCCTGGAAATCCCACGGACGGGCGTCCAGGTCTGGGAACAGGGATGAGAGTGCTCAGAGTGGAGCTGGGGAGCCTTCAGCAAGCCCAAATCCCTCGGTGTTTGGGTTTAACCCCAGCCAGACTGAGCCCCATTCAGCTGCTTGCTCATTTCCCCACCAGCCAGACCAGGGAAGAATGGGGAGGGTGAAAGCTGGAAAACTGGTAGGTTAGGATAAAGAAAACTTAATAAAGAAAGTAAAAGTCATGCACAAGGAAAGAAAAACAAGGAATTAATTCCCTGCTTCCCAAGGGCAGGCAGGTGTTCAGCATCTTCAGGAGAGCAGGGCCTCATCCTGGGGAATGATTACTTGGGAAGACAAACACCATCACTCCCAAAATTACCAAATTCCTCCTTCTTCCCCCCACTTTATATTCTGAGCATGATGTCCAAGGGTCTGGAATATCCTTTGGTTCTGTTTCCTCCCAACAACCCATACATCCCCAGCCCACTCC
This sequence comes from Entomyzon cyanotis, assembly GCA_024500445.1. NCBI lineage: Eukaryota > Metazoa > Chordata > Aves > Passeriformes > Meliphagidae > Entomyzon > Entomyzon cyanotis. The sequence continues at coordinate 1,788,157 of JAKEPQ010000908.1, read as the reverse complement.
CACTTGGGATAGGTCTTTACAGGTACTTCCAACAAAGTGCAGAGCCAGGAGCCACCAACAGCTCCACCACCACTTCCAGCATCACCACCACAGGGAAACAACCACAATGAAGCCAGGAACAGGGGCTCCCCTTGGCCCCACTGGCCCCAGCACCAAGAAATGCTGGTACACCCTCAAGAACGCTCTTGGGCCAAAAGAAAAAAGCCCAAAACTGCAATGCCACCCTCACATCCTGATGGCGGGAGGGGGACATCCCAGTGGGGCACCTGGATCCCCTCAGGGAGGTACCACACCTCCTGTTCCAGCCCAATTTAGATCAAAAAAGAAGGTTTTCAGCCAAGACTTGGCACCCCTGGCAGAGCCCTGATCCCTGCAATATCACCACACCAAATCCCTCCTGGAATTCATTTTCCCATAGGAGCCCTCCCAGTGCTGAGCTTTGCAGTGGGAGCTGAGAAGGTTTTGAGAACCCAGCAGTATTTTGGCTCTGCTCGACAGAGATGGCACAGCACCAGTGCTGTCTCCCAACATTCCCACCCCATCAAGTGGATGGAAGGGGGCAAGATCCTGGGAGGGGACACAGCCAGGCCTGACCCAAATTAGACAAAGGAATATTCCAGACTCTGTGATGCCAGCTCAGATAAAAAAGTGAAGGAGAGGAGGAGGAATGGATGGGCATTTGTTATTTAAAACATATGCCTTCCAAAGCAGCCACTCCATGTGCTGGAGCCCAGCTTCCCGAGAACCGGCTGAACATCACTTGCTAATGGCAACTAGAGAACAAACCTATTTATTTTCTGTTCTTGCTGTACTAAACTGCCTTATCTGAACCTACAAGTCATTTCCCATCTTATTTTCTCTCCCCTGTTCAGCTGGGAAAGGGAGAGATAGAGCAGCTTGGTGTGCACCTTGTCAAGCTCAACCAGCCAAGGGCAACCAAGGGCAACCAAGGGCAACCCACTGCTCCTGCCCAAGCCACAGGCAGCAAAAGGGCAGCAAAGCGGCAGCCAAGGGGCAGCCAAAGGGCAGCGAAGGGGCACAGAGCCTGGAGTTGGAACACCAGGGATGCCAGGAGGTACCGTTGCCATAGGCCCAGTCGTCGTTGAGGCGATGCCGCACTTTCTGGTAAATGGCAGACATGGTTTTCATGTTGCTCTTCCTCCACTGCCGGCCCAGGTACTTGGTCTGCACCTTGAGCAGCTTCAGCACGTAGAGCTGCATCATGGCCTGCTTCACCTTCAGGGCTCGCTTCAGGATGGGCGCTGACTTGAACACCACCAGCATCTGCCAGGAACAGCCCCAGGATCCCAGCTGGGATGGATTCCTGTGCCAACCCCCTCCTCCGCTCCCCCTGCTCGCCCCTCACTCCCCACCAAGCACTGGGTTGTCCCAAGGTATCCCCAGGCTCCCAGTGAGGTCCTACTCTGAGCTCCAGAACACTCCCAGCCCTCCCATTGCCAGCCCTCACCATGGTGCGGGAATGTTTCCACTTGGTCAGCTTGTTCAGGATGCGCAGGAGGTTAATGCAGGAGAAGAGGTTCCGCCAGCAGAACTGGTTGTTGTCTCCAGCTTCCTGTGGGGAAGGAGATGCAGAGTCAGGCAAGGGATTGGAGTGGGGATGGGGAGAGGCTGTGGTGGTCTGAGAAGCCATGTGCAAAGGGGACAGCACAGCATGTGGGCATGGAATCATCCAATCATGGAATTAGTAAGACTGGAAAAGCCCTCTGAGATCATCAAGTAAAAGGGTTCCCCCAGCATTATCAAGAGCACCAGTAATCCATGTCTCCAGGTGCCACATTCACATATTTTTTGAACACTTCCAGGGATGGTGACTCTATCTATCACTGCCCTGGCCAGCCTGTACCAGTGCCTGACTACCCTTTTCACGAAGAAATTTTCCCCAATATCCAACCTGAGCCTCCCCTGGCACAGCTTGAGGACATTTCCTCTTGCCCTGTTCCCTCAGAGCAGAGCCTGACACCCCCCAGCTCCCCTCTCCTGCCAGGGAGCTGTGGAGAGCCAGAAGATCCCCCCTGAGCCTCCTTTTCTCCAGGCTGAGCCCCCCAGCTCCCTCAGCTGCTCCTGGTGCTCCAGTCCCTTCCCCAGCTTGGTTTCCTTCCCTGGACAATCTCCACCCCAGCAGACACCTGCCATCCCCATCCCCCTCCCCAAAATCCCAGCGACACCAGGGGCTGAACACAGGAGTGCTGAGGGTGCCAGGGCTGGGTGCTGGAGCCCTGCTGGCTCCCTGCATCCCAAATTCCCCCGGGAAGCAGCCCAGGTGCCAGGAGTGTCACAGCAGGAGGACTCACCAGGCTCTCTGCTGTCAGCTCCGGCAGCTCATGCACCACACAGTATGGATAGTCCAGCACGGAGATGCTGCAGGAAGGACAGGGGAGGTTGTGCTGTTCCCCCAGATGCCCCCTGGCCTGGGGGCAATGCAGACCCCACTTCCCACCCCCTGGAGACGGGCTGTGCTGGGAATTTCCCAGGTCTGTCTGAGCCTGAGCCACTGCCAAGGAAACAGGGACCTCTCCCCACATCCCAGGAATGCTGGTGGGCAGCCTCCTCCCTTACCTGTTCTTGGCAGTGATGTAGGACATGATGTTCTGGTTGAAGAACTTGAGGATGAGTGGGATGCAGTTGGCAAAGACCAGATGCTGGGCCATGTACTCAAACTGGGGAGGAGGAAGGTGGGTGAATGGGGACCCATTTGGGGTCCTGCCACGCCCAAGGATGCCCAGGCACAGCTGGACCCTGGCTGGACCTCACCTGGTAGATGTGGTTGAGCTTGAAGTGCTTGAGCAGGAGGAGCAGCACGGCAGAGATGGCCTTGACAATGATCTCCTTGTGCCGATTGACATCCACCCCCAGCTTCATGCTCTGCAACACGGTGGTCCTGGGGAACACAGAGGGATTGTATCAGCAGGAATTCTGCCCTATGAGGATTGTGAGGCCCTGGGACAAGTTGTCCAGGGAAGCTGTGGCTGCCCCATCCCTGGAAATGTCCAAGGCCAACCTGATCTAGTGGAAGGTATCCCTGCCAATGGCAGGGGGTGAAACTGGGTGAGCTTTAAGGTCCCTTCCCACCCAAAACATTCCATGATTCCATAATCCTTGGGCTGGGGCAGGGCCTGCCCTCCCAGTTCCTGCAGTGCACAATCCAGGGCACAGCAGAGTCACATCCCCTAAGGAGCCCCAGCCACACCATGTCACCCCCTGGCTCCCTCCCATCCCTCCTTCCCTTCCCTTCCCACCCCCAGCCAGCCCCTCTGCTCCACAGCCACTCACGGCATCTCCTCTGGCAGCACATCTGCCAGGATGTTGATGGAGTCTGTCTTGGCTTTGGAGGTGGGGGCTGCAGCCAGGAGGATCTTCAGCAGAGCAATCTGGGGAGAAGGGAGAGATGGAGGGGGAATGGGAGCTGCAGAGGATTGGCCACAGGCCCTTTCCCCACTGCAGGAGGGAGGAACAGGGCATGGGCAGAGGGTGAAAAATCTGGGATGCACCACTGGAAATGGACTGATCCAGGGGATCCCAGTGCTCCCCAGCTCACCATGTACTGGGGCAGGCTGGGCAGCAGGCCCTGGTACAGGATCTCTGCAGGGACTTGCTCCACTTCCTCTTCCCCCTGGTGCCAGGAGAGACCAGAAACCTTCATCCCACCACGAGCTGCCACCAGCACCATGGTGCATGAACCCAAGGGCAGCACACCCCCAACTCCTGCCCCAGAGAAACCCCTCCCCAGCAAAACAAACCCCTCGGCCCTGCCAATAAACCCAGCAGGACCAAATGCCCTCAACTCCCAGCCCAGGATCTTCATCCCATCCCATCACACTCACTCCAGAGAGCGGGGAGCGCAGGTACTCCTCTTCCATGTGCACCTGCACCTCAGCGATGGATGTGTACTTGTGCTGCAGGGGGACAGGGGGACAGGGAGGGTCACCACAGCCCCCCAGTGCTGCCTTCAGCCCCAGCCTGCTCCCACCACCCTGTCACACCCCTCCCGGATCCCTGGCCCAGGGGTGACCCCTGTAGATGCGCAGGGTGGGAGCTGCTGGGCTCAGTTCTGGGAGAAGCCCAGCAGGAAAGGGATGAAGACATGAAGAAAAGGATGGAGCCCCCTAAGAAAGGGGCTTAGACAACCTTTGAGTCTAGGGATTGAGATGAAACCTTAAGGCTTCTCTCCCATCACAGGGTGGAGGAAGGGGGAAGTGGAAAATTCACCCTGAGCTGTGATAGGAGCAGGGAGATGGGCAAGGGGCACCCATGCAGCAGCAGGGTCAGGAGGAATTCCTTAATGGACTCACCAGCTTCAGGGTACGGATGCTCTCATGGATGGGCCTGGGCAAGCCCACCACGGTGTTGGTGTCACTGGAGGAGGGAAAGAGCCAGGCTGGGAGCAGGCAGGAGCAGGGCTGAGCACTCAGGGGTGGAGCAGAGGCCACCCAGAGATGAAGCCATGGACCAGCCAGCCCAGGCCTTCCCTGCTGCCATGTGGAGACAAGAGCAGCACCCAAACTAGCCTCTCCCACAGCCCCCCCATAATGGCAGCCCTGGGCTACCTCTGAACCCACCTGCCCAGCGTGTAGCCGATGAATTTGCTGCGGCTGGATTCCAGGAACATCTCAATGTCCTTCTCCCTGCAGCAAAGGAGAAGGGAAGAGTCACATCTTCCTGCCCGTCCAGAACACCACAGCCCCAGGCACAGGGAAAAGCCTCGTGGTCAGGTAAAGCATGCACAGCCAACCCCACAAGAAAACAGCCATCAAAGTGACCACCCCATCCCAAACACCTTCCCTACATCCCTGCTGAGATTCCTAATATTTAACAGCCTCCGTTTCCCTAGCCCTGCTCCAGCTCTCCCAACAGGGAGTCCCCCAGACTCACCGGACCTTGGGAGCCCAGGGCAGCCCTTTGGGGCAGGTGATGCGGTCACTGGGGGGGTGCTGGGTGGGAGGGGGCATCACTTCATCCCGTTCCAGGGGGAAGGTCTCTCCCTCCAGGCTGTTGTCATCATCATTTTCCTCTTCTTCCTCGCGGGAGTCATCAGCTTTGTACGGATCTCGCTCATTGAAGGCATCGAGGTTATCCTGCTTAATGAGGGCCTGGAGAAGGGAGAGCAGGAAGGGAATATCCCAAAACCAAGCCCAGATGCTGGCAGTGCCCTCCTCAGTGTCCCCATCCCCACCTTGTGCTCCCTCCTGCCGCGCTTCTGCTGCTGCTCGATGAGGTCGGAGGCGGAGGCGGGCGGGGAGGCTGCCCGCATGTTGCGGATCACCTGGATGCTGTCCTCGGGCAGTGGTGGCAGCCCCAGGATCTCCCTCTTCTCTGCCTTCATGCTCTGCAGCTCCTCAAACCCTCCCAGGGTGCACTGCAAGGGAGAGCACAGCATGCTGAGCATGGGGAGCTCCAGGGGCATCCATACCTGCCCTTCCCAAAGGCACTTTCCAGGATCACAGAATCATTCAGGTTGGAAAAGCCCTCTGAGATCATCGAGTCCAACTGTTCCCCCAGCACTGCCAAGGCCACCACTAATCCATGTCCCCAAGTGCCACACCTACATATCCTTTAAATTCCCTCAGAGATGGTGACTTCAACACCATGTTGGGCAGCCTGTGCCAATGCCTGACCACTCTTTTCCACGAAAAATTTTCCCAATATCCAACCTAAACCTAGCCTGGCACAGCTTGAGGCAGTTTTTTCTTGTCCTGTCCTTTGTTCCCTGGGACCAGAGCCTGACCTGCACCTGGCTATCCCCTCTTGTCAGGGAGTTGTGCAGAGGCACAAGGTCCCCCTGAGTCTCCTTTTCTCCAGGCTGAGCCCCCGGCTCCCTCAGCTGCTCCAGACCCTTCCCCAGCTCTGTTCCCCTCTCTGGACACACTCCAGCCCCTCAAAGTCTCTCTTGTCCTGAGGGGTCCAAATCCTTCCCCAGGGTTTTAAACAGGAGCTGGATGTCCTGCACTGTCCTTGTCATTGAGAGGCAGGAGGGCCAGGAGGACGTCCAGGCATCCACAACTGCAGTGTTCAGAGCTTTTCTTTCCCCAGCCAGGACCTTACTTTGGGTCTATCCTTCAACAGACACAACATCCAATGCTCCAGACACCAATACCCAATGCTCCCCTATGGGGCAAAACCTGGGACTGGGTTAAAAGACAAATGAACACCAGAACAAGAGGATGGAGCAATTACAGGCAACTCTGAGGGCAGAATTCCCTCCTCTGCCAAATATCAAACCACACATCCAACATCCCATGGCCTCTCCTTACCAGCACAGTCTTCCAGAGCAGAAGCAGCACCTTCTTCATGGGGAAGTGTGGAGCATGGCCGCTGCAGAACTTGGTCACCATCCCAAAGAGCATGACAGAGAAGGGCTCGTTGTTGTACAGGGGGGCTCCTGGAACCACACAGCACCATTAGCCAGGAATTCCTCATCCCCACCCTCACCCCAATCACCAGCATCACCACCCTCATCCCCACCAGCTCCAAGATCCTCATCTCACCCCAGACAGCTCCCTGTCCCTTTCCAAGGCCTCACAAACTCCCTAATTTCTTATCTCTGTGTTGAAATGACAGCCCCAATACTCCATTTTTTTCCCAGGCTGAGAGCACCCAACAGTAGAAAAGGCTGAATGGCTTCTTCTGCTCCCTTTCCTTTGCTCCCCAAGTCGAGGAGAAACCAACCCAGTGCTGCCAGTCCCTGTGATCCAAGACCTAGAACCAAACCCCATGTCCCTCTCTCCAGCCCTGGCAGCTCTATCCTGGCTCCTGATCCTCACCCAGCTCTGCTCGGAAGGTTTGCCTCATGCTCTTCCACTCGGGTTTGTCTCCCTCGGCCTCCTGGCGCACAGTCTCCACGATCAGGTACATGATGTTCAGCAGCACTCTGCGAAAACCAGGCCAGCTGAATCCCAGAGACTGGGATAAGTTATGGAAGCACTGCCAGCACCCAGGGCTAGGGGAGAGGCCTGGTGAGGCCTGAAGCAACCCAGACCACATCCACAATCCTTGTACCTGCTCCACACCAGCACACAGGCACTGGGGGAAAAAGTCTCTGCAAGTCCAAACAGGAAAAAAATCCAATTTCCCAAATTTTACTGCTTTCATATCCCCAGTCTGTCCTACTCCTGCTGTGCAGGCTGAGCACGACAGACATCTGCGGATGCTCTCAGAGCTGCAACAGCTCTGGGACACCTTCCAGTGGCAGTCTCAGCCTCCCAAAGCTCCCAGAAAAGCCTGGTCCCCCTCTTTGTCCCCCCATTCCCACTCCATACCTGAGGTCGGTGCTGTCAGCCAGGGAAATGGCCGGTTTCCTCACAGCACTGGAACAGGCCGCGCTATTGCTGCGGAGGGAGCGATGCCTGATGATTTTTGCCTTTTCTTTTTAAATACCCTTTTATACATTTTTTATACCTTTTACATATCCTCTGTATCCTCTATACCCTTAACCTACATGCATGTAATTTTTGTAGTCTGATATTCTAGCTTAGTTTTGGGGTTCTACAAGGCAGAAAGACCAAACATTCACAGTAAGAAGCCAGAAAGCCCTATACTATCAAAAAACTCGAGGTCTCAACCTTCTCTCTAAAACATATTTTGTAAACTGGGCTCTAGCCTCATTGGGGAGGGACTCTTAAAATAGAGGGAACATTACTTCATTTATTAAGTTTCTTATTGGGAAATTCTAGACAAATATGCTACTTTGCAAAGTCCATAAAAATTGTATATCCATTATACAGTGTGTACATCTTGGTGTGTTCACCTTTGCAGAGCTGTGCTTCTAAGATCCTATTAAAATACGGAGGTAAAACCCTTTTACCCTTTTAACCATGTCTGCTTCATAATTCTAAGATGACCCAAAAGGCGACAGGAGAACAGCTCAGAGGGAATTTGGGGGAATCCAAACTCTGTCACGGGCATTCCATATGCCAGTGTCAAACCCTGGGACACACACTGCTGCCATGAATTCCCTGCTCCCAACACAGCCACAGCAGGAGAAGCAGACCTGCCTGTTTGCTGCCAGGCACTTTGACTCATCGGGAACTTCGGAAGAAATCAGATATAACCCTATATTACAAATCCACCCAAGATAACCAGAGTCACTCTGGTGGATGCAGGAATCAGATTAGGGATAGACGGACAGATAAGCTTTTGTGCCACAAACCAGAAAAACTCCTCCCAAGGAGCTCCAGAGCCATTCCTGAATTGTTTCCCCACAGTACTCACTCAATCTCCATGTTCAGCAGCTCCACCAACGCGTTGAAGGTTCCCACTTCCAGCAGGAGGAAGATGTTGTACCTCATCCAAGCCTGGACCTCAGCCTCGGAGCTGCACTCCCCGAAGGTGCCTGCAAGGAGACCCTGCTGATCCCACTGCCACGGGATCCACAACCCCACAGTGCCTCACAGGGAATGGAAAACACATCCTTCAAACCGAGGGAAAAACTGGGATGCACAGGATGGAACTGCTCTCTTTGGGTAATACATCCCAGGTCTGACAGAACCATGGCAAACATGGGCAAATCAGAAAAATTTCAGGCCAAACTGCTCTAAACTATCTGGTCCCATGAGATTCAGCCTCGTTCCAGACATCCCAGGTGGAATGAAATCCATAAAATATTCAAAATATTCTATATTAAAATAACTAGTAATTATCATGTCATATTAATAGTATATATTCATTATATATTGATATATTATGTAATATATAATGTATATATATTATTGTGTATAATGTTTAATATATAATAATATATACTATATTTAATGCATGTAATACAGGAAACATATAGCATTTAATACAGAATGTATATAATGTATAAAATAAATATAACATATAACATGTAATACATGTAATATATAATATACAGTGTATTATATATATTTTATATATGTATTGTAGATTATATTATACTATGTATTATATGTAATATATATAATATATACATAATACATAAAATGCATCTAATACATACACTATATGTAATACATAGTACAATATAATCTACAATACATATATAATACAATATATATTATACAATATAATCTACAATATAAAGCTATATATGCAATATAAAGTATAATATATATGCTATATATTTTATTGTAAATCATATATATAATGTATTAAATATATACAAGACACACAAACACATACATAAAAACCTTATGCACATAAAGGAGTTCCATGTTAAATATTTAAATATACATCCTATATTATATATAGTATAACATATAAAATATAAAACATACAAGTGTACTGTATCTCTAACTGTATAATTATATTGTACTACATATAACACCTACTTCTATTATATATATTTATAGTACATAATATCTATGTGTAATACATACTACATATAATATCTATTTCTATTCTATATATTTGAACTATGTAATATATATAATATAATATAATGGATACTATATAATATATATAATATATACTTTACATTATTATACTGTATACTATAGTATAATAACTATATTCCAATAGAAGCCATTTGATGGACTCAGCAGTGGGGCAAACAAGGGCCAGAGGCCAGTGTCACCTTGGGCCACATAGAGGATGGCTCGGGCCACACGGAGCCTCTTCTCCCGCGCGGTGACCTCCAGCCCGTCCAGCAGGCGCATGGCGTGGGTGCGGTGCTGCGTCCACTCCAGCTCCGACCACTTCTTGTCCCGCACTGCAAACCAAAGCACCTGCCGTTTGGGCACAGCCTCACGTACTCGGAGGGATTCAACGTAACAAATGCAGGGACAGGGTGCTGCTGGGAGGAAGGACTCCCAGGGACGTCTCCTGCCATCCAGCAGGTGATTAGATCAGTTATGGAATCATGGAATATCCTGAGCTGGGTTGGACCCACAAGAATCATCAAGGCCAACTCCTGGCCCTGCACAGAACACCCTAAAATCTCACCAGGACCCTGTGAGCATCGTCCAAACGTTCCTGGAGCTCTGGCAGCCTCGGGGCTGTGCCCATTCCCTGTTCAGTGCCCATCACCCTCTGAAGGAAGAACCTTTCCCTGATATCCAACCTAACCCTGCCCTGACACAGCTCCAGCCCTTCCCTTGGGTCCTGTCACTGTCACAGAGAGCAGAGATCAGAGCTGTCCCTCGGGAGAAGCTGCACACCCTGGTGAGCTCTGGCATCAGGCTTCTCTCTTCTGGGAAGAGAAATGTCCATCCCTCCCCTGGGGAAGAGGAATCCAGAAAAAGGCTCTTACTGTGGATCCTGAAGTCCTCCTCAAAGCATTTTCGGTTGAGCAGGAACTCTGGCCCCTCCGTGTAGCTGTAGAGTTCTGCCAAAAGAGGAGAAGCTCCAAAAACCTGCACCAAGCTGCAACTCAGCCCCAGGAACTGCGGTTTTAGCCAAATTATCAAAACACAAAAAAACCCCACACAGTGTAAGGCCAAAAATATTAATTACACATATCCTGTCCCTTTAAACATCAATAAGGCATTTAAATATAATAATAGAGCAATATTGGAACTGACAGAGCTCCTTTAATTCTACCAGGAGAGGAAATCACAGTTGATTCATTGATCCATCAAGGAAGAATTCCTTACCCGACAGCTCTGCTGCCCATTTATCCGTGTCTGCATATTCAAACTCCAGGTCTGGCGACTCCGAATAGCCCTGAAAACACGGGGAAAAAATCAGTTCCATTACAGCATATTTCAGGAAAACCGAAATCCCTGAAAACACTAACAATTCACCTCATCCTCCTGCAAATCCAGGGCTGGTTTTCCTGGTTTAGAGACCGAAAACATTCCTGCAGCACAAACGTTACCGAGGCAACTCCAACCCACCTCCTGCGTCTCCATCGGCTGGTGCCGCATGGAGCCACTGCAGCACCCCCAGAACACCCCCAAAGCACAACAAACACGGCAGGAGACAGGGAGAGGGCTCTGAGAGATCAGGGAGCTCCCAGAGCTCACCCATTTCGCACAAAATTGGGAACATTTGGGCTATACCCCTCTGCCATCCCAGCAAACGGGATCAGTGAGGATGAAACAACTCCAAACAGCTTTGGAGAGGCTGGAAAAATATCCAGGAGAAGCTTTAGAGCACAAAACATCAGCTCCCTTTACAGTAGTCACAAACACAGTGTTTCAGGGCACCCAGCCATGAGGGGCACAGATGCACAGCAAGACCCTCACAAATTTCGGGATCCTGAGCACAGGGCAAATCCACACCAGAGCTCTCCTGAATTATGAGGCTCCCTCTCCTGAGCACGGGGAGGACCCAGAACAGAATCCTCACAAACTTGGGGGAACCCACCCGAGTGAGGGGAAGACATAAGGAAGTCTCCCAAATTGTGAGGGTACTCATTCCTGAGAAAGGGGCAGACCTATACCAGAACCATCCCAAAGTGAGGGCACCCACTCCTGAACAAGGGGCAGACACACAGCAGAACTGCCTTGAATTATGGGATTCCCACTCCTGAGTGGCAGATCCACAACACCACACACTCCTGGAACACCCACCCCTGAGCGAGGAGCAGAGCCACAGCAGAACCATCCCAAGTTTTGGGGCACACACCCCTGAGGAAGGGACAAACCTAGGAACAAATCCACACGAGTTTGGGGCACCCAGCCCTGAACGAGGTGCAAATCCATAGCAGAACTCTCCCAAATCTGGGGGCTCCCACTTCTGATGGAGGGGCAGATCCACCTCAGAACCATCCCGAATTTCAGGAGTCTGAGGAAGGGGCAGCTCCATGCCCCCTGCTCTACTGGGGGCACCCAGCATCTCAGGCTCTCCCAGATTCCCCCTCACATCCCTGCCCTGGCATTCCAGGGATCTTTCTGAGGAACCCCTGGGAGCGAACGGTTCTGGGGCCAGCCCAGGAATTAACCACTTTGGATATCTCAGCTCCACACAACCTTCCTGACCCCAAGGCTCACGGTGACCCCAGGGTATCCTCGGGGGACTCGGTCACCTCTTGCTGGACCATCCCTGGTCCGAGCACCCGACCCCGGGCTGGTACCGACCGGTAACACTGGGAACACCCCCGGATGGGCTGTGAGACCCCCGGGCCGCGTGTGTCACCCCGCTTGGGACCGGCGGACCGAGCCACCCTCGCGCCCCAGCCGGGTCACGCCGACCCGGACCTGGGGAAGGGATGGACGAACGGGAAACCGGCACCGAGCGAGACCAGGCAGGCTCAGGGCAGCCCCGGGTCCGAGCAGGCCGGGCAGGGAGAGGCCTCTCGGCTCCACAGCCCGGGGCCACTGCGCCAGAGCACCTGTACCGCGGGAGCTGCCGCTCCAGGAGCGGCCGTGCGAGCAGCACGGGAGCACCGGGGCCAGGGGACCGGCTGGTCCGGAGCTGCTCCGGGGGAAGGCGGTGCCCAAGCGGGGCTGGAAGGGCCGGACACCCCCCGGCACCGGCACTGCGGGTACTGGCACCCCTGACACCGGCACCCACCGGGACCCACGGGCACCGGCACCGCCGGGCACCGGCCGGACACCAGCACCGCCCCTGGGCACCGGCATCACCGGCAGGCCCCGGACGAGGCCCGGCGCGGCCCGCCCCGCCCGGGAAGGCCGCCCCGCTCCCGGCGGCGGCGGGCGCTGACCTCGGAGTCCTTGCGCGGCGGCCGGGCCAAGTCGCGGCCCCTCCCGGGCGCGGCCGCCCCGCCGCGGCCCTTGTTGTTCCCCGGGACCGGGACAGGACCCGGCCCGGGGCCGCCGCTCGGCTCCATGTCGGCCGCTCCGCCGCGCCGAGCTCTCGCGAGGACTCACCCCCTCCTCTCGCGGGAGCGGCAGGGAGAGCCGGGGCAGAGCCGCCGCCATGTTGGGAGTGGCACCTCGGGGAGCTCCGGTTTCTCCGGTGGGTGCGACGCAGCTCCGCCCGCCGCTCCTGCCGCTCCGCCGCGGCGGCCGCGTCACGGCCCAGAGCTGCCCGCCCCCGGCGGCCACGGACGGCGCGACACAAGGCCGGGCGGTGTGCCCCGCCCCCGCGCATCCATCTTGGGTGTGGCGCGGCCCTGGGCACCGCCATGCTGGGAGTGGCACTTCCGCCCCCACTCGCCCCGGGGTGTGGCCCGGCCGCTGGGCGCCGCCATGTTGGGAGTGGCAGGAACAGGCAGATCCCAAATTGAAGGCATTTGGAACAAAGGAATCCTCAGTGAAGGGACGGGTGGGGCTCAGACCCCAGGGGGCGTGGGGGGGCCTGGTGGGGCTCAGAGGAGAGTTAGACCCCGACAGAGGAACCTGGTAGGGTTTAAACCACAAGTTAGGTGCCCCGTTGGGTTTAAAAGAGGGTTAGAGCCCAAATTCCAGATTTCTGGCACGACTCAGAGCATTCTGGTGGACTCAATCCCTGCCTCGAGGTGGCCAAATGGAGATTGCAGCCCTGTCCTTGAGCTCGGACACAATTCAAGGACCCCCAAGGAACCAAAAAACCACAACCAAAAGCGCTTCATTTTTCCTAATAGTTTAATTAGACTTTAATGATTTATTGCTCATCTGCAAGGATTAATATTGCATTCATTAAAAATCATTCATATACAAAATAAACCTCTCCCTCCCGGCCCGACGCTGCCGCCGCCATCACCCGCAGGCTCCCCAGCATGGCTTATCCAGACACGGAGCCCTTGCGCCGAGATTCCACCCGGGATGGGTGGGAACGGGGGGATCGGGACCCCCGAGCCGGGGGGGGGCTCACAGGGAAGGGGGATGCTCCCAGTCCTTCCCACAAACGCCCAGCCCAGCTCGCTAAGCCATCCCCAGTGAGGTTGGGGGGATGGTGGAAGGGACCCAGGTGATCCTCAGGATCTGGGGGGGAGGGAGGCAGGTGATCCCCAAAATCTACAGAGCGACCGTCCAGGAGGAGACCAGGCAGGGTGGGGAAGAGGAACAGGCAGAGGACAAGGAGGAGGGGATGATCTCAGCCACTCTCCCGTCTCCTGGCACCCCAAGGAGTTTTGCACCCCCAGACCAGCAAATTCCCCGGGAAGGACCTGTCCAGGTGTATCTCTGCAAACTGGGGAAGGAGCAGCTCCGTGATCCGGGAGGTGCCAGCAGCTCCTTCCCTCCCTTCAGTGGGGGAAGGAACAGATTTGGGGAGGATGAAAAAAGCCAAGAGGAACCTCAGTGGGTTGGAAGGAGCTTCCCAGGACAAGCTGGGAAAGAAAAATGTCAGCAGGGAGGGGAAGGAGGAGGTGATGGGAGCAGCCAGGACACACCGAGAGAGGGTGAGGAAAACAGCGACAGGGAGCAGAGGGGCCAGGCTAGGGTATGGGGAAGGCTCATCTCTGCATCCAGCTCAAAAAGAAAATAGTGAAACACCCCCAAAACCCACCCCAGACACCCTCAACATCACCGGTCGCTTCCCGGTGGGAGATGGGAAGGCGGCCACGCCCCCAGTGCTTCCTCTTTAAAACATCTTAAAACCTCCCCGCCCTCTAAAACATCTCTGGAAGGATCGAAAAGGAGAAGAGGAAGAAAAAAACCAAATAAACGGAAAAAGAATGTTTAAAACTCAATTAAGGTGCAGTTTGGCTAAAAAAAAAAAAAAAAAAAAACCAAAAAAAAAAACTAGGAGAGATGAGGACAATGCTGGGAAAGCGACCCCCATCCGGATTCAGATTAGCACCCTGAAACACTGAACTCCCCTGGACCCAGGTGGCCAGCAAACTCAGGCCAGTGGCCACCAACCCTGGGCCACCTCAGCGCAGGGACCTGGGCTGGGCTTGGGCAGTCACCCCCTTTGCCAGGTGTCCTGCAGGCCCCACTCTGCTCCCAGGAAGCGCCCGGAGCAGGGATCTAGCAGCTAAAACTGGGCTCTTTAAGGCAATTTAGAAGTTGCAGATAATCCACACAAAGAAATAGAAGATAAGGTAGAAGAGCATCTCCGGATCCGCAGGGAGCCCGGCTGAGACCGACGTGGGCTGGAAAGGTGGGAAAAAATACAAAATAAAAGCCAAAAGAAACCATTGCTGAAGGAATGAAGTGCCCTTGGTACAGCAGGAAAGGAAAGCCCCTCCTGGAGCCAGGGCTGGGAATCAGCAGCTTCAGACACATGAAAGCAAGAAGCAAATCCCAGGTTGTCTGGCAAGATCAGACAAGGATGTGATCATGGAAAAAGGGGGAGAAAAGGAAACCTGACCTTAAAATCACAGATAAAATGTAAAAACAGGTTCTGGTGGTAGTTAAGAAAAAAAAATGGTAAACCAAAATAAAAATGATTTTTAAAAATAATCTCTCGAATGTTGCCTTGTGTGGTCTGGTCCTTCATGGAAATGGTCCCGTCAGTATCTAGGAGAGAAGGAAGGGACAGTGAGGGACATGGGAGCTGCTGTGCCAGAGCAAAGGGATTCCCCAGGCACGGGATTCCAGACTGGTTTGGGTTGGAAGGGACCCTGAATCCCATCTCATTCCATAGGCAGGGATACCTTCCACCAAACCAGGTTGCTCCAAGCCCCATCCAACCTGGCCCTGAACAATTCTAGGGACGGGGCAGCCCCAGAACCCTGTGCCAAGGCCTCCCCACCCTCACAGGGAAGGATTTCTTCCCACTATCCCATCTATCCCTGCCCCACCAGCAGTGGGAAGCCATTCCCCCTTGACCTGTCACTCCATCCCTTGTCCCAAGTCCCTCTCCAGCTCTCCTGGCGCCCCTTTAGGCACTGGAAGGAGCTCTGAGCTCTCCTGGGAGCTTTCTCTTCTCTAGGCTGAGACTTCCCAGCTCTCCCAGAGGGTCTGAAGCCCTCAAAACATCTGTTGTCCCCTTTGGACTCTCTCCAGCAGCTCCACACCCTCCTGCTGTTGGAGACCCCAGAGCTGGAGGCAGAACTCCAAACGTGTGGATGGGGAGTTGGGAGCTGCTGGCCCAGCAGCTCTCACCTGTAGTAGTTGGGTTTGAAAGGCCCATTTTTGTTGAGTCCCAGGTATTTGGCCTGGTCGTCCGTCAGCTCCGTCAGGTGGGCGTCAAACGACGGCAGATGCAAACTGGCCACGTACTCGTCTGGGAATGGGGAGAGGGAACAGGGGATCAGGGGGTCCACAATCCCCACCACACACTGGGAAGGTGATGATTGGAAGGTCTGGCTGGGTCTGAACCCCAGATTCACCATCACCCAAAGCCTCGGGCAGAGCTGAGCCCAAGCCTAGGCTGGATGTGCCCCTAAAGGCATAAGGAGGGCATGGAAAATCCCAAAGAAGGGAGGCTGCGGGATATGGGATGCCTCCCATGCTGGAGAGCACTATGGAAAATAAATCAAATAACCTCCACATATTTTAAGGTCATTGCCTTGGTGGCTTCCCTGAACTCACTGTCCCTCTGAAAGTGTTTCCCAGCCCAGGTTTGAGTTCTCTTGACACTGCTGGCACATAGATTCCCTAGGGAAAAGTCATTTCCTTCACTCACCCATCTTCTTCGGCAGCAGGTAAACGTCCTGCTTGTACCGACCCTCGGGAGCATTGTAGAGCTCAATCAGAGCCAGAGCCTGTGGAGAGCACAGGGATAACCCAGGAACAGTCAGGAATGGCCACCAACCTGGGCAGCACAGAGCTCACAAAAGCAGAGAAGGATTTGGGAGCTGGAGGGACAGAGCAAGCATTTCCAACATGCCTTGAGGGAAAGGCTCCCACCATGGCTACATCCCTCTCTGGGTCTCCATAACCCCACTGGAGAGCAGGGATGAGATGCCACCCAGCTTGTTCACAGCACCTGGGCTCAACACTCCAGGGAAAAACATGAGAATGGTTTAGGGTTAGCAGCTCTGCTCCTCTTAGACCTTAGCTGCTGTGGCACATGGAAAAGGAGGGATTGCTCCTCAGAAAACGGCAGCATCCAAAAAACAGGGTCATTCCACCAGCAGAAATGAAACTGCATCCCCCAAGTGCTGGTTCCCACTGCTGGGAGCCAAGCCCAAAACAAAGGCCTGTTCCCTGTCCCCTGTTTGGATTGACAGGAGTGAGGATAAGGGAATTCCCCACTGTCAGCCTGGCTGTCCTTCCCCAGGAGCACCAGTGCCACCAGATCCTCTGTATTCCCAGTGCCACAGATCCTCTGTGTTCCCAGTGCTATCAATCCGCTCTGTGTTCCTAGCCCAAACAAAGCCTTGCTCTGAGGTAAGTTCAAACTTGTGTTAGGTGGATTCAAAACCATGCTGGGGGAGCTTAAATCTCTGCTAAAGGGGCTTAAACCTGTGCTGGGGAAGGTTAAACCCATGCCAGGGGAGCTCAAACCTGTGTTCCAGCCCAGCAGGATCTGTGCCATGAAACCACTCATTTAGAAGTTCTCCCAAAACATGCTGTACCCAAAACACTGAGTCCATGCCAGCAATAACTCCAGCCCAGAGAAAATGGTATTTCTGGCAGTGGTGCCAACCCAAGGACCAATCCCAGCATGTTCCCAGCTCCTTCCAAACCATCCCCACCCTGAGACTCGTGCAGGCCCCACCCAGAGCATCCTCCACCTGCATACAGACCTGTGTGGTGGCCGTGATGGAGAGAACGAAGGTGGGAACTGTGGAGCAGCTCAGGTTGAGCAGACGGCCCTGGGAGAAAGCAGGAGGAGTCAGCATAGAGCAGGTCGTGCTCCCAAATCCAAACCAAATCGAGTTTCCAGATGGGATTCACCCCCACCCCCTCCCTGGGGCACAGGGAACCAGAGTGTGGTGAGCAGAGCATTCCAACTCTGCTCCAGTTTCCACCTTAACCCTTTACTTTGAGGCAGGAGAATGTTGTGGTCCCTAGAAAAGCCAGCCCCTCATCCTGCCAGCACAGCTCCCGTGGGCAGAGGAGCCACCCAACACCTGGGACACCCTGCACAGATGGGGTTTGGCTGAGTGGGACAAATCCCAGCTTGGAAGAACAGAGCCAGATGGCACCTCTGTGGCTGCATGTGGGACATGACACAGCCCCCCCTCAAGAAAGGGAAATAAAAAATGAATAAAATAAATCAAGAAACCCTTCCTTGAGCCTTGAAGCTCCTCCCATCACTTTTCCACCTGGCTAAATCCGTGATTTCCTGGCAGAGGCCCAAAGCATCACGGCCTAGCTCTCAACACACCTCGGCCAGCAGCACCACCCGCTTCCCGTCCGGCCAGATGACATGGTCCACTTGGGAGCGGACACGCTCCCAGGTCAGCTCTGGTGTCCGCAGGCTGGTCTGGAAGAGGAGGAGGAAGAGGCTGGAGTCACGGCAGGGGCCGGCGGGTGGGCACGGCCGGAGGCGCCGGCACTCACCACGTCGATCTCGGTGTTGGAGTGACCCATGTTGCACACGATGCAGCTGTTCTTCATCCGGTCCAGGTGCTCCCTGGTCACCACGTTCTTGTTCCCTGCAGGCACAGAGGGCACAGCTGATCCCAGAGCACTGGGAACATAAACCACCTGGTTTCTCCTTCCCTGATCTCAAGGCAGAGAAGCTCAGCTTGGGGCAACATCAGATGAACTTCCACTGGGACGTGAGCCCTTCTGGCTGTGACAGCAGAGAATGTGCGGGCCAAGTGCTGCCATGAAATACTCTGAGCTGGAAGGGATCCACAAGGGTCACCAAGTCCAACTCCTAGCCCTGCATAGGACATTCCAACAATCCCACCCTGTGCCTGAGAGCATTTTCCAAATCCTCCTTGAGCAGAATTGGGACTGTGACCATCCCTGGGGAGCCTGTTTCAGTGCCCAAATCTTTGATCCTTGCTCCATGAATTAACCAGGCTCCAGGAGATCCCAAAATAGCCAGGGAACATGTGGCCAAGATGTCCCTCTGCTCTGGGCCAGGACTGTGGTCAAATAGCAAATTGGGGAAAAGCTCCTGGCAGAGCCCAGCTACTGTGGAAAATTAGGAGCACAGCAGTGAAGCATCCTCCATTCCCAGCTCCCTTGAGACCCCACTTGGGAATGATGCTCCTCAACCTGTTCCAACCTTGTCTATCCCTACCTGTGCAGGTGATGACGACATCCACCTGACGGATTACTTCACTCAGCTTCACCACCCGAAATCCATCCATGCTGGCAAAATAAGGGGAAGAGGGACCACGATGAGAAAAAGGGTTCTGCTCCTTCTGGGCCTGTTCCTTCTCCACCCCAGGACATGAGGGACCTCAGCAGCTCCCAACTGCTCTGGCAGCAGCCCAGGCTCTCCTCTACCCCTCCAGGGACACCGGTGGCACAAGGGAGGGCTGTGCAACAGATGGGGTGTCCAACCCGCCCTTAGAGATGTCGGAGAAGCCAGGAATGTGTGCAACAGAGGCTTGAGCAGCCTCCCCAAACCAGTCAGTGAACACCTTCTGCTTGGTACCCCATCCCTGAAAGCTGCCCCAGCTCTTCCCCATCACACCCCAACAAGGTGCATGCTCTCCAAAATGAACCGCAGATTCCCCTGGCTCCACTCCAGCCTCTGGCAGGGTTTGGAAGAGGCCAGAGAGCAGGCAGACAGATGCTCCCATGCAGATGGGAACCTTACCAGGCTTGGAGAGCACAAATGGGGTCGATCTCCGTGACGTACACGATGGCTCCCAGGGCTTTCAGGGCAGCACAGCATCCCTTCCCGACCTGCCGAGGCAAAAGGATCACAGTGAGGTGGGATATGGACATGCTACTGCCACAGTCCCTTCCCTAAACAGCCCAAGCCCATCCCAGGCTGGAAGATCCTCACCCCAGCCACCTGCCCAATGCCAAGAGCAGCTCAGGATGTACCTGGTGGGTGGCACAACTGCCACAAGCTCAGCTCCCCTTCCAAGGCCACCAGCTTCCCACTGCCAGAGGGTAGGATTAGACAGGATAGTGGGAAGGAGTTCTCCCCTGTGGGGGTGCTGGGGCCCTGGCACAGGTTGCCCAGAGAAGCTGTGGCTGCCCCATCTCTAGAAGCATTCAATGCCAGCAGCTTTCCCAACCCAACAAATTGTGCAGCCCCAGCATTGCAGGAGCCTTTCTCCAAGCAGGAATTAAAGACAGCCTGGAGGAGTATACACTCCTCCCCTGCCTTTCAGGTAAAGCATTTCAGAGCTGTCCTGCACTCCTCAAGGGGCAGATCCTCCATCCCATGCTGCCCACATCAGCATAGGGAGCATAGGGCTGCTGCAACAGCATTTCAGACTTGCTCCCTCTCCTCAGTGGAAAATTACAGCAAAGTCCAGCTCTCCACACCACAACCCACACCAACACCTGGCTGAGCTGCACCAACTCTGCTCAGCCCCGTTTTCTGACCAGCAAGGTGCTGGACCAAAAATGCCTCCAGAGAGATCCCCACTTATCACCCAGCTCTGACCTTGGGTCTACTGAACACACCCAGGCAAGGCAAACTGGGACTCCAACCCACATCCAAAGGGGAAGCCATTCAGGGCAAACAGGCTGGGAGAGCTGAAGGTGCTCAGCCTGGAGGAGGGCAGGCTGCAGGGAGATCTTAGAGCCCCTTCCAGTGCCTAAAAGGGCTCCAGAAGAGCTGAAGGGGGACTTTGGACAAGGGATAGAGGGACAGATCAAGGGGGAATGGCTTCCCACTGCTGGTGGGGCAGGGATAGATGGGATAGTGGGAAGGAATTGTTCCCTGTGAGGGTGGGGAAGCACTGGAATGGAATTCTCAGAAAAGCTGTGGCTGCCCCATCCCTGGAAGTGCTCAAGGCTGGATGGGGCCTGAAGCAACCACATCTAATTGAAGGTGTCCCTGTCCATGGCAGGGGGTGGGACTGGATGAGCTTTAAGTTCCCTTCCAACCCAAATACAGGTTGGAAGTCTGGGGTTCTATGATTCTGTGACTCCTGTTTTGAAGTCCAGTAAAGCTTGGGACAGGCCCTGGAGACAACAACGCCCAGCACAACTCCTGGCTGGAGAACCAGGCACCAGCCCAGAGCCCTGGGAGAGAGCCAGCACAGTCTCTTGGTTGAGCAAAGCTGGGCTCCACTGGTGCCTAAACAAATTAGGGAGCGAGTTCCTGCTGGGAAGAGCCTCTGCAGCTCCTGCCAGGACCTGCACAGCACAGGAAGATAAACACCCAGAGGGACATGCACAGATGGAGGGAAGGTGGCAGCTCCCAGCTCTTCCAGGGTAGAATCAGTTACAAGTTCATTATACAATTCGCCTCTGCCAGAGTATTATTCCCAGGGAGAAGCCGCCTGCCCCACTCAGTGACAGCCAGGCTGGATGCTGAACCTGGGCCAGGGACAGCAGATGGCAGTACCCGTGGGTAGTTATAATTCAGGCCAGTGTTCCCAGCAACTGTCGGCTGTGCAGTCCAGTTAATCTGCTGCAAACTGGGAAATCTGATCCTTGATCTCCATCCTCCCAGCAGATTCCAGCAAGATTTCCCTGGTTATCGCTCACCAGGCTGGATCTACTCCTTATAGCAAGGGTGAGTGGCCTTTGCACAGGGAAGTGCCGGATGCTGAGCCCGGGGGAGGCCAGCACAGCTCATGGAACTCACCTCCCCATAACCACAAACCACCACTTGCTTCCCTCCAAACATCACATCCGTGGTCCTCTTCAGGCTGGGGGACAGAGAGAGACCTGTGTTGGGATCAGTCAAGCCCAAAACCAGGTCAAAGCTTCAGAGCCTGATCTCTGCTTAGGAGCAGCCAGAGCCAAACCCACCCGTGTGGAAGCACCAATGGGGAAAAGGGTTGGACTCACCCATCCAGGATGGATTCCCGGCAGCAATACAGGTTATCAAACTTCTGCTTGGTCACGGAGTCATTCACGTTCATTGCTGGGACACAGAGCTTCCCAGCCTTGGAGAGCTGGTACAGCCTGGGAGAGGGCAGAGGCAGGTCAGAGCAGGTAGCAGCAACTCCCTGAGATCTCTATATCTGCCTTCCCAAAGCTCCCACCTGTGCACGCCAGTCACACTCTCCTCCACAATCCCTCGGATCTTCTTGAACACACTGGGGTATTTCTTATAAACCCAATGGGTCAGATCACCCCCATCATCCAGGATCTAGAGAACAGGCAAGGAAGAACACAGAGCAGTCAGGCCTCCCACTGGGAAATGCACTGACTGAGGACAGGATGGGGAAAATTATTTGGAGAAGCATCTTCAGGCACCGTTGGAAAGCTGTTCAAGCAGAGGCCTGGGGACCAGGACTCCTGGGTTCTCCTCCAATACACTGAGATTCCTTACCCCTGTGTGGAGCTGCTGGATCCTAATAGGATTTCCTGCCTCTGCTATTGCTCTGCAGCCTGGAAAGGTGACCACAGGCAGCACTAACTAACTAGGCTGAGCTCAGGACGCCACAACATTCATGCCCTGAAAGCAAACGGGAGAGGAGAGGTTGTGGGAGGTGGCACAGCCCATGGACACATCACTGGTGACCACAGACCATGCACCAATGGGGGACATCAGCTTTGGCAAGGGAAAGGTCCCCATTGTGATCCCAGCTTTGGGAGAGAGAGGGCAGATGGGATCTGTGCTGAGAGAGAAGCAGCTGGGGCAGCTCCTGTAGGGGGAAAGAAGTCCCATTTCTTGGCTCGTGGCAGCTCCACCAGGACCCACTCCCTTGCCATTGGGATGTGTCAACTCAGGACATCATCTCTGCAGCTCCTGACATTCCCATGGCTGTTCCCAACCCATGTTCTCCAGAAGCCCCCCTTCAATGGGGCTCAGAGGCCCTTGCAAGGGCCCAAGAACAGCCCCAGGGTAGAAGGGAGAGGAACCCCGTGGGCACTCAGCAGAGGAAGAGCAAAGACTGGAGAAGGCTCCTTACCATGTTGGCCTGCCAGCCATCTACGTTAACACAGCGGTCAATGCACCACCAGAAATCATCCTCCGACTCCCCTTTCCAGGCAAACACAGCAACACCTGAAAGAACAGGAGCATCCTTGGAGCTTGCTGGGCTTGGCAGAGATCTCTCCTGCTTGGCCAGCTCCGGAAACACAAGGACACAAGAGCCAAGGGGCCATGCCGAGATCACATCACAGCCCACACCAGGATCAGACCTGGCCCTCCCTCCCACCCCTAGAAGATATTCCCCAAAAATTTAATTCCCTAAAACAGAAATAGAAAATTTTAAAAAATATAAAACAATAAATAATAAAACCCAAAGAAATAATAAGTAAATAATAAGTAAATAATACTATTAATGAGTATAAAAATAAATAAAATAGAATTCAAATATTACGAAATCTAAAATTCGAATAAATTTTCTGCTTTTATAATTGTATTAATTTATATTTACTTATTTTATTTGTTTATATTTTATATCTATTTTATTTATATTTTAGATAAACTGTATCTGTAAGCATTTTAATAAATATATTTGTGCATTTATATTGCATCTTTTATGTAAACATATACGTATTTATACATACCCATTATAAAATATTTCTAGACATAAAGTATAAATACAGAATAAAACATACATAAATCTAAAATGAAACACATACAAATAAAATAAAGAGAAATGCCAAGTTCCCTAGAAGATTTCCCCAGGGATCAGGCCACAGAGGCAGGAGGGGCTGTGAGGGCTCTGGCCTGAGGGCTCTGGCCTGGCTGCACTCACCAGCCTCTGCCAAGGCCGCAGCCACTTCGTTCTGGGTGGAGTAGATGTTGCAGGCAGACCAGCGGCACTGAGCTCCCAGGGCACACAGCGTCTCGATCAGCACCTGCAGGACAGCAGGGATGGCCCCGGGATCAGGGGTGCCCCAGGGATCAGGGGTGCCCCAGGGATCAGGGCACAGGAACCAAACACTGCCCTGGGGAAATGCCACCTTTCCAAAATGCTTCCAGACGACTGAAGGTGCCTTCTCCCGTTCAGAAGGACTTTCTGAAGTTCCCCGAGAACTTTCTTCCCCAAGAAAAAGCTGATGTCCCATGCCAGACCCCCCCAAATAAGCAGCCACTTACCGCAGTCTGTGCTGTGATGTGGGTACAGCCCACAATTTTAGCTCCAGCCAAAGGCTTCTCCCCCTGGGCTCGTTTCCTGAGTGAAATCAGAGCAGACATGTCTGCAAAAGAAAGAGAGGTTTTAATGCTGGTTTGGTCCAGAGGGTCCCCTCTCTGCCACAGCTCCTCTCCTTTTGAGGTCTCCCAGGATACCTCCAGCCCCAAAATTTGTGCTGTAGCTGTTACACAGGCATGGAGAGAACTCCTCATCCCTGGCCTTGCAGATCTGTGCAAAATGGGACCAAAACACCAGTGTCATTTGTGTCACCAGTGTCCATGCCACTGGACCAAGGCACAAGGAGAGAAGTAAGGAGGGTTCTGGGACTGGCACTGCCCGGGGAAGGCACCTAAGGACAGTCACCAGCCCTGTGGCAGCAGGAGAAGCACCTAAACTTGAAAACAGAGCCACGTCTCAGAAGAGCTGCTCTAAATGTGCCTGGATTATCTTCCCCTTCTAAAAGGAAAGGAGAGTTACCCAATCACCCCACTGGAAATGGTAACTCAGCTTCCCACAAGCCCCCGGGGAAGGGTTGGGGTTTTCAGCTTTCATGGCTCTGAAGGTGTTGCAAAATCTTCGTCCATCCAAAGCCAACAAAACATCAAACCCTGCAAGAGCTCTGCTCCTGCTAGAAAACAGATGGGACACAGCATCAACATTTGCTGGCATACCTCGCTCTTCCCTAACTGACTTGGGGGGAAACAGGATATCCAAGGCTGCAGCAGGAGTGGGAATTGCCACTCCTCAGCTCCTGGTCCCCAGAACCTGTCCCAAGCCCCAGAGCCCCACACTCCACTTGGTACCTTGCTCGGCGATCTCAATCTCCCGACGCCCGAACTCTGCCTGTTTGATGTTCTTCACACAGAAATTGCTGCTGCCTTTGGAGTTGGTTTGTTGTTTCTCTCGGGGGGACACCTCATCATCAGAGCTGTCTGTGTACGAGGCAGCTAAAGCGAAGGAGGAATGAATGTTATGCCAGGCCTTACGAATCCAGGAACCTCCCACCCTTCAGGTTTCTGCTCTGTTTCCTTTCCTAGCTTTCACTCATGGCTCTAACTACCAAACTCCTAAGGAAAGCCAATGCCCTGAAGGAATTCTTCACTCTTTTTTTCTGGGTCTAAAACAACCCAGAAGTAACAGGATTATCAACTGGCAATCAATGCCTGAGCTTTGGGAATCATCCCCTCAGCGTTCAAGTACAAAGAGCAGCACAAATCCTGCCACAGGGTGTGAGCAGCACATTCACTGCAGCACTGATGCTGGATTTGGGACAGGAACACCCAAGGACAAGGACATGGCACCTACCAGAGCTGTAGCTGTCGGTGGAAGACTGGGAGATGGAGCGGGACAGGGACCGACGGCCCGTCTTGGTCGGGAATTTGGTGAACTCCTGCATGTCATCTGCAAACTGGATTTGCTGGGAGCAAAGGAAAGAAGTGGTTAATCAGTGGTGATCCTTAAGGTATGACACCTTCCCAAACTACAGGGACCCACAGATCCCTTCAGTCCACAAAAATTAACATCACCAAACACAAGGCTACAGATGCCAAAAATTAACCCACTTCCTCTGCCTGAACAACTGTCACCAGAAGGTTAAAGCAGATTTGACACAACACCTGAAGATAAAAAGAGCACCCTGAAACATCCCCTTTAACCCATTCCCAGCTCCCTAAGGCTCCTTCAGGAATCACACTCCTTGAACAGCCCACATCCCACAGCCCGTGCCTCAACCGATCCTGATCATTTTTGGGCGGATTTCTGCCCAAAAAATGCAGCAGCAAGAAAGCTGGGGTGGTCCCAACAAAGCCCTGCTGCTTCCAAGCTCTTCCCCAGAAGCAGAGTATCCCGCAGGTTAAAAACACGCACATCCTTCCAAAACTGACACTAAAAGCACAGGAAAAAACCTCAGCAAGAGAGAACATTTCAACAAAAAGAAGTTGACACTGCATTGGCTTTCAGCCTCCTCTGCAGGACAAGATGTTTCCATTGGAAGAGAACCCCCAAAACAGACACCTCTCTCAGTCAGAGGCAACTCAAGGTTCCAGCACCTTCTACCAGATCATCAAATTAAAACTGTGTTTGGCCAAAAAGAGAGGAAAAATAACCCAAAATTGCTCTGCTGCTGTACTTGCTCCGGGTGAGCAGCCAGCAAAGGGCCTTATTGCTGCTCCTGCCAGAGAAAGATGACAGAGATGAAAGGGAATTAGGGAAAGCACCAGCTTGCAGCCCCCTCCCCACTGCCCTGACAAAGAACCCCAGCACAGCCCCCTCCCTTGGATTGCATCACTGCAGGATCTAATTTTGCCATTTAACAGGGATGAGATGTCATGGCAGGGAGTGGGATTAACAAAGCATCCCCAAGACCCAGGAGACCTAGAGAAGAGTCCTGGAGAAATCAAGATGATGGAAAGAGACAGCCCAGAGTGCTTCAAGGAGGGGTTTTCCATGCCACAGCCATCCCAAAAGCTCCCTAAAAGCTTTGATGTGGCAAACAGCCTTCAAGGGGAGGAGAATGAAACTATTTAGTTGAAATGATCCATTCCAGAAAGGAGGAATCTGCACAGGCTGGAGCTGGGGTGGCTGCAGCACCACTAAGGCTTTTTGGGCTGGAACAAGTAGCCACAATTCTGGAGAATCTCAGCAGATGGGCCAAAAGCAGCACGGTATTTCACTCGGGAAGGGACACAGGGGCATGAAACCTATGGCTTGCTCCAAGGGAGGGCAGGAGGGATGATGTGGGACTCCAGCATCCCTCCCAGGAACTGACTGGTACGGATCAGATCCATCACCACACCCAGTCAAGCATCCCAGGCATTCCTGTGGGTGCTGCTTCTGAAAGGTTTCCAGCCAGCTCCTCCATCCTGGACACATTACAGCCCAGTATCTGCTTCCCTGACCAGATATCCCAGCAGACTCCAGCTGGATTCTGATGCAAACTATTTCAGTTTGTATTAGTGGAAGGAACGGGAATGATAAACGGAGATTGTAGGTTTGGTTTTGCAATTGCTTGAGGTCATTTGGTGCAGAGGAAGGATCTGGAGGGCACCACAACCTCCATCCCCATGGGAGAGCAGAGGAAGGATGCAGAGGAGACCACAAACCCCATTCCCCTGGGAGAGCAGGAGAGGATCCAGAGGGCACCACAACCCTCAACCCCACAGGACAGCTGGTTCCAGGGATAAGAGGGGCAGTAGCACTTCCAGGCAGGTACCAACATTGTCCTCAGGGTGTGTGGCTGGAGCTAGCAGGTTTCCCAACAAGGAATGATGTTGCTGGAATTTGTTTGAGGTCCATTGCTTGGATCAATCTTCCCCAGACAGCCTGGGATAGGTCTGTGCCACTGCTGTGCAGGTGTATTGCTCATGGGCACTTCCAAGGGGGAAATGCATCAGCAATTTCAGGACACAGGATTTCCATCTCTTCAAACCAAGCTCTTCCTCTGGCAGCTCATCAAACCAGAGGGTATAAAAAACATGCCCCATAAAACAGCTGCTGGCATTAAAACAGCTTAAAGTGTTAGCTGAGGAATTTTCTCTATCTCAGGGAAAGGTTTCCAGGGAAGAGAAAAAACCTAAGGCACAGTGCTCCAGCCCAGGGTGCAGGTCTATCCTGGCTTGCAGCATCCAGGATGTGTGAGCCCTGGGACAGGCAATTCCCTGCAGTAAAACGTGCTGCCTGGATGGTCTCATGGAGCAAAGCTCGTTTGGGATGCAGAGGAAAGGAGAGGATGGGATGGAGGGATGCTGCACTCCCCAGACCTATAACATCCCACACCACAACCCATCTCCCCTTCAGGGCTCCAGCTGGGGCTGCTGAGCCAGCTCTGAGGCACAACCCCACCCCGCAAGAGAAACAGTAGTTCTAGAAACATGGGGATGAGGGGATTGAATCCAAGGGGAAAGAAAAAACAAGTGCTAAACAAACCAAGTGCTGAATTACCCCCAGTAATCCCCGCCGTGGCTTTACCAGGGCTCAGCTGAACTCCCCAGCTTAGCAAAATCTGCCCTGGCTAAAATTATCATCAAACACCGCGAACAGTTCCCAAATCCAACAAACCATCCGCACATCCAACCCCTCTGAGCCCGGGAAATTACCACTGTGTCCGGCAGCGCGGGAGAGAGCGCAGGGAGGTCGGGCAAGGCACTGGAGCAGAGGTGCGTGAGCAGTGCCCTCCACGTGCTGAGCTGCATTAAGGAGACAGAGAAAAGCTCCTAATCCCTCTGCTCGTCATGGGAATTGGAATGAACGGCATTCCCGGGGCTGTGGCTGAGCGGGACTGGGGCTGTCCAGCTCCAAAGAGCACGAATTGCATCCCAAACTTCATCCTGCTGGAAGCGGCTTTTCCAGCTGGGTGGAGCACAAGGGTTTGAGAGCAAGGAAAATATTTTTTCATCCCAGAAATTCATGGTCAAGGAGGGAAAACAAGACAGCACCCATCCCCCAGCACAGGAACAAAACCAGGGGTTTCTCCAGCATCACTACCCTGGAAAAGGAGGAGATGGGGCTGGAGATCTAAGGGGGCAAATGAGCAACTCCTCACTTGGAACAGCAGGGATTTTGGGATACGTTCTGCAGGAATACAGCAGGATCCACCATCTCCTAGCACATTCTCCCAGAGCATCACTGAGCACTGCCTGCTCCCAGTCACACCAGCCAAGCCAGGAGGACATTTTCTCCCTTTGGGAAATCCACTGCCACTATGCCCACTTCCAGGCAGATCTGACACTTCCCAACAACAGCCACTCATTTTCAGCTCAAACCACCCTTTCCAGGGCTGGAGCTGGAGCTGAGGGAGCATTGTCCTTATCCACCTTATTTGGCCACACTGCCCAGAGAATCCCAAACCACCAGGAAGCTGAAAGACCAGCTTGAACAAGCTTTTCCCCAGGTTATAAGGATAAATCCAGTGAGAACACTGGCAGGGCAGTGTGGTAGCACAAGTGTCCCCAGCACACATAGCCTCGTTTGTTTAATTATTACAACACAGGCAGGGCAAACAAATTCCAGGTCTGGATTGGTACCATCTCACCAAACTGGAAGCTCATGACTGCAGGGTGTGCCATCCTCCATGGCTGAACCCAAGGACACTCCCAGTGGTCAGCCAGGAGAGCAGTTTTTGGAGCTGAGAGAGTAAGAATATTCCACTCCCTGGCTCCAAGGAGAGGGATTTATAAATGCAGCTGGATTTAACCCAGGCACAGATGAGCCCAGCATGTCCTTCTTGCACAGGACAATCCCACTTTTCATTTTAACACTTCTTTCATTCCCAGAATGGCTCCAGAAAGGACGCTTAAGCTCCTTTGTTGTGCTACACATCCCTGGTTGCATCCCATGCAGCCTTGGGGGAGAGCAGGAGCAGGTTGTGGAAGGGAAAGAGATCTTGGAAAGCATCCACCAACTCACAGCTGACCCAGCTCATCAAGGCACAGGCTCCACAGGGGAAAGGACACGTGCTGGGAAGCAGCTCCAGGCTCTATCCTACCAGCCCCAGGTTTGCCTCAGCAATCCTTTATTATTTTTTATTAGGGACAACGTGAGCATTAGCACATACGCAGCCATGGGAAAAGTGCCCTCACAGCCACTTTTGTCCTGGATAAGTGGAAGGGGCAAGAGCTGGTTCTGCACATCACCCAAGATAAGCAGGAAGCACTGAACCATCTAAAACCCTCCAGACTTCTGAGTTTCACATCCGTGGATGTGAGGACACAGCACAGTTGCCCAGGGAGAAGCAGCAAAATGGGAGCACAGCACATTCCTACAGCCACACAGCCACCTGTAAAGCAGAAGAGTCTCTGCAACCCACTTCAGCCCTGCCAGGAGAAAGCCTGGAAGGATCCAGAGTCCTGGGACCTTTCCTTTGGCTGCAGGAAACCAGCAGCAGGGATCAGGACTATTCAGAGCAGGCAGTTCCCCTTATTTAATCTCTTCTCCCAAACAAAAACTCACTGGCAGAGGCTGGGAGGGCACTGCCAGATGCCCATGCTGCCAAGGCAGCCCTGACGTGACCTGTCTCTTAAGTTCATCATTTCTTTGCCATTCCTGGCAATTCAGCCAGACTAGCAATGTTTTACAGCTCAAATGAGCATCCTCCTCCTCACCACCCCACTCCCACATGATACAGGAGCAGCAGTTCAAAGCAGGGCTGGGTTTTGCCCACCTGGAGATGGGCACCTTCAGGTTTCAGTCTCCAAGGATTCCTTATCTGCAGAAGGACTGCTCCTGCCTGGAGTGCTGCTGGTTTTTCCCAAGAAGGAGCTGGATCAGGCATTTCTAAAGGACAAGTTGTTTTAATCCACTTATTTGCAGAAGTAACTCATCGCAGCACCTAGGGAGGGTGGAGGCACCCCAGGGAATGAGGCTCTTCGTCCTCACCAGCAGAGGGGAAAAGAAGTCAGATAACCAGCATTTTCCTTCATTTCAGGTCAAACAGCAGAGAGAAGCTTTGCTTAAACCACCTCCTCTGGGAAGGGACGGAAGTCTTCTATGCTGTTTTCACAGCCACCCAGATCCCAGAGGCCCAAGCTTTCCAACCAGGAGAAAAGAGCTATTGCCACATTTGTCCTCCTCAGACAAGGGACTGAGGCCATCCCAAACCCGCTGGCTGCAGGTTCCCAGTGCTCCCAGTGTGTTCCCTGTGCTGGCCCCCAGAGCTGGCCCCATTCCCGCTGTGGCCGTGCCAGGGCACTGGGTTTGTTTAGAGACTTGGCTGCCCTGTCCTCAGGCCCCCTCTGCTCTGTTTCCAGGCTGGAAGAGCCAACCCCTGTTCCCACAGGACAGTGTCTAGATGTGAGGCTGGAAACAGGGGACACACAAGGGAACACAGGTTCTGCTCCATGATCCAACAGGACAAGGATTTTTGGGGTGGGAATCAGCAAGGCAGACAGGGATGGTTTTAGGGTTCTTCTCCTGTGAGGTTATCCAGCCTGGAAAGGTATTTCTGGATCACAGCATTCCTTAGGATGGAAGGAAAGGAAAAACAAGGTACTCAGAGCAGAGGGATGGGGGATCAGGATCAGCAAGACTCCCACCCAGACTACTCACCATCCTCATCCCCAAGCAAAGGCAGGGTTTGGAGGCAGATTTGGCTCTGTGACTCAGACCATCCCATCTTCCCACCCCAAGCTCTGGTCACGCATACCAGCACAAACTTGGATGGCAAAGGGCTGCTCAGATTCATGAGGTTATGGCCAAGCTCTCAGAAGGACCACCAGATTCCCAGGTCAAATCAGCTCAGCAGCAAACAAGCCCCAGGCCAGAGCCCATGGCCAGGTGAAGGTGGGGGATCTTCCCTGGCAGTGCCCACTGCCTCAGCCACACCATTCTACAGGGATGCTGGAAGAGCAGGAGAAGATCTCCTGCTCATCCACAGCCCCAGCACTAAGGGCTCTGGGAGAGCTGGAAGTGGAACAAGCCTCAGGAAAAAGGACTTGCTTCTGCTCCAGGTGTGGCCTTTGCAACAGGAGAACTTTCTCCTGGTGGTTCCCCCAACTTCTAGAAGAAACCCCAAGGGCTCCATTCAGACAGTGCAGCTGGAAGAGCTTCCTGAGGGTACTGCTCTGTGAACAGCACAGCCATGAGGAATTTGGTGCTCCTGGATCTGTACCTCCCAGAGGGTTCACAGGGCAGGCTGTTCTCCCTAGAGGCACAGACCTGCCTGGCACTCTCCCCGCCGACTCCCCAAGCAGGAATCACAGCCAAATCTCTGCCTGGAAACCTTTACACTGCTCCCAACGAGGAAATAAAAGGGCACGAAGGTTCTGGCAAAGCAAACCAGCCAAGCCCTGATTCCAACCTCCATGCTCCACCACCAGGGAAGGGCTGGTTGGGTAAAGCACTGAGGAAAAAAAAAAACAAACCAAGTTTCTTTGAGACCAAGAGGAGATTTAAGGACTTGCACATGAATCCCAAAACTCAGCAGAGAAAAAAAAAACACCAGGAAAGAAACAGACCAAATCCAAACACTAATAGGCTGGAAATCACCACAAGATTTCAGTCATGATGGGAATCACTGTAAATGCCAGTTAAAGGAAAAATAAACAGAAGGAGGGATTCAATAAAAGAAATGTGATTTTGAGTGTTAAATAGTAACTGGGGATAAATCCTGCCTCATAAACGCCCAGAGGTCAAAGGTGTGCTCCAGCAGGAGCAGAGGGAAAGCTCCCCACCAGTAGATAAGGAGGCATGTAGTCCTTGGACTGCAGGAATCGAGGCAAAGGCTTGGGTCCAGCTTTAATGGAGCAGGATATCTCCTGAAACACAGAGGGATAGCTCCTTCCCGGCAGGAACAGCAAAAGTCCAATGCCTGGGATCCCTAAGGGCAGTGAACTCTGGTTGAGTCTCACAGGTTAACCCCATAAATGGGCAAACAGCGACCGGTTTAAAGATCTCCCAAACTTATCATCCCCAGTGCCTATGGCACAGCACGTGTTTGGGCAGTAGGATAATTAGTATTAATTGGAGCTACCACACTGGGAGAACTGCACAGACAAGACAAGGCCATATCCTTTCAAGGACAAGGGGGAATGGCTTCCCACTGCTAGAAGACAGGGTTAGATGGGATATTGGGAAGGAATTCTTCCCTGTGAGGGTGGGGAGGCCCTGGCACAGAGTGCCCAGAGAAGCTGTGGCTGCCACTGGATCCCTGGAAGTGTCCAAGGCCAGGCTGGACAGGGCTTGGGAGCCATGGACTGAGTGAGCTTTAAGGACCCTTCCAACACAAACCATTCCACTATTCCATGACTGTGGGTTAAATCACTTCCAGCAGCTTATGGGGCAATCTGAGGACTGACGGCCTCCAACGGGCCAGCTGGCAGAGCTGGAAGCCCATGGAAATGTGTTTGTGTGTCAGAGCTGAGAGGGAATCAGCTTTAATTAGCATCAGTTTTTAAACTAATTAGAAAATGCCTCTCCAAGCACAGCTGTATGAGACCAAGGGAACCCTTGGAAGCACTGTCAAACGGCTCGTTCAACCACACCTCATGCTCTGAAGGGAGGGTTTGCCACAAAAAAACCCAAAATCAAGAAGCACAAACTTCTGCTCCATAATCCCAAAGCAGCCCCTGTGTTTTGGGGGAGGAATCATTGCACTTGGCACTCAGGGTGCTCCACCTGCCTCCTCCTTTTCTCCCCCCAGACTGCCTTGGAGAATCTCAGCATTCCAAGACTTCTATTGGTCTTCCCAGAAACCAAAACAGCAAATCCCACTCAGGAGAGGCTCCAGCTGCTCTCAGCTGATTCTGCATCACTCTATCACGGCTTTAAGGGAAAACACCTCGCAGGATCAGCATGGAAACAGGAGCAGCTTGTTCTGGAAAACTGGAAATCCATCCTCCCCCTGCCCTGACTCCCAAAGGCCTCTCACAGTGGTATTTCCACTAGAGCTGCCCATTCCTCATTTACCAATAGACTATTTTCAGCCCTGGAAATTACTTGGATTTTGATGCATCTGGTGAGAGGCAAAGCAGGAGAAACCTCAGGTTTCAGCATGGGCTGAAATCCTAATCCCTGCTCAGGAGTCTGAGGAATCACCATCAGGATGGACAAACATCACCCTCCTGGATACTGACTTGTGTCAGAGCAAAGCCAACCTCTTCTTGCAAACAGGGCAAATTCCATGAAGTCCTTTTCTTTTAAAGGAGGCAGGAGGGATAAAAGTGATTTCCTTGTGGGGATGACAGGTTCACAGAGTATTTGAACAATGGGTTAGTTAATGTAGGAGACACTGGGCTGCCTGCAAAATGCTGACAGCTCCAAGGTCAACAGGGATCAGCCAGATGTTCTCGCTCCAAAACATGCCCAGGTTGGATGCAAAACTCTCCTGACAGTACAGGAATGTGTGAAATCTGGGGCTCCCTGTAGGGAAGTGAAGGGAGGAGAGGCAGAAAACAGCAGACACAGGCTGAACCTCACCCTCATCTGGAAGGGGGACACCAAAACATGAATTTCAGGAAGGCAAAGCCCCAAGGACCCTCCCTTTTCTAGGCTGCCCACTCCTTCTCACTGCAAAAGGCTGGAAAGAGCGATCCCCTCCACCCACAGCACATAGATATATCAGGCTCCAGCAGCCCCCACCCTAATCCAGGCTCCTGAATCCTGGCAGCTCCTTGGTCAGGCAGGAATGGGTGCTGCCAGCCAGCTCCAGGTCCATGGGGGCAGCCAAGGGGAAGCTGCACCCAAGTCCGAGGGCCGCAGGAGCCTCACCCGAATTACAATGCAGCCTGTTCAAGGAGCTGGAACATCATGTCCTCGGCCACCTCAGGCCTTTGGCTGTCACCAACCTGAAGTAAACAGATTCTGCAGCAGCAATAAGCTCGTTACCAAGGCCACCGTATTGATCCCAAAGTGTAATTAAAATTCACAGTTCAAGCAGCCCAACTCAACAGGGCAACGGGGGCAGCTTCCGAAAGGCAGGACTAGCCTCAGCTTCCTCATCCTGCTTTCTCAGAGGCACAGAACCCATGGGGTGAGATCAGCTGCCCAAAACACTACCCAAATTCTTCCCTGTGAGGGTGGGGAGGACACAGGGTGCCCAGAGAAGCTGTGGCTGCCCCAGATCCCTGGAAGCATCCAAGGACAGGTTGGACAGGGCTTGGAGCAACCTGGGATAGCAGGTGTCTCTGCCTGTGGCAGAGGGTGGAACTGGGTGATCTTCAAGGTCCCTTCCAACCAAACCATTCCCAAACTATGGCAGCTTTATCTTTAGACCTTTGGGTCATCAACCAAGACGTCCCAGAGCACCCATTCCCAAGGGCTAACCATGCCAGGGAAGCGTGCAGGGATGATGTGGGCAAAGGAGGATGGTGCAGAGTGGATTCTGGCACTGCCCAGGGTGCCCAAGCCCCTGGAATTATCAAGTTCCTTGGGAAGGGGCTCCACACACCCTGCTGAGATGGCACCATGATGGTCCTCCTTGGTGAGACTCCCTGACCATTCTCCCAGCCCCTTATGGATCCAACCCATGGTTTCACTGAGAGTTGCACTCTGGGCACTTGTTCTGGCATGAGTCCTTTGCAATGCAAGCCCTCAGGCCATCAGCAGGTCCTGGGACAGTCACCTGGAACGTCACCATCATGTGCTGAGTGAAGGTGAGCCAGAGGCCCCAGATAAGCAGCTCTGATCAAAGGGCTCAGCAGGAAACATAACGAGCCCTCTGCAAACGCGACCATCACCCGCAGGAAACTGCCGGTGATAAAAACATAGCCAAGCACAAGTAAATCCCTCAGGCTGAGTGCTGAAGTCCCACACCTTTCCTTCTTCAAAATCTGGGATGAGACACTCACCAACCCCTTTAGAGGAGGAACAGTCAGGATCCTCACCTGCAAAGCTGATTTCCAGAGCAAATTACCTCAGTCTCAACATCTAGCTGGGAGCACAGAAACTCACTCCAACATTTGCACAGGCTGGAAAGCATGGAGAAAACTGTTCCCAAAGAAAGTATTGTGGTAGGCCGGTCCCCAGCAGAAGAAAACCTGGCATTTTGGGGAAGGTCAAAAGCAAACACTGTGCTCCTGCCTCCAGCACTCTTCCCACACTCCAAACCTGGCTGCTGTCATGGGAAGGGAGCTCCCAGGATGGGTGGTCTCCACTCCCACACCATCAAAAGATGACAAGAGATGCTTCTGAAGACTGGGAAGAATGAATATCCAACCCTTCTCTCAACTCCAAAGTACCAACATAAGAGTGGAAACCCAGCCTCCTTCAGGGATGAAGGAGGGGAAGGGACAAGCAAAAGCCACAGGCTCTGGCACATCATTTTGTACATGGTTTGTGCCCATCAGACCCCCAAAACCTCCTTTCTTCCCACTCTCTAGTTCAGTAATTCAATTAAGTGTCTTCTGGCCTTGCAGCAGCGCAGGGGCACCAGGACAAGCCTCCCCTCTGGACAGCAGAAACACCAAAACACCAGAACAATGGGAAGGACCCAAGAGCAACTTTTAACAGAAAAAATTAGGATTCTATCATTTAGCACAGCAGCAGGAGTGACCTCGCCACTCCAAGCCCCAGTACTTCATCTCCACTCCAAACTCCCCTGTGGGTTTTTTTCCCCACTTATTAGGGTTTTCCTGCACCCCAGGGAAAGCCAGACTCATCTCAGGACATCCATACAGAGGACAACGAGCTGTTCAACTCATCCCAGCCCAGGCACCTCATTAAGAGAAAGGAAAAACTGCCGTGACAGAGCAAGGAAGCCAAAGAAATAAAGATTTGGGCAAAGGAATGAGGAGAGCCAGGTGCGCAGTGCCTGCGGAACAGCAGGACAGGAGGTGGTGGTCATGGCCCCAGACAGGCTCACAAAAGCACAGAGGATTTATGAGCAGCCACTCTAAGGAATTAAATTAAAAGGAGAGGAAAAAGGAATGGCTAAAGGAGCTCTGTCAGAACAAACAAGGGCAGTCTCATCCCCCTGACAGCCTGAAGGGGAAGGTGGTTTATTATCATCCGGCCTGGAGAGCTGCAGGGACCCGGGATGAGTCAGGACAGAGCAAAGTGGGGCAGGAACATGTCTTTGGGAATGGGCTGTGCAGGGAAGGGACGCAGACGGCCGCAGCAAGGTCAGTGGTCCGCAGGCCACTGCAGACAGCAACGGCAGGAATGATGCTCTGGAGAGGACACCCAGCCCTCCCCGGGGCCAGCAGCTCCCCACAGGCTCCATCCTCCTCTCCCCAGCCTTTCCCTGCTCCATCTCTGCCACCCCCACACCAGCCAGCTCCCGGCTTGCTGCCACTGCAAAGCTGCAGCGCTGTGCATTAGCATTCCCTGCCACAGCCTGCACGGGATCCCGCCGGAGCCAGCATCCGCAGGGGCACAGCACCACCCAAAAACACCCACCACGGCTCCGTGGGGCACAGAACTGCCACCCAACTCACCTCCCCAGAACCAACCCGGAGGCTTCAGCCCATCTCAGAGCCCAGGAATGCTCCAGGAGAAAGATCTGTCTGCAGTGCCCGTCTGTCTGCCAGCACCCAGGTGTGGAGGAGCCC
Organism: Entomyzon cyanotis; assembly: GCA_024500445.1. Taxonomy (NCBI): domain Eukaryota; kingdom Metazoa; phylum Chordata; class Aves; order Passeriformes; family Meliphagidae; genus Entomyzon; species Entomyzon cyanotis. Next base: position 1,751,347 of record JAKEPQ010000908.1, on the reverse strand, counting down.
GACAGACAGTGATGCCAGCGAGACAAGGACACAGCAGGGTGAGGTGACAGCCAGGGACAGCACGTGCCAAGCCCCCTGCCCTGCCGCAAGCACAGTGCTGCTCGCCGCGTCCTTCCCACGCCAGGGCACCCACAGCTTGGCTCGGCTGGGAGTTTAAGGCTCCACCGACAGGCTGACGTGGATTGGGAAAGCAACTGCTGCCAAGGGCACCTGCAGTCTCCAGAGAGGCAGGAGAGCAGATGCCCAGACGCAGCAGTGATGGCACACAAAGATCTGGAAGAGCACAACCTGCCCTTGAGCTCTCCCATCACCATCTCCATATCCATGTTCACTTAACCCGGGTAAGCCACAAGCCTCAGCATTCCCAACCTTCCCCCCAGCAACACCACATCAGTGGCTGGAGAAGGTGGAAAGCTCGGCATTGCTGACGTCTGCCTGCAAACCACTCCTGGCCAAAGAACCACCTCACTATTCTTCTGACAGCCAAATTCCCATGAACTACAGTGAAAAGGGAGCTCCGGCAGAGCCAGGAAATCCCACCTCTTGGGGGAAAACCACCCCATTCCTCCTTCACCTTCACTGAGTCAGCTCCTACTTCAACCCAGAGCTGATCGTATTTAATCTCTTAATCTCTTACCTCCTGCTGTTTCACTTTTTCACCTTAAAGAAGTCCCTGACAAGAGGAAACAGCGACGTCAGCAATGCCCAGGGCTGGCTCCCAGCTCCAGGTGTCCCCAAGAAGGAAACACCAACTTCTCCATAGCAGCCAGGGGCTAATGTGCTTCCAGCTGCAGCCAAGATAGTCCTGCAGGTCCTGGGCTGGATGGTGCTGGACTCACACTGGCACTTTCCCCAAGCGTCAGCACAAGTTAAGGGCTCCTCTGAAAAGCCATTCACAAAAGGGACGGAGCCTGCGCTGAGCTTGGCCACATTCCCACCCTCCCCATCTCCAAACGCCTCATGCAAACTGCATTGGCAAAGTTCAAGGAGCCCAAACACCCAGGAGGGAGCTGCTTCAGCAGCACAGCATGATCTTGCCCACTTCCATGCAGGGAAATCATCTCTCTCCACCATCTCCACTGGCCTCTGACCATGCCAGGAGATCCAGGGCAGATGGCACAAAAATCACTTTGACTTGCAGGGAATCAGAAGAGAGTTTTAATGGTTTAATTGCAATCCTGTTCTGAGGCATCAGAGCTGGGGGCACTCAACAGCTTATCTCAGGAGGGCAATTCTCCCTTCCTCAGCCTTTCATCCTCCTGCCAGGGCCTCTGCCATTCTCCAGCACTATTTGCAGGAACTAGCCAGGCAAGGAAAACAGGAGCCCGGAGCAATTTGTTCCCTGAGCTCAGCCCAGCGTGCTCCCCATCTCTGATGTTATCAGCTGATGTTACCAGCCTCAAATGTCGTGTGTCGCTCTGGGCACCTTCAGTATCCTCACCCAGCCAGGAAAAGCTGCAGCAGCCACTGAGTCCAACCAAGGCTCCTCACACTGCACAACCAGCCATGTCTGTAGCAGAAAATCTGGGGACACAATATCTCGTCCCCCTGAGACACTGGCAAACTTGCCTCTGAGGATGCTGGATCAATTCATTTTTACCACATGGATTTTGGTTCCACGGGATGCTCTGGGATTAGCAGTTTGCTGTCCTCTCAGAGCAGTCGGCTGCAGCCTCACGCTGTTCACTCTGACAGAGACGATGGTTATGAAAAGATAAAAACAGTCCTCGAGTTGGAGCTGTGCTGAGCCACTGCTGGAAGAGGCAGATCCCAGCCCCACATTCCTCTGCTCCTTCCTCCAGGCTATGTCCACAGCCCAGATAAACAGGGCCTAGTCTCCAAACCTGCTCCCTAAGTGAGAAAATGCCTCCAATCCAGCTGACCTTCCCCAAGGTTCAGATGCTCCCCAATCCCACCCGTGGCCAGAGCAGGCAGGAAAGATTCCCCTAGAGAATGAGGATGTTCCCATTCCCTGTGACTGCTGTGCCTTTGCGTCCACTGCTTCCAGGCGGCTGCAGCCCCGAGGGGAACACAATGTTCAGCTGCACAGACCTGTGTGCTGCTTGGAACATGGATCTGCCTCCCTGACAGGACTGGAATTTCAGCACTGAGCCCGGAGCACAGGGCCAGTTCCCCGGGTCACTGGGGTCCTGCAACCTGCTACAGTGGAAAGACCAGTGCTCGCCCACGCTCGGTGCCATCTGAGCACCTGCAGGCTTGTGGGAGCAGCACTGGGAGATCTCAGAGCTCCTGTGAGGTCTTCAAGGATGGAGGGGTACTGAGGTGACTCGGGAGCCTCTTCTTGAGCCCAAATGTGCTCCCACCCACACCTCCAGCAGAGCCCCATCCCAAAAAAAGTTCAACACTGAAATCTCCCGGGCACCCTTCTGAGTGACCCACAGCTGGATTCCACATCGCTGCTTCTGGCTCCTCCCATATAACAAGTCCTCCCTGCTTTGTCCCCACCACAAAGCACTGTCACCCCACAGTCCACACAAGGGCCCCACCCTGCCTGTCCCCTTCCCACGGTCACCCTGTCCCCTGCACTGCTATGCCAAAGCCGAGGCCCCTGCTCTAGCCCCCGGAGTTGGACCCGGCCTGCCCCCAGCCCCCCAGACCGTGCCCTGCCGGTACCGGTCCTCCCCTCACCCCCAAGCGGGCCAGGGCTCTACCCCAGCACAGAACCCTCTCTGCCCGGTCCCCAACCCACCCCTTCCCGTCCCAAACCGGGCCAGCAGCCCCCTGGCTCATACTTGCCACCGCCAGACCGGAGCAGCCCCCTCACCAGCACCAATCTCCCTCTCCTTTACTGAATGGGGTCAGCCCCGCTTCCCAGTTACCCCCAAACGGGATCACTTCCAGCTTTCCCAGCACAAACCCCCACCTGTGGGACTGCTCTTCCCAGACACGGGTCACAGTCCCTTCCACAAGCGGGAGCTTCTCCCCCAACCCGGGGGCTGCTCCCCGCCCCAACCCGGGGGCTGCACTCCCCATCCCGAGCAGGGGCTCCTCCCGCCCCCACACCGCGGGCTCTTACCCCCAAACCGGGGGCTGCTCCCCCCTGAACCAGGGGCTGCTCGCCCCAGCACCGGCAGGTTTCTCCCTCCGCCCCACTCGGAGGCTGTGCCCTGCAGCAGAGAGCTGCCACCCCGCACCGGGGCTGCTTCCCCCGAACCGGCAGTCCTCCCCCGCCACGACCGGGGGCTGCTCCCCCGAAGCGGGGTCTGATCCCCCGCACCGAGCCGGTCCCCGCCGGCCCCGCTACCTTCTTGGGGGCCTTGGTGACGGTGGCCATGAAGGAATATTTCTCGGCGTCCTCCACCTCCTTGGCCTGCTTCTCCTCGCCGCCGGCGGGCTCCGGCACCGACATCCTGATGCGGCGGGGGACGCGAGGCGGGCCGCCACCGCCGGAGGGAAGGAGCGGGACAGGGTACGGCGGGGCGGACAGGGGGAGCGCTCCGGGCGGGTTTGGCTGGGCCCGGCGCGGTTCGACCCCGCCGCTCCCTCACGCTCGCTGTAGTACCGCCGGCGCGCTGGCTGCGGTGGGACTGCGGCCGCCGCGCCAGGGGCGGGGCTACGTGACGTCACTGCGCCCTGACGTCACTGCGCACCCGCCGGGCAGCTGAGGCCGCGCGGCGCCGCGAGAGGGGCGGGGGGAGGGAACAGCGCCCCCTGGCGGACGGGGGCGGGGATAGAGCGTGGGGGCGTGGTTGGCGTGGGGGCGTGGTGTGTGTGGGCGTGGCCAAGAATGGGGCGTGGCCATGAACGGGGCGTGGCCAGGAACCCAAACACGGACAGAATCGCAATTGACTAAAACAATTATATTAATTAAATAATTATTAGGTACATCTTATATAGGCATTACATATAAATATTAAAACTAATTACATCAATTACATGAGCGAAATTAAATAATTATGAAGATTAATCCTACACACTGAATAACAATAATAGATATTAAATATTAATTACATATAAATGTGTAAATAAAGCAAACTAGTTATATACATTCACATTTATAAGGGATATAAAAATATTAGTTATATAAATTAATTTTTATATTTCTGTATAAATTACGTGTACAAATTTATATGTTGAATAAATTAATTCTATAAATGCAATAAATTAATTACATAAATCTAAATACTACTTTTCTATTTAAATATAGAAAATAAAAAATTATATAAATTTATATTCATTTACTTAATTAGTTAATTGAGAATTAAAAGCTGAAACTAAAGCACGAGGGTTTTCAGGGTAAAAAACATTGGTGTTTGTTCAGGGGAAGAAGTAAAGCAGGAGGAAAAACCTCGATTAACCAGGAAAATAGTTTGAATAAAACCTCAAGGAAATTTGAAAAATCACAGAGAAAATCACATGAGGCAGGATAGCAGTAGGTATAGGGTGGGGGCAGAGTGGGCAGGGGGAGCAGGTACCCTCCAGACTCCACTGGGGATGGGTGAATGTCCAACCCAGGGTGGGTGTCCAGCTCTGTATGGCCGTGTGTCCAGCCCCGGCCGTGTGTCCAGCCCAGCCGTGTGTCCAGCCCGGCCGTGTGTCCAGCCCCAGCTGTATGTCCAGCCCGAGCCGGGTGCCAGCTCCCGGGGCGCCGGGCAGGCTCAGCCCCGCTGGCACCACAGCCGCAGCTCAGCGCCAGCTCCGGGTCAGGTCAGTGACCTCCCGGCCCTCATTACCCATTAACGAGCTGAGCGGAGCCACCAGGTCCCCGGAATCACTCAGCCACATTCCAGTGCTGAGCATTTTTAGGGGTGCTGAGCCTGGGCAAAGCTTCCTCCCCCCTGCTTCCTCCTCACTCTGCAGTGGGGTCTCTGCCGGCTCCTTCATTCCAGGGAGGGTGACAACCTGTCCCCCGGGCCAGGGACACTGAGGGGCCCCATCCTGCACCACAGACCGGGTCCCTGGCTCTATAGGGTCCCCACATGGGCTCTAGGGACCATTCCAGGACAGGCAGAAAGGCAGGTCTCTGATCCCAGGGCACCCTGACCCCAATCCCATGCCCGACCCCAACCCCAAATGCCCCACAGGCAGCAGGGAAGGGTCTGAGCCCTCTTCTGCCTTTACTTTCCCAGGGGCATTCCCTTAAAATACAAGCTAGGAAAACATCAGCATTTGGGCTAAAACCCCAGGGAAAAGCGCAGATAATGGTTTTTAACCAAAATCACTTTGTCTGGCCACAAAACCTCCTCTGACCACCTAAATCCTGCAGCAGTTGCTTGGCCAAAACCCTGTCCTGTACCCGCTGTGCCCCAGGAACCGCAGCCTCGGGGCCTTTCCGGGCTCTTCTGCCCTGTCAGCAGCTCTGCGGTGCCCGCGGCTGCACTGGGGAGGGTTCCCAGGGTGGGCAGAACCCTCTGGGGGCGCTTGGGGGGGTCTCAGGGCAGCTGGGGGAGTCTCAGAGCACTTGGGAGGTTTTGGGGCAACGGGATGAGCCTGAGATGTCCCAGCACTGCCAATGCCACAAGCAGCAGGGATGTGGGGACCCCCAGGACCCCCGGGGTGGGCGCTGGTGACCACAGTCTGTGCCACTCCATGCTAGCCCACGCTTCAGGTCCCAGGAGCTTCTTGCTGGTGCCTTCCCCTCCCACCATCCATCTTTTCCCCCAAATCCCTTTTTCTCATCCCATCAAAGCAGCTTTTTGCAGTACAAACATCCATTTGGGACCTCAGCAGGGACACCAGGGTGTCACCACCCATCATACCCTACTCGATCATGGGGCAGGGGGGTCTTTCCCCCCCTCCCCTACAAGCACTGAGGGACAAGGGATACAGCTCCGTGTGCTTCCCAGCTGTGGGGTTCCTGAGTGGTGGGCTGAGAGCAGGTTTTCCTTTCCAAATTGCAGGGGGCTGGGGGTGGAGGCTGCCCAGGGCAGGGAATCACATCCCTGCTCCCTCACTGACCAGTAACAGGGTGGGGAAAAGGCCACCAGTTGGGAACATGAGGAGCAGAGGGACCCTCCTGACCCAAACCTAAGGGCAGGGAGACAGAGTTTGGCATTTTTCCAACATTTTCCATGTTCTTTTACAGCCCATGGAGCAGGCAGGAAGAGTCAGGGATGAAGGACTGTGGGGTGCAAATACAGAGGGAGTGGGTACTGGTGCTCCTCACATCCCCCCAGCAGCCCGGGATGCTCCCACTCTGCTCCCCAAGCTCTGCAATAGCTTCAAGCTGCCCCATCCAGCTCCAGTCAGCCTTTCCTGTGCAGCTGTGGAGCTGCCTGGAGCATCCTGGAGCATCCTGGAGCAGAGCAAGGACTCGCTGCCCCCAGCATCCCCAAACCCGGGCACGGTGCCACCCCTAAGAGCAGCCTCTGGCCTCAAATACTCCCCCAGTCCGACCATAATGATCATGGCACGGATCCAGAAGGATATATATAGGTCCCACTTCCCTGGGAAGGGGATGTGGACCTGGGAAACCCCCGGCTGCTGCTGGGCAGAGGAAGGGCTGGGCTGAGTCAGCTCCCCTCGAGGAATCCTGTTTGTCAGCAAACAAAGGAGCAGCTCAGCCCTGGCACTCGCAAAACGCTGCCAGATCCCATCCCGCTCTCCCCAGCCCCTTGGATGAGCGATGGGGGTGTTCACCCTGCACACCCCAGCGGCTGGTAGGGATGCAGGATGCTGTCGAAGCCCCCCAGTATCCCCCCGGAGACACTGGATCCGTGCAAGAGGAGCGGGATGTGGGGCTGCCCCGCTCCTGGAAAGAAGAAAGGCGAGCAGGGGGGGTTGTGGGGTGGAAGGAAATGCCTCTTCCCGTGCTGTCTCTCTAAGCAAAGTGCTCCAGGAAACTTTGCCTCAAGTGTGTTTGCTTTAAACAGCTGCTTCCTAACCGTTCACACAGATTTTGGGGGGCCCCAGCATCAGAGGTGGTGCCTGGAGTTCTCAACGATGCCGGCAGGATTTGGGGGGGCAGGAAGGTCGGATCCATCCCTCTGCCCTCATTCCAGTGGCCATGAACTGCCCGGTGCATCCACAGGGAAGCAGGTCAGGGTATCACCAGCAGGAGTCACAAGCTCCAGTCTCCCCCGTTGCCCTCCAGACTTACACCAAACTATGCCTCTCTGTTTATTAATAATATTAAATATACAAGTTGTTTTCCATTATTTTCTTTAAATAGACTTTTAAATGCCTTTGTATAAAATATTTCAACATTTCATTGTATAAAAAACTCAAAAAAACCCACCCCAAAACAAACAAAAAACCCCAACCAAACAACAACAACAAAAAAAGGCAAAATGAATCCGACATGGGTAAAGGCAAGTTTTCTCCCACAGGAGCAGCTCCTCCACAGTGTAAACTAGTGACTTACACCACCAGGAGTTTGGCCCCAGACTTCCTGCTGCATCAGGGCTTTCACCCTGATTTACACCAGTCCCTCGCCTGGGAACCCCTCCTTCTGCCAGTCATAAATACACACACACGCACATATAGATATATATATATAAACCCCAAATTAATAGTGATGCTTTCTTTAAAAACAGTTGGGTTTGTCCGTATTTTCATCCTTCATATAAAAATAATACTTAAAACTCCCAGAGCAGCACGGGCCACACTTCATCCAGGGCCGGAGGGAGCCATTGGATTTCGGGGCATCTCCAGGGCTGGTGCATCCCAAACCAGGCTCTTCCCAAAGCCCAGGAGTGGAGCTGAGCCAAGAAGCCCCTGGGTGCCCAGCTGGGGCTGTTCCAACTCTCACACCCACGTGGATCCCATCCTTCCCAGCCTCATTCCCTTCTCCAAAGCACAGTCACCGAGGAAATGGAATCCCAGCGAGGCCAGCTCGCGGCGATGACCCTGCAAGGGGCACACAGCCCCCCCAAAACTCTTGCGCAGGATAAAAACTTTCATCCTCTCTATTAAAAATAAGCCCTAACGACAGGAGGATGGGGAGGGACTGGGACGGTGCCAAGCGTCACCCCAAAGCCAGCCCCACGCAGGGACACGGGCACGGGTGGGCTTTAAATATTCACAGTGTGAGGGTTTGAGTTGCAAGTCAGGGCTGGGTGTCTCAGGACTTGTCCCCCTGAAATTCAGGATGCTCCAGTCGAAGCCTCAGGAAAGGCAGGGTGAAGGGGGCGATGGGTGCTGCTCCAAACTCAGTGTGCTGGGATGGGAGAAGAGCCAGAGATTTGGGGAGATGGTCCCCTCCATCTTCATCCAGCGCCAGCCACATCCAAGCAGGATCCACCATCCCACATCCAGCATCTCCATCGTCCTGCTCAGCACCGCAGTGTCACATCAGCCACGGCTGTCCCAGCAAAGCCCTGCAGCTATGGTCCCAATGCCTTCCAGCCCTTCGCTTCCCAGTGCCCGGGGGTCCCACTCAGGGCACATCCCCCCATCCTTTTGTCCCTGCCAGGGAGTTTTTTGCAGTCTCTGGCCGCCGGCGTAGGGCAAGGGAAGAGGGAGTGTCAGCATCACGGTGGGGCCTCGGCAAGGCTGGCGCGTGCCAACCCTCCTTCCATCCGGATCCGTCCCCCGAGCAGCTTCACATCCTGCCTGGGGCCCTGGGAAAAGGAGGAGAAAGATGAGCAGGAGCCGAGGCTCTGCCAGGGAGGGCAGTGTGGGGAGAAACACACGAAAACCACAGGAAAAAACACTATGTATATTAAGAAAGTAGCAGTAATGGATTAACGAGCTGCGAAACCACATGCTGGCAGCGCTGGGGCATAGACCTGCTCCTGTCCGTGTCTTCCCACCCAGAACTTCCCTGCCCGTGGCCAAGGTCAGCATTAATGGGGACAATCCAGGGACACAACATCATTCTCACAGCTTGGACCGGAGCCCTGCGAGGTCCCACCCAGCCCCTGATCACCTCAGAGATCCTGAGTCTCCAGCTCTGAACATTCCCTTGCTCCCTGCAGCGCCCTGTGACAGAAAGAAGGGGGGTTTAGAGCAGAATGGAGGTTCCCAAAGCCCCCCCATGCAGGATGGGATCACACCCACCTCCTCTCCGGCTCCTCGGGGTCACAGCCTCCATCTTCCAGCGGCCGCTCCAGGACCTGTGTGGAGAGAGGGAAATGGGGAGATGAGCCCTGGGGATGGGGAGGGGGCTGCAGCAGAGGGGGTAAATCTCCTGAATAACATAATATCCAATAATAAATATCCTCCCACCACACTCAGCACCACCAATTGTCCTCCAGTCTCAAAATGATGGGGAAAATGGGGTTCAACCACACTGGCCAAGACACAAGTGGGGAAACTGAGGCAGGAGAGGATGTTGGTGCCTGGGGAGATGAGGCAAGGGTCTTACCCTGGATTTATACTTGTAGAACAGCAGCCCTCCCACGGCCAGCAGGACGGCCACCACACTGGCCACCGTAATGTAGATGAGGGGCTCCTGATGGCCCTCCCTGGCAGGCGGCTCCTTCCTGCGCTGCTCTGCGCCCAGAACAAAGCCAGAGTCAAAGCTCGGCCCGGCCCCGCCGCCATCCTCAGGGCCCCGCAGCCGGCTCAGCCCGCCGCCCCACGCCCTCGCCCTGTCCCTGGGGCCGCCCGGGGCTCGCAGCTCTGGGGCCATCCTGGAGAAGCGCAGCTGTGTGACAGACTCAGCGGGACGGATCCTGGCTCCGCCGCCTGCCGAGCCGGCGCTGGGCGATGCTGCCGGAGTGGTGGTCCTGAGCCCGCCGGGCTGATCCGGGAGGATGGAGCCTCCCCACTGCTGGCCTGGATCCTGCGGCAGGTGGCCGGTGTCCCGCTCCACCAGCTCTCCGTCCCCGCGGAGGACGGGGATGTCACCCGGTGCCAGGCTCAGCGTCCCGGCCGGATCCTGGAGGGCTTTGGCACTGCTGGCTGGAGCTGTCTGCTGCATCCTGGGGGCCAACGCCAGCGCCGTGTCACCTACCCCGGCGCCCGGGACCTCCTCGGTCCCTGAGCCCCCGTCCGTGCTACTGGGGGGCTGAGACGGGGCCTCTAAGTCAGCCAGAGTGGCATGGAGGAGGCTGGAAGGGACCTGGGTGCTAGCAGGTGCCATGTCCCTGCCAGTGGCAGCAGAGAGGGAGGGCTGGGTGGCAGAAGGGAGGGCAGGGGACAGGCAATTGCAGTCAGGATCTGTCCCCACACCTGAAAGAAGCAGAGAGAAGAGACGGCCGTGGGGTCACCAGCCTCCAAGAGGGGCACAGCCAGCAGATCCGAGGTCGGGGGGCACTGGCACCATCCCTCCCCACAGCCCCGGTCAAGCGGGTCAAGCAGCCCCTCAAAAAATGGGAGAGCAAGGGAGAGGCAGGGAACAGGCAGGAGGAAGCAGGGCAGCACAGGGGTGACAAGCAGCAGGTGGGATGAAGCAAACCCGAGTCACCGGGTCCCCTGAGCCAATGGCAATGGGTTATTCACAACTTGCAGGAGCCAGACAGCCACGTTTAACATCCCTCATGGCACAAGGACATGGCACAGCTCCGACACGAGGATGACAGCGAGACATCTCCTCCATGCAAACACAGCACGGGCGCTCGCGGAAGCGCGGATGGCAACACAGGGCTCTTCCACCCCAGCAGCAACGCTCTCCCTGAAGGCTTGGCCAGGGGAAACTGAGGCACGAGGCAGCTGAAGTGACACAGCCAAGGTCATGCAGCGTGTTGGTGGCGCAGCAGTCCCTCCATTTCTCCGTGTTTCCTCCACCCGGCACCGGGGCTTTGAGACAGAGCCGAGCCTGATGCCTCCTTATTCCCCAGCAGCATCTCTCCCTCGCCTTGCTTCCAGTAGGATTTAGCCCAAATCCCACTTTCAAAGAGCAGCCAGCCCCTTCTCCCCGACACTGATGCAGAGCTCGCTGACATAGAGACAGGGACCAAGGTGGACACGTGCTGCACCCACGGACACATGGCTCTCAAGCTGCTCCATGCAGGTGAGCCCAAGCCCCCCAGCCTGGCATAGGTTTACTGGACAGAGACCAAGCTTTGGGATCTCACCTGGTGAGGATACAGTCTTTTTAGGTCCCAGGCAGGCTCTGCGGTAAACTCGGCTGCAATCTTTCTCAAAAGTCTCCTGGTTCTGCAGTAGATGATTGATGTCCTGGAAGAAATCTTTCACCAGCACCAGCATCTCATAGGGGGAGGTGGTGAACTCCTTGAAGCACATCTGTGAGAGCTGGAAAAAGCACCAGGCTCAGCATCAGCTCCACAAGTGACCTGCTGTCACTGCCACAGGTACCACAGTGCTCCCAGGGCAGGATTTGGGGGCTCCTCATGGCTCCCTGTGTCCATGCACACCCCAGATCTGCTCTACTTCACAGTCCTGCCCACACACCCACCCCAGGATGTTCTGGACATCCCATTTCACCCCAGAATGAGGACCCAGACCCCCATGAGGCTGGTGACACTGTACCATTCTCTCCTCATCATCCTCCTCCCTGATGCAGGGGTCCACGTTCTCGTCGATGCGGTTGTACATCCTGCGCACCATCTGCATCTTCCGGGCATTGGACGAGTTCTCCTTGAACTCTGTTCGCTCCAGGATCTTGCCCAGCAGGGGAAAGGCAGCTTTCACGTAGCAGATGGAGTCGTTCTGCAAGGATACAGACCCCCCCAAAAAGTGGCAGTGGTTACTGGATGGGCATCCCACTCTGCCTGCCTGGGGGAAACTGAATCATGGAGCCACAAAATGCCTTTTTACAATCCCACAGGATGCCCAAACTGGGACTTGGAAGCCACCTGGCCAAGCAGGATGGGTCCCTCCTGGGCTGTCTCCTGCTAAGGGAGACAAGAGGGGAGATTGGGGATCTGGGGACTTCCCACCATGCATCAGCCAGCCCTGTTCCCTTCTGTCCCCAGCAAGAAGCCACTCACCAACTCTGTCTTGTCAATGAACTTGAAGGAGACCCTGCCCGGGTGCTGCATCTGGGTGTCAGCCTGGAAGGACAAAGCAGGATGTCACCCCACACCCCCAGGGACAGCAGAGGGGCTGAGCAGCCCCAGATACACCATGCTCTGGGCACAAAGAGATACACCATGCTCGGGGCACAAAGGGGTGCCTGAGACCCCCAAATCCACAGGGCTCGGGGCACTTGACTGCCATTCCTGCTTCATCCCATACCACACTCCTCCTCCTCACACAGGCACATCCCTAAGGTCGATGCACTGGCAGGAGTGAGCTCAAGATTTCTGCTCCCATCAGGATGTTGTACTCCCCGAATCAGACCTTCTCCTGCCTCTCCCTGCCTGCTCCCACCCCCTCTTCCTCCTCCTCCTCCTCTTCCTGCCAGCGCCACAGCAGAGCCCAGCCCCACTTGATTCTCCTCGGGTCTCCCCCACACCACTCTCTCCGCTAAATCCAGGCTGCAAAAGAGCATCCTGCTGTGCAGTAGGTGGCCGTGACACCAGGGTCACACATTCCCCGGGATCACACAACGCCGGGGTCCCACACGCAGCGCTGCCGGCCCCCCGCGCCACGACCCTTTCCAATGGGAGTAAAAACCCACCCTAACCGAAGCCCTCTCCCTCCGGGCCGGCATCCCAGGCTGGGAGGGCAAGGGCTGGCAGAATTGCCGGCCGGCAATTCTCCTCCTAGCCTGGGATGCCGGCCCGGAAACAATTGCTCCATTATCCTGCAGGCGCTGGAGCGAGGGCCAGCTCCTCCATCAGCGAGGAGAGGGCTACAAATCCCCAGCACGAAAACCACATCTTCCATTCAAACCTGCTCCATCCCCTTCCTCCCACAGCCGCGCACCCAATTTTAATCCCCGGGCGGCAGAGCAAAGGCTCCAGGGATGTGGTGTGCTGACAGGGCTCGGGCAGAGGAAGCCGAGCTCGCCCAGAGAGGCTCCTGGCCCCGCAGCCCGGTGGTTAAAGAGGAAGAGGTAAAGCGAGCCCGGACACAGCGGTTTCACGGAGCTCGGAGCGCAGCTCTCGGGGACTCCGAGGCGCCGTTCCCGTCTCTCGCCCGCACACCCCGCTTGCTGCAGGCGGAATTTAATCTGCGACAACCCTGCAAATCCCCGTGTGTCCCCGATTCCAGCTTCTCCCCTGAACATCCGCGTGATTCCCCGCTCGGAGGTGAGCCAAGGGCCACGGAGAGAGAGATACGGCCCCGGCAGCTGTATCCGATGGGGCCAGGCCTGGCCGTGCTCCGGGGCGGTGCCAGCGCCCAGAGCTGCCCACGGGCCACACGGGGTGTCTGCCCCATCGCCCAGCCCGGTCGGCTCCATCGCCCGGCCGGGCCCCCCTCGGTGCCTGCCACCCACCCACAGCCCCGTTGCCAGCCCAGCTTCCAGGCAAGCAGCTGGACTCAGGAATGCAGCCGGATTCCTCCGCTTAACCCCTGCGCAACCGCCCGGAAAACACCACAGCCCGCAGCGCCGGCCCCTCCACTGCTTCCCCAGCGCCCCTGCACCCATCCAGCCTCACTCCTGGCCCCTTCCCGGCCTCACTCCTGCTTCCATCTTCTCTCATTCCTCCTGTTGTCACTTTTCCGTGGCCACCCTTGATAAAGGCACAACAGCTGTCACCCCCCGGTGCCCGCTTGTCCCTTGTGCCCAGGGATGCTCAGCTCCTGGGTACCATCACTTGAGCAGGGGAGCTGAAAATCACCCCGTTTCCTTCTTTCAGCCATAAATAAGAGCTGGTTTGTACCTGTCTGGCCCCAAACGAGCCTCCATCCCACAGCACAGCCCGGGGAGGACACTCACCAGCTCCTCCAGCTCGGCCAGGTGCCTCTCCGTGATGATCTGCTGGCAGTAGCTGTTCTGCTCCGTCTCATGGATGCTGCAGAGCAGGAGAAGGAGGAGGGACGACAGCAGGGTGCAGGGGAGCAGGCACACCTGAGCACAAGACAGGAAAAGCTTGAAGCAGGGATAAGCCACACACACCCCAAGCCCCCTGCCCTTCTCCACCACCCCGCAGTGTGACCATCTCTGTGGTGGCCAGGACTTGGCCACGGTCCAGCAGGATAATCCCAATGTGGTCCTCCAACCCCGTGCCTATCCCCATCCTGCTATTTTTAGGAGCACCAGGTCAGCAGGGAATTTCCCAAGGCCCGGTGACACAAGCCTGGATGTGGCTCTTGGCCACCTCCACATTCCCCGTCCAGCCCCTCTCCCCTCTCCCACACCATTTCTCCGTCTCTCCTGCAAATCTCTTCCTCCGCCCTGGCTCTCCAGAGCCGATCTGACACACTGACCCACCCATCCCCAAAAATCCTCTTCCCACCCTCCAGACCCCCCCCAGCTGCACCCGCCGGGCTCTTTCCATGCAGCAGCTCTGGCCTCGTCCCAAATTTCCCTCCCAATCGCCCTGCAAAGAAGCGGAGAGGCCCCGATCCGTGGCGGGACCCCGGTGGGCAACGGGGCTTGTCCCAGAGCCGAGACTCCCGAGGTGGGGGTAGGGGGGACCCTCGGGTGGGTGTGCATCCCCCTCTCCCGGGGCGCCGGCAGGGAGAGGGTGCCTGGGTGATGGGTGGGGGGGAATTTCCCTTGGATGGTGTCCAAGAATCCTCCCCTCTTGTGAAACTCCAAGATGCCGCCCGGGCCACCGCCGAGATGTGGCCACGGCTGAACGGAGCCTCACCCCGCCTGGAATGGGCTGGGGACGGGGCTGGAGCCCAGGCTGGAGCCGGGAAGGGGGCTGGAGCCGGGGGACGGGACGGGGACGGGGCTTCACGCCGCGGGTCCGGGGCTCGAACCGAGCACCGGGACGGGGCTGGAGCCACACCGCGCGGGTCCGGGAATGGAGCCGGGGCTGCAGCATCTCCCCGCTGGGGACGGGCTGGGGCCGGGGATCGGCCGGGGCTGAAGCCGGGGCCTCCCCACGCCGGGTCCGGGAATCGTGACGGGGCTGGAGCCGGGAACCGGGGCTGGAGCCGCGGCTTCCCCCGGCGGGGATCCGGGGCTGGAACCGCCAACCGAGACGGGGTTGGAGCATCCCCCGCAGGGAGCCGGGACCCCCCGAGGAGGGGACCCAGCACGGGGACAAGCGGGGCTGCCGCTCCCGCGGGAACCCCGCACAGGTGGCAGCGGGCGCCGGGCTGAGGGGGGGTCTCCGCGGCCGTGGGTAGCGGGAGGGGCCGCCGTACCTTGGCTCCGAGGCGGGGCATGGGGGCTGCAGTAGGGCCGGGGCCGGGCGGAGCGGGCGAGACGGCAGCAGCGGCGGGGCCGAGCGGGGCCGGGCTGAGCCGCCGCCGCGGCCGCGCTCCCCTTTATAGGCGCCGCGGCAGCATGTGGTTTATGAGAAAGCGCTGGCGGGCGGCCAGGCCCCGCGGGGCCCGGGCCGGGCCGGCACCGGGCGGGCACAGAGCGGGCACCGGGCGGCACCGGTGGGTCCCGTGTGAACCGCTCGGGTTCGATCGGAACCGCTCGGGTCGGCCTGGAGCAGCTCGGGTCCGATCGGAACGGCTCGGCTCGGGCTAGAGCAGCTCGGTTCGATCGGAATCGCTCGGGTGGTTCAATGAGTTCGGCTCGCCGCCGCTGGGGTCGGATGGGCACCGCGGGGTCTGGCTGGAGCCGCTCGGTTCCGATCGGATTGGCTCGGCTTGCTGGAATCGGATCGGATAGGATCGGCACGGCTCGGCCCGGGGCACTGTGTGTGTGAACCTCCACCATCCCATGCACACGCGTGTGTGCTCACGCCTGGGCACATACACACACATCTGCGTGTATGTGGACACGCCAGGGACACACAGCACCCCTGGGTGTTCATGGGCACCCCGGGCACTGGTATCCATGTGCACACCCAGCCCTGAGCCTGGCACACGCGTGTACACGCATGATCACTTCTGGGCACACATACACACATGGACATGCACACGTGCACACCCCAGGGACCCCTCAGAACATGTACACGTGGACACAAACACCCGTGTATGTGTATGGTCACCCCTGGTACCAACGTGAACACACACACAGCTCCCCTGGATGTGCATGGACACCCCTCAGAACATGTCTGTGTACACACACACACACACACACACACACAGAGCTCTGGGCCTTGCACATGTGGGCATGTGCTTGCTCATCCCTGTGTGTGCACACATACATGTATGTGCACATGCCAGGGATGGACGCCCATCAGGACATGCAGGGATGGATACATGTGCATTGATCAGTCAGTGTGTGCATGGACAGATCCACGTGCATGGATGCATCCACATGTGCACAAGCAGAGCCATTTGTATGGATGAGCATGGACAGATGTCTGCACACATGGGCATGGGTAGATCCACACAGCCATGGACAAATCCATGTGCATGGATGGATCCACATGAGCACAGACAGATCTGTGTGCATGGACAGGTCTGCATTTGCATGGACAGATCCATGTGTACATGGATGGGTCCACATGTGTATGGAAGGATCCACGTGTGCACTGATGGATCCACATGTGCACAAGCAGATCCATTAGCACGTGTGTGCAGAAGGGATCTGTGAGTGCACGGATGGATCCATGCACAGGCAAGTGCAGCACAGATCCATGAGAGGCTGGATTCGGGACCAGCAGAGCCATGCAACAAGCCCCATTCCCAGTTTTGGGATTTTCCTCTTCGCTGCCTGTTTGTTTTCCAGGCGACTGGAAGTGATTAGTGGCCACGAGGTGATCCATGGCAGTGCCAAGCACTCGGCACTCTGAAGGGAAGCAGAAAGCTCCTGCTCCACAAACACAGTGGGATGCAGCTGCAACAGGGGATGGTGACAGCTGGGCCACGTGTGGGTGACAGCCACCACATCCGACCTTTGAGGAAATGATGCTGGGGTTGCAGAAGCTGCTGAGGGGTTTTCTTGGAGCTAAAAGCTGATCCCAATAGTGGAGGGCTGGGATCAGGAGGAGCTGGGGAAGAGCTGGGAGCCAGCTGGAGTTGGGGACAGCAGTGACAGCCCCAAGATAGTATCAGATTTGCACCAGCGCGTGGGTGCCACGGGTCTTGTCACCCACAGTGTCCCTTAGCAACAGCTGCAGATAAAAGATAAACATCTGAGGGTGCTGAGGGTGACGGGGCCAGGGAGGGAGGGCGCTGGGTTACAAACCAGCCGTCCTCCCAAAATAACCCCTTTCTCCCCAAAACTCTGAGACATGATCTGCATCTTTCACCACGAGCTGTTCTGGGAGCCTCACAGCCCCCACGGTGGGAGGACAGCAGGGTGGACACCAAGGGACATGGCGGGTGACGCCAGCACCAGGGGTGACTCACGGGGACCCCGTGCCAGCGCGTGAGGCCCTTTCACACCGGCTGAGGCCATGGGCTGCTCATCTCCCACACACTCATCCCCCTCTGCTTTGAAGGGACCGGAAAAGTGTCATATGCTGGGTCATAGGACAATCTATGGGGCAGAGGGACAGAGGGAGAGCAGGACAGAGGGACGGCAGGATGGAGGGACGGGTTAATATTAATCTGCCTCATGCGTGAGCAGCATCCGCCTCTTTTTTTTTTGGCAGGGAAGTGGCTTTTGCCCCTCCTCCCCTCCCAAACCTGCCGAAATCCCTGAGTCACGGGGCAGAAATGGAGCTGGCGGCGGGTGACAGAGGTGGCAGCAGCTCCGTGCACACACTGCAGCCGGAAAAACTAGGAGAGGCAAAATTTAGGGTGGCTGTCCTTCTGCCAGTTGCAAACTGGGACCAGTGTCACTGTCACCATGCTGGTGCTGTGCAAGGGCTACCCCTCTCCCCCACCAGCCACTGCCAGCCAAGGGGGAAAGGTGGGATGAGGCTGTGGGGCTCCTGGGCATCCCGGGGGTCCCCATGTCTGCTGGCTGAAGCACAGAGGATGGAGGGATGAAGACAAGGCAATGCAGGATGCTCCGAGTTCCAAAGGGCCTGGAGCAGACACCAGCACCCTCCCCATGCAGCCACATCTCCACATGCCCAAGGTCAGAGCATCCCTGGACCTCAATTCTCCTGCTTCAGTGATTCCCTCTCTTCCCATCCCCCGTGGGAGTGGGAGAACATCCCAACCAATTCCTCATTTTGGGAAGCTTTTCCCAGCCAGCAAGCCCTGACGCAGAGATAAAACCTGTAGCATAACCAATTCCCCCAGCTGCATCCTAAAACCAGCCTCGGGCTGCCTCTTTGGAGAAAGTTATTTCCAGCAGGAAAATGTTGTGAGGGCTTAATCAGTTCCTTCCTGGTGATTCACCGAGGGGCCAGGATGCTCTCCCGCAGTCTCCTGGGTGCTGCAGCTGAGCCAGGACCTCCCCAGCACGATCCGAGCCAGAGCGGTGTGTGCCCAGGCTGGAAATCCCCACGGGAAGGTCCCGGGCCAGTTCCTTCAGGAGTGGAGGAATGTGGGTTGGAAGGCACTTCCCCGCAGCCCGCTGCCGCTGGGGGGGACTCAGGATATCACGATGAGGCTGGAGCCTTCATCCCACAGCAGATCCCGCACTTCCTCCTCTCCATCCCTCTCAGGCTGCCTGCTCCATGCTGGGACACCCTGGAACATCCCACCCAGCCCCAGTGATCACCGGGGGGATCACAGAGTCCCCCCGGCAGCAGCCCCCTTCCCACAGGGGCAGCACCCACGGGAGCAGAGGCTGGCTGGATCCAGGCACAGGGAATTCGGCCAGGCTGGGAGCGAGGGAACCGCAGGGTCAGGCTGTGTCCGGCGCCTGCGGAGAAAGTCCCTTTTCAGAGTTATCATAACCCGGGGTCCGGCTGTCCTCAACCACAGAGGCTCTCGGGGGACATGCCACCACCCCCTGGCACGTGCTGGGGGGTCCTCGGGCAGAGATAAAGCCCAGCCCTGGGGTCGGGGAGGGTCACCGGGTGGGTGCCGGGTGGGGAGGGGCACCAAAGATGGGTGATAGCCCCACATGGGTCACCAGCTTGTCCCCAGCCCTCGTGGCTGGGGCTGAGTCATGTCAGGCTCCAGCTCCACTCCTCCCTCCACCGAGGAATGCAGTCAGAGCCAGAGCCAAAAGCCTTCCTCAGCAGCTGCCCATGGGCACCCACAGAGCCTGGGGGAGATATGGGGTGTGGGGGCAGGAGGTGCCACCAGCAGCGGTGTCAGGGTGGCAACAGGACGATGCCCACCCTGTGGCAAATGCCTATGCTCCGGGGACTCCCCAGCATCCCCAGTACACCTGAACAAGGGTGCTGGGGGGGGCCGCAGGGCCATGTGTGCCCCATTCCCTACTTGGCATCACGCAGAGCTCATGGCACAGTGTGAATGCAGCCCTGGCATTCTCTGGCTCAGCCCGGCTGGAGCCAAGAGGGTCCTGATCCATGCTGGGGGTCCAGGGGCTGTGCCAGGAGCAGCTGGGCACAAGTGGAGCAATTTAGGAAACCACTTGGGAGCACTCCAGGGAAGCCAGGCCTCTGTGCTGTGCTGGGGGAAGTGGAGGCATCCACCTGGGGTGTCCCTGTTTGTCACCAGGGCCAGGAACAAGGTGACATCCCAATGTGCCAAACCCTTACTGGGATGCCACAGCCCTTGGACTGCATGATGGACAGAGTCAACACTGTCCCTGACCTCAGCACAGGTTCAAGGGACTAAATCCCACTTTCACCCCTTAAACTGGGAATGTGATCCCCACACATGTCCGGCTGCAGGCTAACGAGTTGACAGCCCTGTGCCACCCACCAGCCTGGGGCTGGAGTTGGTGTTTGGAGCACCAAGCCCTGGCCATGGAGCTGCCGGGGCGTCGCAGGGAGAGTCCCGAGCCAGAACAGAGGAGCCGTTTGTGCTCCCGCCGGGGCCACTTGTTTATCGGCAGCCGGAGCTGTTTACATCAGCCACTGGCCCCGATCTCCGCCACCGACACCCAGACGTGGCCCCAGCCCCGCTGCATCCCCCGGTCCCCAGGTGCCGGCGGGGCTTTGCCGGGAAGGAGGGGAAGCAGCGATGAGGGCTGAGGCTGAGTCACGGCCTCATCCTGCTCCACACCCGGCAGCAGGATCTGGCCCCGGGAGCTGCTGAGCTCCTTTCCCTGCTTGCACCCATCCTCGCAATCGGGAGGACCCCAAACCCCTAAGGGACATCCTTGCCAGCCAAAGGATGTGCCTGGGGGACAAGGAGTGTTCTTGCAAGGCACAGTGGGGTTTATGCCCATCATCTTCCTCACTGCGGGTGGAGAGGAACAAAGATGGACGGACAGAAAAACACAGGATTGGACAGACAGTGTGTAATCTCCATCATTTCATTCCCTGATCCCTGAGGGGCAGCCGGGGGCTAATGGGGAGAGAGGAGGACATGCAGTGCCTTGCTTGTTGGGGAAGGAGTTCTCGCCTCCCAAAAGGAAGCAGCTCCTGCCAGGAATTCGAGGCATTACTCAGCTCGCGGCCATGGATCAGCTGTTTGGCTGCTCGGAGCCTGTTTTTCATTAGCAACAGTGATTTTAGCGCCGTAAAGCTGCCTCCTCCCTCCTGCCAACAGCTCTGGGACGGCCTAGGAGAGCTGGAGCCCTACCTGGCGGGCAGGATGTGATGGAAGCTCAAGGGATGCCAGGAGTGGTGTGTCCCTGATAATCCTTGGCCATGGGAACGGTTGGTGGCTCACCTGAATCCATCCCTTTTCCGTGGCAGGGATGAAATTCAGGTTGGTTTTTGAAGGACTGGTGGTTCTGAGGAAGCTGGTTGTGGCTCCCCACCTGAATCCAGCCCTTTCCCTGCACAGGGATGAAGTTCAGGTTGGTTTTTGGAGGGATGGAGCTCGTAGGGAAGCTGCCAGTGGCTCCACACCTCAATCCAGCCCTTTCCCTGCACAGAGATGAAGTTCAAGCTGTTTTTTTGAAGGGATGGAGCTCCTGGGGGAGCTGCTGTTTCCACAGGACACACTGCCCCCACAGCTATGCTGGCAGCCCTGGCTGGGGCCAAGTGGCTCATTTTGGGCTGAAAACAAGAGATTTTGAATGTTGCAAAGGCTGGTGAGGAGAGGGTGGTGATATGGCAGTGAAGAGGAGTTTGGGGGCTCCCAAAGTGCTCTCCAGCCTCGCACTTCCCCAGCTAAACACTGCACTTGGGAAAGGTCTGGAATCCACTCAGGTTTATTAAAAGCATCTTTTGAGCTCTGAAAAGTCAAATAAATGTAATGCAAACATCAACTCCAACCCCCTGCTTCCAGGCAGCCCAGGTCTGGCATCATGGGAAGGGACACATGGGGATGGAGCATGGACACAACCGTGCCAGCATCTCCTGGTGGAAATCCACCAGCAGCATCCCTCTCCCGCCGCTCCCACGCTCCCAGCCAGCGCTGATGCTAAATCTGGCCTTTCCCATCTCCCTCACAGCTGGACAAGGAGCTCCTGTCTCCATCTCAGTGGCCTCATCTTCACTCCCAGGGGACATTCCCTGTCCTCTTCCCCCCACTCATCTCAATTCCATTCCATCCCAGAATGGAGCTGAGCTGAGCAGCTCGCAGGGATGGAGTGAAACGCCTCCAGCTGCTTGGATGTGATTGGAGACTCAAATTTTGACGTATTTGCTGCTTTCTCCAAGAAAACTAATGGTTCTTCTAGCAGGTGAGCTGCTTCCCTGCTCATCCAGGGATCAAAATCTCCTTCCCACTCTGGGCAGTAGCGGTGCTGTGGATGCAAGGGGGTGGTTTCAGGATTGCTGGAAACTTCTGCTGGTGCAAAAGTGGTCAGGAATAGAGTCCCACAGCAGTTAGGGGGGCTGCAGTGGTGTTTAGGGCAGATGTCTGGGGATAACCAGGATCCCCCTGCTCCCGCCCCATAGCAGTGCATGTGCCCAGAGGCTCACTGGTGCACCTACGCCAAGAGCATTGGATCATCCCCGGGACGACCAGCACAAACAACCTTCAGGCACCACCAGAAAAACACAGGCTGATGCATCTTGGCGTGTGCTGCTGCGCCTCCGCCCATCATCCCGCCTGGCAGCCCCGCGGCCCCCGGGATCGCCAGCAAAGCGGCTCCTCAGCCCCTCAGAATCCTCGGAGCCACACACAATCCCAACAGCGGGGGTGGAAACGGCGCCCAGAGGGGCTGAAGAGCATGAAAACATGATGAAAAACCTGCCTGGGCTCTCATGGCCCCAGAGGGTGGGTGATGCTCAGGGGACCCCTCACCTGGAGCCTGAGTTTGGGTCATCCTCTATATGCTTGTAGGGGGAGGACTCAGGTTTGGGGGCAGGATGAGGATTTGGGGCTGGGATGTAGGATTGGGGTCAGGGCACTGAGTGCATCCAAGCCACGGAGCGTCAGCAGCTCCCAGCACAATTCCTCACACCCAGAGGAATGTAACGAGCCAAGGATCCCCAAGGATCTTGGAAAGGGTCAAATTTAGGGCCTGAGATGAGCCAGACAAGTCCCAGCTCAAGAAGGAGGGCGTGAGACAGAGCCATGCCATTCCAAACCCATTTCCAGCCATGGGGAAGGGGCTCTGCAGCACTGCCCACCCAGCCGTGCCACAGAGTCCATCTGCTGCTGCCACCCCGGCTTCAGCACTCGTAATTCGGAATAATCCATCAGAATTTCATCCCATGGCTGCTGCTGCCACATCTGGAAGCTGCTGCGGGCTGCTTGTAGCTGTGCTGCATTTCCGAGGAACCGCAAGAGTTTTCCATCCTCTTTTGATTAGCGTGTGGTTCCCGCCCCAGAGCCCCAGGCAGGGCCAGCAGCCCCACACTCAGCCAGGGACCTCGGGCACGATATCCTGAGAGCTCCCCAAGCAATCGTGGGCTATTAAAATTCGTGGGTCCCATGGCAGGGCTGTGCCACCCCCTGGGGACAGCTCGGCTCCTGGCGGAGGGTGGTGGCACAGCAAGAGATCCTGCTTCCAAATAAACAGCCCCAGGATGGGACTCGGCAGCAGGAATTGCCCCAAATCCTCTAAGGCAGCCCCAAATACCAGAGCTGATGGCACTGATCCACAGGACTGGGGAGCCCCTGGGTGTCCCTGTCACCCTTCCCTGGGAGCAGAGGGGACACTGCCACCCGACAGGTGGGATAAACCCCCCAAGAGCTGCTGACTCTCAAGTCCTGGCCATCCAACAGGTCCCTTCTGCTGTCCCCGTGTCCCCAGGCCCTGCCCAGGCCCCATCCCCGCTCCTGGCACTGCAGCAGCAGCAGCAGCTCCACATCTGGGGCTGATTTTCAAAGCAAAGCCACATTCGCCACTAGGATACTGAAACCGCGCTGGGAAAGCCGGCAGCAGGGAAGGCAGCAGCCCGAGGGCTGCCTCAGGATGTGGTGGCTTGACCAGGAGGAAAGTGGGGCTGGAGGGGCAGTGGGGGCCCCGAAACCTCCCCCCCCACCGCCGCTGGCCAGAACCGGCTGTGGCCCTGGGGACAGGATTACGCCGAGCCGGAGGCATGTCCTGCGGCGAGCCCAGTGCTCCATGACCTCACCACCACGTGCCTCCGACGGAGGAAAAGAGGAAACTCAACTTTTTTTTTTTTTTTCAAGAATAACTTTTGCCCGGGCTTTTCCTGGGGGAGAGAGTGTGACCCATGGCCGGCACCACTCAGCCTTTCCACGAGAGCATCACTCGGGGGTGACAGCCGAGCCTCCCAGCCCACGCACATCCCAGGATGGACAGGAGGAGCTGCAATCCACCTCCCCAGATCCCCCTCTGCCTTGTCCCAGCAGCACAGCCACCCCTGTCATGGCTGGGGTTGCCACCCATGGGTGCTGCACCCCCACCCATCACACATCCTGGGTGCCTAGGGAGAACTTGAGCCTTTTGCTGGGAACCTCAGGCAGAGGAAGTTGTGCCCAGGCTCATAAACACATCGAAACTGTCTGTGGTTTCCACATGGGTCACGTCCTCCTTCTCCCACCCCTGGGTGGTGTCCTCAGGGGTCAGAACCTCTGGTGGGATCCCCTGCCCTCCCCAGGGCTGGAGCCACCAGGATGCAGGAAGGGAAGTGTGAACTAAAAATAATGAAAATTTTTATTTCACCCCAGAGATACAGCCCAGCTCCATCTCCAGGGCTGGATCCCGAGTGGATCCCACCTCCAACCCCAGGATGCTAAAGTTCCACCTGGCTGCAGCAGAGACCAGGATGGGATTTGGAGCAGGGACACCTTGCTTATCCCGAGCAGCTGGAAACACTGTGGAAAAGCAGGACATGAACTGGGATCTGCTCCCTGGGAAAAGCCCAAACCACTCAGAGCTACGAGTTTCTCCTGTCCAGTGCCAGCTCTCCCAGCCAGGAGGTCCCAGGGTGGTTTGGCTTCATGTCAGCCCGTCCCTGGCAGCCCTTCTGTGTCACTGTGAGGCACCTGATCCCCAACCAGCACCTTCACTTTGGCGTGAGGAAAAGTAAGCAAAAACCCAGGAAAGCTGGAAATATTGGCAGCAGGGTCCACCCCAGGACACAAATTCAAAAAAGAATAAATTTAATCCCTACCCAGGAGGGTGAAAATGAGCTGATGGGCCCTCTGTGAGCTGGGAACGAGCAGGACAGGAGCTCATTGCAATAGATTGATTAGGATTGGGATTAGGATTGGGATTAGGATTTGGATTAGGAATGGGATAAAAACCAACAGCCTCCCTCCGTGCCTCCAAAACCTCTCTGCTGAGCCAGGGGGGCAATTTTGTCCTCCCTGGTATCAGGGCTGTCACATGGCTGCTGGATCCTCTCAGCTCCCAGGGATCAGCAGGGCAGGGTGGCTGGGCATTGCCAAAGAACTTCTCCCTTGGGAAGGGAAAAGCAGATCCAGGGGGACGGATTTGGCTTTCCCCTGGCAGGGGCTGGGTTTGGAGGTGTCCAGATGGATGATTGGTGTGCCAGAGTCACAGCCCACCCTCACAGCCCCTGGATGCTGCTTTGGGGTTGTTTTCTCCTGATATTCACATATCCCCGTTGAACTGGGAATGTTTGGCAGAAGGAGGGATGTGGGACCTGCCAGGGGTCAGGGGACCTTCTGGCCTCCTGCCCCCCACGATGAGGGGACACCCATGGAGCCACCTCTGGGAGGAGCAGCACTAGGTACCCCAATCCCAAAGCACCTTCGTTAAGGGGGCACCCTCATTAATGGGACACCCCAATCCTCATTAATGGCACCTCATTTTTGGGGTGCCCTCACCTTCAAGGCACCCCCATTAAAGGGGCACCCTTGTCTCTAGGGCCATCCCACCTCCATGACACCCTTAGCAACAGGGCACCCCCATCTCCAGGGAACCCCCATTAACGGGACAGCCACATTAATTAGGGACCCTCACTTCTGGGGTACGCTGGTTTTTAAGGTGTCCTTATTAATGGGGTTCTCTCATCTCCAGGGCTCCCTCATTAGTGGGGCAGCCACGTTAATGAGGCAACTCACCTCGGGGATGTCCTCGTTTCCAAGGCACCCCCATTAATGGGGTACCCTTGTCTGGGGGGCACCCTGACCTCTGGGGCACCCCCACCTTCATGGCGTCCTTGGAAATGGGGCACTGCCATGATTAGGGCACCAGCATTTCTGGGACACTCTCATTAACGATGCAGCCACGTTAATTGAGGTCCCTCACTGCCGGGGTGCCCCTTGTCTCCAAAACACCCTTATTAATGGGGCACCCCCATCTCTGGGCACCCGGATTACCCAGGCACCCCTATTAATAGGGCAGCCTGATTATGTGACACTTTTTAGGACATCCACCCCTTCCTCAGCATCCTTCCCGCTTTGGCAGCCCCGGGAGTGCGGCATCCCCACGGAGAATCCCATGGGAATGGGGCTGGGCACCCCAAAAGCAGACTGAGCCCGCAGGGGTGGGGGGCACCCATCACCTCCCTGCTCCCCATTCTCGGAGCTCCAGCCTGGCTCCGTGCTTGCAGAGCCGGAAAACAGCTGTGGTTTAGAAATAAAGCGGAAAAATTGAGTTTTCCTCCTGTATAGGAATGAACTGGGGGAAGGAGAAGTGGCTCTGGGTCCTGGAGCTGCTGCTGGACTTTCCTCTCTGGTTGTTTGGGGGAGGATTTTGTTCAGCTGATACAAATGATATCTGGGGCTTTTTTGATTCCGGTTTCCTCCCGGCAACGGGTGGGGATGAGTCAGAAATCCAAAATAAAGATAAATAAGTTTAAAAATAAAGGGAAGCAAAGGCAAAACTCCCACCCCTCTTGTAAATAAACGCCGGAGCTGCTGGATGGAGCTGCAGGGGCTGGAGCCAGAGCAGGAACCCCGAGTGCTGGGTGGTGTCCCGGGACAGCTCCGGAGGGATTTTGGGGCGCTGGCAGGACCAGCTCAAGGCCAGGCTGTGCTGGGATGCATTCCCTGCTCCATGGATCAGGCATGGAGTGCTGCTCCTCAAGAGGAATACCCTGCCTGGATTATGGTTAATAATCCGGGATTTTGGGTGCTGGAGCAGGAGTTTGGATCCCGGAGCGGGATTTTGGCAGGGTGCTGGGCTTACTCAGGCTGGAAAGGAACTGATCTTCCCTGGATCCGGCGAGATTAACCCCTCCGTGTCCGCTGGCCGTGCCCATCCCGGGCTGCCTGCGCCACATTCCCGCTCGGCACAACCCAACCGGACACTTCCATGCCCCAAAAACGCCCCGGGCGGGTGGTCCGGGCAGGGATTTGGGAATAGCCAGCATGGCTTGGCCAGACACACTGCCCGGCGCTGCTCCTCATCCTCACCGCCACCACAAACCCCAGGGTCCCCGAGGGGCTCTGCTGAGTGACCCCGGGCTGCCCGCACAGCTGGATCGCCAGCCAACATCTGGGCAGCGCCTCTTGCAGCTTCCCACCGAAGGAATTCGTTCAAACACCTCCCGCTCGGGGCACTGGCGGCTCGGGGGCACTGCGGCACCTCCAGTGACGCTCCTCGCAGCCCCAAAATTCCCACCGCGGCCGCCGGCGCTGGACTTTGGCAGGAGCGGGGGTTTAGTCGGGCTGGAATGGAGCCGGCTCTTCCCGGGGCACAGCTCTCGCCCCTCCGGCCGGCCGGGCTCCAGCTCCAATCCATCCTTCCCAAGCCGTTGCCCGCCGCTCGGGGTCCCCCGGGGGGGCTGGGGGCTCCTGGGCTGTGATCCCCGTTCCCAATGCCGGAGCAGGGTGGATCCTGCTCCTCCCTGGAGCGATGGGATGCTGCTCGAGAATGAAAAATAGAAAAGAAATAAAAATAAAATAGACAAAATGGCAAAACACAACAAAACAGATCTAACGGGGAGAGCAGGGTAGCTCTCTGAGGTAGCTTCCACCACCCTGGAAGCTAGAAGCAGGTTGCATTTTATTTTATTTTATTTTATTTTATTTTATTTTATTTTATTTTATTTTATTTTATTTTATTCTATTCTATTCTATTCTATTCTATTGCATTCTATTCTATTTAGCTCTAAGTTTTCTTTCCTTTCATTTATTTTATTTCCTTTCATTTATTTTATTTTATTTCATTTAATTTCATTTTGTTTCAGTTGTTTTATTTCCTTTAATTTATTTTATGTTATTTATTAAATTTAATTTTGTTGTACTTATTTATTTTATTTTATTTTATTTTATTTTATCTTTTTTTAAAAATTTCTTTCTCATTTCATGTACTTCCTTTTATCTTTCTTCATTTCAATAATTTTATTTTCTCTTATTTTATTTTACTTAAATGGCAGCAATTGCTCAATTTTGGCATCTAGACCCAGAAATTCCCTTTTAAAGGGCTGGGGTCTCTCTGATGCTCAGGAGGCATCAGACACATCCCAGCTCCATGGATCTTGGCCTTCCTTCTCCCCTGTCCCTTAAAAGCCTCTTTGGAGGTTGAGCCAAAGACTGGGGGATGCCCAGGGGACAAATTCCTCCCCAGGATGAGTTATTTCTCAAACCATCCGTGAATCACTCGGCTTTGCTCTTCCTTTGCCTTTTACCATGTCTGTTGGTGGAATGGACATCCAGCATCTTCCAAACCAGGGTGAAAAGTCACAGGCTTGGGGTTGGATTGAGGCTGGAGATGCTGCCTGGGGCTGGAAAACCACAGACAAAGCCAGAGTGAGTATCCGTGACTCCAGAGGTTGGATACTCTTCCTCAAAAATTCACATTTTGGACCAATATCAGGACCTGATTATGATTAATATGTTAATAAATCAATGAATCAATAAATTTCATGATCAATCTGTTGCCAGACAGAAAACGGTCCTGGATATTCATGTCATCCAAGGCCACATCCCTCCTGGTGTCCAGCAGAAGGGAAAGGATGAATTCCTCCTCCTGCTCAGCTTCCCACAGGAGCCAAACCACAGGGAAGGTCAAACACTTTCCATTCCTAATATTTATCCATGGAATTAGGTTTTCTGGCAGGAAACAGTTGCTTTTGGGGGAAAAACCAGCTGTTTGTGTCGCAGTAAGGATAGACCATGTTGGAAGCAATGCTGGGAGCCTGGAGCACCTGGACTTCCTTAGGGTGTCCATGGGCAAGTGAGAGAGAAGCCACGGGATGGCAGGAGCAGCAGCTGGAATTGTGCTTAAACCACACCACAGTGCCCCTAATCCTGCTCCAAACTGCTCCCAAACCCCCCTGTGGGAGCTCTGTGCCCTTCTGCACCCCACCCCGAGGGAGGAAGGACCCACTGGCAATTCCGAGGAAACTCCCACCGGATTCCCTGGGAAGCTCCTGCTGTGGGCTCTCCCCACCCCACACCCCACTGACGCCATCTGCTCCCCCTTTCACAACTTCCTGCAGAGCTTCTCCATCGAGGTCAACACCCCAAACCCGTGCTGGGTGTCACGTTCTGCACCCATTCCTCTTCCCAGGGACCTCAGGGGGCTCCCAACCCAATCCCATTGCCCAGGGGGTCTGCAGGAATATTGGCTCAGCATTCCCATGGGAAGGGAGCCCTCTCATTCCATCCCACCATGCCATCCTGGCTGCAGCCTCCACACCCCAACCACTGTCATGAGCCTTCATCATCCTCCCTGGAGAGATGCCGTGGAAATGTGTTTTCCCTGGAAAAACCATCAGCTGCACCCTTGATCCCTTTCTCCTCCCTGTTGTGACCACAGGCTCGATTTCACTATGTTTATTTAATTTGTTTTATTTAGTTCATTTTATGTTATTTAGTTAGTTTATTTAATCCAGTGTCCCCAAGTGCATCCATGGGGATGTCGGTCTGGGACTCTGACCAGCTCCAGCTGCTCCATCCAACCAAGAAACTCACCTGGTTTTCTTCCAGGGAAGAGCTGGGATTCCTGGGTTTTCCTGAGCACCTTTGGCTGCCATTCCATTGGGTCACTCCAATTCCAGGATGGGCGATTTGGTAGCTGAGTTCTGTTCATCCCTAAGTTTGTGGGGATTTAGGGGTGGAGGAACATTCCAAAGGCCAGATCCTGCTACTAGAGAGGTGCTGCTCTGGCAGAGCATGTCAGGGATCTTTAGGATTAGGTTCACCCCTGTTTGTGGAAGCAATGAGGAGGAGGGAAGGGGTGAGAAGCAGGATGGAGGGATAAAGAAGATCCCAGCTCTTCCACAAGGGAATTCATCCCAAATGACAAAATTGGAGGAGAACAAGCCCATTTCCAGCTTTCCTTGGGCTCACTGGGATCCCTGAGGGATTCAGGCTTCCCAGCACATCAGGGATCCATTCCCCATCCTGGAGAGGAACATGGGATAACTGTGACCTCCCTGCCCTCTCCACCCAGCCAGTGCAGTTTACCCACTCTTATCCCAGGCAGTGCTTATCCCAACACCCAGCCTTCCCTCAGCACCTGGAGCATGGGAAATATGGGAAACACCTCCAAACCCTCTGGGCATTCTCAGGAGCTTGGCCATCCCCGAGCAGGATTTAACCTGCTCATTTGCATGCCCTCATCACCTCTAATTAAATCTGTGTGCTGCCACTGTGCTTTCAGCCCCCACTATCCTTGGAAATCCCCGGGCTGTGCTGCTGGGATGGTGGGAAGAAAACAGGATGGGTCCCACACACAGGAGTGGCCACGGACATGCTGGTTTTTCCCTCTTCACCCTAAAAATAAGATGGCTGTCGCAGGTTTGTGGCCATGAGGCTGTGGAGGAAAAGCAGCTCTTTTTGTGGCCATCAGCTCCTGGCCTGTCCCTGGGCTGGGATCACAGCTCAGGATCATCCCAGTGGTGAGTGCCCAACACTCTGCAGCTCATGCAGCTCCCTCACAGAAATGAAAAAAAATTCTATTTCAGCCTCCTCAAAGCAGAAAACTGATGGTGTGAAGGTCCCAGGGCTCCAGTTGGGAGCCACCAGCCGTGGACACCCCTGGCTGAGCCAGACATGGGCACAGCACTCCCAGAGTCCCCCAGGCGTCACCCACTCACCACCTCCACCACCCTTTGGAAATGGGAGAGGGGAAACAAATCAGCCTCCGAGGATATCACCAGGGGGTTTTGGGAAGCCAAGGGGCTAAAAAAGCCCCAGGGGTTTTGTCCTGTTCCTCTGAAGAGATGGGAGGAGCAGCAAGCTGGGAAAACCAGGATAAAGCAGAGCAATTTGGGCCAGAATTCCCCACAGAGCCCATGGCACCAGGCTCAGGGCTGGGGCGTCAAGGGACTCTCTTGGGGTGACCCCAAGGACATTCCCAGGGAAGGGAGGGGTTTGGTGGCAGCAATGAAACAGGACCTTCAGCAATGGAAGAGGAGGTGCAGCACCCAGTGACACCCAACACAAAGGGACCATCAGGGTGACAGGAACCAGGAGGGTGTTGGGGACCAGCAGGGTGACAGGGACCCAACAGTGTGACAGGGACCAGCAGGGTGACAGGGACCAGCAGGGTGATGGAGGCTGGCAGGGTGATGGGGACAAGTAGAGTGACATGGGACCAACAGGGTGATGGGCATCGGTCAGGTGATGAGGACCCAAAAGGTTGATGGGGACCCAGTATGGCAATGGGGACCAACAAGGTGACAGGAACCAGCAGGAAGACAAGGACCTCACAGGGTGGCAGGGCACCAGGAGGGTGTTGGGGATTCAGCAGGGTGACAGGGACCAGCAGGGTGATGGAGGCTGGCAGGGTGATGGGGACTGGTAGAGTGACATGGGACCAGGGGGGTGACAGGGACCATCAGGGGATTGTGCCAGGGTGACCATGGACAGACCAAGCAAGATGTGGAGGCAGGATGACAGCGAGGTGTCACCAAGCATCCCTCTGTCTTTTCCTGTGTCACCCCAAAACAGCATCTGAGCCCAGCAGCTGTGACAGTAGGGACATTGCCCTGTCACTGTCACCACCAATGAGACCCCGTGGAGTCTTGTGGATTTGGGCATCGCTGAGAGGCACATGCCAGCCCCGGGGCTGTGCCTTGTGTTGTGCCGTGTCATGACATCTGTGTCGTGCCGTGCCGCTGCTCTGACCCAGAGAGACGGATCCATTACATTTCCCAGCCCCGGAGGGGTTAAACGTCCCCAGCCATCCCCAAAATGACGAAGAGCCGCTGTCCCCAGCAATTAGGTGACAGACCCGGGTACACCGCAGGCCGGCCGGTGACGTGAGGACGGATCCAGGCTGGCTGGTGGTTTGTCCCTGGCTGGCACCCAGCCCCGGAGCCACAGCTGCTCCCCGCCCCGCCGCCCCGTGGCACCTGGCCGGGAGCGATGTGTCACCGGGAATTCCAGACGCTGGTGGCTCTGTGGTCCCGCTCTGCCTGGTGAGCCCCAAAATGCCCCAATCCCGTGTTGTCTCTGGGGTGGGGTGTGATCGGGTGTGCCCAGGGGGGACAGGGTGATGTTCCTAGAAGTATCCCCTTGGTGGGTGTGGAGTCCCCTCCCCAGGAGCAGAACAGGGGGGGCACGATGAGGCCATTTCCCTCCCCAAAGCTGCTGCACTTTGGGGTCAATTCACAGATTTTGCACATTTTGATGCTGGGAGTTTCAAAACCTGAAATGGGAAAAGATGTTTGTGTCTCCAGAAGCCGCCGAGCCCCTCCTGGCTCTTCCCAAGGGGGTTGGTGTCCCGTGGGGACTTCCCGAGCCTGGGGAAGGGCGACGGGGACACAGCCGGGTTGGGGTCTGCAGGGAAGTGTCACCTCTGGCTGGGAATTGAGGAGAAAAACAACAAAAAAGGGGGTTTATAATGTATCTGCAGCCGGTGCCATTCCCAGCTTGCCCAGTGGGGTGACTGGGAGGAGCTGGGACGGGGCGGGGCGAGCACTCTGTCCCTGCCAGGGGTGCGAATGGCTGTGTGGCGGTCCTGCCGTGCCATGGGTGCTGCCGAGGGGCGAATCCAGCCCGCCCACCCCATGGGTGCTGGGGACACACCGAGAGGGACCCACTCGTGTGGGAGCCAGCAGGACTGGGAATGCTGTGACACCCCAGTTCCCTGTCCCTGTAGCTCCCAGTAGGTGTACTGGGTGGACTGGTTTCCCCTGGAGTGCTGTGGTGCCTCTGCAGCCCAGCGTGACCCAGTGGGTGATACTGGGTGATCTGGGAGCAGCACAGGGACGAACCCCGCCATCCTATATGGAAACCAAATGGCATTTAAATCTCCTTTAAAGCAGCACAGGGCCCTCCGAGGGGGTGGGCTTAGGGGGAAAATTCATCCCTGTCCCAGGAGAGCTCCTCTTTGCTCCCCAAATTCATCCCCCAGCCTCACTGCCCACCAGGCAGGGGTTCCTAAGGAGGAGGGAGGAGGGGAGAGACTGATAAGGTCCTCCTCCCCAGTTTCCTCCCACAGCAGTAAATGGAGGGGAAGGGTGGGTGGAGAGCTGCGCTTTTGAGGGGATGTAACCCAAAATGTCCCTCGGGGACTGCAGGTGGCCCCTTGTGTCAATCTGCCCCAATATGTCACCCAAATGTCCCCAGAGCCAGGGACAGCAGTGGTGTCAGAGGTGCTAGCAGGACCTGGGACCCTGCACATCTGGGGCTCCACATCTGGGAGGGTCACATATCTGTGGGGTGACACATCTGAGAGGTCACACGTCTGGGGGGTCGCACATCTGTGGGGTCACACATCTGAGGGGGTTGCATATCTGGGGTAGCTACTCAGCAGAGGGTCACACACCTGAGGTTCTCCATCTGGGGGTGGTGGCTGCGCATCTGGGGGTCACACATCTGGTGTCACACATCTGGTGTCACACATCTGGGGTCACACATCTGGGGTCACACATCTGGCGGGGGGTTACTTATCGCGGGACGGGGAGACACAGGGACGTGCTTCCCCCTCGTGGCCGCAGGTGGGAACTGCATCCTCCGCCCCCAATGGGGATACTGAGGCACAACCCCAAATCCGCGCCCCCTCCCCTCTCCTTTTGGGAGGAATTCAGAGCTGCCCAAAGCCTGGTCCCGCCGGTCCTGCTCGCGCGTGTCTGCTGACGGTCCCCGAACGCTCCCAAAGAGGGTCGCCTGCCTCCTGTGGTACTTGGGGGCTGCAGGATGCCAGGGTCCCTCCGGGATGGGGTCAGTTTGGTCCAAAAACCTGGAGGAAAAAAAAGGAGAGAGAAGGTCAGCCGGGATGTGACAGCTTGTGGGACTGGGGGGCACAGAAAGGACCCTCGGGGACACAGGGACACGGCCCAGCTGACCCATCACTCCCCACCTTGCACCGGAGGAACCAAGAGGCTTAAAATGAACCCAAACCCCTCAACTCTGTGCTGGGAGAGGGCGTCCAGCGGGTCACCCCGATCCCACAGACACAACCCCCGGCCTTCCAGTGTCCCCCCCAGCCAAGCTGACCCCACGGCTCTGGGGATGATGGCTCCCGGCATCCGTCCTTCACCCAAATCCTGGATCCTGCTCCTTCCTCGGCACAAGCCATCCTGGGAGGATTTTCCTGCCGGTGACAGTTTCGGAGTGAGCCCGGAGTTACCCCGCGGACAAGGGCGCAGAGTCCTGCGGGTCACAGGGTTGGGTCCTGCCAGGCGGGACGTCACCGCCACCCAGCCCCGGGTGGGGCACCTCGGGGTGGGGACACCGTGGGCTGCACTGCCTGCTGGGTGTCCCGGGGCCACACGCCCTGCCGCGGGGTGGGGGGCCCGGGGTGATTGGAGAGGTGGTGACTGCGCCAGGCCGCCGTGTCCCCCACGTCCCTCCCCCGCCCTAACGTAACGAGAGGGCAAAGAGCAGCTGGGTGCGGCGGCGACGGCAAGCCCTGTCCCCCGCCCGTGTCACCCTCGGCAGTCACAGCCCGAGCGGCGGAGCCAGCGATCGGGGTGAGCGGGGACTCCCCGGGACAGGGACCCCATCGAGGGACATGGGGGTTGGTGTTCGGCCTCTGGGTGACCCCCGCGGGGCTGGGATGGAGCAGGGTGACTGGGGATGGAGGGTCAGGGGGGTCCTGGTGGCCGTCTGGGGTGGGGGGAGGGGTGGCACGTCCCTCAGGTGTTTGGGGACACACTGGGGGTGACACAGGGACCATGCCCAGGGTCGCACAGCAGGATCGAGACGCTGCTCCCCGGCAAGATGGGCGATCCCTTCGGCCGCTGGAGCAGCACCCCGGCACGGTGAGCAGCCAGCGGGGTGGGCGGGTCACCCCCTGGGAGAGGGGACAGGGGGTGTGAAGGTCCCTCTGTCCATCCAGGGGTGAATACGACGACAGCTCCCCTCTCCGACAGTCCAACAGCTTCGTCCGCCCCACCGGGAAAAGCATCTACAGTGAGTGAGGGCTGCACCCCAAAAACCCCTCTAATCCCCACGGCTCCCCTCCCCAGCTTGTCCCTGTCACCTCACCCTGCTTGTCCCTTCAGACCAGCGCAAGGACTATGGGCAGACCCTGCTCAAGCTCCAGAGCGATTTCCAGCACCACGTTGAGGTAGGAGCCCCCTCAAACCTCCCCGCGCCCCCCAGCAGTGCCAGGGCGCCCCTGTGACACCGGGTGCCGTGTCCCCCCCAGCACCTGGTCACCATGCGCCTGGAGCGGGAGCTCCGCAGTGCCGAGGACTGTCTGGGGCGCCTGAAGGGTCTGGAGGAGCAGGGACGGATCTGGGGACAGGATGTCATCCTGGAAGTCAAGGACCAGCAGCTGGTGCTGAGCGACGTGGAGAGCAAGGTACCCCCGGGCAGGGCACCCCCAAAGCCGGGTACCCTTCGGCTGTGTGACCCCACAAAGCCTGGTCCCCCCCGCGGCTAGGGTATCCCTCAATCCTGGTGTCCCCCGAGCAAGGCACTCCTCAGCTAGGGCACCCCTTGAATCTCGGCACCAGCCAGCCAAGGCATCCCCAAACCCCGGTACCCCCTGGCCAGAGCATCCCCATAACCCTGGGATCCCCAAGCTATGGGAGCCCCCAAATCCCGCTCCCCCTGCCCCCAAGCCTTGAGGTACCCCGAAGCCTCAGAACCCCGCGGACAAGGCACCTCCTACTGCCCCACTGCCCCCCAACCCCGGCACCCTTCAATCAGGGCACCCCCCCAGTCTGGCACCCACAACCCTGCCCACCCCCAGACTCAGCCCCTCCAAACTCTGCCATCGGCCTCCTATTCCACTCCACACCCCGCAAGCCCGATCCCACCTGCACCCCTTTAACACTTTCCTAGCCATTCGGGTGGGGGGGCTGAGCACCCCGTTTTCCCCCTTCCAGGAGGAGCTGGAGGCTTTCCCCCTGGGAAGTGTGCAGGGATGCACCGCCGGGCTGGACAACACGGTGTTGGCCGTCAGCGTCCAGGAGTGGAACCCGCCGGGGAGCAGCGTCCTGCTCTTCCAGTGCGAGAGGCTGGGGGTGAGCCCTGGGGGGAGGGGGGCAATGGGGGAAGCCCCCTGGAATGGAGGGCTGATGGCAGGGGGTCCTTGTCAGGCAGAGACGCTGAGGAGCAGCCTGGAGAAGGTGTTGAAGCAGCGGAAGGACGAACAGAGGAATCCCTACAGGCACAGGTAGGGGGGGATGTGGCTCTGCGACCCTCCCTGGGGACACCTAGACTGAGCCCCCCAAATCTCGACCCCCAAAATTGCTATGGCTCTGGCGGTGGGGTCTTCCTGCGGTCCCACACTGCCCCAATGTCCCCCAAAGGGTCCCTTCCAGTACCCCCACTCCTGGCTCAGCCCCACCATAGCCCCCCCTATCCCCATGAATACAAGCCCCTCACCCCATCCACGGGCTCAGCCTCCCTCCTACCCCTCCTGCTCCATCCACATGGAGCTCCATCCCCACCCACAGGCTCCGTTCCCCCCTCCCAGCCCCTCTCCCTCATCCCCATAGCACGGACCCCTCACACCCCATCCATGAGCTTGGTCTCCCCTCATCCCCATGGGCACAGTGTGTTCCCCACCCTATTTCCCATCACTGGGTTTGGACCCCCTCTCCTTCCCCCCTCAACCTCCGTCCGTCTCGCCCCGGAGCAGCCCGGAGGTGCCGCCGCCCCCGGCGTACGCAGCCCCGGAGCGCTGGACAGAGCCCCCCGAGCCCGACTACCAGCGTGGGATGCCCCCCCAGAGGATGTTGCCCCCACAGCGGGTGTTGCCCCCCAGCCTGTGTTGCCCCCCAGCCTGTGTTGCCCCCCAGCGTGGGCAGCTCTCCTCGGACTACGGTGAGTCTCGGGGAGGGGGAAGGAGGGGCTGCATCGTGCCTCAGTTTCCCCAGGAGCTGGGGGTGATGTTGGGGACCCTGTGGTGTCACCAGATGCACCGGACAGGCCACAGATGCCACAGACCAAACCCCCCAGGCAGGTTATGTCCGAGGTGGACCGAGATGCTGTAAGTCCCAAGCCACCCCCACCCCACACGGATGGGACACCCCAGCTCCCACCCAGCACACAGCGTCCCCCCTGCACCCACAGGAGGTTCTCAACCACGTCCTGGGGGACCTGGAGCTCTTCATGGCCCAGCTGAAGATGACGCTGAACTCGGTCAGCAAGAGAAAGAAGCAGAAGAAGAACTCAGGTAGGAAGGGAGGGGAATGTCCCTGGGGGGGGCTTTTGGGGGCTCTGGTGTGGCCATTGTGGTGCCAACCCCCAGCTGTGCCCCTCCAGCACTGCCCTCAAAGGATGAGTACACGGATTTCTTCCAGAAGGTGAAATACGCCCTCAACCTCATGGTAGGAACTGTTGGGCTGGATGGGGGTGGCTGTGAGGGTGGGGGGAAGTGGGCTAAATGGGCATGGGGGGGCTGCGTGGGGATGGAAGGCTGTGGGGATAGGGGCTGTGGACAACAGGGGAACTGTGGGGGAAAAGGGGGTCTGTGGGAATAGGGGATTTCATGAGAATGCAGGGGGTGGGGTTGTGTGGGGATGGGAGGCCATGGGGATGGGGGACTGTGTTTGGGGGGACCCTGTGGGAATGGGGGGGCTATGGGCTCGGGGCAGGTGTGTAGGAATGGGGAACTGTGTGGGGTGGAGAGGCTGCATGGGATGAGGGAGCTGGGGGTGAACTGAGGGGCTCTGTGAGGATGGAGGGGCCATGGGGCTTCGTAGGGAAGGGAGGCTGTTGGTGGACTGGGGGGCTCTGTGAGGATGGAGGGGCCATGGGGCTTCGTAGGGAAGGGAGGCTGTTGGTGGACTGGGGGGGCTCTGCAGTGCTGGGGGGGCTGTGTGGGTATAGACAGGGGGCTCGTGTGGGGATCGGGGTGCTCCGTGGCGATGGGGGGCTGTGTAGGGACACCTCCCCCCCGCACACAGGGACGGACCCACCGGCACCTGCAGAACCCTGACCCCGCCGAGCTGCTGCGCCTCATCTTCTCAGCGTTGTCCTTCGTGAGTGTCCCCAAAAGCGATCCCACCCCGTAAATGTGTGAGACAGCTGGGGACCACCCCTCGCTCCCCCCATCCCGGGGGGTGCGCTTGGGCTGCTGCTCCATCCCCGTCCCCCCCAGGTCCTTGCCCACTGCCCCAGCCCCGGCCTGGCCCCGGCCGTGGAGGCTCCACTGCTGCTGCCCGAGGCACTGGAATTCCTTGAGGCGACCCTGGGCGATGAGGACTACGGCACCTGGAAGAGCCTCGGCGCTGCCTGGAACAAGTCCAGGTGGGGTGCAGCCCTCCGACTCCGAGAAAGAGGGGTCTGGGTTTGAAGGGGGGTCACAACACCCACCCCGCTGTCCCCCCGCTGGTTGCAGGGCCGAGTACCCCAACAGCGACCAGGTGCCCGCGTACACCCCGGTTTTTTCGGACGGATGGCTGCCCCCCGTGATGGAGCAGGAACGCCACGGGGGGCTCCAGGACACCCCAGCGCCTGCCTCAGTTACCCCACCTCGCTCGCGACACCCTTCCCCTGTCCGTGCCCCCCGCGCGATCATCAGGCACCGGCTGGAGGGACAATCCCAGACAAGAGTAAGTGTCCCCTTTCCCTGTGGATGCCGAGGGTCGGGGCAAGATTCGGGTCCCTGCTGGGTACTGATCCACCCCCTCCCCACTTGCAGATCCCCCTCCCTACCCAGGGGCTGGCCCGAGCCCTGTACGACTTCCAGGCTAGGAATGTGCAGGAGCTGAGCGTCAGGAAGGGGGACACGCTGCAGGTAAAAACGGGGTGTCCCCTCTGTTGATTCTCGTGAGGAGGGCGAAGCTGGCACCCCGGGGTCCTCGCCCCACACGCTGCCCCTCTTACCACCTCCCTTAGGTCCTGGACCAGCAGAGGAAGTGGTGGCTGGTGCAGGACGAGCGGGGGGACAGGGGACACGTCCCTGGCAACATCCTGGAGCCCCTCCCGGAGCCGGGGCACAGCGCCACACAGGTGGGTGTCCTCTCCCCTCCTTCCCCGCGCCCTCCACCAGGAGAGGGTGACCGGTGGCTACCCTGCTGTCCCCTCCCTTTGTCCCCGCTCCAGGACAGTCCCCCCACACTGCATCCCAACTCCTCGCCGGCGGAGGTGACAGCCTGGCTGATGGACAAGGGCTTCTCGCGGATGTAGGTGATCCCTTAAGCCCCCCGAAACCCCGCGTGGGCCCATTTGGGGTGGGGGCGAGCCCGGCTTACCCCTGTCCGCCCGCCCGCAGCACGGTGCGGACCTTGGGGGCGCTGCGGGGACAAGAGCTGCTGCAGATGAGCCCGGCTGATCTGCGAGGGGTCTGTCCCGAGGAGTGGCGGAAGGTCCTCTTCAAGCTGTCCCCCATAAGGACATCCCTAGGGGTGAGGAATCCCCACGCCCGGACTCCCACCCCATCTCGGCACTTTGGGATTCCCGGCCCCACGGCCGCTCCCCATCCCCGGGGCTGGCTTTGGGGGTGAGGGACCTCCACCCCCGCGCCCCCTCTCCAGCCCGGGGTGGCCCTCGGGGCAGTGGACCCCTGGTCCCGCACTCCTGATGCCCGGGCTGGCCCTGGGGGCTGTCAGGGGGCCCCACGCCCGCGCCCCCTCCTCACTCCCGGACTGACCCTGTGGGTGAGGGAACCCCGGCCCTGGAGTCCCTCCCCATCCCGGGGTTCTCCGCTCCCCAACCCCACCCCGGGGCAGTCCCTGGGCGTGGGCGACCCCCCCGAAACCTCTCCCCGGCCCGGGCTGGCCGGGGGGGTGAGGGACCCTCATCCCCGCGCTCGCCCCCACTCCCCAATCTCCCATCCCCGTCTCTGTAGATCGGTCCGAGGGATTGAGCCACCGAGGCCACGCCGATGTCCTCAAGATGTCCCTGCCACATCCCACCCAGGATGAAGCACCCTGGGAACGGCTGGACTTGGGAGGGGAACCCACCCAACATCCCGCCTGGTCCCCCCAGGACAGAGAACCACTCCTTGAAACCAGAGAAGATGTCCCCCACAAAAGCCACCAGTGCCACAAGGCTTTGGGACTTCCCCCGACGCACTGGAGGGCTCCTGGGGACCCCCGCCCAAAGGACGCAGGGGGGCAGGCACCCCCCTCGGCGGGGTCAGGCGCTGTGAAATGAGTTTGCACCCCCAAAATGTAGCTATTGATGTGGAAAATAAAAATGACAGCAGTGGGGTGTGCAGAGTCTGAGGGCACCCCGGGGGCAGGGAGAGGGATGGGGCATGGCGGGGGGAAATAGGGACAGGGCAGGGAGAGAGACAAGGGCAGGGTGGGGGACACAGCATTTCACTACCCCGCGGCACCCAAGGCACATTCCTGGTCCCCATCTTTGGGAGAAGATGGCAGCCAGGGGCCCCAGGGGACAGGGCTGTCCCCTGCCCACCCCACTCAGCAGCCTGGGTGGGTGGCAAGGCACCAACCCTCCCTCCCCCCAGGCTTTGCCAGGGCTGCCTCATTAGCGCTCTTTAGGAATGTGCTAATGAGGAGCGGGGGCGGGCAGGGGGAGGAGGCCTTTCCTTTCCCAGGGCAACGAGGGAAGGTTCTGGGACA
Organism: Entomyzon cyanotis; assembly: GCA_024500445.1. NCBI lineage: Eukaryota > Metazoa > Chordata > Aves > Passeriformes > Meliphagidae > Entomyzon > Entomyzon cyanotis. The sequence continues at coordinate 1,711,421 of JAKEPQ010000908.1, read as the reverse complement.
GCACAGCGCTGAGCTGGTACCCCCAAACCAGCCACGGGGGGATCTGGGCCCTGTGGGGCAGGAACACCCCTCACCCCACAGCCACCAACCCCAACCATGGCTGGGGGCCACCTTAGTGCCCCCCAACACCACAACGCCTGTGGGGGGCTCAGGGTGCCACATCTAAAGCACTTTATTATCTTGGGGGGCTTCACACGGCAGTGGTGACATCTCCCCCCAGGGATGGAGGGTGCTAGGGGGGCTGGGGCAGGATCAGCCCTGCCCTTGGCTGAGCTCCTACAACTTCTTGTTGCCCCACTTGGCCATCTTGTTGTTGATGGGCATCTTCTGGAAGCGGCTGGACTTCATGTAGGCAGCCACCTTCTCCAGAGCCTGGGGACACACACAGAGCGTCAGGGACACCCCTACCGCGCCAGCCCCCCACCCAGGGGTGATCTCGGGGTGTCCCCCCTCACCCCAAAGCGGTCCATGAAGTCCTTGAGGTTCTTGAAGGGCTCCAGGCACTTGGGCTCAAAGATGCGGTTCTGCTCCAGCACGTCGAACATGAGGAAGTCTACGAAGGTCAGCTGGGGACATCGGGGGGACACAGTGAGGACAAACCCCCTCCCCAGCCCCCTCGTCCCCCTCGGGGATCCTGGCAGTACCTTCTCCCCCGCAAACCACTTTCTGTCCCCCAAGAAGTTGGAGAAGAGCTTCAGCTTCCCCGGGAGCTGCTCCAGGTAGCCTGGCTTGAGCTTCTCCTGAGGGAGGAAGGTATAGGAAAGGATGGGCAATCCATGCTGCCACCCTGGGCAGTGCCTTCCCCATATGGGGTCCCCGATGCTGGCACAGGGTCCCCCAGCCTGCAGGACACTCACAAAGTCAGGGTTGTAGCAGACCATGACGAGGCTCATGCGGAAATCCATGATCTGGTTCTCCAGCATGTCCACTCGCAGGATCTCCTCCTCCGTCTCACCACCTGCACGGGGCGAGGTCAGCGCTGGGGCCCAAAATCCTCCCTGACCACAAATCTACTACCAGTTGTAGTTACATTTAACTGTAGCTCCAACCCCATGCTCAACCCTACCGCAACTACCTCCGCCCCTACTCCAACCCCAAACCAAGCCAAACTGAATCCAAATTCAATTCCCACCCTACACCAACCTGTATCCCGATCCAACTCCACCCCTACTCCAACCCCAACCCCAAAGCAAGCCCACCTGAACCCCAATTCCTTTCCAAACCTACTCCAGCCCCAGCCCCAATCCAACTCCAACCCTCTCCAGTTCCAACTCCCAACCCAAGCCTAAGACAAACTCTACCGCAACCTCAACCCAATTCCAACCCTACTCCAACCCCAACTTTAATCCAACCCCAACCCAACTGAACCCCAATCTAATTCCAACCCTACTCCAACCCTAACTCCAATCTAACTCCAGCCCCACTCCCAGCACACCCTCCCAGTCCCCTCACTCACACATGTTGTGCTTGCGGGCGATGTAGCGCAGGATGGCATTGCTCTGCGTCAGCTTGGTGGAGCCATCGATGAAATACGGGAGCTGGGGAGGGGACAGCCAGGCATGGGGACATTGGGACATCAGGACACCCCCAATCATAACCCTCCCCCGGCTCCAGACCACCTACATTGGGGAAGTCAAGCCCCAGCTTCTCCTTCTCGTTGATCCACTGGCTCTTGTCGTAGTCGGGAGCTGGAAGGGAAGGGGCAGTTGGGTGATGTTCTGTGTGTCCCCCAAAGGCCAGAGAGGTTGAGGGTGCTATGGGGACGCCCGACCCCCTCACCTTCCCCACAGCTGTACAGCTTGTCCTCGTAGGGAGTTTCGGTGTACTCCAGGAGCAGGCGGATGGCGTGGGCGAGCTGGGGGGTGGGATAGATGAGACCCCCAAAAATATCCCCCACACACACCATGGGGAAACTGAGGCAAGGGGAGGGCAAACCGCACCCCCCTCCCAGTACCCCCTGCACGGGGGGACCCCACAACACACTGGCTACCCTCAAAAGCAACATCCTCCCACCCCCGAGTGCAGCGGGACCCCCACAGAGTCCCCCAAGACATCCCAGACTACCCCAAAAGATCAAGGAGATCTCCAACAGTTTCCCCAAAAGATCGGAAGGTCCCTGCAGACCACCCAAGAGATCAGAGGGATTCCCGAAGCTCCTCCCAAGAGTAGGAAGACACCCCTGGACCTCCCAGAAGACCAGAGGGACTCCCATAACATGCCCAAAAGACATAGGGGACCCCCGGAGACACCCCACAAGCCCCCAGAAGTCAAGGGCTTCTCCGATGAAGCCCACAGCCCTCCCACAACCCCAAAGCGACCTTCCGCAGCCCCCCACAACATCAATTGGTCCTCCGATGACCCCTCGCTGCCCCCTGAAAGTTCAGGGGGATCCCCACAGCCCCCCCAAGACAAAAGGGACCCCCAAAAGCCCCTGCAGCCCCCCCAAAGTGCAGCGGGACCGCCCCAGCCACACCCCCAAAACCAGACGGGTCCCCACGTCACGCACAAAGAGCAGGAGGGACCCCGCAAAAGCCCCGAAGATCCCCTGCAGCCCCCGAAAGACCAAAGGGACTCCCGAAGACCCCCGCAGCCGCCCAAAAGACCGGGGAAACCCCAAAAGTCCCCTAAGTCCCCCCAAAAATCGCAGGGGGATCCCCTCAGCAGCCCATAGGGTCCCCGCAGCCCCTCTCCCCGCACGGGTGCCCCACGGGGGTCGCGGGTCGCCCCACTCACGCCGCGGATGTCCCAATAGCCCAACACAGCCATGGCGCGCGATCGCCTGCCCGCCCCTCCCCGCCTGACGTCACGCCACGCCCTGCCCTGGGGCGGGGCTTAGCGGGGGAGGGGCTTTAAGGGACCTTAGCTCGCGGGTGGGCGGCCACGCCCATCCCTGGGGGTTCTCTTGATGCTGGGGGTCTGCGACCCCCCAAGCTCCGTGCGGTCACTCTTAAAAGAGGACTTTGTTACCCCCCCATGTCCCCATGGAACCCCCGGAATCTTGGGGTTCTGCAATCCCCCCTCCCGAAGGGCCCCGCAAACCCTCCAAAACTCCATGGGGTTCCCCATACTCCGGGGGTTCTGCGACCCTCCCACCCCCATGGGATCCCCATTGTCTTGAGGGCTCTGTGGCCACCCAAAACTCCATGGGGTCCCCCTTAACTGGGGGCTCTGTGACCCTCCCCATCCCTGTGGCTCTGCGACCACCTAAGTTCCATGGGGTCCCCCTTATCCTAGAGGCTCTGCGACACCCCGTCCATCCCCACGGGACCTCCTTATCCTGGGGGCACTGCAACCCCACAAAATCCATGGGGCCCCCTTATTCTGGGGCTCTGCAGCCCCTTAAATTCCAAGGGTTCCCCTTTGCATGGGAGCCCTGTGAGCCCCCAAACTCCATGAGGTCCCCTGTAACAGGAGACTCTGTGACTCCCCCACACTTCATGAGAACCCCCATATCCTGGGGGCCATGGGTTCCTCTGTGACCCCCACCCAAGCTGCATTAGGGTCTCCCCTTTCAGCCCCCTAAGCTGCAGGGGTGTTCTCATTATCCTCAGGGGTCCCCACAGTCTCCATGAAGGATTCCCCTTATCCTGGGGATGCAGGGGGGAATGGCTTCCCCCATCTCGGGATCCAGGAGGGTCCAACATCCCCCCCAGGTGTTACCCCACAAATGAGGGCTTCCCACAGCTCCCACCACCGTCCCTCGGCAGCTAAGCACACCCCACACCACGGCAGGACAACGGGGAGCCCCCCTAGATTTATTGGGGAGGTCTGGGGGTGAGTTCGGGGGTACAGGGGATCACCACCCCCTCACTCCTTGGTGCTGCTCCACTTTGCTGAGCGAAAGAAAATGGGAGTTCTCATGAAGCGTCCTGAGCGCATGTAGGCAGCGACCTTGTCCAGAGCCTGGGGGAACAGGGACACGTGGGGACATGGATTGAGACACCACAGGGTCAGGGATGGGGACACAAGGATGTCTGGGATGGGGACAGGGATGGGAAGAGCAGAGGGTCAGGAGCGGGGACAGAGAGGTGGACCTGGCGTGTCAGGAACTGGGACAGGGATATTGGAGTGTCAGGGATGGGATGGGGACATTGGGATGTCCATCATGGGGACACCGGGGTGTTAGGGACAGGGATTGGGACACCAGGGGGTCAGGGATGGGGTCACAGGGGTGACAGGAATGGGAATGGAGATGGAAACACTGGGGGATTTGAGAATGAGGCTTGGGATGGGACAAGGACACAAACACTGAGGCATCAGGGATGGTGATGGCACACTGGGGTGTCAGGGGATGGGGACACTGGGGTGTCAGGGATGGAGATGCTGCTGGGGACACCAGGACGGCTCCAGGCTGTCACATGCCCCTGCTCACCTCAAAGCGCTGCAGGAACTGGGCCAGGTTTCCCTGCAGCTCCGGACAGTTCGGCACAAACATGCGCTGCTGGTCCAGCACATCGTAGGCCAGGAAGTCCACGAAGGTGATCTGGGGAAGGTGCAGGGGCTCAGTGCCCTCAGGGAATCCCCACAACCCCCAGCATCCCCCACCTACCTTCTGCCCTGCAAACCAGGGCCGGGAGCCCAGGAATCGGGACAGCTCCTTCAGCTTCTTGGGCAGCTGCTCCAGGTACGCCGGCTTCAGCTTCTCCTACATGGCAAGAGGGCACAGGTCAGGGGACTGCTCCCCCCAGAACCCAGGGACATCACCCCCTGAATGCAGCCAGGCAAGGTATGTGCCCCAATGCACACCTATGTGCTGCTGGTGGCTTGGCCCCCTTGTCCCATGGTGGGGGGACAACACCGCTGTCTGGAGGGGATCCATCTCCCCATAGTCCCCAAAGGGCACTCACAAAGTCAGGGCTGTAGCACATCCGGGCAAAGTTCATCCTGAGATCCATGAGCTGGTTTTCCAGCACGTCCACGCGCTGCTTCTCCTCCTCTGTCTCACCGCCTGCGGGGGTGGGGAGGTGTCAAACCCTCCATGAACAAAGCCTGAGAATGCCCCGGGTGTTGGGACCACCCTGACTCACACATGTTGTGCTTGCGGGCGATGTAGCGCAGGATGGCATTGCTCTGCGTCAGCTTGGTAGAGCCATCGATGAGATATGGGAGCTGGCGAGGGGGACAGGGGGGTGACAGTCAGCCGCGGTGACCCCACACCCCCTTCCCACACCCTCCTCCCGTCCGCCCATCACCTACATTGGGGAAGTCGAGCCCCAGTTTCTCCTTCTCGTTGGTCCAATCACTCTGGTCATAGTCAGGGGCTGGGGAGGGCAGAGACAGTGAGGGGAGACTCCTCCAGACCCTCTGCCCCACTCCTGGCACCCACAGCAATGGGGGGTGTGGGGACTGGGGGGGTCCCCGCTCCGCCCAGGGGCACCCGGTGACCCCCACTGGCAGATAAGGGAGGTCGTTGCCCCTGAGAGGGGTCAAAGTACTTTTAATCAGGGTCGGGATGGGGCAAAGTTGGCCCCCCGAGCTGGCAGGAGGGGTGGGGGTGGGGGGGAGCGGGATAGCTTGTGAAATGAAGGCGACTCCCCCCGCCGGTTTGTGACTCAGCAGGAACGAGGGGACCGCGGGGGAGGGGATGGAGGGGTTTGGGGGTCACACCCCGCTTGCCCCCCCCTCACCTGGGCCAGGGCGATACTCGCGCTCCTGGTAAGGTGTCTCGGTGTACTCCAGCAGCAGGCGGATAGCGTGGGCCAGCTGGGGGGACAGCACTCGCATTTGGCACCCCAAAGCCCCCCCAGACCTCTCCCCCACAACCCGGGACCCCTAGCCCCCCACCACCACCCTGGGACCTCCAGCACCCCACACCCTGCACACCACTCCAGCACCCCCTGCCCCCCCCCGGTCCCCAGCGAGCCACTGCCACCCCTCGATCCCACTCACCCCACGGATGTCCCAGTACCCCAGGATGACCACCATGGTGAGACGCGGACGAGGCTCTGCGCGTACACGGACTGGGATGGACTGGGACGGACCGGGACGGACCGGGATGGACTGGGATGGACTGGGACAGGACCCTCCCCTCTCCTCTCCCCTCCCTCTGGCGTCAGCAGGTGGCAGGCAGAGTGCCCGGGCGTCTGGCCAGCGCTGGCGCTGCCACCACCACTGGCGATCCGTCCCCTGACGCTCCCACATCACCCTGGGGACTCCCAAGCCATGAGGGACATACAACGCCCTCTGTGCCTCAGTTTCCCTCTGGGGCCGCACTCCCTCCCTCCCCCACTTCAATTTCAGTGTTTTACTTAAATACTTTTATTTCTCATGCTCGGTTAGGTGGTTTTTGGGGGGTTGGTTTTTTAGAATGTTTTTGTTTGTTGTTTTTATAATCGCCATCAGGTTTTCAGGGGAATGCTGGCTCCGGATGCAGGTACCAGGACTGGGATGGGGATTGCAGGGACAGAGGTGGCAATGCCCCACCGGGATGGGAGAAGCCTGGTCCAGCCTGCTCTGGGCCACAAACATCTCGTGGGAGTGTTGGGGACAGGGACACATGTCACCGGGTCCCCTTTCCCTTCATCCCTGCGCTGGTGAGGATGAAACATTCCCCATCCCACCCCTTGCCTTCCTCCCTGTGCTGATGAGGATGGAGAATCCCCCACCAGGCACCATCCCCCCTGTCCTCTGGGCCACTGTGTCCCCCCCAACACCAGAGACCTCAGCTCAGCTCTGTGTCCCTCGGATTGTCCCCACAGGGTGGAAGAGCAGACCAAGAGAGGGTTAGAGAGCATCAGCCCCCAGCTAGGGCTGGGCTGGGACTCCCACACTGTCACCACCCCAGCACCCAGGACCCCCAACCTGTCACCATGTCCCCAACTTGGGAGGTAAATCCAGGATCCCCTGGTAATGCCCTCCCCCGTGTCACCTCCTAGTGCCCTCAAGCCCAGCAGGGCTCAGCCCAGCAAGGAGACACCAGTTAAAAACAACAGAAAAAGACCAAAAACCCATAAAATGATCAAAACAAGATGAAAGAGAGAGGACTCTCCTGGCTTACAAAATGGATGTATTTAGTATTCTATTACCACAAGCTGTAGGGCATTAGCTGTTACCTCCTGCTATGACTCACCCCAAATAACAGACAATGGCCATCAAAAAACCACCGAGTGACTCATGGACCTATCTCATCCTTTTGTGAGGTGCTCCACCCAGGAGGGAGGAGCCAAGCATTCCCACCTGGATATAACCTGGCCTTGGAACTGCACAAGTCAGCCCTGTCTACTGGGTTCCCAGAGGACAAGAGCTACCACTGGACCTTCAGCTGGAGACCAGGCCTTTCACAGCATCACGGCTCCAACTGAATTACTTCATTTGAACTGCTACCATCACCCTAACAGGGTGTCAGGTTGTATCTGACTTTGTCAGTGCTTTTCCTTCTATTATTGCACTTCTTTTTATTTTTCCTATTGAATTTTAATCCTGACTTGAGATCTCCCACTTCTTTGTTTTCCAACTAATACGTATTTTGGCACCCAAGTGGGGTAAATGGATTACCCTCATCACACACCGTGCCCTATTAGAAACCTGAATCGCCCTGGGATTCTGGAAATTATAACAAACTGGTCTGAAGGCGAGACTTTGGAATTATCTTCAGAAGAAGCAGAGGAGCAAGTAGCACGTGCCGAGGAAGCACCCGCGTATAATTAGCTGCTGGAGAGTGAAAGACGTTACACCCTCTTCACCAGTGGTTCCTGCCGAATTGCAGGCGCAGATCGGAAATGGAAAGCTGCAGTATGGAGCCCCACACGACAAGTTGCACAGGCTACCGAGGGACAAGGTGGATCGAGTCAGGTCGCAGAGCTTAAAGCCGTCCAGCTGGCTTTGGATATTGCCAGACGTGAGAAATGGCCAAGGCTCTATCTCTACACTGACTCCTGGATGGTAGCCAATGCGCTGTGGGGATGGTTAGATCGCTGAAGAAAGGCCAACTGGCAGAGCAGAGGAAAACCCATCTGGGCCGCTGAGATTTGGCAGGACATCGTCACCCGGGCAGAAAAGCTGACTGTGAAAGTTCGACACGTGGATGCACATGTACCTAAGAGTTGGGCTAATGAAGAGCATCGTAACAACGAGCAAGTGGACCGAGCTGCCAGAGTGAAAGTGTCACAGGTGGATCTGGACTGGCAGCACAAAGGAGAATTATTTCTAGCTCATTGGGCCCATGATGCCTCTGGTCATCAAAGGAGAGATGCAACGTACAGATGGGCTCATGACCGAGGGGTGGACTTGACCATGGACAGCATCTCACAGGTCATCCACAGCTGTGAGACTTGTGCTGCAATCAAACAGGCCAAGTGGGTGAAGCCTCTGCAGTACAGTGGACGATGGACAAAGTATAGGTATGGGGAAGTATGGCAAGTTGACTACATCACCCTTCCCCAAATCCACCTAGGAAGCGCTACGTGCTGACCATGGTGGAAGCAACCACGGGATGGTTAGAGACCTACCCTGTGCCTCATGCTACCCCCCAGAACACCATCTTGGGCCTGGAGAAGCAAGTCCTGTGGAGACGTGGTACCCCTGAGAGAATCGAGTCTGACAATGGAACCCATTTCAAGAATGGCCTCATAAGCACCTGGGCTAGAGAACACAGAATTGAATGGATATACCATATCCCCTATCGTGCACCAGCTGCCGGGAAAGTTGAATGATGCAATGGACTACTTAAGACAACTTTGAAGGCATTTGGCGAGGGAACCTTCAAAAATTGGGAACTGAACTTAGCAAAGGCCACCTAGATGGTCAACACAAGAGGCTCCATCAATCGAGCCGGTCCTGCCCAGTCCGAACCTTTGCACACAGTGGATGGAGATAAATACCTCTCTGTGGTACACATGACAGGTATTTTAGGAAAGACTGTTTGGGACTAGTCCCACTTCAGGTAAAGGCAAACCCATCCGTGGGGCTGTTTTTGCTCAAGGACCTGGTTACACTTGGTGGGTGATGCAGGCAGATGGAGAAACCCATTGTGCACCACAAGGAGACCTAATCTTAAGTGAGAACTGTGTAAAAAATTAAGGGGTTGATGTAGATGATAATAGAATAAAGGGGTGGATAATGTCCTAGGTTACAATATAGATGCATTTAGTATTCTATTACCACAAGCTTTAGGGCATTAGCTGTTACCTCCTGCTATGACTCACCCCAAATAACAGACAATGGCCATCAAAAAACCACCGAGTGACTCATGGACCTATCTCATCCTTTTGTGAGGTGCTCCACCCAGGAGGGAGGAGCCAAGCATTCCCACCTGGATATAACCTGGCCTTGGAACTGCACAAGTCAGCCCTGTCTACTGGGTTCCCAGAGGACAAGAGCTACCACTGGACCTTCAGCTGGAGACCAGGCCTTTCACAGCATCACGGCTCCAACTGAATTACTTCATCTGGACTGCTACCACCACGCAAACAGGGTGTCAGGCTGTATCTGACTTTGTCAGTGCTTTTCCATCTATTATTGCATTTATTTTTCAATTTTCCTATTGAATTTTAATCCTGACTTGCATCTCCCACTGGTTGGTTTTCAAACTAATACACATGAGCTGTGCCTCTCCTCTGCCCTGTCACTAGCAGTGCCTGGAGCATCCCTACCATGAGCTATGCCCAGCCTCAGCCTTGCCAGAGCCAGAATAGCTCCTGCCTGGAACATCTCTGACATGAACTGTGCCCAGAGCAGTCCTGCTATAAGCTGTGCTTTGCCTCAGCCCGCTGGGCTGGGAGAGAAAAGCTCACAGGGATTCCCACACTCAGAGCTGCAAAAGTGGGAAGGGATGGGGAGGACTGGGGAGGATAGAAATGCGAAGGATGGATGGAAGATCCGACCCGACATACACTCACCCTCCCACACCTGACAAACCTGGCCCAGCACCCACCTCAGCGATCTCCTTGTATTTGCCATCCATGGAAGTGCGCAGATCCACTGGAAAATGCTTCAGGCAATGGGGGGTCCCAGTCAGGGACCGGGCCGACTGCAGGGAACCCCACAATCTTGGGGTTCTGCAACCCCCCCCTCCTGAAAGGCCCTGCGACCCCCCAGACTCCATGGGGTTCCCTATATCCCGGGGGTCCTGCAACCCTCCCACCCCCATGGGATCCCCCTTGTCTTGAGGGCTCTGTGGCCACCCAAAACTCCATGGGGTCTCCCTTAACTGGGGGCTCTGTGACCCTCCCCATCCCTGTGGCTCTGCGACCACCTAAGTTCCATGGGGTCCCCCTTATCCTAGAGGCTCTGCAACACCCCATCCATCCCCACGGGACCCCCTTATCCTGGGGGCACTGCAACCCCACAAAATCCATGGGGCCCCCTTATTCTGGGGCTCTGCAGCCCCTTAAATTCCAAGGGTTCCCCTTTTTCCGGGGAAGCCCCCAGACTCCATGAGGTCCCCCTTAACAGGAGGCTCTGTGACTCCCCCATCCTCCATGGAAATCCCCTAATCCTGGGGGCCATGGGTCCCTCGGTGACCCCCACCTGTGCTGCATCATGGTCCCCCCTTTCAGCCCCCTAAGCTGCAGGGGTGTTCTCATTATCGTGGGTGGGGATACAAACCCCACCTTGGTCCTCACAGTCTCCACAGGGGGTCCCCCTTATCCTGGGGGTGTAGGGGGGAATGGCTTCCCCCATCTCGGGATTCAGCAGGGTCCAACATCCACCCCAGGCACCACCCCACAAATGAGGGCTTCCCACAGCTCCCACCAAAGTCCCTCGGCAGCTAAGCAGAACCCAGACCACAGCAGGAGCAACCCTAGATTTATTGGGGAGGTCTGGGGGTGAGTTGGGGGGTACAGGGGGTCACCACCCCCTCACTCCTTGGTGTTGCACCACTTTGCTGTGCGCCAGAAAATGGGAGTTCTCATGAAGCGTCCTGAGTGCATGTAGGCAGCGACCTTGTCCAGAGCCTGGGGGAACAGGGACACGTGGGGACACGGATTGAGACACCACAGGGTCAGGGATGGGGAGACTGGCATGCTTGGACTGGGGACAGGGACACCGGGGTGTTCGGGAAAGGGATGGGAAGAGCAGAGGGCATCAGGGCTGGGGACAGAGAGATGGAACCTGGCGTGTCAGAAATTGGGACAGGGACATTGGAGTGTCAGGAATGGGATGGGGACATTGGGATGTCCATCATGGGGACACCGGGGTGTTAAGGACAGGGATTGGGACACCAGGGGGTCAGGGATGGGGTCACAGGGGTGACAGGAATGGGAATGGAGATGGAAACACTGGGGGATTTGAGAATGAGGCTTGGGATGGGACAAGGACACAAACACTGAGGCGTCAGGGATAGCGATGGCACACTGGGGTGTCAGGGGATGGGGACACTGGGGTGTCAGGGATGGAGATGCTGCTGGGGACACCAGGACGGCTCCAGGCTGTCACATGCCCCTGCTCACCTCAAAGCGCTGCAGGAACTGGGCCAGGTTTCCCTGCAGCTCCGGACAGTTCGGCACAAACATGCGCTGCTGGTCCAGCACATCGTAGGCCAAGAAGTCCACGAAGGTGATCTGGGGGAGGTGCAGGGGCTCAGTGCCCTCAGGGAATCCCCACAACCCCCAGCATCCCCCACCTACCTTCTGCCCTGCAAACCAGGGCCGGGAGCCCAGGAATCGGGACAGCTCCTTCAGCTTCTTGGGCAGCTGCTCCAGGTACGCCGGCTTCAGCTTCTCCTACATGGCAAGAGGGCACAGGTCAGGGGACTGCTCCCCCCAGAACCCAGGGACATCACCCCCTGAATGCAGCCAGGCAAGGTATGTGCCCCAATGCACACCTATGTGCTGCTGGTGGCTTGGCCCCCTTGTCCCATGGTGGGGGGACAACACCGCTGTCTGGAGGGGATCCATCTCCCCATAGTCCCCAAAGGGCACTCACAAAGTCAGGGCTGTAGCACATCCGGGCAAAGTTCATCCTGAGATCCATGAGCTGGTTTTCCAGCACGTCCACGCGCTGCTTCTCCTCCTCTGTCTCACCGCCTGCGGGGGTGGGGAGGTGTCAAACCCTCCATGAACAAAGCCTGAGAATGCCCCGGGTGTCGGGACCACCCTGACTCACACATGTTGTGCTTGCGGGCGATGTAGCGCAGGATGGCATTGCTCTGCGTCAGCTTGGTAGAGCCATCGATGAGATATGGGAGCTGGCGAGGGGAACAGGGGGGTGACAGTCAGCCGCGGTGACCCCACACCCCCTTCCCACACCCTCCCGTCCACCCATCACCTACATTGGGGAAGTCGAGCCCCAATTTCTCCTTCTCGTTGGTCCAGTCGCTCGGGTCATAGTCAGGGGCTGGGGAGGGCAGAGAGATTGAGGAGAGACTCCCCCAGACCCTCTGCCCCACTGCCCCAATGGGGGGTGCGGGCACTGGGGTGGTCCCCGCTCTGCCCAGGGGCACCCGGTGAAACTTCCCGAGACACCCTGGCAGATAGGAGAGGACGCTGACCCCGAGAGGGGTCAAGTTCCTTTTATGGTGGGGTGGGGTGGGGGCAAAGGTGACCCCCCAGAGCTGGCAGGAGGGGTGGGGGTGGGGGGAGCGGGATAGGTTGTGAAATGAATGCGATCCTCCCCCCTTCCCGCCGGTTTGTGACTCAGCAGGAACGAGGGGACCGCGGGGGAGGGGATGGAGGGGTTTGGGGGTCACACCCCGCTTGCCCCCCCCCTCACCTGGGCCAGGGCGATACTCGCGCTCCTGGTAAGGTGTCTCGGTGTACTCCAGCAGCAGGCGGATAGCGTGGGCCAGCTGGGGGGACAGCACTCGCATTGGGCACCCCAAAGCCCCCCCGGACCTCCCCCCCACACCCCGGGACCCCTAGCCCCCCACCACCACCCTGGGACCTCCAGCACCCCCTCACCCGTGCCCTCCCCCCTCCCCCCCGGTCCCCAGCGAGCCACTGCCACCCCTCGATCCCACTCACCCCACGGATGTCCCAGTACCCCAGGATGACCACCATGGTGAGACGCGGACGAGGCTCTGCGCGAACACGGACTGGGACGGACTGGGACAGGACCCTCCCCTCTCCTCTCCCCTCCCTCTGGCGTCAGCAGGTGTAGGCAGAGTGCCCGGGCGTCTGGCCAGCTCGGGCAATCCGTTCCCTGACGCTCCCACATAACCCTGGGGACTCCCAAGCCATGAGGGACATACAAACCCCCTCTGTGCCTCAGTTTACCTCCGGGGCCGTGCTCCCTCCCTCCCCCCACTTCAGTTTCAGTGCTTTATTTAAATACTTTTACTTTTCATGCTCGGTTAGGTGTTTTTTAGAACGTTTCTGTTTGTTGTTTTTATAATCGCCATCAGGTTTTCAGGGGAATGCTGGCTCCGGATGCAGGTACCAGGACTGGGATGGGGGGCTGCAGCGATAAAGGGGGTGATGCCCCACCGGGATGGGAGAAGCCTGGTTCAGCCTGCTCTGGGCCACCAACATCTCCTGGGAGTGTTGGGGACAGGGACACATGTCACCTGGCCCCTTTTCCCTTCATCCCTGTGCTGGTGAGGATGAAACATTCCCCATCCCACCCCTTGCCTTCCTCCCTGTGCTGATGAGGATGGAGAATCCCCCACCAGGCACCATCCCCCCTGTCCTCTGGGCCACCGTGTGTCACGAGTGGAAACAGAGGGTATATAGATTTTACCAGTTGCCTAGGCCTATGGCAACTAATGACCAAACCTGTTCAGTGACCAGCACCGTCAAAACCCAGTGTGACCCATAAGTTCTTATAAAGACAGCCAATTTATGTCTAATGTAAAAATAGATTATGGTTTATTAGACACAGGTGAGAACGGAACAAAGAACTAGACAAATCTTACTACACAAAACATGAAAAGCTATTCATAGCTAAAACAAACATATATATATATATGTTGCCCAAAATAGGGAGATTAAAACAATACAGCACTAAAAATGAAAAGGTACCTCTTAATATTGTTGTAGCTAGCAAAGAAGAATACAATTTAGGAAACTGAATGCTTCTTAGCAAATTAAATTTTTGGAGCTGGGGATGCACCAGATCCTCTCTCAATCCCTCAGGGAAGTAACCACAGAGCCTGCGTCAAAACTCAGGGGAGAAAGCTTTTACTTCACGCTCCAATGTCCATGTAGAAAGCTTCTGCTTTTGCTGAGTTTTTTGTGGTGTTTTATAGGGAAAAGGGTGTGTATTTGCGGTCACTTGAAAATTATTCACATTCTCTCAGTGTCTCACTCTGAGTTCCAGACGCCAGCATTGATAGTCCGGACTAAGCTATTGACTTAATCTGAGCCATCGATCTCGGCCAGCAATCAGGGAGAGAGAGAGAGGGGGGGGGTGTTTGTCCTGCCACACCGTGTCCCCCCCGACACCAGAGACCTCAGCTCAGCTCTGTGTCCCTCGGATTGTCCCCACAGCGTGGAAGAGCAGACCAAGAGAGGGTTAGAGAGCATCAGCCCCCAGCTAGGGCTGGGCTGGGACTCCCACAGTCACCACCCCAGCATCCAGGACCCCAACCTGTCACCATGTCCCCAGCCTGGGAGGTAAATCCAGGATCCCCTGGCCGTGCCCTCCCCCATGTCACCTCCTAGTGTCCTCAAGCCCAGCAGGGCTCAGCCCAGCAAGGAGACACCAGTTAAAAACAACAGAAAAAGACCCAAAAAACACCCATAAAATGATCAAAACAAGATGAAACAGAGAGGACCCAACAAACTCCGTCCCCTGCAGTGGCACCGGTGGCACCAGGACAGCAGCAGGAGCCACCCCTTCCCGGGGCAGGAGGTAGCGGGCGGGGGGACGGCGGCACAGCCCTGGGGGCTCAGGGGCGATCCAGGCAGTCAGTGGGTGCCCAGGGAGATGGTGAGCACGTCCTCCTCCTGGATGGGCTCCAGCTCGGCGCTCTGCACCGCCTGCGTGATGAGCGTCAGCTCCTGGCACAGCGTCTCAAAGCGATAGCTCACACGGATGTCGGGAACGTTGGTCCGACGGATGTCATTCCCCTCTGGACCTTCCTTCAGGTAGTTGGGACCCAACCAGTAGCTCTTCACCTGTGGGAGTTGGGAGAGAGTCCTGGAGCTGCCTGGCACTCCCAAGTGCTGCCAGTGCCCAGGGGGGGAATGGGAATGGGCAAATGGGAATGGGCAAATGGGAACGGGAATGGGCAAATGTGGGAATGGGGGAATTGGGGAATTGGGGAATGTGGGAATGGGCAAATGTAGGCAAGTATGAATGAGGAATGTGCAAACTGCAGAACTGGAAATGAGGCAATGGGGCTCACCTTGTGGGAGAAGCCGCTCATGGGGACGCTGTTCCGGGCCAGCTCACACATGTTGCAGGAGCTGAGCTTCCACACCTGGGTGGCGATGCTGTATTCCTCCATCAGCGGCTCCTGGGGACTGAGACCCCTCAGTGCCCGCCACAGACACCCCCCAGGATGGGGCTCCCCACCTCCTCCCATCCCCTCCACACCATCAGCAGCCTCCAGAGCCCACTGGTGCTCTCACTGGCAGAGCAGAGCCCCATCTCATTCTTGGCCAGCAAGAGGCAGAAGAGCTCCTGTCTGAAGCATCCCTGTCACAAGCTGGGCCCGGCCTCAGCCCTGCCATGAGCTGTGCCTGGCCTCAGCCCTGTCATTAGCTGTGCCTGGAGCATCCCTACCATGAGCTATGCCCAGCCTCAGCCTTGCCAGAGCCAGAATAGCTCCTGCCTGGAACATCTCTGACATGAGCTGTGCCCAGAGCAGTCCTGCCATAAGCTGTGCTTTGCCTCAGCCTGCTGGGCTGGGAGAGAAAGGCTCACAGGGATTCCCATACTCAGATCTGCACAAGCAGGAAGGCTTGGGGAGGATTTGGGGAGGATAGGAGTGGGAAGGATGGAGGGGAGACCCCACCCAACATACACTCACCCTCCCAGACCTGACAAACCTGGCCCAGCACCCACCTCAGCGATCTCCTTGTATTTGCCATCCATGGAAATGCACACCTGCCTTTCCTGGCCGGGAGCTCAACAGCGCCCCTGCTGGTTGTGACTGTGATTACACCAAATGGGAAAGTGCTTGGCAGCCCAGGGACATCTGTCACTGGTTTTCTGGTTTTGTTTGTTGTTGCTATTCTTGTTATTGCTTGTTTACTCTGCTACAGATACTACTAAAGAACTGTTATTTCTTTCCCCATAACTTTGGCTGAAAGTCCTTGATTCCAAAGTTAAAATAATTCAGAGGGAAGGGGGATCACATTCTCTGTTCTAAGAGGGGGGGTTCCACATCTCTTAGCAGTCACCTGTCTTTCAAACCAAGACAGATCTTGGCGCCCAACGTGGGGCCTGAGGGCATTGGGAGAAAAAGGAATAACAGTTTCTGTGAGACCCACTTTAGTGTGTTGAACAAAAAAACCTCATTAAGTGGCACCATGTTGTCCCGTATACCCTGGTTTGGCTGGCACATACTTGTGACCACATTTTTCCCATTCACAGCTCCATATCTAAACATGGGTCCTATAACTAAGGCTATTGTGGCTGTTATCCAGTTTGCACAATGGGGCAATAGGGTGAGGAATTTATGGATTTTTCACTTCCTTTTTACAGCGGGCACATGGTTACAGGCTTTTGACACTGTCAGTACATGTTTTTGGAGTGTGTTTGGTAATGGTACCTTTCATGAGGAGACAACACCAGGGGAAGGTTTTTCTCAACCCTTCACCCAGTTCTTTGGGCCTACCCAACTAGTGCTCAAAAGGCTCAGATACTCTCTAGATGCTAATGATACCATACAGTGGTTGGTGTTGCTGATAGGTCTATCCTACTTTGCACTCCGGGATAAGGTAAGACTTCCCTGGGTAACCATTCTAACAGCTGTGCCAGGGAACAGGGATGCGGCCACAGAGCCCGGGGCTGTCCCAGAGCCTGGGGGTACCCCACGGCCTGACCCTGTCCAACAGCCTGCCTCAGAAACAAACTGCCTGGAGTGGGTGGGGGTGCTATTGGAGGAGATACACAAAATACACCAGCTGCTGAAGGAATACATCTCCCTAGCACGTGGAAAACCCTCTCCTCGCCCCAAAGGGAAGGAGTCTGATGGTGCAGCAGCGGAACCCACAGACATTACAACCGTCCAGGCTCCAGCTGAACCCCAAGAGCAGCCACAGCCAGCAGCAGTAGCCCCTGTGGTGCGTACGAAATATAAGACAAAAACAGTACGCCCAGTTAATGACAATGGGGAGCCAGGGCCCTCACAACCAGCAGTGGAGTCTGAGCCCATAATCATCCAGGAGTCCCTGCTGTACGACAGTCTCCGTAATCTGTGAAATGATGTTATGCGATGGGGCCATGAGTCTTTCCCAACCTGGTTACTTCAGGTTTGGGACTTTATGGGCCCAGGCGTGCAGCTGGATAATAACAAGGCAAAGAATTTGGGACCCTTGGCTCAGGACCCGGGTGTTGACAAGGTGTTCACGAGGGAGCCAGGGCCCCTTTCTCTCTGGGAGAGGCTTTTAATGGATGTAAGAGAGAAGTTTGATCACAAAAACAGAATGCAGGAGCACTACTGTAGACTGCCCTGGAAGACCGTTGAGGAAGGGATCCAACGGCTGAGAGAAGTGGCAGTACTGGAGGTGCTTTTTGGGAGGGACGGACAGCATGAAAAATGATCCTGACAGGGTGAAGTGCACAGGGCAAATTTTGTGGAACCTAGCAAATCTAGGACCATCCCAATATGCCACCTTCGTTGCAACAATTAATGCCGATGACAATGGAGAGACAGTGGGTTTCATAGCTGACAAGCTCAGATATTATGCAAGTGTGATCAATGGCCCGATGCAGGCTCAGGTCTCTGCTGTGGTTAAGGAGTTGAAAGAGGAGATGAGGGAGTGGAAGGAGGAGGTGAGGGAGGAGGTGAGAAAAAACAGTGTGGCACCAGTGAGAGTCAGAGGCCCCAACACCAGAGCCCGACGTCCCCCAGCTAGGGAGAGAGGGTACACCCCATGAGCTGAGTTGTGGTTCTTTCTGCATGACCAAGGGGAAGACATGAGAAGGTGGGATGGGAAGCCCACTTCTGCCCTGGCAGCACGGGTGCATCAGCTTAAGGAGGAAAACGCTGGCTGAGGCGGTTCCGCTAAAGCAAAAGTAGCCTCAGCTTCCCGTGGCCAACCTGCTAGGTACAATAGAAGGGAAGATGATGTATCAGACTCCCTTGAAGGAACCCCTGGAATGTGTACTCAGGAAGGGAATGCTAACCAGGGCTAGAGGGGCCCTGCCTCTAGCCATGTTTTTTGGACTGTGTGGATTTGATGGCCTGGTACATCAGAGCCACAAAAATATGAAGCATTAGTTGATACAGGTGCACAGTGTGCCCTAGTGCCATTGGGACTTGCAGGAGCAGAACCCATTTCTATTGCTGGGGTGACGGGGGATCTCAGCAGTTGACCCTGGTGGAAGCCAAGGTGAGCCTGACTGGGAACGAGTGGCAAAAACATCCCATTGTGACTGGTCCAGAGGCTCCATGTATTCTGGGCATAGACTTCCTCTGTAACTGCTATTTCAAAGATCTGAAAGGACTCAGGTGGGTCAGGTATTTTGGAATAGCTGCTATTCCAATAGCAGCTATTTTGGAATAGCTGCTGTCAAGGCAGAGGGCGTGGGGCAATCGAACACCTTGCCTGGACTATCAGAAAACCCTTCTGCAGTTGGACTTTTGAAGGTGGAAGAACAACAAGTACCAATTGCCACCTCGACAGTGCACCACCGGCAATACAGAACAAATCGAGATGCTGTGGTTCCCATCCACAAGATAGTCCGTGAGCTGGAGAGCCAAGGGGTGGTCAGCAAGGCCCACTGATCCTTTAACAGCACCATCTGGCCTGTGCGCAAATCTGACAGAGAATGGAGATTGACTGTGGACTATCGTGCCTTGAATGAGGTGACTCCACTGCTAAGTGCTGCCGTGCCAGACATGCTGGAACTTCAGTATGAGCTGGAATCCAAGGCAGCAAAGTGGTATGCCACTGTTGACATTGCTAATGCATTCTTCTCCATCCCTCTGGCAGCGGAGTGCAGACCTCAGTTTGCTTTCACCTGGAGGGGCGTGAAGTACACGTGGAACCGACTGCCCCAGGGGTGGAAGCACAGTCCCACCATCTGCCATGGACTGATCCAGGCTGCTCTGGAAAAGGGTGAGGCTCCAGAACATCTGCAGTACATCGATGACATCATTGTGTGGGGGAACACAGCAGAAGTGTTTGAGAAAGGAGAGAAAATCACCCAAATTCTCCTGGAAGCCAGTTTCGCCATCAAAAAGAGCAAAGTCAAGGGGCCTGCCAAAGAGATCCATTTCCTGGGGGAGAGTGGCAAGATGGACGGCACCAGATTCCCACCGAATTATCAATAAGATCACAGCAATGTCCCCACCAACCAACAAGAAAGAGACGCAAGCCTTCCTAGGCACCATAGGTTTCTGGAGGATGCATATCCCCGAGTACAGCCAGATTGTGAGTCCTCTTTACCTAGTGACACAGGAGAAGAATGATTTCCACTGGGGCCCTGAACAGCAACAAGGCTTCGCCCAGATCAAGCAGGAGATCGCTCATGCAATAGCCCTTGGCCCAGTCAGGACAGGACCAGAGGTAAAGAATGTGTTCTACTCTGCAGCTGGGAGCAATGGTCTGTCCTGGAGACTTTGGCTGAAGGTGCCTGGTGAGACTCGAGGGCAACCACTGGGATTCTGGAGCCGAAGTTACAGAGGGTCCGAAGCCAACTATACTCCCACCGAGAAGGAAATCCTAGCAGCCTATGAAGGTGTCCAAGCCACTTCAGAGGTAATCGGCACGGAAACGCAACTTCTCCTGGCACCCCGACTACCAGTGCTGGGGTGGATGTTCAAGGGAAAGGTTCCCTCTACCCACCACGCCACCGATGCCACGTGGAGTAAATGGATTGCCCTCATTACACAGGGTGCCCGCACTGGAAACCCAAATCGCCCTGGGATCTTGGAAATAATTACAAATTGGCCCGAAGGTGAAAACTATGGTCTCCCTGACAAAGAGGAGCAGGAACAGGTGACTCACGCAGAGGAAGCTCCACCCTACAACCAACTGCCACAAGATGAAACACGCTATGCTCTGTTCACTGATGGTTCCTGTCATATTGTGGGGGCAAATCGAAAATGGAAAGCAGCTGTTTGGAGCCCCACACGACAGGTCACAGAAGCTACAGAAGGAGAGGGGGGATCGAGCCAACTTGCTGAACTCAAGGCCATTCAGCTGGCCCAGGACATTGCTGAAAGAGAGAAGTGGCCAAAGCTCTACCTCTACACTGATTCATGGTTGGTAGCCAATGTTCTGTGGGGTTGGTTGGAAAGGTGGAAAAAGACCAGCTGGCAGCATAGAGGAAGACCAATCTGGGCTGCTGATGAGTGGCGAGACATTGCCACTTGGGTAGAGAAGCTATCTGTCATGTAGATGCCCATGTCCCCAAGAGTCGAGCTAATGAGGAACACCGAAACAACGAACAGGTCGATAAGGCTGCAAAGATAAAGGTGTGACAAATAGATTTGGATTGGCAACAAAGGGAGAGCTGTTCTTAGCTTGATGGGCCCAAGATGCCTCTGGCCATCAGGGCAGAGATGCCACCTACAAGTGGGCACGGGACCTAGGGGTGGATCTAACCACGGACTGTATCTCCCAGGTAATCCATAACTGTGAGACATGGGCTGCCATCAAGCAAGCCAAGCGGGTGAAACCCCTGTGGTATGGTGGAGGGTGGTCTAAATATAAGTATGGGGAGGCCTGGCAGATTGATTACATCACACTGCCTCAAACCCGCCACGGCAAGCACTATGTGCTCACAATGGTAGAAGCCACCATGGGGTGGCTGGAAACCTACCCTGTGCCTCATGCCACTGCCTGTAACACCATCCTGGGCCTTGAAAACCAAGTCCTGTGGAGGCATGGTAACCCTGAGAGAATTGATTCAGACAATAGGACTCATTTTAAAAATAGCCTTATAAACACCTGGGCTAGGGAACATGGCATTGAGTGGGTGTACCACATTCCTTATCATGCACCTGCTGCTGGCAAAGTGGAGCGATGCAATGGTCTGCTAAAAACCACCTTGAAAGCTTTAGGCAGGGGGGCTTTTAAAGGTTGGGAACAGCATTTAGCTAAGGCCACCTGGCTAGTTAACACCCGAGGTTCCACCAACCGAGCTGGCCCTGCCCAATCTGAACCCCTGCAAACAGCAGACGGAGATAAGGTTCTGGTGGTACACATGAGAGGCATGCTGGGAAAAACTGTTTGGATTAATTCTGCCTCAAGCAAAGACAAACCCACCCGTGGGGTTGTCTTCACTCAGGAGCAAGGGTGCACCTGGTGGGTGATGCAAGAGGATGGAGAGACACGATGCACACTGTAGGGGACCTTAGCTGGGGTTGAATTGCTCATAACACTGTGCCTGTATCCATATCTGAATGTATATAGTTTAGAAATTTAAGTTCAATGTAACATGTTGGAATGGAAAAAATTCAGGGTGGATAATGTTGAAGGTTGGGGGGGTTGGACTTTTCTCCATCCCTGTTACTAGGAAACGAATGACTAGGTGCTCAGAGCCATTAATTCTTTTGTAAGAGACAAAGGCTGTTGCTGGGTGTGGTGAGGGGAGGAGGCACTCTGGCTGTTGGGACGGGCACTCGTGGGACACCAGGAAGAGAGCAGCTGCTTTTGCTTCTGGCTGCGACTACGGGACATCCATCTGTGCTCTGCTTTCTCCTCCTGGCTGGGTGAACCCTTGCTTGGAAAAAGGCACGTGATCAAACCCCTTTTCCCCACGGGGAGCACACGCCTTCCCGGCTGCGCTTTTGCAACAACTGCAGAGGAGTCTGGCTGTCGCTACCACCCACCCCACTCGCTGGAACACACCACGGCGTCTGCCGTGACTGCAGAGCTCCTGCCACCTTGCCGGCTAACCCAGGTGAGCCATTCCTGCCGCTCCAGCTTGCTGCTACAAGCTCCCTGCTGCGCACCGCTTGCTGCCCAGCCCTCCCGCCATTCCCAACCCCGTGAGACAGACCTGACCTTGCGCCACAGCGCCACCTGAAGCTGCTCAGGAGTCATCACATCTGCCCTGCCCGGCTGGGAGCTCAACAGCGCCCCTGCTGCTTGCGACCGTGATTGAACCAAGCAGGAAAGTGCTCGGCAGCCCAGAGACATCTGTCACCACGTTTCTGGTTTTGTTTGTTGTTGCTATTCTTGTTATTGCTTCTTTACTCTGCTATAGATACTAGTAAAGAACTGTCATTCCTCTCCCCATACCTTTGCCTGAAAGCCTTTGATTCCAAAGTTAAAATAATTTGGAGGGAAGGGGGATCACATTCTCAATTCTAAGGGATGGTTCCACCTCTCTCAGCAGACACCTGTCTTTCAAACCAAGACACATGGGAATCCCCTTATCCTGGGGTCCATGGGTCCCTCTGTGACCCCCACTCAAGCTGAATCAGGGTCCCCCCTTTCAGCCCCCTAAGCTGCAAGAGTGTTCTCATTATCCTGGGTGGGGACAGAAACCCCACCTTGGCCCCCACAGTCTCCATGGGGGGTCCCCCTTATCCTGGGGATGCAGGGGGGAATGGCTTCCCCCATCTTGGGATCCAGGAGGATCCAACATCCCCCCCAGGTGTTACCCCACAAATGAGGGGTTCCCACAGCTCCCACCACCGTCCCTCGGCAGCTAAGTGCACCCCACACTGCAGCAGGACAAGGGGAGCCACCATAAATTTATTGGGGAGGTCTGGGGGTAAGCTGGGGAGCATGAGGGGTCACCATCCCCTCACTCCTTCGTGCTGCTCCACTTTGCCGTGCGCAAGAAAACAGGAGTTCTCATGAAGCGTCCTGAGCGCATGTAGGCAGCGACCTTGTCCAGGGCCTGGGGGAACAGGGACACGTGGGGACATGGATTGAGACACCACAGGGTCAGGGATGGGGACACTGGCATGCCTGGGCTGGGGACAGGAACACCGTGGTGTTTGGGACAGGGATGGGGCCACTGTGCTATCTCAGATGGGGAAAAGGACATCAGGGTGTTTGGGACAGGGATGGGAACAGCAGGGATCAGGGGTGGGGACAGAGAGATGGACCCTGGCATGTCAGGAATTGGGACAGGGACATTGGAGTGTCAGGAATGGGATGGGGACATTGGGATGTCCATGATGGGGACACCGGGGTGTTAGGGACAGGCACTTGGACACAAGAGGGTCAGGGATGGGGTCACAGGGGTGACAGAAATGGGGATGGAGATGGAAATACTGGGGATTGAAGGATGAGGCTTGGGATGGGACAAGGACACAAACACTGAGGCATCAGGGATGGTGATGGCACACTGGGGTGTCAGGGGATGGGGACACTAGGGTGTCAGGGATGGAGATGCTGCTGGGGACACCAGGATGGCTCCAGGCTGTCACATGCCCCTGCTCACCTCAAAGCGCTGCAGGAACTGGGCCAGGTTTCCCTGCAGCTCCGGACAGTCAGGTCCGAACATGCCCAGCCGGTCCACCACGTCATAAGCCAAGAAGTCCACGAAGGTGATCTGGGGGAGGTGCAGGGGCTCAGTGCCCACAGGGACTCCCCACACCTCCCCAGCATTCCCCCACCTACCTTCTGCCCTGCAAACCAGGGCCGGGAGCCCAGGAATCGGGACAGCTCCTTCAGCTTCTTGGGCAGCTGCTCCAGGTACGCCGGCTTCAGCTTCTCCTACATGGCAAGAGGGCACAGGTCAGGGGACTGCTCCCCCCAGAACCCAGGGACATCACCCCCTGAATGCAGCCAGGCAAGGTATGTGCTCCAACACACACCCCTGTGCTGCTGGTGGCTTGGCCCCCTTGTCCCATGCGGAGGGATAATGTCAGGGTCTGGAGGGGATCCATCCCCACATAGTCCCCAAAGGACACTCACAAAGTCAGGGCTGTAGCACATCCGGGCAAAGTCCATCCTGAGATCCATGAGCTAATTTTCCATCAGATCCACGCGCTGCTTCTCCTCCTCTGTCTCACCACCTGCGGGGTGGGGAGGTGTCAAACCCTCCATGAACAAAGCCTGAGAATGCCCCGGGTGTCGGGACCACCCTGACTCACACATGTTGTGCTTGCGGGCGATGTAGCGCAGGATGGCATTGCTCTGCGTCAGCTTGGTAGAGCCATCGACGAGATATGGGAGCTGACGAGGGGGACAGGGGGGTGACAGTCAGCCGCGGTGACCCCACACCCCCTTCCCACACCCTCCTCCCATCCACCCATCACCTACATTGGGAAAGCCGAGCCCCAGTTTCTCCTTCTCAGTGGTCCAGTCGCTCCAGTCATAGTCAGGGGCTGAGGAGGGCAGAGAGATTGAGGGGAGACTCCTCCAGACCCTCTGCCCCACTCCTGGCACCCACAGCAATGGGGGGTGTGGGGACTGGGGGGGTCCCCGCACCGCCCAGGGGCACCCGGTGACCCCTCCCGGGACACCCTGGCAGATAGGAGAGGACGCTGACCCCGAGAGGGGTCAAGTTCCTTTTATGGTGGGGTGGGGTGGGGGCAAAGGTGACCCCCCAGAGCTGGCAGGAGGGGTGGGGGTGGCAGGAGCGAGACAAGCTGCGAAATGGGGGCGATCCTCTCCCCCTTCCCGCCGGTTTGTGACTCAGCAGGAACGAGGGGACCGCGGGGGAGGGGATGGAGGGGTTTGGGGGTCACACCCCACATGCCCCCCCCTCACCTGGGCCAGGGCGATACTCGCGCTCCTGGTAAGGTGTCTCGGTGTACTCCAGCAGCAGGCGGATAGCGTGGGCCAGCTGGGGGGACAGCACTCGCATTTGGCACCCCAAGCCCCCCCAGACCTCTCCCCCACACCCCGGGACCCCTAGCCCCCCACCACCACCCTGGGACCTCCAGCACCCCCTCACCCGTGCCCTCCCCCTCCCCCTCCCCCGGTCCCCAGCGAGCCACTGCCACCCCTCGATCCCACTCACCCCACGGATGTCCCAGTACCCCAGGATGACCACCATGGTGAGACGCGGACGAGGCTCTGCGCTAACACGGACTGGGACGGACTGGGACAGGACCGGGACAGGACCGGAACAGGACCCTCCCCTCTCCTCTCCCCTCCCTCTGGCGTCAGCAGGTGGCAGGCAGAGTGCCCGGGCGTCTGGCCAGCGCTGGCGCTGTCACCACCACTGGCGATCCGTCCCCCGACGCTCCCACATCACCCTGGGGACTCCCAAGCCATGAGGGACATACAACGCCCTCTGTGCCTCAGTTTCCCTCTGGGGCCACGCTCCCTCCCTCCCACCACTTCAATTTCAGTGTTTTACTTATATACTTTTATTTCTCATGCTCGGTTAGGTGGTTTTTTTAGAACGTTTTTGTTTGTTGTTTTTATAATCGCCATCAGGTTTTCAGGGGAATGCTGGCTCCGGATGCAGGTACCAGGACTGGGATGGGGATTGCAGGGACAGAGGTGGCAATGCCCCACCGGGATGGGAGAAGCCTGGTCCAGCCTTCTCTGGGCCACAAACATCTCGTGGGAGTGTTGGGGACAGGGACACATGTCACCGGGTCCCCTTTCCCTTCATCCCTGCGCTGGTGAGGATGAAACATTCCCCATCCCACCCCTTGCCTTCCTCCCTGTGCTGATGAGGATGGAGAATCCCCCACCAGGCACCATCCCCCCTGTCCTCTGGGCCACTGTGTCCCCCCCAACACCAGAGACCTCAGCTCAGCTCTGTGTCCCTCGGATTGTCCCCACAGCGTGGAAGAGCAGACCAAGAGAGGGTTAGAGAGCATCAGCCCCCAGCTAGGGCTGGGCTGGAACTCCCACACTGTCACCACCCCAGCATCCAGGACCCCCAACCTGTCACCATGTCCCCAGCTTGGGAGGTAAATCCAGGATCCCCTGGCCGTGCCCTCCCCCATGTCACCTCCTAGTGCCATCAAGCCCAGCAGGGCCCAACCCAGCAAGGAGACACCAGTTAAAAACAACAGAAAAAGACCAAAAAACACCCATAAAATGATCAAAACAAGATGAAACAGAGAGGACCCAACAAACTCCGTCCCCTGCAGTGGCACCGGTGGCACCAGGACAGCAGCAGGAGCCACCCCTTCCCGGGGCAGGAGGTAGCGGGCGGGGGGACGGCGGCACAGCCCTGGGGGCTCAGGGGCGATCCAGGCAGTCAGTGGGTGCCCAGGGAGATGGTGAGCACGTCCTCCTCCTGGATGGGCTCCAGCTCGGCGCTCTGCACCGCCTGCGTGATGAGCGTCAGCTCCTGGCACAGCGTCTCAAAGCGATAGCTCACACGGATGTCGGGAACGTTGGTCCGACGGATGTCATTCCCCTCTGGACCTTCCTTCAGGTAGTTGGGACCCAACCAGTAGCTCTTCACCTGTGGGAGTTGGGAGAGAGTCCTGGAGCTGCCTGGCACTTCCCAGTGCTGCCAGTGCCCAGGGAGGGG
This sequence comes from Entomyzon cyanotis, assembly GCA_024500445.1. Taxonomy (NCBI): domain Eukaryota; kingdom Metazoa; phylum Chordata; class Aves; order Passeriformes; family Meliphagidae; genus Entomyzon; species Entomyzon cyanotis. Next base: position 1,685,015 of record JAKEPQ010000908.1, on the reverse strand, counting down.
GAATGGGAATGGGCAAATGGGAATGGGCGAATGGGAATGGGAATGGGCGAATGGGAATGAGGGAACTGGGAATGGGCGAATGGGAATGGGCAAATGTGGGAATGGTGGATTTGGGGAATGGGAGAATGGGCAAATGTAGGCAAGTATGAATGAGGAATGTGCAAACTGCAGAACTGGAAATGAGGCAATGGGGCTCACCTTGTGGGAGAAGCCGCTCATGAGGACGCTGTTCCGGGCCAGCTCACACATGTCGCAGGAGCTGAGCTTCCACACCTGGGTGGCGATGCTGTATTCCTCCATCAGCGGCTCCTGGGGACAGAGACCCCTCAGCGCCCGCCACAGACACTCCCCAGGCAGGATGGGGCTCCCCACCTCCTCCCATCCCCTCCACACCATCAGCAGCCTCCAGAGTCCATGGTGCTGTCATCAGCCTCATCTCACCACCAGCCTCATCTCACCACCAATCCCACCGCACCACTAACCCCATCCTGTCACCCTGCCCATCCCCACCCCACAGCTGTTCTTAGGGGTTCACTGGCTGGTCCCCCCGCAAATGCTCACCTTGGTGAAGTGGAACTGGAGGGGGTCGTCGGTGGAGAGGGAGACCATGAGCCCCCGCGAGAGGTACTCGGGCAGGGGGTTGCGGTGGTAGCTCAGGAAGAGGCTGTTGTTGCTCAGCGGGGACATGGCGATGCCGATCTGTGCCAGGTAGTACAGGTACTGCAGGACAGGGGCCTGGGGGGCACAGCGGGGTGAGGAGGGTCCCACCACACCCCCAAGCACCCCCAGACACCCCCTCCCCACTCACTTTGCGCAGCAACAACCCATGAGAGATGTTCTCTGAAACCATGAACCCTGAGACGAGGTGGTGGATGGGACCGGCCTCGCCACAGTGTGGGCGCAGCACAAAGGTGTGAAAGCCCCTCTTCCTGCAATGGGGAGTTGACTGTCACCATCACCCTCTGACCCCTCAGACCCCCCTGAGGGGTGCAGGCTCCGGGCCAGGGCTGTCCTTACCGCCGGAGGTGGTTGAGCACTGTCATGTTGGCATACATGTAGTACAAGTAGTAGGAGTAGGGTGGGTTGTCCTCCTCCACCCAGTTGCCTGGCAAAGGGCTATCCAGGTTGAAGATGTGATGCTCCGGTTTGGATTCATCATCCACACTGTCAAAGCCATCTACCTACAGGAGAGAGAGCCCCAGGGTGGGATTTCACCTCTTGTTCCAGCTGGGTTCAGGCTGGGTTCAGGGACACCCCATGTCCCCAGGAGCAGGACGCAGCACTCACATGCTCCAGGAAGAGGTGCAGCTCCGGGTGCTGGGCAGGGTGGACTGTGGCTTCAAAGAGCGGCAGGAAGATGTTCTCCAGCATCTCCTGGAAGTTGGCCAACTGCTTCTTTGTCCGGTAGACATCGCTGCAGGGAATGGACCACACTCAGAGCCAGCTTTCCCCACTCCCCACCCCACCCCAGCCAGCAGTGGGGTGTCCTGGGTCTCCCCAAGGCAGCTGAGGGTTCCTGTCCCCCCTTTACTCACAAGAGCCGGGGCACCTGCACGAGCCAGCGGACATTGTTGGAGTGGACACGATGGTTGACAGCCCAGCGGGCCAGCTTGTCCCACTCGTCCCTGGAGCGGCCGTAGATGGACAGACGCAGCTCTGCATTCTGGTACTTGCTCTCCTCTAGGTCTGCCATGACCTCCTGACGGAAAGGGAAAAGGGACAACTGTCACTGCTCAGCCACCAGGAAGGGGACATGGGCCACACTGCCACTACGAGGAGGGGAGGTGACTCACCTTGATGATGTGGGCAAAGTACTTCCCCGAGACGCGGTTGTCGGTCTTGATGAAGATCTCCCGCAGGATGGACTCCCCAATGGGGTTGTACTTGGCGTTGAACTTGTCGAAGCGGTGGAAGGTGTTGCGGTCCTGAGCATGGGACAGGTGTGAGCTGAGACTGCTCATTGCCCACCACACCCCCATCAACAGCCCCCAGCAACACCCGCTGCCCTGGGAAAACCCCTGGAGAAGATCCCACACCCCAAGCAAGGACAGGCTGGGGGCTCCGCTCATCCCAAGGGTTTGGGGTGCCTCCCATACCGCATGGACATCCAGAGTGTCCACGCTCAGGTCGTAGGCTGTGAGGTTCATCGTCTCAAACACCTCCTTGAGCGTCTGCTCCTTCCCCTTCTCCACGTGGACAATTTCATCCAGGTGCTTCTTCATTGCCCGCTTGATGAAGCGCAAGAGATGCTTCTGGTTCATGCAGGACGAGGCATGGATGTGGGTGTCCACCTACACCAGTGAGGTGATGCTCAGCCCTGAGACCCTCCAAGAGTTCCCCAGCCAAGCCAGCAATCACCCCAGGATCCAGGACTAGCCCAGGATCCGCAGGTACCTTGCGGATGTTGTAGAAGTCACGGTGAGGCACCTTCTTCTGGGCTGCCAACTCCTTCATCTCGTTGAGCAGCACATGCATCTGGAACTTGTTGCTCAGGTACTGCAGCCGGCGGTAGCAGAAGGATTTGCTGCCCAAAACAGGGAAGGAGGGCTCAGTTTGGGGGTGAAGAGGGAGAACATCCAGCCCTGAAAGGCTGGTACCCACGGGGATATGGGAATGTGGACTCTTGGACACAGGCAAGGGTGGACATGGGAGCTGCACCAGCATCACGAGGCAGAGCCACTGCCGTGTCCTCAGGGCTGTCCCCAGGGTTGTGTCACACCCCATCATGGGATCCCCCAGGGTGGGACCCTTCCCCTTACATGGGTCCATTGATGATCAAAGCCATGAGGAAATTCATATCGGCAATAAACTCCTGCAGGTCGGGGTATGGCAGGTCCAGCTCCGTGCTCCTGGGGAGGCACACATGTGGAGGTCACACAGCCCCCCCCAAAAAACACATCACCCTAGTGAACAGGACCTTCCCCCTCACAACTCACTTGTCAGTGACATCCTGCTTGGTGTAGACATGCACAACACCGCCCACCATCTTCAGCCCAAAGCCCAGATCTGCCGGCATTTTCTGGGGGTCCCACATCTCATAGGGGTGCTGCTCAGCAAACGGGGGGTGCACGGGGGCATCTGCAGCCAGGAGACACCCAACATCACCCCAAAAGCTCCTCCAGCACCCCAGTCCAGCACAGAGACATCCCCACACCGTGCTCACCAGCAGCCACAGGGGTCTCAGGCACCTCCTCATAGCCACGGGTCTCCAGGGGCTTCTCGGAGAGCTCCTGCAGGTACCGAGCTGTGGTCTTGCAGAAGCTTTGGAGCGACAGCCCCATGTACTTCTCCCGCACAAACAGCGCCTTCACCACGCTCTTGGCTGCATCCAGCAGGTCGGTGAAGGGCACCTGGAGAAGGGACACCGAACAAAAAACCACCCCCCAAGCTGGAGTTGGCAGCCTGGAGACCCTCACCCAAGTTCCAGGGGGATCAGGGGGAGGCTCACCCCGCATTTCTCCTCCCCGGAGATGGTGACCCGCTGGAATTCCCGCTCCAGCAGCGCCTCCCGCTCCTTGGGGACATGGTCCACCAGGTCATCATTCTGCTCCTTGAAGAGCCTGTGGGGACAGATGTGGCCAGTGGGACAATGACAGGTCTGTCCCCATCCCCGTGTCCCCCAACAGCACGAGCCCCACCCCAGGGACTGTGTCCACTCCCAGGGTGGCAGGAGGGTAACACTGTCCCCAGGGATGCCACCACCAGGTTGTGGCAGCTGTGCCACCCATGTCCCCTTTAGCGGTGGCATTGTCCCCCTTCCCAAAACATCCCCCAGCCCAAATGAGCACAATGAAAAGGGGGGAGTGGGGGGGGGGGTGCACAAAGAACAAAAAAAAACTCATGACAGAGACAACTCCCAAGCGGAGACAGGAGGGAGGGGGACACACAGCATCTGACCCCCTATCCAGGGAAAGACAGGGCCAGGACAGGGGTCCTGTGCCACCAGCAGAGCTGGGACCCCCAGCTCACCCCAACCCCCCCTCCCTGGGTGCGTTGACTCCTTCAGTGCCAGCGAGAGCGGCCGGGAGGGACCTCTTGGCTCCATGCTTGGGGGTGCTGGGTCAGAGCAGGGCCGGGTGGGTCCCCGATCCCTCCCGTGTCCCCGGCCGGTGACACCGAGCCGGACACTCACTGTAAGTCCGCGGCACTGTCAATTTTCAGGAAGTCCTGTTTGGCTCTGAGCAAAATGTCGGGCTCAAGTCTGGGGACAAGGAGGCAGCGGTGGAGGGGGGGGGACAGCCAGGGGGACGAGGGGGAGAGAAATGGGGGGGGCCGGGAGAGAAAACACCCTATTAATGCCAGAACAACAGAAACCAGACAGAAACCAGCCAAAAACTCACTGCAAAGGGGACACCAAGTGCGACACCCACGGGAGAGGGTACACAGAGCTGGCACAGAGGACCAACAGCCTCCTGGGTGGGGAGGTGGCCTGGCCCCATGTGGGGCTTCCTTCCAGCCATTTGGGAGGATACAGGGGACCCCTCTGGGCTTACTTGACATCCTGGCTGATCTGGCGCTCCAGGCGCTGGCGCCGCTCCTCCAGCTGCTCGATGGGGCTCTCCTCTGGGAATTCGTACGGAGCCGTCCGCATCTCGTTCTCAGCCAGCGAGCGGCAGAACAGCTCCTGTCCAGGGCATCCCTGTCACGAGCTGGGCCCGGCCTCAGCCCTGCCTTGAGCTGTGCCTGGAGCATCCCTGCCATGAGCTGTGCCCAGAGCATCCCTGCCATGAGCTGTGCCTGGCCTCAGCCCTGTCACTAGCTGTGCCTGGAGCATCCCTACCATGAGCTGTGCCCAGCCTCAGCCTTGCCAGAGCCAGAATAGCTCCTGCCTGGAACATCTCTGACATGAGCTGTGCCCAGAGCAGTCCTGCTATGAGCTGTGCTTTGCCTCAGCCTGCTGGGCTGGGAGAGAAAGGCTCACAGGGATTCCCATACTCAGATCTGCACAAGCAGGAAGGCTTGGGGAGGATTTGGGGAGGATAGGAGTGGGAAGGATGGAGGGGAGACCCCACCCAACATACACTCAGCCTCCCAGACCTGACAAACCTGGCCCAGCACCCACCTCAGCGATCTCCTTGTATTTGCCATCCATGGAAGTGCGCAGATCCACCGGGAAATGCTTCAGGCAATGGGGGGTCCCAGGCAGGGACCGGGCCGACTGCAGGGGTCGGGCCCCTAGCCCCCCCCGCAGCTCTGCAGGGAGTGGGACAATGTCAGCTAGGGGGGTCTGGACCCCAACCCAGGCAGGAAGGGGTTAATCAGTCCCTCCACAGCTCCCCCTCCCCGCCATGGAACTGGGATGCTCTTCCCAATGGGGGTGATGGGGAAACTGAGGCAGTTCAAGGGCAAGAGGGACCCCCGTGTAATACCCCTGGGGCACTGGGAGGGCTGTTGGCTCCAGTGGGGAGGTGAAAGGAGCCAACAGTGAATGAGGGGCTCAGGGCTGGGGGGCAGGACACCCCTGGCATGGGGGGCACAACACTGGGCTCCACTCCCCCCACCAGTGCTGCCTCCCTGTCCCCCCCCATCCCATCCTTTCCATCGCAGGGGTAAGGTCCAGGTCTCCTGACCCCCAAAAAGGAGCCTCCACCCCATCTGCTCCCTGCATCACCCCTGTGGGAATGGGGGAGCTGGACTGCTGTCACCCAGGGCAGGGATGGCACTGGTGCCATCGGGATGTGCTGGCAGTGCCTCACCTGGGGCATGGTGACACCCAGGGTGCCCTGTGCTGCTGGGACATGTCCTGTGCCACCCACATGTGTACCAGGTGGCAGCTCTGGTGGCACTCTGAGAACCCACACAGCACGGGTGCCAGACAGGTGACAACACCCAGAACATGCATATGCCCCAGTGACACCCCGAGACCCTCTCTCAACACCGCCAACCAGGTGCCAACCCCAAAGTGCCACCTTGCCCACCCTGTGCCACCATCACCCTGCGTCACCATCATCACCCTGTGCCACCCACCCGGGACACATGAGGGTCACCCAGAGCTGGAAGCAGCCCCGGTGACACCCTGAGACCATCCCCCACACCAGTGCCAGCCAGGTGAAACCCGCAAGTGTTACCTCGCCCACTCTGTGTTACAATCACCCCGTGCCACCACCATCACCCTGTGCCACCATCACCTTTTCCCACCCACCCAGAACATTCACGTCCGGGAACAGCCCGGGTGACATCCTGAGAACCCTCAGCAGTGGTGCCAGCCGGGTGCAAACCCCAAAGTGCCACGTCGTCCACCCCGTGCCACCACCACCCCGTGCCAGCAGCCCCCCATGTGCCACCCGAGACCACCCCCGCGGTGTCACATGAAGCCACCCCCCTCCAAACCAGTCCCGCTCCCCCTGCAGGGTCCGTCCCCCCCCCCCGCATCCCCCAGCGCTCCCCCTCCTTCCTCCCTCTCCTCCTCTTCCTCCACTCTGCGCCACCGAGGCGCTGCCGGGAGGTGACACAAGCAGGACCCCCAGCCCCGCTGCCACCCCTCCCGGTGCCGGGACATGGCGGTGGGCTTCCCCCCCCAAAAACCCTCTAAGCAGTAAGCCGGCACTTCCCCCCCAAACTGACCCCCCTACTCGCAGCATCGTGTTCCCCCCGCGCTGGGCGTGACCTGAGTGTCCCCGTGGGCTGCCGGGGGGATGTGAGGTATTTGGGGGGAGGTCTCACCTGCGGGGTTGGGGGTCTGCAGGCTACCCCGCTTCTTGAAGGGAAACTTGGCCGGGGGGACAGAGGACATGGCGGCTCCGGGGGGGCCGGGGAGGGGCGGAGGGGTTGATGATGATGGTGATGGTGATGATGGTGATGGGGGCGGGGGGCGGTGGGGGGCCCGGGGGACTCTTACGGCGGCGGGGCCGCAGCGGCCGCTCCCTCCCCTGGTTGATGATTGATGCAGGAACCCGGGAATGGACCAAAGTCCCCGGCGGGGCCCGGCCGGAAACCGGGACGAGGAAGAGGATGGGGCGGGCGGAGGATGTGGCGAGGAGGAGGAGGAGGAGGAAGGAGGTGGCTGCGGCGCTGGGGGGTGGGGGGGCGAGACCCGGGATGGGGCTGTGAGCTGCGGGGCTGCGACGCTGAGACACTCCCGGGACAGCCGTGACCCCCCGCACGGACAGCCCTGTTCCCCCCAGGCCAGACGTGATGCCCCCCACCGACAGCCGTGTCCCCCCTCCGGACAGCCCTGTACCCTCCCCGGTACAGTCCTGTGCACCCCCAGGACAGCTGTGAGACGCCCACACCCCCCCGGACAGCCCTGTTCCCCCCCAGGACAGCCATGACCCCTCCGAGAGAGCCCTAATTCCCCCCAAGGGACAGTCGTATATCCCATGGGGACAGCCGTGACCCCACCCCACCCCGTGGACAGCCCTGTGCCCCCCCGGACAAATGCGACACCCGCCGGCGGACTTCTCTGTACCTCTATGGGGTCAGCCGTGATCCCACAGACAGTCGGGTACCCTCCATCATACCCCCAAGAGAGATGGTATTGGAGCTCCCCAAAGAGACAGCGACGCTTCCAAAACGGGGTGACCCCTCCGAGGTGGACATTTTACCCCCCCCCCCCGAACATGCATTTTTCCCGCATCAGACAGGCACTGCTCCCCAAAAATACAGGGTGTCATTCTTCCCCATCCAGACTGGCGCCATCCCAGTGGGAATCCGTGTGCCCACCCAGCAGGCAGCCTCACCCCCAGGATGAGCATTTCCTCCCCCTGTGCCCCCAAACAGACGGTCACTCCCCCCATTAAACACTGTATCCCCAAAACACCAAGTACCCCCAAAATCACCGAGTACCCCACAAAATGGGGCATCGCCTCCTCCACGATGATTCCCCCCTCCAGCTATGGTACCGCACCCCAAAAGAAGGGACTCTCACTCTGTCACCAGCGCTCCCCCGGCTCAGACCCTGCTGGGGGGGTTGCCCTGAGTCCCCCCCGGGAATGTCCCCATAGAGGCCCTGCCCCCCCAAGTCCCCCAACTCACCCTCCAGCCAAACTGGGGGACACCCCAGAAGCAGAGCCCGGCTGTGGGGATGCGGGGGGTGTCACCTTTGCTCTCACCACTTTCTCGCGTGTCCCTACCTGGGCCGGGGGTCCCGGTGCCGGGGTGGCTCTGGCTGGCCGTCGGGCTGTGTCCCCTCCGAGCGCCCCGAGTGTCCCCTAAGCTGCCACCGGCGCGGGGGTGTATTTTTAGCCGCTGTCAGAGCGGAGGGAATGTCGCCCACCCCCCTCTGTGCCCCCCACCCCTTGTCGAGGGGGTGAAGGGACAGTGAGGTGACACCACCCACAAGGGCCACCGCTGTGCCAGGCTGGGAGGGCACAACAGCCATGGGGGACAGTGGGGACCCTCAGCCTGAGTCATGTCCCCTCCCGAGCACTGTCCGCACACCACGGGGTAGGCGGGGAGGGGGGGTGGGGTGGCGTCTGGTATTTTAATTGGACCCCCTTCATTAGCGCCGAGTTCATTAGAGGCTCAGAAGGGGCTTTGTGTCCACGGGGACAGCGGGAACAGAGTGTCCCCAAGCCACGGCGCTGGCAGGGGATATGCACCCGGTGAGACGTGGGGACAGCGGTGCGGGGACATGGAGCCCCCAGTGGCCCTGTGAAGCGCAGGGATTTAGGGCACCTTAGACACAAACATCGGGGACCTGCAGGACTTTTGGGGGTCCCAAACCCCGCCCCGGGGCGGGGGGCTCCCCCTGCGGTGCCCACCCCAAAGCAGCCTCGTAGGAGAAAGGGGGGAGCACCCACCCGTCCCCGCGGGTTTGGGGGGCTGCTGGGCTGGGGGATGGGCTGGGACGGGGGGTGCTGAGCCTGGGAAGAGGAGGAGGAGGAAGGCTGAGCCACGATCCCATTAAAGAGCTTAGGCAGCGGGAGGGCGGCACCCAGCACGGGCAGGATTAGGGGGCCTCGTTACCCCCCCTGGGGGTAATTAGCTCCCTTTTCCCTGCAGGAGGAATCCCCCAGTGCCACCGTCCCCCTGCCATCACCCCCTGCCAGCACCCTGTCCCCTTGTCACCACCCAGTCCCCTGCCACCGCTCCAGAGCGGCCAGGGGTGGGGCACACACACAACCGGGGGCTGATCCCATCCTCAATGCCCCCCAAATGTGGGATCACAGCCCACAGACATGAGAGAGCCCCAAAATTATTCCCACTTCCTAAATCACCCCAGGGGACCTGTCCCCACAGGCAGGGGTTGTCACACTGGTGCCCCCCTTATGTAAAGCCCCCTGCCCACCTCCCTGAGATGCTCCGTCTTTTTTTTCACCCTGAGCCCTAATCTTTGCCATCTTGGGCTAATTGGATTTCCTGGGTCACATGGCGAGATAAAAAGTCCCCAAATCCCACGGTCAAAAAAAATCAGGTTATCCATGGGGAATTAAGGGAGAGAGCAGGGGGCAGCCAGCAGCGAGGACCCACCGAGGAGTGCTGCTGGCTTGGGGCACCCCAATATCAGGGTGTGGGGTACCTGGCTTGGAATTTTTGGAATTTCTGCATCACCCCCCAGCGCCCACCTCGTCCTCGGGGTGTGCGTATTGTCTCCTTGAAGAGCTGGAAAAGCCTGGGGACCTAGAGGAGGTTGTGGCGTTATTGGAGGAGGAGGAGAAGGAGAAGGAGAAGGAGGAAGCCATGGGGAGCGGGGCCAGTGCCGAGGACAAGGAGATGGCCAAGAGGTCCAAGGAGCTGGAGAAGAAGCTCCAGGAGGATGCGGATAAGGAGGCCAAGACGGTCAAGTTGCTGCTGCTTGGTAAGGCTGGAGGGGCTGTCCCCAGGAGATGTCCCTGGGTTTCCACCCTGTTGAGGCTGAGGGGATGTGAGGATGGGGATAGGGGACAGGGAGCCCATGACCCTCTGGGCTCCTCCTGCCTTGTCCCCGCTACCCCTTGGACAAGCTGCCATTAGCCTGGAGAGGTTGTCCCACCACCTGGACATCCCCTGGGTTATCCCTGGGAAGGGCTGGAGGTGACATTGACTCTTAGGGATGGCACGCATGAAGGGGACAGTGGGGGGAGAGGGGAAGGGACCAAGACAGTGGGTCCCACCGGGGATGCGCCACATCTCAGGGGCATCAGCAAGAGCCTGGGGAGCTCCTGTCACCAGCACCCTGAAACCTGCTGTTGAGTGCTAGGCAGGAGGGGACGGTCCCTTGGGGGTCCTGCTGCGCCCCACGGGGCATGGGGGTGACTCTGTGGGGCAGGGGGGTGGCTCCACGGGGCAGGGGCCAGCAGTGGGGCCTTATCCAGGTGGGGGGGCTGGGGTCAAGGCGATTAACACCCTAATTCTAAGCGGCTTCCTGTGCTGTCCTAAGCCGCTTACAGCCCCAAAGGCATCGCCAGCACTGCCCACGGTGGGAGGGAGGTGTAGGACCGTGGGGACCTGCACCTGGGAAGTCCCCCACCACCCTGGGGGACCTCAAGCTGTTGTCCCACACAGGGTGCAAGGGGTGACAGGAGTGTGGGGACAATGGCAGTGGTGGGAGGAGGCCAAGCTGGATGTCTGGACAGGGGATGGGTGGGCAACAGTGGCTTTTGTCCCAGGGAGTGCCCATCATCAATGTGGCATCAGTGCCCTGATGAGCACTAAGGTGTCCCTCCCACCCTTTTCCAGGGGCTGGAGAGTCAGGAAAGAGCACCATCGTGAAGCAGATGAAGTGAGTATGGCCTAAGTCACACTGGGGCGGGGGAGGCCACCAGGATGAGCCACCAGCTCTTGGACACGGGGTGACAATACTCCATGTCACCCTGGTGGTGGCACCTGTGATTCCCAGTGTGGGGTGGTGATTCCCACCCCAGAGGGGATGTCCTGGCTTGGGGCTGAGGCCACTGTGCCTGCCAGGATCATCCACCAGGACGGTTACACGGAGGAGGAGTGCATGGAGTTCAAGTCCATCATCTACGGGAACATCCTCCAGTCCATCCTGGCCATCATCCGCGCCATGTCTACGCTGGGCATCGACTATGCCGAGTCCGCCTGTGCGGTCAGTCGGGGTGGTGTCCCCATCCCCCCAAAGCCCATGACATGGGGCCAGGACAGCCCCTGGAATGAGGGTCCACAGGAGCCCCATGTTGTCCCCCCTGTCCTGAGGGCACTTTGGGGGGGGAGTGGTCACGGGAGGGTTGATGATGAAGGTCCCTCTCACAGGATGAAGGCCGGCTGCTCTTCAATCTGGCTGACTCCATCGAGGAGGGCACGATGCCCCCCGAGCTGGTCGCCTGCATCAAGAAGCTGTGGAAGGATGGAGGGGTGCAGGCGTGTTTTGACCGCGCTGCCGAGTATCAGCTCAACGACTCAGCCGCATAGTGAGTGGGGACATGGCAGGGACAATAGGGACACCAGGCTGGGGACTCCCCGCCAGCTCATGGCCAGTTCCAACCCAGCCTGGCAAAATCCATCTCCTCCTTGCTCCTGGGAATACCCTGAGCCTGCCATCCTTCATCCCACCAGTGTCCTCCTCCATGCCAGCAGTATCATCCCCCATCCCACAGCTGCCATCCTCCATTCCATCAGTGCTGTCCTACCTCCTCCATCCCACCAGTGACAATATCCATCCCACTGGTGTTATCATCCATCTCGCCACCTCATCCCAGAAGTGCTGCTGGCCTGCAGCCCCACCACCCCTGGTGTCCCCCAGCTCCCCCAGGGATGTCACTGCTCTGGAGTCCCAGTGTTTGGTAGACCTCAGCCCCACAACCATCCCCAAAAATCCGGGGGAAGGCAGAGACATGGGCAGCCCCTTGGCAGCAGGTCACGCCCCTTCCTGTCCTCCCAGTTACCTGAACCAACTGGACAGGATCACGGCCCCCAACTACCTCCCCAATGAGCAGGATGTGCTGCGATCCCGAGTGAAGACCACAGGGATCATCGAGACCAAGTTCTCTGTCAAAGACCTGAATTTCAGGTGAGTGGGAGCCTCCCCCACCTCCATGACCACCCCTCTGTGATTCCCTCCAGCCCTGATGGCAGGGAGGGATTTTGGGATGACCTTGACACTCGAGGGACCACCAATGCCTTCCTTCCAATGGTGATTCCTGCCCCTCCTGAGCATGTGGCATTGGGACCGGAGGGTGTCAGGACCAGGTGAGTATGTCCCACTCATCCTTGTCCCCTCCCCAGGATGTTCGACGTGGGAGGGCAGCGCTCAGAGCGGAAGAAGTGGATCCACTGCTTCGAGGGGGTGACCTGCATCATCTTCTGCGGGGCCCTGAGCGCCTATGACATGGTGCTGGTGGAGGATGACGAAGTGGTGGGTTGGGGTCCTGGAGGTGCTGGAAGTTAAGAAGGAGAGGAACAGGGAGTGCTGAGGGGGCTCTGAGGAGGGAGGAACAACACCCTGTACTATCAGGTGCTCTGGGTGATCCAGGAAAGGTGTGGGAGATGCAGGATGGAGCTGATTCACACCCAGTTGTGCCCAGTAAAGGTGTTTGCGCTTCCCCTGGGTCACAAATCCATGGGTCTGCCCACGAGGAAACCCCCAAGTGCTCCTGAGCAGATCCTGAGAGCCACCAGAGAATGGCCACGCAGCCAGTCAACTGGAGCAAAGCCAAAGGGAAGGGTAGGAAGAGCCAGGAACCAGCTGGCATATAGGCAAATCTGGTCCTGAGGTACCTTGTGCCTCACTGTGCCCTCCGAGGTGAGCAGAGGGGGTAAGGAGGGGCAGCTCCCACCCTCCTAGTGTGGGGGCAGAAGGACAAGATCCAAAGTGTGTCCAGTGAGATATGCACCAGCAGAGCCCTGGGAAAGCACCTTGGACGGCACAGATCCGGAGGGGAGGAACACGGAAGCTCCATAATGGGATTTTCTTTGAAGAAATAAGAGATAAGGGGTGAAGATGAGGAGAGCAGGAGCAGCTTCTTCGCTGGCATCTCCTCCAGGTCCTATGGATGCTCCTTGGGATCCAAATACCTTCCTCTGGAGCTGGGTCAGGGTCGGGATCTGCCATTCCTGGGCCCTGCCATGGCCAGGCAGGAGCTTGCAGCCCTTCCTCAGCCACGTGCGAAGAGCATCCTTCCCATGGGAGCCCTTGGGAGAAGCTGGAATGCTCCCCAAGTGCAGGACAGGGCATGATTTGGGCAGAGGTGGTGCTCTGCATACAGAAAAGCTGCTGCAATGGGAAGCTGGATGAGGAAAAACCATCCCTGGAGAACCCACATGCTGCCCACAAAGACAGAGGGATCCCCCTTACATCAGGAAAAAAGCCCCACTGGACTTGGCTCTGCCTAGATGGATTCTCATCCGCTCAGGATGACCCAGCAGCAAACTAAGAACTCAACATCTGGTCTAAAACGAGTTTTTCCTTTTCCCAGCACCTATCCAAAGCAGTGGATAATGGCCAGAAGCTACAGTCCAACAAGGATGTGGCGCTGACCACAGAGAATCCCCTTGGTGACTGGAATGGTGCTCACTGAGCACATTCCTCACAAGCTGCAAGGTTTCCATGGATAATTTTCCCAGTGAAATCATCACAATCCTTCATTTCGGACAATCCCAAGAAGGACCGGAGGCACTCCCTACCCTGAACATCACCTGGATTTATCTGTGATTTTGGGTGGGCAGGAGGGTCTGGCCAGGCAGCAGGACTAGCTCCTGCTGCAGCAAACAGGGAAAAGCTCTTTTCTTGGGAATGGGGGCTTGGTGGGCTGCAGTGGCCCCAAAGGGGTGTCAATCCATGACGATCCACTTCCCCACAGAACCGGATGCATGAATCCCTCCACCTATTCAACAGTATATGCAACCACAAATTCTTTGCGGCCACCTCCATCATCCTCTTCCTCAACAAGAAGGACCTTTTTGAGGAAAAGATCAAGAAAGTCCATCTCAGCATCTGCTTTCCAGAGTACGATGGTGAGTCTGGATCCTTCCCAGCCTTATCCCTCCTCCTCGAGACCCCGCAGCCAGGGGCTGTGAAGCTGTGTGGTCCCAGTGTGGATGTGGTCACTTGGTTTTGGGATATGTTGTGATAGGGCTGAGGAAAGGGAGATGAGCATGATGAGAATTGCCTCTATCCTAAAAAAAAGGCAGGGAAGAGAGGAAAGGGAGAGAGATGCTGAGAATTGGCTCTATCCCAAAAAAGGCTGGGAAAGAGGATGAGAATGAGGAGGATCAGAGCTGGTTTTATCCAAAAAACAGGAAAGAGAAGGGGATGAGGATGAGGATGAGCAGAGTCAGCTCCATCCCAAATAGGGCTGGGGGATGGGATGAGGATGATCAGAGCTGGCTCCATCCCAAAAAAATAGGCTGGGGAAGGGAAGGGGATGAGGATGAGCAGAACCAGCTCCATCCTGCTCTGTGGAGTGGTGAGTCAAATCCATGGAGCCTGGAGCTGAGGAGAGGACAGATGTGGCCTCAGGAAGGTGTTTGGAAAAATGGAAGTGGGGCGAAAAGGAGTTTTGTGCTACGCATGGTTGGCTCTCAACCCTTCTCCTCCTCTTCCTCTAACACTCACCCCCTTGGGAGCAGCTTGGCAGCATTCCCTCCCTCCACAGGTCCCAACACGTTTGAGGACGCAGGGAATTACATCAAGACCCAATTCCTGGATCTCAACATGCGGAAGGACGTGAAGGAGATCTACAGCCACATGACCTGTGCCACAGACACGCAGAACGTCAAGTTTGTGTTCGACGCCGTCACAGACGTGATCATCAAAGAGAACCTCAAGGATTGCGGCCTCTTCTGAACACCAGCAGGTACAGGAGAGAGGATGGAGCCAGAAAATAGGGACAGGAGAGGGGAGGAGGGTGGTCAGAGCTGGCTCCATCCCAAAAAGGGCTGGGGGAGGGGGATGAAGAAAAGGATGATCGGTATCGGCTCCATCCCAAAAAGGGCTGGGAAAGAGAAGGAGGATAAAGATGTTTAGAGCTGGATCCTTCCCATAAAGGGCTGGGGAAGGAGAGGAAGAGCAGAGCCAGCTCCATCCCAGAAAAGGGGCTGGGGAAGGGCTAAGGAAGAACAGACTTGGCTCCATCCCATAAAGGGCTGGGGAGGGGGAGGGGAATGAGGATGAGTAGAGTCAGCTCCATTCCAAAAAAAGGGCTGGGGAACGGGAGGGATATGAAGATGATCACAGCTGGATTTCTCACATAAAGGGCTGGGAAAGGGGGACAGGAATGAGGAAGAGCAGAGTTGGCTCCATCCCCAAAAAAAGGGCTAGGGAACAAGGAGGAGGAGGGGGATTATCAGAACCAGCTCTATCCCATAAAGGGCTGGGGTAGGGGATAAGGATAATCAGAACCAGCTCCATCCCCAAAAAAAGGGCTGGGAAGGGAGAAGGGAATGAAGAAGAGCAGAGCCAGCTCCATCATCCCCCCCCCCCCCCAAAGAAAAACACTGGGGAAGGGGCTGGAGATAAGGATGAGCAGAGTCAGCTCCATCACAAGAAGATCTGGGGATGAGGAGAGGGATGGGGATGAGGATGATCAGAGCTCACTTCATCCAGCTCTGTGGGGTGGTGGGATGTAGGCCCGCTGATTCTGCCATTAAATCCTGGAAATCCTAGGAGTAGGGGAAGGGAGGATGGACTGGAAGCTGTGAGGAGGAGGAAGTTTGGGGTCCCATTAGCTCAGGATCACATCCCTGTGCTGAGCTCCCATGGGATTCAGTCCATCCCACACTGGGGTGGGCTCAGCAAGACAATTTCCACCCTTGCACATGGAGTGATGAAATTCCAGCCCAAATCCTCCACCTGAGCTAAAGGGAACCATTTTATTTCTCTCTTGTTGCAATTCTACCTGCCCAGTGGATGGCAATATCCTGAGACACACTCTGCTGCTCCCAGCCTTTTAGCTCATCCTAAAACCTTAATTAGGGTTTATCATCCTAATTATTGTACTAGTTTGAGCATCAGCAGGAATTCCATCCCCTCTCTCCCCTTTCCAAGCACTTCCCAGCCACTGGCTCTGACACTTTGCTTTCCAGGGAACATCTGGTGCTTCCCTTATCCTTGAATATTAACAGAAAAGCCGGAAAAAGCTAAAAAAAAAAAAAAAAAAAAAAATCATCCTCAAGCAGGTTCCCTGCAGGCAGGAGGCACCAGGAGGTGACACCTGGAAAGGGGAGAGATGCTCCATCCTCATCTCCACCGGGATGAAGGCAAAAGGAAAGGGTGGGGGATGCTCCATCCTCATCTCCACAGAGGAAGGCAAAGGGATGAGGTGCCACATGTCCCTGTACCCCATGCTGAGTTTTTCCCTTGTTTCCATAAAATCGCTCCATCCCTGGTTGTGTTTAACTCCCTGTTCTCTCTCCCTCCCTCCCAGAAGAGGAAAACATTCCCGTCTCACCGTTCTGCTGCGCAGAGCCAAAGGAAGAATCAACCCCCACCACACATCACTCGCTCCCACTTTTTCTATGACTTGCCCAAATCCGCCTCCTTCCAAACCCAAACTAGGAAGGGGCTGAAGCTCAACTTCCTGCTCCCTTTCATGGCCATTTCCTCTTTCTTTTCCAAGGAAGAACCCCTGTTCTCAGCGTTCTACAGGAGGTTTGACACTGGAGAGCACAGCCAGGCATAGGAATATTGAGGGAATTTGGGAGGTAGGATAGACATTGCCCCCCTTGCCCATCCTTCTGTAGTCCATTCCTGCCCTTGGACTGAAGCTGGATTAATCCAGACTGGAATTTCTGGGGAAGGTGGAGGCTGAGTTACCTCTGAGTCACTCCTGGGAACCAACCTCAGTCTTTCCTGGGAACCAACCTCGGCCCTTGGGCAGGAGAAATCAGGGGGTTGTGGGGTTGTTTTGGGCCCTAACTGGAGGGAATTTCTCAGTCAGGAGGGGCTGGGGGAGGAAATCCCAACTCCAGCCCAGGAATGGGCTGGATAAAGAGGAAATGGTTACTTGAAAGATTTTCGTTCTGCTACTTAGAGCTGCATTTGCTCTCTGTTTGTAAATAATCCATAGATGAGCCCTGTATCCATCCTCTCCCTGTTTCCTTCAGACATCTCCCATTCAGCTTCATTTAACTGTAGGAAAACACAATAAAGGAATACGCATGACGTGGATGTTCTTCCTTTCTCTCACTTCGCTCCATTCCTGTGTCCCAGAACTTGGATCAAGGGATATTCCACATGCTTTGTGTCCTTTCCGGGGTGTATGGATCTCTGGATCCCACCTGGATCACCCCATGGCCACTGCTGTGTTCCTGGTGGGTGGGATGGGGGTCACCATCCCAAAAAACTTCCTGGCCAGAGCCCCTGGATGAGATGAAGTTCCTGGATGAGTTTAAAGGATGAGTTATCCCATGTAGGATGGCTGGAAGGGAATTGTCAGGCAGACACAGCTCAAGAGCTTGGAAAAGACTCCAGAACAGGGAATCTCCATCAGGGCTCCCCGTGCCAGCACCCACCAGCCTCCCAGAGGAATTTACCCAGGATTTCTAAGCAAGTCTTCTCAGAACAGTCCCACCTCCATCCTGCAGAAGCACCCAGAGCAGAATTCCCATCAGGTTCACGCAGCCACTGAGATTTGGGCTATAAATAAGCAGTAACTATCCATCTGCCAATAATCCCATAGGGAATGGGATTCCTGGCATTCCAATTGTGCCAGCACAACTCAAGTCTCTGGGAGGAACACAACACCAGCAGTGGTGGCCGATAAAGAACAAGGAACCTCCCTGTCCAGGTAATTCCACCCAATTCCCATCAAAGCTCTTCCCTTCCTTCTCCAGCAAAGCACAAAAGCTGGGAACACTCCTGGAAAAGGGAAGAATAAAGTGGAGAAAAGGCTACAATCTTTACTCACCATTTTAATACTGCCAACAAGTCTAACAGATCCAACTGTACACATGACAAACTGGGAAGAGTCTGGATGCAATCATGGATCAGCAAAGGAATGTAGGACTGGTTAGGGGTGGCACTATAGGAAAACAGGGATTTGGCACCACACAGACAAAGTAAAGGCATGCTCAGGACAGGGCTGGGCAGGGAGGGCCACGGGAAAGGCAGCACAGAATAATCTACCATTTTCATCCCAAAAAATGCACAGTAATCAGTGGTTTGGGAGCTTGGAAGCAGCAGTTTCCCCCCCTCAGCGTGGGCTCAGCTCCTCTCCCCACCGAGCTAGGATTATGCTGAGCACAAATCCCTTCCAATATTGGCATAAAACTGGGCTCAAACCCCCAAACAGAACCTATATCCTCCATCTGCTGCAGGAGCCTTTCCCAAAGCCTGGGGGGAGCAGGATGGTAACAAATCACGCATGGAAAAAAGCCGAAGCTCTAAGGATCCCTTAGAAGCTGCAGAAATATTAAATCCTGACCATAGCAAGTGTTAAAAACAAGGAATTCCTGCTAAGAGGAATATTTTCTGCAGGATCTGCTCACATGTGCATAGTTAAGTGATTTTCTTTTGTTGCTTTTTTAAAATTATTATTATTTTTAAAACAAGGTTTGCAAATAAAGAAATAAAGTTTAGTAAAGTTATAGTTTTCTCAATGGAAAAAAAAAATAACCTTAAAAACAGACTAGTGGTGGCTTGTTAACCAAAGGAAGAGAGAAAGCTACATATCCAAGGTCTGGAATCCAGCTGGAATCCACCGCACAGCCCGGAGATCGCGCCGTCCAACGATGCCAGGAGGATCTACTCCCACTACGTGGCTTCACTGTGCCCTAATTCCACATCCCACAGCAATAAAAGTCCCTAAGACAGAAGATTGTGCTAAAGAATTCCAGGATTCCACGTGTTCCCCGCTCCTGGGTCATGCTCATCACTGTCCCCACGAGGCAGCAAGAGGCTGGGGCTCACCAGGCAGAAACACTGGGAAGGAAACCAGGAATGTAGAAGGGAGCAGAGAGAGCTGTTCCCAGCAGGACACCCAGAGCTGGATTTACCTCTCAGTAGAGCCCACATTCCTTGAGGTTGTTTTTGATGATGACGTCGGTGACGGCGTCGAAGACGAACTGCACGTTCTTGGTGTCGGTGGCGCAGGTGAAGTGGGTGTAGATTTCCTTGGTGTCCTTCCTCCGGTTCAGATCCTCGAACTGGCACTGGATGTAGGCGGCTGCCTCCTCATACGTGTTGGAGCCTGGAAAGGAGAAGATCCCTGGCTTTGCTCACTGGCTCACGGGAGCTTTTAAGTGCATATTAAGCTGCTTGCAACCATCTGCCTTATCCAGCTACAAATCCAAATCCACCATTAACTCCTTCTGGGAGACCTGAAGTCTATTCCCAGCTCCTGGGCAGTGACCTTGGACATGGGATCCAGGGATTGCTGTGTGCTGGGACAGCCACGCTCCGCAGAAGAGTGACAAATCACGGGAATCGTGGGCTGGAAGGAACCTTCAATCATATCTCATTCCACTCCCTGTCATAAATAGGGGTGCACACCTTGCACTACACCAGGTTGCTCCAAGCCCTGTCCAGCCTGGCCTTGAGCACTTCCAGGGATGGGGAATGCACAGCTTCTCTGGGAATCAGAGATCAACAGGTTTAAAAAAAATTGAAGGATTTTTTAAACATGTAATTGCCTCAAGCAGTGCTCAGGTAAAGCTTTCCACCTGTGTAGGACCACAGCAGGAATGGGCCCTGGAACAATCTGCACCAAACACGGACACTCCAGGGTGGACAGGAACCAGAGCAGGATGTGGTTAAGTTCCACAGCCTCTAAAATCGAACTTAAATGGAATTATTGTCCTAGTAAGGTGTGGAAAAGGAGGTGTGACCTTGATTTGCTGGAGTAGAACACTTTGAGGTTCCTATTCCAGGGAAGGACAAAGGTTGTTCCCAACCACAGCTTTTCCAAGAAATTGAGCTACCAGCCAACTAAACAGGCCAGAGATGCTGTCCAGGAGACACAGGGAAGGAACTGGGGGAAACGAGTTTTTAACTGATTCTGGGCTCTGATTCATTCATTCCTGGCCCAGTGACACAGATGATCCCATGATCCCAGTGATCCCAGCCTACCTGTGTACTCCGGGTAGCAGATCGTCAGTGGGCTCTTCTTAATCTTCTCCTCAAACAGGTCTTTCTTGTTCAGGAAGAGGATGATGGAGGTGTCTGTGAACCATTTGTTGTTACAGATACTGTCAAAGAGTTTCATACTCTCATGCATCCGGTTCTGGAAAAGAAAATCCAAGGAAGAGAGGTTAGGGAAGGGTGGGATGGGGGACAGAGGCTCTGCTGCACAGGCCAGACTCAAAACTGGGGTGTCACCGCCACATCCTCACTGCCATTGCCCCAGGAGGAGCACAGGGGGACACGTCACCTCCTCCTTTTCCTTCCTGGAGTGACTCACACGCAGGGAACAAGCCATGAGAACAACTCCAGGCACCTCCCAGCAACCAGGAAGGTGGAAAACCTCATTGATGGGTTGCATTTATCACTTTGTGGGGCAAGATTCCACTGGCTGATCCAAGGAGTGCTTGTCCTTGCAGCTCTCAGACAATTAACCAGAAGGAACATTCCAGCCTGGTGCAGGATGGAGCTGGGATGCTCCCAGCTGCCTTCCATGCAGCCACAAATCCCACATCACGCACCATCTCCTCGTCCTCAGCCAACACGAGGTCGTAGTCACTCAGGGCCACGCAGAAAATGATGGCTGTCACCCCCTCGAAGCAGTGGATCCACTTCTTCCGCTCTGAGCGCTGCCCTCCCACGTCGAACATCCTGGGAGAGGTGGGAGAAATGGCTCAGGAGCTGTGCACACCCCTCCTGCCTGGCCCCCGTGGTGTTCCCAAGGATGGGGGAGGCTCAGCAGTGGGTTAGGAACACGCAGGGATTTGGGAGCTTCCCTCAGGACAGGGGGTTTTAAAATTCCCTTCTTGGGAGAGGGGATTTTAAATCAGAATTCTCTATTATCTTTCAAGCCAGGGTGGATAGAGCTTGCAGCAACCTGGGCTAGTGGAAGGTGTCCCTGCCTGTCTGGTTCCAGGTGTCCCTGGCTGAGCTTTAATATCCCTTCCAAGCCAAACCATTCCATGATTCTGGTTTTCAGCACAAAGAACTCAAAGTCACCATCCAGAGCTCTGCTGATTTTGCTCTCTCTCCTATTTCCTTAGCAACAACCCATTTGCTTGACTGGACTCCAAACACCTCCTCACAGTGCTTCCAGGGAAATGGATTATTGGGAACATGCTACCTGCAAGCTCCTGCTGGGACCCAGGAAGAATTTAATGGGGTTAAGAAATAATTTCATGTATTAAAAAATAATCTGAGGTACTGGAGGTTAAAGGCTGTGCAGTTGCTTATGGAATTTCTGTATAAATCAAATTAATTTCTAATTAAATAGAAATTTGTGTCACAGGCAGTTCCAGCCCCCTGCTCATCCAAATATTTTGATGAGAGCCCAGGATTGGGATTTAATTAAATCAAGTTAATATCTGAGTTATTAAGTCATAGATATTGATTTGTTCCCAGAGCAGACAAGGAGCTGTCCAGGGAGAACTTAATGATGCCAAACTAACTCCTATCCCCTATTTAAGAGTAGAGGTCTAGAAAGAAAGATCAAAATCTCTGTGAGGATCCAGGATATTTACATGGCTTGAATCATTTGCCATTAGCACAGAGAGATCCATGAAGGAAGAGCATCCCTGACAACTCAGCTCATCCCAATTCCAGTCACTGAGGCTTTCCCAGCCCGTTATTAATGTCTGAGATGGAATATGAAGGCAGAGCTGGCAGCACCAGGGTTTCCAATGGATTAATGCTTCCCTTTGTGGAGCAAATCCCTCCAGGACAGCACCTCATGTGTCTGGGGCTCTGCACATGATCAATGGCTCCAGGTGGGATTGGGAAGGAGGGTGGAGATGATTAAAGGAACACACTGGAGATGCTAACCCTGATCCATCATCATGGGAAGACAAGTTGTTCCCTGGATGGACCAGAAGCTGCATAGATAACTCAGTGATATGGAGTATTTTGGCATTTTTGTTAAAAATGTTCTTAAGCTGCACAGTTCAGAAGCCAAAATGCTGTTCTCCCAAAAACTGCAAAAGTTTCCTTCTCCAAAGGAGACCACAGAGATGCTCCAAGGGCTGAAGCCTCTCTGCTCTGGAGCCAGGCTGGAAGAACTGGGAAAGAGAAGGCACCAGGGAGACCTAAGAATGCTTTCCAGTGCCTAAAGGGGCTCCAGGAGAGCTGGAGAGGGACTTTGGACAAGGATCTGGAGTGACAGTACAATGGGCAGTGGCTTCCCACTGCCAGAGGGCAGGGATAGATGGGATATTGGGAAGGAATTGTTCCCTGTGAGGGTGGGGAGGCCCTGGCACAGGGTGCCCAGAGAAGCTGTGGCTGCCCCTGGATCCCTGGAAGTGTCCAAGGCCAGGCTGGATGGGGCTTGGAGCAACCTGGGATAGTGGGAGGTGTCCCTGCTCATGGCAGAGGGGTGGGACTGAATGGGATTTAAGGTCCCTTCCAATCTAAACCAGTCTGGGATTCTCAGATTTTAGAAGCACCACTCGGATTTTGCTGCAACTCCATCAACATGTTTCACGCTCAATTTATAAATAAGCCAACAAATGCTTTTCAGGAATGTGAGCAGGAAAGACTCCAAACCATTGGTACAGACAGAGGGAATGGGGCTGAGCCACAGGCACTGCACTGTCCTACACCCACCCTGCGGCACGAGAATGCCGTGGGGCTCCAGCTGTTTGTCAGGAGCACACGTGGGATCTGAAGCAAGGAATTCCTAAGCAGCAGGAAGAGGAGCTACAGAGATCCAAGGTGAGGAACAAGGGATGCAGCCTCAGCGTATGGAGGTGGCGGGAGCTGCACTGAGGTTAGAGGGAGCTCGTTAGTGACATGTAAAGGGACACTGCCAGGAGCAGGCTGCATCCACAGCCTGGCAGGGACTGGATCAGCAGAGGGGACAGGAAAGTCGCAGCCCCTGCAGTGCCAGGCACAGGCTGGCAATTCCCAGAGGAACACATGGAGCACACCATGCATCAGCCTGGCTACGGACACGGATCAGTTCCTCTGCTCCGAGGAAAGGGTTAAACTCAAACTCAAACTCCAGTCAGTGTCCTTTTAGTATTATTTTTGGGATTGGATCCTGGAAACGAGCAGTCAGTACCTGTGTCTGCGATTCCAATATAAAAGCAGCTGAAAAGAACAGAAGGCAAATCAAAGTCAAACCGGTCTCTCCAGTGAGCGATGCCAGCGGAGAGGGATAACGGAGGGAAGGAGGACAGTTAAACCAGGAGCAAGTGTGGGATGTGCCCCCAGTGCAGGGCATGGGCAGAGCCCTTCACTCACTTGAAATACAGGTCCTTGAAGGTGAAGTGAGTCTCCACGATTCCTGTGGTTTTCACTCTGGTCCGCAGCACATCCTGCTGAGTCGGAATGTAGGTCGGCTGGGATATTCTATCCAAGTCATTTAGGTAACTAAACCAGAAGAGACAACACAAGAGGCTTTTTTTAGTCGGCTGCCTCACCATGAATCTTTTATAAACTGCAGAACAAAGCGCAGAATTTATTTATCTCCCCCACATAGCACAGCCCTTGAAGCAAACAACCGCCTGGGGCTGTCCTGAGGGATGTTTTGGGGGTTTTGGGATTTTAACCCCTCCGTGGATGACCTTGCAGGTGGTGCTGGTGGAGCTGAGCTGGTTGGGGAGGGCGGGGAGGGAATGCAGAGCCATGCCAGGGCTGGATGTCCCAGGGCAATCCACAGTCAAGGTCTCTTGCTTCAAAGCACAAGGCAATAAATCCAAGGTTTTGCTGTTAAAGGGCAGGGATGCGTCAAAGGAGCAGGCAGGAAGGGATGAAGCCTTAAAAACCATCCCAAACTGGGCAGATCCAGTCCCTTCTTCCCCAGCAAGCTGATACAACACTCTGAGGATACAGCCCTGAAGGAAGGTGCATCCTTGCAGCAATTTTCCTATCAAGACCCCAACTAATTCCAGCCACAGCACATTCCTTCTGAAGTTCAGCTCTCAGGCACACCGGCACAAGGTATAGATGATTCCCAGCAGGATGAGAAATCTCACTCCAGCCAGCAACACCTCTGAGCTCATCTTCCCTCCAGGCTCAGCCTCCTGCTTTCACAAAGATGACACTGATCCTACAGCTCTGCTGGGATGGGACAGGCCTTATTCTTTATCAGGAGTAGGTTTTAATCAGCACAGCCCTGTGTCACTGGGAGGATTCAGTAGCACGAGTGCTCTGATGAGTGTAATAAACCCTCCCAAATCACACATTATTATCACAGATCCATTGTCAGGCAGGAATCGCTTCTTCCCATGTGCCTGGAAGCTGTGCTAGGAACCCCAGCAACATATCCCTCCTCCAACAGCTCCAGCATCCCCCTGGCCAGGACTGCCAGGATTTGCAGAGCCCTGCCCTGTTTCCAAACCCCAGATCCCAATGATCTGCCAGGACCTGCCCAGTGCCACAGGGCTTTTCCCATAGAGCCAGGATCTGAGAGTAGATTTAGCCCAAGAAGAGCCAGTCCTCTTATCCCTCCCTCGACTCCAGAGGGATGGCGGGTTTGTGAGTTGCTGTGACCAGGATTGGGCCTGGCTTTAGTTCCAGTTTAGTAAAACATGATTTGGAAGGTATTTACCTTCCTCAGCTTCTACCAAGGAATATTTCTGCTGAGGAAGTAACATGCTCGGATTTTTCTCCCCTCTCTCTCCTACCAGCATGAGCTTAGCTGAGATACGATGAATCAAAGGCCAATGGGAATGCTAAGAACTGACCCAGCAGCTCCTGAAAGCTTGGCTTTGATACAGGTCACACCACTGATGTGATAAATCATGGAATCCTTTGGGTAGGAAAAGACATTTAAGATAGATTCCAGCTCTTTTCCCAGCACTGCCAAGCTGAAGCTGAAGCTATAAAGCACCTTATCCCAACAGCCAGTTGGACGTCTGGGCACTGAAAGTGGTATAATTCCTGATTAAGGCTCTTAGAGCAGCCAGGGAGGAGGGAATGGAGCTGGCAAACTCCCACAAAACTCAATCAGGGAATAAGACGTATCAGATTGAGTGGTGGTGCCTGAAACAATAAACTTTGCCAAACTAATTCCAGGGAGACCTAAAGGGCAAATCCCATGGAAATACAAGCAGTTGGAAAATCCAGCAAAGGGGATTTCTGGGAAAACCTGGAAGCCCTGCCAAGTGTGGGCAGAGGAAGCAGCTGTGCCCTCCCAAAAATCCAGGCTGCAGAGCCCAGCTAGTGCCACTTGTATTCTAGATTAAGCAGAACTTGAAAAAGACACCCCAAAAAGCTGGAAAAGCAGAGTCTGAATCTGCTGGCTCCCAGTGACTCCTGGCCCCCAGCTGCCAGTCTGGCTCCCAGCCAGAGATGCTCCTCACAAACAGCTTTGAGAACAAACACAGACCTTGCTGTGTCTCTCCTCATCCCACGCACTTCCAATCCCTTCTCACCACGTCCTTCTCTCCAAACACTGAGGCTGCAACCCTCCTTCCCCACCTTGGATCCCTGTGTTTACAGAGACAGCTATTCCTCATCCTTCAACACCAAAAGCTTCCAAAAAGCCAGTTTGGGTTTGTTTTCCTTCTTTTTTTCATGCTTAAAATGAGGCCCTGAGTACAAAAAAATGCTGATCAAACCTACAGTGTTACTCGTTTGTCTTGCTGACTCTCCAAGCATTCCAGGCTGGCACAATGCCTGCGAGTGCAAAGATCATAGAATCCCAGAATTCCAGGATGATTTGGGTGGGAAGAGACCTTAAAGTTCATCCAGTTTCACAACCTGCCCTGGGCAGGGACACCTTCCTCTATCCCAGATTGCTCCAAGCCCTGTCCAGCCTGGCCTTGGACACTTCCAGGGATCCAGGGGCAGCCACAGCTTCTCTGGGCACCCTGTGCCAGGGCCTCCCCACCTTCACAGGGAAGAGTTTCTTCTCAAAATCCCATCTAACTCTGCCCTCTGGCAATGGGAAGACATTCCCCCTTGTCCTGTCACTCCAGGTCCTTGTCCAAAGTCCCTCTTGCAGCTTTAGGTACTGGAAGGGGCTCTAAGGTCTCCCTGGAGCCTTCTCTTCTCCAAGCTGTACATTCCCAGCTCTCTGATCACACTGAATTGGGAATTCCAGTCTGATCAGGAAACGTGCCAGCTCCAGTGCTGTCTCATCCCACACCCAGACAGCTCCAGGAAGCACCAACGGCAGGACAGGGATGCTGGGAAGTGAACGAGAAAGATAACAGAGCTCCCCTCCTCGTCCTGCTCACAGCAAACTTGAAATGGTGATTTCCCTTACAATTCACTCCTTTTGGTGCTGGGAAGAAGGAATTCAAGGCCACAAATGGCTCTTAAAGTCCTTAACAGGGAGGGAGGAAGAGGAGGAGGGGAAAAAGAGGAACGGAGGAAAAGAGGGGGAGGGAAAAAGGGGGTGGAAGATGAGGGGAGGGATAAAAGAGGAGGCAGGAAAAAGGAGAGAGAAAAAGAGGAGAGGAAAAACGGAGGGGAGGGAAAAAGGGGAGAGGAAAAAAGGGGTGGAAGATGAGGGGAGGGATAAAAGAGAAGGAGGAAAAAGAGGAGGAGGGGAAAAGGAGGGGAAGGAAAAACCCCACTTTTAGAAATAATCTAGGTTTTATCCAGCATCATGTCAGGGAATTCAGGCCAGAACTGGCATTTGGGAAAACGAGGAGACCTGCAGGACTAGAGAAAGGTTGATCAGGAACTGTGCTAATTGCCCATGAGACTGCAGATAATTATAACCTAGAGCTTCCACAGGCTGGGATCTGCCTGAAATCTGGGAAAAGTATCAAAATTGGGAATGAGAACACTTTAAAGCATTATGTGCTTGGTGACATTTCCAAGTATGTTGAAAATCTGGAGACGTGTGAGATGGGAATATCCTTCACATTCACCCTGCTGCACCCCAAACAGGGGTTTAGATGGGATATTGGGAAGGAATTCCTCCCTGTGAGTGTGGTGAAGCCCTGGAATGGAATGCCCAGAGAAGCTGTGGCTGCCTCTGGATCCCTGGAAGTGTCCAAGGCCAAGTCAGACAGGGTTTGGAGCAACCTGGGATAGTGGAAGATGGATAGTGGAAGATGTCCCTGCCCAATGGAATGAGATGGGATTTGAGTTCCCTTCCCCAGTTATGCACAGAGATCCCAAACACTTCTCCATGGCACAGGCTGGAGGCAGGAGCTGGGAGCTACAGAGCCATTGCTCACGTCACAGGGAAAGACAAATGGGAAGTTGCAAAAAAATAAATGATTGCAATATTCCACAAAACCCAGGATAGCTCCAGGGGGCTTTATCAGATGGTGCTGGGAAAGGCACTGAGCATTTCCACATCAACAGCTTGGACCAGGAGTTGCTCAAGTGCTCTTTAAAAAGAAAAAGGAAGAAAACACGGGAAACACTCTGATTCCAGGAGAGATTGTCTGGATTAGTGTTATCCTCCACCTCTTCTCCTCCCACACCATCTCCAGCTTGCCATGGCAGTGCTCTGACAGGCAGGATCTCTGCCTGCACAAGGGAAAGTGCCCAATGAGACAGGAAACAGCAGCATGGGGAGTTCTTGGAACAATTCCATGCTGAAATCCTCAGCTCTCTGCCACAGCACCCTTGCTCTTGATGCCACCTCATTTTCACAAGCAGTTACTTGTCTGTTTCTCTCTTCCTCCATTCCACTGTGTCTCAGCCCCAGAATTTGACATGGAGCCAGAACAGGTCTGGAAACAGCACAAAACTGGATTTCAGCTGCAAAGCCAGCAAATGGGGCACAGATTTAATGGCTGCTCACCCTGAAGTTTCAGTGCTGTTTGTAGGAGATAATGAAAGAAACAGGGAAGTGAAATTCCCAGGAGAACTGGGACAAAGCCTACGTCATCCCACCACAAAAAGGGATGCAGGACATCCATCCTTGGTGGTCAGGCACTGGAACAGCTTCCCAGGGAATGGCCATGGCCCTGAGGCTGCCAGAGCTCAAGGAGCATTTGGACAGTGCTCTCATCTGTGGAAAAAAAATCCCCCCAGGCACAGGGTGGGACTTTGGGATGTCCTGCGCAAGGCCAGGAGTTGGACTTGATAATCCCTCTGGGTCCCTTGCAGTTTAGGATTATTCCATGATTCTATGCATAGACAAGGGAATTAATTGGGGAACACCAGAGAGAAGGCAGGTCAGGAGCCATGTGTTGAGAGGAGAATCCTGGGAATTCTGCAAGTCCTGTGGAACAAGCAGCCCTTTAACAGCATGAATTTGCCATGAAGAAATGAACCCACTGGCAGTGTTTCCCAACCACGGAGTTGCCAAGCTACAGATACATAACAATGCTGGTTTGGTGCAACTTCCTGTGGTTTTGGGCCAGGAAGCAGAATTTTCTGGGGTATTTCTCAGGAAATGCCCGGGTGGCTCACCCTGGGTGCAATGTCCCTGTCCCAGGCCACGCCAGCTCCTCACAGCAGCCAGACCTGCACTTGGACCTGGACATGGGTGGGTGGCAAATATCCAGAAAGGGGAAGAACCCTCCAAAATTCCACCTCTGGAAGGCAGTTGGGGCAAGCAGGCACCTACAAAAGCAGGATAACACCCTCCTTTCCCAATCTGCTCTGTTTCTCCAGCTGCCTTCATCCTCCTCCTCTTCCAAAGCCATACAGACACACACCAAGGTTCCTCCTTCAGTTTCATTCCTGCTCTCTGCCCAAGTCCTTAAGCTTTCCTCCTGTTCATCACATCTTTCCATTAAATTATTCCTTCCTTTCCCCCTCCTCAGCAATCTTTTTCCTCCCTTGGAACCTGAATTTCCTCCTTTCCTCTGCAAAGGCATGCACAAATCCAAGAAAACTCCTCTCAGCCCTTCCTTTGATCCAAACCCCTGCCAAGGTGCTGCAAATTTAGAAGGATTCTGCCTTATTTTCAAGCTCAAATGTGCTTGGAACAGCAAAACCCTGCAGGCAGTAAGCTGTGGCACAGCTAAAGCTTCTCCACAAAGCTCTTCCCAACTCAGTTTTCCAAGGTTTAAAGCTTAAATTGAGATGAGTTTTCAGCTGGAAATGCTGAACCCCAAAATCACCTTTCAGAGTGTCAAGTATTTGTTGTAGAGAGACCAAGAATGTGAGTTTAAAAAGAAAAAAAAAAAAAAGAGGTAAAAACCCCAACAACTGTTTTGTTCATTAAAGGAACAGTTTCCCCTTCCTGCACTAACCTGCCCTCGGAAAATAATGAGGCATTTCATCAAAAATTCCATTAGCAACCTGTTTATCTACTCAGAACCTTCCAGTTGTTCAGCAGCTGCATTGATTTTAGGACCAGGACAAGAAGATTTTAGAATCAGAACAGTTTAGAGGCAGCATTGCCTGTGAGGGGCTAGGCACAGGGACAGGAGGAAAGGGAAAGCTGTAAGGAGAAAACTGGGAATATTGACCTGCCAGGTGAGGCGATCCCATTTTGGAAATTGCTAAATGTCAGGAAAGTGGCAGTTTAAAGTGTTGCTCTCCTCTGCAGTGACAATGGAGGTAACTCAGCTGAGCACCTGCCACTTCCACGGAATCCCAGAATCAGTGAGCTTGGAAAAGACCTCCAGGATCATCGAGTCCAACCACTGACCTTGTGACCAGAACAGAGCACTGAGTGCCACATCCAGTCATTCCCTGGACACCTCTAGGGATGGGGACTCCACCGCCTCCCATGGTAGCCCATTCCAATGCCTGACAGCATTTCCCATGAAGAAATTCCTGCTGGTCTCCAGCCTGAGCTTCCCCTAGCCCAGCCTGAGGCTGTACCCTCTCCTGCTGTCCCTGTTCCTGGAGCACAGCCTGACCCCCCCGGCTGTCCCCTCCTGTCAGGAGCTGTGCAGAGCCGCAAGGTCCCCTGAGCCTCCTTTGCTCCAGACTGAGCCCCTTTCCCAGCTCCCTCAGCTGCTCCTGGTGCTCCAGACCCTTCCCCAGCTCTGTTCCATTCTCTGGACACTCTCCAGCCCCTCAACGTCCTTCTTGTCATGAGAAACTCAAAACTGCCCCCAGGACTGGAGGTGTGGCCTCAGCAGTGCCCAGTACAGGGATGGGCACTGGATGGTCCTGCTGGACTCACTGCTCCTCATCCAAGCCAGGTGCCCTTGGCCTTGCTGCCCACCTGGGCACACCTGGGCACACCTGGGCACATGTTCACCTTAACACAAGATGCCAAGTTTCTTCCATGAAACCAGCAAATTTGTCAAAAATCACATTTTTCAAAATTAGATGAAATCTCTCCCTGTGAGGGTGGTAAAGCCCTGGCACAGGTTGCCTGGAGAAGCTGTGGCTTCCCCATCCCTGGAAGTGTTTAGGGCCAGGCTGGATGGGGCTTGGAGCAACCTGGGATAGAGGAAGGTGTTCAAGCCCATGGCAGGGGGTGGAATGAGATCTCTAAGGTCCCTTCCAACCCAAACCACTCCAGGATTAAATTCACCAAGACACAAAACATGGAATGTGGGGTTTTCCCCAATGCTCCATAGAGGGAAGACAAACAGCTCTACATCCCCCTGTGAGTCCAGCCCAGTATCACCCAGTCAGACCAGTGTCAGACAGGACTCTCCCACCCCATCCCACCCCACTCCAGTCACACCAGCTCCTTCTGGACCATTCTGGGAGCTGGGAAGAGTCCAGGAGGTGGGAATGGTTTCTTACTAGGATGCGGAGTCGTTCAGCTGGTATTCCCTGGATCTGCTGAAGCAGGCCTGGACTCCAGGGTCTCTCCAGAGCCGTTTGATGACTCCAGCCAGCTCAGCCGTCATCATTCCCTCCTCCGCGCTCCCTGCCAGCACGAACAGCTGCCGGGCATCGTCCTGCAGGACAGCAAACACATCATGTGGGACGTCTATCCATGGAGATCCTCCCAACCAACAGCAAGGTTCAGCATCTTGGGATCTAATTAATCACGTCTCTAATTAATCAGTCCAGTCTATCTTGTTTTCTCGCGAAAGTCATAAATTGTTTTCCCTCCTGAAGCTAGAAAGGGAAATTTTGGGGAAGCTCCAGGCTGTGGGATGAGATGCCCTGATCAGGGATGGCCACAGTGCTTCAATGGGGATCACAGCTCCAAAGGCACCACTACCATCAAGACCATGGGATTTCAGTAATTTGGTGCAATGTTTCAGAGAAAAGGTGGGAATGCTGATGTGCTACTACACACCTATGAAGAGAACTGGAAAACCTCTGTTGGTGTGGCACAGCACAGGGAAAAGGGAAGAAAAATAAGTTGTGGGAGCTCTGAGGATTGGCCTTTTGCTGCTAGAGCTGTCAGAAGTGAGGGAGACTGATTCCTTAATAAAACATTTCATCAGGAGGTGGGATGGACTGATCAGGATCTGAGTATGAAAAATATCCCTCAGAAGCCAGAGCAGGACCTCACTCTTGTCCAAGTTATCCAGTGGATTGTGGCAGGGAACCCCACACTGCCCTACAGCCTCCTCTGCTTTTATTCCTACTCTGATCAGACCTGTCAGGTCCTTCTGGGAGCTGTGAGAGACCTTCCACTATCCTAGGATTCTCCTCTCCCCTGAACCCCAAACCCCTCTGGGCATGTGCCAAGCTCAGGGTGCTGATCACCAATCCACTTTATTGAGGTGTCAACAGCCAAAACGCAGAGGGACCCCAGTTCTGGATCTCTGTAGGTCACTCCATGGTTTGATGCATTTGGTTATTCTCGGCCTTTTCCTGGGAAAGCGTGGCAAGGATTTTGCCCTTCAGGATGGTGAAAATCCATGGCATTCAGCTCTTGTGAAGCCACCTGAGCATGGGCAGGTAACTGAGAAAGGACTTGGATTCAGCATCTTCCCTGCTCCAGCTCCAAGATCCCAACAAGCACCAGGAAAGGTGGAAGAGAACTCCAGGAGGGTTTGGAGCAGCAGCTGAACAACAGCTTGTGTGAACATGTGAGTGAAGATGTGCCCTTTGGCCAGGAGTTGGTACCATAAATCCAAAATAAATACCATAAATTCAAACTCTGCGGGGCTGGATCAACTGTAGCACAAGGCAGAACAGTCACAGTGCAGCCCTGTGCTGACACAATTCCTTTCTCCTGCACATTTCCAGGAACCCTTAGTTCCCACTCTGTGCCTTTTCCACCACCACAAGGATCAAGGCTTCCTGACTTCCAGCTCAACGTGCTGGTCATAAATGCAAGAAACAGGCCAGGGAATGAGCAGAGTTAGAGGGGAGGGGAAAATCAGGGCCTCAAGCCACCCAAAATTTCTAACTCAAAATTCCCAAAAATTCAAATAAATTAGAGAAAGATTTTGGTAATTTTTTTTGTATTTTTTGAGCATTCAAATGACTACAGTTTCTTATCCAGAACCTCAGAAAATACTGGTGTTTTGTACTGACAATACATTAAAGTTATGACAAGTTTTTTTGCTATTTTATCTTGTTACAAATGTCTTCTGCCTCAGACTGAAATTCCAGGATTCATTAACACAATTCAGACTAAGGAAATAAATGGAATACTTACTGCTCTGGCAACTTCCCCAAAATCTATCTTTAGCCTCCCCATGGCTCTGATGATGGCGATGATGGATTGAATGGTGTTGCTGTACACAACCACTTTATACTGTTTGCATTCCTCCTCTGAGTAGCCATCCTCATGGATAATCCTGGAAGGAAACCAGGCCATTATTTCCAAGCCAAACCAGGAGGGCACCACACATTTCTTATCCCATCCACACAAAAACAAAAGCTCCAGCCTGCACTCACTTACTTCATCTGCTTTACAATGGTGCTTTTCCCAGACTCTCCAGCACCTGAAAAGCATAAAAAATATTCAGTTAACTACATGAAACCTAAAGGAAAAGTGGGATGTGCTTTTTCTAGTTCCCACAGGGAAGTTGATGGCGTCTGGAGTAGGATATTCCTTGTGCATTGCTGCTGGTGGTAGAGTTCCACCATACTGTCCTGGCACATCCTTCCTGGATTTTATTTACAGATGCCAACAGTCACCATGAGTTCATCTGCTAAAAAACCCTGAATTTTCTCAATTTCCAGAGGTCAGCAAGGGCAGCCAACTGGGAGGCAGGCCTGAAGAACTGGGATGAGGATTTATCCAACAGAGCAGCTCCCATCCCTCACTCCAGGCCAAGACAGCCAAAGTGCATCAGCATCACCAGATGCTCCCTCCGTTAGTGAGCTGGACAGGAAAGGCCTTAGACAATCAGGTGGGAAGTGACCCTCTGGCACAGGATGATTTCCAGGTGAAATCTCAGAGCTGAAGGCAGAGCTGAGGGGCCCAGTTATCTCGGGGGGGGGATGTCCAGTTATCCCTGGGGGAGGGTCAGTTATCCCTAGAGGGGGTCAGTTATCCCTGGAGGGGGTCAGTTATCCTTGAAGGAGGGTCAGTTATTCCTGTCTGCAAAAAAAGAGCAAGGTCCCTGTTTTTCCCAGCGTTTTGTCCCAGATCCCAGAGCACTCCCAAACCAAGCCCTCCTGTATGGCCCAGGGCAGTGGATGCCTGCTCTGGGATTCCAAGCCATCAGTTATCCTGGTTTATGGAGCTAAGCAGAGCTGCCCACATGCCTGTCCTAGCTGGCAGCATGCCAAAGGCAGGCACAGTGTTCCTGAAGTCAGGAGAACTCCAGGACTGCACCTCATGCGGCAGCAGGAACTCAGTGCCAAGGAGATGGCTTGGCCACTGCCCTGGGGCTCCTCAGCCTCAAGACTCCCCAGGCTGAACAACTGGGCAGGCTGTAGGCAAGGAATGATGTTGGACCTGCTTGGATTTGGATAGATGACTCAGGCAAGTCCAGATGGACTAAAACACCCATAGAATTCCAGGCTGGCTCGGGCTAGGAGGGACCTTAACTCCCATCCTGTTCCACCCTCTGCCACAGGCAGGGACACCTTCCACTATCCCAGGCTGCTCCAAGCCCTGTCCAACCTGACCTTGGACATTTCCAGGGATCCAGGGGCAGCCACAGCTTCTCTGGGCACCCTGTGCCAGGGCCTCCCCACCCTCACAGCCAAGAATTTCTTCCCTACATCTCATCTAACCCTGTCCTCTGGCAGTGGGAAGATATTCCCTTTTGTCCTGTCACTCCAGGCCCTTGTCCAAAGTTCCTCTCCAGCATTTCTGAAGCCCCTTTAGATCTCAGGTCTCCCTGGATCCTTCCCTTCCCCAGGCTGAACATTTCCAGCTCTCCCAGAGCAGCTCAGTGTTTGTGGTCAGGTGTGAAAACATTAACATTCTGTGGACTCAGCACTTCCACCCTGGGAGGACACAAATCCTCATTTTTATTTCCCACAGCCACCCTCCACATTCCCAGGATCCAAGTGCTGTGATTTCAAATCTCCGGTGTCCCCAAAGAGTCCCAAATCCAGACTGAGAAGGGGCTTTTGACATGACCTCTCTGGTTTTGCCCTCTCAGCATCATATTCACTGTCATTTCCCCCTTAGATTATCCCAAAATAATCTCCCGCCGCAGCCAAGTTGTTCTACCTGTCACCAACGCCAGCAGATCCAACCCTGCCAATACAACACTAATTCTAACAAGATTCCTTTAACCCCTTCCCTTCCCCTCTCAACCCCAAACACTGCTTGGGAGAGCAGAAATTCCCCTCTCCAAGGTTACTCACACCTTACTTCAAAAGGATGAGCAGAGGGAGAAAGTAGGAACCACATCCTCCAAACTGTCTCCTCACCAACACACAACCCCAAACTGGCTCCTCAGCCACGGGTCAAGCAGTGAGTTGTTATTCCTAAAGAAGTTTTTCCTGTTGTTCCACGCTCTTGCTTTCTCTCTCAGGCAAGAGCCACCCAGACAAGGCACCTCATTAACACTCACTGAAAACATCTGCCCTCCAGCTCCAGCTCCAGCATGGAAGGCTGGAGCTCCTGCTGGGATGGCCCAGGAGATGGGAAATGCCAGGGAAAGCATGCATTGCTTTGCATGCTCATGTCTAGTCTGACACAGAGGAACAGCTTCCCACTGACAAATGGAGGATTAGATGGCATATTGAGGAGAAATCCCATGAGGGTGGTGAGACCCTGACACAGGTTTCCCAGAGAAGCTGTGGCTGCCCCATCTCTGGAAGCAACCTAGTTTAGTGGAAGGTGTCTCTACCCATGGCAGGGGGTAGAATGAGATGAGCTTTAAGACCCGTTGTCACCCAAACCATCCTGGGATTTTGTGATTCTGGAGCCTCTCTGCTCTGGAGCCAGGCTGGGAGAGATGGGAATGCCCAGCCTGGGGAGGAGAAGGCTCCAGGGAGATCTTAGAGTCCCTTACTGTGCCTAGAGGGGCTCCAGGAGAGCTGGAGAGGGACTCTGAACAAGGGCCTGAAGTGCCAGGATGAGGGGGAATGGCTTCCCACTGCCAGAGGGCAGGGATAGATGGGATATGGAGAAGAAATTCTTCCCTGTGAGGATGGGAAGACCCTGGCACAGGGTGCCCAGAGAAGCTGTGGCTGCCCCTGGATCCCTGGAAATGTTCAAGCCCAGGCTGGACAGGGCTTGGAGAAACCTGGGATAGTGGAAGGTCCTTTAACTCCACTCCAGCCAATCATTCCCATTTTACTCTTCCTTTCCGGACCCGATTTCAACATCTCTAGCTCTCACTTCTATCCTTAGACGCTTCTCCAAACACTTGCAGATGTTCACACTGGACAAGCTGCTATTGCCCTTTTTCCAACCCACTGGAAAGGCCTGCATGAAGAGATCCATATTGGATCAACTCAGCAAACAGCTTTTATCCTGCACCCTTTGTTCACACCTCTGGGGCCTCTGATGTGAAGTGTTTACAGCCAGTGTGGCTGAATCCTTCAGTAGAAGAACAAAAAAATTGGAATTTAAATGCTACTGAAACACTGTTTCAACCTACAGCAAACTGAGGCTCCACACTAGAAATTCGCATCAAGAATGGATAGAGTTACACTGGAATTCTTACAGATCCCTCAG
Source organism: Entomyzon cyanotis (assembly GCA_024500445.1). Taxonomy (NCBI): domain Eukaryota; kingdom Metazoa; phylum Chordata; class Aves; order Passeriformes; family Meliphagidae; genus Entomyzon; species Entomyzon cyanotis. The sequence continues at coordinate 1,649,253 of JAKEPQ010000908.1, read as the reverse complement.
GCAAAGCCTCCAACTCTGGGATCTCAGGCAGGGACTAGATGGGGAGCCAGGAAGACCTCAAAGATCATGAGATGTGGGACTGGAAGTCCCACAAACCCATGGAAGTCAGTGTGTTCCTGGGACATTTCTGCCTGTCAAAGGAAAAGCAAACCTTTTTCTTCTGCTCCCATTAGCACGGCCAGACAGGGATCACATTCTGCCACAAGAAACCAGGGCTGACCTCAGTGTGAATGTCGTAACTCCATGGAAAAACTGCTTCAGAAGCCTTAACTTCTCTTTTCCCAAAATAGCAGCAAGGAACCTCTTTATCCCACCCTGGACACAAAGAGCAGCTCATCTGTTGCAGAGATTGTCCCACTCAATGAACACACTGGGCAAGAATTCCACACTGTCCCTGTCCTCAATGCATCGTTCCACAAGCATTCAATTATTCCCTCTGGAAACCAGAAGGCATCACAGCTCCTGAAAACCCCCACACCTCATCCAAGGCATCCCAGAAACACCCCAGACCATCTCAGTAACATCCCAAGCCATCCCAGTAACACCCCAAGTGCTTAGGGAAAAGCTCAGCACATAAATGCTAGAATTCCATCTCCAAGGGTGGCAATCCCTGTACAAGTTTCTACAGCCAGATCCCTTCTCCCTCTGGAGCAGGAGGGAATTGGAGCAACTTTCCAGCTGTATCAGCACTGGCCCTGGGAAAGCAAAGGATACAAAGAGGGGAAATTATTATCCAACCACTTCCCCCAAGTAAGCTGGAGGATGTCCTGGAGTGGGAGATGGGAAGTCAAGCAACTTGGCATGGCCATGCACTGGAGATTGCAGGGAAGAGAGCAACAAAACACAGTTTGGACTAGGAATTCCAAGGAAGGAATTCCACACAATCCTATATTTCTGCTTTAAAATTCTCCAAGGAGGTAGGTCAGACTCCATACATCTTCCAGACACAAGCAACCAGCTTCCTGCTCCAGAGGGTCCTAAAAATCCTATTTTCAGTGCTTTTTTTCCTGAAGTTGTATCAAAACTACATTAAACACTACTTCAGGATAGGAGTTCCACACACACAATTAAGGGAAAAAGCCTGGAACATCTGCAAGTTTCTGAAGAGAAACCAGGTCACTGCTGAAACAAATCCTTCCAGGGATGCACCCGGAAAATCCATTAAAGTACAAATGAGGAAGATAAAACTGGAAGGCCTAACATGGGTGTGTGGCTTGGATGTCCAGCAACAACGAGTTCAGAAACTCTGCAGGGATTTGGCAGGAACTCCACCGCCCCATTCCTGAGGTGCTGCAACTCTTGGTGAGCTCCCAAATCCAGGGGTATTTCTCAGCAATTCCAACATCCCCTGTTAAACAGCTCAGGAATCACCCCAGGTATTCACTTGAAGCTCCAGGGGTGAGTTACAGACCTGGGAATGTGACAGGACCCTCCATATGAGGAGTAGTTTGGAAGGAATGCCGGATCAGCTGGCTGTGGTTACAGCTCCCAAATCCCAAACAGAACCAGCTCACCTCAGACAGGCTAAAAGGGGCCAAAACAACAGCACAACCAAGCTGGGAGGAATCCAGATCCAAAAATATCCAGTGGCTTTAGAGCCACTAAAAGTGTGGAGCAGGAGCTGTTCAAATCACCCTAAATTTTGATGGATATCTCCCTGTTAAACAGATGTTTCCTTTAGTTAAACAGATGTTTCCTTTAGAGGCTGGCACTGCCTCTGAAGGACATAAACATGGAGGTTTGGGTAAGGAATGGCATATTGAAAACAGAAGCAACACCAGCCCTGGGATCACTTCAGTGAAATTCCAAGAACTGCTGGGCCTGCTGGAGCACAAGGGCTGAAGCCAACATGGCTTTTCCCACCAAAAGGTACCTGGAAAATGCACAGGAAGAGCAGCAGCCCCGATGGAAGATTTAGAATCATAGAAAGAATCCTGGAATGGTTTGGATTGGAAGGGACCTTGAATCCCATCCTGTTCCACATCCCCTGTCATGTGCAGGGACACCTGCTACTATCCCAGGCTGCTCCAAGCCTGTCCAACCTGGCCTTGAACAGTTCCAGGGATCCAGGGGCAGCCACAGCTTCTCTGGAAAACCTGTGCCAGGGCCTCCCCACCTTCACAGGGAAGAATTCCTCCCCAATATCCCATCTATCCCTGCCCTCTGGCAGAAGCCATTCCCCCTTGATCTGTCACTTCAGGCCCTTGTCCAAAGTCCATCTCCAGCTCTCTTAGAGCCCCTTTAGGCACAATAAGGGGCTTTAGGATCTCCCTGCAGCCTTCTCCAGGTTGAGCATTCCCATCTCTCCCAGACTGGCTCCACAACAAAGGGGTTTTCCTTTCTGTCTTGAAATTATGGAAGCCTCAACTCTGTTTTAATCAAAGGCTTTGACCATGTAACAATTACTTTAAAGCTTAGAAACATCCCATGACCATTCAGAAGGCTGAAATACCTCCAGGAATTCTGCACCATTCCTGGGAAATGTCAGACTGGATGAACCTGAGCCTGTCCCCTACACCCAGACCTGAGTGACCACTGACAGCTCTCAGAAATTCCTCAAGGAGTTGCTGAAAAAGTCACAAATCAGCAGCAAACATCCCTCTGCTGCCTCCCTGAAAGTGTTTCAGGCCAGGCTGGATGGGGCTTGGAGCAACCTGGTCAGGTGGAAGGCGTCTCTGCCTATGGCAGGGGATGGAATGGGATAAGCTTTAAAATCCCTCCCAGCTCAAATCATCCTGGGATTCTATGAGCACAGATCCAGCCCAGACCTCAGATTTGCATTTGTTTTTCCAGCTCTTTAATCTCTTCCAGGAGTGTTTTGAAGGAATTGTTGCTGTTGTCAAGCAGCATGGCTGGAGACCTCCATGGAGAGGCCTTGTGTGGTTCTTGGCTGAACATCAAACCACCATCTCTGGCCTCCTGGGCACCTCCTGATCCTCACAGCTCCTCATCCACACGCTTAGGGGATTACAGAATCATGGAATGGGTTGGGAGAGGCTGTAAAGCTCTTCCCATTCCACCCCTGCCATGGGCAGGGACACCTTCCACTAGACCAGGTTGCTCCAAACTTCATCCAACCTGGCCTGGAACACTTCCAGGGATGGAGAACTTAGAGCCCCTTCCAGAGCCTAAAGGGGCTCCAGGAGAGCTGGAGAGGGACTTTGAACAAGGGTTGGAGTGACAGGACACAGGGAATGGCTTCCCACTGCCAGAGAGAAGAGATAGATGAGATATTGGGAGGGAATCCTTCCCTGTGAGGGTGGGGAGGCCCTGGCACAGGGTGCCCAGAGAAGCTGTGGCTGCCCCTGGATCCCTGGAAGCATCCAAGGCCACGCTGGATGGGGCTTGGAGCAGCCTGGGATAGTGGAAGGTGTCCCTGCCCACGGAATGAGATAAGCTCCAACTCAAACCATTAATAATAAATGGATGTGCTTGCAATTATGGGATAAAAAGGCCAAGTCTGGATCCATGTCTGGGTGGTGACAGCAGAGAAACAGCCAAGCACGGCCTGTAAAATGGGAGTTATATGACAATGCAACAGATAACTTGGAAAGGGAGGGAACAGTGAGACAAGCCTGGCTTGGAAAAGATACTCATTAGTTCTCCTGATTATCAAGTGTCATCTTGTGCTGGGCCCATTTTTAAAAGTCAAACATCCACTGAGTTTCCTGCAGGGACAACAATCCTGAGCTGTTCCAAATATGCAGCTGGGCTCTCCCTGCCTGGCAGCTCCTGCTGAGTGAAAAGCTCATTCCCCAAACACCAGGAGCTTGCGGGGAATGGAGACCCCAAACCACCGAGCTCCAGGAGGCCAACCTTGTGTCCCAGCATGCCCAGGGTTTGTTTCTAAAGCTGACCCAGGCAGTACCACCCCAGTAACCGGAGAAGGTTAAAGGAGGCACTGAAGTGACCAAACACCAACTGGGAAAACATGAAACAAGAGCCGGGCATCGGATCCCCAGGAACAAAAGAGACAGCACAGGGATCACCACAAAGAGCGTGCTGGAAAAATAATCGGCATCTGTCCCTCATTTCAGCTCCAGACTCCATTTTAGTCATTAAAAGAGCATTTTTTCAATCTCACTTCTGCAGGGAACAAGTGCCCGATGCATCCCAGGAGGTGTGGGCACAGCTCTGCTCACTCCAAACTTCCAGAAGATTAGATCCATGATCTAATTAAAAAATTCCTCTTTACAACTCCCTCTGCTCTTCTGAGAAAAGTTATTTCAATGCTCTGCTTCAGAATTTAATGAAACTTGAACCATATCCAGAGGGCTCTTGGAGGATAGATGGAATCCCAATTCCTCAACCGAGCTGTCTGCTGGAAATTGTCCATGCCCAAATCCCAGTGCTGGACATGGACACTCACCCATGTGTCCTGACACAAGCAAGTGGTGTACACACAACACAGGAGACAGAAGAATTCCCATCCCACAGCTGGAAAAAGGCATTGTGAGGAAAAAAGGGTGCTTCACTCTGGCGGAACAAAATCACAAAATCTCTTTTCCATGAGATTAAATAAATCATGGCTGATTCCTGAAAAACTCAAGGGGTTCAGGCACTCTGGACAATGCTGGTTCTGAAGATAAGCAGCATTTTGCCTGCCCTACATCTGGTTTTGGTGGGAAAAGGGCAGAACAGAAAATCAAGGGGAAGGTACACAGGGACCCAATGGAAAGGGTGGGAAAACATGGGTGGAAGCTGCAGCTCCAACACCTGAGGACAGGAAAATTCCTGCCTTCAGTGCAGTTGCAGAAAGACCTCCATGGAGCTCAAAGCCCAGAGAAGAGCTGTGTCTTCAAAGAGATCTGACCTGCTATCAAATTACTTATCATAATGGAATTGTTCAGGTTGGAAAAGCCCTCTGAGATCATCAAGTCAAACTGTATCCCAGCACTGCCATGTCTACCCCTAATCCATGTCCCAAGGGCCACATCCACATGTTTTTTTAACGTTTCCAGGGATGTAGACTCCACCACTGCCCTGGGCAGCTTGTGCCAGGGCTGAACAACCTCTGGTGCAAACCTTCCCTGGTGCAATTTGACCTGAGCCGTGTGAGAAGAATCTTCCCATGGCCATGAGTCACCAGGAACCTCCAGGAGACCCAGATACCTACAAGATCAGAGAAACAACAGCTCCCTGCAGCTTCCCCAGCAGGATTCCTACATCAGATCTCACAAGGAACAGCAGCCACTGCTGGGACAACATCTGGAGACCAACACTCCATCAAAGAGCTTCATATCAGTATTCCCAGGGCATTCAGTAGCTCCAGAGCTGAGAAGCAGCCAGGTCTAATCTCCAGAGGGATCCTTTGGAACAGGGATCCACAGCACAGCTGCTGTGCTCCAAGAAAAACCACTTTAATTAACAATATTATTAACTGCAGCACCAGCTCTGCCCTGATTTGCATCCCCAGAAAACACTTTCCTACCTTAAACCAAAACTCAACCAAAACAGTGCTGAGGAAGCTTTGGGGAACTCAGGAAAGAAAAAAGGTTGGAAAATTCAATGTCGGGAAAAAGCCAAGTGCTCCTGGAGCAGTGGAGGAGGGTGAATTATGCAAATCAAGGTTATTTTAAAAGAAATTTATGCTTTTAATTATTTTTGCATTAATTAGCAGCACCGCTTCAACATAATTACACAGAGTATCCAAACCCAGGAATGCTGTCCAGGCCGGATAACAGGGTGTTTTGGGCATAAACAGTCCAATGTTGGTGCATCTGCAGAGCCAGAGCCACAAAAATGTCATTTACGCAGGGAATGGGACAGCTCTGGAATCCAGCTTTACCACTTGGGGTCACACAAACCCCTGAGACACAGCCCAGAACGCCATGCCAGACCCTTGAAAAGGCACTGGAAATGGAGTGAAGGATCTGGGTTAGCTCCCAACCCAACCAGGAAGAGCTCCAGCACCCTCCTCCATTTGGCTGCTCATCCCAACTGGAAAGATCTGCCAGGGTTCCACGTCAGCAGGACTGTGTATGTGCCTGCCGAGGAGCCTTTTCCTGGGGGCAAACGGGAGGAGAGAAATGGCAGTGAGGGTTTCTGGGCCATTCCCAGCTTGTTCCCAGCCTCCTGAGCCATTCCCAGCCTCCCAGGAACTTCAGCTGTTGTTCCAGAGAGAAAACCCATGGTTGCCATCACTCCAACCGTGCCACTGCAGATGCCAGCAGAGCTGCCAGTGGCATTCACACCTGGAACAATAATGACATCCCACAGGGTTGTAACAACCAGGAGCAGTCATTATTCAATACTCAGGCTTCGTCTGTTTGATAAAATATCCTCAAAACTTGGAATTGCTCAACAAACTTTGGAGTTGTGAAAGGGAAACACAAGAGAGGGACTTTAAATCCCTGTGGAGAAGCTGCCAGGAACAGCTCCAGGACTGACATTATCCCAGCAATCCTGTGGTTATCCCAGTGCTGGGGCCACTTTTTCCAGCATCCTGGGTGGAAGGTGTTGAAAAAAATCAAGCCAAAGCTCCTGGAAGAAGAAAACACAACTGGAATTCTCTCTTCTTGCTCCCCTGCTCAAGAGAAGACAAGGGTTATGGAGGAGAGAAAGGAAAACACACCCAAACCCTGATTTGGCGATTTCTGACTTCCTGTTCTCTCCCAAATATCCTGATTTTTGGGGTATTTGACTTCCTTTCCTCTCCTAAGATCTTCCAATTTTGGCTGTATTTGCCTTCCTCTTCTCTTTCCAAATCTCCCGATTTCAGGTATATTTTACTTCCTTTCCCTCTCTTCTCCTGCATCTCCCAAATTTAGCTGTATTTGCTTTCCTCCCTTCTACCTAATCTCACGATTTTGGGTATAATTGCCTTACTCTTGCTCTCCTCTCCCAGATCTTCTGATTTTAGCTGTATTTTACTTCCTCTTTTCTTCCCAAATCTCCCAATTTTCAATGTTTTTACCTTGAAAAAGTAAAAGGTCTCTTCTCTCTCTCTTCTCTTCCTAAACCTCCTGATTTCAGGTATATTTTACTTCCTCTTTCTTTCCTCTCCCACATATCTCCTGATTTTCATGTGTATTCGATTCCTCTCCAAAATCTCCTTATTTGGGCTGTATTTCAGTTCTCCTCTCCCAAATTTCACTGTATTTGCCTTCTTCTCCCTCTCCTCTCCCAACCCTCCAGATTCTCGGTCCATCCCTGCCTCCCCAGCCTCCTCACACCCCAGCTGGGAAGGATCCAGCTCTCTCTCCCTTTCCTCACTCATCACAACTTCTCAGATCGCAAACTGGGACAGCTCTTTTAACAGAGCTGGGAAGGATGTGTGGATTCCAAACTTCAGGAAAAATCCATTTTTTTTCCCCACCAACCCTCTCACAGAGGCAGAAACCACTCAGGGAATGATACAAGACACTGCAGATCCAGACAATTTTATATGAGATAAAAAACCCTTCCTCAAACAGTGGGAAAATCCTCATGGACTTTTCTATCAGCTTCTAGCACCTCATTGAAAGGATGTTCCCACTGCAGATAATTTACCCTGGGAATTCCCTGTTCTGCTTTACCTGCACATCAAGAAGGATGTGTGTGGGGAGATTCCAGCATTCCCTGGTATTCCCAGGAACCACCATACTCAGTTTTAAAACTAGGAAATATCTGAGAGAGACTTGCAAGTAACAGCCAGGTGCAAACCTGGCCTGGGATCAGGTAGATCCAGAGGCAGGTCCAGATCAACATTCCAATTACTCCCAAAAAGCTCCTCACCTGAACACATGCCAGGAAATGCAGGAATTTTCCTGCCATCCCAAACCCAACTCAAAATCAACTGCTGCTCTGAATTTTACAGCCTCACCTGGTTTTTAACACATTCCAACTGATTACTGTATGATTTCTGGGATACTCCCCCTATTCCATGTTTGCTGATAAAACCAATCTCAGCCTCAAAGCCCTCAGTGCCTTGGAAAAAATGTCATACAAAAATATGAGGAAAGAATTATTCCAGGCAGGGAATGTGCAAGTGCTGCTCATTAACACCAAAACAAACACCTGGAGAACAAAGGATTCTCCTGACACACAGCCAAGAGCTTTGCCACGGACACAGCAAGTACAAAGCTTGGAGCAGCTCCGGCAGGGAGCGAAGAAAACGGGCCAAATGGGAAAGAAAAAGGATTCCTGGAGCAGGATGGCTCCTTAACACATCCTGCTCTAACAGGACCCACTCAGTGCTGCTGTTCAGATCCTCACAGACTCCATCTGTCTCCTTCGAGACAGAAAAATCAGGATAACCAAAAATATACACCAAGACCTCTAAAAGAGAGACCAGCATGAGCAGATGGTTCATCAGCCCTGAGTTGTGCTTATAAAATGTGAGGAGTTGAACAGAATTCCAGAATCCCAGAGTGGTTTGGATGGGAAGCTCATCCCATTCCATCCCCTGTCATGTGCAGGGACACCTCCCACTATCCCAGGTTGCTCCAAGCCCCGTCCAGCCTAGCTTTAAACATTTCCAGGGATGGGGCAGCCACAGCTTCTCTGGGCACCCTGTGCCAGGGCCTCCCCACCCTCACAGGGAACAATTCCTTCCCAATATCCCATCTAACCCTGCCCTCTGGCAGTGGGAAGCCATTCACCCTCATCCTAGCACTCCAGGCCCTTACCCCAAGTCCCTCTCCAGCTCTCCTGGAGCCCCTTTAGGCACTAGAAAGGGCTGTACGATCTCCCTGGAACTTTCTCCTCCTCAGGCTGAACACTCCCATCCCTCCCAGCCTGGCTCCAGAACAGAGGGGCTCCAGAACCACAAAATCCCAGGATGGTTTGGGGGAGAAGGGACCTTAAAATTCATCTCGCTCCACCCCTGCCATAGGCAGGGACACCTTCCACCAGACCAGGTTGCTCCATGTCCTGTCCAGCCTGGCCTCGGATGCTTTTAGGAATGGGGCAGCCACAGCTTCTCTGGCAACGTGTGCCTGGGCCTCAGCACCCTCACAGGGAAGGATTTCTCCCCAGTATCCAATTTCTTCCCCGTATCTCATCTCAATCTGCTCCCCCAGCCTTCAGGGAGGGCAATTTTTGCCTCTGAGCTCTCGTCATCACTCCCAAGAACTCCAAAACACAGATCAAACACAGCAAAACTCTGCTAAAGGGAATCTGCTGCTCTTCCTAAAGGGAAATCCTCCATCCCGCTCTTCCCAAACCCTGAGAAAAAGCCAAAAAGGCAGAGAATTGACACCTCCTGTTCCCATGCACTGAATCCCCCCAGGATCCCCCACCTCCGCTGGTTCCAATTGCACGGACACCCGGAGCTGTTTTCCCCACAACTCCCTGACTGGGAATTCAATTCCAGCCCCAGCATTCCCTCCTGTCCCTGCCCGGACCCGCGGGACGAGCCGTGCCGCTCCCAGCCTCGGCCCAATCCCTCCCCAGGAGCAGCCAGGAGGGAGCACGGGGAACATCCATCGGGACACGGAGAAGGCATTCCATCGGGAAAGGCCCGAGAGCCGCATCCCAGGGCAGCTCAGAACACCCGAGCCCCTCCACAAGGATGGGACAAGCCATGCCCTCCCCCCTCGAAACGGACCAGGGATCCCTCAGGAATCTCCTCAGCCCTCACAGGGATCTCTCCCCTCCACGGACCACCACTTCCCCCTTCGCAAACTCTTTCCTGAGGGCCGAGGCCCCCCCCTTTGCCCCCCCAAAATCCCTCCTGAGACCGGAAACCCCAATTCCCCTCTCCCCCCCGGCCCCTCCTCACCGAGCAGCAGCAGCTTCACCTCCTTGGCCGCCTTCTCGCCGTCTTCCCGCAGGTTGCGGTCGATCATTTTACTCCTCTCCACCGCCGCCTTATCCTCGGCGCTCAGCGTGCACCCCATGGCGGCGGCGGGGGCGGCCGGGCGGCCGGGGGCGGGGGAGCCGGGATCGGGACCGGGACCGGGACCGGGACCGGGACCGGGATCGGGGCCGGAGCTGCCTCGGCCCGGGCGGCTCCTGAGGCGGCGCCGGATTTCCGGTCCTGCGCCGCAGGGCACGCCGGGAAATGAAGTCCCGAGGGCCGAGCGTGTGAGGCGGGCGGTACTTCCGCCTCGGTAGAGCAGGGCATGATGGGAGAAAACACCATCTTTCGCCAGGTTAGAGCGGGGCATGATGGGAAAAGCAGCGCTTTACTTCCGCCTCGCTATAGTGAGGCACGATGGGAGAAATCTTCTTCTGCCTCGTTAGAGCGAGGCATGATGGGAAATACTCGACTTCCGGCTCGGTTTGGCGGGCATGACGGGAGTTGTAGTCCTCGCAGGGGTCGGTGGAGTTCGTGGCCTCCCCAGACCCCCAGGGCCCCGCCTGCCCTCCCCAGCCCGCCCTCACGATGGGGGTCCAGGCTCCGCACCCCGCAGAGGACCAGGCCTCGGGGGAATGGGAGCTGGTCTCCGGGGCTGAGGAGGGGTCTCAGGGTGATGGAGGGGATCCCGCTCCTCAGGCGACACTCCCGTCCCTGCCCCTCCCCGGGCCACACAGGGGTGGTGGGCACGGAGACACCGCTCCTGGGGAGACCCCAAACATGAGCCCCCCACTCTTATCCCTGGCCCATCAGTGGGCTTGTGCCCCCCAGCTGCTGCTCCCCAACCCCGGTGGTGCCACGGGACCCCCGATCCCCGCAGTGCGGACCCCCACCGCATCACCCCACGGAGGGCCGTGGGACCTCCCCCTGTCACCTGTGGTGGCAGCAGTGAGGACCCTCACACACCCCGATGAGCGTCGTGGGACCCGCAGTCCCCCACGGCAATGAGGACCCCACACACATCAGCAAGAGTCGTGGGAGCCCCAATCTCCTGCTGTGGTGACAGAGACCTCCCACACCCCAGTGAGTGCTGTGGGACCCCCAATCCCCCACAGCAGCGAGAATCACTGCCACTCCAGGCAGCACCAGGAGACCCCCACCTCTCCATGGCTGCAGCGAGGAGCCCCCACCCCATCACCCCAGTGGGCATCGTTGGACCCCCAATTCCCTGTGGCTGCAGTGAGGACACCCCACACCTCAACGAGCATTGTGGGACCCCCAACCCTCCATGGCGATGTGGTACCCCCATAACCCCCAGCCCAGTTAGTACTGTGGGACCTCCAACCCTCCACGGTGGTAACAAAATCCCCTCTCAACAAGTCACCATGACCATCTCTCCCCTTACAGCCACATTTACCCCAACCCCCCTCAAACGCTACAGCCCCGCTTTGGCAGAGCCCGCCGTGGGCATGAACCCCCCGTTCCCCCCACCCCATTCCGTCCCCTCCGCCGCCTCCTCCTCGATCTGCCCCGGGATGCGAAAATCCACCGGGGGCACGTCCCGCACGGGGCTGGGTGGCTCTGGCGGGTGCCCGGTCCTCTGGAGGAACTGTAGAAAGTTCTCCTCGATGGAGCCCTCACGGCTGGGCAGCCGCAGGTCCTCCTCAGGGGGCTGCTTGAAGAAGCAGGTGAGGAGCCGGCCAAGCTCCCCGCGGATCTGACGGTTGAGGCAGCCATAGAAGAAGGGGTTGGAGGTGAAGCAGCAGAACCCCAGCCAGGTGACCACAGTCTCGGCTGCCGGCCCGGCCAAGGGCCGAGTGCTCAGCGCTGTGTACAGCTGGAAGGAGAAGTAGGGCAACCAGCAGAAGAGGAACTGGCCGCCCACGGCCAGCAGCACGGCGGCCGCCTTGCCCCCACCAAACATCCTCTGTGGGGTGGTCCGAGGAGCCCCCGAGGTGGTGACCATGGTGGAGCGGCTGCTGAGCGAGGCCGAGCGCCGGCGCGGCGTCTCCATCCAGGTGGGCGGTGGGCCGTGGTGCATGGCCGCCACCCGTGCCACCTTGAACATGCCGCAGTAGACCACGACGATGATGAGGAGGGGCAGGACGAAGTAGAAGGCGGCGAAGAAGACCACAAAGACCTTGCAGGACGGCCCACGGCTCCACTGCAAGGAGCAGCCGTGAGCGCCGAGTGCCGGTGGGCGGTCGGGGGACAACCAGCCCAGCACGGGCACCAGCGAGGTGGCCACAGCCTTGAGCCACACACCAGCCAGCACTCCGGCCACCAGCCCTGCGGTCATGCGCACCTCGTAGCGCAGCGGGTGCACCACGTAGTAGTAGCGCTCCACGTTGACGGTTGAGATGGAGAGGATGCACATGGAGGTGAGGCACACGCTGAGGAACAGGTACACGCGGCACACCGCCTCGCCCAGCCCTGGGCTCTCGAACACAGCCGAGCCCGACAGCATCTCCAGCGGCATCAGCGTGAGGGCAGCCAGGAAATCCACCAGGCACAGGTGGAACACGAAGACAAACTTGCGGAGCGCCGGCGTCTTTGCGATGACTGTCATGACGGCAGCGTTGCCCACAATGGCCGTGAGGTCCAGCAGCACCATGAAGAACAGCCCCACAGACTTGGAGGCCGTGTCCTTAGGCTTGGCCTCGGCAGTGCTGTTGGGGGGCCGGGACCCCCCTCTAGAGCCATTCCAGCCCCACGGTGAGGGCAGGAAGGGCTCCATCCTGTGCCGCCGGGCTGGCGGCGAGTACGGCACAGCCGGGCATCGCCAGAGGTCACATCCTTGGTGGTCCGAGGGTGGCTGGGGGCTGCTGTGGGGGTGGCATTCAGTGTACCCAAAGGTGCCCCCCAGCCCCACTCATCTCCCCGCTGCTCGGCGAGGGGGTACCTGGGGGAGGCGGAGCTGTCACCGGGGGGAGCAGGACCCTGGGGGATTCCTGAGTGCTGAAATAGACCCTCAATTGCAGCCCCCAGGTACCTGGTGGGAGGTGGAGCTGTCAGAAAAGGGGGGAGACTCTGAAGGGACCTCTGAGAGCTAAGCTGGACCCCTAATTGCAGCCCCCCCAGTACCTGGAGAGACGGTGGAGCTGTAATGGAGGGGAGACCCTGGGAGGAACCCTGAGGGCCCAGGGGGGCTAACAGGTGACCTCCGATGGCCATGGCAGGGGTCACAGCTGTGCTAGGGGGAAGGTGGAACTGTCATGGAGGGGCACAACCCTGGGGAGACCCCTGAGAGCTGAGCTGGACCCCCACCTGCATCCCACAGGTGGAGCTGTCAGAACAGGGGGGAGACCCTGAGGGGACCCCTGAGAGACCCTCAGCTCAGTTGTGACACCCATCCACAGCCCCCAGGCACCTGGGGGGAAGGTGGAGCCACCAGAGGGGACAAAGAGCTCTGGGGGACACCTGTGCACACCTGTGACACAGCACAGCTGTGACCCCCACACATAGTCCCCATCACCCCCATCCATCTTCGCAACCCCGTGCATCAAACTGCTTCCCCAGCCAAAACCTTGTTCCCCAAAAAATGAGCAATTCTGGGGTAAAGCCCCCAAATTCCGATGTTTCAGTCCAAACCACCGCAGTAGAGCCCTTTGCCCAGAGTGTGGGGACCACACGGGGGAGCCGGGATGGGTTGGGGGTCCTGAGAATGAGGCAGGGAAGGGCCCAGCACCCTCAAGTCCTGGGTTCACCCCTTATGCTTTGAGGGCCTTGTGTGACCCCCCCACTCCGAGCTCACCCCCCCTCCGTGGGGACATGGGGAGGCCATGAGGGGGATGTGGGGGCTACCCCGAACCCCCCGGGTGTTCCCCAGCAGGGTGGGGGTCCCCACCCCTGCACCTGCTGCACCCCGAGGGAGGGATGCTGATGGAATGGGGGTGCAGCCGCGGGTCCCCCCTCCCCTTCTCACTGCCCGCTTCCCTCGCCCAGCGCCCCGGAGCGATGTCACCGGTTGGGGACCCCCCTCCCACCCCCGGGGAGTCTCCTCCATCTCCCCAGCATCTCCCCATCTTCCCAGGCCATCGCCCGGCGGGGCTGCTCGGCCGCGGCACCTACCCTGGGGGTGTGCATGGAGCCGGCCTGAGGGCGTGGGTCCCCGGTCCGGCTGGGGGAAGGGTCGGGGCTGGGGGGTGTCCCCGGGGTGGCGGGGGATGCTCGGGGCCGGAGCCACTGCGGCGAGGGTTGCTCCGCACCGCCCGGCTGCTGGGTCCTAGTGCCGCCCGCCTCGCCACGGTACCCCGGGAACGGCTCCCTCGGGCCCCCGGCGCTGCGGGCACCCCGCAATTGGGTGGTCGCTGCCGCCTGAAGCCTGGCTTTGCCCCCCCGAGTGGAGGACGGAGGGTGAGACGCCCCCGGGTGCTGCCCCGCATATTGCTTCGTGCCTCAGTTTCCCCCTTTCCCTCCCAAAAGCGATGGGGAGGGCATGGGGCTGTCGCTGGGGGGGAGAAGCCCCTCGGGGAAGGGAAAGGGGGAGTTCGGGGGGTGTAGCGCGGAGGTGCTCTCAGGTGGGGAGAGGTGGGAAGGGAGGATTGGGTGCAGATTTGCGGGGGAGGCACAGGGTGGAGATGGGGGTGCGAAGGGTGGCGGGGGGAGGCGCTCAGAGGAGCCTCAGAGCCCCCCCAGCTCTGCCCAACCCCACCCCAGTGCCCCTTCCCTTGCTCCCAGTTCAGCAATGGAGCAAATGGGATGGGGTCAGTGTCCCCTTCCACCCCCCGCCACGCCCCGTGCCTCAGTTTCCCCAGGATGTAGCCATTCCCTTCCAGGAAGGGGTGCCCATCTTTTCCATCCCTCCAAAATCCTGCTCGGGCTGCGAACTTTACCCCCGCAGTGCCCTGGCCCCCATCCCAAGGGTGCCCGGGTGGGATGCGTGGCCACCAGATCCCATTCCCAGGCTGGGGGGGTGACAAGTGGTCCGTGGGTGACGTGTGTCCCTGCGCGTCACGTGTCCACTGTCAGGCTACGGGCTCCCAAAAATAAATCCACCCAAACCAGATTAGAAACGCGGGACCTCGGATGAACCAGCCCCGGCATTCCGGGGCCCGCGGGCGGCTCCCGGTGGGACTCCGGGCACCGGGAACAGTGGGAATAGCGGCATGGGGGCTCCCGGTGAGCAGGAATACAGCGGATCCACGGGGATCCATCCTGCCCGGGGCTCGGCCCCTGTGCCAGAAGCAGAGCAAGGGAGTGGGTCCTGGTCCACAGAGTGGGGGAACACACGGAACTCCCCTTTTCCTGGGAGCTCGTGTGGACAGCAAACACCTGAGCACACCCTGCCATGGTGGACATCCCACTCTGGTACTCCAGATCCTTGGCACTGCTGGCACCCCAGCACCCCAGTTCCCAAGTTCTCCACTATCCCAGTCCCTGGCATTCCAGTATCCATTATCTTGGCACCCCAGTCCCCAAGCACCCCCCTATCCCGGCACCTTGGGACCCCAATACCTCAGCATCCTGGCTTCCCAGTATACCCAATACCTTGGTACCCCAATAATCCAGTACCTCAATGCCTCAGCACCCTGGCATCCCAGTGCCCCACACCCCATCACCCTGGTACCCCCATACCTCAGCACCTTGGCACCCCAACAGCCCAACATCCCAGAGCCCCAGGGCAGTGGAACCCAGTACCTCAGTGTCCTGTCACCCTAGTACCCCAGTGTCCTGACACTCCAGGATATCAGCACCCTGGCACCCTAAGACTACTGACATCCTAAAATCCTGCTACCCCAGCGCCCTAGTCCCCAAGCACCCCCCTACCCCAGCATCCTGGCACCCCAATAGCCCAGTACTTTAGTTCCCCTGTACCTCAATATTCAGGCACCCCAGTGCCCCAATACCACAGGTTAGCCATCCCCCTGTACCCCAGAACCCCAATACCTCCATACCCAAATACTTCAGGAGCCTGGCACCCCAGTACACAACATCTTAAAACCCCATCACCAAGACACCTTAGTACCCCAATACGCCACAGTACCAGTGTCCCAATACCCCAGCCCCTGGCACCCCAGCACCCCTGTCCCTGGCACATCTGCAGGGCCTTTGCCAGACATGCAGGTTAAGTACATTCACACGTGTGTGTGTTTGCACACCTGGGTACACACTTGTGTCATGTGTGGCTGCCTTGGGGGTGGCACACATCTGGCAGGTACATCTGTGTGTGCACATGTGTGAGGGGGGACACACACATACATGGGTTGTACACACGTGTGTGTGTGTGTGTGTGTGTGTGTGTGCTGACACACGTGTGCTCCCATGTATCACATGCACCCGGAACCAATCCTGCTGCTCCCTGGGACACCCAAAGCCCAATGCGGGGCTGGGGATGTCGAGGTGTGGGAGGGGCCGGGTGCTGGGGAGGGGTGCTGGGCAGTGGGTGCTGGGCAGGGATTAACTCCCGGATTAAAACTGGGAAAAGGAGGACGATCCAAGGACAAAATTTCCTGTCTGATCAAGGGGGCGCCCAGCCGGGGCGGGGGGGTGTTAGGAGGGTGCAGGGTGAGGGCACCCTGAGGACACCCTGTTCTCTGTTCCAGGCGTTCCTTTTAATCCTTGCCCCCCTTCGCAATAAAAAGCTGCATCATCCCAGCCTGGTTTGTTCCAGCTCTTTTCCCTCTAATTTTGGACCCAAAATCCGGCACGAATGTTTGGATCTAAAAATACTCTCGGGAAGTAGAGCCTCTAGTGGGGGGTGCGGGGCTCCCTGCTGTGCGGGGCTCCCTGCTCGGGGCGGGGGGCCAGGGCAGGGGGGTCCCCTCTGTCCAAGGGGTAGTGGGTGGGGATGTGGGATGGGGTCACGAATTCTGGGTGGAATGGGGAGTGTGGGGCTGTGCCGTTGGGTGTGGGGATGGGAGCGTAGGTGAAGCTGGGGCTGACATGGGATGGGATGGGATGGGATGGGATGGGATGGGATGGGATGGGATGGGATGGGATGGGATGGGATGGGATGGGATGGGATGGGATGGGGATGATAGGGGTGATGGGGATGATGGAGATGGGGACGAGGATGAGGACGGGGATGGAATGGGGATGATGGTGATAGAGGACAGAGATGGGAATGAGGATGGGGAAAGGGGAAAGATAAATGAGGGCAGGGATGGGGGATAGGGACGGCGATGGGGTTGGGATGATGGAGATGGCGACGGGGATAGGGATGAGTACAAGGATGAAGATGGGTATACAGGATAGGGATGGGAATAAAGACAGACGTGAGGATGGGGGTGAGGAGGAAGACGGGGATGGAGAGAGGAATGGGGATAAGGATGGGATGGGGACAGGAAGGAAGATGGGGATGGGGATGGAGAGGGGAGCGGGGACGGGCGGGGACAGGGGACAGGAGACAGGGGCTGGGCTGGGGGATGAGGACAGGGCCGGGCTCGGTACGTCCGCGGCGCTCGGCGGGTTAAGCCGCGCGCTGCCGCCATTGGCGGAGGGCGGCGCGGCGGCAGCCAATGAGGACGGGCCGTGCGCGCCGGGCCCGCCCCCAGACCCCATCCCGGGGCGGATCGGGGAGGTTCGGCTCTGTTCGGGCCGGGTCGGAACCGTTCGGCTGCGTTCGGCTGGGCTCGGCTCTGCTCGTCTCCGTTCGGGCCGGGTCGGAACCATTCGGCTACGTTCGGCTGCGTTCCGCTGGGTTCGGCTCCGCTCGCTTGAGCTGGGGAGGCTCAGGGAGGTTCGGCCCGGCCCGGCCCGGCTCAGCCCGCTCGGCTTCCTTCGGCTTCTCTCGGCTCAGCTCGACTCGATTCGGCTTCCTTCGTCTCGGCTCGGTTTCCTTCGTCTCGGTTCGGCCCGCTGGGATCCTCTCGTTCCGGCTCCGCTTGGCTCTGTTCGGTTCGGTCCGTCTGGGCCCGGCCCTACCCGGTCGCCGCCGCACCGGGCCCGGTAACGCTCGGGCCCCATCCCCGGTCCAGGCCCGAGCCCAGCCCCGGTAACGCCTCGAGAGGAAAGCGGGGTGGGTTGGGGAGCATCCTCCGCCGCTCCGTCCGCAGCACGGCCGGGACCGGGGGGCGGGGGAATCCGGGCCGGGGGGAGCAGGCAGGAGCCCCCGGACCAGACGTGCCCCGTGGGCTGTGACAGTGAGGACATGTCATGACAGCGGGGACAGAGCCACCCCACACCGTGACCGGGGTGGGCAGTGACCCACGCTGTGACACCAGGGGACTGAACCGCCTCAAGCCGTGACACCGAGGGACCGCCGGGGCATAAAGCCACTCTGTGTCGTGACACCGGAGGAGCACAGCTATCCCAAGCAATGACTCTGGGTGCACACCACGTGACTTGGTGACAGCCCTCCTCAGTGCTGTGACACCCATCACCAAGCACCTCGCACCATGACACCAGGTGAGCAGCCAGATTGGCACATGCTGTGACACTGGGTGACAAAGCCACCCCCTTCTGCACCATTGCCATCCTGGACTGTGACACCAAGTGACCAAAGCCACCGCACACCATGACACTGGGTGAGCCCGGAGCCCGGCACCTGCGGTGACACCATGTGACTGAAGCCACCCTGGAGTGTGACATTGTGTGAGCCCTGAGCCTGGCACATGCTGCGATACCTGCAGACCAAAGCCACCCTGGACTGTGACACCAAGTGATCAACCAGCCTGGCACCTGCCACTGGGTGACCAAAGCCACCTCAGACTGTGATACCAAGTGACCAAGCCACTTTGCACCATGACACCTGGTGAGCCCTGAACCTGGTGCCTGCCGTGACACCGTGTGACTGAAGCCACCCTGGACTGTGACACCTGACTGTGATCAATCAGCCTGGCATGTGCTGTGATACTGGGTGACCCAAGCCACCTTGGACTGTAACACTGGGTGAGCCCTGAGCCCTGCACCTGCTGTGACACTGTGTGACTGAAGCCACCCTGTGTTGTGACATTGGGTGACCAAGCCACTCCACATCGTGACACCGTGTGACCGAAGCCTCTTCATGCCCCCCACGCGTGTCCCAGTCATGCCACCATCCTGTCACCCGTGCATGGCCATGCGTGTCCCTGTGGGGCCGCTGTCCCTGCTGCTGGCACTGTTCCTGCTGTCCCCACGGGGGTCTGCAGGAGCAAGCTGTCCCCCACGTTGTGTCTGCGCCTCCAACCTGCTGAGCTGCTCACAGGCAAACCTGAGCGCGGTGCCCACGCCACTGCCGCGCTTCACCGCCATGCTGGACTTGAGTCACAACAACGTGACACGGCTGCGCGCAGACTGGACACCGGCGCGGCTGCCGCACCTGCACGCGCTGCTGCTGAGCCACAACGGGCTGACCTTCGTGTCCACCGAGGCCTTCACCAACGTGCCGCGGCTGCGCCACCTCGACCTGTCCTCCAACCGCCTGCGGACGCTGGATGAGAACCTGTTCAGTGACCTGGGCGAGCTGGAGGTGCTGCTGCTGTACAACAACGAGATCACCACGGTGGATCGCACGGCCTTCGAGAACCTGGGCCGGCTGCGCAAGCTCTACCTGGGGCAGAACCGCATCGCCCGCTTCCCGCTGGAGCTGCTCCGGGAGGGCACCCGGCTGCCGCAGCTGGCGCTGCTGGACCTGTCGGCCAACCGGCTGCGGGCCGTGCCTGCGGGTGAGCTGCAGGCGCTGCCCGCCTGGCTGCGCGACCGCCTCTACCTGCACAACAACCCGCTGGCCTGCGACTGCCCGCTCTTCCAGCTGCTGGCCCGCGGCCACCGCCGCCGCCTCAGCGCCGTGGTGGATTTCCAGGATGAGCTGCACTGCGTCCTGCCCGGAACTCCCACCCCCATCAGGATCCTGACGCTGGCGGGCCGGCAGCCTCTCAACTGCAGCGAGGCACAGGAGGCCGTGCTGGAGGCGTACCTCGGGGACAGCGTGACGCTGGGCTGTGACAGCCGGTGGCAGGGCGTGCGCAGCCGGCACTGGGAGACGCCACGCGGGGAGCGGGTAATGGGGGTCGGGGGCAACGACAGCGTGGTCCTGCTGGCCAACGGCAGCCTCCAGCTGCGCGCGCTGCGCCCCGAGGACACTGGCACTTACGCCTGCTGGGTGTCCGGACCCCTCCTCAACGAGACCCTCTACGTGGAGCTGCTGGTGCACAACTTCACCCTGCACGGCCCCCACGACACCCTGAACACGGCCTACACCACACTGGTGGGCTGCATCCTGAGCGTGGTGCTGGTGCTCATCTACCTGTACCTCACCCCGTGCCGCTGCTGCTGCTGCCGCGGCACCGAGAAGCCACCGGCGCCGCGCGACGACAGCATCAACTCCTCGGTGCTCAGCACCACCCCGAACCACGCCACAGGCACCGGGGAGCCTGGTGGATCCCGCATCGCTTCTGGTGCTGGCACAGGGCAGAACGGCAGGTTCAAGGGTGGGGGGACTCCCCCAGTACCCCCCCGGCAGGGCCCCAAGGCGCAGAGGAAGGTGTCAGATCCAGACTCGGTGAGTTCCGTCTTCTCCGACACGCCCATCGTGGTGTGACGGGACACTGTGGGGACGGTCCCCAAGGCCACCCCATGTCCCCATCGTCACTGCAAGCTGTCCCTAGGCAGGAGAGGTGGCCAGACACCCACTGTCGTGTCCCCAGCTTGAGGGTCACACCTTCACACCCCAGGACTGAGCATTGCCGCTGACCCCCGCCGAGGTCACTGTCACCATGGGACAGTGAGGGACAAAGATGTGAAGGGACACACGCTTTGGGGACAGTCCCCCACTGTGATTGTTCCTGGGCAGGAGAGGTGGCCGGACCCCCACCACCATGTCCCCAGCTTTTGGAGGTCCCACCATCACCCCCCAGGACTGAGCATTGTCCCTGTCCCCCACTGAGATTGCAGAGGGACAGTAAGGGACAAGGGTGTGAAGGGACACACTGTGGGGACAGTCCCTGGGACACCGTGTGTTCCTACTGCTGCTGTGACCTGTTCCCCATGGACATGCTGTGGGCAGAAGGGGTGGCTGGACCCCCACTGCCATGTCCCCAACTTGGGGGGCAGCACCATTGACCCCCAGGACAGAGCATCACTGCTGACTCCCACCAACGTCACTGTGCAACCACAAGGGACAAGGATGTGAAGGGACACGCCATGGGCCTCACTGTGACCTGTCACCAGGCAGGAAGGGTGGCCAGACCTCCACCACCATGTCTGCAGCTTTTGGGGGTCCCACCATCACCCCCAGGACCGAGCATCATGCCTGGCCCCTGTTGAGATCACTGAGGGACTGCGAGGGACAAGGGTGTGAGGGGACACACCATAGGGAGTCCCCCAGGGACATCCTGTGTCCCCACTGCCACTGTGAGCTGTCCCCAGGCAGGAGGGCTGGCTGGACCCCAACCACGATGTCCCCAGCTTTTGGGGATCCCACCATCACCCCTCAGGACTGAGCATCATCCCTGGCCCCTGCCAAAGTCACCGTGGGACTGCAGTGGACAAGGGTGTGAGGGGACACACCATGGGGACAGTCTCCTGCTGTGACCTGTCTCTGGGCAGGAGGGATGATTGGAGTCCCACCACTGTGTCCCCAGTTTTTGGGGGTCCCACCATCGCCCCTCAGGACAGAGCATTGCCACTGGCCCCTGCCGAGGTTACCACAGGACCACAGGGACAAGTCTCCATGGGGACAACGGGGCCACCGGCTGCAGGGCATCAGCCCTACCAGGCACTGGAGGACTGAGGGACAGTGACAGTGGCAGCCATGAGCCCCCAGGGATGGCAGCACCAGGCAGACCCCCACCCTGTGGTCCAGCCTTGCCACCCCCTTCCCCCTTGGCATGTGCATGGCCAAGCATGAGTCCCCCAGGGAGCATGTGCCACCCCCAGGGGGACACCGGGGGTGTGTCAACCCCTTGGGGAGCCCCCAACACCCTCCAGCCTCCCCTGCAACCCACAGCTGCAAGCAGAGCCTCCTCTCCCGCAGGGGGTGGAACCCCGGGGCTCCAGCACCCCAAAAAGATGTCCCCCCCACCCCCCATGCCAGCCCAGCCTGTGTCTCCTGTGCCCCCACCCTGGACATTCCCCCCGCACTGGGCAATGCCCACTGATGCCTTGGCCAAAATAAAGGTGTTTCCCCTCATGCCTGTGCAACCCTCACCCGGTTTAGGGGGACTCAAAGGGGTGTCCCCAAGATGGGACCCCTTGCTGCGGTGGGGGTGGGGTGGGGACAGGGTGGCATTGCTGTGGTACCCCCCGGGGTGAGTGGGGGGCCCTGCTGCCCTCCCTGTCCCCCATCTGGGGTGCAAGAAGGGGGAGGCACCCCGGTCACCCCAGTGCATCCATCCAAGGGTCTGTCTGACCCGGATGAGCCGTGCTGGGAGGGGGGTTCTGGGCAGCCCCCCTGTGGCCAGCCCTGTGCTCACCCCCACCCCAACGACCCCCGAGCACCCTAATGACCTGACTGACACCCCCAGCACCCCAAAGACCCCCTATGGTCCCCAGCACCTCCCCATTAAGCCCCCCAGCACCAAGTCAATAACCCCCTAGGGTCCCCAGGACCTCCCCGTTCCACTGAACTCTACCCACGGCAACCCAAAGACCCCTCTGACCCCCCCAGTACCCCAATGACCCTTACAGTCCCCTGCCTTCCCCACAGGCCCCCCCAGCACCCTAATAACAGCCCACGGTCCCAGGAACTCCCCACTCTACTGAGGCCCCCCCAAGAAACTCAGTGATCCCCCCAGCACCTTAATGACCCCACTAACACCCCCCCAGTCTCCTAAGACCCTCCATGGTCCCCTGTACCCTACTAGCACCCCAACGACCACCTATGATTCCCAGTACTCCCCACTAACCCTCCCCAGCACCCTACTAAACCCCCCACCACACCAAAGCCCCACTGATCCCCCCACCACCACCCCAATGACCTCACTCCCCCTTACAGGCCCCACCTGCCCCCTGAGCACCCCAAAAACCTCCCATGATCCTCAGTATCCCCTCCTCCAATGACTTCAGAGCCTCCCCATCACCCCAAAACCCTTATTTACCACCACCCAGCACCCCAGTGAACTTGCAGAATCTCAATGACCCCATTGACCAGCCCTCCAAAGACCCTTATGGGGTCCTGTCCACCCTGCAGCACCCAGATCTCCTATAGTCCCCAGTACCCTCCAGTAAGCCCCCCACCACCCCAATGACCCCTCAGCATCCCAAAGACCTTTATGAACCCCTGCCCAGCCCAACATCCCCCCCAGCACCCCAAAGACCCCCTCTGGTCCCCTGTAAACCCCAGTAACTCTCCACAGCACCCCAATAAGCCCCCCAGTACCCCACTGCCCCCCAACACTAACAACTCCACTGACCCCCTTCCAGTTCCCCAATGACACTCCCGCAGCACCCTAAAAACTCCCCATGCTCCCCAGTCTCCCAGTGACCCCAAAGACCCCCTGGCCCCTCCCTCACAGCCCCCAAACCCACGGACCCCCAGCACCTCTTTTTCTACCATCCCCCACCACGCAACTCTTTTTTCTCTTTCTTTGTTTTTTTACAAAAAGAACAAAAACAGCAACAACCGTTTCTTATAAATATCCGCGGCCGACGGGGCCCCGGGAGGTCCGGGTGGGTCCCCAGTGCCGCCCCCCACTCCCGGGGCTGGTTTAGCAGCAAGAGAACAGAACTGAGAGTTTTGAGGTATTTTCTGGAAGTTTGGGATTTTCCTTCATGTTTCCTTGGGATTTTTTCCCCCTTCATCGGTTTTCTGGCGTTTCCTGGTTGGGAGGACACAAGGGGGCCCCCGGTGACCCCTCTGTTAATGGGCTTTGGACTGCAGGGGGGAGAGGGGATGAGTCAAGCCTAGGGGGGGACACAGGGGGCAGGGCGTGGTGGGGACCCCCGGGCACTCCCCACACATTATGGGAGCCTCAGGGTGTCCCCAGGGTTGGGAAGGTCTTCACGGAGTTCCCCACCAGGGTGTCCCTGTAGTGTCCCTCCACAGGACAGGGTGTCCCTTGGTGTTCCCCCTCCACAGCAGGATGTCCCCGTGGTATTCCCCCTCTGGACCATGGTGTCCTCCCAGGACAGGGTATCTCTCAGGGCACAGTGACCCCAATCCCAGTGTTCCACCCCATCTCCTGCTGGTCCCAGTGATCCTGAGGGGTGTCCCCCTACTTCACCACCCGCCCACCTCCTCAGGGACCCCCACCCCCAGCCCTACCTTCAGAACGCTCCTCTTCTCCTCAAAACCCAGGGGTGTCCCCGGCTTCTTCCTGCGGACAGAGCCCCCCGAGCCGGAGCTGCCGGAGCCGGGAGGGGCCGGCGGGCCGGGCAGGGGTGGCGCGGCTTTGGGCTTGAGGGGCCGGCAATACGTAGCCGCGTTCTTGCGCTTCTTCACCTCATCCTCAGACAGCCCCCGAGGGGGACCCCCAGCCCGTGCAGCGGCGACGTTTGGGGGTCCAAGGCGGCGGGGGGGCCGCGGCAGGTTTGGGCGGGGGGCAGCCGTCGCACCCGCGGCGTCCCGTTGAGGATGGCGATGGCGGGCGAAGCCGGCGGGGTGAGTTTCGTCTTGCCGGGGGGAGCCAAGCCCTGATTTTTGCCCTTGGCGCTGTCCCCCAGACAGGTCCGTTTGTACGGGGGGCTGCCGGCGGTGAGGGGGGGCTGCCAGGGCCGGGGCTCCGTGTCCATCCCGCCGGACGCCTCCCGCGCCCGGGGGGATTTGCTGGCCTTGGTGGGGGGCAGTTTGCTGAAGGAGGGCGAGGGGGTGTTGGCGGGGAGGGGAGAGGTGATGGACTGGGTGCCTCCTCCCCCGCACTCGGGCTGGCTGCAGGCGGCCGCCGCGGGGGGAGAGCCCACGGTGTAGGTGAGGCTGGTGGGCACCCGGCAGCCCCCCGCCGCCGAGAGGGTCCGCAGGGGTGGGGAAGGGGTTGCAGGGCCGTAAAGGGGGGCGGCGGGGCTGGGGGGTGCTGCGGGGAGGTGAAGAGGGGGAACGACGGCTGGAGGGATCTTCCTGTGGGAAAGGAGGGGGGGCACGTGAGATGGGGAACCCCCAAAACGCCTGCTCTCAACCCCATTCCCCAGTTCAGGGGGGGAAAGGTGAGATGGGAGCCCCCAAAAATCCTCACGCCCAGCCCTGCATCTCCACCTTGTCCCCCCACAGTTTGGACGGGAAGTGACACAGGACATCGCCTTGAGTCCCCATTCACACCCTGCCTTGTTCCGCCCCAATTCAGGTGAAACAGCTCCCCCTCCTGCTCCCCTCCAAATCTCTGCTCTCAGTCCTGCATCCCCACCTTGTCCATCCCAATTTGGGTGGGTAGGGGGTAAAATGGGACCACTCAAATCCCCACTCCCATCTTTGTACCCCCAATCCTTCCTGATTCAGGTAGGGAGAGGTCCCAAATCCCCACTTCCAAAAGTCCATCCCCACCTTATCCTCAGGGGTCAAAACGGGGTGAGATGAGACCCTCTCCAATTTCACACTCCCATCCCTGCATCCTCACCTTATCCACCCAGTCTGAATGGGGAAAGGATGCAACAAGAAATCCCAAATCCCCACTCCCTTCCTTCTCCCCAGTCCCAGCACCACACTGGGACCTGGCAGAGCACAAACCCTCTGTGTCCGGGTGGCTTTGTCCCCTGGCCACCCCTCAGGACCCCTGCCCCCCCTCACCTCCACCTGTGTGCGCTGAGGTGCCTCTCCAGCATGGAGCCCAGCGCGGCGCAGAACCTGTCCAGCCGCCGGTCGAACACGTAACAGCCCGGGGTGACCAGGCGGCTCCCGAAGGTGCAGAACTGGGGGGACACCATGCCAGGGTCACTGCAGCCCCCCCAAACCCCCACCTCAACCACCCATCTGGCACGGAGCTGGGAAAAGGACCCATGGTTGGGTGGGGGTCCCTGCCCCGCCCTGGACTCCCCTCACTCACCGCCTGGGGCCGTGGTGGGCGCACTGGGGTCCGGGGGGTTCCTCGCCCCCCTCTTCTTCACTCTCCTCGCTGGACACACGGCTGCCACCCTTGGGCAGGGGGAGGGGGAATCCTCCTGTGCCCCCCTCCCCTGAGGTGGCTGGAGCATCCTCAGGGTCACTGTCAGAGGAAAGTTGGGCCCTGCATCGGAGAGGCAGTTTTGGGGTGCTCGATACCAGGGGGTACTTGTGAGACAAGACCCCCCCAAATCCCCACTCCTAATCCCTACAATGTGCCCCCGCAATTCAGGGGGGAAAGGTAAGATGGGACTCCCCCCAAACCCCAGCCTCCATCCACTTCCCCTCCCAATGCAGGTGCAGAGGGGCTGAGACAGAACCCCACAATTCCCCACTCACGTTCCTGCTGCCCTGTCACACCCCCCAGGTCAGGTGGGAAAAGGTGAGATGTGACCCCCCCAGACCCCTGCTCCAAACCACATCCCCCCGATTTCAGCTGGGGAGGGGGTGAGATGGACCCTCCCCAAATCCCTGCTCCCATCCCTGCCCTCTCAATGCATCCCCCCCAGTTCAGGTGGGGAAAGGTGAGAGGAGACCCCGCAGATGTGTGGGGTGCTCACCTGGGGGGTTGCAGGCAGTGGGGCAGCCTGGCTCGGCAGGGAGGAGTATTGGGGGGCTGCAGCAGTGAGGGGGTGTCCTGCAGGGCAGGGTGCAGTGGCTCCTTCTCGGGGGGGCTCCTGTCTTTTGGGGGGTCCCCTCGGCGGGTGCTGGCCTTAAGCTCGGCCACCAGCACATCGA
Source organism: Entomyzon cyanotis (assembly GCA_024500445.1). NCBI lineage: Eukaryota > Metazoa > Chordata > Aves > Passeriformes > Meliphagidae > Entomyzon > Entomyzon cyanotis. Next base: position 1,622,905 of record JAKEPQ010000908.1, on the reverse strand, counting down.
AGTCCTTGGCCCGACCCTGCACCTCCCGGCGCTGGTGAACCGAGTGGATCTGGGCGACAGCAGGGAGGGGCTCAGGACCCCCCAAAACATCCAGGGTGGGATATTGGGGTGTCCCCTCCCTGTTTTCCACTACCTTGCAGGTCAGCAGGCGGGTGCAGAGCTTGTTGGTGTCGGGGTTCCGCACCCCACACTGCCGGTTCAGGTCACACTCCTTACCTGGGGGGACAGGGAGGCAGCGGGTGCTGGGGGGGGGTGGGGGGCAACCCAACACCCCCCACTAGGGCTGGACATGGAGCACCCACTCCTCGGAGTAGCTCTGAGGGGGGGGACACAGCCCTGAGAAGCTTCCAGGGGGTGGGGGGGTCACCATGTGCTGCTCCCTCCGCTTTTTGCCCCTCTACACAGTGAGCCCCCCTTTTTGCTCCTTCCCGGGTGTGACCCCCCCACTTTTGTCTGGGTCCTGCTAATGGCATTGCTATCACCTTGGAGTGGCTGTGGGCACAGCAGCATTTGGCTCCCATATTTTGGGGGTATGCGGGCACATGTTTGATACCCATATTTTGTGGAATACATATCCAACACCCATATTTTGGGGTGACATATGTCCAAATGCCGTATTTTGGAGGGCATGCATCCAAACTCCGTATTTTGGGGTGACATGTATATTTTGGGGTTATATGCTCAAATCCCATATTTTGTGGTGATACATGTTTGATCCCCATATTTTGGGGGACATGTTATACCCCCATATTTTGGGAGGGACAACACATTTGGTCCCCATATTTTAGGGGGATGTGTCCAGCCTCCATATTTTGGGGTGACACATGTCCAACCCCCTTATTTTTGGAGGGATACATGTTCAACCCCACCATTTTCAGAGGATATATATTTGACTCCTGTATTTTGGGGGGACACGTTTCACCCTCGTGTTTTGGGAGGGACATGTATTCAACCCCCACATCTTGGGGGACCATGCATTCAACATCCATATTTTGGGGTGACATGTTTGACCCCCTTATTTTGGAGGGATACACATCCAAACCCCGTATTTTTGGGCAGGACATATGTTCAACCCCTCTCTTTTGGAAGACAGGTATTCAACCTCCATATTTTGGGGGATGCACGTTTGACCCCCATATTATTGGGGGGTCACATATCCAGTTCCCATATTTTTTTTGAGGTACATGTTCAACCCCCATATTGTGGGGGGACACATATTCTACCTCCATATTTTTATGGGGGACATGTTTGACCCCCATTTTTGGGGGAACACACATGAATTTGGGGATCCATACTCAGCTCCTGCTGCGGCCGTTCCTCGGGAGCAGCCAAGGGGAGACCCTAAACCTGCAGGGTGCCCAGAACTGGGGGGAGGGCAGGGACCCCCCAACCCGCCAGAGGAGAGGGGGGAGCCACTCCCCTGGTACCTACCCCACTGCTAGACCTGGCCACCGGAATTCCAGCACCAGGATGTCCCGCTGGGATCATCCGCCCCCCCCCATGGCCGGCAAGGAAAGGGGGGACTCACGCGCCAGCTTCCTGTGGGACCTGGGGGGCGCTTTGGGGGCCCCCACATCCTTGTCCCCCCGGAGCGGGGATGCTCTCCGGCATGGCCGAATCCCCCCGACCCCGGCCGGCACCGGGGGCTCTTTGGGCACCGCGGCAGCCGCGGGTTTCCCCAGGGATTCCTTGGAGTTGGTGGGGACGGCTTTGGGGGGCACCTTGATCCCGTGCCCGTCCGGTTTGGGTATGCTGGGAATCTTCTCCAGGTTCACCACGGGCACAAACAAGCTGCGGAGAGAATTTTGGGGAGGATGGGTGGGATAGAAGTGACTCTACAACAGCGTCAGCATCACCCATCCCAGCGCTCACCAGAGGTTGTTATCCTTGTCCGTGTGCTCGGGAAGGGGCTGGGCTCTCCCGCGGGCACCAGGATGCTTCTCCTGCAGCGCTTTGGCCGCTCCGGGGGTCCCGCCTGGCACCGGCTGCCCATTCACGGCGACGTGGCACGTGGTGGCACGGGCGTAGAGCTTGCTGAGCGGGCCGTGCCGGCGTTCTGCCAGCAGGGTTGGGATGGGATAGGATGGGAAGGGACAGGACAGGATGGGATAAGCCCACTGTTAGCCTTCAACAGGGCTCCCACCGCTGTGAGCCCCCCAAACCCCGCAGGCTGTGCCCCCACAGCCAGCCCTGGTGGCATTCCCGGTGCTGTTCCCGGCACTGCGGGGTGGAATAGCCATTCCCAGAATTCCCTGGCTCACCACAGTGCTTTTGGAAGGCCTGGGGCTTCACCACCTGGCTGCAGTGGTTGCAGACCACCAGGTAGAACTCGTCGTGCGCAGGGCAGTGGCCGAAGATGTCCATGTCTGTGGGGAGAGCTCAGTAAGGCGGCACAGACCTGGTGCCACTGGGAGCACTGCAGACAACAACCCCAGCTTGAAGGCTCCCACAGCCCCAAAATGCTGGGTTGCACCCCAGAGAGGAGCTCACCTTCCTTAATCAGGGTCATGGTGTCCAGTTTCTTGCTGCAACTCTTCCCATTCTCCTCCAGCTCTGACCCTGATCCTGGCAGAGACAAAATCCTGTCAGTGGCTGGCACAGGGATGGTCCCGGTGCTCCCACACAGGGATGGTCCCAGCATTCCTGCTCCTGGAACAATTAAACCAGACCAAATTAGACCAGAGATACAGATCCATTCTGTGAGTGGGGTCACCCTGCAGTGTGTCACCACCTCCAGGGTTCCCATCCTGACAGCCCAGTGCCAGCAGGATGTTCCTGGGGACGGGGACACCCCAGTATGGGATGTAACACCCCTGGGAAAACCCTTGTCCTGGGATGTGACACCCCATGGACATATTTGCCCTGGGATGAAACATCCCTGAGAACACCCTGGTCCTGGGATGGGACACCCTTGGGGACAGCCCCATCCCGGCTGGGATGTGACATCCCTGAGGAACACCCTGATCACAGGATGGGACACCCCTGGGACACCCCAGTTTTGGCACATGACACCCCTGGGAACATCCTGGTAACAGGATGTGACACCCTTGGGACACCCTGGTCCCCGTGCAGTCGTGGCTCTGCTGGCCGTGCCTGGCTGGCATCCTGGGCTCTGCTGTGGGGGACTGGTGGCCACTGAGCCAGTGGTGATGGTGACCTGGCCAACTGTGCCATACTGGGTGCCCAGTCCATCCCTGGTCCTGCCTGGCCATGCCATACTGGGCACCCAGTTCCGTCCAGCTGTGCTATACTGGGCAACCAGTCCTACCTGCCTGGCCATGCCATACTGGGCACTTAGTCACATCTGTGCTACACTGGGCAACCAGTGTCACCCAGCTGTGCCATATTGGGCATACACTCCTAGTCCTGCCTGGCCATGCCATACTGGGTGCCCAGTGCCATCTAGCTGTGCCACACTGGGCACCCAGACCCATTCAGATGCATCACAGGGCACTGGTGCCCAGTCTGGGGTAGCCAGTCCCAGTGCTGCCAGCCCACTGGGACACTGCCAAGCTCCCAGTAAGGGGCACCTGGCTCCCAGTTCACCCTGCCCAGTTCCCAGTGCAGGGTATCCCAGTGCCCAGTCCCCCACCCAATACCCACTGCCAGGTCTGGGGTGATGGTGGCAACCAGTTCCCAGTCCAGGCTCCCCAGTTACTACTCTGTTCCCACCAGTGCCCACTGCACCTGGGATATCTGGAATCTGAGATGGGGCACCCAGTAACTGGCTCCCAGTAACAGGCACAGGGTTTCCAGTGGGCAGACTGGGTGCCTGGTGCCAAATCAGTGCCTAGTAGTGAGTGCCCAATTCCCAGTGCAGAGATCGTGCTGCCCAGTTTCTGGTTTCAGTGCCCAGTCTAGCTGCCTAGTGCCCAGTTCCCAGTGCAAGCACAGGGTGCCTGGTTCCAGGTGCCCAGTGTCCAGTGCAGGATTCCTGGTGTTTGGTTCCTGGTATTGGGCACCTTTTTCAGGATGCTCCATTCACAGTTCCCAATGCCAGGTGTCCAGTACAGGATGCCCTTTTCCCATTGCCAAATGCCCAGTGCTGGGTGCCCAGTGCCAGTTTCCCAGTCCCGATTCCAGTGCTGGATGCTACATTCCCAGTGCAGGAAGTGCCCATTCCCGCATCCCAGTGCTCAGTGCTGGGTGCCCAGTTCTCAGTACTGAGTGCCAGGTCTGGATGCCCAGTGCAAGGTTCCCAGTGCCCAGTTCCTGGTGCCAGGTACCCACTGCAGGGTGTCCTATTCCCATTGTCTGGTGCCCAGTGCTGGGTGCCCCATTCCTGTTTCTAGATGTTCCAGTGCAGGATGCCACACTCCTAGTGCATGTCACTGGAACTGAGTGCCCAGTTCCCAGTACTGGTTGCCAGATTTGGATGCCCAGGGCCAGATTCCAGCTGCCCAGTCCAAGGTGCCCCTTTCCCAGTGTCTGGTTCCCGGCGCAGGATGCCTCATTCCCAGTACCAGGTGCCCACTGCAGGATGCCCCACTCCCAATGTCTGGTTCCCAGTGCATGGTGCCAGGTCTGGCTGCCCTGTTCCCAGTGCCAGGTGCTAGTACAGAATGCTTCATTCCTGGTGTCCAGTTCCCAGTGCCAGGGAACATCCTAGGACATGCTAGGACATCCTGCTCCGGACACCTGGCACCAGAAACTGGGCACTGGGAACCTTGCACTGGGCATCCAGACTCGGTACCCACTGCTGGCTGCCCAGGTCCCGCTGCTGGCTGCCAGGTCAGGATGCCCAGTACAGGGTTCCCAGTGCCCTGTTTCCCAGTGCCCAGTGCAGGATGCCCCGTTCCCGGTGCCCAGTTCCCAGGGCAGGATGAACCGTTCCTGCTGCCCAGTGCAGAACGCCCTGCTCTCGGTTCCCAGCAGCCGGTGGAGGATCCCCAGTTCCCGGTTCTCAGTGGCCGCTGCAGGATGCTCCGTTCCCTGTTCCCAGCGCAGGATGCCCCGTTCCCAGCGCCCGGTGCAGGATGCCCCGCTCCCGGTTCCCGGTGCCGGACTCCCCTCTCCCGGTGCCGCTGCCCGCCCGCCGCGCGGCGGCGCTCGGACCGGGGGTCGGCGGGCGCGGCCCCGCTCGCGAAGCCCCCCCGCCGCCTCCGCCCTCACCGGTGTCGGCGGGCGGCCCGGCCCGCTCCACCCAGGCGCTCCAGCTCTGCCCCGCGAACTCGTCCAGGCCGGGCACCGGCCGCCGCTCCGCCGCCATCGCCGCCGCCGCCGCCGCGGCACCGCCGCCCCCCCGCGCCGCCCCCGCCCCGCGCATGCGCCGCGCGCCCCGCCCGCCCCGCGGCACCACGGGCACGGTAGTCCCGGCGCGACCCCCGCCCGGCCGACCCGGGCATCCCGCACCGCATCGGTACCGGCTGGCCCTGGAGCGGGATGGGGCACCCGATAGCCCCATGCTGAGCTGGGGACACCCGGTATCTCGCACTGGGCTGGGGGTCCCAAGTGATCCCTACACCAGCCTGGGGTCTCCTGTTATCCCTGGACTGGGATGGGGCTACCCGGGATCCATACAACAGGTTAGGGGCACTTGGTATCCCTATACTCGATTGGGGTTCCCTGTTATCCCTATACCGGACCCGGAACCCCAGTTATCCCCATAACGGGCTGGGGTCTGCTATAGTTATTCCTATACTGGGCTGTGGTCCCAGGGTGTTGCCATAAAAGGTTGAGATCCCAGGTTATTCCTGTACGGGGCTGGGGACCCCCGTTATGCCTATACCAGCCTGGGGCTCCCCATTATCCTTACAGTGGTCTGGGGTTCCCTATTATCCCTATATGGATCTGGGACTTCCCGCCATTATTCCCATTCCCGGCTGGGGTCCCAGGTGATCCCTACACTGGAGTGGCGTTCCCTGTTATCCCAATGCCGCACTGCGTTTCCTGGTTATCCTTTTACTGGTCTGGGGTCCCCTATAACCTGTCTGGGAGCCCCCATTAGCCCAATACTGATCTCAGGTGCACAGTTATCCCTACACCAGAGATGGGGACCAGTTTATCCTTATAGGCACCAGGATGCCCAGGGGCGTGTGTACCCCACCCAGGGGTTTGTGCACCCCCATAGCGAGGCAGACAGCAGGACCCCCAATCCAGAGCTGGTACCCAGGACTTTATGCGCCCCCATACAGACATGGACCCCCTGGGGGTGACACACAGAACCCCCGACAACAAGGGGGACCCCCGGGGTTCCGTGTCCCCCTTTCCGTGTCCGAACCCTCGGCGGCTCCATCCCCGGGACCAGAGACTCCCCGTCCCCGGGCTGGCGGCTGGCGCGAGGTCCCGGGGGCCGGGCGGGACCCCCGGGCTGGGTGGCCCCCGGGGGCTACTGCTTGTCGATGGCGCCTTGCTCGGCCGCGCTGTCGCGGGGCGCAGGTGTCCGCAGCCACGGAGTCTCCCGCAGCACGAACCAGCAGTTCCCGGCCCACAGCAGGAAGTTGAGGAACCCGAAGAGCTGCAGGAGAGGAAAGGGAGAGGGGAAAGGACAGACAAGAAGGGAGAGGGTCCCACGGGGTATCCTTGGGGGAGCACAGCACCAGCACCACACACACCCTGTGCACCCCAAGAGCTCCAAGCACCCCATACACCCCACACACCCCATACACCCCATACACCCCATACTTTCCATACATTCCATACACTCCAGGCACCCTGTGCATCGTGTGTGCCCTAAGCACCCCATACACCCCATGTACCCTGTGCACTGTGTGTGCACCTGATATACCCTATGCACCCCATACTTCCCATACATTCCGTACACTCCATGCACCCTGTGCATCGTGTGTGTCCTATGCATCTCATATATCCCTTACACCCCATACATCCCATGCACCCCACTGCGCTCCATGCACTCCACCACACTCCAGGCACCCCAGGCACCTTGTGTGCCTCATATGATCCACATGCCCCATGTGCCCCATGCACCCCATACTCCCCATATGCTCCATGCACCCCAGGCCCCTTATGCACCCTATGTGCCCCAAGTATGCCATGCAATCTGTGCAGCCCGTGGACCCTGTATGCATCATGTGCCTTGTGCACCTCATGTACACCATGCAACCCACATGCCAGATGCACCTCATGCACCCCAATTCACCCCACATGCTCCATATACCTCCTGCACCCCACATGCCCTATGCCCCCATGCACATCATACACCCCACCCATCCCAAATACCAATGCCAGGGACTGCATCACTCCCACCCACCCCATCCTGGGAGTCCCTGATGGCTGGGGGGGTGCAGGGGGATCCTACATCCCACGGGACCAAGGCAGGTGGCCATGGAATGTCTTCACCCACATTTCCATGAGTGCACACATTCCCACTGCCCTCTCCTGGCTGAGCTGAGGAACCTGGCACATGTGTGCACACACAAGGATGTGTGTGTGAGCACACACGTGTGCACTGTGCATGTGTGCCATGTTCACATGTCCACATGTGCTGTCTGTGAACACGCGTGTACACTGGTGTGCCTTCACATGCACAAGTCTGCAGCCTGTGAGTGTGCATGTGTGTGCACGTGTGCTGCTCAGCTCTGCATGAACCCCATAAACTCTCCTCCCAAGGAAACAATTACACATATTTGGCCATGTGTGCCCGTGTGTGTGGCCCTCACCACAGAGATGTTGGCCAGCCCCATGGCCGGCGTGGTGCCGGTGCTGCAGACCACCCCATCGCCCTGGCAGACCACCATGGCAGAGATGAGGGTGCTGGGGCGCGTGGCTGCCTTCACGTCGCTCAGCCCCTTGCCCCAGGCCGCCGCTGCCACCAGCCAGAAGAAGGCAAAGCAGACGGTGACACAGAAATCCTGCCAGGATGAGAGACTGGGATCAGCTGCCATCCTGGCATGGCGCTGCATCCGTGCGTCCCGAGGGATGAGCCTGCCTTACTGCGAAGGGGAGCTTCGTGTTTTCAGTGTACAGGGAATGGAAGCGGAGGTAGAGCACCAGAGCAGCCATGGAGTAGAGGAAGCAGAAAACCCCCAGGGTCACGAAAAACTCGGCGGGAGCGGAGAAATCACCGACAAGGTACAGGGTGCGGGCTTCTGACTCATCCTCGCAATTCGGCATCCCAAAGGGAATCTGGTATAACCTGGGATGGAGGGAGGGGGGTGTCAGGGGGCTGGGAATGGAGAGGGTGGTGGGGGTAGGTGGAATAATCACGCTGGGGTGGTCCCCTGGGAATGGAGGTGATGACAGGGATGGTTAGAATAACCAGGTTGGGGTGGTCCCCTCGGATGGAGGGCATGGATCTACTGCCAGAATCTGGATTCTTTTCCGAGGTCTGGTGTCCTGGCATGGGTCTGGTGGCAGAGGAAAGGGGTTAGAACTGTGGCTCTCATCTGGACCGACTCCATCATCCCCTTTCCAGATACATCAGGACTCCCCTGGTTTTCCCTGATTAATGAGAATTCCCCTCCTTCCCCTCCGGTCTTCCGTGATTAAAAAGAATCCCCCTGGATGCTGTCAGGAACCGAAGCCAGGGGATATCCCATGGTGTCAGGGTGTGGATGGTCCCCAGCCAAACATGGCACTGCAGAGACCATGCCTGTGGGCCCATGGAGGTCCTGCCAGCAGGAAGGGAGCCTAACCCCAACCTAGCACCCCCCAGCTTGTGTGGGGGCAGTGCTGGGGGGTGTCAGGGCTCAGCACCCCCTCACCTGAAGGGATACCCGAACTGGATGGTGATGGCTGTCATCGCTCCGCTGTCACATTTCACTGTGGCTCCAGTCTCGCCGCTGAAGGAGCCGCAGGAGCCGAAGGCGAAGATGGCAAACAGCTACAGGAGAGGAGCAACAGGTCTGGGGGGGTTCAGGCCCTGGGGGACCCCTTTCATCCTTGGGGGGCAAATTGCATCCCCCAGTGCTGAGTCATGGGCAAGCTGCCAACCCTCAGCTGTTGGCCTCAGGTGCCTCCCTCCAACACTGGGGTTCTACTGGCACTGGAATTTGAGGATGGGGGTCATGTTTGGGGTGGGGACATCAAGGCCAAACCCACCCCAACCCCCCCCTTAATTTTGGGCAGGGTACTGAGCACGAGTGGGTTTCCAGACAGCTGGGAGCATCTTGATGGTGGGACCCTCAGGGTTGTCCTCTCCTTAGGAGCCAGCACTGCCCTCCCTTGCCTTTGGAGCCACACTGCCCTCATCTCTTGGATGAGGATGCTGGGAAAACACCATTCTCAAAGTGTTTTCCCGCAACTCCTCCTGGCTGAGCTCCCAGCTTCCCGGGTGAAATGGGGAATCTAAGCTGCCAGGCCTGACGCTGGAGGGATGGGCATGTGTGCCATGTGTGGCACTAAGGGTTTAAGCAGGAGTGTTGGTGGATCCTCCAGGAATTTTCCCCTCATTTTTGCTTTTGGGGTGTCTTTGCACATGGGTCTGATCCCATATGGTGGCCTCAATGGGAGGGGAAACCCAGAGCCTCCGTGGGTTGGATTATGCAGACCAAAGAACTGTAGGATTGGAGGAAAACCCCTCAATCTGGCTCCTCTGGGTGGGAGATGCCTGAAGAAGGCTGAATCCCCCCAGTGCCTCAGTTTCCCCTGGGAGCCCCCTGGTCCTAGCAAGGCTGAGCTGCAGAAATGCCACCCTGAAATCCAATCTGACAGGGAGCCATTAATGGCATGGCCAGGACAGGACAGAGCTGTGGGCGCTTGGCTCCCCCCCCGTCCTCAGGGTCCCCCTTCCTGGGGCTCACTGACCCTCAATCCCTCTCCCCACCCACCCACCCAGTGCCCCCTGAGCCCGTGGGAATGGCGGGGACCTGACACCCCGATGTCACTGTCCCCTTTGGCATGGCCGGGCAGAGCCACCTGCTCAAGGTCACCGGGGAGGGGGGGGGTGGGGGGCTCGTGGCCTGAACTCAGGCGTCCATGTGGCCCTGCTGCCCCCCCCGAAGCCCCCAAAATCAGGTCTCCACTCCCAGTGCTGATGGGGTGCAGGAAGCTCCGGAGGGACGGGGGCTCAGGAATTCCTTCATTCTTGGGGGGCTTCAGGAAAGCAATGGAACACCCCAAATCTGGGGCCACCCAAGTCCTTGGGGAGCAGTGCTGGGGAAGGGGCTGTGACGGGGGTCCCGGTCCCGAGATCAGGCCCGGCACAGGGGGACACTCCGGGGGTCACTCACCCATTCCAGCACCTTGATGAAGCCCAGAGGCTCCTGGAGGCGAACCCAGCGCAGCCCGCCAAGGATACGGTCCTGCGGGAGAGAGTGGCGGGAGCCAGAGAGCACCGGGGCGGCACAGGGACTTGCCCGGGGGGACGGGGGGACCGCTTCAGGGCACCGGGGGGCTGCACCGGGGGAGCGGGGGGCTGTGGTGGTGGAGCGGTGGGCTACCCGGGGGACGGGGGCGCTGCACCGTGGGCTACCCCGGGTTGCCCCAGCGGGATTGCCCCGGGCAGGGGGCTGCAAAGAGGGATCGGGGGGCTGCAATGGGGCCTGCTCCGGGCTGGGGGTTACCTCGGTGGAGAGAGGTCTACTCCGGGAAACTGCCGGGACTGTCCGGAGAACCGGAGGGGCCGCACGGGGGGATCGGGGGGCTGCCCCGGGGAAATGTGGGGGCTGCAACGGGATTGCCCCGGGCAAGGGGCTGCCCCGGGGAACGGCATCGGCCGCGGCACCAGAACAGCGGAGGGCTGCACCGCGACGCTGGGAGGCTGCACCGGAGGTCGCACCGGGCGGCTACAACGGGACACTGTGGGCTACTCCGGAGGTCGGCACTGGAACAGCACGGACTGCTCCGGGGATCGGCACCGGGACACCGGGGGGGACACCGGGGGGGGACACCGGGGGTTGCTCCGTGCAACTGTGCCGGGACACCAAGGGGCTGCGCCGGGAGCCTGCCCCGATAACCGGGAGGGGGACGCACCGGAGCCCTACCTGGAGCCGGGGCGCTTTGTCACCGGCCGCGGGGGCGCCGGGCTCCGACATGGCCGGGCCGGGGGCGGTCGGTGCTGCCTCCGCCGCCCGCTGGGACGGCTCCGCTGGCGGAGCCGCCACCAGGCACCCCACCGCCCCCGGGGCGGGCAGCACTGCCCCGCCCCCGACAGCGCCCCTGGGCCGGCCCCGAGCCCCCCGGGACAGCCCCCCGCCCCGGTCCGCCCCCAGGCTCTCCGGCCGGCGCGGGGTGCGCAGCGCCCCCCGGGGGGGGATCCGCCCGTCCATCGGCTCCTGCGATCCCCCGTTAGTCGAGAGGGCTGGGACGGGGCGGGAAGCCCGCCGGGGGCCGGTAACGGGGCCGGTAAGGGGCTGACGGCGTCGCACCGTGTGCCGGGCGTTGGGGTGCCGGAATGGCCCCGGCAGACCGAGGGGCATGTAACCCCTCCCGGTATCTCGTCCCCGTACTCCCTTCCCTGCACCCCGTCCCGTAGCTCCTTCCCGGCACCCCCTTCCTGGTACCCCTCCCGAGACCCCATTCCTGGGAACCCCTCCCTGCCCCACGCCGTGCCGCCCGCAGGCCCCGCCCCCACAGCTTTGGTACCGCCCCCGGCGCGATAGCCACGCCCCATGGCTAACCACGCCCCTCAGCGCGCCTTCCCATCCCTTTCTGCCCCGCCCCCAGGTCTATGCCCCGCCCCCAGCGCTATGCCCCGCCCCCAGCGCTATGCCCCGCCCCCGCGCTCAGAGTCTCCAGCGTTCTGGCCACGCCCCCGACTCGACAACCACGCCCCTTTCCGCGTAGCTCCGCCCCAATCCCTGCCCCCGCCCACCGCCCTCAGCCCAACCTCCGCCCCGCCCCTCTCCTCTGCGCTGTTCCCGCCCTCCCCGCCATCTCATTGGTCGGCTCGCAGGGCCGCTCGCCAATGGGCGGGCGGCGCGGGCGGAAGTGGTGCTCGGGGCCGGAAGCGGCGTTGCACCCCCGGTGAGGCCACGGCGCTGCCGGTGCCCCTGGAACCGCTGCCGCCCCCCGGCGCCTCCCGAGCCCCCGCGATCCCCGCCGCCGCACGGCCCCGCCGCCGCCATGTTCCTCACGCGCTCCGAGTACGACCGGTGAGTGCCCGCCCGCGCCCGCGGCTGAGTCACGGGCCTGTGCCCGGCGCGGCCCGACCGGTCCGGGGAGCCCCGAGCGGCGCCTCCCGCGCTGGGATGGCACCGGGAGCTGCCAGGAGCCCGCAGCGGTGCTGTGCCCTGCCACGGGACCGGGGCTGCCGGGATGGGACGGAGCTGAGGGCGAGGGGAGCTCGTGAGCCCTTGGTTTGTGTGTGGGGATGGGGTGGGATAATGGGATGGGATGATGGGATGGGATGATGGGATGGGGTATCCAGAGGAAGGAGCCTGTCCAGTGAGGAGCAACGGAGATGCGAAGGGTGCGTCTGGATCACCAGGAGCAGCTGAGGGAGCTGGCGGGGCTCAGCCTGGAGAAAAGGAGGCTCAGAGGGCACCTTCTGGCTCTGCACAGCTCCCTGGCGGTGCAGCCAGCTGGGGTCAGGCTCTGCTCCCAGGGAGCAAGGAACAGGGTGAGAGCAAACGGCCTCAAGCTGGGCCACAGAGGTTTCGTTTGGATATTGGGAATTTTTTTTCGTGGAAAGAGCTATCCAGCCCTGACACAGGCTGCCCAGGGCAGTGGTGGAGTCCTTATTCCTTCAAAGACTCAAAAACCACGTGGGTGTGGCACTTGGGGACATGGATTAATGGTGGCCTTGGCAGTGCTGGGGGAACAGTTGGACTCTATTTCAGAGGACTTTCCCAACCTCAAGGATCCCATGATTCCATGGTGCACAAAACCTTTCTGGCTGCTGGTGCACCCTTTGGATTCCACAGGCTTCCAGCACCCACAGTGTGCCATGACATCCCCCCTGCTTCTCACCTGTCCCTCGACCTGCCAGCTTTCCTTGTGTTCCCTTCTGGGAACATCCTGAATCCAGACCCTGTGGGTGTTGTGTGCTGAGGGGACACATCCCTGCTGCCCCAGCTGTGTCACCTGTGCCCAGGTGGCTTCACCCTTGAGCAAGGCCGTGCATTCCTTTGGTTTCCTGCCCTTCTCACTGTGCCTGTGTTGTCCTTGCAGGGGTGTGAACACGTTCTCTCCAGAAGGGAGGCTCTTCCAGGTGGAATATGCCATCGAGGCCATAAAGGTACTTTAAAAAGATTCCAAACTGTGACATTTAGGGTTCCTTCAGACCCCAAATATGGGTTGGTCAGGACTGATCCAGGCTGTGTCTGTTTCCTCCAGCCAAACATCCCACAGCTCTGCTCTTTTATGGCTCATTAAGAACCAAAGCACATCAATTTTCCCTGAAATTCAGGGGAATTGTCCCTTCCCCTGTCCTACCAAGTGATTTATCCCCTAACCACACGAAATCTGAAGCTGTTTATTCCCAAATCAAACCTAAAAGGCTTGGGTGGGTTTAAAATGTGAAGGTGAAGGTTGTTACAAGTAGACCCACTTTTGCAGAGCCAAATGGCCTTTGGGGATTAAATATCCTGAACTGATCAATGTCTTATTTGATAAATATTCTTCTTTATTATATTTGTAGAATATAATAAAGGGATTTGATTGGAAATAAGTTTAAATTTGGAAGAAACAGGTCAAGTAATGAAGGGATAAAGCTCTGAGGTATTTGAACTGGGGAGAAGGGTCCTGGCTTTGTCTTCCCTGTGTTGCTTTAGCTCCTTGGAGCACTAAAACGAAGTAATAATGCAACAGAAAAAGTAATAAAATTATCAAGGAATGAGGAATTAAAGCTCCCAGGAGGATGTTGGTGACCATGCTGACTTCATAAATTAAAACAGATCTCCTGGAGCAGGGAGATTTCCTGCCATACCTGTGCCAGTAGGTGCAGCTTTCCAGGGAAATTTGGGTTTAAATTAAACCCCATGTCCTGACATGGATGTTGGGAGTTAGCATTCCACACTGCAGCTGAGACAGTTAGGCCAGGAAATTCCATGGTGTGGAAAAGCTGTGAGTGCTGGGAGCAAGGTGGGATCAAGGCAGGGGATCAAGGTGGGATGAAGGTAATTGTTGGTGGGATCAAGGCTGGAGAGTTCAGGAGTTGGTGGGATTAAGGTGGGGTTAAGGTAGGACCAGTGTGGGGGTTGGTGGGATGAAATAGGCTCAAGGTAAGGGTTGGGGGGACCTCAGCAGGCTTGGGGTGTGACCAAGGCAGGGGCTGGTGGGATGAAGGTGGGATCAAGGCAGGTGTTGGTGTGACCAAGACAGGATCAAAGTAGGAGCTGTTGGGATCAAGGCAGGGATTTGTGGGCTCAAGGTAGAATCAAGGTGAGAGTTGTGATTGAGATGGATCCAGGCAGGGGCTGATGGGATCAAGGTTAGGGGCTGGTGAGATCCAGATAAGCATTGGTAGGATCACGGTGGGATACAGACAAGAGCTGCCAGCAGCCCCTGAGATCTGTCCCTGTGCTGGTGGCCGTGGTGACACTGAGGTGTCCTGCAATCCCAGGTGGAACTGGCTGCCTGGGACTCTGGGGAGAACAGGAGCTTACAGAAAGCAAAGTGCCCAAGCCAGGGGTGCAGCTGCAGCAGGATTTGTACTGATGTGGGAAATCCTCTCACCCTTTAAACCCTTTTTCCCCTCTGGCAGAGGAGAATTCCCAGGGACTTTTACACTCACCAGGCTCCACAAACTGCTGTTGCATGAAAGATGAAGGATGTGCAGCAGCCCCCCTGGGTTCTCATGGGAATCACATGGATTTCACCTTTCCCATTTCGTACTTCAGGGAATAAGCTTTAAAACCCACCCTGCAAAGCCAGAGTGGGTCTGTGTGTGGGTGATGCAACTGAATCCAAACCAACACAGCTGCAAATAAGTCAGAATTAGCATTGAGCTGGATATTTGTATGAGCTGGAGCTTGTGTTGTGTTTTCCAGCTTGGCTCCACAGCCATCGGGATCCAGACCTCAGAGGGAGTTTGCCTGGCTGTGGAAAAGAGGATCACATCTCCCCTCATGGAGCCCAGCAGCATTGAGAAGATTGTTGAGATCGACTCCCACATTGGTATGGAGAAGGGATTGGGCCTTAGGGGTCCCTCTGGGAGCACCCCTAAAATTGTGAATTCTTTATAATAAGAGGCTGTCCCCATGGAATTGGAGAAGTTGTGTTTTGGGATGAGCCTCCCAGCAGGCAGCTCTGCCTGGAGCAGGACCGCTCATCCCTCCCAGTGCACACCAGCTCCTGGTCCCTGGTTTTCCAGGCTCCAAGCCAGCAGAGCATAGCTCCAGGAACCAGGAAGAGGCAGCTGAAGCACTGCTCCTGCCTCAGCGACCTCCCTTGTGAAAGCTAATCCCAAATTTAGCTCTGGGAGGGCAGGGAATGATGGTGGGCTTGACTCTGGGCCAGTTTCTCCAGGATCACTGATGCCAGCCTGGAGCCTTCCATTCCCTGAGGGACCCACAGTGGGCTCATGACCAAATATGTTGCCCTGAAAGGCAGGAAACCTCCAAAATTCCCGTGTTGCTGCTCCATGGGCATGGGAAGAACTCCAGGAGTCTGATTTCCTCCTCCCAGGGGCTTGCAGTGCAGCCCCCTCTTCCCAGAGCAGAATCTGTGCTGTGGGGCAGCCAGGGCCCCTTCCCAGCAGGTTTTTCTGGAGCAAATCTGTTTCAATCCCTTGGAGTCCTTGAGGTTGGAGGTTGGAAAAGCCCTCTAAGATCATTGAGTCCAACCATACCAAAGCCACTGCTAATCCATGTCCCCAAGTGTCACATCCACACACTTTTTGAACCCTTCCAGGGATGGGGACTCCACCACTGTCCTGGGCAGCTGTGCCAGTGCCTGACCATGCTTTCCATGAAAAAAATTCACCTAATACCTGACCGAAACCTCCCCTGGCACAGCTTGAGGACATTTCTTCTTGTCCTGTCCTTTGTTCCCTGAGAGCAGAGCCTGACCCCACCCTAGCTGTCCCACCCTGTCAGGAGTTGTGCAGAGCCACAAGGTCCCCCCTGAGCCTCCTTTTCTCTATGCTGAGCCCCCCCAGCTCCCTCAACCACTCCTGGCACTCCAGACCCTTTCTCATCTCCATTCCCCTCTCTGGACATGCTCCAGCTCCGCACTGTCCTTGTGAGAAACCCAAAACTATTCCGAGGACTCCAGGTGTGGCCTCAGCAGTGCCCAGCACAGCAGGACAAATCTTTTTCCCACATTCCCACTCAGGTACCAAATTCTCCCTACAGCTGTTGGTGTTTTACATGGGCTTTGGGAAACACATCCCAAATAATGGGTGGAATGACTCCTGTTTCCCCTTTCCCATTCCAGGGTGTGCCATGAGCGGCCTAATAGCTGATGCAAAGACTTTAATTGACAAGGCCAGAGTGGAGACTCAGGTAAGATGTGACATTTCTGTTCTTAAATTAGCAGCACAAATCCCAGGAACTCCTTGGAAGTCCTGGGAAAGGGAAAATCATTCCATCAAAGAAGCTGGTGGGATGCTGGAAGCTTGCTGGGAGTGTAGCTGTCTGACTGTACTGGATATATTGGTTTTATTTTTATCCCCTTAAATTTTCTGGATGCCTCAGGTGTTTGGAGGTCCCAGGTACAAATCTGTGCTGCAGCAAAGGATTTTCCTGGGGTTTTCTCCTGCATATCAGCACTTTTCCACCTTCTGGAGAGCTGGATAGCCTGTTACTTCCAAAACAGATATTGGGATAAAGCCCTTCAGCCTTGCATTTCCCTTTTGGTGTCCCAAGGCCTTGGTATCCCAAAATTTTCTGAGGATTTTTGTACATCCCACTCTCCCTGATGCTTCCAAGTGAGAATTGGCTGTGCTCTGAGTTCCATAGGGAAGTTATCCTTGTGTCCACACAGGGTATCACTCCACCTCAGCCATGCAGGAGTGTCAGATTTTGGGAATGTGGCGATAATGAGAATCTTGATTTGGATTTTCCTGCAGAATCACTGGTTCACCTACAACGAGACAATGACGGTGGAGAGTGTGACACAGGCTGTGTCCAACCTGGCCCTGCAGTTTGGGGAGGAAGATGCTGATCCAGGAGCCATGGTGGGAATCTGGGGGGGATCTGGGGGTGCTGGGGAATCCAATCCAATTCCTTGGCCTTGTCCAACCCATTCCCTCCTTTCTCCTGCAGTCTCGCCCGTTCGGTGTTGCTCTGCTCTTCGGAGGAGTGGATGAGAAGGGACCCCAGCTGTGAGTTCTGCTCTCTTAATCCAGGGAAAAGCCCAAACCTCCACTGCAAAATTCCCAGGCTGTTTTAACGACTCGATTCTGGGATTTTCCTTAAGCCAAACCCTTGGGGTTTATCCCATTATGTCCCTGATATATTTGTTAATCCTGTTAAACCCTTTCCAGAGCCCTGCCTGCCTGGTTGGCATGGAAAAAAACATCCTATCTTCCCCAAACCCTTGCTTTTCTTTATTAAAAAAGTGGTTTCCTGGGGAGGAGGGAAGCGTTAAAGCTCTCCTCGTCCTGAGAGTGTTCTTACCTTTCCCTAAAGGGCCAGCAGAGCCACCAGTAACATAATCCATGTGACATTCCTTGGGGAGGTGTTGGGGCAGCTGTAACCTGAACTCTGGGCTTCAAATGGCCCCACTAGAAGTGGGAAAGGCTTGGCAGAGCCAGCCCAGTCAGGTCTGCCTTTCAGCAGGGAAAACTTGCTGGATTTATTTAAAAAAAAATAGGATAAGCTGGGAAATCCAAAGGAAAATGGTTTTCTGAGGAAGTAGGGCAGTGTCAGGGTGTGGAAGCTGCCAGCCCAGGAGCTCCTGGGGATGAATCTGAGCTCCAGCTGTGCAGGGAGCTCTGAGGGGCTGGGGAGAGAGTCCTTGGGATGCCCCAGGGTGAGCTGGGGTGCAGCTAGTCACCCCCTGTCCCCGCAGGTTCCACATGGATCCCTCAGGAACGTTCGTGCAGTGTGATGCCAGAGCCATCGGCTCCGCCTCAGAGGGAGCCCAGAGCTCCCTGCAGGAGGTTTACCACAAGGTAAGGGCTGGATTTGGGATTGGGGGTCACATCTCATGGATCTGGGGTACTTCACCACCTACCAGGGTCCCCTCATTGCCTTCCCAGTGAGGATTTAGGACTGGGCTGGAAGAGGAGGTGCCTGAGCTGCTCAGGGCAGGATCACTCCTTAGCAGTGGATCCTGTGAGTAAGTGCTGAGGATCTCTCCAATGAGGAGTAGAGCTACTCCCAGCAGCTGCTCCCTGACAGGCTGCTCTGCCTGTGAGATAATTAAGGCCATGTCAGGAAGTTCTCTATAAATAAAAACTGAGCTCCGAGTGCTGCTGTCAGCATCAGGCTCTGTGTAGATGCAGCTGGAAGTGTTGTGAGCAGCACACCAGCACCTTCACCTCACCAGGGAAGGGAACAGCTTTTGTGCTGGAAGTTCTGGTCATGTTTGATGTTAAACAGGATTTTTTTCCCCCACAAGGAGAGAGTTGCCTGGTTTGGGTGGTGAGAAACCAAACCCTAATGAAAAGCACAATTAATGAAAAGCACAGTTAGTGGTGGTGACTCGGAAGACTCATTTGTTCACTAGAATTCTCCAAAGTACCCAAATTCTGGACTCCCTGGGTTGTCAACCCTTTTTCAAGTGCCAAGTTAGTGAAGCACAGCTGTGCTGCACATCCCTCTGGCTCTAGGGATGCATGGGATTTATCAGATTAAATGCAGCATGGAGGCTTCTGCCAAGAGGGAATCCGGCTTTTTGGGAGGAAATTGCTGAAGAGAAGCAGCCTGTCCCAATCCCATCAGATTTATGTGCCCAAATTAACCATTTTTAAATCTCAGAAAGGCAGGATTTCAGTGTCCCTGTGGATATCCCTGCCCTGCCTGTTCCAGTCTCCCAGGGATGCTGCAGATCCCTTGATAAGCTGCTCCGTTGGCTGCCTGGCTCAAGGGATTTGGGAAAGGGGAGGGAGAGAGGCCACGACCTGATCCTCCACCATCTAATCCATGAGCCATTTGTTTTCCAGTCCATGACGCTAAAGGAAGCCATCAAATCTTCCCTGGTCATCCTGAAACAAGTCATGGAGGAGAAACTAAATGCCACCAACATTGAGGTAAGTCAGGATTGCCCCTGGAGCAAGGAATGGGGCAGCTCAGGGCTTCCTGAGCCAACTGCTGCAGATGTTCCTGCCCTTTTCATCATATCCTGTGGGGCATTTTGGAAAAGTTGAAGCTTTTCCCTTCCAGAGGTACAGAGCTTGGTCTGTTTTCATGGCTAATCCATGATGAGCAGAAGGAATTCTCTGACCTTCTCCAGTCAGCAGAACCCAACACACCACCCAGATTGCTTGTTCTTCCCCTGGATCTAGCCATTTTTTTTTGCCTTGTTGCTTGTAATATTAGCAGGAATGAAAATTACCCAGCTCCTGGGCTGCTATATCAGTCCTGGGGCAGTGCCAGAAATCCCTTGGATGGTGGGAGCAAGGAGGATCCTCCAGGAATGGCTGTGCCCCTGGAGCCCTGGGAGCAGGCAGTACCCACAGACCTGGAGATGCTGAGCCCCCCAAACCTGCTCCATAGGCTCCTTTTTGGGTGGGAAAGGTACAAACCCTCTGGATTGGGTGGGGTAACTGGGAGATGAGAAGCCAGGCTGGTGTATAGAGTTTGCTTCTATTTCGGGTGGGTTATGAGACACCAGACCTTTCCAAAGTGTGGCATTCCAGCTCCCGAGCTGCTCTCTCCTCCCATTCCTTCCCTCTGAGTGCTGGGAAACCTTTCCCCAGACAGCCTCGAGGTATTCACCCCATTTTTGTATTAAATCTTGCTGTGGGGAGATCATTCCTGGTGGGATTAACCAGCTTTCTTTGGAGGGGAAGGCCAACAGCACACGAAAACTTGGATGCTCTGTCCCAAAACCGTGCCATGCGGCTGGGATCTCCTTCCCAGATGCTCTTCCAGCCCACAGCCATACATTTTTTCCTGGTACAGTGCAGGCAGAGGAATGTGTACAGTATCCTGATATCATGTCCCTGTTTAACAGGGCTTAACTGTGCTTGGCACGGCCCTGGAGTGGGGTGGAATCGTGCTGGGGGGAAGGATGGCAGGAATGTGCTGAGGATTAAAAGGTTTCTATTGACTCAAGTCACCCCACGGCTGAAAATCTGCCACCTGAAGAGCTCTTTGCTTTCTAGAAGTATGTGCCTCTCCCATTTCGTGGCTCCAGCCACTCTCCTGTGGCATTTTCCATCTAGGAACAAAGGGAAGAGGGAAAGTGTGGTTGTGGAAGAGTTAAATCCATTGATGGTTAAGGTCAGGACCCTGAAAGGACTTTACGCTTTTAGATTAATGACTTCCCTGTGAAACCTGTCAAGGAATGGTGGAGTGAAGCTTTTGGAGGGAGAAGGTGAGGGACAGGTTTGAGGAGGTGCGGGAAAGCAAAGGAATTGGTGTCTCTGAGGGCTGGTTTTGGGTGTACATAAAGGTTTTTTTTTTGTAACTAGAGGTGGTTTTGGTGCATAAATCTGTATCTTGTTGAGTCTGGTTGGGCCCAGGATCAGTCCAGTCCCTGCACAGGTGGTTTGGTGCCCAGAGAAGCTGTGGCTGCCCCTGGATCCCTGGAAGTGTCCAAGACCAGGTTGGACAGGGCTTGGAGCAGCCTGGGACAGTGGAAGGTTGGGAAGTGGAAGTGGGGCTGGATGAGCTTTAAGATCCCTTCCAACCCAAACTGTTCCATGGTTTGAGGGGCCTGAAGTGGCCTCTCCAAGTCTCTCTGCCTTATCTGAGAATTCCAGGTAAAACCTGGGCTGGCAGGAGTTGGGACATTTCTACTTGGAAACACCTCATGCTACCTTCCCACCCCCAGATCTGGTCCCTCCCCTTTTGCTGGTGAAGGGGGTTTTGTGAGCAGAGTCACCTCAGAAGAGCTCTGGGATCTACTGGGATGCTCCAGAGCTTCCTTCAGCCCATTGGTTGCATCCATACACTTTGATCCCTGAAGAGTCAAACCATGGGCCCAGTGCTTGTGAGTTCAGGAGCATCCCATCTCAGTCCTGCCCCATCTCAGCTTGTTATGGGATACCCCAGCTCATTCCAGGGCATCCCAGCTCTCTCTGGAGCCTTGTCATTTCCACTGACACAGCTGTCCCTGTTTTGGGCTCTCATCCCTGAGCCAGGTGTGAACATTTCTTCTTACATTTCTCTTCCAGGCTTGTCATTCATCATGTCTTTGGAATGTTTAGGCTGTCTGCCCTGACACTGTCCCTGTCCCTGTTTTCCTTAGAGATCTCTGCCTCAGTTTCCCTGAGCCAAACCTGAGTCCCCTCAGCTCCCAGACAAGCCAGGATTTGTCCCCTTGGTCAGTTCCTGGGGGACAAGAAGCCTTTGGAGAGGCAGGAATTCTCTTCTGGTGGTTTTTGATGGCTTTTCCCCCATCAAGTGGGAGCAGTGCCTGCCTGTTACCACTAAAATTCCCTGCTGCTGCTCCTCTGAGGAGACTGAGTCAATTCAAAGCTATTTGTGCAGCAGGCAGCTATTTTAGGGAATCACAGAGCATATTCCGGGCTGGAATGATCCTGCTGGGCTGGCAGATCAGAAGAAGGAACAGCTGCTCCCTGCTTTCCTCAGCCACACTTAACCCCTTGTTCCTTCTCTTCCAGCTTGCCACGGTGGAGCCTGGGATGAAATTCCACATGTACACGAAAGAGGAGCTCGAGGAGGTCATCAAGGATATTTGAAAAAGAGGGAGAGACCCCCAAAAGCTCAAACCCCTCCCCTGACCAAAGGAACTGGTCCAGTTCACCCAGTTCCTGGGACTTCCCCTCCCACAGCACCTCTATCTGCTGCTCCAGCCAACTCCACAGGTTTTTTACCGTTTCTGGACAGAACTGAGCTTTGCCTGAGGAGGGAATGAAATAAATAATTTTGTTACTCTCTTTGGGCCCCTCAGCACGGGGGGAAAAGGTGGGAAGGGGTGATTTGGAGCTAAAATCGGGGGTGGATTGGGTGCCAAGGGCACTGCCAGGTCTGCTGTAGCAGTGAGTCTCCCTCTCGTGGTGCTGTCCTTTGGGAAATCTAGGTGTCATTCCACGCTTCTTTTTAAAAAATGAGATTTTTTAAATCTGTTTAGTGCATTCCTCCCTCCTTCTCCAGTGTTCTTTATCTGTAAAAGCCTCCCTGGAGCTTCATCTCTTTCCCTGTGAAGAAATCTACATTCAGCCTTGGGGGGTTTGTGTTTCCTTCTAGTAGGGCTTGAAAAAAAACCCAAAACCTGATAGATCAGAGCCCACCAAGCAGAAACAAGGGCAATGGGCTGGGACAGCTCCTCACCTCTAAAATCCTGCAGGTACCACTGAATATTGACAGTTAACCCTATTTTTCACCAGAAGATTCCTGCTTATCCCACTTGTTTTTGTTCTCCAGCAAAAATCTTGCTCTGTGTCCTCAACAGTGTCTGGGAATCGAAGATGGGTCTGATAGAGGAATAAATTTTCTAAAAGAGTATTTTCCTATAAAATCATGGTTGTGGGGAAAGCCAACTCTGCCTCAATCTTGGCAGCTGGCTCTGTGCTGCCCTCGGAAGGGCAGAGGCCTGGAAATCAAATTCCAGGATAAATTACAATTTTAAATTACCATTTCAGGATAAATTATGATTTCACCTTGAACCAAACAGTTGTCTGGTGTGGAAGAGCTGGATATAGCAGGCATGGGGGTTATCCTGGGAAATAAGGGTATTTTGCCCAACATAATGCTGGAAATGAGGAATTTTCCTCATGTTTCATCAGTTGGCAAATCCAAATCTCCCCTCACTTCCAGCTTCTGCCTTTTCCAGAAGGAAAAATGCCAATCCTGTTAGTTTTCCCCTCTCTTGCCATTGCCAGATGGATTCAGGAAGAGAAGCAAAGTCTGGAAAATCAGTCCTTGGATAACCTAAGTTTCAGCATAGCCCAGTGCCCTCCTTCTGGAATTCCTGTGAGTGTCTCCTCTTCCAGAGCAGTTAAAAGGGAGCAGATTATTGGATCATCAGGTGCTCCTGCCTGGGGCCCTGAAAGGGGTTGGATCCAACACCTGTCCCTGCAGGTAAATCCAATTATTGCTGGATGGACTTTTCCCCTTTGGGAAGACATTCCTTCGAGCCTGGCTGTGGTGAGTCAGCGTGGCTGTGGCTCTGTTGGATTGCTGTGCCACTCCTCGTCCCACAGCCAGTCTGGGGTGGCTCTGGAATGGCACCTGGTCCGTCCTAACGACAGACCAGGAACGAGCACCAGGACATTGCCCCAAGGCAAACTGGGGTCGGACCTCTCACCCTTCATCCCAATTGAGCTCAGCCATGTTCCTTTCCCCAGGGCCGTCCCTGCGGTGGCTCCAGGATGGAATGTTCTGCATGGCTTTGTGTCGCAGGGAACACAAAACCTGCTTCTTCCCACGATGGCACTTGCGCAGAAACAGCCCCTCGTGCCCTGTCCTGTCACGGAGCCACTCCCGGGGGGACAGGCCCCTGTCCCCTCTCCGCCCAGCCCCTCGGTGTCCCCCGGCCGTGCTCGTCTCGTCCCGTCCCGTCCCGTCCCTGCCCGGGACTCGCATCCCCTCCCGGCTCCTCCCGCGCCCCGCCCGCCTGTGCGAATGGGGCTTCCCATGGCTTCGGCCAATCAAAAAATCGCTCCGGTGCTCCGCGCCAATCAGGGGCTGTCGCTGGGCAGATTAGACACCGGGCAGTGAGAGGGGGAGGGCTCGCACTCGCCGTGGAAGCACTGCCGGCCAATCACGAGAGGAGGTGGGAGATGATTGACAAAGGAATGAGCCAATCAGAGCGGGCGAGGCTGTGCCAGTGGGGAGGCGTGGCTGAATTCTGAGTGACATCTCCTACAGCCAATCGCCACTGCGGGACGGTCCGACCGACAGACGGACAGAGGGATAGCGGGATGGACAGACGGACAGGCCGATAAACAGAACGATAAACAGATGGACGGACGGACAGAAAGCGCGACAGACAGATCGATAGACAGATCCCCTCCGCCTGCCCTCCCAGCGCCCGGCGCCAGCAGGTGGAGGCGGACGGACAGAAAGACATCCCTACTTGTATCCCCTGGGACGGACAGACAGACAGACATCCCGTCTGCATCCCCTGAGATGGATGGACGGAGAGACGGACATCCCCCCTGCATCTCCCAGTACGGACGGACAGACGGACGTCTCTGGACTTTTCTGGCACCACTCTCCTAAAATAAAGGCAAATCACAGGCAGCATTGTGTCCCAAGCAGGCACAGAATGCCCAGGCACTTCTAAATTACTGGGAATCACAGAATATCCTGAATTGGGAAGGATCCATAAGGACCATCGAGTTCAGCTTCTCCAGTCTGGGGGACTCATGTCGGTGACTTCCTGCCCCAAGCTGGGCTTTGGGAGCTTTATGAGACACAGTTTAGGGGTGTTGTCACAGAAGAGTGAAAGCTTCAGACAAGCCCTGCCTTAGCCTCCAATTTTGGCAACAGTGAAGTTGATCCACAAGTTCTAATGATGGCAAATCAGATTTATAAAAATGAATAATTTATTAAATGGGCAAAGATAACAGATGAAAGATCTTAATCAGAATAACTACACAGTATAAAACTAATGAACTACAAATAGATTACAGCAAAACATAAACAGGGCACTGTATCGAGGTACCTGTATTAAAGCTGGCAAAAGGAATAGGATTGATTAGGAGATTAATGTAATTTACCACCAAAACAACAATAATGCACTTAATCCCTGTGGAGTAACTGTGAAGTGACAACCCCACTCACAGGAGAAACTCCACACATTTCCAGAAAAATGTGTAGAAGATTTCTGCTTCGTGAAAGTTTGCTGTGGATTTTACAGTTGTAAAGTGAATTTCTGTCAGTCACAAATCCAGTTTGTCTTGCCAGATCTCACTTTAACAGTGAGATGTTTGTTGGCATTTGAGAGATACCAGCCCAGTGTTAACCCCATGGCTCCAGATGTACTCCCTATTTGGGTGATCTGACTGGTTAACAAATAATTAAGCTCTTGTGGGGAGTGGGATGCTCTGCCCCAACAATCCAGTGTCAGGATCGTTGGTCACTGCAACGCTGTGTGGTGTGGGATGATGCTCATAGCTGAGGAGTGTGCAAAGCACTATAATGGGAAAGTAATTCATAGGCTGCAAAGGAAAGAAATTTGCTACTTGATTGTGGTACAAATACAAATTTCCACATGTAAGGGGCAAGGTCTGAGAAGGCGTCTTGTCCTGGCACAGTTATCTGTGTGAGAGGCAGCTGGGAACTTTTTTACACTGCAAGAGTGACAGAATGTGATGGTGCTTAGAGCTGAGAAGGACAGTGCATGGCACTGGTGTGTTTTGACCGAAGCACAGACTGCTGCTGTGGTGGCAACAGTGTTCTGTGGGAGAAATACATGTGCATTTTGGATCTGAGAGAATGAAAGGGTGTGATGCTGCATAAGGTTGAGAATGCACCTGCAGAGCACTGTGGTTATGTGCACAGTGCACAGACTGCAGGAGAAGTGTGACAGCCACTGAATGCCTTCTGAATCCAAGGTTTCAATGGCAACAGGGAAAGTCAGCAAAAGCTACCTGCGCCGGTGCATTTTCCTATACAAGCCCTACATGGGAACAATTCTGTTTAGCTTTAGACTCTGGGATTCAGAGAACTTTATGGTCCATGTAGCTGACAGGGAAAGTACAGAATGCACCGGTGAGTTTGATGTGGCTTACGTGCAGCTAGGGGAAGGTGCAGAGCAGCACTGGCTTTTCTTCTAAAGCCTTTTTTATGGGAGCAGCTGCTGGACATTTGAGGGACCTGTGAGAGTGGAAAAGTGTGATGGAACATACATGTGAGAAGGAAGATGCAAAGCCAAATTGTGTTGTGGGCAGTTCAATAGCTGCTAGGAGAAGAAAGTAATTAAGGAAAGCCTTCTGTCCTGAGATTTACTCTTCTATCATATATAGATAGACATGTTGGACTCTGCCACACTGAAGATGTGTGAAAGAGTTTGCTCTACAAATACCAGTTTCACAGGTAAGTGGGAAGGTCAGCAAATGCATTCCCAGTACATTTACCAGATGAAAGTGCAGCTGGAAACTCTTTGCTTTAGCAATGGACTCTGCTACTTTATATAATGGCAGTTTATGTGATGCTTTTTAGAGTTGGGAAAGAAATTGTGAATCCCCATTGTATTTAAACTAGTTTATAGTCTATAAGTAGAAGTGAAGTCCAGCACTGTCTTTTTGTTCTGTGACTTTTCATGTAGGAGAAACTGCTGGATGTTTTGAAAGTGTTTGGAATCTGCAAGAGTAAAAGACTAGGATGGTACAATAGAGCTTGAGGGAAGGTGCATATCTCCAGAAAGTTTGATGCAGTTCAACAGATGCAAGTTATGTGTTGAGACAGCAAGAGTGTTCTCAGCAGGCACTGATTGTGAATGAGCTTTCTGCTGGACTGTTGCAATTCTGTCCCTGGGTTTTGAATGTGATTGTACAAGCAGCTGAGAATGAATGTGCATAGGCTGATGCTATGGTGCTTAGTTGAAAAGCCGAAAGGACAAGGAGTAATCCAGCAAGTGTTTCTTTCCTGGTGCATGAATTCATCATGCCTCTTCACTGTGGTGCAAATTAAGAGTTTCAAATGAAAGCCAAAGTTGCATGTTGAATCCGCTCCTTTCAGTCTCTCATAGAGACCCTCAAGATCCACTGCAGTAAAAAAAGGCCCTTGAATAAAAGAGGCAGTGCAGGGCATCACTTTTCTTATGCAGCTTCAAACTCACATGGGTATCATGTTTTTTATTTCAGTGGCATGCACTTCTACATTTTCAGCCTCTCACTGAGTCCTGCTCCATAATTTTAATCTGGAAACAAAAAGGAGAAAATATGTTTGATATTCACTTCAAAGGATATCAACACCATAGAAACTGGGGTTATGAGCTTTCTTTTAGAACTAAATGTACTTTCACATTCTTTCAGTCACAGAGCTCCTGAACCTAAACTAACTGATTTAACTGTAAATATTGGTCACAAAGGTACCCATTCAGCAAGCTATTTCTCTCTCCCCATTTTAACTAGTATCCTGTGAAAAGCAACACACCCCCTGGCGTTATGTGCATCTGTTTTCAAACTAAATGTACATCATATTCTTTCAGTCTCCCAGAGTCCAGCATCAAATCTGAACACATCCAGCAATTACTCCCAATCAAAAGTCCTAGAACATAAAAGTGAACATAAGTGCTGACCTTCACTTTCCCCTTACAGCATATAAAGTGCATTGCACAGAGGTCTGTGTGCTCAGCTCTGTGTACCCACATGCACTTTCAGGCTTAAAAAGCCCAATTACAAACTTAAGATTGTTCAGCAGCTTGTCCAAAGAAAAGATTCGAGAAGAAAGGAGCAATCCTGGAATTCACTGTTCTTTTGCAGCTATAAACTGGACAGCCAACAATGAAACCATTCATCTTCCTTTCCAACTACGTGCACAATCAAATTCTGTCGGTCTCCAAGAGCCAGGATCACAGCAGAACTCTTACACTAACTGCTCCCACCCAAATGGGGCAGGGCCAGGAAAGCACTTGGCTTTTCCCTGGGCACTCTCAGGGCTCATGGAAACAACCACACGATGCCGCTGTCCACTTGCAAATGAATGAAATGCACCGATTGATATGAATATCAATATTGAAAGTATTTTTGAGATTTGGCTCAGGGCTCTATATGCATTTTTTAAAACTGCCTCTGGCCACTGTTTAAATTTACTTCATTTCCCCCCACCCATTAATCTTGAGTGTTGAGACTCTGAAAGAGGCCAATGGGTTGTCCTCCCTCAGTTTACTCCCTCCTTGGTGGGGTATGGTTAATGTTTGCTTCTTGGCTTTACAGAGGAGAAATTCCATTAATGCACCACCAGACTTGCACTGCACTTGTTGGAAACCAATGAAAAGCTTCCTGCTGCATGGTCTTGCAGGTGGCCATCTGGTTCTTGTTGCATTGGCAGCCTGTTGATTTGTCAAATTACTCTCTGGAACCCAAATTTACCCAAAGCAGTGATGCTGGTATGAAGAGCTGGCATACTTCCCACTTGGGATTCTGTGTCCAACTCTGGGACCCCCAACACACAAAGGACATTGAACTGTTGGAATGATCACAGGGCTGGAACCCCTCTGCTCTGGAGATGGGCTGAGAGAGATGGGGCTGTTCAGCCTGGAGAAGAGAAAGCTCTGAAGAGACCTTAGAGGCCTTTCCAGTGTCTAAAGGGAGCTTACAAGAAAGCTAGAGAGAGACTTTGGATAAAGGTTTGGAGTGACAGGACAAGGGGAGATTGGCTTTCCACTGAGAGAGGGCAGGGTTAGATGGGATATTGGGAAGGAATTCTTCCCCATGAGAGTGGTGAGGCACTGGCAGAGGTTGCCCAGAGTTGTGGCTGCTCCTGGATCCCTGGAAGTGTCAAACGGTGGGTTGGACAGGGCTTGGAGCAGCCTGGGATAGTGGGTCTCTGCCCATGGCAGGGGATGGAATGAGGTGATGTTCGTGGTGCCTTCCAACCCAAACCAGTCTGTGATTCTGTGTTTTATTGCTGGTGATTCTGTGCTTTCACTCTGAAGGCTGGAAATGTGATTTTCGAGTGGGTTGCAGCTTTCACAATTGAAGGCAAAGCTGCTGCTCTTTGTGTTTGCTTTTCACCTCTTCCCATATCCTCTCCTCTGCCTTTTCTTGTGTGAGGTTACTTTTGTAGTTCACCTTTTCTGGTGAAATGAGCTGCTACACCAAACTGAGGGAAAGGGAACAGGGGCAAGAAAGGAGTTGCAGTCCGTAGTTTGCAGATTTCATCCATAAGCCCTGTGCAGAAAACACAGCACATCTGTAGGGCAGCAGGCCTTGCAGATTTTTATTATCTACAGCTGTTTCTATGAATACAGGACTTCACAGAGAAGATTCACACAGTGCTGCGCTTCTTGTAAACAGAATTGTTTTTATTCATGCTAGGTAGCAAGTGCCAGCTGATAGCTTGAGAAGGAAATAATAAAATCATAGAACCTCCTGAGCTGGAAGAGACCCACAAGGATCATCGAGTGTAACTCCTGGCCCAGCACAGACACCCCCAACAATCCCACCCTGTGCCTGAAAACATTGTCCAAATGCTCCTTGAGCCCTGGCAACCTTGGGGCTGTGACCACTGCCCTGGGACCACCATCGGGGGTCCAGATTTGATTGATTATTAGCTCAGTTTACGAGATATAATTTTTTTGACAAAAGATGTTGTGCTATGTTTAGCAATTTGATATTTACAAAAATATTTTATGGATGTCTATGAAGTTGCAGGTGCTCACATTCTTGTAAAGGAATGTACCAGTGGAGCTAACTTGTTGTATTTAAATCGAGAGAAGCGTGATTCAATTTCACTTAAAATGTGCTCTTTTGCCCATTATACCTTGGAGGGGTGGATTCTAACCTTTAAAACATTTTTTTAAAAAATGCAAAACAAATCTGTGCCTAAGTGTAGGTGGAGCACCTGGCCTGGAGGAAGTCAGATAATCTCTCACTGATATCCATGATTAGCAGAACTGCTGCAATCAAGACCTAGAAATACAGAGACGTTAATATTAAATGCTGGCAGCTCAAGAACCTAGCAGTCAAGATCGAGAATACTAGGAGAAAGAAACTTCATGCTGAGAATGTGATATAAACATATGGCTATGTTTGCACATATAGATTTTGTCTACCTTCAGATTTCAAGGCTTAGTGGAAGGATTTTGGGGTTTATCATGATCAGGTATACAAGTGTCAGCCCTCTGCTACAGCTGCAGCATGACTCATGTTGTTTAAGGGCTAAATTAAAGCTTTACTTTCCATTGAGCTGTCATTTTCCTCTCTCTCTTAATTCTTATCTTTAAAATTACAGTTTAAATGTTTGCTTATTTGAGATAAAAGCAGTGCTGTGCTTATCCTGTTAACACAAGCTACTTGAAAGGCAGAAAGCTGAGATGACCAAGAAAATTGTTAGGAGAAGGAGGCCTGGAAGAGAGCTGGAAATGGACTTTGGACAAGGACCTGGAGTGATTGGACAAAGGGGAATAGCTTTAAGCTGAAAGATGGTAGATTTAGATGGGATATTAGTAAGAAATTCCTCCCTGTGAGGGTGGGGAGGCCCTGGCACAGGTTTCCCAGAGAAGCTGTGGCTGCCCCATTGCTGGAAGTGTCCAAGGCCAGGCTGGACAGGGCTTGGAGCAGCCTGGGATAGTGGAAGGTGGTGGAACCGGGTGATCTACCAGGTCTCTTCCAACCCAAGCCATTCTGGGGTTCTAGTGTGTGTTCTTCAGCTGGCCAAAGCTGAGGAGGGGGAAGAAGAAAGGGAAGCATAAGAGACCAGCTCCCTAAAGAGGGTTTGTGAGGCTGAGGAAGACCCTTGCAATGAGGTTCAGAGCGGACTCCCCTTGCTTTCTAACCTCCTTACAAAGCCTAGATTCACCTTGGTTTAATCTTAGACTTTGGCAGTGGTTTATGTTTAATGGAATTATCTATACAAAGTTTATAATAGTTAATACTGAACAGCTACATTTTTGTTTTAATTAATTGAGCATGCTATCAGGCAGTTACTGAGGATCTGTTGCAACTAGGAGATCTCTCTGCCTGGGGCATGGAAGGACCTCTCAGTTTCAGGTGAGGGATCTCAAACCTTGAATGGTGCCCCAGTTCAAGGGGAGAGTCACTGGTATACAGTCCAGCTGCCACTCAGGGGCAGCTCAAATTTGGCTTATCCTGGTGGCAATATTTATAGAGTGAAGTAGTTGCCTGCTAGTCAATAGTATAGAGAAGATAGATGTCTTTGTTTTAGCTCTGTTATCTTGTTTAATTATCTTGCGGTTTTGGGTTTTGAAACCACCTTTCAAAATATTTTTCCAAGGCACCTTCACTTCCTTGTACACGAGCCAGGTGCTTTCCAGCTCACAGGTCCAGCACATGGTGTGATCATATTCACTCCCCTGTACCTAAGCCAGGAACTTTCCAGCTCACAGATCCACAGGGCATGGAGCCTGTTGCTCCATAGTCAGCCTGATCCAAAATACAGCTGAGGGTCAAGTGAACACTCATTACGAGTCTTCCATCTGTAAGAGGCACAACAGCAATATTCATAAAATTGCCTTGGGGCCTCAGTTGCCATTTCTCTCTGTCACTGTTATGTTCCTATATTTGAAACTTGGTTTTTTCAATAGGCAGGAGAGTTTTCTTCTAATAACAAAATTCGGTGTCAGCACATGACTGTTTTCCAAGCAGAAGCTGGAGTTACTAAGCAGATAGGCAGAAGTGACAACTCTTAGCAGCTTAAGGCCAAGGACTTGGGTTTCCACCTGGCTTTTTGGTCCTTTCTTCAGTTATGTAAGACTGTGGTGCATATATAAGCATATTTTGTTGGCTACCCCATCAGAAATGCCAGATGGGTCAGTTCCAGCTCCTGTTTGGCAAAGCCTGGTCCTCTCACTTTCTCACTGAAGGTTTATTAGCAGGAGGCCTGAAGCTGGGTGAAGGGAGCTGCTTTCTTGCCAGCATACCTTCCTGCACATCTCCTTTGCTTGCCCATCAGGCCTTTTTGGCTACCCTTACAGCAGCACTGTGTGGCCTGTCAGTCAGTGCTGAGGGTACCTGGGGCTGTCCTTTGCCCTCCATCAGCACAATCTCTTTTAGAACAGGTTGCAGAAACTTGCAAGGGACAGGGAGGCAACAGAGGCCGTGGCTTTGTGGTTTCATTTTCTTGGAGAACAAAAAGGATTTTGCATGCAATGCCAGGTCTGAGCAGGGTGGTATTTCCCAGGCTATAAATCAGAAGTGAAAAACCTCTCAGTGCAACTGAGGGTAAGCTGGGAGGAGGAAAAGGAGAAGAAATGAGATGCTGAGGATGTTTTATTATGGAAACAAGATGAATGCAATGGCACTATTTGTGCATCCACTCTCTCTGGTAATTATTTTGACACTATGATCAGACCCAATCTGGCAGAAATTAAAAGTCCTGCA
This sequence comes from Entomyzon cyanotis, assembly GCA_024500445.1. Taxonomy (NCBI): domain Eukaryota; kingdom Metazoa; phylum Chordata; class Aves; order Passeriformes; family Meliphagidae; genus Entomyzon; species Entomyzon cyanotis. The sequence goes on along the minus strand of JAKEPQ010000908.1, from coordinate 1,591,032 downwards.
GATAATAAGTTTCTCACAACTTGGGAGCACAGTAGGAACAACTGAGTAGAGGAAACAAGCTCAAGTTACTGGTCAGTAAAGGTAACACCAACAAACTTTTAAAGATAACAGAAATTTATAGGAGAGGTATGATTGTTCTAACCACAAAATCACCTCTGAGTTAGTCACTGGGCACCAAAAATCTGTCTTTCACACACAAAGCTGTAAGAAACTGGGCTTCACACCTTCCAGGGTGTGTGGTTCCATTACTGGAAGGTGAACAGGCCCCAGCTCATGGCTTCAGGGGCAGCCTCCCTTCCTGTGCCTGCCTGGGGAACCTGGCAGCACTGGTGCTGCTGAGGCTGAATCATAATAACCCCAGAGTTCAGACACCTGTGGTCCTGCAGCATCCTTCCAATCCAAACCATCCTGTAACTGCATGATGATTCTATGATTCCATGATTCCTGTCCCTCTGCAAGCATCCTTTGCTTGTTTATGTGTAACTTACCAGTTAGATGGTGGGATGAACCATCTAACCTTAAGGCAGCACTGCATTTTGCAGAACAAAATGGTGACACACAGACGCACAGTTGCCACGTGGCTGTCGCCCTGGGCACCCCAACTGTCACAGCAGAGCCACCATGGCTGTGAGGTCACAGCGACTGCCTGCACAGCGCTGTGACATGGGGACAGAACCCACAGTTGCTCTGTGGCTGCCACCCTGAGCAGACCATCACCTCCTGCTGAGCTGAGGAGGTAGAGCTGAGTGCGGAGCCCATGTTTCCACAGGGATGGGAAGGAGAAAAGTTCTCCAGAGAAGACCTTATGAGGCTTCCAAACCGTGCTTGGACCCCGAGCCTGACCAGCTACTGGCAGAGGTGACTGTGGAGCTCAGCGACTCGCCAGTGAGGTGGTATGAAGTGGGCTGCTCCTGCCTGGGGTGTCAAGTTGGAATTGTAGGATGGATATGGTGTAACAAGGTCAGTGGGGTTGGAGCAGCATGGGGAAGCTGACAGGTTTTCTGAAGACCAGCCCTGTGATGTGTTAAGTCCCCTTTCTGTGGGGGTGAGTCCCAGCTGAAGAAGAGAAGAGACTCAAGAGACAGGCATAATTTTCTCTGGTTTCTTTTCCAAGGGATGTTCTTCAGGCTTATTTGGCAACTGGCAGGTGCCCTTGTCTCCCTGGGGAGAAATATTCTGATCACATGCCATCCTCACAGAGTACATACTACATGGTTCTACTGTGGTCAGGGGCAGGATAGGGATGTCTGAGGGCCAGTGCAAGCAAAGAGGAGAGCAGAGGGTGTTCCCTAACCAGCAGCCCGGGGCTCTCACTTGGATGATGAAGCTTGAGCACTGCTTGTGCTGTGACCAATGTCAGGCAGAGCCAGGAGCAAAGTCCTTTGGCAGTGTCACTGGCACAGCAGAGCCAGAGCCTCCAGCTTTGGCTGCTGTAGGACAAACTGCTGCGTTGCCAGGTGCTTGGGGAAGAGACAAGCATCTGCAGGGAAGGGTTTTCCACAGCTCTGGCAAGAGACTGTGCAGGGTGGGAGAGCTCTGGGACTAAAGTCAGGCAAAGCTCCTGTGCTTCCTTGCTGTGAAGGTGTTTGCCTAAGGATTGAGTAACTGACAGCCCCAGGACTTCATCTCTTTCAGGCAAAAGATGGTCCGGCTGAAGAAGTGCCTTAAAGTCTTCATCTTGTTGCTTTCAGTGGCTCTTGGTGAGTTTTCATGGGCAAACAACTGAGAGTCACAGCCTGGCTGTGCTGGATGCCACCTTTCCTTTGGGGCCCTTATGTGTGGCCCAAGTGCTTCCAAGTGCCCTTGACTGGGACTGCCTTTTGGATCACCAGTACTGCTCCCAGGTAGTCTCACAGCCATGCTACTGCTCTGGCCACTGCACTGAATGGCTTGCTGCAAGGTTGAGAGAGAAGGGCGTAGGTGTTTCCAAAAGCTGAACCGGGGATGCCCAGAGGGGAGGGGCTGTGCCAGGGGATGGATGGGGAGGTGCCTCTCCTAGCCCATACAGCCTGATCTTGGTGCTCACCAAGTGAGGGGAAACAGGGAGTGGATCTGGGGCAACAAAAACACCTGAAGACCATGCTGCGATGTCCCCTGAAGCCTGGGCTGATGGCCCCTGGTCAGAAGTGCATCCTCACTCTGCAACCCACACCCCACACACCTCAGCTAACCTGCTGCCTCACCCCCAAGGCAGCAGGGAGTAGACAAGGGGCCCTGAGGGTTTGCTGCAAACCCCAGTCCAATAATTGTCTCTTGGTGATGTGAATTGCAGGTGTTGTTTTCTGCGGGTGCACCCTGCCAACATGGTTACCGTGGACAAAGGGATTGGTGGAGGTCAGTGACAGTTGTGGGACAGGCACCTCCTGCAAGGGAGCATTGCTGATAGTGGCTGGATGAATCTTGGGCTCTTGTGATTCCACACAGCATGTCCCGAAAAAGCAGATTCCCTGGGAAGCCACAGTGGCTCTCGCAGTAGATGTTCCAATGGAGAATTTTCTCTTTCAGGAGCTGACAAAAGTATTTCCAGCCGGACTGAAAACCCTCTGGTAAGAGAGTTTTCCTGAACTGGAACTGTGTCTGTGCAGAAGTGTCAGCTGACCTTGTGCTACCTGTGCTCAGTTTCCAAACAGCAAAGGCTCCTGTACTTCCATCCTGCCTTTGCCTTTTGCTCAACTCGGGATGGGGAAAGCACATGTATGTCTCCTCACTGAGCTCAGGTGCTTCACAGAAGGAATGGGCTGCTCTGACAAGATCTACTTTTCTGTTCCTGCAGGAATTCACACACTTTGTTTGAAACTCAAAAATCAGAGAATCTGCTGGAAGAGATCACTCAACTGAGGACAGAGATCAGTAGTTTGAAGGTGACCCTGCCATTTTGGGGAAACAGGCTTGGCTGGGCAGAACCCCCTAGAAAGCACTCCTTGGTTTGTTGGTGGGGTCAGAATGTTGTGCCACAAATGCTGTTCCTCAGTCCTCGTGGCTCACGCCAGCAGGACAGAGTTTCTCAGCTCTGCAGGCATGGCGTGACATGCATGGCTGACACTGAACTCTGCCTCTGTGGGTGATGGTAGTGTGCTGAACTCTGAATTGTCCACTGATGTGGTCCTTTCCTGTCTTTGCTCATGGCTTTCCCAGGAATTTGCCCAGGTGGCTTTGGAATCCTGTGTCAAGATGGACTGGGCCCTTAAGAGCGCTGGTAAGGACACAAGCAGCCGGGTCTCATTCCCTTGCCCTGGTCTGTGTCCTGTCCCCAGCCTCCACAAGGATGACTGGGCTTGTCCCCACACACATGGCTGTGGTGATGGCACAGAAGTGACAGACGTTCCTGGGTGGATGGAGGGGCTCTCTTCCTCTCCACTGCATCTGGAAATGGCTGGGCTGTCCTTTGCTGCTTCACAGCAGTCAGCCCTGTGGGTGAAGCAGTCACCAGGCATGAGGCTGCTGTCGTTGCCCTGTGCAGCTAAGCACCCCCCAGGGCAGGGTGATGCGGACAGGACTGGTGGACACAGAGCTGGCCAGTGGCATCAGAGATGGTGTTTGAGCACCAAGCCCTCCCTGTCTGTAGCCACTTGCAGCCATTTGCTCTGCTTTCCTTACAGGAGCCACCATTGACACAGAGAGAACTTCCCAGACCTACGACTGCAAAGAGAGTAATTTCTGCTGGATTTTTCGTTTCTTCTGGACTGCCAGCCCTCCTGATACTATTCTGCAGGTATCTTAGCAGAAATCATCAGTTTTCTTCACTCCTGTGAATTTGGAAACCATTCTCGGGGGCTATCCCCTCAGCCCAGTGGTACTGCTCAAGCCCACGGTGTAGACTGGATTTCTGAAACCAAAGGTGGAGCACAGGGCTGGGCTTGCTGAGAAGCAGTGGTTCCTGTCTGGAGGGGAGTGGGGCCAAACTGAGCTGTACTGCTGCACTCTGCCCACAGTCCTTGGCCACAGCTGGGTGAAAGGCTTTCTTTCTACTTGGTGACCCTGTCTCCACTGTCAACCCTAAGAACTGCTTTTCAGGGTGGGAGGCAGGAGAATGCCCTACAGAGTCCCTGGGCAGAGGTGCTTCTGCTTGTCCCTGACTAGGATGGTTTTGTAACCAGTATTCTCTCTTCTGCCATGCTGAGCCCACTTTGGCAGCCAGGGAAGTCCTTCTGCTCTGTCCATTTCCTCACATGCCCCTTGTTTTCAAGCTGAAATAGAGCCCACAGACATGTCAGCCTCAATGCTTCAAGCTACATGGGCAGTTGTGTTGGCCCACACGTCACTGTTCTTGTGTTCTGGTTGCAGCCAAATGTTTTCCCAGGAAACTGCTGGGCTTTCAGAGGGCATCAGGGCCAGGTGGTCATCAAGTTGCCAGTACGAGTCCAGCTGACTGCCATCACAGTGCAGCACATCACCAAAGAAGACTCTCCAAGTGGGACTGTCATCAGTGCCCCCAAGGACTTTGCTGTCTTTGTAAGTCTGCTGGGCACTTCTGGTGGGAATCTGGCTGTGGGGAGAAGTCAGGGCAGGGTCTTGCTTTTGTGGATCCTCTGAGCTTTGTGTCCTGTGCTGTCCTGAGCACTGCTGTGCCCCAGCGCAACACTTCAAGGGCTTGAAAGGTCCATCCTTCTTAAGACTTGTTCTGGCCAAGCACTTAAGAGTTATTGACCAAGTGCAAGGCAGAGACTGAGCTCTGCCAGTAGCCAGACTACTGCTGGAGCCTGGGAGAGGCTGTACATAAGAGGGCTGATCCAGCCTGTACATTCCCTCCTTGTTGGGACGAGCCCAACTTGCTCTCCTTGTGCTTTGCCCCTGAGGGAGTGGATGCAGACAGAGAAGAGGAAACTCTCCTAGGGATGTTCACCTACAACGTGGAAAAAGAGCCCAAGCAGACTTTCCTGCTGAAGGTATGCTCCATGCATGGGAGCCAAATGCCAGGGGGCAAAACAGGTTTGCTCACAAGTCCATGGCAGGAAGGGTGTGAATGTTTCTTCCCTGGGCAGAGGGTCCTGGATCACTGCTGAAAAAGATCTGGTAGGGCTTGGAGGGCTGAGTAGCACAGGGCTGTGGTAGCCAAAGGACAGGGTCAGGCCCATGGCAACACAGCTCCTGGGAGATCCCTGGCTTCAGAAAAGCCAGATATACATGCAGCTACTCCACCCAAACAACAAACGAACCTTGTGCCATGGAGAAACAGGGACAAGTGATGGCAAAGCTGTCAAGCACCACTGTTGCTCCACTCTGTGCCCTGCTGACAAGCTGGACAATGTCATCCCAGCACAGCACGCCCCTTCTCTCCCAGTGCTCTCAGCCTGCCAGGAGGAAGGCAGGCAGAGGGGATGGCAGCTGCTCAGTGGGGTGACACACCAGTCCCATGCACAGGAGCACCTCCCCAGCCCCTGTGTCAGCAAGGGGCAGAGGGAAAGGAGACACAGTCCAAGCCAGGCCAGCATGCAGAGGATGCCAACTGCCTTTCCTTGTCCCCAGTGTCCCCAGTGCCAGCACTGAGCTTCAGATCTCTATTCTTTCTCCCACCTACTTTAGGGAGCTTTTCCTGAGCAGAAACAGGGCTGGCAGGGTAAGACATGCTGATTTCACTGTTGCTCTCAATGGACCCCTTTTCCCTCTTCACAGAACATGCTGCTTCCCAGAGCCTTTTCACATGTCAAACTTCTTGTTAAGAGCAACTGGGGAAACCCGTGGTATACCTGCATTTACCGCGTGCAGGTTCATGGAAAGATGGAAAACCAGAAAGCCTCAACTAAGGGCCAAGATAAATAAAGATGAAAACACAAAAGAAGAAAGGTGTTGGAGGTTAGGATTTCTCCTTTTTTTTTTTTTTTTTTTTGTTGTTTGTTTCTCTCAGGGAATTTCCTTCCATTTATTGCCTAAGACATGGTAACAATGGTACTTATGAGACAAAAGATGTGGCTGGAAGGGGGAGGAGGGGGAAGGGTGCAGTTGGCTACTTTCCAGGCTGGAGGGCTTTCTCTTGGGAAGTGCAGAGATACTGCGAGATTTTGGCAGTGGTTGAGGCTCAGCGCCTCGCTCTGTCTCACTGTTGGATCTGAGATGAGATGGTCAGGCTGCGGCTGTTGCTGTAGAGAGAATTTGCTGTCACCGCGGAATTCTGTCCTTTACTTCTCCTACCGTGAGTGAGGCTTTGCTTGTAAGAGCGGCTGTTGAACTGGGACCTTATCTCACTGGAAAGGATCCTCACCATCTACTTGGGTGCCTCAGGGGAAAACTTGCGACTCTGAGCCTCCCTTCTCCGGAGGGAGCATCTCCCAGCTGTTTGAAGGAGCCCAGCTGCCGCTGCCCAGCCCTGCTGTTTTCTGACACTGCTTTGGGCTGTTTGCTACACTTTTAACACCATGACACTGACACCACACCTCTGCCCAGACCCCTGTGGCTCCTGCCACAGCTTCAGAGTTTTTGCTACACTTTGTCACCTTGGGGTGTGCCCATCTCCACACTTCCAGCTTGCTGCTCTGAAGTCCCTGCTAGAGCCCATCTTGCCACCCGAGAGCACTGGCTGTCCCGCCCGTGAATTTGCAAAAGAAGCCTCTTTAGTCTCTCCCGCCGGCTGAGCCGCTGTTACCAGGTGGTGAGGCGGCTGATCTCGCGCCACAGCGCCCCCTGCAGCCGCGGAGGAATCATTGCACCTGCCCTGCCTGGGTGACTGTAACTGCACCCAAGGGGAAAGTGCCTGACAGCCCGGAGCTGTTACTGGGTCTCTGTTTTGGTTTCTTGTTGCTGCCCTTGTTGTTTGTTTCCCTTGTTTTAGATATCTATATATATTCTAGTAAAGAACTGCTATTCCTTTTCCCATATCTTTGCCTGAAAGCCCCATAATCTCACAATTACAATAATTTGGAGGGAAGGACATCATATTTTCCAGTCCAAGGGAGGCTCCTGCCTTCCTTGGCAGGCACCTGTCCCTTAAACCAGGACACCATGCAAAAAAAAAAAAAAAATCAATTCAGAGAACAAATATTCTTCCACATGACCGATATATGGAAGTAGGTCACTCTGCTCTGTTGATCTTCAAGTCTAAGATGCTGGGGAACCCTCTGGCAGCAAAAGCTCTAAGATGTGTAACTGATACTCCTTATAGATCAGACAAGTAAAGAAATCCTACATGGAAGCACCAGAAAGTAGTAAGGAAGTCCAAACTATGGCACAGAATGAGCAGCTGAGCAGTGAACCCTGGTGCTACTAAAAGCTATTCAGGTGATTCAGGTGTCACATTTTCCCAAAGAATTCCCACTGTTTCTCAAATAATGGAAATGTGAGGCTCTTTTTTTTTCATTTCATGAAAGATTTCAAGTTTAAATCTTACCTGACAGTTGAATGTCAAGTCACAAAGTTGTGCAAAACTTTGTTTAAAAAGTCCAGCCTTCTATACACACTGGGTCTTGAAAACAAATTCTGCACTATACAAGGGTAAATAAAATAACAAATACATATTTCATAATTATTTACAAATTTTATAATACCTGTCACTCATTTCAGAACTATTTACTCAATTGTAAAGCTGAGTACGGATGTTTTACACTAAACAAACTGTCTCTAGGCAACACTTAAAAGTGCCTTAGTAAAGGAGATCCCTTTCCCAGAAAGAATAAAAACTTGCCTAGAATAAACCACAGTCACAGTAAACTAGGCAAAAGCAACCACTGGATTTAATGTATCTTAAAACCCCCCACACTTCAGGCTCTAAACCACTGAGAAATAAAAAGTAAAAATTGGCCACATTGATATTTATCACAAATAGCTTTATACACATCTGCTGTATAGCAGATTTAGGACTTAGGAGAGAGAATGATGACATCTACTGGAATATGACGTCACCACCTCAAAGAATGGCAAACCTCAGCCAACTGACACCATTTAAAACCAAATCAGAAATCCTCTGCAGAAGACTAAAAACCCTCCTGCACTGGCAAGAAGCTCAATTAAATATGACATCCTTCCTATGAGATAGCACAGTTCTCAACATTATAAACTATGGTTTAAAGCCCACCAACACTTGGGTTACTCAGGGCACAGATCACCTGAAATCCTAACACATTATCCCAAACCCACTGAAGTTTGTCTGATCAGGCAGAGCAAAACTTCCCCCATCACCACCCCACGCACACTTTGTTATCTGGAGCACTGATCACTTTTCAAGGGTGCCCACCCCCACCCCAAAGATTAACATCTCACAGACACCACTTTAGAAAAAAGCCTGGTCTTAACTGATACTTAATAGTCATTAGATTGAGCCTTTCAGAAGTGGATAAATTCTGTGCTATAAACTTTACCTTATTTTCATTCCCTTAAACTACCCCAAAAAACGCTACCTCCCACAGCACATTATTGCTGCTCTGAGAGCACCTGCGCTGGTCTTGCTTTGGTTACACACGGTTGCACTACAGCCTTAAAACCAGGCTGAACAAGAATCTTCCCAGCTCCCAGCCAACTGATACAAATGAACAGCATCAGGACAGCAAGCCAGGGATTTTAAATCCTGCTTTCTTGCTTCATTGGTTTTTTTCTTTAAATCGGTTTAAGATTTGCATTACAGCTAAGCAGTTCCTCATCTGCTGTGTCACACTTGGGTTCTGTCACGTGGCATCTACACACTCACTCACTCCCTTGCCAGAAGAATCGGGGAGAAAGTCAGAAAGGTAAAAGCTGGAAAATTCATGGGTTGAGATAAAGACAGTTTAATGTGGAAAGCAAAAGCCACACACACAAACAGAGCAAACCCAGGAATTCATTCCCTGCTTCCCATTGGCAGGCAGGTGTTCAGCCATCCCCTGGAGAGCAGAGTTCTGTGACACACAGCAGTGACTTGGGGAGACAAACACCATCACTCCAAACATCACTCCCCCTTCTTCCTTACACTGAGTGTGATGTCAGATGGTCTGGAATATGCCTTTGATCAGTTTGGGTCATGCGTCCCAGCTATGTCTCCTGCCACCATTGCACTGTGGAGGGGGAGCAAGGCTGTCTGTGCCCTGCAGCTATGCTGTCTGGGTGAGTGGCACAGGCAGAGTGCAGGAACAACCACAAACCACGGGGAAATTGCAAAGAGTAAATTAATGTTTATTACCTGGCCAGCTGGAGGATTCCCAAAGCAGCTGCCAGGCTTCCATGAGATGCCAGCATTGTGGAGCTCCGTCCCTGACAGAGCATCACCAAACCCGCTGCTTTCATCTGTTGTTCAGGGATTCACACAGCTGCAGGTTACCACTTTTTTTTGTGTCCTTTTTTCACAGCAAATCCAAGGCCTGTTTTGGAGGGTCTGTAGGGATACACTTTTATCAGTGGAAGCAGAATGATGCTATTCCCCTTGGAAGAGGGGCAAGAGGACCCCCATAAGCACCTCATTGAGCAAGAGGGTTGTAGAGGCAAGGACTCCTTTCTTCTCTGGAGTTCAGGGTGAAGGTGAAGCCTTTGCACAATTTCCTCCAGCCTAGGTGTGGTGTCAGTTGGCATAATAGTCCACAAAGAAGCCAATGAAATGATTTCTCCTGCCAATGCCCTCTATGACTGCTAGAGAATAAAAAAGAAGCTCTTTCATTCAACACCTCACCCACAACCCTCTTGCAAAAATACTGTTTACCCTCAATCCTTCCTTCTTCAAAGCTGTATGGCAGCAATGTTAGGATGAAAGGATAAAGAGCTTGCTTTGGAGCTGGAGGAGGAAATAAGCCACAGAGGGCTTGCAAGTCCCCTTTCAAGGATTGAGAAACCTGAAAACATGGCAAGGGAACATAATTCCTGCATCCTGAGTTTGTCAGCCAATGTCATGGTTTAGCCCCAGCAAGTCACCAAGCCCCACACAGCCGCTCACTCACTCCCTTGCCAGAAGGATTGGGGAGAAAGTCAGAAGGGTAAAAATCATGGGTTGAGATAAAGACAGTTTAATGTGGAAAGCGAAAGCCACACACACAAACAGAGCAAACCCAGGAATTCTTTCCCTGCTTCCCATGGGCAGGCAGGTGTTCAGCCATCCCCTGGAGAGCAGAGTTCTGTGACACACAGCAGTGACTTGGGGAGACAAACACCATCACTCCAAACATCTCTACCTCTTCTTCCTTACACTGAGCGTGATGTCAGATGGTCTGGAATATGCCTTTGATTAGTTTGGGTCATCTGTCCCAGCTATGTCTCCTCCCAATTTCCCATGCATCCCCAGCCCCCTCACCAGCATGGCAGCATGAAAAGCAGAAAAGCAGTTACCACTGCTCAGCAGTAACAAAACCATCTCCATTATCGTCCCTACATTCAGCACAAATCCAAAACACAGCCCCATGCCAGCCACTGGGAAGGAAATTACCTCATCCAAACCCAGCACAGTCACCTTTTGCTATTTCTTCACTGGACATGCCAATATGAGACACTCCTGCAACTCAGCTGTGACACATCTTCTTAGGTTTATATCTTTGATAACCATTGCCTCTTTTTATTTTTACCTTTCAAGATTTTTTCTTATCCTTATTTTCTTGAGCTTTTTGATGCATACAGTATGAGAAAAAAAACTGATGTCAAATGCAGCCTTCTTGAGGTAGTGACCAATCAAGTTAATGTCCAGTGATCTGCCATGGCTCGTAATATACAGTCCATGTAAACAAAAACATAATGAATCAGGTTTCTTTCTACCATATGTCTTTTATATTTCAGAAATATTTTACAAGGGATAGTAGGAGGATTAATTAAAAACATAAGGTTGGCTCCTTCTTTGCTTCCTTCACAGGAGGTTCAATTCAAGGACATTTTTCATGGTTGATTCTTAACTCATTGCTGTTCCCATTAAATTCTTTTCATCTTAACCTGTGATCAGAGAGGGTGAGGGGAGCGGCTTGTGGTCTTTTTAATGGGACTACTAAATTGGGGAATATTATTCCTAAACCATGATGGGGGAATGCAAGGGAGACAGCTGACCCCCACTGACCACGGAATATCCCAGATCATGTGTAGTGTTATGCTCTAAGTATAAACCAGAAGGAAGAAGGAGGAAGGAGAGGGACTTTCGGAGTGATGGTGTTTATCTTCCTGAACCACTGTTAATATGGTGGAGCCTGGTTTCCTGGAGGTGGTTGAACATCTCCCTGCTGATGGGAAGGATTGTGTTACCTTTTTATTTTGCATTTTCTTGCATGTGTGACTTTGTTTGCCCCATAAATCTGTCTGTATCTCAACCCACAAGTTTTCTTTTACCTTTCCCATCCTATCTGGGTGGGAGAGATTAAGTGACTTAGCAGACGGCTGGAGTTAAACCATGACACACCCACACAAGTCAACTACAGCCTTTGATCCATGACATTTGGAGTAATATCAAACTGAGGATTGCTGGATTGTCTGTAGAACACACATGCTCCAGCCTTGAAGGACCAGTGAAATAGGTACTGGCACCCTCCAGGAATTTGGTTTGGAGTTTGGCCCAGTTCTTTATTGGCTTGTTACCGTAAAGACCGCCCAGACTTCCCAGACGTGCTTGCTTAGCCAGCTGATCCTCCTCCTGGGAGCAGGAATAAAAGGCTGGCATTGCAGGCAGTCCTGGCAGACAGACAGCTCAAGTTGCTTTGGCACGGCATGATGAGAAAGTCGATGCTCTTCCTTGGCTTTCTTCTAGTGTTCCTTGGGCTGGCTCTGCCAGGCACCCAGGGAAAAACCATCTCCAGATGTGAGATGGTGAAGATCCTACGTCAGAATGGCTTTCAGGGCTTCGAGCGCACGAGTGTTGCTGACTGTGAGTATAATGAGCTGCCATAGCACCTCTCTGCCTGTACCACCTTTGTCCCTCTCAACTTCTTTTAGATCTTCCAGCAGTACTATTCTGTCTCTCCATTTCTTTGACTTCACCTTTTCTCTTCCTCATCCCCTTCCTTGCTCCCTTCTATAGTTGACACAACAAATACCCCTCTAGAGCTTTGTCCTTCCAAGCATTTCCCCATACAATTCTCAAGGTCATGAAATCACCAGTTTAATTACTTCTCCAGCACTTCATTCATCCTCGGTCCTTTCATATCTTTCCTCTTGTCTTATTTATATGAGCATACCTTAATGTTCTCCTCTGGATTCTCTCTTCCTCCTGCAGGGATGTGCCTGGTGAAATATGAGAGTGGTTATAACACTAGAGCATATAATAACAATGGTCCGAGCAGGGACTACGGCATCTTTCAGATCAACAGCAAGTACTGGTGCAATGATGGCAGGACCTCTGGATCCAAGAATGCCTGCAATATCAGTTGCTCAAGTAAGTGGTAGGACAGAACAAAGAACATTTCTTTATTCATTCCATGAAAGCACCTGCTCTGTCCACGACACCTGCCTAGCAGCTGGACCGGGCATTTCTATCTGTCCTACTATTCATCCATCTTCTCAGTGTTCCACCTACCTTTCCTTCCTGATGGACACCTTTCCTTCTGCTAATCTGTCCCTGCTCTTCCTCTGCCCAACTTTCCTCTCTACTGATCTTTTCTCCCTTCTCTACAGAATTCCTAGATGATAATATTGAGGATGATATTCGGTGTGCCAAGAAGATTGCTCAAGAGGCTCATGGCCTCACTCCCTGGTAAGGACATTTGCAGTGGACACTGGGGAAGAGTGGGCAGAGGTGATCAAAGACAATCCTGCTATTGACTGAGGGAGGCAGGGAGATAAATGGATGGGAAGCTGTATTTGGTGGGTGTTTGGCACAGTCCTTCTCCTGAAGCTGAATGGAGAAGATAGAAATCCTGTCTCGCAGCACCTGCTCTAATTCCCTAAATTTCCCTTGTCTCCCAGAGCTCTCCTTTTTGTTCTCTTCCCTTCCTCCAGCTCGCTTAGATTGAGCTCATAACAATTTTCATTTATTCATATCTTTCAGAGATATCTTTGAGAGTCTTCACCCAAGACTCCAAAAGACTAACCAAGTCTGTTTTTATAACCAATTTAATCATTATCTAACTCCTCAAATTACGTGATGTATTTGTTTTCCAGGTACGGCTGGAAAAACCATTGCAGGGGAAGAAACCTGAGTTCCTTTGTCAGGGGTTGCTAAATCGCTCCACAGGCGTTGATCATTTTCTCAGGACCACCAGAGTTGGAGAATGACAGTGTTTGTAAAGGAGGCCAGGGAAATGGATGGGTGTGGGAAATTAAAAGCAGCATATTATTAAGACAGAGAGGGTACTGGCTAGTGCTAACTCTGGAGGCCTTTGCACTGCTGCAATGCAAACAGAGAACTTACAGCTCGTAGATTAATACAAACAAGGTTTAGCAACAAGCCACTGCCCATGAAGTTTCAATCACTGACTTGCATAATCCTGAGTCAAGATTTTGTTGCCCTGACTAACAGGGCTTAGCAATATTTAGGGATTCTCTCTCTTTTTGTAAGTTTTGCTGTTCTCCTTCACCCCTCCCTTCCTCCTCTCCTCCCTCCCCTTAATTTTTTTGCTCATTCTTATTGGAGTGTCTGTAGGAGTGAGAAAATACAAAAATTAATGAACACTCTATAAGACCTACAGAATTGTGTTGCCTTATGACTAAGACAGTCACTGATGGAGGTGGGCAGTACAGTTCATTGACAGAGAGAGAACACTATGCTGGAACATGATGTTGCTCCTTAAATTTATCTGAGCATCTACTCCTGGCTGGTATGAAGGACAGGACACTGGATCGTATCTGGCCTGAGTGAATACAGCTTTTCTTATCATTCTTTGAGGAAGCCAATCAAACTCAGCCTAAAATGAAGGCAGCATCTCTGTGAGGAAACTATGGCTTGGAAAACCTATTGGGAAAGGGAAATATTTTGCTGTTTAGTTCACAAGTCCTTTCTCCAAACGAAAGCTGAATTCAGAAACAGTGCATGAATGAAAGGTGATAACATTTGCTTCTTTATGTGCTTTCTGCTGCTGCTAGGGGAGCAGTGACTTCTTTGGTACTTATGCAATAAAGGGATGCTTATACTCTTTGTCTTGTGTGAATGTATAAACCAACCGTGAAAGACGTGTTTATTTAGATGGCTGCATCTTAAAAAAAAGAAAAAAGAAGAAGGAAAAAAGCTCAAAGAAGCTCTTCCCCAGCCTCTTCCCCTCTTCCCCAGCTACAGGACAGGCAGTGGCTCTTTCACTTCCTGTGACCCTCAAGACTTAATTCTCTCATCAAGTAACTCAAGGCAGAGCTATTTTACATGCTGGCATTGTCTTGGTTTAAGACAATTTAAAGAGGTGGGCACTCTAAAATGAGTAACCTCACCTTAATTCCAACCTTTCCACCACTAAGGAATTAAATACGAGCAGATAGAAGTGAAAAATAACAGTTCACTAATAATGAGCAGCAACAGGCAAAAAATAACAGTAAAAAACTGCTAGATATAAAATCGCTAAACCTCACAAACCCCGCAAGAACAAAGAGAGACCCAAAATATTGGAAAATACCCTTCCCAAGTTGGCACCTGGCAGGCGCTTTCATGTGGCTTGAAAGACAATGGGACAATATGGCATCAGATCCTTCCCAGGAAGGCAAGAGCTTGCGGAGCAATTCCAGCATCAGTCAAAGACCTGTCAGGTCGTCTGACTGTAACAGGAGTTTTCTGTGACCAACTAAAGTGGAGAACAAAGGATTAGCAGCTATCCTTGCTATTAGCCTTGGTAAATCATTTACCTGGATTGTAACGAGTGGAACAGTACCATTGTTCCCAACTTGGGTTATGGCCAGGATGGAAACAGAATTGATAGGAACGATGTGATAGGAAAGATGGGTGCTAATAACTCAGTGGGTGGGGGTCTTTATGAGAAATAGGTGTTCATGTCTTCAAAATGGGTCCTAACGTCTCTACAAACATCAAGCCTGGGCAAATTTTTTACAGAACCCAGACAGGTTGAACTTCTAAACTTTAGGGTAACAGGAGAAATGGGTCCACACAAAGTCTATTGCAGAACTCAGTCTGAACTTCTGGTGGATTTGCAGAACCCAGACAGCCTGAACTTCCAAACTTTGGGGGAAAATGGCAATAAATGTGCAAGGTGGAATGTGTAGTAGGTGGCTTGGGAAGGCTGTACCTTCCTAGTACCTCAGCCAATGGGGAAAGGAAGAGGGCAACTTGTGGCCGTGAGTTTAGGATAAAAGGAAGCTGCTGCTTCTCAAACCTCAAGAGAGAAACCCCACGGGGTTTGTAGTCTAGTGGATTCTCTCCCTTTACTCGAATAAAGTTGCAGGACTCCTCTGTCTCCTTTATGGACACTGGCTTTTCACAGCGCGATTTTCCGTACACTCCCTCTGGCTAATCAGTCTCTTGTGTGGAGAAATACATACACACACCCTCACACGCGTGTAGATCTGTGCACACACGCCTGCGGATCCATGTGCACACACGGTGTGCAGAAGCCAGCTCAGCCTCTCTGCCCGCCCGGCAGCTCTCCCTGCATGCCGCCCAGTCTCTCAGGGCAGCTGCGAGCACCCGCAAGCGCCAGGCCTCGCTGCCCCACACGAAGGCGGCCCGAGCGAGTTTAGGGCCCTGTGGGGACGAAACCGCCCGGGCACCAGCAGCTCCGGGCGCGACCACCGTGAGGGGAGCGGGGCGGGATGGGGAGAGGAGCGCGGGGCGGCGAGAGGGGCAGGGAACGGGGCAGGGAGGGACGGGACGGGACGGGAGTGTGGCCGGCAGCGGGGCGGGGAGGGACCAAGAGGGATTGGGAGGGTCGGACGAGGAACGGGGAGGTGTAGGGCGGGGCGGGAACGGGGTGGGAGTGTGGCCGGCAGCAGGGCTGTAGTGGGAGCCGGAGCGGGGTGAGGAGAGCTCTCCGAGTGCGGCCGGCAGCGGCAGGACGAGCCCGAGAGCGGCGTACGGCAGTTTGTGGCTCGGTTCGGCGGCAGGAGATGCCCCTGCGGGAGTCTGACCCCCGTCACGGCCCAGCTCCCTCTGGGATCCTTCCCAAGGCCGTGCCAGTGCGGTGATGGAGCGGGAGAGGGACGTGAAGGCCCAGAAAGTGTGCTTGGAAGAGGAGAATGGCCGTGAAGAGGTTTCACGAGGAAGGAGTCTCTCCCTGCCGAGCTGGTAGGACACGGCTCCGTCGGGCAGAGCGCTGAGGGGTGTGTTGGAGCCGTGCCGGGTCGGTGTGTGCCCTGTGCCCAGGGGTGTGCCAGGCTTCGGGCATCCCCTGCACAGCCCCTGCCCGCGCCTCGCTGTGCGGCTCCCGCCGCCCTCCTCCTCCACTTCCCGGGGCGTCCCGGGCAGATGTTCCTGCTGGAGATCCCCGCTAGATGGGCCCCGCGGCCTTGCGGTGCCTGGACAGGCTCTTCTGCTGTCACAGGCAGCAGCGGGAACACGGCTCCTGGCTTTCGTTTAGGGTTTAGGGGGAAAATGACGGCTGAGTAAGAAGCGGGATCCGTCTCAGACGGAGATGGGGCTGGACCCCGCAGCAGAAATGATTGGACTCTGATTTGAGCAAAATACAACAGAGTGGCATAGAAGGGGGCAGATGGCTAATTTAACCCTAGTGGAAGGTGCCCCTGGCCACGGCAGGGCGGTTGGGACGAGATAATCTTTAAGGTCCTTTCCAACCCAATCCATTCCGTGATTCTATTAACCCCTTTACAGCTGAGGGCACCCTCCTCCAAACTACATCAAAACTGGCTGGAGCAGCTGCAGGAGTTTCTCTCCCATGCAATCTCCCTGCTGTGGGCAGAGATCAGCACAGCTGGCTGCAAACCTGGCAATCATTTCCCTCCCCAGTAGAATGACCCCCCAAAGCAGAGGAAGCTGTGAGCAAGGCAGCACAGTACCGTGGGTAGAGCAGCACCCTGGGATGCTCAAGGTGGAGTGGAGCACAGCTGGTCAGTCACACCAACTGTAACATCTGTAGGACAGGGATACCATTTGCTGTGGGACATTACTGTAAGTAATTAGATTGCTGCAGTTGTTTTGCTTACAGTCTAGAAAGCCCCAGGAAAACCCCCATGAATTACACTTCTGGTGCCTCAGTCCCCTGCTGTGCAAGGTGCTGATAACCTGCCTCTCTCCTTACCTCACCTCGGAAGTTACCATGCCATTCATCCAGTTCGGCTTTCCCAGGCCCAGCTGGACTTGGTAGGACAAAATCCAGCCTAGGCTTGTTGGTTTCCTGCATCCCCAGACATCCTCCACACCCTGCATGCAGGACTTACCTGAGCAAGTGGTTGTTTAAATGACTGCTTAAACAGCCAAGGGTTTCCTCTGTGCCTCCGGAACAGCAAGCCAGAGCACTTTTTGATTCCCTGGAGCTCTGAGGCTGGACTCTCCAGTCAGTGAAATGGACCCAGCTTTAAAGACCCTACACAGCCCCAGTATCACATGGTCCAGGGTGCAGGTGAACCGTGTGCCCCAGCTGAAGGTGAAATACTGCAGAGAGGAGGCTGATTGGATTAAGAGGGGAAACTGTCTTTGGGAACTGGCCAGAGCTGGCTTCTCCATCTCACCCTGAATAATGTGATTGAGCAAATGCACCTTGCTCCAGGCTGCCTGGCTTCTTCCCAGTGCAGGTGGGGAAGGTGAGGAGAGAGCTGACTTGGGACACAGGCGCTTCTCTTTTGGGGACAGTGTGGCCAGCCCCGGGCAGCCTGTCCCACCCCCAGCCCAGACACTGGCATGCAAGGCACTCGCCCAACTCCCCATGTGCTGGGTAAAGAGGGAACAGCTGCAGGGGCCCTTCTGCTGCCTCAGGAGCTGGGACAGCACCCAGAGTCAGGCCGGGATCTAAATTTAAACTCATGCTCTGTGTGTTTGTACATGCGAGTGCAGGCTCCAGCCCCCACTCCCCCACTACCTCCCCTGTTGCACGGAGGAGACAGAGACCCAGCGGCGCTCCATCTGGCTGGGACCTGGGGGAGGGGGGCTCAACTGCAGGGCAGGAGGGGAAGAGACAGCTAGGGGAGCAACACCATGGAGCCTGCTTCTCCCCAGGGTGATGTGAAGAAGAGGCAACAGAAGGAGAAGTCCAAGAAGCCGGTACCACCAGTAGCGCCTCGTCCACCCCGGGCTCTGTTCTGCTTAACCCTGGAAAACCCTCTTCGGAAGGCGTGCATCAGCATCGTGGAGTGGAAGTATCCTCTGGCTGACGGGCCTTGGGAGCAGTGTGTGTGTGCCTGGGAGCAGTGGGTTCGGCATGGGTGCTGGGGGCCAGGAGAGCTGTCAGCCTGTTTCAAGCTTGTGCTGACTGTCTCATCAGGCCTGTCAAAGGCTGTGAGGTGCTCAGGGAGCATTGGTAGGATTCATTGGCAAAGGCAATGGCTGTGCAAACTGGTGAATGAATAGGCTGGTGGAAAAAGCTGGGGCTGAGGAGTGGGTCAGGCCATGGGGCCTTTGGTGAGGTGGGACAGGGACAGGCGGGAAGCCTGAGGGTAAGGGACTTGTGGGAGTGAATGTGTTGTGTGTGTTGTGTGCTGGGGAGAAATGGGGGACAGACCATTGAGGGGAGGGGGTTTGGTGTATCAGGAGGGGGCACAGTGCCCATCCTGGGGTGGGGATGGGGTCAGACTGGGGGATTGAGGGCTAGGGACAACATGACACTCTGGGAGAGAGGTTTGGGGGGGCGGTGTTGCTTGGGATGGCTCTTTGTGTCTCTCACCATTTGCCTGATCCCACAGCTGTGCTCTGCCCTTTGGGGGGCTCCCCCAAATCCTTGCTGACACCATTGTCCTCTCAGCTCCCTTTCCCATTCCTCCCTGGTACTGCTGTCACAGGTGAAGGCTTTTGTGGGCGATACTGTTCAGAGGGATAGTCTTTCTTTATGCCTTTGCCTTAGTGTTGTAGTTTGGGTGTTGCTCTTTGACCTTTTCACTCAGTCATTGTAGCTCAAGAATATCAAAATGTCATGTTTGTGCCCTGCATCCAGGAACTATCACTTTGTTCACCTATATTTTGTGTAAGGGAAAAGAGTGGGAGATGAAACATTTCGTTTTGATTTCAGCAAAACATTTAGGCTCTAGCAAAAATGATGGACTGGGGAATGGAATCAAGTTCTTTCACCACAACTTTTCTCATTTCAGTTGCTGAACCTTATCTGTGTGTTCCTGGCAGGATGATCCCAGCCCTGGCCAGGCTCTACTCCTCTAGGAGGTGGCTTGGTCACATTAGGTTGACTGTGTTGCTGTGGAGATACCAAAATCATGCCCAGAGATGCTGCTTGGTCTGAAGCCCAGGGATCCTGTTGGCAGGCAGGAGGGCATGCTCTGGTGGTGCTGGACCTCATTCCTTTACTGCAGGGGGACTCTCTGTCCTTCAGGGAGTCAGAACAGAGCCAAAATTGGGAAATTCTCATTTTCTGTGTCTCTAGCAAGAGAGATGATGCTTCTATGGGCACATAGAAGGGAACTGTGCCTGTGCCTCAAACAGGCACTGAGTAGGGAAGAAACTTGTGTGTACACTTGAGTGTCAGGGGAAGAGCTGGAAATAGAACTTACATCTTCCAGCATGCTCAAATACATTCTTCCTCCTGGGCCAGCACGTGCCAGAGCAAGTGCATAGCACAGTGGGGTCTGTCCTACATCAGTGCTCTGGAAGGGGAGAGGTGTGTGGAGAAGTGGAGAAAGGTGGCATGTGCAGGTGGTTCTGACCTGTGCAGGACAAATGATCCAGGGAATCAGCTTTCTGCAGTGCCTGGCTGTATTTATACCCAGATGCACCTGGCTGCCCTCAGTCAGGGATCTGGGTATGTGAGGCGTGACAGGGTCGGGTCGTTCCAGTTCCCGTGGATTATTATGGTCTGCAGGGCCATGCAGGCTGCCAAGGGGAGATTAGCTGTGATCCTCTTCTGTGGAGATACTGGGCTGTAGGTTCAGTGTGGCTGTACATATTCCTGTTCCTTGGGCTCATCACTGCTGTATAGCTACTGCTGTCAGAGTACAAAGCTGAGCCATAGGAGTGGGACAGGGTCTTCATCAAGCAGTTGAAGGGTGGGGACAATCACTCCACTCAGCCCAGGGTGGGTGAAAGTCAGACTGACTTGAGGCAGAGCTGAAATTTGCTTGCATCTCAAAAAAAACCATCATTAGAACAAGGAGCTCTGAATGTGCTGCAACTTATTGGATGTTGTGTGCATGACAGCTGGTCCAACAGCTTGGTAGTTGTTGGGACATGTCTCTCTTTGTTACGTCACTCTGGTATTTCAGGTCATTTTGTAGCCAGGAGAACCTCAAGGCAGATGGGTGAGGAGTCTGGGGACTCTGTAGTACCACAGAGCTGCAAGACACAAAGCCCTAATTCATGCTGCAAGGCAGATGTGGGCACCCTTGGATGATGTGTGGTGGGAGCATGCTGGAGAGAAAGAAGTTAGATTGCAAGCCAAGGAGATGAGGAGGATGCTGAGGCTCTGGGTCAGTGGCAGGAGGCAGAGACACTGTACCTGGTTACACCATGTCTGGGTTTTGGTTCAATCTGTCCCATGCATTTCTACCTGATAACTGTGTCAGACTCACAGAATCACAAACAGCAAGTGGATTCCAGCTCCAGTTACAGGAGCTCCAGTTGAGGTCACCCTTCAAGGAGGGCTCATCTTACCCTGTCCAAGCAGGCAGGGAAGCCTCCAACCCCTGGACTCTGCCTCATTACCTGGACACAGAGGGGAGCAGCTTTTCCAGCTGACTTCAGACTTTAAGTATTATCAGGTTGATGGATAGAAAGGTTCAGAAAAAGTAAAAAAGTCCATGATGAGCCCAGGACACACCTGTCAGCCAGCTCAGCAGGCCAGTATGGATAGCATGCTCCCCAGGTGCTCCTTGCTCTGTAATATTGGATTTGGACAGGAGTATGGCCACCAGAGCCCAAGGCAGCCCTCAAGGGAGAATGCTGGGGGAAACAGAGAGTAGGGGTCCTTGGAGGGAGAGTGTGGATGCAAATGAGGCCCTGGAGCCAGAATTTGAGCTCTTTGGAGGCTCCAGGAAGAGCCTGAAGCTAAAGCTTGTCCAAGGGGTTTCAGTGGCCCAAGCGGAGCAGTGACAGCAGCAGGATCCTGGGTCTTCATGGGGAAATAGTAAGTCACCCCTTTCATTCTGAGATGTCATAGGGCCCAAACAGCACAGTTTCAACCTTGAATGGGATGGGACAGTCCTCAGGCTGAGCACTCTGTTCACTCCCAGTCCCTGGCACTCCTGAGGACAGTCACAGGAGTACTGCCTGTACTGGGGCACTGAGGCTGTGAGGACACCTGGGGATGTTCTGCTAGAGGAGACCCTGGATGAGCTGTCTTGCCCCTAGATACCTTCCTTACCCACATGAGACCTGAGCAGCAGGTGACTCCCTGATGGATGCTGAGTGCAGAGGGAGCCAGGGCCTGCTTGCTCTGGAGGGGGATGCTTAGATTCAGTGCCTACATTATGCAAAAGGGTCCTGACCTTTCAGGGTGTTTCACTGAAGGATGAGGAGGTGGAAACTGCCAGCTCTCCATTCCTTTGTTATTCCTCCTCTGCAGCCTTTGAATCTGTGCCCTTTCCCCATATGTGCTGTGCTAAAGCTGACCCTCTGCAGCAGCCATGTACTGAGTGTCCAGGCCCTCCAGCACCTGAGGATGTGCCTGCTGAGGTCTGGCTGCTCTCTCTGTGCTCTGTCCCCGTGGAGGGCTGGTTCTCCACACCCACCCAGGCAGGACAGGGCAGGGGCAGGGTTATACTGCAGGAAAAACTGCAGGTTTTTCTTTCCTGTCTCCACTCCTTAACAACTCCTCTTAGACCCTTCGAGATCATCATCCTCCTCACCATCTTTGCCAACTGTGTTGCTCTGGCCATCTACCTGCCCATGCCTGAAGATGACACCAACGTGGCCAACTCCAGCCTGGTAAGGAGCAGCCCTTCCTGCAGTCCTGGGCAACTGAGGGCTCTGCAGAGCTGGGTGCAAGGTGTGACATGGGTGCAAGGTGGCAATACCTGTCCTGGGGACATCTGCTGCACCCGGGGTGGAGTCAGGCAGTGTTGGTCCAGCCAAAGCTGCTGCAGTCAAAGTTAGGCAGGGCTGGGAAGAAGTGGCTGCAAAATGGGTTTTCAGAGGGGCTGAAACCACCTCTGTGGTTAGATTACAGGCAGCAGGTCAGTGTGGGAAGTGCACGTGAAGGAAGAATTGATGCTAATAAAAGATAAAATTCCCTCTGGTTTTTTTTTATCACACTTGCAAAAGGAAACATCCTGTTCCAGAAAGGCTCAAATGGTTTGTTTCAGCATTTTGGAATAAATTTTTCTGACCTTTCCTTTCAAAACTGTAGTTTAATTTTGTTCCTTTTTATTTCAGAGGGGAAAAAGCCTGTTTCTGTTTGGCAGAAAGGTCACTCCTTTCCAATAGTTATTCCATTTTCTTCCTCAGTCACTCCAGTTTTCCGGGAATATGATGTTTTGATGTGACCCAAATCAATAGTTTGCACTATTTTTAGTTTGCCACTCCTTTCTGCTCTTCAGATCCCCACTGTGGTTCGATCCACATTGATTTCCATTGAGAGACTGAGCATGATGACTGAATCAAAACATCCAAATACCCCTTTTAAATGAAATGTTCTCTCCTGCTGGTTTTGGGACTCCTCAGGGTGAATGCCCATGGAGGGTTGGCTCCTGGGGTGCTCCTTCAGCCTCTTGGCTCGTCTGACCAGCTTCTCTAATCCCTCAGACTGGTTTTGGTTTCTTCCCTCGCTGAGGGAGAACAACAGGGTTTGGTAGCTGCAGTTATCGCAGGTGAGAGGTTAAAGAAGCAAAGCAAAGCTGGGGCAGGTTGACCATGGGAAGCAGGAGGTGAGGACAGTGGTGATAGGGACTTCCCTCTGGGAGAGGGCTTAGAATGTGGCTCAGAGCAGTCAGCTGTGAGGGCAGAGCTGGGGGAAGCCAGCTGTGTGTGGCACCTTGGCATGACCAGGGGGTGAAGTGGCACCAACCTCCCAGGGCTGCCAGATGGGTTGGTGCTGCCCAAGGACCAGCAGCCTTGGCCATGAGCAGGAAGCAGGTGGGCAGGGACCAAGTGGTGTAAATTCGTTGTGTAAATGCAATTCCATCTATTTTTCTATATTTTCTATTAGATTACTTATGCTATACCCTACTGGGGGATTTTTAGGCTGTTGCCATGCCAACAGCCCTTGGTATCAGGAACGAGGTAGCCCCAGGCTGCTGTTCTTTCATTCCTGCTTGCTGTCCCTTTGTCACGATGTTCTGAAAATAATGAAATAATCCATACATTTTCTAAGAATCCATTTTGCTTTATCCTGGAAGAAGTACAGTTCTTTATTTTGAACACTTTTCATTATTATTCTTTCTATATTAGATTTCTTTTGATCCAGAAGGTTTTTAAAATCCTGTTTTTATCTGATTTTGTCTTTTGCTAATGGAATCAAAATATTTTCTTCAACCCTGATGAAATTATTTTGACTTTTCAACTTGTTCAATAATTCACAGCATTTATTTTTGCTTTTACTTGAGTGTCCAGAGTTTCAGATTCCACTGTTTTTCACTGGAAACTTTACTCCAGGAGCAAGCAGCTTTGGAGTATGTTTAGCAAGGCAGGTTATTAACAGGGATTCAACCAAGAAAATACAGATGGCTGTATGTGACCTGGCTGTCTGACTTCTGTTTATGAGCAGTGAAGAAATGAAGTCAAATTTAGAGTACAGTTCATCTCCCAGGGCAGTTGAGCCATTTCTACAGTTCCAGTGGGTAGTGTTTGACATGCTGCACACACACTAAAATACCTGGTTTTCACTGAATCATAGAAGTGTATGGTTTGGTTTGGGAGGCTCATTCCACCCCCTGCCCTGGGCAGGGACATCTTCCACTATCCCAGATTGCTCCAAGGCTCATCCAGCCTGGCCTTGAGCCCTTCCAGGGGTCCGGGGGCAGCCACACCTTCTCTGGGCACCCTGGGCCAGGGCCTCGCCTCACTCACAGGGAAGAATATTTCCCTAATATTTAAATCTACTCTCTGTCAATTTAAAGCCAACTCTCTCTTCAGTTTAAAGTTTTTCCCCACTAGTGGGACTCCAGGGTGACTGCTGGGAGGGAGGCCACCCTTCCAAACCACCAAAAAGCAGCTGTCCTGAGTCCTATGGGTTTTGTAGGAGTGTCAGGTAGGACATGGGGCCCAGGGAGCGCAGAACAAAGTTGGAGCTCAAGCTGTCAAGGAGACACTTTAAATAGCACAGGTAATGGCCTCTGTGTAGGCACACTGCAGGTATCACAGGTAATGGCTTTAGGTACTTTTTGGGTGGAATGGATATTTGATGTCAAGGAGTATGCTTCTGAAAATCCCACCATTTTGAGTTATATCTCAGCCCTGGGGTTAAGGAATTCTTGTGTTTTTAAAGCCTGAACATAGCCTCAGGTACAATTCAGTGACAGGAATATAGGTGTCTGATGCAGTAAAAGGAGTCTCAGCTTTTCATCTGCTCTGGAGAGCTGTAATTACTTGTGAGTCCTGCATAGTGTCTGTCACCCCAGGACTGTGTCATGGGCATCTCCAGGAACACTGGAACAGTTGCATTTGGGCAGCTGACTTGTGTCCCACAGTCCCTGAGCAGAGTTTGCTGGTCCATTGCTGGTTTTGAAGAGCTGTGCCTGGAGGCTGGCATGGGTTACTTGCTGCAGGAGAGTCATGATTGCATGTGGCTTTCCTAGAGCTTGGGGTCGCCCTTGATCTCCTGGAGTCTCCCAACAGCTGTGACAATAGGCATATCTGCATGTCTGCATGCACAGCTTGATGGCTGAGCTGCAGAAACTGCTGCTGCTCTGCTACCTGGCAGCTGTATGATCTACCCCTGCTTCCATCCTCCCCCTCACTCTGGCCTGGGGCCACTGGCAAGGGCTGGCACCCTGCCCAGCATGTGGCTTGGCCAGCTCTGTGGTCACTCTGGGGTTTTGGGTAGGCAGAAGAGCCAGGCCCCTCTCATCTCACCCTCCAGGTGGACCAGCAGAGCTCACCATCCTGAATGCCACTAATGACACTGCAGCCTCCTTCACGCAGTGTGGCCCTCATGCCCTGTGGTCCCCAGCTCCACAGCAAGGCTTCCTTGGAAGGGACCTTGCTGCCCCTCTGCTCCCAGCCCTGGAGAAGGCCAGCTTGGCTGCAGCTTCTTGAGATTTCGGTTCTTCCAGCTGGGCTCTCCATCAGGGAGATGGTCTGATGGGTCTCACAGGCATCACTGAGCCTTTGCCCATACTGTGGTCAAATCCTTCTCCTGTTTTTAGTGACTGAGCTGGTAGCACCCACCAAAGCCTTTTCAAACCAACAGGAGAACCCTCAGCACTGCCACCAAGGTGTCTCACAGACATCAGAACAGATGTGGGACAGCTGGTGTGACATGAAGCAATGAGGAGCTCTGGATAGCCAGCGAGGGAGATGCAGTGGGGAGCAACTTGTAGGATCTGGCCACTCTGCTCTCAGAACTGCTGTAGGGGGTTATGGCTTTCCTGGTTCCTTTCTCTGCAGCCCTGGTCTGTCTCTTGTTTGTGGGAAAGGAGGAGCTGTGGCTGGAGAATGTGGGAAGAAAATCACAGCATTGCAGAGCAGCTAGGGGTGGAGTGACTTCTGGACATGATCTACTCCATCTACATGCTCAAAAAAATCTGTGCAAACAATTCAAAAACTCTCCCAAATTCTTTCCTGCACATCTTCCCATCCCAAGTGCTTCCTGTGCTATGACAGAGGCCATTGTGGAGAGCAGAAGTGTTTCCCTTGATGTCTGTTCTTGGGCTGCAGCAGTCCCAAACCCTGCCTGCCTTCCACTGTGCCCTTCCCAAGCCAGGGTTTCCCACCACTCAGGGGAGACTTTCTTCACTCCATCCCTCATTTTCATCTTGTTTTCCAAAGGAACAGGATCCTGTGAGATTGCTGTAAATGTATTCCCATGCATTACCTGTCCTGTCTCCTTCTCTGCCTCGTGTCTGCAAGGTTTTGTTCACTTCCATTCAGGGGAATGGGAGAAGGACACTAAGCTGCTCTGTTTTGCAGAGGATGATTGCTGCAAGCCTCTGGGGAGCACCTTTATGGATGTTTTATCTTTACAAAGGGCTTAGAAAGACTTTGGCAGTGCAGCTCCTTGTTCTGCAAGTCGGTGCTCCAGTCCATGCATGTGTCCTGGTCAACCCATTGGTGCAGCTACAAAAAACGTTTTTATTAGGGTGGGCTGGAGCTGCAGGAGGCTCAAAGGGAGATGCAGGGCTGATGGTACAGGAGCAAAAGGCATGGAGCAGGGCAGAAGGCTGGGGACAGTTTAGAGGAGCCAAGGAGAGTGTGAGGGCTGTGAGGTTTGGCTGCAGGTGGATGTCTTCTGCTGGGAAGCAGGGGTAGCTATCCATCTGTGTTGTGGTCTTGCTGTGCCCTTACCACCTATCCCCGCCTTTGCCCAGCTGGGACACTTCATTCAAACTCTTCTTCCCCTACTCCCTGGTCGAGGGCACCAGGGACATAAAGGTGGGACTCATTCCAGAGTCCTGTGTGGCTGTTGGGACTGGGAGCTGGTGATGCTGAGCAGGCTGAGGCTGTGTAATGTTGCATCACATCAGCATAGTGCTGTGATGTGAAATAGTGCACACTATTTCCCTGCTGCTCCATGGCTCATCCAGCACCATGGGTCGAGTTACTGTGTGCCCAGACATGGGTGGAGGATGTGTGTGTAGAAGCCTAGTGTGTTACAGAGACCTGGATGTTTTCCTAGTGGCTTTTTGAAGACTTGGCTCTTCATACCCCCAATCCCAGCTGTGCCAGACAGCCCTGTGCCCTGCCCTAAGCATCCCACAGTGGGGAGCCAGCTCTGAATGCTGGGGTGAGGAGGGCACAGTGGGTGGCAGTGGCACACAGTGGGTCCCCAGCTGCTAGAAGAAGTGAAGTGAAGCAGAAGTGAAGTCAGCAGAGCTGAGTCTGTCCATGGTGTGTGCCTGGTGTGCAGGGCCTGCAGTGTGGCCCTCATGACATGGGCACAGGGTGGCAACTGGGCCATGAATGGCAGTCCCTGTGCTGACCTGCAGCATGGGCAGAACCAGGGCTGGAGGAAGTGTGTGGCTGATTTCTCCCCAAATCAGCCTGGGCACAGGAAGTGGGGTCTCCACCAGTGCGGGACACACAGTTCTTGACCTGATGTAAAGTCTGCCAGGGTGAAATATCCTTCAGCTTCTTCCTGCTGGTTTCTGGAGACTGCACTAAGCTTGCCCTGGTTCAGGCCATTGCATTGTAGCCACATAAGTTTAATTGCCAGGACTGTACTTGATGACAGCCCAAAGTGCTGCCTATGTCCTGGCCTCACCCCCACAGCAGGTGAGGGAAGCACGTGGTGGCAGGGATTCTGCCCTTCTGCTCTGCTCAGGTGAAACTCCACCTGCAGAGCTGCCTCCAGCTCTGAGCTCCCAGCACAGGAAAGACCTGTTAGAGCAGGTCCAGAGAAGGTCACAAAGATGCTCCAAAGGCTGGAGTCCCTCTACTCTGGAGCCAGGCTGGGAGAGCTGGAGGTGGTCACCTGGAGAAGAAAATGCCCTGAGAAGACCTCATTGCAGCCTTCTGGTACTTGAAGGAGGCTTATAAGAAAGATTAAGAAATTTTTAGCAATTTAGCAAATTTTTCTTATACAATTGAGGATAAAAGAAAAAAATTCTTATACACTGAGGGTGCTGAGGCTCTGGCACAGGGTGCCCAGGGAAGCTGTAGCTGCCCCATCCCTGGAAGTGTTCCAGGCCAGGCTGGACAGGACCCTGAGCAACCTGGGATAATGGAAGGTGCAGGGGTTGGACTAGATGACCTTTAAAGGTTCCTTCTAACACAAACTATTCTGTGTGGCCTGCAGCTGCACCTACCACTTGGAGAATCCAGGGAGTGTTTGCCATGACCTTCCCCACTGAAAGTGTAGGCTGAGGCACCACCTCAGCTCACTGATAAAGGATGCCAGTGGCCTGTCTTCATAGCCAGGGGCCTGGCTGCTCTTGCTTTGCTGACACCAGCACTTCCCAGTTTACACCCAGATAAGCTGGGGGAACTGGACCCACAATTGCAGAACCAGCCAGCAGTAATTGCTGCATGTAACCTTCCTACAGGCCATGCCAAAGCTTTTCCTTGTACTAGAGGGGTTGCTCCAGCAGATCAGGATGATTCAGCTCCAGATGTGTGGCTGTGTCTCCTGGGCACAGCAGCGAGCTGGTGCTGTGAGGAAATTTGCCATTGTGTCCCTCCCAGGCTGGGGGAGAGTGGCTAGGGGCAGAGGGCTACCTGCTGCCTCTTCCTTGACCCAGGTTTGAACCCTGCTGCTCACTGGCTGGACCTGGTGGGCAAATACCTTTGAAGATGTCCAAAGCACTGTTCATCTGCTGTGGGCTGCTCAAAGGGACCTCTGAGGAGCAGCAAGTCACCTTTTGATTCTGGGCAAGGGGTTTTCAGAGGAAGATCCCTTTTAGTGAGAGACCCTGGAGCCTGAGTCTGTTCTGCTGGAAAATCGGGGCATGGAATTGACTTTTGCAGTGCTGGATCCTGACACTCATCAGCCTCAGTGTCGCTGTTGAGCGGCTAGCTGAGGACTGACCCAAGTTCTCAGACAAGCGAAGAGAGGAGAAAAGGCACTTTATTGTTTTGAATTCCATATATATAGAGTTTACAGAAGTGCCCCAGATTGGTCAGCCCGAGACCTCCCCCTAGGCACAATTGGCCAGGCCCGAACTCACTCAATCCGGAGAAACTGTTTGCAAAACATCCAAACTTTATCTTGTTTATGAAATATAGCAAAATGTTCCCACGGGAAGAACCTGTGCTAGCCACACCTCAGCAGCTGCTGTTGCTTGCAGTGGGCTTTCCTGCTTTTCCTCTGCAGCTGGGGAGACACCCCACCACACTACTGACTACTGGCATGGCTCTGAAGTCCCTCTGTACCTAAAATGATCCTCATGGCAGTTATATTTGCACAGGATTGCAAAAACAGGCTTTGGGGGATGGTCTAGGGGGCATTTGTCCCCTAAGGGTGGGAGGTCAGCAGTGTTGAGTTGCCCATTGTAAAACCTTGGAGACAGACGCAATGCCAAGATCTCTGCTCTTACTCTAGCTGCCCTCAGATCCAACAAGAAACTGGCACTTGTAAGGGTGACAGTGACCTGGGGACACTCAGCAGGTCACTGCTTTTGGATGTGTTAATTGAGTGAGCAGTGCTTCTGTCTTGAGCTCTAGATCCGGCTTAAAAGGAGAGGATTCTCCATTTGGCAGGGCATGGGGACCCTGGGAGGAAGGTGTGCTCACAGCACTGCAGCATTCCCCAGTGAAGACCCACTCCCAGTTTGGTCTCAGAGAGGGGTTTCTGCCTTCCTGAGTGCAATTTCCTGGAGATCCCAAGCAGGGATGCTTCTTGCCCTTCAGAGGATATGGGCTGAGGAGAGGGACCATGGAACACCAGAAATATAAATACCCCAAACACCTGGCTGCTTCAGAAAGCTTTTAATCCCAGTCTGGAAGGGACATTGGCAGCAAGGGCAGTGATGGCAGTGACAGACAGAGCCAGGTGGGCACAGGCAGCTCTTGGCTGCACTCCAGGGACAGATGAGCTACCCTGGCCCAGCAGCAGCAGGGCTGTGCCAAGCCCCTGCAGTGGGGTGCCAGGTCCTGCCTGGGAAGGGGTGCAGCACCTCTGCCCAGGGAGTCCTAGGCCCATTTCTAGCAGGTCACTTTGCCAGGCAAATGTCTGGCATTAGGCTGGAGGTCTTGAGCCCAAGGCCTCCATTCATTACCATCCCAGGCAAAAGGGAAGCCATGATACAGCTGGCTTGTGCCATGGTGAATGTGTGGGGTTTCCAGGACAGACTCAGCAAGCCCTCAGCTGGAGAGGATGAGGAGGAGGTGACAGTGCTGCCTGTAGGGGAAGGCTGTGGGGGAATAGGAGGGTGAGCAGCAGGGAGGAGAGCCACAGAGGAGCAGTGGCCTGGGCCAGGCACCTTTGGGTGCTGCCTTGAGAAGCAGTGGCTTTGCTGGAGCTGTTTGTAGGAATGGGGTACCCACAGCACCAGGGTCCTGGCAGGGAACACTGAAGGGATGGGGGGATCATGCTGCAGGCCAGAGAGTGGCATGTGGTGGCGCAGTGTGCCACCCCTTGTCCCCGGGGTGCTGCCTGGTGTGTGTAGGGCAGCACAGATGGGATGGCAGCAGGGGCTGATCCAGAGTCACAGGGAGGTGACTGTGCATGGAGAGGGTACCAGGGGAGGTGGTAGTCTGTGCTAATCAAGCATTCTCTCCTGCTTGCCTTTGCAATCCCCAGGAGAAGATCGAATATGCCTTCCTTATCTTCTTTGCCATTGAGGCGATGCTCAAGATAATTGCCTATGGTTTTCTTTTCCATACGGATGCCTATCTCCGAAATGGCTGGAATGTGCTTGACTTTTCCATTGTGACTCTTGGGTAAGGAAAAGTGGGAATGCTGCTGCTGTTCAGCTTGTGCCAGGCCTGTTCCACAGCCAGGCAGGGACTAGTTGTTCTAGTGATTGCAATGTGTTTGGGGACAACTCCTTGACTAAATTCATGGCCTTCTCCCATGGGCCTCCTTTCCCTGCTCTGACATCCAGTGGGATCCTCTCTAACTCCTGTTTCTTCCTGTCTTGACTCCTTCATGCCTCTTAGGTCTCCTTGCCCTGGAGAGAGGGGGTGGCATGGGGTTCTGCAGGGTTTGCACACAGGGGGTGGGAGGTCCCTTGCTGTCAGCAGTGGAGCTGTGCCCAGGAGCTGGACTTGCCAGGAGCTGCCCCCTGGGTGAGGCTGGCAGTCCTGGCCTCGCTTTTCTGCCTGCAGAGCTCTGAATCCTTAGCTCAGATTTCTTGGTCTCCATTCTCACGCCCTTCTCTTTTTCCCTGTCCTTCCTTCTGCTTCTCCTCCTTCCTTCCCTGTGCCCTGGCTCTTTCAGGCTCATCACCATGACCCTGGAGCAGGTCAACGCAAAGCAAGCAGGAAAAGGCGGCATTGATGTGAAGGCCCTGCGAGCGTTTCGTGTGCTGAGACCTCTGCGCCTGGTGTCCGGAGTGCCGAGTGGGTGCTGGGTGCCCTGCCGTCAGCAAGGGCTGGTGGGTGGATGGAACTCCTGGGTGGGTGGAGGGAACGCCTGTCCCTGGGAGCCATGGGGTAGGTTTCTTGTTGCTGCTGGATCAAGCCCAGCCACAAAGTAGGTGTAGAGAGGGTGCAGGTTCTTGCTTGTTCCTCCAGCTCCTAGTTGTCGGCCCTGGGGATCTGCAGGTTGGCACACCTGGTTGCCACCATGGCTCAGTGTCAGTACCTTTGGGTGGCCAGGGTGAAGGGGGCCAGGACCTCGCTCCTGTTTCTCAGAGCAGGGATCTCGTTCTTCCATAACTCATGTAAATACAGCCTGGATGAGAGCAGCAGAACAAATGGAGGGACATGAAGCAGCCTCCAGTACAGCTTGGCTGTTGTGCTCTTCCACAGTGGGTAGAAGAAAGGATTTCTTGCTTCTGAGATTTCAGTCCCACCCCACCTGTGCCCCTCTTCCCTTGGCAAGGGGCAATTCAAAGGCTGCTTGTTGGTGGGCTGGCAGGGATGCAAGGTGCACCTAAAGCTGTTTAGGAAGTGGTTGACCCCCTCTCCTTTCACCTTTGTGCAGGCCTTCAGGTTGTCCTGAACTCTATCATCAAGGCCATGGTGCCCCTGCTCCACATCGCCTTGCTGGTCCTCTTCATGATCATCATCTACGCCATTGTTGGGCAGGAGCTCTTCAAGGGCAGGATGCACAAGACCTGCTACTACATTGGCACAGGTGGAGCTATGGTGGAGCAGAGCTGTGTCTGTGTGGCTGCTGTGAGACTGCAGGGATTCTGGGTTTAGCAGAAAGTGTGGTCTTGCCAGCATCAGGGCTGGGAGTGTGGCAGGGCTGAGGGATGTTTGAAACAGCACACAGCTGGGTGTTAGGGGTGATAAAAGGGGCCCATTTGGAAGGTTTCTGCAGGAGGCATTGGGGGTCAGTATGGACTGCTGTGTTTGTTTGGCCTGACCTGCTGCTCACACCATGGCTTTGCTCCTCAGATGTGATTGCCACAGTGGAATCAGAGATGCCAGCCCCATGCACCAGGTCCGGCCATGGGCGACACTGCACCATCAATGGCAGCGAGTGCCGCGGCGGGTGGCCAGGGCCCAACAACGGCATCACCCACTTCGATAACTTCGGCTTTGCCATGCTCACTGTCTACCAGTGCATCACCATGGAGGGCTGGACTGAAGTTCTCTACTGGGTAGGCTTCAGCACTTTGTGCCCTGCTGGGTGGAGGTGATGCTGATCTTGCCTCAGGGCAGGGAATGCCTTCCTGGAGACAGGACACCATGGCAGGGCTCAGTCTGTGCTAGTGAAAGACATCCTGCCCCCACCAACCTTCTTACTGTGATACACACCCCATAACACACCAGTCAGGTCTCTGCATCCCTGCAAGCACTGCCTAAACTGTCCTTGCTCTCCAGGTAGACAGGAGATTGCTCTAACTCCTACCTTTGTGAAAGGGTGTGGACCAGGCACAGCAATGACTGGTGGATGCTCCTCCAGCAAAGCCCCATGTTTTGCAGTCCTTGGGAGACAGTTGTGCTGAAGCTTAAGCTTGGGGCTGATGTTTAAATCTGGTCCCAAAATGCTTGGGTCTGGCTGTAAACCAGGTACAGAGTTCTAGGCAAGTTTATCTGCCACCATCCCAAGCACTCCCTTTGGATGGGGCAAAGATCTGTTTTTGCTGTTGAGGGGCCTTGAGGGGAAACAGAGAGCAGTGCCTTCAAAATATTTCAGCTGCATCTCTTCTTGCCAGGTAAATGATGCCATGGGGAATGAATGGCCCTGGATCTACTTTGTCAGCCTTATCTTACTTGGCTCCTTCTTTGTGCTCAACCTGGTACTGGGGGTGCTCAGTGGGTAAGTGCCACCCTATCCTTTCTGCCAGCAGAGGAGTTTTAACTATTTCAAACTATACAAGAAAAAAGCCTGGAAAAGTTCTGCTCTTTTTCCTCTCTCATTCCTCACCCTTTTTTTGTTTTGCATGCTCAGAAACACTGAGCCATGAGTTACTTTTTGTGTGAGTGTCCATGGCTTTCTGAGGTTTTAGCTCAACTCTCAACACAGAAATCTTTTCCTTGTGGCACAAGCAGCTGTCAGCAAGCCCAGCCTTGGAGCATGTGGGTTGTGATGTGTTCTGCCAGCAGAACTGAGAGCTGAGCAGGGAGCAGTTGTCACTCCAAGGCTGTGGGTCTGGACACTCCTCACTGGTGTCTCCAGTGTGTGCTGTGAGCACACACAGTTTTCTCATGGCCAGCATGAGGAAAACATTTTAGATATGAGTGCTAGGGATCCAAGAAAATGATTGTTAGTATAATTACTGCTTCAACAGTCTTGTCCAAATACACCAATGAGCTGTCATCAGTCTGTTATGACAATCTAGGCCAAATTCAATTAGTGTTAATTCCCTCAGTAGTACAGTTAAATACCTGAGATGTTACACTCAACCTACCATGCATGCTGTGGGACTGCTACCACCCCAGTTTTGTTGCAGGGAAATACGTGTTGTCCTGGGGCGTGTGGGGAGCTTTCCCCCTCAGGTCTGTGCAGGGTCAGGGTCTTTCTTATATGTTTCAATCCTTGTTTGTGCAAGTGGATCACACTCATCATCTCCATTAGTTCACAGGGTTAGTTATACCCTAATTACCTGGATTTGTTAGACCTCTTTTATGACAAGAGCCATGTCAGTGCAACGTTAAAACAAATTGGGTTTTACTATAACTGAAACAAGTTCAAAGGCACAAGATAAACCACAGGAATATGTCTCTTGGGTAGAATTGGCTATAACAACAGGACAAGCTGGACTATAGTCATGTGATCCTGGAGTAAGTTGCAGGCCCAGCAAAGGTTCTGAAATATTTTTGCAAATACAGCTAAATTATGTTTGAGATCAGGAAAATTATTGTTATGGTGTGAAAGACCTATAACTAACACATGGTAACACCAGCATAGCTGGGCAGCAGGTCTACAGTCCTGCCAGACACCAGAAGAGAAAAGAAATTAATTGAAACAGAGCAAGAATAGTGGATAAGGACATTGGCAGACCTGTCCTTTCTATGTGACCATGAAAAGAGTGTCCTGTTTACCTGCGATGTGGTGAGCTCACCTTCTCCATACGGAGATCTTGGGGCAGGTTTTTGCCCCCCAGATGGGCAAGACCTCATTCTGATCCTTAGCAGGACTGGGGAGCTGCCCTGGCCTCCACCATCTGCTGTCAGTTGGCCTGTCCAGCTGCACACCCTGCAGCAAGAAGCTCCCAAAGAGCAGCAGTGGTGGGGAAGGAACCCTGCCTGCCCACGGGTGATGGACTCCTGATGGTCTTGCATGATGGGCCAAGAAAGAGGAAAGTCACTGGAGCAGTCCAGTGGCAGTGCTGGTGGCAGGGTATTTCAGGGCTTCAGCTTTCTCCAGGCCTGGCCTGGCCCAGAGCTGTGGTACCTGAGCTCCATGCCATCCTGCCTGAGTCTCTGCTGCTTGCCTTGTCCCAGCGAGTTCACCAAGGAGCGTGAGAAGGCCAAGTCGCGGGGAACATTCCAGAAGCTGCGGGAGAAGCAGCAGCTGGAGGAGGATCTGAAGGGCTACATGGACTGGATCACCCACGCAGAGGTCATGGACAGTGATCGGACCAGGGGAGAAGGTAACCAGCTCTGCTTGGTCGCAGAGCCTTAGCGTGAGGGTTGGGTTCCTAATGCTGACCACCTAGAGAGGCAAGGTGGAAATCTTTGGAGAAGTCACAAAGACTCATTTTGCCTGAAAATCCATGAAACAAAATGCTTTGATTTCTGCAGAAAAGTTTCCTTCCTTTTTTTGTCATTTCCTGAATAATTTTGTTGAATCTGACCCAAAATAGCGATAATTTATCCCCGATGCCACCTCAACCACAGTATTTAATATTTGCAGACCACAAGCAAGGCCTGAGTCTCCTTTGACAAGAGGCACTTGAAATGGCTCTGAGGAGTGTGAGCCCTTGGTGTGCCCTTGGTGTGCAGGGGTACAGTGCAGGGTCACAAGTTCTTAACACTAGCAGATGCATGATTTTCTTGCCATCACTTGACAATTTCAAGGGATTAGAATTGGCTCAGGGAAGGAGGTGTCTGGACAAAAGCTAGCCAAAGTCTAGCAAAGCCTGTGGAGCTCTACCACAGAGCCACAGTGTCTGCTGTGCCACCCTGCCTGCTGAAAGTGTTTTTGATGCCTGAAGCTGAGTGATGCATGTGTGCAAAGAGCCTTGGGAAACAGTGGGACAGACAAAACGCCTCTTCCAAAGCTGTGGTCCGTGTCGTTAGAAACCTCTGTTCAGCCTTTGCTCAGATCCCAGCTGGCCCCAGTTTTCTCCATGCTGGGGTACTTGCTGCTGTCCCTCTCTGAGCTACAGCTGCTCTTCCTGCAAGGCAGGAGTTCCTGGTGCCTTGTGTTTGGTCTGCACCTGACCCTCAAAGCCTTCTGCCCAAAGTTTGCAGACTCCCTGGGATAGCATTGTTTGGCATTCCTCCCTCATTTCTGATAGGGAAGCTCTTCCTGGTGTGCTTCTAGATGTTACCTCACACATGTTCCTCCCAAGATCTCCAAGAAAAGCCCTTAATTGTCATTCCCTCCTAGGTATGATGCCATCGGATGAAGGAGGGTCAGAGACAGAGAGCTTGTATGAAATTGAGGGCATGAACAAGTGGATTCTCTACTTGTAAGTATGCTCTGGCTGAACCATCTGCTTGCATGTGGGCTTCCACTGTCTCTCACTTGCTGGCCCAACTGGGCCAGGTTTTCCTGGTCAGCCACCAGTTCCTGGGAGAGAGACAGGGACTGATGCTTGGGGGAAGATGCAACCATTGGGGCTGCAAACAGGGAATTTGGCTATGGTATGGGCAAAAAGCTCTTCAAGGTGAACAAAGTCTTTGCTGTGGGACCAGGCTCCAAGCATCCTCCTGTGGTCTGTGCAGTATAGCGTATAATTCAGGAGCTGTGCCTGCAGCCCCCAACCAGATGTGCTGGAGGCCAAAATTAAGCCAGGAGGGTGAATGAACTGCAGTGCCTGAGTGAATGCACCGAGCTCCAGGGGCAGGCTCATCCCTTTTCAGGGAAGGCCCCCAGAAGAGGTAGCAGGGGTGGCTTTGCCCTTTAGGCAGAGCCCAAGGATGTAGGTCTGGCCCGCTGGCCAGCTCTGCTGATCCTTTGCCATCTCTCCAGCCGTCAGTGGAGGCGTTGGAACCGAATGTTTCGCAGGAAGTGCAGGGATGTGGTGAAGTCCAAGTTCTTCTACTGGCTTGTCATCCTGGTGGTGGCGCTGAACACCCTCTCCATCGCCTCTGAGCACCACTTCCAGCCAGAATGGCTGACACAGGTGCAAGGTAAGCAAAGTGTCTAAGAGAGAAGGAGGGCCCAGGACACCCTGCCGTCCCAGAGACTTGTGTGAACTCCTGCTGTGAGTGCACAGCCACACTGGCATGGCACAGGGGCTGTTACACACAAACACAGACACACAGAGCCTGCACTCAGTGTGTGTGCATGATCCTCGTCACACAACTCACACTGATCAGGCACAGCATATGTACTCTTAGGGACATGATCTTGTGTGGTGAGCACACATAGAGTGTGTAGATTGGCACCTCTACACATAAACATACGTGGCACGCACTCAAGCAGGACAAGCCACACACAGTTATGCATGCAGCCCCACTGACTGCACCTCCACTCACCCCCACACACCCACAGAGGCACATGGAGTGCAGGTGCACACACACTCACACACACACACACACACAGAGCTCAGCCCCATGTACAAACGCATATGCACAGCCCAGGACACGTGTCCACCTTTTGTGGACTCACATGCACTGGACATTTATGTGCTCACACATACAAACATGCAGTTACACATCACCCTCTGATCTTCCTCCCCTGTGTGGTCCCTGAAAAGCAGCAGCTCAGGGCTTGGTGGGCCAGGGAAGGGTGAACAGCACTGCCCTCCTTCCCTGCCTGCCCAGCACGCTGGGATTGAGGTCCCTGCTCTGACAGGCTGGATCTCCCACCCCAGACAATGCCAACCGGTTGCTGCTTGCCCTCTTTGTGGCCGAGATGCTGCTGAAGATGTACGCACTGGGGCTGCGCCAGTACTTCATGTCGCTCTTCAATCGCTTTGACTGCTTCGTGGTGTGTTCAGGGGTCCTGGAGATCATCCTGGTGGAGCTGGGCACCCTGTCCCCTCTGGGCATCTCCGTGCTGCGCTGCATCCGCCTCCTCCGCATCTTCAAGATCACCAGGTTGGGGGAAGGAGCTGTGGGGGTGCTGGCAGCTTGAAGTCCCCAGGCAACACTCACAGTCCCCAGACTGCCCCTGTCCCAAGGGAAGGCTGCAGCATGAACAGAGCTGGTAGCTGCTGGGTGGAGGAACAAGGCCAAGCTGGGGATTTGTGTCCAGGACATGGTTTGACTGGGAGTGGTGAGAAGCACAGAGCTGAGGCCCCACTCTAACTCTGGGTTCTAGGATGTTGTGAATGGATGAATAGGCCAGGACTCCTAGCCCTTCTTTGTAGCCCCAGCCCACTGTGTGTTCACCCCTCTTCCCCATCCTGCTTGCTGGTGTCCTGTGCAGGCAGCAGCATATCTTGCCTGTCACACCATGTCTGCAGCCTAATTTCCTCCTCCTGGAGCAGTCCCAGAGCCCAGCCTGGGTCCAGAGTCCCTCTTGTTAGGCTGCTGGCACATCACCTTGGTCTGTCTGGCTAGGTTCCCTGTCCCTGCCTGGTCCGGCCCACAGCCTTCCCCACTCTTTCACCTCCCACATGCCCCTGACTCTCCTCTCCCCAGGTACTGGACATCTTTGAGCAACCTGGTGGCCTCCCTGCTCAACTCTGTCCGCTCCATTGCCTCTCTGCTCCTCCTCCTCTTCCTCTTCATCATAGTTTTTGCCCTGCTGGGCATGCAGCTCTTTGGGGGCAAGTTTGATTTTGAGGACATGAAAGTGCGGCGCAGCACGTTCGACAACTTTCCCCAGGCCCTCATCAGTGTCTTCCAGGTTTGAGGCTGTGGGAAGGGCAGTGGGGGGCTGCAGGGCAGGGGGCTGGTAGTCTCACCTGGGCTGTGGGTCTCCAGGCAGGAGCTGGGTCTCAGGGGGATGTGGGTTTGTGGGGATCATGTGGCTTTGAGACAGGAACAGGGAAATGTGACTAGAGTCATGAGCAGTAGTTCAGGTTCAGGGCTGAGCAGAGGGGAGGGTTTGACCATGGGGCTGGAGGGGCTGTGAAGGTTTGGGGCAGGAGCCACAAGGGTAGGATCAGTCTGGGGTTCTGTCATGCTCTGCTGGGGATGCTCTTGAGTCTTTATTACTGTTCTGCTCCCAGATCCTGACCGGAGA
The DNA here is from genome assembly GCA_024500445.1 of Entomyzon cyanotis. NCBI lineage: Eukaryota > Metazoa > Chordata > Aves > Passeriformes > Meliphagidae > Entomyzon > Entomyzon cyanotis. Next base: position 1,552,735 of record JAKEPQ010000908.1, on the reverse strand, counting down.
GGACTGGAATTCAATCATGTATGATGGGATCATGGCCTTCGGGGGCCCATCCTTTCCTGGCATGCTGGTCTGCATCTACTTCATCATCCTCTTTGTTTGTGGCAACTGTATCCTCTACCTGCAAGGCCAAGCCCAGGCCCCTGCACCCAACCCCACAGCATCAACTGCACAGGACTGGGAAGGGGGGAAGCAGTGTTTCAGTGCTTGCCTTAAGCTTTTTGGTTCTGAACAACAGTGGAACAAACCATGGGTTTCACGGCTTGCACTGGTGGTGGCTGGAGGCTGGGGTCTGGAGGAAAGCATGTCTAGAGCAGGTCTGGATGTCTGGCAGGCAGAGATTCAGCCAGAGAGGGCATCCAGCTCAGAGCTCAGTGCTCATGAGGGATGGATGCTGGTTAGGGATCACCAGCCAGGGTTATCACAAGGGCTAAGCTCCAGGAAGGTTTCTAAGGGCACCCTGGAGACCATGGATGCCGCTGGCTACATCCTCCAGACAGGAACCAAGTCCACGTCCTTAGCACTGTTCTTCCAGATATCCTCCTCAATGTTTTCCTGGCCATCGCGGTGGACAACCTGGCTGAGGCTGAGAGCTTGACTTTAGCCCAGAAGGCCAAAGCAGAGGAACGCAAACGGCGGAAGATGTCCAGGTGAGTGCTGCCACCCCTGGCCATGGGAGCTCCCAAACGAGGTGCTTTGGTGTGAGTGGACAGAATGACTTTTCCGATGGCCCCTGACCAGACTTCAGTTCCTGCTCTCCCCTCCTCTCTGCTCAGAGGTTATCCAGAGAAGTCTGAAGAAGAGAAACAGATGCTGGCAAAGAAACTGGAGCAGAAAATAAAGGGAGAAGGGATTCCCACAACAGCCAAGGTGAGTTCTGGTGGAGGTAAGCCCCAGAGAGCTCCTGGGGAGGGCCCAGGCTCCTCCTCCTGCCAGCCGGGATAGACAAAGGCTTGGAGCCAGCCTGGGTCTGGACTCTTGACTGGAATCACTCCTCGCTATAGCATCCACTGGTGATGGGTGCTCCTGGTGATGGGTGCTCCTGGTGATGGGGGCTGTCTGGGCCCAGGCAGGACATGTTGCCTGGTGAAACAGCTCCATTGCTGGGGATTCTTTTTCTTCAGTTGATTTCCGTGGTCACAGCCGGTTGTCAGTGGCTGAGATGGTCTGGTGCTCACCAGTGTGGAGTGGAGGAAAGCAAGTCAGCAGCATCCCACACCAGCACCCCCCATATGCAAACCCCTCTGTCCAGCTGTGCTGAGTGTGTGCTGAGCTGCCTCTGAGAAGCATCTGGCCAGCAGCTACTTCCCTAACCACTTTCCCGAGATGCCCTTAGACACTCACTCAGGAGTTGCTCTGTATTTTATCCCACCCCTGGCATATTTGCATGGCTCCAGGCTCTTGCCCAGCACACACTCCCATTTACCATCCTCTTTGCTTCAACTGCAACATCCCTTCACCTGGCTCCAGCCTGGGCCAGCACTCCATGTGCTTGTTTCTGTATGAGCCAAATGCAGATATGCTGCTTGTCCCACATGGCTTCCAAAATGAGAGGGTCTGGCCAAGTGGCACATGCAGCTGCACATCCTCCTCTCTGTCTCTCCCTTGTTTCAGTTGAAAGTGGACGAATTTGAATCCAATGTCAATGAGATCAAAGACCCCTACCCTTCTGCAGACTTCCCAGGTAAGACTTGTCCCTGGCAGGAAGGCTGAGGAGGCACTGCAGAGGGATGGTGTGTGAGGAGCAAAGGAAGGGGTGACCTTTCACCAGCCTCGGGGTACTGAGGTCCTTCTGGCATGCTAGCCAAATCAGGATCATGGGATCAGAAGATTGTCCATAAGGTCGTATCCCTTCTTCCGCCCTGGATGATTCTATTCTTTTCCCTTCTCATGGTCACCCTGCAGGTGATGATGAGGAAGATGAGCCTGAAATCCCTCTGAGTCCTCGGCCCCGTCCCCTTGCAGAGCTACAGCTGAAAGAGAAGGCCGTGCCCATGCCTGAAGCCAGTTCCTTCTTCATCTTCAGCCCAACCAACAAGTAGGCACTGCCCCTTCTCCCTGCTCTGTGGAGCCAGGTGTGGCCTCTGGCACCAACTGTTCACAGCAGGGTCCTGTTTGTGCATGACAGCCAGTTCTGAAGCGAACCAGCCCATGGGGAAAAGCCTTCTGTGTGGAAGGACTGGTACAGACATCCTTCCATGCCCAGGGCCTTCCTGTCCTCAGGGTTTAGCCATAACCCTCTGCCAGGCTGCCATGACCTTGTCTGATGTCCCTCTGGCCCCTTGCAGCATCTCATGGCTTTTCTGCCCCTGGCAGGTTTCGGGTCCTGTGCCACAGAACTGTTAATGCCACCTGGTTCACCAACTTCATCTTGCTCTTCATCCTGCTCAGCAGCATCTCACTGGCAGCTGAGGATCCCATCCGGGCCGAGTCCTTCCGCAACAAGGTGCCTGTGGAGGTGTAGAGGGTTGGGATGGGTGGGGGAGACCTCATGGAGACTCCCAGCTCCCCAGCAAGCAGGGACTTACTTGTCAGATGCTATGCCTAGGCTGGGATTCCAGCCCTGCCTCTGGGAGGGCAGTGCACTCTGGCAGGGGAGGCTGGATGTGCTTTCCATTCAGGGTGCAGCTGGGACAAGTTTTTACTGCTCCATGCCTCACTTTACTTCTGGGTGAAGAGATCCACCTGACAGGGTGTGCAAGATTCTTTTGGTTTGAAACTATGGTGACTTGCTGGGGATAGAGACATCCTGTGAGGCAACAAACTGGATCTCTGGAGTTTGCAGTGCCCTGGAATGCTGCTGGCATGCAGCAGTGGGAGCCACAGCTCCTGTCCTGCAGGGTACCAGTGGGTCTGGCAGGGACTGGGGAATCTCACATGAGACAGCTTCCCAGGGCATTTGGTGGTTTTGGGGATCAAGCCTAACTCAGCTGGAAAGGGAGAGCTTTGTCCCAGCTGCAGGCTGAATCATGCACTGGAGAAGATCAGCAAAGCTGGGGGAAGTTCAGCAGTCTTCTTGGTACTAGGTTTACAGACTCTGTTGAGCTAGATGGGCTCCCCAGTGCACAGAGTGGACAGTTCCAGGATGTTTGAACACACTGAAGCATTTCCCATGTCACCCAAATCTCATCCAGTACTGGTGTCTCTGTCCCCAGATTCTTGGATACTTTGACATTGGCTTCACCTCTGTCTTCACAGTTGAAATCGTCTTGAAGGTGAGTCCTTCACCCCATGAGCCTATGTTCATGAGTATGGCCTAGTGCACAGGTCTAGACTGTTGTGGCCATGGACACTCACACTCCTTAGGCATTCATGCACCTGAAGGTCTCAGTGAGGAGGAACTGCCAGCTGATCCTCCCTGAGAGCTCATTCATGCAGTCTGGGTGGTGTGTGACCTGTCCCAGAGGCCATGTGTCCTCTCCAGTGAGGTCAGGCAGCTAAGTCAGCTGTGCTGTGAAACAGGGACACATCAGCCATGGCACCAGCATTTTCATTCTGTCATGCCATTAAGAAAAAGAAAGAGAAAGCAGTGAAAATCTGTGACAAAAGCTGCAATCCAAGCCACTGCCACTTGTTGTTTCGCTCCGAGTGCCTTTTTTATTCTCTTCTTTAATTTGCTGACTGACTGGGAGAGTTATGTCTCCAGCCAGTGCTGCACCAGAAGTCAGCTTCCTGCCTGGCTGCTGAGGTCTGAGCAGGACAGAGTTCCCAGGCCATGGAGCTGTGAGAATTCCCTTGTGCCTTGTCCACCCTTTGCCCTATGGAGTGACCATGCCCCTGAGTCCTGCCCATCCTCTTTCCTAACTCCTTCTGCTCCCCAGATGACAACCTACGGTGCTTTCCTGCACAAAGGCTCCTTCTGCAGGAACTCCTTCAATATCCTTGACTTACTGGTGGTTGCTGTCTCCCTCATCTCCATGGGAATCGAGTAAGAACTTCCGTGTGCCACTATGTGGGCACTGATCTGTTCAGGCTGGTGGGGCAGCTGGGGATGGTGGGTGGAGAAGGAGCAGCTGGCCCAATGGCTGCTCATGTGTCTGTAATGTCATGTTTAGGGGACATGGACAACTGGGAGGCAGGCCAAACTCCTTGAGTGTCAAAGGTCAAGGAGGTCAAAGAACACTCCTTGAGTGTCAAAGGTCTATGGGTAGAAATTCAATTTGGATCTGCTTTCTCCAGCTGCCAGTGTCACTTGGCCTTATGTGGGGTGATGGTGACATCTGCGTGTCTCTGCCATCCCTTGTCCCTCACTGCTGGCCCCAGCCTGCCCTCCATGGCTGCTTGGTGGGGCTATGCCAGCCTGCCCTGGACAGGGAAATCGCCGTATCTCAGCTATGCCTTCCTCCCCAGGTCCAGTACCATCTCCGTGGTGAAGATCCTCAGAGTGCTGAGGGTGCTGAGGCCCCTGCGAGCCATTAACAGAGCAAAGGGGCTGAAGGTAAGTGAGAGGCTGGGACTGGGGGACGTCCTCCCTTGGCAGTCCTACCAGGAGGTTATGTGGCAAGCATCATGCCCTGCTCCCAGTCCCCACTACTCATCTGTGGAAGGGGTCTGCCCAATCCCTCTGCTCTTGGTAGGCTCCCACTCTTCCTGGAGCCTGTCCCTGCAGTGGGAGAGTGTGGGACATGGAGCAGGGGCTCACCCCAAACATGGTCACATGTGCACTGTCCTCCACCTCTGCAGCACGTGGTCCAGTGTGTGTTCGTGGCCATCAAGACAATTGGTAACATCGTGGTTGTCACGACATTGCTGCAGTTCATGTTTGCCTGCATTGGAGTTCAGCTCTTCAAGGTGAGTGGTGCCTCAGGTAGGCAGGAGGGACCTTCTGCTCATCCTGGACATGCTGTCCTAGACAGCACCTTGGCATGGTGTCTGCCAGTGTTGGGGTCAGCACAGGCTGTGCTCTCTGTGCTCTGTGAGGGGACCTGCCTGTTCCAGACCTGGCAGAAGAGCCTGCAGTGAGAGGAGGGCAGGAAGCACCCAGGGGACTGTCAGGTCCAGACAGCACCTGTAAAGGGGCCAACTGCCTCACCTCACTGCATGCCTCAGTTTCCTCTTTCTAAGGCAGCAGGTGCTTCTGACTGTTTCTTCTGTGCTTTGATTGTGATGGGTTTCCTTTCTCACAGCACCACTCCTGCTCTCTGGGCCTCAGCTGCTCTAAGGCAGAGCTGGCCATGGCTGAGCTCAGTTTTGTTCTAGTAACAGCTTAAATTCCGAGATGATGTGGGAAGAGCTTTCAGGACACCCTACAGACTGAGCAGACTTGTCAGCGTACCTTACCTTTAAGTTAATTTTCTGGTTATTGCTTTCTTCCCTATTTTCCAAATAGTTGACTCCCAGATAGGTGAGCTAGGTAGGCCTCAGCTCAGGGCCATGGGAGGTTTGTTCCCATCACTAGGTGGTGTTTCTTGATCTCAGCCTGGAACTGACCCCAGGTCTGCCCTGACTCCTGAAACGCCTTGTGAACTGGGTTGTGTTGGCAGGCACAGTGGGGAAGCCAGAGGTGGTGGGAGGCCAGGGCCAGAGTCTGCATGGAGGTGGCAGGGCAGGGACTGACTGTGGGCTGGGAAAAAGTCAAAACTCCCCAGGGCTTCTGAAGTCAAAGCAACACCATGGCCCTTTCTGGTCTCTGTTAAATGCAGGGCAAGTTCTATAGGTGCACAGACCCATCCAAGCTGACGGAGAAGGAGTGCAGGTAAGAGCTCTGTGCAGCTCCCAGGTGGGTGGTGGCCAGGGATGGGAGCTGGGGGGGATGTGGTGAGGGATGCTTGTGTTCCTGCATGGCAGTGTTGCATCCAAAAAGTGGACCTGAGGTGTCGTCCTGTTCTCCCTCACCCTGTGGTAAATCAGGACTTTCCCTCCCAGGGAGGCCCAGGACAGTCCTGCAGCCTGGGGGCTGAGGGGGGCCCTGGCAGTGAGCACTGTGTCCCTTCTGCTGCAGGGGTCAGTTCATCAACTATGTGGATGCAGACCCCACGCAGATTGAGGTGCAGGAGCGAATCTGGGTGCACAATGACTTCCACTTCGACAATGTCTTCTCGGCCATGATGTCACTTTTCACAGTCTCCACCTTCGAGGGCTGGCCACAGTGAGTCTGTGCTGAGGGGAGGTCTGTGTGAGGAGCAGGGCACTGCCATGGGCCTTGGCCAGGGTAAAGAGAAAAGAGCTATCCAAGCTGAGAAGCAGGACCAGTCACCATGGCAGTGGCTGTGGGGTTGGCAAGGTTACCCAAGCAGCCCTGCCCCACTGCTGTTGGATGTTCCCAAAGCTCTCCTTAACCTTCTAGAGGAGGCATAGTCTTTCTCTCCTAATTAGGATTTCTGTTGCCTCAATTTCCCTCCTGTAGGCTGCTGTACATGGCCATTGACACTAATGCTGAGGATTCAGGCCCTATCTACAACTACCGGGTGGAGATTGCAATGTTCTTCATCATCTACATCATCCTCATTGCCTTCTTCATGATGAACATCTTTGTGGGCTTTGTCATCGTCACCTTCCAGGAGCAGGGGGAGAATGAGTACAAGAACTGTGAGCTGGACAAGAACCAGGTAATGGGACTGCTGGGACAGGACAAGGAGAACCAATCCTGGATCTGGCACTGCTGGGGCCAGCTGATTTGGATCAGCCCTTCTTTGTGGTGACGCTGCTGACACAGAGGAGTTGAACCTGCCCCAGCTGTGTTTGCTGCTGGGGCAGGGCCAGCTGGACCCATGTCTAGCACAAAACAAGCCTCCTGAGGGGAGGGCAGAGGGGACCAGAAACTGGGAGTGGGCCTCTCTGGACAGGTAGGGTGCCCAGAGTGAGCTGGAGCAGATGACTATGCCCATTTCTGGGCTCCCCAGAACAAAAGCAACATGGATGTACTGGAGTGAGTCCAGCAAAGGCCACTGAGATGATTGAGGGTCTGGGAGCCAAGTCTGGTGTTGAGGAGAGAAGGCTCATAGGAATCTTATCTATGGCTATAAACACCTAATGGGAAGGTATAGAGGAGATGGAGCCAAGTTCTTTTCAGTTGTGCCCAGTGACCGGAAAAAATGCAATGGACACAAACTGAAGAAAGCAAGAAATTCCATTGAAACATTTAAAAAGCCCTTTTTTAATGGTGGTGGTGGTCAAGCACTGGAACAGGTTGCCCAGAGAGGCTGTGAAGTCTCCATCTTTGGAGCTATTCAAAAGCCAACTGTCCTGGGCAGCATGTTGCAGTTGGCCCTGCTTTGGGCAGGAAACTGTGACTAGACCATCTCCAGAGGCACCTTCCACTGCCAGCCCTTCTGTGGTGCTGTCATGCTGTCATTCTGGCTGGAGACAGCAAGGCTGAAAGCAGCAGAGGCATTGGCAGAGGATGTGGACACACTGGGGGGGACATTGGACAGGGGTGGCTGCTGCCCCAGGAGTGCTGTCATGCTCCTGCAATGAGACAGCACAGGCAGCTCGAGCTGGGGGTGCCAGGGAGATGTGAACCACACAGAAACCCAGCAGAGATGGCCCTGGGCTGCTGGGAGGGACAGGCTGTGCAGCCATCTCAGTGCCCCCTTCCCCCCTGGTTCATGTGATGTCTTCAGGGTGCTCTAAGCCAGTCCGGAGAGACCCCGGGGAAGTGCTGGGATAAGCAGGCAGGCTCTGGGCTGGAGGGGCCGGGCTGAGGGCAGCATGGCCATCTTTGGAGGCAAAAGTTGACTTTGGAAACTTGTCCCATGTGGGTGCTCTGGGGTGTTTTTGTGGGATGCACAGCAGTTACATGGCCCACTGCTGTACCTGGCCTGTGTGGTTGGGCTGGGAGAGAAGGGCAATCCAGCTTGGGTGTGTGGGGATGTGCAGTGTTGCTGGTGGTGCTGAGGCTGTGCCCTGCAGTGGATCTCACTGCCCTCCCTCCCTCCCTGCCCTCCCCAGCGCCAGTGTGTGCAGTATGCACTGAAGGCTCGTCCTCTGCGCCGCTACATCCCCAAGAACCCCTACCAGTACCAGATCTGGTACGTGGTCACCTCCTCCTACTTTGAGTACCTCATGTTCTTCCTGATCCTGCTGAACACCATCTGCCTGGGCATGCAGGTAAGGGGCACGGGGGAGTGGAGGGGTGGCTGTGGAAGGGCACAGGCTGGCTCAGCCCTGCAATCCCTGAGAGAGTGTCTGGACAGGAGGTATTTGCTTATGGTAGGATGGGGCAAAATGGGACTGGTGGGATGTGGGGAGCCCAGAGAAGGGGCTGCAGGGGGAAATTTTTGCTGAGCCATAGGCCTGACTGTGGGAGAGGGCTCTGCATCCAGCACAAACCTCTGAGCTCACAATGGAGGCTGGATCTGCCATCAGCTAATGGCTCCTTCTGCCTTATCCTCAGCATTACAACCAGTCTGAAGAAATGAACCACGTCTCAGACATCCTCAACGTGGCCTTCACCATCCTCTTCACCCTGGAGATGGTCCTCAAGCTCATGGCCTTTAAAGTCAAGGTGAGAGAATAGCATGGTAAGCATGGAAAGCAGGCCAAGACAGGGGTCCATTTATCCTGCATTTGGCATCTCTTGGGTACAAACATCCCCAGCCTTGCAGCTCCAGAGAACTTCTCCTTGTGAGACCCTTAGGGACCCCCATGTGCAGGATCTTGGAGTTTCTGGAAGGACTACTGCTTGTCAGAGCTACCCTTGCTAGCCAAATGCCACCCAGTCCAGTTGGCCACTGTTCCCATCTTCAGGGTGATGTCACTAGTGGGGTCATAGCTCTGGCCACCCTGATCCACCCTCCTCATTTCACTACACTGCAGGACAGGACCAAATAACTGAGCAGAGGGTGCAACGTCTGACCACTATCCAGTCATCTGAGGGTCAGAGTCACTGAAGGACATTCTGGTACCCCTTCCTCTGGGCTCCAGTGTCTGTCTCCTTCTTGACTTATACCCTTGGATGTTCACTCCTCTTTGGCTGCTCCCTGACAGGGCTACTTTGGAGACCCCTGGAATGTCTTTGACTTCCTCATAGTGATTGGCAGCATCATTGATGTCATCCTCAGCGAGATTGATGTAAGTGTCAGGGGGCTCAGGCACAATGGTGTCCCCACTCAAGGCTGCCCTGGGACGAGGCAGGGGTGCTGGGATACTGTCCAGCTCTGCAGGGGGGTGGTCTCCTCTCCTCTCCTCTCCTCTCCTCTCCTCTCCTCTCCTCTCCTCTCCTCTCCTCTCCTCTCCTCTCCTCTCCTCTCTCCTCTCCTCTCCTCTCCTCTCCTCTCCCTCTCCTCTCCTCTCCTCTCCTCTCCTCTCCTCTCCTCTCCTCTCCTCTCCTCTCCTCTCCTCTCCTCTCCTCTCCTCTCCCTCTCCTCTCCTCTCCTCTCCCTCTCCTCTCCTCTCCTCTCCTCTCCTCTCCTCTCCTCTCCTCTCCTCTCCCTCTCCTCTCCTCTCCTCTCCTCTCCTCTCCTCTCCTCTCCTCTCCTCTCCTCTCCTCTCCTCTCTCCCTGCTCTGCTTGGTTCTGGGGAGGGACAAGCCAAGATCAGCACATTGCATGAGTGCATGGAGAGCACAGCTGTGGCCCTTTGAGCACTGAAGCAGTATTTAAACATCCCCAACTCCCCAGCATGTCACATTGCCGCTGCCCCTCTGGTCTCCTCGATCTTTCCTGCCTCACTTCTGACTCTCTTGTTCTCTTGACAGACTATTCTTGCACCCAGTGGTGGATTGTACTGCCTGGGTGGAGGCTGTGATGGCACTGTAAGTATCACCTGCATGTGCCTGCTGTGCATCCTGCTCCCTCACTGACCTGTGGCCAGTGTTTGCATGTGCCCTGCATGTCACTGAGGCACACCAGACCTTCTCTGGGGTGTAACTCTGTCCTTGCTGAGAGGGATTTGGGGTGACACGCCACACACACAGACACTCCTTCCCACCCTAAGAGGTGCAAGGCTGTTCTCCAGCCCTCCTGGGCCCATGTGAAATCCCAGTCCTGCCCTTCACCATCCCATCCCCTGGAACTGCCATAGAAGAGGACCTTCCCAGCTGCAGGGCAGGAAAGCTTGCCTTGGTCCTTCTGCCCATTACCCACGCTGCCTAAGGCCTGAAGGGATGCAGCCTCTGACACAGCCAGAGTTAGCTACACCCCACCCTACAAATAGAAGATGTGCTAGGCAAGAGCCTGGTGGGACTAAGGCTGTCTCTGGTGGCCCTGTGACCCACAGCTCTCCCAGTCCATGTGGCAGCATGCTTTCCTCCCTGCAGTATCCCAGTGTCAAAGGTGTGAGCATGGGGGACTGGGGAGGTGAGATTCCTGGGCAGGCTGTGGGGGAGAAGTGCCAGGGGGAAAAGTGCCAGCACATCTTTGCAGTCTGATCCTGTGTGGGTCAAGGGCTGTGGAGACAATGACTGGTGCCTGGGGGTGGGATCTCCTTACCCTTCCTTACCCCAGGACCTGGACCCCCCAGCCTTGAAAGCCTAAAGCCTTCAGCACTCTGTGTCCTCCAGCTGTTGTGCTCTGCCTGCAGGACCCTGATGACAATGGCCGTGTCTCCATCACTTTTTTCCGGCTGTTCCGGGTGATGCGTCTGGTGAAGTTGCTGAGCCGAGGTGAAGGTGTCAGGACCCTCCTGTGGACCTTCATCAAGTCCTTTCAGGTCTGTCAGGAGCAGTGCTCCCCTCCCAAACACACACATGCCCAGGGCTGGCAGCAGTGGCTGATTCTCAGGCTGGTAGCATGAGCAGCCTGTCCTCACCAGGCAGAGGAGAGGACAGTGCTGGCAGGCTGCTGACCTCAGACTGGGATGGGGGCTTGTGGTGTGGAGAACATTGCCCATGTGGGTGGGAAGGTGTGTGGGACTCCCTGGCTGACAGCACTGTGTGTCAGAGCTGGGCCAGCTGCTGGCAGTACCTGCCTGGGCCCATTCATCCTGGTCCCACTTGGCTGGGATCTCCACCAGGTTGGTACCCCAGGGCACGCTGCAGCATCAGCTCAGAGCCCTGACCTGGGCAGTTCCCTCAGCCCTGGGCAGCCCTGGGGTGTGCTGAGCCTCTGTCCCAGCCACAGAGAGCAGTGCTCCCATGGGGGCTGACATCAATTTCCTGTGGGTGAGAACCACAGGGAAGGGGCCAGCAGGATGGTTAGAGGAACATGTAAACTGTCCCCTCCCCACACAGGGACCAAGACACTGGCCTAGTGCAGCACCTCCAGAGCTGACACCCTGTCCCTGGGTTGCCTTGGATGCTGGGCTGGTGTCTCACACAAGCCATGGTCCTTCTGTCATAGGCTCTGCCATATGTGGCCCTGCTGATTGTGATGCTTTTCTTCATCTATGCTGTGATTGGGATGCAGGTGAGAGGCACTTGGACAGAGGGGTGGGAATTGGTCTTCATCAGATGCCCTGAGCCTGATGGCACTTGGGGAGGTGGGACAGGGAGGGACTGGTTCCTCTGCTAGGCCCTCTCTGGGGCTTTGCACATGATGGGACCTGTTTGCCCTGGTCTGCAAGGTTTTTTGCCACCCCAGCAGCCTCCCATCCCTGGGCTTTAGCCAGGGCAGCTGAGGCACACAGCAAAGAGCACTTTGGGAATCAATAGCACAACCTAGACACACAGGCACCAGTGCTTGTGCTGGTTCAGGAGACTTTGTCTCCTTGGCCCAGATGAAGTGCAGTTGTAGTCAGGGATGTTTTCAGCACTGGCAGGAATGTCTAAGTAGCTTCTAAGCTCCAGAGCACCCACACCCCAATCTCAATCTCTTTTGGGGATGCCCAAAACCAAGTAAACAAGAGGAAGTGGAGCTCAGGGTCCAGAGTGGCTCTGGAGGGTGGTCGGTGCCTGAGAAAGGGTGGCACACTGGAGACCTCACACTGTGATTTGCAGATGTTTGGGAAGATCGCCATGGTGGATGGGACCCAGATCAACCGAAACAACAACTTCCAGACCTTTCCACAAGCTGTGCTGCTGCTCTTCAGGTCAGTCTTGTCCTGTTGTCTGAGCAGCTCCAGAAGGAGGCTGGGCACTGAGCCTGTGGGAACACCCAGCTTGGAGTGAGGGAGGACCAGCATTTCAGTAGTTGATTTCTTTTTTTGTCCCACAGAAAGATCTCCTGCAGCAGTCAGAGCATTTCAGGAGAGGCTGTGGGTTTATCTGGTGTGGCTGGGCTGCTGGAGAGAGGGGCATTTTGGGCTTGCTATTCCGAATATTTCCTTCCCAGACTGGATTTTAATTTGTGAATTGTGAGGAAACACATGGGAAGCAGGAGCTCAGCCCAAGGCTTTCCTTGACTCCAGACACTTCACTCTGAATCTTTCAGTGGCCCTACAGCAGCAAGCCCAGAATCCTGACTGCTCCTTTCCCAGCAGCTCCCCTGTGCTCTGGGCTGGCCTCAGCCCTCCCTGCATGCCCAGCTCATCCAGGACAGGCAGAGACCAGCAGGTATCCATCCTCTCTTCCCAGATGTGCAACTGGTGAGGCCTGGCAGGAGATCCTGCTGGACTGCAGCTACGGCAGGCGCTGTGACCCAGAGTCGGACTATGCCGAGGGCGAGGAGTACACCTGTGGCACTGGCTTTGCCTACTTCTATTTCATCAGCTTCTACATGCTCTGTGCCTTCCTGGTATGCTGGCTCCCACAGAGCCCCTTTGGCACCCCTGTCCTACCTGGGTAGCCATGGTGTTGTTAGCCATGTGTCTCAAGGGGTGAGGCCACAGCACCTCCTCCTGGGGAACTCACCCCCAGCCCACCTACCCAGCCATGCTGTAAAGTGGCACTGCACTCCTGGGGGACCCAGGATCCCCTTTCATTTTCTCCCCACAGGCTCCATGTGCTGCCTTCCAGATATGTTTGTGTTGGTCTTTGCAAGGGTGGAGAGGAACAAGATGCTCGTGTGCTTATCCTTTCATATGACCTGCTTGAGCAGGAGGTTCCTCTCTGCATAGGAAGACCCTCACTCTGATTCCAGGAGATCCCAAGCCCCTTCTGCTCCAGAACACACCTGCCCATATTTTTGTGCTGCTGGCCATCGGGTCTCTCCTCCCTAACTGGGTCCTTCCCTTCTGTTCCTCTGCCCCCAGATCATTAACCTCTTCGTGGCTGTCATCATGGACAACTTTGACTACCTGACACGGGACTGGTCCATCCTTGGGCCTCATCACCTGGATGAGTTCAAACGGATCTGGGCTGAGTACGACCCTGAGGCCAAGTGAGTATCAGTGGGTGAATGGCATGGAGAGTTGTTCCATGGAGTGGGCTGCCCAGAGATATTCATGGCAGGGTAAGCTGTGCCACTGCCTAGGAGTTAGAGTCCAGCATCTCACAGGTGGATGTGGGCTTGCTGGAATATTCCAAGTCTGATAAAAGCCATCAGGATATTTGGGAATATAAGACTTCCAGTTCCCTCTTCATCCAGCTGTGGTGAGACTTCCAGCCCTTCCCATGCCATTGCACACCTTTACCTGCTCCTCGGTGCCATGTGCTTTCCCCAGGAGGAACACAGGGAAGAGTAGGGATTTGCCCACCACAGAGGCATGGGGCAGACCCCAGGGATGAGCCCCCACAGCCCCTCCTCAAGCCACCATCAAGCAGATCTGCTGCCTCACTGCTGAGCTGCTGTGTTTCCTCTGCAGGGGGAGAATCAAACACTTGGATGTGGTGACTCTGCTGAGGCGTATCCAACCTCCCCTGGGCTTTGGGAAGTTCTGCCCACACCGTGTAGCTTGTAAGGTGAGAGCCAAGGGGTGACAAGGTGTGTAGGCACAGGGACACCTTCCCCAGGCTGTCATGGTGTCCTCCCAGGAGGCTGAGGGTGACAGTCCAGCCAGCTTCCCAGTGCCATGGCTAATATTCTGCTCTGACCTCTCCTTTTTGAAGAAGCAACATATTCGGGGGTCAAGGAGAGGCACACTGGCCTGCACAGAGTGGATCAGGCTCCTGAAGATCAGGACTCGAGTTTAGGGAGCAGGAAACCCCAATTCTCAAGGCAGAAATACACTTTTCCTGGCTTGGCTCATTCTGAACAAACCCAGGGCCTGTGTGAGGCTCATGTGTAACATGTATGGGGAGGAGCTCAGGCACTGCTGTGATCCCTCCTGGGTTTTGGGCAACCACATCAGGAGATTTGATCCCCAGATTCCTCACAGCAGCCTGGAACATGTTTTGGAGCAGGGAGCACAATGCAAAATAACTCCTGTCTCTCTGAAAGCAGCTGGGGGGATTCAGCCTGGAAAAGAGGGGGGGTTAGAGGAGACCTTCTTGCTCTCTACAGCTCCCTGACAGGAGGTTGAACCCAGGTGGGAGTTGGTCTCTTCTCTCAAGTAACAAGTGATAGTACAAGAGGAAACAGTCTCAAGCTGCATGAAGAGTGGTTTAGGATGGATATTAGGGATTTTTTTTTCACCAAAAGATTGGTTAGGCCCTTGGACAGGCTGTCTAGGGCAGCAATAGGTCACTGCCCTGGAGGGATTTAAAAACCATGTGGATGTGGCTTATGTGTTTTTTCTGGCGGCCTTGGCAGTGCTGAGGGAACAGTTGGACTTGATGATCTTACAGATCTTTTCCAACCTAAACAATTCTGTGATTCTGTAATTTTCTCCCATGGCACCCATGTCCCTGTAGGTCATCTCCCCTAACTCTACCCTTCACTTGCTCTGGTTCAGCTGGCTGGGACAAGGGATGTCACTGCCTCTGGCAATTGTGGTACCAGGGGTGGTGCAGAGCCCCTGGGCCTGGGCAGGGCAGGTAGGGCTCCATGGCTTGGGCAGGGCAGGTAGGGCTCCATGCCCTGAGCAGAGCCTCTGGCCAGGACAGGCACTGAGTCTGGGGGCTGCCAGCCTGCTGTGCCACCTGGGGTCACAGGTGTTGGTTTGCTGTGCAGCGCCTGGTGTGCATGAACATGCCCCTGAACAGTGATGGCACTGTCACCTTCAATGCCACCCTCTTTGCGCTGGTCAGGACAGCCCTCAAGATCAAGACAGAAGGTAAGTGGTGATCTTGTCTGCCTCTGTAGCCTGACAGGGACCCTCTCTGTGGTGCCAGGTGCAGGTCCTGGCATGCTTTGTCTCCATTTCTGTTCACATCCCTGAGAATGAACTGCTCTGTCCTGCTCCCTTCCCTCACAGGTAATTTTGAACAGGCCAATGAGGAGCTCAGAGCTATTATCAAAAAAATCTGGAAGCGAACGAGTATGAAGCTTTTGGACCAGGTCATCCCACCTATTGGAGGTATGCCACTAGGTGGCACTTCCCAGAGGGACAGGGTGACTCCTGGTCAGAGTGTCACTGCTCCAGCCACTTGGGATCTTGTGACAGACAGAATCATCATGTTGGTTTCCTCCCTCCAGATGATGAGGTGACAGTGGGCAAGTTCTATGCTACTTTCCTGATCCAAGAACATTTCAGGAAGTTCATGAAGCGCCAGGAGGAATATTATGGGTACCGGCCCAAGAAAAATGCTGTGCAGATCCAGGTTGGTGGGTGGGTGGTGCTGGGGAAGTGATTCTTCCTGGAGGTGGGCAGAGAGCTCTGCAGGGCAGGGAAAAGGCTTCCCCCAGCCTGGGGAAGTCCAGGAGGACTCAGAGAGCTTCAGTGACACACGGGGACCCCTGTGCCTCAGGCCTCTGGAAGTGAGGTGACCCCAGGAAAACCAGCACTGACCTGCTGAGTATGACCTTAGTGCCCAGGGTGCAGGTGACTCAGAAAGCAAAGGAGGATTTTGTCTCTCTGCTCCACTGACTCCAATTGTAGAGAGCACTTGGCAGGATCTGGTGCCTCACCAAGTAGTTTTAAGACTTGGAAACTCCCACCACAGACCATTGTCTGTGCCAAACGCTGCTCACTCAAGCCCTTACCCACCTGCTCTGCTCCAATCCCAGGGCCTTCCCCTTCTCCTCCCCTTGGCAGTGTCTGATTGATGATAATTCCATGTGCCTGGTGTTCTCTATGTTCTCTCAGCCTTACAGAGCATCAGGTGGAGGGGGTGTCAGCGTGGCTGACTTTAAGTGGGACCACTGCAGTCAGCGAAGCACAGCAGGGGTGCTGGTGGAGGATTTGTGTGCCTGGCCAGAAGGCTGGGATGTCCTGACTTTATAGGGAGGAAAGCACCTGTAGAGATAAAAGACCAGGCCCCAAAGGCACAAAGCAAGGAAAAGAGCCAGGTCCCAGATCAGGGACAGAGGCCCAGCCTGCCCTTGGCTGTCACCAGCCTGACACTCCATCAGGCTGCCCTTGGCATTCCCTTTTGGGGGACAGGATGAGCCCAGAAACTGTGGGACAGCTGTGGGGCAGCTGTGGGACAGCATGAGCTCAGAAGCAGTGTCACCAAGCACAGAGGCAATGCAGGGTGTGACCCATGGCCTGTCCTTGGTAGGACACCTGGCAAGGTGAGCATGGCTCATGTTTCCCTCTCCACAGACCAAGGTGAGAGGGGTGTGGGGCATGGCCACATCAGCCCTGCCTTCCTGTCTCCTCCAGGCTGGGCTGAGGAGCATTGAAGAAGAAGCTGCTCCTGAAATCCATCGGGCCATTTCTGGGGACTTGACTGCCGAGGAGGAGCTGGAGAGAGCCATGGTGGAGGCTGCCATGGAGGAAGGGATATACAGGGTGAGTTCAGCCCTCAGGGCACTACATGGGTTGGTGGTCCCACCCAGGCCTGATTTCGAAGTGGTGGTGGTGGATCAGGTTGGCTACTAGCACTGGGTCTGCAGGGTGGGGACCACAAGGATGATCAGCATTTCTTTCCTTTCTGTGAGCATCAGGACATCCTGGTTGTGTCATCTTGGGCAAGCTGCTTTCTGCCTCAGTTTCCCCTCTGTGAAAGGACCCAACCCATGGGTCTGGCAGGGCTGTGCTGGATGTTTACCTCCTGGTTTGGAGGTTCCCACTCCCACCTTCTGCCAGGCTAAGGCAGGACAGCTCTGATGTCACAGGAACTGATGTACTTCCCACTCCCTGGAGTCTCAGAGACAGCCTGGGCAGCTGTGGGGTAGCAGAGTTGCATCTCATTCTGTGTCCAGAGGTGCCACCACCTCAGGCTGTCCCACAGAGGTGACAGGGTTGTAATGGGCTGGCTGTGCTGCTGCATGGCCATCAACTCTCAGTGCCTCAGTTTCCCCACCTGGGCAATGAGGTTTTGGGAGGGACCATGTGGTCTGCAAGGCTTGAGCAGAGCAATTGCTATTTCGACATGGGAATGACTCCAGAGCAGCCTGGAGCTCAGCCTTGCCCTGATGCCCTCCCTGTTGGTTGCAGAGGACAGGTGGCTTGTTTGGCCAGGTGGACAGCTTCATGGAGCCCAGCAGCCCCCTGCAGCCCCAGGTGGCCAGCCAGAGGCCCCTGCAGTTCACTGAGGTGGGCAGTGAGGACCTCGACTCTCCTGTGTTCCTTGATGACTTCCCCCAGGAAGGCAACACCAACATCAACAATGCCAACAGCAGCAGCTGGCTGGAGGGGTAAGGGAGCTCAGCCTCAGTGTGCAGGCATGGAGGGTCAGTGCTGGCCATGCCACTGTCCTCTCCAGGGCTGTCCTGGCAGCTGGCTGCACCCTGGCCACCCAGGGGCTCCCATCCCATCACTCCTTCATCTCAGTGCTGTGAGGATGGAGGTGGACAGCAGGGCTCCAGGGATTGCAGGAACCATTCCCCACCCCTTACCTGCCAATCTCTGAGGGCCAAGGCCCAGGCTGGGGCCACCAGCACGTGCCTGGGCACAGGTAGAAGGGACAAAGATTGCCAAGATTGACCCCACTTCTTGGGGTCTCCACCCTGTTCATCCATTCCAGTTGTCCCTACAGGTCTGTCCCCCCCAGGGTGGGGAGGTGGGGGAGGACTGCACCCCCAGGTGGAGCTGGGCTCAGTGAGTGGTCCCCACTCAGGCTGACCTACCTGCCTGCCCTTGCCAGGGTGGAGTACGAGGATGAGGTGCTGAGGAAGACAGTACCAGCAGCACACAGGCGTCCAGAGTGGGGTAAGTCTGAACTTCATTGTTCTCCTTGGGGACTGGGACCAGCCCCGGGGCCAGGGCAGGAAGAAGGGTTTGATATTGATGGGTGGGTGGAAGAGATGCAGGCCCCAGCAAGTTGGAGGTTTGCTGAGAGCACTGAACACAGCAGGACCTGTCTGGAGAGCTCTAGGAGAGCCTTCTCCCTCCTTCTGCCCTCTGGGGTGATGAAGCATGGAGACAGTGCCTCAGGCTGGGGGAGCACTGGCCATCCCAGGGCAGCAGGGCCACAAGACCACATTCCTTTCCTCAAACAGGGACTTTGGGTGCTGCTGACCTCCTAAATCCTTTGTTTCCTCCAGTCTAGCGAGCCCATTCCCAGCTCTGTTTGGCAGTGGGTCCTTGTTCTTGTACCCATTTGATGTCCCTACCTTTCCCTCCCACAGAGCTCAACCACCCCATACCCATGCCGAGGCCGAGGAGGAGGCGAAGGGCCACCTCTGGTCCCTCATCATCAGGGCCACTCCTCCTCCCTCAGGTAAAAGGGGCAGTGCATGTGCAGAGGGGACATGTAATGTGGGGGACACGGGTGAACCTCCCTCCCCTCCTGGGAAAGTCTGTCACAGCTGGGCTGGGAAGGAGCCACTCTCTAGGGCTCACTGTGTTAATCCAGCCTTGCTAGAGCTTCTCTTTTGGATCAGCCTGGACATGGAGCTGATTTCCCACCCCACTGCTGTAGCAGTCATGGGGAACTCCTCGAAGCTGGAACAGCTGGAAGCACATTCCTCTGTCTCCTGGAAGCACATTCCTCCTGCCTCCCCAGAGCCAGGGCAGGCAGAAGGGGTGTGTCAGATTTGCCCACATGCTGCCCTTTGCTGTCCCCAGTACCTCATGCCAGAGCAGGGAGCCAGGGCTGGTTCCCGGCTCTCTGTTCACATGGCTCTGCTGGTCCTATTTTGGGGTTGCCCAGGGGCTCCAACAGGGTGGCATGGCCTGTCCAGGCACTGGACAGGGGACAGAACCTGCAGCCCCCACACTAACATGGGAGAGGTCTTCCCTGGGCAGTGTCCCAGCCCAGGCTGCAGCTCTGTGCTACTCTCACCCAGCTGCCTGTGGAGGATGGCACTGTGACAGGAACAGCATCCAGCTCAAGGTTCCAGCAGGGAGAAACTGATGAGCCAAGACACATCCTCCACCCCAGCCATCACCTTCCTCATTCAGGAGGTAAGGCAAGGGCACAGCTGGGCAGAGGGAACAGCAGGGATGGCAGGAAATTCCAGGGATACCATGCTTATGCCATGATGGGAGACTGGGGGGCAAAGCTTAGCGACAAGGGTGAGCAGCACAGAGGGCAGAAGGGAGGGAGAAGAGGGTGGGTGCCTGCAGCCAGGGCATCTCCCCAGGCTGAGCACCCAGGCTGTCATCTCACCTTCTGCACAGGCTCTGATCTCCGGAGGCCTTGGGGCTCTGGCCCATGACTCATCATTCCTAGCGATGACCAGGGATGAGATGGCAGCCAGCAGCCAGCTGGAGATGGATGAAGTGGAGAAAGCAGCTGTGGAGCTGCTAAAGGGAAGAGAAACACTGCAGGGCACAGAAACTGGCTCTGCCCCACTGGACACCTCAGCCACACAACCAGCCAGCTCCCCAGGGCTCCATGCAGCTCTCTCCCAAAAGACTGTCACTACCACTCGCCTGTGAGCTGCTCAGGGTCCCTGGAGCAGAGCCACACTGCTCCCTGCTCCTGCCTGTGGCCCTGAGGTGCTCTGACCAGCTGTGGTGTTATTTTTGGGACAGGTCTGTGGGATGCTGGTGCAGAACAGGACAATGCTGTTCCAGTGGGGTCTTGCAAGAGCTGGACAGGTCATTAAAGTGTTCCTGCTGTGTGACTCTGGATACCCCTCCCCTCCTTTGCCACCCTGCCTGCACAGCCTGTGCCCTCAGCTGCTTGATGCCCAGCCAGCAGAGGGGGCTGCAAATGTGAGACCACATGTAACCAGAGCTGGCAGTGATTCATGTGACAGCCTCCAGTCCAGTCATTTGGAGGTGCCAAGCTCTGGGGGTCCCTTGACATCCCAGTGGCTGGGCCCAGCATCTTCATGTCTCTGCTGGAGCCTGCAGCCTCCTCCCTGCAGCCAAGTCTGACCTGTGAGGAGATGATGTGCCAGGGGCTGGGCAGCAAAATGGGGCCTGAGGGCTTCTTGGCTCCCTGTCCCAGCAGTGTATGGAACTGGGGATGGGGCAGAGCTGTGACAGCATGTTCAGGCTGGGGCAGCAGCCCTGGGGCTGACCAAGAGGAGAATTGGACACTGTGATGCCATTTCTGCCCCTTCTGCTATCTCCACACTGTGCACCTGGGGTCAGGCATCCATCCCAGTATCTGGGAAGGTCACATTCAGCCCATGACATCCATCCCCACAGCTCAGTGGGGCATGGGCCAGGAGAGTGTGGAACTGTTCCTGCCAGCGCTCCCAGCACTGCCTGGGAGCCTTGGCACTAGTGCCAAGCAGCAGCTGAGGTTATTCCTCTCCGGGGCTGCTCAGGGGGTGGTGTTAGAGACCCTAGTGCCCTCCATGGGGTCTGGGTGCTGAGCAATGGGGCAGCCCCATCTCCCAGCCCAGCTTTTTGGTGGGATTTGGCTCCCAAGGGCCCCCAGCCCAGCCTAACTGGGAACTGGGGCTCTTCATCACCTAATAGATATTAAAATGCAGAGAGCGGATGGGTCCCAGGGGAGGAGCAGATCAATGAGCCCAGCATGGCTTTTATTAACTCAATCAAGGGAACCGTCTGAGTTCCAGCTGCAGCCTGAGCACCAGAGCCAGTCTGGTGCCCAGCCATGGCAGTGCAGCTTCCCCACAGCACGCAGCCTGCAGAGATGGATGGTGTGGGGGAAACTGCTTCATCCCTTCCTCTTGCTTCTGTGCCCTGGGGCAGGACCTACACTCCTTCACATTTCATACACACACTGCTGGGGAAGGTGCACGGGGGTTGGCACTGCAGCTCTGGCAGCTGCTCTGCCAGGGGATGTCAAGGACATGTTATGGGGTAAGTGGTCATGGTCTCCTGTGGGTTTAGGGAGATTGCAGGACAGCACAGATCACTTGCCAAGACAGGTGGGTGCTCACCAGAGACTCTAAACATGAAGGGTGACACCGTGGTGGGGACAATACCACTGTGGTGGGGGCTCTGCACCCTGTCCTGGGGTCTAGGGCTGCACAGGGGATGATTTGCTCCATTTGAGGTGTGTGTGGTGTGTCTTTCTTAAGTTGATTCTAGCTGAACTGGGGGACAGATCTGATTTGTGGTACACAAACGTGGCACATGGGTGGGAGTAGGAAGAGGACAACATCACAGCACAGTCACTGCCACTGTCTGCCTGGAGCTTCAGTGGGGAAGAGTCCAGCCAGAAAAACCAGCAGCTCAGGGTGGGCACTGCACCATGGACCAGGTGCCCTTGCAAACATGGGACAAAGAAAGAGCAATACCAGCTCCTCACATCCTTGCAGAAAGACAGACAGGACATGTCCTGCTCATCCCCATGATTTCATACCAGCATACAGTGCCCTGGGACTTACCCATCCCAGCAGAAACTGAGGAGTTCCCACAGGATGCAGAGTCCTGTGCACACGTGGCCCATGGTCCTGGCACCTTGGGAGGAGCATGAGTGGATGGGGTTGAAGGGACAGTGCTGTTGGGGTGAATGTACCCAGACTGCAGAGCAGAGGGCAGGTGCTGACCTCTGTGCCAGGCACAGCACTGACTCACTGGCTGTCAGCCAGCAGTGCTGGCATGTCCTGGCTATCCCTCACCCAGGATACAGCCTGGACTCCTCAAAAGAAACCTCCATGTGCCTCAATTTGCCCTCATGCTCCATTGCTATTTGCCCTGACATTGACACCAACCTGCAGAGCTAGGAGTCCCCTGTAGGTCCCACACGTGCTGGAAGATGTTTTCTTCTGCTGAGCCAGGGCCCATCTGTGTCAGGCTGCCATCAGCCCCAGCAATGGGAATGCAACTCAAGAAAGCTGTAGCAGGGACTCTTTCAGCTCCCCAGTGCTTGCCTGTCTCCAGTCCTGCGCTCTGATGGCCTCTGCATGTGTCTCCCTCACCAGCCTCCCAAGACCAGCTCCTAGGGTGGAGCCAATGGCTCTGTGGGCACTGCCCTCTGCTGCTTGGTGCCCAGCTTGCTGCGTGGACCCCAACCCTGCGTGCTGGAGAGCTGCACTGGCACCTGGACACCCTCCTGTCATGCTATCAGCCTCATGCCCTGTCCTCTTGAGACAGGCTCTCACCCCAGCCTTGGACAGCCCAAAGGGCTACCAGAGCCCAGTCCCAGTGGCTCTGTCAGGAGCACTGAGCTCACCCCAGCCCTGCTGTGTATCCTGCTGCTCCATGGTGTCACCCCGCAACACCACAGAGGGGACGGGAACCAGTGGAGCCAAGGAGGTGTCTGAGTGATGCCAACCATGCAGAAACATGCCATTCGGTACAGTCCGGAGCAGCCCCCGGTGTAGCCCGGAGAAGCCCCGGCAGAGCTCCGATAAATCCCGGAACAGCCCGGAGCAGCACGTGCGGCAGGCGGCAGTGGCGCCGCTGGCCCGGCAGGGGGCAGCAAGGGCTGACGAGTGTGAGTGTGAATGTGAATGAGCGTGAGCGTGAATGAGTGTGAATGTAAACGAGCGTGAGCCTGAATAAGCGTGAGCCTGAACGAGTGTGAGTATGAGTGTGTGTGAGTGCGAATGAGTGTGAGTGCGAGCTGTGCCCGTGCCCGTGCGCGCGCCTGGGCCCCGAGCGCGATCCCGCGCCCTCTCCCGCGTGCTCGCGGTCGGGCTCGGGGGGCGTGTCCCATCCCGGCCCCGCCCCGCACCTGGCCCGGCCCCGCCCCGCCGCCCCGCCCCGCCCCTCCAGCCCCGCGGATGCTCCGGGGCAGCGGCGGCCGCGGTGCCGGCGCGGGGCCATGGCGGCCCCGGACAGCTGCGTTAAGGTGGCCGTGAGGTGAGAGCGGCGCTCGGTGCTTCCGGCGGGGGAGGGCTGTGCATCCCGCGGGGCGCCCGGAGCTCGGGGCGCCCGGGACCGATGCCGAAAGGCGGGGCGGGCGCTGCAGCTGCGGGTGCGAGGCGGGGGTTGGTGGGTGCCCGCTGGGCTCTGAGTCCCCCGGGGCAGTGAGACCCCGCCGAGCCGGTCTCTGTCGCGCCCCCCACGCCCCCGCCGCTCTCTTCCGCATCCCCCGCTCCCCGCCGTTTCAGGATGTGTCCCCCCTCTCCCCAGCGGCTCCCGCGCCGCGCAGCCCCGCTCTGCGCTCCCCCCCACCGCCCGCCATCCCCCGTGGCCGGAGCTGGGCGAGGCCGGGAGCCCCCGGCTCCTCCACCTGCAGAGCCGCCCGGCGCCCAGCCCGGGCAGTTCCCGGCTGCTGCGCGGGTGGGTTTGGCCGTCCGAAGTGTCACCAGGATGCTGGGGGTTGTGGGGGCTCCCTGCCCGCCCCCCGCTGGGTGGTGGGAAACGATGCGGTATCTCGGTGTCCTTTGTGCTGGGAACAATGCGCCTGCAGCCCCGCACCTCACCGAGGAGCTGCTGGCGGCCTCGGAGCCCGCCGGGGCTCGGGGGGCTGCGGGAGCTCGGGGGGCGCGGGCCGGGCGAGGCCGAGCCCCGCGGGAACGGGTGCCACCCCCTGTGTCACCCTCGTCTTTGTGAGCGCCGTGCCCGGGCCGGTGCGTGCGGTACGCGGCGGCGGGGCTCTGCCGCTCCCTGCCCCTCCAGGAGGAAGGAATCCCCGGGAAAGAGGGGATCGGAATCCCACGGAGCGGCATCGCGGGACCCTGCCCGGCTCGGGACCCGGCGCGGCCGGAGCCGCCGTCAGGCAGGGGAAGGGACCGGCTGGTCCCCGCTCACCCCGTGCGGGGGCAGTCGCATCTGCCGGGCCCGTCGTGTGGGAGCGGATCGGACCCCGTGGGAGCCTGCCTGGCCCCGAGCCCCTACCGCCCGGCCGTGCCTGTCCCCGCTCTGTCCCCTGTCCCCCCGCCGGCACGGGCAGAGCGGGGTCTGCGCTGGGGCTCGCAGGGCACTGCCCGCGCCCTGCCTGCTCGAAGCGGGAGCACAAAAGATGCTGCTGGTGCAGCAGCAGTGATGGAGGGAGAGCGGGTGGGTGTGGGGCTGTGTGTGCGTGTGCACGCGGATGTGCAGGGCTGTGTGCGTGTGCACGCGTGTGTGAGCACCACGACACCTCCCAGCTCCCCCTGCCCCTCCAGCCTGCTCGCCCTGGGGGCAGCCGGAGGGGATTTTTTTGCTGTTCTCCTCCCGAGAGGCCGAGGGTCGAGGCCAGGCTTTGGCTGGGAAGGATGGGGGAGCTGCTGGAGTGACGGCAGCCCCTGCTGCGGTTGCTGCTGGGGTGGCTGCACAGGGGCAGGGAGGGTTGTGCCAAGATAGAGTGGCTGTGCCAGGACACTGACCCGGGAACCGAGTTAATGCCGACGCTGGGGGTGGAGATTTCCTGGCCAGACTCTTCCCGTCTCCATCCCGCATTTCTCTCGAGATGATGCCTTTTAACACCATCCTAGAGATGGGGTGGGTGCCCCGCAGGATGGCGGCTGTGGAGTGGTTTCTGCTGAGCTCTCCTAGTCCCTCAGGTCCCCAGTGGGGTCCTGGGCTGCCTGGTGCTTGGGTCGGGGATGGCAGCTGGGAGGTGACTGGGGTATGCAGCATTGCAGTGGGGCTGGAGTGGTCATGGTGAGGAACCAGGGGAGGGGGGACGGGTCTGACCCTCTTCCACCCCCTCCTTGAGAGCCAACATCCCACTCAGTGCAGCTGGTGGGAGCTGGGCAGGTGGGGGATGTGGTGGTGGAGGTGAGTTGGGAGGACAAAGGAGAGGGGCTGGGAGCAAGGAGGCTGCAAGACAAAGCCGTCAGGTCGTGGCGCCATGCAGGAAGGTGGCTCTGATGCTGAGCTGAGTGTGCAAGGGCTGAGCTGCTCTCACTGCAGACCACACACCTTTTCTGCCACAGCAGCCCCGGGGGGGTTAGGCTGGGTCCCCTCCTGTCCCTGGGCATGGAGCAGAGCGAGGTTTTCCTTTGTGAGTTCTGGTGACACCCTGCTGGTGGAGCAGCCAGGCTGCAGGATTCTCTAAGACCCTTGAAGTAAACCTGCCCCAGATCCCACCTCTCACAGCTATCGGAGCATGGAGGAGATTGAATATTTCTGGGATGCAGCAGGACACGGATCAAAGCTCCTCTTTTGTCCCTTGATACTAACATGAATGGGCCAGCTGTGCTGTTTCTTTGGGGTCTCTGTGTCTGTGCTGCTGGTGGGAGTGAAGTGGGACCTGGAGAAGGGGCCAAGGACACTGGGAGGTGATGGTGGTGTTGGTGGAGCACACTGCTGCCTGCTGGGGTCAAACAGCTGGGGATAATCCAGCTGATGTCAAGAGGTGCCACAGCCATCAGGATCCATCTCTGTGGTCCCACAGAGCCTTAGGGTGGGAGGAGTAGGGACAGTTGAACAGACATGCTGGATCTGTGCACCCCAATTCTTGCTGTTGTCTTGGTCTTGCAGGAGAAGGCAGGAGCAATGCTGTGGTGTTTCACTGTCAGCCTCCCATCTTCCTGTGCAAACACCCTCCCTGGTGTTTCACAGGCTCCCATCTTCCCCTTGAGACTCTCGCCTGCCCCATTTGCACTGAGGTCCAAAGAACCTGCGTGCTGAGCCACCGATTGCAGTGTGGGGACATTATTTCATCTTTCCACGTGCTGGGAGGGAAATGGCTGATACCTGCGGCAGCGCTGCTGTCAGCCGAAGGAAATGCAGGCCCAGCAGCTCCTCCTGGCCCAGGGGCCGATTTGTGCCTGTACCTTGTACCTGCAGCTCAGAGCTGCAGTGTGTGCAAGGGCAGGGCTGGATCCCACCGCGGCCCTCGCCCTCCCTGCCAGCAGGGTCTGCCTTTGCTTGCTCCTCAGCCCCAAACCTGACTTGCGGCTCCATGGGCGGGGAGGAACCGGCAGGGCTGAGCTCCGGCAGCAGTCAGGCTGGTGCCTGCGTGCCCTGCTAGCGGTCTCAGCAGGAAGCAGCCTCCTGCCGTGGTGCTGAGCAGGGCGGCTTGGGGGCCAACCCTCCTTAGCCAGCACTGCTGCTTCCTTCTCTAGGTGACCTTCAAATGGGTGTCTGCAATGCAGCCAGCTCAGCAGCTCCCCACTCCTGCCCGCTGTCTGGGAGCACAGCCTTGATTTGAGGCTTGTGGCAGGAATTTGAGGCTTGTGCCTTGAGGCTCAGCAGCCCCTCTCCCCTCAGCCCCCTCTGAGACTGCAGGCAGGTGCTGCCAGCCCCTGCAGCGGCAGTGAGCTGGTGAGTGGGACTCGCTGTGCTGGTGCAGGAAGCAGTGCTCAGCCCAGTAGTTTTGCAGTGTCAGGAAGGGCTGATGGCATGTATTGACCCCAGAAACCATTAAACTCCTTGGCTGGAGCACTGAGTGGCCTGGCTGGCTGCAGAGCTGCTGCCTGAGGGCACCTCCAAACTGGCTGGCTCTTTGAAGAGAGAGTGGCATCCCCCGTGCCAGAGCTGCCCGTGGCACTGAGCATGCCTGGCCGGCTGCGGAGACGCAGGAAACGGAGCTTGTGAAATTGGGGAAGGAAGTTGAGTCGTATTTCAAGTTTATTTAAACTCTGCAACCTCCAGTGCTCTGCTGCTCTCGCAGGCACTCCTGCTGCGATGCTCTGTGCTCCGCACCAGTAGCCCATTGCTGGCTCCTGCCTTGGGAAGTGACTCCCAACTCCTCCCCCGAGTCCTCCCTCCCCTCGCCATCGTGCGCCTTTGGGGATGCTTCAGTCGAGTGACTGAGCTGGCAAAGGCCTGGTGGTGGGATCAGCTGGGCTCCAGCCCTGCCAGCACCCTGGCATCTCCACTGCCACATGGCTGGGGCTCTCTGCCTGCTGCTGGGATGTTTTCTGTGAATCCAAAGTCTCTACAATCAGCTGGGGTCAGTCCCTGAGGAAGTGAAGTTGTAGCCCTTCCAAATCAGCTCTTCTGGGATGGATTTGGGTCCAGCTGGAAAGGTGTTGTGAACCCAGCTTGTGCCAGTGTCTGTGCTGCCCAGTGGGGAAAGGGAGGGTACAGCCCTGCTACCTGCTGCCCACCATCACCTGCTGCTGGAGCTCGGAGTCCCTTTGGTGTGTGGGGAGCACTGTCTCCTGCCAGCTCTGGCTGGCGTTGGGCTGGCTTTGCTCAGATGTCACAGGGCCATGCAGGGAGAGATAAGGCAATCAATTCTACCCCCAGGCATGGGATGTGACTGTCTCCTGGAGGGGGAAGGGTAAGGGAAGGGGGGAGGGGAGCAGCCCATCCTGGTGTTGGGCACAGCCCTGGGGGGGCTCTGTCTCCCATCTGCAGGGTCCGGGGATCCCCGGAAGGAAATATCTCAGGAGGCTGCTGTATCCTGAGGGTGCTGGGCTGGCAGACCACCGGTGTGGGCACCATTTCTCCACCCTTTGCACCTGCTGAGGGCAACTCAGCCATGGCACTGGGCCCCTGCCCCATCCTGTGAGTGTTTTGCTGCTGGGCTGAGCCCATCGGGATGAGCTGCTGCTCTTCACTTTCGCTTTGGGACTCCCCAGCCTGCTGTGAGTTCAGAGAGCAGGGAGACACTGCCTCCCGGGTCTGGAGGGAGGTGTTGGGGACCATGGCAGGCCGGCACTCCACGGGAAGTGCTGAGCCCAGGTGTGTGGATGCAGGGGGCTCTGCACCTGGCTTCAATCAGACACTCAATCAGCTTTTACAGCGCAAGTGTTAGAAAGGGGATGGAGCCGGTGTGAGGGGGGAGCAGGGCTGTACCCCACGGTCCCACTAGATGTGCCACTGTCCACAGCAGAGCAGGGTGAGGAGGGTTTTGGTGCCTGCACACCTCACCCATGGGCTGGGATTTAATGGAATTCCATGGAGCCTCAGGAGCTTGGGAGGCCAGGGCCTCCCAAGGATCAGCCAGAGGACGGAGCCAGCTGCTGCCTCAGCAGTGAAATTGGAGGCAGGAGAAAATTGCAGGAGATGAAGCCCCAAACAAAGCTGTCGGAAACATGGCTCCTGGCCCCAGGAGAGGGAAGGCGATATCCCCTGTGAGCCCAGTGAGAACCACGGAGCCAGCCCTGGCCAGTGGCTTTACTGCTGTTCCTGCTGGGGGTGGGGGGCTGGCCCCGGTGGTCCCACAGGGCTGTTTCCTGCTGGAGGCTGTCAAAACACTCCATGCCACTGGTTAAACAGCCGGCAGATTTGGGATGTGGTGGATTGTGAGGGCAGCTGCCGTTGGGATCTGCTGCCGGAGATCAGTCTGCAGGGGGTGACTGCTCTCTGGTCAGTGGCTGATGGGTTTTACTTTGGCTTGGTGGAAGGGACCGTGCCTGGCCACCTGCCCACCACCCCTTCCCTGTCTGGGCAGAGCAGGAGCCGGTCCAGTGCTGCCCTGGTATGTGCTTGTGTCCCCACTGGCACTGAGGCTGCCCCACCTTGCTTGGGCTGTGCCCCTCTGCTCTCTCCATGTGATGCCATACAGTCGTTACCCCCATTGCCAAGTGAGGATTCAAGGCTGAGCCCAAGGTTTGGGGATTCCAGTGGAATCTCTTTCCCTGCTCTGCAGCTCCCTGGAGCCTGCCATAGGTGGGGGTGATTTCTCGTCACAGCTTGCTGGAGTGGAGCCTGGTGCCATCTCCCCTGTCCTGTGGTCCACCTGCCCCATGGAACTGTGTGGGGCTGCAGACACCTCCCACTGCCCAGGCCCGACTTTGGCAGAGTGAGATGTGTCCATCCCTACTCTGGCCTGGGAGGAGGTGGCTGATGCTGGCAGGGAGCTGAACTGCTCCTTCTCTCCCTCTGCCCTTCAAGCACAGAGCTCCCTGACCCACTGCTGCAGGGCTGGAAAGCACAACCTCCTGTTGGGGGAGAGGGTGTCTCAGTTCGTGGTACTGTGGTCTCTGCTCATCCATTATTTCAGGCTGCACTGGCCTGAGGGAGACATTAGGGCAAAACATTCCCTGTTGCTTGCCCAGGCAGGGGGCTGGGTTTGCTCCTGGGTACTTCACAGCATCCCTGATCCTTCTGGCCAAGGTCTTGGCATTTATTTGTATTTTGGGGAGGGGCTGGAGAGGCACCTCTTTTGTGCCACCTGCTCCTGTATCTTGTGGGCAGGTTCACTCTGATGTTCCCCGTGGGCTCTGGGGCTGTGGTATCTTCTGCCAGGCTCAGGTTGTTTTTTCCCCAGTGGCAATCGGAGTGCGCTGGGAGGCTGCCAGCATGCTGGCTCTGGGGAAGCCTTATCTCCAGTATGATCACATCATGCTGGTACCGGGGTGGAAGTGGGACATGGGGACCTTGCAGGGACACCTGGGAAAGGGAGAGATCCTGTGGATGTGATTTACTGACTTGGGAGCAAATGGGAGCCTCAGTACTGGGGTGCAGAGTTGGGTGAGGAAGTGTTTCCATCTGTCTCCATCAGACCTGTGGCATTCCTGTGCCCCTCAGGACCAGGCTGGTGGCTTGTCAGGCCCAGGGTCTCCTGGTGAATGATGGTTTCCTTTAATTCCCTATTAATTGCTGATGCTGCTGCTAAGCCAGTGTCTTTGGGACTGGAGGGGAGTGGGGGCCCTGCTGGGGCATATAGCACATTGTGTGTACTGCCACACGTGTGTTTCCCACCCTTCCTGGGTTTTTGTGACATTGCACCCTTTACAGGTGACTGCCCTGGGTTGGTTGTTTGCAAACATCCCCATGGGCAGATCCGAGGTGGAGCTGAAGGCATCGAGGATGAAGGTGGAGTCCAGGGAGATCCCAAACTGGATTAGCTCCTGCTTCCTTCTAGGCTGAGCAGAGCAGGATCCTGTGCATCCCCTGTGCCCTGCTGGTCTCTGCCTGCTGCCACAAGCTGGGTGTCCCCAGGGTTGGCCTGTGCAGGCAGCATGTCCTGGTCCCTGCCCCACCATGGGTCTCAGCACAGAGCAGATGGTGCAGCTCAGAGCCGTGTGCTCCTGCCAGAGCTAATGAGCAGCACATGGTGCCTGCCAGGGCCTGATTTAAAGGTTTCCCTAAGCCTGGGAAAGTCTGGAGTGGAGGATTAGGGGGAGCCCAGGGGGCTCTGGGGTCTAAGGCAGTGGGGTTTGCCCTGCAGGGGAGCAGGCTGGGTGATATTGGGGTGGCTTCATTGGGGGATGAATGGTGTGAAGGCATGTCCCCCCTCTGAGTTGTGCCCAGTGGGCCTCTGGGTGCACCCCAGCTCTGTGGTGTCCCCAGGCTGCCCAGGAGCTCTGTCTTGCCCCAGTGCTGCTTCAGTCGTGCTGGCTGTGGCACCCTCTGCCTTGGCAGGGTTTGGCTGGGGCACGGTGGCATGGGGGGCTCTGTGCTGTGCTTGCTTCTGCTGGGAGGTGCTTAGCTATATCTCTTAATTGGACTGTTTGCTGACCAGACCTGGCAGTCCCTGGGGAGCCTGATTCAATTTTCTCTGATTGCTGAGCCGCTTCCCTGCCGTGGTAATTAAATGCTGAACTTTGTCTTGGTTTGTGTCCAATATAACCTGTGTGCAAAGCACCAGCCCTTGGCAGCCAGCCTTCTCCAGGGTCCCCCATGCCCAGGGGCTGGGAGATCTCTTCCTTGGCAAGGGGGCAGATTCCCCATGGGATCTGGGCCTGGGGAGCCACATTGAGGGTGGGCAGCCCCATCCATGCTTGCAGTGTTGGCCTGGAGATGTGGGAAAACCTGGAGCACTTTGTTCTGATCCTACCCTGGGGGCCTGCTTGGCCAAGCTGAATGTCCCACACACCACCATGCTGCACCCCATGGGCTACACACTGCCTCACCTGTTGGGTCTGTGGTGCCTGGGCTGTCCTTCACCCATGAGATGTCCTGGGAGAGCATCAGAGGATGTGAGAGCTGCTCCTCCTGCATGACCTGGGCTGCTTGGTGGGATCACAGGGCAGCAGCAAAGCATGGAAGGCAAGCTTGGGGCAGAGGAGAGTGAAGCAGGCAGGGAGCAGAGAGGACAGCCAGGCTGGCAGGGAGGCTGTGCAGGCCTGGGCTGCTGGGCAGGTGCTCCTGCAGCTCTGATGCTGGGGAGGCTGGAGGGAGCCAGTGGCACGGGGAGCAGAGCTGGGGTCATGGGAGGAGTGGGGATGGGAGCAGAGCAAGCACAGGGGGTGTGGGGGGTGGGAGTGGGGTGAATGCAGGGTTGTTCAGGGAAGGGAAATGGGGTGAACACAGATGATGTGGGAACAGAGACAGGAGCAGAATGAGTGCAGGCAATATGGGGAGGAGAGCCAGGTGCTGTCTGGGCTTGCCCAGCCCACCTGTCCTGACAGGCTTACAGAGCTGGGCTGTGGGGTCTGCCAGCTCCAGCCTCTGCCAGCCCAAGGTGGCTGATGCCTGTGCCTGTGGATGCCTGTGGCAGTGCCTCACCAGCATTGCAGTGAGCAGCC
This sequence comes from Entomyzon cyanotis, assembly GCA_024500445.1. NCBI lineage: Eukaryota > Metazoa > Chordata > Aves > Passeriformes > Meliphagidae > Entomyzon > Entomyzon cyanotis. The sequence continues at coordinate 1,521,440 of JAKEPQ010000908.1, read as the reverse complement.
TTGCCCCTCTGCAGACAAGGTGGACAAGAGGTAGTGGCTATGAACCTCTGCACCTGGCACAGAGAGGGAAAATCCCATGGAGCTCTTCCACCCACCACTCTCCAGCTCTCTGGCTCTGCTCCCTGGGAAACCAGCCCTTCCTGGCTGGGCAGCCTCTTTGGGAGGGAAGAGGAACAGCTCTTTGTAGAGTCTGCAGGCAGCTTGCAGAGAGGTCTTGGAGGGACAGGAGCTCTTTGTGACCCCCCCAGTCTGTGAGTGGCTGCCCTACAGCTCCCTGCCAGCGCTGGGAAATGTTGGAGGGTGTGAGCTCAGGCTCCCTGGGAGCTGGAACAGCCCCTGTGTGATGTGGGTGATCCTGAGAGATGGATCTGGGTCCTTCTGCCCCTGTGCCCACCCTCTCTTGTGGGCCATGCTTAGTGGGATGTCCAGGTGAGATGGATGGCTGCCCTGTGCCGGGGCAGCTGTGTCTCAGCAGGATGCTGTGGCCTGGCTTGTGCCTGGCTGTGGGTACAGGCAGTTTGGTGGGGTGGGGGTGTCATGGCTCTGGCTCTGTGCTGGAGGGCTGTGGGAGTTTGCTGCTATGGCTTTGGCAGAGTGCTGGAGGCCAAAGGATGCTCCGAGCCCCTTGGGGATGCCGTGGTGTTGGGCTGGGAGACAGGAAGCTGAGACAGTTGGGTGAGGCGGATGTGAACACAGCAGTCCATGTCAGCCAAACTGTGCCTTCCCGAGTAAGGGGACAGCCTCATTTCAGAGCTCAGGAGACTGGTGGTGTGTCCAGCCCTGAAGTGGGGATGCTGGCTGTGCCTGGTGTGGTCAAACCCATCCCCTTGCCTCTTGTAGGGCTTGAGATGCTGGGATGGGCAGATCCCGCCCCGGGAGGCTGTGCCTGCTGTGATCAGGGACCCCCAGGCTGCCGCTGCCTCTGGAGCTGCCTCGCAGTGCCCACCTGGCACTTGGCTCTTAGCCCCTCCTGCACTCCCCCAGCCTGGCATAGGGCAGTGGAGCAGAACAGCTCACCCTTTGTGCCTGCCGAGGCTCCTACCCCTCGTGGTGCAGGACCCGCTCTCCCCCCTCTTCCCAGATGCTCGGTCTCCCTGGCAGCTCAGCCGTGGAGACGGCGCTTTCAGAGCGTGCCAGCCTGGCAGGGATGGGAAGGGGAGCAATGGAGACGCTCCAGCCGAGGTCCCCTTTGTGTCCCTGTGTGGCTGCAGCTCTCCTGGCACGCATGGCGCTCGTGCTGAGGGCTTTGGATGCTGCTGCTGGATCAGGCTCCTGCTGCGATGCCCATCATCGCCCCAGCGGGAGCTGCCGGTTGGGAGGGATGTTCTCCACCCCTGCCTGCTCCTCTGTGTGTTGATCCATCCACCTCCTGCCTGGTGTGCTGGGTGCCTGGGAAGGTTTTCTTGGCAGGAGCATTTGGCTGGGACTGTGCAGCTCTGTCCTGGCTCTCTGTCCCTTGTCACTGTCCCTTCACAGGGAGCTGAGGGGATTGTGGTTGGTGCAGCCATGGTCCTGCTGGCTCTCTCCTTCCTGGGGTGTTGCCTGTGCTGAGGCTGGTGGGAGGGAGATGAGCACTGAGCAACCTGCTGGCCTCAGGACAGACTGGATCCCATGCCACGTTTGGGCAGAGGTGGCCCCCAGTGCCAGTGTGGGGCTGGCTGGGCACAGACTGGGAGAGCTGTGACTTGGGTCTCTCCTGCCAAGCTGGAGGGTGGAATGCAGCACCCTGCTGGTGAAGTGCTGGTTAATTTTGGCTGCTGCTTAGCAGGTGGGTTCCTAAGTGTCACATAACCACAGGAGCCTGTGACATGGGCTCTCAGGAGGGCAGCAAGGCTCTCAGTGGGTGTCCCAGTCCTGGAGGCCAGGGCACCCCAATGTGTTTGGCTCTGCTGGGGGTCCCGTTGGTTGGCATGAGCTGTCCTTAGGGCTGGTGGCTCATGAGCAGGTGTGGGGCAGGTTGGTTGGCTGTGTCCAGATGCAGGTGAGGGAACATCTCCATCATTCATGGGTTGGACCCTGACAGCATCACACCCAGCTCTTCTGGACCTGTGAACAGACAGGATGTGGCCAGGATCTTTCTTGGTAGCAGTAGGGACAAGGAATGCCAGAACACACTCAGATGATGACTTTATGGCCACCAAAGTTGCTCATCTCTGTTGGAAAACATGGGAAACTCAGGCAGAGGATGGCAAGCTCTGTGACCTCCCCCAGCATTACCAGCAGGGGTTGAGAACAGGGCTAAGGAGAGAGCTCTGTAGGTGATTTACATGTTTGGTTGGAAAGCTGCTGGCAGGAAAGGACCTGGGGGATGCTGGTCAGCGGTGGCTGAACGTGAGCCCAGGTGTGCCCAGGTGGCCAAGAAGGCCAATGGCACCTGGCTTGTACCAGCCATGGTGTGACCAGCAGGACCAGTGACTGCCCTTCTGAGCTGGGCACTGCTGAGGTCACACCTCCAGCCCTGAGGGCAATCTTGGGACCTTCACAACAGGAAATAAACTGGGGAACTGGAGCATGTCCAGAGAGGGGAACAGGGCTGGGGAAGGGTCTGGAGCACCAGGAGCAGCTGAGGGAGCTGGGGGGGCTCAGCCTGGAGAAAAGGAGGCTCAGAGGTGACCTTCTGGCTCTGCACAACTCCCTGACAGGAGAGTGGAGGCAGGTGGGGGTTGGGATCTGCTCCCAGGGAATAAGGGACAGAACAAGAGGAAACAGCCTCAAGTTGTCCTGGGGGGGCAGTTTATGTTGGAAACTGGGGAAAATTTCTTCCCTGAAGAGTGCTCAAGCACAAGCTGTCCAGGGCAGTGGTGGAGTTGCCATCCCTGGAAGTGTTCAAAAGATGTGTGGCACTTGGGGACATGGGTTAGTGGTGAATATGGCAGAGCTGGGTTAATGGTTGGACCTGGTGATCTTAAAGGGTATTTTCAACCTAAACAATACCATGATTCTGTGTCTAGAGGAGGTGTTGTGGTGCCTGGCATGACATGTGAACACCTCCCTGACCCAACTCATGCTGCCCAGTGCTCAGCCTGGTTGGCTTCCTGAGAGGGCAGGGGTGTGACACTCTGGTGCAGGAGCGCTGGGGCAATCGGACACTGGGGAGCAGGAGAAGCAGCTGCCCTGGCCTAGAGAAACCCTCTGAGATGTCTCCTGGTGGCCACATAAGACCCCCATGACGCTTTGTGATGTCTCTGTGCTTTCCCACATGAGTTTTGGCAGCTGGTGCCAATCCTTGCCCTCTCGCTCCACTCCTCCCATTCTCCTAGTGGAGTCCATAGTGTTTATCCATCAGCTGGCAGCAGCTCCCAGGGACATCCCTGGGTGATGCTTGGCCAATTGCCTGAAGAGCAGGACCTTCCCGGGGGATTCCTGCATCTCCCATGTCTCTCTTGTGCTGCGGAGACAGGACAGGATGGCATGGGGGAGCACACTGAGGACTGACACCTGGGTCCTTTCCAGCACCACAGGTCCTCTGGCTGGGAGAGCCAGGGTGAGGGATTGGTCTGTTGGGTGCTTGGAGCTGGCTGGACAGTGAGGTTTGGGTAATGGGAGTGGGGGAGATGTTGGGGTATGGACACAGGAACAGCCCAGCATGGCCAGGCTCACAGTGGGCTCCTAAATGCCCTGTGGAAAATTCATGTGTGCACACCCCTCCAGCGCTGCTGCTCGTGATCTTGCAACCCCCCCTTGCAGGTAGTGGAGAGACAAAGAAATATTTTGCTGAGAACCTGCTCTCATTTTTCCTGAGAGGAAAAAAAAATTCCCAAACGCATTGTGGCTCCAGTGTGTTCCTCTGCCCGTTCCCTGGGGCTGCAGCTGCTGTGCATGTCTAGGGTGGGGATGGGGGAAGCACATCATCTTGCTCCAGAAGTAATTAAAGTCAGGGATAATTTTTCTGGAGAAGGGTGGGACCCTGGGAAGGCGACAGGAACGAGTCTGGGACTGAGCACATCAGAAGCTGCTTTTTATTGTGGCTGCTGAGCTAAATATATCCACAGAGGCACAGAGCTGTTCCCATGCGTCTGCTGCGTGGGGTGAGGGGGTGAAGAGATGCTTGTGCACTGCCTGCCCTGCCAGGGGTGCCCTGTGCCCCCAAAACAGCCACGGGGTTTGGCCCTCCTGGGCTTTGTTTGCTGCTGGGTAAGTGGGTTAGGAGCAGTGAAGTTGTGCAAGGAAAGGGTCAGGCTGGATGTCAGGGAAAGGTTCTTTTTTCCCAGAGGGTGGTCGGGTACTGAACAGCCTCCCCAGAGAATGGTCATGGCCTCAAGGCTGCCAGAGCTCGAGGAGTGTCTGGACAAAGCTTCCAGGCACAGGATGGGATTGTTGGGGTGCCTGTGCACAGCCAGGGGTTGGACTGGATGATCCCGGTGGGTACCTTCCAGCTGAGGAGATTCCTGATTGGAGTCCCAATCTGTTGCTGTTGAGCCGCTAGCTGAGGAATGACCCAAGTTCTCAGACAAGGAAAGAGAGAAGAGAGCTTTATTGTTTTGATTTCTGTATATATAGAGTTTACAGAGGTCACCCAGATTGGTCAGCCCGAGACCTCCCCCTAGGCCCAATTGGCCAAGCCCGAACTGACCTAATCCGGAGAAGTTGTTTGCAAAACATCCAAACTTTATCTTGTTTATGAAATATAGCAAAATGTTCCCACGGGAAGGACCTGTGCTAGCCACACCAATCCACACAGCGGCTGCCCAGGTCTCGATGCGGCTTGCCAGGGATGTGGTTTGGAGGAATTAATAGCTGTGTTTATGGAGCACCCGGGGACGGGAGCTGTGCAGTCATTAGCACTAATGAGAGCTATTTGCATGGCGCTTGGCTCCAAACTCCCTTTTTCTCCATGAGTCCCCTGGGAGCCCCCAGCTTCCTGCAGCCGGGGTATCCACCGACAGCCAGAGCTGTGCAGCCCTGACACGGAGCAGTGTCTGTGCAGGTCCAGCCGCTCTGCTCCCACATTTCTGGGCAGGGATTGAGTGCAGTAGGTGGGATGTGGTGGGTGGGTCATTCTCTCTGCCCAAGGCTGTCCCGGTCCTCTCAGCGAGCCCATGGCTGGGGACAGCTGTTGGGCTGGGCGGAGGTTTGGTTCAAATGGTGGGGACTGTCTTGTCATGTTTTTGCGTTTTGCATTTCAAGCCTTTGTAGCTGCTGTTTGATGTGTCTGTGTCGGGAGTGAGTTGGGCTATGCTGGGGCCTGGCTGCCTGACTGCCCCAGTCCCTGATGGGGCTGTTTGATGTCATGGCCCCTGTGTGTGCACAGCCCTGCCGGGACATTGGGGTGGACATCAGGGTGGACATCGGGGTGAACGAGCCAGCACTGGGTGAGGGCTGCCTGGCCTGGTGGCAGTTTGTGTTGCTACCAGCTCTGTGCCCAGCCCTGCCTGTCACCTCTGTCCTGGAGGTGGCTGGTGGTATTTCGGGGATGTGCCAGCCTCTGTTCTCAGCTACAGACAGGTCAAGGTTATGGCTGGCTGCAGGAGGTGAGGCATCCCCTGCCCTGTATGCTGTCTGCTACAGAGGTGCTGCTCATCCCCTGCCTGCATCAGCCACGTTTCCAGCAGGGATTGTAGAATGTCCTGAGCTGGAAGAGACCCACAAGGTTCACTGACTCCAACTCCTGGTCCTGTGCAGGACATCCCAACAATCCCACCCAGGCCTCAGAGCAGTGTCCAAACGCTCCTGGGGCTCTGGCAGCCGTGGGGCTGTGACCATTCCCTGGGGAGGATGCTCAGTGCCCCAGCACCCTCTGGGGGAAGAACCTTTTTTTAATGTCCAACCTTTTTTTAATATCCAGCCTAAACGTCCCCTGGTGCAGCTCCAGCCCTTCCCTTGGGCTCTGTCACAGAGCAGAGATCAGAGCTGCCCCCTGTGGGGAAGCTGCAGACCTCGATGAGGTCTGACCTCAGGCTGCTGTTGTCAACTCTGAACAAACCAAGTGACCTCAACTGCTTCTCATGTGGTTCCTCAAGGCCCTTCACCACTCATGTCCCTCCTTTGGACATTCCCTAATACTTTTATGTCCGTCTTATATTGTGGTGTCCAAAACACGCAGCACTCGAGGTGAGGCTGTGCCAGTTCAGAGCAGTGGGGAGCAGTCTTCTCCCTCCTCTGGTTGTGCTGGATTAGACACTCTAGCACATGGCACACAGCATGAGCTGTGCTCACATCCTCAGGACCAGACCAGTGTCCCCCAACACTGGGCTGCCCTCAGCCTGCTTCTCTCCCCACAGGATCCGTCCCCAGCTGCCTAAGGAGAAGATAGAAGGATGTCACATCTGTACCTCGGTGACACCTGGCGAGCCCCAGGTGCTGCTGGGGAAGGACAAGGCCTTCACCTACGACTTTGTCTTTGACCTGGACACATGGCAGGAGCGGATCTACACCACGTGTATGGGGAAGCTCATCGAGGGCTGCTTCGAGGGCTACAATGCCACTGTGCTGGCATATGGACAGGTACAGGTCCTGCTTGCTCTGAGGGCTCTGCAGCAGCACTGGGGACACTGAGAGGGCACCTGCAGAGGTTAAGGAAGGTGGAGGGTGTGTGAGATCCTGGGTGTGGAGAGAACAGAGTTGTCCCTGGTTGGGTGAGGGCTGGGGGCAGGGGTGGCCTTCGGTGGGAAGAAGGGGTGGGAGAGCTGGGATGGGAGTGTGGGAGTTGATGTGTTGCTGGGGGTCACAGTGGCTCAGCGAGGGTGTGTGGGGAGCCTAAAGTAGCAGGGGGAAAATAGGGTTCACTGGGCAGAGCTGAGGCTGGGAGGGCCCAGCCAGCTCACCCTCACTGTCTGTGCCCAGACTGGCGCAGGGAAGACGTACACCATGGGCACTGGCTTCGACATGAACATCTCGGAGGAGGAGCAGGGCATCATCCCACGGGCCATCACCCACCTCTTCAGCGGCATCGAGGAGCGAAACGAGCGGCACAGAGCAAGGGTGTGGCAGCACCCGAGTTCAAAGTCAGCGCCCAGTTCCTGGAGGTGGGTGGTGGGACGTCTGAGGGACACCATGGCCCTGCCCTGTCCTTGCTCCACTCCCATGCCTTGGGCTCCTTGATTCCTCCATGTCCTGGCTGCTTCCTGACAGAGCTGGGCCCTGTGACAGGCATGGGACTGCGGATGTGTGCCAGTGAGATAGAGACTCGAAGCACCTAGGTATTGTTGACCTCATGATGGTTACAAACTGGGTGGAGGGAGCTCCCACCATGGGGAAGGCCTTATGGCTTGGTCCCCGGGGGATCTAGGGGTTCTGGGCTGCCTTACCCCTGTTTGAGGTCAAGGATAGTGGGATACCTGATACACTGGACCAGAGTTCCCAGTGAAACAGGAAGAGAAGAAAGTGCCACTGGTGGGAGGGGTTGAGGAAGGACTGTGCTACTTTCCATGTCCTTTGTGGCATCTCTGACCTTGAGAATGCATCCACTCCTGCCTCTGCCCTGGCTTCTCCTATCTAAAAGCCTCTTCTGTTAACTGCTTTGTTCCCTGGAGAAGTTTGTCCCAGGAAGCCCATAGGCCTCATGTATTGGCAGCGTTGCTCCTGGGGGTTGCTCCTGGGCTGAGAGAGCAAAGAGCTGCAAGTGAGGACTGGTTTAAGGCTGCAGTGAGAAAGCACTGAGCAAAGCTGATCTCCCAAGCAAGTCTGAGGTTGTAACCTGGGATGCACCCAGAGGAGATGGGCAGGGAGGGGCCCTGTGCTGTGATCTTGCCTCCAGGTGGCTTTGTTGGCCATCATATCTGGGTGTCTTCAGAAGATGATGGCTTGGAGAGGCCCCGAGTCACGGCCTTTCTGGAGAAATCCTTCCCACTTCTGTCTCCATCTGCAGAGCCCTTGTTATCTCCTCCGGTGCTGTTGTGTCCTCCCATTCCCATCACTTGGCCTATCCAAGCTCCTGGTTGCTTTCCCAATTGTGCTCAGCTTGTGGGGCTTCTCTTTGGGGATCCTGTATGCAGGAATGGAAACTGGGGACAATTTTCAGCCTGTCCTGAAGTCCTGCAGGGATAAAGGGGCACGTGGCCACATCAGGCACTGGTCACCAACCCTATTATCCTGGCAGGGGCACAGGACTTGTTCTGGCTGATCCCTGTCGTGTGCCTGCTCCTGGGAGCAGTTTAAATCTTCAGGGAGCCTGGTTGCACCTGGGGCAGCCAAGGACGGATTAGTCTGATCCGTTCTGCTGGCCAGGAACCTGCAATCCTTGGGTGACCTGGTGCTCTGCTCTGGGTCGGGGGTGCAGGAGGGTGACATTGAGGGGACAGATGGGCAGGGGTGTCTCTTCACTTTAGGGTGAGAAAGGATGCTGCATGGTTAAGATAGGAACAGAGTCAGCTCTGGGGCAGCAGTGTTTTCCTGCTTGTCCAGCACTCCCTGGTCCCCTTTATGCCCTTTCCACCTGACAGAAATGACCTCAGAGAGCTGTGATGAGAGTGGTGTTTCAGTGGTTTGTGTGGCCAGGGGAGCCAGGAAGGTCAGAGGGATGTGTAGCTCCTGGGTGTCTGCTCAGTGGAGCTGCTTGTGTGGGCCAGGGACTGGACAGGGTTGGGCAGGAGAAACCAACCCAGACTGCAGCTCAGAGCTGTGCAGAGCAGGTTCTGGAGCAGCAGTCTGATGAGGAGTGGCTAAGGGAATTGGGGAGGCTCAGCCTGGAGAAGAGGAGGCTCAGGGGGAACCTCCTCTCTCTCTACAACTCCCTGACAGGAAGATGGAGCCAGATGGGGGTCAAGCTCTGCTCCCAGTAAACAAGGGACAGGACAAACAAACAGCCTCAAGTTGTGCCAGTTGAGGTTTAGATTGGATATTTGGAAAAATTTCTTCCCTGAAATGGTTGTCAGGCATTGGCACAGTTGCTCAGGACAGCAGTAGAGTCACCATCCCTGGAAATGTTCAGAAGATGTGGGGGTGTGGCACTTGGGGACATTGGTTTAGTGATTAACCATTAATTTAGTGGCAGTGCTGGGGTGAATGGTTGGACTTGATTATCTTAGAGGGCTTTTCCAGTCTGAAGGATTCCATGATTCTGTGCATCATCTCCTCTCTGCATGCACATGGTTGTGCTCCTCTCCTACACTTGTACACACAGCAGCTCCCCTGTTCAGCCTTGTGAGCACACACACATCCCCGGCTGTAGCTGCAGGGTGCCAGAGGGCAGCTCCTGCCAGTCCTGCAGTGCCAGGCTTGAGCAGCTTCACACTTCCTCTGCTCACCCCATGCCCACTGCCCTCCTGCTCAGCTCTACAACGAGGAGATCCTGGACCTGTTCGACAGCACGCGCGACCCTGAAGCACGGCACCGCAAATCCAACATCAAAATCCACGAGGATGCCAGTGGGAGCATCTACACCACGGGGGTCACATCACGCCTCATCAGCTCGCAGGATGAGGTGGGTGCAGGGTGGGACAGACAGAGCAGGGGTGGCAGCTGGGTGCCACTGGACAGGGATGTGCTGCGTGGGGGTGGCTCAGCCGGGGGAGATCTCTTCCAGGATGGGACAGTGCAGTCCCAGGGGTGTTCTGGAAAAGATCAGTGTGCCCTCTGAGCTGCACAGGGTCTGTCCTGACTCCCTGGAAGGATTCTTTAAGGTTTCCTTCCCTGCCTGGTGTCGTTGTAGCTGATCCAGTGCCTAAAACAAGGAGCTCTTTCCCGCACCACCGCCAGCACCCAGATGAACGTGCAGAGCTCCAGGTCCCATGCCATCTTCACCATTCACCTGTGCCAGACAAGAGTGTGTGCCCGCCCAGAGCTGGTGAGATGTGGGCCTGCCTCATGGCCAGGCTGTTCTGGGTTCCATACCCAGGTGATGCATGAGGAGAAGGGGAGAGGGTCTGAAGTCTGCAAAGAGAAGCAGTAATTTTTCTGCCTTCTTTCCAGTCATAGCTAGAATTAGGATTTAATGGGAGCTGTGGGTGAGCTGATCCAAGGCAGGATGGCTCAAAGCAAGCTGCTGTTGGGATTCTGTCTCCATCTGTGAGGGGCTGGATACAGAGGGTGAATGCTCAGGCTCTCGCTGACATCTGGGTGAAGCCAGTGTAGCTTCTGCCTGCTCCAGTCTGGGGTTGTGACCCTTCATGTGTCTCTGGCTGCAGGTGAATGGGGAGGTGACCAGCCTTCTGGATGGATCCCAACCTGCCACTGAGTACGAGACCTTGACAGCCAAGTTTCACTTTGTGGACCTGGCTGGCTCGGAGAGGCTGAAGCGGACAGGCGCAACTGGCGAGAGAGCAAAGGAAGGGATCTCCATCAACTGTGGGCTGGTATGGCACCTGCACTGGGCCTGCACCGGTGGGCAGGGGCAGTGGCAAGGCAGGGCCTGTCTGGGGAAGCCTGTGACACTTCTGGGTCTTCCTCAGAGCTCCCCTTGGCTATTGGGGTGCTGCTGTCTCGGCTGGGGTTTATGCTTCCCATGCCTGATGGCAACAATATGCACAGTGCCAGTGGTGAGAGCACAACTCTGCTGCCAAAGGAGACTTGTGCTCTGGGGAGGGTGCAGCTGGGCACAGTGCTGCAGATCTCAAAAGGGTGAGATCTGCTAATGGGAACTAAAAACCTCGATCTGGAGCTTGATGCTGCTTCTCGGTGCAGCATGGGAGAGAAGCATAGCCCAGGCTAAGGGAAACACCATGCCTGCCCCTTGTGCAACCCAAACCTGTGCTGCAGTGCATGGCCCAGTGACGTGCTGGCTACATGGCATCTGTGTCCTCAGCCAGGGCTGAATCTGGGGGGGCTTCCCTTTGTGTTGGTAGCTGGCCTTGGGGAATGTCATTAGTGCCCTTGGAGACCAGAGCAAGAAGGTGGTGCACGTGCCCTACCGTGACTCCAAGCTCACCCGCCTGCTGCAGGATTCCCTCGGGGGCAACAGGTAAGGGGGTCCCGGGTTGGGGCTGAGCTCGGGGTGAGGGCTGCAGGGGCAGGGCTGTTCCCCTGCAGGTGGAGCTGAGGGGCTCTGGAGATATGTAGGAGCTATGTCAGGACTCTGGTGGCTGCCTGGTGGGGAAGGGATGCCTTCTTCCAGCACAGCATGACTTTGCAGATGTAAAGACTGTGGCTCCTCATCAGCCTTGGGCACAGTTAGCAGCTTTGGCAGAATCAGCTGGTGCAAAACCCTCCTGAGTTCTCGCAGATTTGGGACTTGGCACGTGGTGGTGCCCAGCATGGGACAGATTGAATTCCCTGCCTCTTCTCCAAAGAGGGAAGCATTGAGAGATGGCTGCCTTTGCCCAGTGCTGTGTGATGTGCTTGAGGGGTCTTGTGAGTGCTCTGGCTCTGGGAGGGATGAACCCAGTTTATACCTTGGTTTTAAAACACAGAAGGGCCCAGGATTCAGGATGGGTGCCTGGGGGCATGTCATCTGTGCTGAGCCCTGGGTTTCCACCTGCTGGGTTGCTAAATGGTGCATCTTTCACCCTGCCCTTGCATCCCCAAGCCAAACCATCATGATTGCCTGTGTGAGCCCCTCTGACCGGGATTTCATGGAGACCCTGAACACGCTCAAGTACGCCAACCGAGCTCGCAACATCAAGAACAAGGTGGTGGTGAACCAGGACAAGACAAGCCAGCAGATCAGCGCCCTGCGGGCTGAGATCGCCCGGCTGCAGATGGAGCTGATGGAGTACAAGGCAGTGAGTTGTCCCTGATGGAACCCTGGCCAGCAAGGGAACCCCATGCAGCCAGTTCACTATCCCACCAGTGGGATGGGAGAGAGAATTGGAGCAGTGAGAAAACTTGTTGGTTTAGGTAGTTTAATAAGTAAAGCAAAGCCAGGAACTCATTCCCCACGTCCCATCACAGGGAAGTGTTCAGCCATCCCCAGCCCAGCAGGGCTCTGTCAAGTGTAACAGTGACTTGGGACAACACTCCAGGCATCCCCTGTTTCTTCTTCCTTCTCCCGGCTTTATATGCTGAGCATGATGTCACATGGTTTGGGATATCCCTCTGCTGAGGGGGGGACAACTGTCCTGGCTGTGTCCCCCCAGCAGCTTGTGCACCCCTGGCCCAATGCTGGTGGGTCAGGGTGAGGGGCAGAGCAGCCCTTGGCTCAGCAGGAGCTAAATCATCCCTGTGGGATCAGTGCTGTTTCCAGCATATATCCCAAACAGCCCCACACAAAGCTGCTGTGAGGAAAACTATCTGCACCAGAGGCAAACCCAACTGATAGAGTGACCCTGGTGAGGAGGCAGAGACAGATGCAGAAAGTCCCCTCTTTGTGTTTGAATTGGGGCAGGTTTAGTGGGACAGACCCTCCTGCCTCCTGCCCCCTGCCCCTGTGGAGGAGTCAGGAGGCTTAAGAAACAGGATCTCAGCTCCTGCCTGTCAAGGCAGGACCTTGGCCAAGTTTTGGGGGTGGTAGGGCAGGGAGAAGCCCTGAAGCATCTCTCACCCTCTGCCTGTTCAGCTCAGACTCTCTTGGTCCCTAGGTTTGTCCCTGCATTCATGTCTTGGGTTGCCCCAGGGATGCAGTGGTGGGTCCCTGTGTCCCAGCTTGCCCTGCACTCAGGGACTTTCCTCCTGTCCCCACAGGGCAAGCGTGTCATCGGGGAGGATGGCTCAGAGGGCTACAGCGACCTGTTCCGGGAGAACGCCATGCTGCAGAAGGAGAACAGCGCCCTGCGCATGCGGGTCAAGGCCATGCAGGAGGCCATTGATGCCATCAACAGCCGGGTCACCTACCTCATGAGCCAGGAGGCCAACCTGATGCTGGCCAAAGCAGGTGAGGCTGGGCTGGTATGTGGCATGGTGGGTCAGCCCAGGCAGCAGCTGGGGCTGTGGTACAACCTCGATCCACTGTGCCTCTGCAGGTGATGGTAACGAAGCCATCGGCACTCTGATCCAGAACTACATCCGGGAGATTGAAGAGCTCAGGTGAGTGGGCACATGGCTGGGGAATCACTGGGGTCCTGGGTCAGGGTCTGAGCTGGGTTTCTCACACAGCTCAGTGCCTCCAGTGTTGCTGGGGTGAACTGTAAGCCTTGTGGAACAGCAGCTTATGGCACTGCTGCTACACAAGGTTGAAGGAAGCCCAGCCTCGGTGCCAGGCAATGCTTTGGCCATTGTTGTCCTTGGTGTGGGCATTGATGGAGAGGGGGATCCTGTTTGGAGTGCCTGGGGTCTTCCAGGGACTGCTGCCTCCCAGAGTTGGGTCCATCCCAGTCTCTTGCATGATCCTGACACCCTTTCTGGCAGCGTTGTGGCTTTCTGACCCATCATTAGCGGGAATGGCTTGGTAGTGACTCTGTCCCTGGCTCACACCATCTGAGTACATCATGTTCAGTCTGTAGAAGACTCTGGGGAGACTTTAGAGCCCCTTTCACTGCCTAAAGAAGGCTTATAAGAAAGAGGGAGAGTGCAGGATTTTTTTTTTTTTTTACATGGACAGATAGTGATAGGACAAGGGGGAATGGCTTTAAACTAAAAGTGGAGAGATTTAGATTAGAAGTTAAGAAGAAATTCTTCCCTGTGAGGGTGGTGAGGCACTGGCACAGTTTGCCCAAAGCAGCTGTGGTTATCCCATCCCTGTAAGTGGATGGAGCTTGGATCAGCCTGGTCTGGTGGAAGGTGTCCCTGCCCATGGCAGGGGTGTGGAATGAGATGAGGTTCAAGGTCCCTTCCAACCCAAACCATTCTGCGATTCTAAACCCAGGCAAGATCCCCATCACTAGGGGCAGTGGGATGACCCCTGTTTGACTACACCGTTTCCATTCCCTAGGACAAAGCTCCTGGAGAGCGAATCCATGAACGAATCCCTGCGCCGCAGCCTCTCCCGTGTCTCTGCTCGGCCTCCCTACTCCCTGGGCTCCTCACCAGCCGCTGGCCTGGCCGGGCTGTGCAGCCCTGCAGCTCCACTGGACACAGAGGCCTCTGATGTGCTCCGCCGGGCCAAGCAGGACCTGGAGCGCCTGAAAAGAAAGAGCGCAGGCAGCAGAGGAAGAGGTGAAGGCAGCTGCTGTGGGATGTTGGGAAGGGGGAGGCTGGATGAGGTCTGTCTGTCCCTGTGGGGTTGAGTGCCCTGTTTCCCTGATCTGTGCTACAGCCAGAGCCTGGATGCCTGGGTTCCCCTCCTAGCCCTGCCTTGCCCTTGGTCTCCTTTTCACATGATTCCGGAGGCTGTTTTCTCCAAAGGTTCCAAAAGCAGCAGGGCGGGGTTGTCCCAGCAGAACCCATTTCTGGCCTCTCTCATGCTGGGACTCACCAACCCCCCTCTGTTCCCCCCCAGCCCAGAGAAGGAGGCATTTAAGAAGCGGCAGAAACTGCAGCAGGACAATGGAGAGGAGACGGATGAGAATGAGGTGGAAGAGGTGAGTGGGCATTTGTCGCTGTTGAGCCGCTAGCAGAGAAAAAGACCCGGATTCTCAGTGTGGCATGAAAAAGAGAGCTTTTATTATTTAATTCCAACTTATATAGATTTTTCAGAGGTCACTCAGATTGGTCAGTCAGAAACCTCCCCCTAGGCCTGATTGGCCAGGCCTGAACTGTCCAAATCTCGAGACACTGTTTTTAATAACATCCAAACTTTATCTTTGTTTATAAAACACAGGAGAAAATTCTCATGGGAAAGACCTGTGCTAGCCACAGGCATTGTGCTCACACTGCAGGGGTGTCTGGGTGTGGAGCATTGTAATTGCCACGTGTGGGATGGGGACCAAACTCAGTGTGGCCCTGAAGCAGGCTGGAAGGGTTGTTTTGCCGAGGACTCCATGCTGGAGCAGAGGGGAAGTTGGATACTCCCCAGTCAGCCCTGCTGTAGAACGAGGAGCCCACATTTTTGGGGGCTTGGTTTCAATCAGCATAGATGGAGAGGGGTCTGGCAATGCAGTGCTGCTCAGCTGGGAAGGGATGGATGCAAGAATGGATGGGTCACATTGCTGCTTCTCTCAACACTGTGCACTGGGGGTCCACAAATGGTGCTACAACCGCTGGGCATCCTGTTTGGGAGGCTGAGTCCCACTTGGGGTCTGTGGCCCATTGCTGTAGGGTGAGCTGAGGTTTGGAGGAGGGAGAAGCTGCAGGGAGAAGGACAGACCATCCTGCTGGCTGAGATTAGGCACTCATCTCTTAGGAGGAGGAAGAACAGGATGAGAGTGGCTGTGAGGAAGAGGATGGGCGCGAGGATGAAGATGAGGACTCAGGCAGCGAAGAGAGCCTAGTGGACTCAGACTCGGATGCAGAGGAGAAGGGTAAAGGGGAGATCTGCATGCAGCTGTGGGCATGAGGGGGACACTGCTGGTATCTTTGGCTCTGCTCCTGGGAAGGCAGAGTTCACCAGGATGCCCCAGCCATGTCTGCTCTGTGGGACTTGGAAGAGCCCCAGGGTTGCTGCAGTACTCTTTGGGGCGCTGCTGCTCCCCAGCAATGTGGGTTCCCATTGGCTCCGCTGCCCTCTCTGTGTGCTGTGACTCAGTGGGGCCATGGAAGTGATGCTCCCCCATCCCTCCCAGCCTGACTTTCTCCCCTGCTTCCAGCCGTGAATTTCCAGGCCGACTTGGCGGATCTGACCTGTGAGATTGAGATCAAGCAGAAGCTGATTGATGAGCTGGAGAACAGCCAGCGGCGCTTGCAGACCCTCAAGCACCAGTATGAGGAGAAGCTGATCCTACTGCAGAACAAGATTCGGGACACGCAGCTGGAGCGGGACCGAGTCCTGCAAAACCTCAGTGAGAACCACCTCACCCATGGGATCCTACCCCTGCAGTGTCAGGCCCCAGTTCCAGTTTGAGCCCAGCTAATTCTGAGTCAAAGCATCCCCTCTGGCTCTGGTAAAGCTTTGTCATCCCCCTGCGTCTGCTTGAATCCCTGGCACCCCCAAGGCTCTGCATGTCTTGCCACGGGAGCAGCATCAGTCAGCTGCCCAGCTCTGGACCATGCTGGTGCTGGAGAAGGATGGAGAGGCAAAGCCTCTTCCAGCCTCGAGCACCACTTCCTGAGCTGTGGGGACTCCTGGGGAAACTAAGAGGCTGAGGGGTGAAAGACCCAGTGGTGTGCCTGATCTCCAGGCTTAAACAGGGCAGGGTCACCAATCCATGTGGCTGTGGGTCTCAGTCTGCAGCTCTGCTCAGCCCAGCCACTGAATCTCCACTCTGTGCTGAGCTCTTCCAGTGGGTACTCCCAGACAGACCCCAGCTCACAATGGGGTGAGGGGGCTCTGATGGGATGGGGAGGGACATGGACACAGTGCCTGATGCTTGCAGGCAGGGTATGAGGGTGCAGGAGGATCCTGGGGTGCATGGCTATTGCAAGCCCTCTCCTCACCTAACCAGGCACCATGGAGTGCTACACAGAGGAGAAAGCCAACAAGATCAAAGCAGACTATGAGAAGAAGCTGAAGGAGATGAACAGGGACCTGCAGAAGCTCCAGGCAGCCCAGAAGGAGCACGCTCGCCTGCTCAAGAACCAATCTCGCTACGAGCGGGAGCTGCGGAAGCTGCAGGCAGAAGTGGCCGAGATGAAGAAGGCAAAGGTACCTGGATGTGCC
The DNA here is from genome assembly GCA_024500445.1 of Entomyzon cyanotis. Lineage (NCBI taxonomy): Eukaryota > Metazoa > Chordata > Aves > Passeriformes > Meliphagidae > Entomyzon > Entomyzon cyanotis. Next base: position 1,504,996 of record JAKEPQ010000908.1, on the reverse strand, counting down.
AGGGCAGGGAGGAATCACCTGGACAAGCCTGGCTTCCCGCTTGGAGCAATGTTTCCCACTCTGGTGGCCCAGGGACATTGGGCACACAAAGATCTCTCCCTCGCAGGTAGCACTGATGAAGCAGATGCGGGAGGAGCAGCAGCGGCGGCGGCTGGCAGAGACCAAGAGGAATCGGGAGATTGCACAGCTCAAGAAGGAGCAGCGCCGGCAGGAGGTGAGAGCCTGGCTTGCCACATGTCACCAGTGGCCCCGAGCAGGGGCTGGCCTGGCTGGGGAGGTGGTGTTTGTCCTGCTCTGGCACTGGAGGTGCTCACAGATGAAGCTTGGTGCTCTGCTGCACTCATGGTCTCACTGGAGCCTGCACAGTCTGAGCAGAGCACAGCTGGCTGAACAGTTCCTGAAGGCTTCCTACAGCTCCTGATGCAGTTGTGGGGGGTTCCGTAGGAATGTGCAACCAGAGCTAGCTCAACGTTGGGAGCCTGCTTGTTGTTAGAATCAGGAGTGAGACTTTGTGCCAAAGGGAGCACTGGGACTGCGATCACCACTGGGCTGGACCTCAGGGGTGTCTTTTTCTTTCTCTCTTGTGCAGTTCCAAATCAGGGCTCTGGAGTCTCAGAAGCGGCAGCAGGAAATAGTGCTGCGGAGGAAAACTCAGGAGGTGAGGCTTTCTTCCACATAGCCCCCATCTCCTAGGGAGGTCTGGGCCCCAGTGCTTGGCTTGGAGAATTCCCATCCTTCAGACAGGGCTTGGGAATGGGGTTCCCTAAAGGAAAGGAGGGGTTTTATGGCTCAGGAACCGGGTGGGAAATGGTTGTGGGCAGCAGCAGAATTCCCCGTCCTGAGCAGCAGAGCCTGGTGGCAGGGGTGGGCTAGGAGGGAGGAGAGGCAAACTCATGAGGCACAAATGTCCCAGGGCTTTGGGTCTATGGAACTGCCGCTCTCAGACCTGTGGAGACCTGGGGGTGATGCCAACAGGCTTAGGCTGGGTGGGGCTGCCCAGCTGACCCCCTCTCTTCTGCCCTTCCTCCGGGCAGGTGTCAGCGCTGCGCCGGCTGGCCAAGCCCATGTCAGACCGGGTGGCAGGCAGAATGAGCCAGAAACCAGCCATGCTGGATTCAGGCGCAGAGGTCTCGGCCAGCACCACCTCCTCTGAGCCTGAGTCTGGTGCTCGCTCCGTCTCCAGCATCGTGCGCCAGTGGAACAGGAAAATCAACAACTTCCTGGGAGACTCTTCCTCCTCCACTAATGGGGCTCGGCCTGTCAGGTCAGGGCAGGGGCTGGGTTGTAGGGGTTGAAAGGTGGATTTTTGCTGGTGGTGGAGGTTGAAGGGTGGCTTCTTAGTGTCCACTTGACCCATATTAAATCGGTGACACTGTAATAAGCTGTGCTGGCAGAGTGTGACTGTCACTTGGGCTTGAGCCCAAAGCTGGCCTTCCACAAGGATTAAATGCCGTGGCACAAACCCTGCTGGACTCATCTCTTGTCCCACTTTGCTACAAGGCAATGGAAAAGTTGGGCAATGCAGAAACAACACAGATACATCCTCTGTTTCTGGCCAGCCAGATCCCAGACATCATCCTTGGGCAAGCCTAGCTCTCCAGCATGGTGTGGCCATCTGCCCATGTGCCTCTTCTTCCCTCTGGCTGTAGGAAGAAGTTCCCCAAGAAGGGGTCGAGCCAGACCTTCAGCAAAGCTGCCCGCCTCAAGTGGCAGTCGCTGGAGCGGCGCATCTTTGACATCGTCATGCAGAGAATGACCATCGTCAACCTGGAGGCAGACATGGAGAGGCTCATCAAGGTGGCTGTGGCACTGGGGATGGATAGGACTGGGTGGTGGGTGTGGGGCAGGGAGGTGGCCATGTGGGCAGTGCTAATCCCCCTTCCCTTTTCCCCCAGAAACGTGAGGAGCTGTCACTGCTGCAGGAGGCATTGCTGGGCAAGCGGGCAAAGCTGCAGGCAGAGAGCCCCATGGAGCAGAAGGGGCTGCAGGAGCTGAATGAGGAGATTGAGGTGCTGGGGGCCAACATTGACTACATCAACGACAGCATTTCAGACTGCCAAGCCACCATCATGCAGATTGAGGAGACCAAGGTGGGCAGTAGGACTGGCTCTGGCTGGCAGGGAGAAAGTGAGAGAATCCCTCTGTGGAAAGAGCATCCTTGGGCAGAGCCAGCTGTGTGACCCAGAGTCCTGAATTGTGTCACACTTGGTGGGGCTTCACCCACACAGTCACTTCTCATTAGGTGATCAATTATGGAGAGCGAGTTCACTAATTATGGTAGGTCCTTGAATGTCCATGGACAGGCTGCTGGTGTCCCGCTGCCCTGGAATTACCCTGGGGAAGCTGTGGCCCCCATTTGCCCATGGGACTGGTGGCCACTTGCCCCCATGGTTGCTTCATGTACTGGAAACATCCCAGGAGGACTGGCTTTTTCCCAGCAGAAACCATCTAGGTTTTGTGTCCAACTGTGACACTGGGCATGCCACTGTGCAGCTCCCAATTCCCCTCAGTGCCTGCAGCCTGAAATGGAGGCTGTGTGCTGTCTCTGGCTTGTCCCCAGCTGTCACCTCGATTAGCAGGGAAGGAGGGCTGCTGTTAATTCACTCTAGGCTTTGGGTTGTGGATTTGGGGGAGCCTGCTGTCTGTTCAGTGTCTAGTTAAGTGTTGGAACCAGAATTTCTGTGGCAGTGCCTAAGCCCTTCAGGTTGCACTGGACATCCCCATGGCCAGATCTCCTCAGTAGCCACTGGGCAGACTGGGGAGGGTGAGTGTTGGACTGGGCAGTGCTTGCAGGGTGATGGAGGTGCTGTGCTGGCCATGGAGACCCTTCCACCTGTCCAGCAGCAAAGCTACCCTGCTGCATCCAGCACTTGTCTCTCCCCGTTTCAGGAGGAGTTGGACTCCACGGACACCTCGGTGGTGATCAGCTCCTGCTCCCTGGCTGAAGCCCGGCTGCTGCTGGACAACTTCCTGAAAGCCTCCATTGACAAGGTGTGGGGCCAGGCTGGGGTGTGGATGTGTGCCAGGGTTTCTTGCTGGGTGCCAGGGTGGTGGCAAGGACCTGTGACACCTGCCTGAGTGGTGGCATTTCCTCCACAGGGGCTGCAGGTGGCCCAGAAGGAGGCGCAGATCCGCCTGCTGGAGGGACGCCTGCGGCAGACGGACGTGGCCAGCTCCTCGCAGAACCACGCCATCCTGGACGCCCTGAGGGAGAAGGCTGAGTCCCACCCTGAGCTGCAGGCACTGATCCACAACGTCCAGCAAGGTGGGGCCTGGGGTGGGTGCATTCTCAGGCCAGTTATGCTGCCTGTGGGGTGGGGTGCTCACCCTTACTGGCCCCCCAGAAAGTGCCTGGAGGTGCTGTGGCTGGGACCCTGCCTCAAGGGCCACGTTGGGTGGAGACCTAACCCTAACCCTAACCCTGCCCTGGCCAGCAGGTAACAGGGACAAGGACCAGGTCACCCCCCACAACTGCCTGGGCTGCCCCCTTCCCTGTATGGTTTGGGTGGGGCTGGTGACAGTGGGGTCCCCTCTGCGCTGCTGATGTGTTGTCTCCCTCTCACACAGAGAATGGCTACACCAGCACAGATGAGGAAGTTTCAGAGTTCAGCCTGGCCTCAGATGGGAGGTAAGCAGCCAGCCTGGTGCTGCCTGAGGTGGCAGTGGCTGAGGCAGGATGCCTGGTGCCATTCATGGGACCTCCTAGAGGGGCATGGTTGAACAAAGCCCTACCTGAGCTTTTCTGTGGTGCCCAGCCCTTGGTGGGGGGATCAGGATGTCTCTTGGACATGAGCAGGGAATGAAGACTTGGTCATTCTTTGGAGAAAGGGTGCTGGGGAGCAGGGGGTGACCTAAGGAGTCTGGTGGACCAGTGGCACCAGCTTTCTGAAGGGAGTTTGGCCCTGGAGATCCACCTTTGCTCCTTTCTCCTTGCAGCATCTCCCAGTCTTTCACCATGAAGGGCTCAGCAAGCCAGGATGACTTCAAGTTCAAGGTTAGTTGGCCTTTTTGTGTACTCTTGTCACAGAGACTGGGTGGAGGGTTGGAAGGATGTTCAGTGATGCTCCAGGCAGTCTGACCCTTGAGGAACCTGCCTGGCCCTGAGCCCTCTGCCCTGCTGTAGGGAGAGCCCAAGCTGTCGGGGCAGATGAAGGCAGTGTCAGCTGAGTGTCTGGGACCCACGCTGGATGTCTCCACCAAGAACATCACCAAGTCCTTGGCATCCCTCATGGAGATCAAAGAGGATGGGATTGGCTTCTCCATCCGAGACCCCTATTACAAGGAGAAGGTGTCCCGCACCATCAGCCTGCCCACGCGAGGAAGCACCTTGTGAGCATGGGGAGATAGTCTCTGGGCACTGGGAGGCTCATGGAGGTGTGGACCTGTGGGAAGCTTGTGGAGGTGCAGAGGGGTGAAGGTGAGCCCAATCCTGCATCTAGCCAGGCTTGGCTGCAGCATGCAGTGGTGAATTTCTTCAGCAGAGCGTGGAGAGTGTGTAGGAGTGTGTTGGTATCCTTTGCAGGTGGAGAGGAGGGTACTTCAGGAGGAGGGAAAGAAGTGGGGTGTGAGGGTCCCCAACTCCCTGCTCTGGGTTATCAGCCTTTTTGAAGGTTTCTTGGTTTGCCAAAAGCCTCTGCACTCATGGGCTTCAAGATTGTGACTCCAGGGTAGCCCAATCTCTTGTTTGCTCTTCTGGGGGAGAACACAGATGTTCACTGTAGAGGGATCCTAGTGCAGGGCAGGCACCCACTCTGCTTTGTTCCCTTGCTTCAGTCCCAGGCAGTCTCGGGGCTCAGACACTTCACCTCTGACAAGGCGGAAATCCTACGACCGTGGGCAACCTGCCAGGTGAGCTTGGGAGAAATGGTGACATGGGCAGGGGAGGCTGTGTGGCCCAGAGCAGTGTCAAGGATGCTGTCTGGGCAGCTCTTCTGGGCTCTGGTGTGCCAGTCAGGTGAGCAGCTCCCAAGTCATGTCCCTCTGGTCCTTTTGGCTCAGGCCTACAGACATTGGCTTCACACCACCCTCATCCCCACCCACCCGTCCACGCAATGACCGCAACGTCTTCTCACGTCTCACGAGCACCCAGAGCCAGGGATCTGCCTTGGATAAGTAAGTCCTGGTGGGGTGGGAGTGTCTGAGTGAGGGGAACCCAGACATGGTAGCACATGGCATGTACTGAGTCCTGTGGGGGTAAATAGGAGCATCAGGACTTGGGTTGGCTCCAGCCAGTGTCCTGTCACCACTTTATTTCCCTGCTTCTCCCTGTGGTGGAGCAGCTGCCATGCCAATGCTGTGCTCCTGCCCACTGTGCCCCCTCTGAGCTCACAGTCCTGGCCTCTGCCTGGAGACAGGCTGGTGCCAGACTTGGACCCCTGGAAAGGCAAGGGAGATGGGTGAGGGGATGAGGGCTCAAAGGAAGCTGATGGACTGGCATCCACCCACTAATGCTGCTCCAGCCTCCCCCAGCAGCAGGGCACTGCCACTCTTGGCTCGGACATTGCTAGCAGCGCTGGTGTTCCCTGATGGAGACTTGCTGTCTGATCCTCACACACCTTCCTGCTCTTCTGCTCTCCCCTGGTTCTCCATGTGTGCTTCTCTTTCTCCCTCTCTCCACTCCTCCTCTCTATCCTACACTGGCTTGGATGCAATAACAATCTTCCACCTCTGACTTCACCGCTGCCTCCTCTAGTCTGGGTTTTCTCTCCCATAATCCTGCTAATTTTCTGCCCCTAGGTCTGATGACAGCGATTCCTCTGTCTCGGAGGTGCTGAGGTATAGACAACTTTCTATTTATTATCCCTTTCTCCACTCCTCCTTCTCTCTGTCAGATGCCTGCTCTCCCTGTCCCCACATGGCCTGCCCTGCACCTTGCTGCTCTCCCCACCTCCCTGCTTGTGTGTCTGTTCCCTCCTGGCATGCCACCTCTGGTGCCTGATGCTGTCCCTCAGTTGCAAGTTCAAACTGTTCCTGCTTGGATTAGCCCTTGGTACATCGTGCTGGGCTCACTTGTGGGTACTGGCTGGTTTGGGTTGGCAGCATGTTCTCCTCCAGCTCTGATGGTTTCTCGCCAGCATGAGGCCACCATGTCCCACCCCTTCCCCAGCTCTCCAGCAGGATGGTGGGATGATGGGGGAATGGTGCTTCCAGTATGTCCTTCCTGCAAGCTTCTTCCAGGCAAATATCTCAGGTTCACCTTGTGCCTGGTTGTGTGTTCCTGGTGCTGAGTTGGAGAAGGTCAATCTCTTTCCCAAGGAAGTCAAGTCAGATTGTGGTGCAGAGCTCAGCCTGGGAGTTAGGGTTCTCCTGGGCTTCTCCCCCTGCACCCACCTGACTGCAGAGGTTTCCCAATACAAGGCCCACCTTTCCCCATCCTTTAGGAACATTGCAGCCTCCCAGAGCTTAAAAGAAGCTTATAGAAAAGAGGGAGAGCAACTTTTTACACAGGAAGTTCGTGACAGGACAAGGGGCAACAGTTTTAATCTGAAAGAGGAGAGATTTAGATTGCATGTTAGGAAGAAGTTCTTCCCTGTGAGGGTGGGGAGGCCCTGGCACAGGTTTTCCAGAGAAGCTGTGGCTGCCCCATCCCTAGAAGTGTCCAAGGCCAGGCTGGATGGTGGTTTGGAGCAACCTGGGATAGTGGAAGGTATTCCTGACCATGGCAGGGGCATGGTATGAGATACTGTCTGAAGTTCCTTCCAACCCAAACCATTCCATGGTGCTGTGATCAGCCCTCCAGCACACAGCTGTCCCCTCACTCTGCCTGTGCCCTGAGCTCCTGCAGCCCCCAGTCAGTGGGGAATTGACACCACACCTGTCTGAGCTGGGTCAGCCTGGGCAGTTTGTAGTCAGGCAACCACACAAAGTCCATGGAAGATGTCTCACCCTGCAGCACAGGGATTTCCCCTCGGATTCAGTGTTGCTTTGAGACTGGTGGAAGCACTAGGGGTGAGGGGAAGGCTGTTGGCTTGGCATTGCTAAGTGCAGAGCTGAGGAACATCACATGCATGCGATTTCCAACCCCAAATTAATCAGCCTGTGCTTGTTCTCATGACTAATGCAAACCTTGCCCTTCTCTAGCCCCATGCATCAGTTTCCCTGCCTGTAAGAAGAAACTAGCACAGCTTGGGGTCTTGTGGCTGTGCTTGATGAGCAGGCACATTGGGGCCAGGGGTCACACACGGGAGGCTCAGGCTGGTGGTCCTCAGTACCCTGAGCACGTCTGAAGTGGAGGGGATTGGCAGGACAGACAGTAGTGTCCCTTGGAAGCAGTTTGGCAGGGGTAGATCCTGTCCTGCCTAGAGCCAGTGGTGGGTGCAGGAACAGTCATTGCAACAGGGATGTGGGGTGCAGATGCTGGTGCTGCCATTTGTCACCCTTGTGGTCTGTGTAAAGGAGTAAGACCCTGTCTCCAAATGTCACCAGCCAAAGGCTGACAGCCTCCAAGGGATCAGAGTGCTGATATTGGTACCCTGAAACATTTATCCCAGCAGAGCTTCAGCTTCAGGCTGGAGAGGGCACAGTTTGTCCCAAACTGGACCTCAGGGCCAATGAGCTGAATCTTCTGACCCATCCTGGGTCTGTGCTGGTGAGGGACAAGAGGTTTGGGAGGAGAGCAGAGGCCACTGGACAGCCTCCCCCTTTCCCAGTCTGTACCGTTGGGGCAGAGGGAGGCACGGGCTGCCCATGGGGAGATTCCTGGGGTTTCCACAAAGACCTTGGCTCAGACATGCCATGGTTAGGTGGAGGAGCCCATCTCACTGCTGGGCAGTGGAAGAGGCTTGGTGTGACACAGCTCAAGGTCTTTCATGCCCTGGGACTGTGGGCACAGTAGCTCTCCAGCCTTGCACTGTACTGTTCTCTCTCTCCAAAAAGGGGCATCATAAACCCAGTGGGTGGCACCAAGAATGCCCGGACAGCCCCGCTGCAGTGTGTCTCGGTGGCAGAGGGACACACCAAGCCTGTGCTCTGCCTGGATGCCACCGATGAGCTGCTCTTCACTGGCTCCAAAGGTGTGTGATGGGCAGAGGGGGCAGGGAAGATGCTGTGGGAGCATTGGCATTGGGAATGTGGGAAGTGTTGGGCATTACAGAGATGGTCCCTGTCTTCAGCATTGAGCCCTGCCCTGTCCTGCCCTGCTGCTGGGGCTGGCTGGCTCCTTTCCACTGGCTCTGTGGGTGGGGGGAGATGCTCAGAAGGCATATTGTCCCCAGGCCACCACCATGCCCTTAGAGGAGAACCCCCAACACTCTTGGTCATGTTCTTCCTCCCACAGACCGGAGCTGCAAGATGTGGAATCTGGTGACAGGCCAAGAGATCGCTTCTCTCAAGGGTCACCCAAACAACGTGGTTTCCATCAAGTACTGCAGCCACACAGGGTTGGTGTTCACCGTGTCCACGTCGTACATCAAAGTGTGGGACATCCGCGACTCGGCACGCTGCATCCGCACCCTCACGTAGGTGCAGCTTCGGGGACACTCTGGGCATCTCTGGCTGTGCAGAAACCAGTTCCAGAACCTGCAGGGGCTGGGGATGTGGCTGACTATCAGCTTCTTTAGCTTCTTTAGCAATTTGCCATGCTGCTTCCTTAGGGAGGTTGGGAGGGAGTTTGGGGTGAGGGAACTCGTGGAGACCTTCTGCAGCAAAGACTCAGGGTCATAAAATCATGGAATATGCTGAGGTGGAAGGACCCCATCAGGATCATCAAGTCCAACTCCTGGCCTTGCACAGGACATACCAACAATCCCACCCTGTGCCTGGGAGCATTGTGCAAACACTGCTGGAACTCAGACAGCCTTGGGGCTATGCCCATTCCCTGGGGAGCCTGTTCAGTGCCCAGCATCCTCTGGGGGAAGAACCTTACCCTGATATCCAACCCTAATGTCTCCCAGCTCAGCTCCAGCCATTCCCTTGAGTCCTGTCACTTGTCATGAGAGGGAATAGATCAGTACCTGTTCCTCTGCTGCCCATCATGAGGATGTTGAAGATCTCAATGAAATCTCCCCTCAATCTCCTCTAGACTGAACAAACCAAGTGACCTGAGCTGCCCCTCATGAGGCTTCCCCTCCAGACCCTTCACCATTCTCATGGCCCTCCTTAGAGTGCTTTCCAATGGCTAAATGTCTTTTTTATATTGTGGTGCTCAAAACTGCCCTGAGGACTTGAGGTGAGGCTGCCCCAGTGCAGAGCAAGGCAGGACCAGCTGGCAATGCTGTCCTGGTACCTCCCAACACATGGATGTCCCTCCTGGCTGCCAGGGCACTGCTGACTCATATTCAAGTTTCCATTGACCAGAACCCCCAGGTCCCTTCTCACAGCTGCTCTCCAGCCTCTCATTCCCTACTGTATACACACATCCAGGGTTGCTGAGTCCCACGTGCAGAATCTGACATTTGCTCTTGTTAAGGGTGAAGAGCTTTGAAGAGATTTTGCAGCTGTTCTGAGGGGGTGAGCTGGCAGCTCCAGTGCAGCGGCACAGCCCCTAACAGCATCGTGGCTGGGTAAATCACAGGCTCTTCAGAGGAAACTTGGTTCTCTTTGGGGAGTTTGGGGACCAGAGAGGAGCATGGAACAGACTGTAGCTGTGGCTGCCAGTCTGGAGTAGTGCTCAAAGGTTAGGACAGTATGGTAGGTCAGAGTTACCCACTTGCTCTGGCACAGAGCTCCTTTCTCCATCCAGCCTCAGCTCATCTGCCTGGCCTGAAGGAGCTTCTCTCTTGGTACAGAGGCCAAGAGCTCTGATTCCCTGTGCTGGCTGCCAGCACTCCAGAGCTCATCCTGTAGGAAGCAGAGAGGCATGGGAGGAGAGCAGAGTGGTCCTCAGCTGGAAACCAGGGCAGGATGCTCTGAGTCAGACATAGACCCTACATCCTTGGCTGCCTCTGCAGGCCTGGCACTGGACAGAGCTCTTGGTCCCATTGTGGCCAGAAAGACAGGGACATTTCAGGGCCTTTCCCCAGTGTGGGAGCCACCTGTGCCACCCTGGATCCCTGCAGTTCCTCAGTGGCTCTGATCTCCACTCATCCTGCCCCTTTGGACTCTCCCTCCTTTAGGTCTTCTGGCCAGGTGATCTCTGGGGATGCCTGTGCTGGCACCACCACCCGCACTGTCACCAGTGTGCAGGGGGAGCACCAGATCAACCAGATTGCCCTCAACCCCACGGGCACCACGCTCTATGCTGCTGCTGGGAACTCTGTCCGTGTCTGGGAGCTGAGCAGGTGAGGGGAGTGCTGGGGGGAGTAGGACATCTTACGTCCACTCTTAGGGGGAGTGGACACCAGCTGCTCAGAGGGGCCTGAAATGATCCCCCTGAGGCAAGTGAAAGGCTTTTTCACAATGGAAGTTGCTTAGAATAAGGATTTTCAGGACCCTATCCTTTGGGACCCCAGGGGTGATGAGCAGCATTGGAGCTACTTGGGGTGGGGGGTTTGTCTGTGCACTGGGCAGAGCTTGGCAGAAGGGAAAAGATAAGTGGGATGAGCAGCAGTACCTCTGTTTTTCCCTTGTCCTCCTAGCTGCCCAGTGGCCACTGGGCTGTGAACCCCTGTGCTGCAGCCTGGGCTCTGCAGCCAGATGTTGGCCCACTCCAAGGCTGCTTTCCTTGCCTGGAATCCTGGGAATGGGGTCTCCCTGCCCGCTCTCCCCCCAAAGGAACAACCCCTAATGGGGTGCTTCAGGGCTGGGGGAGGCTCTGCTTGGGAGGGTCCTTGGATGAGCTGCAGCACTCAGGCGGAGCTGACCTGTGCCCTTGAACCCAGGTTGCAGCCCGTGGGAAAGCTGAGTGGCCACATCGGGCCTGTGATGTGTCTCACAGTGAACCAGACGGCGAGCAACCACGACCTGGTGGTCACAGGCTCCAAAGATCACTATGTCAAGGTATTCTCCTCCTTGGGGAGCAGCACCCCGAGTTCTGTAGGGAAGCCCAGATGTTGGCAACCTCTGATATCTATTCTCTCCTTCTAAAAGCTGAGTGCAGATTCTGTTCTCACCTCTGCTTGTGAGGTTTTCACTTGTCTCCTCTCCCCAAATCTTGCCTTTTGCTTGGTCCACAATGCACCTTTGGAGAAGAAGTTGCATTTCTCTCATGCATCAGACTCTCTGGCTGGGACTTGCATGTGATAGCTGACCCAGCTGAGCAGCTCACCCTGTTCTGCTCAATAATACCCCCTGATAAAGATGCCTTGTGCCTGCTGGGTCACAGCTCCAGCACAGCAGGAGCCTGGCCCTTCCTTTCAGGTTTTAGCAGGTTGAACTAGAGCTGTCACCAGGGAAGTGAGGAGGGGTGGTGAGATGGTGGGTGGGACGGGATCCCACTCAGCTGCCAGCTTGGCTCATGAGTGTGAAGGCTCACCATGAGTAAAATGCTGCAGAGTGGGCCTGTCCCTGGTGGCAGATCTCTGCTTGTGGCAGGATCCTCAACTCCAAAGGCCTCCAGTATCCAATGCCCAGTCCCCTTTCCAGCATCACTCTAGGTGCCCTGAGCCTAGAATACAAAGGGTGGTGGCCAAGCTCCCCAGGAGATGGCCAGCTCTGTCCCCAGTGCCATCTGTGGTCTGTTACCCACTGCTCTCCCCCAGGTGTTTGAGATCACAGAGGGCATGGTGGGCAACATTGGCCCCACTCACAACTTCGAGCCCCCTCACTACGATGGCATCGAGTGCCTGGCCATCCAGGGAGATGTCCTCTTCAGCGGCTCCAGGGACAACGGCATAAAGAAGTGGGATCTGGAGCAGCAGGAACTTATCCAGGTCAGGAGTGGAGCAGAGCACAGGTCCTGTGGTCACATGGGGCAGAGGGGTGCTGCTGCTGGGGCCTGGGGGATTGTCCAGGAACTAATGTCCTGCATGGAGCTCACCAGGGAGGGCACTCCCAGTCTGGGGCTGTGTGTGGGTGAGGGTGTGAGGGTGTGCTGTGCCCCCATAATTTGTCCAGCATGGTGTTTGGGATTGCCAGCTCTTCTTCAGACAGGCTGTGGCATCAGCTGCAGTGTGGAGCTTGTGCTCCACCCTGAATTCTGGGTGGCTGTCTCCTGCCCAGGGAGAAACCAAGCCATGTTTTGAGTCCATACCCTTTGCTCCTAACTGGGCATCTCCAGTTCCATGGTCCCAGTCAATCCCAGGGTGTCAGTGAGGACCTGAACTCCCTGAGACACTGAGGACTCAGCTGCCCAGGTTGGGGCCTGAGGCTTCTCGTGGTGCTGCAGATGAGCTTGGTCACACCCTCTGCTCTGTGCCTGTCCCTACAGCAAATCCCCAATGCCCACAAAGACTGGGTCTGTGCCCTGGCCTTCATCCCCGGCCGCCCCATGGTGCTGAGCGCCTGCCGAGGAGGAGTCATCAAAGTCTGGAATGTGGACAACTTCACCCCAGTTGGGGAGATCAAGGGGCACGACAGCCCCATCAATGCCATCTGCACCAACTCAAAGCACATCTTCACTGCCTCCAGGTGAGCCTCGGACTTTCTGCCCCCACGGCCCCTGGGAAGGGGGAGACCCTGGGTTTGAGCCGTCCCTGCTGGGCCTGGGTGGGTGTGTGCTGGGTGAACAGGGAGCGGGGAGGGAGTCTTGCAGCTTTCTAGTCCCTCCACTCCTTCATCTCCTTCTGCCCATCGTAGCCTGACCATGGCACGGCCTGCCCACCGCAGTGCCAAGAGCTGTCCCCCCATCCCCTGCCCACAATCTGGTGATGCCCTGGGTTATCCCCATGCAGGGACCCCTCTCCCTCGGGGCTGGGCATTTTCTGCTGCTCTCGGGGAGCTCTTCGGCAGCAAGACTCTGATATCCTCTTTTCGACCATGTCCCTTTTCTCCCTTCCTTTTTCTGTCTCTCTCTGCCTCTCCTTCTCCCCACCTCCCATCTGTGCCACAGCGACTGCCGGGTAAAGTTATGGAATTACGTGCCTGGGCTCACCCCTTGCCTTCCACGACGCGTCCTTGCCATAAAGGGCCGTGCTACTAGTCTGCCTTGACCCTCCTGCTCTTTGACTCTCTTGCTCATACGCTCTTCTTCCGTCTCTCCTTCCCTTTTCTCTCCATCTCTCCCTCCCTCTGTCCCTCTCACTGTTGCTTTTGCTCCTCTCTCTCTTCCCCCCCCCCTTTCTCTCTGGTCTGAGCTGCTTCTTCACGGTATGAAACTATTCTGCGTTTTTCCCCACTTGATAAGTCTTTGTTAGAATGGACTTGCCCCCTTGTCCCAGTCATACCCCCACCTTGGTTTTATTTGCTTTTTGGTTTTTTTTTCCTTGCCAAGTGCCCACATCTACTTTGGCAATTCTGGAAGCCATGGCCTACCCATGCCTTTGCATGGATAGTGGGTTGGGAGTCAGCAGTCACCCCCAAATCAGCCCATGCCCCAGGAGCAAAGCAGCTCCCTGGATATCACTGCTGGGACCTAGTTGGAGCTCATTCAAGGGGGGTAGGAGTCCTGGTGTGGGGTCAGCCTGGAGGTCACCATTTCCCTTTGTCCCCAAGTGCTGCCAGTGGGGTGAGCTGGAGGCTGAGCCCCATTGGGTGTGCCTTCTCCCCAAAGTGCATTGGACAACCTCCTGCCAAGGGAAAAGGGCCTGGAAGTTTGGGGGGCTGCATGCTGCCATGGTGGGGAAGGGGGAGCGAGTCTGTCCCCTCGGGGTGCCTCTGGGGCTCCTGCCCCGACCCCTGGGTCATGCTGTCCCTCTCACCTTTGTTCCTCAGCGACTTGACAGTGAAGCTCTGGAGTGGGAGGAGGTTGCCTGCGGGGTCAAACTAGGAACTGCAGAAAGACTGGAAAGCAGGGGAGCAGGGTGAAGGTCAGGCTGCCTCCCCCTGCTATCAGGACTCAGTCATCTCCAGGAGCTCAGGCCAGGACAGGGATTTCCTTGTGCCTGACCCAACGGGGTGGACATTGCTGCATCTGGTACTTTGAGCGCTGTCAGCTCCTGCGAGGAGGCAGCTCTGTGGGGCACCAGCAGCTCCACCTTCCCTCCTGCTGAGGTTTATTGTGGCTCTCCAGTGAACAAGAAATGTTTCATCTCTCCTCTCACCCATCCTGCTGTAAGGACTTCTGGGGGGTCAGAGTTCCTTGACTTCTCCAGTTCCCTCCTGCCACTGTGGGCTCATGTGGCCTGTGCTGTCATGTGCTGCTCCCGGGCTGGATCCTGCAGGAGTCTTTCTCCACTCCACGAGGACATTTGCTGTCTGCTGGCCAGGACCACAACACAGATGGTGCTTCTCTGGAGCCTTTACTCATGGGACACCTCGGCTGTGGGGGCTACAGAAGGATTTCCTGGTTCTCCTAGCCTTCCCTACCCTCTGTGGACCTGTCCCCAGTGGTTAGAGGTGTGCACCTCCAAGCTCCTTTGCCATGTCCCATCTCATGAGGCCTGACAATCCTGGGAGGATCTCTGTTGGGCAACTTCCAGACAGACCTGCTGCAGTTCCCTTCAACATTCTCCAAACCCCAGCTGAAAATTCAACTGCCCCATGGCTCTGGGCTCTTCCCACATGCCCAGCCTGCTCTGCAGTGGGAAGGGCTGCTCAACCCTGCTCTGGACATTGTGACCCCCAGCAGGGGTTTGTGGTGAGTTCCTGCAGCAAGTTGACTCCCTCGAAATGGAGAAATGAAGCAAGAGTGGAGGTTATAGGGCAAAAAAGCCACGGCTGGATTTGTCACCCCACTGCTGTGGCCCTGTCTGTCCTTCCCTTCGGCTCTGCCCTCAGACCTCTGCCTGGATTGGAGCTAGCTTAGCTTGGGCCTGCTGGCCTGCATGGATCTGAGGATGGAGAGGACCCAGCAAGGCACAGAGCAGCCAGAGTCCACTGTGGCAGGAGCAGAGTGAGGAGGGGTTTGCACACATTGATCTCGCACAAGTCCCCTGATTCCCCAGTGCTCGAAGGACAATCCTGCAGCGGATGATGTTGCACAATTTCATCTCCTTGAGGGTCTGGAGTCCCACCCAGGAGTGTTTCCCCAAGGACGCACATTCTGCAGGCTCCTTACTCTCTCTCTCCTGTCCAAGGGGGGCTGGTAAGGCCCTGGTCTCACACTGGAGCTTCCCTCCTTCTCTCCTATGGCCTGTTGGACTATCCCCTGCTCTGTCCTGCCCTGGGCCACCCAGGGCTCTTGTGGGATGGCCAAGGAGACCCCAGGATGGGTGTTCTTGCCTCACACGCTCTCCTTTCCCCTTTGTCACAGAAGAAGCAGTACTTGAACTCAAAATCAAGGATTTCTCTGTGTGATCCCACCAGCACTGAACTGGGATCTTGGAGGCACCTGCCCCATAAAGCACAGACCATTTCTCCTCTGCTCTCTCCAACCACAGTGATACTTTGACCAGCCCCAGGTCGTTTCCCACCAGCCTTAGCCCTTGTTCTGAGTATTCTGGCTGGAATGGGGGGATTCCTCTGCATCATGAAAGACAGGAGCATCTCTATTGATTTGATGGGGGAGGGGGGGTTGCCTTTTTTGGGAAAAATTCCATCCTGCTGGCTTGCCTTGTTGGAGGGTAAATGGCACGTGTGTGTGTGTGTGTGTATTTGTGTGTTTGTGTGTAACCCTGCCCAGGACAGTCACTGGTCCCCTGTGACTGTGGCTGAGGCCTGCACAGCCAGGACTGATGACTGTTGAGGAGAGGAGCCCATCCATCCTGTGTGACTTGTGCAACTGAGGGTGCAGCCAAAAGTGCACGGAGCCCTCAGCCACCCAGCAGCACACAGACATGGGGTCTGGAGGAGGTGTCTCCCCCCAAGCCTGTCCTGGAGAGAGCTTCTGTGCTCATTCCTCAGCTGGTTTATCCTTTGCTTGGCTGGAGGGGCTGTGTGTGTCTGGGGTGTGTTTGGCTGTACCAGGTGTTGTGTGAATCAGTGTCTGCTCTGAGATCTCCAGTGCCTGCCCTACAGCCTTCCACTGCTTCCTGCTGCCATGGGCCAGGGGGGCTCTGGGGGTCTCGGGTCAGACCTGCCTTGCCTTTTGGCACCAGTTTCTTCCTGTGTGCAGGCTCCAAGTGCCTGTTTAATATTCCAGGCCAGTCCTGGATGATGCTGAGCCTCTCACTGCTGTGCCCAGCAGCACCTTGAGGGGCTCCAAGGCTCTCACAGCTGATGCTGGGGCACTGGCATCCCAATTTGAGCTGAGGGTCTGAAGTGAGGGATGTTCTGGTTTAGGAATAGTGTTCTCCAGTTTGGTGCCACCACTAAAACCATGCACCACTCACACCCCCATCCCCTCCCCATCCCCAGCAGGGTGGAGAGGGGAACTGGAGGCACAAAAGATGAAGATCACAGGTTGAGATAAGAGCAATTTCCTGGAAACAACAGTGAGATAAAAAACCAAACAGTAACAGCAACAATATTAATAACAAAATTACACAAAAGAGAGAAAGATTCACATGCAAAATGCTCACCATGGAGCACATGAGCTGACTGCAGCCATGTTTTCCTAACCAGAACAGACCACTTCTCCCTGGAAGAGAATAAATGGGTTCTGCCCCTAGTATCTCAATGGCATCAGGGTACATTGTGCATCAGTGTCAACTAAAGCCTTACACTCTTGTGGCTCTGCAGTGCCAGGCCATGGGATCCACACAGTCCAAGAGATCCAATTACCCCTCTCCCCACCTGGCTGGAGGCAAGGGCCCCTCTAGTTCTCTTGCTCACTTCTAGTAAATGTGAACAGAAGGCGCATTCAGGAGGATCAGAAGTGACATCAGCCCTTTTACTCTGTCTGATCACGTGCCCGCTGGAAACTGGAGCGGCTTTTATCCTAGAAGAAAGGATAAAGCAGCATTTATCCTCCTTTCCTGCAGTTGTTGTTTTTCCTCTCAACTTACTCACTCATGCTGCCAAGGCAGGGGTGGTTTTTCCATCCCACTTCCTCTTGTCCTCTCTGTGGTTATGCAGGTAAAATGTAGGTTGTCTTGTGGAAATCCCCTCTCTCTCGAGCAGGAGGGCAGTTGCTCCCAGTAGCAGAGGCTCTGCTCCATACTGGTGTGATATGGCATGTTTCCTCAGCCACAGTCCACAGTCTTAGACAGTCTTCTTACACAGTTGAGACGCAGGGTGGTAGGAAGGAAAAAAGATGATCTTCATATTGCCAGGGTTGGGGAGTCACCTTTAATATTGTTTGTTCTCCTTCTGTTGGCATCAATGCCAATGAGTCTGTGCTCTGTACAAAATTCCATCACGTGGATTGTGCACACTGGATCTCATCTGCATCTACAGGGGACTGGCTGGTATTTGAATCCCTATGGAGTCCCTCCAACACAGCGAATTCCCTCAGGTCCTGGGTATCTTCTCCATGGTGTTCCATGTGCTTGGGCATGCTACTGGATCATCCTTGAGGGAATACCTTTCTCCCATGCTTGACTGGAGTTGCCTCCACAGAGGCTGAGAGTTTCTGTCCTCTTCCCAATCCCCTTGTCAATGGTCACATCCTGGGCCAGGGATCCCAGTTAGTTGGCTTCACCACTCCCTGGTTCCATGCATGAGCTGCAAAACCAAGCATTGGATTTCATCTGAAATCTCACATCTCCCAACTCACCTGGGGGTAGGATGATCATCTCCAGCCCTGCCTCTTCCTCCTGTTGTGAGTGCTCTGCTTCCTCTTTATCTCTCTCTATGCAAACTGATTTGGTCTTGGATTTCTTCTTCTGTATAAGGGTGACTGCTCCTGGCATGGGTTGTTCCTGTGGTTCAGCTGCAGTTTGAGTTTTCACAGTGCCTGTTGCTCTGCTTTCCTCCTCCTCCCCCTCAGAGTGCTGTCCAGTGAAAAGTAGTGTCTGATAAATGCTAACCAGGGCTCAGCACACTGCCGTAAGTCACTCCTCTCTGGAACTGCCACAGCACTGTCCCTGCAAATACTCGGTCACTTTTACAAGTGTAAAAGTGCCTTGTACTTGTTCAGGGGGGAACTTTCAAACCATTGGAGGAGAGAATTTCTTCCAAGAGTGGCC
The DNA here is from genome assembly GCA_024500445.1 of Entomyzon cyanotis. Lineage (NCBI taxonomy): Eukaryota > Metazoa > Chordata > Aves > Passeriformes > Meliphagidae > Entomyzon > Entomyzon cyanotis. Next base: position 1,487,075 of record JAKEPQ010000908.1, on the reverse strand, counting down.
CATTTTCTCCCACATTCCATGCCAGTCATGACTATTCTCCCTCAGGGTAGATCTCTGAATAACCTCCCTAAAAATCTCTTTCTTGACTCCAAACATGATGTGGATCACACTGAGGAGACCTGGCAGACTGAGCAACAAGAATATGATTTCCTTAACATCCAAAGGGAATTCAGAACTTCAAAAGCTCTTGTAACAAGCCTCAGGGAGGAAAAGTTGGGTGAAAGACTGAGGACAATCATCCTCCCCTCTTCTCCCCACAGGCTGGTTATGATCGCTAATGGACTCCCAAAGGTAGTGCCCAAGGTGTGGGTAGAAGAGCAATAGGGAAGACACATCCCAAATGCCCCTCATTGCCCTTGATGTCATAAACTGATACCCCACAGTACATCAACAGAGCAGTCCTGATCCCTCTCCATGCCCTGAGAAAGAGCATTGTGATGAGAATATACAGAAATATATAGAGGGTTAGGTACCCACATGAGCAGGCCAAGCAACATTGTGACCAGTGACTCCTAACCTAATACAGAAAACGTTTACATCAACTTTGTTTCCAGCCCACTCTGGGCAGATCTGTTATCTCAACCATTTGAGCCCTACCTTGGATGCCAAAAAAAGCTGTTGTGGTTTAGGAATGGTACTCCCCAATTTTGTTTTCCCACTAAAATCATGTGTTGCCCACTACTCTCTACCTCCTTGCTTCCATCCTTCCCTGTGGTGGAATGGAGAGGAGAATTGGAGGCAAAAAAGGTAAAAATCACAGGTCAAGATAGGAACCATTTACTGGAAACAGCAATGGGATAAGAAAAAATTAACAGCACCAATATTAATAACAAAAGTGCACAAAAGTTAAAAATCACAGGTTGAGATAGGAACAATTTACTGGAAACAGCAATGGGATAAGAAAAAATTAACAGCAACAGTATTAATAACAAAAGTGCACAAAAGTTAAAAATCACAGGTTGAGATAGGAACAATTTACTGGAAACAGCAGTGGGATAAGAAAAAATTAACAGCACCAATATTAATAAAAGTGCACAAAAGAGAGAACGAATCATGCAAAATGCTCACTGCAGTGCATGCTACCCTGATTGGAAGAGATCCTTTCTCCCTGGAAGAGGCTCCCTTCCTCCTGTACTGAAAATTAACTCTTTCCTGGCTGGAACCAGGACGGGTGACTGTGATCCCATAGCTCTGTGTGTGTGTGAGTGTGTGTGTGTGTTAGTAGCTGTGTGGGTTGATGTTTCTCATGCAAAAGAGTGTTTCTTGGGTGTTGATCTGGTTTAGCTACCTCACGGTGCAAGCTGGGTGCTGTCATTGGGTTTCATATTGGGGATGGGGTGGGGACTTTGTGGTGTAAGACTTTTTTTCTCTTAATTATTGTTGTTGTTATGGTTTTGACACTTGAATTCATCCTGGGGACAGGTGGCTTCAGTCCCACCTTGCTGCATGTCTGAGCCAGCCCCTGTGATCCCCTCCTGGGCAGGGCAGCAGCATCCTGCTCCCCTGCACTGCCAGCTCCCACCTTTGCAGTGGGATGCCCCAGTGCAGTCGCAACACTGAGATTTTGCTCCCATTGCTAGTGGGATTCTTGGTCTGAGGCTCTGTGGTGTTGCCATTGGTTTTTTGGTTGATTGGCCGCCTGGATGTGGTTCCCGTCTTGGAAAGGTGGAAAGGGAACTCCGAAAGGCTCAGCTCAGCCTATATTTCTTCCTCTGCTCTCACAGATATTCTCTGTGGATGCAATGAAGCTCTCGATTGGGAAATGTCTGTAAAGCACATTGCTGGAATGGGCTGGTTTTAGCTAACATTTTCCAGAGCCAGCTGCAGGGCAGCAGGGACCTGGTGCTGTAAAAACCTCTGCCCAAGCTGAGGATGGTCTGTGAGAAGCTGATTCTGGTGTGTGATGTTTGATTTTTCACTCCCCAAAAACATAGTTGTGTCTAGATTCAGTCCCAAGCACTGAACATGACCAGAGGAAGCTCTGGAGCCCCCAGCTTATCCCTGCCTGAGGCTGGGGAGCTGACCTGGCACAGGGAGGTTGGGAAGCTCAGAGCCACACGCTCAGTGTGGGGGTGCAGGTCCTCCCAAACGTTAAAGCACAAGGTCCCCACATGCAGGGGGCTAGGAGGGGTGACCTCTTGGACTGCGACCTTCAGAGCTCAGATTGGGAGCATGGGCTGAGACAGCTGAGGAGAAGGTGGGCTGGGATGAGGGCTCTTGGCCTGCCAGTGGCCATGGGTGAGCTGTTCCATCCCTTTGCACTGTCCTGGCTGCTCCCTGGAGCTCAGGGCCCTGCTGCACAACTGAAGTCCCCTCTGGTGGTCTCAGAGCCACTCTGACAACTCCTCCAGGGCAGGGACAGTTTAGAGCTGCCTTCGTACCACGCACCTCATTTTTCTTTGCCCTTGGGCGCCTTGATTTGTGCCAAGGGTGTGATCATACCTGCAGGCCTTCCTTAAACTGCTGGGTTATGCTTTTTTCACCCAGGCCTGACTCTTGCTCTGGGGGTCTCCTCACCCCCAGCACACAGACGCCAGCTCCAGGCTCTGCAGAGGGTGCAGGGCTGCTCCAGAGCTGAGCTTTGCACAACAGGGGTGGAGAAGAGTCAGGAGCCTAAAAGCACTGGATCCCTAAACCACTGTGAGCCCCCCTAAGCAGTGTCCCCTCCCTGTCACCTACAGCTCCCGTGACACAGGATGGGCTGGCCAGCTGTGGGGATGGGAGCTCCAGGGTCCCATCCTGTCTCCCCCAGGTGTGTTGTTCTCCCCACCACCTCTGAGCACAGCTGCTTCAGGGCCTCAGATATTGCCTCCTGCCTTGGTGCTGCAAAACCAGTGCCTGCTTCCCCAGTGCTCCCCCAGTGCCCTACGCCAGTCCTTCCCCTGCCCCATGCTGGAGGGAGTCCAGGTACGATCCCTGCAAAGCACAGGGCTCCAGCTTGCTTTCCAGCAGGCTCCCTGGAGCTTCACTGTCTCCTGCAGGCTGCATGCCCTTCTGAGCCCCCCTCACCCTTCTGGGAAGGGATGAGGACCCCCAGCCCCTCCAGGTGCTGCACGGTGCTCCAGCTGTAACTGGGACAGAGGCCAGCACAGACCCAACTCCCAGAAAAAAGCAGCCCTGCACCTTCCTCCTGCCCCAGGGCTTGTCCCCTCATCCATCACAACTCTGCCCTGCTTCCTACCAATTGCTCCACCTGGCCTGGGACCCCCAGGTCCAGCCCCACAAGGCTGGGGCAGCTGCAGCACTGTGTCACCTGCTCCGTCACTCCTTTCCGCACAAGGAGCACAATAGCAGATGCCTTTTCACACTCGGAGCTTTTTCCAGAGGCCAGCTGCTGTGAAGGCTGGTGTTGTCTCTGTGGGGGTTGTGCAGCCCAGCCCTGGTCTGGGTTTGTCAGAGCACGAGGTGTGTGCGTGTGTTTTATACCTTGGTGTGTTCCTGTAAATAGTGTAAGTTATTGTGGTCTCCTGCTGTACGTTTTTCAATGGCTGTGTTTGTTTCTTGCCTTTTTGTCTTTGCAAATAAAATGTTCTTGACATGAAGGGATGGAGCAGAGAGGTGGCTTTGGAGAGAGGAAGAGCCCAGCCAGGAGCCTCCCACCCCTCCTGTTCCCACATTCCTGGCCCAGGGGCTGGGGGAAAGATGGGGAGGGGGGACTGTGGTTGCAACCCTTCTGGCCCTGCCTGATGGAGTGGAAAGTGTCCCTCCCCATGACAGGGGATTACACTTGGTGGCCCTTAAAGGTCCCTTGTACCCCAAACCATTCTGTGATTCTATAATCCTGTGGGTTGGGAGAAGATTGGACAAGAGGAAAAAGTCTCTGCTGTTGTACTGGGGAGGTTCAGGTTGGATGCTGGGGGAAATTTCTGCACCAAAAGGTGGTCAGGCCCTGGCCCAGGCTGCCCAGGGCAGTGGTGGAGTCACCATCCTTGGAAGTGTTCAAAAGACACGTGGATGTGGCACTTGGGGACATGGTGAACATGGCAGTGCTGGGGGAATGGTTGGACTTGATGACCTTAAAGGGCTTTTCCAAACTAACAATTCCATGATTCGAAGGTGACCTAGACCCCTACAGGCTGCAGGTCCTCAGGCAGACAGGGCAGAACTGATCTTAGCCAGGGAAGATTCAGGGGCTGAGGTGGAGGAATCCCAGACTCAGCCTGGCTGGGCTGCCCCTGTCCTGGCGAAGAGGAGGAGGATTCCAAGCAGGCAGTCCCAACCCAACGTGACAGCCAACACCTGCACAAGTCACAGCATCCCTGACCCTGCAGCATCGCATCAGTTCCCCCACTGATGGGATCCCCGAGTGGGCAGGATCCTGGAACTGCGGGAAGGGGGACAGGGGGACAGGGCTGTGGTGGCTGCGGAGGGGAGGTGGCTCAGGGGGGACAGGGCTGTGGTGGCTGTGGAGGGGAGGTGGCTCCAGGTGGCTCCAGGTGGCTCCAGGTGGCTCCAGGTGGCTCAGGGGTCAGAGGCGGCCGAGCGGCGCAATGGCGCAGGGCGGCCGGCAGGGGGCAGCGCTGGCTGCGCGACAGCGGCGGTCGGCGGCAGGCGGCCTGGGGGGCGAAAGGTCCTGTCAGGGGTGTGGGGAGATGCTGGTGGGGGCAGGGTCCTGTGAGGGGCGAGGGGAGAGGCTGGGGGGCACAGGGTCCTGGCAGGGGTGGAGGGAGATGCTGGGAGGCGCAGGGTCCTGTCAGGGGTCTGGGGAGATGCTGGGAGGGGCACAGGGTCCTGTCAGGGGTGTGGGGAGATGCTGGGGGGGGGGGGCAGGGTCCTGTCAGGGGTGTGGGGAGATGCTGGGGTGGGCAGGGGCCTGTCAGAGGTGTGGGGAGATGCTGGGGGTCGGCAGGTGCCTTACCAGTGCGGGTTGCTGTGCAGGGAGATGCAGGAGGTGTGTGTGACGCGGTGCCAGGCTGTGGTGCCTGTCGAGCCCCCCGAGGTGACCCCCCGATGCTGGAAGCAGCTTTTGCCCCCAAAGACAATGGGCAGTCAAGCTCCCCCGGGGATGGGGGGACGGGGAGGTGCAGCGGGCTGTCCCTGCAGCCCCTCAGTGCCGGGCTCAGCTCCTGCAGCCTCCACTTTCTCTTTTCCAGGCAGCACTGGTTGAACTGGTCAGGCAGAGCAGCGGAGCGGGAGCTGCCAGCCTGGGGGCTGTGCCCACACCGACCCCAGATGCAGCTCCTGCCCCACACACTCCAATCCCTGCCCCACACACCCCAGTCCCTGCCCCACACACCCCACTGCCTGCTTGGGGCACCCTGACTCTGAGAACTTGGGGCTGCAGCCTGTGACATGGCTGTCACCTTGGTGTGAGCCTCTGTACCAGCAGCCACCATGGTGCTGCCAGGGCAAACGGCAGCCTTGGGCTACAAACATGGGGGTGTCATGGGCCCGATTACCCCTGGCAGGGCAGGGGACACCACAGCATCCCATTCCCACCTCAGCCATCCATGGCATCACAGACACTTTTTCTTGCCAGTCATCATGTCACCATGTCCCTCCACACTCATGGCTGCAGCACAATGCCAAGCCTGGGCTGGCAGCACCCTGTGCCATGCACCCCACATGCCTAAAGGCACGCTGGGAGCTTGGACTAGCAGCAAGGGGACAGCAGAGACACTGCCCTGGGAGCTACCAGCTCTGGTGATGAGGTGCTGGCAGCTCTCTGCCACCCACCCTCAGGCTTGAGGAGGAGTTGCTCTGAGCCCACCAGAGCTGCAGCTGTGCCTGGGCAGGAGAGGATCCCATGGGCACCATCCTGCACCTTGCTGTGCCCTGTGGCTCTGGGGAGGCTGTGAGGACACCTCAGGAGAGGCTTATGCCCTCCTTATCTCCCAGCACAATGCTTCAGCATCTCCAGGGAGTTGCCCACGGTGATCTCCCCAGGGCCCATTGCAGGGCCCAGGCTGTGGCACATCAGTGGGCAAAGGGATGGGAAGAGTGTTCCTGCAGGCAGGAAAGCTGGAGGGTACTTTCAGGGGGTTGGGGAGGATTGCTCAGGTCCACTGGCCTCCTGATTCCCAAGCCCAAGGGGAGGGAAGGGGCAGGCTGAGCCACAGAAGGACCTGGAGGGCTCCCGTTACGCCAGACACACACAGAGGCTGAGGTATCACCCACTGAGAGCACCTCTCCCATGGGTGGCATTGCCTGGGCGCCTGGGCTGACTGTGCTGCTTCCCTGGGGTTACTGCGAGTCTGCAGGGAAGGGAGACCTGGGAAAGGGGGTACTCAGTGTGGTCTGTGCCAGACAGCCCTGCCAGGCAGCCACCAGATCCCCTGGGGTGGCAAGAGCTTGGGCAGGAGACTCCCAAATGCCACATGGCCACCCCATCACCCCTTGGGTGTGTGGCCCAGGGGAGGGCACACTGTTGGCATGTCCCACCCTGCTCCAGGGACAGCTGCATTGCAGTGGTGGGTGGAAGAAGCTTCCCCAGGAGAAAGTGTCCAACCACAGGCACTGCAGCCCTGTGGGCAGCCAGGTCCCCAGGGCAGCCGTGGACTCAATCAATCCCTGGCTGGATGCATGTTCAGGCTCTGTCTGCCCAGCACCACTGCTTTCCCTGGTGGTGCTGGCTTGCCCATGTGGCAGTGATGGACAGGGCTGCTTCCTGGCACGGGGATGTCCCTGTGGGATGCAGTGTCCAGGAAACAAAAGGGCCTGGCAGCACCCAGCACTCGTGACTGAGCTGTGCAGGAATGAAGCTGGGGCAGGTGATCGGCTGGTGTGACCCAGTGCCTCCTGGCTGGCATGCTGGCTCTGCCTGTCCTGGGGCTGGGGGATGTGATGAGGGGGACAGGACATGAGCCACCCTGCCCTTGCTGGTCTGTGTGCCAAGGTGGAGTATCCGTGTTTGCAACAGTCTGTCACCACCGTGTCACAGGAGATGGTTGGCTGCCAGCTGCAGGTTTGAAGTGATAAGGACCCTGAAGTGACAAGGAGGCAGCTGTGTGATGCCAGGGTCTGCTCTGCTCCCAGGTTTGCCTCAGTCTGTGTGTGGCATGGATGTGGCTGGCTTGGCAAAGCCCAGGCAAAGGGGATGACCTGGGGCTCCCTTGCCAGCACAGGGCTAAACCCAGCAGGAATATACCTCAAAAAGGCCCCACGTACCCCTCCCCAGGGGCCAGAGGGGCAAGAGCCACCAAAAGTCCAAATACATCCCACAATCCTGCCTTGTCCCTTGGCAAATGTTCCCGGTGAGTGTGCATGTCTGCCTGTGCCAGGCACGTGTGACACGGCAGGCAATGGGCTGTCACGGCTCTGCAGCCTGTCCCACACCTCCCCCAGGCAAAAATCGACCCATTCTGACAGACAGAGCAAAAATCCTCAGGCATTTGCCTGGTCTCTGCTCCACCCCCACGAAGACCACCTGTCCCCACCTGAGTCCTGTTCCCAGCACATGTCCTGCTCCCAGCATTTGTCCTGCTCAGTCACTGAGACCCTTTTCCTGCTCTGGGAAAAGCTGTGCTCCAAGCATGGCCAGGGCACCACAGCCACACCTGCTGACCACAAGGGCTGGGCTGCCCACTGGGCAGGGTGGGTGCCTGGGGCAGTGCTCCCAACTCCTTTGCCACAGGCAAAGCCCAGTTAGGGATCTATCAGCCCCAGGGCCTGCTCCGACCCCATGGGTGTTTTCGGCTGCAGGAGCCGAGTGAACCTGCTGCTGTGAGCAAACAAACAAGAGCCTGGCAAATGGCAGCGAAGAAAACAGCCCGTAAGCCAGTGTGGGTGAAACTCTGGGCACCGGTGGGGCACGGGCTCTGACAATGATTAAACTGGCCAACCCAGATTTCCCGGCAAGGCAGCGCAGGGCTGGGACCCGGTGGTTCATATTATGCAAATCACCTGGATCTGGGAGCATGAACGTTTGGGGCTGGAATTCCCCTCGGGCTGCCAGATTGTTACGCCGCCCAAGCTATAAAAGCAGAGACGCGGGCAGGGCTTGCCCATCGGCACCAGCCTCCCGGGGCCCATGAGCAGTGGCTAGCGGCCAGCAGGGCTCCGTCTCCCCTTGCTCCTCTCTGGATTACCTGCCTCTCCTGGAGTTGCCATCACAGAAGGTACCAAAGCTTTTTTTTGCCGAGGCCTGTTGACGTCCCTGAGCCCAGGACAGCTGCTTTGCTCTGCTCCCCGTGCACCTTCGCTCTCGCCGGGGGATGCGATTCGGTGTTTTCTCGCTCCACGTTTGCTCTCCCACCTCAGCTGATGGCCTTTTGGGGGCCAGCGGGACAGCAGCTCCCCTCCAGCCCCCAGGGTTTGTAAAGCGAACGGCATGATTTTGGCTTTTATGAGGGCCAGGCGAGGGCTTGGTCCCCTCCTGGCTGCAGTTTTTGGGATGTGTTTCTTGCGACTGGTTGAGAGGACTGGAGTTGCTGGCGCTGGAGTCCCAGCAGTGGGCAGAGGGGCAGCCATGGGGCTCAGGAGTGAGCAGTGTTTGAGTGCCTGTGCCACGGAGGGGCTGTGTGACACTGTTCTCTGTCAGCCACCTTCTTGCTCTCATCTCTCGCTGGCTGCCGGCAGGGTGAGGCCAGGCTGCTGGGGACAGGGCTCTTCCCAAGCACGGTGACGCCACGTCCCCAGTTTGCTCCGGCTCAGCCTCCCTCTCTCCTGGCCCCTGAGGAGGTGGTGAGTCAGGCCCCAGCCCCAACCAGCAGGTGCTGGGTGGATATTTCTGCACAAGTGACCTGAGAGGTGACGATGGGTGGAGGGAGGGACAGGCTGACCTCACCCAGCCTGATCCTGGGGTGCTGCAGGTGCTGCTGGATCCCCCTGCCTGCTCACCAGGGCTCACTGTCATCTCTCGGCACAGAGCTCCATGGCAGGATCTTGTGAGATCAGCAACATCTTCTCTAACTACATCAGCGCCATGTACCAGCCGGACGAGGTGCAGCCAACCTTGGACATGCTGGGACACCTTGGGGATGACAGCAGCCTGGGGCTTAGCCTCCCTGCCAGCCAGCCCCCAGCACAGAGCACAGGTAGGAGCAGGGCAGTGACAGTGGCAGCACTGGGGAGCAGGAACTCAGGGAGCTGTGAAGCAGTGCCACTGGCTGGGAACAGCACTGCAAGGTCCTTGTCCCACTGGGACAGATCAGCAGCTTCCACCGTGCCTCAGTTTCCCCAGGGAAAGGCCAAAAGCCTGTGGGAGGAGACCCTGGGTGGCACAAGGTACAGCTGCTGGGAGCACATCTGATTTATACAGGACATGGGGGAATTGTTGTCTTCCTCCCCCAGCACACCATAGGGGACAGGCTGCCAGGGCTCACCAGGAGCAATTTGAAAGAACAATCCTGGTGCTGGGGACCATCATGTGGTGGTGCTCAGGGAGGCATGAGAAACACCCCAGCAGAGCAGGGTGGATCGCAGCACAAACAGGACAAATGGCACCAAAACAGTGGTGGGGGGAGTGTGGGGTCATTGCTGTCTGCAGGGCAGGGCGCTAAGGACCCTTTAGTCCCACAGCTCTTCCAGTGCAGGGCCTGCAGGATCACCTCTGGACCCGACCAGTGGCCAGTGGCCACCAGCAGCCCCCATGAGGCACATGGTGCTGGCACAGCCGCCCTGCTCTGAGCCCTGCTCTCCATCCCTTGCAGACAAGCCGGAGTGGTTCAGTGAACTCCCGTACTTCTGGACCAAGGTGCAGGTGCTGGAGTGGATCAGCTACCACGTGGAGAAGAACAAATACGATGCCAGCTCCATCGACTTCTCCTGCTGCAACATGGATGGGCACGCGCTCTGCCACTGCAGCAGGGACCAGATGCGCCTCATCTTCGGGCCCTTGGGGGATGAGCTCTATGACCGTCTGCACGAGATCAGTGAGTGTACCAAGGTCTCCCTCACCTGCAGGCTTGGCAGCTCGAGGAGTGAGACCAGACCAGAGTCCAGGCATGGCTCCCAGTATGCACTATTCCCTCTGTATGGAACAGGCATTGCTAATCCCAGTCCTTCACCCCTTGTAGCCTCCGATGAGCTGAACTGGATCATTGACTTGCTGGAAAAAGAGGAATCAAATTCCCAGACCTTACTGAACTCCAACCACCTGGGTAAGAGAGGGGCCCTTGCCAAGTGTTTTCCCCACGGACTACATATCGATGGCAGCAAGGCTAACCCCTTCTTCCCTTCTCCCCTTCTCTGCCTCTTCCAGAGCTGGGAAATCCCTGTGCCAAGGACTCCCTGGAGGACTTAAAGCCCACAAACCCTTTCCTATCCACAGACTTCACCTGCTTACCGGGTGCAATGTCCCCAGGCAGCTCTGATGTCTCAGGTCAGTGTTTTGACAAGGGTGAATTTGGGTTTTGCAGCAGTAAGGAAGGGTAGGGAAAGCAGTGGGAACCAGGGGGAAAGTCTCCAGATGCCAGCAGCGAGTGGTCTGAGCCCTGATCCTTTGCCTCTCAGGGCCTATGATGTCCCACAGCCCCAACTCTCAGGACTCCGGTGGAAGTGACCTCGACCTCGACCTTGCAGAATCAAAGCTCTTCCCTGATGGTGAGTTGTTTGCTTCCAGACAGGAGCTGGGAGGGGAGGGCTGGCTCCCGGGCACTTCTGAACATCCTACCTGGCAGTGATTTAGGGACAACACCTGAACACCCATCCTCACACTGGGAAGGAGAGGGAAAGGTCTGTTTCCCTGAGTGCTCTGCTTCTGTTTCTCTCCATTGCTCAGGGTGATGGGCAGGGCTGGGATAGCTGGGCAGTGGTGCTCCTGGTGGGAAGGGGTGGGTGAAGACTGCAGTTAGAGATCCTGAGCACAGAAGTCAGTGTTTGGTATTGATCCCAGCTGGTGATGATCCTGGGAACACCAACAATGCAAGGAAGCAGTAGGGTTTGGGGAAGGAACAGCATGCTGCCTTAAGCACAGTGCTATGGCTGAGGGTGGAATGAGGCTGGAGGGAATGGGTGACCTTGCTCTCAGGGGATATTTCCCTGATGCCTGGGCCTGAAAAGAGGGTGCTCCTGGTCCCCAGGAGGACAGGGAGGGGGCTGCAGCCCAGCATGTGCTGCCCAGCCTGACGTGTGCCCCTCTCTGTGTGCACAGACCACTGTTCAGGCAGCAAAAAAGCGGACAGCAAACACGGCAAGCGGAAACGGGGACGGCCCCGAAAACTCAGCAAGGAGAGCAGAGACTGCCTGGAGAACCGGAAGAGCAAGCACTGTACGTGAACCTTCAGCCCAGGAGCTTGGACTGCCAAAGTCCCTCTTGGCTTCATGGGGGATGATGGGAGGAAAGGCCATGGGCCTTGGTAGCAGGGTTTAGGGAGATCCAAAGTGCAAGGACCTGCAGGAGCTTCCCTCCTTTACAGCTCGCTCTCCTCTTTCAGCCCCAAGAGGTACCCACCTGTGGGAGTTCATCCGGGACATCCTGATCCACCCCGAGCTGAACGAGGGGCTAATGAAGTGGGAGGACCGGCGGGAAGGCGTCTTCAAGTTCCTGCGCTCGGAAGCAGTGGCTCAGCTCTGGGGCCAGAAAAAGAAAAACAGCAGCATGACCTATGAAAAGCTGAGCAGAGCCATGCGGTAAGTGCTCTCCCCTGTCCTGGGGGTCCTGCCCCACACTGCTGGCTCAGCCTGAGCCCCCCAGCAGCTTCTCAGTGCATCAGAGCCCTGATTCCACTTCCATCTCCTGCAGATATTACTACAAACGAGAGATCTTGGAGAGAGTCGATGGGCGACGGCTGGTGTACAAGTTTGGGAAGAACTCCAGTGGCTGGAAGGAAGAGGAGGTGCTCAACAGGAACAAGGAGCTGTAGGAGTCCTGGATGAGCCAGGGTCTGATAAGCCCCTCAGGGCCAGCCCTGAGCTGGGCTCCTTGACAGGAAACTTTGCCTGCAGCTATGTCTGGAAGCTGCTGCCCCGTGCAGCGGAACTCCGACCCTCACATGGGCATGCTCGTGCCCTCTGGGGACTGCCAGCACTGAGGTGTTTAGAGCCTGTATTTTGGCTCCAGTGGGTTATTGCAAACCGTGCTTTCCCTTGCTGGATTCATACCTCCACTTGGAGCCGCAGGGACTGTGGTTGTTTCAAAGCCTGGACAGATGCAAAGGGGAAGAGAAGTTCAAGCGGCAGCTGGCCCCACTGTGAGAGCCCAGCAGGTGTCCTGCTGTCACCCACCTCCTGCCTGGGCAGAGGAGCAGCACGTCTGTGTCACCTGGACAGAGCTTGTCCCAGCTGTGGGGTCTTCCCTCTCACTGCTTGCACCATGCTGAAGGTGCCCCCCGTCCTGTTCGCTGCATGTGGGTTGGGTGAAGCCCCCTTTGTGGAGCAGCTTCTCAGTGTGGCACCTGCTGAGAGAAGATGGAACATCGTGGAGCTTCACCTGGCCCCAGGAATCCCTCAGTGAGAAGAGGACATGGGACAGCAGGGCCATGCTGCATTTCCAGCCCAGCTGCCGGGCTGTGGCTAGAGACAGGCCTTTTCCTCAAAAGTAGCTTCTAATTTATGTAAGACCCAAAATAAGAGCACAGAGTGAATGTACAGATATATTTTTTCATGAGTAAGATGTTCCTGTGTGAGAGTGTGCGTTGTGGGGCACACAGGTGTGTGGTGGCAGGTGGTGATGCTCAGCTGGACTGAAGTGATGTCACAGGGCACAGACTGGTGCTGTGCCAGCCACTGAAGGAGACGCCAACTCAGCCAGACACCCAGCATGTGCGTGTGGTTTCCTCCTTTTCAAATGGGAGTAGAACATGAATAAATTGTTGGTTTGTTGGGTTTTTTGTACCTACCTGTAATTTTTCTTGTTTTTCTTAAAGACATGGTGAGGACCGGGCTCATGTTACTTGGGATGTCCCATGGCATGAACCACATCTGCCACCATCTCCTGCTTGCTGTGGCCTGGACCTGCCTGGTCATCCTGGCACAGGGTCTTCCTCAGCATGAGGTGTGCTTGGCCCAGACTGGCTCAAAGCCACCCATGGAGGGGCATTTGCACCCATTCCCAAATCCTGGCCCTTCTGAGGACCCTTTAGAATTCCAGCCCTGGCACTCGCCTTTCCTGGAGCGCTGCCTCCAAGCCAGAGCTCACCAGCTGCAGGCTGATAGGAAGCAAAGTCCGGGGTGATCTGGGGAGGAGTATCTCCCAACACCCTCCACATTAATATCCCCAGCCTGGCTGGGGGTCACAGCCTGTGGGAGGACCTTTAGCTCCTCTCTGGCCTACCAGGGAGACATGCAGGGACATCATGAAGCAGCACAGGCACTACAATATGATTAATGCTTGCTCATCTTCCAGTCTGGCTGCTTTCTGGCCTCTTCCCTGACCTGGGTGGCATCAAGGACCACATCTCAGGAGGGGAAACTGCACTGACCTGGGCAGCCCAAACACATGTTCCCCTACTTGCCCACTGCCATCTTGCCTCCCCCAGTCAGCCCCAGCTGTGAGGAGGCCAGGAGGTTGTCCCAGGCATGCCAGGATGATCTCTCCAACCCACAGGATGTGTCTGTGGGGTGGCAAGAAGGAATTCAGGGTGTTCGAGGCCAAGCAGACTCTCAGATATGTTTCTAAAGTGAATTTGGCAAACAGCAGTCCATGCACGGCTCCTGGCTGGCACACACTGCGTTTCACCATGAGCCTGCTGGGCACCAGAGGATCTTGGTGCTGTCCTGAGCTGCTGCTGGTGCCCAGGCCCTGCTGAATGTGGGCACACAGGGCACTGGGTGCTGCTCATTTCCTGCTCACCTGCAAAGAGAAAGGGCCTGGGACCTGTCCTCTGAGTTTGGAGCTGGACCAAGCCTGGGATGCCCAGGCAGAAGCTATGCTATGTCCTTCTGGATGGTTTCGGCCACTCCCTGGAGGAACTAAGGAAAGAAGGCAGACCACCAGCAGGAGGGTGAGGGGAGGTTGTCAGGTGCCCCTGGACAGTAAAGATGCCTTGCAAAGCCTGAGATGCATTTTTGGCAGGGGGATCCAGCCATAATCATAGAATCCTGTTTGGGATGGTAGGGGCCATAAAGCTCATGTCATTCCACCCCCTGCCATGAGCAGGGACACCTTCCACTATCCCAAGATGCTGCAAGCCCCATCCAGCCTGGTCTTGGACCCTTCCAGGGATGGGGCAGCCACAGCTTCTCTGGGCACCCTGTGCCAGGGCCTCACCACCGCCATAGGGAAGAATTTTTCCCTGATATCTAATCTAAATCTCTATTAATTTAAAACCATTCTCCCTGTCCTCTCACTATCTGCCCCTGTTCCTTACTGCCATTCATTACTGCTGGAGACATGGTACCATTAAACATCCCCCATCCTGCACTTCAAGGGTGGGACACATTGCAAAAGAGAGCAGGAAACCCTTCAAAGCAAGGTGTTCCAAAGCAGGAAACCCTTCAAACCCTCATGCAGACCATCTGGGCTGTCCTCCATGAGCTGTGCTGGCTGAAGGAGCTGGAATTGCTCCCAGTCTGCCTGGCCTCAGCCTGAGTGTGAGGTTGGTGGCTCGAGCATCCTCCTAGAGATGCTGCAGCAACATCAAGGGCATGGCCCACCTGCTTTGCAGGGGCAGAAGGTGCCCGTGGGGCCAGGTCCAACTTCTTTTTTGTGGGTTTGACTGCTGTTTATATGTGGAGTCACCCTGCTGGTCCACCTGGGATGCCTGGTCTCATATGGAAGACCTCTTTTCCTTGCCTTCCAGTATGCTGGGCTGAAGTTGTATTGCTCCCAGACACACGCTGGGATGAGGTGATCAGGGCTGCCCTGTGGTGCAAGAAGAGGTCCCAGTCCCTGGGTGTGAACCTGGAGCCAGTCCATGGTCTGGGCTGCAGCCAGACCTCTGTCAGGTTCCTTGCGTAACTCTCCCCAGGGAACAGGTTTTCCTGGCTGGTGTCTGCTGCCTTCAGAGCATGGAGGCTGCTCCAGGTCCATCCCTGACCTCCTGGAGCTCCTGCAGAGAGCAGGCTGGAGGGGTGGCAGGAGGGACAGTGTTGAGCTTGCTGCCTACACCAGCAGCACACGGGCCAGACCAGTGCTCAGTGACAATCAGCGTGTCCATGAGGGGACAGGGGGAGCAGGGCAAGCCCAACCCCAGGCTGGAGCTCACAGGAGCTGCCTGTGCTGCTGGCTGCTGTCCCTCAAGTTTGGGGTTATGGGCGAGGTGTTTATTCTCCGTCAATAGATAACCCCAGCAGGTTGGCAGTGAGAGGGGAGCACTTTGTCACGCAGCCTGGTGCCCTGCCAAGTGCGCCTTGTTTGCTCAAGCAGTTTCATTTCTTTCCCGCTGCAGTTTGTGTTACCTAACTGCCCCGGGACAATGTTTAACCAGCACCAACAGCAGCAGGGAACCTGTCTGCCTTGCCTCCTGTGCCCCTGGTGTCCCCACTGGCCACCACTGCCACCCCACTGCCATCGCTGAGCGGGTGGCACACCGGGCAGGAGGCTTGGAGCAGAGGCAGGGGGGCTGTGGATCATAAAGTCTGAAAAGTTTGGAAGGGAATTTACAGATCACCGTGATCCACTGCCTCTGCCATGGGCAGGGACACTTTCCACTATCCTAAATTGCTCCAAGCCCTGTCCAACCTGGCCCTGAACATTTCCAGGGATGGGGAAGCCACAGCTTCTCTGAGCACCCTGTGCCAGGGCCTCCCCATCCTCACAGGGAAGAATGTCCTCCTAAAATACAATCTAACCCTACCCTCTCTCAGTGTGAAGCCATTCCTCCTTGTACCTTGAGGTCTCCCAGCTTTGTGGGTACCTTGTGAGAGAGGAGGAGGAGGCAGGAATGAGTAGGTACAGATGGGGGATCAGATCCTGCAGCCTCTCATGGAATCTGTGTGGATCTGTGGGCTGAAGAGCCAGGAGGGACTGGCGAGAGAGCAAGGCTGGAGATGTGCACACACATCCACCAGCAGATATGCACAGCCAGCACACACTCGGGGTATCCTCTACAGTGACCTCCAACTCCATACTGAGCCACCCCAGCAGAGCCTCCCAGCACACTGGCATGAAAAACATGTGGTTTGTTTGTTTTTTAATTCTCTTTGGAGGTGCCTAGACTTTATGGCTGTGGCAAGCCATGACAAGAACTGAAGAAAAAGAAGATTTTCCTCCAAGACAGCCTCCCCTCACACTTTTACCCTGGGGTCTGTTTGGAGGCTTTTCCCATCAGGTGGCCCCAAGCTGAACATGCTTCTGGCACACAGTTCCCATGGAAATATCTTGGGCATCCTTCAAGTCTCAGCATTAAGGTGTGTTTTGTCTCCCTCAAGACTTCCCAAAGGGGCACAAGGAGCATTGCTCAGCCCTGGTCCCAGTTAGGGAAGAAGAGAACAGTTTGCCCTGGCCTCTGCTTCCCTAGGACCTGTGGCCAAAATTGAGTTGCTGTGGCTGAAATGTGCTGAGTGGGAACAGAGAAATTGGGTGAGGGGAGAGGTTTCATCTGGACCAGCAAGAAGGTGTCCAATATCCTACATGCCAGACCATGAACTGCCCCTAAGCACAACAGCATGACCTGATTTTCCAGCCAAGCCAGCCTGTGGTCATCCTTGGGCAGATCAGAGTAGATGGGAATGCAGTGGGGATGGGGACAGCCTGTGGGAGGCAGGGACCATCCTTCTGGTTCCCACTGCTCTCACTGCTTCAAGCTCCCTGCAGTCCCTGCTGGCTTTCACCTTGCCTTCCCCTTCTGCCTTTA
The DNA here is from genome assembly GCA_024500445.1 of Entomyzon cyanotis. Classification (NCBI taxonomy): domain Eukaryota; kingdom Metazoa; phylum Chordata; class Aves; order Passeriformes; family Meliphagidae; genus Entomyzon; species Entomyzon cyanotis. The sequence continues at coordinate 1,470,459 of JAKEPQ010000908.1, read as the reverse complement.
CAGCTGAGGTCAGTGCTCAGGAGTGGCAGAGCAGGGAAGGCTCTACAGGAACCACACACACCTTGGGGGCCATGGAGGGGAATCACTGCCCAGCTTGGGAGAAAAGGGTGTGGAGCAGGTGGAACCACTCCACCTGGATGGAGCTGTAGGGCCTGTGCTGGGGACAGGAGGGTGAATGTTTAGGGGGCCATGCTGTGACGGATGGGGTGTTACAGACCTGCACTTCTGAAAGTGGAATTGCAGAGGGGAGGGCAGAGTTCCTGCCCAGAGCACCTACATCACACGGGAGCTGGGCAGGGCAGTGCTGCCAGGGGTTCACAGCTGGGTGCTGCCATGGCAGGCTCTGACCCAGCCTGCTTTCAGGGCTGGGCTGGCATGCCTGGGGCTGGGCAGGCCCCTGGGGCTGCATCCCTGCTCCCTGGGGATACTGCACTCACCTGGGCTCCAAGGGCTCCCTCTCCCCTGCATTGCAGCCTAACAGTTTCTTTGATAATCATGTCCAGCAGGAGCTACCAGGGCTGGCTACTTGGCCAGGGCGGCTGGCTGCTGCCAGGAGTTCATCTGGCAACCCTGGGCTGTGTGGTTGTTTAACAGGGAATGGCTGTTCCCACTGGAGGAACGGGGAAGCTGTGCAGTTGCCTGGAGCCAGAGGCAGCAGGGAGCCAGTGACATTGGGTAGCACCCCAGAGCATGAGGGTACCACCCTGGAGAAGCAGGGTACCACCCTGGGACACACTACATGCCTGTTCATACCCATCTTCCCCTCTCCCTGTGGGCAGCACTGCATTTCAACTTGTGCATCCCACCTATCCCTTGCTTCCAGCCAGAGCTCCTGGGTTCTGTGCTAGGACATCCTCTGCTTGTACATCCAGGATGGGACTGGAGGGTTCAAGCTCCCAGACGGTTGGCTCCTGGTTTCCCACTTGCTGATTCAGCACCAGGCATTTTCCCTAGAGCCTGAAAGTAAAACAGAAGCTGCCCTATCACCCATGGGGAAGAATTGTCACAGCCTCATGGCTCCATGCTGTGCTTGCTGCTTCTTTGGGACCAGAGCTCTGCTTGCACTCTGGCTCCAGCTGACCAGGCAGGTCCTTGCTCCTCAGAGACAGACTTCATGAACAGTTCACCCAAAAATGTTGTGGCTGTCCCTGGATCCCTGGAAGTGTCCAAGGCCAGGCTGGATGACACTTGGAGCAACCTGGGATAGTGGAAGGTGTCCCTGCCCATAGCAGGGGGGGTGGAACTGAACAATCTTTAAGATCCTTTCCAACACAAACCATTGCATGGCTCTGATTACATGACCTGATTCCAGCCCAAAGCTTTATTCTCACACAAGTTTGACGAAGCTGCATCTCTGCATCCTCTCCAGCACCTGTTCCTGCTCAGATGCTTCCCCTCCTACAAAAAATACCAGATCTCTACTGCCCAGGTTGGGGTACATGTTCAGCCCTTGCTTTCTGGCATCCTGAAAAGGGTCTTCTTGGGTGGATCTCCCAGCTTCCTTCATTCCCCTCTCTCCCTCATTGCCACCAAGAACCCCAGGCCCGTTTCATTGTGGAAGAAAAAGAAATGCTCATTGCATTCTTGTTTCCTGGCCAGCCCTGCCCTTTGTTATTCACCAAACACGATATGGAGCCTGGCATTGCACCAGCTTGAAATGGAGTCACTGGGCAGAGAGTGAGCTGGGGAGTCCAGGAATGGGAAAGCACAGCTCACAGCCAAGCTCACGGCATCCCTGGTGGGCTGGCAGATGCCACAGAGGCTGTCAAGGGCTACTGCAGCTTCCATCACACTGACATTTCACTTCAACTCATTAATGCCTCCTGAGAGCTCCTACGTTCCCACAGGCAATCAGGCACCTCTAGCTCTTCTCCCCACTTCCTCCTGAGCAAGCCACATGTGAACAAACCCAAAAGCCTTTTGCCAAGCCTTCACAATGTGTGCTCCTCAAAGCCCTGTGCTCTGGAGAGGCTTGGGGCTCGAGTCTGGGGCTCAGTGATGAGAGCCCATGGGGATGGGGGCAGCTGCAGGTGCTGTGGCTGTGAGATGGGGGACAGAGCTGTGGGACAGAGCTCTGGGAACTCACAGGCTGCAGCTCCCAGCTGCTATTTTCTTTCCTTCAACCTCTGCGGATTCATTTCACAGTGAGGTCACCAGGAGCCCAAATCTCCTCCACTTGCTGCCCACCTTCCCACCCAGTTGTGGCCACATGCTCATCAGTAAGTTTTCACTGAGAATACACATAGTAAATTAAGGTGTTTGAGCCCACCAAAGCATTTTGGGTATATTCTGGCCCCAGTTCAGCCAGGCACTAAGTAGCAAGAGCTATTGTTCAAAAGCTGGAATGTTGAAAGCCAGAGTGGCCAGGACACTGCCCTGCTGCAGGTGATGCCTTGACAGGCTGACCTAAAACAGAGGCTAGACAAAGTTAAGAGAATAAAATGCAGTTAAATTTATTGAAGGGCCTTCAGGTGCATTTAGGACAAACACAACCCACCCAAGGGCTACACCCATAATGGGCTGAGTCTGAGTTTTTCATACTTTATAAGTTCTGTCCATTTACATATTAAGGCTTAATCCTCCAATTACTGCTTCAGGTGATGATGTCAATTACTCCAAGTTTGCTCACTCCCAATTCACTGTTGTTTACATATCTTGGGGCCTGAGACAGCAAACTGTCCTTGGATTCTATTCTTTAGAGGAAATATTTTGTCTAAAAATGCTGAGAACGGGAGCTTTAGCACCCTGTATGGAGTCCAGAGTTATACACTAAATTACAGATACACAAAAAATACAGAAGCTAAAATCCTAAGGCATCACAAGTGTGTGAGGGATGCTGTCCCAGCTCCCTACCTTCCCCTGCTGCAGTATCCCAGCATGAGAGCACATGCAGTCAGAGAGGAAGGAGAGCAGAATGACGGTGGGGGAGAAGGAAGATGATGAACAGTGATGTCTGAAATGCCTGGGAGAAAATGCAAGGGAGCAGTGAGAACTGGAAGATAGCAGCTCCCACCCTGCTGCACTGCAATGATGCCTAATGTAGCCAGAGACACAGGGAACCCCTTGAACATTTCATTGTGTCCATCAAGGGAATGGATGGGATGGAAAGGGAAATGTCTGTCTCTGGGTGCTCCATGAAGAGTTCTGAGACTTCCTGACCTGCAGCACTGGGATGTCATGAAGGCTGTTGATAGCCAGAGGTGTTACATGAGCACACAGGGAGGAAATGGAAATTATCACACAGTCAATGTAACCTTGTGGCAAGCCAGGGAGCTCAGCTCCACCATGGCCATGGGCAGGAGCATCACAGTCCTCCTGTGTCTCCTTCTGGTGGGATTCCAAGGGTCAGAGAGCAGAGACAGGAGACAATTATAATGAAATATCCAGCCTGCTGTGCCATGTAGTATGTTGTGCTGTGGGGTTTGCTGTAGTTCCCTGCCTGCCCCTGAATCATTGGTTGGAAGGGAACTTAGAGACCATCCAGTTCCATCCCCTGCCATGGGCAGGGACACCTTCCACTGGACCAGGTGGCTCCAAGCCCCATCCAGCCTGGCCTGGGACACTTCCAGGGATTGGGCAGCCACAGCTTCTCTGGGCACCCTGTGCCAGGGCCTCACCACCCTCATAGCCAAGAATTTCTCTCCAATACCCCATCTATCTCTGCCCTCTGCCTGTGGGAAGCCATTGCCCTTGTGCTGTCACTCCAGACCCTTGTTCCAAGTCCCTCTCCAGCTCTCCTGGAGCCCCTTTAGGCACTGGAAGGGGCTGTAAGGTCTCCCTGGAGCCTTCTCTTCTCCAGGCAGAACAATACCATATTCCCTTAGCCTTTCCTGTCACCATCCACAAACATCAGGGGTTTCCATGTGCCCAGAGTGCCCGTTGGGCAGGACAGGGCTGGTGGCACCCTGAGAGCTGCAGGCACACCCCTGAGCACAAGACACGCTGGCGTGTCTCTTGCGTCAGCCCTGCTCTCCACCAGAGCCCCAGGGCAAAGGTCTGCTTGGGCTTGAGGTGTCAGAGCCCTTCCATCTCAAAAGGATGGGGTGAGCCAGCGAGATGGAGAGCTGAGGATCTAGTCCTGGTCATCCCAACACAAAACTTTGGAAGGTATCACTTCACATTGATCTGCTAGGAGCAGATCCCCCTGCCCAGGCTTCCCTCATCCAGGGAACTCACTTCTTGGGTAGTGGGATCTCTCCTGCTACAACACAGGGCAAAGTGACCGTGGACGACTCTGGTGGCCACAATGCCCAGGCCGTGGATGCCAGCCTCAGCTGGGGCACATCCAGCTGGCCGAGGGGCTGCCATTGTGTGGCTGCCAGGTGGCAGCTCCTGTGTGATCCTCAGGCTCCCTGGAGAGCTGGCGCTCCTCCAGCCTTTGCCTGCAGGACTGCAGGCGAGCAAGTCCAGGCCTGAGCCTGCTCTTGGGCAAAGGGTGGGTCTGACATGAGGATCTCATTGCTCCAGGCCTTTCTAAAATGAGCTGAGTTTCAGAGCACTCTTTGTGGGAGCCACAAACACCACTGCTCTTACATAAGGCATGTCTGGAGGGTGGGCAGCAGGGTGAACTGAGGAGAAGCCCAGATCCTGGGCCATGGTGGTGGTGCAAAAACAGGGACTTCAGGACCAGGTCCTGAAGGATGACCTTCAGGATGTGTCTCAAGGGCTCTTTGAGCACAGCAGGAGAGGAGATAGGCACATGGAAGAGCTGATTGCCTGTTCCCCTTCCCTGGGTACACACAGGGAAGCCCTGAGGCTTCCTAGGGGCCGTGGTACTGGGAGCCCTTCCCAAGCCACCCCAGACAGCAGGTCCCAAGGGTCACTTTGCCCAGGGCAGGTCCTCAGCCTTTGTGCAGACCCATCCCTCCCACATCCTCCCTTCCCAGAAGTGACGGTGGCAGGCGGTGGCAGGTGGCCAGCTCCACCTGTCTGACAGGTAGAGCAAGGGTGGGGGCAGCGGTTGGCACCGTCTGCCTGTCCCAGCCTGCCGGGGTCCTGCCAGGAGTCACCTGCTCAGCAGCAGGAGGAGGGGTGCCACCAGCCAGCAGTGCCACCCTGCAGGGACAGCTCTGTCCCACCACAGGGGGAAACCAGGACGTGATGCACTGCTGGGTGAGGATATCCTGAGAAAGGGAGTTGGGGTTGTTCATCCTGGAAAAGACAAGGCTCCAGGGAGCCTTCCAGTGCCTAAAAGAAGCTTATAAAAGAGAGGGAGAGCAACTTTTTACACAGGAAGATCGTGACAGGACAAGGGGGAACAGTTTTAAACTGAAAGAGGAGAGATTTAGATTGCATGTCAGGAAGAAATTCTTCCCTGGGAGGGAGGTGAGGCCCTGGCACAGGGTGCCCAGAGAAGCTGTGGCTGCCCCTGGATCCCTGGAAGTGTCCCAGCTGAGGCTGGATGGGGCTTGGAGCCACCTGGTCTTGCAGAAGGTGTCCCTGCCCATGGCAGGAGGGTAGAACTGGATGATCCTCAAGGCTCCTTCCACCCCAAGCCTTCCCACGATTCTGTGCCTCTGTGACACTGTGACACTGCCCTGTCGCTGTTGAGCGGCTAGCTGAGGACTGACCCAAGTTCTCAGACAAGCGAAGAGAGGAGAAAAGGCACTTTATTGTTTTGAATTCCATATATATAGAGTCTACAGAAGTGCCCCAGATTGGTCAGCCCGAGACCTCCCCCTGGGCCCAATTGGCCAGGCCCGAACTCACTCAATCCGGAGAAACTGTTTGCAAAACATCCAAACTTTATCTTGTTTATGAAATATAGCAAAATGTTCCCACGGGAAGAACCTGTGCTAGCCACACTGCCCCATGTCATGTAACCCACAAGCACACTCAGCTTCACACGTGTGACACACGCAGGGAGCCACAGAGTGTCAGACACCTGCAGACACGCAGTTATGGGCACACACAGAGTGTGCTACACTGGCAACACTCACAGACACAGATACACAACTGATGCAGGCAGAATGTGAGGGTTCCACACACAGACACACACTGGGCACTCCATGCACACACAGAGCTGTAGGTGTACACAGACACACACACAGAGCCAGACTGCATTACTCAGGCATGTCAGCAGTTACCGCAGGGTTACTCACAAGCAGTTACTCACACAAGTCCCCACACAGCTCCTCACCCATGGGCACACTCCCTCAGGCAGGTTGCACCCAACATGGTGGTGGCCCAAGTCACATGCATGTCCCACCTCCATCACCCATAGAAGATGCCCAGGTGTCTGCCATGCTGTGGCCAGCCATACACACCCCAGCCTGTCTCTTTGCTCCCAGCTCCCTGGATTGAGAAGGGCTTTGGGATGGGCAGAAATCCCTGAGGAGTGCTGATGGGACCAAGGAATCCCGGTGGTGTGTCATGCCCTGCTCCAGCCCAGCTGGAGGCAACAGGGAAGGGCACCTGGTGATACAGGGTGAGTCCTCCCTGTTTCATGGCAGCAGAACGCCAAACAGTCAGGAGCTGACCCCCAGCCTTGTCTGGTGAAGGTGCAAGCAGACCATGGTTGGACTCTTGCCCTTCCCTGGGCATTTTATCAGGAGATGGCGAAGACAGGCTTGTTGTACCAGCTAGCTAGCCTTCCACTTCCACCCAGTGTGTCCCCAACAGGGGCTGTGAGGGCCCATTTGGGGCATGGCTGGGCAGTGTCTAAGGGCTCTGTGACCTCACACTGTATATTTTCTGAGTTTCAGTCCCCACAGATTGATGGCCTCAGAGCTGCAGGGACAGGCTCACGTGGGGTCAGAGACCTCCAACATTCCTAGCACCTCCAGCATTAACTGAGAGTCACAAACACCCTCCTGGATCTGGCTGGGCCACTCCAGCCCTGAGTGACAACCCACAGCATCTTGCCCGGCCGCTTCCAAACAAGCCAAACAACTCGAGGTCTTGCAAAGGTGCTGTGGACATCTCAACCCCCTCCCAAACCAAGCTGAAGTCTGGCCTGTGCCTGTCTCCTCCAGGGAGAGGAGAGAGTGCCATGGCAGCTGCCCAGATGCAGAGGTAGGTAGGCACCTCTCTGCCCTGGCAATCCAGCCACAGTGGGTCACCCACACCAGCCCAACTGACTGATATTTATCTCGGTTTGCCCAGACAAAAGCCACCAAGCGTCCCTGGGGCTGTGGGGTGTGGAGGACATGAGTCCCAGAGCACAGGGGTAGGGTGATGGAGCTCACTGGGATGAAAGCAGCAATCAGGTCTCCATGGGGCAGACATTCTGGCCAGGGTTCAAAGCAAACTTCTGCAGCTCAGGGAGGTGAGGAGGGCTGAGGGTGCAGCACAGCAAGAGGTGACCTGGCACTGTGCAGAACTCCTGGTGCTCAGGGCTCTGGGGAGACCAGTTCCTCCTCTTGGACCTTAACAGCATCTCAGTGCAGAGCCTAAAGCAAGTCTTTAGCTTGGTTCCCCCCCTTGACCCCAAACAGCAAGAAAATCCCATTTATCCCGAGGAAACAGGCACCTAACATGGGGTGTGCCACAGGGAAAGCTGGACGGGGAAAGGGCCAGCGGCTGCAGCTGCGATGACCCTGTGACTGTCCCACAGTGCCCCCGGGCTGGCGATGAGATCATTCCGCTGCGGTTACCCTCCGCACTGCATGCCAGGTGCTTTGTCATGAGGCAAGAGGAGGAGGGGGAACAGGTTATTCAAGGTCTGCAGGGCCCAGGGCACGCACAGCGGGAGGGCAGGGGCTGGGGGTGGGAGAGCTGGGCCGGCAGGCAGGGTGCAGCCCCCTCCCCTTTCCACAGGAGCTCCAGGAAAGGGGGGATCAGGCAGGAACCAGCGCCAGGCACTGCGGTACAGCCACAGGGCACGAATGGAGGGAGCAGCAGACTTTGCACCCGCCTACAAGGTGTGGCAGAGAGACTGAACAGTCTGCAGGGCATAATTATCATCAAAGCCGGAACAGGTGGGTTGGGATCAGGACCGGTCATATTTAGGTCAGGTCAGGAGACCTGACCTGCATGGGATCAACAGAACCCCCCTATGATGGGTTTTGCAGCATGACAGACTCACTCCATGCCCGGGGCAGGATGTCCCTCCTCAACAGCCAGTGTGTCCCCCACTGTCCCATTGCCAGCCTAAGAACCAATGTGCCCAGATGGACCAGAACAGTTCCACAGCCCTGGAGCACCCTCCTGCCCTCCCCAGGCTCTTCTTTGCCGCCTGTTCCCCAAACTGGGCAAACTCCTTTTGGGGACCCTGCAAGGCACAGGGACAAGGCACAGCAGCCCTTTTGCTCTGCCATCCCAGGGCATTGAACCCTCTGGACACCTTGGAGACCTCGTGATGCTTTCACAGGGTATTGTTCCCTCTCTTCTCCTCCAGGTCCTGTTTTTCCTGCTGGCAGATGCCATAGGCAGAGCCCCTGTGGACCCTGTGCTCATCCCACATGCCTTTGGGGTCAAATCCCACAAGCAGGGGCATCAGGTGCTGAGCCCTTCCCCTGCATCACCCCCCTGCCCCCATAGACCCTCCTCTAGCACGCACCCCAGCCCTGCACACACACACTCAGCATCCTTGCCCCTATCCTTCACCCCATCCATGTCCCTCCCTGCTCTGCCCCCTGGGCTGGAGGTTGGGGTCTTGGAGGGGATCATGACTGCTGACACAGAGATTGTCTAGGATGGCTCAGGGCTGGAAACATGTGGTCTGTACAAAGACTTGGCATCTGCCAAGCTCTCCAGAAAACAGAGGAGGGGCTGGGGAAGCACTGTGAGAGGTGAGGATGCTCCCAAGGCTGCCAATCCCGTGGTGTCCCAGAGTCAGCCCTGTGACCAGCACACAGTCAGACACAGGCAAAGGACTGCTGGGGCTCCATTCTTAGCCCAGAGCAAGAGCCAGCAGGGACCTCTGCTCCCAAGGGCTGAGGGACTACAAGAGTCCTCCTTCTTGTGGACAGGTCAAGCATTGCCCCAGCAGTGCATCTGCTCCTTGCTCCAGACACCTGCCTGGGAAATGGTTGCAGCTCCTCCCTGCCCTGATGATGGATAGAAATTTTCTCTTTTCGTGCTGAAGTATGGCTGGAGACACTGTTTTCCAGTCACTTCTCCTTCTGTGACCTTTGTGCATGGCCAGAAGAGCTGTCCCCCACTCCTGATGGCTTGTTGGAGAGCATCAGCCTGGGCTGCACCCACACCCCGAGATCTGGGGATGGAGGGAAGGGCAGATCTGAGGGCACCTGCCCTGGATGGGTGTAGAAGGATGCCCTGCAGAGGGATGACCCCATACAGAGAGCTTCCAGGCACCAGCCCATGTCAGCAGTGGAGAGAGGGCCTGGGAGACCTCCAAAGCTGACACCCTCCCAGGGGCACAGCCAGGCACGGTACAGCCTGGCATGGTGCAGCCAGCACCACAGAGGGTCCCTGGGTCCCTCCGGACCTGATGGGTGGAGGGAGCTCCTTGCAGAGCCCCCCGTTGTGGTGTAGCCCAAGTGCTGTTTGTGTTGTGGGAGGTGTGTACGTGTGGGCAGGGCCCCCGAGCATGGAGCTGAGAATGCCATGTCAGACGGGTTGCGGCACCACCCATACATTCATTTTGCAAACAGTCGTGGGGTCATGAGCTACATAAAGGGCAAGTGTAGGTTGTGCCAGCGCCCATGCTGAGCCGTGCCTCCTCATCTAGGTCACCCCGGGAGAGCCAGGATGCAGGGAGTGGATGGAAAGATGCAGGGAAACTCTGCCATGGGACAAATAAAGTGCAGCACCAACTCATGCAAAACCGAGATGAGGTTTGCATTGAGCACTTGGCTAGGATTCCTCCAGCCAAGTGCCTGGTGGGTCTGTAACAGCTGGAGCTGCATTCCTGCGCTCCTCCCCCGGCACTGGGCACAAGGATCTGGGGTTCATGACCAGCTGGCTGGACTCCCGGTGAAGATCTGGGAAGCCAGGGAGGTTCCTGGCACCCATCCAGATCTCCAGGGAGCTGGGGATCTTGCAATCCTGCTGGGTCTCCCAGGGCTGCTGGGGGTGGCCAGGCTTTTAGCTCAGTTTAGCCATAGTGACCTCAACACCCCTTACCTGTTCCTTGGTGCAGCAGCCAAAGCCAGGGCTGGATGATCTGGCTGAGGTGCTTCAGCCCCTGCCCTCTGTGCTCTCACAGCAATCCTGCAGTGACTGGGAATCCCACTGTCTGCTATTCCACCTTCCATCCCAAACATCCTGCAGGTAGGGACATCAGGGCACAGCCCAGGGAGAACCAAGGCCACCTCATCAGCCTGAACTGGTGGTTCCCCAGAAGAGGGATGTGGAAGCCTTGACACAGCCCTGCTTCTCCAGCACCTTGGGTGGGTCTCTCAGCTGCAGAGGGAATTTAGGGTGCAGGGGTGGCTCTGTGTCCCAGGGGTGGAACCCTGCGGGGCTGCAGACTCTGGGGAGCTCTGTCTCTTTTCAGACATGTGCTGGTCCTGAAACTAATTTGCCTTCAGACCTGCTGCTCACAGAAATAAAATGCAACACTGAAAGTGCCAGTGCAGACCCCAAACTGAGGCCCATTCTCAAAGCCCCCCTTTCCCACAGCCTGCAGCCCTGCAGTCCTGCTCTCACAGGTGTTCTCCTGCCCCTGCCCTCTGACACAGAGCTGTGCAGCCCCTGGACAGCAGATCAGGGGCCTAGAAAATGTGGCAGAGCTCTTACTACTTCTTATGCAGGGCTGGATGAGATATCCACTTGGATGAAGGCAGCGTCTTGCCCCCATTTCCCGGAGAAAGGAAGAGCTGTCAGGGAGGGGAAGGACTGTAGGACCCTCTGAACTTTGCTCCTGTCTGTCTGGCAGCAGGGCAGTTCTATGGCACCCTTGGGTCCTGCAGCCCCAGAGGCACTGCCTGATGCTGCCACACGTGCCATGGAGTCTGGGGTTTGTCCCCAGCCCTGCACCTTGCTGTGACCACTGCTGCCTTGCTGCCTGACCTTGGGCTGCCCACCACAGCTCCCTGTGCCATTGGAGGACTGGGCTGGGCTCAGCTGCAGGCGTCTGGCCGTGGAAATTTCCCACCTCCCTCCCATCCGCAGGACCTGCTCCACCTCAGCACCCAGAGAACCCCAGGGCTCTCCCCAGGCTGGTCTGTGCCTCTCCCTCGTGCCTGGAGAAGAGCCCAGCCCGTGTCCTGACTCTGCAAAAGCCTGGGATGAGCAAGCCCTGACAGCGCTGGAGGAGGAGCTGGCAGCTAACAGTGGCCTCTTTGTCATGGCCGGGAGCAGGCGGGTGCCATGCTCCTGGGACTGATTTATTTATTTATGGAGGTGAATGCTTACAGCTTGTTTGAAAGGAAAACAAGGCACCTCGGGGCCCTGCAGGCAGCAGTGCTGCCCCACGGTCAGGTTCGGCCACCCAGAGCTGGGCATGTGTCCTGGAGGGTGGGAAGGGCTCAGAGCACCCAGGAATCACTCAGTCCCAGTGCAGAGCCCACCCCAGCCCTGCTGCAGGCTGTTTGGGAAAGGGGACATTGAGGCAAGAAGGAAAGGAGAGCAAAAGTCCTTGTCCAGGATCCTTCCAGCACTGTCCTGTGGCTGGAATCTGAGGCAAACACCACATCCAGCCCTTCAGGGCTTGTCTGGATGTGCTCCAGCCCTGACACAAGCTCATCCCACACCTGGACCAGTGCATGGAGTGCTGCACCCACAGCAGGCAGCTCCTCCCTGCCTTTGGCTCACAACCATAGCGAAGATGCCACTGGGCTGCTGCAGAATGGCTGATGTGACACCTGATGCCACGTCCTCCAGCATCCCTCTGCTCCTGGGACTGGGGGCAGTGAGCAGGGAAGATCAGGAGCCAAACTGAGTGAGGTTGCAGTTAGGAAAAGGAATGGTCTTGATCAATTTTGAGCTGTCCTGTGGGCAGAGTAGCTTCATGTTTACCCAAACTACAGGTCTTAGCTGCCATGAGATTTCACTCCCACAGCCTGGCAGCAGCAGAGTTCTCCATGACATGTGCTCAGCTGGCCAAACCCCCTCCCAATGTGCAGCTCACTTGCCTGCAGAGAGGAGTGTCTGTGTGTTTTGGGGGGCAGGCCATGTTAGAAGCTGGTAGATGTACTGGAGGGAACAATGTGTAACCTTGGGCTGTGGAGGGAAGCTGCTGAAATATTTGTATTTATCCTCCATCAATGAGTGTCATCTCACTAACCACAGTGTCACCTTGGCCACCCTTTGCCTGGTACACCTGGGATGGCACAGTGGTCCTGCCTGTCCTCCATCTAGGAGCATCATCAGATCCTTGGGGCAGTTCCTGGTGGAGTCCCATCCAGGTGGCCCCGTGGTGATCACAGCCACAGGGATGACTCCATCCAGGAGATACGGTAATTTTGGCTCAGGACCTCAGGCAGCCTGAGGTGTTCCAGCAGCTTGTGCTCATTCTTCAGTGCTAGTGACCTGCAGAGGGAAATGTGTGCTTGTGGGGACATCCAGCTCTGCAGCCCTTGGTGTCCTGTGGGATGATGACCAGCAGTGACAGTGTGAGTGTGTGGGTCATGCCCATCAGTCCTGCTGCAGCTTGGCTGGTACTCCCAACAGCACACCATGATGGCTCTCATGTCTAGCAAGGTTTGGGCAGGTTTGGTGGAAGCAGCTGGGATTTAAGCTCATCACCAGGAGAAGCTGATGGCCAGCACTGCTTTAGGATGAGGTCCAGCAAATCTGGGGTGTGAATGGAGCTGTAGGAGCACCTCTGCCCTATTGCAGCTGCTTCTCTGAGCACTGCTGGTGCTGGTGATGAGGTGGCCAGAACAGCCTGGACCATCTCCAGCCTTCTCCACACACACAGAGCTGGACTTGGCTAGCCTGGGAATGGCCACAGGAGGGCAATGACCACACAGGACACCTGGACAGCACTTGTAACAAACTCCATCAATTGAGACCTGTCCTACATGGAGCTGGTGAGCCCACGTAACACTGTGGGCCTCCCTCCAAGCACAGAGCTGGGCTGTTTGTTCTTTTGCTTCTATAGCACCAGCTTGCTTCCAGTTTGGCTTCAAAGAGTTCACAAGTGACAGGAATGAGCACATCAGCTGTTCCATTTCTGCTGAAAAAAGACACCTTCATCAACCAGAGCATAACTTTCCTGCTTTGAATTCATCACAGATTGAGTCTGGAGAGGTTTTGCTCTGTCAGCAGACTGGTCTGTAGATGTCTTCATGTCATCCTTCTGAACAAGGAGAAATCAGTTCAAACCAGCCCAGCTGTTTGATCACTGCAGTTTGATTCCCAGTGGCCACTTGCCTGGGAGAAGCTTGACAAGTCGCTGGGGTGCTTGAGTTCTCCCCAGTCATCAGCTGTGGACAGCCATGAGTCTGCAGCCACCAAACAGGAGATAACAAACCCTAAGAGCAAAAAGTGAAGTTCAGGGCCCTGTCGTGGCTGAGACCATGGGACAATGATGGCACAGAGGAGGGGACAGGTTCAGGTGTCATGGCTAGACTTGCTCAGACCCAGGGTACACCTTTGCTCCCAGCACTCACTCAGTCAGGGCAATTGCCTTTCCCATGTAGAAATTCTTGTGTCATCCCCACAACCATCATACAGGGATGACAGCATCTGCAGGATAATGCAGACCTGTTCAGCCCTGAAAGCAAATGGTGAATCCCTCCTGTGCCCCACAAGAACCCTTCTGCTTTGGCAGTCATGGCTTGCCAGTATTCCCCACCCTGCAGCCTCCCAGCTCAAACTGGATCTGTGTTTTTATTGCAAAGAGTGCTACGGGGAGAGCAGGGGAGGCAGGCCTGGGGACACAGCCAGTGCTGTCCCTCCCTGCCAGCTGCTGGCTCTCCCCACGTGCTGTTTGCTCAGCACTGGGTACCGTGTGAAGGCAAACACGGCTGTGCTGGCAGGAGCAGAAACGAGGGCAAACAGAGGCTGTCTCAGTCCTGCAGCCACCGGACATGCTGAGTGGTGTTTGGGGGTTTCCAGAGCACAGCCAGAACCGATGGTACCCCTAAAGCCCCTCACCTCTATCAGTGGTGTGGGACACTTTGCCCAAGGGTGCCCACAGTCCCAGCAGTGTCCCCTGCTCAGCCCCAAACTGCTTTCACAGAGTGCAGATTTAAACTGTGTCGTGTGAACCAGGCGGCCAAGCTCCCCAGGACAGAGCTTGGTGGTTCCTGAGGACACAGAGACAGTCCAGCAGGAGGGTGGTTAATGTCATCACACTAGATTGGCCATCACTGTGTGTCATCCTGAGAAGCAGAGGATTGGTCAGTGACCCTGTGCACCATCAGCAGTGTCCCCCCAACCCACACACAGAGCCTGTCCCTCCTCTCTAAGCCCCAGGCATGTCCTCTTCTGGTGTCACCTCTGCAGCCCTGTCCCCCTCCACTCTCAGCTCCCTTTGGCTGCCCTAGTGGAGGGAAGGGAAGGGAGAAGCATCTTTCCAGTCCTGCTGGGGAAGGACAGGCCAAGTTCAAACCAGCAGCACCTGGGGCAGACAAGGTGCCCATCTGACCTGTAAAGAGACATGGTGGCACCTTGCACATCTGGCTCCTCGGCATTCTGCAGTCCACGGCCAGAGCTGACCCCATGCCAGGCCAGGACCTGGCTGACCTTTGGCCATAGGAGCCTCTGAACAATGTAAGTCACCTCCTCTTCCTCCTCTAATTAGCACAACTATTTGCTGTGGAGCTGTGCTAATTTTCTCCTATGACATCTCAGGTCAGGGACAGTCCTAGTTTTCCTCCTAACACCTCCTGAGCCTGACCTGCTGAGAACAGAGCCCACTCATCACATCTGTGCTGCAGCCGGCTTTGCTCTCTCCTGGACCTTCTTTGGGAGGCATTTTTACACCTCTGGAAAGGGGACCCAAAATAACTTCTCAGCTCCCCCCATCTACCCCACCGGTAGTGGCAGAAGGGCCACAGTGTACCTGCCAGGAGCCACCCTGACCTGGGCCACAGGGTTGCACAAAACCACAGGCATTTCCAGCACCACCTCTGCCAGTTTAAAGCAGAAAGAGAAATCCAGTGTTCACAGGCTGAGGTGTGTCTGCAGATACATTATCTGTCCCACGGTGGGGTCTGAAGTCCAGGAGATAAGAGGTTGGGGAAAACACTCTGTGGAGCTGCTGTGGGAGAGATTCCAGTCTGGCAGAGGGTGTGGAACAGGTTCCCACTGCACAGTGCTGGTGCTGCCAGGTTGTGCTGGGAGAGGTCAGGTCCCCAGTGGCACTGGTCCAGTGCAGGGCTGGCTGCCTCCACTCTGCCCAGCAGTGCACAGGGGCAGGGGGACATCACTGGGACTTGGGAGCTGCCCAGGGTGGTGGGAGGTGGGAGAGGGCAAGAGGCACGGCTGGGGCTCACAGCAGGCAGAGGGGAGCAAACGCCGCTCTGCCAAAGCTCCCTGCACCCACCCATCTCCACACAACAGTCCTTTGTTCCTGCCTGTCGCAGCAGGGACCATGTCCCTGTCCCTGTCCCTGCTGCTGCTCCATGAGAGAGGGATGAGCCCCACGGCCATGGTGACTCTGGCAGGCAAAATGAGAATAATTAGAAGGAGGTGCCTTTATTACAGATGTCCATGAGGGCCTGCAGAGTCTGACCAGGAGGACCCTTTGATCTCAGCTTTTGAAACCCTATAGCTTTGCTGACAGAGCTGCTCTGTATTTCCAGGTCACCAGGATGATCATTTCCCTCTGGGAACAATGAGGTCTTTATTCTGCCCTGTGCTGGACTATCCCTGTGTGGAACAAGCTGGTGTGCAGGAGGATGTGCTGCTGCACAAGCCCTGTCAGCCTCGACTCCTTCTCTGGGTGGATGAGGGACAGCAGCAGGAGAGCCCACCTAGCCCAGCATCCTCATTCCCAATGGAAAATGGGAGGCTCTTAGTGCCAGGAGGTCAAATTTACTCAATGTACAGCCGTGTGAGAGGGCCTTTAGGCCCCAGGATGTACCCAAAACCTGCCTGCTCCCCTGGGGAAAAGCCCTGCACATCCCCAGCCCCAGTGGCAAACCCAAAGTTGAGCCTCTGGGATGGGTCACACGGGGAGTCTGCACATGGGGAGTTTCTGTGCCTCCCAGTGCAGTGGACCCAACATCTCATGGCAGGGAGCAGAAAATGCCAGAGTTCTTGAGCAGGTCCCCAAGCCAGGGCACTGCAGGGTGGGCACCTCTGTTGTCTGCTGTTTGGAGGGCTCCTGGCATAACCCCAAAACAGCAGGTCCCCAGGCACTGTCCTGGGTCTCCTCACTGCCCCACACTCTGGCTCCTGTGCTCTGCTGGTGCCCAGGCAGTAGGAAAAAGCTCTAAGTGTGAATTTCTCAGGGCAATATGGACTTTGCTGGTGGGAGTGCCATGCTGTAGAGCCTGGAAGCTCTGGTCACCTGGGGACAAGGCAAGAATGGAGAAGCACTAGGGGAGGAGAAGCCCCTTGACACCCCCTTGTCACTTTGTCCCACTTTGGGGCTTTGTCTGAACTGAAAAAGCAGCATCTGAAAAAAACCAGCATCTTCCTTGTTGACATGTGCCTTTTCCAGCTCCACAGCCTTCCTCGGCCTGGGAATCTGCAGTGACAACTTTCTCTCCCTTTCCTCTCCTGTCAGGCTCTCTGGGAGTCTGTACCCTTCTCCTTCTGGTCCCAGTTTGGTTGGGGCTGCTGGAGGCTGTGGTTTGCTTTTGCCTTTGTCAAAACAACGCATTGTTTGGTGGCAGCTGCAGGCGTGGGGACCGGTCCTGCCAGTTCCCTTGCTTGGGACAGTTTTTGCTGGGCTACAAGGTAAAATTTTGACTGGATAAGCTCCAAGGCCTTGTCTCTGGGGAACAGGGTGTCCCCACATGTGCACTGGGGACACCCATGGGGTTCAGTCTGACCCTCTTGGGCTGTGCTTGGGTGATGATTTCATCCCTCAACAGCTGATGGAGTGTGGCTGTTCCCAGCCTGAGGAATGAAATGAGTTGTCCATGTAGAGTCCAGCACTGTTAGCCACTGTCTTCCATGTTCCAACAGCAACTGGCTCCAGTGCCAGAGACCAGCCCACCTGTCTCCTGTCCCCGTGGTAGGCACTGTGGGATGGGGCATGCTGAAGCCAGAGCACAGATGCTGAGCAGCCGCTGTTCTGGAGATCTGTGGTGGTGGTAAGTGCCTGGCTGATCGATTTGTGGATAACAGGAACACAGCCAGCAGTGTGCAGTTTCCATGTGTGCTTGCTGCTCTCTCCTTGCACTTCATGTCACCTCCTGGTTTTGCAATGCAAATCCTGGCTGTGCAGGGGCAATGGACGCCTGCTCGTTTGACAGTAAATTCCCAGGGACCAGAGCTGGAGCCAGCAGTCAACCCCTCTGTCAGTGGGGTGTGGAGTTGAGGGCACACACATCCCACCCTGCTCCCTCTCCCCACCATGCTCTGGCAGAGCTGTCTCCAGGTGCCCCAGCCAGGGCAAGGAGTCTCTCCCCTGCCGAGGTGTGCTGGTGCCACACATACCTCACATAACTGGATGCAGGCATCACCAGGATCACTAACCCTTTCCTATTCTCCACACAGCAACGCCAGCTGAGCACTGGTGTCCCAAGGTCTGGCCGCCTCCAGACCCAGTTCCAGCTCCCTGAGGATCCAGCATGGTGTAGGCAGTGCTGGCATAAACCTAGGCAAGGAGCCAGGAGCCTCCATGGTGTCAAACCTTGGCTTTGCTGCCTCTGCATATGTCCTTCCAGCCATGAGCAAACTAAAGTGCAGCTCACCGTCCTTGAACCCTGTCTACCCAAAGGGGTAGTCTGCTTCCACCCCTCTGGCACTTTGACTGCACATCTCTCCATCATCCTCTCTGACAAGGATGCTCCCAGCTGCCTTAGAGAAACAAAAGTCATAGGTTTGGGTTGGAATGGACCTTACAGATCATCTCATTCCACCCCCCTGCCACGGGCAGGGATGCCTTCCACCATCCCAGGTTGCTCCAAGCCCTGTCCAGCCTGGCCTTGGACACTTCCAGGGATGGGGCAGCCCTCACCACCCTCACAGGGAAGAGTTTCTTCCTAATCTCTAATGTAACTCTGTCCTCAAGGTTTGATTCATTTCCCCTTCTCCTACGTCCTAAGTCACAATGCAAATCATGATGTATAGAGTCCACTGCAGGTGGGAGCTTCCCAGAAGCTCTTTGTCTGCCCTAAGCAGTGCTCAGGGGGATCAGACTGGATCCCTGCTTATCTCCAGGATGCTGAAAGGTCCACCACATTCCCTGCAGCATCTCCCACTCCCAGATGCAGCATGGCCAGCTATCCACTGGCTACCAGTGGCTGCTCCCAGCAAGCATTCATGCCATGCTCAGGTCATGGCAATCTGACATGTCCTGCACCCAAATCTGGAACATGCAGGACTGTTAGGAAGGGAGCCTGGGGACAAATCAACATGAGCTACAACTGTGTGGCTCTTCTGGTTCATTGCAAACCTCCCAGCCCACATTTCACATCCTTGGAGGAGGAAGGTGTCTTTTCTGCTGGAATATGAGGCTCAGGACCAGATGTGTTCAGGGCCAGGGATAGGGGGCAGTTTTGGCTTTTTTTTGGCAGGTGTTTTTGAAGCCTCTCTGCCCAGGCATTCCATGGCACTGTGCAGTTTGGTTTTACTTGGCTAGCTTGGGGTTTTTTGGCCCAGGCAAAAAGCTTTTCCCTTTCCTGGCTTGGAGGAGCTGCAGCAGCAGCAATCTTTCAGCTGCCTTGAGGTGAACTGAAGAGCTGCTGGTCTGACACCAGAGGAGCAGGACCAGTGGGAGCAGGGCCACCCCATTGCAGCTCCCAAGGGGAGCTGAGCCGGGGAGAGAAAACACACCAAGAGACTCCAGCTGAGCTGCTTCATCTGCCCTGGAGAGATGTCGATGCCAGAGAGCCACCAGGCTTTTGCCTCCTGCTAGAACTCCTCTGTGGAAGCTCCACTTCCCTCAGTGTGAAAGCTGGGCCCATCTCATACCACGTGTTGGGAAGGGGGATTTCTTCAACATTTGCCCCATTCTCCGGGAATTTTTGGGTCTTTGTTCCTCTGTGTGTGTGTGTGTGTATGTGGGGTGTGAGTTCTGACAGTTTGGTGTTTTGCAGTTGTTTGCTTTTCTTCCTTGCCTTGTGGGCATTGTTGCTAATAAACTGTTGGGGTTTTTTTCTCACTTTCCTCATTAGCATTCATTTTTCTATCGGTGGAGGGGGATTGTTGAAACTACTCATTGCAGAGTGTCTCCTCTTAAATTTGTCTCAGAACTGAGACACCCACACTGCAAGCTTCTCCTGCATCCTCCAGCCTGCTGTCTGCCTGACAGCCAGAGTCTGATACCCTGGGACTGCCTGAAGTGATTCCTCCCCCTGAGCCATCCTATCCTGACCATATCCAGACACTCATGCCACCCAGGTCCACACTCCCAAGAGTTCTCTACCCAAAGCCCGAACATCACAGGGGTGTGGGGGTGCTCTGGACACCCTCAGCCTCTCTGCTGCAGCTCCAGCTCCTCAAAAACCTGCACAGCTCACAGTGGAGCAGGAGGTCTGCAGGATGGAGCAAAACCACGAGTGGAATGTTCTGTGCCTGAGACCAGAAAAGCTTGTGTTTGGAACAGAGAACCGAGCATCAGGCATGGCTCTCAGGGGTGCTGGGTGTTACACCCACAGCACAAGCAGTGATATTTTTGTGCCACTAGCAAGTGGCACAAAGAAGGAAAGGGGCAGGTAAACCATGAAGCATTGCATGAGATCAGGCAGGTGACTCTGGAGGACACTAAAGGTGAGTATCCAGTACACTCTACTGCAGGTCCTTTGCTAGGTAGAAGGGTAGGATGGGGTCTGAGCTGCCCAGGGGTCCAGATTTTTGTTTCCTGGAGAGGTGGATCCCAGGAGACTTGTGGGACTGCTAGCCCAGACTCTCCTTAGCTGTGAGTTTTGCGCACTGGCCCTGCAGTCCAAGAGGCTCTGCTAGGTGGTGGCTGGTCCAGGCTGAGCCAGCCTGAGCACAGCTCTCACCACCAGCACACTCTGGCTCTTGGGTATTTCGCAGGTGTCTAATGGAAGCACCCAGGTGACTGATCCCTGAGGGCAAGCTGAGCTGACGTGAGCTGGGGATGCAGGTCTGAGTGACAGAGTTCCGCTGCAGTGCTGAATGCTGGGGACACAACATGGAGGTGAGCAGGGAAAGCCAGGCAAGGAGCTCAGAGCACCTGGAACAGAGACAGGTCTGGCACCTGTGCCATATTTCCATCTCCTCAAGTGTTACTGCTGTTGCAGTATTGCCAGCTCTGGAGTGAAACGAGTTTAGGGAAACCCCAGCTTGGTGACGAGACCAGATTTAGATCTTGTGGCTAAGGAAGAAAGCCTGCTGCAGGGCATCTTCCAGCACCAGCACCCAGTTTGGGGCAGGTTTCCAAGCTGTTGGGCACTCTGTTCAGTCCCAGGCAGTATGGCTCATGCTCAGCAAGGCTGCTCCGAGCCCCAGGAAGAAGTGGTGGGTGGAAGTGCCCAGGGTGATACACAGCAGCGTGTGATGAGCCAAAGGATGGGAAGATCCCCATGGGAAGCAAACCACTAAAGCAGAGGAGGTGACTGTGGGGTTCACCTGCCTGAGACAGAAATGCCCCAGGAGCTGAGCTGAGCCTGCCCACAACCTCCACCTCTGCAAGCTGGTGGGCTGTGCCTGGACCAGCTCTAAGTACATGGGAGTGAGCCTGTGACTCACACCAGCCTGTTCCCCTGACATGGAACAAGTCCCCCCGGGCCCTGCCAGGTGCTGGGGTGAGCCAAGAGCTGAGACCTGACACTACCTTAGAGGGTTGCTCACACCTTCCACATGAAGCTGGCACTGGCAGCCTGCACTGTGCAGCACCCAGGCTGGTGGCCCACGGGCAGGGCTGAGCCCCAGCACAGGCTCTGCAGCCACCAGCCCAGCCCAGTCCAGCCCAGACCCCCCCAGCCAGTGCCTCTCCGTTTGCCCAGGGGTGCTGGGAGCAGAGACATGGCTGGACTCGTGGAGCAGCCCAGGCTGGGACACTTTTGGGGAACTCCCAGCCCAGTGCCCTGTGCTACAGGTCCTTGTGTCACCCTGCATCAGGTGGGTGCCAGCACCATCCTGCACGCTGACATAAGAGCTTGTTTCCGTGCCAGGGAACTCCATTACTTCAGAAAGGGTGGAAAGAAGCTGAAGTCCTCCCTCACTAAACCTTGGCACAGCTGGCTTTTCTCAGAGGTCCTGCAAGGTGCAGAGATCAACTTGAAAGTCTCCCAGCACCAGTCCTGACTGGGCCCCAGAGATGAAGGAGTTGGGGGCCAGCTGCTGCCAGGGGCAGGGATCCTGCTGGCTCAGAAGGGCAGAGTCAAATTCTCCATATAGAGTGCCTGCATTTTTTTCCGAGCTGCATTTGCACTGTGCTTGGGTAAGTCATTTCCCTCTCCCAGCAGCAGTGGCTGGCCCAGGATGCATGTCCTGAGGGAACTCAGGAGGGGTGTACTGATAAACCTTTGCAGGGTGCTGAAACTGTCCCCAGCTCCAAGACTCCTCTTGGAAAGCTGAGGGGTCCTGGACATGCTGCCCTCACCACATGGGGCTAGAGCATGATGTGCTCAGCCCTGTGGAGGATGTGTCTGATGGTTCTATCCTCTCGCTGGTAAACTGAGTCAGCTGCCTCCCACCTGGGAGCCCTTCTGCCATGGATGGGAAACTGAAGCAGGTAGAAGTTGTGATCCACTCCCATTTTCAGGCATGCTGAGGAGGATCTGGGCCCTGGCAGGTCCCAGGAGAGGGACCCACAGTGGTGGCACTGCGGAGAGGAGAGGGAGAGGGAGAGGGAGAGGGAGAGGGAGAGGGAGAGGGAGAGGGAGAGGGAGAGGGAGAGGGAGAGGGAGAGGGAGGGGGAGAGGGAGAGGGAGAGGGAGAGGGAGAGGAGAGGAGAGTGGCAGAAGGAGCAGCCTGGAGTGTGGGATGACTCAGCTGTGATGTGTGAGGGGTGAGGCTCAGCCCAGCCTTTCGCAATGTGTTTACCAGCACCTGGGTGGCTGGTGCCTTCCAGGACGTGCAGCCCATCTTCCTCAGCCCCGAACCTGCTTGCCAGGCTCAGCGCAGCTGAGGAGTGACCTGTTCCCACCCCAGTCTGGCTGGCTTATTGTGGGGAGCTGGGCAGGGAGCCTGTGGCCAGCCCACTGCTCCAGCACTGCTGCTGGCACGCTGCTCCTGCCCAGGGGACAGCAGTAGCCCAAACTGAGGTCGTGGAGTGTCCTCCCAGGGCAGCCAAAAACTGCCAGGTGCACCAAAACACAGTCCCAAACCATGGCAGGGTGGTGGCACATCGGAGCAGTTATATCCATATGATGTCAGCCCAGGGAGAGGGACAGAAATTCCCCTGCATTCCTTACAGCATTTGCTGACTGCCATCCCAGTCACCTGGCCACCTTCTGTCAGCTGCCAGGATACGTGTCTTGTGTGGGCAGGACACAGAGTCAGGGGAAAGTCCCTGTATGTGGATAGTTTTAGAGCTAAACATGCTGTTTTGAGACATTTCCCTAGAGGTGAGTCAAGGGCAACAGATGCAAAAAATGCTTGATTTCAATTCAGCTTCTTGTGGAGCTTGAGATGGGAAATACTGGCAGAAACACCAACATTTCTTTCCGCAGTGGGCTGGGAAGGAGGGCCTCAGGCCCATCTCCCTGCTTTCTGCTCTAGGTTGTTTTTGCTGTTGCAGCACTGCCAGGGATGGACACTCAGCAGTCATCAGTGCCCCTGCTGCAACTGGAAACACCTGCTGTGTCATGGGCAGGAGTGCCTGGCACATATAGACCCCACACAAGAGGTCCTGGAGCCTTCAGTGGAGATCTCAGGTGCTTTCAGCAGGTCCGTGTTGATCCCTGCCACACTGGACACGGGCACCGCAGAGTGATGCCATTGCCTGCTGCATCCTGCTGGCACCAGGCCAGCCCGGACCCTTCGTCACACTGAGCAGATGACCTGTGTGCAGCAGTTAACCTCAAAACACCGTTTCCAGTTAACCTAGTTTGGCTCTGGGCAAGGCTGGGCCTTCCAGAGAAAACCACGTGTGGGCTTGTCTCCTGCTGGCCTCTTTGTTGGCCCTTTTCCATCGCGTGATTCACATCAGTTCCCAGTGCCAACGGCTGAGAAGGAACCTGTGTCATTGCATTGTCCCTGGGATATTTACTGCTTGGTTACCGATCAAGGTTCAGACTGGCAGGAGCTTGCACTGCAGGCAGAAACTGGTGCCCCCAGCCTGGCAGGAGCTGTGGCTGGGTCAAGGTGGGCAGCTGACCTGGCTCCTCCACCATCACAGTGCTGTGGGGATGGATGGTGAAAGGCAGCTGTGCAGTGCCATGGCTTGGCATTGCTCCTGATACCTTCTCTGGCTGCCTGGGGAGGGCTCAGCCATTCTCGCTGCCCTCCGGGCTCCTGCCAGGCACTCGCTCCACCCTGACGGTGCCCCAGCATTCACCCTGACTGCTTTGCTGCCCCAGCTACACAGCAGGAACATCAGAGAGGGCAGGGCCCACACATGAAAGAGAACTGTCTTCACCCACCCCATGCCAGGAATATCTGCCCGCGGGGAATGTGCACTCATGGGCATGGCACGTTTTGCCTCAGCTGATTCTCTCATGGGTCCCCAAATGCAAATTCAGCCCAGCCCCTTCCTCTCTCAGGCTGCCATGCAGCTCCCATGCTGCAGCAGGGCCTGGCAGATACCAAACTCTTGTCCCCATTGCTGGGTTCAGAGGGTATCCAGGGAGGTGGGGAAGGTGCTGCATAGCACATTCAGGAGCCACCCATGCTGTAAATCAGTAACAAAGCGACAGGTCCTCACGTGACTCCGAAGTCTGTGGCCTCTGCCCTTGGATGGCAGGCAGGAACAGGCAATGACGTAGCTATCGAGTGCCACACACCCTGGCTGCCACCGCCCTGCAGTGCTGGGTGCTGGGACATGCACATGGGGGTACAGCAGTGGGCACAGGATGGGGCAGCTCCTCCTCCCTGGGGGTCATGCTCACCCCATGCTCCTGGTGCTGCAGAGCAGGTGGCCGTAGCTGGGCATGCTGGGACTGGGGGCTCAGCCCTGGGACACCTGGAGCCCTGGAGGATCAGACCTGAGCCTCTTCTCATGGTCCTTCTCTAGCAATGCCCCTCATTTGGGACCAGCTCTTCCCTGACTACATCTCATCACCTGCACGGATGTGACAGAACTAACTTAGCCCCTTGGTGGTCTCTGGCAGATGACACTCCTGGGATACACCCATCCCTCCAGCACCCTCCAAAACCTGAAATAAAGTTTTATTTCAATTATCGTATTTATAACAGTGAGAGACAGAGGGGACACCAAAAACCCCCAGTTTCTATGGCATCCAGGAATAACCTCCTTGGAGCAGTGCTGTTTCTGCTGATCTCCAGCCCAGACCCTAGCGATACATCAGTCCATGGATACAGGGGCCAGCATGGCCTCTTGAAGCGCCTCACGACAACTAAAGCAGGGTCCCTTAGCTGCAGAGTCCACCCTTTCCCGGTTTCTCTACCTGCTGCCTTTGCTATACTGTCCTGCTCTGCAAAACACAGAGCCAGGGGGGCTTTCTGCAGTTTCACAGCTGGGGGAGCAGGACAGGGACCTGCCCTCCTTCAGCCCAGCCTGCACTCCACCAGTGCTTTGCTGCAGGTAAGGGCTTCTCACTGGCAGTGCCAGTCAGACTGGGAGAGCCTCTGCCCCATCCTGTGCTTGTGCAGGCTACCATGGCAGGTGATGGCACACCGTTCATCCTGCCGCACAGTGCCAGGGGTATTCCTACCCGGGGATCTCACTGGGAGCCCATGACTGCTGGGAGAAGGCATCCAGTGCTGCACTGCCTCATGCCTATGTGGGGCAACTCAGCGCGGGGGTGGGCACGGGTTTATCACCCATCTCCGGAGCAGGGAGGGACTTCTCTGCTCCAAGGTAGCTCATGGCACTGAATGATCACCAGTGTGAGACCCCTGGGTTACCCAGGGATACTGTGGAGGCACCATCGGGGCATGGCCCTGAGCAACCTCCTCCGGCTGACCCAGCTCTGAGCAGGGGTGCTGGACTAGTTGATATGAAGAAGTTTCTCCAGCCCCCGGGCAGGTGTCTCCCTGCCCCTGGTGTCCAGGCCCCAGAGCTGCCCAGAGCCAGCTGTGGCCGGGAGGAGCCGCCCGGCCGCCCCAGCCCGGGTGTGCCACAGCCGCCTCGCCTCAGCCTCAGCTGCGCTGACGTCATGCCGTGTGCGGCAGCGGGAAATCCTGACCCCGAGTAACCCTGCACGGCCGCCGCAGCTGATTGGCTGCAGCGCAGAACAGGGGGGCTCACAGGGCCAATCAGAACGCATCTACCACAAGTGCGGCTGCTCGAGGAGATCGCTGATTGGCTACTCAGGCCTCTCCTGAGGGGGTTATTGCTGCACGGCTGGCTCTGATTGGCTGCTTGGGTCGCTGCTGGAGGCTCATTGGTTCCTTGTTGGTGCCGCAATGGCGGCTGGGACAGCCCCTGGTGCTGGGCGCGGGCCGCGCGGTGCGTGAGGGGAGGGAGGGCTCCGGCACCGACAGCGGCCCCCAACCCGAACCCGAGCCCGGCCCCCGGTGCGGGCGGTCTGCTGTGGGGAAGCTGCTGGGCAGAGCGCAGAGCCTTCCCTTGGCTCACCGCAGCAGTGCACGCTGTGTCGGAGGCCAGCCCTGGCACTCACACCCCACATTCCGGAGGCAGAGCCTCTCCCTGCGACTTT
Organism: Entomyzon cyanotis; assembly: GCA_024500445.1. NCBI lineage: Eukaryota > Metazoa > Chordata > Aves > Passeriformes > Meliphagidae > Entomyzon > Entomyzon cyanotis. The sequence goes on along the minus strand of JAKEPQ010000908.1, from coordinate 1,444,789 downwards.
CTTGTCATCATCGTCTGCTGGGAATGGCCACCGATGGCCATCAAGGGCCTGGGCCGGGTTTTAAGCATCAGCTCCAAGTCTGTCTTGCTCCAGTCTGTGATCTTGGAACAAGCCCCAGAGACTGGAAAACGGAGCACTACAGGTGGAAAATTATTCTGGCTGTTTAGTCTGAGAGCTTTGAACAATATCTGGGGTTCCTTAGGAGAATAGTTGAAGGGAGGGACTCCATCCGTGCAGCACAGCATGGAGCAGGGCACAAAGCATGAGGGCAGGCAGAGGCACCAGGCAAAGTCAGGGGAGATGGGCGTGAGGCATCACTCTGTTCTTTCCCACCTTGTGTTTGAATCTCCCTGTGTGGCACCCGAACAGTCCTTTCCTGCTCCATCACACACAGGGGGAATTCCTGAGGGGCTCTGTCTGAGGCACTGTCAGGCATGCACGAGCCTAACTGCTGATCCTCTGTCATCATAAGGGCTTCTGGAGCTTTTAATGCCACCAGCAGCACCACTCCAGAAAGGATTCCCGAGACTCCCAGCCAGTGATCTCAGTCTTTGGGGGGCACTTCACAGCCAAAATCACTCTGACTCTTACCGACAACTTATTGCTAAGCCACGTGCCATGGATCCCCTGCTAGGCAGCAGCCCCACCTGTGAGTTCTCAAACCTCTGTGTGAAGATATTTCTCCATGTGAGGATCCTGACATTTTTCTCTCCATTCATGTAAACTAACATGTTTTGAAATTTATCTCTCCTGGCATCCTTATATCAGGGACCTCCTTGAACTTGTCCACTGTACTGAAAGAACACAGCCTGGGAAGTCCCTGAGTGCCTCAGCAGGGACAACAATGTGAGGGAATCATCTCACTTCTCCTTACAGCTTATTTTAATAAGTGGTCCTGTTGTACTCCATTGTTTGTTGATTTCAACCTCTTTGGCAGGCAACCACCTTTTGTCTACTCACAAGAACGCTTAGAAGTTAGTTGTTATGCATTTAGCAAGTTGTTCCTTAAAAAAAATTGGCTTGCCTGACCATGGTTTCACATTTCACTTGCCCAGGTTTACCCTCCCTGGTGTTTGGACACGGTTATGGCTTATTCAAAGATATCACTTTACTTCCAACAGGCTCCCACGCTTGCTTTTCAAAAGCATTTGCTATAACACTGCTGGAAGCTCTATGGACAGACGCACACCATATCACACTCTGCCTCCAGTATCATGTTTACACAATGCCCAACCTGTTATAAAGACAAGATATCAAGCTGTTAGAGGATATCCAAAGGAGGGCTACGAAGATGGGGAAAGGTCTGGAGGGGCCATACAAGGAGCAGCTGAGGGCACTTGGTCTGTTCAGCCTGAAGGAGCCTGAGGTCAGACCCCACTGGGGGCTGCAGCTCCTCCCAAGGGACAGCTCTGATCTCTGCTCTGTGTGACAGTGACAGGACCCAGGGAAGGGCTGGAGCTGTGTCAGAAGAGGGTTAGGTTGGATATTAGAAAAAGGTTCTTCCCCCTGAGGATGGCTGGGCACTGAACAGGCTCCTCAGGTCACAGCCCTAAGGCTGCCAGAGCTCCAGCAGGATTTGGACAACACTCTCAGGGACGGGGTGGGATTGTTGGGCTGTCCTCTACAAGGCCAGGGGTTGGATTCAAAGGCCCCTTCCAGCTCAGGAACTCTTCTGGTTGCTAATTTAAACTTCTTAATGTCCTTCTTTGTTTTAGTTTCTTAATTTTAATAGTGTCCCTCTTTTTGCATGTAACTATTGCTGCAGGTTTTATGCTGCTGGTTTTCCTGTCCTAGAGATCTTTATGGTCATCAGAAAAACATTTTGGCCTTAGTTTGTTGTCCTGCAGGTACAGTCATGTTAAACATGTACATCGAGACTGGGATGAAGGAAGTATCTGTGGGACTGGCTGGCTTTGAAAGTACCAGAAAGAACTCTAAAGAGGAAATTATGAGTGGGGCCTGCACAGGGCACAGTGAGCACCAGGAAGATGCTGAGCAATCTGTTATTTGCATCAGCCCAGATGGCTGCACTTTGATAAGGGCTGGGGTGTGGGTAACACCAGCAGGAGACCTGTGCTTTGGTGGTGGAAGGATGGCAACAAGATACAAGCACGTCCCTCACATCATCCTCCTCCCCTGACACCGTGATAAGCACCTGTAAAGGCACCTAAAACAAGGAAACCTAGACAGAGTCAATAATCCAGCCTGAGGCTCTTGGAAGGTGGATCTGAGGCTCCATGAAAATGGTTAATTCCTAAAGGGTGTGAAAGAGCTGTTGGCACCATTTGCTGTAGCCAGGAAAGAGAAACCCATGAGCCACTGTCTGACCAGGTGACCACCATCCCTCATACCAAGTGCTGCACTGGTCACCTGGTCAGACCCTGTGTGGGGAGTGTGCGAATGAGTGAAACTCAGATACACAGTGTGAGAGACTCAGGCAGTTAATTTTAATAAAAATCTTATTCTCCGAGGAATTTACACCCCATGATGTGCCTGGCCCAGTGCAAGCACAAGCCCCAGCATGCACCCCATCGGTATAGCCTTGGAGGGCTCTCCTGGTCCACAGCCCTGAGGTGCCAGTGGTATCTGTGTGCATTCAGCCTCTGCCACACACCTGTACCTTGGCTGGGACTGTTCCTGGAACTGCAATCCATTAGCCCAGTGCAGTTGCCTGTGGGCTGAGGAGTTGCAGATGAGCTGGCCGGGCTGGCGATGCTGCTTCCAGTAGCTGCTGGGAGCACATTCCTGGAGAGTAAGGTTGGATTCCACAAAGGCAGAGTCCCTGTGAAATCCTAGAGAGCTGCAAAAAGTTGCCAGAGCAGCTGTGAGCTGGGTATGGTGTGCAGAGGGTAATGGTTGGTGCTGTGCACTTCTCAAAGCTGCCCAGACACATGGAGGTCCATAGAGAGGGGGACTTCTGAGGGCAGCCAGGTCCATGGTTCTGTGCTGTGGTTCCTCTCTGGCAAGCAGCATTGCTTCTGTGCCCCAGAGCTGGGGAGGGCTCTCCTTATTGACTCCAACACTGCAGGAGGAGAGTAATGCTTGAGAGAGAATCTGTGCCGGTGATCACCCCGACCCTGCTGAAACCCTGTAGATCTGTGGCTGGAGGCTTCACCCAGGAGAACATCCCTGTGGTGTCACCCCAGTGCAGGGAGCTATGGCTGTCCAGGGAAGTGGGTGCTCAGGGGGTACCACCAGCCCAGCAGTGGTGCAGGTGTGGGCATAAGGGCTTGTGGCCATGTCATCTGCAGGGAAAGACATCACCCACCCACTCGGAGATCCCCTGCACCATGGCTCAGATTGTTGTCCTTTTGTTGTCCTTCCCTGCCACCCCATCCCGACTGCATTCCTGCGACCTGACTCAGGGTTTGCAGATACCGCCCACGCCTGCCCGGCCACCCGGGAGGGCTCAGCCCCTCCTCCTGGCAGAGCAGGTTGGCAGGACTTCGTCACTCAAGGTCACAAAGGTGTTGGGAATCGGGGAAAGGGAGAGGGGGGAATGTGGGTACCATCATGGGAGACTTGGAGCTACAGGAGATGCATCTTGCAGGGCTCCTTGCCCCTGTGGGAGGAGAGCTGCTCCCTCTGCAGTGACCCATCAGCATGATTCTGTCAGGCTATCCCAGGCTCAGCACCCCTCCAAAGAGATTCCAAGGAAACCACAGGAACACAGAGTGACTGGCACCCAACAGTTAATGCTCCTTGTCACTTCTCAATCACTGAGTGGGAAAAGACCAGTGGAATTAGAAGGGTCCTCCCATTTTCCAAGCTGAGGTCAGAAAACTTCAGCATCTGCAAGTACTGGACAAGAAGAAGAATGAGAAAATGGTGATAGGGAAAAGAGAAAAGTCATTGCAGTAAATTGGTCCATTTCAACAAAACCCAGAGGAAGAGATGCCCGAAGATGGGTCCCCAACTTGAACATGGATGAGGGACCAGAGGTGTCTCTGCCAGTGGCAGAGGAGACAAGATGGGAAGAGAATGACACTGTAGGCTAAAAGCTGTGTTGGACAGCAGAAATAGCAGACCTTTCCCCAGGTTCCAGGGACTGTTTGGGTCTGAAACTCTACCTCAAAGCAGGTATTGTCCCCAGTGAACTGGTGACCTCCTAAGTGGGGCCATGGCACTGATCAAATTAGGCTGGTGAAGAAGTGCAGGAGGAGCAATGACTTCCTTCCGAGCACGTACCAAAACCCAGGGCCAGACCTTGGTGACGGGGGATTTCTATTTTAAACTGGTCTGACTCAGTCTCTCACACTTCTTGCTGGTCTCTGTCACCCTCACAGCCGCCCCCACCCTGAGGTGTTTGCACAAGGGGCATGGCTGGGCCTTGAGGCTGAGACATCATAGGACAGAACTGCCACGTCAAGCCTCCTCTGCATGGGCTTCTCTCAATGCCTATGACAAAACAGTTTTGGGGCAGGTTTTGGATGCATCAACAGTTATTATTGCAGGATCTTTCACCTCCAAACATTGCTCTCTTCACCTTCCACAAGACTCAGGCAGAGCTACTGCTTTTTAGCTGTTCATTCTTATTTTGGGTGTCTTTTTTGGTTGCTGTCTGTCAAAGTGTTGGGAAAGGAGGAAGACATGGGGTATCCGCTGGCATCACCTCACACTACAGGAGCAGGCTGGCACTCTGGGCTGGTAGCAGTATCCTAGCACTGCCTGGCAGCATTGCCACCTGCCTGGCAGCATTGCCACCTGCCTGGCAATCTGCCCTTCCTTGGTCCCGGAGCCTGACATGGCACTTACTGAAATACCTGCCCGTGGTATCTTATCTGCCAGCCTGGGAGTGGGGAGATGACCCAGATATTCAGTTTCATGGGTTTGCTACATCCACAGCCAGCAGCTCACCAGAGCATAGACACGTAGGATAGGAGCACCCTGGCTGTGCCCCATTGGCTCTGCTCAGCACTCTGCTCTGCCATCCCTTCTTTGGGGCTCACTCAGCATCCCACAGACAATGGGAAGTCAGGTCCTGAGGTGCTGGAAATCCTCCAGAGATTTGTCACATGGTGCTCACAGAGTATCACCACTTGGATCCTACTTTGCCCTCTCTGACCTTGCTCCCTGCTGTCAGCCCCAGGATTGCTCCTATAGAGGGAAAGCAGAGAAATTTTTTTAGTATTCTGAGTGTCCCAGACATGACCTGAAGAGAGAGAGAGACCTGCCAGGCTGGGCAGCACATGGTCACCTGCATGACCACGATTAGGACTTAAGACACCCTGGTAGGACCAAGGGACCATCTGTCCCAAATACAAATAGTCCCCAGGAGTGTGCTGGGATTGCAGCCAGCCCTGGACCCCTCCTCCATTATAGAATCAGAGAATCATGGAATCTCCTGAGCTGGAAGGATCAGGGATCATCAAGTTCAACTCCTGGCCATGCACAGACACCCCAACAATCCCACCCTGGGCCTCAGAGCATTGTCCAAATTCTCCTGGAGCTCTGGCAGCTTTGGGGCTGTGTTAATTCCCTGGGCAGCCTGTTCAGTGCCCCAGCAACCTCTGGGGGAAGAAAGAACCTTTCCCTGACATCCATCCTAAGCCTCCCCTGGCACAGCTTCATGCCATTCCCTCAGGTCCTATCACAGAAGAGGATGTGGGGCCCAGGGCTGGCTTTGTTCCCAGGTGGTGCATCTGACTGTGGAGTGGGCAGGAAAGGTCCCAGTGTGATGGTCAGGACATGAAGACAGCAGACCATATCCATGGCTACACTGTCAGGGAGAGGCACAGAAGGGTAAGGAGGGCTCCTTGGAACTTATTACCTTCTCCCAGGGAAGAAGAACCCAAATCCTGGCAGACTTTGGACATCTGCCAGCCAAGAAATCTGTCTCATCAGCTCCTCAGCAATTGCCCAAAGCTGTGAATAGCAGAGAGATATCCCCCACCTACAGTCACGAGTGCTATCAGCACCAAGCTGCAATTGCTGCTGCGTCGCCACCTCCTTGGTGCTGGCCTCACGTCACCCATGGTGCTGCCACACCTGGGAGATACCAGCAGGATATCATCACCTGGTGACTCAGGGCCACTGGCTTTGGCTCTAAGCTGGAGCCTCTGACCTGAATCTAGGGGACAATATTTTGCAAGCTGCTGGCCCCAGCCTTGCTGTGGCACTGAGGAGCTCCAGCCCTCTGTGGATCGCTGGCTGAAGGCCTTGTGGGTCAGAGACTCAGTGCTGACCAATTCACTGTGAGGGACTGAGTCACTGGAGAGTGGGGAAAGCTGCGCAGGGAGCCTGGGGATTTCTCCATCCTCTCCCTCTTGCTCTTCTGCTGCCACAGCCATAGCTAACAGCTCTGCCCTGCAGGTGGCAGGGCTTGGAGCCTGGGATGGAGGGTGCTAGCAGACTCAGGAATCCCACTTGCACCTCTGTGCTTGCGACTGGCCTTGCTGATACTGTGGATATTGGGGTAGAGCAGCTCTGACATTGGTGGAGCACATCTTGCCCACCTGTGGACATGTCCTCGTGGTTGTAAGGTGGGCATCCCAAGGTGCAGAGAGTCTGCAGAGTAATAAACTCGGTAGGGAGGTTTTTCCCTTCCTGCATCATCCTTCAAGCACCCCAGGCAGTACCCTGGAAAACAGGACTTTTAAGGTAAAGGCTTAGGAGATTCCCTTCCTGTCCTCTGCCCTTTCCTGAACCTGGTCTGTAGATATTCTCAGAGCACACAGTGCTGATGGTGTGCAGCTCTGTGACTCCAGGGGGCTGCTGCTCCCCAATCCACACAGCATCAGCACAGTGCCAGCACTGCCGTGCCCTGCAGTGGGCATGGGTACCAAACTTACACAGCAGAGCATGGACAGATGCCTGTCTCTTCCCATGACCTCCTACCTCCAAGGACCCTGGCATAACCTTTTTCCCCACTTGCCCACAGCAATGGGGATGGGACCTGCTCCATGGGACACCCCTGGTCCCTGGGGCCCCGGGATATCCCTGTCTGTCTGTGGCTTCAGCAAAGGCTTCTCTGGCTCCAGAGCAAGGGACATGGGGAATGGGGGTCTGTATGGCAGGGCATGGGCACAGCCCACCCCAGTGCAGACAGGCTGTGGGCAGTGAGAGCTGCCCTGGGGATGCAGCCATGCCCTGTGACTAGGACATCTCCACAGGGAAAGACAGGATTTGGGGCACCAATATGTGTGATGGTGACCTTAGTGGGGGCAGTATGGAAACCCCCAGCCTGGCTGGAGCTTGGAGAAAGGAGTGCAGTGGTAGGGGCGTGGGCACAGGACTCCCAGTCCTCATTTGCATGTGTGCAAAGCAGGGAATTTTCCATCAGCAGGCAGCCGAAATTTCTGCATGGTGACCTTTGTCCCCAGCCCGGCTGGGGAGCACATGGCAGCTGACAAATGTCACTGTGGTGCAGTGGGACAGCCTGTGCTGTGGGTAGCTAGGGGGCATAGCCAAGGGGTCTGCATGGTGCCCCCAGCACCCTCACACTGCCAGCTCAGTGCAAAACAAGCAGAACATCCCAGAGCTCCCTCAGGGAGGACAGGGACTCCTGGCCCCCAGCCACCTCTGGGCATCAGTGGAGGGCCAGTGCCCCCAGTCCTCCCTGCCCACCCTGCTGCCAGCCCCAGGTGCTGACCCCAGCCCCACAGGAAGGGCTGAGCTGTGGCACAGGCTCTGTGGAGTCTGATGGCAGATGATGGACAGACATTTCTGTGGTTACTCAGCACATCACAGCATCAGGCCCTGGCTGCTGTGATCAGGTGCTGCCCATGGGTGCAGGACAGAGAGGGTGAGCTCTCTGAGAGCATGAAGTGGGGCAACCAGAAGAGGCCACTCAGGAGACGAAGAATATGGCCTCTGAGTAGAACCCCTGCAGCTTGGAAACCTTTGGTCACCACCTCTGAGGAGCTACCAGCCAATGCAGGCAGGGCTGCCTGTGCACATGGACCCCCTGGATGCACCACACAGACCCCCTGGATGCACCACAGCCTCTCCCAAAGCTCCCTGCCCACCTGGCTCCACGCTGGGCACAGAGCCCCTCCCGGAGGGCTGTGACACCTGCTGCCAGCCTTGAAGCCCAGCAGCCTTTGGGGGGTGTCCGTTGCCCTGAGAAGCACACAAAGCACAGACTGTCCACACCCACCTCCCTCCTCGCAGTGTTCCAAGGAAACGCAAAGTATTCCTGGTAAGCACAAATCACCTTGGCTTTTGCTCTGAGCCCTGGAACGACTGGGGCAGAGCATGGCTGGGCAGCAGTGCTTTGCCTGGCTCTGTGAGCAAGCTGCTTTCCACAGCTGCTTCCCCAGCACAAGTCACGCAGCACAGACTCTCTGCTCTCAGAGTTCCTCCAGACCTTTCCTGTGTTTTACTGGAGCCTCAGTGTGCACTATGGCTAGATGGGCTTGGCCCCCATGGCTGCAGGAGGTGCTGGGGTTCACTGAGACCAGTCTGGGATGCTAAAGCACCCTGAGGGTGGTGCTGGAAGCAGGGGGAAGGAGCCTATAACCTTCCTCAGGATGGCTTCAGGGCTTAGGGGAGCTGCTGCAATACCCCCTGTGTCACCCAAACTCAAGCTCCACACAGCTCTGGAGCCCCTGGGCACAGTGTGTGATGGCCAGAGGGGGGGGACAGAGCAGCAAGGGAACATGAGGTTTACCTACAGCAGGGAAAAATTAAAGATTTCTTGCTAGAGCCAAAGGGACTGAATTGAGACAAATGGAGAAACCAAATACTCATCCCAAAAGAAAGGATGGACTTGAGGATGGTTTCTTTTCTACACTAAATTTAGGAGTGTTTTTGCTCCAAGTCACATTTTTGCACTTGTGACTTTTCATGCATTTACAGGGAACTTGGAGGTAAATCAGCAAGGGGGGGTGCACCAAAGGGGAGAGCTCAGGGCCTTTCCCGATGGCCTTTTGCTGCTTGCAGACCATTGCTTGTTTAATTCCACAGAAAAAATACTGCCTCTGCCCTAAGCTGAGCTTGCTGTGGGTTTTCAGTTCCTCTCTGAACACAGAGATGCAGAGAGAATAGCAGCCCCTGCTTACAGAGCTGACAACACTTCTCTGCACACCCATGACCCATGGAGTGCCTGGATGTCCCCACAGTGTTCCCAGCCAGGCAGCCCCGGGAACTCACCTCCTGCTGTGGCTCAAGGAAAATCTCACTGTTGTTTTGGTTTTACCAATGTGAAATGGGTTTGAGCATTCATGTGGTGCTTTACATTAGTGACTCCTGGGAAACCTCATGGGAGCAGAGCTGGGATCCCACAGGAGGATGGGAAGGCCACAGGCTGTGAGTTCACTCCAGCAGTGAGCTCAGTGCAGTGTGGCATGGTCGGATGGGAGCAGCTTTTCATGAGCTCCAGGGAGCAGGGGAGGAGAAACTGCAGCCCCAGAGCCTGTCCTGGCTCATGGTTGGCACCATGGTATGCTGGGCAAACACTGAGGGTGCTTCACTCCCCAAACCCCCAAGTTCCATTGCACACAATCCCTGCAGGGAGCAGTGACACAGACTGGCACTGGAGTGGATGAGTTTCTCTGACTCCCTCTTGCCTCTGCAGGAAGCCCTTGTGTTCCTCTCTCAAGTTCCATCATCCTCCTCATGGAGGAGCCCAGCAGGGTGCAGGGTCAGTGCCATCGGGACACTGGTGGGAGCCCCAGTGTGAGTGGGGCAGGCTCAGCTTCATGCCCCAGTGACACAGGGGTGGCACAGACACTGTGCTGGCCTCAGCCCCCAGTGGGAGGGCTGGAAAATCTCAAGGGAGCATTGTCACTCAGGACAAGAGGGGACAGCAACCGTGGGGACCTCCTCAGTGGTGCCCACTGCCCGCAGCCCTCCAGCAGCAGCTGTCTGAGCACTGAGTTACTGCACCAGCCGTCTGTGTTTACTGTGTCCCCTCCCTGCCCTGTCCCTCCTTTCCCGGGCAAACAGGCGTGTACCAGCCTGGTTATTGCTTTGCTCCCGCGGTCGGACTGTTTGGTGGAAACAAAAGGGAACGTTTTCCTCCTCCCGTGGGTATTTGGGCCTCACGTGCCCTGACTCTCTCCAGAGAGGTGCAAGAGGGTGAGGGCACATGCCATAGCAGGGGTGGTGGGTGTCTCTGCAAGGCAACAAGGACATCTCTGCTGCTGCTCTGGGCGGTCAGGGAGAGCTTGTGGCAGCCCTGGGAGCTCACCAAAGCTCTCCAGAAGGCTGGATGAAGCCCCGCGGGGTTCTGACATTGATTCTGATTTAAAAAAAAAAGGCTTTTTCATTAATAGAGCAGGGGTGAAAGAGTCTGAGCCCCGCAGGGCTCTGGGAGGGCTGAGCTATGCTGGGGTTACTCTCATTGTCGGGGTCTGATAAGGGACATACACAGGGGCAGCTCTGGCATCCACAGAGCTCGGGGTGAGGATGCTCTGTAACATGATGGCCATGCGAAGAGGAGCCTGAGGTCATGGACAAGAGCCTCAGTGCCAAGGTGTCAGGGTGGTGCACACCACTGGGGACAGGGCAGCTTGTCCCTGCCGCCCTGCTGCCCTCCCATCCTAAGGCAAACAGCTCAGCATCACTGGCAAAGTCACCTCGTGGCAAAGATGCTCCTCATCCTGCACACAGGCAGCCCCACATACTTTCAGGTGACCCATCCCATCTGTCCACCCCACAGCCATCCCACTGCCCATCTCAGCACAGGTGTCATACTTGCAGGCACTGCTACGTTATTGCTGCCCAGACTTTCAAGCTTTCTCCATCTCAGCTATTCTTCTGGGCTCGCATTAGAACAAATGGCACGGAGAAATTCTCCTTTCCCCCAGAAATTCCCAGTGGCATTGAGACCAGGCACAGCTCACCCCACTGGGCTCCTCCACGAGGGAGGTGCAGGAGAACACAGGGACATCCTGCAGAGGCAAGGAGGGCATCTGAGAAACTCATCAGAGAGACTGGGGGTCCCAGCTGTGCCCACCCACCCTGGTGTTTTGGTGCTGATATTGCCTCCAGGCAGGGAGAAACAGCCCAGCAATGGGATCAGACATATGTCCTGTTTGACCACCCCCACCACCTGGGGAGCCATGGGAGGTACATGGACATGGGGAATGGGGTGAAGTGTTGCCAGGTGGTTTTGCATCTGTCCTTGGCTACAGCACAGCTGTCCTGCCCCAGAGGAACAGCTTAAAAAGGCCTCAGAATGGGGCAGACAGTTGGTGTGGTGCAGTGCAGGCTCAGGAACGCTCCTGGCTCATGTCCCTCTTCTATCAGAGTGTTTGGACTGTATTACTGAGGAGGTGTCCCTGAGGGCCACGGAGTTGGGGGGATGTAGGTCTTAGGTAGTGCATGATTTTTATGCAGACTTGTCCAAAACACAGAGGGTTGAATGAACTATCGGGAAGGGGGAATGTAGGAAGAAACCTCTCCTGGGTCACAGTGGAATACTTGGACTCTAAGGAGGTACCTCCCAGGAGACATCTGCAAAACACACACTCATCTCCCCGGAAACAGTCTCACCCCTCTGTGAATTCGGGCTGGAGAAGATAAATGTGCCGTTCCCAAACAGTGCCCAGGGCTGCTGTCTGGCCCCCAGTCTGGTGACAGCCAGGGACGCTCACTGGCTGGGAGCTCCTGGAATGAGGGAGGCAAGGAAGAGGAGAATCTCACAGAGACAGCTTGGACAGTGATTCCATGGGTTACAGAGCCAGGCCAAGGTCACTCCTGTGCCACTGAAGTGTCCCCTTGCCACAGTGAACTCTGCTGTTGTGTTCAGGCAGCTCTGTGACACACCTGGCCCTTGTGCAATGGCCACGAAATGAAACTAAAAATAGCTCTGGCTCCTTGCAGAGCACCTGGCTGCCAGCACCTGCCAGGAGCTGCGCTCCAAGGGCTCCCTCCTCCGAGCTGATGTGGGCACTGAGGGAAGACTCAGCCAGCTCCTCTCCTGCCCAAAGCCTTGCCTGGCCTCTGCTCGACCCTTGCTCAGCAAGCTGGGGCATGTTGGAAGGATACTGGAGGATGCTGGGGCATGTTAGGTGGATTCTGGGGGATGTTAGGGTGTTGCTGGAGATTTTGGGGGAAGTTGGAGGATGCTGGGGGATGTTGGAGGATGTTCAGGGCATGTTGGGGGCTGCCCAGCTGCCTATCCTGGCCCCTGGCACAGCGTGTTTTTTGCCAGCCTCACCAAGGTGCAGTATCATCACTCCATGAGCCTAATATGAGGACTGATGCCACCATCTCTCCTGCCTTTCCTTTGCAGAGGGAGCTGGGGTCAGCACTGGGGGGCAAGTTCATGTTATTCATCCTTCAGTTAACCCAGCTTTGTGCTTGGCTGGCCAAGCTGCCCATGCCCTCACTCTGCTGGCACCCCCACACCTGGGCACAGCACCATGCCCCATTCAAACTGGGCACAGTTCAGCTCTTTTGGGCATTTGTTCACCACTAAGGAAGTTACTTGGCTCATTTTAGGTATGGGACAGTGGACCAAGGCCAGAGCAGTCATGAACCCTGAGGTTGTCACATGAACTTTTACAGGTTTCCTGGAGTCCTTGCAGCCAGAGCACCTGAAGCCCACAGGAGTTATGTGAGATCTTTGGGCTGCCAGCTCAGGTTGAGCTGTTCTTCCTCTTTTGCAATCAAGCTCTTTTGCAGTGATCCCTCTGCCACCCAGGCCAGACCTCGAGCACTGCCACTGTCTGCTCCTGTAGAACCCAGCAAGAGCTAAAATCCTCCTCTTCTCTTGGAAAATTTCCTAATGATGCTCAAAAATCAGAGTGTTATCGAGAGTCAGCAGCACCTGGCTGCAGAGGCAGTGTGAGAAGGGAGAGCAGCTGGGCACAGCTGAGGACAGCCGGGGGCTGCAGCAGTGCCTCCGAGCTTGGTGGCCCTGGCTGACCCACAATGTCACACACCCTGGAGGAACAGCTCCAGTGCAGGAGTGATGAAGGACTTGTTCTTCACTGAGCCCATTGATTTGGGAGCAGAGACTCACTCCTGCCCCTCCACCCTGCAGTTTCTGCCAGCCCAGCTGCAGTGGCCAAGCACCAAGTGCCAGCTGAGCACAATGTCACTTTGAGTAGAGCAGGGGGCATCCCCCAGTCAAAACACCTGTCAGCAGTGTCCTGCATTCCACCATAAAACCCATGCCAGCAATGTCCTGCATTCCCCCACTGGAACCCATGCCAGCTGGGGCCACACACTCACCTGGAAGGAGCACCCTGTGGGTCCCAGGACCCAGATTCCCTGCACTGGCTTCAGTGGCATTGGCTGTCCCAGTTCCCAGAGGCACAGCAGGAGGCTCATGTCCCCCAGTGCTCTGTGACACCAGCCCACAGTCCCTTCTGGCTCAGGTAGGGGCTGGCAGTGCCACACAGACATGGCAGTGGGGTCCCAGGTAGGGAGAAGCTGGTGTTTGCTGGCTGCCAGGGCTGAGGTGTCCTGACCCTTGTCACTCCCTGTGCAGGACAGGGACACTCCTGGACTCCCCTGGTGTGGGACAGCTCTGCAGATCCAAGCCTGGCAGACATCCATCCCCACAGGCTGTCTTTATGCCACGGGCCATGTCCCCAGAGGGGACCCCGTGTCCCTCCAGTCCCACAGATTGAGAAAAGAGATGACAGTGCAGGGTGGGATTACAGGTAGGGGAGCAGGAGATGAGGGCAGAGGAGAGGAGGTGGATATGGGAATAGGAGGGGAAAACAGGAAAAGAGGATGGGTGTGGGAGGGAGCTGATGGGTCTGGGGAGGAGTCACAGATACAGGGATCAGGTGCCCCAGTTCTGTTCAAACCGCTGAGGGGAAGTCAGGAGGAAAAGCAGCAACAAACCTCGGGAGAACTGGGCCAGCAGATCTGATCCCACGGCATCCCAAGAAGCATCACCTGGAATCATCAGTCCTTCCTCCTACCAAGGGCAGCCCTGTCAGCCCTCCATGCCCAGGGAGGTGGTTTGGCCATTTGAGGGTGTCCTGAGTCCAGGCTGAGTGTGCAGAGGTTGTGCCACATGGTGCCCAGTGCCAGAGCTCAGGCCTCCTGAGTGCCATGCCCTCCAGGGAGAGAGTGGAGAACCTGCCATGGGAAGAGCTGAGCTCAGCAGGCCATGGCTATGGGCATCCCTCATCTGGCTTGTTCTCAGGGGGTGTTGGGGGCTGCTTGGGGCTGTTGGGGAATACTGCAGGATCTTGGGGGATGCTGAGGGAAGCTGGGGGTGTTGGGGGACTCTGGCTGATGCTAGGAAATGTTGAAGGATGGTGGGGTATTCTGGGGGGGATGCTGAAGGGATGTTTGGGGATGTTGGAGGATTCTTTTGGGATGCTGGGGGCGTGTTGGGGAAAGTTTGGGGATACTGGAGGATTTGCAGGGATGCTGGGGAGCGGTTTGAGGAGATGCTGAGGGATGTTGAGGGAAATGCTGGGGGATGTTGGGGGAGGTGGACCTGCCCAGTCTGGCCTCTGTCCCATCTTCCGGGCGGTGGGTGACCAGCAGAGGGCTCGGCTCCCCTCCCGCCGCCACTTTATCCTGCCCAGCGCTGCCCGAGCGCCCAGAGCCGCGGCCGCAGAGGGACCGAGCGGCTGTGCCCGGACCCAGCTCCCGTGCAGCCCCGGGGGCATCTCGGGGCTGCGCCGCCTCCGCCACACGCGCTCCCGGAGGCTGCGGGACCATCGCGGGGGCACCATGCCTTCGCCACCGCTTCTGCTGCTCCTGCTGCTGCTGCTGGCCCCGGGGGCCGCGGGGATGCGAGGCACTCAGCACGGGCAGGGTGCGGACAGAGGCAGGACGCTGCCCGCGGCTGCCCGGGACATCCCGGAGGTGCGGGTGGTGAGGGAGAGGCTGCGCCGGGGCACGGAGGAGGACTCCAAGTCGGTGCAGCAGTACGTGCCGGGGGTGCGGGTGGAGTTCCCGCGGCCCCTCAACTCCGCCAGCCTGCACCCCACCAGGGCTCTGCTGCCGTCCAGCACGGACCCCTCGGAACAGCAACCGGGGGTCCCTACGGACAGGGACAGGGCAGAGCCCCGAGCCAACCTCACCACCGTGTCCGACAAGCGGCTGCAAATCCAAAACCCCCTGTACCCGGTGACAGAGAGCTCCTACAGCGCCTACGCCGTGATGTTCCTGTCCCTCATCGTCTTCACAGTGGGGATCATCGGGAACCTCTCCGTGATGTGCATCGTGTGGCACAACTACTACATGAAGAGTGCCTGGAACTCCATCCTGGCCAGCCTGGCTTTCTGGGACTTCCTCATCCTCTTCTTCTGCCTGCCTGTGGTCATCTTCAACGAGATCACCAAGAAGAGGCTGCTGGGGGACATGTCCTGTCGCATTGTGCCCTTCATGGAGGTAAGGGGCTGCACAAGTCACCGGAGGGATCAAGCACTCAGCTCCTCTGCCCTCTCGCTCCAGGGCAGTCCGTGCTGCTGGTGGCCTGGCACAAGGACTGTGTGCCAGACACCCCACTGGGGGCCACAGCAAGGACTCGAGGGACAGTCCCAATAGTGACCTTCCCTTTGTCTCAGGCCATTTCTCAGGCTCTGCAGCCAGCACCGATGCTGCCAGGGCTGGGAAAAGCCCATTAGACCCCCCTCCAGGCAGCACAGGGACTTCTATCAGCAGGGTCCCTCCGTTTGTCTTTTCCTGTCCCAGCCTGACCCCCCAAAGCCTGGGGGCTCAGCCCTGCAGTGTGCTGGCCCAGAAACTGGTCACTGTGGGCTGCTGAGGATGGTCCAGGGACAGGGGGCTGCAGGTGGACAGTGCTGGTCAGCTGAGATGGGACAGCCCAGGAATTAGGTTTGGAAACCTGAGATCTATGTTTGTCCTCAAGCCTCACGTGTGACAGGCTGGCCACACCTGGGGAGAGCCAGGTACCCACTGAGAAGGCCACAGGGACTGTGGTGACAGGGGGTGGCAGAATGAGCAAAAATACCCCAGATGGCAGGATTTGGGCTGATCCTGCTCTTGTGCTGGAAAACACTTGCTGTGCTCATCTCCCATCCTCAAGGGAGCCTTGGGGTCCAGCTGTGCCCCTCTGTGCCCTACTGGGACAGACAGGCCAAGCCTGCCTGTTCTCCGGGGTCGACACCCCATTTGTCAAAGGGTGTAGACACCTGGAAGAGTTTAGAGACAGTGTGAGGTCTCTGAAGACCCTTTCAGGTTTGGTCAGACCAGATGGGGTTGAGAACCTGCCTCTCCCCAGTGTTGAGGGTTCCCAGCTGCTGGGTGCCCTGCTGGCACCAGAGCAGTCACCTGTCGGTGCCCCAGTGCCCTTGGCAGGGTCTGCAGTTGTACAAGGCTCCCTGGCTGTTCACAGGGTCCCTACCTGTGCACAGCCCGAGAAGTCCTAGCAGTGCCACTGCGTCCTCTGGGTGCAAGGTGATGTCCTGGGTGTCCCATTGAGCACAGCCCCAAACCTGCACAGCACAGCCCAGCACGGGGATGTGGTGTTTGCTGGGGGAGCCCTTCAGTCCCTTGCTACCCTGTGTCCCTGCCCAGGAGGCAAGAGCTGCTCCTTTCCAGAGGTGTCCCACCCTATCCTCTCACTGGATGGAGTGTTTGCACCATCCCTGTCCTCCACCTCAGGCCTCCAGCATTTCAGAGGGGTGGACTCAGAGAGGGGCAGGAATTTGCCCAAGCTGGCTTAGTGTCCCAGGGAAGGATGGAAAGGGAAGGGTTATGTCCCCAGAGCAGACTTTGTCCTGGGGAGGATCTGAAGAAGATCTACTGCTCATGGGCTCCCTGTCCCCATGAAGGCCCTGGGGGTGACACCACCAGGTACAGGGATTCAACACCAGGGTGCCCCTGGGACAGCTTGGTCCCCAAGGAATCAGGAAGGGACAGGAATGGTGGGATGTTGGGGCTGCAGAAGGATGAGCATGCCACAGACTGTGAAGCTTGGTCCTGGTGTGGGGGCTACTCTTGCTCTGACCCCAGCACCAGCCTGGCACTGCCCTCCTGTCCCCCAAAGCATGGGCAGAAAGGAGCTCCAGCTGCAGGGAGCCTGGGTGGGAGCCACAGCCAGGCCAGAGCCAAATCCCCAGCAAAGGGTCAGCTGTGAGAGGGGAACCTGTCAGGAGGCCAAGGGTTCATATCTGGTGGCACTGTGAGTGGCTCGGGACTGGACAGATGCTGTGAGGAGAAGAAGATCTATCCTCACTTTGTAGCTATTCAATGCTCAGAGCCAGGTTTTGGGAGCACAGCTGGTTCCATGGGCTTCTGGGGAGAGGCCATGGGCAGGGCTGTGCTGGGCTGACTGGTGCCACCAGCTACATCCCCACCAGGGCACTGGAAGTGGGTGCTCTGCAGGACCAAGGGCAGCAGGAGAGACAGAAGAGCCTGTGGCAGGGTGTAGGGGGAGGAGGCAACAGCACAGCAGTGCTGAGGGCTGCAGATGCCAGCCAGGGAACAGGTCCAGTGTGCTGGGTGCTGGCTGTGGGGCAGAGCAGGGTGCTGGGTGCCCAGGCTGGCTCTGGGCTTTGGGCAGAGGAGCTGGGACATGCTGGGAGATGGTGCTGGTGCTGGGCTGGTGTCCTGATTCTGTGTCTGCTGAGTGCTGGCATCCCTGTGGTCATCAGCTGCTGCAGTGACCAGAGCAGGATCCAGGAAAAGGCTGGGGGGTCAGGGGGGACAGTGTTCCGGGCTGTTCTCCACACACCACGTGGAGCCCTGGGAGTTTTCCTGAGTGCTGGGAAGGTCTTTCAGCACAGGGTGATGTTTGATGGCTTCATGAGGCCAGGAATGGCCACAGCACTGGGAGCACCAGCATGTGATTCTGCCATCATCTTGGCCAAGGGCTGTGGGACTTGGCTCCCAACTCTGGGACTGGGAACGCTGATCGGTGCCTGGCCAGCCCTCCCAGAGCCACAGTGATTCCTCTCCCTCCTTTGGCCTCCTCCTTTGGCAAAGTGGATGTTTTTCCTGCTATTCTCAATGCAGCGGAAATTGCCCCAAGCTGATTTGGGACAAGAGTGCCTTCAACTCACTTGGCCTGTCCAGGCAGGCCTTGGGAACCCTGGGAAGGTGCTGGTGGGTGTGATGGTCCTTGCTTCTCCTCTGCAAGAGCCATCCAGAACACAGGAAGAGCCTGAAGGACAATCCTGCTGTTCCCACCTTGGCCGGATGGACAGACAGACATCCAGCTAAACTCCTCCCTTCTGCAGAAAAGGGTGCTGGGCAGGGACTGTGGGGTCAGGGGACATTTTTATCCATTCAGGAGTCACAGAAAAGTGGCTCTAAACCCTGGGATGCAGCCACAGGCTGTGACCTCCCTGTAACCTTTGCAGGAGGGGTTGTGGTTTTAGGTAGCCAAGGGTTTTCCACAAGCCTGTGATGTCCCTGCAGCAGGACCCACCTGTTCTGCCTCCTCCCTCACCAGGTATCATCGCTGGGAGTCACCACCTTCAGTCTCTGTGCCCTGGGCATCGACAGGTTCCACGCAGCCACCAGCCCCCAGGCCAGCACCCGGCCCATCGAGCAGTGCCAGTCCATCATTGCCAAGCTGGCCGTCATCTGGGTGGGCTCCATGACGCTATCAGTGCCGGAGATCCTGCTCTGGCAGCTGGCGCAGGACACATCGCCCGTGTCTGGTGTGGTGACAGAGTATTGCACCATGAAGCCTTCGTCCAACCTGCCCGAATCCATCTACTCGCTGGTGCTCACCTACCAGAACGCTCGCATGTGGTGGTACTTCGGCTGCTACTTCTGCCTGCCCATCCTGTTCACCGTCAGCTGCCAGCTGGTGACTCGGCGCATCCGCGGCACTGACAAGAAGAGCGACTGCCGGGGCACCAAGCACGGCCAGTGTGAGAGTCACCTGAACTGCACCATCATCGCGCTGACCATCATCTACGGGCTCTGCACCACCCCCGAGAACGTCTGCAACATCGTGGTGGCCTACATGTCCCCTGACATGTCGAAGCAGACCTTGGATCTGCTCAACCTCATCAACCAGTTCTTCCTGTTCTTCAAGTGCTCGGTGACGCCTGTCCTGCTCCTGTGCCTCTGTCGTCCCCTGGGCCAGGCCTTCATGGACTGCTGCTGCTGCTGCTGTGAGGGCTGCGGCCCCGACAGCACCTCCAGCGAGGGCAGCGCCGACAGCAAGCTCAAAACCGAGATGTCCTCCTCCATCTTCTTTGACAAGCCCCGGGAGACTCCCCCACCCCTCCTGGCCCTTGGCACCCCATGCTAAGTGCCACTGGGGAGCTGTAGAGATCATTTCACCACCTCCTCCCAAGACCAAACATTGGTTTGCCATTAGTACTTATGTCTGGACGTGGAACAAGCAGAAGACACAGATCAGGGGGCTGCACCGTGGGCTTCAAACCCAGCATTGGGCAGGTGGGGCTTGAAACCCCAGTCCCCATGGCTACACTGGTGACCCTCTTGCCTCTGCCCAAAGGCCAGCGAGGACAGCAGCACCCTCCAGTCCTGGCTGCCTGGCTGGGCTCTGTGGGGTTGCTGCTCTGGAGATGGTGTTGTGCCGGAAAGGTCTTACCTGAAACCACGGAGGCTGGCCATGATGGCTCACAGAGGACACAGCAAACACAAACTGCCCTCTTCCTGTCCCCTCCCCTCCTGCCAGCCCCTCCACAATAGGACAAGGTCCAACTGGCCGTATCCCACGGATTCAAGCTGTGCCCTGTATAAGCTCAATAAACCAGTAACCTAGAGCACGTCGTGCTTGCAGCCACCAGCACTCCTGGGCTGGGAGCAGCTTGGATGGCTCTTCCCTAAACCTGGGGGGCTCTGGGGTGGGCATGGGCAGCTGGGGGGCAGGAGTGAGAGAAGCAGCTGTGCCAAGGCAGGCAGCAGCGAGGGGAGATGGGGAAAGGCCCCCAGGCTCTTCGTTCCCTCCCTCTGGGGTGATGCTGAGTGGTGCCTGAGACAGGGTGCCCTCTGAAGTGTTGGGCTTGGGGTGGTTTTTAGGACTTGAACTGGTCTTAGTAAAGCCCAGCCAGCCCAGCACAGGGCTGAGGTGCTCCACAGCCTGCTGGTTCCCCTATGTACTATGCATGACCAAGGTGCTACTGCTGCACGATTCTGGGGGAAGATGTGGGACCACCACTCCCAGCACCCCTTGTGGAGCCTTGGGGTGAGTGCATCTCACCCAAACCACCCCACAGGGCTCCTAGCCCTCATCCACCTGCCCATTGTGGGGACAGCATTGTCCCAGGAGAATGGCTTCAGGGTTTCCAACCCCACATGCACCCCCTGCCCACGGCTCCCGCAGAGGGCAGGGGGGTCAGGGAGCAGGGGGGGTCAAGGAGCAGGCGGAATGGATCTGCCCGAGGGCAGCCTGGCCATGGCAGTCCATCCACCGGAGCTGTTAGAGCTCCTTGTCCCAGCTGCTGGCAGCCACCCCAGCCCCCGAAATGCCGCGGCGAGGGAGACGGTTGCTAGGGGCAGTGAAAGCGAGGGGCTCACTGCGGGCTTTGTGTGCAACACCCACCAGGCTCTGCTCGGGCTTTGCTTTCGCAGCCCCGTTTCCAGGGAAACAAAAGCCCCAGTTTTCTTTCGAGAGCACAAAACTGGGTTTTTCCTTTCATCCTCCTCCTCCCCACCCCGTGCTGGGCCCCACAGTTTAGGAGAAGAGGGGTCTCATCTTGGCACGGGGGTGCAGGGGGGTTACAGCCCAGGCCATACCTCCACTCCCCTGCGTGCCCACGGGGTGAGCGGGGTCCCTGAGGGTTTGGTGGCAGTGGGGACAGTGGGGGAGGGCATCTCTCATGCGCCTGGTCCACGTCTCTCCGTGCTGAGCCTGGGCCAAGGGTGAACAAAGCCAGGCTTGTGCTGCGGCCCCGCGGGGCTGCACGCGTGGGGAGGGGCAGCGTGGGCGGGGGTGCAGGCAGCTCTGTCACCATGGGCTGTGGCAGCACGTGGCCCCACAGCGGGCACAGCACCCCACGGGCTGGGCTGAACCCCATCCTGCTCCCATCCTGCTGCCTGGGCACCTGATAAACACAGGGCGCAGGGCAGGGGGTCACTGCCATGGACATGGGGTGGTGGGACCACAGCAGCAGTGGGCACGACCTCCTGAGGACATGGGGAAGGAGGCCACCTCCAAAGGACACAGGGCAGAGGGACCCCAGCAGCAGTGGGTACAACCCCCAGAGCAAAGCAAGGAGAGGGGGCAGGAGCACTGCAGCCCCCCAAACCCAGCAGGGTTCTGCAGCAGTTCATGCTGACAGACCTTCCTGGGGCAGAGGAAGGTCCACCAGCAATGATGGCCACAGATGGAGTGTCCAAGCTGGTCTTGGCACCCAGGCCAAGGAAACAAGGCATCCAGAGCCATCAGAAGTGCCTCCAGCACCTCTTGGGTGAGCATGACCACACAGGTGTCCAGTGCTACTCCATCTGGACAGGGACCTCCATCCCAGGCAGGGCACTGAATGCCATCCCATCCGGTGGCAACGATGGCAAGGAAGTAACGTGACTGTAACCACACCCGCAACGCAAAATTGTTAATTTATTATTAGGAGGCAAAAAAATTGTACAGTTACAAGAATCATTTCCCAACAGAGGTCAAATTGGAGTCAAAATATCTCTTACAAAAAAAAAAAAAAAAGGGGGGTGGGGGGTGACAACACTTTACAAGTCATTAAATTAAAAAAAAAAAAAACCAACAAAAAGAAACCTCTCTTTGTGCAATTCTGCAAAAACAAGAACAGAAGATAAATCCCTGGCCTGACGCCGCAGAGCTGAGTGGGAAGAGGCTGAGAGGGGCCCTGCAGCCCCTCCAGCCATCCCCAGCCCTGCGCTGGGACTGGCAGCTGCCTCCCCCCTGCACACCCACCCTCCAGTGCCAGCCCAGTCCCCCCAAACTGTCCCCAAACAACCTGGCTGACCCCCAGGCTGCACCTGCAGAGCCCCAACCACTGGCACAGACATGGCACAGCCAGCCACAGCCTTTCTCACCGCGCAGAACTTCACAGTCCTCCAACCTCTGCAGACACAGACTGTTGTCCCCAAGAGCCCTGCTGCCCCTGCCCCATGGCTCCTGTGTGTCCCAGCCAGGGCAGCAGAGCAGGTGGTGGCACGGGGAGTAGGGAATGGGGAGCATGGCATGGGGAGCAGGCACAGGGAGCAGAGCATGGGGAGTAGGAATGTGGGGCAAGCATGAGGAGCAGGGAATGGGAAGCAGGGA
This sequence comes from Entomyzon cyanotis, assembly GCA_024500445.1. Taxonomy (NCBI): domain Eukaryota; kingdom Metazoa; phylum Chordata; class Aves; order Passeriformes; family Meliphagidae; genus Entomyzon; species Entomyzon cyanotis. The sequence continues at coordinate 1,422,738 of JAKEPQ010000908.1, read as the reverse complement.
ATGGGGAGCAGGACACGGGGAAGAGGCACAGGGCACACTCCCTGGGTCTGGTGAGCAGCACTGAGGGTGCACAGATGCTCTGAGTGTGTCTCCAGGTGCCTCCATATGTCCCCCCTCTCTGGCATCCCAAGGGATGTCCCTGGCCAGGGCAGAGCCAGCAGCCCCAGCCAGGCACAGGAGATGCCACTTGGCACGTGGGCAGCCAGCAGAGCTGTCCTGAGAGGCTCCACGGGGTTGAGCCAGCCCCAGGACAGGTGGGAGGCAAGTGCCAACCCCCTGCTCCCCCAGGGGCTGCTGGCACTGCTGGCCCCCCAGCACTAGTACCAGTGCCCCAGATCATCCCCGAGCAGCCGGACTGGGCGGTGGGATGGATTTGGCCCAGGCACAAGAGCAAGGGACACGTGGAACAGGGGGACAAGTGGCCCTGGGCCCAAAAGAGGGGCTGGGGAAGTGGAGGCAATAGTGGGAGGCTGATCGCAGTGGCTTGTGACTAATCCCTGTCCTCTGAGGGATGAGGAGCCAGCAGGTGGCACTGACCCTCCCCTCCATCCCCCCCAAAGCCCAAAGCAGGCAGGGCAAGGTGGACACCCCCCAACACCCCCAGGGGGTCTCTGCCTGGAGGTGGCAGCAGGACACCCAGAGAAGGGAAGAGGGAGCCCCAGGGGACCTGCCTGCAGCTGGCACAGCCCCATCCTCAAGGACTGCCTTCTGCTACCACCCTCCTCTTCCTCCCAGAGCTGACCCTTGGCTGGCCTTGGGGAGCCCCAGCTTTCTTACCACTCGCAGGGCCCAGTTTAATAACAGCACTACCCCTTAAATTAAAAAATTAAAATATATATACATATATATATACTGTATACACAGACAACAACAGAACAGTGCCAAAATGGAGGAGGAGAGAGAGGGGAGGAGAGGAGGGCAGTCGGACATCTTCTTTACAATAAAAACAAGGACTCTGCCCCAATGTGAGCAGAGTCTGGGGTCCCCTAAAAATACCCATCTAGAGAGAGAGCTGGAGGGACAGAGCAGGAGAGAGGGACACGGGCTTGTACAATGGCATCTTCCCAATCCGAGCCAGGCCTGCGGGACCTCAGCTTCGCCTGGACTTCGAGTGCTGGATAAGCCACTGTAGGGTGATGTCTGCAGAGGCAAGGGGACACTTAGAGCCTCTGGCTGTCACCTCCTCCTGTACCTGGGCAAACACATGGGCACAGGCTGCCCCCCACCCTTCTGTGAACCCAGCCCATGGCACTCACCGATGTTGTCCTTTTCTTTGCAGGAGATGGAATAGCAACAGATCTCTCGGTCCTGGATGGCAGAGAGGTTCCTGTGGGAAAGGAGCAAGTGCTGGCTCCAGACAGCTGTGTGGGGTGGCCATGGGAAACACCTCTGGGCAGCCCTTGAAAGGTCCCTTTGGCCCCTGTCTCTGAGACAGGGCACACTGAAGGGGCAGCAGCTCTCCAGAAGCTGCACATGGGTCAGGTGAGGGCACCATCACTCCATGCCTGAGGGGCAGGGGTGGTTTGTGACACCTGTATGTTACAGGTATGTGACAGGGCAGGAGGGACCCAATCCCACGGAGAACCTGGCCACCAAATTCCACAGCTCTCCCCCAGCCCTGCAGCCAGACAGGGCAAGGAGGTTTTGGGAGCGGCACAGGGCTGACAGTATGGGAGCTGCACAGGTGCCCATGGTCCAGAGGTGCTCTGAGGGGTGGCTGAAGGGGAGGAAATGCTCTGACACAGTGGAGCATCCCAGATCCCCACTGTGGAGGAGCCCAGTCCCACTGTCCAGTGTGGTATCTGGGGGAGACCAGCTCCACCAGGCAGTGCCATGCTGTGCCATGCTGTGCCAGGCCCCCACACCACCATGTGGCACATGGGACCTGGCACTGGTGGCTCCAGCTCCTCGCTGTCTCCACAAGGCATCACCTTGGACATTCTCGGCCACCCGTCTCTGCCAGCCCACGCTGGACACCACAGTGTCACCCCAGATGGGTCATCATGCTGGTGGGGACATGGCAGGATGGGGAGGGGGTCACACTGTGTCACAGCCTCGCTGTGGCTGCTGTGGCACACTTACATCTTCTCAATGAGCTCCTTCTCATCCAAGGCACCGGGCAGGTCCCGTTTGTTCCCTAGGACGAGGACCTGCAAGGCAGGACAGGGGACACCTGAAGCTCCTGGCCACCAGACCAGGCAGGAACTTGCTTCTGCCACTCACAAGCAGAGCCTGCTTGTGACACAAGGCAGCCCTGGCTCCTCTAGGATGGCTCAGAGAAACCCCATCCAGCAGCACTCAGGAGGCAGAGCACTTCAATCAACTGCCTTAATTAGCCTGTACACAGCATCTCCTGTGCACTCTACTCCCAGAGTGGAGATGGCCCCACAGCACTGCAGGGCACCAGCAGCTGCTGTGCCATCTAGGACATTCTCCCAGGAGCCTCTTACTGTCTCTGAGCAAAAAGTCAAGTGAAATGGCTAACCCTGATGTTATCCAGCAGGAGCAAGCTGTGGATGCCAGGCAGAACCCACTCTGCAGGCAGCCAGCCCAAACCAGATCAGCTGCTTGCACCATCGTTGATCTCTCCTTCAAGGCTCTTCACAGCCACAAAAGCACTCTCAGATTGTGTAAGGAAAATAACCAGCCAGCAGGACTGGTTTGTCCCTCCGGAGCAGCCATGTGACTGTCACCTGATGGGGCGGTGCCGAGGCTGTGGCTGCCACCAGGACTGCTCTGCAGCAGCACAGGATGCAGCATCCCCCCATTTCAATCTGCAGGCTTGTTCTCAGCAGAGAGTGTTCAGCGGCCTGCAACTGCAGCAGGGTATGTCAGGAGCTTAATTTAGCTGGCAGCAGACCGTTTGGGATCCATGGCAAGATCTTCAATTAGCTGCTTTCAAAGGGCTCTGATTTGGTGCACATCCCACCCGACACGTGCAGTGTGCCCGGCTCTGTGCCATGTCCCACCTCCTGCACGTGTCACAGTCCAGCAGCTCCTCTCCCAGGAGACAGGACCTCTCTGTCACACCATAAATCAGGTGCAAATCCATGTGAGAGGACACATTTCACCCATGGGGGCCTGGTCTGTGCTCTCTGCCCTAAAGCTCCCTCTCTGTTGCTCAGCCCAGTTCTGACCTAGAAAGCATCATTGCCCTGGCCAGCTCCCTCAGGATGCCTCCCAGAAAGGAGAATCCCTCCCTGAATCTGTGCTGCAAGCTCTGGCAGTCCCCAGCCTTGGGACCACGAGTGGCTGGGGGCACCAACTGAGGCATCAGCTCACCGGGATGCCCTGGAGCTGCGGCTTGTCAAGCAGGTTGTGCAGTTCATTCTTGGAGGCCTCTATCTTCTCCTGGTCAGCAGCATCCACCATGTACCTGCAAGGGAAGGGACAGGGACAACCCTGAGCACAGGTGGCCAGGTCTTCATGCCCTCGTGCTGTGCTGAGGTCTGTGCCACCCCAAACATCCTCCCATGGCAGCTCACTGTCCCACTGCAAACTGTGCCAGCATGTGGAGGTGGTTGATAACAGGATCCTTCCACCACAATGCCTCTCCCCAAGGATGTGAGTGGAGCTGAGAGCCCCTCGTGTCTCCCAGGGGAGTGGGGGACCATCCTATCCTTGTCCCTGCAGGAGTCCACCTGCTGACAGCAGGCACAGGCTGGGTGAGAGAAGCCCAGGCAGGAGAAACTGCAGGACACATTATCCCCAAGCTCCCAGGGAGACTCGTGTGCACTTGGCATCTCCCCTGTAAACAGCCAGGACAGAGGACAAGCAGAGAAGGCAAGGAGCTGATGATGGAGAGAGGTGACAGTGACCCAAGAGGGGGAAGGACCTGCTTGTCCCATCAGGGTAATCTTGGCAGAGGCCATGAAGCACATGGACATGAAGCCGGTGGTCAGCTGCTCTGAGCAGAAAGGGAGATATGGGAAAGGATTTTGTTCTTACAAACCAACTTTCATCCTGCAAAGAATGTCAGTGAGGCCAAAATTTGGGTGAGGAACTGATCAAAGCAGCCTTGATTTCAAAGATCAAGAAGCCAAGAGAGAAGGAGTGAGAAACACCACCCAGCTCATCAGGCTTTGGGGAGTTATTTAAAAATAGGAAAAGAGCTGCTAACTACTAAAGTGCTTAACACAGGAAAATGGGAATGCTGTGCCGAGAGGGAAAACAACCCCAGCCCTTGGCATGTTGGGCAGGGGGGAGGGCTGAGAGCAAAGGAAAAGGGACATGACACAGCTCGAGGTGATGAGGGCAGTCTGGAGTGTGACCTGGATGCTGACAGGTCCTTTTGTTTCCTGACTTGGGCCTAAATTATGACATTATGGAAGGAAGCAGCAAAAGGAGCAAGAAGACAGAGATTTTGTCATTTCCAGCAAAACTCATTGTAATAAAAAGTGTAAAAAAACCCCTCCTGCAGGTCCAAGGCCACCATGGTGACAATCTGCAGGTGCAGGAGCAGACACCACTGTCCCAACATGTAAGACAAGTGGTCCCACACTCCTCCTCACCTGCCAAGGCTTAGAGTTGGGAAGAGCAGCACAGAAATCACCCCTCCAAATTTCAGGTTATGATCTTTATGGGAAAGATCCCACAAATCTCATTTTCTGACTGGGTTTAAGTAACCCTGACACGGTCTCCTGGGGTAAGTATTTGAGCATATTTGAGCATATTTGGAGCATGACTGGCTTTAAGTAACTGTATCAGGTATCCCAGGACCAGAGTTTGTCCTTTGGAATAGACAACCTGCTTCCCACGCTCATCCCAAGCCTGGACTCCCTGGGATTGCTTTCACTGCACTGTTTGCAAGCAGGGGACACCCGGGGACACTCAGATTTGCTGACTCAGTAGTGGGGGTTGCATTGAGACTCCTGCTCTCAGCACAAGACTTATCTGGCAGCACATAAACATCCTGACCTGGAAAGCAGCCTCTGGGAAGGGCTGAGCCCCAGCACTGGGCTTTGCTCAGCCCCTGCAGTGAGCAGCCAGCACAGAGGATGCATGGGAGCCTGAAGGGTAAGATCTGAGGAACAGAACTCGACTGAGTGATGCTGGGAGGGAAGAGAAGGGTCTGCCACAGCTGGAGGGGCCTGGCTATCCTTTGCTCAAAGCCCATGTGGACATCAGTCCCCAGGGGAAGTATCTGGAAAAAAGGAGGCTCAGGGGGGACCTTCTTGGTCTTTCCAATTCCTTGACAGGAGGGAGCAGCCAGCTGAGGGTCAGGCTCTTCTCCCAGGGAACAAGTGACTGGACCAGAGGAAGTAGCCTCAAGTTGCACCAGGGGAGGTTTAAATTGGATACTAGGGAAAATTTCTTCCCTGAAAGGGTGGTCAGGCCCTGGCACAGGCTGCCCAGGGCAGTGGTAGAGTCACCATCCCTGCAGGTGTTCAAAAACCCTCTGGGGACACAGTCTAGTGGTGACTATGGTGGTGTTCAAGTAACAGTTGGACTTAACGATCTTAGAGGTTTTTGCAACCTTAATGATTCCATGATGGTTCAGTGATTCTAACTCTTGACAGAGCTGTCCAGCTCTGGCAGCAAAGGCTCCCCTGGCACCCCCAGGGCGGGATGATGCCCTCACGTACTGGCAAGGCTCAGCAGCAATCTGTGGGTGCCAGGAGGGCTGTGGCCCCCAGGATACTCACACGATGGCACTGACTCCACGGCAGTATCGCTCCCACATGCTGCGGAACCGTGGCTGCCCACCGATGTCCCAGAGCTGTGACAGGGAGATTGCAGTTACCCCAGGTTTGTGCCCATCATCCCACAGCCTGCCCAACGCTCTTCCTCCCCCATGTGGCCACCTGGGGCATTTTGGCCATGCACCAAACCCACCCCCATCCCCTCCTCTTCAGCTCAAACCTCAGGAGGAAGCTCCTGACTTGATAAAGAAGGGAGAAACCTCGGGAAAGGCAGCTGGAGGATGCTGAATCCAGCTGTTGTGTGCCTCTGGTGGCATGGAAGGACACCCTGGCCCAAGCTGGGTGCTCCTCCCCTTGCCCATCACACCTCCTGGCATTTCCCTGAGGCATTTCCCATTTCAGAACATTCAGCACACTCTCAAAAGTGTTCCTGCAGCAGCCAGAGATCCCCCAGCCAGCTTTTCAAGCCTGTCCAACAGCTATTTCCCAGTACAACCCAGGGCCCTTGAATGACCCAGATCAGGTAGAACCCAACTCTTCCTTTGCTCCCAAGGCAGGAATCACCACTGCAAGCCATGACCTGTTTTTCCCAGCACTACTACCCTCAGTAAGGTGACCACATCCATAAATCCCTACCAGCAAGCCAGAGATACAAGGAAACCTCCAGCTTTGTAGCCCAGACTGGCTCTTATTGCACAAGTCTGGATCTCCTACTCTCCTTCCCACCACCTCCTCTGCTGGGTACCTGCAGGACCTTAACAAGGCAAATCTTTCACTTCCACAATCCCTGGAAATGTTAACAGAATATGTGGATGTGGCACTTGGAGACATGGTTTAGTGGTGAACACGGCACTCCTGGGGAATGGTTAGACTCGATCTTAAAGGGATTTTCCAGCCTTAATGATGCTATGCTTCTATTCTATGAGCTGCAGCTGGGCTCCCTGGAATTCTACCTCCAGCAGAAGAGCCATCAACCTCCCTTACCTCCACCTTTCATCCCAAGAGCCCTCACCAGCAGCAACAACTGCATCTTACCTTTATGGTAACATTCCCTTTGGTGATCTTCCTCATGTTGAAGCCCACCGTGGGGATCATGTCTTCATTGAACTGTCCTGACTGCAAGGAACAAGGGTGAAATAGTTAGAAGGCAGAGGAAAAGGGCCAGCCTGCCCAGGCTCACAGCCTGGGATAACACCAAAGGCTCTGCCAGCCCTGCTGTGGGCACTGGGCAACTCTCCTGCAGGTCCATGCCACGAGCACAGCGCCCAGGAGGTATGGTGCCACCACGATGATGGGAATGCTGTGTGTCCTGGTTCTGGCCCAGAGGATGGGGTGTGGCCAAGACACAATACCACCTGACATCATTGCCATGGCCAGGGAAAAGGGACTCTCACTCTCTGTCAGGAAGAATGGTGTTCTTTTCCAGTTGGGAGAAAGCCTGGTGGGTGGAGGGAAGCCATTGTTTCATTGTCCCAGGCTTGGTGAGCATTTTGCATATAAATCACCCTCTCTTTGTACACTTTTATTATTAGTATTGTTGCTCTTACTGTTTTCTTATCTCGTTGCCGTTTCTAGTAAATTGTTCTTATCTCAACCCGTGATCTTTGTCTTTTGTGCTTCCAGTTGGAGGGGGAAGGGGAAGCAAGCAGAAAACCATAGAAGCACAAAATTGGGGAATACCATTCCTAAACCACGACACTGTGGCTGCTGCACTGGGCACAGGTGCCCTGGGTGCCCCAGTGCAGTCCCCAGTCCTGCAGTGAGCTGCCAGCCTCAGCCCTGGACACACTGCTGTCCCGGTGGGCTGGGAGCTTGCCCATCCCAGCTCTTTCAAGGTGCAATTCCCAAGCCCTTTGTGGGAGGAGGCTGAGACCCTCTGCAGTGACCTCTGGTGAGGCAGGCTGCAAGGACCCCTGGGGTTCCAGGCTGGACATCCCACCCAGGGAACCACCTCCTGCTCCAGCTCCTTTCCGGTTTCAAGTCCTGGGGACACCAGCGTGTTTTGTGCTTTGGATTATTTATGGCTCAGCTCAAACCACACTGACTTTGGCTTTCCTGCAAGTGCTGTCTGCACTGCTCCCCCAGTCCTGCTTCCTGCCTGTGCTGGCTGACTTGGGGGTCACAAAAGGCCCCTCTCTTCCTCCCCAGGAGCTGCTCCCAGTGCAGCTCTGGTGTCTGTTGAGTTTATGCATCAGATGCATGAGATCCCTGTGGGTTGCAGCATCCCACTGCTGCTGTGGAACAGGTCAGGCTTGTTGGAGCAGTGAGCAGGAACCATCCCTCTGTCGATGCTGCCTCATTAGCCCACATGCCCAGCACCACACCAAAGGGCTGGTAAAGCCCACCCCACCTTCCAGTTTGCTGCTCAAACCCCAACACTGCAGGATGGTCCCAGGTGGAGCAGCACAGAGGGATGTTACAGGCAGTCCCAGCAGCGATGTGGCATCTCTGGGGCAGGAGGCAGCAGCTGGCACAGCCCCTCACCCACTGCCTCCAGCAGCTTCCCTGGGACTCAAATCAGGCTTATTGCCTGTAAATGCATCCTGGGGAGAGGCCATGCTGTGGAATGCTGAGGAGCCAGTAGGGAAGGCTGTTTGATAACCACGATAATGCAGCTGTGGGGATTTTGGCCATCAGTGCCAGAAACCTGCAGGAACCACCAACCATTGCCAAACTCATCCTAGCAGCTCTTTACTACCTTAACACCTCAGTTTCTTGAGGGCTTTTCTCTTAGTTAACACAAACCTCTAAACAGGAAGTCAGTTGATGCTATTTTCTCATAAGCAGATTTTTGTGCCCAGTGGAGCCTGTGGCTCCTCCAGATGCACCACATCAGCAAGTCCCCAGGGTTTTCCTGACCTCCTCCAAAGGCTCTGCAATACACACTCCTTCCCTTTTTCATATCCCTTTTTGCATTCAGCAGCAAAAGCTGGCAGCCAAGGGGTGTTCAGGCCATGCTGCACCCAGAAACCACTGTGGGGAAGGGCATGGGGAGAGGAGGGGAAGCAGGCAGGGATCCACAGGGGATATGTCCTGTGGATTGAGGTTCAACACAAAACTGAGCTTTATGAGAAAAGAAATTCTGAGGCTTTGATCGGTGGGCAGGGAGAGCAGCTGCTGAAGAGCTCTTGGAAGCTGCAGACACCTCCCTCAGGGATCCCAGACCACATCACGGGATCTGCTGGCTGTGCAAAAGCCACACAAGATTTGGTTCCAGTGTGATAGAAGGTTCTTCCAGGAAGGGGTGGGCTGCAGGAGCCGGGAGCCACCTCGAGCATGTCTGTGTGGGTGAGGCACAGCCTTGCTCCCTGCCCCAAAACTGTGGCACCTTCCCCCAGGCTGCACATGGCCAAGGGGCCAACACAAAACCACTTGAGCTGTCCAAAACAGGCCAAGCTGGGAATGCAATGCACTGTGGTCCAGGATGGCTCACACGTGCTCCCTGCTGTCTCAGCACCCACAGAAGCATCTTGCACATGCTCCTCCTCCATCAGCTCCTCCTACATCAGCTGCCCTCCAAAAGCAACTCTGAGTGGTGGAAACACAGAGTCTCCTCTTCCCTCCACAGCTACCCTGACGCTGGCACCTTCCACACATCTTCAACTCCCCGAAGGGTCCAGCCATCCACAGCTCCACTGCCAGGAAAGCAGAGAGCACCTGGCTGGAGACATGCAAAAGCTTCACTGGACACATTCTTCCTCCAAATTTTGGTTATGTAATGGATGTAGCATCCATGCTGACCCTGAAGATGATGCCAAGCCACATCAATTGCTTAAGAATGGGTTTTCACTTGGAAGCACAAAAATCCTTGCAGGCAAGATGGATTTTGTGGCTACAAATGGCAGATCAGGTCTTTACAGACTCCAGTTCATTGCTGGTTTTGCCAAGATCCCCCACCACTCTGCCAAAACCACTCTGCCTTGGTGCCCTGCCTGGAAGGCAAGTGACCTTTCTGCCCAGTCCCAACACTTTCCAGCTGGGTTACTGGGAGAGGTGGCCAGAATTCAGCTCCTGCCAGGGCAAGCAAAATGCAGAGCTCCATCCCCTGACACATGAACATGGACACCACATCACCTGTCACTTCAGCCATCATCCCTTGCTCAGACAGTGCTTGGGACCTCAGCTCACTGGCACATGCAAAGAAACAACCTCAGCCTCCACCAGCTCTACTGAGCAGCATGCAGGGCTGAGGTGACCAGGCCCTCACTGTGGCCAGGCAGCTGTCACCTGTCCCAGCACAGGATGACTCCAAACTGATGTAACCTGCTCTAGATAAATCACTGCTGGCTGTTCTGCAGCCCTGTTCCCCACAGAGCAGAGATGGCAGTGCTGCAAGCCTGGCCCCTGGGCCTATGCAGTTGTGTCTCCCTGAGCATGGCCCTTGGTGGGACAGAGGCAGGAGCCCAAAGCACCTTGGGTTGGGTGTCTTCCACCACTGCCATTCCCAAAACTGCCCAGCCTGGCACTCCTGCAAGCATCTCCAGCCAAATCCTGTCCAAGCTCCAACATGGAGGGAATCTTTTATATTTAAAAAATATAAGGAAGAAAATTTTTATGTGAGAGGTGAGGCCCTGGCACTGGTTGCACAGAGAAGCTGTGTCTGCCCCATCCCTGAAAATGTTCAAGGCCAGGCTGGATGGGGCTTGGAGCAAACCATTGTAGTGGAAGGTGTCCCGGTATGTGCCTGCCAGTGGCTGGGGTGTTGGACAAGGTGTTCTTTAAAGGCCCTTTCCAACCCAAATCACTCTATGATCCTAAGATCTCAGGAAAGCCACACTGTCCATTTTTCTTGGCTCACGTTGACAGAGCTTGCAGCAGCAAGACAAGACCATGCCCCAGCCAGATTTTCCTCCTCTTCCAGAAATATAGTGAAACCCCCCAGAACACCTACCACCTTGTGCATTATGAAGCTAAGGTGCAAAGACACACCTGTGGAGGGTCCAGGTGCTGCATCTGGAGGCAGAAGGACCATGAGGCAGCATGAGGACCAACCATGGCCACCTCCCACCCACCCTGGCCCTGCCAGAACCCATGCAAGGAACACGTCTGGAGTTATGGGGAGAGGTGATGTGAAGACAGACTGGTGCAAGTGCATCAGAACAACTTCTCCCTGCTTCTCCCTCAGCACCTCTCCACCTCCCCAGCAAACCCTGGGGACCTTGCAGACCTGGAGCTCCCTCCCAGGCTCAGACACCAAAGCACATCCTGCCCAGATGGGTCAACAGGCTCGTGAAGGGGTCAGTGTCTCTCTGGGGATGGGTGGGAGCAGGAGCTGAGCTCTGCAGTCCTCTGAGCCACTATGGGGTCATGCCTGCACTGGTAGTGCTGTCAGAGAGCTGCCTACCTGCCACACCACCCACCAGCCCACCTGGTGCCAAATACAAGACTGATGTGGCTTCACAGGATGGGTCAGCTTGGAAGGACCACAGTGGGTCATCTGATCCAACCACCCTGCTCAACCAGGATCATCCCAGAGCACATGGCACAGCATTATTCCCAGACAGTTCTGGAATATCTCCGGTGAGGGGGACTCCACACCCTCTCGGGGCAGCCTGTTCAGAGCAGAGTCACCGCACAGGAAAGAAGTTCTTCTTCATGTTCAGGTGGAACTTCCTGAGCACCAGTTTCTGCCCATTGCCTCTTGTCTCCCCACAGAGCAGAGGCTGGTGCATCCTCTGACCCTCCCTGCAGACAGACAGACATTGATGATGGCCCCTCTCAGTCATCTCTTTTCAGCTTTTCAGCTGAACAGCCCCAGCTCCCTCAGCCTGCCCTCATAAGAGAGATGCTCCAGTCCTCTCAGCATCTTCACAGCCTCCACTGAACTCACTCCAGGAGCTCCATGCTTCCTCTTGCAGCACTGGTCTGAATCACTTTGAAGCAAAGCTGAAGCACAGGATGCTGCCCCAGAACTCCCACCATGCATGTCCAACACTCTGGCACTTGTGCCTTCACTCTCCTGGAAGGCTCTGGCACAGGTGGAATGTGTGTGATGTTAAAAAGCAGCAACACTCTCTTGTTCTAACCATGGCTTGCACTGACAGGTTTTGGGCTCCAGCACCTACTGAGGAGGTCTCAACACCCTTGAGTCACCCTTGCACCACCAGACTGGGGAAAAGGCAGCTAAAAGCCCACTGGCTTCAGGTTAAACCAAGACCAGGTGTATTTACAGCTTTCACTTCTCCTTGCAGGCAAGACTTCAAGCCTCAGCTCCCAACAGCAAGGAAAATTAAAAATAAGTCCTGCAAAATCAAAGTCCCCAGGCAGGTGGCCCAGGAAGAGTCACCCTGACCATAGCTACCTTCAGCAAAGCCCCTGATAGGCACAAACCACAGCCTGGCTGCTGGGGGGAACCACCCAACTTCCAGGGAACCACAGTCCACTTTTCAATCAGGTGCAGCTACAAATCCTGGAAGAAAAGGATGGTGCCAACCCCCCAGAGCAGCTCCAGCCTCAGAAAGGCTTCTTGTGAGATTTCTCCAACAATGCCAAAATCTCATACTTCAGATTTTTTCCTTCCGCAAAGCCCAAATCACAGCTATTTCCCCTTCCAACAGCCCCATTGCAACACCCTAAAGCCAGGCGCCTCCAACCCTTCTCAGGGAGTTCCTGTCGAGTTGGCATTTTCTGTGTCATGCTTCTATTTCACTGTCCCAAATAAGTCTTTCTTTCCAGGATGTCTTCTCAAAAGTTGGTGCCCTTTTTTGTGTGCATCTGCCACAAAACTTGAACTTCCCCAATAACTTGAGAGGCCAAACTCAACACCCTGAGCTCGACCTGTGACGGTCTCAAACACCCCACCACAGACCTGACAGACCAGCAGGCCATGGTGCCAACCTCAGCCCCCTCAAGAGCTGCTGTAATTCCTTGAAGTCCCTTTTCCCTACACCAGCAATCCTGCCTAAGTGGAGAGTCCTGGTGCATGGGTCTTGCCAGTTGGGTCTTGCCCACAGTAAAACTGCCAGGTACAAAGCATTTACTTGCAGAAGCAAACCCCACAAAGCCCACGCTGAGCCCTGTCTGCTCCAGACGTGGCTGGTAGAGGAGGAGGCATGTGGGGAACAGGGAGGTGAGCAACACCAACCCCTGGGATTTCCAGCCCTGTGCAGGCAGAACAGCACAGCAGGTCTGGGATAAGGCTCCATAACCCTCCATGGCTTATCTGGGTGGTTAAAACCAACATTAAATTACTTTGCCATTTTTAAGGCAGCCTGGGCTGCTGTTAACAGGCAGCAGCATACAGCAGATCAGGAGCAGGAGCAGGAGCAGCCCACATGTGGGACTGCAAAAATTGACTATTAAACACACAAATGGCAGGGAGAAGTCCTCCAAAAATAGGACTGCTGCTCAGGGTCACTGGCTCAGAGCCAAAAGCTCCCTGTCACCAGAGGCTGGTGTTGGTTTATGGGGGAAACCAGCAGGAGACTGGAGCACCAAGCAGTGACTTCCAGCAAAACAGCTCGAAAGCAGGAGTGCCATTGTCTCTAGAATAAAAAGCATTTTAGGGTGTCATCTCTCTGCCCCCAGACACTTCAGGAAGGACATTTTTGTCCCTCAGCACCTCCCAAAGAGTATGGCTCCGGAGCAACAAAGCCTCCATGAGCTGAGAATCCGCCCTGACAGCCCAGGAGCTTCCAGCGCCCTGAACAACTAGTAACAACTCGCTCTGCTTCGGAACCATGGTGAGCACGGACTGTGGAGCAATGTGCCAGGGACCAGGGGAGAGTGGGGGAACCAGGGGAACCAGAACAACTGGAGGATCTGCATCCACCTCCCTCCATGAAACCCCCGGGAGCAACAGCCCAAACTCGCCCCTTCAGGATCCTCCTGCCTTGCAGCATCACATCTGGAGAGGGTGAGAACAACCCAAAAAGCAAGACGGGAGACTCCAGCGAGCATCCCCAAGGGTGAAACCACGCCCTGGATTTGGGATCCAGGACATCCAGCTCCTGATCCACTGCTGCATCCAGGGACCCCGTGGACGAGGCAGCAAAGCCAGTGAGAGGCCAAGGTTGGAGGGGACTAAGGTGGGTGTTGCTGCCCGGTTCGGGTGCGGAGTGTGTGCTGCTGCAGGTGCAGCCGGCACTGAGGATGCTGCTGCTGCTGGATGCTTCCCGAGGAAGGTGGCCGGGCAAATACCTCCTACACCGGCCCCCAGGCAAGGAAGCCGGTGGCACCGAGCCCGGCAGGGTCGTCATGAGGCCCCACCTGCGCGTCCCGGCGGCGGCAGGGACGATGACAAAGCGCCTGCTGCTACGGGTACGAGAGCAGGAGCTGCCCGGCTCCCAGGGCCGAGGCTCCCGCAATCCCGGCAGGCAGTGGCCGCCCAGGGCACCGGCACTGGCTGCTGTCCTCTGGCAGCGGGGAGCCGGGACCCTTCCCCAGGGCCCGCTCCGGCTGTGGCCCCGAGCACCGCGCTCAGCTCCGGGGATGCGGGCAGCAAACGCTGCGGTTTGCTTGGCGCTCCCGGAGCTGCATCCCGCATCCCACACTGTACTCACTGCTGCATCCCGCACTCCACCCTGCATCCCGCACTCCACCCCGCACCCCGCCCCACCCGGCACACCTCCCCAAAGGCATTTTCAGGCTGGGATGCGATAGGGCGGAGACATTCTGAGAAGCACCCCGGAGGTGCAATGGGGACATGCGATGGGGGTGAAATAGGGGTGCAATGGGGTGCAGCGGGGAGGCGGAAGGCGCAGAGGGGCAATGGGGGCTCCACGGCGCAGGGGTGCAGCGGTGACCCGGGGACTCTGCTCGGGGATGGGGGATGCGGGGCGTCCGCCGGGCTCACCGCGATCACGTTGACGAAGGTGGTCTTGCCCGAGTACTGCAGCCCCACCAGGGTCAGCTCCATCTCCTCCTTCCAGAACAGCGCCCGGAACCAGTCCAGCAGCTTGTTGAAGAGCGCCAGCATGGTGCCGGCCGGGCCGGGCCGCGCTGAGCGGGGCCGATCTGAGCCGAGCGGAGCAGAGCCGGGCCGGGCCGAGCGGAGCCGAGCCGAGCTGAGCCGGGACGATCTGAGCCGTGCCTAGCCGAGCCGAGCCGGGCCGGGCCGGGCCGACCGGGGCCGGGCAGGGCCGAGCGAGGCCAAGTGGAGCCGAGCGAGGCCGAATCGGGGCGGGGCCAGTCGGGGTGGAGCCGAGCAGGGCCGAGCGAGGCCGAGCGGAGCCGATCGGAGCCGAACGCGTCCGGGCCGAGCCGAGCGGTGCCGATGGAGGCCGAGCCGCCGCCGCCACCCGGTATTGTCCGCGCGCCGCGCGCCGGGCCCTCCTGCCGCACCGCCGCGCCGGGTGGGGCCCGCGCGCCGCCTGCCGCCGCCGCCCTGCCGCGCCCCCTGCCGGAGCGGAGGACTCGCCGTACCGGGCGCAGTACAGCCGGCCCGGCCGTGCCGGACCTGGGGACAGCCCGGACAGCCCGGACAGCCTGGAATAGCCCTCACCCCTGCCCTCATCACCCCGGCATCCTTTCGCTTTCGGCACGCAGGGCTTCTTAGACCACAGTGCGGCCTGAGGGAGGGGGAAGCACCCTCGTACCACGGCACCCCTGACACAGCTGCACCCCGTTCCCTGCACCCAAAGCACTCCTGCACCATTCCCCCCGTGCCCCCTGCACTCCTGCACCCCCCAATAGCTCCACTACCTCCACATCCCCGATGTCCCTCCAGCCTGCCCTGCTGTGCTCCCAGCACCTCTTCACTGCTGCCCGCAGCACCCCAGCAGCCAAGAGCCCTGCACCTCCCTGCGCCCTGCACCCATCGCCCCTGTGCCCTGGTGCCCCAGTGACCCCACACTGGTCACCTGCACCCAGCACGGCAGGGACACACCCAGCGCAGCCCACGCCACTGTCCCCTGATGTTACCTGCCCCCCTGTCACCTGCCAGAGGTACGGCCATGGCAGAAAAAGCAGCACCTGGCTGGAGGCTGAGGCAGGAGCCACCCCTGGCCATGGGTGCCCCTTGCTCGGGGCTGGTGGCAGGTGTGTCCCAAGGATGGTGTGGCAAGGTGACACCAGGGGTGGCAAGGTCCCAGCGGATACTCTGGCTCCTGAGACTCGGGGAGCACCAGCAGGTGAGGTGGGGGACCCTGGAGGTCCTGCCCTGAGGGAAGTGCACCCTGGTGTGATGGGACCTCAGTGGGCACAGAGAGGGCCTCATCCACCTGCTGTTTATTTCAGTCATGAGCCACTCTCTGGTTTTGTGGCTTTGGAGGCTGTGCTTTGACCTGGGGCTTGGCCTCAGGCCTCAGCTTCCCCAGGTGATGCCTGTGTGATGATTCGGGTGCAGGCAGCAGGGATGCTGGGGGTGCAGGTGTTGAAGGGGTGCAGGCAGTGTGGGCAGTGTGGGGTGGGGTGTAGTGGGTGCCAGGAGCCCTGAGTAAGCTACAGAATCCAACAATTCCCACCTGGAGAATGAGACACAAGCCAAAGGCACAGCTTTTGTCATCTCGAAGGATGTTACTATGAGACCTTTACCCAGCCTGCTGTCACAGCAGCCTTTAGCCATCAGGTTGGGCCCTGCAGCCTCAAAACCCCTTTGTTTTCCCCCTGCTCAGCTCTGCTAGGCTGGGGGGGATGCAGAGCTGCTCCAGGTGTCTGTGCTGGCTGTGCCTTCCCTCTGCTGTGCTCTGCCACGCCGTGCTGAATGCCCAGGGCAGGGCTGCCTGGCCGTGCCATGCCAGCAGGGCTCGGTTCCACCCACACGGGATTTCAGCCAGTCCTAAAGTGAGCACTGACACACTGGGCCATTTGCAATTCCCTGACACCAGATCCTTTATTCCAGCAGTTGCTGGGAAGAGCCCATGTGTAGAGGTTGCTTGTGCTCTCACAAGAGACAAGAATGCTGAATCTGCTGCTAGGGCTGCCAGTGTATGCTCAGAAAATAGGGAAACTGCATAGGAGTTCAGCCCCTGACAATGGTGGGAAAGAGTTTCCATCATGTGCTGTTAGTCACTGGGAAACTGCCTTTGTTTGCTAAGACAGAAAGCAATTTGCTTTCTGAGCTGCTGCAGCCTGCTCAAAATCTCTGTGCTCCCAAAGGGAGGCCTGAGAAAGCAGAAATATTGTTTTCTGTAATTACCCCGTCATAAGTCCTCATACCACTGAAAAATTCATCATCCCCCAAATCTTGCATGTAATTTCCGCTTGAAGATTCTTTTTTTCTTAGAATCAGAGAATTGTTCAGGTTGGAAAAGACCTCTAAGGTCATCAAGTCCAACCATTATCCCAGCAGTGCCATGGTCACCACTGAACCATGTCCACAAGTCATCATCTTGCAGGGATGGTGACTCTACCACTGCCCTGGGCAGCCTGTGCCGGGGCCTGACCACCCTTTTGGTGAAGAAATCTTTCTTAATATCCAATCGAAACTGCCCCCAGTGCAACCTGAGGGCATTTCCTTTGGCCCTGTCCCTGTTCCCTGGGAGCAGAGCTTGACCCCAGCTGGCTGCCCCCTCCTGTCAGGGAGTTGTGCAGAGCCAGAAGGTCTCCCCTGAGCCTCCTTTTCTCCAGGCTGAGCCCCACCAGCTCCCTCAGCTGCTCTTCATCAGAGTTGTGCTCCAGACCCTTCCCCAGTTCTGTTGCCCCCTCTGGACACACTCCAGCACTTGAGGTGTTTGTCTTGTCATGAGGGGTCCAAAACTGTCCCCAGCATTCGAGGCGGGGCCCCATGAATACAGGGAGAAAAGAGATTTTTGTGTGACATTCCACCCCAAAGAATGTCCCTGCACCAGTTTGGGGCTTTCCCCCCAGCATGCCTGTAGCACTGAAGTTGTTGAAGATTGTCCTTGGATGTTCCTGCAAGTTCTGCCACAAAAACTGCCCATCCAGTGCTCAAACCAAACTCACTCCTCACAGCAGGGACAATGGTGGGTTGTTGACCATCTCCATGCTGGGGAAGACATGAAAAAATGAGCAAAAAGATCATTTTCGTGCACCATCCTGACTCCACCCACCCTATTTCCCATATTCCCATCAAAGGGAGGCAGCCCTGACAGGTTTGGGGACAGCTGGCTGTTTCCCATTGGTTTGAATCAAGGTCCCAAGCTCTGTTCCCTGCAGAGGGTCCATGGTGGCACATGCAGGGATGCACACACCAAATCTGGTCCTTGCAGCACTGTCCCCCACTGTGTCACCCTGTGGTCTCCATGCCAAGAGTTTGGGACTGGGCAGTCTTGTGCAAGAGCTGGCACCACTCCAGGGCCTCTCCAGACAAGAGCATATTTGACATTCCTGGGAGGTTTTGATGTGGTTGCTCAACCAAGTTCCTTAAGGGAACTGAGAGGTCTGGCTTTGCCCAACCCACATGGGTAATGGGTGGCTTATCCTTGTTCCCCTGGCTCTGAGTTTAACTCCTGGGCTACCAAGGAGCAGCACAAAGAGGTGTCACTCCCATGTCCCACAGGGTTTCTGGTGCTCCCAGCCACCAAGTCAGCCCTCCCTCTGGTGCTGGGTGAGTGCCTCACCCTCTGTGGGGTTCTACCTGCTGCAGGTGTTCTCATGTGGCCTTCTTGGGATCTTGGGACCCCAATGCTGCCTGGAAATGTCAAAGCATGCCCTGAAATGTCTCCTTTCCAAGTGATGACCTGGTCACTGATTACTTGAAGCCCACGGGTGCTGTTGGAGCCTATGGTTACCATCACTCACCTGAGAGCAAAGCTGTTGTTAAATACTCAAAACACTGGCTTTTGGCATGTGCTCTGCCTTTCCAAGGACTTGCTGAAGCAGTGCTATGTTTGATGGCATTAAAGCTTTCCATCAAGTGAATTTGGAGCATTCTGAGTCTACTTGCCACCACCAGTGCTGGTGTGTGTCACAACAGTGATGTGTGCCATGTGGCCACCATGTTCTTTCCTCCCATCCCAGTGAGTTGTTGCAAGGGGAGGGAAGGGATTACCAGCCTGGAAAACCCCAGGCCAAAATTACAGTCATGTGGATAGGGCATGATCTTAGATCTTGTATTTTTATTCAAATATATATATTTTTTTTTCTTAGATGTAAGAAAGAAATTTTTTAGCAAGAGGGTAGTGATGCCCTGGCACAGGGTGCCCAGAGACGCTGGGGCTGCCCCTGGATCCCTGCAAATGTCCAAGGCCAGGCTGGACGGGGCTTGGAGCAACTTGGGATAGTGGAAGGGGTTGTGACTAGATGGCCTTCCAACCTAAACTGTTCTGTGATTCAATGGAGGAAGGACTTTTTCTCAGCCCTGGGCAGGGCCTGACCTCCTGGGGACATGGCTCTCAGGATGCTGCAGCCCAGGGCCCCCAGTGCCAGCATGCTCTGCCTGCCTGGCTGGGCTGTACCTCCCCTGAAGCACAGGAACACCATGAGAAGGATAAGGACAGCGGGGTCCATACCTGGGTTTCAAGTGGGGGAGAGAGGAACAGGAGCAATCTTGGCTGTGCTGAAACCCCTGGCCAAGCTCAGGGGCTTAATTCTAGCCCAGTGCATGGGGAAGCATGAGATTTTGGAGAGATTCCTTTCCCTTGCCTACTGGGCACCCTGTGGTCTATATGGATGGGGTGAGGCAGTTTCTCAGGACACAGCTAGAGGAGATCAAACCCTGCTGCACCCCTGGCATGGGGTGAGCACAGGATCAGGACCACAGCTCAGGGACTCAGTGCAGAGGGGACAGACAGAACTCACATGGTGACCAAGTAAGTGTGGAACAGAGGGAGCTGGTTGAAATTGAGATCAAAAGGCAGGAAACCTGCTTAACTGATCATAATCTGCATCAGACAGCTGAACTGGAAAAACTCCCGGCGCCTGACGGGGAATCTGGGAGGGGGTGACAACACCCCGGGCCCAGCCACCATCCTGGCGCTGCTCCTGCATGCCCTGGGGAGACCCTGCTGCAGCTCTTGCCTGAGGCTGCCCTGAGAGCTCTCCTCTGGATAGTAAACTGAAAGCATGAGGAAAATGGGGTGTGTCCTGCTGTCCAGGGAGTGAAGGAAAACTGTCCACGTGCAGTTTGCAAGTCTTCAAGTTCCCCTGCTTGATGGCAGTGCAGGAGGAAAGACTTGAGGAGGGGAATTATGATCAGACCTCTTATTGGTGTCTCCAGAGACACCATTAAAGGCAAGAGTTTTACACCAAATTACCTGAGAAGGCAAAGTCCTGAGCCATGCATTGACCTTCAGGGAGCTTGCAGAAGCTCTACAGCCTCTCCAATAGCCTGAGCATCATGCAGGAGTCCCACAGAGAGCACAGTTACCCCCCAAAGCACCTGGCTGGGCTGACTCAGGCATGAGGAAGGGCTGATGTGGCACTAGGAGCAGGGGATTTCTCTGCCAGGATGATGGAAATGCAGCAGATAAAAGGATGTTACTTCAGATCTGTTCTTTTTCCTGCTGCAGGGCTAGGAAGCAGAGTCATTCCTGGTGCCAAGGGAGGGAATTGGACAGGGAAGACCACTGGGCAGTGATTCAGCTGCATTTTGGGGCCCCATGGAGTGGTGAAAGGGTAGGTCATGCACACAGCCCTGAGCTGGGGAAGCTCAGAGAGTCCAGGCAAGGTCAGATTCATTCAGCAGGAAGACTGACCCTTTTTTTCCCTGGATCTCACACTGGGTCATGTCAGGGCTTGGGCAGATCCCATCTCCTTCCCTGTCCTCACTGCTCAAGCAGGTGTGAGATGCTCATCGGCCAAGGGCAGCTTTGAATAGCTTCAAAATACTTCACCAAATATTTCCATCTCCACGTTTTAGACCAAAATATTTTTCTATTTCCTCCCCCCTGGATTTATCAGTTAAAAAGACAACCTAATAAACGCCAAATATTATTTTGTTTTGATTTCAGAAAAAAACCCCAAGAATTCAAAATCCCCACCCTTGTGTAACAGAAGGCAACTGGGAACACAACATTTGGGAACTGTGCTAGGGAGAGGGGAGGTTTGGGTTGGATATTAGGGAAAATTTCTTCCCTGAAAGGGTGGTCATGCCCTGGCACAGCTGCCCAGGGAGGTAGTGGAGTCACCATCCCTGGAGGTGTTCAAGAAACAACTATACATGGCAATTCATGATACAGTTTAGTGGGCACAGTGGGATTCAATCAGAGATTGGACTCGATGATCTTGGAAAGCTTTTCCAGCCTTAATAATTCTGTGATTCTACTTTCAGGCTGTTGAGAAGGTGTTGGCTGCAGGAGGAGAGGAAAGCAAGCCATGGCACACCATTAGCCGACTGTGCACCTGTTGTGCTAAACTATCAACGTGTGTCGTTAGCAAGAAGAGCCTCATGGTGATGTTTGGAGCAAGCCCAGCCCTGCCCACAGAGGATGCACAGGCAGGACAGAGGCTCTGTTTATTTCAGGGTAGTTCTAGCAGCGCTGCTTCTAACGGGGTGAACATTTGTGTGCAGCTGAAGGGCAAACGGCGCTCCTGGCTCTTGCCAGCTGCAGTTCCTCCACGCAGCTTGCTCTTCTGGTTCGGGATCTTGCACCTCTCAAAAGCCAAAGCTTCTTTCCATGGGTGAAATCTGCAATGGCCACCTCGAGCACCTGCTGCACCACTGCACCACCACACCTTGCTCATCCCCAGGCTCCAAAGCCACAGTTCCCATGGGTTCACTCAGCTGCTCTCATGCCAAGGGATATTGGTGCTACTGCTCTGTGGCCTGGCAGCATCAGGAGAGGTTTTGGTGAAGGTATCCCCAAGGTTGGTGCAGGAGAGGTCAGAGCAGGGAGCCTGATGGGAGCCCTGCACTAGTGGCCTCCCACCTCTGGCAGCTGGGAAGCGTAGAGAGCCAGTGTGTGATGGAGGAACTGGTACTGCTCGCTCGTCTGGATCATCCCACCTCTGCAAGGGAAAGGCAGGGCCCACTGACACTTCACCAAACACAGAACACCATTCCCAGCTCTGCTCCTGGGGCACAAATATTCCCGCTTCACCAGCAATGCCAAGATGCCTCTGAAACAGGCACCAGAGTATGGGGGTTCAGAAGCATTGCTGGGCTGTTCAAAATGAGATTAGCGAATGATGTGGCTCTAATTTTCACCTGTACTTCTTGAAAAGTGGCCAGATGGAGTGTTTCTGGATTTAGTGGCTGAGCTGGAAAGGAGGAGCAGATGGCTGCCAGGTTCACAGCCCCTTTCCTCTCCCTCACATCCTCAGGTCAGAGCTACAACAGCTCTGACAGCAGAACCAGCCCAGCACTGGGAATTGTTTGCTATCCACACATCTGCATCCTCCAGCAGCCCTTCTGGTTTCCATCAGAAATAGTCCCCATGCCATGCCCCCTTGGGATGCCCATCCCCACATCCCTCCCACATCCCTCATCCCAGGCTTGGCACCCAGCAGGACCCTCCAAGGAGCCACCTGCTCCGAGTACCCACCTGTCTATGCGGAGACGGCACACAATCCCAAGGATATCCACCTCCCCCTTGTCCTTCAGCTGCTGGCAGCCAATCCTGGTGGCAATGAAGCAGCCAGTGCGGCCAATGCCTGCGCTGCAGGACAGACAGAGCTGTGCTGAGCACCGACAGCATCCACTGCCTAGACCTGCATCTTGCTGAGCTGGATGACTCCTGGATTGGTTTGCTGCTGGGATTTCTTCCTAGAGGGATGCTGGGGTCCTGGCCTCAGCTGCCAGACCAAGCTTGTTAGCCAGGCACCAAAAGCCATGGGCTGGGGTCACTCTGCCATGGCAAGGAGTTCTTGCTGTGTTGCACAGCCTGGCTGAGGCTGCTCTGGAAGCACAAAAGCAGTCTGTGCCCCATCCTCGTGCAGTTCAGG
Source organism: Entomyzon cyanotis (assembly GCA_024500445.1). Classification (NCBI taxonomy): domain Eukaryota; kingdom Metazoa; phylum Chordata; class Aves; order Passeriformes; family Meliphagidae; genus Entomyzon; species Entomyzon cyanotis. Next base: position 1,400,371 of record JAKEPQ010000908.1, on the reverse strand, counting down.
GGCTCTGCAGCCCTTTCCCCTTGCAGCTGGGCTCTAACCAGCAACAGTGGTTTGCCCTCAGCCTGCAGCAGTGCATGCTGAGTGTGTTCCATAGGGACAACCGGGTGCTCTGTTCCACTGTTCCCAAATTCACATAGCAAGGAGAGAAAATAGGCAGAGACCACGTCCTGCAGGAGGGCTGTCCTGAAACACAGCTCCACATCCAAGCCACGGGCCATGCTTGGGTGGCACAGGGAGCAGAAGTCATGGATCACAGACTTGGTCAGGTTCAAAGGGACCAACCATGGGGTCATCTGTTTCCATCTCCCTGCTCAAGCAGGGTGGTCCAGAGCCAGAGCTGTGGGCGTACAGTGGGGCTGGTGGCTGGATCCAAAATCCAGATCTCTCCTGCTCCCACCCAGCTGTCCATGGACCCCGAAGCAGGCTATGGCATGCTAACACCACCATCCTCTGCTGGGACAGGAGCTGCTGATGGACAACTCTGCCATGGGGTGGCTGTGCCCTGGGATTTCTGCACCACAGTGGGACCTGTGCACAAGCACTCAAATGTGGGATTTTCCCCTCTGGCATTTTCAGGCTGAGCCCAAGGTGAAGCACAGATGGGGCTCAGGTGAGGTGCAAGCTCTTACCTGCAGTGCACCACGATGGGCCCTGAGCTGGCTGCAGTCTGCAGAGTCTCCTCCACCTTGGACACCAGGTGCAGCAGGGGCTTGGCTGACTCAGGTGTTTGCTGGTCCGGCCAGGAAGGGAAGAGGATGTGTTTGACCTTGCGGCATTCCTTTCCAAGCTTTTCCAGCACAGAACAGAGAGAAATCGGGATGTGAGAGCAAGGGCCGAATGAAACCTGGAGTCCAGCTCAAGCAGAGACCAAGCAGCCTGTACCCATCTCAGCCTCTCATCCCAAATCTCTCTTTGTGCCTCTGCTAGACATGAGGGAGAGATCCCATGGCCAGACACAATGGATGTATCCCATCCCAGAAGATGAGAAGAGATGCAATGTCCCAGTACTGTCCCCAGAGTCCAGGCAAAACAAGCAAGATCCTTTAGGCTAGTGTCAGCCCAGGAGGGCTACAGAGAGCATTTGGGGCAGAGCCCAGCAACACAGTGCAGAAACACTGGGCTGGTAGTGCTGCTGTGCCCAGCTGACCCCTTCTCCTCTGTACCCCAGCGTGGGTCCTGCTCCCTCTTGGCCTCCCCAGGCAGGAGGGGCTCTGCAGACCCCTCCTCTGGCAGGGGTCCCTCCTCTTTCCTGTCACACAGCATTGCCATCTCACTAGAGATCCCAGGGGTGCCAGGGACACTGCTGGGCCCCAGTGTGCTCCTTCTCTGACCCCAGGATGAACACTGAACCCACCTGGATGGAGAGATCCCGGACCACGTACTCCACATTCTCGCTCAGGCCCTGCACATGGATGGTGAAGGGGCCGTAGGTGCCCTCCTTCTCGGGCCAGTAGTGGACACATTTCTGGAGAACAAGGCAGGTTTGTGAGATGCTCAAGGCACCCACTGGATGTTTGAACGGTGCTTGGGTCAGTGCTCTTGGGAGGGGCATCGCCTTGGGGGTGGTAGGGGAGCAGGGAAGGTGGATGTAAAGTGATGCAGAGGGAAAGCAAGGAAGGGATAGGTCCCTGTCCCTGCATCTGCTGCCCTTTAACCTCTCCCATGCCCTGCCCTGGCTTTCAGGCCCCAGGGATGCACATCCCTCCTCAGCCCTGGGAGCTTGCAGACCCAGCAGGACCCAGGGCACAGGGAGGCTGTCAGTTGGGAAAAAAGGGAGCAAGGACATGGCCAGGAAAGAGAGTGTTTCCAGTTCTCAGTTCCCCCAGGCAGGTGCTGTCAGCTCCCATCCCAGCTGGATCCCCAGGCTGAGAGCTCCCAGCCCAGGGGAGAGCTGTGGGGGCCAGAGAGGCATTGCTGCCCACAGCCTCTGCCCCATCCCAGGGGTTGGCCTAAACCCTTTATCCTATTATCCTGCTGGTAAAGCATGCTCAGAGGACAAAGCCACTCGAGGAGGAAAAGCTTTGCTGGATAGGACCAAGGCTGCAGCCCTGGGGCTCTCCTCCTCCACTTGTGATTCACCAGGGAATCCTCTGAGAAGAAAGCACAAGAAGTGGGTGCCCAGACCCCACGTTTGACCCTCTGCTGTCATCAGAACCCCACTGTCCTCTGTGCCCCCGGCTGGGCACTGCCTGGGCAGGGTCGGCGGTACCTCCTTGCGCTCCTGAAGCTCGGTGATCATGACGATGAGAGGTGCCTCCTCCTGCCACACCATCTCCCAGAAGTCAGTCACGGTGTTCAGCATGGGTCCCTGCGTGGCGATGTACTCCCGGGGTCGCCCTGCATAGCCCTGCTGAGCACACAGCCCATCAGGGAACCTGGGGGTCCTGGAGGGGTGGCACCTCTCTCCAGGTCACTCCAGCCCTCATGGTGCTTTTCTGCCTCTACACTTTACAGGCTGAGCCACACATGCTGCTTCCTAGTAAACCTGTCCTTAAGATGCTTTTATAGATCTGATGAGGAACTACCAGGCATCCTCCCCATCCCACTGGTCCCATCATCCAGTCCATGAAGCTGGCCTTGTACACCCAAGTTCCTGCAAGCATCCAGGCTATCAGTGTGCCAACAGCCAGTGTGATGGATTGGCGAGGCAAAGCTCATGGAGGGAGCTGCACTCCTCTCTGTGGGCATTTCCACGAGGACAAGCAGGAATCCCTCTTTCACAGTTCCAGGCATCGTCTGTCTCCATTGTCACTCCCTCTCCTAGTATAAAATTGCCAAAGGTATCAAAATTCCAGGCCTTCCCAGCAATCCTGTTAACAGTTTGGTCTCACAAGAAGTTGCACTGGCCCAGCTAAGGGGCAGGAATGTTTTCAGGAACATTTTGCAGAGCCCTACTTACATGCCTCAAGATTATTTCTTTTTCCTAGGGAGCATGATTTTCTATTCAGCAGACCTGGAGGTGTCAACCCTGGGAATTCCACCATCCCCTCCCCAAACCCATGCTCAAAAACATTTCATGGAACACTATCAGCAGGAAGAGCATCAATCCCAGTTGGGGCTGATGTGATCGAACACCTGCAGAGCCCTCTCAGATTCTTGTGCCTCCCAGGCATGCCCAGGCAGGCTGGCTTGCTAATTTTCTGATGTGCCCACAAATTCCTGCACCCATACACCCTTGGGGAGCTAAGGGGAAGGAAGGGGTCAGGAAATACCAGCTGCACACAGGGCTGTGTGGGCACATCTGTCTGCAGGTGTGTTCACCACAGGGATGGGCAGTGCTGGGGCATTGTTAGCAGTCCTGTGAGACAGAGGGGATGCCATGTACACCCTGGGGTTAGGGACAGAGTGCCAGTGTCCCCTGATGTGCCAGTGTCCCCTGATGTGCAGCTGCATGCTGCCAGGCTGCCTCGGGAGGACTAACAGTTCCTCTGCTGCCCATGGGCAAACTGCCCTTGCACCAGACAAGCCTCCCAGCAGCTTTGGGCACAGTGCTCCTGGTCCAAAGATGCTCTGACCCTCCCTGCAGGGTGCTGGTTGTTGCTTTCTCAGTGGATCTCAGCCACACGCACCATCAGAAAAGTAATTCTCCTAACTGCCCTCCAGCTCCAACCTGCACCCTCCAACCACCTCCCAATGGCACATCAGATAGCACTTTTTGTGGGCTACTTTTCCAAGTCCTGCTTTCTCTCTGCCAATAACTCACAGCACCTATGGCCCCACCTCTGCTTCCCAGTGCCCTGGGAAGAGTGCTGAAGTGAGATGAATTGCTCAGAAAAAAGCCTGCCCACCCGGCAAAGCTGGCACCTGGCTGACACGAGGGTCCATTCTGGGAGAGACTGCAGCCTGGAAAGGTTTGCACAGGGATGGATATCAAAATCAGATTGTCTAAGTAACACCCTAGGGTCTGGGGATTTCTCAGTCTCTGGAAAGGGACCCCAATGGGTGCCAAAAATAAGCCAAACCCCATCTTCATTGGATCTCCTCTAGGGAAATTGCAACAAGCTCTCTGAAAAGAGAGGAAATCCCAACATGTGTGAGATTTGAGGATCTCTGAGCTTCCAGAATCTGCTGACACAGCTTGCCTCCCATGGCTTTGCCAGACAATGGGCCAGAGTTTGTGGAGGAGATGGAGAAGCCCCTGCAAGGGAGCTTTTGGGGTGCTCAGGAACCAGGAACCAGAAGCAGCTCCCTCATGAGACTCTCCCACCAAAAGGAGCAGTGTCTGCCCTAGATGGAGCCACATCACTCCAGCTCCAAAAGGGGTGGCAAGTTAAGGTGGCTGCCCCAGGGCAGCCACAGGACAGCAGGTGACAGTGCTCTGGCATGTGTGACCCAGTGTGGCACCTGAGCCCTGGGCTGCAGGCCCTGGGACTGAATGGCTCTCCAGCCAGGCAGAACACTCACCGTGATGTAGTTGGCATTGATGTAGCTCTCTTCCTCCTGCCTCCCTTTCCTCCTGAGGCACACCCGGCTCTCAGGATCTGAAAGATGTCGCAGGTATTACCCTCCAGACTGACCCTGCCCATCCTCCCTGCTGCAGCCTTAGGGCTGGAGGCTGAGTCCTCCTCCTCTCCACCTCCATGGCTGCTCCATGCTATGCTCAGAGCTATCTGCACCCTCCCTCCAGGCCTGTTCTTGTCCCACTTCAGCCTCACTGCCCTGGCAGGGCACAGCCCAGCTACAGCCCAAACCCACTTGTACCACAGTGAGCACTTGGGGTAACTCACCCACAGCGACCCCCAGAACATCCCCACAGCACCTGACTGGAGCCCAGCTGAGTCCTTCCATGCAATCCTCAGTCTTTACACCCTTAGGACCATGCCCTGGGGACATCTCAGACCCCATGTGTGCTGCACACCTGGGCAGGACACCCCAGGGATCAGCTCCCCATGTCCCACCCCACAGCACTGGGGTTTACACCCCCTGAAACACAGCACCCAGCTCCTGCAATATGGGTGGCATGGCAGGGACAGCCAGAGCACCCAGGAGTGCCCACCCCAGTGCCAGGGCTCTGCTCTGACTCATCCCACTCCCAGAAGCAAACAGGGCAAATGGGTGGCAAAGGGAGGCAGTGGCACATACTGGGCAGAATGGTTTTGTATCTGTCCTTGAAGGCACGTCCAGGGATTTCCAGCTCCTCCGGACTCACGAAGTTGGGTGGGATTTTCTGCAGGGGGAGAAAACAGCCATGAGGAAAAGCCCATCGCTGCCACTTGTGTCTGCTGGTGGTGGCAGACTGAGCAGGGACACAGCCGAGCCAGGGACCCGGTGGCATCACCAGAGATGCCAGCTCCTGGGATGAGTCCTGTCTTTACTCCACTCATGGTGGGACTCCTTCCAGAGTGGCAGCCTTGGGGGAAGAGTGTGGCATGGGAGGGCAGGACAGGGTTTTCCAGGGACCCAATGGGACACGTGTGGCACCAAGGAGCAGGTGGCACCTGGGCAGCCCTCCCTCTGTTTGCCCTCCCTGGGGCTGTGGGGCACAGCTGGGCTCAGAGCCTCCCTCAGACATGTCTACCCCTGCCAGTGCCACCACTGCCAGCCCCTGCCACCCCTCCTGTGAGGAGTGAGAGGGAATCATCGCACCGAAAACTCCTCCTGGAGGTGTGTCAGGTTGTGGGCATGCTGCTGGAGCTCCTGTTTCTTCAGCACGTGGCTGGATGTCCTCAGGAACTTCAGTGTGATGTCCCGTGGTGTGCAGACAGGCTGGATGGGCTCCACGTTCCCCAGAGAGCTCATGTCCAGCACTAGTGATACATTGGAGCCCCTCCTGAAAGGCAAAGGGGTCCCTGGCTGACCCTCTGCCCCCTGGGACAGAAGGACAGCCCGTGGCACTGTATCATCAGCTAAAACCACCCCACAGTGAGCAAAAGCCAGACAGAGACCCCAGGAGATGGGGGGATTGAGGAACAAGGAACTAGCTGATCATTTTGCCTTCTTGCAAGCCCCTGAAGGATGGTGTTGAGATTTGTCCTGGGCTGGGTGGACAGCCCTGTCCAGGGCTGCCTCCCCACTCAGACCTGGCACCTGCACATGGCAGGAAGGAATTTTGGGGGAGCCCAGGGGATGAGCAGTGCCATGGGTGCCCTGGGCAGGGCTGAGGCACACTCACCTCTCCTGGAGCCGCACGTGTTTCTTGGCAGAGGGACTGGGCTTGTCCTGCTTGTCCATGTCTGCTGCAGCTGCCTGGGCTGCCAGGCTGCCCTTATGAACTCTGGAGCACAGCAAGCAGGCTTGGACCATGCTGCAGCAGCCACGGAGCCCTCGTCCTGAAGCACAGCAGGGGGACACAGGGAGCCCTCAGCTCCTGGGAAATCATGGAGCCATCAGAGGAAAAGCAGCTAGGAAAGAGAAGTCAGATCTGAGAGATACCACAAGGCTGGGTGGACAACCTGACAAATGGTCTGAAAGCAAGGGTTTTAAGTGCTCATTTGTCCCCAGCCCTGTTATCCAGACAGACAGAGATCTCCCAGCACATTCCCCCTCTGGGATGCCTGCAGCACTGCAGCCCACAAATGCCACCAGTGACCCTGGGCATGGCACCAAGGACCACCTGCTTCCCCTGAAGGGAGGACACTCCCTCCCTGTGCTGGCAGGGTGCAGGCTGCTCTGGGGGAGATGGAGATGCTCTCCACCTCTATGCCCTGTGTTTCCAACCCTTCCCCACCATGTTCCCCTGCCTCAGCCTGGGGACATGGTGGGGAAGAGGGAGAGCTGGAATGCATGAGCACAGCAGCATTCAGGAGGTGACACCAGGTGGGCTGCAGCCACCACACGGAGTCTGGCCAGCTCCTGCTGCAGGGAGACACAGACGAGGCACTCTCAACAGCCTCATGGCTCTGGCAAGGGAGGGATGGGCCTGGGACAGCCTCCTCCATCCTGCAGGTCTCAGCAACTGTCAAGAGGAAACTGCCTTATCTGGGTGGTTGAGCAAGAGGCAATGGGGCAGCCCAGCTGGAGAAGGTGCCAGAGATCCTCCATCACCAGCCCCGGGATCCTGAGATGGGATCCTGAGCCTCCTTCTCATCCCCAGATTCCTCCATGAGGAGGGGACAGACCCACAGAGGCAGGGAAGGATGCATTCAGAGCTTTTGGTGAGCAAAGAATGGGATCCCAGGCAGCCCATCTGCTCAGGGAGGTCTTGTGGAGAGCCAGGTCCACATGGTGGTTGGGAACACAGCTCAGGCAGGAGCTGTTCCCCAAGGTTCCCTGCAGCCCAGTGGCATTGCTGGGAGTGACAATGCCACCACTGCCCTGCACACGATCCCCGCGGCCCATGCAGGGTGTCCCAGTGCTCTCCATCCAGGCAGGACGAGCAGCTGCTCAGCAGCAGCAGCAGGGGAGATCCTGAGCAGAGACAGCCCAGGCTCCCATCCCAGCAGCTGAGCCTCACACTCCAGCCAGGAAACACCTGGCAGATGCCCTGGCTAGCAGGGGGGCCCTGGCAAGTACCTCAGCGGCCAGCACCTGCAGGGACAGTGCTCACATCACCTGCCCAGCATCCCAGCCCTGCCCATCCGCAAGCACATGCCCACCGGCCCTGGGCACCAAGGCCCGGTGCTGCCCAGCAGGTCTCCTGTCCAGCGGGCAGCTGGTGGGCTGGGGAACTGCCTACCTGCTGCCCCGTGGCGTGGGCTAGTCGGTCCCGGCACAGGCCTGTGGGCACGGCGCGTGTCGGTCTGACACCACGGTTTGAAAGTGTTCAGGAAGCTGCTTATCAAAGGAGCTGCTGCCTCTGCTGCTTCCTCTCCCTCCTTCTCCCCCACCCCGACTGCCGCCCACACACATACCGGCCACATCTCTGCAGCTCAGCTCTGCCGGGCCGCCTGCACACCCAGCCCTGCTCCCCACTGACGAACCTTCGTCCTGCGCCTGTGGCATGGCCTGGCCTCCCCCAGAACCCTGGAGGGTCTCCACGGGCATCTCTGGTGGGGCTGGTGGGGTGTGCTTGATGGCCTCTGTGACAAGCCACGGCCAGCACTGGTGCCACCCATGGGGCATGGAGGGATGGGCAAGACTGGGCCGTGGGGGCCACTGGCAGGAGGGCTGAGGCAGGATGCTTCTCGTGGTGCAGTGCTGCTGCTCTGGGGGCACCAGACCCCACTTGCCCCACAGGGAGCCAGAATGGATCCTCCCATCCCTGCTGTTCTGCCCGTGTCCCCCTGCCCAGGCTGTACCCCAGCAGTTCCCCATCCCACTGTGGAATGTGCAAGGGCTCACTCAGTGCCTGCCACCCTCAGTGCCTGCCCGTGTGCACCATGCTCCTTGTGCCACCCCACCATCTCCCAACCCATGTCCATGTGGGGAGAGCCCTCTGCACCCACACCCATCCCTGGGTACCTCAGAGGAGGATGCATGGGCTCCCCCTCTCCAGCAGGGAAGGGCAGGGCTGTATTAGGGGAGGAAGGTGCCTGGGGTCTAGCTCAGGTAGGACAGGTCTGCCCTTGAGGCTCTGCACATCCTTCCTGACGCATCCCCACTGCTCTTCCTGTTTGCTCTTGCTCGGGCTCTGCTCGCTTCCTTCCTCCTCAGCCCCCACCCCGCAGCTCCCGCTGCACCCCATGGACCCTGCGCCCCAAACACCTTTCCCCTACCTGCTCCACGGCTCCCCTCACTGCCCTTGGGAGCCCCCAGCTCGAGTTCCCTCCAGCCCAGCTCACTGTGGTGGCCTTGCTGTCCCCAGGCTGTGCAGTGCCAGCACTGCTGCTCACCCCGTGCAGAGCTGTGTGTCTGTGCTCACCTGTGTGTTTGCAGGTGTGCCAGAGCAACACCTTCCCTCAGCAACCCTGGGAGACCCTGGCAGTGCCACCTTCTACCCAAGGGCTAGGAGACCAGAGGGCCCAAGCTCCAGAGCAAAGTGCTGGGCTTGGCCAGCAGCAGAGCAGCTTATCCTGGAGACAAGGCCAGCAGCACCTGTGTCTTACCTGCAGATCCTAGAGTGGCCAGAGGACAGGCTGAGGAATTGCTCCCTGCCCTGTGTGGGATGAAAGAACACATCTGTAAGGCCTAGAGGCAGCCCCACCATGCACTGCCCTTCCCTCCCACCTGCCCCTGACAGAACTCAGGAATTCCTAAGATGACCAGCACTGCAGGACTTCACAAGGTGGCTGCATAAACTTGCCCTCAATAGGAATCAGTGTAAACAAACAGAGTTCTTTGCTGGAGTAACAGGCTGTGAGACATGCAGAGGCTTCCTGAGGCTGGGACTGTATCTGCCCTCTAAGTGTGGAGGGCACCTGTCCTATCTGGGTGTCTTTGAGCTTAAGGGGCTCCTGAGGATGCAGCCAAGATGCAAACCCCTGGAGCTGCTTTTCCTGCCTTTTGCTGGCCTGATCTTGCTGCCTCCTCACTGCCCTATTGCTCTGACACAGGTGGACAAGCAAAGGACAAGCTCAGTGTGACATCAGGGCAGATATCACAGGGAAGTCACCAGGAATGTGTCAGTGACATTTGTGTGCCCACACTGCTCCCAACCTCCCCAGCTGCCAGGCACCTGTGACAGGGAGGATGGAGACAGCTGACCCTCACAGACCTCGTAGGGTCCAAGGAACATCCACAAATCTGCCAGGACCCCACAGGAGCAAAGCAATGGGGCTGTGACAGCTGGGCTGTCCAGGGTCTCTCACTGGACTCAAGAGACACCACAGCACATCCTGATCCTCTGCACAGAGCACAGTGAGCAGGACACCCAGGACAGCACTGGCCTTTGGGAGCTGCATTTTGGCTGCTTTTCCTTAAAGGGAATGGGAACCTTTTACCAACATACGATTTTATGCAAGACACAAACTCCAGCTGCAAAAGGGGTGTGGAACAAAGGCTTTTATGGAGGCCAGGAGCTCTCTGTGTGTGGCTTGTTTCAGTGATCTGTGGCCCAGGGTGACTTAAGAGATTTGATGGGCATTTCAAAGGATTTGGGATCCCCTCAGCAGTAACACCCTTCCTCCTCCCACCAGGTTCTGCCTTGGTCATGAAATGCCCCTGGATGCTGCAGGAAAGACACTGATGCACTTCCTCTGCAAAATGGCTTATTTGGCTCCACTCGAATACAGTCATGACAATGGATCACACTCAGGATAAAAAGAGGAAACTGAGATGCTGGCATGCAGTGTATCCTCTGCCTCTGAAGCATGACAACACCAAGGTACTCATGCTCAGGGACATCCCCAGAAAATCCTTGCAGCACTTCCCCTCTGGTTCTCACAGACCTCCCCATGCTGCTGGCTTGGCTCTACCAGTCACACATGTGCCTGTGCTGGCTGTGACTAAGCAGGGCACCCAGGACATAGCCTAAAAACTACACCTGGCCCCTTTGACTTTTCCTTATGCAGAAAACTGTGATGGAGACTGAAGGGACTGTCCTGGCCATGGCAACTCACCCAGGACAGAAGGAATGCAGTAGGGAAGTAGGGCTGTAGTGTAGGGATGTGCCATGGCCAAGGCTCCTAGGAGCAGGAAAGTCTGCACTGCTGAGATGTCCTGACCCTTCCATGGCTCTGATGGTGCACAATGTGCTCCCACCTGCCAGCATGGCTGCTCTTCCTCCCTTCTGCTGAAGCACCAGCAAGCTGAGGAGGTGCATTTGAAGGGAGAAATCATGGGAGGGGACACAGCCCTGTGGAGACCCACAGCACGAAAATGAAGGTGCAGTGGAAAACAAGGCTTGAGCTGGTAGAGATAGACTGGGTGTGAGGGAGACTAGGAGCAGATGGAGCCAGAAAACACTGCTTTACCCAGGGCATTTTTCAGCTCTCAGTGCCACTCCTGCAGCAAGCTGTCCCCTGTACCTTGTTGCACCCACCTACATGTCTGCTGCCCTCCTGGGAATGATGCCAGCTCCCCTCCTGCCCACCTGCCAGGGTACACGGTGGGTGCACACCCACCTGTGCAGGGCACACGTCCCTGGTCACTCCTCAGTGCCCATCCGTGCAGAGATCTCAAGCAGTGAAGCCCAGACTTGCCCTCCCTTCCTCCCTCCCCCCGATGCACCTTTGTCACATCACTTCTGGCCATCTCTGAGCCCCTGCTTGGAACAGGATGCTGCCAGCTGGCTCCTCCTGAGGGACACTGGCTGGGTTTGCAGAGGGGTGCAGTGAGGAGCAAAGAGCTGGGAGATGCTCTGGCCAAGGATTGTGCCTTTTGTGTGCAGCCATGCTTGTCCTATGTCACATCACCAGCTCTGCACCAGCTGCACCAGGCTGGCCTGGGCAGCAGAGAGGGAGCTGCTGGATCCTACAAGCAGGGAGGACCTGGCTTTGAGGGGAGATGGTGTCCAGTCTGGGGGCAGATCCCAACCAGGGTCAGTTTGCTGTACGGACAGGACCAGGACACCAGGACAGCCATTGCAATCTCCTGTGGGCAAAGAGGAATCTGACAGTCTCCAGAGGGCAAAACCCAGGAGGGGATGGGAGGAAGCAACATTGAGGGAAATGGCTCTGGGCAGGAGGTCCCATAGGGTCACAGTTATGCCCCTCACCTTCCTGTGGTGGGAGTGGATTGGTGAGGTCCCAGAACAGGAACATCCCTTGTTCCCCAGCTCTCCTTTCTGCTCTGACCTTGGTGGCAGTGGGGTGTCAGGGGTGATGATGATGCCCAGAATGGTGCTGGGAGGGTTGGTGATGGAGGGATGGACATGGAGGGAAGAGTCCCAGCTGTTACCACACCAGCTATTCACCCTGGCCCAACCGGGGATGTGCCAGACATGGGATCCCCTGTGTCCTCTGTGCATTAGGATTATCTGTTGGGATGTAAGGACTAGAGAGGTCTGTGACAGAGTCTCAGGGGTCTTGAAGGCTGTTGGTTTACTTTCAGCAAGATATGGAGACCCTATGGAGTTGGTGCTCTGGGGAAGACCTGGATTTATCGCTAACTGGTACTTGCTCATTGTTCACTTGCATTTTAAAACTCCACTTCCATGGGGTCATCTTGCACCTCTGGCCGTGATTTCATAGCCAGTTCCCCTTGTGCAAAGAGCACCTTCCAGCTCCAGCCTGGGACCTGTTTTCCTACTAATGCCCAGCCAACCCTTGTGCCTATTTCTGTCCCCCAGCCTCCCTGCCCTGATCCACGCACCCCAGCACCTCTCCTCACCCTCTCCAAACAGCACTCAGCTCAGGCAGGCACTGAGCTGGCACCCAAAGCACAGACTACCCAAGAGTCTCACTCCCCAGGATTGCCTCCCACACCACGGCTTTGTCCCATCAGGCCCCGTCACCTTTGGGTCCGGCACTCAGGAAGGGCTGCTCCTGCTTCCGTTGACACGACTGGGATTCAGGATGTCCTGCAGGCTTTTGGAAATTAACCCATCTCCTCCGCTGCCTAAACATCGCTCACAGGCTCCAAGGTGAAGCAGCAGCCTCGGGGCTGAGCAGGCTCTGTGCAAAGTGGCGGATCGGCTCCCGGCAGGGGAGAGGAGGACGGTGCAATCCTCCCGAGCATCCCGCAGAGCCGGCCGTGCGGGAGTGACCAGCCGAGGTTCGGCACCTTACCTGGGAACCCGAGTCACTCTCCCGCCGGCCCGGGGACAGGCAGGACCCGGCAGCTGCGGGAAGCACCTCCGCGGGTTGCTTTTCCGGAGAGCAGCGGCTCGCTATTCCAGCGTCCTCCACGGGAGCGCATTCCCAAGGACAGCCCCGGCACAAGCATCCTCCTGGCAGGGCTGCGGGAGCTCAGAGCTCAGCGCACCGCAGCGCAGCTCCGCCTGCGATCCCCAACCCTCGGGCATCCCACCGGGATGGAGCTGCTCCTGGGCGGACGTGTGACTTTTCTCCCCGTGGCCGGTGATGGTCTGTGCAGGGTTTGCTCCTGCTGCTGCCTGGCTTGGGCTAGGAGCAATTAAGCAATTGCTGGTTCGTTTTGCCAAGGCATTGCCGCTGATCCTGCCAGCTCCTGTGCTTCTGCCCTCTCCTCAAGGAGAACCAGGAGAGTTTAGGACCTGGGTTTCCTGCTTAACTGCTGGGTTTTCTTCTTTGAATCACTCCGTTTGTTCAGCCTAGAGAAGATGAGACTGAGGGGAGACCTCACTGAGCTCTTCAATATCCTCATGAGGGGCAGTGGAGGGGCAGCTCCAGTCTCTGCTCTTGTTGAGCAGTTACAGGACTAGAGGGAACAGCTGGATCTGTGTCAGGGGAGATTTAAATTAGAAAGGAAAAAGTTTTTCACCCAAAGGGTGGCTGAACACTGGAACAGGCTCCCCAGGGAAGTGGTCACAGCTCCAAACCTGTCTGAGCTCAAAGGAGCATTTGGACAGCACTCTCAGGCACAGGGTGGGATTGTTGGGGTGTCTGTGCAAGGCCAGGAGTTGGGCTTGATAACCCTGATGGATCCCTTCCAACTCTGCATATTCTATGATTCTATGACTGCTGAGTAGAACCACTTTTGGTTTCTGGAATTAAATTCTCTCCTATATCTCCTGCAAACAAGCTGAGCTTTCCTCCAAATTTGCCAAGAGAAAGGCTGAGCAGGTGAACCACCAGCATCACTGAGCTGGGCTAACACTGATGCAGAGCTGGGGCTGCTGTGGACTAAAGAAGGTGCCTTGGCACACGAGCAGCTCCTCTGGAATAAGTAATCTCCCAGAGTGAAAGTGATTATTATCAGCTTGGTTTGTTCCTCTCCTCATGTGGGAAGAAGCTCTCCCTATTCATTTGACAGTGGAAATTGCATGGAGGATGGTTCCTAAGTCAGGGGTCTAGAACCATGAAATGACAGAACTATTAAGGTTAAAAATCCCTCTAAGGTCATCAAGTCCAACCATTAACTGAGCACTTCCATGTTCACCACTAAATCATGTCCCCAAGGGGTGAGGGTAAAGGGGATCTAAGCTAACACATGTGACCAGACCTCCAAGGGACTGAGACTTTGACACTCTGGCCAACAAATGCCAGTGCAGAAGGCACAGAGGGACAGAAAAAGCCACAGAATGACTTGGTCACCAGGACAGACTGCAGGGGACACAGCCCCAGCACCTGTGGCAGCACTTGTCTCACCCATGGGTCACTTGGCAGGTCTGGTGCTTCCCTGGTTGCCTCCAAGACAGCTGTGCTTTCAGAAGGGCCATCTGGAAAACACCGTGTGCTTCAGTTTCCCCTGGGGAGTGAGCTGTCTGCCTTGCTTGGACACCTGTGGGTTGGCCAGGAGGCACACACCTCCTCTCAGGAGGCTCCAGACCACAGCAACTGCCTGCAAAACCCTGCCAGCTGTGTGGGCAGGAAGAAGTCTCCTAGGAGCAGGAAACCTCCCAGCTCCTCTCTATCCTCTCAGCACATGGGGCAAAGCAGATCTCAATGAAAAAGTCACAAAAAGGCCTGAAAATCATGAAGACTCATCATGTTATTCCCATCCTGGGTCCCTTGGCACGCTGTAGCAGCAGTGACCTCGGCAGCCAGCATGTGGGCTGAGCCTTGTGCCCAGCCCTGCCCAGCCCTGCCCAGCCCTGCTGGGTTTGCCCTGCTGCCCCAGAGCTACTCCCTCGGGGGACACTGAGCCCAGTGACCTCTCACCAGGCGTAGGGGCCATCATCAATAACAGGATACGAGCTGGGCAGGAGGGGCAGGAGACAGAGAGACCCAGAAAGAAAGGAAGCGGTTAGAAAGCCGTCACTTCCATTTTTGCTGCGACAGAACCTGCGCCCACGCACCGCCAGGCACGGGGGAACGGTGCTGCCCTTCCGCAGCCTGGTCTGAGCGTTTATGACGAAGGCACAGATCCTCTTCTAGCCTTTGAAAACAGCTAGAAAGGTGGTTAAAATAGCCCGTGCTCAGCCAATGTCCGGTGCAGAAATAGGTGTGGCAAGCCCAGCTGATGGCAAGTGAGTCACTGCTCGGGGGTGAAGATTCTTAACCTTTCTAAAGACAGACTGTGCATGTGATGCTCTGTACCCTCCTGCCCCAGCACAGGATGGATCTGTGGATGCAGCTGCCTGGGGCCAAAGGGCCAGGGAGGATGTGCCAGCAGCTTTTATTTTAGGAAAAATATCTTTGCTGAAAGGGGGATCAGGCACTGGCACAGGCTGCCCAGAGTGGAGCCAATGGCATCTACATGTCGCACTTGGGGACATGGTTTAGTGGTGTGCATGGCAGTGCTGGGGCAGAGGTTGAACTTGATGATGTTAGAGGGCTTTTCCAACCTGAACAATTCTATGATGACTCTTGCACAGCAAGAGGCAGAGCCTCTTGTCCATCTCTCCAGCTGGAGGAGACTGGCCATGGATAAGCACAGGCAGCCAGAGGGCAGCAATGCAGGGATGATGGATCTGCCCAATGCTGCTCCTCCAGTTCCTGGCCATAACAGAATGTGGGCCTGTCTGCTTTAGAAAGCTGTTCTGGATTGTGCTTTCTGGCCTCAGAAATTCGGAAGCTGCCATGTTGGGCCATGCATGCTCCTGCTGAGAGGTGCTGTGTGATTCCTCTGAGTCCCTTTGGTCTTGCTGCAGCTCTGTGGCTGTAGGTGTGAGCCATGGGAGCTTGCAGCACTTGGGGTCTGCTTTGTCCCAGTTCCAGGCATCAGAAATATTCCTGTCTGCTCACAGTGGGGAAGCCATGGTGCTTGGAGACACAGATGCCCCAGATCTGGAGGAAAAGCAAAGAAACGGTGAGCTTTTTAGTTTCTTTTCTCCTGCTGTTGGGGCTGAGAGGGATCTCTAGCTGCTCTGGGGCTGCGGACACCTTTCCTGCCAGCAAGTCCAAGGATGGTGCCACAGAGCTTTCAGCACTGGAGGAGAAATTGAGGCAGCAACGGGTGTCACCTGAGCCCCAGATGCAGCAGGAGTGTTGTCTTCTTGCCCATGAGAGCTGTGCCTTGCCAGACAGCAGCTGTCCCCATCCCCCAGGGCTGCTGAGCACCCTGCCCTGCTCCTGCCAGCAGGGGCACCAGGGCAAGCCATGGGGATGGCACCAGGGTGGTGTTTGTAGTGACCCTGAAGAAAGGACTGGGTGTCCCACCACGAGGGACAGCTGGTGGGCAGGTCACTGTGCAATGCTGCAGCTGCTGGTCCACCATCCTTCTATCCCCATACCTCACCTCTGGCTTTTGAGGGGCATTTTGGGGCAGAGTGGGTGCCTCTGTAATGCTGAGCCTACCTGCGGTGCTGAGGCCCAGGTCTGTGGCAGCAGCACAGGGCAGGAGGGATCTGTGCTGCTGTGAGTGAGGAAGAGAATGGAGCAGCAGCAGCTGAACACTCACAAGGCTGCAGAGAAGACTGTGAAGGCAGCAGGCTCTGCTCTCACCTGGGGCAGGCCATCCCTGCCCGGCCATGCCATCAGCCAGCTTGGCACCATAACACTGCAGGAGATCACATCCCACTTGGTGGCCACTACCCCTGCCAGGGGCATCTCCAGCTCCTCTCACAGCCCCTCGGGCAGCTCTGCCTGCCCCTCTCCTGGGGGCCTCCTTAGCCTGTCCCCAGAAGCACTAGTGGGGACACCTCAGTGGGCTTTGGGGTGGCTCGACTTTGGGGAGCTGGAGTCCAACCAGAGGCCCCACAGATCCCTGATGCAGCAGCCTGGGCAGGAGATGTTGTGTGTGGGGCTGTATCCTGCTGGCTCTGAGGCTCTGACAGGACACCCCATGGCTGCCTCTTGCTCCATCCCTGCAAGGGCCTGGTTCATGTTTTTGTCATGGTCAGGGATGACTGAGCCTGTAAGGATCCGGGATTGGACGCTGAAGAGGTCCAGATGGATCCTGTCCCTCACAAGGAGCCAGGATGCATTCAAGCAGTGACAGCCACCCTGTATGTCAGCGTCCTCCCTGCTGCCTCTTCCCCAGGGGCTGACACAGCACAGACTCTGCCGTGGCCTCCTTTCATAATGTGCAGTAAAGGAGGGGAAAGGTATGTTTGTCAATGGAGAAAATATCTGTGTGTTTCCCTGGAGAGCTGGTGGGATGGTTCCACCAGCCCTGGTACCCTCCAGGGCAGAGGGGAGTTTCAGTGACAGGCAGAGGAGAAGCAGGAGAGCTGAGCAGAGGGCTCTGGGCTGGAGCAGAGGAGCAGCAGCAGGAGCTGGGTGGGCACCACCAGGCAGGGTGACCTTACCTGTGGGAGCAGGGATGGACCTCAGGCTGGAACAGCACTGAACCTTCCCAGGACTCTGCTCAGCACCCTGCACACAGCCGGGGTGCATGGCTGGGCTGGGTAGAGCAGGGGTGGGGGAGATGGAGACAGCAGCCATGTGCCATGGGGTGCCCTTCCCTTGTCTCTGCCTGCAGATCTGCAGCACTGAGCCATTCCTGCTCCCCACAGCAGCAGCCAGAGTGTGCTGAGCCCAGGATTGCCCACTTCCCGGGCTAGGCAGCCTGAGGAGCTGCTGGCCATGCCTGTGAGGACTTTGTCAGAGCATGGGAAGCTGTCTGTAAGAATCACCAGCCAGGCTGTGCACACAAGTGGTGTCCTTGGCCTGGGTGACCACACGTTCACGTTTGGCCCAGAGGGGAAGGAATAGAGCTGTCTCCTGCTGCAGGTCTCTGGCAAAGGTCACAGCCAATCTTTTGCAACCTCTTCCTCTGCCAGATATCAGGCAGCAGAGCTTGCCTCTCAGACAGGGGTCTGCTCTGGGACCAGGCAAGCCCTCTGCCCCAGAGGTGCTGGAAGAGCTCCTTAGACAACAGGAAACCACTCGACCAGAAGAAGCAGTGAAACATTGCCTTATTCTGTGATGTTTGTTGTTTTAGGCTCTCCCAGCCAAGCGGCTCAAGCTGAACGGCAGCCTGGCTGATCCCTCCGAGCCTCGGGCTGTCCCTCCAGGCCCTGCAGTGAGCCCAGCCCAGCCCAACCCAGCCACCACCCATGAGAGATGCAGGGCAGCGTGGCTTTGCAGCCCAGATGCCAAACACACTGCTAATGAGAGCCCAGGAGGGGATGAGGAGGCTCAGAAAAGCTTGATACATCCCCGTTACCATCCCTCCCTCCCTCCCTCTTCTCCAGCAGCAGAGCATCTCTGCTTCCTGGTGTGTGGATGGAAAACTGACGCAAGGCAGGTGTGTTCCAGCTCAGAGGTGAAAATAGCTTCTGCCAGTGCTTTGGGTAAGGATGAGCTCTCCAAGTCTGGCATCTGGGCAGGTCTCCAAGCCTCACAGACACTCTACACCCCCAAACCCTCAAACCAGGATGTCCAACTCAATGGACACTGCATTGGGAACTCCTGGAGAGACAAGGCTGAGATCTGTGTCACTCCAGAAGACCTAGTGAATGGTCCCACTGACCCTAGTGAAGCAGCAGAGGTTGTGGCTGAAAGGACAGACAAAATTGTCAGCAGGCAGTGATGCAGGGTGCTGAAAAGCCGAGGAGCTGCATAAGCAGGCACTGCCAAGGCTGCAGCTACACTGCAGGGACAGGAGCACCCCTGGGTGCCACACCACAGCTTCCCAGGACCGCTGCAGTGCAAAGACCTGTCCCCATGCCCTGGGACACTCAAAGGTGTCACAGCTACAGGAACGGGTGTGAAAAGCCTCAGTCCAGGGCTGGCTGCAGTGGTGATGTTGGTGGTGGCCAGGGCACATGGGAGAGGGACAGCAGCCATGCAGTAAGAGGGGACAATGCCCTGCCTGTGATCTCAGCTGCCAAGGACATCTCCTTCCTACCCTGTGACATGGAAGATGGGCAGGGTTTGTGTTTACTCCTCTGTAAAAGCGACCTTCCTCCTGAAAACAAAACCTTTTGTGTGCAAATGCAGCCGTCTGCAGGTTTGTTTTTATACAGGAAATTTTGAACCAGAGGCTGGGGCTGGTTTCGTTTTGACTTGGGATTTGCAGCTCATGGGGGAATTTGGAAACTGAGCCACTTTCCAAATTTGGAGGCTGGGTTTTCATATCACTGCTGAGTGTGGCAGCAGCGTCCAGGGCTTCCTGAGGCTGTCCCTCTCTCTGAAGAAAGCTCAGCCCAGCCGAGGTGGGGATGGGTGCCCTTTTGGGGAAGGCTGAGTACCTTGAGTGGCAGCTGAAGTGTGTGACCCTCTGTGGTGGGTCTGGGTGACCCTTGTGGGACTGGGAAGGGTTGAGTGGAGAGCTGCTCCACCAAGTGCTGCACAGCAGTGCAAGAAGCCCCTGGTCTCAGGCAGGGCTAAGCTGTGCTCATCCTGAGAGCCTCCAGCAAGGAGACGGGACCTGGGATGTCCAAGAGGGGACAGGACCTGGGAGATCCAGACCTTGCTCACAGCTGGGACTGGAGGAGCCAGGAGTCCTCAGTGCCATGGCTATTGCACCTCCTCCTGCCAGATCCATCAAGATGGGAGTATGAGCCCCTTGGGACTTGCTCCCAGCTCTCCTCCAAACCCTTCTCCTTGCCCCCAGGGACAAGCTGCCACCCGTTCACCAGGGTGAGGATAAGTGCCATTCTGGACAAACTCTTGGAATGCTCTGCATCTCCTGCCCAAATGCACCAGCTTCTCTCCATCCCCCTTGATAAGGGCCTGAGGGGGCCAGGATGCCTTCACTCCAGGATGGTGCCTGGTCTGATGTGGCTCGAGCAACAAAGCCTTTGGTAATCACAGCCCACAGCCACCTTCAGGGCTGGTGCATGGGCTGCATGCTGTGCTGACTCCATCACTGTCCTGGGGCTCTCCCTGTTCCTCTTTGCAGCAGCAGCACGAGGGGATGCTCACCATGCCCGAGGATCCCCAGCACCTGGCTGAACCCGCAGCATGTGGGACAAACCCTGGCAAGGTGCGGGGAGGACTGAGCCACGCCCAACCTGGAGTTGCAGTTGCCCCTGGAGTGCATCCCCTTGCCCTCAAGGGGCCACAGGACACATCCCTGTCCAGCTGATCCCTCCTCCCCAGCATCCTGCAGCTGAGAGCTGGGCGAGCCCAGGCGGGCCTTCCCGCCGGTCCAGCCCAGACTTGAACGTCAGGGCCGTGCACAGGCAGAGTAAACGGGCGAGTGCGAGCGTGCCAAGCTGACACGGCACGGGCGAACGGGCTGTGGACCGCGCCAGGGACACCCACCAGCTGAGGTACGGGTCCCATTCTTGTCCCCTCCCTCTTCCCAGACGCGCGGTCGAAGACAGGATGTGTGCGGCGGGGAGAGGATTGCGGACCCTCCTGTGCCCTGGCACAGCGCTGATGCCACAGCCCCGCGGTGGGAGGCAGGGGATGGGCAGCCTGCGAGCAGAGCTGTGCCAGGAGCCAGCCTGGCACTCCGTGGCTGTGCAGCGCCGGGGCAATCTCGTTCCCGAGCTCCTCGGCGTGCTGCGGCACCAGCGGGCACCGGGAGCTGCTTCACGGCATCCTTGCAGCACCGGGCACCCCTGCTGCCAGCTGTGCTGCCACTGCATCGCGGGTGGGAGGGAGCAGAGCCCCGCAGGGTTCCACAGGCTGTTGGCGACTGGCGAGGGTGATTTTGGAGCCACGTGCTGCTGGCTGCACTACTCGCAGCAGGGCTGGGGCAAGCACTGTCCAGGCTGCTCTCAGCCCTCCCCGGTGCGCTCCTACCGCCTGGCCAGGGGAAGCGGAGCCTGCTCAGCCCCAGGGGCGGCACCCGCAGCCCGGGGGTGCAGAGCAGGTCTGCCCGGCTCTGCCGGCTTTGGGCGTGCTCTGAGTCACCGCAGCCCTGCGCTCCCAGCTCCGCACGGCGCCCGACTCGCAGCCGCAGGCATCCCGGGTCAGCTGCCAGCGCTTCCGCAGCGCGGGGGAGCGAAGAGCATCACCCAGGTGACGGTGACAGGGCTGTCCTGCCGCTCCTGGCTGTCCACCAGCCCGGACAGCGTGTCTGTGCCCTGCCCTGCAGAGGGGTGATGTCCCCCGCTGCCTGCCTGCCCTGCCCCCTCTGCAAAATGGGAAGAGCTCCAAGGTATCGAAGCGTGGGTCAGGAGGCAGCGGCGGCGCTGGCAGGGCTCCATGTGGGAATGATCAAACACTCGTAAGGGGTTGGAGAAGGAGCATCCCAGTGCTCGAGGGTTTAGGGTTGGAGAACCGTGGCGTGTGAACCTTGCAAAGGCAGAAGTCCCAGAGGCACCTGCATCCTCTGCAGGCTCTGCCCTGGGAGCAGCCTGTTCCTCTTGTTTCTCCCTCACAGCCCTGGGCAGCACTCAGCACCCCAGAGTGGCAGAGGGGAGAAATTGTGGCCTGGGGCAGTTCACAGCACTGGTGGGCACTGGGAGGGACGGGGGGACATGGACCAAAGGGTTGTTGTTGGGCAGAAGCCTCAGAGCTGCTCCCAGCCCAATCCCAGTGGCACCAGTGCCCCATATATCATGGGGCCTCTGGGCACATGTTGTTGTAGGGTGCCAGGTTGGATGCACAGAATCCTATCCAGGGAGGGATGGCAGAGCTCCCACAGAGATACCAGGGCTGCATGTCCAGACAGCAGTAGAGGCTCTTCTGTCTGTGACAGCATTGCCCACAGCACCAGGTCATGGCTGTGTCCTCTGAGTGACAGGTTGAGTCCCTGTTAGTGTCCTCAGCCACATGCTGTCCTCTGGCAGGCACCTGCAAGGGTCTGCTCATGCTGGGGAGCATCACCCACCACTGTCACCTTGCACAGACCCTGTGACACAGCTGGGACCCTTGGGTGAGGCAGGCTGCCCACCCTGCCCATCCTCACTCCAGCAGGTGCTTCCTAGAGAGGCCTCAGCTCCTGCCAGCTGTGCAGGACCATGCTCAAATCGGGGAGATGCCTCAGCAGGGACAAATCCAATGCTGCCAGCTCCATGCCCAGGGCACCTGGAGAATGCTTGGAGTGTGGAAGTGGGTGTTCCCTGCTCTGCTCTGGGGTTGGCTGTGGTGGGGAGGACAGCCCAGAGCCTTTGCCAGGCAGGGCCTGTGCCACTGCACCGTGGCTGTTGTCCCTCACCTCAGCATAATCAAGACCTGACACCACAGTGACAAACATGCTGTCAGGGTCCCCTTTGCCACCTCTGCTCCCTCCAGAGCACAGGGCACGAGAATGTCCCTCGCTGAGGCTCTGTCCCTTGCCAGAGGCCGTGGCTTGGCTGCACAGCCCCAGTCCCCTCCCAGCCCTGGCCAGCCGAGCTGTGCAGCCATCCCGGGCGGCAGGGCGTCCCCATCCCCCTGCGCCTTGCGGTAGCTTTCGCTGCTTCGCGGAAAATGTGATGACTCGGCAGCCCCTGAGTTTCCAGGCCTGGTTCCAGCTGCTGGGTGGAGAAACCTTCTGCAGTTGTCTTTGGGTTTGGCACAGCTGAAGGCTTTGCTGCCGGGGGGACTGGAGGGGAGATGTGATGTCCCCAGCTGAAGGAGGGCTCTCTCTCTCTCTCTGTCCCTACCTGAGGTGGCATGGTGGCACTGGGGTGGCCGTGGGGAAGGCAGTGCTGGCAGGAGGAGCAGCTTCTGTGCCGAGTGGAGGCTGCTGAGCCCTGCGGCACCAGGCATGGGGCCTGGGCTTGGCTCCCAGCAGTGCTTTGGGCTGTTTCCACTGCAGCCACAGCCCCAACTCCCTGAGCTCAGGGAGCACAGCCACTGGGACCCGAAGTTAAATAAGCGGGGCTGGAACACACGTGTGTTCCCATGGTAGGGGGTGACAGCTCGCTGTGCCACCAGGACATGCAGAGGCTGTGAAAGCTGCTGGGATGTCTCCTGGTCCATGCTCAGAGGCCAATCCCATCCTGGTGGGCAGCAAGGCATCCCCCAAGCCTGTCCTCCTGCCGAGGGAGGTAACCTCTCCTCCTGCTTGGGGAGGTGCAGGGCAGTGGCACAGCAAGGCAGCAAGATCTGAGGGAACAGGCACTGTGCTCCAGGAGCTCCTGCTTGGCTGCCCAGCCCAGAGACCAGAGCAGGTAGAACAGGGTCTTTGCTCCTTGGGCAAACCAGTGTCCAGAGCAAGTGCCTCAGAGGGGGAGTTGTGCCCCATGCAGGGCTGCAGCAGCAAAAGCTGTGGCTGCAGGTGGAGATGGCTGTCTCTGCAGAGAGGGTGGTGCAGGGGCACCCAGGCTGTGCCTGGCAGGCGCAGTAATACGCACAGGCTCAGCTTCTCTCCAGCTGGGCTAAGCGGGCACAACTCAGCTGGAGTGTCCCCAGGAGTGGCTGGGTTTGTCCTCTTGTTGGCCTGGAGCTGCTCTTTGGTATGCTTTGAAGCTGCAGGAGCCCCACCTTGACGCTGTAACCTGGGAAAACCTCCTGTTTGTGCCGCCACTGCAGGGGACATGCCTTTGACACTGGGGGATGTAACATCTCTTTCCAGGGTTTTCCTTCATAATCAAGGGTCTCTCCTATCCCATGTCCCTGGATCACAATTCTCTGTCCACCAAAGGCCCTCCATCCTCACCTCCAGCCCATGATTCATCAGCCAGGGGCTCCTCAAATTCAGCTCTGCCATCACCTGCCATGCTCCAGGGACACCACAGTCCCCAGGCTGCACTGCCTCTATCCCAGCCACCCTCCAGGTGACCCTCCAGGCTGCTCATGGCAGCAAACAACCCCATGCTGCCCTTGCAAAGTGGGGTCACCTGTGCTGGCAGCCTGTGCTGGCAGTCCCCACAATGGACCTACATGGGGACATCCACTGAAAGCCTCTTTGCAAACATGTTTTGAGGACCAGCTAGCTGTAACCTCCCTGATCCCACCCTGGGCCCCCTGGTAAACCTGGCAAACCCTCACTGCAGCAAGCAGCTCCAGCCTCCTCCCAGCTGGCTGCAGCCGCCCAGCTCTGGAAAGGGGCCTTTAAAAACAGTCCCCAGACCACTGGAGACAGCAGCAGCCAGGCCCAAACCTCCCCCTGTCTGCTTTCTGGGGGGATACTCCATCTCAGGGGCTGGAGGACATTATCCCCAGTACCTGTGAGCTTCACCTTGCACTCAGGTCTCATGGGCATTGGCCAGCTGCCCATCAAGCTGGTGTCCAGCAGCAGGGCAGTATCCCCAGAGCTGGCTGTGGCAGTGCTTGATGGGTCAGCCTCATCACCCCAGGTGCTGGGGGACCTCAGTCCCAAATGCTTATCAGGGGATCTCTAAGAGCCAGAGCTCTTACCCTGGGCATCCATCACTTGAACAGATGTACCCATGGCATTTTTGGCATTCAGTCCTTGGAACTGTGGGCATTAAAGGTGGTTAATTAATTTTTAAAAATTAATAAGGCATTAAGGGCATTAATCTTGCAGGTGCTGGAGTCAAGGCATTGCCTTCTGCTCCCACCCTGATCTTTGTGTTCAGAGTGCAGAGGAAGGGGAGGTCTGGTGACAGAGTGACACAAAGGAGCTCTGGTGGTAGAGCTGTACCTTTCTGCTGGGGGAACATCTGAGTCCTAGACAGAAGTGACAAACAAGCCTTACCTGCTGGGCTGAGCTGCAGGTCCAGGGCTCCTTTATCCTCAGCCCACTCCAGGCAGGGACCTCTGCAGAGACGTGACTGTGACCACGGACCCAGACTGCTGGCACCAGTCCCATTTGGCCAGGACCTGGGAAATTAACAGTTCCCCATGCAAAGGGAAGGGGATTCATGTTCTCTGTCCCCTTTCCAACTGGCTCCATCAGCCAGTTGTCAGAAGGGTTGAGTATGGACCTAGGGTTGGAGGTGGGTCCTAGACCAGGTCCCCTGTGTCCCCCACTCTTCTCAATTGCTTGCAAGAGCTGGAGCTTTCCCGTGTCTTTGTCCTGATTCTGGGGGTTGTTCTGTCTGTCCCAGGTCCCACCTGACACATTTCCAAGTCTTTTATCGAGGGGTTCTGGTGTTCCAGAGGACAGGTTGGGGATGTCTCCCACTCTGACCACTCAGTGGCTCACAGTAATGAGCAGAGCTTGAACAGTCCTCATAGGTGGCCATGCTGGCCACCGGCACAGACTCCCACGGCCACAAAGGCTGCACTGGCTTCCGGACTGATGCATCACTGAACCTCTTCCAGCACTGTCCCAGATCTCCAGCGCTGATGTGAAGCCAATGGCATCTCTGCTCTGAATCAGAGCTGGCATTCTGCCCCGCATTGCACAGACACCGCAGAGCCCCGCAGAGCACAGCCCTGCACGCAGCCCGGGGGGCACAGCCTGCTCCCAGGGCAACCCCCAAAGTACAGCGCTCACCCACCCCGCGCACAGGGCACAGGTGGCACAGGACACAGGGCACTCCAGCCACCCCGTCAGATGGGCACAGCGTGGTTTGGGCACCTCTGTGCCCGCGAGATGCCATGCCCAGCAGCCTCTCAGAGTGAGCACTGCCCCCGCCGCTGTGCCACGGGCAGGGCACGGAGACACAGCAATCGCTGCCCCTCGGCGTGCCCCAAACCCTGCTCCCCAGCCGCACCTGCGCCCCAATTCCCGCACACCGAGCCGAAGGGTGCCTGAAGGTGCAGCACAGGGAGCCGAGGGTGCACAGCACCCCGCGGCCACACTCTGCCCTCGCTCCCCGCAGCATCCCAGCCCAGCGCTGCTCCCTGCCTCCCTCCCCGGCTGGGGGTGGACCGGGCGCTCCCTCCCAGCCTGGAGCCGCCATCAGTCCCGTTCTGTCTCCTCCCCTCCGCCCCTCCCGCTCCTCCCGTTCCTCCCGGAGCTCCTGCTGATGCCAGAGAGAGCTCCAGCCCCGCGGAGCCCCAGGCGCAGCGAGCTCCCCCGGGATCCCGGCCAGCAGCGAGCCGCCCAGCCCCGCCGGCAGCTCTGCCCGCAGCCCGCAGCGCTCCGGGCCAGCCGCGGAGTCAGCGCACAGGACACGGAGCCGCGGGGACAACAGCAAATGCGCCCGGCGAGAGGGAGCCGCCCCCGCTGGGCTTCTCCCGGGCCGGAGGCGAGCTCTGCCCGTGCCCAGGGGCAGCGGGCCCGGCCGAGGTGCCACGCGCTAGCCGGTCCCCGTTGATGTCACCTTGTCACCCGCGCTCGGAAAGCATGTGGGGACGCGGCTCCTGGCTGCCGTGGGAGAAGGGGCTGGCTGGGAACAGCCACTGCTAAGAAGCTGCCCCCCTCTCCCCCACCCACCCCCCCAGCTTGTCATCCCTCTGATCTGCAGCCACCAGGTCCCCATGAGGTCACTGCTGCTGCCGCTGCTGGTGCTGTGGGTGCCGCGGCTCCCGGGGACCCTGGCAGAGGTAAGCGTTCACTCCCCACCCCCGCCTTGGCTCCCAGCTCTTGGCTCCCAGCTCGCTGAGGGGCTTCGCCCATCCTGCCCCGCTCGGCTGCGGGTGTTTCTGGCCGTGTCCAGAGCCACATCAGCGGCGTTGGCTATCCCGAGCCGGTCTTGCCCCGCTGCCCCTCTCCTGGGACCGCAGCGTGTCCCTGCTGCCGTGGCTGCGCGGCTCCTCGCCCGGCAGTGCTGTTCCCAGGGGTCTCCAGCCGCTTCGCTCTGCTCTCCCCAAAGCCCCGCGATCGCTGGGGAGCCAGAAAGAGTTCGCCCGCAGAGCCGAGGGGAAAGAACGCCAGGAAGATGATGGCTTTGCCGTGGCTTGTTGCAGGACAGGGAGTGGGCAGAGACATTTCCTTTAACGTGGGGGGAACTGACGCCAACCCAAAGCTGGGCACACCCTGCTGGGAGCTGGGAGAGAACGGGTGTCCCCGCTGCCGGGGCATGGTGCTGGGGGCTCCGGGGGCCCTGCTCTGCCCGTGGGGGGTGGCAGCTGGACTGAGGTTTGGGGTTCCTCCATCCTCTCCCCATGATCATGTGAAGGAGGTGTGCCTGTAGAGGGAATGGGATAGCCAGGTCCTGTCCAGAGCTCACTCCCTTCCTCCCTCTCCAGATCTGTGCCCTGGCTGGTTCGGTGCTGTGTTCCCCTGTGGGCATGGCCCCGTGCTGGTCTGCAGCCCCGGGACACGTGCAAAGGCCAGGGCAGCCCACAGGCTGCATCTGCCAAGTGTGTCTCCCTGCCTTGCCTAAGGGAGCTGGTGTGAGAAGTGACCCAGGCTCTCCTAGGAAAAGGTGTCCCAGCCCACAGATGCCATGTGGGGTAGGAGCTGTACCTGGCACTGGGCACCTCTCCCAGGTGCTGCTCTCAGCTCAGTCCCCTCATCCTGCCTCTCTCTCACCTGACACCTTCAACCCCCCAGGGCGAGGGATGCAACCACACAGCACAGGCAGGGCTGGAGGGCCAGGATGCATATGGTGAGAGAGGTAAGTCACAGCAATGAGGTTCCCAGGCTGAGGGGGGGTGGGATGGTCTCGGGGTGCCTGGAGTGGTGAGAGGAGCAGATGGACTCTTGGATTTAAGAGTAGCTTTGTAAATACTCTGCTTTAGACTAACTACAGGCTACAGATCATGCCCAGGGAAGGGGGAGAGTCAGTCCCATCCTTCTCCAGCAGTCAGCTGTGTGAGGGGCACTGTGAGAGACAACAAGGCTTCAGAGCTCTCTGCTTCTGCAGAGCACCAGGTGGGCTCAGCAGCAGCAGCACAGCCATAGGTACCCTGCTCAGAGCCCTGGAGTTGCCTGGGTAGGATCATAGTCTGGGTAGGATCATAGTCTGTAAGGCAGCCCTGCAACTGCTGTGGGCCTGGAGCCAGTGCTGTGCCCACATGGCATCAGCCTGTGCCTGTGAGAAATCCCCTGGATGCTCCCCAGGCACCTGTCAGGGCATAGGGTGTACCTGGATGTGGCTGTGGTGTGGTTAGTGGGGACATGAGCAGTGCTGGCATCATGGGCCTGCAGCCCATTTTAGGTACATTTGTGCTGCAGATGTGAGGAAGGTGACAGAGGGAGGCAGGTGATGAAGCTGGTGGAAGCTCAAAAGAAGCAGAGAAGCATGGATTGAGAGCTTATACCTTCAGGAGAGAAGGAAGAGCCTGCAGCAACAAACCATCCCTGCTTGAACTCCAGGCAGGGCACAGTGCTGTGGGCTACCTGCAGGAGGTCAGCTGTGCTCTGGCTGTCTGCTGACAGCGAGGGTGGCCCAGGGCAGCTGGCCCAGCTATAGACACCTCACCCATGGGCACCCAGCTGCATTCAGCTAGCCCTTCCTGAGCACTCTGATCCAAAATGTGCATTTGAACTTCTCTGGGATGGCTCTGAAAAAGCCTTTCCCAGGGGCACCATGTGCTCCTGTTTATATCTATCTGATGTCCTCTGTCCCTTTGCCCTCTCCAGCACGCTCCAAACCACAGCATTGCATGGAACAGAAGTTGCATGTAGTTCTGGAAGTGTTCAGCTCTGGAAAGATGCACAGAGATCCTGTACAGTGCCAAAGGTGTCCCTGCCCTGGGCTCACCCTGCACTGCTCCTCTCTGGCTGTGTAAAGGAGGTCTGTCCCCAGGCAGACCTCTGGGCAGTCACTGTGCTTGGTTCATGCTGTCTCACTGTGTCAGACCCTGTGTAACTCTGTCACAACATGTTGCATGCCATAAATTTTAAGTGCTAATTATTACACAAGTGTCTTATTAGCACTAGAGCTGTCCTAGCATTTCCCAAGGGCTGAGAGCAATAGAGAGCTCATGGATGTGGTACTTGGGGGCTTGGGTTAGTGCTGGGGGAACAGTTGGACTCAATGCTCTTAAAGGGCTTTTCCAACTGAAATGATTCCATGACTGACAGCAAGGCTGAGGATGGGAGTGTGTAACAATCTGCTGGGGACATTGGGAGGCAGAGATGGACCCTGCCCTGGTCATGCCACCAGCTTGGCCCTGACAGGCAGGCTCTGCCTGGCCCCTGTTGTGTAGGTGGTTCCTGAGCAGCTCTAAGGGCAGGGATTCAATAGCAGGTTTGGCCACTGACCCACCAATTTGGCCAAGCCCTGTGTGCCACTTCCCTGTCCCCAGACACTCCAGTGGGACACCACAGCACCTGCCCCACAGCCCCAGCACATTGACCTCGCTGCTGCAGCACAACCAAGGCAGGGACACACCTCAGCAGGGGCTGGGGCCAGTCTGCCACACATTTCCTCCATGTCCCACTCCTCCCATACCACCTCTGCACTGGGCAGGACAAGGGTGATGCATTGTCTGGATCCCCCCAAAGCAGCCTTTGCCCCCTCCTCTGTCAGAACCCACACAGAGGCAGAGATTATTGCAGGGAGCTAGCAGCCCCCTGCCATATCCCTCCTGCCCCCTAACTGGCCACTGTCTTGCTTCTCCACAGTGGACCCAGAGCCTTCATCATCTTTCTGGGGGGCTCAGGCCAACCAAGGTGATGAGCAATGGATTATACCCAGACAGGGAACTTCTCTGCCTTAAACCAGGACTCTCTAGACAAAGCACATGATGACCTGAAGCCTTCTGGTCTTTCTCTAAAGGAGGAGATGCTCCATGCTTAGGAGCATCTCTTTGACATGTTCCTTTGACCTGAGTCCATGAAGGTTTCTGAATGTTCTTGTGTTCCCCAAAGACTGTTCAGAGCCCTTGGAGTCAAAGTCATGGCTGTTCAGGGTCCTCAGGGTCAGCATGGTGGCTGTTTAGAGCCCTTGGGGGGTCAGTGTGGTGGCTGTTTAGAGCCCTCGGGGTCAGCGTGGTGGCCAGTGCCCCAGCAAGGGTGGGTGGCTGGGAGCTGGCCCTACAGGCTGGAACCCAGCACCACCACTCCCTGCTGAGAGTTTCGGATTTGCCTCTGCAGGTGCCCTCCTGAACGTCAGTGTGAGTGACCATGGCTGGTCAGACTCCCTCCTCCTGTCCTGGGATGAGCCAGAGGGAGGTGCCAAGGGATATTTGCTCACCCTCTCCTCCCTGGGGCCAGGCAATCTGCAGCAGAATGGGTCTGCTGGACCCAACACCACCAGCTTCTGGTTCCATGGGCTGACCCCTGGCACACGCTACGAGATCGAGGTGACAGCCACCCTGGCCTGCATGGACACCACCAGCCAGACTGTCACAGCACAGACAAGTAAGGGCTCCCCAGGGTCTCAGTGCTCCTACCAGTGATCATTGTGCTGCTAGGAGGGTGTTGTGCTGTTTGGAGTCCTACTGGTCCGTGGGGAGGTTGGGATTTTCCTCATTTTCACAAGAACTAGGGTCCTTCCTTGTCCCCAGAGTCCCAGGGGTCCTTCCCTCATCCTGATGGAGGAAGGGTCCTGTCCCTGCACCTTGTATGGGCTGGGCTCATGCTGTATCTTCTCCTCCTACAATAATGGAGCTCATGATGGACCAGCCCAGGATGTGGCTTGCAGAGAGCTGAGGGGTGGAAATTGTCATGCCTGGAGGTCTAGAAATAGTGACAAGGAAGGAGCACTTGCTCCACAGTTTTGGCACATCTCTGTCAATTGCTGCTCACCCCCAGGCCTTGCTCTGTGCCAAGGGCTGGGGAAGGGGACAGGGCTGGTGGCTCTATGGCTCAGGTGGGGATGGCAGCCCTTGCCTCCACCTCTCCAGAAGATCCTTGAGTAAATCAGTGCAGGTGAAGGTGGGAAACCTAGCAAAGGAGAGTAGAGCTGGAGGGAGGAGATTGGATGGTGGAAGGGCTGGTGTCAGGTGGCAGTGGCAGAAGCTGTTTCTCATGGAAAGGCAGGTGGCAGGATCCAGGGACAGCAGGAACAGCACCTGTCAGCAGGTGAGCTTCCAGGTGACAATGGCTTTATGTGTTGGCCCTGGCCAAACCTCCCTGCTCAGTTCAGAGTAACTGCTGAGACTGATCCAAGGGGATGGTGCAGCCCATGGGAGGCTGGTGAGCTGTCAGGGAGGTGATGGGGCTGTGCTTGGGGGTCCTTGCTGGAGCCCCTCTGTTCTGGAGACAGGCTGAGAGAGCTGGGGATGTTCAGCCTGGAGAAGAGAAGGCTCCAGGGAGACCTTAGAGCCCCTTTTAGTACCTAAAGAGGATTTGAAAAGAGAGAAAGAGAGACTTTTTACACAGGCAGGTAGTGGCAGGACAAGAGGGAAAAGTTTTAAACTGGCAGAGGAGAAGTTTAGATCAGATCTTAGATGGAAATTCTTCCCTGTGAGGGTGGTGAGGCCCTGGCACAGGTTGCCCAGAGAAGCTGTGGCTGCCCCTGGATCCCTGGAAGTGTCCAAGGCCAGGCTGGACAGGGCTTGGAGCAAAGTGGGATAGTGGAAGGTGTCCCTGCCCATGCCAGGGGGTGTAACAGGATAAGCTTTAAGGTCCTAAACCATTTCAGGATTCTGTGATTGGGTCCTGTAGGGCTGGCTGGCAGCACCTCACTGGGCAAAGGCAAGTTCCCCCAGCCTGTGAGCAGCTTGCCAGGTCAGCAGGCCAGCAGCCAGCTCTGCCTGTGCTATGTCCCATGCAGGTCCAGCCCCTGTCCGCAACCTGACCCTGAGCAGTGCTGGCAGCTCTGCCTCTCTGCGAGCAGCCTGGGCACACGGGCACGGCTGGCATGATGGGTACCGCCTGGCCTTGTGGCACAGCGACTCCCAGACCCTGGTGAGGAATGTGTCCCTCCTGCCCAGCGCCTCCACCTTCCTGTTCGACGGGCTGCTGGCTGGTAGCGAGTATGCCCTGAAGGTCAGCACGCTGGCTGGGTCCAGGCAGGCCAGCACCAGTATCCACCAGTGGACAGGTAGGCAGTGCTGGGTGTGCCTGCCCGAGGAGGGAGGGGTGGGGGGAAGGGTTTGGTGGGAAGGCTGCAGCACATGTGTTGGGCTGGCAAGGGGAGGAGGTCTCCAGGCTTGGGATGGGGAGCTTGTGTAGAGTAGGGAACAGCTGGAGTGTTTCACATCCACACTGTGAGCCCAGTGTTTGGGCCAAGGGGAGAATTTGGCACCTTGGGCCTGCCTTGCAGTACCCACAGCTTGGATTTGTGTGTTCCCAAGGCAGAGGGGCACTCTGGGGATCCTGGATCTCTTGGCAGCTGAGAGCTGCAGGAATGCTGCATTACCCAGCCTGCCGCTCCCTCTGCCCTGCAGCCTGAGAGAACATGACAGTGTGGGGAGACCTCTGCCGGACCTTCAGCCCCCATGCCATAGAGAGCAGCTGTGGGCACAGGGGGCCTGGGGAGAGAGGAGGGGCCAGGGACCCCCAGCTTGTGTTGAACCTCGCTGTGTCCTGCTCTTCCCCTCAGCTCCCTCCATCCCCACCCAGCTGAGGCTCAGCCCAGCTTCCAGCACCAGCCTCATTGCCTCCTGGGCAGATGCTGCAGGGGCTGCCTGGCTGCACCTTGAGCTCCGCAACCTCCTCACCCACACGGTCACCACCACCCTGTCAGCCAGGAGGGGCCTCAGCAGCTACACCTTCCAGCATCTGCACCCTGGCACTCAGTACTGGCTGGGGCTCAGCGCCACGGCTGGCTCCTACACTGTGCTGGGACCCAATGCCACTGCCTGGACATGTGAGTATGACCTCAGTGGCCCCAGCTTTCTCCCTGCCTCTGCTCCAGCCTCTGAATCCAAAGGTCTCCTGCCAGAACCTGGGGTGCACAGGGTGTTTCTGCTTGGATCTGGCTGAAAGCTGCTCCTGGACCAGCTCTGGGGCACTGCTACAGTTGGGCCAGTGAATCCCTTCAGCAGGTGGATTCCATGTGCTGGCCTGCTTCTCTCTGGGATGCAGTGGGAGCAGCCTGTGGTCTCTCCCCGAGGAGGAGGATGGAAAGGCAGCAGATCCCACTGGTGTTCAGTGCTGCTTGGCTCTCATGTGCCTCAGGGCTGTACATGGGCAGCAGAAAAAGTGGGGCAAGGGGGCAGCAGTTGAGCTGGGTTCAGCTGGAAGCCTCTGGAGGGGCTTAGAAAATAGCAAGAAAGACTTTTTACATGAGTAGACAGTGACAGGACAAGAGGTGAATGGTTTTCAACTAAAATAGGAGAGATTTAGATTAGATGTTAGGAAGAACTTCTTCCCTGTGAGGGTGGGCAGGCCCAGGCACAGGGTGCCCAGAGAAGCTGTGGCTGCCCCTGCATCCCTGGAAGTGTCCAAGGCTTGGCTGGACAGGGCTTGGAGCAAGCTGGGATAGTGGAAGGTCCCTGCAGGGCAGGTGGAATGAATGAGCTTTAAGGTCCTTTCCAACCCAAACTCTTTCACAATTCTATGATTCTGTGAAATGGATTTCTGGTGCTCTTTGATTGCTCTCAAAGGCATGTTGTGGTAGCACCTGATGACCTCATCCTGTTGGATGTTCCCAATGTGATGGGACTGTGCAAATACAGCCAAGGAATCCAGGAGCCTCTGGCAGGTCAAAACAGTGAGGGCAGCCCTCCCAGACCCCACTATTGCACCATTCCCCCAGCCCACTCCCTGCTCTGGCCTCAGGCTGATGAGGGCCCTTAAAGAGGGGGACTTTGCTGCTGACATCATGTCCATAGCACAGTGAACAGTTCCATTCCCAAACTTGCTCTCCCAGATGTTTCCAGGAAAACCAGGAGGGAAATGGGGAGGGCAGAGCACATTCACACCAAACACCAAGGTAGTGTTGGCCCTCAAATGATGGAGGTGCCAAGCTGCAGACTCAGAGCTGCTGTGGCCACTGACTCATCCTGGCACTGGCCAGACACTGGTCAGGTGTGTGCTGGGAGGACCTGGGTGCCACCAGCTGCCGAGGCTCCAGCTCCTTCCTGCTCCACCTGCCAGTGCGGGAGGCTGGAGCCTGCTCCCTGCTGACTCTGCAGATGGGATTTTGGAAGGCCTCACAGCTCCAGCTGGTTTGTTTCTGCTCTGAAGTGAGGCTGATCCCTGCTGTTGCTGTCTGCAGTTCTGACCTGCTCCTCTGAACAAAATTCCGCTGTGCCAGATACACGAGCCAGGGGCATCTGGCCAGGAGTTTGGTCCAGGCAGTTCCTGGGAATATCAGCAAGCTCATGGTGGATGTGAACGGAGTGGAGGGAGACTTTTGGGAATTTCCCAGCAAGGCTGCCAGCTTTGTCTGGATTCTGTTAGTCTAGGAATGCTTGTGCTGGGGAGTGGAGATGGCACGCTCCAAAAGGATGTCTGAGGCTGGACGTAATCCTGCTGGGAATGAGGCTCAGGGGTGTGTGAGGTACAGAACACCCCACAATCCTGACTCACACCATCCTATTTCCTTCCAGACCCCCTGAGCCCTGGCAATGTGACCCTGAGCAGTGCAGAGGAGCCAAACTCCCTGCAGGCTTGCTGGAGCATCCCAGTGGGACAGAGGGACTTCTACCTGGTGACACTGCTAGAGGGAGAGGACAGCGTTCCTGTGAAGAACATCTCCGTTGGTGGGGACAATGACCATGTCACCTTCCACGGGCTGAGCCCTGGCCAGCAGTACACTGTGCAGGTGGTGGTGGTGGCAGGGCCATTCCGGGCATCAGCACACAGCACAGCAGCCTGGACAGGTGAGCAGGAAGCCCGTGTGTGGCCCTGGGGGCTATTCTGATGAAGGGGCTGCTGCCTGGAGGGGCTGGGGGCGAGGCAGGCTCAGGGACAGGGCACCTGTGGCACCTGAGGTCTCAAGAGTAGGTTGTAGATCAGAGCAGCAAAATCTGCCTCCCCACATTCCTGGTGAGGTTGGGCTCAGAGGTCCTGGGTGGGCTCAGAGGTCCTGGGTGGGCTTGTGCCAGCATCAGGCATAAATCAAGGGCAGATCCTGCTTAGTACCTATTGGACTCAGTGTTTGGCAGGTTCCAGGCAGCTTCCTCCCTTCCCCTCCCCACAGCTGGGTGGGCAGGGAAGCACCACCAGCTCCCCCAGATCAGCATCTCTCTGTGCCCAGTCTCTCCTGGGTGACTTGTGGAGTCACACAAGTGGCTCCGGTGCTGTCCCAGAGCTGCCCCTCTGGGAAGGGAGGATTGGAGCTGTACACAGTGTGGGGAAGCACCCACCCCACTGGGGACACTAAGAGCTCTCCCTGCAGCCCCAGCTGCCCCTGTGTGGGATGGACACAGCTACAGTGTCACAGAATCACAGAATTGTTAGGGTTGGAAGGCACCTCTGGAGATCATCTAGTCCAATCCCCCTACTCTAGGGTCACCTAGAGCAATCTGAAAAGCAGAAAATATCTCATGAAAGCAATCTGCCTGCCTGATGCACTTCCCTGTTGTGCTGTCCTTGTCCCTTGCAGAGCCACGAGCACCATCTGGTGTGACCCTGTCCAGCCAGGGCAGCCCCCACAGCCTGCTGGCCAGCTGGGAGGAGGCCATGGGGGAGGGATATCTGCTGGCCCTCAGCCTTGCAGAGCACCCCGTGAAGAACAGCTCCTTGCTCAGAGGTGTCACGAGCTTCACCTACAAAGGCCTCCAGCCTGGGACCCTCTACACCTTTGAGGTCAGCACTGTGGCTGGGCCCTACACATCCTCACCCCGCAGCATCTCCAACTGGACATGTGAGTGCCACAGCCCCGGCTTCCCGCTGGATCCTGCCCTTCCCCTGGTGTTGTGCCTCAGGGCACTCACCGACAGCACACATCTTCTACAGCTTCATCCAATACCTGGGCAAAACGCTCAGGAGGAGGCAGAGGTGCTGCTGGATGTGTCTGACTCTGCTGTTTGCCAATCACAAGGGGCAGCCAAGCCCAGTGCCCATCTCCTCCTTGGCCCGCCCTCCTGTGGCCTTGAGTCACCAGCACCCACCACCTCCTCCGGCACCACAACAAATTTTTCTCTGTGCCAGTTTGAACTGTGCTGATCCAGTCCCTGCCAAACTGGTGTGCTCAAAGCACCTGGATGTGGTTTTTCCCAGGGAAGGGAATCCTGCCCCAGCACATTTGGAGTTGCACTTCTGCCAGGTGATTCTAGACCTTTCTTTTTCTAGACCCTTTGCCCCTAGAGCAGCTGAGCCTCAGCAATGGGGGCCACAGCACCTCTCTGCAAGCCTCTTGGAGAGCAGCTTCCTCTGGCAGCACTGGCTACTCAGGGACCCTCTGGGAAACCAAGTCCCAGAAGCAGGTCAGGAATGTGACTGTGGGGACTGACTGGACAAATGTCACCTTGGAGAACCTGGTCCCTGGGCGGCAGTACACACTGGAGATGGCTGCTGTGGCTGGACCCTACAGCTCCCCTGTGCGATCAGCCACTGACTGGACGTGTGAGTGTGACAGTCCCACCTCACCCTGTGATCACAGCCACACCTGCCTGAGGGAGCAGAGCACTCACAGCATGAGGGGGACCCATGGGTGGGGAGGTGGGGAACCAGGGACAGGGGTGCAGAGACAGACAGAATGGGAGGTCTATGGAGCCACGTTCAGCCATGTTGGAAGTAGAAGGGTCTGCAGTGCAGGAGGAACCCATCACTGAACAGAAAACATTTCCAGATGTCACCGGGGGAAGGTGGGGACCTGCTCCTGTGTCTGCTGCAGAGCAGGAGCTCTGGCTGCTCTGGTTTGATGTGCCAGGGCTGACTCCTGACCTAACCCTGCAGGCTCAGGCAGTGGAGGGTGCCCAGGGCAGGTGTGTGCAGCCACCTCTCACTGCCTGCCTGTCTCTTCTCTCTCAGACCCCCTGGCTCCGGCCGGTGTGACGCTGACCAACACCCGGCGCCCAATGGGGCTCTCAGCCTTCTGGGACAAGGCTGCTGGTGATGTGGACCAGTTCCACCTCCAGCTCTACAGCAAGAGCCATGCAGCACAGAGGAACACCTCAGTGGGGCCAAACATCCACAACTTCACATTCCTGGGGCTGTCCCCTGGCACTCAGTACTTCCTGAAGGTGACTGTCCTCGCTGGCCCATACAGATCCTCGTCACACTTTGCCACTGAGTGGACATGTGAGTCAGAAGTATTCCCAGTCTCTTGCAGGGATGGGACATCCTGGCACTGCCTGCAAGACTGGCAGTGACACAGACTTTTCTGGGTGGAGGGTGGTGAGACCCACATTATCCCTGTCCTGGAAGAGAGAGCACATGCCATAGGTTAGGTGCTGTGTGCTCACTGCTGGGCCCCAAAAGACCCTTTTCCCCAGCTTAGGTTTTCCCCAGTCAAGCTGAACCTTCTGCCTGGTGATCTCAAGGCCAGCCAGGGATTGGTGGGAGAGGGATGTGAGCACAGAGACCTGTATGTGCTTGGTGCTCCCTGTCCATGGAGCAGAGCAGCCCCCTGGGAGCTGAGTGCTCTCAGCACCTGCCTGCCAGCAGCACCCTGGGGACATGCACAGGCAGCTTGCATGTCCCCCAGGAGAGCAGGAGATTTGGTGGTCAGCTGCCACCACTTCTCTTTTAGCCCTGTGCAGAGGTGCAGGCTGTGGCTCCTCCACCACCTGATGGTGTCTCCATGCTCTGCTTTCCTCCAGATCCGCTGTCCCTGGCTAACGTGAGTGTCCAGCCTGGCCGGAAACCCCAGGAGCTGCACGTGAGCTGGGTGGAGTCCGGAGGTGGCAGAGACCACTTGGTCCAGCTCTCAGTGGCTGAGTCCCTGTCCATCATCAGGAACGTGTCTGTGCCCCGTGGAGTCACCCAGCTCCACCTGGACGGGCTGCTGCCAGGCTCCCGGTACCGCGTGGAGATCATTTCTCAGGCTGGCCCTCACCGCATCTCCTCCCAGACTGCCATCGGCTACACTGGTAGAAACACACCTCCCCTGCTCCCTTAGACATTGTCCTGGATGCCCACAGTCATCCAGTTCCCAAACTAGAGTCAGTCCAGAGCAGCCCAGGTTGGTCCCCAGTGACACTGCTTCTCTCCCGCAGTCCCGCTGCCTCCTCGTTCCCTGTCTGCCAGCCCTGTCAGCACAGCCTGGGCTCTGGCTGTGCACTGGGAGGCTGCTCCCGGGCAGAGGGATGGATACCTGCTCAGCGTGCTCGAGGAGGGCTCTTCTGCACCGCCAAGGAAGCTGGAGGCAGGGAAGGACAGCACCAATGTCACCGTGGCACAGCTGGAACCAGGAACGTGCTACCTTGTTGGGATCTGGGCAGTGGCTGGACCCTACCGCTCCCTGCCCAAGAACATCACCAGCTGCACAGGTCAGCATCTGTGACACCCGCGGGTAATGGGAGCAGTGGTGGCACCTGGGGAGAGGAAGTGAGAAGGCGGGGAGAGGAGGGGAGGAGGGCAGCCTGGCCTGGTTCCTGTGAAGCTGGCCTGTAGTCACCTCCTGCCTCTCACAGCCTCCTTGTGCCAAGTTGGCTGCATGTTCAGAAATGGATCTTTTCCTCTCTGACTCGTGTGTCTGTTTTTCCTTGCAGTTCCTGCTGCACCAACAAACCTGAGCCTTACCAACCCAGGCAGCTCCTCAGAGCTTTACACATCCTGGAACAAACCCCCAGGCAGGAGGGACCACTACCGCATTACTCTGTATAGCCTCAGCACCCAGAGCAGGATTCAGGTGCAGACCTTGAGTCCAGATGCCCTGAACACCACCTGGACTCACCTGGAGGCAGGCAGCAAGTTTGCTGTGCAGGTCACTGCTGTGAAAGGCTCATTAGAAGCTTCTTCCATCAACGTCACCCAATGGACATGTGAGTCTGATGGGTTGGGTTGGGCACAGGGCTCCATTGTGAGCCTTGCAGAGCACCCACTGCCACCTTCCCCATCCCAAGCCATGCTCACAGCTTCTATGGAATGGTCCCACCTTTCTGCTCACTGCCCTCACTCCATCCTGGACACAGAGCCAATCCCCCAGTCCACCCCAGAGGCTCTGGGTATCTCCCCCTGTCACATCCAGCTGCCCAACCCAGGGATGATATGCTCAAAGCCATGTGCCCTGCCTGCCCCTTTGTGCCCAAGCTTCTCTCCAGAGGCTCTCTGGCCCAGCCTGCCCACCGCCTGGACAAATCCCAGGCACAGCAGCCAGCTCTCAGTGCTGAGGAGGAGGACTCACCATGTCCCTGTTGCTTTCCAGATCCCTTGGCCCCTGTCAACCTCACCCTGGGCAGCCCCTCGGCCTCAGCACTGGTGGTGTCCTGGGCCGTGGTGGGCCGAGGGGCAGAAGGCTTCCTGGTGGATGTCCATGCCGCAGCGTCCGGCACTCCCGTCGGGCACACGGTGCTGGGTGGCAGTGCCAGGAGCCACATCCTGAGGAGCCTGAGCCCTGGCACCCACTACAGCGTGGCAGTGAGGGCCACAGCCGGGCCCTTCCATGCCAGCAGCCCCAACCTCACCCACTGCACACGTGAGTGTGATGCTCTGCTTGCAGCCAGCTGTCCTTCAGCAGGTCTCCCCTTCCCAGTTCAGTGACAGACCACACTGGTGCAGCCCTGCTCACCTCTCCCACCCATGCCAGTGCCCAGTGCTCATTCCCTGCTGGGTGCAGCATGAGGAGTCTGTGCATGATCCTGTGCCACACCCTGTCCCTGGTAGCCATTCACAGCACAAACACAGAGCATCTCCTTGTGCTCAGCCCACATGTGGCTCCTGGCAGTGACTTGTGTTTCCCCCCCAGGCCCACTGCCCCCAGCTGCCCTGCGCTGGCTGAGCCCAGGGCACCCCGACAGGCTGAGTGTGGCCTGGGGTGCCCCAGCTGGGGGGAGAGATGGATACACACTGACCCTGTACCACGCACAGCTGGGCACTGTGGCAGCTACAGCTTCGCTTGGGAAAGATACCCACAACTTCACCTTCACGGGACTGGCCCCAGGGCACGAGTACTCCCTGGAAGTCGCTGCCACAGCTGGACAGTACCAGGCAGCAGCATCCAAAATCACTGGCTGGACACGTGAGTACCTGGAGCAGTGTCCCCTGCAGAGGGGTGGGAGATGCCACACCATTGGGCTGTCCTGAGGAGAGCTGGGAGGTTCACAGAGCACCTGGTGGCTTTGGAGATGTGCACACAGCCCTGCACAGGTGTGACACACAGCAGTTAGTGCAGGGCACACTGTTGCCCACATGGCACTGCGATGTTCAGCTGGAGGCTTGCACAAGGATGTGCTGATGAAACAGGGGTTCTCAGCTGTGCCTGTTTTGGGACATTCCCTGCTTGTGCTGGGACATTCCCTGCCTGTGCTGACCTGTCTCCCTGTGTGCAGGGAAGTTACAGAAGTTACAGGGCACCTGTACTCTACCTGTGCAAAGGAGGCTCTCTGAGTCTCCTCCAGGAGGTAGAAATGACCTTACCATAAAGGTTTATGAAATGAATCAGTGTAGAAGTACAAGAAGCCACTCCACAGTCCTCCCAGGAGAAGGGGTCCTTGCTCTGGAGATGGGCTTATCCAGCACTTCCCCCCAGCCAGAAAGGTTTTAGGGCTGGTCAGAGTGCAGAGGCTGTGCCAGTGGTGCCTGGACACCTGCAGGGCAGCAGGGTGTGGGAGCACACATGTGCACACAATGGGGTGAAGGCATTCCCACTGGGCTGGGGAATGAGGGTGACCTGGATAAGGAGGGGTTGGCACGGGAGGGACCAGCAAGGGTGAGTATTGTAAAGGTGAGGTGAGAAGGGAGTGGGAAAAAGTGGGGATGAGGAGGCATGTGCCAGTGGGGCTTCTCCCTCAGGGAGCACCTGTCCTGCTGCACAATGGCCTTTCAGGTGTGTGTTTCCCTCTGCACCATGTCCAGTCCCTAACATGAGCTGTGCTGTTCCCCAGGCCCACTGCCCCCAGCTGCCGTGCACTTGCTGAGCACAGGACACCCTGACAGGCTGCATGTGGCCTGGGGGGACACGCCTGGGGACAGAGATGGATACACACTGACCCTGTACCACGCACGGCTGGGCACTGTGGCAGCTACAGCCTCACTTGGGAGAGACACCCACAACTTCACCTTCACGGGACTGGCCCCAGGAAGCAAATACGTGCTGGAGGTGGCATCTGTGGCTGGGTCCTTCAGGACACCTGCAGGGAATGTCAGCAACTGGACGTGTGAGTACCTTTGTGCCTTGCTGGGCAGTCATGAAAGCTCATGGCCAAGAACATGGCCCCACTGACCTTCACAGCACACCCCAAGCCCTGCCTGGGGCATGTCAGTGCCATGGCACTGAGCAGAGCTCTGCCCATCCTCATCATCAGCTCCACCAGCCTGGGTGAGGGCAGCTGGAGCTCCAGAGCCATGCTTCAGGGGAGAGCCATGGAGGAGGGAGCAGCAGAGGGGATATTCACCTTCCCCTGTCCTTTAGTTAGCCGTGTGTTCCCTCCTCACCCCTCCCCAGGGGTGTCCCTGCAGCTGGCACAGAGCTGTCCCTGCAGCTGGCACAGGGCTGTCCCTGTCAGACAAGCACAGAGAAGTTTGCAGAAGCTTTGAGCTGCCTCTAGGCTGGTGGCTGCAGCCAGTGCCCCATCCAGTGTGGTGCCTCCCTTCTGGTGGCACTGCCAAGAGGCCCTGGCAGTGTCCTCAGGCCATTTGCTGATGTGTCTCCCCTCCTGTCTCTGCAGACCCCTTGGCACCCCGAAACGTGTACATGACAAACCAGGGCTATCCCAACAGACTGAGTGCATCCTGGCGAGCGGAACCCCAAGGACAGGACAGCTACAGGCTCCTCCTGTATCATTCAGGGTCAGGGATGGTGGCAGCCAATGTCTCTGTTGGGAAAGGCACCAGCAAATTTACCTTTTCTGGCCTGGCTCCAGGACACAAATACCTGCTGGAAGTGGTGTCCGTGGCAGGGCCCTATGCAGCCTCTGCAGGGAACATCAGTGACTGGACAAGTAAGTGTCAGAGCTGGAGATTGTGCATCTTGCAC
Source organism: Entomyzon cyanotis (assembly GCA_024500445.1). Lineage (NCBI taxonomy): Eukaryota > Metazoa > Chordata > Aves > Passeriformes > Meliphagidae > Entomyzon > Entomyzon cyanotis. Next base: position 1,359,156 of record JAKEPQ010000908.1, on the reverse strand, counting down.
GAGGCTCAGCCCTCACGTCTGGGTGGGCTCAGCATCTGTGGTGGGAAGGGGCAGAGGCTCAGCCAGGACTGCTGCCTGGGAGCTGTAGGAACAGAAAATGGTTTGGGGTGAAAGGGACCTTTTAAAAGCCATCCAGTCCAACCCCCCTGCAAGAGACATCTTCAACTAGATTAGGTTGCTCAGAGCCCTGTCTAACCAGACCTTGAATATTTCCAGGGATGGGATGAGATGGGATGTGATGTACCAGGGTAGCAATGGGATCATGGGCTGGGCAAGCCCAGGTGGACAGGAGAGCCAGGCAGTCCTGCTGCCTGTAGGAGGGTCTGGCAGCCACGGCTGCTGTTTCAGGAGGCAGCCTCTGGCCCGTGGCCCCACTGGTCACACAGTTTGGCTCCTCCAGGCACGGGGCACTGAACAGGAGCACAGCATCCCATGGCAGTAGTGCTGCTCTGGTAGATGACACCCACAGCCTGGGAGACCACGAGGCCTCACAGCCGGGGGGGACACCCCACCATTCCTGCTGCCTTTCTTCCAGGCACTCAGAGAATTCCTGGCATGGGGTATAAGGGGAGGATGGCCTTTTTTTTTCTTTTTAAGGAATGTGGAAATGCAGATAAGCATAATAAGTCTTTTCATGTGCTTGTCCCCGCAGTCCCTGCACTTTGCTGGGGGAATCCAGCAGTCCCTGCTCCCACGCTCAGCCATCCCCTGGCAGGGTGCTGGGAGTCATGTGCAGAGCCCTTTGGGCAGGTCTCTAATGAAACTTGCTAATTAGCAGGAAGAAGAATCCATCTCCCCACTCTGTATGTCCTTCAGCTGCCATTTAAAGGTCATTTCTGGCAAACAGCAGCTGCAGGAATGTTATCACTGAACATGTGGGGTCTCTTTGTGTGTCACCCATCTGATGCTTGTGTCTCTGTAGGATAGGAGAGAGCACATGCATGCCACTAACCCTTCCTGGTGTGGTTTTTGTTGTAGCCCCCTCAGTTCCCCAAAATCTCTCGGCGGTGGCTGAGGGGAACAACACGATGCTGATCTCCTGGGACAGTGTCTCTGGACAGCAGGACGACTGCCAGCTGTGGCTGCGGGATCCCCGGAACAGCTCCCTGCCCTGGCGGCTCTCCCTGGGCACAGGACAAGTCCAGCAGCTCCTGCAGGGGCTGATCCCGGGCAGGAACTACTCTGTGTCCTTGAGCTGCGTGGCTGGGCCCTACTGGAGCAGCACCAAGCCCTTGGCAGTGCCAGTGGGTGAGTGGAGCTGGGCAGGCTGCAAGGGGGGAGAAACACCTGGGTTGCCTCAAGTCTGGATCAACCCTTGGGTGTCAGCAGAGGTGTGGGAAGTCTTGTGCTGGGAAATAGGGAAAGCCAGCAAGGTGGCCCTCTGGTAGCCATTGGCTCCCTAAGCTAGCCCCATCTCAGAGATCTCCCATCTCCTGCCTACCTGTGAAGCAGAACAGACTTTGCAGAGATCTCCACTGGTCAACATCTCCTGTAAGATGTGAGCTCAGGCTCTTTCCCACTGTCCTGGGCCTGTGGCAGAGCAGGCTCCCAGGTTGCAGGTGTCCAGCTCTGCTGTCCCACTGGCCTCGGGAGGAGATGCTGGCAGGGGCAGAGGTTGGGATTTCTGTGATCCAGTGAGTCCAGAGCCTGCCCTGTCTCCTTTGCAGAGCCAAATCCAGTGAAGGATGTGCAGTGCCTACCAGAGTCAAGGAGCCTTTACTTGAACTGGACAAGCTCTCCTGGAGATGTGGAGGCTTATGAGCTGGTGACAGAGAGACTCTCTGAAGAACGTCCCACCTCCAAGAATGTCATGAACATCCCTTTGAGCGAGGCCAGTCTGGAGGGACTGGAGCCAAACTCCTCCTACCGAATCCTTGTGAGCACCGTGGGCATGAACACCCTGAGGAGCCAGGCTGTGACTCTGCTCTGCAGCACAGCAGTGGAACGTGAGTGTCCTACTGTCCCACAGCCTTGCCACAGAGCCCAGGAGGGAACACCCAGTGCTGCTGAGCAGACCTGGGGACTCTTTCAGGTGCCTGTGAGCCCCACGTGGTTGTGATGCTTTATCTGCTGGTAAAAATATGAAGCAGACACAGCAGTAAAAGGAAAAAGGGTATTACCTTGGTTTAATAGGATCCTAGGTGCTCAACTCGTCAAAGGTGGAAGCACCCTGAGAGCACACAGCGTACCACATGTATACAAATTTATGGACCTCACAAATTAGCATATCTACCCGAAATCCCCCAATAAGAAACTTAACAAATTAATTAACTGTCCTTCTATTCTAATTAACACCCCCCCCCCCCCCCCCCCAAAATGAGACCACAGCCCAGTTTACAAAAACATGTTCCAGAGAGGAGGCTCCATCCAAGGTTGGAGCCTCTAGTTCTGAGATAGGATGTTTGGTCTTCCCACCCTGCAAAACCCCCAAACTAAGCTAAATATGAGACTAGAAGAGTTATAAATATGTAGGGCTAAAGTACGAGGAGTGTTTGTGAAGGGTACAAGGAGAGAGAAAGGGTACAAAAATGTATAAAAAGGGTATAAAAACAAAGGACAAAAACCACCAGGCATCAGTTGCTCTGCCCTGCAGTGGTTTGGGGCTCTGGCCTTGCTCTGGGACCAGGCTGAGTGGTGTGGAATGGTCTGGGAGCAGGACACCCTAAGAGGCTGTGCTTGCTGGTTCCTCTGGCAGCCCTGCCACCACCCCTGCGCGCAGACATCGTCCCAGTGGAGTCCAGCTCAACAGTGGTCATCTCACCTGACCTGTTCAGCGAGGAGAACGGCCAGATCGAGTATTATGGTGTGGTTGCTACCACGAATGATTCACGTGAGTGTCCCTGCATGTCCCTGTGCACAGTGGTTCCCAGGAGGGCAGCAGGTCCCCTGGATGTCACTTTGGAACAACCACTGTCACCTTGCACGTTCCCCTGCAGTGCTGAGGCCCACCCAGGAGATCATGTCCAGCACATGGTACGACCATTATTATGGGACAGAGGACTCCTACCTGGCAGTGCTCATACCCAACCCCTTCCATCAGAGGAGCTCCCCCGAATCCTGGCGAGTGCCAGTGGGAACAGAGGAGTGCGGCCAGTCCAGGGCTACGTGCAATGGGAAGCTGAAAGCCAACGAGCAGTACAGGTGAGAGATGCCAGAATCCCTCCTGAGGGGAAGGGGCTGGAGGAGAAAACAGACTTCACGTGTCCCTGCAAGGTGCCAGCAGCTCCCTGGGTGTCACCTCACCCTCACACCCCCAGGTGCCCAGCAGGTTCTCCACCAAGCAGTGTTTGAGGAAGGCAGGGGTTGGCATGCAGGGAATATTAGTGTAGTGGGCAGGGAGAGGGAAAGCTGAGGCTGCCAAGGGCTGCCTGTGTTGCCTTGGGAACTGAGCAGGTACCCTACAAGAAAGTATCTACGTCCATGTTCCTGAGTTCTATTTACTGTCAAATAAGACTCTGAACTTAGGACTATTGGGATCTCTGTGTGTCTCATGGGGAACTTGAACCTTAGCATTTGCTACCCTCCAGCCCCAGGGCAGGAACTAAAACAGATGCTGTTATTTGTAGGACTTTCGTGTGTGACTCAGAACCACGTGCAGGCAGTGCGAAAATGAAACTGATTTGGAAAGAGTTCCAGTGGTGCTTTCTCAGTGGGGGGCCCAGAGATTGAGGGTGGTAAACACTCAGGCTAAGGTCCAAATTCCCCGTGACACACATATGGATCCCAATAGCCATAAGTTCAGAGTCTTATTTGACAGTAAATAGGATCCAGAGGTACATATTTTCTTGTAGGGTACCTTTAAAACTGTTGATGGAAAAACAGGTTTTCCACTGCTAACAAAGAATGGTATCTTTAGTCAGTCCTGTTAATTTAACAGCTCACAGTTTCATCCAGTGGGGAACATATCTATGGGCGTTTCTCTGATCCCCCAGAGTCTGGAAGGTTATCCTGCTTCAGTTTAAAGAAACTTGCAGCACGGGTTGCTGATGGGTGATAAAGTCACTGAGAGTGTTAGGAAAAGAGAACAACAGTCTGTGGGAGAGTCCTTCCTTCCTTCCTTCCTTCCTTCCTTCCTTCCTTCCTTCCTTCCTTCCTTCCTTCCTTCCTTCCTTCCTTCCTTCCTTCCTTCCTCTCACTAATGTTCTTATGTGCAGACATGGAAAACTTAAACTGATTCTTACTGAGCTATTTTACATTCACACCTGTGCCAAACAGGAGCTCTTAAGCTGCTGGTTGAGGCAGCACTGGCCCAGATTGGTGATAACACTCAGGGGAGAGGGAAATGGCCGGTTTTCCCCAGAGAGAAAAAAAAGGGAATTTCCAGAGAGCCATTGGAAATTCCACCCAGAGTGGGGTCATCAAGAGCAGAGAGTGTTTCCTGTGTGCTATATTGTTCTGCCTGGCAGGAGAACGGCTGACAGTGCACTCCCATCCTGTGTGCATCCCATGCTCATCCCAGATCCCTGGGCTGGCATGGGGATCTCAGAAGGTTTCAGGAGCTTGGAGACTGATTGCCCCTCAAATCCATCAGTTCTGTATTGCTAACCCCTCACCCTCAGGCGCGGCAGGGCAGGACTTCACTGCTTCAGCTCAGGAGGGATGGAGAGGGCTCAGCTGGGGATGGAGAGGGAACAGCAGGGCACAAGCTCAGACTAAGGGCTATCAGCAGCCTCGAGGGGACTTGAACAACAGCACAGTGACACCAGGACAGCCCTCCACACCCAGGCACTGACAGAGGCTCTGTACCTGCCCTAACCACTTCCCAGTTTTCACTCCAACAGGGACCTCCCAAGGAAGAGCAGACTATTCATGGCCATCAGGCCCTGTCATTAGTCCACCTGCCATGATTCAATAACATGTACTGAACTGTCCAGTTATTCAGGACTAGAAGCGACTTTTTTACACCACAGCTTTCTTTCAGGTCAGCTGCCCTAAACAACCTAAACATCCTCAGTACAAACAGCGCTCGGCCTAAATATGCTAAATATCTGACCTAAATATATTAAATATCCAGCCTAAATATCCTCAGCACATGGAACACTCAACCTAAATATCTGACCTAAATATCCTCAGTAGACTGTGCTGCTCTCTGAGTTAATGATTGATAGCATGGTGAAAAGCTGACAGCCCACCCCCTCAAAATTTCTGTCCTTGTTTCCTGTCTTTCAGTGAGTTATTTCTCCACAAGGGTGGATAAAGCTCATCTCTCATGCCATGGCATTTGCAGGCTCACTTTCCAAAGGAGGTCTGTGCCCTGGCAGTTGGGTGTGGGGTGCTGCCAGGATCCCACACTCAACAAACTCTTGGCTGCTAAAATCCAATACTAAAATCCAATTTAAAATCTTTGGCTTGCATTTAGGGCACAAGAAGGGTTCCTTCCAAATCACCTGCTCGGAAGGAAGTGAGCTCTGCAGAGAGCTGTGGGATTGCTGTGCCTGCTGCCAGGAGGGGAGTGAGGGGCAGAGGGTGCACCATCCACTTGTGGGTGTGCAAGGAAGGGTCTGGGCAGGGCTCAGCCCTTCCAGCTGAGGTGCCCCTGTGTCATTTCTTCCCAGTCAGCCCAGTTAATCAGTTGACAGGAACTATGTGCTTTTAATTTTTGGTGTCCCATGAGAGACCAGACACTACTTGTCTCTGCAGATAACCCTTCAGAGGAGAGCTCCTTTCCATTTGTGCTTTCTGAACAATTTCTCATGCTCTCCCAAGTGGAACAGACTTGTCCAAGCGGCAGAAAAGGGAGGAAAGACCATTTCCACACATCCCCTAAATCCATAACAGAACACCAGCTTTTTCCAATTCAGCATTTCAAGGCAGAGGCATCAGTCCTGTTCCCCTGGGTTCTGCCTGCTTAGTGCTGTGCTGGGCTCAGGCTGTCCTGACACAGGACTCTGCTTCACCTTTAGGTTCAGCATTGCTGCTTTCACCAAATATGACCCAGTAGCCCCTGCTGTGACATTCACCATGTTCTCAGGTAAGCTGGAGAATAGCATCTTCCCTACCTGGCTGTGGGAGTTGGAGGTAATGAACAGCCAGAGGGAGCTCAGAGGCTATAGCAAATATAGTAAATAAAACAAATGCAGCCATATATAATAGAATTGTGGAATGGTTTGGGTTGGAAGGGACCTTAAAGCTCCTCTCACTCCACCCCTGCCATGGTCAGGAATGCCTTCCACTATCCCAGGCTGCTCCAGGCCCTGTCCAAGTGTCCTGGCCTTGGACACTTCCAGGGATCCAGGGGCAGCCATAGCTTCTCTGGGAAACCTGTGCCAGGGCCTCCCCACCCTCATCAAAAAATACATTTTTACTGATTCTTACTTCATTCTATACTCTCTCTTTTTAATTCCAGATGCTGGATCAGGTGCAGACACAGCCCCACTCTCAATGCCAATAATTGCTGGGATCATTGTGGGATTTCTTCTGACACTTGCAGCTATTTTTGCTTTGGTTTACTGGAAACAGCTCAAAGCAAAGAGGTGAGCATGGGCCATATCTTACCTGCTGAGTGCAGGCTGAGATTGCCTCCAGTGTCAAGCCTGGAGGAGGGCAGGGAGATGGTGTAAAAAGAGACTTAGAAAACTAGAATGTGGGCTAGTGGAATTGTGTCTGGCAAGCTCAGAAGCCAAAGGCAGAGGGGAGAGGGGAGCTGCCCATGTGGAGTGAAGTCACAAAACCCTACATGGGTGCAAGACAGTGTGCCTGCCAGTGGTACACAGTGCCTCATGGCATCAATCCCTGCACTGCAGGCAAAATAACAGCTCCTGTGCTTTGATTCTAGAACCAAGAAGAGCAGCCTGCCCCAGGAAATGGTGACCTACAGCTTGAGGTGAGTGCTGGAGTCTGCACTCTGTATGGCCCCAGCGCAGTTCCCGCTGTTCTTTTTACTTCCTTTTTCATGCAAAACTCAGGACAAATCCAACTCTCTCCTCTGCTCAGTTATTTTATAAATCAGTTTTTCCCAAGTTCAGTATTTGTTGCCCAGCTCCACTCCATGTCAATGCATTGTCTACACCTCCTCTGTGAGTCTTCTGCAGCAGGAGAATATCCTAATCACCCCAAAATCCCTCCCAGTATTTAACCTGTTGGACTTCCCTGGGCAATGAGGTGGGCTCTGAAGCATCCTGTGTGCCTCCAGGTACCGCAGGTCTCACGGCTGGGCTGTCCCACTGGCACCTGACTGGCTGGCCAGAATTCCCAGTAGCTAAGCCAAGTTTTCCTCTGGACTTCATTTCCTGCAGAAACGTCCACCGGCCAGTTCCCCTACAGAACTTCAAGCAGTACTATGAGATGAAGACAGCAAGTGCTAACCACGCTTTTTTTCCAGGAGTTTGAGGTGAGATGAGACTCCTAGAGATGACACTTGATTTCTCCACTCGGTGGCTCATGCTGTTGGGTGTCCAGTATGGAGTGCTCCTCTCCAGGGATGGTCACCCATCTGTAGCAATCCAGCCATCCTGTGAAGCAGCCTTGGAAGCCAAAGACTGGATGGACCAAGTGATCAGGCAGTTCCTTTGCTCAAAACCGGGTTGGTTCAAGTTCTGGTCGAAACACATGTGGTGTGAGGTGAACTGGGTCAGAGCAAAGTGCCCCAGCCCTGACTGGGGATGAAGATGAGAGATGTGGCAATAAGAATCACCTTGACAGTGCTAGAAAAGAGCCTGCAGCCAGAGGAAGGTTGAGGAGCATTCTCAGACCTCCAGACCATGAGCTTCACCTCGGGCTGCCTTCCCTGGTTCCCACTGCCAACATCTGCAGCCTCTGGTCTGTTCTGCTTGCAGCATCTTTCAAACTCCCATCAGCAATTTCAAATACTCCTCAGGTCACCCTTCTCTGGCTTCTTGAGTGAGGAGAGGGGCAGAAGCGGATGCAGCACAGGATATTTCTGTTTGCTCAGCAGAAAATCCTCTGAGCTTTGTGGCAGATTTCTGAGATTTCCCCCAGTAGTTGTTCTTGGGCTTTTCTTCTAAATACGAACAGTGCTGTTGGAAAAGGCAGTGGAAAAGCCACCGTGGCTCAGAGTGCACAGGCCATGTGAAGGAGTGGAGCAGTTCCCTGTGTGAGGGTAATCCTCTTTACCCTCCAGATAGAGCCACTGGCCATGAGCAGGGAGCTGAGCTGACCAGGAGCTCTCCCGAGGAATGTTTGTGCTTATCTTTTCCCCTGTCCTACAGGAGCTGAAGGAAGTTGGGAAGGAGCAGTCGAAGGTGGAGGCTGAGCTCCCAGCAAATGTCTCCAAGAACAGATATCCCCATGTACTGCCCTGTAAGTGCTGTCTCCTCCCTTCTCCCCCAGCACCCAGAGTGGGAGCTCACAGGGCAGTGCTCAAGGACAGCCTCACCCTGGTCAGTGCCTGGCTCCTCTCCTGGGAGCAGCAAGACTCATGAAATGGGCCTCAGTTGTCATTTTCCTGCTGGGGACTCAAGGCTTAATGGTTGAGCCAGAGCTGAACCACCATCCTCCCCAGCTCCTCTGGCAGACTGCTGGGAGAGCTCAGCTCAGGGTGGGTCCCAGTTGGAGACCAAAGGGGGTTCATGAGCTTCACTGATGAGCCTCATTCGGTTTTTCAATCCCCTGCCAGCCCAGCTGGCAGGCAGTGCTCACCTCTCCAGGGAGAAGGAGCCTGGTGGAGCACAGAGCCTCCCTGCTGGAGCTGCTGCAGCTTCTCCCACGAGGTTCCCCAGGTGGTCATGTCTTGGTGAAGGGCTGCCCTGGGGGCTCACCGGTGTGTGGTCTCTTCCAGATGATCACTCTCGGGTCAAGCTGAGCCAGCTGGGGGAGGATCCACACTCAGACTACATCAATGCCAACTTCATGCCTGTGAGTGCCCACTTGCATTCCCCACAGAGATACAGTCATGGGGTACAGAAACTCTGCCTGGGCTGAGGCAGTGTCCTCCTCTGTGAGGGCTGGTGGGCAGGAGATGCTGGTGAAGGCACAGCTGGCACAGGCCAGCTGGGGGGAAGGTGGAGATATGGAGTTGCCCTGTTGATGGAGCCTTTCTGATGGCAAGTGCTGCAATGCAGAGGTGTGAGTGTGGGAAGGCTGGCAAGGCTCTCTGCTTTCTTCTTGTGGACTGTCTATCCTCTCCCATCACCTCCCAGCTTACTGCCCTGTCTCTCTATGCCTGCTCTTTTTCCTTCTGGTGTGTGCAGCTGCATTTGAGCAACCCTGGAGCTGTGCCTTCATCCCCCATCCGGGAGGTGTTCCCAGGTAACAGGCAGGGCACACAGCATGCCGGTGTGTGGATCTGTGGGGGGTGTGTGTGTGTCCAGAGAAACACCCTGAGACCTTGCATGCTCACCCCACCCTCAGCCGTGAGGGGGAAGCACAGGGAAGACCCAGATCTGTCTTTCTCCAGTTAGACTGAATGAGGAAGTGCTTGGAGGGAAATGGTGTGGGGTCACTTTATTCCAAATATGTAGAGAGCATGTGCTGGGAGCTCACACTTCCTGTGAAATCAGCTGCTTCTGACATCAGCTGCCTGGGAGCTGTGCCCATGTGGGCTAAGGGCACCAGGAATTTCTCCTTCTGCCACAAAAGCTGACCAGGCACTGACTGGTCCCAGGGCAGGACCCACCTGAGAACTCATCTTCCTCTTGTCTGCCTCTTGCTCAGGGCTACACATCCCAGCAAGAGTTCATTGCTACCCAGGGGCCCCTGAAGAAAACCATAGAGGACTTTTGGAGGCTGGTGTGGGAGCAAAACGTCTGCAACATCATCATGCTGACAGTGTGCATGGAGAACGGGCGGGTAGGTCGGTGCTGACCCCAGCCCAGCCCAGCCCTGGGGTGTGAGCTCAGGCCAGGGTCTGTCCCTCCACAAAAGCCCTGCTCTGATACAGCCCCAGGGTGAGCAAGGTCCACACGGCTTCCCTGACAGGCAGTTTGGGGGGAGAGAGGCTGATCTGTGCAGCTCAGCCTTGGCTTGGGGCAGAAGTGGAGCTTAGCTAGGACCATGCTCATCACCCGCAGATATTTCTGCAGAATCTGAAATTGCCAATGTCCTCTGGGTGAGCCACCGCCCATGGACAGTATCCTCCAGGGATAATGAGACCTGCAAAGGTCTTTTTTTCTGGAGGAGGCTGAGATCCAAATGAAGGGGCTCTGGGGGAGAGCTGTGCAAAGCTCCTGGTGGGAAGGGGAAGCACCCCTGCCTGCTCCCCAAAATGTGTCCTGGCTCCCCTCACAGCTGCTGCTCTCCAGATGCTCTCAGGGAGCCAGAAGATCACCTGGTCCCTCCCTGGCCTCACTGGGACCCTGTCCTGCCCTAGGTGCTCTGTGATCACTACTGGCCATCAGAATCTGCCCCAGTGTCCTACGGGCAGGTGAGGGTCCACCTGCTGACGCAGAGCAGCTCTGAGGAGTGGACCATACGGGAGTTCAAGCTGTGGCACGTGAGTCCAGACCCCAAGGGATGTGGGGACCTGTTGGGGGCTGCAGGTGGGCACTGACATTTCTCCTCAGTGCTGGTGGCACCTTTCCCTGCCATTTGTGGGGCTCAGAGAAGGTCCAAGCCCTGAGGAGCAGTTTGCCCCTTCAGATGGGTGACACAGGGGGTCCAGCATTTGTCATGCTGCTCTCCAGCCTTGCTCTCTCCTTTCCATGTCCCTGCTCTGGGCACTGGCACAGCCTGCAGTTTCCAGGGCATGTTCCCCAGCAGTCAAAGGCAGGTGGAACTCCCACTTCCATGCATCCCAGCATGGCAGGGTGCTGTGGGGAAGGATGGAGGAGCAGGAGCCACCAGGCAGTGCAGCAGACCTGACAGTGGCTGTTCCCTGCCGCTGAGCCAGGTGTCCCCAAGTGCCCAGGTGCTGCCAGGGCTGTGGGGTGGGATCCTGCCCCGGGGGGCTGCACACCCATCCCCAATCCCCCTGCAGGAAGGTCTCGGGGCAGAGCGCTTCGTGTCCCACCTGCACTACACGGCGTGGCCTGACCACGGCATCCCAGAGTCCACCTCTTCCATCATGACCTTCCGAGAGCTGGTCCGGGAGCACATCCAGAGCACCAAGGATGCAGGACCGACCCTCGTGCACTGCAGGTGAGGCTGTTCTCCAGGGGATGGTGGGAGGGGATGATGGGAGGGGCAAGGGGGATGAGGGTCCTGTGGGGGGAAGGCAGTGCCCAGGAGACACAGCTGCTCTGTGGAGGGGATGATGGCAGAGAGCAAGGGGGATGAGGGTCCTGCTTGTGCAAAAACCTGGGGGAAAGCAGTGCCCAGGAGGCACAGCTGCTCTGTGGAGTCTCCTGCTGGGGTGTTGGGCAGTCCAGGTCTGCTGTGCCCCCAGCCCCAGGGTGTGGGGCAGGTGGAGATGGTCAGCACCAGCCCAGGGCAGCCTGACTGGCTCCGTGCTGGGTCAGTGCCTGGGTGTGCCCGGGGAGCAGCCTCTGGGAGCGTCCAGCAGCAGGAGAGAGCCATGGGCTGTGTGTCAGGCCTTGTTTAACCCTTGCTGTCTGTGCTCTCAGTGCTGGCGTGGGCCGCACTGGCACCTTCATAGCCCTGGACCGGCTGCTGCAGCAGATGAAGCAGGAGAAGGTGGTGGACATTTTTGGTGTTGTTTATGCCTTGCGGATGAACCGGTACCTGATGATTCAGACCCTGGTGAGATCTCTGCTCCCTCTTTCCCCTGGCCCCTCACTTCATCCCACTGAAGCTCCCAGGGCTGGCAGTTGGATGAGCTGGCCAGCCAGCCCCAGCACCCCCAGGCTGGTCCCCAGCCTGTCACTGTGTCCTCGTGCTGCTCAAAGCAGCAGCGCAGCTGGAGTGGAAATTTCTGGGGGGGCCTTCAGTAGCTTCATGCCCTGCTAGACCCACAGCAGCAACATCCAGTCTCAGAGACCTCCCAGGAGGCTCAGAAACACCCCAGAGCACTGAGGAACAGGATCAGGCCCTTTGCAGGCGATTCCTAACTCACACCACGGTGTTGCTCTGTGATGCTCCACAGTCCATCTCCTGTCTCCAGTCCTCAGGGCTGGGACAAGGTGTCAGAATTCCCCTTCAGGACAGAGACCATTCCCACCCTCTCGTGCTGTCTCTGCAGCGTGACGCTCTGTGTTGCTGTCTGCCTTTGCCTTCCAGTCCCAGTACATTTTCCTGCACAGCTGTATTCTGGAGAAGATCTTGGAGGAACCTCTCCTGGGTTTATCAGGGACAGAGAGGTAAGGCCTTGCTGTGCTTTGCCACTCTGCCCACCCTGATCCACAACCCCTCCTGGCAAGGCTTGGCTCCAGGACAGAAGGCCAGGGAAGGCCAGGCAGCCATCCCAGCTGGTGTTTTGGGTGGGCTCAGCACAGGGTGGGTTGTTCCCTGCGCAGAACAAAGTGCCAGTCTGCCTGGTACGCCATGGAGAAGGCATTTCCCTCAGCCCCTGGCTTCCCAGCCCACAGGCGTGCCCTAGAGATATGTTCAAACTGGAGAGGCTCATGGCAGCTGGGTGGCCTTGGGATATCTCTCCTAATGAGGCCAAGAGGATGGAGCAGAGCCTGACTTTGACCACCTATCTCATTGTCTTGGGGCTACATCTGGAGGTCACACACCTGTCTTTATGGTCAGATTGTCTCCTGCCTCATGCGGAACAGGATGTCCTTGTCCTTGCTGTCTCTAGGGAATGAGCCCTGGGCTGTGCCACCCCTGAGACCTGCCTCTGTCCAGGGGAGAGCAGCTTGTCAGGGGCCAGGGCTGGGCTGGGAGCCTGGGAGATCCCTGGCATTCGAGGAGTGAAGTTCTGCCCACAGCCCTGCTCACCTGCTGCAGACACAGGCTGGGTGCTGCTGAGTGAGCTCACCTCACCCTCATGGCCTGGCTCTCCCCACAGGTCCTGCCCCATCCCGCTGAAGAGCTTTGCCCAGCACTATGCCCAGAAGGCAGCCAAGTCCCACATGGGCTTCCTGAGGGAGTATGAGGTGAGAGCTTCCTGGGCAGGTGCAGGGAGTGCTGCCACGGCTGAGTGTGGCATGGCTGAGTGTGCTGAGGGCACCTGGGCAGTGACTGTACCTGCTCGGGCTGGGGACACCCCGTCAATGCCTCCTGAGTGGAGTTGACACCAGTTCCCTGGGTGTTGTGGCAGTGTCCCCACTCCATGGCCCTGCATGCCCATTCTGCAGTGCTCAGGGTCTGCCCAGCACCCACTCCTTCCCAGGTCCCTACCTGGGCAGTAGCAGCCCTCAGGACAGCATGGCACAGACCTGCCAGCCTATTCCAGGGGTGATCTCTTGGCACTCCTGCTCAGGCTTCTGCATGTGCAGCCATGACCTCCTTTCTGCAGAGTGCAGGTGTCCTCAGGAGCCCTCTGTTCCTCCTGCTCCTCACCCTTCCCACTCACTGCCTCCTCCACTCTCTCTCACTCTGGCAGTCCCTCCTGGAAGTTGTCAAGGAAGAAGCCAGCTCTTCATCACCATCTTCAGGCAGCCAGCAGACACGGCCCTCTTCCAGCATCCTGCCGTGTAAGTTCTGTGACATCTTGCATCCTATTCCTTTCTGTTCCTCTTCCTCCTGCGTGGAGCCAAGCTGACCAGGGCTGGTGGTCCACAGCACAAGAAAGTATTTTGAGACTTTGTTGACTCCCCAGAAGGCTACTGAGGTGTTTGGGATGGAGCACATGGTGTTTGGGAGTGGGATGGGTGGGTTTGCTCAGCCTGGAGAAAAGGCAAAGGGGAGATCTTATTGCTGATTTCAGTTACCTGTGGGAAGACACAGGGAACACATGGAGTCTTCTCAGAGGTGTGCCATGGAGGGACAAGAGACAAGGGGGATGATTTGGGAGAGTAATCCAACTCAGGAGAAGGAATAAGGAATTTCCATGAAGATGCTCAAACACTGGAACACAGGCCTGGAGCACCTGCAGGCTCCCTGTCCCTGGAGAGAGGCAGATCTCCACTGGCTCAGACACTGAGTGACCTGCACTGCAGGAGCTTGGGATAGAGACCTGGCTTTTGGGAGCCAGCATCCACAGGCTGGAGATGTGCCCTGCAGAAGGGAGTGCCTTTGCTAAGAAATGGTGAAGGAAGGATTGGATTTGTGTGGCAGTGAGTCTGCAGAAGCTCGAGACTACCTTGAACCCCTCCAGCTCCCACTTGCTTTGCAGATGATCGCTCCAGAGTGAAGTTTTCCCTGCTGGAACAGGGCTCTTTCTCAGGACTGCTGCAGGTGTGGCGTGTCCCGGTGAGTCACACCCCCAGCAGCAATGCCCACCCCTGTGCCTGGCTCCCCCATCCTCACTGTGCCCCTGTGCCCTGGCTGCTGCACTGCTGTCCTGGTCACTGTCACTGTGACACTGCGTGGAGAAGAGGAGATTGCAAGGATGTCACTGCCCTCACCTGCTCCATTTGGGCTCTCTCCTCTCCCTTTCCCTCTCCCTGACTTCTCCCTCAGCCACCTGGGCCAGCAGAGCACCCTCTCCAGCAGGAAGGTAACATTTGCATTCCCCACCAGGGCTGCAGCTCCAGCAGGGACTATCTGGCTGTCCACGGCCCTGACAAGCAGACCATGGAGGACTTCTGGACCCTGGTGTGGGAACAGGATGTTCACACAATCCTAACACTTCTCCCATGGCAGGAGAAGGGGGAGGTAAGGCACTGTGCCCACCTGTGCCATGGTCTTGGAAAATATACCAGTTTAAAAATTTTGTATAACTTTAGTCAAAGGGTTCTGTTTGTCTTTACCTTGGGGAAAGAAATTTTAAGTTTCTTTCCAGGGCCTTGTTCTACCAGGTGAGGTCTGATAAACTCAGCATATCAACAGACAATGGCAGAGTGGAATCTGTTCAGTGGAGTTGGGACTAGCAGAGCTCTTGAAACTTCACTGCCTCCTGAGTCCTGGATGCAGATCGAGCTTAGCCAAAGCTGGACTTTACCTGTGTCCAGGTGCTTCTACAGCTTGTCATGGGAGACAAGGCCTGTCTGCCCCCCATGCCTGGCCTCAGCTGGAGTCCTTCAAGCTGCATCTGTGTGGCACCAAGGGCAGCAGCTCCTGCTCTGCCCAGCCGAGGTGTGGACACTGGCTGAGCAGATTCCCACAGCCAGGCAGCTCTGGGTTCCCAGAGGAGCTGGCTGAATCTGCTGCTGTTCCCAGAACTCCCTCAGGGTTTAGGGGGATGAACGGACATGGAGAGATGCTGGGGGTGCTCTTGGTCCAGCCCCACCACAGACCCCGAGGATGGGCACTGATATGCCAATGACCACCAGCAGGAAGCCAAACTCCCTGTTGTCCCCAGGTCCCAGGTGAGGTGTGCTGGCCCCTGGAAGGAGATTCACTCTGCATGAAGACACTGACCATCCAGTGTGACACAGAGAAGCTTGTCCAGGGATGGAGATGCACCCAGCTCAGACTGAAACACGTATGTGTCCATGGGGCTGGCCTGGCTCCCACCTCCTGGGATGGGATCTCTAGGGATCTGTAGGGGCTGAAAGGTCTGTGGGGACTTCTCCAGGCTGCAAGAGCAGAGTGCCAGCAGTCCACAAATGCAGGAGTGAGTCTGGATTGCAACATGCAGAACTGAGTGGACACAGGAGATATGTGGGAGAGGCCCTGGAGGCTTCCCCCATCCCTTTCTGATAGGTGTTTCTGACCCCTTTGAAAAGACCCACCCAGTTCTCAGTCTCCTCTCCAGGAGCAGCTCAGGGTGCTGTGGGGAGGAGAGCAGGTTGGCAGGGTCACTGTACCTGCTGTGTGGGTGGTGGGCAGTGCTCCAGCAGAGATTCCTGGACAGCTGCACAGGAAGCTGGCAGTGAGCTCAGGGATCCTCAGAGAGCCTAAGGATGGGAGAGCTGGGGCTCCTCTGCATCCAAGCTTGCCCATCCCTCCCCAACAGCCACATCAGCTCTTTGTGTCTCACAGGAGAAGAAGGCAAAGGAGAGGCAGGTGCAGAGGTTCCTGTACACGCTCTGGAGCAGCAAGAAGCAGCCTGATGTGCAGAGCCTTGTGGAGCTGCTCGTGGCTGTCAGGCGCTGCACACCCCACCGGAGGAGAGTTGGTCCTCTCCTGCTGCACTGCAGGTACCCCAGGTTACAGCTCCATCCGTGGGCAACCTCCCAGGGCTGGAGGCCACCAGGCTGCACAGCTCCTTGGTGTGGTACCAACAAGCCTTCCCCTCTGTGCCCTTGGGGCTCCTTGATTCAGGTCCATGGGAAGTGGAAGTTCTGAGCTTGGGAGGTCACAGGGAGCAGTGCTTTGCCAAGGGCTAGGAGAAGGGAGGGCAAACAGGGCTGGGCCAAGGGGGAGTGTGGGTAGAGCATTCCCAGGCTGAGGTGCCCAGACCATCCCTGGGCTCACTGCAGGGATGCCAGGAACAGCCCTGCTGTCCTCGCTTGCTTGCACCCAGAGAGAGGCCACAGTCCCACAGTGCCAAAGTGCTCCTTGGACTGGTGTGCTCTTCCAAAGAGGTTCATCTCAGCCTGGGCTGGCAGCAGTGACCCCTCCTTGTTCCCTGCAGTGGTGACGTGAGCCAGATAGGGACACTGATCTCCCTGGACTGCCTGTTGTACCAGATGAAAGCTGAGAGAACTGTGGACATCTATGGTGTGACCCTCCAGCTGGCTAGAAGCTGCTGCCTCATGACCCCAACTCTGGTAGGTGGGAAGGAGAAGGGCTGGTGGGCAGGGTGGAGCAGAGTCTCAGTGCTGACCTGCCTGGAGCTGGCAGCATCCTGCCCATCCTGGGTGCTCCCTGCTGCCTGGGAGCTCATCCAGCCTCAGCAGGGATTCACTTCATGCTTATTCCCTGCTCTGTGGCTCTGCCAGCCACCAAGGGCTGAGGGCACTTTTTCCAGGCAAGAGTTTTCCACTTCCTCAGTTCTGGATTTAAGATCAGTTAAATTGCATGAGAGCTCACAGGAAGTGTAAGGCACTCTTCCCATTGTAGTCTGGGAATTGTGGAGCATCACTGTCATCCTACACAACCTGTCTGCTTGCCCTTGGCTCCTGGGCATGGCTGTCAGCCTGGGGACCCACAGTCTGCTGGGTATCCCCTTGGCCAGCACCTTTCCTGCCACATCCCCCAGACTCAGAGCCTGGTGTGGCATCCTGGAGGACAGTGGGACACAGTGCCACATTAGCAGGCACTGTCAGAATGCTGGAATGCACTGTAGCACTGCTGCAGCACTGTCTGATGGTGCTGCTCCATGCCAGCCCAGCCTTGCTATGCCAGTCCTGATGGGCACTCATGGCAGCAATGCCTCTGGACATGCTTCAGTTGCTGCAGCTGCTGAATGAGCTGATGCATATGCCTGGAAACACTCCCCACAGAGCTGGGGAAGATCTCTCCAAGGCTTCCCAGCTGCAGAGCCTCCTTCAAGAAGCTAATTACATTCTTAATTAATGTGAACCATGTGCATGGTGGGAGCCAGAGGAGGGCAAGGCGTCTGCTGCCCTCTCTTCAGAGCTGCTTTGTGTTCCCGCGGCGCCAGGCCCTGCAGGGACACAAAATGCCCATAAAAGCACAGCAAGTGTCCATCAAATGCTGCTGTCCAGCTGAAGGGGGGCCGCAGAGGAGCTGCTACCCTCAGAGCAGCAGGGCTGCCCTCCAGCCTCCTCCTGCCAGCACCCCTTTATGTCTGGTGAGGTCATCGGCTGCTGTCGTGCTGGAAGCATCAGATTTTGGAGGGGGAAGCAAGGGGGAAGATGAACCTTTGATGGATATCCATGGGTAAGTGTCGGATACGAAGCACCACGAGCCCCAGTGTGGTGTGTGTCCCAGGGGATGTGCCCTTGCATGTGGCTGTGCACTGAGTGTGCCTGGGCTGCAGTCAGCCCCGGGCTGTCACTGCCCATTGCACAATCAGCCCCGACTCATTGCAAACCCGCTCTGGTGACCTGGAGCCTCAGCCATTGTGTGATCCGTGGCATTCCCAGCCCTTCCGTGGGGCTGAACCCTCCACAGGGAAGAGGCTCCTCGTGACTTGCGGCTCAGCCAGCGCATTAACGAGCTGGTTGGGCCCCTCTGCAAGTCCCTAATCCCCCCTGTCCTCTGCCTTGTGATTCCAACCCTGCCCTCCAGCTCTGTGCCCTCAGTACAACCCCATTTACCTTCCCCACATCCTGCCTGCTCAGTCCTGCCTGTTTGTAGCCTGGTGTCGTTTTGGGGCAGCCTGGCATTTGGGCAGAACCTCTTATCAAATTCACAGGGGACTTGAGACCTCTGAACCCACACTTGGAGCTGATTGATCAGTTTGGTGATCTTAAAAAACCCCAAACAATGCAGCTGGGCTAAACCCGCACAGATTTTGCTGTACCTCTGTGAGCCAGCAAGCATCTGCCCTGATCTGCTGTCAGCACCTGACTCTGGTACCCTGGGACTGTGCCAAGGGAAACTCCTGGTCCAGAGGTCTTCTCTTGTGGCCCCAGGTCACTGCCAGACCTGTGCACTCCAGCTCCTTGTCCTGCAGCATCACTGGAGTTGCTCTTTACTCTTGTTTTGGATGCAAACCCCACAGCACATCCAAAAGGCACTGGGGCACGTGGAGGAAGCCCAATGACATTGTCCTCCCCATCTGGGATGGGATGGGATGTTCCTCTCAGCCCCTTTATGGGAGGATGAAGAAGGGAAACAAACATGGTGTAACAGATTTGATTCTTCCTTTCTGGATGACTGAGATGACACAGAACCATCATGGACTACTTGGGAGAGCAAATCCTGCTCTGCTGTCAGACACTGTTCCTTAGTTAGGATTTTTTAAGGCAAACTGCAAGGTTAATCTGTGACCAGGTCTCTGTCAGAAACCTGCCTCTGACTCCCCTTTCTCTCTTGCAGGACCAGTACGTGCTTCTGTACAGCTGCATGCAGGACATCATCGCTCAGAACCAGCCCTGACACCACCTGGCCCTTCCTGGCACCCTTCTGCCTCCCCCTCTGCAGGTCCTGCACAGGGCTGGGAGCTGGTGACAGCTCCATGGGACTCTTGGCACAGAGCAAGGTCTGCAGCGAGCGGTGACCTCCCCTGCCACTGTCCCCAGTGTCTCACATGGCATGAGCAGTGACATGAGGTGTCTCGGACAGATGGACAGTGTCCTGGACAGATGGACAGTGTCCTGCCACGCACTGCTGCAGCCTCTCAGTGCACACATGGTGAGGGGCTGGGCAGGATGCTCTCCTCCTCTGGACATCTCCTGGGATTCCTGGTGCCTGGAAGGTTCTGTAGCCCCCCTCACCACACACTGGGGGGCTCTGCAGGGCCCCTGAGGCCCAGCAGGAGCACCATGATCTCCACATGCCTGTGGGCACCAGCGTGTGGAGCTCTCAGATGTGCTGTGCACAGAGCACTGCGGCAGCTGGCTTGTCTTGGCTGGTGGAATGACCTTAGGTACAAACAATAAACAGCCCTAGGAAAGTGTGTGCTTGCAAGGGAGGCTTGGCTTTTGAGGGTCCCACTGATGTGAAGGCACAGCAGAGCAGCTGTTCCCAAAAGGGCAGCTGTGTCCCCAGCCATGGCACACAGCAGTGTCCCTTGGGCACTCCAGATGCACACAGCAGCTTCTGCTCACTCTCATCTGCTCCTTCCCCTGAGGCAATGCTTCTGCAGGGAGTCTCCAGCCCACCCACAGCTTCATGAGGAAGGGACATATTTTCAGATGAAGCCTGGGCTCAAAGCTGTCAACCTGCCAGCTCCTCAGCATCAAGGACCAGGGCAAAGCCACCTGGTTCAGCTGACATCCTGGTAAGCAGCTGTCAGCCCCAGCAGTCCTGCTGCTCTGGGAACTGGGTTGTCCATGCAGGGACACAGCTGCTCTGCAAGCAGGGGCTTGAAAGCACAAGCTGAAATCACAAGCAGCAGCTCAGTTCATTGAGCTGCAAGTGCAGGACAGAAGGAAGAGTTAAAACAAAGATGGTTTCACAAGCATATTCCTGGTGTAGGAAAAACTATCTGGGACTGTTTGCCCTTCTTGACCCCTTCAGGCAGTGTGGGGTTACCGTGCAATCTCAAAGCTGTAACCCTGGCCCACACTCCTGCCCACTACACCATGCCCTGTGGGGTGAGGACACATAACAGCTATGATGAGGGGTCCCAAAACTTGCTATAAAGAGCAGAGAGCCCCAGGGGGGTGACTGAGTTGACCACTCATCCTAATGCCCCTGTGTTTCCACAAGCAGCTTCTCCCTCTTCCAAAACAAGGATCTGCACCCCAGAATGGGACACCCAGGGCACCTCAGCATCAGCCATCCCAGCCCTGGGATGAGGCCTCTTTTGCAACCCAGTATCCTTTTTTTCCTCTCCTAAATCCTGTTGCTCTTTAGCAATTGCTGTTCCACGTACCTCCTGCTCCCCCCATGCACCTCCTGCTCCCCCACCCAGCAGTGCTGTGCAGCCCCAGCCACATGTCCTGCTCTCCCTTGCAGCCACTGCCCAGCTGTGGGCACAGGCAGGGCACAGCTGTCTCTCCTTGCACCCAACACACCTTCCGTGCTGCAGGCAGAGCTGCTCAGTTCCCTCTGCCTCTGTATTCCCTGCTCTACTCTGAGCTGCAGCATTCCTGGGCTGGAGGAAGCCCAGGCAGCGCAGAGCTTTAGCCCTGCTGTTTTTCCCCCCACCCTGGACATGCTGTGTGTGCAGTGCTGGCTTCAGCATAGCCCAGAGCATCCTGAGTTGCCCACAGCCAGCCTCACCCAACCTGACCTGCATTGTCCTGGATCCAGCTGCTGTTTGGAAATGTTTCCATGTCACCAGATCTTTGTGCCAGGGTCACCCACAGTATGATGTGGCCTGTCCCTCACTGCTCAGCCTGCACAAGTGACCATCCAGTGACTTGTTACATTGCTTTTCCTGGTGAGATGCCAACATGCCAGGGGCTCTCCAGGAGGATGAGTGAATACTTCCAACATGAAAAGGCCCTGTGAAGCTCAGTGGATCTTCTCATGTGCACAAAAGGATTTACGATGTTGCCTTGGGAGCAGCCCAGCCCTTGCCCTTGCTCACAGGGAGCCTGATGGCTTTATGACTTTTATGTAACCACTAACTCCAAACCCACACTGGTGCTGCAGGACGGGGGTCACAAGAGGGAAATATTCATTTCCACAGCCCTGTAGCTGGGATCAGCAGGGTTGGGCTGTTGGCTGCACGCAAGCTCCCTGTGCTTTGCAGCAGCAGCACCTGCCATTGCCTCTGGGCCACCATGGGAGGACACACTGGATGTTAACATCAAGCTAGCAAGCTGCAAAATCGGACCTGGTCCAAAGAATGATGTGCCGCTTGTCTGTCCAGAGTTTGGAGCTGACAGGCTGGGAAGTTTAAACCTGCCCAGCAGCACAGAACCTCACCAGTGCTGGGGGTTTTACAGCAAGAGGGCCCAAAAAGGACAAGTCTCAAAGACCATGTGTGCTGCTCACACGTGCACATTGCCCCATCCTCCTTAGACCTCCACTGGAAACAACCCTGATGTCCAGCTATTACCCTCCAGCTGCATCCAGCCTTAAAAATAATTCTTGGGCTACAGGACAGCAGCCTTTCTGCCAGGACCTGCAGGTCCACTCTAACATAGCCCTGGAAGAACAGTGAAAATGCTGATACTTTTACACTGGAGACTCAATCCCATCCACTTGGAGCTCTCTCTGCTTCACCCTCAGCACAGCTGGCCTGCAAAGCCTGTGAAGGCAGAGCTCCCTGTGTGGGAAGGAGTGAGAGCTGCTGCTATGGGAAAGGGCTGATGTTGTGCCCTCAAACAGGGCAGAGGGGAAGCAGACCTGGATCCAACTCCAGCATCACCCTGCTGGTGCTGCTGGACACAGCCTGTGGCTCTTCTGGCTTTGCATGGCCCAGGAATCCTGGGTGCTGAGCATGGTAAAGTCTCCAAGAGATGTAGAGATGAGGTTCAGCATCAGGCTCTTGTTCAAGGTGTGCAGTCTCCAGTCAGCAAGGAAAAGCCTTTGCACCTGTATGTCCCTGCACAGCTTGTGATGTTAAAACACCTGATGCTCATGGTCTCAGAGGATTTCAAGATCTGTGGAGTGCCCTACCTGCAAAGCAGGGCCAGTCACAGGCCAGTGAGGATGCTGTGGAGTAGCAAGAGCCTTGTGAGGGGCACAGAAAAAGGCTGACAGGGGTTTTCTCTCTAGGGCCTGGCAGCCAATGTGTGGGACTTGTGCTGCTGGCTGCCTCCCCTGGAGGGTGGGCATTGTCCCTCTGGCTCTGCATCACCTCTCAGTAGACCACAGCTCTGCAGGGACAAGTCCTGCTTTGCTCCCAAGTGCATCTCCCAGGGTGTCCCCACAGCCCAGTCAGGGCTGCCTCCTCCAAAAGGGGCAGCTGGCAGGGATAAGGAGAGGCAGGAACCCCCCAGCCTCTCTTTGCTGCTTTCCCACACTCAGAGCTACCCTGTGGTGTTCAGAGCCATGACGGCTCAGGGCTTGCTCAGAGCCATGCTCTCTGTGGAGAGGCTCTGGGTTTGGCTCCACACCTGATGGCAGAGGAGGGAGGCCTCAGGATGGGACAGAATTGCTGTCATGGAGAAGAGCAGAACATCATCCACATGGAACAAGCTGGCCACACCCCAGGCCACACTGTGATGGCAGTGACCAAGCAGAGGGTGGGGTGAGTCCTGCTGGCTCCTGCCCCACACCAGTGCTCGTCCCACTGGAGCTCAGTACAGCACATGTCTGTCCATCTGCCTCAGTGCACAGGCAGTGCACCAGGAGCCTTCCACAGCCCCTTGGGAAAGTGCTCCAGGCTCTCCTGTGTGTCTGTGCACAGGGACAGCAGCCCCAGGACAGGGCACAGGGCTGGTGCTCTGTCACTCATAGCTGGTGGCACAGAGCTGGCTCTGACACATAAGGAAGGAAGCTAAAGATATGGTGGGGAGGCATGTTGCTGTCTGCAGAGCTTCCGTGACTCCAGGAGTGAGTGATGCCTCAGCTCACATCTGGCTAAAACAACACCACAGTGCTCCCAGCAGAGCCAGCAGCCAAGGTGAACCTGCAGACATCTGCAGCTAAAGCACAGCTTCTCCACACAGCTATGGTGGGACCTTCTCATCTCCAGGACGGGCACGGGATAGGGATTTGTCACACAAAGTGACCCACAGGTTTTGCCCAGTGAGTACACTGTGGCTGTGACAGCCACACAATCTGTGGCTGTGGCACAGCCCTCTGCTCCGTGCTTCATGTCCTGCCCCACAGGAGGCCAAGCTGGTGACGATGATGAATTTATGACCTCCCACCCACTGCTGCACTGGAGTCTGGAGCCGCAGATGCTTCCAGAGGGTGTTGTGGGAGCTGCGGTTTGGATGAATAATTTTCCAGCCCTGCAGCTCAAGAGCCATGAAACCCAGAGGGGGAGAGAAAGACAACAAAACACTAAAACAAAACAAGCCTCTGGCTTGGGCTGCCCAATGAGTTCTGGGCCATGCCATGTTGTTCATATTTATCATGCTTCAGACAAGCAGCATCCAGCTACTGCCCTCCTCCATCAGCCCCCCGTGCAGAGGTCAAAACGCTGGAGAGGAGCAAGACAATTCCTGTTTGGACACCCCTTCCTACTCCCTGCTGCCCTTCCTGTGGCTGCCACAGCAGGGGCACACTGTGTCAGTGTTGCCAAGTGACAGGAGACAGGGATAGCCACCCCACAGATCTGGGGGTCCACGGACACGGGAGCCTGATGGTGGCTGCTGGAGCACCACAGCTCCTCCATCCCACAGTTTCTCCAGTGCTGAACCTCTACCCCAGCCTCTTCCCTGGCCCCTGCTCTCCCCAGGGCACAGAGTCCAGCCTCTCCACATCTTTGCACAACACAGTAACGAGCCCCTGCTCATTACAGGGAGCCCATTTCACCCTGCCACATCCCCAGCTGGACATCTCCATGAAATCAGGCTCTGGCAGCAGTCATGGTGTGGAATGCCCACTGCCCACCATCTCTTCCACCTGATCCTTCCAGCAGGATTGCAGCCGGGAGCCCCCAGGATCTCCAGCATCCTCTCTCATCAGCTGCTCGTGTTGGCCACCTCCTGGTGAGCAGAAGTGCTGGGGCCAGCACAGATTGAAGGTAGGAGAATCATAGAAACGGAAGGGAATTCATAGAATCACGGGGTTGGAAGGGACCAACCAGTCCAAGCCCCTGCCAGGGCAGGATCACCTGGAGCAGGTGACACAGGAACATGTCCAGGTGGGTTTTGAATATCTCCAAAGGGAGAATCCATGACCTCCCTGGGGAGCTGTTCCAGTGCTCTGCCACCCTCAATGTGACAAGCTCTTCCTCATGTTAAGGTGGAATTTCTTGTGTTTTAGTTTATTTCTCCAGGGACAGGTGAGCAGTACTGGAGCTGCTGATCCCTCCTCAACCCCTCTTGCCACAAGCAAGGCTTGCCATGGCTGTGGCTCCCTGACCCAGCTGAGCTGCAGGTGCTCCAAAAATAGGTCTTCAAGCATGTAGGACATTGGACAAGGGCTCTGCTCCACCTAACACATCTCCTACCTGGCTCTGCACCTCTGTCCCTCTTCTCTGCAGGGCATGGAGCCACAGGTCTGCCCCACGGCTTTTCACCAGCAGTGCCTCCCAGAGCAAGGGGTTAAAGTGCCTCTGAAGATTGTGCTGCTCTGTGCCCTGGGTATCAGGTTGGAACCATCCTTGTCTGTGTGATTTCACAGGCACCAGTCCTTGCCACTGTCAGGAAGCATGGCTACCTGTCCCTGTCCTCCCCCTGCCCCAGCTGGAGCCACATGCTGTCCACTGGGACCTTCTGCTTGTTTGCAAGTGTTTGCAGTTCCATTTTGGAAAGCCTCTGGGAGTCTGGGCCCAGACTCACACACAGCCTGGCAGAACTATTCCAGCCTTTGGACAGCCCTGATGGGAGCAGGATCTCCAGGAACATTCCTCTGGCCTTTGCCTCTGCCCCTGACCTTGGATGGCCCCACAGGTATGTCTGGGCTCACAGACACATCCGAATTCCAGACTCCTGGATCCTGCTCCATCCCTGCTGGTTTGGATCACAACCTGCTCCACCCAGAACCTAAAGGATCAGCTTCAGGAGGAGCCAGGGATGGCAAGTGTGAGGAGCCTTCCTTAAAGAGAGATCATGTCCCAGGAGTGTACCCTCACAGAGATGTCAGATGAGGGGGATGAGTGAATGCCATGGCACACATGAGCCAATCCTGGTGATGCTTATTCTTTCTCTGGTAACCCTGTGCCCTGCCTAAGGCTCTCTGCATCCCCTCCTGCCCCTGCAAGCCCTCCTGAAGGGACAGACTGGCTGCTGTCCTCCCCAGTGTGTGGCACAGCATCGTCTTGGTCCCTGCTGGAACCTCGGCAGTGAAACACAGCCAGCATCCTCCGGGTCTGCAGTACCGACTGGTTGTCCTTGGAGATCAACAGCCAAGCTGGGATCATACTGGGTTGATCCAGAACCCTATAAAATCTGGAAGGAAATAAAAAGAGGGCAGAAGCAGTTGCCCTGCAGGAGCAGGGCAGGAGACACATTCATGGGTTTGTTCTAGAGCCCTCACATCAGGCCCACGCTGAGGACAGAAACAAACAGCCTCCAGCACTTTGACTCAGCTGGCATTGCCAGTTTTCCAGCTGGATGTCCAGGGCACTGGCATCACCTTTGGAGGAGCAACATCACCTCCCTGCACTCTGCAGGGAGAGCACTGCTGAGTGACAGAGGCAAGGTCAGCACGTTGTAGCATCAGGGCTCACAGAGACCTTGTGGCTCTGCAGGAGGGGACATCAGTGCCTGTCGTGAGGGTGTGGCTGCAGCCCTGCCCCAGCTGTGGCTCCACAACAACTCTGTCAGCCTTTGATTGCCACCAGCTCCAGAAAACCTTGCTAGGCACAATCCTCAGGCCAAAGCCCGTTTGGCATCTCATTTCTGGCTCGCAGAGAGGATCTGGCCAGCGCTGACACACGAAGTCCTGGCTCTCCTCAGGTGCAACCTGGAATCCAGAGTCAGATCCCTTGGAGCATGTGCTGGGGAATGCAGCCCACTGCCACCACCCCTCTGTGCCCCTGGCCAGCTGAGGCCATGGCTGGGCTTGCAACTCACACCAACTGGACCTTGTTCTCCACTTGGGCTGTATTCTAAATTTTCCCAAGTTTTTTTTTTGTTTGTTTGTTTTTTGTTTTGTTTTTTTAAATTCCTGCTTTTAAGCAAGCTGTAGGAGGCAGCAGGAGAAACATCACCTGGGACTGCCACTCAGAGGCACCCCACGCTCAAGGATCACACTCAGCTAAATCCCCCCATGTTTGGTCCCAAGGATCTCAGCTCCATCCTTTAAAAGCAGAAGGGATTGCAGTGGAGGATGTGGAGGAGCAGGGGTGGCTGTGGAGCAGCTCTCTCCTCTCCCAGACCTCAGCCTGCCGCTAGAGGACAACACACAAACACGGCTGAGCCTGCAGGAAAACCTCCACTCCTCTCCACAGCCCTGAGCTGCATCGGGAGCTGCGGTGCCTCCAGGAACAGCATATCCACACTGCTCCCACTGAACTGCAGCGGAAAAGTGACACTTCCATCCCACAGGGACTTCTGCAGAAATTCCAGGTTTACCATGGAGACATCAAAGCTCTCTGGTCCAAGCAACTTGGCATCCAGACTCTTAGTTTTGCCAGGAGCAGGGTGGCATACTGGAATAAGTGACATTTTGAATATTGACAAGTGTTATAAGGTCTCAAAGAACTGAGTCGTGGATATGAACCGCTGTGGCTAGCACAGGTCTTTCTCGTGAGAACATTTTGCTACGTTTCATAAACAAAGATAAAGTTTGGATGTTTTGCAAACAACGTCTCCAGATTAGGGCAGTTCGGGCTTGGCCAATTAGGCCTAGGGGGAGGTTTCTAGCTGACCAATCTGGGTGACCTCTGAAAACTCTATATATATGGAAATCAAAATAATAAAGACACTTTTCTCTTTTCTTGTCTGAGAACCTGGGTTTTCTCTCAGCTAGCGGCTCAACAGCGACAAACCACCATGACCAAACTGGAATAAAAAGCAAACAGAAGAGTCAAAGCAAAGTGAGGCACATGGAGAAAAGCTCTCCAATGTCAGGACATGCTGCTCCAAAAACAATGTGGAACTTGCAGTCAGTGCCTTTCTGAGGAAATATCTCTGCTTCAGCTGAATAGTAGTTTTCAATAAGAACTTCTTCAGTGTGATTTTTTGCAAGAACTCTATTGGTAGTGTGATCAGCGAGAGCCCTGGGTTCCCAAGGACATTTCACTGAGCGAGAAATCGTCAAGAGGTGGTGATGTGGTTGGTGTTCACTGCTGAGGGAGAGGAACAGGAATCACAGATAAGAGCTGCTGCTGCTGCTGCCAGGAGTGATAGGCCTGACACTTTCTCCAGACTGACTTCAAATTCCTGGCTGCTGCCAGAGCATGTCCAACTGTTTCAGGACCTGTTGATGTCCCATGTCACAGCTGGAGGGGCAGTGTGTTCAGGAACCCCTGGGAGTGTGTTGAGCACCCATCTCTCTGAGGAGGGCTCCCTGTCTCCCCACCAAGCAATGTTTTACATTTGGAGCTGTCAAACAACATTGCAAATGTTAAATTAATGACATCTCCAGCACTGTTCATGATGGAAGGGGCTTAATCTGAATTAAACCAGTTCCTGCTCCTAGACCAAAATCCTCTCACTCCTCCACACTGGGTGATGATCTTTCCAATGACTGCATCAGTCACAGGGAGTCCTGAAACTGTGGGATCTGAATGCACTTTGCAAGTGAAATAGTTTCAGATCCAGCATCACCCCAGCCTGGAGCCCTCAGCCAGAGTCTGTGCATCAGCCCTGAACCCTGAACTCCATCTTGAGCACTTTTTTGGGGGAGGAGACACCTGCTCTGACTCACAGGCCTCAAGGAACCCCAGCCTCGGGTGAGCTGGTGTTATTTAAGTCTCCCACTGTCCTGGTTCACCTTCCTGACCCCAGATAACCCTTCCACATCTTTTATCCTGTGATAATGGGGATATCAATAAGGAAATTATGTTGCCAGAAGGAAAGGCCCATTCAGGGGCAGCAGGGCTGTGAAAGCATCTCCCAGTCTGTGCTTTGGCCATGTGGCACTTTACTGGTTACTGTGGAGGGGTGACTTTGTGGGTGCACCTTGCAGCCACCCAAACGTGGGATCTTCTTTCTCTGCCTCATTCACCTCCTCCATACATGGCTGTGGGGGAAGCAGAGGAAAGAACACACCAGGAGTCCAAATCCACCCAAAATCCCATGGACAGCTCTCTGTCTTCAGTGTGAGACCCACATTCAGCTGCTGCCCCTGTTACAGACATATGCTTGGCCTTGTAGAGAGAGACTCAGTGTGGTTCAAGCTGCGGGGCCAGGCTCAGCCCTATCCCTCAACCCACTGCTATGGGGATATGGACAGCAGCCACCCCATGTGAAGGCATGATGGTGACAGTGAACAGCCAGTGGCCATCATGAGGGAGGACACAGAACTGTCCTTTGCAACCTCCTCCCATTGCAGGTCCAGCACCTTTTGCTAAGCTGGTGCTCCTGCTGCCCCAGAACTGGGTAACTCCTTGATACACAATCCTGTTCTGATGCACATCCCACATGTTTCAGGATTCTGTGAAGCCCTGGGCTGGGCTGGCCTAGGCAGTACCTCCTGCTAAGCCAGACCACGACACAGGTCCAGGTGACATGGCTTCAAACCCCTCTCAATGGATTATTCCTCTACGTTAGCCACTTTACCCAGGGTTAGAAAGAGCTCTTGGAGCAACCCAATCCCTGCTCCTGGCATCCATGCTGGGCAGTTCCTGCCAATGCAGCCCTTGTTCTGGGCAAAACTATAACAAGAGCACCATGACACTGCTGCTCCATCCCCTGCATGTCCCCCCAGCCCCTGCCTGCTACAAGGCAATAGCAATGGAGCTGCTGGTGACTGAGGGCTCAGGACAGACAGACAGCCTTGGGCATGATGGCTCCCAGCAAAGAGCTTGTCCTGAGCTCCTCAGTCCCTTCTCCCCAGCTGCACCCTGACTTTCCAGTCACAGCTGAGTTTAGCAGCCAGCACAGACACAGAGTCCTTTATCTGGGGTTATATTTCAGCGTCCCAAAGTCTGGAGCCCTTGAAGTGCCGGTTGGGTACTCCTGCCTCCCTACTTATACTCCTCTGCCTTGTCGGAGCCAGCTCTGCCTTCCCCTGCCCTGCTATCACACAAAAACATGATTACAAAACAACCCTGGGTCCCGGAGCTATGAACAGGTCTTTATTTGTTGAGGTTTCTTTTGTGTTTTTTTCCCCCTTTCTTCCCTTTGAATGAAATTCCTGCCAGCTCTAAGAGAGAGAGAGAGAGGGAAAGAGTAGAAAGTTTAACTCCTCCCATCGGAGCGTCTCACGCCCCTGCCCAGCCCTCGAAACCCAATAACCAAGATCATTCAGCAATGCCTTCCCTCGCCTGGCTGCATCCTCAGCACCCCGGGACCTGCCGGGGATCCCGCGCCCGCTCCGTGCCAGGCGGCACCGCTCCGCTCCGCCCCGCCGAGCCCCGAGCCCGCCGCCGGCCGAGGATGGACACTCTGCTCTTGTGGGGCATTCTGCTGGCGTCCTGTGCCCGCTGCCAGGCTGTGCCCGCGGAGCCAGGCTCTGCGCCCTCCTGCCCGCCCCAGTGCCACTGCGAACAGGATGGCATCGTGCTCTCGGTGGATTGCTCCGAGCTGGGGCTCTCGGAGGTCCCTGCCAACCTGAGCCCTCTCACCGCTTACCTGTAAGTACAGCCCTCGCTGCTTCTTTTGCAATGCTTCCCCTGGACCCCTTCGACAGCTGCGGCTTTCCGCCGGCTTGGAAGTCTGTGCCACATATTCCCGAAATTAAATTTCCTGTGGAAATTAGAAACCGAGCAAAATAACAACAAAAAAGGCAGCTCTTTGGGCAGGACCTGCCAAGCCCCCCTCGTCCCGCACCCCTCCAAAAACGCTGTTTATACTGCGATGTTCTGCTTTGCTCCGTGATTGCAGCGGACCAGGGAAGCTGATTTGCTGGATCGATTTTGATTGTCTGAGCACATAATGAAGTATTTTTACACAGCAATTAGTGCAAACTGCTCTGGGATCCTTCTGTCAAACATTTCAATGGCTGCAATAACTCAGGGCTTTGGGGGGTTTGGGTTGTGCTGGCCACCAGCAGAGTCCGAGTTGCCTTTTTAAAATGAATATTAAAGTCTTGTTAAGAGGTCTAGGGGGTTGGTAAGTGTTGTGGTTTGATTATTTATGTATTTATTTTATTTTAAAAGTCTTTATTATCACAATGGTTCTTACCCCTTCTGATGTTAATACCCCAAAGTGTTAATTGACAGAGTCTGGTGCGTTCATTGCTAGCCCTAGAGGTGGTCTCGGTGCCATCAAACTGGTGATGACTGAGAATCCTGATAACTGACTGTGGAAAAATCTCAGAGTTTAACCAGGAGAAGAAACATCTCTCTCAGGGAGACAAGTTATCCCTGAGGAAGATGCTCCCTGGGTCTATACGCAGAAAGTGCTGCAGCCACGAGCTACAGCTGTTTGGCAGGCTGGCTGGAAAGGACTGTGGCATTCCCAGCTCGGAATGCAGCTCGGGCACTGCCAAGGGAAGCCGAGTGTGCCGCAGTCATCGAGGAGCACTGGCAGCCCCAGACAGCGCTGGGGATGTTCATGTTGTGCTCGCTGTGCTAAGAGGGGATTTGTGTCTGGCAGTGACATCCCGACCGTGTCGCTGCTTTTCCGACGTTCCTGGGTTGTGCTGAGATACAGGGGCTCAGCTGTCAGAGCAAAGCACCCAGACCCGCTCAGGAAGGGCTTTGCTCACCAGCTGGAAGCTGCCACGGCTGGGAAAGGGCTTCTCTCTCATCCCTCTCGCCTGAGGAGCAGAGTTTTTTGCCCTGGATGGCCAGAGCAGTTCTGGGTTAGCTGGGAGAGAAATAAGACAGGAAAGGACCAAGCTCACTGGAGACCATGAAAGATGATGGAAATGTGTAATGCAGGCTGTATTTCTCCTGGGAGAGGGAAGCACTTGTTACTTGGGGTGTGACTGCACAGAGCTATCCCTGCGGCTTGGTTTGGAACCGGCTGCCCAGGAGTGAGCATGTGGGAGGCTGCAGAACATTGCAGCACTGATGGGGACGAGGGACAGCCCCACCAGGCACCACTCCCACCCCGCAGAGAAGATGCTGCACGGCAGATGCGCAGCGCTGTCCCTTGGGTTGGGAGCTGCAGAGCTGCAGAGCTGCCCGCATGAACCCAGCGACATCGCGCTGCTCCTGGTGCTCAGTGGCAGTTTTACCCTGGCCACGGTGGCTGGAGCAGGGGCAGAGAGCCATGGGACACGGATCCCTGTGCGCGGATGCTTGGAGGCTCTCCCTGCCCGGTGCAGCCGGTGACTGTGGCGGCTGCTGGCAGAGCTCGGGATTCCCCTGGGTCTCGGGACAGCCCTGTGGCTCCTATCGCTTCGGGATGAGGATGGTGATGGTGATGGTGAGGTGCCTTGCCCGCGGCCCCGCGCTCTCCCGTGGCTGTACCGGCCCCAATCCCCGTGGGCTGTATCTGCCCCATTCCCCCGTGGGCTCTTCCAGCCCCACTCTACCAGCCCCATTCTCCAGTTTGTTCTACCGGCCCCAATCCCCGTGTCCGCTCCCCCGTGGCTCACACGGTGGCGCCAGTGACAGTCCTTTGCACGGGCACAGCTTCCCCCTGCCAGCCCGTGTCGCGCAGGGATGTCCGGCTGGGGGGACCTCCGGTGCCCCGTGAGCAGGAAGGGCCCGGGGGTGTTGGAAGGGGCCTCAGTTTCGCTCCCTCCTTTTTTGGGGAAAACCAGACCCTTTGGTTCTTGTCCATTAAACCGTGCCGGTGAGAGGACCGAGCAGATGTGATGGAGGTAGGAAGTCAGGATGAACTGGGAATGACTGGAGGAGGACTGGAGAGCTGGGTTTTCTCCCTGATTCTGTCACTGCTGTTAGCAAGTTACATGAGGTTAGCTTCCCAGGTACAAGGGTGCAGCTAGGGCTGGTTTGTCGAAGCAAATCAGCATCAATTTTGTAGAAAGTGTGGATATTGGAGTGAGATCTAAGTTCTTCACAGAAATACGGGCTTAAACTCCACATTCAAATACGTAAAGGAATGCTGGATTGCTTTGGAGAGCTACTAGTGCTGAAGAGTGAGCCCTGGAATGGCAGCAGGAGCATGGAGCAGCTGCTCCCAAAACTTTCCAGCTTCTTTGCTCTGTGCCCTGTCTTGTCAGCAAGTCACTGGCACTGTGGAGAGCAGGATTTCCTCTGGAGCAATATAAAGGATCCTGGTAATTACCTCTTCTGATTAGACACTGCCTCACCACTAATGAGCTGGTGTCCATCCTGGCTGTGCTGTGCCTCCAGCTTGCCTGTCTCTCTCCAAGAATCCTGTCCTTGCTCATTCCTGCACCGCTCTGACCCTGATCCCACCCATCCAAAACCAAGTTCAGTGGAGACATGGCTGGTGAAATTGCTGGTGAATTGAACTGTGGTCAAGGAGATATTTCCCCTTTAGCTGCTGTGCCAGTGAGTCCCCACAGCCCTGTGTCACATAGCACATCTCTGTCTCTCACAGCCAGCAACATGTGTCAGAGAGTTGATCTGGGGCTGCAGCAGAGGTGGTTGGAGCTGCTGGGGGCTCCCTGGAAAGGACAGCAGCAAGCTGGGGTGCAGGAGAGTGGAGCTGCACAGGGGAAGACTCCTCTGCAGCAGCAGAGAGGAGATTGCACAAAGGGGCTCAGAGGAGGATGGGGAAAAGGAAAAAGCTGCTTGGTGCTTAAAATATTATCTTAGCTGTGACCCTTGGCACCACTGCACACCCTGCATGTGAGCTGGTGGAGCAGCCCCACCTCAGATTCCCCAGGGTAAGTGTTGCATCACATGGGCTCGTGCAGTCCAGTCCCCAGCTGTCCCCATGGCTGTCACCAGGAAGATGCCCGTGGTTGGGTGCAGCTGCACAGTGCCCCAGAATGGCATCTTGACCCCTCATCCCTGTGTATCCCATGCAAGGGGGACAGGTGGCAATGCTGGGGGTGAAGGGATGCTCTCAGAGTGCTGATGCTGCTCCTCTTTCACCAAAAAAAAAACCTGACACCCTGTTGCTTGTGCCTAGCAGGGCCCTCCTAGGGATGTGCTGGCCTGTCCAGCTGTGGCTTGCAGGAAAGAAATGGAGAGCCTCTCTCAGCCCAGGACACCTTGGGATCAAAAGACAACAGCAGTAGTGCCATGGCCACATGTTGAGGTCAGCTGGCCAGGGAGCACAGCCACCCCCACACCCTGCACATATGGAGGGACATAACACTGCCAGCCTGGACTAAGCATACCTGGGCAGGTACTGGAAGGATTGCCCAGATATCCTAGACTAGAAGACACCTCTGGAGGTCTCTTATCCACATTCAAACAGGTCCATGTTGTGAGGCTGGTCAGGATCCTGTCCAGTAGGTAAACCTACTAGATAATCTTAGGAGTATCTCTAAGATTCCCTGACTTTCCCCCCATTTTTTACTATCCTGTTTTTCCTAATATCTGATGGCAATTTCCTATGGTTCACCTTGTGCCCATTATCCCTTATCCTTCCCCTGCAGAAGTCCAAGGAGATGTTGGCTCCACCTTCTCTACACCCTTCCAGTCAGTAGTTAAAGAGAGCAGTAACTCCTCCATCTCTTCCTCCTTTTTTTGTGAAGTCTGATCAAACCTCCTTGTAGGAGCAGTGTGTGGGGCACGGGCAGAGTGGGGAGCACTGCCCTGTGGGAGAGGGGAGATGGAGATACTGCAGGGGAAGAGATAAGGGTGAAGGACACAAACCTGGGGGGCACCATGGCTCCAAGCTCAGCTGGAGGAGCCATCCCCCACTTCCCAAGGCTCTCAGGTCTCCCCAGCCTCACGGAGGGTCAGGCAGTGCTGCTGCTCTGTGCTCCATCCCCAGAAACACCAGTGCCTTCTGTGTTCTTGTCCCCACCTTGCCACTGCCTGCAGTGCTGTTCTCTGTCCCAGGAAGCCAGCAGGGACCTCAGGAGACAACTGAAGAGGCTGCCAGGCTGTTGCTGTCCCAGCAGGATCTGGGGGGAGGGAAAAGCAGCACATCCTGGCTGCTCCCAGATATCACCAGGCATCTCATGAGGCTTCCCAGACAGAAATTTTCTCATTCCCCACGCTGTTTCCTTGGAGGTGAATGGGACCAGGAGCCTTCAGGGCTGTTCTCACCTTGCAGAGGCATTTTGAGACACCACCTAGAATTTAGCATCCCACTGGGAGTCTGGGGCCCTGCATCACCCACTCTCTCCTCTGGGCTACCCTCTGCAATCAGGTGCCACACAGACCTCTGACAGGGATGCTTTGACACGAAGCTGGGCTGACACTTGCCAGGTCACACAGTGCTGGATCCAGTATGGGGCAGACTGAGGGAAAGATGCCTTTTTGCTGATATTTGCATTTTCTAAAGACCCACAGAACCCCAGGCAGCTGAGGAAGCAGGTTTGGAGGCTCAGTACAAGCAAGTCAAGCAGCAGTGCTGAAGGCAGCTCCCCACAGCCCAAATCCCTCCCCTCATACCAACACCTGTCCCCTGCAGCCCCCACTGTGGGAATGACAGCCACCCTGACCCCCGAAGATGGGGAGCACCCCAAGAGCTGCCAGAGCATCTAGGACACCAGTGGGAGAACATGACTGTAGAAGCCTGGGCAGATGGGACAGCTGTGGGGAGGGTGTTAGGGCTGAAGGGGTGACTAAGCTTCCAAAGAGTTGGGGTTTCCTGCAGGGATGACAGTGACCTCTGTGTGCCTTTGGGACACCCTAGGGAGAAAGAGGGAGCAGCCAAAAATGCAGAGAGCACAGAATCCCAATGCAAAGTGTAAATTAGGTCCTTCCTGGGGCCAGTGCTCCTCTCCTGCCCCAGGTGACTTTGTGCAGGCCAGGGAGTCACCGTCCTGTGCCTGATGCTTGCCCAGTGCCAGGGCTCATCCACAGCTTCTTCCCCATGCCATGGTCACCACAGGAGCCCCAGTGTCACACCAGGACTTATCCAAACACACCACAAAGGTGCAGACTCACTCCCAGACCCTTCCACTTCTCAAGCCACGAGCAAGCCCAGGACTACCAAATGCTACTGCTATCAGGTGGCCAGCAGACTAAGTGCTGCTCTCTGCTTGAGCTTCTTTCCTGCTGGAAGAGTGACAGGAAGTGCCATTCCTGCCCTGTGCAGTCCCAAGTCCACAGTCTCATCCTTGGGAATGCCCAGAATGCCTGGGAGAAGGGCAGCCAAAGCAGGAGCAACAGGAAATGTTCATGGGCTTGGGCTCCTGGGTGAGGGAGATAAAAGCTGGTGAGAGGCACTTGAAGAGCTGGGCTCTGCACACTCCAGAGGATTCACAGCTTTATATTCACCATTTATCAGCTTTGAGGAACTTTCTTTTTCCACACCTGAAGTATCAGGAATAACAAGGGTTTTCCACTTTCAGGGATTTGGTTTCCTTCAAAGGGACTCCATAAAGTCCATCTGCTGACTCCATATAGGCACTTCATGTGGACACAGGTGTGCTCTGCATCCTTGCCAGTAGGATTTCAAAGGTTTTAAGAGCAGGCACCTGGGTTCAACTCCAGTTGCCCAGCACCTCAGCTACAACCTCAGCGTCTCCTGTGGCTGACAGTGGCTTTTTGCTGGCATGAAGACCCCAGGGGGAACATCTCCCAGCACTCATGAATGACAGCACTCTGGAATATCCAAATTGGCTGGTCCAAACCAAGACCTGCCTGAGCCCCAGATTTCAGGGAGAGCTGCTGGCACTGAATCAGATGCAGATTCTAGCTGGTGTTTCCCTCTGGAAAAGGCAGCTAAGCACTAACCAGAAACAGCATCATTGCTGTCCTGTGCTCCCCAGCCTGCAAGGAGAAAACCAAATTGAGAAAATATGAGATCAGGCACAGCTTGAAGAGTGGCTTGTGAGAAAAACTGAAAAGCAACAAGGAAACAGCATGGCTCCTGAGCAAGTGTTTCCAAATCACCTTTTGTATCCCCTGGGCAAGGTGGGACTCCCAGCCCAGCTGAGAGCTGAAATATCCTGGTCCCTTGGCCTACATCAGAGTTCAGGGGGCCTTCATCCCTGCATTGAGGATGATGAGCATGATTCTGCAGATGCTGCACGGTTGTGTGTCTGGACTCAAGGCTCAGGGCAGAGCAGTGGGAAGATACCAAACTCCACAGCAAGCAGGCAAAACAGTGGTGAGGGAGCCCCAGTATGGGGCGTGAAGGGAGTGAGGGGTGGATGGGAGTGCTTAGAGCAAAGCCAGAATTGCAGAATTAATCACAGAGCCACAGAATAGTTTGGGTTGGAAGGCACCTTAAAGATCATCTCATTCCACCTTCCACTAGACCAGGTTGCTCCAAGACCCATCCCACCTGAGGCTTCCAGGGATGGGGCAGCCACAGCTTCTCTGGGCACCTGTGCCAGGGCCTCCCCACCCTCACAGGGAGGAATTCCTCATAAGAATACAATCCAGCCCTGCCCTCTGTCAGTGGGAAGCCATTCTCCCTGGTCCTGTCGATATCTGAACATGTAAAAAGTTGTTCTCCCTCTTTTCTTTAAGCTCCTTTAGGCACTAGAAGGGGCTCTAAGGTCTCACCAGAGCCTTCTTTTCTTCAGGCTGAGCCCCAGATCTCTCAGCCTACCTTAATAATGAAGTTGGGCCTAGAGCTGCCCGAAGAGCATGTTTGGTGGATGATTTTCCTAGCAATATCTCATTTAATTGAAAAGGAAAAGCTCAATGAAAATGGACAGTGTTCCTGGGACTGTAAATGGTAGAAATCTAGTAACAAGTTCAGTCAGGAGAGATTATTTCAATGTTTTCACTTCATGGTGTCTTTCATGAAAACCTTTCAAGAAAAGTTTCCGTTTACATATTTTCACCTGCTGGTGTTACATTTACCCATAGGCGATTTAATATTCCCACTGTAGCACTTCAAAACTATCAAAGCAAAGAATTTTGCTGTTTTTAAAACACAATATAATGATTTTTTTGTTCTATACTAGATATTGACATGTTGGCTCTTTGTTCGAAGTTCAAGGGAAAGGAAGTTCAGAAGTCTCTGAATTTCCAATGAGGCTCATGACATCTCCTCCCATTTCCTCCTGCTGTATCATCTCCCAGCCCCCTTCTCTGCTGTAGGCTCTGCTCCCTTTCTGCTCTTGATGTCATGAGGTAGAAGCACTTTGGGTCCAGCAGTGTTCACTTGGCTGCTGTTTTCCCAGTGTGGATACTGTTGGGATTAATGGGATGCTGTGGAGGAAACTGATCCATGAACGACGGTTGCATCCCTCAAGTGCTTCCAGCCACAACAGGCAGTGCTGCAGGTGACAAGGCTGTGCCTTTAGTGCCATCACGGCTGAGCCCTCCCCAAGGTCACAGTTCAAAAGGAGAGAGGCATCTTTTGCACTTTTGGGAAAGTGGCAACAGGTATCCGGATGTGAGCAGATGTCTGATTCTTTCAGAGATCCTTCAGAGTCTTTACACTTTCAGAGTCTTTACACTTTCAGAGTCTTTACACTTTCAGAGTACCACAGAGTCATGGAACATTCTGAGCTGGAAGGAACTCACAAGAATCGTTGAATTCCACTCCTGCATAAGGGAGGGGAGATGCAGGAGGGGAGATGCAGGATCTGCCCCATCCCAAAGCCAGCAGCTGGTGCCCAGGTGACCCTGCAGGAGAGGCAGCAGCCAAACCTCTGCTGCACTAGCTGCAGTGCTGGCAGCGAGCGCTGCTCTCCCTGGAGCAGGTGTAGGGATAGAGCGCAGAGGGAAGGCAGCGCAGGGGTGGTTAGAGCCAATGTGCCTGGGATGGACAACCGTGTGGGACTGCCAGCACGCCTCCTCCCTCCTCCTTCCCTCTGCAGACCGCTCCAGGACAGCTCGGTGGGGCTGGGGCAGAGCAGCGGCTCCGCTCGTACTCCGAGGGATGCTCCAGTCCCTCCTGTCCCCTCCTCCCAGCGGGCAGCGCCTGTCCGGAGCCCGGCGGGCAGCGATGGAGAGACCTGCGGCTGGCCCAGCACTTGCCCTGCGCTCCAGCCTCTCCTCGCTCTATCCCGTCCCGATTTTCCTCTCCAGCTCTCCCGGGAGCCGCGGCACAGCCCGGCTTTCTGCATCGTCCTTCCACCGCAAAGCCTCGCTCCCCCCTCTGCTCCCTGCCCGCCCCCCGGGCTAAGCAATATGCCACAGCCTCCCCTCTCTCCCGCCCTTCCTTGAAGAATAAGCTCATAAATCTGCCCGGGGCAACGAAAACACTGAGCTCATGGCCCTTAGATCTGTGTGGGAGGAGCTCTCGCTGGCGATTAAAGGAGTTTAAGGTTTGCTTTGAAAAGCTCTTTGATTCTGGCAGGGGCTCTGGTGCCAAAAGGCAGCGATGGGGCTGCAAATGCCTCTCCCCCTCTGCACCTGCCTGGGTCAGGGAGCAGCAGCATTGTGGGGGAGGGAAGGGAAGGGCAGAGCTCCCCAGCTCTGCAGTGGGGCTGAGGGATCCCTGTCACCCTCTCGGGGGCGTGGGGACACCCTGTGCCAACAGCGGGGCAGAGCTGCTGCTGCCCTGGAGAGCAGACACTCCAGCCGGGATGCCAAAATGCCTCAATTCCTGTGGAAAGTCTGCCCAGATCCTTCCTCCGAGGAGCTGGGATGGTTCTCAGGCACGGCGGTCCTGCCTGTGTGACACACTGACCCAAGGGAGAGCAGCAGAGGCCAGGGCAGGGAGCACCAAGCAGCGCTCTGAAAAGTAGTGGGAAGGAGTAGGGCAGGGCTGGGAGGAGCCTGGGGTCTTGGAGAATGACTTGAGTTGAGCAGGAGCAGAAGAGAGATCAGAAACAGCCTTCGTGAGGAGTAGCAGGACTAAGCACAAGCATGGTGTTGCAGCCCAGTGAAAACAGAGCCTGTGTGAGGCAGGAGCTGTGTCGGAATGGAGAGCAGGGAGAGGACTCAGGGAAGCTCAGGCGGTGCCTCCAGTCCTACAGGGATGCATCAAGGATCCAGAAAGGGCTAATGTAGAACCATTCCAGATGCACCAGCCCAGGCTTTGCTGGCAGCGATGAAGGAGTACAGCTCCCAGTCTCCTCCCTTCCATGGATGACAAGTCTCTCGAGCTATCCACAGCTCTCCTCTCTGTCTCCCTTTGCCTCGTTTGCAGGCCTTCCTGTAGCTCTTTAAACCTCTTTGAAGGACTTGCAAATGAGAAGCAGCCCCCATGGGAGTGGAGCGAGTCAGACACACCGCTAAGGGCAGGACATGCTCAAGGGACCTGCTGTCTCTTCTTGTAAGCAGCCACAGGTCCCACTACAAAGAGACCCCGGGAGACAGAATGGTTTCCAGTACTGAACACCCCCGTGGGGCACCAATTAGGAGCATTCCCTTTGTTCAAAGGGAAGGTGAAGCCCAAGCACCACGTGTCATCCCATCAGATGTGCCACGGTGGGAACCGCAGGGGTGGAAGGGGAGCAGAAATGTATCGCTGTTGAGCGGCTAGCTGAGAAATGACCTAAGGTCTCAGACAAGGAAAGAGAGAAGAAGAGAGCTTTATTGTTTTGATTTCCATATATATAGAGTTTACAGAGGTGCCCCAGATTGGTCAGCCCGAGACCTCCCCCTAGGCCCAATTGGCCAAGCCCGAACTGACCTAATCCGGAGAAGTTGTTTGCAAAACATCCAAACTTTATCTTGTTTATGAAATATAGCAAAATGTTCCCATGGGAAGGACCTGTGCTAGCCACAGAAATGTGGTCTCCTCTGCCAAGACCAGGGACGGGCAGGCATGGGGCTGCTGGGAGGGTGCCTCACACTCAGGTTGAAAGGCTCTGTAATGTGACACTGAGCCATAAGTTCACCAGATTTGGGACATTCCCCCTGCCTGGCGCCACCTCTGTGCTGGCAATGCCACGGGCATGCAGCAATGGGTGCTGCTGGCAGTGTGACATGTGGCCAACATCAGGGGTCTCAGGGACCTGCAGGAGCAGAAGGCACAAGTCACCTTCCCAAGGATGTTATCTGATGTGGGGAGGACTCTGGCTATAACTGCATCTTGAAACTTCAAGAGAATTCACAACTGTGGGCATTTCTTAACCTCAGTAAAGCAAATGTTCATCTTTGTATGAAACCTGCAGGAAAGATATTTGCACTTTTAGATAGAAATTCATCTTCTGTCTTTCCCAGAGAACACAAGAAAAAGTGCTGGTTGCAGGAAACAATCTCTGCCAGTTCTGCTTTATCTCTGGTTCTGCATCCCTGAAAATGTTCCCACCAAACCCCTCAGTGCCTGGGGGCTGAGAAAGGAAATGGCAGTGTGAGCATTTCATTTATGGAATCCCAGAATGGTTTGGATCAGAAAGGACCTTAAAGCTCCTCTAGTTCCACCTGCTTGCCATTGGCAGGGACACCTCCCACTATCCCAGGTTGCTCCAAGCTCCATCCAGCCTGGCCTTGGACACTTCCAGGGATCCAGGGGCAGCCACAGCTTCTCTGGGCACCCTGTGCCAGGGCCTGCCCACCCTCACAAGGAAGAATTTCTTCCCAATATCCCATCTAACCCTGCCCTCTGGCAGTGGGAAGCTATTCACCCTTGTTCTGTCACAGGCCTTTGACCAAAGTCCCTCTCCAGCTCTCCTGGGCCCCCTTTATGCACTGGAAGGGGCTCTAAGGTCTCCTTGTAGCCTTCTCTTCTCCAGGTGAACTCCCCCATCTCTCCCAGCCTGGCTCCAGAGCAGAGGAGCTTCAGCCTCTGATGAACTTAGAAGTCTCCTCTGGGCTCATTCCACTCGGTGACTCCCCAGGCAGCACTGAGTCATCCTGGCTAAGGACACAAACCAGGACTCCTGTGCTGCTCAGCTGTGGGAAGAATGAGACACAGATCCATGTAGCTGCATTCTCTGGCTTTCTTCTCCCTGGACACAGGGAGTGGTCAGATATCATCCCAGGCTGTTGTCCCAGATGTTGTCCCAAAGCCCTGTCCCAAAACTGGAAGGTCACCTCCTGTACCAAAGAGCACAGATGTAAGACCACTCTGGGCAGCAGGACCTCATTAATCTGTGGAACACATCACCACAGGAAATTGGTGCAGCAGTACAAACCTTGTAATTGAGGTCCTGTCCTGGTTGTGGTGCCTTTGGTTCTGCCAATACCACACACCTGACCCTAAAGGTACATGTGCTCCAGAAACACCATGTGGGGCTTTTAGAGCATGGAGCAGCCTTCCTATACATGCTGCCTGTAACTTCTCTTCAGCTCAGGGCCAAGCAGCAGGTTCCTGGGCTGCAGGTTGTGTTTGCAGCTGCGTCCTGTGCAGGGAAGTGCCTGCCAGTTTAGGTATTGTTTTGCTTTCATGTGGTGTAAGACAGCAGAAGATTTATTAGTGACAAAAGCATGAATGCTGGAAGCCGTGATTTATTGGAGAAGGGGGAGAGGAAACGTGTTGCAGCCCATGCTGGTTAGTGTGGTGTGTCTGAGGTGAGCTCGCACACGCTGTGAAAACCACCCTGCTCCTCCACCAGCTGCTCTGGCTCACCTGGCGAGACCATGGGGTGGACCCACTCCTCTTCCAGGGGCGACTTGACACTGACCATCTCACAGATGCTTTGAGGAAAGGGTTTCTCCCAGGTGGAGGGATGCAAGGACTCTGACTTTTGGAAACAGACAGATGTTCCTCAAGCTTTGGCTCCCTTGCGTGGTGTAGGTGGGAGATCCAAGGGACAGTGCAGCACGAGGAACCAGGACTGGTTTCTAGCTCTGTCCCAGCCTTGTGGGTGACCCCTCTGCTTTTCCTGTGCCTCAGTCTCCCTATCTTTAAAGCCCTACTAATAAACCCTTCCCAATGTGCTTTGAGATCAATTGATCAAACCGGTGCTACGGAAGAGCTGGAGACTCTCTGCATTGTCCAGCCACATGTCTGGACCTCTCAAGCTAAAACACCTTCTAAAAGTTTATTAAAAAGTTCTTGAGCTTTCCATTTGTTCAGCCACCACATGAAGAAAAGCACCAGTGAGCTCTCAGATTTAGTGCCTGCCTTTCATGTCCGCTGACCTCATCCCTTCTTGCTCGCCGAGCAGCCACAAGTCGGAGCAGCTACTGAAACACTCCTCACAGCCACAGGCAGCAGCTGCTTGGAGCTCGTGGGCAGCACTGCAGAGCTCCACGGAGGAAGAGAACCCAGCTGGGAAATGCCAGCTTGGCCAGAGCTGCTGTAAACCCCAATTCTGTTTTCTGTAGGAAGCTCCCTTCCTTTCAGCACACTTCCTCCTGGGGTAAATAACAGCTACTTCAGCTCTTTGCTAAACCTAAAAAGGAGGGAAAAGACTAGCTTGGGTTAAACAAATGGGGTGTTTTATTCAGGTTTGCCAGGCAATTAAAACTAAACCAAACCAAAACACAACATGTTTTCTCTGACTATCCCCAAAACATTTTGCTTTGACCCCAAAAGAGAGTGCTTTATTTTTTGAGTTACTTGAAAATCTTCTAACGCTTAAAAAAAAAAATCTTACAATGAAAACTTCTACCATC
Source organism: Entomyzon cyanotis (assembly GCA_024500445.1). Taxonomy (NCBI): domain Eukaryota; kingdom Metazoa; phylum Chordata; class Aves; order Passeriformes; family Meliphagidae; genus Entomyzon; species Entomyzon cyanotis. The sequence continues at coordinate 1,316,741 of JAKEPQ010000908.1, read as the reverse complement.
TCCCCCCAGCCCCACTACATTTTTTAGTGGAACATAATTTTTCTGTGAATTTACTTTTGACCAAAACGCCATGGATTCTACCTGACCTGGACTGTCACAGTCACCCAGCTGAGCTTCTGCTGTTGCTTGCTTTTCCTTTCAATGCTCCTTCTGTCTTTTCACCTCCCACTGTACAGACACAAAAGTCTCATGGGAGCATCATCCTCATCCCAGGGCTGTGCTGAGTTCCCAGGAAGACTAAAGAGGGGCTGGGAGAGGGAAGGAAAGAATCCATGAAGGCTCTTTTTAGCTTCAGAGAGCTCCCTTGGCTCTTCTGACTACCTCTGGCTACTGCCAAGGCACCTTTGAAACACCTTTGAAACATCTCCAGCATGTTGGGCACCATGACTGGGCTGGAGGGGAAATCCACATTCCCTTTGAAGTCTGGATACTTGAACAGTCTTAGAATTATAGGGCTGTAATGTACAGGAATGTGTGGGGCTGTAATTGTGACTTAGATCCTTGGATGAAAGGTGCTATGTACATACAAAAGGTATTACCATTATTGCTACTATTATTACTGTTATTATTACTATTATTATTGCTATTATTATTATTATAGTCCTGCAATATGTGGATTGGAGATGAAAGTAGCACCAAAAGGTCCTGAAATACAAGATGTGTCTTAAGGAAATTTCAGCTTGGAATTAGGTTTTGTCTACACAGGAAAAGCAGAGCCGACTGGCTCCTCTGCACTGACAGCTCTGGGGTTTGATGGAGGAACTCCTGCATGCAGCATGATTCCCAAATCCAAATTATCTGACCTTTGGAAGGGTGTCTCCAGTAGGAGCAATTCCAGAGCAGTTTTAGCAGAAAAAGTGAGATCAGCTGTTTTCACCATTCCTTACTAGACACCCCTGTGACCATTGCAAAGTAGTCCCTGGTGTTTGAGCCATTTGGGATGAGAAGTTTGGGAACTAGCAGGGCTCAGAGGCTGGAATGGAAGCTGCAGCAAGCTCCCAGTGTCACTGGGCACAGAGAGAGCTCCTGTGCCTTGGTTCCACTGCTCTCAGCAGAGATGGGCCCTGATCCAGCATCCTGTGCTATCCATCCTCCTTCCAGCCTCCAATCACCCCTCTCCCAGAGCAGCCTGGATGCAGTGCATGGAGAAATCAGGGATCAGCTTTGATCCTTATGCACACTGTGGATCTGCAGGACCTTTGCCATCATCGTTGGTCCTGCCCTGTTCTGCACCCACATCTCATTAACAAGGGGGGCTGTAAGTGAAGCCAGGCACTGCAATGGGACTCCCCAGCACAATCCCATCAGGATTTTCTCCTGGGTCTCAGGCTCTGCAGAGCATCAGGTTTCACTTTCTACCACAGGGGCCGCAGAGCAATAACTGACTCACGTTGGGGAGCGGGGAGGGGGGGATGAGTCAGGTCCATCCACAGCAGTTTTTCCATTGCTAAACTCCCACAAGAGCGATCTGTCTCCTTGCAGGAAGGTTCAGCTCCCCAGCCCTACCCAGCTCTTTCCCAACGGCACAGATAAGGGGAGCTTTTCCCCGGCAGAGGTGGGAGTGATGGTGACTCAGCACCTGCAGTGTGGCCCAGGAGCTCCAGTGGAGACAGGCAGACACTCCTTAGCCACTTGACAGCAAAAAAAAGACTTTTCTCCATGCTTGGGGATCACCAGGATAAGACAAAGCAAGAGCTCTGATGCCTTGTGGCTTCCTGGTGAGACCAAAGAGTCTGCAGCTGCTAACGGAAACCTGCTCGTTCCTGGGGGTAGCAGACATCCCTGAGAGGAGCCAACCCTCAGCATCTCTGAAATTCAGCATGACCCTCCCGAGGAGCTCCCAAGCACTGCCAGGCCAGGGGTGGACTTGGCTGGAGAGCACCTCAGCCCAAATCCCTGCAGGCATTTCATTGTCCTTAGAAGGCAGTGAGCATGGTGAGGAATGCAGCTGGGATTCATCTCCTACCTTGGGCTCTGAGTTCCAGCCAAGCAGCCGAATATCAAACAGCATGGAGCTGCTCTCTTCCACTGCTGTCGCAAATGCTCCGAGACTCTCCGTCTATAAATCATGTTTTGGGAGGCAGGCCTTGGATGCTTGCTGGCCACAGAGAGCCAGGCTGTTCTGGTTTAGGTGCTGGCAGGATCAGCATCTCCCTGGGGAAGTGTTCAGAAATGACTGGATTGTCAGCACTGGGACCGCAAGGGAAGTCTGCCCGAGTGGGCTGCGTCAGGAGGAGGAAGGAATGACAGGATCTTGTCTGCCATGTGTCCCCAGAACCAGGATGTATCCTTTGGGTTGGATCCTCAGTTTCTTCTGGCTGAATTTCCCAGCCGCTGATTTTGAAATGTCCTCATGAGAAGGCCAGAAGTCCAAAAGGCATTTTTCAAAAGCTTTCAGCCATAATATTTCTTTTTGCGAAGTCTTTGGTCTGAACACAGATAATTATCAGCCAAAAATGACTGAAAACCACCAGCAATTTTCAGTTCTGATAAAAATGCTATTCTCCATTTTACAGTGTCAACAACTGTTGGTTTTTGCTCCTTGTTCATTAGTTTCCTGCAGGAGGAGTCAGATATCTCCAGGCAGCGTTTCGCTGGGATCCCAGCAGTTTATCCATCTCTGTCACCCAACATAGTCCCTTTTCCCAGGACCATTTCTGTTACCTCCAAAGAAATGCACAATGCTGCCTCTGGCCCAGAGTCTGAGCTGTGTGTGGATGGCAATAATATTTGCAGAGCTGGCTGGGTTGTGCTTCTCTCCACTCACAGAGAAAGGGTAACCCACAGCTCAGAATGGTGCTGATAAAGTCATGGCAGCAGAGGGCAACAGATTAGGTGGGAAAATCAAGTAACAAAGCCCACGAGAATCTGTGAGACTGTAGGAGCAGGAAATCTCCCTCTGCATCCTGGGCTTTGCTTTGCAGCCAGCCCAAGATTAGGAGCTCAACTGTGCAGTGATGAGGTTGCCCCAGAAGGAAGGCAGGCAGGGATGGCTGACTGTCTCCTCAAGGGTCACTGTGCCACAGTCCAAGAAAAAGAAGAGATGGTGTGGGTTGGGACTTCTCAGAAGAGGTGATCAGAAAACAGTGCACCATGGTTCTCACTCTGGCTGAAGTGTTGCCATCCAGAGAAAACTGCAAGACACTGAGCTGCAAGAAATCCAAGGCTGACTGTGCATTGGCCCAGAGAGCTTCCCTGCAAGGCAGCTTGTGCTGTTCCTGAGCAGCAGCTCAGATCCCACCTGATCCCTCTCCCTAGAGAGAGCAGGGAGAGAATCAGAAGGGCAACTCTGAGAACTCTCATGGGTCAAGACAAAGACAGTTAAGAGGTAGAGCAAAGCTGGGTGTGCAAGAAGAGCAAAACAAGGAAATCATACACTGCTTCCCATGCCAGTCTGGTGTTCCCAGGGCAGCAGGGCTTTGTCACACCTAATGGCTCCTTGGGAAGACAAACAACCACAAATGTGCTCCCTTGCTCCTCTTTCCCCCACAGATTTCATTGCTGAGCCTGATGTCATTGGATGTGGGACATCCTTTTGATCAGCCCAGATCACATCTGTCCAGGCATTGCTCCATCCCCACTCCTCACATGCCCCCAGACTGCTCCTGGTGGGACAGAGAGGGGAAAAGCTGCTATGCAAGCAGCACAGACAGGATGCTGGTGTGTTGTCAGCATAGTCACAGATGCAAAACACAGCACCCCACAGGCTGCTAGGAGGAGAATTTTCTCCATCCCAGCCAGAACCAGTTCACACCTCCATCAATTTGCCCAGCTCCAGCTGCTTGCCCTTCTCCCTGGCAGGTTTTTGCAGGCTGGTGTGGAGATCAAGGCTCTCTTCCCAGATGCTGTTGTGGCCATGTTAATTCATGGCCACAACAGATTAGAACCATGCTTTAGCTAATCTTATGGTTGGCCTTGATCTTCCAGAGCATGATGTAGATGCTTGTTGCTGTTGTGGGCAGGATTCTGCTCAATCCTGATAAATCAATCCAATTCTGATAAATCAATCTGATTTATTCACTTTACATCCAGTTCTTTCCATAACGATTTTCATCAGTTATGTGACGTCCTCCCTGACCACATTTCTCACAGCAGTTTGGGGGTAGAAATGTAATACTGATGTTCTGTAGCTCCAGCCCCACAGTCTTTCCCAGAGTCCCACACAACTGGTTGCACAACAGCACAAGCCTTTTGAGGCAGGGCCCAGCCATACTATGATTTCTCCAAAGGTCCAAATAAAAATTGTTTAGTTATGACATTCTTCTGCTTGGGAGATGTGAGGGAGTTTTGGATCTGGGCAGTTCTGTGTCTGATGATTGACTGAGTGACATCAGAAGTTTTCCAAAGTTCCTTGGCCTTGATATTCCTGCTAAAGATTGAAATTTCACCAGACCCACCAGGTCCATGATTAGACATGAAAGGGCTTTTTGTTGCCTTGAGACATTGAGATATCTTGGCCAGGGGGAGGCCAATCCTGCATGACTGCAGTTCTTAGCACGTGAGAGAGCCCTAGGGTTGTCCTGGAGGAGCTTTGTTACCCTGTTGCTCCCCATTACTGGTCTCACAATGCTTCTTATTTCAAAGTTCCATCGTGGCTAGCCCGGGTCTTGGATACATGACAGACCTCTGGGGCTGGGACCACTGTTCTCTGTGTTCTCTGAGAAACAGAAATAGAGCTCCAGGTGCTTTCCTGTGAGATTCAGACCTTCAGGAGGGAGAGCACGAGCAAAGATGTTGCTGTACACCCAAAAATGCACCATCAAGGTGAAGGGTCTGGAGCAGCAGTCTGATGAGGAGTGGCTGAGGGAGCTGGGGGGGCTCAGCCTGGAGAAAAGGAGATTCAGGGGCACCTTCTGGCTCTGCACAACTGCCTGACAGGAGGCTGCAGCCAGAGGAAGTCATGCTCTGCTCCCAGGGAACAAGGGACAGGACAGGAGGAAATGGCCTCAAGTTGCCAGAGGTGGTTTGGCTGAATATTAGGGAAAAATCCCTCCCTGAAAGGGTTGTCAAGCCCTGGCACAGGATGTCCAGGGCAGTTCTGGAGGCACCATGCCTAGAATTGTTTAAAAAATGTGTGGATGTGGCACCTGGGGACATGGTTTAGCGGTGGCCTTGGCAGTGCTGGGTTAATGGTTGGACTAGATGATCCTAGAGGCCTTCTCCAGCCTCAATGATTCCGTGATTCTGTGATCAAGCAGACCTTAGAGGACACCTGGCTTTGCCTTTGCACAGCACTGAGACTCCTGTTAGGTACTGGAGTTAGGTTGCCCAAATCTCAAGCAGACACAGACTGCACATGTTCAGAGCAGCTGGGGGGATGGAGGATCAGACTGTGACAGTCACCCCTGACAGGTCACTGTGAGAGCCACAAGCTGTGTGCCAGAGCCCTTCCCCAGAGCTGTTAGAGATGCCAGAAGCAGACACCGCCTGCTCAGGGAACAGGGAGCAGGAAAACCAACTGCCCAGCATCCTCAAATGCACATCCCAAGCTGTTGGGAAAGGAGGCCAGGGCAGAGCAATGGCCACAGAAATCTTTACCCTGTGGGCAGTGCAGCAGGAGCTCATGGGGACAGAAGGTGCAGGGAACAGCAGAGTGCCTTCCTTCCTCATCTCAGCCAGCTGGGGATACCTGCAGTAGTGGAGGTGATGTATGCCTGGCATTTAACCTTCCCTTGGCCAGGTGCTGCTGGGACTTCCCCACTTGGCATCCAGCAGGTGTGAACAGAGCTGTTTGCCCTGTGGATTTTGGAGTGGTGGGGCTGGAGAATGTGTAGCCTTCATCAGCCTGGAGCCTGCCATGGTCTTTGATGGCTTTCTCTGTGCCAAGAAAGGTTCACATTCATCACTGTTCACATTCCTTAAACAGTGCCCACCAGATGTTCCCTGAGAGCACCTTGGCTGTTTCCCACAGGTGGATTCTGGCAGCTCCAGGCTCTCAGATATTGTCATTTTGGAATATTGCTGGCTTTTAGATGGTGAAGCTTGTCTGGACAGGACAGATGATCCTTTGGTGCATGAGCAGAGGGAATGCCACTGAGTCACCCACAGGGCAGCTGATTTCCAGTGTGTGGTACACACACTTCAGGGCCTTTCTCCCAGGGTTCTGGGCTCATCATGTCATTGATGTGTACTGAGGGCAGGGAGCAGAACTGCACTCAGGGCTGTCCACCAGAGCAGCATCCACTGCCAGCAGGCACAGATTCCCACATTCTGCAGCAGCCAGGGAGCTGGGAGCAAAAGGGACTGGTGGGATGTCCTCTCTCATTCATGAGGAAAGTCTGGGTTAGCTCCCTACCTGGGAGGAATGAAGGGCAGGATGGTCCTGCTGTAGGGAGAGTCCTTGGCAGCTCATTGCAGCTCAGGTCACCTCTTGCTGGCTGTGTGGGGTGGCAGTGTCCCTCAGGCACTGTGAAGATGGCCATGGCTCTGGAGACCCAGAGCAGCTCTGTGTGGCATTAGGCCCAGTAAGACACAGCCCCAGCAAGGAGGGCCTGTTCCCCTCTCTGGGTCAGAGCATGGGTTAGGCACAGACTGCCTTATCCATCACCCCAGAGTCCTGCCCCCCACCTCTTCTCTGCCCCCCTTGCTGTCCCACACAGTTTGCCCCATCTGCTGCCACCAGCTGCAGAAAGAGCTGGGTAAAAGTAGTGCTGAGCACTCAGGCACTGGTCCAGCACATGGCAGACAGAGGTGGGGAGTTTGCACAAGTTCTGCTCATGATTTCCCAATCCAGGAGAGCACCAGAGAATGTTGGGTTTGCCCATAGATCTTGGGCATTGCCAGGGTAAACCCCCTGCAGTTGAAAAACTCCTTGTAATTAGTGAGCTTTCCCATTACAAGTCACAATGGAACAATTTATTGTTAGTGATGTGTGCAAGCTCTGCATTCCTCTGGCTCTGCTGCTCCTGCAAGAATGTGGGGGCTGATCTAAATAGATGAACCCATCTCATCTGCGTCGTCTGTGGTGATTTAATAATTCCAGGTACTGCTCTCTAAGTCTTTGGCAATTAGCCGCTTCTTAATCCTCCACATCCACCAGCTTCCAGGTAATGCAGCCAAGTGGATTTGCACTGAATCACATCTGTCAAAAAAAAGGAATTAGAAACACTCTGCTCGAGGGTCCCTTCACTGTTCACACCACAGCAACCAGCAGGGATGTCAAAACATGAGCTTCCAAACTTCCTTCAAGTGTGAGCACTCAAACTGAATCCTGCTGTCAAAAGCTTCTGTTTCCCCCCAAAAATTCTCATTACCTAGTGCTGCCTGTGAACTTCCTCAGTTTAAATGAATTGTCTGTTGCACCTGTGTGGGAGCAGAACAACATCCTCTGATCACAGCAGGGTAGTGTCCCAGGAATAGCTTTCTTTTCTTTCGGTGGAGGGCGCAGTGCCTAGGAGGGAGCAAGGTGAGCTATTAACAGTGCTAAATGGAGCTCTGTTCTCATGCCATTTGCACCCATCCCATCAGGAAATTGCCCCTCTGGTTTGTCCTCTGCTGAGGGAGGTCCAAGGACCCCAGCATGGACACCAGAGACCTGTCAGCCACCATGGTCCTTTGGCAGCCAAAGATTGGGTGGATCTACTTTACAGAGTACTTTAGCATTGTGTTCCCATCTCACTGCCCACCTCATCTAGAATTTTCCCGGAGACAACACAGTGAGTCACTGCTGTGATTTCCTCAGTGGATTGTGATTGTGTCAGGGCTATTCCTCAGGTGGTTTTTACCTGTGGGACTCGTTTCCTTGTGTTGCACTCATTCTGCCCACAGAGCCTGGGGAATGCCTGGGGAATGTCTGGGCAGGAGGTGGCCAGCCCTGATTTCATTCAGTCTGTGCAGGAGCTGGTGGCCATCACAAAGGTGGCCTGTGGCTGCCCTCAGAAAGGCATGGCCAAGGACTGGCTGTGCTAGAGCCTGTGTGTGTTGGCAGCTGGCTCTTCATAATCCTCTTTTCCAAGCGTTTTGGATGTTTCTAGACCGGTTTCCTTACAAGGACCTGGAAATGGAAAAAAGCGTACAAGAACACTCACAGACTGTGCTGTGGGTCTCCACTGGAGCAACCACTAAAACCAGAACAAAACAGAAACAGAGATGCTTTTCCAGACAGAAATAAAGTCCGTGGGACTTTAAAGTCCAGGAAAAGGCTGGATTAGAGTTCAAAGCAGGAATCACTAAGGATGCATAGGCAGTTTTGAGGAGCCATTGGCAGCTGAGTGTAGAAAGCTTTTGGGATTATTTATCATGTAGGTATAACATTATTGGCAAGGGGTTTCCCATGGCATGGAGCCTCTGCAGACTCCATACCCATCCACCATGGTGTGTCCTGGATTTCTCAGTGTCTGATGCATGGCAAATTTTCATGAGATTTTCAGTGGCTTTCCAGGAGTTCTCCAATGTCCATGACTCTCAAAGCAAAGAAATGCTGCCCTGTGAGTTCCCTCATAATCCAGTGTTTCTTGGATTTGACACTCTGGAGGGTCACCAACCCAGATGAGAGGGAGAGGAGTGCTTTTTCAAGCGTGTCTTCATGGGGATTCATGAAACAGAGGAAGAACTCAAAGCAGCAAAGATGTAATTTATTGGGTGGATCTGGGCAGAAATTGTGAAAGGTTCCCCACAAAAACAACAGTTACATTTTTAGATGAGAGTGAAGTTTGTAGGTGTTTTGTCTAGACTGTCTCTCCTTTTGATGAAGTTGGAGACTCCCAACAATGAAAATCTGGCTGGGCTTTAAAGACTTCCTTTGATATTTTCAGGAGGGACTGTAAACCCTTCTGAAGACAGAAGGGTACAGAAGGCACAGTCTGGCCTAGGAGAGAAATCTGGTCTTTTGTAATTTGGTGTAACAGAGAGTGAAATAATTGATAGACCTCAACCTGTCAGCGCAGACAATTGTACAGATAAATGAAAGGAGGAATGCTATGGGAAGTGGGATAAAATACACCTGCTCAATCAAACAGAACAAACCAAACCACCATCCCAGAGTTTAGTTTAGTTTCTATATTTACCCATTACCTTAAAGTGAATACACAGCAGTGAATAACTCTTTTGTTCCAAATACAATATCTTGTACAATATTTAATCCAAAATGTGGATTAAATCTGAGGCTTTCAGTGAGAAATCCCAGTAGGCAGCAAGTTTACAAGTTAGGAAAAGCTGAGCTGCTCCTTTATAGTAGGAGCGTAGGTACACAGTAGAAGGTGTATTGTCTTAATTAAGCTGATTAATAAGACCAAAAAAAAAAAGCCATTCTGATTCCCTGAAGGTAGGAAATGTAAGCTTACATCAAAACCTAAGCTAAAGAGAGCTGGTGCAATTACAGATGCAGAGGCATCTCCAGTTCTTCAGCCTTGATCTATTTGCAGGGTTTGGCATATAAAACACACTCCTTACTGTCCCCAGGCATGTTAGGCTAGTCCAAAAGGACATGATGAGAAGCTTCTAATCCCTGAACAACCTCCTGTGTCAGAAACGTGGCTTGCTCAGACCTTAAACCAAGCATCTCCTAGCCAGGGTAAGCAGGGAGTGTGCATGCTACAGAATCATGGAATCTCCTGAGCTGGGAAAGACCCACAGCCCACAGACCTCATCGAGCCCACCTCCTGGCCCTGCACAGACACCCCAACAATCCCACCCTGTGCCTGGGAACATTGTCCAAACTCCCCTGGAACTCTGGCAGCCTCAGGCTGTGCCCATTCCCTGGGCAGCCTGTTCAGTGCCCAGCACCCTCTGGGGGAAGAACCTTTCCCTGATATCCAACCTAACCCTCCCCTGCCACAGCTCCAGCCCTTGCCTGGGTCCTGTCCCTGATCACAGAGAGCAGAGATCAGAGCAGCCCCTCTGCTGCCCCTTGGGAGGATGTTGTAGACTGAAATGAGCTCTCTTCTCAGTCTCCTCCAGCTGAACAAGCTGAGTGACCTCAGCTGCTCCTCATGTGAGCAGAGTGTCCCTTTCACCATCCCTGTGTCCCTCCTTGGATGCTCTCTAGCAGATTTAGACCTTTTTTACATTGTTATGCTCAAAACTGCCCCCAGCACTTGAGGTGAGGCCACCCCAGTGCAGAGCAGAGTGGGACAATCCCCTTCCCTGGTGCACCCCAGGTTGGCCCTTCTGGCTCCAGGGCACTGCTGACTCATTCCATTTGCTGTCGACCCCCAGGTCCTTCCCCACGGGCTGCTCTCTGCCCTCTCATTCCCCAGTATATCCATATATACAAAGAACTCCATCCTAGGTGCAGAATCCAGCACTTGCCCTGGTTAAACGTCACTGTTCAGCCTGGAGAAGAGAAGGTTTTTGGGAGTGACATAACTGGGGCCTTCCAGTACCCAAAGGGAGCCAAAGATGGAGAGAGACTGGAGTGACAGGATGAGGGGAAACTGCTTCAAAGTGACAGAGAGTAGGTTTAGGTATTAAGAAGGAATTCTCCCCTGTGAGGGTGGGCAGGCCCTGGCACAGGGTGCCCAGAGAAGCTGTGGCTGCCCCTGGATCCCTGGCAGTGTCCAAGGCCAGGCTGGACAGGGCGTGGAGCAGCCTGGGACAGTGGAAGTTGTCCCTGCCCATGGCAGGGGTGGAATGAGATGATCTTTAAAGTCCTTTCCAAGCCAAACCATTCTGTGATTCTATGATTGTTCAGCCTTCTCACTTGTCTAGGTCTGTCTAGAGGCCCTATTTGTCCTCCCAATTTAGTGTCATCAACAAACTTACTTCTTATACCTTCAATTGCTGCATCCAAGTCCTTTATGAAGATATTGAAGAGTCTCTTGCATGGCTTTGGTTGAAGACTATGAACCACGAGTCAGCAAAATCTTCTTTAGCATGGCTAAACAGTTTACACTGACAAACTCCAGGTGGTTTTAAATCTGACTTCCAGAATGGCAGACCAGAGGTGGTTTTAATCCAAGCCTGCTTTCTGCATCTTTCCAACAGGCAAGATGGTGAAATGAAAGATGATAATCAGGAGGCAGAGTGGGTTAACAGTGTTTGAGTTTTGTGATCCTGGTGTTTTATCCTCCTCAGTGTTCCCATCCCAGCTGGGCAGGAGTGGCTCTGCGGCAGTAGCTCATCAGTTGCAGCTAATTCTCTTGAATTCAGCTACTGTCTTCACTAAAAATAGCTTGTTAGGGAGGAAGCTGTGGTTCAAAGGTCTTTACCTAACTACCACAACTCCTGCAGCACAGTGAGAAAGAGCTGCTTTCACAATGACCTGATGGGAAGGGTCTGTGGGTATTATGAATGGGACAATTATAAAAACCTGTTCAAAATTATCCCATATTTCCTCAGCAAGCAGGGTGTGAGTTATCTCCGCCTAAAAGGCACATCTGAAACAGGCAGTATGAATCACACAGTAAAAGGACTGGTTTCTCCTCATGCAACTAGAAAGGGAATCCAAAGTCTAGCTCAGATGTAGACGTGTACATCATAGGCTTCTAAACTGAGGTGGTGAGATTCAAACTTCCCCCTCTTTAATAAGTCCAGAAATGGGAAGATTATTTGGTGAAGTCTTTAATTAATTGGTGATAAAAGCTAGTGAAACTAAGAAAGCACCGAAACCTAGTAACTCTCTTTGGCGTGGCCACGTCTGTGATTTCTCAGAGTTCATTTCCATTGCCTCTGGGGAGCTGAAGCAGCCCAGGAATTCAATGGAAGACCTATCAAAATTTTACCTCTCTAATTTGGCATATGAGTTTGTGACAACTCAAATACTACGGGACTGATTTTACAAGCTGCTCAGGTTGGTTCATGTCTTGTGAAAAGAATAATGCTGTTATCCAAGAATATTATTATAAAGGAATCTAGTAAATCTCTAAAAAACATAATTAAAAATTTTGCAAGGTAACTGGAGCATTACACAGGCCAAAGGGCATGACCAAATACTCAAGTCTGCCTCTGGTCCAAAAGATCATTTTTGTTTGATCATCTTCTGAGGATTCTCTTGCCAAACTTCAGATGTCTCTGAGTTGCAGTTTTGTAAAGACATACTCTACAATCTAATTTTCAAGATCAAGAGTAATGGTCTCTTTTCTCATAACCCTTCCCTGATTTCCCAAACCTTGATGTACAATGGAAATAAGCCATCCTGCTTGCACACAAAGAGAACGTGGGGACACTGCACTGCAGGTGAAGCTGAGGGACATACAACCCCTCTGGCTTCCAGAGCTGTTCCCCAGGTGCTTTCATGCTGATCTGACAATGGATAAAGGAACCAAATCTGCCTCCCCAGGGCCAGTGTGGTCACCTGCCCAGAGGTGGCAGGAGCAGTGTTGTGTCTCCACAGCCCAGTGTTGTGTTGGCATAAGAAGGACTTGTGTGACTCAGGCTGGGGCAGTGCCAGAGACCTTCCTCCCGAGATGGTGACTGCGATGACATAACTGCTGATGACATACTGATGGAGACAAAAATCAAAAGTGAATAATCTTATCCCCTCATTCCAAATGACTTCAGGAATTTTAGGATTGTGCAATGAGAGCCAGTGTCCTGTACCCCTTCACATGATTGGGAAATGGGAAAAAAGAGCCAGACAACACTTAATAGCTAATTACTTTTGCCGTGTAATTGCAGCAATAATATTTCTAACACAGAAGATGCAGGCAATCCAACAGACCAAAAGGTGGCAGGGATGGGAAGAGCTGCTCAAACACAGGGTCATCACCATAAAAGTAAATCCTTTTCTTTGTTGTTCCCTGAGAACAGGCTGTGGGTGCTTCCCTCAAAGTCATTCTTAATGTGGACAAATCTGAAAACAAATGGGTAGGATGAATAACAAAAATGATCAGGTGGTATTCTCACTGATCCTAAAGGCATCCAAATCTGAGACTATTGACCTACTAATCATTGTGCTTAGCCCACTGCTTAAACCAGTTCTGCTGCCTGAAAAATGCAAGGGCACAAATGCAACACCAGCTTTCAAAAAGCCTTTAGGGGCAATCCAAGGAATCACAGACCCTTAAGCCCATCAGATGGAGTGACAGTGGAAGTAAAGAACAGAATTAGTAGACTAAATTATAAAGGGTAAATGTGGTAGGAGATAAAAAAAAGAGGGTTTGAGAAAAGGAAACCATTCATTGAAGGTACCAACAGGCATCTGGTCCAACAGAGATTAGTAGCTGAATTTCCAGAGTCTCCAAAATGAGCCCACATCAAGCTCTCTTGAAGGAATTCAGTTGGGGTGAGCTGATTACTGGTCAAGAGAAATGAAGTGAAAGAACAATCAGTGGGGCATTTTGAGAGCAGAAGGCAGGAGGTACCAAGAACTGGAAGAGTATCACAAAAATCTGTGCCTCTGCCAGATGACAGAGCTTTGCCAGGAGATCAGATGAGGGAAAATTCAGTCTTGAGGAACCTGGGGACAAACTGGCACCTGTGTGCACACAGCACAGGTGTTGTGACCAGGTGGGAAACAGTTCATGGAGGCAATGCAGGCAGATTGATAAAGGTGTCAGTTGGTCCTCAGGGTGATCAAAAAGGCAGCTGTTCAGGGATGGGAGGGAACTACACCAGAGGTGGTCTCTAGAAATCTAGTCTATAGTCTACAAAACTATGTGGTAGGTCTGCTGAAGTCAAAAGGAATGACCAGACTGGTGCCCGCTCTCTTTCTGATCTGCAATTAAATACATATCTCATGGGCTCAGGATCCAGAGCTTACAGAAGAGATAGCACAAGAGAGAGAAGGTGCAATTCTATGTCATCTTCATGAATCAGTTCCTTGCACTGCTCTCAAATCCCTGCTTCCCTTGCTGACTCCAGCAGGTCCTGCTTTACTGCCCCAGCCAGTTTCACATGCTTTTGACTCAGGAGCTTAGGAAAATGTTAGTTTTGCCAGGCTTTTCCTCTCTTTGCTGCTCAGAGCAGTTCCCACGCTGTGAAGCACTTTTGTGGAAAAATTCAACTTCAGAAGAAGTTTTCAAGCCTGCTGTGGGTGCAGTATTCTCTCACTATGTGTGAACTGACAGTGAAATGATTATCAAAGTGAATATAACTGAAATACAGAATTGGTATGAATGAAATGAAGATAGAAGCATGGGTTACTAACCCCATCATGATAATGATACGGACTAGATACGGCAACTTATACTACCACCTCTCTGACTCTTCTGCCTTTCCAAAATATCATTAACTGCACAGGAATCATGTCTTCTGCTTTCTTCCTCCTCATTCCTCCTGGGTCAGATAAACCCAGGTCCCTCTGAAGGATCTCTGTCTAGGTTGGTGTATTGGTTTTGCACAGCCTGGTTTTTGGTAGCCGGGGGGCTACAGGGGTGGCTTCTGTGAGAAGCTGCTGGAAGCTTCCTTCATGTCCAGCAGAGCCAATCCCTGGTGGCTCCAAAGATGGACATGCTGCTGGCCAAGGCTGGGCCAGTTAGAAATGATGGTAACACCTCTGTTCTAACAGATCTGAGAAGAAAGATAAACAAAAATGTTCCCTGTGCAGTTTTAATTTCAGCCTGAGAAGAGCAGAGGGAGAACTTGTGAGAGGAACAACTGCAGACAGCAAGGGCAGTGAAGGAGGAGGGGCAGGAGGTGTTCCAGGCACAGGAGCTGGGATTCCTCTGCAGCCCATGGTGAGGCAGCTGTGCCCCTGCAGCCCATGGAGATCCGTGGGGGATGCAGAGATCCACCTGCAGCCCCTGGAGATCCACAGGGATGCAGAGATCCACCCAGAGCCCATGGAGGAAGTGCAGGTGGATGCCTGGAGGAGGCTGTGGTCCAGTGAGAGACCCATGGAGAGAGGGGCTGTGCTCCAGGCTGGAGCAGCCTGTCCTTGCAGGACTGACCCTGTGGAACAGTGACCCATGCAGCAGCAGTTTTGGGAGGGCTGCAGCCTGTGGGATGGCCTTAGGCTGCAGCAGTTCACAGAGGGCTGCTGCTTGTGAGAGGGACTCACAGCAGAGAAGGTCCTGGAGAACTGGAGTGACCCCAGGGTGAAGCAGGGGAATGACTCCTGTCCCTGAGCAGTGGGAGAAACCACTGGGGATGAACCAACCATAGCCCTCATTCCCTGTCTCCCTGCACTGCTGGGGTAGGAGGTACAGCTGGGAAGGAGGAAGGGTAGGTGGGAAGGTGTTTTTAAGGGCTTGTTTTACTTCTCATTGTCCTGCTCTGATTTTGTTAGTAATAAATTCATTTTGTATCTCTAACTAGAGCCTGTTTTGCCCATGATGGTTTTTGATAAGTGATCTCTTCTGGTCCTTATCTCAACCCATGAACCCTTCGTTAAATTTTCTCTCCTTGTCCAGCTGCAAAGGAGAGTGAGTGAGCAGCTTTGGTGGGTGCCTTGCATGAAGCAGGGTCAACCCTCAACAGCTGGGTTTGAAGTGCTCAATATATTTGGTGCTGGGGTGCTCAAAAATGGAGCCATTGTGTCAACAGGTACTGCTGGTGCTGCTTCTTTATGAAATCCAGACTGTACTGAGGTGCCTACAGGGAAGCTGAACTCTTCTGAAAATCTGGCTCCAAAACAAGCAGCTCCTGGCATGGTTTCTCTAGGCAAGTTCTGCTCAGGAACTGCTCAATGGGAGAGGGAAGTTTCTGGCTTAGGGCTTTTTTAAATGGCAAAATGCACTTTGTCCTCAAATTGAATATTTCCTTCAGAACATAGTGGTGTTTGCCAGAATGTCTCAAGTTTCCATTGGGAAAGTTGAATCATGGGGAATTGAATGGCATCCTCCAATGCCCAATCAAAGCACCTGGCTGGGGCAAACAAAATCCTGTTTGACTTCACAAAGACACTGAGCTGTATAATGGGAGGCACCTGCTTGGACCTGTAGCTCAGATAATCCTGCTAACAGATTTCCTAATTGGACCCCCAGAGTGTCTGTGATGTGATAAAGACATTACTGCTGGAGAACTGTTCTCTATGCAGAAAGCAGAAGGCAAATATTGTATTTCAAGCTTTGCTGTTGTTCTGAAAAATATACTGGGAGTATTTCAGTCAGCCTCAATCAGATTAGCTGGTCTTTCGTCAGGTCCTTTCTGATTCCTGGCTGGTGGTCTTTGTAAATGGAGATGGACAAACTGTAGGAAACAGGAAAAAAATCCTAGAACAATATATTCCAATTGTTCTCACCAGTTGAAAAGCAGGAACATTTGTTCTCAGTTGAAGATAGTGTTTTGTCTGAACTGATTTCAAGCAATTAAATCTATTTAACTATGTCAGTTTAGATGAAGAATAATGTATTCCAAAGGGTCTTTGTGAAAAGAGAGTTTTAATATTTTCAGAGTTTTGCAGCCTTTGCCTCCACAAATTAGAAAACCTGATGCTGATTTGCCAAGTCTTGAATTGTCATTCTACAAGTGCATTTGGCAAATCAGCTCTCAGTCAGAAACCTTTTCTCTGTTTCTGCAGTTGGTTCATTGCTTTGTTCCATCTTCTACTGGCTGAGTACCCCAGCACAGCTCAGAGGGGAGCAATGATTGCCCAGCACAGCCAAATATTCCCTGGTGAACACTGGTGTGGACATGTGGAGGTCCTGAACAGGGACTCTTCATCAGGAACTGTAGTGATAGGACAAGGAGCAATGGGTTCAAGCTGAAAATGGGGAAATTTAGGTTAAATACACAGAAGAAATTCTCCCCTGTGAGGGTGGGGGAGGCCCTGGCACAGGGTGCCCAGAGAAGCTGTGGCTGCCCCTGGATCCCTGGAAGTGTCCAAGGCCAGGTTGGACAGGGCTTGGAGCAGCCTGGGATAGTGGAAGATGTCCCTGCACATGGCAGGGGATGAAATGAGATGTTATTTAAGGTTGCTTCCAACCCAAACCATTCTATCACTCATTCCAGGACAGAGTCAGTCTGGGTACCTTGACACAAATTTCCTCATCCTAACATACCTGTCCAGATCATTACCCAGATCTCCTCAGCAGCAAACCAAGGGTGACATTTTCAATTTGCTCTTCCTTTGACTTTTTTTGTCTATACCTAAAGCTGACTGTGCAACCCAACATCAGTAACAGCTGCCTTGGTGACAAGTGATGGATAACCAGGAGGGTTCTGGTCTGGGCAATGGCACATTTGCAGGCCCTACACGGGTGGGCATGGACAGAGCTGGAAATTCAGGAGCAAATGTGGGAAAAGCTGCAGAAGTTTAGTTTACTGAGTGTGGCGGAAAAAGAAAATGAAGGTTTTGTATGGGGGGATGCAGTCTGTGAGCTGCCCAGCGGATGTTCCTCTCCAACCATGGAGAGAAGGGCAGCCAGCTGTGCAGATGGGGGACATGGGGACAAGTTTGGAGAGGGAGATAAGGACATCTGAGACTGACTGGCTGGCAGCAGAGCAGAAATTGGGAACAGGATGGTGTGTGCTGAGAGCAGAAGCAGCTGTAGTGATGGTGCAGTGCCAGCCGTGGATGTGTGACACTGTCCTGTGAGCTGCAGCAGGAGGGGGAGCTGCTCTGTGCCTCTGCCCCACGGAGCTTCTCTCCTCGGGGCACCCAGAGGGAGCATCACTCCCTGTGTGACAGAACTGGGCTTGGGGTTGTTTTCTCCCCTGCTGCCAGGAGGATTTACAGCCTGTGGCAGGAAGGCAGCAGAAGTTTTCATAGTGGAGCAGAGGCCTTTGGAAACACAAATGGAATGGAAGGCAGGTCTGGCATGGCTGGGGTTTGCACCCTGCAGGCAAATCCCAGTGTTCCTCTAGCCAAACCACGACACCAGTCTCAACCCCTGCAGCACCAGGGGCTGCTGCTTCCAGGGAAAAGGCAGTTTCTGCTGAAACTCCTGCACTGACTGCCCTGGCCAGGGGCCGGACAACTTGTGGTCAGAGTGAGGAGTCTTCCCAGGTGATGTAAATGTGCTGGAGGTACTTGGGCAGCACATGGTGACGTGCCCTTGCTTACTGTTTTGCTACTTGCAGGGGTTTGCAATCCAGATTTCAGGTCTTGGCAAGTGGTAAAGCTGGTTTTCCTTGTTTTTCAGGGTCCTCAAGGGCCCAAACCAGGGAAGGGACCATTTAAATGTCCCATGAAGGGACAGTGGCACAGCTGGAATCAGGGAGGTCACCCATTTCCAAAGCTCCCTCCCCAGAGCCAGCTCTCCCCAGCACATCTGCCTGTGAAGCTCATGTTGTCACGAGTGTCCCAGGAGGTGTGGGCACACCCTGCATGTGGCAGGACATGGTCCTTGGCCCCATGAGCAGCACCCCTAAGAGCTGCCTGGCTCCCAGCTGGGGTGCAGGGAAGGCACAGGGGCTGATTGAAAGGCCCTTCATTGCCCAGGGAAAAGCAGAGTGCAGATTGTGAGCACCAAGCACAGAGAGTGTTTGCATTTCTGTTGGTCCCAGGGAGCTCCCTGGCTTTGAGATGCTGCTCAAAGCATGGCTGAGGGAGGGCAGGCTGGAGAAAGGGCAGGAGAGGTGTGCTGAGTATCACAGACTGGCCAAGGGGACTGTTTGCTTGGTCTGGGGGTACCAAAGGAGCAGCTCTGGGTGTTCACTTCATTCCTCCCACTCTCACCAGGCACTAGGGAGTGCCAGGGATTGTGTCCTGGAAGCCAAATATCTGTGTCCCAGGTCACCTTTTGGAAGATGGGCTGGCAGGGAACTGGGCAGGTGTTGGTTAGGGAGCAGAGAACACAACACACACAAGACTTGTGGTGATATCAAACCTTTGCACTTGGAGCTTGCAGCAAACACCAGCTCCTGGAATCACATGAAATGAGAGTCTTTTCTCTGAAAAAGATATTTCCTGGGCCTCTAAAGGTTCAAAATTCAAAGAAGGCAAATAATAGAAACCAGGTATTCTTCACTGTTAACTCTTTTCACCAAACAAGCTGGCAATACCAGAGTCATGAGCACTTGATTTTGTTGGGATGACAAATAAATTACAGGAGTTGGGTGCTTGATATAATCTCATTTATTTACCAAGAACACACGCTGGGGCCTGTTCCCCTGTTCCCTGCAGAGCAAACACCAGCAGCCTTGCTCCAAAATCCCACACCTGCCCTCCATGCCCAAGAAACCCTGGGCCATGTCCTGTCTTCTGTCACCGAGCAGCTTCTCCCAGGCCAAGCTGCAGCCCTGGCAGCCTCACTCCAGGACTTGATTCTGCAAATCCTGCACCTCCACAGCTTTCAGTCTGAGGTTGCCCCATGGGATCAGGCAGCAGCTATCAGGATGGAGCTTCTTACATCTTGTTGTTAAAAGGGGCTTGACTTTTGGAGATTGAATGTGTTTGGAACCTACACTGCAGCCATTGCTGGAAGGGAATTGGAGTACACTGAGATGGTTGCCTTGAAAATCTGATGTCTCTTTAAGATAAATATATGCATCATTCTGCACACATGGGGCATTTGAAGGCTGGAGATGGACATCTCTGGTGTTGAAAGCAAGACTGGAATTACTTGCACTATTGTGACAGGAATGCACTGATGCAGGTGGATGTAGCAAGGAGGTAGGAATGCACTGTCTGATGGAGCACAGAAAACTGGAGCACCGCCAGGAGTCCAAATATTATTGGGATATTGACTTAGTAGAGCTATTCCAGATTTTTTCAGATGCTGGACAGGCAGATCTGCACTGGAATACTCAATACTGTAGTCTTAGGGTGATTCATAACAACTTGTGTCTTGTGGTTTTTCTTTGCATTTCCAAACAGAAGTCCATTTAAAAATTGTGTCAGGGCAGCCGGACCCCTGGCAGCTGTGAGCAAAGGTTGTCACTCCCTGCAGAGTAACAGTGTTTGAGATGTTCTTCATTCCTTCTTCCATGTTTTGCAGTTTTTGTTAGAGATATGAATAAGGGGGTTAACCTTGTGAAAGGGCTTTGCAGAGCATTCATCCATGGTTGGGGCTGCACCTCCCATCAGCTGCTGCAGGATTTTGTGCCTTTTCCCTGACACCCCTGATGCCTAAAACAGGCTGCCTGAGACAGAGGCCAGGACAAATTAGGAGTGTAAGAAGTGGACAGATTTATTCAAACCCTTAAAGGCACATTTGGGCAAGGAAAGTCCCCCTTGGGCTACACCCAAAATGGACTCAGGGTCAGGAGCTCTTCACCTTTTGTAAGTTTTGTCTTATTAGCATATTGGTCCCTGATTCTCCAATCGCACACTCAGGAGATGATATTGATCATCCCAGGCCCTGCTTCCCCCTTTCCACTGTTGTTTAGATATCTTCGGTCCCTAGGGTAATGAATAAGTCCTTGAGTCTCTATCCAGAGAACTTTGTTTGGGCTAAAAGTGCTGGGAGCAGAAATTTTTAGCATTCTGTAAGAGCACAGAACTACACCAAGTTACAGATCCATGAAGAGAAAAAAACCCCAGAAATTATTAAGGCATCACCCCCACCTCCAGGACACCCCTCAGCCATGTCCCATGGTGGCACAGCTCAGCTTCCCATGGCCAGGGCTGGACCACAAGCAGTGATCAAAGCAGGCTGCAGTTCTGCTGACAGTGACATTCTATGTCTCTGCCATCCTCTGGGCAGGACAGTAGAAGCTCAGTGACTGCTCAGGGGTTGTGGATTGCCTGATTGTGCTGCCAGAGAAGCTCAGGCTTCTCATCACAAATATTGAGAAGTGCAGAGATGCTCCTGGTGCTGTGAGCAGTGCCAGATGGGGTAGCCACCTCTACTGCACAGCACAGAAAGGACAGGGACCTGGTGGAGCAAGTCCCAAGGAGGCAATCAGGTTGATTAGGGAGATGGAGCACCTGTCCTACAAGGAGAGGCTGAGAGAATTGGGATTGTCCAGCCTGGAGAAGAGAAGCTCCAGGGAAACCCAACTGCAGCCATCCAGTGCCTGAATGGATCTGACAAGGAAGTTGGAGAAACACTGTTTACAAGAGGAAATGGATTCACACTGACAAAGAGTAGGTTCAGATCAAATATCAGGAAAAAATTCTTTCTGTGAGGGTGCTGATGATCTGACATAGGTTGCCCAGAGAAGATGTGGCTTCCCCATCCCTGGAAGTGTTCCAGGCCAGGCAGGATGGAGCTCTGAGCAACGTGGAATGTGGAAGATGTTCTTGCCCATGACAGGTGGGTGGAACTAGATGAGCTTTAAGGTCGCTTCCAACCCAAACCAGTGTGTGATTCTGTGATTCTGTGATACTGCTGGGGCACTGATGGATGGAAAGGCTGTGGCACTCTCCCAGCCCCACTTCACAAAAACTTCCATCAAGGGCAGCTTGATCCAGCCCTGCCAGCTGCCAGGAGCAGTGTGGGGATCACTCCATGGCCCTTCAGGACACTTACCTTTGTTTGTGGCTGTGAGACAGAGCTCAAGATAAAGTGGCTCAGAAGTGGATGCCTGTGCAGCCTGCAAGGAGACATCAAACATCATCCATCACTCACCAGAACAGACTGGGGACAAACATCCCTTCGGGGCTGTGATGGTGATTTCAGATTCCCCAATGTCCAGTAGCTGGGTGGGTCATGGTAGCTGTGTCAGCTCTAACACACAGTGTGGAGGACTTTGTCTTTCTCTGTGCCTAAGTCTGTTGGGGCAATGAAAGGCTTCTGATCCCAAAGTTGAGCTCAAAATGTGGAGAAATAACACAATCACTGTTTTTCCCCAGAAACATTTTGCACAACTGAACTGCATGAGATAAAAACAGCAAACTGGAGTTGGATGAGAGTGCTGGACCAGCATGGGGTGAGGCTTCTTCTCTCATTGTCATCCAGGGTTGCCTCCTTCCACCCCAAACAACCACAGGGACCTGAAGCAAGTCAAGCCATGGCTCTAAAGATGGTTTATACACCATCAGGCTGCCAGCAACCATTCCAACCATGATAAGGTGTCTGCCCATATCCCAAGGTGTGTGGCCACATCCTGAGTGGGAAGGCAGTCAAACCCCAAGGTGTTCCCTAGATTACCCACACAAATGCCTTAATCTCTTATCCAAGGTCAGCTCCACTCAAATAGGGCAGAGGAGTCATCGGGAGTTGAGCACACAGTCAGAGCCTTGCTGTGCCTCCACACTGCAGCATCCAACTCCTGCTGCCTTCTGGGCTACAGGTGAATCCCCTCCCAGCCTAGGCTGTGCAAAAAGCACCTCTGGCATCATTGGGTATGTTCTTCTGTGTCCTGGAGAAAACAGAGAAAAAGGTGGCTCAATACTGCACTGGGGCTACAGAGGATGAGAGGAGCTCACTGCAGCCAGTGCCTGGCAAAGCACTGAGCAGAGAGTGCAGCAGTGCTGGAAGAAAAACGAGAAAAGCATCCTGTGCTGTCCTGCAACTGCCTCATAGTCCTGCCTCCACCACTTGGGATGTGCCCTGGCACGTGGATGAAGGATGTGCCCTTCATTCCTGTCCAGAAGCTTCCCCACAGAAGCTGCTCCTCTCCTGCAGGCAGCCCTTCAAACACTTGGTACACAGCTGGTGCTCAGCAGAACAGATCTGGTGGTGTAGCAGGGGCAGGAAGAGGTGATCAGATGTCCAGGGTTCCAATAAGCCTTATGTCTGCTCCTCACTTTGGTTATCCTCAGTCTATCATGGTCTGCACAACTCTGGACTCCTCTGCTGTCCCATCAGAAGTTCACTTTAAAGGAAATTCTTCTCTTTCATTAGGGCTTCTATCTCCCACTCTCAGAAATCTTGTCTAGCAAGACTGGGATATGGAGTTTGGCCATAACCCACCTTGAGAGAGAGGACTGCAGATGAAAGCACTCAAACTACGGAACAGTCCAGCTCCATGAGCTCACAGGTACAGCTCCTGGTTCTTCCAGAAGAAACACCTCAGAAATGTATGGAAAATATATTGCTGCAGCTGCTTCTCATCTCTCCACAGACAGTGCAGGATGCAGCAGGCAGTGTCCAGCCCATGAAGCATGGACTGGATACATATTTGATCCCCCAGGACCCTGCTATTTCCTGGGAAGAAGAAACATGCCTTGAGCTGTCTAAAGGAAAGGTGAGGGTGCTCATACCTGGCTCCAATGCTGGAGAGGACACCTCCATGGACATCCTTTGACCTGGCATCAACCAGGGAATGTGCAGGACCATCAGCACTGGTGGCAATAATGCAGAGATGTTGCTCTGCAAAAGTCTGGATCTCATTAGCACAGAATATTGTCTTCTCTTCGTTTTATTCTGATGCAGATCAGTGCCTGGCAGTGCAGTGGGGCAGCACAGAGGGAACAAGAAGATGCTCACCATGATGATCTGCCAGCCCTCAGGGGCTGTTTGCCACTGAAAACTGGGCAGCTTGGCCTCAGGGAAGAGAGCTTAGAGTGCATGGACAGGATTTGGACAGTGGTGTGGGCAGCAATTCCCTCCCAGACCAGCAGCATCTCTTCTCCGAAAACCCTGAGGGATCCCCAGTCCTTCCCAACACATCCCTGACCAGCATCCAGCCTGAATGACACCTGCACCAGCAGGCTGGAAGCCTCTGCAAACCAGACACCCCTGCATCACAGCAGCCCCTTGGAGATCTCTTCCCCACCCAGCTCTCCTTGGCCCTTTCCCTGCTTTATTCTTCTGCGTTTTAATGCATTGGATGTTACACAAACCCACTGATTGTTCTCCCTTGTGTGCTGGGGCAGACAGAAAGGCTCCCCAGACAATAGACAGGCTTCACCGGTGACTGGGAAAGAGAGGTGGAAGATTTACTGCCATGAGGTAATTGGCTGGAGGAATTTGAACTTTCTTTGCTTCCAGAACTGCCTGCATTGTCCTGCCCTGTCAGCAGAGCAGACACTGGGAGGGTCCCGAGCTAGGGTGCTTGCAACAGGCAAGGTTTGCCTGTTGAGTGCCAGCTCTATTCACAGAGGGCAGCCAGAACCTGAATCCTTGGGCTGGGAAGGTTTCCTGCTCTGGGTGCAGCTTACCCCACCTGCTTTGACACTTCTTTTGCCAGATTTCTCAACCATGCCTGGTTGGTGACCCCTCTCTCCCTTATTCAGAACATAAAAATGTCCCAACCCTATTTCATTTACCCCATCAGTGAGAATTAAACTTCTCCCTGATGCCTTTGATAGAGCATTAGGACATGACAGGCAGCATCACACAGCAGATCACACAAGTGTGTGGGTGCATGGTGAGAAAGCAAGAGGTGAGGTCTTGTGGGCTGTGTGGGGTGAGGAGGGATCTGTTCTCAGCTAGAAAAAATGCTTTTGCAACTTTCAACTGCCTGCATTGTGCTTTTGCAATCCCTTCCCTTCGTGGTGTGGGTGCAGCAGGCACAGACCAGGAAATGCTACACCAGCAGCACCAACACTTCATCACCATCATCACCATCATCACCATCGTCATCCTTTTGGGTGCAAAAGGCCACTTTGTTGGGATCCAAAACTTCAGGCTGCCACATTGCTTAAATTATTGACTGCTCCAGACAGGTGCTATATCTTTATTAAAAGGCTGGTTTAATCCAACACGAGTTGCAGCTGCACAGCTTCGTTGTCTCAGCCTTTCCTGACTCGCTGAGTTTTCCAGCTTCTTGAGATTATGGCCTTGGACACACTTAGGTCATTCCTACCTGAGCTGGTGAGGATGCTGACAGGAAGCTTCAGAATGATGTGCTAGGGGCCCTTTAGCACAGCCCTGCACAGACACTGCCCACAGGTTATCAGGTGGAGAGAGCCTGGCAGACAATGTGGGCACCAGCCCAGTCCCTGTGCCCCAGGGACATTGCACCTCCCACCCCAGTCAGGTGGGGATGTGCTGGAGACATGTAGAACCCCAGTCTTAATCTATGCACCCCAAAAGCTCTGCTGCCTGGGTGGTGGGGGAAGCCAAATGGATGAAATCCATGTCCAGCCTCATGTCATGGCCTCTGACCTCCCTTCCAGGTATCAGGGGGAGATGTCCAGTGATATCTCATCTCTGCACGTAACATCAGTCTTGTGGTTTTCCACCCCAGTACCAGTAGGAAAACCAGTGCTTCTCAGTATTTGTAAAGCTCTAGATGCAGGACTCAAGTGATACTAACAGAGTTGTTTTAAATTTTATTTAAGCTTCTGAATTGTGTCAAATTCTGGGTTTCTTTTCTTTTTCCTGACTCTGTCTCCATATGCAATTTCAGCCATTGGAACTCAGGCAGAAATTGCCTGTGAATCCCACCCCAGAGCCTGTTCTCCTTCCCTGAGTTAGGGCGATCCTTCCCTGATCACTCTGTGCAAATTCACCCTCCTACACAAAATAAAGGGAATGCAGCAACATTTACAGGAGCAATTTTTTGGTTTTTAATTTTCATTTACTCAGAGTTTCAGGATGAAGGCGAACATTTCATGCTGGCCTGGCCACCAGCAGAGGCTCCAATGGAGCTTAAAGTAGGGATACAGCTTCCAGAGTGAAGTTCCAAGCCAGCTGTCCCCAGGCTGTGAGCAGAGGGTTTGGGGTGCTCCAGCTGGGGCTGAAGAGCAGGGGAGAGGGCTGGGGCAGGGGAGGAGATCAACTCTTCCTGGCCCCAGTGTTTCTGCCAATCCCCCCAGACATTTGGGCACAGGATGTTGAAGAGGCTCTGACCTCTGATCAATGTCATGCCTCTGGCAGCACCCAGCACTGCCCAACTCCCAGGAAATACAAGAGGGCAGTTTTGTGCACTTCTTTCCCAACTGACCTAGTTAATAGTTGGCCATGCCACAAAGTGGAATGGCTTAAACTCCTCTTGGGACAGGTTGAATACAATTGAAAGCCAAACCTCTGTTCCATAAAAGCACCTGCCAAGCCCTGCTCTAAATATAAGTCATCTGCAGTGCCAGACCATCCCAAGGCAGTCCTGCTCCAGAGTGAATTATTGCCTTCCGTTCTTGCTTGAGTGCATTAAATGTATTCAGCTCTGGCATGCTGTGATTGTTCCTTCTCTGCCTGGTTTTGGCACAGAGAATGCCACCTTCAAGACAAGGGAGCTGAAAGGCAAAGCCTGGGCATTGCCTTGCTGCTCAGCAGGTGTTTTCTCCTCTCAAGGCAGCTGCTCTGCAGATGTGGTTGTTGCTGCTCTTTGCAATTTTCAGGCACTTGAGTGTCTTTGAAAATCTCAGCCTGCACAGGTGGCTCTGTGTCTAAACAGCTGCTTCTCACAGTCATGACTCAAGCAGTGGCACAAACCAGACTAGAAAAGTCAAGTGCAAACCTTAAGGGAGGTTCTGCTGCCCCATTATTGCAACTGGCAGTTCCTCTCAGGGCAAAGCAGGGGATTAGAACCATAGAATCATAGAATTACAGACTGATTTGGGTTGGGAGGGACCTTAAAGCTCATTTCATCCCAACTCCCCTGCCAAAGGAGGAGTCAGGGTTAAGGTTAGGGTTCCACCTGACCAGGTTGCTCAGAGTTCCATTTAGCCTGGTCCATCCTGTATCCTTGCAATACACCTCCCTGCTGGTGCAGAGCATTACAGAGCACCTGAATCCACCATAAAGTGCACAGGCATGGGGTTCTTATTGCCCCACAACTCTTCCCCACCTCTCCTGTGTCTCTCAGCCATTGTGCTTAGAGGAGGACCCTGCTGACCTGCCTGCTGGGGTCCAAAGCATACAAAAGACAAGAGGGACAGCTGGGAGGTGACTCTGCCAGCTCTGGGCTGCACACAGCCTTCACTCTGCCCAAAGTTTTGGCCAAGTCTTTTGGGACTGGGTGCAGGTTCCCACACAGGGCCTTTGAGTGCCATCTGGGATAGCCTGTGGTTCTACAGACATCCCTGTGGATACAATGCAGGAGCCACAGGAAATCCCCAACGTGGTGAGTGGAAGTCAAGGTGAATTCAGGGTGCCACAGTGTCCCTGTTTAGATCCCCATGGGTCAGTGCAGACAAGGTCCCAGGTGGCTGGATGGAGCAGCTGCTGTTGTGCAGAGCATTTGACACTGTCAGGCACAAAATCCTTGTTTCTAAGCTGGAGAGATATGGATTGATGGGTGAAGCACTCAGTGGATAAGGAATTGGCTGGATGGTGGCACTCAAAGAGTGGTGGTCAACAGCTTGATGTCCAAGCAGAGCCCAGTGACAAGTGGTGTCCTGAGGGGTCAGTGTTGGGACTGGCACTGTTTGACATCTTTGCTGGTGAGCTGGACAGTGGGATAAATGCACCCCAGCAGGTTTGTTGATGACACTGAGCTGCACATGCAGGTGACACTCTGAAGGAAAGGGATGGGGCAGCAACTCCTCAGCAGACTTGTGCTCCAGACCCTTCCCCAGCTCTGTTCCCTTCTCTGGACACACTCCAGTCCCCAGTGTCTGTCATGAGGGGCCCAGAACTGACCCCATTCGAGGTGCTCACAGCCCTGTGTGGCTCCATGTAGCTGTACACACCTGGCTGTGGCTGAGCTGCCATCCTGACCACCCCACAGGGAAGCACTTCTGAGAGTGGTGGGAATCCACAGGAGGTGCAAGCAGTGCTTAAAGCCAAACAGGGTCCAAGAGGTCCTTCAGGGGAGCTGAGTTTGGACTGCAGCTGGGCTCCACAGAGCATGGCAGCCCCTGGCCATGGGCACAGGGAGCTCAGGGCTGTGTGAGGGTGCAGGGGTAAGGCTTGGTGTGCACAGAGCCAAGGCAGAGGTGAAGCTTCTCCTCACCTCCTGGCCAAGCTGTGCTAACAGAGGAGACTCTGTCCCCCACACAGCCTGCACTGGATAAATCCCACATGGGATTTTAACTCTTGGAGCCCAGCATGCTTTATCTCCACAGAGCTTTCTGACAAGGAGTTGAGAAGCAATCCTTCTCCATGAGGCTAAGAAATTGGGCATTAAGCCATCTGCTCACATCTGGCACATTAAGTGCTCATTTTCCTCTGACCTAAGATTTTTTTCACTTTCTGGGTAAGAGAAATCAATTATCACTGGAGCGAAGAGTTTGCTCTGAGGAATCACAGGCAGGAAGACACAGGCTTCTCATCAAAGTTTTTCCTATTATTTCTTGCCAGCAAATCTCTTGTGCTTTTCCAGGAGTTTCTGAGGATCTGTCCAGGAGTGCCAGAGCAGGTACAATCCTCCATACCCTAATACCCAGATCCCTGTTCTTTGAGGGACTGATACCCCCCTACGATGCCCAGGGAAACCAGGCTTTTTTCTGAGCACATTTCCTAGAGCAAAAACTGCTCTTCATCAAATCCAAAAGTTTCCAGGCAACACACAGATGTCGTAGAATTTTTTGAATGAAAACATGTTGGAGATGTTTGAGTCTGAAGTGAGGGGTTTTGTTTCAATTGAGGTTTCATTTTACTTCTGATTTTTCCAGATTCAGCCTCAGGTTAGTTTGTGCAGGTGCTGCCTGTCATCAAATATTGCATTGTCATGGCTTGGCTTCTAGTGAATGAAATGTTTTGATGTCAGCATAAAACATTGCAGTCAGCCATTCAGACATTTTCAACTAAAAAATGTATCAGTTTTGGTCCCCTGTAAGATATTTCCAAATTTTGCCTGCTCCTTCCAACTAGTGACAGATACAAACTGCACTAGGATTCAGAGTACATCTACTCCAACCCTCCAGCTCACCTGTACTGTGTTACTTGCCAGTCTCAGGAATTTGGGATCAGATCCTCCCCAGGGCAGTTGTGGACATGTGGTACTTTGTCATATGGTTTGGATGATATGGTGGCATTTGGTCAAAGGTTGGACTTGATGATCTTGGAGGACCTTCATGACTCTGTGATTCTAGCCATGATTTGGTGTAACCTTCCCTGAGATGTGGCTACCAAGGGGAGAGGCAACCAGGCCAATGCTCTCCCAGTAGTGCCTTGTCCCAATTCTTCCCCATCTCAGCAGCTTTGCCCCTAATCCTGTAGCACTTACCCATGGTCTGTGACCATACAGCCTGTCAGAGACTTTCTCTGCTTTCTTGTCATTATTTTCCTCTCAGCCTACTCGAGACTTTAAATGACAATTATTTTATATAAGGTATGAGCCAGAGAACCTTATATAAGGTATGTCAGCCAGAGAGCTAACAGAACAGCTGTGTGCTGCCAGACCCTCTCGGTGTGAGAGACTCCAGTGTGTTTATCTGCACCTCTAGCCCATTCCAGGCTATCAAGCTCCTGCCCACTAGCCATAGGCTTTGCCATCTGTGGTCTGAAGTCAACAGAGCAGGGCTGGAGACAACAGGCATCAGCTGCAGGATTCCTGGGCAGCCCTGGGTGGGTCAGAGCTGGCAGTAGAGGGGGGATATGTGCAGTGAAAAGAAACAGGACAGGGGTGGCTGCTCTGGGCCAGATGTGCAAAGAGCTCTTGCACAAATTAATGGTGAGCACCACAGAAGGAGTCCAGTAGGGATTTCAGCTCTCCAGTAGAGCTGGAACTCCATATTCAGAGATCTTTTTTCCCTGATTCAAATACTGCCTTTCCCCAGACTTCCAACTGATACTTTTTCAGAACCTGTGGGGCCAAATCCACTTTGTGCAGCCCTCGTGCAGCCAAAGGAGGGATGTGGGTGACAATGGCTATGGGAGTCCCTGACCTGCAGCTGGGAGCATGTCTGTGGCAGGAGTGTGCAAATCACACCATCTGCACCCCTGCTGAAAGGAGAAGCAGAGCTCTCAGCAGGTTCTCTGAACAGGGCATGGGTACCAAGCTGGTGGTCTGATAGCCAATCCCAGTCAAGGACACAGTCAGGAAGCACTTGGGTCATGCAAGGGATTCAGCACAGCCAGCCAGGCACCCTCGGGTGTTTGCTCATGAAAACTCACCAAGATCCTCTGGGAGCAACAAGAAGACAACTTCCAATAATCTCTTCTGTGTTGCCCTCAAACCTATTGGGACCCTCTGACTGGTCCTGGGAATCAGTGATTTAGGCACCCTTGAGCCAGATGTAGCACTGAACAATCATCCTGAATAGTCACAGATAGATTTACTCGATGTTATTTTGGCTTGTATCTTTGTCTTGTATAGAGGGACTCTATAAAATACTTTACCAGCAACTTGTATGTAAAAAGTACATCCTACTGCATCCATCCAGCATCATCCTCTCTGTCACTCTGTTGCTCTCCTGGGAATATCTCCATAGGAATTCATTGCTGTTCCCACCATGTGGGCTGTGAGAGGGGTTTGACCATCATGCAGGTGGCACAGGGAGGGCTGTAAATCCCTTTACTCTGCACATTGGGGTAAATTGTCCACAGAGGTCTTGGAGGTAGGGCAGGACTGTGGTGAACAAGCTGCCTTCTGAGGTACCACAACAGCTCCAGTCTGCTGGCAGGAGCCTCTGCCAGGGAGTTTCTGGCTGCCTAAACAGCCTTGTGGCTTACAGCCATCCTTGACTCACCCTGCCCCACTGTCCTGGCTCCAGTTCAGGGTTAATTTTTGCAGTAGCTGGGAGGGGACACATTTCCAACCCCATTTGGTTTCAAGAACACTTGCATGGGGAATGCTATGGATGCACCAGTAGTATTGGTTTGCTGTTCACTGCTTGTTATCTTGTTCAAAAGGCTTTGGCTGGGCAGCAAAGAGGAAGATGCTCCTGAATTCACCTTTCCCCAGTAGCTCTTCTCGGTGTTAAGAGAATAATTTCTCCCACAGGAGGAATTCTGTCCCCAAAAAACCTGTCAAGTGGGGAGCTGAAACGCAGCAAAGACCTGGGGAAGGATAGGGAACTACCCCACACTCTGGACACAAGGTGATGTGAGGTTTTTTCAGGGATCCAGTGGAGACCATTTATTTGCCAAAAGTCAGGACATTGCTGGGCTGTGGCTGCTCCAAAGGACATAGTGGGCAGAAAGGACTTATGCTTGCAATCTCATTTTTCTTCCATTAAACAGGTGTTCCTTGTTCTCATTCATGCCCCAATATTTCTTTTTAGTTGAGAGGTTCTTTTAGATTTGATGTGCTCACAATAATGAAAATGTTAAGGTTGGCCCAGCTCATGCACTTGCCAACTCTGAATCCTACTAAGCAAGGCTAACATGTAAAAGGAGTTTTAAAGAGGATGAGAAATCCTGCTTGGACATTTTCCAGACAGAAAATTTTTTTCTTTTCAAATGACTTTTGGTTTAGAATGTCCTTTCTGGGATGATATTTTATTTTTTTTTTTAATGTCAACACTGGGCAGGGGAAAAACCAACATGGTTTTTATTATTTTGATCAACCCGAACCAATTCATTCTGGATTTCTCTGTCTTCTGGGATTTGCCAAAAACATGAACTTGCACAATGGTAACAGCAAAGAAAAATTGTGATTCCTGCCCAACATCCAACTCAAAGCTGCTCTGTCTGGAAGGTGAAAGAGGGAATGGCAGGAGGTTCTGTCAGTTTGGTGTGTGAGATTCCCCATCTCCAGCTCCGTGTGTTTGGGCATGGAAAGCACCACAGCACTCTGTGCACCTGCAGGCCAGAAGATGTCAGTGCCTGTCGTGCTCCTCAGAGCTGCATCCAACTGACAAGCCATCTGCTCCCCTCAGCACAAGAGCTTTCCCCTGTGATTTCATGTTCCTCGGGAGCCAGGACAGCTGCAGGCAGGAGACAGAGCCCAGGAGGAAAATCTCCATGAGTTCGAGGAGTGCTTGGACAGCACTCAGGCACAGGGTGGGATGGTTGGGGTTGTCCTGTGCAGGGCCAGGAATTGACTCGATCTTTGTGGGTCTCTTCCAACTCGAAATATTTTATGATTCAGTGATTCTGTGACACACTTAGCAAAATTCACAATTTCGCCTGTTTGGAAAAAGCACCCTCATGTTCTGATCCAAGCCTCATTTCTGCCCTGTGGCACAGGCTGTGGCTGCAGCCTGTTCTGCCAAGTCCCCTGCCCTTCTCCCTGCCCACACCTTCCTGTCCCCTCTGCCCTTCCCCTGGCAGACCCTGGGGGCCCTGGGGTGGGATGGGATGCTCTGACCTGGCACAGGGTTTCTAAAGTGATTTCTTCTGGTTCTCACATCAGCCATTCCCGGGGCAGAAACACATCCCTGCTGCCCTGCTCAGCCCCTGTCTGCTCCCATGCTGGAGGGCACCTGACATGCTGCAGAGCCAGGGAGGAGATGCAGGAGCCAGAGTGGCATCAGAGCTGTGCTTGCCATGGGTCACTGCTGCCACTGCACAGACCCAACCCCTAAAGACCTTCTGGTGCAGGAAGGGGCTTCATCTCACCCTGACAAACTGGCCTTGGCTGAGACTTTATTATTGAAACATTGTGGAGCCCTGGGATAGGGCCTGCACATGGGGGATGATCTGAGATGACTGATCTATTTTCAAACGTGGAGAGGTGGGAGTAGAAACACATTCTGCTCTTGCCCATTGCAGTGATATGGGATTGAAGCAGTGCTGGTGCCTCCAGATATGTTGTGAGTCAAATGAGCTCTTACTGCTTTGATCTCTTTATCTTCCCTTTGTCCTTCTCTTTAAGGAGACTACCTTTAGTGTAGTTTTCAACCTGCAGGCTTTCAGGAAGATTTTCAGCTGGTTCCATGGCTCCAGGTACCATTCTACCGTCCGCCCCAGCTTTGCCACAGGCAATTCAGGCATTTTGTGGTGACCTTGGAGATTTCAAGATAAAGAGGAAAAGAGATAGTAAGAACCTTTATGAATCACTCTAGTATAATCCAAAGTATTTGTGAAACCGTCATTTATTGCCTTTGGGCTTCTTTTCTGGTGGTGTAACTGTGCATTTTTACTGGATGCTAATGAGAATGGCCAGGAGAGAGGCAGAGACAGTGCTCAGCTCCCAGTGTTTTCAGGGTGTTTCATGCCTTGCAAGAACAGCCTAGTGTTGAGCCTTTCCAGGATAAGGATGGGAATTTTGATCTGGTTTGTTCAGTTCCCCTAGAAATCACACTGCTGGACTTACAGCCTTAATGCTGTAATTGTGCAATTAATTAATCAAGAGGATACAAGGTAGTTCATTTTTCTCCACAGTCGTAAAAATTTCTGCTCACCTGCCTGAGTGGAGGGAAGGTGTTTTTTATGGTCCAGGAAGCCACATGTTCAGCACCAAAAGTGAGAGGAGCTAGGCTGAGTCTGTGCTGGGAAGAGTGCACATTAATATCCTGAAAATCTTGAAAAAAAAATAAACATATTCATACAGTGGAGCAATTTAGGGGTTGAGAAGACAGTCACCATCCCCATGGGATTCTTAGTTGCTTCCTGTAGGCTCAAACCAGGATGTCAGTCAGATATGTCCTTTGCAGCGACTTTGCCTCCATACAAACAGGGAGCAAGAGGCCCATTTCCCAAAATCCTGAAAGTCCTATCTGGTGACTTGGGCCATCATCCTTTCCAACTGTAGCCACATGCACTGGAATTTGCTGAGGTACCAGGAAAGCCAGAAGCCCATGGAGTACCCCACTGTGGGCTCTGTGAAGGTCCAGGAACAACAACCTGAGCTTGCAGAAACTTTATGTAAAAAAATTCTTGAAGGCAGCTGTGAGAGCAGGAGGACAAAGGCTTCTCGTCCTGCTGAGTGACAGTGGGACCCATGGGGTGCACCTCAGGAGACTGAAGCTAAGGACATGACTTTCTGCCCTTTTGGAGTAGATAGAGGTGGTTGGGGAATGTCTTCTCCCAGCCACAGGTAGGAGTTGCTCTTTCTGTGGGACATCTGTCCTGTGATGCCTCTGAGGAGAGCATCTCTCTGCCAGCTGTGTGCAATTTTCTAGAGCCAGCTGCACATCTGGCTCTGAGGTCTCTGTGCTTGGCCTCAGACAAAACCCTTCCCCTGCAGTTTCACCTTCAAACCCTCCTGGCTCACCAGGTTGTGTTGCTCTTGCAGGGCTTTAGGTCTGTTGACTTCTGCTTGTATTAATTCCCATTGCAGTGCATCTCTGGGGAAACACTTTGCTTTGTGCCTGGGAAGACACACATCAGGAGCTTTGGGGCCACAGGCAGGGCTCATCTCTTCCCAGTTTTTTGGGCAGCTTTTAGATGCCTTGAGCTGTGAGAGAGGCATCAATGCTGCTGTCCCTAGAGGAACATCCTGGGGTGTTGCTTAGGCCTTTCTCGGGCAAGTATTGCAGGATGTGCTTCATGCAGCCCCTCTAGAGCAACACAAAACCCACCCTGCCCTTTCAGCCCAGAGCCACAAAGCCCTGCAGGTGACTTCTCCAGGCCTGAGCCAGCTGGGGCTGCCACTCCCCACGGTGACATCCATGGCTCAGAGCACAACCCCACAGCCTGCCCGAGCAGGGATGCCAGAGATAAACCCCTTTGATCTTTAAAGCTCACATCATCCCTCAGCTAAAACTCTGTGGTCACCATCTCACAGCACGGGTGGAGAGCACAGCAGGCAGTCCCACCAGGGAGCCCAGAACTGTGTGTGTCACCTCATTTTTTGGTAAGGAAGATCAGCTAATCAGTGAATAATCAAAGGTTGTTCATGAAAGAAGGTGACATCAAAGGAAATAATTTAAGGAACCCCTCGAGGGCCAGAGGAGTTGTAAGGTCTGAGGCTGAATCACATGAGCTCAGTTTCCATGAACTGTGTCTCAGTTTTCCTGCAGGTACAAGTTAGAAATGCTTACGATAAATGTTTAGAATTAGTTGGGGAAGGGGGGAAAGTTAAATCACACTAATTATAGCCATGATGGCTTTGGTGCAGTGCCATTTGAAAGCAGAGGTATTTTCAACACCTAATGCAAGAGGCATTAAAAGACATTGCTTCTTGGTAAGCAGGGTGATACAAGAGCAGAGTTTCAGTTTTGGGAGTAGTAGAGCAGTTCACTCTACTGGCAGCATTCCAGACCAGAGCCATGAAGGATGATATGACAGCAAAAGAATTCCTGCTTTTATTTGATATCTCGTTGAGAGGACAGACAGGCCAGTCATTGGGAAGGAGGAACGGGGGATCTCTGGGACATGAGAAGGATGGTTTGTCCCAGAGCACCACTGCTGTGTTGTGTCTGAACTCAAAGGCAAGAATCTGGACAGTTCCTCTGCAGGTCCTACACTGGAAACCTGGGTGAAGCTGCAGCACCCCATCTCTTCTTCTGCCTTTCGAATTTCTTTTAGTTTTTATGGGACTTTAGGATTTTGGGACTTTGGGACTGGGGGACATATTCTTTGTCCACTTCTGTAGTGTCTGCTATGCTACAGGTCTCACCTTTGTAATTGTTTCTTCAGTGCAAATGACAACAGCCATGCACAGACATGAGTGACCCAGGCTTGTTTGGCTTCCCTGCATGCTGGTCACTCAGAGAAAGCCCAGCTTGGACAGTCAAAGTCACTGACACAGCTGAGAAAGGTTAGAGGAGTCCCTAACCCATCTAGTCCATGAATCCCTATTCCTTCTGCAGGATGCTGCAGGAAAAAAAATCCAACAAGGTTCAAATACCATGGGTTCCTTTTAAATTAACTAAATGTGGCTGACTGAAGTAACCACCCCCAAACACTTGAGGAGATAAACAGCTTCTCTGATTGCTCTGACAGGAAGCATTTCCACCCTTGCATGTGCTGGGGATGTACATAACATAAGAAACCTTACTAAGAGGAAAAGCACGAGCTTGGGAAAACACAGCAACAAGTCAACAACATCTTTAAATGAGTAATAAGTCAAATATTTACTCCCACAACACTTCAGGCAAGAATCCTGTGCCTCAGCTTTCACACAAGCATGGACAGCCTGTGGAGAAACATCTCGTACTTTTGTGGCTAGAAAAATCACCGGGTCCAGGGCTGCGCTTGGGAAGTTTATTTCCAGCCCTTGGAGGAATTTGTTCTTCCTTCACACCATTTGTCCTTGCACATTCCACGCTGTCCTCACACCACAGCCAGGCCAGGAGCTCCAGCACGCCAAGCCGGCTGTGATGTCCCCTGCTCTGGAGGAGCTGCTGGGAGGTCCCTGCAGGGTGTCACACTGGAGAGTTAATGACAAAGCTGAGTCCCAGGAACCTTTGCTGTTCATTAGCTGGCAGCTCAGGCCAGGATTTGCACTTTTGGGGTCTCCTTTTCATGATTGTCAGTGTAGATATATTGCAATCGAGTCCTGCAGGACTGCAAACCACCAGAGTGCTCAAACAGCCAAAACATCAGCGAGTTTTAAATAGAATGACTAAAAATGTTTCCTATGTAACAACCTTGAAAATCCAGACTGGGATTTTCTTCACTCCCCAAAGAGATGGTGGGAAAGAGCATTTTGTCTCAGACCTGCCCATGGCCAGGAGCCCCAGGGCTGCAGGAGGATGAGAGGGAGGGGAGGAGGTGTTTAGAGAAAAGCCATGTGCTGTGGAACTGTGAGGCTGCCAGAGTGATGGGACAATGGTGTTTCTCCTCTGCCTTTTGGAAGATTTCTTCAGAAACCAATGTATTTTGTGATCAAGGCAGGAGGAAAGAAGTGTCCAAGGCCAGGCTGGAAAAGGCTTGGGGCAGCCTGGGATAGCAGAAGTTGTCTCTGCCTGTAGCAGGATGTGGAACGAGAAAAGCTTTGGTCCTTCCAGCCCAAACCATTCTGTCATTCTGTGATTCTAAATGATATTTGGCCTCCCATATCCTCAGCCCCCTACAGCCATGATGGCTGGGACTGATGCTGGGGTCTGCACGTCCCTGCACCCACCAACCCCGGGCTGTGACAAAGGCACTGTCTCCATCATGTCCCCATCATGTCCCCATCATGTCCCCATCACTGTCCCCATCACACCTGGGCAGCACAAAAGGCATTTCCATAAGGCCTGGAAAGTGTCTCCTGCAGCAAGCAAGGAGTATTCCCTACACTGCCAGCAACTTAAGGAATATGCCTCACAGTTTCGAGTAAATCTTGGGTGTTTCAGATCTGTGTTTTCTTCCACAGTCTTTCATTTTACATTATTTCTCGTTATTTTCACATTGTTCCACAACATGTCAAAACATCAGACGGATTCATTACAACACAAACAGGAGACACTTTGATGTAGGAAAAAAAGATGTTTTAATGGGTGCTAAGTAGCAACTGCCCTTGGGGGTTTAAAAATAAAAATAGAAGCAGCACAAAATAATATTTTAACCCTTGTGTCCCAGGATCACCAAAATATAGAATGCAGCAGTGCACACAAAACAGTGCAGACAATAATTTTATTTTTGCATTCATTCTGAAAACAGAATTTTGAATTCTCATAGGTTTTTGGTGAATTCTCATAAGTTTTTCTACCACTTCTTTGGAGAAGAGAAAGTTATAAAGAAAAAACTTTGCCAGGAGTATTTTTAAAAGGGCTGGGTTGTGTGTGTGGTTTTGTCACAAGACATCTCTCCAGAGAATATGCAAAAGCAGTTTCCAACCTTCCTGATGTCTCACCTGCCTCCACCAATGCCAAACAGAGCTGGTCACAACATGGTAGTTTGGGGTTTTCTTGTGGAAAATGGTGCAAAATGCTGAAGCCCACACCCCTCAGGTGTTCTGCTCTTTACCAGCAAAACTCAGACATTTTTTTAACTGAGGAATACAAAGGCACTTCAGTAAATTATTCAATAAATGCATTTTTCAGTGAAGCAATTTTCTGTCCAAAGCCCAAAGCCAGCAGAGATGCTTTGATATGATTTGTGACCTGTGGGGACTCAGGTGTCCTGAGTAGATGGAGCAGCTCAGAGAGGTCCCTCTTGTATTGCTGACTTCTCCTGAGGGATTTTAATCCTTCTCGCTTCTGTCCTTGTCCTTGGCACAAGATTCCTTCCTCCTTCCTTAGTCCAATGCCAAGACATTCCCAGTGACACTGGGAGGACAGGGAATGTCCCTCCTTTGGCTCTCAAGTCTGTGAGATTTACAGAAGGAGAGAGTAAATTGCCTTAATTTTGTTGTTGTTTCTCCTCATTTTCCCACGACACCCATCAGCCTCTGCTATTCAGGCTAAGCTCCCAAAGCCAAGCTGTGCCCTGTCTGTGCACAGCGACAAAGAACAGCCCCTCCTGCCTCACACAGCACCCCAGATGATACTGCCCAGGATGGCTTTGCTCAGCCCCATCTATTCCCATTGGTTTTAACCTCACCAGCTTTGAATTCAGCCTCATCTTCCCTCTTCATTTTAAAGGTCAATGCTCCCTTGCTCACCTGGGCACAGCCTGGTCGAGGTTGGGGTAAGCAGCGTGGTTCTTTTCATGTGCAGCTGCTCATGAGGGCAGGATTGCAGCTATCAGGTATCAGACCTCAAGAATGGCCTTGGAGCCCAGAAATATCTTGTTTTTACCAAATAGCAGCTTGTGTATTGACTCAGTACAGACTTAGCTGCTCTCACACCCTCAGCTGAGGAGAGCTCTGCACAGGCTGCTCACAGTGACTCTGTAACGTGCAAAGGGTTTAAAACTCAGCCACCTTGACCTTTTGGCTACCAGCACAGCCTCCTCCAGCAGGATCTATTGCACCCTAAGCAGAGGAGATGAGACTTCAGCTGGAGATAGCACAGAGTGAGACAAGCACAATCAGCCAAGCACAATCCTTCCACCTCCTAACCTCAGTTTGTCACTGTGGTGGTTTTGATTGGCCCAAAACATCAGTGAAGTGTTTTTAACATCTAGGAGAAATTTAAACCCCTCAGAAGCTGTTGTAGTAGGTCTGGGGAGGTGTCTGAGGGGTGGGGTGTGGCACAAAGATGGCTCCTGTGTGTCCTGAGTGCAAGTTCTGGAAGTTTTTACATCAAGTCCAGCAGAGCCAACCTCTGATGGCTCTGAAGGTGATGGACATGCTGCCGGCCAAGTTTGGGCCAATTGGAGGTGCTAGTTACGCCTCTGTGAAAACATATTTAAGAAAAATTCAAAACAAAGCAAGCATGCACTTCTTTCACTTCTTTGTAGTTGGAGGAGGAGGAGGTGGAAGTGAAAATATGTGAGGGAGAACAGCATGGAGACGTGAAGGTCAGTGAAGAAGGTGGGGGAGGAGGGGCACCCAGTGCTGGAGCTGAAAACCCTCTGCTAGCTGTGGTGAAGGCCATGGGGGGGCAGGAGGTCCCCCTGCAGCCCACGGAGTCCACAGGAGTGCAGAAATCCACCCACAGCCCATGCCAGAAGAGCAAGTGGATGCCTGGAAAAGACTGTGAACCAGTGGGAGTCTCATCTAAGAGTTAAAACTGCAAAGGCCTTGCAAAGGAGAAAAAAGCCTTGCTCCTGGCATGGAAGCAGCCTGGCCTCGGCTTGGGAGAGTCTGCACAGCACCCTATGGACAAAAAAACTCATGTTGCAGCAGAATTTGGGTGGGATGTTGCTCGTGAGATTGGACCCACGCCAAAGAAGTTCTCAAAGGACTGTCTCTCGTGGGAAGGACCCCTGGCTAAGTAGAGAACCCCTTTTCCTGATTGGACTGACCAGAGGACCCCTCAACCTGCCCCCTGTCTATGTTGCTAGTTTAGAAAGAGGGAAAAGGGGGGCTGGGGGGATGAGTGCAGAGACTGCTTCTTAAGAGGGTGGGAGTGAAAGCAGAAAACTGTCTGGAGAGAGAGAGAAACAAGTAAAGATAAAGAGTATTTGTAGTAGAAAAATTGTAGTGATGAATAAATTTGAGAATCTGCTCTGTGGACTGAAAAGAGACCCCACACCCTGCCCCCCCCCCCCCCACCTGGCTTGTTGACTGTAAAGGAGGAAAGGGGTGAATACTATAAGTTCGTAAGAGAGAGAGGGGAGTGAACAAAAACTGTATGAAAAGTTTATTTTTGCCTGCATTTATCCTCCAATTCTGTTAGGTAATTAAACACTTTTTGCAACTTTAAGCTTGGAGCCTGGTTGCCCTCTTTTCGTGTGTCCTCCTGGCAATGTCCGGTCTCAAACCCATGACAGTCACCCACAGAACCAACCTCTGCCCCTCCTTCCTGGTGTTGCCTCTCTAGTTTTTGCAGTGTAGAGGAAGCCAGTCCAGTGGGTTGTACCCCTTGTACTGCCATGGGTTGCTGTCTCCTCAAAAGCAGCTGTGTGTCCACTGGAAAAGCTCCCTGTGGGGGCTGGCATGACCGTGGTGACAGAGATGCTCTCGGGCCCAAGGACATACTGTCCTATTCCAGTGCCACGGGGCTTCCTGTTCACTCTCCAAAAATTGTGAGACAGCAATTCTGCTCGGGCTGTTGGGAAATGTCCTAACTTGCTCCATAACTTGGAGAAGCTGAGGCAGACCACCCTGAAAGATCCAGCTCTCTCTGGCTACTCGTCTCCATCCCTCTGCAGGCAGAGCCTGGGCTGGGATCAGATGTTAATGTCGAAATGCTGTTTGCAGGGGCTTCTCAACCTCCCTGCTTAGCAGAGAGGGGACACAGAGCCTGGCACTGAGGTTTATTCTATGCAAACCATTGCATGACTGATCTGAAACCTGTGTCTTTCCTTCCTGCCAGAGACCTGAGCATGAACAACATCAGTGAGCTGCAGCCCAGCGCGCTCCAACACCTGCGCTTCCTGGAGGAGCTGTGAGTATGGACAGGGAATGCTTGGGGTGCTGGGGGGACGCTGAAAAGGCTCCTGTGGTGTTGGTCACAACCTCCAGTGCTGTCCCTGCAGCTGGATGGAAGGAGAATGCATGCTGGGACAGGGGTTGTTTGCTTCTCCTGCTTCGGGTGACACTGAGGTCATCACCTTCAGGCTGAGATGATGCATGTGCCAAACGCCAAGGTGAAAGAGGACCTAATCTGTTCAAAAACCAACACTGGACCCTAATCTCCTGTTCTAAAACCAGCACTGTAACCTGGAGCAGAGGCAGCAAACAGAGAGCTTCATTCACCCTCCTGCAGGCAGGACTCCCCTCACAGCCTCCTGCAGCCCAGAGGTTCTGCATCAACCCCTGGGTGCTTTGCAGTTCAGATGGAAACTACCCGGGAAAACTGAAGTCCAAAACCCAGGGGCTGAGGTGTCCTCCCATGCACCAGTGTGCACTGAGGTCTGAGCAGACAGACAAAGCAGCAGTCTCAGTCCTGGGGATCAGCATGTGGCTGTGTGTCAGTGAAGGAGTGGCCCTGCTTCTGAAAGTGTGAAAATTAACCAGCAGCACAAGAAACCACTGGAATCCTTTGTGAGCCCCAAAAATGGGAGCCAAGGGGGCAGAATGTTGAGGTTGACCATTTCTGCATGAGTAAATTGCACCTGTATGGTCTTACTCCACTTGACCATGAGAAATACCTTCAGGTGTTATTCTCATGCTGTTGGTACTTTCAACACAACAGCTTCTGTTGGAAAACACAGTTTCTTCAAAACACTGTTATTGCATTGCATGAAATACTAATATTAATGCTGCATTTGATTTGTGTTGTAAACTTATAACAGTTACTGCAACTTAATCTGCCTAAATGAAACACTTTCACTTCACTGAATCAGATCTTGCCACCACCACAAGGCACAACACTGGCATTTCAAAAATGGTATTTTCCAAAATGTCAGAATCACAGACAGCACCCTCACACCCTATGAGGGTGGGGAGGCCCTGGCACAGGTTGCCAGAGAAGCTGTGGCTGCCCCTGGATCCCTGGAAGTGTCCAAGGCCAGGTTGGACAGGGCTTGGAGCAACCTGGGATAGTGGAAAGTGTCCTTGCACATGGCAGAGGGTGGGATGAGATGAGCTTTAAGGTCCCCTCCAAATCCAAATCATTGCATGATTCTATAATTTTATATTATAAATTCTTTTACTTCAAAGGCTCTTGTAACTGATCATCATCTATGTTAAATTCATCAGATTGTAAGGACCCCAGCCACCCAAGCCCCTCTCCCCAGCAGGCATTTCCAGGCTCAGAAGGAGGCATTTTTGATCCTGTTTTGGCTTTGGAGCCAGAGCTGCCCAGATTGTGGATTCTTCACCACTTTGCATCCATCTTGCAGCCTTTCTCTTTTCCTTTAATCAACATCCATGTCAAAGTGTGGACACCCAACCCCTTCACTGGGGGTAGTGAGGCTTTTCACACACCCAGAGCAGACTCTGCTGTGTACAATTAGCAGTTGTCTTGCTGCAAGCAAGCGTGTCCTGACTACGTCATGTGCAAACAGAGCAGTCTCAACCAGCAGTGAATAAATATTCATGGGTTCCAAAAGAGCCAGCTTCCCACAGCCAAAAATAATCATGAATGAAAGAGGCAAAGGGGAAAAATTTAAAGAGGAAAATCTGAAAAAATAATTGGAAGTTGTTAGATAACATTTTACTAGAGGTTCAAAATGCCACAAGTCCTTCTTTGGAAAGGATTAATGTCACAGTTAGGGGAAGAAATGCAAACTGCAGCATCATATATCTATGCATAGCAATGTGTCTGCTTGAATTTGATAGCGGTAAGATAGTAATCCTATTTATGGAAATCAAGTAATTTATATGAAATCAAGCAAGGATTTTATATATTATGGGGAATTAAAAGTGATTCCTTCAACAACAACAGCTGGACAGGGACAGTTTGTGCAGCACTCATGGGGCTGTCATCGACCAGTAACACAACTTGCCTGGCATTTCCCCTGCTCTTTTCATTTATATCTTTACCAAATTTTCATCCCACAACATTACATCAGGACCATGACATTCAGGCTGGGATCACCCTCTGTGCCAGGACACGCATAAGAATCGAGCAAACAAATTCTGCTTGTTTAGACATCCTCGAGGGAAGTTTGTTCAGGTTTCACAGCTCAAATCTCTGCTGATTTCATCTACCTGGGACACATTCCCAGTGGCTGCCAGGGTGACACGTAGCACACGAGACCAAGTCCTTTGTCTTCATCCCCATGGCAGAACTGCCTGTGCTGGGACATGCCAAGTGAGGGAAGAGCCCTGCTGGGCAGTGAGGGACAGTCCAGGTATCCCAAATGAAGGTAACCCAGTGTTGGTGTCTCCTGGGGAGGAGGAAGACCTGCCTGTCTGCCCTCCTGCCTTCCCCTCTCCAGGCAAGGAAGTGCTGACAATGGATTCTGCTGCAGCTCAGCCTTGCTGCAAGCGCCTGTCTCCAGTTAGATGGAAAGCCTTCAGCAGGTTTCTCATCCCCAGAGATTTTGGGTGGCATTTTGGCCCCAGTCTGCCTCCTACACAGTATCACAGAATCACAGAATATCCTGAGCTGGAAGACACCCACAAGGATCATCAAGTCCAAGTCCAAGCCCTGCACAGCCTCATCCCCAAGAAATGGTCCCAAATGTGTTATCCAAATGCTCTTTGATCTCTGTCAGGACTGGGGCTGTGAACAATTCCCTCCCCTGACACAACATCAGGCCAATCCCTCAGGTCCTGTCATTGGTCACAGAGAGAAGAGATCAGTGTCTGCCACTCATCTTCCTCTCCAGGGGCTGAACAGAACAAGTGTCCTCAGCTGCTCCTCACACAGCTTCCCCTCAAGGCCCTTCACCGTCTTGGTTGCCCTCCTTTGGATGATCTCTAATCATTTAATATCTACACTGTTATGTTCCCTATTATATGCTTGACAAACCAGGTGAGTAAC
Source organism: Entomyzon cyanotis (assembly GCA_024500445.1). Lineage (NCBI taxonomy): Eukaryota > Metazoa > Chordata > Aves > Passeriformes > Meliphagidae > Entomyzon > Entomyzon cyanotis. Next base: position 1,273,639 of record JAKEPQ010000908.1, on the reverse strand, counting down.
AGGCTGGAGCAACTGAAGACTAAATTAATAAAATTCTGTTCAAGGTGAACAAAAACTGATGTTCTGGGGCTTTGGTCAACCCCAAAAATTTCTTTTAACCTGAGAGAGAAAAAACTGTTTCATCTTCAGGTTACTTCTTAACATTCACTCTTTTACTTAAACCAAAAGGAAAATGGTATTTCAAATTGTATTTGCGTTATTACCAAGATGCCTTAAAAAAAGGTGTTTGAACCTTATGAAAAAATCAGAGGATCCTCAGCAAAAAATTTGCCAAATTCAACCCAGATTTTAAAGTCTCCTTTTCAAGATCCTATGATCTTATATGAACTCTTATATTTTAGGGACACTTTGACCTTGATCTAATGCTCAGAAATATCCCAGGAACTCCTGACACCCCTGGTCCTTGATATAACCCTTATCTTCTTCAGTAGTCAGGTTCCTCTGGCTCCTCCTCATGAGTCTCTCCTCGTGCTCCCTCCCAGCAGCTGTGGGAAGTGTCCCTAGTGGGAACTAGATGATCTTTAGGGTCCATTATAACCCCTCAACATTTATGTTTCTCTGATTCTATCTTCTCTCTCGTCAGTTTTAGCTCTCCCAGAGTACCATGGAGGAGAGCTGGTGATTTACACGTCTCCCAATTCCTCCTCTTTCCATTCCTCTGTTTTAGCATCATCTCAGGTTCCTCATGGAAGTGAAGTTTGACAGAAGTCAGAGATCAGCTGCCCTCATGGCTTAGCTTGTGCTTGGAGCTGGGGTTCAGCTGAGGAAAAGGAATAATGGGAAGGGGGAAGACAGCTGCAAAAATAGGTGGATGAAGCACCATGGACAGTGAGGACAAATGTCCTGGTTTCACTGCTGTGGGGCACTGCAAATCCAGGCTGCTGGGTCCCCTTGAGCCCTGAGTACATTAGTCCTCTGCACACACCCTCACTGGCTGGAGGAATGTGAGGAAAAAGAGCAGGGTGACACGTGAGGGTCCTGAGGACAGCAAAGCAATCACCCAAGCCAGGCTGTGTCCCACAGGGCATTTCTGCATTGGCTCACCTCCCTTGCACACCAAACGTGTCTCCCAAGGGATCAGAGCAGTGCTGCGGTTAGGGCACAGCTGAGGGCACAGGGACTGCTCCAGCTCACTCCCTGTGAGGTCTGGTCAAGTTCTTTTCCCTGCCAGTGCCTCATGTGTCCAGCAACGAGAGCCTCAGGTGTGCCCTGTCAGATGTTTGTTTTTACCGCGAGCTGCTCAGGAAGGTGTTGCAATTAGTTCTCATGCTCAGGGGATGCCCAGAGAGCAGATTCTCCAGACTCAGCTGTCTTTGGAGAGGCGATGGCAGAGGGGCTGTTAGTGACCATGCACAGCCTGTCCCCGCTCTGTCCCCCCAGCCTCCAGCTCCAGACACAGGAGAGGCTGTGTAAGCAGACAGTCCCAGCCCAGGCACTCACCAGGCTTTTCCTCCAAAGAAAACCTGCAGAGATCGAGGTGTTCAAACCTGGGCCTCACACAGGCAGGGAGCAGCCCAGAGTTTAGTATGTCTCCTCTTTGTTTCTTTCCTTTTTTTCCTTCTTCTTCTCTTTCTCTCTTTTTGGCAGCAGGAAGATTGTTTAAAGTTGCTAATAAATTCCAGTTAATGAAGCCTGAAAAGCCAGAGCTGGGAGCCAAGAGAAACAAGAGCAATCAGTACAGAAGGAATAGAAAGAGATCTTGAAAGCCGGCCTGGGAATAATAACATGTTGAAATGTGTTCGCCGGCAAGGGCTTTGTTACCGCGCTTTGAATCCAAGCACGAGCGCTCGGTGCCAAGAAGAGAAACTGCAGCCAAAGGCAGGTGTTCATTGCCATTCACCTCTTGCTTCGGGGCACAGCGGCAAGATCAGACCCCTTCCCAGCCACTGGCTCTTTCACCTGCCTCTCCTTGGGCCCCGCGGGCAGAGGGACTCACCGTCATGGGAGTGCCGGTGTGGTGCAGCAGCTCAGGACCACACGCTCAGGACCCAATGTGGCCTTCCCTGCCAGGCTGGGGGACCAGGAAACAGCATAAAAGCAAAACGAAATAAAATGCAGGCATGTATGCTGGGAATGTGACTGCAGCAGCCTTCTTCTCCCTTGCACCTGTGAGGGAACCCCGTTCCCATTCGGGTCCAGGGAGCAGTGCAGCCATCACGGCTTCTGGAGCACCAGCGCTGCTCCTGTGTCCCACTGCCTGCTGTCCCCTGTCCCCCTGCCCTCAAATCAGCTCCCAGGCAGCACCTTTGAGAGGTTGGCCAGCATAGGGTCTCTCTCCAAGGCAATGTCACTCTTGTAGGAGGCAGCACTGCAGTGGTGCTGGCTGTGGGGCACAACTCCTTTGGGAGTGACAGCTCTCCTGTGGAAGGGGTTTCTGGGCAATGCTCATCTGTGCTGGCACCGTGGTGAGAAGCCATTCCCAGAGCAGTGCAGGAACATGGCTGGAGTAGGATAGTCCTGAGACAGCAGCTTTGATGGGTTTCCATGACACAGCAGGCTGGAGAGGTCTTTTATGGAGACATAAATGCTTATAGGGCCATGACCTTGCTTTGCCATGCTGAGATTTGGAGGCAGAATCACTGCTCCCTTGATAGTCACCTTGCCTGGCACAACCCTTCATTTCCAGGTGGCCTAAGAGCTAACAACCCAAAAGCGCTGCAGCTCTGAATTCTTGGGCTCTGTGGTTCCCCCAGGATTCTGCACAGCTCCGTGCAGAGAAGGCACCAGGGTACAAGTTGTTGACAACAAGGACACTAACTCTGGTTCATCCAGGGCTTTCTGTCCCCCTGGCTGGCACCAATCCCTGGCAGAGGATGGTGCTGCTTATCAGTTTAGTGGGTGAACAAAAGCACAGAGACAGTTAAAGGATAATTCCTCTGATGAAGCATTCCAAAAGTCATCTCTATGCATGGCTAGCACTGGTCATCCCTGTCCTTACCACTGGCTAAGGTGCAGGTGAGGACAGGAGAGAAGAGCTTCTAAGAGGTTGTCTATTATGAATATTGACCAATGAGGCCAAGTTCTTGCAGCTGTCCAAATAAAATTCAACATGCTTTGAAAATTTAGATTTGCATTCTATTTCTACTCCATTTAGACTGGGGAGAGTGTTCAGCAACTGAAAAATCCTTGCTAGTTGGGATAGCTGGCCCCAATTTTCCTGCAAACTGCTTTCCATACGACTAACTCTGTCCTGGGGAACCCCAAATGGGGGCACCAAAAGTAGAATCAGAAGTCAAAACTGCTCTGAAGGTTTGGAGGGAACAAACTGAAAACCTTTGGAGTTTATAACACAAAGAGATGGAGTGAGGGTGTTCAGTGTCCTGTTCATTAAGGAACTGTGTCTTACTAATCTTACTTGGCAAATGAATCCAAACTGGCTTGCAGATGAACATTCATGTGGGTTGAAAACTGGCTTGAGGACCATAAACAAAAGAACAAATGCGATCAATCTATCGAGTTGGAACAGGCATTCGAGGGGGTACAGTGAGCAGAGCTGGAAATAGGCACAGTCTTCTCCTCAGGGATGGAGTGAGACAGCAAAGACCACATTAGAGGCATCTTCAGGAGATACCAGACTAGGACCAGCTGCAGATTCCTGTGTGAGAAGAAAGAGTCCAGGCCTGGCCCTTTCCTCAAATGTACCATGTTTTCACTTGTTGACTTAATTGGCTTCATTCCTGTTTCGCACCAGCGCAAGAACAAACTCAGGCACGACATGGGGCCTGTGGTCCCCTGTGTGCCATGGGGAAGGCCCAGGCTTGGAGTGATGACACTGTTTAGGCAGGAGCATGGAGTGTCTGGGCACACCGCCCTGAGAGGGTGAGTGCTTGAGAAACCAAGTGGAGCAGGAGATCAAAGGGGCGGCCGACACGCTCAATAAAAGTCTGGCAAGGGGAAAATTTCGCTGGGATATGGACACACATGTTTGTCCTGTCCTGCCAATGGGCAATGTTCCTGCCTCCTAATGTGAGTGATAAGAGCATCACTGAGCTGCCTGAGCACCTGACATGAGCGATCTTGCCCAGCACAGCCTTCGGGCGTGCCATGGAAGTTGTAGCATGACCAAGAAGCCCAAGATACAGGAGGGTTGAGCCTGTGGTAACTGAACAGCAGCAACCATGAGGTGGTAAACCATGAGTTTGTTCCAACTTGGAGTGTATTGGGAATGCAGATCAAAGCCTGGAGGAATGTTCCCAGAAATCATGGGAGTGGTGGAAGGGGGGGGGGAGCAAAATCTAAAATCCACCACGAGCTTTCTGAAGCAAGCCAGCCGTACCCAGCTGCCACCCTCCTCTTCTACCTTCTCTCCTCACCCCTTCTCTCCTTCTTCTATCAATCACTTTAAATCCAGAGCTTCCTCTTTCTCCCAACCCTGTGTCACAGTGTAAACTTCAGGACAGCAGGACATCCACTGAATCAAGTCTATCCTAAAAAGAGCCCTGAGCAGGCCTAGAGCTGAGCTGATGTGCTGTGGATGAGAAATTCAGCCCTGCAAGAACAGCTCCTCTTCCCTGTGCTTGGGGCAAAGGCAGTGCCTCTCTGTCCTTCTTGCTGGGGTTATTTGCTTCAGTCTCCTCCACAGAAGGAGTGAATTAAGAGCTGTCTCAGGGGATGTCACACTGGCAGCATCACTTCAAATGTTATTGTTCCATTTTAAAAAGAAAGGAAGGAACCATTTCACTGTATTTCCTGTGGGATCTTAATTCTGCAGATATATTCAATGGATGTCTGTCTGCCAGGCAGAGGAATTTCTGGAGAGTTTGAGTGAGAGGGACAGAGGGAACCAAGCACTTGGAAGACTGCCGAGTGACCATGGGCAGAGGAAGGGTCACACACAGGAAGAGTTTTATGTCTTGGGTCTCTTACATAAACTGGCACAGGAGTTAAAAGCAAGGAACCAAAGGATGGGCAGGGAGATGCTCCAAGAACTGGAGCTCCTCTGCCCTGGAGCCAGGCTGGGAGAGCTGGGGGTGTTCAGCCCGGAAAAGGCTCCAGGGAGACCTTAGAGGTCCTTCCAGTGCCTAAAGGGGCTCCAAGAGAGCTGGAGAGGGACTTTGGACAAGGGCCTGGAGTGAAGGAGAAGGGGGAATGGCTTCCCATGGACAGAGGGCAGAGATAGATGGGATATTGGGAAGAAATTTTCCCTTGTGAGTATGGGGAGGCCAGAGAAGCTGTGGCTGCCCAATCCCTGGAAGTGTCCAAGGCCAGGTTGGACAGGGCTTGGAGCAGCCTGGGACAGTGGAAGGTGTCCCTGCCATGGCAGGAGGTGGAATAAGATGAGCTTTAAAGTCCCTTCCAACCCAAACCATTCTGTGATTCTCTGATATCTTTCCAGTTGCCACCCTTCCTGCTTGACAGGACATCCCAAAAGATTTACTCATTCCTGATCTGCTCTTGGATAGATGGGACAGCAGCGCTCCTTTACCTGGAACACTTGGCTACCAGTCCCAGCATCCTGCAGCCCCTGTACTGGAAGGTCTAGCAAACCTCCAAACCCCACACCTCCAGACCCTGTGTGCATGCCCCGGCCACACACCCCTCTGGGAAAGTGAAAACTCAGCCTGTGTGCACAAACACAGACACATCCCCCCTCCCAGTCCCTGCATACAAGTGAGCAGAGCCTGTCTTGGACCCCAGTGACACTGTCAATTGCCTTGAGAGGTGAGTTCAGAGAAGTGGTTGTGGTTGGTGCCTCGATTTGTGCCTTGCTCCTGGCTTGGCATGGACCTCTAGCCTTGGGGAGAGGAGCTGGGCTGCCTTGGCAGCAGGGAGGAGGTAAGGAGAGAGTGAGGAGCCAGAGGGCAGGGGTGACAGGGACAGTGCCAGTGCAACATGGCAAGGACAGAAACAGCAGCAACAGTGAGGCATGATGCCTTATCTGGGGCTGGGGGGTGCTTTGGACCTCTAAATTCACCTGAGACAGCACCCAGTGAAATCAGGGCATCTTCTACAGAGTTATTGTTCTCCTTATGTTCTGTGTCACCCGCAGTGCTGAGATACCACCAGCTGACTCTGCACATGTCCCAGCAGCATCTGGGGCTCCCTGCCACCCTGCTCTGAGGCCATGCAAGCCTCACATTCCTCTCCTGCTAATCCTGGAGGTCCCAGTTCCATGTAGGGACCTGGCAAACACTCAAACACACCCAGGAAAGCGAGCAGAGAGGCGCGGAGCTGCCAGGAAAGAAGCCGAGAGGCACATTTAGCCCGGAGTGCGTGTAGGCTGCTGGCAGGGAGGCTGGGGCAGCCCGGAGCTGCGGGGAGCTGAGGACAGACGGGCAGGCAGGAGGATGCAGGGAGCAGGCTGAGGATGCCGTGCAGGAACACCTCCCCTCCAGGCGAGCACTCCAGCCTCCCGGACAACACTCCCTCCCATGTGGAAATCAGCAATCAAAAGGAGCAATTACCCCAAATCACAGCCCCCAAGTGACAAATAGCCCAGCCTGGCAGGCAGGCAGCTCATGTGCTGCGAGCGGCAGGTTACAACCTGCTCACACACATTAAAGAGACGACCCTGTGCTGTTTATGCTGTCAGAGGCCTAATTATGGGAGCAATTTTCTCCGGATTCCCGAGGGGAGAGACAGAGAGGGAGAGCAGTCGGGCACCCACTCAGGGCTGCTGTGCCACGGGGGAGAGTGGCTGCCCAGAGCAGCTCGGTCCCCTCCTGACCTCTGCAGAGCTCTGCACTCTGCTTCTGTCACCGAAACTGCTGGAGAAACAAGAACTCTCCAAGAACATTTTAATGTTAGAGAGTCAAGGCATTACTTTATTACCTGGCCAGGATGTTGTTCTGGCCAGGATGTACCACAGAAATCATCTCAGCCACATACAGCCCCAGTGTGTAGAAAGAATCATTCCATGACACATGACTTTAACTTGATTCTTCAGATATTTTATACAGTAAAAATACATAGAAAAGTATTGGGTCAGTGTTCATTGGTCTGAAGTTGAGCAAACCCCCAGTATTCAGTTTCTCATTGGATCTGAATCTCCTCACCTCTGGTGTTAATTACATTTTTCATTCTTCAATTTTCCTATCAGTTCCTCCTGGACCAGATGTCTTCATCCCTGCTGGAGGTGGTGTCTGGGGTAGATGTTTGGTAGACAGTCACTGATGTCCTGCTGATGTTCTGCTGATAGCTCTTTATCTTTGGGTTACCCACCAGATCTCACCTGGTAGAACAATGCCCTGGAAAGAAACCTAAAATTCCTTTTCCTGGGGTAAAGACAAACAGAACCCTTTGACTAAAGTTATACAAAATTTTTGAACTGGTATATTTTTCAACACTTTCAGCCAGGATTGCATGGCTCAGCCTCCCCACCTGTCTCCTTCCCAGACAAAATGCCTAAAAAGAAACAAACTTCATCAAAGTTTAATGAATACCTTTGCCAGTGCCTGTGCCCAACCTCTTGGGCCTGGTTTGGACTTTCTGTGGGAGTGAAGATGAGCCTGGTCACAAATGATGTTCACTATCTCTGTTTTGGAGATGCAAGAGTCCACTCCAAGTCAACAAATTTCTTGCCCAAATTTAGTAGAAATTTAGGGTCCTTATCAGGTTGTTGAACCTGTCTTTATGATTTCTGGCTGATGAATGCTGGCACTTGATCCATGTTTGTCCTCATGGGCAAAACTGGAGGAGAAGGAGAAAATTCACCTCTCTTCTAGGTCAAACCTAGATTCAGGAGTCCTGGACTTCACTCCTGGCTCCACCACATGCCCTCACCATAGTCCTGATGATAACAGTGATGCAGTTTCTAATGTCAGTGAAAATTGCAAATACCTTCTAATTCCCCAGCCTGCTCAAATTGTAAAATTTGAGTTCTAAGATCAGGTGATGCTGTACAATGGCAAATCCCATGGCTTTCCTTTAAAAAATTCTCTCAGTAACTTCTGAATGTTGTCCCCTGCTCTTTGCTCTATGTCCCAGATATGTCCCATTTTCCATTGTTATGCTGCTCTTCACTTCGTCTTCCTCTCCCATCCTTTCACCATCATTCATCAGCCAGGATTTAGGGACCATGCATGAGCAGAAATAGCTCTCCCCTGCTCCTCTGTCTCTGCCAGGGCTTGGTGTAGAGCAGGGTCTGTAGGCTGGGCACTGCTGGGCTGTAATTTCTGTGGAATGAGGACCTCTGTGTGTATCCAGGAAATGGCTTGAAGCCATGAGCTGTCTCTGGGTGCTGAAAATGCTGGATTCAGGTCTGGCAGGAGTTATGAATTTCTTTGCCTGTTTCCCAGGCTGTGAGAGGGGATGATGAGCAGAAGCTGCCCAGGCTCAGGGTTGTGGCTCAACTTGCAGGTGCTGCAGCCTCCTCTCAGGACAGTGGCAGCACGGACGAGCTGTTAAGCCTCTGCAGACAAGGAACTGTCATCACAAGGATGCTGACACATTGCTGGCTCTTCTTTTCACTGCAGACGCCTCTCTGGAAACCAGATCTCCAGGATCCCAGGGGAAGCTTTCTCTGGCCTCTACAGCCTGAAGATTCTGTAAGTAACTTGCTCCTCTTTGCAGAGCAATCCCTGTCCCTGCCTCCCCCAGCCCCTGGCACTGGCCACGGGACTTGCAGCCATCCCGAGGGGATGCAAAGCTGCGAGGAGCTGTGGGGTCAGATGGTGAACCCCCGCTGGCCAGCATGCCTGTGGTGACTGGGGAGCTGTGTCCCACCCCACAGGCCATGAGCAGGTCCCCCAGGGCATGGTGTGACAATGTGCCCCAGGAGGATCTGCAGAGGTTCACATTCTGCATCAAGCTCACCAAACACCCAGAAGTGGTGTGCCCCAGATGTGGTGTCCAGACCCCAAACTGGCCCCCATCTGCTCCACTGTCATGTTGGGGCTGTGCTGGAGCAACTCGAAGCTCCAGGCAGCTGCTGGGTGAAGGGCTTGTGCTCTGCCCAGCTCAGCCTGTCCTCACCACAAACCTCTGCAAGGCCCTGGAGTGACCTGGGAAGGGTGGGATCCCTGGACAGTGTGACCCCAGGGATCCCAGCCTGCCCCCAGGGGTGATGGAGGCAGCTGGAACCAGGAGCACTGCAGCCATGGGGCCATCCTAGGATCTGCTAACCCTGCTTAATAAAAGTCCCTGCAGGCAGGCCACACACCTGTGCTGTCCAGTGAGGAAGGTCTAAGTGACAAAGCTCCTCTGGAAACTTTGTAAACCGTGCTCAGCTGAGCTGGCTCTGCTGTGGCACCTGCAGTCACACCTTCCCACAGGCCACGGTGTCTCACTGCCTGTGGAGTCACACTTTGTGTATCCATAGGACAGTCCCACAGGGTCTGTGCAGGATGCTGAGGTGGGAGTCCCTTTCTCCCTTTCAGGAACCATCTTAAAAATCTTCTGCAATAAACATTTCATCCCCAAGGGGATGTTTTGAACTCAGCCACAATGTGAAATTGTTGTAGCTGGTCCAGTTTATGCAGAGCGAGCAGGTACAAACCTGCTCCCAGGATTAGAGAGTATAAGGCTGTTTACTACGTCTTCAGAAGATGTAAAGTATGAATCCTGCCCTAAATCTCAGGGCTTAGAGATTTATCCATCCCCTGCATTAGGCAACAAATCAAAGGAACTGAGGAAAAACCGCAGCTCTCCCACCCAATTTCAACAAGAGGAACCTTCAACTCTGGGGACGCGGGAGCTTTTAAAGGTGCTTTTGATCAATTCTATTTGTGTCAGGCCCAGGGAAGGACTAATGCAGCGTTACCAGAGCCATGCCTACCTTCCAGAGCCCACAGCTGTGGGAGGAAGAGGAGGGTGTGCTCTGCCCTCCTGGCCTGGGATACAGGCTCACTGACAGCCACAGCAGCACCAGCAGGGACACATTCACCAGGGACCCCACAGGAAGGAGAGGCTTGAAGGATCATGTCATTTCCATCTGGGAAATGGTTGCATGGGAAGCTCACTCCAGGCTGTCCTGTGAGAGCCAGAGTTGGTGTCCTCATGCTGCAGGATGAGCTCCTTTGCCGTCAGCCAGGCTGTGCCCAGTGACACAGCAAGGCATGTCGGCTGTCATGACCCTCTGGCTGCAGCTCTGCCTGAAACTAAACCATGTGCCTACTTAGGGACATAGTTTAATGAGGCTTAGTGATCTTAGAGGACTTTTCCAACCTTAATGATCCTGTTATTCTCTGGCACTGCCCCCCCCAGGCCTTTCCCATGGGGGGATGTGGAGCACTAGCCCAGCCACAAGGTCAGGGGAGGAAGGTGGATGCTCCCAGTGACTGCCATGGACCTCTTTTTTCACAAAGTTCCTACTTCCTAAAAGGAAGACCCCATGTGACTGGGGGCACATGGGGTCTGATAGTACTTGGAAAGTTCACTTTCCAAAGACTCTGATGGTTTTCCTGGCCTGCCTGCAGTGGTCTGTTGTGCTGCCATGTACTCTCACTGTAGGAGATGCTCTGATTGCTTTCGGTGGTGTTTCTGTGGGCTCCACTAAGGTGAGGTCTTTGGGGCAATGCAGTGGCAGATCCCTGCACCCTCCAAGAAAAGCAGTCATTCAGCCCCATCTATTCCTCTGTCACTGTGAGAGTGAGGGCAGCAGTGAGGGACATGGTGGAGATAGACTGGTCCTGGGAATTGCTGGAACAGGTCTAGAAATGTTGCCAGGACAGATCTTAGGAGCACTGAGCTTTATCACATTGGAAGGGCTCTTGGCAAGGGTGAGAACTCTCACTCATTTTCTCTACTAAGAAAAGACAGGAAAACTACAAGATACTGAAGAAGGCAGGTGAGAGCCACCATGTGTTTCCTTCAGGTTGTGATTAAGGTCCCTCAGGTCACTGCAGCAGTGACCTGGTTGGGGCTGATGACTCTGCAACAGCTCAGCAGGATCTGCTCCATCCCTTCAGGAATCAGATGGAACAAGTATATTCCCTCAGAGTCTGGTTGTGACCAGGGGTGGAGAGCAGAGTCTGGAGAGAGATCATGGGGCTGGCTTACCCTGCTCCTTGTGTCCTGGGAGTGACCAAAAGCTACATCTCAGTTCCATCTTGCCTTTGCTGCACTTTCTCTGTATCCCATCTAAGCTTGCCAAGGGCCAGAACCCACTGCTGAGCCAGCTCCTCCAAGATCTCTATGTATCCTGGAACTCTGAGACTGAGAAGATAAATTTTAACCCAAAAGACTAGGAGGAAATTTGGGCTACTGGGGAACTGCAGTGATTTATAGGATGCTGTTGCTGTGGCCACTGTGGGCATTAGGGAGATGAGGCTGTAACCAGCCATACACTGGTGTAAACTGGTGTGCCTTGTGCAGGACTTAGAAGTGAGCTGGGTAACTGGGGAGCTTGGCCCCAGCTATGTCCATGTCCTAGGCACTGGGAGAGGACAACATTTCATGGGATGAGGTGCTCACTGTGCTGCTGCCCATTCAGACCAAACTCTGGATCCCTTAGGACTGCTGTAACCATTCCCACAGGCTTGTGCTTTTCTTTGCACTTCAATCTCCACCAAAAACACACATATAGTGAACAGAGTGCCTGGAGAAGGCAATCTGAAGACCCCATGAGAGAGGAAACATCAGAGGGATGATGGCATGTCAGGTATTAAAAGACAGGAGCATGGAGGAAAGTCCTGTCTCCTCACTTTAGGCAGAGGCATTGAGTTTATACTTAACCATTCTGTCTCTGCTGAAAATCAACACAGAAGAGGATTCAGAGAGGGCAAGTCCCTTTCCAGGCTTTACACTGAGCTTCCCTGGGGATGTTGGTCAGCAAAGTGCTGCTGGGCTGGTGGCACTGAGACACCACCTGGGATGCTGCTGCTCCTCTTGGTGCTGGGCAAGCTTTGGCCAAGGCCACACTGTCCCACCAGCCCTGCCCTGCAGGACATGGGGCAGCAGCAGAGCAGCCACATGGCAATAGGAGAAGGATGAGGAAATGCCACATCCTCACCTGTGAGGAGCCTAGAAGAGAAATTACAGGGCTGGTAGAAGAGTGGGATGGATGTGGCTCCCCTGCCCTGTCCTCCTCCTGTAGCTCCTGGGCACAGCTGCTCCCTGGGCAGCACAAGAGGCCCCAGGGGCACTCTGAGCCTCTGGCACTCTGACAATCCCTGCCCCATCAGCTCCTCTGCTGTACCTCACTCACACCACCCTGCCCCTCTCATTCCCCTCTTCCCCTTCCCTTCCCGGCTGATCTTCTCCCCTCCTGCTCGTCATGCTCACAGCTCAAGTGACCACCAAGCACCAGGAGCTGCCTCACTGCTGCACCCAGAGCTTGTTCCCACGGGGGACACACTGTGAGGCTGCTGGGACCCTCTGAGATGAGTGTCACCCACACAGCACATGTGGCTGCTGGCAATGTGCCCTGGCAAGTCCATAATCAGGGACCCTGGTTCTCCTTCCATGCTGTGCAAGGGGTGTGAAAGCCCCAGGGTGGATCCTGTGGGTGTTCTCTGCAGCCCCCTGGGATGGGAAACCTCATCCAGGTGGGCAGCTGTCCCACCAGGCCCAGCACAACCTCTGGGGCTCCTGCTCCTGCATATGGATTTGTTTGTGCAGCCAAGGTGTGCTGGGGAGATAAAACACTGTCCTGCAGCCCGGTCAGGAGGACTGGGGCTCTGGTGATGAACTAAATGATCAATGAGGTCACTTAACCTGGAGAAGAGGGGAATGAGGATGGACACAAATCTTCAAGGACAGGCTGCTGCTGCCATTAGTAAGGAAATATATTTTCTCCATACATGAAGACAAGGAATAGCAGGTTTTGGAGTAGATGGCAACTGGGATATTCAGGACACATTGTGTTTATAGATGTGGATGCTCTGTCACAGGTTGGCTGAGGTGTGACAGGTGACAGGCATGGCTGTAGTTGGGAATGGCTGCCCCAAACCTGTGGGTATTCAGGAGCTGACCCACAGCAGGATCAGAGGTATTAAGTCTGGTGACAGGTGTGTCCCCTGAGGAGACAGGCTGGTATCTGGGGATGGAAACAATTTTCCTAGTTTAATTTTAGTGTGCTAGAGCCCTAGGGCTAATTGCAATCATGTTCAGGTCCACAAGTAAACTCTCACATGCTTCTTGGATTGTCAAGGGGCCTGGTGCTTTCCCAGTCTTTCCAGAGAATTAGTTTATGTTTAAGAAAGGATGGGAAACACCCTGGGAATTCCTCCACAAACCCGCCTGTGCAGATGGTCCTCTCCCTGCCCTCAGAGTGAATCCCAGAGGTACTGGAACCTGGACCAGATTCTTGGCTCTGCCTCCTCTGGCTGCTTCACTGCACAAAAACCACCTGGAAAGTGGCCATGAAGATAGGCCTGTGCAGAAACCATGCAGGGGTACACCCAGGGAAGCAGGTGTGTGGAGATTTGGAAGAGAGCAGGGGAAGAGCCAAGCTGCCCCACTCCAGCAAAACATCATGCCACGGGGGAATATGCCGAAATCTTCATGCATGGAGCCTGAACCCAGCCAAGGGCGAGGGGATGTGGCCTCCTCAGCCCCTCCATCCCTTTTCAAAGAGCTTTTGAGAGTGCACCACTCCCAGGGGTGTAGTCTGCATCACAGCCCACCCACATCCTCCCCATGGAGGCTGATGCTCCTCAGTGAATGCTTCATTGCCAGGATCATTGGAAGCCAGCTCCATAGGCTGTTTTGGCCCCTTTTCAAGCTCCTTCCCTTGCAAAATTAACTCCTCAGTCTGCGTTCTCCCAGCCTTGGAGCTTTCCAGGGTGGCAGAATATGCTGCTTAATCAGAGTATCTGGAAAACTGGAAACTTGTCCATCCTTCCAGACCTCCTCGTGATCTGCCTGTATGCCTCTCACCTCTGAGTGTCCTGGCTGGAACTCCATCAGCCAGGAAGCATCCATCCCAGGTGCGCATGGGGCTGACTTGTGCTGCCACAGCTCCCCAGGACACCCCACCCTTGCACAGGTATCCCTCACCAGGACTGCCCCTCCTCTGACTCCTGGCTGAACATGCTGCAGCAACAGCAGTGCTTACTAGCCAAGAAGGAATCCCACACCGAATTCCACAGGGAAAGACTCCAAGTGCAACCACAACCTCACCCCCAAAACATGGAAGGCAAAATGCCTGGGTGCATCCTCTTGGCTGCAGACCCAGCACCCACAGCAGGCCCACCCTGCCACTCCACTCCTCAGCAAGCCCCGACCAGCCTGGGTGACTGTGCAGACCCTGTGCTGCCAAACCTGCCTGCCCAGCCTGGGTGTGAGCACTGACCAGCAATGCCCTGCACTGACCAGCAATGCCCTGCACTGCCCTGCACTGCCCTGCACTGACCAGCACTGCCCTGCACTGACCAGCAATGCCCAGAAATGCCCTGCACTGCTCTGCCCTGCCCTGCACTGCCCTGCACTGCCCAGCACTGCCCAGTAATGCCCAGCAATACCCTGCACAGCCCTGCACTGCCCAACACTGCCCAGCACTGCCCAGCACTGCCCAGCAATGCCCAGCACTGCTCAGCACTGCCCTGCACAAGCAGTGTTTACTCAGCACTGCCTGAATCTCTCCCACCCCACGCTGCCCCAGCGCTGCCCATTGCTCATGTCTATCAACAGGTAGGCTGGACAGAGTGGCCTTGTTCAGCAGTGCCATGTCCCCTGGATGGACCCTACCCAATGGCCACCTCACCAGTCCCTCCTCTCCTCCTGGAGTGACCACAGCACCTCCTGTGGTCCAGGGCAGGTGCTGACTCGCCTGGCGTGTGAACACACATCAAAACAGCACCAAAAAAGTCCCATTGCCCCAGGATGGCAGGTTTGGAGGTGGCTTGGGACACTTCAGAAATCCCCAGACAGACCCTACCTCTTGGACAGCCCTGAGCCTGTGCAGAACAGAAATGGCTTTCAGACAAAGGGAATGGTGTGGCACATCCAAGAGACGCTCCCATTGGGAGGGAAGAGGAACGTGCAGAGGTTGGAATGTCTTTAATCCCCATGCATGGGCTCCAGGCACAGTTGCCTCCAGCAATAACAGCCCTTTGACTGTGCTGGCTGAGTCACTTCAGCCTCCCAGGATGGGGACATTTTATCATGCACAGGCCTGTACCTCTGAGGGCTGTATGTCTGCTGAGACTCTCTTGTGCAAGGATCCTGGTGTGATGGGACCTGATCCCAACATTTTTCTGGTCGTTCAGGCGTGGTCCCTGCCAACAAACAATCCTCCTACTTCTGAAAATGAAACCCGACCTCTGAAGAGTTGTGATTTATTCTGGTTCCAGTCAGACTGCTGTGGGTAGCAGGTGGTGTGTCCCTGTCTGCCAGCATCTGCATCCCTGATATCACCTGAACAGTGCCAAGCAAGGTGACAATGCTTCATCTACACCTGAGTTGGAGTCCTTTTGTCTGAACAGTCTTTGCTTGTCATGTTCATCAGTGTCCTCAGCTTGTCCAGAAGTTGGCTCATCAACCAGCATGGTCATGGAATCACAGAATGGTTTGGGTTCAAAGGAAGCTTGAGGACTATCTTGTTCCACCCCCACCTTCCACTATCTGAGGTTGCTCCAAGCCCTGAACCTGGCCTTGAACACTTCCAGGGATGAGGCAGCCACAGCTTCTATGGGTACCCTGTGCCAGGGCCTCCCCACCCTGAGGGAGTCCTGTGGGACTTTCCTCCTTGATACAGCTGCTTGAATACAGAAAATTAGACTCAGCAACTGAGAAATCACATCAACCAGAGTGGGATTGCTCCACGGGCACAAGAATTTAAGCTCTGACTAAGGTTGTATGCAGGCTGCTGTGAAGCAGCACCTTGCTGTAGGAAAGCCAATGAAATCCAGGGATTTTGTTTGAATTGAGGGCCGGAGCTGATGGAGAGGCAGGAACAGACAGATGCTGACAGACAAAGGCTGAGAGATCTCCGGGTTGCTATGATCTTGTGGACTGACCTGCAGCTTCTGTGCCTCAGTCTGTCACCCTGCAGCAGACCTGGGATCCACACAGATCCCTGCACCATCATCCCTGCTCACACCCTGGAAAGCAGCTTCCTGTCCTGGGGGAGCATGAATGCAGGGAGGGGACATTGTCTGCCTGAGGCTTTCAGGGCCACGAAGTCAGGAGATGACAGGTGACTAGTTTGCAGAGTTGTTCCCTCTTTGCAATGCAGTTGACACAAATGGTGCAGTGACCTCTAAAAGCAGAAAGTATTAGCTATCCTCGGAGATGGCCTGGAGCCCAGGACTCCTGCTGCTGGTGCTCTCCTCAGTCAGCAACAGCACTGTCCTCCCCCATCCTACACAAGAGCAGCATCCCTAGGGGCAAAATGCCACAACCTAGACAGAGAGGGACCCCATAGCCCTGTCCCAGCTCTCCAGGTGTCCTGCTGTCCTCTGGACCTTTTTGCCACCCTCCTGCTGTAGCACTGCCAGGGCACCCTGCTATGGAGCAGCCCCAGGACCCAGGTGGCACAGCGAGGAGATGTGATCCTGCTGGTGTGTAGGGGTCTGTCTGGCATCATCCCCCAGGTTTTCATACAATTATTTAAGCTCTTCCTAAAGTCGTGTTGTATGTTGTTTAGGAAAAAAAAAAATGTGCAAGGTTGGTTTAACATTATGTGTAAGGATTGCCTGAGCAGGGCCTGATGGAGGTTGTCCTTAATATCAGACTGTAAGAAAATCCATCCTGGGACATCCAGTGATAAATGCAGCATGGCTTCTCCTGCTCAAACCTGAGCTCACTGTGAGCAAAGCTGGAGCTTTCCTGAGCTTGAGGCTGAATGAAGAACTTCTTGTTTAATACCAGGGTGGCCCCGACCCTAGAAAATTATCTAACTGTTTGGAACTGGTTTTTGGCCTCTCTGTGTCATACTCTGATGACGAGTTATTGGATTAATTATGTGCAATGTGAAGAAGCACTGGTTCTTGTCCCAGTCTCAGCATCTGAAAAGTTCTCTAGCTGCCCTGCTGCTGTGAAAAACAGCATTGTCCAGCACTTCAGTGGTTTTCGAGGTCTCTGAAGCATCTTCCTTAAATATTGTTTGTGTGCACCAAAATGGCTTCATTTTGGAACCAGTCCATGCTGATGGTGGTCTGGAAAGTCTCTCAGTCTGTTTTACTGGTTGGAGAAGGGACTGTAATAAATGCAGGCAGCAGGATCCAGCAGAAGTGTGACAATGGGCTTTGCTTTAGTACTGACTTCAGATACTTCCAATTATCAACACTAAACACCAGGCTCAGATTTCAGAGAGCCACTGAGATTCCATGTGTGTCCCACCAAAACCCCAAGAGCACTTTCTGAAGCCCCACTCTGTATCACTCTGTGTTCAGCTCGCATCTTCTTGATTTTTAAGAGACATAAATTATTATTCCACATCACCGGGCTGCAGGACAGTGTTTTATCTCCCCAGCACACCTTGGCTGCACAAACAAATCCATATGCAGGAGCAGGAGCCCCAGAGGTTGTGCTGGGCCTGGTGGGACAGCTGCCCACCTGGATGAGGTTTCCCATCCCAGGGGGCTGCAGAGAACACCCACAGGATCCACCCTGGGGCTTTCACACCCCCTGCACAGCATGGAAGGAGAACCAGGGTCCCTGATTATGGACTTGCCAGGGCACATTGCCAGCAGCCACATGTGCTGTGTGGGTGACACTCATCTCAGAGGGTCCCAGCAGCCTCACAGTGTGTCCCCCGTGGGAACAAGCTCTGGGTGCAGCAGTGAGGCAGCTCCTGGTGCTTGGTGGTCACTTGAGCTGTGAGCATGACGAGCAGGAGGGGAGAAGATCAGCCGGGAAGGGAAGGGGAAGAGGGGAATGAGAGGGGCAGGGTGGTGTGAGTGAGGTACAGCAGAGGAGCTGATGGGGCAGGGATTGTCAGAGTGCCAGAGGCTCAGAGTGCCCCTGGGGCCTCTTGTGCTGCCCAGGGAGCAGCTGTGCCCAGGAGCTACAGGAGGAGGACAGGGCAGGGGAGCCACATCCATCCCACTCTTCTACCAGCCCTGTAATTTCTCTTCTAGGCTCCTCACAGGTGAGGATGTGGCATTTCCTCATCCTTCTCCTATTGCCATGTGGCTGCTCTGCTGCTGCCCCATGTCCTGCAGGGCAGGGCTGGTGGGACAGTGTGGCCTTGGCCAAAGCTTGCCCAGCACCAAGAGGAGCAGCAGCATCCCAGCTGCTCTCCTGCTCCTCACACCCCCTGTAGTCACCCCACCAGGTCTCTGCACTCTCCCAAGAGCACTTCTGTGCTGCCCTGGCTCTCCTGTGATCCCCACTAGCCCAGGCAGAGCTGTAAGCCAATTCCCAGCTGTATTTATGCAGCCTTTTATTCCTGTTCATCCACAGAGCCTTTCCCTCAGTTTCCCTGCAGAATTCTGCATTTCCCAATTGCCCTTCCATACCAACCTCTCTCTGTACCTCTCCTCATTTGTGCAAGTTTTTGGCAGTAATGCCAGGTTTCACCTCCAGATGAGATCCTGTAGACCCTTAATCATGCTCTTCATTTGAAAGGGAACCATTTATTAAATGTGGCCTCTCTGTTAACCTCACTAAACATGGTTTGGTCTTTTTGTACCAAAAGCATTTTCTCTCCTGAACTGAATGTCAAAATGTAACATGTTACTAAAGGAAAGCTTAAATCATGGTAGGTGGTGTTTATTCTTTTTTCTCCATTCTTATGGTCTTTTACCTGGTATAGAAAAAAATTGATTGCTTAGGCACAACTTGTTTTTCACTAGCTACTACTAACAGTTCCTTGTTTCTCTGCTCTTTTCTGTGTGCATACAAAAAATTTACTGCTAAGTCCCCACCTTCTTCCAGAAGCTGAAGAGTTGTGTGGCCTATAGCTTTCCTTTTTTAAAGGTTGTCTCTTTCCAATTTTCCTTTCATGTCAGACCTCTGAATCCTTGGCAGTAGGGCTGCAGTCCCAGCAGTGGGAGATTTCTTGCTTACATCCATGCTCTTTGGCTGCCCCTCACCACTAAGGCCATCCCCTGCCCCTTTGGCAGTAAATTATGACAGAACCCTAAGCACCATTTCCTCTTTTATGCCATCTCCAGGCACTCTTAGAAGGTTTTGTAAAGAGTAACCTCAGATATGTAAAACTTTCCTCTTTTGGGCACTTCTCCTGGCCCAGCTACTGTGTTGGGATGTGTCTGTTATCCAAAGGAGCTTGTGTCAGTGATGTCCCAATTCTGGAAGGAACAATTAGGTTCAGGACAGAGGCACATCCAGAGTAAAAAACTGAGCTTTTGCAGAGATGACGCCAATAAATTCAGATGTGTGGTGCTCCAGCAGGTCAGTGAGAGAGGATGGGGTCTGCCCAGGTCTGAAACACCTTTTGGAGCGTGGCTCTCACCCTGCCTCCATCCCTAGAGCTGGTCAGACACCCCTGGGTGCTCTGTCACCCTTGTCTCCTCCTCTCCCATCACTTGTGTAGGTGTCTCTGTGTCCACAGCCTTTCTCTGTGCCCTACACTCACTCCCATCTCTGAGGGCTCCTCCTGGGTCCTGCCACCTTAAGCTTGCTTAAGAGCCCTGGCTGGCCAACATGGTGCTTTCCAACCACTCCAGCTTTCCAGCAAGAGCCCAGGAGAACTTCTCAAACAAGCAGCAACATCCTCCATTTCGTGTCAGGCTGTTGTTGTTATTTTTTTAACAAAGTTTTCTTTTTTCTAATTATAGGATGTTGCAGAACAATCAGCTGAGCCGCATCCCTGCAGAGGCACTGAGAGATCTTCCAAATCTGCAATCTCTGTAAGTCATTAAAAATCAATGCTGTGAGCTTCACAGTCCCTTGGGGCCTCAGGCTTCCCAGCATTTGAGTCATTAGTTCCTTTGTCAAGGATGTTCTGTTCCTTCTTCCTTTTCTTTTCCAATTTATGCAAAGATTACTGTCACTTAGAGTGGAAGGGAGGGGAGGGCAGTTTTCAAGGAAGAAACACTGTCTTGGTAGAGGATGTTGAAATTACAGCTCCCCATGTGTGCATTGTGATGAAAAGGCCACCAGCGCCAATGCATATTTCAAGAAGCACTGGAAAATATCCACCCAAAGAGTCCCTGTCCTCTGCACTGTGGGCCACAGAGGGGAAGGGACCTGCCAGGGAGCACAGAGGACACTGCTCTGTCAAAGTGCAAGCTGGGCCATTTCACCCAAATGGAGAGTAACTGTGTCAGGGTAGAACTGCTCTAAAGACTTCTAGCAATTCAGCCCTGGGAAAAAGCGAAGGCTGTGATTGTGTTTTTCCCTTGAAGGAACTATATCCACAGCAGCTTTGTGCTCCTGTGTTCACTAAAAATCACACAATGTTGGAATACTTGCAGCTTTACCAAGTAGGGGCACAGTTGTGAGCAGATCCTGGTACTGCCAGTGGATTTCGGGAAGGTGTGTTTGGTGCAGGGAGCACAGCTGAAGCTTGTGAGAGTGTTCTGAGTTGGGCTGAACCACTGAGAAACTGACTTTATCCCTTAATTCCTGACTCCAGTCCTAGTCTTACAAAGCCCTTTTATCCCAAAAATGTTTGCTGGGAGCAGTTCCTGGGAGTCTCCTGCTTGGAGTAGGACTATCCCAAATACTCATGGGGGCAATTACAGCTTTGTCTATCCAAGCACAGAGCTTCCCCTCTCGCTGGAAGCCTGAGGCTGCTCTTCCAGCGAGGGGAAGAAGCTTTTACTCAAGTCCAACCTAAAACTCCTGGAAGGCAATTTGTGGTCTTTACTCATTGTTTGATCACCAGGAACCACCCTGAAGGGCTTGGCTCCATCATCTTTGGTTGCAGGTCTCTGGCAGTCCTCCTCTCAACCTCTTCTAAGTGAAACCAACCCTGCTCCTTCCACCTCTACTCGTGGGGCAGGACTGACTCAGCTGCTCCACTGGACCTCTCTCATTCCTCTTCATCCTTCTTACACTGGGCACCCTAAAACTGGGCACAGTTCTCCATGTGTGGCCCTCCCAGTACCCAGTAGGAGTTTCTGTAAATATTAATTTAAATATTAATTTGCAATGGGGGTGTTGGCTGTACAGGATATGAATGTTCTTTCTGCCAGAAGATATTTGAAACATTTGTTGTTGAAACATCATTGGCATATGGTTGTGGTTATTATTAAATTGTGTTGACAAAATCACCAGTGCCAGAGTCAAGACCCCCCAGTCCAGGGATTTTGAGATTAGATTGTTCTCCAAGTGACTTCTCTTTCAAAGGAAGCATGACCTGGAAGGTCACTGCCAGGGAGCTTCCCTGGGAATGCCCCTTGCCTGTGTCCCCTGTGCCTGTGACAGTGTGTGACAGCCAGTGCCACCAGAGCCCATGACTGCTGAGAGCCAACCTTTGTTTCTGAAGGTTCAGCTGCCTGCACAGCCACCACTGCACCTCTGGCCACAGTCCTGGGGCCACAGCTGGATGGCCACCTGGGCTAGTGCTGGGAGGTCCACATGCTCCATCTCCTCAGCCCACAGCCCCTGCAAAAATACCCCAGGGCAGTGAGAAATGAAAAACACTCCAAGAAGCTGCTTGCAGCACTCTGGGGGTCATTTAAGGGGCAGGGTGGGAGCATGGCTTGTGTGAATTAGCACAGAGGTACAGATGCTCCTAGTGCACTTCGAGGCCACCTCATCCTGTGTGGTTTTCCCAGGTGTCTCCAAAGCTGGGTGAGGGGGAGCTACAGCCAGCTGGGATCCAGTCTTCTTCCTGCAGAAACTGAACAGCGAAAGCAAATTTTAGGAAGAAATAAGCTGCTTTAGACAACCTGAGGGAGAGTAGGCTTGAAATAAAATCAGAGGGCTGAGTATCAGGGCAGGTCTGGCTCTGTCACTTGTCCATGTATGCCCCCAAGGATGGGCCCAAGTGTCCAACCAGCTGGGGGCATCTCTTCTGGAGCAAAGGTTTCAGAAGTGTTCCATCCAATGGAGGACTCTTCCTGTCTGAGATGGTTAAAGGAGGGGCAGAAAGTGCTTCTCAGAAGGACCCTGAGCAGTGAAACCTGCCCTTAGCACAGAGAGGACAGCAGGGAGTTGTTCTCCAGGATGGGTACTGCACAGGATGGTTCTTGTCCAAGGGGACAGGCACAAGCCAGCTCTGCCTTGCCTCAGCACCACACCAAACCCTTTCTGTGTCTCAAGCCTGACTTCTTCACAGTGTGGAGGGCATGTGCAGACAAAGATGATGATTTGCACTTTCACAGAATCACAGAATCATCAGGGTTGCAAGAGACCTTCAAGGTCACCTAATCCAACCATCAACCCAGAGCCACCATAATGACCCCAACACCACATCCCTGAGTGCCACATCCAGACACCTCTTGACACCTCCAGAGATGATGATTCCACCGCCTCCCTGGGCAATGTTTGACCACTCCTTCAGTGAAAAAATAATTTCTGATGTCTAGTCTGAATCTGCCCTGGTGCAGATTAAGGCCATTTCCTCTTGTCCTATCACTTGAGCCATGGCAAAAGAGCCTCAACCCATCTCACTACAACCTCCCTTCAGGTATCTGTAGAGAGCAACTTCCTCCTCTTCCCACACAAGCTGCACAGCAGAGACCCTTGGGCTCAGTGAAGGCCCAAGAGCCACATCTGGTGACACCCAGCCCTGCTCCAGGGGGGGTAGGGACATTTCTGAAGACACACAGTGGGTTCTGAGATGATACCACCACTGTGCCTCGCACTGGTGCATGACCTGGAAAGCATCCTGGTTCTCATCCTGTGCTGCTCCCCTGTGGGAACAGCCAGTGCTTGCAGAATGCTGCAGTTCTCCCTCTAGCTCATGGTTAGAGATGCTCTCCACCCAACAGGAGTGGCACAGCATGGACAGCACAGTGTCTGAAGGGGAACACAGGGCTGAGTGAAACCTGCTTGGTTTCCGCTGGTGCTGCCATGCTTCTCCAAATGTAGGTACTCACCTCAGACCAAGAGACTCCAAGCAGGTCTGCATCAGAGTGATTTTTTCCCCTCTTTTTCAAATATCTGAGTCATTTTCCACAAGTTTATGAGACTCTTGTGTATCCATTGCCAAAAAATTCGCCAGCCTGGAACACCTATAGGTCACCCACAGCACAGTTTTACCAGTCAGGCCATCTGAGCCCCAGTGTATTTGTGCTGCCCAAAGACTCCTTTTTTCCATTCAGAGGGGGAAGTGGCTTTATGGCACATCATGACAGCCCATGAGTTACCAGACTTGTATAGCACTTGGTGAAATATTAACTCTCTGTTTGCATGTTGGCAACACATGCAAAGCAAGCAGGACAGCTGGGAAGGGGGTGAAAATGGGAGCCAACAGGAGTGGGGTGGAACCAGCACCAGACAGAAAGGGATTGTGTGTTGGTTGTTTCCTTGCTCTTTCAGATGTTTGCATTTGGTGTCCATGTTTGTCATTCTGGGATTCAAGCAGGATTTGAAGGGAAAGTGTGTATCCCTTAGGGACAAACTGACCCAGAGGAGGAAAGGCAGACTTCTCAAAGCACAAGTCTTTTCTCAGGATTACAACAGAAGCAGTAAAACTAAGTGGAAACTGAGAACAATTGTTTTCAGCTTAGTTCTATCAGAAAAACTTGCCAATCAATTCAAGGGATGAGATGACCAAAAGTGGGACCAAATGGGATGTTCTAGCCACTGTGGGACAGAGAGAGGCTGGCATTCATTGCCTGCACAACACACATTCAGAGCTGAAATGTAGCAAAAACTGTGTCAATGAACTCCAGTTGTCTCCAAATGTGGCAGCTGTCTTGGCTTCTGGGCATTTAGAGAGGATGAAACAGGACACACCACCCAAGCTTTGGTGGCACTTAGAATTGAACTGCAGGGTCCCTTTGCTGCACTGCTGGGATCCAAGCTTGGCTCCCAGACAGGAGGCATTTTCAGACCTGTCCTGATTCTCTCTGCTTGCTGGCTGAGAGTGCTGGGCAGTGCAGGCAGCAGGAGCTCCAGGCTCTGCAGGGTGCATGCTGTGACATAAGGAACCAGCTGGGAGTCTGCAGGGAGTTTGGGACACACTGACAGCAGGAGATCAGCTTTACACACATGCTCAAGGAGAGGGGAGGCCAGGCAGGAGGAAACTTCAATAAATGCTGTCACTCACCGGGGAGAAGGAAAGTCATTCTTCCTTTTTATCAGGTGATGATGCATGTTGGAGTGCCCTGTCCAGAATGATCACAGTCAGAGCATGAACTCTCCACCCCAGAGTGCCTTGACCCCAGGAGAGCCTGGGGCTCTCTTGCACTGCTCGTTCACCCCCAAGCCTTCCCAGTGCCTGGCTTTGTGGCAGCCTGAATGCAGGGCTGCCCCTTGCTCTCTGCACCATGGCCTGGGTCCTGCTCACATCTGTCTCTAAAGACCAGATAAAAAAGGAGAAACTCAGGTGTCACAAAAACCACACTCACACCACTCTGCTCCTGTGGGTCTCCCCCTGTTCTTGCCTTCTGATGAGGACCTGTCTCCAGGCAAGGAGCTTTCTAAAAGCTGCCAACCCACGAGCTTCAGGTGTACAGAACTTTTCACAGCTGGTGTGGTGTTGCCCACAAAAGACATGCTGTGGAACCAGCACTGGGAAAACACTAATTTTAACTACTCTAGGTGAGGCACGCTGGCTCCCTGGGAGCCCAAGTTAGTGAAGATCCAGTCCTTCACTGGACAGAAAACAAGCCAAAAAAAAATGGTTCAGGCAAGTTTCGGTGAGACGGGAGAGTCAGAGTGTTCCCCATGGATCCTTCTCTTGTATATTCCCATTGCCCTGTGTGACCTACCTATATCTTTCCTAACCAAGGAAGACACAGTCCTGAGTTTTGGCAAAGAACATTTCAAACACAGTAAGAGGGCTTCCTCCTGCAAACTCTCACACAGGTGCTGGGAACACCAGCCAACCATGAGGAGATTTCCAATCATTCAGCATAACTCTGTGCCAAAAGGGCATTTGTAGGTCTAGGATGTGCTGACCCCATTGCTGACCCAAATCTTGGCTGCTCCAGGTTGCACCACTGGGTATTACCAACCATTGGTCATCAGGGACCTCCTGTGGTCTGCACCACCCCTCCTCAGAGGGTTTGGCTTTCCCCAACCAGAGGTGTCCATGGTTCACTCTGCCAGCCTCAGGAGGCAAGTGTCCAACCCAGCCAGATAGCCCCATCCACATCAGACCCCCTGTGCTTGCAAACAGCCCTCTCCAGAGCTCCTCCAAAGCTGCAGCCATGCCCAGGCCAGAGCCAAACCTGCCCTGCTCCCTGTCAGCTACAGGATGTGGAGGCATCACTGCCTGCAGCCCCAGCTGTCAGGAAGGAGACCTTGGCAGGATTCACTGGATGAACACAAAGAGGAATTGGGATTTCAAAAGAAGAGAAGGCCGAGCTCTGGAGACTGAGCCTCCTACCAAGTGTGAGGGAGCTGCTTCCCAGCAGGCTTGATTTATCTGGGAAGCATGTTGGGAAGCCCGGTGGGGAGGATTAGAAAGAACACGCACACCTGATGGCAATGCTGTGAGCCTGCAAGGGGTGCCAAGGCCTTACGTAATGCTCAGATCCAGTTGTGATCCCCTGGCAGAGTATCTGCCTGCTGGTGGTTTATAGGTGCAGTAACAACATACCATGTGCATTCTGGAAGAGTCGTGTGTCAGTCTAATTAACGACTTTGTGGTTTGTGAGCACTTACCTAAAGCAGATGGGCACTGTGTCTGTTCCTCTGCCAGGCAGAAAGAGTCCAAGGTATTTCAAAGTGAGCAGGTGCTATAAATTATAATTACCAAGCTTGCCGAGGTAGAGAAAGCAGAGAGAAAAGAAACCTGGTGGATTAAGAGATCAAGATAAACTCCTGGTTTTTCTTTTTCAAATACCTATGGAAAGCTTTTTTAGGACTTTCTTGCAGATCAGCATTTTGGGAGGGTGCTTAGCATGTGTCTGGCTCTTCAGGGTGACTGTTGTCTATATCAGGCTGGAGGGGGAAGGGAGGATTTATTGCCAGCCAAAAGAGTTAAAGCCCCAAGATCCTGCACCATGAGATTGGGCTCCTCTTGCCCCCTTTCCACACTGCATTTTGGGTTTTCCCATGTGTCCCTGGCAAGATGCTCCATTCTGCTGGCAAACACTGATCAAGCTTTGCAGGAAGCTCCCTAGCTTTGTATTCCACAAGGACTGACTCTCCTGTTGTTGGGCTTGATGGCATCCAGGAAAACAACCTGTGACTGTCTGCATCCATCTTCTGTCCCTTGGCAACTCCTCCTGTATGCAGAAAAGTGCTTCCCTCCATGCCAGCACGTGTCAGTGCTACCTGCTACCTTGGGGCTAATGCACCCAGGGCTCAGGTAGCCACTGTCAGTCTGCACAGCTGGCAGGAAACAGCCTGAGGGGCTCCACTCCCTGCCATCCTGTCCTTGCTCTCATTTTAGTTGCTCTTTCTCAATCGAAGTCTGGCATCCCTCTGGAATATTTGCAGAATTCTCCTGCCACTCTGCACAAACCTGCTGCTCACAGCTGCAATAAGCCCCAGTCTCCCTGAGGAGAATTCTGGTCTCATCAGCTCTGTGCTCACCAACAGCACCTTCTCGTTTCTGACCCTTGTATGGCAGCAGTGACAGAAGTGTATTCCATGCCTTCACAAGCTGATGGGATGCAAACTGGAGGAGAAACTGTGTCATAGACACTGTTCTTAAAAATACTGAAAGCATTGTCCTGTTTTGCTAAAGGTGCAATTTCCCATTGTATTCTGATTTCACTCCAGCTGTACTGGACCCATAATCATTAAGTGCTAAATCAGCATTATGTGTAACTCCCTGCATACAGGTTAATTGTACCTCTAACTAACACAATCCACTTCTTCCATCCCATTGGTTTGCCACCATTTGGACTCCTGTGGAAATGCAATAAAGGCTGCTTCATCCCCTGTCCCTTAAGGCAGGTAATTATTTTTGTACATATGGCCAGAGATTGACATGCAAAAAATGACTTATAGCAATTTGAGAACATGTGGACTTTGATGTAGAGAAAGGAGGAAGGCTCTTCCCACCAGATCAGACTCTCACAAGCATATAAATTCTTATGACAGAAGGAAGAAAAAAATTCCTTTGGAATCAACATGGCCTGAAGAGCTCAGTCAGTTCATTCCTCATTTCACTTCTTTGATCTGTTTGAGATTTGACAGTTTGCTGTTCACAGCAATATTCTTCTCTATAAATCACATGTGATACTGTGAGGTTTAGGGAAGGTGTTGTTTCCATTGGTTGTTTAGAGGATAAAAGCTACGGAAAAACACATATCTACAAAGTCAATATAACACAGCAGTGACTTACAGCCTGTTGGCATAGGAGCTGTCTTGTGGCAAGACCACCTCAAGCCCTGTAGCCTGATTTAGTGGCTAGCAAAGTGACTGCAAATGTTGGTAATTGCTGCTGCTGAGCCCACAGGACCTTGGATTTCACCTCTTAGAGACACCTCTGCAGCAGAAAGCATTCCTGTGGCAGGAAAAGGAGCCCAGGATGGGTATCACAATATCAGCAGTGTGCTGTCCTTCCACTTGAGAGGACATTTGCTGCTCAAAACCTTCCTGTCCATCTCTGAAATGCTCTTTTCCCTGAGGCTTCTCTTCCCAGCCCCAGCGAGCAGCACAACCAAGTCAGTGGAGTTTTGTCCCCACTGCTGTTTTCAGAAGTCTGCTCTCCATTTTGGCACTTCAATAGTATTTCTACAAAGAAGATAGTCTGGGAGAGTCCAAGAGCAGACATGTACCACACTCAAGTGATCACTGCAGGCAGATGTGCCACACATCTGGATCTACTGCAGTTAATTTTCATGTAGTGATGTAGCCATGGTGTGGTGAGTCCTTGCTGAAGTTTGGCTGCTGCTAGTGCTTCTCAGTGGCTGTATGGAAGCAGGAGCCTCTCTGCCATGATCATTCCTCCCAGGTACAGCTTGCACAATCTGGGAGTCACCTGAAAATGGCCCAGTGGCCCCTGTAGCTTGTGCAGTTGAGCCAGTGCACAGACAGGAAAGAGATGATACAGTTTAGATTCAGGTGGGCTGATGCCCCTGGAAGGGACTGAGGTCTTCTCCTGAGGCCACTTCTCATAATTTAGTTCATTAATTATAAACCAAATTCAGAGGAATTCCTGGTTTTTAGCGCAGACTTTGAGTAGATATGATTTTTCTGGTTCTGTCATCCAACCTGCCACACACTGGCTCTTCCCTCCACCCAGTCTGAGGTGCCACTGAAGACCTGTGTTTGTCACCAGGACTGGCAACAATAGCTTAGCAAGATCAGACCAGGTTCGAGGAGAAAAAGGTGTATTAGGATACAATTCCAGTTCAATATTCAGATTTTGGACTCGTTCCTCTGTTTATACAGGCCTGATCCAGCTCTGGGTTCAACAGTATCCCTGACTGGGAAACAAAGTGCTTGGCTGGACCTTATTTCACATTCCAGCAGCTTTCTTTGCCATTCAGCTCATCTCCCCATGTTGATCAGGGCATGTTCCCCAGTAGCCCTGAAAAGCACTACAATGAAGAGCAACAGTGTATTTTCAAAGGCCATTGGTAAATCCACTCGGCAAACATTCATCACTGTCTTTCATTGAGGCAAAAACTGTGGCTTCGTCATCGTGTTTTGGTAGAACTTTGACATTGAGTGGCAGGGAACAGGGGAATGGTGTCCTTGTGCTTTTGCTGCTAGATCCTTCCCTCGTGGTGGAGAATCCTAAAATACCGCCAAGAAGGAGATCAAATTCTTCTGAGTCATCACCATGGCCTCGCTACACAACCTTGCTTCACTTTGGCTAAGTTTCTGCTGTGCCCACGTCTCCCTCAGGCAGACCAGGTGGATTTGTCTCCTCTGACCGTGGCTGTCTAGATATTACCTCACCCCAGCAGCAGTGGAAAATGATCAGCATCTGCAGAGGGTGAATCATCTCTGTTATCTCAGAGCTCTCTCTGGGGGATGAATCACTCTCTGGAGGAATCAGTTTTTCTCCTCTGGCTATAGAAAGACCCTATAACAGGTTTCAAGTTCTGTGTGAATAAGGCTGGGTGAGGTGTGGTTTTCTTACACTTGGAAAGCAAAAGAAAAAGGTCTCTGTCCCCATCCCTCACTTTTATCCAGCAAAATCAGCCCCCCAAGCTGACACACCATCAGAGCAGGGTACCAAACAGAGCTGAGCATCTCTGCTCCCCACAGCCTCATGCACATAACTCTGCACACATTTGTGTAGCCCTCAGCAAAATCTATCAGAGGAGATCCTCTTGCCCAAAAATACAAATGCAAGGAGCAGCTTACCCTCTAACCAGGGAGGAATTTCTCTACACTCCAAAGCTGGAGGGATTTGAATTTGCAACCACTGTTCTGTGAGCAAGTCAGAAAGGAGGCATGGCTGCTGGGTACATCACAGACGTGGACTTTTTCCTGTCAGTAGGACTCAGCTGGTCAGACTAGAGTCTCTTCTGCTTAGTAGTAAAAAACCATGAAATTCAATGTGGTTATCCCAGTATAATGATCTCAATAGCATTTTAGAGGAAGATTTAAAGACCACACACGAGCTGTTGAATGTATTATTCTCAAGGAACAGTTCACTTTAGCAATGCCCCAATAAATCCTTTCTGCATTTGTTCTTCATTCATTGCTTGCTGGTTTTGAGCAATGAGTTGCTGTGGAGTTTATGTAAAGGCAATGTCTATGTGTCTCATGCTTGTGAGTGTCAATGCTGTGAAGGATCCCTGGATTCACCTCCCATGAAGACAAGTGTTGTGTGGTTTATCAGGCTAGCAACTAAATGTTTAGCAAACTACAGTCACTTCAGAACTGGAAAATAATACAGGAAAAGAGGTGTCTGCATGAATTGGTATCTCCTCCCAAGGATGGCGTATGGAGATACAAGACAGAGGAATTGCCCCAGCTGCATCAGATGCCTCATCTGTGCACACAGTGTGTAAAAAGCAGCACACTGTTTCCCTCTATTTACAGCTTTTGAAATTCTTTCCTGGAATGTGCAGAGAGCAGGTCATTCAGCTCCCAATGACCCTGAGTTGGGCCAGCATGTCCATGATGATCCCCTGAGTCAATTCCTCTCTTGACACTTTCATATTTTCCCATTTATTGAGCTGGTGGTTGGCAGCACTTGGAAGGGGTGATGATGGGAGACCCCCTTGCCAAGCCCCTCCAGAATTCCCAGTTGTGCTGCCAATGAAAAGGTCACTGCACGGATAGGTGTTTGGAGCTGTGCTTGTCCAGCAACTTGGCAGAGGCTATTCCTGCCTGGCTTTGTCCATCAGCTACTGCAGTCACCTCCAAACTTGTCTGTATTGACTGTAGAATCCAGCAGGACCACTGGTGGTCACATACCCACCCAGATTGTTCCTGCCTTTCTCTGCCCACACTGCAATGACTGCAGAACCCACCACTCAATAAGCAGAGGTCCCTCACAAGAGACTCTGAAAGAGTCTGAAAGACTCAGAAGAGACACTGAAACTTAACTCCACCTTTATGCCCCCCTCAAATGTAGTCACTTCCCATCTCAGGCTGTAAAAGCTTTCAAGAAGAGCCTTGTGCTGCCTTGGCTGCCCTCAATGTGTGTTCTGGGCACATTGTGAGCACTAAAGAAATAATAATCCCAGCTCACATCCACAATCCCCACACACACTCCTGCCTAAAAAGTCATATAGTGAGTCCCGATGTGTTTCCATTAATCTTTGTCATGACATAACCCATGTGATGCCATGAACCTTAAGTCACTCGCTTATCCACACGAGTGCCCAGGGCATGTCGTGTCCCTGGTGATGACTCAGTAGAAATGGACAACAGGTGTTCCATACAACAGACATGTCAGTGCAAAAGGAAGATAGGCCCCAGGTTTACAAGCACTGATGTGTAAGTGCTCCTGATGAATCACAGAGGAGCTTCAGGTAAACTGGACATAGGGAGAGAAACAGGAATGGACATATTTAAACTGGCAACATCTATCATAGAATCATGGAATCCTCGAATGGTTTGTGTAGAGAGAAATGTTGAAGCTCATCTCGTTCCACCCCCTGCCATAGGCAGGGACACCTTCCACTATCCCAGGCTGTTCCAAGCCCCATCCAGCCTGGCCTTGGACACTTCCAGGGATCCAGGGGCAGCCACAGCTTCTCTGGGCACCCTGTGCCAGGGCCTCACCACCCTCACAGGGAGAATTTCTTTCCAATATCCCATCTAACCCTGCCCTCTGGCAGTGGAAAGCCATTCCCCCTTGTCTTGTCACATCACGCCTTGTTCAAAGTCCCTCTCCAGCTCTCCTGGAGCTCCTTTAGGAACTGGAAGGGGCTCTAAGGTCTTCCTGGATCCTTCTCTTCTCCAGATGAACACCCCCATCTCTCCCAGCCTGGCTCCAGAGCAGAGGTGCTCCAGCCCTCAGAGCATCTCCATGAGTTCTTCTGCACCCACACAAACAGTCCCATGTGTTTCTTTGCTGAGGGCCCCAGAGTTGGACTGGGGCCCTCATGCACTCCACTGTGCCATGAGCTGTTCAGAGCCTCTCTCCCCAGAGCACAGCATGTCCTGTTCCTTCTGTCCCAAGCGCTGCTCTCCCTCCTCTTTCCCAGCTGCCTTATGCTTGGCAAACACCATTTTTCCCAGTGAATATGCAGACCCCACAGCCTGGTGAGCCCCTGAGCCACTCTGCTCAGCCTCCAGCTGCTTCCTGTAGCTTCTCCTTTTCCCTGAGCCTGGCACCATGGCCAAGGGGGCAATGCCAGGGCCCAGGGAGAGGCTGGTCGTGGAGCTGGCACAGCTGCCCAGCTGTCAGCAGTTTCTATAGCTGCACCAAGAGTTTGGCAATCCTTCTTGTACCGTTCTGACCTGAGGGGTTTTGGAGGTGTTTGCAACTGGGGATAACAAAGCCCTCTTGTCTACACCAAAGGCACTTTGTGTGGAGTCTAGGCATTGCTCTGATTTCATTTCCTGAGCATCCCTTGTGGAGAGCTTCCCACAGGAACATGCCCCATTGAGTCAGGAGTGAAGACTCATTGCAGTCCAAACAGAGCTCTGCAAACTTTCTCACCAGGTCCTGTTCCACAGCCAACTGCAAACATGTTTGTGTCTTGAACCTCCATTCACTGCCTGGGATGGTTTCCACAAGTTTTCAGCTGGAAATAGAACCAGGCAGCACTTGTGAGTGTTGCTTGAGGGCTGTGAGCTCTTCCGTGGCAGGGGCAGAGAGCCCAGGTGTAGGAGCAGGCAATAATGTCTTATTCACAGAAACATAGAATGCTTTGGTTGAAAGCAACCTTTAAAGGTCATCTAGTCCAATCCCTGCAATGAGCAGGGACATCTTCAACTAGACCAGGTTGCTCAGAGCTCCATCCAACTCTGAATGTTTCCGGGGAAGAGACATCCGCCACCTCTCTGGACAGCCTGCATTGGTGTTTCACCACCGTTATCATTAAAAATTTCTTCTTCATATCTATTCTGAATCTTCACTCTTAGTTTAAAACCATCACCCTTGTCCTATTGCTACAGATCCTACTAAAAATTCTGTGCCCATCTTTCTTATAGGCCCCCTTTAGGCACTAAGATCTCTGAGGTCTCCCCAGAGCCTTCTCTTCTGCAGGCTGAGCAGCCCTAGCTCTCTCAGCTTGTTTCCAGACCAGCGGTACTCCAGCCCTCAGCATGGCCTCCTCTGGGACCACTCCATCATGTTCATTCTCCCACCACATTACAGTGCATTATGACAGCAAAGACATAACAAGCAGAGCAGAAATTAAACCCAGTTTCCCCTTTCCAGGGTGGCACTGCAGTCCCTGGCTGCCTTTGTCCTATCCCAGCTGGTGTCAGCTGATAGAAGAACCCTTGCTCCTCCCCGGGATTATTTGGGAATCCTCAGGGCCCTGGACTCTCCTGCCTCTCCTGGCTCCACCAGGCACTGAGCTGGCAGAAAGAGCAGCACATGTGGAGCTGGCTTGCAGGGCAGTGTGGCAGCAGGGGACAGAGTGGCCTCGAGCAGGGTGACTCCCCAGCTGTCCTCCCTCGCCGTGCCCTCAGCTCCTCACACAGCAATTCCCCAGGAGCTCACCAGCCAGGCACTGACTCAGTCTGGGAGCTCTGCCTGAGAAAGAAGCTGAGGTGTTGGCCCCAGTCATTAGTAAGTTATCGGAGAAGTTGAGCTGCAGTGACATCATCTCCTTCTTATGTTACTACAAGGAACTTAGATCCTATTATGGCAGAGGAGGTAACTCAATCGAGCCTTTCAAGATAAACTCAGACAGGAAGAGAGACACGATTGCCCGAAGGCACCAATTAGACATTTCTGGTGAGCTCAGCTCTGTTCAGCTGACACTCCTGAGCACTGGGGCCAGGGAGACAGGAGCACCTCCCTCGTGTCCCAGGCAGGGGTGGGCAATCAGCATTTCCTTGCCACTGCTGGGTCAGCCCTCACACCCTCAACAGCCACAGCCCTCCCTCCAGAATGTCTTTTCTTTATGTCCTGCATTCTGCTGTGACACAGAACCACAGAGGAACTGCCTGGTCTGGAGAGAGAACAGCCCAGCTGTTCAGTGCTGCATATGATCTTTAGTGGCAATGATGCCTGATGGGTTTTTTGTCCTTTCTCTTTATACTCTTTTATACCCTTTTTATATATTTTATACCCTTTCCCATTCCCTGTACCTTTCACTCCCTGTACCTTTCACTCCCTGTACCTCAGCCCTACATGTCTATAACCCTTGTACTCTGATATTTAGCCTTGTTCAGGGTTCTCTGGGGAAGACGAAACATCCCTACTATCTCAGAACTAGAGGCTGCAACCTTGGATGGAGCCTCCTCTCTGGAACATGCTTTTGTAAACTAGATTGTAGCCTTATTTAGGGGAGGATAATTAGAACAGGGGGACAATTACTTCTTTTGGTAAGTTTCTTATTGGAGGATTTTAGGTAGATATGCTAATTTGTAAGGTCCATAAAATTGTATACATGTGGTACATGGTGTGTTCCTCGGCGTGATTCCACCTGTGATGAGGGTGCACCTGGGATCCTATTGAAACCAAGGTAATACCCTTTTTTCCCCCTATACTGCTGTGTCTGCCTCTTATTTTACCAGCTTTTAAGGCATCAGCAAGTCTCCTCCAACTTTATCAAGGGAAATAATAGCCAAATGTGGTGTAAAAAAGGCTGTGAGGGTGAGTTGCACTTTGAGGTCCAGTGCCCCATGGTGACTGTGCTTTGAGGAACATCCCAGTCCATGCTGCAGGAGAGTTACTGTACATAGCTAGCCTAAGACATGGAGACAGACAGCTCTTATTGGCTCTGGTGTGTGTGAGGAAGGAAAAAACAGCAAAATTTGGGATATCTCCCGACAGCATGGTATTGACAATTTCTAATGGTTTTGAGGCTGCAGCTCCCCCTGCAATTGCTTCACAGCCAGAAGGAAATTGTAAGATTTGGGTAAATTTGCTTCTGCCAGTCATAGCCCGAGATTTGCACCACATGTGTTAGGGAACAGAGAGACTGGTTCCAGTTCTTTCCTTGTTATTCTGCCAGTCATGTTACCAACAGCTCAGAAATGCACTTTTACATGGTCTGAAACACTCTGGAAGCAGTTCTTGGGACAAGACAGTTCTTAGAAACTGCTGGGTCTGTGACACAGGAAACCCACAATCTCAGATTATAGCTCAGGATTAACACAAACTACACACACACTGCACTGATGACTGCACACACCCCTGGCCAGACCTCCTGAGTGGCTGCACTGATGGCATTGGCTTCTCTTCTGCACATTGGAAAATGTGCTCATCTGCACATTGGAAAAGAGCAATCTCCACTCCTGACCTTTTAGCCTTAGAAAAGGACTTCCCTATTTGCCTGGCTCCTTCTAGAAATGCTCCTGATCCCCCCATCCTCTCTGGACTGCTCCTGACAAGAAGGCAGGTGATTTCTCATCAAGCATTTATCAAACAGACAATGTTCAGAGCAATGAAGGAGCTCTTCAAAGGCATGTTGGGCCCTTAGCCCTGGAACCCAATATGAAGCTGACCTCACAATGGCCAGCCCAAGCAAACACTTCCCTTTCCCACCCCACATAAGTTCTTCTGCCTCCCCAGAGCTGTCACTCCACAGCAGCAGCAAAAGAGACTGGCAAGCTCAGGCACACTCACATGTGGTGCTGACCTGCTCCTCTCACCATGGCTCTGCACAGATGTGAACATCTGCTCAGAGAAGAAGATGCCTCAGACCAGCAGATCTGTATGTTCTTCCAGGCAGCTCCCTCTCTCCCTGCCCCTGTATGCCCTAAAAGGGAAAATGGAGTAAAGTCTCAGGTGACTGCAGACACTTTTAGGACTTCTGAGTCAGTGTTGAAGTTGTATAAATGCCCTGTAACTCTCAGCAGCACATGCAGCTCTAAAGGCAGAGGCTGAGCTTTCAGCAGCTGCTGTTTTCATAAGCTGTTTTTCTTGAATGTCCCACTTAAAATCACCTCCTTCTGCATGCAATGGACAGGCCAACGCTCTGCAGGGCCTTGCCTGAGCCTGTGAAGCCACTTGGAAATCTTGTCCATGCTGACATCTGGAGTCACTATGTCATCCTCTCTGCAGACCCACAGCACTGCTGGGCAGCAGGCATGGCATGAATCCCACTCTGGAGCCATCCAGCAGCTCCGTGAAAGAGGTGCCTTCCTCTGCAAGTAACCAGCAATGGGTTAAGGCTTGCAAGGAAAACCAACTGAGTGATTTGGTGAAATAAAGATTAAAACATCTCCGTGGAAGGTGAGGAGCCAGCCCTGGCCTGTGCTGTCTCATTTACCCACTAATCGGCCCAATTACCTCAGGTATAAATCATAACACAAAACACTTACAGAGCCAGAGTCACACACTGAAGAAAGGAGGGAACTGTTGGGTTGGTTTTTGTTTAGTATAATTGATATAATTACTAACAACTCTGTGCCAAGAACTTCAGCTTTTCTGCTTCCAGAAGAGAGTAGAGAGCTGTCTGAAAGCCATAGCAATTAGCAATTCTCACATGCACAGCTTTTATTAGAAAGAATGCACATCTATTCCAGAAAGAGCCAGCAGCTCCCTGAGGAGCAACAAGCCATCCCTTGGTGCCAGGAATGCAGATGTCACCAAGCCCGTGCCTGTCCCCTCATCAGTGCTGCAAAGGCACAGGAGAAGTCCTACCCATCATGCTGCGTGTGAAATGCCTTCACCTGGGCACTTCCTTGTTCCTAATTTTAACTTACCTGGCTCCAGATAGGTGCATCTCACTGTGCTGTGGTCCAAGCAGGCTGCTGATTTTGAGATTTCTCAGGTCCAGCTCATTGTGACCAGCAGAAAGTCTCCCTTTCACTCCACTGAGGAATCTGTCTGGGCTCTGATCTCCACACTCTGGAGCAGATTGACAGCAGATTGACAGTAATTATATGGCTGGAGCTCCCCAGCACCTCCCCAGAACACAACCCCAGAGGGTGTCTCATGGACAGTGGCCACACATTCCCACCTAACCACATTGCCCCCAGGCAGCCCCTGCAGAGCTGAGGAGCAGGAGAGTTGGGGATCATCTGTGTCCTGCAGAGGTGACCTCTCACTGGCAGTGAGGTGTGGAGATGTGGAAGTGTGGAGATGTGGAGGTGTGGAGATGTGGAGGTGTGGAGACACTGCTGCAGCACCTCCACAGCCAGAACCCATCCAAGAATGTTACAAACTCCTTGGATGGATCCAAGTTCTTGCCCCTGTACCAACCACAGGGATCCTTAAAGACAAGCAGGAACCCCAAAAACCTCCACCAAGGACTGTGCTTCTCATCCCTGTGGACATCCCTAGGGAAAACAGGGCCTTTCCTGTGTGTTGCTGAACAGCCACAAAGCAAATCCAGCAACATCCATGGGGCACCATCAAACTGAAGGCAAACTCCCTTTGGGTCACCTCTGAGGCTTCACCCAGGAGTTCATGAGCAAAGTGGGATGTAAAGCTGGACAGCATTGGGCTCCACCTTGCTCCCTTGTCCCTGTCCCTGTCCCTGTCCCTGTCTCTGTCCCTCTCCCTCTCCCTCTCCCAGCTCAGCCTGGTGTAGCAGCCCTTGGCTCTGGTTTAGCATCTCCATTTCTGAGAGCATCGTTTGGGTTTGAGAAATTATAACTATTCTCATGGATATTTTCACTGTCTCTTCTTTAGTGAATTAAACTTGAAACTGAGCATTCACTTGAAAATAATTTTCAGGAAACTGATAGGGATTTGGCTGAAAGAATATCTCTGGGAAAAGTAAGCAATGCAGCTTTTTTTTTTTTAAAGTTTATGATGCCAAAACCTAAGAGAATTCTTATGCTGAGGAAGGAATGGAAAAAAATCAGCAAAGATTAACATTTCCTGCAGAAGTTTTAATTTTGCTCCAAAAGCTCTTGTCTGTCCCAAAACATTTTGATGACATTTTTCAAATAGAATCCTTAACCTTACTCTGAACTGCTGCAGGGTTTCCTTTTCTGATCTTAGTTCTTTGGATTTGTTGTCTCCAGAAGATGAATGATGTTATTCTCTGATTCTCAACGCTGGCTGAGAAACTCTCAACTGAACAGCCTTGCACCAGAAAATGTCACTTTGCAGCAATGCAAGAGTACTGGAATGTCAGAAAATAGAATCACAGAATGTTTTGGGCTGAAAGGGACCTTAAAGCTCATCCTGTTCCACTCCTGCCATGGGCAGGGACACCTTCTGCTATCCCAGGCTGCTCCAAGCTCCATCCAAGCTGGCCTTGGACACTTCCAGGGATCCAGGGACAGCCACAGCTTCTCTGGGCACCCTGTGCCAGGGCCTCCCCACCCCATGTGGTTAAGACATTAATGTGGCAAAATGGGAGTAATGAAACAGGGAATTAACCCTGCTTATCACTCCAGTGTCAGGTGATGTTGTACCAGAACTTGTACTCTGCATTTAGAAAGGACATTTCTCTGAAGGAGATCTCAGGAAAGTTTTACTGCACTTCTCAACCAGGTACAAATCTCCAGCTTTGCCCATCCAGGTCAAGCCAGCCAGGGCAGGAAATGCTTCCTTCTGTGGTGATGGGGAAGGTCTGTTTCCCAGGATTATCTGAGAATTTCACCCAGGAAATGCCACCCACACCCCACTGAGAGAGGATGGATTGCACCCAACCTCTTCCCTGCTCCCACTCATGATGGGGAGTTTGGTCTCCTCCTCCTGCAGTTTCCTGCAGTGTTTTGTGAATTAACAAATATTGGTAGTTTTCAAAGAAAGGTTATGCCTGGGGGGTTACAGTGTCTGGGGTTTTGCTCCAGTGTTCAACTTCCATCAAAAATATTACTTTATTAGTCAAGAATACTGATTTCTTTACCACATTCCTTTTTGGAGGATTGTTCATTTGAGGGCTGGGCCATGACAACTCTGTTAACTTCCTTCTCATGCTTTGGTAAGAGACAAAGTGCTTTCTCTTTACAATTTGAATTCAGAGATCTTTCCTTTAGATAGCTTGGAAAAATAAAATAAGCTCTGTTGGCTGTGGATGGAAATTAAAATTTGCTTTTTCCTTGGTATAATTGGTTCCTGGTATTTCATCCAAATCTGAAGTATTTTCCTCTTATAATTTGGTTTCAAAACCTACAGATAACACATTGTATCCTGCTCACCATCATTGCAATGAAAGATCTTTAGAGAGATGATTCCCAGACCTAAGTTTTAAACTTCTTTTCATAATACACTTAACATTTTTTTGGCTTCTCATTCTATTTTGAAACAAAAACAAGCGTTCAAAATTAAAGTTTCTCACCAAATTAAACCTCAAATTCAACCGCCTTAAGCTTTCCATGATGATTAAAAAGAAGCAATTGGCAAATGGAGGGGAGGAAAGGCCCAAAGGTACGGTACAAGAGAATGAGCTCAGTTCCTGCCTGTGACACAGGGTCTGACTGCTGCACAGGACCAGAGCAGGGCTGTGACAGATTCCACGTTTCCAGAGAAATCCCTTCCTCCTGGAATGGGGCTGTGGCTACAGGCTGGGCTGTCCTGCACAGCCGTGGGTGTGATCAGGCTGTGGGTACCCCAGGCTGGGCTGTGCCTCAGCACATCGCTCGGGCAGATCCTCTGCAAGCCCAGCCCCGGGGGATGCAGCTTTGATGCTCAGGGTGAGAGGGTGGCTGCAAGCCACAGCTGCCCTGGGGGCCCACGGTGCTCAGAAGCTGCCACTGATGCCTGATGATTTTTTGTCCTTTCTTTTTATACCCTTTATAAACATTTTATACCCTTTCCCTCTCCTTGTACCCTTTCTCTTCTCTTCACAAACATTCCTTGTACCTTAGTCCCACATGTTTATAACTCTTGTAGGTTGATATTTAGCTTAGTTTGGGGGTTTTGCAGGGTGGGAAGACCAAACATCCATACTATCTCAGAACTAGAGGCTCCAACCTTGGATGGAGTCTCCTCTCTGGAACATGTTTTTGTAAACTGGGCTGTAGTCTCATTTAGGGTGGGTAATTAGAATAGGGGGACAATGACTTCATTTATTGAGTTTCTTATTGGGGGATTTTAGGTAGATATGCTAATTTGTAAGGTCCACAAAAATGGTATACACGTGGTATGCTGTGTGCTCTCGACGTGTTTCCACCTTTAATGAGTGAGCACCTAGGGTCCTATTAAACCAAGGTAATGCCCCTTTCCCCTGTGCTGCTGTGTCTACTACGTATTTTTACCAGCAGATAAAGCATCACCATGAGCTGGCAGCACCAACTGACCATCAAGGAGGGATGGTCCTTGGCCATGGCCAGACATCTCCCCACACAGGCAGGAGCTTCAGCCATCCCTTCTGCTGTTAATCACTATTTACAGCCTGATCCAATCTCCCTGGCCATCAATCCCTCCCGCCTCGGCATCGCTCCCTTTGCTGCGGGCAACTCTCTCACTGATCCCCACCCTGTTTGTCTCCCACCCAGACGCCTGGATGCAAACCTCATCTCCGTGGTGCCTGAGCAGAGCTTTGAGGGGCTGCTCTCCCTGCGTCACCTGTGGCTGGACGACAACGCCCTGACGGAGATCCCAGTCCGAGCTCTGAACCACCTGCCGGCGCTCCAAGCCATGACCTTGGCCCTCAACCAGATCTGGCACATCCCTGATTTCGCCTTCCAGAACCTCAGCAGCCTCGTGGTGCTGTAAGCCTTCTCCATTCCTTTCTCCCCAAGCCACTTCTTCTTTCTCTTGGCTGGACAAGGTGCTCCTCCTCCTGTGGCCAGACCTGCTGGTCACTCCCCACCAGCAGCTTTTTGCTGGTTTTGTTCAGAGGCAGGGAATCCCCTTCATTTGATATGAAATGCTAAAATTGTCTCTTTTAATTTCTGTCATATTTCCCCCACTTTTCACCGAAGAGCTGAAAAGCTCCCTGATATAATTCAAAAAATGTTTTGTATTAAAAAAAAATTAGTTACTGGAAACAAAAACCAGATTTTTTTCCTTGAAGACTAAAGCAACAAAAACCTTCTCATTTCTTTTCTTCCCTCCAATCCTTGTGTTAAAACTACAGGAACTTCCAGCAATGTGAAAAAAAAAAACCAACCTTAAATTGCAACAATTTGCAGTCAGGTCAAAAAAGTAATATTTTTATTTCTTGGAAAACATACCAAACCTCCTCTCCCCCCTTTTATTACTAAATACGATTTTAAACCAAAGCCAACACCTTGTCCAAGCCCGTGCCTGCTTATTTCCATGAGTGCGGTGCATCTGCAGCTCAGATGTTTTTGCGGTGGTTGCTGTCCAGTTTGCATTGTAAGCATTTCCCTGGCAGCTTTGGGAGAGAAAAAAAAGCAGCAGTGCTGCTCCAGGATGGAAACATCCACTGCATGGATGAGACACTCAACCACCCACAACCTGCCAGCAGAAAGTGAACTGATCCCTCTGCTCACGAGGGGCTTCCTTTCTATCAGCAGAGGCTTGCAGATTGTCTTCCCTTTAAAAGGAACTTTACATGTGCAAATTAGGTACTTATTACTTCTTTGGTGTTGATTAGCAAGTTCGGGTGTGATTGCCAACTGCTTTAGCGCTCTCTATCCACAAGAAATGCCACCTCTAGTTTGGTAATTTTTACTGATATACCAGGGTGTTAAGTAACCTCAGCATGTAGTCTTAGTGAAAGTTTAGCAATTATTTCCCTTTCAAAATTTAAAGTGTTTACTGAGACCATCCAGCATAGAAAGTGCTTGGACAAAGCAGAGTTCAGAGTTTTATTAAGCATCAAATTCATCTGTTTAGACAAAGCATAAAGGCTTATTTAGGAGAAAAGCGAAAATCAACTTGAGAAAAATCAAAAAAGTAGTTTTCACCCACAATAGTGCTCATTCTGCAAGGCAACCCATGGCCACCATAATGCAACCACTTCAGTCAGCTTTAATAGCTCACTCAGCGGGTGAGCTGACATTTGGGGTTTCAGTTCAGCCTCCAAAGCATGCTGCTTTCATTCGGGCTCATCCCATTCTGTGGGCAAGAAGCAACTCCTTAATTAAACAGGCAAGCTTGAGAAATAAAAGTCATTGACCATTAGGTCACAAGGGAAAGAATAACGTCCCACCACACACAATTGGAAGGGAACACATGTGTGATCCTGCCAGGCTCTGTGGGACATGATGCTACATTTTTGTGGGATCACAAGTGTTTGGCAGAACTGGCCCCATAAATCTCTCCCATGCTTCCATGCAAGCCCTTGTCAACACATCACCAGTGGAAAGTCACCCAGTGTTCCTCCTGTGTCCCAACCAGGGATGTGTCCCTGCTCCAGACTCACCCACCAAGCTGACAAGCAAATGCTCCCAAAAGACAGACAAGCTGGAGACAAGACATCCTTTCCCAGGATGTAGATGATACGTGTGTTTTCCTCTGCAAATGTCTGGATTTGCAGGTAGATGGAGGAGCTGGCTGCTGCCATAAATATTGGAAACTTCCTATAGGATTTATGATAATTTTAATACCCTATTAGCTATAGGGTATTAAAATGAGCCCCTGGGGAAGCAAGCCAAGGGCCGATGTGGCAGAGCACAGGGGAATCTCTCCTGTACAGCCTGATCAATACTGAGGGCAGGAGCCTCCCAGGTGCAGAGCTGAGCTGTTCCTCCTCCACACACCTTGGGCCTTTGGCAGAACCATTTCACCATCCTGCACTCACATCAGAGCATCCCAGCCTCAATATGGAATACTTTAAAGGTTCAGTGTCTGCAAATAAATTACACCTTTGTTGAGGAATTCCCTGATCTTATTCCCATCTATTACTGCTGCAGGCTTCCAACTAGGGCTGCAGGCTGTTCAGTGAGCAGAGCCTCGTATAAATCACTCATCATGAAATCCATGAATCTCTGCAATTGGCACCATCCTTTCCCAGCTTTAATAACAATAACCCCGTGTGCTGGAGTGCTGGCACTGAGCTTTGATGGCAGAAGAGAGGTGTATATTTGATCAGGGTAGCTCATGGGAATAGAATACTGAACATGTTAACTTCCAGTCTGATCTATTCAGGACCAAATGCATCTTCGTATCTGCAAGCAGAAAAAATCCTGAATACTTTCAGCTGATGGCTTGTATGCAGCAAAAGGTTGTTTTACAAAAATCCTCATCTTTCTTGGGCATAAAGGATTTTTCATTTAGCAATCAGCATCTGGAACCCCCATGCTGCTGCGCTGACAGTCCAACAAAGTGCATGACAGCAGTGCTCAGCAGTGTCCCTCATTTCCTCTGTCAGCTGAATTCGGCAAGAAGTCTCAAGTCAGGAATCACAGCATCTCTTTCAGTCCCCTTCCCCAGAGGGGTCCACAAGTAAAATCTTGCCAAGAAATCCCCCATGCTGCAGATGTGTCCTTGCTGCCACATGTCTGCAGTGGGCTGCAGTTCCCTTCTTTCCTGATGTCACCAAAGGAGCTCTCAGCAGAGATGCTGGGATGTGTGTGGGACACAGAGCTGGAGTGACCTCTCCAAAACAGGCCAAGCAGTAGAGAGGTTTGTCCTGTAATGAGAGACCTGGATAGAAAAAATCCTC
This sequence comes from Entomyzon cyanotis, assembly GCA_024500445.1. Lineage (NCBI taxonomy): Eukaryota > Metazoa > Chordata > Aves > Passeriformes > Meliphagidae > Entomyzon > Entomyzon cyanotis. The sequence goes on along the minus strand of JAKEPQ010000908.1, from coordinate 1,230,815 downwards.
AAGTAGTTTTACTTGCATCATATGGCAGAGAATCCCTTAATTTAGAGCAAATGAGGTCAAAACCCAGATCCTTCCTCCACAGGGAGCTCCTGGAGACCTCCAGGAGTCAACTTGGCCCTGTAATGGGAGCAAAAGGGATGCTCCACTCCTCTAACCTGGCCCTCACCCTTGTCTACCTGGTCAAAGAAATGGACTCTGGGAAAAGTTGTTCTCGTGCCACTACCTGTTAGTTTTGTTTAACATTAATTTGTTTAATTCTTGTGCTCTGTGTCCATCTCCTCTGTGCCATCGCTGTGTTTGTTACTGTCTCTTGTACCCTTCCCTCAGCCCAGCTTTTCCAGTATCCATCCAGTTGCCTGGTTTGCAACATGGAATCCCAGAATGGTTTGGGCTGAAAGGAACCTTAAAGCTCATCTTGTCCAATGCCCTGCCATGGGCAGGGACACCTTCCACTGTCCCAGGTTGCTCCAAGCCCTGTCCAGCCTGGTCTTGGACACTTCCAGGGATCCAGGAGCAGCCACAGCTTCTCTGGGCACTCTGTGCCAGGGCCTCCCCACCCTCACAGCCAAGAATTTCTTCCCAACATCTGATCTAAATCTACCCTCTCTACTGTCTTTTCCCCTTGTCCTGTTACTACCTGTCTGCAAAAAATCAGAATTCTGTTCACATATCACACTTGTTTGTTCCTTCACACCTGATGGAGACACCAAATCTGCACACTGGATCAAAGACAAAACTTAATTCTGGTTTATACCATGGTACAATGCATTTCTGTGCCCACTTTCCCTCTTCTAGTTGCCCCTGTCATTTCATTTGCTTTTTTCATAGCTACTAAACACCAAGACCTATTTCCTGGAGATATATAAAAGCTGTTAGTGTGTATTCTCATGTAAGACTGGTTCTCCCCTCTGCTGCTCTTGACATTCACACAACCTGAATATCAGCTGATAATTTATTGTCAAGGTCACTCAGCAGCACCTTCCAGCTGGAAGTGTGAAGACAGTAAATGAAGGATCTTTAGTAGAACTCCTCTTTCTTATAGTGTTACCATTAAAGAACAAGATGCAGCTCTCTCTCTAACAGAATGGTTTACCAGCTAGAAGAGAAAAACAGTTTGCAAGACTCCTGGGTTCCCATTCCCATTTTGCTCCTTATTCTGGTGTCACCCTGCCTGAAACTTTCAGAAGGGACCACTGCTTTTCAGTGTCTTCCTTGCCTGGGAGCAAACATCACCATATCCCTGCTTTCCATGGAAGCTGAACACCAATCATTTCAGCCAACATGTGTGGGACTTTGAGCTTCCCAGCACCACAGAGCCCAGTGTGGTGCACTGCAGTGTCAGGATGAGCCTCTGTGAATCGCTGCCCTCACCCAGGCAAGGGAGTTACCAGTGCCTCTCTGAGAAGCTGTTGGGAACCTCGGTGTTGGCAGGGAGTGCCAGGCATGTGCAATTCATTATCACTAAGAACAATATTGCCTGGAACATCTGGGTCCCATTCATGAGCCTTTTAATTGGCAAAAGTGCCTTTTCTCTCGGAGGACCAAGCTCGCTGCCTTGGCAAAATTGGATTTCCTTCTCCAGCACTTGAGGAAGAAGCAAATCGTGCTCCAATGCACCCTGAGAATGTCACTTCTGATCAAGCTTTATTCTTCACCAGACAAGCCTCATGCTGGTCCTTCACTAATGGAAACAATCCATGGAATTTGCACCATTTATGAATTAGGTTTCTCTACTTATCCATGGCCAAGTTGAGGGAAAGGACAATTTTGCCACAATAGAGATGGAAGCTCATCATGGCAATGGCTGGCCCAAGGAGAGAATCCATATGATGTCAGATTTGAGCTTGGTTCAAATCATCTAATGCAAAGAATTGATGGAAAATGTTTGCATTTGTCCTTTTTGAGAAGAAAAAATGAAGTCATTAAAAATGAAAGCGATGGCAAATCCACCACTTCTCTTTGTAGTCTGTTCCAGTGCTTAATCATCCTTAGTGTTAAAAAAAAAAGCTCATATTTCCCATTTGAATTTTCTTTGGCTTTGACTTCAGACATTTGTTCTTATTATTCTTTTCTCTGCTAAATCACAGAACCATTTTAGTACCCAGTTTCTAACCAGGAAGAATCCTATACATTACACTGCACTCATCCCCTTGATCTGATTAAATAAGCTAAACAGATTGAGTTCTCTAAATCTCCATCCTATTTTTTCCCCAGCCCTTGGATCATTTTTATTGTTCTTTTCTGCACCCATTTCAATGCATCGACATCCAGTTCCCAGTGTGGTTATCAGCAATACATTTGTCCTGCCAGAGCTGCTTTCAGCAGTGCACAGTGCAGATACTGATACAATTTCCCTTTCCTTGCTCATACAGACAAGCACCTTCATTAAAGCCATATTTAGGCAGCAGCTCAAGCTGCTTCCCTTCTGGGGAAGACAAACCTGCAGTCCTCACAGAGGTGGCAGTGCCAGAGTTGAAGCTAAGGCCTGTGGTGGGATATCCCTCAGACTGTTCTCCAGGACCTTTTATCTCTCTGGAAAAATAAATGGAAAAGGAAGTAAAATGAAAACTGAACAAATATGACCAAGGGTGCTGCATGAATGATGGGGGGGAAAATCACATTTATTCCCAATTTCTGATAAGAAATTGTTGGCAAGGACAGAAAATCTTATTTCTAGGATCTGTTGCGCGTTTCTTATTGTGCATCAGAATGAATCTTGTAGGGTTTGTTTTTTCTGCTTCGTTCCTAAATTCTCACCACCTGAGGCACCAGCCAGGCTGCAGCCTCTCTCCCCAGCCTGTGTGGGATTCTGCAGCCACTGTCATTTACATTGGTTTCAGCAAGACCCAACAAGGGTTCAGCTGGCAGCAGAGGAGCTCACTTGTCCCACAAGGTGTGGAGCTCTCATGCTGCTTCTCCTGGGCCATTGTCCCACCCTGCCAGGCTCCAGTGACAATTGCTGTTTTCTGATGGAGGTGCATGGCTGGGAACACAAGCCAGCAATGACTGTCCTCACCCTGGGCAAAGCCTGTTCCATGGATGATTGCCCAAACCCATCCTCACTCCACGGGACTGACCTGCAAAGGAAGGGACACACATCCTAAAGCTCATTGCCCTTGCCAAGGATAGTGGTGGGTTTTAGCTCCAATGGCAAATGCTTAAAGGCTTCCCGTGTTTTTGCATCCCAGGGGTTGTTTATAGGCCAGAACCAAGTACCTCGAGCTGCTATCAAACCAGCTGTAATTTACAGGGCAGAATATAACGTTGTGTGGGCTGAGCTCAAATTGACAAGAGCTGGAGATGTTGCAATTCCACTTGTTAAAATTTGTTTACCAGGGGAGGAAAAAAAGGCAGGATGGAAGACAGGAACGTCTTTTCAAGTGTTTACCTTTCCAGCTCTCTTGTTTCTATTATTGCCATGTGGTTGGGTAACTCTAGAGTTCAGCTTGGACAGCAAATTTTTTTATAACTCCCTTTTTTGGTTGTTCATAATTTTCTCACCAACAAAGAACTTCCTTCGGATGATTTTCTTTACTCTGCCTCCAAACAAAGCACTCTAGAGCCAAATATAAACACAGCAGGTGATTGCTTTGCTCTGCTGCCTCCTTGCCTGGCTGCAGGGACAGCAGTCAGCTGCTCAGCATGTCCGAGCTTGGACAAAGGTCCAGTCACACCATCCTGACAAAGATCCAGGGAGATCACACCTTCCCGGGCATTCAGCATTCCCTTGTCCCCACACTGTCCCCTCACAGCAGACAGGGGTTAGGAGCATCTTGTGGTACCTCTTCATGTGATTCCAGAGCAATTCCAGACCCAAACCCCTCTTTGCCAAATGCAGTATCCACTGCCAAAGGGACTCAAAATGGTTGGCACCACCAACTGAAGAAAAGGCAGCTTGACCAGGAGTTGTTAACATTTGATGGAGGAAACCATCTGGGCTCAAACTTCTTTTCTTGTGACAAAGAGAAATTTCTCCCATAAGATTCTCATTTTGATCTCAAGCTTTTCTTCTTTAAATGTCACAATCCAAGTTTTCTTGCAGGCAACATCCTTTTTTCCCATTTGCTCACAGGAGCAAACATATTTTATCAGACATCTTTCCCCTCCCTTCCCCTTCCTCTGAAATGTTTGTATGTTCTCATCCCAGTGACAAACATCCGTCTCAGGCTGGTTTCTGTTTTGCAAGCCCCTACCAAACTGCCCTAGAGCCTGGCTGTTCCTCCATTCCCAGCTTCCTCCTGTTTTACCCTAGAATATTTGGCAGTGGGAGCTGCCAGCACTCAGCCAAAGAGCTCACACTTGAATCCAGGTGGAGTGAGAGATTTTTCAAGCTGAGACACATTTAGATCAAGCAGCAAATAAAGAAAAAATCATTGATCCACCTGCCAGCATGGAGCTCCCCCAGGCTCTTGGAAGGAGGCAGCAGCATTGGACAGAGGCTGGTGCATCCCTTGCTGGTGCTGCCATGGGCATGGGACAAAAGGACCCCAAAGGGGAGTGGTGTGGCAGCAATTTACCACATGGGCTTTCATTAAAAGAGAATCTGAACTGACAGGGAAATGTCTCCTGAGAGACCTGACCTCCTTGGTGGGCATTTGTCACACAGACCGTGGCACTGCAAGCACCAAGGGGGTTCAGGGCAGGCTGGCAGGAGTGCAGGCTGGGCAGCAGTGGGTTGTCTTCTGTTTTTCAGCAGACTTTTCTCAGACTGCTCACAAGAACTCTCTCCATGGACTTGGAGGTGCCTTGGAGTGGGATTTCAGAAGGAGATGCACACTTAGTCACAAGCGCACAGCTGTAAAGGAGTGAGATGGGAAAAGCACGGAGATGTGCACACACACACAAGAGTCTCTGATAATCCAAGAGGAGGAATCCAGGGATTAAGCCCAAAGACTGAGACAGGGGAGTGAAGGACCCATGGAAACACAGAACCCAGGACTCCAGACTCCAAAGCAAAACTACCCCAGGTGGCTTTGCAGGAGCCCCCAGCATTTAGCTCCCCTGTGCCAACTGAAGGCTGGGAGCTCCCAAGCCTTTAAGCACTAGATGTTCATGGCATGTCACAGCAGGATGAAGGGGAACAGGAAAAAACTGTTCCTATGGTGCAGAGAATGTGCATCAGCCTGTGGCATGGCCCCGGCACTTCAGCCAGGCACTCAAGAATTGAACTGAAGACAACTCTCATTGCAATCAAATTGGAGCTGGTCCAGGAACTGGCAGCATTTTCTTTTCTTTCTTTCTTCCTTTCTTTTTTTTTAATTTTTCTTTCAAGATAATAAACTGTGACTAACAAGATGATTCTGGATTCTATGTCTTCTTGGTGCTACTAAGGCTCCAAGGAGTCCAAATATGATTGTGTCCTTAGATAGCACCCAGTGCCCATGAACAGCTGCTGGAAGCCACACGGTGGGCTGAGCCCAGGGTAAGGTGAGCTCTAGGGTGTTTCTTGAAGCTTCTTGCTTAAGCATGTTCATCCACAGCCACCTGGCAGCTGTGAAGCTGGAGATCTCAGGGAAACTCCTGCAGCAGCCTGGAATTCCTGAGAGGAATGGGAGCTCTGTAGCTGCTCTGCAAGCACTGCTGCCCCCAACACGTGTCTCATGGGGTAAGAGAGGGAACCCTGAAAGTCCCCTTGGCATCCCATGCTCAGCTTACAGGATGTTCTGGACAGCTCAGACCATAGGAAAAGGTCAGCTTGCAGCCCCACTGACCATCTCTGCTTTGTCCACAGGCACCTGCACAACAACCGCATCCAGAGCCTGGGAGCCAACGGCTTCGATGGGCTGCACAGCCTGGAAACCCTGTGAGTGCCTGTTGTATTCTGTCCTAAATACATGGGCTGTGTTCATCCCCCAGCACAGCATGTGGGAAAGGGGCCAAGCCCCCCAGGTGTCACTGGTTGCCAAGGGCAGCAGCAGAGCTGGCTCTAGGCACCAGAATGAGGGGATACCCAGGGCATGATGCTCATGGGGGAGTGAGGGCCTGGGCTTTCCTCCTGGGGCTGTCAGGCTGTGCTGCTGCTGCAGAGGGAGCTGTGCATGTGGGCAGCGTGGCTGGCAGGGCGTCCTGAGGGCCTGGACACCAGTCTAGCCCAGGTGCAATCCCAAGAGCTTGGATTCATGTCCTATTCAAGGAGTGTGTCTCCTTCTGAGGAAGGGTTTCCTCATGGCACATGGGCACGGTCCTGAAGCCTCCCAAACACCTGACCACCAAAATGAGGGGCTGGTAAACGAGGGGCCTGTAAAGTCCTCAGGAGTCTGTGGGGTATCTCTGTTTGAGATGGTCTCATGTCTCCTGGCATCACCATAGCCAGCTGAATTCATCTTGCACCATGTGCTTGGCATGGCTGGGAAACAATCCATCAGGAGGCTGCAGGGAGGATGGGAAGTAGGAATGAACTCTCCTCCAGGACACATCTTCAGGAAGATAGATTGAGATTGGACAGCAGGAAGGAATTCTTGGCTGTGAGGGTGCTCAGGCCCTGGCACAGGGTACCCAGAGAAGCTGTGGCTGCTCCACACCTGAAGTGTCCAAGGTCATGTTGGGCAGGGCTGGGAGCAACCTGGGAGAGTGGAAGGTGTCCCTGCCCATGGCAGGGGGTGGGATGAGATGGGTTTTGAGGTCCCTTCCAAGCCAAATTTCCATGATTCTGTGATTAGCAGCAGTTCAGGTCTCACCCTGAACTCCAGGAGAGTTTCATCCCACAGCCTGGCACACATTCCCTGTGCTGTGACAGCTGTGTGAATGGCCTGTGCCTCGTGTGCTGTGCAGGGGCCCAGGAGGAAACAAAAACAAGCAAACAAAATAAATCGAGGCTCTGAAAGACTGTAAGAGGTGCCTGATGCCTTCAATTGTGCAGAAATATGTCCCTTCATGCAGGCTCAGGGTCAGAGTCAGGGCCTCACTTCCTGCCAGGGAGAGCAGGGGGTCTGGGTCATGGCAAAAGGAGATGCTGCTCCCAGCATTCAAGTGCCACTCAAGCAGACAGGGTCCCTCTGTGCCCAGCACGGTGCCAACAGGAGCCATGGGGCAAGAGTGGCAGCAGCAGGCAAGCCCTTGGTCCCCAGACACACCCCTCAGGGCAGGACCATGACACACATTGTCTCCTCCTCGCAGACTGGCAGATCCCGGGGCCACCCAGAAGGGCCCAGCTGGGGAGAGGATGAGCTGTGCCAGGGGTGGGAGGCTGATGGATGGTCTCCTCTGGTGACCCACGGGTCCCAGCTTGGCTTTCTCCCCAGTCATTTCTGGTGGTCACAAGCAAATATGTGAGGGCAGAGCTGTGGCACCCAGGCAGCACAAAGGCAGGCCAGCTGCAGGGAACTCACTGGTGGAAGAAAACCTTGTTTGGGCTACAGCTGTAGCAGACCATGCAGCAACATCCCAGCCTACATCTGGGCAGCCCTTCTCTGCAGCCAGGGTGCTCAGAGATCCTGCTGCCCATCCCAGGCAGGATGGAGCTACAGAGGAGAAGGTGGCACCTTGTTCGCTGGGGGAAAGACTAAAGGGTTCCACTGCCGTGGGAGATAATTCTGTTTCCATAAACATTTGTGCTGGAAGCTCATTTTCCCTCTCTTCCTCTCTGCTCCTGCTCTCACACTCCCTTTGCCTGTTGCTGTTCATCCGAGGTGCCACCCAGCACTCAGGGAGCTCCATGTCCCCTGCTCTTGCTCCTGGTCCCTGCAGGGACAGGGCTGTGCAGCAATGCAGGGACTCTGGAGAGCTGCAGCAGGGCAAGTCCTGTTTCTGCTGACACTGATCAGGCAGCCCTGGGAGGGTCTGACCTGCAAGGGTGGTCTGGTTGGAGCAGAGCTCTGCCTGTGTCCAGCCTCTGCAGGACACACCATGCCTGTGAGTGTCCCCCAGCCCTGCCTGCACAGCTGCCTCAGCAAGGACAGGGCTCTGGCACAGAGCTCCACACTCTCCTCCAGATCTGATGGCTCTGAAGGATTGTCCTCCAGAGGCAAGGAGATGCCTTCTGCTCCTCTTGGCCTGAGCATCCAACTCTCACCTCCAGCCAGCAAGCATTCCAAGTCAGTGATCCTTGAGGAATGTGTGTTCCTCAAGTGGAGCCACCTCCCCATGTTAATCCTTAGCACCCACCTGTCTGCTGACCAAAGCTAGATGAGCTCTGGGGCAAAAAACTGCCAGGCTTTTGGCTGCACCATCCCAGCCAAGCTGCTAGACCTGCATCTACCTACCACCTCTCAGCTCAAGTGCATGTGGAGACGATTACAGTCTCCACATTTACCCTTTAACTCAAATTATGATTACATTCTGTTGACAGCACTTAGCACATTTTCTTGGCTTGTGGAGGCCAAACTGTGCTCTCAGTTACCCCGTGGGCGTTACCTCCTGGAAGGCAGCAGGATGGTAAGGGTTGGTGAAGACAGAAATTTCTCCAGGGTTCCTAAAATGAGTATTTGTGGCCAGATGCTGATTATAAACCAGGCACAATAGTTGAAGAACTGTAAAATTTTAGAGGAAAACATTGTTTCAGGTTTTTCAGAAGAGTCTGGGATGTTTTAGGTGCAAAAACCTCTGTTTCCCTAAGGGAACTATTTCTTCTCATATTCAACTAGACAGGAAAGCTTCTATTTTTATCAAATGCCAAAACCCTAAGAGAAGCAGCAGCTCCATGCAGGTCTCAGCAATGTGCAATCTATGTAAGTACAACCACACTGCACACCTACACCAAGTCCCAACATTTCTGCAAAAACAGATCCCAGTGGAGCATCTCTGTTCTTGGACAGGGCTTGGCCCTGATATTTCAGGAGGGCAGCAAATCTAGAAAGAGGTGAAGCCAGATGAATGACTTCACATTTCCCTTGCATTGGCCTGCAGCTTCTGTGCACAAGTCAGCTCTGCCAAGTGCCCAGCAAGAGCAGTTCTGTGTGTTCTCCACACTGAAGGGGGGACAGGAACATGTGCAGCACTCACCAGGTCTCAGTTGGTCAAACACCAGCATGCAACTGGAGAAAGCAGCTCCAAGATTTTCTGTCAGGGCAAGACCTGGCTGTTCACCAGCCACCCCCCCCCAGCCTTCCCTTCCTGGGAAGGAAAGCTGGAAGGTGGGCTGGAAGCAAGTCAGAGCCACCCAGGCCAGATTCCCAAAGGGGTTTCAAAACAGCCCTGTAAAGCAGTGAGATTCCCTCTCCCATTCCCGTCAGCCTGAGAGATGACACAGAACAACCCTGCAGAGCTGTGGGAAGAATCCCCAAGCTGAGCCATGAGATCAGGGATTAGATGGTCAGAGTGGGAGAAGCTTGGTATTTTTTAGCTGTTTCCAAAGACATGGAGTAAATAAGAGTGTAAATATCCTGATGGGACACATTCTTCCTGCAGCCCCTTTGGTTAATGGTCTTGATCCTCTACAAAAGGTGTAAGGTCAGGGGATGCCCACAGGAGATGCAGCAGTGCCCCATGAGCAGGGCAGGGCCTGCTGGGCATGGAGAGCATAAATACCAGGGGAAGGACATCCATCACCCATTGGCATGGCCAGAGGGGAAGGCCTGTGGCCAAGGTGAATGTCTGGACCACAGCAAATGGCCTGGCACATGGCCTGGCACAGTGGGGTGAGGGAATCCCGAGAGGGTGAGAAGTGGGGAGGTGAAATGAAGAAGAGTCAAGAGAAACACCATCTTTTGCAAGTAGGTGCAAGGCATGCCAAGAGCTGAGACTGCAGGCACACTGCCCTTCTCACCACTTCCCTGCTCCAGATTTTTGCCTGGTCAGACCTGCCCTGTGGTGTGCTGTCCTTTGGGATGTTTAGCATGTGCTGGAGAACACCCGGCAGCGTTTCGGATGGAAAGATCTTGACTTCTACTTTTCTTGATTATTTTAAACTTAATTTCCCAGTCTTTACAATGCAGCGAGAAAGGCAGGGGGCTTAGACACCTTCTTGTGGGAGGTGTCCCTGCCCATGGCAGGAGCTTGGCTTTAGATGATCTTTAAAGTCCCTTCCAACCCAAAGCACCCCATGATTCTGCAATGAGACTTGCTGTGTATCATAAGCCTGGTGGGTAGGAATGCTTATGGAAAAGCTGATGGGAGGAACAGCTCAGCTACAGCCAGGAGCATCACTGCAATGACAGAGGCTGATTCTTGGGAACACTCAGAGCTGCTGCTCAGAGTGCTAGGGAGAGCATGGCTGTGGATTCAGAGGAACAGCAAGGGAAAACTGCCATCCAAAGGCCTGCGTGGTGCTAACACAGGACCAAGGTTCCCCACACTGTACCAGCAAAGTATTTCTCATGAGGAGATCCCTGTGACATCAGTTTCCACCTGGTCTCATGCCCACGTTTCCTTCTTACCACCTTCACCTGAAAGCTGAGCAGAGCCCTAAGGTCCCTGAGCTTTGCAATCAGTCTGAACACAGTCTAAATGGATGGATAATTGCCTCATACCTCTAGTGCCCGATTTTGGCCTCATTAGGTAGATTGTGATAACACTGAATTTATCCCTCTGTGTCCCTGAAATATGAATATTTCATGGATCAGAGCTGAAGGGGAAGGGGAGTGTGAAGTCCTCCCACATGACCAAGCTCCAAGTCACTGCCCTGTGCAGAGGGATGGCAGGGGAAGGTGAGCTGAACCTGTGCAGGCAGATATCCACGGTTTGAGTGTGTGTGTGCAGTGCCTCAGGGATAGACATGGGGAGGGCATCTAACCGTGGCAACTAGATTTCAGAGCTGGGCCCAAGTTCCAGCTCCAAACACCAGCACACATAGAGCATCATTTAGCATTTCCACCTTACCTGCTATTAGGCAAGCCTCAGCCCCATGGCAGAGCAGAGCAAACCCCAGAGAGAAAGTGCAGAGTGCAGCTGAAAGGGCACAGAGGCTCCTCATGGATCTTCTCAAATCTTCCACCAAAGCAGCTGTGGAAGTGTCACATTGAAAATGCCCCTGGGATTGGATCTCTGCTTTGAAGGAAAGGGGAAAGCATATTTTTCTCCCATCAGGACTGTTGTGTCCAAGCAGGGAGAGGTGTTGTGGCCCTGGGGCTGACTGTGTCGCACACACACAGAGCAGGAAGCCTGATGAGACACTCCCTGGGGGCTCTGGGATGAGGTAGGTGGGCAGCAGCAGCAGCTCTGGCAGCTCTGTGCTCTCAGGTGTGGCTCAGGTGGGGTGGCAGCATACTGGCAAGGGATATGCAGTGTCCCCCACCACAAAAGCCACCTCATATTCCCCAACACCTGCTCAGGGCTCTGTTTGGAGCTGCTGAGGCAAAGGGAAAAATGCAGAAGAGCGAGCTATGGCCCTGGCACTGGTGCTGTCATGGACATGGCTGAGTCCAACAGAGCAAGGAGGGAAGGCAGGGCCACTCACTCAGACAGGACCCTGGGGCTGGCAGAGAGTGAAATCCCAGCAGTGTCCCAGCCATGTCCTGGCAGTATCCTGGCACTGTCCTGGCAGTGTCCTGCCTTCCCAGCCCCCAGAGGGGCCAAGGTGGCTCCCAGGGCACAGGCAGGGCTGGGGAATGAATGGCTGCTCCCCAGAACCAGATCAAAAAGCTTCAGGCTACAGCCAAAATAGCAACAATCTGCCCCAAAAGCGCTGCTCCTCTGGGAAGTCTCCAGCCCGTCTCTGACACAGACGTGATGGGAAGCAGTTCAGAGAGGCCACGCAGCCCTCGCCCATCCCCTCCACCTGAGATGACCCCACTGTTTCCTATCTCCCTGGATTCTCCCTCCCTCCCCATCCACATCCCTGCCAGCTCCTCCGCCCATCAGACAAAGGAGATAAATCACTTGGAAAGTGCAACTCTCCATTCATTTAAAAACCTTTTAATTTATTTTTAAAAAATAGCACTAATAAATTAAAAACGTCTCCCAGAAGGGCTGAATCCAAAACTGTCTGGCTCCAGGCATTTTATCTGCCTAACCTTGCCTCACAGGAAATGCCCTTACCACAGCACCCGTCCCATTATCCGGGTAATTAGTCGAGTCTGTAAATGCAGAGCCGAGCTGGAACCTAGCAGCTCCTCTGGAGAGTTGGATTTTCTTTGGGAGAAAAAAAAAAAAAAGGAAAGAAAGAAAATTAATATAAAGTGCACCTTGGGCAATGAAGGCAGGAAGAAGGAAATGGGAAATATCTCCAGTACAGCTCATACAAGGGCTATTTAACACTTTAAGGGCCAGGCAGTCTTTGCTGTTCTCCTGGAAAACTGTCTGCCAAATGCTACCTTGCTCCTCAAGTAGGTTTTTCTCCATCAGCATGTTTCATTTGAAGCCTTTTGTGCAGTTTCTTGATGCTAATCCCAAGTCTGTGCAATTCCCAAAGCAGCTGATGGATTTGACCCCTCAAGGATGCCCTGTTTGCTGCACTGAGCTGCTCTGGTACTTCCTCAGCATCCTGATGCTCCAGCCCTGCAGTGTCAGCATGGAGTCGTTCCCAGGCAGCTTGGGAACAATCCCAACCTGCCCTGCCTGAGGATGGAAGGGACTTCAGGAGAGGCTTAGGTACCCAGACTGAGGGGATGGAGAAGGGAAGGGGACAGATGGCTTTGTGGAAAGAGGAGCCACAGCTCAGGGCCCTGAGTCTGCTCCAAGAAGAGATATAAAGTTCATTGTCTGCTCTGATCACTGTGTAAATAAAAAGTGGATTTTCCAAACAGAGAAAGTCACCTGTAAAACTGAACTGGCAAATGCACCTGGCAGTGACTGGGATCATGGGAATCAGACCCTGTGTCTCCCTGGGCTCTGCTCCCACTTTGCTGCAGCTTCTCCCCCAAGGGCAGCAGTCTGGACTGCAGGAATGTGTCCTCTGCTGCAGCTCAGCCCTGAACCAGTCAGTACCTTGTAACCAGGCTGAGCTTTGGCACAACACAACCCCAGTCAGACAGGATATTTTGCAAGTTTATAAAGAAAAAAAGAGAGAAAGTGAAGGCAGTCCAGGTGAAAAGGTAGCTCTGGAGCCACTGCACTTTTCCATGGCTCCACTGTAAGGCTCATCTCCATTGCAGGACTCTGCCTGTTCTTCCATTATCCACCAAATCTTCACGCCCCCTCTTGCACCCAGCCAGCTCTCCAGCCTGGTTCCCCCTGCCTTGGAGCCACTGACCTTGCAATGACCAACAGCACTGAGGCTCTCCAAGCTCCAACCTCTGGGTCTCCAGACACACTGTGACCCATCAGGGGTCCTCAGTTCCTCTGGCTCCTTGGGTTTCCTTTTGCCCAAAGCCTTTCCCTGTTCCCAGAGCCTTTCCTGGAGCAGCTGCCTGTGCCTCCTGAGGTGTGTGAGTGTGAACTGATGCCTGTGCAAAGGAGGAGCAGCCCCTGCAGGCAGCAGAACAGCAGCAGAGGCAGCTGGGGGCACATTTTCCCCATGGATGTGCTGATGCTCAGAAGCTCTGCTTCCATCCCACACTCCCTCCTTCTGGCAGCAGAGCTCCAGGGCTGATCCCCAGCCATTTGTGCACCTTGGGGAGCTCTTTCCTGCAGGTGGGGGATGGTCTGCTGTAAACCAGGTTTCCTTGAGCCTTGCCTTCCTCTCCAGCCTGGCAAAGAGCAGCCTCCTCCGTGGGTGTTTCTGTGTGTCCCAGAGACCTCCGGTCAGCACCTTTGTGCCTGGATGTGCATGGCAGTGTTAAGTATATCAAACTTTAATCCGTTACCTTTGTCAGTCAGAGAACAGACAGGAGTCCTGGGTGGAATAGCCACACCCTGGACACTGCTGGGATTTGCAGTGGAGATCAGAGCTGTGCTAGGAGGGATTGGTGGCTGCAGGGGTACAAAGCACAACCCACAGGGACTCCCCCTGCCCCAGCAATGGACCATCAGTGCCACAGAAGATCTGTAAAGTGCTGCAGCACTGTGTCAGTGAGGGGCTGGGATGTTGCCAGGCCAGGCTGTCAGAATGAATCCTTGTACAGAGATTGCTGCTTGCTCCTGGCAGGAATCACATACCCTTAGTTCCTGAAAACCTTCCCACAGTGGGCAGAACATCTCTGCTCCTTTGGGACACACATGCACTCCCCTGAGTTCCATCATAGCCTGGCTTCTCCTAGAGCTTGCAAAAAAAAGGGCTTTCTAGGACATGATTAATTTCCCAGTGAAAACACTGACCCTAGCAGGAGAATCCCATCGTGGGTCATTTCTCTCTCCTGTGCACATGAACATCACCCTCTTGCATGTCTTCCTTTAGGGGATGGACATTGCCTGGAGCCAGAGAAGTGCTCTGGGTCTTTCCACATCCCTCTTCCCCCCTCTCACTTATTCCAGGCTCTGGCAGCACCTCATCCCCCAGGCTGAGCTGGGCAAGAGCACACATTAACTGCATGCCACTGCTAGGACAGCGAGGTTTGGGCTGATGCCACTCAGCAGAAAGTGTTGGAGGCATTCAAAAAACACTTAGGGTGCTTAGGGACATGGTGTAGTGTGGGGTTAATGGTTGGGCTTGATGATCTTGGCTTTTCCAACCTTAATGAATCTGTGATTCTATAAAACATGGCACCTGATTGTGCAGCTCCTTTTCATATATGAGCTCAGCTCAGCCACAAGCCATGACTGCATGTAAGGAGTCTGGGTAAAGCTGTCTGGCCAGTGCTGGGCGAGAGGTCAAACTACATGGTCACGATAGCCCCCTTGGGCTTCCAGACTACCAATTAAATCATTTCCCGGGCTTGATTTGCCCACAGTAACCAGCACAACTAGCAGAGGCAGTAATTACATTTACTGGCAGCTTGATGAGGTGCCAGCACAGGACAGGTGGAAATGTAGGTCCTCGAGGGATGCTGCACAAAGTCCCCTCCAGGCACCATGGCAACATCTCCAACTCCACTGGGATTGAAATAGTCAGCAAATGTCCCATCTACAGCTTCTAATCTCACTTCATCTTCAGGTTTATTAGCTGCAAATTTGTGGTGTTTTGTGGCTTATGGAAGAATTTATAGTACTATATAATTTTTTTTTTTTTTGGCTTCCTGTGTGGAACCACTAATAGTCCCTAACAGGCAGAAAATTGACCTGAGACTCTTTCCCCTCCTTCTCTCCTTTTGGCATGACTGAAGATATTAATAGTTCCAGGCTGCTTGTTGTCAGCTTCAAATCACCCTGGCAGTTAAAGCCCAAAATAACTATGCCTTTGATGTCAATTTACTTTTATTTCTAAATAAACAACAGGGTTGTTTAAGATCTTCCAAATATGAAGCTATAGACTCCCTCTAGCAATAACAACAATGGAAAGCCAGCCAGTTCACTGTGTCTTGGGCAGACTGGGTGACCTTTCAGAGGCTTTCATTTCAAGTAGAAGAACAGACAAGGCTCCTCTTGCCATGCCACTGTTGTGCTAGAGCTGGTGACTTTGAGCCCAACTGAGGAAAGGGATTATTCATGGTCATTGCTCTTGCACATCAGTTCTGTACCTCTTGCCTGGTTGGTTTTGCTTTCAAAAGCCCTTGATAATGGGGAAAACTCCCTTATGCCATGCTCATTATTTCTATTTATTTTGTTACTAGTCTTCCCTGTTGTTTGGCATGGCCATCCTTCTACCATGTAATGCTGCCATTGATCTACCTTGTGCCAAAAAGGGCAGCACTCCACAGCCAGGAAACCCCACCCAAAGCCTTGGGTCAGACCCCAGAGCTGGGGCAGCCCTGCCAGGTCCAGCTCCCTTGGGCCAAGAGGCTTCCTGGGCCACCCAAGCCCGTGCCACGGCAGCGCAGTGGGAACAGTGCAGCGGCTTTTTGCAGCTTTCCCTGCATCATCCCAAACCTGAAAGCAGTGGGAAAGTGTCAGAGTGTGGAGCTGGGGCAGCAAAGCATTGCCCAAGTTCCTGAGACAAGGCAGGGAGAGGAAGGGAACCCTTTGAGGTGTTTGCTGCAGCACCTCCATTTCCTACATCCACCAGCTCCTGGAGAGGGTTTAGAACAATGGGCAGCTCACTGACATGTTCAGTGGAGGAAATTTTCTTGCCACTGGAATCAAAAGGCAAAATCATCCCTGACCCACTGAGCCATGACTCCCTCCAATCTGCCTTGACCCTATGCTGGGGAAGAAGCTCTGGAGAGCCACCAACAGGCACACAGGCTGGGCCAAATTCCCATGGGAGAGCAGGCAGAGAGGACAGATGGAGCCCTGCTAGCATCTGTGGAAAGACCTGAGCACTGAATTTCACTAAATGAACAGAAACTTCCCCACTGACAGGAACACTGTGGTGGAGGTGAATGTTGTTTCTGGGCCATTGCTTGGACCAGAGCCCAACTCCAGTTCTGTGAAAGAAGGAGAAGGGAGAGGAAAGCCCCCTTTGCATCATGACTTGGGCCTGGGCTTTGGGAAGAGTGGCCCTGCTGCAGGGAAGAGATGACACCTGAGGGCCGTCCTGGGTGCTGGTTTCTTCCAGTCCCCTGCAGCCAGCTGAACACCATGAACTGAGCAGAGCTGGGCTGGGAGCAGCACTGGAGACAAGTCAGGGCAGTGAGAGCAGCACAGGCTCCAGAGCAGCCACCTGTGAGCAGCACTCAGGGTTCTGCTCCCCAGAGCAGCTGGGGTGTTTTCCAAGAGGGAGGCTCACCTCCCCAGAACCCAGGAAGCACAGGCAGGATTGAGCACGAGCACATTGTCTCCTCTGAACAGAATGGAGCAGCGTGACTACACCTGGTTGCATTTCCACTTTCCAACAAGCCCAGTGTCTGCCAGCATTCCAAGATGGGCTTTTACCCAGCGGGAGCTGCAGAGCACAATGAATGCTCTTTGTATCTGTCGAGTGCAGAGGGGAGGGAGGCCCAGGATGCTGCCAGGGCTGGGAACGGTGTGTGTTTGCTCAGGAAGAGCTGGTCCTGTACGTACTTGCACACATACGGAGGTACAAACAGAACCTTCATCTGCCGATGAAAGACCAGCCTGCCTGGAAGAGATGCAGGCTGGAAAGGAAACACATTTTTAGAGAAAGACAGGAGCAAATATTACAGCACACTGAATTATTCCTTGTAAATAGTGCTGGTTGTGGATCTAAGATCTCTTGTTCTGTTAGTGAATCACAGGTGAGCCAAGGCTCCTCTCCGTTGGGTAATGTCTTCCATCTGTCAAAAGCTCACAGCCCTGTTGGGTGTCACTGGGGAGAAACAGCCCTGTGCCATCCCAGGCAGCCTCTGCAGTGGCAGTGACACAGTGGTGATGGGCTCAGTGTCACCCAGGGTGGCTCACAGTGCCTCTCCTCCAGGGCCCATCCCTTGGCATCACACAGGCTCATCCCAGCCCCAGTTTGTGGTGCAGGGGAGGGAAGTGGCACAGGCAGACAGACACCCAGCCTTGAATGACCTCTGCAGCTTCCTGCTACCTGTGGAATCTCCTTGTAACTTCAGGGAGTCACTGCAGGATGAAATTTTTAAAGGTATTATGCACCTTATGTGCATAATTCGGGGCTGTCAGTCGACTTAGGCTGCTAATGCCTCTGATTTCAACCAGTGCAGTGATCTGGAGGTTAATCAGATTTGACTGATGCTTTGAAAATGCCCAGTGGGGTCCTGTCTGTACTTTCCATTGCTGGTTCACTTTGGAAATCCACTCCTGTGT
This sequence comes from Entomyzon cyanotis, assembly GCA_024500445.1. Taxonomy (NCBI): domain Eukaryota; kingdom Metazoa; phylum Chordata; class Aves; order Passeriformes; family Meliphagidae; genus Entomyzon; species Entomyzon cyanotis. Next base: position 1,213,298 of record JAKEPQ010000908.1, on the reverse strand, counting down.
CTCCCTGAGCTGCAGAGAAGGGATGTGTATCGTTAACAGTCCTGCCCCTGGTAACCAAGCCCCTGCACTGAGAGCTCTCAGCCAGGCTCTGGTGGAACCTGGCAGGTGGCATCTGCAGACACTGGCCAAGAGCATCCAAGCAGCTGATAAGGAGCTGCAAGCAAAGAGTGAGGCTATGAGCAGTCATGTGTTGGGCTATTTGTTTTTGAACAAATCAATTTGGGCTCAGGCAGAGAAGACTGAGGAAAACCACTGATGTGCTTAGAGCCAGATGAGAACAGAGCCAGATGAGGACAGTCACCACACCACAGGGTGGACACCAGGCAGGCAGAGCTCATGGTGTCACCACCAGCCCTGTGCTCCTTCCCTGCTGATTGCCAGCACTGTGAATCCTTTCCAGGTCCTACAGGAGCAGGATTTGTTTGCTCAAATCCCTACACATAGTATTAACATCCAGACCCCTGTGTAAGTGGAGGAGGGAAAACTGCCCTGCGTGTCAGGGGACAAACCCTGCCAGATCAGGACCTCCCACAGCCCCTGGGCTTCTCAGGGAATCCAGCAACTAGGTCTGGTGTGGACCTTGTCAGAGCTACACAAGACAAAATCCACCCATGACAACCTCATTCCGTATTTTTCTTCTGGGTTTGTGCCCTATCTTGTACTGCCCTGATAAGCATTCCCTGAGACATAAATCATATAAGCCGGAAGTCCTGGAAGGACCAATTTGGAGAGACTCTCTGGGTTGATTTCCCATGTAAACACCTTCAGGGCAAAGCTGAGGTGGTGCCACAGAGTCGTTCCCAGGCAGGGGCACTGGTGCTGAGAGAAGATGTAAGAGACAAGGGGGCCAAGACAGATCATAGCATAATGACCATGCCAGGGCCCAGAGGATGAGAATTACAGGGTAATTGGGCAGCAGCTCATTGCTGTGTAAATGCTCAGTTATTTCTGTTCCATAAACCACAATCCAGGTTACATGGTAATTACTTTGAGGTTCATTAAGTGTAATTATACAGTAATCTCCAGGAGCCAGTAATCATGTTCCAAAGTATCTACCACTTAAAACTTGGTGAGCGTCATGCAGGTAGGAAGCAGTCGCATGGTTTTCAGACTCCAGTGAATTGGAAAGTGGGATGGCCAGGACAGGGTCAAAAGTTACTGTGACAGCTGAAGTCACCTTCCAAGGAGAACTCTGGGCATGCTAGAGGAGAAGTGCTGCCCACCCAAAGCCCAGCCAGTCTCCATGGGTACCCTCCAGCCAGCAGCAGGATTGGTGCCTGCAGGAGGCTGCTCCTCCCAGGTTGCCAGCAGTGCCCCATAGGTCAAATAAATCCTTTTCCAGAGGTTGAGCCCATCCTTGGAGAACAAACACAGCTCCTGAGGTCTCATTCAGACTCAAATGCCTCTTTTGGTTGCCAAGCCAGGGTGGGTAAATTCTACACTTGTCATTACAACCAACATACCATATTTTATTTATTTGATTACACAGCAAATTAGACTTAATGTTCAATAGTGTCAATACCTCTTGCACATCACTTCCAGAACTGGCTCGTAGATTCAGTGTGGGGTTGACCCCAACCGTGAGAAGAAGACCTAGGTCTTCCCACTGGTCCCAGTCCCAGCATGTCCCAGTGGCAGGGAGACCTGGCATCCCCAGGACAAACACTGAGGGAATGTTCCCCTGATCCCCTCTGCACCACAGAGCAAGGGGGCCCAGAGAAGCCCTTCATGGGACTCACACAGCTGAAGGTGCTCATGTTTCTCATCCTTCAAAGAATTCCATTTTGACCTGGAAAGGCAAGAAAAATTACTCAGAGCCAAAGCCCCAGGGATGAGCTGCTGGGGAAGGGGCCAGGGCCCTTGGGAGATGGGAAACAGCAGCACTGCCCAGTGCTGGGCATGGGAGACTTGGCAGGGAGGAGTCCCATGGCTTGGACTGGCTCTGGCCTGACAGTGCTCCGAGCAGGGAATATTCCTGCTGCAGGAATGTGTGAGGTTGTGTTTCCAGGCAGTGGCTGGATCAGCATGGTAGGAAAAACCTGTCTCCCATGTTAACGACCAAGTTTCTGTGGCTTCAAAGCAGAGATACATGGTTGAGTTCCTACAGCAACGTTAATAGTGTTTTTCCCTTCTCTGTCTTTCAGGGATCTGAACTACAATGAGCTGCTGGAATTCCCTGGGGCTATCAGGACACTGGGCCGACTGCAGGAGCTGTGAGATTTTCCATTTATTCCTTTTCAAAACCATTCCCTGATGGAGAGTGACCAATAAAGCATTATGTGTGCTCTGACTGGAGGAGAGAACTCAATCCAAGCCTTTCTTTCCCTTCCCAGACCTCGGTTTCCATCAGCTCTGATCACCTCCCCATCAGCCTCCACACCATGGCTGGTGGAGGGCAGTGGGAATCCCTGTCAGCCTTGGAGAAAGTTCCTCCTACAGTTCTTTACTCTCCTGTGGCATCTAAGGGACTCAAACTCCATCTGTTCCCTGGCTACTTCTGATGTCCCCAGCTTGGGACCACAGCCTGGAGTTCTCCAAGTTATTGTGAGGCCATAGTTTCTGCAGGCCCTGTGCCATCTCCTCTAATGTGTAGAAACTGTTTTATCTCCCTCAGGATAAATTTATAACAGGGAATTACCAAAGTTTATAACCATGTTAGTGGAGAACTCTCCTTCCTCTAAGTGGTCAGCCTGGGAGACACTAAAAATGAGAAACCATCCAACTTATCACTCATGAAGGTAGAAGCCCCAGGGTGGGGTGAGTTGGTGTGGATCCTCAGTTCCTGTCTCACACTGGTACCAGGCTGGGGTGGGACAAAAGCAGCTGCTGTCATGTTTCTGGGAGCCTTGTAGTAAATCTGACACTTCTTTTTTCTTTACTGGAAGAATTCTCATCAGATTTCTCTGTTCAGCCCAGATATCATCATTATTCTCACCTTCAAAATGAGAATAAGATCCTTAATCCCCTTTGAGATGGCTTTTGAAATACCTGTCACTAAAGAAGAGGCAAATTCCAAACTAACCACCTGCTCAGACTCCTCTGGCATCACCCGGAGCCTGGTCTTAGTCCTGGATGCAGAAACCTGTGGCTGCCTTTGCTGTACAGGAGGTCAGACTGTGGCCACAGAGCTCTCTTCTGCTGCAAAAGTCTGCTGATAGAAATTTTCTCAAGCGTAATCAAAAATATCCCAGCTAGAGCTACAAATCCTTTAAAGTCACATGGGCTGATAATTCCTGGTGCACTCTGGTTGGCAGCTGTGGAGCTGTAATGGAGACCATCCATAAAAATTGCTGTTCCTGGAGGGTAGAAAATTTTGTATTTGGCTTTTTCCTGTTTCCTGACCTGTAAAATGTTAAACCTTAAATCCTTGTATCCTCAGTGGGGTCGGTGGAGTCACATATGGAGCACCCAGCTCTACACAGAATAAATGCAGCAGTTTTTGTCCTGCCAAACCACAGACCTTGTTCACCTGCTGGGATGATGCTGCAGCTGGGAAGGAGGCTATATATCCTATTTGATGTGTATTTTGAAGGTTCTCTGGCTTTAAAAGTGTTGAGGAAAGAAGGTTAATTTAATTAATATCAGTATTTGTTTCTCTCAACAGCGGTTTTCATAACAACAACATCAAAGCTATTCCAGAGAATGCATTTGTTGGGAATCCCCTCCTCCAAACAATGTAAGAAAATTAGATAATGTTTCCTACATCTTTGTATGACCCAGAAAGAGGCATTTCCTGAATGTCTTTGGATGGGATTTCTGACAGTGGTCAGCATGACAACAATCTGATATTTGCTATTCATGTGCCAGTGCATGAAAGTGTTCCTTCTCAGCTACACCCCAGTTTTTGCTGTGGGTTCTCATTTCCCTACTACTGAACTTTGCTGCGGCACAGGCTGATAGCAAGGAAGGAGCAAAATACAGGTGGTCTGAATGGAAACCTTCTAAGCCCTGTCTGACATCTGCTGAGGTTTATTCCTTGTGTTTAGAAAAGCTGCTGGCCAGCTTCAGCAGCAGCTCCATGTGTCAGGGACACCAGATCCTTGTGTGTCTGCCCAGACCTGTGCACACAAAGCTCTGCAGATAAATGCACCCAGCTGTCAGCTCATTTCTCCTCTGACCCAGGCACAGGTAGAGATTTTTGGATACTTCTCTGAACCACACAGATACTGAAAATCATGGGAAGTGACAAAAGCTCTGCTTATCCAAACTGGACTCCAATTATAGAAACAGTTTCTGGAAAGCCATGGTGACACTGGGAGAACCCATTCATGGCTCCAGCCAAAACAAGCAGCCTCATCCCCACCTCCCTTGAGCACCATCCACAGAGTGATGATGTTGAACACCCAGGATGTTCATCTCTCCGTTGGATCTTCCCACCTAAAGCCTTTCATGGTCAGTGCGGGGGAAGTGCTTCTTGCAGGAGGTGACTCAGCTCCTCCCTTAGCTCGCTGGGTCCCAGAAGAGCTCACTTCTCTCCACTGACTGTGACAAGTGGGAAAAGTGCTGTAGGTGTGTAAGATCAGAGCAGGTGTAAAGCCCTTCTTCAATCCTACCCAGTGCCAGGTAGGATTGAAGAAGGGCTTTACACCTTTCTAGCAGAACCCCAAAGGGCCCATTCAGAGCAGCAGGAGACCTCAGTTGCACCAATCTCCAGCCAAAATAGGCCACTGGGAGAGCCCGTGGTTATCTGGGAGCAAGACTTCCTCACGGCACAGCAGCACCTCCTGCATGGCTTACTGCTGGCAGCTCTGAGGCTCTTGAGCTGTAATAGCATCTTCTCTTTGTGTGCAGCAGACTCTGACCAGTTCCTCTTTCCCATTGCAGCCATTTCTATGACAATCCCATCCAGTTTGTTGGACAGTCTGCTTTCCAGTACTTGCCAAAGCTCCACACACTGTAAGTTCACCAAGCACATCCTCAGAGAGGTAACATCCAAGCTCCAAGCCCTGTGCACTGAGCACCTTTGTGGCCCCCTCCCTCCCTTTTTCCAAGAGCCCCTGTGCCAAGAGAGGACCATGAAGCCACTCTGTTAGCCAGCCCCAAAGGGTTCTCCAAGGAATAGATACTGCAGATGTTTTCTTCTGAGGAAGGATATTGAAAAGGACATTTTGGATACAGCCACTAATTCCTCTTGCCCACTCATCTGACAGGGACTGAGGCCTTCCAGGGTCTCCACAGCTGCGCCAGGACCAGCAAAGACCTCACACACAAGTGCCAAAGCTTTTGCTGTTTTGTTGCATAGTTGCCCAAACAGAAGGACACTGACAAGATGGAGAAGTGGAGGAACACATGTCCAACACCACGGCACAAATCACATCACTGGGCAGCCAGCAGTGGCAGTGCTGCTTTCACATATTTGGCCTCAGGCCTGCTCCAGGGTCACCGGCACAGGCTGGGCACCACCTGGACCACAACAGCTGCTCCACGTTGGCTTTTCAGCCAACCTGTTGTGGCACAGCACTAAAAATACTGAGGCAGAGGCAACCTCAAAAATCTCTATTTATAAGCCTCACCCAGGCACATAAAATAAATCATTCAAATAGCCCTGCATTCTTTAGATCCAAATGCATAGACCCAGGGAGGCTTGGGTGGGATGCCCTGCTTACATTCCCCATGGTAATTGTTTGGGGTTTTTTTATTTAATTTGAGTAGAGATTGTGCCAAGAATGTGAGTGGCTGGGAGAGGCTCTGAGCTTGCCAAGTCTCCTTGCATAGAAGAGCCCAGCTCCATCTTGCTGTATCCACATGGCCCAGGGCCACAGGGACACACTGGATCTGGGCCTCAGATCACATCTGGGTCTGAGGAGGCAGATTTGCCACCATGGCTGATGGGTCTGGAACCCTGGGCAGCTGCACTTGCCCCCAGGTCTTCTGCCCACCTCACTTCACCCTCATTTCTCTGCAGGTCACTCAATGGAGCAACAGACATCAGGGAATTCCCGGACCTCAAGGGCACCACCAGCCTAGAAGTTTTGTGAGTGGCACCTCTCTCCCTTTTACCCTGCTAGCTGTGCTCTTCCTCCTTCAAGGCACTCCAGGCTGTTTCAGTGAGGACAACTTTCCCAGTGCTGTGCAGTATTCAGCTCTGCCTCTCCCTGGTCACTCACCCTTCTGCTTCGTTTCACCCCTGTGGCTCCTGAACACAGCTTTCCTCCCCGTGAGTGGCTCTCTTGGTACTCTTGAGTGTGCTCCAGTCTTTTTTTTTCTCCTTCCTTCCCTCCTGCATCTGTGAAGGAGCAAGCCTCTGAGTGCAGTGCTCCTGCTGAGCCCCAGTGTCTCTGCCCATAGTGGAACCAGCCCTGTGGTGCAGTTCAGGAAAATTCTGCCATGCAGCCTGAGGCTCCTGCAGCCACTCTGGTCCTCTCTTCACCCCACCAGGCCCTGGAGAGCAGGGCTTTGGAGGACAGGCTGCCCCTGGCCACACATGGCTCTCCTCTCTCTCACTGGTCCCCATGCTGTGCCCAAACTGGGTTCACCCCAGGCCAGGGTGTGACCTGGCCATGCTGTGTCTCAGGGACACAGGGACACACCAGCCATCCCCCATACAGTGCTTTCTGAGGTAGTCCTGGTTCCAGGCCTGTCCAGCCTGGACAATGGGAACTGGGATGGCAGAGCATGCTACAAGAGGGCACTGCCACCTGCCCCCAACATGGCCAAGGACAGCTGGGAATTCAGCACTCAGCAGTGGCCCAGAACTCTTTATAGGCACATTCACCTTAGCCAGGTCCAGCAGCAGTGCCTGTTTCCAAAATTGCCACAGTTTTTTATCCTCTCCAGGTATTCATTGTGCCACTGATATTGTCTCTCCTGCCACTATCTGCTGGGCTTCTGGGTCACAGAGTCTGAGCACTGGCTGTCAGCAACACCATTTCTTCTCTCCTCCATCCCTCTAGGACCCTGACCCGGGCAGGCATCCATTTCCTCCCCAGAAGGATGTGCCAGCAGCTGCCCAGCCTCCGAGTCCTGTGAGTAACACGTCTCTGTCCTGCCTGCTCCTTAGAAAAACGCTGTCAGGAACTGAGCTTTCCTTTTGTCTAGCTCAGGGAGACGACCAGCTATAGAAGACCATTCTGTGGTTATTATTCCCATTATCTTTTCCATGCAGAAATCACCACCTTCTCAAGCACTACCTTGAGCTCTTGCTTGTTCTTGAACTTGCTGCTTCATCCCAGTGTGATGCTGTCAGGCACATCCTCCCTGCTCTGCGCCAGTAGGAGCTGCCCTGCCATGCCAGGAGAGTAGAGAGGGTACACAGGGAGGTGGGTAGGAATGGCCACAGCATTTCAGAGCTCCCAGCTATGCTGAAGCTCTTAGCCCAAAAACAAGGGGAAAATCCCATTCACGCTCTGCCCCAGCCTTGGCTTATTGCAGTCAGAGCTCCAGCAAGTGCCATCGTCTGGAGGAAGGATCCTGTTCATATCCCAGGAGGGATCAGGTCTCACCTGATGGAGACCTGTGAGGCCACAAGGCCACATTTCCTCATGTGGGGCAGCAGAGCCACATCAGGGTTTTGCTCAGTCTGTTTCTTTGGCTCTGCCTGCCTAGCCAGGCACTGAATGATGCTGGGGGGGGGTCATGCTTTCTCCTCTAGCTTGGTGAAAATCAACATCTCAGAAAGATTCTGCATCATCTCAGGAATCACACCCCTGATTCCTGAGATCCCCAATTATGTCTGCAGTCAAAGACATCCTCAGGAAATGAGTCATGAGCCAGATTTATACAAGTTTGCAGCCTTAGGGTAACAGGAGGCTTGCCTCTCATCAGTCTTTATACAAGCAAGCTGAAAAAGAAAACAAGTTTGTTCCAGGAAAGCAACAGGAGTGAATTCTTGATCACAGAAATTGGAAACAAGAATAAAACATAAAAATAAAAGAAGACAATTTGTAATTTAGGAGATTACAGGCTTTTGGCTCCAGCTGTCCCTGTGGGGAAGATATCTCCTCTTTAGACATCTGGACCAATTCAATGGATGACTTGCTATGAAAGTGCAGCTTTTGGGCTGGCCTGGGCTGTTGGGTCCCAAACCCCTGTTTATGTTTGCAAGTTATCAGAATGCAATCCCTCACAGCAAAGCCTGGTTTTTGTGCCTGCCCCCTCCACGTGCAAGAGTTTGATTGGGACACCCCACCTTGTTCCCTGCTCCTTGTTCCTCTTCCTTGGTAAACTTTCCTCACATTAATCTCATTGCTTTCAGAGTTTGGAGAGAGAGTGTGTGGGCCAATGTTTGTGCCTGTTTCCATGTCTCTTGCCTTTGAAATGCCTTGGCCCCCTGTCCCCACAGACCCAGTGGTTGATCTCTGCCTGTCCCTTGGCAGCCGTGGGAGCTACGATTGTGACACATCTGACCACAGATGACACAGTTAAAGATGCATTTCTGGCCTCACACCATGGTGTGGATTCTCTGCAGAGATCCTGCACAGGGTCTGTAGGGCCACTGCAGGGACAGAGGGTCACAGCCATCCTGGGATGCCACCCATGCTGAGCCCAGCACACAGAGGCAGGGCAGCTTTTGGCATCAACCTGGCATTGTCCTGCTGTCTTCCTCCAGAGCTTCTGCTCAGGGCACAGATTTCATATAATCATGGTACATCCTGGGCTGGAAGGGACCCACAGGGGTCACTGAGTCCAGCCCCTGGCTCTGCACAGGACACCCCAACAATCCCACCCTGTGCCTGAGACAGCTGTTCAAATGGTCCTTGAGCTCTGGAAGATTTGTCATTCTTCTCAAGCAGAAATAGGTGAAACTCCCCTGAGCAGAGCTGAAGTCCCTTAATGCCATCAGCATCATCATCCTGGTATGTTCCCAACAGGCCATGAGTGACTGAGGCTGCTCTGTCTGTAGATATTGGGCTGTACCTGGTTACCCTCACTCTGGAGAAACCAGAAATCACTCCCAGGGCTGGTTCTCCCCAGCCACTGTTAGCTAAGCTACAGCCCTGTCAAGCCCCATGGACTGACACAGGGACCAAGGAACAGTGACAGATGCTTAGGCTCTTCCTCCCTACTGGGTGACAGCCTCCAGAGCCAAGCACAAACCTTTTGCTTGCTTTTCCCTCCCTCCTCCTCTCCACCATGGAAAACTGGTGGTAAGGAGGCTGGCAAGAAAAAGTAATTGAAATATTTTAGGAGCAATCTATTGGCAGAAAGATGGAAACCGAGTTTGGAAAGTCGGCAGAGAAGCCACATACAAAACTTTACCCTGGGGCAAATTTCCCTTGAACAACCACAAATCCAGTCTCTGCTGGTGGGGGAAAGAGCTGGGTTTAAACATTACTCCTTACCCAGCCTGTTTCAGCTTCAAGAAATTCTCATTAAGCTGTGCCAGGGTGGGTTTTCCTCTTACTATTAAGCCGCTCTACTCTGGATGCTGACATGACACTGGGCCATGAACCAGTGGGAAGAGGAGTTTGCTGCAAACTGCTCTCAAGTGTCAGTATTTAAAATAATGGGGACCAGAGGTTTTCACAGTCTGCAATGTCCTGAACCAAATCCTGGCCAATGCCACAACCCCTTCCCTAACCTTGGGAGAAAGCCAGGAAAGGCTGAATGGGGAGCAGGCTGGGGCTGGACGAGTGGGTAAATCATGGGGCAACCCTTGCCTTGCACAGAGACACCCAGAGGCAGCATCAGGTGCAGAGTGGAGATCCCACTCACCTGGGCTTACCAAAAGTGGAGATCCCACTCACTGGGCTTACCAAAAGTGGAGCTGTGCAGAATGAAGTGAGGTGACTCTCCAGCAGTACCTGCCTTCCAAGGGAGAGCTCAGGGCCATTGGCTTTTGATGTGCCAACGTTCCTGTGCTGTCCTTCCCCTGCAGAGAGCTGTCACACAACCAAATTGAAGAGCTGCCCAGTTTCCACCGGTGCCAGCAACTGGAGGAGCTGTGAGTATGGAGATATCCTTGTTTGTACTGTGCTCGGGGGGAAAAGGCTGTGTGGAGGGGAGGGGCAATTCCCATACACAGAACTCCCTAAGCACTGGGAAAGTTGTGCATTAATACTCACTGTTTGGAGTGCAAACAGACCAGAGCCCCACTCATTGTCCCTGTGCACATACAGAATAAAAATACATTCCCTGTGCATTGGAGCTTAATTCTCTCAGGTCCTTTCAGAGGTCCCAGACACTTCAAACAGAAGTAGGATGTGACAGCACTGAATTCACTTCACTAACTCCAGTCCCACTATGGGACAAGAATGGGGTTTATGTCCACCATAAATGTCTTCTGCTTCAAGGAGGGGTCCCCTGCCATGGGCACAAAGCAGCTCTTACCCACCCTGCCCAGGGCCAGCCTCCCTTTGAGAGAAGGGAGATTCTTTCCTCAGCTCATAAACTGGGTCCTCTCCAGGCCCCGGAAGGCATCGCTGTTGCTCTGAGACAAAGTTATTCACATTCAGCTCAAAGTGTCTGGAAATCTGGCTCTACACTTCAAATAGAACACTAGTTCTTGGCCTTTTTGAGAAAAACTAGGAAGAAATAATTAATTTTTTAAAAATATTTTTTTACTCCAGGATTTTTTACAGAATTCTGCTACCTGGAAGAGCAGATGTACAGGAGCAGCCTCCCTGTAAAAAAACCCCACAGGAGAGGTTGTGCTGCTCTCTGCAGCACCCCAGCCTGGATAGCCAGACCAGCTCATCCAGCCTTAACAAACTGGACGTTAGGACACTATGTGGAACCACTCGAAAATGAGAGTTACACAGCCCCTGCTGCCTATGATGGCAGCTGTGAGAGAACCCCCAGGAAGACATTTGAAAAAAATAGAAAGGACACTGAAAAAACCACAACTGTTCAGAATTCCAAACCTGTAGTTTCACACATTCTGCCTAAGTTCCTTCATACAAAATTTTATAATATGCCAAATTCAGACTTCACATTAATACAAAACCACAATAAATCCCAGTTTCTGCCTACTAAAAGCAAATAGATTTTACCTTAAAATAATATTTTTTTACAAAATGAGTATTTGGTCCCTTAACCCCAAAGTTATTGTCCTGTAAGCTCCACCTCCACCAGGCATCAGCATTCCTGCTGGGAAATATGTTGGAAACAAGTCTGGTGGTGCCTGGTGGTACAACCTGGAACATAAACAGCTCAGGTGTGCTACCTCCCTGCTCTAACTGCTGGTGCACAGGCCTTTACCTGCACCACACTAGTGATCCCTCACAGCTAAAAACCCCTAAATTTTTTTCCATCATGCTCCAGTACTCCTTCTGCCCAACCTCCACCTCTTCCAATCAGAGATCCCAAAATTTGTGCCCAGAGCTTCCAGTGGCCTTCACTTGAACTCTTGGCTAGAGGGAGGAGCAACACCAGCCTGGCTGCATGGGGCACCAAGGGATTAGCCTCAAGTGCCCACCTTTGGAACCGGAACATGTGGCCAAATGCTAGCTGAGACATTACAGCCAGTACGTGAGGGTCCTTGTGTGAGATCAGTCAAGATTGTTTCTGGGTCTAAAGGCAGGTTAACTACCTGAAAAATGCTCAGGGAGCTGCTGTGTGTGGAGCACCGGGTTGTCTCCCCTTGCAGAAGGTCACAGATGGGGACACTGCTTCTGCAGGTCTGGGAATTCATGATGGGCATTCTGCAGGAATCTGAATAAGTATTCACCATTGTTTCACACAAGGGAAAACAAAACTGAGGTGCATGGTTGGAGCATCTAGGATGTCTCTTGAGGGTGTAGGTCAGTGAGCAGAGTCTGTGTGAATGCTCACCCTGCTCCTTCCCCTCCCCCAGGGGATGAAGGAGGCAGCTGGAAAGGAGATGTGGGGGCTGAGGCACCTCATGTGGATTGTGGGTTCAACAAGACATCGAGATTTTTCTTCATGAGACACTGAGGTGCCTTCAGCCCTCAAACCTCCTTCATCCTCACCAATGCAAAGGGCAGCACCACAAGGTCCTTCCTGAAGGGTCACACAGAGCTGGTTGCTGATCACTGGCTCCAAGCTCTCTGCTTTTCCTCTAGATGAAGCAGTCTGGAGGCTTAGGGCAGAGCAGAGTGGGAAACCAGTGTGGATTTGGACATAACAGGGCACCTTCGGCCACTGCACATCAACAGTTCTTTACTGAGTCATTATGGAATCAAAAGCAGAGGCTGCCTGAGCCCTGAGCTGCCTGGAGGAGGGAATGGCTTTGACATGTTTTGCTGCTCATCCTGTTTAACTCTTGAAAGAAGAGTAGGTCTCCCAAGCACAGCAACTTCCCCTGTGACAGTCTGCATCTGCTGCAATGGGACAAAGATCTCCATAAAGCAGGAATGCTGCCTTCAGCTCTCTTCTCAAACCAGTTTCTGTTTTTCCAGTGGTCTCCAGCACAACAAGATCCAAGAGATCAGAGCAGACACCTTTGTGCAGCTGATGGCTCTGCGCTCCATGCAAGTATTGTGTGCCAATACTGTGTGCCAGGGAGCAGCTGGGGCTGTGCTGGGGAAGGGGAACTGTGAACCCGGATGGGCTGTGGGAAGTTCCCAACCCCACTGCCTCTGTCTCTGCTGGGAGACTTTTCTGTTGAGTCCCTTTTCCTTTCCACCTTAGGAAAGAAGAGGGCACAAACCATCCTTTTGGCTTCCCCTGTGCCTGCAGACCCTCCCTCCCTGCCCCCTCATGACCACACCCCACACACTCACCACGTGCTGCAGCTCTGCCATAGCAGAGCCCACATCATGGACAGTCCTAGGGAATGCCAGGAGGAACCCACGGCAGGGATTTACCCCAGTGTGCCTGAGCTCCAGCACCCCTTGTGCCACACAGGCTGCTCCTGGGCCGTGCACTCCTGGAACATCCATGCAGAGCATCCCGTTTGGTTTGAGAGTTCCTCCCCACAACTCAAAATCTTGTGTTCCACATGCCAAGGGCACCCAAGCATGCACTTCCCATACACCCAGAGTGACCTCCTAAGTGCTTGGCACCTTGGAGAGCTGGCAGGCCCTGAAGGACACAATTGTCTCTGTGACATCTGGGAAGAGCCCTGATGGTCTTTATTTGCTGTTCTGTTAGGAAATTAACTAAATCACATAAAATCTTTTCCCATGGTGCAGCAATGTGAGTGCCATGTAACAGCCCAGCATTCCCAGGATCCCGTGAGTGTCACTTACACCATGGTTACAACTGCATGGGAACACTGAGGCGTGACATGTGACACTGCAGACACTCATGAGAGTGCTGCCCCAGCCCACAGTCACACACACACCAGCAAGCTCGGCCACCACCTTTGGGTATGTTCTGCTCCCTGTGGGAAGGATTCATCCCACACACTTCACACCCATCTGAGCAGGTATCTTGGCTCCCTCAGAGCTGGAGAGGTGAAGGTTGTCCTGCAGTCAGCCTTAGGGCAAGAAATGTGTGATGGCACATTAGGATTTCAGCCTTAGGGCAAGAAATCCTAATGGTGATGGAGAGAGCAGAGCCCTTTCACTCGGATGGAGGCAGAGCTTACTGAGGGAACTCAGTGAATCCAAAGCACTGCACTTGGCAGGAGACATTCTAAAATCCCCTTCCCCAGACCCCTGGCCCTATCTGCCCTTGTTGCAGCCAGCAATGTGACTGCACTGGGGATGCTCTGGCATGACCTGTTTGGCATGTGGGCATAAAACCCCAAAAATTTAGAGAAATTAGGCCAGAAAAAACCCTTTCCCACTGGTCTCATCCAAGAAGCTCCTGCAAGGCAAACTCCTGTGCCCTCTGTTAGAAACCACCCATACACAGACCCAAACAGGGAGCTGCAACAGGACAGAACTTGCTGCTGACCAAGGGGCTACAGATCCCACACTTGCTCCTATCAGGGCCCTTGGCCAGGCCAGTGTCAGCAGCTTCAGCGCCCTGCTCTGCTCCCTCCTCACTGGTGTGTCCTTGCCTTGCAGAGACCTGAGCTGGAATTGCATCCAGTTTATTCACCCAGAAGCCTTTGTGACCCTGCGCTCCCTCACCAAGCTGTAAGTTGCAGGGATATTTCTTTCACAGTGGGCCATGGATAGGAGCTCAGCCTGACTCCCTGGGCTACCAGAACACCTGAAATTTAGATGCTGGAAGACTGATGTGCTGAGATGTATGTCTCAGCACTGATGTGGACAGAACAAATCCCAAGGTTTCCTATTAAAACTATTAATAATGAATAATAATGAAAATACTATTAATGATGAAGTGCAGGAGGGGCCATCTTCAAGATGCTCTCACCCTGAACACTTAAACCTCCATTTCCTGATGCTTTCAGAGCTGCTTTAGATGCCTTTAAGGAGTATCAGCATGATGGGCTGTTTCTGCAACAGTCACTGCAGACCATCTGTGCTGGCTCTAGAGGGTCCCCAGTTCTCAGCCCCCTCTCTAAAACTCTTGGGTATTTTATGGGCTGGGATCTGCAGTCATTCCTGACCCATTATGGAGGAAGAGATGTGTGGGGCACCTATGTGTAAAGCGAGGGAGATCCCACCCAGAGCTTTCAGCATGGCCACTAACCCCAGTCCCTCCTTTCCCCAGGGACTGCAGTCTCAGTATGTTCATCTCCAGAGGCTCCTGGTCCCCATGCAGCCCCATTTCAGCAACACATCAAGGGAGCAATCGAGGCAGTGCCCTCTGCTTGGCTGAGACAGCCCTGGCAGCAGAGTCTGACCATGGTTTCCCTCTCTGCTTTCCCTCCACCAGGGACCTGACTGACAACCAGCTGGTCACGCTGCCCCTGGATGGTTTGGCTGGACTGACTCATCTGAAGCTCCAAGGCAACCCAGCTCTCTCTGAGCCCTTCACCAAGGAGAGCTTCCCCAAAATGAGGTACTTGGCTCTGTCACTGCTGGTGTTCAGCACAGCCTGTATTTGTTTACAGCACTCAGCCTCCTGCTCTCCTTGTCCATCTCGTGCTTTCTCCATGCTTTCTCCCTGGGTAGAGGGAGATCCATCTGCTGCTAACACATCTCATCTTTAACAACTCCACAGGAGAGCAGTGATGTGCTCCCAGGCCACCACCCCCACCCCAAACACACACACAAGTGGAAAGTGTGGAGCAGGCCCAGCTCAGGGCTCCTCTCAATGGAAAACATTCCCAGAAGCAGTCCTAGCTAATGACATCCAGGTTTCCTTCCATAAACTCTTTTTGTGTGGCCGTGTCTTGTCTGTAACGGATTAATGAGGAGCCTGAAGGGGTCAAACTGATCAAGAAGAGGCTGCAAAAGGCTCAGAGCACAGTGCTGTGCTGCAGGCTCAGACTTTCCTGACCCTCCTTGGCTCCTGGGTCCCAGCATGGCACCTGCCCTGGGGCTGAGGTGCCCGTGGTCCAGAGAACACAAATTCCCCTTGGATGAAGTCACCTCTTGCTTGGGTGTCCCAGGGAGCTCTCTTCAAGCCAAGAATGCATGAGCTGATGCTCCCACTCATCCAGGATGGTTCCCAAAGCTGAAAGTTCTCCAGTTTACACACAGCGCTGGGGTCACAGGTCATTGCACCAACATGGGGCTCAATAGCTCAGGCCTGAGGAGAAGAGTGGAATTCTCACTTCAGGCTGCTGCAGCAGTGGTGCCTGCATGGCTCTCTCTTCTGACTTTTTTAACTCATAGCTGGGATCTGCTGCATGACTGGTTTCCAAATGGCAGGGGATTCCAGAAGCTTTTGGAGGGTTTTCTACAACCAAGATCACAGAACAATAGAATGGTGTGGGTTGGAAAGAAACATTAAAGTTCATCCCATTCCACCCCCTGCCATGGGCAGGGACACCTCCCACTATCTATCCCATGTTGCTCCAAACCCCATCCAACCTAGCCTGGAACATTTCCAGGGATGGGGCAGCCACAGCTTCTCTGGGCACCCTGTGCCAGGGTCTGCCCACCCTCACAGGGAAGAATTTCTTCCCAATATCCCATCTAACCCTGCCCTCTGGCAGTGGGAAATGAGGAACCCTTGTCCTGTCCCTCCAGGCTCTTGTCCCAAGCCCCCATCCAACTCTCTTCACAGAACCACAGAATCAGGGAATCATTAATGTTGGAAAAGACCTCTGAGATCATCGAGTCCAACCTGTGCCAAATACCCACCTTGTCACCCAGGTCAGAGCACTGAGTGCCACGTGGACACTTCCAGGGATGGGGACTCCACCTTCTCCCTGGGCAGCCCCTTCCAGTGTCTGACAAGCCCTTCCTTGAAGGAATTCCTCTTGATTCCAACATGAGTCTCCCCTGGTGTAGTTTGAGGCTGTTTCCTCTCTCCCTGTTGCATACTGCCTGGGAGAAAAGACTGATCCCCACCTTATTACAAACATCAGCTTGAGTTTCAGTTGCAGGGAGTGAGAAGGTCCCTGCTGATGGAGGACCCCTTGAGCTTCTTTTTCTCCAGGCTGAGCCCCTTCAGCTATTCTTCATATGATTTACTCTCCAGACCCTTCCTCAGCTCCATTGCCCTCTTCTGGACTGTCTTTTGTGAAGTGAAGGGTCCAGAACTGGACACAGGAGTCAAGCTGCAGCCTCACAAGTGCCAAGCTCCTTTAGGAACTGGAATGAGCTGTCAGGTCTCCCTGTAGCCTTCTCTTTCCCAGGCTGGACACCCCCAGCTCTCCCAGCCTGGACACCCCCAGCCTGGCTCCAAAGCAGAGGGGCTCCAGCCCTGGGAGCAGCTCCGTGATCTCCAGACCCACTCCCAACAGGCAGTCCCTTGTGCAGGGTGGGTCAAGTTCAGCACTTCCAGGGTGTTTCTCTTCTAAATTAGTTCCACCCGCACCTCTGGAGCTGGTTTGGATTTGTACCAGAGAAACTGAGCCTGCAGCAGTGCTTCACTGAACCATGCCAGGCAATGGAGCCATTAACATTCCCTAAATTTTGGGGTACTGCCATTAAGTAGCCTCACTCTTGGGGGATATGTCTGGAGGAGTCATCTGAGAGCAGATCTTAGCCTTGCTGGGACGGTCTGCACCTCCCTACCACCTTTCAATAACAGGATCTAATTTGGAGCTTACAACAGGAAACAAGCTTGTATACAGAGTTTCCAGACCCTCCCGGGGCTCAGCCAGAAATGTTTGGGAACATAAAACAAAAGCATATTTTTAGAATATAGAGTTTCACCATATTTACTGATCTTGTCAGAAGACTTTAATTGTCTGGAAAACCTGAGGTTCCTTTGCCTTCATCAGCAGTCTCCCTGACTTCCAGCAAAGCCAAAAATGCAGCTGCTGACAGACAGCCTGGTATTGTGTCCAGATGATGCTCGAATTAACCTTGCTGTCGAATTAACCTTGTAATACATGCTGTAATTAGTGACTAACAATTCAACTTTCAAGTAGAAATCATATATGTTTTAAAATGTAAATTTTGCTTCACTTGGGAGACTTGAGAATTCCCTGCCTGGGCTGGCATGGTGGAGCCACACTCCTGGACCTGGAGTTTGAAGGTGCCTCTCTGACCCTCAGCAATAAGCAAGGGGAGCCTCACACTAGGGAAGCTTCTCCCCTTGAAGGAAAGAAAGGATGGCTGGCAAAACATGGCCTTGGGGTAAAAATTGAAGACTGTACATGGCACATTGGAGAGAGGAGCTAATTTAGTCTGAGGAGAACTGCAGGTGGGTTTTTAGGAGTGTGGTGTTTCAGGAATGGTATTCTCCAATTTAGTATTCCTGCTAAAATCATGCACCCCTTGCTCCCCTGCAACTGGAGGCACAGAAGGCCAAGATCATCAACTGAGATAAGAACAATTTACTGAAAACAAACAGTAATGAGATAAGAAACAAACAGTAACAGCACTAATATTATTAATAAAAAGTATAATAAAAGAAAACTATTTACATGGAAAGCCCCCAACAACAAATACCCCAAACAAATACCAGATGGCTCCCACACCACATTTTCTCCCTTCTCCCCAGAAGAGACTCCCTTCCCTCCAGCCCCCAGCAATGAGTGAGGCGGTACAGAATGACCTCCAGGTCCTGGCCATGCTCCCTCATGTCTACTGCAAAAATTGACCCTGTTCTGGCTGGAACCAGGACAAGGAACTATCTGGGAACTTTAGAACAGTTTCCAAACCTGGTGTTTGACAACATTCTATCGACTGACAGTGTCTTAGGCACCAAAAATGGGGTGCCATGGGTCCACACTCTGTCCTACAGGGAGTCCTTCACCCGAGCAAAGTCCCTCTCCACTGTAACCATCACCACACAGAAGAGCTTTTGTCATGTCAGCAGCACATGTATCCAAACTGGAGCAATGCAGAGAAGATCAGTATGGCTCCTGTGCAAGGACATCACAGAAATTCGTCGAGTGTTCAATGTTTTTTCGACTCTGAGTTGAGCTCAGCTGTTAGGGTATGATGCTAATAGCACTAACACTGTGGGTGTGATCCCTGCATGGGCCACTCACTCAAGAACAGGACATGATGATCCTTGTGGAGCCCTTCCAGTATTCCAAAATATTCCAACTCAGAGTATTTTGTGACTTTGTATAGATGAGTTTAATCTTTGAACAATTCTGAAGGAATTAAGCAAAAAGTGCAAAGCAATGGAGAGTCAGGACATGGAGGGGACAGACCTTAAAGTTCTGCTTTCCTCTGTGCAGAGTCCTGGAGGTGCCATACGCCTACCAGTGCTGTGCCTACGGGAGCTGCAGCAGTTTCTTCAGGGTGTCCAGCCAGTGGGAGGCAGAAGACATGAGCCCTGAGGAGGAGGATCCCCACAAGAGGACCTTGGAATTGTTCCCAGGTCACACCGATAACCACTGTGAGTAAACAGGGCTGAATGATGATCATTCCTTGGGCAAGTTTGGGTGTAATCCTGCATTTGCAGGAGTGGGGCCACTGTCAGAGGTGGCACCTGCCTCAGGGAAGGCAGGCTGAGCTTTCTTCAACACAGGTAGCCCATTGCTTTGAGTGGCCTTCATTTGGTGACCCTGTGTGGAAGAAAGAGTAGATCAGGTACATCCAAACCTTCACAATGTAACCAAAGGACCTGGCAGTCCTCCACAGCATGGACATTTTTGTGCATTTGGCCTTGCTGGCTGTGGAGGGAGGCTGCCCAGGGCACTGGAAGGTGGCTGAGGCTACCTGGGGCAACTGGGCTTCATCATCAGACTTCTGAGCAATGTGGAGCCTTTGGCAGGACATCACTCTATGCTGTTACAACGTCTAGAGGAAGGACCCTGGGATTAATCTGAGTAAGAGAATGAACTCAAAGGCCTGGAATATTCAGCTGACTGGAGGTAGAGACACCTGTGTATGTGCTACATTTGTGCACACCCTTGATGTTACAGCGAAGGTCAGGGTGAGGTGGGACAACAGGACACATTTGGGGAACACAAGACCGGGACTGGCCAAGGCAGGGAACAAGGGGCTTCATGGTCGAGCAGCACTTTCTGTCCAAGAGTCAATTTATTCTGTGCTCCAATGTGCAGCCCTGCACAGACCTGCATGAAGCCAGCTCCAGGAGGCCAGCAGAGAGTACAAGGCACCCCTGCACTCACAGCACAGCAGCCACTCCAGCACAAGGCTGGTGTGATCCTTTTGCAAGAGACTCTCAGAACAACGTAAAGAAAGGCATGAGCCCCTTTGCTTCCTCTGTAACTGCTGGAGAGTGGAAACAGCATTTCAGGACACAGCCTGGATGCTGCATCTATTTATATATTTGTGTAAATACAGTGCACTTCCAAGGTCTGAGACATCCTGCAGGCAAATCCACATGGTAGATGGAGAGAGGTCTGTGTCCCTGAGGAGCCCCTGCCTTACCTGCTCCCAGGAGCACTGAGCATCCAGCCACAGCTGGGGGCACTGTAGTGTCCTCCCACATCCTGAGCAGGCAGATATTGACCCAGAACCATTGGTCTCTGTGTTATGGGCAGGGTGACCAAGACACTTTGTGACAGAACCAGCAAGTGACCCATGAGCCCTGTGCTCCTGCCCTGATCCTTCATAGCCTAAGAATAAGCTTTAGACATGGAAAAAGTCCAGCCAGAGAGGTAGCAACTGTGATTCCTACTGGCATGGTGTGGCTCCAGGAAGCATGGTAGACTTGGTGGTAACACTGGCCAGACATTACAGAGGAATCATGTTACAGTCATTGCTGCAGGATTTTATTCTGAGCTGGATCACTTTTTCCATCATTAATGCAGCCCATACTGTAGCAGTCCTGGTGCAGACAGTTGTGGGGTTTGCCCAGCAAAATATAGCATTTGTGGAAAGATCTAGTTTGTGACAAGGAGCCACAGACCTGCTTTTGCTGGCTCTCACCTGGCCCTGTCAGCAGACTAAAACCTACCACAGGGTCCCAGGCCTCCACACCAGTCTTAACCTCATGGATGGTGTGCTCATGAGATGTTGGGACCCAAGGGGAATGCTGACTGATTTTAAGACGTGCCAAATGAGACTATTTGCAGCTCGTAAAGGTTCCCATTTTCAGATGTTAAAGCATTGGATGTGTCTTGAAACATCAAAGCACAGAGGTGCAAATGTGAAATGCACAGAAACATCCTTCCTTATGATGTGCAGCTTTTGCAGATGACTCTCCTTACTGTTCAGCAACAGGGTCTGCTCTTAATGATAAAGAGTTTGTGACATTGTTGTTTTACTTAATTAATCAGTACTTTATTTCTGTTCTCTGTGCTTCCTTTCTGATGTCCACTGTGGTATTTAGCTGGATTATATGAACCTTGTAACACTCTCTCAATAAAGAGGAAAAAAACTCCCAAACATTCCTTTCGTGCAAGAGGGAAAGTGGTCTACTTAAGAGAAAGTACCTCAGGGCAGTGCCACAGCAGGGTCCAGCCAGGCTTGTCCAGGCACTCGGATACTGCGAGAGAACTTGTGAGAGGGACAGGGAACACTTCCAGACAGCTCTGTCCTCTCTGTCCTTGTGCGTTGCTCCCAGTCCTTCCCAAACGAGTCCACAGAACCTCCAGCTGGGTAGTGAAAGGCAACTTGTCCCAGGCAGCCATGTAGGTACAAGAAATGGTTCCCCCATGGCCAGCCCTGCCCTGCCTGGCAGTGGCTCCTGCAGCCTCTCCTGCTCCCACATCCAGCACTCATCCCACAGCCAAGCCCAGCACCCAAGGGACCACCTGACTCCACACACAGAGCACACATGGTGCCACAGACCCCAGGGCCAGATCAGCTCTTTGCCATCCTTCCAGAGCCCTGGATGCCTGGGAATCCACCCCACACCACCCAAATATGCCCATTCACATCTGAGTAACAGCCACCTGAGGCCCAAAGGAGTGTGGTCAGTGCATGTCTCATCATTCTGTCACCTTGTCACAATAGATATTAAGGTCTCACTTCCAGAATTTTCGATGCTTGGGATATCATAGCATTGTAGAATGGTTTGGGTTTGAGAAGTACCTTAAAGCTCTTCTCGTTCCACCCCTGCCATGGGCAGGGACACCTTCCCCTATCCCAGGCTGCTCCAAGCCCTGTTTAGACTGGCCTTGGACACTTCCAGGGATCCAGGGGCAGCCACAGCTTCTCTACAGCTCTCTTGGAGCCCCTCTGGATGCTGGAAGGATCTCTGAGATTGACCTGAGGCCTTCCGTTCTCCAGGCTGGACAATCCCAGTTGTCTCAGCCTCTTTGGATTACAACTGGCAGTGTTTAGCAGACACCCCCTGCCCCAAGCCTGTCCCCTGTCTGAGCAGGAAGCCAAAGATGGCTCAGGGACCTGTCACCAGGACAGCCTCCAGCAGACCCCAGCAGCTCCCAACAGTGGCTGCACAGGAGGGCAGGAAAAGCACCCTGGGGCACTTCCATCACCATGCCAGCATCTCCCTTCGGGACCTCTGGTTTGAGGATAGAAAGGGATGCATTCACTTAGGAGCATGTGTTTGCAATAATGGAACAAAACTCTGGGAAGTGACAAGAGAGCACACGTGGAGGTTTTCCTCAGCAGCAGGACACTGCTTCCCCCAGTCCAGCACCTCCAACAGCTTGTAAAGTTACTAATGAACTTCTGCAACCACCTAGCAAACCCAGGAGGGTCCTTAGAGCTGCACTTTTCCTACTTCTGTCATTCAAGAAGGCTACTTGGGACCCAAAAGAGGATCTCCTCAGGCCCCTTGCAGCCACTCGTGTCCTCATGCTGAGGACAGGGCAGGTCCCTTTAAACCTTGGGGACTGCCCTGGCTGACACAGACAGGACTAAGGGCAACAAACAGACAGCATTAAGGGGAAAAAGCATTCAGCACAGTGATTTCTGTTCTATCCCATCTCCAATTCTATCCAGTTCTCCTCCTTTTCCTTTCACTTGACTTTTGATACAGGCAGCTCCTTTTTCATGGAAAGGGCACTACTGGCAAAGTGGGGTTTTTCCATATCACCTCAGAAAGCGGAGGCACCTTAGCAAAATTCAAATAAATAAAAGCTTCTTCAAAACCAATGCAGCCTGCCTTCCTAGGACACAACAGCCATTTTCCTTTCTCCACAGTTCCCAGGCTGGAGAAGAACTGGTTTCCAGCAGAGAGAGGTACATTTTTCGCTTTGAATCCTGCTGTGCTGACTAAGGATTGCTTTGTAATTCCCAGCAGGCTCAGTAGTCCAGACAAAACAAAAGATCATCCTTCACTTCATGAAAATGTTTAACCTGGGCTTAAAACCAGGCTTTGATGAGAAAAGGGATGGCACAGGTTACACTTTCCAAAGGGTTGGGTCTCAGCAGAGCACAGAAAGTGCAAGGCTGTGTCTGTGTTATTCGGATATCGTGACTGCACATCACAGCCTCCGCACTGTGGATGGAAAAGACACTGGAGATTTATAAGACTATAAAATACAAGGATGAAATATTTTTCCATCCCACTGTGAGTGTTTCCTTGCCAGGCACCAAAGCAGCAGTAATATTTCAATTCTTATACAGACAGATTTTTAAAATGACTTTTTTTCCAAAGCTCCCTGAAGCTGAGAAAGCCATGAAGCTTGTCAGAGGGCACTAAAGATAGCACGTTATTTGTCATCATCCTTTAATCAAATAATCCCAGTCACAGTTTCAAACACAGGCAGGGAGTAGAGCTCATGAGAAGCACTGCTTCTAAACAGACTGGACAAGTAAATCACTCTCAGGTCAGCCTTATCTTCAGCACTGTGGAAATTTGCCTTCCTGGGTATTGTCTGAGCTGCCAGGTGCACACCTGGGCTCCAGCATCAGTCCATCCATCCAAGAGAGAGTTCATCCCACAGCCACAGATTCAGCTCTCTGGCTGCCAGGCTGCAGCAAGAACAAAACCACATCCTTTCCCTTTCCTCCCACTGGCAGAAAACCCTCCAAAGATCTCCACTGGGAGCTGAAGGCTGTGCTGGTGCCACGGGTGGGAATGGGGCAGCAGGACAGCAGCTGTCCTCACTGTGTCCCAGCACTGTCAGTCAGCAGGACTTTGGGAAGAGGAACAAGGAACAAAGCAGAAAAGCACGTCTTGGATTAGACTGAGAGGATGCCATTCGCCTTAGTGATGACCTACACTGAAAACCCAGCTGAGGGCTCGGCCCCATTCCCTTCCAGCTGCTTCTCCTTCAGCCAGGAGCTCTCTGCCTAACCCTCAGCAAGCCCAAGCCTGGCTTGGGGTGCAGCTGCCAGTATGACAGAGATGCTGGTGCAGGGCTGGGCTCTGCAGCCTGGCTGCACAAACCCCACGGATGCAATCTGCAACCACAGACAAGCAGTCTGCCTTCTGCAAACCCTGGGAACATCCACGATTAAAAACAGGGCACCACAGTCCCAAGATTTCACAGGACATAAAATAAAGCAATAAATGTTTGGTTGCCTTGTCTTTTTGCTGCTGAGCTGTTTGGTGGTGGTGGCTGCTGACGAAGAGTTTATGCTGCAAGAAGAGGCCGATGGCTCCCTCTGAACAAAGCCCCAAAATCCCTGTTGATGAACTCACATTGGACAAGGCTTGCCCAGAAAGCTCCCATGGAGAAGACGCATTTGGAGGCTTTGTGTTCTGTAACCACACAGGCTGGAATATTTATTTACTTTTAATAAAGCGTGCTGGGAGGAGGGAACCGCAGTCACACAGCTCTGGGATTTGGGGCTCTTACACTTCAAATGTTGGGATTAACCTAAAACCAGAGTGGTTGGCTACACTGCAACCCACCAACGTTTACAAGATCTTCTCCCTCTACAGCAGTGACTGCAGGGGACAAACTGTACACCAGCAGCTACTTTGAACTTGCAGGCTGGGAACTGGCTGGGAAGGTCTGTGTGGAGGACAGGCAGCAGGAAAAGCTCCTGGCCCAGTTAGCTCTGATGGTTCTGCTTGTTTTTCTCTGAGCACCATTTCTTGTTCTTTTCTCCCCAGATGACCTAGATGCAGATGATCTTCAGCTGGACCTTGAGGAATCCAAGCTGCACCCCACTATTCAGTGCACACCAAGCCCCGGTGAGCAGCTAGGAAAACCCTTTGAACAGAGATGGCATCCTTTGACCTTCTTTAAATCCCCAGGATCCCCCAAAACCTTCAGATCAGAAGCCTGATAGGTTGGGCTTGGGCCAAATGGGGGACAGGTGAGGAATTTCCTGCTCCCCATTGGAAGTAGCTGTCCTCCTATGAGGAGAGGCCCAGGTCAGGATAAGCTTGGTCAGGAATCCCAGGTTTCACCAGCTCCTCCATCCACTGCCCTGCTGCTCTCAGATGTGGCTCTCCAGAAGTCCCTGTTTCCTTGCATGACTTACACTTGGATTTGTCTCAGCCACCCTGGAATATTGCATGGCAAGGCCTTGTCCTCGATGTTCTGATCATACCTATGGCACTGCATACTGCAGGGGCACTTTGCTCTGTTTCCTGAGGAAGGGAAACCAGGGAGGCACTGGACTGCACATGTTAGCTGGGGCCCAAGGAAGTTGCCTTCTGATTTTGTCCCTGTTTATAGCTCAGTGGGGCCTACAAAAGCACACCTGGAGGCTGGGGAGGTCTGGTTCCAGCCAGCCTGCTGTGGGACACTGGCAGGTACAGAGTATTCACCAGTTGTCATGCTGACTTTGTTGCAAAAGGAACAAGATTTCAGCTGAGGGCATGTCCTGCTGCCTGGCACTCTGAGCTTCACCTCCTTTGAGATGAAAAAGGTTTCTCCATTTCCTCTTATTTTGTTTGCTCTCCACCACCTAAAACTTCTACCATCCTGATTTTGTTTTTGCTGAGCCCCTCACTGAAACATCCCAATCCCTCCCACAGGCAACTGTGCTATTGCCCACTCTCTCTTTCCCCACCCTCTTCTTTTTTCTTTGGCAAACAGCATCTACACCAGTCCTCTTTTTACCCCTCCATGACCTTCCCTAACTCACTCCCCCATCCATCCATCCATCTGTCCATCCATTTGTCCGTCCGTCCGTCCATCCACTTCTGTTCTTTCTTTCTCCTGATATTCTTCCATGTTCTGCCTTCCCAAACCCCTCTGTCCCTTCCCTGCCACCCCAGCTCTCTCCCTCTCTCCCTCATGCCCAGACACTTCACCTCATGGTGCTCATCCCCTCTGTGCAGAGGCCTTTGATGCAGGAACAGTCAGACACCTCTTAGCCAAGGTCTTGAGTGTACAGACAGAGGTTGGCAATGCCAGAGCCAGATACAGCATCCTTACAGATCTCCACACCACTAACTCCCAGATCCCAGAACATGAGAAGGAACAGGTAATGGCAGAGAGGCCCAAATGCCAGGCTGACACCAGGAGTGTTGGTGGGTCTGGAGTCATGACTTTTTTACATTTTAGGAGCTCTGATCAGTTTCTTATTTCTCACATTTCACTTTGACCTCTCACTGTATCTTGTTTCTGCCCTAGACAAGATCTAAGAGGATGCTGGAGGCACTCCAGTGTGGGGTCAGGAGTGCAGGGAGAGAGCCAAGAGGCAGCTGCAGAAGAGGGTGGACAATGTCATATTTTCCTTGCCAGCCCTCAGCACTCACATGGCTAGTGGGACCAGGAGAGGGCTGGGACTTGGCCACCACTCTGAGCGGCACCACTGGAGCTGGGTATAACTTCGGGGTTTGTCTTCCAGGTCCCTTCAAGCCCTGTGATCACTTGTTTGAGAGCTGGATCATCCGCCTGGGAGTCTGGGTCATCGTTCTGGTCTCAGTGCTCTGCAACGGACTGGTCATCCTGGCTGTCTTTGCTTCCCCCAGCTACCTCTCCCCAGTGAAGTTCCTTGTGGGCTCCATCGCTGGGGCCAACATGCTGACGGGCATCTCCTGCAGCATGCTGGCCCTTGTGGACATCCTCACCTACGGCCACTTCGCCAAATTCGGCGCCAGATGGGAGACGGGCGCGGGCTGCAGGGTGACAGGGTTCCTGTCCGTGTTGGCCTCCCAGGCTGCCATCTTCCTGCTGACGCTGGCTGCTGTGCAGTGCAGCCTCTCAGCCTCCTGCGTGCGGGGCTACGGAAAGTCCCCCTCCCTAGGCAAGGTCAAGGCTGTTGCCTGTTGCTGCCTGTTGCTGTCCTCTGTGGCTGCCGTTCTGCCTCTCTTCTCCATCGGGGAGTATGGAGCATCCCCTCTGTGCCTCCCGTACCCCATCCCAGAGGGGAAACCTGCCACCCTGGGCTTCACTGTGGCCTTGGTGATGACAAACATGCTCTGCTTCCTGACTATCACCGGCACCTACATCCGACTCTACTGCAACCTGCTGAAGGGGGAGTTCAGCGCTGTCTGGGACTGCGCCATGGTCAAGCATGTGGCCTGGCTGATCTTCACCAACTGCCTCCTCTACTGCCCAGTGGCCTTCCTCACCTTCTCCTCTACCCTCAACCTCTTCCTTATCACCCCAGAGGTCATCAAATCAGTCCTCCTTGTGGTCCTGCCCCTGCCTGCCTGCCTCAACCCCTTGCTCTACCTGCTCTTCAATCCCCACTTCAGAGATGACTTCCGCCTGCTGAGGCAGAAAGGGCAGGACAAGGGCAGCTTCCCCCAGTCCTGCAGGGCTGATGACATGGAGAAAAGCTCCTATGACTCCACCCAGGCTCTGGTGAACTTCTCCGACATCGACCACATGTTTGAGACACCTGACTCCCTGGGAGTGCAGCCCATCCTTGACAGCTACAGCTTCCCCTCCATGACGCTCATCCCCTGCCAGCAAAGGGTGGGCACCAGGGGGCAGGAGAGGGGCTTCTCTGAGCATTGTCCCTGCCTCAGTGACAGCGAGGTGCTGATTACTTCAGAGAGCCTAGATCCATCTGGCAGCAGCCTCCAGATAACCTTCTTCCCCTCCCCACCCACACCGCCCTACACATCTCACTTATAAACCTCCTCGGAGCAGCCGTGGGAACAGCCCCACAGCACATGCCAAGGGCCAGCACCAGTGCCGAGGGGCCAGCAAGGTGACACAAACTGCTCCCTGAAAAGCACCAGTACAACCTGTCTACCCTCATCCCCATCATACCTGCCTGGGCAACAGGCACCGCTCTGCCAGCTGCCCGTGGCCCAGAAGGGCTCTGACTGAGCTCCAGACACTCAGGGCTGGCCGTGGGAGGAGACAATCCCTGCGTGAGTCTCTCTTCTGCTAGGAACTGCCTGGGAGAGAGCCCCACTGGCTCAAGAAGTGGGTCAGGGAAATCCTCCTCCTCCTCCTCCTCACCCTGCAGCATCACCAGCCAGGAGGAGCCTGCAGCGAAGCCAAGCGCATCTTCTCAAGGCAGAGACGTCTTAGCCAAAGCCATTGCTCTGTGGCAACACATGGAAATGGCCAGCAGAAATGACATGGCCACCCACAGGATCCCCAGGCCTTGTCCTTTAGGGCTCTCTGCAGGTCCTACGCATCCCTGGAAATGGG
The DNA here is from genome assembly GCA_024500445.1 of Entomyzon cyanotis. NCBI lineage: Eukaryota > Metazoa > Chordata > Aves > Passeriformes > Meliphagidae > Entomyzon > Entomyzon cyanotis. The sequence goes on along the minus strand of JAKEPQ010000908.1, from coordinate 1,185,619 downwards.
CTGGTGTCTGTCTCACGCCATTAAAAGCAGCATATCCATGTGTGCACCTGAGTTTTAGACCACCTCTGTTTTGGGAATCTCCACTCATTTACTGGGATCCTCATGGGTTGGACACAACCCTCACTTCCAGCCACTATCAGGAGCTGGGGATGCTCAGTCTTTCAATCTGACCCACAGTGTCTCACAAGAGGTCTCTGAAACCCACAGCAGCCAAATCCAAACAGTTCCCAGAAAAACCCATGTGCTCTGCCTGAGGTCACCCAGCAGCACCCAGCCAAGGCACCCAAGGGCACACCAAGCCCCCTTCACCCTCACCACTCCCTCCATTCACACAGCACAGCACACCTGGGGGCACTTCTGTCTGTAGCCACCTGGCTGCCTCATTGCCCCCAAGCCCCACTGCTGGAAGAGGCTCTTGGTTCTGGATACATGTCCCACAGACAGTGTAGCCATTTTTGGGGACTCTGTGTGCCTTCTCCTATTTTAAGGGCAGGCAGCTGGTGTAGGAGGAAACAGAAATCAGCATTGCGGGATGGTGGCATCAGGAGGACACAGGCCTCAAATCCACTCCCTGCAGTTCAGGGATCTCCCAAATCCATTGACTCCATCACAAACCCTCCCAGTGCCACCAGGTGCAGCAGGGAGCCCTGAGCTCAGAGCTCAGGCCCTGGGCAAAGCTTTGGTTCTGCTGACGTTACTGCAGCTGTTTGTCACTCATTTCCGTGAGATAATAAACAAGCCCTGTTGCTGACCAGTGGCTGGTTTCTGTCCTCTTTCACGTGAGGAGCACCTTGGTGGTTCTCTTGGCAGCTGCTGTGCCGTGGGTGTTGTGTGCATTGCCCGAGTGAGAGCTGGGAAATTGTGCTGTGTCCGCCTGAGCTGGCACTGCCCTCCCCACCCCTCTTATTAGAGGGAAGAGCCAAATCCCACCTCTGTGCAGGAGAATTGTAGCACCAGGGTCCCTCTCCAGGCCCCATGGACCAGACTCTTGTGAGCTGATCTGCTGCTCAGGGGTTTGAGTTCATGAGCAGGACAGAGTCTGTGGCATAAAAGCATAATCATGTAACAGGGTGCCCCATGAAAAGTCAGACTCACCAGCCAGAGCCTGGCTCTGCTTCCTTCCTCTGCACTTGAGCCCTGTGGTCTTATCTCAAGAAGAAAAACTTGAGGGATAGAAAGAAATCAGAGGAACAAGATCCAAGGATTAGAGAAGAGGGTGGGACCCCCAAATTTAGTGAAAAAGTCCAAAGCTCTGCTACGGTCTTCAGGTGGGAGCTGTGAAAAACATGTCCTGTTGTGAGATTTGAATCCTGATCCAGACTTCTGATATCCTACACCTGCTCAAAATCCGTTTTCATGTTTGGCTCATTAAAAACACTGAGCCATTTTCTTCCATGTCCTTAGGACTGTTCACATGCACATAACTAGGAAAAACTCATCCTAGGTCGATTTCCAGGGGGAAAAATGCTCCTTTAGAAGTGGAATCAACCTCTTGGAGCGAGTCCAGAGGAGGGCTACAAAGTTGATTATAGAGATGAAGCATGGGGAAAGGCTGAGAGAATTGAGATTGTTCAACCTGGAGGAAAGAAGTTCTGGGGTAACCTAACTGGGGCCTTCCAGTACCCAAAGGGAGCCTGCAAGAAAGATGGAGAGGGACTGTTTACAAATGCCTGGAGTGACAGGACAAAGGAGAATGGCTTCAAATTGCCAAGGAGTAGTTTTGATTAGATACTGGGGGAAAAATTTTTCCACATAAGGGTGGGGAGGCCCTGGCACAGGTTACCCAGAGAAGCTGTGGCTGCCCCATCACTGAAATGTTCAAAGCCAGGTTGGACAGGGCTTGGAGCACCCTGGAATAGTGGAAGGTGTCCCTGCCCGTGGCAGAGGGTGCGACTGGATGAGTTTAAGGTCATTTCCCACTCAGGTTATGTTACAAATCTGATCCCCAGCATAAACTCAAACTCCCCAGCACATATCCTTACTGCATAAGGAAATCTCTAACTGGAAGACACCCTAAAATAAACCCCACTGTCATTGACAAAATGAGCATCATTATAGGTCACAGACTAACTGCAACACTCTATTGCCTGAAATCCCCTGCCCTGCACTGCTGGTGGGAGTATCTTTAAGCAGTCACTCAGGTACCCAAACACACACAGGGCAGAAGCTGTCCCCAACAGCAGGACACAGGAGCTCTGTGTGGGCACTGGGCCATCAGGGAACAGCCCTACATCGTGATGGCAGCAGGAGCTGAGCAGTACTGGGGACAAGAGAAGCAGGATGCTGCATGGTCAGTGTAGCAGAAATTGAGTCCCCAGCTGGTATTTAGGGTTCCCAAACTGTCAGATGCTGTGCAGTTCCTGTACATGTCAGGCTGCCGTGATTGGAGACACTGTGGGGTTGAGGCAACAGCTTCCTCTTGGGACTACACAAATTACAGCCCTCATCCAAAGTGTCTCTATACAGTCTCAGCCTAGCTGGGGTGTTGTGGGTGCTGCAGGTGGTGGCTACTGTGGGGTAAAGCAATGGCAAACAGCATTACAGACACCCTTGATGTCACTGAACACAGAGGAACAGGGAGTCTGAGCCCAGGGCTGGCAGAAGTCTAGCACAGTCAGCTTTCCAGAGCTCATGCTCATCATGTCTGGAGCTGGCTGAAGAGGAGGGAGAGCATCTGAGAGAGCCCAGCTCAGGAGGAGCCTGAGATAATGACAAGGTTGATATAGGTGAAAGCACTGCCCTTCCCATGAACAATTTCCCCAGGAAGCTGTGGAAAAGCCCACTGATGGTCTGCATAAAAGCCCTCTGGGCTGTGCAGGCTCCTTGGTCAATGTGGGATTTCCCATACCCTCTTCTCCCAGGCAAAGCGATGGCCAGCAGCCCTGCAGGCCCTGTCTGTGCCAGAGCCCAGCCCAGGCAAGCCCAACTGAGACCCACAGCACCTCACTCCATCTCTCAGGGCCTCCACAGCAGATGCTGCCCATGGATGTGCTGACCATTACTTACAGCTCACCCAGAATCCCCACTGCACCCTGCTCTGCCTCACTGATGTCTCCAGGGACATGCCTGGAGGGTGTCCCCAGTGAGCCAAGGACAGGCTGCAGGGCACCCCGGGGGAAGGAGGGATTGAGAGATCATCAGACCACCCCAAAGGGCCCTGAGCCCCAAGAGCAGACACGCTGTAAAGCAGAGGAGCATTTCCTCACTGTTCAGTAGTGAACCTTTTCCCATCAAGGGTCCTTGGCTCTGCCCAGGGAAGCTCAGTTGCCTCTGAAAGCCAGTGCCCATCTCCTGGGAACTCAAGAATTGTCAGCCTCAAAGAGAACAAAGCTACTTGGGGTACTACACAGTGCACCACCCAGGATCCTCTTATCCAGCTGCCATGGGGCACAGAGCCCTTCCACACTCGTTGATATACAGGCCATTCAGGGGAGTTTAACTGAGCACAAGGTGGTTGTGGAGCAGGGCTGACCTGCTCCCTCTGCTCCCCCAGGCCACAGCAGCCCCTCAGAGCCCATTTGCAGCAAACACAGCCTGAAGCTCTCTCTGAGCTGTGCTCCTTGCAGAGTTGCTAAGGGGAAAGGAGGGAGCATAAGCATAGAGCATGTTCTGAACTGACCAAAGAGGTGCCTGAGAAACAGTGAGAGTTTAGGGATCTGCAGAGGTGCAGGAAACAGAAACCAGCATCTTTCCATTGCTGCTGCAGGCCATAAATCCAGAGTATGAGCTCTCTGGCAAATGCTCATTAAAGTGCCTTTCATCACATCTCTAACAGTGCACACATGTCTTTCTACCCTACCAAACACCAAATTCAATAATTATTAAAAAAAAATTAAAAGCAATCCTGCACCACTCCATCTCCTTTCTTAGCAGCTGGTTTGGCCCTTACTGGTGCCACTCTGCCCACCTTTGGACAGCTCAGCCCTCAGCCAGTCAGGGGTACCTGGGAGTGACCCTTCTGCTTCCACAGGCAGCACATTCTGCCTGGATTAGCCAGTCCCACGGGCAAGCAGGAGTCAACTTCGACTGTGTAACACACTTCCAGTCACCAACAAAGGTGTGAAATGACCTCAGCAAGGCCAGAACAGAGGGAAGTTCTTGCTCTGAGGGCCTCAGTACAGGAAGGACATGGAGCTGATGGAGAGAGTCCAGAGGAGGCCATGGAGATGTTCCAAGGGCTGGAGCCCCTCTGCTCTGAAGACAGGCTGGGAAAGCTGTGAGTTTTCAGCCTGGAGAAAAGAAGGCTCTTCTTAGAGCCCCTTCTGGCACCTAAAGGGGCTCCAAGAGAGCTGGAAAGAGACTTGGGACAAGGATCTGGAGTAGCAGGACAAGGGGGAATGGCTTCCCACTGCCAGAGGGCAGGGATAGAGGGGATATTGGGGAAAAAATTCTTCCCTGTGAGGGTGATGAGGCCTCACACACCTGAGGGTGATGAGGGTGCCCAGAGATGCTGTGGCTGCCCCTGGATCCCTGGAAGTGTCCAAGACCAGGTCAGACAGGGTTTGGAGGAACCTGGGATAGTAGAAGGTGTCTCTGCCCAGGGCAGAGGGTGGAACAAAGCGAGTTGATCTTTAAGGTCCCTTCTGACCCAAATCATTCACATTCCATTACTTTAAGTGGAGCTGGGCTGGAAGTCCCATGTGGTAAGGCCACAGCTCTGAGCTGATGGGGACACACTGTAACAGCGTGAGTGGATGGGAGGGCACCAGGGCGGTGGGACACATTGAGAGGGAGGAGGATGAGGCCATTGTGGGCTGCATTTTGGCTGGGGAGCAGCATTGGAGGCAGAGGCCCGGGGGTGGCGGGGTGGCAGGCACAGCTGCTCTGGAAGCCATTGTCAGGGCTGGGCACCTTTGAGGTTTCCCCTGCACGTCAGCGAGGCACTGCCAGGACACCCTGAAGGGCAGACATGGCATGTTTGAGGAGGATTTTGGCCCTGAGGGACCCGGAAGCATTGTCTAACAGGACAATGTGGAGGCAGTTTGTAGGCACGCTCAGATGTCAATTTTTTACTCGTCCAGCCCTCCTGGCTGGAGATGGGCAGCTCCTCTGAAACAAAGCCAGCGGAGCAAGCACCCCGCAGTATTGTTTTTTCAATCTCATTGTTTTTTCCATCAACATTGTGATTTCTGGAAGACTGAGCCGTGATTGGGAATGCTTGGGATGGCAGCACTGCCATGGCCACGGGAATGAAGAACAAACTGTGCATGGGATGGCAATGTCCGGTACTGGGCTCCTTGGAGGCCAAAGAAAAACAGACATTTTGGAGAATGCAAGCCCATTTTCAAGAGTGGGATGGACCACACATCAGGTCTGGCAGGTGACCTCAGCAGTTCCAGGTCATACCTGAGCTACCAAGGGGTTAACACCTTGTCCCTACTCTCCAGTGACACAAAACTACATACACGTTTTTCAGGCAATCTCTTCCATTACTATCCCAGACCTGACTGGCAACTTCCAGACTCTCATTTACACAAAGTTTGCTGGCTTGAACTCCTAGAAGCAAAACTGAGGCACTTCATCTCAGTATTTGGTCTGTGAATATTTTGTTAGCTGCAATTCCTGCTGTGATCTTTTCCTTGTTATCCAGCTTTTCTCCATATGGACACTGAATTCCCACACACCTCTTCCTTCCATGACAGACCCAGGAAGGGGCTGCTGTTTGGTGTAGTCCGGAGCTGGAGCATCACAAGGACCAAATGTATCAGCTTTTGTTCTCCAAATGAAAGACACTGCGGTCTTCAATCTGCACTGCCCGTGGGGGAGATTTCCCTTGTACCTGCTCCATTCTGTGGTCTCTGTCAGTGTTTCAAGGTGGAACAGTCAAAGATGGGCAGACTTGCACAGAAAAAAGGTGAGATCTGATGGATGATCTCACAGAGGGCTGGGCTGGACCCTGAACAGAGCAGGGAAGCAGGGAAGAGCGTGGATCAAGCACCTTGTGGCATCCTGTGCTGGGTAAAGACCACACTGCCTTCATGCAGCCAAGAGCTGCTCGCCTCAGGGCCTCCAGGTACGAGCACAGTAAGTGGGGAGCCCAGGGCTAAAGCCACACATCCATCTGAATTCTGCCTTGCTTCCTGCTGGATGTTTCCCATATGCAGAGGAGGTAAAGGCACCACTTTGAAAGGTGATAGCCAGGAATATGGTGCAGAGGAGGCAGGATTGGAAGGGGCTGAAGAGTTAATAGTCTGCTCTGATTCCTCTGGTCACTACACTCTCCTATTCTGGGAAGTATTCTGTCGGGAAACAGAAGTATTCTTGGAAATATTCTGCTCAGAGATTTCTTAAACCTTGGATGAAAGCAAAGTGTGTGCAAACTCTCTCCATCTATGTTCCCAGGTACACAGCAAACTCCAGATCTTGCATCTTCTCTTCAGATGTATGGAGGATGTCACAATTGTCAAGTGGCTACTTCAGAAAAATCAAGGAAAAGCTGAGTTCCCAGTGTGAAAAGCCAACCTGGAAAACAGAAAAAAAGCTCCAGCTTCCTGAATGCCTCAAAACTGGCAATTGTGAGGAAGAAGAATCCCACTCAGATGGTGGGCAGTCACAAACTGAGTCAAACACCTCAACCTTTTCTGTGACTCCTCCCCCAAGACTTACAAAGCTGAAAGAATTTATGCTTGGCTGGGGCAGGGGGCACTAGCTAATTGTCACAATTCCTGTCCTAAAGGGCTCCCATGGCACAGGTGTCAGCAATGCAGAGAGGATTGTTTTCTGAAGCACTTTGGTATCTACTTATAAATAGAAACAAATGCCCAGGATCATCTGACTATCATCTACATCCCTCAGTGTAGAGTGAGGGATGGAGGGAGCTGGGGAATGCTGCAGCTTGCTCTTCTCTTTCCCAGATATTCACTGGGATATGCCCTGTCTGCAGCTACACAAGGAATCAAGCAGCAGTCCCCACCTGGGACTGAGGTTCCTTTGGCCCCTCAGGACCGTAGGTGTGTGCAAAAAGCACAGACAGCACCCTAGAAACAGTAAGAACACTCTGCCCTCTGGATACTGGCTGCAGGTGGGTACAGCAGGAGCTGCATACTCGGGACATGGGTCACATCCATCCTCCCTGTGCCACAGTCACAGAGCTCTTGAGGTGCTCCTGTATCACTGGTCACCTGATGGGAGTCAGGAGAGGCATCTCTGAGAGTTCCCACCTCACCCAGTTTGAGAATGCAGAGGGCCCTGCATTACCCACCTGGGGTAGGCATTGCTCAGAAGCAGCAGCTGATGTCCTATTCCCTCTAGAAGTGAGAAGCAGCAGTTCAGGTGCTTCCTTGAGCAGCCTGAATGGAAGAGCAGAGCACCAAGCTCTTGACTGGCAAGAGCCAAGGCTGTCTGCTGTACTGAACTAAAGCTTGGGGAACATTTATATTCTCCTTTCTCTCAGTTTCCCATGCCATAAACTATCCATGATATCTGAGTGAGATTACTCAGCACATCTCCTCCACTGCATCCGTTCACAAGAGACTACCTGCATTCAAATCCACCCAGATTATTGTGTATGAAGTTGCCTTTCTTGATGAGTGCTTCCAAGTTATCATCTCCTCTCCCTCTTTATAGTCCAGATAATCTTCTTCTGCCTACTCAAACACTACCTGTCATTTGTCTTCTCCTAAATTTTAATAATATCACTATTAACTATCATACTTTTTTAATGTCAGTGATTCTAGTGGTAAGAACTCATTGGGCATAGTCTGCTTTTTTTAAAAAGTGTGTATGTAATTTTTATTCCTTACTCTTAAGAATAATTCCTCACTATTCCAAATCAAGAATAATCACAAAATCATAGATTTGGAACCACTGAAGCTAGAAGGGACTTCCCAATATGACCTAGTCCAACTTGCCGACTTGAGCTGGGTCAGCTATTGCAGCTTGACCAGAACTGTTTCCATCCAGATTTTCAATAACTCCATCAATGGGGAAACTCAACAATCCTCTGGACAATCTCTCCCTGTGTTTGACCACCCTCACGGTAAAAAAGTGGGGGTTTATGTCCAGACAGAATTTTCTGTGCTTCACACTGTGCCTATCACCTCTTGTCCTGTCACTCACTGGGCAACACTGAGGTTGCCCATCTTCTTCAATCCCCCCATTAGGTATTCAGACACATTGACAAGATCCTCCTCAGCTTTCTGTCCACCAGGCAAAACATCCCAGCTCTCTGAGCTCCTTTTCACAGTAGGGATGTTCTAGGCCTTTAATGGACCTTGTGGCCCTTCACTGGACTCTCCCCAAGAAGTTCATGCCTCTCTTGTACTTGGGAGTGAATAGTCTTGTGGGTGTATTTGATTTCAGGCACGTGCATGCACACACACACACACACATCTCCAGTGACTTCAATATATGCATATTATTCACTTATTTCTATGTAAAAACACCTCACCTCATCCCAAAGTTCTGCAGCACCCAGCCTTGTGCATCATCCTGAGAAAGGAAGAAAATTGCTCTCTGCTGCAGTGTGTGGAGCTGGGCTTATTCCCAGTTCAGTGCAGAGCTGTAACCAAGGCTTCCCCACACGGAATGAAGGGGATTAGGGATTTCTCAACAGTATCCAACACTGACTGTTAGACAGAGAACACAGAACTGGATCAGCATGGCAATCTCATCACTCTTGTCTTTGCAGAGCTGTGGTTCTCACCTCCCAGGCTGATCCAAAATGTTGGACGTTTTCTGGCATCTACAGCATCTCTACAAGCCCAGCTCCACTTGTCATGACTGATAGCTCAGCAGTATGAAGTTTCACAATCCGGTGATGACAATCTCATTAATAATTATGCATTAATATGTAAAGGAGTAATACTGGTGGAACATCAGTGTTAGGGAAAGAAATAGGATTAGAACACCTTACTGTCAATGCCAGCCTCCTGTCCTGACTCACCTGTCAGCATTTTGCCCATAACCTTCCTCTCCTTTTCCCCTTTGATACCTAAAAGAGCCACAGATGCCCTTGACTTCAGCATCCAAAGTCAGACCTGATACCTATGGAGGAGCAGGTGACAAGGGAGGAACATGCAAAGCTTCAAATAACAGCTGAAAGATGCCAGCTCTGCCATGAGAAAACTAAAAGGAATCAAGCATATGGCAAGAAATCTCCTTCAAGGCTCTTCTGGGACTTAACAGCAACCACTGAGGTCATTTGCTCAACATCCTGAAATAATCTGCTTTGGATTTAAAGATCTGTTGTTGATGGCACAGTGTGACGATGGCTGGGTGAAAGCTGGGACCCAGCAGTGCTCCTCATGGGTATGGTGCAGTGAGTGCAGCCTACACGGAACTACTGATAGTATTGTGTCACTAATTATAATGTTTGAACTCCAGAAGAGGAAAGCAGGCATGCTCTAGCCAGGCCTATTGGTGCCCAAAACATGGAGAGTAACAGGACATCTTTTCACCATCAAAAAATCAAACCTGCTCTTTCATTACTCAGTGGTTCCCATCACCCAAAAATAACAGAGCAGAACGTCGGGCTGTCAAAGCACTCCAATGCTGCTAAGGAACTTTTCATTCATTTATGACATCATCAACACAGGGACCATGACCATCTGGACAATCAGAATCCGTATTTTATTTATTCTTTTTCAAAGTATTCTTAAATAAAATGCAAAATAAAAAGCAGGACCCAGCAGAGGACATGCTGTCATCCAAAGGAACACAGTGCTGCATTTGAAGGTGGTGACTGACACACATCAACAACCTAAAACCAGAGGAGACTGACCAACCACTCACATCATAGAAATATTATACAATCTACTTCTTTACACCAATTACCGATTTTCCTGAAGTGCAAATCAAGTTGACAACAAAGCTGTCTACATACTAACCTCACATTTTCCCCCACTCCTGATGACAGCATTTTCTTTGCTTGGGGAATTTAGATTCTTTGGGGTATTGTCTCCCTTCCTTATGCAGCAATCTGTAATAGCCTTAGAGACAAAGAAAACTTCCAACCTGTAGAATATCACCTATGATCCTGATTCTCCCATTGTCCAGCACATCCCCAGCCTCGTGTCCAGGGTTTCCCACCACATTGCAGAGGCACAGGAGGGAAGCAGAGGGAGATGCACAGTTCATCTCATCCAAGCATAATACTTGATCCCAAACATTGGGGGATAATAATAATAAGGATAATAATTATAATAATAGTAACAGCAACAATCATTTTAACACTTATAACTTCAGTGTACATTTTAGAAGTTGTAGGACAGAACAAAGGGCCAGGAGCTTGGTGAATAGAGGCAAACACTGGCTCCTCCTCTCGAAAAACATCATTCTACATTCATGTTTACATCACAGTGTGTGAGAAGGGCTGATCCCAAATTGCTGCTACTCTATGGTATAAAATCCAGCAGCTGTTCCACACCACCTAGGAAAAGTCTGAGGTTAATTCCCAATGACGACAAAAACAATAACAACAACAAAGGCCATTTTCATTATGGATGCTTTCCTGAACCAGAGGAGGATGGAACCAGGTGAGTTGTTTTGGTGGCAATGACAACTTTTCTTAACATCAGCTGTCCAGGAAACTACAGCCTTCAGCAACACAGTTAAAGCAACCCTAATACTGAAGGAAAAAGTGGATGATAAGTTGGCTCCCAGTTTGACATTGAGGTTCAAGAGGTGCCCAGAAGGAATCCTTGCTCCTACACAGCTGGCAATTCCTCCCCTTTGCTGTACTGCCCCATGGAGCCAGGCAACAAACAGAAAACCAATTGCACCAAAAACTCTGCAGTTGTCTTACTCCAAGCCCTCTGGGGGGAAAAAGCCTTTTATGCTTTTAATTTTCTGTTTTTCCCTTGCAATTCTGCCAATTGAGTTAATCAATTAAAATAACTGCATTATTTTCCTTGCCTATCCCCTCTAACCCACCTCTCTTCTTCCTTCTCCCACTCTCACATTTAGACCTTTAGTTCCTCCTCTTCCTCCTCACCCTTTTTTTTTTTTTTAATTCCTGGTTTGGAAAAGTTCCACAGCTGGAGTTTCACATTTCCTTTTGTCACCACATTGAAGACATTTGATGAACACAGTGAGGGGAATGTCACAATGGGCATAGTTACATTAGGGGCAAAGGGAAAAGACACACTAAGTCAAAGCAGGTTCCAGTCCAGTTTCCTCAGCCTTGCTGACCTTCCCGTGCCTTGCTGTGACTGTTGAAATCCTCCATCCATCCCCATCTCTCTATCTTTACTGCACTGCTTCTTCCTCTTGCATCTCAGTCTTGGTTTTGTGAATCCATTCCTGCTACCTACACCACTCTACCACACAGAGAATAAAATCATTTATAACAGAAATAAAACTGCACTGCTCACCTGAGGGTGTCAGGTGTGAGTTGAGCGAGTAAAGCTTTGAAGAGTCCACTTCTCTCTTTTGACAAGTGCTGGGCCCTTCACTTCAAGAAAGGCATTGACATGCTGGATCACCATAGGAGGTTCAGGTTGGACATCAGGAGGGATTTCTTTCCTGAAAGGTTTGTTAAGAATTGGAAGGAGCTGCCCAGGGAGGTTTGAAGTCCCCATCCCTGGAGGTGTCCAAGGAACAACTGAACATGGCACTCAGTGCTCTGGGCTGGGTGACAAGGTGGAGATCAAGCACAGGTTGGACTCAGAGACCTTGAGGTCTTTTCCAGTATTAATGATTCTGTGATTCTGTGAAAAAGGAACATCCCAGAGTCCCGGAGGCTTGCAGGGAATGAGGGGTTTGACCTGACTGTGAGGCCTGTCCAGCCAGAGCCTTTCCAAGACATGGAGCATCACTGGAGCAGGCTGAGGAGATCTGTGCCATGAGGACAGCCAAGCTGGGGCCCTGCTAGCTCTGCAGAGAGCACAAGCAGGGATGCAGATGCACTGACAAGGCTGCACCTTGGCCAATGAGAAGGGAAAGGCAATTCCCAAGGGAGCACACACCCATCACACAAAGGCTGGGTCTGGTCAGGGAACTCCCCTGTCCAAGCATCCAGGAGCCACCCTGGTTGTCATTGTCACACCACCTGAGCTGGGACCGAGGCCCCTCCACAGCTGCACCCCCACATTCACACAGTCACTCCAGGTTTTCTCACCAGGTCCATCCTGGGTTTCCCAGCAAAGGACTCCATCAGAGTCTCAGATGTCCAGATCCTTAGAAGAATTTAATCATGGTGCAATAGCTAAATAACAAAGTAACAGCTTGAGCTGGGGCCTCTGAGGAGGCACCCCAAACAAAGTTTTTGGGCTTTTATCCCGTCACAGTCTAAGGGCAGGAGAGTCGGGGGTCCTTGGTTCCTGCCATGTCTCTGAGTGTCCAAGGATTTTGGCCTAGCCACAGGTCCCTGGGCCCTTTGTTGTGCAAAGGGTCAGCAGTTCACAGCCTCTTGCCTCAGGCTCTGGCCCCCAGAGCTCAACCTGCAGCTCTACTGCAGCTGCCCCTGGCCCACAGGCACTGAATGGATTCTCTACCAGGCCAATCCTCTCACAGCAGTGATGGCTGCTCCTGTGGCTGAACTGGAGCACTGATTCTTTGGATTCTACTCTCATCTCACAGTGGACAGCAGGAGCTCTCACCTGTCCTCCAGATCTCCGTGGAATGAGTGCACTGAGGTCAGGATTTTTGGAAAGCCTCTTCTCTTGCAGGTTTATCTGAAAATCCCAGTCTTCAAACAACAGCAGAACACAATGTTGGGAAGCCACAGTCAGACACCACACATGCTGCACCACCACCTGCCTCATCCCCCCATGTGAGCAAGAAACAGCAAAAAGATTTTGCATCAGAGAAGTTGTATTGCACAGCCCATTCCATATCTCCTCATCCCCAGGCAGCTACAGGTATCTTTAGCAGTCAGTATAAGGGAGAGGGCAGAGAGAAAATCATAGAATGGTTTGGGTTGGAAGAGAGCTTAAAGATCATCTACAAAGAAATCTCAAGAAGCACATCATAAGAAGTGTTGGAGAAGGAAAGCCCTTGAGGTCTGTGTTCCAGACCACAAGAACAGATGCTAAATCCCCTGCCCCAGGTCACTCACAAAACCTTACCTCCCTCTACACAGCAGCTCTGGCAGGAGGTATTTCCTTCTCTAACTTAACTAAAGCCTCTATCTTATCTCCCTTAAGTGCCTGCTCCTGGCTTCTGGCTTCTGACATTGCACTTCCTCAGGGATCTTTTTGCCAGCTCTTAGCAGCAGCTTCCTACAGTTGAATACCTGCTCTGTCATTGCCTCAACAGTGATCAGGAGAGCAGACACATCCTCAAAATCCTTCTTCCTCCTTCCTAGCAGTCCTTAATCACTGCTGTTAACAAAGCCTTGGGGAGCTCATAGTAAAGTGAATTTTATCAATCAAGTGAAAAAGAGGAAAATATCAGCATAAAAAATCCTTCCTCCTTAACTGAGGATCTGTGTTCCAAACACCATGTCCAGGGATCCAATCCTCACCTTTTAATGCCTCTCTCATGCTCAGAATGAAAACAGAAATTGCAGCTGTCTCACCTTGTGCACATCATGGGGTGAGATGCAGTTCACCTTCCAGAAACAAATCCTTCCAAGCTGAAAGTGACCTTTTCTCCATATAACATTCTTTCTCCAGAGAAAGTTTCTGAAAAGGGAAAAAAAAACCCCAGAATTTACCAGAAGTTAGGGCTCAGTCAGACACAGGGAACAAGGTTAACTAAAGGCTGCTGAGCTGGATGAGATTCATCTCAGCAGCTGTAGTGAGTATGGGCCATTCCAGTGCAGGATGAAGAGTTTCCAGATTTCAAAGGGAAAGAAGAAAAGCAATTGGACCTTGGCTAACTCAAGGCACCCTGCTAGTTCAGGCTGGGCACACACACTGCTCCCAGCAAGCTGGGGCCAATGACTCTTCATCCTCTCCCTAGCCAGAAAACCCTCAAACTGCCCCACGGGCCCAGTGCTGTTCAGTCCTGTGTGCACGACTGTCATCCCAGCAGAAATGCCTCCTGGATCCAGCACAGTGGGTATAAGTGCAGAACATACCGCATGGCCCTTTCCAGATTACACTGCCACCTCATATGGATCACTGGGAATTTTAGGGCCACAGTGATACCCATGAGGGCAGGGGACTTGCCAGGTGAGAGCAGCCTCCTGCAGCTTTTCTCATTCCCTTGGATCAGACAGGAGAGGCTCAGACCTGCAGACCAACCTCACAAGCAAGAGAGCCATCAAGGACAGCCATGTTCAACCTTCTGGCAAAGCTCTGTGGGGCCTCTGAGTGCACACCTCCATGGGATGCACCTCGAGGAGTTAAAAAAAGAAAAAAAAAAAAGAAACTCCATGACACTTCTGACAATCCATAATACTGGGCAACTTTATTTTCTGGTGAGTTCATTTTTCCTGTTCAGAGTGATCTCTTATTTACCAGAACTTCAGGGACAGGAAATTTCACTTACAGAAGAATTATGACTTTTATTGCCTATAGCCCCATAAAACTTTAAAACACATGATGGCAGCAATCTTTCCTGCATAAAAGGCCTCCTATCAATTTCCCACTCCAACAATTCCATCACAGCAACAGGTCCATTGCAATGCTACAGGCAAAAGAAAAACCCTCGTGGCTGTCCTAATGAAACCTATACAAGGTGCACATTACCATTTTAGGGTCTCCAGAATCCAATAGCAACAGAGAAATCTTTACAGAAAAAATTTTGCAGATATCAAGATTCTCAAACCACCAGCTTTTTCAGCAGTGTACAGGGAGAGAGACATTTGCCTTCTCAGTTTTATTTCACTTCCATCCAGGCCTTTTTGTTAATGAAAAAATAAAGTGTGAAGTGACCTAGTTCCATATGCCCTGGACCTTATTATCTGACACTAAAACACAGACTGGTTTAGAAACAACATTGTAAAGCATTCAGGGTTGTGAAACATGGCTAAAGGAAGTTTCACCTGGCTCTGATGAACTACACAGGGATTTTGGAGCACTATCCCTATGCAAAGAAAGCCTGTAAGCAAAACATGTCAGTAAAAACAACAGTACCAGACAGAAAATCTCTTAATAGCAATTTATGATTTTGAAATAATTTAGACTATCCCAGATGTGCTATAACAGCAACCAGCCTGTCCACAGGATCTTGGAGAACTTCTGCACAGGGAAAAATTAAATATTTTTTTAAACCATATCATGTCATATACAAAACCTATATACAAAATAAATGCTGGAGCTTTTATGGTCCTCAATAGGACATTTTGATTAAACTCAAATACAGCTCTTCATGCAGATAGATAAAAGAAACCTAAAACAATTTCGGTCAGACCAGCCCTCTGGAAGATTCCAGTTTAATCCCCTCCTCAAAGCTGGACTAATGATCTCCCCTCGGTGCCCAATCACAAGAGGTGAGTAGATGTCCCTCAGGTACAACACATGGCCATTGGGAGCAAAGTTAGGTAAAACATGTTATGAAACCAAAGCAGGGGTTCAGTGTGTATCAGAAGGTGAGAAGAGACTGGTTCCAGTGGCAGCAGCTCCAGTGCCTGCTAAGGCAGCCAGCAGGTGGGCTCTGCAGGGAGTGACACAGCCCCACACCACACCCTAGGGACAAGAGCAATTCCCAGATCCCACACCCACCAGTACTGCTTGGTGCTGCTGGGGGATCACCCCTCCTGTGTGGTGTGCAGCCCTTCCAGTGCTGATGTCTGGGAATTCAGCCGTGGGAAACAGGTCAAGGACACAGGACCCTCACAGCACACCTGCCCTACAGCAGGAAGGATGTTCTTCCACAGCCATCCCATCAAGAGGGTGAGATTGCCAGTGGGCTACACCTGCTCCCACAGCAAAACAGTGACACTGCCTTGGACACTGCAGATCCAGATGGATGAAGTGCTGAGTAACCTGGAAACAACATGGCAGTACTCATGTTTCAGCCCAGAAACCCCTCCGTGTCCTGGGCTGCATCAAAACAGGTGCGGGCAGCAAATGAGGGGATTCTGCCCCTTTGCTCCACTCAGGTGAGACCCCACCTACAGTGCTGCTTCCTGCTCTGAGGGTCTCAGTACAGGAAGGACATGGAGCTGATGGAGAGAGTCCAGAGGAGGCCATGGAGATGCTCCAAGGGCTGGAGCCCCTCTGCTCTGAAGACAGGCTGGGAAAGCTGTGAGTTTTCAGCCTGGAGAAAAGAAGGCTCTTCTTAGAGCCCCTTCTGGCACCTAAAGGGGCTCCAAGAGAGCTGGAAAGAGACTTGGGACAAGGATCTGGAGTAGTAGGACAAGGGGGAATGGCTTCTGCCAGAGGGCAGAGTTAGATGGGATATTGGGCAGAAATTCTTCCCTGTAAGGATAATGAGGCCCTGGCACAGGTTGCCAGAGAAGCTGTGGCTACCCCTGGATGTGTCCAAGGCCAGGTTGGACAGGGCTTGGAACAACCTGTTCTAGCAGAAGGTGTCCCTGCCCATGGAAGGGAATGGAACAACATGAGCTTTAAGGTCAGTCCCAACTCAAAGCATTCTGTGGTTCTACAATACTCAAATATTGCCCTGGTAAACTTAGAGGGACCATTATCTCCTGCGTGGGGGTGCCAGAAGAAATTCCAGGGGTCTTTCCAGCCAGTGTCACTCATACGTGCATAGGCTTTACGGAGCTCTCACAGCGCTGGCTCCGAGAAGAGCTGTTCCCTGGCGGCTCGGAGCTCCCCTGCCCTCGCGCGGTGCTCGGGCACTGCTGCAGCTCCGCCCGGCACAGCCACAGCCACAGCCACAGCCCCGCGTGTCCCCCGCAGCCAGGGACGGCAAGGGGCTGCGCTGTTCGCCCACGGGCTCACGGACCGTTCCGAGCGTACCTGACAGATCCTTATCAGAGATCCACACCCCCACCCCCACCCCCCCATACGTGCCATTTGAAGGTGAGTTTATCCTAGGAAGTTTTTTAAAGTGCTTCTCAGATCACCTTTGTGAGACATCTCTTACAGTATTCCTGAAGACATCCCCCAGTTCCAGAACCCTGATATCCCAAGGTCATTTTAAATTGACTCGAAGCCCTCACCTAAAGGGTAGAACTAGTAACAATTTGAAAAATTATCCCAAGTCCCAGACCAAGAACCAACCACTCTGTGACTCCTCTGAAAGCTGGAAAAAATTCTGAACTACAGACATAGCACACCAGAAACCACAGCCAAAGGCAGTTATGAAAATGCATAGATCTAAGGTCCCAGCAAAGCAATTTATCAAAAGTCTCCAAGATCCCATAGAAGGGACATTTAGAAAATGTCTTTAGGGCATCACTGATGAAACAATTGTGAAAATCATCAAGGCAATTGTAAAGCTGCCCTAGAGTCAAAACCATATGGATTTACTGGGAACATCTTGGTGATTCTAAAATTGCCCAAATAACACCACATAGAAGCCATTTTGAAAGTGATCTGTAATGTCAAAGCATAGCAATAAACACCTCATTAAAAGGACCATAAAAAAAAACCAACCAAAAAATCCCACAAAGCATCCAGTATTAAAAATCTTCTGTGTGATATTTGGAAGTATTCTCGTGGGGGCCTTTTGAAGGGATTTGTACAATGATCCCTCCATTTTTTATGGTTCTATTTACAAAGGCTCCTCTGTGGGAATTTGGGCTTACTCTTGATAGCTCCTTGGCAGTATTTTTGGTCTCCTCAGTGTGTTTTCACAATAGCTCCATGATGGAGGTGGGGTATTTTTACAAGAGGCATTTCTTAGATTTTTGGGAGACAGTTTACATAATGGTTATGTAATGGTGTCTTGGGGAAGGATCAGAAATGTGATTAAAATGGTCTGAGTGATGCTGGATTTGTGAGTGTTTTCCCTTTTAAGTCACATTCACTGCACCCACTATATGCCATGAAGAGCAAAGCAGAGACAATCACAGTCACTCTGACTTCAGGGAAGGGTAGATCAGCTGTACTGTGGACAGCTGAAGATGACACTACCCTGCAGTTCATGGGGGCAGCAAACTGAATCTGTCATGAATATTTCCATCGATGACTGCAGCAATTCCAAATGAATCACCTGAGATCACCAGCCCAGTCTGGTTCCCACTTTCACCCCTACCCTGACAGTGAGCATGAGTTTCTTTCTCAGGGATCCAGTTGACTCTCTCCACAGTGCAGCCAGATTGAAAACCACCATGTAAGAAGTGGAGGATCAACGAGTCTGGCTTCTTCCACGATCACAGCCACAATAGTCTTGCCCATCCCAAACTGGTAAACCGCTGCTGAAGAAGAATCTGGAGCTCCCTGCTGCCACGCAGACTTGAAGGACAGCCTGGGTACACAAACACTGGCCTGTTTTTCCAGGAATATCAGTTTCTCTGATATAAGAAATCACCTCTTCCTTCCTTTCAGCTGAAGAACATGAAGAACATCCATTGGGTAGCTAGACTGGAAGAGGATAAAGACATTTCTTAACCTAGGGCTTGCAACAGGAGCTGAAATGCAGTAACTGACTTTTTCGCCTGGAAACTGCAGCACAGGAATTGAGAACAGACTCAGGCTCCTCAGATGACCAGCTCCATGCAGGAGCTGAAGCCAGGAGGCACTTGGCAATAGCCTTTGAGTGCCTCTGGCTGGTAAAGGATTATCCTCTAGAGGATGAATGTTCTCTAGAGGATATTCCCAAATCCGGTGGTGGCTTTTGTTAGTTTTGACATGACTCACAGTCAACCCAGCTCCAGCATTTCTTCCTCTGCCTTCCCCAAACCATCCTTCCTCCCTTAGAATGATAATTTTGTGTGCCCTGCAAGCATGGAGAATGTGCCTAGTGTGGGACCAAAGGGATGAGAGTCTTGGAAAAAAATGAAACTTCTAAGGACAGAAACTTCAACATAAAACATTTTCTCTGAGAAAGAACAATAAAACACATCAGTCTTGTGTCTAGAAGTACATGAGCCTCCAAAAACCTTTTCATAACAAAAGCATTTCAAATAAAATCTTTTTTTTCTTCAATCAGAATTGTTTGAAATGGTCCTGCCTGTACTCAGGCTAAAGCTCTTCTTGCTATCTCATGGGCATACCTGGTTTGTGTCTCCAGAGTTCTTGCACACCTCCACTCCTTGAACACCACAGTGCAGTGCCTGAGTCACACTGGTTCTGTGAGTTCCTGAAGGTATGAGGACAAACAGGGCTGCCCTGGCTCTGTCCTCTCTGGCTTGGACACACTCTCTTCCAAAATCCATCTATCTGTTCCCTGAAATCCTCATTCCTCCCTGTGACAGACTTATGCTCATCCAAGCCATATCAACCACCTTCCCAAGCACACAGTCGTGGAAGTACAGCCCTTGCCAGGTTACTCTGCTGGGCAGTGACAGCTCCAAGGACTTTTATCCCTGTGAGCTACAGACAGCAAGGGATGGACTAGAGGGATTCCAACCATGATCCACAGAAAGAGTAAATGCAAAACATCTCAGACTGGTGATCTGGGCTCTGCACTGCTGTTCACAAGTGAAAGGGCCTGACTTGCCTAAGAAGAAAGAGTGAGTACATCTGGGAGAAAAAGGGCTGGAATACAGCTGGAAGAGCTGGGCTTCCTGAGAATCTTATCTCAGTGTTCTTAACCTACAGAACCTGCACACAACAGACTCTGTGTATTCACTCAGATTTGCCAGGTTTGTTTGGCAGTGTGACAGCATCTTCCCCAGCCTGGCTTGTGCAGGAGACAGGACACTCTGCAGCCTTGGGGAACCAAGCCATCATAGCTGCTGGGAACTGTGTCCTTGATGTCCCAGCACAGGGCTGGGAGAACACCTGAGTCACCAGGAGTGCCATGTTTGGGTCAGGCGATTCTGCAGGAAGTCCTGGGGGCACAAGAGCTAGCCTGACCAGCTCTGCTGCAGGTGAGATTCAGCACTATCTACTCCAAAAGTCATTCCACCACATCCCAACTGCCTCTTCAAGTATGCCACAGCACAGGTAGCTCCTCCACTCACTGGGCTGGCCCTGTTCCAGAGGCAGGTCTAAGTCCAAGCCAGTATGAGGGAGAAACGCAGAGGGAAGCTATGGATAAAATTCTCCCAAGTTTCTCCCTTGCACCATACCAGCTGGGACCTTTTTAGGCAATCCCAAAGGACACTCCAAGCACCAGAGAGGTCCTATCAAGACAAGTCACGGAACTGGGCTACGTGGACATTAACACAGGCCCAACACACAACTTAAACCAGAGGCCTAGAGAGCTGGTCCCACCCTACTCAGAGCAGAGCCAACATCAACATCACATCCAATTGCTCAGGGTCTTGTCCAGGTACATTCAAGTGTTTCTGGAGTACAGTGTGTTTGTACAGAGTGTTCTAGACAGCACCACCACTGGGTGATTGAAACACACTCCCACACATGGGATGACATGTCCATTTTCTAAGCCCCTACTTTACTTATTTGCTTATTCTGAATATTTGCTTATTCTGCAAGAACATTGCAGCAGCGAATTTATTTGTACATTATTTCTCAGCATTATTTCTGAGCATGAATTATTTCTATCATGCACCTTGCTCTTGTTTACACAAATTTGATAGTTTTAATTTCTCTATTTTAATTCCTTTTGCCTATTTTATAAATACTTATTTAGAAGGATAAAAAATATATGATTAACATTAATGTAGAGGCCAATGCAATATATGGCACCACTCAAATAAAAACATGTACCTAATTCACAAACATACAGTAAATTGTGTTGCGCTTTTCATCCTTTGAGATAGAAAGTTTAATTTCAATAAGCAATTTTTACTGTGGCCGCCTTAATTTTCCCCAGATTTTTTTTTTTCTTGAAAAAAAATCATAGAATTTTAAATAGAAAGCTTGAGCTGGAAGGGACTCACAAGGATCATCAAGTCCAACTCCTGGTCCTGTGCAGGACACCCCAGCAATCCCACCCTGTGCCTGGGAACATTGTCCAAACTCCCCTGGAGCTCTGGCAGCCTCGGGGCTGTGACCATTCCCTGGGCAGCCTGTTCAGTGCCCAGCACCCTCTGGGGGAAAAAGCTTTCCCTGAGATCAAATCTAACCCTCCCTTTACACAGCTCCAGCCATTCCCTGGGTCCTGTTACTGTCACAGAGAGCAGAGATCAGAGCTGTCCCTCATGAGGAGCTGGAGCCCCCAGTGGGGTCTGACCTCAGGCTCCTTCAGGCTGAACAGACTAAATGCCCTCAGCCATTCCTCATGTGGCCCCTCAGACCCTTCCCTATTCCCGTGTCACTCCTTTGGACACTCTCCAATACCTTCAGCACCCAAAAGAGCACACCGGACTCAAGGTGATGCTGCACCCATGCCGATGGTGGGGGAGCCACCGATTGTTCCAAACAGGCCTTTGACACTCCCAGGGATCTCATCTGTAGCATTGGAAAATCAGCAACAGGTGGATACAAACGCTGGCTGAGCGTGTCTGCTGGGAAACAAGGAGCACAGGGAGGAGAGCACTGGGCAGGCATATGCTGACTCTTTCCTCTGTTCCTCCAGGCTGTATCTCTCATGCACTTAGAGTCTGCTTTGACACTCTGGTCACACATCCCTCCTGACTTCAAGCTCCCAGAGGGCCAGATAGATGATGATGCAGTCTGACACACATACTGGTACCTGCCTCCAGCACAATAATTTCTGCTTGAGTTGGGTCTAGAGAATGAGGCGCTGGCTGACTTTAAAATCCCCCTTGGCAGAGCATCTGCCAGCTCTGAAGGCAGTGGGAAACGGAACACTGCTGAACACTGAATTCTCATCACCAGCTGCTGGATCTTTTCCCTGCTTAGCATGGCTGAGGTCAAACAAACCTTCCAAACTCATACCATGTATAGCCTCCAAACAGACTGATCCTGGTTCTTGGAGGAGGAAGTTTATGAATTAATGATCAGCTTCCAAGCCAGGATAATATCTCAACCTCCATGTACAGATTCCTTAAGTCCTAATGTGTTCTACATTTAGCTGGGAATTTATCTCGGGTTGCTGACAATGACTTTGTACCTGACTGTATGTACAGATTCAGGTTTGAAAATTCATCCCCACGCAGGATGGAAGTGAGCTCGAGGGCAGGGGGGAGCGGAGGCGGCTCAGGGCTGTCAGCTGGAGGCGATCTGCCGGGGATGTTGAGTTGTGTGTGTGGGAAGTGCTCAAAAATAGTATTCATTTAAAAATCCTGGGAGTCTAAAGCAGTCTCCTGGTGCCTGGCTCTCAGCTCGGCTCCCAGAGACCTGGCAGAGCCAGTTCCAGGGGTTCACCCAGCAGGAGCCACACCAGGGGAGAGGAGGCAGCTCAGGGACCATGCCCGGTGCTCTGTGAGGGCTCTGCCTGCCAGAGCACTGCAGCAGCAAACCGAGAATCATGGAAACACAGGATCGTTAAGGGCAGAAAAGCCCTCTAAGATCATTGAGTCCAACTATTCCCCCAGCACTGCCATGTTCACCCCCAGCCCTTGTCCCTAGGCGCCACATCCACGGTTTTGTGAACACTTCTAGGAATGGCGACTCCACCACTGCTTTGGGCAGCCTGTGCCAGGGCCTTCTCCTTCAGGGAAGGAATTTTCCCCAGTATCCACCTGGGCCTCTCCTGGCACAACTTGGGGCCATTTCTTCTTTTCCTGTCCCGTGTTCCCTGGGAGCAGAGCCCAACACACCCCCGGCTTCCCCCTCATGTTGTGGAGAGCGAGAAGGTCCCCCTGAGCCTCCTTTTGTCCAGGCTGAGCCCTTTCCCAGCTCCCTCCGCCGCTCCAGCCCCTCCCCAGCCCCTCAGGCTCTCTTTTCCTGCGCTTCCCGCGAGGGCCGCTGGGGGGCGCTCTGGGGCCCGCCCCGGCTCGTTGCCCGGCAACCGCCCGGCACCCGGAGGCGGGGCGCTCCGCGAGCGGCGCGGCGTGATGATGCAATCAGAGCGCGCGGCGCGGGGAGAGGGAAGGGCGGGGGGAGGCGAGGTGTGCGGGCCGGGACCTCTCCCCGCGGCGGTGAGTGCGGCCGGGTCGGGCAGCTCCGGGTTGGGCCTGCAGGGGCGGGGAGCGGCCGGGCCGGGCGGCCCCGGGCCGCCCCGGGCGGGTGTCGGCGGGGCGGCCGCGGCGCGGGGTCGCGGTGGGCGGGGGCGCCGGGCGGGGCGGGCGCTGAGGGCGGGCGGGGCGGCGCGGCGGCAGCGCCCCCTGTCGGCGGCGGGCGCCGTGCCATGTGGCCGTGCTGGCTGTGCCCGCAGGTGCCGCGCGCCATGGCCCCCCCCAAGGACATCATGACCAACTCCCACGCCAAGTCCATCCTCAACGCCATGAACGCCCTGCGCAAGAGCAACACGCTCTGCGACGTCACCCTCCGCGTGGAGCACAAGGACTTCCCGGCCCACCGCATCGTCCTGGCCGCCTGCAGCGACTACTTCTGCGCCATGTTCACCAGCGAGGTCGGTGCTGCCGCCGGCCCTGGGTGCTCTGTGGGTGGAGGAGGCAGGGCCGCCCAGTGCTTGGGCTGCTCTCTGTCGAGCTGCTCGGCAGCTGGGCCAGGGTTCCCCCGTGGGGGCCCAGAATCCCCTTGTGATGATCCTGGAGTCCACGGGGTACTCCCCGTGGCTGCCCAGGATGCCCCCGTGGTGGTTCTTGAGCCCTTCATGGTGGCCCTGGGTGGCTCAGGGGGCCCCATGCTGGCCCTGGATTCCTCCATGGTGGCCCTTGGTATCTGGATTTCCCTATGGGCTCCAGGCCCTTCCATGGTGGCCCTGGGTCTCTCTGGATCCCCCCATGCTGGCGCTGGAGCCCTCTGGATTCTGTCCTGGTGGCCCTGGAGCCCTTCGAGGTGATTCTGGGGTTTCTTATTGGTGGCCTCTGAGCCCTGTATTGTGACCTGGTGGGGAGTTAGAGGTTGTGGCAGGGCCTGTGGTCCTGATTCATGGTCTGCTTTCATGTGACCACACTGTGCCCAGCGAGCTGCCAGGCTAAGCTGCCAAACCAGAGAATTCTGATACATTTATTTATTTTTCTAGTGGTGATTTGTGGTTTCCGTGGTTCTGGGCATCTTTCCTGCCCTAGGGCTGGGCTGTGCGAGCTGTGCTGGGGAGTCTGGGCAGGCTTTTCTGTGCAATGGAGGGGTTTTGATGCATGCTCTGGGCTCCCCTCAACACTGGCTGAGAGCTGGTGTGTGCTACGTTGTGCTGGTCTCCTGCCATGGGGGTGTCACTGGGGCTGGGGTGACTCTGAGCCCCAGGTGCTGCACTCAGCACATCTCACCTGTGAGCATGTTGACTCTCAGCCTTTACTGTGAGACTTGCACTACCTGTGTGCTGTTTCCCTGAGTCACTGACAGGTACTGCTTGAGCTACAACTGGCACTCACTGTTAAACATCAGATGCTTTGCCTGGCTTTGTCTTTTATAAGTTTGAGTCCATCTTTGCAGCTTTTTCTAACGGAAGATGCTTTCCTTATCCTACCGCCTTCCCCATTAGCAGGGAGAAACATTATTAAGTAGCTCACAGGTCCTAAAGCTCTCCCTGCTAGCCCAAGAGTCCTTGCAGCAGAGAATGATTTTGTTCTTTGTTTTACCCAGCCATGAAGGCTGTGGCAGAGCTCTCTGTGTGCCCACTGCTCTTGGTGCTGTCGGGGGAGCAGGTGTCTCAGTTTTTACAGTCCTGTGCAAAGAAACCAAAACAAGGCATGTGTGGCCTGACCACAGACCAATATTTTTTTTACCATATCTTCATTATATTTGTAAATTTATCAGTTTTATGCTCTTTCTCTGCATGGAGCAAATGTAATTAATAGAAGAAAACACACAAAGCAAATTCAATCCCTGGAAGCTGAAGTTCTCTGTTCTCCAGTAGGTCCAGGTGCTCAGCAGTACAGAAGAGTGTCTTTACTCTGGGATTACCTCTATGTTCCTGTCAGTGCTTTTGACTTCTAGACTTTGTCTAGGCAGTGTGCAGAGATCCTATCACTCCATGTGCTCCAGAACGTTCTTTGTGGCTGCTAACAAAGGCCAGGGTTGGTGTGCTTTGGGTCTGAGCTGAGATGTCTCTGCTTGCTTCGTTATGCTCATGTTAACTGTAACATCATAGTGACCTTCATTCAGAGATGTAAATCTTCCTAGGAAATTTAATTCTTCCTGGGAAAACACCTGTACCCAGTGGGCAGAATTGCTTGCTCTCTCGTGCTCCCACACTGCCTCTGCTTTAAGGAGTTTGCTTCTTTTGCTTAGTTTGTATCTCTTCCAAATTTGCATCTTTGTTATGGAAACCCTAAAGTGACCAACCTGCCAAGGGGCACACAATTACAGTGTTTGTGGGAGAGCTTCCTTCCAGGAAACAGCAGCTTGGTAAGCCTCAGAGTGGACCTCCTTCCTGTGTGTGTCAGCAACAAGTGTGTCAGGGCCTGTGATGGGACAGGGCTTGGACACTCTCCAGGCACTTGTGGGTGCAGGGTTTGGCCAGGCTGGGACTCCAGGGAGCTCCAAGTGTGTGTGGTGTCATGGACTGCCAGGCCCTAGCAGGGCTTCCTCAGCACTCCATCACTTGCCTCCTGCGAGTCTGTGAACTGCTGGTCTGCTCTGAAGTGCTAGACTGGGCTGCATGAGACTTTGTTCAGTTCAGAACTGATCCTGGGGTTATGCCACAGCATTCCTGGTCTTACATCCTGGGGTTGTGCCACAGTATTCCTGGTGTCACATCTGTGCATGGCCAGTACAGCACTGCGACTGTCAGCAGATACTGTTGACATAAAGAACTGCCTTTGCCTCCCTGTGTTTCAAGTTTCCTTCCTTCTCTCACTTCTGACTTTACCATTTTAAAAAGTTCTCAGTCTAGCTTAGTATTAATTTCTTCCCGTTTTCTGTTCCCACTTTCCAGAATGAGATGAAGCCACTGATAACCTGTTGAACCCCAGGTTTTTTACAGTTTTCCTTTCCCCTTGTGCTGAGCAGAGAACAGAAACACCATTAGTTTTACCTACAGGGTTGTTCCTTGTAGTGAAAATTGCAGAGCAGTTTTATCTGCCCTGGATCTTAGTTGTGCGCTGGTACTTGTCTTTGTTTGGCCAAGTTAACGTAACTTGGGATCTTTTAAGAGATGATCATTGGCTCCACCTCAGAAAGAAACTATGCTATCTTCTCTTTTTTCCCCTAGAACCGAGAAATACTATTCTGAAAATAAACAACTGCTGTTTCCAGGTTCTTACATGGGCAACTTCACTGTGCTGTGATGACCCTCCAGAGTACAGTGAGCCACATGTTAGCACTGTCATGCCAGCATTTCTCTTCCCCTGTGAAAAGAAATTGGGGTTTATTCTAGAGTAGTTCTGTGTGTCTGCATTAGTAAAGATGAAAAACAAGAAGTAGTCTTAGGTAAGGAAATGGTTGCAAAATTTTAGGCCCGTTCTCCTGCAGGGTGAGTTGCATGATTGTTGTGGTTTAGCCCCAGACAGCAGTCAAGACCCTCACAGCCCCATGCTTGCTCCTCCACCAGCGGGATCGGGGCGAGAGTCAGAAGGGTAAAAGCTGAAAAAATTGTGGATTGAGATAAAGACAGTTTAATATGGAAAGCAAAAGCCACACGCACAAACAGAGCAAACCCAGGAATTCTTTCCCTGCTTCCCATTCCCTGCAGGTGTTCAGCCATCCCCTGGAGAGCAGAGTTCTGTGACACACAGCAGTGACTTGGGGAGACAAACACCATCACTCCAAACATCTCTACCTCTTCTTCCTTACACTGAGCGTGATGTCAGATGGTCTGGAATATGCCTTTGATTAGTTTGGGTCATGCATCCCAGCTATGTCTCCTCCCAATTTCCCATGCACTCCCAGCCCCCTCACCAGCATGGCAGCATGAAAAGCAGAAAAGGCCTTGGCTCTGTGTGACCACTGCTCAGCAGTAACAAAAACATCTCCATTATTGTCCCTACATTCAGCACAAATCCAAAACACAGCCCCATGGTAGCCACTGGGAAGGAAATTAACTCTACCCCAGCCAAATCCAGCATAAAGATTTATGGATGGAATGGAAGAAGCAACGTTGTGTTTCACAACAGAGCTGTAACCTGCAGCCCCTGCCTTAAGGCTTTCAGCAACTTGGGCATCTTGAGGTAAAACTCCTGAGGCCTTGAAGTGACTCTCCTTAGTTGTTTTCCTGGATGCTGCAGGTTATTTTGGGATCTGTACTGCTGCACACTTTTTATGATGTTAGAAATACAGCTTGTATGAGGGAATATCAATCCCTGGCTACTTTACTCCCTGCAGAGAAAGTGAGCAGAGCTCTGATATTAAACAATGAAATGGGAAACCAATCTGAAATTCTGACAGCGGAGATGCAAGGATGTGTCTGGTGCCATTGAAAAACCTGGAAAGGAAACCCTGAACACTTTAGAGAGGAAAGCTGCCTGGCCTGTGTGTTGGTTAGCATTGTATGACCATCATTTTGCATTCTGGGTCCAAATATGTGTCTGTATTGATGAAGGAGTGGCTGTCTATGTCCCAAAAGCCCAGCACTGAGCACTGCGGGCAGTTCTCTAATGCTGCACATACAGGCTGGAGCTCAGCTCGGAGTCCTCATGAGTCTGACAAGCTGAGAGAATTGGGATTGTTGAGTCTGGAGAAGGCTCTGGGGTGACCTAATTGTCACCTTCCAGTACCTGAAGTTAGCCAACAAGAAAAATGGAAAGAGACTGTTTTCACTGGAGGTGCAGTAGAAGGGGAAATGGCTTAAACTGTCAGAGAGGGTCTATGGATGGTCCCTTCCAACCCAATCATTCCAGGATTTTATGTGCAGAATCATATTGTCTCCACTCTGAGATCCTTTCTTAAGGTATGATGTTAGGATCCCAATTCTGCATCACATACATTAGGTGAAGTTACTTGAAATAATTCCTTCCTTCCAGGCATCCTTGGCATGTGAGTAAACTGAGCAAAATAATAACCAATTAGTGGAGTGTAGCAGAAATACAAAGGAAGCAGGAAGTAATCATCTCTATGGTAATAGTGTTGTCCCCATGGTTTGTGGTCAGCAGTATAAAGAGTATGTGCATGGCTGATTATTAAATACTGATTGTGGTCAGGTCAGGTCTTTGCCAGCTCCAGGCTGATGTGTAAAGAACTGATGCTTACAGCTACCAGGAAGTCAATATTTGATCCTAAATATGTATGGTCTGTCTCCATTTGCTTATTGGAATCATCTGAAGGTCTTGTCTGATCAGTTCTGACCTTTGGTGACATCTGTGACCTTTGTTTGTGGTACAAACAGATTAGTCTTGTTTCAGGAATGTTTTGTCTGGCCCAAGGCAGGAACTGGTTTTAGCTTCTGAATGCAATGCGTAGCCTGTCACACAGCAGGTCAGACTAGATAATTTGCTGTTCCTTCCTGACTTTGGAAGCCATAAAGTTTGTTCACTGAGTCAACAGATTTGAAAGGCCTCTTCCCACAAATTCCTTCGAGGTTCACCATTACCTCCTGTGCCTCTCTACTGCAAGTGTGTCTCTGCATCATAGACACAACTATGTCTGGACAGACATCCCTTCCCTTCTCTGCTGTGTCATGGAGTGCCTCTGCAGGAGTAGCTTCCACTGCTCTTATTTTCTCTACTTCAGTATCACCTCCCTTTTCCCCAGCTGTGGCACATTCAAAGGTCAGTGATAGTGCTTTGGCCATGCTTTCTGCTCCCTGAGTCTCTGTCCAACTGGCTGTACCAGCTTTGGGTTCATTCTTGGCAAGACATGCCATGGGCTTTTGTCTGCGTGGTGCTTGCACTGATGCTGACTGCTCCAGGAGTCAGGGGTTGGTTTTGCAGTGTGCCACAGGGAAATCATCACCTCCTGAAGCACAGCCATGCTGCTGAGCTGGCAGCAGTGTGCAGGGTGTGATTAGTGAGCCCACCAGACAGTCCATTGGTCAGGAATCATCGGATGCTGTGCCAGCAGCTCTGTGCTGGAGGCACTGAACCACGAAGCTGAAGCTTTGTGAAATATAATCTCAGTTCTGTGCAAATTTGGTGGATTCACGGAATTTGCTGTTCCCAAAGATTGACCGCTGAGAGGATAACGTTCCTTGGAAAAAATAATTACTCCAAAATTAATCATAGAGATGATAAAATAGTCAGGGGACAAAGTCTGGATTGTGTAAGTGCCATCACTGCACATACTGTCATTTTACTTCTCATAATTTCATTTTAGGAATGAAGTTCACCATAAACTTGGAAGAATTAATTAGGAAACTGACCAGTCGAGAAAGCTTTTCCTTTGGTTTGATTCTAGAGTGGAGTGATGAAGGTATCCAGGTGTTGGAAAGGAAAATTACTTGTCAGTAGAATTGTCTTGTTCAAGTTTAGGTTTGAGGTGCCTGGGGGGGAAGTTACCAAAGCTTGGGCAAAAGGATGTCCTACTGATAGTGGGCACAGAGATGGCAAATTTCCAGGCCACAGAGACACTTGGCAGAGCACCCAAGAGAAGGAAGAAATTGATAAAGCCAGCTCAGCAGCTGTGCTGAATCAGCTCTGAATGGGGACAAGGTAATTCTGGCAGGGGCATGTCACGACCACTGACTCACAGCCACCAACTCCAGAAATCCCCAACCCAGAGGAAGAGAAATACTGGGCATGGGACTAATTAGCATAAGAAGCCTTTGTTTGCTAAAATGTATAAATAGTGAACAATTTTGCCAATCATGTGCTGGCTTTGGTGATTGGTCACCAGCCCCCCTTTCTGTGCAGAGCTAAAGTGAATCAAATACCTGAACTCTGGGTGTGGATTGGCCTCTTTCACACCAGGTGAAAGAACCTGGTTTGGGCCAACACATAGATGGGGACTCCATGTGAACTGCAGCATGTCACGCACATGCAGCTCAGGGAGGAATTCCCTTGGAGTAAAGCTTGGAGTACTGCAAGGAGGAGAGGGTTTAGTTGTCTTGCACAGATGACACATGCAATCTCTGCTGACTCAGATGTCAGCTCACAGGTTTTACTGTGCAGTGTAACTGTCCTTTTGATCCATAATGAACTTCATCTCATTCTATAAGTGAATTCTGTAGGGAAATTCCTTCCTTCCCCATATCCTTTTGGTGAGTATCAGAATAGAAAGGACATATCTCTCTTGAAATTGCTGACAGATCTTATGTTCAAACCTGCTGAGTGTTATGAGCTTTCTGATCACATTAATGAAAAGTAAAGCTGTGTCTCCCTTTTAATTTTCAGCTCTCAGAGAAAGATAAACCCTGTGTGGATATCCAGGGCCTGACAGCCTCCACCATGGAAATCCTGCTGGACTTTGTATATACAGAAACTGTGCATGTGACAGTAGAAAACGTCCAGGAATTGCTGCCAGCAGCATGTCTGCTTCAGCTGAAAGGTAATTCAAGGATTAGTACAAATTGCACCATTGCTGCTATTTAGAGATTTGGTTTGTTTGACTCTCAGTGCATGGGAGGTATGATATTTATAAGCTGTTATGTCAAACGTCTGTTTTCTTGTGCACTGTGGTCTCATTGGTAGAGGAGCTGATTTGGGTGCAAAAAAAAGAAAAAGGTAAAACAGGTTCCGTGCTTTGGGGTACTGTATTTCTGTAGTAATTGTGAGCTGTATAGCACATAAATGTTACAGCTCAGTTACATTATTATAATAAGCAAATCCCAGATGTCATTTGACCTGCCATCACAGTCTGTCTGGGTCGGTAACAGACTGGTTGTTGTCATTGCACATGCACCTATGGAGCCATCCAGGCAATTATCCCAAATCCCAGGCAACTTACATAAAAGTTATCGTAGACCTAGAAATCTGGTAGCCATCTCCACTAGCAGACACATTAGTGGATTATAATCCATGAAGCTGAGTACAACTCACATTGGAATCTTCCTAGTATCAGATTGATGTGATATTTTCATTGGAATAGGACAGCCAGAGCTCAAAGCAGCCCAAACACATGGTCTGGCTGCTCCAAGTGTCTTCACAGTCTCCAAAGCAATATGTGCATGTGTGTGTTTCTGTAGTACTTGTTACTTGAATTGGATTTTCATTATTGCTTAGAACTTTCCTTTTGAAGCCCTTGCCAAAGCAGTGGATTGATAGTAAGCGTGCAGTGCTCATTCACCCCTCCAATTTTCCGTAGGTGTGAAACAAGCTTGCTGTGAGTTTCTAGAAAGCCAGCTGGATCCATCAAATTGTTTGGGCATTCGGGATTTTGCTGAGACACACAATTGTGTGGATCTAATGCAAGCTGCAGAGGTCTTCAGCCAGAAACATTTTCCAGAGGTGGTTCAGCATGAAGAGTTTATCCTCTTAAATCAAGAAGAGGTTGAAAAGCTCATCAAGTGTGATGAAATTCAGGTAAAACCTGAAAAATACGATTACTGTGCAAAGCATTGAAATAAAACATTGAAACCAGTCAGTAATGAGTCTGTAGTCCTGGGGTGGACTTCTCCGTTCCTGAATTTGGAATTTAATTTTCAAGAAGCTTCTAATTCTTTTTTGCTAGTTTGTAATCTGAATTTTATCAAAATCATGTAGCTTCTCTTTAAGAATTTGTTGTCACACAAGTGTTTCTTGCAAGTCAATCACAGTGAGTTAGTTCCCTCTGCAGTTCTTGGCCCTTCATTTCCTCCTTTCCCTGGAGAACATAAGTTCTCTCAATGCCTACATTTCAGAAACACCCCCAAGCTTTAACTTCTGTTTGCCTGCTGATCAGCAGCACAAGGAATCCCCGGGATGGTGCAGGGTGGTCTGACTCTGCATGAGGTTACAGGGAGATTTAGTTCCCTGAAGGTGTGAGTTTCTGGAGGATATGCTGTTTGCCAGGAACATGTCAAATAAATTTTTCCAACTTTTCTATTAATAAGTTGAACATTCCCTGGTAATGAGGAGAGGGCTTGATTATTTGTTGAGGTGGATTTTGTCAAGAGCTGATGTTCACTGCAGTTGAAGGGCTTGAAACAGTCACTACTCAGAGTTCAGGGGAACAGGAATGCTTGAAAGGAAACCAACGTAAGGGATACCTTTGGTGAGATTCCTAAAAAGCCATACAGGGGTAGCCAGAGGAGAATTGTTCATGTATTCCTTGGAAGTGGTCTTCAGCCACATCAACAACCTCTTGTTTATGAGACTGCTTGAGAAAGAGTATGTGAGACAGTGGTGAAAGACCCAGCTCTGGCC
This sequence comes from Entomyzon cyanotis, assembly GCA_024500445.1. Lineage (NCBI taxonomy): Eukaryota > Metazoa > Chordata > Aves > Passeriformes > Meliphagidae > Entomyzon > Entomyzon cyanotis. The sequence goes on along the minus strand of JAKEPQ010000908.1, from coordinate 1,153,620 downwards.
AGGATCTGCAGTGGAGAAGGCTGAGTGTGTTTGGTGTTTGACAAGATGCAGTTTTGTGCTGTGAGGGGCTGAGCTCCTGTGGGTTGTCATGGTACTGACAGCAGCTTCTGGGCAAGGAACAGGAAATAATGAGGAGCTTGAGAATGACCTAGCCAAACTTCTCTGATGATCTGCTCAGGCAAAGTGACATTCCGTGTGGATTGGAAGGGCTGGTTAAGACCTGGCAGCAAGCCGTGTGTTGTGCATGCATTGTTGTACCTTAAGAATACATGACAAGTAGGGCAAGGGAGGGGATTCTCCCCTTCGTCTCTGTCCTTGTGAGACCCCACCTGGAGCGCTGTGTCCAGGTCTGGGGTTCTCAGTGCAAGGAAGACGTGGACTGGTTAGAGAGGAACCTGAAGAGGCCATGGAGATGCTCGGAGGGCTGGAGCCCCTCTGCTCTGGAGCCAGGCTGGAAGAGCTGGGCATGTTCACCTGGAGAAGAGAAAGCTCCAGGGAGACCTTAGAGCCCCTTCCAGTTTTAAAGGGGCTTATTAAAACGATGAAGAGTGACTTTTTACATGGGCAGAGTGATAGGACAAGGGGTAATGGTTTTAAAGAGGAGAGATTTACATTATATGTTGGGAATAAATTCTTCCCTGTGAGGGTGGGGAGGCCCTGGCACAGGCTGCACAGAGCAGCTGTGGCTGCCCCATCCCTGGAAGTGTCCAAGATGAGGTTGGATGGGGCTTGGAGCAACCTGGTCTGGTGGAAGGTGTCCCTGCCCATGGTAGGAGTGGAACAGGATGAGCTTTAAGGTCCTTTCCAACCCAAATCAGTCTGGAATAAGGATCAGATCCCTCTCTTGCTGTGTGGAATCAGAGTGTGCTGAGGGAGGACCCTCAGAAAATCTCTGGGCTGCTCAAGAAGCACATTGACAGGTCATCATGGTGATCCTGCATTTAGTGTTACTCATGATTTATCAGAAAACATGTTACTCATGATTTATCAGAAAACATAAATGATTTAATGAACAGTAAAATTGTTAAATATATCTGAGGACATTCAGTTCAGGAGGGAATAAATCAACACAGCATTATTGCGTTTAAGGAGGAGGTGGGGAAATTGGAAACAATACAGTAGTCTGCTCTCCTTTTGTGAGCTCTAATTGTCCTCTCCCTGTAATTCCAAGAGAAAGAGGCCATTCCAAATTACACTGTAACAAATATAAAACAATGGCTTAGAAGAATGCCTTACATAATTAACCCGTGTGGCTCTCTGCTTCAGAACATTCTGCTTGACAGCTTCAAACTGGACTTCAAAGGGGATCAGTCATAGGCTGGTGGGAAGGCTCAGTCCTTTCATCACAGTCTCTTCTTTTATCTTCATATGTAGTCTCAGTTAACAGACTTTGTGATAATAAATTCATGTCTGATTTCCTTTTACGTTGGATGATCTGATAGATGTGCAAAAAGAAAACAAAGTCTGAGTAATATATAATAAAGATTTTTACAATTATTTTGCTTTTGGTAATCATAGATGTCCAAAGCACCTGTGGTTTTCTACCAGTATCAAGTTTGGGTGGTTTAGTCAGTGTAATCTCCAGAAGTGGTGTAAGCACCAGCATGTGCCAGTCCTAAATGGAGACAGAAATAAACCAGTGATAAAATAAAAGAAACAGTAGAAATAAACAGTGACATTCATGCACTGGGGTTCCCAACTCTGAAATCCTTTGCAGTTTCTTAAATGTGGATTGAAGTAAAAAGATGCCCTCAATGTACCTGCTGCGGCTGGAGTGTCCGAGGAGCAGTGTGTGGGCACATGGCTGCCAGGACCTAAGCCAGACTTCTCTGTGCAAAGGAAACATGATTCTGATCACCTCGATGATAGAACTGTGAATTTTGCAGGAGCACAGCTCCTGCTCCACAGAGAATTGGGGGAGCTGCCCTGTGAGTTCCCACTGGTCAGTGAATGGTGGCTCCCAGCTCTAGCCTCTGCTCCACACCATAGCGCTTACTGCTCCAGGACGTGGACTGCCTGTTGATCTCAGCTGCAGGGGAAAAAACAAATGCAGGTTTAAGGGAGAGAAAGTGAGGGAATTCCATTGTGCTCATGGGGATTTCCCTAAGAGACTCGTAGCTGAAGTGCTCCCTTGCTTGCTGTGAAGCAGTGCCAGCAGCCTGGACGTCGTGTACTCCATGGCAGTGGCTCTGATGCTATCCTGCCATCTGATCAGGATGTGTCTCCTCTTTGCAGGTGGACTCTGAGGAGCCAGTTTTCGAGGCGGTGATCAACTGGGTGAAGCACTCGAAGAAGGAGCGTGAGGCGTCACTGCCGGAGCTGCTGCAGTACGTGCGGATGCCACTGCTCACCCCCGCTACATCACCGACGTCATCGACACCGAGGTACTGCCACAGCCACCAGCAGGGCATGGCATGGTACTGGCTGGGCTCTGCTGTCCGACAGAACATGGTCAAAGCTCTTTCTCTGCTGCGGCTCTTTGATGGTGACACTGTGGAGCTGTCCCTGCTCAGCTGCAGTGCCACTGTCACACTGAGCAGTGGTTTGCTGTGCCAGCAGTCACGGCACCGCACTCTGCCGCTGCACGGTGCTCACTCCAGAGTTGTTAGTCAGGTGTCTCTGCAGATATCCACAGCACCTTTCTGTTGTCATCTGTTACAGTCTCCAACAGGTACTTGCTGCCTTCATTCCTAAGCACTGGCAGGTCCCCTTCCCCAGACTGAAGATTGCTGGCATTGATCTCAGGGAGGTCATGGCTCCTCAGAAGGTGTCTGAGGTGCAGATGGCCAGCAAGTACCTCTGAGTGAGAAAGACGGCAGCTGTGTGGATCCAGGACCAGCACACAGCCAAGAGCCATGGCTAACACTGCTGCTTTGTGTTCTGGGATGCTGCAGAGGCAACCCAAAATGGGGATGATGCAAAGAGATAATTAAGCTTTTCAGTGGAAGTTTAATTCCAAACAGGAAGTGATGCTGACCCCAGGCAAGATTTCAAAGGAAGGCCCAGAGAAGGTCAAACCAGCCTTCAGGTTAGATGGTGATAGGATGTACTCACGGGTTCTAGCCCTTGTCACCTGACAGGTGCTGAATGGTGAATGACAGACTGTTCTCTACATCAAGAAAAGGCTGGTTTAGCAACAGTCATCTTGAATCTGATAGATCATGGATGTTATTAAGTCCAGACTACCTGATGGGCAGTTAGGTTGTGCCAGGGCTAAAGGGAGTTCAGTCAGATTGTCACGGTCCACTTCAAACTGAAATTGAAGCTAATGGAAAAGGGACTGGTACCAAAACAAATAGATCTGTTCCAAATCCAGCCTGAGACAGAGTGTGTACAGGCCCTCAGCTCTCAGAGTGAACGTGCAGGGTGACCTGTCCAGTCTAGCAGTGCCACACACTGGTGGCACATCCTCATCATGGAGCAGTGTGGAGAGAGAAGCGCTGGACCCATGTGGCTGCCTCACACAGACACCAGGAACCTGTAAAAGTAAATCTGAACTTATTGAAGTAGCATGTATACCAAACACCCAAGGGAAAATGAGCACTGAGCTGAAGGGGGGTTGATCCAGGCCCTCAGCTAGAGAAGGGAATTACACAGCATTGTGCAAGGAGATGAGGCTGTCCATGGATGCCCCTCACTTTTTAACAAGACCTCAGTGCTTCTGGTGCCTCTTCACAACTCCATGTCCCATGTGCACAGGGATCAGAACAATAGATCAGCTGAACAGCTTCATGGTGCTGTGCTCCCTGTCTCTTCTCTAGTATCAGGTGCCGGACGAGTTATGCGGGGCAGATCAAGTGTGGTTTCACTGCCAGTTCCCCTTCCCAGTCATACTTCCATTACCATAAATGTAGCAGAAGCGGCTTTTCCTTAGTTTTCCAATGCAGCCATTTTCCTTGAGGAACCTGTAATGCCAGACTGTGAGAATGGAGCTCTATCTTGTCAGCTGCAGTCTGGTCTTCAGTCACCTTTGCATTTCCCTGCATGCAGTGTCTGCACCAGGACATTGCAGCCTGCACACAAGTCCTTTTCATGCTGTCTGAGCTGATGAGAGTTGGCTTTAGGACAGTTCTTCTGAGGTTTCTTAAAATACATTGCATGTACAAGTGACTCATGTTTCTCCTCAGCCTTTTATACGCTGCAGCCTGCAGTGCAGAGACCTCGTAGACGAAGCCAAAAAATTCCACCTTCGGCCTGAGCTCCGGAGCCAGATGCAAGGACCCAGGACACGAGCACGTCTGGGTGAGCAGCAGGAGAAAGGACACTGAGAGGGGCTGGGGCCCTGGCAGATGTCATGGTAGACACCTTGTCTAGTGCCTTGTAATTGTGTTGATGTTCTTCACAGCAGTAACTTGTCATCCCATGGTCCCCAGTGGGACACAGATGGGACCGGAGCAGAGAGGGGCGTCTTTTTCAGAGCACGATTGCTTAGTGCCAGTGTGGGGATCAGTCAATTGTCTCTAATCCCAGGCCCCTGCTGTGACTTAAAACCAGTTTCCTGAGTGCTGTTGCCTGCAGATCATTTGTCTCAGCATGCAGCTGTCCAAGAACTGTGGGAAGAGTTTCTTCCTGTGTGAAGAGGCAGGTTTCAGAGTCCAAAGGAGAGCTGTGAGGTGAGTCACAGCTGCCTTACAGTAACAGCAAGTTTCCACAGCGAGCTGGACAGGGAAAGGTGGAAGGAGGGAAATGGAGATGTCCCTCTTCCCCTTTAGAGATGCTTTTTTTTCTCCCTACCCTTGTTAAGGCAAATAAATGATGATATTTTCCTTTATTTCAGTAACTCCTACCAAGCACAGTCACTGAGTTGTTCAGAAAATGCTTGACTTAGGGCTGTGAGCACTCAAGAGCAGCATAAATGTAGGAATGACCTATAGAAGAAGGAAAAGTATTCTATTGGCTTCTTCTGTCCGACTGTCTGTGCCATGCCTGTATCCTGGTGCACTCCCAGAGCACTGCCATCAGTGCCAGCATGGACCACTCTCCCTGCAAGGAATCTGCCCTGTGTGTTCTCCAGTGCTGCTGTGGATGTGGTGGAGAGAGACCCCAAAATCCCTTCATGGCCTGTTTCAGGAGACAGAAAGCAGTTTAACCACGAAAGGAGGAGGATGGATTAGGTTTGTCAGAGACACACTGATCAAACTTTTCTGGCCTGAAGGAAATGCTGTTACACTGCTCTTGCATAGCCCAGGCCTCAGTACATTTTGTGGAAATTCATATACCAGTTTCAATGACCTGCACTTCAGCTCAGCCTGTCACTGGCATCAGCATTCAGTATCTGAAGGGGCCTACAAGGAAGCCAGAGAGGGACTCTCATCAGAAACCGCACCATTGGGACAATGGGGAATGGTTACACACTGAAATGGGAAATTTAGGATAGAAATTCTTCCCTCTCTGGGTGGTGAGGCTGTGGCTGCCCCATCCCTGGAAGTGTCCAAGGCCAGACTGGATGGGCCTTGGAACAGCCTGGGATAGTGCAAGCTGTCCCTGAAGATGGCAGGGGGTGGAATGACATGAGCTTTCAAGTCCCTTCCAACCCAAACCATTTTGTGATTTCTATGATTTTAGAAAAACACATTTCATTTTATTGTTGGTTGAAATGCTTCACCTGATAAAAAAGACATTGCAAAACTGGTTTTTTGTCTGATTGTGCAGGTTAAAACTGCACATTATTGCTGAGGTTCATCCTTTGGATTCAGCCCTAGCTGTTTTAATTGATTCCACACCATCTGATAGCAGCAATGTGTCACTTATAAACTGTGATCCAGTTGAGTATTAACTTTGCATGGGTGGAACTGAAGTGATTGCACTTTTAGCTGTCTTACTGCAAAATGGGCTTGCCAAGATGTTGGAGTCCTTGTGAATCCTTCCCAGTTTTTGGGGTTTTTTATTATTCTTCCTCTGAGGTGGCAGCTTTTCTGCTTTGTGACAAAGTCTTGTTAAGTGTTTGCTGCTTGGTGTTCAGTCCTCCTGCAATGAAAATGGACAGTTCTAAACTCTTGTGGTAAACTCCCTGTTCCAGAAAGGGCCCAGGGAGTTCAGGGGATGCTGAGCTGTTCTAAACGTGAGACAGAAGCTGCTTCCAGGCAGTGGTTGCAGGGGAAGTTTCAACTCTCCAGGTCACAACTGTTATTTAACAGTCTTGGAGGAAATCAGAAAAATTCAGAGACCATCTCAGACAAAAGAAAGCAGAGGGAAGGCAACTGTGAAATAAAATGCACAAGATTTAAGAGACAATTCCTGGGGAAATAATTCATTTTCCAAGCTTCAGACAGCTTGACTTGTTTTTCAGTTATATGGTGAACAAAGTCCCCTAAATCAGGTCTGGATGTCACTTGCAGCCAAGAGGAGACCTCCTCCAAGAGGAAGCTGCAAGGAAGCAGCCATTCTTCTCCAGATCCTATGGGGTGGTGAGAGGTTTGGGAAAAGCAGTGGAAATAATACAAAAGGAGATACAAAGGACCTTCAGCACCTGTGTGAGTCAGCTTGTCTTCTCAAAGTGCCTCTGATGTTAGGAGGAACAGCCCTTCAGCAGCTAGTTCCTAACACCTCAGTCAATCGTCTGGCACATGCTCTAAAGAGTTTCTCCCTTCTCTTCCTTGCTGAGCACAGAGGGAGTGTGAGTGCCTGAGCCAGGTTAGGTCCCTGCTCCAGAGCCAAGATGAAAACAGGGATTTAGAGGCAGCTTTGTGCCAGGGAAGGCTCAGAGTTTCTTCAGGTTGTTCCCCTGAGGTGACCTTTTGGTTGTGAAGGGATTGACTTGGCTTTGCTGTCCCTCTGTGCCCCAGGAGCTAACGAAGTGCTGCTTGTGATCGGTGGGTTCGGCAGCCAGCAGTCCCCCATTGATGTGGTGGAGAAATACGACCCCAAGACCCAGGAGTGGAGTTTTCTGCCGGTAAGGACTGCTTCTGACCACCACTGTGCTGACCAGGCTGTGAGCAAACCCTGATCCTGCAGCACCAGCTGGATAACAGTCATCCCTGGGCTGTCCTGTGCAATCTGCTGAAGATTTCTGACAGAAATTCTTTAGAGATATACGTGGTGAATGCTGAAACCACTTCAGTTTGCAGAGTGACTGAGGGAGAGGGGGTTGTTGTCATAGCCCTGATCAGCTGAGCCTGCAGAGACCCACATCTTGGTTGTGGGAGTGAGAACTATCAAGTTTCTTAGTGAAGGGGTGTTAAGCTTTAAGGTTAGTGATGATAATTGGAATGTCAATAGGAGCACTGTGATCAGTGCAGCCTTCAAGCTGCTGCGTGATCCTGCTGCTTGCAGTGTTTTGTAGCATAACAGGAAGAGAGAATTCCTGCACTGAGGAGTATTTCTACCCAAATTAAAATTGTCTTTATCTCTGTGAAATGGTGGAGAACTGCCTCTTCTTTAATATCACCAATCAGGGCAGTCTGAGTATAACCTTGTGTTCCAAAATTCTGATTTTTTTTTTTGAGGCTAAAATCTTCATCAAATATTTAGAGTCCCCTCCTCTTCCCATTAGCAGTGTCTGCAGGAGGCAGTGGGAGTCTCACAAAACGTCCCACATGCATCAAAGATTATGCAGCAGCACAGAATAAATGGCATTTAATGACAAATATTTGAGTGCAGAGAGACATGGTCCTAAGAAAGCATGGCAGGGGGAGGCAGACATAGTCGCTCAGGCTGTGTCCTTTAAACCAACAATGCTGCCTGCTCTGACACTGTGGGCCATTTCCCACAAAAGATTTTGGAAGAGCAGTGGTTGGTTTCCATGCCCAGTGTTGTTTCCTCTCTTTGACTTTGTGTTGCTGTGCTGTCCAGAGCATCACCCGTAAGAGGCGATACGTGGCCACAGTGTCCCTGCATGACCGCATCTATGTCATTGGGGGCTACGATGGGCGCTCCCGGCTCAGCTCCGTGGAGTGCCTGGATTACACATCTGATGAAGATGGCATCTGGTACTCCGTGGCTCCCATGAATGTGCGGCGAGGGCTGGCGGGAGCCACAACCCTGGGAGGTACGTCCTGATCACTGCCAGGGCAGGACAGCCTGTTCAGCTCTGGCGTGAGATACCCTGAGCTGCTATGTGAAGAGTGGGCTGGCTCTGGGGGAGGAGGGGAGCCTGAGATTCTGCCTTCTCATCACTGGGATGCAGAAATGGAAAACTTGCCCACATATCCTGGGGGAGCTCTGCCTCCGCTGCATTCCTGCAGCACGTATCTCTGAACTAGGGGAAAGGGGCTCTGTGAGAGATGATAGTGGGAAGCTCTGAGGGTGGTGAGTGTTGGGCAACACTAAGCACAGGGCAGCAAATACAGCTGTGACCATCCAGTGCTGGAGAGACTGGAACATGAGCAGGGAAGGAGTGAGCTACTGATACGAGGCTCGTCATGGGCAGGGTTTGGGTGTGGCAGTGTTTTGGTGGTTCTGCAGCATGAAAAAAATAGCTGGACATGCGTGTTCTCTTTCCTCCATCAGCAAGAAGCACATTTGAGGGCCAGATGCAGCTTGTGTGTGTCTGTTTGTTGGGCCTGTGAGCAGGCTGATGCAGTGAGCCAGGCTGAGGGGCCTGGGTTCATCTTGGCACCCACTGTGCCAAGGTGTGTTTGCTGTTGTTGTCAGTCCATCTTGTAGCTTTGCTCTGTGTGTGAGGGCCCTCATGCTCCATGTGACTCATTGGGTCCCACCTCTGTCATTGCAGACATGATCTACGTTTCGGGGGGGTTCGATGGGAGCCGCCGGCACACCAGTATGGAGCGCTACGACCCCAACATCGACCAGTGGAGTATGCTGGGAGACATGCAGACAGCACGGGAGGGAGCAGGGCTTGTGGTGGCCAATGGAGTGATCTACTGCCTCGGTACGTACTCTCAGCACCTCTGGGAGTTGTGCAAAGCCTGTCTTTTTACCCAGGTGACCATTCAGGTGCTGCCTGAGCAACACCAACCTGTCACAGACATGGCAGAAGAGGTTTAACCTCACTGAGCCCTCACAGCTCTGTCGGTGGATGCTGCCTGACCTCACTGTTCCCAATCACAATGGCTTGGACTGCAGCTGCCATATCACTGCAGGAAATGCTGCATGCTGCAAATTACATACAATTTACACACACTGCATTTGAGGGACCGCTGAAGTGTGGAGATGAGCAGTGCCAGCTGAAGATTTGTGTGACATAGGCAGTGTCTAAATGCCCAGAGATTAAGCAGGTAAGATTAAGTGGGACAGAGGGTGCACTTGCACCACACAAAGCAATGGTGGCTGTAGTGCTCCAGAAATGCATCCTGACCTGTGTGTTCTCCAGCTTTTCTGTAGCACTCATTTCACTTTTGAGCACCACACCAGCTGTGAATACAGTCAGATTGCCAGAGGACAAAGCATGCTAAAGCTTGTTCTGTTGGTCACCTTCTGGGCTCCAGAAAAGGCAGGCCCAGCGTTTCACCCTGCATCTGTTGTAGTCCTGTTCCTGGGGAGTCACAGATCTTAGGCACTGTTTCACAGAACCACTGAATGGTTTGGGTTGGAAGGGACCTTAATCTCATTCCACCCCCTGTCATGGGCAGGAATACCTTCCACCAGACGAGGTTGCTCGAAGCCCCATCCAACCTGGCCATACACCAACCTGGTTTATGGGTTACACTTCCCCCTCCCAAATTCCTCTTCCTCATTCTGTCCCCCAGGGTGGATGGCAGCAAACTGCTCCTTTGCTGCAGCTGCACAGAGATTTTTTAGTATCCTCTTGTGAAACAGCTCTTGAAAGATCCCAGCCTACACCATTCAGCCTCCTGCAGCTGAGGCTGCAGCACAGACCTGGGAGCTGTACATCTGCAGGGCTGCACCAGCAGTGGCCTCAGCATGCTCAGAGGCAGCTCCCTGGGGCTGGCCTGGTTTGCTGGTTTGGGGAGGTGATGCTCTCCCACATGGTCCAGTGCAGCCTGGGGGCAGGGCTGACTCTGGTCTGGCTGCAGATCCTCTGTCCTGACAGAGGTGAGCTGTGCTGATGGCAGTGCCACACTGTGCCCAGGGTCCACCAGGCATGTTACTGCTCTCTGTGCAGAAAACATTCTCCCAAAGTCAGCCCTGGTTTGCTCCTGTGTTTTGTTTCAGGAGGCTACGATGGGCTGAACATCCTGAATTCTGTCGAGAGGTATGACCCCCACACTGGACACTGGACAAATGTCACTCCTATGGCCACCAAGCGCTCAGGTAAGAGCCCACAGTGCCTTGAGGTCAGTGTGTTTCCTGCTGCACTGAGGGTGCAGTCACTCCTGGTGTGTTCTGCTGCTCTGGAGGGTGCTCTGGCCCCAGTGGGTGGTTTGGCTTTGAGAAGGGATGATTTTAGGGCACACTGGCTTGAATTCCCAAGAGAAATACTAGTTTTCACATGCCTGCTGTCTCCATCACATGCCAAGGTGTGTATAGAAGAATGTGGTGGCTGAGTCACAGGTTACAGGGAGGGAGAGGAAATGCTGTGTGACTTCCAAAACTAGGAACAGTGCTTGGCATGGACGAGAGCTCACAAGGCACCAACTACAGACTGTAGTAGTGGGTCAGTGCTCGTCAGCTGCATGGGACATGGTGTGCCCTGCCAGGCTGCTCCTTCACCTGAGCCCTGCTCTGGGGCAGCAGGAGCAGAGAGAGCAGCACTGCCAGAGCAGCCTCACCCTGCAGTGGGGTTACGTGAGTGGTGCAGTCACACAACTCTTCACTTGTCTTTCTGCCTGGAGTTCTATCCAAGCTTTAAGTTGGCAGTTTTATTTAGGATAGAAATACAGTTTAAATCCTACTTTTGGAGTATCTTTCTGTTTAAGCTCTCCTACATTTCTCAGAGGAGTTGCTGTGGAGCCCCTGTAGCTCCTGTGTGCCCAGGTGTTGCCCTGTGCTCTTGCCCTTTGCCTCAGGCCTCCTGCCCTGCCCTCCAGGCCACACTGATGAGCTGCCCTGGCCCTGCCTGTGTGTGCATGGGCAGGGTGCTCAGTGCCTCCACACCTTGTGGCTCCCAGTGCTTACAGACCCTCTTTGAAGTCGCTTTTTCTCTGCTTTTTTCAATAACTGCCCCTCACAGTCAGCCAGGGCAGCACTGCTCTGTGTGATTCCTGTGCAGTGTTCCTGGTTAGGGACAAGTGCTGGGTACTCATTAAAACTGGGCTCTGTTCCAAAAATATTTCAGCTTTCTTGTGCCTGCAGTGGCATTCACCAAAACCCCAGTCTTTAAATATTTATTCCTGTGACAGGGCTATTCCTGTTAAGTGTGGGTTTATCTGCCAAGAATGGATTTGATTTAAGAGTTGGGCACTTTCCACATCCAGGAAGACCCCACATAAAACACAGGATTAAATCTGCAGGTTTTTCTAGGTCAGAGGCATTGTGTGAGACCAACCCACAGATCTCTAGGCAGTTTGAGGATCAGATGGCTTTTCTCAAGGGGTCTGCTGTGGGCACCAGAGAAGATTGACTTCAGACAAGACCAAAAGCAGAGTTCAAGGGAAAAGCCTTCTACAATAGGCATTTCCCAGATCTGTGCTCCCCACAGGAGTTGGAGGCTTTGGTAGCAGTGCCTTGGCTGCAGCATGAGCTCCTTGGTGCCACAAGTGAGCAGGAACATGGTGAGGCTTTTGACCCCAGCACTGGCTCAGCTGGTTCATTCCTTGGCACTGTGAACTGGAGCACCAAGATCTGAAACATAGGTGTGCCCAAGGACCTTTTCTTGCCCAGGTTTTTGTGCTGCCCCACTGGTACTAACACCCCTAACTACTCGTAGCTTAGCTACTTGCAGCTTTCATCCTGGTGTCAGTTAAGTCCATCCTGGTGACCTTGGACCCAGTAGGACTTCTTTTGCCCCCAAAAATCCTCTAAGAGTTGTCCACATGCAGGTCTTTAAATTCCAAGACCAGGACTAAAAGTAATCTTGGTTTTATTCACAGAGATCATTTCCTCCTTGTTTCTCTTCACCTCTTAGGACAGATTCTGGAGGGAGGCTACCCCTCAGAGACCTTGGCCATATTGCATTGCTGGACCCGATTTCCCTGATTAGGCCTTGGTTTAGTCTCTTCAGCCAAAATCTTCCTCACCAAAGCTCCTGGAGAGCCCACCAGGCCAGCCTGGCCATTCCCAGCTGTTCTGGAGCTCTCAGCAAGGACAGACAGGGAAAGTGAGGATGCGTTTAGTGGAACAGAAAGTCTCTTTTGCCCTGTTTGTAAGGAAACAGATCCATGCCCTAGAGCTGCAGGGTAGCTGGCTCATTTCCTTCAGCATATTCACTAATGCAATAGTTTTGTGTTGGTGATGACAGCCTGACAGGACTGACTGTGTTCCCAGGTGCAGGAGCCCCCGAGGCCACCAAGTGCATGGTAATGTCCCAGTGTCCTCCAGTGCTGTGCCTGAGTGGGACTGCCAAGGAGCAGCCAAGGCTGGTGGGGTTATTTGCTGCTGGTTTCATAAATTCCCAGTTGGACCAGCATATTATTGTCTGCTTTCACTGTGAGAACAGCTGTTCAGGCAGATGGTCCAGCCACCTCTGCAAAGGTGTAGAAACCAGTTTCTATTTCCCTGCTTTCCAAAGGAGCAATGTCAGGGAAATCCTTCCTCCAGCTTTGCATGGAGCAGTGTGCAGCAACTCTCCAGGCCACAGGCAGGAGCTGGGTGACACCAGGGAGTCAGAAACACCAGAGGAAGCTGTCTGTGCTGCCAACCCCAGCCAGCTGCCTGCCAGCAGGGCGGGGCTGGTGCTGCTATGCTCACACACCTGTGGTCAACTGTCAGCCCAGGTAAACCTCTTGTGTTGCTGTGCTGCCCAGGCCCCCCGTGCCACAGAGTCAGCAGTGTTTAGTGGAGTGACATGTTTTCATGTATCATATTGGAGACAACAACAGAACACACAGTTACCAGCTTTTGGGGTAGATAGGAGCATAAAAATATCCTGTGAAGAGGGAGGAACTGAGCCATTCAGCCTTGTAACAGCAAGCCCAGTGCTGCCAGTGTCACTTGTGGGTGTGACTGTGCCATCTCCTCTCCCCAGGGGCTGGCGTGGCTCTGCTCAATGACCACATTTACGTGGTGGGTGGCTTCGATGGCACGGCGCACCTCTCCTCGGTGGAAGCCTACAACATCCGCACCGACTCGTGGACCACAGTGACCAGCATGACCACACCGCGCTGCTACGTGGGAGCCACAGTGCTGCGGGGCAGGCTCTACGCCATTGCTGGGTAAGCCCTCGGGGTCTGCAGCTGAGCAACTGACCTGAGGGGACACAGCTGCTGCCCCTTCCACGGGGCCTCTCCTCACACTGGTATTTTAAGCTCTTATGAGAGGAGACACCACAGGGTCACCGTGCCCGACCGAAACAGGCAGCATGAAGGTCCAGGGCCCAGGCAGGCGGGAGAGCGGCAGCAGACAGCAAAGGCAGCCTGATGCAGGAGTTATAATTTGGGCTATTCCTGCTGTATGCAGCTGTCAAGCCTCCCAGGAAGAGCTCTGAATGCCTCAGCCTCTTCCTCCAGCACCATCCTTCACCTGTAACTTTCTGTCCCGGCAGATACGATGGCAACTCACTGCTGAGCAGCATCGAGTGCTACGATCCCATCATTGACAGCTGGGAAGTGGTCACCTCCCTAGGGATGCAGCGCTGCGACGCAGGAGTCTGTGTCCTTCGGGAGAAGTGATCAGGAGGGAACTCACAAAGAAAAACATTCTAAAAAGTCTCGGCTGGAGGAAGAGTCCCAAGTGATTTGCAGTGACTGTTCTTGAGAGTTGTGGATGCTGTGGGAATAGGCACCAGAACAGCAGCTTTCTGTGCTGCTTGTGACTAGAGCATGTGCATAACCGTGTGATCTCAGCAGTCATTTGAAATCGGGGGCTATGTGGGAAGCTGGAGGAAGAGGGTGAATGGGTCAGGAGAAGCTGTATTGTCTGCTGTTTCTGTGGCTCAGTCTGTGGGCAGAGCAGTTGCCCCAGCCTGGTCTCAGGCAGCCTGGTGAGCCTTCCCAAGGACATGTACATACCACTGGGTCACCTCTTCAGTCACTGCAGGACCCCGCGGGTCGCTCTCAGCCATGTGGATGTGTGGGGGTGGACCCAGCTGCTCTTGTGTTCCAGCTTCAAATCATCGTGTACATACTGAATGTTCAAACATGCTCCTGGAGCACACATGGGTGCAGAGCCGGGTTGGGTGAGTGTGTGTGTGAGGGGGGCCTGCACTGGCACTGTGTCTGCAGGGTCCTCGCAGGGCTGCACACTAAAGGAGTCGCAGGTTAAAGCTGTCAACTACTGAGACGCAGAGCCTGAGGCCACAGGGGCAGAAGGCAGGGGAGGAGCTCGTTGCCTGCCATAGAAGCACTTCTGCAGCGTTTGTGCTCTTTATCGGGTGCTCAGCAAGGTTCATCACATCGTGTTTCCTCAAAAAGCTTGTCAGCTCCAGCTGCAAACGATGTGTGGCACCGGGAGCTTGGCTGTGCTGGGGCCGTGCCTGTGCCCCACCCTGCAGGGAGGTCACCTGAGCTGAGGCCGGGAGAGTAGGGACACAGTGGCTGCTGCCAACGTCCTGCTGGTGAGTCACTGGGGTTTGTCCCCAGACAGACCTGAGTCCAGCGCACCCACGGCAGCCTTTCACTTGAGTTCATTGTGACGGTTTTCCTTTTATCTAGGATTTTTCTGCTTCCAGGGCTGTTCCAGAGTGACATCCAGGATTCCGTTTCGCCCTTTGTTCTCCGCTGTTTATTCCCCTGTCTCATAACTCCACATCCTGTGACACTTGCTATCCCTGGCGTGCCCCACGAGCCCAGCTGAGGCTCCATCACCGGCTCCCACCAGCTCATGGAGCACTCCCTGCTCAGCATGTCCTGCCTCGCTGCATTGCTGGGAGCACAGGCTCCCCTCTGCCATCAGCTTGGCCCCACAGTGCCTGGGCTCCGTGTAGTGCTGCTCGTTGAGCTTCCTGCTGACTCCTTGCTTGGGGACGGGGTGGGATCAGGGACATGGTAGCATGACCTAATTAAGCACTTTCAGCCAATGCTCTGACCTTCTGCGTTTGTTTCTATCACACAAGTGTTCTGTGGTTTTGTTTCCTATGTTTATTTTTTAATGAAAGTATAAAGAATAAAATATTTCCTGAGCCAGTGGGAGTTTAGCTTCTGTTCACTACCTTCCAGACGTTTGTCTAACTGCTGTGTGAAGGGTTTGTGCAAACCCTGTGTTAGACCAGGCAGCCACCCTCAGCTGTGCCTCTGCCCTGCAGCTTCAGCCTGGTTGTGAAAAACAGCTGCTCCAGCTGTGAGATCTGTGGCACAGAGACCAGCCAGGCCTGGAGGATTCCCTAATGAAGGAATTTGTTGCAAGGTCTGTTGGAGAAGAGCATGGCAGCAGAGAGGAGGAAAAGACTGTGATTACAGTCGACAGCAATAATGAATCATCAGGGGCTGAACATGAGCCCACGTGTGCCCAGATGGCCATGAAGGCAAATGACATGCCATGGTGTGACCAGCAGGACCAGTGACTGCCCCTCTGAGCTGGGCACTGCTGAGGTCACACCTCCAGTCCTGAGGGCAATCTTGAGACCCTCACAAGAAGAAAGACATTGAGGGGCTGGAGCATGTCCAGGGAAGGGAATGGAGCTGGAAGGGAGCACCAGGAGCAGCTGAGGGAGCTGGGGGGGCTCAGCCTGGAGAAAAGGAGGCTCAGAGGTGACCTTCTGGCTCTGCACAACTCCCTGACAGGAGAGTGGGGGCAGGTGGGGGTTGGGATCTGCTCCCAGGGAACAAGGGACAAGACAAGAGGAAATAGCCTCAAGCTGTGCCAGGAAAGGTTCGGGGTTGGATATTGGGGAAAATTTCTTCCTGAAAAGGGTGGTCAGGCCCAGGCTGCCCAAGGCAGTGGTGGAGTCACTATCTCTGAAAATGTTCAAAAAACATGGATGTGGCACCTGGGGATATGGCATAGTGGTGGACATGGAACTGCTGGGGGAATGATTGGACTTAATGATCTTAGAGGCCTTTTCCAAATTAAACAGTTCCATCATTCTAATAGAGCTGCAGTTGTAAAAATTACTGCTCCTTTGTCCACCATGGGCATGTGGGATGGAGTCCAGAATTCATCTGTCCATGTACAAAACAGATTCTGTTGATTTCAGAGCAAAATGCAGCATTCTGCCCCAGCAGCCTTTGATGGCTCCAAATGCTCTCCCCACTTCCTGGTCCCTCCACAAACAGCTCACCACTCACTCGAGGTGTTCAGTAGCCTCTCCTGACACCTGTCCCCCAAACTGCTCCGTCAGTCTTCAGCCAGTGAGAAGGAAGTGGGGAACCAAACAAGGGAGCAGGCCCTGTTTGGGGAGTTCAGCACTCACTGGTCCCATACATGGATCTGTCTTTCCTGTGCCACTCTGACACCTGCAGGGAGACAGGCAGTGCAGGGGGAGTTGCCAGGCTCTGATGCTGACCCTGGAGCTGTCAGTACCTCCTCTCCCTTCCCTGACCAGCCCTGCTCTCCTGCAAAGGGCTCAGGGGGATTCAGCTCCAAAAGTGACGTGTCCAGTGTGTGGTTGGGCAGAAACTCAGCAGTTGGGCAGACTGAAGCAGTAGCATCAGAACTGGGTCACAGCAGGATGTGACCCCATGAGAGTGGCCAGCAGACCCATCCCTGCCTTTGCAGGACAGGATGTACTGAAGAGGAACTGGTGTTTCCAGGCAGGTTATGCACAATATAAATCTTCAAAGTGCTCCACGTTGGTGCTGGAGATGAGAAAATGCACAAGCTCCTGCTGAAAGCAAACAAAGGGACAAAATATTCTGCTGGGCAGAAGGTGGTATGGATCCTCCCTGGCCAGTAAGAGTGAAGCTTTGCTTCATGAATAATCCAGGAGAAAATGCTAAAAGGCAGAATTAAGAGTGAGTTTTCAACATGAGACAGCTCCCACCCAAGACTTAAGAACTGGCCAAATATGCCATTAGCAGGTTTTTATTTACCTCTTGAATTGTTCTCAAGGGCTGTAAGAACAAGAGACACCACTCCAGCCATCAGCCCTGACCAACCAGCCCGGCCCAGCCCAGCAGCAGCCTTGGGCCACAAGCTGGAGACATCAGTGTGGTGTTGTGCCACTCAGGGGGTTTATAGGCTGTGAACCTCGATGAGGTGAGAGCAGATGCAGCACTGGCATCCTGCAGGAGCTTCCCTGGGGCAGGCAGAGGGCTCACCTTCCTCTCCCCCTGTCTGGCTGGGGTCTTGCTGCTCACAGGCTGTGTTACCACCAAGATGAGGATGTGCACACTTGGTACAACCAGGCAGAAGCCCCACAAAGGTGTCAGTTCATGTCATGCTACAGTCAGACTGGAAGGGAAAGGTCTTCCCCACTGACCCTCCTGCAAAGCAAATGTGTGGGCAGAGCAGAGCTTTCCTGGCTGGTCTGGGGGCAGGAGTGACCCATGGGGAGGCTCTGAAGCTCTGAAGAGAGTGACACTGAAGTGGATTGTCCCTGCTCAGGTGCCTCTGGGGCAGCCTGAGTCAGCTCCCAGGGCAGGGATGGAGTTAAACTCCCAGGCATGTTCTGGGGTGTTTTTCTAAAATGGTGTTGACAGGAAAGAACTCACAGAATCCAAGAAAAATTGTAGTTGGGAAGGGCAATCTGTTGGTGTGTAACTCTGCCTGGAGGAGATCCAGTTTGGATTAGGTTCCCTTGAGTCCAGAGCATCACCAAGCATGGGGCTTCTGTGACTTCCTTGAGCCTCCAGACAGGCGGCTCTGGACGTGGGACGGGACTGAATCCTGTCACCATGCTGTGGCTGCTCTGTGCCTGGCTCTGGGCAGCAGGCTCCCCACGGCTGTGTTCAGTGCCTGCTGCTGAGCTGCACACCTCCCTCATGCACTACTCCCCTCCTGAGCCCTGCTCTGCTCCCCACACACACCCAGACAGCAGTGTGTGTCTCAGGAGCTCCGATGTCCCAAACAGTGCCCCTGCCTTAGAAACACCTGCACAGGTCACAGCAGAGTGGGGTAATGCCTACCAGCTACACTCACACCCCAGCTCGTGTCAGGATTGCCCAGGGCTGGAGCCTGAGGTGAGCAGCTGGATTGCTGATGAAATCCTGTACCTTTATTTAGTACCTCGAATATCAGTTCCCATTTCTGTCTTCTCCTGAGAGTTCTTGGCAGCAGATAGTCAGGAGACAGTGAGGCAGCAGGAGGATGGGGCAAATTTACATCAAATCAAGGCTCTTCAGGGATATGCCTTACCTTCTAGAGAAGCAGTGGCTCAGTCAAAAGGCCTCTTTCAATCTTTTCAACACTACCAGAGGGCTGTTAGCAGCAGGTCCCAAGACCAGCACACAGCCACAGTGACTCAAAGGTGGTCAGTGAGGAGCAGCAGAGTCACCTGAGCCCCAGGACCTTGTCCTGCTGCCCGTGAGCTCTGGCACTGCCTCCTGCTTTGCCCAGGCTCTGTCGGGTCAGGCTGATCTCTGCTTTCCTCTCCTGGAATACCCATTACTCCCAATGCCAGCCCCTCACCCCTTTCCGTGCACTCCATTCTCCCCATTTTGAGAGGTTCTCTCTCTACCAAGCAGCCAAGAGAGCTGTGTTAGTGTAGCCCCGGCACTCCCAAATGCTGATGCAATCACTACATGCAAAAGGTGTGCCACAGCTCCACAGAATCCCAGGATGGGTCAGGTGTGAAGTGACCCCAGTGGCTCATCTGGTCCCACCTCCCTGCTTAGGCAGGGCCATCCCAGAGCACATGGCACAGGATTGCATCCAGACGGTTCTGGAATATCTCCATTGATGGAGACTTCGAAGGGAGATGATTTCCCTTTGTCCAGCAACAGCTGAGCTCCTTCTCCAACCGCTGTGATGAATTCAAGCGCCTGCAGACTCCCATGGCTGGCAGTGACTGTCCCTGACGGTCCCTGCGGCACACGACAGACACCCTGCCACCTGCTGCCAGTTCGGCATCACCGCGGGACCAGAAAATCCCAGACTGGTTTGCGTCGGAAGGACCTTAAAACTCATCTCATCGCCCCTGCCATGGCAGGGACACCTCCCACTGTCCAGGCTGCTCCCAGCCCAATGGCCAGCCTGGCCTCGGACACTGCCGGCCAGGGGAGCAGGGCGGGCCAGGGGCGGGGCTAGATGTATGACGTCACATCACACGCTCAGTCTGACGTCACGGTCCGGCCCCGCCCCTCGCCATGGCGGCGCCCTGCGCGGAGATGGAGCCGGCGGCGCCTCCTGCCTCCCCTCCCGCTGCTCCTGCCGCCGCGCCGGGCTCGGCCGAGCTCGTGTGCGCGCAGGGCCGCAACCTGCGGGCGGTGCTGTGCCAGCGCTGCGGCTCCCGGGTGCTGCTGCCCGGCGCCGCCACCTTCGCCCGCCGTGAGGTACCGGGGGGTTCGGGGGAGGGCGGGCGGTGGCGGCCGGGCGGTGACGGCCCCGTGTCTCCGCAGCTCCTCCTGCCCGCCATGAGGAAGAAGGCGGCGGCGGCGGCGGCGGGAGGCGGCGGGGACGTGCTGCGGGAACACTGGCTGGTGCGCGACATGTTCTCCTTCGAGAACGTGGGATTCACCCGCGACGTGGGCAACGTCAAGTTCCTGGTGTGCGCCGACTGCGAGGCGGGGCCCATCGGCTGGCACTGCCTCGACGACAAGGACAGCTTCTACGTGGCGCTGGAGCGCGTGGCCCACGAGTGACGCCGAGCTCGGGCCCCGGGCCGGGAGCTGGGCCTGGCCGCCGGGAGCCCCGACAGCCCCGCGGCCCGAGGGACTGACCGCGGCTGGTCACCCCGGGGCCTGACTGACCGCAGCCTGCCTGCCCCGTGGCCTGGTGCCTCGTGGCCTGGCTGGCCACAGCTTGCCCGCCCCCTGGTGTGACTGACTGACCCACGGCCCAACTGGTCACCCTGTATCCCAGATCTAGCATCAGGAGCTGCAGCCCTGGCACAGCAAACTCCTCACCTGCACCCGCATGGGAAGAGTGCTGGTGGTGGGAGGGTCTCCTGTGACCTGCAGGGACAGTTGTGCCAAGCAGCCTGATCTGCTCCTGTCTGGCTGCTCTGCCACTTCCCCGGCAGCTGCTGTTGCTCCAAGGGGCTGAGATGCCTCTCGGGCTGATGGCCCTGTGACACCATGTAAATGGGGGCACTAGGACAGGGCAGCAGAAGGACAGAACTGCTGCACTGAGTTGTCGTGGCAGCTGAAATTGTCTGACCTGCAGCCAGAGCAGTTCCAGGGTTTAAGGCTGAATCTTCTGTTGATTTTCAGAAGGTATGTTCCCTGCCCCAAGCTGTAACATGTTCTCCAAAACCTCATCCCACCTGACAGCTGTATTCTGTATTACAGTCACCTGAAGTGACTGTAAGCCATTCCAACTAATGTGTGCAGTTCTATTAACTGAGTACTTGGAAGTAAAACACAGGTAGAATGTGCAGACAGCATAGGCTGATAGAGCAGCAAATAAAGAAAATGTGCCAGACCATAGTGTTTTCAGGCAGCAAGAGTGAAGAGATCCTGAAAAGGATCTGAATAATTGGACAGGCAGTGCTGAAGCATGTCAGAACAGCCACATGTGTGTATGTTAAACAGAGATGTCAGGAAGGTAAAAGCAGGTGGTAAGAGTAATCTGGGATATTGTGATCTTTTAAAAACTGGGCACGCGCTAATTAAAAACGGAAGGAGGCTGCAGCAGCCATGGTTCTCACTGCATTTATCACTGCTGGTAATGGTGGCCCAGTTCATTCTCCATTGCAAACCCCTGTATGAGTGACAGAACAGCTCTCCACGGGTGCTCTGGGGTCCCTGGTGCTGTGCCTTACTGTGGGACATGTCACTGTCCTGTGCTCATAGACACTGGGGTACTGGCCCAGCTGTGAAGGCACAGCTGTCACCGTGCTGGGATGATGGATTTGTTTGTGTCACCAAACTCAAGGTGGGTTGTAGGTGTGCTGCCCCAAGGCTGTGGGAAGACCCCTCTAATGAAACCATTTTGCTGGCAGGATTCTGTAAGGCAGGCACAGCCTTGGATGAGTCTCCAGAAGAGGCATCTTGACAGCGGGAGAGGCAGGAACAAGTCCCTTCTTCCCGCAGTGCTTGAGCACCTGCACTTTTAAGATTTGGAGACTCTGCCTTAATGTGGAACAACCAAAGTGTTGGCTGTTCTGGGTCTGCTCCATCAGGAACTTCTGCTGTGGGATTTATCAGGGGAGGGAGAGAGGCAAAACTGTGGTCTGGGAGCTGAGGCTGGAGCAGGAAGCAAATCCTGTGCTGTGTCCTTGCTAAATGTGTCAGATGCACATTTGTTATGGAAACTGCTTCTTCCCTCCTGCCCCTCCTGTCTCACCCCTAAGCCCAGGGACTGCACGGTTTCATCAAGATGTACCACAAAGGACAAGAGAGCTTCACTTGGCTTCTGCACGGGCATGACAAAATGGTGGGATCACATCACTAATTTCACACGTTCATTTGGATTGTTGTCTATTAGGGAATGTGTTCTGACCTAATAATACCCCAGTCATAGTCCATGTAACTTAAATGTACTGTGCTGCACAAGCTTCATTTTGAAGGCACCACTGTGCAGAACAGACTGTGGAAATCAGCTTGGCTAACGCTCAGTAAATGACCTCCAAAAAAATGGTACATGTGGATTCCTGACTAGGGGGTGGCACTGGGACAGATGCTGGGGGCGTGGTGGCGGCTTTCACAGCCAGCAGAACACTTCTGGAGAGATTGGAGAGCTCAGGTCAAAGACCTTCACGTCGGAATGGTAGTGACTCAAATCCATCTTTGTGCAGCACTCGGTGATGGGAGTGCTGTGAGCTCCTGCTGCTCTTCAGTGGCAGAGGGGAGGTGACTCCTCCATGGATCCAGGTGTCCTTTCTGCTGACTCTTAAATAGGATCACATGGACTTGAAATGCTAAGAAGAAATTAACAGTCTGATGGGAATTCTTGGGAAGAAGCTTTTGTACCATGAGCTTTTAAGGGTCTTTCAGCCTCAGGTAGGGTCTTGGGTTCCTGCAGCTTGGAGAGGCCATGAGATCCACCCCTGCAGTGCAGGTGGCACGGGAGAGACTTTGGGCAGGTGAAGGGACAGCTGTGCAGTCCAGCGCCCAGTTAGCACCTGGGCTAATTCATGTTCCAAGAGGTGACAGAATTTCAGGGGGGTGGGCCGGAAGTGGAGAAAAGGCAGCATCACTTTGTGGAAAGTGAGTCCAGGCAGCTGCACTGAGCTGTTAATGGAGCACTGGGGGAGGAACATCCCAGTGAGCAGACGTAGCCTGGGGGAAGAGCTGCTGCTGCTCCATGGGACACAACACCAGGCTTGGGATCTGCTGAAGCTGCACTGTTTCGTGTGTCAATGAGAGCTAATAAAAATTCACATAGACTCACAAATAAACGTAATCTTTTCAATGATTTTCATCCAGCATGTTGAAAAACTGTTTTCCAGTTGCCTGTGGTAACTTCTAGAAATTAAAGATAGACAACCCTCAGGCGTGGGAAGCACTTTCCTAAGACCTGGGGAAGCTCATCTTGCAGCTTGTCTTTCTCTGTATCCACACCAAGACAGAGCAGAAACCTTATTTCCACATGTAGGTCACTTTAAGTTAATTTGAAAATGGATTCTTCTGTTTAATGTCTGCATAGATTTGACTCCTAAGACTGTCCTGTGTTGAGATGTAGCAGTGCCTTAAGAGGGAACAGTAACAAAACTGTGCCTCTTGCTCCAGCCAATCTCTCCAGCAAGGTGCAGGGGGGGCAAATAATAACAATTTTGTCTAATTGCTTCCTAGTGTGGATTTAAGGCATGCCTGTTTGTATGGATCAGGTGTTTATATACCATGAATGTGCTTAGGATGGTTAAAAGCAGACCTTGCTCCACTCTGGCTCTGGTATTGGGATGGGTTCACAGCCAGAGCCTGGGCTTGGCTGACACTGGCACCTTGTGTAGTTTCTCTGCTCCCATTCCCACCCAAACCTCTCCCTCAAGCAACTGCTGAACCCTTTGCATGTTCAATTTGATAACTTATGCTAAAGCTTCTTTTCTTGGCTGCTGGGTTGACACATGGGAGTTGAGTGCTGCAGGCTGAGATAATCCGGAGGCAATGGCAGGATGAAGGCCTTCCCTCTTTTGGCAGCTGCAGCCTGTGGGATCAGCTGGGTTGTCCTGGGGAACTGCCGCAAGTCATGCCTTGCACAGAGGTCACAATCACACTCTTCCTTCCCTAAATTAAGTACATTTCACTGAATCAGGTAAGTGGTGTCTGGAGCTGGGATTGGGATTCAAGGCTGCCTCTTTCCCCAGCGCTGCAAGTGAGCAAAGAGCCTTGGTGCCTGCCAAGACCTGAGGTCCTCCTTGATTCCTCCCTTCTTACTGAGGGAATCTTCAGCAGAGCAGTGATGACAGTGCGGACTTTGAAGCAGTAGCTGGGAGAACTTTGCTGTTTGCCTCCCTGCTGTGTCCCAGGGCTCTCCTATCCAGCTGTTCCTCATGGAGGAGCCCAGGAGAGGTGAAAGTGGGATCACTGCAGCACCTGCACAGTGTGTCTGTGGGACCTGCTGCCTGCAGGTATGGAGGGGAAAGGCTCAGCAGAGTTCAAAGAAGAGCTGTGGTTGATAAAAGCAGGGCCAGCTTGGCCAGGAGAGGTGGTTGTGGTGTTCCCTGTCCTGCACAGCTCACCCTTGCTGCATTCCCTAAACCTCTGTGTGAGCAGGGACTGCCCCATTAGTCCCATTAGGCAGTGCTGCAGGGGGGGTGTTTGGGGGAACAGGGATTTCTGAAATGTGTTACGAATTTCCCTGAAGGTCATTTTACATTTCTGACATTACGCTCCCTGGCAGGAACAAAAGTAGGAGGAAAGGAAACAATTGAGAGGAAATAGCTCCAGGGTCCTTGGACAACTGGTGCAGGGAAAGCATCCCTGCCTCCCACGGAGTCAGGTTAATACAGGCCAAACTCCAGAATCAGAGAAACACTAAACCACCAAGTATTTTGAAGTTGCTTGGGGACACCAAAGGAAACCACAGCAGATGAGTGGAACTGGCCATAAAAGTGTGGAGAGAACATGAGAGCTTTTATCAATGTCAGCTTTGTTCTCTTTCAACCAACACTTTTATGCATTTCAGCATAAATATTTGAGTGCTGAGTTGTGAGGCAGCCAGCTCCCTACGGTGCAGCTTTGGTACGAGCACAGCTGGGCCCCTCGGTGCCGGTGAGGGGAGAGAAGGGGGACATGGCAGCCCAGCAATCCAGGGGAGAGCTACTGACCTGGGGGGCTTGATGGGGGAGAGAAGCCAGTTTTCACAAGAGTGTGCTTTGGAGTGAATGCCCTGGAACCTGAAAATGACCTGACCTCGCACAAAGTGAAAATCAAGTGCTTGGCTCCCTTCGTGCAAACTCAGAGAAGTGAGCAAGTTCCTGGGTTGCTGAGACAACATTTTCATCCTCCAAGAGGGGGAAGCAGCTCTGGACAAAGCGTTTCTTGCAGCTTTCTTAAAACTGAATTGAGAGTGGCACAATCCATCCCGGTGGTTGCTGCAATTTGGCTTTTGAAGTACTGCACATCCAATTCTGGGAGAGCCACAGAGCAGCCTGGGGTGGAGGATCTGTCCCTTGAGCATCCCAGGGCCATTTCCTGGGGGCCTAAGACATAAACTATTCAGATACAGCTTCTGCCTGGAGAAAGGCAGTTGCCCTTCCCTGCTTGGCACGGTTCTCAGCCGTGTGCGCTGAGCTGGACAGGACAGCCCCGGGCAGTTTTGCAGCCCAGAAATGCCGCTGGACCCGGTGGTGGGGCATGTGCTGCCACAGCCGTGCAGTTGCGGAGGAGGCCAAAGCAGAGAGCCAGAGCCGTGTGCTTCCAGCAGCCCCGCTGTGTGTGGCAGGACAGGGCAGAGCTGCAGGCAGGGTCTGTCCTTCACAAGTCTTTCAGAGTAATTTGTGTGTTGATGGGATCCGCGTGTCCCTGGGGGAGAGGCTGCCCTGGGCGGGTTCCGTGGATGTGTTTGTCCCTCCCTCTCCTCGATGGGGAAGCAGCAGGGAGTGTGTGTATGCTCAGCTGGGCTTCTGCTCCCCCTTTCATGTTCCTTATCTTCCAGGAGGCTCTGAATTCCCTGGGGGAAGGCAGACAGTTGCTGTAATCGCTGTGCGTGCAGAGGCAGAGCATTCCCGTCTGCCTGCTGCCGGGAGTCCCCTGTGCCATTGTTCCAACCCAGCTGGAAGAGATGCCCTGAGAGCAAGGGAAAATGAGCAAAGCCGTGTCAGCACAGGTATCCTTCCCCTCCTTGTGCAGCTGGCTCTGCACGCTGCCTGGAATGCTGTAAACAGCAGGCTTTTTTAATGGCAAACATCCAGACCACAGCACGTTGCAGAATCGCTGGTTAATCTGGAATATCTGGCAGTGGAACATGAGGACATGGCTTCAAGAACTTGTTGCCTCGTGTTGTCCTGTTCTCTAAAACAGACAGGAGATTCGGTTCTCTCTGCCAGGCCATGGCAGGTCCAAGGGGCTGGCACCAAAAAAGGTCAGGGCTCAGCAAATAGAACCCAACTGCCAAAGAGAAAGGATGCTTGGAGAAAGGAGCAGCTTCAGGCTCTGGAGGGAGGGATCTCCCTTGATAAGGCATACCAAAGTGTAAGGTATGTAGTTATGCATCAGCAGCAATGTGGGGGCTCTGTGCCCTCTTCAGCTCAATCCCTGCTGCAGCCACAGGTGTCCCAGTTTGGTTCTGGTGCCAGTGCTCCACAGGCCCTCATGATGCCAGCACTGCTCGGGGGGATCTGGTTCCATCCCTTCCCTCGAGGCCTCTGCTAGGATATGGGGAGTTCTGTTGGAAACCCAGTATGCTGGCACTAAAAGGGAATGTCTTGTGTGTAGCTGGACACAGCTCCTGATTTTGAGAGAGGTGATGCCACAGTGCCCAGTGCTGCACATACTCCGGGCAGCACAGTATAACCTGCAGTTTACTGGGACCCTCTGGCTTACCCCTTGGCATCCCCCTGCCTGTGCAGACAGTTTGTGCTGCTGATCCAGCTAAACTGATGTGAATTGTTCTTGACGCAGAGGTCAGTGAAAGAGGTTGTTGCCACGTGCAGCTGCACTGCAAGGCCAGTGCAGTGTGGAACTGGGTGCACTAGTTGTAGTGCACCTCTGCCTTGTCCATGCATCCCTCTGCAGGTCACTGGAGCACCTGGAGCTCTCCAGCCAGGTCAGTGCCTACAGTGCTTCAGCTCCTCAGGGCTAATGGGGACACAAATGCTCAGCTCTGTCCTGGTGCCCTGCTCTAATCCATCAGTGCCACCATAAACACCCAGAGGGTCTCAAATCTGAGGCAGTCCACTGAGGAGTTTCTGTTCCTACCTGGTTTATTGGTCAGCAATCCACTGGATTCTCAGTACAGCCACCCTGTGTGCTCTTCAGGTAGCAGGGACCAACATCTGTGACACTTCACCCAGCATGTGCTACCTAACCATCAGAGATGGATACAGTCCTGCCAGTGGAGTGTGGACTGTGGATGTGTCATGATTTAACCCCAGCTGGCAGCTAAACACCAACACAGCCACTCATTTCTACCCCACACTGTGATGCCAGTTTAGCTGGCAGCTAAACACCAACACAGCCGCTCATTTCTACCCCACACTGTGATGGGGAGAGAAGTGGAAGGGTGACAGTGAAAAAATTGGTGAGTTGATGTAAAGACAGTTAAATAATGATTTTTTTTTTTTAATTTAAAGGGGGAAAAAAGCAACAAAGAGAGGAAAATAGAAATCGAGAAAAACAAGCGATACAAGAAAGCAATTGCTTATCACCAGCTGTCCAAAGCCTGGCCAGACCCCACCACCTCCCACCCTCTTTTTCACAGCATCACATGGTCTGGGATATCCCTGTGGTTAGTGAAGGACAGCTGTCCTGGCTGTGTCCCCCAGCTCCTTGTGCACCCTCACCCCAACACTGGTGGGTGAATGTGAGGAGCAGAACAGCCGTTGGCTCAGCAGAAGCTAAATCATCCCTGTGGGGCCAGTGCTGTTTTCAGCACAGATCCCAAACAGCACCACAAGGTGCTGTGGAGAGCTGTAACTGCCCCAGCCCAAACCCGTACAAGATGTGAAGTGTTTGCCACACTCACTCATTGCACCACCAGCTGACAGGTTTCATGGTCAGAAGGTACAGGTGGGAATGTCCAAACACTGGGAATAGGAGTGAGTTGATAGCTGGTGCTGCTGCCTGACCATCAGGGAGGGAAAACTGCACACCAAGAGAGGTCTGGCTTAATGGGTGATTTTGGTTATCACAAAAAGAATCACAAAGTCGTTTGGGTTGGAAGGCAAAGCTCATCCAGTTCCACCCCCTGCCATGTTCGGGGACACCTTCCACTATCCCAGGCTGCTCCAAGCCCTGTCCAGCCTGGCCTTGGACACTGCCAGGAATCCAGGGGCAGCCACAGCTTCTCTGGGCACCCTGTGCCAGGGCCTCCCCACCCTCACAGCCAAGAATTTCTCCCCCGTATCCCATCTATCCCTGCCCTCTGGCAGTGGGAAGCCATTCCCCCTTGTCCTGTCACTCCAGGCCCTTGTCCCAAGTCCCTCTTCAGCACTTCTGGAGCCCATGTAGGCACTGGAAGGGACTCTTTAAGTTCTCCCTGGAGCCTTCTAGCCTTCTCCAGGTGAACACCTCCCAAAAAGTTAATTAGTTGCCTTAAAAGAGAGGCCAATTCCTGTAGCATGGCAAGACAAGATACATTTTCAGTATCTAAACTAAAAGTTAGTGTGGAGAAACAAAATTTGTAGGCTAGGGACAGTTTACTCCCAGGTAACAAACTGAACCTGGGCCAAGCAGTTTAACCAATACAGACAGTACAGGTACAAAGTCTGGCATCATTTGAGAGAGGGGCATTCTCCAGCACAGACACAGCACCCCAGTACAGAGAGGCCACAGCCCATTGGTGAGTTACTCAGGAGGGCCTTGAATTCTAAAGGAAAAAAAGTGATAGAGAAACTTGATAGAGAAGCTGTTTCATCTTTGGTAAATGGCAGGTGGAGATTTGGTACTGCAGAGCAGCAGGGAAAGGCAGGAAAGCAGCACTGAAGGAGTCTGGGCTGAAGCAGTATTTAAAGTGAGCAGGGATGGGAGCAGCCCCTGCAATGTGGGCTTGCAGAGAACAAAAAAATAGGGCAGGTAGTGAAGTCCATGCTTGTAGGAGCAGGATTAAAACAGTTGGATGAACAAATAATCTAAGATTTAAAAGCAGAGAATGTATTTAAGGCCATTAAACCAAGCTCTTATTTAAGGATTACCTCCAGGAAGCCAGGCTAATAGCATGGTGAGGTTACAAAGTCAAGTGATCAAGGGAGAGAATGCTGATATTAAACTTGCTCATGAAATGTTAATCTGTGTGCAGACACTGCTGCAAGTGCTCCGACTGTCAAGGAAGGAACCTCACAAAACAAAAACAGCCCAGCCCTTTGGGGTTCCACTCTTGCAACTCAGGAACATCCTGCCACTTAATTAGACACTCCCTGCGGGGGCAGGATCAGGTATAAACAGGGTTTAATCATATAATTAGAGATATGCCTACTACACACTATCAGTGTTCTGGAGGCCTTCCCTTGAAAAAACCACTCTGGCTATGCCTTCTGCACTCGTAATTCCCATATTTAAGGATTCCCAGCCCATCTGGACCAGGAGTGTTTAGAACATGAATTAATTCAGTGCTGTCTAGTTGCATAGTTTTCAGTTCTAAATGAAAGATATTTCTTGGCACCTCGCAAACATTCCCAAAACCCTTATGGAGAATCCATGTCCTCCCGTCAAGGTTTGGCCTGAGATCAGTGGATTAAGCATTTCCACCTGTGAACATTCTCCCCAGATTGTTGCTGTTTGTTGCAATGCAGCACTTGAGATAAAATGTGCAGGTCTGTGTGATGAGATAGAAGGCTGTCGTGGTTTAGGAATGATATTCCCCAATTCAGTGCCTCCACCAAGACTCTCCCAAACCAGAGGCCTCTCACTCCCTGCCTTCCCCTCCACCTTCCTGCTCTGGGGATGGGATTGAGAATTGGAGGCACAAAAGGTGCCTGTATTGAGACAAGAACAATTTACTGGAAACAATAAGATAAGAAAACAACCAGTAATAGCAACAATATTAATAAAAAAAGGTATGAGACAAAGAAATTATTTACATGGAAAACCACAACAATACCCATCAGCTCTTCTGACCACACCACATTTTCCCCCACCAAAAGCGAAAGTCATTCTTCCCCAGAAGGGAGAGTTCCTCACTTCCACTCCCCCACGCTGGCCATCAAGTGCATGGTATAGAATAACAACCTGGACCCACATGGCTCCAGGCTCTGCCCCTCTTGGCTGCTGTGAAAAAAATTCACCCTGTCCAGACCGAATCCGGGACAAACTTGCAGGTCTGTGTGAGGAGATGAACAGCTGGCTCTGCAGTCAAAGCACAGCCCAACGTGCACTGAGCTGCTGCTACTCCCCTGAGCATCCCAGGGAGCCAGGAGCACCTCCACCTGCACATCCTGCTCCTTCCCAGGGCCCTGCCCACACCGCCCTCAGGCACCCCGGGGTTTGCCTCCTTTTCTGGGCAGGGCTTGTGGATCTGCAGCTTGCCCAGGAAATAGAAATGGGCTGAATACCCCATCCTGCTCCAGGGTGACCCTCTGTTCCCTGGATATGGGGCAGGAAGAGGGCCACAGGGAGACCCGCAGTGTTTCTGATTTTAACCCAGTCTAGTGAAGAGAGTGTTCCATTCTGGGAGTCTTCCATTATTTCCATGATGCATTTATATTACATCAATATATTCCAGCAGGAAAGGACATGGTGCTGGCAGCTCCTGAAGTTGCAGACTAGTGACAATGCAGCTCATGGCCGCCAGACCTGAATAGCCAGATGAGCCTGTCTAGATAGAACATGACCACAGTCAGGGCTAAACCAGCAAAAATCTCAGCACACAGCACAGAAAGTAGTGGTTTTCCTCATTCTCGCTAGCTCAGCTTTATGCAGCAGTTTTCCTTACCCACCATACCTGTCCCAGGCTACAAAAAACCCAGAAAACAAACAAAAAAAAAACCCAACATCCCTGCTTCTCTTCCCCTTCCACCTCTCCAAAAGACAGTGCCGATGTCAGGAACCTTGTCCCTCTCCAGCCTCTGCAGAGCTGACAGTGCATTTTGCAACAGCCAAAGGTCAGGGCTTTGCAGTGGGAGCCCCTGTAAAAGTCCACAGCCCTGGGCTGGGTGTCAGACCTGTCAGCTGGAGGAGAAAGGTTAGATCACATCTGATGATCCCAAGTGAACTGCATGAGTGCCCCAAAGGAAGGTCAAACCAAAACTAAAATACATGATGGTCCCTGTCAAGACAAGTTGGAAGTAACTCCTTGACAACACTAAAACCCACCTGTTGCTGTAGCAATACAGGACCTCAGGAGATTCCAAAACCAAAAGGAGATTCTGTTACCTCTTGGCTGCTGGCAAGGCATGGAGCTACCTGTGAAGAAAGGGGCAGGAGAAAACAAAAAAAAAATCCATCACCAGATCATAGGTCAAGAAAGAAATTTTACAAAATACAAGCTAGTAGTTCAGGAATCCTCTATTACAGGGATCACTGAAAGTGGGAAGAACATGCCGGGATAGTGGTGATGTTACACAACTTCTTCAACACTTCCCAAGGCATTTGCTGTGGGCCACCATGAGTGAGCTCAGAGGTGAAAGGCTGACTCTTCTTGTGCAACGTGTTCCGTCCTCAGTGATTTCCTCATGTGGACAGTCACCTCAGGATTAAAACACAGATATCTAAACCCAACCTTTCACCCTCTGCCAAAGCAACAAAGGGGCCAGGAGACATCACCAATGCAAAGGGGAACCCAAACGAGCACAACGGCACCAACACCCAGTCCAGCACTATCTGCTCCCATGGCAGCATGTGACAAGTGTCCCTGGGATCTGTCCCCAGGATCAGCCTTGTCTGCCACAACTCCATGTTGTGCACAGCTCCTGGCCAGCGCCCTCTGCAGAGATTTCCCACCATGCGGCACCCCACACTCTCACCCAACTTGGTCTCCTCAACCATTTGCTTCTGGAACACTCAAGCCCCTCCTCAACAACATCAAGATAGATGTCCCACAGGCCCAGGTCCTGCCCACTGCTGATCCAGCAGGACAGCACCAGGCCTCGCCAGGAGCCTCTGGGGAAGGCAGCCCAGAGAGAGCCTGGGTGAGCTGTGGCTGCGACAGGGGCCTTGTCCCAGGTCCTTGGCTCTGAAGGCTCTGAAGCCCTGGTGCAAAACCATCTATAGTAATGTCCCACCAAGCCACAGGTAACAGAAAGCAAGCACGGCAAAGTATAGAAAACAGGAACTTTATTGAACTAGACTGCTCTTCCCAGCTTCAACTAGCAGCTCAAAACATTGCTGGGAAGTCTATCCCTGAAAAACCTAAACTGGAACTCTTGCAAAAACTTCAGCTGGGGGTGGAGAAAACTTCTGGGATACCTATTTTTACTGACAATGAGGGGGTTCCTATGCCTACATAAAAACAGGGGTTCCTAAAACTATTGGACGAGAATGTCCCAGTGCCCAGGCTCAGCACTGATCATACATTCCCTGCCCTGTCCAGCGAGCCCAGAGAGGAGCTGGAGCTGGAGACTCAGAGGAGAGGCAAGAAGTGGATTCTCCTCCTCTTCCCAGCGCCAGGTTGCCTTCGCCTCTTCCTTCTTGGCACTGGCCTCTGCCGGGAGCTCTGGCGCAGGCAGCGCCTCATCAGGGCACGGTTCTGCAGCAGCAGCCGCAGCACCTTCTTGGAGCAGCCGTGGCCCTGGCAGCTCGGGCGTGCAGAGGCCGAGGCGCTCTGGCTTTTCTCCTGCAAGACACGGCACAGGGAGCTCGATGCAAGGGGCAGAAGGGCCTGCCGGAGGCTGCTGAGCCCTGTGGCGCTGCCTTTGGCCTCTCGTGCCAAAGAGAGCCTGGGGCCTGGCTGGGCTGCCCCGGGCACAGGCTGCAGCAAGAAGATCTCTGGCCGCCTCTGCCGGGGCTCCCTGGGGCTCAGCCTGGGCCCCATTGCTGCCCGGCAGTGGCCTCAGCCCCGCTCGGTCTGTGCGCCTTGGCCTAAGGGCTGCCCCAGGGGCCCAGCAGCCTCGGGGCTGCCCAGCTCTGCTCCCCCACGGGGCCCTCAGCCCTCGCCCCACACCCTCCTGGCCCAAGGCCTTGGCCACTCCTGGCCCCCAGCACCGACCCACCTGCCTGAGCCCCTCGCTCACCTCTCCCCAGCGTCTCCAGAGCCACTTGCCGAGGACCCAGCCGAGCTTCATGGTCCTCAGCAACAGGCCCAAAGCCCCGAAGACGAACGGCAGCGCCTCCAGGACCAACCAGATGTCCCTCATAGGCGCCACGTCCTCTTCTTCTGGGGCCTGGGGAAGCACGTCCCAGCTCCCTGTCTCCACAGCAGTGGGGTGGCTGGAAGACTCCAGTGGGCAGGCCAGGAGCAGCAGCACTGCGACCTGCAGCAGCACGGAGAGCAGCTGGCTGACCATGCTGCTGCTGACGGACGAGCTGCCACCTCTGCCAGGCTCTGCGCGTCCTTCCCAGCCAACGTCTGCCTGGGCTCTGGGCACAGCAATGGGCTGGGGACACTGATCAACCGATGCGCTGTCCCCAAAGGCTGTGCTGTCACAAGGCCGTTGTCTGGGACAGGAGCAATGGGTGGCAATGTCGTCACAAAGGACTGGGGCTGCAGGAATGGCTGCGGGGATCTTCCTGAGCATCAAGAGGGGCAACTTTGTTGCAGAGCCGAGCCCAGTCTGAACTTCAGGACTTTAGGGCAAAATGCCCAGGCTTCATCAGCTTGAAATGATGAACTTCTCAGCCCAGGCTGGGGTTCATGTTCATTTGAATGGTCATTCAATGTGTGACGAGGCAGGGGTACCTGTTCAACGGGCAATACAGAATCAATACAGAGTAGGCAGTATGGGAAGCCTGCACCTTCCTAGGCCAGGGCCAGGCCAGGCCAGGATCAGTCCCTGTTTGGGATGCACCTTCCCACCTTGCTCTCAGGAGAGCCCTGAGCTGCCAAATCAATGCCATCCCCCTGCACCAGGAAGGGAGGGAAGGGGCCGTGGTTGTGAATGCTCAACAGTGTGACACCATCCCTCCCTCTGACACTCAGCCCTGGCCCCAACCCCAGCCATGGGAGTTTCTGGTACTGTTTCACCTAACCTGACCTGACCAAACGGAAACCTGGCTGCTCCTTTTGGGACAAGGGATGAGGAAAGAATGAAAGCAAAAGATGTAGTACCCGTCTGTACCTGTGTCTGAACTAAGGAAGATTTTTCATGGCAAATGACCCAGGGAGCCATGAACAGGTAGCCATAGGTGTTGCAGCTTGCACAGCCCTGTCCTGCAGCCATGGGACAGAGGATCTGTCTCTGCTCACCTGGGTTATGCAGTTTCCCTAACAAGAAGGTGAAATCCATGTTAAAGAACTGGCTGCTGGAATGTGCTCCTTCCTGCCATTGGAGCATGACACATCCCTTCACCAGCTCCCAGCTGATGTCCAGGACCAGCTCCAGGTCCTGCCATCTAGAATT
The DNA here is from genome assembly GCA_024500445.1 of Entomyzon cyanotis. NCBI lineage: Eukaryota > Metazoa > Chordata > Aves > Passeriformes > Meliphagidae > Entomyzon > Entomyzon cyanotis. Next base: position 1,120,094 of record JAKEPQ010000908.1, on the reverse strand, counting down.
TCAAATAGTTAATAAAATCAGTTTTATTAGAGACAGAAAGGGTAGTTCAGAGCTGCAGAATAAAACCTCTCACTGAGGAGCAGGGACCCACACTGCTGAGGTACCCTCAGTCCAGCCTGGAATGGGCTGGCGTAGGGCTAGTGGCCATGGAGTATGACTTAAACCAGAGCAGGAAAACTCACAAACTCACTGCCAATCCCCCTCCCCCATCTGCCGTGTTCCTGGGTAGGAATTGTCCAGACAGGCATCTGGGCTGGGTTTTCTGGCCTCCATAAAGGAGGCATTTGGGAGGGAGTGTCTCTCCCAGCTGAGGCAGTCAGAGGGGCCCTATACTTCTAGAAGGAGCCAGATCTAAAAGCTGGGTGAGTACACGGGACTGAGGATGTATGACTGTGGAACAGATTTGCACTTGGAGAGGAGGAGATGAACCTGAGCACTGAAACAATGGAGTCGTGGTGAAGTGTTGTCCCCCCAGTGTTGCAATTTGATGGTTTCACTCTCACCACACACATGCCCTCAGCAGTCCTCACACCTGAATGAGCGACCTGTGAGCTGGGGATGAGGAGCCGATACTTCAGTTGGCTGAAATCCAGGCAGCAAGCCCTGGATTGTCCATCTGAGTGCTGGGAAATGTGCATGGAAATCCCAGGTCATCCCAGGTATTTATAGCAGGCAGGCATGGCGTTAAGGCAGTGACATTTTTGGGAATTCACAGATAGAAGTGAATGTGCACACATTATTTGGCCAGTTCTTCTGAGAAAAAACAGATAGCAAGAGCTGCAGAGTTGTACATTCAAAGAAGTTTCATCCAAGCTGCTGCAGAAGCCACAGAGACTGTATCACAGATGCACAGCTAGTCCAGCATTTTTGGAAAGTATCATATTCACTGAACACATGGGTTGCAGCCAAAGTCTGTTCCTGGGGCCATGATAGCTTTACCAGGCACAGGGAAATCCAGGGGAAACAAAAAAATTTCTGCTGCTCCCAGACTAGTCTCCAGCAGGAAAAGAAAATGTGTTCAAGAAACCCCTGGCAGCCCCTTGGGCTTGACATGACTGTTTAGTCAGAGTAAATCAAAATCATTTCAGACCCCAAGAAATGGTTTTCAGGTGTGCAGCAACACCAGTTTCTGTAGGACTGGGGGACTTCATGCTAGTGCAGCAGCTCTGGGAGGGCACTCTGAGGGAACTGAGGAACACTCAGCTCCAAGTGCCAGTCGTGTGGTGCCAGTGCCTTGATGTCCGCTTTCACAGAATCACAGAATTATTGAGGTTGGAAAAGACCTCAAAGATCATAAAGTCCAACCTGTGACCAATCCCTACCTTGTCAACCAGCCCAGAGCACTGAGTGCCACGTCTAGATGTTCCTTGGACACCTCCAGGGATGGGGACTCCACCACATCTCTGCACAGCCCCTTCCAGTGTTTAATCACTTGTTTAATCTTTTGGAGAGCAAAATTCTTCCTGATGTCCAACCTGAACCTGCCCTTGATGCCACACGAGACACCCAATGCAGCCCAGGAAGTGGGTCTGAGGCAGTGCCAGCATAGGTTACAGGTGCCCAAGTCAGAGCAGGTAATGAAAACAGAAATTAAGCATGTCAGAACCTCAGCTGAAGCTGAACCAGGACACCCTTTATCACCACAATGCAGCCTCATCTCTGATTTTTTCAGATAAGCTGAAAAGAATGCTCACTGCACTCAGAGTGATACCATCTGAATTTTCTGCTTTGGCAAGGGGTCTGAGCCGCCTCGTGTCATGGTGCTGCAATGTTTCTAAAGGAGACTAAAACCCCACAGAGTGAGTGACTCTGTAACACTGGCAATCCAGGCTCTGCCCCACTGCTCCGCTGTACTGGCAGAGTTGAAGGATAGTTGGAGCAGTGTGAGCGTTATTTCATGTCAGAGCATTTGAAAAGCATAAATCAAATATTTAAAGTCTTATAACTAGTTTAAAAATAATGAGGGTTTAAAAAAAAGTCAGTGTGGGCACTTACTTTCCATTGTACAGTCTAGGTGTTGAAGATTGCCTTAGTAATTTGGAACAACAGAACCAAATGTATTGGATTGAATGAACAGATGAAATTCTCACAGATGCACCTGGTGTCTAAAATGGGAGGCTATGAGACGGAAAAAAAAGAGAACACTGAGATATTTGTAATTTAATAGCAACATGTGGAAGAATTAAATCCAATTTGGCCTATTTTCTCTTTTAACCTACAAGAAAAGTATTCTGAAATCTGGGTTTGCAAAGGTCCCATTAGTCATGTGGTGCTAGTATTTTGTTTCCTACTGAGAAAAGCCCAACAGATGATAAAAAGAAACAAATAAAGACCATTTAACTGTGTGCTTTTTCTCAAATAAAAAAGAACAAAAGAAAGTAAAATATTGTAACTATTTTTCTCTTTCATCTTCCAATAGGACTTGCTATGCTAGCTCATGATCACTGCAGGTGCAATCCCTCCCATTTGAGCATGAGAATCTACAGCTGCAGAGGTTTTCAGGGGCAGAGAGTGACAGGACAAGGCAGGGGATGGTTTTAAACTAAAAGAGGAGAGATTTGGATTAGATGTTGGGAAGGAATTCCTCCCTGTGAGGGTGGGGAGGCCCTGGCACAGATTGCCCAGAGAAGCTGTGGCTGCCCCATCCCTGGAAGTGTCCGAGGCCAGGTTGGACAAGGCTTAAGCAACCTGGGATAGTGGAAGGTGTCCCTGCCATGGCAGGGGTGGAACAGGATGAGCTTTAAGGTCCCTTCCAACCCAAGCTGTTCCATGGTTCTATGATTTCAGTTCTTCCTGTCTCAGACAACAAGGACTATCCTGGTCTTCTTTACCAAACACCTTCACTAAGGAGATGGTGAGAGACAAAGGCACTTCGCAGCCAAGGTCATACCTCAGTGAAGCTAGGCCAGTCAATGAGTATGAAACAAATCAGAGAAAAGAACAGAAAGAAAAGTTCTTTCAAGTCTCTTGGAGTACAGGTTGGGGGTTATTAGAGGTCTAATATTGATTTGATCCTTCAAATATATGCCATCTTGAAAGCACTAAACAAAGACTTGGGGCTTGCTAAGGATTAAAACATGAAAGAGAAGGCTTATCTTTAAAAAAACCATTGCAGAGCTGTAAGTTTTCCCTTGATGTCCATCACCCAGCTCACAGGTACTCATATGTGTGTGATCACTCCCAGTCACCCCTCTGATGTGGGGATAGCCAAATCCCCTAAATACAGAGAGTTTAGCGCTCTCTTATATCACACCTGTTTTTCAGTTACATGTTACACTTGGCATCGTTCTTTGGAAAAACAATTATATCAATGTTATTTGTGGTTTTTTCCCCTTCTTCCATTTCTGTCTTCCTCTCTTGATCCTCTGATCCTTGCTTTCTGGAGGGCTTTTGCCCTTCCTTTCTTTCAGGGTACACCCACACAGGCTTTGTTCCACACCTTGGAATCAAATTATCACAATGGGGTTGATAGCAGCAGGAGCAGCATCCTCAGTAAGTTCCCCTGCCTGGGGATCAGTCGGAGTGAGGGAATTCATCCCTTTCCTCCATGTACAGACCCAGCCTGATTCCACCACAATTCTGTTGAAAGTACCACCTTTATCCAGGCTGCTCACAGGGCTGGAGATCTACACAGGAAGAGGAAAAACTACCTTCTTTGTTATTGTTTAAAATTGCTTCACGTCCCTCTCCTGCTGCAGAAGCTCAGCTTAGCACAGGAAGAAGCAATTTCCTGAAACTGATGCTGGTGCTGAGCCTCTGAAGGATGGATGGAAAGAACTCCAGGTATCAAACATCACTCACACACACAGCAGCAGCTGCTTTTACCCTGGGAGCGAGTTTGGCAGCCTCAGGAATATTTCTGTTAATACAACCCTTAGGACATACCACAGGGTTTTTACAGTTCCCACCTGATAGCCAGCTTAAACTGGGGCTTTTAAACACCAGATCTACTGATTTCAGTAGAATCTATGTGGCTCTCCTTTATGTTTGAGTCCTTTTCCCCTTGTGTGACTCTTCATCCCAGTGACACTTGGCACAGGCACTGCTGTCTCTGGTGACTGTAGTGGAGCTGCCTCCAGCCTGCTCAGAGAGGGTTTGTCCACATCCCTCTCTTTCAGCCCAGAGACATCACCCGGAACCTGCCTGGAGGACCAGGGGCCACGGGGTGCCCACCAGGCACATCTGGGGCTCTCTGGGTGTCTCCAGGCAGCTCCCGGGCTGCCCATGCCTCGGTCCCAGCTTTGCCCGGGTGTTTCACTGGTGCCTTTCCCCAGGCTCGGTGCGTGGAGCCGGGCCAGGGAGAGCTCTCACCTAGGACACGCGGAGGTGGGAGGCCACGAGTGACACCCCCGCCCTCAGGGCTCCATCCCGGGGCAGCAGCCGCTGGCTCTGGGCTCCCCAGGCTGAGCTCGGAGCCCTCGGCCAACACCCCGGGGATGGACAGTGCTGAGCCCTCTTCCCTGCTCTGCAGCAGCCGCTGGCTCCGGGGACAGCGATCCCGGCCCGGACAGAGCGATCCCGGCCCGGGACAGAGCGATCCCGGCCCGGGACAGAGCGATCCCGGCCCGGGACAGAGCGATCCCGGCCCAGAGCGGAGCCGCGCGCGAGCCTGAGGAGGGAGGTGCCGGCCTTCGTTGGCGGGAAGGCTAAACCCCGCCCCCTCCCCGCCCCTTGTTACGAATGAACCAATAGTTCGCGCAGGAAGATGACAGATATTTCTGTTATCCAATGATACACAGCCAAGCGCACGCCACGCCAATGAGCACAGCGCAGGGAGCCGAGCGCCCCGCCCCCCAGTTTATATAAGGTGAGCCCCAGTCAGCGCTTCTGTTGTCGCGGTGCTGCCCAGACACGTTGCGTGTCTGTCCCAGCGCTCCCGAGCCATGGTGAGCAGGGCGAGGGCCCGGTGGGGCAGGGGTAGCCCGGCGCCGCTCCGTGCGCTGCAGTAGGGAGGGAGGGAGGGAAGGACGGGATGAGCGGGGGGGATCGGTCCCTCTGGGCCGTGGTGGGTCGCGGGTCCCGCCGCCCCGAGCCGTGTCTCGTCCCGCGGCCTGTCGCTCCCGCCGTCTCGTCCCAAAATGGTGGCGGCCTCGTCAAGAACATGGCGGCCCGCGGGACCCTCAGCCCCGGCCGGCTCTGGGGCTGCAGCTCCGCCCCGGGCACCGTCAGCCCCCCGGGCCGCCTGTCCGTGCGGGCCCCGGGGCATCGTGCCCGCAGAGCGCGGGAAAGCGGCCGGGTTGAACACGGGGCACCTCCTTGCGGTGTGCGGGAGCCGCAGGGCGAGGGGAGGAGCAGCCCGGCCCACCGCCCTGGGTGGTGCCCAGGTGCCGCTCGCTGCCGCTGCCCCGTCCTGCCCCGGGACCGGCCGTGCTGTGAGGGGGTGGGAGCGCAGTTGGGCTGATGGGTAGAGTTACTGAAGGGCTTTGTGAGAGTGGCTGGCGGGAATCATCTGGTGAATTATGGGTCACCTTGAAGGGTAAGCTGAAAGGTGTGCCAGGGGCTGGGATATCCCACAGGACAGGGTTCAGGTGCTGGGCTGGGCAGCACAGCTGGAGTCTGGGATGGGCGTGCTGCTCTTCCCCATGGCGGTGCTGGCTTCCTACATCTCTGGAAAGAGATTGTTAGAAGGTTACATGGATTTACAAATGTAGCAAGACTGCTACTGTAGGCTTGTGAATGTGTGGGAAATACTTGTTGAGCTGAAAGTGGTTGTAAGTTTGAGCGTTGGTGGGATGTGTTGATGTCCTTGCTCTTACCCTTCCCTTGAGGGCTGTTTATTGTCACAGTTTTCAAAAAGTCAAATCAAGAGTGTGAATACAGCCCCATGTCTGCAAAGGTTACAGGTTCCGTGCAGTCCCGTCCCAGTCTGTATACAGTTAATCCCTATTCCACAGCTTTCATCAGTGTTGTGTGGAGGCCCCGAGCTATAATGAGTGTGACAGTTCTTTTGCCTGTCATTGCAACTTGGAGATGATGCTTTGAGCATCAGCTGAGCAAAATCTGAGCCTTGTTCTTTAGTATTCTTGATGCTGTGAAAAGGCCATGCAATGCAAAATGGGCAGAGAATCTGATAGTGTCTGACAAAGATTTGTGTTTCATTAAATAGCCACATACTACTTAAAAAGTCCTTAGCAGAGTTGTAGGAAAGCAGTTGAAAAAACTCTCAAAGCAGTACTAACAGTAGCACCAGGCTTTGTGACCATGTCTAGCCAAGTTTTGAAAACCTCCAAGCATAGAGATCACTTCCCACCTTTCTGGTGACCTGTTCCAGGGCCACACCGTTCCACTGGGGGGTCTTTTCCTAGCACAAACCTGAGCCTCACAGCAACCACTAACAATCCGACCTGCACTCACCTGCAGAGCAGAGGGAAGGCTTCTCCTTCCAACGTGCTGGCCATGCGTCTCCTTTTGTACTCTGGCATATGGCTTACCATACTGAGGATAACAGAGCCCTGTGGGACATTCAGGCTGGTTTCTGTGGGAACCTCCAGGATCTCTGCAGCAGGGCTGCCTCTCAGTTACTGCTGTTTGTACTGGTGCAGGGAGTCACTGCCCTATGTGTTGAACTTTGTACTTCGTCCAAGTAAACATGCCATGGTTTAATGTGGCAACTGTAGCACCTGGTCTGTGGCTGTGCTGCCGCGTTGTATGTTCAGAGTTGGAAGGGACCCACAAGGGCCATTGAGTCCAACTCCTGGCCCTGCACAGGATGTGCCCAAGAATCCCACTCTTTGCCTGAGAGTGTTGAGTTCTGTCAGCCCTGGGGTTGTGACTGCTGCCCTGGGGTGCCCATTTCATTGTCTGATCACCCTCTGGGGGAAGGATGTTTTCCTCGTGTCCAGGCAAACCTCTGCTGACAGCTTCCCTCAAGTCCTGTCACTGGTCACCAAAGAGCCCTCTGCCTCCTCTCATGAGGAAGTTGTAGACCATGATTAAGTCTCCCCTCTTCTCCTGACTGAACAAGCCAATGGCCTCGGCTGCTCCTCATACCCTTCTCCTTTACATCCTTCACCCCTGTGGTGAGGTGTAGTCCTTACATACCCTTTCAGTGAGCTTCCCCAATTGCTTAAGAGTTTCTCTAGCAAGGCTTAGGTCACTGGTAGGACCTCAGTCAGGTGAGGATCCAGGCTGATGTGGTGGTCTCTGTTCTCCTCTCCCCGTAGAAGAGTTTCAGGCTGTCCTGCTCTCATGAAGGGATGCTCCCTGAGTTGTTGCCGTAGTCTGGTCTCTGTGGCACTGCAGCCAGTTTTCTTGTCACCTCTTCTGCACTGTGCAGGTTGGCTGTGTGTCCTCTGCCATTGCAGCACTGCACAAGCTCAGTGCATCAGCCTGGAGAGCGATGGAGTAATGGCTTTGGAGAGGAGTATTGTGGCAGCAGGTCTGAGCAAGGCTGCTTGCAGAGAGGATGTGGACTGGACATCTGAATACACAGCTTGGATGGAAGGGAGCTTAAAAACAGCAGTTCAGCTGTACAGTGCTGTGCTTGAGAACAGGTGGATTTTTTTTTTCTTTTTTACAGCTACAGATTTTAGTTTCATGGGGTTCCCAATGAGTTTGAAAGGACTGTGCTCCTGCTTTTCTGCTTTGATTATGGTTGTGGACTAGGCACTTCCAGGCCAGAGACTCACAGAATGGTTTGTGTTGGAAGGGACCTTAAAGACCATTGTTTCATACCTTCCACTAGACCAGATTGCTTCAAGCCATGTCCAGCCTGGCCTTGGTCACTTCCAGGGATGGTGCAGCCTCAGCTTCTCTGGGCACCCTGTGGCGGGGCCTCCCCACCCTCACAGCCAAGAAAGAATTTCATCCTAACATCTAATCCAACCCTATCCTCCTTCATCTTAAGGTCATTTCCATTTGTCCAAAGTCCTTCTTCAGCTCTTTTGGAACCCTTTTAGGCACTGGAAGGGGTATGAGGTCTCCCTGGAGCCTTCTCCAGCCGAACACCCCCATGTCTCACAGCTTGGCTCTAGAGCAAAGGGGCTCCAGCCCTTGGAGCAGCTCCGTGGCCTCCTCTGGACTCTGTCCAGCAGCTCCACATCCTTCCTGTGTTGGAACCCCAGGGCTGGAGGCAGCTCTGCAGGAGGGGTCTCACCTGAACGGGGCAGAGGGGCACAGTCGCCCCTGCCCTGCTGCCCATGCTGGAGGATCAGCCCAGCACCTGGGGGGGTTCTGGGCTGCCAGAGCATGTGGCCAGGGCATGTTGAGCTTCTCATCCACCAACACCCCCAAGTCCTTCTCTCCAGGGCTGCTCTCTGTTCTCTGCCTGGCCTGTACTTGTGCCTGAAAGTACTCCTGCTTATGCTGGAATTCCAGGGGACCAAGTTGTCCCATCTGATCACAGGGTCTGAACACAGTTTTGGGTAACAGTCACATTAAACTTGCACTATATGTAGGCTCTTTGAGAATGTGCTTTACTGACTCTCAGAAACAGATGTTGAATATCAAATGCCACAGATGGACCAGGAGTTTGGAGATGTTTCTATTGGGGTTTGGCTTTTACCATTCAAAGTCCTATGCTGAAATATTAAAGAAACTGGGTTTACGCTCTTGAACATCAAAGAGAACTTGGGAATCCATAAAAAGGTAGGAATAGATAATTTTGCTGCCATGAACGATTTTCTGCATAGCTTCATGAGGTAGTTCTGTGTAGTGTTAAGGACTTCAGTACTTTGTGTGCAGCAGTGTGGTGTGACGCCTGATGGATCTGTATTTATGGAGGGATATAAAGTGGTTTGTTAGGCAAAGCCTTTCCTATGGAATGGCAAAGTTTCCTCAAGGGATCAGGAGAATATTTTTTTGGTTTTATGTACATTGAAGGAAGTGCTCCCGGATCTTGGGAGGGTTTTGCTGCCTCTGGTGGTTATGCTCCTGGGACTGGTGTCTGGGTGATGCTGTTCTGGACACTTAGGCCAGTGAGAGGTGCGATCATCAGCTTTTCTAAATATTCAGTGTTTGATATGATGAGAAGAATTGGCTGAAGAATTTGGAAGAGTTGATCAGACTCTTCCTGTCTGACTGAACAACGAGGAGGAATGAGCTCATAAAAATGATAATGTCCAAAAGGGTCTTTCTGGGTGGAGCTGATGAGGTCTCAAAGGGCCTTTTGTGTTCTGCTGTGTTTTGTGCCAAATGCCCCCAACACCAAGACAATAAGGCCAATGTTTTAATGGCTTTGCGGGCTGGCAGTCCCCACTGGGCCTGCTGAGCCTTTGCTAAACAAGGGCACTGCTGTTTGTGCTGAGCGATGTGTTTCTGTCCCGCAGCGTGAGTGCATCTCCATCCACGTGGGGCAAGCGGGCGTGCAGATCGGCAATGCCTGCTGGGAGCTGTACTGCCTGGAGCATGGCATCCAGCCCGATGGGAACATGCCCAGCGACAAGACCATCGGCGGGGGGACGACTCCTTCAACACGTTCTTCAGTGAGACCGGCGCAGGAAAGCACGTCCCACGGGCTGTGTTTGTGGACCTTGAACCTGCAGTCATAGGTAATTGTGACCTGTGCAAGGCACTCTAGAGCACTGGGCACGGTTTTTGGCTAAGGGATCAATTCCTCTAGTCCTGAAAAATGCTTTGGGGCTTTAAATTTTTACTGCGTAAAGCTTGCCTACTACACCTTCCTAGTGGTGGAAGATATTTGGCTTTATGTTCATTGAGACTGGCAAATGTGCACTATGGAGCTTTCAAGAATTTCAGTATTACTTTCTGCCAGGCTGTGGAGTTAAATGGGTCTCATGAACATGCTTCATGCTTTTGCTATGCAAGGAGCAGTTATAGCCCCTTGGAACAGTATGGCATAATGTGTGCTGCTGTCAGTAGAACCTCTTTAAGAGACACAATGTGTATCATTAAGAAGATAGCTTATTGTACATGGGAATGATTCCTGTGGTTTCCCAAAGCAGTCTGTGTAGGCTGAACAGTGCTTGCAGAAATGAGTCCCCATAGCTAGCCTAAATTCAGGGACTTCTGAAGATGCACTTCAGCTTGCTGTTGCCTTGTCTTTGAAAACCAATCCACTTCTGAAAATGAGTTCTGTTCCAAGCTCTGGCTTCTCTGGCTTGGTGTTCAGATGTGATCCCATGCATCAGTCACTGACCAGTCCATCCTGGGACACTGGCTGCACTGCCAGCTCAACGTGAGCTCCAAGTTTCACAAGACCCTCATCTTTTGTGTCAGGAATCCTGGTTTTCCTCTCACTAGTGTGTGCCAGAAATAATTCTGCTGGAGTTGCTTTTTGTCTGTCTTGCTCCAAGTAGGGATTTGGGGCTCTTGGGGGAGCAGAAGGCTGTGGGGCTGCTCAAGGGTGGGAATGCTGGGCTATAACATTGAAATGAGCCCAGGCACCCTTGGCCATACACTAATATTCCCAGGAGCTGTTGCAGGTCTGGCTTTCTGCTTTTTTGAGCCCTATGGCTGCTGCCTCCTCTGCTGCTGGCCAGGTGGTGGCTCTGAGCAACCAGGAATGCTGAGAAAGGAGGTGAGGGAGAACAGGTGGCAAAAAGGGACAGAGAAGCTGGTGAGTCTTAGAACAAATGCTGAAAAGTAGTGAGTGTTGCAGTGCTTGTTATTGATGCAGGTGTAGTACAGGGAGATGGGCAAGACTGGTAATACTGAAAGTTAGGGCTTTTTGTTGAAGGTTATATCATGTGCCTTTTTGGGAGATAGCTGCCTTTCTTTATTCCTGCCTGGCTAATTGAAAATTACTGCTCAGTTTCCTGGGTGCAGGGCTAACATCAGTCTCCTCATTCACACAGCAAGTCCCTGTGCACTGAGTTTGTGAAAAACCCATCTTTGAGCATGCAGCAGTTCTGCAGCTGCCACGTGTGTGCACCAAGGATTTCTGTCCTTCTAGATCAGTGCTGCTCTTGCAGAAAGCAGCAGGATGCTGGATATGCACCAGCTCTGTGGATGTGGTGGTAAAATACCATCGAACTTTCCACCACAAAATAGGGCAGTGACATGTCAGAATTCAACACAAGTGTCTTTAGCAGTCTACCCCAGCTAGACTTGAAAACATGAAGGATGGTATGTCTGGGGCAAGCTTGGTTTAGCCCTCCCCTCAACTAAGTCCTTTGTTCCAGGCACACTTTTGTAGTCCATTGTCTCATCCTCTGAACTCTACATGTTTTGTTACTTCCTGAGGACTGTCCTGGCTCATGCTGTGTCTGCATAGGATAAATAACCATTTTATTTTGGTTCTATATTTTTCCCTTATTACCCATATTTGTCCTTTATAATGTGGAGTGGTAATGCAGGAAGTCTTAGACATGTGGATATCTGAGATGGTAAACTTTTCCAAATTGTTTTTATTTTTATGCAGTCTTAGAAATACTTTAGGACATTAGATTGAAGACTGCATTGGGAGCTGCTCAGTGGTTTGAATAGTAACTATATTTTTACATCTTAAACTTTACTTATCTTTGTCTTGCTTATTCTATTTCAGATTAATGAGTACATGCAAACAGGCAACTTCAGCAGTAGTTAATAGAGCTCTCTGCTGTCCACCTGATTTAAATTAAAGGATGCAATATTGCAGTAGCAAGCAGCTCAAGAATGGCTTGAGCTAAACCAGAGACAAAGCTCTGCTGAGTGTCTTTATACCTTTCTTGTAGGACAGAGCTTTAGTCTGCTGGGTGTAAGTGCATATTTCTGGGAACTAGTGGAGTTCATAGCTCTAAATCAGTCTCCAAATGAGTAACTGCTGGGGGATGCTGTGTGTGCATCTGCACAGTTGCTTTAGCACAGCTGTGTGTGCTTCAGCTTACAGCTTAGGGTTTGGATAATTGCAAAACTCTCCAAGAGCATCTCCTGCTCCTTTTGAACCCTTCTCTATCTTCGGCAGGAAGTAAAGTGAAGAGAAAGGGACATGCAAGGCCTGTTGGCTCTGGCTACCAACAGTAGAAATAAGACAGCATCCTGGAGGGATTGGGAAGTGAAGGGGAAAAGCAGGATTTCAGCTGCTGAGCTGCAAAATGGGCCAGAAGTTTTCTTAAACTGGAAGAATGATTCTGGTGCTATAGTCCAGTTTTAAATTGCTCTGACAGGTCAAAATAAACTTAGGTGGGAAATAGAACAGTTTTCTAAGCAGTAACTTAATTTTTTTTAGTAATTCAGCATTTAGGCTGTAGGAAGTATTGGCAGCTACTGATAGGTAGTTGCTTTTAATCTCTGAGGGTTTAAGTACGTTATTCTGCACACCCTCAGAAGTTTAAAAAAGCTGGTCTCTATAGAAAATTAACTTGCAAATATTTGTATATTATATAATAATATATATCTTGTCTCTCCACAGATGAAGTTAGGAATGGGATATATCGGCAGCTCTTTCATCCCGAGCAACTGATATCTGGTAAAGAAGATGCTGCAAATAACTATGCTCGAGGTCACTACACAGTTGGGAAAGAGATAATTGATCTAGTTCTAGAGCGTGTCAGGAAGCTGGTAAGATTTCACTGAAGGCTCTGAAACATCTGTTTCTCAGGATTTGGAAATTAGGTTATCAAATACATAGCTCTATAAACTGTGCTTTAATTTCTTTGTGGTAGGAGAACGTATGTACTTAGTCTGTGTCTTTTTATTTGCATAGTTTTATTCTTAGCCAGCTGAGAATGGCTGGATTATTCCTGTCAGATACGCCTTTCAAGTGGCTTGAAATGCTGATGAGGCACCTGAAACTACATATATGGTTTCATCTTCAGAAAGCCAGAACTGAAAATTATGATTTGCATAGTTCCTGCTGGAGAAGGATTGGTTTCTGGCTGTGGCTCTTTCAAGGAAGTTTAAATGCTTTAAATGGTTTAGACTACTGTTTGCATTTCCTGCTATTATGATTTCTGGATTAATTTTATGGTAATAAGAATAGAAAAGGAATGAATCTCAGTAAGTTGGGATGTTTCAGGCTCCTCAGTACTTTGATTATGTGGCAAACTTATGAAGGTGGCACCTTAGAGGGTTTGAGGTCCCTGTTTAGGGCTGCTAAGCATGTCCATTGCCCAATCTGTGTCGCAAAGGTAGGAATTCTCATTGCACAAAACCCTGGGTGTATCTCTGGTGATTTGATATGGAATGTGAAGTGAGTCTTAGTGAAAAGTTCATCATTTGCAAATCACTACTGGAATTATTCTCAACACTTGACTGCCACAGTCTCTAATTAAAGCAACGATAAGTTCGCAGAAGGTTGTACTTCGACCTGAAAAACACAGTCATAATTTCTTTGTACAAGCTGTTGGAAGTCCTTGTTAATCCTGGGAATTGAGTTGAGCATCATGTGGCACCTCTTTGTGAGGACAGAGCTGTCTAGTTTTGTCTGCTGAGAAGAGTGAATGGGACCCTGTGACAGAGTGGAGATACACTCTTGGCACTCTTACACTAGTAGAACAGTAGCTCTGGGATATGGGATTGCTCCATTTTTGTGCAGATAGAGAATGCCAAGTAAGTGTAAGGGATAGATAGTGCATAGGCCTTTGAATATTTCTGCTTTTCTTGTTCGTTGTTAATGGCCTTGACTGAGAACTGGAGGTAGAGGGAATTTTAAGCTAGCAGTTTGAAGTGGTCACCATCCAATATGTAGGGAGTTTAAACCAGCCAAGAATACTGTTTTTTGTGGGGCACCTCCTTGACTCTTGGTGGATGAATTCCATATTTCTGAAGCTTGAACAGTTGGTATGTGTCAGAATTCAGAGCTGTCTTTCTTGAGCTTGGTTTGGGATTCTTAATGTACACAATGACTTGAATACCTGTATTTTCTCTTTCAGTCAGATCAGTGCACTGGCTTGCAGGGCTTCCTGATTTTCCACAGCTTTGGGGGAGGCACTGGGTCCGGTTTCACCTCTCTGCTGATGGAACGCCTCTCAGTTGACTATGGGAAAAAATCCAAGCTGGAATTTGCCATCTACCCTGCGCCACAGGTCTCGACAGCTGTTGTGGAGCCGTACAATTCCATCCTGACCACCCACACCACGCTGGAGCACTCTGACTGTGCCTTCATGGTTGACAATGAGGCCATTTATGACATTTGCCGTAGGAACCTGGACATTGAACGCCCGACCTACACCAACCTCAATCGCCTCATTGGTCAGATAGTATCTTCCATTACTGCTTCCCTCAGGTTTGACGGTGCCTTAAACGTGGATCTTACTGAATTCCAGACTAACCTGGTGCCTTACCCTCGTATCCACTTCCCACTGGTGACGTACTCCCCGATTATTTCGGCAGAGAAGGCCTACCACGAGCAGCTCTCTGTGTCTGAGATCACCAACGCCTGCTTCGAGCCCTCCAACCAGATGGTGAAGTGTGACCCGCGGCACGGCAAGTACATGGCGTGCTGCATGCTGTACCGTGGAGATGTTGTCCCCAAGGATGTCAATGCTGCCATCGCCGCCATCAAGACCAAGCGCACCATCCAGTTCGTGGACTGGTGTCCTACTGGATTTAAGGCAAGTCGCAGCTCCAGCATGATTTCTCTCAGACTTCTCATTCACTGTCCTGGGCTTATGGAGGTATTTGCTCACTGAACTGTTCTGTAGGTACCTGGTTTGTATTCTGAGATTGGAGACCTAGGTTCTCATTCTGAGCTGTTTTGTGAGTGACACATTTTTAATCAACTTCTGTTTGTCTGACTTTGGTTATTGTTATTGTCAAACACCACAAAGAAACTCATGGTGTCTTCTGTATCTCCTGTAGGTTGGCATCAATTACCAACCCCCCACAGTGGTTCCTGGGGGTGACCTGGCCAAAGTCCAGCGGGCAGTGTGCATGCTGAGCAACACCACGGCCATTGCCGAGGCCTGGGCTCGCCTGGACCACAAGTTTGACCTGATGTATGCCAAACGTGCCTTTGTTCACTGGTATGTTGGAGAAGGGATGGAGGAGGGGGAGTTCTCAGAGGCTCGGGAAGATTTGGCTGCACTTGAGAAAGATTATGAAGAAGTGGGCACAGACTCAATGGATGGAGAAGATGAAGGTGAAGAATATTAAATCCAACAGTGAATTGCAAGTCTTTGCCATTTTACTGCCTCTTTAGTATCAATGTAAATCATGTCAACTGATTGGAATAAACTTCTTTAATCAAGAACTTTGGTAGTGTCCAAACACTATGTACACTCATTAGCTATGTGCAGTCAGCAGTCCAAGAGATGGACTTCCTTTCTGAAGAAGGTAGCTGAATAAAATAACCATTCAGTCAGTTCTTGTCCTTAAGGCATTGCTGTTTGAAGAGCTGTTAATACCTATTTTCTTTCCCCCCCAACATGAGACTAGAATGAGCTGGAGCTTTTTTCTGGAAGATGTTAGCTACATTTTTTCCAAGACTCTAAAGCTGGTGTCACAAGAGACAACAGGAGCTAACTTTGTGTTACCCATAAAAGATGCAAACAGAAGGCTGTTTGGGTTAGTTTTCTCCTATTAGGCTTAGTGAGGGCCAGTAACTTAAAGATGCAGTAATCTGGGTAGGGAGGAAATGCCCAGGAAGGGTGTGCCATAGCATGATGAACCTGCCGCTGTAGCCAGAACCTGTGCAGTGGTTGCCCTTGTGTTGCTGTGCCCTTCCACAGAAAGAACTGGAGTCCCTGTCTACAACTCTCCAGAGTCAGCCTTTTCCTGAAGCTGTCTGGAGAAAAATATCTGAGTTAACTGGCCACAGTTAAATGCCAGTTTTCCCTAAAACTAGGTCTTTTGCAGAAGCAGTTATTCCATGGGTTCAGATACGAGCACTGCCATCCTTCTATGTAAGTTGATGAAACAGGAGAGGATTTGGCTAATCGGGTTTATCTTCATATTGAACAGCCTCTGTCTGAAACCTTCTGCATGGACTAAGTGGGGACCTGGGCACACAGTGAACCACAAACCAAATAACTTCTCTCTTGTAGGGCTTGATGACTGAGGAATCTACCCCACAGCAATGCCAAAGGTGGACTAATCAAATCCTAAGATGATGATTGAATACTGAATGTGATTACAGGATGCCAAAGTCTGACTCCAAGATGAGATTTGGGTTGGAGAATTCTCCCATCCGATTTCAGACTTACTAATATTCCTTCCAATTTAATAGCAAAGTGTGATTCAGGCCAAGCCTTGAAGCCTGTTAGTTGCAGATGTGCACACCTGCTTGGCAGGAGTCTCAGCTGGAGTATGCGAGATTCCTGAGCTCCCTTCTGCATGGAAGCCTCAGTGCTCAGGTAATGCTGCAGTATCTGACATCCCCTCACAAAGTGGGGCCCTTTTCTGGTCCCAGTTGGCTGGACTTGTTCTGGATAGTGGCATCACCTGTAATTTAGAGTAACAGGCTGCTGCTGTTGATGGAAGGTTCCAGAACAACCTGGTCTGTGAGAGCTGACCAGAAATTGCTTTGGCTTCTCTTGTCCTGGATCACTCTGTGATTTTGCAGGCATTGGGTTGAGTCAATCTGATTTGAAATTAACTTCTTGGAGCTGGAAGTTACCAGTTTTACAGAGATGGGGAGAACAGTCTTAGTGCTTTATCACCTTGATGGTTGTCTCAGACTGTCAGCCCTGCTGTTGTGCAGAATGTGTGGCAATCACACCTCCTACCATTCAGCACACCTAAGTGTGGCCAGTGCTTCAGTGAGTTTCTCGTTTGCTTTTCCTTGTGGTTTTGTGTTCCAAGGTAGACATAACTGTTGAGAATTTGAAGTCCTGTTGATTAACTTATTTTCCTGCTTACTGGCTGATTAAGCAAATGTGCTTGTCAGGGCCCAGGGACAGACATTCATTCCAGTCAGAACGACTCCCTGTTGGCAAGCATTCAGGTTTTAATGGGATGGCAGTGCCCAGAGGGGAATGTGCAAAGGGCTGTTTGATGCCATGCAGTCATCAGGTTTTCACCCTGAAGATCCTGTATTGCCAGCAGATCATGCAGAGTGCTCTGTGCCACAAGTGCAGCACCATGATTTCCTTTGGAAGTTCAGTGTGTTGGGGTTGTGGATTTCTGAACTGGCCATCAGTGGGATCTTTTAGCAGTGGTTTGGCTCTTCTGTGAGGAGCTTGGTTTCATTGAGGCCTAGTCTGCTCTGTCTCCTGCAAATAGTGTCTGGTTTTTACTGCATTTGTGGATTACCCGTATTTAGGCCACTTCCTCTGTGGTGGGAATTGGCTCGTGGTGTGTCAGTGTTTTGTCCAGGCATGTACAGTGATGAGGCTGTCCAGGGCACTCAGCAGCCAAGTAAAAGCCTTGTGCATATGGAATGCTGAGCTCTAAAAACCTGGGAATCTTACTCTGTGTAGGCATTAGATGAGAAGCATTCTGCTTTTAATTTTTAAAAGTAACATGTAATACTACTTAGAGAAGATGTAATCTGCAACATGACTGGTGGAAGGTTTCACAAGAGATTCTGTGTCACCTTGTAGCTGTAGGACCGGTGCTGAAAACACAATATACATTTTCAGCCTACATAATATTTGAAATTTCATTATATTAGTATTAGGAAACCCTGTTGCTTGAGCTAGTGGGCAGCTGCTGTCAGTGTAGGCATGTTCATGCTGAGCTAAGATAAGATAGGGTTTTTCTCAGATATGAAAACAAGATAATTACAGCAGGAAAGTCCTGCTAAAACTGCTCTTGCTTCAGTGAGCTGCAGAAATCCTTAAACATGTTCTAATTACTGAATCTATGGTTGAGTTAACAAATGTGTGGTTCATCCGTTTCCTGAAATGTAGAGGAGATGTTGCACTGAATTAAAATTTGAGTGTAAGAGTGTATCTGAAACTTGCAGAGGTTGGTGTTAGCTGTCACTTTAAGGAAAGGGCTCTGAAAGCCTTTCTCTAATTCTACACTTTAAATGTTGTTTTCTTTGATAAGAAATGCCTACACTTGTGCTTTGTACAGTCATAGGCCTGTTTGCACTGGCAGAAGTGCAGGCATTATCTAGTGGTAACTAAATATATCTGCCTGTGTGGTGACACAGCTTTCTCCAGTATTGAGATTGGCAATTAATACCTCTCACCTGACAGAATAACTTGTGTGAGTCATGAGGTGGAGGAGGAGGAGGAAATGAGTTGGAGCCATGGCGGTCACTGTGAACTTTGTTGTAAATTCTGGTGTTATCTGTAAGATCTGTTCTAGAATGGTTCTGGTGCTGTTCCAGGAGAATGCAGTGCAGCAGAATCTGATTTCCACCCACTCTGCCCTCTGAAAAAGCAATCTGAATCCCCTTTAATGTGCTAATACCTATATTATATATATATAACTATGTACATTTCTAATTTCTGTAGTAAGCATGCCACAGTGTAATTGTATGATAATCTCGTTTGGGCAGTAGAGGTAACATAAGCCCACAGCTACACATGCCTCCACCTCCTTCCTACAGATAAACTGAGTCAAAATCAGAAAGGGATTTTGTGCCTCAGATACTTAAAATTCTGTCAAATAAGTCATGTTCACCCATTCATTCATTCCGTTACTTTATGCCCACTTACAGCAGCGTGTTGGCACAGTTTTTAGTTGTGTTGTCCCAGGCCTTCAGCCTCACTAGGCCTGCTGGCATTCCTGTTGGCATCCTGCTCCCATTCAGGCAAATTCCCCAAGACAAGCCAGTGTGGCATCGTTCTGTACTGACTCTGCTTTGCAGTCAAACCCCTGTGAACTTTTCAACAGCAGAGATCTCGAGAGCTGCAGCACAGTGCTGCTGATGTGCTGCCCTGTGCCCTTTGCTTCTGGGCTTCAGAGCCTTTATTGTGCCAGATAAGCCTGTCTGCCTTTGCACCAGGCCATGGTTTCCTGTGTGTAGGAGATGCTGCACAGAAGCAAAGCTGCAGTGGTCACTATTTATAGTGCAGAGCTATTTCAGTGCAATGGGGTGGCTTTTTCACTGGTCTTGCTGAAGTTTTGTAGCAGCTGCAGAATCCAATTATTTTGCAGGATTTTGTCAATCCCAGGATGGTTTGGGTTGGAAGCTGCCTTAAAGCCCATCTCACTCCACCCCTGCCATGGGTAGGGACACCTTCCACTCTCCCACGTTGCTCCAAGCCCTGTGCAACCTGGCGTTGGACACTTCTGGGGATGGGGCAGCCAAACTTCTCTGGGTACCCTGTGCCAGGGCCTCACCACCCTCAAAGTACTACCTTTGAAGTCTTGTTTCTTTTATAACTCTGAAAAATTTAGGAAGAAAAATCAGTCTGGTCCTAAATGTGGAGATGCCATATCCTGTGTAGGAGCTGTGAGCTACCCTGGCTGGGAAAAGAGGCTTCTGTCAGGAAAAAGGTACCTGATTAGGTGACCCCTGATCTTGCCTGTTTTGTCATGTTTATAAGGAATTAGTTCAAATAAAAAGGCATGTTCTTTTGAACTTTGAAAACAAGGACTGGGCTTATAAGTAAATTCAGCAGGAAGGAGCTGAAGAACAATTTTCCATCATATTGCAGGACTCCCTGGAAGGGTTATAGGGGTTTCTGTGTGTGTTGGGGAGGTGATAATGATTAATCCCTTTTCTCTATCTGGGTTTGAACTAGAGGGAGGACTAACAGTGTAACTTCTAGGCTGTGCAGAGACTTTGATCTACATATTTCTCCTAAAAGTTGGGCAAGCAGATTAAAGATGTGGAGTCTCAACTGGCTGTTAATGGGGAGAGGAATGAGAGCATGATGAGGTGGGGAAAATTATATTGCTCTGAAGGTATTGTAGGTGTTGGCTGACAAGATGCTGAGAAATACCAGGATACTTTAAAAAAAAAAAAAAAGGCAAGAGTCACATGAGAAGTGGTGCTGTGTGTGGAGCTTTTCAGTGAATTGAGTCAGTTAAACCCTGGTCTCCGTCTTTCTGCTGCCATGTCCCTGTTCCTTGGCTTTCTGCAGACTCCTTTGCATGTTAAGTTTTCTTGGATCTTGTGATACTACCCTGTTTTCTCAACCTTCTAGCCATCTTCTAGGAGCATGTTTCCCACTTTTCCTGCAGCATTATTTAAGTTTCCCTGGTCTGTGTCAAGAGCTTGGAGTACTTGGGCAGAAAAAGCTAAATTCTTGTTTTCAAATATTTACTAGAAAGCAGTAGCTGTAAATACTAAGTTTGAGGATCTAGAAAACATTCCAGAATGTTTTAGGAACACTAAGGAATTACTTTTTTCTAATGCTGAACAGATAATTAGAAATTCAGAGAGACTTGGGAAGTTGTAAGTTAATTACTCTTTATGAGAAATAAAGGAGGTGTATCTGAGTCCCTTTAAAATGAAGTATTGCAGCCCACTGGATGTGCTCAGCTTGGCTTTAAGAACTATTCCAGGCTTCTGTGTGACACAAGTAAGTGTATGAGTGGTCTCTCAATTTTGGCCCCAGTATGTGCAGCTGTGATTGTGATATGTCAGCTGCAAAGCTGAGGCAGGAGCAAGGGTTTAAGCCTTTCTTTCGGGGTTTCAGAAAGTGGGGAGTCCTGATCACAGGCAGGAATGTTGAAATTCACTTCTATAAGATTGGGACTGGAGATCAGATGTTAAGGGAGAAGTTGAAAAAAATGTTCCAGATGACTTTGCATCCATGTGGATCTGATCAGGGCTCCAGAAAGGCTGCCCCAAATATGTTGCATTAGGCACTCCTCCCCCTTCAGCTCTGCTCCCGTCAGGAGGTGATGGCTGATGTTGAACTGCCTCCACACTGTGCTGAGGGCCTGTTTGTGGCTTCCTCATGAGCTGCAGCTCTTTTATCTCCAGATAGTTCAGGTTTGAAAGGGTGAGATGCTATTGCTGGTCTCTGTCTGCAGACTTGTCTCTGCTCCTTACACACTAGTCAGCTCTGCTACTGGGGCACTTCATTGACCCAGACTGGGGAGGGAGATACTTGGGCAGTCCATAACTCTCCCAAACTGTGCCTTTTGTTTGGTGGGCAGGATTGACTTTTCTATCTTGTTAGAGTTGCCTGTAGCCTGAGCTAGGTGTGTTGGGATCTTTTTGCAGTATCGAGGAGATTGGGAGAAAGAAGATAAAATGGAGAAGTGAGCTTTTTCTGTCCGTTCTAAAGTTAGAAAACTTAGAAAATTGACTTAATTCTAAGTGCCTGTTGTCAAGTCCAGAACTTGCGTTTGACTTCAAAAGGCTTAAATTAGGACAAATTGTTCTGTCTAAAGTGGCTCAAACTTAATGAGACTTGGCTCAGAAGTGGCTGAGGGAGCTGGGGGGTGGCTCAGCCTAGAGAAAAGGAGGCTCAGGGGAGACCTTCCGGCTTTGCACAACTCCCTGACAGGAGGTGGTGGTCAGGCTCTGCTCCCAGGGAATAAGGGACAGGACAAAAGGAAACAACCTAGAGTTGTACTGGGGAGATGTGGATTAAATATTAGGGAAAATGTCTTCCTTGAAAGGGTGGTCAGGCACTGGCACAGCTGCGCTGGGTAGTGATGGAGTCGCTGTCCCTGGAAGTATTTGCAATATGTGTGGATGTGGCACTTGGGAGCATGGGTTAGTGGTGAACATGGCAGAGCTGGGGGAATGGTTGGGCCCTGATTTTCCAGTCTCAATGTTTCTGTGATTCTTACCCTGCAGTTTTCATCTGTCTTTTCTGTGACTATCTCCAAGACAAGAACCCCTGAGGTTATTGGCTGTCATTGTTCCAATTCTTCTTTCAGAGGTGGCTGCTGTGAGGGACTTGTTGCAGCACTTCAAATTAGGGAGGAATTCCAAGCAATGTTCTTCAAGAAGGCTGCAAAGACCTTCAGCATCTTCATGTTACTTTTCCTTTTGTTAGAGCTCTGTGGCTGCAACTGTTAAATGCATTTCATGCTCTTACCTCACTACCACTTGCAAAAGCTGCACTTCAGTCGTTCTGCTGAGAGTGGGGATCTTTGTGGCTTTTCAGTTATTTCCCAACCCTGTTGTGGAACCTGCCTTGGGTGGCTGCTGCTGGTGTGCAGTGTTCTCAGGAGATGATAATGTCCCCATGTTGAGCCTAGTGCTGTTTCCCAGCAGTTCTGGAGGTGATTCTGTGCAATTCTACACAAGCTGTCACAGCAGTGACCTCTGCTGAGTTACTTTTTTTTATATATCTGTATATATTATACATATATACACACATATATATGTATACTTTATATGTTACCTGCTGGGTATCACTGTCCCCATTGTCTCACCTATGGAATTGTGTTTTCACTCTTACACTGCCCTTGGCTCTAAGTTTTGTGTTAAATTGGGAAAAAAAATCCCTTCCTGCAAGAAGGGTCCAGTTTTCTTTTGCTCCCATGAACTCAGTGTAGGACCAGCTGGGTGCTGGAGCAGGGAACTGGGGGGTACCAGGGCTCAGCTACAGCTGCTGTGGAGCCACAGACGCCACTGTTCCCTGCTGACTGGGACAGAATGGTTTCTGCCTTTGTTCTTCACAATTTCTGTGCCGTGTTTACGTGGAAGGCAGAGCCTGTGCATGCATGGAAGTGTCCCAGTCACGTCTCAGTACATTATAGAACAGTTTCTGCCATTGTCCACAAATGCTTTTGAATCTGGTGTTAATGCCTTGCAGTGAGCACATATGGCACCCAGAGATGGAGGTTCTGCCTTATGCCCTGACTACCCTCGTCATTCCAGCAAAAGCTACTGGCACTTCAAGGTAGAGTACTCCTGTTTCTTGTTTTACTTTTTGCTGTGTTTAGTGTTTATTTTCCTCTCTGTGTTTGCAAATTCTGTGCCTGTTTCTTTGCTTGTTCACTGCTGCTGCAGATCCCAAGAGAGTGTTTTGGTTCCAGCTTTGTCTATTAGAGCATATGTGCATTGGCTTCATTGCTGTCACTGCCTGCAAGTATTTAATGTCTGCTAAGTGTCTGCGTGTGTTGGATCTGCCTGATGGGGCTGAGGGGGGCAGCTTGACCCCACATTTGTTTAGGCTGTGTTTACTTTGGACTGGATGTATTGAACACTCATACATGGTTGGTGCAGACACTTCTCTGAAGCACCTGTGTACGCCCTTTTTTTTGCTAATTGTAGGTGCTGGCAGATCAAGAGCAATCCTGACTGTTGTACTTGTGGTCACTAAAGGCTTTTCTTGTTTGGTCTTGTACTTCCTTGCGAATGATGCTCTAATGACTGTTGGAGACTTTGAAATTTTTACATCATCTTCCTCTGATGTGTGTGGTTCCAGATATGAAGACAGTAAGCCAATTTTCCTTTGTGAAACTCCCTCAGAAATCTGCATTTGGAGGCCTGATTTTTTGACAGTAAAACTCCTGATTTCTTTCCATTGCCAGGTTATTTAATGCCACCCTTTCCCCTTTGAATGCCTGCTGGCTCCCCAGCTGGTTTTAACCTGTGTGCCACCTCCCAGATTGAGTCTCAGTCTGCCTTGGTATGATTCATGTGGGTTCTTGCCACCTTTGCTTTGCTGACGTTGTCACCTTTGCCATCAGTATTGACTGAAGAGTCTTCTTTACCTTAATTCATGTAGCTCTTGCACATTCTCCATTGTGCTTGATGGGAGAGTTTGAGAGCGTAAATCCCTCTGGAATGGAGGTGCAGGTACCCAGGCACAAGGATCCCTGAATCCTGTGTCATTGCCCAAGCTAATGAATCTCCTCGCTGCCTTGGTAATGTCACCCCTGGTGTGTCGGAAGGCAAGTCCTGGAGCATGTCTGGGTAACCCATGGGGATTTTGGCTGTAGCAGAGGCAGGAAGCCTGACTAGGAACAAGGTTTGCTAATTAAACATTTTCTGCAAAACCAGCTTCTCTCCTTGCCTGGGCCCAGGGGTGTCACGGCATTGTGGGAGGGACGGGGGTTTATTTGAGGTGGCACAATGTGGCACACAGTGACAGAGGGCTGTGCAGGGCTGGCACAGGGCAGAGGCTGATGAGTTGGGGGCGTTTTTGTGCTGCTTCTGCTTGCCCTGTGCAGAAACCACAGCTGAGTTCAGATCCTGCTGGGGACCAGTTGAGGTGGTACTTTCTGTTTCACTGCAGCCAAGGGGTTGGGGCGGAGAAGCTATGTTTTCACATCTCAAATAGTGTTTTTTCTGAGAAAAAAGATATGCTTTGTGGTTTTATTCATTGTGGCAAATTGTGTTTCCCAAGTTGCTCTTTTGTTGCCAGGGCTTCACTTTCTTTAGCATTGAGGTCTGGGGCTGAGCGAGTCACCTCAGGCTCCTGTACAGCCACGGCAGAGCAGCAAGGGGGGTTAGGGTGAGGTTACTCTGACCTATTTTAGGCACCTACCTTAAGATAATGAACTTCAAAGCCTCACCCTCACTGACTGGCAGTGCTCCACTGGTGGCAGGTCCCTTGTTAGCCTCCACTCCATGAGAATCCCACCCACTGCATGTCCTGCCTGGAAACAGGTTGTGTCCCGCACTGCTGTCACTTGCATGCTGAAACACAGGAAGGTACAACCCAAATTTGTTGAGTGTGAGTCAGTGACTGCCTGAGAGCAAGGTGAGGCATGTGAAACAGCACCTCAGCTCTGCCTTTCCAGTGCTTCCAACAGCTGTGGTTTGCTTATCCTTTTTCTTAGGGTAGTCTGGGCAAGGATTTGGAGTAAGGCTTTACTCAGCTTTAATAGCAGCTAATGATAGGGTAAGGGACTTACAGAATTTTATTAATAAAAATAATGCTGAAGGCAGTTGCACAACTGCAGAGCAGCTTCCATATTGGAACAGAGTTATTTTATGCCTCCACATGTTCACCAGCTGTTCTTACCTGGCTGTTGACAGTCCCCACTGTGTGCAGCTGGGGGACTTCCATCCTCGGCCATTCAGTTCCAGCCCACAGCAGAGGCTCAGGTTTCCTGCCTGCCCCCTCCACAGGCCCCTCCGCAGGGTTTCCTGTACTGACATCTCCAGCCTGAGGAGTTAAGAGCTGCTGGGGCTCTTAGGCTCTCCCAGAGCGCCGAAGGGATCACAGGGAGCAGGGGGTCAGCCAGTGCAGAGAGGGGCTGCGGCATGGAGGGGCAGCTTCTGGAGGAAAGGCAGAGATGTACCAAGGCATCTCTAGATTGAAAGTAATGGTTCTGTTGTAGCAAAAGTTGCCAGCAAAGTACCTAATTCCCCATGTGAATGCTGCTGCTGAGCCTCACCCAGGACACAGTGCGAGACAGGCAGTCTGACCTAATACCAGAGCAAGAGCCAGTGCAGTGTCTGAGCTGGGAGTTATGCTATAAATGTCCAGAGCCTGGTGTATCCAGAATACTCCATAATTTTAACCAGGATCCTGAGATCGCAGTGCCTTGTCACTAATAGTCCTGTTTCTCAAGGACTGACATGCATTACCATCTCTGGGAGCAGCTGCAAAATGTAAACCCCTTCTCTAGCCTTGATGATGACACTTGGACTGCGTTGCAGGTTTGTACAGGCCACTGGTTTGCCCAGGAAAACTGGTTTGGTTTGATCTGTCAGAGATTCTGCTTACTAAATCTGTTTGTTCCCAGGAACCTATTTTCTTAAAGAGCAGAGAGGCTCAGCACATCTCTCCCTGCCCTGTGCTCCTCTAAACGTGTAGAGCTTTAATTAGGCCAGGCTCTGCTGATGAAGTGAGGGCCTTGGCTTCAGTGAAGTTTCAACTCCATATGTGATGCTGATTGTCCCTGGACATGGTGGTGCACCTCCTGGCAGGATCTCCTTCAGCTCAGTTCTGGGTTGTTCTGGAGTGGAGCTTGTGGAATGTTACTGTATTTCCCTGAGTATTGTTCATTGTGAAGCCTCTGGGAGCTGTTTGCTTGACTTTTCCAGTGTCCCAAGATCAGATATCTTCTGTCTGCTCAGAAGTCCAGGGTATGGTGTTTCCTAAAGCTCTTCTCAGTGCTCCTGTTGTGCCAGGCTGATGGCACCAGCACTTGGTAGGTGCCGGAGGAAGTGGCTGCAGTAGAAGCTCTTGCTGTGACACAGAACTAAACTAACAGACCCAGGCTGCGATGGCGGGTGTTGGGTCAAGGGACTGGTAGCCAACCTTTGTCTGCAGAGGAGAGCTGGTCTAGGATGGCAAGGGCAGGTACATAGAAGGGGAAAAGATTAATTTGCTCCTTACTCTGCTCTCTTGAGACTCCACCTACAGATCTGCATCCAGCTCTGGGGTCCCCAGCACAGGAAGGATGTGATGCTGCTGGAGTGAGTCCAGAGGAGGCCATGAAGCTGATCAGAGGGATGGAGCACCTCTCCTATGAGGAAAGGCTGTGAAAACGGGTTCTTCATCGTGGGGAAGAGAAGCTTTGGAGTGACCTAATTTTAGCCTTTCAGTACCTGAAGGGAGCCTACAGGAAAGATGAAGAGAGACTATTTACAAGGGAATGGCTTCACACTGACAGAGGGCAGGGTTAGATGGAATATTGGGAAGGAATTCGTCCCTGTGAGGGTGGGAAGGCCCTGACACAGGGTGCTCAGAAAAGTTGTGGCTGCCCCTGGATCCCTGGAAGTGTCCAAGGCCAGGTTGGGTGGTGCTTGGAGCAACCTGTGGTAGTGGAATGTGTACCTGCCCATGGCAGGGGCTGGAACAAGATGAGTTTGAAGTCCCTCCCAACACAAACCAGTCTGGGATTCTGTGATCTTCTTTGCAGTGTCTGAGTCAGATATATAAATGCAAACAAGTCAATATAGGCCATGTGAATAAGGTGCTCCAGGCAGGTGACGGCTGGCACAGGAGAATGAAAAGGAGGTTTACATTAGTAGGAAAGTTCACAGTATGGTGCCCATCCAAGAAAGCACAAAAGATTTGCTAAATTTTCCTCCAGGCTG
Organism: Entomyzon cyanotis; assembly: GCA_024500445.1. Classification (NCBI taxonomy): domain Eukaryota; kingdom Metazoa; phylum Chordata; class Aves; order Passeriformes; family Meliphagidae; genus Entomyzon; species Entomyzon cyanotis. The sequence continues at coordinate 1,093,465 of JAKEPQ010000908.1, read as the reverse complement.
ATGGGACTCCTGCAGACAAATGGTGTGTGAGAGCTATGCTTCAGCAGCATGTAAAGGGACACTCGGATGTGGATGGTTCTGGACAGATGCTCTTTGGAGCTCACAGCTGGGTGAGGATGGAGGAGTTGGCAAGAAAAATCCATGATGTGGTAAGGAATGCTTGGCTTCAGTTGGAAGCCTTGGCACTCCTCACCTTGGGCCAACTCCTTTGGATGGCCCTTGCACTATGTTTTGGAGTCCTGCTCCCTTATTTCTCGCTGTCCCTGCTATGTCCCTTCCAGCCCTCCAGCTGCTCCTGGGTTAGCTCTGAACTGTGGGGAATGGGGGAATTCTGTTCACAGGGCACAAATGGAACAGGCTTGGAGAAAGCCCATCTAATAAATGGTGTTAATTAATGGCAGTCATCTGAACCATGATAAAGGAATGTCTGCACTCTCATTCCAGCCGAGAGAAATCCGCTTTCCTTCCTGCAGTTTGTGCCTGTAACACTTGGGGAATTGGGTTTCTAAGCCAGACAGTGCTGTGCCACACTAATCCCCTGAACAGAGCAAACACTGCAGATGTCACAGCGGAGGGAAGATACAGAGAAGGCAGCATGCAAAAGTACACATTTGTGGTGATGTGTTTTCATTAGCAGGTAGCAAGATGGAAAGACAAGATGCCTGATGGGATACACAAGATCCTCCAGGGCTTTCTGCTTACTTTAAATCTCCATCTTATCCAGCCCTGAGCCACCTTGCCCTCCCTTCAAGGCACCTGTTTTTTATCCCTGGGTCATCCCTTGATCTGCCTGCTCTGCTCATCTTCAGATCTTTGTTGCAAGTGCTTTTTCTCCTCCATGAGAACTACCTAAGTGAAACACCTGTGTCTGAGTGTTTTTTCATCACAGTCCCATGGGAGACCTTTGGATGTGACAGTGGTAGCAGAAACAGTCCTGCTGAATTTGGTCCTTCAGCTCAGATGAAAGGAGTCCTCAGGGAATCATTGCAAAAATGGACTTATTTGTGGAACACCAGAAATCACTGTTGTTCAAACATCCCTGATTCTCAGGGATGCTGAGACACAAAGTTTCAAAAGTAGTGTTCTCCCTGCCAGAGCCCCTCAAGTTTGGGATGTGCTGCAGAGCAGTTGGTGGAAGGGGATGAACCAGCTTAGTTTTCTCTCCAGATGGTGGTATTTGGTAATTTGTACTGCAGGTTCTCTAGGTGTAAATGGAAGTACAGACAGATATGGTGTATTTTGCATCTGTGGTTGAAGCTCCCTGTCTAAAACTGACCTGGCTTTTGTAAAAGGAAGGGGATATAGTGACTTCTGTCAGATGTAGGTACAATTCAGGGAAGGAAAGGGCAGGAGCCTCCTGGAAATTGGAGATGCTCCTGCTGGCTGAGGACCCTGCAGGGCTCCCAGAAGCTGAGCATGCCTGATCTCTTGAAGCCACATCAGTGTGTGACTCTGTGCCCAGTATGTCCCTGTAAGTGTGAGACCGTCAGGGCTCAGCTCTGAGCGCTGGTGCCAGTGCTGTGCTGCCTTGGGCTGTGTGCTGACCCAGAGCTAAGCCTGGCACCAGCACAGTCCCTGAGCCTGGGGTGTGGCAGCCTGTGCTGCCAGGCTCAGAGCTGGTATCTTGTCCCCTGTGCCCTTGGCAGCCTCCTCTGAGCCGTGGCTGTGGCCGACAGCCCCGGGGGTGTGTAGGTCTTGCTCCTCTACGTCCCACCAGGGAGGCTCCAGTGGGGACAGCTCAGAGCAGAGAATCTCTCCCTTTGACAACCTGCACAAATGCTTTACAAAAGCTGCGTCCACTTTCTTTTTTTCCTCCATTTTTAAGTCAGAAGAATTAGGTTTGTCTTAAAGTGGCCCCGAGCGTTTTGTACAAATGTTTGATTTATTGTAATCAATCTCTCTTCTCGGAGAGCTGACAGCTTCCTCCTCATCCCATCTCCTGGGGAAGGTGTTCCGCTGCAGTGGGAGCAGCGGCGTGACACGGAGCTGATTCCGTGAGCGTTCCTGCTGTGGTAGCGTCCAGTGGGGTAAGCTGAGGACCCTGGCGCCCGAATCCCCGATGCTGCCAGCTCTGGAACTCTTGTGTTTCACTTCTCTAGCCACTGCAGTAACAGCGGACGCTTTCCTGAGTTTTAGTGGAAATTTGAAGCCACTAAGTGAAGTTATACAGAAAATTACACCCTAAGCGTGGTCTGCTCATCTCAAAAGTTGCAATTGTTTGTTTCATTGTCGGATGTGACAGCGCTCGGGTTGGCTCCGCTCTGGAGCGGTGACCTGAAGCAGCGAGGGCGACTTTGTGCCTTTAGGGGCGGAGGAAGCCGCGGCTCCGGCGGTGCGGGGGTCCCTGCCGGGGGTCCCTCCGGGCCCGGGGGCGGTGCCGGGGCGAGGGGCCGGTCCGGGGGCGGGAGCGGGGCCGCCCCCCGCGCACGTGCGCTACGTGCGGCGCCTGCTGCGGCGGGGCCGCCCCTCCCCCGCCCGGCACCGCCCCCAACCCGGTACCGGGGACGGGACCGCCCTGTGCGGGACCCCCGGAGGGGGGAGCCCCGGGAACCGCCGGGGTGGAGGGGGGAACCTCGCCGCGCTCCCTCAGCAACAGGAACGCTCTTTATCCCCGCGCTGCCCGGGGCCGGCAGGCAGGACAATGGCCCGGACCCCCCCGAACAAAGGGGCCGGGCTGGGGCGCGGGGGCTCCGCGGCCGGGGCAGACAATGCGGCCGCGCGGAGGCGCACGGCTCCGCCCCGCGCGTGACGTGAACGGCACAGCCAATGGCGGCGCGCGGAGAGGCTCTTTAAAAAAGAAGCTCCGGCCATGGGCCGCTGTCAGCTGTGCGGATTCCTCCGCGCATGTAAACACAGCGCCGGCGGCCCCGCGCGGGGGGGCGGGACGGGAGCGGAGCGGCGCGGCCCCGGGGCGCGGGGGGCACGGCCGGCGGGCAGCGCGGCCCAGGGGCCTCCCCGAACCAGCGGTGCTGGGGGGAGCGGCCGCAGCGCGCCCGGGGCGAGGGCCCGCGCACAAAGGCGGCGGGAGCGGGGGACGCGGAGCTGCGGCCCGGCGGGGCGGGGGGCACCGGGAGGGAGCCCCAGCGGTCCCGGTGAGCGGCGCCTTCGGGGCATCGCTCTCCGCCGGGGCCCGGCCGGCGGGGGCGAGATCGGCGCCGCGCGGGCCAGGCCGCGCTCCAGAGGATTTGCCGTTGGCTCTTTCCCCCGCCCCCAGCGGGCCCTCCCCGGTCCGGCCCCGGCGCCCCCGCACAAAGGCGCGGGCGGGGCGGGGCAGCCGCGCCCCTCCCCTGCCCGGGCCGGGCGGACTCTTTTCCCAGCCCCGGCCCCCCCGCGGACGTGTACGGAGCGCGGCGGCTCCGGAGATTGTTCGGAGCTCGGAGCGGAGCGGCCGCCCCGGCCGGGCCATGGCCGAGTTCCTGCCCCCGCCCGAGTGTCCCGTCTTCGAGCCCAGCTGGGAGGAGTTCGCCGACCCCTTCGCCTTCATCCACAAGATCCGGCCCATCGCCGAGCAGACCGGCATCTGCAAGGTGCGGCCGCCGCCGGTGAGTGCCCGCATGGCGCCGCCGGGAGCGGCCTTTGTGTGGGGCCCGGCCCGGCCCCCCCGGCCCGCGGCCGCACAGGTGACCCCGGGCAGGCGGGGCCGCCCCCGCCGCCGCTCGGAAGTTTCACCGGACCGGGGCCGAGGGGACCGAAGGGACCGACCGCTCCCCCCGCGAAGTGGCTCCCAAGTGTCGGAGCTCCCGGCGGGGGAGTCGCCGGAGCGGCCTCGGAGGGAGCGGGGGTGGGGGGCAGCTGCCCCGGCCGGGCCCGGCCTCTCCCCGGCTCCCGGGGTTGGCCGGGGCCTGGCGTCCGGAGCGGCCCCGCCGAGCCCCGGAGGAGGTGCCGGGGTGCTGCCCTCCATGTTGGCATTGTGGCGGTTGGGGCCGGGGGAACCTGCTCCCCACCGGCCCCGGCCCCGGCCCCGCGCGGCCTCCCCGGCCTCGGCGCACTTTTAGCACAAGGAACTGTTTCTCAAGTTAGACAAGACTAAACTCCGCAGCCCTGAGTTTGGCTGGTGGCTCTGCGAGCTGAAGCCTAGACAGACATGGCCACCATTTTAGAATGCAATCCACAGTGGGAAGAGTAGTAAGCCTTCATCTTCATCATCATCATCTCAACCGATTGTGTAGTAAGCTCAAAACTGGGGTATGAGGTCTAATTTCCTTTTGTTGGTCGACTCAATTTACTGAGAAATGCTGTGACGATCTCAGAACCATCGTTTGTGTAGTCAGAACTGTTAGTTTGTTTTAAGGGATGAACACCCGCACTGGTGAGGAGAGGGGCTTCTGGAAGTAAAAATCTAATTAAACGATGTGAATCATCTTCATTTTGAGTGAATTGCTCTTTCCCGAGGAGGAGCGTGGTGCGAGTCTGGGGGGGTGCAGCCGGGTAAGGCAGTTAACATGACGGCAACAACTAGAATGTTAAACAGGCACTGAGGTTGCATCTCCTCCAGCATGGGGGGAAGCTGACAGAACAGTTCTACAGACTGAAGTTTTGTGAAGGAGACTTTGAGTTCAAAGAAATAATGTTCAGAAACACACATTTCGCTTTGGTGTTTTGGTTGTTGCTGGGACTCTTGTTGTTGTCCATCCTTTTCCTTCTGAATTAAAAAGTAGTAACTTGCTGAGTTAGTGTCTGAGGTGGCAGAAATGTTTGTAGCAGCGTGAATAATGTGAACCTCGCTGGAGAGAAAGGAAGGTGTTTCAGCTCTCTGGAGGAAGAATCCCAGATTGCTGTGTGAAGGACTGCTCTTGAATTTGTGTCCTGGTAAAATGTGACAGTGCTTCTTTTCATGCAGGGCAGCCAGATGCTCACAGAGTTAAGGGGGTAAAGATGGTTTTCGTTAGAGTCACCATTGAAGTTCTGTAATATTTTTGAATAGATCTTTCTGGGTTGTGAGCTGCCAACAGTGTTTCAGCAGCTGTGACTAGAATTTCTTTCTTTTTTTTTTTTTTTTTTTCCTCTCTTTTTGAGGGGAGTGTCTTTTTTTAATTTGTTTTTAAAATATCTCATCTAAAAAAATCTCATCAGTGTAAGAAACTTACTGCTTGTGTAAAAAGCCAAAACCTTATAAGAAAGCTGCTTGTAGGATGTTATCTGTTGGAGATCACAAATCAACAGCCCTCCAAAGGACTGAATTACTTACTGCAGCTGCATTTTCAGCTACTGTCATCTTGGCTTCTTGAAAAGGCAGGTATTGCACCAGGTGTTGTGCCTGCCTGGCTGTGTGATCAGCTCTTTGGCGGAGTGTATTTAGAAGCAAGATGAAAATAGTTGGAGCTGCTGAGGGCTGAGCACGGGAAGTTCTGTGGAGCCTGGCTTTGGGGAGAGCTGAGCTCCCATAGCTTTATCTGCCCTGGATAATGCCTGGGTTGACTTGTGAAGTGTTGTGGTTGGTTCAGCGGCCTGGAGCATAGAGGGAGCTCTTCCAAAGCGACCAGAAAAGCCTTTAAGTTGACGTAGTTCCTGGCCTTCCTCCTGCGATCAGGAGCTGCAGTGAATATTCAGTTACTGCTCTTTTTGGTGTAATCCAGGGGTCTCTAATACCGTGAGCTAAAGACTGTACTGCTCTTTGCATAACACTGTGTGTTCCAACTGGATGCCTTGTTTGGTGATGGTTGAGGTTTGGAATCTTCGTGAATCTGAGGGAATCTCTTGCCGGCGTGCGCAGTCTGGTTACGTGCCGGGAAGCAGGTAGGCAGCACCACGAGCTGTCAGGATCTGTGCCGGGAGAGGAGTTGAAATTTTGATGGTTGGTCTAGAATTATTTTAGCTTAAACTCTGCTGTGCAGTTATCAGCAGATGAATTTGTTTCTGCATCTGAGCTGCAATATGGAATAATATTGTGTGAGACTGGTGGTGCCCAGCTGTAGCTTCCCCATTTGCTCATGGACAAGCCCTTACTCCGGAGCTGGCTTTGATGCTCCAGCACTGGAGCATGCACAGGAGAGCTCCCTGGGCTCCAAAGGACTGGCAGCAGAACTTTCTTTGGGCCCTTTCTGCTTGCATTAACTGGGCACCGGGTAGGCCCAGAGAAAACCATGTCTGCAGTGGCTTCTTGTGTGGCAGCTTTGGAGGACAGTGACCTGTTTTGTAAGGGGGTGTCAAGGCAGCTGATGTACAGAAGACATCTGGGTGGAAGACAGAGGATTCTGGGTGATCACTTCATGTTCACAAGGTGAAGGAACATCCAGGAATATAACAGGAGGTGCAATTTCTGCATGGTATTTTCCAGCTGAGCACTCAGAAGGAGTTTTCTTCCTCTTCATTCCAGTTCAGTTTGTTCCAGCCATCACCAATGACTGAGTTTTGCTCTTATTTGGATGGAATTATTCTTCAAAGTAGGTAGTTAATAGTAGTTAATGGAAGCAAACAGTCTAACAAATGTGAAGCTTAGCTTCAAGAATTAAAGGTAACGTCAAATACTCCAAGCCTTTCTTGAAGATGGACTCTTCCTTCGCTTTGCATCGTTGCTTTTCTGCTGTGAAGAATAACAAATAATGATTACTTAAGCATATTCTTACCATATAAATCCACTTCAAAATACTCAATATTGTAACATGTGCTAGAAACATCATAACTTTCCCAAGGCCAAACATGAAAATTGAGAACATCCAGGCTAGATTTCATTGCTCTAAATAATGTGAATATAGAGAAGTACTGTTAAGGCTTCCAAGTAACCTAAACCAAGCACTTAAAGATGAGAAAGTCTGGATTAGCAGAGCTGGAACTTTGAAGGAATTGACACTGGAGTTATCAAAATTATTGACTGTCCATTTTCAGTAAATCCTGGAATACTGGGGAACTTGAGAACAGGGAGAATTAATTTCCTTAATGGTTTAAGTTCTTCATGGGTGCAAGAGTTGACCCCTTCTAGCTCCAGGGTGGAAGAATGACTGGAATAATCCTGGATGGGATCTTGGAAGGTGAAAGTATGGAATACAATTGCATGAACACTGGCATGGCCAAATTAGTGTTATTGTTCTCCATGAGACCATGTATTTGATTGAGTCAGTTGTCATGGTCTGAGATCTAGAAAGTAAGTTTTTTCAGTATTCTAATTACAGAAATTATTATTGTACAAAATTAATGCACCAAATCACAAATTATTTCAGCTATTAATGAGTGTTTGTAATGAAGGATCCCTTTCTACTGGTGTCTCACAACCTTAAGCCAAGGATATGTAATTTTCATTATGAGTCTAGAAGAACAAAAGCCATGATTCCAAATGGAGTTACAGTGGTGGCTCGTTGCTTTAGAGGGATCCCGGTTGCCCAATAAACAATGGATATTATGAAACAGTAATCACTTAAGTAGGACTCAATGAGAGGGTTTACCTTTGGAACAAAGGAACATAGAGCGTTTTAAAGGAGGAAGGAGTGTAGAAAAATAACTGTGGGTCCTTGTGGAAAGCAGTGTAATGGTGGAGTGGGAGCTCTGGATAAGCCAGTGAATGCAGCTCTGGAGTTTCTTGGTGATAAATGGGGACTTTTACCTCTGTGGCAGCACGAGAGTAGAAAATTCTGCATTCAGAATCCACTCCTTGGAGGATTTTTAAAAGATTTGACAACTGGAGGGGGTACAGAGAAGCATCAGAAAAGTTCTGCACATGAAATAATGAATTTTGAAATATTTAACTTTAGCAAAGCCTGCGTGGTGAAACCTAAAGGCTCAGGGCTCGGGAGAACTGGAGCTACTCCTCCAGGGTGGTATTTTGAGGAGCCACATTGATTTAAATGTTGTTTAAACCTCTTAAGGACTGTTCAGGCTTCTTATTCAGCTGGTTGCTTGATTTATTTTCATTTTTATGGAGAAAAAACACAAAATAAAAACCAATTCAATTTTGGAGCAGCTTTGGCTGAGGGTTCTGGCAATCTGGTCCTCGAGCCATAAAACAAACCACCACTAAAACAGGAATTAATGCAGAGAATTGTGATACTTTGTCTGAAACAGGAAGCTGATGGTGATGATCCTTCAGATTTGATAATACACAGAGGCTCAGTCAGTTGATTTTATCAAAAAGAAAACAGAGAGAGAACTCAATTACAACACGTAAGTGAGCTTCAGTGGGAGAACCCAGAGGTGCTGTGGCGTCTGTCAGTCCTGGCAAGCTGAGCTTGAGCTGCTGGTCCTGCTGAGCAAAGGCCAGGCTCAGGTGGGTCAGGAAACAGGACATTTCATATTCCTCACCTGAGAGAGAATCGGCTGGAAGTGGGAAGTGAAGGATAGTGGTGGATCTGCCACTTTGGGGAACTTTGGGATCAAGAATGGATGGGGTTTTGGGAGGGGAAGAGTGCTGAGGTTCCTGTTCCCCTGCTGTCAACTCATGTGAAGAAAAATAGATCAGCCACCAAAGGTCATTAGGAAATGTTTGCTTTAAATTAAGAACTTTCATCACAGGGGTCATGTTGTGGAATTAGGTAAATTCGGAGTAGGTTATTTACTGGTGTCTAATTAGCAAGAAAATATGCAAAAGAAGAATTATTTTAGTTTATTATTTATTTTACTAATGGCAGTGGCCATGCACAGCACTGCTGTGGTCACCATGGGGTGGCTTCTGTTCTTCAGAAACACTGAAACATTGGGGTGGGCATAAAAGACAGTGAGAATTTCCTCTCCTTGCCTCAGTCTCTTTAAGTGAGGGATTTTCAATGTTTACTGTCCAGCTCATTGAAAATTTACGATGAAGCAGTTTAGTCTGTAACTCTCCATATGGGGCAAGAATAACATGGATAGAATTTCTGTAGTTTTTTGTTTAACTTAAGATAATTAGCTAAAAGCTGGAAATGGAGTTTCCATTTCCAAAACTAAACACATATCCCTTGCCTAGCACTGCAACCAAAGCTTGCCAGTGGATGGAAGCAAACCATGCCACGTATCCATTAGGATATGTTTCCTCTCAAGCCCAAATGCCTGGGTTATGTCTGGGATGTGCTGTGGGGGAATGCTGTGTCCAGGAGACCAGGTTGAGTGTTTTTAGAAGTCAGGAAGAACTTGTGGGATCTTCCAGCCTGCTGCCCTTAGGAGTGTCTGAGTGAAAAAGGTCTTCCTTGGGAGCAGGTGCTTTACCTAGGATGGTGAATCTGAGCAGCTGGTGAGGGAGGGTGTTGTGGAGAGCCAGGGTGGTGGATGGTGGGAGCTGCAGGGAATCCCTGGGCACTGGAAGCTCTGCAGCTGCTCAGGCCAGACCCACACGCACAGCTGGGTCTGGCCCCAGTCCTGATGGATACTCTGTTTCAGGGTCTTGGTTACTGCTCTGAGGTGAATCGGGGATCTGGGATTTGCTGTTCTCAACACCACATCCATCCCCAGCTGTTCCTGCAGTGCTGCTGGTACAGTGCTGTTGTATCTGTTCCTTGCATGCAGGTGCCACCTTGGAGAGGAGCCTGGCATCTCCTGTGTGTGAGCCCAGCTCAAGGCTGGGAGGTTCAAGCCCTGTGTGTAGTTTCCGTCCTCTCTCTGCCTTTGGGTCCCAAGGAGCCGCTGGGCCTTGGATTGGAGAATCATCTCCAGCTTACCTGAACCTTTATTTTTCTCCAGGTGTGGAGCTGACACCAAAACACTGGGATCTAGAGAGGTGATTCCCACTGTACACTCATCCTTTGCTGTGGTTCTCGGATAGGAAGGATTTATGGTTGTGTCTATTCTCCCTTGCTAGTCTGCAATATATAAGAGAGCCCAGTTTCGTCTCAAATAAGGAATACTCTGCCAGGGTTCTTTTTGGAGAGTTCTGCACATAAGGCGTGTTAGTGAGCTGAGAGTCCCTTCTTGGCAAGCAGGAATTGGGGGGTTTTGATGGAAAAATCTCCATTCAAAATGACCAAGGAGGGACTGTTCATCACAAACTGGGTTGGCTTACGATTGGAGTTCCCAACTAATGTTAGCCTTTAACAGGGTCAAAGAGGGATTAGTTCCCGTTAGACAGGAGCTTTGTGGCTGACCCACTGCCAGATGATAATGGGTTTGTGTGGATTCTGCCATCTGAGCTCCGAGTGTGTTTTTAATGTCGTCATAAAACCAGGAGACTGAAAGGGACCTCCTGAGTCACTGAGTGTGCTCCCTTCCTCTTGGAGGCAGCAATCATTGAACACCTTTGCCAAGGCAAGATCATAGATGTGGGAACAAAGAATGTAGGTCAGGCACACAGGGTGGGCATCCCAGGAAGGGGGGAATTGCTGCAGTTCGCTGAATGAATGTGTTTCTCTGGCAAGAATTGCTAAGATATTCCTTTGGATCTTACTATGAGCTGCTGTCTAGCAAAATAATGAAAGGGCTGTCTTTTTTTTGTGTCTGACATGGGAGAGACTGCAAGTAAAACGCTACTTGCAGTTTTCAAAAGATGTTGAAAACATCTAAGAGGCTTCAGAAAAAAAGGCCAAGGAAAAATACCCTTTTATTTGCAGGACTGGAAAGCCAGTTCTGTAAAGAGAAGGAAAAAGGTATTTGTTTATTGAAAAATGTCTTGAAACGTTGCTTCCAGGAAGTATTCAGGAATAGCTGCTTGGGCAGCTAGCAGATGAGGGATTTGGTTATAGAGGATAAGGGCAGGAGGAAAGCTGCAGCCAACTAACTTGTAGAACAGCTTACCAGGGACAGTGGTAATTTCTTGTTCACTTGAATTCATAGGGGTGGGGGTGGTTAAATTTTAATTAGTGAGTTTGGGTGAGGTGCAGGTTTGCCAGCTGAAATGCCATGCTCTGAAGCCTGACATCCCTGGAACAGCTCAGCTGGGAGCAGGAATATGGAAATCACAGAAATAATTCTGCTGACCATTTGTAGTTTGCATTACTGCTTGAAATATTAATGTGATCCTTAGAGCGTGCCTTCTGCACGGCTGGATTTGTCCCTAAAGTTTATAGAAAAGTTTGAAATTTTGAAGTCAGTCTCATTTTTGCCTGGATTTGATTACAGGTTTATAACAGGTGCAGGCAAAGGTAGGCACAGGGTTTTGTTTGTCTCTTGCAGATTTATGATAGTCAGGGATGGACAACAGAACACAATAGAGTAATTTCATATGAAGAGTCCTGGCAGTGTAAAAGCTCCTGGTTTTTTAAGGAAATTGATGTTTTCTTGTTTTCTGGGTATACTTAGTGCTCAGCATGGCCATTGGAAAACACTTAAAACTGAACTTCTTAAACTTTTAAATTAATTTTTAAAACACAGAAATCCAAACCAATCCTTTGAGGAACTGGATGTAGAGGGTGAGTCTCACAGATTCCCAGGCATGAGCTTAAGGAAAGTGGGCCTGGAGAGTTGGAGGGGTGCTGGTCTCCTGCCCAGCAAAGCTCCTCACGTGGCTCAGCAGCTTTGCAAATGAAACCTGCACCACAAAGCTCCCTCTCGTGGTGCTGCTGCCTTTCCAAGGTGCATAAAGACATTTCTGTCACACACAAATGTCTTTTCATGGGCCTGCAAGTGAACATTGCATTTGGCTTGGTAAGTTGTGCTTCAAAACATGTGTAAAATTTTTGTTGAGTAAATGATACACTTACTAAAGAAGGATTGAAAGTATCTTGTTTAGGACTTGAGGAACTTGCTATACTGTGAAATAGAGAAAGATAAATATTATCCTTATTGGTTATATCAACTTTGAGTAGTTCGGATGCTCCAAAATAAACTTTTTCTGACTTTAAAGTGACTCAGTGACAGTCAGGATGGACTGTTTGTTACACCTGCTGTCATTTCTCCAGATGGTGAATGGCTGTGGGTCTGTAACAGTGTCATCTGACAGTTTGTGTTCAGTGGGACGTGCTGTGGTGTGCTTGTAAAGCCAGGAGTGGTTTTATAATTATCTAATGTGATATATTATATATGGCATTTATTTCCCTCAGCTCTGCCTGCACTGTTGTGGCCTCACCTCAAGTCCTCAGGGCAGTTTTGAGCACCACAATATAAAAAAGACATTTAGCCATTGGAGAGCACCCTAAGGAGGGCCATGAGAATGGTGAAGGGTCTGGAGGGGAAGCCTCATGAGAGGCAGCTCAGGTCATTTGGTTTGTTCAGCCTAGAGGAGATTGAGGGGAGATTTCATTGAGATCTTCAAGATCCTCATGATGGGCAGCAGAGGAACAGGTACTGATCTATTCCCTCTCATGACAAGTGACAGGACTCAAGGGAATGGCTGGAGCTGAGTTGGGAGACATTAGGGTTGGAGATCAGGGAAAGGTTCTTCCCCCAGAGGATGCTGGGCACTGAACACGCTCCCCAGGGAATCAGCACACCACCAAGGCTGTCTGAGTTTAATAAGTGTTTGGATGATTCTCCCAGGCACAGGGTGGAATTGCTGGGTGTCTGTGCAGGGCCAGGAATTGGATTTGATGATCCTGATGGACTTGATGGTTCCCTCCAGCTTAGCATGTTCTGTGTTACCTGCTTAAAAACCTCAGAAGCTGGAGTCAATACGATGTTACTTCTCATTAAGCCAATTTACGATCACCCAGCAGAAGCTCTTGCAATGACTTTCTTCTTCCTAAAAGTGAAACACTTTTAAGGGTGTTAAATGTTTGTTTCTGTCTGATGAAGCCATCTGCCTGATAGGCTGAAACGTCACCTACTGAAAGTGCTGTATCAAATAAATGGAGTTCCCAAAGCTTATCTTAGAGAAACAGCTGACATGCCATCAGGGCGTCCTGCTGTGTGTGTTGGTCATTCAGTCACTGGTAAACTTAAAAACTGCAGGTGTAGGAAATGCCTGTTGTGGCAGCTTGTGTTGTCTGGAGTCATGTTACTCTTCTAGCGCAGTAGGTGATTGGTGCTTTGCCAGAGCCAGTGTCTTTGGCCAAACAGGAAAGACTGTCCCCAAATGTGCACCAGTCAGTAATAAATAGACACATGGAGATCATGGAGATAATCAGCTAGTTCTGGAGCAGGATGTTTCAGGTGCCATGCTGTGAATGAGGTGTTTCTGTAAGATCATGCACATAAACTTCCTCATTTGCTTCCATAAGCAGAGGGGGCTAGCCTGCTCTGCTGTCTGACGTGGGTTGGGTCTGTCTGCCCTAGGCACCCTTGGAGCTGGATTTCTTTAATCTGAGCATGACCCAGAGCCTGTAGGAGCGAGTAGGGATCCTGTTCCTCCTGTTGTGCCCAGTGACATACAGGCTTTCCTCTGGGCTCTGCCCAGAGCAGCAGCCTGTGCCAGCAGACATGTGGCCTGACCAGAAGAGACTCCTGTGCTGTCCCCTCCCTTCCTTGGCTTCCCTGATGTGCTGCCAGTGCAGTAACTGCAAGTGGTGGCCCTGAAGTGCAGCCCAGACTGGTGACAGTGTCAAAAGTGGTGTCACTGCCTACGTGAGCTGAATTCTTGTCCCTGTTGATCTTATTCCTGGCTCTTGTCCTCTGCAGAGCCTTATTAGAGGATCTGGTTTGGGGTAATGCACAATCCACCCAGGAACAGCCTTGGCTTATTGCTTAGCCAAGCAGCGAGGCAGCACAGCCCTCTTGGCTTCATTTACTCTCAGCCTAAGCAAAGCTCCCTACAGTTCTCCCTTGGGTGGTTTAATTCAGTCCCCAGCATGTCTCAAGGGTCTTGTGTGTCATCACCACTGTGTCCCCTCCTGGTCTCAGTGCCTGTCTCCTGTCTCCCTCTCTTTGGTACAGAGCAGACTCCAGAGTTGTTACTAATGATGTAACCAGTTGGTTCAGCTTGAGAGTCAGATTTGGCCGGTTGAAGTATAACACTTCAAATGCTGCCCAACTGTTCCCAGTTGTGTTTCTCGTCTTACAGCTTGAGGGCCACAAATGATTCATCAGACAACAGGGTATTGGAAAAGAATGTCAGTTCTCTTCCTCAGACTTGATGGTTTCATTGCTTTTGGTGTTCTGGCATAGAAAATGGGCAATAGAAGAAGGGTTAGTATTATCAAGTTTCACGAGAACATGTCGTTGGGCACCAGACAGTCTTGTGGTTAAAAGCAGGAAAATAATCAAGAAATGTGTCCCACTGGTCAAGGATTGAGTGTCCTCTTGATTTGTCATCCTGACCCCCTACCATTGTCTAATTTCCAATTCAAATGTTAATTTCAACTGGCATTGTCAAGCTGTCATGTGCTGCAAGTGCCTTGCAGGATCAGAAAACTTTTATTACCAATTTTGAGGTTTGGATTAGTCAATGTGAGCTTGGTAAAGTGTATGGATTTGTGGCCCTCTTTGCTCTTCAGCTTCTGCATGCTCTCGGTGACTCTTGATCCTTGTTTGTTTGTAAGATAATTGCTTTGGAAACCATTTATGGTGTGTTTTAATACTAGTTTTCATATTCTCTGAATCTAAAATATAAAAGACTGTGTTTGTGATGCCAGTCTTGCTTCAGTTGCCTCAGTCCACCAATGCTGAGGAAAGGTTTTCTTCTTTGTAGTGCAAAGCTCTGTCTTATTCCACTGTCAGTAGCTCACTTGTGCGTTACCTTTATTCTGTAATTAGTGATAATAAGATAACTTTATATGTTATAAATTCCTGTCAAGTTTAAATCAAATCTAATTTGGTTTTGTGAAGTTGTGTATTGCCAAACCAAGCGTGTGCAGTTGATGTCAGAGATCTAAAAGATAAAATGGCTTTATAGTTGTGTTCATAAATAACACTTCAGTTGCAGGTATTTTATCAAAGTAATAATAATAATATTTTTTAAAATTTGTCATATTCCAGCTCTTCCTGAATGTGTTCAGCCAAGGAGATTGTCAGGCGTTGGCACAGGTTGCCCAAGGCAGTGGTAGAGTCACCATTCCTGGAATTGTTCAAAAGATGTGTGGATGTGGCACAGGGGGTACATGGGTTAGTGGTGAATGTGACGGTGGGTTAAAAGTTGGACTTGATGATCTTAAAGGCTTTTCCAACCATAATGATTCCGTGATTCTGTGGAGGCTTACAGTGCAGGACAGGTCTTCAGTTCCAAAACGTAATTGATTTTGTGGTTCCATTACCTATTCTTGAGGCACAGTGAAGTGTTCCAAGGGGTAGACAGTGACCGTCACTCAATGTATCTCACTGTTCCTGCTCTCTGGATTTGTTCCCAGGGAGGGGATTTGGATATCAGAGCAGCCCTGGCTCACTGATGGGCTGGGGTGCAGCTGCTGAGCCCTCACCGTGCCAAGTTCCATGTGCTGGTGGGGCTGAGGAGGCTCTGGAGGCCTTAGGGGCCTCTTCATGCTTTGGGCTCGCCTGGCTTTTGACTGTCACAGGGAAAAAATTCCTTCCTTTTCCTGGTCTTTTGATGGAACCCTTCTGTTTTCCAGGACTGGCAGCCTCCATTTGCGTGCGATGTCGACAAGCTTCACTTCACACCGAGGATCCAGAGGCTCAATGAATTGGAGGTAGACTGGAAAACTGAGCATTGCTTCTGCTTCCAAATGTGTCAACGTGTTTTTGGGAGGTGATGTTTGCCAGAGTTGGCCATGAGCTGACAGCGCTCTGGACCTTGAACAGCAATTTTTAATTAGCACGGAAATTCATCTGTTTCGGAACCTAGTTAGGAACATTCCAGGCATAAAAGTAATGTTAATGCTTGTTAAAGGAGCATAATTTAGGCCTATTCCTCACAGGTGCTTCTAAGTGGTTAAACTCTCCAGTGCCATAGATCTGTGTCTGTGTTTTGCACTCATACAGCATCTTTCAAAAGGAGAAGAGATGAAACACTTGGAGTGCTTTAAAAATAACCAGCCTTTTGGAAGAAACAATTGCAAAATCTGGATTCAGTTTGTAGAAATTTGCTGTTCTCAGGCACTTTCATTCACTGCTTTAATGAATTGAGACTAAAAAGGAATGTGAGGAGTCCTGGTTGGCTTGGTGCTGTTACCATTTGGGATGATGGTGACTCTGTGCCTGATTTTTCTCCTGATTTTCAGTTTTTAAAGTCCTGACGTGGTTGTGTGAAGTGCTGGGGAAGGGCTCAGATGCTGGCTTGGGATGCTAAGAGGGGGATTTGTGTGACCACAAGCTGTTCAGAGCTCCCTGGAGTTTGCAGACAAGCTAATCTGTACAGACATGGCTGTTTTTTACCTTAAGAGTAGAAAATGCACTGAAAAGAAAATGTGTCAAAATTTAAGTTACTGCTCTTTAATATAGCAGCAGTGCAGTGAACTTACTGTGGTAATTTCAGTGCAACCAGCCAGGTTTTCCCTACCCTGACCCAATTGTGTACTTAAAACTGAAACAAATACAGTTGGGAGTGAGAAGAGATAACAGAAAAAAAACCTTTTAAAAATTATTTTTTAAAAAATATATTTATTTTTTGTTTTTAGCAAATTATCCAAATTGTAATAAACTGTTGCAATAATTAATGTAATAAATGCAATAAATACTGACAATGCAGCTGGTTTAGGGAGTTTTTAGCAGTAATAACTTCTTGTTTGGCTGTTCTCAGAAGGTACTTTTCTCAGTGCAGTAAAAGGTAACAAAAAGTGACTCAAGGAAAGATACAGATACCACCAATGGTATCTGCATGGAATTTACTTTTCTACAGATGATGAGAGGGAAAAATGCAAAATGACTCTTGCAGAGGACAAAGCTGGGCAGGCAGCTGAGGCTGCAATGCTGTAAACCCTGGGTTACAAAACCTACATCTGCTTTTAGCTTGCCGTTCACTTGTTTGGTTGGTTGGTTTCAGGCCCAAACTCGTGTAAAGCTGAATTTTCTGGACCAGATTGCAAAGTTTTGGGAGCTGCAAGGATGCACGCTGAAAATTCCACATGTGGAGAGGAAGATCCTGGATTTATTTCAGCTTAACAGAGTAAGACCAATATGGGAAAACTCATCCTGAAAAGCTACAGTGTCATTTCAGTTCCTGGGATGGTATCATAGCTGGGCGGGGGAGGTTTTGGGGTGTATCTAAGCTGGAAAAAGTACTCCTTTGTTAAGCTAATATAGCTAAGGGGAGTAAGAATACATTATCATGGAAAGATAGTAAGTAATACATTGTCACAGAAGTTTTCCTGTGAGCTAGGAGATCACCTTGAATTTCCAGCTCTTCCTTAAAGTTGAACTTGGGTATAAACTAGTCAAGAATATGCTTAGGCTTAATTGAAGAAAGTTCCTGAATAACGACAAAAGTGAGAGAAAAAATTTTTCCATGAGAAATATGGAAGAAAAAAAATCCAATTGCTTTTAGGATGAAGCTTGCTAAACTTGTGAAGAAGTTAACGTTTACTGATAGTAAGAGATGGAATTCTCTGATGGAAAGGATATGTTTTTTTCTCTTTTCTTTATGTTTAGGGCAGTTTTTATTGGGAATTTTTGAGCTTATTTTATAGCTCTTGTTCCAGTGAAAAAAGCTCAGTGTCCTGTAATGGAAAGTGGTGTTGGGATACAAAGTTACAAACTTCCAAATAAATTTTCAGAGTAGGCTGAGTGACTGTTTGCATATGGAACACAGGTGCTGACTTGTTTGTAAAGTAATTCAACAAGTTTGTAATTCCTGAATAGTGTTATATATTCTAGTTATTGCCTTAAAACAACTTTGATGTTGTGTGGGTTTTTTTAAAATCTGTATTTTTGTGGTTTAAAATGTCAGTTGTGATGTTGTCCTGCCTTTTTTCCTTGAACACTGGTAATTTTGCCATTAAACATGTGACCATTTTATTTTCACTTTTTAGCTAGTTGCAGAACAAGGAGGATTTGATGTAGTTTGCAAGGAGAGAAAATGGACCAAAATAGCCACGAGGATGGGCTTTGCTCCTGGCAAAGCCGTGGGCTCACACATCCGAGCGCATTACGAGCGAATTCTCTACCCCTACAACTTGTTCCAGTCGGGAGCGAGTCTCTTGGTAAGCTGTGCTGAAACCAACTGCAGTCCAGTTAACGTAGCAGCCAGGCTGTGAGGGTTCTTTGAATTTCTGGAATGTTTGTGAAGCTGCTTTTCATGCTTGGTGACGTGCAGGTGACCAGACGCCGTGTTCAGCATTTCAGAAAGCCATGGGCAAACTTGTCATTAGAAGTGAGGTTTTTAGCATTTAGTCCTCACGGTAACCTCTGACTCCTGGTTTGAACAGTACCTGTTGGTGTTTTCTCTCTGCAGTTTACAGAAGCCTCATGATAAGGGACATGATAAGGGACATTCAGACCTCCCGTAATGACTTCTTTAATGCCAAGTACTGCTATACTCCTGGAACATTCCAGGTCCATCTCTCTGCTGCAAGTGCTGTGGGTCACATGCTCAGAGTGACTGAGTGACTGTGCCAAGCCATGGCAGTGTTGTGGCACATTCATTAAGGGGGACAAGTTGCAGAAAGCTTCCTGGCTGCTGTAGTGATGTTAACAGCATGACTTGGGACTTTTTCCAAGCTTAAATCTTCATCCTTCCTCAGTCATCAATCCCTGATTTGGCCATTAAACCAAAATTCAGGGTTGATTGAGAGTGGAGGCCACATAATCTCTAGTGAGGAATAGGCCTGCTCTTTAAGAGCAGCATTTATTTGGAAAACCAAAATAGGTTGCAGTTGCCAACATCCATTTTTATTTCTTTGAAATGCTCTTTCTATGATGATCTTTCAAAGACAGGAGTGCTGACCTTTTTAAGCAATTAACACCCTAATCCTGTTACAAGCGTGTCTCTGTGTACAGAAATCAACACAGGCCTTTACACAAGGCTACCAAAATGAGGGAGGGGTTTGATGAAAGTCCAGAGAGGTTAGAATTAGACTTTTTATTTAGGCAGTGACGATTACTTCTCAGTGAAGAACAGCTGAATTCTGCTGGCCCTTCAGAAAAAGGGGTCTTTTGCAAACAGGATAAGAACAAAATAGAGTTGAAGATAAAAATCTTTATGCTAAGGAAACTGCTGGGTTAAAAATATTTTGGCCTCCCTCAAAGATTCATGTTAAATAATGGAAAGCAGCACCATTTTCTGAAGGCATTTAATTGAAAACTTGGTATTTGTATTAGGTCTCAAAGCTGTGATTTCTCTTTGGAGTTTTTTGGGGTATTGTCTGTTTGTTACACCTGTCCTTGCTGCAGTATTTTTAAGGCGCCATTGCACAGGGAAAGACCAAATTAACAGTTGTAAAACAGTGAATGTGGTACCGTAGTATCCTGGAAATGGAAGTTTCTTGAGAGTGTCTGTCATGCAGTAAATACTCACTTCAGGGTTTGCTCAGTATTAAACCCTTTTAGAAGAGGAAAAACCTCCTCAAATGAGGACATGCTTCTTTTTAAATGACTTTTTAAGCTCTGTCTTGCAATGGACACTTGACATTTGTTCAAACCAATGTGGAGGCAGTTCTGGACAAGTGATGCACATAAGGTTAATTTGGTTTTTTTAGCTCCTCCCCAGGCAGTTAAAATATTCCCCTTATACATGTGGCAGACATAGATTTTTGAATTACCTGAGAGAATTCACAGAAATATGTTGGGTTTAGCTCACCTTTCACTCTAATTTGGTTCTTTTTTTCCTGCCAGTATTGTCTTCCAAGTGAGTTTGTTTTATGTTTTTTGAGTATAATCTCAAATTCTTCTTGGCTCCTTTTTGTGTGTTCTTATTAAGTGGTGCTTACCTAGATGATTCTTGTGTAGGTGCCCATTACTGTGTGTTTGTTCAGTGTTTTCCTGGGAATCCAAGCACCTGAGTTCTGTTTTTGGAGAACCTGTGGCTGTTCAGTGTGACAGCTGTCAGTTGGAGATGTGCTTCCTCCTTCAACAGCCTGTTGAGAGAAGCTCTTCACGCAGCTCTGCTGATCATCCAGACAAGATTAGTGCTTGCATTCACTGAGTCTTTTGATTTTTTTTCTCTTTATTTGGTAATACTTGAAATATTCGTTGTCTGTTTTCCTGCAAAAGCCAAAAATATGGAATTCTGTAGTTTCCACCAATGACTGCGTCATAAATTAAATCTCATCGAGATCTGTGTATAGCATTAACTGTTTGTGTGGCTTAAATGAATGTTAAACTGGCTTCAGGAGTTATTTTGACAGATATTCCAGCTGGAGATATTTCTATCTACATGCTGAAATAGTGAAACTCTCTGGAGCTGTTCGGAGTGGAATAGAGGGGAATAGCATGTTTTTATTAAAGCTTGTGTTCAGTCCAACAGCAAAAATTCCTTAAACCAGCCAGTTTCTAATACCCAGAGCAGCTCTCCACAGGGGGTATTTATTTTCTTCTTATCTTGAAATTGGACTAGACAGGCCCTGGCTGTTTATCTCCAGAGTAGTTGCAATGAACCCGTTGGTACTCTTCTTACCACCTGCACCTCTCATTCCCAGCTGTAGTAACTGTGTGTCATCCCAGAGAGTCACACTGTATGCCCAGAGGGAAAAGTATCCCCTGCATGAACTGAGGTGTCCAGAATCTTCTATCAGTGCATCTTCTGTGGTGCATTGTCCAGTTGTTTCATGATTTAAAGTGCAATTACACTTTGCAGGGCTCGAGGTGGTCTTTATTCTGCTTTTCAGTGAATCTAGCTGACTCAGTAATTGTGGATCTGGTCTCTTTTCCAAACTAAGGCTTTAGTGGCCTTAGCAGGATTCATATTTCCAAAGGTTTATATGTGTGTGTCTCTGATAAAGATGTTTCAGTGTGAGACAGTTTTCTGTCACCTTTCATTGTTACTGGAGAAAATGAACACCTCTGGAGTTTGGTGGTTTTTTTACCCTCCATGGATGTGTAGTGGGGTAAACCAGTTGTGATCTGCAAATACAGGCAGCCTGACTGATTGGCTTTTGTGTAAAGTACTGATTTAATTACTACTAATAAACATCTAAACCTGGAGAAGATTAATTGTATCCCTTCCCCCCGCCCGAATCTTTTGGCTTCCTTAAGGCCTTGTGACCATTCCTGCTTTGTCCGTTGTCTGCTAAAGGAGCTGCTCCTTTGTGGCTTCAACTGATGGGGTTTGACTTGCTTTCTGCCACCACTGAGGGTTCAAGGATCATGTGTGCAACCATCTTCTTGGAATACAACAAGTGTGGAATGATCACTGTGTGTGGGATGAGCTTCTGGTGAATGGTTGATAGAAGCTCAACCTTGCCAAAGGCTGGTTGGGAAGAGGGAAGGACTGGAGAGATAGCAGCTTGTCCCTGGTCGCAGACAGCTCGGTGTAGGAATAAAGGAGGTACAGAGGAATTCTCATCCTTAGGACTTAACACTTCTAGGTCTTCTCTAGGTACAGCTGAAATTGTTAATTAACAGCCATTCCATTCCATACCACTGCCTTCGCCTCAGGTTACAGAGGCACTGGGACATGTTTGTGCTTAAATAGTTGATGAAACCTCGCTATTTAGGAAATGTCTTCTGGTGTTTTTCAAGGAGCAGTGAGTGCTCTTTTTTTCATGTGCGTGTTTTGCCTTTTTTTTTTGCTTGGGCTGAAGTGAGGCACAATCTGTTGGTTTTCAAGGTTTCCTTACACGTTTGTTTAGGAAAAGCTGTTTGCCTTCTAAATCTTTGTTTTCAAGAATCATATGTCCTCTATTATCAGAAGCAGTAGAAACTCCGTTTTTGTTTTTGGTTGGGTTTTTTTTCTGAAAATTTTGGGTTTCACGTGAGGACATGATTGAAGGACCCAGATTTTATGGAATTTCTTTCCTGTTCTCTCATTCTCAACCTTTTCATACTCATTTGCCTTTTCTGCTTGTCCATTTTCTGTTTTGAGAAATTGTTATTTTTTGCTTTCTTCCACTGATGTTGATGTGAAATAATTCACATCGTTTTCTTTCATCTTTGGTAGATGCCTCGTCCCTGGAAACACTTAAGGCCAGGTTGGATGGGTCTCAACCTCATCTAGTGGAAGGTGTCCCTGCCCAGGGCAGGGGCTTAGAGCAGGGTGATGTTTAAGATCCCTTCCAACCCAAGCCCTTCTGTGATTCTTGTTCCAGCGGGGGATTTAGGGGACCAGGCTCTTGTGAAGAGGCAGCTGCAGTGCTCTTGGGGCTCCAGATCCAACCTTTGAGCATCAGCCAGAACTCACTGCTCATGTGCATGAGCTTCAAAGTTGAGTGGTTCTGTGTATTTAATGTTGAAATTAAGTCAGCCATTTGCTTTCAGAGTACAAATCTAGAGTTTACAAAGTCTAAGACTGAAGGCAGTCTGAAAGCAAACAGCAGTTCTGGAGGTTTCTTTGATCCGTGTCACAGACTGTCTGTGGGCAATGGTTAATGACATCCTGCTGCCCTTGGCTGATACTGCTTTTTTGTTAAATACCTAATTTTTTCAACATAGACTTCTCTTGTAAAATACCACTTTTTCCTCCTTTTCCCTCCCCACTGCTGGCTGTCATTTGTTTCTGAAAGTCTGATTTCTGTGCTATCTGTGGAACATGATCATCCTCACACCAATGCAGTGGTTCTCTCTGTGCCTTTACTGCTCTCTCTTACTGAAAAAATGCTTGTGATGGGAACAGACTAACAGAACTGGGGAAATGTGGATGCAGCAATTTCGTGAATTACTTCCTGGCAACATGAGATTTTTCTTTCTGTAGGATTTGTTGTTTACTCATTAAAAACTGTTACATTTTGTCTGCTGTTACTGAGTGTTGTGTAGCTTGACAAATGGGGAATTGTCATTAATTATTCTGTTTCTTGCCAGAGGTATGCACAGTTTTCAGCAATTAAATGTGTTCATTCAGCAGCTTGAAAGAACTAAAACTCTTCTTGCATCTTTTCCCTTCTGCCCTTAATTCATGGAGCAGTTGTCCTCTCCAAAACATGGAAAGAAGGGAGCTCCTGTAATGTCTGTAGTACAAAGCTGCATTTCAGTTAGGACAGGGATGTTTGATAGGCTGTAATATACTTTTATATTTCTCTGTATGTTGGCATCACAGCCACTCAACCTTAGGGACACTTCAGCAGTTCCAGGGTGCTGGTGACCCAATCTGCAAAGGCCCCATCTGCCAGAAGAGTTGGGGTTGGTATTGCACATAGAGAAATGTTTGGTGCTCGTAACTGTAAGGAGGGACTCCGTGGGGTTTAGTTATGGAGATAAAAATAGGGACAAGAGATCTCTAAAGGTGAGTTTTAGAACATGAGGATTTATTGTGAAAGAGCATGAGCGTGAGAGGCCTGCTGGACTGCAAGACGCAGCCCAAAGCAGGCCAGAGAAAAGAGAGAGAGAGGCAAAAGAGAGCGATTTGCTGTTTACAATGCAATAAATCATCTTCTCTGTTGAATATTCTAATTCCCTTTAACCAATCTAAGACAAGTTACAAAATCTACAGCATTTGCATACAACCTATAAGAATCATCACATTACCATATGGGGTCCTGTTTCAAACCTTAAAAAAACTGCTTTTTGGGATCTCCACCAGGCAGGCAGGGTCTGCTCTGACCTTTGGACTTGCCTGGGCAGAGGGCATTGTTCTATCAAGAAGGGGGATTACCTTCCTTGGCCATACCATTGTTCTCTAGTTACTCTACAACTCGAACCTTGTCTTTGTTTCAATCTCGCTCATATTTTCCATATTCTTAGCATCTTTTGCAAGGTAATCATATCTATAAGGCTTTCCTATTTCATCTTCCCCAACACATAACACTTAAAAGATGACTTCCGCTTTATTTACGATCCTTTATTATGTCTATTGCAGACATTAAACCGGTAGGAAAAAGTGATTTTGTGCTTTGTTCAGATAGAAATGTTACCATCGTCATACATGCTGTTTATTAACTCAGCACAGGAATTGTTAGAGCCCTGTCTGTGTTCTTTCCATGAGCCAGGAAACTGTTCTACAGTTTGTATTGCAAGTGGAGGCAGAAATGAAGTAATCAAATTGTGTCTCTTTAGTGCTTGCAGAAGCCAGAGCTGAGCAGTGACACGAAGGACAAGGAGTACAAGCCCCACGACATCCCCCAGCGGCAGTCGGTGCCACCGTCGGAGAGCTGCCCGCCCGCCCGCCGCGCCAAGCGCCTGACGCCTGAGGTGAGGCTGCTGAGGGGCTGCAGGGCACCGTGAGCAGGGCACTGCTCATGTGGGCCTAGGAACAGCTGCTTCACTTTGTCATGGCCGCCTAAACCCTCATAAATGCATAGATCATAAATAATGGGTAAGAATTGTCTGATACTTTAACGAGTGTGTTACTGAGGTTTGGAGTTCTGGGAGGCTCTGCTGTGGAAGCCATTTGTGAGTGTGTATGGTAGGGTTATGTTTTCAGCATGATTGTAGATACTGTGGGTGTCTTAGATTAAAATACAGGTGACAGATTCTGGAAATGAAGCAGCTTTGATCTGCTGTTCCTCAGTCAATGAACAGCACTTATTCTCTAAATGTGTTTGGAGATTTCTGTACATCTCTTATGAGTTGAAGCCAGCTGTTAGAGCAGGGGAGATTTTGGTTTTGGCATTGTTGTATTTCATTTTTCTCTCTTGAATTCTATCAATTTGTGATAATTTAGCCATGCAATATAAGGAAAAAATATATAACATCAAGTCAATGTGGTTTTGTACAATCTCACATGTCCTTAAGAAACAATATTTATTTGGATGAGCATGAAATGTGTTGGTTATATCTCAGTGTCTTCTGTGAAGACATATTTTAGGAGATCATGTGTCTCCTTTGTTGCTGGAAAACAGTAATACTTTGGCTCCATCCTTTCCAGCCTAATGATCCTGTCTCCAGAGAGTTCCTTTTTCTTTTGTTTGAGCAGATGAAGAGTAGGGGAGGATATTCCTGGGAGAAGGTCTGATCAGTGGTGACATCATGAGTTAGGAAGGTCACAGTTCATTTCAGACTCAAATTAACTCCCATTGTTCTGGTCTTGTTCTTTATTAGTACCAATAGTACAGCTTAGCTGTTGCAAATTCTGCCTGTAGTTATGCTTAGTTAATGAGTTACAATTAAGAGTTTCTAAAGCTTTTCCAGTCAAATACCTAGTTACAAGTGGATTTATAATTCTGAGCAAACGTCAGTAGTCTGGGCTGAAACTTTCCATTTGAAGTGTCTGCGGGTGGTTGAAGGATAGTTGTTCTCATGGATCCCTTAAGGATTGACAGCAGGACAGCTATAGACTAAAATTCCAGCTGTTTCTCTGGCAGTGGTGTCAGATGGGACTGACAAAGAGGGCACGTTTTTGTCATTTCAGGAGAAGCCAACTGCTCATCCTTAGCCAAAAGGCAAGGCTGCCCCCTCAGCTCTTGCCCCAAGCACCGCTGATGTTACGCACTTCATTTTTGTGAGGGAAAATCCTTTAAGAAGGACATAGGAACATAACTAGAACACACGGGATTAAGAACGTAACTGGAACACACAACTGGAACATTAAGGTGGAATTGAGCAACAGGGTTGTTGCTAAGCCAGGAGCTGTAGTGTTTTAAGACATTAATTTCCCAAAGTTTAGATTTGTTAACGTGAACTTTGCTGTTCCATGTCAGCGCAGTCAGAGAAGGAGATTAAATCCATTTTATTCAATATTGAAGCTCCAAGCAGTTGGCATTTGCACTGACCTGGTTGCAAAAGAGTAATGTTTGGTTCACGCATCTCAATTTTTCACTCTAATGAGATATAGAGGGATTTGTCTGTGTCTTAAACTGTGAATCTTAAATTCATTCTCACGTTTGCCAGTTTGATGTTTCCTGCTTTTCAAAGGCTGACCATAAACATTTAAAAGAAGCGAACCACAGGGAAGTACTGTACGTTATTATGGCCTGTAGGATAAGTGTTAGTTTGCAGTTGAGACACATGCAGTTTTATCTTGCACTTTCTTATCTGCTCAGTAAACAGTCTAGGAGAAAATGTTCATAATGAGAAAGGAAAAGGGCAATGACTGCCTAGGCTGGTTTTGAAATATAAAGGCTTTAGGTGCTTGATGTAGAACAGTTCAGTGTGAAAGACCACAACATTGCTGGGGAGGTGAAAGTGAGATGACTTGATGTGATAAAAGGCTCAGGCCAGCAACCAAGAGCTGCTCTTTTGAAGATCAGTATCAGCTGAAGCACAAAATAGAGGCACAGCTCAGAGGAGCTGAAGATGCAGATGTTGGGGGTCTATCCCTGCACTTGAGACTCAGTGCACGCTGGCCCTGAGGCAGAACTGCTGCACACAGTGAGCAACTTCTGTTGGTGCCTGGTCTGATGGAGACATTTGGGCAAAGAGAACACAAAAAATGATGAGGAAATAATGTCAAAACCAGCTCTGTAAAAATCCAAACAACCAAAGCCTACAAAAAAAACCCTAGACTGAACAACAGTTCCCACCCCTTGGAGTACCTGGCGCTCTGTCCAGTCCTGCCTTAGACCTGGGCTGCACATCACATCTTTTGGGCTTCAGAGAGTGGCTGAGAGTGACTAATTTGTTGCATGACCTCATTTCCTTAAAAAATACAGTGTTGGAGAAACCTGTTGTAACACTGAGGGATTTGAGAATTGTTTTCCCATCATCTCAAGACTTCAGGGAAGAAATGTAAGAATTAAATGGAGGAACATTATTCTGTGTTGAAAGTTCCACAGTGTACTAGCAAAGGTCTCTGCTTTGGAGACTGGAGCATATTCTGCTTCTCAGGAGTACAAGAAAATCTGTGAAAGCACCAAGTCCCGTGTTCTTTGCTTCTTAATGGGCCCCACTGAAAGCAGACCCAAATCCTGGTATCATTATCAGCATGGACTTTTTGTAGGATTTGCTTTCAAATCTTCCATGTTGATCCCTGCATTATTTCTCTCTGAACTGCTTCTAAGTAATTGAAGGCAAGTATTTCAGAACTCCAGGTGTCTGTTTAGATTTAGTGGTTTGTAAGTATTAAATGGTTCAGAGTTTCATTGAAGTCCTCAGAGTTTCTCTCCAACTCTCACCTGCCTGCCTTTTTCCTGGAACAATGCAGGTTATAAATTTCAAGCCCTCATGGTACCTCAGTGTGAGGCGTTTGTGTCTCACAAGGGAATCATTAAATAGTTTGCATTGCAAGGGACCTTAGAAAATGTTTCGTTGGGTCCCAGCCTTTCCCACAGCTAGCTGGAGATTCCACACTCATCTCTCCCTGCTTGGGCAAGCGGCCGGGAGATCAGCTGGCAGTGAGCATCTTCCCAAACACAAGTGGCAAACCAGAGTCTTCCAGTTGAGGGTGTTACTGAGGGGATTTTCCTTGTTTTTTCTTTTCCCTTTTTAAAGGCAACCAGTATTAAAAGTGAGACTGACCCTCCAGAAGCCAGAACTCACAATCTGAGACGTAGAATGGGCTGTGCTCCTCCAAAGAGTGACAGTGGTGAGTGAAACACAGCAGGAATGCAGTTTCTGTTACTTTGCACAAACATGTTTTAAGACCAGAGTTAAAATCAGCAGTTGGAACTATTCAAAGTATTTGATACAAAACACCAACTTTCTGTTAAATTTAAAATTGCGTTTTATGGTAAAAAGTTCTTTTATGGGTTTTAAGTATTTTTTGGGGTTTTTTATTGTAAGTGGTTGAGTTTTCTTGAAGAAGATGATATTTTCAGTTGAAAAAATCTTACACTTTTTCAAACTTGGGTGTCTCTTCTGGATCAATCAGAAATGAGATTGCAGCCATGTTTTTGTTTTGTATTTTAAATAACATCAGTCCACGAGCTTTAAGTAGAAGAAATTCTTTTAAGAATGTATCAGATATCAGACACTTCTAGGAAAGAATTTGGATTTGAAATCAGGAAATAAAACTCATGAAGACAAAAGATAGTATGTTTTAATGATAAAGGTCCCATAATATGATTAAGTTGCTGCTATCTACAGCCCTGAGTCTGTTCTCTTCTTAAGAAATAATTATTTGAGACTGAGAAACAATATTTAATGCCATCAAACAGAAGACTAAGCTTGTTTACAAATAATTTAGCCAAATAAATATAGGAACCATTTACAACTGCTCAATAATTGAAATTACCTGAGCAGTCTGTCAGTTTTCTTTGTTCATTCAAAATCCTTTTTTCAAGAATCTGTTTAGATTATGGTGTTTTGTAATTTGGTTTTTTTCTTTAAGAAGTCACTAAGCACTAACCTCTCTCCCCCAAGAGCAGAAGGAAAAAGCTCTTGACAGCATTCTTTAACACCACATGGAGACAAAACCTTAGCTTATGAAGCTGCTCATAATTTAATTAAAATAAATTGCAATGGCATATAAAATACTGAAAAAGTGTGAGCTGTGATAGCCAGTGCTGGCTCGTGGTGGAGTGCTGGGATTTTTGGATAACACTGGCTTCTGGAGGCATTGCAGGAGTTCAAGTCTTGCCTTATTCTGACTGAAGCAAGTGTAGGGGGTATAACAATTCAGTAAATATCTTGGTATGATGCAGTCTAACAAGCACTAAATAAAACAAGTAACAAGGAATGCTAAGCATCGAAACATTTTGTAAAACTCTCTTTTCTTTCGGTTGCCCAGATAAGGAAATGCGCAGCGTGGTGAAACTCCCTGAGAAGAAAGAACTTTCTGGGGAGCCAGAGAAGGACAAATCCAAAGTGAGATCTAAAAAACCCACCAATGCTGTGAGTACCCCCTGCCTTCCTCCAGCTGCATGTTTTGCAGGCATTTCTGAGTTTCTCTGGGGTGTGTAGTAAAACCTCCTGTCACTTTGTCATATGGAGGACTCTTGTCTTCTTCCTGGAGCCCTGTGGCTGAAGCACAGCAGTGTTTGTGCCTGCTGGAACATCAATCCTACCAAAGCTTCATGCTTCTCAAAGCTGGAAATGACAGGATGGTTAAGTTTCACTATCTGTAACTAAAGTAACTTGTGATCTGTCTCCAAGGTACAGTCTCAAGGCATTTTGAAAGCGTAGTCCAGTGGAAGTGTTTCTTGTGTGACCTGATCCCTCCCCACTGCTCTGTAACCTCGGGGGAGCTCAGTGCAGGCTGTGGCACACGGCACTTCCACAGACCTGCCCCTAATTCCACGATATCAGCACTAAATGGGAAGCTTCATTGTTCAAATGCATCTTAAAAAAAACATCCCCGTTCCTGCTCCAGCTCTCACAAACCACCAACTATCCCCAAAAACCCCACCTGAAGGCAGTGCTAGTTGTCTCACTTTTGAGAAAACAATGCTGAGATTATCAGCTTGGGTCCCTCCTAAAGTCAAACATGTTCTCATTCAATCCACACCTGTAGCTGGTACCTGAGAATGAAGAGTGCAAATACCAGAAGCCTGACACCCTTACCTCTCAAATGAAAAAAGCTGGTGGGGAGGAGCAGGAGATGCTGCTGTTTTTTTTAACAACATAAGGCAAGAGGTTCTGCCTGTCCTCATGGCTCTGTTCTGGGTTTGGGAAGAGCCTTCCAGGCTATTGCTGGTGAAAGTTGGGTGTAGGACAGGCAGCAGAGAGCCCTTCCCAGTGGGAGTGCTTGTGCCTGTTTTTGGGGCTTGGGAGCTGCTCTGTCAGATTTAAGAGCTGCCCCCCTACCCAAAGCTCTGCTGGGAGGTTGGTGTCTTCTCTTGGGAAAACGAGGAATACTCCTAGCAAGAAGAACCCTTTCCCCTCCATATTTGTCTTCCAGTGCAATTGGCCTCAGAGAGGAATGAAACACCTGAGGCTGCACATGGGAAAAGGGTTTGTGAGCCCCCAGCAAGTGCTGGGTTATTCCTGCCCATCCCCAGGTGTTGGGTTATACCTGCCAAGGCTGCAGTGCTGCTGATGTGAACTATCCTGGCACTTGGTCAAGTTTTCCGGCATTTGGGAAAAAGAAATGTATGGAAGGGTTTGCAGCTCTTGTGGTCTTTTCTTAAGTT
Source organism: Entomyzon cyanotis (assembly GCA_024500445.1). Classification (NCBI taxonomy): domain Eukaryota; kingdom Metazoa; phylum Chordata; class Aves; order Passeriformes; family Meliphagidae; genus Entomyzon; species Entomyzon cyanotis. The sequence continues at coordinate 1,063,838 of JAKEPQ010000908.1, read as the reverse complement.
ACAGAGGGAGCTATTTAAACTTTTACAAGAATATTGGGGGCGTGTTTGTCTAATTTCCATTGCAGAGATAAAGTAAAAATAAGCTTTGGGAAGTGTCACAGATGAGAATGACCAAACTTTCATGCTTTCCCTCTGAGTTACCTTCAGCACTCCCATTCCCACTGTGGAATTTTGTGTTGCCAGGTGGATTTGTATGTGTGTCTCCTGTGTGGCAGTGGGAACGACGAGGACCGACTGCTGCTGTGTGATGGCTGTGATGACAGTTACCACACCTTCTGTTTAATTCCACCCCTCCATGATGTTCCCAAAGGGGACTGGAGGTGTCCCCAGTGTCTGGCTCAGGTAATATGACAAATCATTGCAGTTGGGCCAAAGGCTAATTTGTATTTTTTGGAGGTTTTTTTAACTGATCACTGGAATAGAAAATACACTTTGTCATTATTTAAGTTTGTGCAAACAAGGTGATAGAGGTAAAGCTTTTATTTTGGATAAATTTTGGATTTTAAATGACACCTTTCCTCTGCACTTAAAATTGGAGTCTCACTGGGTGCTGCAGTTTATGGATCTTATTCTGCTTAGCTCTACTAGAGTAAGGAGAAATTAGGTGTATTAATTCATTAGTGTTTATGCAGATTTATAAATTCATATTGTGGTTTGGTGAATCAAGCAGAGTTTCATCTTCTGACTCTACTCTTTGGGGCAGAACTTTCATTTCAGTGGTGTTCTGCCTTGTTACCCTCAGAAACTGTTACAGGAGCCCATTTGTGTAAATCTGAGCACAGTGTTGTGTTAATACATTACAGAAACAATGACCTTTTCACTTGCAGGAGTGTAACAAGCCTCAAGAAGCCTTTGGGTTTGAACAAGCAGCACGAGACTACACTCTGCGCACGTTTGGGGAGATGGCTGATGCCTTCAAGTCAGACTATTTTAACATGCCAGTGCACGTATGTTCCTGCTTTATCCTGATGTTGTGTAGAGTTCATTTTGTGTGCTTAGTTAAATTAGGTAACCCTGGAGAGGGAGGGAGGGATTCTGGTTTTGAATGGGGTGAAATCCCAAAGCAGAGGTTCTCATTTACATCAGAATCCTGGTTCTTGCTGGTGTCATGGTTTCTTGTTCCACCAGCTGCTTGTGTTTTTATTTGGTTTTCTCCCCACATTAGCAGAAGTGTCTGTAGGGAAGAGAACTTTGACTGTCACCTACTCTTGAAAAAACAGGGCAGCAGCATCTGCTGGAACCACATCTCTGCTTCAATTGTTTTTCTCTTGTTGAAACAATTTTAAAATGGGGAAAAGCTTCAAGCTAATGGAAGTTCCTCCCAGAGACATCTTTGATGCACATTCTTCTTATCTACTGATTCCTCAGTACATACTCCTTTTTCTTCTCATCCCTAGATGGTCCCCACTGAGCTGGTTGAAAAAGAATTCTGGAGACTTGTCAGTACCATTGAAGAGGATGTGACAGTGGAATATGGAGCTGACATTGCTTCGAAGGAGTTTGGCAGTGGCTTCCCAGTTAGAGGTGGGAAGTTTAAAGTTAGACCAGAAGAAGAGGTAGGTCTTTGAGTTCACTGTGGATGTTTTTACTGTAGTTTTTCATAGAATAACTCTCATTGGTTCAAAGCACAATAATGGAGCTGGGTTGCAAAGTATTTGTTTTGTGTATCTGGCAGAGTATTTGAAGAGGAGAATTACATTGGGGTTTTAAATAAATAAAACTTGTTGTGATCAGCCATTCAAAGCCACTAGTTTATTCTAGTAGTTAATAAATAACTTCCAAACCAAATAAAACCAAATAAAAAAGTTCTCATTTTAACAAAGCAGGTCTGGTCAGGGTTGTGAAAGAGGCACAGACAATGGACTGTTTAGTCTTTGAGTCATTGACCTGTTTCTTATGTTCCTCAGCTGGGAAATGTGCTTTTCTTCTGTTGCTCTTTAGCAGTTTTATCTGCTTGGGTCTTTCATTCCTGTTGTATAAACCTGTGACTCTTCTGCTCAATTTTCAGGAATACCTTGATAGTGGCTGGAATTTAAACAACATGCCTGTGATGGAGCAGTCTGTGCTTGCTCACATCACTGCGGACATCTGTGGGATGAAATTGCCCTGGCTGTACGTAGGAATGTGCTTTTCCTCATTTTGTTGGCATATAGAAGACCATTGGAGCTATTCCATTAACTATCTGCATTGGTGAGTTTGGGGAATAAACCCAGTCTAGGAATCAATCTCCCTTTCCTTCCCGATTCCCCTTAATTAGTGGACTAAAAGCAGATTCATAGAGCTCAGCCAGAGTAACCATTGCTGTCCTGTTGCAGCAGGGTCAAATCTGACAGTGTAATTCCTACATTGATTTACTTTTGGACAAGAGGTCATATTTTGGAAAGAGACATCCATTCCCAGTTTTAAAAAATCCATGAGAGATGAAGCAGATACTCCATCAAATGTTTTATTATGCTCAATGTAGACTAAAAACCATGCTAGTTTTCTTTTAAAAATCATCCAACTTCAGCTAACAACTCAGATCCGTCACGTTTTGTCTGTTAGATGGATCATGCTGTCATAAATCCTCTCATCAAGCCAACACTTGTCAGCTGTTATCAGGACAGATCTTTGCCATCTCTTTCATATTCTAAATAGACTGAACTTCTTGAACTTCTCACCTTACAACAGTTTTTCTAGAGTCTGGATTATTGTTGTCACTCTTCCTGAAACCTGTCAAGATCTTTCCCTTTCCTGGTTCATATGGGTGTTCAAGCAGAATAGTAAAACCACATCCCAGCTGCTATTCAGTGGGTCTTCTTTGATTGGTTATTCAGTTGCTGCTTCTTGAAATAGCAGCTGCTGCAGTGCAGCCCAAGAGCCAGTGACTTAATTCACTTGCTTTCGTGGTGCTTACTGTTAGGAAAACAAATGTTTGAGTGAGGGTAAGTGAAGGAGGGACAGGATCACATGGTAAAAAAAAATCTTCCTTGTCATGTGTTGCTGCTTTTTTTCTTTGTCCGAGTCCTCAGTCAGATTGAAAACTGTGGGTGGGAGAGGAGTTTGCAGTACAGATTTAATTTCTTCTAGAAGAGCTTTCCTTACTGTCCTTAGAATGGCTTTCTGTCCTCCATTATGTGCTCCCAATTGCATTAGTGTTTGCAAAACGCCAGAAAGGTGGTGTACATGAACATACACATGATATATCCAGACATATGTGAAAGTTGCTTGATCTGCTTTCAGTTTATTTATCCTCCAGCAGGAAAGTCCTTGATGTCTTTTCATTTGCAGATACTCTTTTTTATTTCCATTCAATGTGGACATTTAAGTTTGCATTGGAGGGCAGTGTGCAATTGAGGTTAAAGCTGTTCTTGGCCAGAGCAGTTTGAACAACCTGCTACTGCAGGTTGGAGACAGTGCTCCAACCTCTGAAAAGACTCCAAAAGGCAGGACTGGTTCTTGGGGAAGTCCTAGAGATGGTGTGTTCATCTTCAGTGTTCCTGTGTGCCTTGGAGGAGCCTGTGTCCTGGTGCTGTGTTGTGAGCAGCTAATTGCAAGTGACCCAGGCTGCAGCAGCAGAGCTTTCCCAGGGTTGAAGACAATAGTCCTCTGAGTCCTGTGTTTTTTCTGGAAATCGCAAAAGGGAAAAAAAAAAAAAGGAAAAAAAAAGGGAAAAATAAATGGGAAAAAAAACCCCAAATCTTTCCTTCTAAAGATGCTTGGAAATAAATAAATAATTTTTATTTATTTAATTTTTTAAATTAATTTAATTTAATTAATTTTTATTTACTCTGTCAGTCCTGGACAGAGGAAGCATTGCCTTCGTTATTGCTGGTATTTGTACAGGCAGGGATGTAGAGCAGTCAGGAAGCAGAGCAGAAAGGCCTGTGACCTCCATTGCTGCTTCCTTGGGCTGCTGGCACCTCCACATCTGCATTAGAACTGTCTGTTGCCTGTTTCCCTGAGGTCTAGAGGCCCCCAGTTCCAGTATCCTGCTCCAAGTTCAGCAGAGTTCTGCTGTCCCAAATCAGGGAGCAGAACTCTTGACTAGCCCAGTATCAGGTCCAGACACAAGATGGTTTTTAGTTGGATCTTCTTTGTGGGTCTTCCCGGATTCCTAGAGTTGTTCTGGGATGATGACCAGGTCCAAGGTTGCAGAATTGTCCCAGGATGATGGTCAAGTCCAAGGCTGCAAACTCATTAATTACTCCCTAACAACTCCTTGTGACACCTTGTGTCTAACTGCCCCTGCATAGTCCATCCTGGCTGTCCTCTTCCCCTGACCCAGGGGCTGTGTGAGTACAGCAATGAGCTCCTAGGGGTGAGAGACAGGCTTCTGCATTCACACTGCACTCTTTTCTTTTGGAATCCTCCCAATTGCTTCATGATTGATGGAAGAGAAGAGCATTGTTGGGTCAGTTTTAGTCTGCCAACTCTTCAGAAGTCTTGGAATAAGGTGATTTGTCTGTTTTCCTTTTTAAATACCTTTTCTAAGCTCATTCTTTATGAGGCCCTGGAGGCATTTTCATCTCAGTGCTGCAGGAAGCCAGTGTCAGTGTAAGCTTGAAACAGTATCTGCTGGAACACATCTGCATCCCCTTAATTCTTTCAGCTGGCTTGCACTGAGTTAAGCTGGTGCTGAAAGTTCTTTGTTCCTACTCTGGATATGGAATTTTTTTTTCCCCTTGAAGTCTTGCATAATTTGGAAGTTTGATTTCTGCTTCCTATGCATTGCTTTTATGGCAGTTATGCATAAGACAGAAAGAACTGGCTTTGGTTAGACCCAAAAGGGAATTTATGTTCATGGGAAAAGACAGGCAGCTTATATTTTGAAATTGTTCTGGAATCAGCAGAATTTCACTGAGGACTTCTTCAGACTTTTTCTCCCTCCCCCAGAATATTTGAAGTACCTGCTCAGAAGTGTAGGCAGTTAAAAACAGGTCTGGAGAAGAGGGACCTGTGTAAAATGTGAAGATTCAGGAAGGTACAAAACCTTTACATTCCTTCCTGGTGATATGCCCTTCCTTTGACATGGTGTATTTTAAAGCAGAAGACTAAAAATGTAACTTAAAGTTTGCTTATATTTAACTTTTTTTAATAATCTTGCAGGGGGGAGCCTAAAACGTGGTATGGAGCCCCAGGGTACGCAGCTGAGCAGCTGGAGGATGTAATGAAGAAACTTGCTCCAGAGCTATTTGAGTCCCAGCCAGATCTCTTGCACCAACTTGTCACCATAATGAACCCGAACACTTTGATGGCCCACGGGGTGCCTGTATGTGTCGGACTCCTGTGCTACTCCCCCAACCCAACCCTCTTTGATTGGAACTCTACTTAAAGCTGATAATTGAAGCCACTTTTATTACAGAGGTGGTGGTGTGGTTTCCATGTGTGTTTCATCTTCTTTATCCAGTATAATGTGCCAGTGTGAACAGATGGGCAATGGAATTGTTGCCTTTGGAATCGATTGGCAGACTCTTCTCTGGAGATCCATCTTGGATATTTCTGTTTCTGTGTCTCAGCTGGCAGGTTTAGGGTCAACCTTTGGAATAATGGCAGGAGCTCTTGTATGTCTGTTCAATCAGACATCTTTTTTTTGGCACAGAGTTTTTGTCAAGGGCCCAAACCCCATTCTTCCTTTATTTGTCATCTACATTCTCTTATTTTTCCTGGATAAGTCCTTAGGTATTTAAAAACATTTTTTCATCAGTTTTCATCTTATTCCATACTAGATTATTCATGGGAATTATGTCCCTTTACAACTTAATTGGCTTTTGATGAGATGACCTTGGGACTTCAAGGAAAATCTGGAAAAAGTAGCAAAATTTGCAGTGTCTCCTATGCTTTAGTATGCTTTAGTATGCTTTTCTCCAAAATGGAAAGATGCAGGAAGACTTACCTGCTTTCATGCTGACTGTATAGCCCCAATAGTCTTAGATGAACAACAGTACGAACTTTAAGGTTCCCAATTTTTCTTCCCCTTCAGCTGCACATTGGAGAGAGCTGGATCTGTGCTGACCCTAACCCGAGGTGTGAGGAGCACAAGGCCCAGGCAGCCATCCTAGAACTGTTCAGAGTGGGGTGTGGCTGAGTGGAATCCTTGGCTTTCTGGGGTTTTACATGGCACCTTATCAGCTGCCAGTTTTAATTTTTGGGCATATGGTTTAAAGCTCACAGAAGTCCTCACAGAAGTTCCTGGGAATTGGAAATCCATGTTATCCTTGCAGAACTCCACCAGCTGTGTGTGGGTGTGAGCTGACACTGGCCTGTCTGTCCCCCCAGGTGTACCGAACCAACCAGTGTGCTGGGGAGTTTGTCATCACCTTTCCCAGAGCTTATCACAGTGGCTTCAACCAGGGCTTCAACTTTGCTGAAGCTGTGAACTTCTGCACCGTCGACTGGGTAGGTTCCAAACCCGTTTTTCCCTCAGTGAGCAGTTCCAAAGCTGTTTGTAACTGGTGTACAGCTCTGATTTATTGCTGGCACACAAAGCTAGGCCACAGATCAGAAAGAGCCTGTTACTGGCAGCATGATGGTTGCTGAAAGGGTTTGTCATGCCATGAGGAACTGGGGGCTTCCTCTGGTTCCGAAGATTTGGTTTGGAATCTGATGTAGCTTTTGCAGCAGGAGGAAGGCACAGTCCCGTGTATGCCTAGACTGTACAATGCACCAGTGCTGCTAGAGTTCGCTCCTTTTTGTGCCCCCAAATTCCATTTCAAATCAGAAGCTGGAATGAAATTTGCCAGTTTATTGCACTGGGAATTCTTTATAAGGTGCTTTTTGCAGCTGGAAACCAAATCCAACTTGGATATCTTTTCTGCTTCACCATCTCTGATAAAATCAGATGATATGTGTAACACACATTAATAACAGTTAAAGGCATTGATAGTCCTCTTGTGGGGAAAAAAAATAGAAATTGCATCTCAAGTTAGATAGCAGAGGTGCTCTGGGTTTTTAGGGAAGGACACCTTAATGAGAAGAGGCAGAAAGTTCTCAAGTTCAGACTTGAGGTTTACAGAGCAGTACATCATTCCCAGTAAGCTTCACTCAGTTCACTGAAACAGCAGAGATGGCCACACATTACAGTTATAAGGTCAGAGTTACTGAATAAGTTCTTTGTCTTTTTTAAAATAAACACAAATGGAGGACAGTTGCTCCAAAGTTACAGGTAATTTTACCTTCACAGCAGATGACTGAGACACACAGTGCTGTCTGATCTCACAAAGACTCTGAAGATTCTGATATTTCAAATTACTTCTCTTGCAATTATTTTTTTTCCCCAAAAATGGTCTTGGCTATTTGTAAGTGTAGTCCAACTAAAAAGGTTTCTAGATTTAAAAAACATGACTTAGAAGAGGGATGACTAATATTGCTGACTAATATTGCAAGAAAGCTTTCTGCACTCGACTGTGCATTGAGTTTCACACTGGACCCAACAACTCATACCCTGAGCATCACTGTCTGCCTGGCCTTAAAACCGAGCTGAGTGACCTGCCGAGCTCAGGATGAGCTGTGTGCTCTTCCTGCAGCCAGTTAGGAGCATCAGTGCTCCCCAAGTCAGCAGTTTCTCATGCTGCAGCACAGTTTGTGTCCGGGAGAATGCGGCCCAGGGTGCTCTGCACCTGCCTGGGATGGGGCATCCCTCCAGTAGTGGGGACAGACCAGGTTTATGAACTTGTCCTTTTGATGCTTCCTTGGTTTCAACACAATTTTGTCTTAGATCTTCCTGGCTGCACTGTGGTTTAATGATCAAGTAGCCCTTAATTACAACCTCTACGAGAGAGGGCACTTCCCCCGGCTACATACCTTGCACCCACAGAGTCCACTTGGAGAGAGCTATGAGCATTCCTGGTGTGCACAACTCAGCATCTTGATTTCTCTAGTTTTACACTTGGAAGCATGAATATTGTTGCTAGAAGGATTTGTCTTGGCCTTTCCTTGGGACAGTTCTTGGTTTGTAGCATGCAGAGTTAGTACCTTGATGCCATTTCCCAAATGCACTCCCTTGACGCCGTGTCTGCCCCCCAGCTGCCCCTGGGCCGGCAGTGCGTGGAGCATTACCGGCTGCTCAACCGCTACTGCGTCTTCTCCCACGACGAGATGATCTGTAAAATGGCTTCCAAAGCAGATGTCCTGGACGTTGTGGTGGCATCTACAGTTCAGAAAGACATGGCTATTATGATTGAAGAGGAGAAGAGGTTGCGTGAGAAGGTTGATAAACTGGTGAGTTGTAGAAAATAATGGTTTGGGTGGGAAGGGACTTTAAAGCTCATCTCTTTCCATCACCTACCATAGGCAGGGACACCTTCCACTAGACCAGGTTGTTCCCAGCCCTATCCAACCTGGCCTTGGACACTTCCAGGGATGGAATTCATTATAATGAATGAAGTAACAGTTGAAACAGTGATGTGAGAACATGCTGGTTCTTGTACTGGGGTGTCGGAGGCTTAGAGGCGCATAGTCCCTTCCTAAGTTGTGGATTTCAGAGGACAACCTGGGTAAAGGATCATTGATCATGCACCTTATTTTAGTACCTGCCCTTTAACATTATTCAGAATGTCACTTTTAAGGTAATATTTGTACTTTCAGTAATTTGATCAGAAAAGCTGATTTTTCATTAACCAAGATTTCTGTCTACCTGGGTAGGTAGATATCTTGGTAGTTTAGACTCCATTATTCTTTTGATAAAGTTACCTTCTGATGTTTTAGCTTGGAATAGCCACCTCTTTATAACAGTCATGTCTTCATTAGGCTTTGATGAAACACTCTCTTGCAGGGAGTGACCGACTCAGAGAGGGTGACATTTGAGCTGTTCCCTGATGATGAGCGACAGTGCCTGAAGTGTAAAACCACCTGCTTCATGTCAGCAGTTTCTTGTCCCTGCAAACCTGGACTGTTGGTGTGCTTGTACCACATCGAGGACCTCTGCTCCTGTCCCATCTACAAATACAAACTGGGGTAAGCTTGAGGTAGTCAGTAACACCATGATCTGCAGATAGTATTGTCTGTGTAGATACTGTGATTTGGTAATCTCTGTTGCCAGTGGGGCTGGTCTCTGTTTCTGTTTCAGTCCTTTGCAAATCCAGAGCCCCCACAACAACGGGGCTGTTTTGTGCTCACACACAAAGCCTCTTCAGCATTCAGCTCTTCTTGCTCTTTAAAGGCAAAAATTGCTGGCTAAGTTAGTTTGCATTTTTATTTATAGCAACAAGGTCATTGTCCTTTAGATCCAGTCCTTGCCAAGGAGTATTGTTTTGCTTTTTGGAGCTTTCCTTCCTGTTGTTAACTTTTCTGTGCTGTTTAGTACATCTTTGTCCTACATGAATGTAGCTTGCTCTAAGACAATTTCACAATTCCTTAATTGTCCTGTAGAAATTATTTTTTGAAGCAATTGCAATATTGAAATTGTCTCAAAAGGAACATAGTGTCATTGTAAGGTCTTAATTGTGTAACCCTGAGTGCACAGAAGCTCGTTTCACTGTTGTATAGCCCAGCACATCTTAGAATTACACAATGGTTTGGGCTGGAAGGGACGTTTAAGCTCATCTCATTCCATCCATGCCATGGGCAGGGACACCTCCCACTAATCCAGGTTGCTCCAAGCCCTGTCCAACCCAGGTGCTCATCTTGGTGCCCCTCCTTCCACCCTCCTGCTCCCTGCAGTGTTGCTGGAGGTCTGAGCTGTGTGCTGCCCGCAGGTACCGCTACACCCTGGAGGAGCTGTACCCCATGATGAACGCGCTGAAGATGCGCGCAGAGTCCTACAATGAGTGGGCTTCCAATGTCAACGAGGCCCTGGAGGCAAAGATAAACAACAAAAAAAGTGAGTGTCTTACCTGCTGCCTGTAGCACATAATTTAAAAGGGCTATTTTTTCAGTTTTTGGTTCCCAGTTTTTAGTTCCCAAAAGTGTAGCAACTTTTTTCTTATGTGACAATCAAAAGAGATAATTTATCACTTCATGTTTTAAAGTAAATGTTTTAGCTCTTACAGTCCCAGAAATGATGCTATGCTGTCTCTGTGTGACAAGACTGTAAATCACTTTGACACAAAATACAACTGAAGTAGAAACAGAAATACATTTAATGTATTGTGTTTCTAGGACTTACCATGGAAAATCCATCACAAAGGGAGACTTCTTAATGTCTTTCCCAACAGGTCTCATCAGTTTTAAGGCTTTGATAGAAGAGTCAGAAATGAAAAAATTCCCAGACAACGACCTGCTGCGACACCTCCGGCTGGTGACGCAGGACGCGGACAAATGTGCCTCAGTGGCCCAGCAGCTGCTGAATGGCAAGAGACAGACCAGGTAAGTGCCACTCTGTCTGCAGCAAAATTGGGGTGCCAGAGATGGATGTCAGTGGCCAGTGATGGGTGCTAATGCTCTGCAAGACTTAAAAATTAAAAGAATCTTTGTCTCCTCAGCAGAGCCATCTTTGATGGGGAGAACCATCTTTACTGTATGTAATAAGTTAAACATCCTGAGTTTTCAAATCTCTTCTTCCTCTGTGTTTGACAGTCTGTAGATTTATTCCAATGTCCCCTGAAAAGAAAAAAATGCTGTGGTGTGTCCCGACAAAGTAACATGCTGCAAGATACAATCCCCTTGTTTTTGTGCCGTGGGCACTGTCCATAGTGCAGGTGTTGTTGTATTCATACACTCTGTGTTGTGGAAAAATGAAATGCCTTAACTCTCTGAGCTGCTGCTGGTGGGAATGTGGTATGAAAGCTCTGAAAAAATACCTGCTCTTTACATTGAATCTTTTAGACAGGTTATTTGCTCCAGGGATTTGAAGGTAGGGCAGTGTTTGGGTAACATGTTCTTTGTGAGCTGCCTGCCTGGTCCTGCTGATACTCTGTGTCTGAAATGAGTTGAAAAGAGCCAGAAGAACAGAAGTCCAAGGCCAATTCTTCTCATTGCACGAGTCTGGTTATGCCTGTATTGATGTAAGAACCTTCCTCTCAGGATTCACAAATTACAATCTTCTGTTGTGTCATTCTTCACCCATAGAATTCCAGACTGGTCTGGGTTGGAAGGGACATTACGTCTCATCCTGTTCCACCCCCCTGCCATGTGCAGGAACACCTTTCACTATCCCAGGTGGGACAAGCCATGTCCAACCTGGCCTGGGACACTTCCAGGGATCCAGGGGCAGCCACAGCTTCTCTGGGCACCCTGTGCCAGGGCCTCCCCACCCTCCCAGGGAACAATTCCTTCACAATATTGCATCTAACACTGCCCTCCTTCAGCTTAAAGTCATTGATCAGGGCACCCAGACTTAATTTGGGCACACTGAGCCTTGCAGGATGGTGGTTTGTAAAAAAAAGTTGGGTTTATGTATGTGGAGAACATTATTGCTCATGTCTGGCAATCTTAAGTGTGAAGTACTTCAGAAAAAATTGCTTGTCATTTTGTCCCATCTGGAGAATTTTCACCCATTTCTGCTGCTTTGAACAGTGTGGTGTTTATTGGAGCAGTTGCTTTTTGTGCTGGTAGAACTGCACATGTGTGGTTCCTGCATGTCACCTGCCTCAGAAGGAGTCGTGTAGCTCATCACTCCTGTGTTCTTGCGGTACTTTGAAGACTGGCTTGGAAGGACTTTGAGGGTAGAACGTTCTGCTGTCACACCTAGACATGATTCTTGTCTTCTTCCTGGTGATCCCTGTGTAAGCCTTTGTAGTAGGAACTTGATAAAAATTCGCCTTTGCTGTCTTGCACACACAGGAGGATGAAACCTCTGTCACAGCAACATAAAAATACTGCAACAGGGAATAAGAAATTCAGCACTTCACAGGCATGACTTTTGCCAGATAGGGAATTTCCAATCCAGATATTTTTGGCACCACCATCAAAGGACTTGTCCACTTCTGATCTCCTCCTTCATTTGGTGTTGAGCCATCTCTTCTTCTGGCATCTCCAGTCTGTTCTCCCAACCCTGATGCTTGTTCAGGGCTCCCAGTGCTGAACTGGGAGCAGCAGCCAGGCCCTTTCCCAGCTTCTCTGTGCCACATGGGTCCTTCCTGCACTGAATGTGTCCCTGACTTTGGCGTGGGAAGAGCTGGGAGCAGTTTTTATCTTCATCTCCTTGACTAGGTCTGTTCTTCTGTCACAATGAGAGGCTCTCAACCTTCCTCACAGCTGGGCCTGCCAGTTCCTGCACCATCCCAGACTGTGATGGGTAATTCACCCTGTGCTGCTGCTCTGCAGGGTGTCAAGGCGGTGCTTGGGTTGAGATTCTCGTTTGCTATAGAAGAGGCTTTTGTCCTTCTCTCACCATTCCTTGGCTCTTCTTTTGCATGTCTCTAGGAAAAGTCCACTTTCATGTCTTGATAATTTTTAAGAGTTTTAAAACCTGTGTTACTTGTTTTTTTCTTATAAGATGGACATGGGGAATGCTCATAACTTATGAAAGATATCAAAAAGAAAATTATCTGCTTAGAATCTTAATACACGTTACATGACATGCAGACTCATCTGCCTGAAGCTCACATCTGCAGGATGCTGGACAGCCTCTATCATGCAAAGTGCCAGGTGTTGGTTAGGAAGGATTGTGAATTCTGCCTAAAATTTGGTTTGTGCTTTTGGCAAACTTTCCATTAGGGACTGAGCGTTTTGGTGTGATTCCAAGTTTGGAAGAATCGTACAGGAGACTTGTCTCCCATGGGAAGGCTGTCCCTGTTAGTCACGGCAGTCAGTGACACTGGAGGATCTTCTCCAGTACAGCAAACACAGCAGTTCATGGGGAGAAGACCAGGAGAGATGGTAGTAAATCATAGTAAATCCTGTGACTCCTGCTCACCAGCTTCTCTGCAGTACCTGAAGAGATGCAAACGGGCTGTACATCCCCATTTCCTCAGGTTCTCTGGGTGCTGGGGGATGAAACCCTCAAGGATGCTGGTTGGGAGATGTTCTGTGAACATCTGAATGGTGCCAGAGCACAAGTATGGCCCTTTCTCTCCTGGCACTGGAAGGGAACAGTGTTCCTGCCCTGCTGCCATGTTTTTCCTGTCTGTCCCTTTCCTTCTCTAGGTCTCCTGAAACCTGTTCTGTTCTTAGAGATGCTTGGAAACCTTTGTGATTAATAACCCTGGATGGACATGGATTTGGCTTCTGTCAATGCTTTTTCTTAGGCTCATGTAATTTCTGGTTTTCAAAAACATCTTGTGACAATTTTGTCACAAGAGACATCTTGTCTCAATTTTGTCATTTAGATATGTGTATGTAAATGTACATAAATATTTATGTGTTTAAAAACTTGTGCCTTTTCTTGGAAGATTCTGTAGGACTTCCACAGAAAACAATGGAACAAAGACTGAAAGAAACCTGTGTTGTACCTGGGGCTTTGAATTCATTTTATTGTTCAGCTGACGGTGGGGTTTGGAACTCCCAATGTGATCCTGTGTATCTGCTAAAAAAACCTGTTTTTAACACATAACGGTAAATTAAAATTTATTTTATAGTGTTCACATTCCAGTCATGCTGGCATATCCTGCTGGGCTGTTCTCCTCTTTTGTATAAATAACACACTGTGGATTCAATTGGAGCCAGCATTGTGAGGGATCTCTTTCCTTTTCTGTTCAGGGTTCTCAGACCTCATTAATATTGGCTTGAGTTTAGAGAGGTTTTTAATATTGGGCAATTTGTTAACACTTATAAGCCACTCATTTGATACAAAGCTTTTAGATAAAAATAAAAATGCTGATTTCAGTGTAGAGAGGATTTTTCAGAAGTGCCTACATGACCTGTCAATATAAAACCCATTCAGAATTGGGATTTGTTCTCTTTTGGTGTGGGCATGAGCAGAGCTGACTACAATAGCTATTGCAACATAACTGAATAGTTTATCCACAGTTGCTTTGTGTTCTGGAAAAAAAGCCTAATTTTATTCCAAAATAACCAATGCCCTTCCAAGCCTGAGTAGTTGTTCCAGAATCCTATTTAACATGAAAGAGAGTTCCGACAATAGCTAATTCTGCAATGGCAGACTGGGGTTCCCCCACGTGTGTGAGCCCTGGGCTGCTTGGGTGCTTGTGAATATTCTGTTATTCCTGAAGAAGGTCTGACTGACACGAAATTATAAGGGAATAAGAAAAACACAGAATGGTTTAGATGGGAAAGGACCTTAAAGCTCATCTCGTTCCACTCCCTACAGGGACACCTTCCACTAGACCAGGTTGCTCCAATCCCTATCCAACCTGGCCTCGAAGTTCAGAGTTTTGAATTTTGTGAGTTTCAGTGGTAATCATGAAAGCTGAACGTTTCGTTGCAGGTACCGCTCTGGGGGAGGGAAGTGTCAGAACCAGCTGACGGTGAACGAGCTGCGGCTCTTTGTGAGGCAGCTCTACGCCCTGCCCTGTGTCCTCAGCCAGACACCACTGCTGAAGGTAACCTGGGAAAGCCTTGGGAAGGGAGCAAGAGCATTTACAGAGTGATGGGTTTGCACTGCATTCATCTCCCACTTCACTATTTGCCCCAAGAAGTAATGCCTGGGCACTGACAGGCTGAGGTGACTTGTGCACATGGGATGCTGAAGAAAGGAGCTCTGACTGGCTGCTGTTCGTGGTCAGCAGAGTTTTATACTGCACAGACAAATCAAGCATTCATGTTATTTGATGGATTGCAGGACAGGAGCAGGATGACCTGGGTAATTACAGGTTAAAAGTTTGGGGTCAGTTAACTGGTCTGCTCTTACGAGTAAAGCCAGGTTAATGTGAGAACATTCAGACTCCCCAGTGCTCTGAGGGGCAGCTCTCTAGTTCTGTCCACTTTCCTTCTTTGTAAATCTAGAATCAGCTTTCTCAGTCTTGTAATGAGATCCATCTCCATGCTCTCAACCCACATTCCAGGAAACCCCACATATAACTCCAACCAAACCCAGACCAGGCTTCCCAAATCCTCTTTTTATCAGCTGCTGCTGGCAAGAGTCAGGTCACTGTGTCTCCCACAACCACCAGCTGGTGCTGGTTCTGTGCTCCCCAGATGATCAGCCCTCAGGCAAATGGAAAGTAATTCAAAATTTTGTTTCAGAATTTGCCAAAATGTTCCATATCACGCTGTGGGGCAAATGAAAAAAAAAAATCTGTGCAGCTGCAATTGCTGTTGTAAATGCAATGTTGTAAATGCTGTTGCATGTTCATGACAGTTGAAACCAGGAGATGCCATGTCCAGCTCTTGAACTGCCCCTCAAGTATCCACCCAACACTGAGACACCAGATGGTGCCATATAAATGAACGGGAATAAACCAGTTCAACTCTTCTTTGGGTGCTGCTTTGGAAGCTTTATCAGCCCTCCAGTGTGTGGATCAGATTTGATACAGTCCTATTTACAGTTATTTGTTTATAGCACTGAAGCTGTGAAGTTTTCTTGCTGGTTGAAAAGCAGAAATTTGGAAATGCCAGACATGCAAACAGTTCCTCTCCATCTGGCATTCCTGAACAGGGAAATAACAAACACATATGGTCAGGGGTTCCTTTGTATCATTCCTCAACAAGCCTGAATTATATGTAGTCGTGCAAATTAGGCTGTTAATATAAATGACCAACATTACTGGAGATGGGTTCCCAATTCAGTCTGTCTCTAAAAACGGTTTTATTCCATGCTGGAGGAGGTTCCCCACCCTGGGAAACAGCCTCGCTGGCAAAATGCCAAGGTGTCAGCTGTGAGGGAAGAACTTCCTTCAGGAACAGCATTTCAGGCATACTGGGAGTATTGGGCAGGTTGCTCCATACAGAATAAGCCTAGCCTTCACAGTGGGATTGCTCTTGATGTCTGCCCTTTATCCTGGGGAAAGTGCAAGCAGCCCCAGAGATACCTTTTGGGGTAATGAGCTGCTGAGTGCATGGAGACAGAGAAGGTGTTGCCCTGCATGAGAGAGTAAAATGTCTGTGGCTCATTGAGACTGTGGGGTGCTGCTCAAAAGCCTCACCAGTGCAGCAGAAATGAACCCCAGAATATCTGTGCCCTTCCCAGTGTTTTTCAAAGTCTTCATAATCCTCACCTTGCTGTTCCTCAGCTGCCTGAGCCATTCCAAAACAAAGCCAGACAGCAGCACCCATGGAACACTCAATTTCCCTTTACATCCTTTCTGTTCTTCTGAGTCCTCTTTATGGCACCTCTGGGACTGGAATTCCCTTGTTCTGGGATACTGAAGCTTGTGGCCATGTTACATATGAGGAGGTGCTGGTTCACTACTGTGTGTTGAAGGCACTATTGTAGTGTTCCAGCCCTTGGTATTCCAGCCCACTGTATGCACTGCAGTGAGGGGTTTGCCGGCAGCCTGTGCTCCCGTGGTTAACCTTGCCACTTCCACGGTTAAGTGACTTGGCAGAGAACTTCCGTCTGATTTATTGCCGTATTTGTGTATATCAGGATCTCCTTGACCGTGTGGAAGCTTTCCAACAGCAGAGCCAGAAGCTCCTTTCTGAAGAGATGCCCAGTGCTGCAGAGCTGCAGGAGCTGCTGGACGTCAGCTTCGACTTCGACGTGGACCTGCCGCAGCTGGCGGAGCTGCGCACGCGGCTGGAGCAGGCGCGCTGGCTGGAGGACGTGCAGCTGGCCTGCTCCGAGCACAGCTCCCTCACCCTGGACGACATGAGGCGCCTCATAGACTCTGGCGTGGGGCTTGCACCCTACCCAGCCGTTGAGAAGGCCATGGCAAAGCTGCAGGAGCTCCTCACTGTGTCTGAGCACTGGGATGACAAAGCCAGGAACCTGATAAAGGCCAGGTAGAGCTAAATCTCTGTGATGTGTTTTGTAGTTCCATGAGTTGTTTCAGATGGAAATGCTCTGACTGCTGGAGGGGCTCCCCTTTGTTCATCCAGCTCCCAGCATGAAGGCAAAGCTTGTGCCAGCCAGAAGGGACAGGGCTGGAGGAGGTGGATGAGGGATGGAGCAGTTTCAGGTGTCAGGGTTGCCTCGCAGTGTTTGTGTTGCTCAACCATCTTGTGTAAATTCTCCTTTTGCCACAGGGAAGTGGTTTAAGATTCCTCTTCCTTCTTTTTCACCTTCCTCCCTCCCCGCTGTCAGGCTGGAGGACACGTGTCCAGACAGAGCTCAGATAGATACCACCAGCAGGTAAAATTTCGTGGTCCCATAGAGGTCCATGTAGGACTGTTTCTAACTAACAAGGAGGAGATTTTTCAGATTAGTTGGTGCAAGGAAGAAGGAAGTAAGCAAAATACATCCTTACTAAGAAAAGTTTTCTTGTTTTTACCTTCTGATTTATAAAGTAAATCAGGGAAGAGCACAGTGTACTTAAAATTTAGGAAGGTGGCACAAACTTGTGTGCCAGGTTTCTTCGCTCAAGATTCCTTTTGGTTTTCTTAATTTTGTCATACTTGGAGTATTGGATTGTTTCTTACCCACTACTAACCGCAGCGTCTTAAAATAATTTCATGTAGCATAGAACTGACTAAGCTAGGGTTTGACACTCAATATGGAGCTGTGTTGTGTTTGTACCTCTCTAAAACCTCAGAATCAAACTGGGAAATACAGAAAAGCCAGTTTCCAGGGGTTTAACCTTCTAATGCAGAATCTCTCAGCTGGTGCTGTTCTGGGGTTTGGTGGGTGTTCGTCATTCAGAAGTTAATAAAAGGTAAATCTTTCTTAAGTCCAAATGTGAGAATATTTATAGTAGGAGTCTAGAGTAAGCAAACAGGTATTTCTAAACCTCCTCTGCTCCTGACACCCCAACTCTGCTGGGTGCAACCAATGCTGGACATAACATCATTATTTGGTGTATCCCTCCAATTTTAATATCCCAGGTGAGTGGAAGAGCCCTCCCTGTAAGCAGCATCTCCCATCTGGGCTGTTATGTTCCCCCAGGCCCCGGCAGTCCCTGAGCAGCCTGGCAGCAGCAGTGAAGGAACTGGAGGAGATCCCAGCCTACCTCCCGAACGGAGCAGCACTGAAGGATGCAGTGCAGAAGGCCAAGGACTGGCTGCAGGAGGTGGAGGCTCTGCAGGTATGTGAGCCTGGCTGCTGGGGGAGGGACAGTGACCCTGCTCAGGTCACCAGAGCCACCCTGCACCCCATGGGTGCTCCAGTGTGGCACTGATTCGGAGCAGCTGGGCTGGGACATCTGTGACCTCAGCCATGG
The DNA here is from genome assembly GCA_024500445.1 of Entomyzon cyanotis. Taxonomy (NCBI): domain Eukaryota; kingdom Metazoa; phylum Chordata; class Aves; order Passeriformes; family Meliphagidae; genus Entomyzon; species Entomyzon cyanotis. Next base: position 1,045,764 of record JAKEPQ010000908.1, on the reverse strand, counting down.
AGCAGCTACATTCACTGCCCTGATTCTTGCTTCTATTTCTGATGTGTATTCCTTCACCTTTGCAACTAACTGCCTGCAATGAAATCTATAAAACAGCTCTTAGCAAAAAGCTGAAGTTAAAAAGTTATGGCATTATGGAACTGTACTTTAAGGTCACTTTTGCTCAGTTGCTCAGTAACAACTCCCTGTTAATCATGATTTTGTGTACCACACTGAGGTACAGTCTGGTGATATGGAAGTAGTTTCTGGCTCAGCCTTGCAAGTACTCAAGCCAGGGATCAGTGGGACTGCCCAGATTAGGCCAGGATGGCACTGGGATAGCCCTGATTTCACATTTGGGTTTAAGTTGCCAAATATTTTCATTTGTCCTCATTGTTTTCTGTAAAGTTAACTCTAATCTAACTAGGCAAATTTTCAGGCCCTTCTGGCCTAAATTGGGCTTTTACTAAAAACTTCTTTTGAGCTTTCATTTAAAAAACTAATTTTCCTGGACTTAAATATTTTGAAGGAATAAAATTCATGTAATACTAATTTTCATTTGAGGGCTGTCTTGAAAGGACTTGAGTGATTTTTTTTCTTGGCATTTACTAATTTCTTGGTCTGGACTCTGAAATTCTGCCTTCTGAATATGGAAAACTAGTTCTGTGCCAAGAATTTTTGCTTCGGTTCTGTGAAGGTTTTGTTAAATCCCTGAGGTCGCTGTGACTTGCAGGAAGTTCTTGGTATCAGGACTTGGAAGTTTCTAGAGTTGTTGGGGTCATTTTGATGAATAGTTCTCCAGTCCCACATCACTGCCTGTCCCAGAAATTACCTCTAGAATTACCTCTTGGTGCTGCTTTACTTCTAGGTGTGTGGTACCTGCATTGCCTGAGGCATGGGGTGCCAAGGGAATGGCCAGAGCTTGCTCCCTAGTAGCACACAGGATACTGGAGGGGGTTCTGACCCTTGGCTCAGCACAGTCTGGGGCAGAGTTGTCTTCTGGTGCTGCACTACCTGAAAGGAGGCTGGAGCTGGGGGAATTGGAGTTTTCTCCCAGGGAACAAGGGACAGGATGAGAGAAAACTGCCTCAAGTGGCACCTGGGGAGTTCAGGTTGGATATTGGGGGAAATTTCTTCATTGGAAGGAGTGGTCAGGCCCTGGCACAGACTGCCCAGGGTAGAGTCACCACCCCTGGAAGGATTTAAAAGGTATGTGGATGTGACACTTGAGGATGTGGTTTAGTGACAGCCTTGGCAATGCTGGGTAAATGGCTGAAATCGATCTTGGAGATATTCTTCCAATGTTAATAACTCTGTGATTTTATTATTTCAGATTTATTTTCTGCTGTGAATGTGGAGTGTGAGATTGGGAGGCTGCTTATATTGTTGGCAGTCTCTGTTTTGTTCTGCTTTCTTTTCAAAGAGTCATTTGGCAAGTGCATTCTTCCTTCCCAGCCACCAAATGTGTTGTTAGTTTTGCCTGGGTAGTCGATGACTAAGTGCACGAGCAGCACAGATGTTGGACTGACATTGCAGGTCACTGTACTGTCTGAGCATTAAATTCATTTTTCCCGGCTCTGCCCTCAATTCCTTGAGTGACTGCTGTGACTTGGGCAGTGCTGTGCCTTGGATGCAGCATTTCCTCCTTTCCAACCTGGCAGGTTGGGGGCCGTGTGCCTGTGCTGGACACACTGGCAGAGCTGGTCACGAGAGGTCGATCCATCCCAGTGCACCTGGATTACCTGCCCAGGCTGGAGGCCCTGGTGGCCGAAGTGCAGGCGTGGAAGGAGTGTGCAGCAAACACGTTCCTGTGCGAGAACTCTCCGTATTCCCTTCTGGAGGTAGGAGGCAGAAATTGGGGATCAGCCTGGTCAGTCATGGAACAGGCACGTGGAGTTAGTGTGAGCTCTGGAAGGAGCAGTAAATACTAAGTATATCTGCAGAATTGCTTTAGGGTTACCTGAACTAATTTAATAACAACTTTTATTAGTGTCCTATACTTCTAATAATAGTTTTAAACTTTTAAAATGCTTAAGATTTTGCTATGTTTTCTCTGTTCTTCTTAATCAGTGGTTAACGAGTGCAGACAGTGCCAGTGTCTTAACATTTTCCATATGAATATGGGAATACTGGCAAATCCGTGGCACTGGATTAACTCCAGTGCATCAGGCGGGGCTGCAGGTGAGCAGGTTCTTGCCTGCTTCACCCTCCTCAGGTTCAGGTGTGCAAGGGTGAGGCTGGGGCTGTGTTCACTGCCCCTCTGGAGCTGTGGCTGTGGGGCTGTCACACCTGCAGTCTTTGAGCAATGTACACTCCGCCCTGCATGGAAGCCCTCTGAGCCCCCTCCCATTGGGACAGACAGGAATGTAGGGCAGTCCCTGGAATCTCTGCTCTTTTCCAGGGTTTGCAGTTTCAGTCCCACAGAGGCTGCTCAGTGTATCGGCTGTCTTTCTGTACCAGCAGTCTGGGTGAAGCACAGGGGTTATTTGGGTCTAGCCATTTTACAAAACTGAAGTTCCAACCTTCCAGCTCTCCCTACCTTCAAGATAACCTCATCCTAATCTCTCAGCTCTTTGATGGAATAACTGCAGGAATCCCAATTCTCACCAGTTGCCTACGGCCACATCCAGGCAGGAAGGTGTGTTAGGAACAGTGCAAGTGTAACACTGCTGTAGGTGGGACACTGCTGTTCTGTCCCTCAGGTGCTGTGTCCCTGGTGTGACATCGGGATGCTCAGTCTGAAGAGGAAGCAGAAGAAGCTGAAGGAGCCAGTGCCAAGTGGCAAGAAGAAAAGCACTAAGCTGGAGACACTGAGCGACCTGGAGCGGGCGCTCTCTGAGAGCAAGGACACTGCATCCGCGGTATGTGGTCAGATCTTTCCTAACTGGAGTTTCTTCCGAGTTCCTTGAATCTTTGTTTCTGTTTGCCTCCTGTGCAGGAGTGTGGCTTCCACCCTGTTCTTGCTGTGGTGCTCTGCAGAAGGATTTCTGGGACTGCACTTTCCTAAGCTTGCTTCAGACATCCCAAAATTGCTTTCAGTGGAAACAATACGTACTGCTTTATTCATTTAGCAGCCTCACAGTTTGCCAGGCAGTGCCTGTAGCTGAGCAAAGCATAGGAAAACAAAAAATGGAGACCTGTTTTCCCCTACCGTAACTAAACCTTATTTAAAATGGGATAGGGTTTGCCCAAGTCTGATCCTTTCAAAGAACACAATAATCCAGCACCATTTATAATTAAAACAAACACTCTAAATAATTCAAGAAAACCTCATGCACTATGGAGTCACTAAAACACTGCTCTGGGTGGAGCAGACTCAGTTGCAGGTGGGGAAGGGCTTCATTCCAGCAGACCTAGTGCACAGCCTGTGCCTCGGCCAGGTAATGATGTCTCATGGCTAATGAGGAGCAGTTGGGTGTGGCTTGAATGTAATTTAATATGGGACATGTAAGTTGTAACCTTTGGCAGCTACTTGAAACTTGTGTATTCAGTGCTTTGGTGTTGGCCTCTCTTGTCTGAGCCCAGCACTGGAGCAGTGTCCCTGCAGTGTCCCTGCAGTGCTGTGGGGACAGGCTGGGGGCCCTGGGTCACACCTGGCCCTCTCTGACTCCAGCACCCCTGGCTAAGGGGACCCAGGGCACTCACTAGGGGCTGCACCTAGGAAAGGGAAATCATTCAGTGTGGCAACGTTTGCTTCTGACACATGAGGGGAACCAGAACCTTCCCATAGTGACTCTTGGACACTCCCAGCCTGGCTCAGCACCTCTGTGCACATTGGAACGTGCTGTGCCCCAGTCCCACATCTGCCCAGGATGGACACAGCTGTCTCGTTTTTTCAGAGCTGATTTTAGTCCAGGAATCATGCTTGAAAACCATGATGTGAGAAATAACCACTTGTATATATTTATAAACCCTCCTCGGTATGTTTATATATACATAATAAAATGCGTAGAATTAATTAGTTGCAGCTGGTTTGAACAGGCTTTATGGAACTGAAATATATTAGCCCTTTATAGGAGATAATGCTAATTCAGATTCCTGAAAAAAGAATCATGAGCATCTGCAGAGAGGGTAAACAGCACATCCAGGATACACCTGAACTTGGCCTGCTGTTCACGATCCCCAGAGCAAGTTCATAGGTCAGGGCATGGCACTGAGCACGGGAGCAGCATGTGCAAGGTGGGGGTCAGAGGTACATTTGCATTTGTGCAAACTGCCCAGAAAGCTTTTCTGAGTATCTAGTCAGACTGTTGAGAGACATATTCACAGAGCAGTGTCTGCAATCCAAACTCGCACTTCAGGATTTGCGCTGCTTTAAGACAGACCACGTTTTTGTAATACAAAACACAAAAGCTTGGAACAGAGAGGGAGTTAGGAGCTAATTTTTTTACAACAGGGTAAGCTTTTTATCTCAGGGCCTCATGAGAAAATGGAAGGGAATTGAAGTCACACCACTGCCCATCCCCACTGCTGCCCCTCCAATCCCGATTGCCACTCCTCCATCCCCACCACTGCACGTCCCCGTCCCTGCTTCTTTCCCACGTTTACAGCCCTGAATACTGGTGTGTCTGAAAAGTGATGGAGCAGAGGGCACCCTGTTGGTAAGGAGCAGAGTTCCCTTGGAGATGACATCCTTTGACTCCCTTTCAGATGGCCACTCTGGGAGAAGCCCGGCTGAGGGAGATGGAGGCTCTGCGTGCCCTGAGAGCAGCGAACGAGGTGAAGGTGTTGTCGAGTGAGGAGGACGCCGAGCTCAAAGTGTGTCTGTGCCAGAAGGAGCCAGCAGCTCCCATGATCCAGTGTGAGCTCTGCAGGGGCTTCTTCCACACCAGCTGTGTTCCGGTGCCCAGCACGGCGCAGACACCACGTGTGTGGCTGTGCCCACACTGCCACCGCTCCGAGAAGCCACCTCTGGAGAAGATCCTGCCGCTGCTGGCGTCCCTGCAGCGCATCCGCGTCCGGCTGCCCGAGGGGGATGCCCTGCGCTACATGATCGAGAGAACTGTGAACTGGCAGCACAGAGCACAACAAATGTTGTATTCAGGGAATCTAAAACGCATCCAGGACAAAGTTGGCTCAGGATTAATGTACAGCAGGTGGCAAGCCTCGGCAGGCCAGCTGCCAGAGACAAACAAGGTGAGGCTGGGCTGCCTGGTGCTGGGAGTGGGAGGTCAGCGAGGATGGGGTAACGCTGCTCTGGGTTTGGGTGTGCTGTAGCTCCCTACAAATCCCAACAGGGCAGAGGGTTTGTGTCCTGCTTTACAGCTGTCCTGTAAAGAGCTGGGTACTGCTGTGCCCCTCAGGATGTGTGTGTGCCCAAGCAGCAGCTTCGTGGTCCCTTCTCCTGGAGTCCAGGAACAATTCCTCCCAAAGAGCCTGTTTTCCCCTCTCCTCCTCCAGCTCCTGTGTTCTGCTGTGGCACCACTAATGGCAGAGCTGCTGAGTTATTGTTTCTGGAGTGCTCACTATTCAATTGGTCTTTATATTCTACTCCTACAAGTATTCAAATAGAGTTTTAAGCTTCGAGAATTACTGACAGAGGCACAAACTGTCCTGTGCATTACCAGCTTGGCTCTCAGACAAGGTTGTTTTCAACAAAGCGTCTTCATCCTTTGCTGCTTCTTCTCACTTGCACTAGACCTCCCAAGCTGAATATTCTACTCATACTGCTGGGTTTAGCCACAGCAGCTGTTTCAGGTGGGGTAGTGAGGAAGTTTGTCTTCTTTCAGTGAAGATCTTTCAGCAAAAACCACAGGTAAAGAAGGAAAGGAGTTAAACCATTTTCTTGAGATAACAAATGCAAAAAAGTATCAGAAACACTCTGTGCAGTATAAAGACCATGAAACACCTCAAAATGGAATGTACTCTGTTGCTTTTACATTTTGAAACACTTTAGTTTTACTAGTCCAGTCCAGTTACAGTTAGGCTGTGTTTGTGTTTTCATGTTCATTTATGTTAAAACACAAAACATGCTGCACATGCCTGAGGGGGTGTTGCAGCTGTTTCTCATTCACCCAGCTGTGCCAATGGCTTGTGGTGACCAAATTTTTCAAGCAGGCAAATCAAGATAGAGAAATTGAGACATCTTTAGGTATCTAACAGATTTTTTCTGGTCATTTAGGTCTGAAAGTACCCTTTTGCTAAACCAGCTAGTTTAGCTGAAAAAAACCAGCCAAGATTTTGGGAATATAAGTTGATGTTTGGGCCAAAAATTGAAACAGTGAGTTTAGTTTTATTAGCATGATGGTATTAGCTCAGCATGGAACTGTGAGGATCCTCCCACCCAGAGCAGTGTAACCATTTTTGAGGGGTCTGGGACTTGAGGAAGTTAGTAAACCTTGCAAATCAGGGTGTATCTGGCAGAGCTAGTCCAGGTCCTTGTGACTGCATTTCCCGAATCAGAGGTCTCTGGGAAGCTCGGTGGAAGAGCATCTGACCATGTGCCTCTGCTGGGGTTCCTCTGTGTGCCTGAGCCAGGGACCTTCTGAGGCAGGCCCCCCTCAGCACAGGTGTGAGCTGAAACTTCAGTCTCCATGGATTTGAGGTAGTTTTCTGGTGAATCCAGTGTCTCACCATGGCTGTCCTGTCGTGTCCCAGTTCTGTTTTCCCTGTCATCTGGGCTAATTCAACACTCACTCCCCACAAGAAGCTCCTCCAGTAACCACTGGAGTTGGGCTGCTTTGACAGTGGCCAAAGTGAGCATTTAGGTGAGTTTGAAAAATTCCCTTGAGAGCAGCAGGGGGAATTGAGGAAAGCCATATTCTGCAAGGAGCCCAGGCACTTGGGTTGGTGAGGCAGAGGGCATTGTGGAAAGGTCCTGGTGAGATGCCTCTGGCAGTGTCAGGGGGTGCAGGGTTTGCTGTTGGTGTGTTTGTGCCCAGGTAGGGCAGAGCTGCAGTGTTTGGACCAGGGCAGTGAGATACAAGATTTCAGTAGCTGTAAGAGAAACAATTACTGATCCTACTGCAGTTATTCCACACTTCAAACCCCATGATTAGTGAAACTATCTGCATTTTGTTTTCTAGGTGTCCCAGACAATTGGAGCAATGTCATTCTCCATGCCTCATGACTGGGATAACAGAACCATCTATTTGCATTCTCCATTCTCTACAGGACAGCACTGCATCCCACTTCATGGTTTGTAATCTTCACTTTACTTTTTCACCACCCCCTTTCCTTTTTTCCCAGTGTTTGGTGGAGGAGGGAGGGTGTCCTGGTCACCAAGAGATGGCTGAGCAGGCTTGTGACACATTTGGTTGTTTCTCCATCTCCTCAGTAACTTTGGAGCTCAGTGTCCAGCTTTGGCAGAGGGCTGCATTGCCCAAGGATAGAAATTTCCCATGTGTATGGGACAAGGTGTGGGACAAGAGGAATCAGGCGAGCTGGCCCCTTCCCACAGGAACAGCTCCTCATGGGCTGTGGCCCCAGCAGAGATGCAGAAGGGGGAAGGAAAGGGGAAAGGCCACTGGAAGGGTAGGAGGTGGATGGGAACAGCAGGGATGTGGTGCTGGAGGCCATGGGGTACTTAATCCACAGGACAAGAGTCCATGTGAGCTTTGCTGCAGCACAACTGTCCAGCTGTCAGAGACTGGAGCTGCCCCAGTCCCTGTGGGGCTGCTTGGCTGGGGTCACTCAGCACAGGCTCTGGACCATCCTCATCTCAAACTCTGTGGGTTGGACTAACAGATGTGCTGTGAATTGCATCATTTTATGACTGTGAAAGAAGTTACTTAGCATTTCTTCCCTCCTGATGCATAATGCTCCAGGGACACAAGTCTAGACTTACCTTCATGCCAGTGCAGCTCAGTCCATATGGGTGTTAGAAAAGCCATTTCAGTGGAATGTCACAGTTCACATCAAACAAGGCAGTGCTTTGTGTCACCAGGTTTATTTTTCATATTTGGGTTGTACTGTATTAAAAAGCTGTTATTTACACAAAGATTTTGGCCTCCCCATCCAGGACTGTTTCAGAGTCCCAGATGAGCTTTGGAGCCAGTTGCAGCAGCTGGTGGTGACCTTAGACCTCTGTCACCAGGCTCATCCCCTCAGCCTTCCTTCCTCTCCTCTCATGGCTTCCTTTACAGATCTCACTCAGCTTCTTTGTCTTACCCACTTGTTAGGTAGTGAGGAGATTGTCACACTCCTGTGCCTCCAGAAGTAGGAGAAGTTGCCAGGAATGTTGGCAACGCCTCATCCTTGAACCAGCAGGGAATGGGAGCATGGCAGGGTGCTGAGCCACAGTGCAGAAACTTCTGTGCAAGCCTTTATCTTTCCTTTTAACCCTGCTGTTAAAAATGAGCAGTCAAGAGGGAGCAGATAAGAACTAACTAATACAGTTGCAGATTTAAAGTCTTTCACTATTTTTTATTGTGCAACCAGAGATTTTTCATTATCTGTGCAGTTCTTGTCAGTGCTGGCACTGAAGAATTCCTGTTGTGTCTCCCTGTCTTTCCCACCAGTCATTAGCACGGAGCTGGACGAGCTGATGATGGAAGCCCAGCTGCTGCAGGTTTCTTTGCCCGAGATCCAGGAGTTGTACCAGACCCTGTTCACGAAGCAGAGCCCTGCCCTGCAGCCAGAGCAGAGGTCACCCAGCGCAGCCACAAATGAGAAGGCAAGTGTCCAACAGCAGCACTGAGCTGGGGAAGGGCTCTGCCTCAGCCCATGGACTTTCCAGGCGTTTGTGTGTGTGGCTGCACTTCCATGAAAACACATTTTCCTTATTCAGAAGGAGTCAAGAAGTTAATAACAAATTGGTTACAAATTATTGAATACAATTTGTGGCCTAATACGTTTTTGAAAGTTAGATATGTGTTTATGGTCAGTCTCTGTACTTTAAATACGTCTGTCCTGATTTCATAGAATTGCAGAAGCCCACACTGGTTTGGGTTGGAAGGGACCTTAAAGCTCATGTTGTTCCACCCCTTGCTGTGGGCAGGGACACCTTCCACTAGACCAAGTTGTTCCAAGTCCCATCCTGGCCTTGAACACTTGACTCTTGTCCTGTGTTGAGGCTTTCCAAGGGAGCTGCTGCAGAAGCTGTGGGCTCAGAGGCAGGAAATGAGGATGGTTTTTTCTCTGAGTTCTGTCCCTGGGGCCTGACCCTGCCCTTGGCTCCTCATACGCATCCCAGGCTATTGAAAAGGCAGCGCTGTCAAACACTGCACTTGCACTTAAACCTATTCCTAAAATCCGGGTATGGAATAACAGCATAATGGGTGTTAGTTGCATACTTCCAACCTTGCCAAATGTCTTTCCCATAGAATGAGTGTTGCCGAGGGAAAAAGGATGGGATTAGTTACATGGAGAGAAAACTGAAGCGGCGTTTTGAGAGAGAGAGCTTCTGTGGCGAGAAGAGAGCGAGAGTAAAAAAGATGAGAACACCCAAAAAGAAGAAACTGAAACTGAGTCACTCAAAGGATCTGTGCAGTAACAAACTGGAGAGAGAGCGGGAGAGGCTCCTGGAGCTGCAGCGTTCCAGCGACAGCCACTTGCTGCCCTCAGACACGTCGTTCTCAGAGCAGGAGGACTCCGAGGATGAGGATGCCATCTGCCCAGCTGTGAACTGCCTCCAGCCCGAGGGGGATGAGGTCAGGAGGGGCAGACCCACAGTGGTGTTTCGAGTGCTGGGATCTGGGACAGGGGCTGTTTGACTGCAGAAAAGCTGCTCATGGGGAGCGTGGGAGGCCCTGGCTTAGCTGCAGTGTCCATGCAGCTGGGATGGGCAGGACCAACCCCACCTGCCCTGGAGCAGCCATGTGGCATCAGAACATCTGCAGGAAATGGGAAGGGGCAGGTGGGGCTGTGTCCATTGCTGCTCTTGGGATACAGGTGTGGATGGGCTCTGTGGGTGAGGGCAGTGCCTGGGGCTCTGCTCAGGCCCATCTGGGCTGGAAATGGAGCAGAGGGATGGCTGAGTCTGTGTGAGGTGGGAAAGCAGTGGGGAGATAGTGGAGGGTGTGCCCTGCCCACAGCCCCAGAGAGCTGGAAGCACAGTGAATATCCAGTACCAGCTAGCTGTGGAACAGGACATTTCTCATGTAAATATACCAGGAGCCCCAGGATGACCCACGAGTGTGGGGGGCTTTTCCTGGCCCTGCTCTGACCCCCATGTCTGCTCTTCACCAGGTCGACTGGGTCCAGTGTGACGGCAGCTGCAACCAGTGGTTCCACCAGGTGTGCGTGGGCATCTCCCCGGAGATGGCGGAGAAGGAGGATTACATCTGCGCCAGCTGTGCCGGCAAGGACACCCAGTACCGGAAGTAAAACCCCCAAAAACCCTTCAGGACTTGAGTACAGAAGGTTCCCAGTTTTCCAGTTAAGCCACAGGGGCTGGTTTAAGAACCAGATTGCATATGGTGCTACTTCTATCCTTATGGGATCATTTTCCAGAACTCAAAACAATTTTTGACACTTTTGTATTTTCCCTTGTTCTGTTTGTGGTTGTTGAGGTTTGAGATGCTGACTGTTTGCAGGGGTTTCCACCGATTGGGAAGGCATTTGACACGTGCACCTTTATTGTACAGCATTCAGTTACCTCTGGGATTTACCAGCGTATTTAATTCAGCTTGGTTTGGGTGCAAAAACAAACAAAAAAACCCCTGCACCATGAATTTTCCAATAATCCTCTTTTGAGGAAATCCCTGTTTACTCTGTTAACTCTTTGGAGACTTTAGTTTTTTTCCACTTTGTTTTTCGTAGACTAGGTTTATTTATCTGAGCAATAACTTCTATGTCTGGTTTCAGTGACTGGAATGACAATTGAACAGCGTGTTGCTTCTAGCATTGGTTGATGTACAGACAGCAAATGTTAGATCCTAGTGTCACTGAGGGCCCTGTGATGTAGAAGACAGGAAAAAAAATCTGTAAAGTAATTGCCACAGCTGTATTTTGGCTTTCTCCTTTTTTGGGTAGCTTGTATCAAATGTTGCAGTTTATATTGTGGAATAAACCCCTGGTTATGTTATAAAATTAAATGTTGGTGTTTTTAGAGAGTTTGAAATGCAGTTTTATTTCCCTCTGAATCCACACTGCATTGATGGGTTTTCTCACCAAGAAAAATTCACCTTCCCAAGAAGCAGTGCAGAAGCTGTGGTGTTTCTTTTCTGCTCAGGTTTGGAAGGAGGAGGGAGGTCAAAATGTTACAACAAAAAGAAAAAAAAAATCTTTTCCAACATTTTTGCCAAGCTTTTCCAAAGCTGAAATTATTTGCCTGCTGAGTGCATGAAGAGTTGAAACTACAATTTGGGACTTGGCAGGGGCAGGAATGTGGGGTTCACACAGGAGGCAAAGGTGTGGGACAACTCCTGCCAGCCCTGCCCAGCTGTGACAGGAGAGACCTCCCCCCACTGCCTGGGCTGGTGGCTGCACAGCCAGGGCTGGTGGCCACAGTGACCTTCCCTGTGGCCCTCAGGGAGCTGGCTCTGCACAGCCCAGGCCGGTGGCCACAGCATGCTCTGCTCTGCCTGTTGGCAGACTCCCCTCAGCTGTTTCTGCCTGCATTTAGCCCAGAGGCCTGAGGAATAAGGAGATTTCTGGACTGGTTCTGGTTCTGCCCAAGGCTGTTCAGTAGCTGGAGTACTGCAGGTGTGGCACCATGGTGCTGCCAGAGGGGAATGGACCTCTGACAGCAGAGCTTGGGTGTTCAGCCCCACAAGGCACTTCATGCACAGGGCTGCACCTGAAATCCCTTGGAGAGCAATAGCCTGGAAACAGCCTGGGGACAGAGATGTCCCTCCAAGGCCTGCCAGAGGTGGAACTTCTGGAGTCCTGGGATATGGGAGGGCTGGAGATCTTTGTGTCAGGGAGAGCACTTTCTGTGTGACAGCTTGTCCTCTCTGGAACTGTGGTGGGCTTGGTGTTCCTTCCACTCAGTGCCAGGAAGAATTTGCTGTGAAGTTTTTTCCCTGCTGGTTTTACCCCTCTTCCCACAGGCAGGAGTGCACAGAGTCACTGGGGTAGAGCGGAGCCTTGGAGCATCTGTGGCTGGTGGTGACATGGAGGGTCTGTGGGTGGGATCAGAACTGTGCAGGAATTCAGTCCCCCAGGGTTTGGTTTGGGTTTTTAATAAACATCCATTTTTAACTGTTAAAAGAATCTTCAGCCTGGCCCAAATGATCTGTCTGAAAATTCTGGGGTGGGGGAGCCCATGTACATGAGCTGTGTCTGTGCTTCCATGGTATGACTGGTCCTTTTTATTTCAGTACCAAAAGGATGCTTTGAGAATTGTTTTTTTTTCTTTTTGCCTGGAAGAATCTTTGTGCAATGCTGAGATAACAGTCAGAGGTGTGGGAAAAAACTGCTCCATAATAATTTGCTTTCAGAAAGGACAGACAGACAAACTGGAGCTGGAAATGGAGCTGGCAGAGTGTCTGATGCAGCTGAATCATTACTGATGTTTCTCTGTGTCCCCTTTATTTTTTTCCATTGAAGAATTTGCCGTTTATCAAGAAGTGCCAGAGGAAATGGGATGCAGTTAAGTTCAGTGTGGTGATTCCTTAAAGGACCAATGGAACATTGTCACTCTGGGGACTCGGGGGGTCAGAGGAGATCTTTGGGGTCCCAACAGCAGCATTTATCACCAGGATTATTGAGTGCAGTAGAATTGGAGCACAAGTTTTTGGAAATGACCACGTTGTTGCTTGAAATTTTTCAAGAAATGGAAACCCTGGTTCATGGATGACCTGTGCCTGCAGCTCGAGGACTGCTGAGGGATTGGCACCTTATTTCTTGCTGGAGCTGTGACCCCTTGAGAGCTGGAGGCTGGCAGAGGTGACAGTGCCTGCTATGCCAGGATGCTCAGACTTGATGAAGTTGGGGTTTGAGTTTGTTAAACAAGAGAGAGATCTGTTCACTTTGGAGTGGGCTCTGCTGTGGTGCTCTTTGCACATTCCTTGTCCTCAGGGAGGGTGATGAGGGAAAAACATGCTCAGAGTCTGGAGGGATGAGCTGCCCCTTTCACCCCTCCTTTTCTGCACCCCAGATTTCCAAAGGCTAAGCCAGAACAGGAAAAAAGTCTATCTCACCCCATTCTGCTGCTTTATTTTATTTATTTTTGGAATGTAGCAACCAAGTACATCACCCTTCTTGGATCCTAATTCTTTATTTAATAAAAATAGTTTGTGGCCTCTACATTAGTTTAATCATAAAACAGGACGAAAATGTGAAGCTACTCTTCCTGTGGATTTGAGGCTGAAAACTGATTTAAAGCCTGCCAAGACCCTGAGATTGTTCCTGTTGGCTACCTTTAGTCCCTGGGAGGTGCCCTGTGTTGTGTCATACCCTGGGAGCATGAGAACAGCCCAGTGTGGTCACACAGCACCAATAACTCACCCGAGGGCTTTGGTTCCACCTGTTTAGGTGTTACAAAGATGCTCCAAGGGCTGGAGCCCCTCTGCTCTGGAGCCAGGCTGGGAGAGCTGGGATCTGCAGCCTGGGGAAGAGAAGGCTGGAGGGGAGACCTTAGAGCTCCTTCCAGTGCCTAAAGGGGCTCCAGGAGACCTGGAGAGGGATTTGGGACAAGGATGGAGGGACAAGACAAGGGGGAATGGCTTCCCACTGCCAGGAGATATTGGGGAGGAATTCTCCCTCTGAGGGTGGGGAGGCCCTGGCACAGGGTGCCCAGAGAAGCTGTGGCTGCCCCTGGATCCCTGGCAGTGTCCAAGGCCAGGCTGGACAGGGCTTGGAGCGGTATGGGATAATGGAAGGTGTCCCTGCCCATGGCAGAGGTGGGACTGGATTGGCTATTATGTCCCTTCCAACCCAAACCAGTCTGGGACTGTGTGATTCTATGACCTTATCCTTTGGATACAGAGCATGGAATTTACTCGAAGACTCTCCGTCATCCAGGCTTTACTGAAGATAAAACCAACGTTGGAGAGTGTTTGTTGGGTGTTTGGGCTGCTCCAGGGTCAGTGCAGCTCAGGGAACTGGGGCTTCCAGCAGGGGTTCAGCTGCCAGGACCCTGCCAGGGCACAGAAAATACCAACAAACTGCAATGATTAATATTATGGCTGCAGGAGATGTTTCTGTAGGACACAACTACCCATATCACACAGGATTCAGGGACTGTCCCCAGAATCCACACACAGCAACGTCAGGAGTTGAGGCAGCTCTTCTGTGAGCCTAGAAATGAGTGTGCTGTTCTGAGTGGCTGAAGTACAGCCCTGAAAAATGGCATTATCCTTCATTCAGAGGGGAACAAGTCTCATACTGAGAGCACTCCTTGAGGATGTGAACACGTCAGTCTGTGAAGGAACAGCAGCTCACCAAGAGCAACATCAATGGAGATAAAAGTCTGTCTGGAAGAGAAGATAAAGCAGCCACAGGAGAAGAATGGAAGTGCAGGTTCAACACTCAGCTGCTCTTAGAGACACACAAGACTGGGATCAGGGAGTTCCAGCAAAAAAAGGTCTTGGGTAGAAGGAGCAAGTATTTTATGACAAAAAGAAAAGCCCATGTGATCATGTGATAGAGTGCCAGGCCCAAAATTCCACTGAGAGGAAGGTTGCTGCAAGGTGGTTGAACGGAAATAGTGACGTACCCTAACTTCAGAGGTGCAGGATCACAAAGGTTCCTCGTGCACCTCAGGTTTTCAAGTTCTGAAAAACTGCTTACAAAAGTGTTTTAAAGAAAGTTGGCTGTTTGTTTAATCATAATACTGGGCCAGATTTTATATATATATATAAAAAAAATATATATATAAATATATATATCTGTGTGTGCTTGTCCCCTGAAATCTGGGAGACCTGAGCTTCTAAACATGTATAAGGAAAACCAGCAGCCCCCTGTCTACCAAATGTGGAATTTACTTGAAGACTCTCTCCATGGTCCAGGCTTTATTGAAGATAAAACCAATATTGGAGAGTGTGAGTCAGGTGTTTGGGCTGCTTTGGTGTGTGTTGGGATTTTGGGTTTTCATGTTTTTATTACTATCTGGGATTAAATTTTAACCAAGCAGGGGACAGGCTGGGCTAACACCATGTAGACTGATCTTTTGCCTGGTCCATGTGCTGCCCTGATATTTCTTGGGGGATTTTTGCTGGTTCCAGCAGTCCCATGCCACATTCCTGTGGGGTCTTCCTTGGCATAGGTCTGTGGGGGGTGCTCAGAGCTCGTGTGCTTTGCCTGTGAGCTGAAACAGCACAGGGGGAAACAGGGAGTTCATCATAAAATACCTTTGCATGCCAAGAATGCCTCATTGTGGTGAGGGAACTGTCCTTCCTAAAGCAGGTCAAGAAGAAGGGATGACTGTCAGAACTGTTGGGCTTGGAGGCAGAAATGCAGTGCTTGACCAGCAAGCTCTGAGTGCTGACTTTGTAGGAGGGATCCCTGCAGAAACCTGTGAAGAGCTTGTGGAATGTTCAAGCGGGTGGGAATTCAAACCTGGAAAAGCCTGGAAGAGTCAAATAAATGGGGTTTGTACAAGTAGGGAAGAATGAGTTGGCACAATGGGAGTGGTTGTGCATCCTTTCAACTAAAAGGACGATGGGCTAGACTGGCATTGCTCTGGGATACCTCTCTTCTCCCCAGACTGCATCCTTGTTTTCTGCAACAGGTTTGTAAGGCAGAGGAAACAGTTCCAGTTGTGATCATTTTTGTCCCTTCCTGACAGATACTCACAGAGGTGTGTCAGATCTGATGTTGGCAGCCAGCACTGAGAGCCAGTGACAGCCTGGTGTGATGGAATCAGAGAATCACAGAATCAATAGGGTTGGAAAAGCCCTCCAAGACCATAGAGTCCAACCAACCATTCCCCCAGTGCTGCCATGTTCACTGCTAAACCATGTCCCCAAGTGCCACATCCTCACATCTTTTGAACACTTCAGGGATGGTGACTACACCACTGCCCTGGGCAGCTGTGCCAGTGCCTGACCACCCTTTGGCAAAAAATTTTCCCTCATACCCAACCTGAATCTCCCCTGGAGCAACTTGAAGCTGCTTCCTCTTGTCCTGTCCCTTGTTCCCTGGGAGAAGAGACCTGGACTCCTGCCTCAATGATTTTGGTGCAGCAGAAACACTTAAGTTTTCCATAAACTTATGTTTTTGTAAGCCAAAATCCTGGGACAGTGCAGAGATGAGTGATGACCCTCAGCTTGCAGAAGTTACACTTATATAAATACGTATTTATTCCTCCAGAATCAGCATTTTGGATTGGGAAGAACAAGAGAGAAAAATAAAATATTCCCCTTGCAGACACCTCTCTGGGGCCAGCAATGGCAGAGGGACAGGATGAGGTCCCAGGCTGTGCTGCACAAGGCAGAGCCTAGTCTGGGTTGAGCAGTGTGGCTGAAATGTACCCTTCTCTCCCCACAAAAAATCCCAGCCTGTCCTGGCTGTGCCCATACCTCTGGTTGGGAATGGCCTCTGCCGTCCAGTCTGTCTGCTCTGCCAGGGAGAGCAAGGCTTGTCTGGGTTATGGGCAGTGCTGGGCATGGCCTGAGCCCCTGGTCCTGTTAGTTTAGGGGGAAAGATGGGGCTCATCAGCCCAACTTCTGCAGAAGGAAATCTAACTTCACGCGTGGGAAGTTTGTGTAACTGAGGTGGGGGATTGACTGCTTCCACCACAGCTGCCTGGGCAGTGTCTCAGGTGAGCACAGAGGAGTTTCAGAGGCACTTTGTGTCCCCTCTGCTGCCTTTGCTGATGGAAAGCTGCCCTTGGAGGAGCTGCCCAGGCCTGGAGAGCAGGCAGGGAGGGTGAGGAGGGAGCTCCAGCAGGGCTGGGGGGTTGGTGCTGGGCAGGCAGGTTCTGCCCCGGTGGGTTCTGTTGGTGATTCAGCACTGTGCTGGCAGAGGGGAAGGGCTGGAGTGGGGCTGGAGCAGGGCAGCTGTGGGGCTGCAGGATGGGGGGCAGCAGGACACTCACTGTGCCTGCAGGGAGCTGAAGCCAGGCTTGGGTTTGTGCAGTATCTCAAGTTGCTCCTGCTTTTACAGAAAATCTTCAGATTGCAAAAGTTATGTGCATGGAATTGCAGAATCCCAGACTGGCTTGGGCTGGAAGGGACCTTAAAGCTCATCTTGTTCCACCCCCTGGAACACCTTCCACTATCCCAGGTGGCTCCAAGCCCCATCCAACCTGGCCTTGGACATTTAGACAGTACAACATTAACCCCTAAATACTCCTGCTGGTAGCACATCTGTTACCAGGTGTTACTTGATAACCCTTGAGAGCTATCAAACAGGAGGTGTTATGGGCAAGGAACGCCATCTATCACCGTGAGTGGAATATTGATGAGCTCTCAGTGGAAACAGGCATTTACTCCAGGATGGAGCTAGTCTGAGTGTAGGCTAAGGGTGCATAATGCAGCAGCACAGGAGTTCTTGAACAGAGAGGGTGATTAAACAGTGGAAGGGGCTGCTCAGGGAGGTGTTGGAGTCCTCCTCACCCCTGGAGGTGTCCAAGGGATGACTGGACTGGCACTCAGTGCTCTGGGCCGATGACAAGGTGGGGATCAGACTCCAGCTGGACTCGATGATCCTGGAGAGCTTTTCCAGTCTGAATGATTCTGTGACCGTGGCTGCCAGGCTCACCGCTGGTACTGGACTGTGTCTGTAGACACATCACTGTCATACTCCTTAATGACCAAAGCATCACTGGATTCTGAAAACCTCCCAGTATTTTCCCACAGTGTGTAGGAACTGCTATCTCCATCCCAAAACACAACTCCATCACCGTCCCCCAGGTAAGAAGCCCACTTTGTATGTGCCAATACCACTTTTTAATTCTCATAATGCTTTGTAAAATTGCTTTTACTTCCTAAATAAACAACCGTAGAAAACATGTGGGCTGCTCAAGGCTCATGCTGGCTGCTCACCACATTTATGTGTGGGAAAAGAGGTTGCAAGGGGCTTTTCCTGCCCTGTGACTGGTCCCTGCAGCCCGGGGGGTTCGCTGGACTCTCTGGATGCTCCGGATGCTCCACAAGATCCTGGGCACTGCCTCAGCCCCCAGTAACTGCTCCCCCTGTGATGTCCCACCCTGATGGGGCAGGGAGCACCCAAGATCACTAAATGCTCATAGTGGAAAGGGACAAAAGCCAGAGGGTCTGCAAAAAAAAAAATCAAAGTTTTATTAGCAAATCATACACTTGTCATGAAAATTGCTGTGTTAATCCCTGACCTACTATATAAGGCCATGACAGTGGGGTTTGGATAAAGTTTTTCCTCCCTACTGCGAGGAAAAGGAAGAGAGAAAGGAAGAAATTAATTAAAGAGCCTGGGGGAGGGGGGAGAGGGAGAGGGAGAGAGATAAAGAAATCAATCAATCAATCAATCAATCAGTCAATCAATCACCGGTGCTGGTTCCATCAAGTTGATCCTGCTGTGTTGGTCTGGCCGATGGGTCCTGCTTGGGGGTTACCATTTTTTGGACAGGTTTCCCCATCCTGACCCAAAAGTGGGTTTCTCGCTCTCCATGCAATGAGCTCTCACGCACAGTCCCTTCTTTCAGACCCTTCCGGAGGTGGCTGGGAGGCTCTGAGGGCGCTGGGAGCTCTCGATTCTCCCCATACAAGCCCTGCCCGCTTCTCACCTCATTCCCGCGCTGGGCTGTGCTGATCCCCAGGAACTACAGCAAGGAGGTTTGTCCCAGAGGAGTGCTGCCCTACGGTCCCTTCTCCAGTCCCATCGTGTCCTTCCTCCCGGTGCGTCACCAGCCCTTCCCGGCCGTTCATTCCCGAGCTGGGATGTTCGGGACACTCACACGCATTCCTCACCCGGCGTGGCCGCTCCGCCGCGGTCCGCCGCGCCGCCAGGGGGCGCTGTGCGCGGTGCCGGCCCGGCTCCTCCTCCCGGCGCGCGGTGCGTGTGGCGCGCGCGGCCCGCGGAGGGGCGGCGATGGCGGGAGGCGGCGGCGGGCCCGGAGCCGGGCCGGTGGCGCAGGGGCTGAAGGAGGCGCTGGTGGAGACGCTGACGGGGATCCTGTGCCCGGTGCAGGCGGTGCGAGCCGCCGCTGAGGAGCAGGTGAAGGTGCTGGAGGTGACGGAGGGTGAGTGAGGGCCGCGCTGAGGGGATGGGGGTCCCCAGGCCGCCGCCGCAGCCGTTCCCGGTACCGGCGCCTCATGGCTGTCTTGGGCTCGGCCGAAACCTCCAGCCTCGTCGCTCGGGCCGGCGGGAGCAGGCGGCTGAGGCTGGTTTCTTGCTGGCTGTCGGTGTGTGCCCGATGTCTCTCAGGGAATCACAGACTGTTTGGGGCTGAAGGGGACCTCTGGAGATCATTCAGTCCAAGCCCCTGCCCAGGCAGGGTCACCTGGAGCAGGTGGCACAGGGACACGTTCCCGGTGGGTGTGGAATGTCTCCAGAGAGTGACCTCCCTGGGGAGTTGTTCCAGTGCTCTGCCTCCTCCCCAGTGTAAAGTTCTTCCTCATGTTGAGGTAGAACTTCTTGTGGTTTAGTTTGTGGCCATTGCTCCTCGTCCTGTCGCTGGGCACCAATGAAGAGAGTCTGGCACCAACTACTTGGCACTTGTCTTGGAGGTACTTGTATGGATTGCTGAGATTTCCCTCTCAGTCTTCTCTAGACTAAACAAACCCACAGTGTCTGCTCATCAGAGAGATGCTCCAGAGCCCTCATCATCTCTGTGGCCTCACTGGACCCACTCCAGTAGCTCCTTGCCTTTCTCTGGAGCAGCCCTGCCCCGCTGCAGGGCTCGGTTCCCGGAGGGATGGGGTGGCTCCTGCCTGCAGTGGGGTCACGGTGGGGTGTGTTCGGGGCAGTGCTCTGGTCGGTGGGGCAGGAGGGCTCTGGCTGTGAGTGTTTCTGGGATGGTGTGTGAGAACTGGGCACCAAGGAGCACTCTGAGCTCACCAGGGGTAGGACCTGGAGGGACCAGGGTGGTGAAGCAGCAGGGCTGTTGCTCTGGATGCCTTGTTCCACCTCAGCTGGAGTTTCCAGCAGGGTTGCTCAGATGAGGGTCATGGAGAGTCCTCCTGTCTACAGACCCTGTCCTGCTCCCACAGGGATCCCCTCCACCTCCGGATGTGTGTCCTTGTGTGTGCCCATGTCCTGCAGGTTGTCATCTGTACACTGTGTGTTTGAGGTTGCGTGTGGTCAGAATGTAGCTGTACCCTCATCCAGTGTGAAACTCCAGTGCTAGGGCTCCATTGTCTGCTATGGAGAGCTCAGGACAGGCAGGACAGTGGAGCTGGATGGCAACTGGATTATGGCTTTGGAAGGAGAGATTTCTCCTCTAGTTCAAGCAGTGTCTCTTAATCATTCCATTACTCCTTTGGCCTTTTTATGGTGGCACTAAGTTAGTTCATGCACTGGCTGCTTTTTCTGTGTGGAAGCTACATCTTAAAACCTGTTAATGCTAACATTTTATTTCGCTTCAGCCCAAATGACTGGAGTCTGTAGAAACCACTGGAAGATTTGCAGATGATCTGCTGTGATGGGAGCTGGAGAGTGCAGCACTGCAATCCTGGGCCTGAAGTTTTGCCTGTGGCCTGGCAGCTTGATGGGCTGGAAATTCCTGGAAATTTTGCCTTACCTTTTGTCTGATTGTGCTAATCTGAAAGTGTTTTGTGAAGTATTTTGTGAGCTCCTTCTGCTCCTGGACTTCAGCTTAGAAGTGTAACCAGAGACAGTTTGTGGTACAAAGAAGGAAGGTATAAGGGTGAAACAGGATCAAGAGTGATGTTGTGATTGTGCTGCTCTGGGAGTGAAGGAAGGCAGATTGTTGGATAAAATTATTGTTGTTGTGCATTCCTGTAATGTGCTTGTACCACACTCAGTGTGGCTCTTCCTGGCATTACCAGGAATTCTGTGTGTCGCCCCCACAGCTCTCAGAGTTTTACTGAGTGATTTGATGGCGTTGCAGCAGCACAAGTCTGGAAGTGCTGGGAGGTTCATTGACTGTAGAGCCTTGGCCTTCACAGCTCCTACTTCAGTGGCAACTTCTCCACAAAAAGTCTGAACATTTTCACAATCTGTTTGGGTGACAGATTTCCAGAGAAGAATGTTTTCTGAGGACTCTGGGCAATGGATGTCTCTGAGGTCCCTTTGAGAGGCCAGGACTGCAAAATTGCATTTAGTGGATGTTAGGGTAAGAGGAATGGAGTCACCCGCCCTTCTATTTTGTCATGGTTTTACAAATATGCTGAAGTCCCTGATTCTTTTCCGTGGTTGTAGGGTCAGAACTCTGAGGTCTGGTGCAGAACCTGTCCCTGTGACCTGGAGGAGACTGCAGGACACCTGCACAAGCAGTTTGCAGGTGACACCAAACTGGAGAGGAGGCAGTTGATGTCCTGAGGGCAGGGCTGCCACCCAGAGAGCCCTGCAGCAACAGAGTCAGAGGGATTCAGCAAGGACAGATGGCACGTTCTGCTCCTGGGACAGGAGAACCCACTGCTGGGATGTGGGTCAGGCACTGCCTGGCTGGAGAGCAGCTTTGTGACAAAGGGCCAGGAAATGCCAGTGGCCAGTGAGTTGGACAGGGCCAGCAGTGTGCCCTGGAGGCCACCTGCATCCCAGGCTGTTGGAGGCAGTGATCAACCCTCTAGTCAGTGCTTGTTAGACCACACCTGGAATACCTGGCATGGGTATGAGGCACAGCAGCAAAGGGGAGTGAGTTCAGCAAAGGGTTGTCAGTTTGGCGGGGGAATTACAGCCACATGAGGTGGTGCTGGGGTTAAGGACTTTTTCACTGTGGAAGCAAGAGGGTTTTGGGGTGGGTCTGACAGCAGCTTCTGGTAACTATGAGGAGGTTGTCAGGACACTGAGAGGTGGGAGAGGATGAAGGATAAATGGGCACAAACCCAAAACAAGAGGTTCTGACTAGATATAAGGAGCTTTTAAACAGATGGGGTGTAAAAGCTGTTTTGTTTCCATCCTTGAGTTATCTCCAAGATCTGCCTAGAAAATCTGAGCACCCTGATCTGATGCTGCAGATTCTGCTTTGATCATGGGGGTTAGACTGGAAACCTCCCAAGGTCTCTTTCAGGGAATTATTTTGCACACCTTTGATTCCTCCTCTCTTGTCCCAGTCAAGCAGCATGGGAAGAAAAAGCTATATTCTCCTTTCTGTGCTGTCTTTGCTATGGAGAAGCTTGCAAAAATGAAGAGGAGGAGATGCAGGAATCTGGTGCATGCCAGCACCATATTATTGAGGTAGAGAAATGTAGATTGTGTTGTGTCACAAGTACTTCAGAAGAGCAAAAGATGTATCATAAAGCAGCATGAAGAAGATGCTGAAGTAGAAGTGAAGGCAGTGGGAAGTAGCACCAGTGTTAGCACTTTTAATGCAAAACAAATGAAAGTAGGGCAAAAAGAGATTGAGGAAGAACTAGTTAAAGACATGAAAACCTACAATGCTTTCAAACGTTGCAGAAGCAGAAAACATTTCAGGGGTGTTCAAAGCCAGCCAGTGACTGACCTGGGAAGGTACATTCAGTACAGAAAGACTGCAGAAGAGCCAAATTCCTTGTGCTGCTGTTGAATTGACTTGTGACATTGAAGGGCCTGTAGAGGAGACACGTTGAGGAATCCACATCAGGTTGAAGCCTCAGTAGAAGCAGTTTCACTTACCAGTTTGCCATAAACAGCAGGTGCTAAAGAATGGATCTCCCAGAGTTTAGAGGGACTCAAACATTCAGTTATTGTAGGCTGTAAAACTTGCCACTTTGGGACGAGCTAAATCTTGAGTTGGTAATCATGGGACAGCCTTTAGTGAGGGCTCCAAGGTGAGGAGCAGCAGGGGCAGGTACAGCAGAGTGGGTGTGGGTTTTGCACTGCCTGTTACAGTTAAAATTCAGCAGTTGAAAAGACGAGAGACTGGCACATGAAATTGCTGTGGCAGAAGAACTGTTTGAAGGAGTCCTGGGACTCTCCAAAGGCTCTTAGAAGGTTCTCTTGCTGCAACTTTTTGAAGAAGCTGAGCTGCTGAGCACAGCTCCTGACTGGCAGGGTCAGGTGAAGCTGGACTGCTCAACACATCTGCAAATGATGTGGAACGGAATGAATAGTGGTGGGACAAAGTTGCTGATAGTGCTGCTCAGTCTGGCCGGTATGAGAATCAGTGGCACAAATTACAGGATGATTTCACAAGGTGTGTTGAGTGCAAACACAGGAGGTGTAGGTCAGTGTTGGTCAGCAGACTAGTGTTGGGGGAGGGGGACACAGCTCAGTTAATGCCCTAAAAAGTTATGGGCGGTCCTAACTATTGTCCTTGGGAGAAGAAATCCCATTGTCTGTGTGGAGAGTTCCCTGAAAATACCCATTCACTGCTCTGTCATGCTCCAATAAGCCAAATGGACCGTTAAGGAGGGAACAGAGAACAAAGCGGGACATAAATTCCTCATGCTTCCCCAGCCAGTGTTGCATGCATTACTGGCCTGCTGCTCTGGGGGGGATCCAGCAGGGCAGTAGAAAGGCAGCACAGTCACTCACAGAAGTGGGGAGAAGCTTCTGTTCTCAAAGGACCTAATTCATTGACTTTTTCTGCCTGGGAAGGGGTTAGCAGAGATGGAGGCCCTGAAATAATAAACTACAGAGAAGGTGAGTGAGGAGGGATTGTTTGTGACTTCTCATAAAACTGAGATCACAGAGTCATGGAATATCCTGGGCTGTCAGGGAAAATTAATTTGAAACAAGCAAAATTAGGCTGTTGCCCCAGTGTGCAAACTATGGAATTTATCGCTGCTGGATGTTAGAAGCAGAAATGGTTTAAAAATGATTTAACATTCCTTGAGGAAAAAACTCATCAAGAGCCGTTGAAACAGTGGTTGGCTATAACACCCACTTCAGGAGGTTCCTAATGCCGACATTTCCTTGGGGGTGTTGGAGCAGCATTGCTCTGCCCCCACCACTTTTCCTAAGCTGCTTATAAGTTGTGTTGTATAATGTGGTTAAGCCAATGCAGCTGTTTGCTCTCCTGTGTGATGTGTGCTACCCTCTATTCCAGGCAGATTTTAGCCAGGTCAGGATGGTTCAGGTGTTCAGAGGATGCAGTTGAGCTCCCTGAAGCAGGTTGACGGTGAATCTAGCTGGTGCTACTTAGGGAGAACAGGCTGGAACAGGCTGAACTGTTCAAGGGGAGTCTCCTGTCTGATACCATACAGGGCTCTGAAGGAACGTGGGATGTCTCCTCTGGATTAAGGATGTGGTGGCAGTTTCGTCCCGCCATGTCACCCTTTGGCAATTGCCAGATGTCCTCAGCAACTCAGTCTCTCGCCTGCTTCTGCATCTTCTGTCTGCTGACGAAACAGGCACCACTTGGCAGCTTCGGGATGGGAGATGCAGAGACTGTCAGTCTCTGGAAAGAGGAGAGTTCACCTGGTGACCTTTGCTGTCTAGATTTTAGTGGAACATAAATAAAAGCAATGCTTGAGACTGCAGGGGGAAGGCAGAGAGATGAGAGCTGCAGGCTGTGTAGTGGTGCTGCTGTGTGTGTGTCTAACTTAGCTTGACTGTGCTATCAATGTGTTGCTGGTGAAGTGGGGTTTCTATTCCTTTTATCTGGTCCATCCAGGTAGCACCAGGCACCACCCTGGTGGAGTACATGTGTGCACTACTGTCAGTGTCATAAGGATAATTACCCGCTGTGGAAAAATGATCTCTTCCTCTAGGTCTTACTGTGTTGGAGAGCATGTGTGGAAGCCAAGTCATGTCCTGGAATGCGAGAGCAGGGCAGTGGCACTCTGAAGGAGGCAGGAGGACTCATACTTCTGAGTCCAGCAGGAGGACTTGTACTTCTGAGAGTCACAGGTTGTTCTGAGTTGGAATGGACCCATAAGGATCATGGAGTCCAAATCTGTTGAATAGCTTTCACCCTATGGAGAGGAACAGTGTCTGCCATACAATCCTCTAAATTGTGCGGATGAGGAGGTTTAATGCCAGCTTCTCAGACATTGGAAAACACTGTTACCTGCTTGCCTGGTTAGATACCAGGTTTGATGTATTGTGGTGACAATATTAAGTCTCTGAGCTATCGGCTCTTGTGCTCTGGAAATGTGGTGAGAGATGAATGGCTCCAGGCAGGAGAATTGCCTTTCTTTTGTCTGTCTACCTTAGGTGTTTGTGTCCCTGCAGGTAGAAGGGCATTCATAAGGCCATCTTCAGCATGGCCTATGTTGTGACACCCTGTGTGTGAAAAGGTGCCTTCAGCTCTGTCCTTTGCAAGGTGGTTGCCAGAAGCTGAGATGTGCAGGTGGCCCTGAAGATGGTGCTGATCCTGGCAGATTGATTCCTGTTTCAGCCTGGGCATGCTGACCCTCTTCAAAGTTCCCTGTTCATCTTGTTTGAGACTAGTCCTGTCCAGGAGACAACTGGTGTTTTGACTTTAATGTGATTTCAGATTGGAAGATTGGCTTTGTGGGTCTTATAAGTGTTCTTTCACTATCTCCTCTTCCAGTGCAGGTGGCTCAGCACGTTTAATTTGATGCTCTAGAACTCACTGATTCTCTGATGATATTTTCATTATACAGTTTGCTGTCCATTTGTACCAGAGAGAGCAGCTATAGATACCATGATAGCACAAAACGTGTAGCATCACTTGTGCTTCCCTGATTCAGCATTTTGCTTATAGTCAGCTATTTCCCAACAGAACTGCTTTAATATGGCTTCAAGAGGGATCTCAGTGTTGCATCAGGTACTCTGTAAATACATGATTTTATGCCATAAATGTGAGCATTGTGTGGAAGGAGGGATTCTGGAGAATATACTGACATGACCACAACATATCGTTGTATGGTCCTCTCTTGGCTGTAACTTGAATTGTAGTAGAACAGGTGATGGGCACAAATGAATGGAAGTCCTGTGGGTGGATTGAGCTGAATTTTTAACAGGAGTAAACTTTTACATTGAACTGATTTGTAACAGGGAAATTGAAACAAGAAATGGCCACATTGCAGCATATGACACTGCCTGTCAGGAAGAAAGGTTATTCACAACAGGAAATGCTGGTGTTTGCTTTGTGAAATGCTGCAGATATGTTGAGTGTGGCTAGAATATGTGAAGAAGGAATTTCAAAGGAGATCCTTAAAACCAGCACAGCTGCTGGAGAGATTGATCTCAAT
This sequence comes from Entomyzon cyanotis, assembly GCA_024500445.1. Lineage (NCBI taxonomy): Eukaryota > Metazoa > Chordata > Aves > Passeriformes > Meliphagidae > Entomyzon > Entomyzon cyanotis. Next base: position 1,019,776 of record JAKEPQ010000908.1, on the reverse strand, counting down.
CTTTCTGTCCTTTGCTGAGAAATGAGGAAAATACAGATGCAGTTTTAGGGGTGTGATAACAAAAGGAGTGCTTTTGGAGTAGTTCTTGAGTGTCGTGATGGAGGATGAAGAAGTTCTTCGAAGCAGCACATTTGTAGAGTGTCAGAACTCTAGATTCTTTAGATTCTTGCTTGGTATTTCCTCCTTTTCGGTCTGCAGATCTCCATCCTGTTCTGTGCTGGTCTCATCTTGTGGCTGACCCTGCTTTGAGCAGGAGGTTGGACTGGGTGATCTCCCAAGGTCCCTTTCAACCCAAGTTGCTTTATGATGATAAAGTTGTTGAAAGCCAGTCCTGTGGAAAACATCTGTGCCTGTGTGGCTGAGGATCGCGATGCACAAGGGTGGGCGAGTGTTGGGTAAAGGCAACTCAGTTTCTGGTGCTGCTGTGGTGGTGGTGAGATCTGGCCTCTGCAGAACAAGTTTGGGGTGTCAGTGGCCATGGGGCCACCTGGATTCACCAGGACTGGCTGCAGCAGCTGCCACAGCCCCTTCCTTCACCTCACCCTGTCTCTGCCCTCAGCAGAGACAACGAAAGGGACCTGTAGCAGCTCCTGAACCAGCTCTGCATGGATGTGCTGAGCTGGACTTGGGCAGTGCTGACCCACTTCAACAAGGCAGGTAGGTGCAAAGATTCAGTAGAAAGTTCTGCTCATTTATTCCTTCCTGCTTGCTTACTACTAATTTTTGGGTTCATCTGGCTTAGTTTCTCAAAAAAGCTGGGAGTGAAGAGGTTAGGTAAACTGGTTACATGGTAGATAGAGCTTGTTGTGAAGGAGGAGAGTTTGATTTTATTAATATTGAGGTTAATGAAGAGGAGAAGCAGAGCTGGGATAAAATGTGTTCGCTAAGTGCTCTCTATGCCAGGCTCTTCATTAAAAGCTTCTAATCTTTGGGGTTTACAGACTTTGTCTTGGGGAGAAGACTTGGTGTTTCTGATATCTCAAATCTACAAAATACAAGTGAACGAAATGCCTGTCAAGGTCTATTTGAACTGCATCCATGATAAAGATAAAGGTTTCCAGTCAACTGGGAAAAAAACCAATAATAAACCAATTCTTTGAGAAAAGAGGAGTCAACGAGCTGAACAAGGATCAGTCCCTGGAAAGATTCTTGGAGCAGCTCATTAAACAGCTTGTCAGTGTCTATTACATAATAAGATAAATAGTTGCTACACAACTAGTACTGTTTTATATGATCTGTTCTTGATAAATCCATCTGATTTTGGTTTGACAGGAGAGCTGGCTTATTGCTTAGACAAGTGCTGGGTATGAATAATCTGAGTTCAGCAGGATTCCTGATAGGAATTTGCCACAATGGTAATTTATCAGTTAAGAAAATACAGTTTTGTGATATTTTAAGCAGCACATAGGGCTGAAAACCTGTGTGTAGCGGGGCTGTCAGTGGCTTATTATCAGACCCAAGGGGGTTTTATGACAGAACTCTTGGTCACTGCAGCAGTGAGTAAATGTCTGGTGTCCCAACGATTGCACTGCAGTCTGCCTGGGGAGCAGAACTAAGGTGTTGGAAAATGGAGAAACTAAATATTGTAAATCACAGGCAGAGCACTGTGTGCAGAGGGAATACATCAAATGCATTAATGTAAACAAATTAATGATTTTGAAATAGAGTACTGAGTTGTAGCTGCATGAAGCCATTGCAATTACTCTGGCTTCCTTTATACCTATTTTTACCCTTTTTACATTTCCATTTATACTCTTTATACCCTTTCAACTTACTCTTTAAAGATGGAGCTGAAATGCCGTGCCATACTTGAGCATGGAAATTGCAGATAGCACATAGAATAATTACTGCTTCAGTTAAGAGAAGTATTATGTTAAGTACATCTTGGAATGAGGCTCCCTGCTTTCACAGCTGGGATAAGAGGGTTATTTTCCTCTTTCTTAAATGCATGATCTATGAAGAAAGAGTAAAGGAACTGGGCATGTTCACTGTGTGCTTGGGAAAGCGAGAAGCAATTATCTCCCAACCCAGAAAAGCCTCTTAGCAGTGAGGTGGGTATTAGCAGACATTCGATAACAGTCTGTGAAGCACTCAGATGTGCTGCTGAGGGAAGCTGCAGAACTCCTTTTGAGAAGACTTTTCAGTATGTTTTTGTCAGGGATGCTGTCAGCACGTTTAGCCTGTCTGCAGGAGGCAGTGTGCTGACAGGACCCCAGGGCATAACTTCTACTCCTTAGCTTCTAAGAACTAAAACATCACAAATATGTTCTTAAGCAGACTAGTGAAATTAAATGAAGGATTTAGGACAGTTATCAGCTGCCTGGAACTTAAAATTGCAATTTTAAGCACATTTATTGAGTTGTATGGATTTACCATACCAGAACAGCTGCTCTTCCTGCCTTTTATTTCCTGTGCTCAGCATCAACAGAATTGTTGCAAGTGTTTGAATTTTGCCTTTGTCACAGAGCTTGTTTGGCAGGAAGCCACAAGAAGCTCTTGCGTTTTCTGGACAGATTCTTTGCTGGAGATGGTCCTGCAGCCCAAAGGATTGTCCAGGCAATCCTGCTGTCGCTGTGCTGGGCAGGGTTTGCTCAGGAAGGCATTCAGTGTGTCCTGGGCAGTCAGCAGGGGTGAGCTGGGGCAGCTGAAGCAATGCCTCTGCATCCCTGTGGATGAACCCAGGCTGTCCAGAAAGGGACTGCTGGCTGCCAGTCTGCTGCTGTCTTCCTCCATCCTGGATCTTTTCCATGCATCTTGCCTGTAGAACTTGAGTAATGATGGTACATTGGAGATCAGATTTTTATACATAATTTTAGAGTTTTAAATAATTTGCTCGTTATTAGCCTGCATTGCAAAATTTTTTGCCCACAAGAGAAGGAAATAAGATGCCAAGATAATAAATGAAGTTTTTGTGGAGAGCACAGAGGAGAATTAATGCCCATGATTCATTTGAGTAGCTGTGCTTTGGAATTGCCTTTTCCTTCCCGCATATGAGTCACTCTCTTGGTATGATGTCTTTCCAAAAATCTTGATTACTTTTACTGTGTAGCAATAAAAGTTACAATAGCAATATCTGGATTTTTTTTTCCTTGCAGAATTTGGTGTTCATTTAGCAGAACTGACTGTGGATCCTCAGGGAGCTCTGGCCATCCGGCAGGTGAGTTTGTCTGGAACTACAGGAAGAATTTTGATGGTAATTTGCTGGGTTTTTAAAATATTCTTCCATGTTTCTAGGTAAAAAATTGGAAGTAGCTTTCTGTTATTGTTTGTCCACTTACTTTTAAATTTCTCTAGAGTCTTTTTCTTTCAACATTATTCAGGTGTTATACTCCCACATTTTTTGAAAATACTGCTTTTTGGACTTAATAAACCTAGTCCTGAGACAATACTGTACTGGGAATGGATACAGCTTAGGAGGTGGGTGGCAGACATCGGCAGGCTTGTCTTTGCAGAAGCTTTTTCTGTAGATGTTTTCCTGCTTGAAAAGGAAGTTTTAGTTCTGTGTTTCTTTAGTTACTTTGTGGCCTATATCTTGTTCTTTTTTAAAGCTGCTGCCTTGGGTCAATGCTGTGCAGGCCATTGCTGCTCAGTGGATACCCAGCAGTTCTTTTTACTGCAGTAACTTTTTTGGTCCATTTCATGGATTTTTTTACATTTTTGGCAAGTCCTGATGCCCCTCTAAAAGCAGTGTGATGGGATGGGAGGCTGAGCAAACGGTTCAGGGGTGACCCTTGCCATGGTTGCAGGATTTGTTCCTCATCCCTGACCTCTCTCCTGATACAGCTGGCATCTGTCATTCTGAAACAGTATGTGGAAACTCACTGGTGCTCTCAGTCTGAAAAGTTTAGACCTCCAGAGACCACAGAAAGGGTAAGACTTGGTTTCACGTTATCTGGTTTGGAACACTTTATCCATCAGGAATATTAATTCTGTAGGCAGCTAAAGAAATATCGGTGCTCTTGTGATTTTGAGGATTAATGGCTTCAGTTAAGGTTTTTTTGCATTTTCTACTTCAAAAATCTGTTTTCAGTTGCTTAAAACAACACTTGGTCTGCTTCCTGTAGGGAAAGATCAGCCATAATGCTTCTGCTGCTCTCAGAGCAAGACTAGAAGAAAACCTACTTTCTAACTTTCACAAATACCAATTCTCATAGTGCTTTTTTTGAGATTTGCTAAGTCTTTTGTTATGCATCTTGGGACTTAAAGGTTATTTTCCCATGATGAATTTTAGTTTAAAGCTGCTGGGTTTTCATTAAAAATCTGTTCAGCAGGAATATTTAACAGCTAAGATGGCCAGAGATTCCAGCGCTTTCCAGTCTGACTGTTGACTGAAGCATCTTTCATATCTAGAGTATAATTCATCCCATCCAGAGATAATTGCTTGAATTGTGTCCCAGAAGGGGCTTTTATTTTTTCCTGTCCCTTCAGGGCTGGGTGGCTGTTCTTGTTTACTGAAATCTTCCAAAGTAAGCAAACATAGTCCCTGACACTGGAGCTGGGATTTATCTCGGCTAGCTCTGGATGTCTTCCACGTAGATCTGTACATCCTGTGTAGTTGCAGCTGTGAGCTATTTGCTCTGTGCTTGTCTGATGCTGTGTGTGAGAAGATGTAATGTTAAAACACATTATGCAGTTTTCCGTAAAAAATTATGGGGTGTAGTGTACAAAGGGGTTTTTATTTCCTGGATGTTCATTTTGTAAAACCAATATTGAATCAATATCAGGATACAGTCATAGGTCTAAACTTTTTAACTAGATTATGTATGGCAGTGGATCTGTTCTAAATACTGTTGTTCTCTACAGGCAAAAGTTGCCATTAGGGAGCTGCTGCCCAATGGGCTGAGGGAGTCCATCAGCAAGGTGCGCTCAAGCGTCGCCTACGCCGTGTCAGCCATCGCCCACTGGGACTGGCCAGAGGCCTGGCCTGAGCTCTTCAACCTCCTCATGGAGATGCTGGTCAGCGGCGATGTCAATGCAGTGCATGGAGCCATGAGAGTGCTCACAGGTGCGTGGGTGCCAGGGCGGGCCAAGGCTGCTGGAGGAAGCTGTTTAGGCTTTTCCTTGTGCCAGTATTCTGTTATGTTTCATCCATGTTGAAGAAATTGGAATTTTATTCCTCTCTTCCCCTGGGCCTCGTGCCAGTTGCTGGCTGTGGAATCATGTGCTCAGCAGGTGTCATGAGAGCTGGGGAAGGAGCTGCTGTGCTGCAGGTTAGAGCTCAGCAGGGACTTTGATTGTAACACCCTGTTTTCCAGATACCTGCAGCTTTAGTGTGATATTTTTCTCCTCGCCTTTGAGGATTGCCTTGGGTAGATCAGATGACCCTGTTCTAGTAAAGTACAAATCAACATGTTTCCAATACTCTTAGTGTTTCCCGACGGTTCTATTGTTGCTGTTGCCTACAAATTGGATTTCTTACAAGAACTTCGCTTCTTTTTCCATTTCTTAGAATTTACCCGAGAAGTGACAGACATACAGATGCCACTTGTAGCTCCAGTCATTCTTCCAGAGATGTACAAAATTTTCACAATGGCAGAGGTATGATCTTCACAGTGAGATTGGTATTGAATGAAATTAGTGGGAATGTTTCTTGGAACAGAAACTCCAGATATAATGGTTAAGTCATACTGCAGTATGAGTTAGACTTAAAGAATTTTCTTGATGATGTGATAGTTGATGGCAGTTTATGTTTCAACAGAAAAGCTGAAGCCAGTGATAAAATACAAGAATAAAGCTAAACAATTAAAAGATAATTAAAGGAAATACCTTGTATAAAAAGAATCTTGTGTTCCTGATGTTTTAACTTTTCTCTAGGTGTATGGGATTCGCACGAGGTCGCGTGCTGTGGAGATATTTACCACATGTGCCCACATGATCTGTAACATGGAGGAGCTGGAAAAGGTAAGAGTTTAACTTGACATACAAGATGCTTTGAATTCAAACTGAGTGAGGTTCTAAATAATTGTTAATATGGAAATGGAACGTTGGAAAATTATGTACTGTGTCAGCTGCAATTCGGGGAGAGAGGCTGTAATTTAGTACATGGAAAGTGGCTGACTCCCTGCTTTACCTGCATGCCTTGATAACTGGGGCTTGGTTTCTGTAATTAAGGTTAATTTATGGCTTATCAACAGACATGCTTGTAACAGCTCAGGGAAGGGGGTAGTCAGCATGGGGAGGAGATGGAGTATCATCCCTTTGTTTGGAAAACCCTGGCTTAGCTTCCAGTCTCCAGGTGAACTGTGTGTCCTGATAACCTCCAGGCCTTGGCCACGGGGCTAACGTGGGGCCCTTGGGCGAGGCTTTGGTTCCAGGCTCTGGAGCTTCACCCTGTGCTTCAGGAGGTGCCTTGGCCTGGTGTTCCTGAAGGGGTGGGGAAGCCAAACCCAGCCCAGTTTTGGAAGAATAGCTGTTGAGAAACAAACACTGCAGTTAAGCAGCTTTATACATGAATCTCCTGTCTGGCTCTAACTGAGCACATCTGCATTTTAAATGGCCTTTGACAGGTGGTTTTTCCGGCACTCCTAAACAATAAATGGTTATTTTTAACTTTTTGGGGTGGGAGGATAGGGAAGGGTGACTTTCAATCTAGTGGCTGGTTGTGTGGCTGAATGTACTGTTCCCTCCCTGTTTGCACAGGGAGCCATCCAGTGCAGACTTTTGGAAAGTTCTGGTAATTGCACTGGATCTGTGCTGCCATGACAAGGTTATTCATGCAGCTGGTACCAGTATCCAAGAGATAGTAGTAGCTCCCCACTCTTGTTCTGGAAGAGGGCTGAAAGTATTACATTGAATACTAAACTTTTTCTATTGAAATTGTACTTAAAGAGAAATATATAAAGGGAATCTTTTTATAAATGACATTTACTAATTGATTTAAACGCAGGACTTTGCTGTCCTGGCTATGGAGTTACGAGGAATAATCACAATAAAATTATTTTGGTCCAGTATTAGTTGCTCGGCCAAGAACTGCTTATGGAGTGCTTTGACATCTGGAAAAATACTTGCTGCATTTTCCTAGGAAGAATCATCCTGTTAATCTTCAGGCCAGCTGTTGATACTCAGCTTGTTTGGTTTGGGGGATGGAGGCTCTGCAGGGAGATAAATGCCAGCTGCAGGGTTTGGGGTAATTGTGTGTGTGATGGAGTCACCCCAGGTGTGTTTTGTAGCCTGGGGGTGGTGGAGTGCAGGACGGGATTCAGCTCATCAAATGAAGTGCCTCTCTAGCAGGGTGAGCACTGCTCCTGGGGCTCTCTGGACTGGATTGTCTGCATCTCTCTTGAGACTCTTCAGTGATGAGTTCGATGTGTGTGCTTTGTGGCAGCCTGAGCTGTGGGGTTTTGAAGAGTGGGATTCAGTTGAGCATAGTTCTTAACACAAGGAGAGAGCCCAAGTGATGTCTGAAACAACATTCATGTGACTTTGTGATATTCTGCAGCTGCAATGAGTCCATCTTCCATTTTGTACTAGAAAAATGCAATTGCTGTTGCTTCTGCTTTACCTGGCAGATGTGGGGGTTCTATATCTAGTATTCACCTCTGCTTACATTGTCTGTAACCAGGGTGCAGCCAAGGTCCTCATTTTTCCTGTGGTGCAGCAGTTCACAGAAGCCTTTGTCCAGGCCCTGCAGATGCCTGATGGACCAACATCGGACAGTGGATTTAAGATGGAAGTTTTAAAGGTGAGTCACTTAGGGCTGATTAAGTGAAGAAAGAATTGTATATCAACACACACTCAGATGTGCTGGAAAACAGAGACTCGAGAGTGTGGCACATCTCCCAATATTGCTCATGGTATGAACAGTGAAGGTTTTTGGCTCCCAGCACCATCAACAATGAAATAAATTGTTTACCTGTACTGAAGATACCTGTGATGAGATCCATGGGGATCTGTCTGTAAAAACTGATCCACAGGAATCCAGTTCATAGGACCATCTGTGCTTCTCATTTGCTTATCTAAGATATCCTGTATGTGTCTTGGACACCATAATGTGTTGTTAAATACCAATCTTTTCCAAAGGTGCTGCCAAATTCTGCTGCAGTGAAGCCTTTTCTGTTATTTACCTAAGTGCTTGCTGGCACTGGGCTGTTTGCATGGGTATGTCAGCACTGGTCCCACCAGGAGGTTCTTGAACAATGTGACAGGCTGGGAAAGTCTCTGAGGAAATGTCTCCATGTTCTTGCTCTGCTCCTTAGCTGTGTGAGGGCCTCTGCTTTTGGCCTCTGTGAGGAAGGTGCAACACAAGAGGATTTGGATCTGAATACACTGCTCCATGTTGGGTGGCATCGATGGCAGCAAAGAATCAGTGTGGATTTAAACAGTAAATTCAGGAGATCTGCTGCTGACAAGTCGTTTGTAGGAGGCTCTTTGTGACGAGATGAGCGTTCTGGCTGTTGACATAAGACATAAGACAGTTTTGTCACTTAGGGTTTCTATGCTAATGATAGCAATTTTCTAAGGGAAAAGGGATTCAGGTGAAAGAGCCGTGAATTGCCTTCACTTCCAGAGAAGTGGATTTTATAGTCATTGTAATGCAGAAGTAAGAAACCTTAGGGGATTCTTTAAACCAGCTCTACAGATGAGATCATTACAGGAACCCCTTGAAAAGCTGATGCAATGGAAGAGGGAATTGAGACCTTTTTATAGCACATTTTCAACCAGATGCAAACTGAATCCCATCTTTTTTTCTCTAATGAAGTGCTATGCAGCAAATGACAGGAAGACTTTTTTTTCCTTCCCTGTCGCTTGAGAGCTTTGTGCTCCAAGGTTCCTGGAGTTCTTGATGGAAATCAGAGGCAGCCCTGACCTAAACTGTTGTGCTGTCCATGTCACAATGTTCTGCAGGACAGTGTCAGAAGCTTTAAGGAATGGTGTTGCAGTGTGCACATCCGCCTGATCCCCTGGGACAGTTATCCTGGTTAGGGGAGTGAATAGTTTGGATCACATAATGGAAACCCACTGATGGTTAATGTGTCCCAAGTTGTTCCCAGTATAGTCACAAGTTTATTAGTTACAGCAGGAAATCAGGGCCTTTAATCCTTGAAGATGGGAGATGGGAGGTTTGGCCACAACAAAAATATCATCAACTGTGAGGACTAGAAGGAAATACCTATGGTGTAATTTATTGTTGTGTTTGATAGTTCAGCATGAATTAAACTGGTGTCTCTAAGGAGGAATGAGCTGCAACTGTGCAATTCTTTAGTCCCAATTCCAGTGTTGAACATATCACTGTTGATTGTTTTGAGAGAAACAGAATGGTTAAATGTGACAGGTGACAGATTTAAGGCAAATTTCACAACAATGGAATACAAATATGGTGTACTTAATGTGCAGTAATATATCAGGAATGTCAAGTAACCAACGATCTAAAGCATCTTACTGCTGTTGTGCTTATTGCTGTTGTGCTTCTCCATTTGTACTTAGAAGCTGTTTGACACCTTTGGGTCAGAGAAGGTGTGCTTACGTTTTTCCTGATGTTGGAACAAATAACTAGCTAGAAAAAGAAAATTAATCATACCTTCTTTTTTCTTGGATGGAAGATGAGGTGTTATCTGTGTCTTGCGGCAAATTTCCCAAGTTTCTGAACAAGGTACTTCACCTGCCCCTGCTGAATTCTGACTGACAGTCAGCTTTAGCGTACTCTCTGGTGTGTATTTTAAGCTTTTTATCCAAAAATTTGGGGATTCCTTCTCTGTTTAAAGATGCAGTTAGGAAGAGAAGCAGTAAAAGGCTTTGATAGAGTGACTTTAAGGAGCCTTTGTGTGCCTTTGCTCTGAAGAGTGAAAGATAAGGGCTTTCTTGAAGGATTAAAAGGTGGTAGAGCAATACTTGGGGATTGACAGAGGATCTGTGAAGCAGTTCTTTGAGTTCAGACAAGCAATGGGAATTGGCAGAATGAGGGGCCAGGGGTTGAAATACATCTGACAGGAGAGTGCTCTGTTTTTTAATGACTTGCTCTGCAGGATTGTGGTGACCTTGCAAATACAGTCTTCTATTGTTACAGTTGCAGAACTATTGAAATGAAGAACTCTCTTAGCACTCCAGCAGTGCTCCCTGCAAATTTGGCTAGGCATGGAGCTTAGAAACATTTATATCGGGTTCATAAGCAGTGGCATACCAAACAAGTCTGTTTAGATGCTCCTGTGACCCTAGGCAGGGTGTTGAGTTTGTGGCGGTCCTGAAGATCAGGTTAGCATCCTTTGCCAGCAGCTGCGTAATATTTCTTTTCCAGAGACTTCAGCAGGTCTTTTCTGTAATGCTTCCTTTTAGCACCTGCCAGACTCATTCCCAGACCCACACATCTGAGTTATCCCTGATGCCTGCTCATCTCTAATACTGATATTAGGTTGCTGTTGTTTTACTGGAAGGTGAATTACTATTTTTTAATTTCTAATAATGTACTCAGTGCTACAAACAAACAAACTGCACAGAGTGGTTTGTATTGGGTAAATACAAACAAACCGACACCTGTGTGTCTGGGAGCAGCAAGCACTCAGGCAGTTTGTGAGGGGCTGTTCTGTGACAAGTGTAACACAGCTGGAGCTGTGCCCCTGGGGATGAGATGGGGGAGTGAGAGCTCTTTCACTGCTGAAGGATCCCAAAAAGCTTTTGGCAATTGTCAGTGGAAGAGCTCCCCTAAATCAGGGTGACCAGCTTCATGAAAATCCAGGCACAATCCCCTGTGGAGCTGCTAAGCTGCTCCCAGAGCAGCCCCTGTGCTGGGCTGTCACAACCACCAGTGTCTGCAGCCAAAATGGGAAGGGAATTGATCTGGGTGGGTGTTTGCTTCTGCAGCTACTCCCTGGGTGTGCAATGGATGTGTTGCTTGCATAAGTAGAAGTGTGGGAAATGGGCACTGGTCTGGTTTTACATTACATTAGAGTTCATTTTCTGGGACATGACGGCTTCCAGGATAATTGCATGCAGACAGTGCTGCGCAGTGATGTGCTTTGGATTGGAGTCTTTGCCTTACCCCACCAGATTATGGCATTGTCTTCACTCCAGAGTGACACATCTTGTATTATCCCTTTGCTTCTCTGCAAAAGAGGAAACACCAAGAGAGTTGTGTTGGTCAGTGTTTGAGCAAGAGAGGGGACTGTGTGGTCAGAAGTGAGAGAAGACCTTGGTGAGAGGAAGACTTCACATTATCTCAGTTGTTAATGAAACAGCAGCCTGTGATTTGAGTGTGTTGATGGCTTTCCCAGTTTCACTTCTGACTGATACTCTTTTTGGTTTCAGGCTGTGACAGCACTTGTGAAAAACTACCCAAAGCACATGATTTCATCAATGCAGCAGATCCTGCCCATCGTCTGGAACACCCTTACGGAAAGTGCTGCTTTATATCCTTGGTAGTGAATGGGTTTAACTGGAATCAAATAAGACAAGCTGAGTCTCATACCCAGTAATGACCTGACTGCTGGAGGAGCACAATACGTAGGAGTGCTTTGTGCTGCCAGACAAAACAGGATATTTCTGTTACTTCAGAAGGCTCCATCAAGTTTCTGTTGGCTTAAAATGTATGCAGACTGATGCATGTACCCATGTTACAGTGGCTGTAGAATGGCAGTTCTCCAAGCTAAGCATTGTTTCTGGTACTTTGTGGTAAAAAATTATCTTCTTTAAAAGGTTCTGGTCGCAGTGTAAAGACTTCAGGAGAAGGAGAACCAGCAGTACCCCTTGCTGCAGTAGAATCAGTGGCTGACTGCACTTGCTGCAGAAGCTGAAATTGATTTGTCATTTGAATTTTCAGTCATTGCTCCACTGCATATCCAGCTGTGTCAGAGTGGTCTGTGTGTGCATTGCCCAGTACTTGAAAACTGACAACTCAAATATCTTCATATTGTTTTTTCAGACACCTGTTCAAATATAGAGGAAGGTGTTCCTGCCCATGGCAGGGGGATTGAAATTAGTTGGTCTTTAAGATCCTTTCCAACCCAAAACACTTTGTCAATCAGTTGAAAGTACAAGGAGCTGTTTGTTGGATTTTTGATGGTGTATTTCTTCCTCTCCTGTCCTTACTCCTGCTACAGTCCTGCTAGTACCCGAGCTGACAAAATGGACTTTTGTTTGCAAAAGGGCAGAGTCTTGTGTTTGCTCTGCTACTTGTTGGACCTTCAGTTTACCGTTCCCAAAGAAAACTCCTTCCTTTTTACCCCAGTTTAGTTTTCTGCCATTTCCCAAGGTTGGAGCTTGTGGAAAGGCTTGGTAGGGAGCAGAGCCAATCTAAGGTAGGATGTGGGAACACAGGGTGGCTCTGCACCCCTGGGCAGCCGTGATGTGTTGAATTGGCTCACATCCCCTGGAAAGAGTGAGTCTGAGGGGTTCTGTTCTTTCAAAGTTAACATGAATGATGTTTTGGGTTACCTTGGTGGGTTTTGATCTAAGTTAATCAAATAATATGAAGGATGTGCTGAAGTGATGTGTGAGTGGTCTGTGGAAAGTGGTCTTTGAACTTGGGCAATGCACGAAGCCAGGAGCTCCTGGGGCTTGTTTTCTCTGTGAAGCAGAGTCTACTCTATGTGAAATCAAAGGGTTTTTTAAGAAGGAAACCTTCCCTAGTTTTCAGGAATTTTAAGACAGGAATGGATTAATTCCAAAATAAATGCTGTTCTTTAGAAAAAGCATTTCCTTAACTCCATCCACTTATGTGAGAACAGAAGTAAATTACACAGAAGAGGTGGAGGATCCTGTGGATTCTGATGGTAAGAACTTGCACTTCACTTCTGCTTTTTGGAGAGGAATGGAGTTACCTAAATACCGCTGTCAAAACAGTGACTGAAACACTGTGGGAGATTGTGCTAAAGGTGCATTTACAGTGTTGGAATGGTGTCCATCACTTCTTTGCAAATTACTTGTGATTGCAATGAAGCTGCACAATTTCAGTTTTCTAATGGTTCAAGGGGTGAGTTCTGCAACAATGTTGAAGTAAAAATTGTGAGACAAAAGAAAATTGAACAGGTTTTAGGTTGAGCTTTATCAATTTTAATGAGAGGTGTGTTTTGGGAAGAGAGCAGAAAGTGATGAGGTCAGAAATCCTCCTGGGGCTGCTGCTGCACTTGCTAGTCCAAGAGAATGAATAAATATCTGCTCAAACAAGCTAACAGTTTGTAATTATTTTCACATCCATTTGTACCTTTTTTGTATGTTGGCATATTCAGTAATGTTCTTTTTTGTTTTTTCCACTTTGTTCAGGTGAAGTTTTGGGCTTTGAAAATCTGGTGTTCAGCATATTTGAATTTGTTCACGCCTTGTTGGAAAACAACAAATTTAAGAGCACAGTGAAGAAGGCTCTGCCAGAGCTGATCTATTACATCCTGCTTTACATGCAGATCACAGAGGAGCAGGTGAGCATGTTTGTGTTGTGTAGGAAACAAAGGAAATGACAGTTTTAAACCAAGTGTCCTGGGAAGAGTTTCAGTGTGTGGAAGCTGCTGTAATCTAACAGGCTGTGGCAGCACTTAGAGGTTCCAAAATGGTGCAAGGTGGACAGTAAATCACAGGTCACAGAAGGGTTCGGGTCAGAAGGGACTTGAAAGCCCATCTCGTTCCACCCCCTGCCGTGGGCAGGGACACCTTCCACTAGACCAGGTTGCTCCAAGCCCCATCCAGCCTGGCCTTGGACACTTCCAGAGATGGGACATTCACAACTTTTCTGGGCAACATATCCAGTGTCTCAGCACCCTCTTAGTAAGGAATTTCTTCTGTAATCTAAACCTACCCTCTGTCAGTTTAAAATTGTTGCCCCTTGCCCTGGGGCCCTGGTAAAAGGGCTTCATTTTTAAAGCAATTATAAGGTCTCCCTGAAATCTGCTCCAGGCTGAACAACCCCAGCTCTTTCAGGCGTTCTTCCTTCATTCTTCCATGAGGTATTGTGCTGTTAAAATGAGGGTTACCATGCTGAAAGGGCTAAATAGGTTTCTGTGCGAGTGAAAATGTTGTGCTAGTAGGGTGAAGTAATTTGTACTGAAATTCTACGTGGCTCATGGCCTCCCAAGCCTGACAGCCGTCATCTTTTAGTTTGGGTAGACATGCATAAAAACAAGAACTCTGTTAAAAGATTTATCTGCTTCTCCCATTCCTCATCTAAAAATAAAGCTGTGTAGCATCGATTCCAGGTCAGTCATTAGTTCTGTCAAACTCTGATCTCAAATGAGGGGCAGAAGAGCAAGATGAGCTCAGAACAAAGAGAGTTTCTTCTTTTCAAAGGTTTTCCAATGCAATAGAAGAAAAATCTGTTGAGGATGAAGGCTTCTTATGGCAGAGAAAAATTCTGAAAGTAGTTTTTCAAAACAGGTTGCTGGGAACAGCAAAGTTGCCCTTTATCCATGGTGTCCTGAACTCCCAGCTGCCCTATTCCTTTTGTCTCCTTTAGATAAAAGTTTGGACTGCAAATCCACAGCAGTTTGTGGAGGATGAAGATGATGATACATTTTCCTACACAGTGAGAATTGCTGCACAGGATCTGTTGCTGGTATGAAATGTGTTTCACATTTAGATACTGAAATAGTATTAACAAGTATCAAACCTGGCTTCAGGAAGGACGTTTAGAGAAAAGACCAACTTAACATACAAATGGGTGTTACCATTTCCTTCTGCACAGGCTGTGGCTGCTGATTTCCAGAATGAGAGTGCAACTGCTCTGGCTGCAGCAGCTACCAGGCATTTGCAGGAAGCTGAGCAGGCTAAAAACAGCGGCGCTGAGCACTGGTGAGGGGCTGGGGCTGGAGCTGGGGCTGAGGGGATGGGGCTGCGGCAGAAAGGATGGCTCTGGAGTGGAGGGGATGGGGCTGGGGTGGAGGGGACAGCATTGGGGCAGAGAGGATGGGGCTGGGCAGGTATCGAGCTCATCTGCAGCACTGGGTGCACCATGATTTAATGACATTTCATTTGTGACAATGCTACTGATGGGCAAGGATGGAATTGAGAGCTCTGATTAGAAGACACAAAAGGAAGTACAGCAGTTCTTGAGGCAGATGATGAAATCTTCACGTGGGCAAATCTTTGGGCAGCTCCTAGCACAAGCTATCTGTGCCCAGGCTCCCTCCTTCCAGAGCTTGACATTTCTTAAAACATCTCATGGGAAAAAATAATTAGTTGTGCAAATTAAGAAGAGAAACTGGCAATGCTTTGTGTTCAGTTAATTGGGATAAAAATTTCAGTAATATATGTATCTATAATTTTTTTTTTACTTGATGTCAAGAGGAGAGATAGGTGCTCTATGCAGATGTATGTGTTCAATTTTAGAACTGCAGAGTTGCAGTTTTTAATGTTTTTTGATGATAGAAGAAGAAAACTCCATTCGTAGGAGTACCTGGTCCACAGTGATTCTCTCCTGGTTTTACAGTGCCTTGGTTCAGTGTTTGTGATTAGTTTGAATGTTAGTGTCAGAGTAGTCCCTGTGATAGTGAGCAGCAACCGAATCGCTGCAAAATCTGTCGTTAAGTACCCATCTACCTCAGCTGTGAGAAGTTGTAAAGTAGGTTCTTGGCTTCACAAGTAAAATGAAAGAGAGGTGGTATTTGCACATAGTTCTGTATCATCATAATTAACAAATATTACTGCAAAATGAGACATTTTTAAACCTTTAATGTACTGGGTATCCCAGTGCTTCTGCATATAAATAATGAAGGCATGGCTGGAACACAAGCTTTCATGGAAGAGACTCATTTCTTTTTTATTATGAGAACAAAATTGGTACAAGTAACAGCTATTCCACCAATATTCTAGGAAGTGACTGAGAATACTACCTATCCCAAGGGAGGTTCCAAGCCCCCATCTTGCAGAGTTTGTGAATCTTCATGTCTTTGAGGGCATTTTTAAATTCTCCTTTGGGATCAAAGAAATAGTTGTGGTAGATTAGATCAAAAAATTACTTGTAGCTTCACTTCAGAATATGTATTTATTTCTTGAGGTGATGATGAAGGAAAAGTCTTAATGCATCTGAACTCTTGCAGGTGGAAAATACATGAAGCCTGTATGCTGGCCTTGGGCTCAGTCAAGTCTATAATTACAGACAGTGTGAAGAATGGGAGAATACACTTTGATATGCATGGCTTCCTGACAAATGTGGTCCTGGCAGACCTCAACCTTTCAGGTATGTGGCACCCTGCGTCCCTGGGCATAACTGCTGGGTGAGAGACATTGTGAATCTCTGATGAATCAGTCAGATTGATGTGTGCATGTGGCATTGGGAAATGCAGTTGTGCACCTTGCTCATGTGAAAAAACTAAATCTTGTGATTTAGTGTTCCCACAGTTCTAGTGTAAGTCCTTTATATGTGGGACTGTGCTTTCATCTGGATCTCATTGTTGGCTGGATGCTTGAGCCTGTAGGGCTTGGGGATCTGGGTGGAAAATAGTTGTTCTGTTGTCTTGTGTCTGTTCCTGGGAAAGTCACCAGCAGCGTTTGACCGCCTTCAGAATTCCTGCAGCACCATATCATCCCATTTGTTTTATGCTGAGGCTGACACTAGTTTTACCACATGAATTCAAATAACGCTCCTGGCTAAATGGAATTCTGTTATTGGGAACTCAGAAGGATTTTGCTCTCTGTGTTATCTTACATCAATGTGCAACAAAGTCAAATGAGTTGTTGAAGGTCAGACCTCAAAAGTCCTTGCAAATTAAAATTTTAGAAGTTTAAGGCAATGTGAGCATCACTGATGAGTCCACATTGAGTTGTGTCAGTGCAGAAAAAACTTATTCTTGACTGCCTTCATCAAAGAAATGCCTATTTAGCCCATTAAAAAGAAGGGTTTTTTCCTTTTCTTTGTGTTAATTTTGAGTGAAGAACTAGTGTGCAAAATGCATAGTATGTGATGCATGTAAGAAACCAACCTGAGCAATTTACATACATTTACTACATTTACATACATTTACATACATTTACATCTGTGGCATTGGGTTGTAAATGAACTGTTGTGCTCCAGGAGGGCTCCCGGAGTCAGAATGTTGATGGCTCTCTAAGGATATCCGTTTAATGGTCAGTAATGGTACATGTTGTGTTTTATGATACTGACTTAAAAAACAAAGCTCTTCTCTTGCTGTACATCTTGCACAGAGTGTTTTATGTCCTCATCTTAAAATTAGTACTTGCAGGAGCATAAATAATGGCAGTAAAGATGCTGAGGAACAGAGAGCATCATCACTTTGAGGCCAGCCTAGATAGGTAAGGAGATTCATAGCCTAAAAGTGTAACAGGGTTAAGTGTGATAAAGATACATCAGACCTTGGTGAGTTCAAGCAGGTGAGCGGATAAGTATCCAGTGCTTCTGTGGTGCTGGTGAACCATAGAATTCTGTTCTGTAACTGCAAGATGATGGCTGGAAATTAGAAATGTAATCTATGAAAGGTCCCTGGGTATGAGCTCTGTTATTCTAATTCTTCTCCCTAAGATGCTGCTGTTTACTGCAGTTGGGGACAGAATATTGAGCTGGATGAATGAGAATTACTGGAAAAGCCTCTGTTCTCTGTCTTTGCTTTTGTTCAGTGATGAACAAATTCAAGTGTAAATATTGAAGGGAAGAAGTTTTTTAATAAATGAGAAGTTATTATTTGAAATAACTAAGAAAATGAACTAGATTCTGCCTATGAACAAAAATTCTTCGTATGCCTGCATATTTGTCTTGTGTGTCACATCTCATTGTTTTCCTATTGAGATGACAAGATTTTAAATAATGGATGGAAACAGCTGTGATTTTAAACTCATAAAGCTTATTCTGAAGCCACTGAGGTTTTTTGTTTTGCTGCAGTGTCTCCTTTCCTCCTGGGCCGGGCCCTGTGGGCTGCCAGCCGTTTCACTGTGGCCATGTCTCCAGAGCTCATCCAGCAGTTCCTGCAAGCCACTGTCAGTGGATTGCACGAAACACAGCCCCCCTCTGTCAGGATCTCTGCAGTCAGAGCCATCTGGGGGTAAGCAAACTCTGGGCTATTCCACAGCCCCAGGGAGAGGGGTGTAAATCACACTGATAAACTGGTTTGTTAAAGTAACATTTCTGTTTGGGCTGTGGGTGGTTTTGCTTTGAATGAAATAGGTGTCAGCTTAAAAAGTGTAAGCAAAGAGGTTCAAAAATGAAAAATTCTAATGAGCAATATGGAGTTGAGATTTGAGATTGGCTACAGTAAAGTGTTGTGATTGATATGATCACAGGGAGGAGCAGCACCTAGTGTTCCACTAGTGTTGGAAAGCACAAGGATGAAACCCAGATTACTCCTGTTTGGTCATAAAGGTGACTGACAGCATACAGGCCTATGGAGCCAATCACAGCAATAAGGATTGTTTGGGGTTTGATTTTCTTACCCCATTTTTGTCAGAAGGAAGTTCTGCTGTACTGATTCTAAAGTAAAAAATGAACATCAGTGTAAAATCAAAAAATCAGTCACAAAAATCTGCAAAAACCTGACTTTTCCCCACTCTGTTTTTCCAAACAACACTTTGTCTCTTATTTGCACTGAAATGTTAATGAATAAAGTCAGAGACTCATGACTCAGTTATTCCTGAAATTGCCTTATCATCCCCCAGCCCACTTGTGGAACATGGTAACAAAACAGATCGTAAGCATTGTCTGTCCTGGACTTCTTTCCTTTTCTCCATCAATGGGCAGTTCTTAGGAGAGATCTGTCACTGAGGGGCAGTAGAAACTTCTAACATCACTCGGCTCAACTCTGCTTGTGTGAACATTAGGGGTGGAATGAGGAGGGAAGATTTCTGGTGAGAGCTTTCCTCCTCATTCCTGCTGAGCTGCTGGGAGGTCAAGCAGTAGTGGACTGAAGGAGAGAAGCCCTAGAGGAGTGAACGTAAGGAATAAGAATGGATAGGATGAAACGACCCCTAATGTACTATTTTAAATGAAATATATGTTACTTTAATATATTAAGAATGTATTTTTGTATCACAAATTTCTTGTCTAGCTACTGTGACCAGCTGAAGATCTCTGAGAGCACCCACGTGTTGCAGCCTTTCCTTCCCAGCATTCTGGATGGTCTGATCCACTTGGCAACTCAGTTCAGCTCCGAGGTGCTGAACCTGGTGATGGAGACACTGTGCATTGTGTGCACAGTGGACCCATCGTTTACAGCCAGCATGGAGAACAAGATCTGTCCCTTCACCATTGCAATATTCCTCAAGTACAGTAATGGTACGCATTCCATTTATATTCCCAAAGCACAGCTGGCTTAGCTGGTGTGTCCTGCTGCTGAAAACTTAATCAATGGTCATTGAATAAACATTGATTCCTGTGGTAAAGGTAGAGGGGAAACTTGCTGCTTTGCCCAGCCAAAATGGTGGTGGCAAAAATTGAGATATGTGTGTGTGTTTTAGCAAATGGTGCTTTCTCTCTGCAGATCCCGTTGTTGCTTCTCTTGCCCAGGATATTTTTAAGGAGCTAGCTCAAATAGAAGCCTGCCAGGGTCCAATGCAGATGAGGCTGATCCCAACCCTTGTCAGCATCATGCAGGCCCCAGCTGACAAGATCCCTGCAGGGCTGTGTGCAGTAAGTGCTTCAGTGGGTCATGCCTGGGGCTGGAGATGTTCCCTGTTCTGTAACACACATGGTGGCTGCCCTGACAGGGGCAGAAGGGCTGCTGTGGACATGCTTTGGAGCAATGGCTTCAGTCATTGGGGAACATTTCGCTGTAGAGAAAAGGCATACTGCAGGTGTAGGAAGATGCTTCCAAAAGTTTGCTTTAAACTGTTCATCTGGCCTTCTTCCAGTCTCCACAGCATATCCCCAGTCATTTCGCTGTGACATTGCCATCTTTCAGCAGGAACAGTCTCCTCTCCCAGCAGACTACACAACTGTTCCTTGCACTTCTTCCTAAGGCTTTTTCTGATTTATCCATCACATATATATAAATTTGAGATAAATTATGCAGGTGCCCTAATAAAAGATGAAGCATTGACTGTGTAGAGTGGTTGTATTGAATTAAAACCCATAAACATCCATATCAATATGCATGTAATCTGTTAATTGGTATGACTGTAACAATTGCTTATGGATAATTAAAATAAATTTAAATCAATATATCCAAAATGGAACAAGTCAGCTAGAGCAGTTCTCTGGCTGTTCTGATTAGCATGCATCTGTTCCCTGTTTTTGAGTGGTGGCACTGCTTTTAATGTTGGAACTGTCTTGGGAACTTCTATAGCTCACACCAGTGGTGCTTGGGTGTGTGACTCCAGGGTCTTCACATTTAAAAAGTATTCTAGACTGTAAGTTCAGGGTGTGATTGCAGCAGTGGCCACATCACCATAGTTCACACTTTTGATGTTTGCAGCAG
Source organism: Entomyzon cyanotis (assembly GCA_024500445.1). Taxonomy (NCBI): domain Eukaryota; kingdom Metazoa; phylum Chordata; class Aves; order Passeriformes; family Meliphagidae; genus Entomyzon; species Entomyzon cyanotis. The sequence continues at coordinate 999,500 of JAKEPQ010000908.1, read as the reverse complement.
GGGAGGGTAGTGCTGCCTTCATATTCTGTGGCTGCTGCTATGACAGTTTGTGCTTTCTTTTCAGACTTCTATTGATATACTGACCACAGTTGTGAGGAATACAAAACCCCCTCTGTCCCAGCTCCTCATCTGCCAGGCATTCCCTGCAGTGGCACAGTGCAGCCTGAACACAGATGACAATGCTACTATGCAGGTACCCCTGTGGGGAGGGGAGACAGGTAACACTGTGGGGAGGGGGAGGATTGTGGGGCTGTGCCAGTTCAAAAGAGGTGGCACAGCCTTTGAGGGAGCCCAGGCTGTGCTTGCCAGTTGGTCTATCAGCACCCACCCAGAGCCTCTGCCACCTCCATTTTGCCATGAAAGTACTGTTGTTCAGGGCCTGCAGTGACTTTTCCTGATCATTCCTGAATGTGGAGAACTACTGCAAGTAAGGCATCAGTCTGGATGTTTTTTCTATTTTAGTGCACTGGAGCATGTTAAAAAACCAACCAAACAAAGCCCAACAACCCAGTGAAAAAACCCCAAACAACCAAACGAACCTGTAATGCTTTTCTTCCTCCACAGTAACATTTATCACACCTGGGAATAGCAGGGGCTATATTCAGGAACATGCACAGGCATGCACAGGCATAGGCACAGGGCAGAAAAAGCCCTCCTAGCCCTCCCTCTCCTCCTTCAGCAGCTTTCTGCTGTACTCATTTAAGAGGGAAGGAGAAAGCAAACTTCTTTTTGACTGAGCCAGGTGTGGGATGGAGGGAAGGCAGGGAATCATCTCCAGCATCAGTACTGCCTGAGCTGTGCTTGCTGGCAGGCTTGACTATGTCCTGATGTCTTTGGAGTATTTAAGCAAGAAGGAAAAAGCATCAGAGGCTAGAAGTGCAGGGAGCCTTTTCATTCCAGCTCCTAGCTGCCATATGAATTACAAGGCTGGTTTCATTCCATGTGTAAGGAGTTCCATAGTGGCAGCTACCCTTTGCCACGTGAATACAGAGCATGGTCTTTCCCTAAACAACAGACCAGTAAAAATAGGCTAGAGGCCAGCAAGGAGAGATTGTAGACCTGCACATTGGTTGCTTTGCTGGATCTTTGTGCTAAGAAGAATTTAAAAGGACTGCAGCTGAGCTGTGTTTTGTTCAGGCCACACTTGTCTGTCTTCATCTCTCACTTGTTAGAACCTCTTTGAATTTCTTTGGATACCAAGACTGGCACAAAATTGCAGCTGCTTCAGGTTGTTGTTGTATTTATTAATTATTTTGCTTGCTGCTGACTGGGCTGCAAGGAGTTGTGTATTTGATAGTGAGGTGAAGCCTGTAGAAGTTACTTGTAAATCTTTAACAGGTGCCACCAGTTTTCCCCTTGTTTTTATCTTGGTTCAGAGTGGTTTTGGGGTAGTGGAAGGGGACGTCTCCCTGTGCCTGCCCATTCCCTTACCCACTGCTTGTCTCTGCAGAACGGCGGCGAGTGCCTGCGTGCCTACGTGTCAGTGGCGCTGGAGCAGATCGCGCAGTGGCACGACGAACAGGGCCACAATGGGCTCTGGTATGTGATGCAGGTGGTGAGCCAACTTCTGGACCCACGGACCTCAGAGTTCACCGCTGCCTTCGTGGGCAGGCTGGTCTCCACTTTAATTTCGAAAGCCGGGAGTGAGCTGGGAGAGAATCTGGACCAGATCCTGAGAGCGATCCTGAGTAAAATGCAGCAAGCGGAGACACTCAGTGTGATGCAGGTGAGCAGGCTGGGCACCCAGGAGGAGAAGCACCAGGAGAAGAAATTGTCATAATTTTCTTTCATTTTGTGCCTGATTATTTATGGCTCGTGCAATTGGAGGGTCTGTGTATCCTCTTGAAGTAGTCAGGAAAATGCCTACTCTGATCAGAGAATCATGGAATCTCCTGAGTTAGAAGGGACCCAAAAGAATCATTGAGTCCAACTCAGTCCCACTCTGTTCAAACACTCCTGGAGCTCTGGCAGCCTTAGGGCTGTGACCATTCCCTGGGGAACCTGTTCAGTGCCTGACCACCATCTGGGAGAAGAACCTTTTCCTAATACCCAGCCTAACCCTCCTGTGACACAGCTCCATGCTGTTCCCTCAGGTCCGAAAACTTTTTTGTTTTTGATTACAGGGTAAGCAAAGTTCTTGTGGGTAAGCTGTAATGCACCTTCACTAGTCCCTCATGCCCTTGTATTTGCAAGCCTTCTTTGGAGGCATGGAAGTTGCCTCAGTAGGAATGCTATAGCAAAGACAGCATGTCTTTTTGAGTGGATTTGTTCTGTATTCCAAGGATAAATGCCTGGGACTTGAGACAAGGTCAGCTGACAAGGTCAGCTTTTGGTGGATGGGAGGTGTAGTTGGCCTGAGTCAGATGAGAGACCAGACAAAGAGCATCACCATCTCTTCTAGCCTTGACCTACTTGTGGTGACACAGTTTTCTGGAGTGATTTTTTTCCCAGTGGTCTTCATTCTCTCTCCTGTCTTTTTTGTCTGTGCCCTCAATGTAAAACAGCTCGTGCTGGCTGCCCTGGTTCCTTGGTAGCAGCTGGGGGAAGACGTTTTGCTGGCACTGCTGAGCAAGATCCCATCTCTGCCCCCAGTGCAGCACTCAGCTGAGCTTCACTCTGCTCTAACCATCTTATCGTATTGCTCTGATTTTTGAATGTGCATTTTTCAAGCCAGCACATGATGCCACAACAGCCATTCCAATGTCAGCAGATCTCACCTGCTTTAGGATTTTTTACCCTTGGATACACTGATGATTGTTAACTGTTTGGAATGGCTCTTACTTTGCTTGGTTTTGGATTTAAAAGATATGGAAGTTTAAATCTGAAGCAGTCCCATGCAGCCCTTGTAGCCAAGCCTATTGCAATGCTGGATCTCTTCCCTGTATTAGCCTGGAAGATGGGCCTCTGGAGGTGGGCAGCTTTTCCCTGAGGAAGGCTGCAGAGATGCCCTCAGTCTGGGAGAATGACATTTAGATGTACACAGCAAATGAGTTCTGCCCCTGGTCTTTAGGAGTCAGACTGTAAAACTGCGTCTTGTAATGAAACGTTTTCAAAAGCTGCAGTTCTTTCCCTAAAATCATGTTCAAAATACATTAAGAGTTGGGAAGGTGCTACTGAGTGATGATGTGATGGTGTTTATTGCCTGCACATGTAGCACAGTGTTTTGCAGCTGGTTGTACTTTCCCTTCCTCCTGGGGTTGGTAAGCACAGCCTTCACTCCTGCAGGGAATCCAGTTATTTGATTATTTAATATTTAAATATTTGATAGAACATTTCCAGCTATTAAATTATGTACAGCTAACATTGCCTTTCTCCTCCTGCAGTCCCTGATCATGGTGTTTGCTCACTTGGTTCACTCACAACTGGAGCCACTCCTGGAATTCCTGTGTAGCCTGCCCGGCCCCACTGGCAAGCCCGCCTTGGAGTTTGTGATGGCCGAGTGGATGAGCCGGCAGCACCTCTTCTACGGGCAGTATGAAGGCAAAGTCAGGTGGGATCCACAGATACAGCTGTTAGCTGCCCCCATCCCATTGCCATTCAGTGCTGGCTGTAGGGAAGGGGAGCTGGCTCACATGGGAGCAGTGTGTGCCAGCGTTGGGCAGAATTGCTGCTCCCTGCACTGTCAGTTCTGCTCAGGAGAGCTGTGGTAACTGGAGCAGGCTCTGATCTTCCTCATCAGTGCTCCTCCTGCTACCTGGTGCTCCTGTGCTGGAGCAGAGAAACAAGGGCGAAGGAGGTGTCTCTTGCAAACACAGGGCTGCTTTTGGGATTGACTTTCTGTGAATGGGATGAGAAGAGCTTCCACACATGGAATTTTCTTTGTAGACTACTGTAGAGTTCCAGGATGTTGTAGAGGGTTTCCTAAGAGAATCTGGTGATTTCTTGTTGTTTTATTGATCTATTGAAGGTCAATCAAGAAATCATTTGCAACAGTTTTCTCTCCCTTTTGCTATAGGAGCACGTTTGTGTTCTGGTGGAGGATGAGTGCTGTATTCCAAAGCATGAAATGCTCTGTATTCATTTAAATCTTGTCACAGCTACTGTATTTGGTTTTTCAGGAAGGATGAAGTCTCACAGAACACTCCTAGGGGTCTCACCAGCTGTAACTCACTTCATAGCATGTGTTGTTATGTTATTGTTATGGACAGTCAAATAGCCTGTGAAATAAATAATGAGAAAAACAGGTTCATGAATAATCTTGAAGGACAAGTGGCAGATTTGGGTACCTGGTGCTCTTTTTGTTCACACTTCGTTGGTGTCATCCGTAAGCTTGGTGGTTTATCCCCATTTTAACAGTGCAGGCCTGTCTGCAGGATCCCCTGAGGCTTATGGCACAGTGAAAAGCCAAGGCTGACCGGGAAAACAAGGTTAAAGCTGATTGTTTAGAGTTGTGTTGTCCAAGATCAGAGCTGTTGTGTATAGATGATGCAACAGGGTTCCATACTGTATTAAACACTTGGATTTGATGCATGGTGTCACCACAAGCAATCAATAACATAGCATAGCATAAATGCTTGGTGTTTCTGTGTCCTGAGGGAAAACAGGGCCTCCTCTGAGGATCCTCTTGTTCAGGGTTAGTAGAAGGACCCTAAAGACAGCTAACATCTTCTGTGTGCACAGTCCCCATCCACTGAGGGCAGGCTGAAGGTCTTGGTGAAAGGACAGGAAAACTTTGGGCAGCTTGGGGTGGGCAGGTAAGACCTGGGTCCAAACTAGCAGAAGTCAGAGCCATAGTGTGGGGGAGAGAGAGGGCAAGAACTGAAAGCACAAAAAGAGTTCAGTTCCATGGAGCTCTGAAACTTCAGTTTGAGGTTTGCGGAGCCAGGATAGAGAGAGGTTTGGGGGTGCCCAGCATGGATTATCAGCCTTGACTTGTAGTCAGCATATTCCTCAATGTGCTTGAGAACAGCCCAGAACTGGAGAAGGTTTGAAAGTGTGGAGTAGAAATCTGAGCAGCAGAGATGGAAAGAAGATGTAAAGGAGAGTAGCAAGTGGAAAGGTCTGAGTGTTCTAGAGCCGCAAAGGACCAGAAGTGAAAATGGGCATTGAGGCTGAAGAACAAGAGCAGATAGTGGCTGCAGGTCAGCCAAATTACTGCTTTCTTGCCACTGTGTTCCTCTTTAATTCCATCTTCATGTGCTCATGGTGCTGCAGGGGTATGTTTAACCTGGTGGCCCTTCTGAACTGGAGAAACCCTTAATGTATGTGTGGATGTCTGTACTGTTGGTGGTGCTTAATCCAAAGCTTGGCCAGTTCCCAGCTTGGTGTGCAGGTCAGGAGTTGAGTCCAGTTTTGGATGCTGACATAAAGCAGGAGACATGGGAAAATTCTGTAATGCTTGTTTTTGGCAAAGATGTAGAAGAAAGGGCATCTGGGTGTCTGCTCTGGGATGTGTTCCCTGTTAGAAGGCAGCTATGAAAGCCAGACAGTTCAGGGAAATTCCCATCTGTAATTTTCCTATTCTCTGCTCCCAGCTCTGTAGCATTGTGCAAACTCCTGCAGTATGGCATCAACACAGATGACAAGAGACTTCAGGACATTAGGGTGAAGGGAGAAGAAATATTTAATATGGATGAGGGAATTCGGACACGATCCAAGTCGGCCAAAAGTAAGTACTCATTTTGCTGGGTTTAACAGAGTTGCTTTCTTATAGTAGATACAATGAAAGGCCTTAACTAGGTCTGGCAGATCACACAGAGCTATGGAAGATAGTGTCTTCAGAAGGTGCACATTGGTTTTTAGAGCTAATCCATACATGATGTACTTAATATATCTGTTATTTACCTTAATTCTGCCCAAGACTGATTTGGAAGACTCCTGATGTCTGATTTAATATAACTGGATGAGGTGATTATGGGATGGGGAGTTCTTCACTGCTATTTTGCATCATGAGACAGAATTGATAATTCCTGATGCCTGGCAGCTTCTCTGAGAGGAAAGTGTGTTTAGTGCCTGCAGAGATTTAAAATAAAGGGGTGTCTTTGTTTCAATGAGACACTTTCACAAACAGCAATGATTCAAGAAGTTAGAGATTGCTTTTAAGGAAAGCTTGGCTAGTTCCCTGCATAAAACTTGTCTAATTTTTAATAGGTTGAACCCAAAGTCTTTGACTGGAGATTGCTGTTGAGATTAATCTTTTAAATTAGAGAGAGCAGAGCCCTGGGCAGTTTTTCCCTGAGGAGTGAGCTCCAGAGGGAGGATGCTTGGGGGCTCCTGTCCTCAGCCATCAGTCAGACCTTGGTCCTGCCACATGCTCTGCTAGAGCTCGTGTGTGACCAGTGGTGGGATGGGATGTGGTGGCTGTGCAGATCCCAAGTGGGAGCCTGTCCAGGTAGTCAGTGCTCCTTGAGCCTTCAGCTGCCATGGCCTTGGGGTTGGGAATGATGCAGTGAAGGACTAAGGAGATGAATAGGGACAAACACTTGGGAGTTTAAGAGGTAAGTGTTGGTCACAAATCACTTGCTACCTAATTATTCTTGGCTTTAAAAAAGCCAAACCAACAAAGTCTGATGTCTGGTCAGACAGAAGAATGGCAACTGTCAGCATTTGAGTTAAACAAAGACTAATACTAACATCAGTAAGAGGTAAAACTAATGCTCCCAGATTCTTTATTTGATAGGATCTTTACTTCTGTACTTAAGGGCAAATACACTGTCCAGCTGTCCCCGTGGAATAGTTAGGCCCTGCAGGAACACTAGTGCAGAAAAATTGGAGTTTACAGTGCCTCAGAAAGTGCAGAGCCACACCTGGGAGTAATGCACTGCTTGTTTACATGAAAGCATTGGTGGATGCGCAATGTACTTCAGGAAAGAAAGGTTGACTCCAGATTACTCCATTAAGCAGCCTGCAGTAGAGTCACACATTTATTCAGCTGTGAAGATCTTCCCCCTGCCCGCCTTTCACTCCGAATATGCAAGGTTGATATTGCTTTGAGATCTTTGGGGATGTAGGTCTAAAGGTATATGGAAAGAAGGTTTGGGGGTTTTATGTCAGTTGTTTTTCCCTCCCAACCTCCCTAACAAGAAAAACCCCACCCCAACAAAAAAGGGCCTGTTTTATAACTTAATTAAAAGCAGCCTGAATTTATGTATTTTTTTCTCTTGCAGATCCTGAGCGCTGGACAAACATTCCTTTGTTAGTAAAAATCTTAAAATTAATAATAAATGAACTCTCTAATGCAATGGAAGCAAATGCATCTAGACAGACAACTGCAGATTGGAGCCAAGGTAAAATACTGGGTTTGCTTTTTCTCTTTGCATGGTTTAAATCTACTTGGTCTTCTCTTGAGAAGCATTTATGGTATAAGAACTTTGTGACAGTAAATCATGTATCTGTAACTACAAAGGCTTGAATAGTGATCCAGAGGACAAGCTCATAGAATCACAGAATCCCAGACTGGTTTGGGTTGGAAGGGACTTCAAAGCCCATCCTGTTCCACCTCCTGCCATGGGCAGGGACACCTTCCACTATCCTAGGGTGCTCCAAGCTCCATCCAGCCCGGCCTTGGACACTTCCAGGGATCCAGGGGCAGCCACAGCTTCTCTGGGCACTCTGTGCCAGGGCCTCCCCACCCTCACAGGGAAGGATTTCTTCCCAGTATCCCATCTAACCCTGCCCTCTGGCAGTTGGAAGCCATTCCTCTTTGTCCAAAGTCCCTCTCCAGATCTCGTTTTGTTGTACAGTTCATCATTAGCACAACAGCTCTTCCTTCCCTGTGCTGTATTTTACGTGCTACTAATCTCTTCCAGGTAAAAACAAATAAAATGGGAGAATAAGATCAGTCAGTGTTGTGTATCCTTAGACCTGAAAATTATTTTTGGCTAGTTTGGAAGATGGGATCTGACTATGTGCCAATAAAATTATCCTTTCATGGTACATCTGGTTTGCTTTTCTTCCTACTTCAAGTGTCTGTTCTTGTTGTTGCCTTTTGCTTGGCTCCAGTTGTGGAATCATTCCAAAAGGGTAAGGAAGTTTGCAGGGCTTTCCCTTCATCCACCCACACATGCAGGGATGTGTTTGCCTACAAATTTCAGTCTCCTCTAGAGTGTTCACAGACTGGACCTCTTGGATTTGGATTATTTCTACAATTATTTTTTCTAAACAGATGATTCAAATGATATGTGGGAAGATCAGGAAGAAGATGAGGATGAAGATGAGGGTTTAGCAGGACAGTTCTTATCAGATATTCTTTCCACAAACAAGTATGGTGAGTAACAGCTCGAAAGTCCTTACTCAAAGCAATAATCAAGTAGGTGACATCCTAGTCAAAGTCTCCTTTCTTTGCCAGCAGCAAAACAAAGGCTGCAGGCATGGGGAAGGAATTCTTCTCTGGCATTATGAATAAGGACCTTGTAGAGAGGGCCGTGGCTTTGAGTAATGTGGTGATTAAATTGCTGCATTATAAAATAACATCACCTGGGAGTTCACATGCTGCACAGGCTTCATATTGCTGGGAGGTTCCTGCAGGCATTTTCTTCTAAAGGGAAAATTGCTGCTCAGAGGTGTAGATGTGACCTCGACATGACCTAGGGATGGGTGGGCTCGTTTATGGAGAGACCTTGAGGAACAAGTGCTGCATAAAGGGATGAGCAGGTGCATCATCTCTCAGTTTCGTGTAGCCTCAGAAGGCAGAACCTGACAGGGAAACAGTGAGGCACACTGCTCACATTAGCTCAGAACTGGCAAAGTCACCCTCACATGGGATTAAGGCAGAAGATACTGGTGCTCAGAATTCCCAAACCTGCATGTGAGTGTCCTGTGTGTGCTCAGCTCACCTGCGTGTTCCTCAAGCCCCCACTGACCCTGACTCTGGGGTTCAGTGGTTTCTGTCACATGACCTAAATGAGTGAATATTCTGGATACAATTTTTTTTCCCCCAGCAGTGCTGAAACTATTTACTTTTGGTTCCTTGGGTTTCAGTAGTCTAATAGAAAACTTCCTGAGATACTCTGCTCTGTTTGATGTTAAAACCTGCTGATTTGCCTCTGACAGATGAAGATTACTATGAGGATGATGAAGAGGATGATCCAGATGCATTAAAGGACCCTCTTTACCAAATAGATCTCCAGGTGATGCTCTAGAATGAGGGGTGTTATCAGATTGCTGTCATTCTCTATGAACTTTAATTTTTTAGTTGTTATACTTTAACAAATATGAAAGCACTGGAAACACCAGTTATTCATTGTCATCCAGAAAGCACTCAGTTAATTGAAATTACTTTGGAAAGGGCTGAGTGTCCCAAGAATTTCTGGAGCTATTTTTCTTTATGGTTAATATCTCTAACTTGGAAATGGGAATGAACAAAACTTTGAACAGAAGGAAATGAGACTTTTCTACCCGTGAGTTTCACAGCTACTGGCAGAAGTCAGGAGTAGGTTGGAGAGAGAACATGACAGAATTTCATACTCCACTTGGAGATACTCCCACCCAGTCAGCCTGTGTTACACTTTGCTCCTGCTTTTCCCACCACCTGCAGCTGTTGATTAGCCCTTCCTTCTGCTCCCCACCTTTTCCCTCTGCTCCAACCCTTCCTTCTGATTCCACTCCTCCTGCATCACTCCTTTCTGTTCCGTTCAGTCGTGGGGTCTTACTTGGTGCATGTTGGGATATCTCTCCTGACACATGGAAGCAGCAGGATGTCCCAGGAGAATGGTGCTAACGGGGTTTTTCTGTCCCTCCCAGGCCTATCTCACCGACTTCCTGTGCCAGTTTGCACAGCAGCCCTGCTATGCCATGTTCTCTGACCACCTCAACGACAACGAGAAGCGAGTGCTGCAAGCCATCGGGATATAGACCCACTCCAGAGACCACACCCACCATACCTGAACAATAGGTTATTTTTGGCTAATTCCACGTTTTATGATTGAACATAAAACATTTTCCAGTGTCTGCCTGCCTGGTCCAGGTAGACGATGGCCTCGTATTGAGCCTCATCTTAACATGCATCTGCTAAGGGAAGGAATCCTGAGAAAGCAGCAAGAACATTGCACATTGGTCTCACCACAGGAGCACTTTCATTTTCCACAGTAACTTTCCAGGAAGTTCTTAAAGATAAAAATAATGTGTCCTTAATATTTTTAAAAGGAAACTGTCTCTACCTGTGAAGAGGCACTTAACTGAGTTTCCCACAGCACAGTCGGACAGAGAAAGGAACTGGGTCACTCACAGATTGAGAAGTGGGAAGGTTGTTCCTCTTGGCTGTTGTTCCTCCTTACGTAACACAGGGTAAATATCTTGATCCTTCAACGTGACTTCTTTTATAGAACCACAGACTCTTTTCAGACCTGCCTGGATGGGATGGAGCCAATTCACAGGAGTTTGGAGAGGAAGCTGAGACAATAAACCTGAGTGCATATCTTCTTTCCTGGTGTGGATGGGGCTCTGTCACTCACATCTCCCATGGGAGCAGTTCTTCACTAACACTTGTGTGTGTGCACATGCTCAGAGGAAGCCACCACTTAAATTTCTGTTCCTGTGGCATGTGGCTATGAAAGACTGGTTTTCTGGAACACAAGGAGCCACAGTTTTTAGGGGGGAAAAAGAACTGATTGTATTTAACATATTTGCTCCATGACAGCCACTCTGAACTCCTTTGCTTTTTTCACACTCCTGTGTGTATTTTTATAGAGTGGTAAAATAACATTTGCAAACTGATTTCCCCATGAGAACAGTGTGATGTATCTCACAACACCTCTCTGCCTTTGGTTCCCTTTTGGGGAAAATGAAAATAAAACTATTAAAATGTACATTGGTATCCTTCTTATAAAACAGATTTAAAAGGAACTTGTGCTTGTTTCCTGAAGTCACTTTTTAAAGACATGTTTCTCCTTAGGACACGTTCTCTATATGCTGCTGGAGGATGTTTGGGTGTTTCATGGGAATCACCTGGACAGAAAGGGAGTCCTGTGCTGTGTGTAAAGCAACAAGCTGAGCCATTATAGAGTTTCCTTTGAAGAAAGGCACTTGCTGTTCCTTTGTGGAATAATTTGCTTCGCTGTTGTATCAAAACCTCCATAACCTGGAGTGCTTCCATGTCTCGCTGATCTCGTGTTGGAAAATGGGCAGAGGTAGGGGGAAACCCCCACCCCCTGCAGACTCCTCTGAACTGTCCTCAAGTTCTCAATATTTTGTGTGCCTAACTACCTCTATGGAGAAGCAGAGTTTGAAGCCTGATTTTTATGTGTCTAATAAGGTACAAGCTCTTCCCATGCCATCAGGTCTCAGTGTCTTTCTTCCCTGTGGATCCTGTGGTCTGTAAGAATATCTAATTAAACTGGGTGCCCTGACTCTCGTGTCATACAATCCAGTAGCAGTTTTGTCTCTGAGGCCTTTGTTTCTCAGCTTTCACTGAAAGGGCCAACAAGTTAAACTGAACCGTGCAGTCTTGAAAGCCCACCAAGAAGCTGGCGTCTGCAGTGGTGTGTCCCTGTGGCTGTTCAGGAAGAGTCAGGAGTGTCCTTGGAGGAACTTGTTCCAGGTCTGGGAAGAGGCAGGACCAGCATTTTTTGCCTCATGTGTCAGCAGCAAAGGCTCAAACCCAGCCATCCATGCTTGGAGGGAAGTGAATGCCAAACATCTGGAAGCATGGAGGTGTGTTCTGGATGTCAGGAGTAAACAGCACATTGAAGGCTGGTTAGCCTGGGCTCGCAGAGCTGCTGGTGGGGTTTGTGTGTTATGCAGTGGAAGCTGGAGCTGGTGTCCTGTGCCTCAGGGGGGGCTTTAGCCAGGTCAGAGAATGGATTTAAACCCTATGAAAAATGAGGCTAACATTAGTACTGACACTGAGCTGAGACATCTAAGGGTGTCTGATTGTAAGTTCCTAAAGGTGGGTGGGTCAGTGTCATGTTCCTGCTGGAGCTCATCAGTGTTTTGGGTAAAAGCTGCTTTGATTTGCGGCTATCAATGGTTTTTCCAGGAGTGTGAGAAGGGAAGGATGGGGCGGATAAGTGGCACTGTCTCTACATGTAAAGAGGCACCTAATTTAGTTTCCCACAGTACAGTTGGACAGGGAAAGGCACTGGGTCACTTACAGATTGATTGAGAAGTTGAACTAGTGCTGAGCTAGTGCTCTGCACTCTCCCTCCTGCTCTGGTGTAGCCTGAGCTGGCCGGGCATGGTGCTGCTGCATGGCAGCTGAAGCTTGGCACCAGCTCTGCAGGGGCAGGACTGGCACAGGGACAGCGTGGTTGTGCAGCAACTATTGCCGGCAACCTCACCCTGTGCAGGGTGGGCTTGGCGAGGAATACTCTGACTCAAATAATCCCTAGGAAGAGGCTGGATAGGATGTGAGAGTGCATGAGAGAGATGGTTGGAGGGACCTCAGAAAAGTCTTGCTGGTGCTCATGCAAATTTTCGTTGCTTTTCTTCTTTTCCACTGTCCTCTGCAGGCTTCATGATGTGCTTTAATAGGAGGATTGTGTTCGCTGCAGGAATAGTGCTGAAAAACCTCTGACCAGTAACAGCGATTGCTCAGGATGGAAACTGCTGGACTGTGTGAAGCAGCATCTGAGGTCTGGTTTTGAGGTGCAGCACCGCTTGTGTTGTTCTGCTCTTGCAAGAAAACTAAACTAATAGTCATAGAGGAGACTGACACCAGGTTAGGAAACATTAACTAAGGAAAAGCAAAGGGTGAGCTGTGGGCGACTGCACAGCCAAGGGCATGTGCCGCTGCTGCGTTGGTGCCTGGCACACATATCGTGTTCAGGGCTCCGTGTTTGCTCCCTGAGTCTTCTCCGGGCAGTAGCAGGAAGCTCCGACCCCACGGACGGTGTTTAACCAGCGAACCGCCCAGCTCGGACCCTGGAATGAGACTTTATGCCTGTTCATGAGTATTGTTCTTTTTTGGGGGCTGGGGTTTTTTAACAAATAAACTCTTGTAATGCAGAATCCCGCCTGGCTTCCCCTATCAATCCCGTTTTTACCGGGGCAGCCCTGGTACCTGCTCGGCCCCGCCCCGCCCCGGCCTCGAAGGCGGCAGTTCGCGCTCCGCAGTGCCGTTCGGCTCCCTCTTGAGCGGTGCATGCTGGGGGCTGTAGTACACGGGTTGGCAGCCGCCAGGCCGACTCCCTGGGCGCGGGGCGTTTCGGGAGTTGTGGTCTGGCGGCGAGGCCGCAGGCGCGCCGGAAGGCTGGCGCGCGGGGCACGCCGGGAGCTGTAGGCGAGGCAGGCGGGGGCCATGGCGGCGGCCGCGGCCCCGGCGGGCGGCCCGGGGCGTTCGAAGGTGGCCCCGAGTGTGGACTTCGACCACAGCTGCTCGGACAGCGTCGAATACCTGACCCTCAACTTCGGGCCCTTCGAGACCGTGCACCGCTGGCGCCGCCTCCCGCCCTGCGATGAGTTCGTGGGGGCCCGGTGAGCTGGGGAGCGGACGGGATAGTGGGAGGGGGGTTCCCTGCGCCGCTGACCTGTCCGTGCCGCCCGCAGGCGCAGCAAACACACCGTGGTGGCTTATCGGGATGCGATCTACGTGTTCGGCGGGGACAACGGGTAAGGAGACCTGGGAACGGGAGGAGCAGGGCCGGGGCTGAGGGGAGATGGCTAGGGTGTGATGGGTGTGAGGGGAGCGGGGTGTGAGGGGAGATGGGTGTGAGGGGAGCAGGGCTCAGGGTCCGTGGCCGCCCCTCTCCGACCCCCGGCCCGGCTCAGCCGCCTCTTCCGTCCCTCTCCGCAGGAAGACGATGCTGAACGACCTGCTGCGCTTCGACGTGAAGGACTGCTCGTGGTGCAGGTGGGCAGCGCGGCCTCTCGCCGTCCCTGGGCGCTAGCAGGGCCGGCACACACCGCATCTTCCCTCAGCACCTCGGGCCGGGTGTAAAAGTTTGTGTGTCTACCCGAGTAGCTGAGGGCAAGTGTCACCTCCACCCAGTGCTGTCACAGCTGCTCCCTGCCTGCCTGCTGTGTGCTGAGCCTTTGGGGATTATTGATCCTGCCCGAAGGAAGGCTGAACAGCACAGCGAGGGACAGGACCAGGGTCACCTGTGTTCCTGGCAGCCTGTGGGAGGGCAGAGGGACAGGGTGTGCTGCACCCTTCGGGCCAGGGTAGGTGCCAAGGGGAGCTCACACCTTTCTTGGCTCCTTTGCTCTGCACTAGGCAGTCTGTCTTACCTCATCTGTGCCTCAGTTTTCAGCTCTGCCAAATAGATTTCAGCAGCAGCATGTTTGTAACCATTTATTCTGTATCTCTGTTTCATGAAATCTTAGTGCAATCAAGAATCCAAAACCAGTGAAACTCTAACACCAGAGTTAAATTCGAACCGTTGTTTCCTTTCTGAGTTTGCACAGTAGATTTGAGTGCCCAAAGCACAACCAGGGTGTTTGACTGCTGCTGTTGTAACTTGTGCAGGGCTTTCACCATGGGGACGCCGCCGGCACCGAGGTACCACCACTCCGCCGTGGTCTACGGGAGCAGCATGTTTGTGTTTGGTAAGGCAGCAGCAGGTTGTGCTGGCAGTGGTAGATGTGCTGCTGAACTGGTTTGAAAAAGTAATGAGAGGTCTTTAGGAAGTGTCAAAGATCTTGTTCAGTAGGAAATCCAGTATATTTCATGCCTGACTGTGATTTCAACTTCAGCTTGGAAATATTTTGCTGTTTTGTTTAAATACTTGAAGCTCATTACCATAGTGATTCTTCAGGAGAAGGAGTGGAGGAGAAGTCTCCTTCTGTAGAAGTCCATTAGCCAATACTTTATGCAGTCTGTAGTTTCTCCTGATGCAATGCCTGGGAGTGTGTGTGTTCCACTGTCTGGGAGTCTAATGGAATTCTTGTTGTCCAGGTGGTTATACTGGAGATATCTATTCCAATTCCAACCTGAAGAATAAAAATGACCTCTTTGAGTATAAGTTTGCAACCGGGCAGTGGACAGAGTGGAAGACTGAGGGAAGGTAAGAGCTGGTGTCATTGCCTCACGCTTCAGGGGACTGAGGGTAGCTTGGCATCATTTCACATGGCACAGTCAGACCTAGCTACCTGTGCTGATGTTAGGGCTGCATGGTGATTGCTGTGCTGTTTTCTCAAAGTTTTTTGGTTCTAAAGGAGTTTTTTTTTGGAAGGCCTCCATTCCAGAGTGCACTATAATGGAAATTTGTCCAAAGTCCCCTCTTCATATTTCAGGTCCATGATAGAAGAAATGGGAGCAAAGAAGTTGGGGTTTTTTCTGAATTGTTTCAGTTTCAAGGATAGCTTGGAGTTTATTGATCCCTCATGAACATGGGCTCCTGAGATTCAGTGTTCAAAGGAAAATCAAAATCATTAACATATTACTTCCTGAGGTTGACTCTGCACATTTCAGAATGCCATTCTTGACACTGACTGTGATCCAACTACTTAGTGTTTTTCACAAAGGTCTGGAGTGACAGGATAAAGAGGAATAGCCTCATATTGCCAGAGGGCAGGGTTAGATGGGATATTGGGAAGGAATTCCTCCCTGTGAGGGGGGGAAGGCCCTGGCACAGGTTGCCCAGAGAAGCAGTGGCTGCCCCTGGATCCCTGAAGTGTCCAAGGCCAGGCTGGATGGTGCTTGGAGCACCCTGGGATAGTGGAAAATGTCCCTGCCCTTTGCAGGGATAGCACTGGATGTGCTTTAAGCTTCCTTTCTGCCCCAAACATTTTATAGTTCTGTGTTTACCATTCCCTGTAGTGTCTTTACCCACAGTCCTGTACGTAGTTGAAGTTTCTGAAATGCTGATTCCAGTGGAGAGAGGGAAGGGAACATTTGTTACTGTGATTTGTGGAGAAGGATGAGGAATGTCCAGTCCATTCTTGTGTTACTGTCGCTCACCTCTGATGAGCACATTATATTTTAGAACATAGGCCATATTAGTAATTTCTCTTTCTGGTTAATTCTAGTAACTTGGGACATTTTGGAGAGTAATTCTTACTTAGTTTACAAACTCACATTTTGCTTGTCGTTCCCCAGAGTTACAGTGTTCAGGCAGCACAATGACCTCAGACAAGCCAACAGATGCCTTGTGGCATCACAGGTTTGTTCAGCCTGGCTGCTTTAGTTAAAACAACAGACATTGTGGAAGAGAAATCATAGGTTTGATCTTTCATTGTGGGCACTACATCTTGGGAACAATCCTGAATGATTGCAAACGAGTATCCTGAGCTCTGTCATGGTCTCATTTCCGTGTTTCACCTGCTTAGTCTGTGGCAATATGTGTGGGATGTTCATAGCAAGAGCTGAGTGCCACCTTGCACTACTAATGGTGGTATGAATTTTCCCATTATTTAACTACTTTCCATAAAATGCTCTAAGAGTATTTGAGTCCTGGCAATGAATTAGTTGTGATTTTTTTCTTTATTTTTTCTTGTCTGCATTAAGGTGATTTCTCTCCATTGAAGGCAGCAGAGTACAAAACTAACATGTACCTTCAGAGGCTCAATCAGTGTTTGGAAGGTGCATGGCAGAAGCAATTTTGTGTAGGGAACTTTCTTCTCCTTGCATGTGCATTTTAGCTCTTAGATCCTTCTACAGCCCCTCTGCAGCTGCAAAGATTATTGTCCATATTTTCTCCCCGGCAGGTTGCCAGTGGCCAGGTCAGCTCATGGTGCAACAGTGTACAGTGACAAGCTGTGGATCTTTGCTGGATACGATGGCAACGCACGGTATGGGGTGATATCACTCTCTCCTTGGCTGTTTTTGTGAAATCCCAGCCCCTCAGTTTCCATGTCTGTAGAGACATTTCCATATCCCAAGGGATTTAAGCACTCAACCAGAGCTTTGAAAACCCAGTCTGTTGTTGAGCATTGCACTTTTGTAATTCACCAGTTCATGTTCATGTAAGTATGCGCTGAAAACCTAAAGATCCTGGGTATGCAGAGTGGTGGTGGCTGTGTGATTTGACAGCCTGCTCAGTTGTAAGGATGCAAAATGATCTTTGGAATTTGGCAAATGCACATTTCTCAAAAGGTCCCTGGCACAGGCCGGCTGATGTTGCTGAAGACTTAAAGAGCAAAGTCTGTATTTGCTGTGAAGTCATCTGACAGAACTAAGAGCAACATGTCAGTTTTTTCCCACAAATCTCTGGAAATATGTACTACTTAGGTTGAAGGGAGGTGGGATTTTTTATGGGGAAGGACTGGAAATGAGTGGTGCTGAGATGTTAGAGAGAGCCTGGTGCTCTGTCCTACAGTAGCTCCTTGCATTTGCTGTTGGTCTGTCAGGGAAGAGTCAATTCTGGACATGGCTTTTTTTTTCTGTCATGATGAACTTGAGTAATTTATGTTGATGTACAATATTTGCATTGTGAGAACACACAGAAATTTTCACAGATGAGGAGCTGGGTTGCCTCCTGTTCTGAGGAGAATCTGCAGAAAAGTGTCCAGCCCCACAAAGTCTCCAGGAGAACTGCTGATAATCAGGAAAACAGATGGGATGTCTTTGTTATTTCTGGAGGAGGAATAAGATGCATGACTCTGTGGGATTGTTCAGTACCAGCTTAGGGAGTCCCTCAGGGCCTTGGATAGCTGTAAGGAAGGAGGGGTTGAGAGGAGCTGTCTAATTTATGTTAAATATGTCTAATCACGTTAAAAAATGTCTTTTTATGGAACTTGAGCCTCCAGGCAGATTTGAACAAAGGAAAGATCTGTAGTTACTGTGAGTAACTTGTTCTGAGAACAGCACACTCAGAGATGTGTCTGGTTACCTGCTTCATCTTCCTTTGTGTATTTAAGGAAGGATTCAGCCATGTAAATGATTGTTGTGGTCAGTCTCAGTAGTTAACCAGGATGAGCAGAAGGAGCAGGGTAATAAGGGGTATTTCTGTAAAAATCCTGAAGATTAAATAGCTCAAATCCTTAAGATCCAGGCTGAGCTGCTGTATGTAGCTGTTAACTGCAGCATACTTGTAACTAGAAAGATGCTGAAGCAAGCTGGGGTGGGGCTGTAAAATTCAGGTATAGGACAGAAGGATTCTAATAGCTGTTTTTCTGTCAGTGGAAGTAGGAGATTCTTCCTGTGCAGAAGGAATGTTGTGATATAGGATTTCTGTCCTTTTACCACCATTACCAAAAATGAACTGTTTCAGATCGAGCATGTTTTATGTTATGGCACAGATTAAATGACATGTGGACAATAGGCCTGCAGGACAGAGAGCTGACATGCTGGGAAGAGGTAAGAAGTTTTAATTTCAACTAACACATAGAATTCTCTTGTCTTCATGCACCATTATTTAAAATTTCCCATGCTAGACTGCACTGCTCTCTCTCCAAAATGTGTTTTTGACCCACAGTGAAACAAACAGTTCAAATTTGATTTGATTTGAGTACTTGGAAAACCAAGTATGTATGAAAGGGGGATTATTTTGCTTGTGAATCTGTGAACTGAATCTGGACTTCCCACAGGGATTTTGCTGTGCGCTCTGTGGAAGGGACTGCATTCCCACTCTGACCACTGCATTCTCACTCTGACTACTGCCACAGACTGGGAGCTTTGCTGATCAGCTGACCAAAGTCCTGATCCTTACAGTATCGGGAGCTTTAAAAACGTGGCCTCCCAACCTTTTTATCCAGGGAAAACCTGTCTGTGCAGACATGTAAGCATAGCAGGAGTTGATCACCTGTGACCAGCTTTACAGGGCCCATGCTATGTGCTCACTGTGGCTGCACCTGTGTTACATGGTCCTGCAGTGTTCTCAGCATGTGGAGTTTTGCACTGTAACAATGCATTTCTGATTTTGAACTTAATTATCTTTCAGATTGAACAAAGTGGTGAAATTCCTCCTTCCTGCTGTAATTTTCCCGTGGCAGTTTGCAAAGACAAGATGTTTGTTTTCTCGGGCCAGAGCGGAGCAAAGATTACCAATAATCTCTTCCAGTTTGAATTCAAGGAAAAGATGTAAGTGTAGGCAGTTAAGTCGTGCAAAATCCACATAATCCTTGACTGCTTGAGTTGAGAAATATAATACTTAAGGGTGTTGAGGAAGAATGCTGCATCTCCTGGTGAAAAAGGATAGAGTTGGAAAAATTTTTAAAATTGTAAAAGAACACCTTGTTTCCTGTCGCAGCTGGACACGGATCCCCACGGAGCACCTGCTGCGGGGCTCGCCACCCCCTCCCCAGCGGCGCTATGGGCACACCATGGTGGCCTTCGACAGGCACCTCTACGTCTTCGGGGGAGCTGCAGACAACACGCTGCCCAACGAGCTCCACTGCTACGACGTGGACTCCCAGACCTGGGAGGTCATCCAGCCCAGCCCAGACAGTGAGGTAAAATCTTCAGTTTGTACTTTTTCCTTTTATGCTCCATCTTTCTTGACTCATTTTTGCCATGGACACGTTTTGACAAGAACATTGACTTTTAGCTAAATAGTAACAACTCCTTCCCAATGATGGTTAATCAGCTCAAGTATTGTGGGTGGCAGTCCTTAAAAATTAGTCAGTGTTGACACATCTAAAACTTTGCTTAGCACTTCTTAAAGAAATACCATGAAACACTCTGATATGAGTTACGACTCTATCATCTGTTCAGTCAAAAGCTGAACAATGAAGTCAGTGTGTACCAGTGGTTCTTTGGTTGGCTGTGTGATGCTCTTGAAGCACAATTCAAAACTAGACAAGGTTTGATTTGTCACTGTAATGCACATGTGTGTAAAATCTTATGAATTTTGAGTATGCATAGAGGTGTGGCTGGAAAGTAGTAATATAGAAGGTCAGAAAGGGCTATTTTAACATAATTGCACTGATACGAGATACAAATTTCAAAATGTCTGGTTTTTACATGGACCTCAAAAGGCTGTAGACCACCAGGGGCTGAGAAAACACCCCAAATGAGACAATATTTTTTTAAAAAGTGATAAATATATTAATTTGTTTCTTTTGCTACTTGCTACTCATTGCAAGGCAGTGATTGTGTGATAAAATGTCAGTTTTTCCTCATGACACACTCACACATCCTGTCTGGGATCAACTGGTATTCCAGGTGGAACTGCTGAGGGCTCTCCTGGTTTCAGTGCATATTTCAGGTCACGTTTCACTAAGCGAGGATGATTTCATCCCCGAATGCACAAGCAGTTGGTTCCCTGGAGCCCATACCAATGTATGTGGTTTCTGGCTTTGGAGCAGCAGCACTCACTGTGTTTGTTAATGTGAATGGATTTTACCTTAAGCCACGTTAAGGTACTGCAGCTGATGTCGCAGTAGGTTTAGGGTGTGAGCTGCTCTGTGCACGGAACTGCACAGCCTGAGGTTACACATCAGAGAGCTGAGTGTTGCAAGAATTGGGATCAGGTGCAGAGTTACTGATTTAGCCAGCACAGGTGTGAGAGGGCTCACCCCCTAAGTGCTGTGCTGTCGTGTTTGCAGAGATGCATCACAGTGTTAGATGAGCAGGAGAGTCCCAGCACACACTGCTCATAATTAACCGTGCACATGGGCCTCGTTGGGAGCTGTTATTGACCAAAGTATTTCACACTAGCCTATTTAATGCTTTACAAAGCTGATTTATTGTCTTACGAAATTAATAAAGCTGCTTCTTTAACTTTCTAAAGCCACAGTTGCCTTCAGAACTGTAGATCTCTTCTGTTCCTGCCAGTATTACCATTTGATGCTTGAAGCTTCAGCAGGCATTGGTTCTTTGGGACATGATTGCTTATTGCTTCCAGGAGTAGAACTGCTCCTGGCAGCATTATTCCCTAAGTTATCCCCTGCTAAATTTCATTTCAGGTTTCTTCTTCTGTCTGTAACCCCAGACAGAGGTCTGTTAATTGCTTGCATTGTATTTTGTATTTGTTTCTTTCTCTGGTACAGCCTCTAGAGACTGATTTGGTAGAAATGGGAGGTGAAACTGAAGTGCTGTTCAAACATGTGGTAGGAATTTTTCCTAAAAGACTAATTACTGCAAAACCTGAAAAACTTTTGATGTTTTAAGTAGGTTTTAAATTATTTTGTGTCTTCTGGAGTCATAACTGGCTAATTTCACAGAATCATTTTCCTAAAGTTTCTATGAGCTTTTGGCAAAGACTTCTAAAGGTAACAGTGAATCTCTAATACCATCCTGTTCCTTGGACAGTCTGAACTTGGATTTTCCTTTCTTATCCATCTTTGTGAACAAAATTATTCATGTTAATTTGAAACAAAATAGAAGTCGGTAAGTGGAATGCTGTCTCAGTGTCAGTGTTGTATTTGGGGTCTCAGGCTGGTTCACTCAAAGTTCCGTTTATTGAACAGAAACATCATGGTTTTATACTGTTACAAAGTATAACTTTAGCCGTTACAAGAACTTGGTCTTAATGTCAGAGATGACAGCCTTCATCATTCCCAATCACCCCTGCTAATCAACTATCACACAGTTTTGTCTCAATCAGTCTCCTGCCCCTGCCAGGGGTGGTTTAGCTTAACTTCCCATTAACTGTCTCCCATTAACTGATACCTAAAAATCTCAATAGTTGCAACCTTCTGTCAGCTTCCACCCAAACTCCCACATCTCAGTACTTGGAGGGTTTTTGCTGTGTGTGAAGTGATAGTGACCTCTGTTATTGTGCAGCAGAATGACCTACCTTGACTTTTAGAGTTGTTTTTTTTTTCTTTCCAATTGATGGATTGTAGAGTTTACATTCTGCTTGGACTGTATTATGTGATATGATCTTAGAAATGCTGCATTATGACTTTGCTAAACTGCACTATAGCGGGGTTACTTTCTTACTTATGGTCGTGTGATGCATATCCTTAATTCTTTCTTCTTTTGGACGTTTAGCATGAAATGGGAAAAGCCTCTGGAGTCCAAAATAAGAAGGTTTGGTGCTGACTGAGCTATTAATTCAGTGGTGATTTTTACAGTGCTTTGCAAAAGAGATTACGGAAGAGATTTCTTATGCTGAAGGAGAGTGATTACTGCCATTCCAGTCTTGTTCTCTGAACTTAGCTAGCCCTGAGGAGCTTTTCAGGGTGACCAGGGAGTGATGTGGACTTTTCAGACCTATTCATGCCAGCAGCAGGAATAGGCTGTCAGGTGGAAACTGCGTATCCTCTGCTACCCCATTATGTGCAACATGAAAGGTGACAAGTCACACAGGGCTGAAGAATCTTGAGGCAGTTACCTGGGAAAGGTGACATAATTTGGGCATTAATCACAGCAAAATGGGGTGAGTTCCAGGGAGGTCCTAGAGGCACTTCTTGAGCACAGACAGCAGTCAAGTGTCAGGTGCTGCAGGTGCCCTGAGACAGTCTGGCATTTTTTACCTCTTCCCAGGTAGAGCAAACCTGGGAACAGGTCTGGCAAGGACCTGTTTTAGTTCTTTGCCCAGGGTGCACAGAATTCTTGGTAGTGCCTCGCTGTAGGATGGAGGATGGGAAATGGCTTAATTAATTAAAGGGAGCAAACTGAGATGGAGCAGGTCAGTACTTCAAAAATAAACCAGGAGCTGCCATTTTATACCTTAGGATGTCTCCAAAAGGCATAGCAAGACATCCTTGCTTAAGCTACACAATTGCAGTCTGTAGCTCCTCAGACCTATGTATAATACATGTACATATATATTGTACAGAGCACACAGCTATTCACCATCTTCACTGTTAGATGATCTTCACAACTGGGGGTTCTACTTTTCTAAGGCAGCCACAGGAATGTCTTGTCTGAGTCCTTGCCTCCCTGCATAACACTGCCAAATCTTCCTGGGGTGATGGATTTTCTTTATACAGAGCTACTGGAGGATTTCAAAAAGAAGAAATAAATTTTTTGTTTTCCTGGAGTTTTTCTATTGAATTCAAAATATCCTTTACCTTCTAAAGCAGGTTGGAACAACATAAGAAATCCGCAGGCAGTAAGAGGAAACATGCCCCATGTTGCACAGTTGACAGATACACACGAGCATGCAGCAGTCATGGCTTGTGCTGCAGAGAGGAGTGTTCTGCAGGGAATGACAGGAGCTGCAGGTCTGGCAGGGAGCACAGCCAGTTGTGGACACAGACCCACAGAATCCAAGGTGATATTTGGAGCAGCCACTGCCTCATAGAGGCAAGGTGTTATGTCAGGAGAAAGAAAATTCTCCTTACACAGCTCCCATCATCTCTGTGGCTACAGAGACCGGCGAGTCATCCATCTCTCTTGGAGTTATGAGGGAAATCTCTAAAACTTCTTCTGGGAAATATTTCAGTCTCACAATTAGGCTCAAAAGTCAAGAGCAATAAAAATTTCTAATTTTCAGAGCTCCTAATTTTTCTTTTAATAAGCCAAAAGGGAGGTTAATGTGCTGGTAACCTTCTTGGGCTTACTTGGAGGCTCAGTTTTGGAGGTTTTCACATGGATTACAGTGACGTGGTGTGTGGGCAGCTGAGGAAGATTAAATGGACTTAGTCATCCTCCTGTGGATGACTCTGTCCCAGTCTCCCTGTGCAGAGATCAGTTACACCCCTGGAGGTATCTTCAGGCAAGAGAACCATGTTACTGTGTACACAATGCCCTGAATTCCTGCAGTGAGCCCCCTAACAAGAGCTGCTTCTCAGGTCAGCAGGGTAGTTGTCAAGGTATAGTGTTCTGCTGGGAGAGATAAAACTGATCATTTCACAGTCCAAAGAGAAGACCGATACTTTTGATGTTTATAAATAATATGTAGTGTTCATGCTTGCATCCTTTCTAAAAAAACTTTTTAAAAAATGTAGGCACTTCATACCAGTGGCCTTTGCAGGTCTGTGCTCAGTGAGCTGGAGAGAGACATCTTGAAAATGTTTGTATTTATAAGAATCTGGGTATCAGAGTAACTGTAGCTAACACTGTTGCACAGCTCCATTTCTGATTGTCAGTTCTATGTTCATATCCTTTCTGAGGGGTGTTTATTACATCCTTTTACAGTATTCTCCCAGAGAAAGCAAAATGCAAATTGTGTGGATGATAGGCAGAAGGAATATTTCTGTAACTCACTCACTGGTAAGGAATTGGAATGACACAGATTTAACATGGCCCACATTGAAGTGGTATAAAATTGAGTAATGGAAAGATTTGAAATATGCTTTTTGAATGAGGAGCAGTTACTCTGTATAGACTTTTGTCAACAACCTGGAAAGACAACAGAAAATCACAGTTTACCCCAAATATTTACTAATTGTCCAGAGTTTTGCCAGTTGCTGATTACAACAGCAGTCCACTCAGGGATTTAGATTTCTTCTTAAGGTGGGCACAAATGGTCAGTGTTTCAGTTTGGCTGTAGCGTACATTTATGACCAGGGTGTGTGGTCTGGGCTTCATGGTTTCCCTTACAGCATCCCTGGAAACAATGACTTAAATTCCCAATTCTTGTGGGGAGCTGAGAGAGTTCCTGGTCGTGTGAAATGGCTGCAAATGCTGTGATATTCTTGTTTCTAGAAGCTGACACACTGTATTGTCATTAAGTAACATAAATACATGATCCTTGTGTTTATTAGATAGATCTTCCAGTATAACATCTCCCCATGTTGTTTTCACAAATCAAGGAGGTTGTTCAGAGAAGAATGGTTGAAGATAGGAAGCCCCATGACCAGCTGTGAAGTCTCTTTTAGGTGTAGGAAGTTAAATCTTCCCTGGCTTACCTGGGGAACAGAGGGTTTTTAATCTATTAGTGAAAGATAAAACAAGATCCCATCTCTTCAAGTTGAAACTAGAAATATCCAGACTGAAAAAGAAAAGAAAGTAAATGTTTACAAATTGTAAAGAATGAGGGTAATTATTTTTTGGAACATTTTAGCAGAGTTTTTTGGTAAAGTCTTCATTACATTTAAACCAGGATTTGTTCTTTTCTAAAAAGAAAGTTTTCCTCAAAGAAAGTCTCAATTTCAGTACCTCTTCACTGAAGTCTGGTAGGTTGGTTTGTTCAGGAAGTCAAATTAAGATCCCATAAGTACTGTTATGGTTATTGGATTTTTGAATGCCGAAAGAGAAGCAAATGATTGGTTACTGGATTTCTGTCAGCTGTTGTCAGATTTCAATATATGATCTTTTGTGACACATTCATTGGATTTGGCTGAGTTTGGTTTGCTCTTCAAACTGCCTCATCCTCTCTGATGAATTATACATTAACATTGCTCTTTAAATTTGCGACTGCTTTATACTAAAAGAATTTTAAAGGAAATAACATTTGCTATTATTACAGCTGTAAATAAATTACAGACAGCCTCATACCCTGACCTCTGCGGTTCTACCAGCACGTGTTTGGATGTCATTGTTAATGAATTAACCTTCCTGTTTCCATTCTGTGTTCTCCACTGAATGCCAGATGGAAAAATCCCATCCTCACTGTAGAGCACAATTGCAAACAATGTCTCTGTTCCATCCCCTGTCACTTACCATAACCAGAGCTGATACTGCAACAAGCTCTTGTTATTATGACTTTGCTTCTGCATGTGGTGATTTAGCCCAGAAACCCCCCATGTGCTGGTCTGATCCCTCAGCATGGGCAGCAGGGGAGGGGGAGATTCTGCCCCACTCAGGTGAGACCCCTCCTGCAGAGCTGCCTCCAGCCCTGGGGTTCCAGCACAGGAAGGATGTGGAGCTGCTGGACAGAGTCCAGAGGAGGCCACGGAGATGCTTCAATGGCTGGAACCCCTCTGCTCTAGAGCCAGGCTGGGAGAGCTAGGGATGTCCAGCCTGGAGAAGAGGAGGCTCCAGGCAGACCTTAGAGACCCTTCCAGTGCCTAAAGGGCTCCAAGAGAGCTGGAGAGGGACTTTGGACAAGGATCTGGAGTGACAGGACAAGGTGAAAGGGTTTCCCACTTCCGGAGGGCAGTGTTAGATAGGATGTTGGGAAGGAATTGTTCCCTGGGAGGGTGGGCAGGCCCTGGCACAGGGTGCCCTGAGAAGCTGTGGCTGCCTCTGGATCCCTGGAAGTGTCCAAGGCCAGGCTGGACAGGCCTTGGAGCACCCTGGCATAGTGGAAGGTGTCCCTGCTCATGGCAGACGTTGGAAAAACATGAGCTTTAAGGTCCCTTCCCATCCAAACCATCCGGTGATTCTGTGATTTATGCTGAGCTGTAGGTTTCTACATCATGGTCTTCAGCTTTCCATCCTCTGCCCCAATCCATGACAGACCCTTTCTGTATTAACAGCTCCATGTGAGGAAGTGGTGCTTACAGAGGTGATCCTCTGCTTTGCACTGTTTTTAAGCTGCACTAAATCCATTTATGGTGACAGTGTAGTAATGGCAATCCCAATAAATACACTGCAGGTGAAATATTTCTGGCTTTCTAACATTAGTGTGGTGTTGAAGATTTCATGAGATGTTTTTAGAAGTCTCTTCTAGTGGAAATCTGTAAGAACAGGCTGAATTTTGTTCTCCTGGGAACAAAATAGGTATTGTTGTCCCTGTCTGGGGTAAAGGAATGGAAATAACCTTTGAAGAGGTCCTGTGTGTCTGTATTAGAGCTTTTATTCCCTGGTTTCTTGTCTACCATCAGAGAGGAAAAGTAAAAGCTAAGTTTCCATCTCAGACGTAAATTAAATTTCCATCCTAACAAGAGCCAGCTGAGCTCTCAGCCCTGAAATGTGTTAAACAGGAAGAAGTCTTACAATCACAAAAGCAGGTGGGTTGGAATGACTTCCAAAGGTTTTGGATCCAGCCACGTGCTCAGAGCAGGTCTGGTTGGGGCAGGCTGCTCAGGGCATTGTCCATTCCATTCCATTCCATTCCTCTATATCTCTAGGATTAGAGATCCAGCAGCTTCTCCTGGCTTCCATCTAGTGTTTGTCAATTATCATGATCAAAGACATTTTTCTGTCACACCAGGAAAGAATTTCCCATGCTGGCTTGAGTCTGTTGGCTCCTGTGTTCCCACTGGGCACCTCTCTGAAGAGCAACTCTGACTTCCCAGCACACCTGGAGGAAGGTGCCTCCTGTCTTGTCCTGTCCTGTCCTGTCCTGTCCTGTCGTGCTGTGCTGTGCTGTGCTGTGCTGTGCTGTGCTGTGCTGTGCTGTGCTGTGCTGTGCTCTCCTCTCCTCCCCTCCCCTCCTCTCCTCTCCCCTCCCCTCCTCTCCCTTTATTTACTCTTAATTACCTGCAGCAATAAACCGGATGAGTCCATTGCCATAATCTGAAAGGAAGGACAGCCTATGGAAAGGCTCAGTAAAATCCTTCAGCATTTGCCTGCTTCTCTTCATTTGTAGAGCTGCATGTCTTGAAGTTCACTCTAACATGTGTCTGTTCCAGTTTTGTCTGAAAGCAGAGATTGTCTGCACCCAGCGTGGGAAAACATTTTAAATCCGTAAACCTCCTTGAACTTAAAGACTATCCAAAGCTCTGTCTGTCCATCTGTTTGAGTTTGATGCTGTTGCCTGGTATAACAATGTGGAAACATCTCGGGTATCAGCAGCTCCCAGTAGTGACAGCTCATTTGGACTCGTAGCTTATGGTTTTCTTCCAGTTTAAGAAAAAAATAGATGGTTTATGTTGGTTCACCAGGTTGGTTTGTTGATGGCTTTAGGTTTTTTAATTTCAATTTGGCTTTGAGCTTTGAATGGTACTGAAGGACAGGGAGTCTCATTGACGTTCCTGAGTTGTGAAAGAAATCTGAGCCTATCATTACTGTCTTTTGAGTTTGGTGCAACAATTACTGTCCATAATACCTGCTCATTCAAAGCTGAATGTGAGGAAAATTAACATTTACACAGTTATTCATCTATTCTGGAAATATAAGAAGGGTTCTGAGGAGCTGAGTGAGAAAGGAGAACCTTGAAACAATTGCAGAGGATTTGATTTTAGCAATGTCCTAGTATTGCCCATAATGTTGAAATTTCTATCACAAAAGCACTGAAACATTAAAATGTTTTGAAAAAGGAGTCAGAGAGAGAAGATAAGCACTGCAACAGCACAAGTTAGTCACAGCCTGCAATAACAGCGTAGCTAATGCATTCCTCACAGCCAAGAGAGTGAATCTCACTACAAGGAAGTTACATTTTTGTCCCTGACCCAGTTCTGCTGGCGGTACAGAGGAGCTGGGCTCTGTGTGTGCTGCCAACCCACCAGCTGAGAAAGGGCTTTACTTCATCCTCTTCCAGTGTATCAGTCAGCTTTGACATAAAGCACAGGTTGTCACTTTGGGGTGATCCATCTGCCCTGTTTTTTCATCAAGACAAGATGTGGGAAGGCTGTCTCAGACTTGGGAATAGCTGATGGATATTCCCTCTTCACCATTTTAGCTTGTGATCTGCATTTTGCCTACTTGCAGTGAGCAAACCCCTCAGCTTCTCATCCTCATCCCTGGAAGAGTCCATGGGCAGGCTGGATGGGGCTTGGAGCAACCTCATCTAGTGGAAGGTGTTCCTGCCCATGGCAGAGGGTGTAACAGCATGATCTTTAAGGTTCGTCTAAACCTGAACCAGTCTCAGATTCTGTGATTTTTGAAGAGCCATTGGGACGAAGAGGGCAGACAAAAAGCAATTAGTGTGAAAGATTTCATTGCTGTGTGCCTCTGTCATTGCACAAACCGTGACAAAACTATGCAACTAATTTGTTAAATGGTTAATTCACAGTGATGGGCTCTAAAGACCACGGAGCTTTCTCTGGACTGACCCTGAATGTTCTGGATTAACAGGGACGATCTTCTGGAGCTTTGGCTGCAGGGGACTCCTGCTCTATGTCCAGTCTCTCGTGACTCCCATCTATACTTTTACACATTTTGGTTTTTAAACCTTATAACCAGGTGTCCTCAGCAGTGGCTGAGAGAGTATCTCCCCCAGAGGAAGCTCCCTCTGTGCCCTTGGGAGAACGGAGTTTAAAAAAATCTTGGGATGTATTTGGTTTAGATTTCATCATAACAACAGTTAAACAAGAACCTACAGCAGACTCAGAGGTAAATAAACACTTGGAAGTGAAAAAGACTTCAAAAATGGAAATTAAACTTATTATAGGAGAGAGAGAGAGAAATTCCACCTTCATATATGCCTTGTCTTCTCTGCTCCTCTCTTTTTCCCCTTGCAATTTATCATGAGCTATTTAACTTAAATTGTAATCCAAGAACCATTTAAGCCTTGGCTCTGCATGTGCAAGTTCTAAATTGCATAGAGGAGACTAGTATTGACCCCTGAGTGGAAATGATTCATTTTACTTTTTTAACTATTCAATTTTACTTTACATTGCTTCAACTTAATTTATTAAGGACTTCAAGCAAAGATGAATGTGTTCCTGGTGAGGTCAAAATTTAAATCAATAAGTTTATGTAGGGGTTTGCACATGTATTACTGAGTTTATTTTAAAGTATATGTGCTCCAGGCCAGAGCTGATGCTTCAGGCTGTAATCTCACCTATTTGGATAATTGCTGGGTGCTGTGGCACAGGGAGAGGCAACTCTAATGCACAGCTTTGGGAGTCAAATCAGAATCCTGATGAGCAGCACAGGACAAACTCCATTTGTGCTGTCTAGACAGACTATGGTGTGAGTCTGAGCACAAGAAATGAGAGGGGAAAAAGGCTTGTGAAATACTTTTATTTTGAAAATGATGGCTTGAGTCATGCGAGAAGTGTGGAAGGGTGTACTGAAAGGGAAGCAAAGGTGACTGATGAGATCTGCTTTTGAAAGCAAAGATTCCAGCTTGTAAAGATCCTCAGATGCAAATCTCATTAACCTTAAATAGAGAAACCACTCCAACAGATGAAACAGGGTGATGTAGCTCAGAGAGGGGTGCCAGCCCCCATCATTGGAGGTGTCAGGATTGAATCCAGAATTTCTCTTGTCAGGCACTGTTAATAAAATAAGGAGATCACATTGATGGAGAGATAAGTACAGGATCTAGAGCTGACAAATACATTCAGATTGGCAGCGCCTTTTAGTCTGTGATTTTTAGCATCCCTGTATGCACTGGGAATGAGAAACACAAATCCCTTTGGATTCACACAGGACCATCTGGAGTTGTGCCAGCAGATGAAATTAGAATCATAGAATTACAGAAGCATTAGGGCTGGAAAAGACCTTCAAGAGCATCAAGTCCAACCATCCATCCAGCACTGCCACATTCACCACTAAGCTGTAGCCTCAAGTACCATGCACCTTTTGAACACTTCCAGAGATGGTGACTCTGTCACTGCCTGAGTAGCTTGTGCCAATGTTTACAACCCTCTTTATGAGATGATGTTTCCTAATATCAAACCTAGACCTCCTCTGCTGCAATTTGAGGCCGTTTCCTCTCATCCTTTCTGACCATCCTGGCTAGCAAAGTAAGTGCTGTTTTGTAGATGTTTCTTATAAACTCTACCTGGGCTGAGTGTATTCAGCAGCTGGATTTGGCAGCTTGGGAGGTCTCCCAGTGAAAACTTCAACTTTCAGCAGGTTCTGGGTGCCTGGTACTGGTGGATGAGGAGTGTGGGGACCAGCATGTCTCTTCAACTGTTTGTGCTCCTGACGTTTATTAGCGTTCTTTTCCCCCGAATATTTTCTTGAGGACCCAGCTCTCCTTGCTTGCACTGGAACAAAGTTCCTGTGGCCAAATCCTCAGTCCTGGGAGAGCCAAGCACTGTTCCCCATGCAGATGGCACCAGAATGTCACCACTTGCAGCGTTGTCATCTCCTTTTGGGGGGTTGTGCTGGCCTGAATTCTGCTGTTCTGATTCAGTAAAACAAACACCCTGAAACTCTCAGCTGCACAATGTTTTGATGAACTGGACATGGCCTTCTTTGTTCCAGGCTGTCATTCCATGTTTTACATTTCTCTCTTTAAAAATGTGGTCTGTGTATTTAGAAAGCAAAGTTGTTTGATTGCTTAAGTTATTAATAAGTGCAGAGCTCTGGTTCCTTGGCCAGTACCAACCATTACAAATGAAAAATCATCGTTACAGCATTCCATAGAGACTGTTGGAGTTGAATATGATGTGACTGGAAAGTACATCTTACTTGGTTAAATATTCAGGTGGTTCATGTTTGCTTTCTGGCACCAGTTGTTTCAAAGCTGTAATGCTTTTTAATTGAAAAGAAAGTGATTGTTAAATTCAATGGCAGCTTTTAAAAACTAAATACTAGAGAATTTTGAGAATTATTTTAATTAAAAGCAAAGCTAAAGTATTATTTATTAAAAAAGAAAAAGGTGGAAAATGACCTGAATAAGTCTAAAGCAGGTGAGCTGCATTTAAGCTCTGCTAGAATTGTTCTTTTTGTTTGGTTTTGGTTGCAGTTAGTTGTGAGAAAGATGTTATAGTACAGCTAATACCAGCCTGCCTAGCTGTGTGGGAATGGGTCTTGGCAAGCAAACTTCATACTTTGGGATGAGGTTGGAGCTCCAGTTGATGAAGGTGACAGATGTATTTTTAACCCATTATAATATGGTTGATTATTTCAATCAGTACATCTTATTTAGTTGATGAGATCAGTGCTAAGAATGAGCAGAGGCCATAGAAAGTAGATTATATTTGACAGTAATCTCATCCTCCTTTGGAGAGGTATGGAACAGGGTCCAGGCAGAAATGTTGTAACAGATCAGTGTTATTCCATAACCCATCACAGTATTTATTAGAACCAACTGAAGTTTCCTTGATAAAGTATCCATGAAACATGCTGGATACAGAAGGCATCTTGTATAGCCAGACGAATCCAGAGGGTTTGTTAAGCTGGCACAGGCAAATGTGCCTTTTAAGGTGAGCAAATCTGTGGTTTGTACATCTGAGAGAAACACCCAGGTCCTAATTACTGACTGGAGGATTGTCTCCTTAAAAGCCGTAGTTTGAGGAAAAGAACAAGTCATGGAAAGTGTGGTGAGTAACAGGCTAAATGAGGCTGTTGTGTGATGCTGTGGTGAGAGGGTGAGTTGGTGGGAATGGGAACTGCCAGTCAGCATGGTTTCCTGGAAAATCTGCCTCTCCAGATAAACATAATCTTGTTTCATGTCTGGGTTTACTTGAGTGGTGTCTATAAATAAGTTCAAGAAGCAAAGATTTCTTATACCAGCAGGCTTTTTATTTTGTAGGCAAAGATTTAATGAGATTTACTGCCTGGAAGACAAAACAAGCCTGATCAAACTAGGGGGAAAAAAAGAAGTTTCTCTCACCACTTGCAGACGTTCTGTGAGCTCTCAGAGAGATGTGCCGGTGTGTTCACACTCCTTCGTGTAGCCTCAGAAGAAATGAGTAAAAATGCTGTGGTCTGTCCTCTGCAGGAGGGTCACGGTGCCTTTGTCTTGCAGTGACTCTTCCCTTTTCAAAAATCAGCTGCGTCTGCAGCTCTGAGGTGGGGTGTGTTGCAGGGATGGTGTGGTCCCTCAGCCCTATAAATAGCTGCAGTGTGGGGGGCTTTACTTTCTGTGGAGCTGGCAGGATGGAGACAGGAGCTGTGGCTCTGAGGTGCCAGCTCTGCCAACAGCTCCAGCCTTGGGCTCCTGTTTGGCACTGGGCATTCCTGGGGCCTTAGCCAGATGGTTCAGCCCTTCAAGCTGTGGGGGAGGCAGAGGCTCACAGGCCTGGGGCTCAGTCCTGCTGAGGTAGATGATCATTTACCTTTCAAGTTCCTGACAGCATTTGGAATGAGCTGAGTTTGCACGGTGATCACATTTGCAGAGTCTGCTTATTTCTAGAAGTGTGTGTGTGGTTTTATGTGAAAAAATGACGTTGAGTTTAATTTTGTAAATGATACATTGTGTAACTGCCATGATATCTAGACTTGTGTAGGTACCATTCTGATTAGAAGGTGCAGTGAATTGGGTGTTCTTAAAATGTGAAGACAATATGTTCTAGACACGATTGGAAACAATCCTGATACAGTAAATGTCAGTCTCAGGATGGAAGAGTGTGTGTGTGTGACACCTCAGGTTCCATCAGTTTGCTCAGAGCAGGGTGCTTGTCACACCAAGACCGCAGGTTCGATCCCCATACAGGTCAGTCCCTTAACAGTTGGACTTGATGATCCCCATGGGTTCCTTCTAACTCAAATATTCTGTGATTCTGTGATTTACCCTTCTCACTGTTGATCTGTTAATAGCAGATCCTTTTTCTTGGCAGAAGAATAGGCTTTTATTCCCTTGCCTTTTTCTCCTTTTTTTTTTGTTTATTCCCTTTCTTTCCCCAGTTACCCAGTGGGAGACTCTTCCATGCAGCAGCAGTTATCTCGGATGCTATGTACATCTTTGGTGGCACAGTGGACAATAACATCAGAAGTGGAGAGATGTACAGGTTCCAGGTAATTTGCTGATAAACATACTCACTTCCACACCAATTTCACGTGAATCCTGGATCTGGCTTTGGCTGTGGTGTGTCTGGTTTGTCTCACTGTGAGCTCCATGGCTTAACTCCATGGCTTTTACTACATGGCCTTCTTACAGGCAGCCTCTGTATTTCAGATTCATCTTTCAAATGTCAATGTGTGTCTTTAAAATCTTTTGAGAAATGTTATTTGGACAGATATTTTGGTAAGGTCAAGCCCTCCAGTGGCTTCTGAAGTCCTACAGAGATCATCACAACTTTGACAAATCATTGGAAAGTGTAGCAGATGGGATTTGCCATGTTATTTCATTAAAATTGACTGTTCCTCTCCATGTGCTGTCCTGTTCAGGGCTCTGGGGCAGAGCATTTTGTATTGAGGTTTTATCTCCATGCAGCTCTCCCACTCCCATCGCACAGAACTATGGGAATTGAAAATTTTAAATCCAGGACACTCACACCAGATTAAATCCCACATACACTCAAGTTTATTTTTATTGCATGGCACCCTCAGACAAATCCTGAGAGCAGGTGAGACTCCCAGCCTCCAAATCCTCATATCTGGAAATTGTGATGAGACACAATTCTTCTCTGTTACTCTGTGTTATCTGTCTTTACCCTCACCATGGAGGAAGCCCTTGCATGTGTTTGGTTTGCTTATTACATTCTGCTTCAAGTACTACACTGAGGCTGAGTTAATAAGAAAATCCAGTGATAGTAGATGTAACCTCAGCACTTTAGGTTATAGAATCGTAGTATCCAGGAATATCCTGAGCTGGAAGAGATCCCACAAGGATCATCAAGCTCAATTCCTGGCCCTGCACAGGACACCCCAGCAATCCCACCCTGTGCCTGAGGGCATTGCCTAAACACTCCTGGAGCTCTGGCAGCCTTGGGGCCATGACCATTCCCTGGGGAGCCTGCTCAGTGCCCAGCACCCTCTGGGGGAAGAACCCTTTCCCTGTCAGCCTAACCCTCCCCTGACACAGCTCCAGTCCTTCCCTGGGTCCTGTCACTGTCACAGAGAGCAGAGATCAGAGCTGCCCCTCCACTGCCCCTTGTGAAGAAGCAGCAGACCCTGAGGAGATCTGACCTCAGGCTGCTCTGCTCCAGAGTGATTTGAGATTTGAAGTTTGTGTAGCCAGGGAAATTAATTCTGTCTTCTATGGGGTTTTTTTTTTTTTAGTTTTCTTGTTACCCTAAATGCACTCTCCATGAAGACTATGGAAGACTGTGGGAAAACAGGCAGTTCAGTGACTTGGAGTTTGTTTTGGGAGAGGTGAGTAGAATTCATTGGAGAGGTGCCAATGGGGGTGTTACTGTGTGTGTGGTGTGTTTGCTGGGGAAAAGCAAATTGTGCAATGGTTGTGCCAGAAACCCTGGGAATGAATAACTGGTGAACTGTATGCTTAGCTTAGTAAATTTCACTAATCCATATAAATTTTTAAAGCTGCAAAGGAGAAGAAACTTTTAAACTGAGAAGATCTGTGCATCACTGACTTAACTTGAATTTATCAAAGTACATTATATAGAGTTGCAGTATGAAAATATACCAATGACCTCTCTACTCCCAGGTCCCAGTTGCCTCCTGGGAAGGCAAGTCAGTGGTTTGCAAACGCATTATCATTTCAAGAGCCAATTTTAATTACTGAAACAAAAGAGAATGAGAAAAAGCAGCATAGGGGAATGATTCTCTAGTAATGAAAACAGTTAAAAGGTTCAACAGATAACAGGTTTTTTGAAGATAAACGTGAGAAATTTGAATTTACCTGCATTCCTTTTGCAAAAAGAAAAAATTAGAAAAAGCTTTGCAAAGCTCAGAGAACAGATCCTCAACAACAGATAAAATAAATTATGACAAACAATAGCAAAAACCATGCTGTTATTTTGAAAAGGGTATATTAAACTGAAAATCAGATGCAAGAATAAAAAGCAATATATATGACACAGCAACTTTCATTCAATGAATGTCACACAATCTCTTTCCCAAATGGTGTTTGCCATTAGCCTTTGGGGAAAAGGTGTTGAATGTCATCTGTATGTGCAGAGCAGATGCAAGGCTGCCTTTGACTCTAACTTGAAATGTGTTGTAACCTGAGGTTCAGCCCACGTTTCTGTGACTTCTGCCATCTGCCACCACCATGTGATTTGGGGATAAAAGTTGAATATGTTTTCTGCCTTTGCCTTTGGCAGAAGGAGGAGCGAGTCCGAGGGCACACTGCAATTGTCACTGCTCGCTGCAAGTGGCTGAAAAAGAAAATCATGCAGGCCAGGGAGAGGGTGAAACAGGTGAGTATTTTGGAAAAGTAATCTTGTGGCAAGGTAAGGCTTATTCTGCCCAGGTTTGGAAATAAGGTTGTCAGGAGAAAAGTAATATCTGCTGAGACAGTTGGAGGATGGGAGCAGCATCTGATGCTAAGGTGCTCTTGAGCAAGTAAAGTAAAGAGGATCATTAGTATTAATGAAGGCTACTGGGCGTGTATCAGGAGTGTAACATGGAGGAGCCAGAGTTAATCCAGTTATCTGGATTTGACAGTGTGGTTCTTGGAAGCTCTCGTAGCTGTTTGAGGTCTAATCTTGTGGAATGCCCCAGAGAGGTGTGTGTACCCTTCTCTGTGAGGAGGTAAGAGCTGTGTCATGAGGATGGCCCACAAGATTAGACAGATTAGAGGGAAGGAAGGCAGTGCTAAGGGTTTCAGCTGCCTCTGTTCCCTTAACCTTTGTATTTTTTTGCTTTTTCCAGGGCTGAAAGTCTGGTGCCTCTGATCATTGTCTATTAATTTAACTACTTCCAGCTTTTCTGCAGCAAACATTTAATGGCTTTTGGGGAGATGGTAGCACAAAACCTGCAGTAAGATGTGGATGCCTCACTGGCCCTCAATTAACTGTTTTGCCACTGGAAGAGGTGTGGGTAAAGACTGTCAAAGTGAAACTTGAAGTAACAGAGTGTTTCAAAATACTTGTGTGTAGCAGTTTGAACTTTGCCTTTGCAAGGCAGTCTGTGGAATCTGCTCCCACCTGTCCCTCCTCCACGGAGTGAGGCTGTTCCTGCTGCAGGCAGAAGTGTGAGCTCAGTGCAGTTCATTCCTCCCGTGCTCTGAAGTCCTGCTTCTGACCTGTATCCAGGGGCTTACTTGTGTTCTGATCCATGTGTGTCCCAGGATATGGAGCAGTGAGTCTTAAGATAGATGAATTCCTTGTTACCTTGAAGATAATCCTAAAGTTAAAGAGATCTTGTGTCCTGAAGAATGTGGAGTAAGGAGAAGGAGCCTCTGGTTTGGTGGTAACTTGTGTGAACTGGCACAGCCTTGTGCCATGTTTGGGTGGTGTTTGTGTTTCATTAGAAATCAAAGCAAGACATTGAAGAGGAGGGACACACGACATGCCAGAAGGATGGGATTGGTGGGAATGTCAAGCTGTGCCGCCTGCAGCCGCTGCTGGAAGTGCCTATCAGAGAGGCTGAGGCCCAACCCTTTGAGGTGCTCATGCAGTTCCTGTACACGGATAAAATAAAGTACCCCCGCAAAGGTAGGGCAGCAGGGTGAAGGAACACTGGCACTGGGGGAGGAGGGGGGCAAATGTGTTTTGAAACAGCAGGATCAAGCATTTGCAAGTGATCAGTCCTGTTCTGAGCACTTAATTACTCACCTGAGATTAAAAAAAAATATATTTGTCAGAGCATACTAACCATCCTTTTTTTCCCCCTAATTCTTTTCAAATATCAAGGAATAACAAGTTCTTGATCCTTCCAAAAGGTGCAAAAAACCCTAAACAAACAAAAATATTGTGGTATTTTGAACATCACAGCATCCTGCCTGGGAGGATCATGTATGTTATCCTGGCTTGGCTTATTTCCTTTTTCTGATATTGGTTTGATCCATTTTAAACTGAGCCCGCACAGAAAGGTGTGCAAGCCGGTATTTATCACCTCTTAAAAATCCAGTCTGAAGGAATACCTCAAGAAAGGATAAATCCATTTGATGCATTCATTGAAGTTCTCTGAGTTCAAAATGCTTGTGGGTGGGGAAGTAAAAGGCAGAGATCTCACAGCTCCCACACTGGGAATTCAGCTCCTGGCTGTGAGTGGTGAGGGCTGTGGGGCCATGGGAGTGGGGCTGGATAGGACTGGGTGCAGTGAGGAATTCCTGCTGTTGGGGCTGGGGAAGCTGCAGCCATGGGGCACAGTGAGATACAGCTATCCTAGCACTGAGCTGTGCTTCAGCTTCACTCCAAGATCTTTTCTCTCTGCAAATGTAATTCTCAGAAAAAAGTGGTGTACATTTGTGCCAAGGCTTTTCCTGTGAGGAGGCCTGTGTGAGAATGGTCCCACTGAATGGGGATGAGGGAACTGCTCCCTCCATTCTGCTGGTGTTGACAGGTCCTGCTCCCAGCTGTTTGCTGATCCTCAACACCCTCATCTCGGGACAAGCTCAGGCCAAGGGAAGGCTTGGACCCCTGAGCTCTTCCCATTGCTACAGGCTTCCCAGGCAGCCTGCTTCTCTTCTGCCAGCCCATGAGAGGTTCTCCCTGGTACTTCCCTTCCTGCTGGGATCCTCCATGGGCCCTACCCTGCCCATTTGTATTCCTAGTTGCTCCTCTCAGTTCAGAGAGCAGCACCCTGGGGAGCTATCCAGAGGCTGAGCTAATGGAATTGGGCATGCTCATCAAATGGGATTTTCCAATTAGACACAGGGAAGGCACGTGACATGCAAGAGGGCTTTTCTCTATTAAAAAGTAGTTAGAGCAGATGGGCAGAGATCTCTTGTGAGGAAAGCAAAGGCCATGGGGGATTATTCTTTGAGTTGGTGTCCCAGTAGCCCCATTGCAGTGGCCTACAAGGGTCTCCTCTGCCCCTCTCTCACTTCAACCCTCCTAGACCAGCTGTGGGTCTGTGCAGGCTGAAGCACAAAGTGCCTTCATAAGGGTCTGCCAGAATCAGGGAGCTAACTGCTAATACTGTGTAAAACCCAATGGCTCTGGCAGGGCTCTTGGCAGCTGGGCACTGTGAGACATTGGGCTGCAAGCTCCAAAACTTGACAGGGATTTTAGAGGCTTCACTTTCTTTTGAGGGTTTCAAAAAAATTGTGATCCAAATTGTCACAAAATCTTTGTCTAAGAAATCCTTTGGGGTGGCTGTTGCATGCTTCAATTTTGAACCTCCTTTTCTAGAATTGATTCAGATTTCATCTAACCAGGAATGGATTTTTTTTTCTCCGTAAAAATGCATTGCCTGTTCTGCCATCTGATTGCTCTGATTGATATAAAAACAAATGCTTCTAGAAGGGTTCCTCTCTTTGTTCTGTGAGCTCTCCAGCAGTTTTCCCTCTTGCAATGTCAGGTCATGTGCAGGATGTGTTACTCATTATGGATGTGTACAAACTGGCCTTAAACTTCAAGCTCTCTCGGCTGGAACAGCTCTGCCTTCAGTATATCGAAGCATCCGTGGATCTGCAGAATGTGCTCATTGTGTGTGAGAATGCTAACAAGCTTCAGCTGGATCAGCTAAAGGTAATTGCATTCTGCATACAAAGTAACTGATAAGAAATTTTTAAAAATAAAATTTATGTAATTAATTTTTTGCCAAAGCTATCGGCTTTTGCAAATTCATCATTCCTATAATTACAGTTGCTTGAGTATATTTAGCATGGGTTGTCCTGCAGTGGCTTGTGATATTATGTAGGCATTTTTCAATAAGTGCTCAGTATTTTTGCATATCTGCTTTGTAGAATGTCAAGGGCAGAGTGACTTTGGCTCTTCATCAGTTCACTCTTGCTGCAGCAAGATGGAACCAGTGCATTTCCTGGTCTTGCTGTGTTGTACGTACTGAGACTGCAGATAAGTTCTTTCACCTGGACTGATGGAAAAAATAAATTCTGCTGTCAGGCCCTTGCTCTGAAAAACAAAATGTGCCAGTGATTCTCTGTCTCTGTTGTGGGTGAGGAGCTTTCGGGTGTTTGGTGAGAGTCAGGGTAGAGTTGATCCCCAACTGCAGCCCAAGAGGTGCTGGCTGTGCTGATCCCAGCACAATGCCCGGAGCCAGTCCTGCTGAACCTGCAGAGAAGGTTCTGCCCAGTCCAAGAGCCAGAGCAGGACCATGCAGTGCCTGCTGCTGATGTTCAGCCTGTGCACACCAGTGACCATATTGCTGGTGGCTGCAAGCAAAGTGAGGCTGGAGAAAGAAATATACACCAGCACTTCCTCAGGCACTGTGTGTGTGTGCACTGGGTTTGGGAGAGGAAAGGCTTCTGGGAGGACAGCAGCAGAGTCAGCAGCAAGTATGTAAATGCTGGCACAGCCTTTGGTGCATGCCATGGTGCATGGTGGATGGTGCCAACAGCTGCCCAGAAGCTCAAGCGTTGGTGGATCTGGTGCCCCCTCCTGCCCTGGCTACCTCTGGGATAACAGGGGCTCTTCCACATGGCTCCAGTCAGGCAGGATCACCCTGAGCTGGCATCTTGTCTGCCCATGTGCTCATTAGTCCTCAAGGGTGGGTCCTCTGTAGAAAGCTGCTCTTTCCAGCATCCCAGTCATCGTTTAAAACATTTCACAGGTGAGTCCTGACAGATACCTTTGGATCCCAGGTGAAATAAACTGGCAGAAAACAGACAGTAGTAATGATTCTTTGGGTGAACTTGTACTCACTTTATGGTGAGCTGGTATAGATTGCATGTATTGCTTATTAAAATATCCTGTAGGAAAGCCTTGGTTCATACTGGGAAATGAAGTGCCCCTTTTTTTGTCTCTAACTGTTTAGCATTAGGTCTGGTTCATTTGTCACCTTTTCACCACACTGATTTTTGTAATAAGTTTGTCACACAAGAGCCTTCCAGAGCTCTTGAACTGTTTGCTGTGATTACAGAAAAGGCTCAGGCAAATCCCACACAAGGAATCCTCCAAACTCTTTGGACCCATGATGGAGGGTGTCAAGCGTTAAGATCTCTTCACCCTTTTAATTAACTTTTGGTATCTAATTATGTTAAGAGTTATTATGAGATAGCAACCTATCTTCATTATCTCAGTGAAGTTTTTGGTATCTCCTGAGATTCTTGTTTTAGAAAGCTTTGTAACAGCTCGATGGGAGACAATTAATCTCTTCCTCATTAGTATTTCTAGTCAAGTTTTTCTAGATGCTTAGAATTGTCCTGAATTTCCTGTTCAAGTAGGAGCCTAAATGGTCATTTAGGAAGGATAAGGATATCACTGTTTGATAATTCCAGCTGCAGGATCCATGTGGAGGTTCAAAGGAAAGGATGGCTGATGGCATGTGCAGCATGTAACATTTATGGGATGCTGTAAGATGACTTCAAGCAATAAACCATAAACTTTTGTATTAATATTGGTGTATTTTTAAGGAACATTGCCTGAACTTTGTGGTGAAGGAATCCCATTTTAATCAAGTCATAATGATGAAGGAGTTTGAGCATCTTTCTTCATCCCTCATTGTGGAGATTGTCCGGAGAAAGCAGCAGCCTCCTGTCCGAACACACTCTGACCAGCCGCTCGACATTGGTAACCTTCCTGCTTTATGGAGCAATTCCTTGTGCTGGTTTGGCATTGCTAATGGTTTGTTCAGCCTGGGAAGCAGTCTGGGAAGCAACCCTCTGCAGCCCACCAGTTCCCAGTTGGGATAACTGCTCAGGCTCTCTCCTGGACTGAGAAAGAGCACAACAGTTCTTTTCCCAGTGAGTTTCAATCAGAACAGTGTCCCATCAACAGTGTCTTACTCAACATTTTAACATCCTGACACACAACACCAGGAATGATATAATGAAATTTTCGAAGGCCACAAAGTTCAGAGGCATTGGCAGTGTCGGTGTGGAATGCTGCACAGAAATAACTGGGAACTGGAGAGAAAGAGAAGGAAGCTAGTCATGGAAAGTCAAGTAGAAAGGCTTTGGCTGGCACTTGTCCCAGAGAGAGAGGTGCACTGTTTGGGAAGGTGGCACAGCCAGTTCTGTATCCAGAGCTGGAATGGTGTGAGAGACCCAAATATTAAAAATTGAAAGATGAAATTTGAAAATATGAGTGAGTTTGGAGCAGACTTGGATGTGCTCCGTTTCTCAGTTCTGTATTTACAAAGGTTGATTAAAATACTGGATAAAAGAAGCCTTTTGTTGCTAGTTTGGGAAAGATTTTTCATTAAGACACAAAATTTTATATTCCTTATGGTTGGAAATAGTGAAAAGGAGGGGAAAAATCAGCTTTCATATCTGTAGAGAGCACCTGTCAGTGTGGCCATGGCCAGAGTTTGCTGTCAGTGGCAGAAAGCAGACCTAACAGCTTTGGTTCTGGGATGGGCATTAGGGAATGAGCTGTGGTGGGGAAGGATGAAGCTCATTTTGCTCCAAGGTTATGAGGAAGGATTTGCCTCAAACTCACACTGAGAATCCCAAAGGAAAGAGGGACTGGAGCTCAGGCTTGGCCGTGTATTAGTTTGATAGTACCTGATCATCATGTCTTTATTTCATTATGTTTGATTTCAGGAACATCTTTAATTCAGGACATGAAGTCTTACCTGGAAGGAGCTGGGACTGAATTCTGTGATATCACCCTGCTCCTGGATGGGCACCCACGGCCAGCCCACAAAGCCATCCTGGCAGCTCGCTCCAGGTGAGCTCAGTTCCTAACGCTGTGTGCAAAGGACAGTGCAGTGCTGGGCTCAGCTGCCTTGGTTTAGAAGACAGGGAGCAACTTATATCTGCATGAAGTGTTAAGATGCAGCTTTGCTCAGTGAGTGTAATAAGCCTTTAAGCAGTAGTGATTAATTTTTTTTTTCCATTTGATACCCAGCAGGGAGAGATAGGAGGAAATTAAAACTGCAGAGATTCTCTAGAGGGTGTGTGAGAAGCTGCACCGCAAGACAAAGCATCTGTAAAATCACAGGAGGGGAAAAAGGGTGGAAAACATAAGGTGGTTTCAGTGAAGTGGAAAGCAACAGATGTCCACTGAGGTCAGAAGGAGCCTTCTGACAGTGAACAATTCGTATTGAATCATGTAGAACTTGAATTTCTTTCTCCCTTTCTGGTTTTTAAGATTGGCTGTGAATAAACATAACAAAAATGGTGCATGACAGAGACTAGAGTGCTCCAATGCTTTATGCAGAGGACCTGCTGAAGGTGGGACTGTTTTCCCTCCTCAGGACATGGGTGAAGTGGATTTGCCCTGCACTTGTATGTTCTGTGGACCTGCACCTTATGTTCCACCAAACATTAAGTGTTCACATAAAATTTCTATTTCAAATACTGTCACAATTTTTTTTCCAGACCCAGTAACAATATTCAGTATGAGTTATCCTGTTGTTTTACCAGAAGCGTTTCACAGCTCTTAAAACAGCCCTGATGATTGGCAGCCTGTAGATACCAAAGAAATTCATAATGCTTTAAGCTCTCTACTGGGTCTTATGCAAATTAGAGAAAAAATCAAAGCACCATGTGTCCTAATTTTCAAGAAGCAGACAAATTTCAGGTAGTTCTGATGGTAATTAGGGGATTATATTTGGAGTTTTCACTGGTAGATATATATGAATAAAAAAATTAGCAGTGTTTTTGCCCAGGTTGACACCTTAATTTGTTGCTTTGGAAGCTGCAGTTCTGATTAGCAGCCTTTGAACAATACTGGGTTAAACCATCTGTCTGCAGAATGTGTTATATCAGTTTTATTTCCCTTTCCAGTTACTTTGAAGCCATGTTCC
Organism: Entomyzon cyanotis; assembly: GCA_024500445.1. Taxonomy (NCBI): domain Eukaryota; kingdom Metazoa; phylum Chordata; class Aves; order Passeriformes; family Meliphagidae; genus Entomyzon; species Entomyzon cyanotis. The sequence goes on along the minus strand of JAKEPQ010000908.1, from coordinate 956,734 downwards.
GTTCCTTCATGCCAGAAGATGGGCAAGTGAACATTTCTATAGGTGAAATGGTTCCCAGCAAGCAAGCGTTCGAGTCCATGCTTAGATATATCTATTATGGAGAAGTGAACATGCCTCCTGAAGACTCCCTGTATCCTTAAATTTGAAGGAGTTGAAGGATCTGTGAGTGGATGTCCAGCAGGTCATATTCCTTTTGCTTTGGAGTGCCTGGCACAGAGTGGGAGGATGGTCTGTCAGGGGGGCACCCCAGGCTCTGCCCTTCCACTCCTCACATGGATTTCACCTTTGCTTTCTGGTTTATTCCTCAATGGGATGAACAGATACCTCTTTGCAGCACCTTACTACTACGGCTTCTCCAACAACAGACTCCAAGCCTACTGCAAGCAGAACCTGGAAATGAATGTCACAGTGGAGAATGTGCTCCAGGTAATTGTCCCCAAGCACTTTAATTAGTCACTTAGAGGAAAGCTAAGGGGTCTGGTCAGGTGGGTACCCCCAGTGCCAGCTCACTGGGACAGACAGACAGGTCTCACTGGCCAGACCCTTGCAGTAGTCCTGTGTGATGATGTGTGTGGGAGCCCAGCCTTCAGCAGCATTGTTTCTTACCTGGTATTGTGTCACTTCTGTTCCTGTGCTGCAGGGTTCAACAGCACAGGTACTGCTCACCTGACTCCTTGTGAGCTCATCCCCCATCACAGAACTGTGTTTCTAAAAGTCTTTTTAAGATGACCAAGCGCTCAACACTCAACTGTAAACCCTTTGTGGCAGACATTTGTTCCAGGGCAAATGGTGATCTGCAGGTGACAGACATTAGTCTTGTTTTATCAGTGATGCTAACAGGATTTGGCAGTGGAGTTTGAGCTAACAAAATATATATTTTATATATAAAAATGTATATATATTGGCCCCCAGTGCCAATGCTAGCTCCCAGACAGGCAGCCTGAACCTCTGCAGCACAAGCAGCAGCAGTTCCTGCTGATTAGTTCTTGAGGACTCCATGCATTTTAAATCCAAGGCTTGTTTTTGAATAGTTGAGAAAATATTCAGTTTGTAATGCAAACTGGAGATGTTCCCTAGCTAAGAGGAGTTACCCCCTCTGAGTTAGGACTGTTGGTGCATCTGAGCTGTGCAGAAGGGAAATCACATCTTTGCTCCTGCTCTAGATTTTAGAGGCAGCTGACAAGACCCAGGCCCTGGACATGAAGAGGCACTGCCTTCACATCATCGTCCACCAGTTCACCAAGGTTGGTTGCATCTTTTCTGTGGCTTTTGAGAGCTGCTGTCCTCTGTCACTGTCATGGTTAAAGACACATTAATATAGGAATCAGTTTAATTCTTCCTCGTATGAGACAGCTGAGAGCTGGCTGCATGTCACTGACACTCTGACAGGACTGCTAGGCAGACGTCTCACACCAAAGTAAATGAAAGACTAGAACAAGCTAGTCTAGAAATGTGAAGCCCTTCCAAGCCAGAAGTTACCCAAAGTTGCTTCCATTTCCAGTTGTTCCAACTGTTAATTTTGTGCCATGTCCTCATTAGGTTCCTGTGTGTATGGCAGGGTAAGTTTGTTGTGTATTGAGGGCACAAATCTCTCCCTCACTAGCAGTTATCAGTGTGCTCCTCATATTTTGCTTGAAGTACTCTCTGTCATACGTATTATATTGTCATGCACTCTAAAACGAATTACCATGTCCTGGCTGGGCTCTCTGTGATATCCATGTTCAAGGACTCCATGGTCTTAGAGGTCCTTTCCAGTCTTGACAGTTCTGTGGTTCTGTTTTGATGGGATTATGCATTAGTGGCAGGAAGGGTCAAGAGCCTGATGTGCTGATACTCCTGTTCTCACTTGAGAGAATAAGGATATTGTCATTTAGTTGTTCCTGTGAGATGTGATCCCTCCGTTGGAGTTCCCCAGCATGTCATCAGTTCATTGCTCAACTCATTAGCATTGCTGAAATAGGTAGATAAATCGTAGGAATTGGGATTTCTGGATGCTACACACATACCGATAATAATTCCCTAGTTAATATTCAAGTAGCTTGCTCTCCTTTGTATATTTAAACTCACAATCCTCCTGGGGAAGAAGAGCACTGCTACATCCCATTAGTGTCTGGAGAGGAGACAGGAAGGTGTTCAGGCTCTTCATTAAATGCCAAAGTTGCCGGAGCGTGACGCATTTTACATTCAGAAATACCTGAAAATGCATAAAAAGCATTGAGAGTGGAGCCAGCATCCAGGAATCACTCCCAGGGGAGAGTCTGCAGCATAAGGTCACAGCCCCTGCCTTCATTCTATCTCTTCTTCTGGCCCTGTGAGTCCTGTGGAGTCGCCCAGTTCAGCATGGGTGGGGAATGGTTCCACTGCAGGGTACAGGACATCCCTGGGCTTGGGGTCAGTGCCTTGCAGCCGCTGAGGGCTGAAATATCACAGTATCACTTCCAGTGGCAGCCACAGGAGGACAAGGAGGTTGGTGTGATTCTCCCCAAAATGTACAGGGGAAAATGGACATTGCAACACTGGGAGGCAGCGATGGGAGCTGGAGGGCGTTCCTCAGCTGTACTTCCTCACCAGGATGTGGGGAAATGTTTTATATTTAAACTATTGACTGATAGAGCAGTGTTCATCAAAACGTGGCTGTAAGGCTGTCAAGCAGATGTGCACGGAGAAATCTCAATTATGCAATGTTTTCCCTTGGCCTGAGAGGCCTCAGTGTGTGATTCTTGGCCTGGGCTGGGTGACTCAGTGTGGCTGGGCACGGACACTCTCTGCTCCGCTCCTGGGCCAGCCACAGGCTCTGAGGGGTATTTGTTCTCGGGCACAAGCCTGGTGGGTCACTGGGGCTCAGGCAGGCCAGGTCTCTGCCTGTGGGATCTCCTGTTCTTCCAGTTACTTAATGCTACTCTGGATAAGGACTGTTAAGGAGTTTTTCCCCACAGCAGGACCGTTACTGAAGAGCTGTTTCCCAGAGGTTCACTGCTTTGGGCAATGTGTTTTCAGGCTCTTGTGTGTCAGTGTTGTGCAAAAGCCCTAATAAACCTGCTGTTGTCATGTGTTTTGTAGTGACACCCTGATCTGTTCGGCAGTGCGTGCCTGGGGCGGGGCAGGATCCCACCAGTGCTAAGGGGGTCTCTCTCCCTCCCAGTCCTGGCAGACCCTTTGACTGGGGATATTGCTACAAGCACCTCCTGAGCTCTTTCTGAAAGCATCCTCAGCCGTTTCCTTCCTGGCTTTCAGAGGTTGCTCAGGACATCTTTATTCTTTATCCCAGTGCAGCTCCCTAGAGCAAGGTGCTAATCTCAGTTCAGGTAAGGTGGGTGGGTGAGTGTTCAGGCACAGTCTGCCTGGAGGCTGGTTGTGTGTTAGTGCCTCTGAACAGAGGCATTACTGGCTCCTTACCATGAGGTTGTGGAGAAGGAAGGAATGTGTAGAGCTCCTTTTTGCTAACAGTTGAGCTTCTAAACAGTCTAAAAGCATAAAGTTTGTTGTAGATTCTCATCTATCTGATGTGGTGGTTTTTGTTGGCAAATGCTCCAGTGACCTGCTTTGACTGCAGGAAGAATGCCAGCAGAAACCAGCATGGACGCTGAGAAGAGTTTTTCCTCAGGAGCACAGAGATCAGGCCCTGAGCCACGTTCTCAATGCAAGAACACAGATCTCAGAGCTCGGGCTGTGCTGGTGCCCAGCACTGCTGTTAGGAGAGTTAGTGTCACTTAGCAGTGGGGCTGTCAGTACCAATACAGGGGCAGCTCTGGGGGCAGATTCCTGCTGCTCTCCACTCCTAGTCGTCTGAATTTGGTTCTAAGCCCCAGCTGGAACCTTGTGGTCTGTTTCCTGCAGCCCAGCCCCACAACTGGGATCTCGTGTTGTCTGTGCCCAGCCTGACTTGCTGTGGAGTGCCAGGGGTAAAGGGGTAATACATGATCTGTGATTTGGGGAGGGTTTTAATTTCTTCCTGTTTTTTCTGTTCTGTTTTCCTTGAAGGTCTCCAAGTTGCCAAATCTCCGCTCGCTCAGTCAGCTCCTCCTCCTTGACATCATAGATTCCTTAGCTACCCACATCTCAGACAAGCAGTGTGCAGAGCTGAGTGCAGACATATGACATGCCTTGGTAATCCACCTTCTCATTTGTTCCTCACAAACACTGGCACTTTAGTGCTGGCTCTCTGGTTTACTATTACATACTGAGCAGCTCAGCGTCTGCACACTACAGCAGCCTTGGAGGAGCAGGGACAGCTGAGGTGCTCTCTCTGGATTTGCTGGGTTTGTACCTTTGTTCAGCATATGGGCTTTGTTACATTTGTTACCCAAACGTAGACTTGAAATCATTGCAGGCATGAATTAATTCCACATGGTTTGGGGACTTACTAAGTTAATAAAAAAGCCCATTATTTTCACACTGTAAAATCAAGCAGTCATGAGTAAGAGAGTCGCTAATCTTTGGAAACACAATATTTAAAGAATCCTATTTAAAGAGCTTCAGCTGACCAAGCCTGGGGGCTGTAAGGGGAAGTCAGACAGAACGAAACTGGGAACAAGAGCGCGTGGTGTTCACCAGGGGACTGGCCCTCGGACCAGAATGTAGTGACTTTTCAGAGACTCCTTGGTGTGGATTAACAGATAAACCCCTGTGCAGCTGCCTGGATTGGTGGGCTGTGGGAATCCAGACCTGTGCTCTGCAGCAGGTCAGACTGGAAGATTACAGCAGTCTTTTCTGACCATCAAATCCATTAATCCTGTCTTGCTAAGCCTTTCTAAATCTATTTATTAATAAAGAATTAACATCATCTCCTGGCATTTCATGATTGACTTGGATTTCATTTTGGAAAAAATTAAGCAAAAAACGTTCGGAGCTTGATGAAGGTCACATTGTTAAAAATAAGTGTGTTACATCTTGTTACTAATTTTATATTGAAGTGTCTCTGTGCGCCCTTGCCGTTGCGGGAAGGTGAATGAAGGCAGAGTGCCCTTCCCAGCCTGTGCAGGAGCAACTGCTGTTTCCTCCCCTTGCAGCCCCCAGCTCCATGCTGGATGTTTCCCAGACTGCGGAGAGGAGAGGAGAGGAGAGGAGAGGAGAGGAGAGGAGAGGAGAGGAGAGGAGAGGAGAGGAGAGGAGAGGAGAGGAGAGGAGAGGAGAGGAGAGGAGAGGGAGAGGAGAGGAGAGGAGAGGAGAGAGAGAGGAGAGGAGAGGAGAGGAGAGGAGAGGAGAGGAGAGGAGAGGAGAGGAGAGGAGAGGAGAGGAGAGGAGAGGAGAGGGAGAGGAGAGGAGAGGAGAGGAGAGGAGAGAGGAGAGGAGAGGAGAGGAGAGGAGAGGAGAGGAGAGAGGAGAGGAGAGGAGAGGAGAGGAGAGGAGAGGAGAGGAGAGGAGAGGGAGAGGAGAGGAGAGGAGAGGGGAGCAGAGGGGAGGGGAGGCGGAGGGGAGGGGAGGGGAGCGGAGGGGAGGGGAGGGGAGGGGAGGGGAGGGGAGGGGAGGGGAGGGGAGGGGAGGGGAGGGGAGGGGAGGGGAGGGGAGGGGAGGGGAGCGGAGGGGAGGGGAGCGGAGGGGAGGGGAGGGGAGGGGAGCGGAGGGGAGGGGAGCAGAGGGGAGCGGAGGGGAGGGGAGGGGAGCAGAGGGGAGGGAGGGAGGGGAGCAGAGGGGAGCAGAGGGGAGCAGAGGGGAGCAGAGGGGAGGGGAGCAGAGGGGAGGGGAGGGGAGGGGAGCAGAGGGGAGGGGAGCGGAGGGGAGCAGAGGAGAGGAGCTTCACCTCTCCCCACTGCTGGATGGTGTTGGTTGGAGAGCATTAGAAATGTGGTGTTGGTGAAGTGTCTGCTGGTGGAACTGTCCCAGCCCTGCCCAGAGCCCTTGGGAGTGCCCCAGGAGGGAGTGACAAGCTGGGAATCAAAACCTTGTCGTGCTCCAGCTGCAGGGGCCGCTCTCTGCTTAGCTGGAGTGGTGCAGGATCCCTGCCAAGACATGCAGCTCCCACCCTTGCAGCCATGATTTTCGTTCAGTGAAGTGTTCCTAGAGCAGCAGTTGTGAGCTCCTCGTCAGCATCCCATAGCCTGACACACCTGCACGTGCTCAGGTATGCCAAGGCTATTGCACTCTGTGCAATGGAGAACGTGTCACATATTTAATCCAATGGAAGTGCTCCAGGGACCACCCTGTCTCCCTGGTGGCTTGTTCAGGTGAGTCAGACCAGAGGTGACAGGTGCTCCTGGTTTACAAGGGCACCTTTTAAACCAGAGGGATTGTTTTCAGATGCCTCATAGATAGTGGAGAGTCTCTTACCAGAGGTCATGTTAATTGTACTGACACAGGCTCTGTGTTCCCTGGGAAACCAGACTGGCAGCTGGAGGACAGGTTCTACACTGCAACTTGTAACAACACTAGAATCTATTTCCAGTAATGCTGATCCACTAGAGGACACCCATTGCCCAGGGAAGGCTCATTCTCTCAGGCTGAAGGGGTTGGTTTCAACCATGCCATAAGCAGTGCTCTTTAAGTCCTGAACCCAGCTGTGAGGAAATGCATGACCTCTGCACCCTCTGAGCCAGGCACCGCAGGGTCTTGGCTTTGGGAGTGGTTTGGGCTCAGTCACAGCTGTAGAGACCACAGTGCTGGGTCAGAGATTTAGTGTGAAAACTTGTAGCCCACTGTGATTTGCTCCTAGGCTGCTGTTGTTCAGATTGCCAGGACCATGCACCGCTCTGAGGACATCCCTGAGTTTCCTAAGGGATCACAGGATGGGAGGTGGTGTAGGAGCTGCACACACTGTGGGGTATATGTTAGCTTCCCAGGGCAGTAGGTTGTTCTTGTTATCATCGCCTTGGGGGCCTTTATGGCCAGCAGGCTCCCATGGTACTGGTGTTCCTGCAGTCTTGGGCAGTTCTGTAGTGGAATTTGGGTGTTCATATCCCTGCATTTGATAAGGAGTAAGGAACATTGTGGCTACCCAGCTTTGTCTTATTCCTCCACTCTTGCCACATGCAGGCCCTACTGGCTCTTTAAAGTCTTTGGGACTGCTGCTGGGAGAGCAGGAGCACCCCTTTCCCCCAACCCAATGTGAGCCCCAGCATGGTGGCAAAGAGCAAGGTGGAGACGCAATCCCCAACTCCTCTGGAGCAGCAGCTCAGGGCACTGGAGCCAGGAGGTCCCAGCTTTGCCACACGGCACCTGCTTCCCATGTATCCATTTGCCACGTGGGACCAGCAGCAACTGGGCAGGAACCTGGCAAAGATCAGTGTGGGCCAAGGTGAGGGCTGCTCCAGCCCTGCAGGGACTAAGGCCAAGCCCATCCCTCTAGTGCCAGCACCAGGAGAAGCCAGCAAAACCCCAAATGCCCAGAGCAGGGCTGGCAGCAAGGCTGGGAGTCACGCTAAGGCGGCCCGTGGCTCACTGAGAACAGGAAAAACACAGAGAAAAAAACTACACTTTTTAATAAGGAAATGTGCAGTGAGAGGGAGGCACTGAGGTCCTGCCAGCAGGAACACCGGCAGAGGGAACAGAGCCCAGGCTGTCTCAGGCCTCAGCTGTCCCCAAGCCCAGGATCTTCTTGACGTAGTTCTGGACGTTGACGTGAAGCTGGGGGGCTGTAGCGGAGAAGGTCTCCATGGCCAGGGCCCGGGTGGCCTCGGAGCCACCCCACATGGCTCGGTACAGGGGCAGCGTGTACTTCTGCTTCCCCTGCAGAGACAAAGCATGGTCACAGCCCAAACTCCACCCCACATCGTCCCTGTCCCCAGCACAATGGCTCCAGCATCACCCTGCTCTTAGCCAGGCACAGAGCACATGGCAATGAGACTGGGTGGGGAATGTTGCCATGGGCAGCTCTTGGCACTGCGGCACCTGGAGAGGGGAGGACACCTGGACCTTGGAGAAAGAGCAGGCCCTGAGAAGTTCATGAAGTTTAACAAGGCCAAGTGCAGGGTCCTGCACCTGGGTCAATACAGGATGGATGGAGGGATGGAGAGCAGCCCTTTGGAGAAGGACTTGGGGATACTAGTGGGTGACAAACTGGACATGACCTGGCCATGTGCTCTCTCAGCCTGGAAAGCCAATTGTGTCCTAGGCTCATCCCCACCAGGGTGGGCAGCCTGTGAGGGAGAGATTCTGCCCTCTCCTCCATTCTCATAAGACCCCAACCCTGGAGCACTGCATCCAGCTCTGGAGTCTCCAGCACAAGACACATGGTCAGAGTATGTCCAGAGGAGCCCATGGAGAGGCTCTGAGGGCTGGAGCCCCTCTGCTCTGGAGGCAGGCTGGGAGAGATGGGGCTGTTCCCCTGGAGAAGAGGAGGCTCCAGGGAGACCTTAGTGCCCCTTCCAGTGCCAAAAGAGCTGGAGAGGGACTTTGGTTAGAGCCTGGAGTGACAGGACAAGGGGGAATGGCTTCCCACTGCCAGAGGGCTGGGTTAGATGAGATATTGAAAAGAAATTCTTCTCTGTGAGGGTAGTGAGGCCCTGGCACATCCCTAGAAGTGTTCCAGGCCAGGCTTGGATGGGGCTTGGACCAACCTGGTCTAGTGGAAGGTGTCCCTGCCCATGGCAGACGTTGGAACAAGATGAGCTTTAAAGTCCCTCCCAACCCAAACCATCCTGTGGCACTATCAAAAAGAAGAGCCAACCCCTGTCCCTCTGGCACTGAAGGTACTCTGCCCCGTGCCCATCTCAGGCCGTCTCTCTGACACGCTGCTAGGCACAGCCACCACTGCCCAGGGACAAACCTGGCTGTGCAGGAAATCCTTGACTTTGCTGTACTCAGCCTCCAGGTTGTTCTTGAGGACGATCTGGCACCAGCGCAGTCGCAGCTCAGCATTCTGGGCCTTGGAGATCTTGGGGTACATTTTGCTCAGCCTTTTCACATTGCCTGTGAGAGGGGAGTGGTAACCATCCCCCACTGGGCTCTGCCCCAGCTCCCATGGAACCCTGTAAGTCCATCCCAGCTGTGCTGCCAATTCGCTGAGATGCTCCCAGTCTCAGATCAGCACTGGACCCTCCCCAGGCACCCCCTATCCCCAGCTCTGGAGCACCCCAGGCACTTGCTGGTTTTGGGCAGGAGGGTGCTTGTGTTGCCCAGACTGGGCAGCCCTGCAGGGCCATGTGCTGGTGGCTTGGGGTGGCAGCACTAAGTGGGGGAAGATTCCTCAGCAAAAGCAGTTGAGGTGACATGGGGACATGACAGCCCAGCGGAGCCAGCCTGGGGACAGCAGGACTGCACGTGTCCCCATACATTCAGGGACACGCTTCCCCTGGCTCTTCATCCCCCACCCCACTGAGGCTTTCCTGGCACCAGGACCCACAGAGCAGCTGGAGAGGGGCTGATGGCCCCACATCCATGTGTCCCCCTGATGTGCCCTCACATCCCTGGATGACTGGCAGGACTGGGACACATCACCGTGTATCTCCTCTGGGCACCAGAGCCCCGGGAGTGACCAGGTGCTCACCTTCAGGGAGGGGGGATTTCTGCAGGATCTGATCCAGGAAATAGACCAGCTGGTATGTCCTCCAGCCCGTGATGTCCACAGCCTCGATCGCCTCCATGTTCAAGCTGTCAGATGCCCAGAGCTCTGCCAGCTCATCTGCTGGCCTCATCAGCTGCTGCCCCGGTGACAGGTCAGGCAGGTAGGGTGGCCAGCCCGGTGTGTTCAGCCAGCGGTCAAACTCAAACCCTGCAGCAAGGCAAGAGGGAGAGCTGGGAACAGATCCCTGAGCCCCACATGAGGGGCTGCTGCCCAGACCCTCCACTGCCTTCTCCCAGTGCCACCAAACCTGCCTGAGGACAGTGACCACCACAGACTAATGGGGTGAGGCCATTCAGCCACATGGGCTCAGGGTGTGCTTGTTATGAGCCCCACCTCCACCAGCAGGATGAGCTGACTCCAGCACAGAAACTCTGCCACACCTGGATCCCCAGCAAGGCTGGGCTAAGCCCAGAATGCTGGCTGAGCCTGATCCCAGTGCTCACCGGACTCACTGGGTTGAGTCATGGACACCCCAAGAAATAGCACTGAGCACAGAGCAGGGACTGGGTTTGGATGGAAAAATTCAGGCTGAGCCAGCACATGCTCAAGACTGGGCTAGTGCCTGATCCCAGCTGGCCAGTGCTGCGACTTCTCCAACAGAGCCAGGCCAGCAGCAGCAGAATCTCCAGTAATACACACAAACCAATGTGCAAAAGGAGGGAATATGGGTGGCTCTGACACCTGCAGGTGCAGGACTGTGAAGTGGCAGACCCTGTTCCGTGGCCAGGATGGCATTGTGCTAACCTGGGATGGAGTCCACGCCTTTCTTCTTCAGCTCTGGGAAGTACTCCAGGAAGAACCCGAGGGTGTCATCTGCAGTGATGCTCTGGAACTTGAACCGGTTCACGTAGGCCTGCAGGGACAGATGGGGCTGATACCAGACACTGTCACCCCAGCAGTGCTGCCCAGCCCTCTGCGTGCTTCATCTCATGGGAGAACCCATTCCGGTGCCCTACAGGGGCTGCCCAACACCCTGCATCCCCTGGGATACGCCTCAACATTCCCAGCACCTGCTGCTAGTGTGAGGCTAAGCTCTGCCTTCATCTTATTCCCCCATTAACATTCCCATTTCTCACCTCTTCTTCCTCTCCCCAGCCACCCTCTCAGCCTGTCCCCAGGGTCCTGCTGTGCCCTGGCCTCCTGCCATGGCATTTTGGATGACTTTGCAGCTCACACCCACCTGGAGGAAGGCATCAAACTTGCTCTGGTTGCCCACAAGATGGGCCAAGTAGCTAACAAAGCAGTACCCCTTCTCATAGGGTGTTTCATTGTATGTGTCATCTGGATTGATACCTAGAAAAAGGCAAAACCCTCAGAAATCCTCTGCCCACCTGTGGAACAATACAGCCCTTGTGTGCACCGTGATTCCCCCTTCTGTGCTGGGCACAGCCTTGTCCATCCTCCCTGAAGCCATCACCTCTCCCAGGTTCCACCACCCATGCTGGGGTTATTGCCAGCCATGGAACAGCCCGGCTTCCCCCCAGCCCACCCATCCTTGTCCCGGGGACACCCCACAGACCTGGCTCGATCACCACCCGCAGCTTGTTGAGCGGATGGTCCTCCCCCGTGGCGTCCATGTGCTGGCGCAGGAGGGCTCTTCCCGTGGCAGCCTCCAGGCAGGTGTAGGGCAAACCTGGGCAGAGACAAGCGGAGGCGTTCGGGGAGCCCAGCCAGCCCCCTGCACACTGTGGGCACAGCGGGCACTGCGACGGGAGAGGAACAGCATCAGTGCATGAGTTGGAAGAGCAGGAAACCAATACACACGGAGTCGGGATGGCAGAGCTGCAGGGAGGCAGTGCCACCCAGCCCCCGACAGTGAGAGGCTTTTAGAGCCACTTAAATTCATACAGATGCAGCAAATGGTGCTGGGAGCCCACGAGCCTCTGGACAGGACTGCATGTCCAGGGGGAGCTCAGGACAGCTGGTATCAGCTCCATAAGGGAGCTGCAGGAGGACAAGGAAGTTGAGGCTGGGCAAGAACACAGTGCCCACATCCCCGGCAGGGGTTGCAGGATCTTTCCATCTCAGAGCAAAGGCTACCAGAAATCACAGACTGGTTTGGGCTGGAAGGGACATTAAAGGGACATCTTGTTCTACCCTCTGCCATGGGCAGAGACACCTTCCACTAGACCAGGTTGCTCCAAGCCCCATCCAACCTGGCCTTGGACACTTCCAGGGATGCAGCAGCCACAGCTTCTCTAGGCAATCTGTGCCACTACCTCCCCAACCTCACAGTATCTAATCTAAACCTACTCTCCTTCAGTTTACAGAACCCCCCTGGGCCTGCCCTTCACCTCTTCTGAGATGCAGTGCAGGCTCCATCCCCACAGGCTCTCGGGGGGACACACTGAACTGTGGGCCCCAGACCCACACAGGGCTCAGCACTCCACAGCCAGGCATGGCCACGCACCGTAGACCTCGGTGGAGATGCGTCTCTGGGCGTACATGGTGAAGCCCTCATTCAGCCAGAACTCGCCCCACGAGGCATTGGTGACCAAGTTGCCAAACCAGCTGTGGGAGATCTCGTGGATGATGACGTCCACCAGGGAGCGATCCCCAGCCAGCAGGCACGGCGTGACGAAGGTGAGGCAGGGATTCTCCATGCCGCCAAAGGGGAAGGAGGGCGGCATGAACAGGATGTCGTACCTGCCAGGGAAGGCAGGGCTCAGACCCCCCTGCTCCTGCAGACAGGGCTGGGGACAGAGGGAAACTCCCTCCCTGGCCCTGGGGTACCAGATCCTTCAGGAACCTTCCAGCCATACCTGCCCCAAACATAAGGTCCAAAGAGTTTCTCTCCAACCACCAGGAACTCCTCAATCACCCCATCATACTCCTTCTTGGCCGCCTCAATCAGGCAGGGCTCAGCCCAGACGCAGCTCCTGGCCAAGTGTGGAGAAGAGGAAGTTTAACCATTAGGGGACTTTCACCTTGTTGCCTCATCAGACAGAAATTGCACAGGTTTATTCCACAGAAAAATAAAACCCTGCTGATAAAGGCATCTAAAGAGGCCAATAGTGCAAACGTCTGTGATTTCTTTCCTTGTCTGAATGTCAAAGGGCTTTTATATGGCTGCAGTGGCAGCCAAGAACTTAAGAAAGCACCAGCCTGTGAGGAAACATGGGACACTCTGTGCACCGGGACCCACTGCCCTCATTCACAGGGTGCAGGGTGACATGAGCAGAGCCAGGGACCCTCCTGAAGATGAGGGGACACAGCACCAAGGCTCCTTCTCACTCTCCAGCACGAGAAGGACCCTCATCCCCTGAACCCACAATCTGGTGACACAGACAGAGACTGACTGTGCCATGTTTATGACAAGTGCCTCTGCTCTTGAGAGCCCCACAGAGCAGGGAGAGGCAGGAGGTGCTGCCATGGCAGCTCCACCATGCAGCTCCCACAGCTCTGGGATCCTCCTGAGCTCCTTACCTTGGGCCAACATCAGCAGACACAATGTCCCCAACAACCAGAGCAATTAGGTAGGAGGGGATTGGCTGGGACATCTTGAATACAAAGGTGTTATCCTTCTGCTTCTCCCAGCTCGTGGCACTCATCACAGCTGTGAAGCCCTCGGGGACCTGAACGTGTGGATAAAACCATCCATTAGATCCACAGCATACACAGTGGGAGGCCAGCTAAGCCAGCTGGGACACCACAATGTCTGATGGCAAATGCATCCCAGCCTGAAGGTGCCACGTCTGTGATGCTGCAGGCTTTGGGGAGCAGAGCAGTAACACCTTGAGCTCCCACTTGGGATCCCAGCTGCATCCCTGCAATACCAGGATACCTGGAGCTGCCCCAGGTGTTCCTGGAGGTACCAGGAGATAAGGAAATGCTGGAGTTGCAGATGTGGAAGGGCGGAGGATGCAGATCCCTCAGCTGCTGGCTCCCCTCCCAGTTCTTGCACAAGAACTCATTTTTCCTGTTCCCAAGCTAATGTAGAACCCACGGCCAACCCACCAGCCTGGGCTGGGCCCAGGGAGACTGATCCAGTATTCCTTATCCCCACCATGGGTTGAGCCCCATGGTGCCACAGGGTTTCCTTGGTACAGAGCATCACACCAGAGTTCAGCAACAGCCCCACCCCACACTCACCCTGTGGGGGCAGAGGGGCTCTGCCCTGAGAAAGCAAAATGAATCAATCCCAGCACTGCCAGCTGATGCCACTATGTGCCATTGGCACTGGCTTGGTGTCCCACCAGCAGCCAGCTTCCCTTGCCCACAGCAGGCCAGCATGCTGCTGTGGCCCAGTGCCAGTGTCCAGACAAGGAGGGAATCTGGATAATTTAGTCCCATTTTTGGGGATCAGCAGCTGCTCCTTCCTGGAAGTTTGGCAGTCCCACAACTACCACCAGGACCAAGCACGGCCCAGCATCACCATCCTCCTCCAGCTGTTTCCTCTCAAACTCAGCTCCCCCTGCTACAAACGCCAGGAGCTCCAGGCAGGATGGTTGGGCTGGTGCATGCACCCACTCCTGGGCACCAGCACTGCAACTGGGGAGAGGCAGGAGCAGCCTTGGGCTGCTTGTCTTCATTTAAAGGGGCAGAGAAGAGAAAAATCAGCCTGAGTACAGATGAGTGATTTCTCAGCTGGGGCCTGAGGTGCAGGGTTTGAAGCAGTGTCCCTGCTGTGATGTCCCAACACTTTGGCACATCCCTGCAAGGGACCTGACAGCTCAGAACCACAGAACAGTTTAAGCTGGAAGAGACATTAAAGCTCACCCAGTGCCACCCCTGCCATGGGCAGGGACACCTTCCACTATCCCAGGTTGTTCCAAGCCCCATCTAGCCTGGCCTTGGACACTTCCAGGGAGCCAGGGGCAGCCACAGCTTCTCTGGGCACCCTGTGCCAGGGCCTCCCCACCCTCACAGGGAACAATTCCTTCCCAACGTCCCATCTAACCCTGCCCTCTGGCAGTGGAAAGCCTTTTCACCTTGTCCTGTCACTCCAGATCCTTATCCCAAGTCCCTCTCCAGCTCTCCTAGAGCCCCTTTAGGCACTGGAAGGGGCTCTAAGGTCTCCTCAGAGCCTTTTTTTCTCCAGGCTGAACATCCCCAGCTCTCCCAGCCTGGCTCCAGTGCAGAGGTGCTCCAGTCCTTGGATCATGTCCATGGGCTCTTCTGGACTTTCTTCCCCAGCAAACTTTGCACTCGTGGAGGGTTTCACTCCCACTGGGTATGAGGGAATGGCTGGGGCAGCTCCTGGGGCTCCACTTACCTTCACAGTGGCTGAGTAGGTGAACTTGACTGATGGAGTGTCGAAGCAGGGGAAGAAGGACCTGTTGAGGACAGCCTGGCCCTGTGTGTACATGTAGGGCTTCTGCTTCCCTGCCGTCTGCTCGGGGGACAGCCAGCACACCTGGGGAGGGACCAAGACCCCGCTGAGGGGCTGCTCAACCACAGCTGCTCCTTGTGGAGGGAGCTGGGAAGGGGCTTCTCACACGGGGGGGGCTCTGCTCACCCTAGGCCTGGTGTCCCCTGGACCCCCCCCTAGCTCCCCCTGGGTCTGGCGGCCCCCAGTCCATACCCAGTGTCCTCCCGGTTCCTGTGGGCCTGGGTGTCCCACCGGGCCCAGCGCCCCTTCCATCCACCCGGTCACCCCTCGGGCCCGGTATTCCCTCGTCCCACCCCCTGCTCTCCCAGTGCCCGATGTCCCCCAGTGTCCCCCGGTGTCCCGCCGCTCACCCCGGGCCCCTCGCCCGCCTCGTAGTCGATGAGGAGGGTGAGCAGCTGCCCGGCGCGGGGCGGCTGGGGCAGGGCGATATGCAGGGCGCTGCCATAGCTGGCGAAGGGCCGGCTCTCCACGGGCAGCTCCTGCCCCGCAGAGTCCCCGGGCCCGCCCGGCGGCGGCAGGAGCGCGGCGCGGCTCACGGCCAGCGAGGGGTGCGAGTCCAGCCGCAGCTCCTGCCCGGCCGCGTCCCGCTCGCACCGCAGCTCCAGCCGCGCGCGCCCGCGCAGCCTGCCCGCGCCCGCCGCCGCGAAGGTCACGCGCAGCTCCAGGTGCAGGTGCCGCAGCGACCACGAGCCCGCGCTGCTGGCGGAGGCCGCGTCCCGCGCCGGGGCCACGGCCCGCGCCGCCACCGCCTCCTGCACCGGGGCCGCCATCGCCGCGCCGCGCCGGGGGCGGGCCGGGGGCGGGTCTGGCCGGGGCGGGCGCGGGGCGGACCCGGCAGCGGGGAACGAAGAGGCGGGGGAGCCGTGGCGGGGGCGTGGAGGAACCCATAGGGGCATCCCTCGGGGATCCATGGATGGGCGATGGAGGAGACCTATGGGGAGATCCCTCGGGGATCCATGGGTTGAGAATGGAGGGGCATCTGTGGGGTGGATCTATGGGTGGGGAATCCATGAGAGGGTCTGGAAGGGATGTGGGGTGGCATGCATGTTAGGGGGATGTAAGGGGATCTGTGAGGGAGCTGTGGGGCTGCGGAGGGAATTCGGGAGGAGGGGGAAATCCGTGGGTTGGGCGGACTCAGGGGGATATGGGGGAAATCAGGATGGGAGGAATTCGTTGGGGCGAAGGATCTAGGAGGATCCATGTGGGGAGGGAGGGGAATCCAGAGACTGGGAATTCATGGATCAAGAGAATTCATGGTGGGGCATCCCTGGACAAGAGGGCCCATAGGGATCCAACATGGGATCCATTGGAAGGTTCATGTCAGGCTCCACAGGGAAAGGATGGGAGAGGAGAGACCCAGCACAGGGGTCCGTGGGGAGATCCAGGGAGAACTCGAGGAAGAATATAGATGCAGATCCATGGGAAGATACAGTGGGGGCGGGTGCGTCCAGGGGTCGGGGATCCCTGTGGGATCCAGGGGAAATATATGGAGGATCCAGAGGGAGATCCATGGGGAAGAGATCCAGGGCCAGGAGTGAGGTGGGACAAGATCCAGCAGGGGAGTCAGGGAGGGATAGAAGGAGAGATCCATGGAGGGGAATCTGAGGAGTGGGGAGGATGGGGTCGGGGTCCATAAGAAATTCGTGGGGGTGTCCATGGGGGATCCGCTGGGGTACATGGGAGGGAACAATGTCAGGATCCAGAGGGAGGGGATCGAGGGATGACCCACGGGGAGGGAACTCTTGTGGACATCCAGAAAGAGTCAAGGAGGGATATAGAGAAGGATCCGTGGGGGATCTACGGGGTCAGGGGATCCATGGGGGATCCATGGGAAATCCGAGGAGCGGGTGTTCCCTGGGGAATTGGGGGGGGGTCCATGGGGTTTCCCCGGCTCAGGCTCCGCTGCCCCTTCCAGGCGCCGCGTCTCGGCAGCCGAGAGGCACCGGGGGCACCGGGGACCGGGCGGGGCTGCCCCCAGGGACCGAGCGGAGCAGAGACGGCCGCACAGCCGCCTCTCGGGCCCGGGGTCGAGGGAGCGGGAGCCGGGCGGGCACCCCGGGCGGCCGGAGCAGCGGGGCCGGGCACGGGCCTGCGCGACTCCTCCCCCAGCCGCCGGCCCGGCCCGCTCGGGTCCCCCGGCCGCACTGTCACTCGGCGAGCGCCGGCGGCTGCGGGCGCTGCCCGCGGGGCCGGGCGGGACGGGGCGCAGCGAGCGGTGAGCGGGGCACCGGGACCGGGGCCGTGGGGCAGCTCCCGTGGGAGAGGGGACACTCGGGTGACACCCCGGGGGGAGCGGGGGCGGTGAGGGACATCCTGCGTGGCCCTGGAAGGCACAAGGGACACCCCGGCGGAGACCGGCTCTGATACGGAGCACCCCGACAGGAACTGGCGGTGACGTTCGGGGACCCCCCGGTTGGGTCATCCTGCGGGGATCGGCGTTAACAGAGGGGACAACGGGTGGTGACGGGGGACACCCTGTCGGAGACCGGGTAGAGGTGGTGGGGGCGGCAGATGATGGGAAACACCCTGTTGAGGACCGAGGTGATGGGGTCATGCTGTGGGGAACAGCGGTGACACGAGAGACACGCTGGCAGGGACTAAGGGGGACAGGCAGCAGCTGGCACAGCCTGACACTCGGGGCAGCCCCCGTGTCCCCTCTCCTGTGCCCCCCAAATGTCCCCACTTCTCCGCAGGGACCCTGTTTCAGCAGTGGGAGCTGCAGTGTGGCCGGGCTAGCAAATTCCTATGTCCCAGTGCCTTCGGTGTCCCCTGGATACCCCCAGTTCCTGTCCCCAGCAAAGGGGAGCTGCAGGAACACGGTGTGGTGCTTCCTCAGTTTAGTCCCAGGGAGCACAGAATGGCCAAATGGGGGGAAACTGAGGCACGGGGACTGCCGAAAATGTGTGTTCTGCTGCACCACATCTCCATTCTACAGGCAGAGTAGGTTAGTGCTGGCAGATCCTGGTGTCTGCCCTCATTTCTGACATGGGAACATGGTTCTGGGTTGTAGGCATCTATGGGTGCTTCCCATGGAGATTCTCCACCACCTGGGGTGAAGGAGCAATCCCCATGCTCCTTGGAGCTGGGAACGTTGCAGCCAAACACGGATGGCAGAGAACAGAGGGAAAACTTTGAGACGACTTCATCCCAGGCCGTGTCCCCATGGGACACAGATATGCCATCACCCTGTGCGAGGGAAGCCGTGAAGACCTGCAGCATGCATGTGCCGGGGTGACTCTTCCTGGATTCCACCCAGGAAAAAACCAGCTGGGAGGGGAGCCAGGGAGTCTGGGTGTGCCGGGATGCCAGGCCCGCAGCTGGCCGTGCTGGATACCCGCGGCTGCCCAGAGCAGGCAGGCCCCAATGCAGGCAGGGGTTGCCCGTGGGTTTTTGGGGCGCTGCCCCTGTTCCCCGAAGGTTTGCCATAGCTACCATGCCATCATCCCTGGTGCCAGAGAGGGTCCGGGTGCTCCCAAGGGGGTCACAGGGTTGGGGGAGCTCCCTGTACTCCCCAGCAGCATGTGTTGGTGTCTGTGTTGTTGGAAGGAGGGGCTGGACTCCCCCTGTTTCACTGCCGGGGGAGCTGAGTCAGGAAATCCCGGCTGGCCCGGCCGGATCCTGGCTGAGTCATTTCGCAGGCGCTGAGTAAGTGCCCATGCCGGGGGGTACAGGGTTCCCGCAGTTCCTGGGGAGGGCAGGGGCTGCCCACACATGCCCCGGTGGTGTCCCTGACCCTGGCCTCATGGCATTCCCAGCCCTGCCAGCCCTGTGCCTCAGTTTCCCCACAATGTTTTCCTAGGACTGGATGAGGCTCCTGGGACATGGACATGTCAGACATCCTGTCACAGAAGCTGGCTCCAAGAGGCCAGGGAGCAGGGAGACAGGTTGGGATGGGGAGCATGGGGCTGGATAAGCTCTGGCACTCACTAGGAGGAGAATGGTGTCCCCAAGACAGAATTTGGGATCCTCCTTCTGGTAAAGGGGGTCTGCAGTGTTGATGTGTTGGGAGGGAGTTGGCATTGAGGAGAGGAATGGGGGTGAAGAAAGGATGGGGATGAGAACTGGGATGGGAACTAAGATCAGAATGGGCACAGGGATGGGGATAAGGAAGGGATGAGATTGAGATGAGATGAGATGAGATGAGATGAGATGAGATGAGATGAGATGAGATGAGATGAGATGAGATGAGATGCCTTGAGGGTGGGATAAGGATAGGGATGGGATGGGGGTAGGGCTAGGTTGGGGTGAGGTGGGGGTGATGACAGGAATAGGATGGGGACAGGGATGAGGCTAACAGGGCTGGAGCAGCACTTGGGGTGCACATGGGGACGTGGGGGGATTCAGGCCAGCCCTGCAGGCAGCAGGATGTAAATAACCTACCAGGACACGAGGTTTCTTCCTGCTGCACCCCCCACACTGCAGCCCCACGGACAGGAAAAAGGTGTTTCCGGCTGCAGATGGGAGCGGAGCCAGGAGCGGGATGTGGGGCCTGGGCCATGGGCAGGGGGATCAGGTGACCCCTGGGCTGGAGCTTGGGGTGCAGCCACTGAGCCCATGGCTGATGGGACCCCTGAGCTCAGTGGGGCCACTGCAGCCCCCAAAGTCCTGGCTGGGCTGGTGGCAGGAGCCCCCAGCATAGGCCAGCACTGCTGTTGGGACAGTACGTGGTGCCATTAGGCTGGAGCACCCTGTCCTGTCCCCAGTGCCACCGGCTGGGGCAGCCACCAGATGAGAACCCTGGGGACATGTTCCTTTTTTCTGGCTGGAGCAGGATCCTGTGGGAGGATGTGGGAGGAGGGTGCCTCTCCTTGCCCGTGACCCTTGAAGAGCCACTTCTGCTCACTGACCCAGCAGGATGTCCCCTCACCTGCATGTGCTCCCTGTGAGGTGTGGCATGCTCCAGCATCAGCAGAGTGCACATCAGCCTGGGCTGGGGACATCAGTCTGAGATGGGGACACCAGTATGGGACTGGGACATCTGTACTGGATGGAAGTCCTCAGCAATTGTTCCCACCAACATGTGACCTCCCGCCACCTTGCTGCTGGCCAATGAGTGACAGTGCCCCCTCACCTGGCTGGGGCATCCATTTCATGGCAGGCAGGGCAGGGACAGCATCCTCTGTCCTTCCACAGCCCTTAGTGCCCTGTGCAGTGGGACAACCAGCAGTGACAGGGAGGGAGCAACTGGGACCACACTGGCTCTGTCCACTACCCTGTGTGTCCCCAGGGAAAGCCCAGCTCATGTCACTGGCCCATCCTGGCTGGGCAGGATTGGTCCCCAAGCCGAGAGGAGCGCCAGCCCCAGGAGTGCTCTGCGGGGATGAGGCTGGTGGCAGCGCATGGGGAAACCGAGGCACAGGCTGCAGGCAGGTGGCACACTGCCAAAAATGGGGGAACTCCTCAAATGCTCCAGGTGACAGGTCAGTCACCAACCGGTCCCAACAGGCTCTGGTGGCTTCCCTGGTGCATTTGCCAGCACAACCCAAGCCCAGCTCATTAGCAAGTGATCTTTAATGAGCTTTGCCCAGTTGTGCTGTAGGGTCTGGGTGGTGCTATGGATATCGGGCACTTCTGTGGACTGACTGCCTGGATCAGGAGACGCTTGGGGGCAGAGGGGCTGGAGGATCCCCTGGCATGCTGCACCCATGGCCACCATCACAGGAAGTCACAATAACTGGGGAGAGCAGGATTTTAATTAACCAGGGTGGGGGAGGTCCTGGATGAGCGGCCCAGGGAGGGCTTGAAGTTCTTCTCTGTCCCAGGTGGGGTAGGAACTGGGGTGAAGCTGTTTCTGGCTGTGGGACTTGGTTCCCCTGCACTTCTCTGAGCTTGTCTGGTCAATGCCCCATCCTGGCCCCAAATCACCTGTGGCACCATCCCTGCCCTCGGGACCTTTATGAGGAGCTCTGGGTCACCCCATCTCGGTGCTGGGTTCCCATGAGTTTCATTGTGGGATCACATCCTGCAAGTTCCCTTCCACAAAGGCTCAGCAGCAGGTCCTGGTGCCACCCTGACCCCCTGCCCTGCTGCCACCCTGGGGGCACTGGGGATTGGAGTGCCCCAAGGCATTCCATGCTGAGGGTACAGGTGGGGACAAGCCAGCCATGCCCGGGGCCAGCTGGGGTAGTGGGACTGGTGTCCTGGCATCCTCTTACCGTCGGAGTGGGGGAATTGAGCTCCGAAGGTCTCAGCTGTACTGCGCGGAGCTCCGTGCTCCCTCGCGGGGAGCGGGTTTGGAGTGGGAGCCAGCGCTCGAGTTAACGCCTCCCACTATTTGCCTGAATTCCCTGGATTCCCCTGCTCTCATGGAGGAGCGGAGGTGGAAGCTGGGGGAGCTGGGTTTGTGCTCGTTCTCCCATCTTCATCCTCAGATCGCTTTCAAGGCCCGTGCGGATGCGGCCGGGCGGCGCCGCCTCCGGTAGCGGAAACTCCCCCTGAGCAGGGCAGGGCGATAAGTCACGACTTCTCCTCCACCCCTTCTCCCCCGCCTTCCCTTCTCCTCGCCCCTCTGGGCTCTCCATCCCCTCCTCGCTGCCTCCTGGGGCGTCCGTGCCAGGGGATGAGCAGTGTGGGGTGGGCGGGGGAAGGCAGGAGTGCTGCCATCCTCGCGTGGGCTGCTCTCTGCTGGCCGGCAGGATGCTGAAGGGATGATGGAGGGATGTTCCAGGGATACTTGAGGGATACTGAAGAGATGTTTGAGGGATGTTTGGGCTCCCCTCTGGGAAATCCAGGCATCTTCCAGATGTGATGGCACCATAATGGCTCCGTTAGCTGCATCCTTTGGAGGTGTACGAGGGTCGTGGGACAGGAGCTGCTGCCTGTGCTGGGGCTAGTGAGGGGTATTGGGGCCGGGGGGCATTGCCAGCCCCTGCCAACCTCTTCCAGCCACATGCATTAAGTGACAGTCCTCAACTCCTTTGGAACATTGGCATTATGGACACACTTGGAGTTGTTCTGATAAACCCTGGGGATGTGGATCCCTCTGAAGTGGCGACTGTTGCAACACCACCCCCCAACCCCCCGCCTCCAGAGCGAGCAGGGAGGTGTTTGCCAGCAACCCCTGCGGATTTACAGCTCACTGGAAAATCCACTCATCCCATTAAGGGCTCCCTGTGGCTTTTGCTTTCCATTGCAAGTAGCTGGTTATCCCAAGGGAAACCCCCTTTGGGTGCCAGCGGGTGTGTGGGGCTCCTGGGGCAAACCCCCTGGGCTGCAAGAGCAGAGTCGATTGTTACAGGAGGCATTAGAGGAGACTCGTCTCGCTTGGCCAGGTAAGACCAGACAGGGCAGTTTAGCTCATGCTGGGAATGGTCTGTGGTGGAAATGGCCGGTACTGGGGCAGGAATTGGGGGTTCTGTTTGGAATGGGATCTATCCCATCCCAAAGTGAACTTTCATTCACTCGGTTTGTCACCCAAGGCAGATTCAGCATCTACAAATGCCCCAGTTTGTAGCTCGGCTGTGATGATGGCACTTCCTCAGCTGTGTCTCTGCTCTTGGGGTTTAACCTCCAACTTTGCTGACATGCCCTGTTGCTGTGTCCCCAGTGATACCCATCCCACACTCCCAGTGACATTTAAAAATCCTTAACCTTCTTTGGGTGGAAAAAACCAAACCTTTTTGTGTACCCCCATGACTCCACTCTGCCTGCTGTGTATTGAGAGAGCCGAGTGTTGGAAGGAGCAGACAGGTGGTGAGGGTCTCACCAGGGTGTGCTGGGGGTGCTGGGGATGCATTGCTGGCGCCAGGATGGGGGAACAAGCTCAGCTTCCCCCTTGACCATCCCGACCACCTCAGCGCTCACGTACGTGTGCAAAGGCGACAGCATCTGCTTAGTTAATGTGTTTTGCAGCCCCGCCGTGCAGCTGCCTTTCTCCACCACCCCAACAGCCAAGCCAAAATCTGTCAGGGGCTTCCAGGTTTCACGGGTCGAGGACCGGGGGGCTGTTTCCGCACAGCGGCGGCGAACGCAGACACTGCAACATCTGGTCTTGCTCAAAATTCTCGGGAGAAAAGGGCCAGGTCTGCGGTGCCGCAGGAACATGGGGCCAAATAAATGATGCAACTGGCTCCACAGAGTTTTTGCCCAGACACCAGTTCAGCCGAATGCTACCGGAGCTGTGGGACAGCTCCTGGCTCAGGGCTTGATTCAGCACTGGGAGATGCTTGGCCCCGTGGCAGCACTGAGGTTCTGGGAAGGTTTTGGGGTGTTTTTGGGAAGGTTTTGAAGCCCTCAGGACGTTCAATAAGAGATATTTCATTTTGACTACAATGCTGGATTACCAGAGGGACCTCAGGCTCTGCAGTGCCCAGTGCTGGCTCGTGTGCCAGAGGAGGCATCCGTGGGGCTACTGATGGCTTCACGGGCTTCTTGCCACATAGCACGGGGATAACAGGGAGGCTGGGGAGAGTGGGAGACCCTCAGGCACGACCCAAACCTTCCCAGGCGATCTTCACTGCAGGGGCATCTGGGGAGGGTTCAGTGGGGTGTCATCCCACGGAGGGACAGCCCAACCTTTTTCTCTATGGGTGCTGGGGACGCCGGGAGTGACAGGCAGATCTGCTGGGGGACAGATGGCACCAGGCACCGGACAGATGGCTCCATCCCAGACGGGGCCCCCGGCTCTGGGCTGGTCCTTGGGGACTCGCTCTGCTGGCCCCCGGCTGGCGGCAGTGGCCCGAGGGGGACAGGCACCACCGGCCATAGGCGGTGCGGGCACTACCGGCCCGGGGGCACCGGGCTGGGGAGGGGACGGTCACGGGCTCGAAGCGTGACACCAGTCCCCGAGGGGCTGCAGCATCTGGGGGAGGCGGTACCGGACCGAGGAGAGTGACACCGGTTGAGGGGGAAGGGTGACACTTGCTCAGAGGGTGGTACCCGGCGGACGGGAGGGTGACACCGGCTCGGGATGCGGTACCGGGTGGAGGTGACACCGGTCGGGGCGGAGGGTGACACCGGCCCGAGGGGCGGTACCGGGGGGGCGGTGCCGCAGGTGGAGCTGTCCAGCACCGTCGTCTCCTGAATACCCGCACCGCCGGGGGGAGGGGACGCCCCCACCACCCCCGCCACCCCCATATCCACCCGCCGGGGGTTGTGCTCGGCGGAGGGGACACACCTGCTCCGGACCCCAGTGGCCCCGGCCTAGGACGTGTCGCACCGCCCGTGTTGCAGGAACCACAGCTGTGAGAGACCCCGGGGTGGGGACGGGCTGGGGGAACGCACAGGGGCCGTGGCAAACCAGACACTGTGTGGCCAGGATATCCCCGGTGAGAAGCCTTGGACGTCGAGGAGCCTTGCCCAGCCCCTCACACCGTCCCTCCCACAGACCCCCACACAGCTCCCAGGCTCTGTCCCAGTCCCAGCCCATCCAGCCTCATTCTGCAGCAGAATCGGTGCCGGGCACAGCCCAGTCCAAGCACAGCTCTGTCTCCCGGCCCGTACCCGCGGCTCGGTGGCTGCTGCAGCAGGTCCGGCTCAGAGCTCAGCTTTGCTCAGAGCAGTTTTATTGAAGTGGGTTAAGTGGCTAATGGGGTTGCTGTGGAGAGGCTAAAGAAGGGATTAGTGCTGTGGCTATGGGCTGGGCATCCCTGAAAGTGTTCAAAAAAACGTGTGGATGTGGCACTTGGGGACATGGTTTAGTGCTGGGTATGGCACTGCTGAGTTAACAGTTGGACTTGATGATCTTGGAAGGCTTTTCCAACCTGACGATTCTGTGATTTTTCTCTGATCTCTGCTTGGACAACAGCTGGTTTCTGTCCTTCAGCACCTGCCGCTGCCCACTTCCCAGCAGCTTCCAGAGCCCCCAGCTTTGTGCTGATGGGAACAGACATCCAGGACAGGCAGAGCTGGGACTGCCTGGCCTCCCCATCCACCTGCCTGCACCCTGGAGAACCACCTGCCTGCACCCAGTCTGGCCATTGAACTGACCACCCTAGAGTTGCTCTCCAGAAGGGCCAGGAGAGGGGAGCAGTGAGACCTCCCTTGGGAAGGACTCAGCCTGGTGCCCCGGCGACGCGGGTGGTGGCAATGTCCCATGCGGTGACACTCGCTGGTGGGCAGGCCAGGTCCTGGCCGGGGCATGGGGGTTGGAGGGCTGGGCCTGGTGGCTGAATCGGCAGCTTGTTCTCCTCTGAAGGCCCCTTTCTGCCCTGGCTCCCTCTGTTTCTCTTAGGAAAGTTTTATGTTCCTTGTGTCACAAGGAGCCTTTTCTTTGTCACCCTTCCCAAGCGTGCCAGGGAGGAGGCTGTGCTGGAGCTCAGCCATCCCTGATGGCAGCTCAAGGCTGATACTGCATGGGGCTGCAAGGTGCAGGGAGCAGCTTTTGGGGGCAGCTGTGTCACAGCACCAGAACCTGTCCCTTGGGAGGAGCTCAGCTCCTCATGCCACTCACCCTGGGGTTCATCCTGGGCTGCCCCCTCTACCCTCACCCCCTAAAAATGAAGGATGCTTTGCAGCCCCTGAGCATCTCCTCAGGGACACCTGGCACAGTGCTGCATCCCCTGCTGTTCCTGTGCTGCCAGTCCCAAGGGTGTCTCAAGGATGATTCCCAATTTACAGAGCTGTTCTGCATCCCAGCACACCCAGGGAAGGATCCATCCTCCTTTATTCCTATTTGTCAGCCTGGTTTCAGCTCTCTTACCCCTTCCAGAGGCTGTGTCAGGGTGGGGAAACTGAGGCATAGAACAGCAGCAAGATGCCAGCAGAGGCTGAAGGGCTGAACTCCTTTTCCATCACTCAGTGTCCATGCTCAGACTCGTGCCACATTTATTCTGGGACACGGGGCAGCATTTCATCCCTGACAGGGATCCCAGCTGTGAGAGATAAGAGAGAAGCAAATTTTGTCTTGTTTATAAAAGCCACCCCAAAATGCTACAAAATACAGAGCAAAACACTTTCAGAGCCAATTGCTGTTCCCTTGGGAACATGGGAGCCCCTGTGATTGGACCACTCCACAGCACTGTGGCTGAGTTGGGGGCTTCAGCCTCTCACTGTAGCCCCCCAGGGCCAGAGGCTGTTCGCAGCTCAGCTCAGGTGATGGATGGCTCTGCGGTGGATCTGCTTCAATGCTGGGGATGCTCCAGTGACCCCTCTAGGTCATGGAAATGGGGACATGAAATGAGACCAGGCTCCAGGTCCCTGTTCATTTCTGGCTGCTAAAATCGCACGTGTGAGATGGATTTGGATGTGAGGCTGAGGACGTAGCTCAAGCTCCGGGCACAACAGATGCCTCTTTGAAGGAGATGCCTTTAGGGATGTGCTGGCTTGTGTTTCTTCTGGGATGAAGGACACAGCTCAGCCAAGGCTTTTCCTTCAGTGTTAACACCCCTAACTCTGTATAGCACCATCTGAAGGGATCAAATCCCACCTTGCTTCTGGGATTAAAAACTGAAATTCACCTCTAGACCTGAGCTCTGGAGGCAGCTGGGATGAACATCCTCTGCTTGGCTGAGAGACAAACACCTCCAGCTGTGCAAGAGGCTCAGCCCTGATGCCCAGGCATGGCTCTGCTGGCCACAGCATTGCTGCAGTTGCTCCAAAATATCCCCTTGTACTAAAATACCTCGTGTGCACCTGCTGCTTTTCACTACCATGGAACCCAGTGATCCCAAGCTAGTACCCAGGGAAGTGATGCAGCCAAAAACTCACCCAGCAGCTGGAAGTCCCCAAATTAAAGCATCAGATGCAAGTTCCTGGTGCTCATGTTACCTGGAGGGTGAGCAGCAGCTGGTTCCCGAGAGCTGTTCCTGGGTTGAAGGAGAAAGTTGTTTCCCTTTTGAGCTAATTGCAAAGGAGCTGCTGAGTCTATCTGGGTCAAGCCATGACCTGCTTTAGCCGGGAAGAGGCAGCAGAATGCCAGCGTGACACAGCGTGACATAGCGTGACCCTGTGTGACACAGCGTGATGGGGCTCTTGCCCGTCCCTCTGCCATTGTTGCACATGGGTCACATGCCAGGGGCACCCGGTCCTGGGGGCAGAGCTTGGGTAGGGTAAAATCAGTCTGAAGGCAAAGGAAGAATTCTTTGGGAACACGAATGGGCTGAATCTTGCCCAGGAATGGTTTTAGTTCATGGTGGTTGATGTTGGATGTGCAGGGGGCTTTTGGGCAAACGGGTGGCTCCTCCTGGAGCTGCTGGGGGCAATAGGGACTTGTAGGAGTTGCTTTGGTTTATCCCTTTGGTGGCATTCTCGGGGGATGAGTGGGACCCTAGCATGAGGGTTCAGCTGGCATCATGGCCTGGGGGAGCAGGGCCACATCCACATCACCCCTCAGCCATCCCCCAGGAAGCCCTCAGCATCTCTAGAGCAGGGTGAAGCCTGAGAAGGGGTCAGCTGTTCTTAGCCAGGCAAAGCAAAACCCTCAGAGACTCCTGAGGTGTGTGGTGGGAAAAAAACTGCTCTGAGCCCAGCAGGCATTGGCATCTCCTGAGAAACCTCAACCCTGTGAGCACAAGAGGAGGATTGATTTTCTTGTGGCCAACGTAGCAGCTTTGGCTCCTGCTGCAGCCATGGCATCACTGGTGGGCTCAGAAGGGAGAAATGGGAGTTGTGTCCACAAGAGAGAAATCCAAAGTGGAAAAAAAAATCTACAAAACCTGGTTAGAGCCCCAGTGCCACGTGCCCAGGGAGCAGGAAGGGCTGGAGGAGTGCTGCATGCTGGTGGTTCTCAGTGGGTGCTGGGGAAGGTAAGGTCATAGCATAAATTTTGATGAAGGTTTTTTGCCTCTGAGTTGGTTGATGACAGCTTGGGACACCTGTGGTTTCATCATCCCTGAACCTATGGGGATGAAGCTGCCCTTGGAAGCTTCCTTCCTTGGAAGTGTTCAAGGCCAGGTTGGACAGGGCTTGGAGCAACTTGGGCTAGTGGAAGGTGTCCCTGCCCATGGCAGGGAGTTGGAATGAGATGATGGTCTGTCCCTTCCAACCCAAAACTTTCTCTGGTTCTATGAAGGTCAACCTAGTTTGTGTTTGGACAAAATATTTTGCAGCTCAAGGCTGTGAACTGCTGTGCCCAGGCACAGCACTCTCAGGGCAGGGGCTGCTTAAAGAGAGGGGAAAAACGTGTAGAAAGCTGGGGTTTGTAAGTGTGGGTTGTAGGGCACAGCCTGGGAACAGACTGAGGGACAGAGGAGAACTGCTCTCTGCTGATATTTACAGTTGGTTTGGGAACACTGTGCCCACAAAAATGAGCTGGTGTCAAGCTGGGTGCTGAGCCCTGGCTTCCGTGCTCCCAAGAAGGTGCAGGAAATCCCACTGGCACAAGGAAAGCCCTGCCTGGCTCCTGCTGCCTGCCTTGCAGCACCCTTGGGTGGGGGCTGTGTTTGTCCCCCAGAGCTGGACCTGTGTGCACACATGGGAATGGCAGAGCCCCTGTGCCTGCCTCCATCCACCTCCTGCTGTGACCTGGGGACAGATCTGTCCCAGAGCCCCTCCAGTGCCTGCCCCAGCACTGCCTTCACCCACCCTGCCCTGGCTCAGGGCCATGACTATGGTGAGCAGAGGCAGAGATGGCTCAGTCAGGATGTGGGGAGAGAGAAAAACCTCTCCTGGTGTTTCAGAGGCTTCGGGGGCAGCAAGCCCAGAGCTGTGTGTGTCAGTTCCCTCTGCCCCTTAACCAAAATTGCCTTGGAAAGACCTCTGTAGCTCCTGGCTGGCGCTGGAATTGGCGCTGCGATTCCTTGATCTCATCCGCTGCATCAGCCCTTCTCCCCGTGACCCACAGCTCCAGAATCAAGTGACCCAGCTCATGTGGGTTTGGAAAAAGGGAATTTGAGTGTGTTCACCCCAGCACTGCCTGTGGCAGGGACATGGCCATCCCAGGGTGGGGAGATGTGGGGTATAGTTTGATCCTTGCAGACCCCCAAAAGCGTGACAGAAGGAGGGCTCAGTGCAGCTCAGGTTGGGAAAGAGGCAAATCAGGATGGTTTGGGACATTTTTTGCCTTTATTCTCCTCTGCTGGGAGATGCAATGGATGCAGGGCTGAGTCTGGGTTGCTGTTCCCATCGGGCTGATGGAGCAATGCCCCTGCACCCCACAGCTTACCTCCAGCTCTGGAGAAGCTCTGTCTCGGCCAGGTGGCTTGAAAGAGCAGGTGTGTGGGGAGGGTATCTGAGCAGCTGCATTCCCCAGCCCACCAGGAACAGCCTTGCTGGGCTCCACTACAGCTTCATATGCACTCACTGCACCCACCCAACACTAAGCCAGCACCAGGTAGAGGAACCCTCACCATGGGTGGACAACCAGGAGCTGATGGTCCCCCACAGAATGCTCTGGGACTCCAAAAGCTTCCCCTCCCCTCCTCAGAGGTTTTCCTTCAAGGAGGCTGAATGAAACGAAGCTGGAGCAACATGTGGAATGTGTGTCTTGGGAGATTAGTGGCACCTGGTGCCTGTGGGGCCACAGCTCCCCCTCTTTCTAGAAATCATTCCATCCCCTGGAGAAAACCTCTTTATTTGAGTTTTGAGATTTTTTCTTATAAAGCTGCAGGCAGGAGATGGTTGGAGATGGACCTTTGCTCCATGGCTGATTTCCTTGCTGAGCTCTGCTCTGCCTGCATGGGCAAATCCTGTGGGAGTGAGGAGTGAAGAGCTTCTCCCCTCACTGTGACTGTGCCAACTTCCCTATCACCAGAGTTGGCAAAGATGGCCTTGCCTGTGGGTGCTTTGGGTGGGATGAGACCCCATCCTTATCACATGGAGAAAAACACCATGGCAAGGAGGGGACACCGGGCACCGTCTGAGGGGTGGTGATGTGGAAAGTCACCATGGGGCAAGTAAGATGAGAGTGTGACCATGGAGAGCTGTGGCAGGTGGCCCCATGTGAGGGGATGAGGAGGGCACTCCAGTGTGGGGGTGGGACTCAAACACCAGTAGATGGGGCCACAGAGCTTGTCCTCACAACACTGGAAAGTGGTCTTGGGTGATGGGAGATTGTTTCAGGTGACGAGGAGTTGGTCTTGCATGACCAGGAGATGTTTTTAGGTGGCCAGGACATGGCCTCAGATGTCTGGGAGGTGGTCTTGGGGGGCCAGAGCACAGTCTTGGTTGATCAGGAGGTGATTTTGGGGACCAGAAAAAAAGTTTTGAGGGGCCCATCCTGTCTGTGGTGCGGCCCTAACTGGTCAGAGTCTGTGTCCATATGTCCTTGCTGCAGCGACCTGCTGTAGGGACCTGGGGACACAGGGGTGGGGCTGCACAGGCTCCCTGGAGGAGGACATCACATATGCCCTGGGCCTGTGGATCCCTGTTGGGGGACATCATGTGTGTCTTCACCCCAGGGTGTGGGATGCAGTGGCCTCATCCCAGGATGGGGACATTGAGCACCCGTGGCCAGTAGGTTCAAGACCAAGGTCTGGTGCAGCTGAGGGGCTATGGGTGTCCCCCATGCCCACCCCTTCACTGTGCTGGGCCATGACCAACCCTCCTCTTCCCCCACAGCCTTGCCAGCAGCTGCCTCACCAGGATGAATGGGACAGCCAATGTCAACTCCACCGGCCGCAGCCACTACCAATCTGCCATCCCAGTGCCCCGTGCCATGGCCCATGGCAAACTGCATGCTACAGCCCCCCTGAGTAACCCGGGGTCCCCTGTTCCCCACAGGGCTCCATCTCCTCGGCTAGGGAAGGTGCCAGTCCCTGGTCCCAAGACTCTCAAGCCCAAAGGCAGTGGCAGAGCTGCCAGCTGTGAGCCAGCCGAGAGCAGGGAGGGAAGCCCCAGTGCCTCTGCTCATGGGGGGCAGAAAGGCCTGTCAAGACCCCTGGTGTCCCCTGGGAAATGGCCAGAGGCAGCGGGCAGTGGGAGGAGAGGGGCAGGCAGGGTGGGGGAGCTCAGCGAGCTGCCCAAAGCTCCCCTAGCACGGGGCAGGGGTGGAGGGCGGCTGGGAGGGTCCCCTGGGAAGGGCAGCGGAACAGCCACAGCAGGGACAGGGGATGAGTCTCATGGTGGCTCACAGGGGAGGGGCCCTGTATTTGGGTCAGGGGCCATCACATTCTCCTCAGGGCCCCCACACAGCCACCCCATCACTGCCACTGTAGCACCTTTCCAGTACCAGTAAGTTCCTGGGGATAGAGGGGCATGGGAACAGGGGGACATGGGGCTGGGGGGGGGGGTGTGGGGATGGGTTGACATGGGGCTGTGGGGGGGCGTGGGGACAGGGGAAGGCAGACAGGCCCAGTGAGGGTGGCCATGGGAAATGGTGTGGTTGGGTCAAGGGGCTCTGTACCAAAAAGAAGGTTTCCACTGGATTTGGGGTACTGGGGTTCCTGGGGCACCCATGGGAGCTGGTCTGGGGTAGGGGATGGATTCATTTGGAAATAGGGTGCCCTAGGATCCCCTGCCATGAGACCAGTGTCCCAGACCCTGGAAGAGCCCACAGCACCACATTCTCATCTCCCGGGGGTTCCCAGATGATTGCAGCCCACGATGTGCCCCTGCTCCCCCACCCTCACCTCCCTCTGCCCACAGGCTACAGGAGGACCGCGAGCATAAGAGGGCCACGTCCCCGGGTGATGAGTGCCCCATTCCTGCGAAGGGATCTGACCATGACCCCAAACCCAGAGGCCTGAGTGAGTCCAGAGGGGTTTGTTGGGAATGGGGGGGTCCTGATGGGGGGCTGACATGATGGTGCCAGGGGGCAGATGCTCATTCTGGAACGGGAGCCAGGGCTGGAGATCAGTGGGGTGGTGGGGTGAACCCTCACATTGGAGGTGCCCCAACTTCCCTGGGAAGGGCTCAGCTGCAGTTCCTGCATCGGGTGACCTCCGTGGCCAAAACCCTACACCGTAAGACGTGCAGGGAACTGATCCTCCAGGACATCATCCCGGCCGGCTCCTTTCCCTCCTCTTCCCAGTTTCCCAGCGAGCTCCAGCAATGACCCATTTCCAAGGAGACGGCGCGGAGGGACCCCTGGCTCCCCACACCCACCACCGGGTCACCCCCTTTCTCGGGGGCTGAATTACAAGCTCGCCGCTGCAATGCTGAGGCCACCCCAGTCCCCTCTGGCGCTTGCTTTGGGGGGAGATTTTGGGGGGGCGTGTCCAGGAAGGATGCTGGGGCGGCGGTTGCCAGGGCAGCGGCAGCGGAGGATGGCGGGATGTTCCAGAGATGTGCAGGGAAGGGGAAAGAGACCCGGGAGCTTCACCGGGTGATTTGAAGGGACAGAAGTCGGTCAGAGCCACGGTGGGTCCTGGCAGAGCTCGGCTTTGACCTGGGGTCGCAGCATCCCATTCAGAGAATAACGGCGTTCAGCGCTGAGCCCCGATTTGGAAAGTGCTGAAATCAGCGGCAAGCAGGAGGATGTTCCAGGAGGAAGCAGGAGGGAGCGAGCGGGGCTGGCATGCGCCCAGTGCAGCTGCCCTGCTCGCTGGGGAGGTTTTGGGCGAAAGCCGAGCGGGTTTGGCACTGGTGAAGGGGCCGGATCCTTTCGCTCACTCCATGCCTGCTCCAGCTTCCCTGGCCCGCGGCACGTCCCCGGACTCCACTGGGCCCAGCCAGAGGGAACAGGGAACACTGGGAGACCCCAAGAATCACCTCACCAACCACAAAATGACACAACATCTGCCGATTTGCCCCCCATAGCCGGCCCTACACCCAGGCAACAGCCCCCCAAAATGCAAGTGGCTTTGGGGTGCAGCTTATGCACCCATCCGGCCCCAGCAGCATCTTTTGGTGCAAAACAACCTTTTTTTCTTTTTGGCACCCTGTCCCACCCAGGTTGAGTTATTCTGGGACTCTTCAGCAGTACCATGGGCTGAACCCCGGATCACCGGCCCGGGGGTGGGCTGGGAGGCTCGCACCGCCCCCGGTCCTCCCGTCCTTATCTCGGCAGCATTGATGGGCTCTAATGCAATATTTCCCGGCGGTTGCCATGGCAGCCCGCGTGAGGTCACCAAATAGACTTAATTCACCCCTCCCAAGGGACGGGTAATTAATGAAAAATGATGATAACCAGTTCCCACTCCCCCTCTTCCCCCCTACTCCCCTTAATTCCCCTTGTATCACTGGAGAGGCCCTGCTGGGTTTGGGGGCCACAGTGCCCCTCGGGGGATTCCTGGGGCCACCCTGGGCTCTTGCTGCATAACTTGGGGTGAAACGGGGATGCTTTGGCTCCCCTGGGAATGGGTGTGCAGTGTCTAGGTGGGTGTGGGATCTGTGGCAGGCGGGACAGGGGGTGCTTCAACGCAGGGTGCTGGGGCATGGGACCTCCGTGCTGGCTTCATCCATTTCCCACCCAGCACCCAACAGGTCCCTGCCCGCGAGGGGCTGCGGGACGGGGCCGGTAGGCCGCGGTCGCGCGGCGATCGCCGACTCCGTACCCGCCAGCTTCATCCCTCGCCCCAGGGGTCCCGTGTCACCCCGGGTCCCGCACAGAGCACTGTCCCCAGAGTCCCGCACGGTCCCGCTGTCCCGGGGTGCCGTTCTCTCCCTCCGCCCCAAGAGCTCCGCCGCGCGCGCCCCCGCCCGGCCCCGCCCCTCGCCGCGCGCCCCCTCCCCTCCGCTCCCCTCCCTGTCCACCGCGGGCGCGCGCCGCGCCCCGCCCCTTGCCCGCGCCAAAGGAGGGCGGGCCCTTTTTGTTCGCCCCTGACATTCCGCTGGTTCGCAGTGTCCTGCCGGCGGCGGAGTGGCGAGGTGGGGCCGTGCCGCTCACCCCGCTGCGGCCCTCCCCCTCCCCACCCGCGCCACCCCTTCTCCGCTCCGCCCCGGCCGGTGGGACGGGCGCTGACGACGCCTCTCTCTCTGTCTCGCCCGGTGTGTCCTCGGTGCCGCAGCAACAGCAGCAGCAGCGCCCGGCGGGTTAAATGGTTGCAGCGCGGGGATGCTGGGGAGCAACCTCAAGAGCCTTCCCGACGTGGAGCTGGGCGAGGAGGAGCGAGGCTTTCGGCGGGGCCCCGACGGCAGCACCGTGATGCCGAAGCGAGCGAAGGCGGCGGCGGCTGCGGGGCCGCGGGGCGCGGAGCTGCGCGTCTTCAAGGCGAGCAGCGCGGAGGGGCGGCTGCCGGCCGGCTCCAACCTGCGAAAGCAGAAGTCACTCACCAACCTCGCCTTCCTCACCGACGCCGAGAAGAAGCGGCAGCTCTACGAGCCCCGCTGGAGCGACGACATGGCCAAGGCGGCGGCGCCGGGGGCGGCAGCGGCGGCGGGGGGCGGCGGTCGCGGCGGCCCCCGCGGGCGGGACGCGCCCGCCATGTCGCGGAGCCTGTCCCGCTCCGAGCATTCGCTGCTGTCGCCGCGCCCCGCCGGCCCCGCTAAGCCGCCGCCCGCCGGGAAGCCGAGCCGCATCCCCCGCGGGCCCTACGCCGAGGTGAAGCCCCTCAGCAAGGCCCCCGAGGCGGGCGGCAGCGGCGGCGGCGGCAAGTGCGACGACGAGTTGCTGGGCGGGAAGGGGCCGGCGGTGGCGGCGGGCACCGAGGAGAAGCCGTACCTGAAGGTGGACCCCGAGCTGGTGGTGACAGTGCTGGGTGACCTGGAGCAGCTCCTCTTCAGCCAAATGCTGGGTGAGTGCGCCGGGCTCGACGTCGGGGTGGGAATGGCCAGAGGTGGCAGCTGGAGGCGTCTGGGATGGTGACACTCCGTGAGGGACCCGCTGGAGGCCACCTCAGTGTCTTCAAGTGAAGGGAGGTTGAGGGGAAAGGAGCCATCAGCCTCGGTAACCTCAGTCGGTATCCTCAGTCGCGTAGAATCACAGAATGGTTTGGGTTGGAAGAGGTCGCAAAGCTCATCCTGTTCCACCCCCCTCACGGCAGGCACAGCCACTATCCAAGGTGGCTCCTAGCCCTCTCCAGTCTGGCCTAGGACACTTCCAGGGATCCAGGGGCAGCCACAGCCTCTCTGGGCAACCTGTGCCAGGGCCTCCCCACCCTCACAGAGAGAATTTCTTCTCAATATCCCATTTACCCCTGCCCTGTGTCAGTGGAAAGCTGTTCCACCTTACCTGTCACTCCAGGCCCTTGTTCCAAGTCCCTCTCCAGCTCTCCTGGAGCCCCTTTAGGCACTGGTAGGGGCTTTAATGTCTCCCTGGAGCTTTCTCCAGGCTAGACACCCCCAGCTCTCCCAGTCTGGCTCCAGGGCAGAGGGACTCCAGCCCTCAGATCATCTCCAAGGCATGCTGAGGGAAGGTGCTGTCAGCCACCTCTTGCCTTGGAAGAAAGGCAGTTCCTTCTCACAAGGAGCAATGGCAGGTGGTGGTGGAGCTTGTCCTCCCCCACGTGCCTTGTCGGCCATCCCTTGTCTCAACACCTACCAAACACGATGGAGGCTGCACAGCCGGGTGCCACAGCTGCTCCCCACCATCAGGGTGGCTTGCCCTGGGGGTGACCTTGGGAAGCTGCTGCTGGAGGTGCTGTGTGAGGGGTCTGTGCTGCTGTCACACTTGGGGCACATCCAAAGCTCCGCTGAGGTCTGAGGCTCTGGCAGAGCACGATTCTCCAAGGATGCTGCTGCAGGGTTTGCGTGAGCCGGGTTCCAGCTGTGTCTGCCTGTGCTTTGCTATCCCTGTGGGTTTGATCCCTGAGCTTGTGTGCATGGTGGGTTTCCATGAGAACAGTGAGCACTGGCCCAGCACTGGCCATGCC
Organism: Entomyzon cyanotis; assembly: GCA_024500445.1. Lineage (NCBI taxonomy): Eukaryota > Metazoa > Chordata > Aves > Passeriformes > Meliphagidae > Entomyzon > Entomyzon cyanotis. Next base: position 921,336 of record JAKEPQ010000908.1, on the reverse strand, counting down.
CTGGACCTCGGAACCCACTGCCCCAGGCATGGGGTGCGGTGCTGGGTCTTGGTACGGGTGAGCCCAGCCCTTGCCATTCTCTCATGCTGCGTGCTGATCTCTAGGAATCGTGGCTGCCTCGGGAGCCCTCTGCTTTCCGCTGACATCCAGTCTTCCCTGCATCCCAGTCGGCAGTGTCTGGAGACTCGGCTGGGCAAAGACTGTGGGGGCTTGTGGTTCAGAAGAGCTGTGTTTGGTCTGGCAAACTGGCATGAGAAGGTGGCAAAGCAGCCCTGCATAGCCACTGTGGTGCTCCCGGAGCTCGGGCTGGCTGGGTGTAAAGCCCTGGTGGTTGGTGGTGGTGGGGGAGCAGCAGTACAGGTGGGACTGGTGTGTCCAGTCCCTTGAAGTTCCCTGCCTGGGACCTCTTTTTAGAGGGCCAGGAGCTTCTCTGGTGCTTGAGCTGGCTTGAGATGCCTTGTCCTTGCTGCATGGTAAAGAAAATGGGGAGAGATTTACCCTGGCTGGGGCCTGGGGGAGGTGGTTTGGAGATGTGGAGTGAGCTGCAATGTGTGCTGGAGCCAGGCACCTGGAAAGCTGTGCTTGCTGAATCCGCTTCCCTGCATACCCATGGCTGCTCCAAGAGCCCTCCGGGGGGGTGCCACAGCCCCAGCTCCAGCAGGGCTTTGGCACAGCGTGCACCACTGTGTGCTGGGCACACAGGCATGGAGCCTCCCAGACCATTGCCCTTGGCCCCCTGGCCATGCCCAGCCACGGGGGCAGCAGCAATGCCCTCCTTGGCAGGTCTGCCCTGATGCTGGAGCATCCCAGGGCTTGCAAGTGGAAAGCCACAGTGAGCTCGAGGCCTGGGCAGGCAGAGTGTTGGGATGAGCAGGGTAGGATATGGGAGGTCAGCCCGGGTACAGGGGCTCAGGCTTCCCTGGTGGTCCCACAGCTGAGTTTACAGACATCTATCCTCAGCCCTAATGCCATGATAGCAACCAGATGCCATGGGAGCAGGGCAGGATTGTGGTGGATTTGTCCTTTACGGGACTAACAGATTGCTGCTCATTGGTGTTGGGAGGCCTGGAGGAATCTCAGTGTCCTCCTGTGATGCTCTGCTCTTAGATGGGAGATTCCTTAGCATCTACAAGAGTAATCCTTGTGGGACTGGCCCACGTGGGAGTGACTTCCAGTTTGTGGTACTATGGAGTCCCAGAGATCCAAGACAGGGACTTGTGCACACCCTGAGGAAGATCATGGTTGTGGAAATGCCCCCAGCAACTGATTTGGTTTCTGGGGTGTTGCCAAGCCTCCACCTGTGTCAGTCAAGGTTGACCTTGACCTTGGGAGGTGTTGAACATCCTTTTGGACTGCACTAAGCATCTGAAGTCTTGGTCAGCTGGTCTGTGAGGGCCAAATTCTGCCAGATCTGTCCTGTGTGTATTGCCAATAATTTTCCAAGACATGGACTGCTGGGTGTCCTGTGGGGGATATTGAGGGCTGTGTCCAGAATCGGGTGGGGAGAATGCTTGGGGTGGATGGAGCAGGAGCTGCACCCTGCTGAAACTTCCCTACCATTTCCTTCCCTTCCGTTCCATGGGGCTGTGCTTCCCACGTTCGTGGGAGTTGTGATGTTGAAGCACACCTACTTACCCAAGCCAGCTGTGACGTGGCACATCTGTGACAGCCTGTGTGGTAGGGATGCCACCAGGAGCCTGGGGATGTGGAGAGGAGATGGACCCAGAAGGAATGGGATCCCAAGGGGGTGGGATTCAGGAGAGTGGGTTTCACACCCTCTTAGGGCAGGTGAGGAGCACCAGGAGAGGGGCTTTCTCCTGGGTGCTACAGGAGATGCTTGGGAGGGAGGGAAGAAAGGTCTCTGCTGTTTTCATCAATCCCTTTGGCAAGGGAAGCATCAGCCTGAGCTGTTTGGCCATGTCTGCTGAAGGACATGCATGGAAAGACCCTCAAGCGCAGTTTGTTCTGGGAAGACGGGTGGAAATTGTGGGGACTTCCAGCCTCTGCAGATATGGTTGTCCTTGAACTGCTGACCTGTGTTGAGAAGCCTGTGCAGCTTCTGAGCCACAGTGATTTCCAGAGACTTTGTGTGTCTTTGGTCTCCACACCTGAATTTTCATCTCCACCTCATGCTTCACCTGCCAGAAGCACTCCCAAGCTTCTCTTGGCCAAAAATACAGTTTATTCAGTAATGGCCAAATGTTACCTCTCATTCAGTCACTGCCGCTGCCTCATCTGTTTGATGGCACTGAAGCCTTTGCAGCTGAACCATGTTTAAAGAGCAGCCTGCACAAGCCGGGAGAGGTCACCGGCATGCAGTGACCACATGTGCTTTGTAGAGGCTATTTTCATCATCCAAATTATACATTTTGCATCAACCAAAGACTGAGGCTTCTCATCAAAGCTGGCTGGCAGCTGGGGTTGCTAATTACACCGGTGCCCAACCACAGGATGAAGGGGACAGAGGGCATGTGGCCAGCGTGGTGGAAGAGCTGGTTGCGTAGAACCGGCCATGCCCGTGTCCGCGTGTGATGGACAGGGCTGTGCAGGGGCACATACGGGGCGTGTGTGGTGCCCAGTGTGATGGTTGCACTTACCTGGAACTCCCCAGAGCACCTCCAAGATCCTGCAGCTGCTTTCTGCAGCCATTTCCTTGTCCATCTCTTGCTGGATGTGGTGCCTCTTAAGTGGCTGCAAATTCACATCAACGAGTAAGTGGTCAGTGTTGTGTGGGCCAGAGCCCAGGCAGACACACGTGCGATCCTGGGGGAGATGATGTTCCCCGAAATGCTCGCTGCAGGAGTCTGCAGCCCTGCCAAACTCTGCAGGTGCAGTTATAACCCTTCTTAGTCCTACAGCCCTCAGGTGGGCCATGTTACCCTTCCCAGGTGGCCCAGCAGGGATGTCCTTGCTGGGCAGCATGTGCCCATGGGGACCCAGTACCCCTGTGGTGCCAACATGCAGGCAGGGCAGAGCCCAGCTGTGCTCAAGATGGTGCTGGGTGGGCAGTGGGTGCTAGTGGCCCCTCAGTGGTGGGAAGGAGAGCCAAGGGCTGGAATGGGCAGATGGGCTCTGTGATGGGCAGGAGCTGCCTGTCGCATCTGACTGTTTGGTTTAAAAAGTAAACCACAGTGCAGAAAAGACTGGCATCTGACATATCCTGTGCGAGGACATTGCTGACCCTGGTGGAGATGGGGAACCAAGGTATTCCCTTCTGTTGGCCATCCTTGCTGGGAGATGCATGGTGTGTGATCAAAGAAGCACCTCTGCCCCATGGCATTCCTCCCTCTGTCCCGTGTTGTTCCTACTGGTTTAATTAAGTACTAACGGGCCTGTGGCAGCACTGTGCAGCAGTAGCCAGGCTCTCTGGCAGGAGACCATGAGGAGGTCAGAGACCAAGTAGCTCTTCACAGTGATGGCAGCGGGTTATTGCCTCGTAAAGTGCTGTGGCTGTCCTGATACCACTAATGCTATTCCTCTTTTAAGGCCCCTGTGTGACAGCATCCATGTGACGAGGTCATTGGGATGGGGATTTATTTCCGTTTGCCCACAGAGCTGGACTCCTGCCTCTGGGGTACTAGTGAAGAGAAAGGGGAGTGGTACGTGGTTGTGTTGCTGTTTCCAGCCTGCTCTCAGGAGCTGACAGCAAGCAGTAGATGTCTCCTCTCTCCAGCTGAGATGGCTGAAGTGACTGGAGAGAAGATCTGGAAATGGGATCCAAGGGTCCCAGAGTTTCTGCTGAAGCTGTTTGGGATATGCATTGTTCCCAGTGATTATGGCAGTGTGGAAAAAGGGCTGAGAAAAAAGTAAATCCAGACTTCTCTTCCAAAATTTCCCATGGAAAGGTATCAGAGAAAGCACTTGAAGACAAAGATATTTGGGGATGCACTGGTGAAACAAAGTTCTCCCCAAAGAGCCTGAAAATCCCTGTTCAAATGGGGCTGTCCCAGTGACTGCCTTTATCTCAACCCCAAATCTAACATGTGCCCAAAAAGAAAATATGTAAATGAATGGAAAATTATGGCAATTCTGGAAGTGCTGTTTGGGATCTGCTGGTGGGATGTGACCACAGTGGGACCTGAGTGATGCCCCCTCAAGGCGTTACAGTCCCGTGCGTGTGACTGCTGAGACCTGCTGGGATAGATCCAGTCCACCCATGGGTCCTGCCTCATCCTGGTGCCTTGTGAGCAGTGTGCTTCCATGTGGCTGCCACTTGGAAACCTGGTGGCAGTTCTGGGTCTTTCTGGAGAGCCCCTTCCTCATGCCCCTGTTCCCAACTTTCTGTTGGGAAGCAGCCCTGTTCCCAAGGCTTCTCCTGCTGTGGCATGTATCTCTGTGCCCACAGCTCTCCCTTGTCACAAGTCCCCCCACCCTCAATCCCCCTGTTGTGTCCATTTAGGTTCCCAGCTCTTTGTCTTCCTGTGCAGCTTCTCATGGTGCCAGAGAACAATGTCCCTGGTCCCCTCTGCCTGCAGTTCCCCCCTGCCCACTCTCACTCGAGCATCTGAGGACAGCACTTGGCTGATGCTCATGCCCACTGTATGGGGGAGGATTCGTTCCAGCTCAGCACAGAACCAGAGCCTGCACCCTCTGAGGTGTGTAACCTGTGAGTGATGCCAACCTCCAATGCCAGCCCGTCTGCCATGGCGGGCGTGTGCTTTCCGGCTTCCCTGGCTCAGCTGTGGGCATGACCAGCCGGTTTGCTGTAGGGCTGCAGTCTTGGGATCAGGATCATCTGCCTGGGCGCTGTCAGGTGGACCCACTGGCACATCCTCTGAATCAGTCTGGTCCAGGGTGTCTTTTGTGGCACTGTGCTTGTGGCATTTGGTGCCCTGCATGTGCAGTGGCATCAGTGTCCTGGGGTCATATGCATGTGTGGTTTCTGGTACTGGTGACTGCAGTGTCCTGGGCTCTGTGTGTGGTGTTCCTGGTACCAGTGACAGTGGTGTCCTGGGCTCTTCTGGTGACAGCATTGTGGGCTCTGTGTGTGTGTGGTGTTCCTAGCAGCTGTGACAGCAATGTCCCAGGGACACGAGTGTGGTGATAGTGGTACTGGTGACAGTGGTGTCCTGGGCTGTGTGTGTGTGCAGTGTTCCTGATACTGGTGGCAATGGTGAAGGTGCTGAGCCTAAATCCACTCCATGGGTGGAGTGGGGATGGCTCCACCCTTCTGTGGTATCTGAGTCCTTGTCCTCTCCAGGCTTCGCACCTGAGTGTGTCTCATGCAGAGCCGTGGGGACACAGGAGATCAGATACTGTGCCGTTCTGCCATATCCCCCACCCTGCAAAGTCACGTCCTCCTCCAGACACACGAAGCAGCTCTCCCGGGGGAGCTAGGGAAGGGGTTGCTGATTCTTTGGCTGGAAAGCAGTGAGCTTGGGAGGGGAGAGGACGTGCGAAGCTCAGAGCTCGGCTGAGAGGCTCAGCATTGCCTCGTGGTGGGGTGGAGGGGCAAAAGAGAGAGCAGGGCTTGCCCACACTGCTGCATTGCAGCTCGGAGCAGGGAGCTGAGCGAGAGGGGAGCTGGGAAGGCAGGGATGCTGCAGTCGGGAAGCTGGGAAGTCAGGGGATGCTGCATTGCAGGGCTGAGATTAGAAGCTGTGCAAATGGAGATGTGCTTGTGTCAGGGCGGGTGTGACACTGAGGAGCAATGCCCAGCGCCCACCGATTTGCTGGTCCTTTCTCTAATCCATTTCTTCCACATTTTGTTTCGTGCCAGCATTTCCCTCATTCCTCGCGCTGGTATTTGTCTCGTTCAATTGAGGCCATAATGTATTTTTTATTAATTCAGGAGAAGGACTGAGATTCATCTCCCACTGGAAGGCCCTGCTGGAATCCACATAGGGAAGTTGAGCAGAAGCTCAGCATGGCTGGGCAGGACATTTTCCTCGCTCCTGGGAGTGGCCGTGGATCAGGGAGGTGGCTCCAGAGCCTCGTGGCCCTAGAGCCTCGTGGCCCTGGCGCAGCACGGTGTATGAGCTCCCTGGAGGGGAGACCCGGGCAGACCTTGGGCACAGACGTGCCCCTGTGCTGCGCAGTGAAATGCTAGTGTGTCCTGCAGCCAGGACGTGCCTCCACCTCTGTGAACGTGTGAGCCTGCCAGCATGTTGGGAGCATAGGATTTTCCACCTGGCATAGGTGTCAGTGATTCTTAGTCACTCCACATCACTCTGGTATTGTGTCAGCCTTCTTGTCTGTCTTCTGAACCATCCTGCTCATCCAGAGGTGGGCACTTTGCAGCCCTCCCCTGTTCCTGTGAGGGTCTGGCCTCAAGCATCTCCCAAATTACAGAAAGATTTTATGGCAAATCCAGAAATTAGTGTCTGAAGACATAAAGGCAGGGCTGCTCTGCCTTTACCTGTCAGGCTGGATCTTGCCCAGTGGGTAGGGAGGGGATGGTGAGCTGGCTAGGAGGTACCCAGGAGGTGCCTTTCAGTGGGGAACTGAAATTGAGGGCTTGTGCTGTGCTCATGAAGCCGTGGTTCCCTCGGCAGGTTGCAAGCCTGACTCCCAGCCACAGGTGATGCGGCAGGAGGGCTGGGCTCTGTGCCAGCTCGTTGGCTCACCAGCCCGTCGGCTGTCTGTAGCTGTGGGATCGGAACCTCTCTTGCTTGGTGAGCTGGAAGGATGGCTCATGGCTGAGGTACTTGTTGAAGCTGCTGGAGGTTCTGGTTGTTTTCACGTAACCCAGGAAAATGGGCAGAGCTGTGCTGTGGGTGCTGGACCCTATGCTGTGTGAGCTGGTGTGGCTAGCACAGGTCCTTCCCGTGGGAACATTTTGCTATATTTCATAAACAAGATAAAGTTTGGATGTTTTGCAAACAACTTCTCCGGATTGGGTCAGTTCGGGCTTGGCCAATTGGGCCTAGGAGGAGGTCTCAGGCAGACCAATCTGGGGCACCTCTGTAAACTCTATATATATGGAATTCAAAACAATAAAGCTCTCTTCTCCTCTCTTTCCTTGTCTGAGAACTTGGGTCATTCCTCAGCTAGCCGCTCAACAGCGACAAGCTAGAGGGGAAATTACAGAACCATGGACTGGTTTGGGTTAAACCATTTAGAGATCATCTTGTTCCAACCCCTTCCGTGGGCTGGGACACCTTCCACTAGATGAGGTTGCTCCAAGTCCTGTCCAATGTGACCTTGAACGTTTCCAGGAGCGGGGCAGCCACAGCTTCTACAGGCAACCTGTGCCAGGGCCTCACCACCCTCACAGGGAAGAATTTCTGCCTAATCTCTAGTCTAACCCTATTCCATTCAATTTAAAGTCATTCCCCCTACCTGCAGCATGGCAGAGGGGCAGTGCCATGCCTTTAGCATCGGGGACAGGTGGAACCACCTTTATTTCTCCTGGTGGCCCTGCTGGGTGCCAGCCTGCATGATTGGTGTCTGGGGGAGCTTCATGTCCCACCTTTGTGCATTTTATGCAGGGTTGTGTCATCAAGAGTGACAAAGCTGGCAGTGAGACCCTGCAACCAGATACGCTTCTTCAAGAGCACCCAGTCCTGGCCAAACCTAGCTGTTGCTGGTTCTGTTTGGAGCCCAGACTGCCTGAAGCTTACACCTCTGCTTTGTCATGGGCCTCAAGCATCCCCAGCACTGGCTCTGCCCCAGCCTGGCTCTCCCAATTCCACGAGCTGGCGTGAAGCACATTTGGAGCTGTGGCGCAGGTACAGCTCTGTTGCTGGCTATTTATAGAGTGTGAGCTTTCAGTATTGCTGTGCACTGAGAATAACTCACTGAGGAGACACTTCTCAAAATCACATGTCCTTCGTCCATCTGCAGTGTGGTAGTCTCAGGCTTCCCACATGTCAGCATGGGGTCTGCCTTGGTCCTGTGCCAGCCTGGATTGACACTAAAAGGGGTTTACCCCTGTGTTTTTTTCTGGCCTGGAGATTCAGCTGGTTAATCATAGCAGGGCTTTGTGGCCCAATACTTGTCAGGACACAACAGCTTTTGCAGGGAGCATGGTGGGGAGCACTTTGGGCTCTGTAAAATCCACCTCATGGAGGGAGAGCAGCCCTTTCATAAGCCCAGCATGTGAGATGTGGGCACTGACAGGGAGGGATGTGCTTGGGAAGCACAGGAACCTGCTCTTCGGGCTGGAACCTGTGATGATGAAACTCATCAGCTGAACGAACCCCTCAGGCTGGAAGCGTTAGGTGCTGCAGGGCTATTTCCAGTTCACTTTATCTCTGGCCTGGCCTTATATTTCCAAACTGATGCAAACAAGTAGAAGGATAGATAGTGGTTAATTCACATTGATCGCTGTGATGCGGGAGCTCCCCGAGGTGAGCTGGGGCTGGCAGAAAATGTGCTGTGGGCCATTTGATGGGGCCAGCACTTCCCTCCCTGGCTGTTTCCCGGTGTGGTGCTGCAGGGGACACGTTGTCAGCCTCGTGGATGCTTGCTCCCACATCCTGAGGTTTCTCCCAGCTTTGGTGGTTCAGAGGCCTAAGGCAGCTTTGCTAGGGTGGGTACAGAGTCATGGGCCAGCCTGGCAGTGGTGAAATCAGGCAAGGCAGGGTTGTTTTGGCAGCTCCAAGGTGGGAGCACTGCTTTGCGGGAGCGGGGACAACAAAGTTACCCTCATTCACTTCCTCAGCAGAAGAAAAGGCATTTGACAGATTGTGGCTGGAACCTGGGACTGTCCATCTCTGCCAGGGCTGGACCAATGTGGAACCAAATGTGTTGAGGCCACCATGGATGCAGGATCCTTGGCCACCCAGATGTGGCCTTTTGCAGCTACCTTGCCTTTAGCCTCCAGACCTTTCACTTCACCAAGGGAGTGACAAGGAGATGGCTCCAAACTCACAACAGGCAGAGCAGAAGCAAGGGAAATAATGAAGTTCAGCTTCCTCCCATCCCAGCAGGGAGGACAGACAGATGATGTCCTGCGAGCTTTTGCTGCAGTGAGCCCAGAGGAGCATGTGCTGAATCCTAAGGAGCTGGACTCGCACCACATATGAGCTGTGTGGGACTTGAGGTGGTTGCATGCTGAAGGGTGGGAGTAAATTGAGTCTGGCTGTGTTGGTGCTTGGCATGGGACTTTCTGTCCTGCTGTATCAGGGCAGGGCAGGGCTGCTGGAGGGAGGCAGCTGTGGGGAGTCAATGGGGACAGTCCAGGAGCTTTTCTCTGGGGCTGCCCCAGCTACTAGGCATGGTGAAAGGTGGCTGCCCTGCACTCGTGCCTCTCCCAGACCCCAGGTTCATGTGAAAACATAACAAAAACTCTTCCAGTGAATTAGAGTCACCCTGGACAGGCCATGCATTACACCTCGAGGTGGGCAATGAGGAGAGATCCTGGGGGCAGAGGTGTCAGTGCACAAGGGACCTGTTGGCTCTGGGTGGTGGTGGTTTCTCTCCCAAATAACATGCACATAGACTTGGCGTGGGGTTAAAATCCTGCATGGCCTGGACAATGTGTGATCGCTGGCCAGAGGGAAGAGCCAGCATTTGCCTGACTCCCAGCCGAAGATCTTAGTCTTCTCTGCCTCAGGCTGTATGTAGCCTGGAGCTCACAGCTCATCAGTGCAAGGTCCTTTGGCAAATTCCATTTTGATGTCTCACCCCGGGTGGTTTGAGGCTGGATTTATCACTGTCTGGACCTCCTGTCTCCCACTGTCAGGTGGTTGAATGCATCAAAAGCTGGCTGCATCCTGACCCTATGGGGAGGAGCAGCGCCCAGAACCTACCCCAGGCCTCTTGCTCCTCAGCGCTGTGTGGGCTGTGCCACAGGCATGGCTGGGATGAGACAGTGAGGGGCCCTGTCCTACCTGGTGCCTGACCTTTCTCTGCCCTGTGTTCCAGTGGTGCTAGGGATTGCTGTAAGGCCAAAGCTGGTGTCCTTCAACTCTCCAGACTGAGTACAGCAGCCATTTGGGGGCTGATTCACCATCAGACAGAGACCCTCCCCTCTCATAGGCCGTATCATCTGGAGAAGAGAAGGCACTCCAGCAGCAGCACCTCTAGCCATCTCATTTCCATTTCCCTGAGCCCTTTTAGCTGTGCTTTTGCTATGCTGTGCCAAACAGCGTCCCGGTGCTGCTGAAGCACTAATATCCATCATCCGGCCGCAGTCTGTAGAGCACTCAGAAATTTGGTGCTATTTTCAGTGAAGTTTTCCAAGTTGAGCTTATTGGCTCATGGGCATCTTCTCCCAGATGGTGAACATGTGGCCGGTTCCTGCAAGGGGAGGGGCATGGCCCCACTCATAAAGCAGCATGGGGGATGAGTGGGGGAATCTCATCCTGGAGCCTGTGAGATGATTTCAGGATTGTGCAGAGTGGGGCCTGGAGGCTGGGATTTTAAAGCTGCTCCTCTGAAAGCAGAATGCAGTGAGAGGTCACCTGTCAGATGTTAGTGGTGGGAAAAGTACAGTAACCTGGAGGTAGGATTCGATCTCAGCTCAGCTGCTGTTTGCACTGCTGGGCACTTCCCACCCTGCTCACTTTCAAAAGTGAACAGCAGGTATTTGGCAAAGAGTCACTGCTCTAAAATGGGTGAAACTCTGGGGATTCCTGCAAGCCTCCCTGCCTGGAACTGAGAAATGAGCACTGGCTAAATGGAATGACACACAAACCCTGAGATCCAAATCAAAAGTAAATTTACAAAGCAGCTTTCCCTGCCTCACATTCCCAAATGGAGCATGGTAATATGTTTCCAAGCCCGGCTGCTCTATGCCCCAGAGGTGACCAGTGGGGCAAAGCCATGCTCTCTTCTCTCTGCTCCCCATTTGTCCATCACTGCCTTCCGGGGGCAGAGGTGCTGGTTTGTTTTGTGGCTGAGATTCTCATTCCCTTTGTGGGAATAAAGCAAATTGTGTTTGGTTGACATTCTCTAAAGCTTCAAAGTCAAATAAAATCTGGGTTGCCAGCTTCTTTTTGTATTGCAGGAGATGCCTGTTTTCCATCCCAAACCATCCATGTTTTGCAGCTCAATAGCACATCCCAGACAATGGCTTTAGAAATCAGACGCCTGCATTTTGGACCCACAGTGCTGAGGCAACGCCAAGTGGTGCATGGGGTGCCAGAATTTGTGCACATGGGGAGAGAGAAGGAGGAGGAAGAAAATCTTGCTCCGATGGGATGTTTCCACGGAGATCATGGTAATGATCTTCCATTTCCATATAGCTTTTCATCCGCTGGCGGAGTGTGCTCACTTGTAAGCCGATGCTACACACGTCCTGTATGGAGAGTGCAGCAGCTGTTGTCGAAAAAGCATATTGTAAGGGAGAAGCTCTGGAACAGCAAAGCAGGATCTGCCTGGGGTGGGAGTGACCCCTGGGACTGCAGGGATGCTCAGGGATGCAGGAAGGGATATTAAGAAGAAATTAATTACTAAAAAGGTGGTCAGGGCCTGGCACAGGGTGCCCAGGGAAGCTGTGGCTCTGCCATCCCTGGAAGTGTTCAGGGCCAGGTTGGTTTGGGGCTTTGAGCAACCTGGTCTACTAGAAGGTATTAGATTAAAAATAACTCACTGTTATTGACTGAGATGGTCTTTAAGGTCCCTTCCAACCCAAACTTTTTTGGTTTTGTGGTGATTCTCTGTCCCTGTACCACTGGTATGGGAGCAACCTTGCTGCTGTATAACATCATCTTAGTCCTTCCCCAAATCAGCATCACCTGTGGAATATGCCTCACATCAGCCAGTGTCCAGCTGAGAGCTGTGCCACGGCCAGACATGGGCTGGCACTTGTCCTTCTGGAGTGAGAGCCCTGTCACAAGCTGTGCTCAGCTGGGAGCAGCAGTCAGGGTATACAGTCATCAGGCTGCATCTCACACTGACATACAGGGTTGTTTTTCTGCCTCATCCATTTCTTTTTCCCCTGGTTGCCATGCTGGAGGAACTGTTAGGCCAGGCAGGACCACAGAACTCTGAGGAGGGTCAGCAAGGCCATGTCTGCTGCTGGAGTGTGCGGGAGGTTGGTTAATATTCAATATTCCCTTGTCCTTCTGAGTGCCTCTCACTTTCCAAGAGCAGGGAGGCAAGTCTGGAAGCTCTTCCTCTCCCCTGTGCTGAGATGGGTTTGCAAAAGCTACAGTTTCTTCTGCTTTTTTTTTCCCCCTTCTTTTCCTGCCCCGGCATTTTTCCCTGACCTGATGAATTTTTAAACAAAAACATGGTGAGGAGAGAACAGGAGAGAGGGAAGAAAACTCAGGGGAGGACATGAGGAAAAAGCTCTGTTTTCCAAATCAGAGTGATTGTGAGTGGAAGTGAAAGTTTAGGTTGTGTTTTTAATTTGAAAGTTCCAACTAATTTTAAGTCACTTCATTGACAGGAGAAAACACCTTTCCTAATACTCTTTTTAATAAACTCCAGTTTTACAAGTAGAAGTAGTAGAAGTTGGTTGAAAAATACCATGGAATTACGGAAGTAAAAGGCAGCTGCTGTGCTCTGTAATTCCTCCTGGCTGTGCTGGGCATTGGTGCTCCCTGGAGCTGGGGGACTGAGGCTGGAGGAGGCAGACAGACAAACCCCCCTGCAGATGCATCTGGGTGCTCGTCTGTTCACAGGGGATTGCAGGGTTGATCACCTGCACATGGTTGCTTTGCACAGGGCCAGATGTGGATGGATGTAGCCTGTTGGTGCAGGGTAGTGAGCAGATGCAGGACTTTGGGTGCAGTGGGTCAGAATTGGGCCCAAATGGGAGCCTTCCAGCTGGAGAACTGGCTGAAGAAAGTGGAAGAAGGCAGGAGCACAAGGATGGAGAGATGAGGGGCAGGTAGGTGAGGGGGTTGGCTCACTGAGCTGAGCATCACCAGGGAGCCCAAATCCCATCACCAGGAGTGCTTGTCCAGATCCCTAAGCCAAGCTCTGACCTGTGAAAACACTTGGAGAGTTTGAATCGCTGATGAAATTGTGAGATACCGTGGACATCTTTTTGTGCCATGCTTTGTCTCTCCTGAAATGTTCTTCCACTGTGTCCCACTGACACCAAGGCCAGAGCTGAACACTGGGGCTGTCTGCTCCGTCAGGCTGGGCTGGTTTCTCATGACTGTCACATTGGCAGGTAGATTGAGTGTTGTTGGAAAACCAACTTGTTGGAAATGCACTGCTGTCACACTGTGCAGAGCAGAGAGAACTCCTTGCAGATCTCATTGTATTTTGGGCTGGAACAGAAAAAGAAACATTTTATGGTAATTTTTTCAATGACTTTCCAATTCCTTTTTCTTGGTAAGCTGTCTGCAATCACTTACAGTGTTCCTGAAGGGATTAATTACTCACTGGAGCTCATTGTGTGTATTTCATATTCTGAACTGTTGGATGTGATGCCTGCCTTGGATAAAGCAAGGGGTCACATGGCATTTCTTTTTCCATCCTTTTTCCACTGTTCTGTTCTATCTGTCAGGCTCCTGGTGTGAACGCTCCCCATTGCTGCTGTGGTGGGCGCTCGGTCAGCATGCCACACATGATCCTGATTTCCCTGCTCCGCACTCCTTTTTCAAGGGAGTGTAGCCAGAAGAAGACAAATCGCTTCCTTGTTTGAGTGACTTTTGGCTGATGCTTTCCCCCCAAGCTGTGGTGTTGGCTCGGCTTCTCTTGCAGCAGTCGTGGCTCTGGGCTGTGCATCGTCAGTGTTTGGACAGGCCTCCAAAGCAAATTTGGGGAGAAGAGCTCAAAGCACATTGTGGAGCTGCTTCCCACAGCGAAGAGGGCTTGTGTTGTGCAGGCAGCCATTGCGTGGAGTTGAGATGTCTTAGAGGAGATAAGTCCCAGCTGTGGTGCTCCCAGGGAGCCCTCTGCACCATCCTTGGAGCGTGGCATTCCCAGGAGGGTCTGCCTGTGGGACAGCGTGTGCTGGCACTTTGACAGTGCAGGGAATGGCATTGTCTCGAGCTTGGCTGGGGATCCCAGCTGTCCACGCTGGGGCTGTAACTCAGCATGGTCTCAGCATGCTTAAAGGGATCCTGTAGCCTGCAGGGTTGGGGCTTGTCAGTGTGCAGGTCCAGAGGTGAGCGGCTGCTCTCCCATTGTACCTGGAGGCTCGTGGCCACTGTCATCACAGGACACTCAGTCCTTGGTGCTGGCATGTGCATAGTGAGGGCAGACACAGGAGCAGGCACACAGTGGAGAGTTCGGAGGCTCCACTGAAATCCCTCCAATTGGTGCTGGTGCCTGTTTTGGAGCATTTTCCACCCTGCCTGTCCCAGGTACTGCCAGGCCCCCAGTAAAATTTGGAGTTGTAGGTGGAACAGCAGCTCTTTGCATTGAAATGTAAAGTGTGTCAGCATCCTTTCACTCACCGTAATGCACGTGGTGGATTGGAGGTAAAGAACATTTCCTCCATGCTCACCCCTAGCCCCTGGGGCACCTGGGGAGGGACCCACAGAGCTTTCTGGTCCTAAGTATCCCCTTCCCTCCTGTGGCACAAACAGATTTCCTGAAGGAGACAGGATCTTCCTTCTCTGCAAATCACCTTTAGTGAGAAAAACCACAACTGCTGCTCAAGAAAACCTTTCCCTGATGGTGGGGACTCTGAGTGCACTGTGAGATGGGGAGCCAGTCTGGAAGCAGTTGGAGGATGGTGTGGGCCGGCAGCGGGAGTGGGGAACCATCAATGCTAAGAATAGACAGTTTATCTGCATCCCTCTCCCAGTGAAGGGTGCTCGAGGCAGCAATTAATACAAGTTTGTAATAACACTGCCGGCAGATCAGCAGCACAGCCTTTGGAGCTGGTGTCAAAATTCTGACGATGGTTGAGGGAGACTGGTGCTGCTGAGCTCCCCGGTGCACACCCAGCATGTTCTGGCACTGGGATGCGAGGTAGTGCTGTGGGGCGGCAGGATGGAGTCCTGGGTGCTGGGTGTGGAGCCCCAGGATGGGGAGAGACATGGGGCTGGTGCTGCTCCTGGCTCCAGTGGATTAGGCACCTTTCCCAGGCAAGTTTGGAGGGGCAGGTAATAAGGCTGGCAGAATTAATGGCAGTGTTGGTAGGGAAGGGAGCAAGCTGGGGCTGTGGCAGGGCATGGTGCTCTGTACCCCTGACTGCAGTGGGGATGGCCCTGGGGAGCTGGCACAGCAGGCAGGGTCACCTGATCACTCTCCACTGAGTTACAAGGATGCCTCATCCTGCTTCTGGGCAGGGGGCATGGGAGTCCTAGGGAATGCAGAAGGTCATTGTGTAGCTGTCAGAGCCATGGCACCCTCTTCAAGCAAACCTGCCACTCACCATGCACAGCTTCATCTTTGGGAGAGTGTGGGGGTTTGCTTTGGTATGAACACCATCTGGGCAGCTGGTGGTGCAGACCGAAGGGATCCCAAAATCTGTGATGTGTGTGTTGGTCTTCAGCCCTGCCTGGGCTGCTGTTGCAGATGCTGCCACGATTTTCAGGGGCTGAACCTTGCCCCAGTGCCTGGTAGGACCAGCACCCCCAGGCAGTGCTTGCGCACCCCGCTGCCAGGGGACTGCAGGTGCAGGGAAAGCCTGAGCCTTGTGGGATCCTGGTGATCATATGTGCAGCGGACTTGTTTCCGGCTCCCCGCAGGCTGCTGCGCCTGGTGCCAGAGTGAATTTGGCACCTGGCCCTCCTGTGGGGCTGGGGAGGGGGGGAGAAGAAAGGCCAGGCCCTCCTCGCCGCGGGCAGGAGATTCAGTTCCCCCTGGGCATGCACAAAGACCGTTTATCTCCGGAGCAAAGCCCTGGAAACCACAGGGTAGAGCGTGAAGGACTGATTAGGGGCTGTGTGACGAGGGGCGCTGGGGTCGAGTGCAGGCACTTCCCTTCCCATTTCCAGGGCTTTCCATGGTAATGGCTCCTATTCTGCTCTGTTGTTAGGACGTCACTCACATGCAGCTCCAATGACATCTGTCAAAACACGTTCCCCCCTGTCCTTGGCGCTCCAGGGGAAGAGGGATCCGTTTGCCCCATAATGAGCCTGACATCAATTAATCATCAGCCTTAAAAATTAGCATCGTGGCAGTACACGTTGGAGGAAAATGATTCCCCAGATGGAAGCAAAAATAAGCCTGGGTTATCTCCCTCCTCCCGCGGGAGGTGGCAACAATAGATGCACTAACGAGCCTGGAACTCTTTAAGCTGGGTTTGCCCCCCGAGGTGCTCTGCCTCCTGCCCAGTCTCTTCTCTCGACGGGCTCTTGAGGGACTCGCTCATGCAAGGGCTCATGACCTACGCTGGGGTCTGGCCCTGCTGTCAGCTGGATGCTCGTGGTGCGCATTCCCCGGGCTTTGCAGGGAGCCCAGGGTGAGCTTGCAATGCTGAGTCCCTTCCTGAAGCTGAGCATTTGGAGGGAAACAGCTGTTCCGGGGTCTTGCTCTTCTGGAGGTGAAGGGTGCTCATCCCCTGGGTGGTGCTGCTGGGCCGGTGCCTCGAGGACATGTCCTACCCTGGGAGAGCTGTCCCTTGTCCCTCTCCAGAGTGACAGCTCTGAGGACTGCTGGTGCCCACAGCTTAGTGAATGCCAGCTCCAATATTCAGGAGCTCGGCAGTGGGCTGGAGGTTTCCAGAGACACCGTGTCTGGGGTGTGACTGGGGCACTGTCTCCGGAGGCTCCCAATGAGCTGCTCTTGTCCCTGTGCCATGCTGGGATTTTCCATGCTCAGAGCTGCTCTTCATTGCATCCGGGTGAGCTGTAACCCCAGGGAGCAGCTCTGCTGCCTGTAGCCTCCTGCCACTCTGGTTGCCCACCCCTGCTTGTTGGGAGGTGAAGAGCCCCACTCACCAGCTGTATTTTGTGTCCGTTTGGGTGACTCTGATCTCTCAGTGTGAAGCAGCTCCACAGGCTGCCAGGGAAGCCGGGGAGGACATTTTGCATTCCTGCTGGAGACACATCAGGACTCTGGCTGATCTGGTGATGGACAGACAGACCAAGTGTCTACCAGAGCCCAGCTGAGGCCGGGGAGAATTGTGTTTGCAACGCATTGCTGTGCACAAAGCTCGCAGTCACAAGGCGAGGGGGACAAAAGGCTCCCTGTTCGCTCCGTCCCAGTGGGTGCAATTCCAACAGTTAAAAAGCAAATGTGAGTTGTTTGTCTCAGTGAATATAAAGCTTCCCCAAGCATGGCTGTATTCTGGCTGGGAATGGGGAGTTTGGCTCTGCTAATGACTGCTCTCCTGCAAAATGGAGCCAACTCGAGCCAAGAGCTGCCCGGCTGGGCCCTTCTCTGCTGGCCCCAGTGCAGGGATGTGGGCTGAGGAGGGGACCCCCTTTAGCTGGGGTCTGATAAATGCCCTTTCAGCCAGGCCTGGGCACCCAGCGGGGGACAGCGTGGAGGGATGGCTGTGGGGAACTTGGCCTCTTGTACCCAGGAGTGACTGCCACCCATGAGCACCCTGCCAGTGCCTGGGATCTTCTCCCATGCCCAAAGGATTCAATATCATCAACAACAGGGAGCCCCAGGCAGGGGGACATCAGATCTGCTTATTTGGGGCATCTGACTGAGACTCCAAGGACTGCTGTCGCAGGGGCCTGGGGTGAGGGTGGGTGTGGCAGGAATGACTGAATCACGTGCTGCACCTGGGCTTGGGACACATCCACACCATCTCCATCCATGGATGATCCCCAGCAGTGATAGGGCTGTTGGGATGGTATTGGTGCTGATGTGGAACATGCCCTGTGGCTGGCTTCACGTGGCTCCCCTGGGGGCCTGTGGTGTTTGACCCTCGTGTCCGTGACAGCCGAGCCACACTGAGCACAGCCCATGGGCATCTCCTCCTCCCTAGCTGCTCCTGCAATTGCCCCGTCCTCCGCTTGGCTCTCTGGGTCACAGGGCCCTTGGAGAAGGACTGTACGCAGTGAGGGAGGGTCGTTATGGGGGAAGGACAAGGCTGTTACCTGCACAGGCCCTGTGCCCTTCCTTCCCTGCAGGGAGCCCAGATTGGTCCTCGATATGCTGTCAGCAGTGGGTGCAGGATTCCCCATGCACCCACGTCCCTCCTCCTCCACCAAGCAAGGAGAGCTTGTGATGTCCCCAGATGCAGGGCACATCTGGAGGGCACCGAAGCAGTTAAGTGAAGGGCTGATTTGTGCTATAGAAACCCGCAGTTCCTTCCTTTGATCCTCTGAATCAGCCCATTGCCTTCCTCATATAAAGCCCCATTTGTCTCCGCTCTTCCCAGTAAGTTTGAAGGCGGTCGCGGCTCGTGGCTCCTCGGCAGCAGCGAGGAGCCCAGCTTTCTCCTCCGCTGAAGCAGAATCAGGTGAAATCTCTATGGCAACTGGCAGATGACAGGGAGTCTTGTTGCCTTGGAAATGAGGCAAGGCAAAAAAAAAAAAAAACACCCAAAAAGAGCCATCTGGAATTTTGAATTTCCACAATGTCCAACCTGCGTCTGGTGATGTGTGAGGAGTGTAAACCCACTGCTGTGGGGCCTCTGTGCTGGGCCTGGCTGCACTGTTCTGCCTCACCCTGGGGAATTAGGGCTTTTTTCCATTTTTCCTTCACTTTCTGGCTTTTCTTTTTTTTTGCACAGGATCTGCAGCACTGCCCTGACCGTGTGCTGGTGGCTGTGGGAAAGGTGTTGTGTGTGGGGCACTCGAGGTGCTGAAACCAGGCAGGGCACAGCTGCGCTGTGTTGAGGGCCAGTGTGGCACAGGTATACCTTGATAATGCAGAACCCTGGGGAGGATGGCAGGCTCCAGGGCAAATTAAGGCACAGAGTGCCACGTGACCAGTCTGACCCCTCTCTGTCAGCTTAGCGCAGACCCCAGGTGCAGTGACCACTGATGACACTGTCTCCACGTGCCTGAGGCCATAGGGCTTTCAGCAGAGAGTTAGCGTCACCATGTGTGAATGCCACTATGTGTGCCAGTGTCCAGAGGTTCAGGGCACCCCTTGGAGTGTGGATTTGGCCTGTTCACCTACCATCCCTCTCCTTCCCAAGCTGCACAGGTGTTTCCATGGTTTACTTTGGAGATCCATTGTGCTGGGGACAGGGGTGTTGGGATGCTCTCAGCTCCTCTGATGCTTTCAGGAGCAGCTTTGGAGGCAGCTGTGGCACTGCGACGTGCCGTGCCTTGTGCAGGAGCAGGGTCTGTCCCAACACGGAGGACTTTGGTCTCTCCCAGATTATCAGCATAGGGAAGCAGAGGGCAGCACAGAGGTGGGATGCATGGACATGGAGCAGCTAGAGGCTCTGGAGCTGGAAAAGGAACTGTGGTTTGGATATGCAGGTGGGGTGATTTGGGGCCAAGTGCAGTATCCATTGAAAGAATAACCCACAAATGGGCTGAAGGCCCAGCCTGTATCTCTCTAGTGGGTTCACTTGGAAACTTGTGTATGGGAGAGACCCAATTAAGTGGATTTATGGCTGCTCTAGCCTGAGAAAGTCTGAATCCCTTTTAAAAGCTTGGCTCACTGGAGCCAGACGGGGTCCAGGCTCCAGGTCTCAGCCCTGCCCTTGTTACGAGCAGTGATTCGCAAGGCTTAGCAGCCACGATCGCCCCTGAAGTGCTGATTCAGCTCAAGTCCCAGCCTGTCACTGCTGCATGGCTGCTTATTGTCTGCTCTCACCTGCCAGTGGGGAGATGGTGGCCCCCTCCCACAGCGTGGGGCTGCCCCAGCCTGCGCTGGTGGCAGTGGTGGAGATGGTGGTGGTGATGGGGATGGTGTGGTGGTGGGGTTTTGGTGGTGATGGTGATGTTTTGGTGATGGGGTTTTGGTGGTGATGGGGATGGCATGGTGATGGTGGCAGTGATGATGACTGCAGTGGTGGGGGTGCAGTGATGGGACAGTGAGTTCAGGCAGGGAATTGGCTTCCTCCCCCTCTGCAGCCACCCTTGGAGCCTCCTGCAGAGCCATGATGTTTTGAAGAAGGGTCCACCAAGGTGTGAGACTTGGCGTGGCCATGCCAAAGTGGGGTCGTGTCACCTCTCTGCCTCTGGCTGTGTCTCCACAGGGGCTGGTGCTCCTTGGGGCTTGGGCCCTGCAGGACACATGGTGTCCCCACAGTGTTGCCTGCTGTAAACCCCATTGTCTCCCCCAGGACTTGATGCTGGTCTCTCTTCCCTCAGCCAAGGGCAAGTGCAGGACATGCTGGGCTGTGTCCCACCTCCTCCCACAGCCTTGTGGGGCTACATGCAGAACAGCAGCATGTGCAGAGGCCAGCCTGCTTTGGTGGAGTCATGGGTGGGGACTTCAGGTATCTGCAGCTTGCCCTGCCATCCCCTTCCCTGATGTCAGGAGGCTGTGCTTCCATGTCCGTGGAGAATAGCACCTCCAGCTCCGGCTGAGGCGCTGCTGCCATCATCCAGGGAATGGTGGCCAGGCTTTTTTCCACCCATTTGCCTGGGGTCAGCAGAGCACCAGTCAGCCATCCAGGTACCCTGCTTCCTCATTACCAGGGTGCTGGGTGACCCTGTCCTTGCTCCTTGGGGAGCAGGACTCTCTCCTAACACTGCTGACAGAGCCCTGTTAGCCATCTCCACTGCTTGTTCTGCCTGTTTGGGAGCTGTTGTGGGGAAAAAGATGGTTAAGCCCCAAAGAGAAAGATTGCAGGTTGCAGCCATCCCCCTGCCCAGCTGTCTGGGAGTGGGAATCGGAGCTGGATTTAGTAATGTAAGATAAAGCCAAGTTCTCCATTTGGGAAGACTGCTGTTGATGCTGGTGACAGAGTCACAGGCTGTGGGGTGTGAGTGCAGAACCTGTGGGGCTCAGTGAGGTTCACACCAGGCTCAAGCTATTGGGTTTCCCCTCGTGTGGTCTCCAAGTGCCAGAGTGGAGGGTTTTCAACAAAAATTCCAACGAAACACTGCCTATGCTGATTCATTCATAAACAGGACGAGGAGCAGGGGCTGGGGCAGATGGAGAGAACAGGGCGAGTCTGCTTGAGGGTTCGTAGAGCTGCGGAGTGGAGGGGCCAGAGGAGGCTCACAGCCCCACGAGAATGGGTTTTATTGCAGAGTTCATTAGTGGATTTTTCAATGCACTGGAAGGAATTGAGCAACCAGTCAAAAATGTTTTCCAGCATGGGGAAATTCGTTGCAGCTACTGTGTAATAGGGGCCCACCGGAATGACTCAGGAGCACCACGTGGCCTTTCCCGGTGAATTCCTGCTTGCTGTTGAAATCTTACTGGGTCAACAGGAGTCCTCTCCCAGTTGGATCCTCTGAAATGAGACCAGTTGGGTCCTGGGGGGCAAGAAAACACATGTGAGGGTGTCATGCTCACGCTGAGTGTATGAAGACAGATGCAGGCAGTGCACCCATGCAAGCCTGGCACCCTTGTGCCAGTGTTAGTGTCGTGTCCTGCTGTCCTGCTGCCTGCGTGTGGACACATGGGCACATGTGCTAGGTCACAGGCGTAGGTGACACACATGTATACACGCAGCTTTCTGCAGCTTTTGCTGCCATGTGGCCCCCACATGAATGATGCAAACACATACACACACAAGCGAGTTTCTGTGCCAAGGCACATGGGGCACACGTGTCCAACGGATGTAGCCCTGCCTGGTCCCAGTGGGAGCTGGTGGCCACATGCTTCTTTGAAATGAGCTGTCAGAGCCATTTGGAGTTGATTATTTCTTCATTCCTTGACGTACTTGGCCACGTCAGCAGCACCCGGCTGCAGGGCCACGGCTGCGTTCCGACGTGTGGACAGAGGAGCTGCCACCGCTTGCTGTGGGAGGTCGCAGAGAGAGCTGGACATGAGCACAACCTGGAGCTCCTCGGCCTTGTCCAGCCATGGTTCTGTGCTACCCATCACAGTCAGACTCACAGCAAACAGTGCTTTGCCCTGAGTCAGCCATTCCAGCACAGCTCTCTCCTTCCTCCTCCTCCTCTTCTTCCTCCTTGGCTGCTTCTGGCCCTGCATCCCACCAGATGCTCCTTGCAGATGCTCCTTCTCCTGGTAATGGTACCTACTGCTGCTCCAGCTTGGCCAGGCAGGAGATGGGAGTGATGGACA
Source organism: Entomyzon cyanotis (assembly GCA_024500445.1). Taxonomy (NCBI): domain Eukaryota; kingdom Metazoa; phylum Chordata; class Aves; order Passeriformes; family Meliphagidae; genus Entomyzon; species Entomyzon cyanotis. The sequence continues at coordinate 899,472 of JAKEPQ010000908.1, read as the reverse complement.
CTCCATGAGTTGGGGCTGGGTACCCACAGTGCCAGGTTGCTGAGTGTGTGTAACATGGTGGTTGGTGGTGGAGGCCATGCCAGGGAGTGCTGAAGGTGACAGGGTGGTCGGGGGTGGAGTGCCTCAGTTTCCTCATGTGCCAAGTGGAGCTGTATCATGTTTGCTGATGTTGAAGAGAGCACCAAGAGGGCTCAGTTGAGAAAGGAGTGTTGAGTGAGAACTCTCAGTTGAGCGAGGGCTGCCTAATCACAGCAGAGATTATGGGCAAGTGAGAGCCACCCTGGTACAGGACAAGTGACTTGGGCAGTGGGGCCTGGTGACCTCCCAATGTGAGGCCTGGAGACAGTGGCTACATCTCAGGGCTGCCCTGTGTGTGGTCAGAATGGGAGGCAAAGGGCCAGAGCCAGCATCCCCTTTGCTCTGCAACAGCAGGATGGATGGAGCCTGTGAGAGCAGTGGGAGCTGCTGAGGGGCTGCAGGCCAGCCTGGAGCTGGGGCAGAGAGACATCAGTCCCTGAGCTTGCAGCTCCAGTGGAGTGGGGAACACTGTGGAACACATCCCAGCTGTAGCTGCTGGGAAAATGAGCCTGGCCTGGGCTGGGTGTCCAGCTGACCCTGTGACGGCATGGGCTGAGCCTTCTCTGCTGATCCATACTCCAGCAGCTGGAAACATCTGGCTGCACAAGCTTGCTAAATCGATGTGGGGAGGAATCCAGTGCTCTCCTGCCGTTCCCACACTTTAGCCTCTCCCACTGGCTCCGGTTTCGACTCAGCTCTGGCATGTGGTGACTGCGAGAGCTCCTAGCCAACCCCTGGCCCCTTGCTGCCCCTGGGGAGCACACTGAGGGAGTCCTGGTGTCACCGCCTGAACAGCACTGCGGGGACAGATGGTGGCACTTCAGTGCTGGCAGCAGGATGTGTGCCAGAGATGGGTGAGCAGCTCCTCCAGTCCCAGTTTGGCTCTTTCCTGGGTGAGAGCTGCTGCTTTTCCTGGAGTCCAGAGTGACCTGGACTGTCACCCAAAAACTGGGGTGATGTCATCAAGGCATGGATGGCTAATGGTGCAATGGATGAAGCCAGGGATGTGGGTTAGTACCGTTGCTCTGAAATGCCTGTCCCTGAGCCCTGGGATGCTGCTAATCACCATTGGTGCCCCAGCAGCAGAGCAGTGCAGGGGAAGTGGCTCCCCTGTGCTGGCCCCTCAGTCGGGGCAGCCGGGGACACAGTGCGGGCTCGCCCCACTGCTCCTTGGATGAGGATGGCTGTAGCAGCCCCGCTGGCAGTGGCTCCCAGGGAGGAGGCAGCGCCAGGCCCTGGCGCTGGCTCTGTGCCCAGCGGGTGGCCGTGGGGGGAGGCAGACGGGGTTTTGGGAGGGAGCCATGCCCGGGAGGAGCACGCTGCCGAGCTGGCAGGGGGTGGGAGCCGCTGCCGGCGCCAGGGGACAACGGTGGCTCTTCATCCCATCCTGCTCTGTCCTGCCCCAGCGCGCAGGGACGTGGCTCTGCTGGGGTGTGCGTGCCACCTTCTCCAGCTGTGAGAGCTGGCTCTGGGGGACAGCTTCCACTGAATGCAGCCAGGGTGAAGGAGCTGAGGGTGCCGAATCCTTCCCTGAGTGGAGACCCACCTGGGGGCACTGCTGGGTGTTGTATTGCTATTCCCTGAGGTTCAGGGAACCCGAATCTCCCACTGCGCTACACACTGCAGTGTGACAGCCAGGGACTTGGTCACAGGTTCCTGCCCTGCAATTTCAAGCCTGAAAATCCATCTTTGCAGGCAACTTGAGGGCAGAACCTGGCAGCTTTAAGTTGCCAACAGGACCCTTTCTGCCTGCCCCACCAGATGGGCACAGTGTCGCCTTGTCCATGGCTGCAGAGCAGGATAGGTGCCACCCTCCAACACTGAGGGCCTCTTGAGCCTCCCCTGTGCCCTGTCTTCATCCCTCTCCCGTACTGCCTGTGCATCCCCATCTTGTGGCTCTGGGGACCACTTGGAGCCTCTGTGCCTTTGATTAACTCCTCCAACATGCATGGGCCACAATGGAGGTTTAATAATGAGTTAATAATGATCTGTGTCCTGTTGAGCCAGGTTCAGGGAGCTGGACTGGGGTGATTGGACACATACAGGGACGAGTGTCCTTATGCTCTGATGTGGCTGGCTACGTTGGGTGCCCTGTGGGCTCACCAGCCCTTTTACCTCATCTACAACTGACTTTAACCTGGTTGATTGAACCCGTCTCATCGGGGCCGTTCCTTCTTGTCACCCCCTTCCAGGCTCATGCATAAATCGGAGCCACTTCACTGATCTGAGGTGCTCCTGCCCAGGTGGGTGGACGAGGGAATTCTGGAGATGAGGCAGCATCACCCATGGGCACTGCCTGCAGTGTGGCCAGAGTACAATGGGGACAATGAGCCCTGCTTGAGTACTGGCATGTGGCTGTGCCATTGTGGGGAGCTGCAGGGATGTGTATTGGTGCTGTCCCCTGTCCCCATGTCCCTGCACCTGGGATGTGTCAACAGTGTCCCCTGTCCCTGTGTCCCTGCAGCTGGGGTGTGTGCCGACGGTGTCCCTTGCCCCATGTCCTTGAGCTGGCCTGTGTGCCGGCAGTGTCCCCCATCCCTGTGCTCCTGCAGTTCACACGGTGCCCGTGCCTTGGCAAATCCTGAAGCGCTGGTTGCCACATTACATTAGGAGGAGCCACATCCCATGTCCCTGCCGCCTGCTGTCACTGCAGATCCATGGCAGGCTGCAGCTGAAAGGCCTGAAATCGGGGATCAAAGCCGCAGTGGCATGGCTATTAGTGTCTGGGGTGCATGCGAGCAGGATGGGGACATAGGGCTGGAGCTATGGCCCCAAGCCCACAGCGCTGCTGGGCCTATGCCAGGAGTGACCACCCTTCCCTGTGCAGGTGTGTGTGTTCTCACACATCCATGCAGGTGTCTCTGGGGGGCGTGCACATGTTCATGTGTGCAGGTGTGTATGTACATGTTTGTGGATATGCCTGTGTGTATTTGCATGTGTGCACAAGCAGTTGTGGTGTGGGTCCATGCATGTGCACAGACATTTTGGGGGGGACATGGCTCTTTGTTTGTGTACACACCCATGCTGTGGGCGTGCACACCTGGAGAAGTCCCAGGGCAGCCAGAGCTCGGGGGTACTCAGCTCTGGGCTGTGCCCGTGGGGGCTCAGTCCCACTGCCTGCTGCAGCCCTGCACAGAAGCAGCCAGCCCTCCATAACTGAGGCTCAGTGTCCTCCACTCCCCGATGTCCCCTCAGTCCCACTGGCTGCAAACCAAGTGATGCTGCTCCAGCACCCATGTTTCCAGGCTGGAGCAACCCCAGGGACTGGAGGATGCAGGGGCAGGTTTGGGGACATTTTTCCAGAACTGCTGCTCCTGTCACCTGTGTGGGTCCTGTGAACACACTTGGTCTCTGCCAGCTCATGCTTTCTGGACAAGAAATCCCAGCTGCATGCTTGGGAGTGGTATTTCAAGGTGTGGGGTTCCAGCCTGGTGCCAGCCTTGTCCTGTCCCTTCCTGGTGGGCAGTGCAGGGCAGTTGGTCATGGGCAGGAGCCATCCCTTTAAAGCCATCACCTTGTCTCTCCACAGACCCCGAGTCCCAGAGGAAGAGGACAGTGCAGAATGTGCTGGACCTACGTCAGAACCTGGAGGAGACCATGTCCAGCCTGAGGGGCTCTCAGGTGTCTCACAGGTGAGGCCCCAGCACCGGACCCCCTCCACCCCTTCCCCAGAGTCCGTGTCCTTCGTGGGGCAGACAGGAAGCGGCTTTGCTTCTGGTGAGGACCATGTGGGTTGGAGGGAATCAGCGGTGCTCCATGTCCTGGGGGCTCTGTGCATGGAGGCTTGGAGAGAAGCCCCCAGATATGTGGGGTGTTGTGTGGTGCTGCAGCAGAGTTCTGTCCCTGAAAGTGCTCTGGGACAGTGAGAGTTGGGGATTGGTGAGGGGAGCTGACAGGGCAGAGAGAGGGGGTGAGGTCTGTTCCCAGTGGTCAGGTGACCCTGGTTGGTGAATGGACTGCCAGAGGTGAATGTATCCCCTGAACCCTCCCGGGTTTGGACCTGAGGCTCCATCCCCATCTGTGACTTAGTTTGTCTGCTCTGTGTAGATTGATGGTGGAGGAACTCTCAGTCAGAGTCCAGGAGCCAGAGGTGGGGGTTCCCTGGGGTGCAGGGATGGGGACAGGGTGAGCACTGGGTGGAGAACCAGGGCACAGTGTCTGTGCTTAGGGGGCTCTGACACATGTCTGGGACTGCTTGTGTTCCCCTGGGGTCACTTACTTGAGGTCTTGCAGGGTTTCTGCTACACTCTGGATTTGCAAGGTTGTGTGGGTGTCAGCCAGTCGGGAAAGTGGGGGGATGCAGGAACATCCTTCTCCTGGACTGTGTTGCCACCTCGTGGTCTCCCTCGATCCTGTTTTTTTGTCTTGAGAGGGACAAAAAGCAGCAGCTTCCTCCCACCTTTCACCCACCACTCACCATTCCAGACCTTCCTGTGTCACCCCTCAACCAGTCTTGCCCAGGATGAAGCAGCCCCTTGATCTCCCTTTTCATCACCCAAAATCTCTAGACCTTGCTCTCCCTTGCTGCACTTCCTGGATCTTTTCTGAGTCAGGAGCAGCAGAGAGCTGTGGCAATGGGATTTGCAAGGGGCTACAACAGTATTCCCCAATCTTGCTATTTCCTGAAATTATCCATCACAGCTCTGCCATCCCTTTGCTTAGTGCAGGAGCTGGGTTTGAGCCCAGCACTGCTCACACCAAACCAGTTCGCTTTGCCTTCGTCAGTGTCAAACTCCACCCCCCTCCTCACCCCAGTGCTCAGCTCCTTCTGAAATCCTCCATCAGCTCGGGTCTTAGGGAAATAGGACGAGGACATTAAGGGTGATTAAATTAGCATTGCTGGTGGGATTTGACTCTTCACTATCACTTCCTTTCCTTGATGAGCTGTGAGTACATCACGTGGCGAATGCCTCAGCTACATCCCTGCCACAGAGAAAAATGGCTATGGATAGCCCAGGGATCCCAATCCCTTCACTCTGTCCTTTTCAGCGGGACTTAAATATGTGAAGAACTTTTCTCTTATCCCATGGCAGCTGAATTTATTTGGAAGCTTTTTTTATTCCAGTAGCCCAGAGCAGCCTCAGCAGCTCCCTGCATCCCTCCAGGAGCTCCTCTGCGGCTGTGAGCCAGATTTTCCTTTCCCAAAGCTGTGTCAGCTCTTCCCTGGTATGTTGTAATTACACACATACCCACTCATTCTGCTCTTGGGAACGCTTCCTACAAGTCTGTCCAATACAGATGTCATCTGTGAGTCCTCTGGATGGGCCTGCATTGCTGGTGTCTTGTAGCTGCTTTGGGTGCTCTCTATTCCTTCCACATACTATTCCTCAAATTTCTCTTGTTTTCCTCACTGAGTTCTTCCATCCAGTGGCTGATGGCTTAGTCCTTGCTGTTCCCTTGCTAGGGCACAATGTTATTCTTGAAAGATGTCACCATACTCCTGGCACCAGGGCTGCATGAGCTTCCTTGGGGCTTAGAGAATCATGGAATCACAGAGTCACTGAGGAGACTCAGTGGACACTTGGAGAAAGCCTCTAAGATCTTCAAGTCCAACTGTTTTCCCAGCACTGCCATGTTCACCACTACACCATGTCCCCAAGTGCCACATCTCCATGTTTTTTGAATGCTTTCAGGGATGGTGACTCTGCCACTGCCCTGGGCAGCCTGTGCGAGGTCTTGACCACCCTTTTCAGGAAGAAATTTTTCCTCATATTCAACATGAACCTCCTCTGACACAACTTGAGGCCTTTCCTCTTGTCCTGTCCCTTGTTCCCTGGGAGCAGAGCCCAACCCAACCCACCCTGCCCCTGGCTGCCCTCTCCTGTCTGGGAGTTGTGCAGAGCCAGAAGGTCCCCCCTGAGCCTCCTTTTCTCCAGGCTGAGCGTCCCCAGCTCCCTCAATTGTTCCTTGTGCTCCAGACCCTTCCCTAGCTCTGTTGCCCTTCTCTGGACATGCCCCAGCCCCTCAATGTCTTTCTTGTCATGAGGGGTCCAGAACTGAGCACAGGATTTGAGGTGAAGCTTCTGTTCCTCCTGCTCAGAGACGTGGTTGGCATCTGCTCTGAGCTGCCGGCAGCACATCCTCAAACAGCCTTTGTGCTGCCGACAAAAACAAAACCCTTTTAGCTGCCCCTTTTAGTTCCGCTTTAACAAACTTCCTAGGTTTTTTACGTAGTTCCTTGTTTTAGATTCAATGTGCAGCCGGGGTTTGGCTTTGGGTGCTCCTGCAGGAATGTGTAATCCAAGCTAGGGAATAATTTACTGATAGTAGCTTTTGGAGCCAATTCGAGGGCTGTGGGTTCCCAAGGAGCTGCTCCAAGAAGTAATCATTTCTCGTGGCCAAATTTAGTTTTAGCATCACTGTTTGCCCAAAATACACCCCGAGAAGCGCAGGGAGTGATGGAACTCCCAGTTCCTGAAACACTTGTGGGCTCTGGGCTGGCTGCAGAGCACTGGGCTTGTCGGCAGCCCCTGGGGCCAGGCAGCCCTGTCTTGGGGTGTCCCTTCCTGCCCGGATGTGGGGATTCAGTCTGCAGGAGTTCAGTGCTGCTGCAGGGACTGGTCCCAGGTCTGTCCCTCAGCATCCTTTCACTCACAGCCTCCGCTCCCCAGCATGGCCCACTATCACATTCCCTGGGATTGGTGCCACCACCTCCACTCATCCTGTTCTGGGTCTGGGGTGATCTTGAGGTGCAAATGTTGAAGTGCTGGGGGGGAAGTGGCCAAGCAGAAGCAGCCCAGATGTAGGGGAGCATGTCTAGGCTTTCCACTAAAGGTGTTCTGTTAGTGGAGTTCAGCTCAGCTGGGTTTTGGGGCCAGGGCCGGTCTCCAGAGCAGTGCTGATCCCTCTCCCAGGTGTGTTTGCCACCAGTCCTGGTGGCACCCCTGGCCCTGCTCTGAGATTGGTGGACAGGGCTGTTGGTAGAGTGTTGCCTTTGTGGAGTAACTTGGGCTGTGGGGAGGCACAGAGCACCCATCACACCCCATGTCCTCCTCCACTGTCCCTGGGGAGACATGGGCACCACTAAACACTGTGGTGTGCATGTGCCAGTGGGTCCTGGACTGTGGGACACTGGCACCAGGCACGGAGGGAGGGGACTGTCCCTTGCCAGCTGAGATGGAGGGGGTCCAGGACAGACGGCATCCCTGCAACCACACTTCAGGGAGCCTCTGGCCTTGCCTGGCTTCCTCAAAATGGGCAGTTTTGGTATCTGAGCACTTGCAGACCCAGTTCTGGCAGGGTGAGGCAGGGCACAGACCTCCACTGCCCCCTGTGCCCTGCCCTAATCCCTGACTGCTGTCCTCACAGCTCCCTTGAGATGACCTGCTACGACAGTGATGAAGCCAACCCCCGGAGCGTCTCTAGCCTCTCCAACCGCTCCTCCCCGCTGTCCTGGCGCTATGGGCAGTCCAGCCCACGCCTGCAGGCTGGGGACGCGCCGTCAGTCGGGGGGACGTGCCGCTCCGAGGGCACCCCGAGCTGGTACATGCACGGCGAGCGGGCGCACTACTCGCACACCATGCCCATGCGCAGCCCCAGCAAGCTGAGCCACATCTCCCGCCTGGAGCTGGTCGAGGCGCTGGACACTGACGACGTGGAGCTGAAATCGGGGTACATGAGTGACAGTGATCTGATGGGGAAGACACTGACGGAGGATGACGACATCACCACGGGGTATGTGCCTGTGCAAGGAGTTGTGCTCAGATTGAGGCTCACCTGGTTTCACCTGCTCCTGTTTGGCCGGCAGTGGGGGAACAGCTGGCACAGTGGGAGCAGTATATAGGTTACAGCCAGTCTGGTTATGGCTGGACTGTGTCCCCACATGACAGGAGATGCTTTCCTGCCAGCAGTGCTGGTGGTGCTGGGCCAGCTGAGACTTCTCGGGGCTGATGGGCTCCTGAGCCGGAATGAGCTGCTCTCCCAGCACATGGGAAGTGTCCAGCTTGATCTGGATGTTCCTGGAGCAGGGAGCTGAGAAAAGTGCATGGTCTGTGGCTGCAGAAGCCCTGAGTCAGAGTCCTGCTGGGGTGAATGCTGCTGCTTTCAGAGGCACTCTCCAGTTTACACCAGTCAGTCTGAGCGGCTTCCTGTGACCCTGGGGATGTCACCCCTGTGACTGTGGGGATCTCCTGTGTCTGGCTGGGACTGCTGATGGTCTGTGGTGGGACAGGCTGGGTCATATCTCAGCACCCCTGTGGGAACTGGGCACCGAGGTGTCATTGTTGACGGGTGACACCACATGGAGCAGGGTCCCTCCTTCTGGGACCCCCATCGGCCTCCATCTCTCCACCCATGAGGCCAGGGGGCACCTCCTGCCACGTGGGTGCAACCCAGCACTCCCAGAGCTCACAGTTTCTTTCCAGATGTGTCCAGCTCCTGCTGTGCTGTTGAGGTGCCCCTGACTCTGGCAAGGGTCCAGGGTTTGAACATGTTGGAGGTTTCTTGTTTCAGCACAGGAGAAAATGAATAACTTGGGCGTTTGAGCTGTCCCAGAGCAGGAAGAGGTATTTGGCCTCCTGGAGGCTGCTCTGGCCCTCCTGGAGTGTCTGTGGTCATGTAGTTTGGTGCAGGATAGAGCACAGCCTGTGGCTTCACACCCATTCTGGGACCAGTGCTCCCCAGATACAGCCTGGTGGCGCATGTTGCAGTTGGGAAGGACACACCATCGGCTATCTGCTGGCTTCTGCCCCTGCCATGCTCCAGCTGTGGGCTGAGAGTGTGGCACCATGGGTGTCAGACCCATCCTCCCCGTGGGCATGTGAGGTGACCTTGGGGGCTGCCCTGTGCATGTGAACAAGGGAGCCTTGTGTTGGCTCAACATGGACCTTCCTGGAAATCTTAACCCATTGCTTGGCAGCCAGAGGTGCCCATGTCTCCACCTTCTCCCACTGGCCACTGGACTGCCAAGGTGTGATTGGCAGTGGGGTGGATTTGGACTGCCCTGGATGGCTGGGGTTGCAGCAGGGCTGGCCGTGGGGATGAAGGGCTCCCCTCTTTGTCTCATCTTGGTGCTGCTCATGCAGGCAGATAACCTCAGGATGCCCTTGGCAGTGCCAGGAGGAGTGACTGGAGCATCACTTTGTTTCCCTCAACCACTGAGCAGCAGGAGTGTGGGCAGGGTTAGGGCCCCATGGCAGCTCAGCCCTGCACTGCTAAAGGCAGGATTTACTTCTCCTTCAGAAAGACACAAGCTTTTGGAGCCCTGCATGGCAGAGCCTCTGCAAGGCCCTGGCAGCACCACAATCCCCCAGTGTGGGTGAAGCTCTCAGTGGTGCGATGAGCTGAGCCGTGGCCAGGTGCCACAGTCCCTGTTCCTGCCCTGGGTGTGCCCTAGAGTTCTCTGCCATGCCATGCCAGAGATAGACTGGGTGCTCTGTGCTGGGTACCCTTTCCAAGGAGGGGTGCAGGATGGAGCCAGGGCAGCACAGGACCCCCTTATCAACAGGGACATGTCCTGGGGATCAGCCATTTCACTGGGATGTTGTGGGCACAGGGCCATGTAGTGACCCACACAGCTTCATTCCCTGTGGCCCCGCAGTGGGACTCAGAGCAGAGTCCCAGAGTGGGCACCATGGCAGGGTCTCTGCCCCAGAACATGCCTTTGGCTGGGTGCTGGGGTACGCTGGGTTCCCCTGTCCAGGAGCCTTCACACTCTGGGTGTAGAGTCAGGGCAGGAGAGCAGTGGCATTTCCTCCTACCCAGAGCCAGATGAGAAGGAGCAGGACAAGAGCACAGCCCCTCATCCAGAGCCCACTTAGCCAGCACATCCCCTCACCCAGCACAGCCCGACATCCAGCCTCCCCTCACCCAGCACAGCCCCTCGTCCAGCCTCCCTTCACCCAGCATAGCCCCTCACCCAATGCAGCCCCTCACCCAGTGCAGCCCCTCACCCAGCGCAGCCCCTCATCCAGCCTCCTCACTGGCTCTGACCTAGAAAGCCACCACCGCCCCAGGCCCCATCTCCCGGTGCCGCTAATGCACCGGGCAGGAGCCGCGTGCTGCAGATGGGGCCGGCAGCCCCCAGCCCGGCCGCGGGGCAGTGTCCCCTGCACCGCGCCGGCGCACGCCCCGGCTTGTAGGGCAGTAGGTCAGAGACAGCTCAGAGGACGCGGTGACACGTCGCCATCGGAGACGTGTGGGGCTGTGGGATGCAACCCGGCAGGGAAGCAACCTGGAAGGAGTGAGGGCTGAGGTAGGTGAGGCACGGCCGGGGCAAGGAGCTGCCCACAAGGTATTGGGGTAGTTTCAGCTGGGTGGAGGGTGGGGTGAGCCTAGCCAAGGAGGCTGTGGGAGACTCGAGGCCCAGCTTGGAGAGGGAGTGGGATGGTCAGGTCTTGAGCAGGGATTGGCTGGGGGCACCCAAGGCCCCAGCAGCATTCCTGTGTCAGCCAAATGTACTGGCATCCTGGCTCCTTGCCCAGCCGTGCCTGCATCCATTGGCCTGACACTTGCAACTCCTCTCCACCTGCTGCTGTTTTCAGGGGCTGGAAAGCTCTGGCTTTGGTCCCCTGTTTTGCAGCACATCCCTTCTTTTGTTCGTGGTGTCACCATATCCTTCTTGTGCACTGCAGCAGGGCAGGGACCTGGCATAGGAAGCATCCACCAGGATGTGCCTGGGGTGATTGAAGGGATGGAAGGGATTTCCTGCCCTGTCTCTGCTGCTCTCCTGCCCTGTCCTGACTGTCCTTGGGGCCTGGGCAGGGCATGGGCAGAGATAGCGCCCAGTCTTGGGCTATTTCTCTCTTCCTTGGTCAGCTCTGGTTCCCACCCATCACCACTCAGTGGCCACTTGCTGTTTCCTGCCATGATGCCAGTTCCAGGAAGGGTCCAGTGCCACCAGTGATGCTTTCCAACCCGCCCAGGCTGGGATGGTTTCCTGGACACTGGAGGTCACCCCACCAAGGTCATTCCACCAGGAGGTTCCCCAGGGACATCTCTGTCTGCATAGCGACAGGATGGGTGCCTTTGTGTGCAGACCTGCATGTGAACCAGGCAGTGGTGAGGAGCATGGAGAGGGATGTGCAAGCCAGGTTTGCCCTGGTTTTGCTTTGGCCATGTCCTGTAAGTCTGAGCAGTGCCACCGCAGTGTGGCTGCATGTTGGTGTGTCTCCCCTGTGCTGTCTGTGCCCAGAACCTGGCCTGATACAGTGTGTCCTGGGGAGTGGCTCAGCATCATCCCTTGGGTGTTCCCTAGGGTCTTTTGGGTTATGGTGGGAGTGAGTGGGGTGCTGCAAGGCTTTGCTGCAGTTGGGAGCTTGTGGGGTGCAGAGGGAGTGAGCAGGGCTGGCTGCTGAGTCAGTGCCTTCTGCTGCGGTGGCTGCAGGAGCAGTGATGGTCTGAGTATGCTGCAGAGCTGTGGTATGGGGCCATCGCTCCGGAGCTGGTCCCTGGAGCTTTGCATGTCCCTTGGGATTTCCAGAGCCCCGGGGGAATCTTTGTGTGACCCTGGGACTGCCGTGATTTCGCGGTGTCCTTTTGGGTCTCGTTTGTTGGAGGTGGTAAGGGAGGCAGCATTGCATCCCACCGCAGCAATGCCAGTACCTGCACCCCTGTGAGCTGGATAGGTACTGCCCTGACTCTGCTGGTGGTCATGAAATGGAGCTGAGGCAGCAGCTTTTGGAATTGGGAGCGCAGGGCACGTGTGCCTAGCTCATGGCACACCCCAGGCTCTGTCCCAGGTCGCTGTGATGGTGCTGCTGGCAGCCAGGTGCTGCAGAGCCTGTGGTCCCCTCTGGCAGGACTGGGGGCTGCCTGCAGCATCCTCTCAAGAGGGATGCTCTGGAGCTGACACCCGCTTTGCTCTGGCTGTCCTGGCTCTGGCTTCCTCGCAGCTCCTCGGGCTCGGCGCAGCCCGTAGGCGGGAGCAGATGTTTGGCTCGGCTCCCCGAGAGCAGCAGGGGAGCGGCCGCCCTTCTCCTGCTCCAAGCAGGATTGGCGCTGGCGCCTGCTGCCTTCCCTTGAACGCCCCTCGCTCTGTTTTGGCTGGTCCAGGATGACCCCTTGCCCTGTCCCAGCGAGTCCATGAAGTCATTCCTCATCAGGAACATCCCATGGGGCATGGCTGTGGCCCTGCACGTGGCCCAGCGTGTGTGGGGGGCCCTGGCCCGGCAGGACAGGGACTGATGTTGTGAAAATATTTGCTGGGCTGCGCTGTCTGCCGGGCTCGGCGGGTTCCTCCCTCCAGCTGGGTACGGGGGATGCTCCCAGAGAGGGGCCCCAGGACCCCACTGGGCACTGCCGCCACTGAAGTGCCTTCCTGTGCACTGCCTTCTGGCAGCTCCATCCTTTGGGGTTCGGGTTGAGGCACCCAGTGCTGACTCCTGGCCCCTGGGGATGTGACAGCGGCTGTATGAGGCGTGTTTTGGGAAGGGAATCCTGGGGTTGTGAGGCATGGGGGTATAGGGCACCTGGAGGTCAGTGCACACCCAGGATGTGGGAAGCTGCTGGCTTGTTGATGAGGCTGGATGTGGACATGGGGCAGAGCTGAGTGCAGGGCCAGACCTCACACACCCCATGTGCCCTGGGGAAAGCTGCTGGGGAGAATCTGACCCCCAAACCCACCTGCCTCTCTGCTTGCCACCTGAGGACTTCAAGACCTGGCTTTGCCATATGCCATGTGCTGCCCTGCTGCCTGTGGAGGGGTCTGACCACTGTGGGCCGAGATGTCCGAGGTCACCAGATTGTCCAGACAACAGGAAAAATAGGAATTTCGCAAGCGGGCTGAGTCACGCTGCTCCCCACCCCGGCACTGCCCTGGGACTCTCTGAGCATCTCACGTGGCCGCTGCAGCCCCCCGTGTGTTGCAGTGGCCTTAGGTGAGGCTCCATGTCACCGAAACTGCCAGTGGAGATCCCCACGCCAGGACATGCTTCCTCCGGGGGTTTCCACCGCTTGGTGGGGGGATGAGAGGGGTGATCAGAGCTGAACTCTCTGCCAGGAGTGGGGTTGGGGTCCATGGCTGATGTCACCACAGCAGGCAGTGAGTGCTGGCTGATCCCCATGCCCTCGCCTCACTGCTGTGGGGAAATCAGACCCCGCTATTACTGTGGTTGATGGCTCAGGGCTGGGGTGGAGGCACAGCCTGACCACGGGTCCCCCTTTGCAGGGGCCACACACACTCAGGGGTCCTGTGGGGGGAGTCCCCTGCACCCCTCAGGGACCTGAGGGGCCAGAGACTAGAGGCAGTGCTGCCCGGGGAATGGGGTCCTGAATCAACTGCAGGATGTGATGTTGATCCTCTTCTGCTGGGTGAACTCAGGCAAGTGAGATCCCCCTTCCCTACCTCAGTTTCCTCATCTGCCAGATGTCTGCAGACCCCTGTTTGAGTGCAGCTTCAGAGAAAGGTGCCAGATCTCAGTACCCAAAATCCAAGCAGCAGACATCCAGGGTCAAGGTAGCCTGATCCTCTATAGGGACTGGAGCTATCTGGGGGGAGGTATCTGGGGGGGTCGGAGGGGTCCTGGAGGGTATAGAGGGGTTTAGAGGGCTGTGGGGATCCTAAGGAAGTTAGGGAGTGTTGTAATGCTCTGAGATGGTTCTTGATGTGGATGTGAGGGGGATGCAGAGCCCCTCCTGCCCACATCCATGGGGAGCTCCCAACCCCCTCCCCCAATGGATTTATGAAGCTAATTGTTTTTTCTGCCCCATTAAGTGGAGGAGAGGGGGTGGGTGTGAAGAGCCCCGCCTGTGCCTGTGCTTTCCTTACTGCTCCTATCTCAAGTCACAGCATGAGGCTGGGGCTGGGAGCACCAGTGCCACAGAGTCCCCCAATGCCAGTGACCCGCTGATGTGGGGTGTGGTACCCCCTCAGTGCCAGCCCTGCATTTCCTCCCCTGCCACAGGAGGAAGGGGCCAGGGCAGACCAGAAGGGACTTGCTTCCATTCAGGGTGGGCTTTAGGCTGGCAGTAGGGATCAGGCTGGGCCAACCTGGCAGTGACACGAGTGTCGGGAGCCCTGGCTGATGCCAGTGGGTCTGTCTCCTACATGGGCAGGTGTCTGTGCTGGTGTGAGACAGGTGAAGCGGGGAAAGTTCAAAACCCTCCTCCAACTACAACAGCAACCTCTGCTGAGAAATATGCTGGGGGTGCTCCTCTCTGTGGGGGTCAGTGCCTGTGCTGGTGCCTGGCTCTTCTGTGATCAGCAGCGATTCTCTGCCATCACCTCACACCAAGCCTGTGGCTCTGGCGGGGTCGAAGCTGCCTCTCTCAGGGGCTGCAGTGCTGGGCTGTGCCGGGCTGGCTCCCCTGCCACCCTGGATGCCCGGATTTGGGCCCAGTGGAAGCTGCTCTGAGCACTGCCTGAGCCGGCCATAGCGGGGCTGAGGCAGCAGGCCAGGAGGAGAGGAGGGAAGGGACGGCAGCCGGCATCATGCCAGGCTGGAGGGACTGGAGGGATGCAGTGCTGGACGGGCTGTGCCGCCGCACCCATTGGTGCACGTGGCCGTGGGGCCATCACCCCACTGCAGGGCTGTCTGCACCACCAGCCTCTGGCCATGAGCTCCTGCCGGGGCTTGGTGGGTGTCGGCACAGGCTGATCGGTGCAGGGACAGGGATGGTCAGGTACCCCTGTCCTGCCATGCTGTGCTGTGCCATACCATGCCATGCTGGGGCAAGCCCTGTGTGGTGAGCGATGGGGCAGTGGGGAAGGAGCCAAGAGGCGTTGCCGTTGCTTCAAGGAAGGAATTACTTATTTCCCAGCCTGCTGGGACGGGGTCTATCTTGCCAAGGCTGCAGTTAACTCTCTCTGCCCTCCGCGGCTGGGCTGGAGAAGGTGTCCCTGGTATCACCATCCTGGTGAGGACCCTGCCCCACAGCTCTGATGCGAGAGAGAGAAAAAAAGACAGAAACAGGGGCTTTGGTCAATGAGAGGCGTGGGTGTCCTTTCTGGGGGTGAGCCCCGGGGTTGCTGGGAGCAGCTGTCCCAGCGCCGCACAGTGGGACCCACATCGGGAGGTGGTGCCTTTGGGGGAGAGAGAACAGAGCTGTTCGGGGGCCACTAGGGCCAGGCTGAGGAATGGCTTCGGGTGCCACATTGTGGGCTGCACTGGGGGTCACTGGTGCTGTGTTTGGGGATGTGAACGGTGGTTTGGGAGCTCTGTGGGCATCGGGGGGGACGCCAGGGACAGGGGTGTGGGCCGTGGACTGGGGGGCAGAATGTGGGTACATGGCCGCGGGGCTGGGGGCTGGGGCGGGCGGGGGCTTGGAGCCGGGACCCCGGGCCCGAGGCACGGCAGAGGGGGGGTCCGGTGCCGCTGTCGCTTTAAGGCGCGGGCAGCGGGGCGGTCCCGTCGGCCCCCGCCCCTCTCGCCCGCCCGGCGGGGCCGCGCCGCGCCGCGGGCAGCACGATGCTGCGGGCAGGGAGGCCGCGCCGCGCCCCGCGCCTCGCCAGCAGGTACGGCACGGGCGGGGAATGGGCACCGCACCGGCACCGGGCGGGCGGGGGCGCGGCCGGAGCTCGGCCCCGGCAGACAAAGCCCCGCGCCCCGGGGCCGCTCCGCGGGCGGTGCTTTGTCTCGGCCGCGCTGCCGGGGGGGGGAAAGGGGGGTCGGGGCAGCGCGGCCGCGCCCGGCACCGCGGCATCGGGGCATCGGGGCGGCTCCCACGGGCCTCCCCATCCTCCGCCCCGGCACCCCCATCCTCCGCCCCGGCCCCCGCCCCGCACCTGCAGCACGGCCGTGCCGGCCCTCCGCGGGACTCCCTAGGCTCCGGTGCCCTCGGTGTCGGTGCTGACCCCGGGGCTGCCGAGCGGGGGGCTCCAAACCGGGGGCGCGGCCGGGGCTGAGCGGAGCATCCCCACACACCGCGCCGTGTTCCCAGTCCGTCCTCTGTCCCCTCCCGGTGCAGCCGCTTCCCCGGGCCGGGGCCGGGGCTGGGGCTAGGGTGCTCATCCCGGGGCTGTGCCAGGCTGTCCCGCCGCCGGTGGGTCTCATCCGCTCGCCGGCGCCGAGCAGCGCAGCAGCACGGACACGGTGCCCTTGAGCATCCCCGTTCCCGGGTGCTGCCGAGGGACTGCCTGCGGGTGTGTACGGTGCGGGACCGGTGCAGGAGCCGGGAATGGGTCTGGGTAAGATGGAGGGGATGGAGCACAAAGCAGGGGGTGAGTTTTGCCTCGGAGTGGCACTGTGACATGGCTGTCCCCCGTTTGTGGGTTCAGAGGGGCACTCGAGGTGCCAGGGCTCGGCCACGCTGCAGGAGTTTGTGCTTGCTGAGGGGACAGTGGTACTGTGGTTGAGGCTTTCCTTGCTGTGCTGCCCGTGGCATACACGTCCACGTTCGGGGGATCCCTCAGTGCAGCAGCTGTGTGCCCCATGAGAGTCAGAGACACCCTCACAGTGTGCAGCTGTCTCTCCAGCCTTACCCCATGGTTTTAGTGATTTTGCGATGTCGCCTGTGACCTTCGATGTTGTCTTTCCTTGGCATGGGGTTGCCAAGGAGGATTTGGAGTCACCTCTGACCCTGTGCCCCTTTCTCTGTGGCTCTCTGGATGCCTGGGGCCAGGGCAGTGGGGATGTTGCATGTGCAGCTGGGATAGTGTTTGGAGTTTCCCTGCCCAGTGCCAGAAGCCAAACTGAGACATCCAGCACCACATGTGGTCCCAGCCATGTCCCCGTGGTACACAGCCTTACGAAGCCTGGCTTCACTCCTGACACTGCCTGTTGCCAGGTGATGCCAGGCTGGGAGAGGAGGTTTGCTGCGGGCTCTGGGTTGGGGATTTCTGTCCCAGTGAAAATTCACCCTAGGCATAGGGCTGGTGGAGAGACACGCTTGGATCTGAGGAGCTCAGCTCATCCTGGGTGCATGGTCCTATTGGAATCCCTTCTTGGGCAGCAGCACCTGCAGGGTCTGTCCCAGAAGCTGTCGTGGGGACACAGGGGGCCGTGTCCATCCTGGCTCGGGCCAGTCTCTGATGGACTCTTCCTTAATGGAAAGAGCAGGACACAATGCTGGTCTTACGGTGCTGGAGCTGCCTTTGTTGCTCCATTTTGAGCTTTGGGCTCCTGAAGGGGATGGGGGTGGCTGTTGCTTTTGCTCTGCCACTGCTGTTGGGTTTCTGGTGTTTACTGGGTTTCTCTTGCACCTCTGTGTCCCCGGTATTGAGAAACAGGAGAAACTCTTGCAGCAACTGGGGCTTGCTGCAGCTCCCAGTTCTGCTCCCTGCTCCTATGCCACAGCTTGTCACAGAATCATGGCATGGTTTGAGTTGGAAGGGACTTTAAAGCTCATCTTGTTCCACTCCCTGCCATGGGCAGGGACACCTTCCACTATCCGAGGCTGCTCCAACCTGCTGTCCAACCTGGCTTTGAACATTTCAGTGATGGGGCAGCCACAACTTCTCTGGACAGCCTGTTCCAGTGTTGTCTCCCCCAGTCTCTCACAGGCCCTTGGAGGCTGCGGGGCCTCACTGACCTATTCAGCTGCTGACCTGAAAGGGGCTGTGCTCATCCTGCTGGAAGGTGCTCCATGCCCGTCTGTGCTGGATCACCATGGGCACAGCCCCGCACTGCAGAGCCAGCTGGGCCCGTGGGGCACCTAGGCAGCTGCTGCCCCAGCACAGCGCTGACTGATGGCCCTGCAGATGGGCTCCTGCACACTTGGCTGAGCCCTGGCATGGAGCAGCCACCTCAGCACAGCAGCAGTGCCCAGACCTGCTGCCTATGCTGCTGGGGGCTGGAGAGGGGCAGCAGGGTGCAGTGGGTGAGGGCTGCCCGAGGAAGGGTGGATGCTGTGGGACAGCTGGTTTGTTTATTCCAGCAGTCCTGCCCTTTCCAACAATCCTGACCCTCCTCCAGGGTCAGAGCAGGTCTCTGGGGGTTTGTTGCCAGCTGTGATGCTGCCAGCCCTGTGGCATGGATGCTGGCTTTCCTGTGCTGCACACGTTCCTCTATGCCCCGCAAAGCCCCACAGAGCCTTAATGGGGAGATGCAGGGTCGTTGAGGCTTGTGTGCCAGAGGAACACAAGCCAATGCCAGGCTGGGCTAGAGTCAGCCATGACCCCTATGTGCCACATCCCTGCCATAGGCACTACCAGGAGCTGCTTTTTGCCCTGGCAGTCCCTGGAGTAGGGAGATCCTGTGGGTGGTGGGACCCATTGGGCTGGGCAGGGGACTGATATTGTCTCTCCCTCACAGCTGGGATGAGAGCAGCTCCATCAGCAGTGGCCTCAGCGATGCCTCCGACAACCTCAGCTCGGAGGAGTTCAATGCCAGCTCCTCACTCAACTCCCTGCCCTCCACCCCCACTGCCTCACGCAGGAACTCGGCCATAGCGGTAGGTGCCAGTGGCACCCGGACCCTTCCCAACACCTATCCTGGCTTGGTGCCACCACCTTGGCGGGAAGGAGGGGATAGAGGGTGCCACTGTGAGGAAACAAGGATGCCACAGGGTGTCTGCTGCATCCTTCTCCCAGCTGGCTGATGCTCTCTGGGGATGGGTTTGGGTTTGGGGTGGATGCCAGAAGCGCCCCTGACTCCACTCTGCCTCCAGCTGCGCACAGACTCGGAGAAGCGCTCACTGGCGGAGAGCGGGCTGAGCTGGTACAGTGAGGGTGACGAGAAGGCCTCCAAGAAGCTGGACTACGACAGCAGCAGCCTCAAGATGGAGCATGGCTCCTCCAAGTGGCGGCGGGAGCCCTCGGAGGGCGGTGAGGAGGGGCCCAAGGGTGGTGAGCTGAAGAAGCCTGTCAGCTTGGGCACTCCAGGCTCCCTCAAGAAGGGCAAGACTCCTCCAGTGGCTGTGACCTCCCCCATCACCCACACGGCTCAGAGCACCCTCAAAGTGGCAGGTAAAAACCAGTTTGGGCAGGGTCCAGCTCCTTGGATGGGGAGAAGGTTGGGTGATGTCCATGTGTGCCTTCCCGAAGCACATTGGACATGGGATGGCCTATGGCTGAGCTCAGACCCAGGAGCTGGGTGTGAGTTGGAAAAGGAGGCAGGGCTGTGTGTCCCTGCAGGGAGGTTGGGGGTCTGTGCCTGCCCATGGCCTCATGTCCGTGAACCAGGCTGGGGTTGCTCAGTGTACCAAGGGCCTGACATGTCCCTTCTCCATCACATCCGTACATCTCTGGTGCCCATGTCCTTTCTGGGCTCATTCACTCCCAGATGTACCCAAAGCCTTTTGGGACACTAACCTGTCCTTCCTTGCCACCAGGCAAGCCAGAGACCAAAGCCACCGACAAGAGCAAGCTGTCAGTGAAGAACACAGGCCTGCAGCGCTCCTCCTCTGATGCTGGCCGTGACCGCACCACTGACGCCAAGAAGCCACCATCAGGACTCACACGCCCCTCGTCCTCCGGCTCCTTTGGCTACAAGAAACCAGCTCCTGCCACTGGCACGGCCACTGTCATGCAGGCTGGGGGCTCAGCCACACTCGGCAAGATCCAGAAGAGCTCTGGCATCCCTGTTAAGCCAGTCAGTGGGAGGAAAACAAGCCTCGATGTCTCCAACGCACCTGAGCCTGGGTTCCTGGCCCCAGGGGCTCGCTCCAACATCCAGTACCGCAGCCTGCCCCGGCCGGCCAAGTCCAGCTCCATGAGTGTGACTGGGGGCCGCAGCACAGCCCGGCCGGTCAGCAGCAGCATCGACCCCAGCCTGCTGAGCACCAAGCAGGGTGGCATCTCGGTGTCACGTCTCAAGGAGCCATCGAAGGTTGGTGCTGGCCGTGGCACACCGGCCCCTGTGAATCAGACAGACCGTGAGAAGGAGAAGGCCAAGGCCAAGGCGGTGGCACTTGACTCCGAGTGCGGGACACTGAAGAGTGCCAGCTCACCTGAGAGCACCCCAAAAGCCCAAGCCAACCTCCCCCCAGCAGCCAAGGTGGCTGAGCTGCCCCCTACACCTCTCAGGTATGGTCGTTTACCTCTGAGGGCAGCAGCTGCCTGGCACAGCTGTTCCCAGCACCAGTACCTGAGTCTCACCTGTTTCCTTACCCATTTCTCCCCTCCAGAGCGGCTGCCAAGACCTATGTGAAGCCTCCCTCACTGGCCAACTTGGACAAGGTCAACTCCAACAGCCTGGACTTGCCCTCCTCCAGTGAGCTGCACACTCCCCACACTGCCAAGCTCCAGGACCTGCACCCGGCCGGCGGGCACCTCGCACCCTGCTTCAGCCCGAGCCCTGCCCCCATCCTCAACATCAACTCGGCCAGCTTCTCCCAGGGTCTGGAGCTCATGGGTGGCTTCAGTGTCCCCAAGGAGGGCAGGATGTACCCCAAGCTTTCTGGCCTGCACCGCAGCATGGAGTCCCTGCAGATGCCCATGAGCCTGCCCAGTGCCTTTTCGGGGGGCAGCACCACCACCCCCACCCCCCCTGCTGCTGCACCCCCTGCCAGCACAGAGGAGGAAGAGGAGGAAGAAGAGGCAGGAGAGCTGGGCTGGAGTGGGAGCCCCCGGCTCACACATCTGGACGGGTATGGCTGGAGGGAGGGTGTGGGGCTGCTGCGGCACCTTCTTGGGCTCACATCCCTCCCCTGCTCTCCTGCCATATTCTTTGCCTGCTTCAGAGCCTCTTCCTGCTACATTTCTAGGGAAAAGCTCCATGTCCCAGCAGCTCAATCCCCATGGTTCATTCCCTAGTCTGTGCAGGGATGTCACTGATCTTTCCTTCCCTTCCAGTGCCAACCGTGACAGGAACACGCTGCCCAAGAAAGGGTTGAGGTAAAAGTGCCCAAATCACTTTTGGATGGTGCTGGGGCGGGAAGGGAGGGCACATGGAGCTTTGCAGGGCAGTGCCCCCAAACCATGGAGGCTGGGCCGCAGTGTGGTGGGCAGGAGCTGGACGGTGCCGGTCGATCTTACTGTGCCTGTCTGCGCCTTCCCAGGTACCAGCTCCACTCCCAGGAGGAGGCCAAGGAGCGGCGCCACTCACACGCAGTCAGCGGGCTCCCCGAGTCGGATGAGCAGCAGGAGCTGCCCTCGCCTCCCGCCCTCCCCATGGCACTGGTCGGGAAGGGTCCGCTCACCAGCATCGGTCAGTGCCCTCCGCTGCCGGCCCCTTCCCTTTCCTCCTGCTCCCCATGCTCCCTGCGTGATGTGCTGATGCTGCCCTAGGCACTGCTTGTCTCCTTGACACCCCCAACACCACCACCTGGTGCTCCTGGTGCTGGGTTGGGACCAGGGATGTCCATCACCTCTGCTTCAGGGCATCTCATCTGTCTTTGGGGCTCAGGCCACAAATGCTCCTTTGGGGGTGCCTGGCAGGGCAAGGGGTAAGCCCTGCTCTGGTCTGACCAGGATCTGCTTGTTCCTGGATGGTTCGGGGGGTCCAGGCAGACAGGTTGGGGCAGCAGGCTCCACTCCTGCACCTGCAGGCGTTGGGCTCTGGTATACTGGTGCCCACTTGGCCCTGGGGCAGTGGATTTGTTTCTCATCCCTGTGATTGCCTTGGTGCTGGTGTCCAGGTCCAAGTCTGCCTTTTAGCTTTCCCCAGCCCGTCCCTGCTTTGGGACTACAATCCTTGCTTCCTCACTGCATCACAGCTCTTGTGGATCGCTCCCAGTTCTGCTTCCCCATCCCTATGCCAGGTCCCCAGTGTGACTCTGACCCTGCTTCCTCCCCGCTTTCTCCTTGCAGTGAGCCCCACTGCCACCGCAGCCCCACGGATAACCCGCTCCAACAGCATCCCCACCCACGACTCCACCTTCGAGCTGTACAGCACCTCCCAGATGGGCAGCACCCTCTCCCTGGCCGACAAGCCCAAGGGCATGATCCGCTCGGGCTCTTTCCGGGACCCTGTGGACGATGGTGAGAGTGTGCTGCGTTCCTGCCCAGGCAAAGGAGGCTGCAGGGGGTTGGTGGGGCTCCTTGCACTCTTGTCCCTTCCTGCTGGTGCTGCCATGGCATTGTTGGATGGGTCCAACGGTGTGTCCCGTTCTTGGCATTAGAGCAGGGACAGCAGCCTGAGGGGCCTGGCTGACTGCGCTGGCATCAGCCCTGGGTTTGCCCTGACCCCCTTGGGTATCCAGTGTCCCTGGGTTGGCCCCACGGTGCTGTGACACTGGGGAGGAGGGGACCCTAGCAGACAGGGAGGGCAACAGAGCCCCCAGGTTCCCCAGAGAGGGGGGTGCATGTGGAGGGTATTCCCTGCCATGTGCCCAGGGAGGCCACCCCCGCACACAATGAGAAGTGGGCAGTGCTGAGCAGCTACCATCCCACCCTGTGCCTCCCCCAGGCCCGCTCAAAGCCTGCCATGACTGAGAGCATTGTCCCCTGCTGTGCCCTGACCTGCAGCCCCTGGGGTGCCACTCTCCAGAGCACCCTGACACCCCGGGTTTTCCTCTGTTGCAGTTCACGGATCAGTGCTGTCCCTGGCCTCCAGCGCGTCCTCCACCTACTCCTCCGTAAGAGCCACCTCTGTGCTGCGCTGCTTTGTGCATGGCTGGGGGGTCCGGGTGGGATTGGGGGGAGCTCTGTGCATGCCTCTGTCTGCTGCTGAGCCTGTCCATGCCTCACTGCCCCCCTGACTGCCTGCCTCTGTCTATCTGTCCCTCTCTGCTCTCACGCTGCCAGGCTGAGGAGAAGATGCAGTCTGAGGTGAGCTCACACCCTCTGCTCATGCCTGCCCCTGCCCCCAGTGAGGGTGACTGCCTGGCCCCTCTCATCCCTCCACTCTCTCCCCACAGCAAATCCGCAAGCTGCGCCGTGAGCTGGAGTCCTCCCAGGAGAAGGTGGCCACGCTGACGTCCCAGCTGTCTGCTAACGTGAGTCCTCATGGGAGCCCGTGTGGGACACCCTGCTCTGTCCCTGCAGGATGTGGGGCTGGTGCTGGATGTGCCCATGGGAGCCCTGATTTCCCCTTCAGCCTTTCACATTCCCCAGCTGGCAGTGGGTGCTCAGCTGTCCGTGGGTGTTCACCCAAATGTGGGGGCTCACCTGTTTCTCCACGTTTCCCAGGCCAACCTGGTGGCAGCCTTTGAGCAGAGCCTGGTGAGCATGACATCCCGCCTGCGGCACCTGGCCGAGACTGCTGAGGAGAAGGTATTGGGGTGCTCAGTGGGGCTCACGGGGCTGGGAGATGCTGGACTTGGGTGATGCTGCAGCATTGCCTGCCCCAAGGGTGCTCTTGGGGTGGGCACTGCACCATCAGGATGCACTGCCTGACTCCCAACTCTGCTGCCCCAGGACACGGAGCTGCTGGACCTGCGAGAGACCATTGACTTCCTGAAGAAGAAAAACTCGGAGGCCCAAGCTGTGATCCAGGGTGCCCTGAATGGCACTGATGTCACCCCCAAAGGTAGGGTATGGTGCTGCAGCCCTTCCTGAGCTGGGATCCTCCTTCCAGGGCTGGCACAGGGTCCCAGGGCACACCCTCTCATGGGGGAAGTTCATCTGGAGGCAGGGTGCCCTGGATAGCAGTTTTTCCCCACCTGGGATCCTTGAGCATCTGAAGCCAGGGATGGACAGCCAGAGCTGTCACCATGGGAGGCTGCAGTGCTAGCATGTAGGGGAATGGGTTGGTTGTCAGCCTTGGGCGACCTTGCCAGGTCTTTTGCCAACAGTTTTGCCTGCTGATCTTGACTTTGTTCCTGTAAGTGCTGCTTCTAGCCCCAAGACCTCAGTATGAGTGCAAGGGGCTGTCAGGGAGGTGGCCTGGGACAGCAGGGTGATGTATGCCCTGGGCATCTCTCTGGCAGGACCCATGTGGTGTGTGAGCCCCACGTCATTGTTACAAGGTGGCTTCAAGAGCTCAGAAGGTGTTGGGTAGGAGGACAGATTGGGTGTCAATCCAGTGATTGGGAGAGAGGAGCATAGGGTGCTCTGGTGTTGGGGCAGCTGCAGGTGGTTGATTCCTCCTTTCCCAATCTCTACCACTTCTCTGGTGGACCCCAGAGCTGCGCATCAAGCGGCAGAACTCCTCTGACAGCATCTCCAGCCTCAACAGCATCACCAGCCACTCCAGCATTGGCAGCAGCAAGGACGCCGACGCCAAGAAGAAGAAGAAAAAGAGCTGGGTAGGTTGGATGGGGCACTGGCAGGTGAAGTAGGGCTTGGGGAGCCGCTGGCAGGGTCTGCTCAGGGTCAGCCCCACAAACCAGCTGCTTTCAGTCTGCCTTGGCCTTACAGTGTTGGTGTCCCCTGTCTCCCCGAGGAGCGTGTAGCTGCCGTGGATTTGTGTCTTGAATTGTTGGCTGGGATTTCTCCAGCCCATGTGGGAGTTTCCCAGCCCTGGCCCTGCATGCCTGTTTCCTTGTGTATTCCCCCATGTCTCCCTCCTGCCCACACAGGCTCTGACAGTGTGGAGGGCTGACACCTCAGCTGGGCAGCCCCTTCCCTGCACCAGGCAGCTTTGAGCTGTATGTGTGATTAAGTCTTGCTTTGTTTTGTTTCTCTTCCCCTATGCTGACCTCAACCCTTTTTTTTCCAGGTGTATGAGGTAAGTCCCACGCTGTCCCCTCCACCACACGTTGTGCCCGGCCAGGGCCCTTGCTCCATTTCATGGGATGGTGTTCATACACTCCCTAATCCCATCCATCCCACTGGCACTAACCCCAGCACAGGCCATCCCGTGTCCCCAGCTGGGCTGTGCCCACCTTGACTGCTTCCTTGGATGTTAAGGACAAATATTCACCCACAAGGAGGGATTGAACTGCCTGGAGGCAGCGGGAAGGGCTTGGGTGGGACCTGTCCCATGGATGGGAACAGTGCTCTTCTTACCTAGCGAAGGCAGGCATTCTCCTGGCTTCCTGTAATTGGATCTTTTGAGATGGGGACGGTGCAGCCCTGCCAGTGGCACTGAGGGCACTGCAGTGTGGCATGCCCATCTCTGCCTCTCCAGGGCTGCCTGATGTGGCCTTAAGTGGCTCTGTCCCTGCCGGCACCCACGTGAGTTCCAGTGCTCCCACGCTTCCACCATCAGCAGAGCTGGATACCCACTTGGTTTACACTGAAATGCAATGCTATTGCTTTTGGGAGCACCCTAGAGCAGCCTGCTGGTGCCTGTGGGGATTGGGACAGATCCTGCGTGTTCTCCATCCCTTCTTCCTCCCACCTTCCCTTGGAACAGGCCCTGGTACTCCAGGGCACATGCTGTGAGCCCAGGGTGCCCATCCTACTGCTCTCCCACTGGCTGATGGGACCCAGGTCCCTGTGCAGTGTCCATCCCCCTCCCTAGCCCCAGCCCTCTGCTCACCCACCCGCTGCACTGTGTGTTCTGTGTGCATGCTGCATGCCCGGACGGGACACCGGGATGCTCTGTGGAGGGCTTGGCTGCCCCTCTGTGCTTCCAGCAGGACCCACAGGCCACAGGGAGGAGTGGGGCAGGACCCTGGCTCTTCAGTGGCTGGAGCAAGGGACATCCCTGTAAATGCCTCTTGTTGGAACACCTATGGTGGGGTGAATGTGGGGGTGGATTGGCCTGTCCAGATGGACGGGGGTGCTGGTGCCATGCCTGAACAGCCTGGTGTAAGTGCTGGTGGGGAGCAGGGCTGGAAGACATACTGACCAGGACATGGGTCCCACTCTTTGGGGCTCTGGTGCCATCTGGGCTGGGGTAAGTGTTGCCCAAAGGGCTGTGCACCCCATCTGTTTGCTGTGCCAGCAGAGCGGGGTCAAGCTAGAGCCTTCCCCAGCATGGTGGTGGTGCTGCCTCCATGATGGTTGTACTGATCCCAGCTCAGACTGTCTGTGGGTTTTGGGCAGACCAGGCAGGACCAGGCCAGGTCTCTGCTTGTGAGGCTGCACTTTGGGCTGCCTCTAAAGAGAATATTTCCCTCTCCTGTAGCTACGCAGCTCCTTCAATAAGGCCTTCAGCATCAAGAAGGGCCCCAAATCAGCCTCGTCCTACTCGGACATTGAGGAGATTGCCACGCCAGACTCGTCGGCCCCCTCCTCTCCCAAGCTGCAGCATGGCTCCATGGAGACTGCCTCGCCCTCCATCAAATCCTCCACATCTTCCTCTGTGGGCATAGACACAGCTGAGTATGTGGGGCTGGGGAGGGCCAGTGGCAGGGCCTGCAGGCTCCTGCCAGAGACACATTCAAGACCGAGTCTCTCCCTTGGCCCAGGCTCTTCCAGGCCCACAGCGAGGGTGAGCCCGAGAAGAAGGAGGTGTCAGAGCTGCGGTCAGAGCTGTGGGAGAAGGAGATGAAGCTGACAGACATCCGCCTGGAGGCCCTCAACTCAGCCCATCAGCTGGAGCAGCTGAGGGAAACCATGCACAACATGCAGGTGAGGACCCCTGCCAGCAGCCTGGCTGCTCTCAGTACCTGGGTGCCCACAGTCTCTGTGCCCCCACCACTCTGCTGCACTCCAGGCTGCTGCTCATGTCCAGCTCCTTACCCTGTGCCCTACCTGCTTCTCTCCCAGCTGGAGGTAGATCTCCTGAAGGCAGAGAATGACCGTCTCAAGGTGGCCCCAGGGCCCTCAGCAGTGCCAGGCTCCGTTCCCAGCCATATCACAAGCACATCAGCCTCCTCTTCACCACGGCGCTCCCTGGGTCTCACCCTTGGCCACGCCTTCAGCCCCAGCTTGGGGGATGCAGGTAGGGATGATAAGAGCTACTGGCAGATGAGGGAAGGGCTGGGATAGGGAGTGGTGTGTGGTGGGAATGTGCTGCTGCTCACCTGGAGTGAGCAGGAGATCTGTTGTGCTGCCGGTGCCGCTGTTGGCTGCAGCAGGATTTGGCTCTGGCTGGGGCACAGCCAGGCCCAGTGGCTTGGCTCTCCCTGCCAGCACAGCCTCACTGCTCCATCCCCAGATGTGTCCCCCATGGATGCTATCAGTGCTGGTACCCAAAAGGATGAGCTGACACTGCGGATTGTGGTGCGCATGCCCCCCCAGCACATCATCAAGGGGGTAAGTGCAGGCTGTCTGGGGACTCTGACCTGTCACTGTGTCATGGCCCTGTCTCAGGGGCAAAGGATGGCTCCCAGGGGCTGGATGTGCTGTTCCAACACTGCACACCTCTGCCTTGGTTTCTAGGACCTCAAGCAGCAGGAGTTTTTCTTGGGCTGGACCAAGGTGAGCGGGAAGGTGGACTGGAAGATGCTGGATGAGGCTGTCTGCCAGGTCTTCAAGGTAGGAACATGAAGAACACTCTTTAAGGAGCCATCCTTTGACACTGCTCCACCAGGCCTGGTATTCCCTGGCCACATCCTCCCCAGCTCTCTTGGAGCTGTGCCCCTCAGGGGCATTGACAGCCCTGTTCTCCATGTAGGATTACATCACCAAGATGGATCCTGCATCCACGCTGGGGCTCAGCACTGAGTCTGTCTATGGCTACAGCATCAGCCACATCAAGCGGGTGCTGGACACGGAGCCACCGGAGCTGCCGTTGTGCCGCCGGGGCCTGACCAGCGTCGTGGTGACACTCAAAGGTCAGTGTGGCAGAGGAGCTCCATGGCTGTGCCATGTCCCTGCTGTCTCACAGTATTGTGGGCTGTTAGTGAGACCCTCAGCCCTCCCATGTCCACAGGCTTGAAGGAGAAGTGCGTGGACAGCCTGGTGTTTGAGACACTCATCCCCAAGCCCATGATGCAGCACTACATCAGCCTCCTGCTGAAGCACCGCCGCCTCATCCTCTCGGGGCCCAGCGGCACCGGCAAGACCTACCTGACCAACCGCCTGGCTGAGTACCTGGTAGAGCGCTCGGGTCGGGATGTCACTGAGGGTATCGTCAGCACCTTTAACATGCACCAGCAGTCCTGCAAGGTGAGGGCATGCAGCAGTGTCCCTGTGGGCTCTGCTGCCATGGTCCCTGGCTGTCACAGCAGGGTTGCACGCATGACACTGGCCCATTTGTTGCAGGACCTGCAGCTGTACCTGTCCAACCTGGCCAACCAGATCGACCGGGAGACAGGCACGGCTGACGTGCCGCTGGTGATCCTCCTGGATGACCTCAGTGAGGCAGGCTCCATCAGCGAGCTCGTCAATGGTGCACTTACCTGCAAGTACCACAAATGGTGAGAGCCACTCTGCACCCCTCCAGCACAGCCCCTGGCCGCCCATGTGCTCCCCACTGCTCCCACTGAGGCCCTGGGCTGCGGGGATGAGGCTGCACATGTCTGCTGTGCCCAGATAAGCTCTGCCTTGGGTGGGGGTGATTCAGAGACTTTTTTTCATTAATCTCCTTTCTGTCACTTGCTCAGCCCGTATATCATCGGGACTACCAACCAGCCTGTGAAGATGACCCCAAACCACGGCCTCCATCTCAGCTTCAGGTGGGAACCATACATCCCTGGGGACCATCCTTGTGGGGTTGTGGGAGACAGAAGCCATCACTTGCACTAGGGCATTTCTGTGGTCACATCATATGACTGGGCACCCTGATTAGGACTGAGCCACAGGCCTGTCCCTGCCATCCCAGAAGGATCTGATATTCCCCAGCCTCAGGCAAATGCAGGGTGGAGGTGGTAGGAGGACCCCAAGACTGTTGGGGAGCAGGGCAGCTTGTGTGGAGATGCAGCCCTGAGCTGACCACTGGAGTCCTTCCCCCAGGATGCTGACCTTCTCCAATAATGTGGAGCCAGCCAACGGCTTCCTGGTGCGCTACCTGCGGCGGAAGCTGCTGGAGTCAGACACGGACATCAACGCCAACAAGGAGGAGCTGCTGCGGGTGCTGGACTGGGTGCCCAAGCTTTGGTACCACTTGCACACCTTTCTGGAAAAACACAGCACATCTGACTTCCTCATTGGTACGGCCTTGCCTCACCTTCTTCCTCTGCTTCCTCTGCCCCGGGCTGTGAGGAGCTCCAGGGACTGGGACCAAACCCTCCCAGAGGAGCTCAGGGGGCTGATATGCTCCCTGTGTCCCCCAGTCCCCCAAACCACAGTTGGTGGGTGATGCACACAAGCGTTGCTCTTCCCTTGAGTGGTCTTTGTTCCTTTGGGAGCCGTCACTAAGGTGTCAGCCAAGGCTGCCAGTCCTCCCAGCACCCTTCCCTGGGCATGGAGGAGCTGTGTTTTCCCAGGCTTTTAGGGCATAGATTGAACTTGGCAGCCCTGTTCCTTGCCTGGGAGATGCTGTCTGCCCTCTGTGCAGGTGGATGGTGCCTGGACACTGTTCCCAGAGCACCCTGCCATCCAGGTGTGCCCACCTCAGGGCTCTGAGCCATGGGCCCAGTGACTGGAGGAGGGGGACCCAGCTCCCATTTCCACTGCTTGTCTTCCCCACAGGTCCCTGCTTCTTTCTGTCCTGCCCCATTGGAATTGAGGACTTCCGGACCTGGTTCATCGATCTGTGGAACAACTCCATAATCCCTTACCTGCAGGAGGGGGCCAAAGATGGGCTCAAGGTACCCAGCGCTGCTGGCACATGGGAACCCAAACCAGTGTGGAGACACACTGATAGAGCTGTCACAGGCAGGGCGAGGGGAGGCACTGGGGTTGTGGGTGCAGGTGACATCTCCGTCAGTCCCTGCCCTGTGGCTGCTGTGGGACATAGCACTGTCCTGGGGGGCTCAAGGTGCCATGTTGCTGGCCCGGGCTGAGCATGTGGCTCCCACTTGCTCCCTGCCACAGGTCCATGGGCAGAAGGCGGCCTGGGAGGACCCCGTGGAGTGGGTGCGGGACACCCTGCCCTGGCCATCAGCGCAGCAGGACCAGTCCAAGCTGTACCACCTGCCCCCGCCCACCATCGGGCCCCACAGCGCTGTGTCCCCTCCCGAGGAGCGCACTGTGAAGGACACAACACCCAGCTCCCTGGACTCAGACCCACTGGTACGCTGGGCACTGGGAGGGGCTGGGAGGAGCTGATGGAGAGGGCAGAGCAGGGTGGACCTTCACTTTCCCTGTTAACTCTCAGTATAAACAGCTTGATTTGGGGATGCAGAAATGCTGCACCCCCAGGAGGAGTGGTGGGTGCAGGGTGGTGGCAGTGGCAGGTGGGCTGCACACCAGGACACATGGTGATGTGCAGCAAAACGGCATGACATGACACTCCATGAGGCATCTTGTCCATGTGCAGAGCCACAGACAGGCCCCCATGTGCTCATACGTATCCTGGTGTGTCACTTGGAGAGGCTGCTGGCTCACCACCTGCCACAGGTGATGCCAGCTGATGCTGCTTTGGCACACTAAGCATTCCAGCTGTGCCTGATGCCAGATCCTGGCTCAAGGGAGGGATTTTGCAGTATCTCTGGGATTTGCTTTACCCTCTAAGGAGCTTCCCAGCAAGGCTGGTTTGGGAGGGCAAGGAGGGCTGAATGGCCTCCCCAGTCACCCGCAGGCCTCCTGTCCCCCTCGGGCTCCTGCCATGTTTGTGTCCCCACAGATGGCCATGCTGCTCAAGCTCCAGGAAGCCGCCAACTACATTGAGTCTCCAGACCGTGAGACTATGGTGGACCCCGACCTGCAGCCGACTCTGTGAGGCCCGGACGTGCCAGCCCAAGTGGAGGGGAGCTGTTGCAGGGCTGCTCTCCTTCTCCTTTGGCATCCAGGAGCGTGGGGCTGGCGAGCGAGCGGAGAGGAGAGGAGCGGGGCTCTGGCGTGTCCCAGTGGAGTTTGGGGAAACTCGGCTCATCTGTGAAAGAGCATGAGTTGCCATCTCCCCTCCTCACCCTGGGGGTAGGAGAATCCTGGTTTCTCTTCTTGATTTTTTTTTTCTGTTTCTATTACAAACTCTTGGGCTTTTGGACCAGGGCGACCGCTGCAGCCGAGCCCCCACTCCCAGGAGCCGCAGGAAGGCCTCTGCGTGGGGCAGGGACCCCGCGGGAGCCACCTGGGCCGAGGCTGGGGGCACTGGAGGAGCACAGGATGCAGGATGAGTGCACAGGCACCAGGGGCTCTGGCTCCCTCTGTGCCCACCAGGCAAAGCCGAGGGAGCTACCACTGCAGAGCTTCTGCCTGGTGCCGGCCAAGGGGAGCGCAGCTCTCACTGCTCTCTGTGCGTTCCCTGTTCCACCTGCACAGCAGCTGCTGTGACCAGGACAGCCCAAAACCCCTGCTTCGGTTATTTTATTTTGTTTCCCCCCCTCCCCGTTTCTTTTGGCCGAGTCCAGACTTTGCTTTGGTCCCTTTTTTTTCTGGTTCTTCACTCTTCTGGCCTGGAGCCCATGGCCTGGTGCCCACTGCTTCCCTGGCAGCAGTGCCCTTCCCATTTGGTTTCTTTTGCAGCTGTTGGTTTCACCACTCAAACCACCTCTGTCACAAAACTGGTGCTCACTGGACGATCTCCAGTCCCTGAACCCACCTCCTGGGACTGCATAGGTTGGCTGAGGTGGGACTTGGAGGCAGGTGGCAGTAGGATGCTCCCAGAGCAGCCTCTCAAGTCATCTCCCCCCTCCTCAATGGCACAGGGCATGGGGATAGTGTCTCCCACCAGGCTGGGATGCCATGGGGCATCCCCTCCCTGAGGTACTGGGGCATGGGGAGGCTGCTGCTGCTGCCCCATCCCTGGGCAGCTGGATGCCATACCTGTCCCCTTGGTGGAGGGAGGCCCAACAAGCCTCTCATCCCCTCAGTGCTGCCAGGCCTGGGGCTGTGGGTCAGTGAGCCTGGGGTTGCTCCCCATGCTGCCTGCTCCCCCTGGCCCTGTGCCTTCCTGCAGCCTGGCAGGGTCTGTGTTGGTGCTCTGGGGGCACCTGGGGCTGCCATGTGTCCTCCTGGCCTTACCCCGCATTCTCAAAAGGCCAGATTCCTGCATGGAGGGGGTCAGCCCCGGTGCTGCCGTGGTGCCTTAATCCCTGGCCGTGTGGGAAGGGGGCATGTGGAGCTTGGGATAATGCTGTCACAGCCTGCTCCAGCTCCAGTGTCCTCTGATTGTCCCCAAAGCCAGCTTGGCTGAGATAGAATGAGGGTGCTGGGACTGCTGCCTGCAGCAGTCTCTCTGGCCTGTCACCAGCCATGGCTGTGGGGTGCCCTGCAGGTCAGCACCCCCATCCTGTGCCCGCCTGGGCTCTGGGGGCCCCTTCCCTGCTGCCCTCCAGCTCAGCCCCCACATTAAACCGAGGCCCTGGGGAGACATTTGGGGAGAGGTGACCCCAGGGCCAGGTGAACTGAGCCCACCCTGTCCCCAAACTCTGCCAAGCTTGGGACTGGGCAGCCTGAGCCCCCTGTGCCGTGGCTGATGTGGCCTTCAGGGACGCCTCACATCCCTTTTGCAACGGGCATCTCCCACGGTGCCCTCGGAGGCCACTGCCACCTCTGCCCTCGGTGCTCTCGGCCGGTGTGTCCCGCCTCGCCGCCCCATGGTGCTCACTTCTCCCACTTCTACGTCTGTCTGACAGCCTCCTGCTGCCGCCGGGGCTGGCCAGCCCGGCTCCTTCCCACGGGGATCTCCTGGGATCTCCTCCCCCCGCTGGCTTGGGCGTTAGGGCTTTCTGTTTGCCTTCTCTTGTGTTGCCGCCGTTGAGGACTCGCTGTACATAGATCCGTCGTGGAACGCCGTGTGTGGGTTGGGGGGCCCGGCCCTGAGCCTTGTCCCTGGTTTTGGGTTTTTTTTGTACTCTGTGATGACTGTGCTGTGCTGACTTCTTTTCTGATTGTATGAGACTCTGGCCCAGCAGCCACTCGAGGCTGGTGGTGGGGACCCAGCTGTCCCTTCCAGCTCCTTGCACCCTCCTCGGGACTTTGGTGCCCAGGGTGGGGAAGGGAAAGATGCACCTTTGGGGGCTGCCCTGTGCCCAGGTGCCCTGAGGAGTCCCATGGGAGGAGGGGCAGCCTTGCCTGGGCTTGCTTTCTTTTCTGACAACCCCAGGCAGTCGCCTAAATGTTGACCAAACTGTAGCCATCCTCCACTGCTGAGCGTCCCCCAGCCTGTGTCCTGCAGGTTTGCCCCGTCCCTCCCCAGATCGGGGCTGCCACTCATCCCATCACCTCGGCCCTGGCAGCTGGAGGTGAGTGGCAGGTGGGGGTGTGATCCAGGAGGAATCTCCGAGGGAAGGAGAAGGGCCCTGGGATGGGCATGGTGGGGGGGCTTGGCTGGGATTACCTGGCCGGAGGGTCCAGGTGCTGATTGATTCCTCCTGGCTTACACTGAGCACCTCATGTCCCCAAACCTAGCAGCTCTCTGGGGGGCAACCCCTGGCTGTGAGCTGAGCCCTTCGGTCTCCAGGGAAAGTGTCCAGGGATTGCACTGATTCATTGTCCTGCCACCTCCAAGGGTGCCTGTCACTCCCAGAGGAGCTGGTCACCCCCAAAGGGTGCCCCCTTCATCCCCAAGGGGCTGTGCTGTGCTTCCCACAGCAGTGCCTGACACCCTCAAAGGAGCTGGTCACCCCCAAAGGTGCCTGTTGTCCCCAAAGGTGCCCATCATCCTCCAAAGGTGCCTGCCACCTCCAGAGGTGCCAGTTGCCACCAAAGGTGCCCATGGTCCCTGGGAGGCCCCCTGAGGGGCTGGAGGTGGGTGATGCCAGCGCCTCACCCTCTTGCCCCCTCGAGCTGCTGCTGCCTGGTGGCCTGAACCTTACAATTTTAGCTTTTTTCTATTAAACACAACCTTTTTTTGATTAAATAAAAGATGAAACGGACAAATACCTGTTTTAGATTATCTGTGTAATTGACTGGGTTTTGTGTTTCTTAACTGCATGGTATTCCTGCCAAGGGGTTTTATAGCACTTTTTAAATTTCTCTTTAAGATTTTGGTCCAGATTTCTACTGCTCTTGCCTGTCTGTTTTTGCTTTTTCCTTGCACCGTCCACGTTTGTAAACTTGCTCCATTTTATACCTGATGTTGAGACCCAGCCCCACATTGTACATAGCTGCGGGAACAATCATAGGGAACAAACAAACACCATCTGGACTCTTTCCACGATTAGTTGTTTTTACTTCAAAGAAATTTTAAAAGAAACATAAAAGGAAGCCAGGACAAGGCTTGAGGATATTCTGAAAAGACAGAAACAAATCCAGCCCTGCACCAAGTCAGCTCCTGCTGCCCACACTGCCCGCACCAACTGGCATGTCTCTTCTCGGTCGTCTGTCTAACACCATTGGATTCAATAAAGTGATCTCCTGTACTGTCGGCTCCTGGTCCTGTCTGTGGCTCTGTTCCTGCATGGCAGAGAGGGGAGGGCAGTTGTACCACCACACATCATAGAATCATGGAATGGTGTGGGTTGGAAGGGACGCCTTGCGCTAGACCAGGTTGCTCCAAGCCCCTAGCCTTGAACATTTCCATGGATGGGGCAGCCACAGCTTCTCTGAGCACTCACCTCCCTCACAGCCAAGAATTCCCTCCCAGTATCCTACCTGACCCTGCCTTCTGGCAGTGGGAAGCCATTCCCCCGTGTCCTGTCCCTGCAGGCTCTTGTCCCAAGTCCCTCTCCAGCTCTCCTGGAGTCCTTTTAGGAACTGGAAGGGACTCTTAAGTTCTCCCCAGGGCCTTCTCTCCAGGCTGAGCACCTCCATCTCTCCTGGCCTGTCTCCAGAGCAGAGGAGCTCCAGCCCTCGGACCATCTTCCCCTGTCCTTGGTAGTTGTCTTCCTGCAAAATATGGGAAAGGGGCCTTGGTAGAAACACTCCTGGTTTGAAATCTTAGCTGTTTTTAAGGATGCTGGCAGCAGTTTTATGGATTGAAGGACCCCTCTCCCAAGGTCACACTCCTGTAAAGTCTGGGGTGGCAGAAATACTCCTGGTTTGGAATCCTGGTAGTTCAGGACATGGAAAGCAGGAGGTTCCTTTTCTTGGGCAGGAGGGACATGTCCTACCCGAGGTGAGCAGGTGGGGGTGGGTGGGCATTCCCCTAGGCCCTTTTTTCCTCACTAGCTCTGATCTGATCTCTGATTTGAAATGACATGGTGGTGACTGATGCCACATCAGCACAGGGGCACAGAGGTGGGATGGCGTCCCTGTAGGGACAGTAGCTCTGCCCTGCAGCAGAGCACGGCGGGAGGCTGAAGCAGGCAGGGAGAGCCCGGTCTTCCCGCGGCGTCTCCAAATCTGTTTTCCCCTCCGGAGAGCAATGCTGAAGCGGGGACAGATGCTTCAGGAACCGTTAATCAATGACGGGATGGTGATGAGCTGTAAGAGGCTGCAGTGGCGGATCCAGGGCCAGGAGAGGGCTCTTCCCATCGGCTCAGCTTCTCCCCCAGGGCGAGTTCACACGAGTTCGTGACGCTGGGTGCGGTCCCGAACGCGGAGAGCGGGACCTGTTTTGGTGACCCCTGGCTCCTCATCCGCAGAGATGTGCCCTGTGCGTGCACCCCAGCCTGCGCTGACTCCGAGCCCTGTGCAGGCAGCAGAGCGGACAGGAGAGGAGGCAGGGGAGCAGCAGAAGGGTCCCACCACCGTGACTACGGGAATTATTACCACGGCGCAGAGCCAGGGAGCTGGAGGAGTCGGTCCGAGCCATGGGGATAGGATGCAGAAGGACCACACGGGGATGATGCTGACGCTTCAATTCCAGACGGACTCCTGCGTTTGGGAGGACTCAGCCGAATTTTTCAAGGGTGATGGGCGGGGGAAAGTCCCTCCAGTTCGGGCAAGCAGCACGCCTGGGTGCTGTAGTTGGGATATGTTCCCCATGCAGGTCCCTTCCCCCGCCCGCAGTATGTGGTGGGAGCTCGTGCGTGTCTCTATGATGTGTGTTGGGGGCTGATGCAAGGCTGGGAGGGGGTTTTGCTGCAGCAAAACCTGGCTTGTGCAGACGTTTTGGGTTCTGCAGCTCTCAGCTGGGCTGGGACCTCGGGGTCCCCTCCCTAATCCAGTCTGCTCTCCAGACCGTCTCTGGCTGGAGCAGCTGGTCACCTTCCCGTCTAGCTCAGATGCTCTGGAGGTGACACTGGGACCAGGGGCTGATGGAATGGAGCTGGGGGACCCTCAGCTGGGGTGGTTTGGGGTGAACCCAGAGGGTCCCTGTCCCTGGCTCATGTATGGGGAGTAAGGGGTGTCCAAGGGCTCCCTTTCCCACGGGGACTCCCTTGATGGGGATGGGGATCCCACAGCAGAGGCAAAACAGTCCCTGAGCTGCCCTCCGCTCCCCACCCGGGCTCCTCACTTAAATCCCATCACCTTTTCCCTAATGTTTTGGCTCTAAAATCAAAACTGGGTTCCCAGGAGCCTTCTGGATCTGCTGGAGGCACAACGGAGGTGCCGCCACCACCACAGCTGCCTCCTGCCTCTCCCTCCTGTGGCCGCAGCAGGGACCTGGTTGGGGTGGCAGGTCCCTGTAGTGGGGGTGGCGACAGTGGTGAGTGACTGGTGGGTGGTGATCTGGGCAAGGTCACCGGTGAGAAGGGAGCAGTGAGAGGTGATTGGTGTGAGGTGTTTGGTGTTGGTGCTCAGTATTAGTGCCTGGTGTGAGGTGCCTGATGGCAGTCCCTGGTGTCAGTGCCCGCTGCCCGTGCTCTGTGTGAGGTGACCCCGATGGGGGTTTCTCGGTGCTCGGTGCCCAGTGTGAGGTCACCCCACGGGGTGCCCGGTGCCAGGTATGAGGTGGTCCGATGGAGTGCCCGGTGCCGGTTCCCGGATACCCGCGGGCGCCGCCGCTCCTGCCCGAGCCCCGGTGCGCGCCCCCGGGTGGGCCGGGCGGGGCCGAGGTGCGCGGGCGGGGCCGCGGGCGGGACCTGCCGGTGGCGGGCGGAGCCTCGCGGAGCCGCCGCACGCGAGCCCGGAGGGGCCGGGGCTGCCGCAGCGCCGCGCAGGTCCCGCCGCCCGCCCCGCACCGACCGCACCGACCGCTCCCCTCCCCGCCCGCCCCGCACCGGCCGTTCCTCTCCCCGCCCGCTCCGACCTCACGGACAGCACCGCACCGCTCCCGCCGCCCCGGCCGGTAAGTGGCCGTCCGCACTCCCGCCGAAGTTTGCCCCGGTGCCGCAGCGGCGCGGGTTCTGCGGGACGGGACCGCCCGCGCTCTCGCCGAGCCCGTCCCGGCGCCGCCGCCCGAGGTGCGATCGTCCCCCGCGGGGCGGGATGGGGTATTCGCCACAGGCACCGGGCAGCGCACCTTGCCGTATCCCGATGCTGGGAGCGGGGCAGGGACCTGTGTTTTTCCCGGGAACCCCTCCCGAGACGCGAGTCCTAGCGCTGCCCAACGCCCCGAGGCTACCCGTGTGGGGCTGCGCCTAGAAGGTGGCTGGTGACGGAGCCTGGTACGATGGAGAGGGGGCGGCTAGTGGTGCAGGGGGCTGCGGAACTGGCGGAGGGCACCCAGGGGCGTGGAGACTCCCCCGAAGGCGTGGGACCCCTTGGGAATGCGGGGCCACCCCGGGGATGCCGCGCGGTGCCGCCGGGTCAAAGGTGCCCTCTGGGCGCTGCGGGATGCTCCAGCGGATGCCCGACCATGGGTGCCCTTGGGGTGCTGGCGCTGGGGAGTGCCGGGGGCGCGGGGCTGTTCCCGCAGCATTGCGGGGAACCCACCCTGGTGCTGGGAGCCCGTGGGAGCAGCGTGGCCCCAGCGTGGGCGGCCACAAGCCCCGCTGCACTGACGGCTTCTCCGTAGCGGCCTGGCCAGGAGCCAGCTCCAGACAGACCCCTCGTCTGGATTCCCCCGCCGTGGCTACACCGAGCTTCGGGATCCTCCAGCTCTCCGTGAGCTGGCTGGGCGCCGTCAGGGTGCAGCCGTGCAGAGGGGCTCAGTCCAGTGCCGGGGGTGTCACACTGGGGTGTCGCAGCCCTTGCTGTGCCCAACACATCCCTGCTCCCTTCAGCCTAGTTTTAAAGAGTGATCCCAAACGAGCTCTGCAAATTGCGCAGGGGACAGGCAGCGTTGCAAGGTGACTGTGGCACAGGGAGGGGGGGGACACGCGTCTGTGTCACCCATTGCTTCGTGGTCTCCAACTGTACCCGTGCCTCTGTGTTTCTCTCTGCACGGGCGCTCCTTGGTGCAGCGCTCTCCTGTCCTCCTAGTGAGAGTGGCCGGAGTGCTGCGGGGTGTCACCCACTGCAGAGTGTCCGGCAGCACAGCCTCCTGCGCTGTGGAGCTGCAGGGCGCTGCTGGACTCCCTGCCTGCTCCTCTGCTGCAGCAAAACTTCAGTCCTGAGCGCAGGCTGGCTGGTGCGCGAGGTGCTGCTGCAGCGGTGTTACTCCTGCACGCGCCGAGCGGCAGCGCAACCACCGGCAGGAGTCTCCAGCCTGCTGCATTATTCCTCGCTAGCACAGTGCTTCGGCCGCACGCTGCCGAGGGCTGCCGGGCCCCCGGGACACCCCCGGGGCACCGCCGGGGCACCGCCGGGGCTCTGCACCCTTGCTGCGCGTGGGTGCTTTTTGGCCTCAGGATTTTGGTGGGAGGAAGTGCAGCTTGTGGTGGTCTGTGTGCAGGGAGTGTGGGGCATCAAGGGGGAGGTGATGCACCCAAGGTCATTGAGGCCAGCAGTGGCAGTGGGACGTCACCCGCGCTGCTTGGGAACAGCACAACCCAGCAAAGCACCTCAGTGCCCCCAAATCCCAAACGCCTCTTGGAACGATG
This sequence comes from Entomyzon cyanotis, assembly GCA_024500445.1. Lineage (NCBI taxonomy): Eukaryota > Metazoa > Chordata > Aves > Passeriformes > Meliphagidae > Entomyzon > Entomyzon cyanotis. The sequence continues at coordinate 861,123 of JAKEPQ010000908.1, read as the reverse complement.
CTCTGTCTCCTCTTTGCGTGTGCATATAGTGCAGGAATGGATCTGACCTTGCCCAATCCCCTGGCACCTCGCTTGGCCTCCCGTGGTGAGCGCCACTGCCCCGCTTGCTGAGAGCCAGCCCGAAGCCCTGGTGCCCCCCATTCTGCAGGGCGAGGACACGTCCCTTGCCGTCTGTGAGCCCGGCTGTGGCAGCGGCAGTGAGCCAGCACTGCCTGCACTGCATCGCCGCCGGCCGCCCTGGCTCTGCACCCCACTGCCCACAGCGCCGGCGGTCACAGAGGAGGGAGAATACACAGATTCAGTCATACAGACCCTTATAGATATATGTGAATATATGTTATAAATATGGTTGGGGAGGGGGTTTCCAAACCAGACACATTTCTGCCGGAGCGTTGCTTGCCCACAGCCATGCCTGCTGTAGTGCAGCTGTGGCATTTGCTGCCGGCTGCCCCCATGGAGATGGCTCCTGCTCCATGAGCCCTGGGGACGGTCACTGGGCTAGAGCTAAGGGCCACTGAAGTGAGCTGGGACTCCCACTCACTCCGAGGGATGGGAGCAGGTCCTTCCTCCAGTTTACCGTGGTTTTGGCAAAGTCCCAGCTCTGGGAGCCGGATGACTGCAGCTCCTCATTATGACTGGAGTTTCTCCTTCCCCAGGCTGCGCAAAGAGCTGTGAGCTGGCAGCCGTGATGTCCTCCAGCAGGATCAATGCCCAGTGTACAGATGGGACCCAGTGCCCACTGGTTTTAAGATCCTCTATTTTTTAATTCTCTACTCCTGGCAGTGCAGCTCGGCACTGTGCCTGGCTATGCTCCTCCTCAGCCTGGTGGTCACCAGCACCTTCCCTATGCCAGTTATCTGGAGCTGCTGGTAAGTGCAATTGGCAAAATGCTTTTTGCCCTTGGCTACGGTCGGCCTTTCTCTCCTGGATGAACACCTGAGTCTCCCCCAGCTCATCCCTCTGCTGCGGCTGCCCTCAGCTTGGCTCCTGCCTGAGCCTGTGTTCCCCAAAGTGCTCTTTGATTATTAGCCCTAATAATTGTGTTATCACATTGACTGAACTGTTTCAGATGCCAAAGCTAATTTTGCTCTTCATGCCTTCCTTCATCAGTAATGGGATTTTGATAACATCACACATCCAAAAGTATTGGATAAACTTGGCATAATTCCCCATTTATTAATTAAAGCGTAAATTAGGCAGCATGTGTCTGGAATCCAAATGCCCCGAACTGGTGTGATCCTGCAGCCAGGGATAGTGCTGGCCCATCCCTGTAAGCCCTGGAGTGTGGGATCCTGGTGTCCCCTGCTGAATTTGAGGGCTGCCACATCCCTGTGGGGCCAGCTGCTCCATTGCTTCCTGTGTGCTGGAAGTTGTGATGTTTCATCAGCTCTGGTGTCTGGAGGATGAATTGTGGTGTCCCTGAATTTTGCTGCTGGTCAGCAGTCAGAGTCTGGCAGAGGTCCCTGTCCCCTTGGGGTATCTCTGCTAGTCTGGTGCTTTGGGAGGGGTGGCTGCAGCCAGCTCTGGCAGTATGTGTGGCAGTGCTGGGCTGTGCCAAATTCCTGCCATCTGGACCCACATCCCACTCTCCCAGACAGACAGTTGTCTGACTGTTGCACCAAACTCATCCCCACTGGCTGCTGGGTGTCTGTGGCCCCACTGGCCTGGAAGGGGTTACTGGCACTGACAGGGTGTTCTTTTCCTTGTGCATATTAAGGTGTTTTAATTAATCTGGGATGTTTCATGCTCCCCAGTTTTTCCCAGCTCTGTAGGATGCAGCAGATGTGGACTCTGGGCTTGTGCATGCCTGGGGATCTGGGGAGGCTGGGAGCAAAGTGGGTGCTTGTGGCATGAGGTGTAGGTGGGTGCTGTGGGATGTGCTGCGGCAGTCCAAGCCCTGAGTCTGCGCTGAGCTGGAGGTGGCCTGAGGGAACTGTGCCACTGCCAGGGACCTGGGGAGCTGCTCTGGGGCCAGGCTGAAGCTGTGGTATTGGGAGTGTCTGGGAGCAGCAGGAGACCCAAGATATGCCTGTGTGCCAGGGTGTTTTGGGATCTGCAGAGCTCATCTGGCAGCTGACATTCTGGCAGTGCTGGTATGGGACGAGGCATTCCTGACCCCTGTGAGCCTCACATGGTGCCTCACACCAGAGCAACTCCACCAAAACACCATGGAGGTGGGACCAGCCTCCAAACTGCTCAGCATCCTCCCAGGGAGATGCCTCCTACCTTATCCTGCAGGACACAGGATGTCCCTGGGGACATGTTGGGACTGAGGGCTGCTGGGACTGGAGAACCCCAAGTGGCACCACAGCTCCCACCGGCCTCGAGCAGAGGATTCAAGGAGGAAAACAGCCCCACATTTTAGTGCCTTGTGTGGATTTGCAAGCATGTGGACTCCCTGTGGGCTTTGTTGCTGTCTTGCTCGTTTCCCAGGAGAGTCCCAGGGTTTTCTCCTGGAACCAAGGCCTGGCAGAGCTGGGTTAGTGCCTGGGCTGAAGTGCCCACACTGCCCATGCACCATCCTGGCACCAGTGCCAGCAGCCTGGCACAGCCACTGCCCGGTGCCGCAGTGAGCTGTGTGTGGCTGTGCCTGCTCAGCCACTGCTCTGTGCCATGGGAGAGAGAGCCTGGCAGAGACCTCCTGGTGGGGTGGGCCTGGCCATGGGGGACCCTTGGAAGGGATGGTGGCTACCAACACCAGTTCAAGGACCAGGGTGCTTTTTTACAGGAGAGGAAGTCTTCTCCAGGATGCACTGGTGGAGCAGCTCCTCTTTGCAGCCCTGAAAGTGTGTGCTGTTGTGTTTGTGCTGACAAAACACTTGGGGTCACGTAGGGATGCAGCTCAGAGGGGCTGAGGAGGGACAGGGGACCGTCCTGTGGTGTACAGGGGCTGTGCCCATTACCCCAGCAGGGCTGTCTGCTCTCCTGGTGACATTTCTCCATCTGCACAAGGTTTATTCAGTCACTTCTGTGTCCTGGCCTTCGTGGGGCTTTGTGCCACAACAAAATCTCCTGGGCTGCTACGGTGCTGTGTCCTTGCTGATCCCATCATTTTACTTCCTCCATTCGCTTTCTCACGCTAAATGTCCAAAGGACGGATGGCCCTAGGGACACAGAGGTCACTCTGCCTCTGGGCTCTCCGTGCCTTGGAGCTGGGCTAGCAGCACCACCATTGCTCCCTCAGGCAGTCCTGGAACACTGAGCCCAGGCTGACAGGGAGGAGGGGGATGCTGGGAGATGAGCATTGCTGGGGGCTCCCCAGGGCTGAGGGTTTCCTGGATTCTAACACCCGTCATGTCCTCGTGCTTGGCTGGGAGCTGTGGAGATCTCCCTGGAGACTCCTCCTGGAAATGGCCCTTTGTGGTCTCTCTCTGCTTGTCTGGCCCATCCGGTGAGCTGGAGAGCAGCACGGGGCGTGGGCTCCCTGCTCCCATCTCCCATCGGTCCACTGCATCTCGGCTTGCTCCTGGAGCTGCTTCTGGCTCTTCCCCAGGAGCTGACCTGGCTCCTTTTCTCTCCTCCCATGCTGATCTGGAACCATCACTGTGGCACAGGGCCATGGCCGGGAGTGCCGGCAGTGTGGCCACAGTGCCAGCAGTGTGTTGCCCACCCGGGAGGGCAGGACTTGGCACTCTCAGCCGTGTGGTGGCTTCAAAGTGCCAGGGCAGCTCAGCCCATCACCATCTGGTGCCCTATTTAGCTGCTCTGGTGTTGCCTTAGAGCAAGACACGTCTGCTGTAGCATCACAGTGCCAGGGAATGCGCTGGGCTCTAGCAGCACCTGGAACCTATTTTTTGGGTGGCTTCTTTGGCCATTCCTGGCTCTGTGTGCCAAGGGTGGGCTGCCTGTGCTGCCTGGAGTTGGGGTGAGCCTGGTGGTTTGCCGTGGCAAAACGTTTGCAGTGGTCAGTGCTATGTGGGGTGTTCCATATGGAATGCTCTGCTGTCCTTGGGAACAGCTGTGTCCCCACAGCTCAGGGGACTGTGGTCTCCAGCATCCCCAGCTGCCTTTTCTATGGGGGCCATGGTGGCACATGGCACAAGCTGAAACCCTCTGGATGAAGTGCTGGTGGTGAGCAGTGCCTGCAGCCCCTGCAGCATTCCTGTGGGATGCCTCTGTCAGGGAGCAGCACAGCAGTGATGGGAGACAGTGGGCAGCAGAGAGCCGCAGTGGGGATGGGGACAAGGTGCTCACCAGTCCCTTTGCTGTTGGCACCCAAATTCCAGGTGGCAGTGGCTGTGCCAACACCTGCCCTGGCTCCTGCTGGAGCCCTGGCACCAGGTCAGCTCCCTCTTGCCCCTCCTGGGGCAGCTGCAAAGCCAAAGATAAGGCCTGATCCCTCTAGGAAAAGTAGGCTTTAGAGCATCAGCACCTATGGGTGCTAGGCAGGGTTCTGAGTGCCCAGTGGGTCCTCCTCTTCTCTGACATGGGCACCGGTGTCGTGGGCTGTCACTGCCCTCATCCCCCATTTCACCTCAGTGCTGTCCTGATTTTAGAGGCAAAGGCACAGAAAACTCCTGAACTGCCTCACTGGCACCCTGGTGCTGGCAGATGCCAGCTGTGGTCCCTGTGCAGGGAGGTGTCCCTGGGTAGGGACAATCCTGCCATCGAGTCACAGTGATTTGTGGGGGGCCCTGCCATTCCTGAGAGGCACCCCAATACCTGGACAGTGCTGGCTGGGGTGATGCCCAGCTGGAGGATATGCTCAGGAGGGAGCAGGGCAGGGTGGGATCATCCCTTCCCCATGTTGGCCTTTATGTGTCCATCCAGTGGGAGCCTTCTGGCAGCAGGAGCTGATGGTTTGGCTTGGAAACACCAGAAACCATCAATCTGGAACCCAAATGATGGATTAAGGCTGCCTTAAGGCTGCATTTACTGTTAGACCTTGCTTGGTTTTGTTGTGAATAACACAGATCATCTCTCATAGGCATTCACTGGCTGCAAAACCACCATCAGTTTTTAATTTTTTATTTCACAAGCTCTCCCTCCTGAGCTGGGGGCTGGGTCTCCTTCCTTGAGGCTGGGGGCTCCACGGTGAGGAGCCAACATTCCAGCACATGGGGCAGAGAAGGAGGAATTCATCCTGGGCTGTGTAGTGTGGTGCCCTCCTCGAATTACTCATCCCTGGGGAAGACCCTGTGGCTGGGGCTGCTGAACCCCAGCAAGTCATTATTTTTAATTAGCTGAGCCAGGTGCTGCTGGGTGATGAGGCCATGAGTGGAGTGTGCCATGGTGGGGAGGATGCTGGCTGGCTCTGGTCCCATCCAGAGATGCTGCTGGAGCCTGCAGGATGGGGAGCAGTGCTGGGGGTCCCAGTGAGGTCTGGTGGCTGTCACTGGCCCACTCTGAGCTGGGGGAATGCTGAGCTTCAGCCTTGCTCAGGGGTTTCCTCTCTCAGAGCGCTGCTTCCCATGCCGTGCCTCAGTTTCCCTTGGAGGGTGAGGGTGTCTGGCCAGCAGCGCCTGCTTGTACGTGGGTTTGGGGACAGGAAAACATATCCCTGTGTGGGTGATGTCTCAGCAGTTCAGGTCCTGTGACGCCACTTGCTCCCGGACTATCCTCACTCCATCACACCCCTCATCTGTGCTGCGGCAGCTCCCGGTAGGAATGCTCTCCCCTGAAAAGTGTGGATCTGGGGGAGCAGAGATTCCTCTTGCCCTCAGCACAGTGAATTGGGATGGCAATGTGGGGGGATCCCGGGGGAAAGTGCTCCCCAAGCCCTGGGAGCTGCTGCACCATCCTGGTGCTGTGGGCAGAGGGTCTGATGTGGCACTGCTGATGCAGCCAGTGTGGTGTCGTGCTAGGGCTGGGGAAGGGGAACAGGGATGAGATTTGGGGGTTTGCTGGGCTGGGTTGTTGCAGAGTCCCTTTGCACAAGGGTCCTGCAGCATCTCCCCATCCAGCACCCTCTCCCCTCCCTCTTCCCTGATCTCTTAGTCTGGTGCCTTCACACATCCCTTGCCAGGAATTCTCTGTTAATTAAATGACCATTAGAAGCCAAGTCATGTTTTTGCCTTAATTAGAGTCTCCTGTCTCACTGCTGTGAGCTGAAACTCCAGCCCGGCGTGTCCCTTCCGTGTCCCACTCTGGACACGATGGGACCCTGTGAGAGGCCGGAGGGATGCCCAGGCATTGTGCCAGTGGGTCTGACACAGATGGGATCTCCTCCTCCAGCTCTTGTGCTGCTGACCCCAGGAGCAAAACACCTGCTGGCATCAAGATCTGGATGGGGCACTGCCAAATACTTCAGCTGTGCTCTGGAATCTCCGCTTGTCCCGGGGCTGCACTGCAGGAGTGTGTGGGCTCTGTAATGCCCAGGCTTCCTGCTGGCATGGGGATGGGAGAGGTCTTGCCTTGAAACTGGTTTGGGGTTTTCATTCATGCTCATCCAAGCCCAAGCCCTGGCACAGGACAGCACAGTTATGGGGTCAGCTCCTCCAGATGACATTCGTGGAGGTATGGAGGGTCCCCCCATCTCCATTCCAGCAGGACAGCTGAGACTTGGCTTTGCCATCCCATAAAGGAGTGATAACTCAGAGCTCCCCCTGACACCCGCCTGCCCACACCCAGCCCATGCTCGGTCAGCACTGGCTGCTGCTAATTGCTGCCTCAGCCTCATTAATCTTCATTTGTTGCTGTTCCTGCCCTCCGTCATCCCGGCGGCCTTTGCCTTCCTGGAGGAGAGAGGTTCCTGATGCTGGAGGGGAGAGGTTCCTTCTGCCCCTGTGGAGGAGCAGAGGGGTTTCCAGCAGCTGGATTCCCCAAGATGCCCCATCCTGATGGTGAGCACTGAGCTCCCTGGGTGCTGCTGTGTCCGAGAACATCCCCGGTCCTTCTGTGCATCCTCAAATTCTCATCCTGGCTCTGCTCCTTTGCAGGACATCCTGGCTGATGAGAGCAACTCCCTGTCAATTTCCCGCTTCTCCCTACACGGTTCTCAAAGCCCCCAGCCAGTGAATCCCGCCCTCCATCCTTCCCCATCCCACCTGGACAGGGAGCTACTGCCAGGGCAGTGGGTACCCATGATGGGACTAGTTCTGGGTACACCCCAAATCCCCCTTTTTTGGGCCAGATGCTGCAGCAGTGTAGGGGGGGTCTCTGGGATAGAGCCTTTGCTGGAGGAGGAGGAGGAGGGATGAAGAGCTCAGGAAGGAGATTTTTCAGTGTCTAAACTGCTTTCCCGTATACAAGGAATGCCCTGGGGATGGATGGGGATGGGATCGCCAGCTCCAGCCTGGGATTTACATCCCACCAGACCTTGGGGTGCTGCTGGCAAATGGAATGCAGCAAACAGAATGTGTAAAAGGGAGGGGGACACCCCCGTCCCCCCCAGTCCCTAAAATGAGCAATGGAGCCAGGGAGGTTTACACCAGGAAGGGCCCAAAGCCCCCACGGGGCTGGTTTGGGGCTCAGTGCAGTTTCTCTGGGTTCAGTATCAGCTTTAACGGGGAGGATCTGGGGGGAGTTTGGGGGCTGAGCCTGGAGAGGGTTTGCTGGATACAGCCCCTGAGGGCTCTGCCAGAGAGGGGACCTGGGGGCTCCTTCTAGGCCAGATGTTTGCAGCTGGGGGGCACTGCCTGATGGGGCACAGGGTAACACACTGTGGGGTGCAGGAGGGTTTTAGGGGCTCTGAGAGTGGTCCAGTGTGCAGGTGCATGCAGGAAGAGGGGCTGGGTGATGTGTTAGGGGGCCTGGGAAGCTGCTGCAGGCACAGGATAATATCTTCTGGGATGTGGGGATGCTGCAGTGGCGGATTTGGGGTGCTGCACTGAGGGGTGCAGGATGAGGCATTAGGGGCTGCAGGGTGGTGCATTAGGGGAGAAATGCATTGTGAGCATGATGGGTTTGGGGGAGTTCAGGGTGATCCACTGTGGGGTGCAGGGTTACACCCTGGGGGTCTGGAGCAAGGATAAAGCCCTGGGGGGCTGAGGTGGCACCTGGGAGGCTATGGGGACACCGTAGGGGCAGTGTAATAATGTAGGTGCTTGGGTGAAGTGCCATGGTGGTCTCTGCCCACCCTCTGCCCTGTGGGGTCTCTGCAGCAGCTGCCTGGCTGAAGCCCACCCTGTCCTGCTCCATGGGGAGCTCCTGGTCGTTTTTTTGGGGGGAGGGCTGCAGTGGGTCGTACCATTCCCATCAGCATCCCCTGATGGGTGCTGCACCCCTGGGAGGAGCTGGGGGATCCCCAGGGGCCAGCAAGGCAGGAAGGAGCCCCTGCCCAGCCAGTATTTATTCATGATGCCTTAACCCACGCTTGTTCTTTGGCCAAGGACTGATAGAAATGGTTAATTATAACCCTCATATTTTATTTATGTCCGTAAGACTCTGAGATCTTGGCGGGAGGGGGTGACGGGGAGCAGTGGGGGGCGACGAGGAACAACTCCAAACCAGTCAGGAATAAAGAGGAAACTTGAAGAACCGCAGGGAGTCCTCGGCAGGGGCAGCCCAGTGGGGTTTGGGGTGCGGTGGGGATTTCAGGGGGCTGAGCTCCCTTCACACCCGCACTGCCGGCCGCTCGGCCCCTCGCCAGCGGCTGCCGCAACTTGCAGAGAGGAGGGGGAAAAATTGCAAAAGGAATGGGAAAAAAAAAAAAAAGAAAAAAAAGAAGGCAGCGGAGCCGGAGCAGGACTGCAATGCAGTGCCGCAGCCGAGCAGCACGGCCCCCGCCCGCTGCCGGGGGGACAGGGGTGGGACAGGGGCTGGGACAGGGATGGGACGGGACCCCACCGACTGAGAATGTGTGCTCTGTCCCCCCTGCTGAGGGGTTGGGCTGCCCCGCTTGTGGCTGGTGGGGACAAGGGATGTACCCGAGGACACCCAGAGAGGCGGTGGCACAGTGGGGACAGGGACCTCGAGGTGAGGGGCCATCCCCAAGATCACACTGCCCCACTGCCTGCCCTCCCAGCCTGCCGTCCCGCCCTGGCTGCCCCCATGCACTGCCCCACCCTGCCCAGCCCATGCAGGATCAGCTCCCTGGCCCCATGGCAGGAGCTGCAGGGCTGCAAGGTGCTCAGGTGGAGGGGGAGCAGCGACAGGATCTCCGTTGGTTGGCTCCCCCCAGGCCCCTCCCGGGCCTCAGTTTACCCCGGTCCTCAGCTCTGCCAGCACCCGGTGAGCACCACGAGGGAGCAATTAGTGATGCTAATTAGCTTGCCCGGTTCAAAAGCAACCCCTGCAGTGAGGCCTGATGCTGTCTGCAGCCTCCCCCAGCCCGGGCAGCACCACAAAGGCCCCAGGTAGCCCCCAAAGCAGCAGTTCCCTGGCCAAGTACCTGTGCTGCATCTGTGCCCCCAGAGCCCGCCAGGGTTCCCACACTCTGCTGGCATGCAGAGGGCATGTGTGGGTGTGGGGTGTGTGCAAGGCCTTGCACAGGCTGCGGGCAGTGCCACACAGCCGTGGGGACACAGAGCCGTGGGGACACAGAGCCGTGGGGACACAGAGCCGTGGGGACATGCAGTCGTGGGGACATGCAGTCGTGGGGACATGCACACCCACGTGTGACTGCCGGCAGAGCCACACGGGTGCTGCAGGAGTATGCAAGTGACACATCCCTGGGCAGGTGTGCACGGCCACGGGCACATCCCGAGGAGCAGCATCCCCACACAGCCCGTGCACAAGCACTTACATACCCCTTGCACGTTTACACACCCACACACACATTCATGCCCTCTGCACACACCTTGCACAAGTGTTCACACCTTCACGTGTTTGCACATTCCGTGCACACATGCTTGCACAAGGGCACAGGCACACACACCCAGCACACAAGCAGCCCTGTTCACACGCACTGGCCCTTGCACACTCATGCCCAGCCCTGCACACTCCCAGGTACGCAGACAGCGCTCAGCCTGCCCGGGCACATCTGTGCTCACCTGTGGCTGCAGGGCATGCCTGGCTGCAGTGCTGAGCGGCCCTGCTGTACTGTCCCTGGGGATGGTGGCTGCAGGAGCAGCATCGTCATCATCGCAGTGTCACCGCGGTCGCAGCGGGGCTCACCTGGCCCCCGGGCAGTGCTGGGCTGGGCTGGGCTGGGCTGGGCTGGGCTGGGAGGAGGGTCAGCTCATGCCGGTGTCCCCTCTGGGCTCTGCTCACCTTGTGTGACAGGTTTGGGTGCAGAGTGGGTGCTCTGGGGTGTGTTGTGGTGGAGTGCAACCCTGGGGTCTTCTACCTCATGCTTTCTGGGGACCTTGCAGCATGTCAGTGGCCTGGATCCCACACCCTCTGTCCATGGGTGCAGGGCAGAGCCAGGATCCCCAGCCCAGACCAAGGGGGCAGGATCCAGCGCTGGGGGGTTGCCCCAAGCAGCCTTGGGTCTCCAGATCCTGGCTCTCCTTCCACCCTCCCTGGTGCACATGGGCAGTAATGGGGACAAACCCCTCAAGTGATAGGGGCAAACCCAGACACACACGCAGGTGTCCTCAGCTGCTGGAAGATTTGGGGATCCTCTGTAGCCCTTGGCATCAAATAACCCTCAGCTGAGTAGGGGTTAAATGCAGCAGCTCCTGGTTCATCCCAAGCAGGATATGGGGGTTGTGGGAGACCTCCAGCATCCTGCTCCAGCTCCCCAGTGCCAGGGTCCAGGCCTAGGTGATGCTGATGCTGGTGTTTGTGGCAGTGGCAGCCCCTCCATGGGGTGGGAAGGTGGCCATGGCCAAACCATTAGGTGGCAAAACCTGTGTTTGCAGCAGGAACCTTGTCTGGGTGGGAGTCATGTAATCACCTCTTTTGTTGCCTCTGCCTCGTGGAGGGCCCCCCAGACCCCCAGACCATATTCCCCTGGGAGCAGTGGTGCAGGGAGAAGGTGTCCAGGTGTGGAGCCACTCTGGGTAACTCAGGGCTTGATTCACCCGAGAGACAGCTGGAGACACATGGCGGTGTCAGTTTGGGGCAGCAACACCCCCCAGGTCTCTTTGGCTGGATTTTTTGAGGTGAGAATGCTCCTTTCCCAGGGCAGAGGAGCACCTGGTCCCCAAGGACGATATTGAGGATCAGGAGGGAAGAAGAGATGCAGGGAAGGGATGCAGCCAAGCCACAGCTCACCTGTCCCTATAAACTCCTCCTGGGTTATCTGTGATCCTGCTCATCTCTTTGCTTTCCCTGCTGAAGAGCCTAGTGTTCTCTTTAACCCCACTGGGCACTATGCATTCCCTGGCATTCTTTGCTGCTCTGGCCTTCTCTTGCAAGCTGCTTTCTGATGGGGTTGTGGAGGCACTTTGGGGCTGGATCTGGGTTGTGGGGGCACTTTTTGCCAGGTTTGCTTGCAGGAGTCAAAGCCACATTTGCAAGGCTGGCTGTCCCCATCCTTGGCAGGTCTCAGACCCAGGTGGGCTGGGGGGGTGGTGCTGAGCCCTGGCTGTGACGTGAACGACTTCCCTGGCCCCACAGAGGAGCAGGGCTGGCCAGCGGAGCCCTGCAGACTTGGGAGGTGGGGGCAGGAGCCTCGAGCCACCCAGGATGTGGTATCTGTGACATGTAAGTTGACCCATTGACCTGCACACTGAACCTACCACTGTAGAGCCAACTCTTCCCTGCTTCCATCCATCCTCAAAATGTGCCCTGCCAAAGCTCTCTGGGGGCTGGAAGAAGAACAGTGTGTTGCTCCTCTTCTGTTCCCAGACTTGGAAGTTCCCCTGGGGCTGGGAGCAAATCCTGAGGGTGCTGCACCAGTGCTGGGTCCCTGCAGGTACCCCACGCCTGAGACCCTGCCTCAGAAAAGGAGCAGAGCTGGATTTGTCCAGAATGGCCTCATTTATCTCTCCTGGGGGTGCAAACCCCCTCCCCTCATCCCATGGGGCCTTGCCAGGTGAACATCCCCCCAGCAGTGTCCCCATTGTCTCCAGGAGGCTCGGAGCTGGCATCATCATTGATGCAAGACTAGGTGATGCTCTGTGGCTTTGGACATGTCAAAGACCAGGAAACTCAGAGGCCCCTGGGCTTCCCATGGGTTCCAGGTCACCTCTCACAGACATTGGGTCTGTGCCCCTCTAGCAGAGGGTGAGGTGTCCCAGTGCAGCCCTGCTGTCCACACAGGCACTGTCCTAGGGACACCATGGAGGAGTGGGGGCAGCAGGGACCTGTGTGACCATCAAGGTGATGTTGTATTTCAGGGAGCCCCTGAGCCACCATGACGTTCAAGCAAGCGTCCATGATGGCCCCAGAGGCCACGGCCAGCACGCTGCCCATGGGCACAATGGAGAACTCCACCGAGGCCACAGGGCCGGGCGAGAGCAAGGAGGACATGTTCACCAAGCTGAGGGACAAGTTCATGAATGAGCTCAACAAGATCCCCCGTGAGTAGCTGCTCCTTTCCCACGTGTTCCTCTCCTGATGATCCCCCACTCCAGTAGCCCCAGTACAACATGTGGAACAAGGTTTTTGGGAGGCTGGGAGGGAGCTGTAGGGCTGGCACTGTGACACTGTGACACTGGCTTTTGCCCACAGTGCCACCCTGGGCTCTCATCGCCATCGCAGTGGTGGCTGGACTCCTCATCCTCACCTGCTGCTTCTGCATCTGCAAGAAGTGCTGCTGCAAGAAGAAGAAGAACAAGAAAGAGAAGGGCAAAGGCATGAAGAATGCCATGAATATGAAGGACATGAAGTCAGGCAACCAGGTGATGTCCTCCTGGGCTGAGCTATGAATTGCGTCGGGGCACTCATAGATCAGGCAGCAGACTGGCATGGAGCCACCAGGACTCCTGCATGGGACAGTGGAGCCAGGACTTGAGACAGCAGCACTGTCCTGTTCTAGTGTCTGGTGGCCCAGATGGGACCAGGCTCAAGCTAGCCTGGACCTGCCAATGCTTCCCCAGAGCCAGAAAGTGTTGATTGTGTCCCCTTGTGTACCCTACCTCCCTCTGGGTCACCCTCATTTCTCTGACCATTTAGCTGAGAGGGGAGGGCCAGCCACTAGCCAAAACACCAGTTTGGGACCAGAAAAAAGTCTGTGGTGAAGTGCAAGGTGCTGGTACTTTGTTCTGGGGGCCAGCCTGAGGAAGGCTTTGGTACCCACAGGCTTGGGGCCACCCTGGCCATTTCAGTGGCATTGACCCAGGGCCATTCAGAGGGTGGGGGATTTTGGCTGTCTGTTCCTGCACTTCAGAGCCATGTGGGCACCATGGGCACGTAGACAGGGCTGGAGCAGGAATGAGGGGAGATGTGGGATGGGATTCCCCAGTGGAGAGCAAGGGTTGGGTGGTACAAACCCTGATCCCCCACCCTGCCATGGGTCCCTTGGTGTCTGTGTAACACATCTCTCTCTGCCTACCTCACTGTCCTCCTGCCCTGCTGCCCTGGCTGCCTCTCTGCCCTGGGACACTCTCCACGTAAGTGTCACCATGAGTCTCCTTCATCATATGCTTCTGGGGAGGGATGGGGGACTGGGGACACATCAAAGAGGGTAAGGAGCTAGGACTCCCACCCCATGGACTGTGCTTGGAGAGGCAGGAAGAGGGGTGGATTTCCTGGAGACAGTTAGGATATACCTATTTCTGAATCTACAAAGCCTGAAAATAGCCCTGATAAGCCTTCAGCTCTGGCTGTAGTGCTCCCCCAAGCATGGGCACAAGACCCACCACCTGCAAGCACCAAACCTCCCTCCACTGGAGAGGATCCCCTGTCCTGGCAGCCCTGGCAGCCTCCACATCATCTTGGCTGGGCCAGCACTGGGGGCTCCCTGCTCTGTCAGTGCTTCATGGCCCCAGCATGTGGGTCTCCTTTCCACTGGTGGGGAGAACCTGAGCAGCTGAGTGCTGAGATGCCACTAGGGTTGGGGTGCTGAGGTCCCCAGTGGTGTGGGGCTGGGACTGCTGGGCTGTGACCATCCTGCTGAGCTGGATACCTTGGCTGCCATTGCAGGACCAACAGGATGACGATGACGCAGAGACGGGTCTGACAGAGGGGGAAGGTGAGGAAGAGGAGAAGGAGCCAGAGAACCTGGGCAAGCTGCAGTTCTCGCTGGACTATGATTTCCAGGCAAACCAGGTGATGGAGGGGCTGGGGCCCAGCTGAGGAGTGGGATTTGCCCAGGGGGGTTTTGAGAGGACAAGTCTCTGTGCTGGACCTGGGACACATGTGATGGGAGGAGGAGCTGTGTGCTGTGACACAGGGAGTCCTGCCCCACGTTGGGCTGGAGATGAGTCCTCAGCAGCTGGGCTGGGCTGTCTCACTGAGGACTCCTCTGCCCTTCCAGCTCACAGTGGGGATCCTCCAAGCTGCCGAACTGCCAGCTTTGGACATGGGCGGCACCTCGGACCCCTACGTCAAGGTGTTCCTGCTCCCTGACAAGAAGAAAAAGTATGAGACCAAAGTGCAGAAGAAGACACTCAACCCTGCCTTCAACGAGACCTTCACCTTCAAGGTGAGCTCCTTCATCCATAACACGGGACCTTGTCTCCCACTCCCATCCTTCTCCCTGGTTGTAGCAGTCCTGTGTGCCGACTTTCCCTCCCAGGAGTGGGTGGTCCTGGCTCAGGGTACTCTAAGCCCCTTGCCAGCCTGGTTGTTGTCCCTTTATGCAGGTCCCCTACCAGGAGCTGGGTGGGAAGACACTGGTGATGGCCATCTACGACTTTGATCGCTTCTCCAAGCATGATATCATTGGAGAGGTGAAGGTGCCCATGAACACAGTGGACCTGGGCCAGCCCATTGAGGAGTGGAGGGACCTGCAGAGTGGTGAGAAGGAGGAGGTGAGAGCCAGCAGTCAGCTAGCTGAACCCTGGTTGGGGGATTGAGATGGGGCTGGCCATGGGGCGAACTCTGCTTTCAGGGCTGTCCCACAGTGCTCAGGGTGACAATCACCGTGGGGTTCCACCAGGGTACAGTGAATGTCCTGGCAGTGATTTCTGGGCAGGATGTGACCTGTTGTTTCTCTGTGTAAAAACCTTTTTAAAAAAATGAAGAGTGCTTGAATGCTGTGCTGGGCCTGGCTTGCCCTGGACCCAACTCTTGTGTTGGTGCACGGGGTACCAGCTTGTGCCTGGGCTGAGCAGGATTTGGTGGGACCTGCATGTGTGATCGTGTCCAAACACAGCAGTCCCAGGCACTGGCAAGGCTTTGATCTCCACTCCCTGCTCTGCTTGGCAGCCAGAGAAGCTGGGAGATATCTGCATCTCTCTGCGCTATGTGCCCACGGCTGGGAAGCTCACTGTCTGCATCCTGGAAGCCAAGAACCTGAAGAAGATGGATGTCGGGGGTCTCTCAGGTGGGTGTGGCTCAGGGGCAGCCTCCCCCTGCCCCACTGGAGGCTCTTGGCATCCTATGTGGGGAAGGACTCTGGGGCCACCTGTCTGGCAGAGCTTGGGAAAACCCTCAGTGCTTCCTCCTGCCTTGGAGGCAGCCCAAGATTTGGCTGGGGCAAGGGGAAACAGGCATGGGAGGAGTCCCTGACACTTGGGAAGGACATTTTGAATTTGGTCCCCCGCTGTGTCCAGGACCAGGATGCTGCAGGACCTGGGTGGTAAAAGTGCTTCTCAGCCACTTGGTCCTGGTCATGCTCCTCCTTGACCTGGGGGCTGGGCACCTTGGTCAACAGCATGTTTTGTGCTCAAAAAGTGTCTTCCCAGCTCCATCCTGGGGCTGAGCTCTGTGCCCAGGGGTCCTCAGCTCTCTCCAGGGGTCCTCAGCTCTCTCCAGATGTGCTTTAACCATGACAAGAGCAGTACCTGCAAGGCTGGAAGGATTCAGCTTTATTGTGGGGTGTCCTGCTCCAGAAACATGGGGGACAGGCAAGCACCCCCCCAGTGTCACTCACCTGACAGGCCAGCTGTCACTCCACTGTCCCCAGCCCTCCTACAAGGAGCCCCACAGCTTAGAATCTCAAAATCGTTAATGCTGGAAAAGACTCCAGGATCATTGAGTCCAGCCTGTGCCCCACCTTGTCACCCAGAGCACTGAGTGCCATGTCCAGGTGTTCCTTGGACACCTCCAAGGATGATGACTCCAAACTTCCCTGGGAAGTTCCAATACCTGACCACCCTTTCCGTAAACAAATTCTTCCTGATGTCCAACTTAAACCTCCCCTGGCTCAGCTTGATACCATTGTCCTTTGTCCTGTCCCTTGTTTCCTGGGAGCAGAGCCTGACCCCACTCTGGCTGCCCCTTCCTGCCAGGGACTTGTGCAGAGCCAGAAGGTCTCCCCTGAGCCTCCTTTACTCCAGGCCTAGCCCCCCCAGGTCCCTCAGCCTCTCCTCATATGTCTGACTCTCCAGACCCTTTCCCAGCTCTGTTGAATGCAGAAGAGCTCCATCCCTTGGCCAGTTGCTCCCACAAATCCTCTCCAGCCCAACTATTTTGTCTTTGGCACCCATCCACAAACTTCAGAGCACCTTACTCAGGGTGGTCTCTCCCTCACCCTGGGCTGAGATGTTTCCTGGGACCAGGCCAGTGGTGTCCCCTGGGCACCTCAGCTGATGCCCCATCCTGACCCCCAGATCCCTACGTGAAGATCCACCTGCTGCAGAATGGCAAGAGGTTGAAGAAGAAGAAGACCACAGTCAAGAAGAAGACCCTGAACCCCTACTTCAACGAGTCCTTCAGCTTTGAGATCCCCTTCGAGCAGATACAGGTTTGTCTGATGACTCCCCTGGGATGGGAGATGTCCTGAAGCTGCCTGAGTCCTTGTCCCAGCCTTCCCAGCAGCCTGAGCCGCTCCTGCTGAGCTCCTGGTCTGGTCACCCAGGAGATACTTCCAGTCCCATCCTGGGCCTGGGCTGATGCTGAGGGCAGCTGGTGTGGGGGCAGAGGTGGGAGGCTGGGCAGCACCCATGGGAGATGAAACCCCAACCCAGATCACTGCTGAAATGGGGCTTTCTTCTGCTCGTACAGTGCTCACCCCAAGCATAACAGGGTGGTCCTGGGGGCATTTTGGACCCTTGGCCAGTGCCTTCTGCCCCTCCACATCATGTGCAAGCCCCTGCACATGCTGCTTGTTCCTGCCCAGTAGCCCACAGCTCTTGCCCAGCCCCACACCATACCTGGGTGACCTTTCCCATGTGAGCCAGGTCAGGATGAGTTGGACTCCCACTGGGCTCTGGGCTCCTTGGGGCAAGACATGGAGGAAGCAGGGAGGGAGCCCTGCCCAAAACAGGTCATGGTGGGGCTTGGCCTTGGGGGATCCCTGGGGCACCCTGATGCTATGAAGCTGTCATGGCCACCGCGCCTTTCCACCCCTCTGATGAAGGTTTCCTCCTTTAGAAAGTGCAAGTGGTCATCACGGTGCTGGACTATGACAAGCTGGGGAAGAATGAAGCCATCGGCAAGATCTTCACAGGCTTGAACTCCACCGGCACGGAGCTGCGGCACTGGTCCGACATGCTGGCCAACCCCCGGCGGCCCATCGCCCAGTGGCACTCGCTGAAGCCAGAGGAAGAAGTAGATGCAGCTCTCGGGAAAAACAAATAGGCAGCTCTGACGGCCGGCGCGGCACTGCGGACAGTCGACCCAGAGCTACTGATACCTCAGTTCTGCAACCTTCCTTTTGTTTTTTTGTTCTAAGCTGAAATGCCCTTGATGCCTCTGGAAGGGTTTCCAGGCAGTCCCAATAGCTTCCAGGGGAAGAGGTTAAAGACATGGATGGTTCTTTTTGTTCTTCAGCATCGCTCCCTTCTGCTGCATGTCCCATTGCCTCTGCTCGCCATCCCTTCCCAGTGCAAAGCCACTGGCACACCTGGGACCTTCCCCAGCAGCTGTGTTACCAGCCTGCAGCACTGCTGCTGCCATCCTGCCCTTGGGATCATGTGAGGAACCACAGAACGTCGCACGGAGGTGATACTGGAGCCTGATGGTGTGAGATGACCAGACCCACTGTGCCTGGTCGGGGCATGACCAGCACTGGGACAGAAGAACGGTGCAGAAGATCCTCTGAAGAGACTCAGGTGCCTCCTCCTGGCCCTCCCCAAGGAAGGCTGAGTGCCCCTGGCCAGCTCTAGATTGGGGTTCTCTGAGGAGAGGCTCGCAGGGGCCATTGATTCTGCTGTGGTGGTGGGGTCTCAAGCCCTCGGCGTTGCAGCAGGAGCTGTGGAGGCCAGTCTGGGCACAGGGAGCCTCGGGAGGGCTGCTCCAAGGAGACACAGGGTGAGATGTGGATATACCAGCAGCATCAGGTGGATCACCACCACCACCACCACCACCACCACCATCACCACCACCACCCACCATCACCACCACCTCTGTTTTGTCCCCAGAGGGGCAGCACTGGGTGATTTCCATCTGTGTCCCACCATGTTTGGTGAATCCTGTAGATCAAGATGCTTCCACAAGGCAGGTTTACAATGAGAGGTCTCCAGATGTGGTGGGGGCAGCCCCCCAGAGCAGTACCAGGTGTCTCCCCAAAGACCATCCATCGTGTGTCCCAGGGCTCAGCCCCACTGTGGGCACCCCAGCACAGCCTGAGCGCAGCCGGGGGGCCATGGGGAGCTGCAGCCCCACCACCTGCTGCAGGTGGGGATGGCAAGAGTGAGCCCAGGGCCAACAAGGGACCAAAGCCCCTGAACCCATGAGATGCTACTTCCCACCAGGTTATTGGCTGCTGAACCCACCCTGTCCTGCTCCCCTCAGGGGTATAAGCCATATCTGTGACCCTGACAGTGGGTCACTGGGCCACTACTCCCACTGGTGGGCCAAGCCCCTGAGCCAGCCAGCCAACACAGTTCTCTGCAGCTGGGAGAGGGTCCAGCAGCCCTGCTCAGTTTGGCCCAGTCTGTACTGGAGCACTGATGTTAGCTTGTGCCCCTGTCCCAGCTCCAGCTCCACAGCAGCCTCACGCTCTGCACCCCTTGGCTTCCCTGGACTTAGTTCTGGGGGTTCTGGCACTGCAGCAGCGAGGGGCAGAGCCCCAGGGATGTGCTGGCATTGGGTACGCTGCACTGGGGGTCCACCATCTGGGCTGAGACCTTGGTGCAGGGTGTCCCAAGCCTAGGGACAAAGTGCCAAAATTGAGCTCACCCCAGTGCTGTCAGATGCTTTGGCAGCTCCCACAGCTCCGGCTTCCCAAGGGGCATCCCGGCACCCTCTGGAGGTAGGGAGACGATGGGAAACTTGGTGGCAGCCATAGCACAGGGGTTTCAAATGGACACGAGGACCAGACCCTGCCCCTGGAGGGTTGTGCAGCTCTGGGAGAGGTCCCCAGGGTGGGATATCGTCATCCTTGGGAGGTTTGGGGCTCGTATAGCCAAGCTGTGGTGTGGGAAGGAGGTGTTGGACAGGGACCTCTAATGACCCCCTCCACCACCACTGCAGCTGCACTTAGCCCATACCGTGGTGAAGGTGGCACCGGGGCCATGCTGGGTGTGCAGGGGTCATCCAGACAGTGGTCTCTCAGGGCCATCTCCGGCTTTAATTAGCACCTTTTCCTAGTGGATGTGTCAGTGTCAACAGAAGGGGTCCTGCCCTGCTTCTGTAGCCAAAAGGGAGAAGTCTTGGCATGCTTTTAGTAATGGAGAGCTGGAGGGGGGCAATGACCCACGGCCAGGAGCACTGGCAGGACTCAGTCTCATTTTGGGGTCCATCCAGGCATCGGAGACCGGGGGTTGGGGGGGGGGGGGGGTGATGTTTGCCTTACATGGAAATGGGTTAAAAGAGGGATTGGAATGAGCACTGAAATCCTCCTGTTTGCAGTCAGTGAATGTATACAGCCCTGCAGCCTTCCCTGGGGAGCAGGTGGAGGTGTGCACACCTGCACACCTGTACATCTGCAGATCTGCATACCTGCACACAACACCTGTACACCTGCGCATCACATCTGCACATTTGCACACCTGCACATCACACCTGCACACACCAGACTCACCCCCTCCTGGGTGCCCCCTCCACCCGACCCCCGACCCCCAGACCGGCCGCATCGCCCGGGGTCTCGCCGGGAGTGGAGATCCCACCTGGCTGGTTACGATTCAGACTCTTTAAGCCTTGGGGGAGGGGGAAGACTGTGACTTTAATACATAATTTAATTTTTTTTTAAAAATAAAAAAGGGAAAACCAACCAACATACTGAAGCCATCTGCGCTGCCTCTGACCCCCCTTAGCTGTGTGTAGGTAAAATATATGGAGACATAGCTGTATATACCACGAGCAGTGCATGTGACGCAGCCACGTAGCAGTAGCAGCATGTCCCCAGCCCGGCGGCGCTGCCACCGCCCCGGCACTGCCGTCTCCAACCCCTGCCTCACACCAGGGAGGAGACGGCGACCACCGAAACTCATCGCTCGAGAGCTCTCCACCGCCCTGATTCCTTTCCCCCCAGATAAAATGAAAACCCCCAATTAAATCTTATAAAAGAAGACAATAATGCCAAGAAGCAAAGCATGCCAAGCCCGGCCCGCCAGCGGAGGGTGAGCTGTCACCGACGCAGCCGTGGCGTCCATGTGTGTCGTGTTCCTGTATCTTGTCGCGTTTGTCCCATGGCCGGGTAGCAGCAACATCGTGGCTTCGGTGTCCTGTGTCGCGTTGGTGCATTTCACCGTCAGAGCAATTTTAGAAGCCATATTAGAGCACGGTGCACTGGGACCCCACGGGGATGGGCCCACGGTGAGCCGTGACCCCCTTCCCCCCATGTGTCCCCCTGGTTTCGTGGGGCTCAGGCTGCCAGCACGAGCCGCACCGGCCACCGCCTTGGTGGCTTTGGGTGCCGCTGTCGCTCCGGGCGAGGGGACGGGACGACACTGGGCACGGATGTCGGGGCCGACCTGCCGGTGGTGAAAAGGCGCTTTGGAGCAATTTGGGTTATTTCTGCCATGTCCAGTCGGTGGTTTCTGTTTCGGGGACGAGAGCTGAGATTCCCCTCTCCTGGCGGCACCGCGGAGCAAACCCAGCTGCGCCACGGAGATGCTCCCGGGGTTAAGAGGAAGCGAATCCACAAGTCTTGGCAACAGGCTCTGGTTTCTTTTCCTTTTCCCCCCCGGACTGGGAGAGAGGAGCCAGCTCCTCTGGGAGTCGCAGGCTCAGCCATTCCTGGACCCGCAGTGCCACCCCGCTCTGCCCCATCCCAGCCCCGCAGCGCTCGGCTCCGGCGGAAGCTGCTTTTAATGCCCCCTCCCCTCGTGTGGACTCTGTTGTTCCGTCTCTGATCGTTTGATGGTTATTTTGTAATGATCTCTGTCTCCTTATTAAAGAAACGAGCTGAAAGGAGCTGGTTCCCTTCTGGTTTTGCTTCTGGTACTCACAGGGCATCTACGGTGAGAAGCAGCCAGGGAAGTGATCCCAGGGATGACGGAGGGATGGAGGTGTGGGTGGAATCCCTCAAGGGCCCAGGTCCCCCAAAACACAGTATCATGGAATCATTTAAGTTGGAAATGCCCTCTAAGATCATGGGATTCTACCGTTAACCCAGCACTGCTGTGTTCACCACTAAACCATGTCCCAAGTGTCACATTCCTGCATCATTTGAACACTTCCAGGGATGGGGACTCTACCACTGCCCTAAGAAGCTGTGCCAGTGCATGACAACTTTTTCAGGGAAGAAATTTTCCCCAATATCCTACACGTCCC
The DNA here is from genome assembly GCA_024500445.1 of Entomyzon cyanotis. Lineage (NCBI taxonomy): Eukaryota > Metazoa > Chordata > Aves > Passeriformes > Meliphagidae > Entomyzon > Entomyzon cyanotis. The sequence goes on along the minus strand of JAKEPQ010000908.1, from coordinate 839,646 downwards.
CTGGCACAACTTGAGGCTGTTTCCTCTTGTCCTGTCCCTTGTTCCCTGGGAGCCAGGAGCCTGACCCACCCCGGCTTCACCTTCCTGTCAGGGAGTCGTGGAGAGCCAGATGTCTCCTCCTGAGCCTCCTTTTCTCCAGGCTGAGCTCCCCCAGCATCCTCTGACTTATGCTCTGGGCAGCCTTGAGCCAGCTGAGCATGGCCAGACCAGACATAGGGCACAGGTGGGAAATATCAAAGGTCCCCACATAATTCTTCATGTACAGCACACAGTCTGCTCCATACAGCCACATCCTGCTCCACAGAGAGGCTGGACACCCCCAACCAAAGGGAAGAACTCAACTTGTACCAACCACTTCCAAAGACTGGAACGTGTGGAGGCTCCAGCAGCCTCACCTGAGACAGATGATCCCTGCCTGTGCTACACTTTGTCCTGACCAAATTTCTGAGCAAACACGGCTTGCCACCACAGTGGGAGATGGGCCTGATCCCCAATGTGGTGCAGAGGAGGAGACGGGATCATCTCCTGTTCACCCTCCCACTGGTGCGTTCTTTTCAGGGATGTGCATCCCAGTTCCTTCATTGCAGCTTCCCCTGAACAGGCACCTGTGTTGTAGCTGCAGAGTGTCTGTGCTTTTATGGATGATGGATATTGTTATGCCACAAGAATTTTGGGAGAAACAGGGAATTTTTGCTCGAACAACTTGTAATTCCAGAAAGATCGAAGCAAGTCAAAACTTCTATTTTATCAACTCTTATTTTATTCATTTATAAATACTGTTGTGTTTACAAGCATCATAGCTGTGAATATTATTCCCAAACTTTCAAACACATAATACTTATAATACTATATAACAACAACCAGTAAAACAAATCATTCATCTCAGGGTTTGAAAGGCCACTCAAAAGTTGCATAAAAATACATTCTCTCCCGATCTCGTCAGCCAGTCCTGCTTCTCCAAGGAGTTTATTTACAAAGAGCCATCATCAAACTTGCAGCCACAACAGACGGGTTCACCCCAAGCAATAAAAATTAACTCACCCCAAGCAATTGCTTAGAAAAAAAAGCTCGTGTTCCCCAAGGGAGACCACATCTGGCAAATGCTCTGGTTCCAAGAGGGATCAGTTTTAAAACCTACTTGCTCCGCACCCTGCCCCAAGCACAGGGTTCGAGGTGTCCTGTTCGTCACCTCCTCAGTGCACTGGTTATGTCAGGTGTGAAGTGAGACAAAAAAAATCCATTCTCAAGAATTTGGTTTGCAGTTGCGCCGTCACCACGAGACGCTCACAGCTTTGGCTGATCAGGGACACTGAGCTGTGGGGGTCCACCCCCTGGGCAGGGCTCGGGAGAATCCAGTGCTAAGCAGACACTTCAGCTAAAGTGGTTTGGCTTTGCAAGGTGCCACCCAGAGGAATGAGCCTCCCACAGCCTTCCCACTCTGTTCCTTAGGAAAAAGCGTAGTGAGTGTCCTGGTAGGAAGGGGCAAAACATCAGTAGGGGATGGATTTGTCAGGCTGGGTTGAACCCTCTCCCTTAAGCACACACCAGGCTTCTTCCTGCTGCCAGGAACCTGCCTGTAGGAAGAACAGGATCTTTATTCTGAACTCTCCTCATCCTGCTGGGATGTGTGGCCTGAGGTGCCAGCCCAGCACCCGCCCAGCTGGGGAGCATCTCCTCCTCCATGGCACAGAAGGGACCGAGCTCCTGAGCCCCTGATCTCCTGAGCAGAGCCAGAGCCTGAGACTGAAGCGAGGAGCAGGTCACCAAGAGAGAAAACATCAAGAACGGCAGAAGTACTCACATAAAGAGTGCACTAAGAGGGAACGGCGTGCAGGGGAAGCATTGGCTGGATCTCAAGACTTAAAGCTGTTAAATAGAGCAGGGTTAAAATCAAGGAATATAAAAAGAATGCCTGGCTTAGGCAGTGCTCTGCAGAAACCCTGATGCCTTTACCAGCTTTGGTCTCTTCCTCCCAAAGCTCAGCAGCAGAGGAAGGGCCTCAGTGTACCAGGAGAAACGGCGCCTCAGCTGTGCAAACGGCTCTGCCAGCTGAAGAGCAACTTGTGGTCAGAGCTGCCTAGTGAAAACTGGCAGCTCCAGGAAGAGCAAGAGAGGTGGAAACAGGCAGGACAGGGAGGGGAAGGGGGGGAAATGGAGAATTGGGTGGGGGGGAAACAAAGAAAACCCCAGGGAGATAAAAATGAAGATGCTTTCTGAGGCAATAACTAATAGAAGGTTCGAAAAAGCCCAGGATTGCCTGATAAATTTTACCCTGTTGAACAAGCTCAAGTATTCAGCTCATGTTCAAGTATCTCATCTCTGTAACAGTGTAGAGTCCCCCCAGCCAGAGCCGGCAGAGCTGCCTGGGAACGTGGCAGAGCTATTTCACGGCCACCTCCAGGTTCAGTGACCAAGAACTGCTGCCCTTGGCCAGACAGAGTGGGGAGTCCAAGGACAAAGGGAATGAAAGGACAAATAGGGAAGGATGTAGACAGGAGATTGTTTTGGATATAGCAAAACATCTCTAAGAGGGAAGATACTGTTTGAGAGGAGTCTGTTAAGGGGAAGCTCAACAGACCTGATGATGTCCCACAGCATGAAGAGAGGAGCCAATGTATAAATGCCCACGGAAAGAACAATTCCAAATTGTTCAGAGTGCATGTAACATTAAACAGGGGTATTTCAGGAGGTTTCCTTCAAAATCAAAGCTTATCACAAGTTTTTGACACGTTAGACTTTCATCATAGTGACTCAGTTACCAGCAGCTCCTTGTCCCTCTGACCCTGACACACCCTGATCTTTCCAAGGCATGTGGGACAGGATATTGGCATTCCCTCTCTACAAATCCTGCTGCAAATCAAAGGGGGAGTATCCGAAATACCAGACCAGACTCTGCTATAGGGCTCTGCCTTCAGGGAGGCAGCAGGAGAATGTCCCAGATGGCTGTTAGGAAGGGGAGGCTGGTTTCTGGTGTGGGCACAGCTCCCTGCAAGGTGATTCACGCTCACACACAGGTGAGAGAAGCAGAGGGTCTGTAGGGGTTCAAGTTTGTCCTTCAGAAAGCTTGGCAAATGCCTGTGATACATCCTGTCCCAAGGAACAAGAGTCCAGGTGCAACTGGACGTTACCAACCAGAGACAGGAGCCTCAGAAGGACAAAATGGGACACAGGATCACCTAGGCTGCGGGGGAAAGGGAGGGTGAGGGATAAGGGCCTGACACTGAGTGTCAGCGCTGATGTTACTGAACAGCTTCAAAATCTTGTATTAAATAAAAGAATCAATCTACTGGGGCAAGAGGAGAAGGTCTCTGTGCTAAGCAGCTCATCAGCCTGTGACAAACATGAGCTCTGGTGGCTTTCACAGCATCACATTTAACCAGAGTCCCACATCTCAGTGGGCTGATATACATCCTCAGAGTCCCAGCCCATGTTCACACTTCCCACCTGTAAAGGGCTTGAATTTGCTGGATTAGTTCTTCAGGTGTCACTTTTTACAGTAGGAGCTTCCCACTCCAGGTTGGAGTCCAACACCAAATACTGGGCTTCTGGAAGAAGTTTTGGCAGCTCAAACCCTGTCCTCACATTTCTCCCTTGAATAAAATGTACGAGATACCACAACATGCTTAAATTAAAAAAAAACTAAGATGGCAGGGGGTGTGTTGGGGGGAAATAGGGGTAGAAAGGGAATGTACAGCAAAGGGCAGGGCAAGGCAGGTGTGACATTGATCCCATGGCTGAAACGCTTGCTGTACAGGATTGGGAAGGAAAGGGGGTAGGGCTTGGTGGTGGGGTTGGCAGCTGGTGTAGGACACCCCTCCTTGTCCTGCCTTTGCTCAGGATTCCTATTTGGAGAGTTTGCTGATTACACGAATGAGGGCTCCATTCTCATCCTTCAGCCTTTGGTTGTCCGACTTCAGCTCTGTCAAAATCTGCAGAGAGACAAAGACAAGGTGGGGTCAAAGGGGCTCAGAGGGGCATTGCATCCCCTCCACCCAGCACACTTCCATGGCTCTGCAGCAGCTCCAGAGCTTTTACAAACTAGCTGCCAGGTGTGAGGGGTGAGGGGCCTCGAGCACAGCACTGAGCCAGGGAGCCCCTGGTGCAAAGCAAGACCATTGCCCCAGCAGCAGGCCAGGAACCATTTCGGAGCTGTTTCATCCCAAACCTGTGCCCGGAGGCTAAATGCAGCTCAGCAGACAACAATAAAGCTGGTTTTCCTGATTTGCTTTTTCCATTGTGCCAGGACTAGAAGGGAAACCAAAGGTCTGAAATCTTCAGTTAGAACTGGACCTTACCAAATCTCTTCAGAATACCCCCAAATCTCCTTGGGAGCCCAGGATGTGTAATACAGTCACAAGTGTCGAGGCCAGAGGACTGGTAGAACACACTGACACTGGAGTGCTCAGCTGATGTTGCAACACAGACAAAAGCCCAAGCACTTTGGAAATAGAGAAGAAATAGCTTCAACAAGACCCTTCCAGCATTTTCCACTGGCATAAACCCTGCTGACTTCCCGTGCTCTCCATGCTGCAGGTGAGTGACCTTCAGTGGACTGTTCCCAGCCACTGGGCACCAGAAGGAGACCTCCTGCTCCTGTCTGGGGTGTGACACACAAGGGGTCACTCCCACCACAGGTGTCAGCAGATCCCAGGGTTACCAGCCCTGAGCCAGGGCAGAGCATGATCACACACATGGTACCTGTATGAGCTCAGCCACGACTTCTCTGCCAACGTGCATCTTGGAGGAATTCCCTCAAATTAAAAATCTGCACTAAATCTTCTCCTTCCTCCTAAGCTGGTGTTTCAGCTTTGACCACAATGTTCTGTCCCCCTCCACCTGCAGTCCCACCATGATCACCAGCTCCAAGTGCAGGCAGCTCCTGAGGCAGTGCCAGTTCCCACCAGAGCAATTCCCTTCTCTCACAGCCTGGCCAAGCCATAGTGGCCCCAACACACCCAACTCCATCCCTGTGGGCACTGGTGGTGGATGCATCAGGTGGAAGTTTTGCCAAAGAGGGAGGAGAGGCTGGTGCCACATGGTGGATACTGCAGAAAGGGTAAACCAGTGTGCTGGGCTGGCCAGAGCTCCAGCCAGTGATGCTGAATGTGCCTCCCTTGACCCAGTGCTGGTGTGACAGGTGCATCACCATGGCTGGGCTGCCACCAGAACAGCACTCATGGCTCCTTGTGCCATTTCTCATGGCCAAAGAAGAGGCATTGCCATCACCAAAGTGCTCAGGAGCTCAGAGACACAGCAGAACCCTTGATGTCTCTGCACTCCTCTGTTTCCTCCTGAGCTTCACCTGCCACCCACAGCACAGCCCCTATCAGGTCCCTGTCACTGCCTGGGGTGGCTCTGTAGTGTCCATGGCTGTGGGACACAGTAGTGTGAAGTCCTGACATTTGCTTTGGTGGAGACAATCTGTCACTGAGATTCCCAGAAGTGATGCCAGAGAGAACCACCCCAGTGCCAGGGCTCAGCTGGAGCCTGACAGGGCTATGCCTCACAATGGGGCTTTGTGAGACCTGGGTCATTTATTTGAAAATGAAGGAGTGCACAGACATGTGAAATAAGTGCCTCTGGACAGGTTTCCTGGTCATAACCCAGCTCCACCAGTGCCCAGGGAGGCTTCCTGAAAGGTACACATCAGCCTTACACAACGTGAGCCCAGGATGTTCCTACCTTTGAAGCAGAGCAGCCTCAAGTTGGGTGAAATGAACCCCAGGGAACAGGCTGGAAAGGCTGGAAACTGCAGCTTTATAGACATCTCACAGGAATGGTGGGCAGGGATGTGGCTCAGACCCAGGGAATGGCAGGGCTGACCATGATGCAGCATGGTGTAAACTGAGTTTTGGGCTGGGGGCTGCTCTGAGGAGCAGGGCTGTGTGTTACCTATGACATGGGAGAATGAGGCTCCTCAGAAATTACGTGGATTTGGGAAAACAAGATTCACTGAAAAGCACCACTGCTGCCAGACCATGGTACATCTGGCAGAGCTTAAGCCAGTGACATCACTCAACAGCTGTGATGTCCACAGGCACCACTGAAGCATTTTACAACTACCAGCAATATCCTGTGTTAGACCTACTAACAGAGTTGAAAATAAATCAGCAGAGCTTGCAGACCACGGCTCTCCCCCAGCTCAGGTACTGGCAGGGAACTGCAAACTTTTAAATGAGGAGGGAAGGATGAGCCTCAGTCAGACAGAGCAGGGGGGGATGGATGGGAAGCAATAATGTGGGCATGTCCTGGGAGAAGGAGGGAGAGAGGTGACTTGCAGGTTGTGAAACATCACGACTTTGAGTCTGGAAATAATTTTGCCCAATCTTCCCTCTCAGATCTCAAAGCATGTGGGGAAGGAGAATGACATAAACCCATTTATGAGAAGGAATGAGACAGGGTCAGGTTGGAGGACACTTCCTCATATTAAAAACAGAAAGGCTGTGAGATCATTTCACCTGAGATCATTTCACCTGACCATCTGCAGAATCCAGGGCACACAACACGACACTCGACTCTCCCAGCCCTTGTGACACACATGTGGGCTTGAGCTGAGACTCCTGGAAAGGGGAAGCCACAACTCCCCTGGTTAGTTTGTTTCTACGGTTAATCAGCCTTGATATAATTTATATGCTAAGAATAGATATTTTTATACTGTGGTGCCACTTCCAGCCCACAAGAGCACACGACTTCTGTGTCTGAAGGGATATGAATATCCCTACTAACCTGCAAAGGACAGGTAGGGCCCCACGAAAGGAGCATTTACAGCTTTATTTTAGCATTGAACCAATGAAGTAGCAGGAAGGGACGTAATTTAACTGTGTGATGTCTGAGGGCAAAGCTTAGGGAAGACTCGTCCTTGGGTTTCAAACGTTAATTGTTCTGCCCTGGATTTAAAACAGAAGAGGAAAACAGAGAGCTCCTGGTCTGGTTTCTGCTGCATCCCCAACCCTGTGCCAGCCCACAGAAGGCAGTAGGTGCTGAGCCTGGGGACTCAGACTCAAAAATCTCAGTTTAAAATAAGGAAAGGAGCTTGTCCTTTTTTGTTCAAGTGACCAAGAAAACCTGCTGAGGATAGCTCAGTTTTTAGTTTTTCTAAAAATCCTCTTTCTAAAAGGTTCACTTCTCACAACATCCTGGAAAATTTCCAACACTGTTCATCTTGACTTTGGATAATCTGATTTGCTGAGTGCCAGCTTCTCCCTGAACTAAGTCCAATTAAAAAAAAAAAAAATTATAAGCAGACATGTAGCATAAATCACCTATTTTCAGGTGTCCAAGGCCAGGTTTGGACAGGGCTTGGAGCAACCTGGTCTAGTGGAAGGTGTCCCTGCCCATGGCAGGGAGTGGAATGATATTAAGCTTTAAGACCCCTTCCAACTCAAACCATTCCGTGGGTCTGTTTGGAGCCAAAGTACTGGGCAAGGAGCTGCTGGCACTGCCAAGCCACCCCAAAGCCATTCTCCATTGCCAAGCTGGCAAGGGCAGCAGCATCTGCCAAGCAGAGCAAGAGCCAGCAGGGTGAGCAGAGCTCCAGCAAAGCCCTGCTGTGGCAGCAGCACCATGCTCTTGGAATTCAGACATCCTTTGCCACAAGCCTTTGAGCCAGAAGCTTCACCAAACACCCTGGAGAGCAAGGAGGCGAGCAGGAAGAGCTCGGCCAGGGAGCAGAGACCTGCCTGGAAAAGTGGAAGAGGGAGGCCAGATGAGCTGGAGGAAAAGCAGCTACAGCTCCTCTGATTCTGAGGGCTTGGCAGGCAGAGAAAGTCTGGCTACAACCCGGGTCAGAGCCCTGTTCTCAGCCAGCAGTTGCTCGTTCATCTGCCTCAGAGTGTGAATCTGTTTGAGCTGGTGGAGATTCTGCAGAGAGTGAGAGGAGTGGACAGAGAAATACAGAAAGAACATCATGGAAACGAATGGGCACAGAAATGGGAGTTTAGTCCACAGGCAGTGGAAGAGAAAAAGAGAGCAAAAGAAATTAGTAGCAGTGAGTGCTGGATAGGGAAAGCCTGACAGCACACCAAGGATATTTTGGGAACTAACCCTTTCTCCAGGGGCCACCAAAGCCTTTAAAAAGGTCAAATACAGAGATTTCCCACCACAAAGCAGGATTATATTCTGGTTTACCTAGACAGCCCTGGGACTTGGGAACTACTGTGACACCTATCACCAGTGACTTGCCACCTACACATGCTCTGAAAGCACTGCTGGGAACTGAGAATTTCTTTAAAACTCCTTTTCTTCACATATCTCTAAAGGCCAAAGCAGCTGTGTGGAGCAAAGAGTGATCAGAGCTTCCTGGGAGATACTAAAGGCACAGACTGAAGCACCTGGAAGTGTCACTGTCCCACGGCAGATCACTGAGACAGGCACCGTGTCTGCTAATGTCCCTCACCCTGAGTGATGCTCCTGGGTCTGCCCAGGCTCAGTCCTGCCAAAACCTCAGAGGTTTTGGGGCATTTCTGATCCTGCCCAGATTCAATTCTTCTCTGTCATGGGGCTCAATTTATCCTTCACCTTCAGAAGGGACCAGTCTGAACCTTAAACTACTCCTTTTAGGAAGAGGAGTCTGAACAAGAGCATCTCCTACGGCAGGGATGTGCCAAAGGTGGTGGTGACACAGGCAATGGGGGCACAGGACAGGGCAGAGATCAAGACCCATGCTGGGGCTTGCACAGGTACATTGGTACAAACTAGGGCATTGGTACAAACTAGGCATGAGTACAAACTGGGCACAAGTACAAACTGGGGCTTGCACAGATACAAACTGGGCACAAGTACAAACTGGGGCTTGCACAGGTACAGAAGGTAGGGAACAGAAAAGCCATGAGGAAGCAGAACAGGGAAATGGTACAAGCCATGCAGACATCCCAGCACCACAACAATGACACTGCTCCCAGAAATGCCGAAGTGAATTCATGTGCTGGACATTTACACCACTGTGAGTGCCAGGAGATGCCGAGGGCTGTGGAGCTGCTGAGTGGCATCCTTGCCCCTCGTTCCTCCCAAGAGCTCAGGCAGCTGGGCCATGAGAACAAGAACCCCTCCTGAGCAAGAACCTGTCCTGCATGATGGAGGGAACCCCCATACTGGGCAGGGGCAGGCAACAAGGAAAACATCCACAAGATTTTGTAAGCTCAACTGACAAAATCCCAATGCCAAACCAAAGCAGTCCCACAAAGCACCGTATTCCTTCCCATGTCCTCTTGTGAGCTCACAGTGGCAGAAGACAGAGGGAAGGGGAAGAGGGTTCCTTCTGTCATTTCATTAGCACAAAGCACTCAAAGGGAGGTCACTGTCTGTCCTGAACCACAAGCACCATGAATTAATCTACTGTGACGCAAAGACAATGACCATCCATCCAACCTGCACTACTCAGGTTGCCCAGAGAAGCTGTGGCTGCCCCTGGATCCCTGGAAGTGTACAAGGCCAGGCTGGACAGGGCTTGGAGCAAACTGGGACAGTGGAAGGTGTCCCTGCCTATGACAAGGGGTGGAATGGGACAAGCTTTAGGGTACCTTCCAACCCAAACCAGTCTGGGATTCTGTGATGACCTAGAGCTGGCTGCAGCTGGCAAGGAATCTGCTGTATCCCAGGACATTTTGTCCAAGGGCTCATTCTTTAGAAAACCGAAGTACTTCATGTACCACCCAACCATTAGCTCCATTCTTAGCTGCCCAAAAGCACTATCTTTACTCTCCATGAAGGAATCAAGACACCACTTTGAAAAGCTTTGCAAAACCAAAGGAAGCAAGAGAAGGAGGGCAGGGATCCAGCAAAGGATGGGGCTTGAGTCCCTGGGATCATCAAACTGACACAGCAGCTCCCTGGACACACCAACGCAATTCTTACACTGCATAAATCAACAGATCCCAAGACAGAGCTACAGCAACCAACTGCCGGAAAGCTGCAGTGACACCTCAATAGCGAGATCCCTGCTCACCATATCCCATCCATCCATCCATCCATCCATCCATCCATCCATCCCTTCACCTGCCCCAGCTTTGCTGGCTGCCACTGTGCTCAGTGAGGACAGACGGACATGGCACATCTGTCCTGTGATTCCAGGAGCTGCTGGAAGACAGTTATACAGAAGAATCACTTCTTTTGATGGTACCGAAAGTGGCTAAGGGCACTTGGTCTGCTCAGCCTGAAGGAGCCTGAGGTCAGACCCCACCAGGGGCTGCAGCTTCTCATGAGGGACAGCTCTGATCTCTGCTCTGACAGTGACAGGACCCAGGGAAGGACTGGAGCTGTGTCAGGGGAGGGTCAGGCTGGATATCAGGGAAAGGTTCTTCCCCCAGAGGGTGCTGGGCACTGAACAGACTGCCCAGGAAATGGGCACAGCCCCGAGGCTGCCAGAGCTCCAGGAGTGTTTGGACAATACTCTGAGGCCCAGGGTGGGATTGTTGGGGTGTCTGTGCAGGGCCAGGACATGGGCTCGATGATCCTTGTGGGTCCCTTTCAATTCAGGATATTCCATGATACCACAGATAATAAAGATCCTGTTTTATCACAGGGCTCACAGCTGGCAGAAAACATCCAACATATGTAGCAGGGGTGTCATGCTATGCGAGGTGTAAAGGACTGTGATCGTTTCAGAGACCACCTTTGTTTTTCTACACCAGCACAGCACGGAATCTCAGCATGATCCCATCAGTCTTCACATGCTGCCCAGCCCACAGAAAGGATCATTTATGTAAAAATGTGTGTGTGCTGCAGGTAGGCCAGGCTCCTGTTTATGCATCAAGCCCAGCGAAGGCTGGGAAGCTGGGCCTGAAGCCAAGGGCAAAGAGCAGGATCTGGAAGATACCGCTGTGATTGCTTATCACTCTGCTTGATACTTGGCTTAGCAAAAGCAGGTTTCTCAGTTCAGCTGTACCTGTCTTCAATTAATGGATTTTGTGCCTGCAACACTAAATAAAAACGCCTGGAGCATGCATGATGGCTGAGGCCAGGAGCTGCAGCACTGCTATGGAATAAAGGAGCTTCTGTGACCTTCAAGAACAATTGCCATGTTAAGATGGGACCTCGGGCACTTGGCATTGAATTCAGCTCAGTGCAAATGCTAATTTTCTTTCTCCTGCCTCAGCTAAGGTTCTGGATCTCCAGTCAAATTGTGCAGTCACTTAGGGAAATGCTGCACTGCTCTGTCACCTTTGCAAGAGCAGGTCTGAGGAGCAGCTCTGCCACCAAGGTTCTTGAGGGTACCAAGCCTGTCTTGCTCCTCTTCACTTCTCTATGGCTTTGTTAGCAGGGGTTACACTCCTGACAGGAACAAAACTCTTTCTCTCAAACACAGCCTGAAGTACAAAGCATTTCTGTCACATGTGCGTTCCCTTCCTCAGCAGTCAGCTGCAAGGAGAGGACATCTGATGTGCATTACTGGACACAGACACTCCTGGATCCAAGAGCTGGACATGAGTCTTGCTGGATTCAAAGACTAGTGGGAAGAATCCCCAAAAGCAACATGAGACCTAACCACCTGTCAGATTTGGTTGCTTCCACCCGCTGCTCTCCACACTAAAGGAAATTGGTGGATTTCCATTTTCCTTCACAATTCCTTACTTATTCCTTCTGACTCTGCTCAACAGCTACTCATGTAGTGCACGGAGCAAGAATGAAAGTCCAACCATGTGGCTAGCACAGGTTCTTCCCGTGGGAACATTTTGCTATATTTCATAAACAAGATAAAGTTTGGATGTTTTGCAAACAACTTCTCCGGATTGGGTCAGTTCGGGCTTGGCCAATTGGGCCTAGGGGGAAGTCTCAGGCAGACCAATCTGGGGCACCTCTATAAACTCTATATATATGGAGTTCAAAACAATAAAGCTCTCTTCTCCTCTCTTTCCTTGTCTGAGAACTTGGGTCATTCCTCAGCCAGCCGCTCAACAGCGACACAACCAGAACTAATAGGTTCTTTCCAGGCTCAACTCCCACACTAGGGATGCTCTGCAGAGGTTATCTCACTCCAGGCAAACACACATCAGGGCTGATTCCCCCACTTCAAGGCATGATGAAAGTGGATACAAAAGTTTCCTTTTGGACAGGTCCAATTCAATGCTTCTTTCCTCAGAGATTTTATACTCCTTTTTTTGAGTGTCTGTCAAACAAGATATGTCACAGTGCCGTCAGGTACTCCCCACATGCTCGAGGTTTTGAAAAAACTAATGAAAATGTAGCAGCACCTCAGAAGAGAGATTTTCCAATTTCTCGTCTGTTCGTTCTACTAATCAAAGGCCACTTTGGTTGTTTGATGCAGCAAGAACAGGGCAGAGAGCAGAGTCAGCACCACTCTGGAGGACCTGAAGCTCATTTTGAACTGGACCACAAGTTCCTTCAGCTCATGTCTCTCGAGGCAGTGTGAGAACATGTCCAACCTCCAGCAGTGCTTCTCCTTCTGCACCATCTTGGCTTCCATGGCTCTGCAGCTCCAGACTATGCAAGCCTGAGGCACTTTGGCTGTGTCCAACAGTCCCTAGAGGCACTTTCCCTTATTAATTGGTTTCCAGAGCAACACAAATGTTTCCAAACTGAGGCCGCTAGAGGACACCACCTTGTCTTCTTACTCCACAGGCGGAGCTGGTTTGCAGTGATCTGCACAGCTGAAGGACCAACACAAACTGCTCCTGCCTGCATTTCTCTTGAAGGCCACAATTCTGTCATTACAGGAAGGTCTCTGTGCAGTTAAAGGTTCCTACCTGCTCACTGAACAAAGAGTTTGGAATTTAGACATATTCAATCCTTTCTGCTTCCCCTCCTGGCTCACACATCCACATTCATTTTCTCGTCTCTGAGAGAACAAGAGCCTTTACAGCAAGAATCCACCACATCATTGTGCTACTTAATGCAGCAGAAGATGCAGCACAAGCCAGCGGTCCTTTCAAAGGTACGTGCTTGGTAGAAACATGAAGCTTCAAATAGAAACACAGAGTTGGAACCTCCTCTAGAGTGCCAGGAACTCGTTTCCATTCATGCACGGTGCTGGGAGAGCTCTCAGGTGGGTCCTTCCTTTGGAGAGCAGCTTGGTCCCACCTGGTCACACTCAAAGGGAAGGAAAGCATGGGGCAGAGCACAGGGGACACTCATTCTGTGACCACAAGCACTGAAATACAGCGTAATGTGACGCAGCACTGCTGAACCAGGGTGAGGCTTTAGGTGAGTGTGGGCAGCCAGACACTGCCTGGGCTCTGCAGGGCTCCCCTCACGGGCAGAAGCATCCTTGAAGCAACACCACAAGAGAGAGAGAACACGCCGGAGCACTGGTGGCCATGGCTCATGACAGCAAGCCATGCTGCACATCCCATCAGGAAGCAAATTCCTCTTTGCTGAAATTATCCCAGGCTGCTGTGGCCTTCCAGTGACATGCTTTGGGAAGGGAGTACAGGAACACAACAACTCTGTGTTTTATCTGGCCAGTGGGCGTGAGCTCAAAAGCCAGCTTTGTCTTCTTACCCATCCGGAGAGAACCTCAGCGGCTTAACTTGGGCTGCAGACTAGTCAGAGCACAGGGGGTCAACACACTGGAACTCAGCGATGCCACAAAAGGTTAGTTTGGGAAGGCATTTAAGGAGAACAGCTTTAACCGTTCTCGGATCAAACAGCAGAACAAATCAAACATAGGAGCAATCAGATGAATGAGAACAGGACAGTTTATTAGCATTTCATGTTTGGAGAACAGGGCCATTAAAGCAAGTTCTGAGTGCAGAAAGGAAAATGAGTCCCTTCCCATGAACACCTTTAACATCCTCCTCCTGGGTGACAATGCCCAAAGACATGAATACAGAGCATAAAAAACGGAATAGAAACAGTGAAGATTATTTCTTACCTTCATTTCCTCCTCCATTTCAGAGAGTTTCCGCTCCAGGGCTCGCTTCTCCTGTTTACAAGGATTCATAACAAAGAGGGTCACAAGGATTTAGAAGAAAAGTTTACAGTATATTTTCTTTTAAAGAAAAATAAGAGTCTTGTGTTTCTGTAGGAGCATTCAGTGAAGAGCATCCCAAAGCAAGGCAGAGGTTACAACCAGGAGCCGATCAGATGGGAGAGGGCAGCTGGCAAGCCAGTAGGGATATGTGCTGGGCCTGTCTGGGCAGATCCCGAGCTCTATTCATACCACTAATGAAATTATCTCCCATTTTCAGTGATCCCAGTTCTCAGGAGTTGCTGATGTAATGTGATTTTGAGCTCTGTAGGTGAAGCCATGGATTTACTTACACTCCACTAAAGGCAGCAATGAGAAAAGTCACTGAGCCACTTAAATAGGAAACAGAGAACAGGGAAAGGAAATTCTCTGCCTGGAAATCCCATTTCTCCCAGATAATTTAGGGCTGCAAAGCTGTAAAGCTGACTGCTTTCGGTGCCTTTTGGAAAGTGAGGATTACATGGGTAGACTCTGCCATGTGCATGGCCTTGGCTAAGGCCATGCCAAGGAGGGGAGATCTGGACTCCTTCAGCGACTTTGCCAACATGAGGGAGCTCAAACCATCCCAGGGATGTGCCCTGAGAAGAGAAAAATGGGAAACATGCATCAGGAACAGGATTTACACTATCTGCCCTGCTCCTTTGCCCTCTGCAAAGAGCCATGAGGCCAGGAGAGTGAGCAAAAGGCAGCTTCTGAATGTGCTGTGACTGATGAGTTCTGGGTCATTTTTTGCCCACAGCACACTTCATCCAGGGATTCATCAGTGCACAATGCATGAGCCACCTGGAAACAGTTAATGCATCTTCACTGAGAACAGCTGGACATGTTTTTAGTCTCTAACTCTCGGAATCCTGTATTTGTGGCTACTGTGATCCTAATTCAACAGAAGTTATAAAGGATGTTACCCTGACTTCCACAAGGCCAAGTTCAAGGTCCTGTCCCTGGGCTGGGGCAATTCTTGGTATCTACCAGGCTGGGGGATGAAGGGATTGAGAGGAGCCCTTCCAGGATTTTGCCTTGTTTTCCCACCACCCCCAACCAGTCTTTATTTGTAAGGATCAAGAATGTTTTAAAGCATAATGGACCAACAGTTCCTTAGTGTGATACAATCCGTTGGTCTGCAGCTGCCTATAAATAAAGAGAGGAATCAGAACAAAGCTGATATGCAAAGAGAGCAGCAGAGTCTCAGGCCCTGGAAAGGTCAGAACACAATTATCACTGTGTACTGCTCCTCAAGGCAAAAATACAACTTATCTTTTAATTAACGCTTTCCTTCTAGAAATGACTGCCTTGCACAAGGCACAGGCTGTGACTCAGAAGAAAGCAGAGACACATACCCTCTTCTCCATCTCCAGCATGCTGGACCGGTCAGAAGTTTTCTCCTGTTTCTGCTATGGAAATTAAAAATAGAAAGTGATTAAACCCCAGAGCACTCACAGGGTGCTGCACAAAGGCGGAGACAGCCCACAGATGCTCTTGCCTGGGACACAGCAAGTTGATTTTACAAAATCACTTGCTTATTTTTGTCTCCTCTATGGCAATCTTCCCTCCCAGGAATATCCTTCCAGGAGCTTCTCTCCCTTTCCCATCCTGGAACAAGTGTTGGTTTGTCATGGCCGGTGCTCAGTTTCTCCAGTCAGGACCTGGATTTTCCCTTACCTGGGCTGCTTTTTCCAACTTTGCTTTGATGTCAGCCAGCTCAAGCTGGGCTTCTTGCAGTTTTGACTTCAGCTTCTGATTTTCAGACAGGGCACTCTCATATAACTAAAATGCAAACCAAGAGCTCAATTAAGCAGGCTGCTCCTGGTTGATTAACCCCATCCTGCCATGCTGCTCTGAGCAGACCTATGCCCTCAGCACTGAGCTGAGGGGTTTGCTTTGCTCCCACACATCAGGAGATGAGAAGAAGGGAAAACAAAACTAACTTGGACGCTTTACTTATGTTTTCATAATTCATGAATAAGAAATGAGAAAACAGCTGCTGAATTTTGCAGGGAGTTTAAACACAGCCAAGAGACAAAAAAGGGATGTTTTCAATTTAGGTAATTCTTTACTCAGAGGGATGGTGACACTTTCCCATCCCTGGAAGTGTCCAGGGCCAGGTCGGATGGGGCTTGGAGCAACCTGGGATAGTGGGAGGTGTCCCTGCCCATGGCAGGGGGTGGAATGAGATGAGCTTTAAGTCTCTTCCAACCCAAACCACTGTATTCTTTGAAACAGAGAAAATGAAAATAAACTTCTTCTCTTTCTTCCCACTGATTCTCAGGGCTGGTTTTGGCAGCAGGCAGGTTTGCAGTGTGTGCAGTGACAATAATACATTTTAAAAAGCCTACTTTCTTATAGTCCCTGTTGGTCTCCTCCTCTGCCCGGCTGCTGAGGGCGGCGAGCCGGTTCTCCCTGCGGCTGTAGGCACTGGAGCGGCTGGAGGCACGGTCGCTGTAGGACGAGTCACTCGTGGTGGGGTTTGTAGCTGCTTCCAACCTGGAACAGGAGATTTAACAGGATTCAAAAAGATCCAGCCCTATGGAGCTGCTGTAAGATGGACCAGCTAGCACTGGGCCCAGCTGGTTGGGACTGGAGGCTGTGGGAGGTTTGGCTGAGTCGGGGCTCTGGGATCAGTGAGAACACCCTTCACTCAGTGCTGAGGATTGCTGCCCAAAACCTGGCAGCTACCACTACAATGGCTGGAAAAAATCCCCAGGACACCAACCCAGCCCTGCCAGACCTCTCCTCTCCATAGTGGGAATGAGCTCCATTTCTAAGAGGGCACTGAGGTAAATAATTTGAGAGCAAAGGATAGAAGCAAAGTGGCCCCACAGCTGAGCTCAGAAAAGGACCAAATAGCCAGTATGAGACTGGATTTGAAGCCTAGGGAATCCTCAAAGCCATACAAAAACATGCTGCCAATAAATATTACATGGAAAAAAAACTAAAGGAAGAAAATTCTTACCTGGAAAGTCTTTCATGCTGAAAGGAAAAGAAAGAAAGAAAGAAAGGTAATTAATAATGAGAATTAAAGGTTCAATTTAAAAACTTCAGGCAGCAGCAATTTCCCATCTCTGATACCAGCACCCAGCTCATGCCAGGCTACACAGAGATTTCCCAGCCCAAACTGGGAATCTCCAATCTCTGCCTGAATCTTCAACTGCTTCAGCTCCTCTGAAGCATTTATTTCGCTCACCTAAGAAATCGTGAACCTTGCTGGTCAAATCCTCATTTCCAGAACTGAAATCCCTTCCCTGGAATCTAAACTAATTTATTGTTTCCCTTTTCCAATGAAGTTATTATTTTTAACTTTGATCACTGTGCTGTGTGCGATGTGGGTGAGGGGGATTAACAGACACAGGGATCTCCCAGTGTTTGTGCTGTGCTTGAGAACATCACAAGCACTTATCTTTCCATGGGCAAGTACCTCCCCATGGAGAAATGCTTCACCATAGAACAGAGAGACACAACAGCAGCTGCAGGACGGAGGGAGAAAATCCTTACACCAGGGCGGTTGAAGCCTGTGTTGGGTTATTCTTTCCTCACCAACATCCAAACCTCCACTGTCCTGTCCTCACACTGCCTTTGGACACTGAGGCGCTGCAGAGTGTCCAGGGAAGGGAAAAAAGCTGGGGAAGTGTCTGGAGCACCAGGAGCAGCTGAGGGAGCTGCGGGGCTCAGCCTGGAGAAAAGGAGGCTCAGGGGGGACCTTCTGGTTCTGCACAGCTCCCTGACAGGAGCGTGGAGGCAGGTGGGGGTCAGGCTCTGCTCCCAGGGAACAAGGGCCAGGATAAGAGGAAATGGCCTCAAGTTGTGCCAGGGGAGGTTCAGGTTAGGTGCATACTTGGGATAATTTTTTCCTTCAAAGGGTGGTCAGGCCCTGGCACAGCTCTACCCAGGGCAGTGGTGGAGTCACCATCCCTGGAAGTGCTCCAAAAATGTGTAGATGTAACAGCTGGGGACATGGTTTAGTGGTTAACACGGCAATGCTGGGGGAATGTTTGGGCTCAATGATATTACAGGGCTTTTCCAACCTAAATAATTCCATGATTCTATGAAAATCCTACAGAGGCTGGTCGTGGTAAACCACCATTTCAACTAAGTTTTCTGGACCGAACACTTCCTTCCTACAATTGCAGAAATCCAGTGGTGACAGCATTGCTGTCCTGCAGGACATGCCACACTGCCATGAGGTTTCTCTTTGTCTGACATACATTTATTCAAATTTCAGGTGCATTCCAACTCTTTATGGTCCCTTGAACTGGAAATTGAGCCCAATATTCATCTGCTGGTTTATCAGTAGCATCATTGTTCTGAGTGAGCACAAACCTCCCACAGGCACTTCCAGCCAATTCCCTACACTCTTTTTAATAAGGAGTCAACACAAAGGACATCACAAAGCACATGAGGGGTCAGGCTTTTAGTGCCCAGACATGCTTGTGCTGCTTGCACTGTCAGCTACACCAGTAAATCCACTTGCTAACGCCTTGCTGGGAGGCAGATTTGCTGCCTGCCTGGCACCCTGGTGCTCCAAGACTTCAGACCTCCTGCTCCCACCTGGCACCCAGACAATGCCTCTGATCCTGGGCAGGGATCTGGGAGTACACCCCATGGAGAGAGGAATTAAATCACCCATTACAGGAGGAGCAAGGTGGACAAGTGACCTGGTCACCTCTTCACTGAAAGCCAGAGGAGCACAGGGCAGCTCCTAGAGCACCCTGCCCTGTGCCCAGCCCTGCCCACTGTTCACCAGGACACGGCCACCTAGTACCTGCACCTGGCTACTGGGCTTTTAATACATCCCACCCTAATGTGACCCTCATCTTGCATCCTGATTCAGGACAGAAGGGTCCCCAGGGAGCCTGCAACACGTGGGCTCTGCAGCACAGCCTCTGACACACTGTGAGTGACACTGTGAGCTGACCAGCACCAGATAAATGAACTGACAGGACCTGGCACAGAGTCTCACAGATGGATCACATGCTCAGACAAAGCTGCTACATGCAGAGATCAAAAGGACAAGCAAACCCTGCTATGAATTAGCATGTTCTCCCTCCAGCTCTGCCCCCAGGGCCACCTTCAGCCAGGCTCTTGGGCAGGCCTAGTGCGAGCCTCACCCTGTAGAAACCTTCACCAAAGCTCCAGGAGGCCGTCCCGGTGCAGGCATGGGCCCCGAGACACAGCAGTGGCTCCATCCAGTCCAGTATTATTTCATTTGCTCTAATAAAATCTCTCTCCTCTTTTCATCTTACAGGTGAGAAACCTTCCAAGGAAGACAACAGATGCATTTCCACCATGGCTAAGTCCCGCTGCACTTCCACAAGCCATGCTGGATGCTGTCTGGGAAGCATCTCAAGGGACTGAATGCCTGGCAGCTGCCTGATGTCCTGTCAGGGACACAGCCCTCTTGTCCCAACAGCTGTGGCTTGGGCCATGCTCTGTACTAAGCCCAATGACAGCAAGCTGGGACACAGTTTCTGTACAGCTGGTCTCCAGCACAGGGCTGTTGTTAGAAAGACAGACCACAAATCCAACCACATCCTGAGTCATGCAGGGGAGGGGGAGATTCTGCCCCTCTGCCCCACTCAGGTGAGACCTCATCTGCAGAGTTGCCTCCAGCCTTGGGGTTCCAGCACAGGAAGGATGTGGAGCTGTCGGAAGAGAGTCCAGAGGAGGCCATGGAGATACTCCAAGGCCTGGAGCCCCTCTGCTCTGGAGCCAGGCTGGGAGAGCTGGGGATGTCCAGTCTGGAGAAGAGAAGGATGCAGGGAGAACCTTAAAGCCTCTTCTAGTGCCTAAAGAGGCTCCAAGAGAGCTGGAGAGGGACTTTGGACAAGGATCTGGAGTGACAGGACAAGGTGGAATGGCTTCCCACTGCCAGCGGGCAGGGTTAGATGGGATATTGGGAAGGAATTCTTCCTGTGAGGGTGGGGAGGCCCTGGCACAGGGTGCCCAGAGAAGCTGTGGCTGCCCCTGGATCCTTGGAAGTGTCCAAGGCCAGGCTGGACAGGGCTTGGAGCTACTTGGTGTAGTGGAAGGTATCCCTGTCTGTGGCGGGGGGTGGGACTGGATGAGCTTTGATGGTCTCTTCCAACCCAAACCAGTCTGGGATTCTAGGATTCCATGAAGGATTTCGCGTTTTCAGCCACACACACACTGATCTCTCCACGGTGCTTTGTTAGCTGAGCTTTCAACATTTGCTTCTTAAACCCTTTAGCAGCCTGACAGCTCCTTCTGAATCCTGGCCCAATGACCCAACTTCCCCTGAAGAGCTAGAGAAGGGAATTATAGCGATTAACAAGGCTCTTGTTGAAAGTTATTTGTGCTCTTTATGCTAATCCCCTTCAGTGACGACTTTTGCTATGATGACAAATGGCTGGGCAAGTAATGCCCTCCTTAGCAAGCCTGAATTTACTTCAGAAAATGCACCTGCTAATGGATTTGAACAGTGCTGGGAAATGCCATGTGGCTGGGCAAGGTGACATGGAAACTCAGCAATGAATCCAAACACGTCCCCGAGCCAGCTTGGGTGATTGCAGCAAGAGGAAAAACCAATTCTATCCTTTCCTTTGCCTCAAAGAAACAAGAATTTCCATATGCAGGAGAGCAGCGGTGTACTTCCACAAAGGAAGGGTGGGATAAGAAAGGAATCACTTTAAACATCCACAGCAAAAAGGGGGACAAACCCCAGGTTTATTGTATTTACAACTTTCCTGTAATGGATAGGTTCAGACTGTGACTGTCCCTACAAGTTTAAAGAGAAGCAAAGTGCCACATCAGAGGGGAGAAGCTGCATCATTGTTGCTGCTACCAGCATCGAGCAGAGCCACCCTGCAGTAACCTGGAATCATGGAATCACAGCATTATTAAACCTGGAAAAGCCTTCTAAGAGAAGAACAACGAAGCTGGGGAAGAGTCTGGAGCACCAAGAGCAGCTAAGGGAGCTGGGGGGACTCATCCTAGAGAAAAGGAGGCTCAGGGGGACCTTCTGGCTCTGCACAACTCCCTGACAGGAGGGTGCATCTGGGGGTGTGTTTGGTTCTGCTCCCAGGGAACAAGAAGCAGGATGAGAGGAAATGGCTTCAAGCTGTGCCAGGGGAGGTTGAGGTTGAATATTGGGGAAAATTTATTCCCTGAAGGGATGGTCAGGCACTGGCACAGGCTGCCCAGGATAGTGGTAGAGTCACTGTCTCTGAAATTGTTAAAAAAACTTGTGGATGTGGCACTTGGGGACATGGGCTAGCGGTGAACATGGCAGTGGTGGGGGAATGGTTGGACTTAATGACCTTAGAGGGCTTTTCCAAGCTCAGTGACTGATTCCATGATTCTATGAAACACTGCAGTAGGTGCTTAACTGAGACATCCCTGTCATTTGTTCAAAGAGAGACAAACATCTTCAGAGGCCATTGAAGAGTCACACTGGAGACACAGTTTCAGCAGAAGACAGCTTCTTTCCAGCTCAGCTCTGCCCTGTGCTTGGCCATGGCACCTTTGGAAACCCCTCCATGTGCTTCCAGCTGCATCTGCTCCATCAGTGCAGCCCCTGCTGCCCCAGCCTGCACTTCCCCATCCTCTGAAACAGCCACTGGAATTCCAGCAGCACTGGCTGGCTCCCTGCGCTGCCCACGGAAGTGAGGAAGGAAGTTGTTTGCTCAGAGGTGCCATCCCAGAGCTGAGAACTCCAAGGTCAGAGTGAGAAGGTGAAGGACAAAACCCTCCTTCCTTCATAAAGCTGGGGATGAACTGAGGGAATGAAGAACTGAGGCATAACAAATGCACTTGACCGAGCTGGTGCAAGAAGATTCTTTTCCTTCCTCACTTTTTCTTGAAGGAATTTGTCAGCGTTAAAAAGGGGATGCTGAGAAAATGCTGTATCCACTCCAGTCATCATCAACAAAGGCATTGGAGGCTTTTTTCTTTCCCTGGCAAATTTGGAGCAGCACTGCAGTTTTGCCCAGATTCCTTTATTTCCCTTGGGATCAAAATTCAACTAGAAACATTAAGAACCAGGGAAGCATCGAGTTGTGAAATTATCCTTCCATAATCTAAACAGGGTCAGAGCACTGCAGGGGTTGGGGTGGGGGGAACACGCAGGGCTGGAGGCATCTGTCCTGATTCGGAATCCAGCACGGCAGCCAAGCTGGGCCTCAGCACTCCTGCCCAGACACTCAAGGGGGGGACTTTTAAAGGAAAACTAAAAAGCATGGAGCACTGCAGCTGTGCTCACAAGCTTCTGGTAATCCTCAGCTCTTAGAGCTCTCACCAGAGAGATCCCATCACCTTCCCTCCCACCCATCTCATGGTGGGCAGCATGTCTAGGTGGCATTGGGGTGGTGGAGGACACTGAAGGGTTCAACTCATTTTGCCAGCTCAGAGATGATCCGACCCAGGTGGGCTGGAAAAGCATCAGGATCTGAGATGGGACCCAAGAAAAAGGGCAAAGAGCATCACAGAATGATGGAATCACAGGATGGTTTGGGTTGGAAGGGACTTTCAAAGCTTATCCAGTTGCACTCCCTGCCATGGGCAGGGACACCTTCCACTATCCCAGGTTGCTCCAAGCCCTGTCCAAGCTGGCCTTGGACACTTCCAGAGATTCTCAGGGTACTGACACTGGTCAGTCTCAGGGAAAAGGCACAGCTGAGTAGTGGCTGTGGCTCCATCTACCCAGAATCCTGAGATGCTTCCCTGTGCCAGGAATACCATCCAGGACTGATTTTAAAAATGTACTCAGACTGTGGAAGGCAGAAGCCTTCCCTTAAAAACTCAGAAAATTTCGCAGCCATTGGAAGCTCAGTGATGAATAATTAAAACCAAATTCCTCATGGAAGGTTTCGATAAAATGCAGCCCTGAACTGCAGTGCCAAAAGGGGGATCAGTGGCTGCTCCTGCCAAGGCAGAAACTGCCCTAATTGCTTCCAATTGCATTTTGTGGCTGACGTTGGAGCCAGTGAAGGCACAAATCCCTACTATTTACATTTTTTCAAGGAAAAAAAACAATAAAAGAGAAAAAGAGTAAAAAGTAGATGCTTTGGGAACGTTTTATGCTTCTTTATCTCCAACTGGCCAATCTCAGGACAGTGTGTACTATTTTAAGAAAGTTGTCAAGGAATTTATTTTGGTGTGTTTTGTCTCAGAAATCCTGATCAATGCCTAAGATTAATTAACCACCATGTAATGAGACCCAGAGGCACAGCTCCAGCTCTGCCCTCCTTTAAGTAACAGCGGAAGTTTTAGGAAGCCCTCAAATTTTCGTCTTGTGCTGGCCAATACCCTCTTGATGAGCTGTGCTTATTTTAGAAATTAAATGCAAACTAAAGCCGGCTGGTTTTGGGGTTCTTTCCCTTTTATAAGCAAAAACCAC
Organism: Entomyzon cyanotis; assembly: GCA_024500445.1. Taxonomy (NCBI): domain Eukaryota; kingdom Metazoa; phylum Chordata; class Aves; order Passeriformes; family Meliphagidae; genus Entomyzon; species Entomyzon cyanotis. The sequence continues at coordinate 816,373 of JAKEPQ010000908.1, read as the reverse complement.
AATGTTCTTGTTCGGCTGCTTCTGCACCTACATGAGCTCCAGGGCTGGGCCAGGCTGATGTCAGCTGATGTTGTTCCAAAGGACAACCTCTCCCTCTTAGGAGCATGGAATGTCCTGAGCTGGGAGGGATCCATGAGGATCATCGAGCCCACCTCCTGGCCCTGCACAGACACCCCAACAATCCCACCCTGGGCTTCAGAGCATTGGTCAAACACTCCTGGAGCTCTGGCAGCCTTGGGCAGTCTGTTCAGTGCCCAGCACCCTCTGGGGGAAGAACCTTTCCCTGATATCCAGCCTGACCCTCCCCTGACACAACTCCAGCCCTTCTCTGGGTCCTGTCACTGTCACACAGAGCAGAGATCAGAGCTGTCCCTCATGAGGAGCTGCAGCCCCTGGTGGGGTCTGACCTCAGGCTCCTTCAGGCTGAGCAGACCAAGTGCCCTCAGCTGCTCCTTGTATGGCCCCTCCAGACCCTTCTCAATTCCCGTGTCACTCCTCTGGACACTCTCCAATACCTTCAGATCCTTCTTACATTGCCATGCCCAAAACTGTGCCCCGGACTTGAGGCGAGGCTACTCCAGGGCAGAGCAGGGCATTGCTGAGGGCATGAAGCCTCCAGGAGCCATCGTAGGCAGAGCTGAGCTGGAAGGAGGAGAAGCCAAGAGGAGGCTGCTTGGGACACCTCTGACCATCCCCAGTGGGTACAACTCAGGTCAGTGTTCCCCTCCAACTGCATCTGTCATTCCAGTCAGGAATGGCTGGGATCAAGTTTAGTTTTTCAGTGGGCGCAGAATAATTCGAAGGTCTGGCTGAACTCTGCTTTTGAGAGTTATTTCGAGGTCATTGCCTCCCTCAGAAAGCTGCTCCTCTGACCTGAGAGCTGTGGTTTGTGCAGCATCCTGTTAGCTCCACCGGAGTGATGGATGTGCTGCTTCCAGCTCGAGCCTGCAATCGTGCAAAATGCAAGGATTCCAAAATCTCATGGATATGATTAATAATCCAGTGCAGCCAAACCACCTCCATGTAACCTCCAACTCCCCAAAGCCCGATGCAAAATATGTTTTCTCAAACTATAAATCAATAAACTTTGCTTAAGAAAAGCTGCCGTTACTGAAGCATAATATTAAAAGCTTCTCCAAGATGGAACAGTGGCTTTGGCAGCTGGCTGCAGCAGATCCCATCGTTTTCAGTGCAAACACCACACATTTAATCAGAAACAAACATCGAGAGCTGGGAGGGACTGATGGCCACATCTCCTGCCATCCCAAACAAGCTACAGTCAGATGCTGCTCCATGCCATGTGTGCCATGGTCAGCCTGTGGCTCAGTGCTCCAAAACCCGCCCATGGGCTTTCCAGCAGCTGCAGTTTATTCCCAATGTCTCTTGGGGATAAAACTTGCCATGTAAAACATCAGGCTGGATAGTATTTTAATTTAGGAAAGGCCATAATTCTGAAACCCAAGGTTTGTTGCTCTTTTTTCCTTCTTTTCTAAGGGATCAAATTTTATTGGTGAGAAATTTAATTTTGCCAAGAGACGTGATCTTAGACAAAACTCTCCAGACGTGAGGAAATAAAAATTGAGCGGCCAAGTGACAAGAGGAAAAGATTTCTGCTCCTAAATTTTTTCCAGATGAGAATACCACAGGTCTGCAGGAACCCCTTCCCTGCCCTGCAAAAACTCTGGCAGGATGTTCTCAGGTGTTTCATCAAGGACTTAAGTATCTCTTGAGCCATCAGTGAGAGTGAGAGCTGCCAACAGCCAACCTGGCAATTTTTAGTGTGAAGTTCACTCCACAAGTTCACTCCACAATCCAATGAATACTTCCTGAGCCAGCAGCCACATCCTCACAACAGCACTATGGGCACAGGCAGCACATGGCAGAGAGACTAGACTGGAATAATGGAATCACAGAACTGTTAAGACTGGAAAAGCCCTCTAAGATCATCAAGCCCAAATGTTACCCTAGCACTGCCATATTCACCACTAATTCATGTCCGCCGGTGCCACATAACAGGTGCCACATCCACAGTTTTTTTTAACACTTCCAGGGATGGAGACATCACCTCTGCCCCAGGCAGCCTGTGCCTGTGACCATCCTTTCAGGGAAGATTTTTTCCCCAATATCTAATCTGAACCTTCCCTGGGGCAACCTGAGGCCATTTCCTCTTGTCCTATTGCTTGTTACCTGGGAGAAGAGAACAATCCCCACCCAGCAGCGCTGGGTTAATGTTTGGACTCAGTGATCTCAGAGGGCTTTTTCAACCTTAATGATTCCACGATTCTAGGATTCTGTTCACTACCTCCCATGAATAGCACAAGCAGAGCTGCCAGTACACAGGGAAATGGGCGAACTGGGCTCTGTCTCTCTTCCAGTCCTGTTTTTGATGGGTTTGTGTTCATTGTATGAAAAACAGAACTCTTGTGGGCTCCTGCAAGGGAAGCAAACACTGGTTTCCAGCTCAGCAGGATGAAGTGGTTTGCTGCCCACAGAGCTTCCACCCACTCTCCCCATCCCTGCTCTGGCTGCTCATTCCCATCCCAGCACCTCCCCCTCTGTGTCTCTGGTTTTGTTGTACCATGAACTGACCCAAATCAAGGGTATCTTCTTTCTCCTCCTCCTTTCACGCCTTTTACAGTCCTGACTGATTCCCTGCTCTGGTGGAGCTTCAAGTTGCCCCTGACCTTCTGACCTCCTGCAATGAGCTGTGGTTTCAAGGCTGAGCTATCCCAAGGGATTGCTCTCCCACTGCTTAACCACCTTCTCCAAAGGCACCGCCTCTGACCAGGCAGCTGAGGGTCAAACGGGAGCTTTAAATGAGGCTGTAGTGTTACACCACTTTTTTGGTCATGGATGTTTCCAAATCATCCATGACCACTCAGAGCCTTTAATAGTTAACAGACTCCCTGCTCCAGTTTTGGCTTGGATCAATTCTGCTGCTTGGGAGGGAGGAGAGCTGAAGGAACTTCAGCCTAAGGGACAGAAGCCATTCACCCCACAGGTCACAGCACATGCCCTGACCTATCTTATTTATACAACCAGATGCAGGACCATCGTCTGGCTACTGAGTCCCAGCAGGGAGCATCTCATGGGTGGTGCCCTGGGAATGACCAGAAGTTCCCAACATGCTTCCAGATATGGACATCTACAGAGGAAAACTCAAAAATCCCCCAAGGGCAAACAACACAGAAGGATCCTGATACCCATCTGAGAAACACAATGCTTAAGGAATAACCAGGGATAAACAAAGCAGGGTGATGGAGAACACAGATGAAGGTTAATTGCCTGAAAGTTCCAAGTTTCAGTATCCCACATTTTTTTGTTGGCTGCTGGAAGAGAAGGGAATCATTTCCTCAAACACTGCGTAACTGGTCAGCAATCCACAAATTAGAAACTGTCATGAGACAACTTATTTGATCCCATTTCAATTTATGCAGCATCACTTTTATCACAACCAGACGAGTCCAAACCACTAAATGGAAACCCAGGAAGATAAAGTTTCCTGGAGAAATATTTTCATAACAATTTTTGTTCTCTTACACATTGGCAACGGCAGCACAGGAAGTTAAATGATTCATAGAGGAAAACCCCATGTGAGAATAAACCTGTGACCAGGAATATCTGAAATGGATGGTACCTGTTGCAAAAACACCACAGAGCAAGAAGTGACCATCTGACACATTTATATTCCAAACTCAAGGAAGGCTGTAAGCCAACCAGGCATTTCTAATGACCTCCCAGTACTCTGGGACATTGATGTTTTACACTGGCAAGTGACAGGACAAGTAGGGGGACAGTTTTAAAGTAAGAGAGGAGAGATTCAGATCAGATGTTAGGAAGAAGTTCTTCCTGCCCCATCCCTGGGAGTGTCCAAGGTCAGGCTGGACAGGGCTTGGAGCTACCTGGGATAGCGGGAGGTGTCCCTGCCCACGGCAGGGGTGGGATGAGATGAGCCTTAAAGTCCCTTCCAACCAAACCATTCTAGGACTCTGTGATTCTATGATCACTCATACATGAACACCAACCCTGTTGGTGTGATTTGCATGCTGAGCACCTGCAGCTCAGCCACTCACATTTTTGTGCATTAGCTTTTCTTTCTGCTGTAAGATTTGCTTTGCCTTCCCGACGTACGTGTGTACACGATCACAGCCAGCCTCGGTGCGTTTGCTGCCATGGTAATCAGTGCCCAGAGCACTGCTCAGAGCACCACGGGCTCCATGTGGGGGCTTGTTAACAGAGACAGTGATTTGGGAACTGCTGCCTTTTACACACAAGTATTACTATCAAGTGACTTGGTGAAAACATAAGGCCCATAAAAGGTGATGCTCCTGCATCCCATATTTCACCCAGCACGGCTCCTTCAGATGCTCCAGTGAAAGGGAGAATAAAATCAATCAGAGCAGACCAGTGCATACACTTAGAGCTTTATTACTGAACCTTTCCTGATAAAAGTTCAGCTGGAAAGCTCAGGCTATATGCTTTGAAGGTGGCTTAACGAGGGAGCAATCTAACATCAGAGGCAAAGAGCCTTGGAGTGAAACTGTGAGCATGCACAGAACAAGAATTATACAGAATCTCTGGAGGAGCAAGTAGCAACCATCAAGTGGCCACTTCACAACTGGGCTGGGCAGAGAATGGACTGAGAGCAGCCCTGGGGAGAAGGACTTGGGGGTGCTGGTGGATGAGAAGCTCAACATGCCCTGGCCACATGCTCTGGCAGCCCAGAAACCCCTCCAGGTGCTGGGCTGATCCCCCAGCATGGGCAGCAGGGCAGGGGGGATTGTGCCCCTCTGCCCCACTCAGGTGAGACCCCTCCTGCAGCGCTGCCTCCAGCCCTGGGGTTCCAACACAGGAAGGATGTGGAGCTGCTGGACAGAGTCCAGAGGAGGCCATGGAGCTGCTCCAAGGGCTGGAGCCCCTTTGCTCTAGAGCCAGGCTGGGAGAGATGGGGTTGTTCACCTGGAGAAGAGAAGGATCCAGGGAGACCTTAGAACCCTTCAAGTGCCTAAAGGGACTCCAAGAGAGCTGGAGAGGGACTTTGGACAAGGATCTGGAGTGACAGGACAAGGGGAAATGGCTTCCCACTGCCAGAGGGCAGGGTTAGATGGGATATTGGGAAGGAATTCTTCCTGTGAGGATGGAGAGGCCCTGGCACAGGGTGCCCAGAGAAGCTGTGGCTGCCCCTGGATCCCTGGAAGTGTGCAAGGACAGGGCTTGGCGCAACCTGGTGTAGTGGAAGGTGTCCCTGCCCATGGCAGGGTGTGGGACAAGATGGGATTTAAGATTCCTTCCAACCCAAACCAGTCTGGGACTCTAAGTGATGGCAGCCACACAGATGCAGCCACTACTGAACCAGCAGCCCACACACATCAATGACAATTTTAAGTTTCAATGTTTTTTTTTAGCAGCAAAAAATATCATCTAACAAATCAAGAAGGAGCAGTTTATAAAAAAAGGGTAGGTTTGACAAAGAGGTGGGAAAAAACTGAAAAGCTGCAATTGCAATCTCTGCAGTAAGTTGGGAGCATGCACTCTCCTTAACTTTCGTTTTCCTACCTAACCAATATCCTGAGGAGAAGCACAAGGGTTATAAAGTACCAGAACAACCAGATGGATAAGCCTAAACACAAACTACATGGTACTTCCTATGAAAATATAACTAGCCCAGCACTAATAGGAATAAAAATAGAATAAAATTCAGCCCTTGCCTTCACTCTCACCATTCCAATCCTGTCATTTACTTGCTTAAATGCACACAACAGGTTTCATGCCACTGGCTTCCTATTACAACCTTGGAACTGAATAGTATTTTTTTCAGGAAGAGAAACTGTCTCAAGCTAAATCATGATGGTGCAAAACATGCTGAAAAGGTACCCACTGCCAAACATCTGATGCTCATGCCAAATAACAGGACCATCTGAACTGATTTCAAAGGGGTTTGAGTTTCCTCTTCTGAGGAAGATCCTCATTAAAGCAACACTTACCCTGGGGGATTTAAGCAGATTTGGATATTTTAGCTTGTGGAGGTCCTGGGGCAATGGGACGGTGCTGACCTGTCACGGGGAGTCACACACCAACACCCCACTGTCATCACAACCTCCTGTGCAGGGATATTCACTCTCCTATGGATTGCATGAGTTCACTGCAAAGTGCGCCCCTCCACCCCCACCCTTAGCTGTGCATCTGGGGAGTTCCCATCAATCACAGGTAGAAAAACCCCAGGCAATAACTCCTAAGGAGGAGCATTCCAAGGAGCAGCACAAGTGCAGAGGGAATGCCATGGGAAACTGCTTGGCAAATAACATTCAATGCAGCTGTTTGGCATTGATACCTCTAGTAAGTCAAACCTCCTTTGCTCTGCCTGGTGCTCCAAGAGTTTTCTCCCTGTGTGCACCATGTGTGCTCACACCCCTGCTCAGCTGGGAACGTTTAGAGCCCACAGCTCTGCTGGTATCAATCCTGACTGGATGGAAAGATAAAAGACTCCAAGATGTAACATTCCTGCCTGGTTTATGAAGGGTGGTGGTTCCTCGTGGCACTGGCCTGTTACTGTGGGCATGGCGGAGTGGGTGGGAGAGATAAACACATGGGACAAACCCGGAGTAAACCAAACTCTGTTATTTCTCTTGCTTGTGGCAAAATTACGTTGTCTTGGAGAAAGAGTTAACTCAGATCCTTGTTTTAGCCTGAAGTCAATCCTTCCCTAATTAGCCTTTTAAGGCATGGGCTATTTCCATAACCCAGATAGCACCAGGGCTGTTTCATACACTGACTGAGTCGATGCTGCTGCATTCCCCACCTGTTTTTTCTCTACAGATGCTGTGTAGCCACAGCTGGCACTGCCTTACCACTGCAAGAATTTCCATGCTCATGTGTTAGTTTTCATCAAAACCTCACTGCCACAACCATCTCTTCTACAAGCCCTCTCATTCCCACCTGGCGCCTTTCTGTGATCACCTGAGGAGTCCCACCACCTTCTCCAATACCCACAGCCCCCCAGGAGCCTGTAAATCCCATTGTGGTTATGGACAGAGAAACCAGAACCACCTTTCTCTACCCACTGGAGAGCTCCCACCACTTCCTCCAACACCCGTGGACCCCCAGGACTCTTCAGTCCCCCTATAACTCTGCCCCTCCTGTCAGTCTGCTCTGGGCACAGCTCAAGGCTCTTGTCAGATGCGTGTCACTCACTCATATGCCCAGATGCATAAGTGGGAGAAATGAGTCTGTCTGAACATGTCTGACCTTAAAAACTTGGGGTTTGAAAGAAATGAAACCGTTTCCAGCACATTGGAATGGTTCCCCATCTGTTTTCAGGCTGGTGATCAATACTGTGGCCCCTTACTGAGGAATGGTAAGCACTGCTGCGGGAAGCCCATCCAAGCCCACGGGGGGCTAATTTTAGATTATCTGAACCATCCCAAAGACACCCCAGCTGCAGAGGGAAGAAACAACCTGCTCCTGATTACAGTTAACAGCCCAGGGCAACCAGCAGCCACAGAAGCCTCAAGGCTGAAGTTCCTGAGGTCAGGAAGTGCTTGCATTAATGCCACAACAGTGGGTTAAAACTCAAATATTTCGGGCAGTACTTTTTCCAGACCAAGATCTGTCCCTTCCAACAGAACAGACAATGCATATCTGATTTGAGCAAATACCAGTGCTGGGATTAATTTAATGCTCCCATCTAAAATTAGCCTGGCTGTTAAAAACTAATTCCTCTAGGCTTTGACTCCAGCATAATATTTCTTGATTGTGAAGAGGCTGCCTGTACAACGACACAGACCCAGTGGGTTTGTGACAGCTTCTCCCATGACTCGGGAGCTATCAGCAATACTGTTAAGAAGCATTCCCAACTTTCCAACACCTTGGGAGAGGCGGATAGCAGCTCTGGTTTGGGGAGTACAAACCCTGGGGAGTACTACCTTGACTTGCCTCCTGCTACAGATGGTTTTCTTAAATTTTTTGTGGTGTTGGAATTATTAATCTACAGCCCAGGCAAACTCAGCCCCAGGGGTGAAAGTTGAACACAAACTTCATTTCACCAGCGATACCAAAGTGTTTATGAAAAAAGTGCAGTTTAACAAGCTGGTCAGGTTCTGCCTCATTTTCACCAGGGAGGTTTTCATCCAGCAACAGCCTAGCAGGAGAGCCACGTTCCAGGACAGGGTGAAATGACCATCCCAGCAATTCCCTATACCACCAACACAGCTAATCCCAGTGCAGGGACTCTGGCAGCTGCTTAAGACCTGTTGCTGCAGAGGCACCATCCCAAGTTTCATTTAAACCATCCTCTTTCCAAAGGAAACCACAGCCACAGTTCTCCGAGAGTAAGACAACAAACCACCACCACCGGGCTCTGATCAGAGCACGTGCTGAGCAGAGTAATACAGAAAGGAAAAAGCTGCTTACTCTGAGTGTCTTTGCGATCGGGGAAGGAGAGGACGGGGGAGAGTCTGACTGAGCCTTCCTGCTGCGAGTATATTCCTTACTCCTGGTGTACAGGGACGACATGGCCTCGTGGGCTGGATGTCTGTGAGAAGCAACACCAGTCTTGCTCTCCTGTCGCTCTACAGCGCTGGGCAGGTCCTTCTTCCAAGGTCAGAACAAAATAATTAAACTATTCACAGCTCTGGTAATTAAACCCTGCTGTTTAGGGTGTGTAATTTTAGGCATTAATCTGCTGCAGGAAGAGCTGAGGCTCCACAATGTTTCTTGTCCAAGCAGAAGCAGAGAAGGTGTCAAGGACTCACTGTGCTCCAGTGCCGGGCGCTGCTCTGTGCCAGCCTCACCGCCTGGGCCCTGTCCCGACTTCTCCGCAAAAGGACATATCCCCTCGTCCAGAGCGTGCCACAGCACCAGAGGGATCAACCTCTGCCCAGAACTGCAAGAGGCAGAAACTCCCGGCTCAAGGAGAGAGCTGGAAACTGGCTGGGTTTATCTAGACACGAAGCCTTTGCCAAAAAAAGCTAAAAAAAACGAAGGGAAAAGCAAACCCTGATTTATTCCGGAGCGTGGCCACGAGCTCTGCCCTTGCCGCACCAAGCTGCACGTTTTAAGTGAAACACAAAAGCATAAATCAGGAACAAACGCTGGTCTGAAAAGGGGCAGTCCGGCTGAAGTTGGGTTTTGTTCCCTCCTCCTCCTCCCCCCGGCACCCTTACCCACGCACAGGCTTCTCCCGTCCCTCCCGCTGCTGCCTTCTGACATTCTGACATTCCAGATCCTGACTCGCTCCGCGAGGAATGCTGGAGGGCAGCCAGCAGCAGCGATTCACTTTCAGCTTGGGATCTGGGCTGCCAAATTGGGTTTGGGATTGGTTTTGGGATTTGGGCAGGTAAAAAAAAAAGGAAAAGAAGTAGAAAGGGGGAGAAGAGAAAATCCCTCCCGAGCTCCCAAGGCCTGGTGAGCTGTGAGTGGGATGTTGGAGGCGAGCTGGTGGCACTTCGAAAAGCCTAAATTCCAGGAGGCGTGTGTGGCTGCGACAAAGGGAGATGATTTAAAGGCCATGGAGCAGCTCATGCCATGAAAGGGAGGACACACTCCGGCAGCACAACAGGATTTTTGTTGTTTGCTCATAAGCCTGTTTGAGCTGTGGAAGGGCGGCACAGAGCTTGTGTAATGTACACTGGTTCAAGGGAGCATTTGGAATCAAAGGGGAGGGAGAGGAGCTCGGAGGAAAGGACAGAGGGTGTGGAGAGCACGTACCTCTCCCAAACTCCCAGCTCTCTGCCAAGCTCTGCTGCTGTACATGCTCACTTAAGTGGCAGAATGGCTCCCTGCGAAGGCATGTGTCCCTCATGTCCCACTCAAATAGGCCCATGGGATGTTCATTTGAAAAATGCTCCCCACAGAAGCTCACAGAAAGGCTGGGATTGGAAAGGATCTCTGGAGATCATCCAGTCCAACCCCTGTCAAGGCGGGGCCACCTAGAGACAGTGCATGTCCTGCCACCCCATCAGCAGTGTGTATCCTGCTCCAGCTCCACGTCTACTTAATATCAAACATTTCCTACCAAGGCCAGGTTGGACAGGGCTTGGAGCAACCTGGTCTAGTGGAAGATGTCCCTGTCCACAGCAGTGGGGTGGAGTGAGATCAGCTTTAAGGTCTCTTCCAATTCAAACAATTCTGTGAAGTGCAGAATAGTATCTATATAAAAATATTTTAAGAGTATTACCCCACTCTGCACTGCCCTGAAATCTTGCCCCTTTTTGCACCCTGCTTGGCACCTGGGTAATTTCAGTGGCACACAGCTGGGGAAGGGGCTTGGAATAGCAGCTACAGTAATTCCTCCTGCCAGCCAGCATGTTCACTCTCCAGGGGCAATGCAGCATCACCATGTAACCAGGGAGAGCAGGAGATGGGGCTGCCAGATTTTCCTGCTCTAAGAAAGTCATGGTGAGATCAGGTTTCTCAATACTTCATCATGAGGAAGGAGGGGACTCATAATCCACTGACTGCAGGAAAGGGGAAAAAGGTTTGGAGAGGTCAAATTCTGCCTGGTAATCTCTGCGTTCCCCTTTCAAGGTAAGGAAATGAAGTCCAGACACACAAGGAGGCAGTGACAGGCACCCTGCTGCTCCACGAGGCTGGGGCAGGACCTTGATCTTTCCAGCCTCCATCTGTTGCACTCATCACACACCTCTCCCTGTGCCTGGAGCCTGGCTCTGCTGTACAACAAGGTAATTCAGACATTTAAAATGCATATTTATAGACCCTGCACACAGGGTGATCTTTTCACGCCAGTCTCAGTTTCTGGAGTTTCAAAACAGTGTAAGTGAAACTGGGCAAACTGGCTGGCGGTGCACCAGAGTGTCCCAATCCCAGCTCTAGGGCTGACAAAGCCCAGCTTAGTCACCAAGGCGGTGCTACACAGCTCTAAATTGCAGTGTTTGGCTTCCCCTCCCATCCAGTCCCAAACAAACCACTCTCACATCCCTCCACAGTCACGTTTCTGCTGAGGAGGGGCAGGAAAGCTCCAAAACGAACATTTGGTAGAGAACTCACAGCTCAAACCCAAAATACAACCTGAGCCATTCCTTACTAATTATTTAGTGACCCAGTGAAGATCTCACACAGACTAACACAGCTACATGCCCAGCAACTCATTTTAGAGATAAGGGGAGGCTTGATTAGCCAGAAGAGAGCAGCAGGAGATGCAATACAGCAAAACATGGCAGGTTTCAGCATTATTCCAATAAATGCCGATTTAGGGGTTTCCTCCTGCTGTTTTGTACACTTTACTTTCAAGTAATCCCCAGTGGAAGGAAGAAACATGACTCTCCTTCACCATGCTGCTATTCCTCACAGCCTGAGCTCTGTCATGTTCAAGGTCGTTGTTTAGGTCCGACTGTTCCTGTCTGTTCAGGAGATTCCTCAGTTGGAACCAGGCTGGTCCATGCTCTGTGGTGCTGTCCTTTACTAAGGAATATTTATACAGTTTTCAAAAAGACGTGCACAAAAATCATCTTCCATGAGCATTTCCACAACCACTGCACACAATCCCCTGTCCAGATGCTGACTTCATGCTCTGGCCTACTTCCGGGCAAAATCACCTTAAAGTTTCTCCTCACCTTGGACTATGGCAGCACAACTATACAATAGCATTATGTCTTTCCCATATTTACATGAAAGAGTGCATTCCCGTAGATAGAGCTGTGGTCTTGGCTATCATCACTCTTCAGATACGTCCACCCAAAAAGTGGTCAGGTTCTTCCCCCAGAGGGTGCTGGGCACTGAACAGACTCTTCAGGGAATGGTCATGGCCCCAAGGCTGCCAGAGCTCCAGGAGTGTTTGGACAATGTTCCCAGGCACAGGGTGGGATTGTTGGGGTGTCTGTGCAGGGCTAGGGGTTGGACTTGATGGTCCTTGTGGGTCCCTTCCATCTCAGTAGATTCTGCTACTTCCATTTTCATTCAGATACCTGTCCTCTCCTTTCCTTGGTGATGATTATCTGTGTTTGTATTCCATTTTTAAAATCAGTTAGACAGGAGAACTCATATCCATGAAAATGATGCACCAGGAATAGAATGAAACCCTGAGCTAAATATTTGAGAGGAAAATACATACACTCCTTTTATCTGTGCTGAAAACCTTCACCTACAGAACATGATGCTGGTAAAATAAATGTCAGCAGCACTGTAACATTCCATCCTGCAGCAGACAAAAATGGGAAACAAACCTGGGAGTTAAAGCCAGAGCTGCAGTGATGCTGAGGGTGATGCAAGCCCACGGCACGTTCTCTGAGTGCAGAGGAGGAAAAGCTCTCTTGGGAGACCAGAATTCTAATACAACTTGAAGAATGAGAGTAGTTGGTATTTTTGGAACAAATTATCCCAAAACTCTCTCTTGAAAGTCCTAGCTGTCATTTTCCACACCAGGTTTATCACATACTTCACTGAATTCCTTCCCATCCAGTTGAGTTCTTCCATCTGCAGCCAAACCTCTCCTATCTCCCAGCGCAAGCTCATCCCAGGGAGCACCATGGTGTCTCCAGCTACACAGGGCCTGGCTGGGGCAGAAAACACAAACTGGGCCCACACAGCACCAGGACATTCTCAGCACTGTGACCTTCCCCAGGGCCTCCCTGCTAAGTTAAGTTATTCCCAGCCAGGGACCTCCCTGCCCTGGCACACAACCCTGTGATCAGCAAGCAGGGGGAAGGTCTCTGGCATCATCTTGTCCATGGCCAACCAAGGCTCCTCCAGGTACCACTGGGTGCTCCTAGGGACCATTCCCAACAGGCACCTTAGACACCGTCACACTGATCCTGATCGGGAGGGTGGGAGGATTCAGTCACCTGGATGACCCTTCCTTCCCTGCTGGCCTCAGGGCAAGGAACAGATGGGACTATGACACAACCTTTGAGGATGGGGTCACAGTGGTGGCACAACCCTTGCTGTGACCCTCTCCTGTGCTGGGCCAAGTGATGCAAGAACATGGGGCTGCACAGCTACCTGTCAATTGCTGCTCATACCAACTGGATAAGCAGCAAGAGGGAGAGGCAGGCAGCAGGGTTGGTGTTTTCCTTTCAACCAGTCACAGAATCACAGAGGCAATGAGGCTGGAAAAGACCTTTAAGATCCAACCATTCCGGCAGCGCTGCCTGTTCAACACTAACCCATGTCCCCAAGTGCCACATCCACACATCTTTTGAATGTTTCCAGGGATGGTGACTCTACCCCTGCCCTTGGCAGTCTGTGCCAGGGCCTGACCACCCTTTCAGGGTAGAAATTTTCCCCAGTATCAAACCTGAACCTCCCTTAGTGAAGCTTGGGGCCATTTTCTCTTGTCCTGTCCCTTGTTCCCTGGAAGCAGAGCCTGACACCAACACGCCCCCCCCCGCCCATGGCTGCCCCCTCCTGTCGGGGAGTTGTGCAGAGCCAGAAGGTCCCCCCTGAGCCTCCTTTTCTCCAGGCTGAGCCCCCAACCTATCACTGAGCCCACTCTGCTACCTTTTCTTTGTGAAGCAGAGAACTCCCCTAATCACATCACGCCACCCCAGCCGCTTCTGGTACCTGCTGGCACCTCCTTCTACAGAGTTCAGCTGTTTGCTTTTCAAGTAAACAAATCTTCCAAACCCTCCCCTTCTGGGTTTCCCACTGCAGGAGCAGAACATGCTGTTTGTCTGTCATGTGCTGGCCCAGGGAATCACTGAAATCTGTAACTTTATGCAATACCTAAATCAACTGTAAAACTGCATTTATTCTCATGCTACTTCTCTGAAGAAATGGAACAAAATAAACAGGCAGTTGTTTCCAAGAGCCAGGCTACAAATCCATTATGTGTCCAAAAAATAATGTTTCTCAGCTTAAAGTAGTTCTGTAAAATATCCAGAAAAAAAAGAGAACCCCAGAATGGTTTGGGTTGGAAGGGATCTTAAAGCTCATCTTGTTCCAACCCCTGCCACGGGTAGAGACACCTTCCACCAGATTGCTCCAGCCTGGCCTTGAACACTTCCAGGGATGAGGCAGTCACAGCTTTTCTGGGTAACCTGTGCCAGAAACTCAGTTTAAACATAAAAAACCCATTTACCATTGAACGACCCTCATGGGTTCTAGAGAACAGAGTCAGAATTTCCACTGCTATGGAGATGCTTACAGAGCAGGAGAAAGACTGGACTGCAGGCCCAGGGGATGATGGTACCAGTTGGTTGGTTGTTTTTTGTGCTCAATTGGTCTTTTTCAATCTAGAAAATTTACTCAGCTCCGTTGCTTCTAACAGTCGCATTCTCATGACACTGTAGGTAGCATGAGCAGGTAATTTTGACCAAGTATGTATTTGCACAGGGAGAGAACTAAAAACTGGCTCAAAAATACAGATTATTATTCCTGCGGCATAGTCATGGGGAACTGAGGAGCTGCTGGATTACAGAAATTACTGTGCTATACAGCAAGTATAGCCCAGGAACTGTGTGTACAGAACAGCTAAGGAGCTGTCTCTACACGGTTGTATCAACACATATGTATCAATTTCTTTAGCAGTAACAAGGCCAACACCTATTACCTTTAAAATAAGTTATTAAAACATTACTTGTACTCTAATCTACAATTTGTACTTCTGGGGATTTGATTTAGCTTATTTAATGGAACTTTATCTCAAGATATAATAATTCAAATTATTATTATTATTATTATTAAAAACCATAATAATAGCTGCTATACAGCAACTGTACATCATATATAAACCCTACTGTAAATAAGTGACTTTTAAATTAACCTCAAACTTTCCCAGGGTCAAATGCAGCTTGCAGGGTTTATTTAGCACTGCAGAAGGCAGAGAGGGTTATGTCGGGCTGAAGGACTAGAGCAAAGCAACACGGTCAGGCAGGGGCTGTGCTGTAAATGGGATGTGCAGGCTCTGCTGCAGTTTTCCATAAATGGAATCCAAACTGGAGGAGGGAACACTTCCATCCGCAGTGCATGGAGCAGGACTCCCAGGAGCAGATTCGCTGGGATACCATGCAGTTAGGAAGAAGGAAAAGGTCTTCCTCTCCTCCCAAACACACACATAGCAGCCGAGAGTCTGTAATTGCACCTATAGCATCATTCTTTTCCCACTTTTTATTCCCATCTCCAAATTTATCATAAAAAAGAAGGAAGCACCACGCCTTAGACACACCTGGTTTAGCACTGAGCAGCACACGCAGATCATTTTAGTGGGGGCTCAGAATAGCACATTTTAAATATAAAATTTCAAAGTTATTTTTCCTTTCTTAGAAATAGAGATATTAAAAGGAAGGGTGAAGACAGTTCAAAAAGCACCATTCTCAGCAGGGAAACATTATTTTAGCACCTCCATGTGCCCAATTCTGCGTGCAGGAGAAATGTCTTCCAGCAGTTCTGTGAAGCAGAGCTGAGTTTTTGGAAGAACAGGTGAGGTACACTGGACACTCAAATCTGGCAGGTACAGCAGGATGAGAAGCTGGGCTGCTCACCAACCCCTCTGGGGACATCCTTAACTTCAGAGGGGGAGAACTGGATCTAAAGTAAAGGTTGCAGAGAGGGAGTTGGTTTCACTGTCTTGAGTTCAACATCATTTGAAGATAAAGCTCAGGACAAGCCCAGTAAACCAATCTACATCTGTACTTCTAGAGCAAAGGCACAGGGAACATGAAGGAGGGCCTGAAGGGGGTAGACAAACCCACAGTTTGAGAGTATCAAAGGCAGAAATGTTTCTGAGAGAGCCCACAGATGTTCATATTCCCTCTCTGAATTAAACAGTATTTCTTAGAGTCACAGAAGAACTTGAGCTGGAAGGGACCCACAAGGATCACATTCAACCCCTAGCCCTGCACAGACACCCCAACAATCCCACCCTGGGCCCTAAACCTCCTATTGACACAGGCTGACAGTGAGAGGTTACAGAAATGGGTGGCAACGATGGCAATAACCAGCAACAACAAACCAGCGCCACAACAGGCTCCTGTTGGAGGGGACAGATGTGGCAGCTTTGCAAAACGTAAATGTCCCTGAGATCACAGACAGGATTCCATTCAAAGCTGTAAATGCAGCCAGGGGCACAAGTCCTGAGGCAGCCCCAGCATTGCTTATCGTCATGCCATTATTCTGGCCAGGTCTGTACACCAGAGATTGGTCTCATGCCCATGGAGAACTTGCTTCATTCCACCCAAAACCTGGCTCTGCCTTTTCACAGTGGGGCTTCTTTCCTGAACTCAATACCATGCTTTGCTCAAAGAAAGCATCACAATAAAATCACAGAATCACAGGATCAAGGATTGTTGGAAAAACCTTTGAGTCCAACTGTTCCCCCAGCACTGCCATGTTCACCACTACACCATGTCCCCAAGTGCCACATCTACATGTTTTTAAACACTTCCAGGGATGGTGACTCCACCACTGCCCTGGGCAGTCTGTGCAAGGGCCTGACCACCCTTTCAGGGAAGAAATTTTTCCTCATATTCAACATCAACCTCCCCTGGAGCAACTTGATGCCCTTTCCTCTTGTCCTGTCCCTGTTCCCTGGGAGCAGAGCCTGACCCCCCCCAGCTGCCCACTCATATCAGGGAGTTGTGCAGAGCCAGAAGGTTCCCCCTGAGCCTCCTTTTCTCCAGGCTGAGCCCCCCCAGCTCCCTCAGCTGCTCCTCATCAGAACTGTACTCCAGAACCTTCTCCAGCTCTGTTGCCCTTCTCTGGACAGGCTTCAGAAAATTCAGAGAGATGCTTTGCTCTGTCCACTCACAAGTCCAATTTGAGCATTGCTCACGCCAAAAATCAAGTGATTTTACCCAGTTACAACCATTAAGGATAAAGTAGTGCTGGAACATAATATTTTCCAGGGAAAGCTGTCTGGCAGTTGCACTCAAGCAAGTGTTTCCTGACAGGTTCCCTCTTCACATCCAGATTTCTTACAAGGAGGAACACAGCAGCAATTTGCACAGCTATGAACAGGCCATGTCAGGGAAGCTGAGAAAGCAAACAGCAGTACAAGCACCGGATGGAAACAGCTATTTCAATCTAAGGGGCTTTCCAAAATATGACATAGAGAAATAAAAATTTCACGGCACTCACAATAGTCATGATCCATTCTGCTCTTTATCTACATTCATCAGATTCTCTGTACTCACCACAGCCACTCCATGGCTGTAAAACCTGTCTGTCAGCTCAGCTGTGGAAGTGAACAGCTGACACACAATATTCCAGTGCCACTGGCCAGGCAAATCTGTAACTTCAACACACTGTCATCTAACTGTACTTCAAACTTATTTCTGACCATTCCTCACCAGCAGGACGTTGGGGTTCAGAAGGTTATGTCCACTGCCAAGGATGAAATCTAAGAGCAATGAAAAGTCTATATAATGTAAAACACCCCCTCAAACTCACCCACAACAGTGTCCAGCATTGGGTACCTGGTAGGTACTGCTGAATCACAAAATGGCCAGGGTTTGAAGGCACCTCAAATCTCATCCTGTTCCACCCCCTCCCATGGGCAGGGACACCTTCCACTATCCCAGGTTGCTCCAAACCCTGTCCAGCCTGGCCTTGGACACTTCCAGGGATCCAGGGGCAGCCACAGCTTCTCTGGGCACCCTGTGCCAGGGCCTCCCCACCTTCATACGGAAGAATTTTTTCCAAATACCTGATCTAAACCTCTTCTCCGTCGGTGGGGAGCTGTTTCACCTTGTCCTGTCACTACATGCTCTTGTAAAAAGTCCCTCTCCATCTTTCTTACAGGCTCTCTATAATGAACAATGAAGTGTAAATTAAGTAGTGCAGGTGGGAAATTCCTGCCAGAAGGAGTTCTGCAGCTTAAGGATTCAACATTTTGACGTATCAAATAATGAAGCAGCTTCTGCCAAATAATGTTACTTCTCATAGGGGAACTTCATGTCCAAGAGCACAAAAGTAACAATGACTTTCCAAACATGAGGCTTTTTCTGAAGAGAAGCATGTGGGAGGATATAAACTCTGAACAAAAAGTGACCTTTTAAAGACACAGGGGACAAACAACATCACCACACATCACAGCAACATACCATTTTTCCTACAGTGGTTGTTTCCAAATGATACTTTATTGCCAGAGAATTTTACTTCAATTTTCCAAACAAATTTAGATTACTCATGAGTTCTCTGTTAGCTATGGGGCAATATAGCTTCTGGTTTTGGTCCTTCTGGACATGTCTGGGAGATAAATAATTTACCACATAAATGTGGGACTGCAGCAGCCTGCACAGGATGGCAGGAGATAAGGACAATCAGCTTCACGGGGGCTTTGCCACAGAGAAGCATCCATGGAATCCTAAAGTCACAGACTGATTTGAGCTGGAAGGGCTTAAAGCTCATCTCATTCCAACCCCTGCCATGGGCAGGGACACCTTCTACTATCCCAGGCTGCTCCAAGCCCTGTCCAACCTGGCCTTGGACATTTCCAGCCACAGCTTCTCTGGGCACCATGTGCCATGGCCTCCCCACCCTCACAGGGAACAATTCCTTCCCAATATACCACCTATCCCTGACCTCTGGCAGTGGGAAACCATTCCCCCTTGTCCTGTCACTCCAGATCCTTGTCCAAAGTCCTTCTCCAGCTCTCTTGGAGCCACTTTAGGCACTGGAAGAGGCTCTAAGGTCTCCCTGGAGCCTTTTCCAGGCTGAACATCCCCATCTCTCCCAGCCTGGCTGCAGAACACAGGGGCTCCAGCCCTTGGAGCATCTCCACGGCCTCCTCTGGACTCTCTCTAGCAGCTCCACATCCTTCCTGTGCTGAGACCAATGACGCAGTGCTCCAGACGGCGATTCCCCATCACACTGGGGAGAAGGGCCAGACAGGGCCTGAGCATGATACATCCCAGTTCCATGTGCTGTAGCTCCCTCTCACTGCCCCAATCCCCTTTCTCCAAGGCGTCACCATGACACAGCCATTAAGGCTCACCCAGACACCTACTGCTGTAGGCAGGAATTTTAATTCAGCAGATCAGATTTTTTGGAGGATGACTTCAATCATGTGAGGAGAGACATCCTCCCCCAGCCCACTGGGTAACTGACACTAAGGTACAATCATCAACTCCCAGAGGGGCCCAGAACCTGCTCCAAGTAGTTCAGCAGTCAGAGATATTTCTCCTTTCCATAGTTCTGAATACATCGTAAGGAGACAGATTTTGACAGTTTCCCACAAAAAGTGACAGGATGCTCCATTACGTGTGTAAGCACAACCATACACTGTTAACCTTTAAAAAGCCAAGAATTACAAATATAATTAGACAAAGAACAATAGTGAGATTTATTCTGTCTTTGGGATATGGTCCAGGAGAAATGCTGCTCCTCAGGCCAGCAGGTCTGGGCTAACAGCCACTCTGAAGTGAGCACTCCCTAGAGTGGCTGTGCTGTGTCCACACAGCACTGGAGAGAAGCACACACGTGTCATGGATCCTGCTGCCACCCTATATATATCACACTGCTCCCAGCTCCTTCTGGGAAGAAAGCAAGAGGATCCCAGGAGCCCTGTGCAATAATTGCCACGTGGGCAAAGGAAGAGGAACCTGGGGTGAACTGGTATCATCTGAACTGAATGCACAGGCCTCCCAGCAATGCCAGCAGCCGCCAAGGGAGCTGTGGGTGGCTGCTGCTGCAGGGCCAACCCCAGGCCCATGGCTGCAGGGGAATGACCTGATGACAAGCGAGAAAGATCAGTCACCTCAGACTGCACCACAAGTCTGACAGCAATCTACTAAACAAGATGCTAAAGCATAAAGTTACCTTAAATAGTTATGAGTCTGTGACCTTGGAAACCATTCCTGGAGGGCCTGCTGTTTTGCTTCATCTTCCCAGTACTCGCAGATCGGATTTTAGCTGGTTTTGTGTTACTCATCCCCATCCCCATCACTGCTTCACATTACACCTTCCTAATTCAGCAACTTGGTGAATTAGAGGAATTCACCTGAAGGCACTTAGCTGTAACTCTGTAGTCACATAACCCACCTGGATCACTTAGCTTTAGGCACAAACAATATGTTTTCCCAGAGCTGTAAATAGAAGCTCAGAGCCAGGCTGAAGGGTGAAGTGCTGCACCAACAGAGAGAGCAGCCACCCAGGCTGATGCCCTTCTCCACATACTGAGGTTAAGAAAAACCACCACAAGCACATTGGGCTGGAGAACTCACAAGGCAGATCCTCTGTGCAGATGTGAACCAATTTCTCTGCTGTCTGCCCCCTCCACCTCCCAGAGAATCCAGGGCACTCTGACCATGACGAGGATGTTCTTCACCATATTCAAGCTCTATGGCAAAGCCTCAGCTCATGCTCCTTCCTGCAGCATTTTGCTGCTATTTCGTATTTCTATACATGTTAAAGATCCTTCCTTGCAGCACACACAGCCCATTAGAGCCATTTGTTTATACACAAGATTAACCAGAGCCACTCTCTCCCAGCCTTATGTTACACAGAATTAAATGCTCTCTAATTTGACTACACGATGCAAGTGACGCATGGTGCCACCTACGTGCCCTTGGACAGGGGCCAGATGGTTTCCCTCCCACGTCACACCACATCTCTGCTAGAAGTAAACATTCAAGGGTAAAACCAGGGGAAAATACTCATATCCTTAATCCCCAGAAGAGAGCCTGGGCCAGCAGCAATGAGGCATAGGATGAACACCACCATATAGCACTGTCTGGATTGAAAGGATTTTAGTTTCTTATCAGCTGGCCAGAAGTTCACCTATTTTGTTCCTTCTACTGGTCAACTTTCCCTTGTATCTCAGCAAAACAGCTCAGCTCTTGCAGACATACCTTACCATATTAGGCAATGTGAGTCCTGAAAGTGGAGGACTCAGAGCCTTCCTTGGCTTCCAAACACAGTCCACAGGCACAGGGTCGGCTGGCACGACACTGGGAAAGGGTCAGTAACAACTGGGGACTCTCAGGGTTACCAGTACACCCAGTCAGGCTACCACAGGCCGTTCACAAAACACTTAACAAAAGCTATTCCTGATCTTCTAGTTATTCATCATATCCTCCTTTCACAAAAAGGCAAACAGCATGATGACAAAAGGTGAACTCAAGCCTCTGTGGAAGCATAAAATGGCACTAAAAGCAAAAATATAGGTGAAAAATAGGACACACCAAAATCAGGACTCCCAGGTCATAGCTCTGAATCAGCAATAACATTAAGACATTTAGTTTGCATAAGGAATTTTCCAGTTCATTGGTCTTCCCTTAGAACTCATGGAATTAAGCTTAGAAATTCAGCCCTTCTAAGAGAGAGATTTAGTTTATATTGGTACCCAGCTGCATTTGGTGATTTCATGGTAACATTACAAGTAGGCAGAACACTTATTTACAAACCAGAGTGAGCGTGGTTCATTCCACAAATCAAAGTGCAGGGAGACAGGAATGGAGCCTATTTAATCTACTTACTGCAATCGTAATTCACAATCAAACGTTTCAGTACTATTCCTCCATAAAACTTAATTCCATTAGTGTGTCTGGGGTTTATACTGGGCTATACAGACTGTCCTGGAGGCAGTTCGTGACAACAGGCATTTTCTTTGATACTTTTACTGCCCAGAAATTGTTATTTTACCAACACAACACTCAGTGTCTTCCTCTGAATTTAAAGTTTTCCTTTGACAAACTCTCCTGTGAGTGAGGCACATTTGTAATAATCCTGCAGAGAACTAAAAGGAGAAACAATCCTTTAAATGATTATAAACATTTTCTACTTGTTCTCTATTCTATGTCATTTAAAATACACTTTTCTTCCAAATTTGTTCCCAATTGCTCCTGCTGTGCAATAGCAACGTCAGAAGTTGTCCAGGGTAGCTGTGGCTGCCGCATCCCTGGAAATGTTCAAGGCCAGGTTGAATTGGGCTTGGAGCAACCTGGGATATGGGAAGGTGTCCCATGGCAGGGGGTGGAACTGGATAGGCTGTAAGGTCCCTTCCAACCCAAACCAGCCTGTAACACATTCTATCACTTTAAGTCAGGGTCAGGTGAAAGACAGGGTGTCCTAGGTTGCAATATAGATGTGTTTAAGTATTCTATTACCACCAGCTGTGGGCCGTTAGCTGCTATCAGCTGCTAATGACCCACTCCCGATGACCGGCAATGGGCCATCCGTTAGCTGTTATCAGCTGCTAACGACCCACCCCGGATGACAGGCAATGGGCCATCAGGGACCCACCGCATGACTCATGGACTTATCTCATTGTGGGATGCTCTGCCCAGGAGGGAGGAGCCAGGTGTTCCCACCTGGATATAACCTGGCCTTGGAACTGCCTGAGCTAGCCCTGTCTACTGGGTTCCCAGAGGACAAGAGCTACCACTGGATCTTCAGCTGGAGACTAGACCTTCACAGGATCACCGCTTCAACTGGACTACTTCAGTTGGACTGCTACTACCACCCTAACAGGGTGTTAGGTTGTATCTGACTTTGTCAGTGCTTTTCCTTGTATTATTTCACTTATTTTTAATTTCAATCTTGACTTGTGATCTCCCACTGGTTTGTCTTCAAACCAACACACAGGGAGAAGGAAAATCTGCTCTGAAATGGAGCACTGGACCATTCTCTTTAGTCTTCATCATCATTCTCCAACTGCTGCATCCCAGACTAGGCCACTGATCCCCATCTGCACTGACTCTTGCATTTGTCCTCATTGCCTTACGAAGACTGGAATTCCCACTGGTATTTTGCAGTCAGTGGCTTGAGGGAACAGGGAAGGTTTCCCAACTCCAGCCTCTCCCAGCTCAGTCTGAGTCTAACATGAGCTTCCAGACTCTCCTGATTTTTATTTTCTGAGAAACAGAGACAAGACTGTAGCTAAGCTTTTCCCCCACCTCTGCTTGGAGCTCAGGTCGCCCCAGACCATGCAGAAACTCTTTCCTTCGCAGCTCCTTCCCACTGGAACCACACAAAAACCTCTCCTAAAGCTTCTTTCCCAGAGGCTTTTTCCAGCTGAAGCCTTTGTACCCTTGAACATTTATTCCACAATAAAACTTTGTCTGCTCTTCCAACTTTCCACAGTGCATCCAGGCAGTCTGCATCCCAGAGAGGGAGGCGGGGTGAGAGCAGAACACATGGAGGATCCTGACACATCCCATTACAAGACCTCTCAGTTGCCTAAAGCTCAGCCAAAGCGTCTGGGCTGGATTCCCACGCTGGTGCTCATGAGCTCAGCCAAAATAATTCATCCACTTCTGAGAATTAGAACAACATGTATTTGCTCCTTCTTTTTTTCTCCCAAAACTGCCTTTACCTTTCCTGTGCTAGTCTCCAGCACTGCAGAGCTTGAAGGAGGGATTTCAAGTAAGGCCTTTTTTTGGCATCCATGAAAATCATCCTGATATCAGCCAAGATATAAACACTGGAGGAAAAATGTAACTGTTCCCATGAAATCAGAGTCTTTGGGGCTCTGCAACTAAAATGGGACACTCCAGCCTGCTCAAGTTCACAACCTGGTGACATTTGGCACCTGTCATTCTAGAAATATAGTTGTTGATGAACTAATGATTATTAACTGTACTTTTTTATTGGCACTAGAACTGAAAACAAAGAGCAGTTCCATGATTCCTGCCAAAGTGATGGCCGGTTAAGACAGAAATCTCTGATTTGGATCTCAAATAAACCAGGGAAGACTGACCAAGTGACTTGATGCTGGAGGCATGCAGTGAAGAAAATAAACTGGGAACTGGATAAAAACAAGAGGATTGGGAAAACGGGAAAAACAGCTGCAGCAGAGTGGGAGGAGAGTCTAAGCCACGTCTGAGGTACATTGGGGTGCTTAAGGAACCACAGTATTGGTGCCCCAAAGCACCTGCACAACAGGGCTAATGGAACTGATGGGAAGTTGCTCTGCTGTTAGATAGATCCCACAAGAAAATCATGTGAAATGTAAGACAAAAGGAATCCTTGCTGTTAATTTGGGGAAAACCAGCATCATTAACTGTGAGAGACTGGGTGACCTTGAAGTGTTGGGCAGCTGGGTTCTCCCAAAGTGCAGCTTATCCATTTACATGAGCAGTGAGGACTGTGCTCAATTAAATCTTCAGCAATTTTAGGACTAGACTCCAGGAAGCCTCCAAACCTGCAGCCTCAGCTACTCTTTGTCTTAATTTAGGTAATCTGGGACAACTTCCCAGAAGAACAAGACATTCCCAGCAAGTCCCAAACATGCCTGCTGGCAACAAGGTGTCCCTATTATGGTTATTACTTTTTACACATTACAAAACTCCCTTCCTCCAGTCTTACTGTGAGGCAGCAGAAATGTCAAAACAATTTTAATGACGATAAATGGCTGAATCTTTCCTGCAGGATTCAGTGAGGAGTTCATGAAGGTCTGCACTGTGATGAGCAGAAACTCCTGTGGGAAGAGCTAGGCTCCTCCAAGCAGGTGATGCTTCTGTGAGCAGGAATATCTCACATTTCAAGTGGAGTAAAGTGCAAAGTAAGCACTGGGAAAGCAACGGCTGGCATGGAAAGATAAGCACATGCTAAAAGCCATCCCAGCACCACGTGAGTCCCTGGTCCCAGCAAGGCTAACTGTGACTTTGCCGCATTTTGACTGAATATTGCAAGGAAGAAAACAGAGTCTGAAGAGTGTTATTGCCAATTTTCAGCAAAGAACCAGTTCATTCCAACTAAATGATACTTCACTCACTCTACTGCATTGCAAAGTACAGGGAAAGGCTACCCCAAGTTTAACGCCTTCCAGCAAAAATGAAACATCCCACAAGCAGGCTGATCCCTATGCAGCCTTACATTTGCTTTTTCTACCAGCTCTTCCACACTGTGCTTTAATAGCTTGAAAATGTATTTAGCTTTGACACTGTCAGAGTCAGTCATGTTGCCAGGCTCAAACGTGTTTCAGACAAAGACAGACAAAACCAAAGGAAACCAAGGCAATTTGGAAGGACTCAGTAATTATTATAAAAGGAAAGAAAGGGCCTTGAAGGATAAGACTATTGCAGAACAGGGGAACATGGAACAACCTCTGACGTACTGCTTGTGAAGACCACTTCCTCCAAGAAAAGAAATCCACGAGGATACAGGAGAGCAGATTTCAGAAATACAAAATATAACGTCCGAAATAACAGCGTCAGGGTGATTCCAAGATCCAAGGTCCCACCTTGCCCAGGACATCTGAGATCCCACTGCAGCCCCACTGCTGCATTCCCACCAGGCTCCACAACTCCTGAGCAGCTCTCCAAGTGCCAACTTTGAACTCAGGCCACCCTGCAGATATACTTTATCTTTCAGGAGAGAAATCAGTAAGGAATTTGCTACTTGGAACTACCTCCCTGTCCATCCTCCTTAGCAGAGCATGAACCTATCCTACAGACAAGAGTAAAAGCATAGAACACTCTGCGACCAACACCCAAGAGTGACATACCAATGATTCAGACATACGGTCTCACTTACCCGAGTTTCCTTCACTTCCTCATTTCCATCAACTTCATCATCATCATCCTAGGAGGAAAGGCAAACTATGTAATTAGGCAGCTTTGGAGACAACAAAACTTTATCACAAGAAGATAATGTATTGTTTATAGAATCACAGAATAATTAAGGTTGGAAAAGACCTCCGAGATCAAACTCTGACCAAACACACCATGTCAACTCAACCACATCATAAAGTGCCATGTCTATGTGTGTTCTGAACCCTTCCAGGAATGGTGACTCCACCACTGCTCTGGGCAGCCTGTGCCAGCCCCTGACCACCCTTTCAGTGAAAAAATGATTTGATGCTAAAGTTAAGAAAAATTCTGTCAAAAGAAATGCCTATCCAGATGCTTTTGGCTGATTATCAGATCAGGTTTGGTGACCTAATGGCCATTTGGAAGATCTTGGTACTGAGGACAGAATAACTCTCTTGAGATGGCTCCTGCCATTCTAATGCTTCTGAGGAGTTGGGAGGAGGAGGAACTCCCTAATACACTAAGGGAACAAACTTGGAAAAACTGCACATCTGAAACATGCACATAATATTGACTTCCAAAAATATCTTCACTTCAGTTAGACTCCAGGTGGAAAGACTCATCACCCCAGGTATCTTGCACTTGCACAACCTCTCTAAGCCACTGCCCTTTGTAAGTGCTCAAGGATTTCATGGAGCAAATGTGAACTACCATGGCATCACAGCTGACTCAGAACTCAACTTATTAACCACAATTTCATAATTCTTATTTGCCCCTGAAAAAGGTGATCTACTTTCGTAGCTGAGGCTCTAACCAAAGTTTGGGGGGTTGGATTTCATCCTTCAGACTGAAGAAATCATCTGAGACCAGGACTAAGAGAAATGACCATGACACAGACAGCTCTTCTGCACTTCTGCTGTGACTGTTCCCTGGTGCTGAGAGGGACTATTTCTACCTATTGTCTTCCTCCCAGGGGGCCTAAAGAGTAGACAAATTTGGGCTCAAAAAATTTGAAAATACTTCAGGTGGCTTGTGGCCTCCTTCGAAAGGAATTAGACTTTGAATCTCTCCTCTCCCATGTGGGACCTTTCCCAATCCTGCAGTGTTCCCATGATATGGCTCAGGAACAGGTGGCCCAGAGCCTGCGCTTGGTCTGACACAGGCCAAACAGGGTTGCGAGTCCTCTGGATGTGCCTGAAAGAGAGCTGAAGAGGGAAGGACTAATAGGAAATCAATTGGGAAAAAATGCCTGAAGCTTGGAAGAAAATTCACCCTGGAGTTTCTAAGGAACTCAAACTTACATCTTGTGTTGAGAAGATGATGCCGGTGCCTCTCCGTCTCTCTTTTGGCCGTCGCCGCTCTCGGATCGACTGTTTGTTCAGGGATCTGTCACCTGAATCCTGATCTTCACACTCTGGCCAAGCAAAGAAAGACTGCTTTGGTTTCAGTGATACACATCTGTGTTTTTGCTAAGGTTCTGGGGTTCTTCCAAGCTGATCAAGGTCATCTTGCCTGGTATTATATTACAAAGGAGTTATTAAACCAAATGAGATGGAATCTCAGTGTCCTGCTACAGCTGGATACTCACACTCCTTCCTTCTCAAGAGCCAGGGAGGTTACCCCAGCTGCCAGCTCTCCCCAAGTCATCCTGACTTACTCCTATTCTGAGGACAAACTGTACTAGGGGAACTTCTTTCTCCAGTTCTAATATCTAAATACTCCATGGATCACTGTCTCATGTATTTATCCAAAATGGAAAATATCCTTTTATTTCTCTGTTTCAAGAAAAGGGATTTGTTTAACTTAATTTAAACAAGTAACATTTGTTTTGTGAGGTGGCGGCTTCCCTCAGAGTAACAAGTAAACTTTTTCTCTCTATCTGTACACACTGGAAGTTCTAAACCACACAAAACCCCTTAAGATTTGCCTGTTCTTCACTCTCCTGGTACATACCATTTTTCTCCATCTCCGTGGCTGCCCCTCTGAAATCTGTAGGGTTCACAGAGTCCAGGCCTAGATATTTATTTGTTCGAGTCAGGTATGAACTTGTGTAGAGCAGAGGTGCTGCTGTGGAAGGAGACACAGGTGTCGTGGGTTTGTCAGGCTGTGCTGGGCCCCTCAATCGCCGATAGACGGTCTAGAAACAAAGAGTCATGACAGAAAAATAGTACAATGAAAAGGAAGTAGCAGATTTTGGATTTCAGGGAATGCAATAATCTTTCAGAGTGCGATGTTTTCTTCACTGCGGCTGGAAGTGATCACCTGCATTTGCCAGATCAAGTCCATTCTATCAGATAAGGAGGAATGTTAAAATCATTGTACAGCTACAGTGTAAGAGCAACCTGCATAGCTGGGAGATCTGAGGATCAATCCCTTTGTCTCTACAACTGACGGTAGGACAAACAAGTTATCAAATAGAAATAGATGTTTTAGAGTGAAAAAACAGAGGTGGTGGCAGGGGGAGAAAATGGTCTTTCCAGCTTTCCATTACACGTGGAATATCTGTGGAAAAATGTGAACACAAAGCCTCTGCCCAGACTGCATAGCAAGGATGGATCCAGGCCACCTTGCTATCATTAGCCTTCTCATTCCACTTTCTGGGATTTACACAGTTTTATTTTCTGGCAAGAGACAGCAAAGGTGAAATTCCCAGAGGAAAACAAAGGCACAGCTAAGCTCTAGCCCTTCCAGATCCACCTCCCTTGTGCTGAAGTGTTGCTCCTCAGTCAGCAGCACCTCTTCCCAGATAGTCCGCCCCCTCAGAACAAAATAACCCCCAAAGAATTTATCCTGATCTCAATTATCCTAAATGGTTTCATTAGCTCTCAGGCCAGGGGTACTGAGGCAGAAGGATCACCTCCTCATCCGCACTCCTGCCCCAGCGAGTGCGGCTCTCCTGCCTGTCACCGCCGTCGCTCTCAGCTCTGTCGCTGTGCTGCTCCTGCACTTGGCGCTCTGCCCGCGAGCGGCTAAACGTGCGCTCAGCCTCCTGCAGGTCCGTCAGGGTCACACCCTGCAGGGAACAGAAGGCTGCCATTAATGCACAGAATCATTGAATGCCAGACTGGTTTGGATTCAAAGGGACCTTAAAGCTTGTCTCATTTCGATCCTTGCCACGGGCAGGGACACCTTCTACTGTCCCAGGTTGCTCCAAGCCCTGTCCAGCTTAACCTTGGACACTTCCAGGGATCCAGGGGCAGCCACAGCTTCTCTGGGCACCCTGTGTCTGGGCCTCCCCACCCTCACAGGGAACAATTCCTTCCCAATATCCCATCTAACCCTGCCCTCTGTCAGCAGGAAGCCATTTCCCCTTGTCCTGTCACTCCAGATCCTTGTCCAAAGTCCCTCTCCAGCTCTCCTGGAGCCCCTTTAGGGGCTCTAAAAGTTTCCCCGCAGACTTCTCCAGCCTGAAATTACATTTCCAGTCTTTCAGGTCAGTTTAAAATGCCACAGACTCACATCTGGTCAGGCTCATGTTTCATCCCTATGTTAAGAGAAAGGAAAGAATTCTGTTGCCTTTAGAGTATTTCCCAGTCTCCTGACATAATCACTGACCCAAAGCAACCCAAATATATGTGATCACACTACAAACTCAGAGGCAAGTACAGTGCAGAAAGGAAAGCTTGGAAATCTAACTCATGTACGTCTGGGGGATGGTTTTGTAAAAACCTGTTGCAGGAAACTTTTCCAGAATCTCTCCAAAACAGTGTGAGTGCAGACAAGTCCCTTGTCTTAAGAAATAATGTAAAAGCAGGAGAAAATCCTGCCTATTTACAGAATCATGGAATGGTTTGGGTTGGAAGGTACCTTAAAGCTCATTTCATTCCACCCCCTGCCATGGGCAGGGACACCTTCCACTAGCCCAGGTTGCTCCAAGCCCCATCCAACCTGGACTTGGACACGTCCAGGGAGGGAGCAGCCACAGCCTCTCTGGGCAACCAATTCATCAGCTCTGTTCATCCTACCCACAAATGTGAGCATTTCTGCTCTCTACCTGGGTAGACCTGCGAGTCTGCCGGGCCTGTCTGGATCGTGCCTTCCTCAGTGATTCTGCTTCCTCATCCCGCACCGGAGTCAGATATGACCTGGAAAAAAACCAAAGGTGCAGAAGAGGTTAAAATAAAAGCAGATGATATGCCTTCCTGTCTCTGCAGACTCCTGAGCTATCATTCTCTTTCTCATGGACAAAAATTAATTTTGGG
Organism: Entomyzon cyanotis; assembly: GCA_024500445.1. NCBI lineage: Eukaryota > Metazoa > Chordata > Aves > Passeriformes > Meliphagidae > Entomyzon > Entomyzon cyanotis. The sequence continues at coordinate 786,807 of JAKEPQ010000908.1, read as the reverse complement.
TCCATCTGCTACTGCTGTTGCTTTGGGACAATTTCCCCATGAGCACACGATACACATATGTTCACAGCACCTTCTCCCCAGAGCCTCTAAATAAACCCTTCTGTATTGGACATGTTCTGTTAAAAGGGTGCACCTATCCTCTACATTATTTTCTCCATTCCAAGTCATTGCATCATTAGAAAAAACCCCCCACTCCCCACAAACCCCCTCTCATTCAGACAAAGGTCGCAGAACAGAAGTCCTGTGCTGGTGCATTCCTCAGACCCTCCTTCCTGTCATTATAATCATTATCATATTCCTGCAATCTGCTGCCTTCATCAATATGAAACCCATCATGCCAGGAACTGCTGAACTGCAGGCATCACGGAGAGACACACCTTGGAAAGAGCCATGGAATTAAAGAAATGACCTTCACACTCTGGGTAAACTGAGCTCCTTAACATTGAAAAACCCACAGTTAAAACACAGACCTGGGCATAAGTGAATTTCATCAGAGCTGGGAGAATTCAACAGAATTGTTCACGTGAAAATACGTAAACGGCACCCTCTGCCCTGGCATTCACTGGGAGAAACTGGTGAGGAATTGGGCAGGGCTTTGAGTCAGGGAGTGCACAGCAGTAAATGATTTCCATGCTGGAGGAGAGGCTTCAGTCTTATGAACAGTTAATTAAATTGGACTCTCCAGAGCCTGGTTAATAGGGAATGACTATTCATACTGTCCTACTGTACAGGGATGAGGGTGCTGGAATGTTCTTTGCAGTTCTATCTCTGCCAGGTTAACAGTGTACCAGAAGTCTGGATGTGTTCAAAGGGCAATGAGCTAAGTGAGGGATGAAGGTGAAAACGCTTCCTTTGTCCTTGGACTCTTTTCCTGGCTTTAGTAGACCACCTTCATGGAAAAGGTAATGGGCTGAAGAGGATCTGCATATGATCCAGTACATTAAGACATTTATTAGAAAGTTCACTAAATTGCTGCACTGTGAGAAAACCACAGACAATCAGGAAATTTGGATCATTCTAAAATAATCGGCCATGGCAGGTTTTATCCAGCCTCAGGACCTGCATTCAGTGCTGGTTCAGCTGTGCAGCAAATGCAGCCTGGCCCCCAGGGAGGAATCCACTTCACAGGGGTTCCTTGGCTTGTGGGAGGTACAGACAGTCACCTCCCAGCTCCTCAGGTGTTGTGGGGCTCATGTGAGAGTCTTCTCACCTGAAACTGGTGTAAGGGTTTGACCTGATAAATTATGCCCTGAACACCCCTGATCTCCAGAGGCCAAGGAAAGTGCAGAGAATTGAGAGTCTCTGCCAGAGATGCTGCACTGGAGACTCCTGGAGGGGCAGCTTCAATCTCTGCTCTCTGTGACCAGGCACAGGACCTGAGGGAATGACATGAAGCAGAGCCAGGGGAGGGTTAGGTTGAATATCAGGGAAAGGTTCTTCCCCCAGAGGGTGCTGGGGCACTGAACAGACTCCCCAGGGAATGGTCATGGCGCCAAGGCTGCCAGAGCTCCAGGAGTGTTTGGACAATGCTGTCAGACACAGGGTGGGATTGTTGGGGTGTCCTGTACAGGGCCAGGGGTTGGACTCAGTGATCCCTGAGATCCCTTCCCACTCAGGAGATTCCTTGATTCTCTCAACTGTGTCCTGGGAGCTGCTGGCAATGGAGATATCCCCAGCTGAGGGCTCACATAGCTGCACTCCCAGGGTGTGATTTATCACCTTCATGAGGAGCCTCTAACACAGCCCATGTGGATGCACTGCAGAGGAGCTCATTTCTTCCCACTGATTATCCAGACAGACACACAAGCTGTGATGGATATGCCAAAATGGGAAGTGCCTACACTTCAGACAGATGATTGTCTCCCAAGAATCTGCTGTTTCATGAACAAAAAAAAGCTGCTGTTTGATGCATGAAAGCTGTGCAACTCATAATTTTGCAGAGCAGGAGCTTTCCTGCTCTCCCTGCTGCAGTGCGTGCACTGTCCAGGTAATGGCACATTAAGGAAACAATAAGCACTTTCTGCAGCTTTTGACACAAGCAGAATCACTGCTGTTTGCCCAGCAGCCAGAAGCAATAAGCCACCTACAGGAAGAGGGCATTTGCAAAATATACTGCAAATGAAGTTCAGAGCAGTAGTAAAAAAAAAAAAAAAAAAATTCCTGAAATACATAAACCAAGTAAATTTGTAGCTCAGTACAGTAGGCAGTTTACTGCAATGACTTTGAATCAGTGGAATTTAAATCAGTGGAATTTACTCTGCAATGAGAACACAGGTATGTAGGAGTTGCAGGTATAGAGAGGACAAAACAGGTTTTCAAATGAGTTTCAGGAAACGTTTGGCAAATCCATGGGGATCAGGTCAGCTGCAGGTGTGGGGAGAACTCTGCAGCAGGGGCAGCCCAGGGAGTTTGCAGGAGGCTGCAGGATTCCCTCAGTGCAGTTCAGCCACAGCTTTCCTGTGGGTATGGCATGAGAAAAACCATTTTGGGGTCTCTTACTCCATCATCCTCCCAAGCTTTTTCCCGGAATTTATATAAAAATACAGTTATGTTACAGCAACATTAGCAATTTTGGGAGTGCAATCTGTAACAGGGACTTGATCTTGAGCCGAGCACATCCTGCAGGTCAGCACAGCTCAGCCTGGGCTGCAGCCGCTATTGATCGCCAACTTTTGGGTTCTTTCCATTTACACAATTCATCCCATCCTGGAGCTCACCCAAAGCCATTTACAGCATGAGATAACCAAATTTTCTGAGGCAAGCCAGCAGAGCCACTGCACAGGGACAGAGCTGGTTTCTGGGAGGGAGCAGCTGCAGCCTGTTCCAGGTGCCGAAGGAGAGGCTGTGCTTTCAGCACCTGTAACTGCACATAGCAGCCTCATCCTGCTGGCAATGCAGGCCCTGCTTGGGATCTCCTGTGCTTTGCTTTTTAAATGGGAGGGAAGGGAGGGAAAAGACAGATTTTACAATGCGTCGCTTTGCTTACAAACTGAATTTTGAGAGGCCTGAGTGTGCTAAATGGGCTGGAGGAGAGAGAACAAATGCACTGCAAGGAGACGGCAAGTCAGATACAGCTCAGGGCTGGGCTGGGCTGGATGGCACAGGCACAGCAACATGCTGCTCTCCAAAGCAGAAACACTGCAGAGCACAGCAGGCTGCAGGGCACAGGCATCAGATGGGGTGTGAGGCTGCCTCTGAACCATCTACAGAGTTTTTAATTACGTTTTAAAGGAACATGCTGCTTGCTCAATTGCAGTGCCTGTGTCATCCTATTAATTCAAGCAAATATCTCAGGATCCAAGCAGATCTTCAAAGGAATGGCCCTATGTGTTGTGTTTCCTTGCAATAAGCTTTCTCTGAGAAATACTTGAAATAAGAGAGAGGAGCCATCACATCAAGCTCAAGGCACATATAAAGCAGAACAGATTTTTGCCAGAGTTTTGACTGTAAATTCAAGAAGAATAGAAATTGTTCAAGATGCGTGAGTCAGCAAAACCACTCCAGAGATTTACAGCTCCCACAGACAGAGAAAAGTGTGTCCTGCTGCCTTCAGAGAGCTACAGGCTTCTGGTTTGTGTATTAGCGAGGAAAAAGCTGGTGACTGATTGATAAACCTGGCTCCCACTTAATTCCGCTTATTTTCAAGAAAACACCTATTTTTCTCTGTCAGCTCTTTCATCAAGGACAGTGCAAAACACACATGGATCCCAACTACTCATCACTGTGTCAAGGCAGCTGCAATATAATACTAACAGAAGGGGAGATTCAACCCGGGGAGATAGGAAGGCTGGATATACAGGCTGATAAACAAGGAATTCAGGAGTAAATCTGTATGTTAAAGAACCCTGGCCAGAGGAAAAGAAAGGAACATACTGTGAGGAGAAACCCCTCCCAAAGGAAGGGTGAAGGATGCAGAAAAAAGTTATGATGGTTGGTGAGTTGGTTGGTGCACAGCTAACAAAAACAAAAGATGAATTTCTCCAAGGAACACACAGGCTTCTGATAATTCTTTTATGACACTGGTCTCCTTTCCTGCATGTCCTGAACTCTTTCAGACACTCAGAGCTTGAAGTGTTTCTGGCAAACACCATTGACCACCATGGAGTCATTTGGCAGAGCATCATCCAGTCCCAGAGGGAACAACAAGATCATGCAAAACTCGGAGTTTTACATCACCTACATATGGCAGAGCAGCTGTGGCTGCCCCATCCCTAGTGGTGCTCAACGCCAGGTTGGATGGGGCTTGGAGCCACCTGATCTAGTGGAAGGTGTTCCTGCCCATGGCAGCAGCTGGAATTAGATGAGCTGTAAGTTCCCTTCCAACCCAAACCTTCCTGGCATTCTATGAAAACCTGGCAACAAATCTGGAAGCTAAACATTCACCAAGTCTGACAGCTGTCCTCTTCTCAGTGTGGGTTCAAGGAATTTCTTTCAGCTGTCAGGACTGAAAATTGAGATACATCCCCACACGAGCTATATTGGGCCATGACAGGCTCCCTCTATCCCTGTCAGGTCATTCTCCAATAAATCTAGGTCCTGCAGCCAGCACAGTAAGAACATGAGTTGCACAGAGTAACTGGTTCAACATTACAGTTGTTCCCAATCTCTGGGAATGAGACTCTTCTGGTCATGAACTGGGGCTGGGCTCAAAGGGGCTCTTCTAGAGGAAGGCTCTTCCCGGGCCCTCTCCAGATCCTCTCATGTCTTTATAGCTTAGGACTCTGAACTACGCTCACTAGACCAGAACCAACAGTGCCAGTTTTCTTGGAAGCCAGGACAGCCTTTTGGCCCTTCCAGATCCAGGTAATACACGTAAGGGGAGCTAGGCACAGGTTTGACTCCCTGTGCACAAGCAGGTGTGTTCAGCACATGGAAAGTCTTGTGGCTATTTAGACTCTAAAATAAAATGTTTGAAATCTCTCTTCTTAAGAAGAGTACAATATCCCTATTCCAAACACTGCAGTGATTTAAGAAGTCTTTGTCACACTTATGTCTATTTCTCAGGCAGACACACACACACACACACACACACACACATATATATTTATATACACATGTATGTATATTAAAAACTCACGTGCACTCTGAAAAAAGGGGGAGGGGAGGGGGAGGGGGAGGGGGAGGGGGAGGGGGAGGGGGGAAGGGGGAAGGGGAAGGGGGAAGGGAAGGGAAGGGAAGGGAAGGGAAGGGAAGGGAAGGGAAGGGAAGGGAAGGGAAGGAAGGGAAGGGAAGGGAAGGGAAGGGAAGGGAAGGGAAGGGAAGGGAAGGGAAGGGAAGGGAAGGGAAGGGAAGGGAAGGGAAGGGAAGGAAGGGAAGGGAAGGGAAGGGAAGGGAAGGAAAGAAAAGAAAAGGAAAAGAAAAGGAAAAGAAAAGGAAAAGAAAAGGAAAAGAAAAGGAAAGAAAAAGAAAAAGAAAAGAAAAGAAAAGAAAAGAAAAGAAAAGAAAAGAAAAGAAAAGAAAAGAAAAGAAAAGAAAAGAAAAGAAAAGAAAAGAAAAGAAAAGAAAAGAAAAGAAAAGAAAAGAAAAGAAAAGAAAAGAAAAGAAAAGAAGAAAAGAAAAGAAAAGAAAAGAAAAGAAAAGAAAAGAAAAGAAAAGAAAAGAGAAAAAAGAAAAGGTTGGCAAAAGCCTCAAGTACAGATAGTGTTCCCCTGGAAACAACTGGAAAAGTACAGCGTCCCAGCAATGCATTCCTACAAACTGGAGAGTTGCCATTAGCAAATAACTATCCATAAGCTGGAGGAGGGAGGAGAAGCAAGTGCAAGTTTTGCGGGCAACAATGCTGACAGCAGTTCCCAAAATACAATTCCTTAAGTCAGATAATGAACTATGTCCCCAGCAGCAAGTCAATCACTGGCAACTACATGGAAACAGTCAGAAAAAGAAACTTTCCTGCTTTTAGCCAAGCAACAGGTTTCAGTTCCTGAATTTCTCCCTGTGCTGACATGTTCTGTCCATGAGCCCACTGCAACTGGAAATAGTCATTAGAGAAACTGCCAGGAGCTGGATGTGCTCTGAGAGACCCTTTGACAGGCAGGAGAGAAGGACAACACATCAGACTCTGTGAATGTTGGAGCTGGGAATGAGCAGGGAGACAGCCTGACAATGCAGAGTTATTTAATAAGCTGAGGACAGAGGGATAACAAGATCATAGTCCTAAAGCCTTTCACAGCTGGCTCGAAAATTCTTGGCTGAGAATCCCCCATTTTCAGGCCTTTGCTGCTGGGAGCTGTCGTTGTGTTTCAATCTGAACTGTGAATTCTCAGCTCGTGCAAGTTTCAGTGTCTGAATTTCAGCCCTTTGGTTATAGCATGATTAGCAGGTTCACTAGCAGCAGATTAACTTCATTATTTCCCACAGCTCTGCTTTGCTCAACATGTTCAGGTGCTGATCCGAGAGATTAAGAGACTTGTGATCTTTGTCACTTGTTAATCAAAACAACCAGCTCCCTTTATACCTGCAGAACTCCCATTTCCACGGGACATTTACAATGGGGTGAGGTTACACATATGACAGCTGAGGCTACAAGAACTCTTCCCACCAGGGAGTTCTGGATGACTTTGCCTGTCCCTTCCTGTGCCCCATCCCTGGAACTGTTCCAGGCCAGGTTGGACAGGGCTTGGAGCCACCTGGTCTGGTCTGGTCTGCCCATGGCAGGAGTGGGATGAGATGAGCTTTAAGGTCCTGACCAACTTCCCAACCCAAACTATTCCATGGTTCCATGTTCAGCTCTGTGAGTGTCCCTCAGAGAGCAGAGCTGCTCCTTCTGTACTGTGTCCCCACGGTGTCCCCATAGCAGCTCTTTGTGCCTCCCCAGCAGCCTGGACTGCTCCAATATGAGGTGAGGAGTGCTCAGGTTGCAGATCCAGCTGGGAACATAGTCCTGCAATCCCTCTGGCAGAGGAGTAAAATACAGCATTGTTAGTCCTAGAGAGCTCACAAAGTTTGGGTCTGGGGGAGTCAGCACATAGATGAGAAGCTTTTAATGATCTATGTAATCCCTTCCCATTAATTAATGTCACTCAGCATTATGGTGAAGAGTAAAAAGGCAACAAACATCACAGTGATCACATTCCCTAAACTGGCTGCCTCAGCTGTTGCTGTGAACTCAGACCTTTAGGCTTCTGCCAGAAGAAGAGAACATGTATGTGTTTTAAAAAACCAAAAAATCCAGGAATTCTTTCTGTAAGAGAAAAGCAAGGAGTGAGACAACCCCAAAGCAGAGGCAGCCAACAACACCTGAACTGACAGCATTACCTCTCCCCGAGACACTGAATGTGTCAGCTGCGACCATCACAAGTGCAAAGCTTAACAGGATGGAATATTTTGGAATTGCACTCACCACAGGACTTCAAGTGTCAATACACAGCACTGAGTGGGTTGTCACCGTGACAGGGAAAAACATGCACTGTCTACAGTTTTCAGGAGCTGCATCCTTCCATTAAAAATCTGCTGCAGAAACTGGAGCAGGATGGAACTCCACCTCCTGCCACTGATGGAGGAAATGAATGTCCTGCCTCTGCCAGCATCCCCCTCATTTTCAATGGAACCAACACAATTTGACATTTTAAACAACTTCAAACAGACCTGTTACAGCTTTCCCAAAAGCTGTTTCACACAGTCTGAAACAGGAAATTTCCAGGGAAAAAAATTAACTTGGCAAAAATCTGAGTATTTGGGAAATTGTCTTTTGCAACTAAAAAATAAAGTAAAATCCAAACTTGCTTGTGATGAAGAAGGTTCAGCTACAGAACTAAGAAAGCCTGAGGAGCGATGTTCACCCGCCAAGTGCATCTCTGCAGCCTTCCACTGCCACCTCGTGGGAGCAGGAGATGCCTGAGCAGTGCCAAGGAACAAGATCACGGATCAGCCTCAGCTGAATTACACAAAATATCACTGAATATTAATAATGTATCAAAAATTTTCATCTCCTACCGAGCTCCACTGCAATTTCTTAGCCTGTGGATTTGGTTCAATTTCCAGTGTCCACTGTTCTCAGGGACAGAAGATTAATTAAGTCTGAACAAAAACTTTTCAAATAGAAAACCCAGGGAGGTTACCAGGATTCCTTGGCTCCTCCACCTGTCACATCCCCAGGTCGATACTGTGGATCACAGAATTTAACAGAGTAGCTGATTTAGTGCTGAATTAGCTCTCAGCTGCAGTGACACACAGGATCTCTACAAATATTTCGGGTACATCCTTGGGTTTATGGCCATTTTGGGCACAGAGAAGTAGCTGAACCTGTCCAAGTTAGTAAAGCCCAGACCCTGAACATCCAGGCAGTGGCACTGGGATGGCACCAGAGCCAGCAGGTACCACCACTGCTGTTAGACCGAGGGTGAAGCGCGTGCAGCAGGGCAGTGGTTCCCATTAGTAAGCCAAGAGGAATTGCACACAAACTTGGTATGGATGAGGCTGGGGAAAGGCAGTTTTACCTTCTGCTTGCTCCACGCTGCCAAGCTGCAGTTCTTTTACAGTGCTTAGCTCAAGTGGTCCCTGCTTCCTTTCCTTGACCATTCCTGAAGAATCCTGCATGGATTCCTGCTTTTGTTAGCAGGCCAACCTACAGCCTGGGCTCTCCCGCCCAAAACAAATGCCAAAATATCCACCCCCCCTCCCCTGAGCCCTGGGTGGATAAAGCCCTGGCAGCTGAGCATGCAGCACACACCTGCTCGCCGCCCTTACAGGAAACAGCACTGACCCCGGCCCACACCTCGACCTTACTCCAAATAAAAATGCAGCCTGATTTCTGATCCACCAGGAGCAATCTCGCCTCTTCCCAACATGGACAATCCCATGGCCAGCAGAATTCCTGCCCTCCCACATCATCTGCACCAGCAGCCTTTGAAAAAAGGGACAACTTTATCTGAAAGCGATTAACTGCAGAGGCAGTGGCAGAGAAATGCTGTCACAGCAGGTGCTAGATGATCGCTCAGCTTTCACAAGAGAGAGAAACCTCTTAACTTCTTGTTGTTCACTGTGTAGTGTGGACAGGTATCCTTCCCTTGCCCTGTAGCAGCTCCTTGCATGAGCATCCCACTGCTCTGCTTCCCCAGGGACCTTTCCCAGGAGATTCGGACCACTCAGTTCTACATCAGTCAGAGATAAAGATTGTAGAGTCAAATGCTATTAAAAAAAAGGTGGCAGAGCTAATGCTCACAGCTTTTTCTACCAGTTCCTCTCAAGCGACATTTAAATACCCCTTGAACACAAATCTCATAGAGATGCACAGAGATCAGGGGCTTTTATTCTATTTGTCAGCTCATAAGTGTGAACAGACATTTCAGGTGACGCATCTGTGCTTGTCCTAGAGGAGACACACTCGGAATGCCCACAGGACAAGAATCACGAGGTAAAAGGACTTGCCAAAAATTGTTCATCTAACAGTACTGGTGGAGGAGGATTCAGGTATTAATATCTTAATAATATATGCTACTATAATTAGTAGCTGAATCGTTAGAATATAAAACAAATTCCTCTTGGGAATGAAGCAGGAAACAAAAGTGTTTACCAAACATATTTACCCAGCACGTCAGTGAACTTCCTTCAGCTGAAAAAGATTTCTAGGAGAAATTTTAGGGGGCAAGAAGGCATGGGCTGAGCAGAGCCACCAGCCCCAAAGCTGCCCAGAAAACAAGCCCACCTCACTCCTACTCTGGATTTATCATGGAGTCATGGAATGGTTTGGGTTGGAAGGGACTTTAAAGCTCATTTCTTTTCCCCCCTGCCACGGGGAGAGACACCTTCCACTATCCCAGGTTGCTCCAAGCCTGGTCCAACGTGGCCTTGGACACTTCAAGTTATGTGAGAAACTGGTCAGAATAAATTAAAAAGTAAGGAGATAAGAGATGAATTTCCTGTCTGTAAGAGTGTGCCTGATGGCAAGTGATGGAACCACCCTGCTGGAACCTTCCTGAGGAACAGGAAGAAAACACACAATGGCAGAATTCAGTTGTATAAACACACTGTGTGTGCGAGGAGGTGGGAGGGGAGACTAAAATTAAATTAAAATCCTCATTCTTGCCAAACCAGGAGATATTTCAAATTCAAGAGTCCTTTTAAACTGGCCACATAACTGAGAGCACAGACTTACCTTTCAGAAGTTCTCGGGCAAAGCCTGTCTCACCCCATGTGCCAGCTATGGGCTGCATGGTTGCCTTTCCAGCTGTTCTGGGAACTAAAACTTCCATAGAGTATGAATAGCTTCAGCCAGATCTCCCATACTTTCCTTCCAGCACAGATATCTCACGGCACAAATGACATTCCAGTATGGCAGCAGCCAGTCCTGCAGCCCCTTGCCATGCCCAGGGGACAGAGCTCCGAGCAGCCTGGACCTGTGACACCAGGAGTACTCTGGCAGAGGCTGCGCTGCAGGACTCCCAGGAGAAGCCATGACCAGAGCCTGGCATTGAACCTGCACAGACAAGGGTGCAGAGAACTTGGGAGCTTTTGGTGGCACTAGAGGCCGCTGTCACCCTGGATGAAGGCAGATAACCTAGCACTGGGCTCCAACCAACAGGACACTCCATTCCCCACCACCTGCAGGCACCCAGCGGCTGTGAAGAAGCTGTTAGTTCTGCCTTGCCAAGAACAGGGTCTGTGTGAGGTACTGCAGCCACAACATCCACACAGCTGAAATCCACCCTGAGCAGAGCCACGGCTGTTTGACTTCAGTGGACAAACACATTTACAGTGGGAGACAATTTGCTTTTGGCAGGACATCATCCAAATGGCCAGACAGCACCGTTATCAGCAGCTCTGAAATTCCCAGGAAAAACCCAAAAGAAACTGCCTGGCACGAGCCCTGGCTGTGGGAGATGGCCCATTTCCAGCTGCCAGCAGCAGCACACTGCAGTGGAGCTACGGAGGCTGGATGTGCAGCAGGACACATGGCACACATGTGGCAGCAGCCAGGCTGAACCTCCAGGACATGCAGCCCCAGCCCTGGCACAGTCCGGCCGGCACCACAGGGCATTGCACACCTCAAACCAATCTCTGCTCTGCTGTCCCTCTGCTCCTTGTTCTTTCCTCCCCTTTGTAATTTATACTATTTCCCAGCTACTGGAGCATTTCCTGAACTATTCAGCTGGAAAAGAAGGAGCAGGTGAACCACTGTGGGTCAAACGCTGTAGTGGGGCAGGGTAAGGTGTGTTGGCCACCACAGTATGCAAACCAGCACTCCAGAGCACTCTGCCAGTCGTTCCTTTCTAGCTCTAAGAAGCCTCTTCTGTTTTAACCTTTTGGCTTCACAGAGATAATTTTAAGGCCACAAGTTCGGAGAGATCCCTATGATCTAATATTAGATGATCAGCCTGTTTATGTTTTTGTTGCTAAGAGCAAGCTGGCACTTTGGAAACACCAAAGCAACCCAAACACTCCTGCAACAGCTGCCACTGGGAACTGAAATCCATACAGCACTGCCCTGACAACTGCGTGCCATTTGCCTTTTTATTTTATTTTACTGGAATTGGTCTCCTTCCCGAATAAGCTTTTCCCATTTAGGTGACTTCTCCTGTCTCCCTGGGTCCACATCTCCTAGTTCCAGTGTGCAGGCAGCTCCCAGTCACTTTGTGCCGCTGTGAGGACTTAAGTTCATCAGTATGGTTTCCTCCCCCGTGAGCACAATGCATCATTTCTGGGCTTTTTTTCTCTCAGTAGTTTCAAAGCATCTATTAAAGGTGGGTGGAATTTTCTAGTGTTTTCTCTTTACATTACCATAATTCACAGGAGATGGCTCTCTAATAAAAATGCAGGAGACAAACAGATCTTCTGTATTATTTATAGAAACAGATTTGGCAGTAAATGCCAATGCGGTAATATTAATGGATGCGTTTTTTGGCATCTACAAGTAACTATCCCAGTCCAGTTCTCTGCAGACAGTGCCAGAAGTCTGGGGGGACTTTGTGCAGCCCACTTCTGCAGGGAAAAATCTGCTTCTGCAACTTGATTTTGGGCTTGCCAAAATGAAGAGACCATTGTGAAAGGTCTGAAGTGAGAACTGAGCATAATACTCACTCTGTTCTCTTGCACAGCCTCACTAGGCACTGGCAGTATCTTCCGGCAGCTCATCTTCATTCAATTGCAAATGACCCCAAGCCAAGTGACCTCCAGCAAAGCAACAGGAGCACATAGAGGCACTTCCAGGGCACTTCCATCAAAGAAACACCAAAGATACCCTGCAGTGAGCAGTGCAAACTGTCCTTGAACACAAAGCTGATGAACGTGGCTCCTTCAAACATTTCCAATACCTTACACGCGCTTCCTGTGCTAGCTTTGGGAAAAAAAAACCCCAAACTTCATTACAAGTTTGAGTATTTTCCAACAGCACAGACCACCTTGTTAGGATGTGCTGGAGGTGAAGCCAAGCAGCATCTCAGCCCCACCACCTTTAGCCTTGTAGGCTGATAATTCCCATTATTTCTTTTGCCATCTCTTGTCCTCAGGCCATTTAAGATGTGTCAGAGCACTATTTGCACTCAGGAAGGGCTGTATTTCAATAAATCACTATGACAGTTTGGAAGAATCCAAGCACTATATACTCTGCATGAACTCGTTGCTGGTTAGAAACACTCAGTTCATTGCTGCATTTTATTTATTACTATTTGCTTTCATTGATGCCATTAGAAGAGACAGATTTTGGAAAGTTAACCTGTTTGCAAGAAGAATATATGGATCATTTCATATTCTGTAATTAACGCACAGGGTAAAGTTCCTTTGAAAGAGCTCTGGCTCCCCAGGTTTCTACTTCCCCAGTCTTAAAATAATACCACGTGATAATAAAGAGATACCACCAGCTGGAGTCAGAGTCATTCCCAACACTGCTACTGCTGGAATGGCCTCAGTTGCACATGGCAGACTCCTACTTCTGGCCTTTCCAGTCAATCAAATCACTGCTGCTGGAGTCCATCTCCTCCTGTGTCACACACCTACATGCCCCAGGAATGTTTGTTTTCTCCCACTAACTGCAGAGGGAATCTGGGGGACCTGTGCAGCACAGATGTCTCCATCAGGGCACAAATAAACACAGCTGAGCAGAATCAGAGGGACAGATTTTATCTGACTGTATCTCAGTACAATGGTCTTTTTAGGATGGGATTCATTATACAGAACCCATTGCAAGGGGCTGCACTGCCGCCCGTCCCTGAATACACACTGGGATGCGGCTGAGATTAGTACCAAAGAAAAAGGCTCAGAGGCTGAAGAGACAAGTAGAAAATTATGGAACTAAATTTAACCTACAAGCTAGTAATTACTCAGTTCAAAACCTTCAGACAGAGTAGGGACAGCAGCCTGGGAACTCCATGGAGCACCTAAAAAGCAGTTCTTACACCCCCACCATCACCACCAAGTGAGAGCAGCCCATGGAGGGGAACACCAGAGCCCACTGCTCACTGACCTTCTGCGCTCCCTGGCCTCCTCAGCCGAGAGGTCCTTCCCTGGGGTGGAGGCAGCCCCGGCATTCGCGGTGCCGTTGGCAGCGCCGAGCACAGCACGGTTTGTGATTACACCTAGAGGGGTATTGGCACAACTGCCCTCTGTGTTTTTCTCTACAGCAGAATCAGTTTGTTGCCTGAAAGGGGCTCTGAAATAGAGAAGACATATGGAAAGGAAAGCAAGTGAACTCCAGTGCTGACCAAGCCCAACCTCCTTGAGGGAGCATGGACAGTTCATCCTCCTCGCTTTACACTCGTGTTTGTAGAGAACAGCCACAGTAAAATGAGTTTTACAAAACTTGGAGAAGAATGAGCAGGAGGAATTAATAGTCTTCACATCCCTGTTCGTAGCAAAAATGATTAGAAAAATGTACCTGATGAATAAGCAGAAAGAAGGAACTCCAAGAGATTGTACACCGAGCGCCCAAGGGTGGCCTGAGCACGCGCTGTGTCACAGGGACAGAGGGTACAAGGGACACATTGCAGGCTGTCACCTGTCTGCCAGTCACACCCACTGCTGGAACTGTCCAACACCACCATCCTGGCACTGCTTATCACTCTGGGATTGCTTATCAGTGCTTCCCATGTGGAAGCACAACTCCAATCCCTAATCTACTCCGGAACTCAGAACTTCCAACCCAAATGCTGACTTTTGGAGCGTTATCTCCACTGGGGGCCGTTACCTGGTGTAGTGGCGGGCTGATGCAGGAGTGTTCACACCGAGAGATGTGGGACAGCAAGAGACAGGTTGCCACGGGGTGCCCGGGGAGGTAGATGAGCCAATGGCAGTGGGTGAGGTAGCTAGAGATGGACTGCGACTGGCTGAAATGTAGGGACTGCTCAGGTCACTACTTCTACCAAATGAAGCACTGTAAAACATCACAAAATCACGTCCTTCAGAGCACAGTAAATATTCAACAGCACATCCCACAGCTGGGCTGGCAGCTGGGAAGGGAGCAGGTACCACAGGGCAGCAAAACGCGTGCAAGGAAATCAGAGAGCAGTGGAGCTGCTGCTGGTCGCCCATGCAGGCCAGCGCCAGCAGAGCCCCTCTCAGCTAAGCTCAGCTCAGTTCCAGCAAGAGAATAATAGCATGGGGGTGAGTTGGGGAGGATCAGAGAAGGGGAAAACCCTGCTGCAGTGGAAGCAGGGCACATGCAGCACCCTGTGCCCTGGGGAAAGGTAGGTGCAAGGATGAGGATGCTTGAAGCAGGAAAGGAGAGAGTGACATAAGTGGGTCTGGCTGCATCACCCCTGAGAATGTCCGGGACTTCCAGTTTTAAGAACTTGTTTCCAGTGGCTTAAAGTTTTAGCAAAGATGATCAGTTCAGACTTTAATTCTCTTTAAGGGAAATTTGGCACAAACTGTTTCTGGAAAATAGCTAGCACAGCTGTCCAAAAATATTCAAGAATGAGCAAGGGAAATACATATTTCACCAGTTTAAAGCAAACACTAAAACCCAATCTTACTGAAAAGCTGTGTTTATGTTCATATTTTGGAGAAGAACGAGGAGAAAAGAAGGGCTCTTATACAAGGATGGAACCTTTCACTTTTTCAAAGAAAATCCAGCCTAAGTGGAAAAGAAAATCCACCCTAATGGGAGAGAAAATACACTCTAGTGGGAAAAGTGCATATCTCTAAAAACACTTGATGAAATCTGGCACAATCTTCTTCTTGCATGTGCTCAAGCCCTGCACACAAGCTTCTCACTGCCTGCACAGAGCAATCCAGTGGGACCTAGGGCCTTGCCACACCTTTCCCAGCAGCTGGTATGCCTGGCTGCTACTGGTCAGACTGGACTGTCTGAAGGATCAAAGGCTACGAAGGCTGGAAAGCTGGCTCTCGCCTCCTGCGTCCTAATAGCTCCGATGGCAGGGCACATGGATCAAAGCGGATCACAGGAATAAAAGCTGACCTAGAGGAAAGCTGGGACAGAGCTGCAGGTTTTAGGGAAAGTCAGGGACAACAGACTGAAACCGGAAATCAACTCTAAAGTAAGAATCCGGAGGAAAGTCTGAGACTGAAATAACACTGGGAAGGGGCAGGACTACAGCCAAGGACAGGAGGCCAGAGGAAGGATCCAGTCCTCTTCACCCAGGCACCCAATTTACAAGCCAGTTTTACATGCCAAGGCCGCCAGCCAGCCCAGCACAAGCAGCTGGTCCCTAGGGAGCCAAAGGGGACAAGCGAGCATCCCTCAGGACCTCCACAGGGAGGAACCTCCCTTTTGGGCTCCTCAGTTGATGGCTGCCTGCCATATCCAGGTCAGGAAGGAACAAGCAAGTCATTATCACCAGGTAGCAACCTCCAATGGCCCCTAAACAAAGCCTCTTCTGGAATGCTGACCCCTGCCTGAAGCATGGGGGAACAGGAAGTCCTGTTGGAATCAAGTGCCTCCCTTCTTGGCTCTCTGCTCCAGAGGGACAGGCCAAGCCCTGGAGATGGGCTGGGAGGAGGGTGAGAGTGGAGCCTGGCTGGGGTGGGCGTGTGGAGCAAGTGGCTGTGGAGTTGCATAAATGAGTGCTCTGAGGAGCAGATGGCAGTGGAGCCTGTGCCAGGGGAAGGAATGAGAGGATCAGCAGGGGAAAAAGTGCTGGCAGCCCTGGAGGGACCACAGTTGATGTGGCACCATCCCAGCAGAGCCCAAGGCAGAGAGACTGGGGCATGAGGGTGGCTGCAAGAGAGAGAAGGAACTTGGTCAGGAAGGGAGGATGCAGGAGGGTTATCAAGAAAGCCCTGACAAGGATTGTCTTCCAGAAGGGAAAGGTAATGGGTGAGGATGATGGAAGCAGCACCAGGTGCCTGCGAGAGCAGTGATGTGGGGGATGAGGGGGAAGGAGGAGGAGGAGGAATGGAGGAAGAGGGCACAGCAATGGCATTGTGCCAGCTCTGACACACACAGAAATGCGGTGCTGGGGCACCAGGAACACATCCCTGCTCCCAAGGGAGCCAAGGCACTGCCACCTCTGCAGGAATCCACCTCCCAGCCTGTTCCCCTGCATGGGTGGCATTGCACAGTGTGAGGAGCACTCCAAGGATTTATTCCATTGTTCATGTTTGATCTGAACAGGACCAGAAAATTGCAATATAAAGGTTAGCCAGGAAATCCTGTTAATTAACAGCTGTGTCCATAGGAGTCTGTGAAAGGGAGGATTATGAATTTATGCTGAAGAATTCAACATTAGAAATAAAAAAAGGCACTGACACACTGCTCCTCATTCTCTAACATTATCACCACAACAGAGCCATCAGGGAATGAGCAATGAAATGTAAAGCAACATTTCAAAGCAATAAAAAGAAATACATCTGAGAACAGCAAAGGCATTAACTTTAACTTAAGAACATTCACACTTTTAAAAAGCTTCCACATGTGCTAATAAAAAAGGTTTGCACAAAGCACATAACTACTTTTTTTAAACACACTGCCTTGGGGTATTGCAGAAATCAAACCAGGATTTGCATATGGAAGTTGGTCACAGTGGTGGCTATTAAGAACAATGGTTAAATATAACCCCTGGCTCCTAAATTCCTGATTGCTGGAAGCAAGGAGAGCGTGGGCGGTGGAAGACTGTTCTGAAGTTATCCTGGCTTTTGCAACTGCTCCTCCACAAACCAACTGCAGTCAGAAGCAGAGTCTGGGCTGCAGGGACTGTTGTCCTGGCTCACTGCAATGGCTTTGATGTGACCAGAACCAGCAAGGAGGAATTTGCATAAATGTGAAATGAAGGAGAAACTGCATGGCTGAAGGATTTCATTCTGGTGTGTGAGCCCTTCCTGGAAGGCAGCACTTCTGGCTGATGTCAGAGGCAGGATGTTGAACTAATCCAACCTGCAATGTCAGTTTTCCACCATATCCTTTCATATACAGGTGAAGTGACCTGGCTTTATTAAGGCCAGTATGCACTACAATGGACACCAGGATGTCAGAGCAGTGTTCTGTGCATTTCTGGGCCAGTGGTACACACAGAGAAAGCAGGACAAGTGCCAGTACCATGACAGAGTGAGCTTCAATATCTGCTTCAACTAAAGCTGAAGAACACTTGTAACATTGCTGCAAGTTATTTTGTTCCCTTTTACAAAAAAACCCCAAACAAACCAAAATCAAAACAACAAACAAAAACCCCCCAAACAAACAAAAATAAAAGAAAAAACAAAAACACCACCTAAAAAAAGCCCACACAAAACACAGCCTTTTCCCATATCTCAAGATGATCTGCTGCTGTTGTCCATTCTATGTTTGGGGGGGGGGGGTCATATAAAACATTAAAAGAACTTAACTAGGGTTAGATGGGATAGTGGGAAGGAATTCTCGGCTGTGAGAGTGGTTAGGCCCTGGCACAGGGTGCCCAGAGAAGCTGTGGCTGCCCCTGGATTCCTGGCAGTGTCAAAGGCCAGGCTGGTCCAAGTTTGGAGCAACCTGGGACAGTGGAAGGTCTCCCTGCCCATGGCAGGGGGTGGAATGACATGAGATTTAAGGTCCCATCCAACCCAAACCAGCCTGTGATCTTTATGGAGATTATAGTCAAATGCTGAAGCCAAGGAGAGCTGCAGACATAGAGTCATCCCCTCAGTGACATCCAAGCATGTCATATTCTCTCGAATTCTTCCTCTCTAAGAAGCAGCTTTTACCTTTTGGAGTTGTGTTCAGAGTTTTGCTAATACTTGGAAATGAAAAAATGCTTATGTCTAACAGGCAACCAGATTTCCTTACTCATCTTAGGATAAGGATGCACAAGGCTGGAGAAATCAGAGGTTCAGTATAACTGTATTCACTTTCTCTGTGCTCTCCCACAAAAAACTATATGGGATAAAGGTCTGATTGATCATGGCTTTACTATTTGTATATGAAATGCAAACCCATTAATCTCTCCTTTAAAACACATTTATTCCTACCTGGCAAAGCTGTTCTCTGTACCTACTTGTGAGCCAGCCACTCTCTTATGAAAGGCCAGAATTCAGCCTTTGTGACAAGAACTCAGTGACATCCCACTGCAGCCCAAACCTTCCCGACTCTCTGTGCAGTTCAACCAAGGAAATACAGTACAATTGTGTGAGTGCAACACTAAATCTGGTGCAGGATTAGCTGGGATAAACCAGCAATCTTTGTAAGATTGCCGGGGGGTGACTGAGCTGTCCCTCAGAGCAGGGAGCAGCAAAGATGTGCCAGCTGCAAGGGGCAAAAGTTTTCCAATGTAATCAGCTGCAGCTTGTCAGACTGGCTTTGGAGAGAGACCAGCTATGGAGGCTGGGCTGTCATCACGTCCCAGGATAGCTGTGAAGTCACTGGAATGGATCAGCAGAGCAGAAGGCTTCTGCTTGAAGGGGCTGCTTCACCTTTTGTGGCAATGGATCTGTACGTGCTCAGCGACTGGCCACACACATCCTCGAGCACCACTTCCCTCTACAGTGTAAACAGTGCAACAAATTGCCTCTTCCCAAGTATCTCAGGAAATTGTTCCATCTTCAGGACAGTTATTTAGTTCAGGGTCTAGAACTTGATGAAACTCAATAAAAAACCTTGAACTATTTCTGTTTTTCTTAGCAGAAACACAATGACTTTGCAGTGTGACATGGTTATTACAGGCTGTTTTGATGGTCTCCAGTATCAGCTGAAATAAAGGTGAGGTGCTGGCACTGCTGATCCTTCTGCTCACAGCTGAGATGAAAACCCAGCAATGCACTATTTGCCTCACCAGAGCAGGGTATTCCTTCAGCTCAGAGAGAGCTGTTAGCTGCTACCTCAAGCACACTGAGGCTCTGCCTCCCAAGGGGTCCAGGAGAATGCAGTTACAGGAGTTCTGCCTGGAATTACCTTCCTGCCGTGCCTGGTTCCTTTACCAACAAACAGCCTCTACAACTTCACACACACTGTGCACAAACTGTTTCCTTACTGCCACAAGACAACAGTGGAAGCATCAGTTTCACTCCTTGGCAAGTGCTGTACATCATGCATGAGATCACTGCCACTTTCTGAAAAGGCCATAAACATGGACTAATATAAACCAAAATTAGAGATGAGCTACAATTTACTCACCAAAAGCTATCTGAACAATGCTTTCAGACTCTTATTACATTAATCTGTTTTTATGATCAATTTTGGTTTAATTCTCTAACCATAACACCAGCATTAAACAGAGAAAAGATTGCATTTGAGTTATGGAAACAAGAGTATTTAAATTCAGTCCAGCAATTTGCAAATTAATAAAAATGATAGCCTTTAAAAACACTATTTAGCATGAGAAATGTCAGAAAATCTGAACTTTTCTTTCCTGCTCTCAGCAGAAGAGGGTTCCAAGGCCAGTTACAAGATGCAGGACACAGCAAGCAGGAGCCTGAGGTCTGGGAGGCATGTAAAGAGTAGTTCTGACTGCCCAGGAACCCACGTAAGACAGAACTGGACATACCTTTTCAAGTAGGTAGAGACATAGGTAGTGGGTGCCCCAGAGTGGGGAGCTTCATTTCCCTTTGGCTCGTCCCTCCAGGGCTGTCGGGTGTAGGAGCCACTCCGGACCAGGTTCACAGCAGATTCTCTAAAGCAGGACAGAGCACAGCCTTTGCTTAGAAAAACCTCTGGAGTCTGCTTTTGGCTCCTTTACAGTTCCAATAAACAAATCCTTCCCTTACACCTACATGCTCCATTGTTCAGGTGACACAGCTCAGAGAAACACCTGCTCTGGCCTTAACATCAGCTCCTGCTCTTGCCAGCTCACTTCAGAACCACAGATGATGTAATGTTTTGCATAAAGAAGAACAAGATCTTTTTTAGGCAGAAAACTTGCAAATGAAATTCAGATTGTTCATAAAAATAATTCAATATATTAAATAGTGACATTTAATATTCTTCCTCCTGTCTTGTATCAAGCAACAATGTATCAATGGGCAGATACTAGAGCTGCAGGGAAGCTTTTACTCTTCAAGGTATCCAGGCAAAGACAAAAGCAATTCAGCACAGCAAATCCTTTAATAGAATCATTAGGCTTGGAAAAACCCTCTAAGATCATCTAGTCCAACAATTAACCCAGCACTGCTAGGTCCACCACAAAATCATGAAGTAGAAACAACAAACAAAAGATTTACAGTATCTAAAGCCACTTGACAAGTTATCAAGAAATTCCTAGTCCTATTTATCCTGGTTATCTGAAATCAGGGCTCTTTCCCTAATGCTAATGCACACTCTGGCAGTGTATCCCACTCATTTATGGCCCTGCACAGGACCTGGAGCTTGTAATGCAGCACTAATCCATTCCCCTATCAGCCTGCAATTATTTCTCATTTCCAGCTGTCATGCCCACACTGATGCTCTCTCAGGCACCTGTGGGTTCCGGGAAGGAAAATTCAGATGTTTTGAAAGGAAAGAATATTGGAAAAAATCTGTACTACACAGTATGCCTGGGCACCACCTGTTCCTGAAGGCCAGTTCTCAGTCAGTCCCCACTCCACCCAGCAAAGGACAATTGTCAGCACCCAGCTGGATGTGCCACTCGATAGCTGCCTCTGCCAAACCTGCTCGAGCTGATCAACAGACACAAATTGTCTGCAAAACTCTGGATCTCAGAGACTGCCTGAGAGTGAGCAAGAACACAGCAGGGAGGTTCCAGCAAAATATCAGCAAAGAATCTCAAGCTGTGCTGAAATTCTCTCAGGGTGTCCTTTGCCATGCCTCCTGCCCAACAATTACAGTTCACAGCCACTGCTTTGCATGTGCCTTTCGTCCTCTCTTGGGGAAGTAGCTGGAAATGAGGCTAAGGTCAAATTTTACTCCTAGCACAAACTGAATCACAGAATGGCCAGGATTGGAAGGGTCCTTAAAACTCATCTTGTCCCACACCCTGCCATGGGCAGGGACACTTTCCACTATCCCAGGTTGCTCCAAGCCCTGTCCAACCTGGCCTTGAACATTTCCAGGGATCCAGGGGCAGCCACAGCTTCTCTGGGCACCCTGTGCCAGGGCCTTCCCACCCTCACAGGGAAGAATTTCTTTCCAACATCCCATCTAACCCTGTCCTCTGGCAGTTGGAAGCCACTGCCCCTTGTCCTGCCACTTCAGGTCCTTACCCAAAGTCCCTCCACAACTCCTTTGAGTCCCTTTAGGCACTGGAAGGCCCCTGAAGAAGTTGTTTGTACAGAGATCAGCTCCTCAAATACCTCTGGAACTCCTGGATATATAACCCATTTGCACCATGGTTCGGTCCAGTGGCACCTACACACACTGACTGTAAAAACAGCCCTGCAAGGAAACAGTTCCTACATGGGAGAGCTCATGAGCTCAAGTGAGTTGCAAGTGACAGAGGTGTGAACAAAGGGACTGAAGGCGACTGCTGAGCAAGTGATGAGTGCAGCTACAAAATGAGGCACTTGCGTATTAGAGGAACAAGGATCCATAAATCTGGTTGCTTGGATGGAGCCTGTGTCTGTGTGAGTACACGGGTAGAGGAACCAGTCTGCTGCCCTGCTCACCTAAATGAAAACCAATGTATCAGAACTTTTATCAACAGAGCTGGATCCTGATTTTGTGAATTCCTATGTACTTGACACTGCTAAAAATACAAAGCATGACTACAGAAAAATTATATTCCAGAGGTCCTATTGACATGATGAAAGCTGAGCATTAACTTCAGCCAGTCTCACCTGTTTTCTTTCTCTTCTATATCACTTGTACTGCTCAGTCTTCTGGGGACTATGGTGGCAAGATAGCTCTTGTTGTCTCTGTCCTGGTGAAGCAAAAGAGGAACTTCAGCTGCACATCTCTTACCCTTCCAACATGTTCAGTAGCAACTAAATTCATGTTCAATTTTCTTCAACCAAGAAAGCATTCTCCTATCAGCTGGTTTAAGGCATTTTCTTGGGCAACACGTACCACAGCATAAAAGTATCAGTTCTGAAAGGGATTTCCTGAAGAGCATGGTAGCAAATAAAAGCATGTTCTAACTCAGAGAATGACTTGTAAATCACAGAATCAGAGAATGGTTTGGGTTGGAAGGCACCTTTAGAGGTTGCCTAGTCCACTAGACCAGAGCTCCACCCAATGTGGCCGTGAACACCTCCAGAGATGAGGCATCTACCCATGGGCAGAGAAGTCACAGTTACACATATACATGTGGTGGGATTCACAATCTGCAGCTGGTGGATACAGGAGGAATCCACACAAACAACAGGAAAGGAGAATCTCCACTGCAGGTATGTGCTACTGTCTGGATTGGACAATTTCTGTGAAAGAACAGGCTGTGCCAGACTGGAAGCCCCTGTTCAGAGGCAGCCCAGTCAAAACTGAGCAGGAATTGGTGGCCAAAGGGGCACCAAACTTCAGTTCTGGAGAAACAACTGATAGGAGGGAAATATTTTTCAAAAGAAAAAGAAAGGAAGAATGAAAGAGACCCACAGTTGCTATGGATAGAAATCCCAGCACTAACTCAAACAGAAAGGATTTTACACCTGTAGGGTAAAGTGGGATGCACTAAAACATCCTTGCTGAAAGCCAAACCTTTTCCTTGTTGTCTAACAGTGCAGATATCCGAGGGCTGGATGAGGAGCGATAGATAGAAGCAGTTTTATCCCTCTGTGCCTCACGAGTGGCAGCGACTTCACTCAACATGTTGTGGCTGCCAGTCTTCCTCAGTCCCAGCCGCCATGATGAAGGTGATTCATCCTTCTGCTCATCTGACTTGCTGAGCCAACTGAACTGTAAAGGAGAAACAGGGACATCTGGGAAAAGGAAGAGCGCTGCAAGGCACACTCTAAGCTCAAAAAGTGTTTCAAAAAGCCCCAGTTTTTGCTGGGCTACACTTGTAAGATAGAGTGACTTTTATTTCCTGCTTCACCTTAATTACAGGACAGAGCTCAAGGTGAACTCACAGGGATGCAAACTGCTGTAGTGCTTCATCCCCAAGGACAGAGGATGAGAAGAATCTTGTGTCACTGTGCAGCTCTTTGCCTACACAATGCCCTCCTCCAGCTTTGAGGAAAGAATATAAGAACAATTAAGCTTTTATTATCACCCATTTAGGAAGGGAGAATTATTCAGCAAAGGCAGAAAACCAAAAACAAGTGCTCAGGTCTTATGGAACTAGCTGCAAATAAACCCCTCACACCAGTGCAGTCCAGGAGCAGCCATTGAGATCATCGGGGAGCTGTAGCCAACAACACTGTGAAGGGAGAGACTGAGGAAACCTGGATTGTTTAGTGTGGAAAAGAGAAGGCAAAGACAGGATTTAGTTGGTCTGTTACTTGAGGGTGGGTTTACAGAGAACATGGAACCAGACTTCTCCACAGTTTACAGTGAAAGGAGGAGACAAGTTTCCACACAGGAAATTCCAGCTGACATGGGGACACAACTCCTGGAAGGAGCGAAGCTGCACTGGGACAGGGAGTAAGGGAGTGGAGCATCCCCATTCTCAGAGACCTTTTAATACTCAGCTGAGCTCAGGTAGATTAAAGCAACATGACATGAGCTTAATCCTGCTTCGAGCAGGACGTTGGACTTCAGCCTTGCAGAGTCTCCTTCCACGGGCAGGTAACTGTGCATACCACAGAACAGGCCTTTGTGCTTTTTGTTACATGAGGCACTTCTGACCTGCATATATTACTCCTTAAATACACAACGGCTTTGATGTACAACTGCTTCAATGTACGACTTTAGCTACAGTTATCAAGTCTTACAAAAGGCTGCCCACTGCCATTCAAGAATGGAGCCTGAGCATCACAAGAGATACTTGTACAGGGCTAAACACAAAGTTGTACAGGAAATAAAGCAAACAAATTATTAGGAATTATTGAAAAAGTACAGAATACAAAACACACCACCACTGTGGCTCTGTGTTACTGCAGAGTACTATCACACTTTTGGTACCATGCACAGCTCAGCTCCAGGGCTCAGCAGCAGTCGACAAGAAGGGAAGAGATTCCAAGAAAGGCAACAAGGACAAGTAGAGCAAGAGAAATTTTGCACGAGGAGATATTCAGCATATTAGGAGTCTGCAGGCTGAGATATGACCAAGGTACATGAAACCCTCAGGGGCACACAGAAGGGTTAATAAGGAACAATTATTCCTGTTCCTTCCCATAAAGGAATGAGGAGCTGCAAACAAACCCAGCATATGGTAGGTTAATGGGACAGGGACTTTTGTAGGGTTTTTAACTAAGCTGAACGACTCTTTGCTATTGGACATTAGAGGATCCCAATCAAAAAGTGACTGCATAAATTCACAGAGGAAATGTCCAACAGGGGCTACTGAAGGCAAAAAATACACTAGGTTTAGCAAGTCCCTGAAATGGCAACTGCTGGAAGGTGGGAGGGAATTCCTGCAAGATTCTGTGTTCTCTAGTATCTTCTGATGGTCACTTTCAGGGGCAGGACACTGGGCAGACAAGGCTTTTGATCAAAGCTGATCTAAGCATTATTATACCATATTCTACTTGACACAAACCATCTGACACAATTCAGAATAAATGGAGCTACCGGGGAGCTCTGCCCTCAGACTCACTGTCTGAAGACTGCCAGGCTAAAATTATCCCTGCAGTATTTGAACAATGTTTTCAGCTCAGGTAATTTCAATGCAGTTGCAAAGAGTTAATCTGTACTCCACCATTTCCAGCACTTCCAGTCTACTGAGCTACACAGCTCTAACATTTTCATGTAGTTTTGATGCTTTCCTCAGAGAAAGCTCAAAACCATGGCAAGAGCTGCCATCTGTAAATTCTGAACAACACAGGAACACCACATACTTATAACTCCCCTAATAGAGGGCAACACAGTCTAAAGCCCAGTCTGGCAAAGAGAAATACAGAAAAATCAAACAGGTGAGAGAAGGTAAAGAAGCTGATCTTAAGTGACTGAGGTCAAATCAATAACTGCTCTGCTCACAGGCCAGCTTTTACACCCCTAACACCCTTATTCTGAGTTAAACAGCACAAAGGAGCAAGCCCAAACCTCCGCAGCTGGGAAAAGGTTAACTAAAGTGCTCACACTTCCCAGTATTCCTCTACCTCTAACAGCTCCCCTGCTAAGCCAGCCTGAGCTGAACAACGCCCAGAGGAGCTTCGTTCCATTTGATCTTCGTTACACTCAGTTGCAGGCAAAAAATAAAAGATTGTAACTAAGCAAGAAACATTTCCCTCTGACATGCACCGAGTGGTTCAGCCCTGGGCCAGGTGTCTGTGCTGTTTTCTCCACAGCCTGGTCCAAAAAGAAAGCAAAAGCACAGGACATAAGTCCTGGGCAGAGCGGCATCCCCTGGTGCCATCTAGCTGAGCGACCTGTGAGCTGGAGGATTCACATAAGATTTCAGTGATCACGTCACATTTCAAAGCTTTTATAGCCCAGCTGGCCAGCCACGTGCAAACCACCCTGTGCTTGCTGGGCTGTAACATCACACCACTGACTCAACTGGCTTTGGCAAGTCAGAGGCACTTTGGTGATGATGGTGCTGAACTCACCACTGATACACGAGCAGGAATCAGCTGAGGTGACAGATCTGCTGGGAAGACAAGGCATCAGCTCCCCTCGGAACTGACAGCAAGCACACAGAGTGTGTGCTGTAGGCTGCATTTCTTCACCACAGCTTGCTTTGGAAGGTCAGAGATTCAAGAGGAACTATATTCTACCAACAGCTTCCTTGGGGGCAGCCCTACACTGCTGTTGACACACATCTTTATCAGAATTTCACACTACCAGGCTTTTCTAAATTCAAAATTTAAACTCCTCTGAAAATTAGTTTCAGAGCATCCATCTCCCAGTAACACCTGCTTCTGAGCACTGCTGGAGTCCCCACTGATTCCAAATTCACTTACTCTTCTGGCAGATGCAGTGAAGGAGTTGGGCTCGGGTGGTGGCATTTGCTCAGTGATGCTGGGCCTGGATTCACGGCTGGAGTGGTTGGCAAAGGGCTCTTCCTTTCTCTCTACAATTTTAAACAAGAAGAGAAACCAAATGTTTCAGTATTGCACTTCCAAGGCCCCTCTTTACACAGAGTGTGCTCTGCACTCCAGTTCAGTGCTGTGTGACCTCAGTTGCTGTGGATCACAGAGATGTCAGTGCCAAGACTAAGCTGGGCTTTCTGCAAGGAAAAGCTAGAAGTTCCTAAAGAACTGGGTGGATACATTTGCCAGGCAAAGCTTTTGAACTTAATCCTCACAGACAAGCAAAATCTTTGCAGAAAGCACCATAAGGAGGACACACAGGTTTTTTGTTTTTCACAATTTTGTTTCCTATCTGGGAACTTCTTCCCTGATAAATTTTGAGATGAAAGGAGCATGTGACGTTCCTGCTGTAGCACAAGTGTGTGACAGCCCACGGCCCTGAGTGCCCAGTGCTGGGTGTCACTGTATGGTTCTCTGCAGTTGCTTGTGCTGCTGGGCAGAATTTCTGGTCTTCTGCAGTAAAATCCATTTTTCTACAGGAAGCCAGGACTGCTGCCCAACAAAAGCCCTTACTTGGGCTCCAAGCAAGGTAAGCAACTCTTGTCCAAGCTCACAGCTGGCTCCCTGCTTGTCAGACAAGGGCAGCTGTCCAGTATCACATTTATTTTTTGCATCTGTGCATGTGTTTGATAGAAGAACATCCAGACATTACCAGGGGAAGAGTAAGCAGAAAGTGTGACTCAGGTAATAGGTTCACTTGACAGGAGACCTCAGGCTGGAGACAGACTACTCACCATAAACCCAGGGGCATGGAACATGCCTGAGAAATGATGTACCTTCACCAACCAGCCAAAGTTTTCCTTATAGCTATGAGTGCCCACACAGTCATGGCTTGGAAAAAATAATTTTAAGCATAAGCACCCAAACAGTCCTAGCAAATAATGTATGTGCAGGGAATAAATATCTGCTGTTACATATCTGGAGCAGTTTGAGATGGAGCATTTGGGAGGATGGCACCTTGACGCATGAAGATCAATCCTTCTGTAACAAATGTTCTCAGTCCTACAAGAAAAAGGATTCAAAGTACACAGAAAACAGAAAAGAGCAAGCCAAGAGAAACATTTAAAAATAACAGGAAGTTAGCAGGACTGACAGAGTCTGAACTAAAGAGACAAAGACGGACTCATGGAATCTCCTGAGTTGAAAGAGACCCACAGGGATCATCCAGTTCAATTCTTGGTGCTGCACAGACACCCCAACAATCCCACCCTGGGCCTTAGAACATTATCCAAACACTCCTGGAGCTCTGGCAGCCTTGGGGCTGTGCCCATTCCCTGGGGAGCCTGTTCAGCGCCCAGCACCCTCTGGGGGAAGAACCTTTTCCTGACATCCAATCTAAACCTCCCCTGACAGAACTCCAGGTGTTCCCTTGGGTCTGCATGAAAATGGATTCTCAGCCACTTTTCCCTCTCTGTGAAGCAGCAGATTTCAGTTCAGTAGCCAAATCCTCGGGTGCACTTTCACACAACCCAGGGGAAGGGGCAGTAGATCCCCCATTCCTCCTTGCAGGCCTAGCCTGGCATATTTGGCATCCAAGGCCATGGAAATGCCCATGGACAAGGAATGATGTGCTGCCATTTGCTGATTGCTGCGACTGAGGCCAGGAAAACACAGGGCACTGCAGGAAGAGGAGGCTGCAGCAGCTCTCCAGCTTGATCTGGAAGTTTACAGCACACAGGTCAGTGTTTAAGGTCAAGCCTAATTAGAAAGGCACAGGCTTAAAGTGGTAATGACAGGTTGGGAAGGACTAACTGTGAGCAATGTGACTGGAAGCAGTTGATGGCAGAAGAGGGACAGGCTGAGGCACTCTGTGCTGGCAGCATGAGGGATGGCACAGCCACAGGCAGCACTGGCTTCAGGCAGGATCCCACATTTTATTTTACCAAAATTTCAGCAATAAACATTATGAATTCCAGACAAGAGAAATTGGTGAAAATTAGTTCAATCTTCTCAAAACAAATTTGGTAAGAGTAAAAATGTAGGTTTCTAATTCCTTTTTTGTAAGGATTTTTGGATTAGGATTTTTGATTGATAGTTTTTTAAACAAAGCAACACTAAAAGCTTCCCTGGCCTGCTTTAATTCCCAAT
The DNA here is from genome assembly GCA_024500445.1 of Entomyzon cyanotis. Classification (NCBI taxonomy): domain Eukaryota; kingdom Metazoa; phylum Chordata; class Aves; order Passeriformes; family Meliphagidae; genus Entomyzon; species Entomyzon cyanotis. The sequence goes on along the minus strand of JAKEPQ010000908.1, from coordinate 758,370 downwards.
AATTACATATTGTAATAGTTCCCAGCACAGGTAAGATCTGTTTGAAGATCACAAATTTCTTACAGATAGTAAGAAACACACTACTCTGAAGCCTTCCATCAATCTCCCCTGCTTCCTTCATCCATTTTCTTCCTTCCACAGTCTGCAAATTCAACAAATTAATTGCAACCTGAGACTCTTCAAAACACACCTCAAAATAAACTTGTGTGTTACACTGCCAGCTTCTACATATCCTGCTTTATGCTCAGCTGCCAAAGGGGCTGGAATTTTTAGGTTTAAAAAGATCACTCAGAATACTTTTTTTTTCCCCATCTGGACTTAGAACACTTTAGAACAACAGTCATAATCTGCTCAGAAGCACTGCTCAGAATGATACAGGTATAGGAATAATAAAGAAAATGAAGAGGAATAAGGGAATAATTTGCATGTTTTCATACCTATGCCTCCTGTACCATCCAAGCACATAAAATGTTGAGCAGATAAACACAGAACCACAGAATCTCAGACTGGTTTGGGTTCAAAGGGACCTTAAAGCTCCTGTTCCACCTCCTCCCATAGGCAGGGACACCTTCCACTATCCCAGGTTCCTCCAAACCCCATCCAACCTGGCCTCAGACACTTCCAGTCATGAGGCAGCCACAGCTTCTCTGGGCAACCTGTGTCAGGGCCTCCCCACCCTCACAGGGAGGAATTTTTTCCCAATATCCCATCTAAACCTACTCTCTATCAGTTTGAAGCCATTTCCCCTTGTCCTGTCACTCCAGGCCCTCGTAAATAGTCTCTCTTCATCTTCCTTGCAGGCTCCCTTCAGGCCCTGCAAGGCCACAATGAGGTCACCCTGAAGCTTCTCTTCTCCAGGCTGAAAAATCCCAACTCTCCCAGCCTTCCCTCACAGCAGAGCTGCTCCAACCCTCTGATCATCCTGCTGCCTCCTCTGGACTCTCTCCAGCAGCTCCACATCCTTCCTGTGCTGGAACCCCAGGGCTGGGGCAGTTCTGCAGGTGGGGTCTCACCTGAGCGGGGCATAGGGGCACAATCCCTGCTGCCTATGCTGGGGGATCAGCCCAGGAATACCATTGTCTATCTTTGAAATCAGTGACATTTATCATTTTCATTACCAAAATGAAAAATCCTACTTCTCTTTGGAGTCCTCCTATAATGTGGGCTGATGCTGTTACCTTATAGAATCTTGTTTTTAAAAGAGTTCCAAAGATGTGTCCCCCACTCACATATGCAATAAGTGATAGCTGTGTTTCCATCCAGCTGGGCAAGTCCACACTCATTTTATCAGAGATTTCAGAAGTTTACAAGGTGGGGGCTCAATTGTGATGGAAATTTCTCCAAGGATCCAATAATCTTTCCAGGAAAGGAGAGCACAGGTAACAAAGCCTGAAGCTTAATCATTACCTGAATGCTTGTCTCCCATTTCTATTAGCTTTAGTGGTTTGACATAGACTCCTATAATGTGCTTTGCTCAGTGAATTAACGCAATAAAAAGACCTGTTCTGGCATTACACAAAATTTAAGGCTGAGTGTTGTAGAGCTTTCCTTGCTGAAAGATTTTAGGATGTACCTGACTCAGTTAAATCCCACACAGCTCCAGGTCTTACAGGTGTGCAAATATTTGAGTTGTTTTGGTCAAACTACCACCATGTTTGCAAGGATTACAAGGATTGGCACCCAGCTACACCAGTATAATTTCTATTTATATAAATACATATATAATCAGGAAAAATGATTCGCTTTATGGAGCAAATATATTTGACTTGTACTGCACATCTCTTTCTACCACTGTCATCTCTACTAGTCTTGCTTGATTTAAATGCCCAAGATAATTTCCCTGCATTACTGCCACGCCCATCCAGCTGGTGCAGCAGTAGCTCTGTGGAGCCCAGCCAGGATCTCCTACACCTCTTACCCATCTCAACAACATTAACTGATACAATCCTAACACAGGTGACAATTTCACTGGCACAGAAGCACAACCAAACTTTAAACTACAACTCTCCTCAAGATCTATTTCTCAGTATATTGGATACAGACCAAGTAAGTTGATAATAAAAGTAGTTTAACCATTAAACACATCATAGTCCAAGATTCATCTGTGTTTGCAGAATATTAAGTACAAGTAAGTCTTGGCTTACTACAAAATTAGGTATCTGTATTTAAACTTTCTGTGCTGTACATAAACACTTTAAAAACTAATTAAGAAAGCCACAGAAATTATGGAAAGGAATTGGAGTAAAATGCCAGAAATATACTATAAGGTAAATGTTACTGTGACTCTGTGTACTTAACCCTTAATTTCCACTACCTTTTGCAATCACTGTTCATCACAGCCTGGAAAATAGAAGTTCCTCACTGCTATAATCACTCAGAACAGCTTCAGCCCTTCGTTTTAGACTGATCCAAACACAACAGGCTATTGCCTTCCTACACCTTCACTTCCTTTCCTACCATCCTGCAGCACCTGAAGGATTCTTCTTGAACTGGGCCAACAAGAAAGAAACCTCTGTTGAAGAACAACCTACGGACAATGCGTTATCTTCAATATGTGTGACCGGAAGTAGGAATTACAATAGGATCTGAAGGATTGATTTTTTTTTTTTTAAATAGTTATGCTGACCTGAGAGTCAGCATTCGGATCAGTGTTTTTAGCAAAGTAGCTCCAGGTTTCTCCGAATACTGTACATATACACTGGAAGTAAAACTTTCAGGACATCCTTAACAAATAATTATGTAATAACAACAATAATAACAATAATAACAATAATAACAATAGTAGCTAGGTTAGTTATTAAACCCAAGACTGTACTAAGTCTTACCTGACTCCTTTTCAGCATCCGATTCTGAAACTTCATCTTCAGCTTCTTCCTCTTCAGAACTAGAACTACTTGAGTCCTTGTTCTCTTCCTCAATTTCCATGGACTTCAATGTGTCTTCCTCATAGAGAATCTTCTCTTTGCTGCAAAACAGGAAATTTTAAGGACTACTAGGCAAGCAAGTTATCTGAGTTGTATTTCTCAGGAACATACAGACACGATTTACTACATACAGAACAAGCAAAGGGCAAAATCCATCTACAGTCTGAACACTCCAGCACTTTCATCATGGCCCATTTGCCACAGATTCCACTGCCAGTCTCACATTTTCTAATCCTGCAAGCATTTTTCCATCCACAAAAATGTGATCTCTCCTTTTTTAGTGCCACACAATTCAGCAGCTGGGCTGTACGGCTCTGTGCAATGAAAAAGTGCAGCTCTCAGCCCAAAGCTCCGACTGATCCTCAGCCAGAGCAGGAGCTGGAGAACCAAACACCAGCCCAACCTCTTGTTCCACCACTCACTGAGTATGTTAAGAAACAACTGAATTTGTATTTGAGAGTGCTGAGATTTTAAGAAAAAAACCCCATGAAATGAACAGCAGTGAATTGTTTTTGACTCAGCTGAGGCCAGCTGGCTGTGACAGATGAAGCTGCTCTCCCATTACTCTCTGGGCAGTTTCTTTTCAACTAAGAGGGAGAGACTTACTTGGTGAAGAGTCTGTTTTGAGGCTTCCCATTCATGTCAGCTTCAATCAGCTTATTCCTCGTCTCCTTCTCACTTCGCAACTGTCAAAAAGTCCAGGAAGATGGGAGAGAGAATGAGAAGAGATGTTAATGAGCCCTGTCAGCACAACCCAGGCAGCACCACAGCACAAGGTCAGCCCAGCCTCGTCAGACCAAACCACTGTGGATTTGTGTGAGAAGCCACTTGAACAGCAACACATCTGCAACAGCACTGTGAGCGTTGCACTGCAGCTCTGACAGGGCACAGCATCCAGCATGTCCTTGGAATGCCACTTAATAAAACCTTCATCTACCCCTGCTGAGATCAGGGACAAACCCTGAATGCTGCCCGGAGAGGTCATGGGCTCTCCCATCCCTGGAAGTGTCCAAGGCCAGGCTGGATGGGGCTTGGAGCAACCTGGGATAGTGGAAGGTGTCCCTGCCCACGGCAGGGGGTGGAACAGGATGAGCTTTAAGGTTCCTTCTAGCCCAGACCATTCTGGGATTCTGCTGGAGGTCTGTGTGTGTGCCCATGAAGTCAGGCTTAGATTCACCTAAAAAATTGCTGCCTTTGTAGCTATTATTTACTTGCTCTCAGAGGAAAGCATTCAAGTCTGCCCTGTACAGACAACCAGGGAACTCCTGTGAGGATGGGCCACTTCTTCAATCTCTCAAATGCATGAAGTCATTGCACAGGAATACGTGGGATCACACAGAAATGGAAAGATTTTGTCCAGAGAGCAGTAATATTAATTTTACCACCATCGATGGACAAAACAGTACCTAAAATTGCTTCCAGCAAACAAAAATCCCCTCTGCTTTCTCATAATGGTAGCAAATCTTCTAGCAAGGGTGGCACAGTGTTCTGCCTCAAGCTTTAGATTGAAAAAAATATCTGATTTGAGAACCATTTTGAAAGTGAAATAATGTCATGGAACTGCCTGTTTAACCTTAACAAATATAAGTTTTCCATTTTTACGTAATAAAAATGGCACATGATAAACACATGATAAATTGGCATTTCCATTAAAAAAAATCATATCCACAAAAAAAAAAAAAAAAGAAGTGTGATAAAATCTGGATTCTTTTGCCCACCACTGACTGAATAAATGGAGAAGGCCTTTATACAGTGCTCCTATATAGAGAACAGGGGGGTTGTAGCCCCTGCAAACCAGCCCTAAAAATGGGTGAGCAGTCACTCAAAAAATTCTTGTTTTCCTTTTTATTTTCCTTTAAGAAGTGCAGTTATCTGCAAAATCCTGGGTAGTGAGAGAGAAGGGAATCCAAAATACAACCCTGATAGTATTTATCAACACCTCATTTAGGGAGAAGCTGATTAATTTTTAAGAAGTTCCTGTGAATGCTAAGGCTGCTATTTGAGGATGGCAGCAGCTGTGTTGTCATCAGAGCTGGAGTTCTAACCACCCACATTGTCAGTTCCTGAAAATCCTTTCCTGGGGTTTATCGGCAGTGTTCCCATTCTGTCTGTTTTTGAACCCAATCAAATTAAGCGATACTTACAGATTTTTAATTCTTTTTGAAAGAAGGTTAGCTTGTTTTTTGGAAGCACCCCAATGAGATAATTGAGTAGACCAGATGAAATAGGAAAAAAGTCAATCCAAAACCAACTTTCTGGCTTGACAACTGCGCCTTTACTTTGAACAAGATATATTTTTGCTTTCCTTTTTTTATGACAACCTTTGGCTTATAATGCCTTCCAGTACCTCCACTGCACTATGAAATGGCAACTTAATATGGTTTGACACCACCCATTTTTTCAGTCTACAATTCCCTGAAGTTTGTAATTTCTTCTTCATCAATCCAAAGCCTCCCTATTGTAAGAAAGGCAGACATGGTAACAGATCTCTTTCTCAACACTAACAGTGTATTTCCTTGGATGCAAACACAAAGCTGACTTGGCTAATCACTCAATAGAGAGTGCATCAAACAGAGCAGTTTGATGCTAGAAAGCCTGCCAGCCAACAAAGCAACTGCAGGATAATAACAAGTCCAAAGATGAACATACATTCCTTATCAGTCGCCATAATTCTGCATGCCAGCACACTACTGACCTCCTTGCTGTAGTCATCCAGTTATCTATATTTCTAGCTATTAAAAATATTGTTGTGATTAAAGAATGCAAATGAATAATGAAAGAAAATAGCTGGGCCTCAGCTTCCTGCATGTGTTGGCACCATATGTCTTGGAGAACATCTGTGTGTGAAAGGTAACTGGAGAGGTAAAACTGATGTCCAGAAACTCACCACAGTCTGTTTCTTCTGCAGCATTTCTAAATGCTCCACGAGTCCTTCATCAGCCACATCGAAGGGCGTCTGGCCCTGGTGCGATGAGAGAACACAAGAGGATGTCTGAGATGGCACAGTGGTAATATTCCAAAAAGTCCTGTTTACCAGTGAATATGCTCCACATCCTCCCTCCCCAAATGATGCGTGACACTGTTTCACTCCAGAGCAGGGAAACCCATGTGACAGTGATCATGGAATCACAGAATCATTTTGGCTGAAAAAGACCTCAAACATCATGTTCATCTTCAGTGAGCAACTCTTACCAGGCCAGTGCAGTTCCCTGGCTGCTGCTGCTTAAATTCAACAGCCAGACTATGTTTGAGTTACCAGGTTTTTAAAAAGAACACTCTTGTACTGGAGGGAATGTGATCAACCTCTTCTTATGTTGGATATCAGGGAAAGGTTCTTGCCCCAGAGGGTGCTGGGCACTGAACAGACTGCCCAGGAAATGGGCACAGCCCCAAGGCTGCCAGAGCTTTGGGAGTGTTTGGACAATGCTCTGAGATGCAGGGTGGGATTGCTGGGGTGTCTGTGCAGGGCCAGGGGTTGGACTGATGATCCTTGTGGGTCCTTTCCACCTCAGGATATTCCTGATTCTGTGTTACTTTATCACCATGTATTTAAATGTTCTGAAAGGCTGCCAGCCAGCCAAAAACTTTGGGATCCATTTCCACATCCATGGGCATTTATAAACTAAAACAAATCAGACAAACTACTCTAGGACACAAACCAAGAAATTGGTTACATTTTCACCACAACTAAAGCTCTAAAAGCCATTTTATTAACAACACATCATGAAATCAGATGGCTACAGATCAAAAAAAAAGGGCAACCTTGTCCATCTGACCCAGCAAGGACACCATTCTGAAGTAGAAGGAGCAGGTAATGCCGCAAATACAACTGTGGCTGTTTCAAGTATGGCATGAGACAAGACCCCACACACATCCTGAACTCTTTGGAGAAGCACCTGATGGCATTTAGAAATAAAAGATTCCCCATATGTTGGGTGCCAAAGAGCTCACCAGGCTGGAAGGTCTCATCATGAAGACATTTGTGTTCTGGCAATTTCCAGCACAGCTAGATGCACTCGAACACATAGGGCTCTCCCTTATCACATCCTCCTGCCTGCCTTCATCCCCTGGTGCTCCTCCAAGCACATCCAACCTCCAATCTTCCCTGAGAGGCTGCCACAGCACACCTGACCCTGCTCCAGTGGGAAGCAGCTCACAGACCAGCATGGACATCCCAGCAGGGATGGGAACACCAAGAACAGCCCTGGAAAAGCTCTTGAAAACCCAAGTGCTCTTCAAGGAAAAACCTGCAACTATTAGAATGGAAGAGGAACAGTTCTTCTCCTTATCTTCCATTTTATTTTTCTTCACCCATGTCTCACAAATCTTCCATTTCCCTTTTTATTACCAATACATAGAACAGGGAGGATTTAAGGCTACCAGTTTCTCATGGGTTCACTTGTTTTCAGTGCCTTAGACCTTAATATTAGTATATTACTTTGCACTCCAAGACTGCTTGTTGCTGTTTAATTTGTGAGGATTACACTAAGTCAGGATGGCACAGATCAGCCCCTATTCTTTCTTACAACCTCAGTCCTAAAGTTTATTCAGGTCACATTTCCCATAATATTTGAAATCTCTTCTGCCTTCTGCCAGTCAAGTTTCTTCATTTTCTGATGTTTTTAAATGCTCCAGTGCACAGGCCAGGAGAATTGCTGTGACTTTGTCACAATGTTGGATCACAATGTTGGAACTCTTATGGAGACCCCACTTGGAGCCTTGTGTCCAGGTCTGGAGCTCCCAACTCAGGACAGACCTGCTGGAAAGAATCCAGAGGAGACCACTGAATTGACCACAGGGCTGGAGCCCCTCTGCTGTGGAGCCAGGCTGAGAGAGCTGGGGATGATCAGCCTGGAGAAGAGAAGGCTCTAGGGACACCTTAAAGACCCTTCCAGTACCTAAAGTGGTTTCAAGAGAGCTGAAGAGGGACTTTGGACAAGAGCCTGGAGGGACAGGACAAGGGGGAATGGCTTCCAACTGCCAGAGGGCAGGGATAGATGGGATGTTGGGAAGGAATTGTTCCCTGGGAGGGTGGGGAGGCCTTGGCACAGGGTGCCCAGAGAAGCTGTGGCTGCCCCTGGATCCCTGGAAGTGTCCAAGGCCAGGCTGGACAGTTCCAGTGGAAGGTGTACGTGTCCATAGCAGGGGGTGGAATGAGATGAGCTTTAAGGTTCCTCCAAACCCAAACCAGTCTGGGATTCTATGATTCCAAGATCATGCAGCAGGCAATAGTCAATATTAATCTGCCTATAGAATACCCTGCATTAGTTGTGTACTGACCAGCTTGTTCCTGATGTCCATGTCACACAGAGCCTCAGCCAGGATAGAACATGCTTCCTTCACTCCCCAATGAGCAGCAGCATGGAGTGGAGTCCAGCCATCATTGTCCTGGACGTTCAAGTTAAAGCCAGCCTGGATCAGGAGCCTGAGGAAAGCAGCAGGATTGATCTCTGCTCATCAGGAATGACTTCCTGACAGAGCAGAGTTCCCCCGTTAGACACAGGTGGGCAGCCTGGCTCCCCATCAGCCAGGAACTTCTGGACTTGTTTATTAACCCAAGCAACATTCCACTTGATGTGCTCCAAACTGTAATGGAAAGGGCAGTGAACGAAAAGTGACTTTCCTGTAAAACCTGCTGGAACTTGTCAAACTGATAATGTTCCCTTTCAGCATGTCCTGAATTGGGAGAACACCTTGATTTCTCATCTGGCATTGGTGACCCAGTCTGAACTCCAGTGGAGGAGAGAGCCTGGACTTGCTTGGGCACTGAGCACATAAACAGCATCCCTGCAAGTGCCATCCCTGTGCCAGGGAGCCAAGCACAGCACCTGCCAGGAGAGGTATTTGGGACCTGGAGCTCAAGCTTGGTTCTCCAAGTGCACAAGGCCACAGTGGGGTGGTCAACAAGGAGACCAGCAGGACTGCCAGGGAAGCACCAGTGACACTACTGTGATTGACAGAGGTGAAATTTGTACACTAAACAACCCTCATTTGGATTAAACAACCCCAAATGCATTTTCAAGCAAATCTTCCATGAGTGAACCTGCCTGGGAACTCCTTTCCTCACTCTCACTGCTGTGCCCCTTCCACCCTCCCTTCTCCATTAGAGCAGAACAGTGGTGTTTCATGGCACCTGGAGCTTGAATATTTAACACTAAAACAAACACAAGAGGGTCAGGGGCAGTCTGGAGCTCCAGAGCCATGTGCACACTGGTGTGGCAGCAATCAGGTGAGAGCACTGAGCAGTTCCTGTATCAAAACTGTTATCCAAGTTGCTTAAATACTGAAGAACATCCCAGGGGAATTCTGTGAGTGTAGTAAAACTGCTCCTGAAAACTTCCATTGTGGGAAATTCCACCATCCAGAGCCACCTTTGCACAGCGTGAGGGAAATCCAGCATGACCCCAACACGGCTTGGAAACTCCTGCAGCTTTACACCGATGTGCTACTGTGCTAAATAAAACACAGTCACAGCAGAGCAGCTGTGGGCTTCTCTGTGAAAGAAATTGTAAATTAGGTGCTGAGTTTCTGTTGATTTTCCAGCTGGCAGAAGGGAGGAACAAAGCTGCTAAGAGACTCAAGGTCACAGACAAATTCCACGTCTCGTTTAGAGTTAGCTGGCTCCTGGCTGTCAGCCCCTTTGGTTTAAGTCACTAAAGCTCTGGATTTGAACTTAAGCATGACCATCACATACAGAAGAGTGAAACAATGTCAGCCTGCTTTGAGATGTGTTTATCATTACCACAATTAATGCCAAGGAGAGGCTGTCCAGAACGCAGTCACCCCGCAAACACCGAACTTCATCAAGGAGCACCGGATACATAACCCTCCCCTGACTGGCCACGGGACCAACACCTCAAATTGAGAGATATTACATTTCTATTCACATGAGCTGTGTTAGATTCCTGTTCTTGGGCATGGTATGGGCACAGGCAGCTCATCACTCAACTATAAGCTCTAATGACTGAATACAAATCAGAAACACAGAGTACAATAAAACTGCTTGAGCTTGATAATGAAGCAGCTCTTACACATCAAGTCATGTCACTTAAAATTATGAAAACTGGGATTAAGACAGATGAACACTGAAATCCAGAATGGATTTTAATGTGGGCAATAGAGTAACCTTGTAAAAAGACTATCTACAAAACCATGTAGTAACAAGACAAGGGGGAATGGAATTGCATGGACAGAGGACAGGGTTAGACTAGATATGAGGTAAAAATTCTTCCCTATGAGGGTGGGGAGGCCCTGGCACAGGTTGCCCAGAGATGCTGTGGCTGCCCCATCTCTGGAAGTGTTCAAGGCCAGGATGGATGGGGCTTGGAGCAAGCTGGGATAGTGGAAGTTGTCCCTGCCCCTGGGAGGAGGTGGGACAAGATCACCTTTAAGGTTCCTCCTAACCCAAACCAGCCTGGGATTCGATGATCTCTATGTTTATGGACAGCTCCACCCACACATAAAGAGCAGAGAAGAAAGCTTTACTGTTGGAAACCTTAATTTGACATTACCTGTAAAAATACTAATGTTTTTTACCAGGATACCCTACATTGGGCAAGTTTATGTTCATAATATGCTCGTTGTGGCAGGGCAGCAGAGCTGTCAGGTGCTGGAATCCCTCTGTCACTGCAGCAAGCAGTAGCATGAAGGGGCAGAGAACAGTGAGACAAAGGTGGATGCTGCATTTTCCTACCAGACTGGTCATGTAAACTTTGGGGGTGTTTGTGACTCTCATGCAGTGTGTGTTGTCACTTTGTATGCCAAAATTATACTTTTATCCCCTAATACTGTTTAGCTTGCTAGTCCTAAAACTATTTAAGAGTAAAAATTAGACCTTGTAATTAGAAAAATTAGAGATCTCCTAATTTATGCCTCAATCTCTGAAAAGCCTTCATTACTTCAAAAAGGCCTGGAGATATGAAAGGGAATCCTCCAGTCCCTGTGTATTTCTGGGTGAACCACTGTGGTTGGACACATAAAACCACAGAGCCTTTTGAGAAACAGCAGCCTGAAAATCTCAGTAGGGAACAAATTTCTCTCAATGTAAAGCAAGATGTCTTCTTCAGCCTTAATTCCACACATCAGCCTTGGGAGGAGCTCCTACCTCATGACTTCAGAATAGCCCTTGGCTGCAGCAACATGAAGAGCTGTGGCTCCTGTCCGGGGCTGCTTTATATCCTCAATTCTCCCACTGTTCAGCCACTGCCGGGCATCCTGGAGCATTTGCTGCTCCTCTTCTTTCCTTGACAGGTCTAGGTCTACTCCTAAGGGGATGAAGCACAGAAGAAGAGACGAACAAGAGATGAAAGCTCTTAAGTACTTGTTAAATTTACCCTGTATTTCATTTGCTATAAAATATTAGAAAACTATTTCTGATCTTCCACAAAACAAGCAGCAAAAGCCTCTTCTATGAGCTGGGAGAACTCCTGTGTCATTGACAGAGACTTCAAAAACTGAGTTAAAAAATCTGAAAACTGGGCCAGTGGTTGCAACCCAGCTCAATTAACTACAAGCTCACCTGTGCATTAAGGGTAGAAGGATTGAATTCTACACAGACTGTGTCGCAGACTGAAACAACAGAGTCATGAACATCAGTTTAACTGACTGAATTGACTGTAGTGAGGGTATAATCTACAGGAAAGGTCTGAGGACTTGATCCTCTGATGTCTTCTGCAAGAGCAGGGTGACCCCAGCTCTGTGCTCCAAAATCAGGATACTTTGCATGTGACACACAGGGATCTGCACTGCTCCAGAGGCGTTCCTGACAGGCATGCTGAGAGAAGTGCTGAGTTATTCCACTGAGCAGCAAACCCCCAGATTCTGACAAAATACGATTTGAAATCATTTTGATAAGAGAAGGACAGAAGAAACCTACTCTGATGGCTTAAGTGACTGCTTAAGGACAGGTGGAGACGTGGAGAGGGAGGGGGATGATGTGGAGGGGGAGGTGTGTCTGGTTGAGACTGTGTTAACTGTTATTAAACCAACGAGAGGCAAAACCAACTTTGACTTGTTTTTCTAAGAGGAGTTTTCACAGTAATGAGATAATGGAAGGGCAATAAATCAATCACAAGTATTGATACCAATCCAAACAAGGTTAATCAGGGTAGAACTCTCTGACTCAGGAAAAAATCAAAGCAAGAAGATGACAAATCTCAAAAATCAAGAAGGGTGCTAAAGAGCAAATGTCCCTATGGATTAATACTTTCAGTATAAGAATGACATGATTGCCAATTAAATTATGGGGCATTAGGTTTAAAACAGAACCAAGGAAAACAACTGAGAGTCTGAGCTGTGAGACCTGCTGCTGCAGGATGTTGCAAAGATCAGAAATAAACTGGCTTCAGACCAAGAACTAGACAAGTTTGTAGCTATTACACACAATGCTGAACATGCTGGAGTTCCCAAGGCAGGGCTGCACGAGCTCAGGAAATAGAAAGCCACGGGGCATTCATGAGTAGACAGAAAGCCCATTTGGCTCAGGAATTCCTGGAGGCACGGTGGCCCGAGGCTGGGAGGGGAATTGTACACACTTGAGCTGTTGTTCCAGTCTGCAGCAGGCATCTGCTCACAGCCCCTGCCGAGGACAGGCTGCGGAGCTGGACAGATGCTTATTTAAAGTTCAACTCAATTTCCTCCAGCAGTTATGATCCTTTAAACTGTGTGATGGGAGTCTTGTCAGTGGAGACAGATGGTTGTTTCAGGGCATCTCAGCAGGATGCCACTAATGTGGTGAAGCAATGCAAGCAGAATCCCAAAAAGTGTCAGGCAAAATACCTGCAGATGAGGCAGAATCACTGCCTTGATGTCCTGTAAGGTTTCAACCACATTATTGACAGGTTTGACAGCATTTAAGAAGCCTGAAGGTGCACAAGCCCACAGAACCTGGTGAGATACATCCATGGGTCCCAAGGGAGCTGGTGAAGGAAGCGCCTGAGCCACTCTCCTGTTTGAGAATTTGAGGGACTCTGGTGAAGTTCCTACAGACTGGAAAATGGGAAACTTAACCCCCATTCTTAAACAGGGAAAAGAGGAAGACCTGAGGCACTACAGGTCAATTGGCCTCTCCTCTGTGCCCAGCAGGATCATGGAGCAGATCCTGCTGGAAGCTATGCTAAGGCACATGGAAAGTAAGGAGGTGACTGGTGACAGCCAACCTGGCTTCTCTGAGAGCAAGTTGTGCCTGACAAATTTGGGGGTTCTGGAACATTAACACAGGAAACAAAGCAGCAAGAGACTGACCCCTTCATAACGATACCTAAAAAACCTTAAAAAATAAAGTAACCACCATGTGTCAGAATGTATCTGATAGAGGGGACTGGATTCAATCCAGCATGCAAGCAATCCTGCACAAACCTGCAGGAATAAAATAATCCAGACTGGAAAGAGTCTTCGGGGGGTCTGTAGCCCAAACCCCTGCTGGAGGAGGGTAACTTCAAAGCCAGATCAACCAGCTCAGACATGAATGCTGAGCTGAGGTTTGACTACATCCAAGGATGGAAGTTCCAGGAATTGCTTGGGTTCCTTTTCCAACATTCTTGATGAAATTCAGAGACACGATTTAAACTTCTCACACACACATGCAGACATTCAACCACTCCCAAATTAATTCCATGAGTAAGAAGAAAATTTTAGACTGATAAAGCATTTCTTAATTTTAACATCAGTCCAAAACTACTCTTCAACCAGGGATGTTTGTGCAGGGACAGCCTGGAGAGCAGCCCCTCAGCCAGGCACACCTGATGAGAATGGGGACACGGCAGAAGAAATCTTGCGAAAGGTAAGGATAAAGCATGTCACTCCAGGCCCAGAATACTCATTTCTTGGTCCCTGCTTTTGGCAGTCCTGTAAATCTCACCTCTATTACAGCAAGCCTTAGTGAAACAAGACCTTTCATTGATATCAGAGGTCAGAATTCAATCTCACTTTAAAAGGAACTAGATCTGATGAATCAGATTTCATGGCTGTTGTGTCTTGCTTTGGAGAATCCCAAGGACAGAGACCACAAACCTCCTGCATCTGTTCCACTATCCTGACAGCAAAGCAAAATGTGTCTGCTGCTTCCTGGGCCAGATCTCAGATCTCTTCACCTACAGACGGCAAGGCAGCAAGATTCGCTTACAGAAACTCCTAGGGGCTCAACTCTCACATATTCAAGCCCTTCGTTTACCTTGTTTCTTGACTTGCTCCAGAAGCAGGTCCTTCATGGCTGCCTCCTCTGCGATGTCAGACGGCACCTCACCCTCACTGTTCACAGCAGCCACGTTGGCCCCATGGCTGATCAGGTACCTGCAGCAGGGACACCCAGAGCAGCACATTACCTCGTGTGCTTGGCTTCACAGCAATGACACAAGCAATCAAACAGCAGCACAAAGTATTCGCCTTTCTCATGCAGGTTCAATTACCAAATGAGGACCTTATTCTTAGCCAATTTCTAGACTAAAAACGTTCATTGCAACTGCAAAGTCCTTGCTCAGGGGCTCAGGTTTTTTTTCTCCATAGTTACTTAAATACCCCCATTCTTGCATTAATCTGGTTGATTACCCCTTTTCTTTTTTAAAGGAAATAACTCTAATTAGAAGAACAGCGTCATCAAGCATCACCAGTTTTAAAATTTGTCCTTTTATGACTTTACCAGAAGTTCATTCAAGAACAACAGATGTCTTCTTTGGCTTGTACATCTTTTAATCAGTAAAATTCTGAGAAGTAGAAGAAGTATCTGTTTAAGCACACAAACCTAGGAAGGTGAGGTTGCTTGGTTTTATAATCATTCACTTAAGAAATAGTTATCTTACTTCAAATTTTGGAAACTTTCTGGTAGCTGTGGTGGACTAAATACATAAGCATGGTAGGACTGGTAAAGAATAATGGGTTGGTGCTCAGTCTGGAGAAAGGGGGCTTGGGGGGACCCTCTGGCTCTCCCCAGCGCCCTGACAGGAGGGGGCAGCCAGCTGGGGGTCGGGCTCTGCTCCCAGGGAACAAGGGCCAGGACAAAAGGAAACAGCCTCAAGTTGTGCCAGGGGAGGTTTAGGTTGGATACTGGGGGAAATTTCTTCCTGGAAAAGGTGGTCAGCCCTGGCACAGCTGCCCAGGGCAGTGGTGGAGTCACCATCCCTGGAAGTATTCAATATATGAGTGGATGTGGCACTTGCGGTTTAGTGGTGAACATGGTGGTGGTGCTGGATTTACAGCTGAACTTGAAAGTCCTCACTTAACCACAGCACTGCTCACACCAGTCTGTCTGTGGCAAGGAAATGTAGTAGTCATGGAATTCCAGCCTGGTTTGGGTTGGAAGAGACCTTAAAGCTCATCCAGTCTCACACCCCACCATGGGCAAGGACACCTTCCACCACCCCAGGCTGCTCCAAGCCCTGTCCAGCCTGGCCTTGGACACTGCCAGCTTGGACACAGCTTCTCTGGGCACCCTGTGCCAGGGCCTCCCCACCCTCACAGGGAGGAGTTCCTTCACTACACTTCCCTGTATCAGCTGTCCTATTTCCTTTTTGCTTGGCATTTTAGCTTAAGTATCTAAGGAATCATAGAACAATCAAAATGGCAGCAGCAAAAGGCAACGAGCTGAAAGCTCCACCTTTATCTGCTGAAGTTCACAATTCAGTACCAAGAGAAAAGCACCCATTTTCAGCATTGCTTTCCAAAGCACTGTACAAGGCTCAGGGCATCCACCACCCGTCTAACTGCTCCAGAGAAAAAGGCACAGGGAAGTGTTATAAATACCCAGAATAGCACCAAACTCACTCTGCTATGTTCAGGTAGCCACACGATGCCACTGCATGAAGAGGAGTCCAGCCCTCGTTGTCTTGCTGGTTCACATTGGCTCCATTTTCTACCAGGAACTTCACCATGTCCAGGTTCTCATCAATACAGGCCTGCGGGAGGAGGGGAGAGGATGGCCAGGGTGGGAAAGGTTTGAAGGGAAAAGGAAGAAAGGAAAAAAAAAATGTGTCAGTGTTAAATGAAGCATACAGTCGTTGACAGTTAATTGGCAGCAGGCAAATCCTGGGTTGAACTTCCCATGCTGTGAGCAAGGACACCTTCAAGCTTAGAACAGCTTCAATTTGTGAACTAAAAGAAATTGATCTCAGAACTTTCAAAAATTAATTGTAACGCAAGGGTTCCCAGATGAACAATTTCTGAATTTGCTCAGACTTCACTTTTCACCACAGGTATCTTTCCTCTCTCTCACACAGTTCCCTCCCCACAGCAGGGACATTGAAATGATGGGTCTCTATTAGTTTTAGGTATGGCATCAGATCCCTCTAAGCAAGGCCAGTTGTGTGTTTACTTGGATTATATTGGTCCTCAAAACATCAATGAATAAATGTTCGTAACAGTGAACACAATGAGGCCTCGCTAGGGGCAGGGATGAGAAGGGAAAGCAGCAGCTCCAGGAGCCAGACTAAAGCAGCCCAGTTACATAGGTAACCACTGCAAAAGCAATTCTAGAGAACTTAATAACTTCTTTATTTAGCAGTATCTCTTTGTTTTCCTGAGTCTAACACAGTAAACTTTCCCTGTTTGTTCTACAGCCCCATGAGCTGCTGAAGAGAATGACAGCCCTTGATTAGCTGCTGTAGTCATTCCTGAGCCTACATTTACAGAGAGCGCCCTGCTTTGAAGTTGCCAGAAGAAAACCTAGCTTGATTTTCAAGTCTCAGAAGTTCTGTTGGGTGGAATTCCTCCTTGCTCAGATTCCTGGCTCCAGCATGTTCTGCGTTGCATTTACAGTTCACTAGAAGCTGCTATTTAAGGATGAGCTGGCAACTTAATACACACGTCCAAATGCGTGTGCCTCTGCTGGGAAGCACACGGCATGACCAGGAGGTGCAAGGACTGATTTTTATTGCATGTCCATCCCCAGGCAGAAACCCAGCTCCTCATTACTAGAGAGGGAAAGAGCTTGTCCAGAATTCCTCCAAAATCCCAATATTTGATCCTTTTGCATAGCTTGATATGGGCACATCTATTGCTTACAGTAGTCAGGTGACTCCCAGATGATCCTTCTAAAATGAGCAGCACTGACTATCCATCCATTCCTGTCCCAGCAAGGAATGAAAATGAGAAAATGAGGAAATCCTCCCTAACCAACATCCACACACACCAAAAAGAAACAATCCTGGTTCATCAACACGTTCATCTGTGCTGCATTGCTCATGTCAAAGGACAGGCATGTCCTGCACCAGCTCTTGCTATTTCTACTGCAAGTAGAGTTGGACTCAGTTATCCTTGTGGGACTTTTCCAACTCAGGACACTCTATGATTCTCAGTGCAAATCCCAAACTGTCCGCTTATGACAATCACAAGTCACTCCTCCATTTGCTTGGTTCACAAGCAGCCATGCCTTTGAAATCTTTGAAACAAGCCCAGCTTTGAAATCTCCATGGAAGCACATTCCAGATAAGTAACTCCTAGTGCAGGTACTTTACCGTAACCATGAGACAACACAGGAAGCATCCATGGCACTGGGAAAGGATGCCCCAGGAGCAGGCTCAAGTCCCAACTGAGCCTCTGCTGAAGTGTCAGTATGTTTTCTGGCCCTGCCTTACAATGGTTTACCTGAACCTTGGCCAGAAGAGCACAAGCAGAAGTCTAGAAGTTGTTTACTTTAGGAGCTGCTCCAAACCCAGAATAACTGAGTCCATTCTGGACTGGCTCCATCCCCTTTGCTCAGTCCATCAATGCTCCCCCACCCTCAGGCACAAAACAGAGCTGTCCTGTTAACCTTCCTCTGAGGGGCTTCCCTTAGATTTTTTCAAGCAGCAGAATTGGGAAAAAAAACCCAAACAAACCCAACACAAACAAAAAATCTAGGGGACTGAAGAGCATCGCCACGGAGGAGCCCCAGGTCCCAGCATGATGGGGCAAGACAAGGTTACATCTTAGCAATGTGGATGCAAACCAGGTTCTACCACCAACCTCAGGAGCAAGGGTTTGGTCTTCCTTTATTTAGATTATCTGGTCTGACCCCCTGCTCAAAGCAGGGTTAAATCTTGTTAGAACATGCTGCTCAGGGCCTGCAACAGTTCAGTGTGCTGGGATGGAGACTCCCTATCCCAGTGCTTCACCATCCTCTCTGTGGGTAATTCTTCTCACAATCTAATCAGGATTTTCCTTGGAACTTGTTCCTCCTGCTTCAGCTATACAGATGTAGCTGCCAAGCGTCAGCAGGTGATGAGGGCAGGAAATACAAGACAAATATTCCTACTGTCCAGGGGAACTACTGTGTGCCCAATATGCATGTGATTAATTTTAAGACATACTGTAGAAAGGACAGACTCCTGATTTCCATAATCCAGCAAACTACACAAACACATCTGTTAATGTCTTTTGTTTTACCAACACACTGAAATGAAGCAGGAAGGTAAACGATGCGATGCACGTAGAGATAGGCAAGGATACACATGGATCCATAATAATCCCTTTTCCGTTCAAGGAGAAATTCTTCGAGAATTCAAGTCTGAGCCTGCAAACCCACAGCTAATCTCTGTTTTACGGCCACCCATATTTATTGTGATTTACTTGAAGCCTTCCCCCAATACACCTCAAATAAATTGCACTAAACATCTTTCTGATGAATTACTTACACTTTGACCTGAGAACACCACCAGTACCAATCATGTCTCAAATAAAGCTGACTTCATCTAATAGCATATTGCTCCGAGAATAGCCAGGAAAGGTTCGCCCACACAGTGGTTTTCTTTTGAGCACAATCCCTTCTGGCTGCCCACAGCACTGGAGACTCACAGAGGAATTTTATCAGAGGGGCTCTGCCAAGGCAGTGAGGTGGATGACTCCAGCCTGTGCACACTCACAGCTCTGCTGGGTTTGTTCAAGTGTTACCTGCAGCTCTAGTGTGAATTTAAATTTAGACTGAAGAATGTCTCTAGAGCATGAGCTTTGTACGTATTTGATAGAGAATTGTATTTACATTGTTTATCAAATACACCCACTACATCTGCATAGCCTGCGAATCAGTGAAGGGAAAAGCACGGTTCTTGCTCAAGCCACTGGATAAACTGAACTCTGAAGTTAAATACCTGTTTAAATGCATAGAAGAGCCCCTGTCACGCTTTTAAATTTATCCCTGTTACTGGCCTTGCTGTTGTGCTTCCCCCTTGCTGTTGTGATCCCTATCCTGCCTGGTTCTAATGGAATGCATGCTAGAACCAGCAGGATAATGGGATCAATCCATACCTGTTTCTACACTGAAATCTGCAGTGATTTGCCTCTCCCAGCTCCTGCAGAGTGCAAACAATGATGAGGTGCCAGGGCTCTCTGGGTTCTGGGGGATTCACCTCCCAAGGGAGCCAGGACCATTTAATATTTGCTGTCTATATTTATCATCAAGAGAAAATCAAGTGCAAAGGTGGAGTATCCTTAATGGAGCTGCAAAGTATACTTTAATACCTAAGAGAAATAACTCGCCTCCACTCTCGTGCAGTTTATGAAAAGCTGCTGTTCCAGGTATGTGATCCAGCCATGGGACACTGCCTGGTAAATATTGGTTTTAGTATGAGCTATTGACACACAGGAATAGAACTGAGACACAGTGGAGTAACATGAAAAGTTTTTAAGTGACAAGTATGGCCTTGCCTACCTCAAATACCAAAATGCAATACCAATATTTCTTGCACTGTTGTATCATTACATGCTACTAATTACATTGGCAGAGATTTGAAAAAGTGAGCTGGAAAAGAAGTTTCCAAAACCAGCATTTGACAAAAATATACTGAGTAACTCTTCCTCAGCTCTTACATGTTTTCATGTAAGAAACTATCAGGCAAGGGATTATTTACATAACTTTTTAGTCAGACACCCTAAACACAAAGCAAGAATTATGAGGCAAACAACTTGGATAATGAGTAAAATTGGAAATTTATAAAGATTTTAAGAACTTTAGAATGCCTCTAAAAATGTTATGACAGATTAAATGGCAGCTTTTAGGGGTTGCAATGTATTTCTGTGTGTACTTTTAAGGCATCAACTGATTAACAGTGATGTATTACCAGGGAATTCATACTTGCACATATGTTAATGGTATTAATAGTTTCATACATGACATCACTTAACCAAGATACACACTAAAGAAAAAATTCTCTCTGTTTAGAAGTACTTAGGGCACACATTTGCCCACCTAAAAATTTTGAGACCCCTGACTGCTGATACCCCTCCAGCAAGTATCTGCTGCATGTTTTCTTGCACAGAACTGCCAAAACTAACCATAACAAGCCAGCCTGTAAGAAAAACACCTGGGGTTCTGGGGTTCAGGGGGTACAGCTTAACATCAGGCTGAGCCAACTGGGTTACCTGAGGTTACTGGAGGAAGGAGAAGAGGACAAAGAGGAAGTAAAGGGGTAGATATGTCCTCCTTTAAGTACTACTAATCCTCCAACCTTAAATTTAGGAGAGTGGGTAAATTCAGTAACCTGAGAGGATCTATTGCTATGCAGAGTTCTCTTCTCTTATTTGATCCAGCATTCCTTGGGAACATGGCAAGGACCACGACCTCGGGAAGCAGAGTCACAAAGCAGACACCTGCCCTCCGCCCCCAAAAGGAGGGGAGACAGTCAAAAGGAGTTGGTTGAGAAGCAATGCTGCTTTTTTGGTGGGTAGTTACTTCATGTGAGGAAACAGTCTCTCTCTTAAACTGCCCTTGGAATCAGGCATGAAGAAAAATAGAGGCATAGGCTTAATTCTTTCCATTTCAGGCCCCACTAACCTTCAGCTGCTTGGTTCACACATAGGAGAGACTGAAAGCAAGGTTAACTACAGAGCATGGCAATTTTGTCTTTAAATTTTTAATTCCTTCTTTATCCTCTGCCTCTGCACAAGCTCTTTACACAACCTTCAGGGTGATGTGACAGGGTACAGGGTGAGTATCTTTCCCTCTCATCGTGGATCCTCGGCAGGATAATCTCTTGCCATCCCTGTATTTTTCTTGGCAGTTGATAAGCTTCAAGGGCTTCTGGAACGGCACTAACGTATTACAGTTTTAGCAGTCCTTGATGCAAACCGCATCCAGTGCCCAGAATTACCCACTCAAAGCGCAAAGAAAGTTGGCTCATAGGATTTAAATCCCAGGCATCACTGGGCAAGTCTCCATCCCCAGCTCATGGTGTTCCTCCAGCTCCTGGCAGGGTACCAGCATTTAGCAGTTTTTCCATAGGGAGGAAGTGCTCAGTTTCTAAAATTTGCAGATATGGCGTATTAGCTTCCCCCTCTCAGCTAACAGGTGGAGCCCTTTCCAGCCAGGGACACTCGCTGCAGATTTGAGTTTTGCCAGGAGCTGTTGCCAAGCCAT
The DNA here is from genome assembly GCA_024500445.1 of Entomyzon cyanotis. Classification (NCBI taxonomy): domain Eukaryota; kingdom Metazoa; phylum Chordata; class Aves; order Passeriformes; family Meliphagidae; genus Entomyzon; species Entomyzon cyanotis. Next base: position 737,127 of record JAKEPQ010000908.1, on the reverse strand, counting down.
TCTTCTTCCGAGCATGAAGTTTACATTACAGTAATGAAATGGGGACACCAGGAAACGGGACAGAATAACTCAGCTTGTCTGGCAGGGCTTGTCCAGCAACCAGACAAAATCTGATCTTATCTTGAATGAAACCTCATTATTACAATGGTGTTGTGTTTGCTCTTTCCTCGGTGCACCCAGAACACACAAGCACCACTGAGCCCTGATGAGTATCAGCAACACACCAGCTCTAGCTGCCTACCAAGGATTTGGTTTGCATATCTCCTGGGCATTCCCTGGGAGGGAGATTGGAAGAACAGGGAGGAAAAGGAGACAGATGGGATGAGACTGAGGGTTCAGAGCCTGGGAATTGAGCTCCAAGAAGGTGTGAACAGGGTGACACTGCTCACTTTCTACGGGTGCATCACATTTAGCAAAGCCCCAGCCTAGTACTGGTGTTACATTCCACTACATATTAGATACACACAGGATAGCAGCGAAGAGAGCAATTAAACCACCTGACAAATTCCTAAGAAATTGCTTGGGATCAGCTGAGATGGGAAAAAAAAGTGTAACTTTTCACCTCCACAAGGAGAAAAGTGGTTACAAACCCAGAAGAACACAGAAGCCAGGCAGTTACTGCACATCCTCAGTGCTGTCACAGGCACCCACGTGAAGGTGGTTGTCTTCTCCACAACTTGCCAAATTCTTGGTGGTTTAACATAAATACAGAAACAACATTCAGTGCAGCTGTTTGCAGGCAGAACAGCTCTGGCCAGGATATCAGTGAGAGCTGCTCAGCAGCAGGGCCATGTCCTGCCCTGTGCCTGCACTAGCTGCTGGTCCTGCCAACAGCAACACCTGTAACAAGGGGAAACCTGTCTGGGAGCACAAGGCACTGCTCCCTGCAGCCCCTGTGAGCCAACAGCTAGTTTACAAATAGTATGTCACATCCACCAGTGTCATATGATCAGGGGATAAAGCAGCATGCAGGAGTTTGGAATCAGCCAGCCAGGAAACCTGTAATAACTGCTGTGGGCTAACTTTGGTTGTATTTAATTCCCTGGTGTTCACTATGTGGTTGGCTGGGATTTGAGAGAGAGAAGCCACGCATTTGCTCAAGGCAGAAGGAAGATGCAGGAAGGGGGAAGCAGAAAGGGCTGCATGCTTGGCTGCTGTGTTATGTGTTTCTACTATGAATACCCCAGCCTTGTGACAGAACCCAATCTCAGTGACTTCTCTGTACACGAGTGAAAATCTCCTAATCCTACCGTGTCGGATCCTCGGGTAGCAATCCCCATGGTTCCCACATGGAAATCATACTTGGCAATTCCACTTGTCACACATAAATGCAATACATAAACTGGCTGCTCAGGCACATGCTGGCTTTTAAATGGAACATGAGAGACCCCAGGCCAGGAGAGGCCATGCATCAGCTCTTGATTACTCCAGGAAATACCCATCTCCAGAGCCTCCTAGCACTATGGTACCTCTTGCCCTGTGCAAAATGCTGCTGCTGCTAAATCAAATTGCTCATGAAACCCCCATTATTAATTTTTCTACCGGACATTCCTCCAATCTAGAAAGCAAGTGTTGAACCATGTTCAAAGCTCTTTATATATGCAGCCCTTCCCTGACACTGTTTTGCTTTCCTCTGTTCCATCACTGATCCAAATTTCTGTAACTCTTGAGTCAAAGTATTAACAAACACCTCAGATTTTTCCATGCAACCCCACATCCATTATTCTTGCACTGATCTTCAGGACCTTTCTCCATGTATCAGTGTGCCCAGAAAGCCACTCCATCCTTCCATATGGTAAAACCACTCACAATTTATATGTTGAGACCTCAGAGCAGAGACCACCTACTATTGTTTGAAAAGCACTCAGCTCTCAACACACCCCAGGACCAGACAGGTACAGAACAGCAACAGATACACCATGGAGTCACTGCCGTTGGAAAGTACCTCAGGAGACTCCTAACCTGGTGCCTCCACTATCAGCAGTGAACTCTCCTCACCTTTCCAGGCTGTGGATTTATGTGTGGATTATCATATGTGTGTGCATATATGCTCATATAGACATACACAGACATTTATTCCTTGAAAATACAGGGAACTCTACAATTGTGGGGAAGGACAAGAAGACACAGATTTGTGTCCTGTGTCTGCAGCCATTCTGATCCAGACCTGACTCACCTTCATGGCTTCGATGCTTTATGTGCCCAAGCCTCTGGCTTTCTCCTCCTAAATGATGTCCTCATGCTGACAACCTGATGTAGACTCATTTGGGTGACAGAGGTTGCACCACCCAGGAGCTACAAGAGATTCTGCATCAGACATGGTGTCATGGTTTGACCCTGGCCAAACACCAGGCATAAACAACAGCCGCTCCCTCTTCTCTCCTCTGCTGGGCAGAGGAGAGAAAAAACTAAAAAAAAAAATTAACAAAGCGGTCATGAGTTGAGATAAGGACCAGGAGGAAACACTCCAAGGGCAAAACAGGTTCAACTTAAGAGTTACAAAGTGTATTTATTACTAACAGAGAAAGAGGGGGATAATGAGAAGTAAAACAAGGCTTTAAAGACACCCTTTCTTTCCACAACCCTTCCCTCCTTCCCACCGACACGTCAGGGAACAGGGAATGAGGGGTTTGCTCAGTTCGTCACTGAGATCTTCTTCCGCTGCTTATGGAGAGGAGTCCTTCCCCTGCTGTGCTGTGGGGTCCCTCCCATGGGAGACAGTTCTCCGTGAACTTCTCCAATGTGGCTCCAAATCTCACCAGCAGCAGTCGTCCCAAACCAGCTGCAATGTGAGCTCCTCCCATGGGCAGACAGTTCTCCCCAAACTGCTGCCACATGGGTCACTGTTCCATGGGGTGCAGACCTCCAAGGACAGGCTGCTCCAGCCTGGAAGCAGGGCCCCCTTTCTCTCCACTGGGACTCCCACTGGACCACAGCCTCCTCCAGGCATCCACCCGCTCTGGCATGAGCACCTCCCCATGGCCTGTGGGTAGATGTCTGCTTCCCTTGTGGACTCCATGGGCTGCAGGGGGACAACCTGCTCCTCCATGGTCTTCACCACGGCTGGCAGAGGAAATTTGGCTCTGGTGCCTGGAGCACCTCCTCCCCCTCCTTCTCCACTGACCTTGGTGTCTCCATGTTGTATGCCTCACATGCTCTCACCTCCTCCTCTTCTCTGGTTAGGAAAACCAGTGTGTGTCTTTGTTTTGATTTTCTTCTTAAATTTGTTATCACAAAGGCATTACTAACATCTCTAATTGGCCCAGGCTTGGCCAGCGGCATGGCCATCTTCAGAGCCATCAGGGATTGGCTCTGCTGGACATGGTGGAAGCTTCTGGTAGCATCTCAGAGAAGCCATCTTTGTGGTCCCCCTGCTACCAAAAACCAGGCCAAGCAAAACCAACAGACATGGGGTGAAAAAAGTGTGTGTTGTTCAGAGAAAACAAGGGGAAACAGCAACAGCACATTCAAATTAATTTGGTTTGTGCTAAGTGAAGATTCAGAGTGAATACAGGCCATCAAAAGCAGTAGTCTAAAAGCAGAATGGTTTGTGAGTGCATGCAAGTGCAGTCTGAATTCAGCCCAAGAGCCCCACAAGAGCTTCAGCAAGTTTAGGGCCAGCTTGCCAGGGTCCCTCCTGCCCAGCCATGTGCTCCCACACCTTGCCTTCCACAAGATCAGTTTCATCCACATTTTCAAAATGTAAAGACACAGAGAGTTGTTGCCTGTGCAAGCTGGGTGGGATGTGCCTGTCCTTTCCCCCTGCCTGCAGACCAGCACAGATGCAGCAACACCAGGGTGAGCTGAACCCCACCCTCCAGTACCAACCAGCAGCCACAGGAGAACCCTCCTGGAGCCAAGATCTACCAGGTCACTCCTTAACCTGAGCTTTGAGAGGGTTTTCTTTACAATAACTTTTTCCTACAGGACTGGTGCAATGAGACCACTTTGAGTTTTGGAAATTGTTAAAATGCTCCTGCAAACCAGAGGCCAACACTGACACCAGCAGCACCATTAGCTGTTATACACTGGGCTGGAAGCACTGGCAGGGCAATTCAGTCATGCTATCACAGCACAGCCAAAGGGATTAAATGACAAGACTCCTCTACTGTTCTGCTGTCATAAGTCTAAAATATATGGAACAAGGTTAGCCAGGAGATGGAGGGAGCCAGCAAATGCAACGCAAGAGTAAATATGTGATGTCAACATACACCTCAAACCCACAAATGAAGGCAGGGCTGATGACAGCTGAACAGCACCAGGGTTAAATCTGGGAGCACAGAGAGAGGAGTTCACAGAAAACAAAGGGGAAAGCACTCCCAAAATAGCCTGGCAACTGTCAGCACTCAGACTGTCGGCACTGCAAGGCATGACCTTGCCATGGTGTCCCATGATCACAGCTCTGCTCTTAAGGAGCTCCTGTCAGAACCGGCACTACCCAAAAATTCCACCTCCAAGTGATCCCTGTATCTCTGGCAGCACAGATTACACCCATCAGTGATTTGGGGAACAACAAACAGCTCGTACTGCTGCTCCTGCAAAACCACAGAGCTTTTGCACCTTCTCTTCTCTGTCTTCAGCCCCAGCTTCTGCGTGTCCTCATGCCTCAACACCCTGCACGAGCACTTCTGTACCACCAACCCAGCTTTAAAGTCTCTATGCTTTAAAATCCTTGGCAAATTTATTTCTGAAACAACTGCATTAGAACCAGCAGAAAGATGCAAATTCTGTTTTAAAAACAACAGGGAGAAAGGGAGCGAAACGGGATAAAAAAATTCCTTTTCTAGTCTGATTAATTAGCTGTGGAGGTTCATTTTTTTAACAGGAGTTGAGTCATACTTCTCGTGTAAGCAGGAAGAGAGATATGGATTATGTCAGATTTTTCCATTGGAAAAAACCCCACAACAATGAGAAGTACTTAGCAGTATCCATGTCAGTCATCAAAAGAAACCAACAACAAATCTCTTACAGTGATTAGCACAACAAAAACCCCAGCAGAGCACATGGGAAGAGAGGAATATGTGCAAAGGCATAATTATGCCACGAACGTAGCATTTCCAAGATGAAATAGCAGCATGAAATGTCAGGTGGAGAAGTGCTTTGAATAGAAGCCACATTTTGAAACTCCCCATGCCTTCATATATGCACTGGGCCATCAACTTATTTAGAAGGAGGTAGATGTAAATACCTGCTGCACTAAAGCAGAGATGGCTTGGCTAAGTATCTGTGGAATTCTTTAGAATTGCCAGGACTCCTGCGTGAGCTGCAGCGATGGTGCTGCCAGTGAGTGCTGAAGCACCACACTTCGCTTCCCCCCGCTGGACAGGACCTGCCCTCACCAAGGCAGCCCTCAGAATGCCAAAGCTTCCAGCTCGGCTTCTGTGAAGAAACAGGAGCCACTGGGGGGAGGAAAGAGAAGGTCAGGCTGGACACACACTCTGTGAAAGCGGGGGGAAATGGAAGAAAGCTAAATTGCTCTGGTTTTACTCCTGCCAAGATGCCAGGCACAGGCATACAGGATTGCCAGCTCTTTGCCCCTCGTTTAATGTTTCTAACCAAAAAGCATTTTGGCAAACCTAGGAAGATCAGCATGGACCACACAGACATGGATTCACTATGCAATGAACCCCAGGGACCAGGGAATGGGCACAGCCCCAAGCCTGCCAGGGCTCAAAGAGCATTTGGACAATGCTCTCAGGCACAGGGTGAGATTGTTGGGGAGTCTGTGCAGGGCCAGGAGTTGGATTCCATGATCCCTTCCAACTCAGGACATTTTATGGTCGTATGAACTCCTTCAGTCTCATATCATTTGTGCTCCCAAGTGTCCAGCAACTTGCACTGAATTCACCTCTCACCCAAACAGGGCCCAAGACACTGATTTTCCAAGATACTTCCACAGTGCTCCTCCTCTGTGGCCCATGCACTGGTTGCCATTTTTGTTCACAGCCCACAACACAGCTCTAAACCAGTGCCAGGCCATGTGAGACTGACTTCAAAATTCAAGCTAGATCATCATTTTACCCCCTTCCTACCATCATCATCATCCCACTAGTTCCAGTATGATTTTTAATAACCATTATTTCAACAGCAGTCGGAGGCCAATGCTTTGTAACATCTGAGAAGAGCTTGAAATGGGTCCAGTACGTGATCAACTGCCAACACTAAAAGTCTTTCTGTCACTAAAAAGTAGGGACTGCCAGTTTTATAATGGTGTGGAGCAGCACCAGCTCTTCGAGTCTCACCAGTTTAGTCATTCTGACCACTAAATATGTATTTTCTCTCCCCCTCAGCCAGCGCTCCCTGGCACTTGATCAAGACAGTCTATAGAAAATCTTGCCCTTAAATTACTGAAATTTTCGTTCCTGCCCAAAATAACTTTGTTTCATAATTAGAAAGCTCACAAGCATTTCACTTCTATGTGGAAAATGGAAATTTACGTACTGCAGTTTTGCTTAGCAAAGAAATGGTCTGCTAACAATCCTTTGTCCTGAGAGGTACTCCATCAGGGGCTACACTGCACTCCTTAATGCAGTTCCTAGAGATTTCATTTTCACAACACAAGCAAATATAGATAGGATTTCTGCCATCATCTCTATAACACAAACACATCATAAATTTCCAAGATGCAGCCTTAGATCAGCTTCAGCCAAACCAAGGTGGTGTCCTGCAGCCCAGGGCTGACATTTGCCCTGTTGCTTTGAAGGGTCAGTGGTGGTGGCCGAGCAGCATGGTATGGCCCATGCCAAATGGGGCCTCTCCTCGTCAATAACAGGGGGAAAAAAAATGAAAAATCACTTTGCAGCCCACTTGGAAAGGTGGCTCCACTCACACCACACCTGCTGGAAGGGCAAAGTGGGGTGGGAAGGCAAGGCAGAGCCCCTGTGCTCTGGCAGAGAATTCTCTGCACAAAGAGTCTCTCCCGGTCTTCTCCCACCCTGTCAGAGACATGAAAAAACAGCTGCAAATGATTTTAGCTCCAACTTGGCAAACTAAAGGTGAGATTTGTGTTGTCTAACTATAGAACTCAAAGGCAGACAGAGAAATCTCTGCTGGTCACTCCAGGCTTTCTTTAGTCTCTGGCACAGCAGGATTTTGCAGCAGGCTCTGCTGAAGCCAGGGCTGCCTTTGCCCTGCCTTACACCCTGCCAGCAGACCCTCTCCCTCAGCAAGGACACTGACACTCATTTGATACCCCACTGAACAGATCCAAGAGCTGAACTGGCTCACAGTAGGACCAGACAAACACTTGCACTGGTATGAAAGGCACATGACAGGAGCAGCAGGAAGGGCAGGACTGAGATTGTCTTAAGCTCCCACATAACCTCTTGCCTATGTCAAGACAGACAGCTCACACTGCCTAGGGCCCAGGGAAAAACGGATTTTTCAACACAGAAAGCATCCAAGTCACTCCAGGGCCGGCACTGCTTTCACAGAAACCAGCTCTACCTTACAGACACCAAAGCTCATGTAGGAGAGAAGTTTCATGAGCTCTTGCAAATGCCAAAAATGCTCAATTAGCACTAAGTGACTAGTGAGCAGAAACCTCAAGACAACTGCAGGTGAAGACCAAGAGGAGATTCCTTGGAGGAATTCATTGTCAGTTTATTCACAGGCCCTTGATTTCTGTCATCCCTGTCTTGCAGCCACATCAAGTTTTGTTTCAAGATCTCACCTCTGTGGTCAGAAAAAAGAAGTTGGTATATAAAAAGAAAAACAAATAATTAGTAATTCTATTTATTCATTTTCCTTTCCAGTCTGGCAGCACACAGGAAAGGTTAAATTTGCTAGTTTGTAGTTATATATTCAGTGGCTAAAACCTCTCTAAAGATCAGTCCATGGGCTCCTAGGGGAAAAAGTTATCCCCAGACAGACATGGAGCAGCTTGCTTGGGCATCTTCAGCCTGATGCCACTCAGAGCCTTCTCAGTCAAGCAAACAAGGGGTTTTTCTGAGTTTTGCCCCTCTTCCTGCCCACACCTGAACAAGAGCCCAGCATCCACCATGGTTCAACCGCTGCAGACTCACCATTTCCAGCAGGAAAAGGCTCCACATCAATCAGAGGACACAGAATTTTCTTTTATGGATAACAAATGAAGAAACCTTTTGAAAAATACAGTGATTCCACACTATTCCTGACAGGCCCACAGCTATGACTTCGCAGCATTTCCATTTCCAGTGCCATCACTGGGATTTGCAACATCACTTACCACAGTGCAGTTTTAAGGAAATATTTTCTTTTAAAAGGTTTCTACTGAAACCTTGATTTAACTATAATATAAAAAAAACCTTGATATAATTATAAGCTAGGTATTTTTCCAACACATAGCAAATAAACCTATCTAAACATAGCAATTTAAGCCTGGACTACAGCTGGCAGTTTTACAGCAACAGGTAAAGGAGAAGACAGTGGTTCATGGTCCTATGATAGTGTCTGCACATCTCCCCGTAGAATCCCAGACTGGTTTGAGTTTGAAGGGAACTTAAAGCTCTGCGGGCTGGAGCCCCTCTGCTCTGGAGCCAGGCTGGGAGTGTTCAGCCTGGAGAAAGCTCCAGGGAGACCTTAAAGCCCCTTCCAGTGCCTAAAGGTGCCCCATGGGCAGGGACACCTTCTACTACCCCAGGTTGCTCCAAACCCTGTCCAGCCTGGCCTTGGACACTTCCAGGGATCCAGGGGCAACCACAGCTTCTCTGGGCACCCTATGCCAGGGCCTCCCCACCCTCACAGGAAACAATTCCTTCCCAATATCCCATCTATCCCTACCTTTTTGCAGTGGGAAGCCATTCCCCCTTGTCCCGATATTCCAGGCCCCTGTTCCAAGTCCCTCTCCAGATCTCTTGGAGACCCTTTAGGCTCTGGAAGGGGCTCTAAAGTCTATTAGCCTTCTCTTCTCCAGGCTGAACACCCCCAGCTCTCCCAGCCTGGCTCCAGAGCAGAGGTAAAAACTTTTTCAAGTGGAAAAAGACATATGTTTGAGGATCCAATTTGTATGAGTTTTCAAATGCCAACCACACTTTCAGGCAGAGTTCATTTGCACTTGCCTTTATTCACAGGAAAAAAAAAAAGAAAGAGAAATCAATTGACACTATTAGGGCTGCTCAGTCATAGCAAAGTGTCTTTGGCATTTTTTTATTACTGTGGGAAACAAACTAAAGCAAATCTCAGCACAGCCATAGTAACAAAATCCTTCACTGCTGGTTTCTGAGCACATTCCCCTCCTGCTGCGATCAGCAGTCCAAAGAAAGGGCAGGGACTCCGTTCTGTGGTGATGCCTGTGGACAAGAGAGGTGGTGGCCAATATGGTACAGAGAACACTGAGGTATTAAAGACAATGACCTATGGAATAAGGTCACTGCAGAGGGACAGGAGCTGCTTGATTGCCCTGTGAGACCCTCACAGAGCAACTAAGTGTGCCAAGATGTGGCCAGTCACTGGCCCTTGTCAGAGCATGACACCAGATATCTTGGTAGTTTGAATGATGGACCCAACTAAGGTGTCAACTTTCCCCACTGGCATGAATGACATTTCAAGACTAATCAAGAACTGTGGTCTCCGTGATCAAAGAAATACAGACCTGATATAAACTTTTATGTTTTCCTCAGAGTAACATAAACCCAGTTACTGCCCCAATGTCATGCATATGGCTGAGGTCCTGGCAGCCCCCTGTGAACTCTGAGTGCCCTGACAGGACTTCCACAGCGTCACATAGCAGATGCTGAAAAAACGCTGCAGCCAGAAATGGAGAGAGTAATGAATGCACCCAGCAAAGGGAGGGCTAGCAGGGAGAGCAAACTCCCGACCTCTGTAACCACCAGGAGCAGCAGCCAGGTAGCTGGGCTTACAGGTGAACTACGGCAATTACTCATCCCTGAAATCAATCAAAAGCCAGTGGAAGTCCAGCTGGAGGATGGTGAATTCTGTGTTTATTGCACTGTGTCTCTATTGCAAAGACTCACATGAGTCTGCCCAGGAGGTGGGTGGCACAGGCAATCCTGGATGGTAAACATGGAATTCAGGAGAGGGCAAGGTTTGTCAATAAAGCCCAGCTGCCAGAGGCATGGAACACTCTCCTCTAAGTGGATCACCCCAGTCCAGACAAAACCACCAAGTTAATCAGAGGGATGGAGCACCTCTTCTATGAGGAAATGCTGAGGGAATTGGAATTGTTCAGCCTGGAAAAGAGAAGGCTTCAGTGTGACCTAATTGTTGCCTTCCAGTACCTTACAGGAATTCACAGGGAAGATGGGGCAAGACTATTTACAAGAGCATGTGGTGACAGGACAGACTGAATGGATTCAAATTGAAAGAGAGCAGGTTTAGATCAGATATTAAGAAAAAATTCTTTACTGAGAGGGAGGCCCTGGCACAGGTTGCCCAGGGAAGCTGGGGATGCAGCACTCCTGGGGGTGTTCAAAGCCGGGTTGCATGAGGCTCTGTACAACCTGGTCTAGTTGAAGGTGGCCCTGTAGCATTGGGGAATAAGGCACATAATCTTTCTTGGATGATTTATAGAAATTGATTGCAAGAGACTAAGCCTTTTTATACTCTCCATTTAGGCAGGCTAGGTGCAGATTGGCTGCACACATTGCCAATCACATGCCTTCCCATCCAATTACTTCTCAGATTATGCAGTGTCCACGTGTCTCACTAACTAATCACTGCCTCACGCAGGAGGCACCCTTTCGTGAGCAAGAGTGAACAGAAGTGTACAGGATTTTTTTACAGTAAGGCTTTTATCTATGTCCCACATGGCCCTGCCCATGGCAGGGGGTTGGAACTATATGGATCTTCAAGGTCTCCTTCCAACCTAACCACTCTATGATTCTATGATTTCTGCTGAAGAGTAAAGAGATACAAAGAGCATCATGCAGGAAGACTTTCAATGCAGCTCTATCTCTGTGCCAGCTGTGAAGGAAGAGCTCACAGGAGGAAGTAGTGAGATGATCCCTGGGAGAGCAATCCTGGGTTTGTATCACTGGAACATGACTGCAGATCCCCAAAACCATGGATGCAACCCTGGTTGCAGGCTGAATTCCCTAGCTTGAAGCAAGAGCAATGCCATGAGCAGGTGGATTTCAGGCACAAAGGCTGGGTGGGTGGTGACGGCCATGGGATGCACGTGAATTCCCTGTTGCAGGCTTGGCAGGTGCACAGCCAGGGGAGGCTCCAGAAACTCAACAGCCTGGAACAGGAGCTGGACAGCAGGGACTGCTTGGGCAGCACTCCTGGAAACCACGTCAAGGATACATGTATCAGAATCATGGAATATGCTGAGCTGGAAGGGACCCGCAGAAATCATCCAGTCCAACACCTGGCCCTGCACAGACACCCCAACAATCCCACCCTGGGCCTGTGAGCATTGTCCAAACACTCCTGGAGCTCTGGCAGCCTTAGGGCTGTGCCCATTCCCTGGGGCGCCTGTTCAGCGCCCAGCACCCTCTGGGGGAAGAGCCTTTCCCTGATATCCAGCCTGACCCTCCTCTGCAGCATCAGACAAACAGCAAGTGTGTCACAATATGGAAAGAAGGAGCCACTGAGACGTGAGGAAGCTCCTGGAATGGAGAAAGGGAAAGATTTCACCAAACCCAAGAACCACCAAGCTGCTGGGATCACATCAGTGGATGGTACAATGCAGAAGAGCAGATGTATAAGAAATCGTGGTACTTTGGAAAAGATCCACCAAGGCTTTTACAGAGGGAAGTCATGTGACAGAAAGCCACTGGAGTCCTTTGAAGGGTAAATAAGCATGAAGACAAGAAGATGCAGATGATACATGACATTCACCTCAGACATATGCTGTGATTTTTTGGGTTGTCCTGTGCAGAGCCAGGGCACGGACCTGATGACTCTTGTGTGTCCCTTACAATTCCAGAGATTCTATGAGTCTATACACAAAGACTTTCTAAAGAATTCTCACCAGGCCCCTCCCTGACACTCCTAAAGCCAGGGAGCTGTCCCGGTAAGAGGGAAGATCCTTGCACAATTAAACGTACTTTCATGATGGGGAGACCAGAACACGTGATAGATCATCTTTCTGGAGATCTCTGCAGAAAGCTCTGCCCCAAGGTCTGTGCTACCCTATGTGCTACATAAAGGACCTGGAAGAGGACGTGATCAGTGAGGTGAATTTGCTGATGAAACTATTCAAGAGGGTAAAGCAAAGGACAACTTGAAGAATCTTACAGTACTGAGCAACTGTTGATAAAAGAGCAGATGAAATGCAGTGCCGATCACTGTAGAGTGAATCACAGGCACAAAATACACCTAACGTCATGTAACAAAATGAAAGGCTCTGAGCTTATTACTGAGTTCAGGGAAAAGCTCTTAGGATTATAACAAATAGCTGTAGGAAAACATCAGCTCCAAGCTCAGAAATCAAAGCAAATTCTAGAAATTACTTGGAGCGGAACAAAACAAACCATAAAATATGATTAGGCCTCTATGTAATGCACCAGATTTTCAATATCATAAGAAATTCTAGTCCCCACAACTGAAAAAGATGTGGTAGACATGAATGGGACATGAATGGGAAAAAGCTCAGCTTAAAAAATGAAAAAAAAAACAAACCAAAAAAACCCCCAAAACAAAACAAGAAATAAACCCATCCCCAAACCAAAAAACTCAAATAACTTACCCCATTTTCCAACAGCATTTCTTACGGATTTTTGTGGCATCACATACATGGTTTATGCTATTTGAATGGTACAACAGAAATAAACTCCTTGGGGAAAAAAACTGGCTGAAGAAAATTTCAGAAAGATAAGTAGAGAACAAGCTCTAAGAGTTTTGGGGAAACCAGAACATTTGTTCCACATGCACCTCCCACCGCTGCCACCCTGACCCACTGCAGCTGCACAGCAGGGATGGGGCTGGGTAGGGAATCTACAGAGTCCAATTCCCTGAGCCTGCAGGAACACTCCTTCAAAAGTCCCATCAGCACAGACTGATGAGGCCCAGCTCTGTCCTTCCTGTTCAGCAAAAAGAGAATCAGAGATCACATTTTACTGGTACGAGATAAAACCAAAGTGGAGAAGGTGGAAAGCTCCAGAGAGCAGAGCCCAGCCTCAAAGTGTCTCTCATAAACATTCTTACAATGAAGCAAAATAGGAATATTCCTACACTTAGGTGGGAGAATCTAAAGGCAAAACATGGACAAAAAGGACACAGCACTGGGGAAGCACTGATGAGGTGAGAGCAGCCCCAGCACTGCTGTGCTGCAGCACACGCCAGCTCCACACTGGCTGCTTCCTTGGGGTCTCCATCTTCCAACACAGCATTCACTAATATGCTGTTATAGCATCAATGACTGATACCATTACTTCTGAGCTGTTATTTCCATGCCCTCCTCTCCGTCCCCAGTGTGTAATTGATGTCTGGCTGAATGACTCAGTGGGGTGCTGCTGAAGCAGGAAGCACTGCTGCTCAGCTTCTGGGGGAGGTGCAGACAAGCGCTTTGTGATGACGTTTAGGAAGGGATTAATTAACTGTCTTTTGAAAAAAGTTCTGATAAACCTGGTCATGTCTCAGTGCAGAGGACTGAGCTATAAGAGTTTCTGTGACCTCTTCCAGCCACTTCTGGAACTCTCCAACAGTAGCTACCTGCCCTCACTACCAAGACAGCCCTGTCTGGTCTGAGAGCAAACGGCAAAAATGACAACGGAAGAGATGCAGCTTTCAGCATCCAACCTAGAAGGAGAACTATCCAAACACTGCTCCAAGAAGCCAAAGCATTAGAAAACCAGCTTAGACTGACAAGAGAAGGGTGAGTGGTTAGAGACCAAGACCAGGCCGGAGCAACGCATTAGCAGGATGGGCCTTGAAGGAGGTCAGCCTCTCCTCCCAGGCAACAAGGGACAGGACAAGAGAAAACAGCCTGAAGCTGTACCATGGGAAGTTCAGGTTGGACATCAGGAAGAATTTTTTCACAGAAAGGGTGGTCAGGCATTGGAAGGGGCTGCCCAGGGAGGTTTGGAGTCCCCATCCCTGGAGGTGTTTAAGGATCAGCTGGACAAGGCACTCAGTGCTCTGGTCTGGCTGACAAGGTGGCTGGTCAAGGATTGGACTTGATGATCTTGGAGGTCTTTTCTGAACGGTTCCATGATTCTGTGTTAAAAATAAATAAATTATAAAAAGCAGCTGGTAGCTTTGTCAGCAATAGGTATTCCCCAAATCTCCAAGACTCTGAAGGTTTTGTTTCATCACCACAACACTAATTTAAAAGATCCAGCAGTTCTTGTTTAGGCCAGGGCTTGAATTGAAATCCCAAGCACAATTTGCAGGAAGCTGTGTATGCTGTCAGCACATGGATCCTCTCCCAAGGGCTACAATCAATTCTTTGTTTCTTGTTCACTTTCTGCAACATTGAACAATTTTCTTACAGATTAACAGTACCTAAACTTAAATGGAAAAGAATAGATTTTGAGGACCGAGCTGTAGACTGTAGAGAAGCCAATACTCAGAATAACTACAAGACAGGATTTGGACATAAGCTCAGGGCTTCTTCTACAGCATCTATTAATATAAGGGATCAAAAATAACTCAAGCAATATGCTCAGAAGTTCAAACCCTGGCTCTGCTGCTGTACAGACTGGCACAGCCCTGAAGTCTCTCATCGAGGGGCAGACACATTTACCACTTATCTTTTTCAGCATGAAGGAATGCTTGTTCAGAATGACTCAAGTGATATCCATTTAAAAGACAAACCATTTAGGGCTGTGAAGGTCAAATTCTGTTTGTCAGTCATCCAAGAATGAAAAGAACAGCCAGTGTAGATCATGAAGAAAAGAGGAAATCCATCCCTTGCGTGAACACCTCAATGCAGTGCTCAGTCAGATGTATCAGTTCAGGCTACTGAGAGCCAGGAATAGAAAAATGCTCAAAACCTCCTGGATTAGCAAGGTGATATCCCACATACATACATGTTCTTTCTAGTTTAGAGAACATTAGGAAACATAATTCTCATGCCCCAGCAGCAAGTTACCCAAAAATTCAATAAAATTACCCCCTATACACAAAGTAGAATTGCCCACCATTTCTGCAGGATAGTATTACTGAGCCTTCTAGAAAACACTGGGTTTTAATTGTAAAACTATTGTTTTAATATTTGAGAAGGTTTTTGGCCTTATTATTTTTCCCCGTCTTATTTTCTCTTCTTGAATCTCACCTGCAATAAATAATGTTTTTTTCTAATTGCTCTTTAGATCTTCCACCCATCCTAGACCCTGGCAACCTGGAGCTTAACTTACACAGAATTTTTACCCACCATGCAAGATTCTGAACACATCAAAGCTTTTGGCATGAGCTGTGTCCTAAAGCAGTTAGTTCCACAGCTGAATTTTACACTGGATGAGAAAAAGTATTTGTTTTAAAACTCTGATGTCCTTAAATTCTCCCTTGTGGTAAAAAAGAACATCCCCAATACTATTTTACATATAATTTTGGATACCTTTATCATATCTGTGCTTGTGGCTTTCTGTCAGTCAGAAGGAATCACAGAAGTCTTGCTCTTTCCTGGTATAGAAACCACTCCATGACTTTGATCCCCCTGTTATTTCCCACCTCTTTCCCTTAATTAATTTTTTTTGAGATGGTAGAAAAGAACTGCACAGACTAATCTATACATGTGCACAGTACAAGCTTTTCCAGCCTGTGACAGCTGGAGTGGAAGCCACTGTTTCCCCATAAACATTACTCCCCATTTACAGACCAGATTTTGCCAGCCATTTTATCAGCAAATTGGTCAATATTGACACCGTTCAGGGCCAGCTCACACTTCATTATCCTGACTGTGCAGAAACCTTTGCACACTGTGACCTCACTCTATATTCCCTTTCCTGTCTCACATAAAGGTGTGCAGAGCAGCACAGACTCCATGGGAGATGAACAGGGTAACACTCCTTCCTCCTGCAAACTGATCCTTTATTGCCAGCCTTTGTTTTCTCTCTTTCAGACAGTAATTAATCAGTAAGAAGTCTTATTCCACAACAGCTTTGTTTTTTAGAGCTTCCATAGAGGGATGTTGTCAAAAGTGTTTTGGAAATCCAAACATACCATCTCCACCAGAATTCTCCTCTCCACATGCTTGCTATCTATTTTGGGTTTATCACTTCCCAAGTGCTTCTTGGAGTCCCTTTTGGAAACTGTTACTTCCCGCTAACATCCCCTGGTAGCTGGTTTTAGTGATGCATTATACACAATGGGTAATAGCTCAGTGACTTCATGTGCCAGTTCCAGCTGGTGCTGAAGACCCGACACATTTCATTCGTCTGAGCAGTTCTGGAACCTCTTCTGTCAATACTGCAGCTTGGAAAAGCTTAGAAAGCTGAATATTAATTTTTTTTCTTCAAAGATCTTTGTATAGCAAAGACTGAAGGCATGCAGCCCTGGTATCACTAAGAAACACTACAAAACTATTCAGCACACAATGCCAAAACTGGTACAGATTTGTCATTTGAAACTATTTTGTTCAGCTGTATCCAAGACTCAGACTCTCCCAATACACTCCAAAAAAAAAAACCAAAACCAAAAATGGACACTCTGTGCCCCCTGAATAGAGCATATACCTATTATAGTGACTCAGAGAGGAGAATGCACACAGGCCATGAAATACAAAAGATGATATGTCACAAGGAACAATTTATCATTCTTTCCATTTTGAAATAATTAGGATTTACATTCCACTAAATCATCACTTTTCAATTTTCTTTATTGGAAGTCCCATTTCATAGATCCAGTATGTAGATGTTTGCTGAAGCACTATTTGTCTGCAGCAAATACGCTCATCCTCATACACCCACCTCTCCCCATACACCCCACCTTCCAGATCCACGTGGGTGGGAATAGGGAAGAGGTACAAACACCACGAACAGTGTGGGTGATGTAACCTGGAATTTGGAAGGCTCATGACCAGAGACTTTGCACAGAGGACTGACACACCAGTACCTGAGAACCTCTATCTACAGCAGTATCTCAGCTCACACTGGGGATCACAGAATCCCAGGATGGGTCAGGTGTGAAGGGATCCCAGTGGCTCATCTGGTCCCACTTCCCTGCTCAGGCAGGGCCATCCCAGAGCACATGGCACAGGATTATGTCCTGATGGGTCTGGGATATCCCCAGTGAGGGGGAGTCCACACCCTCTCTAGGCAGCCTGCTCAGGGCTGGATCACTGCACAGGGAAGAAGCTCTGCCTCATGTCCAGGTGGCACTTTCTGAGCATCAGTTCTTGGCCATTCCTCTGAGCCGCAGGGAGCAGTGCCTGATCCCTGCTCTGAGCCTTCCCTCCAGACACTGACAGACAGGAATGAGATCCCATCTCAGCTCTGTCTCCTCTCGAGGCTGAACAGCCCCAGCACCCTCAGCCTTTCCTCAGCAGGGAGATGCTCCAGCGCCTTCTTCATCTCTGCAACCTCTCACTGGCCCTGCTCCAGAACCCATCTGTCCCAAGAAGCCCAGACCTGGACACAGCACTCCAGATGTGCCTTACCAGGGCTGAGCAGAGGAGCAGGATCAGTGCCAGACCTCCTGGCAATGCTCTTCCCAATGCACCCCAGGACACCACTGGCCTTCTTGGCCCGCAGGGCACCCGGATGAAAAGTGAAGCCCCGAAGGACCTGCTGGGAACTCTACTGCCTTTCAGCTTTCCCCTGAATGAATTAGATTAAGAGAAGTGACAGAGGGTCTGGGAAACAAATGGCAGTGGGTAGGCAAGTGACATTGGGCCTGGTGACAAGCTCAACAGCTCCAGGCCAGTCTGAACCTGCAGAATAGCACTTTGGTCCAGAAAGCATCTGGGCAGCCCTGGAGCAGCACACACATCCCAGGGATGCAGAGCAGCCAGCGCATGGTGGAATTGCCCAGGAACAGCAAACAAACAGTCCCACCCAGGACAACCCAAAGGCACACAGAGCTACAAGCTGTCAAACAGGGCTCTTATCCTCACTGGTTCCTTCCCCTCCTAGCCAGAGGCTAGTCCACTTGGTCCAAGGGAGGGACTGCAACTGCCAAGCCCTTCTCCCCCCTCACTGCCCCACTTGCTGGTCTCCAAACCACGGGAGCTGCTGACTCTTACCTACCAACCCAGTTTCCTCACTCACTAGCAGGAACAGGGTTGTGCCTGCACCAAGCTTTGGCACTCAGAGCTCCTCAAACACAGCTCCCTGGGGTGGCACATCCATCCGTTGGGCACATGGGATTGGACAGCCCTGTCTGACTTGTCACAAGCCTGTGGAGTGCTGAGGTTAAGCAAAGTGGGACCCTAAGACATTCTTTTGCAAGGACCAAGCTGAGCCTGCTGACTTATGGCTGTTCAGTCTTCTCTAGCTCATCCACAGGACTGAGCAGCCATCACTCACAGGCTATGCATCCTCCACAGAGCCCAGTCCCTACCTGGTGCCTCCTGTCCCCCCTTTCCATATTCAGATGGCACTGAGCTACAGTTAATATCTGAAGTGCAGCAGTGATTAAATTGGTACCTGGACTGAAAGTAAAAAGGGCTCCACTAAAGTGGGCTCACAAGCCGAAAGTGTCTGTTCAGCTTTACAGCATTTCCTACAGTGTCAGCACATGGAAGCAGCAAGAAGCATTCCTCAGCAACTGGAAGGAATTGCTAAGCCCATTAATAAAATTAAGGCAGCCAAGTTCGATAAGAGAATACACCCAACCTTAAGAGCCACTGATGTCTGTCCTGCAGGATGGGGAACAAGCATTGATCAAAGCAGTAGAAGAAAACAGAAATCCACAGACATCATCTCTCTAGGAAGACATTACCTGGTGGCACTTCTGATTGCATGTCTGCTCCTGAAGAAAAGAGGTCACAACATTACTTAGAACTGAATTGCTGCTGACAGACAAACTATTTGGAATTGAAGTCGCTGTCCAAGTTTGTACCAACAAGTAGGGAAGGCACCACAGGTATAAGACAAGAGCAATTGCTCGCTGGCTGTGTTCCTGCAGGACTGACTACTGAAGAACTAAGAGATAAGTCATGTGGAAAGAGCATCTCCTATTTCCCTCCTGGCAGGGACTTCATCACGAAACTTATATTTTTCAGAAGGGGAAAAAAAAAAAAAAAAATCAGGGAGACAAGGAAATCAGGAAAATGCCCTAGGAATGGGTAGTTTATGTGCACAGGAGTGTCCCAACCCTGGAAGCATCCAAGGCCATGCTGGACAGGGCTCTGAATAATCTGATGTAGTGGAAAATGTCCCTGCCATGTCTGGAACAAGATGATCTTTAAGGGCCCCTCCAAGCCAAACCATTCCATAGTTCTGATTCTAGGAATGTCTGACAGTCACTCCAAAGAGTCAGAGGCAAGTATGGCTGAAGCTTCCTGCAGGCCCACAACTCCAGCAGTGCTCCAACCGACAGCCCTGGTCCAACAAGATGGACACATGCTCAAGGGAACGGACTAAGTGCAGTTCCAGGAAGCACAGATTCATCCTTTTAGCTCCACTCTGCAACACCAGAACCTCGACCCAGGGAATGAGGGGGGAAGGAATTACCATGGACCACCTTTGAGACCAGGTGGGATGCAGACATGACTTAAGAGGGAGTTGGTTGATGTCACTGTAAATCACCGTCACCTTTCAAAGGTCACGGTGACAAAGGGAGGCCTGATAACAAGCAAACACCACACCAGCAAGTTAGAAGGACCCACGGAACTTTGGGCCTGTCTGTCCCACTATAGTCCCTGGAAAGGCTGTGTAGTAAATCTTCCTGACAGCCATTTCCAGCAGGAGGTGGCGGTGACTGGGAACAGCCAGCATGGATTTATCAGTGGCAAATCTTGCCTAACTTGATTGCCCTCCAAGCTGCCTGTGTAGAGGAGAGCAAGTGTGCTACACTTTGACACGTCTCTGGCAGTGTTTTCAACAGGCAGGAGCTGGACTGCAGAAGCAGACAACTGATGTTGGCAAGAACATCAGGCTCAAAAGGTGATCAGCTGCACAAAGTCCAGCCAGCAGCTTATTACCAGCAGTATCCCTCAGGGCTGATATGAGGCCAATACAAATCCACGTCTTCATGAACAAACTTGATTAACATTATGGGACAGAGAACACTCTCACCAAGTCTGCAGATGATATCAAACTGCTGGCACAGCTGGCACAGGAGATCCTTCTCAGAGGGACCTACACAGCCTGGACAAGGGGCCTGATGAAGGGTTTGTGAAGGACAACAGAGGGAAACAGTGTCCTGCCCCTGGTACAGAATGAGCCCTTGCACCAGCACAGACTGGGGCAGCTGGCTGTAAAGCAGCTCTGCAGCAACCAACCTGCCAGGCTCTCAGGGAGAGCGAGGGGGCAGAGGCCAGACAGCCACAATAAACTGCTTCTACAGACAGACTAACCATACAACTGTCTAGAAGAGACTCTGCAACTCAACAGTGACTTTCTGCCTCTCAAAAGTCTTTGAAACAGTCCCTTTGAACACAGCTTCTACCCTTCAAAGCCTTGCAGGGTACACAGATTCCCCTAAAAGGGCATGATGAGAAGATCAGTCTGCAGGAAGTCGAGCTGGCTGAAGCATGGAGCAGATCAGTTGGCTTCCTGAGAACACAGGGAAGGAGCACAAAGCCAGGGAAGAACTGAAAGCCAGCCTCAAGTGATAGAATCAGCTTTGAAGGTTTAACCCAGACACTGTCTCCTTTGGAAGCAAGTCAGCAATTCCTTCTGCCTCTGTTCTAGAGAGCTATTTCAGCCCAGAATTCACAACTCTACTTGAAATATTTGCTGCAGACTCTTAAAACCCACATCTTGCATAAAAAAATGGAAGATGATCTGGTAACAGGCTAGAATGTAACATTTCACTGCCATCAAGTTGCTTTGAAAGAATCTTAGCCAGTATAGTATTTTTTGGTAACAGCAATAGTTAAATTAATGCCACGTTTCAATCATACCACCATCACCTGTGATGTTCATTAAAAGGCTCAAGTAAAGGTCTGGGGTTCACTAGCACAGAAACTACTACTGGCATGTTCACAGCGCTCAAAAAAAATAAAATTAAATCAGATACTTAGCAAGTGTGTAGTGTTTGTGTGGCTGTCACTGGTGCAGAGAGACTCCTGCCCAGGCTCAGGATGTGCACCTCTTCCTGGACAGGTGTTGGTTCTGCTAATGCAACCAGTTACTCAATTGTTACTCACAAAAACACCAAACCTGTCTATGCTGCGTGTGGCACCTCACTTACAGAAACCACAAAGCAAACGGGGTAGAAATGATGGCTTTTTAGGTAAAAATTTAGAGCATTTCATCCCCCAGTACCACAACAGTATTTAAGGTAAATATTCTGATGATTTCTGTTGGCACAGGCAGCGTCTGTGCTACTGATTGAGCTATAATATAAATATATAAATATATGTTTGGATATACTAATACAATTAAAGCAAGCCATATCACTCACAGCCAGTTGGGTCAGAGTTCCCCTGCCCCAGCAATCTTCCAAGAAAGAAATCCCTATTTATATGTCTCACATAAAGTATGAAATTGTCAGAGATCACAAAATCCCAGGCTGCTTTGGGTTGAAAGGGAACTTAAAAGCTCATCCAGTCCCACCCCTGCCATGGGCAGGGACATCTTCCACTATCCCAGGTTGCTCCAAGCCCTGCCCAACCTGGCCTTGTACACTGCAGGCATGGGGCAGCCACAGCTTCTCTGGGTAACCTGTGCCAGGGCCTCACCACTCTCACAGGGAAGAACTTCTTCCCAATATCCAATCTAAACCTCTTCACTTTTAGCTTAAAACAGCTCCCCCTTGTCCTATCGCTATCTGCCTGTGCAAAAAGCCACTTTTTAAATAAAAGTTCCCCTTTTTTATAATTGTCACTCAAGATAATCCATAATTGCTACTTGTTTTGAGTAAGGCTGACAATCCATATGAATTGAAATCCTGGAAGATGAAAATGCTTCATATTTTGACTTTAGAATGAAACCAGCAGCACTTCTGGATGCTTCAGTTCAAGCACAAAGCCTATGTGGTGAACTGGGAGTAGCTCCCTGTGTGGGCCCTACCAGATTCATGCTGGTTTACATCCCTCTGGGTGATGGTATTGTATTTACAGGTCCAAACTGAAGAGAAATAAGCCAGGTTTGGGCAGAGCCAACACAGAGTCACCTCAGTTCCCTAAACCACTGCTGGAGTCCCCTCGTTAAGCCAGCACTAGTGTTTAGATGAGCCTGGAGTAGGCCTTGCTGCTATCGCACCATTTCAGATGTAAAAAAACATCAGGCTTTGAAACTAAATTGCATTAACTGATACAGCAGGGAATGACAAATTATAAATAGGAGGTGGCTTCAGAGAGATTCCAGAAATGGACGGTGAGCAATCACTGTGGCAAATCAATGCTCCGGCTCGGGGGATCGGAGAGGGGCCAGGTTTTGTTTTACCCTGAAAAGGCAGTGACACATAAAAAGCTAATGGCAGGTGGTCACTCTGCATTCTGCACATCTCACAAAGATTTATGAGCAAGGCTGAATGCTGGAAAAGCAACACTGAAGCTGCTTGTGTCCCTCTGCAAGGTCAGCTTATTGTATTATAGAAACATTTCCAGTGAGACTCCTACAAGTTAAGAGTGTTCTAGTTCTCCCAGCCACAGTAAACAAGCTACGAAAACCCCAAAAAATCCAGCATTAAAGAAAAAAAAAATCACAGTTTACTCTTAAAGAGTGAATTTTCAGTTATTTTGGTTGTTTTCAGATCAGCAAAGCCTATCTTAAGTTTACAGTTTAAAGCTGGAAGGAGACTGATTTTTCCAAAATTTGTTTAACAGGAAAATATTTAACAAGAGAACACATGGATGTATTTTGTAAAATAGTAATCACTTGTAAGTACTGCACATTGCAATTATTATGAATGAAAACTGTCATGAGAAATTACGTAGGTGTCTAATTCAGGAATTTTGATGTGCTTGATTATCAACAGCTTGATGTGAAAAGAGAGGCCTGACTCCTAGCATCTGGCTGTTAGAAATGTGTAGTATCATTCTTACTAGCCTGGGAATCTAGAAAAGCAAATTTCCTCTGAAAAACATTTAAAGCGTTAAGTATTTAAGAAAGGTCATGTTTCACCATAGTAAGAGATGGGACATCTCTGGAATGGAGGAAGTAAATCAAATTTGGCTCCCTGAAGCTGTGCAGGTTGGAGCTTCATCTCACAGCCATACTCGGGATCCCATTGCCTCCATTCTGAGTTCACAGCAGCTTGAAACATCTCTGCACAGGCCTGGACAGACTACGCTCACCATGATCTTAAGTCCATTCATGCTGAAGTGAGCCCCATGAAAACAGACACCTATATCCCCACCAAATCATTCCTTCATAGAATCACAAGCTGGTTTGGGTTGGAAGGGACCTTAAAGCTCATCTCATTCCCTGCAATGTCAGGAACGATTCCTGTCCCTGCAATGGACAGGAACACCTTCCACTAGACAAGGTTGCTCAAAGCCCTGTCCAACCTGGTCTCAAAATTTTTAGCAAGTGAAGATTTTCTGCTAAGGCCCATGGCTCAGCTTCTCACGCAAGCTGCACCTTTCCTCCCTGTGCAGATCAGTTTGCTGCAGCCCAAGAAAGGATATTCCAGGGACAGCTGTGGCACCTCCCTTCAGAAGGACAGCTGAAAATAAACTGCAGACTCAGGTCCCAGGATTTATACTGGGCACCCTCACGCTGCTGGGGCCATACCATTATCACTAGGACAAACAGTTCATTCAGCTGGGGATCTTGTCACTGCAGAGCAGGGTCTGCCATTCCCTTGAAAGGCTCTGCGTTTCTCTTTCCTTCATTTTTTAGCCCAGCCCTCTGCACAAACACAATTTTCAAAAAAAACATGTTTCAGAACATTTAATGCTCCACCTGCCTTCATTTGTATTCAAAAGTTAGAAAGAATAAAATATCAATTTATACAACCGCTTATGCAATATTCCCCTCTCCCAACCTTCTTAAAACTGATTGCTCTAATAAGCACAGTATGACAGGCCTTTTTGACTTACGGTATATAATAATCCTCAACTGGGAGCCAGTATACCAACTCAGAAGTCCTATATTTTAATATTAGTCCGTTATTATCTCAGTATATTACAAAACACAGCACTTGAGATGTCTCACAAGCCCCACAGTACACAGTCTGAATTCTAAATCTCTAAAACTGTTTGAAATAGAAACAGATCCCAGCCCCAACACTTCCCGTTAAAATAAGCAAGAGGCATTTTAAATTGAAAAAAATAATGCCAGAATGACGGGAGTTTCATCTAGGTTACAGCTTAGAGCTCTGCACATAAATGTACTCAATGTTTGAGCACAAACACTGAATGCTTCCAGCCATGCCAGCAGGAGCTTCAGGACCCTGGGCTGCCAGAGCAGGGACTGTCCAGGCGCTGCATTCGTTGCTCATTCCTGCATTTTTGCTGAGCTAGCTTTCAATCTTATCAGACCATGTTGATTCAGACAAGTATGCAGCGTGGAAGACTTGTCTCCACCTCACCCTAAATCCTGCTAGCACACTGAAACAGATGCAGACTCAAGAATTTCATTTGCACAAGTCAGAAAGCTTTCAGCACACATTAGGAACAACAACCTTTCCCTAAATTACCTTTGCTTTCCAAATGAGCTTTCCATGTGAGGCCAGAACTCCAGACTGCCCAGCAGCTCTAGTGGAGATGAGAACCTCTCCACAGGCAGCACTAAGGGACCAGGGTCAGCACTTCTAGCTGCTGCCATGAAGGAAATTGTTGCTGAAAATCCCACCAGCTCCCTTACTCAGTGTTTATGGGAAGCAGTGAAGCCTGACACATGGAATCACTGTGTAGGATAAACAGAGGCTGAAGAAGGAAGCAATGAAGATGCACATTTCCCCTCCCAAATACCCATCCACTTACTAAAACACAGGGTTATCCTCCCAGCACCCAGTACTGAGTGAATGATGTGGCCATCTTCAGTTTCTAGAAGCCAAACCAACCAGCTGAAAGTGCCCCTAAGCAAACCAGGAGAAGGTTTCCTGCCCTGGTGCCAGGAGTAGCAGCTCTCCGAGGCTCTAACTGCAGCTCAAGGTTAGTTTGTGTAGTCTAGAGTTAATTCTGCCCACTCAGGAGATTGCTTGGAAATAGAGACGCAAAGGACAGACAATTGAACCCACAGGGACAAAACATCAAGCCAAAACAGGGACTGAGTAAGCCAAAATGAAGAAAATAAAAGCATGAGGTTGATAAAACAGTACTTCAGATTTTAACTACTTTGTCTAATAAATTCCTGGTATGTTGTAGGCAACTTCCAAGCTCTCTCACTTTATTCAGAGCACTGTGGGATGGTATGTGCTACTGTATTCCCATTTATAACTGAAACCCAAAAACCCCGTTTCACTCACCCTAGTGATAAACCCTATTTTTGACAGTGCTGTATTTCACTTTGACGAGCAGCGTTACATGCAGCACAAGAAGCTTGCAACTTCTATTTTTCCTGGCAGAACACCTTCAGAAAGGAACTCTGCACAGGGTGGTATAAAAGGTATGACTCTCCCTGGATAACGTTCTATTCCAGGAATGAATGTATTTTTAGGCCATGCAGCCACCCAATCTTAAAATTTGCAGCCTGATTTATGATGCTATTGTCACCAATTTAAAGATCAGAAGCTGAGCTACTTTGAAGCACAGCTGCGATGCCCCAAAGATGGGGTACCTGAACATTCATTCCAGAGTTTTGATGCCACTGTAAGTTGTGTTATCTCCTCACCTTTCAAGGCACAGATTGGCTGTTACCTTTCGGTGATTAAGAAATTTCACGTCCAGAGAAGGGAACACAGCTGGGAGGGTTTGGAGAATCAGGAGTAGCTGAGGGAGCTGGGGGAGCTCAGCCTGGAGAAAAGGAGGTTCAGGGGAGACCTTCTGGCTCTCCAAAACTCCGTGACAGGACGGGACAGCTATGGTGGGGTCAGGGTCTGCTCCCAGGGAACCAGGGACAGGACAAGTGGAAACAGCCTCAAGCTGTGCCAGGGGAGGTTTAGATTGAATATGATGGAAAATTTCTTCCCAAAAGAGTGGTCAGGACCTGGCACACCTTGCCCAGTGAGGTGCTGGAGTCACCATCCCTGAAAGTGTTCAGAAAGTGTATAGTTGTGGCACCCAGGGACATGGCTTAGTGGTGCACATGGCAGTGCGTTGGACTCAATGATCTTAGAGGACTTTTCCAACTTCAGTGATTCTGTGATTCTCCTAGAAGCTGTGGCCACAGGAGCACTCTGGAGGCGTAATGACTGTCAGATCTCTACTGGTTATCTTCTAAAACAAACCCTGGATGCTTCAGCCAGTACTGCAGTTCCAACTGTTTGCTCCATGCTCTCCAGCTCTGATAGCCTAAGCAGAAAAAGCACCAATTCACAGAGGAATCCTCTCTTCCTTCCCCTCAGTCCCAGATTTTGTTCCAGTGTTAGCACCTCAATGACTCTTCCAACAGACTGCTGTGATCAGGCAGTCCTCTCTATTACATCTGGTTTCTGGACTATCCAAAAATTCTACTGCTTCCCTCTTTGTTATGACTGCACATAGCCTGTATGAGGAAAGAGCAAATTTGCTGAGCAGCAACTGAAAATTGCCCAACCCTTTTGACATGAATGCCACTTTATAAAGCTCTGAGGAGCAACCAGATGCCTGCAGTTTTACACTCTCGCTCAGAAGAAGGAATAACAAACTGAAATCTCTTGGAGAGGCTACATCCTCCACCTAACCCAGAGTCACCACACAAAGTACCTGACTATTCAGGAAGCAGCTCCTGAATTAGCACAGGCACCCAGCACCTGAAAACAAAGTCAACAGCAAGCACCAAGGTACTGCAGAGTACTGTGAAATAACACAGGAGTTATTTCATGAGCAACTCACTTCTCCTTGGAACAGGCCAAAGGGAAACAGAGAGTAAATCATCAAAGGGCAGACAGAGGATAAACAATCTTTGTTGTCATCCTTTGTGAACCAGTCCTTGAAGACAAACAAGCATTGCTATTATTACATTGGGAGATGCTTTCCCAACTAGAAGCAGCAGAATGTTCTTCCCTTAAGATTCAATTTTCATACAAGTTTACTCTTTGGTTTTATCTGTCGCCCAGGAGACAGAGGAGCAGCTCATGCCCATTTCCCACCACTTGCAAACACTAGAGAAGTTCAGCTGCCACCAACAGTTCATTTCACCAACTGGTAGCAGTGTTCTTGATTTCTAAATGTTTACTCACATTGTCAAAAACAGTTCAGTGAATACAGTCTAAGCTAATCACTGAAAATGAGGGACTGATATTCATCCAGCAGCATTCTCCAGGCACTGAGGTAGATAAAGTACAGCCGAAGCCACCCTACAGGTACCAGACAGAGGCTGTAGTGCAGGTCTGTGCTGCACCTGATGCCTCCAAAGAGGGCAGTGACACAGGCTGGAGGCTCAGAAACACCACTTGTAATTTAAAAGGTTATTTTCAAAATGCAGCTTTGTGGCTATAAATAGCCAAGCTAGCTTCTCACACAGCAAGTACAAAATGGGTCTTAGTCACAGTGGCCCAGATACCAGAGAAAGTGTAATTTTACCTCTGTGAACACACACAACATTTGGGGCCACCCTGCACTTCAAACAAACTAACCCGATTTGTAAGATTGGTCTTAGGTTTTGTGGGAGCAGCTGCCGACTCTGACAAATTAAATCAATTGACTTGGTTAACCCTTCCATTACCTAAAAAGACCTATTTGCTCATCCAGAGTAAGTCTCACTTTAAGTCTCACATATTAAATTCTTTAACCAAAGGAAAAAATTCTACCTGATCTTTCTTTCAACAAAGCCAGCTCTTTTCAGCGTGGAGGATTTCCTTCCTCACTGAGTGGCCATTTGGTTGCAGAGGTATTAAACAAGAGCAGACAGTCATGACCATCTGCCCTGTAATACAATGTTGTGTTTCTAATACTAAGAGAAGTTATTTAAATATCCTCACATGCACTACATCATTCCAGTTGTCAACTAGTGCTCTGGGGACCCCCAACCTAACTGGCCTCGCCTGACTCTTTACCACAGGCAGCATTATTCTCCAAGCAACATGAAAACAAACCTGTTTTGGACAGGTTCAGTGAAAGGAACTCATAACAACCTCCCCAGCCATGCCAATAAACATTTTCATCTGATAGAGATTTACAGACTCAGGATACACATGCACAACAAAACCTTTAACAAAACAGCATTTGTTCCATTTGGGTGTGCAAGAACATCTTATCACTCTTCAGCAAAAATGTTATTACGTCCATGGGACATCGGAACAAAGTTTTTATTCCAATCACAGTAAGGTCACCCTCCCTTCCTGTCAAGTTTGTGAAGAAACCCTTCACATAAGCAGCTGGCTGGTACTGCCAGCATCTGCTCCACTGCTGACTTATCCCCGTGTTCTTCCAAGTATCAAGCCCTAGGTGTTACCGGTCAGTGTCACCCCATAGTGTGCTCTAAAAAACATATGATACAATTCTGTATCCTTTACATACAAAGAATTCACTTTGCAGTCTGCCTGTCAATACATGGCTCGCCATGGTCTCCAGCACTGACCTTGCTGAACTCATTAGCTGTCATCTGAGTCCAGTGCACTTCACCAGACACCTCACATTACCCACATCAGCAAGAGACCAGGACCCTTCTCAGGGGATCACAATTGATCCTGGCTGGAAAGCCCTCACAAAGTCATCCCAACTCAACCATACTTGTAACCACCTTAAATTCAGCCCTCTTGGCTGTCAAAATGCTTTGAACAACCAGCCTTTCAGTAGCTGGCTCTTACTCGTGTCTACAGGACCACTTATTTATCTCATAATAAATATACATATGCTGTACTGGAGGTTACTAACACAGTGCAATTTATTTGCTGTTGCTATACCAAATGCCACAAATAACCAAGAAAAAGACCCAGCCATTACAAAGTTCACTGCTTTGGCAGCTGAAGTATTATTCAACCTGACAGTCTGTAAGCTTGCACGTTCTTTGCTTCACAACTTATTTTTGGAAGTCCAAACTAAAATGAAAATCTCCCTGCCCCTTGTTCCCTGACAGCCAGGAGCCAGAGAGCTCCTCAACCACCTTGTGCATGTCAAAAAACGTTTCAGTAACATCAGCCCAGCAAAGAAGAAATCCTGATTAACTCAAGAGCTGTCCTGCTATTTGTGCTATTAACACACTATTCTTTACAAACACATTACCTCCAGATGTTATTCCTAAACTGTGCTTTTTTTCCCCCACTCCTGTCACTACACTACATGCTTAATCTACAAGATCTTGAGTTAAGAAAATTTTCTGCCTGAAGCTGGCCCAGATCCAAATCAGATTCATTTCACCGACCAGATGCACTAATCTGGGACACTGATTTCACATGCCCTGCTAAATTCTCAATCAGTCTTGGACAGCAACAGGTTTCCCAATATTCCAGGGTGGCAATTTTGCATGTTCCCTCGCATTCCTGCTCATTTACACAAGAGCAGCAAAAGCTAGGGATGGAACACAGCACATGTTTCTTGACAGTCAAGGCTTTACCGCTCCGCAGCCAATTCCTGCGACCACTTTGTACCATCTTCACATTTGGATGAGTATTAATAGAATCTACGTTGCTTATCGGCCATGCGGGCACTCTCTGCTCCCTGCCAAGGAGCAGTTTGGGGAGTTTAAGGCAACTCTGATAAAACACAACACGAGCTGACCACACACTCCTGACCTTGCAAAACCCACACTCCTCCCGGGAAATTTACTCGGCACTGCTGCCACTTCAGGAGACCCCAATCACAACGGCGTAAGTTTTCAAATATTCAATAAATTGGCCACCTGGGCAGGCCTGCAGCCCTTATTTTGCTAAGTAAGCTACTTAATAACCCTGTGAGAAGTTAGTACATCCCGCTACCTGACTGGAACCACCTCGGTCTGTGCTCTGACACAGGCTGAATGCGCCGGACGGGGCTCGGATCACAGCGTAGTGAACCCTTTGTTTACCAACACCCCAGGCCGGGGCTGCAGGTACCGCTGTGCCCCCCGGCCCGGTGCTAACCGAGGGCACTCACAGCCGGGCCGCCCCCCCCGGCTTCGGTACCTGGTGCAGGGCTGTCAGCCCGTCCACGTTGGTGGTGTTGATGCGGGCGCCGCGGCCCAGCAGCCGCTTCACCTCCTCGGTGTCGCCGCTGGAGCAGGCGGCCAGGAACACGGCGCCCTCCTCGAAGCGGACGCGGGATCCCCCCGCGCCGCGGTGCCGGCCGCGGCCGCCCCCCGCCGCCACCGGCTCCTGCTCGGTCAGGGAGCCCTTCCAGCGCCGCAGCTGCTCGGCCCGCCGCAGCCGTGCCGACTCGGCCCGCTTCCCGCCCAGGTGCTCCGGTTCGGACATTGCCGCCGCCGCTCAGAGGGACGCGCGGGGCCGCGCCGCGTTCAGCCTGGAGCAGGGCGCAGCGCCCCCGCCGCCATCTTCGCTACGCCCCCGCCACCGCGCCCGCGCCGCGCGCGCCCCGCGGCACCCCGGGACATGTAGTTCGGGGGGGGGGGGGGGGGGGGGGGGGGGCGGCGCCGCACCTGCCCTGGGGCGGCCGCTGCTCCCGGCGGCCCCCGCGCGGCGCCGCACCTGGGCGCGACCGGGACTACAACTCCCGGCGGCCCCCGCGCGCAGGCGGGGTTGGGCGCCGTCGCCGAGGCTTTCCCGGGTCCCACCCTTCTCAGAGTCACAGAATCCCGGAGTCTTTGAGCGTGGGAAGCACCTCTGGCGTCATCGAGTCCAACCTGTGCCAGATCGCCACCTGGTCACCCAGCCCAGAGCACTGAGTGCCACGTCCAGGCCTTCCTTGGACACCTCCAGGGATGGGGACTCCACCACCTCACCAGGCCCTTCCAGTGGTAGACCGTGCTTTCCAGAGAGAAATTCTTACTTATATCCAACCAGAACCTCCCCTGGCATAGCTTGGTTTGATACCGTTTCCTCTTGTCCTGTCCCTTGTTTACTGGGAGCAGAGACCAAACTCCACCTGGCTGCCCCATCCTGTCAGGGAGTTGAGGAGAGCCAGAAGGTCCCCCTGATCCTCCTTTTCTCGAGGCTGAGTCCCCCCCAGCTCCCTCAGCCACCCCTGGTGCTCCAGGCCCTTCCACAGCTCTGTTCCCTTCTCTGGGCTCTGGGGATAAATGTCCTGCTGCCATCGGGATGGACAGAGAGGTGCCACGCTCCCAGAGTGGCTCAGTCCAGCAGCTGCCAGTCAGACAGCAGCTGATTTTATTGAGGAGCTGCTGGAACTTATAGATTTGAAAGCAAGAACTAAGCATCGTCAGTAGGTCTGTGAAAACTCTCTAACCCTAGCACAAGGAACATAGGAAAAAACCCCAGAGTTCTGAAACCTTCATGAAACCAAATTCATCCTCCTTGAAAAGCTTAGAAGGCAAGAAGTTTTCTCAGAACTTCGTGCAGCTCTTCCACCACACTAATACAGGATTTGTGCAAGGCTACAGACTTTAGAGAAGAAATATTGCAAGATTTTTTGATTCTTTGATTCACGGGGCATTTAAAGATGTATTTAAAGAATTCCTGGGGAAAATGGCAGTGGACAAACATGCGTGCTTGCATGAATTTAGTATTTCATTTTCTGGTTTCCCCTGGTTAACCCTGAGCCCGGGCAGGGTGAGGACCAGCCGGGCTCCCTCTGGCACAGACCCCCTGGCTGGTCCTTTCCAGCCGGACCTGCTACAGCGCTGAAGGTTTGGGATAAGACCTTCCGGTTGGCTTCGTTGAGCCTTCCCCGAGCCCCCTCTCGTGGCTGCACGTCTGCCCCGTCCTGCTGAACATCACCACAGCAGTTCAGTGTTCTCAGTGAAGGGGCTGCCCCTCACCGTCAGGTTATTCTGTGGTACCCAGCTGCCAAATGGAGCATTTGCCTCAAATTGTTCATTAGAGGAACCCCAGGACAGCCGTGCTGCTGAATGATCAGTGACAAATCCCCCAGAGCAGATGGCATTTGCTCCTTAGCCTTGAAACAACTCCAGCAGTTTTCAGCAAAGTTTCAAGGAAACCCCCAGTGAAGCCATGTATCTGATCTCCCCAGTGTGCAAAATATCATGACCCACTCTAATGAACAGAATTACGAGCCACATTAAGGGCTGTGCAATATTCGTAGGAAGGTCAGATTGTGGTTTACATGACAGTATAAAATCGCAAAACTGGAGTCTGGAATTACTAGAACTGGTTCCGAGAAGAGCAACAAGAACAAGGGCTTCATGTGACAGAGTTCAGTGTGGAGCTCCTGACAGTGGGCGGTGAGGACAGTGGCTGTTGAAATGGGTGTAGAAGCAACAGGACACAATAATTACATTTATTATTCTACTTGGCTGAAAAAGGTTTTCAGCTTTCAGTTGCTGCAGGCTGGGATCCCTCAGCACAGACTCCTGGGGAGCAGGAGATGGGATATGGGGTGGGCAATCACCTTCCCATACTTCATATAATAGAATTATAGAATCCCAGAATGGTTTGAGTTGGAAGGAACTTCAAAGCTCATCTCATTCCTGCCATGGGCAGGGACACCATCTACTAGACCAGGTGGCTCTAAGCCACATCCAGCCTGGCCTTGAACATTTCCAGGAATGGGGCAGCCACAGATTCTCTGGGCAATGTGGGCCAGGGCCACAGCACCATCACAGGGAATTAATTTCCAATATCAAAACTACATCTCTCCCCTTTCAGTTTAAAACTGTTCCCCTTGACCTGTCACTCCAGGACGTTCCAAATAGTCTCTCTTCCTTTTCAACTCTGTTCAGGCACTGGAAGGTCACAATTAGGTCACCACAAGGCCTTCTCTCTTCCAGTCTGAACAATACCAATTCTCTCAGCCTTTCCTTAACCCTCTAAATAATTTCTGTGCACTCTCTGGACTTGCTGCAACAGTTCCATGTCCTTCCTGTGCTGGAACCCAAGGGCTGGAGGCAGCTCTGCAGGAGGGGTCTCACCTGAGAGGGGCAGAGGGGCACAATCGCCCCCTCTGCTGCTGCCCACACTGCAGGATCAGCCCAACACCCATGGGGGTTTCTGGGTGCCAGCACATGTGGGTGAGCCATGTCCATCTCTGACCCACCAGCATCAACAAGTCCTTCCCATCAGGGCTGCTCTCGATGCCTTCATCCCTCAGCCTGTCTCTTCCCAGCGGGATTGGTTCTTCCTGAGGATGGGCTGGAGGAGTCCTGCAGCTGCTGAGCTTTACCCCTCTGGCTTCCAGAATGGAATTCTTTGGGGCAGCAGGCCAGGCTGGTGTGAGCTGTAGCTCTGGCCCAGAGCCATGGGCAAGGCCATGTTATTGGTTCAGCTCTGGGCTCCGGGAGCCTTTTCCCAGCCTGAGCCATGGGAACAGGACAGAGCCCACCCTGTTTGCCCCACAGCTGACAAGAGCAGCTCCTGCTCCTGTGAAAACTTCCTGGTTGAACCTATCAGCCATTTGAAACCAGGCCTTTTCTTGTCCTGACTGGAAATTGATGTATTTGGAGAGATTTCTGCCTCTGCCCAGCACTCCTGGACATTGGACTGAGCTGGCAGATGCCGAGCAGTCCTGCACAGCCACATCTCTGGAGAAGTGGCTGTGACCCAAACCACCAGCCATCCCCAAATGCCTGCAATCTGTGCCATTGCTTCTGCTTTTTGTGAAAGATACAGCACATTGGAGTCAAGCTGTCATGTCCATAGGAAGATCAGATTACATCATTTGACAGACTTTTGGGGCAGTTTCCCAGTCTGTAGGTCCAAGTTTGTGATAAACACAACTTGAAGCAAAAGGAATTGCTTTAGATGCAAAGATGGAGTTGTCCCCAGAAATTCACGTGCAGATTCATAGAAATCTTTTGGAATCCTCTCCTGGACTTTTGTAGAGACTGGAAACTAGGCCAGTAGGGATACCCCTTTGCTCCTGGCATTCCATGGCTGACTGCCATGAACTCCCAGGAAAAGAGGAAAACAAACCCTTTCCAGTTTCACAGAACATTCCAAATACCATTTATCGATGATATATCTTATCCAATTACAGACTCCAATGTCAGAGCTTGAATTGTAAAGCTAAGACCTAATCAATTAATAATAAAACCTCTTTTTGAATGAGCTCAAAATTTTTATTGTGAACTTGAAGAGAAGGCAAACTTCTCCTTCTTGAACAAGCTCTACTACCTTGTGTATCTACAGAAAACAACAAATTCCTTAAAAAACAGGATCTAAACCTAATACTAACTTCAAACCCCTTAACAAACTTGAACTATACCTAATACAAAATATAACAATATAACATTCTACTGTCCCTGGCCTGGAAACCCCAAAATGACTGGTTTTCAAAATGGGGGTTTCCTTCCTTAAGTAAGATGTGGTCTTTTCCTGGGAATGATGTCTTGCTCTTCAGCATTGGCACAAGCCCTTGGGAGACGCCTCTGCCAAATAAAAAAAGGAAACTCTCACATTGAAAGAATACTCAGAAAAGTGCAATTTTTGTACATCCAAATTCCCATCTCCTCTGTCCATGCCCAAGGTAGAGCAGGCAGTGGGCAGGGCAAGAGCTGAGGAGTGGCCCCAGCAGAGGGATGCAGAGGATGCGAGATCAGACTGTGCCGCCAGGTCAGCAGCAGACTCCAGGCCCAGCCCATCCTTTCTTCAGGCTTCCCCCCAGCAGTCAGGGTGTCCCTGGGCAGGGCTGGTGTGAATGGAGGCCTAGCTAAGCCCCCTGCCAGTCCCCAGGCTGTTGCTGCCCGTGCTGCATTGTCCCCAGGCAGGCCTGGCGCAGAGGCTCTGCTGTCCCTGGCTAGGGCAGCACTCAGCCCAGCTGTCCCACCTTGGGGGCTCTCAGCGCCGGGCACGGGGTCACTTTCTTTGAAGAGGAGCCCTTGGAGCTCCTCGACGCTGCCTGAGCTGCCCCTCCTTGGCCTGCAGCCATGGTCATTTGTTCTTGCTGCTCTGAGGCTCTTGCACCTGTGGCCCAGAGCGATGGCATCCTGCAGAGAGACAGGACAAGTGATCCCAGCTTAGCTGCTGCTTCCCACTCAGGGATCAGCAGGATCAGCAATGCCTGATCAGGATCAGCAATGGCCTGCAAAGCTCTGCAGGGAGCATGGCCCATCTGGGAAGGCCATGCAGCTCCATGGGCACTTGTGCCCTCCCCGTAAGACTCAGCAGCCCCCAGCTGAGGCCCAGGCAGGCTGAATCCTCCCTCGCAGGGACACAGCGAGATTCTGCTCTGGAGAAGCTCAGGGCTTTCTGAGAGGAGCATTGAATGCCTTGAGCAAGAGCAGCTCTACTCCAGGGGGCCGCATGGAAAGGCAGAGAGGGCTTTCCTCTCATCCAGGCAGTTTTCCTCCAGAAGGAAAGCCAAAGCCAGTGCAGGCCGCCTGCTTCTGCTACCCTCTGGCCAAGAGAAAGCCAAGGAGCAGTCCTGCCAGACAGCAGTTCCTGCCAGGCTCCCAGCACAGAGGCTGGGGCCTACCTGTGCACACTCTGCTGCTGTCGCTGCTTGTCTCTCTCGTATTTCCTCTTCAGTCCCCAGAATGTCTGCACATAGGCGATGGACTGCAGTGCAGGATAGAAGCTCTGAATGATATGGGCAGTCAGGGACTTACAATCTTCCTGCAGAGGAACAAAACAGGGTCTCAGTCTCCAGAGGTCACAGGCCGAAGTTCAGAAAGCTTCCAAGTTTCCTGTGCCAAGGAATGGATTCCTCGGCCCGAACCAAAACGCTAACCCATGTCCCGAGTGCCACATCCACAGTTGTCATATGAAAGGGGATTTTCTTTACTGTTAGTATTGGGAGTTTTACTTGACCCTCAGTGTTTAATTTGTCTCTCAGTGCCCCAGCAAAGTGGAGATCCTTCTGCCTGAGCAGTGTGTCAGTGTCCCGTTAGGGGAGCCTTCCCTAAGCCATGCTGCTGGCTCAGAGTGTGGTTCCACTAACCTACACCAGCATAGGGGAAAGCCCTCAGCAGCTCTTGCCACTTTATGACCCCTTTGTGGCTCTTCCTCTTTATCCAAGTACGTTCCCTGCTGCTGGTGACTGCCAGTGCCAGGGAAGGACTCACCCTGAGTGTTTACAGACTCTCTTTATTCATATAATACTGTGACAGGTTACAGTTCGAGGATTGTCTGTGATAGGATCTGTCAATGATAGGATCTGTCAGTTATGCTATCTGACTGCATAAATGTGTTCAAAGCAATCCCCAGACAAGCTCTAATCCCCAGTTACAGCATTCAGTGTGCACAGACTGCAGTTCTTACCCAATAGGCCCTGACAGAAGAAGGCAGGTTCAGCCCATGGACTGAGCCCAGCAGTTACCACAGAGTCTTCCCTGACTTTTCCCCCCATTTTCAACTTACTTTTTATATGTTTTTTTAATGTTTAGGTGGGACTTGAGTGACTCAAGTCATGAAGGCATTTGTGTAAAAGGTGTAAAATTCTTTAGTTTTTAAAGATAAAAGTCACAAAGACCACCCCAGTGAGGGGTGGTCAAACTTTGGGGGGGACACCTTTGGGATGGAGGGGTGTGTTAATGATAAAATTAGGTTTTAATGAACTATGTTCATCAAAGGAGAGCAATTTCACCCCAGTTGTGGGCTTGGCAGCAGGTCATCTGCTACTCCCTGCCCTAGCTGGCAGGTGCTGGGCAGTTTCTCAGCTGCAAAGCACCACTGAGGTTTCCCTAATATCCAGCCTGAATCTCCCTTGGGGCAACTTGAGGCCATTCCTCTTGTTCCCCTGGAGAACAAGAGTCCTGTCCCTTGTTCCCTTGGAGAAGAGACTGACCCTCCCCTGGCTAAAAGTCCCTAAAGGGAAAACTCCTGCTCTCCTGCATCCCTGGGCTCTGCTGGGTGCTGCTGGGGAGATGGGAAGGCTGCAGCAGGTGAGAGGCAGAGGGACAGCCCCACCCAGCCCCAGATTATACAACCCAAGAAACACCACTCTGCTGCTGGGTAGACACTGGGAGGTGAGCTGAGATGGGCTTTGGACTCTCTGCACTCCCACAAGGGGCAGAGAGTGTCCCTCTGTCGCGCAAGGTGTCCTGTGCCAGTGCTGGAAGGGCCAGGCCTGGGCCCCACTCCCTCTGCAATGGGGTCCTTCACAAGCCTGGTCCCCTTCAGCGCCCTTCAAAGACCAGAGATGGAGTTTGCAGCAGTAGGATCGGGGGATTCAGCTTTCTGACGCTGACAGGCAGCTTTTAATCCACCTGTTCTGCCTCCTCTGGAGAAAAGAAATAGGGGTATGAGAGCCTCTGAAACCTAGCAGTCCCTGCCTTGCTCCTGTGGGACAGAGGCTGGAGAGGGCAGGTCTGCCCAAGCCTGCTGCAGGTTGGCATCTGCAGCACCATCACCTGCACACTGGGTTAGACACAGCCTCTGAGCCATCTGGCAGAGGTTTCCCAGCCTCCAGGGAAATGATGCTCCTCCCCAAATGCTGCGGTGACATCAGCCCTGGGATGTGTCTCTAACACTCTACAAGGCTTCAGGGGACCCTGTGGGAGATCCGTGGCCACCAAGAGCAGCTGCAGGAGATGGTGTTTTGGTCAACAGCTGCTTAACATGAATGGTCAGTGTGTCCAAATGGGCAGTGGCATCCTGGCTTGTACCAGCCATGGTGTAGCCAGCAGGACCAGTGCCCATCCCTTTGTGCTGGCAGGGCTGAGGCACCTGCAGTCCTGGGGGCAGTTTGGGAGCCCTTATGGCAAGAGAGACATGGAGGGGCTGGAGCATGTCCAGGGAAGGGAATGGAGCTGGGGAAGGGTCTGGA
This sequence comes from Entomyzon cyanotis, assembly GCA_024500445.1. Classification (NCBI taxonomy): domain Eukaryota; kingdom Metazoa; phylum Chordata; class Aves; order Passeriformes; family Meliphagidae; genus Entomyzon; species Entomyzon cyanotis. The sequence continues at coordinate 699,389 of JAKEPQ010000908.1, read as the reverse complement.
GCACCAGGAGTGGCTGAGGGAGCTGGAGTAGCTTAGCCTGGATAGAAGGAGGCTCAGGGGGGTACGTTCTCATTTTCTACACCTCCCTGACAGGAGGTTGGAACCAGGTGGGGATCTGGCTCTTCTCCCAAGTAGGAGGCAACAGGACAAGAAGAAATGGCCTCAAATTATGCCAGGAATTTCTTAACAGAGAGTTTAGAGCAAAATTACTGTGAAATCTGGTGCCAAATCTTTCCAGGTCCAAAGGAAGCAGCTCCTTGCTGCCCTCCCAGTCCTCCTCCCTTCCTGCCAGTTTCAGCTGCACAATCCTAGCAGCTGGAGCAGCCTGGGCTCCCCAGCTCCCGCCAGCAGAGTGCCTGCCCTCGGCGAGTCACGGTGCCTCAGGAGAGGAGTGGAAAGGGTCCCTGAGCCCCAAAGAGCAGCCATCAGGCTCCTCGTGCCAGCTGCCTGTTCTTCAGTGCCCACTTCCTTTTGTTGAGGAGAAAAAGGCCAGCCCAGGCCAGAGAAATTCAATTGAAGCCTGTGCCAATGGCATCCTGGCCTCGCTTGACAATCCTGTCCATGGCCACAGCCATCAGGAGCACTGGAGCATCCAGCTTTTCTCCAGCATCATCTACTTCAAGGGCTGGCAGATCCTCATGGAGCACAGATGCCGCAGAAGCTCCCAGGTGAGCAGCTCAGGGTGGGAAGCCGCTTAGCCACCAGCAAAACTGTTCTGTTCTCCTGACTCCCTCCAGGAGCTTCCTGTAGAGCTGCTCCTGGAAGTGGCTGCCTTTTGCTGGCTGCCAGGTCCAGGGACAGAACAGTGATGGATAGAATCTTCTTGGAATCCTCCAGGGCACCAAAAATGCCTAAGAAAGGAAAGATCTTTTCCCTGTCTGGTGCCACCTGGTTCCTGTCCTGTGTGAGGTTTGCAGGGAGCAGGGATGGTGTCCCACTCCCCTCCCTGCCCCCCTCCCCAGGCAGAGTGGGAGTGCCAGAGCAGGACAGATCCATGGGAGTGTTTCCCAAGCAGAAGGAGAGCTGGAGTTTGTACCTCAGCAAGCTGCAAATCAGAAAGTGATGAGCACATGAGGACCACCCTCATGGGATGTGTGGTCCTGCTGGGGATCTGAACATGGAGCAGCGACCAGGGTCAGACAGAGCATTCAGTGCTGGGTCAGGCTGCAGGGCCTACACATGGACCACCTTTGGCCTTTCAGGGTGTAAACAGCATCCCCTGGAGCCTTGGAATTGTTTGTGACAAGTTCCTGGGCCCTCCTGGGCTCCTGTACTGCCCCGGCATAGAAACACAGAGGAAAAAGGCAAAGGCAGCTTTGCAGCCCTGCAGCCACACTTTCAGTAGGTTGCTCTGGGAATGTTTGGGCTCAGAGGGACACATATGAGGGTACAGAGGGTCTGTGGGACATCAGGGACAGGCAGCAGTGCCTCCGCTCCTGCAGTGCTTTGGCCTCTTCACTTCTCAGAGCTCTCATTCACAGGGAGCCAGACCCCACCTCTCCTCCAGGTGTGCTGGGAGTGTTTTCCCAACATCTCTGCAGCCTTTCCCATGCAGTTTTGGGACTGTGCATATTTCTCCACCCTGTGTCTGCACCCACAGCAGCATTGTTGTGGTGGATTCCCATGGGAGCCATTGCCAGAGAGTCTCTCTTCACTCCCCTGCCCTGCAATTTCTCATGACAGTCATAATCCCAGCCTGCCCTGGCTTGGAAGGGACCTTAAAGCCCATGTTGTCCCACCCCCTGCCATGGGCAGGGACACCTTCCACTATCCCAAATTGCTCCCTGGCCTTGAACACTTCCAGGGATCCAGGGGCAGCCACAGCTTTTCTGGGCACCCTGTGCCAGGGCCTCCCCATCCTCATTGTACAACATTTCTTGCTTATGTCTTATAAGCTCCTTTTTCTCTGTGGAAAAACTGCAGTAAGGTCTTGGAGCCTCCTCTTCTCCAGATGAACACCCCCAGCTCTCCCAGCCTGGCTCCAGACCAGAAGGGGTCCAGCCCTCGAAGCAGCTCCGTGGCCTCTTCTGGACTCTCCAGCAGCTCCATGTCCTTCCTGGAACCCCAGGGCTGGAGGCAGTTCTGCAGGAGGGGTCTCACCTGAGCAGGGCAGAGGGGCACAATCCCCCCTGCCCTGCTGCCCATGCTGGAGGATCAGCCCAGCACCTGGAGGGGTTTCTGGGCTGCCAGAGCATGTGGCCAGGGCATGTTGAGCTTCTCATCCACCAACACCCCCAAGTCCTACTCTCCAGGGCTGCTCTCAGTCCCTTCTCCAATCTTGCAACTCCTCTTTTAATATAGAGGAGAACGTTCAGCAGAACAAAATACCGACCGAAACATCTGTGAGGACTCCCGCCGCTTGGGAACCAGCCCGCGGCTTTTAGGGTACCAAAAGCTCTTTCCCTGGGGGTGGGATGGGGGTCCCGGGCGGTGCCGGGGCTGGCCCGGCCGTGCCCTCCTCCGCCAGCCCCGTGACATCAGTCCTGGCCGAGCCGAGCGCCGCCGCCCCGCGACCCGCCCTGCCCCGCCAGCGACAAAAGCCCCAAGCGGCCATCGGCACCAGCGCGGCTCCCGACAGCCGCACCGGCACCGAAACCAGCACCGACACCGATACCGGCGCCTACACCAGCACTGACACCGGCACCAGATTTGACACCGACACCGATACCGGCACCGTCCCTGGCCCTGCCGCAGGTGGGTGTGGAGCGGGGATGGCCCTGAGTCCCGCCGAGGGCAGCGGAGCCGCCCCTCCGCCCGTGCCCGGGACTGCCGCTCCCCCAGCCCGGCTCTTCATGCCTCTCTCCATCCATCCCTCCATCCCCCCGGGCTGCTCCATTCCCGCCGCCCCCCAGCCCGGCGAGCCCCGGCGGGGAAATTGCGGGGCTGGAGAGGGGCACAGCCCCACCGTGTGTCCCTGGGGTGGGCACTGAGGCGGTGGGACCCCCTGACGCTGCTCCCACTGCCGGAGCGCTGCGCACATGGCGGGATGCGGAAGCCAAAGCTCTTGCATCAGATCGGCTGAACTCAGGAAAGCTCATTCGCAGGGAGTCTGAGGCAGCTCAGCTGTGGGCTCAGGTCACTTGCCAGAGGAGATTTGCAGAGCTGGGTATCAGGCTGGGTGCACGCTCGAGCACAGCTCCAGGTGCTGCTTTCCAACCCTCAGAGCCCCCAGCCCGTGGGAGGGGGTTCAGGAGCACTAGACAAATGCCTCGGGTGCTGCCAAGTCCCTGTATCAATCAGATCTTCTGTATCTCCCTGTGTGCGAAGGGGCCGGTGCTAAAACGGTGTGAGGGTGAGGCTGGCTTTGGGTGCTGCTCCTCCTGACTCAAGAGCTTGGCAAAGAGTGGGAGGAGAAACCCTGCAAGGAGCAACTGTGGTCATTTGGTCTGTTCCTGCTGGAGCAGAGGAGTCTGAGGTCAGAGCTCCCCAGGGTCTGCAGCTTCCTCCTGAGGGACAGCAGAGGGACAGCTTCAACCTCTGCTCTCTGTGAGCAGGGACAGGATCTTAGGGAAGGGCTGGAGCTGTGTCAGGGAGGGTTAGGTTGGATATTGGGGAGAGGTTCTTCCTTTCAGCCAGAGGATGCTGAGGCACTGCCCAGACTCCCCAGGGAATGGGCACAGCCCCCGGGCTGCCTGAGCTCCAGGAGTGTTTGGACAATGCTCTCAGGGATGCAGAGTGTGGGATTGTTGGGGTGTCCTGTGCAGGGCCAGGGGTTGGATGTGATGCTTGTGGATCCCTTCCATTATTCTGCTGGGGTGAGTCTGGTGAGGGGCAGTGCTGTGGGTGAGCACTGGGCTCTGGGGAGGATTCAACCCTTCCCAAGGAGCTCAGTGCTGCTGCTGCACAGACAGCTCCAGGCTGTGCTGCTCCCGTGGGTCGTGGGCTCTGTGCCAACCTCTGCTGTCCCCTGCATCAGGACCTCTCCAGCCGGGATGGCAGTGCCTGAGCACTGCCTCCAAGCAGCTGAGCTCGACTCCCTGCTGCTGGGAGGCAGCACCAGGTGGGGAGGACGTGACCAACTGGGGCATTTCAGGGCTTTGGGGAAGCTCAGGGGAGCTCGGTCAGGTGATGTATCTTGATCCCTGCAGGAGTCAGAAGCTTTTCTTAGCACCCCTGCAAATGCTGCTGCTTTTGTTCTGGATCAAGTTGGGATTTTCATGGAGAAAGCCATTTCCAAGGAGCCTCTGAAGCTTGAGAGCAGTGTGTGCACAGGCAGGGGCCCATAGCTATGAGAGCTGTGTCTGGATGTCTTGGTGCTGTGCTGGCCTCACTCTGGTCCCTTCCCTGCACAGCCAACCTGAGGCTGCCTTGCAGCAGAATCATTCCTGATTGCTGATGGAGTCAAGCCCGATTGCTTTGGGAGCCATAGAGTAGATGAGCCACATATGAACATTACTCTGCAGCTCAGAGCCTCCAGACTTCATCCCCTCCTGTCCCAGCAAAGCCTTCAAAGACCTCTGATGTGATCCAGCTGCATCTTCTGGGGCAGTTCTGTGATTTCTGCGTGGTAATTCCCACTGTTTTTGCGTATCTCCATGCTCACCAACCTCAGGTCCCCATTCTCTTGCTCACCAGTTCAACATCACTGGTCACACATGCCCTTCACTTAGGCTTGTTTGCACTGTTGGTGGCCCAGAGTCTCCTGATGTCATTGCTTCTCCCAGCTGATGACACAGCAGGGGACAGGGGGACAGTTCTAGCTTGCCCCTTATAAGGCTCTTCCCACCTGTGCCCAGGTGATGGGAAGGATACGCTGTGACAGATCCTGTTTGCCTGGGGCAGAGTCCCCTGTGGGTCTGACTGCAGGTCCCAGGGCTTTCCCAGGGGTTGTTCCCTGGTGTAACCCTGGGAGCTGGTTCCTCTCTGCTCTGCCCACATCTCTCATCTGTCTGGGTCTCTCCTGCTTCAAATTTCTGCCCATTTCATGGCAATGCCAGCTGCTCTCTAAACTGGAAAGCACTACTCAGACCCCAGGACTTGGGGCTCCTGCTGTGGCTTCCTGCCTTTTGATTCTTCCCTTTGCCAGGGCATGAATTAATCCTGCCTGGACTGCTGTGAACATCCTTAGGAGTGAATTTCGTGCAGCACTGATGGTGCTGTTCTGTCATTCACTTGTTCTAATGCTCTCATTGGGGAAAAAAAAGAACTTTTTATATGGGCCAGCATGAGTCTCCCGTTCCTCAGTGATCTCCAAGCACAAAGTGTTTGCTCTGCAATTAATTACCATAGGATTTGAGTAGGGCACAGACACGGGAAGGTTTTCCAGGTATTGCAGAAGGTTAGATGGTTGAGCTGACATCCTGGTGACTGCAGGGATGTTCCTCAGAGTGTGACAGAGTGGGGACCTGCCCTGCCCTGAGTGCTCCCATGGCCATGGAGCTGCATCCACGTGGCCCTGGGTGCTGCTCCAGCTCCAGCAGTTCCCGCCCAGCTGCTCTCAGGAGGGCAGGGTGGGGGGTGTCAGCTTCAGGGGCAGTGACAGGAGCACACTGACCTCTCAACCCACTTGAAAAAGAGGGTGACTCTTTCTGCTGCCTAATGACTGCATCTGCTCACTGCTTCCCCTTACAGCCATCCCAAAGCACCAGTACATACTGGTTCCATACTGGTTTATGCCTGGTTGTTCAGTGTAACTTACACTGCCTCCCAGATGGGTGCAATGCAGCACCTCTGAAATGTTGGTGAGTCGGAGCCCAGATTTTGTAGAATCACAGACAGATTTGGGTTGGAAGCGACCTCAAAGATTACCCAGTGCCACCCCCTGCCATGGGCAGGGACACCTTCCACTATCCCATGTTGCTCCAAGTGCCATCCAAGTTGGTCTTGTTCCAGAGAGCTTGAGTGCTGTAACGTCAGGCTCTGGAATTTGGGTTAATCTCCAGCAAGTGTCAGCCTTGGGTGTCAGCCTCCCTTGTGTCTGTGTTCCCTATAGTGCAGCTGCTGCTAAAGAATGAGATCTTGGTTTTGGGGGCCTCTTCCCTTATCTGTAGTGGATGATGGAGTGGCTCCAGGGCCAAGCCCTGCTTGGTGTTTGTAGGGCTCTGGATGTGTTTGCTGAGAGTTGTGCTCCATGGATTGTGGAGCTGAAGGAGGAAGGAGAATAATCTTGTTTCTTTGGCAGCCCTGGGTGTCCCCCTTGCCTGTGCTCGGTGAGGTCATTGGCTGCACAACTGTCACGTCCTGTTCCTCATTCTGCACAGGGCCCGGAGTGACTTGGAGAAGGGCGACTGTGGTCACCAAGTGTTGCAATTGGGCAAAATATTCAAAGTATTCTGAAAATAGTGCTGATAGTATTGCAAACACTCTGACATATCTTAAAGTGGCCACTACTTAGGGAATTGGGAGGATGGGTCTGTCTGGATGGTAGTTGTGAGTACTTTGTTGGTCAGGTCCAGATTCCCAGAAGCAGGGTTCTCCTATTCCTTTTTTTGCTGTTGATACCAGCCTATGGCACAAACTGTTCTTCAGTCTCTGGGTGGCCTGTGGGGCTATCAGCATGTGCGGGGTGTGTTGTGGACTAACAGGGAATTCTTGACAACTTAAATCTTATCTCAGGCTTTCTCTGTGTCCAGCTGTGAACCCTCACATGGATCCCCAGGACAAACTAATTTCCATGGTCTCTCTCTTCAGAAAACCCATCCTGGTGTGTGCCAGGAGGTTTTACTGGGATGTGGCTTTGCTGGGGCTGCCTTTGTGCTTCATGATGAGAGTCACCTGCTGAAATGATTGAATGAACGAAATAAAATGAAACTAATCCTGACATTTAAACTGAGTGAGTGGAGGCAGCTGCAGCCTTCCCACAGTGGATGGAGGAAAATCACCAGCAAAAGGTCTTGGACTCCTCTTGTGGCAAATGTCAGATGAGTTTCACCCAGAAGCAATTTTTCTCCTCCTGTAGGCTTCCAGGCAGCTCAGGGGAAGGTGTCCCCACTGCTGATGGCTTGGTTTGGACAGGGGAGCCCTGATGTTCAGGACAAACAAAGCCTCTTCCTTCACTGCTGCTGCTGTGAAGGGAACAAAATGTGCTGTGGGAGATGAAGGGGAGCAGCTGGTCCCAATCCATGGTGTGCACTTGTGGATGCCCTGGCTCTGGAGCTGGGGGTGCTGGCAAGAGGCTGCCCCCCAAAGCCAAGGCTGTGGAATCCCAGAGATTGGGTCTGCCAGCTGTGGTGGCTGGAAAGGGATGGGGGACCCAGAAGAATTGTAGTCAGTGTTGTGTCATTCCCGATGTGGGATCTGATTGCAGGGGCAAAAGGGGCTGGTGGGCACCACAGCCTGCAGGGCTCAGGGGCTGACAGGGGCTGCTGCTGGATGTTTCTGCCCTCCAAGGAAACTCCTGAACCAGGTCAAGCCCTCCTCCTGATAGAGGGGAAAAACAGGCTCTGGAGAGAAACAGTCTGTGTCCTTTTAAGGCAATCCAAAGGCTGGGACTGGAAGGACCAGGCTGGAAGGGAGGGATTTGGCTCAGTGGGAAGCCCAGCCTGCAGGGCCTTTGGGAAAGAGACTTCCCAGCTGCTGTGATCACACCCCAAACACGGCTCCCAGCATCCTTGGAGCCAGCAGAGCCTCTCCAGCCCCTGCTCCTGGCACCCTCCACTGCTCTGTGTGTCTGTCCTGCACTGAGACCCTCTGGGCATTTGGGAGCTGTGGCCAGGGTAAAGTGGGGTCAGCGAGTCAGCCCTGATCCCTGTCTTGACCCCTGCCCTGGTAACCAGGCAGGGTTAATTTCCCTTTTCCTGACAAAATGCTCTCACACACAGAAGATCTTGACTTCCCCATGACCTGGGAGGTGCAGGGATCTTGCTGAACCCTTCCTGCTCCCCCATCTCTGTTTAATGTTTGTACAACTCCCAGTCCTGCTGTGTTTGTTTAGCACCCACCTCCCCAGCTGGGAGAGCCACTGGCATTGGAGGCTCAGGGATGGGGCTTCAGCTGCCTAAGGTGAGCCAGGGGCTTGGATCTGCTGCAGAGTGGGGCTCCAGGGCTCCTGGTGTGCCCTGTCAGACCCAGGCCTCTTCCTCATCTCCACGCAGCTGAGCTGAGGGATGTACTGAGATCCTGCACATGTGGTGGGCTGGCAAATCTTGCACTCTGAAATTGGGGGCTGGTTTTGGGGACCTTGTCCTGCTGCTTTAGCTGCTCAGAAGTCAGGAAGAACATGGTGACTTGTGCTGTCTGTCCCCAGGTGGGAGCAGGATGGGGAATTACAGAGGTATTGATGGAAAGAGCTGGAGACCTCTCAAGCTGCAGCCTTGTGCCCATTGACCTTTCCTGTATCATTGGGCCCCTCCTAAAAGTGTTTTATTGTCTTTGTAGCAACCCCAGGTTGCTGTTTGATCCTCCTTAGCCTCCTCTTGGCCACACTCAACCAGCCTGACTCCCTCAGAATCTCTTTATAGGACTGTTCTGTGACTGTCTCTAGGTTTATGTTGACCTGGTCTTCACAAGTATCAAGGCCCCTCTGGGCTGGAGCTCTGCTACTCGTGTGAGGAGCTCACAGTATTTTGGGGTTATTTGCAAATCAAGGGGCCTTTTGATGGTGTCTCATCAGACACTGTTCAGGAAACAGAAGAGAAATAGCATTTATAGCCTGGTGAGGAGCTGGATGGTGGCTTAGGCTGGTGCTGGTGCTCAGGTCTTTGTTCTGCTCTGTGTTTTTCATTTTGCATTCTCCAGGCTCCGTGACTCTGCCTGCAGTCCTCGAGGAGACTGAGATGCCCGAGTGCAGGTCGGCCTGGCAGGGGTTGGCCAGGCAAAGCAGGAGCTGATGGTGCTGTGAGACACAGTGCCAGAGCCTGGAGGTTGGGGGTGTCAGGGGTCACCTACTGCCCTCGGGGCAGCCCTGACTGTCCCCTGCCCTGCAGTGGCCAAGAGGGAAGAGTTGGTCAGGGAGGAGAAGCTGGGACTGTGTCCAGGGCGGTGACAGCTGTCACTCCAGCACCAAGGCTCAGGCAGTCACCCTGGCCATGGCATGGGGTGTGACCTGCCGAGGTGCCTGAGTAACTCTGTGAGCTCCACCTCCCAGCATTGTCCTGCTTCCTCCCTTTTCCTGGCACTGACAGGAGCAGTGAGGTTGCACAGCTCCAGGACAGAGGGATTTCTGCTGCTCCTGGCAGACAGGGCCAGTGCTCCCTGGGAGGCAGATGGCACTGCTGGGGGCTGTGTCCCTGAGTTCTACTGATTCTGCTCACTGCCAGCCCTGCAGTCTGTGCACCCTGCAAACATTGTGGGTGCTCTCTGTGCCTGCAGGTGTGGGAAAACTGCTGGAGCTCCAGTGCCTGCTCTGGCTGCCCCATCCCTGCCCCTCTTCCTGACTGTGCTTTCCCTGCAGGATGCCAAACTGGGGAGGAGGGAAGAAGTGTGGGGTGTGCCAGAAGGCCGTGTACTTCGCTGAGGAGGTGCAGTGTGAAGGCAACAGCTTCCACAAGTCCTGCTTCTTGTGCAGTGAGTACCACCCGTTCCCCAACCCCCTCTCCACTTCCTGGACAAGGGCTCCTCAGGATCTCTGCAAACCCCCCAGCATGGCAGCAACACGGATCATCCCAGGACACAGGGGCTGTCCCAGCTGTCAGGACTGACCTCAGCCACCACCCACGCAAAGACTTAGTCCATCCCTACTCCAGGGAAAGGTCAGGCTGGGTCCTCTGCTCTGTGTCCAGACGTTAAGGATTGCAGCATGTGACAGGGCCACTCCCAGCACTGGTGGCAGGAGGTGACACATCCCATGCAGTGCTCAGAGGTGGTGCTGGATTTAGCCTCTCAAGTGGTTTTGCCACACTAAAAGGTGGTTGAGCCTTGGGAACTGGCATAGCATTTCTTCATGTCTGAGGGGATAATAGGAAGGAGATGTGGTCCTGTCCTTGTCCTTGTGCTGATGGAAAGCCTCTTGAGAAGTGCTGAAGCATCACCCCCAGCCTGCCTGTAGATCCACTATTGCTGAGGGTGTCTTTGGTGTATGTTTGGATCCAAGTGTCACCTCCGGGGGGGGGCAGCAGAACAGGATCTGGCTGGGGATGATCCAGTGCTGAGCTCCCTTCCTCTGCCCCCTCTGTGGGATCCTACAAATACTGCTGGGATCCTGCAGCAAGTTCCCAGACATCCTTCCCTGCCTCTGGGGATCCCAGGGCCAGTGCTGTTACAGTGCTGAGAGCAGCTCCTTAAACCTAGGGCATCCAGAGGGGCTGCAGGACCTTTGAGTCAAGAGAAGAGCAGTGTCCTCAGCCTGTGTGGTACCAGATTTCTGTCCCCTGTGCCTGGAGACTATCACATATCAGAACCAGTGATTCTCCTGTGCTCACAGCAGATGGGGTTTGGAGGAACCTGGTCTAGTGGAAGGTGTCCTTGCCTATGGGACAGATGAGTTTCAAGGTCCCTTCCCTCCCATACCTCTCTGGAATTCTGTGGACAGGAGCACACATGTTGCCTGTGTCTGCTGATTGCTCCTTGAGACGTTGCATCTACACAGAGCAGCTAAAGTGCATCTCCAGAGTGGCCCTTGCAGCAGGACCCTCCTGAGGTTTAATGTCCCCTTAGCTGGTCCCTGTGCCCTGGTCCCAGTCTCACCATCCCATCACAGCAGGGAGCACAGTTGGGATGTTTTCCATGTGGGCAGCAGGCAGCGCTGAGGTCTGGAAATAGGCACACTCTGGAATGGATCTTTTCCAGCAGAGAAACACCAGTGTCCTCACAGGATGATCCCTACCATGCTCCTGTGTCCAGCCTGCCTGGGCTACACAGCACACACAGCTGGATCCAGTAGCGAGGGAGAGGGAGGCTGCTGCTGTGTCTGTGCTCCCTGCAGTGTGGAGGGCAGCCAGCTTGGACAGGAGCTCCCATATATGGGAGTTTCCAGGCTGGAAACATGGTTTGGCTGGCAGGGCTGAGCAGGGAAGCTGTAGAGAGGCTTTTCCTGGGCAGGAAGGGGGTGGCAGGCTGGGCTCTTATGGCAGCTGCTCTGCAGAAGGAAATCCTGTTCATTCTGTGGCCTCAGATAAGGAGGGTGGGGAATGTTGTGCTCACCCCCTGTGTACACAGCTGGTTTGCCAAGGAAAGCTGCTGCCATGGGATGCTGGCACCCAGTGAGTAGGGCAGGCCTCCAGGAGCCACGAAATGAGACTAAAGGCATTGTTTTCAGGTGGGAATACATGGCCAGAATGGGGAAGAAGGTCACCCTGTGTGTGCTCATGGAAGCAAGTGCCCAGGAGTGGTCCTGAGCTCAGAGCTCCTGTCCCTGTGTTTTGCAGACATTCATAATCCCACTCCACATGTACTCAGCAGCTCTGCCTCTCTTGGCTGTGGCTCCCCAGCTCAGGCTGTGGCTCCCCAGCTCAGGCTGTGGCTCATGTGCCAGCCCACCCTGCTGCCCACTGTTCCCAGTCCATGCCACAGGCTGTGGGTGGTGCTTCTGAGCTCCAGCATTCCCAGCCTGTTCCCCAGTGCTGCATTTGGGCCCCATCAAGGAACCTGAAACAATTATCTTTGGGGGAGAATAACAAATACTTCGACCTGATCTGCCAAAAACATCATCCAAAAAGAGCCAAACCTACCACAGTGCATTAGAGCTCAGGGAGCAACTTGGTGATTGACTCCTGGCCCTGATCCCGCTGCCTGGATAGTTAGACAGAAATGAGCTGGAATGAGCCCCTTGGCCTTTGAAAGCAGAGGCAGCTCTTGTCTAATTGTTTTGTGGAGCAGCTCAGCTGCTCTTAGGAAAACAAAAAGTCTTTAACTCCATGAGTGCAGTGCACTGGAATTTCTGCAATGCACAAACCTGGGGGCTGGGTAAAGAATTTTTCTGCTGCCTCTCAAAGCTCTGTGAGTACAGATGAGGGACTGTGAAAGCTTGGGCTGGAGCTCCAAATCCATCCACATGCCACTGAGATCATTAACTGCCACCCTGGGACAAAGCTCACAACAAAGGCCTTTGAAATGCCCAGTGAAAGTGCCCAAATTCCCCTCCTGAGGGTCGGCATGAGCAGTGTCACTCCAGGGCAATGCAGAGACCTCAACACCAGCCCAGTTACCAGCTCTGGTCTCTCTTAGCTGGGATCCATTCTCCATCCCCAGCTCCTGCAGTTTTGGGAGTGTGTAGCCAGGAGAGGACCCTGCCAGATCCTCCTTAGATGGCAGGAGATGCTTCCCTTGTCTCCTCCTTGTCCCAGCAGAGGCACACAGGGCTCTCCCATCCGTATTTAGTCATGGAAGGGCTGCCTCTGCTCCTGCTCAGTTTGTGCTGCTCCAAGGGGAGAGCTCTGCTCTGTTTGCATTCCTGTGATACTGGGAAAGGCCAAGAAACTGCTCTGCTGGCCAAGAAGCTGCTGGAAGCCTCGACATTTAAGGCGTGGAAAGCAGGATGAGGGAAGCTGTGTGGCAGCTGCAGCCGGATCTGTTTGGGGCTGACTGCCAGCGCTGCAGACTCTGCCCCAGGAGCGGGGATCCTGCATGGGCCAGGTGAACACTGGCTATCACCTGGAGTTTGGGTGCTGGTGGCCTCCAGCTCCTGCTGGCTGGGCAGAGTGTCCCAGGAAGGGCTGGGAAGGGACATGGCAGCTGTGAGCAGAGCTGGGACAGGAGCTGGTGCTTCCAGGACCTTAAGGGGGTTTATGAAAGAGAGGGAGAGTGACTTTTTACACAGGCAGATAATGACAGGGCAAGGGGGGAACGGTATTAGATGGAAAGAGGAGCAATGTAGATTAGATATAAGGGAGAAAGATTAGATATAAGGAAGTAATTCTTTACTCAGGAGATGGTGAGGCATTGCATCCCAGAGAAGCTGTGGCTGCTCCATCCTTGGAAATATTCAAGACCAGGTTGGACAGCGCTTGGAGCAACTTGGGATAGTGGAAGAGGGGTGAGGGTTGGAATTGGACAATCTGAGCTGAAGGTTCCTTCCAACCCAAACCAGTCTGTGATTATGTGGAAAGGTAAAAATCAGGAGGAGGCCTGAGCCCAGCACCGCACTCAAGCTCTCGTGGGCTCAGCAGGGCCCCTGAGCCTGGTTGCCATCTCCTGTCCCATCTTACAACCCGCATTGACCCCCAGGGCTCAAACACCCAGCTGAGTCAGTGTTCCTCACCTGAGACCCCTCTATGCATGTCCCCAAACCAGGGCAGGACCAGGGCAGAGGTGTCACATGGGCCCTTTGGGCTCTGGAGAGGTGATTGTGCCCAATGTGTGAAGTCCATGCAGTACCTTGGGTGTGGTGATGGCCACAGGGCTACTCTTGATCCATCCAAACACCAGGAAAACCACATTTGCTCACATTTCTTTGCCCCAAGTGCTTCCCGCTGTGGATTTGCAGTGGGACAAGGCATGGGCCCAGGACATCCATCCCCGGGCTTGGGAATCCTGCAGTGATTTGTAGGGAAAATTGTCCCACATGGTTTAAGTGTAGCTCCAGGAGAGCAGCACCCAGAGGGTTAACAGAGCTTTCCTTCCCTTGGTATCACCCTCTTGGCTTTGGTGGTTGCTTCCTTTTAAAGCCAGACACTGCTCTTGTTGTGATCCTTATCTGCCCTGGTTTGCATGTGCTCCCTGCAGCTGGATCCTGTCGAGGGTTTCCCTGCTCCTTGAAAGCTGAGTTGTCCCTGTGAGGACTTGGTTTCCCCACCTAATTAGTGAGCTCTGGCAGAGCAGGCTGATGCCACACCTTCCCCTCTGTTCTAGTGGTCTGTAAGAAGAATTTGGACAGCACCACGGTGGCCGTGCATGGCGAGGAGATCTACTGCAAGTCCTGCTACGGGAAGAAGTATGGCCCCAAGGGCTACGGCTACGGGATGGGCGCAGGGACCCTGAGCACTGACAAGGGCGAGTCCCTGGGAATCAAATATGAAGAGTGAGTTTGAGTCTTGTTTTTGACACCGGGGCTGTTGTGGGCACCTTCTCCCCACACCTGTGCTGGGGCGCTCGGCTGTGCAGCCCATGCTGAGCTCCCAGCAGTGTCCATGGGCTGCCTGGCCTCTCTGCCCCTCCAAAGAATCCCACTGAACCCTGTTTGCCAGGTGGGATGGGATGGGATGGGACATGTCCCCATTGCCTGAGCATGCTGCCCACCCCCTCCCAGCACAAAGCCCTCAAGCTGAATTTTCTGTAGGGCTCAACACAATGTTCCTAAAGCTCCATTCTAAACTGGGCTGGGATTTGGGATCCCATAGTTCTTTCCTCCTCCATCTTGCCTGTGCATGTCTGATCATGAGCTCCCTGCCACCCATAGGGGCCAAGCCCACCGACCCCCCAATCCCAACGCAGCCAGGATGGCCCAGAAGGTGGGAGGAGCTGACGGGTGTCCCCGCTGTGGCCAGGCTGTGTATGCAGCTGAGAAGGTCATTGGAGCTGGCAAGGTAAGAGGGGATGGCAGGGATGGCACAGGATGCTGCATGACAGGGACACCTTCAGACACCTTCAGGTCTGGACCTGCCCCTCAGGCTGGGCTGCCAGAGCCTCCAGCCAGGACTGGGCTTGGGTCCGATGGCCGCGTTCACCTGGAAGCCTGGCACCAAAAAGAGATCTTGGCATGTCTGGAAGCCAGGCTGCAGTGCTCTCACAGACTTGTAGATGGGGGAGAAATACATTTTGTATTAAATATTCACAGCGCTGCTCAGCAGAGGCCCCAGTGGACATCCTGCTGTGGATATGCTGGGAGAGTGAGCAGTGATACGGGCCATGTCCAGTGTCACTGTTAACTGAAAAGTACATCCTTCTCCCCCCTGTGCCACAAGTCGGGATGCTGCAGCCTGGATTCAGGGCAGGCAGTGAGTTGCAGTGGTCAGCAGTGCCCACAGACCAAGCACGGTGTTGGAGCTGTGGGCATGGCTTTGGTGATTGTCCCTGGGGCTGGTCTGGCGATGGCTGGGTCAGCTCAGGGTTGGGTGGGACGGTCACTGTAACAGCACTGGCAATTCCTGTGCCAAGGTTATCCCTTCACCAGGGTCCTTTGTACCCCAAGCTGTGGCCTGGTAACAGCCCAGCTCCTCTGCAAGGCCTGGGGACACCTTCTGCCCTGGCAGCCCTGGGACCCTGGGTGAGGTCCCTACCTGGAGCTGCCCTCCCCTTGAGGTCAGGCAAATGCAGAGGTTGTCAGGTGCCTCTTGGCTTTGTACCATGGGGACAGGGTGGCCGTGCTGGGACAGCCTCAGCGGTGATGTGGGGTCACTCCCTGACCTGGCTGGGCTCTGTCCTCCTGGGGCTTTGTGCTTGTCCTGCATCCCCAGAGCAAGGAGAGGAGTCAGCAGAAAGGGCCCCTCAGCATCTTCACCCCCCAGCTGGCACTGCAGGGACATGTGATGGACATGTTGAGGGTCAGCCCAGGGCCAGAAGCTGAATTTACCCTTAAAACCATCATCTGGGCTTCCTGGTCAGCTTCTGGCTGCAGTGTTTACAGGGAACCAAAGTTGGTAAAGCAATTACATTGAAGCAGACCCAGAGAGGATTCCAGAGCATGTATTTCATGTGCTAATGTTTGCTGGATGACTCCATCCAAAACCTCCTCCTCCAGCCCCCGAATTTCACATTTTCTTCCAAAAAAGGTTTCATGTTTTCCAAAGTGTTTATTTAAATTCTTCTGTGAGCATCTCTGGCTACTCAAGGTCTGCCTGAAGGCTGTGAGCTCATTTATCTCCAGGGGACTGCTGGAACCATGGCGGGTTATTTTTAAACACTGGCTGGTTTTGGCATCCTTCCTCACTGCTGTCTTCCTTGGAGCTGTGGTTGTGTGGGGTAGTTGTCACAACCCTGCTGCCACCCCAGCCTAACATCTGGCAGCCGTGGGTCTCAGCTGGACAGTGGGGGGGATTTATTTCACTGGTTGAGAGAGGACATTCCCTAAAGAGGAGGAGATTTCTCCTTACAAATTATTGTAGAAATTACTGCACAAATGACTTCCATGAGTGAGGGCAAAGGGTCTCCAAAACCAGATCAACACAGGAGCAGTGACCACGCCTGGTGTTTCCTTTCTGTATCTTCCCTGTGGTCAGTGCTTCCCAGGGCAAAGCTTTTATGCCATTCAGAGCTCTTTGCCAGCCCCTTTGGATCAGAAACAGAGCAGGGAACCTGGTTGGTACCAGAGCCTGGCTGCCCTGTCCCTGGGGTCTGACTGCTCTGCTCCTGTCCCACAGTCCTGGCACAAGTCCTGCTTCCGCTGTGCCAAGTGTGGCAAAAGCCTGGAGTCCACCACCCTGGCAGACAAAGACGGGGAGATCTACTGCAAAGGTGAGTCCCACCTTCCCTGCTGGCTTGTCCTGGGCTCGGAGGGGCTGTGGGTGGGGGTGAAGACCCCTGTGCAGGGACCCAGGGTGGGAGGTTGGGGGAGGGAGTGGCCCAGCAGCTGTGTTCAGGAGTGGCTGTGGCAGCCACGGAGCTGGGGAATTTCCTGCAATGCCAAGGCCTCCCTGTTTGCCCAACAAATCTGGCAAACTCTGTCCTGGCCAGGCAGGGTGTGCCCCTTGGGGAGGACCCGCTCGTGTGCCAGCCTCACCTGTGTCTCCATTCCGTCCTCTGCAGGTTGTTACGCCAAGAACTTCGGTCCCAAGGGCTTTGGCTTTGGCCAGGGCGCTGGGGCACTGGTCCACTCGCAGTGAGCTCCAGGCCAGGCTGTCCTGTGCCTCCCACCTGCCCCACGCCGCAGCGAGCGCCTCACTGTCACCCAGCTACCACTGCTTTGCAGCACCAGCCCCCCCTCCCCTGCCCCAGTGCTCCCTGGAGCCAGGGGGTCCCAGCACTGTCCCCGTGGGGTCCTGCTGGGGCGGGTGGCACACGGGGGCACTCCCTCCCACTGCAGTGAGGCTCCGGTGCCAAGTCCTGCTCTGCGCTGCCTGTCCCACTGGCCGTGTGCTCAGCCGTGACTCCGAGCAAGCAATAAAACATCAGAGACATCAAAGCTTACCCAGGCCTGGCCCTGCCACAGTTTATTTGCTGTCTGGGGCTGAGGAGGGGCACTGGGTGCCCAGAGCTGGAGCCAGGAGGTGACGGGGGGGGGGGGGGGGGGGGGGGCTTGTTTGCAGTCCTAACTTGCAGTTAGAGCACAATGGCAGGAATGTGTTGGTGCAGTTTGACATGGGCCAGCTGTGGCTAGCTGAGCTCTGCAGCTTGGCCGGGATGGGCTCCCCCCACTTGCTCCCACCAAGAATCAGCATGGAATGGTTTGGATTGAAGCAGACCTTAAAGCTCATCTTGTTCCACCTTCTACTAGCCGAGGTTGCTCCAAGCCCTGTCCTTGAATGCTTGCAGGGATGGGGATAACGATCCCAAAAGCAGTGGTTGATGCTGGGAGGCCCAGGACAGCCCTGCTGGGGTGTGTTGGAACAACTACGTGTGCTCACCCAGTCAAAACCCCTATCAGTGTTTTTAGGTGGCACCTCTCCGAACAGGCATGCCCAGCAGTGCCAAGTAATTAACAGCTTTTCACCTACTCCCTGCTTTTTTAGCAGCTTGTGGATCATTAAGCCTCCAGTTTGGCAGCTGCCCAGGTTTAATTGGTTTCCATCTAAACTCCTCACTCCCTTTCTGTGATTCTCCTGTTGGACCAGTGGGACAGACTCAGATCAGCCTCGCTGCAGCTCGGAATTAGGGACTCCACAGGGAATTGAGTTCTGGGGTTTTTTAAGTTATAAACATTGTGGTTGAGTAAATGAAATGGAGAGTGTTCTGAGAGGCACAACAAAGGCAGAAATCCCTTTCTGGGGCAGGACTTGGGTTCCTTTATCAACTTAAATGCTTTCTCTTGTTCATCACACCCCCAGCTTTATGTGGTGTTTTTGAAGCTGAGATGGGGAGTAAAGACTTTACCATCTCCAAAAACTCCCCTCCCTACATATTCTAGCAGGTCCCACTGCTCTGGGCAGTGTGGTGGCTGTGGTGAGGGGTCTGGTGGCACTGGGGGTGGGGGGCAGACAGCCCAGGCTTGGGTGGGATCAGGAGCTGCAGCACCAAGGGCTCAGGTACCACCCTGGTGTGGAGAGCACAACCTGCCTCCCTTGCCTGGCAGAGGCCCTGCTGCTCCCCCACGGAGCTCAAGAAACTACTGTTGAGATGGGGAGTCAGGAAGCTGCTGCAGAGGTGTGTGCGGGAACTCCTGCTGGGATGGAGGGGTCAGGAAGCAACTGCCTTCTCTGTGAGTGTGTGGGGGATGCTGTGCTGCAGCTGTGGCACCTCAGCTGGATGTGCCCCAGATGGGATTGTGCCCAGGCAATTCTGGTTGTTCAATAAAGCTACAAGGAGTCCTTATTTAGTCCCTTCCTTACCCAGTTGTAGAGGTTCTGTCAGAGGAGTGGGAGCCCCTCTCCTCTGGAGCCAGGCTGGGAGAGCTGGGGGGTGTTCAACTGGAGAAGAGAAGGATCCAGGGAGACTTTAGAGCCTCTTCCAGTCCCTAAAGAGGCTCCAAGAGAGCTGGAGAGGGACTTTGGACAAGGATCTGGAGTGACAGGACAAGGGTAAATGGCTTCCTACTGACAGAGGGCAGGGTCAGATGGGATATTGGGAAGGAATTGTTCCCTGTGAGGGTGAGGCCCTGGCACAGGGTGCCCAGAGAAGCTGTGGCTGCCCCATCCCTGGAAGTGTCCAAGGCCAGGCTGGATGGGGCATGGAGCAACCTGGAATAGTGGAAGGTGTCCCTGCCCATGGCAAGGGTGAAAGGAGATGATTTTTAACCTTTCAACCCAAACCGGTCTGTGGTTTTATGGGGTACTGACATATCCCATGTGATGGACTCCAGAGAGGCCTGATCAAAGCCAGGAGAAAAGCTGGACTGGGGTTTTAGAGGGTCACAGATGTAGGGTAGAAGGGACCAACAGAAGTCTTGAGTCCAACTTCCCGCTTAAGGTTGAGCTCCAAAGGTCAGGTTGATCAGAGCATTTGGTGTCCATTCAGGTTTGGGAACCCTCTGAGGATGGTGGTCCCACCACTGTGGGTCTTGTCACAGTGTTTTGCCACACAACCCTTGAAGGGGTTAGTCCTTCCCTGGAGAGATGGTCAGGCACTGACACAGGTTGCCCAGGGCAGGGGTGGAGGTCACCATCCCTGGGACTGTTAAAAAAATGCGTGGATGTGACACTTGGGGACATGGGTTAGTGGTGAACATGGCAGTGCTGGGGGAATGGTTGGACTCTGATCTTAGGGGGCTTTTTCAACATCAGTAATTCTGTGATTCCTTGATTTTCCTGATGTGTCCCTGTGCCTGGTGTCCTGTGTCCTTTTGCCAGGCAGGGCTGTGTCTCCCTTCTCTAGACAGTGGAAAACAGAAGTTCAGTCTCCCCATGTAATCTTTTCTTCATCCTGGTCTGTCTCTGGTGAGCTCCCAGCCCCAAAGGTCCCAGGTAAAGGATGTCCCAGGACAGGGACTGTGCCCTGAGGGTTTGCCCTGGGTGCCACACACCTGCTGACCCTGCACTGGTCACTCAGAGTGGCTTAGAGAGTGACAGAGACCACCATGGGGACACCAGGACGGGATCACAGGGGCTGCACATCCCGACAGAGGCATGAGGGGGACTGGAGGAGATGGTGGAACACAGCCCAGGAGAAGCAGGGTGGGACTAGAGGTGCTTTTTGGGCATCTCCTGCCCAAGCTGCAGTGGGACAGTTCTGACCATCTGCTACCCTCTGCTGGTCAGCGAGCACGGCAGGGCCCGGCCAGGCAGCCGGACGTGCCTGCTCACCTGTGCCCAGGTGTTGTCCAGCTCTCCCTCGAGGCAGCAGAGCTGCGCTGTGCCCAGCAGCTGCCACCCCTCGGGGGCTGCAGCCTCGGAAAGGGGCTGTGGCACCTGAACATTCCCCCGAAGGGACAAACCAGAGGTGCCTTGTAGCCAAGCACCCTCGAGCCTGGAGGCACAACTTGAGGGGTCAGACTGCATGGCCAGTGGGGATGTGACAGAGGATATCACCCTGCCACCGCGCTCTGTGGGGATGTCACCTTGGCGCAGGGCTGAGCCCGGTGGCCCTGTGACCTGCCCCGAGGGCTCTGTGTGGATGGGATGAGCCATGGGCAGCCCACAAAGCAGAGCCCTTGGCTCGCCCACAGCCTGGCACAGCGAGTCCTGCTGGGTTAGCTGCAGGGCAGGAACTGCCATGTCTCCCCTGGGCAGCCCGGCAGGATGAGACTCCTGCCTGGTGGGTCGGGGAATGGACAGCTGTGGAGACGGGAGTAGAGAAGGACATTGTCAAAGCTCCTTCACCGCCAGGGCTGCGGCACCATCACCTTCCCCTTGGTCGCTGGTGCCCGGAGAAGCAGTGACTGCAGTGAGCAGAGGAGCAGGGTCTCGGGCAGGTGTTGGCAGCCCTTGGCTCTCCTCCGGGCTGTGAGGATGGAGCTGGAGCTGGATGGTGAGCCAGAACTGCCCGCGGACATCGTATCTTACCAGAGCAGTGACAGTCCTGAAACTGCTCCCGCCGAGCTCCCAGGGCTCAGCATCCCTGGAGCTGATCATTACCTGTGCGTGGGAAAACAGCCTTTGCGGGGGAACCCACACATCTCTGCTCCTCCTGAAGTGCTGAGGTGCTCGGGGTGACCTCCGGGGCCGCCTGACGTCAGGGTCTCCTGGGACACCCGGGATCCCTGCCAGCTTAGCGAGGTTGGCCCCAGGGAGCACGAACCAGTTCCTGGCTCCGCCAGCCGCCCTGCCCTCTTAATGAGGGATAATGAGGTGCATCTCATCAGCGCTGCAGACTTGCCCCCTGGCCACGGCGGCTGCCGGCAAAGCCCCCGGCAGGGACCGGGAGTGATGGAGGGGCTGGGGCAGGAGGAGCTCCAGCCGGGGGTTCTGCGGGGTTGGGGTCTGCGGAGGGGGCATGAGCAGGGTGATCCGGGAGATGGGCGCTGGAGCAGTGGGAGCCAGTGGCTGATTCAGCCCCCATCAGTGACTCCCGCACATCCCGGGGGGGATTTTTTCCCAGTCCAGACCTCACCTGGGTGAAGGACCCACACCCTCAGCATTTGCAGGGGCATATCCAGCTGCCCAGCCACCTGTGATCATCACCCACCGTGGCAGCCCACGGCCAGCACAAGTCCCTAGATGTGCCCCCGGCAGCCCGGCCGGGCCCGGAGAACACCTCGGTGCCAGGCGCTGGCATAGGAACAGACAGAGCTGTGGTGGCCGGGAACGAGACGGGCTGGAAAGGAGACGGTGTTTGGCTGCAGGGGAGGGAGGATCAGGCAGACCAGGCTCCGCTGCCGCGGCCCCGCTCCACGGCTCCTTCCCCCTGCACAGGTCACACGAGGCTGGGGGATGCTGCTCCTCGCTGTGGGATAGCCTCGCTGGGGCTTCAAATCCCCAGGGGATTTGAGGGATGGGAGCTCTGTGTGCTGAGGGATGGCTCAGCATCCTTGGGAGCGTGGCCTGGGGAGGGTGGGTGGCTGTCAGGGGTTGTCACCATTGCTGCTGTCTGTTCTCTGCTGTTGTCTCCCCTCCTGGGCTGTACTCAGGGGTCCCCACGGCCCCTGCCTGACTGGTGCTGTGCCCACAGCCCCCTGTCCCAACTGGCACTGCACCCCAGAACCCCTTGCCCTGGCACTGCAACCCATTGTGCCTTCTTGGCTGGCACTGCAACCCCCAGTCCCCCAACCCCAGTGGCAGTGCACTCTGTACCCGCTGCCTGGCTGGCATTTTGCACAGAGCCCCCTGCCCAGTCGGCCCTGTCCCCCACAGCCCACTGTCCCCACCGGCACTGCACCCTGTGCCCGTGGAGCCCGTGGGGCTGCACCCCCAAAAGCTGGTGCTGCACCCCCCAAGAGCTGCTCTTGCACCTCCAGCATCTGTCGCTGCACCCCGGGCTGTCGTGCAGAGGAGTCCCCAAGCCCTGCCCCGGCACCGCTGCCGTGCAGCCCCATCCCACACCCTGCCTGTTCACACGAAGACCCCGAGGCAGCGCCTGCCCTGGGGCACCCCAGAAGCTCCTCCCGGGTGAAGCGGGGCTGCGCCGGGCCTGGCCGGGCTTCGCCTGGGCGTGAAGGGAGCCTGAGCGCAGGAGGGGCCAGGCGAGGCGGCAGGAATGCGAGTGGGAGAGCGGCCGGGCAAGTAGCGACAGCTCCTGGGAGCGCGGATCCCACACGCGGCTCGGGCAGGGAGCAGAGAGCCCCGGCTCGGGGCTGGCGGCCGGAATGGAGCACCCCACGGCTCACCCCCTCTGAGAGCTGGGGCGGAGGGCGGCGAGTCCCTGGGGGCAGCACGGCCACCGCGGAGGTCCCGGCCCCGGGGAGCTCGGCTCTGGCGTGGAGCAGCTGGAATTCCCCCGGCGAGTGATGCCCGGCTGGGCAGGCACGAGGTGCTGAGAATCCCGGAGCACCGAGGAGCCGTGATGACCCCCGAGAAGGTGCTGAGGGAGGGGGTGCTGGAGAAGCGGAGCGGGGGGCTGCTGCAGCTCTGGAAGAAGAAGCGGTGCCTGCTGACAGAGAAGGGGCTGCAGCTCTTTGAACCCAAGGGCTCGCGGCGCAAGGAGCTGAGCTTTGCCCGCATGAAGGCCGTGGAGTGCGTGGAGTGGAAGGAGAGGCATATTTACTTCACTGTGGTGATGGACGACAGCCTCGAAATCGACTTCCGCTGCGCCCAGGAGGACCCGGGCTGGAACGCCGAGATCACCATGGGGCTCGTGCGCTTCAAAAACCAGCAGGCGATGCAGGAGGTGCGCGCCCGGCACAGCTGCCGAGCAGGTACCGGAGCCACCGCCGCGGGTCAGGGAGCACAGCCCACTAGAGGATGGGGGCCCTGGCCGCAGATTCCCATCCCTGAGTGGTTTGGAGAATCACAAAGAGTGTCCCATGGATCGGGGTGGGCCTGCGGGGTGATGTTCCCGTGTCCCCTTGCGCTGGCTGGGACGCCCACAGGGGTTTCACCTCTCCGTATCCCTGGAGAGGGACTTTCTAAACATCCTCCCTCTGTCTGGGGTGGCCTGAGGGATACAGGCCCTTTGACATCCTGCACGTGGGATGGGGTGGGGATGGTGGCTGGCCCCACTCCCCAGTCCCCTCAGGATGCCCCATGTCCCAGCACTGGGTGTGTGACAGGTTCTTTCTCTCCACAGTGGTGCACTTGGACACAGCCCCGGTGGGGCAGCCCAGGGAATCACAGCTTCCCAGGAGTCGGATGGAGATGGCCCTCGGCTCAGCGGGTGCTGGGGAGAACGGGATCCCTGCGGGCAAGTGAGGTCACCGCTGTGCAGCCTGGGGACGAGGACAGTGGCACCGGGGAGGCTGGTGCTGGCACTGGCTCGCCCCGTGCCGGGGGCAGGACAGAGGCACTGCAGGAGCTGGGCTGGCACAGCCACCTCCCCTCGGTACAACGGGGCAAAGGACAGGCCGGGCCACCACCTGGGGCTTCAGACAAGGCAGGAGGTGACATCTCTGCCTGGGGCCCCATCACCTTTCATCCACCGGACATGTGCAGGACCTTGGTGCACTGGTGGGGAGCCCCAGGCCTCTCCTGTGGGACAGGGGATGGATGAGGCTGTGCCTGAAGGATCCGTGTGACAGGGAGCTGTGCCTGTGAGACAGTGACACTGGGACAGATGGGTTTGGCTGGGGACACGGCTCCCCCTGGGTCCTCATTTTGAGGAGGGGCTGGAGAGCTGCTGCTGCAGCAGGGACCCCTCAGCAGGGCACTGAACCCAGGGCGTGGTGACATAGCCATGCTGCTGGACATTGCCTCACCCTGAGGTGTCCTTGGGCTGTTGGGGAATGCTGGGGACCCTGTACCAAAAGTGTCCCCAAACAGGACTTTCTGCTTCTTACCCTGGTGTTGCTTTGATTTATAGGACCCCATAGGGTACGGGAGAGCACAAATCCTGCACAGAGCTTTGCCAGTCATGGGCATAACCCTAAACCAGCACCCCCTAGTCGGGCTCCAAAGTCCCCCAGCTGCCACCGCGAGACTCCCTGGTCACCAATCCCACCGCGTCCGTGTCCCAGGGATTCCCACGGTGGTTTGTGTGCCAGTGATGCAGGAGCAGCGCTGTGGCTTTGCAGGGGAAAGGATGGCCCTGCCCCGACAGGCAGCGCAGACAGCAGCGCCTGGAGCCACCAGCGCGCTCCGCAAGCCGGAGCCTGAGCCCAGCCCGGGGCCGGAGGCGCTGCGGATCCTCCCGGAGATTCCCGGCCGCGTGGGAATCACGGAGCGTGGTGCCCTGGTGCCCCGGACTGGGACAGCTGGCCCTAGCCTGCACCCCAGCCAGACCCCACGGGGTCCCATCCCTGTGCTAGGGCAGCACTGGGTGGCTTTGGGGACGGTGGCATGGCTGGAGGTTGCTCACCATGCAAGGCCAGGCTCGTGCTGGCTCTGCTGGAATAGGCACTGGGGCGTTTTCCACCCAGGGAAGCCTCCTTGGCTAGCTGGTCCTCAGAGCTGCATTTACTGAGACTCCCCGGCTGTGAGTGGAGAGGAGTGGCAGGGGGCAGGCTGGGGGCTGCAGATGAAGCCAGACCCAAACCCTGCACAGATGGAGCTCTGCACCATCCTGATGCCGTGACAGGGACATGGGGAGCTCCAGGGATGGTGGGACCTGCTCCCCTCCACAGGACATGCTCCAGGTGTGGAGCTCCACATGGACAAATCCCAGACCAGGTCCCTGCACATGTTTCAGGGAATGGGGTTGTCAGGAAGATGCTGTTGCTTACACAGCATTTCCAGGGCAAGGATCATTGTCCTGGGGTTTCCCCTAAACCCCACCTCCCTGAGTCAGGGGATTCAGTGAGGCCAAATCAAAGCACTGTGATCATCCCAAGCCTGTGCTACGGTGGGTGCCAGGGTGAGGAGCACCCAGTGCAAGAGGGTTCCCAAAGTCACCAGTTTTGGGCAGTGTGACTCCTTCAGTTTTTCTGCTATCTTGGTCCCTGTAAATAGATATTTTCTGTTTTCCAACTGCCAGCAAGGAACTGACAGAGAAGATGATCCAGCGTGGTGTGTAAGCACCAGCCTTGGCCACGGCACATCCCCAGGCACTGATGACGAGGCAGCAGAGAGGTCACAGTACCTGAGAAATTCAGGCATTCAATGGAGGGAAAAGGACAATAAGAGAACACAAATCCCTGTGTCAGCATTTCAGGTCCAGGCACAGGGAAAGCCAAGCTTTTCCATCCTCATGCTGAGCCCCTCGTCCAGACCAACACACAGTCAGGGACCTCTCCTGGACCCCGTATTCCCCAGGGTCTGCAGAGCTCCCCAGGCCCCAAGGTTTGGGATTTTCTTCTGTGCAGATACCCAAACCTACCTGACCTACCCTTGGTTGGTGGATTCGCAGCCTGACCCTCGAGCAGGGGCTGGGGGTCAGAGCTGAGCCAGCAGGGTGAGAGGTGGCGGAGCTTAATCTGCCCCTGGGAGGCCTGAATGTCTCATGCAGAGGAAAAGTCACCCTGAGACTGAAAAACAAATAAACAGCCAAGAGACCCAGCCAGGGAGCAGAGCAGGACTACAACCAGAGACTGCAGCATCCCCCAGCACCAGGGACGTGGTGCCAGCACACTGCCAGGCGGTCTGAAGAGCAGGAGAGGACCCATGGGAAGCATTTCTAATGGGAAATTGATGCACAACAGGAAGGTGGGGCTGGGTTTGTGGCCCCTCAGCTCTTCCAGCACAAGGGCTCCAGTGGTGAGGAGGGACTGGGCAGACCCCCCTGGGGCCCCTAGGGAGAGCCCCAGAGAGGAGAGAGGTGCCCCAGGGTACCCGGAGTTCAAAGGCAGGAGCCTGAAAATCCGGCTCTGCTGCTCCCAGCCCATGGTGCCCCTGCTCCATCAGCCCTCCCCGCACTGCTCCAAGGATATCCCAGTGCTGAGGCTGCTTTGAGGGCTGCCCTGTGCCCCCCATCCTGGGCAGGGGCTCTGCCAGCACCCACAGGGACTGGTGGCCTCCCTGCAGCACCACGAGGGTGCAGTGGGTGCAGGGGAGAGGAGTTTTTTTCACCTGATAAAATCCCAGGCCTAGCTTTGGGATCAGTTTGGGGCTGATCCCACAAGCTGAGTGCCGGGGAGGGCAGTGGGGTCACAGCACAGCCTGATGGTGCCAATGCTTTTGTCAGGTGGGACCATATGTGGGACCTTCTCCATCACCGAGTGCCCTGCAGAAAGCCTGGCACTGCCCTGCTTCTCCTGGGATCATCCCTGAGCTCGTGGGTGGATTCTCTTTAGATAAGAAGGGAAAAAAAATATCCCAGCTGTAGGAAGTAGTTTTCTGCTTTTTAGCTTTAGGTCAACTGTCCAACTTCCTCTAGATGCTCCTAAAATGATTTCATTGTTGATCATCCCTAATTGTAATTCCTAAATCACTGGATTTTGGTCTGGGACCCCACACCTGCCCAGAGCTCTGCTATGTTGGTGTGCCCATGATCCAGGGGAACAGAGGCTGGGATGTCCCCAGCACTGCTGTGGGGAGCTTGGCCATCTCCAGTGAATCCTCTTGCATTTGGGTGTAGGAAGGAATAACTGTCCTTGTGCCACAGAGCTTGGGATGCTGAGGGGGTCCGGGCAGGGACTGCAGGGATTGCACATTAATTCCCCATCCTCAGGGTTCTTCTGGAGTGTCTCGGACTGCATGTTCCAAGGGGTTGAAGAGTGTGTCTGTGACATCCCCCAGCAGTGGAGCTGAGGCTGTGGGAGCAGAGACTCACCAGGAAGAAACAAAACCAGGCCCCAGACATTGCTGGAGCTGCAGAGGGAACAACCAGCACATCCCAAGCAGGAGCCACTGGGCTGCTCTGGGGGTGTCAGCCCAGCCAAAAGGGGATACTGAGATGTGTCTCAGAGGTGATAGAAATGCCTGTAAATACCCTGAAAAAGTCCAAAATCTGTGTCATGGTCCCCACCTGGGCCAGCAATTTTGGATTATTTGGAATAGTTGTGGTTGTGGGGTTTTGTTGTTTGTTTGGGGGTTTTTTTTTGTTTGTTTGTTTTTGTTTTGTTTTGGGGGGGGTTTTTTGGTTGTTTTTTTGTTTTGCATTAGGCTGGAAACTAGCCCTGATTTTGTGATACTCAAACTGACATCCGTGGCCGCCTCTGGCACAGAAGAGCCCAAATCCCCCTCCTGGTGAGAAGAGCCCTCAGGATTAGCACTGAGAAGGTTTCATGTGTCACTATCAAAGCTATGGAAAGCTTAAAGTCTTCAGTGAGTGGCTCAGCTCCTTTTCAATAATGTCTTTCCATTATCCCAAAGTAGGTAATTCCTCCTTATTTAACAAAGTGTTTTCCATGTGCCAGTGGCATGAGGTAGGAGCTTATGCTCTTCCTAAAGGGCCCCTTGGCTTTTGGGGAGCCCTCCTGAGCTTTGGCACCTTCTACAAACATTTCAAGCCTCCCCAAAGCATTAAAGCAGAGAAAAACAAACTGTCCGTGATATTTCTAGAACTGGAAGGTGTTTCTTGCATTTTAGGATAATTGTCCTGCTTTGGGGTCCAGCCCTAGAGTTGCCTCCACATGGATTTGCTCTGTGTAGCCAAGTGGGAAGGGTGAGTCCCATGCCCATGGATGGAGGAGCTGGCACAGGCACAGTCCTGAGCTGCACCAGGCCCAAGGGGGTGTCCAGAGTTCAGGGCTCCCAGAACAGGGGGCTGTGGCTGCAGGAGCAGGACATGGAGCAGCACATCCTAAAGGGATGAGAAGCCTCTGCCCTGCCAGACAGTGGGAGATGGGGATGTCCTGCTGGGGCTGATAGAATGGGATGCAGATCAGTGGGGCAGATGAGCTGGGAGAGGTCTCTCAGCCCCATGGAGAATATTTGGGATCTGGCCTGGGGCTGTGCTGCTTCTCAGACCAGGCTGTTACGATCATTCAAATTCAGGCCCACTTTCCATCTTGCGGCATCCCTCAGGTTTGGTGGTACTTGCTCAGAGATGCAGCAGGGTGAGGAAATTCCCCCCAGGGCTGCAGAAGGCATTGACTCTTGGAGAAGCATCCTGGGAGTTTCCACTTGCACTGTCACCAATCCACAGAGCAGGTGGGACTGGCTGGATCCCTCTGGCAGCTCAGGAGGGGTGGGAGCTGCTGGATGATCTGCAGGAAAAACACCCAGGTGGGACCATTCCTCAGGACAAGTCCTTCACAACTTCCTTGCCACCTGACCCTGCAGCCTTGCAGTCACCTGGCTTGGGGGGTGACCTCGCTGTCCCCTGGTCTCTGAGCTGTGCTGCAGAAGAAAAACCTTCTCCCACACCATGGTGGATCTGTGGGACATCGTCTGTCCCAGTCCAGTGACAAAGCTGGGGCAGCTGGGTGTGTCCTGCCACCCCCCAGCGTCAGGGCTGGCTCTGAGCATGGCTGTGACGGGGGGATGGACATGAGGGTGAGTCCCAAAGGACACCAGAGGCTCAGCTGTTGTTTCTAAGTCTGTCCTGGATGTCCTGGGAGCTTTTGTCTTTGTTAATTCTTCGGGGTTGACGGAATGAGGACAGTGCATGGGAGGGGTGAGGACAGGATGGGTGGGAAGGCTCCAGAGGAGGGGAAGAGATCCCTCCAGGATTGCTGCAAGTCCATTTCTTCAGGGAGATTGGCTTCATGTGCGGCAGCTGAACTGCTCCCATGGGTCACTTTGGAGTCTCAAGACCTTGAGAAGCCAGGGAGCATAGGGCAGCTCTGGCATCCCCTGCCATGGTGTGGGGCTGAGGCACCAACAGTGAGGAAGAACCAACACCCTCCAGGGCCTTGGAATGTCCAGGAGGAGAAATTGCCCCATCCATCCAAACACATGCCAGGGGGTCCACTCGTAAGAGACCAAACACAGGTGACCTGTGGGTCACAGGGACATTTAGGGACAAACAGCTGTCCCTGGGGACCTGGTTCTGGCTGGGTCTGACCTCCCCATACAGCTCTCTGGGAATTTTCTGTCAGCATCCATCCTCTTGGGGGCAGCCCATGGGGAACCCTTCCCTTCAACCAGTGGCTTCCAGTAGCAGGGGGATATTTGATTTGTAGCAGCAGCAGCAGCTCATGGACGAATCACAGAATAGTCTGAGTTGAAAGGGATCCACAAGGATCATCGAGCCCAACTCTTAAGTGAAGGGAATCAAAACCATGACCTGGGTGTTATCAGCACCCAGCTCTGACCAACTGAGCAAGCCCCAGACATACTTTTATTATTTTACTCTGAATTTGCCCTCAGCACTGCTCTCCCCCATAGATTTCCAGCCTGATCCTTCCAACTCCCAGCAGCCTAGAGTGGTGTGCAAAGCCCAGGTGGCACCTGATCAAACACCCTCTCACCTGGAGGCAGCTCCCCGTGGTTTGTGAGCCAGGGATGGAGATGGGGACTCAGAACACCCCCTCCATATCAGCTGGGGAGAAGGGGTGGGAGATCGCAGTCCACTGCCAGTCTCTCTGTGCAGCCCCCGTGGCAGAGCCGGGGTTTTAAAACCAATGGGAAAGCCCCAGACCGAGAGGTCCCATTGCCCCATCCCTCTGCTGCCCTTTCCTCCTCCTCACTCCGGGTCCCAGCAGAGGGTGAAACCTGAGTCTGGAGCAAATGGCATCCGAAGCAGCCCCCGCCCCATCCCCGGAGCTGCGGGAATGCAGCGCCTTTGTCACGGGCTAATTTTGGCTCCTCTGTGCACTGAAAACAATCCCTAGGCATCCGGGAGGAAAGATGCTGCAGGCCTGGCCCCGCGGGGGCTTTTCCTTATAAAGGTCTAATGGGGCTGGTTAAAGCCTCCTCCTCCTCGGGAGAGAGCAGATCCCTGTGCTGCTGTTTGGAGCCAGGCAAGGGTCCTTGCAGGGGTCCCTGCTGAGGGGTTTCTCCCCTACCCACGGGACTTGCTTGGTGCAATTCACACAAGGATGGCACCGCCACAGCCATTGCCACTGTGACCAATCTCCTACCAGCTTGTGGGGATCCCCACATCTCCTGTTGGTGTCCAGGCAGGGGGAAGGAGCCAGGAAAGCTCTGCAGGATGGGGGTTTCTGTGCTCCCCACCATGGGAGCTGTCCCACTCCTGCAGCTGCGTGTCCCTCCCGACCATGAAAGCCCCAGGATTAACATGCCGGGCATTGTCCCTGCTGGGCCCCATGCTGGGAATTGTTTGCTCCTAAATTTGTCCCCAAAAATATCCCAGGGAACAGGTGTTGCCTGTCCTGCAGTCCTTGCCACGCAAAGGGACACTAGGCAAGGGGCTTTGTGGGGAGCAGTGGGGACAGACAGCAGCCTTTTAACCGTTTTTCAGGAATTTCATGGGGAAAACCTCAGGGCTTGTGAGAGGCTGGAAGCTGCTTAGGCATCCCAGGCTCTGCTGGGTGAGTGGGGCTGGTCCTTCTCCTTAAAGAGGGGACCACGCCCTCCTTGGTCCCAACCCCACCTGGCTTGAAGTGTGACTTCACGTTTGCTGGTTTACTCCATCACCCTTCAGTGACATGGCCTGGCCTGGTGGGGTTCATTCTCCTGCGCTGGTGGCTCTGGTGGCTCTGGTGGCTCCCAGGAGGCCCCTTGGCCAGCACTGCCTGTGTGTGCCCCATCGTGCAGGGGTCAGCGCGGCAGCAGCTCCCCTGCCCTGCCTTTTCCAGCATCTCTGGAGCACAGAGCACAGCACACTGGAGAGGAGCAAGGCAGAGGTGCCAGGAGGATTCACCGTATCCCAGTGGCATCACCAGCACTGGTCAGCCTGAGCCAACAACCCTCATGTGAGCAGGTACTGCCAGAGCTAGGGGTGTCCCGTGCCCAAAGGGGCTCCAGCAGAGCTGGAGAGGGACTTGGGACAAGGATCTGGAGTGACAGGACAAGGGGGAATGGCTTCAGCTGCCAGAGGGTAGGGTTAGATATTGGGATATTGGGAAGAAATTCTTGGCTGTGAGGGTGGGGAGGCCCTTGCACAGGGTGCCCAGAGAAGCTGTGGCTGCCCCTGGATCCCTGGAAGTGTCCAAGGCCAGGTTGGACAGGGCTTGGAGCAACCTGGGATAGTGGAAGGTCTCCCTGCCCATGGCAGGGGGTGGCATTGGTGATCTTCAAGGTCCCTTCCCATCCAAACCACTCTGGATGATTCCCATGCAAACAGCTCTGGAATTCTTGGAACCAAAGGGGGTTTGTGGGTGCCCTGGAACATGAGTGCAGTGACACATGGGTGACCTGTGTGTGTCCCTGTGTTCCAGGCAGTGCCCCAGGTGTGAGCAGCAGGCCCAGCACTCCCGGGGCTTGCAGCAGACGCCTGCAGAGGAGGGGATTTGTGCTATTTTTACTGACCACTTGCAGGCAGGGCTGGGATTCAATACCCCCCTCAGCCACAGCCCCGGCAGAGCGCGGCTGTCCCGAGGCCAGGCGTCACCTCCCTCCTGCACAGCCAGGTAAGGCACTGCCACTGCCCCATGTACCCCCCGGGTGTGCTGGTGGTGACACAGGCATGATATCCCCGGCACCCACCCGTGACAGAGCACGGTGAATTTGCCTGAATTTTTCCCCCTCTCTGAGTTGGATCGGACATTTCTCTGCTCTTGGAGAGAGGATTAGTGAGGCTGCAATGGGGACAAAGACTTTGGAGCTGATATTTGCCTGTTTTTTCCCAAAAACTGGCAAACAGGACTGTTTGGGGAGCACTCGCCTGAGTGTCCCAGCCTGGCTCACTGGTGTGAAGTTCAGGGCAGGAGCAGTGTGTGGAGTCATGGTAGCTGGGAGAGCACTCATGGTTTCTCTCCAGCCTCCTGGGATGGGGGAGGATGTCAGGACTGACTGTGTTTGGGCTTATGGATTTATTTCTTTCAAGGATTTTCATGATCCAGTGGTTCAATAAGCTTTTTAAGCTTTTCACAGCTGGGACAGTGCAAATAGTGCAGAATTAGCTTATCCAGATCCTCTCGTCCCCATCAGGGAGCCAAGTCTCTTGTGGATGCTCCAGATCCAGCTGGAGTCCAAAAGTCCTGGCACTGGGGATTGCTGGGGAGTCTCACTGGCAGAGCCAAGTCCCAGCTGCCGTCTGGGAGGCCAATTTAGAACTATTTGGCCTTAAAAGTTGACTGACCTTGGTAGAGGTCGTGAACTCGAGGTGTGTGTGGATCCCACCCCGAGGAATGCTGAGCTCTGCTCCAGCAGGGAACAATGGAGACGCTGAGGCTGCGCCCAGCCCTTGTCAGCTCCAGGGCTGACAAGGCTCCTCTGCCACCTTCGAAATGAACTGGGGGGCAACAGCTGGGTCCTGACCTGCTCAAGGAACCAGTGCTGCCTGGTGTTCTCTGGGATGTTTGTCACAGCACCAGAAACCTCCACAAAGGCAGGAAACAGGATCTGTCTGATGTGGCTTTGAGGACAAAGAAATTCTTGTCCTTGGGATTTTTCCTTGTAAATCCAGGGATCTGGGAGGCTCTGGGTGAGATGATTGCTTCTGGGATTCTATGGCATTCCCTCCCTCCCTCCCTGCCTCCCTCCCTCCCTCCCTGCCTCCCTCCCTCCCTCCCTGCCCCTCCCCCCCAACTCCATTTGTTCAGGAAATGGCTCTGGCTGGGCTGCAGGGGCACAAAGAGGGAACTGGGACAAGGGGACAGAGCCAGGAGGTGCCCTAAGGTTTGCTTGGTGCAGGCTCCATGCAAATCTGGGAGCAGCTGTTTAAGACTAGAATTGCTCTTTTTCATTTCCCCCAGCAGGAATCTTTGGGGTCTAAAGCTGTTTCCAAATTTCGGGGATGCAAATGGATCAACTAAAAAAAATCCCAGCTTGGCCATTTCCTAAGGAAAAGGACTAAACCCATGCCTGGGAAACACTACTTGAAGAAAAACAGTTTAAAAGGACTGGTATTTCCCCCTACATTTTTTGCTGCTCAGGCTCACAGGGTGCCCCAGCTGTTCAGCACGGGAGAGGTCAGCAGAGTCAGAGCAGCTGCCAGGGCTTGAGATCACCAGGCAAATGTAAAATAGGAAACCCCGAGTGTTTCAGCCGGAATGTGGCTGCTGTTCCACCTCCTGTCATGGCCTCCCCACCCTCACAGGGAGGAATTCCTTCCCAACATCCCATCTAACTCTGCCCTCTGGCAGTGGGAAGTCAGTCCCCGTTGTCCTGGCACTTCAGATCCTCCTCCTAAGTCCCTCTCCAGCTCTCCTGGAGCCCCTTTAGGCACTGGAAAGGGCTCTCAGGTCTCCCAGGATCCTTCTCCAGGCTGGACATTCCTAGTTCTCCCAGCCTGGCTCCAGAGCAGAGTGTTGCCCCTTGCTCCAGCACTCCCCAGATGGGTTTTGGCTCTCCCATCCCCGCTGTTACCCATGGGAGCTGCAGGACAGGACTCCCTGAGCCAACACAGCGCAGGGACCCCCGAGGCACCCCCATTTCTCCTGAGATTTCCAGCCTCCATCCCTTGCCTCAAGCTGGGGCGGGCGATGCAGCCGGCGGAGGAACAGCTGGGAGCCTGGGAAAAGCCCCGAGGAGCAGGAGCCAGAGTCCTGCAGGGCTGGCTGGTGGCACGCTGCAGCTTGCCCGAAATGCAGTCAAGTTTTCCCGGAGCCAGAAGGTTCATCCTGTGTTCCACGGCGGGATGGAGGCTGCGGAGCTGCTTCCCTCCGCCGACAGCACGGGGCAGCACAGCACCTCGGCATCGCTCCCTCGCTGCCCTCTGGGCTTGTGTGCAGTTGGGATTTGCACCTTTGTTTCAGCTTCATTCCCTTTCTTTGGCAGGGAACAGCACACGCCGCGATGCCAGAGCCGTGAGTAGCTCCAGTCCCTTCGGATCCCATAAACCCTCGCCCGGCTGCACTTGTCCCTTTAGGGACAATCAACTGCCCTGCCCCAGACCTCTGTGCCATTCCCCTTGCAAAAACTGTCTTTAAATACAAATTGTTCACCCTTTCAATGTCCCAATTCAAACCTTGGAGCTTTACTAGATCCCCAAATGTGGCTCTGAGGGTGGGCAGCACCTCTGGATTTGCTGTGAGGCTCTTTTGTAGCATGTTGTACAAATACAACACATTCCCTGGGAAGCAGAGAGGGGAGAAGCTCTCTGCAAATCTTCCCTGGAGCAATGACATGGGGATGTCTCATCACTGTGAACCTGAGCAGGATCCAAGCATCATGCCCCAGCGGCAGTGGAGGAATGAGAGTGTCTGAACTGCAGGGGTGGCACAATGGGCTCAGTGGCAGCTCACCTGTCACACCTGAGTGACATTTTGGCTTTCTGAGCTGTGGCCCTGAGCTCCCACTGCATGTCCAGAGGACACCATCACTGCAGACATGGCTCACATGCTGGTGGCAACTGTAAAATACAGAAATAAGAACCAACTCCAACCACACAAGATGCTTTCCTTGACTGGCCCCTCTTTTTCACTCTTGTTCCCTGATGCCTTTTTCTCTTCTCTTGTTTTTTTCTGCTCCTCCCTGGCTGCTCACCTGCCTGCAGGGAGGTAAGTGCCTTTCCGTTAGGGAGAGATCTCAGTGCTGTTCTTCATTTGCAGTGAGTTTGTTTTCAAATGGTGTTTTCTTTTCCCTCCCCTTTCCCCTAGAGAAAATCCAAGATCACAGCCTCACGCAAACTCTTGTTGAAGGTGAGTCCTGAGGGCTGGAAACTCCCTGGGGTTTGTCTCACTGGGGGAAAGGAGCTGGGTTTGAGTGCATGGTTGGTGGGACAGGGATGGGGAACAGCACGAGGATGGGCCATGGGGAGCAGCCCCAACCCCGCCTCGCTCTTCTCACTTATGTGGGATCTGTGGTCCAAACAAACCTCCCCTTCCCTAAGGTGGGGAGAGACCCCCACACCTTCAGCTCTGAAGCCTCAGCCCTGTTTGTGCTCCAGCACAAGCCTGGGAGCTCCCCGGGCTCTGGCTTGGGATAAACATTCCCTGCCCAACATCAGCACCCAGCAGGACCACTGCCCCCACAGCCCCCAGTGCCACAGCCCTGCTTGCCCTCAGGGCCCCACATCAAAGCTGTGGGGAGGCTTTGAAGTGTGTTTGGGGACATCAGGAAGGGGGTGGCACACAGGACTGTCCCATCCTACAGACGTTGTGTGGGTGGCTTGGGGGGAACCAGCAGCCTGTTCAATTCACACTTCTGCCATTTCCTTGTGCTCACAGAGTTTGATGCTGGCCAAAGCCAAGGAGGAGTGGGATCAGGAGATTGTGGACAAGCAGGCAGAGAAGGAGCGGTACCTGTCTGAGCGGGTCACTCCACTGCACACCGGTGGGCTCTCCTTAAGCCAGCTCCAGGTATTCCCCAGGCCTGAGGGTGGAGGGAGCTCCTTGGGAGCACAGAGGGGCCTCACTCACCACTCTCCTGTTTTCCTTGGCCCCCAGGACCTGTGCAGGGAGCTGCATGAGAAGGTGGAAATTGTGGATGAGGAGAGATACGACATCGAAGCAAAATGCAACCATAACACCCGGGAGGTAGGTGGGAGAACGGGCTGGTTCCTTCTGGAAACTCCGTCCCCATGGCAGCTGTGGCCTCGGTGGGGATGTGTCATGGACCAGGCTGAGCTGGGATGTGGGACAGACACAAGGGTTATCTCAGGGCTGGTGTTTGCCTCGCAAGGCACCACTCAGAGCAAGGTTCATTCCTGCCCAGTCTAAAGGAACTCAAACTGTCCTTGGGGTCCACAGAGAGGTTCCTCGCTCTTCTGGTCACCCTTGTGGGTCTGAGAGCTTCCCGTGGTACAGCTGCCACCTGAGCAGGCTGAGCTCTGAGCCTGGGTGGGCAGAGCCTTGCTGGGGGTGATCCAGCAAGAGAGGCACAAACCCCTCTGGGGCTCAGTGCTGGCAAAGCCTCCTGCTTCCCACAGGGGCTCTTTGTGCAAGGAAGCCAAGCAGTGACCTCCCACTCCTCCTTCTCCCCTCCCCCTGCAGATTAAAGATCTGAAAATCAAAGTTCTCGATCTCCGAGGGAAGTTCAAGCGCCCTCCCCTGCGCAGGGTCCGTGTCTCAGCTGATGCCATGCTCAGGGCTCTGCTGGGCTCCAAGCACAAGGTGTCCATGGATCTCAGGGCCAACCTGAAGTCTGTCAAGAAGGAGGACACGGAGAAGGTGGGTGACTCCTCTGGAGGCTGGAGATGAACACACTTCCTAGGGGTGCCCTTGCCCTTCTCCAGGGTGCTCTGTTTTCACCCCCTGTCAGCCTTGGAAAGAGCCTTGTGAGGCAATTCCCTTTGTACAATGTTATGGGACCACAAAGGACCAGTTTGACTGGGCCAGGCAACTGGTGGACAGCAACACATGAGATTTAGGGAGGTACCTGTGGTGCTCTGCCCTCCCAGAGCATGTGGGGGTCTCTCATCTGAGCTCCTTGGCACCACTGCTGAGCTGCACAAGCAGAGTTTGGTCTTTGAACTTGTAGGGAACCAGGAGAGCCCCTGTTGGGCACAATCACACCCAGAAAACTCCCAGGGAACTCCCAGACCCAGATTAGATAAGAAAGAGCAGCCCAGCAAGCACCCTTGGCCTGAGATAAATGGCCCAGTTCCCACCAGCTTGGCAGAGGTGTGAGAGGGGAAAGTCTCAATGCCAGCGATGCACAAACCTACCTGGGGTGTGCAGGTGCCCCAGCAGCAGGAGCTGTGCCTCATCCCCAGGGCCTCCCCACAGAGGGGTTTCACCCTTTGGTCCCAGCTCAGTAGATTGGATGAGAATCTCAATTTTCAGCTGTTTTTCCTTTGCTCCCCCATTGATGGTTCAGCTGTTTTCCAGCCCTTTGGACAGAAAACTGTGCTTACAATCCTGGGCACCAGGTGGAGAATAGATCTGGGTTTGTTTTAGATGTCAAACATCTGGGCTGGGGCACAGCTTGTAATCTATGAATGCTGGGGGTTGGCAGAGCAGACACTTGGGCATGCACCCAGAGCTGCTGTCACCTCCCCTGTCTGCTCTGGAAGTGTCTGCCAGGCTATCACTGTCACACCAGCAATCCCAGTTGCCTCCCAAAAGCTCAGAGAAGGTGGAGGTGGGGTTTATGAGGTTTATGTGGGCTGGGAGGGCGATGCAGGAAGTGTTTTTACTGACATTTGCCCTACTGTGCTGGTGTAAACCCAAAGTCCCAAGTGGTTTCTTCCTCCTAAAGAATTTTTTCTGGGATTTTTGTGCCTTCTGGTGCATGAATGCAACTTAGCCAGGCTTTGTGGGTAGGGGAGGATCCACATGGATCCAGATCTCCCTGTGGAGATCAGGCTGCTGTTTGCCACATCTCCAGCCAGCTCCTCATCTAGGGACACATGGCAGAGGGACAGGAACTTTGTGAGGGTGCAGCTGTGTCCCCCAGCCGAGGGGACCCTCATCCCCCATCCCTGTCCCTCCTGCAGGAACGCCCTGTGGAAGTGGGCGACTGGCGCAAGAACGTGGAGGCCATGTCAGGCATGGAGGGGAGGAAGAAGATGTTTGACGCTGCCAAGTCCCCTACGGGCCAGTGAGAGGTAGGGCTGGGTCCTGCTGCCCCCGTGCTCCCTCAGCCTCCTGGGCTGTGCTTGGGGAGATGCAGGAATGCCCCCACTGCTGACAGAAAGAGGCATCCATCCCCATGTCCCACCCCACACTTGGCTGTCCCACAGTGGGTCTGTCCCACACCTCCCAGCCATGGCATCCCTGCCAGCCCCTGTCCTTCTGTCCTGGGTAGTCCCCTTTCGGGTGTGCTGCCCATGACACCCTCATCCTGTGGCCATTGCTGGCACCACCATCAGGCTGCTGGCAGCAGCCAAAGCCACCTCCTCTGCCCCTCTGCTGTTTCTTTCCCACAGGAGCATCGGGAAGAAGAGCGTCCCCATCCCTGCTGCCAGCCTTTCCTCACTGCTCCTCTGTCCGTCTGTGCCCTTCCCTGAATTCCCACCGAGCTGAAACATGAGGACGACGGTGTGGGAAGGAGGCCTGAGCTTCTTCCTTCCAGCACTGCCCTCAGCCCTGCTCCTGCACAGCATCCCCCTCATCAGCTGCACAGGCCATGCTGTCCCCAAGGGCTGTCACTCCAGTCCCAACCCTGCAGAGAGACCCCGGAGGTGGCTGCTGCTCCTCCCTGTGCCCCATGCCCCGTGGCCCAGCCCGACGTGTCACTCTGAGATGTCCCTGTGCAGCCATACGCGTATTAAAGGATGTGTCTGGGCCCGAGGTCGCGTGGGCTCATCACTGGGGGAGCTCTGCCCAGGGGCAGGGACAGGTCACCCTGCAATATCCCCGTGTTTGCCACTCAGACACCACACCCTGGGGTCACACAGGCTTTGGGCTCATCC
Organism: Entomyzon cyanotis; assembly: GCA_024500445.1. NCBI lineage: Eukaryota > Metazoa > Chordata > Aves > Passeriformes > Meliphagidae > Entomyzon > Entomyzon cyanotis. The sequence continues at coordinate 661,334 of JAKEPQ010000908.1, read as the reverse complement.
CTTCCAGCCCCAGGCTGCTCCTTGTGTCCCACCAGCTCTGCTGAGCCCCCAGGCCCCATGCAGGGCCATCCTCGCTGGGCCTCAGGGGTGCAGCAGCTTCCCAGCCACCAGGCTTGGTGAATAGAGCTGCCTGTTCTCCAAGCCCCACTTCTCTGGTTTTGGAAAAACCCTCAGAGCTCCAGACACCAACTCCCTCACCAGCTGCCCCACCACAGGTGTTGGAGCTGTGGGAACTGGGGCTACTCCAGATCAAGGTGTGATTCCATATTTCAGGCCAAACATCCCATGCTTCCTCCCAGCCCAACCATTTCCTGTGTCACAGCCCCTCAAACTGCAGCTGGTCAGTGAAAGGAGCTGGGAAGGTGTCAGCGCATTCCCAAACAGGGCTCAGGGATGAATTAGTGAGAATTCAAAGTATATTGTGTCTCCTGGCTGGCTGCACTGCAGGAGAAGCTCAGCCCACATACCCAGAGTGCTGCTCCTGGTGGCTGCAGCAGTGCCTTGTCCATGTTCCCAGTGTGTCCACAGGAATTGCAGCATCCACGGATTCAAACCCACACCACACCCAGGTGTGTTGCAGCACCCTCCATCCCTTTGGAGTGAGCCTGTAAAGTGCAGAAAATGCAATAAACTGGGAGCAAAAGGTAGGTCCCAGACAGGACTGGAAGGAAACGGCATCAGAAGGTGTACAGGCTCCAAGAGAGAGCAACCTTCCCAGGAAAACACTGCATTCCCTAAAGAAGGGATGGGAAAGGGTGGCCCCATGCAGACAGCTCCTGCAGGACTTCCCACAGCAGACTCATGCTGGCAGTGGGAGTGTGTTGGTTTGAAAACAAACCAGTGGGAGATCACAAGTCAAGACTGAAATTAAAAATAGGTGAAATAATACAAGGAAAAGCACTGACAAAGTCAGATACAACCTAACACCCTGTTAGGGTGGTAGTAGCAGTCCAACTGAAGTAGTCCAGTTGAAGTGGTGATCCTGTGAAGGTCTAGTCTCCAGCTGAAGATCCAGTGGTAGCTCTTGTCCTCTGGGAACCCAGTAGACAGGGCTAGCTCAGGCAGTTCCAAGGCCAGGTTATATCCAGGTGGGAACACCTGGCTCCTCCCTCCTGGGCAGAGCATCCCACAATGGGTGAGATAAGTCCATGAGTCATGCGGTGGGTCCCTGATGGCCCATTGCCTGTCATCCGGGGTGGGTCGTTAGCAGCTGATAACAGCTAACGGATGGCCCATTGCCTGTCATCCGGGGTGGGTCGTTAGCAAGTGATAGCAGCTAACGGCTCACAGCTGGTGGTAATAGAATACTTAAATACATCTATATTGCAACCCAGGACAGGGAGGGAAGGAGAAGCCTCTGGCTCTGGCTCTGGCTCTGGCTCTGGCTCTGGCTCTGGCTCTGGCTCTGGCTCTGGCTCTGGCTCTGGCTCTGGCTCTGGCTCTGGCTCTGGCTCTGGCTCTGGCTCTGGCTCTGGCTCCGGCTCCGGCTCCGGCTCCGGCTCCAAGACAGCTGAATTCCACTGGCATCACATCCCTTCCTTTGGCCAATTCAGGGATACTGAGTGGAGCTGCTCTCTGTCCCTGGGCACAGAAGGTGAGGGAGGAGACTGCTGGGGACACTTCTTTAGCTTGGCCACCAGCACTCAGGCTGCCACAGCACACTGCAGCTCTGTCATGGAGGATTCAAAACTCATATGCAAACTCTTCCCCAAATCAGGGGTAGATCAGAGGAGGCTGCCAGCTGGAAAATGCACATTTGCTCCCTTGGCTCAGTCTTTGGGATGCTCAGTCCTTGTCCTTCCACCTGATCCTCCATCCCCTCAGCATCCTCCTGCAGAACTGGAGCAGTTGCATGGCACACAGAGCCTTTTCCACCCATTTTTTATTTTTTCAAGCTTAATTTGGCCAAGCAGATGCAGCCTAGCAGGGTGCCAGGTCTCCCTTGTCCTTATTCCAGGCATCCCAGGATAGGCTCCAGGCAAGCCCAGCCGTGGGAAGTGTCTGTCTTTGCCAACACTGGTGTCTCTGCTCCTGGAGGTGACCAGAGATGGTGCATGGTGAGATCCCAGGATCTGCCATGGGCCAGCCTGCCCCACACTGGAGGCAGAAGGTTTTGGTTACCAGCTCACCCCTCCAAGCTCTGGGCCCAGGCGGGAGTGGTGCCGAGGCAGCGTCCCGGGATCTCTTCATGTATCCCCAGAGGGAACTCACACAGATCCTGGCAGAGGAAGAAAGATGTGCAGGGAGAGTTAATAACTGTGACCTGACCGACTGGTAGAGCTGGAAAATGCAAGAGGTTTCATGGAAACAAAGCCTTCTTTAGGTCTGGAACAGAAGCAGAAAATGGCACAGCAGGGGTTGAGAACAGTTGCTCTGAGCTTAGTGCAATTATGCTAATTTGGTAATTTTAAGAGAGGGGCGGAGTTTGTGGGGTGGGGAGGGATGGGAAGGACATGGAAGGCAAGAGGGTGAACCAGGCCCTGGTCAATGCTGGGCACTCAGGCTGTCCCTGTGCCCAGCCTGCCCTCAGATCCTGTTCACCTGAAAATGCTGCAGAGCCAAACATCAGGGCTCCCCAGGGTGGGTCTGCAGCCCCAGCAAAGGCAGCCAGGTGTGCTCAGCAAGGTCTCAGGGCCCACATGCCCTTGTCATAGCCTACAGGTGGCTTTGTGGGGCCACCTTGTGTTTTAGATTGAGTGCAGAGAGAAAAACCCACCTGCAAAACTTTTCCCTTTGCAAGGTGCCCTACGTTTTCAAGGTATGATGCTCCCCAATCACCATTTTCATCCCTCTCTGGTGGAAAACCACACTCATTGTCATGGAAAAACAAAGTTTTACGGATTTCAGTTTTATTAGGAACACAGAAAAAATGTAGGGGAAAAAGCTCTTTAGTGAGACTGAATTTCCAGGGGAAGATGCAATGGCCTGCTCTGAGCTCCCCTGGTCAGATCAGAGGACTGGGATCCAAATCTTCATCTCCATCACTGCTCTGGAGCTGCCTCTATGGCCCTGGACCAGCTGGGATCCCAGCTCTCCCCTTGGCAAAGGGAAAGGCTGAGCCTTTCATCCAGGGATGCACCTGCCTTCCCCCACCCCACAGCTCTGCAGTCCCATGGTTGTTTCCCTCCCAAGTGACAACAATCTCAGTTTCTGCTCACTGAATTAGAAAGGAACCCTCCAGTACATTTTAACTGAAAATTTAGCCCAAATACGGAACTCACAAGGCTCTTCTCGGGGAGAGAGACTGATGCTGGAGAAGGCACTAATGAGCCGGTGTATCTTTCCAGAGGAACTGGAAGTCAGCCTGTCTCCTCGAGCTGAGCAGAGCCCGGTCCCCAGTTTGCTCCACTGCAGCCTAGACCCCCAAAAGAAAGCAAAGCAAAGCACTAGAATCTTAAATTACACAAATTTCAAATTAAATTGGGCAGTAGAAAAAAAAATCAACAAGACAGTATGGACTTCAACAAATATCACTCCTAGTTGTTTGTAACGTGGTCCCTTCCAAGTTATAGGGGTTGTGTGTCCCCCTTGCTGACCAGTTATGCCCAGAGACACCTGAGCTGTGCCCAAATATTTGCTGGGTGTTTGCAGCTCAGCTGGAGGCTGGAGCTGCAAAGGGCGGATGGGAAGGAAGCTCAGTGGTGATGGGCAGCCTCGGGTTGGGAGGGGGTAAAGTTTATTCCACAGCTTCTGAAGGTAACTGCAGCATCCTGCCCTGCACAGGGCTGGCACAGGCTGCAGTCCCCAAGGTGAAAGTGAAACATCCCCTGAGACTCCTTGGCTTCTGTGGGGCAGGATCAGGCCCCATGGCAGGGCCATGACACAGCCTCTGGCACCCCTGACTCATCACAGCTGGTCCTGTGTGTCCCCGGTGGTAAAAACTGAGAAGGAATTTTCCCCTCGTGGCCTCCCAGGCTCAGGTGCTGCAGCCCCAGGAAGGAGCAGGGCTCAGGGTGAGCAGGGCACATCCCTCTTGTCCAGCTTCCCTTGCTGGGCCTGAGCCCTGTCCCTCACTGCTCACGTATTCCTCAGGAATCACAACCAAGTCAGGGGTGCCCAGGGACAGGACAAGGAGCAATGGGCACAAACTCAAACAAGAAGTTCAACCTCCACATGAGGAAGAACTTCTTTCTATGGAGGAAGGCAAAGCCCTGGAACAGCTGCCCAAGGATGGCCTGGAGTCTCCCTGTCTGGAGACATTCCAAACCCACCGGGACGTCCCTGCGTCAGCTGCTTCAGGTGACCCTGCCTGGGCAGGGGGTTGGACTGGCTGATCCCTAGAGTCCCTTCCAGCCCTGACCACCCTGGCATTCTGTCCCTCCCTGTGCTGTGAGGGTGCAGTTGTCACAGAGCTGCTGGCAGTGAGCCAGGCCTGTTCTGTCCATCACCTAAGAAGTTTACGCTGATTTCACTTTCAGGGGATGTCCCTCATTTGTCATCATTAGACCTGGACTATCGCAGGAATGGCATCTGATGACGGCCAATATGCAGGGAATGGAATGAGGCACCATGGTGGAATTTCCAAAGCAAGATTAGTCCTTTTTAAAAAATAAAACTCTAAATTCTAAAGGAACATGAGCCCGCTGGTAGCTGGTGCCAGGCAGTTCAGACAATGGATATTCCTTTCCTGCAGAAAAGGCCATGATTTGGCTTAGTTCAGTTTCTGAGCAAACACCAGTTGCAGACCCTTCCTGGCTTTCTCTCACAGCAGAGCTCTCTTTGTACCATCGTGCACATTGCCCCAAAAGCTGAATATATTTAGGGGGAAGGAGAGCCCTGGAGCATCCCAGGGCCTGCAGAGCACCATCCCAGGGATGCAGGGAGACCTCCAGCTCCTCCCAGAGCTTTTAAACACTGATGGGACCACTGGGAGCTGTGGCACCACTGCAGTGCTAGGATGAAGTCAAGCAAGAGTGAAAACCCTTTTTCCTGGCCATGGAGCCCCATGTCCCAGCCCAGGCAGTAAGCCTGGGAAGAAAGTGCTGCTCCATCATGGCAGAATAGCAGGGATGAGCCTAGGAAGACAGGGAGGAGCTGAGCCATGGCTGAAGGACCAGCACAGCACAAGGGTGAAGGGTTCATGGCTGGGCTCCGGGAAGCTGAGAAATGCCCTAATTACAGCAGAGTTGTGGAAACTGGGAGCTCTCCACTGCCCTGTAGCCAAAGAAACAGGCTCTGAACTGGGATGAGACACAGGACACTGTTCCCAAGGGAAAAACCAGCCCTGTTTAAACTGGTCCGGCTCCTTAGAGGGTATTAATGAGTTCTGCTGATCACACTAGGGGAAGCCCTGGGCTCCTCCTTGGGCAGGTACAGTTCCCCTGGGCAGAGCAGTGGAGAAGGGTGTGGCTCTGGAGCTTCCCTGCTCAGGGCACATCCTGCAGCTCTGCTCTCTCAGCCACGAGCACAGAGCTTTCCCCTCGGGGCTGTGGGTCTGGAACAGCAGATGGGACAGCCTGGAGTAGGGATTGAGTCTGCAACAGCAGGTGGGACAACCTGAAACAGGGAGAGGGTCTGGATAAACATCAGAATGGTGCCCTGAGCATCCCTGTCCCCACAGACTCATCCCTCTGCCTGATTTCATCACCCTCAGCTCTGGGGACCTGCAGCTTGGGCTGGGCTTTGGCAATGAGCTCAGGGTGGCCTAAATAACTTTGTGAAGGGAAATCCAATCTGACAAAGTGACTGTTGTTTGCTGAAGGCATCAATGAGCCTGTGGATAAGGGTGACCTGGGAGACAAGCATTTTCCTGGGTTTCCAGAAGCAAAGACCTTTAGGTCAAGCACAGCAAAGAGGGAAAGCCAAAGCAGAGCTAAATAATCAACCAGCAGAGAGGAAACAGTAGTGAGATAACAAACTGCTAATAATTCCTGTGATTTCAGCACAGCAGAGGGAAAGACTGATGATGCAGACATTCAGAAATATCCGGCAGCACTTGGAGTTTGGGGATAAAATGGCAAAGGAAGTTTGAAACAAGACAGAGACTTCCCAGGGCTGGGCCTGCCCTGAGAGGCATAAAGTGACACACAGATGGAAAAGCCCAACATGACTTCGTCTATGAGATGAGGGGCTCTGGGCTGGCTTTGCCTCCTTGGAAGCAAAATCTGGGGATTATGGTGGACATGAAAAGATGTGAGGAACATCAGGAAAAACAGGAGCTCCATGGCAGCAAAGAGCTCCAGCCATGAGAGGTCAATGCTTTGTGCTGCCGAATGGCTTAGCAGGACCCATCCATGTTAAAGGAGATTTCCAGATTTGGGAACTTCCTGCTGAAGGATACTTTCTGTAATGACCATTTTCCCGGGTTTGAGGGAAATGGGGCAAACCCATGGAGGAGAAACACTCTGAGGGATCTTGAATAAAGAGGAAACTGTCTTCAAGCTCCAAAGGTTCCTGAGCTGCAAATAAAGCCCCGGGAAGGGGCGAGTGTCAGCGAGGGGGTGAGTGTCAGCCAGGCTTATCCTCTGCCTAATCCCCAGGCACTAAATGCCCATCTAGAATTTCTTCAACTTAATAACAAGAGGAATCACAGTCTGGGAGGTTTTATATTCCTTTGCTGTGTAGATCCTAGCTGGGGGTGTTCTTTCACTGCCACGTTCAGCCTAATCCTTTGGAAAACCCTGCTAAGTCCTGTGCTCCAGTGCTATCCTTTGGCAATGAGTTTTGTGAGCGCCGTGCTCACTGTGCATTAATCATAGAGCTTTTATTGCTCTAGAGGAGCTGCTGATGCTGGACTGCTATATATAGTCTGTAAGCAATTAGCAGGATGCTTGCAAGGTTATTTAAGTAATTTTTTCCTTATGCCACAATTCACTGGGTTCTCTGTATGTATGAAAACACTTGAAAGATGTGCGATTACTGCAAGAAGAAAGAAGAGCAGAGAGTGAGCCCTGCTCAGAGCGGGTGGCTCATTTGAGAGGGCTATCTCTTTAAAATGGGATTTTAATCAAGAACCTTTGATGAAAATCGTTGCTCAGGTCATGGCACACACCCCTGTGGGCTGGAGGCGTGCAGGGCCAGCCCAGCCTCACAACCAGTTCCTCGGGCTGGTGCAGGGATGGATCTCACTGGGAGCAGAGGGTGTACTCAAGGGGTCCTGGATGACATTTCCTGCAAGGAACAGTGCCTGGCTGCCCACACAGTGGGAGCACTGGGGTCCTGCCCATGCTGTGGGAAAATCCAGGCTGAAACCAGGCTCTGTGCTGTCTGGGCCCCCATTCCCCCATAAGACAACTCCCTTTCCCCCACTAAAGGCAGTGCCCCGGTGGCTTCACACCTGCCCTCGGCAGGAGGGCTGCCCTGTGTAAGTTGGGGGTCTTGGAGCACCTCCAGAGGGGAGGATGGGTTTGATGGGCTGGGTCCAGGTGTGGGATGAGCCTGGGCACACAGCTCCTCTCTGGCACAGGGCTTCAGCACCCAAAAATTGGATCCCCCTGTACCCCAGCCCCCTCCCCCAAGACTTTGTGAGTGCTCACTGCTGCAGCAAAGCTCCTAAGCATATAGAGGCCTTGAGAGCTCCATCCAAGATATCTAGAAAGGGCTGGAAGGAGCAGAGGACCCTCCCATACTCTGTGGAAAGGACGGGACTGCACCCAGCCGGAGGTGTTTTAATGACTGTTTTGGATCCCCGGGAGCCAACTTCCTCCCACTCAGCCCGGGGTAATTCACCTCCTCCGCCGGGCTGCAGGAGTTGTTGACTGGTGGATTGTGGCTGGTAGAACAGGTTCTTCGCAGGGAGTTGTCTCCGAAACCCTGGGAGACGTGGATGGCTCGAGCCGCGGGTCCCTGCTCGGAGCCTGGCAGCGAGGAGGGCTCTGGTTTTGCGTGGCACTGTTGGGCAGGGCGGCTCTCGCCCCGCGCCGCTGGCACACAAATCACAGCCCTGCCTGTGTCAGGTAGATAAGGAACCATGTGATGCAGCTGGTGGAGAGCGGGTGGCAGGCAGGGTAAAGGTGCACAGGGAAATAACCTTGCAGGGAGTTCCTCCCTTGCTCCCTCCCTCGCTCCCCGGGCAGCAGAGTCTCCGGGCAGCGCTGATCCCCGTGGCTCTCACGGCACCTTGGCCTGGATGCCTGCTCAGGTTCTGGGGGCTCTCTGAAACTCCCGGGAAGCAGAAATGTCCTTCAGCAGAAGGAACTGGTCGGATCTCTCCAGGTAGGTCCTGTGGATTAAAGCTTAACCCTTTCCACCGGCGGCAGGGAGGGGTGAGGTTGGGCTGCTGGTGGCAGAGGGGGCTTGGGAAGAATGGGAAGAGGGGCAGCTGCCCTGGGGGTGTTGTTTATTGTTTGCAGAGGTGAATGCCAGCCCCACGGAGAGCTCGGCGCTGCTGAAGTTTCTTGTGGGTGGCCAAGATCATAGGCGTTTTTGTTTCTGCTGCCTGGGGAAGCTGAGCACTGCCCAGGAGAATTATCTGGATAAGCATTCTTGCCTCATGCTGGATACATGTTGGGTCTGTTTTGCCTTTCTTTGGGGTACAGGCTGTCTGGGCTGTGCCTCCAGACTTGCTCTGGAGCTGGCTGGGAGGGGTTCCACTCCCCCCACGCCCGTGCAGCTCCTGGGTGTGTGTCCTGCTCTGCCCTGTGGAGGCTGCAGCCCATCCTGCGCTGAGCAAGCCCTGATTCAGCGGCAGCGACGGAGCAATCCCTGAGCAATCCCCGCAGTACTGCACGCTCCCTCAGCTTTCCCAAAAAGTGATCCTTGGCTCCGATGGGAGAATGGGTGGGGGAGGCTCCAGGGCATGCTGGGGTGAGTCAGGGGCTCGCAGGAGGCTGGAGCGAGGTGGGATCAGCCCTGACCCACTGCAGACCCCAGGGCAGCCCCGCCAGCCTCAGCTGTGCAGGAGCAGCGATGGATACTCAAACACAGCCACGCTGTCCCACAAATCAGAGCAGGAATCCTCGTCCAAGTGCATGTGATGGCTCTGAGACTTCATTGCAAACCTCAGTACTTGATGTAAGAAAGGGAGGTTCGTAGAATCCCAGACTGGTTCAGGTTGGAAGGGGCCTTAAAGCTCGTCCTGTTCCACCCCCTGCCATGGGCAGAGACACCTTCTACTATCCCAGGTTGCTCCAAGCCCTGTTTAGACTGGCCTTGGACACTTCCAGGGATCCAGAGGCAGCCACAGCTTCTCTGGGCACCCTGTGCCAGGGCCTCCCCACCCTCACTGTTAAAAATTTCCTCATTTTAATTGAGATCCCACTTCTCAGAGGCCACCAGCTCTCAGCTGCCTCTGCCATGGATAGGACAGATCCAGAGGCCATTCCAGCCCCATCCAGATCCATCTCCTCTGAGCCATGGACCTACCCCAGCAAAAGCCCAGCTGGGTCCTGCACCCTGTATGCCTCACAACCCCAGAAGGCATTTCCTGAGCTCTCCTGAGATGAGGCAGCACTGAAACAGCAGAAATGTCAGAAATCTCTGCAGTAATCATTAACAGGGCAGGAGAGGACAAGGCAGGGACACTCACCAAAGCTTTTTACTCATCTCCTTGAGGTTAAAAAAAGTAAGACAGTGAAAAATAAATCCCTCTTTGAAAAGAGGAGGGAAAAATTGGCAGAGCACATCCATAGCTTGATGGGTGGATCGCTCAATCACAAATAACTAGGAGCTGCTTGTGGATAGCGCCAGGTTTTGTGCTGCCTCAGAAAAAAACAAGGGAATTCAAGGCAGGAAAATCCCATTTTCATTTCAAAGAAACCTGTGCATGTAAAAACAAAGAAGTACCTGGTTGTCATGAGGATTTAACCCGAAGATAGTGTTCTGTGCTGTCACTGCTTGAGGGACAGGAGTGCCGAACAGCGGCACCGGGATGTGTGTGTCCTGTGTGTCCCCGGGAACCTGCCGGGGGGGAATGTGCGTGCAGGGATGCTGTCCCGGCAAAGCGCCGGTGCTGTGCAAACCCGGCCGTGCTGCCGCCCCAGCCCCTCTGGGCTGCACACGGACACGGGCTGAGCCCAGCGAAACGACATCGACCGGAGACAGAGCGGGGCTGTCCCCACCTGGGGATGCTACCCGGGCACATCCCAGCCTTCGCCAGCCCTGTCTGTCCCGGTGCCAAGCGTGGCACTGGCATTGGAGATCGCCTGGAGCTCCCAGCAGTGGGTCCGACTGCTTTTGGGGCTGTTCGGCTGTGGGGGCAGCGGGAGGGAAGGGCAGCACAGCCCAGCACTGCCCTGTCTCCAGCCCGGCATTGCGCTGTCCCCATCCCAGCCCTGCCCCCAGCACTGTCCCCAGCTCTGTCCCCAGCTCTGAGCTCTCAGCCCTCCTGTCCCCTCTCCGCTCCGGTCGCGCTCCGCTGCCCCCGCCGCGCTCCCGCCTGCCCCAAGCAGGAAGAACAGAAGCTGCAAACACTCGCGGGGGGGTAAAGCTGTTTAATTTATGACCGGCTGTGATTACTCAGTAACTCGGAACCTCCCGCGAGTCCCCACGGCCGTGCTCGCCGTAACTCGGCCCGACTCCTCGGACTTTCACGTTCCTAAAAGTAAAGTTCATGGCCAAGCTTGAGGCCGGGTGACTCTGGACAGAGCTGGGATGAGGTGCTGGGATGAGACCTGCGCGGGGAGGCTCTGCGGAGTGCCGGGAGCTCCGTAGGGTTCCCTGCAGTGTTTGTGTGCTGGGGGAGAGAAGCCCGGCTTTGAAAAGCTCCATCCAGCCAATAAAAATATTTTCCAGCACACTTCATGCACCGACACAGAGGGTGGGCAGGTTTGGCACAGAGAAAGGATAGCAGAGCTGGTGTTTTCCAGACAATTTTTTATTCAGAGTGGCATTTTATTAAAAACAAACAAAACAAAACCCAAAACACATTTGGTTTGCACAAAGTAAAATGTTCAAAGATAATTCCACACCTTGTCTTTTTTGCTCATTCTGTGATTATAAACAATTTGCAGTCTAGGCACATGCAGGGAGAAACAGGAGCCCAGACAGCCCCATCTCCAGGCAGAGCCTCTCAGCAGTTGCATTCAGCCTCTGATGCTTTTGCATCTGAGGCTTTTTACTCTATAAAAATTAAATTGCCATTATTACCACAACTTGGTTTTGGGCTAAAATCTTTTGCCACAGTGGTTACCTTTCCAGTTTGTGTGGTTGAGGTCCATGTGGTAGCTCAAGGGTCCTGGTCTGACTGAGTTATAGGTTCAATATCCTTCCCCTGGAAGGTTTGCTTAATATAAGGATTCCTTTGAAATGAGTGCTCCCTCCAGCAGGAGAAATTAGGATTTGGGAAGTCAAGTGCTCGCTTTGGGAAGAGCCTGCATCAGCTGGGTGGAGTGAGAGCACTTTGGGACACTTGGCTTGTGCTGGCATTGCTCTCCTCCAGCAAGGTGACTTCCATCAGCCTCTTGGCCTTGCCCAGGGTGTTCCAGTTCCTTTCTTGTCTGGCACCTGGACTGCAGGGTCCCCATGTGCCCTTGTGTTTCCTCCCAAACAGCCTGGCCAGGCAGAGGACCCTGGAGGATGAGGAAGAGCTGCAAAGAGAGCGCCGGCGAAGGCACCGGAACCTGCTGTCCTCCACGTCCATGGATGAGGAACCTGCCAGCCCTGCCAAAGACACCAGCCCAGCTTCCAGCAGGTCTGTGGGGTACTCCTGGCACAGCCCTGGCAGCTGCTGCTGTGGGAATCTCTCCCAGCTGAGGGAGAGCTCAGCTGTGGGCTCCAAGGGCCTTTGGGAGGAGGGAAGAGCTCCCCAGGAGAAGCACACGGTGGGGATGTCTCTGGTGGGCTCTCCATGGCACAGGAGCTGGAGTGCTGGGGGAAGGCTGTGCCAGGGCTGAGCTCAGGTGGGTGTTGGCCGTGCCCAGGTGGGATCTGCAGCAGGTGAGGGGTGCCCAGCTCTGCAAGGCAGGAGAGCAGAACAGGCAGAGCCTGGCTGGCTCCTCTGAACCTCCCAGCAATGCTGTGGGACCTTTGCTGGAGTGGGGTTGTGACCCAAGGGCTTTCCAGTGGTGTTTCCAGAGCACCTGGCTTCAGGGAGCTGGGGTTTGGAGGTGCTCTGGGATCAGGCTGCCCTTACACAACCTGACTCACTGTCTAAACTGATCCTGGAAGTGTCCAATATTTTGATGGTTTGTGTCCACAGTGAGACTTCCACTCCAGAGGTGTTTCTGTGTTTCAGACAGGATGGAGTTAGGATGCTTGGGTTGGATATGGGGTGAATGGAGGCTGGACATGCCTAAAATGAACCAGGTGGAAAGGACAAGTCACCCTTCCCTGGGGCTGGCACAGGCTGGCCATGTGGTGATCGCAATCCAGGAGGAGGGCAAATGTTATCCCATCTCCTTCCCAGTCCTGGGAATGTGCAGACACAGCCTGCCAGGTGTCCTCCGGCTCCTTCCCAGACCCTGTGCCTGTTTGCCTGGGGGAACGAGGGGAAACAGCTTTTCACAGGTCCTGTTGAGACTATGGGTAGGCCTGTCACAGCAGACTGACTTCCCACCAACACTTCCCAGTTAAAGATGGTGGGATTTTTCCTAGTCCAGTGAAGAGCCACAGCCACCCTTCTTATCCAGCAGCAGCCCCAGCATGCTGCCCTGAGCCTGAATCTGCTTGACACAGGACTTGGTGTGTCACAGGATGCTGGTGTCCTGGGATGGGGCTGCAGAAATGCTTCGTCTCTACCACAAAAAGGAAAAAGAAAAGACTTAATCCAAACTTTCTCAAACAGCCAAGCTGGGGTGATGGGGATGAGGGTGGCTGCAAGTCCTGGTCGGCAGGGATGACTCCAGGATGTTGGTGGGATTTTTATGTCTCTCCCCAGAGCCTTTTGCCTCACAGCATGAAAGGCAGCCCTCTAGCCCCAGATGCTGACATTTTCATCCCATGTTGTCACTGTCCCTAGACCTCCATCCCTGGTAAAGCCGCAGTCTCCGGAGGATGGGGAGGAGCGAAAGCTCTCGGAGGTGCTGAAGACACAAGAAGGGAGACGGACAAGGTGCCTCCCGCCTGCGTCTGAAAAGCTGAGGCAGGAGAAGGAGCAGAAGGAGCCAGTGGTGGGAGAAAGCTGCCTGGAGGCAGCACCACAGCCCCACGGGAGGCAGGAGAGCACCCGGGCTGCAGAGAGGGGTCAGGAGGCAGCCAAGGGCAGAGGGGACCCACCCAGAGACAAGAACCCAGAGCCAGCCTCCGAGAGGAAGGTGGAGGTGAGGGCACGGCTGCAGGACAAAGAGCAAGGAGTGTGGACTCCTCAGGGGGAGCAGAGGAAGGAGGTGAAGGAGCCACTGGAGGTGGGGAGCTGCCGGCTGCGGGAAGTGAAGATCCTCACCAGGGTGGGAAACCGCAGCATGGAGGAGAAAACCTCTGTGGTGACCTCATCTCTGGAGCAGCAGGTGAGCAGGAATGGACAGGGCATCTAGCGCTGGGGGGAGAGGTCCTGAGTGCTGGGAGGACCAGAGAGAGGGATAGCCCAAAACTACCAGGAGGGAAATGGGACCTGAAAGATTTTGGGGAAGGTTTCTCTGAGAGCTGCAAACTACAAGGTCCCACCACTTTCTTCCCCTCCCGGGCCTGCACTCTCCTGATCGCCTTCTCCATCAAGCCCCTCTGATTGCCATCATGGTGACACTGAAGAGCTGTTTGGGGTTCTGTATGTCCAACTGGGACAGGAGAAGTTTGGAGGATTTTGATCTCAAACTCCTGCCTCCAACCCAGTTCCTACCCTGACTACTCAGCTCCTGCACCTCAGCCTTCCCTGCAGGCTCTGCAGGGATGAATCTGATGTCTCCTTTTTCCTCAGCAGCCATCCAGAAAACCCTCAAAGCAGGTGATCCAGCTGTGCCCCCCGCAAGATGAACCTGTAGAAAAGCCAGCCCTTCTCCAACTCACGTCACCTTCAGCAGCTCCATCCGACGGACCAGCCCAAGAACCGTCTCCTTTCGGGTAAGAGTTAAAGCAGGTGGGGAAAGAATTCCATTGAGGCAGTGGAGGATGGGGGGAAGGAAGGACTTCTTTGGCCTCTGGATTATGTGGCAGAGCCTGTTCCCAGAAGTGTGTTCAAAATCCACCTTTGGTCTGGGCATTGCAGCTCTGCTTCCCTCTTCCCGCCGTTTTCCCTCTCCGTGTTGACCAAAGGTGTATGAGGATGAACATGTCCAGTTCATACACCTTGTGCCGGCCAGGAGACTCATGGGAAATGATGAGAAAACAGGGAGCTGATTGTCCTCAGAATTTCCAAAGCCACAGGAATTACCATCCACCTTCCAGCATTTCCAGTCTTATCTGAAAGCCCAGGATAAAAATAACATCCATCCTCCCTCTCATCCCTTGTTACAGTCTGAGAAAATATTCAATTTCAAACCAGATCTCTGGAGTAAGGTAGTTGGAGAGGCTGGGAAAACCAAGAACTGTTGAGATCCTCCCTGCTGTGAGTCAGAGCTGACTGGCTATGCTTGATTGATTTCCATGAGGCTTTATTGGGAATAAAACTATTATCACTGCAAAGCATCTTTAGTCTGGGGAACTTTAAGATGTGAGATAAGGTCTGGTGTGGGTGCAAATGGAGCTTTCCTGGGGAGATCAGTGAGACAGTGTCTCCCATGCTTATCTTGTATAACCAAAGTTCACTGCAGGATCTCCTCTGCTTGTGTCTTTCAGATCATCTCCAGGAAGCAGAAAGAAGAGAGCCAAAGCCCTCTTACAAGGAGGTCAGCACCTCTCATCATGTTGCTTTGGTCCTGCTGGGCAGGAATTGCCATCCTTTGTTTTCCAAGGGAGGAGGAGGTGATGCGGCTTGGGGAGCACTGAGTAGCCTGGCACAGATCTGCTGGGCATTGGTCCCTGGGGTGCCAGGCTGGGCAGGCAGCAACACTTGGCAGGGGACAGCAGGGGACAGGCCAATATCCAATGTGCAGTTCGCACCTGAGTGAGATCCTGGAATCACGGAACAGCTTGGGTTCCAAGGGACCCTAAAGATCTTGTTCCAACCCCTGCCATGGGCAGGAACATCCTCCACTCTTCCAGGCTGCTCCAGTACTCCCCAGCAAGCCCCCACCATCTCCTAGGTCATGTAGTTCCATGTTGGTGCTCATGGCTGCACAGATGCAGCACCACAAGAGGGTCCCATGCATGGGAACATCAAAAAAAATCATGACCACCTGACTTGGCTTTGGTCGCCACATCCAGGGATCCCCCACATCTCCCTGGGCATGTCTGACCCATGCACTGTGCATGCTGTAGGCAGAGCCACACTAAAATCAGGGACAATGTAGTTCAGAGCTGGCAGAACTGAACCCAGGGCAGGCTGAGGAGCTCCAAGATATTTCAGTGTTCAGTGTGGCCCTAGAAAGGTGGTGACACCCAGAGGTCTTGGTCACCAGAAGGGAATGAACTGCTTGGTTCACCTGGCAGATGGATGCAGGAGTGCCTGGGTGGGACAGGGCCTTCTGCCAAGTGTAGCCCCCCAGGACCGTGGACTGAGCCCCAGGAGATCCTAAGGGGGTGGTTTCAACTCTTCCCTCTCCTTCACCAGTGCAAGTCTGAGGATCCCCGGCAGCAACAGCACCATTGGGGAGAAGCTGGAAAAGTACAACTCGGCTGTGCAGGTACCAAAGGCCCTTGGCAGAGCCAGGCTGGGGTGGGAGGGATTTGTGGGGAGATGGAGAGAGGTGGCCTGGGGCTGAGTAGGGAGTGAGTTGCACCAAATACCAGAGCTGATGGGGATGAAGGAGATGGTCCCAGGCAGAAACAGGGAGAGGCCTCAGGGTTTTAGGAACAGGGAGGGGATATCCTTTGGAGAGGGTCTGGGGATGCTGCGTGGTCCTGCAGGGGAAGCTGGGGGCAAGGCTGTGAGCTGGTGATGAGCAGGGGGGCACCAGACCCTGAGGGGCTCGGGGTGTGACCCAGAAGCTGGACTTTGCTTTTCACCCCTCGGGGTGCAGCACAGCCCTGCTGACGCCCCTCTCTCTCCCAGCGCTCAGAGGGGGTCAAATCCTCTGCCCCTGTCCAGAAGAGCCGCCTGCTCTCCTCGGACGGCGTGGCGAGCAAGCGCAACTTCTTCGAGGGAAGCACTCCCAGCAAGGCGGAGCCAGCAGCTCTCAGGAAGGTAAGGCAGGAGCTGGGCTGAGCAGGGACCTCCCAGTGGCTCCTGTGCTGGGGCAGGATCTGGCTTTGAGGAAAATCTTCCCCTCTTGGGATACCAGGCTCAGCCTGGCAGGCTGCTGCTGGGGTTGGTGGGAGTTGGGTGCCAGGGCTGCGCTTGGGCACAGGAACTGCCTCAGCACTGTGTGGGTTCGTGTGGAGTGCTGGAATTTGAGGAGCTGGGATGGAGCCAGCGTGTGGGCTGGGCTGTGCCTGTTGCAGCTCTGCTCAGTCTACCCGTGCCCTGCGGACTGGCCCGGGTTACATTCGTGCAGGGAGAGAGCTGCACTGTAACCCTGGTGTCCCTCTGTGTGCCACAGGACAACCTGAAGATCCCAGGATCAGTGACATCCCGCATTAACTTGTGGATCAGCCGAGCTCAGGAGCCTGCCAAGGAGGAAAACAGCAAGGTACCAGCTTGTGTCAAGTGAGAGCTTGGAGATCTGGCAGTCTCACAGGACAGGGTGCTGCACCTGGGGGCGGAGTTGAAGGGTGGATGAACCCTTGGCTGAACCCATTAAAGGGTTTGAGAGCACTTTAACCAGGCATGGAGGTCTCAGTGCTGCAGGGCCACCATGATGAGATATCAGGGCTCTATTTGTTGCTGTGTCCCAATCCTGAGCCCAAAGTTCCTGAGTCAGCTGATTCCAGCCCTTGGTGGGGTGAGGAGGGAGGAGGAGCCAGCTGGGTGCATGTCCCAGGACATGTAGGGGTACCTGACCCTGCCACCCCAGCATGATCCCATCTCTGCCGTCTCATCTCCCCCATCTGGACGAGCAGCTCTGCCCAGAGGCCAGTGGGAGAGAAGCCACAGGCTCAGTCCTTCCGCTCTGAGGGGCTTGAACAGCTGGGTGTGCTCAGAGAGGTCCTGGTGCATGAGGGGTCTGGGTTCATCTGCACCCCCACATGAAACCAACACCCTAAACCAGAAGGTCTGGCTGTGGGTGCAAAGTGCCCAGCTGAGGGCACTCACAGGTCATCGCTTGGCCACCATGGCTCCTCCCTGGACATGGATGTGCAGGAGAGGAACAGGAGAGCCTTTGGCCCCAGGGTGGTTTGGTGTTCTTGGAAAGGAGGGGCTGAGCAGGTCCTGGGCAGGTCACTGCTCACAGCAGGGCCACTGCTCATGGCAGAGTCTCCTGCAGCCACCTGGAGCATGCAGGAAGCTCCAGCCCAGCCCTACAGCTGGGGAAAGCAAGTCCAGGCTGGGCTGGGCGATCAGCACTGCCCAGACGTGTCTGTGCCAGGCAGCCTGCCAGCTAAGGGTTTGCTCCTGGGGTCACTCCTGGGGAAAACCTGAAGCTCCTTCATCAGTTTTCCTTTAATAACACCTGCTCCACCCCTGTGGCTGGAGCTGCACTTGGCTTTCAGGGTCTCCCAGGTGCAGGATCTCAAAGCTGGCTGGTTTTACCTGGACAATGTGTGCTTCAAGGTTTTGATAAAATCAGACCAAGGGGAACACACAATGCATGGAGTAAACCTTCTCCTGTCACTTCTGACTCTCCTGTTTGCAGGAAATCAGGAGAATCAACAGCCTGGCAAAGCGAGATGTCTGGATAAAGCAGCCTGGAGACACCTCTGGAGACACCAAGGTAGTTATGGAGCTGCTCCAAAACCTGCTGCATGCTCTGAGGTGGGGGCAGAGCCAGGATATGGGGGGAGAGGGGACATGGGGGTCATCAGGACCACATGATCTTGTGGAAGTCAGCAGGAGGGGACAACTGGAGGCATCTGTAAGGGAGAGAAGGACTCTGGTCTGGGAGGAGAAGGGAAGTGGCCTGTGATGGGATTTAGGGGATGCCTGCCTCATCCCCTGCTGGGGACAAGTCATGGTCCTGGTTAACGCAGCTGCCTCTGGGGGTGTTGCAGCCTGAGGCATAGCTTCAGTGGTTCCCACTTTCTTTTCCAGTTGCAATAATACCAGCTGTGATATCAGACCATCTGGGAAAAACTAGTTTTCTCTGAAGATCAAAGCCCAGCCCGACCCAACCATCCAGCAGCCACTGCCATGAGCCCCCCGTGCCACATGTGGGTGCAATCCAGGTCACGGGGTCCCTTCTGCTTGTGGGATGGGAAGGAAGAAATCTGGAAGAGTCTCCCTGTACCTCCACTTACTGCCTGTCTGGGGGTGTCCAGGCCTGGAGGCTTCCTGCAGGTGCTGAAGGCAAACTCCAGCCTTGTTTGCCCACCACATTTTGTAGTTCTGCTCCTGATCTCTGCCTGTGCCCCAGAACTGCCCTGGCAGAGGGGATCATCCACATGACACCCTGGCAGCTGAAAGGTGTCAGTGGGGTGAGAACCTGCCTGGCCAAGGGAGTTTCAGCTGCACAACTACTGCCTTCATCCGTCCCTGCTGCCTGGGGAGAGCTGGGGCAGGCAGGTGTCACTCTCCTGCCAAGCTGTCACTGCCACAGTGATCCAACCAAAGGCCAATGTTTGTGAAGTCACACAAGTGCTTGGAGATGCCTCATGGTAAAAAGGGGACTTGGCCCTGATGTTTCCCTCCACATGCAGCTGAACCAGAGACTTGTCCTTGTCCCTGCCATCCTCTGCCCCTGCAAGCAGTGACCCCTTCATTCAGTGATCCAGGAAGGGTGGGCTGGCACTGGCCATGGCCACAGCCGTGTTTGGGGGATTTCATGGGGCTGAGTGCCCTGTGCTGGGCCCCATTTCCCTCTTGCCCTTCCTCCTGAGCCTTTTGCTGTGCAGCCCCTGATCCTGCATTCCCTGGGCTGCTGAGCCCACCCAGCAGGGGTGGGGGGTGCTCTCTTGGGGCCTTTAGGGTGCCATGGGCAAAGGGCTCAAAGCATCCTCTTGGGGCTGTTCTTTGGGTTTGGGCTGTGCCTTGAGCAACCACTGCAGTGACAAATTCGGTGTGGGAATATGCTGCTGCCCCTGGAGCTGATCCTGCTTGTTAGGCTTGGGAAAGGACTTGGGTTTCTCTGTGCTTTTTTTTTTTTTTCTAATAAAAGTTGCTCTTTCTAAGACACTCCTGGTCACCTACTGCTGGGCTGGGACTGGAAACTGTTCCGTTTTCCCTGCAAAGGGAAAATAGGGAAAAACCTGAACCAAATGTGTCCTAGGGGGTTAAAACCAGACTCTTCCCTTCTCATTGCAGCATCCCGAGCTCGGAGCAGTGGCTGAGGCAGCCGGGTCGGGGCTACTGGGCAGGGTCTGCTCCCGCACTGGTGGCAGCGCTGCCTTATCAGCGTCCCGGCCTTGGTGACAGCTGGGCTGGCTTGTGTCAGCCCCTCGGGCACTCACGTATCTCGGTCCAGAGGGTTTAAAATAGCAAATCTCTGAGGCCACACAATAGCTTGGGCTTATATGGGCTCCTGGGGGGGAAGGGGGAGCGGCGGAGGGGGCCGGGGCCGCGGCTGCCGAAATAGCAGCTCACAAGTGTTGCATTCCTCGCTGGGCGCCGGGCACATTCCTGCGGCGCTGCCCGCCCCGGGGTGGGCGCTGGAGCCCCCTTAAAGCCTCCTGCCCCAAAGAGCCTTTCCCAGACCCCGCCGGCTCCCCGCGGCTCCCCGGGATCACCGGCGCACAGGTAAGGCTGGAGAGATGCGCTGGATCCAGACCCGGGAGGGATTCGCCTCAGGGTTCAGGGTGTTCCCCGGCCGCTCTCTCTGAGGTGTTTTATGCCATGGATGCATTCCCTTGGATAAAGGACAGGACCCTCTCCAGCGGGTTGTATTTGCAATTTGCCTTTTGAATCACCTTGATGAGTGCCCAGGTGGCTGAGGTGCATTTTGGCTGCCCTGGTTCTGGGGGTATCTCACAGATCTCCATTCCCTGGGTCTCTGGAGGGGACAGCAGGGATGCGATGCCCACGGCCAGCCTGGTCCTGGCTGTCTGGCAGCCCAGGGGGTGGGTTAGGGCTGGGATGCTCCTGTGCCTGGTCTGACCCTGCTAAGCAGGACTGGAGTAGGGACAGGACCCATGCCTGGAGCAAACGGTGGGAAAGGAGAGCTCCATGTCTGGGTAGCCTGGAGGAAAGCAGAGACTGAGAACTGTGGAGGATTCACTCAGCCCCAGAGCTGTGAGCAGCCAGCCCTGAGCTAAAGGAGAGGGGAATTTCAAGGAGTGTGAGGAATATCTCGATTGTTTAATACACAGCAAATTCTGGGAGATTTTTTGTAGTCAGAGCAGTGTTTCCTCTTGAGCTCTGTAATGTGTGCTGGGTTCTCATAATCCTACCAAATCAAGATGTCCAAGCTGTAATGGAAAGGTTTGTGTGTGTCTGTGCAGAGGATGCATAAATATTTCCTAGAGCCACTTTTTCTCTTATTTACCCTCTTAACACTCCTGGGTTTGTTGCTGTTCCCTCAGCTCTGTGGGGTCTAAGGATGTCTGAGGGAAGAGGGCAATGGGAATGTGGGAGGAAGCTCTCACATTGCTGGGACTGGGGACCCTCCTCTCCCATGTCGTGAGATGATGATGTGAATCCTTGGGTGCTCAGAGGCCACACAAATGATTTGGCCAAACTTGGGGCATCGGGACTGTGCTGAGCCTGGGAGAAAAGCAGGAATTGATGTTCGTGAGGAAGTTGAGATCCCGGGGATGGTGCTGGAAGGGGTGCTTAGAGCCAAGCCCTGGATCCATTGCAGGAAAAAAAAAACAGAGACAGCAGGAGCAGGCAGTGACCTCGAGGCAGAGGGGGCCAAATTCTGACTTCATTTGTCTCCAAAAAACACCTTGTGAGTCACAGTGAGATTAGAGACCCACTGGAGCTGTGGCTAAGCTGAGGTTCCCCTCCTGGAATGCCCTTTTCCCATGCCTGAGCATTCCAACCCTGGATCCAGCATCTTGAATAAGTACTACTGAGCCCTGTCCTACCCATCATGGGTAATAAATGCTTGACAGATGTAGCCAGGAGCAGTTGTTCCTAGACTCCAGGCAGCAGGAGCAGGGAAGCCTTGCTGCTCTGGGAACAGGTGGTTCAGCACATGGAAGTTATTTCCAGAGTTGCCTTGCATCATCCTGTGGCATCTCAGCCCTGCCGAGGGCTGGCACGAGCATGAGGAGGGGATGGGGATGGGGTTGGGGATGGGGATGGGGATGGGTAGAGGGCTCTGGGCTGCTCCAGGAATGGGGCTGGTGGGTACAGAGCTCATGGTGCAGCGCTGGGTGAAGGTTACACGAGGGGAGATGATGAGCCAAGTCCTCCTGAGCACAGCTGGGAGGGAAAGAGATGTGCTGGGAAGATGAAAGCTGTTTCTGCAGAGCGTTTAGCTCTATTACTAAACCAGGCTGTGAATTATTCCCTTTAGCTAACAGGGGAGAAATGCTCCTGCTGAGCCCAGGCTGCCCCGTTCCCAAGCAGTTCTGCATTTGGATGGCTGGGCTGGGAGCCTTTGCTGAGGGTCTGGTGCTACGCCTGGTGCAGGGCTGTGAATCTGAGAGAAGGGATCATCCCTAAGCTAAGAATAGTCAGGAAGCAAAAGCTGAATGCTGCAATGGGGTGATTTTCCTGCACCCTGAGCAAACAGAGCCCCTGAGAGGGCTGGGGCCAGGGGGGCTGAATGCCCTGGACACAGCTCCTGACAGAGTTATCGCTGTGACAGGAGGCTGTGTCCAATCTGCCTCCTCTTTGGGGCAAGCTGTGATCCTGGGACAGGAGGGGAGCGGGAGCCTTATCTCTGCTGAGATAACACTGTCACAGCCTGCCTGGGGACAGCTGCAAGCTCTAAGTGCTTTGGAGAGGGGCAGCATCCTGGTGCTGGGGGACAGGCTGTGCTGCTCTTTATCTCACTCCTAACCTTCACTTTTTCCAATCTGCCTCAAACTCTGCCAGATACCCAGGGATGTCGGACACGGAGGAGGTCACCGAGGAATATGAGCAGTAAGTGGGGTGGTTTTAACCCTCCTCCTTTCTCCCTATTCCCATTTCCTCACAGAGGTGCAGCACTGCTTGGAGGTGCTCTGGTTGTTAGCCCAGCACCCACCGTGCACCCCCAGCCCAAGTCCCTCTGCCTCGGCACTGCCCGACCCCAGCAGTGGGAATTTGTGTTGGGAGCTCTACCCACACCCATGGATGGGGCAAGGGGTGGTTCCTGAATTAAAAATGCTGCAGTCTAAATCAATGAGACATAGATGGGAAAACCTGAGGCCACCAATCTGTTGCAGATGGGGCCTTGCTGCCTCATCCAGAGCATCACTCCCCAAGGCCCAGATTTGATAGCACCTTCTGCTGGTGGGGACTGCTGGGCCAGGAGGCACTTCCTGGAGAGGTGAGATTGTAGGGATGAGCCAAAACACAGCTCCCACTTCTCATCCACCAGCAGAGAAAGGGGACCTGAATCCTCTGGTATTTCAGTGCCACTCCAGACTCACATGTGTCACCAATCTGTGCCCTGGGCACACCTGGGACAGGCTGTGCATCTCCCGCATGGTCAGGGAAGGACTTGGGGGAAAGGTGGCATGTGAGGTGCCCATTTCTGGGATTAAAGGCCATGGTCACTCATTTTCTCATGCTGCAAACTGGTGGGTGCCCTGACCACTGCCAAAGTGTCAATCCAGAGCTTCAGCCACTGCTCTCCACAGCCTGCAGGGTAACCTGGGCCTTGTCCCTGTCCCCACTGCCACCTGACAGCCACCCACACAGCACCTGCCCAGCAGCCCTGGCCCTGTGCTACCAGAAAGGGGAGGCAGCCTTGCGGAAATCCCAAATTTCTCTCAGTCTCACTGATGGACACATGGGCCCCATCCCAGCAGCTTGATGTGACTCTGTAAATTCCTGCTGTGCTTTGCAGGGAGCAGGAAGGTAAGAGGACATGGAGCACCTGGAGCTGCCCTGAGGCCAAAAAGTGATCAGAGCCACTCCAATAACCTGAGGCTTCTTTCCCTTCTCTCTGTCCATGCCCTGTGTGCTCTGTGAAGAGGAGTGCGTGGAGGAAGGTAGGAGTTGCACCTGCAAGGACCAAGAGCCAAGAGCTGGGGGGTTCAGTGTTTTGCTGGGATGGTTGTGGGGGTTGGCTCCTGGGCTGCAATGGGCAAATTATATCCAGGAAAGGCAGATGGGATCATGTTTGGGATTCCTGCACCTGAAACATCAGTAGCATCAAAACCAGTTTGAATGTTCTCAGGATCTCTTTTGTCAGAGTGATCCCCTGACTCAAACCAGGGCTGGCAATGCCGGACATGGCTGTTGGCAGAGTTGTGATCCCAATATCGCAGTGGAACTGGAGCCTCTGCTGAATGTGTGACAGTGATACTCAAACTCAAACCGCCACCTGCCTCAGCCTGATGGAGACACAACCCTGGCATGGGAGCTGGGAGCTGGGCTGGGCAGCTGGGCTGGGCTGGGGAGCTGGGCTGAGCCTCTGGCTGCTCCAGAGCACTGCCAGGCAAAACACCTTGAGTGTAAAAGCAAAGAGAGGTGCAGAGGGAAGCCTCTGCATTGCTCCATCCTCACCTCACGCATGCCAAAGCTCTGTGGCACCCAACTAATCGCTGTGCTTATTCCTTCCCTCCTGCCTGGCTCAGAAGAGGAAGAATGGATAGAGGAAGATGACGGTAGTTACTGCGCCTTTCATTATTTCCTGTCTCTACTGCTGGAATAAGTCATGGGTCAATGTGTTCTGCCTCTCCCTGGCTGGGGAATGGTTTTCTTTCATTCTTCCACTTCTCTCTCTTCTTCTTGCACTCCAACCCTGCTCTGCTGTGCTGTGTGTCCATCCTGTCTCTTATATCTGCCAGCCATGGTTTGCTGTCTTTCCTGTCTTCTTTTTCTTCCCTTCTGTCTGGCCATGGCACCACAAGTATCCCCAGGGCTCAGCACCACTCGGTTCCAGTGGAGGAATCCTGTGGGGACACTGCTCCCTCCAGTGGAAAAAGGCTCCAGCAGTGTCACAAATGAGCTTGGGAAGGTGCTGAAGGCACATCCTCAGCTACTCCTGGAGTTCAGTGCTAGAGCACAGCAATGGAAATCCCTCCTCCATTCCTGGGGTGTGAGGGAACCACAGCATGGGAGGGAATGAGGGACAAGCCAGGAGGTGGCAATAAATCCTTTACTTTCATTAATTTTAGGGTGTTTTGCCCTGACCTGGCACAGAGCAGCCCTTGGGTAGAAGTTAGAGAGGAGCCCTTTGCTTTCCGAGCTGCTGTTTCTCTCCTGTGGCTGTGGCTCCCTGGGGCTCTCTCAGCTCCGTGCCAGTTATCCCAAACCAGGAGCTGCAGGGAGCCAGGGGACAGCATAGCTGGACTCAGCCTGCCCATTATCCCACAGGTCAGGAAGAGCAGGTAGAGGAGGCAGAGGAGGAGACCAAAGAAACCAAGGCAGAAGGTGAGTGGGGCTGTGCCAGGGAGCTCCCATGGCTTGGCTGTGCCACGCTCTGCTCCAGGGGGTGCCAGGTGGGGGCTGGGGTGTCCCAGCGTAGTTGTGACAGGGGGACATCAGCACAGAGGGGCAGCTGTCCCCCAGATCTGGTTTCCAGTAAGGGGTCAAACCGAGATGCCCTTCCCTGCTCTGCCTGGGCCCTACAAGGATGAGGACAAAGGTGGCTGTGTCCAGCCCTCTGAAATAATGCCAAAAATGGGCCAAGCCTGTTCCACCATGGGGTCCCACAGCCTTAGAGGGAGGTTCCAGAGCTGGGATTGAGCTCTGATGTGTCTCACCATCAAAAGAACACTGGATTTCATGAGGTGGCTTAGGGGCATAGGGGGTCGCTCTGTACTGTCACAGCTGCTCGGGCAGGCTCAGATCCCAGCTGTGACCCCGAGTCAGGGTGCTGGGACCCCACTGTGCTGGGGGATGTGGCTGCCCTTACCCAGGGGTGCTCATATTCTCCCATTGCTTTGAAACAGAACAAGAAGATGAAACGAAAGCAGCGGGAGAAGGTAAAGCAGGAGCAGAGGAGAGATGGGTTTGGCCATTCCAGTCCTGATCCCAGTCCCCCAAGACACTGGGCCCTTGTAATGGGGTTTTGGGGCTGAATTCATTTGCTGCTGAAGGGAGTATCTGTGATAAATGGGGCAGAACTGTCCCATCCTCCAGCAGGACAGGAGCAGCAGGAGGGATGGATTTGTGCTGCCTCGGGCAGAAATTCACCCACAATATAGCAGGAGAGAGTAGCACTGCTGCTTCTCCAGCCTGAGCTCCTGAAAAACTTGTCTGGATTCTCCTGGAGAGGACCTTGGGCTCTCCTGGCCCATCTGTGAGTGAAGGATATCCCTCAGGGACCTGCTCTCCCCACGTTCATCCTGCAGGGATGCAGCTGGGGTTTGCAGTGGGGGCAAGCATGGGACCGAGGGGGACAGCCACTCCACAGTGTCCTTGGGCAGGACTGGCCACGGGAACACAAAGCATCATGTTTTCCACAGGTGGAGAGGGAGACCGAGAGCAGGAGCCTGGGGAAGGTGAAGTATCACCCTCGTTCCTTGTGCCTGGTTAAGAGGTACCACGGGCTGCTCTGCCCAGCCAGGAGCACCAGCTGTACCTCGGGCACAACTTGTCCTCTAGCACAGGGATGGCACCTCACTGCTGGGGATGATCCCTGTGAAGACCCTGCTGCTGGAAGAGAGGGAGGGCTCAGCTCAGGGTGGGGGTTGGGTCAAGGTGTGACAGGAAACCCCTGCTGACACTGACCTTGTCTTTTTGCCCTGCTCCTGGGACCTGCAGGTGAATTGAAGCCAAAACCCAAGTAAGTGTGGCAGGGTTTTGTCTGGGGCAAGGTCTGAGCTGTGCCAGGGCAGACGCTGATCCATAAAGGGCAGGGCACAGGGAGCCTCCAGAGCATGGAAGCAGGGTGGGACTAGGACACAGAGAGAAAAAGGGAGAGAAATGGACAGGGAAACACGCAGCATGAACGGCACCGTGAGAATGAGGTCTTTAGGCAGTTCTGAAGCATTTTGTGTGTTTCTTGGGAGAAGCTCAGCTGCCCTGTGAACTCTGCAGCTGGCAAATCTCTCTCTCTCCCCGTGTGTGTGTGTGTGTGTGTGGTGTGTTCATCCCAGCCTGGGATACAGTCCATGGCACAGGCAGGATCCTGGCTCTGCAGGATGCTCCTGGCCATGGCTTGGATGAGGCACACATTTCCAGCAGTCCCAGCACTCCAGGGACAGAGCCTGAGGGAGCAGGGCTGTGAACTATTGACAGCAACCTGGGGGTTCTCTTAGGTCCCCGGAACGCTGCAGTGTGGGAGGCAGATCTGCCCTCAGCCATCATCCCTTTATCCCTTTGTGTCCCTGCTGAGCATCTCATGCCCTCCCTCAAGCCCCGGAGGATGGGAGGATGCAGCTCTCTGTGCCAGGTCACACTGCAGCACTCGGTTCCTCTGTGCCCTTTGGGGGGAGCAGTGGGGTGGCTGCCAGCTCGGGGGGCCTGGCAAAGGGCCCTGGCCACATTGACTGCAGCTTGCAGAGTTATTCCAGCCACGCGGGTGCCTTGGAGTGTTTCCCAGGAATGCCACAGGTCTTCCTCTGGGGCTGCCCAGCTGGCACCTCCAGCAGGATGCATTGCACTCCCCACCCTCCAGCTGTGCCCACTCTGCATCCCTGGAGACTGCAGGGCTCAGAGGGGAGGGTTGGGTGGGTGAAAGGCACGTCCTGTCCCAGATGTGCTGCAGCCCCATTGTTCTCCACCTCCCCTTCCATTGCAGGGTCTTCATGCCCAACCTGGTGCCTCCCAAAATCCCAGATGGCGAGAGACTGGATTTTGATGTAAGTTGTGCCCCCAATTCCCACCCCTGGGGGTGATGCCCTCCTGCTCCTCCTCAGTGTCCACCAGCTCCTGGAGGTTCCTGCTCTCTGTGTCCTGTGCAGGACATTCACCGCAAGCGCATGGAGAAGGACCTGAATGAGCTGCAGGCTCTCATCGAAGCCCACTTTGAGAGCAGGAAGAAGGAGGAAGAGGAGCTTTTGTCCCTCAAGGACAGGATTGTACGTGTTCAGCCTTCCCCTCTCTGGCTATTGCCACCCTGTCCCTGTGGGCACAGAGCCACCATCCCTTCCCCACAGTCCTGGCAGACCTGGAACATCCCTGTCCCTGCCGGACACAGCTGACATCCCTATCCCTACAGGACAGAGCCACCATCCCTTCCCTACAGTCCTGGCAGACCTGGGACATCCCTGTCCCTGCAGGACAGAGCCTGAGGGCTGAGCCAGATTTTGTGTCCCAGTACAGCCTGGGAACCATAGAATTCCCTGAGCAGGAAGGGACTCACAAGGATCATCCAGTCCAACCCCTGGCACTGCATAGACACCCCAACAATCCCACCCTGGGCCTCAGAGCATTTTCCAAATTGTCCTGAAGTTCTGGCAGCCTCGTGGCCATGACCATTTTCTGGGGAGCCTGTTCAATGCCCAGCACCCTCTGGGGGAAGAACCTTTCCCTGATATCCAGCCTGACCCTGCCCAGGGACACAGCTGCTGTGGTTCCCTGCCTGTCCCTGGTCACTGGGATGCCCCTGCTCTGGCTGCTGCAATGCTGCAGTGCCTGATGCGGATGCAGCTCTCCCTGGGGTCACTGTCCCCAGGCTCCCTTGGGGTCCTCAGAGCTATTGGGGTCAGGGATCCATCCCTCAGAACAAAGGACGTAGATTCCCTGCAGTGTCCAAGCCAAGGTCCCTCCCTGTGCAGGAGAAGCGGCGAGCAGAGCGGGCAGAGCAGCAGCGAATCCGCAGCGAGCGGGAGAAGGAGCGCCAGGCCCGCATGGCTGTGAGTGTCCCTGGGAATGAGGCTTGGCATGGGCTTGGAGAGCCTGGGGACACGAGCTGTGTGTCCATCCACTCACTCCTGATGGAATTCTGACCCTGGCAGGAAGAAAGAGCTCGCAAGGAGGAAGAGGAGGCACGGAAGAGGGCGGAGGAGGAGGCACGGAAAAAGAAGGCGTTCT
Organism: Entomyzon cyanotis; assembly: GCA_024500445.1. NCBI lineage: Eukaryota > Metazoa > Chordata > Aves > Passeriformes > Meliphagidae > Entomyzon > Entomyzon cyanotis. Next base: position 633,430 of record JAKEPQ010000908.1, on the reverse strand, counting down.
CCAACATGCTGCACTTTGGGGGTTACATGCAGAAGGTGGGACCCCACCCTGGAGGGCTGTGATGGAGCCACTGCTGCTCCTGGGAAGGGCTGACCTCACCCAGGGGACACTGGGGGTTTACAGGCAGGATGGGGCAGTGAACTGCTCTTGGGTCAGGGGTTACAGGGCCAAGGTGAGCTCAGAGCTGCCCTGAGCTCAGCTCCGCTCTGCAGATGTGCAGCTCCAGCCTTGCCTCAGGGGCAGGGATGGGTGTGGGGACAAGGTCAAGGTGCAATGTCCACTATTGCCAAAATGTCCTCGAGGACCTCATGTGCTTCTGAAGTCCCAAAAGCTGAGGGTGTTTGACACAGAACTGGGGATGGTGGAGAGCAAAGGTTGGGCAGATTTCCTTCTCTCCAGTGGATTGATGGTTTCCTCAGTCAGAGAAAAAGGGTGGGAAGAAGCAAACGGAGCGGGAAAAGAAGAAGAAGATCCTCAGTGAACGACGGAAGCCCCTGAATATCGACCACCTTAGCGAGGACAAGCTGAGGTGAGCACAGGCGGCAGGAGGGACAGCCAGGGCAGGAGCTCTGTGCTGGGTCCCCACTCCTGGGCACAATCCCGGGCTGGGGACAGCTCCCTGGGGCTTCCAGCCAAGGGGGAGGGCACAGCTGGAGATGGGATGTGACACCCCATGGGGACACGGGCAGCGAGGCTATGCAGCGCCACCACAGCCCGGGATGTGCGCCAGCCCTCTGGCACCAGCCATGAGAGGGAGCCAGGGTCACACAGGTGGGACTGTTGTGTCCTGAGGGTGCCACACTCACACATGGGATATGAGTGTCCTGAGGGAGCCAGGCTCACACGGGTGGGATGTGTGTCCCCATATGTACTGACCTTCCCTGTTGCTCTGGTACCTGGATGCACAGCCTGGATAACACATCCCTGTCTGGGTTGGCATCAGTGCCCCATCCCTGCACTGAGCTCCCTGGGAGCCACAGCCCTTCCCTGCGCTGTCCCCAGCCGGCTCTTCCCACAGGGACAAGGCCAGGGAGCTGTGGCAAAATGTCCATGACCTGGAGGCTGAGAAATTTGACCTACAGGAGAAGTTCAAGCGGCAGAAATACGAGGTGAGCCCCCAGGGCCTCTGTGACTTGTCCACCCTCTGTGTTCCTGGCTGCTCCTTCTGCTTCCCATCCATGAGATGAGCTGGGATGTCCAAGTGATCTCTCAGCTCCTGGGGATGTGTGCCTGGCACCACCACAGGGCACACACATCACAGGCCAGGTTGGATGGAGCCCTGAGCAACCTGGGACAGTGGAAGGTGTTCCTGCCCATTGGGACCCCTTGGAATGAGATAAGCTTGAAGGTCCCTTCCAACCCCAACCATCCTGGGATTCTGGGAATCTAAACCCCAGAGAAACCACTGGGGAAAAGACAGCAGTGATGTATCTTTACCTGACCCTCATCCCTAGCCTGGGGCACCTTGTCAGACCTCACCATCCTCCTGCAGTTTTTCTTGCCAGACCTCACCACCCACCATGTTTTCTTGCAGATCAATGTCCTCCGAAACCGCATCAGTGACCACCAGAAAGTGTAAGTGGCTGCACATCCCTCTGTGACATCTCCTGTCCTTCCAGCTCCCTGCTCCCCAGTTCCCTCCCTACGGATCTCCCTTGCAAAGCCGCCTCCTCCCCCTCCCACTCCTGCTACTGGTCCCACTGGTGCCTGGCATTCCTGGACCTGCAGATCTGTCCCAAGGACCTCAGTCCTTGTCCTTCTGTTCCTGACAGACCTCCATGTCCTCCCACTGTCCCCAGCTTCCCCCTGGCCCGAGACCCCCGCTGGGGATGGACCCCGGGGAGATCCCACCTCCGTGGGGATGTCCCAGTCTCCTGCCACCACATCCCTGCAGGGGCTCTGCCCAGCATCTCAGGAAGGTGCTGGAGATCCCAGCTTGTCTATCAGGGACAATCTTATGGGCTGTGGGATTTGTTCAGCCCCACAAGGCCAGGGGAGCGTGTCCCTGTGCCCATGTTCCCTGCACACAGCTGGGGGACCCTTCGTAGGAGGGTGGAGGAGGGTGTTTAACCCCTGCTCTCAGGAGCAGCCTGGTACTCTCTCATCTCCACCCCACTCCACCCTCACGTGGGAGGTGCTCAGCCCACCCTGTGTGTCAGGGCCAGCATCTCCCACCTGCTCACACCAAGTCTCTCTTCTCTCCTGCCTGACCATGGCCTGATCCTGCAGCAAAGGGTGAGTACAAGCATTTCCGAGGGCTGTGTGTGTCTCCCTGTACATGTGCTGTGTGTCCCCCTGTATGTGTGCTGTGTGTGTCCCCTGCATGTGTGCTGCAGGGACACTGATCCCAGGGCAGCAGCAGGGCTCAGGGACGAGGCAATGCCAAGGACTGGCAGCCAAAGCCAGAAATGCCCTTCACTGCCCGCCCAAACCTCCAGCTCCCCTCCTCCTCCGTGCTGTGTTTTGCCCAAGCAGTGCCTGCTCCCCCTGTTCCTGAAGGATCCTGCAGCTGCTTTTGCCCCTCTGCAGCCACGGATCCAACTTGTCAATTCTTCTCTGAACGATTCTTGAGGTGGAGAAACACAGGCAGGGAATGGCAGGTCCTTAGAATCACCTGGCAACTGCATGAGCTTCTCCCCAGAGTCCCAAGACACTTTAACTCATGTCCCAAGGTTTTGCCTGGGGCCACTGAAGGCCTTCACCCTCTCAGGGCAGTGCACATCCCATGGGAAAAGGCTGCAGGACTGCTGACAGCACCCACCTCATCCTCCTTTCGTGGTCACTGATGCCTTTTAGCATGTGCTTTTCCTCTTCCCTTGCAGGTCCAAGGGTGCCCGTGGGAAGACCATGGTGGGTGGCCGGTGGAAGTAGAGGCTCAGAGGCAGAAGAGGCTGAGCCCTGGGAGCTGCAGCAGCTGCACAGAGCCCTGGCTGCAGGAACGGGAAGCTTTGGGGGCAGAAGCTTCAGGAGGTGCCCATCTCCACCCCCCACTGGTGTTGTGTCTGTAAATAAAGAGGTGGTGAGGGGGTGCAGGTGTGGTCTCCATGCTGAGGCTCTGATCCCAGAGGACACAGCTCAGGCTCAGCACAGCTCGAGGAGTTGCCCACCTGCTCCCTGGGCTGTGAGAAGACACAGCAACCACCCAGGACTCCCCAAGTAACTGTCCCTGTGCCCTCTAGCATCATCTCAGCTGCAGTCCTTGGCAGGTTTGGTGACAGACTCAGGGGTCTGAGCTGCTTTTCCTGCTGCACTTTGGGGCAATCCTCATTATGGCCACTTTAGTTCTGCTTTTGCTGTACTGGAGACCCCCTCACTTCTCTCTGGGCAGAGCTGGCCCTGTGGGACAGCATGGACAGGGGCACTGCTTTCAGGTCTCTTGGCCCATGGAATAGTCACTAACTCACCTTCGAGGCCATCTTTCTTCCTTTTTCCAGCTCTTGCTAAAAGCTCAGACAAGCTGTGTTTGCCTTCTCAGCATGTTACTGACAACATGCAAGGAAGCCTTGAGATAAAGTTGTGTGGAGAGGCCATTTCTCTGTGTTTTAGGGCTGGGAGTGTCTGCAGCACCTCACACCTGTGCTGTCCCTGGGGACACATCAGCTGCAGAGCCCCCAGTGTTCCTGGCGGGACTGGGTCTGGGTCTGAGTCTGGATCTGGATCTGGGTCTGGATGTGGGTCTGGGTCAGGGTCTGGATCTGGGTCTGGGTCTGGGTCTGGATCTGGACTGGCAGCCAGCCTGAGGCACTGGAGGTCCTGGAGGGCTTTTATGCCCGTTTCCCGGGCAAGCTGTCCCATGCTGTTGATAAACAGCATTCATGAAGCCTTTCCCAGAGCAGTGGGGAAGGGAGGATGGATAGGGTAGTGGATCTTCCCCCTTGGTGAGATGTTTTGTGTCCCCCCTTGCTGGGGCTGCCTGTCCTCCCCAGTCCCTGCCCAGTGATGTGGGCGTGTCCTGCAGGATTCTGCCTTGGCCTCCTGTCAGAAGAGGATTTATTTTCCCTGCTTCAACACACACAACTTCACAAGGTTTTGGGGAATAGGACTCTGGGAAGTCTCAGGCTCAGTGAGGCACAAATGGAGGACAACCTGCTCTCCACCACCCCCGTCCTCAAAACCGAGGTGTGGAGAGCAAAGGGCAGAGCTGGGGAGGGTGGCAGCGCTGGGACATGAAATTCCAGAGGGTGGCTGAGTGATGGTCCAGTGACATTGCCACCCTGCCTGACGCACGGCAACAGGAGACAGGAGCCTTCGGGGCAGTCAGCTGTGTCTACCTCGGGGAAAAAAAATCCCATTTTCCCAGGCTCTGAAGGTCCGTTCTCCCAACTCTTCCGGCAGGCAGAGGCAGGGCCGCACCAGTGCCCGGTGCCGCAGAGCAGCCCCGCAGCCTTCCTGCCCGTCCCTGGGGCTGGCAGCGCTCAGGGCGGTGGTACCCGGGCACTTCGTGCTTCCCACAGCGCTGCCTGTCCCGGCAGCTCCCCGCCCCGCTCCAGCCCGAATCCCTGCGCCGGGCCCGAAACTTGCGCGCTCCGTCCCGCCCGGCACCTCCCTCCGTGCGCCGCTGCGCGCTGGCACCGTCGGGAAACCGAACCAGCACCCGGCCCGACCCTCCCCCGTCCCTCGCCCATCCCAGCTCGGGCACTCCCACTCGCAGTGAGCTGCTGCCGTGCGCGGGAATGGCAGAGTTGGGAGCAGGACGCTGCAGCCCTCCGGGACACGGCAGAGCAGCCTGGGGTCTTCGCTGGGGTCTCCAGGGTGCTGGAAACATCCCAAGTGTTGCACGGGCTGCGGGATGGTTACAGTGGCTCAGAAGGTTGTGCCGAGGTTTGCTGGAGCGTGGCACGGGGTCTGTGCTGGTGCTGGGAGCAGCTCTGCCCTAGACTCCTCTCCGGGGGCTGCAGCTCCTCCTGAGGGACAGCTCTGACCTCTGATCTGTCTGGGCAGGGACAAGACCCAGGGAAGGGCTGGAGCGGTGTCAGGGGAGGGTTAGGTTGGTTACCAGGGAAAGGTTCTTCCCCCAGAGGGTGCTGGGGCACTGCCCAGGCTCCCCAGGGAATGGTCATGGCCCCAAGGCTGCCAGAGCTCCAGAAGTGTTTGGAAAATGCTCCCAGAGGTGCACAGGGTGGGATTGTTGGGGTGTCTGTGCAGGGCCAGGGGTTGCACTGGATGATCCTTGTGGGTCCCTTCCTGCTCAGGACATTTCAAGATTCTGTGGTGTGCAGCTGTCCCCACCTGCCAATGGAGCAAGTGGCGCAAATGGGTGAGTCTTGGGTAGCACAACAGAGCAGGGACCATCCCCACTGCTGAGCCCAGGGTGAGGGACCCCAGGAACAGCTTGAGGAGGGTCGTGCAGGGTGTTCACAGCCTTGAAGTGCTTCATTGTGGAGATCTGAGCAACCTGGTCTGGGGAAGGTGTCCCTACCAAGGGTAGGGGGTGGAATGGGATGAGTTTTAAGCTCCCTTCCAGCCCAACCCATTCCATGATTAAATGATTTCATGCTTGCAGTGCTCTGGTGTCCTCCTGTTCTGCTCTATGGTCTCACTGTCCCCATGGGCAGCAGCATCTTTGGCTGCCAGGTCAAGGCCTGAGGGGTATGAGGGGCAGGGAGCTCTGCCCTTCCCTAGCAGAGCACCTTCCCAGGAGCTGTGAGGTGAAACATCCCCTGACAGGCTGCAGAGGAGCAGCATCTCTGCCACAGCATGTGGACACAGAGTCATGGAATTCCCTGCATTGGAAGGGACCCACAAGGATCATGAAGTCCAGCTCCAGCTCCATCCTGTGGTCCTTTGAGAGGAGCAGCCCTTCTGCAGCACCTCTCTGGAGCACAGCTCATGGGAACAGCATCTGCTCGAGGAGTTCTGCAGTCTCAGCCTGAGCACCAGAATAAGGCTGTGTCCCACAGAGTCTGTGCAGTGCAGGATGCCAGGAACCCTTGGCTCCTCGAGGGAGACACTAGCAGGAACTGCAGGGGGGGTGAGCTCATGTGGTACAGGAGGGCTGTGCCCTCCCCAGGGTGGTGCCAGTGTCCTGGCAGAGTCCAAGCTCCAGAGGCGGCTGCCAGCTGAAGGTACAGATCCTTCTCCTCCCACAGTGTCCAGCACAGGTGTCCCAGCGCTGCTGGGGAGGCCAGCCTGCAGCAGACCTGTGCCAGGGCTCACAAACCTGCAGCTCGTGTCTGTCAATGCATTCCCATGCCAGGGCCCTCCCTAGGGTCCCACTGTCCCCATGGGGTGGAATGGATTTGAGGGAGGATGCATTTGGTACTGAGAAGGTGCTGAAAATCCTGGGATGATGTTTCAGGTTGGGCTTGTGCTAATGCAGCACTGGGAGTGAGGCAGCCTCGTCCTCTTCTCTGCCTGCTTGAGACTCAGGGCAAAGCCATGGTGAAATAGAGATACTGCAGAGCCTGGTGCTGCCACTGCATCCACACACAGGAACTGCTCATGGCTTTGGCCAGCTCCTGTTATCCAAGGGTGCTCTGGGCAGCACAGGAGATGCTTAGATTGCTGTCCACGTGCCATCTGGCCAATGCATGTCCCAAGGAACCAGGGTAATGCATGTGCCCCCACTTCCAGCAGTATGGGCCAGGATGGGGTGCAGCGGCCCACAGACCCTGTGGGACAATGGAGCAGGAGCTCTTGAAGATGGAATGCTGCCAGGGCCCTGGGATCTCACCAGGTGGCGATGTGGGCCCTCTCACTGGGGCAGTCAGTTGGGGCACAGAGTGAGGGATCCCCTCATCCCCAACTCAGAGATGGCAGACCATGGAATGGTGAAGGTTGGGAGGGAACAAGGAAGGTTTGCCAGGATGAAGCTGTGTCAGGGGAGGGTCAGGCTGGATATCAGGAATAGGCTTTTCCCCCAGAGTGGTCAAGCACTGAACAGGCTCCCCAGGGAATGGTCATGGCCCCAAGGCTGCCAGGGCTCCAGTAGCATTTGGGTAATGCTCTCAGGCACAGGGTGGCATTGTTGGGGTGTCCTGTGCCAGAGATTGGACTGGATGATCCTTGTGCATCCCTTCCAATTTAGGAGATTCTGTGATTCTGTGATTCTATGATCCAGACCCACCTCCCTGCTCAAGCAGGGAGAGGTTGGGGCATTGTTTCCCCCCTCAGGCACATCCCAGGGAGGGGGGGCTGCTCTGCTCTTCCTGCCTGTCTCCCTGGGGAGCTCATCACCCCCACTCATGGTGCAGGATGGAGAACCTGGGTCCAGTGGGGCTGGAGAGGGGGAGCAGTACTGCAGGATAGCACTCCTGACTCCTGTGCCCATGGTGGATCGGGGCTGGCCCAGTCCCCACTGCCCAGGTCTGGGGTTTGGTGCCATCCAGAGTGTGCAGGGCAGCACAGAGCAGGTGGCACTGCCCATCACTGTGGGCAGCCAGCATTGCCCATCCTTCAGGATGTCCTGTGGCATTCACAGCTTCCAGCACCCATGAATTCATGTACAGGGTGGCTGTGTGGCGTTCATCCACAGTGCCACTGTCCCCACATAAAGCAGTGGGTGCCCAGCCTCCAGCTCAAGCCAAAACCAAATGACAACCAAAAACTGCAGAAAATGGAGCAGTACAGCCTTGGATTTCTTGCAGGTCAGGTCCACCAACAAAAAAAGGATGTAAATGCTGAATTTTGCAACACCTTCCAGATGTGGAGCCCTTACCCTCAGAGTCCCAAGCCCTGGTGTTGTTGTGCCACAGCCTCCTCACACAGCCCCTGCAGGGCAACTCCTTTTGTTCCTACAAACACCTGATGTTTGCAAGTTTCTCAGGGTTGTTTTTAAATGCCTTATAAAACTCCCAGTTTCATTGAGTGTCTTAGCCCTGTAAGTCACTGCCCGTAGCAGCTAATTCACAGGTCTCAATTAATAGCCTTTAATTGGTTAAAGTCACCCATGGTTTCTGCTGATTCCACAGATGTGTTAAGTCACCAATGAAGTCTTTAATGCACCCCAAGCACAGTTTGGGTTTGGCACCTACACAATGCCCCGTGTCCATGAGACCAACCCCGCTGACACAGCAGGCAGCGATGCTCCGGGATGGAAGGAAGAGGCTTTGGCTGCTGTCTAGAAGCAGCATTTTATTGGCACTTAGTGGAAGGAAAATGAGCTTCCTGGTGATGTGTGAATCACTGCCCTTGCATGTGCTCTCATGCCCTGGTTTCAGTGCAGGGCCTGGGTGTGAACTCTGCTCCTCAGTGCAGGGCAGCAGCCCCTGGCAGGAGCACAGAGGGGTTGAGTCCTGCCTGGAGCTTTGACCCATGCTTTGCCCAGCACTGGATCCCTGAGGACCCTGGCTGCTGAAGGTAGTGCTGCCCCGTGGGCCTGACCTGGCACTGAGCCCCAAAGTGATTCCTGCAGTGGTGGCTCTGGCAGTCACAAGCCAGGGGATGGCACAGGGAGGTTTGGGGCACTGCAGGGAATTGCTCAGCCCCAGATCCCAAGTCACCTCCCCTCCCAAAGGCACATGAAGATGGGACTCACCCCATGGACATGGGACTCAGTCCGGCTCAGCTGCTCACGAGGCTCTGCAGGAGCAGTGAGTGTGAGACAGGAGCCTTTAGCAGTGTCCTCAGGGTGTCAGGAGCCTTTAGCAGTGTCCCCAGGGTGTCACCTCTGGCGACCCCCTGTGACAGGTCTCAGAGGCCACGGATCTTCAGGACATTGCTGCTGCTCTCTGCTGACACCTCCTGCTCTGGACTGCCCTGCACACACAGACACACACACACGTGTGTGCAGAGCCCCAGATGTGCACACACAGGCACAGACACACACGCACATGCACACACACGTGTGCAGAGCCCCAGATGTGCACACACACACAGATACACACAGGAAACTACACACACAGAGAACTCCCGGTTCCAGTCCCTGTGGAACCCCTCCAGAGGGAGGGGGACAGCACTGGGTACAAGGGGCACAGGGTACACAGGGGGCACAGGGGGGCTCTCCCCATGGCATTCCCGAGGTACTGCTGATGGCTGGGCTGTCCCAGTGCCTGGGGATGCGGTTTGAGGTGTCACCTACTCACATACACCAGGAGCTGAAGCCAAGGGTTGGGGCTGTGCTGGCAGCAGGGCACTGGGGGCACAGCAGGCACACAGGGGAACTGCACAAGACACATCAGAGGTGCGGGTGGGCTGCTCTGGAGGGATGTGGGTGCAATGCCCAGTTTTAGTGTGGGTCTCCTTGGTGGAACCTCTCAGGTCCCAGGTCTGTCAATGGCCAAAGACCCCTCCATGAGCATGTTTAGTGAAGGATGGGATTTCAGTAGCAAAGAGCAAGGTCCTGCACCCTGGGTTCTCACCACAGGAACTGCACAATAACTGGGATCTGTTGGAAGCTGAATGAGATGGAAATGCCCAGGTGTGAACTCACAGGCTTTGCCTTCAGACCTGGAATGACCCGAGCCTGGGAAAATCCTCATTACATAGATATTCCCTTTGGATGTCCTGCTGCGAGAAATGAATATGCAAGAAGCTGCTCTGCTGCAGGTGATTGAAGTGTCCCGAGGTGCCACCATCCCACCCTCACCCCTGCCTGCTCTCTCAGCCTCAGCACCTGCACAGAGCAGAGGGGATTTTTGCCAGTTTGCCTCCCAGGCAAACTTTAAACCATAAACAAAGGGGAGGAGGGAAGAGCAGCTGAGGAAGGGAAAGCATCTCTTATCTGACAGCTTAGAGGGTGCAGCACTTGCTGGTGAGGTGGAAGATTCAAGTTCCTGCCCTTGACTGATACAAACATGGTTTTAAGCTCTGGATTTTAACTCAGCTGAGGTGGGGTTAAAAACTGCAGCACTCAGTCCTGTCTTTGTGTGGTGCTGGTTTATCACAGAATCCCACACTGGTTTGGGTTGGAGGGGACCTTAAAGCCCATCTCATTCCACCCCCTGCCATGGGCAGGGCCACCTTCCACTATTCCAGGTTGCTCCGTGCCCTGTCCAACCTGGCCTTGGACACTTCCAGGCATGGGGCAGCCACAGCTTCTCTGGGCAATCTGTGCCAGGGCCTCCCCACCCTCACAGGGAAGAATTTGTTCCTAATATCCAATCTAAATTTCTCCTCTTTTAGTTTGAAACTGTTTCCCTTGTCGTGTCACTGTCTGCCTAGGTAAAAGCTGCTCTGCCTCTTTTTTATAAGCCCCCTGTTGGTATCAAAGGGCCACAATGAGGTGTCCCCTGAGAACCCCAGTGGGTAAATCCAGTGCTTTGGGCTCACAGCCACGCTGGTTTGTGGCACCCATAGGATTGAAAAGGCTCCATCCCATGCTCTCCTGGCTGCTTCAGGTTTGGAAAGCGCTGTGAGCCTCTCACACCTTTTATCTGCCTCTGTCAACAAACACGGCTGTGCCTTGGCAGAGCAATAGATCTGACTCTGATATTATGACAAAGAGGGAACACTTTGATCCAGAGAAATGCTTTGAGCTCTCCTGTGAATCAGATGCTGCTGATTAGCTGTAAAAATAGAGCAATTATCGGCACTTTTCACGTGTTGTGGCAGCAGCGGCTGTGCCACATGGGCTCTCCCTATCCCAGCCATGCCTGCCACACCTCAGAGAAAACTGACAGGACACAGAATTCAAGAGAATATCAGCTTCAACTGAATATGAAAATTAACTGAATATTAAAATTAACTAAATTCTGTCATTCTCAAATTCTCAATATTTTGGGACCAGCATATTCTGGAAAAGGAACATTTGGCTTTGAGAGGTTTTTCCCCTCTGGATTTTAGTTTTGTTTCAAAGTCTTTGATATAATTACAACCAGAATCATCCTGGCAAAGACTCAGAAGCATTTCTGGGTGCTGGAGGAGGACCGGTCTGGTCCCTCAGGGATCTCCCCATGTTCCTCCTCACTGCCCAGAACACATCTCCAAGGTGGCCATGGTGGGTTGGCTTCACCAAGGTGGAGCAGACTCAGTGTGGAGGAGCTCTGAGCATTCCTGGGCTCCAGATCTCCCCACAGGATCCCTGGATACCATCAGTTCCCTGCAGGGCTCAACCCACCACTTCTCCAGCCGCACACAGTGGATCAGCCACAGGAGGTTCAGGTTCATCACAGCCCTCAGCTCTCTGAGCAGATCCACTCATGGACTGATTTCAGTTCCAGGTCGCTCCTGGCAGTGGGTGAAGATAAACATCTCCAGAGGGTGATTCAGTGCTGTGTGACTGGCAGGGCAGAGCCAGCACAGGGTCCTGGCTGGCAGGGGTAGGACAGGAACCAGCTCCTGAGTCTTTGTTGGATGGAGCAATCAGTCCTGGATGTTCCTGAGCCTGTGATTAACTGCAGCCTCCAAAAAGCATCATTGAGAAGAGCAACTAAAGGATTCTGGAGATTGTTGGCATTTCTTGAAACCCAGTTGGTCCTGAAGGCCCTTGGGACACAAACCCACAAACAGCTGAGAAGGAAGGAAGAGCTTCTCTTTTGGGAAGAAGGAAAACTGATGCAAATGTCCGCAAGGCTTCTGTTCATGAACCAGGCAAGGAATCAGGGTGGCTTCAGGCAGGTGGGTACAGCAAAAAACCCATCCCTGGCAGGTTCCTGAAGAATCAAGTTCTCACAGGCACAAAACTCCTCTGCAGGTTCCAGACTCCAATGTCCTCAGACAGATATTTTGGCCCTGTGCTCTACGGAAAAGCACTTGGCCCATAAGTTCTGCTGCAGGGTGTGAGAGTTGCAGGTGCAGAAAGGTTCTTCTGAGGCACCTGACTCCTCCAGAGGAAGCTCCAGCTTTGAATGGGGCTTTCCAATGCCTCAGACAGCAGAGGAGCCTTATGGCAGCATCCTCAGCATCCTGCAGCTGGGTGGGATGGGTGCCCATGCTGCAGACAGGAGTTGTACATGGAAATCCAGCACCCCTGGGACTGCAGGGTTGTGAGATGGGATGTGGCATCCCTGAAAGGTGACCTGGAACTGGGAATCTCCCTTGGAAAGGGCCCTGCCCTTGAACAAGCCCCACAGTGGTGTTTCCTCCCTACCCCAGCAATCCCCTGTGATCTGGGCTGGAATTTGCTGGGGATCTGGGGAAGCTGGTTTTGATTTGGACTGATATTTCAAGGTTCCACCTCAGAGACAGAGCAGGGATGTTTCCTGATGGAAATACACACAGCTAGGCAGGAATCTCCAAGACAAAATTCTTGGAAAGAAATCTCTAAATTATTCTGTAGGGCTGAGACTCTAACTTCATTTACCCATGTGAAAAAATAATGTTCTCATCTGTTTTGCCCAGGTAAATGTGACCCACATTCCCCAAAAGCTGAGGACCTGCAAGAGAAGTCACATTTTCTTGTGGAATTTAAGAATTTGCCCAAATCAAGGAATAAGAGCTGGGACTTCATGCAGCTCATCAAGCTGGAGGTGCAGATCCAAGGCCAGGTTTGTAGCACCCACAGTTATGTTAAGGAAAGCTAATTCTGCACTAACAGACAGTGGAACAGAGTTCATTTGGCATTAATGGCCCTTGGAAGAGGCTATTTGCAGCCAGAGCTTCGCTGTGTGCAGCTGGATGTGCCCAGCTCCCTCCCTGGAGCCAAGCTGAGCACAGGGATGTGAGCTCCAGTTTCACCCCACGCCTGCATATTAAAAGGAGGAAGCCACACAGTTGGGTCTGGGGCATTCCTGTCGAGCTGTTGCTCTTTTGAAGTTGGTGGGGCTTCTGCTGGGCTGGGTCTGTCCCTGGAATGTGAATTGGGGCGACCAGTTGGGCCAGTAAAGCCCTTCCTGCAAAATGAGTTTTTACTGAAAACTGCAAAGAGCTGTCGCAAGCACATTGACTCACTTGGTTTCTCAGCTCTTAGTCATGAGCTTGTGCCCTGGACAGTTAATTATTTGTTCTTATGGAGGCTTTGAAGATGCAAAGCAGGCCGGGAGAGTGAAATGTTATTAGCTCATTATCTGCAATCCTTTTTTTGTGACAGAGCAGTGAAGTTCAGGCTCAGCCTGAGATGCTGAACAGTGCTAAAATCTCTGTTCACACAGAGAATCACACCCAGCTCTCTGATTTCTTTCTCTCTCTATTTAAGGCTCAGTGACTCTTCAGTCGCAAGCTCTTTAACACCAGCCAGGCAGAACAGGAGGGCTCAGCATCCCTGCCCAGGTAATCAGCAACAGCTCCAGGATTAGCCTTACCCTAACAGAATACCTGGAAATTCTGAGTTTGGGCCATTAATTCCAATCTTCTTTCTACTTGTTTCCTCTTGGATGTAAAAGGGGAGATTAAAGCCAGTGTGGGGTTTTTACAATTTCTACCCTGATATGGGTGTGTTCAGGATCAAGTTCAGCATCTGAGAACCTGAAACCTTTATAGAGAGGAGTGAAATGAAGCAGCCCAGAAAGTCATGAATGAGCAGCCGAGAATGGCTATGACTGGAGAGCTCTGAATTAGCTCTGTCCACATAAGGCAGCTCCTGTGTGTCTGGCTCAAAGGGAAGAATTAATATTGGCAGTATTGTTTGTGTGTCTGCAAAGCAGAACTGGCCAGTCACTGCCCTGGGCACTGCAGCAGCTCCAACAGCTCTGTCTCCATAGCAGGGCACTGGTCCTGCTCCTGGCAATTTGAGATCTCACCAGAGGCACTTCAAAAGCCAGTGTGTGTAGGGATTTGGGCTGCTCCAAGGAATTGTGAGTCAGAATTGGTGCTTCACCTCTGCTGGCCCCGTTGCAACGGGCTCACATGCAAAATGAGCCTCTTGTTGAGCTCTAGGCCATCCCTGAGCAGAAATATCCATCTGTTCCTTAGGGAGAGATGGCACGTGGGCTGTTCTGGTCACCCTGCAGAGCTCCAGCCTGAGGCTGCAGCTGGGCCTGGATGTGCTCCAGGAACACTATAAGCCCTGTCTGTGGGAAAAGGCCCTGCTGAGTGTGAGCCTCAGCCCTGGGCACGTGCAAGGGCCTGCACACAAATGTGAATTAAATACCCAACTGCTCCCAGAGCTGTCTCCTCACTGCACGTTTCACTGATACCATCTCCCTGTGCCAGCCAGACCTGAGCACTCACCTTGCCGGAGTCTGTTAGGAGTTTCCTGGCATTGCTGGACACAAATGATGAGTTCCTATTATCCCTTGATACCAGGATGAATTCATGGTATTCCTTGTTTGGGGAACAAGATGTCTCCTTTTCATTGCTTTTTGTGGCTACTGGCACCAGTTCCCAATTTCCAGCTCTCATTTCAGTGCTGGCTCAGGGCCCCATGAGAGGCAGGGCGGGACAACCAGGTGAAGTTTCCTTTGCCACCCAGCCCCTCCTTGCACTGCTGTGTCTGACCAGAGACAGGGAAAGCAGCCACAGATAGCCAAGGAAATGCAGTTAGAAGGGTTTCCATGGAGGATGAGCACAAGGAACATGAGTCACAGCACTCAGGATTTACAGAGAAGTCTCTTAATCCTGGCCATAAAGATGGATTACCCTGCAGCACAAGGGTGGTGCTGAGTGTGCCAAACTTTTCTCCGAAGACTTCTGCTTGCAAATAAAAGAAACCAAATGTCCTGGGTAGGGTAATGACTGCAGGAGGAGGGAATTTCAGAGGAATGGAGGTGGCAAGACAGGAGTTGGCAACACTGCAGTGCTGAGAGCCCCTCAGGCACAGCAGAAGCTGCAGGAGCACTGCAGAGCTGCTGTGGTTTCACCTGCTTTGTTGGGCTGACGGCTTCTGTCAGAGACACAAGGAATGTGTTGTTTGCCATCCCATCCCACCAGGCCAGAGCTGGTCTGGCTTCCTGGAAAGAAGATTGTTCCCTTGCAGTGAAGTTTTAGAGTGGGGGTTCTGTGTCTGTGCTCTCACAGAAGATAAAAGCTGAGGTTCAGGCCACTCTCCTGTGCCTGAGCATTGCTTGTCTTAATCTGCACTTCCTCAACCAGCAGTGGGAATAGAAAACTATTCATTTGTTCCTCCATCCACCTCTGCCTGGCCATGGGGTGAACCACATTCTGAGCAGTTTAATTCTCTCCACTGGCTATGAGGGGAACCCAGAGCAACTATCTCAGATATTAGTGTTTACTTCTAAGCTGTCCAAGTGAGGTTGGATTGATCCTTGGAGATCCTTCCTAACAGGGAAGGAGCAATAAAGGCCAGGAAGGTGGAGAAACCTTCTTAGATGTGGTTGTTGTGCTTAGTTTATGGTCAGGTTGTGGTGGCAGCTTAGAAAAAACAACCAAGGAAGCTGCCAATCCTGCAAATCCATCCACAGAGATGGGAGGGCAGATGCTGTGGGCATCATCTGCTTCCACAGCTGGCACAGCTGCCCTGTCCTGCATCAGCACTGCCACCACATTTGTCCTGAAAAATTATGCTTGGAGACCCTCAAGTTCAAAAACACAGAATCAAAAAAACATAGAATTATTTAGGTTAGAAAGGACCTCAAAGATCACTCACTTCCAACCCCCTGTCATGAGCAGGGGCACATTCCACAAGACCAGGTTGCTCCAAACAGGTGTCTGGGGGTATCACAGAGCACCTGAGGTTATGTGAGCTGTTTTCTGCCAGAATTTATGGGAACAAAGAGGCACAGGGAGCTCCCCAGGATGCCTGAGCTGTCTTTCCAGCAGGGGGATGTGGAGCCAGCTCAGGACCAAAGCAGGTTCCCCATGTTAATGGCCTGGGACCCTCCCAAACCCAGCAGAACAGACACCCAGGGGCTCAAACAGGCACCTGGAAAGGAGGGAAACTCAATCCTGGCTGGACCTTGAATGTTGAAGGAAAGACCATTCCGGTGTCAGCATTGGTGTCTCTGCTTGTACTCAGCTCCTCCGCCAGCTGTGGTCCCAGGGGAGGGTGACAGGGTGGTAGCAACAGCCTGGGCATGGGAACTTCATGTTTCTGGTCCCCCTGGAAAGGAGGTTCAGGCCAGCAGCACATCCATAAACACGGACAGAAAGAGCCTCAGTGCTCTCACTGGGGCTTGGCCCTGCAGCATCTTCCCTAAGGAAACCTGGACACACCAATGATTTTTGCCTGGCTGCTCCTCAGGGCCAGGCTGTGGGCTGTGCCCCACTGACGCTCCTGTGGTGAGCAGCCGAGCTCTGCCCTGGAAAGCATGGAAGGGCTGCCCTTGGGCCACTTCTGGGCAGGCTGTATTTCCCTTTGGATGGTCCATGGAAGGGGCCTGTGGCTCTGCTGCTACCGGATCATGGTCACCACCCTGTCCTTGGCACAGCCATGGGGCTGCAGGACACTGTAAGTGTCCCCTGCCACAACCTGCTCCTGTCCCCCAGCTCAGGTGGAGAGGAAAAGTGTCCCTCCCTCTACCAAACCCCAGGAGATGTGTGGAACAAAGCCCCAACCCTAGTTTCTGGTGATTGCAGAGCCCCAGAAATGTGCTGGAACTTCCCCCTGCAGAGATGATCCATGGTTGGAGGGTGGTGACAGGGCACACTCATTGGGAAGATATTCCCGCATCCCATGCTCTTGGCTCTGTCAGCGCTGAGCTCTGACCCAGCCCAGGGCAAAGCTGAGCAGTCCTGCCCTTGAGTCCCATCCCGTTCCATCCCATCCCATCCCATCCCATCCCCGTCCCGTCCCGTCCCGTCCCGTCCCGTCCCGTCCCAGCCCCATTCCTGGAGACCTGACAGTCATCATCAGCCTGTCTCAGTCTCTGTAGGAGAAGCTCCTCTCTCTCCATCCATCCATCCATCCATCCATCCATCCATCCATCCATCCATCCATCCATCCCTCTGCCCTCGCTGACTCAGCACACAGCTCCATCCCTGCTTTAGTTGCAGCTCCTGGCAGTGGGGATGGGATTGGGGTCCCATAGGTCTGAACCACCCTCTTGTGCTCTGCCGTTTTTGGGAGCCTCTCCCAGGCTCTGCCTGCTGCTGTTCCCTTCGGGGCGGGGCAGTGACTCAGCCCCAGCTGGGCCCGCCGTGGCTCTGCTCCTTTCCCACGCTGCCTGAGCCTGTAGAGGTGCTGCTGCTGCTCCCAGGAGCTTGGGGAGCTCCAGGGGCAGAAGGGTGCTGGGTGTGGGATTTGCTCTGTGTACCAGGGAGTCATCACTGCAAATACCACAAACACTCCCTGAGCCATCTCTCCCTCTCTCCTGGCTCCTCCTGCTTGGGCGCATCCTGCGGGAAATAATTTCTGTGTTGCTTCTGGGTTACCCTTGGGAAAAAAATTAAAAATATTTGGGATAGGCACAGCCAGTTTCTCACTGCACAGCCAAGAATGACAGAAACCATTCTGGAGATGTGCTGTTGTCTGGGAAATCCAGGGTCCCACTGAAATCCTGTCAATGACCCTGCCCCAGTGATTCTTTCCAGTGTCTTTCCCCCTCCTGACTGTGTCTCCTCCTCTGGAAGGAAGCAGGAATCAGTTTTCACAGTGGGTAAAACACGCTAAAGAAAAGCTGAGGATGGAACTCAAAGGCTTCCAGATAATCTCTACTTTTCCCCTTTACATTTTTTGAGCAATTCTTTCAGCCCTGCTGATAAGGGACTGATTTTTCTGCTCTCTTGGGAGAGATCTTCATTGATTGAAGGAGTTACCTGTACTGGGAGAGAAAGAGTACAAAACATTGGGAAGAAAGCACTAACATGCACAAAGCAAATCTCTGCTGCCCTTCATGGTATAGCACAGGCTGGGGCATCTCCCACACTGAAACTTGGCCTGGGCATCCAAAAGCAGTGACAGGGACTGCCTGACCTCAGCTCTCTTGGTGAGTTCCTTACCTTGTGAGGCTCTTTGTGGAGAGAAGTGCCAGGGAAAGGCAGGAGGAACTCTCCTTCTCTGGGAAAGTATTTGGTTTTTGCAGTGCCAGGAACCTCCAATAGATTTATGACCTTCAAAAATTTCCACCTGCTATTTTTTTCCCATGCCATTCCCTTGGGAAGCCAGACCCACCTTGGACACGAGGGAGTTCTTTCCTGCTGCCCAGCCTGGGGAGACTTGGCTGCTTTTCTCCTCATCTGCAGAAATGCAGCCAAGGCAGGGCTCCTGCAGGCTCTGCACTCACAGCAGTGCTGAGCTCTGGGGCTGCTGCAGGAGCTATGCTCAGCTCTGGCCACCTCCCGCCTTTGGAGTACCTGAGATCTCATCCAGGACCTGAAATATTGATCAAAGCATTGATCAAGACCAGATCTGCTTCCTAAAAATGTCTGTCAGCAGTTCCACCTTCCCAGTGACATTCACTGGTATCCTGCAAAGATTCCTATAGTGCTCTTCTTGTACTGAAACACTTTCTTGGTCTCCATAGGCAGGTATGAGGAGGCTGGGAGCACCAAGGATCTCATTTCCGCACCAGGGATCTCATTTCCGCACCGGGGATCTCCTTTCTGCCACCATATCCAGGAGGGGCTAAGAGGGAGGTAATTACCAAAACCTTTCATCAAAGCCTTTTCTGCTTGAGATGATCAAGTTGCAGAGGGCTGTAATGGAGTTGGAGAAGCATTCCTGGGGCTCGGGAGTGGATGCCACATCCTGGCAAACTGTTTTCTTTATCTGGGAAGTGTTGCTCTGGATATCACTGCTCCCCCACCCTGATGGAGAAGGTCCTGTGAAGGCTCAGGCAGAGCTGCAGCATTTTTTGCATCCCAGCAGTGCAGAGAAGAGGCCTGCTGGTAGCGGATGAAAGGGACACAGCCCTGTGCTTGGAATGCCTTCTGGGGATCCCTCTAAAAGTTCTCCTGGGAGAAAAACAAGCTTAGGAAGCACCAAGAAAGGGGCTAAGAACAATCTGGGGTTTGTCACAACTTCTGTGCAAGATGCAATCTGCAAGGACAGGTAAATGTGGGAGAGGTACAAATGAGGGTTGTACAGAGGAGCACAAAGTCCTGCCTGTCCCAAGGCAGGCAAGCAGGGAATGAGTCCCTGTGGGATTCCTCCCCTCTCCTGAGCCAGCCCAGCTCCCAAAGGAGATGCCCTGGAGGTGGGTGCTGGGGGGGTCTGGGTGCAAATCTCAAACTCTTGTGCACAGGCACCTGTGTGTGGCAGGGCCTCCTGCTATGGAGACCACGTGTGCCCCCCAGCGTGTCCTGTGGGGCTGTGGCACTGCCACTGTGTCTGGCCATGGGGCCACAGCAGGGCCTGTGCTTGGGGTGATCCCACCCATCACCTGGGAAACTGAGGCAGAGGGATTTTGCTGAGCCAGTTTGTCCCAGCAGGAGCTCTGTGTGGCCCTACAGGAGGTGTTGGTGCTGTGGGGTCCTTGGGGTTGTTGAGGTCTGTGGCTGGGGCTCAGTGCTTCCTATGGGTGCCCTGCACAGTTCAGGGTGGAATCTGGACCATGGAATTCTCTGAGATGGGAAGTGGTGTGGCTTAGGGAAGTTGGGAAGTTCTGGTGCCTGGGACCAGTGGGAAGGAATCCCATGGACCTGAAAATGATGAGTGGGGTCTGCCCTGAAGCATTGCTGTCAGAAATAAAGACTCAGATGTTGTGCTGTGCGATGGGAAGGGGCCATGACAGGGGCATGTTGTGCTGGTGGGATGAGGCTTTGCTGGTGGAGCCCCATGGACTATTGGAGATCACATGGGCTGTAGGACCTCTGTGGTTTCCACAGATTTAGCGCCTGCTCTCTTTGGGACAAGGAGTGCTCTGTGGGTGCTCTGCACCCAGTAGCATCTATTTTCTCCCCTTGAATCCTGCTGCAAGTCCCGTTACACCTGAGCTAAATCAGTGCATCCCTGACTGTCGGAGCTGGGCTCTGAAGGGACCTGTTTTACAGCACTGTGGAATCACATAAGGAGCACCTTGGCTGTCTTTTTCCTGCAACCTTGCTGTGTGTCTGTGTGTGCCCACAGAGCTCCCCATCCAAAACTGGGCTTTTGTCATGTGTTCATACACAGGGTCTAGATCCCAAAAAGACCCACTGGTTTCTTGGGATTCATTTCATCTGCTGCACATGGGCAGAGATCCAAGCACGTGGCCATGGGTTGGCTCCACTGCTGAGCAAGAATTCATTTCCCAACTGGAAGTGTGTGCTGAGCTACACTGACATGTCCTGCCCTTCTCCAGTGTCCAGGGAGCTATTCAGGAATGGACAGGTAGGACTCAACTGCATTTCTTTTAGACACTCCAGACTGGGTAGAAGGCAACTTGCTCTCCCAGCCTGTCATGGATATGACCTTTCTTAGTTGTGCCTTCAGGTGGGACTCATACCTGAAGAAGCTGCAGACTGGACATCCCCAGTTTGTGGTGTTTGTGGTGTTTGTGGTGTCAAATTTAATCCTCCCAAGGACTGATGGATGTGCTGCTCCCTAATGGGCTTTTATAAAACAATTACTTGGTTATTACCACATTCAAAGCCAGTTACAAACACACCTGCTGAGCCAGGGCCTGGGAGCAGTCTGAGGAAGGAGTGATCACAGCTGAAATGCAATTAGGTTTTGAAGGGCTGTTGGGTCCACCTGAAGCTGGTTTGGACATTTGAGTTTCGGTGCTTTGCCTTTGTGCTTAATCCTTCAGTGCTCACCCACCCTTCAGCAGCCTGAGCAGAGCAGCAGAGGGTGCTCCTGGAAAGCAGCTCTGAGCCGTGTGCTGGGGGTGGCACCTCTCCCTTGTCCCTTGCAGGGGCTCACA
Source organism: Entomyzon cyanotis (assembly GCA_024500445.1). Taxonomy (NCBI): domain Eukaryota; kingdom Metazoa; phylum Chordata; class Aves; order Passeriformes; family Meliphagidae; genus Entomyzon; species Entomyzon cyanotis. The sequence goes on along the minus strand of JAKEPQ010000908.1, from coordinate 612,932 downwards.
GACTGTGTCCAGCCTGTCTGATGGGCTGCAGATCCTCTGTCCATGAGATCCTGGCAGTGGCAGAGGATTATCCCTTAGCCTTGCCTTGAGTAAATACCAAACAAACCTCACAGCTGAGCTCATTCCCCTTTGCCAGGTGTCTGCTTTGAAGAGCCTTCTGAAGGAGATCAAGAGGTGCTGCTTCCTTATTCTCTGTGAGGCTGCTCCAGTGCTTACACCGCCCAATGTTCCCCAGCACTGGGAATACAAAGTCCTTTGTTCATCCTGCACTTCAACTCTCCCTGTGTGCATTGGGCTCATGTTCCTGCAGGGTCTGATGGAGACACAATCCTTTGATGTTGTCAACAGCAATTCCATGGAGCAAGCTGGGAGTCCCCAAAGGGTGCAGATGCAGCCTCCAATTTGTTACTGATTAGCAGGAAATATCTGGGCTCAACAAAAGCCTTCATATCTGCCACCACAAGCTCATCCTCCAAAACAGGAACTTAGAGGGAGATGCCTTTAAAGAGAAAAGGAAAGGGAGAGTTTCCAGGCAATGTGGGCTTCATTCATTATCCTGAGGCCCAGTCCCAGCACATCCCAGAAGTGAGGAATTCCCTGAGGAAGGGCAGAAGGCAGCTGGCCTGGTTAAGCAGCAGGAGCACCAGGCACCAGCAGGTGTTTGTCACACAACTGAAGACAAAAATAGGGAAGACTTCACAACCTCTGCCAAGTTCAACATAAATGACGTTAAACCTGCCAAAAGCAGTCAAAGGAACAACCAGCTGGAGTCAGAAGAATAAGCCAAAAAGTCAGAGCGTCTCCCAGTAGAGGGCAATGACCTGCTAGGAGATTGTGGGGTCAGTGGGTGTCGGGGGAAGGAGCATTCAGGAAGGAGGGAAGCAGAGCAGATCAGGTAGTTACCTTTTCCAGTTTGTGATGCCTGTGAGAAATGGGGAGGATTTCTACAGGCTCCCATACCTGATCCGTCAATGACATTCCTGAGTGTTTTGGTTTAAAAGACAGATGTGTGCCAAGGAAGGTGGAAACCTTCCTGGGAATAGAGAATATGACCCCCCTTACCTCTGAATTTGAAATCAAGGGCTTTCAGGCAAAGATATGGGAAAAGGAATAACAGTTCTTTACTAGTATCTATAACGAGGCAAAGAAGCAACAGGAATAGCAACAACAAACAAAACCAGAAACCCGGTGGCAGCTTTCTCTGGGCTGCCAGACACCCTTCCCTTTGGTGCAATCACGGTCACAACCAGCAGGGGCGCTGCTGGCTCTGGGCAGGGCAGGGCAGGTGCGATGACTCCTCCGGGGCTGCAGGGGGCGCTGTGACGCGAGGTCAGTCGCCTCTCTCCCTCAAGGGAAGAATGGCGGGTGCGCTGGATGGTGGAGCGGGCTGCAGGAAGAGCCTCGGACCGGCGGCTGGGGCGGCAGGGGCTGGCTTGCCCGAGGTAGCGAGCAAGAGGTGGCAGAAACTCCGGGGGTCAAGGTCCCGGGTTTTCCCCTGAGGCACCCAAGTGGATGGTGAAGGTCCTTCCCAGTTAAATTCTGTGTTAATAAGGTCCCAGTTTAATGGCTGCTTTTACAAGCAAAGGTTCACCCGCAGTAAGGAAGAAGCAGTACAGAGCTGGGCTCCGGCAGTCGTAGCGAACACTCTCAGGAAGCAGCAGCTCGACTGTCCCCTCCAATGCCCAGAGAGCAAGAGCACGAGCTAGGAGCCGTGCCCAGCCCCTTCCCCCCAGCCTCCACGATATCTGTGCCCCTCCAGAGAAACCCCTCAGATAAGAGGAGTGCAGCCAGGTGCACTCCTCCCCCTCCCCCATGAGTACATCTTTTGTCTCTCTTAAGTACCAACTGTTACTGTCTCTTAGCAACAGAGAAAAAAAAACAAAAGGAAAAATCCTAACCTCCAACACTGAGAGTGGAGGGATGTCTGTCGAATTTTGGGGAACTGGAGACCAGTAAGGAAAGGGAGGAAAATTACAAACATCAGCACAGTGAAATATTAAGTGATACACATGGAGTGAAATAATCTTATCTTTACATGTGAGATGGGCGTGGATGTGACTCCATGGACCATTCATGGACAGCCCATCCCAGTGACAGCTTGAGAAAGACTCCAAGGGAATCTCAGGTATGGGTAGGGAAGGAGCAGAGATCAGGAAGGGTTGTGATGTCCCTGCACAAGCCCCAGCTCACTCACCCTCTGCCTTGTGCTGTTCTGGGCTCCTCAGCTCAGGAAGGAAATCATTCCATTGGGAAGGGTCCAGAGGAGGTTACTGAGTGTCGTGAGCTGCTGAGTCTGAGTGAGGAGCTGCTCTGAGCTGGAAGTACCCAGCCTGGCCCAAAGAGAAACTGGGGAGGATCCCCTTGCCCTCACCACACTCCTTAAATATCAGAACCAGGGAGCTTCAACCACAGCACAGGGGGTGCAGGTCCAGAACACACTGAGGGGTGTGGGAAACAGATAAAAGCCTTACTATTAAGATCTTGTTCGTTTCTGTACACTCTTGCTCATGAAAGGACACCTCCTGCACAAGGCAGTGATTGATCCGTGACCAGTGTGGACATTATATGGTGATTGAATGGAAAGGCGCGTGATTGACAGGTACGCAGCCAATCTGTGCCTACCCCACCCAAATGGAGGGTATAAGAACGCTTGTTCTCTTGCTAATAAACAGATTTTCTGCACACTGTACATGGACATCATATACCTTTGTTCCCCAGCACTACAGAGGTGTTTTCCCTGCCACAGTCTTTGGATCCTTTCAGCAGTGACACAAATGACACTGATGATAATTAACTTTTTAATGGACTGAATTGATGGCTGTGAGAGCTCCTGGGAGAGAAACCCACAGAGGATGAACTCATGGAAATATAGAAGGTCCTGGGCTGGAAGGGACCCACAGGCATCATCTAGTCCAACCCCTGGCCCTGCACAGACACCCCAATAATCCCACCCTGTGCCTGTGAGCATTGTCCAAATGCTCCTGGAGCTTGGCCAGCCTTGGGCTGTGACCATTCCCTGGGGAGCCTGTCCAGTGCCAGGCTGGAGGAAATGGGATTTACAGCTTCCTTACTCCTTTTGGATAAGGCAGAGCAGTCCAAGCTCCTGCAGGGTAACAGAGTAATTCAGACCTTTCTTCTTTCCTAACACTGGCAAAACAACCAAAATAAAACTATCCAAACCCGGAAGCTTGAAGAAATTCCAGCAATTTTTATTGATGTCAGCTTTTCCAATGAAGCAAATACATACAGTACAGCCAAAACAAAACTCTGAGACATTATTCTCACATACCTATATCTTACAGAATACACTGTAGAGCTATGGACTGGTAAGGCTGAGTTGGTCTCACACTGCTGTGTGTTCAGAGAGGAATAAAACTGCCTTTGACTCGTCCATGAGGCTTCTGAAATGCTGGGGTGGGATTGTACACACACAAAATAAACAAAGCATTTATAAGAAAATAGACCAAAAAGCTCTGCTGCGCCCAGGACAATGAGGATGGTGTTTATTTACATGGCTGGGTGTCCAACTGCTCCTGTTTCTGCTGCTGGCCATGCTCCTTCCTCCTCCTCAGGAATTCTCCCTCCCTGTGCCACAGACCTGCCCTGTCCCTGTCCTGGGGGTGTGCCCTATGCTGGCTCTTCAAGGAGCAAGGAACAGGAAACCATGTCATCAGAGAAGACGTCACAGTTAAAAACATGCCTTAAAAAATACCTCCCCAGAATGAAAAAAAAATTACACTGGATGTGAAAACACCATTAGTTTATATCAGAGGGAACCTCACTGAGCTCCCAGAATTGCTGGTTATGAGCAACATAACTTATTCCAGTGGGTCTGATTTCCCTTTTTCTTCTCACAACTGGTTACCAAAATCACTTCACTGACTTGGGTAGAGTCTGGCGTCCAGATTTTAAAGAGAGACTTAGAGGAAAATAGGGTTGGGTATCAGAGAATTTCCTGGGGAAGATCCAGCCCTGGGATAGCAGAATGGTTGTGATTCCTGCAGCCCACAGCTTTCCTGAGTGAGCTCTGCCCTGAGGTGTGAAAGCAGTGACAAACAGCATCCTAAAAACAGCTCAGTGGGAGGAACCTCTCTGATGTGCCCAGCTCAGGGCAGGGAAAAGGTCCCAGCCAGGTGAGATTGCTCAGGGCTGTGCCAGTCACGTTTGGAAGAGCTCTGAGCATGTACACAGATTTTATTTTTATCATTTTGTTAGCTTTGTAAAAACAACTGTAGCAATGGTTTTTGTAATGAAATTTATGTGAATGATGAATCTGTCTCCTGGAGTCTAATATTTACTAATGAAATCTCCAGTACCTGTAAATTTAATTGTGAGCTGGTGGCCATAAAGCTACAGCTCTTTGTGCCTTGTACAGTGACTCAGTAACTGCATTGGGGTGAAAGCAGCTGCAGTGTTTTAAAATAAAGGTTAAATCATGGCCAATTAGAGAGAATCTCCTCTTTAATCCATTCCGTTTTGTAGCTTGGTTTCCCCAATTAATTTTCCAGAGAAAAACATTCGCTCCCAGGACTTGTGTCAGACGTGTCACTACAGAACAAACCTGAATGCAAAACTGCACAGAACATTTTACACCCAAACGGAACCAACCCTGTGGATGCTGCAGCCCTTGGGGACATCCACAGATGGGTCCTGCCCAAAGCATTTGGAACATTTTACATCTGGGAAACCACATTCAGCAAGGGAAGTGCTGGGGGGTTGGAAGGGCTTTGCCCACAGGCTGCGGCTCTTTGCTGTGTTCAAACCCTCCTGAAACACTTCTGTCCTACCGGATTCTCCTGGTTCTGCCTCTGCACTTCAAAGGGGCTTTTTTCCCTCTCTCCCTTGACTGCAGCTCTGCACAGAAAGCTCCCAAATGAATATGGGTGATGGCAAGCAAAGAGTGTCTGCTCATTAGAGTGCACAAGATGAAGCCTCCCTTTGAGCCCAAGAGGAAAAGCAGCTGGAAATTATCTTCCTCTGTGGACAGGAACTCCCTGTGCTCCAAACCGGGACCAACAAGGGCCACCTGGAGCTGCAGAAGAGCAAGCCTGGCTTCAAGGCAAGTTCTTTAGTGGGTACAAATCACCCCATGGATGTGAAGTGAGCACCCTGAGTCCCACCAGGAGTCTGACTTAAAATGAGACTGTTTTTCCATTTCCAGGCTCATAATACATCCTTCCCAAGCACCTCCTGAACTCCTGATGTTTGAAAAATGGGGCTCTGTGCCCCTGCACCCTTTGAAGAATAACGACCAGCTCAATAAACCTGTGTGTGGGACAGGCAGCAAACACAGCCTCAGCTGCTCCTTCCCTGTGGGTCTGAGCTGTGTCCCCTCCAGGGACAGGGAGAAGACACTTTTCTTCCGGAGAGAGGAAGGTTGTAAGAATCAGATTGCCCTGAAATGAGCTCAGCAGTCCCGCATCACAGCCTCACCATCACAGGCAGATTAATGCAATTCAAGATCCCAAGAAATGAAACATTTCCAAACCTGACATCACACAAGTGCTCACATTCCTTTGCACATTAATAACCACTTCTTTACATTGACCAATAAAAACAAAATGTGATTAAAAAGGTCACATCCCTCCCTTCTTCCTGTGGTAGTCAGTGATCCCAGGGGAAAAACACTTTGCCTGTCCCACTCAGCTTCTCAAATGCCACTTTGTCCAGGTACAGTCAGGAACTGGAATTGTTCTGGCGCTCAGAATGGATCACGACCCGGGAATGTTCGAGCTCTGCAGCTGTGTCCCAATTGTCCCCTCACAAGCAGCTTCAGGGAAGGGTGACTGAGACCCGGGAGAGAATCTGCAGGTGCCGATTTGCTTCTTGAGATAAAGAGTTCATGTGACAGGAAAGAAAATGCTAACAATTATCAGAGAAAATTCCTAAACAGAGAAGAAGCCCTTGTTCATAACCGTTAGGAATAACCAGCCTTGGAAAGAAGAGTATCCTTGTGTGTATCTGTTAATAATGACCAGATGCAAAGGGGGAACTCGACCTAAAATTGACTTTTTTTGTGTTTGTGGATAAAAATAGGTTGTGACAAATTTTTAGCATGGCAGTATTTGATGCATGGATCAGATAGAATTGGAATAAAACCCTGGAAGGGGTTAAACTGCACAATCACCCTGACTTTGGGTGGAAAAGGGGACTAAGCTGGAGGAAGATCCTGCTCCCCACGTGTGCTCTGTGTGTGCTGCCTGCACACACCTTTACACCACACCCAGAGTTACACAGACACACTCTTGGCAAAAAAATAATTATTGACATTGAGAAAGTATATAAAAGTCCCTTCTTCCCCCTAAAAAGAAGAAAATGCTTAAAAATATCAGTGTCATCCACATGAAATCCATGTGTTTGGTTTGCTTTACAGTTGAGTTGAACTCAGAAACTCCCTACAGCTTTAACATCCTAAGGAATCGAGGAAGGGTTGTTCTTCCTGGACATGAACCAACTCCAAATTCTGAAATGGAAAAAAGAATAAAAGAAAAAGAAAAAGCCCAGATAATTAAAGCATTCAAGAGATCTTTTCATTACAGCAAACCCCAACTTTCAATCTTTTCTCTGAGCCTGGCTGCAGTTTCTTGGCTGCCCATAGCTTTTCTACCCTCTGGACTTTCATGCTCCTCAGAGTCCCAGTGAAAACAACCCAACAGAGCAGAAAGTGAAATCCATTCCTAGGCAGATGGACGAAAGGGGCTTTGGCATTGTTTTCTCTTGGTTTGATCACAAGGACCACGCTGGGGAAGGAAGAAAATAATTCCCTCTGGATAACTTCAGACACCATCCAAGAGACCTCTGGTATTTGCAAAGTGCTTAAAGCTCTTGCCTTCAGTGGGAATCATGAGTGAAAAGTCCCTGATGGGTTCAATCCTCATTTCACACTGAATATAAACCCATAATGACGCCCTGGAAATTCTGTCCACAGTTTCTCTTCCCTGGATTCTCTGTTGGGATTTTTAGTTGACAGAATGTAGTTCTCAGTTCTGACCTGAGGCTGACAGGTGGATTAAGGGCTCAAATAATCCCTAAGGCTGACGGCTGAAGCCATGGATGTGCTGGAATTCACTGCACATTACTGGCACTGTCTGGATAACATTGCTTAAAGTTTAGGAATGAGGGCACTGCCAGGGAGAATCCCAGGAAGAGCCTCACCTGGGAGGGTTTGGGAAAATGCACTGAATCAGTGATTGCTCGGCAAAGGAAGTGAGAGACACTGCCAGCCAAGCAGCTTTGTCTGTCCTGGGACATACGTGCTGAGCATCTCCAAAATGCACAGCTGGGCAGTGGGGGCAACATCTGCCCTGGGCCCAGGGGCAGCACAGCCCCTGACCTCTCAAAGAAGCAGACTGGGCTGGGAAGATTTGGGATGAAAATCTCCCAAACACACTTTGGAGGTGATCAAAATAGCAACAGTCTCAAAGGATTCCTGTGCCCCAAATCCACCACGAGGGCCATGTTCTCACCTGCAGCCTGAATGTGCATGGAGAGGCTCTAAAATCTGGAGGAGAGGGTCCTGAAGGTCGTTCCAGCTAAAGATCCCATCATGTTCTTATCAAACCCTTGCTGAAAAAGCAGAAACATATGAAGTGCAGTGAGTGCATATCAATTTCCACACTGAGAGAAGTTATTGAGAGCCTTCTGCCCAACAAGGTGCGCTTCATTCTCAGCCAGCCTCCTCTGTCAGCCCTCTGGGTGCCTTTGTCACTCTTATTGATGAACTTCATAGAGTCATAGAACTATGGAATGGTTTGGGTTAAAGGGACCTTAAAGCTCATCTCATTCCACCCTCTGCCATGGGCAGGGACACCTTCCACTGTTGCTTTTCCTTGCATTGCTTTCCATCAGCCCAGAGTTGGACTCCACCAAGTCTTTGGAGGAAGCCTTTATTTAATCATTCACTAAGTATTATTTCATTTAGTTCCTCAGCCTGGAAAAAGTCTATGCATGATGCATGTGCCCCTGCAGCCTCCCATCCTCCTCCACTAATGTTTACCTATGCAATGAACCTCTGTGTGAACACCAGAGTGACTCAGTCACACCAAAATGAGCTGGCACAGGCTGTGAGCAGAGCCTGCCACAAAACCACCCCAGCTCCTGTGCAGAGAGTCCCTCACTGTTAATATGGGAACAGGGTTTAGATGATCTGCTCCTGTCTCCAGGTGCTCCCCTTTGTAGGGATTCCTCCTTCTCTTTAATTTGGCCCTTAACTCTCTGCAGGTGCTGCTGCTCTTGAGTTGGAAAAACCCAGATTGTTCAAAGAAAGCCACCGGGAGCAGGAGCTGGGAGCTGGCTCAGTGCTCATCTGGCTCTGCACTTTCCCAGCTTCTGTTGCATGGAGAAAAACACCACCCAAATACTCCTCCTCTTGGTTTGAAAGTTTACCCTGACATCAGGGCAGATGTAACCACAGGGCAGGGCTATGAACACAGAAGAAAATGGAGAGGAAGAGAAAAGGGACCTTGCCAGGGATTGTTGGGACCCAATGGACTGCAATTGAGGGAATCCCCTAAATGAAGGCAAAATGCCCAGTGAGTTCCAGCCCAGAGCAAGGGGGCTGTGCTAGGGAGCATCCCACCTTTACCAGCACCATCCCCAGGGAGGAAGATGCCTGCCACAGGCACGTCACCATCTGCTTTGTCCCCAGAGTCAATGCCCAGGTGCCCAGGGCTCCTCCTGGGCGCTGCCCCACTTGCTGCTGGATCAGGGCCTTTGCCAGCTCCCCACTTCAGCAAGTGAACAGCCAAGGGCTGTTCCTGACTCCCGGGAGCAGGAGGCTTGTCCTTACCTGCTTGAGCACACTCTGGAGCTCCCTGTTGGACCAAAGGTCTGTCAGGAGGAGTCGAGCAGCTTCGGCTGCTTTCGGACAGGAGCTGGGAAGATGAAAGCAGTAGGAGGATTATGGCAGGCACAGAGCAGCACCCCACAGACACTGCTGACAGCCTGGGACAAGCCCAGCTCCAGCTGGGAGCCAGGCTAGCCACAAGCAGGACAGTCAGTAACACCCTCCTTGCTCTCTCTGCAATGTTGTGTGACAACAACTGTGACCAGAGCAGGGCAAATGAGAGAGAGGCAAGGAAAATGAACATTGAACTGAGCTGAGTCTGAGATTTGAAAGAAGGAAAGAGGAGGGAAATGGTGCCAACACTTCGCTGGAGTCTGCAGGGACAGCATGGGTGGATCTCCTGGGAGGGGGCAGAGGAGCTCAGAGCTGCCTGGAGAGGACAAGGGATGGGAGCATTTGCAGTAACAACATCTGCAAGCAGCTCAGAGCCCTGACTCAGCACGAGGGAACAGATACCTGCTCACGTAACAGCTTGAAACCGTGAGTCATCGCAAGACCTCTGATAATTTTGGAACATTTCATACCCAGATATCCCCTCCCTGCTGACTCCCATCACTGCTCCCAACCTCCTGGGCCTCGTTCTGGCTGTGGGAGACTCCTGCTCTGGGCTCAGGGCAGCAGCCCCAGCCTGTCGCACCCAGGGTGATGGAGAGGAGCAGGACCAGGCTCAGGACCCTCCCCGTCTGATACAGAAAAAAAAACTTGTCCTCAAAAACAGTCCTCAAAACATTCCTCAAAACAGTCCCCAAAAGGCTCCAAGAAATGGGACCAACAAGTCATGAGGAACCTCAACTCCATACTTAGAGTGTAGGAGGACAGGGATGGAACCACATCCAGTAAATTTTGGGGCATTTCTCTGAAATACACAGCCGCTGTTACCAAAGAAATGATCGAGTTTAACTTGGTCATAAACTTCAAAGGGGTTGTGCAGCTCCTGGTGTTGTGTGGAGAGCTGGGGGACAGCCACAAATCCGTGAGCAATGCTTTGGGACAATAAAACTGGGTTTTATTTCCAAATCGCTTCTCTGGTTATGACCACCCTATGCTCTGACACCAGAATGACAATGTATTAAAACATTTTTTGGCTGAAATGTTGTCTGTGGCTGAAAAGCTATTAAAGCCCTACAAACCCAAGGGCAGCTATGATCAGATAGGCAGAGCATGAACTGGACTCTCTCTTTCAAGGATTTGCAGTTTCAAATTGTTTCTCTCTTTCTAAGCCAGAGTAGTTTTCTCTTATTTTTGAAGTAATTTACTTCTAATGATGCTAAATATGTACTTTTTGCCACTATGTCTCCAGAGAAGACCTCAAAAGTTTTGTGTTTTCAAACCAAAATTACCAGCATTGGTACCTGAGTCATTTATGAACTAAGGCAGAAGCATTTCCAAACTTTTCACTTGAAGGATTGGCACTGACTGTTTCATACACCACCTACTGCTGCTATTTAGGTATAAAAAGATCAGTATGAGCTGGTGGAGCCCTTCAGTGCCAACTTCAGTAGGTAAAGCAGCATATCCCAAGCAAAAGTGCTGGGAATAGTGTGAATACAGCAACATGGAGCAGAATATCAAGGACAGCTGATATGGGGAAAAAGTTCCTTAATAACAAATTGCCTGAAAATCAAAGTTGATTTTAAGGACAGTTTGTTTTTCACAAATAAAATTATTCATGAAAAGTTGTAGAAAGGCAATGAGGGATATGTCCCCTGGTGGTAGTGGCAGGAGTCATCCAAAAAACTATGGGTTTAACAAAACACCAACAAGACACAATCAGAAGGAGATGGTGGGGAATGGGGAGAAAGAGAATGGGGGCAAAAAAGACAAGAATCTTGTACATAAACATCAAATAATGGGGAGAAATAATTATTTCTCAAAGGACAAAAGTACAAAGAACTTTATGTGTGTCACTGAGAATGCCAAAGAATACCCAGAACAATAGTTGCTTCAAGATGTGAAAAGATTGTAATATTGATATCAAAGTGCAATCTTTGTGAGAAATGGGAAGTTGGAAATGTGTGGATGAGAAGTTCCCTCTTCCACAGGGAATAATCAAAGGAAGAACTATGTTTCTTGAAAGATTAACTTTGGTAAAATGCTGTGGTAGAATTGAACTGCAAAATAAAACTTTGCAATAGAAAATGTGTGAAAAGGGAAGGAACAAAGAGAAACAGAAATAAATCCATGGTAAAGGGATGAACTGCAAATGTGATGCTCTAAAGTACAGGGACAGATTTTGGGAAAAGCTTCACGTGCAACCAGTAGAATTAATGAGGATTATAATTTAATTAATGAAATAATGTTGAAAATTAGCAGAGAAATGTTTTTCAGACAGTTGGAGATGAAAAATGAAAAGGAAAGCAAACACCCCAATAATCAGATCCAGTAGCTTGATTTTCAGAAACACCACCAAAAACTGAAGAAACTATTAAATACTTTGGCAATTTGGATTAAAAATAATGAAGAATGAAGGAACGCCATATGACCATGAACCCCGTGTCAAAGATGACAGCATCTGCAGGAGACACAGACAATTATTTAATTGGGATGCTCCTCCAGGAAGGAGAAAAAAACACATCCATCAAATAAACTGCTGAACCCTTTCTGCCTTTCAGTCAGAATCCAGCTACAAGAAACATGAGGAGAAGGAAACATGGGAAAGGGCAAGATCATAACTCACTGCTCTGGAACCTTGAGTCTCTTTCTAAACTATGACTCTCAAGTGGTTTGAGCAGGCTGAGCTCTCGATTTGCAGCTGGGAATGCAGTGAGAGCCTAGCTCAGAAACACAGGGCAGGATCTGTGGGTGGCAGAGGAGACACAGGGAAGGAACACCCAGACATCAACCTCAGCCTGGGGTCAGAGAATGTCCAAAGGGAGCTGAGGAAGATTAACAGAGAATACTGCAAAATCCTGACAGGGTACAGGGTATCCCTGTGTCCTCCCTGGCAAGTGGGTCACCCCTGAGCCCCCTCTGTCCCCCCTCTCTCTGCTGCCTGCAGTGCTGGGAAGGGGGAGGTTGCTGATGTGGAACTCAGCACATTCAGAACCACTGTGGGGATCTGGGGGCTTCAGCCAGCCCCCAGCACAGGCGGGGTATTTATTTATTGCCACTGGGGAGAGGGGAGGCTCTTTCTGATGTAGGGCTGGACAAATCCCACCCTAATTTTTTTTGTTCACAGGCTACATGTGAAAATTTCACCTTGTGACCTAGAAAGAGTCCGAAGTCACTCCAACATCTGCTCTGCTGGAACAGCCTGAAATAATACCGCTTGAACAAGTAAGATTAGTCCTGGGTGGAAATTATTCTCTTTTTTTCCCTAAGAATTGAACAGCATAAAAATCTTTGGGGACAAAAATGGGTAATGGAGAAGGAATAACTCAAGTTTTGGATGTAGTAAGAACTGGGAGTTTCTCAGGAGGACTTTGTGATCCAGGCAGGACTGGAGACATCTCCAGAGTTTGGTAACTCCTCACAGTTCAGTGAGTCAGTGCCAACCAAGCTCATCCCCAGCAGCCAAGGCAATTAAAGTGTTCCCAGCCCGGGTTGAGCAAGGTTGTGCTGGAGCAGCAAATTACTGAGCACTGGTCTGAGGGAGCCACAGCGGGCCTTCAGCACCAGTAAATTCCATTCAAAACAACGAGGGCTTAGGAGAGGGCTGGGTTTCATGGTAATTGGGCTCGTTGAAGAGTGGAAGCAAATAAAAGCAGCAAATAGAGTGATGCTCCTTGGCCCAGGCCCAAACTAAACAAGGAGGTCCTGTATAATGACTGAGAGTGTCTTTGCCATGGAACAAGAGGTGGATTGGAAGAGCTTTATCAAAGGATGATAAAGGCATGCAAATGGTTTTCACAACAGAAAACAATGGGTTACTTGTCTAAGGCATTTTAAAACAAAGACAGATGGCAGGACAGATGAAAGCCTAGGAAGGAGAGAACATGGTCAGAGATAATGGAAGTTAAACACCAGTTTGGCCAGAAACGAACACAGAGCTTGGCAAGGCTTGACAGGCTTGTGCTTCAGGGAATATAGATAACAAACAGGACAGAATTCCTACCACCAAACCCCAAACCGAATCCTAAAATAGAAAGTGGTAAAATTTTATGAGATTGCTCAACTGACGTAAAATACAGGAGTAGACCAGGGAGGTACTTAAAATAATTCCTGTCTGTGTTCCCCCAGAGCTGCATCTTGAGGAAGATGATTCAATAAAAAAGATGAACAGATTTGCACTTAAAAGATAAGCACAATCCTTGTGTACCTGCAATGTTGAACCTCAGATCTGACCTTCATGGCAAGGTTCGAGGGAAGCCCAGGAGCCAGGAAGTCACTGACATCCCCTGTTCTGAGGGCTGGAATTTTTATAGATCAGAGAATCCCAGACTGGTTTGGGTTGCAAGGGACCTTAAAGCTCATCCTGCCATGGGCAGGGACACCTTCCACTATACCAGATTGCTCCAAGCCCCATCCAACCTGGCCTTGCACACTTCCAGGCATGGGGCAGCCACAGCTTCTCTGGGTACCCTGTGCCTGGGCCTCCCCACCTTCATAGGGAAGAATTTGTTCCTAATACCCAGTATAAATCTCCCTTTGTTTAGTTTGAAACCATTCCCCCTTGTCCTGTCACTATCTGCTTGTATAAAAAAATAACTTCTTTTTAATAAGCTCTATAAGTACTATTTTTAAAAGACTTTAAGATGTTGATGCTTCAGTTCTTTTTAGAATTTCCTAAAATTCAACCAGAAAACTTCCAGAGGCCCCTTTGCAAATTCCACCCTGGATGGCTCCTGCCTGTTTCCACTAAACCAGTGCTGAGGATTTCTGCCCACCCACGTGCCCAATTCCTTTATTAGGAAGGAATAATGCTCTGCTCTGGCTCCGAAGGGTGTTGGGAAGGCTCCGGGGTCAGTCTGTCTCTGCCCCTGCCTCATGCCCCACACTCACCCGTTCCGGCACAGGCTCACTACATTATTTAGTAAGTTGCTGGACAGGTAAGACTTTCCCAGGTGGGGGTTGGACATGATGAGGTTCCTCAGAGTGTAACAAGCTGATGTCATGATCTCCCCATAGCTGCTGGTGTTTCCAGACTGGAACGACAGGAGACGGGACACATCTGGGAGCACCTGGTGAGCTAAAGAGGTGGAGGAATGTTCCAATCAACAATTAAACACAATCTGGCACAAGTGAATTACTCTATTTGTGTTAACAGCAAGCAGAGTTATCTCTGCAGGGAGGCACTGGCAGTGTTGGACAGTGATAGTACAATCGTCATCAGTGGATTTTGTCAAGACAAAAGGAGGGCTGCAGGCTTTTGGAAGAGCAGTGTTGTTGGCCATGGGCACTCAAGTCCAACTCAGCTCCCAAAACACTGTCACCCTTATGGTCCTGTACGTTTGTCACTGTCCATAAAGCACAGCATGTGTCACACAGCACTGGTGACCGTCCTTGGGGCCAGAGGAAATGACACTGCTCTGCCCAGTTCTGGAGCGTGGCTAAATCTCCTTATGTGGCTTATAAAGGGAGCTGGGCAGATCCCACAGGGCTGAAAGCTGGGATCCAGCATAGGGAAAGGACTTACCCATGGTTTTGTGGAGCACAGGATGCCTGGACATGTTGCTCAGCAAAGAGGCCCCAGACCGGACGACCTCGGAGCTGTTGGATTGGAGCAGCCGAGCGATGCGGGGCAAACCCTTCTCCTTCAGCCCAATCAACTGGCTCATGGCATTGGACATCTGAGGGAGAGCAGAGATATCCATGACTTTCAATGCCAGGGGGACACAGCTGGGATGATGGTCAGAGCTGGAGGAATGTTACTGTACCATAAAATGAGCACTGTATAATTCGTTCTTCCTGCTGCCATAATCCTAATTACTCTGTCAGTTTTACCTCTCTTCCCTACAGTCATGGGAGTCTGGAGAAAAAGAGGCTCAGGGGAAAACTTCTGGCTTTCCACAACTCCCTGACAGGAGGGTGCAGCCAGGGGAGCTTTGGGCTCTGCTCTCAGGGAATAAGTGACAGGACAAGGGAAAATGGTCTCAGGCTGCCCCAGGGGAGGTTTAGATTGGATATTGGGGAAAATTTCTTCACCAAAGCAGCTGTCAAGCAGTGGCACAGCTATCCAGGGCAGTGGTGGAGTCACCATCCCTGGGAATGTTCAAAAAATACATGGATGGGGCACCTGGGGACATGGGTTAGTGGTGAACATGGGGAAACAGTTGGATTTGGCAGTCTTAGAGGGCTTTTCCAACCTTAATGATTCCTTGATGCTGTGACATTTGAAAAGTCAGCCTCTCATCTGCTGTGATGCAGCTGGTTCTGCTGTTCTCTGGAGCCCCAGTTGATCACTCAAGTGACATTCTGAAAGCTTGAGAAGTTTTGCCTTCATGTCCCTGTTGCCGCCACCCTTCACAACCCCCTGGCAGCTCCCTGCCCTGGCCCTTCACAGCTCCCTGCCATGCCACAGTGGGCTGTGGGGCAGCAGAAACAGACAACAGATGCCTTTAGAAAGCAATCCAAGGACCAAAAATACACATCTTAGATGTGATCTCATGCTTGTAAATGTAGAAGGTCTCAGGATGTAGCCAGGGCAGATGAGTTCAAGCACATCCCCTGAGTAAACTGCCCTTATTGACAGAGTTTAAACTGAACTTCTCAGCTACTGCCCCACCAGAAAGGCTGCTGGAGACACGTCCATTAACAGTGACATGGGAATGGAGAGAAGGGGCTGGAAAACAACCCTCTTCCAGGGGGCTGACACCCAATTTCCCTCCCATGATCTGGGAGTCACATGTGTCCTGCTCCACACTCACACCAGTAGGACTGGGGTGTGTAAAGTGCAGTTGAAGGCCATTCAAAGCCTTCCTCTATTAGCTAAAGGATCACAGCATGCTCTGTAAGCTCATCCCCAGATTCCCTTTCCATCAAGTGAAGCAAACCTAGCAACTTCAGCTCCAGATCTGAGCTGAAATGGGACCCTTGAGGGGAGGAGCCACTTTGCACATCCAGACAAATTTCAGCCATTCCATTCCAGGAGGTGGAATTAAGTTGCTCCAGCACCGTCAGAGCTAGGTTTGGTTGATTGTTCCTTGTGCAATGTTGTTGATTGCTGAAATTTTCTTTTCCCTGGAGCACAAAACTCCAGCCCCATTTCTCTGACCAGCTCTACCCATCCATGACAGCCTCTCTCCACCTTCCGGTTCATGGCCCTGCTTAGTTAAATTGCCAAAAATCAAAGTTCCCAATTATTTAGCATGGAAATCCTTGTGACAAAAGTAGATCAGAGCTGGCAGGTTAATGCCATGCCAGCAGAGAAGGCTCTGTGTGAGTCACCCGTGTCTCTGGGTGGGACACTCCCCACACGTGACACGCCTCTCCTACCTATGGAATCATTATCTCTTTATCTCCCCATCCATCTTATTTAAATTGGGATTGATTGAGCTGGGCACAAACAGACAAGTCAGGGGCTGTCCCAGTGGAGGCAGCCTGCGAGGACCTGCCCAGGGCAGCGACGTGGACCAGCGGAGCCGCAGTGGTGACGTGTCCCTCACGGTGCCACAGCGTCACCCAGCCCCTGGCACCACCACGCTGCCATGCCCACGGGTCAGGACATCTGTCACAGCTATTACACAGGAAGCTCTGAGGTGTGCACAAGCTGCAATCCACAGCACAACCCACCCTGTCATTAGAGCCACCTCCCCTTGGAACACACGCACGGGTGGTGGCACAGCCCTTCTCCCACCTCTCATCACATCTGGCCATGGGTGCACATCTGGGCTTACCCTCAGTGCTGCCCTGGGGGAGGGTACCAATACCAGCAGCTGCTGGTAGTGTGACCAACAGGCTGGGGAAACTCAAAAACCCAGTGTATGGATCTGGAACAGATCCTTGGGATGCCGATTGTAGCTCCCCATGAGACCCTGGGTTTGGAATTAATAAACACCCCACTGGATCATCCACTGCAGAAAGACTGGCTGTGGTGCCCTGAGGTTTAAGGAGGACATTTTTCTTTTTGATGGCTGTGAAGTGATGATAACTAGTGACCTTAGAGGCCTTCTCAACCTTACTGATTCTCTGATTCCATGGAAGTGCTGACACATTTGGGTGCACACGTGTGGAGGAGAGGGAAGCTCTTACCAGCCCTCGGCTCGCAGTGAGGTTCTGCAGAGCTCCAGCACAAGCTTCCAGGGTGGCATCCTTCTTGCTCTGATCCATCAGGGACAGGTAGGTGCGGATGGCATCCGAGTGGTAGAGCCAGCTGGGGCCTTTAGGTTTGAAATCCTCCTCGGGAAGGGGGACCCCATACTCATCATTCTGCAAAGACATGAGAAATGGGGAGCTCAGATCCTGCTCTTCCCTTGCAGCCCCTGCCTGGGGCTGAACATCATATTCCCAAACCCTCAGTGGCACATCCTACCTCCATTTTCCCACTCCTGCTGTTGAAGCAACCTGTGAGAGTCTTATCCATGTAAACACTTCGGGCCATGTGGTTGAGCTGGGTGTATTTGTTGGGAACTTCAGCATCCAAGCGGTAGGAGAGGTTGTGCAGGATGCAGATGCAGTTCTCCACAGACTGCATCACCCCCAGATGAAGAAAAATTCACACATTACATTAGGCAGAAGAATATGGAGCAGCACCAGAGAGGACATAGACATAGAGAGGACATAGGACATAGACACCAGAGGGCCATAATCAGCTTTTTTAGCACCACAGATGCTCCTGGACCTGGTTCAGGGAGTGAGGAATGGGAGAGAAGGAGCAGGAACAGAAGTGAAGGAAGGTCACAGAGATGCTGCAGTGAGGATCTCAGGGAGCTGCTGACCCACAGAACCTTGGGAGGTCACACTGCCACAGACAAGTTGGCAAACAGGAAAAGAGTGTGTGAGAGTGGTTGGATCAAACTATGAAATTCCAATTTTTCAAAGTCCCCCTCTCACCGCAGTCAACTTCCAATGACTCTCTCCGAGTCACAGCTACAGATCCTAGGTGACACTTTTTACCAAGAACAGGCCTTAAGCCTCCTTTCCCTGGATGGCAGAGTGCCCAGTGGGAAGAGCAAGGGAGAATTTTGGCTGGATACCCATAACCAACACCAGAACCCATGGTTACATTTCCAAAGAGCTACATTCTGTGGGTGCTGCTGGAAAGGAGCTTCCTGCAAAAGCCACTTCCCACAAAAGAGGATTTGCTCAATCTGGAGAGAATTCAAAATAACTTTGGTACTTTCCCAGGTATTGAGAATTTGAGGGTGATGAACTTCCAAAAAGTTGTCTACAAACACTATTTTGTCCAAGGCAAGTGCTGTTCACACACAGCCATCAGTCACAGTCGGGGGACTGACAAAGAGATGCCAACTCCTGACTTCCTCCTGAGTATGGTTCCAGTCTGGGGATTAAACACTTGAGTCCTGCTGGGTGAGGAGATGTTGTGTGGGGGGGAAGAGCAAGAGATGGAGGTTTAGATGCTGGAAGGTTCTGGGGAAGGGAAGGGAAGGGAAGGGAAGGGAAGGGAAGGGAAGGAAGGGAAGGGAAGGGAAGGGAAGGGAAGGGAAGGGAAGGGAAGGGAAGGGAAGGGAAGGGAAGGAAGGGAAGGGAAGGGAAGGGAAGGGAAGGAAGGGAAGGGAAGGGAAGGGAAGGAAGGAAGGGAAGGGAAGGGAAGGGAAGGGAAGGGAAGGAAGGAAGGGAAGGGAAGGGAAGGGAAGGGAAGGGAAGGGAAGGGAAGGAAGGGAAGGGAAGGGAAGGGAAGGGAAGGGAAGGGAAGGGAAGGGAAGGGAAGGGAAGGGAAGGGAAGGGAAGGGAAGGGAAGGGAAGGGAAGGGAAGGGAAGGGTACTGGGGACTCAGAAGGCAAAGTATTTTACTGCTCCTCTGTGTTTGGTAAAGGAAAATTGTAAAGCCCAGCTCTACTTCAGGCCCAGAGCCCCAGGGACTTGCAATGCTCCAAGAGATCCCACTGGGGCTTGAAAGGACAAGAGAAGCTAGAGAGTCCAGCCCCCTCCCCACCTTGTGTTTGTTGGAATATGATTTCGAGGCATTCCCAAGGTTCTAATTATTAACTGTGGGGCTAGACAGGCTGGGGCAGCAGCTGGTACCTTGTCATCAGGGCGGTTGGAGGCCACGCAGTTCTGGGCATAAGTCATGACCGAGTCAATCAGGCCGGGGTAATTCCTCATGGTCTGGCGCCCCATGTCTGCAGAGCTCAGGTTCCTGAGGAGCCATTGAGAAGCATGGCAGGGGACAAGGAGGAGAGAGGGTGAGTTAGGCTCTGTTCTGGCTATGGCTGTCACTGAATTCAGGGATTTTTGGCTGGTTCAGCAAGGCTGATGAATTGCTCTCGTTTTGGAGGCCTTTGGTGGGACTGCATTAATGCACAGCTCCCTTGTTGCTCTTTAGGCCTGATTTCACCTGGAACATGTCCTGTAAGGAGCCCTGCATAGAGGACACACTCCCAGGGCCAGTCACCAGCAGAATGTTGCCTCACAGGCTCTGCATGTGCCACTATAAACACTGTCTCCTGCGAGAAGCTTCCAAAGGGAAGACTGGCTAAAGACCATCTGGGGTTGCTGTGATCATCAAGAAGCTGCATAGGGTTGTAAGCACAGACCTGCCCAAGGTCAGCAGAAATGTCTGTGTGGGGAACAGGGTGGAGATACTGGAGAGCAGCAATGGCTCTGACCAGAGGGACTGACCCATCTGTGAGGCTGAAATGGATTCCTGGACAGCGATGGCTGCCAGGACAGAAAAGCTTTTCCAGTAACAGGATATGGGTTTTGTTGTTTTGTTCTGTTTTTCTTCCCTGTTTCATTGCCTTGTAGCTTGCAAAGAAAAACAAAGAGAGGTTGGCAGTGGTTGTGAGATATTCACTGCAGGCATTCCAGAACTGGATCTGATGTTCACTGTGATTTGCAGCCTCCTCATTAACATGGATTCATCTGCAATCCAGAAATGCTTGAGCAGCAATGGCTCGGGCCCAGGGCAAACCCAGGGCTGTTCTCATCCCTGTATTCTGATGTGGCAGGGCAATGACTCAGAGCAGTCCTGGCTCAGCCCTCAGAGCAGGGGCTCCAGATCCAGCTCCCAGCTTCCCTCACTCTCCCTGCTCCCCAGTCCTGCTCCCTCAGGCCTCTGGAGCTCCCTCGCTGACCTGCACCTGGCAGTCTCCTTTGGGGTGTTGGGCACTGCTGCCACAGACTGGGATCAGTCTCAGGAGGCAGAGCCTGCTTTGAGTTAAACTCCACAGAGTTTTTACAAGCTGTTGCCATTCTCTTTCTCTCATTTTAATGGGAGATTTTATGGCGTTGGTGAGTTGGGATGGCCTTAAAGCAGAGCACCTCATACCCTCCGTACCCCACGCATCCCAAGCCGCAGCTGCTCAGGGGAGCTGCCTTCCAGGACAGGGAAGGAGGGAGCAGCACTCCCTATCTCCCAGACATGGTTCCCAGCCACAGAAGCCGATGGTATCAGGCCTCCAAAGGCAGTGCCATGCTCATCCTCTCGTTTCGTAAGCACCTCTAGCTCCTGCGACCTGCATGTCTGGGAAGGGCGCGGCCGGCGCTGCCTCCCTCGGGGAGAGCTTCCCTTGATGAAAGTACCTCATTATACAGGGCAGGTTTTTGCCCCACTTGTTCCCATTGAGACAAGGAGCTCACATCCAAGTGGAGGAGGGAGGTAGGAGAAACAGCAAGTCAGGGCGAAGATCCTCTGCAAAAGGGCTCTGGTTTCCCGTGAACAAAATAAACTACTCTGGGCTCAGTCTGCACCTCCTGTTTCGTAGCTGAGCCTCCTGATGAAAAGAGCCAGGAAAACTCCAGGACAATGGGACTGCTCTGTGCGAAAACAGTTATTAGAAGAAGTGGGAAAATCCTTGATTTCCCCACACAGAGAATTCTGTCCTTTTGTCACGGAAACCCCAAACCAGTTTGTTTTCTCTGGAAGTCTCAAAACTCTAAAGGCAAAATCTGCCCACTTTCCTGGGCTGAGCTGAACACTGTTGGGTTTCAGTATTGCACAAAGCAATTTCTGTATTTTTTGAGAAGAGACTTAGCAAGAACAAACTTATTAAAAATAAAAAGCCACTAGACAAGTATTTTATGTATTTTTTTTTTCTGCACCTTCTCTTAGGAAAACTTTCTCAAGGAGAATTTTTCATTAACACAATTGTAATGAGCATGATTTCAGCTCATTGTAAGAGGATTTAGACAGCTTCAGCTTTTGCCCACAGACACAAGATGCAGTCAGTCCCTGCCTGGTGACTCACCTCAAACACCCTGTGGCATTGAAGAACACTTCTGGGTCAATGATTTCTCGTGTCCTGTTGCAGCTGCCATCAGACCAGCCCGAGAAAGGGATGATAACACAGTCTGTCAGCACGGGGAGGGCCTCCTGTATCAACTCTTCTTTTAGTTCATCAGTGGAGGAGAGGTTCCAGAGCAGTCCTAGGAAGGAGGTGGGACACAAGCTCAAGCACAGGGTCCTGTGCATTATAAACTTTGTTTAGGTCAGAGTGATTCCAGCACCAAAATCCTTCTTCCCTTCATCCCTCCTAGCTGAAGGTTCAGAGGCTGCCCAATACCCTAGTCCCTGTCCACTCCTTTGGGAGACAGGCATGATGGGCCCATGTTGAGGTGGGCATTTAATCATCCTCCCTCCTCTCAAAATTGCTTTTTATTGCCATCAGGTTGCAGGGGAGAGCATCTCTCCAGGGATCTTGGAAAGGCTTGCACACAAAACCTGGGACACAGCTGAGGGTGACCTGGACCAAAAATCTCCCATCAATTCCTCAGGAAAAGGTGAGGCACCAATGAGAGAACTCCGCCAACACTATTCGGGTTGGCAGCTCCCTTGGCCCTTCCTGGGAACAGCACAGGGGCCAGGGGTGCAGGGAACCATGGGAATGGCAGGGTGACCATAACTGGGGGAGGACCTGGGGCAGGTGCTTCCCCAACGGACACTTAGGAAGTGAGGAACCTTAACAGAACATGGAAGGGCCTGGACCTCCTCTGCCTTCTTATTTAGGTCACCCTTTGGTGCAAGAGGAGCATATAACACCTCTCTGTGCTGGGGCATCACCAGAGCTATGGACCACAGGCAGGGAGAGCTTGGGCCCTGCTGGGGCGAAGCAGCTCCTGGTACCTGTGAGCTGTTTCTGAATTTCAGTGTTGCCTGTCCTGCGGAGGAGGCTCACGCACTCCCTGATCCCGTTCTGCCGCCGGGTTTCGATCTTGTTGGTGGGATTCTTGAACACCAGGTTCCGGAGGGCTCCAGCTGCCGCCCGCTGCACGTTCTGGTTCTGGCTGCGGAGCAGCTCCACCAGCTTAGCAATGCCCCCCAGCCGATAGACCTGGCAAGGAGAGACACAGGACAGACATGGGACATGAGCATGGAGCACTGGAGCAGATACAGGACAGACACAGGACATGAGCATGGAGCGCCAGAAGAAACAGGGGATGAACATGTGACAGACACGGGGCAGACACAAGGACAGACATGGGACTGACATAGGACAGATACCTGCCATGAGCATGGCACCAGGACAGACCTGTGCCATCAGCACAGAGCACAGGACACTGCTGGGACAGAGGCACCCAGAACTGCACTGGCAGTGCCAGGGATCACACAGCCCATCCTGGGGGAGCTGGCAGGGAACGAGAAGCAGAGCTGGCAGGGAACAAGGGCCAGAGATGACAAATCTGGTTCAGGCCATAGGTCATGAGCAAAAAGGTCCTGGCCTGGAGGTTCAAGAGTGGCTGTCTACGAGTAATGGCCATGGACAGAGGCCTTTGCCTTTGGAAATGTGCTCCTGCAAACTTTCACCCACCTCCACAGTCTGCACCAGGTGGAAATGTTGCCCTGCCTATATGCAGAGCCATTAATAGCTATCTAATGACATGCTGTGGTCATTTATCTGCATCCTGAGATCACAGGCTGAGCTCAGAGGGATGGTCATGACCAGTGTCACCACCCTTGAGGTCAGCCAGAGGCAGTGGAGGGAGCCCAGACCTCAGGACACCATACACAGGGCATGGAGCTTTGAAGGCAAATCCCTGCAGCTGAGCCCTCCAAATGCTGTGTTCCTGCTGTGGGATGTGCTCTGCACCAGCCATGATCCCGCCCAGAGCCCATCCTAGCACAAACACCCTGTCGGCGGAGGTTTGCTGACAATGGACAGTGAATGAGCACCTTTCAGGAGGGAAGGAAAACAAGCGTGTGCTGGGATGAGTCACCGACGTGCTCTGGCATATTTTTCTGGGAGGGATGGGACAGCCCAGTGCTCAGAGAGGGTTTGCAACGGTAACAAAGGGTGTGGCCACCCCACAATCGGCCACATGAACATGGGCTGGGCACCTGCACTCAGCCAGGCACAGCCAGGGCACAAAGGCACAGCCCCACACCAGCACTTCCAGCTCCACTGTGATGCCAAGACAGGGAAAGCCACTTCTAAAGGCTTGGCATCTTGATAAACCCAGGGTGGGGATAAACTTCGGCGACATCCTTGCTGCATCAAATGGATCCTTCAGGCATCAGAAGAATAACCTGTGTTATAAGAAGGGCTTCTCTATGATCAAATATCACAGAATCACAGAGGGGTTTGGGCTGGAAGGGAACTTAAAGTTCATCCAGTCCCACTCCCTGCCATGGGCAAGGACACCTTCCACTATCCCAGGTTGCTCCAAGCGCCGCCCAACCTGACCTTGGACACTTTCAGGGATGGGGCAGCCCCCACTATGGATGTACAAAGAATCTAATCACAATGTACAAAGAATCTAATCTAATCTAATCACACGAACACTAATTAACCCATTGGCTCAGGTGGCTGAAATAGTCTGGAAAAGGGCTGTGAATAAGGCTGACAAAGGGCTGTGAAAAAGGCTGGCAAAGGGCTGCAGAGTCACTGATCAATGCCCAGCAAATGTCACAGTGAGACTTAAGGCAGCTTTGTCTGGCTCTGACTCCGCAGCTTTGAGACAGCAGAAGATTTATGTGGAATTGGTGCAGTTGCCCCCAGGAGAGGATACTGGATGGCAGCTTCCACACTGCCAAACCTCATTACCCTGTGCCAGAGCAGCTCCTGGTGACAACGGCAACAGTCTCCTCTGCTACCCAGAAACTATTCCAGGTGTTAAATTCTGACCAACTGCTTTTGGGAGAAAGTGGCCATTAATTGCTGAAAAATCTACTTAATCAATACCTGAGTCTGACTAATGAGGTTTAAAGCACCTCGTGAAAACCAAGGGAATCTGTGGATCCTTAGCACTGAGGAAAACCAGTCCCATCCCTCTCTTGTGCAATCACCCCCGGTGTGGCAGCAGAGCTTTGGAGGAGTCTGCTCACCTCCTGCTTGGCAGACTCATCCTGGAAGCAGGTGTGCTGCAGGTAGTAAGCCCCCATGGCCTGGTACTTGTCATCACAGGAGCACAAGAGCTGGATGGCCTTCTGGATGGTCATGGTGCCAGCGTCGATCTCATCACCACAGATCCTGCGTCAAAGAGAAATACAGAGCTGGGTGAGTGCTCAGATGAAACAACTATGTCAGCACTGAAAGGGATTGGGAAGGAATTCATTAAAATCTAAAATATTATCACATTGCCACATACAGCACACAGTGCATCCCTAGTGCATTTCTCTGTCTCAAAAAAGGGGATGGTAAAAGATGGAAAAGACACAGTGGAGGGCTCTGAGGGTCGTGAATTCCGGGTCCAGTCTATCCACAAGCAAAGGAGACAGAAAATGAAAGCTGGCTTGAGTTGCTGGATGTCTGATCATGTCTAAAGTGTAAGTTTAATGAACAGAGACCCAGTTCACTGTTCCCCAAATAAAGGACTGAGTGGACAGGACCATCTGCCAGGTCGTGAGGCAGGTGATTTTTCCATAGCATGGAATCCTTTGATGTGAGAGGGGATGGAAACAGAAATGTGAGAGCAGTTGATGGTCTTGGGAGGCTTGAGCAGATCCCTCAGGAAAAGGCCTGTCTGGAGTGATGGGATGGTCAAATAGGCAGTTTATGAAATGCTAATAATAGCTCTGAGACATCCTGCTCCCAGGGGATGTTCACACTAGCTGTCTCCAAGCTCTTATAAAAGCTGACCACTGTCATCATTGCTGTTAGAGGTAAAGAATGTGCCCGCAACTCCAGAGGAAGGATATGAATTCCTCTGGCTTGGGGCAGGACTGGAACCTTGGGAAAAATACAAACACCTGAAGATTTTTCCACTTGTTTAGAAACGTGAAGGTCCTGCTCTTTTTGGCTTGTTCTTACTCAGCACCATCTGTGATGTTTTAACCACATTAAATTAGGAAAGGGTCCAGACTTTCGGACTGATGAAGGGGATCTGAACTACAAAGCTTGTCTGTGCTTCCAGTTATAGAAATGAATGTAATTTAAAATTCCTGTCTCCTCTCAGCACCCTTGCAGCTGAATTCTGCAGAGGCTGCACAGGGATCTCAACTCAAAACAGTGGTGGCTGCATTAATTTGCAAAGTCCAGGACTGAGGAGAGTCAAACCCCAAACTACTGTAAGCAGTGATGGGATACAAATGGGAGAGGCCTCATTAACAGTGGATGGAATCCAAAAGTGTGCAGACTTTGCCAGGCCAGTGAGGTCGTGGCTGTGCCTGGCTGATGTTATTCCCTGGGACTGATGGGGAGCTCTACCTGGAGATCAGGAAATCCCCTACACCCCATTTATTTATACACATTTTTGCTACATGTCACAGGGACTAACTCTGCAGAAGGGCTGCTCATCTTCAGACAATCCCACAGACCAACAAAACAGTGACCTTGAATAATGAACCCATTATTTTTGAACCCATTACATTTGAAGTGTTAAATATCACAAGAAGACAGTAGCACTTCCAGACACAGGATGGACAGAGTTGCTTTGACTGAGCCAAAGAAATGTAAAGAATAAAGGTCTGGAAGGGACACTTGGTCACCACCAGCAGCACCTACAGTGAGATAAAACATTTATCTTTATGAATCCAAGGGCTCCCCTCCACACAGCGCAGAACAGTGAATAAGACACACAGTTCTCATGGGAATTTCACACAAAATATCAAAAGGCAGCATGAAGGACTCTGGTCTCCACTGCCTTCACTGGCAGAAAGTTACATCCAGTCTGCATAACTCATTCAAGCACCAGTGGAGTCAGTGGAGAGAAATCAGTGCTTCCAAAAACCGCCTTGCCTTTGTCTCTTGGACATTTTTCCTAGCACAGGAAGCCCTGCCCTCTGGAGACACCTCTGCCTCTCTTGGTATGCAGGAATGAGAGACAACAGTCTGGGGTTAGACCTTAAGCATTCCATGTCTAAGGCTGGATGAACCTCATTCCACTTTTATTTCTACACTGCAATAAAACATCACTTCCTCATAACACTTTTTGTCAGTTTGAACCTCTACCAAAATGTGGCACCAAGGAACTTCCATTAAACTTGCAACAAGGACACACAAAAGTGGAAAGACAAAGTTGAATGCAGAAATTATGAAGCCCCAGAAATCCTTGGGTTGGATCCAGATGTTGTGATTTTCTGTCCGGTTTTTGTCAAGCTCCTGAGACATGACTGAGCTGAGACCTGATGGGTCCTGCACCAGGGAGGGGTTTCTCCTTTGGGAATTGCGACCTGGACTGGCAGTGTGGAGAGAAAAGCAGATTGGTAAAAAAAACAGGTCAGTTGCCATGTAATCATGGTGATATTGTTTTCTTTATAGTTTTTAATCAGATGCACTTTTTCTGAGATATTCACTTGGTCCAGCTACTCAGGGAAGGCAATTTTCTTCACATCCACTCCATAGAGGCCCAAACCCTCCTTCAGCTGGGAAAAACTGGGGATGCAGGTGCAGTTCTGTGGGAAAAGATGGGGAAGGTTCCCTTTCCTTGCTGGCTCCTCAGCAGCAGTTCATGGCAGGTCAGCAGCCAGACTCAGTCACACTGCCCAGGAAGCAGCAGGGATTTCTCCTGGCTGAGAATAAAATCATCCTGGAAAAGCCCAGCTAAGGGGAGATTGTTCTTCAGCCAGTCAGAGATATTCTTGAGCAGATCCACACTATGGGAACAACAACGAGCTCCAAGACAACTCTTGGACTGAGCCATTTCCAGCCTGGGCAATGTGCCTGGTAGAAGGAGCTCCAAAGGCTGTTCTTCGACAAGAAAGAAGCAAACAGAGTAGGAAGAGACCTCAGTCAGAAATTATTCAATGGAGACAAAGAAAATCGGGTTCTGGAATGGAAGGGAAACAAATACTGAAGAAGACCAGTATCAGAGAAAGGCAAATTCCCTCACATTGCATGAGCAGATTGTTTTGTCTTAATCAAATCTAAGTTTCCATCCTGCTTGTTAGGGCTACATGTCCCAAGAGAGGAGGAAGTCAGAAAACTCTTAATAAATTCCATTGTTCATTAATAAAATCAGATTGGAGTCACTCAAAACAGACTCAGCATTTTATCCCAAGTAAAAACAAACCAAATTGGATGGTACCTTTCATCATACTCAGATCTGCTTCCAGGGCATTGCTTAGCCCTGAAGAATTAATGTTTTGGTATTGATCACCTTTAATTATCCCAAAAGACAGGAAATAGATCAGAAGACACCCTCAGTACCTTTCCTAACTATTTCAATAATTCCTGTGCTCTCTCTGTTTGCAGTACTTCCAGGGAAGCTGAGCTCAGGAGGGAATGGTTGTAGGGGACACAGTCACTGTCCCTGAACTTCAGTCACAGCACAGAGGCTGCTGCAGCTCAGCTGGGGCCAGTTTGGTGTCACCACAGCCAAATGTGACACTAAGGAACCCCAAAGGGTTGTCCCAGCCCTTACTGCCTGCTCCATAGCTGCCAACTGAGGCATCCAAGACATTTAACAGAGCAACTCGGAGATATTACAGGTTCCCAGGTGCCTGGCGACACACTCGTTTCCACATGGTCTCTAATGAGGTGTTTCTTTCTCCACACACAGAGAACTCCAAAGGGAAGAACATCCACATCTACCAATGGGGCCAAAGGTGAGTGTGGGTTTGCAGGTGGCCATTAAAATCTCCTGATCCAGATCAGCAAACCCTCAGCCAGGGAATGTCTGCAGACACCCAGCTCCCCATTCCATGCTCCCAAAGGAGAACACCCCGAATCCCTCTCCAGGGGTGGGTTGAGTCTGGTCTCTCAATCATGTCTCCATCTCAGACATCTGGGGCTCCCTGAGGTCAGCAAGAGGTGTTGGCTCTGTTAGGGGGTAACTCAGGGACCTGTCTCCAAATTCAGCACCGTTGGCCACTGGGCACCTCAGCTCAGAGAGAGGCATCTCCTGAAGTGCTGTGACCAGCTCAGGCCACTGCAGGGCCACAGCCACCACCTTGCCTGGCCCTGTCTGTCCCATGCCGCACCGGAAGCACAAAATGCAACAGCTCCAAGCAGAACTAACAAATGTCAGTCCTTGGTGGATACAGTTTTCATGTATCTCAGGTTCCAGCTGGAGGGGCACAAAGATTCTAAATTTCCTAGGAGGATTAAACATCCCATTGTTTGTTATTGCTCCTTATTATTGCTCCCTGATGACCAAGCAGGGTGGAGAAAGTTTTATCCTGAGTGGGCATAAATAACATCAATAACATCAGTAACATTCCAACAGGTAATTTAGCCAAAAGCTGCCTGCTCAGAATGCCACCCTGTCACCTGGAGCATGCTGCAGCAGAGCTGTGCCACCGAGCAGAGGAAATGGAAAATGGGCAAATATGGGTGGTCTCCACCAGCTGCTGAAATCACTGGTGCTGCAGTTTCCAGGGTGAAAGGCTGCAGCTCTAAGGGACGTCACAAGAGATCAGAAAGAAGAAGGGTTCTGGGGAGAAGAGGGAGTAACTAGGGAGAAGAAGATTCCTCCAGCTCTATCAGACTCCAGAGAGCTGCATTTTGGCAAAATGTGAGTGCTGCTCACTGAGAGCAGCCTTTGGGCAGGAGCCACTGGAACAACCCTGAACGTCTGAGCCCAGGCCAGAGCTGCTGAGCTTGGAAATGTTGATCCAGATATGACATAATGATTACCAAGGCTCAAGTCCCTGAGCGGTTATAGAGAAGTATGTCTGGAATCCCAGAATCGCTGAGGTTGGAAAAGACCACTGAGACCATCGGGTCCAACCTGTGACTGATCCCCATCTTGTCACCAGCTCAGAGCACTGAGTGCCATGTCCAGGTGCTCCTTGGACACCTCCAAGGATGGGCACTCCACCACGTCCCTGGGCAGCCTCTTCCAATGTTTAACAACCTTTTCTGTGAAGAAATTCTTCATGGAGGAAATGGAAGGAACATTAGAAGGTCCCACTTTGCTGAGGCAAGGTGATGATGATGAAGATGATGACAACAGGGCTGGTGGAAGACAATAAACTACATGAGGAGTTTTCAATAGAGTTCAACCTCCTGATCTGGCAAACAGTGCAGAATTCAGATTTCATCACCAGAACCAATACCATGGGGTGAGTAAACCCCTGTGTCATGATTTAGTTTATCAGGGAATCACAGAATGGCTTTTTCTGAAAAACATTTCAGTGTTAAACTACTCATCAGGCAGCTGGAGGACAGGGGCTTCTGTCAGAGTTGCTGTTTTAAGAGAGAGGACTCTGTAAGAGAGATACCAGTTGTCAGAGACAGCTCTTCCCTGTCTCACACAGCCAGAGCCAGTTCAATAAATGGCAGCAATCACATGATCAAGAAGAGTCGCAGAAGTTAAATCACTTTGTCACCCAATGCAGAGGGACTGCTCAGCACAGACAGTTTGACAGTTCTTGCAAATTCAGAATTTCAGTATCTGCACAGCTCTCTCACCACCTGAAAACACCCAGTGACCCATTTTTCCTCTCACACCATGCAGAAAGATCAGATCCACAGCAGAGGATGCCAGAGAAGCACCACTCTTGAGCCAGTACTGACACTGTCCATGTGCATTACAAAGGAGTTTTGTATCACAGACAGACCCAGTGAATCACAGATCCCACTGCAATCCCTCTTGCAGCAATGGAAATCATGGATCATATCAGATCACCCCATGGATCACCTCAGATCACCCCATGGATCACCTCAGAAAGCATGGTAAGCACCCAGCCCTCCCCTGGCTCTTGCAGGCTGTTTGCAAACCTGCAGACAAGACATCCAACACATCCCTACATAGAAAATCTGCAGTACAAAAAGTGAACACAGAACTCTCCATGTGACAAAGGCACAAACGCCACCTGGAGAATGCTCAGAATGGAAGGACAGAGCCCCAAACTGGGAACTGGCAGCAGCTGTGGCCCAGCCAGGCCCTGTCTCTGCATGTGCAGGTCAATAATGAGGTACCTACAAGGAAAGCTCTCCCTACTCAACACCAGATGAGCCAAGCGAAGATTGAGATCTCCAGGCAGAGAATCCTCCAGACACAGGAGCCCTACACAGCAAGGAGAGCCCAGACATGGTCCTGACCTGTATCTGAAGCCCCTCCCCAACCAAAGCACACTGAGAGCAAGGCCAACAGTGCCCTGCAAGATACTTTATAACACCCAAGAGTCTTCCAAAAAAAGTGATTTTTCCAAAGAGGACAACTCCTTTGTACATTTCTCAAGCATTAAGGATTTTGCTGCCAACCTCCTCCCCTTTTAGCAGAACTCCTGTACCAGGTGCCCCCTGCACCAGTCCAGCTCTGCAGAGCTTCAGGCAGAGCAGGGGCTGTGTCACAGCCACATCAGATTCACTGAGGGGACACAGCCCCAGCTGAGCCCACGACTTGAAACCTGACTTGGAGCCCAACTTGGAGCCCAACGTTTCCCCACCAGAACCAGTTCTGCCAGATGAGCCGTGCCCCAAGCCAGAAGTGTGTAAATGGAGCCACTCCCTAACCAAGGGCAGCTAGAGGTGGAGAGGATCCCTCTCACAACAGCAGTTCTCCTCTCAGAAAATGCCATCATTCTCCAAGTGATTTCTCCAAAGCCATACCCAGGCTCCTGACTGTGGCTTTGACCAGAGCCTGTCAGGACTAACTGCTCCAAAGCTGTGTCCTCCCTAGGAGAAGGCAGCTGCAGCCCCAGGTTCAGGCATTTTGCCATCCCGCCCACTACACTTTTCTGCTCTTCAGTCAGAAATTCACTAGAACAAGTAAGTTCCAGTTTGTGTAACATCTCTGGTTCCTGTCCCAGAGGATTAACAGAGCTGCTGACAGCAGCAAGCCAAGGCCACCAGTGCTCTGGGCTGGCCAGGGCTAATTTGGCATGCGTCAAACATGGAGTAACTGGGCACACAGGCAGCCAAGGGTCCCTGATAACATTCTAATGGAGCAGTGATGTTTCTTGGCATCCACGCTCTGGGACACACCCTCTTATTCAATCCCAAAAGAGGGAGGCTTAGCCAGAGTAACCTGGGACATTCAGATGTGGAAAAGGGCATGGTTTGGCTCACACTGCTGACAGGGAGGGTGATTTTCTCAATATCTCCCTCATTCCTTGGGGCAGTAGCTCAACAGTTTCAGGCCTTTGGTGGGAGTTGTGACAAAGTCTGTGAGCCCTGGCAAGAAGTCTCACACTTATCCTGCAGTGTGCAAATTCTCCTTGGGACCAGGGACCCCCAGGAATGAGTCTGGGAACCTTTAGGGTGTGACAAAACTCCACATCTGTCTGCGCATTGTGAGAGCTCCTGGGCTGGTGCAAAACAAGTCCTGTGTGATGCTGATGCAGCATGGGAAGTGCATCATCCCTGGGGATTCTTGTGAAAACTACAGCCCCTCATTCTCCAGCTTCCACTGCAACATTTTGCAGTTCAAAACATACAAAACATGGTCTTCTAAGACTTCCAAGACTATGGTTTGCACAGACCAAGTCTTTCCCAAGACTGCAGTGGAACCTGGTTGGTGCTCCAGAGCTGGAGGTTCTGGAGAACAGGGCATTGGGCAGCTTTCAGTTGCCACCCCTGTAACGCCACCCAAACCAGGTGATTGTCAGTGGGAGCTCGGCTGCGCTCACATGTACATCCTAGGGAGGGTCTGATCTCACCGATGTGTTTTACATGCCCTGTGCTTGTAGGCAACATCTACAAGAAGGGATCTGATGCTCCGACATGATGGACCATCCTCCACTCTTATATATATCCTACCCCAAATGAGACTGGATGCTCTGCACAGGAAGGAATTGAACAGCTTACACTGTCTCCTCTTTCCTTATTAGGCAGATTATTCCAATTAGGATATTTACTTAAATTTATGACTCAGTTTTTTTCTGGAACCCAAATCAGACCTGAAGCAGCAGCTCAGTGGAGAGAAGAGGCAAACACTGCTGCTCAGTAGGCTCTGAGCTCTGCTCTGAGCCAGACCCTCAGGAACTGACTCTTTCCAAGACAGTTTTTTTGGGTATGTTTTCTGCCCGATTGAAGCAGCAACACAGCCAAGATAGACACCCTGACTGCACACCAGGCCTTCTGCTCTTCACCTCCCCAGCCTCATCTCACTGTGGGTTAATGCCGCCACAGACACTGAGGGATTGTGTTGCCCAACATCACAGAGCTACAGCAGAGATATCTGCACCGAGCCAGTCCTATCAGTTTCCCTGCACAGCCCAGGAAACGCAATAAAGCCCTTAAGAGTGACTCATCTGACCCACTTTGCTACAGGATGCCCCGGTGAGGGCTCTCCAGTGGATGTAAGGCAGTTCAGGTGCCTGACTCTGGCGGACAGAGCTCCCCAGCAGTGTCCACACTCCCTGAGGGTCAGAACACTTACTTGGAGCTGGACTGGGCCTGTCCATAGACCCCGTCCTGCTTGCAGCTCATCATGGGCTGGGCATAGACCACGTCGGGCTTGTTGCTCGAGGGGCAGGACAGGGCCCGCGCTGGCATTTTTTTACTGGTCCTGGAGGCTCCCTGCTGGGTGCTGCAGCTGCTGTAGATGCTCTGGCGGTTGAGGGTGGCCTTGTGCTCGGCGCGGCCGCCACCGTGAGCCTTACGCAGGGTGCCGCGGGGGAGGCTCGCAGTAGAGGTCGGGCTCACTGCGGCTGCTCTTGATGTTCTGCACGAAGCAGTAATCGCTGCCGGCCCGGGGGCTGCACAGCGCCTTGCCGTGGGCCCGGCTGGCCCAGCCCTCCATCTGGCTGTAGGAGCTGTAGCGCCGGCTCTCCACGTCCCGCTTCAGAGTCCCGTTGTACAGCTGCGAACACCAAACACAGCGGGTTAGGGCAGGGCTGAGCTGCAGCTCAGCATTGCCGGGCCCACCCTGGGGTTGTTACCACTTTCCGGGCCCTCTGAGGCATTTTCATGCCCAAAATTTATGGGAGATTATCCCTCCTGCAGCCCTTAAAAAGGAGCCAAACCCCACCTGGATATCAGGAACACTGAGGGATCAGGATGTGGGATCTGGGAGCTTTAAAGCAGAACTGAAAACTCACACATGACCCTGGCAATAGAGAAAGTGCTTCATTCCCAGCACACAGGGTCTAACCACCCTGTAACTCCAGGAGCTCACTGCACATGTCTCACCAGCACGGAGCTTGAGGCCCCATTCTGACCTTCCAGCAGCGCCTGCATTTATTTTTAATTTCCTTATGCTATTTTCTTCCCCTCCAATTTATTAGCTCCTTAGGAAGGGAGTAAAGGGAGTGAAAAATGAGTAAGAAGGGATTCTTGAATCAAACTGTGCCAACAAACAAGTGGAGACAATGAATATCTGCTTATGAGTTACAAGGTGTGTAGTATCTGCTCACATAATGGGATGCTCTGGGAACAATGGGGAATGTGCAATAAAAACTGAGATGACTAAGACAGGAAATAAAAAAGATAAAAGATGGTAGAATAAACCATCTATAATTAACAAAACAAAAAGATGGCTTTAGCTGTCCTGCTGTCAGTTCAAAATGCGTTCTCCACTTTACCAGAAGTCCTCCAGATTTGCGTCAAGTTTGCCACACCAGGATTGAATACAATCTTCTTCTGCAATGTTAATCCAAACCATTTTGGATGTCAGTGCTGGCTCCTGGGAGCCTGCAGGGTTATGTCCAAATGAGAGACAACTCACTCAGGTGTGTACTCCAGAAAGGAAAATAAATTAAGCTGTTTTAGTACTTCTTGCCCCATGATGCTGGGTTTGTGTCCTGCACCCTCTCAGCACTCTGGAAAGGAGATCTCCAAAGCATACAGCAAACAGGGATAAAATGAACTAAGAAACAGAACTGCCTGCCCCATTCCCCTTTGGTTTATCCCGGGAAAGCTCATCCATGGTCTCCTGTTGGATCAAAGCGTTTTTTCTCATCCAGCTCTAAGCAGTGGCACTTCAGGTGGCCCTTCCTACATAGGCCACCCAAGGGTCCCTTTGGCTGGGAGAGAAAAGTCCATACTGGCTCCTAATCATTTCCATGTGTGTGTGAAAAGTCTGTGCCTGGTGTAATAGTTCACGTCACTGAAAAAGTCCATATTTCCTAAACTAGAAGCACTCCATGAGAAAGAAAGGGGAATCCTCTGCTGGCTCACCCTGAGTCCCTCGGCTCTGTCCTAACTCCATCCCAGCCCTGGCACATTCAGCATCATTCCTGCCTCCAACACTCTGCAGAATTGTCATTATGTTAATTAATTAAGCCAAATATTTCTATTAACAAACTGATCTTCAGGAATGCAGGGAATCCTCTCAGCTGTGTCCCAAACAGTTGCACGGCTAACGGCTGAAACCCTTCCCCAAGGGGCTCCCTGGCAGCACCTGGGTGGGACCAAACCCTTTAGTCCAGCTCTGCTGATGCCCAGCTCACTGTTATTTGAGTAGTTCTCATGCTTTCAGGTGTGCATCTAAACAGGTGAATTGCTGCAACGGGACAAAAGCGGAGTAAATTCTCTCTGTGTCTCCTCCAGAGGACACAGAACGAACCTGGTGCTGCAGTGGGGCAGGGGAAGAATTGGAGCCTTCTGCAGAGCTCCCTGGCTTTGGAAGGACAGGTTGCAGGTGATAAGAGCCAGGATGAGGCACATCAGAGAGGAATGTGATGAGTTTCGGTAGCTCCCTGGCAGTGGGACAAGCCCTCTGCTGCCCAGGATGAAATCCAGGATGGCCACACACACAGGCTCTCTCCATGCCGGGTTTGCTTGGGATGTAGCACATGTAGCAACAGCAAAGGAACATTCCATGAAGTCATGATCTACCATGTATGTCCTCCTGAGGTGATATCCTCCTCATTCCAATTCATTTTCGTGGGTTCAGAGACCCTGGGGACAATGTGGTATGGACAGGACTGCTGTGAAGAGGTACAGGGTGGACTTTGTGCTCAGTGGAGCTGCTGGCAGTGGCTGCAGGACAGACAGCAGCTTGTTAAATGTGAGCCCTGCTGGTTTTCTTTATGAGTCAGTTTAAACTGGGATTATTCTGTATAGCTGTCAAAAGCTTGGCAGAGCTGTGGAGCCCCTGGGCATCTGCTGAAACCAATTCAGGGAAGCCTGGAAGAGGAACTTGTTTATCTAAAGCTGGGGTTTGCTCTGCAGTGCACTCACCAAGGGGAGGGGGGAGTGTGTCTCTGTTTACTGAGATAGAAACATTGATTCTAGATTTCCTGCTGGGTTTTTGAGTAGCTGCAGCATTGTCCTCCTCCTTGGCAGCCTGAGATGGGTGAAGCTGTTTGCAAAGACAGCTTTCTGCAACACAGGAGCCCTGGGCTGCAAGTCCGAGCAGGTCTCGGCAGGGCGGGGGAGCCTTTTGCAAACTCATGGGAAAATTGTTCCCGTGTGATGTGAAGCTCATTACCAAAGGCAGTCCACGACTTTTATTGCTGATTCTACCAGATGCTTGGCTGAGCCCATTTTAATCTCTTTCAAGTGGCACGGACCTAATTGGTATCTCAGAATCCCTCTTTGCAGCAGGAGCCTGATCCAAAGGCTCCAGATCCATGAGGATTCTCCCGCCAGCTCCGGCAGATTTCAGACGTTGCCGAAGTCTCTGTAAATCTCTGCACAGCCGAGGCTGGTCTGATCCCTTCTTGATCCCAGCAAAGTGCCCTCTATGTGCCTTAGAGTTGCTTCCTGACACTAAAACCCAAATCCCTGTTTTGGGAATATATCCCCAGCTAAGTCAGACACCATCACTTCCTGAGCTGGAGCAAATGTGGCCAAAGGAATGCAATTCCCTGCAGCTATCAGTGAGATAGGATGCCCAGCAAGGAAAAAGGGAAGCACTGTGTCTGGAGAGATGCCATCTCTGAGGGTGAAGGTGATGTTGTCACACAGTCTGTGGTTTAAAGAGCCACCTGACAACATCTCCCCACTTCTGCTGATGCTGCTCTGTGTGCAGGGAGCTCTCCCTGGGCAGAAGAGCAGCAGTGAAAGGAAAGACTCAATCTCTGGCCTCCAGACTTCATCAGTGCCCAGATTTCCTAATGCCCCGAATTACATCTGCCCGCTGTCCATGGGTATGTGCACAGTGTGCCATCCACACCTCTGCCCTTTAGGAGTGTGAGGAAATGCTGGGAAAGACCAGGAAGTCCCTCAAAGCAAGGTGGAGACAGGAGGCAGTGATTCCCTCTACACTGCAGGATCTGGGAAGCGTTTTGAAGGACTCAGGCTGTCACCAAGACTCCTCTCCATGGGAGCTGCGAAGTCGGGAAAGATTGGAATGTCTCTCCTTCCAGCACACAATTCATTGGCCATGTGCACTGGCAGCCCAGAAAATTGTCTGTGTCCTGGGCTCATCCCACAGTGTGGGATTCTCCCCTCTTGTCTGCTCTCGTGAGACCCCACCTGGAATACTTTGCATAGCTCTGATGCTCCAAACCATAAGTAGGACATCGAACTGTTGGAGTGAGTCCAGAGGAAGTCACCAAGCTGATAAGGGGACTGGAGCACCTCCCCAGTGGAGACAGGCTGGGAGAGCTAGCAATGTTCAGCCTGGAGAAGAGAAGGTTGGATAGAGACCTCACAGCACCTTCCAGGGTCTGATGGGGCTGTGGGGAAGATAAAGAGGGACCCTTCATCAGGAACTGCAGTGCCAGGACAAGGGGAATGGCTTTCTACTGCCAGAGGGCAGTAGAAATTGGGAAGAAATTGGTCCCTGTGAGGGTGGGGAGACCCTGGCACAGGGTGCCCAGAGAAGCTGTGGCTGCCCCTGGACCGCTGGAAGTGTCCAAGGCCAGGCTGGATGGGACTTGGAGCAACTTGGTCTAATGGAATGTGTTCCTGCCCATGGCAGGGGGTAGAATGAGAGGATCTTTAGGGTCACTTCCAACCCAAACCTTTCTGAGATCTTATGATCCTATGGTTCTGATTCCAGCCATTCCACCACACCCTGGCAGTCCCCTGTGCCTGTAGGATGCAGGAGGAGACTCAGGTGCAGCCAGACCACCTGTTACCCTGAATTTTAACCTGAACTTGTCCTCCCCACTGTGAAATGAGTCTGTCAGTGTGAGACCAGGCCTTGGGAGTCATTCATTCATAGTCAGACAGGGAAGCCAGGGGGGGAAGAAAGGCACTGGAGATGAGCACTGATGGCACTGGTGCTCCTGTCAAAAATGAGCACTGGTGGCACTGATGCTCCTGTCAGGCCCAGGGAGGAAGTGCCTCCCTCCCTGGCAGCAGCACAGACCTGCCTTTAAATTAATGAGCATTTATGAATCTCCAGTCCTCAGCCTACAATATGTTTGTTCTAGGAACACAAGGCAGGTAAACAAACATCTTTAACCTCTTATTTCAGCTGGAATTAAACTGGTTCTAGAGGGAAAGTCAAAATGGCATTTTCTCAACCATCAGCCATGAGTCCTTTTCTGTTTTTTTCTTCCATAAGCCCTTTTGCTTGGCAGGAAAAGTCGCTGTCCTCCCACTGCTTTCCAGAGAAGCAGAAGCACAGAGCAAGGTGCACCAGCCCACGAATGGCGCCTGGATCCATCTCTGCCTTCCCACGTCAGAGCCCTCCCAAAGAACTGGGTGGTTCCAATTCTGCATCTGAGGACGCCATCAATTCATTACCTGCCTGGATTTTTTTCCCTTGCAATTTGTTTGTTTCTAGAGCAGCAGACAGAGAAGTGAGTGCTCCGTGTAAACACGTCAGGAGCAGGTTTCTCCCAGGCTGGAGGGCAAAGCACAGGAGATGCAACCTGGGCAGGTCCCACCCTGAGTGCTGGGTGGGGAGAGTTCCTCACGCTCCTTGCGAAATGCTCCAGCTGCTGCTCCCTCCATGGCAGGGAGAAAAATTGCAAAACCAGCAAATACATTGTTTATCTATTTCTGAAATGCTCCTTCCCACCTCTCCCAGGAGCTGCCTTTCCCTATGATTTTTTTTCTGTGTTTTTTTCATTCAGCTGAGATTTAGGTCTTGCTGGTTCCATTTGTTCTGGCCAGGGATGGCAACATCCAACTTGCTGTTCCAAAACCTAAAGCTTCATGCTAAACCTCCCAGGGACACCAGGCTCTGACCAAGCAATGATGTGCAATGACTCTAAACCTTTGTTTTCTTTGGCAAGATTGCCCAAAACACTCTCTGTTGGGGTTCTTTCAAGTTTGGATGTGTCATCACAACAAATGACAAATTTTGACCTGAAATCCTTATGGAACAAAGCTCCCACTGACAATGAGGTTTTGTCCAAAGAGGCAAAGGCAGGCAGGGTCAGCAGCAGTCACCTCCTGTGTAGGTAACACTCTAGGGAGAGAAAGCTCTGACACTTTCTCCCACAGAGGATTTTTGGGTAAGAATTTTCCTGCAGTCTCTGGTGCAGAGGGATCACTGGTGTGTGTTTTTCATTAGTGTCATAACGGCTGTAATCCCTACAGGTAACTGCCTTAATCAGAGCACCACCAGGCCAGCCAATTATTCCTTGGTCTGGGAGCATCGCTGCTCCCAGAAGATGTTGTTAAAGTAACACCTGGCCCGCCACAAGGGAGACACTTGAGGGGCTGGAGCATGTCCAGGGAAGAGAAGGGAGTTGGGGAAGGGTCTGGAGCACCAGAAGAGGCTGAGGGAGCTGGGGGGGCTCAGCCTGGAGAAAAGGAGGCTCAGGTGGGACCTTCTGGCTCTGCACAAGTCCCTGGCAGGAAGAGGCAGCCAGGCAGGGGTCAGGCTCTGCTGCCAGGGAACATGGAACAGGACAAGAGGAAACAGCCTCAAGCTGTGCCAGGGGAGGTTCAGACTGGACATGAGGAGTAATTTCTTCATGGAAGGCATTGTTAAACATTGGAATGGGCTGCCCAAGGCAGTAGTGGAGTCACTGTCCCTGGAGGTGTTGAAGAAATGACTGGACCTGGCAGTTGGTAGTGATGGGTCAAAGGTTGGACTCAAGGATCTTAGAGGCCTTTTCCAAACTCAATGATCCTGTGATGTGAAAGCCCCAGCTCATCTTTGTGGGGATGAGGATCTGCTGGAGACAGGACACTTTAACATCTGAGGTTCCCTCTGCAGCACACACAGGGTTTGTTTGCCCTCACTGCGGGCAGTGCTGGGGAGACACGCTGTGGACATACATCATGTGGGGGATCTCCTTCATGTGGAAGCAGTAGCATGGAGAGCCAGGTGGGTTCTACACCTTGTCCTGGCACTGCCTCATCTTGGTCATGCTGTGGGAGCTGGGAATGTCCCTGCCAGGGATGGACCTGCCAACCAAGCAGACCCAGGCAAGAGCAGGGTGGGAACTGAACCTCAGAGGTCTTTGCTGGAGGCACTCCAAGTGCTGCCTGCTGTGTGTTTGGGATTTTGTTATGCCTCTCCAAAGCTGTACCCGCAGTTGGGGTGAGCACCACAGTCCCTGGAAAGCATGGACCACCCGGCTTTGACTGTGGCAGAACAGAACCCACTTTTGGGGTGTCAGAGACAAGGGTGCAGCTCATGCTGAGGCTTCTGCCATAACTGCACTGCTCTGGGTACCCAGTCCAGCTTCCTTAACCCTCCCCCAGGTTTGTCTGTGTAAATCATGGTCACCATTGACCCTCCTGAATCTGAGGCATTGCTCACACCAGGACATGGCTCCAGTAGCTGGAGGGCTTTGGGAACTGATGGCCACTCACAGCGCACAGTGGCAGTAGGGTGACAAATGTCTCTAAGGCTTCACAGCACCTGGGTTGACATATCACCTGGCACCAGAGGGGTTTCCAGTCACTGATGCTCCCATTACTGCATCCCAGCATTGTCCTTGAGCAAAGGAATCCCCAAAGGCTGAACATCCCTGAGGGCTGAGCCAATCCCTGACACGTGAGCCAAGGAATGCTGCAGCCAAGAGCAAACCCACTGCCTTCCAAGAGCCTCCAAGTTTCTGGAGTGGCCCCACTGGCTCAGTGTTCCCTGCACCGGCTGTGAGAAGATGCTCACTGGGGACAGCGATACAGCAAACGAGGCACCCAACAAGGGGAATTGACAGAAAATAATCTGTAATAATGGGTGAATCAAAGGGTTTAATGTGAGGTGTTAGAAACACAGAATCATGGAATCATTAAAATGGAGAACCCCTCTAGGATGAAAGAGTCCAGCCATTAATCCAACACTGCCACATTCACCTTAAACCATGTTGTGAAGAGTCAAATCCACAAGTTTTTGAACACTTCCAGGGGAACTCTACCACTTCCCTGGGCAGCCTGTTCCAAACTGACTGATCCAGAGAGAGCTCTTCCTCCAGACATATAATTTCTCTTGCTCTAATATTTGAACATTAGTCTTACAAGGTTAGGAAAAAAATGCAGAAGTGAAAAGTTTGACATTTCCAGGAAGACACAAAGCAGGACAAAAGGAGGAAGCCAGAGATAGCAGCTTTTAAGAGCCATGGGTGGGACAGAACACCTTTAGTGTCACCATCTGAGGCAGCGCCTTAGATTAGGGCACTTCAAGAGCAGTGTCTCAGGTGCAGGTGCTGTGGAGCAACACCATGGACATGGATGCACCTTTTAAACTCAAGGGGGATTGGGAGTCAGTCATTCCCCTCAATATTACACTGGCTCACTTCCCTGAAGTATCTGAGTTTGCCTGTGCGCCTCAAAGGACTTTGCCACTTCTCAGACACTTTTACAGCTCCAGCTCCAGCTGGAAATAAGTCCAGCAATTTTGCCTTCAAAAGCAGATTTGCTTTATCTTTGGTTTCATGTCTTACAATCCAGGAATTATTAACAGGAAACATTTTTTATAAAGCCTAGAACCTACACAGAACTCAGTCTGTAGACAAAAGCTGAAGTTGTCCCAAGCTGGAGGCTGGTGGTGGATGTGTGGAACCTTTAATACTGTCTCGAAGAAGCAGAATGGAGGAGGCTGCTTGGTGTGGTTGGGGAATCTGGTGTGTGTTGAGCTTGTTAAGCACATTTAGTCTTGAGGTTATGTGTTCCAAAGTGCCACTGGCACCTGGGACTGCTCATCCCTGAGTGCAGTCATCTCCCTGTGCACTCATCTCCCTGCTCCATCCAGCTCCAGCGGCAGGAGATAGGGATCCAGGGGGGCTGATTCATCCTGACCTGACAGATCTCCCAGATAGGGGAGATTAATCACCTCCCCTACCTCTGCCTTTGTTGGCCAAGGGAGGAGTCAGACAACTTGTCAAAACCAAATGGCTGATTCTCAGATAGACTCAGTTAGGTAAGACAAATTTTACTGTGAATCCTTCACAGGTCCCAGTCCTTTTTGCTAAAGTAACTCAGGGCCTGAAGACCTTTACCAAAAATATTTAGAATTAAAGGCTTGCATGACACTTAAATTTGGAGAAAGACCTTCCCTCCTCAGTAAGCACAGAGTCTCTCAGAGAACAGCCAGAGCTGCCTAAATCCCCGGTGAGCCAGAAGGAACTGAATTGTTGTGTCCACAGGACTCTGGTGTCTAATGGAGTTCCTGGCCTTCATCACCTTCATGACCTTCATCACCACCTTCCAGCTGCTCCCCAGAACACTGACACTACCGACTGAAACCCCCAGCAGCCAGTGGCATTCCCACTTACACAGCATTTGTCCAGCTGCCACAATGATTGGGAACAAGATCAGGAATTAACAAGAGGAAACAACAACCCTCACACCAGCAATAGGAGCTGCAGTAGCACCTTGCCAGCATCAGCAGAGCTGGGCCTTGGCTTCCTCTCTCTTTAACAAAAAAAACATCTACAAACCCTTGGGATGGCAGAAACAGAGCAACTTTGCTGGGACAAAGCACAACAAACTGCATTCAGGAATCACAATAGGCAAACAGTAACGTATCGCCAAAACAAAACATCCCAATCTTCCTCTGAAGCTCAGAGGCGCCACGTCAGGAGCTGCCTCAGTTGCACTTTTCTGGTGGCCACAAAAACCCTGCCTGGTTACCATGGCTGGACCCTCTGCAGGGCTCCACCACTGCCTTAAGGACAGACACAGGACACCTAGAAGGATGGACCAGTGCTCTGACCCATCACAGAATCCCAGAATGGTTTGGGTTGGAAGGGACTTCAAAACCCATCCTGTTCCACCCCCTGCCATGGGCAGGGACACCTTCCACTACACAAGGCTGCTTCAAGCTCCATCCAGCCTGGCTTTGGACACTTCCAGGGATCCAGGGGCAGCCACAGCTTCTCTGGGCACCCTGTGCCAGAGCCTGACCACCCTCACAGGGAAGAATTTCTTCCATCCCTCACAGGGAAGAATATCCCATCTAACCCTGTCCTCTGGCAGTGGGAAGCCATTCCCTCCTGTCCTGGCACTCCATCCCTTGTAAATAATCTCTCTCCATCTTTCCTGTAGCTCCTTTAGGCACTGCAAGTCCACAATTAGGTCACCGCAAAGCTTCTCTTCTCCAGGTTGAACAATCCCAACTCTCCCAGTCTGTTCTCACAGCAGAACTCTGCATGCCCCTGATCAACTTGATGCCTCCTTTGGACTCACTTTTCCATTTTGATGACAGAAGCCCCCCTGGCTAGGATTTAACCAGCACAGAAAAGGACACTGAAATGGGTCAACAGATAGGCTGGAAATAAACACTTCAAATACACTCCAGTGCTCCCAGTTTTCCTACTGAACACTCAGTGATGCAAACCCAGCAAGTGACACCGCTGCCTTGAAGCCATCGTGCTACACCAAGGTCATTAGGAAAGATCCAGATAAATCCTTCTGAAGCTGAGGAATGCTGGTGCTCTAAACAGGCAGAGGGTCTGTCAACCACCAGGAAAAGCTACAGGTCTGTCTGTGTTTGGAGTCACCAAAACCTTTCCTGGTTCAAGCCTTTGATGGCTGACATGGAGTTGTTTTGCAGTCCCAGGGTTGTTGAAAGGAGCCCTTTGCTTTTCTCATATTCAAACCCCAGATCTGTGAATTGCTCCTTTCTACTTTAGAGCTGATGAAAAGCAGGGAAGAACAGAACACAGGTCTGAGAGAGCACAAGTTGTCCCAGTGGACTCTGGAATTGTTTGGAGTGATTCCCTGTGAACCAGGAGTTTGTCACCAAGGACCAGAAGCTCTGTGGGATGTCCAGACTCACACTGAACAAAGACAGGTACCATCTCACCTGCGCTTTTTCTAGAAATGTGCAATAATTTATTTGGAAATCACTGTGGAAGAACAGGACCCCCTTTTCTGCAAGCATGGAGAATATCTGGGAAGGGTCACTCAGTATCACTGAGGCTGGGAAAAGTTCTAATGCAAATCCCCTGATCCTCATTCCCCAGCCACATTCGTGTCATTCACAGCCACGTTTTGGTGCACAGGAACAAAGATGGAAACTGCCCCAGGTGATCACTGGATGTGCTCCAGACGTGAATGGAGTTGTGATAGTCTGAACTCAACCCTGATCCTTCAGGCAGCTTCCAAACTCTTGTGCCATTGGATATCAGCCCACATATCCAAACTAAATCTTGTCCACTCTAAAATCCCCACATGAAACAGCTGTGGGGCCCTCAATCCTCCTCCTCCAGTGCACTTTCCAAGAGAGCCAGGATCCCTCTCGGGTGAGTTTCTGAAGCACTGTTACCTCCCTACATGACTGTGAGAGGTTCTTCCTGTCCAGGTCACCTCAGACCATGCCACAATTCCCAGATAAAGGAGTGTCTTACCGGGTATCCCCAGTTGCTGTTCCCTGTCTGGGTTTTGGTGTAGTAGCTGCCCCGGGATGTCCCATAGCCGTAACCATCAGCTAAACCATCGTACATGGAACCTGCAAATGGAAAAGGCATGGTGAGCATGAGAAAGCATTCCCTGGAGAAAGGATTCCCAGCAGGCCCCTTTCAGAGCACAGAGCTCTTTTTTAACAGCAAGTTTAGTTATGGAAAAATTACAGAGTTCTAAATCTCAACAGGAACACGGGGAATACAGACAGCCCTTGTCACTGCTGGGAACTCCAGCCCTCAGACCACAGACCCCCCAAACCACCCTAAGGTTTGCAGTACAAAAGACCAAGTGCCATAAAACCCAAAGCAGAGGAGCAGAAAGGGTCACAGACGGGGCCAGTGTCTGAGGTCATGGAAACCACAGAATCACGGATGGGTTTGGGTTGGAAGGGACCTTAAAGCTCATCCAGTGCCACCCTCTGCCATGGGCAGGGACACTTTCCACTATCCCAGGCTGCTCCATGTCCCATCTATCCTGGCCTTGGACACTCCCAGCGATCCAGGCGCAGCCACAGCTTCTCTGGCCCACCTGTGCCAGGGCCTCCCCACCCTCTCAGGGAGGAAT
Organism: Entomyzon cyanotis; assembly: GCA_024500445.1. Taxonomy (NCBI): domain Eukaryota; kingdom Metazoa; phylum Chordata; class Aves; order Passeriformes; family Meliphagidae; genus Entomyzon; species Entomyzon cyanotis. The sequence goes on along the minus strand of JAKEPQ010000908.1, from coordinate 568,553 downwards.
TTCTTCCCAATATCCCATTTAACCCTCCCCTCTGGCAGTGGGAAGCCATTCCCCTTGTCCTGGCACTCCAGGCCCTTGTAAATAATCTCTCTCCATGTTTCCTGTCAGCTCCTTCAGGTACGAGAAGGCCACAATTAGGTCACCTTGAAGCTTCTCTTCTCTAGGCTGAACAATCCCAGTTCTCTCAGCCTTTCTTCACAGGAGAGGGGTTCCCTTCCTCTGATCAACTTGGTGGCCTCCTCTGTGTTGTGTGAGAGGAACTTGATGATACGTTGTGCTACGTGCCCTGGAATGTCTCATCATGGAAGACACATCCCACATTCTGACTTAGAGAAAATACAATTTCCCTCTCTGAAGGCAGAACCCACCCCTGACCCTTTCACCAGTCCACTCCATGTCTGAATCCCACCAATCCCATCAGCTTGAGCAGCCTGAGCAAGGCTTGCTAAAATCAATCAACAGTCACTAACAAACACCATGGATAAAGGACAATTCAGTCTATATAACACCTGGGGATCTAAAACAGTCAAACACTACACAACCTCATTTCACTCTGAATTTCAATCATGTCTCTCAAAGATCACTTTGTGTGTCTATACTTTCTTTTCCTGAAAATGTATAGGGCTCCATCATTATTTTTGGGATGCTGAAGGGATAAGTGACACTGGATCTCAGATATATTTTTTAAAGATGCAAATATCTTGGATCAGGAGGAACGCATCAGCCATTTCTCCCATTTCTCAGTGTTTAACCAGAGTTTGGATTTACCTATCCCAGCCCTTCCAAGAGCTCTTCCACAGCCTCTGGCACTGCAACCTTTGGATCCCTCCTAAAAGTATTCTAGTCAATGCCATGTTCATCACTATGAGACAAATGAAGTGAATCATTATCTTTCCACAGTAGAATGCCCTTAACCCCATTTGTATGGTCCAAAAGAGTTCAGGGTGATTTCAGTTTCATTTTCAGAGGTGCTCAATAATTGTGTCATCCCAGATCCCGTTATGAGGAAGTGCAAACCCTACACCCCAATTAACTTCCAGGGGAAGCTCTGAATGTCTAACAGATTACAAAGTCAGGACTTACCTGTCCTAACTTATGCACCTAAACTGGTGGGTAATGTCAGAAATATCCTAATCTCTGTGATTGTTTGATAAGACTCATCTCTGAGATAAACTGGATAAGCTCGACCACAAAGGCCCCGGAGCCACCCAGGTCTCTTCCAGCCACTGATCCTTGGAATAAACCTAATTTATTGCCCTGCCTGAGGCACCCAGAACCTGTTATGGTGATTTGGTTTGTGGCTAAAAATTCTTGCATTTTCTCAGGAAGATGATTCTCGTGGATGTGGTGTAAATAATGAGATTTGCTTTCTATTGTCAGTGGGAGAGGAGTGGGACTTCACCTGGAGAAAATCCCTGGATGCAGAACAGGCCACAGCCAGGTCAGCTCTCAGCCCTCCACCTGTGCAGGAAACCACAGGAGCTCCTTTTCCATGGTCTGGAGATGTGGTGGGCACTGCTCCTCATCCAGATCTCCCCAGCCCTGAGTGTCTCATGCACATAAAGTTGTACAGAACTTTCTGAGAGGGCAAGGAAGTGGCCATGGAAATGCAATGGGAGATTCAGCTGTGTCCTTCACCTTGTGCTCCCTCCCCACCTGGGATTTCCCTTCAACTCCACATCAGGACAGCAGTGTTGGGCAGCAACAGCAAGGCAGTGCTAGAAGTGGGTCCCACCTGGGCCAGGTGATTCCCCAGGTCACAAAGTGTCTGATAACCATAATTCTGAGCATGAAGGTAAAGCCATTCCATTATAATTTCCTGGGAATTCCTTCTTCAAATCAGCCTCTTGTTCTTTGTACACATCCCGTAACTGCAGGTGGGAGCATTTTCCTGGGTGAGTAGCTGTAAAAAGGGGTTCTGGGCCTGACTCACAGGTCCCTCTGATGAGTCCTCCTTGGGGACCACACTTTTCCTTTCAGGATCTGTTCCTGCCATGAACTCCAGACTTTGGGGTTGAGCAAAGGGACACCCAAAATACGCCAGTTTAGGCACATCTGTAATTTTCTTGGATAAATTCACTACATCGTGGCCAAATTCAGATCAAGCAGTTGATGCAAGTTTATGTTCTCCAGCTGTGGAAGGGTTGCCTTCACCTCCCAGAACTCATACATTAAGAGCTTATAAACACATAATTACACAGAACCTCAAATGTTCAAGGCATTTTGAAGTCACCCTGCTGGTTGGAGAAGATGTTTCTCCTGCCACCACACAACTGGGATTTATTGCTTGGAGAGCTCAGTCTTGAGGCCAGGAAGAACCTGGGGATTTTCTGGTGGAGGTAGCTGAAGAAAACCTGATCTTTGTTTGTTTGTGCAGGTTTGGACACCTCTCTGCTTGGTTCACCCCAAGAGCCAGCTGAGAGCTGTATCCCCAGCCCTCAGGGACAGGAAGAAGATCCCTCTTTTAAAACACCTCAAGAGTAAAGGCCTCACAACCTGGTCACAGATCCTCAGAAATTGGGATAAGCCCAGACAATCTCAAGAAACTATTTGGGCCAGGATGGAAATGCTCTTAGTGGGAGTTCCCCGCCCCCCCCCCCCCCCGGTGCTTTTTTCTGACTATGTCCATGTGTCTGTGTCACAGTTGCTGTCACCCAAGCAGCTGTTTAGGTCCCTGAAGGGCCCACGTGCACTTGAACAAACACAGAGCCAATTCAAATCACTGTATTCAGCGTAAATAACACAGAACCATGGAATCACAGAATCACTGAGGTTGGAAAAGTCCTCTAAGATCATTGAGTCCAACCATTCCCCCAGCACTGCCATGTTTACCACTAACCCATGTCCCAGGTGCCACATCTACACATTTTCTGAACACTTCCCAGGGATGGTGATACCACCACTGCCCTGGGCAGCTGTGCCAGGGCCTGACCACCCTTTCCAGGAAAAAATTTTCCCCAATATCCAGCCCAAACCTCACCTGGCACAACTTGAGGCTATTTCCTCTTGTCCTGTCCCTTGCTCCCTGGGAGCCAAGAGCCTGACCCCCCCTGTCATGGAGTTGTGCAGAGCCAGAAGGTCCCCCCTGAGCCTCTTTTTCTCCAGGCTGAGCCCCACCAGCTCCCTCAGCTGCTTCTCATGACAGAGGACCCTCACCAGCTGGGACAGAGCCAGAAAGATGTGGCAGAACCACCCAGATGAGGTGCAGCCTCTCAGTGACCACATGGGCAGAAAATACCCCTGAAGGCTGCTCAGATTCCCCCCTTCCCAAATTATCATTCCCCCATGGCATTTCCTTTAAAACTTAGACACTTTAAAATCTCTTTTATCTTCAGTGGGACAAGTCATGAGGGTAAAATCCAACTACAGCAGATAAGAAGTGAAAGACCTTGCAGTGCATCTCCCTGAGCCCCCCTACACTGTTCTCACTGCCCTCATCCCCTCCCTCATCACTGTTATTCATCATTGCAGAGCAAATTGAGGCTATCGAACCCAATGTAGCTGTTCTTGATGAGTTATTTCCTTTCTTCAAAGGCAACTCTCCCCCCCCTGCAGCTGGCACTGATGGCAGGAGGAGAGCTGTGTTCGAAGTGCCATTTTCCCAAAGCCAGCCGGACACACAGAGCCAACGTGAGGATTGTGGAAAAGGATGCCTCTTAATAAATATTAATCTGTGGCAGGGAAAGGCAAGACAAGAACCCGTCACTGGCAGTGCAGGCTTGGCAAGTTAAATCATAAACTATGCACAGCTTTAAACAATAAGGATGATTAAACATAGGAAAAACACAGGGAGAGCAGAGGCCTGTGGGAGGCACAAAACAAAGCCTGGGTGCCTTCTAGGAGAGAAGTGTCAGTGAAATCCCAGACAGTGAGATTCCTGCAGGAATGACCAAACTCCAGTTCTTCCTTCTGACCTATGAGCTAATAGCTTTGGGGTTTTTTATATCCCAATAATCTGAGGTTTGTGGAAGAGTGGAACCTTTCATTGAATCATCTCATGCTGGGGGAAGTTACAGAAGTCTTCAAAAGACTTTAAATCCCCCAAATCTCCTCTTCCCTTCACATCAGAGTCCTGATCCCCACCAAAGCCAGGTGGGATCCCATCAGAGCTTGGTGGGATTTCTCCCCTGTCAGCGACAGCCAGCACAGAAACCTCTCAATCCCAGCTCCGCCATGGGACAGTTGGATCTGACACTCCTTGGATATGTCTCCTCAGTGAAAAATCACTGGCAGAACTTTCCTTTAGCAAGAGGACTTTGCAGAGCAGAGCTGTTGGCTACAAGGAGCTGGTTCAGCTTGGCCTGGCCTTTTCTCCTGCCATGCCACTGAAATTCATTTTCCCTGGAAATTTGTATTACTCACTAATTCAGGGGGAGCCATGCAGGTCGGTAATCCCATGGGGAGAACAACAGATAAGCCTTAGGGCAGAGCCCATCGAGTCAACCTCCAAGGAGGACAGACCCCACAGACCTCACAGACCCCACAGAACCCACAGATCCCAGAGATCCCAGACTCCACAGTCACCCTTGGGAACAGCAGTAGCTGCTGTGCTGAGCCAAGGCCCCACTGGGTGCAGGATTATTCTGCTGGCAGCAGGTTTCTGCTCACTGTCCTACCCCAATGCACACCAGTTTGGGCCCAGATTGCCCACCTTGCCCTGGGGGACACCAGATCTCCAGAGTGGCTACAACACCTCCACCTGCTGGACTCCAAATCACCAATTCATTTCTGGCTCCATCAATCACTGGGACACTGAGGGGGCATGTGCTGACCCCCCCAAAGAACTCCAGTTCTGGGATACAACACCCCCACCCTGCTGTGTGCATGAAGGTTCCATGTCCATGTTTCCCATCCTATACACACCAGGATGTGGTTCCTGGAGCTGGGGGAAGCTCTGTCCCCTGCTCCAGCTCCGGCTCAAACCACAGCTCCAAACACAGCAACAAACACCTGGACTTGGCCCAGCCCCACTCTGGGACTGTCTGGGAGCAGAGGGAACAAAGCACTCAGGCACTTGTCAGGGGGCTTTGGGAATTCCCCAGCTTGTGCTGCCTCTGAAGAGCATCTCTAAGGAATCCCAGGGGATGCACGGAGCTGGAGTTGGAGCAGAGTTTGGATGGGCAGAATCTATGTCCAACAGACTCAGTTTTTATGCAAGAAGAATTAATTTTTCTCATCAGAGCTACCTGGCTGATCTTTGGGCAAGAGCAGTAAAAGCAACACCTGAAAGCTGAGCCTGACCCTGTCCAGCAACAACCAGGAGAAAACCGTGGGAAAAAAACAACAACTTCTTGCCCTTCTGGGATTCCATCCAGGAATGCACTGGGATGAATCAGCCCCCAGGACCTTCGCTGGCCGATCTCCTCTGGTGGGAAAAGGAGGGCCTCAGCCCCGTGCTTGGAGGCAGCTCCTGGGAGCGGGATATGACTCAGCTTCCCTGGGACACAGAAACCAGAGCTGCACATATCCACACAATTCACATTCCCAGACATTCCCCAAAGTGTCTGGAGGAGGGGTTTATCTCGTTGAGCAGAAACAGGCAGTTTGGGAATGTGCTTTTTTTTGTTTTCCTTTCACAGAGGTTTCACCTGGACTCCTCTCCAAGCAGGATAATCCCCCTCTGCCTCCATTCCTTCTTATGGATCCCTCTGCCTGCTTCCCTCTCCATCCAGAGCCCCTCAGCTCATCCTGCTGTGTATTTTATTTTGTCGGCTCTGACACTGTAACACCTTCAGCAAGAAACCCTCCGGTTTTCTTGCTGAAGAAGGTGGGAGGAGATTCCCATCTTCCACTTTGGGGGTAGTGGAAAGCTCTCCATGCCCCGGCCCCTCCTCAGCCCTTGGAGTCTGTGTCCACAAAAAAAGAGGAAGCAGGGATTTGTTCCTGGCAGAACCTACCTGCCCTCGCTCTGGAGCTGCTACATTTCCTCTGTTCCACCAACTGCAATTCGCAGATCCAGGGTGACTCCCGTGGAAGCACCACCTCCACGATTCCCTCAGCAGCCTAAAGCCACCCAGCTTCTCTTGGTAATCCAGCCCCAAACATATCTCTGGACCATGGCACCTCAGCAGCACAAGATTCGGCCTCACAATCCAGCTTGGAAAAGCTACTGGACAAGGCAAGCCCCTGAAGGAGGTGTCAGAGCCTGGCCCAGCTCACCCAGTACTCCACTCTACTCACTCCAGACTCTGCTGAATGCTCAGTCCCAGCTCCAGCACACTCATGGCCCCCAAAGCCGCAGGATTTCCTCTCCCTGGAAGACTCACCCAGGTCCGAGCTCTCTGTCACTGCTGGAAAAAGCACCTCCGAGAGCCAGGTTTTGCACAGAGGTTGTCACAACCCTCTGGGTTCGCAGCTTCCAGCTGGAGAAAGCTGGGCTTTACCTCACATCAGCGATCTCCAGACACAAGGATGGCAGAGAGAAACATTTGCCAAGCCTTGACACAAAGAGGAAGGGGCTCCAGCAAGAAACCTGGCTCCAGGACTCAGCTGACTGCTTGTTTTCTGTGGCACAGACTCAGTGCACAGAGGTGGAATGGCCACCTGGACCCCAACATGGGTGAAGTGGAGGGGGCTGTGAAACACCCCCACCAACCAACACCAGGGACTCTTCTCCCAGCTCATCTCCTTCCCACCACTCTGGCTGGGGGGTCCCAGAGAGTCCACACTTCCCAGCCTGCAAATGGGAGCTGTGTTGGGAGTTCCTGAGCTGAGGTTTGTGCCCTGTGTGTGGGCACAGCTGCTGCTCTGCACCTGCCCAGCGCTCAGGACGCAGCAAAGCCCTGGCTCCAGCCCATGGCAGGGTGGAGGAGCAGCACTTTGCCCATCCACAGGAGGGGGTGGTGGGGAATTCCAGCCATGGGGGCACTTGCAGAGGAAGGATTTGCAAAACCAGGCAACTGCTCCAGCTTTAGAGCCAGGGAAAATTTGTTATAGCACCACACTGAAATGTCCCAGTGCTTCAGGGATGTGCAGCAGAGCAGCACTCCCAGGGATCGGCTCAAGCCAGGAGGGATGGATAGATCCAGCTCCGTGTTCTGTCCTAAACCCTTCCATTCAGTGCAAGAGATCTCGGCACCGCCTGCCTGAGGTGACCCAGGAGAGAAGCACAGTGGTCTGTCCCCCACACAAACAGCCCATCACAGCACCCCAGAGCAGCAGCCCAGTCCCCAGAGGGGCCCCCTCACTGTGGGACTTTACCTCGGTTGGAGTGGCCCACGCTTGATGACACCGACGACTTTTGCTTCTGCCTCTTGACCGTCATCATCACCTGCTCCTGGACCCGCTGCTTCCCCGTGCCCTTGGTTTTCAGCTTGTGGTCCGAGGGCAGGGCCAGCGTGGAGCTGGCCTGGTCCTGGAAGCATTCGTAGGCCAGCGCCGTTTTCAGCGGGGAGTGGAGCATGGCTGGAGACTGCGGGCACAGGGGCTGCACTTCAGTCACACGCACAACACAAGGCCACCAAACACCGTCTGTGCTGGGCTTAGTCCCCCAAACCCCTCCTTGCCATACGTCCCCTGGCCCAGGGTGTCTCAGGGCTGCTGCTCGCAGCTCGGCTCCCCGGCGTGTGAGCAGTCACACCCTCTGCCAGACTGGATATACAGCCCTGCCCGCACACACCCACGCGCTCCCCGCCAGCCCCAGCACCCCCGCGCTGCTGCGGGGCAGCTCCCAGCACCAAACCTCCCCCAGCCCCTGCCCAGCCCCGCGGGGCCAGGGGCACCTGGGGTGCCAGTGGGGAGTGCGTGACGTGGGGGCTCGAGGGCTGGGCATGGACATGGTCGCTGAGAAGGGTCAGGGTGAAGCTCTGTGGCTCTCCATAGGAAATGGCACTCCCCAGCTGCCATGGGGCTGGAGCATCTCCCACACGGCCCCTCTTCAGCTCCTCTTGGGTTCCAGTGCTCCCTCAGTCCAAACTGCATCAACCCTGTGTCTCAGCACCAAGAGATGGCCCTGCCTGTAGGAGCAGCACTGCACAGGCTTGGGTCAGAGGAGCAACACTGCCCACAGCGCCCATTCCAGATCCCCACTCTGCCTGCACAGGTTGCAAATCCACCCCTCTGAGCCCAGGAATGCAGGATCCCTGTGGAACACCACCTGTAGGGGTCAGGGAGGGTCCTGGCGAGGTCCCCTGCAGAGTCAGGGACCTCTCCCCAGAGGGTGTCTCACTTGTCCGAGGGACAAGCCTATGGGGAAATCAGGGCACAGCTGGGACAATCTTTGCAAGCAGCCTGGGGGAGCAGGGAGGAAAAAAGGACATTTAGCAAGAATAGGAGATAAAATGGCTGTGCAAGAAATGACATGTCAGGTTCTGAATAGGAGCAGAGAGTTCTCCCTCTGCCAAGCCACACTGCAGCAACTCGTCTGCAGAGAACCGAGTACCTCGCTGCTGGTGTGACCAGTTTCAGGTCACAGCAAGTGCTGACAAGGCTCCTGCCAAGCCACAGGAGGCTGATACAGAAGAGGCACAATCCCCATCAGGAGGGAGGCCAAAGGGAAGATGCCCAGGGCAGAGACTTCCTAGGTGCCCCAGGACCAGGACCTGGGTGTTTGTGCCAACACTCAGCCAGAGGAACAGAGCTCTTCGTGCTGCCAGATGGATCAACGGTGGGAGAAAAGACATTTGGGGTTTCTCTTCAGTGGGAATCAGTAGTGCCCAGGGTCTCTGCCTGCAGGCCTGGTGCTTTATTTCGCTCCCATCCATCAGGTTTTGTGTTTCCCTGCTGGTTTGTGTCCATATTTCATGTTTTGTAGGAATAAGAGCAGCATCAGAAAGCATAGGGCAGGCTCCTGGGAAAGATGAGCTTTGTGCACTGTCCTTTTCCATGCTCCAGGATGCTCCTCCCATGAAACCCAGGAGCAGAAAGCCAGGTTTTGTCAATAAGACACAGGAGCAGAGCAACCGGAACGTGTTCATTTGCCTTTGATCCCCTCTCCCCAGCTTTCTTGACACCTCACCCAAAGGACACAGAGGCTTCACTCAGTTCCAGCACCCAACCAGCCGGGACTTCTGGACTATGCCCAGGCAAGGCCAACCTGGAGGAGGGTGGGTGCTGCCCAGGGCCGGCTGGGTGATGCCCAGTGGGATGGAGTGCATGGAAGAGATGCAGTGGATGGAGTGGATAGAGTGAGTGGGTGCTCTCCTTTTCCTGCTGCTCCCGAGCGTTTCACGGAGTTGGGATCACGCCGTGCCGTCCCAGTGCAGGCAGGAGCAGCAATGCCCGGCTGTTGTTTTCCTCTGCCCCACTTGTTTCTCCTGAAAGCTCGATATCGATGCCAAGCGGTGTTTTCGCAAATCAATGACAGGCTGTCAGCGTCAGGTGGCTCCTGCACAACAAAGTGCCAGCTCTCGCAAACCTGTAATGTCACTTGGCCCCGGGCGAGGAACAGCCCTCCCCCGTCCCCGCGCGGGAGAGCCGCGTGTTTATCGCATCCCGTCACTGCGCTCTGGCATCTCCCTCTTTCATAACTCGCCCGAAATGCTGAGCTGGGCTGCGGAGCTGCGGACAGAGAGCTTAGGGAGGCTTTCAGGAAACAATAGCTTCTTGGGGCGAGTTTAGCCCAAGGGAGGGAATCTCCCGGGGTTCTGCAACAGATTCCAAACCCGTATCTGGAAGAGCAAAAGATGCTTAAACAAGGGAATTTATTGCAGCTCTGTGCAAACTGCGGTTCTGGAATCAGGCTGGGGGTGTCCCTGAGCGGGGCACGGGGAGCATCAGCCCAGCCAGCCCAGCGCAGCAGCAGCAGCAGCAGAGCTTTCATCCAGCAGCGCCCGGAGCGTTTTCCCTGTCTGCCTTTGTGTCTGGAGCTCAAAGGGCAGAGCGGGCAAGGCCGAAAGGGAGGCAAACGCTGTGCCGAATTCGGGGTGTCATGGGCAGAGAGCGGAGGGTTAATGGGATCAATGTCAGTTAGGAGGCGGAGGTTTGGGAGCTCGGGGGTCTCGGCGCTGCCCGAGCGCGGCGAGCAGGGTATGGCGAGGCTCTGACTCACGCTCCGCACCCACTCCGGGACACGCCCTGTGCATCTGGGCTCTTCAAAGCATTTTTGTGCGAGTTCCTGGGATTCCTGCCAGCTGCCTGATCGCAATCAAAGCGCTCGCTGGCCCAATGCTGCTCCCAGAGCGGCGCAGGTTCCCTGTTCAAACTTGTCGGGCTCTCCTGAGCTGGAAGTGTCTGTGGAGCGCTCGAATTCTGCTGGGGGGAATAATTGCCCCCAGCTCTGGTGTCAAGAAGTCCAGCTGTTGGGGGTTATTTCAGCACCGGGGATTCATTCTTCCTCAGGGCAGGTGGTCAACAGGAGGGGCAGAGGTGCGGGTGCTGGGAATTTTTTGTATTTCCCAGGATAATGCCATTTTCTGAGCAGTAACTCAGCCGAGACTGAGACTTTCCAGAGCCTGGCAAGGTTTCTTCAGGAGGAAACCTGCTCTTCAGATTTGCACACCTTGTTTTCACTCTGCCTGCCTTGAAAGTGGCTCTTTTGTGGGACCAGAAAGTGCCACAGGAAGGGGGCAGGTGGAGATCTCAGATCCAACAGGATAACCAGGATCCAGCTGGAAGGGGACATGGAGCTGCCATGGTGAGGAAAGCCAGGGAGAAGGCTGCTGAGACTTGTGGCCAGGCTGTTCTTGAGCAAAACCTCCCCTCCACTCCTTGCACACGTGTGGCACTGAGGTTTTTGGGGTGGTGCTGTGGGAGGACAAGAAGACAATAATGCCAAGCAGGCCATGGGCTGGCCCTTGCCAAAGCAGGGACACTTCTGCAGCCCCAGATATCTCCCCGTGTGCATGGGAGCTTGGAAAGCAAGGAAATCCCTGATTTCTCCCCAAAACAGAAGGATGGCTCAGGCAGAGCTGCTGCATCCAGCCAGTTGAAAGCCTGGGGGGTTTAAGGGAGACGAAGGACCTGGGAACATCACTGAGGTGGTCCCTGACAGAAACACAGAATGAGTGAGTTAGGAAGAGGCTACCCCTCTGCCCAAAGCAGGGCTGAACTGAGTCACCTCCAGACCTAGTCCAGTGGAGGTTTGATGGAGATTCCACAGCCTCTCAGGCCTCTCCCAGTATTTGACTGTCCCCATGGTGAATTGTTTTTCAGGTATCTAAAAGAAATTTTCCATGTTTCAGCTTGTTCCAGTTGCCTTTCCTCTCCCCATGCAACTTAGAAGGTGTGGCTCCATCTTTACAGAATCCCAGAATGGATTGATTGACTTGAAAGGGACCTCAAAGCTCATCCCACCCCTGCCACGCGCAGGGACACCTTCCACTATCCCAGGTTGCTCCAAGCTCTGTCCAGCCTAGCCTTGGACACTTCCAGGGATCCAGGGGCAGCTTCTCTGGGCACCCTGTGCCAGGGCCTCCCCACCCTCACAGGGAACAATTCCTTCCCAATATCCCATCTAACCCTCCCCTCTGGCAGTGGGAAGCCATTCCCCCTTGTTCTGTCTCTCTAGGCCCTTCTCCCAAGTCCTTCTTCAGCTCTCATGGAGCCCCTTCAGGCTCTAAGGTCTGTTTGGAGCCTTCTCTTCTCCAGGCTGAACACCCCCAGCTCTCCCAGCCTGGCTCCAGAGCAGAAGGGCTCCAGCCCTCGGAGCAGCTCCTTGGCCTCTGGACTCGCTCCATCCTCTCTGCGAAGTCCTGTTAATTGGCTGCAGAGAGCTGTAAGATCCCTCCAAATGTTCCCTTTTCCAATCTGGACAAAACCAGCTCTCCCAGCCTTTCCTATGTTTTCTGTTCTCCACTCCTGACCACCTTGGGGCTGACAGGCAGACCAAGCCCTTGTCCTTGTCAGCTGGACCTCCATGGGCTCATGTTCCTAGTTCCCTGCCTTTGCTGCCCCTGTTTGTGGCAATTGGCACGTGTAGGGGACAGGGGGACACCAGGCAGGACAGGGTGGCTCTGGGTTGGAGAACACACTTAGATCTCAGCGCAGGGGCCTGACAGGAGCTCCAGACTCAGCAGCATCAAAGCTGAGGACACAGATTGTCCGCTCTGCCCCTCCCTACCCTTGGACATCCCCTGACAAACAGGTCCCACCTCTGATGAGCAACAGCATCACATCTATGAACTGCTGAATGCTCTGAGGGCTGTGCAGGCCTGACAGCAGGGAAACAGGTATGTGGTCATCATGAAAAAAAAGGGATGTTGTCAGCACAGAAAAAGGGACGTGGTCAGCACGGAAAAAGGTATGTGGCCAGCAGGTCACTCTGGAAACAGGCACCAGGAGTGGCCATGCAGCTGCCAGGGAAGGGCAGGCCCCAGGGAGTAGCCCTGGGAGGGGAGGATGGTGATGGAGCAGGAAGGATCTCTGCCTTCCCTCCAGGACAAGGCCAAACCACCCAGTTTTCCTTTCTTTATGTCCCCATCTCACTTGAGGAGCCTGTCCAGAACAGGCCAAGGAGCTGCTGCTCTGTCCCATCTCTTCCCAGTCCTCTCTGCCCGGGCTGTGCCCAGCTTAGGGGGAGCTCCCCCTGCTTTGTCTCCTGTCCAGCTCTAGGAAGGAACTGCACTGGGGGGAGATGCTGCCCATTCAGACTCACCTGGGGACATTGCTGGCAAAGCCCCCCTTGCTACAGACTTGGCCAAGGGTAAAACCTGATGAGGAGTTTGAGTTCAAGAATAAAGACCCAGATCAAGCCCCAGGACACTGCACAGAGAGCCCAGCTCAGGATCCCTGGAGCTGGCACTGTCCCAAGGACATCCCTGGAGCCAGTGACACCTTCGTGGCAGGGTGTGACATTCTCAGAGAGGACATGTGGGAGGGGATGGGTGCAAGGAGGAGCTCCTTGTGCTCATGGCACAGTCAGGGGATGCAGCCTGTTCTTGGGGCCCAATTACCCCAGATTGCTGCAAGAGCCTTCCCTTGAAGGTGGGTCCTGCTGAGAGGGCAGTATGGGAGGCTGCTCTGAGTATCAGACATGTGCCCTGTGCTGGTGCCCCCTGGGGTCTGGTGGCTGCCCATGGGGACATGCCAGCCCCTCAGCAGGGTTGTGTCCCTACATCAGGCTGCCAAGTGACACTGCCATGGCTGTCCTGTCACAGGGAGGAGCAGAGCATTGAGATCACGGCTTTGCAGTGAGGCCATCTCCAGGCCTGGCCTCCTGCCCTCCCGAATTCCAGGAGGATTTTTCTGCCACTGCCAACACAGGTGAATCCTTTCCCAATGAAGATGCTGGGCTGACCCTGTGCCCGCACTGCCCAGCAATGCTGCCCAGAAGGATCTGCCGTGAGGGACAAGTCACACTGAATCCATGGTCATCCCCTCCTCTGGAAAAGCAGCTGTTCCAGGACTTTGCCCCACCACCCTCCTTGCTGTCTGCACTGGGAAGGCTCTGATTCCTGCACAGCACCTGATTCCTCCCTGGGGTGGGATGCACCAGGCCATGCTGATGGAGACCTTCCTCCTCCTCCGTGCACTCTGTGGCATCCCACTGCAATCCCTGCAGAGCCTGCATGAGGAGGAGAAGATGGTTGAGAAAAGAGCACAGTCAGATTCCCAAGTTACTGCCAGGACAAAGTGAACAGCATCAGACTTCCATGAGGGAAGGCTCTGGATGCCAAGGGCTGTGGCAGCACCACCCTGGGGACACTCACCAGGTGGGACACACAGAGCAGGGCTGACCTGTGGGGCTCATTCTCCATCCCACCACACTCCAGAGGCCCAGGGGTCCTGTGGTACTGCGGCAGACCCAAGGAGGGGGGATGAAGAGGGCACTGGGTGCCAAGTGTGGGGCAGAGCTGCTTCTCCCAGGTTTTATTTACTCCCTTGGGAAGGACTTTGGTGATAATAATCCCAGCAAGAAAGAATGAACAGGATAACCTGGAAACTCATTCTGTTTTCTAAATAACCATTGAAACCCTGTTAAATAAAAACTACACTGAACCACTCCATAGGTTTATGCAAGTCATGCTACTGACATGTTTCATGAAGGGTATCTTTTATTTTCACACTGAAGCCCAACACCAGGGATTAGAGATCACATTTGAGGCCAATCAGCATGGCCTGCAGAGGCTCTCTGTTTCACTCCTGTTTTCCAGGAACAGTCCATCCTGGATCGGCTTTGCACAGTGGACAAGTATCCACATGTTAACCTTCAGACTGAACAGGGAAACAGATTTTCCAAGAGCATTTATGACCTGACTCCTGAACCATCATTAGGGAACAGTGCTAGAGATGAGCAAGGAGCTTCCCTGATATCCATATCTTAGCATCCAAGTCATTCCTGCACAGTTGGTGCTGATTCTCCAAGTCCCTTTTGCCCGGTCTGTCCTTGCAAAATCCCCTCTGGACTGGGAATGTGTTGAAGCACCAGGCTGAACTTCTGCAGTCCTGTCTCTGTGTGTGAGGGTTTGTTGGGCTGCTCTGGGAAGTTGAGCATTGCCAGTGCAGCCCCTCTCCCTGTGGCTCCACATTCCGGGGAGGGAGCATGGACACCCCAGGCCAGGACAGCCTGACCTGGATCCAACCCCTGGCCAGAGGAGCTCGGGGCAGGGCAGCTGTGACCTCCCCTCAGCCTCGCTTTAGGGATTTATTCCACCTCCCAGGCCCTTGACTGTGCTCCTGCTCCACATTCCAGCAGCCCCAGGCACTGCAGAGGGACCTGGGAACGTTGGCAAATCCAAAGTGGAGTCAGAAGCAGAAAAGGCATTTGATCCTCAGGCAGGGTCTGATGTTTGACCATGGCACAAAACCAAGGAGGACAAGAGGAAGCTGGGAAGCTCATGCTCCAGAGAACATCCCTCCCCTCCTATCACACATCCCTGTTTGGAATGGAGACGACTTATCAAATCATCCATGCAGGAATGTCCCACACAGCCTTGTCCTGGGGCAGGAAAGGCAAGCAGTGCTTGGGCCACACTCAGCTTGCAGGCTGCCAAAGCCCGAGCAAGAGATGCCAGTGATGCTAGGGGACATCTCCCTCTCTTGAGTCTCCTGCAGGATGCAAGGAGCTCCACGTGTGGGAACTGTCTGTGCCCTTCAGGACAGGGAAATCAGGCAAGGTCCAGGTTGGAAGGACTCCAGGAGGTCCTGAGCCCAAGGTCATGTTCAAAGCAGGGCTCAGAGCAAGGCCAGCTCAGGTGACTCCAGCTGTTGCCCTGGTGAGTTCTCAGGGAACTCACCCAAGGCTACATGGCTCTCATGGGAAAACCTTTTTCCTTATGGACAGTTGGAATTGTCCCTGTTGCAGCTGCTGCACAGTGTCACTTGTCCTTTTCCAGAGCATCCTGCAGGGCTCTGGACCTTCCCTGTGGTCGAGGAAACCTCTGAGGAACCTCTGGGGAACCTCTGCTTCTCCAGGCTGAAGGCACCTCCTCCTCCAGCCCTGGGTTTGGTGTCCTCTGGCACCAAAGGTCTTCCCTGAGATGGGAAAAATGGGGTTTTAAGCAAATTGAACAACAACTCCACAAACTTACAGAGAGTTTCCATGCACAGAGCAGGAGCGAACACTGTGCAACTAAAGTGCCCAGGTAGAGTAATTTTAAATCCAAACTCACAACAGCCAGGGGACTACAAACCCCACTGTGAGAGAGGGGGATTGAGGGGTCTGACAGCAAAACATGGCTGATTCAGGGGCTTATTGTGGGTTTTTGCCACTTCTGCAAACTCAAGGCTTCTGCTGGGCAGGCTGGAATACACGGGCCATTAAAATGACATCATTAGGGACTGTTCTGCTGCTTAGGGATGGCCAAAAAGGAAATCTCGTATTGCTTCTATAGATCAATGTGCCTCATGCTCCTCCTGGAATCAAACCAGGCTGACATTTGGCCAATGTTTGCTCTGGGGAACCAGGGAGGAGGTTTCAGGAGCAACTGAGTAGCAGCTGTCCTGAATGGGTTTTAATCTCTCATTTGAGTTGATTTGACAAAACACAATAAAATTTAGAGCTTTCTGGGCAGAAATGGAGTTTAACACAAGTTTTCCAGATACTTCTACTCCATATTCCACTTGAGGCCTCATGTCCTGGGAATTTCCTGCCCTTGTGGGGAACAGAACAGCAGAGGGAAGAGCCCTTTGCTGCAGCCCAGCAGCAGCTTTGGGAGGAGGGAACCTCCTTGGGAAGAGAAACTTTCTGTCCTTGGCACAGCACATGGCATCCAAAGCATTTGCCACAGCTGTGGAAAGGCAAAGAGGACAAATTTGCAACTGGGACACTTTTTCAACATTGGGTAGGACAAGAAATCTTGTCCCAGGGGCTGGGAGAAGGAAACACTGGCCAAGGGGACCCCCACCCCCTCAGGTGGGTGTCCTGAGGGTCTGCCCTGCTCAGCAACAGTGGAAGGGTCATCACAGCAGGAGGGACAGAGACTGATCTGGGGTCCTTGGGTAATCCATCATCCATCCATGGATGGGGTCCCAGCCATCCTGTTTTGGGACATCTCTCCCCAGAGCAGGTTGTGTCTATGGATCTTGCTCTCAGACTCTCATGGTGGCCTGTGACATAATTATTGTTCTCAGAGGGGTTTTTCCTGTGTCAGAAATTACTGGAGGGAAGGTGAGGTGGGGTTTTTATAGCACAACCCCCCAGCTTTGTCCTGGAGAGAGCTGGGTGGAACAGCTCACAAGAGGCTGGAGAGGGAGCCTGGGCTGGGCTGGAGCTGCTCCCTGAGCCCTCCTTGCAGCACAGAGACAGCAGGACAGGGACGTCACACACACGAGGCACCCGCAGAGGATCCAGTGTGGGAGTTTCCTCCAAGGCCCTCAGAAACCCAAAAAACCCAAGACAGCTGCTGGAATGGCCTTGGCAGCACCACAGCACCTTCCCTCAGTGCCTGGCCCTTCCTACAGGGAACAGTAATGTCCCAAAGGCTCCATGTGCTCCTGGGCTTTCACAGCCAATGTTACCCTGTGGGCAGGAGACTGCACCCGAACTCTCACCTGTCATGGCTGCTGGGGATGGTTCATGGGAAGAACAGTTCCTGGACTCTTCCTATCCCTGAAAAAGGGGGGTTGAGGGGAAAAAAGGAGCTGTTGATGATTTGATGAGAGTGTCTTCTACCCCATGGAGCCACTGCTCTGGGAGCCCTCAAGGAGAAGACAGACCCCCCCCCCCCTCTTTTGAGGGGTCAGTGTCCTGCACCAGAGCAGGGAAATGACCTGGAGACTTTTTGTGCTTCCCTCCCACCCTGCAACGTTCAAATCCTGCCCTTCCTCAAGCACCATGAGATTCCCTCCAGCACAAAGAGCCAACAGCCAGGACAATGGCACCTCACAGCAGAGATGGGGGTGACAGCTGCCCTATGACCAGTTTGGATGTGACCAGCCATGCCCTGGGTGCTCCCTGCTGGCTCCTCACATGTGCCCAGGGCTCTGGGCTGGCCCTGGCCAGGTTCAGCTCTCAGGGCAGGAAGGAATGGTCAGGTCAGGCACTGCCAGGCACTGCCCAAGCTGCCTGGGCAGCACCAGGTCAGTGCTGGCCACAATTCCTGCTGCCCACAGATCCCAGGGCCATCGGCATGGAGGTGACTCACATTTGGGATTGTGCTAAAGGCAATAAGCTTCTCTCTGGGGCACTTTTCCAGAAGGTGGCACAGGGAGGTGGTGCAGCCCTGCTGAGCCAAGTGCCCTTTCCTCAGCCTGGCTCCCTTTGGACAAGGTTCTCTCAGGAGCTGTGAGTTCCTGGCTGGACGAGTTCTAAAATCCAGCTCTCAGCTCCTTCTCCCAAACACGTGTCCCTGTAATAGAGGAGTTTATCCTCTGCTGGAATGAAGCAACTCAACCCTCCCCTTGCATTGCCGAGCCTTTCAAGCATCCTTTGATAAGCAGTGTGAGCCAGCTCCCTGGGCATTGCCACATCTCCTGGCGTGCTCTGCCCTGCCAAAGCTGACTTCCAAGCTGGTTATAAATTAGGCACCACGCTCGGCTTTCATCTGCTCCCCGAGCAGCGGGCGGGGGCAGAGGCCAGCCAGGGCAGAGGAGCTGGGCGTGGGCAGGGCAGGGCAGGACCAGGCTGGGGGAGAAGGACGCCCTCAGCCCCTGCCAGCCTTGCAGCAGACGGGGGAAGTAGCTGCTGCAGCCAGCGCAGGAGCTGAGCTCTGGGGGACAAAGACAGCAGAGAAACCTGGGGTTCCCTGAGTAGTGACAGCAGCAGGAGCAGCACCAGACTCAAGTAAAGGAGGAGGTGAAGATGGGGAAGGGTCTGGAGAGGAAATTGTGTGAGGAGCAGCTGAGGGCACTTGGTATGTTCAGCTGCAGAAAAAGAGTTGAGATCAGACCTCTCCAGGGGCTGCAGCTCTAATCTCTGCTCTCTGTGAGCAGGGATAGGAGCCGTGGGAAGGGCTGTAGCTGTGTGAAGGGAGGGTTAGATTGGATCTTGGGGAAAGTTTCTTCCCCCAGAGGGTGCTGGGGCACTGAACAGGCTCCCCAGGGAATGGGCACAGCCCCAGGAATGTCAGAACACCAGGAGAGTTTGGACAATGCTCTGAGGCCCAGGGTGGGATTGTTGGGGTGTCTGTGCAGCACCAGGAGTTGGACTGGATGGTTTTTGTGGGTCACTTCCACCTCAGGAGATTCTGTGATTCACTGAATCACAGCACCATCCCATCAAAAAGACTACACAGAGGGCAGATGGCTTTACACAGACAAAGAGGGGAGAAAGGTAGAGCTGTGGGCACAGAAAACAAAAAGCTGCACAAGCCATTATGTCTGGAAGCTCCAACCTCTCCAAGGGCACCCTGGAGGGAATAGAATTGCCCAGACTGGAGCTTTGGGCCAGGTCAGAGAGAAGCTTCACTGCCCAGGAGTGAGGAAATGAGAGGAAATGTCATGTGCAGGGTAACAGAACTTCCCAGGTCAGAGCCTCTGGGTCTGTCGTGCAAATCTGCATCTGCTGCAGAGGCTGAGACTGCCCAGGGCGAGGAGGAGCCCAAGTCATTGGGAGGCTGAGGGAAACCAGTGTTTCCCTGCACTGCAAGGAATGGCAGTTTGAGGCACTGCAAGCAATGGCAGTTTGCTGCTCACAGTGATTTTATTAATGTTTCATTTCACAGAATCCCAGAATGATTTGGGAGAGTCCTTAAAGCTCATCCTATTCCACCCCTGTCATGGGCAGGGACACCTTCCACTATCCCAGGATGTTCTGAGCCCCATCCAACCTGGCCATGGATACTTCCAGGGATGGGGCAGCCACAGCTTCTCTGGGCAACCTGTGCCTGGGCCTCACCACCCTTACGGGGAACAATTCGTTCCCAATATCCCATCTATCCCTGCCCTCTGGTAGTGGGAAGCCATTCCCCCTTGTCCTGTCCCTCTAGGCCCTTGTCCTAAGTCCCTCTCCTGGAGCTCCTTTAGGCAGTGGAAGGGGCTCTAAGGTTCTCCCTGGAGCCTTCTTTTCTCTAAACTGGACAGCTCCAATTTCAGCATGCTCCTTTCTCGCTGAGCTTTTGGATACCTCTGGCCCCCCTGGGCAGACACCCCCTCCTCTGTCACTACCAGAGCAGCAAGAACAGCAGCAGAGCTGCCCAGACGTGGAGATGGTTTCCTTATCAAACAGCTCCTCGTGGTGTAACAGGATCTTTTCCATGGATCAATGTGCCTCCCAAGGCTGCTGTCAGAACAGCATACACAGCATCACCTTTCACTGAACTGGTGCTGCCCTGCTCCATTCTGGCATCAAAGAGAACTCCTTGGACACCAGGGAACTCCATCAGGCACAGCAAGGTCTGGTTTAATCCCACACTGTGGCCCCCAGGCCATGTTCTCTGGGAATCCACACAGGAGGGATCCAACCCCCACTGCATTCCTGCAGTGTGCCCTCAGAAGTGCAGGGCAGGGCTGACACCATCCTGCTGCATGGCATTGGCTTGCCTTTCATGTCACCAGTTCCAGAATTAAGATTAGGCAGGAAATCAGGATCTGGTGGATGCCTCCATCCAGCTCTGCCTGGGACTGACAGGTGCACTTGGGCTGAGACAGGGCTGGAGAAGCTCCTGCAGGAAAATTGCCTTGGGTGGGAATTGCCCTAGCAGCTGCAGCTCTGCACCCACTGCCCAGATCTCCAGAGGTTCAGCTGAGCCCTGCTGGGACACTGCAGAGAGTTTGGGAACATCCCACACTTGTCCAGGTCACCTTCCCTGCAGTGCCCATGGCAGCACTTCCAGCCGGAGCCTTTGGGGTGACTCAGGCAGGGAATGTGAGGTGTCAGTGTCCCCCACAGATCCCCTGTCCTGTACTGGAAAGAGGTCCCAGCTCTGAGGGAGCTCACCAAGGCCCCACAGCCAGCGGGGCACAGGGTAGGCACCCACACCTCCATGGCATCCAAACCCGCAGGGATAGAGGACAGCGACTTGGAATCAGGTAACAGTAGAGCTTCTCCCCTTGGCAGCATCAACCCTGCACATGGAGTATCCCAGGGCTCCAAGGAGGGAATGGCAGCCAGTGCAGATCCAGGACCAAGGGTCAGAAAGTGGCTCCGTCATGTCCCCATCTTGTCCCCAGTCCATCCTGTCCCAGGTGCGATGGAGAAGGACATCCAGTTCCTGTCACTTCCCATGAACAAACCAAGCAAAGTTGACCGTGCAGAGGGGGTGCTCCAAACCCTGCCCCCAGCAAGCTATGGAGTAACCCAGGACCCCACATTCCCCCTCCCCAGGAGGGCCACATCCCAAACCAGCCTCCTCCAGCACAAAGCATCCCTCCCTGGCCAGCCATTCCCAGTGTGGATGCTACAGGACACTCTAGAGCTGGGATCACCTCCTTCAGGAACAGACAGCACTGTACAATCAGTGCCAAGTTAGTCCCTCTCGTGTGGCCTAAGCAGCTGCCCCAGGACCGCTCAGGGTCCCTGCTGGGACCAGTGGTATTTAATGTCTTCACCAATGCCACAGGGATCCGAGGGCACCCTCAGCAGGTTTGCAGCTGTCAGGGTACCTCGAGTTTACAGCTGTTCCTGCCCAAATCTCCTCAGCCAGGAAAGAAGAGCTCCTTCCCCCAGCTCCAGGTGGGTGATGCCAATGGCAGCTCTTAAACGAGGCTCACGGAGTTTCAAATGTCTCCAGGCGCTGAAGGAGCTCGAATTGCAGAGCCTCTCACACGGAAAACCCTCTCGGGGAGACCCGGGGAGCTCCGCAGTCCTCCAGCACCACTCCTTGGAGAGGAAGGGATGGGACGGGCTGTGCAGCGAGGGAGAAGCTGCTCCAAAGGCTGAGCTCCCTGCTGACCTCTGCGAGCTCCAGAGGCACCCAGGGCCCCTGCTGCAGCTCCTGGATCCAGGAGATGGGTGTGAAACTCGGCTGTCATTGCTTCAAACACTGCCCAGCGTCAATCCAGCCCCATCTTACCCTGCCAGGAGCTTGGGCTGTGGACTTCTGCAGCCACAGAGGAGTTACCCTTCCCAAAGGGAAAAGGATCCACATCCACCCTCAGGGGCTGCTCAGGGACTGACACCAGCACAGCCAGACCCTGCCAGGGAATGACTCCACGCTGATGGATGCACTGGAGCTCTCTGGGACAAAAGGGTCCCTGAGGACACAAGCACAACTCCCACCCCCCACTCCTGCCTCCAGCAGAGCCAGAACAGCATCCAAACTGCTCTGCTCCTGGATCCTACTCCACCAGAGGAGCTCTGCCAAGAGCTGATTCCCACATCCCTGAGCAGCTCTCTCCTGGAGGGAAGGGACTGGGACACATAACTGCACAGGGCAAACATATGGACACAGACATTCCCAGGACATGGAGACCAGGAACCTGCAGAGGAAGAGGAGGCAGGAGCCTTCTGCTCATTAGAGCCTTGGTCACTGTGCTGGAGGGAGAAAAGCCTTCCCTAAGCAGGGCCTAGGAAGGTAAAATCGACAAGCAAAGAAGGCCCAGTGAGTTCCTGAGTGACACATCAGCACTCAGAAAACAGGCTGGATAATCCTGCTGATTCATGGGCAGACTTGATCTTGCTCTCTAAGTCACCAAAGATCAGATGGAGTCCAAACAAAAGAATTTGGGGAGTGGGGGGATGTTGGTGCAAATCAGCCAAATATCCCAAGCAAACTCCTGCCCAGGAGGCTCCTGTGAGGAGCTGCTTCCTGCCCCAGCAGGATCCACCCTCACTCCTCAGGGGCTGAGAGGGGATTTTGCTCTAACGCTGCTGGAACCTGTTCCCCAGCTTGTTCACCCCAGGCTGGCACAGCCACCCACCTCAGCAGTGACACCAAACCCAGCCCAGCCCAGGAACAAGGGGAAAAATCCCAGTGCAGGCAGAGGCACAGCTCAGCATATCACAGCACACCCTGTCCCGCACGGGGTAGGAGCTCCCAGCACAACCCATCCATCCCAGCTCAGGAACAGCTCACCCCTCCCTCCCAGCTTGGGAGCATTTCTGTCCTCGGTGCTCACAAACTCCGGTATCTGGGCACTGCTGCTCCCTCATGCGTTGGCAATTTTGGGGAGCGGCTCCAAGGGACTCCTGAGTGCCAGCAGAGGCTGCAGCAGTGCCAGACCCCAGCAGCACCACTGGGACTTTGGTGGCACAGAACCACAGATCAGGGTCCCTCTAGGACATCCTTGGCTGCTACAAATAGTTCCTGGAAGGAAGAGCAGCCTCCCAGTTACCAGACCCACAGAATCCTAAAAGGATTTGGACTGGAAATGATCTTAAAGCCCAACCAGTTGCACTCCCCCGCCACAAAGACACACCTTCCACTAGACAAGGTGGAAAAGGATGAAAGAAACATTCCAAACAAAATTAATTTTTATTTATTTTATGTATTCATTTATTATTAATAAATGCTAAACTGAACTAAAACCTGGAGCTGCTGAATTGGACCCAACACACTGCGAAGGTTTTTCAGTTGTTTTGACAGTGAATAAAACGGATGGACAAAGAGCACCTAAGGAGATGTTGGCACTCAGGGAGAGAAACGTGGCAGTCAGTGGGAAAAGGCTCCTGTCTACCCTGTCCCACCCTCGGCAGTGTCCAGGCCATGTTGGGTGTGCTCCGAGCTGTGCCCATACCTCCCAGTCCCTTCTCTGGGAGAGCAGGATGGCAGAACAGGTGCCACCTCCTCCAGCCAAGCATGGCAGATGAAGCCTCTCAGCAGCTGCCAGGACAGGCTGTTCCTGTGCCCACCCCAAACCTGTTACCTGACCCCTGCCATGAGTCCAGGCACCACTGCCTGGGATGTGCTGCTGGAAGAGGAGCTGGTCCCAGCCATGTCCCAGTCCTGCTCAAAGTGGGGTTCCCCACAGCCCGTGGTGTGCAGAGGACACCCAGGCTGTTCCTGCCTGGCCAAGGCAGCGCTGGAAGTGGATCCTCTCCAGTGGGATGCACGTGGATGCTCCCAGGCCCTCATCCCATCACCCCGGGGGTGTGGTAGCTGCCCTGCTGTGACCCTGCTGCCTTGTCCCCACACCTGACTCCAGTTTACAAAATCCAGGATGGAAAATGAAGCTGCCGGTGCTGGAGCAGGACAGTGGGACCCTGGGAAAGGCCTGACTGCTCTGGCTGAAGAATGAACCCATCCGCGGGTGGGGAAAATCCTGCCTTTGTCCTCTTCTGCACTGGCAAAAAACATCACCCCTTCCCCCCAGCAAAGGGGGAATCTCCGCTGTCCTGCCAGGCTGCACCCAATGTCCGGGACCAGAGCATTCCCAAGATTTATCCACAAACGGGATGTGCAGAACGTCCTGGACAAATGTGCTGGAACCGAAGCCAAGGAGCTGCGCCGGAGATCCGGCCCGGGGGATGTTGTCGCCCGCCCTGTCCCGGTGCAGCCACCGCGGAACAGCCCTCGCTGTTCACCCCCGGCAGGAACCCCCGCTCCACGAGGAAATCCAGGAGATCCGGAGGGCGCTCCGGGCGCTCCGGGCGCTCTCGCACCAGCGCGGAATTCTCGGGGAGCTCGGAGCGCTCACGGAGCTGGGAGAGGCCCGAGCAGCCTCAGGAGAACGTCCGGAGGAACGGCACCAGCCCCGGGGGCACTCGGGGCCGGTGGGGGAATGGCGAGGGCGGTACCCCGCCCAGGGGATCCCCGGTGACCCGTGCCCGGCCCCGGCCGTGCTGGGCACTCCCAGCCGTGCTGGGCATTCCCGGCCCGGGACGCTCCCGTCCCCGGCGACCCCGCGCGGTCACGAAGCTCCTCTCGCTGCCGCCCAACGCCCGAACCGCCACCTTTGCGCGCTTCTCCTTCTCTTTGCTGTTACTGTCCCGCCCTCTCACCGCGCCCCGGCAGCGCCCGGGCTTCCCCGAGCCCGTCTCGTCCCGCGCTGCCGCCGCTCCCTCACAGACCAGCCGGTGCCCGAGCCTTCCCCGGACCCAGAGCAGCGCCGGCGGGTTCAGCCGCCTCGGCCAGCGCCGGCACGATCCCGACGAGCACGGCGCCGCCATTGGCTAGCTCGAGGAGGGCCCTGCAGATCGGCCAATCAGCGGCGGCCACTGGCGTGATGGACGTGCGGGGGCGGGGCGCGCGGCGCTGGCCGCGGGAGAGACCATCTGCAGGTGGGGCGGGGGAAACCCCGCCCCGGGCCCGGAACAGGCCGTTGCGCTGCGCTGCGCGCGGGGGTCTCCAGCAACGGCTCCGGCCTCGGGCCTCTGCCGCGGCCTCAGAGCCACAGCATGCTCTGGGTGGGGAAGGACCCAAGATCCCATCCCAGTGCACTTCCAGTACATCCCAGTACAACGTCCATAGACCCGCCCAGCCTGGGACCCTCCCAGCCATGTCACAACAAGCGGCAGGGAGTCACAAACAGCGGCCCTTCCGCCCTGTGGAGGTGGTTCCCACCAGGGCATCCCACCTTGGCTGGGATCGAAGCTCACAGGGTAAAGCAGCAGCAGAGGATTTGCTGGAATTACTGCTGACATCTCAGCAGGACTTGCAGGAATGTCCTGCTCCTGCTGTGCCGGGGCTTCCCGCGGTCCCTCAGCTCCAATTCCAATTTCCATCAATGTTGGTCTTTGTGTTTATCAGTCAAAAAGCAAATCCGCCGTGCAGGTGAGACACCCCTGCCTCCAGCCCAGCACGAGGAGGAGGAGGAGCTGCTGGAGCAATTCCAGGAGGGATGACCGTGTGCAGCCGTCAGATGTGAAACTGGAGCAGATGGGGATTCAGGAACTGACCGGGCTTCCTTCTCCAGAAAAAACATGGACTTTGGGTAGATTTTACTGAATTGTAGTTAAATTTAATGATCTACTGCTGCTACATCTGTACAACATTGTACAAAATGTAACCCAAAGGAACATTCCAGCCCCACAGCCATGTTTGGCTCTGCTCTCTCCTGTCACAAAGTACCCTCGGTGGTCTGGCTATGACACCTTCCTACAGCCACCAGAACATCTTGCTGTCCAGGCCCAGTGCTGGGATCCCCTGGCCATGGCAGGAGGGCCCTGGGGGGTCCCTCGTATTTCTGGTCAGACAGGAAGGATTTTTCACCTCCTTCTGCACAAGGCAAAAGCCTCCCAGCAGTGCCATGACCAGGGGCAGCTAGGATGCACAGGTGATGCTGGGGATGGTTCAGGACTGGCACCACCTTTGTGCAGTGCGTGCTGTGGGCTTTGGGAGTTACTCTGCTCACACAACACAACTGGTTGTAGACTTCCAGTCCTTCCCACCAATGCTTTTTCACTGGGAGTTTCACCTAACCCATGCCAGGCTGGTCTGAGAATTCATCTGCCCAGATAAAATGAGCAGGCAGATGCTCTTTTTAACTTAGGGGTTAGGGTAGATAATCTACTTAGCTGCTACTGGTAGTAGAACACATGCAGAACTGCTTCTGCCAGATTTGGGAAATCTGTTGAGAATCACATGGAATCCAAAGTCATTGTTTTGGCTTAAAAAAGCACATGTGAAAGGATCAGAGATCCCTGGTGTTCAGAAATGTCCTTATTGCAGGTGAATGGTGCAGCAGGATGGTCTCTCCCACCTGTGCTCTCCATGGAAAGTTTCCTTTTGGCCAATTATTTTTTCAACTCAACTTCTGTGTTCCTGAAGCTTCTAAGCTGTGTTTTAAAGTTCTTATGGAAAACCTGATCATTAAAAAAAAAAATACAATTCTCTGAAAGCCTTTTTTCCCCAGTTTTGATGTCAATGTAGCATCATGTTCAAAGTGCAATTACTGGATCTGAAAAATCAACCCTCTCAGACTGTAATGAACATCGGACAATAAATGCACAGCCTTCATATGGACCTGTCCTCACCAAAACCTTCTCATCCTCAGAGCCATGCAGGGATGTTCTCAGCAGGGTCAAGCTACAGTGAGGAGTCTGGAAATGAGAGCAAGAGAGAAGCAGCTTAGGGTTGTAGTGAGTGAGATGAAAAGCTCCCTGGGGAGTTGAAATGTTACAGGGCCTAAAGTCTGCAAGAGGATGATAGGAGTTTGACTGGCCCGTTTCCCCACTCCTGTAGTCCCAGCAAGGTATTTTGCATTAGAAGGAAAATATTTGACTCCAAGTAAAGGATATTTCACTGGGTACAGTCACCAACAATATTTATCCATAAGTATATCCACGAATCTATCCCCAGCCAATCCCACTGCCTTTCCATCCACATCAGGATCCCAATGCCTCTGACCATGTCCCTCTCTTTCCTCCCTTTGTGTTGGCTTTGGCCACCAAACACCAGCTGTTCTCTCACTGCTCCCCTCACCTGGCACATTTGCCAGGGTCTTTACTCTGCAGCTCTTGCACTGGACAGAAATCTAAGCTTGGTAATATCCTACCTAATGAAGATGGGATTGTTCTTTCTAAAAAATTTGGTTGAGGTCAGCCAAAACCTCTGGCTCACGTAGAAACCAAGTGGTTTTTTTCCCATCTGCTTTTTCATTTCTGGTTCTGTTTGGTACTTAATCACGAGTACTATAATTAGGAATTCAATAAAGCAGCCCAAATGTGCCATTGCTTTGTCAGCAGGTAGAGCTGGCTGGGGACCATTTTTGAGGCACTGGGTAGCAGTGACACCCTGTGGGTCCCCCAGGGAAGCAGCACTGCAGAGTTACCTTTGATGGCGAGGAAGGCTTTGCTGAAGACACGACCAAGTTCATTGCTGGCTTCCACCATGTACTCCCCCGCATCCTGCTTGGTGGCCCCCAGCACCACCAGGGAACAGACTCCAAAGTCATTCGTGCAGAAGTAGTTGGGATCTCTGGAGAGGTCTCTGTTGTCCTTGTACCATGTGATTTTTGGGGCAGGGTGGCCTCCAATGGCGCAACTCATGCGACACTCGCTGCCCGTCACCACCACGTGCGGCTTCAGTGGCACCAGGAACCTCGGGGGCCGGTTCTGGTTAACTCCCCTGTATTTCTGTGTTTTCACTCGAAATTCAGCTGTGAAAATTAAACAGCACCAAACACACAGTCAGATACTGCTTCCAGCACTGCAGGGTTTGCAGGGGTCTGGAACTGTGCAGTGTCTGGAATTCTGCAAATTGCCAGAGATCCCACGCACCTATGGATTGTAACCTCTGCTGCTCCTCAAATTACCCCAAATTTAACTTTGAAATCAGAAGCTTTGGTTTCCACAAGATTTAAGCCTTAGATTTGGCTGGGAATTCATTTTGGGGCAAATTGCATGCTATAATGGCTGGGAATGAAAGGGCTGTCTGCACGATGTCCCTGCAATAAGGACAAACCTTCCCTGCCCAGCTGGAATTCCTCAGGGCATCTCTGCATTCCTGTTCTGGGCAACTGAATATTCCCAGGAGGAGAAACTCATTTGAGGATAGGGTGTTAGAAGCAATAACAGAAAGAAAACATAACACAGAGAAATACTTGTAAATGTTTTACCCTTTGTTTTCCGAATCCTCCAGGGCTGCACAGTCTCTGCTGGATCACTGGCTCCCAGGTCGTTTTTTGCCACAACCCTGAAATAATAATCCCTGCCTGGAACCACCCTGGTGAAGGTGAACTTGTTGTTGTAGATCAGGTCCCCCAGCACATGCCACGGCCCCTTCTGGGATTCCCGTTTCAGGACAGTGTAATACAGGTTCTTCTCCCACTTCTCGGACACCGAGGGCTCCCAGGTCACTGTCACTGTATTGTGCACATTCTCCTCCAGCCGGATGGCGCCAGGGGGCTGTGGGATATCTGCCAGGGGAGGGCGCACAATGTCACAGCTGCAGTGACAGTGGCTCAGAACCCTAAAAACCTGGAGTCTGTAGCATGTCTGGGGCTCAGTGAACATCCTGGTCACTGGAAGGAACAAAATTTCACTCCTTCTCCAGGCTAACAAAAGCATTTGCTATGAACTGAGCTGCTGCTGCACATCTGCATTGCTGAGAGGCGAGAGGAGGGCAGTACAGCTGAGCTGCTTCCCCTCCTGGGGACACAGCTGGGAGAGCTGTGCTTAGTGGTCAGCTGTGCTCAGTGACCCACAGGCTGTGCTGACCCCCATCAGTCACTCTGGAAGGACAGTTTCAATCAGTGGGGTGTTCTGTCCTGCAGGCTAATGAGATCACGAAGTGCCCAGACTGAATCTCATAGAAAATTGTACTCTGGTTCTCCCTGTGCCTGCATAGCCAAACTGCATCAGAGATCACCCTGCCAAACTCAGTTTTTTGCCTTCTGCCTACTCACAGTAAATCATGGAATCCCAGACTGGTTTGGGTTGGAAGTGACTGTAAAGCCCATCCAGTTCCACCCCCTGCCATGGGCAGGAACACCTCCGACTGGACCAAGTTGCTCCAAGCTCCATCCAGCCTGACCTTGGACACTTCCAGGGATCCCGGCGCAGCCACAGCTTCTCTGGGCACCCTGTGCCGGGGCCTCCCCACCCTCCCATGGAAGAATTTCTTCCCAATATCCCATCTATCCCTGCACTCTGGCAGTTGGAAGCCATTCCCCCTTGTCCTGTCGCTCTAGGCCCTTGTTCAAAGTCCCTCTCCAGCTCTCTTGGAGCCCACTTAGGTACTGGAAGGGGTTCTGAGGTTCTCTCTGGAGCCTTCTTTTCTCCAAGTTGAACATCCCCAGCTCTCCCAGCCTGGCTCCAGAGCAGAGGGGCTCCAGCCCTCAGACCATCTCTGTGACCTCCTCTGGACTCTCTCCAGCAGCTCCACGTCCTTCTTCTGTTGGGCCCCCAGGGCTGGAGGCAGTTCTGCAGGTGGGGTCTCACCTGAGTGGGGCAGAGGGACAGAATTCCCCCCTCTCCTGCTGCCCATGCTGGGGGATCAGCCCAGGGCATGTCCAGCTCTCATCCACCAGCACCCCAAAGTCCTTCTCCCAGGATTGCTCTCAGTCCCTTCATGCCCCAGCCTGGATTGACTGGAAGTTGCTGGAACACTTGCATAGGTGGCAGAGAGTTACCTGTAATTTGAACCTGGAAGCTGAAGGTTTCCCTTTTCCCCAGCTCATTCCCGAGCTCCACAGTGTAGGTGCCGCTGTCACTGAACTCAGCTGCCGTGAGCAGCAGCTGGGTGGTTCCATCCTCGGTGCTCACAGTAGCTCGGCTGGGAAGGGGGAGCCCATCCTTTAACCAGGTTACCACTGGCTCTGGAGATCCCTTGAAACAACAAGAAGTCACAACCCACTGTGTCACCTCCAGATTCTGCCTTATTATCATTGGTTTCATCATTTTACCCCAAATATGCACCTCCACAACACAGTGATGTTTAGAAATACGGATCCATGATGGATCTGAGAGCCCTGATCTGCTCTATAGTTTCTTTACAACTGCTTGCTTTCTCTATGTCCTTTAAGGGTGTTATTGTAGTAAAGTGTTCAGAACTAAGTCAACCAAGGTATGCCAGATCAAGGACACATGACATCAGGAGTTAGTATTTTCTGCTTTCTAAAAACGACCTGTTGGTTTTGGAAAGAAAAAAAAAATCCTCCAAGTCTTTATTTTCACTGTGCCATCTTTGGTCTCTGTTCTCCCAGAGATTAGGAGAAAGGCCAGCAAATACACACAGTTCATCTTCATCACCCTCCTCTGATATCCCAGACTTCACAGTCATGGAATTGTTAAGGTTGGAAAAGCCCTCCATGGCTATAGAGTTCAACCTGTGCCCAATCCCCACCTTGAAAGCACTAAGTGCCACATCCAGGCATTCTCTGGACACCTTCAGGGATGGGGATTCCAAACATCCCTGGCCAGCCCCTTCCAAAGCCTGACCACCCTTTCCAGGAAGAAAAGTCTGTGTTGTTCCAAGCTTACACCAAAGCACCTAAGGTTTCTGTCAGTGCCTGCCAAGTTCTCAAGTCACAGAGCTCAAGTGCTGCTGCTTGGTGAGACAAACACAGTCAAGGTGTTGCTGGAAATGGTGCCCAAGGCCTTCTGAGGGAGTCACAGGGAATTCACTGATTTGGAAAGTCAAGCAGAGCAGTACCAGGTGATGACAACATTGATAAGGTTGGGTGGACAGCACTGAGCCATGTTTGCAAAGATTCAGGAATGACCACAATCTCATAAAACACCAGTGCCAAGACTGACAGCTCAGTTCTGGCTCATGTTTTCTTCACCCTGAGAGTTTACACAGCACAGGCAGGCCAAAGGATGTGCCCAGTGACTTGCAGACAAATTCCCATGACATAAAAACAGTGGCTCAGTTTTCCTGTCTGCTATTGAGTGCAGCATAAAGCCAGGCAGCGAATTCCTCCAAAGCCCTGAATACCCACCTCAAAGGGAATCTTCACCCGGATGGGATTCCCTGCTTTTATAACCAGGAAGCTTTTCACTGTGTCATCTATCAGCAACCTGGGAGAGACTGGAAAAGATAAGGATTACTCCAAAAAGGTAGATGATGGTGCAGTCACTGGTGACAATCGCATGCATTCATCCCCTGGTGCCTTCCCCAGCTGGGTAAGGCTGGTGAGGAATTTGCACTGGGAAAAATCTCCCTGATACAGTCCCAGACTTCACACCTTTCAAATTTCATTACTATAATATAAATATTACCACTATGACTAAACAAGAGGAAGTGATGTAAAAATACTTTCACAACAATATCTGTGTTCATGTGATGTCTCAGTCACAGAGAAAATGCTCTTTGCCACACTTCATCCTGTCATAGGGATCATCTTTTGTGTTTAAATGGTATCTGGAAAAAGGAAATTCCAGCGGACACTTATAAAATATACATGCTATACAGAGCACAAAACATCCACAGGAAACCTGCCAGAATTTATCTAAAATTATGTTTTTCAGCATTTAAAGTATTTTCTCTTCTCTCTTCATCCATATACTATAGCATTTAGTATTTTCTAAGAATACCAAATACAGTAGTGCTAAATTGTATTTAGTGTTTGCAGTATAGAACTGAAAACCTGCTTTCCAGATGGATTTATTTTATCTGTTCATATACTTCCAGGTACAGGCCAAAGTAGACATTTTCACCTAGGACCCAACTTAAGGAAGATAAATGCCTCACAGAATTATCTCTTACTTCTGTAATTATGCAGTGTTCCCAAAGAGCAGGAAAAAGCCAGAATTGCAGATTGTAAATAAAGATGTAAAAGTGAAAATGGTGGAAACTTTCAAACTAGACAATTAAAAAGTAAAATAAAGTATCTAAAAAACAACATTAAAAATTCTGATTTAAGAGTATGAAATAACATGTTTAGTTCCAGAAGATTGTATGAAAATTGACTGAAAACTCTATTTTTCCCTTGGAAGAATGTGGGCAGGGGTAAGGTACATGCAGGTTCTGTCTGGTGACAGTGGTGTGGCTCTGCATTGGGGGTAAAATATAAGTCCAAGGAGAAAATGGAGTTCTGAGGGTTGTTTTATCAAAATGAGTCTCTAAATGAGCTGAGCACTGTGCATTGCATATCTAGTATCAATTGAGATATTGAGACTGTCTTGCTGAGGTGAGCAGATAACCCCAAGGCGAGGAGAACCAGTGCTGTCCCGGTGTTAGTCTGGCCTGGGAGCAGCTCATCCCAGTGTCCTACAGCCCTGGCTGCTCCTGCCCTCTGAGAGTGCCCTGTTCCTGGGACAGAGCCCAGAGCCCCAGAGCTCCTGACTCACCCACAGGAGCAGCAGCTCCAGTACAAGCCTTGATCTCCATTGCCTCCCCGGGACCGCTGTCACTGAGGGCCCTCACACGCAGGAACAGCTTCTCCCTGGCCTGGAGGCCCTGGACCCTGCACGAGGTGCTCTCTGCAGGGAGGGTGAAGCATTTGGTCCAGCTGGGGCTGCTACAAGGCCTCATCTCCACCTCATAGCCTTTCACATCAATCCCATCTTGGACTTCAGGTCTGTTCCATGTCAAGGTGACACTGGTGCTATCACTGCTGCTCACTTTCAGGTCCTGCACTTGGCCTGGAGATTCTGAAAGGAGAAATTTTAATTTAAATTATTTTTCTAGGATTTCCCCTCTTTTCAGTCACTGCCTGAGATTCTCCAACATTCTTGCAGTGCACTGGATTTCCACCCTGCTTGTCTTGCCCCACCATGTCCCAGCTCTTCAGAGCTGGATCCAGGTCCCTGCTCCTCTCAGCCCTGCAGTAAGTCCACAACATTCCAACACTCTGCAGCCCATCCTGAGTGTTTCTCAACACTGCACATTACCCCACACAGGGATCTGCCACATCTTGGCTTGGACATCCCACAGGAAATCCTTCCATTACTTCCTCCAGCTGATTCTCGGCCACGAAACACTCCCCCATTAGTGATCCTTGTCTCCACACACTTTTACAGGGCATTTAAGAACATCTCCCCACAAACATCCCCACAGCAGAGCATAGCACTTACTGGTGGGGTCCCGGGCAAAGGCAGGCTCTGAGGGGTCACTGGGCTGTCCTGTGCCAGCAGCATTGACAGCTGCCACCCGGAACTCGTACTGCACACCCTTCTTGAGGCTGGTCACCTTCAGCTTCTTGTCTGCAGAGAGGAGCATGTTGGCTCAGGGGAGCTGTTCCCCAGCAGGAAAGATGAGAGAGCAATGCTGGGCCTTATTCCAGGTATAATTGTGGACTGAAAAATTCTCAGGAGCCATAAATGTCCTCACTGATTCCCCTGCTATTCCCTATACAAGTGCATGTGAACTTCTGGGATGTGTTCATTGTATTCTCGTCACAATCACAATCACAAGCACATCAATCACAAAAATCCAGAATAATTTTGTTGGAAAAAACCTCCAAGGTCATCCAGTCCAACCTGTGACCCATTACCAACCTGATGTGAAAGGTGTAAGATACTAACCAGCTCCTGAGGCCAGCTGACATTTTTGCCTTTTCAAATCCACCAGACTGTGCCAGGATTCAGGAGACCCACCTTTGACAAGCACGTTGGTGACTGGCAGCCAGGTCACAGTGCCCTTCTTGCGTTTCTGAACAATGTATCCCATAATTTGGGAGGCGCCGCTTTTACGGGGAGCTTTCCAGGATATGGTGATGGTGTCCCTGCTGGCACTGACAATCTCAGGGGGATCTGGGGCACCAGGGGTAGCTGGAAAGAGATGAGGGTTTCATTACTAGTAGGTATGTTTTTATTTTAAGATAAAACAGTATTGTGTGTCATTTCTTCTTCCAGATTTCCCAAGGTATTCCTACGGATGTGCTTTGAAAACCTGGCTGAGACCTGAAGCTGTAGATCCTGTTCCCCACACAAACTGGATCCAATGTGGACTCTGTTCCTGAGTTTGGATTTCCCAAAAGACCTGCTGTCATCAGGACTGACAATTCCTCTGTCAGTGGGGTGTGTCATTCCTACATGAGATGAACAGTGATCATCATTCATACTTTCAATGACAGAAACTGGTAACAAAATGGATTTTCTTTGCCCTCTGTTAAAGTGTTCTGTTAAAATCATGGGAATGAGAATAAAGAAGAGAATTAGAACTGAACATTGCTCTCTCTAATACTGTATTTGTGCTCATGGCAAACCCATTCTAGCATTTAAACTCCTTGAAGGACAAAGACAATGTTCAGTTGTTTGGATATCAGGGAAATGGAGCGGTCATGCTGAGAAGTGCTGCACAAACAGAGAAACTCCCTTGGCTGTGGAGTT
Organism: Entomyzon cyanotis; assembly: GCA_024500445.1. Lineage (NCBI taxonomy): Eukaryota > Metazoa > Chordata > Aves > Passeriformes > Meliphagidae > Entomyzon > Entomyzon cyanotis. The sequence continues at coordinate 534,700 of JAKEPQ010000908.1, read as the reverse complement.
AAGGCCTCACATGTTCCCTTTGCAGCCACACCAGGAAAAAATTTCCTTTAACCTTGATGCATTTTGTATGAAACTTCCTTTCCAATCCAGAATGGAGCATGACCAAGGAATTACTGCATCTCACTCAACATCACCAGAGCCTATACCAAACTGCTGCTCTTGCTGGGCAACCTCCACAGCTTTGTGTGAAGACTGAAGTTGAGATCTGCAGCAACATCCACAAAGCAGTGAATTTCCATTTATGTCAGCTTTGATAATGAATTTTCCAACTTGAATTATGAATTATGAGAAGTTCTCCTCACCTTTACCAGCTGCCTTCACTTCCCCCGACTCCAGCGCGTCGCTCGCTCCCTCAGCATTCACGGCCCTCACCCTGAAGTAGTAGCTCATCTCTTCCTCCACTTTGCTTGTGGTGAAGCTGGTGCAACTCCTGGGGGTTTCTCCCAAAGTCTCCCAGTTGTTCCTGCCCACCTGCTGCCTCTCCACAAGGTACCTTTGCACTGGTTTGCCCCCATCATCCTTTGGGGGCTTCCACTGGATCGTGATGTTGCTGGCAGAGCTTTCTACAATTTTGATGGGTCCTGCTGGGGGCTGTGGCTTGTCTGGGAAGATGAACAGAGACATGAGTTGTCTCCAGACCCAGACCTGCTCCTGGATTTGGAGCAGACACTGTCCCTTGCTCACCAGCTAGGAGAGTGTTCCTGATGAAATACAGGCACAGTTGCAGGATGAGGGCTGGGCATGTGAATTGCCTCTTCCAAACTTCTACTCCTCTAACTTTTGATAGGGAAGATGGAAAGCCAGGCCCTTGCTCTACCTGAGTCAACTGTTCTCATATGCACTGCACCAGTTCAGCTTGTTAACACAGGCAAAACATAATTTTTGGTCTCCCCAAGGAGCCCATTTATAGGAGGGCTGAATTGGATATTTCAGATCTGCATGTTGGGAAAAGTTCCATCTCCCACAGTGTCTGTACATTCAAAACTCAGCTGCTGAGGCCATGAAAAACCAAACTAGGTTAGTGTCCCTTTGTACTAAAGGGCAAGAAGCATGTCAACAATCTTTCCTTGTACCCTGATTTTGGGCAAAATACAGTCTCCTCTTGGAATACCCAGTCACTACAAATAAGGTTGTCACCAGTGTCAATGGATTCCCTGCCTAAGCCTTACAGTGAAGCCCACAGTGGATGTTACAGGATCTTACCTATGACCACGAGCTTTAGGTTGATCTCCAGGACACCACTGTCGTTCTTGAGCCTGACTTTGTAATCCCCACAGTCCCTCCTGTCGCAACTGGAGATGGACAGTGTGGTGCAGGTGTCTGTCTTGTCCACACGGATCCTGGAGTCATCCCCCAGCTCCATCCTGTCCTTCAGCCACGCAGTCCTGATGGGCCCCCGGCCCTCAAAAGGGATCCGTATCTTCACCCCCTCCCCAGCCTTGGCCACTGTGGGAACACTGGTCAAGTTCTTGAGGAGGAGTTTGTCCACCTGGGGAGGATCTAAGCAGGTGATACAAGGTCACTGAAAACCACCATTCCATGAGGATAAGGCTCACCTTGGAGGGAAGGGATCTCCTTATGATGCTGCCAGCAATGCTTAGAAGCTCACAACTCTTGGACCTTCACCTTTAGTTGTACTTTGCTACAGGATAATTATCACCAGGTTTTGTGGTATCACACTGTCCCTTCACTGGAGAAAATTTCTCCTAGGCAATACACTAAACACAAGAATGGAGAATCTGCTCTGATAAAGTGTTTTGTGTACCCCAAAATCTTTGAGTTGCTAATAGAAGCTTTTGGGGAAGGCTTCCTAGTTAAACTTGCAAATGCAAAAAACATGTGTACAAAACCATTTCCCATTTATCCCATGGGATAAATTTCCACTTATCCCATTAAACTTTATAACTTTATTGTAAAGTTGTTTCAATAACCAATGACACATCTCTGAGTAAATATATTACATTTAAAGCCCATCAAGGCTCTCATGCTGCATTGGTGGTTTGAATAGACTCACCTTCAACAAAAATTGAAGCTTCAGTTTTCACATCTCCACCTTCAAACCTGTACTTCCCAGCATGAATATCTTCAACTTTGTTAATAATTAGTTTGTGGACGAGACCTTTCTTTTCAAAGACAACTCCGTCCATGCTTGTTAACTACAAAGTAAAGGACAGAGGACCCATTCTTTAAAAGAAAAGGGAAAAAATGCAATCCAAATGGAAACTGGATAGCCAACAATTTGAAATGCAATTGAAAAGACTTATGAATGTCATGCAGGTATAATGACAGTATTCTGGTATTCTGGTATTCTGTTGTCCAGAGAAGCTGTGGCTGCCCCATCCCTGGAAGTGTCCAAGGCCGGGCTGGATGGGGCTTGGGTCTACTGGAAGGTGTCCCTGCCCAGGGCAGGGGGTGGGACTGGATGATCTTTAAGGTCCCTTCCAACCCAAACCACTCTGGGATTCTGGGATTCCCTAAACCCTTCCAGGGCCCCACTCAGATTGTAGGTGATTATCAGGGAGAAGGACACCTTGACACCACCCTTAAGGAAGCAGAGCCAGAAAGCAGAGCATTGCTACCCAGAGACAGCAGCCAGCTCAAGGAACCCACCTTTAGGCCATCCTTAAACCAGGTTCCTGTCACGTTGTCCTTGCTGACAGTGCAGGACAGCTCAGCTGGATCCCCCTTCAGCACTCGCACGGTCGCCAGCTGCTTGTTGAGATAACAGCGTGGGACTGAACAGGCACAGAAGAAGGGAAAGAAGTCAAATCTGTGTTACAGAGGAACATCTAGAGATGGAAATGCATGTGCATGTGAGGGGAAAAGGCTTTTAAAAAAATATGTCCTGCGGTCATGAGATGCTTTTGTGCCACCTCACTGTGGGCCAGCTGGGTACATTCAGTGCGCTGAGGGACATGCAGCCATCCCAAAATCGACTGTATCCCAGCATCCATCTCATGGGCAATGGATTCATCACAGATCAAATTAGTTAGCTGCAGATTGCCTGGTTTATGTCTATGCTAATTGTCTTGGCTCTCTCTACAGCCAGTGGGAAAACCCAGGTTGTTCCAGGGTGTGGATACACTGCTTCATCCCCCTCTTCCTCTGCACTGACCACACATGGGGCTGTCCAACATGTCCCTCTAAACAGCCCCAGCCATACTGTTCTCCACCCCTGTATTCCTCTTTCCCTTCCCAAGTTCTTCTTCATTAACATCCTCATCCCCTCTCTAATAAACACCCCACTCCTTCCCCTTGAACTCCAATTTTTATGATTTTACTTCCTTGTTTATATTTCTGGTGAGCAACCCCATTAGGCAAATATTCCCCTCTGATTATACATCTGAAATCTCTCATTCCTACCATTTGCACATCATCATCTTGTGGAGCCACAAGATGCCACAGGTCTTACTCAAATGGCTGCAAACACATTACTCCCCTCTTACTCTATGCAACACATCATTCCTGATGTTACAAGACAAAAGAGCTCTTTGCATTACATAATCCCATATAAGCAGACACAGAATTGTTCCCAGAATTTGGAAAAACACAGCTCTTTGCAGTAGGTGTTAGAAAAATAAAGTGAAGCCTCCCGATCTGAATTGGAACAGAATCAAAGAAATATGGCGATATTCCTTTAAACTTCATGGGAACTGGTATGTTTGTGAACTGGTCTCTACCACAAGCATGTGAAACATGAATGAACAGATGAGACCTGATTTAGGTAATTTAAACAAACAAAATCATTTAGACCTTTAAGGCAGTTTGATCAGAGCAAATTGTCTAAGATCAAACAGCCAGTCAGTGGGAGAATTAGGAACAGATCGTGGGACAACCAAATTTCTACATAGAGCTGTGCTTATCTAAACCATAACATCCCATTTCTTTGCAGGATTAAGAACGTGAATATCAAAATGCAAAGAACAGGAGTTATCAGTTAACCACATACCTTTGAGATCATCCAGGACACTCCGTCTCTTTTGGCCTGTGCTTTCCATGTTGTTCAGGGCATCATTTGCTTTAAGATCAAGTTCAGGTTCCTGGTTTCTCTGGTTTGCTGGAGGAGGTCCACCAAAAGGACCTGACATCTGGCCATAACTCAGTGGACCTTGACCAAACCCACCTGATCTACTCCTGTCAACAGATCTGTCATGGGATTTGCTCCCTGCCCCTCCAAAGGCAGAATCTGTGCCATAAAGGGAGCCTAACTGTCCGAAATCTCTGCCTTCTCCCCTGGCTCCTCCTGGACCTGACAGTGACCCTCTGTCACCAGCTGAACCTTTGCTCCCTGGTCCTCTGACATCACTAGCAGTGCCCTTTCCAGTTTCACCTCCCAAAGATCTGCCAGGATGTACATCCAGCCCATATTCACCACCTGGCCCAACAGCACCTCCCACACCTCCTTTACCATGGACTGAATCCTGTTCATCCCCTCCCAACCTCCCAGCCCCACCTGCACCAGCCCTGGCTCCAGCTGATGCTCTATCCCTGCCATAGGGAGACCCTGCACCCCACAGTCCAGATGCTTCCCCGGAAAAGCCCTCTCCTCCTGCTCCATCTGCATATCCTCCTGCTCTGCTCAGCATGGCATCCCTGCCATGGCCAGAACCCATCATTTCCTCACCTCCAAGAGGAAAATGAGCAGCTCCTGCCACAGCCCCCACTGGGAGACCATCCTTTCCATAGGGACCCCCAACTCCCCCTGCACCACCAACACCAGCCCCAGCTGGGAGACCATCCTTTCCATAGGGAGCTCCAACTCCCCCTGCACCACCAGTCCCAACACCTGCTCCAGCTGGGAGACCATCCTTTCCATAGGGAGACCAAACTCCTCCTGCACCAGCACCACCAGCTCCAGCTGGGAGACCATCCTTTCCACAGGGAGCCCCAAGTCCCCCAGCACCACCAACACCAGCCGCAGCTGGGAGACCATCCTTTCCATAGGGAGCCCCAACTGCCCCTGCATCTCCAGCACCAACACCTGCTCCAACTGGGAGACCATCCTTTCCACAGTGAGACCCAACTCCCCCTGCACCAACACCACCACCAGCACCTGCTCCAGCTGGGAGACCATCCTTTCCATAAGGAGACCCAACTCCCCCTGCACCAGCTCCACCAACACCAGCCCCAGCTGGGAGTCCATCCTGTCCATAGGGAACTCCAAGTCCCCCTGCACCAACACCACCACCAGCACCTGCTCCAGCTGGGAGACCATCCTTTCCATAAGGAGACCCAACTCCCCCTGCACCAGCTCCACCAACACCAGCCCCAGCTGGGAGTCCATCCTGTCCATAGGGAACTCCAAGTCCCCCTGCACCAACACCACCACCAGCACCTGCTCCAGCTGGGAGACCATCCTTTCCATAAGGAGACCCAACTCCCCCTGCACCAGCTCCACCAACACCAGCCCCAGCTGGGAGTCCATCCTGTCCATAGGGAACTCCAAGTCCCCCTGCACCAACACCACCACCAGCACCTGCTCCAGCTGGGAGACCATCCTTTCCATAAGGAGACCCAACTCCCCCTGCACCAACACCACCACCAGCACCTGCTCCAGCTGGGAGACCATCCTTTCCATAAGGAGACCCAACTCCCCCCTGCACCAGCTCCACCAACACCAGCCCCAGCTGGGAGTCCATCCTGTCCATAGGGAACTCCAACTCCCCCTGCACCAACACCACCACCAGCACCTGCTCCAGCTGGAAGACCATCCTTTCCACAGGGAGACCCAAATCCCCCTACACCAGCTGCACCAGCTCCACCAGCACCTGCTCCAACTGGGAGACCATCCTTTCCATAGGGAGCCCCAAGTTCCCCAGCACCACCAGCTCCACCAGCACCTGCTTCCAGTGGCTGACCATCTGGACCATACGAAGCCTCTCCAAATCTTCCTGCACCAACAACACCAGCCCCAGCTGTGAGCCCATCCTTTCCATAGGGAACCCCAACTGCCCCTGCACCTCCAGCACCAACACCTGCTCCAGCTGGGAGACCATCCTTTCCATAGGGAGATCCAACTGGCCCTGCACCTCCAGCACCAACACCTGCCCCAGCTGGGAGACCGTCCTTTCCATAGGGAACCCCAACTGCCCCTGCACCAGCTGGGAGACCGTCCTTTCCATAGGGAACCCCAACTGCCCCTGCACCAGCTGGGAGACCATCCTTTCCATAGGGAACCCCAACTGCCCCTGCACCAGCTGGGAGACCGTCCTTTCCATAGGGAACCCCAACTGGCCCTGCACCTCCAGCACCAACACCTGCCCCAGCTGGGAGACCGTCCTTTCCATAGGGAACCCCAACTGCCCCTGCACCAGCTGGGAGACCGTCCTTTCCATAGGGAACCCCAACTGCCCCTGCACCAGCTGGGAGACCATCCTTTCCATAGGGAACCCCAACTGCCCCTGCACCAGCTGGGAGACCGTCCTTTCCATAGGGAACCCCAACTGCCCCTGCACCAGCTAGGAGACCATCCTTTCCATAGGGAACCCCAACTGGCCCTGCACCTCCAGCACCAACACCTGCCCCAGCTGGGAGACCGTCCTTTCCATAGGGAACCCCAACTGGCCCTGCACCAGCTAGGAGACCATCCTTTCCATAGGGAACCCCAACTGCCCCTGCACCAGCTAGGAGACCATCCTTTCCATAGGGAACCCCAATTGGCCCTGCACCTCCAGCACCAACACCTGCTCCAGCTAGGAGACCATCCTTTCCATAGGGAACCCCAACTGGCCCTGCACCTCCAGCACCAACACCTGCTCCAGCTGGGAGACCATCCTTTCCATAGGGAACCCCAACTGCCCCTGCACCAGCTGGGAGACCATCCTTTCCATAGGGAACCCCAACTGCCCCTGCACCAGCTAGGAGACCATCCTTTCCATAGGGAACCCCAATTGGCCCTGCACCTCCAGCACCAACACCTGCTCCAGCTAGGAGACCATCCTTTCCATAGGGAACCCCAACTGGCCCTGCACCTCCAGCACCAACACCTGCCCCAGCTGGGAGCCCATCCTTTCCATAGGGAGCTCCAACTCCCCCTGCACCACCAACACCTGCTCCAGCTGGGAGCCCATCCTTTCCATAGGGAGCTCCAACTCCCCCTGCACCACCAACACCTGCTCCAGCTGGGAGCCCATCCTTTCCATAGGGAGCCCCAACTCCCCCTGCACCAGTCCCACCAGCACCTGCTCCAGCTGGGAAATCACCCATTCCATAAGGAGATCCAGCACCTCCAAAACCACCACCTGCAGCTCCACCAACTCCTGCCCCAGCTGGGAGCCCATCCTTTCCATAGGGAGCCCCAACTCCCCCTGCACCAGTCCCACCAGCACCTGCTCCAGCTGGGAAACCACCCATTCCATAAGGAGATCCAGCACCTCCAAAACCACCACCTGCAGCTCCACCAACTCCTGCCCCAGCTGGGAGGCCATCTTTTCCACATGGATACCCAAGTGCTCCTGCACCAGCACCACCACCACCACCACCAGCCCCAGCAGAGAGACCATCCTTTCCATAGGGAGCTCTAAGTCCCCCTGCACCTGCAGCACCAACACCTGCTCCAGCTGGGAGACCATCCTTTCCATAAGGAGACCCAACTCCCCCTGCACCAGCTCCACCAGCATCACCAACACCAGCTCCCAGTGGCCGACCATCTGGACCATACAAAGCCTCTCCGAATCCCCCTGCACCACCAAAACCAGCCCCAGCTGGGAGACCGTCCTTTCCATAGGGAGCTCCAAACCCCCCTGCACCACCAGCTCTACCAGCACCTGCTCCAGCTGGGAGGCCATCTTTGCCACATGGATACCCAAGTGCTCCTGCACCAGCACCACCACCACCTGCCCCATCAGGGAGACCATCCTTTCCATAGGGAGCCCCAAGTCCCTCTGCACCTGCAGCACCAACACCTGCTCCAGCTGGGAGACCATCTTTTCCATAGGGAGACCAAACTCCCCCTGCACCAGCCCCACCAGCTCCACCAGCACCTGCTCCCAGTGGCCGACCATCTGGACCATACGAAGCCTCTCCAAATCCTCCTGCACCAGCACCACCAGGTCCAGCTGGGAGACCATCCTTTGCATAGGGAGACCCAAGTCCCCATGTACCAATACCACCAGCCCCAGCTGAGAGACCATCTTTTCCGTAGGAAGATCCAAATCCCCTTACACCAGCCCCAGCAGCAGCACCACCACCTGCTCCCAGTGGCCAACCATCTGGACCATATAAAGCCTCCATTTCTCCCGTGGAATTGCCACCTGTACCAGGTATAGCCCCATCTCCACCTGGAAGGCCTCCTGGCCCATACAGTGATCCAGACTTTCCTGCCTGCCCTAACTGATCACTGGCATGAGTTGTCAGGGCATCCTTGCCATAGGGGGTCCCTGTTGGTCCCTCCCTGTTTATGCCTGCTCCATTCATATGACCCACAGTGGGATACCCATCCTTGCCATGGTGGGACCTTGTTCCTCCTGCCATTCCAGCACCTGCAGCATTCCCCCCAGCTCCAGTTCCTGGACCAGTCCTGTTGAACAGATCACCTACACTGGCTCCCACTCCAACAGAATCAGGCTCAAGACCATCTGGCACAGAACTTCCACCACCCAATCTCCCAGCACCCCCAAAACCAGCTGTGTATCTGGCATCACCTAAATTCCCATCCTTGTCATACTGAGAGCCCACACCTTTTCCATCATCCATGTCAATGTTAACAGCACCCAGCACACCCTCACCTCTGCCATCCACAACATTCCATTCACCTGCCGCTCCTATGGCACCACCAGGACCTGCTCTGCCTGACACAGAGTCCGTGCCATGGACAGCCCTTAACCCGCTTTTGCCCCCTAAGCCTTTCGGTCCAAAGATGCTGCCATCATTTGCCACTGAGTCTCCACCTAGACCTGCTCCAGAAAACTGCCCAGACCCCATCTCTCCATTTATGTGGGTTTTGCGAAGCCCCTCTTTTCCCAGAAATCTTTGGCTTGCATCATCAGGATCAATGGAGTGGCCTTGGCCCCTGCCTTGGCTTCTGCCTTGGCCTGTTCTGTACCAGCCAGTTTTCTCCACACCAGAGGATGTGGAAAAGGAAGGATGATCTTCACCAGTTTGTTCTTGGCGCCGAAGCTTCCTTGCCCTTTCGTTGTCTGCCATTGTTTCTTTCAGCCACTCAGATGTCTCCCTTTCAATCTTTTCTTCATCCTGTCTCCTCTTTCCCTTGGCATCTGAAGTTGCATTGTTTGATGGGAGCAGATTTACAATTTACAGAAAAAGAGGGGAACAAAATAACAGAAAATCAATAGGTCATACACTGCATCAACAACCGAAGAAAATGTGTTAGCACTTCTTGAATTTCATTTTAGGACACACACACCTAATACATTTTAATAATTTTAAAATAATTTCAAATAGTGAATTTTTCAGTATCACATTCAGACAATGAAATGTTAATTGAAGACAAATTATTTTTAGTTAAAACACATTGTTTTTTAGTGGAAACATGCTCATTATAACAAACAAACCAAAAATAACAGCAAAAGAAACTTCTAGCATGACAGATGTGATTTAGAGGGGCTTAGATTCTCTCTGCGATTCATTAATTCCATCTGCCTTCTTCCTCCAGCTATGGAGGAGTTACAGAATATTCCATGCACAGAGGAGGCATCAGTTCCCACCCTGAAACTGGGATTTTGCTATTCCAGAGGCGGCTTGCACATCTGTATAATGGCTGGTTTAGGGATGGCTAACTTGAGGACTAAAGCTTCCAGACCTGTGAATAGCTTTGGATGAATCCCAAATTCAGGCTGTTCTGAGAGCAAGTCACTCACTGCTATGGCTTCCAGACTGGATATATTTTATCAGAGTATTAACAGCTCACTGAAACCCATGGGCAGTTTATCTGTTTCAGAAACCCACACTGCTTTGGACAGCCTTTGTGAGAGAGACCCTCCGTGCTGCTGCAGGAGGATCCCAAAGGAAACCAAAGTTAAAGGGAACCAAAGGAACCACCTTTCAGAAGCAAACAAATATGAGCCAGGTGACTGTCAATGTGCCTGCACTGAAAGGAGTGTTCCCACCTTCCCAGCTTCCTCTGAGCTCCTTCCAATATGTTTAACCTCTAATTGGGAATGAAAAATATTATCTAGCAAGAAGAATGGCAAAGATAGTGCAGAACTGAGAGTATCAAAAGCTCCCTGAGGCCCTGCCTGCTGCCCTGTGATCACTGAGACACCTTCCTCAAAAACACATGGGGAGATAAGGAGCATTTCTTGATAACTGATGGAGAATGGGCTACTTCATCGTAGCTGTAGAGCAAACAAGCCAATAGGATTTGTCAGGAATAATTAAGAGGGGAAAGGTTGGTCTGATTTGAAGAGGAAAGAGGGTCTAACCAGACCTCCATTATTCCAAACAGAATTTAGGATCATGGAATCACAAAATGGTTTGGATTGGAAGGGACCTTAAGACTCATCTCATTCCAACCCCTGCCAGAGGCAGGGACACCTTCCACTATCCCAGGTTGCTCCAAGCTCTGTCCAACCTGGCCTTGGACACTTCCAAGCATGGGGCAGCCCCAGCTTCTCTGGGAAGCCTGTGCCAGGGCCTCCCCACCCTCACAGGGAATAACTCCTTCCCAATACCCCATCTATCCCTGCCCTCTAGTAGCTGGAAGCCATTGCCCCTTGTCCTGTCCCTCCAGTCCCTTCTCCCAAGTCCCTCTCCAGATCTTTTGGAGCACCTTTAGGAACTGGAAAGAGTTCCAAGGTCTCCCTGGGGTCTCATCTTCTCCAGGCTGAACATCCCCAGTTCTTCCAGCCATAAATTAGGAAACAGAGACTCAGCAATTCATTTTCCAGCAGAGCAACATCTCTCTGAGCCATCAGGCAGTGAGAGGAATGTTTTTTGCCAACACGCCATGGGAACAACCTGCTGTCAACCACTCACACTCCACGAGGAGCCAGGCGCTGGAGGAGCCCTGTCCTGCGTCGAGCGTGTACAGGCCGCTGTCCGAGGGCACCACGTTCCTGACAATCAGCTTGTGGGTCAGGCCATCAGGTGTCACAGACATCTGGTGCTTGTCACTGGCCTGGAGGGGGTGGCTTTTGTGCAGCCACACAGGCTCGTGGCAGGGCGTGCACAGCACGCACTGGAACTCGGCATCCCCAGCCTCAGCACAGCGCACGTCAGAGAGCGGCTGCCGGAACCGCACTGGAATGGCTGCAGGGGAAACCAAGAGCTATGGGAAGGAAACAGCTGGTTCTGTGCTCCAAAGAAAATTGTTACAGCTGAGGGAGGGAAGAACAAGAACTTGTGGTGCCTCTGAGAATTGGGTTAATGAGAAAAAGGAAAAACTGAGATGTGCTTCTGTGCCCAATTCTGCAGAGAAGCAGAAAAATAGATTTTTGGTTTTATTATCTCCTGAGACATTTGTACTACACAGCACTAATGTGCTGGCAGTTTGTAGTCATTGATGTGTTCCTGCAGCACAATACTTAGATTGAGTTTGCTGTTATTATTCTGAGCTTACAGAAGCAAACTGTAATATGGGGTAGGTTGAGCGCTCACTGTCACTCATAGCCAGATTGGTACTTGAGCCCAGACCTGCTCCTTTGGACTGCAAAGGCAACACCCAAAGCACATCATCACCCTCCTGCTCCTTTTCACCTGTGCCAGACAAGGAGTCCTTATTGGGCAACACAAAACCAGTCCTCCGTGGTGGTCGGGAGTTACTGTTGAGCTTTGCACTTGCTCTTAGATACAATTTTCCAGCAAAAAAAAATATTTGTCACAGTTGCACATCACATCCATCAAACTGAACACCTTACCTTGAGCATCCAGTTCAGTTGAGAAGACAGGGACATCCTCCACCCTGACCTGGTAGACGCCGGCATCCTCTGGCTGCACATCATTGACAGTGAAGTAGTACCTTCTCCCAACTCTCCTCAGGCAGTGCTTCCTGTACTCATCTCCTGTCCCATACCGGAGCCGCTCACCATCCTGGGAAAGGACAGGGAAGGGGAAGGGGATAGAAGGGGTGTCCTCACAAAGGCTCGGCCAATGCCAGGCATTTCAGACAAATCAGGACAGGTTGGTTTTCCATTTTTATCTTGTTGATATAAATGAGTAACCTCACAGTACCCAGGGCTCTTGGCAGCACACAGGCACTGTCTGGACAGTGAGTCCTGCACAGAACACAGCACCAGGCTCTGAAACTCAGCAAAACAGCAGCTCTTGGCTACACAAATAAGGGTCTGAAGCTTAACTAATAAACACTTACCGCAGCTCCTAAGAGAAAGCACTTTCTTGACTTAGATTTCAGCATCCTCATAGATGAGTAAGCAGGAGAGTTTACCACTTTCTGTAGCACACTTGGATTACATTCTCCAAATTGTGGCTCATAGACTTCATGTCATACATTTGATTCAGAAGTTCATAGTTAGTCTGTCCTCCCATTCAGTGAATTCTGATTTTCCCTGGATTAAAGCCTCTAACCACAGTTTGACTGAAAGGTATCTTCCAGAAAAACATCCCCAGCACTGAGCACCTGGGGATCTCATCAGTGAGACTATGGATCTTTAGGGGATGTTTTACATCTGAGATCTTCTTTTACAGAGGGAGTTATAGTGCAATAACACACTTGAGAAAGTTTATTAAATTTATACAAAACTGCAGGATTTCTGCAGTCTGAAAGACACTGTTGGAAGGATGATCTTAAACTGAAGGAGCGTCAAGTTCCATATAAGAAAGTAGCTTTTTCCCATGAGGGTGGGGAGGCCCTTGCACAGGCTGCCCAGAGCAGCTGTGTCTGCCCCATCCCTGGAAGTGACCAAGGCCAGGTTGGACACTGGGGCTTGAAGCAACCTGGGATAGTGCAATGTGTCCCTGCCCATAGCAGGAGGTTGGAATGAGATGAGTTTTAAGATCCCTTGACCTTTAAAAGGTCCCTTCCAACTCAAACTGTTCTATGAATTTCCTGAAGTCACAAGGATGTCAGTTATTGACTGCATCTCCTGTACTTGGATCTACAAATCCCCAAGGATACTGAGCACCCAAGATCACCCCACACCCACACTGCTCCCTAAGCAAGCAAGGATCTGCAAACGACAGGCAACTTTAAGGCATTTGTATGCTCTCAGCCACTGCCCAGCAGATGAAGCCTTTTCTGTTAGAACACCTGAGGGGCTGCTCTGAGCTGCTGCTGCCCATCTCATCCCTCTCACCTTGAGCAGGTAAACATTGCTATTGCTGTTTTTCAGTTCCATCTCCAGGCTGAATGTAGCATTTCCCTCCTTGTTAACTTTAATGTGTTCAAAGTTTTTGAGGCTCTGAATTAGCTGCAAAGAAATATCAAAGAACCAAGTAAATTATAAAGCTGCCATTACAGAAGTTCTTAAGCTGTTGAATTAATCTGAAATCTACTTTAAAGAGCTACTGCTAACACCATGTAGTAGAAGTATCTGCAAGTCACAGTCCTGGTACAGTAAGTTGCAGTTTCTGTAAGGTGCCAGTTTCCTTCTGTATATAAATTATTTTTATGTGTTGCCTCCTGGTCATTCTCACACTGCCTACCCAGATCTCTACATGCCCCTGTATGTGGAGGCAAATTTTCACTCTTGGATCTATAATTTTTATTTTGGGGTCCAAATTCTTATCAGAGACATCTGAATACTCCTGTGGGCAGTATTTCCTAAAATCTGTGAACTGAGCTTCAAAAAATTCATCATCATTTCACCTGCACAAGTAAAGAAGTGGGACTTCTTTAAAATACTGTCATACAACAAAACTTTCACCTCCAAGGCAATTTAGGAAGTTTTAGCCTGTTTTCAGAAGCTGCAGTTTGTTAAAAATGAGTGGTTTCAGTTTATTTTACCTTGTCTTGTTCACTCTGTGCATCCTCCCTCATCTCCTGCAGCTTCCTCAGCATCCCACGGAAGTCAACAATTCCATATTTCAAACAGATTTTCTCATAATCTCTCTTATCTGCATGCAGCAACAGCTGCCACACAGCTTCTTTGTCCAGGGGTTTGGGTTTTGGTGCTATGACCCTGAAAACCAGGGGGGAAAACATCCAAACATTTTGACAGACAACAAGATGTCCTGCTTTTCTATCCCTAATTCTCTTTCATCTCTCTCCATCATTCCTGTAGCTCGCTTGGCCATGTAGGTGCAGGTGGGAAAGACTGGGACTCTTCCAGAGCAGGTTTTCTGCATCTATACTACAAATGGGGCCAGGGAACAGCTTCCACACTGCTGAATTATCACCAGAGGCTCTGGCACAGTTTGGCCCAAGCCAGGTAATTGCCTAGCACAGTTCAGGATCCTGCATGGAGATCATTATCAACAGGCAATCCTTAGAGTTTGTCACCTGGGAAGGGAAGGATTCTGCCACGTGCAGCCAGGCTGGGAGCCAGGCTCAGCCCCTGGGCAACCAGCGCTATCAGTGCATGAAGAGCCATCCCTTAGCCAGGAAGCTACTCATGAGCTAAACAAAGGGAAGCAGAGAAACACAGCTTCCCAGTCAGAACCTTGTGGTGCAGAGGAAATACCCCTCAAAATAAGGCTGGAACCTCATTATATCAGCCCCACAGGCAGTGACAAGCTATTCTGGCCTGTCTCTCCATAGGGAGTCTCACCACAACTTTGGACACAAGAAGTGTTGCCCTAAAGTTCTCTGGAGCTGTCCCCTCATACCAAGACTCATCCAGAAGTGGGAGCATGGCCCTCACTCCGGAGCCTTACCGCTTCCTCAGCATCTTCTTGGAGTCCTGGAGTGTCTTCTTGAGTTCTGTTACAGGAGTGGGGGAAACAAGTCACATACCCAGCATTGTGAAATACATCCCCCAAAAGAAGATAAGGTAGAACAGCCACTGACAACAGGTCATTCTGCTGGGCTCTTTACCTCTGGTGATTTTTTCACACTTTACCAAAAAACTGTAATGAAATTCAGTTAGTTCTCCCTTCCAATGCTCATCCTTTGAATGCCAGTGAAGTTCATCTCTCCCTAAGGGGCTTTCCTCTAGAGACCCACTATTTTCAGCCATGTTAATGTTTGATCCAGCTGTGTTTGACATCCCCAAATCCATTTCTAGCACTAATGATGCCACAATCATTAATTAGAACAGCTCAAAGCTGTGTCTAAAATCCGCACTTTACCCAAAGGTAAAGAGCAAGCAGACAGAGATGACAGAACATTAGAGGCTCATTAATAATTTCTTACTCCAGTCTCTAAAAGTCTGGGATAGTAATAGCATGGCAGACAGTATTATTAACTCTGCTCCCCCCAATAATACAATACACATATAGATCTTTAACTTACCATCAGCAGCATGAACAGGAACATATTTCGCCTTCCTCTTAAAGCCAACTGATCATTTATGAGAGAACACAGAAGGAAAACAAGCCATAGGATGAACAAGATGAGTTTAACAGCAGTGAACCAATGAGTCATGAATTACCAGTGCAAGAGGTAATCCCAGTTTGGATTTCCTTGTCAATCTGACATTTGGTCCCAGCAATCTTCATCTACAAAAATGATACTTCTATTGCCATTGACTCTGTGCTTGCTGGAGACTCCACACAGAGGAGGACATTTTTGCACTACCAATTTTATGGCTTAAGCAATGGAAGGAAATATCAACATCTTGTTTTAGAGATGGGGAGCCAAGGTGGAAATGGCAACTGCAGGTAGGAGCCTTCTCAACTTACTTGAAAGGCACACACGAGACATGGATGCTTCCAATATAATCCACCTTCTGGTTGAGTGGATTCCAAGAGTATCAGTTATATCTGACCCACAAAATTCTCTCCATTGACTGTAAAGGGAAGCAGGATCAAGGTCCAGAGACAGCTGCAGAGGGGTGGATCCCTCCCAAAGGACTGATACGTTCAACAACATAAAGACAGAATTGAGGCAGTTCAGCACTAAATCCAGGGTGTCTGATTATGGCTCAGTGCAGTGAGCACAATTCCACTTTCTTCTCCCTTGCCTTACAGCTCACAATGTCAGGGAGCCACCAAAAGATCTCCAGTCCTCAAGTGAGGGGAATACCAAACCTTCACACCAAGGATACCCAGACAAAATCCTGGACCCACCCCAGGGGACAGCAAAGCCACTGCCTGGGACCACAGGGCCTGTGGAGCCCAGAGCTGCCAGTCCTACCTTGGATGATCCTGAGGCCAACAGAGCACGAGGCCTCGCCATAGGCATTGACAGCACAGCAGCGATACAAATCACTGTCATCCAGAACCAGGCTCTTGATCTTCAAAGGGAGAGCACAGAAACTGCTCACAGAAAGGGCTAGGGTTCACCCACCTTCAGCTAGCTTCTCATAAAGCAGCTACCCAACGGCACCTCAGAGCCTTCTTCTGTGCCCAGACAGGGTCTAAAAAGCTTTGTTTGTTTATCTTTGTGTTATCTCAGAGCGGGGGATGTGTAGAAACATGGAATATCCTGAGTTGGAAAGGGACCCACAGGATCATCCAGTCCAGCTCCTGGATAGGACACCTCAACCATCCCATCCTGTGCCTCAGCACATTGTCCAAACACTCCTGGAACTCTGGCAGCCCTGGGGCCATGACCATTCCCTGGGGAGCCTGTTCAGTGCCCAGCACCCTCTGGGGGAAGAACCTTTCCCTGATGTCCAACCTAACCCTCCCCTGACACAGCTCCAGCCCTTCCCTCAGCTCCTGT
Organism: Entomyzon cyanotis; assembly: GCA_024500445.1. Classification (NCBI taxonomy): domain Eukaryota; kingdom Metazoa; phylum Chordata; class Aves; order Passeriformes; family Meliphagidae; genus Entomyzon; species Entomyzon cyanotis. The sequence continues at coordinate 518,019 of JAKEPQ010000908.1, read as the reverse complement.
CCCTGCTGACAGAGAGCAGAGATCAGTGCCTGCCCCTCTGCTTCCCCTCATCCCACTGCAGGCTTTTCTTGTCCATTTCTCTCAGTTCCACAAGTCCTTTCTGAAATATTTGGTCTTTACCTGCAGAATGAATTCATTTGTAGCACTATTAAAGGACATTTCATATTTGGCAGGATCATCCATTCCTTTCCGTGTACGCGACCATTTCACTTCAGGGGCTGGGACACCTTTGACCACAGCTCTGAAAATGGCATTTTTACCTTTGAAAAGAGGCAAGAATTTAGTTATTTAAGACAGGCTTGAACATGAGGACTCTCAGGTCTGGCCCCTTATTTTACCAAGACTGATTCCCAGAGTAATTTCTGTTATTTTAGGCAGAAACATTCTTCAAAAATAACAGTAGCTTTTTGTTTTGCACATCAATAATTGAGAGGTTTTTTCTGTATTCAATCATAGAAGGCCTTTAAAACATGGAGTTAACCTGCCAAATGTGGCTGACATCTCTGACTATCTCTGAAATCAGCAGCCCTACAGCAAGTTCAACCTAGACTTGCTTTTGACCAATGAAATGTCCAAATCCCTTCTCATTACACATATCCTCCATAAAATCCCACTGCTTTTCCAATCTTTAACTGGCATAACCTTGCACTCCAAACCCACCAGGCTCTGCTTTTTGAAGAGTCAAGCTAGGGAGGAGGGGGTTCATCTCCTTCATCCCTGCTCCCCAGGAACCTGAGTACCCTGCAGCCCACCACAGAAATCTCCAACAGCTTTCCCACTGCCCACTACCAACATCTTCTCCAAAAGGCTCCAAAACCACAGGGAACACTGGGAGACAAGCCAGAGGAGTGAATTGTGCGGGTGAGCAGGAACAGAAATGGAGGTGAGTTGTCCATGGACACAGCCCAAGATGGAAATGATCACTATCTCTTTTTGTTTTAATACTTTTGGTCTTCAAGTGACCAAGACTGTTAAGACTATCCCTGGAAACTCTGGCAGTATTTCCCACACCTTTCTGCAGTCACCACCACCAAATATATTTGATGGAACAAGCTCCTGCTAACACAGCCTTATCAAAAGAACTTTTCTAACCTTGGAGGTTGCAATATTAGCTTTTATTAAATGCTAATTCCAAGTTATTATCCCCGTGTTACATTTTAGCCATTTTGGCCACCCTATCCCACACTTGCCATCTGTCACAGGCCACCCAGCCAGGAGAATCAGCTCAGCCATCATGAGGTGATGATGACAGAATCAAAGGCTGTTACGGTATCTCTGCACAAACACAGAATTACAATGACCAACCTGAATTGTATGGAAACTGCGAAGAACCTGCTGCAAATGAATTAACTTGGAAAATTTCCACAGGTGAAAATTTAGACGGGTGAAAGCTTAGCCAGAAGCCTTGGTTCATGTCTGACTGTGCAGGTGGAGGAGAAGGAGGGACAGGTTCCACTAGAGGCCACTGTGCTCCTTCATAAAACTTCAGTGCCTCCTCGAAATCCACAGGTGGGTGTGGAACACCGAGATCTAGGCTGCTAGTTCAGTCCTGGCAGGGAAAAGAAGCTACACGATATCCTCAGGCTACTCCACACCATAAAAAAGAAAAACCAAAAGGACTCTCTGCAGGTGCAGAGAGACCCCTGCAAGGCTCTTCACTGATTCCAGTTCTTGGCTTATTAGCTGCCTGCTCTGTGCTCTGTGCTCTGTACAAGATCCTTATGTTGTTTCCTATAGAATCACCACAGAACCATGGAATGGCCTGGATTGGGAGAGTCCTAAAGCCCATCCAGTTCCAACCTCTGCCATGGACCTTCCACACCTTCCACTGTCCCAGATTGCTCCAAGCCCTGTCCAGCCTGGCCTTGGACACTTCCCGGCATGGGACAACCACAGCTTCTCTGGGCACCCTGTGCCAGGGCCTCCACACCTTCACAGGGAACAATTCCTTCCCAATGTCCCATCTATCCCTGCCCTCTGGCAATGGGAAGCCATTGCCCCTTGTCCTGTCACTCCAGGCCCTTGTCCAGCTCTCCTGGAGCCCCTTTAGGCACTGGGAGTCTGCTAAGCCTAAACAGCACCTGCAGTCAGTGTATCTTACTTTTAAAAACAGCTGATTTTAGTGCTGAACACAAGTTAGTTCAACAGGAAAACAAAAAGAAAAAAAACAAAGAAGTTTTTTGATGTGCCTAATCTTTTGCTGCAAAATCCTAACTGTGAGATCTTCCTGCAGAATTCACAGGGTTTGCTGTACACATAAGAGCCAGATTTTGGTCTTGCATACACAGTGAGAACTCAGAAGACCTCTGTCAGTACTGATGGAATTTTCATCAATGTAACAAAGACTTTGGCCACATAACACTTTTCTTCTGATCATGTCAAATCACTTTAGAAACTCACTTTATTTTAATTATGATAATTTTTTCATGTGGGTGGAACATGGAGCCAAACCTCCAGGTCTGTGGCTTTGCCTGCTTGTCAAGAGTCTCACCTTCCTGCAGTGTCAGAGTGAGTGGTTTCTTCTCAAAATCAGGTGTACTGCATCCTTGTGGAACATCATTTACAAACTGGGTGATAACAACTCCTGGGATAGAAGATTTCTTGAAGATTTTTACTAGAAAGGTGAGAAAAAATACATTCAATGAACATAACATGTTTGTCCTTCAGAAAGAACCTCCCAGTCTGCATTGCCTCCTACAGAGCAGTAACTGCTCCTGCTCAGCTCTTCCTGGACCACAAACGCCCCACCCATTCCAATGCCACAGGCTGTAAATGTGGCCCAATGTCTGGGCATTAAGGTCTGCAATTTTGTGGTGGCTTTGTCAAAGTTGTGTTCAAGTGGGAAATGCTGCAATCAAAGTCCTAATCCAGGATCACCTCAGCTCACAGCTCCAGTGATGGTTTGGACAGGGAAAACTTTACATCAGTTCTTGTTCCAAATACCAAATCTAGCAGGAGAAAGGCACCACTGCCAAGTCAGAAGATGGTGAGTCTCCCTGCCACCCCCAAACCAAAGAACCAAGCTGGGGTTATTCCCAGGGGCTCCCCAGGGGGTGCTCAGAGCTCTGTGTGTTCTCTCACCTGTCTGACGGCTGCTCATGATGGTTTGCTCAGCTTTCTGGGGTCAGCAAAAGAGATTACAAGCTCTCCCCTGAAAAAGACAAAAAATTTCATTATTAACAGGTCACAAGGGAAAGGACAGACTTCAACACTGCTCCCTTTAGCGACACAATTTGCCGTTCCTCACTTGCCACATCCTTGCAGCCAAGCTGAGACAGACCTGCCAACCAGCCTGTCATGCCCAACACAACCTGGGTTTGAGGATGATTAGCAGGGCTGGATGGAAAATGTACACATCCAGCAGCATCCCTCTGTGTCACCTGGCTTTCCTCTAAAGACCTCCTCTCGTGTTTCAGGCAAATATTCATCACATGGCACTCACGTGGTGGGCTCTGATGGATGGCAAGAGCAGTTGCTGAGAAGGAAACCACAGAGATGGATGTCTAAACTGGGGCATGGAGCAGAGGTACATCCTGATCTCAATTAGCTTGGTTAAATTAGAACAGACCTGAGAGCAGACGAGAAGGCTTTAGAAGGGAATGGTGAAGTGTGAGCTTGGCATTAAGGAGTTATTGTTATGGATCACTAAGGGGACCTTCTGCCAAAGGAGTCTCTTTCCCTGTATTTTAAATTGGACAATGCGTAATGTAACACATCCCTGCCTTGCAACAAGCTGGGAAGGCAGATTCCCTGTCATATGAGAGATGCTTGGGAACTATAGAGTTACTGCAGCTCTGAAAGAGCAATTAGATTGGATTCCCTGTGGCATTAGTGCTGGGTCTCTGTTTACCCTCTGCACTCCTTCAGTCAACACAGGGACACAGGAACATGCAACCTCCATCAGTTTTGAAAGTTACAGGCGCTTTGGGAGCACACGTACACTAGGCATTCGTCTAGCTGAGCTCTGGCACCTGGCACCTGATGAGAACAGAGGGAATGACCTCAACATCTCCTTGTTACGCATTCAGCTCTGAGCTGTGGTGGCTGGGTGAGAAGTGGTTTTAGCTAAAGGTAAGAGACAACTTAGTGAATAAAAATAATTTGTGCTGTTTGGCCCATACATGGACCAAAGTGAACGAAAGTAATTTGTATTGGATGTCCCATAGACAGGCCAAAGAGAGTGTCACTCACAGTACGTCTGGGTCAGCTTTTGAACCAGTATTTGTTTTGCCATTACTCAGCAGCTGCAAAGAGCCACAGACACCTCCCTACAACGAATCCCTGGCTCCACTCTATTATTAACACAGATCTTGTTTTGGGGCTCTGTACACTCTACAAATCTCAGCAATAACTGACATCTCTGTGAGCCTCCCTGGCCTCCGTGGAAATGCACTGAGACAACAGCACTGGGAAATGGAACACGGGCTGTGTGAACACCAGCCAAGCCCCCTCTCCTGTCCCCTCCCAGCCTGCTGCTCCCACCCCAACAAGGGGTTTGCATTTCATCTGTGTGCTGCTGCTCTGGCACATCACACAGTTACTTCTGCAAACCCTTGGGAGATGTCTTAAAACTTGGGAATGAAGAGAATGAAGAGCTTGTGGGAGGGAAAAGACACAAAACTGAACCAAAAAGCAGCTGATTCCAGTGCTCCCTGTCCTGCCCTGGGCAGGGCATTGCACAGTGAATGGCTGAGATTTTGAGAGGCTCTTGATTACCCTCTTATGGAGGATTTAATTTGTCCTCCAAAGTACTGAACCATATTAACAACAAACATAATCCTCTATTGCCTCTTGTATCTTTCTAAACATGTCACCACTCCTGGAGCTGGAATGCCTGATGCTTACAACACTCACCAAACAGCATGACCTGACACCATCTTGCAGCAGCTTTCCCCTAAGCTCTGTTTATGTTACACTTGCATTTATTCTTTGCTACTCCTGACTCCTTTTCTCCACACTGGGCAGTGGTGAGGAGCAGCTACCCTAAAACAGGAACATCGTCCAAACTCAACTCCAAAGCCTTTCCTTACATTACCAAATGTTTCACATCAGAATGTTTCATTCTCAGCCTGGTATGACATTGGACATGTGTTACATGCTGAGTGAGGGCTACATTCAAACCTAGTTTGGTAAAAGCCCCAAATACTGACAGTATTTGCACAGGCAGTAACAAGGCCCATCTCTCAGTGAACAACATGCACTATGTGCACTATGTATAAACTGCTGAGTTTACAGAGTCTTAAAGATTTCAGAAATTCACTTGGATTAAAGATAAGCTGCTGTGAGTCCTTAAACTCCTGTGAATTCCTGACTTCTGGAGAATGAGAAGGAAGCATGTTAATGCCACACATTGATTGCAGGGTTAAAATAACAGTGCTGGGTATGAAGGGAACATTCCTTCAGTGTAATGAATCCAACCACATTGCATTTTCCAGTGTCTTGTGTATTAAATAAGGACCAGAAAATAACAGAGTCATTAAACCCTACCCCTGCCTACTCATAAAATTTCTACTCCCTTGTTATATAAATGACCATGGTTTTGTTCTGACTCCAGTTCCATCTAGAAAAAGAAGTAACAGAATTTTAAAAATGATACAGCAAAAGCCTTCTAAACATTGTCATATTTAATTCCTATCTTCACTCACAGATGCTTGAAACACTGGTGTCCATATGAGGATGACTTATTCAATGGAATAAATGCTTCCAGGGGAGGGAGTCACCCCTCCCCAGGTGAAAGCTGCTGACCAACACCCCCAGCACAACGGGGTGACGCTGGAAGCAGCTCAACACTCTCACTCCTTTGTAAAACACATCCCTGTCATGCATTAGCCTTGTTCGGGTATCCAACTGGCCATTCCTCATTCCAGGCAGAAGTCTGTCTGCTTTGCAGCTGCAGGGACATCCCCACTGGAGACAGGGGCAAAGTTTCCACGGCTTTGAGTGCAGAGCTGGAGCAAGCCCTTGGCTACTGACAATATTTTTAATGTCCCAAAATAAAGCAGCAAGCCTGGCAGGGTGGGAGGGTGCCCTTCATCCTGTGTGTCCATCAATCTGTCTGGACGAGACAGAGCAAGAGCCCATTCCCTGTGAGCCTGACTGGACATCAGTGCAGGGGCCATAAATCAGCTGAGTGAAGAAGCAAAACATTTGGGAGTCACAGGATTTGTAGGTACCAGGGGTGTCATAAGGAGTTATTTATGGGCATCAGACAGTGCAATACACAGACAAGATGTGACATAATTGCTGGCAGACTGGTGAGCAAAATTAGCCAAACCTGCAGGGAAGTGACAGGCAGTGAGTGGTTCATGGGGAGGGGATGGGTGCAGGGGCTCAGGATGTGCCACAGGCATTGCACAAGCACAGACACAGGGGGGACCAAGCCATTAGCACAGTCTTAAACCATTAATAATAAAGTAATCAGCAACACAGGCAGCAGTCTGTTTGATAGGAGAATAAAATCATGGAATATGCTGAGCTGGAAAGGACTCACAGGATCATCCAGTCCAACCCCTGGCCCGGCAGACACCCCAACAATCCCACCCTGGGCCTCAGCGCATTGTCCAAACACTACTGGAGCTCTGGCAGCCTTGGGGCTGTGCCCATTTCCTGGGCAGTCTGTTCAGTGCCCAGCGCCCTCTGGGGGAAGAACCTTTCCTAGAGATCCAGCCTAACCTTCCCCTGACAAAGCTTTTCTCTTTGTAATTCTCTCTCAATTTCTCTTTGTAAATCCTGAAAATCAGGGCAGTCCTGACACAGAAAATGTTCTAAACAAAATACCAAAGTCTTGTGCACTCAGTCAAATTCTATCTGTGCTTTACCCCAGAGATCCAGATATTCGGTGGGTATCTTTCACCTAAAATTTCTCTTTTAGCTTTGGGTTGGCTTTCTGTGGTTTTTTGTTAACTTGAAGTAATCTTTTGAGGTTGAGTCTTCCCATTTCAGATGAATTTTAAAGGAAAATCTCAAATACTTTGGTTAGAACCACAGAACTGAAGGCCAACGAACTGCAGAAGGGAAACTTTATGAAAACTTCTGAGCAGGTCACAGAGGGGGAACGTCACAAGCTCTCCAGTGATGAATGGAGGTCTTGTGTGGAGTGGGGAGGAATGTCCAAGGATCAGGTTTTGTCTGACTTATCCCTTTGGTAAATCTATACCTGACCTGATCTTCTCCCCTTCCCCAGGGATTATGAACGCGACCTAAGTGCTTGCTCAGGATCCACAGACAGACAAACCAGATACCCTGTACCCATTTATGTATGAAACTGGCACCGATACCAAAGGCCAAGAGAAGACACACACCATCCCTATTTTCTAACGAAGCAAAAGCCATTAAGCCCCACCAGTGAGCAGGACAGTGAATCTATGTCCCTTTGGAGCAGCAGGAATGGGATGGCAGCATGAGAACAGGCTAGTCTGTGCTTTTCCATGGCCACAACACTCCCACGGATTTTTTGTAACAGAAACAGACTTTGATACAGGCAATAGATTTACAGCAAGTATCACAGAGCAAACACAACAGAGTCTCACTGCCAAGAAGGAAAGAAAACAAAATCCTACTCACTGTCCCAAGAAAGGATGAGTCCAGGATAAAAAACGCTTAAGAACTCCAGCATACCTGTGTCACGAGTCCCCTGCCACCTCCAAGGGAAAGTGACAGCAGATCTTCAACAGCCTGGCATCTTCCCAGGTAAATCCAGGGAAATCAGTGTACCCTACAGAAGCCAAACGCTACAGAAGCTCACTACTTCCAGAACGTTTACAGCCATTTCTGACTTACTGCAACACAAAGCCACATCCAGTGTGATAGCAAAGGGGACATTTCCCACTCCCAGCTCTGTATCACCCCCACACAAATCGGTGGTGATATGGCCAAACTCACCACCCTGCAGACTGAGCTTCTTAGATGATCCTCTGGAAGTCACTGCTGCGTCTCTAGGCCCACAGTGGCTTTGTTCAGTCAGAGCACAGAGCTCTTCATCACTGTTCAGCAGGTCTCCTGGGCCCAGATATCAGTCACCTGTGGGAAGGGAGATAAACCCCTTATTAGTCTGGTGTAAATGTCACTAAAAGGCAAAAGAAACAACAAACTGTTGTCCCCCTCACACCTCTCCACTCTCACAGAAGGTGAAGTTGTGATCAGGAGCTGCCAAGTGTCTCCACACCGAGCTGGAGCAGCCCTGGGGGCTCATTATAGCCCCACGCTCCCCCAGCCCAGGGGAGGTGCCCTGGAGCCCTTGGCAAGGCTGGCCACAGCCAGGGCCAGCCTGGCCAGATGCGACCATCAGTCAAGGCCACACTGCATCTCCAGTGGAAGACCTTGTGCCTCAAAGAAGGACAAACATTTGTGCAGACCCAAGGGAAGGACAGGCTGTACACCAAGTTGTGTGGGACACACCAGCAGATGGGTTCTCTGAGGCCACGAGCCCTTAGGAGATCTCACAATTTCTTAGCAGAGAAGTAAAACCAGTGAATTATTACATCTGTGTATAGGCCAACCAAGCCCTGGGCTTGGCCCTCAGCAGAAGAGTCCCTCAGTCTGTGCTATTCCAAGAGGCCTGAAAGAAATCCAGTTGTTCCTAGAAGAGCTTCACTGCCACAGTCAAAAGACACACATCAGTTTGCTCCTTTCCCTCCAACGCAGCTACAGGCTGATCCCTTTCCCACGAGCAGCAAGACCACTTACTCCACTTACTCCACTAGTGCTCCACGGCAGGGAGTTGGAATTAGATGATCTTAAAATTCTCTTCCAGCCCAAAGCACTCTGGGATCTGTGACTTCCATGGACAGGTTTACCCCAGAAGTGCAAATGCATGCATTGTGATCCCAAATCTTTTGCTTCCAGTCTGCCCTTGCAACTTGTAAACCTTCTTTCCTCTGCTCAGAAAGCTCCCCTAAAGCAGAGGGACCTTTGCTTTGTTCCTGATGTTCCCAGAGATGGCCAGTCTGGGACTTGCAGGTTCCTTTCTCCCAGCAGCTCGGCCTGCAGGCAACAAAACCTGCTCGACCTGAAGGGTGCTTTCACTCACTTCTGCCTGAGAGCCCACAGGCATTGCTTTCCTTCGCATTGTGTGAATAAATTCATATTAAATCTCATGTTCAATTGGAGAGGAAGGGCTGGCTCCAGAGGGTGGCAAGAGAAGTGTTTTTACTGTGATGACTATGGTTCACAGGCTGTCTGGGCTGGCAGAACCAGAACAAGGCTTTCCTCTGGTTTCCTATGAGGAGATGGTATTTTTAAAATATGAGGGTAATGGGAAGGGAACACATAGAAACCCCTTGGTGCCACAACTCAGACTCCTGTTAGATCGCATCAAGACAGAAGAACCACAAAGAGCACCATTTCCACTGGTCTGAGAAAGAAGATTATCATCCATGTATCAAAAACTTCTCCCTTGCAGAGCTGGGAATCACCATTTCACTCAATAATTTAAAAGATAAATGTGAATATGAAATTTGGAGTAATTTTCTGCATTCCTTCTTTCTTTTCAACCATTGTTGCTGGTGAGAGTGCTTAAACCTTCCCAGTTCATGAGAAAACCAAGCCAACAGAGGGAAATCAAATTGCTCAGACTGATGCCTGGGCTAAGATCCTTCAGTTCTACATCCCCTGTTACCTTTGCAGTGATATAAAAGTAGAAGCAATTACAAAGTCAAATATAAACCATTTGAAAATTGACAAGCCAAGAAAATAAGATAACAAGGATTTGGGAAATCTGGACTGCTGCTGGAAAATCCTCTCAGTAGCAGCCACTGTTTTCTAGCAGTGCTGGATTCCCAAAGCAATTTCACCTGCTTTGGACAATGATCATCCTAAGGATGCTCCCTCACACATCAGTTCCGCTGGTCCAGGACAGCAGTTTGTGACTTTGCTGACTGGATGCCACACCTTTAATAAACCCCATTGACAGACAAGTCTCTAAAGACAGTAACACTTTGTGTAAGCCCTGGGAATGCTCCCACAGGAACCATTTACCTGCCTCTACTGAAACCTAAATTCAGCTCTCCTCAGCTGCAGCAGGAGAAGAGTTATCCCAGAGGGCCTGAGCTCTCCAGAGCCACAGGGATTTCTGCTGTTCCTTTTCCCATGTGCTCTCCCTTTCCAGGCATTTGCTCCCCACAGAAAAGTGCCAATGGTATTTAGTTTCCAATCACATTTAGCTGTTGGATCTGAATAACTGAGGAATTCCTAATTAGACAGACAGTGGGGTCTAGCAAGTCCCAAGAGAGCCACAATTGCTCCTGTTCCACTGACCCCACAAACATGATCATGCTTTGCCTGATTTCTAGCCCTGGTTTTACAGTTTTCGTGGGGCTCTCCTCCAGAGGGACTGATAACTTAAAACCATCTGCAACAGAGAGACCTCCTCCAAGAGCTTGACCTTCTTCCATTTCACAACTTGTTTTCCACCCGCCCACCCAAGGCCCTCTTAACCCCTGTGTGCCAGGGCTGAGCCACCACGTGCCACTGGGAACCTGCCGAATGTCACAGCGAGGCTGAGACGCTCACTGGGCGCTGTTTTCCCTGCAGAAGGGACACATATTTCCCTGGAAGAAAGTCCATTCGCCTAAGGAAGGGCATTGAAGAAAAATCAAGAGCCAACTGCTGCAGGACAGTTATTTTAGATTGAATTTAAAAGTCTGTTTTAACTGGAAACAAGACCCTTCCAATATTCTGTTTTCCCTCTAACTCCCTTCTTGGAATATTGGTGTGAAGTCTTCCTGCTCTAACCAGTGACAACTGGCATAGCTCTTCCTACAGACTTTGGCATCCACATGGCTCAGAAAGGGCAAGAACTCAAGAAACCATGACCTGATAGGTCCAAAAAACTGTCGGGATTTTCAGTCCATAAATAAATGACCAAGGTCAGAAACCAGGCCAGGACACCCTATTTCCCTGCAGTCTGGTGGACAGTCAGGCACTGTGCTGAGGGTGGAGGTGGTGGCAGGGAGGCTTCTTTGGGGCAAAAATATATTCACATATTAAATGGGTGAAGATGTGCAAAGCTCAGTGGTCGTGTTCCAAGTCCATCTTGACATAACAGCAATGAGAATCCCATAAACACTATACAAGAAAATGGGCATGGAATATGGAATAAAGGCCCAAATTCAGTGAAGATTACAGGTACCTGCAGCCCTCCAGCCACTCAACACACTACACTGAATCAGGTAAGTAGTCTGGCAGTGCGGGTCATGCTGGTCATGTGTGAGTACAGGGACATTGTCTCTTCAGATCAGGCCAGGGGCCAGCTGGCTGACAGAAGAGCATTTTGGTTTTCCCAGGAGAATGCCCTGCACCAGGATGAGGAGCAGTCACACCATGCGAGTGCCCCAGTGAGTCTTCCATACCCACAACATTTGAACTGAAGTAACTGTGATGTTCCAAGTACTGAGTACTTCCTGCTCCCTTCAGTGGGAGATGCCCATTCCCACTCCAGTCCCTCAACATCAACTCATCCACATTGCGGAGTTGAGAAGAAATTGAAGGGACTCGTTTCAGGCCCGAAGCCATGGCTATTTTCCCTTCCCATCCAAAGTTCCAGTGTGCCCTTCTGTCACCTGCAAGCTGAGGGCTGCTGTCACTGTGCACACAGAACCAGGGCCAGACCCACTGCAGTTCACTGGACTTCCACACAACATAAGATCAGAAGCAGGGGAATGAATGCAAGAAGCACCAGTGCTCTGTTTCCACATTGCAGATCAGCTTCCTCATTCCCACAGTGTAGAAAATTTCTTCTATTCCCTTGTTCAGGACTGGTTTAGTATTTGAATCCACAATCCTAGCAGTCTAAGATTTAGCTGGAGCCTGGCTGCCTATAAATCCAATATTCCCACTTTTCCCAGAGGTGGCTGCTCCCATGACTACCTTTCTTGCATGCTCCAATCCCAGGGCTGGGATTTACTTACCATCCAGAAAAACAAAATAGTGGGCAACAGACGTTTAATAAAGAATCACAAAAGATGTGATTAAACATCAACTTATTACCAGGCATATCCCTCCACCAGGACTTTCCATCCCCCTTGAGACACTGAAGAGAACAAGGGTTTAAGTGCCTCTAGGCTTTAATGAATGCAGGGAACAAGGCGTGCCTGTGCCACTTCTATTTGACTCTATATGGCCATCAAGCTTTGCCAAATGTCCCTCTCTAGCTAAAATTAACTCTGTGTGTTGGGGACCACTTCACAGACACCACCCCTCAGGCATGCAGAGGGTTAACAAGGCTCACTGCATGCAGCAAATTAAACAACTATGTGCAATCAGAGGTTAAAGGCTTTATCTCAGCTCCTCTCCCTGCCTCAAACCAGAGGCACAGCAAACCCCCCAGTTCTGAGTTCTTTATGTTGTTACAGGATTTATTGTGCCCCAACCTGCCAGGGGCAGCCGATGAAACAAGCACTATCCTGGCCTGATGAGCTGTTTTAATGTTTCATTCCCTGATGTGCTGAGAAGTTTGACACTGAAATAAATGGTGAGAAATCCTCTCTGGAACCCCAAGAGGCCACAGCATGTGCCATCCTCCGACTGTCTGTGTGGAACACTGGAATTAACCTCAACACTCTTCTGGCAGAGCCTGAGCTGTGCCAGCACCAGTGAATGTCTGGCACCCACAGAGGTTCCAGAGGACTCCCATTTCTGAGGTTGCTGCCCCATCCCTTCTGAAGTTTGTTCACTGTCACACTCTCTCTTTATCCAGCACTAAAATGTCAGAATAAAGTAAGTGTCATCTTGAGCCAGACAACTATGCCAGCATCCAATGGAGAAATAACCAAAATCACAGAATGATAGAATCATAGAATAGTTTGGGTTGGAAGGGAACTTAAAGCTCAGCTCGTTCCACCCCCGACCATGGGGAAGGGGGGTGGGGGGAGGGGGACGACGACACATCAGGTTGCTTAGACCCCCTCCAGAAAATGGAAATATAGGAAAAAATGAAATATAGGGAAAAAAAGGGAATAAAGAAAAACATAAAAAGAGAGGGCATCCCTCTCCTTTCACCCTCACTTGTTCCATGAATCCTGTGTTTTCACAGAAGTGTCGCTTAGCTCCCCTTTCTGCAGGAAAGAAGCTCCCAGGGCCTGTCCCTCCGCGGGGTCTGTTCCCTCACGAGGTCTGTCCCCTCACAGCGTCTGTACCCCACGGGGTCTGTCCCCTCACGGGGTCTGTTCCCCCACCTCTCCTGCCTTGTGAAGGTGATCACACAGAGCTCAAGCACAGCCGAGCTCGCAGCAAACACGGTTGCAGGTCCGGAGCAGGTACCCAGCACTCACCTGCGGGTGTCAACCTGGGTGTCCCCTCTGTAGCAGCCTCAGCAGGGGGTCGGTGCTGCTCCCTCAGGGCTGGGCTGGGCTGGGCTAGAGCCTCCTCGGCCGCTCGCTCCGTCTCGCCTCTCTCCCGCCGCTGTCCCGGCGCGGTGTCGCCCGCGGGCGGGGCCGCCTGTCACAGGGCTGTTAGCCTGCGAGACATCCAGAGGATTGGGATTTTTATGGGCACCCGGGCACCTGCCTCCTATTCGTTATTATTTCAGTCCATTCCAGTAATGGTGCTGGGCACATTTGAGATGAACATAATTCTCCAGCATTTCCCAAGTCAGTGGGATGGTGCTTTTTCTGTGGGTTGTGTTTCCTCTTCACAGTGACTCGTTACAAACTTTGACACAACGGAAGGGCTCTCGATGTTTTAAAAGAAACTGGAGTTCAACTGGTTTGAAACCCTTTCCAGGAATAAGTAGGGTCCCTAACAGAGCAGATAAATTGAACTTCAGATAAAAGTGAGTGGCCAAGCATGGTTAAAGATGAGGCTTCTTCATATACACTCCTTTTTTTAAATAACTCCTTGAAGAGTCAGATTTTTAAGGGATGGACAGAGCCCTTCACAGCAGCAGCCCACAGTGTTAATGTGAATTTATCTCACAGTTTTTATGTGAATTTATAGCATGCAGTGAGCAGTCTGAGCCTGCACTCCTGTTACACAGCCAAGACCAGCTGCTGTTATCTACAATCCTTTGTATACCTCTGGAATAAAATGGCTTGCATAGGGAATTAGGAACAAAAAGATCAGGGTGGAAATGGAGATCAGACACCTCAGCAGACTTGTATCTGTAAGGGGTTCCTCTGCTGTGAGAATTTATCCAGAGTCACCTGGAGCGATGGAGATGAGAAAAACAAGACAGAGGCTCAAAGTAAAAGACCCCAGGCAGGGGATGAAAAGGTTACAGTTTCCTCAGCTTGCAGAGGGCAGTGGGCACCCAGGGGCCACCCAAAGGGCTGCAGGTTGCAGACATTTCAGGCGTTTTCTTGCCCACGTTGCCCATCTCAGGGACAGTCACACGTTGGGGGAATGCCAGTCACAGTCATTTCAGAGGCCAATACTTTCAGGGTAGACATGGGCACATCAGTGCTTCTAAAAAGCAGATTAGGATAATGTTCCGCTTTCTCTGTCTTGTCCTCTTCAAGTAAGCCAATGTGCCCGTGGGAGGGGCTGTGCCTGGAGCTCTCCCACCCTGGAAGGTGAGCAAACCCCCAGCCCCAGGATGAGACCTGCCTGGAACCACACCACATGCTCCAGCCTCAGCCCACACGAGAGGCAAGAATCTAAAGCAAACATAATTTCCAAAGGTGTTGCTTCTATCCAGTGAAAGCAATTGCCACACACCAGGCAATGGGCCTGTTGTCCCCTGAATAAAACTGTACCTCAGGTGAATTATGCCTTGGAAAGCATTCATTGTACAAAGGCACAGCAAAGGCAGGAAGGTGAACCAGCCGTAGGACAGGTGTGCCTTTACTTTAACATACTTTCCAAATGGGAATACAATTCCGTAAATTTTACTTTAGATTAACTAGATTTTTGAGTTTGGATTCTCAGTCCTCACAGAAGCCAACTGAAATCTACTGAGGGTTTCCTAACTTGCCCCTCGATAGTTGAACATCCTTCTGTGGAGGAGAGAGCTGGAGCACAAACTGCTGAGCTTGTATTGTAAGAGATTTAAGCCAGACAATGCAGATGACCCATCCTAAAGGATCACATTTACACATCTTTATGCACCTTTACAGTCAGCAAAACACAGAAGGTCCCATTCAATGTGGCAGAAGAGCAAAAACATCTTCTGCCTCAAAAAGCGGAAAAGTACTGATAGCTCAGGAGATGCTGAAATCATTCTGACAGACTTGAAAATATGTCCCAGTTACCAGACCTTAGCACCCCAAAGGGCAGCCTTATGTAATGTGCTTTACTTAGCAATCCTCTGACATGGGCCTTCCCAATAAACTAGTGCAAGGATTTGTAAGCCCTGGGTATTCCCTTCCCCCTGACAGCCCTGTAAAGATTATTTCCTATCAGACATGTCAGAGACTACACTGGAAGCCCACCAAACACTGTGTCTGAGCTGACCTGAGCACGTCAGATTCCAATTCTAATTTCATCCCAAATTAGCAGGTGGTTATTGGTTGTCTCAAAATTGCATTTGTCAGGAATGAAAATTCTTTGCCAAAATAAGCCATTCAGTTATTTACAACATAGATTCTGTTACTCTCCCACAGGGTACTATCCTCAAACATTGTTGGCTCAGCCAGCTCTGGCCCTCTCCCCTTTTATGTCTGAACCCAACCATTAAATTGTCTGTTAGGAGTTGTACTGAGGGCACAAAACCCACTCACTTCTCCATCAAATGAGCATAAAACACAGAAATGACCCACTAGTGCATTAAGTCTGAGAACTCTGAGCCTTTGCTGCAACAGACTGACCACAAATCCCCTCTGTGCTCTTCTCAACCTTTGTGCTCAGTGTGGAGTCCCAAGGAAGTGGCCATGGACACCAGAGGCAGTTGTATACATTGTCACAATTGTCACATCCCAGCCAGCCTTCAGACCGCCAGCATATTGTGTTGAACAGACAGTCCTATGCTCAGGCACTACAGCACTGTTTGAGATCTAAGCACAAGCTCCACACCGACCCAGGATGCAGCTGGTGGCAGAGCACCTCTCTGAGGGGACAAAGATCTATTTTGATGACATTTGCCACCCCTGAAGCAGCCACCCAGTGTGACACATCACAGTCCATTTTGACACCTGAGCCTGTACAATTCACTGTTGCCTTTAAAGGCCACACTCCAGCAGGGAGCACTGAAAGTCTTGGCTGTGGAGAGGCTGATCCTGTGGAGAACCAACCCATCAGCTGAAGGACCTGCCCACAGCCAGAAGCTCAGCACACACCTGGACATGAAGTGAAAGATACTGAAATACAGAAACTCTACCAGGGAAAGTGCATGGAATCCATCCTCTCCACTCCCCACTCCCAGGACTAAAGCCAAACTCCCCTCCCTGCTGTCCTACAGCCTTGGAACAAAGAGCTGGGAGTACCTGTGAGACAGAGAAGTTAGTGTGGCATCCAAAAGCGCTCAGAGCCTTCCACAGGGTTCAGCTGCACAACAAACTGGGTCACTGTGACCAGAGCTTCTCTGCCAACTATTGTCCCTTTCCCCGACCCCTCAGCCATCACTCCCACTGGATCAATAATTCCACCTTCTCAATAGCAGCAGGGGCACATGGGAATGCTCCAAGAATTCACTCACTTAAAGATGAGCCAATACCTAAGCAGCAGGGATAACCAAACTGGGATAGCCAAACTGGGTTTCTGATTCTCCTCTTCCAGGCTCCTTCAGGTGGAATTAGTCCATGCCAAAGGAGATGTAAGCTCACCTGAGCCAGTCCCAGAGTCAGAGAGGAGCCTGCCTTTGTGAGCCCTGACTGCTCTTGGGGTAACCTGACCTCCCACCCCAGCTCAAGCCAGCCCAGCTGACAGCCAGCAGAGCTCAGCCTACACGTGTTGCCTTGGCCCCTGGCCCAGAGCAGGTCTGGCATCACCCTGTCACTCTGGCTGGCACTCACAGGGTCCCTGGTGGTCTTGTGAAGGCCACGTCATGAAGGCAACTGAGTGTTTTGTCCCCAGACAGCCCATGGCAGCCAGGTGTGACCTGTTTTGCTGTGTGACAGAGACCCCATGGGAGCAGTTACTGCTCACTGCCAGCCGCAGGGCCAGGCCAGGAACCTCAGGAGGAAAAAGCCTGTAAGAGCTGGGGGCTGGGGTGCTGTTCCCTGGTAGAAGGGGCAGCCTCAGCAGAGGCAGGACGGGGACCTTACTGACCAGGTAAATTCAGCCCAGCACTTGAAGTGGCTGAGCAGATGGGATGGTGACAGGCTCCATCAACTGTCCCTGTCAACAGTCCCATGATCGTCAAAGGCTAAGGAAGGAGTCAAGTCCAAGGTCAACCTAGGAAATCCAAACAACAATTCAGCAAAACCTAAAAACTGGTGTAACTGCAGCAAAGCCCAGGAAGAAGAGGAAGGCTCTGGCCTGAGTTTAAGCAGAGCCCCTTGGCCATGTGCCTAATGTAGGAAGAGATCCCAAGTGAGGCTGCTCAGGGCAATTAGGCCCTAATTACTGTACTCACAGCCCTATCCCCAGATTCCAGGAGAACATTTTTGTGACACACCAGCTCACCCATGTCTTGCACAGCAGGAGCTCTCAACACCATGCCTCAAATTCAGCTCCCTTCCCTCCCACTATGTCTTCCCTAAACCCCCCTGCCCCTGTGGTGGTTCTGCTCTCCTGCTGGTTTCCAGGCCTGGATGGTCTCTCTATCCCCTCTGCCAGTCTGTGCCCTCAGGAACACTGAAGTGTCCACTGCCCTCCCTGTTCATGGCTGCAGGGAAGGGAAGAAGCAGAGGTGTGGGAAGGGGTAGGGAGCAGGCAGGGCAGGCACCCAGCAATGGACAGACCGCCAAGCTCAGAGGGATTTACCTCCCTCTTCTTTCATTCCCCAGCATGTGACAGGAAAAAATGTACCATTTCATGAATGTGCCATTCACTACTTTGGAAGTGGAAAGTCCATTTTTGTTGAGAGTTTCTGTTGTTCTGAGATCCAAACTGAGATGCTGCTCCCTTCCACGTTCTCTCAGTCTCTAGAAAGAATCTGTGCAATCCCATGGTCTTAACTTTCAAAACCACTGCAAGACTTTCCCCAAGGAATTTAATTTGATTCATGTTCATATGCAGTGGATCGATCCGTACTTTCCGGCACAGAAGTCCTCATCCAGGTTCATCCCTGCAGGTGCAGCTACTGCCCTGCTTTCACACTAATGGTGACTTTCTAAAGTGTGATAGACAGCAATCCTTCTGTTTAGGATCAAAGCTGCACCAAAGAAGATCTCAGAAGTCACTGCTGAAGTAGTTCCTATCTAGGGCTGTTCTGTGAATCTGAACCAGCTGTGAACCCAACCATGGGAGTCTCCTTTTGCCAGTTATTTCTCTGCACCACAGATGAGCCAAGCCCAGAACTGGAGATGCCCAGGAAGATCATGGTCAGATGGCCACATGGCCTGGCCCAGGCTGTGGGAGAAGATAAAGCCACTTCAATGCTCCTGAAGATGCAAAACTTCATTTTTCATGTCACCCCAGTTTGAAGCATTCAGACCTAAGAGCGACTGAGTACCTGGAGCCTTCCCTGACATCACGGAGATCACCTGGATGCACATATCTTGGTGCCCACATGCTGGGAAGACCACTGGGACACATCTTGGTGCCAATGGGTACCTGTATTTGATCCTGAGTGAATGAAAATATTTTGTGTTAAAATAAATCAGTTTCCCCTGCTTTCATATCTCACATTGACTTTTGTCACCTCATTGCAACATTATTCCCTTCAGCACAGCTGAGTTTGCAACTGCCTGGGAAAAGCAGAGCTTCTGAATAGGAACAGGCTGATGATCCCATGTCTGCAGCCCAGTTTACGAACTGTCACTGGCAGTTTCCAGGAGCTGGTTTTGCTGGATTGCTTTGGTGACCTGGAGTCACACACACTCCATGTTCTCCACCCCTGCGCACATCCTGCTGCTCCTGCCTGGGCAGACAGGCAGGCTCCAGGCTGGGGAGGGACACAGGGAGCAGATCACTTTTCAGGGAGATGGATGGATGGGGCATGGATGGATGGATGGATTGATGGATGGGTGGGTGGATGGATGGATCACTGAAAGGAGCAGGATAATGTCAGGGGTGCTGATCCATCATGGTTAGACTGGGAGAAGGGAGGAAAGGTGCGGGGGAGGTGTCAGAGTGGGATCCTGTGTCAGATCCTGTGATGGATGAGGGAGATCCGTGTTCTGGGAAGAGTTGCTGGGGCAGACAATGCCAGTGCCAGGAGCTGAGCAGGAGGAAACCAAACCCATGCAAAGGCCCTGATTAACCCTGCACTGAGACAGACCTGAGCTGCTGCTCCAGGGCAAACTGAAGGGCAAGCAAATTGTTCGTAGTTTGGACATTTCCAAATCCAGCATGTCCTTGTCAATCTCTTGGACTGACAGACTGAGTGTCCCAGGTGATCTGTGATCAGGACAGTGAATGGGTCAAGCTCTCATTCATGTGCTCTTCAGCTTCATTCAGTTTATTTTTCAGGCATCTCTCATTTTACACTCACCACTCGCTCCTCTCTTTGCACTCAGCAAGTTCCAGTTTCAAGGGGTTGTACCCAGAGCAAAGTTTCTTCCCCCACAGTGACCACAGAGGGGCTGAGCTGTCTGGGCAGCCCTTAGTGGAGAAAAAGGGAGAACCCTCACATGTTTATCACCCAAACCAGCTGACCCGTACTCCTCAGTTCCACTACCAGTCTGGACACTCTCTGGCTCCTCATGCCACCTGGGTCACACTGAAAGTTTCCCAATCCTTGCTGGGAGCAGGAATGCGCTGGTGAGATGCTCTCCTGGCCATCCTTCCCACCCTTTCATGGCAATATTAAGGGACTTGGCTCCCACTCCAGACTGGCAGCAGAGAGGGAGCTGCTGATGCAGGAGGGTCAATTCAGCACCACAATCAAGACTCTCAGCAACCCAGAGGAAATCTCTGAAGAGCTCTAAAAAGCGATCCCATAAACCACTAACTGCTGCTGCTCATCTTCTGCAAGTATGTGAGGACAAAATTTTTGGGCTTTGTGCATGTTTGTCTTTCAAAGCACAATTTTATTTCTCTGTCCCATATATCTACACTAAAGATCCAGCTTTCTCTTCCTGGTGTAGTATTTTCCTATCTATCTGTCATCTTCTAAGAGGGTATTTGATACTCAAGGTGCCTTTCTTGTCTCTGTTCTCCCTCTTTATTTATCCTGCTGGACAATTGGTGTCTCCTTTGTAGCTTATGAACATACACCTCATTGATAAGGGCATTGAGATCTGCAGTTTGTCTTCTCTGGAAGGGTTCTGGCTTCATTCCTGACTCTCTAGGTATGCCTGCAAAAATAGCCCAAGTGCATCGCTCACTGCTGACCACAGCCTTGAGAAATAAACTTCCTTAAACAACAAGCCACAGCCGTCTGCGGCAGAAGCCAAGACTCACTGGCCTTGCCACATGCCACAAAGGTCACCAGCCCCAAACTGCCCCAGCAGACAGAATGCCAGAAGCAAAGGACACATAAATCTAATGACTGTCAGCTTAACTATGTCAGCTGACTGCTGAGCTCAACCAGAGGGGGAAAGGAGAAGGGTGCCCCCAGTTTAACTTTATAAGTCTCAATGAATTGAGGCCCCTTTCAAACACAAGTGGTTTTAGCAGTTCCTTCAGTGTTTCACCCAGGAAAGGTCCTGTAACCCTCAGCTCTGTGGTGCATCAGGCAAACCATCCAGACATCCCTGGGCTGGTCAGAAAGTGGCAGGAAAGCTGGAAGTCTCCACAGAGCAGCTGAGACCTGTAGGATTTACTTATCTGCTGTAATTTTTGAAAAGGGTTACATTTTGCCACTTCACATTGTCCTAAGCATTGTTTCCAGAAATGCAAGGGCACAGCACTCCTACAAGGCTCAGGGTCAAGCAAAGTCACAAAGTCACAGAATCATGAAGTCACTTAGGTTGGAAAAGCCCTCAAAGATTATTGAGTCCAATATTCCCCCAGAACAGCCATGTTCACCATTAGGCCCTGTTCCCAAGTGTCCACACATTTTTTGAACACTTCCAGGGATGGTGACTCCACCACTGCCCTGGACAGCCTGTTCAGGCCTGGCGAACCTGAAAGACACCTGGCCTGGCAGGTGACAGAGATCTGCACCTGTGTCATTGACGGTCACCGAACCACAGTGGTGGCAGTGAAGGGGGGCTCTGGAGGTCCCCAGTCCATCCTCCCACTCAGGGCAGGACTATCTGAAACACCAGATTGGAGCAGCCAAGGCTTTTCCACTGAGTCTCAGCAAACACCCGGAACTCTCCCAAGGATCAAGGTTCCCCCTCTCTGATGATCTGTCCCAGGCCTGCACCAGCTTCCTGGAGAGCCTTTTCCTAGAGCCCAACCTGAACCTCCTGAGATGGAACTTGTGGCCATTGCCTGTTGTAATTTGGCAGCACCAAGAAGCGTTTGTCCCTCTGTCCCCTCTGTGACCACCCTTGCTCTGCTAGCCACACGTCTCTGGATTTAGCCCAGGTTGCAGAGGTGTATGATGGATACACAGAGCTGGTTCATCTTCAAGCTGGCACCCACCCAAAAACATCTCCTTTCGAGGTGGAATCGTTGTGCTAACTTTGAACAGTGAACATGAGATAATAGTGAAGTTTCTGTGTACAAGTACCAGGGCAAAACTGCAGGAACTTGCTTTGTTGAACAACGTGGAAATGGATAAAGGGCTAAAAGGAGGCAGCAAAAATTAACACTGGAGAGCTCAAGGTGAGGGTGGAGTGACAGTGCCTGTCAGCAAAGGCATGACATGAAGAAGGGCAAACACTGCAGAAAGGTGAACTCCTGAGCTGAAAACCATCTTGACAAATCATCTCCCATAAGGCAGTTTGGAGGTGAAAGCTTCCAAACCTCAGCATGCCAGAGTCAGGGATTTAGGATTCCTGGCAACATTTCTCTTCTAAAGGTTTTGCTTACTGGAAAGTCTGTCATTAAGGCTCTGTGAGGAATTGCTGCCATGCTGCAGTCTGATATCAGCTATTATTAATAACTGGGGAGTCCTGGCTTATGAAAGAAGTACATTTGGGTGTGCTCAGAGAGGATCCAAGTTGTTTTATCTGCTTTCAGTGAGGAAGAGACTGTGAGTGATCAGGTTCCTCTGACCTTGTATGGGTGCTATGAAACTACCATTTCTGACAGGGAATTGGGTCTGTTGCTACAATCAGGGGCCTGACTCTGTTCCTCAGGCTTTTGTCACAGTACCAAGTCAATTTTAAGTGTGAGACCACAGTTCAGGTGTTTCATCCCTGCACTGGGGCAGGTCCCAGAAACCCACTGGTTTCCTTTTATGTCTGTGTTCCCTAGCTTACTGAGGCTTGAGTCTGAGACCGACTCCAGTGGAAATACTCACAAATGAGAGACCCAAGCATAGGGACCTCCACACCAAACACAGATGGAAAAAAAAATTGGGTTTTTTTCCTGCTATGACCTTCATTCCCCAGTGTACTCCCTTCACCCCTTCCTCACACCTACAGATTCTGTCAGATTTCTTGTCCTGACAAGTTTGAGAAGGGATGTTTTACCAGCTTTTATGCCTTTTCCAACCTGGTCTGTTTGCAAAGCCTAGTTAGGTGATTAGGTAAGAGCTGACAAATTCGAGCCTAGGCAGGACAGTACAAATTCATCAAGACAAGCAGTGAAAAAATCTAGACCAAGAAAAGATGATGAAATGGGTTGACTCTGCAGTGCTGAGAGGGTGAGAACGTGTGAAGCCTCCATTCTAAATAATAATGATGGCAAAAATGGTGATGACAGAGTGACTGGAGAAGAGGACATAGGAATGGAAATTACCCCAAGAGCGCGGAAAGAAAACTCTATATGCAATTCCAGCACAAGCTGGTAAGTATTGCTGTTAGGGAAATATCAGTTCCAGCTTTTGATCCCAATGTTTGAGGCCTTCACCAGAATCCAGAGAACATGGCTGTTTGTCCATGTTCAAAACCAATATGTTCAAGCAGGAGAATGTGTGGAGGTGACACCACAGGCTGCTCAGGTAGTAGAAGGCAAGTTGTGTTAAAATAGAGTGAGGAAGGTTACTTTGTTTAGCCCAACAAAAGAGAGATGGGTGACAAAAAAAAATTAAATAACTTACAAAGGTAAATATCAAAAGGGGAGACAAGGTGAGAGAAGATCAAAGAAAATAACTGTCCATAAAGAGGAGTATCAGGAGACTTTTAACCATCAAATATGGTTAGCCCATCTTCCTGGTTGGAATAACAAGGTGGAGTGTCTGACAGAGTTACCAGAGATTTATTTTATAATGGGAACTTGGTGTCACAGCTTTCCGCCACTCAAATTCAGAAGCCTTTTCTAAGGTCAGGAGATTTGGGAGGACAAATGGCCAGGAGACACTGAGCTCAGAAACTCTTGGCTGCAGTAAATGCCAGTTGGGAATGACTTGCTATACAGCTATTTTGGCAATTTATTTTCTGACCCTTGGACATTCTCTTTCAAATTGCCAGCCTCCAGTGAACTTTGTGCATAGCACAATGGCCCCCATGTCCCAGCCCAGCAGCAGAGCCATGGAGAGAGCTCTGGGTACCCCAGTGCATTAATTTGGGTGAACAAGGCAGTGTCAGTAGCTTTATGTGCTGCCAACACCCTGCCAGAGAAGTCCTTGGAACAGGAGGTCCCAGTTCTTACCCACTGCAAGACCTCTACATCCTTTAGACAGAAGTCCCAGGTGAGTATTTCATCCAAACAGAAATAACCCTTTTGTGTGTGTCTGTTCTCTGCTGTGATGGTTCTTCCATCGTTAGTGTGCGGGTGCCTCTGACAGCATTTCATGGGACCTGATGAGGGCTCCAGGGCCTCAGAATCACCTGGAGTTCATGACTCTGCTGACTGATGATAGAGAATGTGGGAAGCTGTGACCCAAGGGGTGTCCCTTCCTCCCCCTGTACAACCAGCTGACAGCAGAGATAAGAGCAGAGCTACTGCCCCAGCACTCTGTGCCCAGGGGCCATGTCCCTGCTGCAGACCATAAATTACCCACAGCTAGCTTTAACACCTC
Organism: Entomyzon cyanotis; assembly: GCA_024500445.1. Lineage (NCBI taxonomy): Eukaryota > Metazoa > Chordata > Aves > Passeriformes > Meliphagidae > Entomyzon > Entomyzon cyanotis. The sequence goes on along the minus strand of JAKEPQ010000908.1, from coordinate 494,024 downwards.
CGCAGAGTTATGCCCCAAAGCTTTCAGTCCCAGTGGCTCTGGAAATGGTCAGTGCCTCTGCCTGTCCAAGCAGGTGTTGATAATAAGGAAATGCCCCCCTGTGGTGAGAGGAATTTTAGAAGCTGTGAGGAGGTCGACGGTGCAGGCAAGGGCAGTGCAGGCGGCTGCACCCACTGACTGCCCCGGGCACTTGGCCTCAAGGACAGAGCTCTCCCTGCAAACAGATCCCTGGCAGAGCCTGTGCCAAACACAACTGCTACAACAGCCCTTGGGCCGTGCCTTTTGGTTAAGAACATTCTGCTGGACCAGGAATCCCCAGAATTTTCTGAGGAGGTGGGAAACACAGAGCTCTTGCATGGCTTAACTTGAGGAATGAGCATTCCTGAGGCAATGGCTAGAAAAATCTTTCTCCAGATTTCAGAACAAAACACGCAAGACATAACCATTCTACAGTCCACAGTCCCTTTTGGAGCTACAGAGAGCATGCAAAGGCTCTCAGTCATTTCCCCATGTTTGGTGAGATGCACTGAGTAATTTGGTTTTGAATCAGACATCTCAGTGCCACCATTCAGAAAAGAAATTCAGCATGAAAACAGCAGGCAGGAAGCAAAGCCAAATAAAAGTCTCTTCATACTCATAAATTATGTTTTTTCACACTCCATCATTCCCCAGGGGTGAAGAATTGCCTTACTTTGATTATTCCGGCTGAAGTGGGTGAAGGGGACCCAAGGTGAGGGGCAAAGACCAGTTCTGTGCTAATGCAGCTCTGGCACAGCCCCATCACCACCTGCAATACTTGGCTGCTTGTGCTGACTCCCTGTGAGTACTTGGGGTAACCCCTGAGTTCCCAGCACACACACTCCAAACGAAATTATCCAGCAGAGCCTCTACTGCCGCCAGTGCTGGAATCCACCTCCCTTTCACGCCCCATTCCTCACACAGGGCTGCAGGAGCGGAGCTAACCAGGTCCTGCTTAAACTGAATATTAGGAAAAATTTCTTCACTGAGAGGGTGATCAAGCCCTGGCACAACTGCCCAGGGCAGTGGTGGAGTCACTATCCCTGGAAGTATCCAAAAAACATGTGGATGTGGTGCTCAGGGACATGGGCTAGTGATGGCTTGTGCATTGCTGGGTTAATAGTTGAACTGGATGATCTTGGAGGTCTTTCCAGCATAAATGATTCTGTGTTTCTGTGGCTCATGGTCAGGGCTGCTGGGGGCACAGGACCTTCAGCCTGAGCACTGCTGGTCCCGAGAAGATGCCACTCCTGCTCCTGTTTTTTTGTCTGTACTGACATGGCCATACTGTGCTCTCCAGGTCTCCTATTTCCAATGGTGTAGGACAGTGGATCTCCATGTTAAAGCTAAGGATTGCCCCTGTAGAGGAAATCCTGGAGCTGGGAAGTTGTGATCCCGTCCCAGCCTCCCAGAACTAGCCATTGAAACAGGTCTCTGTTCCTCCACCCTACAGTCTGTGTGGGGAGGGGCTCCCCTGAACCATCAATTACAGCACACAATTAGTTCCAGTGAGCCAGAGTCTTCCAGCACAGTCCTGGCAAATTGCCCTTCCTCCCACTTCTCCCTCATTAGGCTGCTCCTCCTTTGCTTGGTCTTTAATTAGCTTGTCATCAGCAACTTGGCCTGGGCTGAATATGCTGCATTATCCCAAGTGAAACTGTGTAAGACAGATGGGACACCAAAGCAGCAAGAGAGGAGGGCAAGAAGACTTGCAGAGCCATCAATACATGTCTGACTGCAGGGACAGGCTTGCCAGGGGCAGCAGAAAGATTTCATCTGGCTTGGAAAAACTGGGGGTGTTCAAACTGCAGATTGGCTGAGACCCAGCAAGCTCATTTCAGCAAACCCCACGTAATTCCAGCACAGGGAGAGACAAACCCCAACAAAACCAGTGTCCTTGAGGAGTGAAGCTGTTTATTGTGGCACTGAAGTGAAGGGCCCAGCCATGCTTAACCTACCCACTCGCCTTGGAGCAGTTTCCCAAAGAAGTGTTGTCATGCCCCTGACTCCCTTTTTTCCCTAGCTCAGAAGCCAACCCGTGGCCTCAGATCCCCTTTTCCCTGCATCCTGCAACAGGTTCATTCCCCATGTGCCACCCACGGAGCTCTCAGATGCTCCCTGGAGCCAGCACACAGGAGGGGACAGGGCAGCAGCAATGCTGGAGGGGAGGGCAGCCCAGCAAACTGGCACCTGTTGTCACACAGAAGCCAAAGCTTGTGTCAGCCTCCTGAAAATGTTTCCCCTTTGACCTCGGTGACCTTTTCCATCACATTTTATGAGGCAGACTGCTGCCATTAAGTGCCACTTGATCCTCTGCTAATGCAGCAGTTATGAAAGGCCCACAGCACTTGTCACTAGGATAAACACCTTTGGAGTGGGAGAAGCTGCGGGGAAGGGCCACACACCCCCTCCCCTCTGCTCTCTCACGTCCCTTTCCTGTCTGTCCATCACCACTGTCACAGCTTCTGGTTTGGAGCAGGAAAGCTGGGCCTGGCTGCAGCACTGCCGTGCCTCTGCCTCCGCTGCCAGGGCCTGAACGAGCAAATGCAGAGGGGCTGCATGGATCAGTTAAACATTACCCTGCAAGAGAGGGATTCAGGACACAACACCGGGTGTGCACTGTCCCTTCAGCCTTGCAAATCACCTGAGCTCAACTAGCTTTGATGGGGACAAGTCCTGCTGCAGCCACCCCTGTCCAGTCAGGGCTGAGCCCTCTGCAGCTTTAGCATGCTCAGGAAAAAGGGCTTATGATGTGCCGGGGAAGGTTAGACATCAGGAGGAATTTCTTCATAGAAAGGGTGATTAAACGTTGGAAGGGGCTGCCCAGGGAGGTTTGCAGTCCCCATCCCTGGAGGTGCCCAAGGAACAACTGCCCTGGATGTGCCCAGACACTCAGTGCTCTGGGCTGGTTGACAAGGTGGGGGTGAGGCACAGCTTGGACTCAATGATCTCAGAGGTCTTTTCAAACCTAAATGATTCTGTAATTCAGTCTCAGGGGAAGCATAAACCTACCTTCCCTGTTGAAATGCTCCTTGGCACTGCCCTCAGCCTTCACAGGTGTGGCTTGGCTGTTTGGGTGGCACACAGAGAGTGACCTGAGCAGGATCTCCAAGGGGCTAGCATAAATGGGGGGCTGGGTGGTCACTACTGCCCTGCAGGACTTGCCCAAAGGAAGAGCTTGAGGGCTAGGGCAGCCTACTCAGAGTACAAACAAGCTGCCATTAATGTCCTGCTGGCTGGCCCCTTCCAGCTCCTCATCACACTCACAGGAGGGACGAGCACCAAGGTATTTTGTCAGCCCTTTGAGGATGGTGAATAAATTAATTCCTCTACCCCAGAAGAGGACTGGACACACACAGTATGTGGCTCATCAGCTCTGTGGAGAGACCCCTGAAAGGAATGAGAGGGACATGTCTTTACAAACAAACGGTGAGACCTGCTGGTAGATAAAGCCAGATACGGATAGGTGAAAGAAGCAATGAGAGGAACCACAGATTCCATAGGAATTCCACTAATCAACACAGACTGTTGTTCACCCAAGGCCATCCTAAATTCCTGGACTTAGAGAAAAAGAAAAGAGACACAAAGAGAAGGAGACGGGGGATGGGGAGGGGGCAATGTACCTTAAAGGGGATTCGGGGGATAGGTGATTCGGGGAGTCTGTACCTCTCAAGTACCTCAGCCAATGGGGAAAGAGAGAGGGAAATGCGGCTGGGAAATTAGGATAAAATGGAGGCTGCATCCTCTAGCAATTTGAGACACCCCATGGTAAACTGCCCCATCACCTCTCCCTTTATTCATTAATAAAGCTATGGGATTCTGCTGTCTCCTTTCATGGGACATAAACCTCTGTGGATTAATTTTCCTGACATCCTAAAAAAAGAGACTGACTTTGGAAGAAATAGCACACATGGGCAAATTTTAGTGAATTGAAAGCATCTGCATCTGCACCAAAAGAATAAGAAAAAGCAATCAAAAGAAGTCCCTTTCTTTTCCAGCAGCTCTCGTGCTTCAGCCCTGGCTCTCTGAACTGTCAGAGGCCTCCTGGATCTCAGGGAGTAAGAGAACCTCCAGCCAGCAGAAGTATCTGGGGTGTTTTCAGCAGGTGCAGTGAATGGTGACAGTGGCAGCACCATTTGGGCTGTGGGTTACCTGGGTGGGGAGTGCTCAAGGTGTGCACACCTGCCTTGTCCCTGTCTGTCTGACCTGCTAAGATTGCTTTGGGACAAACAGGAAGTGAGTCTGCAGAGACACTTTAGTATTACCTGCCCTGGGTTTGAAATAAATCCCTTCTGGACCAGACATCTACAGAGGGGGTTTCTGATCATCACTAATCTCTGTGCAATGCCTTGAGTCATGTCTGTGTCATAAAACAGAATCACAGAAGGGAAGGGACTTCTGAAGTCTCTAATCCAAGCTGATGGGAAAGATGTGTGTTAATGTCTTTACAAACAATTCCATGGCTGAGGGTATGGGTGTTAATGTCTTTGAAATGGGTCTTAATGTCTCTACCAACTTCAAGCCACAGATTTGTTACAGAACCCAGACAGTTTGACTCCTGAAACAGACAAATAGGTCTACACAAGCCTGAGTTTCTGAACTTTGGGAGGAAAATGACACGTTGTTTTAGGGTGATGTTATGATAATCCTGTATTCCCTATAGTCTGCTTCTATGCTCAGAAATGTGGTCCTGTAGCTTTAACTGTGCTCAGCAGCCGGGAGGAAGCTCCGTCGGCGCGGTTCATTTTGAAACTCTCCCCTCCAGGCTTCTCAGCCTGGGAGCAAGGAGGAGGAAGAGACAGTCCTTTCGTCCGGCTGCTGCTGATAGGTTCTTTTTCCCCAGCGACTGTTTCTTCGTCGTCTCCTTTTTGGACTTTTTTTTAACTTGCTTTCTCACTCGAGAATCAGAGGAGCCCCGGGAGGACAGTAGACGAGAATCCTCCTGGAAGGGGAAGCTACATCTGAGGAGAAGGACACTAACGTTCATCTGCTATTTACTGAGGTTTAGTAACTCCTTTTCCCCTTTCCCCGTGCCTTGCAGGGCACTCTGCGTGCTCTGTTAAATAAACCGGTATTTTTCACTTTCATCCAAGATATTCTGTTGTGGTGGGGGGAGGGGGTGCCAGAAGCCCTTTGCTCTGGGGGAGGCGTTTATTCAGAGTGCTTCTCTCCTAGACTTGTCTCTAATCCAAGATACACGTTCAAGGGGGAATATGCAATAGGCAGTTCAGGAAGGCTGTACCTTCCTAGTACCTCAGCCAATGGGGAAAGAAAGAGGGCAACATGTGGCTGGGAGGTTAGGATAAAAGGAGGCTGCACCCTCCAAAACCTCAAGAGCGAAAACCCGCTTGACTGGGCGTGGGCTCTCTCCCTTTATTCAAATAAAATTGCAGGACTTCTCTCTCTCCTTTATAGACACTGGTTTTTCATAGAGTGATTTTGCGTACAAAGCCCAAACTCTTTTAGAGCTCTACCAGCTCAGGTATTTTTCATTCTTTTGGGAGCAAACATTAAAAATGGCAGTGGTTTGTAGGATCACAGCTCTCTGCACAAGAAAGAGCTGGATATTGTGAACACAGTGGAGATGCCTGCTCCTGGGAGACCCTACAGAGCTGGGACCACTCCTAGGGACTATCTGGTCATCCCTGTATTACCCATCGCAAGCATTCCCGAACAAGGAAAGAATCATCAAGCCTGGGAGTGAGCTGTGAAATCTGCCTATTGCAGCAAGATCAATTTTCAAGAGAATTTCTCTTATTTCTATTGTACTGGAGTGAGGAAACTGTAGAGATCTTGGAGGAATGCCAGCACACCCAGGGCTCTCATCCAAGAGTTTGGGGGAACCATCCACTGAAGAGTAAGCAGCAAAGGTCCCTGCTGGGCAACTGCAGGTCAGCAGCAGCAGCAGCTTTCTGTAGATAAGACAAAGGAAGGAATGGGGGCAATAACAGAGACACTCCACTGTCTTTAAATTTCTTCACAGGAGACATTTCTGCCCATCTGACCTATGGCTGAGTGGCTCCCCCCTCAGCTTGCCCTGTGTGCATGAAAAAGACAAATGATACAGCTCTGGGAGATCAGACTGGTGAAGCAAAAAGGGAGTGAAGTCATCTTAGCCCTTAGGAGAAATGTCCTGACGTGTGACTGCCCTCCATGTGGTGATAATGGGGTATAATTTATTTGGGTAGAAATCCCTCTTCCCACTCTAACAACGTTTTGTTTGCTTTGTCCTGAATAACAAGCCCACTCGTGCCCTGGAAATTATGGTTCAGAACACATGTGCAGAGTTCCTAACCCTGGGCAATGACAAGAAGTTTCATCAGCTCAAATAAATATCCCTGCCTCGCCAAGACAGACCCTCATGCTTCAAATGTCTCACCTCCCTACCTGCCAGCATTGGAACTCCATAAATAGGGCCAACTGGGAGGGGAGCTGGGATGTGCACTGCCACCCCCGAGATACCTGTGAGGCCAGGGCAGATGCTTGGAGGGAGCTCAGGGTAAGTCAAGAGCACAGCACCAGGCAGGAGAGGCCTGGGCCCCAAGGCTGGTGCAGCCTGGTGGATCACTGAGCAATCCAGAGCTCCCTCTGGAGCAGGCTGGCTCTGGGCATTTCTCTGCTCCCCCAACACCTCTGCATTGCTCAAACACCTGCAGCAAGGCTCCAGTGGAGACTCCACATCCCTGCAGCAGACTGAGGTTCAGGACATGCTCAGGACAACCAGTGGAGTAGTGCTTGCTGACATTGGTGTCAATCTTTCCACCCCTGCCAGTGCATTCCGAAGCAGGACACCCTCCCCTCCTACCAGCACCTTCCTATAACCTATCAGCACCTTCCAGTGCTGCACCAGACACCTGCTGGCACAGCAGCCCCCACCCTGTCTCCCAGCACAAAGGCTGCTCTCAGAGGTTTGTGATTCCCAGCACTGCAAGTCCCCCATATTTCCACAGAAAGGGCAAGCACAGCCCTCCAGAGATGTTCTTCACTCCTGCACCCATGGGCTGAATCTTAATCTGCATTACACACCCCTCCCAGCCCTCTGTCACTGAGCCCAGAACAGCAATGGAGGGAAACGGGACTTTTGGCTCACTCCCACTGGTCCTGAGCCCATTTGTTCCACAGGGCCAGAACCATCCAGCACAGCCTCAGTGATGTGGAAGCACTCACTGGTGATGTGTCACATTCGAACAGGTCATTCCTGACAAAAAACACCACTTGGACCCTACTGTTGAAATAATCCTGTCCAATGAGAAAGCCAGCACTACAGAAAGGCAGGGCAGGTTCTGTGTCCAGGCCCTCCTTTGTCTTCCCTTCCAAGAAGAAGGCTCTTTGCCAAGTACGGAATAACCTGTATCCTATCTGGGCCTACATGCTGGAGAAGCTGTTAATTGCCTCTTGTAGTCTTCTGTCAGCAACATTATCCCCTCCTGCCTTGCCCAGACTGGCTGAGGGATTGTCCTGGTCAGTAGCTGTGGTGGGACACAGAGAAGGGGAAGGTGAAATATGATATAAGAAATAAAACCTATGGCAGCAAGCAATGCTAATCAAAAAATCGTGAGGGAGGCAGCATTCCAAGGAGGGGGGAATGCTGGTGGGGAAAAGCATGGACCTCTCTTGACAAAAGTCCAGGTCATTTTAAAAGGGCCCAAGAAATTCTATTTTAATGTCTATTTTTAATACAACCTACACGTGTCCTGAGAGCACTGCCTGCCACACCGCTATCTTGTTACTTCCCAGATTAGCAGCAAAAAGATTAATTTAGACAGGAGGGAATAATTTTTAACAAAACTGTCACTGCCTTCTGGGAAGCACGTCTGACCCAAAAAGATCACGTCCAGGGAAACCCCACACCACAGGCAATCCCTCAGGGATAGGAGTCCCACAGCTGGAAACACCACAGTTTGGGGTAGTTCAGCACAGCTGGGTGACTGATGATGATGGCAGATGAGTGAAATATGTCAATTTATTGTATATGTTTGTCACTGCAGCTGACAACAAAAGGTGTAGAGATAAGGTGTGGAGTGACCAGTCTATTTATTACGGGGAGCCTTTGGCAGCTTCCCACCTGCACATCTGTGTTTGCTTTTTTGGTTTACATTTTAGTTCCTTCAAGCAATACAGAAATAAAACGATTCTGCTCATTCCCCATTCCTTTTCCAAGGGCTGCAAAAGGCCCTGACAAACCCCCAGCCCTCTCTAGGACTGAGCCCCACAGCCAGTTACTATAGCTGGCTGGAGCTTCCCTGGCTCTCCTCTTCCCCAAGGTCAGCCCTGCAGGGAGAGGGAAAACTCCCACCCACACTGCTGGATCCACAGGGATGGCCCATCTGGGGTCCCCAAATTAAAGGCTGATGGCAGAGCTGAGAACACATTTGGTTGTTCTGAGGGAACCTGCCCACCAGTGAACATTTTGTGTTCTCTTCTTTGCCAGAGGAAATGAGCACATACTTCCCTTGCACTGAAATCACCTCCTCCAAGCACAACTGAGTCACTTCTCCAAGTCTCTGCTATGGTTTCTGGAAAGCATCCTGCTCCAATGCAGGCAAATACAGGAGGGGTCCTATAACCACAGTACCCTCCCAGTCCCACCACGCAGAGAAATTCAACCTGCCCAGGGGTCTCCCCAGAAATTCCTTCATCCTTCCCAAAACAGAGCAGCTGTTTAGCAACAGTTCAGCGTGGCAGGTCAGAAGAGGATGAATTCTGTATCTGCTTGGGAATTTTTAGGGAAACAAAACCCCAGCTGTGCAAATTGGAAGAAGACTGAGACACATGGTCCAATGCTGCATTGTGCAACCCTTCCAAACCATGGGGATTTGGCTAGAAACTGCCCCCAAGGCAGTGTTCTCTGTTAGCAAAGACTTCCTTGGTCTCACATGGAGAATTTTCTAACACTGTTCCTGCTGTTGGGAAATGTGAATGAATCCCTTGTTTTACCTTGTTTGCATGCATGGCTTTTGCTTTTCTTATCAAACTGATTTAGCTCAACCCACAAGATGTCTCACTTTCACTCCTCTGACTCCCTGCCCATCACATCGTGGAGGAGTGAGCAAGTGTGGGCTGACTTGGCATCTTGGTTAAACCGGGACACCCACTGGGAAGCAGGAGGGATACCTGACCATCAGCCCAGCCCAACAGCTCCAAGCTGGCCAGGTTAAAGGAGCAGTCAGAGCGTGAGGTGTACTGGGGTGACTGCAGCCCTCCAGCATGACCTTAGAAAGCATAACCAAGCCCCAGCAGGCCTGATGCCAAAAATACACTTAGGCATAATTGTTCATGCAATTCCATCAAAAGTCTCAGAGAAGCTTATTTTTGGCTGAATCAGGTGTTAGAGATTAGTGTGCCAACAGCAGTGATTCTCTGCCAAGTCAGGAGGATCCAGACTTCCTGGGACACCCACACAGAGCTGGGATGGGTGCAGAGCAGAGGATTCCCCAGAAACTGCAGCCTGTCAGCCTCCCAACCAGGATCCACCACAGCCATCCTGATTCTGTTCCTTCCCCTCTTCCCTCACATCACACATGGTGGGGGGAAGACAGCAGAAAAAGTGGCACTGTAGCTTCACAGTGAAGGAGCTCCAAGGAGCTGGAGGTGCGCCCACTGTGGGAAGTGGTCTCCACCCCTGGCTTGGAAGATGAAAACATTTTGAGTCTGGCTTTGCCAAGTCTGCACCTGTCTCATCTCCATCAGAGCACAATTCCCTGCCCCTTCCCAGGGCAGCTCCCTCCCAGGAGGCTCCAGCTCTTGTTTGGTTCACGGCAGGGCTGCACCATCACACAGGATCCCAGGCTCCAGAACAGAGCATCAGCTCTTGAAAAAATACGTCTGGCCACAGAAAATTCCCTTCTCCCTCCATTTCCTTGGGAAAGCACAGTGAAATCAGGTAGAGGGAAGCAGTGTGGCCAGAGCACTGCCCTGGGATGCAGGTTTTTTAGTCTCAGCACTGCAAGAAGCTTGGCTGAACCCAGAGAAGGCCCTGCTCCTCAGCCATCCTGTTTAGCAGAATCACAGAACGACAGAATCACTGAGGCTGGAAAAGACCCCTGAGGATCATCGAGTCTGACCTGTGACCAACCCCTACCTTGTCAAACAGACCATGGCACTGAGTGTCACTCCAGGCGTTTCTGGAATACCTCCAAAAGTGACTCCACCACCTCCCTGGGAACCCCATTCCAATATCTAATCACCCTTTCTGTGAAGAAATGCTTCCTAATGTCCAACCTGAGCCTTCCCTAGCACATGGTTTGTGACTGGCAGTGGTCTCCTGTCTAATGGTTAAACAGGAGGAGAAGCAGGAGTCCCCCCTCTGGGGATCAGCCATGTGTGGGTTGGTTCCCCCTCACTGCCCCAGAGCCATCCCAACACACCTCCATGGCTGCACAGCTGTAAGCAACGAGAACCAACTCCAAATTCCATAGTCCAGAGTGATTCTTCATGACTGGACATTAATGGCTCTTCTCTGCCCATCCATGCCATGGAAGGTCATGCTGGACAGAGGGCCCTGCACAACCGCAGCCTGTGTGTGCATGGCCCAAGGGCACACACTGACACCATATCTCCTGGGTTATCAGAGCCCAGCCCGCTGGGTAGCCACATCTTCTGTCATCTCCCACGCACACAGCAGCTGCTCCTGCCTGGGACTGACACCGTTTGTTCATGTGTGGTCACAAATCTCCATGAGGCTTTTTAAGACCATCAGGTCTTTTAGGGTGAGAGGAGCCCTCAAGAACTGACCCTCACAAGCAGCTCTCATGACCCCCACAAGCTCTTCAGCCACCCTCACAGAACCCCTCCCAGTGCTGTGGTACCATTTGACTGAGGAAACTGAGGCATGGCAACACAAACCACTTCCTTGAGCTGGAAGGGAGCCAACAGCAAAAGGAGAAAGAGATTTGCCATTATTTTGTCTAACCAACTACCCTGCACAAGGAAGAGAGCCCTGGAGGTTGGCCCAATGCCCAGGCATGCTGGAGTCTTCTCTTGTACGCTCGCAATTCCCAAAGCATTTAATTTCATATGCAATAGAAAGACCAGATCATCTTGTTGCAGGTGAAGAATGAAATGTCTTCTCCCTGAATTACAGGATGCTTTTTATAAAGGCAGGATGTATTTCTAGAATATTTACAAGTCAATGTGTCTGTTCACAATTTAAAATAAACTGCCCTTTAAATATGTGCCAGCTGCTGTGACCCCCGCGCTGGGCCGGAAGGAGGTTTGCAGTGGTGTCACCAACACTGATGTCCAGAGAGACCAAGGACAAGCTGTTCCTGTGTGCCCTCAGCCACTGTTCTTGTTAACAAAAATTCCACCTGTCCTTCAGATTGACACCACTAGTGGCAGCAAGGCCTAATTTACATGAGCAAGGGGACAGGGACAGGGCAGGTGAGGCATTTCCTCTCTTTCACACGTTTGTGTTTCTTTGTTTCCCATCTCCATTCCTGTGGGGGTTCGGCAAGCCGAACCCATAGGCCCTGAGTCCCAGGCCCCTGTGGCCAATGCCGTTGAGATTGAGCTAGAAGAAATGGCAGAAGACGCCATTTCAGGGGACTCACAGGAGATCGAGGCCTGGGCCGTCCTCCCACCTCCCTTTGAAACTTTGTGTTAAGTTGATTGGCCCAAAGTTTGCTGTACCCCACCTTATGCCCTCCCTCGTTGCTGCCTTTCCCCTAGAATTTTCTGTTGCTACCCTGCTGTTATTGGTTCTTTGTACTCCCCGCCCTGGTTATCGTTTATTTGCTCCCCTTGCTGCCCTTCATGTTGTACCGAAGCCCGTTGGCTTCGCCCCTGCTGTCCCGCCCCGGAGACCCCGTTCCCTAGTTTAAAACCTCTGTTCCCCCCTGCACCTGTTGTCTCTGGACCAAGGACTTCCTTGACCTTAGACCCGCTGTCTTGTGAGCAACCGGACCTTCGGGCTTTGCCCCAGGCTACGGCGCAGACAGCACCCCCGAGGGTTCCTTAGGCTCCCTGCTTGCTTTTCCTCTAATAAACTGCCTTCGGAACACCTCGGCTCTCTGGACTCTTCTATCTCGGTGGCCGCCGACGACTGGTAACCTCCTCAGGCGGGGCTTCCCCTCTTCACGCCCGGAGGCAAAAGGGCCCCTGGGAGTGGACAGCGCTAGCTACTACCGGGAGGAGAGATACCGGGGTTGCCGGACTGCAGCTTCACCTTTGGGGAGCTGAGAGAGCTCCATCAGTGGACTGAGCCGGTCAAGGCGAAAGTGTCTTGGACTCAGATTGCGGCACTTCCCTTCCCTTTTATTTTCTTTTTTTAAATAACAACAACAAGTGGCGCCCAACTGCCCCACCGGATCTGCCTGCGCCCTTTTGCAGTGAAGATTGGGGAATTTCCATCGTTGGAGCCGGAGCCGCCTTCGCCTCATCGAGGAGTTGTAGCACTCTCAGCGGGACCAGCTGTTAGGTGCTCCTCCTCGCACCGCCGGAACACACCGGAGCACCGAGAACCGCCCAACACTATTTTCAGGTACGGGGTAGGGGAAGGGGTCCCCTAGCGTGCCTCATTTTATTCCTTTTAATTTTAGTGTTGAGCGGGTAGAGTTTTGTTATTTTCACTCACCATTTTAGACGAAAATGGGAGTTAATTTAACAAAAATCCAGAGAGAATTTTACGTTAATATTAAAACCACCTTAAAAGTAGCTAAATTTTCATTTTCGTCCCAGCTTTTGAAACGTTTCGTTAAATTCCTTTTTTATGAATTCCCCGATATTATTCCCCTAGATGCCAACTCTATTGAGTTCTGGCGGCGGGTTCGCGCCCGCATGAACCAACTACAAGAACAGCGGGACGAGCGCGCTGACCCTTTCTTTTCTATTTTGTCCCAAATTTTTCATGTTTTTCGTTCCTACCCCAAGAGCTCGGGACACCCCTCTACTCCTTCCCTATCTTCCCGTTCCCCCTCCTTCCGCACCCCCGTCCTTCAGGAGGCAACTGTGATGGCTCAGCCAGCCTAGCGGCTCGGGGTTCCTGTCGTGTCCCCGGCGCCCTCGCAGCCGCTTCTCCCCCTGCTTCGGGAGAGAATCGCGCGACTCCCCCGAGCACTCCCAATCCTCTCCATCCTAATCCCCCTTCCCTAGCTAATTTATCCCCGGTAGCTCCCCGCGCTTCCCGCCGTGTTTACTTCAGCCTTCCCGGGGAGTCACAAAAGGGCGGCGGTGAGCCCCAAGATGGCGCTGACCGCGTGGCGTCCCCAACCCCCATTCCTTCTCCCCATAACCCTTTGCTCCCTGCTTCTCATCATATTTTCACGCCAAATTCCCCTTCTGATCCCTCCTACTGGGCAACTTGTCACTCTACTTACGGGCATGCCCCTTCCCTAACACCCTCCGCCCCTGCGCCCAACCCCTTTATCCTGGCCCCTCCTACTTCCCCTTTCCCACCCAAACCACACCTCTTCCTGGACTCCTCCCCCGGAACCTCCTTCGGTGATCCCTCCCTGTGCTCCACCCCCTGTCCCCTCCCCGGAGGCGGGGTCCTCTGGTTCCCACGGCTCCCCTTCCGGCACTCGCCGGAAGGAAGCCATTTTGAAACGTCATTCCTGGGCGGACCGGAAGGACGCCATCTTTGATGGTCCTCCAGCCGCTGGCCGGAAGGAGGCCATCTTGGATGTGTCCCCTGGTCCGACCGGAAATGCTGCAACACCTGACCCTAACCCAGAGGCCCTCCATCCCCCTCTCACAGCGCCAGTGCAATTAGCTTTTGGCGGCAGCCACCCGCGGTGGGAACCATTTGACCGGCTTGTACTGAAAGATTTGGCAAAAACCCAAAAAGAATTCGGCCGAGATTCCAGTTATTTTAAATCTGTGTTGCATGCCACATTGAGTGGTATTCCTCTAGTTCCAAGTGACATCAAACTAATTATGTCGTGCCTTCTGTCTCCCATTGAATACCAAGAATGGGAGGCTGAGTGGAAGCGGCAGATTAGGGAACTAGAGCCTCTATTGCCACAGTACGACCCGGCCAATGAGTCCCTTTCAGATTTACTCGTGGGTGAGGGTGAATATTTCAAGCCTCAAAAGCAGGCTAGAGATATTCCCCCTGACATCTTGGTTGCCCTCGCCAGCGCTGCTGAGAGGGTGATGCTTGGTATCCCTCCGGCGGATGCCCCCACTACCCCATATCTTGAGATTTTTCAGGGTGCCGACGAAGCATTCCCCTGCTCGACGAAGCATTCGTCGAGCGCCTGAAGCAAGCGATTGATCGACAGGTTCCCGATGATAAAATTCGCAATCAATTGCTTGTCGATGGGGCCATCACCAGGGTCAACCCCATCTGTAAAGAAATTATTCTATCTCTTCCACACGAGCCTCGCCCTACCATCGCCCAGATGGTGAGCGCCTGCCGGCGTCTTGCTGCAGTTAAATCGCTCAATGTCACCAACACACAAGCACTCGCCACCCGCGCCACATACGCCATCTGCAACAGGTGCGGAAAGCGGGGCCATTATGCAGCTGACTGCCCTACCCCTGTCGAAGAGATCTCAAAGCTTACCCGTTCTCCTGCCCCTGCCCGTGCCCAGCACCCTCACCCTCCTACCCTAATTGACCCTGTCCCCTTCCCACCTCCTTTCCCTGCTGGCCAGGGAAACTGAGTGAGCAGCGCGAGATGCCGGCCTCACGCTGCCTCCAGCAATTGGCCGGCCTCGACCCAACAGAGCCAGTGCCAGCAGGACATCCTGCAGAACGTCTTCTCCATCCAGACCATCGGCGCTCCGCGCTCATGCAGGAGGTCTCGAATGCTGGCACCATTGAGTACAAGCTGTGCTCAATCGATTTAACATCGTTCCAGCTCGCTTGGGTCGATGAGGACATAGTTCTCTCCGGACATGACCCTTCAGACATTTACGTCATTCAACTCAAGTGTGACATACCTAACGAATATGTTTTTATCCTTGCAGACCCGGACCGTGGACCCAGGGATCTCAACATCCCCCCTTCCCTGATCAAAGTAGACAAGTGTGGCTTCTTTCCACTTCAAGTGCAAGTAGTTGACCCTCCTCTTTCTCTCGCGAGGAACCAGATCGTAGCCAGAGTCAAGCCGTTTCCGCTCCATGCTGTGTTCGGGGGAATACCAACTGTCATGTGGTCCGAATTAGTTCGTGAGTCCAGACCGCTCCTCAATTGTAAGCTCTCCCAAAGGGGGGAGAAGAATTCTCCACCTTTGGAATGATTGACACCGGGGCAGACGTCACGGTCATCTCAGAACATCAGTGGCCGTCGGCGTGGGCGAGAGAATCGGTGCCGTTTGCGCTGCGTGGTGTGGGAGGATGCGCTTCTGCAGCAAGGAGCAAACACAACATTTTTATTGAGGGACCTGAGGGCCGCATCGCCACCGTGCGGCCATTCATCATTGGCTCAGGGTTTACCTTGTGGGGGAGAGACGTCATGTCTCAATGGGGCACCCGACTTGAATTGACCAGAGAGTCGGGTTTTTAATAGGGGTCACTGATGTCGAGCGCCCGACCCTTGCATTGAATTGGCTTACCGATAAACCCGTTTGGGTCGATCAGTGGCCCTTGCCCCGACACAAATTAAGAGCGCTCGAAGAGCTTGTGGAGGAGCAACTAGAGAAGGGGCACATTGTGCCCTCAACTAGTCCATGGAACTCCCCTGTTTTTGTTATTCAGAAAAAGGGGAGTGGCAAATGGAGGCTCCTTCACGACCTCCGCAAAATTAATGAAGTCATCGAGGACATGGGGTCTCTCCAACCAGGGTTGCCATCTCCCTCAATGCTCCCGCGGAACTGGAAGATAGCAGTGGTGGACATCAAAGACTGCTTCTTCCAGATCCCCTTGCACCCCGACGACGCACCCCGGTTTGCATTTTCTGTGCCTTCCATCAACAGGCACCGCCCGATGCGCTGCTACCATTGGCGGGTGCTTCCCCAGGGAATGAAAAACTCCCCCACCATCTGCCAATGGTATGTAGGTAGCATTCTGTCCCAGGTGAGAGAGCTTACACCTGAGTCGATCATCGTCCATTACATGGACGATGTGCTGGTCTGCTCTCCAACTGATTCATTGTTGAGGACAGCTCTTTCTTGGGTCGTGGGGGCCCTAGAAAGAGAAGGCTTTGAAATTCAACCATCAAAAATCCAACTGACAGCGCCCTGGACATACCTTGGTGCGAAAATTGAGGAACAAACTATAACACCAGTACCGATCAAAATTATCGATAATCCGTCTAACCTGCAGGAACTCCACCAGCTGTGTGGCGCAATTAACTGGATTCGGCCCCTGATCGGTGTTCCGACGGAAGACCTGGCACCGCTTTTTAACCTCCTGAGAGGAGATCGCGATCTGTGCTCCCCGAGAACTCTCACCCCGGAAGCGAGAGAAGCCATCACTAAGGTACAGACTGCTCTAAAAACGTGTCACGTTCACCGATGTGACCCCAAATTGCCCTTCAATTTGGCCATCCTTGGTAAAATGCCTCACCTTTTTGGGCTCATCTTCCAGTGGGTGGAGAAGCAACCAGACAAGCTACTCGTTATTGAGTGGATCTTCTTGCCTCTCAGCTCACCCAACGTATTGGTAACGCCACAGGATAGAGCAGCGCAGCTGATTAGACGAGCGAGGTCCCGCCTGTCCACCCTAGCGGGGTGCGAGTTTGCATTCATTCACGTTCCATTCGATGTATCCTCATTTGACTATGTTTACCAAAAGAGTGAAGAGATGCAGATTGCTCTTGAGTCATACCCCGGCCAGGTAGTAACCTGGTTTCCAAAACACAAAATTTTCGGCGTGTCCGAACTAAAAATTGTATTAGACCGGGTTCAGAGCAGGAAACCCCTCAGCGCTCTGACCATCTTCACTGACGGCTCAGGCAAATCTGGAAAATCGGTAATTGCCTGGAGGAACCCCTCGATGAACCTTTGGGAATGGGACGTCGAGATTGTTAAAGGGTCCCCTCAGGTAGCCGAGCTTGCGGCCGCAGTCAGAGCGTTTGAGCGCTTTCCAGAACCCTTCAATCTGATTACAGATTCGGCCTATGTTGCGGGTATTGTCTCGAGGGCAGAGGACAGTTGGCTGTCCGGCTCTTCAAACCCAAAAATTAATAGCTTGGTCAAGCGGCTCAAATGGGCCATTTCCTGGCGTGACCAACCGTTTTACGTGATGCATGTACGCTCGCACACCAACCTTCCGGGTCCCATCGCGGAAGGAAATAGGGTAGCAGACGCGCTCGCTGCGCCAGTGCATGTTGCCAACGTGCCTGACCGATTCCAACAGGCATCGCTGAGCCATGCACTTTTTCATCAAAATGTCCCGGCCTTGAAGCGAATGTTTGATTTGACACAGGACCAAGCCAAGGCCATTGTGGCTGCCTGCCCCCATTGTCAACCCCTCCAAATAACCTCCATGGGGTCTGGAATCAACCCCAGAGGGCTTAACAGCGGGGAACTTTGGCAAACAGATGTGACCCACATTCCAGATTTCGGTCGACAAAAATATGTCCATGTGAGCGTAGACACCTTTTCAGGCGCGGTCTTTGCCTCAGCTCATTCCGGGGAAAAGGCAAAAGATGCGATTTCGCATTTCCTGCAGGCTTTCGCCGTCCTCGGGATTCCTCGCGAAATTAAGACAGATAATGGCCCTTGTTACACCTCAGGGCCTATCAGGAAGTTTTTCCTCCAGTGGGGAATTTCCCACGTCACCGGAATTCCCCACTCGGCAACGGGTCAGGCACTGGTGGAGAGAACCCACCAGTCCCTCAAGAGAGTGCTCCTTCAGCAGAAAGGGGGCCCAGAAACAGAGACTCCTGCAAATCGGCTAGCGAGAGCTCTTTTTACACTAAATTTTTTAAACTGCTCCGACAAGGAGCCGGACCCCCCCAGTAGTTCGCCACTTTGCGAACCACACCCGTGCCAAGCTGAAAGAGCGCCCTCTTGTTTTGATCTGGGAACCGGACTCCCTAAAAATCGTAGGTCCCTTCCCCTTGGTCATCTGGGGGCGTGGCTATTGCTGCGTCTCCACCCAGGAAGGGCCACGATGGGTCCCAGCGAAATTTGTCAAGCCATTCTTGAAAGCGGGCCCTATGCCCGCACCCCCTCCAGATGACGTCACCACAGCACACTGGAGAAGGAAGAAAAAGACCGCCTCGCCACCTCCACCTTCTCCGAGACGGCTTCGCCCCAGGGTCCGGAAGAAAACCGTCTGAAGAGCTCCAAGAAGTCGTGCCGGAAAATCCCTGTGCCAGCCTCCCAGATCCCTTCCCCTTCTCTCCTATGACCTTCCCTTCCTCCCTCCCATATTCCCCTCCCCAATAGGCATTTTCAGTTATGCTAATATTGTTCATTTGTCTCTTCATTCAGAGAGTCGCGATGACTTTTGTCAGTGACCTTGCGCGTCTCCTGCTGGCAGCAGCTGTCATCGTCCCAGCGCAGCAGTGGGTTGTGAGGCAGCCAGAGGCTAACGTCTGGGTGACACTTGCAAAAACCATGAGACAACAGCACATGTGTCTTTCTACTGATGCGGTCAAAGATCCGCTCTCGTCCTCTCTGGTAGGAGCCCCGGTTCAAGTTGATGCTTTTCCGCCGTCCCTTCTCTCCATATGGAGATCAACTTTTGATTTGAAACAAAGTCACTATGAATTTTACAAAGACCGCCAAAAATTTCTGCTCCCTCTTCCCATCCAGAATCCCCTCCTGCTCTGGCAGAAGTGGACCATGGGTGAGCCTAAGATGGAAAAAGAGCCCCAAGAATTTCAATTAATTGGCTCTCTAAAAGCACTCGCATGTATTCAATTCGATTACGAAACTCCATATGCAGTAGATAAAAAACTTTATCAGGGGCTGAGACAGGGCAATCCGAATTATGTTGCAAAAAATTGGTGTATCCAAATCGCCCATGTAAAAGCGCCCTCGTCTCCTGATTGGCATTATAGTCACCCGATTCGGCTTCCAGAGGGACTTTTTTTGATCTGCGGAGAGCGCGCCTGGGCGGGGGTTCCATCTCACCTTGTAGGTGGTCCGTGCACTTTTGGTCAGCTGACACTTGCTTCTCCCAACATGACCCACCTACCAGTGTGGTCAAACAATTCGGTCCCTAGAACTTCTAATGTGCCACCCGATTGCAGCACAGAAATTTATCATTGGAGTAAAGGCAAACGAATCGCAGTTTCCATATTTCTGCCTTGGGTTGCTGCAGCCAAGGCACTTGGAGAAATCGGAAACCTCGAATGTTGGGTGTCTAAGCAAGCAAAATTAACCTCAGAGGCCATTGCGGAACTCCTAAAAGATGAGCAAATTACTAGACAGGCCACCTTGCAAAACCAAGCGGCAATTGCTTTCCTGCTCTTGGCTCATGGTCATGGTTGCCACCAGTTCGAAGGCCTCTGCTGTTTTAACCTGTCCTCCCGCAGTCGCAGTATTCATCAGAGACTCCAGGACATGGAACATTTGATCAACAACATCACGTTCGAATCGAGTCTCTGGTTCGAGAATACCCAGGATGGCCTCCACCGAGCCCTGAACGCGACATTGTCCACCGTGGGAGGATGGGCTCACAAATTGCTGCGCGGACTTGGACTGCCAGAATGGGGAGCAACGCTTTTAAAAGACTGCCTTATTGTTTTAGTTGCTATCACTTTAATTGCTGCTTCCTTCGCAGTCATCAAAAAGTATTTTATTAAACACATTCGCGCTTTATTTAACAAAGAAGGGGGAGGTGTGGGGGTTCGGCAAGCCGAACCCGTAGGCCCCGAGTCCCAGGCCCCTGTGGCCAATGCCGTTGAGATTGAGCTAGAAGAAATGGCAGAAGACGCCATTTCAGGGGACTCACAGGAGATCGAGGCCTGGGCCGTCCTCCCACCTCCCTTTGAAACTTTGTGTTAAGTTGATTGGCCCAAAGTTTGCTGTACCCCACCTTATGCCCTCCCTCGTTGCTGCCTTTCCCCTAGAATTTTCTGTTGCTACCCTGCTGTTATTGGTTCTTTGTACTCCCCGCCCTGGTTATCGTTTATTTGCTCCCCTTGCTGCCCTTCATGTTGTACCGAAGCCCGTTGGCTTCGCCCCTGCTGTCCCGCCCCCGGAGACCCCGTTCCCTAGTTTAAAACCTCTGTTCCCCCCTGCACCTGTTGTCTCTGGACCAAGGACTTCCTTGACCTTAGACCCGCTGTCTTGTGAGCAACCGGACCTTCGGGCTTTGCCCCAGGCTACGGCGCAGACAGCACCCCCGAGGGTTCCTTAGGCTCCCTGCTTGCTTTTCCTCTAATAAACTGCCTTCGGAACACCTCGGCTCTCTGGACTCTTCTATCTCGGTGGCCGCCGACGACTGGTAACCTCCTCAGGCGGGGCTTCCCCTCTTCACGCCCGGAGGCAAAAGGGCCCCTGGGAGTGGACAGCGCTAGCTACTACCGGGAGGAGAGATACCGGGGTTGCCGGACTGCAGCTTCACCTTTGGGGAGCTGAGAGAGCTCCATCAGTGGACTGAGCCGGTCAAGGCGAAAGTGTCTTGGACTCAGATTGCGGCACTTCCCTTCCCTTTTATTTTCTTTTTTAAATAACAACAACACATTCCTTCTCCCTCTGTGCCACATGAATTGTGTTTGGCCTCTATTCCCAGGGCACTGCCCATGGAAGGCTCCTCTGAGGCACCTCTCACCTTTTTGCTGCCAGCAACGTGAGAAGCAGAAATCAGGAATGAACAGCCCCATGGTATCACTGTTAATCCCGAAGTCTCCAAAGCCTCTTTCCAGACCCCTGTGCGAGTCACAGATCCCTGCAGGGTGGTGTCAGTGGCTAAAATCAACCCAAATTACTGGAAATTCAGGGCAAGATCTTTAGGGGTTCAGGACCTACTGCTGGAGAGATTTTTGAAGGGACCTGCATTTGGCACACACAGAAATTCAGGAAACATGACCACATCTGTTGGGTGTGCACAGTGGTGCACTTTGAAATAAGGACAAGGCTGAGCAACAGGTAGGGGGAAATAAAGCAGCAAATCCTGCTCCCTCCAGGCAAATTTCCCACTGCTGCTGGACTTTAAACACAGCAACAGGGATGACATCCAGGAGATAACTGAGCCTGCTGCATCCCAGTTATCTGGGAAAGACAAAAATGCTGCTTTGCCTTTTTGTCAAAAGGGGAAAAGTCAGCAAGGGAGGGAACAGGAAATGGTTTCCTGGAGGTGTGTGTGAGATCTCCCACTCATCACTGCAGGAATTGTACACACAACCCACTCTCCCATCCAAGGATTCTGAAACAAGCCTCTTGGATAAGGGACTTGAACTGAAATGCAACTTTCAAGCTCATCCTATATTGGGTGAGTTTGTTTTTGAGGTACTCACCCTGATCCCTAGACGTGGTCTCTCAACTGCCTGGGCCATTCCTTTACTTCCTCCAAGGTCATTTCCAGTGTCTTCTCACCAGTCTGGGCTGCTTCCTCCAGGTGTCAATGCAGCCTTCTGCAGCACCACAAGCAGCAGTGCTATGGACCTTTGGGCTGCAAAAAACCACAGATTGCTGTGACAACAGGTGTGTCAGATGAGATAAAAGTACCTCCTCATCAGCCTGGGGAATGTCAGTGACAGAAAATCCCTGGGGCCATGGGCTTTAAAACCTGAACAAACTCAGCCATGTCACAGCACTGACTGTCCCATGGGCAGGCCCAGGGTTCCGCTCTGAAGGGAGAGCCCTGATTTAGCACCCAAGAGCTTCTTCCGCTCAGCAACACTGGAGTAGGAGGAAGGAATTAGAAGTCCTTTGTGCATCTAATGCCCAGGATTACTCTCACAGAGTATTTCCTTGGATCAGTCCATCCGGTACAGACTCGGGGGGCGGGGGGGAGGGGTGGTCAGGAAAGCAATTGTGGCAGGGCCAGCATTTTACACATCACAGCAATGGGGTGAGAAAACTCTTTAGAATATTATTTACAAGATGATGTACAAGCACATGCAATGACAGGATGTGATAAATACATGTCATAATGTTGGCTTTTTGCAAATATCACAATGGATACTATGTGTATTGTTTTAATTCTTTTCTTATAGAGGTAGCCTGGTTGTGAAAAATTGCTGTGTAATGATGACTAAGGTCTTTCTTTCTAGTACTAGTTGAGTTTAATAGTAGTAAAATAGCTATTATAGTTTTATTAGAATGCTTGAACTGTCTGCTTGAACTGGATAACATCCCACGAACGGACCCTGCCTCTGACACTCCAACTATCAGCACCTGTCGCCTGCAGGAACCACAATCTGGGAGTGGTTAACAGTCAATGAAAGATGACTGCGCATGCTCCGAGGAGGCGGATCAGTTCCCAGAACATGCAAAATAGTTTGGAAAAAATATGAATATGTATAACAGTTTATGAAGGCTGAAGGGTATGTAAAGGGTGTCTCTGTCCATACCAGGTGTGCTTTTTTGGCTAAATGCCAAAGCACCCAGCGCTGACCTTTTGCTTTTATCTGTCCCCTATTGTCTTCTATTAAACCTTTTTAATCCTAACAGGAGAGTGAACCTCGTTTTTCACACAGGACAAGGGTGAATGACTTCAAACTAAAAGAGAGTAGGTTAAGTATTATGAAAAAATTCTTCCCTGTGAGGGTGAAGAGGCCCTGGCACAGGTTGCCCAGAGAAGCTGTGGCTGCCCTATCCCTGGGACATGTCCAAAGCCAGGTTGGACAGGGCTCGGAGCAACCTGGGATAGTGGAAGGTGTCCCTGCCATGGCAGGGGGTGGAATGGTGTTGAAGGTTGGAGGGCGGGAATTTTCTCCAGCTCTGTTACTACGAAACCACTTCGATCAGGTACACAAGGACTATTAACTCTTTTGTAAGAGACAAAGGATGTGGCCGGGTGTGGTGAGGGGAGGAGGCATCTGGCCGTTGGGACTGCACTTGCTCACTGGGCATCGAAGGGGGAAGAGGGAAGCTGCTGCCTTCCTTTCACTGCGACCGCAGAAAGTCCAGCTCTGCACTGCCTTCTCCTCCTTGCTGAGTGAGCTTTCATTTGGGAAAGGGCATGAGATTCCGACCCTTTTCCCCGTCCCAAGTGCGTGTCTCCCCGGCTGCGCTTGCACCTGCTGCGGAGAAGCCCGGCTGTCGCTGCCCCTGTCCCCACCTGTCGGAACGCACTGCAGCTTCTGCCACAACTGCGGAGTTTCTGCCACCTTGCTGGCTAGCCCGGGTGAGCCATTCCTGCTGCTCCAGCTCACTGCTCTGAGCTCCCTGCTACACCCCGTCCTGCCGTCCAGCCCTCCCGCCATTCCCAACCCCATGCGACAGACCTGACCTTGCGCCACAGCGCCACCTGCAGCTGCTCGGGAGTCATCGCACCTGCCCTGCCCGGCTGGGAGCTCAACAGCGCCCCTGCTGGTTGTGACCGTGATTGCACCAAAGGGAAGGGTGTCTGGCAGCCCAGAGAAAGCTGCCACCGGGTTTCTGGTTTTGTTTGTTGTTGCTATTCTTGTTGCTTCTTTGCCTCGTTATAGATACTAGTAAAGAACTGTTATTCCTTTTCCCATATCTTTGCCTGAAAAGCCCTTGATTCCAAAGTTTTAATAATTCAGAGGGAAGGGGGGGGGTCACATTCTCTATTCTAAGGGAGGTTTCCACCTTCCTTAGCAGACACCTGTCTTTCAAACCAAGATAAATGGGATGAACTTTGAGGTCCATCCTGACCAAGACCACTCCCTCACTTTATGACTCTATGAAAACATATTTACATCAGTCATTCCCATACCAGGGTCATGGAGCAGTGTGCAACATTTTAAAGTCTGGCTGTCTCCACAGCCTATACATTCCACAAACCCTGTAACAAGCAGTCTCACTAACTCACTTTTAAAAAGTTAAAACTTTCAGAGAGACAGTACTATCTGCCAAACAGACATTTCTCTGATCTACACCTATTTCTGGCTGAATGTATCTCACCGTATTATTTTCATTTTTATTTTCATCAAAGAAGCAAACTCTGGCAGGACTGGAAACACTCTCCCACATGGGGTCCATGGCAGGTGGGTTCAGAAAGGACATTGAGAGGCTGGAGAGAGTCCAGAGCTGGGAACAGAGCTAGGAAAGAGTCTAGAGCCCCAGGAGCAGCTGAGGGGGCTCAGCCTGGAGAAAAGGAGGCTCAGGGAGGACTTCTGGCTCTCCTCAACTCCCTGACAGGAGGGGGCAGCCAGCAGGGGTCAGGCTATGCTCCCAGGGAACATGGAACAGGACAAGAGGAAACAGCCTTAAGCTGTGCCAGGGGAGGTTCAGGATGGACATCAGGAGGAATTTCTTCATGGGAAGGGTGGTCAGGCCTTGGAAGGGGCTGCCCAGGGCAGTGGTGGAGTCTCCATCCTTGGAGGTGTCCAAGGAACAACTGGATGTGGCACTGAATGCTCTGGGCTGGTTGACAAGGTGGCGGTCTGTCAGAGACTGAAAATAGTTCATGCCTCAAACATTGATATAAAGTTTTGATCAAAGAAGCCTCCCTGAGGATACCTGGCTGGGACTTTGGACTGAGAGCCAAACTGCTGAGATTAGATAAAGGGAAAAGCCTATTGTTCAGTCATCTCAGGCTGAGGGAAAGGAATGCATCCACCGAGGCCAGAAGTCACCAGCCGAACTGAGAACCATTTCTGGCTGAGTTTGGGGTGGGGGCAGAGCACAGCTCACAGAAGCCACATTTGCACAGTCTTACTCCCCAGCTGAGGAGGGGAGGAGGATGGTGTAACCTCTGGTCGGAGGCAATAAACACTCATCCTCCGTTACACAAACTGGCCCCGCTGTGGAACCCCCAACCCCACAGGCCACATCCATGGAACTTTCACGTGAGAGGCAGCTGAGGGGGAGTCACAATCCATCAAAGATCCCCCAAATGCTAGCCTTTGCACCACAGGAGTGCCTGTGATGCAAGCAGAGTCTGCTGCTAGAGACTGCCCCCTCCCCCAGAGGGGACATGCCTGGACATTTCCACCTGGCCTGAGTGTATATTAATCCATGGCATTCTGTGCTTTTGGGGGGACCTCCACCACCGAGACCAGCTGAAGAGGACATCAGGACACCAGTGAGACCCACGGAGTGCTGACACTTCTTTGTCCCTCTCTGTCTCCCCACCTTTCTCCCTACTCCCCCTATTCTCTCTTTTCTTCTCTCTCTCTCTCTTATTTACTATCAAATAGAACCCATACTATTGACTGGAATATGGTTTCGTTTGCACCTTAATTCAGGCAGAGGTATTTCCAAAGAACCTTAATATTTGGATCATAACACGGTCAGGCACAGGGTAGACTTCATGATCCCAGAGATCTTTTCCAACCTGTTTGATTCTGTGATTCTGTTTCTACAAGTTAAACCAGGGGGTTGGGTCTTTTTTTTTTTTTCATCAAGGGATTTTTTCTTACCTGAAAATAAGTTAGGTCCTGACTTTATCCAGCAGCACAGACCAGGCAAATCTGCACTAGGTAATGAGAAAGGGGTAGTCAAATAGAAAACCCAAATCTATTTGCACTTCAACCATTCTTGTTTCTTTGAGCTTTTAGCCCTTCCACCAGCACAGCGCCCATCAGTTCTGGCCTTGTGGATTCCCTTAATCTTACCAAGATAAAAGGGGGCAAAAGGAATCCTTTTGCCATTGAGTACAAGAAATCACTAATAATATTAATAACTTATGAGAAGTAATTTGTATAACCACTCCTATCCTGAAGAATGTAATGAATATTCATGAATTTTACATATAACACTGTGTCTTTGGGGGTACTGAGGTATGTGTGTGTTTGGTGGAAACAATTCCCACACATCCGGTGCACAGAATAAAGCAAATATCCACTTCTCTGACTTGGTCTCTGAAATGTCTCCAGGCTCGATTAGGGCGAAATCAGTAAAGCAGCAAAATGCCAGAGGAGTAGCCCCTCAATCCCTCCAGCTGTGATCAGAGCTTCCCAGGAGCTGCCTCCAGAGCAGAGCCAAGGCTGGGGGCATTTGCACACCTTAAGGGTGCAGACACAGAAAGGGGGGCAAACCCAAGGTATTTCAAGAGCCACATCTCATTAATGTTTTCTGAGCAAATGAGACCCCGTGGCCTCGGAAAGGCACAATGTTTCTCTTGGCACAAGAAGGTTTTTAAAATGAATCACCGATCTCAAATACAAGAGGTTTATGGCAGGACCGAAGCCTTTGAACCTGAAGGGTCCCTGATACCATCTATAATCATAAACCAGCCAAAAACAGAAGCAAGGGCACCACCGTGGCCCGGGCTTGAACTCTGATAGATACAGCAGTGCCGCTGGTGTGAGGGGAGAACAAGGCCATGAGAGGAGAGAGGGGTGTGTGGCGGGAAGGGAGTTTGTGAGGGAAGAGAGGCGCAATGAGGGGAAGGCGGGACCGTGACGGGAGAGCGGGCTGTGAGGGGAGAAGGGGCTGAGAACGAGCGCGGCTATCACGCAGGATAGGCTATCACGCCTCAGCCCCAGGACAGGGCGGCGCTCCCCGGACAGGGAGCCAGGCGGGAGCTGCCCGGGCCACGTCCGCCGAACACCCCTGGCCATTCCCGGAGCCGCGGCTCCCATCGCACGCGCCGTGACCACCGTATCCCCTCAACTCTGCGGAGGGCGGACCCGCTCTCAGGACCGGATGGGCTGCCTGCCCTTCGATTGGCCAGCGGTGCTGTCACTTAGCGTCACGCCCCGCAGCCAATGGGCGCTCGGGAAGGGTAAGGGAGGGACCTGCGGAGAGGGCAGGGGCGGGACTTGTTGGGCGGGGCCGCGCTCGGCCGCAGCGAGGAGCAGGTAAGGGGTAGGTATAGGGCACGTATGGCCGGGGGTCTGAGGGAGGCCGGATTCGGCCCTGCTCCGCTCCCCGCACCGAGGTGGGGCTGTGAGGGACCCGGGTCTCGAGGGTCGGCGGCGGCCTGCACTGCCGGAAGCATCCTGGGAGGCTGGGGGCGACCGGGCTGTGGAAGCCCCTGGAGGGCTGGGGGAGCATCCGGGCCTTCGGCGGGAATTGAGGGGTCCGGCCCTGGCCTGGGGCCGAGTCGGTGTCGGGGGTGGTTCGCGCACAGATCCGGGATGGGAAACGGGCCCGAGCCATCGTAGAAGGCTCCCTTTAGAAGGGATCCAGGTGATGGTCACAGAATCATCCTAGAATGGTTTGGGTGGAAAGGGACCACAAAGCCCATACAGACTCACCCCCTGCCACAAAGCCCACACAGACTCACCCCCTGCCACGGGCAGGGACACTTTCCACGAGACCAGCTCCAAGCCCCATCCAGCCTGGCCTTGGACACTTCAGGGATGGGGATGTTAGAAGTGAGGGGGTTATTGGGTGCTTCCAGGGAGAAGGAGCAGGGGCTGGGTGTGTGCAACTGTGCTCTGGGCAGCCTTTTGGGGGTTCATTCTGGGAGCTGCCACACTCACAGCCCCCAAGGACTTCACCTTAACCTTTGCTGTGTTCACTGCATTTACCGGTTCTGGTCCAGATGCAACTGCTTTTGGCTACATGGCTGCTGTGGGCTGGGCTCATGGTCTGAAAAAAATAGCTCTAAGGCAATGGATGCACGTGTCCCTTTGCTGTCAGACTTGGCGATAAATACACCTTAATTATCCTTTGTGTGGCCAAGGGTGTTCTGCAGTTCGTGGTGCGTGAACTCTGCCCAGGTTCCAAGTTTTTATTTATAGTATAATAGATCACGTGTTTTCCCCTACTATTATTAAAAGTGACATTTATGAGTTGTTCAGATGTTCTGAACTTGGCTGAGAGGCTAAAACTGAATTCCCAGTATGTGCCCCATTGTTGAGTTTAACATTCAAACAAAAGTCCAGACCCACTTACAATGGGAAACGTGCACTGGGCAGCTCAGATCAGTCCTGTTCCCAAATCTGTGATGAAGATCTGAACCCCTGATGTGCAGGGGAGTCTCCCGGGAAAGCACCATTGTTTGATGAGATTTTTGAAACGGGTGCAAAAGCTTAATAAATCCTGGAGTAAGGTGATAGGACTGGGATGCATTTTGGGGTCTGGCAGCTTGTTAGAAGTGGCTGGTGTTTTGTTTAGATAAAGAAGAAAGGAACTTGGTGTTTGTAATCCATTATGTGAATTTAAGGTGTTGACATAAGATAAAGCCAAGGGTGACAGAATATTGTAGTGATTTAAATCCCAATGGAATCAAGTCAGGTGGAGTAGAAGTACCTGGAGTGAGCTGTGGAATTACCTGGAAGCTGATTAATGATGTAATGTAATGTAAATTCCATTCCTCTTCCTCTGCTGAAGCAGCTCTTCTGTGCTGTCCCAAGGTCCCCAACACCTGTTCCACCTTTCTGAGGGTGAAGGCCAGCCTGGCCAAGGCCAACTTTCGTGGCACAGGGAATGAATTCATATTCTTACGGATTTGTGGAAGCACATGTCTCGGGAACAACTTTATCCACATACATGGGGGTTGCAAGGAGATGATCTTTAGGATCCCTTCCAGCCCAAACCATTCTGTGATTCTGTGATATGTAGCAGAAGGCATTAATGAATTCACCAAGCTACCAGCTTATGGTAATTGCAAAATCAGGACTTACTGAACAGGTATCTTGGGATAAAGGAGCTTTAGGAATTGGTTTAGAATACTTAGGAATATTCTATCCCTTTCCCATAGCTTGTGACAGTAAAATACATCATTCCCTTCAGCAGCAACACTTTTGAGTGTCAGAAGAGGACTGACTTACCATTCATGACAGTACCGCAGGGAGGACGCAGGTGCTGTTTTAGGTCACTCTTGCTCCATGGTTTTCCTGGTTCTGTGTCTTTTACTGAGCAAAACTGTCAGCAACAAAATACCTGCAGTAGGGCTCTAGGGTAGTACCAGAGGAACAGGTTTTGTGCAAGTCCAATTGTATGGAAATCAGCAATATTTTTGCAGGACTGGGGGAGTTTGGATTTGTGGTTGTATGTGGTGGAAGCTCTTCTGACAGGAGTGTTCTTGGGATCTGTGTTAAGTGTTTCCAAGAGTTTCTGGCTGGCATCAGCTTCTTCCTGGGCAAAACAGAGGCAAGTGGGTAAAAAAAAATCTCTGGCTACCTCATTGTGGCTGCTTTCAGCTGAGATGCTCTATCCTGGATATAAGTTTTTGTTCCCTCAGGTTCCCAGGATGTTTGCTCAGAACTCCCGGAATTCTATGAGCGCTGTGCTGCTGCTGGTGCTGCTGGGCTGTGTCCTGTGTCCCCCAGCACAGGCCAGCAAGGTAGGTGACACCAAGCTGTGCACAGGGCACAGCAGAGGTGGGGTGTGAGGGGACAGAGCTGTGTCCCCTCCCTCACACAGCTCCTGTGCCCTGCAGAGCTCTGAGGACATTCGCTGCAAGTGCATCTGTCCCCCGTACCGCAACATCAGCGGGCACATCTATAACAAGAATGTGTCCCAGAAGGACTGGTGAGTGAGTGGGGGCAGCCTCAGGGGTCAGTCCATGATAGCCAAGCTCTGGAGTTCCCAGCTGGTGCTGAGGAAGGGATTCCCTGCCTGTGTGTTTGCAGAGGGAGCTGCTTTGGTGGGTGATCTTCAACCCAGACCAGGGGCAATTTTTAAAGAGAAATTGAGGAATCTAGAATGATATCTTAACCCACAGCTCTCGGCAGATGTAGGGTGTGCACTCCAATCCCTTCCACTTGGACTGAATCCCTGCAAAAGGTGCTGGGACAGTCTATCCCAAGGATTTTGTGCCAGCTGGGCTGTGAGGGGAGCTCTGAACACTGGATCAGTGTTATCAGCCTGACAGGAAAGCTGGGACACAGAGGTCACCCCAGTGTCCTTGCACAGAGCTCTGGTTTCACCTGGTGCTGCTGCTGATTGTGGTTTGTTTGTGCCACAGCAACTGCCTGCACGTGGTGGAGCCCATGCCAGTGCCTGGGAATGATGTGGAGGCCTATTGCCTGCTCTGCGAGTGCAAGTACGAGGAGCGCAGCACCACCACCATCAAGGTACCTGAGCACAGCATCCTGCCTGTGCCCAGCTCCCTGCTGTGCCACACCAGCCTAGGGTGACTGCAGGCACTGCCTGTGCCCTGCTCCCTGCCATGCCATGCCAGCCTAGGCACTGCCGCACTGCTGGGTTCCTGGGGAAGAGCCCTGAACAAGAAAACTGTCCCAGTGAGTACACGGCAGCAGTGCCAGGGGCTCACTCTCTACAACTGTCTGAAAAGAGGCTGTAGCCAGGTGGGGGTCAGGCTCTGCCCCCAGAGAACAAGGGACAGAACAAGAGGACATGGTCTTAAGCTGCACTAAGGGAGGTTTAGGTTGGATATTAGGAAGAATTTCTTCACAGAAAGGGTGTTGGATACTGGAAGGGGCTGCCCAAGAAGATGGAGGCGTCACTATCCCTGGAGGTGTTCAAGGAACAATTGTATGTGGCACTGAGTACTCTGGGTGGGGGGACAGGGTGAGGATTGGTCACAGGTTGGACTCCATGATCTCAGATATGTTCTCCAACCTCAGTGATTCGGGGATTCAGTGACTTCGGTGATTCTGTGTCTGAGCCAGAGGTGCTCCTGGCAGTGAGGAGCTGTGTGGGAGCCCAGTCTTCTTGCTGGGGATGTGACAGTGCCAAGCACCTCTAACCAGGGCCCCATCTCATTGTCCCTTACATGCAGAATGTGCCTCAGCTGGCACAGTGAGAGGATCAGCAGAGTTTGTGCAGTGACGGCACAACCTCGGCATCCTGGCAAGAGCAAGGGACTCTAGTGAGCAAAATGAGAACTAGAGATCGTGCATCAGAGGCCCCTGCAAAGTACCTTCCTGACCTCTGTGGTGCTTCTTATCTGCACTGCTGATCCTTTCCCCCTGTGCTGTCCTCGACTGCAGGTGATCATCATCATCTACCTGTCAGTGGTGGGGGCACTGCTGCTGTACATGGCGTTCCTGATGCTCGTGGACCCCCTGATCCGCAAGCCAGATCCCTACACCCAGCCCCTGCACAACGAGGAGGACAGTGAGGTGAGGGGACACAGGGTGCAGACGAGGACAGGGAAACAGTGACTTCCTGCTTGTCTCCTCTGACCCAGTGAGGGACTAGTACTGCTGCCTTGGGCGTCTAAACGTACACAGGTGAACATTTAGACTCAGATCTCTGCAGGTCATGCAGAAGCACAAGGAATATGCAAAGTTGTCTGTAATGAGACCAAGGCAAGCCCTGCCCTCAGGGGCAGAAGGGGGCTTTGTACCAATTGGCCTGAATTTGGTTTGCCCATCTAGAGGGAACCAAAAGTCAAACAATCCTGTTTGTGCAATGTCCCAGGTGCTGAGCTTCCAGGGAAGGATGAGCTTAAATGTTGTGTGAAAAAACTTCTAGATGCTTAAAACATCGGCCTCTGAGCTGCTGTTGATCCTGCTCTGGGGCTGGGCCCAGGCCCTGTTGTATCCAGCTTGTTGCTCCTTGTGCTTCTCCCCAGAGCAGAGTTTCATTCAAACCCCATCTTTATGTGGGACACTGGCATACAAATCATTGGCAAAAAGATTAGGACCTAGCAGCAAAGAAAGGGCCTCTCTCTCTCACTCTTACTCACTTGCTCTCTCTGTCACACACCAATCCTGGGGGAGCACAAATTTCTTGTTGCATGAAATTCATGCAATTTCAGCACTGGCTTGGACTGTCCTATTGGTACTTTGTTGTGAGTATAAACTATTTGGCCCAATTCCTTCATACTCCATGAAGTATGAAGGAATACATACACTCATTGTATATGTAAGGAATACTCACATACTCATTGTAAGTGAGGAGCAGCTGCTCCAGTGTTCACCTCCCCCTGCTGAGAAAGGAGATCCTGCAAGAGGAGATGAATTGTATCTCAAAATCGTGGGTTTCCTCCCTGCTCTGCAGCAATAATTCAGATCCAGATCCAGGTGCACATGGTAAATGTGTTAGGTGAGGTTTACCTCAATCCAGTGTGCTGAACTGTAAATCCTCTGGGATAGGTTTAGTTCCCATGCCATGATGGATCCCCATCCATTGTCAGTCTGGTTTTAGTGGAGGGATGTGGTTCACTTCAGCACTGTGGCTCCCTGCAAACTCCAACAGTGGATTTCCAGCAGAGCTCTACATTTAGTGTAGTTTGTTTCCTGGGGACTTTTATGTGGAGCTGTGGGTGATCCCCAAGAGCAAGGAGTTGGGGCCTGGAGCTCTGAAAAGGAGGTTCTTCATCAGGACAACTCAAACCTTGAACTGCTCTTTCAGGTGCAGTTTCTCCCCAGGTCAACTATCTCCCTCTGTGCTGGGGTCGGGCATTGCCTGGTCTCCAGCCCCATTCCTTTCCTTGCAGGACACTCGCTCCCTGGCTGCAGTGCCCGCTCCAGCAGGCGCCAGGGCCAACACAGTGCTGGAGCGGGTGGAGGGAGCGCAGCAGCGCTGGAAGCGGCAGGTGCAGGAGCAGAGGAAGACAGTGTTCGACCGGCACAAGATGCTGAGCTAGGCCCCGCTGGGCTCTGCCGCTCCAGGACACGCCAGTGTTGGAATGGAACCTCCATCCTCCCTGATTCACTGTCTCCAGAGGAAGCAGCAACCCCAAAGGCTCCTCTGGTCCTGTTCCCCCACCCTTCCCTTCCCCACCCCTGGGCTGTAGCTGCACGTGGAGCTCAGCTGGACACGGGGCTCCATCAGCCCACCCCCAGCACGGACAGGGGCTGGGAACAGAGCACTGGGAGCTGGCTGAGTCTTCGTGGCATAAAATTAGTGGGAGCGTTTTGATGTGGGATAAATTATGTGATGTTCCTCCAGGATGCAGCAGCCACCTCCTCCTCCAATGTGCACCAATGTTCCTTGGGCATTGTGGTGCTGAGCCATGTGTTCAGCACAGGAGCAAAGGGGAGGGGGTTCCTGACAGTGGGTACTGCTGCTTCCACTTACCCTGGTGTAAATGGAGGGATTTCCACACCTCTGTAATCTATCCAGGTTTACACCAGCATAACTGAGACTGCAGTTTGTTTCTGTGCAGGTGAATACCACAAAACCTGTTGGTACCTGCACCAGCAAAAGTCCAACAGGTGAAAGGCTGATTTACATGTCTGTATTTTCATGCTTTAGCAGTGGATAAAAACCTCCTGGGGAGAAGCCTTTCCATTTGTACCCACACTGGTGACCCTTGGTGCTCTCCCAGGGTGAGCAGCAGCGTTTGTGTCCAAGAGAACTGGGGCAAAGGCTCTCCTGGAGCACTGGAAACATCTGGGCCCTGGGAAGTGGACACGTGTGCTACTCAGAACACTCCAAGAGCTCTGACCACACTTGGGCTGTGTGGAAGGAGCTGGAGTGGTTCTGCCGTGTGTACATTGATCCCACTGAGAACATTTGGAATGTCAGGGAGGTGCTGGAGTTTATGGTTTAGCACCTCTGTATTAAATGCAGAGAAAGATCTACTATCTGGGTGACTTTTTTTCAGGGAAAAATCCCATAGTGCTAGGTCTGGGGCTCTCCAACTGCCTCTCAGTGCCCAGCAGGTGAGCTGATGCCACCTCAAGCCAGAGCTGTAGTTATGGCACTGCAGGAGTGTCCTTGGCACTGCTCCCTCCTGACAGTGACACTGCTCCCTCCTGCTCCAGGAGCGCCAGGTTTGGAACATGGGCAGACCAGAGTCATGCCTGGCATAGGTTACTGACTTAACTTCTCCAGACTGGCATTCTTCCTTTGCTGAGAAATTGTTGCTAGAAGCCTGACTGGGAGAGGTGCCAGTCACTGCCCTGTGTGCTGGGGCCAACAGCTGCTGGTGGAGCATCCGGCCCTCCAAAGCTGACCCCTTCAGGCAAACCCAAACAGCAGCTTGTGGGCCCTGTGTGTACCTCAGTTACCCTTCAGCACCTCACTGGGCTAAAAGGGACTCAGAGCTTCACATTATAATGAGGTCACATTTTCCTTTACCCATCTGTGTTCCCTGGTGCTCAGTTCTGGACCTTTCTCCCCATTGTAGAAGCCCCATCTTGCCTGCCCTTCTCCCTCTCGGTGTGAATCCCGCGTGGACACTGGGTGTGGTCCCTGGGAACTGGTTTTTCCCCTCGAGAGCGGGAACAAGCAGCGCTGGTGGGAGGCGCTGCTGGGCCGGGCCGATGGGTCCGGTCCATCTGGTGGCCGCCGCCCCTGATCAGCACCGGGACATGGGCGGGCACCAGCTAGGGCTTTCTGCTGCCACGATCCTGCAGGGTGAGTGGTTTGGTGAACAGCACTCCCAGACCTTGCCCTGACTCCTGCAGGAACAGCTAGGAAATGGGATAAGAGGGAAAAAATGCAGTTAGAAATCAAGAGTTTTGGAAAAACTTACAGGAGCGAAGGTGTGGAGAGGCTGCAAAAAAATGCCACTGCCTGATTAATTACTTGGTTTGTTAATTAGCTGATCAGCTTTGTCCTGTACATCATCCTCCCCGGGAGGAAATGTTTTCTACTGCCCAGCCTGAAATTCTCAAGTCTCTTCCCGTACTCCCTCCATTGCTCAGTGGGGCATCCCCCGGCAGGTACATCCTGATGGACCCTGTTCCTGGACCCATCCAAAGCCCACGGCAGCGGTTTCCATCCCTCCAGGCATGGGGCAGCAGGAGTCATTAACTTAATTTTTTATCTAAAAAGGGAATGAGAAAACTAAAGGACCTCTTAGAACCAAATCCATCTGCTTTGACATCCTGCTACACCGAAGGTCCGGTGCCTGCTGTGGTCCAGATGTCAATGCTCTGGATGATGAGCCACTCACTCTGGTCCTGGGTCACCCGTATCCTCACGCATTCCACTGGCCCAGGCAGGACCTTCTCCAGGCCCCGCTGCTCCATGGTCCCCTTCTCGAAGGAACCCACAGGGACGTAGGAGGAGCAATCCCGGCCATGGTTCCGGTGCCGGCCCAGCTCCAGCAGCCCTGCGTGCAGAAAATCACCTGGGCGCTCCGCAGAGCCCGTGCGCACCCGCACACGGCTGACCCGGGCCGGCTGCTGGAACATGATGGAAAAGGTACTGCCAGCTGCTGGGTCTTTGCCCCAAAAGTACCCCTTTGACAAGCTGTAGGCCTTCTGGGGCTCATAGTTCTCGAAGACAGACATGCTGGTGTACAGGGATGCTGGTGGGTTGTCTGGGAGGTCCAAGGCATCGGCCTGGAAATCCTCATCCTCCAGCCGGTTGACGGTGCCCTGGAAGGAGGAGTAGAGGCCCATGTGCTGGAAGAGGGATGGCTTGAAGCGGATCACATCCTTCTGGGCGAGCAGTTGGCGGAAGTGGGTCAGAAGCCAGTCACAGGGCATTTCCTGGTAGAAGAGGAGGAGGAAGCAAGCCAGGCGAGGAAGATCATTGGAGCGGTAGAGCTTCCCAATGTAGCCCAGCTTGGAGAACTCGAGGGTGGCCCAGTTGGAGCCCTCCTGGGAAGCCAGTGCCCTGCGGATGGCGGTCAGGAAGGACCTGGCACTCCACACATCGTCCTCGATCATCAGGTAGTAAGAGGAGAGGTTGGCGGCGAAGGCGAGCAGGAAGGCATAGTCCACATTCTGCTTGGAGCGGAATCTCACCCGCTCTTCTGCGTCGTTAAAGTTCCTTTTGAGGCCTTCCAGGGTGGGGTAGAACTCAGGGGGAGCGTGGATGAGCAGGAGCCGGCCCTGGAGGATGTGGTGAGCAAACTTCTGGGCGATGGTGGCAGCGACACGCACGTTCCAGCTGGGATCAGTGTCAGCCAGGTGCACCACCACCACCATCTCCTGCAGCTCCTCCTCAGTGGACTGGCTGAAGAGGGACTGGAGCGTGGCCAGGAGATAGAAACCACGTGGCCTCTGCACGGATGACAGTCCCACTGTCAGGAATTCTGCAAGGCAAGGGAAAGGCGTGAGCAGGCAGAGGGGTGATCTGGGATCACCATAGTGATGTTCTTCCCTGCAAGATGTAAGAAGAGGGCTCCAAAAGCTCTTCCCATGGCCAGCCCACATGGTCAGTGCATTTGGTAACCCCATGTCCAAGGCCAGTGGATCCTTCCTGAAGCTGAAGCCTCCAGCATCTCGGGAAGGACCAAAATTGACCCAAATGGCAGCGAGAGAGGATGAGCACGCAGAGGCTTCTCTGAAGAAGAAATATTCCTGAAAAACACCTTAAAAAAGCCAAATGCAGGCAAGTAATAGTGCAGAGAGTCTACAGGTCAGGAAGGGCTTATTGGCATTGGTGCACATTGCGGAAGCATTCCCTAGTCCACACCTTATGGAGATGCACCCGAACTGGGATTGGGCACCTTCTGCCCTCCCCATGGCCCAGCAGTGGCTGCCTCGGTTCAGCTTCTCTTGCTGCTGGTCTGGGCAGCACCATCCACATGCTGGTTCCAGCATGGCCTCATGTGGGGTTGTCCTGAGCTCCTTCCCATGGGGTTTGCATGGGAATTGCTTCATATGCACCTGACCAAGAGCTTGGCCCACTTCTCCCACACCATGGGGTTATCCCAATGGTCCAGCTCCCCATCTCCACTGGAACCTTGACCCCAGGGAGACAGGATCTCAGCCACCCTCCCCACAGAGGCCTGGGAAGCCCAAAACACCTGTGGTCACCCCAGTGCCAAGGTGCAGAAACTTGGACCCCGCTTGGAGCATGTGGAGCTTCTCCAACTCCTCCATCCCCAGAGCAAGCAGCAAAGGCTCTGGAGGCTTTGGAGGAGGTTCTGGGCAGCTCCCCACCCAAAAAGACTGAACATAGCCCCTCCCTGTCCCAGCAGCAGTGAGGGGGCAGGTCTGTGCTGGGACGTGCAGCTGTGATGGGACAGATGTGCACACCCAGAGCCCTGCTCAGGGGTCCAGGACCACTCACTTTTTGGGGTGCCGGGGAGCCAGCGAGGAGCTGACAGGAGACATTTTGAAGTGCAGAGAACTTAGCCATATCCCTTAGGATGCGCTGGACTCCCTCCGGCTGCAGCAGCGGCAAGATCGTGTTGGGGGCCAGGCCTCTGAGCTCCACCTGCATGGGAGCCACAGGTAGCCAGGTCACACCCCAGAGCACCACGTGGCACGTGAGCAATGGGGGATGACAACAGGGGGACCCAGAAGTGAAGTGAAGGGGAGCCCCTGTTCTGCCCTCCCAACTCCTGAATTCAGGGGGGTCCAGCTGCCCAGGGAGATGAGAAGGCAGAGCTGAGGTCAGGGTCCATGTGGGGCAGGAAGGGATGGAGGATGCTCCAGTGGCCTCTCCAGTGGGAGCATCACTGGCTGGGGACTCACCTCAAGGAGATCCTGTTCCTGCCGGCTGCCCCCATGGAGGAGGAGGAGGAGGAAGGAAGCAGCGAGCACAGCCGTGAGAGAGCGTTTCAGTGAGCATCGCATGGCCCCCACCAACTGAGGCCTGGGGAGAGGGGACATGTCAGGACACAGCTGGGGAAAGCTACACCCCCTTGATGGGACAGTTGGAACAGCACCTGGATGCACCACTGGGACTGCCCCTGCTGCCCAGAGCAGCCAGGGATGCACACCCAGGGGCAGCCATGGGGCATCAGGGCACATTTGTGCACTGTTCCCTTTG
The DNA here is from genome assembly GCA_024500445.1 of Entomyzon cyanotis. NCBI lineage: Eukaryota > Metazoa > Chordata > Aves > Passeriformes > Meliphagidae > Entomyzon > Entomyzon cyanotis. The sequence goes on along the minus strand of JAKEPQ010000908.1, from coordinate 456,598 downwards.
GACAGGCAGGGGCAGGGACACCCCAATCTGACCAGGACAAAATCAGCCAGGTTCAAAATCCCCCCCCAAGCAGTCCCAGGACACTGTGGCTGCCCTGGGACACCCCAAGCAGCACCCCAAAGCTGGAGGCAGAAGAAATGCAGGTGACAGTGCCTTGGGAAAGACCCCAGGACCAGTCACCAACACCCCAGGACTCAGCACCAAGCCCTGAAAAACACTCAGGTCTCAAATGGGCCCAGGCTGCTCTTCCAGCACTGTGAAGAGGAAGCAGCTCCCCACTTTCCCCCAGGCAGGCACCAGCTTGCTCTGTCCCAGTCTTGTCCCAGCCACATCCCCTGCTGGGTAGGACAAGAAAGGCGTCCCTGAGGGGACAGTGTCACCTTCAAGGAAGTCACAGCACTCTTGAGATATTTTACCTTGTAGCAGAGGCATGGCAGGAGGCTAAAAGGCTCCTGTGTTTGCCTGGGCTTTTTCCATAAATATGACCGTGCTGCCCTGGAAGGGCAGCTGAGCCAGGGTGAGTGCTGCCCTGGAAGAGGGGCAGCTGAGCCTGGGCGAGTGCTCAGCCTGGCAGGGCAAACACCAAACACCTAGGGCAAACATCCAAACTGCTCACAGTGCCTTGTCTTGGCTTGGTCAAAGCAGCTTTGAATGCAAACATGGACAAAAAACCCTCCTAAGCCTTCCCAAACCAAGGCTGGGCTTCCCAAGACTGCTCCCTAAACACTCTCCTGCCCCAACCACCACTGTGCAGGGGATGCTGCAAGCCCACCCACAGGCCCCAGACACACATGGGAGCACAGCACCTCTGGGGCTGCTGCCCTGGAGCATGTGCTGGGCTTATTTTAAGGAGAACCCTCCAGATTTTGCACCCAGGACTCCTTTGCATGGAGTCCTGCATCTCAAGTTCAGCACCTCAAGAGCCTGGTGCTGAGAGGTGCCCCGATCCACAGCCACTCTGTCCTTGGAGCACTGACCCCGCCCAGGCACACGGCTCATTCCTTGGAGATAAACACTTGGAGCCGGAGAGCAGGGGCAGGGCTGAGGCCCGGCAGGGACAACAAGCTCCTGGAGCTCCTCAAAATCTGTCCAGGTCCCAGCAGACAGCAGGGCCTCTCCATCCCTTAAAGCTCTAGAAACATGGGGACCTCACCAGCTCAGCGGAGTGCAGCATTAGGGATCCATCTGAGCCATGGAGACATCACACCCTGATGCCATTCTGGAGGTGGATTTCCAAGCCTGGACCTCTGGGATCTGCAGCCATGGCCAGGGGGTGAGCTGGGAAGGGTGAGGCTTGGCCACATGCCAGGCTGGGCCTTTGGCCACTCTGGGTGGCCAAAGGCTTTTTTGGCTGCTGGGGAGCACCCCTAACTCTCCCAGGCAGCAGCTTTACCCAAGAAGCTGGGAGCCCATGGGGATCAGGAGTCACAGGCACAGAACAGAACAGAAAGTAATGAGTGCTGCCCCATAATTAGTCCCCTAATTGGGCTTTGGATTTCTGCCTCCATGGAGAAACAAAGCAGCCCAGGCAGGTGAACATAACCAGGGGTGCAGCATCTTCCCACTCCAGTTCAAGGTACCTCCATGCAGCATCCCTGTCCCCACACTCTGCTCCAGCACCTCACACACCTTCCCCACAGCTCAGCACCTCACTACAGATGTCTGCAAAAGCCACCCCACTGTGGGGACACTGGCCAGGGAAGAGCTCAGAGCCACTTGCTTGGAGCCAAACTCTACTCTGCTCCCCAGCCTTGGCCCAGGGCAGAAGGAAAGAACAGTCCATCCGCAGCCTCAGTCCCATGAGGCTTCGAGGAAGCTCCCGGCGTGCAGGCGGCTCTGGCTGCTTCCGCCAGCACTGGGGAGAGCAGGGCTGGCTGCACAAGGAGGAGGGAACAGTCAGGGCTCCCTTCCCACTGCCAGGAGTGTCTTTCCATGCTGGGGGAGACTGAGGCACGGACAAAGGCTGTGCCACCCAGCAGGGTAAACACCAGCTCTCCTGCAGCACAGTTCAGTGCCCTGCACTGAGGGTCCGCGGGAAGGAGAGGGTTGGGATGGAATCCAGCACCAGGAATGGGTAGGGGTCATTGTGAATTCTAGCAGCACAACATCCCCCACAGGCAAATTGTGGCCATTCAGCGCTGTGTGGGATGGGGACTCCTGGGAGTCAGCCCAGGGTCTGGCCCCGCTATCCGTGGGTGTCTCTGCTCCAGGGGTTGTCCCATAGGCAGGAAGGAGGGGAAATGCCCTGTTCCAGTAGCACACAGCTCCAGAGCCAAAGCTTTCAGTTAGCCCAGGTGTCCCACAGCACAGGGATGTCCCTGCAGGCAGTTGGCAAGGCGACACTTATACCAATCCTGTCCCCACCGCTGGCAGCTGGGGGACCCCCAGCCCAGCCCCCTGCTCTCAACCCTCGGATCCCCAGGCACCCCTTCCCACGGCATCAGGAGATGGCTCCTACCCCAGCCCTACTCTGGACGCACCTGCCGAGGGCAGAGACTCACGGGTGGGCGGCAGCCTCGCCTCTGCAGGGTGCTCGGCCCTGGGAACTTCCCCGGGCTAGCCGGACTCCGGCTTCTCGCTCGGCAAAGCCCCACCCCGAGTCCTTGCCTGCCTCCCGCAGAGGAGGAGCGTCCTCCGGCAGCCTCGGCCCCAGGAGCCTCGGAGAACCAGCCAGGCCGGCGGGGACCCCCGTGGGATGGGCCGAAGGCCCCCAGCCCACCGTGCGAACTGCAGCAGCCTCACGGACGGGCATCCCAGGATGGCACCGACTGTGTCCCACCCACCCTGTCTCCACTGGAAGCTCCAGTCCCCAGGGCAGCACCAACCCCCCCCCCCCCCGCCCCGGGGGCTCTTGCCAAGCCCCAGCATCCCAAACTCTGGCACGAACCTGCCACTTCACCGAGCCAGGAGCTGGTGACACGGAGCTGGCACAGCTTTTTGCCCGTTTCTTTTCCAGCTCTTTTGCTGGGGTGGCAAAAACCTCTGGGGCTGCAGAGAGCCAGAATGGCACCCCGGGCCAGGGCAGAGCCTGGATCCCACTTGGGATGCACCCCCAGAACACCATGGCTTCCCTGCAGACCCCAGCTCCTCACTGGAGTGTTGGGCATCACAGCTGGGCTGGAAATGAAGCCCCTTCTAATCCCAATGAGCCAACGTGGGCCACATAGAGCCCTTCCACAGCCTGGTTTGTTCTGAGCTCCTCCACCCTCCAAGCCTTGCTTTTCTCCCACTGCTTCCCTGCTCCAGAGCCAGAGCAGGAACATAGCTCTGGAGCACCCACAAATCACCAGTGGCATCGTTTGTCCCCAGCTCCCAACCAGCTCAGCTCCTTTCCACACAGGAACTCACCCACAGCACCCAAAGAAGAGCAAGTCCCTTCCCCTCCATCCCACTCACCCTATCTCTTCACACAGAAGCGTGGATCCCACTTCTCTCCTTCCAGGCTCAGACCTCTCCTACCTTCAGGAAGGCCCCACGTCTCTTGCCAGGCTCTGTCTTCGACAAATCCCCCAGAACAACTTCCAGCCCCTGCTACTCCCTGTGGGAGCACATGGAACCTGGCATAGCTCTGCGAGGTCAAAGGTGGTTGCGGAGAGATAAGGCAGGGCAGGAAGCAGGTGATGGTGCTGGGAAGGAGGAAGAGATGTCCCCAGGCTCCTGTATCTGCTGGCTTTCACTTTTCCCGTGCGATTTGGTTTTAAATCCTTACATTCCCATGGTGGGATGGCAGTGGCTCTGTCCCAGTAGGGTCCCAGGGGCTCAGTGGGGACACCCCACCTGCACTGGAGCAGGGGCAGTCCGGGATTCCCACCCAGGCAGGGAATGGAGGATGCCAAGAGGGCCAAGGGAAAGGGAGCTGGGATGGTGCAGCCCAGCAGAGCTTTTCTGCTCAGTGACCCAGGGTGGAAAGGGCTGTGGAGCTCAGCAGAAGCTGCACGAGGGGGGAGGGCTTTTCTCACCACAGCTGCCTCTGACCCCCACCCCTGCACAGGAAGGAAACCTGGTCCTTCCTGCCCCTGCAGAAAGGAAGAGGGGGAGGGCTGTGAAACCCAGCACAGCCCTGGGGTCCCCAGCACAGTCCTGGATCCCCAATGCTCAGGGTGCAACAGGCCTGCCATAAGAACAGGCAGCACTGGCAAGGGGAGTAGTAGAGCCACCAGATGCCCTACTGGTCCTCACAGGCTGCCTCAGGGTTCAGTGCTGGGACAGGATCTGAGCCTCTCCTGGCACATCCATGAGCCTGCCTGGAGCACGAAAGGAATCTTCATCCAGCCACTACTTGTGCTATGGAGCAAGTCCCAAATGGTGCTAGAAAAAGGCCTCTCCACCTGCTCTTCTGTGAGGGCCACAGCACAGCCCCAGTGCCCAGGAACTAACCAGGGCCTGGCATCCAGAGCTGCTCTCAAACCTCCCTCTGGCCCCAAACATGCTCTGCTCACCAAAATAATTTGACCAGGGCAAACAGGGAGGTGGCTAAAATGAGGCTAAAAGGCACATTTTTGCTTGATTTTGGAATAAGCTGGAGAAGAAAGAGAAACCCCATGTGCAAAGGCTGCTCTGAGAGGGGCCCATGGCTGCACAAGCAGACCCAGCTCAGGGGACTGGGAAGGACCAGTTCCCCTGGTTGTGGCCAGAGCTGATGACTTGGGCAAGGGGACCCACAGCAGGGCCCAGCCCCCTTCCTCAAGCCCCTAGGCTTCACCTTACCCAGTTCAGCTCCTGTTGGATGTTGGATCCCTGACAAGGACAGGAGCAAAGTGAGGTGGTGGCCAAGCTTTCCTATCTCCCCCAGGAAACCAGAGAGCCAAGCAGGATCTTTTTACAGCCCTTCCAATATTCAGGAGCTGGACAAAGCAGAGGTAGAACAGGGCCCTGCATGGCAGGGAGAGCCACAGTGATGCTGATCTGGGGCTCCATTTCCACACCAGCAAGGACCCCTCTGAGCCGTGTCCTACAGAAACGGGTGACACCAAACTACAGCCACTCCCTGCCTGTGCACTCACTGCATCCCACCCTGGAGGACACCGAAGACTTTTTTGGCAATTAGGCTTCAAGAGAGGCTGGGCTTGGGGGCCAGGGTGGAAATCCCCTTCTCAGGGCTGAGCTCTGATGTCACTCCCTCACTGAGCAAACCTCAGCACAGGGTTGGGTCTGGTGCTCTGGGTAAGGGTCAAGAGGCACACCTGCAGCTGCAGCTCTACACACAGGCAGAGTCCCCCCTCCACAACATCCCTGCCACTCCCCAGCCTCCCTGCATGGATCAGAACAGGTCCCCAGTCCCTGCCAGCACTGCCGATCAGCACAGCTCCAGCACCAGGATCACTGGGAGCTTTGTAAAGGAAAAGACTGAAAATTGTTCTTGTACATTTTACACATTTCAGCCTAGAAAAAGCATGGCCTGGGAGGGGTAGCTCTGGCTTAGGGTCATCTGTCTGTATCTAAATATTCATATTTGAATCCAGCAAGTCTGTTGGTAGCAGGAAACATCCCATCCACCTGTTTCCTGCTGTCACAGCCTGTGCTGCCTGCTCTGGCTGCACTGCCCAGGATCAACCAGGGAATTCTGGGAGCTGCCGAGCACCTCTGCCCCTGGACATGCCATATGCCTGATCAGAAAGTATTCCCTCTTTGCCAGATGGCAGGAACACCCAGCCCTAGGAGCAGTCCTGTAGTTCTGCACAGGAGCCAGAGCAGGGCCCAGGCTGCCGTTCCCAGACAGAGCAGACCCCACAGGTGAGGGCAGAGCCTCACACAGACATGAGTCTGCTCCAGGCTCCTGCCATCAGTCTGAGCCAGGAACCTAAGCCCCCTGCTCCCACCATCCAGACCCTGCACAAGCAGCAACCACCAGGCACATAGCCCTGGCATCATCCTGCAAGGAGTTTTCAGACAATGTAGCGGAAAACAACCTGAAGCACAGTCAGAACCAAGCTCTCAGTGAGAACCCAGACACAACAGGAAACTGCAGCCTGACCATGTATCACTGCCTGACCTCCCCCACCTGAGCACTGAGCACTTGTCCCTGAGTTCAGTGGTGTTTAACCCGAGAGCAAAAGGAAGATTGTTGTCCCCCACTGCCCAGGAGCAGCTTCCTTGGAGATGGAGCCCCTGCAGCACTCACACGCAGTTCCAGCCCCAACCCCCCTGCCTCTCCTGCACCATAACCACAACACAGGCCAGGCTCTGCTATCATGGCAGCCTCAGGATCACACAGACAGCACGTTTTCCTTGCCCTGTATCTCTACTAAACCAATTTAACTTCAAAACTTACCTGCTGGCATCAGCAGTGGTGGAAAGGGGAACTGTGAGGCAGGAGCTGTCCTAAATGTGTTTGAAGTCAACATGAAGAGCCTCCAACACAGATCCGAGGCAGGGGCAGATGTCCTTGGCTGGTGATTTACAGAGGGGAAGAGGCATGTGCAAGAAAATCCTCACGGGCAGCTACACCAGGGTCATGTGGGGGTCACAGAACCACTGGATATTCTGAGCTGGAAGGGACCCACAAGGATCACCAAGTCCAAACCAAGATGACCGAACTCCCTCTCCTTCCAGGAGCATCCTGGACATTCTACATGGACAAATGCTGTTCCCCCTGCTTGGGACCAGATGCAATGTGCAGTAGGACTGAGGAGCTGCTATCTGATAGGCAGCAAAGCTCAGTCCAGGGGCTGTATCTGCACAGCTGCTCCCCTGCCCAGCAGCACCTCCTCTGCACCTCCCCACACAACCACGTGTTCAATTAAACCTCCAACCAGATTCATTCTGGTCAGACCACACTCCTGACAGGCCCAGCCCCAGCACCCCTCACTTCTCAGTCAGCCCAGAGCGACAGGAAGTTTCAGGGTTGCTTCTTCCTCAGAGAAATCAATTTGTTTAGTCAAAAGCCAAATCAGTGGCTGCCTGGGGGCTTTTAACAGGAAAGATTTCCACACTGCTCTTAGAAAAGATACAGTAGAGTCCTTCACCACTGCTTCAGTTATTTTAGTTTATCTCCTCCAGCTCCTCTCCCTTCCTTGTTTATCTTCTCTGAAAAGCACCTTCTGGTTTTAAAAGTTTAGATCTTCTTTTCAAAGAAAAACACCAGTGTGAGAACTGAGTACCTTTGTATTCAACTGAGACTTCTGCCTTATGATTCCTCTTTGAAGTAACTCCTTTGTTTGATCTTTTATGCCTTTTTCTTTCCTTAAACTTGGATCTGCTGGGCTGGGAATTAAGATTATTGTTGATCACTGCTGCCTTGCTCACTGCTACTCAGACACTGAAATATCACACTGTGCATGAACACAATCCTGCTGCAGTAAAACAAACATGGATTTTGTTTGTAAATTGTTTCTGGAAAGCAAAAGGGAAAGTTCTTGGAAAGCAAAACATCTTGCTTCTTGCCAAACAAGAGAACACAGGACCACTTTGATTAGCACCAAAAGGATTTTAAATGAACAGTTCCAGGGAGCTTCTTTCAAATCATAAAATGTCAATTTTACATAAAAGTGTGTTTACAAATAGTTTCTGCTTTACACTCAGCTCTGCCCATTACTGACCAGAAGTTATATACATACAAACTAGCTCAGCAGCTTCAACCACTTGCAAGGAGACTGCAGAATTTATTTCAGAAATAAAAATAGGATTTCCTGGTTCCTAGAAATTCTCTTCAGCCTGCCAGATTCAGTCCCCTATGCGCTCCTGCAGCCTTAGGAGAACACTAAGCCTTTGGGGAGAAGGGGTACTGTGGGTGCCACCAATCCAGGAGCCTGACGCTGTGCACAGGGTCCAGAACCACCTGCACCCCCTGCTCCAGGCGTGGCTTCTTCCCATTGCGCACAGGTGTGTCCTGGAACACCAGGCGCACGCGGTGGTGCCGCATGTCCGTGCTCACCGAGATGGAGAACTGCAAGAGAGGAGACCAGAGCTGCTTCAGACGGTCACAGTGACCAAGAAAGCCCTCAACACAACACTTACAGTCTTTATAAATTCTTCTGAATTGTACAAGTCTAAGGTGTTTCACACAGTCACACTCTCAGGCTACAGCACTGGAACCAAACTGTCTCTCTCTGGCTGACAGCCCCAAATAATCATGCAGGAAGTTGTAAGGGTTGTAAGAGGGTTATAAAACATTGGAACTGCCTGGAGCAGTGGTGGAGTCACCATCCCTTGCAGTGTTCAGAAGGCCTGCAAATGTGGCACTTGGGACATAAATTAGAGGTGAACATGGCAGTGCTGGGACTGGATGATCTTAAAGGTCTTTTCCAATCTAGGTAATTTTATGAGTCTTATTCTAAGTGAACCTGGAGGCAAGTGGCTGTGAGGAGAAGTCTGGAACTCACTGCCCAACTCCTTAGTGAGGCCAGACTGAACCTCTCCTGAGCACTGGCTACTTCTGATACCCTGACTCTCAAGCATAGCCCCTGTGCTGCCCCTTGCTCACCACAGAGCTGCCCAAGTACTGCTTATCTGTTGCTGTCTGAGCCCAGTCTGGGGGAGCTTGTTCCAAAGCTGCTCTTCCTCCCAGTCAGGGAGCAAACACACATTCGAAGAGTTTGCTCATGTCAGATTTTCCTCTCAGAATTAATTGTCATAAGGAGATATTTTCCAAAGAGAGGCAGACTTCCACTAGTGTTGCTCCCTGTCTCCTGTACCTGCTACAGTTCTGGTAACTGACCTGCCCCCAGACACTGCACCACCACAGCTCCTGGCAGATTCTCTACATCCTCTCCATTTACTGCACCAAACAGGGAAGAGACGACAGAAATGGAGAAGTTAAACTGAGATCCTGAGCACTTCCTCTCTTCATTAACTGTAAGAATCCCAGAACTGGTTTGCTGATAGAACAGTGGGATTTACACAGCCACAAAGAGGCACTGGGTGGGATTCTTGGGGTTGTCCTGTGCAGGGCCAGGAGTTGCCTCAATGATCCCTGTGGGTCCCTTCCAACTCAGGAGATTCCATGATTCCAGGTGCCCTCCTCACATCCTTACAGGAACCACACCTGCAAAGCCTGGCAGCTTTACCCCACTCACCAAGGTGAAGGTCATGCCCATAACAATTGGCACGAAGATGAAGTTGAAGGTGGTGATCTGCAGCAGGCAGCAATCCTGATCCGGGTTTGTGTGCACTTCCTCGTACTGGATTGGGGGCTGGAGACCTTTGCAACACTTGCTCTTAAATCTGGGGGACTTGAAAGAAAGAGAGGCTAATTTAGCAAAGCAGGAACCCCTGCTGGGTTTGGCTGCTCCTCCCTAGTGTCACCTGGCAGGGTCTCTCCTCCTCCCCAGGTGTCTGGGCAAAGTGTCACATAAACAACAAAACTCATCACTACAGATGGGCAATTTGCAGGACCATTTCTTTAGAGGGGAAAGCTGCACAATTCCCAAGGTTGCCTGAAATTACTGGCTTTCTCCCAAGACCCACTACTGGAGGCTTTCCCTGGCCGTGCTGGCCATGCTGGCCGTCTTCACTTCTCTGAGAAATCTTGGCAATGGCAAAACAAGAAGTTTGAGATTTTGGTCAACATTTTGACCACTGCAGTCAAGACAGTCTGGGTTTTGGTAGCAATCAGTAGTGATGATCCAAAGGTGAGATTAATTGGGATAACAAATGATCCACATCTTACAGCAGAGAAATGATACCAAAGGAGGAAATAAAAATGTGGGATTCTAAATATCTTGGTAACACAGACTAAAAATTGAGTGTAATTCCAGAATGTGCTTTAGTTTAGCATGGGAATCAGTTTGCATTTATTGTCTGAATGCAAAAAATGTTTCTGACTTCCCTTCTACCCCCCAGAAAAATCATTTCTGCTTCGAATGAAAGTCACAGCTGATCTGGTTCTTCTTTCATACCTGCTTTTTGAACTTGAAGTTGAATTCCCACATTGCGTCTTGTCTGTTCCCTACAATCTTTTTGCACCAGAAAAGTAGACACTGAGATAGGAAAAGAAACACAAAATTATGGAACCCTTAGAAGCACCACTTTAAGTAACTTTAAACAGATCATAAAGGCTTTCAATTGCAAACACAATTACACTGGAGAAATTAGGAGCCATTTATTCAAATTAATTATGTTCAAAGAACCCTCTCAGCAGCGTAGATCTCCCAGTTTCAAGTTGGCCAACTCCTCATGCAACTGGCAAATACAACACGTAGCCACTGATGTGCCGAACAGAAAAATCCTGTTGTGCCATTTGTCCCTTTTCTAGGGCAGGGATGAGTGGTGCAGATTCACCCATACCCTCCACCCACCAGCAACTCCCATTAAACTGGGCTTCAAACCAGGTTAAAGCAAGGAACAACAGAGAACAGAATAAGGATCAAGAAAGAAAGGATTCAGAGGGAAATGCAAAGACGAGTACATGAGCTATGAGGTGATGCATGAGGCAGTTCCTAAGCCACTGTGGTGTCAAATGGAGACCATGACGTTGCCATCACCAGCACTATCATCATTCAGCGTCCAAAACCACAGCTCAGACAGCACAGTCTGACCAACCTTCTGTCCCTTTTCAAAAGAAAATGAGAGACCAGCCTCAAACAGACTGAGGGGTCACCAGCATGGCCCTCCCACGCAGACATACACCGGGACTGCTCCAATTTCACTTACTTATCACTGTGTGGGCCACAGGCTCCAGCCCAACAGCTCACTCTAGAGCAGGAGGCTCAGCAAAACTCCTGTAGGAGGGAAATCCCTGCCTACCAGTCAGTACAAGCAACCAGCCTTCAACAGCCAAGGAAAGAACCTGGCAAGTCAGTTGTTGGGGGTTGAGAATTTCTTCCCATTCCCGTTACTAAGCAACAAATAGTTAGATGTTTAGAGTAATCAAAAGACAAAGGTGGGCTTGGGCGAGGCAGGGTAAGGGAACACCCGGCCCTTGAAACAGGAGTCTCGCTCTCTCGTGGTTCGGACGCTGAGAGGAGAGGCTGCTCTTTGCTTTTCGGCTGGACCAGAGGGAATCCAACTGTGCCCTGTTTTCTCTTCTCCTGACTGGGTGAGCTTGGATTCAACCTTTTCTCCCCACGGGAAAAGGGCACGTTTCCCCGGGCTGCGTTTCCTCGCAGCCGCTGCCGGGAGAGTCCCGCGGCCCCTGCTGCCTGCCCCCGCCCTCTGCTGCACGAGACCGCGGCGTCTGCTGTGACTGCAGAAAATCCTCACTGGCTGGCTGGGGAGAGGGCCAACTCCTGACCCGCCGCTCCGCTCGCCGCTCCGAGCTGCTTTGCTGCCTGCTTGCTCATCTCTCCGCCATTATCGGCTGCCACTACCTGACCTGACCCTGCGCCACAGCGCCACCTGCAGCCGCTCGGGAGTCATCGCACCTGCCCTGCCCGACCGGGAGCTCAACAGCGCCACCTGCAGCCGCTCGGGAGTCATCGCACCTGCCCTGCCCGGCCGGGAGCTCAACAGCGCCCCTGCTGCTTGCAACCGTGATTACACCACACGGGCAAAGGTTCAGCAGCTCACAAGCCATCTGCTATTGGTTTTCTGGTTCTAGTTCTGGTTGCTATTATTGTTATTGCTTGTTTATAGATACTAGTAAAGAACTGATATTCCTTTTTTCCCATACCTTTGCCTGAAAGCCCTTGATTTACAAGATTGAATAATTTGGAGGGAGGGAGGAAAGGAAATCACATTCTCTGTCCTGGGGGAGGGTTCAACCTCTCTTGGCAGACACCTGTTTTTCAAACCAAGACATCAGTCCAGTCATCCCTCAAAGCATTTCCACACCACAGATGTCAGCCCACCACAGCTGGTCTTGTCTTTCACCAGTGTCAGCAGGAAAAGGAGGAATAATGTGGGTAAAGAGAACTCTCTGTGATCCAAAAACAGTCTCTCCTGAAGAGAGAAGGCCTGACTGGGTTGCAGGGCAAAGCACATTCAACTTCACTCCAGGATCAAGTGATCCCAACAAAACAAAGCCAGAGCCAGCCTCCACCACAGGGGCTTTGAAAGAGAGACTAAAGGGGATACAAGACCCTCTACTTCAACTCTGAGTCATGTCCATAAACAAGAGTCCTCAAAGCACCTTTATCTCCACAATCTTCATGAGGTGAACAACAAAGCCCTATGGAGTCAAGCTCAGAAACATGCATGGAGTAATCTCCACCTGGGGGAAGCAGCCCTCAGGATTTTTCCAATAAAAAAATTCTCCAGATCTTTTTTAACTCAGGTGAGCAGTGGATGCTGCTGAGTTTAACTCCACCAGCAGTGGCATTTGTAGTTCACCTGCAGAGATAGCCTGGTCTAGCAACCTGTTTGGTCATGGCAAGTAGTGAAGCACAAAAGGTCAGTACCTCCTAAGGGGCAGAGGATGTCGTCCTCGGGTCAGCCGTCCTGCCCTTCAGACGCGCCCGTGCGGCTGCCGCTCCGCCCAAAATAATGGGGTGTCTTTAAAGGGCAAACACCTCTGCTGACACCATAACGGCTCCAGTGTCCCACACAAGCTAGGCTAGGGAAAGAAAAAAGGAAATTAAAGAGGAAAAGCTAGTTTGGATCACACCCGGGGCTGGGCTCTCCTCTAGCCACATGCAGTTTAGATAGGCGCTGCTGTTAGTGTCAGCAACCCACAAAGGTACTACCAAAGCCCTGGAAAGCCAAAACATGGGGACGCAGTGCCAGGTCCTCCTCCAAACCCTCTGTGCCGAGGAATTTCTGTGCACAGTCACACAGGTGGGGTTCAGAGTCCTGCAGTGCAGTAGTACAGCAAGACCAGACTCAGGGTGGCTCTTTCATGCTGCAAGGGGTTAGGTCAAACTTTTAATGCTCTGACAAAGCCTCATCCCCATTTAATTTCCTTTTTTAAAAGCTGAACAATGAACGACTTAAAGGATCCTCCTCCAACTGTTAGTACAGGAGAAACACTAGCAGTGGACACCAAAGCCGTTATGATGTCACCAGGAATCCTCCCGAAATGCCGACCCTGCCAGCACTGCCGCAGGGTTCCGGCTCCTACAGCCATGAGCAGTGGGACCTTGGGCTCAGGACTACAGTTAAGCTGGAATTTCCTCAAAATGTGTTGCTTCTTCAGTTGGTAAGAAGATCCCCAGCCTGAGGATTTAGGAAGAGAACGAGGAGCTCTGGATGCAGAGATAAGACCGCACACAGAGCCATGTGCTTTTCCCTGTGCTGCAGCACCACCTCCTGTGTGCTGCTGGATGCTCCCCAGCCTGTGGCAGCCTATGACAGGAAGAGGAAGGAAGAAAGGGGGGATGTCATATACAGAGAGATGAGGTTCCTCTATTTTGAAGAAAAAAAAAGTACAACTCCTGAACCAAACGCACTTCAGTTTGGCTCCAAAAAACCTCATTCATCAGGTTTTTGACCTTGGATTTGGAGGGTGGAGAATTCACATTGTTGCTTAAGCTGCTCACAGAGTATCGGCCAGTTTCAGGTTAAAACCAAACGAGACACAGAGGCATTTCAGAGTTAATGGTCAACAGGAAAGAGGAATGATATGCAAGTGCTCCAAGCTGGGATAGCACAGAGAACTGCCTGCCCACACCACAGACAAACCCTTCACAGCCCAACAGAAGTACATCCCAGTCCTTAACCAGCCACTGGCTCCGCACATTTGCCATGCTCACCCCCCTCACCACCTCCCCCTCACCCAGACACCAGACCACGGATGACCTGCAGGAAAGCAGGGTGACACAACTCCTGACACCAGTGACACTCCTGAGCTCTCCAGAGGCCTGTTACAGAGAGATGTACTCTGGCAGACAGTGTCAGAATAAAGTAGAAGATATAAAAGATATAAAAGCTGATCCTATGACCTATCCTATGGCCTCATTCAGAGGAGGAGAGGGCCGACACCCAGTGAAACCAGGGCCCTTTTGCTGGTTACAAAGGTGTTGTGCAGGACTTAGGTAGAAGTTACTCCAAAGAGTAACTCTACAGATACAAGCAAACAGCACACTTTTCAAATCCCACTGGGAATACCTGGTTAGTGACCATCCCACACCTCAGCTTCACCACATCACATGTTATTCTTCTAGAACGAAAAAAACAAACCCAACAGAAACAGCAACACCTCAGACAAATCCCAGTTTCTGAGTGATGCCACTTACTCTGGAATTTTTTAAAGTGCTGGGAGTACTGTCTGGGATGGCGGGGTTCCTGGAGAGGCGGGCAGCAAAGGGCTCATACATGTGGAACAGGGAGCGGATGACACAGGCGCGCAGGCAGTGCAGCTTCTCCATGGATTCTGGGCGCAGGCGCAGGGGCAGGTATGCGTCCAGGCTGTAGTGCCTGGAAAACCAACAGGAACGGTGTCAGCTCCAGGGCACAGCCAGACAGCAAGGGACAGATTCATGTCGGGGGAAAACACAACCTCTGACTGACCAAAGGACCCCGGTCAGCCCTGAGGGCTGCAAGGGGCTTGTGCTGCTGACATGGCAGCCTCAAAGGCCTGACCTGCTTCAGGCAGGCTTCCAGCATGCACATCCTGCTACAATTCCCAATAATTCCTAGTTTGCCCAGAGACCAGCCTGTAGCTGTAGGCTGCACAAAGGGCTGCAGGTTGCTGCAGGTTCCCAGGGACTCCCAGCTGAGCTGACTGCAGCTCTCAGCACTGCCTGAGCAGCCTGAATGCCTGCGCTTGAGAGCCATTCCTTGATCACATCCCTGAGGAGCCTTTGCTAGGGAAGGTCACACTAAAAACCAGGGGCGAGGATGACGATGGCTGCTCTCTGCTCTGTGTCCCTTCTGCTTGTCCCTCTGAGGCAATATGTGGAACTGTGTAAAGAAAATGTTCTGTCCTGAAGGAATATCTCAGTGACATGCACCAGGTCAGAAGGATTTGTATCAAGTGTTGACTCTGCCCTCCTTCCTTTCACTTACTCCTGCCAGTGTACAGCTCCAAAATGCTCCAATTACAGGGAGGTGGCCATCATCAGAGCTCAAGGCAGGGCAAGTTGTCCATCAGTGATATTTGTCTTTCAGCAAGGTAACAGCACTGACCATGCCATAAGTACTTGGAGAGGTTGGCACACACAAATGTTGGACCATGCCAAGCAGAAAAGGACACAATGCTCTGCAATTTTATAGGGAACATACAGGAATACACCACAAAGATCCATTTCCAGAACCAAAGCAGACGTGATATTAGAATCACTGAATGGTTTGGTTTGGAAGGGACCTTAAAGCTCATCTCATTCCAACCCCTGCCATGTGCACAGACACCTCCCACTATCCCAGACTGCTCCAAGTCCCGTCCAACCTGGCCCTGGACACTTCCAGGGATGGGGCAGCCCTAGCTTCTCTGGGCAATCTGTGCCAGGACTTCACTACCTTCACAGCCAACTTCATCCAATCTAAACCTGCCCTCTATCAGTTTAAAACCTTTGCCCCTTGTCCTGTGACCACCTACCCATATAAAAAGTCCCTCTGTCTCCCTTTTATAAGCCCCTTTAAGGTACTGGATGGCCACAGGGAGGTCTTCCCCAAACCTTCTCTTCTCCAGGCTAAACAACCCCATCTCTCCTAGTTTGTCTTTGTGAGAGAAGAATATTCCAAAACCCCTTGCTGACTGAGGCCCCATCACCACATCAACACATCACCACATCAATGTGCAAACACAAGGACCGGGCCTACAGGGAATTACCGCCTTATTTCCAGCTCTGCAGAGAACTGCTCACTACTGAAACCTCCTACAACCAGTTTAAAAACCCTCTAGAGTCTCACCTTCTGTAGAGCCTGGTCCAAAATGCAGCAGTGCAAGTGACAGTCCAGGCTTTCTTGCAGATCAGAGAGAACCGGACGATGTCCTCAGGGCGTATGTATGAAGCCAGGAGCAGCCAGATATCGATAGGATATTCCTCTCCTCCTCCCCCTTCAGTGTCTTCTAAAGGTAATGAGGGTGTGTTAGTGCAGGACATCACACCTGCACCAAGTCCCACCTCACGACATGTGCTGCTCTCCTGGCATCACAAATGGGCAGCTGAATTACACACCCAAGCCCCAGTCTGCACAATCTCAGTGTCCCTGTTCCCCATTCCCATCAGTGTCCACAAAGCCACAACACCTCCCCTGGTTGGTGTTGATGGACACCTGCCACTGTTATCCCTGCTGCACAAGTGGGCAAAGTGGCAGATTCACAAAGGAATTCAGGCTGAAAGGGCTCTCTGGAGGTTTCTAATCCAGCAGCCCAGCTCACAGCAGGCAGAATTAGGTCATTTTTTTCAGCATCTTGTCCAAGGGAGTTCTGTGTGCAAGGATGGAAACCACAAAGCCTTTCTGGACCCCATTTCAATGCCTGATCCTTTCACAGCTGACATACAACACTTGAGAAATAAAAACTGGATGGCAAATAAAGAGGCAACTTTATGTAAAGAGGGCTAAGCTCCTGCATTTTTAATCAAAAGTGCACATTTAACAGGTCACTAAAATTGCTTCATACTGGAAGTCCCTGAGCATTGACACCGCCAGGCTTGTCAATTCTTTGTTCCAGTGATCACAGTATTTTTGTAGGAGCTCTGTCAGGGAGGGAAAGCAATTCTGTTCTGCAACTGGCAATCAGCTGCTTTTCTTAAATCTCTCATTTCATTAAAGCTTCTTGGATGGGAACTTTTAATGCAAGTCAGATGGAGAGAATGGCATGTTCTTCCTGTCAGAGGTGTCAGAACTGCTCAGCAAGAACTGAGGGCACAAGACACTCCTTTCATTCCTGCAGTGTTTTGTAGTTTACACTACATTTTTTCACAGACACTGCTCCAACTTTAGGAGTAAAAAATACTTTTAAAGACTATCAATAGGTGAACAAAAACTAGAGCATTAGGAAGGTTAAGAAAAGAGAAGGAAAACACAACTTGTGCATAGTGCTAACAGGAAAAGCTGCTGTGAGGTCTGTGGCATAGAAGAGGTGTTTGGGAACTTGAGGGTGCCAGATTTAATGCTGAGACAGCAGGTGAATAAAAAGGGCTGTTCTTTACCCTTATGTGATAATTGCCAAAGAAAGCTCTGGATGTAATCACTTCCCCAGAGCTCTTCAGATTTATGGCCGGCACACCCACAGCGGGCTGCTACACCCTCTCTGCTGGGTCAGCTCTGGCTCAAGAAGCCATAAACTCCACACTGCTGAATTCAGAGGGCAGACAGAAACATCACTGTTCTATCACCAATTTTTCCTCCCTAAACATGTAGCAGAAATAAGACAAGGCTGTGGTAGAACAGAAAATTGTCTTTCCAGACTTGTAACTCCAGTCACTCAGATATTATTTTGCCTGGATTCTGAAGGATGCCTTCATAAAAGAGGTTAAACTCTTTTAACTCCCTTCCCAGAGGAGTGTTGTGCACCTTCAGTGTGGCTAGCACAGGTCTTTCTTGTGAGAACATTCTGCTGTGTTTCATAAACAAAGATAAAGTTTGGATGTTTTGCAAACAGTGTCTCGAGATTTGGACAGTTCAGGCCTGGCCAATTAGGCCTAGGGGGAGGTTTCTGGCTGACCAATCTGGGTGACCTCTGAAAAGTCTATATATATATGGAAATCAAAATAATAAACGCACTTTTTTCTTGCCTCACTGAGAACCTGGGTTTTTCCTCTGCTAGCGGCTCAACAGCGACACTTCAGCCTGTGGTGGATGATCACGTGCTACATAAATTGATATTAAGCTCAAGAGAACTGGTTGAAATTTGTTTCCCAACCTGAAAACAACCTATTACTAGAAACTTCTGCAGGGTTCCACAGTGCAAGCAGAGCCGTTTGCTGCTTATACTGCATTGCCAATGGATTTCTATAGAGTTGCACAAAGTGTAAATGCTGAAGGATACATCTCCCTGGAATTAAGGTATTATGATGCCACTAGGATCAAATGCACTTCCTTGCTGGGAAAAGAGCCCTCTAAACCCATTTGTAACAAACCACGGCCTTGGAAACACTCTGAAAACAGAGCTTGTCTTTTGCCAGCAACTGCATCAGGGACAGCAGCACTTCAACACCAAAGCAAACCTGCTGCCACCACCCCACGTTCAGTGAGGCAACATGGCCAGTGGCAAAATTTCACAATTCTCTGGAATAGCAGTGCTTGTTTTCTAAGGTTCAGGAATATTTGCTAAAAGCAAGGAGCTTTCAGGCTTTGATTTTATGCCCCAGGCTCTGCCTTCGTGCAAATACAGCTCCTGTGACCAAGTGCCAGCAGATTCACAAGTGACTGAGCCCTTGGCATTTCTTTGTGCACACACAAGTTCCAAAATGCCCCAAGAGCCCTGTGACCATCCTGTAAATCCCCAGCATGAGCATCCCCCATGCAGGACATGAGCCCCCACAGAGCCTCAGGAGGGCAGGTGACCACACCTTTGTGCCTTTTGCTCTTCTTTTTCCTCGAGGCAGCCCTCCCACTGATGCTCTCCTTGGTATCCATCTCATCGCTGCTGTCACAGGACTCTCCCTGTGAGAGAACTTCCTCAGCAGGGACACAAGAAGCTTCCAAACCACACAGGGATTTCACTGCAATGACAAACGACACAGTAAGTACAACAGCAGAGAGGAAAAGGTGATCCTAATTCAGGAGATGCTTCAGTGGAACCACTGCCTTAAAGCTTTCTGGTGAGTGACACAAGCAAGTAAATCCTGAGCTCAAGGATTACCTTGTCAGGGAGAGATTAGCAGGGGTGAGTGAATTGGAAACATAATTATTCAGCTGCTTGTTTTAAAGAATGAACAATGAGGATGATTACCAGCACATTATGCAGATCCTACTGGTTTAGCTGAAGCTATTTACAACTCCAAATAAAACAACAGGCTCTTTCTAAGGGTTAACTGGTTTCCCTGTACAGCAGAGCTGCCTTGCATGGAGCCTGGCGCCAGCACCTGCCCTGGAATTGTTTTCTGAGCACAGAGAAGACTCACTCCCTTCCCAGCAGGACAAACATCCTGTGGCACATGACACAATCCACCAGGGATGGAACTCAGCGTCAAGCACACAGGAGGTCCACTTACCCTGGAGTTTAGTGAAGGGAAAGACTCTGGCCTAGTGAGGAAAACAGCAAGTTGAGTCAGCTGGAGTTTGGGGTTGTTTTTTTTTCTGCCTCTGGCGACATGTTTAGACATATCCCTGTTTGGAAATACTATTTTTAAAACTTGACCTGTAAACTGAGGGCTCGTTAGGGTAGAAAAATCCACATGTGACTCAGTGGATTGACAATGACAGTCTTGGTTAAAGAAAGGTGTGGTCCTACATTACAGCTGTGTGACGCACTGTCAGAGAGTCCAGCGCTGTCACAGCAGCACAAAGGCTTTGCAAACAGGCTGTGAAATTCATTCAAGAGCTGAATTTCAACCCAGCCTGCTGGGTGAAGAACAGAACATGACCATGAAGTCAGAGGAGGCTTACAGTGCTCCAGCTCTTCTACCCAGCACAAACTGAAGCCCAGAAAGGTTTTATACATTCCAGTTCCAGTCACTGCAGTCACCAGAGCCACTGAAGAGCAAAATGTGCTGCTTGAATCACAGCAACAGAGTAGCAGAAAAACAAACAATGACAACAAAATAAGAAACTGAACATAAATAAACTCAGGTGAAATATATTCTCATTTCTAACCATCAAACAAGGTTTTAAAATGAAAAGGCAGCAGATGGAAAGACAGTCTTCAGACAGAGCTTGATTGTACCCACTGACTAGAGACCCCTCAGTGCTTTGCTAAACCAGTTCTACCTTGCTTTCCATGGTTTGCTCTGTAAACTGGATGCTTTCCTGGCACCTGGATGCATTCATGGCAGTGGTTTCCCCCACTGCCAAATCATACTGCCCTCTGCACATGACCTTTTATAGGCAAAAAGATAGTGAAATACAAGGTAACACAAATGGCAGTGAGTTATGACATCAAATACAGCCAAATAAGAGAGGACGAAACTGACAGAGACTCAGACAGGAGTTTACAAGAAGAGCCTGCCCCACTCTGCAAAGGAAAAATCAGCCTCTGAGTCAACAACACAAGTCCACTGAATGGCTGCACTGCAATCACACAGATGCACCCCCTCTTCACCTTACTGTTGTAATCCTTTCACCCTGGGGGTTAGAATGGGGAGGAAAAAAGCCCATGAAAATTCCCCCTGGCCCTGGCTCCCCTGCCGGTGAAGCTCCCATGGGAAGCTCCCTGCCTGCTGCAGTCACACCCAGCACAGGGCTTACTCGGAGCCAAGCTCCAAGAGGGCAGTGAGGTCAAAGGCCAGAGCTGGGGCAGAGGCTCCTGTCCCCACATGTGGCACATGGCACCCCACACTGCACAGATAAGGCTGGGCCAGATAATGCTGCAGCATGGTCATGGCTGTACCAGATAAGGTCAGAGTACAGTCCTGGGGCTGGGGAGGAGAGATCCTGAGGATTCCCATATCCAGAAGGGGAAACCCCTGAGACTGCACTGCAAAGACCTGGGAAGGGGGTGGGCAGGGAACTGCTGTGACCTGGAGTCACCAGGATGAGGTGGAGGTGAGCCAGAAACACAGCAGGAAAGGGGATAAACTGGATAAAGCAGGTGATGCGGGGGCAGAGAGCATGGAACTCCAGCAGTTTGCCAGCACGATGCTGAAGCAGGACTTTGCCTCAAGGAGACAGAACACAGAAGGGGGAGCAGGAGCAGGAATAGGAGGAGGGAAGCCCCAAACAAAGGTGGCAACAAATGAGGGAGGTTCTCTGATCTTAAAAGGTTGATAAAGAGCAGTTGAAGAAGATGTTGCCAGGCACCACTGTCCCGATAGGCACTCATGCCAAGACCATATTTTCTCCAACCATGTAAGATTTCAGCAGCAAACCAAGAGTTCCTCTTTATGAAGAGTTCAGTCATCACTGTCAACACAACATCCAGCTCCAACACATGTGACCGGCTACATTTAAAATAAAGGCCTAAACATCAACATTTCTCAAGCAAGTGGTGCGTGTTAGTTCAGCAAGCTCCCAGATGAGGAGGAAGCAGATAAGAAAATATTGCAATACCTTTCCAGGAAACTCCTTGTTTACAGAATTCACCAAAAAAACAGCAACACCCTCCCAAGACCTCCTTGCAGCACATGTCTGACAGAACCACCACAAATTTATTCCTGCTGCAAAGAGCTTTACCTGCTAATAAAGTTATCTACAGTTTTATATGAGGTAATAAAGTAATAAAGATTTTTATCATGTTATTTTCTGCTTCAGCAGGAGATGACAACCAAGCCTTTCTATTTCAGGCACTAACAAAGACTCAGCAATTCTTACTGAACTTGCAGCAGGCTTTCTGCAAAACCTCCTGTCTAAGCCCTTAACATCCGATTCTGCAGAGCAGCATGGACTCATTTTCAGCACTAAAGAACATACATTTTCTCAGGTTAAGGAAGAGGGATTTCCCACATCGTGCCAAGGGCAGCAAAATGTGGAGGCAGCATGGTGAAGGCAGGGGCCCCAGGACAGACTTACCTTCCTGCTGCACTGCGTTGGCCACAGCTTTCTTCACCCGTCCAGACTTCACAACAGCTGGGTCTGAGTTGGCATAATCTGCCACCGTCACTGCAGAGAGGGGGAAATAGGGGTCAGAGGGATTAGGGATTATGGGGGGAAAGGACAGAAGGGCTAAGAGCCACCATGCCTGAAGCAAACAGTCCCCAGAGGAGCACAGGCTCGAGGACAAAATGCACAAGCAGGAGAACGAACCTCAGCTGAGAAATGCAGGCCAGGAGCTCTCAGCAAGTCTCTACCCCAGACCATCGGTCTACCAGGCTCAGGGCATCCACCAGTACAGCCCAGTACAATTCTCCCTCTCCCACCACCTCAGCCAACGCTAATCCCATTCCCCCTCACACAGCCCAACTCGAGCCTGGCTGATCCTCTGGTCCCACGCTCCTCCTCCAAAGGCAAAGAGGTCTCATTCCCACACATCCGTCCAGATTCCTGCTGGGGGATCCCTCTGGGACGCGGTTCTCTGCCTGCACAAACGCTAGAGAGCCCAGCTCATTCCTGGTGAGACTGAACCGACCTCCTTCCCCTCATCCCCCTCACCCAGGCCAGGCCCTGGCCCTTCAACCACCTCCTCCCTCAGGCCCTAATACAGGCCCAGGCCTCCCCCTCCGCTTGCTCCAGTAGGGCCGAGCTCGGCCCGGGTCCCCTCAGGCTCGGATTCCCTGAGGCCCAACTCCACTCAGACCTCTATCCCTTTATCAGGCCCCGCTCCCCTCATCAGCCTCGGTCCCCCTCAGCCGCGGCCCAGGCCCGGCCCCGGTGCCCCGGCCCAGCCCGGCCCGGCCCAGCTCTCACCCCGCTCAGAGCACACGTCGTCGGCGCGGAACTTGAGGCGTTTGCGGGCGCCCCTGCGGGGCATGGCGGCGGCGGCGGGGCGGCCGCGCGGGGCCATGTCCGGCCGGGCCCCGCGGGGACAGCGCGGACAGCGCCACAGCGCCCGCCCCGCCCCGCGTCGCGTCACCGCCGCGACACCGCGCGCCGCTCTGACGTCACCTGGGCGGGGGCTGGGCTGTGACAGTACTGCCCCCCAGTAATGAGTGAGTCTTGCCCGCAGTGCTCGCAGTGACGAGGGTCCCTGAGGGGATTCCCCCCAGCAATGAGGGTCTGTGAAGCAGCTGCCGCCTCCCAGTAATGAGGGGCCCTGAGGGGATCCCCCAGTCCTCCCAGTACTGAGGGTTCCTGAGGGGTTTCTTCCTCCCCCCACGGACTTCTCAGTAACGAGAGCACTTCAGGAGATTACACCCTTCCCCAATCTTCCCAGTAACGGGGACCCCTGAAGAGATTCCCCCCTCCCCCAGTAATGAAGAACTGTGAAGTTATTGCCCCCTCCCGGTAATGGCACTGTTTGAGGGATTGCCCCCTCCCAGTTCTCCCGTTAACGGGACCCCTGAGGGGCTTCCCCTCTGCCCCAGTCCTCCCAGTGATGGGCATCCTGAGGGGATTGCCCCCAGTACTGAGGGTCTTTGAGGTAACTCCCCCTCCCAATACCCAGGGTGCTTGCGGGGATCCCCCACACACACCAGTCCTCCCAGGACTGAGGGTCACTGAGGTAAACAGCTGCCCGTCCTCCCAGTCTCAAAGGTCTCTAGGGGTGCTGATTCCCCAGTGCTCCCAGCAACAAGGGCCTCTGAGTGTGTCCGCTGTTGTCCCAGGAACAAGGACCTCTGAGGGAATTGCTCCCCAGTCCTCCCAGTAACAAGGGCCCCTGAGGTAACTGTGCCCCCCCCCCTTTGCCCTCCAGTTCTGCCAGTAATTAGGGGCTCCGAAATAATTGCCCCTCCCAGTCATCCCAGTAAGGAGGGGCTCTGAGGGGATTCCTCCGATCCTCCCAGTACTGAGGGCCTCTGAGGCAATTGCCCCAGTAAAAAGAGTCCTGGGGTGATTGTGGGCCTCCTCAGTGCTCCCAGTAAGGAGGAACTCTGAGATAATCGCCCTGACTGACCCACCCCCTGTTGGAAACAATCGACGTTTTAAATAATAATTCTAGTTAACGGTTTTAAATTAACTTTTAAATTAGTTATTTCAATTAATCATAACCTATATATAAATTATAAATTGTGTGTTATTCTTAAGTTACTCTTTGCCAGCATTTAACAAAGTTGTCATGAGCCACTTTTTTAGGAACACAGCTTGGGAAAAGTACTGAAACTTGAAGTTTTGATAAACTAAATCTGATACACTTCAATGGACAAAGCCTTTGAGACAAGGATGTATTGTTGAGGTTGGACACCTGGAATGTAGAATTTATGGACCACAAGGACATTTTGCAGACACCGTAAGATAAAGAACAGGCAAAGAAAGATTCCATCTATGTGTCAAAAGTCCCTACTTTCCCAAGGTAGTAAAAAGACTAAAAGGATGGACTATTTAACGTACAAAGTGAGAAATCAATAACCAATAGAGGATAGGATAGTAATTAATGAAAAAGTATTATGTAATTTAGAGCAAATGAACTTTTTTTTTACCTGAAAATGTATAAACAGGTGAAAAAGTTTTGTATTTGTGTCTGTGTGGAGGCTGGAACTTTGCTGGCCACACACACACTGGCCAAGGATAAAGTAATGCCACTGACACTAAAAAGATAGTGTTGGAGGGGCTCATCCTGTTGATTTCATAGGATTTGGACCACTCCCAGGAGACACCCACTGAGCAGTGCCCGAGCGCAGCCCACACCATGGACTCCCAGTGCCACCCACACCTCCATGGTACAAGCAGTGAGGGGTGGCCACCAGCTGTAAACTGTATTTGCTATTTTTTGGGGCTGAAATGGGTATTCAGAGCTTGCCAAAGGAGTGGTGCAACCCCATGGTGGAGGAATTGATTTCAGGGGATCTGCAAAGGGCAAATGGGAGCGGCAGCCCAGGGTCTGATGGTGATTTTGGGGCCCATGTCCCCCCGAGTGCTTGTCCCCTGCTCACACGGGGATTTGAGCACCACCAGGAGCTGACAGAAAGTCCTGCCCAGGCCTGGGGTGGCCACACTGCGAGGCTGGTGGAATCCTGCTCCCCTCCTTTGGGATTTACACAGTGACCGAAAAGCCCAGCCATGTCTGGCTCTCTGTCAATGGCTCCAAACACTGCTGCATTCCCATCTGTGCCCCGTTCCTACAAAACCTCAGGAGAGAATTGGGACCACAGTGAGATGCTTTCTCAGCTGTGGTGACAGCTCTTGGACTTCCTCAGAGCAGGATAAAGCATGGAATATGGAGAAATCCAACAAATCCATGAAATCCACATTCCTTCTGCTTCCCAGGCATGGCCAGGAGCTGACATGTCCATAACCTCCCTTCCTGACCCTATTTCTCTCAGTGTTTCTTAATTACACAAGGAGCGTTTTATCAGCAAGGAACACATTTGATTGAGGAAACTGCTGATCATCCCAGGCAGGAAAAGCCATTCCTTGACAGAAACACTATTCCTAATCCATCTGTTCTTAAGGCAATGGATACCAATTAATGTGGATGGCAGTCAATAAACCAGATCCTGGCACTGCTGGCTGCACCCACCTCTTTACTTGAAAATGTTTTCCTTGGATTATCCTATTCATCATCATTATTTGAGAACTGTATCACGGTATTATTTTTAAAAAGTAAAGCTTGTCTTGGCTTAGAAAACTCTGGCACATGGAAAACAGATGAAATGTTCTTGGGATTGAAGGCAGTTGTTCCTGAGTCTGGCTGGCGGGTGGATCCAGCACACTCCCTGCTCCAGTGGGTTGGAGGCATTTATGTGTGACCTCCCTGAGGTCCTCCACCAAAAATCCTGAGGGTGAGCTTGATGTCCTTCCTGGAGAGAGGAAGGTGCTGCTCTGTGAGGATGCCACTGATTCCAGCTGTTTCCAGTGAGGTCACAGGGAAGAGCTCCCCGTTGGTGGGCTGGGTGAGGGCTGCTGAGGGATCCCAGTGGCTATGCCAGGGGAGGGGCAGCCTTCTGTGCTTCCAGGGCCCCTAAATTTTTTGTTAAGGATGCCCCTGTGCAGGGCAGAGTGATGGAGCGGGTTGGGCTTTTGGCTGCTCCTGCTGCAATTCATGGACACCCTCTGTGCCAAATTCCATTTAGGATGCCAAAGACTATCCCTGAAGGAAGCCTAGGGTGATGGTCCAGTCTCACACATCCTGAAATTAGGAGGGGTGACACATCTTGTCACTTCAGGGCTCAGAGCTGAGCCTTGCAGGGTGAGGAGGGGGCTGTGGCAGAGTGTGTGGGTCACTGCCTGGTCCCATTGCTGCTCCCCACGTGGTGAGGGGAGGATTTGGGGCACCCAGGACATGGGGCACCCCGCAGTCCAGGGCTGCTCCTGCCTCCCTCCCTCCGGAGCTAGACAAGTCCCTTCGGGAGTCCTGCTCCCATGGGGGCTTTTAAAGCCTGAGGTTCCTGGCCCCCAGGAGAGTTCTCTGCCTATTCCAGGGGGATTCCTGTCCTCCCCCCAGGGGGGAACCTGCCCCCCCCGAGAGTTTCTTGCTTCCACAGTGGGATTTCTGCCCCACCTCAGAGTTTTCTGTCCTCCGAGGGCGACTCCTGCCCCCCAGGGAGGTTCCTACCCTTCAGGAGAGATCCCCCGGGGGGATTCCTGTCCCTCCTCAGTCTTTTACCCCACAAAGAGGGGTTCCTCCCCTTTCCAGGGGAAACCTGCCCCTACAGAGGCTCCTGTCCCTGGGAAGAACCTCGGCCCGAGGTGCCACCCTGACCCCCCCCGGCCCCCCGACCACCCCCTCTAGAGGCGTGTCCGATTGGGGGCGTGACAGGGGGCGTGACTAGGCGTGGTCGGTGACGCAGTGGGCGGGGCAGGGCGGGGCGGCACCTGAGGCAGCGGCGGCTTCCAGCGACTTCGGCGGGCGGTAAGTGCGGGCGGGGCTGCGCTGCCCACGGGGGATGCTCGGCCCCGCGCGGGGCCGCCCGGGGGAAGTTCTGCCCCCGTGACGCCCGGGGGGCCGCCCGGGGGGCCGCCCGGGGGATGCTCAGCCCCCCCGCTGGGGCCGGACCCGGAGGGCTCTACCCGTATTGCCTCCCGCCGGGGATGCCCTGGGGCCCCGCCGTGGGGATGCTCAGCCCCGCCGTGGGGCTGGACTCGGGGGCCTCTTCCCTTTTTGCCTCCCCTTTGAGGATGCTCCCCACTGCCCCCCGAGCGGGGCCGTACTGGGGATACTCAGCCGTGCCGTGTCCCGGGGGATGCTCTTCCCCCCCCAGGAGGGGCTGACTCACTCCGGGGGGGCTTCATCTCCCACCCCATTACCCCTTGGAGAGGTAATGGGTGTCTGAGTCAGGGAGTATTGAGCTCCCCCATTTCTCTTGGCTGGAGTCTGAGCTGGAGGGTGTCATCCTCACCCCGAGCTGGGTTGAGGGGGGAGGACTTGCTGTGCCCCGGCTTTAACCCCAGGCCGAGCATTTGAGCCAAGGTTGCTCCCCCTACTCTGCTGGCCCTGGCCCGGGCACAGAGCCGGGTAGATGTGCTGCTCCATCCCCACTGGGTGTGCAGGCAGGGGGATGAAGGGTGGGCACATCCTCCCAAGGCTGCATGGTATGGGGGGCAGGGAGGACGCAGTGATTCCTTAACCCAGGAGTAGGGAGAGGGGGCCTTGATTTTCAGCTGCTCTCTGCCCCTGGCAGCCCCCCATATGCTCCCAAGCTGTCCCTTTGCACCCCCTCCCCCCAGCTTCCACCTTACGCTGAGGGGAGGGCAGGACTGCTGAGAGGAGGGCAGGAATGCTGGTGAGCATGGTGGCCTTCTCCTGCTTCTCTGATTTCCCAGTGCTGTCTCCTCCCACCTTCCTCAGTACTGCCTCCAGCCCTGGAGCATCCACCCAGTGCCGAGCTCTGTGTCAGCCCCACTGAGCATCTGCCTGCCTCCAAGCTCTGGGCTGGAGCAGCTCGTGGGGATGCTGCCACACAGATGCTCCTGGAGCTCAGCACCAGGTAAATGCCTGCCAAGCTGGGCCAGCTCAGAACTGGGAAGATGCTCACGGGGCTGGTCCAGCCTGGACATTGGCCTGTGTGGTCGGGGCTGGACCAGCAGAACATCCAGCCAGCCTGGCCAGCTCCAGCTGTGCCCACACTGGTTCCCAGCCTCTGTCAGCTGGTGCTGTCACTGCTGCTGCAAGCTGCCTCCAGACAACACGATTTCCTCCTGAATAACCAGCCTTGAAGGGCTTGTTTATCCCCTAAATTGCATCATTAGAGCAGCAATTGGCTTATGGAGCTGGGTTTTGTTAAAGCTGTGCAAACC
Source organism: Entomyzon cyanotis (assembly GCA_024500445.1). Classification (NCBI taxonomy): domain Eukaryota; kingdom Metazoa; phylum Chordata; class Aves; order Passeriformes; family Meliphagidae; genus Entomyzon; species Entomyzon cyanotis. The sequence continues at coordinate 428,968 of JAKEPQ010000908.1, read as the reverse complement.
CTTCTAGGGACGCCCTGGTTTTGGCCAAGTCAGGGTTGGCAAAGTGTTAATTTTAGCTTGTTTGCCACCATCTGCTGGATGCTGGAATGAGGTTCTCCTGGTGGGTTTGATACCACCAGGCCACTGTGTGTGCCGGAGCTGGTCCAGAGGCAAGTGTGAGCTGGAGTTTGGGACCTGAATGAACATGCCTGTGTGGTTTGGGAGTTTCTTGGTTGTGGTGCTGCCCAGGCAACAAGAGATGGAAAGTTGGTGTCTTTGTGTCTCTGATGGTCTGGGAGTCTCAGGTACATGTGCTCTTGGGGACATCACAGTGTGCTGCTACCTACGTGTGCTGGTTGGGGAACAGGACTGATCTCTAGGGACTTCCCTGGAGATTTGTCAGGGAGCCATCAGCACAGGTCCCTGCTACCATTGCCCTGACACCTGGTGGTGCTCAGGTGCACAGGTGCCTTCCCAGCTTCGGTGCTTGCTCCTCCTGCAGCTCTTTCCCAGGAGTCAGACCAGAGGTTGTCTGGGGCCCGTGTCACCTACAGGAAGCCAGGAGAGCCTCTGAGCTGGCAGGTTCCTGAGACTCCAGTGGTGGGACTGATGGACAGATCCAGCTTTTGGAGCAGCCACCTCAGCTGTGTCTTGGCAGATGTGGGATTAAACATCTCATCCATCCCTGTGCAGCTTTGTGGCTTTGTGGTGAGTGGGTCTTGCTCTGCTCCGGTGGCGTGGTCCAGCTGTGCTGGCAAGCAGGTCCAGTGCAGATGCTGAGGGACTGGACCTGCTGGAGATTTGGGTTCCTGCCTGTCTCAGTTGTCACAGAAGACACCAGGGGTAAAACCCTCTCTGAAACCCTTCTCATCTGCATCTTTGGAGGGACCTTTCTGCAAGCCTTGTCCTTTGGGGTAGCTCCTGATGGGGACTGGGGATGAGGAGGAGGCTGAGTGAGTGTGAGTTGGTGGGTCCTGCTGTGCTGGGTGAGGATGTGGAGGCCCTGAGTCAGTGTTGGGAAAGAGCAAAGTTCACACTGGAGCTGGGGGAGGCATCCTTGGAGCCTCAGAGGGAGCTGAACCCAAATTGTGGCCCAACTGGGAATGCCTCTGGAGGGCTCCACTCTGTGCATATGGAGAAACTTTGGCATGAGTGTCCATCCTCTGCCTGGGCAGTGCCATTTCAGGGTTTCCAGCAAAGCAAAAAGATACTAGATTCTTTATCTAACCTTGAAACCTTAATTTACAATTAACTTCTTCCTAAAGAATGCTTTGGTGAGCCAGAGGTCTCCCAGATGGCTCCCAAAAGTGAGGTGTGAGGTCTCTAGAATATAAACTGGAGGAGAAAGTTGTTGGATCCATTGCCCAGCTTCCCTCCCAGAGAGATGTGAATGACAACCCCCTCTTTACGGATGATTCCTGAGAAATGCCAAGCACCAGGTGTGGGGTGACAGACCTGATCCAGGCTGAGGGCTCTGCCGTGGACTCTGCAGGTGAGTCCAAGCACTGGTCAGGGTCCTGGGGGATGTGGTTGGGACTTTTCAGTGCTTCAAGGCCTCCTCTGTGAGCAGACGAAAGGCTTGGAGGTGGGTGCCCACGTGGGTGTGCTCACACGGGCTGGCATTTGGGAGGGAGGAGGGAAAATATCACATGAAGCAACTGCAGTGTTGAGGGACAGGTCTGTGCTTGGGCCCATCTGGAGCAGAAGTTGTGGGAAATGATTCAAGGCTCTTTGCTAAAAAAAGTTGTGCTGATATAATTGTATTTTATTTTTGTTTCTGCTGTGGTCAAGCAGGTTAAAACTCTTGTGGGGACATGGTAAAAGCCTTGAGTTAATTTTCAGGGTGAACATGTCCTGAGGAATCAGGCTGAGAAAGCTGGGGCTGTTCAACCTGGGAAAGAGGAGATTGTGTGGAGACCCCATGGCACCTTCCAGGTGTGAAGGGGCTACGAGGAAGCTGGAGAGGGACTCTGCATAAGGAACTAGAATGACAGGACAAGAGGGTTCACACTGAAAGAGAGATTTAGATTAGATATTGGGAAGAAATTCTTCCCTGTGAGGGTGGGGAGGCCCTGGCATAAATTACCCAGAGAAGCTGTGCCTGTCCCTGGATCCCTGAAAGTGTCCAAGGCCGGGGTGGATGGGAATTGGAGCAACCTGGGATAGTGGAAGGTGTCCCTGCTTAAGGCAGGGGTGGAATGAGCTGAGCTTTAGGGTCCCTTCCAGCCCAAACCATGCTGTGATTCTGTGGTTTTATGAATGAAGCAGGTGCTCATCTCTCATTTTTGTGCAAAGCTGGGCCTGGGGAAGCCCTGCTGCCCCTCAGCCATGGGCGGCACTTAAAAGGCACTGATTCCCATCCCACAGGAGCATCTGGGAGCTGGGTGTCAAACCTTCTCCAAAAGCCACTGGCCAGGAGAGGACTGACCCTGTGTCGTCCATGTTGCTCTTCCTTTGCTGAATCTTCACCCTGGTATTTTAAGCAGCCTGTGGACCGCTGTCTCCAGCTCTGTAATCCTGCAGGACTGAGAAGTCTGGAATTTATCTGAAATGCAGATTATTTTTCTTCAGCTCCTGGTTTTCAGTTCCTGCCACGCTTCTCTTAGCAAGCATGAGGAGGTGCCGGCTGGGTGGCTGCCTTTAATTGCATCCAAAAAATAAAAAAAGAAGAAAACAAGTGGCAGATAAGAGCGCATTTCCCCATCCTCCTGTCCGTAGCGAACAGTTTCCGGGAGAGGGCAGTTCCCCGGGATTTTTGCTGCATGGTGCCTCTTCCCTGCAGCCTCCAGCCGTGTCGAGCCCCTTGTGCTGGTGGTCCCGAGGGCAGGGCCGGGGCCTGGGCCCAGCTCCTGCATGGGGAGGTGAGACGTTGTCAGCGTGGCCAAGTGCTTTAGATACCGGGTGTGGGGCCGCGGGGATGTGCAGCAGGGAGGGAGGGAAGGAGGCTCTTCCTGCCTGGACTTCACATCCCGCCTTCCGGAGAGGGCAGCATCCCTCGTCAGGGCAGGGTGGCACGGTAGGGAAGGAGCCCTCTCCCGGAATCGCAGCCTGTGTGCCAGGCACGTGGATTTAAACTGCTCATTTTCACCCTTCCCTGGCAGAAGTGAATTTTCTCTGCAATTCCAGATTCCCTCCTGGCAGCATCATTCCTGATGTGATGTGCTGGGACAAGACAAACATTCTGCAGCTGTGGGATGCCCAGGGGGTCCATAGCCCAGAGGAAGGAGCTGGGCTGAACATGGGATGGCTGGAGCCTGGGAGAAGGGGATGTCCAGCCTCAGCCCAAGTCTCACTTTTCCAGAGTCTCATTAGTGCAGTGCATCCTCCCATGGATTGTCTCCTGCCAAAGCCTGGCCTTTCTGGTTCCAGAACTGGGGAGGTGTTTATAGCCTCAGTGTGGCATTAACACAGGTGCGATAAACCTGATCTCAGACTCTTGACCATGATTTAAATAGACTTGATGGTGATGCCTAGAACTGCTCCCCATGCTGACACTTCTGTGGCAGGGGCAGCGGGCACAGAGGGGAAAGATGGGTTTGTGCAAGATCCATAATCCACTTAATCTGCCCTGTAATTCAGTGTCTGGCAGCTGTAACTAAGTAGATCTGGGCTTCTTTCAAGCATCCCCCCCAAAATGTTTTGCAGGAAAGAGTCAAAAAATGTCCAGAGGTTATTTTTGGCTGTGGCTGATTTATTCACACACTGATCAGCCAGGAGAGGAGTTATTCTAGTCCCACACTGCCCCACATAACACCGAGTGCTGTGTGCAGGTATGATTTCTTCGAGAGATGTTGAGAGATGATGCTCCCGTTTGGGTATGGAGCTCTCAGGAAGCACCTTGGAGGCTCCATATGCTGTGAGCCCATCCGGGGTGCTCAAATGAGGCTGGAGCCTCAAATGGGCTCTGTGCCCTCCCATCCTGTGTCCCTGGGGAAAGACCTGAGCCCTGTATCCTGGGGTGGTGGAAGGCTCTGTGCCTTGCAATTCCAGCTGCATCCCGACGCCTACCCAGCTCGATTGGGTCTCCCTGGGTGACAGCTGGATTTGGGGAGTGCAGGGAGCTATTTCAGGGCTTATTTGGACATAGTGTTGTTTCAAGGCTCAGGAAGAGCCATGGTGTCTGGGACAGTTTCTCTGCAGGATGAGGTGGCTCTGGTACTGCTGGATTTCTCCTCCGTGAGTTTGATTTCCCTGGCATGCTGTGAAGCTGAGCTCCTGCTCTCGGGAAGGGGTGGTGGAAGTGAACTGTGAGGGTGGCACAGTCAAATCCTGCTTTTCTCCTGTGTCTGCACAAGGGAATGTTTCCCTGGAGCATCCCAGTGTGGCCACAGTTGGTTTCTGGCCATGGACTGGGGTCTGCATCCCAGTGTGGCCACAGTTGGTTTCTGACCATGGACTGGGGTCTGCCAGGGTGGGAATCACTGGGACATAGTGCTGCTGGTGCCTTGGCCATCCCGCCATGGGGGTGACGTGTTTCCCTCCTCAGCTGAGGATGGAATCACTGTTGGCTGTGTCTCTGTGCAGAGGTGCTGGCAGCAGCAGACATCCTGCCCCTCCTGGTTGCTGTGGGACTGGGAGCATCAATGGAGGCAATGTCCAGCCTGGATGCACTGCTGGATGGGCAAAGGGGACCTGATTCCCACATCTCCTGCAGCCAGGGCTGTATCTGCCAGCAATTTGGGCTGAGGCAGGCTAGGGAGGGTTGAAGAGGCCATGGGGGAGTAGAGGATCAGTTAACCCAAGCCCCTGAAGGATCCATGGGAGTGTTGACCAACCCAAACTTCCAAGCTTTGCTGCTTGGAAAACCTGGCTGTGCTGGAGAGTGGATGGCTGGAAGTTCAGGAGATTCACATGTGCCTGTAGAAAGTTGCTGTCTGTGCTCCTCCCCAGCATCGCAGCACCTGAAGGCAGATGTGCCTTTCCTGGGACACAGGATGGAGTCTCAGGTCACTGCCAGCATCTCTCGGAGAGCCTCCTCCCCGGAACCCTTCTGGGGGCTTGGACTCTCCATGCACCATGTGCTCAACAGTATGGCTTTACTCATTTTAACCCATCAGGTTTTAATTAGAGCCAGAAGGCTCATCTCTCCTGATCTGAGCTGTCATTCCTTTGATCCCAGATCCAGAGAGATTTTGCTTTGCTGCTGTTACCTGTCTGACATCCAGATGTGCCACCCAGAGAGCGCCTTGTGTTTGATGGAAAGAGAAGATTCTCTCCTCCCCAGCATCAAAACCTGGATGATAATCACTCGATTACAGCCAGCACTTTGGGGGTGCCATATTAAAAAAAGAGCATTTTTTGCTGCTTTTGATCATCTGCTTCTAGTTAGTTTAGTTAGCAGACTTTCGCAGTGGCCATTTTTGGAGTTGGCAGCCAGAGCATCCCTACAAGTAGAAATGGCTTTCATTACATGTGTCCTTTGTGTTTACACATCTATAGAGAAATTTTGTCTCCTAAACTGAGGCTGCCACAAGCCCCAGCACTGCTGATCAGTGCCTGGCTCTTTGGGAGCGCTGGTATCGCTTACAAATTAACGTCGTCAATAAATCTCATTCCGAGTGCCCTGCAGCAAATGGCATCAGTCTGCATGGGGAGAGCTCTCCCACACATCCTCCCACTGCCTAAAAATACCAGCGCTTGAATTCTCCAATGACTTGGGTACTGCACAGCCACCATTCCTTGCTGAGATACTGCTGCATGGCTTAATGCAGGACATCTGCTGTGCTCCCAAGGGTGACACTCTACCCTCCAGATCTGGCCTTTTACAGGTAGCACAGCAGCTGTGTCAGTTTGGGGGTAAATGAACATTTTTTTACCTTTACTCTCCATGCTGTGAGGTGTGTTCATAATCAGGGGTGCAGGGTCCAGGAGGGAAACAATGGCACTTTCTCTGGTGGCCTCTGAGAGCCTGTCTCTTTGGGGAAAGGATGAGTTTTGAGGACTTCATGTAGCATCAGGAAAAATACCCTCCAAACCATCTGTTAACCCTCTGTGTGTGTCCTGGGAGTCTGTTCCATCTTCTTTGTAAATACACAATTTACCTTTTCATGTCTGGCTTTGAGATGTGGGAAAAGGTGGCCAAGTGCTTTGCTTTGAGAGCCAAGTCTCTGTTCAGTGGGTGTATGCAGAGGGCTTGCTGGTGTTTCCAGTTTACACAGGGCACTGGGCAGACTGATGTGCAACTCAGCAGCCAGCAGGCTCTTGTCTCCAGCAGCTTTCAGCCTCTTGACCCTGCTGGCTTGTGGCAGAGCAGGGAGAGCTCATCACTTGAACTATGAATGAAGCCAAGGGCTGATGTCACGTACTGTGATCTTGGGGGGAAGTGACAAACTGTCTTTGTGGCACTGACAGGGATTCTGGAGCAGAGCTGGGTGTGATGGATGTGCAAACTGAAGTTCAGCACAGCTGGGAGATGCTGAGCTGTAAAACAGGAGTGATGCCCTAAAAGGATGTGTGTCTTTAGGAGACCTTGGACTGAAGGTATTTGGATTTTCTTGTCTCCACCTCCTTGTAATTGCCCCATTTGCTTCTGGGAAGTTCATTTGGGAGCTGGAATGCAGCAGTGAAGGAGCAGGGGCTTGAGGAACACACTCACAGGGCTGGATGGTCCCTGGGAGTCCAATGCCCTGCTGCAATGTGCTCAGGCCACTGTCACAAGCATTGATACTTCCCCCAGTCTTCAAAGAGAATAATGTTTATTTTGGAGGCTGGTAAGGTGAGGAAACCAGTCATCAGCCCCACCAGCTGGCAGACACTGGCTGCTTGGTTTCCTCCTCTTCCCACTACAACTTAGAGCAAATCCAACCACTGGGGATGCCAGGGATGGGCTGTCAGTGCCCTGCGCTGGGGACAAATGTAGTGACCCATCAGGAAGAGCCATCCTGGTCTGTCAGACTGAGGTGTGTCAGGTCCGCCATCACTCAGTGCCTGGACTTTCTCCTTCCAAGGACTCTTGGCTCCTCATGGGCTGCCCTGGTGTGCCTCAAATTGCCAAAACCATGTTGTGGGGAAAGAAGCAGAAGCATCTTCCCATGATGCTGTCTGCACCTGGGGCTTTCTCCTTTTTCCTTTGGTGCAGGTGGGCAGTGCACACCAGGAGAGTGACATTGGTCAGTTCCTGTGTGGTCACTCATGAGGTGGACTTGCCTGAGTGTGTTCTCCCAGAAGTGTGAGAATTTGCAGGATTTATCCCCAAATCATAGAATCAAAGACTCGTAGAATCATTAAGGTTGCAAAATACCTCCAAGATCATCAAGTTCAGCTCTTGAGTTAATACCACCATGGCCACTAAACCATGATCAGAAGCTGCTTGTGAGCACCCAGTTTAACCAGTCTCTGGGGAGCTGGGACCTTCATGGTCTTCTTTTGCCCCTCTCTGTCCCCCCGGCTTGAATTGAGGCTGATCACTCTGAGGCAGCTGCTGAGTGCACTTGGTGGTACCCAAAACTTCTGTAAATCTGAGAGGGTCCTGGGCCCAGGACAGGTGCTGATGACACCAGTAACCAGAGCAGGCTGGCAGGGGTGAACTGATCCAGACTGGGGGTGGGAGGAGAATGCTAAAGGTGATGGTGGCCACTGGAATGGCTTTACTGCCTCTGCATTTTCGTCTGAAGATGATGGTCTGGGTTTGGAAACGTCCAACATCTGTGCAGGCACAGCTCCCTACTCCCTGCTGCCCTCAACCTTCCTCCTGAAGGAAATGAGTGAGGTTTGACTCTCACTTCTTCTTGCTTCCCAAAAAGTGAACTCTGTCAGATTCGGAGGACTCTGGCCACAGCGTGTGTGTGAATGTGGGGCAGAGCAGGGCTGGACTGGGGGAGCCGGGGCCGTGCCCGGGGTTCTTCCAGGGTGTGGTTGGAACCGTGTGTCCACAAACGCAGCTCATGGGAGGCGGTGAAGGGAGATGCCAAGAGAAGACGATGCTGCCGGGAATGCGAGTGGCTCCTGCTGCAGAGTTCCCGGCGCTGCAGCTGGGGAGATGCCGGAGGGATCCGCGGGAAGGGAGCAGGAACGGGCTTTGTGTCCGCCCTGGGAGAACGGGGGCAGCGCGGCTCCGGCCCGACCTCCCGGCGGGAATGGAGCAGCCTTGGCTGGGAGGGGAGCGGGCGGTCCCGCAGTGCTGCGTGACAGTGACAGCGACACTCCCCTCCCTCCCGGCAGCGCCGGGGCCATGCGAAGCTGCGGCTGCCCCGGCTCAGCCCCTCTGCGGGAAGGTGGTCCCTGGGGGCTTACAGGGGTGGATGTCCAGCTGGGTGATGCCAGCTGCTTTTCCATTGGGGATTCTGGCGGCTGCATTCCCGGCCGTGCTGCTGGCGATGCAGGTGCCCCGGGGAAGGAGGAGAGTCCTGCCCCTGTCCTAGAGCAGGCACAGCAGGGACAGCGAGGAAGGGGTGGCAGGAGAGCAGGATCAGCACCTCTGGAACGATGTTTCAAAATCTGAAGGGATTTAACTGTGTCTCCTAAGGCCTCGCTGGTCTGGGGTGGGGGATATCCCGAGGCTGCTGTCACCTGCAGTGCTGTCACCCTCCTTTACAGGCACGACCTCTCAGCACCCCAAATTCCTCACAGGCACAGCCCCGGAGGTCAGCCCACCCCTGTAGTGACCAGGGTGGCTTTCAGAGCCCCTACTTGTTCCAACTTGTGGTTGCTCCCCACTTGTTCTCTGTCTGTTCAGTTTCCTCCATCCTATCCCTGTTCTCATCACTCATTATTTCTCTCCAGGTGAAGGCTTTTTAATAACAGCTGACATTTCAGCCATTTTTGAGTAATTTCCTTTCTTCTACTCCAATTTTCTTCATCTTCTTCATAACTAGGAAGCCTTTCTTTGTCCTTGGCCAGAGGGGAGGTGTCTGTTATTGCTTCTGTTATATTATTCCGTGAGGTTTTATCGGGTTAATGAAAATCCTTCTCTTTCTCTTGTGTGTCGCTTCCATCTTTTTTAGCCTGATTTCTTAAGGAAATTAAACCAAAGGCTGTGTTCCATCATGGCCTTTTCTCTCCCCCCACTTGCTCTTGAGTCTGTTGGTCTCTGATGGGGTGGAGAGCTTGGAACGCTTGAAGGTTTGTGATGACTGGTGGGGAGGACAGAGCCAGGGGATGCCCCAGAGAGATGTGGGGCACAAGGACAGTGGTGCAGGGCTGGGGCTCATTGCCCAGAGAACTGGGCTGTGAATTCCACCAGGAATATGAGGGACAGCAGGGCTGTATCCCTCAACCCGTGAGCTGGGATAACAGGCCACATCATGCTGTTTGTTAGATGAGCTGCTAACTCAGCTCACCTGCTGAAAGGCCTGGCTGCTTTTCCTGAGCTCAGGAAGGGATCCAGAGGAGGATCCAGCCTCACAAATGAGGGGTAAACCTGGGATTTGGGAGGCCTAGGCTGTGTTTGCAGGCGCAGACTCACGGGTGGCTGTGCTCGAGGGCTCTTCCTGCAGCAGCAGGAGGTGCAGCTGCTTTAAGCTGATCTCCTGGAGCATGAACTGCAGTGACAGGGGAGCCAGAGGAGATTTTCCACTTCTGCCTGTGCTACAGCAGGGAGAGGCAGTAGAGCTTTCCCAGTGGATGCTGCAAAATCTGGTTCCCTTGGTAGTAATGTGGGATTGTAGCACTGCCAGTGAGGGAAATCCTGGGGCTCCCAGGAGAAGCACAATGTGGAGTCAGCAGCTCAAGTGCATCGGTGGAAAAGGACCAAGGTGCTTTTTGGGGTGTTCTTGGAGCTCGTTGCCCTTTGCAGCAAGGGATGGGGCACCTCTTGAGTGTGTTCCCTCCTGTCCCAGCCCAACCTGGGGATGGGGATCACCCCTTCCAGCTCAGAATATTCTGTGAGTCTGTGCCAGGCAGGGGAAGAGGGTTTGCTGGGAGTTCATGCAGCCTGGAAATGCTCTGCCTACACCTCACAGTGAGGGAGCAACGTCTGCCTGCCAGTTCGGCCAGGGAAGCTGTGCAGGTGAGTTCGTGCTCTTTGGCACCAAATTTGCTGTAGAGCTGCACTCTGAAGGTTTTCCCCTCGCTGGGCTGAGCCCTTCACTTTGTATTTACCTCTGGTGTTTATTTTGGCAGTCTGTTCTGCTGATTTCTCTTCAAGCAGCATCCCTCAGGCCTGGAGCCTGGCTGAGCCTCAGCATGGCCTCTGCCCAGTCCCACTGCTGTAGGAGATTGCACTTGCCATTCCCACCTCCTGTTCCCTGTTCTCTGCCTGATCCCACCTCCCTTGTGGTCCCTCCCAAGGTGAGGGACTTGCTGGGTGACACCCAGCACAAGGACACTTGTAATCTGGTAGCAGGTCCTCACCAGGTGTCCACAGGGTTCCTTCTCCTGGGAGATCCCCAAACTTGTGATCCCATTAGAGGGGAACCCAGAGAAGTGGCTCCATGTCCCAGCTCGTCCTGCATCCTTTTTACCTTGCTTGTGCTCTGCTGGCTATGAAGTCCTGGTGGGAAGACAGTGCCATGGTCACACATGATGTGGCTCTTTTGGTGTGCTTTGGAGTGAGGTTTCCTGTCCAGCTGTGAGAGACACCTGGATAAAGGGAGGAGAAGGGCTTGGCAGTGACCCCTGCTTGTGTGGGTGCTTGCGTGGTTCCTCTTTCCAAGAAGGATTTCGGTCTTCCTTTGTTCTCTCCAGCCTCTCTTGTGCTGGTGGTGAGTTGGGCTCTGTAATTGAGGAGATCCCAGCTGAATAATCCACTGAGGAAGCTGCTAATTCGAAGACATGTCTGTAATAATTAAATCATTATCTGGAGGGAAGAGAGAGCAGATACCAAAACGGGGCTAATTAAAATCCAAACCCAGGATGACTTGGGCTCTGGGCCAGAGCAGAGCAGAGTCTGTTGGGGATGTCTTCATGTGTAATTGCTTTTCAGAACATCAGTCCCACCAGAAAACCCATCTATTCCCCCTCAGGAGACCAGGATTGACCCAGAAACTGTCTTGTCTTGCCCTGTTCCATGTTCCCCAGACCAGACACAACTGGAGGAGGCCACATGCCTTGCAAAGGGCAGAGGAGATGGTAGCACCCAGTTTGGGAGTGTGTTTGGTTCTTGAGCCTCAGGAGCTAGATTCCACCTTATCTCTGGAAGATTTGGCCCTTACCGCATTTCAGCCCTCAGAACTGGCTGATGCTTTTCAGAAATCCCTGAGAGCAAGGAGCAAGGTGAGCTCAGATCCATTCCTGTTTCATGCGTGGAAGGATTTGGACATGCAAAGGTGCCAGGGACTCAATGCCTGGAGGAAGGTGGCTTTGGCTGTAGGGAGAGATGAGTTCTGTTCAGGTTCACTCCCCATCTGGGGTGGGAGCACCGTGGGAGAGGCTGCATGGCCTGTAAGGATTCAGAGCACTGCTGGATATGAGCCCAGCCCTGGAGCTCTCTGTCAGCTCTGAACAGGTCCAGGCAGGTTGAGGTGGCTCTGCTGAGCTGAAAGATGATGACCAACAGCTGTGGTTGTGATGTTGGAATGGAGAAAGGGTCTTGGGACAGCATCTCCCATGACAATGGGAGATCTGCAGGGTGGGTGTTAATGTGCATTCCCAGAGCTGCTGGTAGTCCACCATGTTTTCAGAGTCCACCATGTTCTTCAGCAGGGCCAGCACTTTGCCAAGGGCAAGGCATGAAAATCCCACCTCCAGTTACATACCAGTTGGATGCAGGGTAAATTCTATCCTTCTGAGTGCCTGCATCGGGTGCATTCCTGCACCAGGGAGTGTGGTTGCTGTGTCTGCGCGGGCTGAAGGTTCTCACATGGTGGTGGCAAGGTGGAACCCAGCAGCAGTCATCACTGAGGTGAGCTGGCCTGGAATCACTGTATTTCAGCAGGGAAGGGATTGTAGCTGTCCAAACCAGTCTCCTTCCAGAGCTGGTGAAGATAAATTGATGCATTTACCTAGAAGAGACAAGGTCAGGGAGCTCTGTCTATCAGGTGTTCACATCCTGAGCATCACTCAGAGAATGTCCCCGTATCTGCATGACAGGTGAAGGTCACCTGAGGTGGACTGGTGCCTGCAGGCAGCTCTCAACTTGGGGAGGTGGGAGGAGGGCATGGGAGGCTGGGCAGGGAGCCACTTCTGCTCGGGTGAGCGTCCCACCAGTCCTGACACATGCTGGGTTTTCTGCCTGTGTTGCCCTGGAGGGGCTGCAGCTCTGCAGCAGCACAGTCTGGCACTGCTGAGTGCTGGGGCTCAGCGATGGCCTGAAACCCCCTGGCCACTGTTGCTGGAGGTGGGCTCTGTCTGCTCCAATACCTGCAGGAACAGGCACTGGGGGGTGCCAAGGGTCCAAAACCCTCTTGTAAAAGAGCCAGAAATCTAAAACTTCTGCAGAAATGGTCACTAAACCTTCTGGAAACTGTTGGCTGAGCTGCTTTGCTTGAGTTGTGTGTGGAGAGACTCCCAGCCCCACGTGTCCTTTTGGCTTGTGAGCTTTGATGTGCTCTTGGCTTCTAATACAGAGCATGCAACATCCTCAGCTCAGGCAGCAGATGTTTTCCAAGGCATTGGGACATCCCCTTCCCTTCATTCCCCATCTGCCCCTCTCCCTCCCAAGAAATTAAAGGTGTCCTGGCCATGTTTTTGGGTGCCCACAGGAGCAAACAGCAAGACCAGGTTGGAAGCCACCCCATCTGTACCTCTTCCAGCCAGTGGTGCACCAGTGTAATTACCCACATTTCTTCCCTTTAAAAGCCTGCTGAGCTGCAAATGTGTGCTTTCTCATTGATTGGCCAAATCCTGCTCTTGCCTCCTGGGGTGGTTTGGGGGATTTTTCCTGATGCTGGATTGGAACAATTTGGGATAGTGGAAGGTGTCCCTTGGCAGGGGGTGGAATGGGATGGGCGTAAACATGTCTTTCAACCCAAACTGTTGTGGGATCCTGTGAACTCAGTGTGTACAGGAGCCCCCAAAGTGCTTTGGGAGGCAAATTGCTGTGCCCAGGGGCTTTGGGCCAAAGGGTCTCATGGGTTGGGTGCTTTCTGGGTGGCCTTTGGGAGTGATGGGCAGGGGTGAGGTTTGATGATGCCATGGTTGGGGCTCCCCTTTGGGTGAGCTGGGATGGCCATGGGAACCTGTGGGAAGCACACTGGGGACAAGGGCAGAGTTCCTGGGGCTCCTGTGCCAGGCAGGGCAGTGCCGAGGGACACCAAGGGCACTGCATTAGCTGGGCTCCATGGAGCTGACATTTTGAGGGAATTAGTTGGAAATTGATCTGAACTAATGTCCAGTGCTGGATTTTGAGATAATATGTGCCCAGATGAGACCTCTGCTGCCATGGGGGAGAGCTGCTACCCCTCTGCAAACCACCACACTCCCCACACTTTCCAGAGCAATTTGGTGTTGGTTCCCTCAATTTGAGGCTTTCTCTGTTTTCTCCAATCTCCCAAAGCAGCAGAGCAGTGGTGGGACACAGTGTTTCCTCTGGTTCTTCGCTCTGCTCATCCCATGCTGAACATCCCTTGATCAGGGAGCAGAGGAGCAGGGATGAAGGCAGTGCTGGCCATGAACAGTTGGGACAGGATGGGTGCCAGGATCATCCAATGGGCACCGTGATGCCACATCCTGGAGCAAACTTCTTAATCCCTGAATGCCCCGTAGTGCCAGCACATCCTCTGGCCTCTTTGGGGTCATCTCAAAGGGACATTGTCCTGAGGCACCCCCATCCCTCCCCTCTGGTACAGCAGGCTCCAGCTGGGGTGGGAACCCCATCCCTGGGTGGTGGCTCAGTTGCTGGAACCACTCTGGGTGAGGAGCTGCTTGCTGTCCATGTCTGCCCTTCAGGCCATCTGGGCTGCTGGAGGTGACCTTTCTGTCCCCTAAGCCTTGGGGGTAATTACCTGGGGTGTGGGGTGCCAGGTAGTGCAGAGAGAGGGGAAGGAGGGGCTGTGGGGCCAGGTGAAGCCCTCAGGGCTCTGCTCAGAGCTCTCTGCTGGGTCTAACACAGCTCATCACATTCATGGAAGCCTTGTTTTGTTCTTCCTGATCTTCTCCAGCACTTGGGATCTCTGGAGGGAGCTTGACTTTTATATCCCTTATATCTTCCTTGTGGCGTATATCCAGCAGGAATGAGCGCCAGATGGAGATTTTTCCATGGCAGGCTATTTTTGAGGTGCTTTCTGTGGTTCCTCTGATGCTTAATGAGGGCTGAGCTAATCCCACCATTCTCCTAAAGAGGAACAACTTGGATTTTCCTTCCAAAGCACAACATCTCCAGGCCCTCTGCCTTGCGGGTGTAGTGAGTGGGCACATCCTCCACTGCATCAGGAATTTGGGATGTTCAGGGGCAGAGCCTCCACCAGAAAGTCCTTTTTGCATGAAACAAGGCTTAAAATGCCAGACAGGTGTAGGATGAGTCCTTTCTGCAGCACTGTGGCTTTGGCTGTGCCAGGTGTGCTGGGTGGGGTTTGGCCGGGGCTCGCTTTGCACCTGAAGGGTGTGAGTTGAAGGTGTGATCCTGCTTGGTGTGGATTTAGACAGAGCAGACAGAGCTCCAGTGCCTGAGCCTTGCCCCCAGCCACCCTGTAATGTCACTGTCCTCGGATGGCCCTGCGTGGCTGGTCCTGCCATGTCCTGTCACTGTCAGGGATGGCAGGGCTGAGACGTTGGGAGCTGACACTGCCCTGGGCCCTTGCTGGCACCGTGGGAATGGCACCGGGGTCATTCCAGCCTGGATTGGGGGTGGATGGGGCTGTTTATCTCCATCTCTGCCTGTGCTTTGCTGGGGCCAGTCCTGCCTTTGGCACTCCCCTGCTGGCTTCAGCTACCCCTTCCAAATCACCAGGGGACAGCCAAGGTGCCAGAGGAGCCCGGTTGGGCAAGAGAGGGCTGTGGTTATCCCTGGCGTGAGGGTGCTTGGGAGGAAGAGCGGGTTTCAATCAGGCGGGGATTTAACCCCATGGTCCTGCCTTGTCCTATGTAGAGCTAAACAACCACAGGTCTGAGATCCCATCCACCCACATGTCCCCAGTAGGGCAGAGATGCTTGTGGTAAATCCTGGGAGGTTTCCCTGCAGATGTGGCAGAGCTGTCGTGGTGCTGGATCTGCTCATCCTCAAAGCCTGAGTGTCCAGAGCCAAGAATCCCACTGATATCCCACTGTCCATCACTGGAGCTGGGCAAAAGCTCTTTAGGAATTAGCTATGCTCTCAGCAAAGGGATTAAGTAATTGCTAAAGTCCCTTAGCACAGGGAAGGGATAACAGAAGGGATGAAAACAAGGGGGAATCTCCCCCATCCCCCCTCACCTGAGTTACCAAAGCCATCCAAGTCACCTCTGGTTTGGGTCATCCAGTGCCCAAGCCATGATGTCACCACTCTTCTGGAACATGAAGGACTAAAACCTCCTGTGCTTTGGAAGAATGCAGGAAAGGGATGTACTGATGGCTCTGGGGAGCCCTGCCTGGATTGTCTGAGGGTGGGAGCACAAGGAGGGCTTGGGGCACAGTCTTGCTGCTGTTGTCTCTGTTTGTGTGCTGGGGTGGTTGGTGGTGAATTGCTGAGCTCCAGAAGCCTCCGTGGGGCCAGGGTCATGCTCCAGGACCATTGGTATTCCCTTTCCACCAGGTTGTGGTGCGTGCAAAACCCCAAAGTGTGATGCAGGGACTGGTTCCCGAGCCTGCCATGGTCCAACCTGGAGCCAGCAGCACTGGGCACTTCCCTGCTCTGGTGGCTCTGAACACCCTCTAACACTTCCCAAATTTCACTGAGAGCCCCGTCTGCCTCTTCTCTGACTCTGAACTCCCTTCCTGAACTCCCTCTTCCTCAACCCCACTCGTGAAGGATAATTGGCCAGGTTGGATGGGGCTTGGAGCAATCTGGGATAGTGGAAGGTGTCCTGGCCCATGGCAGGAAGTGGTTGAGCTTTCAAGGTCCCTTCCAAAGCAAGCTGTTCCATGATACTGTGGTGGCAAAATGCTAGAGACCTGCCTGACCAGGGCAGGGATTCGGATCTCACTCTGGATCCCAGGAAGCTCACTGAGCCAGTTCCCCTTTCCACCCATCATGGAGTTGGTGGCCAGATTTTACACTGGGAACTGGGCAGATGTGCAGCTGATGTGTGGGAGTGGTTATCACTACTGAGGCTCTGGCAGGGAGGACCTGGTGAGGGTGTGGAAGAGATTCCAGTGGGATGGGCGGTGCGGGGGAAACCCTGGATCTTGAGCAGACCAGGCATGGAAGCTCCTCAGGGTATACGTGGGGTTTGCCCCAGAGTTTCTGTACAAGCAGCAGCCTCCCCTGTGTCCTGGGCTGGGCACAGGTTGGGTGTGGGTGCCAGGGCCTGGGTGAGTGAAGAGGCACCTCCACAGCATTTGGCAGGGCTCAGGTGTACCCGTGGCACAGATTTGCTCAGCCCCCCTCGGATCTGGTGACTCTTCCCCGTCGCTGAATAAATTAGCACCACAAGTGCTCACGGGGTGTGACTAAAGCAGGGCAGGGGCTGTTTGGCAGCAAGGGGGAGGCCCCCAGCTTCAGCCCAGCAGGCTCCCAGATGAGATAACTCCTCAGCAGAAGTGTCATGGGGGCGGGAGGGTACCCGTCGCAAAACTTCAAGTGAAATCATGGAAAATCACCAGCCATCCCTCTGAGTCTCAGCAAGGACTGAAGCTGCTCATGTAGAAACTGAGGCACAAAGTCTCACTTTCCCAAAGGGAACGGGGCTTTGCAGTGATGCCACCTCTGTGACAAGCACAGGGTTTTCTTCTCACGGTTGTGGATCACTTCCCTGTGCCTTGTTCCCTGTCCGAGGAGTCTGCATCCACCTTGGGTTGGAAACCAGCCTGGCTGCTGAGATGGATCCCAGTGCTGCCTTCCCTGGCAGAGTCACCCAGGGGCTGGTTCGCTTCAATGTGCTGCTTCTAGAAGAACTGTAGGGATTGCATTTCCTTGTCCTTCTGTTCAACCTTCAATGAGGGAGCAATCAAAGGCTTAACACCTCAGCATGAGGAAGAACTTTCCATGAGGGTGGCAGAGCACTGGAACAGCTGCCCGGAGAGGGCCTGGAGTCTCCCTCTCTGGAGATATCCCAAACCCATCTGCATATGTCCCTGTGTCACCTGCTCTGGGTTTGACCCTGCCTTGAGAAGGGGTTAGACTAGATTTTCAGAGGTCCCTTCCAACCCCAGCTATTCCGAGACTCTGACTTTGGCCTAACAGAGCAAAGCACATGGGGCTTATTTGCAAGGTTATGGAACAAAATGATGGATGAGCCACATGCACACCCAGGGCTGGCAAGTGGAGCAGCTCCTGGTAAAGGAAATGGTTGTAACTGGAATTGTGGCTTTTTGTCTCGGGTCAGTGGCTACTGAAACCCCTCCTTGTCCCTGTGGATGGATCTGAGTGCAGACCACATCCTGGAAGAGGGATGTGAGCTTGGTGTCATGGATTAGGTGCATCTGTCTCTTCCCCAACCTCTCATCTGCTGAAGGAATTGGGATTTCTCTAGGATATCCATGTCATTCTATGATGTTGCTGGGTGCAGGTGACTGTAGTGTGGTGTGGTGACAGGATTTGGGGGATTTGGTTTGTGTTTTTACTGGTTTGGAGGAACCCCTTGTGTCAGCTGGGGCAGCTGTGCCATCCAGCTCATGTTCTAGTGACTACATTCCTGTGCTCCTCCAGAACACTACCTGTGCTCCCACATGGGCTCCTGGGAACCTCAGGGCTTCAGCAGCATCCTCACACCTGTGGTCCTCTCTCCTTCCAGCCGTGTCTTTGGCTGTTTCAAACCCAGAGATGAAGTCTCAAGGTGAGCCTGGGCTTTCTGAATCTCTTGGCCAGGCTTGGCCAAGTTGTCAGAGAGATCATCCAGGCTGGAGCCCTTCCAAGGCCCATTCCTGTCTGTCACCTCACCCCAAAGTGCAGGCGCAGGAGGTTGGTGTGGCTTTACCTTGGCAGTTCTGCCCCTGCCAGATTCCTCCTTGGAATACCCTGAGATCCCACCTTTCTCCGGGGTTAGGGCAGGACACATGGCCCACTTTGGAACAGGGAAACTGAGTCAGTACCCCCCCCCCCCCGACCCTCACAACACCTCCCTGGGTGACAGAGTCCTGTAGATGTGTGTGTGACTGCGTTTGGGTGCAAGCCCTGGGGGATTCAGACCCCTCCTTCCCCCACAGGAGCTGGCACAGATTTCAGCTCCACGTCTGACAAGGTTTAGCTGAGGAACAATTGTGTCTCTGCACAATGAGGAGCAGGTGGCTGTCTGAAAATACCCTCTGGAAGCGGTGTGTAATGCCTCCCCTCCCACTGGGAAGTATAAATATCAGTGCAATGCTAATGCTTACTGCTCCCTGCAAAGAAACTGCCAGTTCTGGACATTTTTACTCATGGTTTCTCCTGGTTTAGCAGCTTGGAGTGAGCAGGGGCTAAGGTGGGAGCTGCTTTTTGGGTTTGGAGCAAGTCTTTGGGGCAGAAGTGTGTCCTTTAAGGTAAGATATTGGGAGTAGCTGCCTTTTATTGCTTGCAGTGTCCCCTGTCCCCACCCTCTATGGACACCCATGGCTTCCCAACACCTGAGACAGATCCAAACCCTGGAGATGCTGCACAAACCTCCTGTTCTGCCACGGCTGCATCTCCAGCAAGGGACAAGTTGGACATTGTCCCCCTGGGGGAAAGGACACGCTGCTGCAGGTGTGGGGACCCTGGGAGGCCTCCCAGACCTGGATGGGACAGGAGGCACTGCTGCGTCTTCTCCCAGGTCTCCACCACACTGCCAGAGCGGATCTCAGCATATCCATCTCACCCTTTGGAATGTGAATCCAATCCTCTGCTGCTAAAAACTGGCACCTTATTTCCAGCCAGAATGCCTCATTTCCCTTGTTATCCCTGGGTGTCCTGGCCATGGGCTGCCCCTGGCACCAGCCAGGGACCATCTGTGCAGTTCCCTGCCAGGGTGGGGCTGTGTTAGGGAATGTGGGAGCACCGTCACCATATGGACCCCATGGGTAACTGCATCTTCCCTGTCCTGCTTAGGGCACTGGAGATCCCAAGAGGCCACAGCATATCCTGGGAATAAATGGAGGGACTTCGGAGAAAAGCTGGAATAAGGCTGTATCTGCTGATTGGTTTGCTTTGTGAAAAGCAGCTTTTTCGCCAGGGATCACCCAAGATGGAGAAGTCAGGATGCTACATCCACCAGGGCTGCTCCAGTCCAGGCTTGTAGAACTCTAAGAAACCTGTGGAGTGTGTGGAGAGGGGTCTGTGCCTTTCCACACAGGGATAGAGGGAGGGAAGGGAGGATGGAGAAGGGCCTTTGGGGGATGTGAGGCTGTCCAGAGGAATCCGAGGAGCTCCTGGCATATGTGAAGCCCAGTTGGTGTCTCCTTTGGACACTATGGCATGAACAGCATCTCTCCTGAGATCTCAGGGCACCTGGGAGGGGAAATCACAACCTGTGACCCACAGAAGTATGTGGCAAAGGCTGCTCCAAGACTTTCTGCAGGTGAACATTTCCAGGTTCTACACTTGAATCAGCAATTTCTACTGTTGAGCTAGGGCACTTCAGCCCTCTTTGTCTTGTGTGCAGAATAATATCCCTTTTCCCAACCTCTAATTACCATATCTTCCACTGAGGGGAAATGGGAAATGAGCTCTCTCGCTTGGTAGAGATGGTGAGGATGTTCCCACTCTGCCATCCCATGGCTCAGCAGGTCAGGACTGACCTTCCCTGGGGGGTTTTCCTGGCTGCTCCCAAGTGGTGTCTGACTTCAGTGAGGGTGGGCAGGACTTGTGCTGGGATGTGGCTCTGTCTGCAGGACCAGTGCTTGGGATGAGCTTGCTGGGAATGCCAGAATACGGCACTTGCAGCCAGTCCATGGGATTGTGTTTAATGCAGCATCACAGGGAGGAGGTGAAAAAAGAGGTCCTGAAAGGTAAAACCAACACCAAAGGGGCATCAGACTCTTGTCCCTCCTGGATCTGGCAGGGAGGGGTCAGTGTGAGGATCAGTGTGGATGCTGGACCCCAAGCTCAGCCACTTGGGCAGAGGGGAGGTTGTTCCTCTGCCACGGAGCTGCGAGTGAGGGCTGCTGGTGTGGGCTCTGCACCCTGCCTCTGCTCTTCCGAGGCCAGGCTGGGCAGCTGAGGAGGGTTTTCCAGGAGCGAAAAAGATCAAAGTGACATTTTTATAGGCTGATCAATCTCTGTGAGCTTGTTGCCTCCAAGGAGTGTGTTAAAGCCTCTTTGCCAGCTGTCTGCTGGGTTCTGGTCCTTGCTGACAGGGCCACTGAGGCTTTTCTCTTCCTCTTGTCAGGACTGGGATGGGAGTGGAGCTGTTCAGAGAGGAAACACGAGGCTGTCTCTGTCCTCTGTGTGTGGGTGAAGCTGTGGGTGCTTCTCACCCTTGTTGGGAAGGGAAAGCCAGGGTGCTCCCTGGGACCCAGTATCCCACAGGCAGCCTGACTCACAGCTGAGCTGAGCTACAGTGAGCAAATAATCAGCTCCAGGGCAAAAACCCCGTCAGCTGCTCCATGTCTGGGCACCATCGTGGTGAAGTGGCCTCTCCAAGCAGGCAACGTGTGACTGTGCTGTTTTCCATCCCAAAAGTGGGGAAAGCATTATTTTGGGGTGGAGGGGGGAGGGATAGTAAAGCAAGCACGTTTTCCCTGGCAGGAAACCTGCTCCCAGCAAGCCTGTGCCTGGCAGCCCCGCAGGACTAAAAATACCCAGCAAGGGCTGGAGCTGTGCAGTGTCTGTTTGCTCAGCTCCCAGCTGTCTCCTCGAAGCCTCACGGCTCTACCCGATGATTATCCCAGCACTTAAGGTCCTCTAAAGCCAGGCAGGAGCATTTAGGGAGTTCTCCCAGAGACAGGCGAAAGGCTGAGATTTACAGGCACTAATTGGGAGTGAGCTTAGACCCCTCTGACCTCCAGCACCAAAGAGCTGCTCTGGGTCTGCCCTCACTGCTGCTGCAGTCACAGCACAGTGTGGGGGGTGTCCAGACTGTCACCCACACTGATGTCCTCAAGGTCCTTCAAAGTGACCGCTGGGGTGTGTGGGTTTGCCTGGGAACTGCTGAGCTTTGCTGGGCAGGGACAGCCCCTGTGTGTGTCCCCTCCAGTTGGGCCTTCCAGGAGGTGCCTGGGAATGGGTGAGATTCTCTTGCTTTTGGAGAAAATCCCAAGGTCTGAGGTGAGACAGAAATGAAGGGAGTTGACCCTGGGCAGGAGCTTTCTGCACACCCCTGCACATTCCTGCTTGTGTGCACATCCCTGGATCCGTGGATGTTGCTGTATCCCTGTCCCTGTGCCCACATCCCTGCACACTCACCTGTGCCCATTGCTCACTGAACTCACTTCCTGCTCCACAGGCCTTGAAGACAGCAGGGATCAAACCCAGCTGGTCCTGGCTCCCTCACGTGCCATCCCAAATAAACCCTTTGCAGGTGCCCTGACCCCAGGTGTTGCCCCCTCCTGGTGCCTGGGCTATTCCTGGGACTTGTGGTGTTGCAGTGAAAGCTGCAGTGCTTGAATCCAGAAATGATCACTCACAAATCCATGGGGTAGGAGAGTTCCCATGGCTGTTGGAGGAGTGGATCTGTGATGGGGATGCTGGAGGCAGCTCAGTGTCTGTCTGCAGTGCTGGGAATTTTCCACTCCTGGGCTCTGCTGTGGTTCCAGCCAGGATGGGCACACGAGGCTGGATTGTGTCCAGAGCCACACTTGGAGGTGGCAGAGCATCCCTCTGGATTTCCCTGCCAGGGATGCTCTGGCAGAAGGATTCTCATGGTGCAGCAGCATCCTGAGGAGCACAGAGAGCCCTGTGCTGGCTGTGCCCACCTGTCTGCGGGATTCAGGCCAGGCCAGGGGGACTTTGGCTGCTCTCTGTGGTGGTGGGAGGTCTCACCCTGCTCACAGGGCTGCTCCAGCTGCAGGGGGTTGTAGCAGCTCCTGCCTTACATCACAGGGTGTGTCCTTGGTGATGTGGGTTGAGGGGGGAATGTGACCTCACTGGAGACACCCCCAAACCCTGGGCATGGAGGAGCTTTGGGTCACCATTGTTGCCTTGTCCAGGACAGTTTAATCCCTTGCTGAGCATCCTTAGGGACAGAGCACAGAGGCTTTTGGGGACCGGTGGAATGGGGTGAATCCATCCTGGACCAGCATTGGTGCTGTGCAAGGTCCCTGTGATCACCCTCCCCAGGCTCAGGGGCTGGGCTGTGCTCATCTCCCATCTCCCTGCACAAGCACACTAGGAATAACAGGATGTAGCTGTGGGCAGGAGCAGGTTGCTGTGAAACAAAGCCCCCCAAAATCACATGTGCATGAGCTCAACCATGGGGGGAGCAGAAAGAAAATCAGCTCTTGGCTGTAATTCTGTGCCTCCTCCTGCACCTTGTGGGTCCAGCCCCTTGAATGACCTCTATGGGGTGTGGGAAGCCACCACAGCCCTGCTGAAATTGGCATCTGCAGAGTCTCTTCATGGTAATGGAATCTCTCCTTTGCAGCTGGGATAAATCTCCATCCCATCATTGCTCTGGTCAGATTTATGTCTAGGTCCTTCCCTGAAGCATTTCCCTTCCCCAAGTGCTTGCAGGGCTCTTCCCTCCATGCCTTGATTAATATCTCTTAATTCATCTGCTAATTCTTCCAATTCCCCTCCAGCAGCTGGGCTGTGCCCACGTGGCTGCTTTTGCCATTCATTGTGCTCGGGAACTGCCAGACTTCCCACAGCCTGGATGTTCTTTCTGATCATACCACAAGTAAAGGCACAGCAGGAGAAGGGGGCATGAAAGATGCCTCTTTTGGGGTTTGCACCCAAATTAATAGGTCTTAGTCCTGAGGTAGGGCTGGTTTCTGCTCTCCTTGGCCCTGGATCTCCCTGGAGCTTGGAACATCTTCCCCCCAAGGAAAGCTGGATGGGGGCCATGGGCCTGTGGGTACCCCTGCGGCTGCTTATTAGGGGCAGGAGAACTGGAAAGCATTTTGACTGCTTAATTACAGGGATGAGGCTCCTGTCCAACTCCACCCAAGGAGAACAGGGGCTGAAATGGTCCCTCACCTCTGTGCCTTTTCCTCAACCAGCCTTGTTTTTGTGGGATGCTGCAGGGATGGAAAGTCCTCAGTGCAGTTATCCCATGAATTGATAGTTATCCTGGTCATCCATGTCCCAACAGCCAGGATGGAGCCTGAGCAACCCTCAAAGCTTCAGGACAGTGTTACATGTCCACAACGTATTTTATCTCACTTGAGGATCCAGTCTGTGAAGGGAGGGGAGGACACCACCTGTAAGACAGCCCTGTCCCGTGTCCCTGTGTGCTGGAGCTGGCTCTCGGCATCTTACATGGGATGCACAGTGAGGGGCTGCTGCTTTTGCCAGAGCTTCTCTATTTTTAGAGAGTTTTTTGTGTCAAACTTCCCCTCAGCTGATGAGCCAATGTCATCCCAAGAGCAGAGCTCTGATTCCCTGGCCACAGCAGTGTCTGGGTGTGACAAAGGCACCTCCTCACATGTGTCACCTTTGATCAGGGCAGGTCCTCACTGTGCCATCGAGCTGTAGGGCACACAAGCTTTCATCCCAGCCCAAAGGGCCAGAACAGGCTGCCCTGGCCCAGGCCTGTGTACAGTCCTTTTCATCCGCGTGCATGTGTGGGTTTCAAAGGGAAGTGACACAGAATCACAGCTGGTTTGGGCTGGAAGGGACCTTAAAGCTCATCCAGTCCCACCCCTGCCATGGGCAGAGAGACCTTCCACTATCCCAGGTTGCTCCAAGCTCTGCCCAGCCTGGCCTTGGACACTTCCAGGGATGGGGCAGCTCCAGCCTCAGATGCCTCCACAGCCTCAGAATATTCAGACCTGTCCTTGAGCATTTTGTCTGAAAAGTTTAAAACTGAAGGGGGGCCTGCTGCAGAAGCAGCACTAGACCAGCACTCCTCACCCTGGGCCTGCCACGTCGTGTTTTGCTGCTCAGCTCAAGCCCTGCCCATGGTTTGTTCCCTGGCACAGATGGTGACCGGGGTGGGCAGGTCTCCAGGGTGGCTGGAGTGACAGTGGCATGCTGACCCTCACTGCTGGGGACCCTCACCCAGCTGCAGAGGGCTGAAGTTTCTCCACAGGGCTGTGACCGTAGGAATCCCCATCTGGCACCTTGTCTGGGATGGTTTAGGGCTGCAGAAGGGGAGGGGGGGGCTGTAGGTACCAGCATCACCCCGGAGCTGGATCCTCAGGTGCAGCCATGCTTTAATCCAGACTAAATACTGCCCAAATGTCAGTTCTGCCTCTCCCCTCCAGCCTCTCATCCCCTGTGCTTGGGCAGGAATTTGGGGATGCTGCTGCCTCCATCCCCTGGGAGAGGTTTGACCAAGGGATGATGCTCTGGAGTTCAGTTGTCACTGAACAGCTGGGCCCAGCACATCTGTCCAGAGAGAGGCGGGGGGACACAGTGGTAACATTTTTCCAATCATTCAACTCATTTGTAGCCCTGACTTCCTGCCAGCTTTGGGCCAAACTCAGCTTAGAGCCTGATTTTCTGCAAAAGTGAAGTCCTTGAGGCTGGAGAATGCTGGGGTCACAGGCGCCCTGGCCAGCCAGGAGCTCCACATATCCTGGCCAAGGATGTATAAATGCCAAAGGCAGTTGCAGGATTTTGGGTGCCCGGGTTGCTGTTTCCTGCAGCCTGGTACCATCCTGGATTTGGTGTAGTGGGAGCAGGAGGTACAACCCTGCACAGCCCATTCTGTGCATGATGAGCCCACCTTGTGCAGCCCTTGAGGGTTTGATGGGTGGCAGAGGGGGCTGGGCAGGTCCCTGGGTATTTCGGGGCCAGCAGAAGGGATCTGATCTCTGTCCCCTCTCCCATAGGTCACTGCTGGGTGTTTGAAGAGCTGTGATGCCCAACGGAGACACATTCCCACGTTGGCGGTGACACCTCATCCAGCTTTAGGGGCAACAGCCCATTGTCACCAGATCCCTCCTCAGCATGCTGGGGCAGCCCAAACTTTCTCTGGACCCTCCCTGTGCTGCTCTTGGCTTGGGCTCTCCATTGGGACAAGTCCTCAAGAGTCAATTTGTCCTTATCTGAACATCCCGTGGGTCACGGATGCTGCAGCCCTTCCGAAAGGCGTCAGGGTGGTGACACATAGAACCCCAGAGAGGTGACACACGGGACCCTGGAGAGTGACACCTGGGAGCTGGCAGTGACGAGCAGTGAGTAGAGCCCTGGTAACTGTGAGGACTTTGGTGGCCAGGACATCCCTGCACCCCGCTGGAGTGATGCCAGCTGCTGCTTAGCACCCCGGAGGAAGGGATGGGAGGTTCCCTTGCCTTCAGCACCCCATTGTCCGCTCCCGTGCTGGCTGCCCTGGCCCCTGGGAGCCTGCAGTGATGTGACCTGTGCTCAGCACCCCCCAGCCCCGTCAGGACCCTCCCCCAGCCAGCCCAGCTATGATGTGCGAGGTGATGCCCACCATCAGCGAGGGGGACCCGCTGGGGCCCCCCCAGGGCTCGGAGGCGGACGCTGACTTCGAGCAGCTGATGGTGAACATGCTGGACGAGAGGGACAAGCTGCTGGACACCCTGCGGGAGACGCGCGAGACGCTCGCTGTCACCCAGAGCCGCCTGCAGGAGACGCTTCGGGAGCGCGACCAGCTCCAGAGGCAGCTCAACTCTGCACTCCCACAGGTGAGTTCCTGCCCCTGGCGTGAGCAGAGCCTGCCCTGAGGCACACGAGGGACACTGGATGTGGGGTTTAGCTCATGGCCATGGGAGGGTTGGCCTGGTGTGACATCAGTGACGCTGCTGGGTGTGTTGCACCTCATGTTGACAGTACGTCCTGTAGGTCCTCCCACGCCAAGTGACAACCAGCTCAGACATGTCCCCTTCTCTGTACCCTTGCTCGTCTATGTGGAGGGGTGGGAGTGCAATCCCCACTGTGCACAGGAGAATGGATTTGGAGAAGGGGAAAAACCTCCCTGAGGACAACCCAGGAAGACAACAAGGCAGAGGCAGAGCCTGCACTTCCCATGGGAACAGTCAGTCCATTGGGGGACAGCACTTGGGGAGCAGGTGACACATTGCAGGCAGCAGATCTGACTTGCTGCCTCCAGTCAATTTCTTGGCATGTCAGGAAGTGCTGAGCCCACACTGGCACTTCAAATGGGGACATTAACCATAAACCATTAACCACTCTCCTTCCCCACTGTGGAGGGCAGCCCTGCTCTGGCCCCTTCCCATGCCAGGAGGGCTCCTTTGCATCAGCCTCATTCCCCAGTGGGGCAATGGGACTTCTATGTCTCTATCTTGGTCCTCAGAGGGGACACTGGAGGCAGAGCTGGTGTAGGGTGAGGACTGGGACATGTCAGGGAGCAGAGGGGCAGAGGACAGTGAGGCTGCCAGAGGTCTGTTCTCAGAAAGCAGCCCAGGGCATGGGAATCAGGGCTTGCCTTGGGGCTTCTGCTGATGCTCTGCTCCTGGTTCCTCCACTTGCAGGACTCCCTCAAGGTGCTCCAGAGACCTGAACTTGTTCTCCAAAAAGATGTTCAGGCCAGAAGAGGATTAGGTGGATGAGCCCAGTGTCACAGGGCTGTGCAGGATGGGTCTGAGCTGCCCACCATCTTTGTGGGGTCTTGTGGGACAGCACAGTGTCCCAGGGCTCAGACTTGGGGGAACAGGGATTTTGGGGGGCTGTTGCTCCACTCCATTGTGGGTGTGATGTGGGAGGAGCCCAACAGCCAAGGCAAGCAGGAGGCTTCCAGTGTTTGATCTGTTCTGAGTCTGCAGTGCTGATAACTGAGATCTTACTTGCCTAGGTTTTGGGGTTTGGAACACCTTGGAGAGATGGGAAATGGATCAAAACAGGTGGCACAAGCCAGGACAGAGCTTGGGCTGGTGCCTGGCCAGCTCTCTTTATCCCTGCCTTCTCTGGATGGGGGAAAGAAGCTTGGGAAGGGCTGGTCCATACACAGAGCTAGGCTGGTCCTGCCTCTGCCCAGGCTGCTGAGAGCAAAACGCCCAGCAGTGTTTCCCAGGCGCTCCTGGGGTCCCTATGGACGAGTTTCTCCCATCCTGAGTGGTGTGCTGAGACGTACCCACGGGCTGGGTGCACCCAGTCCCACCAGCACCTCCCTGTGCCAGGGGCTTGGTCCCTCTGCTCCTTGCTCTGGAGAGAGCAAGCCAGGTCACCCTGATGCTCTGCCCGCCCCGCCACAGCCTCCCGGATTAAGGGATGCGCGGATTTAGCCTCCGCTCCCGCTCTGGGCCCTCGGAGCCTCGGGGTGTGCTCGGAGCAATCTGGGTCAGCACAGAGAGACCCGCTAGCAGCGCTGCGCCTGCAACCCGCTGGCTGCCCGGCCAGCCACCTCCGCTCCCTCCGGCCCCGGGATGTGACTGGGGGAAGTTCCCATGGGGAATTCCCCGGAGCTGCAGCTGCCTCCCTCGGGCGGCTCCTGTGCGGGCAGGGGGCTCCACGCCCGGGCACGGCGGCCCGCGGTGCCCCCCGTGCTCACCCCTGGACATGAGGGCTCGGCATGAACGCGGGAAGCAAATCCAAAGGAGCTCACCTGCCCAATGGGATTAATCCCAGCATGTGCATGTACCAGGTAAGTGGGACCGGGACTTTCAGGTCTCTTCCCAGGGCACTGAGTGGGCCATCCCGTGGGTCTATCGCATCTTCTTCCTCCTTCTCTGTGCGTCCTTTTGCCTAGGATCTTCCTGCAATGTCTCAGACCCCACTGGGATGGGATGCAGACTGGATTGCTGGGAGAACCCCTTCTTTAGGGGCAGGATTGGGCACCCAGATGCAGTGGTAGTGTGCCCTGGTTGCAGCCAGGCTGGGATGTGCTGCCTGGCGAGGCTGGGGGGGATGACAGCTGGGGACATGGCACTCTGCACCCTCTCAGGGCACAGAGGCAGCTGGAAGCTGCTGTGTCGGCATGGTATCCAAAGGGACAGGCTGGGAATGTGCCTCTGGTGTGGATCCACGCATGGGGCAAGCAAGGTATGTGTCTGTCCAGGGCAAAGCCCTTGGCAGGGATGCTCCAGGGACGCTCCTGCCTGCAGCTCCCATTCCCCCTTGCCTGTGCCGCATGGCTGAGGCATCCCCACCCCCAATCCATGGGGGCATCCCTGAGCCCCCAAAAGGCAGAACTCCAGGTCAATTTCCTGGGGAAACTAAGGTGCCTTAAAGCTTCTTACGTGATTTATTTATTCATGTGGGAGTGCTGAATGCAACTTAATCGGGCTGAAAGCTCTGGCTCCAGCCCCCTACCCTCCCTGTTCCGTGGGGAATTTGTGGCCAAGGACCAAGCCCTGAGTGGGGTCTGGGTGCTCTCAGCATCCCCCCAAGGCCCTGGCTTTGCTCCCAGCTCCCTCCTGCCTGGTCCCCCAGCTCAGGTTCTCCTGGGTGCAGGTGCCACCTGGGGATGTGACACTCAGGGCTCCAGGTATATCCAGATGTGTTCCCAGTGCAGGGTCCTATGTGGGATGGAGCTCCTCCCTGTCCTGCTGTGGTTTGGGGGTTTGGCAGGAGTCCCTGTCCCCAGCTGTGTCAGGGGGAGAACAGGCTCCCAGATTTCACAGGGCTGAGGGCTGCCAATGGCCATGGAAACCTCCTGCAGTTCCTCCTTCCAGGAAGCTCTGCTGCACCTTCAGTGCCTCTTGGGGCTGCCTGGAGAGCTGAGATCTGGCCTTTTTGGGGCAGGCAGACCCCCTGTGATTCCCCAAACTTCCTGGAAGTCCTCCGGGAGCTGGGGAATGTCCTGACATCAAGCAATCACCACAAATTCCTCCCATTTAACTTAAAAGTATATCTCAAGTTAACTTGCAAAGACCAGCAGGGAAATGGGAAGCCCCAGGTGGGGGAAAACACCCACTGAGTAAGACCCTTAAAATGTCTTCAGGTTTTGGGGAGGGATGGAGGGATCTGGCAGCTGTGTGGAACTGTTGGAGCTGCTTGTGCTCCCACAAGACCAGGATGCAGAGATGTTGGATTCCTGCTTGCCTGGCTGCACAGTGCTCCTCCCTGAGCAATCCCAGGTGGAAATACACATCCTGAGGAAGGGAGGACACCAATTCCCCATGGATGGTCTCACAGAGCCCCAGTGTTGTATCCAGGAGGTCTGGGATGTGCCAGTGCCCAGCACTGGGGGTGGGTGATGGTCGAAGCCCTGGGTTTACCCGGCAGGATTTAATCTGTGTAATCCCATGCTACAACTGCCGGGGTTGTGTTTATCCCCTCTGCTCCGATTTGAGGCTTTCTCCTCATTCTGCTCCACTCCTGGAACAAGGAGAGGTGGGATGATGGGGCTGCCGGCACGGGCAGATGACGAATGGGGCTCTGTCCCTCGCGTGCCGAGTCAGCAGCGCTGGTTTCCCAGCGCAGGCACCTTTCCCACACATCCCCCGCAGCTCCCGTCAGGAGCAATCACTCCAATTAGGGGCTTTAAAATGCCATTAATCCTGCAGCTGGAGCCGGTTTGTCCCCAGGCTTGAGTGTGTCGGAGCAGCAGCCATGCTCCTGCCACAAATAGGGAATTTTGCTGGCTGTGGTGTGATCCCACTGCATCCCTGTCTGCTGCAGACAGCACCGGGAGAGGAGCAGCAGGGTCCTGGGCTGACTTTGGCATTTCAGCTTTTCCGTGTTTTTCCATGCCTTGGAGCCTCCCCCCTCAGTGCTTCCAAACCTCTCCTTGCTTTTCCAGCCATCTCCATGCGCCTGATTCCTGGCCTCCCTTACCGCTCTTCCCTGTGCCTTCCCCATTGATGCAGCCAAGGAGGAAAACACCAAACCCCCAACATGCTTGGTGCCGACTGAAGATCCAAGTCCCGATCCACAACATCCCACTTTAATACCTTGTGTGCTGCTCCAGGTCTCACTCCCTTCTCCGACCGTGAAAACAGCATCCCTCCATCCTGCTCCATCCCATTATTGTGCTCTATCCCATTATTGTGCTCTATCCCATTATTGTGCTCCATCCCTCTGTCCTGCTCCATCCCTCCGTCCTGCTCCATCCCTCCATTCTGCTCCACCCCTCCATCCTGGTCCATCCCTGCTCTCTCTCACCCCAGGACTTGGGGCTGAGCCCAGTCAGTTGCACTGTGGGAGGTTTGGTTTTTATCCAAACTGGCCCCTTCCCAGGCTGCTGTGCTTCCTGCAGGGCTCCTGGGGACTCCCAGGCTGTGTCTCATCATCCATCCTTTGATTGAAGATCAGGCACCTCTCCTTCACTTTCTAATCTGTTTATAGGTGTCCGTGCTTAGTCCCAGAGCTTATCAGAGCCAGGCAGGCGCCTCTGCCTCGCCTGGGAGATGAGGCCAGGGCAGAGAAAAATCATCTGGATCTTCTTTATCTCCACTTTCCTAGTATGTAGGGCCGTGGCACACCTGTGGATGGGGGTGGAGGCTGCACTGCACAGTGTGACACTGAAGCTGGGAACAGCTTGTCATGGTCCCCAACTCGCCTGGTGCCTGCAAGAGCAAGGTGGCAGTACTAGCATCTGTCACAGCCAGGGCTGAGGGAGGTGGCTACAGGCAGGTGCTGGAGCGATTTATTCCTATTTTTCATTCCCAAGGCATCCAAGTCAGGCCCTGTGTACTCGGCTGACCTCACTGCTGGCCTGGCTCACTGCAGGGCTGTTGCTATTTTTGGTGTAAATGTTCCTTTTTGCAGCCTTTCCCTGCGGGGGGACAGTTATAAAGGGCTCTTCGATTTGCCATGGGATGCTCCAGGCCTGGCACAGGATGTGGGGCACAGAGCACAGGATGCAGCCAGTATTCCTGTTGGGATGGAGGGCTCGGAGAGGAGCACCCCGAGGGCAGGGCTGTCAGGAGCTCTGTGCTGTGCCCACCCCTGGCTGTGACCTGCTGACCGCGTGTGCGCCGGGCTGGCCGCGGCAGGGGCTGCCTCCCTCTCTCCAGAGGATTTGCTCCCCTTTAATCCCCTCTTTCGGGATGAAATCCTGATTGCGGGAGCAGCTGTACAGCCTGGCCACCACAGCGAGGGAACACGGGGAAAGGAGGCTGAGTGCTGGTGGTCGCTGTCCTCAGTGCTGACCATCCCTGTCCCCAGCGCTGACCATCCCTGTCCCCAGCGCTGGTGACCTCTGTCCCCAGGGTGATCCCTGTCCCCAGCAAGGCATCCCTGTCCTCTTGTTGCCTCCAATGCCTTGTCCCACCCATCCCACGTTGCCCATCCCTGTTCACTCCAGTGGGAAGAACATCCATGTCCACAGCTGGTGTCCCCTGCCATCCACGGGGCAGAGCAAGCGGTTTCCAGCTTTGCAGATCCAGAGGCTTTGCATCCACAGGGTCCCTGCCTCGGTACTGGAAGAGCCCAGAGCCGATGTGTCCCCTACCTCTACAGCTCAGGCTGCTGGAAGACATTCCCGAGGCCATCCCAGCTGCTAGGATGCCTTTCCCGAGCTCCTTGAGTCCTGCCGCCTGTCTCTTGGTGTATTGAAGGACTGGGGGAGTGACAGGTCCCTAAATCTGAGTCAGCCGGCGATGCACAGGCACCTCTCTGGCACATCTCCCTGCTGCTTTCTGCTCGCCGGCGTTCCCAGCCCGGCTCTAATCCGCAGGGATGCTCGGGAGCTGCTGGCAGCGCTTGCATAACCCGTGGAATGCGCACGTGTGTGTGCAGCCGGGCTGTGCCGAACCTGATCCCGCCGGGATCCCACCGTGATCCCAGCGCCAGGGAGAGTTCGGCTCCGGGAAGGGCTGGGCTGGCTCGGCGGGGTCCCAGCAGAGCTAGATCTGCAGAGGGCTCCTTGTGCTCTGGGGGCTGTGGGATGATCTGGAGCGAGTGTGGGATGGGGCACGGCAGAGATTTGTGACAGATGTTTGGGGTATTGTGACACATTTGGGGGAGCACTGGTGGGGAGAGGAGTGATCCTAGGGCTGGAGGGATCGGGAGGGGATGGGGACAGGGGTGATCCCAGAACTGGAATGATCCTTGCAGAAATGGTGGGGTGGCCTCAGGGCTGGCATGGTCCCTGGGGAAGGGATGGGGCAGGAGTGGGTCTGGGAAGGAACTGGGGGCCTGATGCCCTGGGGTGATGCCTGAGCAGGGGTTTTGGAGCAGGGATGTGGAGCAGGGATGTGGGGTGACAGTGGCCTGAGGCAGCTGAGGGGCAGGAAAGCAGCTATTTATGGGGACAATGACTCTTTCCCTTCCCCCACACTGCGATCTGCTTGGGTCCTGTCCCACTGTGGGGTCTGAGCTGCACCAGTGCCACCATGGTCTCCACCAATCCCAGACTACAAACCCCACCAGTGAGAGAAGTTTGGGGTGGGAAGGGAGAGGGAATACCTGGCTGGGGCGAACAGATGAAAAAGCTGTGGATTTCATGGAGCTTCAGCTGTTGCAGGAGGTTTCACTTGGAGCTAAGCAGAGCATTTGGTTCAGCCTAACCCTCAATGCTTTGCTTTGATTTGAAGGGTTTTTATTTGCTAAACCTGAAAATTAAAGTGAAAGAGAATTTCATGCTGTAAGACAGCTCTCAGCCCCCTCTCGAAATTTGGGTTGTTAATGCTCCATCAGATCCTTCTCAGCTTCTTCTGAAACCCTTTGCCTTTTAAAATCCTTCCTGACAGCACCAAGCCTGGTGTGAATTCATGGCATGTTCCCACATTTGCATTTCTCACCCTAAGAAATCCCAGCTGCAAAACCTCGCTTGGGCCTGGCACCACTGAAGAGCAACTGGGAGCAATGGGAGGTGTTTCTGGGTTCACCCAGGTGCCTGGGTTTCATTTTTTAAGGCAAAGTGAACCCTCCTGCATCCATGGGACTTCAAAGCAAGTTTCCCTTCCCCTCTGACACAGACACAAGTGTGACTGTGGTTTCTACTGTATCCTGAGGGATGTGCTGGGTGTGCAGCATTCCTTTGGCATTGCTCTGGGCATGGCTCTTCACTGCTGGCTGTCACATCCCTGGAGGGAGCAGTGACAGCAGCAAGTGATGGTGGCACCTGGCACATCTCCTGCTGTACCCTATCCCTCTCAGCTGGGATTCGGGGCCTGGGGGTGTCCCATAGGAAGCTGGACTGGGGCAGCAATCTCTTTCTTTTGGAAGTAAATTTTGGATGATTCCAAGTCTTGAGGTCATGATAAAAGCTGGCTGAGGGCCAGGGGACTGATCCTGGCTGAAGCTTTGTAGTGAGTGTTAGCTTGCTGGGATGCTCCAAGGTGGGAGCTGCATCCAGGGGACAGTGGGAATGGGAATGTGCTGGTGGGCTTGACTGGGATGCTTTAAATACCACCAAGCACATCTGCAGCTGTAGAGCAGTTTCTTTTGTTGTTGGACATCAAGCCAAGTGGATACATTTGGGATGCTGCGTTCTCCTTGTCCCCCTCCTGGCCTGGCTGTGCTCCTCCCCCAGTTTCTCCATGTTCCCCTCAGTGTCACTGTCTCTCCCTGGTTGGGTTTGGATGGGAAATGCTGTGCTGGAGGTCTGGCAGTGGGGCTGGAATGCTGGCTCCATGCCCATCCTTCTGCCCTCCACAGGAGTTTGCCACGCTGACACGGGAGCTCAGCGCCTGCCGGGAGCAGCTCCTGGAGAGGGAGGAGGAGATCTCGGAGCTGAAAGCCGAGCGCAACAACACCCGGGTAAGCCTGGAGACCCTGTTGGTAGCCCTCAGCCCTGGGAATGTGGGACCCCAGGGGCTACTGGGCCCATCCTGGCAGTGACAGCCCCTCTCTCATCCCCCTGCAGCTCCTGCTGGAGCATCTGGAGTGCCTGGTGTCACGGCATGAGCGCTCCCTCAGGATGACCGTGGTCAAGCGCCAGGCCCAGTCACCATCCGGGGTGTCCAGTGAGGTCGAGGTGCTCAAGGCACTCAAATCACTCTTTGAGCATCACAAGGCGCTGGATGAAAAGGTGGGAAAGCTGCTGGGACCTCTCAGAGCTCCTGCTCAGAGCTCCTACTCCCAACGCTCCGCTCCCTCCCTGCCACTTTATGACATGGGGGTCCTCAGCAGGAAGGTCTTGGATATACAAGAGCTGCACTGAGGAGCTTCTGGGGCTGCCTGGTGGATGCTCTGGGTTTGAGGCTGACAGGGAACTTGCCCAAGTCACTCTCAGGGTAGTGGCATTTGACACCCTGGGTCAGTCTTTGCTGTTCCTCCTCATTCAATCACCTCAAGCATCTCCGTCCTCTGCTAGGAGATACCTCCAGGCTGTCCTGGCCAGAGATCTCCAAGAACTGGCCCAGGCTGTTTTCTCCAACACATTTCCACTCTCCCCTATGATGGGCTGGATGATCCTGAGCCTGTGAATCCACCTGAGCCTGGCTGTCAGCCCAACAAACAGGCCTGGGAGCTTGCCCAGATCCTGGACACCCTCATCCCAAATAAATAACAGCCTTTCCCGTTGTTTCACTCACCTGCAGGTCAGGGAACGCCTGCGAGCAGCCTTGGAGCGAGTGGCCACCTTGGAGGAGCAGCTCGTGGATGCCCATCATCAGGTAAGAGGTACCTGGGCACCTGCTGAGCTGGGAATGCTCCCTGTTACCTTTGGGAATTCACGTGGAATTTGCTCAAATACCACCTTCAGACGGCCATGCAGATCAGAGAGGTGACATTTGGGCAGGTTTGATGTAAGGCTTTTGATCTAAAATTGCTGTTTACTTGAAGGTTTGTCTGTATTTAAGGAAACCTTGTAAAGATTCTGAAAACCTTGTCTCACAGGTGATATTTTCCCGTTGTTTTGCTGTTTGAAATTCATGTCACTGACAAAAACAGTCTCAATCTGAATCATTCCAGGGGGCTGAGGGTGACTTGGGATTTCCCCTGATTTGGCAGAGACCCAAACCATGCTGCTCCAAGCACCTCATCTTGCATCCCACATCTCCTTCCCTGCTGGAGCCCTGGGGTTGGGACTTCACTGTCCTCAGCCTCCAGCCATGGTCATCTCAGAATCCCAGAATCCCAGACTCCTTTGGGTGGGGAGGGACTTTAACACTCATCTCATTCCACCCCCTGCCATGTGCAGGGACACCTTTCAGTTGACCAGGTTGCTCCAAGCTCCATCCAATCTGGCCTTGGACACTTCCAGGGATGGTGACTCCCATTACTGCCCTTGGCAGCCTGTGCCAGGGCCTGACCACCCCTTCAGGGAAAAATTTTTTCCTGTTGTCTAACCTGACCCTCCCGTGGCACAGCTTGAGACCATTTCCTCTCATTCTGGCCCTTGTTCCCTGAGAGCAGAGTCTGACCCCCATGTGGCTGCAACCTCCTGTCAGGGAATTGGGGAGAGCCAGAAGGTCCCCCCTGAGCCTCCTTTTCTCCAGGCTGAGACCCCCCAGCTCCCTCAGCTGCTCCTGGTGCTCCAGACCCTTCCCCCAGCTCCATTCATTTTCCTGGACATGCTCCAGCACCTCAATGTCCTTCTTGAATGGAGGGGCCCAGAGCTGCCCCCAGGTGTGACCCCAGCAGTGCCAGCTCAGGGCTGTTCCTCACCCAATCCTTCTGTCCTTCCAGCCACAAGCAGGACAGGCAAGAAGCCGCTGCAGCCCTGGGTGCAGCAAGACTGGCTTCACCTGTGGCTGGCCCAGGTTTCTCTCCTGCTGTCTCTGACTGAACTCCCAGTGTTCCCATGCAGGTGGCAGCTCTGCAGCAAGGCTCCAGCCGGGAGCCTGTGGCAGGCGAGCGCGATGAGAGGGAACCCAAGGAACCAGCGCCAAAGCTTCCCTGGAAGGTGAGAGCCCTGGAAACCCCTGCTCTGCCCATGCTCAGCGAGGCCATTGTCTCTCCCACACCCCTGTTGCTGGCTCCAGGGTGCTGAAAACCTTTTTCCCTCTCTGCTGGGTCCAGCCCCATGGGAAATGTCCTTCTTGGTGCATACAGGCCATTTCTGAGCAGGGAGGAATTTGTGCTTGGGTGCTCCAAGGGGTTCTGCTTCCCAGAGAGCACAAAATGGTTTGGATGGGAAGAGACCTTAAAGGCCGTCTTCTTGTTCCAGCCCTCCCACCATGGGCAGGGTCACCTTCCACCAGATGCTCTGGGAAGCCCTCAGCCATCCCTATTCCATCATTCCTGCAATAAGCTCCCTCCCTGGCTTGCGGAGGCTGTTGATGGAGGTCCCAGAGCCCCCTGTCTCCATTTCCACCCCCTCACCAAATCCCTGCAGGGCTGCATTCCACT
Source organism: Entomyzon cyanotis (assembly GCA_024500445.1). NCBI lineage: Eukaryota > Metazoa > Chordata > Aves > Passeriformes > Meliphagidae > Entomyzon > Entomyzon cyanotis. The sequence goes on along the minus strand of JAKEPQ010000908.1, from coordinate 392,937 downwards.
TTGAGTGGCAGCAGGCAATGCCACAGTTCCGGAGCTTTGGGACAGCCCAGCATCCACCTCCCTCTCTGGTGCCTTGCAGCGTCTCTCCAACGGCTCTGTCCACGCGGATGATGAGGCCGGGCGGGTGGTGGAGCTGCAGGAGCTCCTGGAGAAGCAGAATTTCGAAGTGGTCCAGGCCAAGGAACGGATCTCTGCCTTGGCCGCCAGCGTGGCTGAGCTTGAGGAGGATCTGGGCACCGCCAGGAAGGATCTGATCAAATCCGAAGAGATGAGCAGCAAGTACCAGAGGGACCTCCGAGAGGTGAGTCCCTGTGCCCCTGCACTGCCAAGCCTGGGGCAGAGACCTCACAGCAGCTCCCATAGGGCTGGGAAGAGAATGGAATTCCTGTTGTGTGCAGGGTATTCCCCAAAAGAGGCCACTACCTTTGGGAACTTGTCCCGAAGTCTGCCAGCAGGACTTCTCTGAGGTTACAGATAGGCTCTCAGGTGTGCTGCACACCTGGGGCAGTGACCTGTGTCCTTGTGAGGTTTTCCTGTGATTGTTTGACTCTCCCTTTATCACTGTCCCACTCTGCTGTCCCTCATCCCTGTGTCAAGGGGGATTTTCACACCCCTTGGACTCGGGGTGTCCCAGGCTCTGGGAGCTGGGTAGCCCCACTGTTCCCAAACTGCTGTCACAGAGCAGGATGTGACAGCCCCATCACTTCCCCAGGCCCTGGCGCAGAAGGAGGACATGGAAGAGAGGATCACCACGCTGGAGAAACGGTACCTGGCAGCCCAGAGAGAAGCCACCTCTATCCATGACCTCAATGACAAACTGGAGAACGAGTTGGCCAACAAGGAATCCCTGCACCGCCAGGTACCGAAACTGGACCCAAAGTGTTCCCCCGCCCCAGGGGCCTGGGGGGAAGAATGGGGTGCTGCAGGTGGGACATGCTGGGCACCCATCCTGCTGTCCCACAGTGCGAGGAGAAGGCCAGGCACCTGCAGGAGCTGCTGGAGCTGGCAGAGCAGAAGCTGCAGCAGACGATGAGGAAAGCAGAGACGCTGCCTGAGGTGGAAGCAGAGCTGGCCCAGCGCATTGCTGCGCTCACCAAGGCAAGTGGCAGGGGTGGTATCGGGGCCAGAAGGGAGGGACAAGAGCTGGAGGGGATGACAGAGACTGGAGGGGAGGGGATTGGAGGAGGGCAAGGATTATAGCCGGAGGGCAACACCGGGACCGGAGGAGGAGCTGAGTCAGGCCGCCCCCTGCAGCATGGAGCCCCCGGCAGCCCAAGGCATTCTGCTTTCCTTCCCAGCTGTGACCTCTGTGCCCTACAATCCCCACAGCTGCAGGGACAAGGCACTGCCTTTAATGCTCTCAATGTGTCCTGCACACATGGAGTTTGCTCCCTTCTTTCGGCCCCTTTCTCCAAGGCAGGGATGGCCCTGTTGGTGTGGATGCCCTTCAGCTTGTGTGGGACCACTCTGGGATGAGGAAGAAGCACCAGGCTAGACGTAGGAGGCTTCAGGCTTGGAGGGAGGGATGGATATGGCCATCCCTGCCCTTCCTGGGTTCTGGAATGGTGTTCAGTTCACAGAGCAGCTCCAGCTCCCGTCACCATGCTGACAGGGCTGGTTTGGGCTCACAGCGAGCCCTGGCAGGGATGCAGGTAGTGGGAGAGAGCCCTGCATCCCAGGAAGGATGGGGATGCAGAGATGGATGCAGGGATGCAGCAGGGCCCTCATGGCTTTGGGGACCATCATCCGAGAGGGCTGCTCTACTTTTCCCAGGCAGAAGAGAGGCACGGTAGCATCGAGGAGCACCTGCGGCAGCTGGAGACTCAGCTGGAGGAGAAGAACCAGGAGCTGGCAAGGGTAGGTCCTGATATTTCCCTTGGTGCCTGGATTGCTGCTCAGGAGCAGGATGGGAGAGCAGCCTGGCTGATCTTTTCCCATCCAGGATCTCTTAAACTGGAGCTACACAGGAGCTTGTGGTACTCTCTGCTGTGATTTCCCCTCTCCCAGGCATCTAAGTCTTGCTGCTGACATTCCACACCCACTCCTCTCTCAGCATCACCCCCTGGGGCAAGTTGGGACCTCAAATGCAGGGTGGAAGGGGAGGCTTCAGCAGCTTTTCCCCTGAGCCTGGATCAGCAGGAAGAAAAGGGCAGGGAGGCTGGGCTGCATAGTCCCTGCTGTGCTCCTGAGCCAGGCGCTGGGCTGTCCATGCAGAAGGCTGTGATGCCCATTTCTCGGGTCACTCAGGTGATGTTACAGATGTGCCCCTGGGGAAGCCCCTGGATGTTCTGCCCTAGGACAGATATTTGAAAATCCAGAGGTTCGATATCCATTGGGGTCTGGAATGTGTCCCCAGTGTGGATATTCCTGGCAGATACAAAGCAGAAGCTTTCTTGAGGCGCAGGCAGGCAGGGTCTCCCTAAATTCTGTCCTCTCCTATTCACCCCTGGCTGGAATGTGGCAGAGACCAGCAAAGGGTCTGACCAGTGCTGTAAGAGATGGCTTTGTCCCCAAAAGTTGGGCCTGGTGGATTAGCTCTGACTCCACAGCAGCACAGGATGGCAGGAGGGCTCCAAGCCCCTCTGGATGTGACATGGATGTCACTGTGTCTGTCCCAGGCCCGCCAGCGGGAGAAGATGAATGAGGAGCACAACAAGCGTCTCTCAGACACCGTGGATCGGCTGCTGAGCGAGTCCAACGAGCGGCTGCAGCTGCACCTCAAAGAGAGAATGGCAGCCTTGGAGGAGAAGGTAGTACTTGGGGCGGGGGTCCTCTGGGGATCTAGGGGTCTTCTCCCCTCCCTCCCTGTCCATGAGCATCTGTGCCTCATGCAGCCATGGCCCAGGGCTGGAAGTGCCTGGGCAGAGCTGGAGAAATGGTGACATGCAGGACACGGCCGTGCTGGGGCTGGTGGAGCACTGGGAACTGCTCTGATCACCTTGCCTGTGGAGAACCCCTCCCCACCACCTCCCACCTCGCACAGCAGCAGGATTTGTCCTTCTCCATTCCCTTGCTTTCCTGTGTCTGCTGGTGCAGCCCCAATGCCACCTGTGCCCTGTGGCTGCTGGAGCAATTCGCGATGGCATTTTGCAGGAAAAATGCAGTGTTCTTCCTGTCCCAGTGCCCATTCCTCCATGTGCTGCCTTAAAACCTTCCTGCCCCCAGGTCTGGACTGATTTCCCTTCTCCAAGCCAGGACAGCATCCATGAGCATCTCCCACCCCACTCCTGGGGAGCTGGGGTTTCCTTGGAGGAGCCGGCTGGAGCCATGGCTGCCCTGGTGTGAATGGAATTAACTGGGAACAGCTGGCTCTGAGCAAGGATCCCCCCACAGTGCCAATGGGAGCTCAGGCCTTCGTGATTCAGCTCCCTTGGGGTTCCTGCAGGGCCTGGGCTGCCCTCAGCAAGTCAGAGGTTTATCCCCAGCTGATGCCTCCAGGACTGGCTCTGTGCTCCTGCTGCTCTCCTCTTCCTGTTCCCAAACAAATGTGGCTGTGCCAGCATGTCCAGTTGTTCAGCAGATTTGTCTGGAAAAAGAGAAAGACCCAACCCACGGGGATGAGTCCAAATCCCACCCCAACAAGCAACAGGGACCAGAGTGGTGACACCTTGTGAAGGGGCATCACCTGCTCCCCAGTCTGGTGCCAGCACTGGCCCACCCTGAGAGTGTTCCATGCACCCCAGGTGTTCCATGCACAAAAATTATCCTGTTTGGCTGCCAGCACCTCCCAAAAATGAACACAAGGTCAGGCAGTTACAAACTCTCCAGGGAAGGTTTAGATTAGATATTAGGAAAAAATTTTTCAAGGAAAGAGTTACGGCATTGGAACAGACTGCCCAGGACAGTGGTGGAGTCACCATTCCTGGAAGTGTTCCAAAAACATGGATGTGACACTTGGGGTCATGCTTTTGCTATGAACACAGCAGTGCTGGGGGAAACAGTTGGGCTCAACCTTAGAGGACTTTTCCAACCTTAACAATCCATGATTCTATGATTCTATAAGCACATCTTTCCCTCCTAGCTTAGATGTAAGGGACATTTTTCCCCTTGATGTAGCTGCTGGAGGAGCTGATCTCCTCTCAGACATATTTCCTGATCTCTGAGCCCTGTCCCTCAAATCACTCATTGGCCTCTATGGCCATGCCCAGCCCCAGAGCGGGGCAGGAGTTGAGCTGTGGCCACCCTGCTTGAGTGGCAGGAGCTTTGCAGAGGAGATGTGTGACCAGGCAGGTGAGGAATAGCCTAGAGAGCATTTTCCAGGTGTTCACCACACTGGGATTCCACACTGGCCATTCCCGGGAGGCCACATGGCTGTTTCCTAAATGGTCTCTCTTTTTCTTTCCTGTTTTTGTTCCCTTTTATTTTCTTTGGTTTTTCTTAAAGAACACATTGTTACAAGAGCTGGAAAATACCCAAAAGCAGATAGAGGAGCACCAGCATGACAAGGTAAATGCAGCTGCAGGGACCTGCTCCAGTGACCACTGCCCCAACTGCACAGACTCCCAGCTAGGGGCACTTGCTTCTCTTAAAATGCCCCAGTTTTGGAGGAGCTGGGATCCCGGAGCACCTGGCAGCAGGAGGCCATGCGCTCACCCACACAGTGGCTGGATGGAAGCTGCCACCCCCCTACCCAGAGAGTCCTGGGTTGGTTCCCTACCAGGCATGTTGGGTCCTCTCTCCATATTTCTGTCACACTCATCTCTCCCTGAGCCCGGTGGGGACAGCAGTGAGTCTGGGTTGGTTTCACCCATGTGCAGAGGAGGGTTCAGGCAGCCTTGTCCCCTTGGCCCCTGAGGCTTTCTTAGACTGGGGGGAGATCTGCTCCATGCCCAGCTCGCAGAGACCCTGTAGGTCTTCACCCCCTGCTCTCAGATAAAGCGTCTCAGTAGGGTCTGCATGAACCCCTGATGACCGTGCTGGAAAGCTGGAGGGATGCGGCTTTTTGGAACAGCAGGAGCCTTTGGAATGTGCCCCGTGTCTCATGCATGGTCTGGGAGATCAGGAGGGCTGCTTTTCCCCTTGCCTGCAGGGAGGATGTGTGGTTATTCCTTGTGCTTCCCAGCCATGGCTGCTAACCTCTGCCCAGGGCAGAGCAGAGCTCTGGGACTCGTATGACACTGTTGACACCTCGCCCACCCTGGCTCAGCCTCTTTGTCCCCCAGACTGGATCCTGGTGTGCCTGGGAGATCCCTTCTCCCCTCCCTCCCTGTCCATCTGCAGCCTCCCCTGGCAACTCCCAACACTGGGTGCAAGCACAGCTTGCCGTGGGGATGGGGCTGGGAGCAGGAGGGACAGGTCCAGCAGCAGGTTTGGCTGGGGGTCCCTCAGTGCCTGTCCCTTGCCAAGGGAACACTCACGAGCAGTCTGGAGCAGAACCAGAGCATCCAAGTGGGACCTGTTTTCCTTCCTCTCCCAAAGAAGCATTCCTTGAGCAGCTGTGTCTGTCTGTCTTGATCCTCCCTCACCAGCACCCTCATTGCCTGTGCCTGCATGAGCTGTTTCTTTGCTGATGTGTCCAAGATGCTTTAAACCTGCAGTGGGGATCTGTAAAGGGAATGTGAACCTGGCAATAGCCAAGGATGTGGATAACCCCAAATCTGGAGCTCTCCAGAGCAAACCCAAGCCCTGCCTGTCTCATCCCCCCAAACAGCGGCGTTTGTCCGATGAGATCGACAAGCTGAGGCTGGAGGTTGATCAGCTCAAGACCAGGAGTGGGACATTCGTGGAGAGTGTACACACCAGGTAAGAGCCAGGGCAGCCCCCTGCACCCCCAGTTTGTTTTGGGGACTCCAAAGTGCCGTTGGCATTGAGTGTTTCTGGTGTCCCCAAGCCTCAGTGCTGGGGTGCAGGGTCCTCACAGCAGGATCAGCTCCAGCCATGCTGTCCCACCATGGATCTGTCCTGGGGTGGGACACAGACTCTTGAGAATAGCCCAACCTAACTGAATGGCCCCAGATTTGCTCTTCTAAGGCTGAGAAACCACTGGGCATAATTTCTTTTTCTGCACAAGGGGCTTAGGACTTATTTGCTCTGGAAGTTGGGTGTTCACCGAAGGACTTTTCCTCTGTGGAGTACAGGGGATGGGCTGGTGCAGAAGGAGGAATTGTTTTGGAGCTGTTGCAGGCAAAGGAGAATGAAGCCCCACTTTCCCCAATGCAATGGTCCTTCCATACCCTTTCATTTGAAGTCAGGTGGGACATGGGGACATCCCAGCCCAGAGCACCAGGAGCAGAGGTGAGTCCATCAGGTCTCAGCCTCCGGCACTGGCCGGAATACCCAGAACTGCTTCAGGAAAACGGGTGGAAAAGGATGGTGTCAGCACAACAACCCCATTGCTGCAGCCACCTGGGACACCACACACTGCCCCGAGCATTTCCAGTGTGGGTTTCAGGCAGCAAGGGGTCAACAGGAGCAACCAGTGGAGAAAATTCCCTTCTCAGCAAGGCTGGAAAAGATGAGGAGGAGCTGATGTAACCAGCTTTGGATCTGTCAGCAGAGAGGAGAAGGCCTGGAGACCCTGTGTCTTTCTTGGAGAGAAGAAATGGGGAGGGTGAGGAAGAGCCTGTGAGGATGCAGGAGAGCTGAGTGCTGCAGCAATCTGGAGCAAATGTGGGGAGCAAAGAGTGGGACCTCTTTGCATGAGCCTGTAAGAGCAGGATGGACAATTTTGTGATTTTTTATATTTCTCAGAGGAAAAATCAGCAGAGATATTGAGTGGCAGAATGATCCCCCAGCTGAAACGTCAGCTTTTGTCTAAGGTGTTTTTATCTGGTTTTAGCAGTGGAGCAGCTTGTCAGCAACTCTGAAATCCCTGGAACTTGGGCTGTGTCTTCATCTGGCACACCAGGCTGACCCAGCCACGCTGCTCGTGGTGCTGGTTTTATCTCCGGATCTGTATCGGCACTGCAAACCAGGACCACCACAGAAAACCATGATCTGCCTTGAACTGCTGCTTTTGTCATCTTAAATTACCTTATACTAAACAAACCTTGTGTCTCCAATGACACTGTGTGCAGGAAGTAGTGACCCTGTGCCCCGGGAAGGTGCCTTGGTCAGCTCCATGGTTGGGTCTTCAGGGTCAGGAGGAGCAACCAGGCAAAGTGGAGACATGGAATGAGCACCACGAGGGGCTCAAAGTGTCCTCATGTCCAGCTGCTGCCTTGCTCTGCCTGGGACAGGACATGCTCCCAAGCACCAGCCCTGGCAGGGCGGAGGAGGGTGAAGAAGTCCCAGCTGGTTCCTGCTGGGAGATCCCAACAATGCTTATGTCCTCACACCTGGAAGATGTTTCAAGTGGGATTTTATTCATTGAAATCACAGAATCATTAAGGTTGGAAAAGTCCTTCAAGGTCATCAAGTCCAACCTTCACACAAATACCAACATTCTCACTAAATTGAATCACAAAGTGCCACATCTGCTGTTTTTTTAATGCTTCCAGGGATGGGGACTCTACCACTGCCCTGGGCAGCCTGTGCTGGGCCTGACCACCCTTTCCATTAAGAAATTTTTCCCAGTATCCAACCTGAACCTCCCCTTGAGGCCATTTCCACTTGTCCTGTTACTTGCTGCCTGGGAGAAGAGCCTGACCCCCATCAGGGTATTTTCTCATGAAAATGTTGGAAAAAACATAGAAAGGAGAAGAGCTCCCTGGCTGGCCCCTGCTGGGTACATGGGGATGGAGAAGATACAAGTTGTGTTGGGAGGTTCAGGCTGCTCTGGAGAAGGAAGGGCAGGAGGGGCCTGTTCAGCCCTGGCTCCACAGCAGCCCCTCAGTGCAGGGGGTTTTGGGCAGAGCTGGCTGCTGGATGCCCCCATGGGTGCACAGAGAAGGGGGAGGGAGCAGCCAGGGAGGGCCCAGGGCAGAGCTTCTGACAGTCTGGGAAAGTCAGAGTCTCCTGAGGTCAGTGCTCACTGTGGGCTGCAGCTTCCTCAGAAGGGGCAGCTCTGGTCTCTGCTCTCTGTGAGCAGGGGCAGGACCCAGGGAATGGCTGGAGCTGTGTCAGGGGAGGGTTAGGCTGGATATCAGGGAAAGGTTCTTCCCCCAGAGAGTGCTGGGCACTGGACAGGCTCCCCAGGGAATGTGCACAGCCCAAGGCTGCCAGAGCTCCAGGAGTGTTTGGATAATGCTCTGAAGCCTGGGGCTGGATCATTGAGGTGTCTGTGCAGGGCCAGGGGTTGGATTTGATTCTTGTGGGTCCCTTCCAGCTCAGCATATTCTGTGATTCTGTGAATGATTCTGTGAGTGCATTTCCAGGGCCAGTGTGGGGGAATGGGTCATCTTTTTCCAGAGCCTGGTTTTGCATCTTTTCATGACAAGCAGGCAAACATCACTGGGATGGGCATCCCACAGTGGCCTCCTCCTCCTCCTGCTCCTCCTCCTCCTCTGTCCCAAGCAGCCTGGGCTGCAAGGGGAGCAGCCTGGGGGTGAGGCTGTTCTGCACGGAGCGCTGTCCTGCACAGAGCACTGTCCCTCACCAGGCTCTTTCTCCCCAGGTCCCACATGGGCAGTGCCACTGACCTGCGCTTCCCACTGGGTGCTGTGGTCCATGCCCCAACCGAGCCCTTCGGAGCTGCCCCCGGACTGCCCCGGGCACAGAAGGGACGATTCAGCGCCCGGAGAGAGGAGCCAGCCAAGGTAACCCCTGCACACCCCAGCACTGGGGTCCCTGCATCCTGGGGTTGGGGTCACATCTGGAGACATGAAGCAGTTTCCTTCCCCTAGTGCATGGATGGGGGAGCACAGGAAGGGTTTCCCGTTGGGGTCACATTGAGATGGAACTCCTGCATGGAGGTTGCCAGTTTGGCTCTTGGAGACATGGGAATTCTGTGTGTGACAGTGGCCTTTGTTCCCCCAGGACTGGGAGCAGGCCCAGGTAGGCGGGGTCCTGGCCACAGGGCCTCACACCTTCGACAGTGACCCCGACATCTCTGACGTGGATGAGGATGACCGCGAGACACTGTTCAGCTCCATGGATGTGCTCTCTCCTGGTGGGCACTCAGATGCCCAGACGTTGGCCATGATGCTCCAGGAGCAGCTGGATGCCATCAATGAAGAGATCAGGTATGACCGTGGCCAAAACCCACCACTGCCTTGTGCTGAAATGGCCCTGGGGGAACAACAAATGGCCAGGAGGCTCTGCTCGCCTAAAAGTGGGGCCTTGGTGTATCTTCAGCTGGGGAGTTGCCTCCAGGACATCCAGCCACAGGGCTTGGTCCTTCCTGCCACAGCTCCCTGTCCCTCAGCTGCATCAGTGGGGCTCACAGGGTCTTTATTTCAAACTATCACTATTTTACAAAAAGTCCTCCATGAATATTAGAAGAAATTGTGGTGTGGCTCAGCTCTGTTTTTTATGGATCCTTGTGAATCTTGCTGCCATTCCTGGAGATCGGGATGAGGCACAGCACCAAGGTGCATTTCCCCAGGGCAGGGAGGTCCTGTGTTCCCAGGAAGGTGGGGAGCCAGGAGCCCTGAGCCCTGCTGCTCCCACAGGATGATCCAGGAGGAGAAGGAGTCCACAGAGCTCCGTGCAGAGGAGCTGGAGACGCGGGTCACAAGCGGCAGCATGGAGGGTCTGAACCTCACCCAGCTGTGCAAGAGAGCCTCCATCCCCACATCGCTGACTGCCCTGTCCCTGGCCAGTTCATCCCCCCCGCTCAGCGGCCGCTCCACGCCCAAGCTCAGCTCCCGCAGCGCTGCGCAGGACTTGGACCGCATGGGGATCATGACGTTGGTGAGGAGCCAGGAGGGATCAGGGCTGGCGGGGTCTAGCTGTGGGGTGGGAACAATGTCTGCTGTCCACACGGGCGTGGGGGGGGGTGTGGGACAACGGGGTGCTCGTGTTTGCTGTCTCCAGCCTGGCAGCCTGGCCCCAGGACTGCTCTGGAGGGGTGCTCCATTAACTGCCCCCCTTTCTGTGTCTCTCTCGCTTTCCCCCTTGCAATCAGCCCAGCGACTTGAGGAAGCACCGGAGGAAACTGCTAGTGAGTGGCTCCCATCCCGTTGGTTTTTGTCCAAGCCCTTTTTCCAGCCTGCTCCTGGCTTTGTCCACACCAGGTCAGGGTGCAGCAGGCGCGGGATGGAGCTGGGGACCCCAGGGATTCAACAGGAGGATCATGGGGATCCCAAAAGGTGCTTGGACATGTTCCCGCCAACAACTTGGGGGGTCTGGCAGGACATGGGGAGGTTCAGAAAGCCACTGGGTCTTCAAACATTGTGTCCCCTCTGGCGACAGGGTGTCCTTGGGACATTCCCCTCTGTGCTCCTCAGAGCCCTCTCACAAGGGCCAGCAGCTTCTGTCCCCACACCCTGACCTGGACCATGGGGCTTCATCCTCTCACCTCCCCATTCCCAGGATCTCGGCCATGTGGCTACATCCTTTCCATCCGCTTGGGCATCTGGAACCATTTCCAGAGCTCTCATTCAGGCCATTCCTGGAGTGTGGCAAAGCCCCAGGGCTCTGGTGGCTCTTTTGGCCATGCCTCCACGGAGCAAGAGAGAGGCAGGCAGCAGGGCAAGGATGGAGCTGGGCTCTGGCCTCCCCCACTCACAGCCTCTCTGCTTGTTCAGTCGCCTGCAGCTCGGGACGAGAGCCGGGAGGACAAAACCACCATCAAGTGTGAGACGTCCCCGCCGTCCTCACCCAGGACACTGCGGCTGGAGAAGCTGGGCCACCCTGCCCTGAGTCAGGAGGATGGCAAGAGGTATGTGGAGACCTTTGGGGTCTCTGCTGGTTTGAGGATATACCTGGGGCACATGTGGGATATGGGGTGGGCTGGGTTTTGCCGTGGCTTGTGCCCTGCTCAGAAATAACCTAAAGGTTTTGCTCTTCCTCTCCCTCCTCCATCCCCAGCTCGCTGGAGGACCAGGCCGGCAATCCCAGCAGCAGCCAGGACTCCTTGCACAAGGGTTCCAAGAGGAAGGGGATCAAATCCTCCATCGGCCGCTTGTTTGGGAAGAAGGAGAAGGGTCGCTTGATCCAGCTGAGCAGAGAAGGGTCCACAGGGCAGGGTCTGTGAGCAGCCCTGTCCTGTGTGTGCCAGGCTTTCCACAGCCTCAGGCTCTGTCTGCCTTTGGGGTGCTGTTGGGGTGACAAGGAGGAGCAGGGACACCCCTGCTGGTCTGGGGACACTGGGGCTCTGGCAGCTTCAGGGAAGTTGGAGCTTGGTGTTTTCTGCCCTTTCTGCCCTGAGCTTGGTGTCACCTTCATGCTGTGCCAGAGCTGGGGTGTGAACAGTGACTCCCTGTCACTGTGTCTCATCTTTAATGTCCCCAAATCTGCTTTCCTCCCCATGGGACCTTCTGGATTTTGCAGAGCCCTTTGGTAGGAGCTGCTTTTCCACTCCTTAATCCTTTACTGCTTCCATGTTGAGCATGATCTTTGATCTTTCTGGGTCCCTTCCAGAAGTGACTATTCTGTGACTTTGGGATTCTGGGATTCAGAAATGGGAGGGACAGCAGGAGGGGATTCGCCTGGGCTTCCCGGGGATGCAGGGAAGCCATGGGGGTGTGTTGGAAATGGAGACTGTCGCCTCCTGTGCTGCCATTGAGTGTCCCCAACACCCTGGTGTGGAGATGGTGACAGTGCCCGCACTGGCCCCAGGGGATGTCACACTGACCTGTGGACATCACACTGACCTGAGGGTGTCTTTCTTACCCAACAGTGGTGCTGACTGACATGGAGGGGGGTATCCAGGACCCCCTGGGACTGGGCAAGCTGGGGGCTCAGGCTGAGAAGGATCGTCGCCTGCGGAAGAAGTGAGTGAACTTCTTTCTCTACCCCAGCAATAAACTGATCTACTGGGAAGCCATGGCACAGGACTAGGAATTGCTGGGAAATCTTGTCATCTTCACCGTCCCTTGGGCCCTGTTACCTCCTTCATTGCCTTGTCTCCTGCTGGTTCCTACTGCCCATGGTCTGTTCCCTTCCAAGAACTCTCCCTTCCCCACAAGCCCCCCTAAATCACTCTTCTGCTTCTGTTCCTGCCAGGCACGAACTCCTGGAAGAGGCTCGGAGGAAAGGATTGCCCTTTGCCCACTGGGACGGCCCCACCGTTGTGTCCTGGCTGGAGGTGAGGCAGAGTGTGCCCGTGGATTGTCCCCATACTGTCCTCACAGGTCTGTGTGTGCCACCATGTCCCGCCATGCTCAGTCCATGCACACAGCTGGGGGCTGCAAATCCTGGGAGAGCAGGGGAGATCCCTGGATCCTTCACGGAGTCTGTGGAGTTGTGGTTTGAGTAGAGCTTTGGGTTGGAGCACAAGTCTGATGAGGAGCAGCTAAGGGAGCTGTGGGGGCTCAGCCTGGAGAAAAAGAGGCTCAAGGGGGACCTTCTGTCTCTCCACAACTCCCTGACAGGAGGGTGCAGCCAGAGTGGGGTCCGGCTCTCTCCCAGGGAACAAAGGACAGGAGAGGGAACAGGCTCAAGCTGTGCCAGGGGAAGTTCAGTTTGGATATTGGGAAAAGGTTATTCAGTGAAAGGATGGTCAGGTCCTGGCACAGCTGCCCAGGGCAGTGGTGGACTCCCCGTCCCTGCAAACATTCAAAAGCCATGTGGGTGTGGCAATTTTGGACATGGGTAAAAGGTGAATGTGGCAGTGCTGTGGTTGGAACTGATCCTAGACAGCTTTTCCAACCTTAATGATTCTATGAAAGGCTCCATGGGTGCTCCTTCCCTGTGCTGTGCCCATCAGGCACAGGGATGCTGGGCTGCCCAGAGGCCACCTCTGCAAGGTACAACCAAAACCAGAATCCCCTGTGGACATTCAGCTTCAATACTGGGTTCCAGAGAGGGTGGCCTTGCACTGGCACGGGGTGGTAGTGCCGGGCAGTCACTGCTGTCTCTGTCCCCAGCTCTGGGTGGGGATGCCAGCCTGGTACGTGGCTGCGTGCCGGGCCAACGTCAAGAGCGGGGCCATCATGTCGGCCCTGTCGGACACTGAGATCCAGCGGGAGATCGGCATCAGCAACGCCCTGCACCGCCTCAAGCTGCGCCTGGCCATCCAGGAGATGGTGTCCCTCACCAGCCCCTCGGCGCCGCCCACGTCCCGCACAGTGAGTGCTTCCTGCACACCCCCTGCACACCCCCTGCACACCCCCTGCACACCCCTGGGCCAGACAACACACTCCTTGCCCTCCTTTCCTTTCTCTCCTTTCCCTCCTTTCCCTCGGGACCAATGTGGCAAACACAGCCATGGAGGGGGTGATGTCCCCTCCTGGACTGGTCAAACCACCGCACACTCGTCCCCCAGCACAAAGATCATTCCTAGCTGGGAGTGTGAAGCTCTTTCCAGTCTCAAGGCTCTTGTCCCTCATGTGGGGTGGTCAGCAAGAAGCTGACCCTGCAGAGAGCAGAGCTAAGGGCCTGGCTGCCCTGGAGAGGATAAAGAGCAGAAATCCAAACTTTCCTGAGTTACATGTCCAGCTCAGTTACATGTAGCCCCTTTCCCAGTCGTTTCAACAGAAGGCTTTTCCATGTGAAATTCCTGGGGCAACTCAGAGCAACTGAAGATCTTTGCCCCAGGTAGGATGGAGGGATTGTGTCTTTTGCTGGTCCCCAAAGTCCTCCAGGGGTTAATGGTGGCCTAGTAATGCCAAGACACATCTGTGGACTTGCAGCTGGCAGAAGGAAAGGCCCAAGGTGCTGTGAACCCCTCAGATGGCTGTGTCTGGGGTCACAGCTGATGGGGACAGGCCTGCAGGCTCCTTAAGCTACCAAAGTGGAAAGGGAGATGAATCCCTTGCTCTGCTCTCTATGGCTGCATGGACAGCCCAGGGTCCCCTCAGACAGTGGGGTGTCACCAGGCTGAGCTGTAGGGATGTGGGGTGTCCCCAGGACAGCTCCAAGCACAAGGTGGTTTGATCCTCCACCAGTCTGAGCTGGGCTTGGTTTCAACACGCTTGGTGCTGACAGAGGCTGGACATGAGTCCAGGTGTGCCCAGGTGGGCAGAAAGGCCAAGGGCACCTGGGCTGTCCCAGCACTGGGGTGACAGCAGGTCCAGGGCAATGCTTGTCCCCTGTGCTGCTGCTGTTGGAGCCACACCTGGAACCCCAGGGACAGTTCTGGGCACCTCACAAGAGAGACATGGAGGGGCTGGAGTGTGTCCAGGGAAGGGAATGGAGCTGGGGAAGGGTTTGGAGCACCAGCTGAGGGAGCTGGGGCGGGCTCAGTCTGGAGAAAAGGAGGCTCAGGGGGACCTTCTGGCTCTGCACAACTCCCTGACAGGAGGGGGCAGCCAGGGTGGGGTCAGGCTTTGCTCTCAGGGAACAAAGGACAGGACAAGAGGAAATGGTATGAAGCTGTGCCAGGGGAGGGTCAGTTTGGATACTGGGAAAAATTTCTTCATGGAAAGGATGATCAGACCCTGGCACAGCTGCCCAGGGCAGTGGTGGAGTCACCATCCCTGGAAATGTTAAAAAAATGAGTGGATGTTGCACTTGAGGACGTGGTTTAGTGCTGAACACGGTGGTGGTGCTGGGTTGGGGGTTGAACTTTATGATATTAAAGATCTTTTCTAACCTTAATAACTGTGATTCCATGACTCCATGATGGTTGTGAACTGAGGCCACGTTTCTGTGGTGGTTTGCTCTGACTCCTCTGCTCTTTTCCCTGCAGTCCTCTGGAAATGTCTGGGTCACCCACGAGGAGATGGAGAACATGGCAACCTCCACCAAGACGGTGAGGCTGGACAGCCCCTGGGGTGTTGGGGGCAGCTCTCGGGGTGTTGGGGTCCAAGCAGCTCCAGGCATCTTAACCCAGAGGGAAGGGGATCCCTCACATGTCAGCTCTTGGCCAGCACCCTGCAGCTCTTTAAAAGCCTTCTTTCAACCGTTAATGTCCCAGCTATTTCTAGAAGTGGCTTAAACCTCATCAGATTTATTTTCCCTTTGGATTTCTCTGGGTTTCCAGAGCAGCCTGGCTGTTGTTTGGGAGTTAAAGACAAAACCCAGGAGTGATCTCAAGACAGACACATGAGATCCCTGTGTCATTCTGGACCCAAATCATGGCCTAATCCCCCAATCACCTCAGCACACCCAAATACTGTCCACTGGCTGACAGCTTGGGGTCCCTCCCAGGGATGTGTCCATGCTCCCAAAAGCTCTGGCACCTCTGGAGAGATGGAGCCATGCTCTCTTCTCTGCAACCTGATTACTCTCTGTCCGTGTCTCACAGCAGGGGCAGCATTTTGGATTTGTGTGGGAATTGTGTGTCCAATGCCAGGTTGGAGCAACCTGGTATAGTAGAAGATGTCCCCGCCCATGGCAGGAGTGGAACTGGATGAGCTTTAAGGTCCCTTCCAGCCCAAACCCTTCTGGGATTCTCTGAATTAGACATTTTATTGAAGCTTTTGTTGAGTGCCAGGGATGTGCCACTGTCCCTTGGCAGGTTGTGTGAGACTGGGGAGAGGTTGGCAAAGGAGGAAATAGCTACAAAATCAGCAAATTGGTGTGGGCAGCCCGCTGGGGTTTGTGACACATGAACTGAAGCTTAATCTTTTTTCATCCATCTGACTTGGGGGGACCCAAGAACTCTCCATGTTTCCCAGGGAAGATGAACAAGCCCCAGGGTCAGTGCCATCTCCAGCCCAAGACTTGTCCTGTATCATCCTCCCCCTCCTCCTCCTCCTCCTCCTCCTCCTCCTCCTCCTCCTCCTTCTCCTTCTCCTTCTCCTTCTCCTTCTCCTTCTCCTTCTCCTTCTCCTTCTCCTTCTCCTTCTCCTTCTCCTTCTCCATCCTGTATTGGTTAGAGATGGGGCAGGATGCAAGCCCAGTGGGACTGGGATGTCCCCAGCACCCTGGGACAAGGCTGAGGTCCCCAAGCCATGAGAGTGAGCCCTGTCCCCGCTGTGTCCTGCCATGCCGCGAAGTCCCACGCTCCACACACGTGGCAGGTCCTGTCCCTGTGCAGGGCCACCAGGTATTGACTTTACTGTCCTTTCTATTGACATGCTGCGTGTGTCACACTTAGGACACAGAGGAAGGCAGCTGGGCACAGGTGAGGTCCCTGGGCCACCCTTGTCCATGGGCGGTGCATGGGGTGGTCAGGGGTGGGGAGCTGGACATGCCAGGGGATGAGTTTGGGATGTTCACCTTGGAGGCTGCACCTGCACCCCATGGCTGCTCCTCTGGGCCATCTCTCTGGGCCATGTCTCAGGTACAGGGTGTCCTCCTGGGCCCTTCTCTGCTCCAGGCAGTGGCTTTTCCTGGAACCTGCTCTGAGAGATCCAGAGACACCTGAGTGACCATCCTGCATGGGAGCAGGTTTCCAGCTGCACAGACACTTTTCACCTATTCTGTAGTCCCAAGTCAATACAGATCATTTTCATGAACCAAAAAGGTGGGAGGAAAGAGTCCTGCTTGGATCCATCTCTTCTGGTTTTATCCCTCTCAAATGTTTTAATTTCCTTCTGGTGGATTTTAATTCATTTTTGGACTCAAAATCAGTTTGCAGTGGAAGTGAATGGGTGGGGTTTTTTTCCCAAAACTGACCTTTTTTTTTGTGTTGGAGTCATAAAATAAAGATTCTTAAAATAGAGATTCTTAAAAAACAGTTGGGAATGCACTGGAACCTATTTCTCAGCTGTTTCATCTTTCAGTGGATGTGCTTTCCCCGGAAGCAGCTGCTTATGAAGTCCAGTTATCCCCTGCCCTTATTTTTGGCCACTGCCTTGTCTCTTGGGAGGACAAGAGTAGGACACAGACTGTGGCCCACAGGACTGTTCCCTCCAGCTCCTTCAGTGCCACCCGGGGCTGACTCCTCTGGCCTAGGTTTGGCCTCAGGACAGTGACTCCCCCTGGGCTGTCACCAATCTGGGATTCTGCAGCTCCACCAAGCCCTGGGTTCTCCCCAGCTTCTCTGTGTGCTTCTCCGCAGACACTGGCCTATGGGGACATGAACCACGAGTGGATTGGGAATGAGTGGCTGCCCAGCCTGGGTCTGCCTCAGTACCGCAGCTACTTCATGGAGTGCCTGGTGGATGCACGGATGTTAGACCACCTCACCAAGAAAGACCTGCGGGTGCACCTGAAGATGGTGGACAGCTTCCACCGGTGAGTCCTGGCTCCTGGAGCTCCCTGGAGTGCACATGGAGCAGAGGAGGGGGGCTTTTGAGGGACTCCCCGTGTCTTGGCCAGCCCTGAATGGCTCTTCCAGGCTGGACCCATCTGCCTGAGCTGGGGCAGCTCTTATGGGCAGCAGTTCACCTCACTCCCTGCTGCAGAATTGCAGAGGACCAGGCCTTCCTCTGGCTGTGGAGCAAACCATGGGCAAAACTTCAGGCTCATCCCACCTGGTGCTTCAGTGTTGTCTACCAGCAGCCCAGTGGGAGAACGCTTGTGCCATCCCAGCCATGGCTCCAACACCAGGATCAACCCTGCCATGGAGTTCCACCATCCACCCTGACGCACAGGGATGTGTCCAGGGCCCCTCCTGCTCCAGGGATGAGTCCTTCAGCCTGGAGCAGCTCCCATGGGCTGGTTCCCCTTTCTCACTTGAGCCACCAAGCATGAGGATCATTTGCATCTCTGTGCTCCCAGGCAGCTGGAACAGGCTCAAACTGATGGACTGGGGAATTGCCATGGAAAGGAGGGACATTCCCCATTTTCCAGCTTTGGGTTGTGTCTGTCCTGACCCACCCCTGACCCAAAGCATCCTTTGGGTACGTGGGGAGCACACAGAGAAGGGGTCCCTACCCTGCTCCCTCCCAGCCACATGTCCTGGAAGGCTGGGTGACCGCTCGTGTCCCCTCGTGTCCCCTCGTGTCCTTGCAGCACCAGCCTCCAGTACGGCATCATGTGCCTCAAGAGGCTCAACTACGACCGCAAAGAGCTCGAGAGGAGGCGAGAGGAGACCCAACACGAAATCAAAGGTCAGCACCCCCTGTCCAGCTCCAGAAAAGAAGGGAAACCTCCCAGGAGATGCCCAGGGCTGGTCTCTCTCCTATGCCTTGTTTTTAACCCATTATTTCTGAGCCCACAAGGCTGTTCTCCAGGGGTACCTCCCTGCAGAGTGTTCCCAAGCCCCTGCTCCAAGTGCCTTTGTCAGCTGACCCCAGGCAGGCAAGAGGAGGGAGGAGGGAAAAGTAAAGATGCAGCCTGAGCATCCTGTGATCTTCTCTGCCCATTTCACTGCTCAAGACACCCCCAGCTTGCTCAGGCTCCCCTTCCTCATCACTGTCCTGAGATTCCCTGCACATGTGGCTGCTGCTTGGATTACATCTCATTATTGATAATGCCCCTAATTACTCCAGCAGGCATGGGTTCTTAGGATTCATTTTCACAGTTGTTTTCTGCCCATTATTTCAGCTTTGAGCTTGGTAAATTGAAGTGAGCTGTTCTTGGCACATGAGCTCCCGGTTTTGCTGCTGGCTTGGGAAGGAGAGTCCCAGGATCAGCCTGGGGCAAAGGGAAAGGGTCTTGGGACATCCCCAGATTTCTTCAGAGGCCTGAGCATGGTATGAGGTGGCCTTGAGCCATACCCTTGCTGTCGTGCAGATGTGCTGGTGTGGACCAATGACCAGGTCATTCACTGGATCCAGTCCATCGGGCTGCGCGAGTATGGGAACAACCTGTTGGAGAGTGGCGTGCACGGGGCACTGCTGGCCCTCGACGAGAATTTCGACCACAACAGCCTGGCCCTCGTGTTGCAGATCCCCACCCAGAACACCCAGGTAGGAACAGCATCCTTGGGGGATTTTGGAGGACAGTGGCTAGTGTGGGACACAGCTGCAGTGTGACCCCACCAGTGACACCAACTCAGCTCTGCCTTTTAAAGCAGAGCTCTCCCGTGGCATGGGGGCTTTTTCTGTCACACTCAGGCTGTCTTAGGATGGGAGTTTGGGCTGGAAGCACATTTCCCATTGATAGGGGATGATCATTTTTTGGTTACTTGCAGGCTCGACAAGTGCTGGAGAGGGAGTTCAACAACCTGCTCGCCTTGGGCACGGATCGGAGGTTGGATGATGTGAGTGCCAAACCTCTCCATGTCCTGTGTGACTGGGGAAGGACTTGATGGTGGTGGTGGATGAGAAGCTCAACATGCCCTGGCCATGTGCTCTGGCAGCCCAGAAACCCCCCGGGGTGCTGGTCTGATCCCCCAGCATGGGCAGCAGGGCAGGGGGGATTGTGCCCCTCCGCCCCACTCAGGTGAGACCCCTCCTGAAGATCTGCCTCCAGCCCTGGGGTCCGATATCAGAAGGATTTGAAGCTGCTGGAGAGAGTCCAGAGGAGGCCATGGCAATACTCTGAGGGCTGGAGCTCCTCTGCTGTGAGCCCTACATCCCTTGGGGTCTTTACTGGGACTTTTGTGTTGATGTCTCCAAGGCATCTTTGCTGGCAAGCTGTAGAGAAGAGAGAGATGAACAGGAAAGGATAAAGCTGATGTCATGGGATCCCAGTGAGGTGTCCTATGTCCTTGGCCCAGTTTGACCCCACACTTTGCTAGAGCTGGTCACCAAGGATGGAGCTGGACCAAGGCACGCCCTTGTTAGCAGGTGTCTCATAGGGGCAGAGCATGCTGCTGACCCCAACTCCAGGCCCATGACATGCTGTTCCCCACAGGGCGATGACAAGACCTTCCGTCGGACGCCGTCCTGGCGCAAGCGCTTCCGCCCACGGGACGTGCACAGCATCAACCTCCTCAGCGGCTCTGCCGAGACCCTCCCTGCCGGCTTCCGTGTCACCAGCCTCGTGCCACTGCCCCCTCCAGCTGCTCCAGCCAAGAAAATGCCCCCGGAAGGTGGGTCAGCCCTTCCAGAGGGTCCTGTATCACCCCTGCTCACAGCTTGTGGGGAATGGGGGGGAAGGATGTGCTGCCAGGAGAGGAGGGGAGAAGGAGGAGGAGAAGGAGGAGGAGAAGGAGGAGGAGAAGGAGAAGGAGAAGAAGGAGAAGGAGAAGGAGAAGGAGAAGGAGAAGGAGAAGGAGAAGGAGGAGGAGGAGGAGGAGGAGGAGGAGGAGGAGGAGAAGGAGAAGGAGGAGAAGGAGGAGAAGGAGGAGGAGAAGGAGGAGGAGAAGGAGAAGGAGAAGGAGAAGGAGAAGGAGAAGGAGAAGGAGAAGGAGAAAGAAGGAGGGGGAGAAGGAGGGGGAGGGACAGAGAGAAAAGGAGGGAGAGGGAGGAGGAAGAAGGAGAGGGAGATGAGAGAGGCTTGCTGGTCACCCAAGGTGCTCAATCCTTGTGATCCTGGAGCCGTGGCCTGCTGGAAGTGGTTTTTTTGGGAGAGCTTTTTTCAGACCCGTGTGTGATTTATTGGCTTGACCGGTGTGTGATGTCCACGAGGACAAGGGAGGGGCCAGAACTGGGGCATGAAGTGGGGATATGTGTCACCCAGGGGCTGCCAGGATGCAGGCACCCAGTCTAGGCCAGTTTTGTCCATTCTGCCATTTGGAAACCACCCCCAAAGGATGAATTAACCAGCTCCATTTGCCTGAGCTCTCCCAAGGCTAGCAAGAGCTGCTGGGACACCCTGGCTGCCTGTGCTGCTGGCTGTCCTGTTTTATGTCCCAAGCTCTGCCCTTGCCACACAGCTCCTTTCTGCAAAGTGTCTTGGTCCCTTCCAAAGCTGTAGGGAGGCAGAAGCTCCAGCCAGGTCACCCTGATTTGTCCCCTGGACCAGGCATCCGGTCCCACTGTCCCGAGGCAGCTGCCACATCCCCAGTGGAGCAGAGCTGGCTTCAGCAGGCTCAGAAATGAAGGTGGGAATGAGAATTAGAAAGCTGTGCATTCACCTTCCCACTCCAAACCTCAGGCTCAGCTCTCCTCCTGCCTCCAGATTTGCTCAAATGTCCCAGCTTTCCATGTAGCAGTTTGGGTCAAGCTTCCCTTTGACCTTTTCCACCCCATCCCCAGAAGCTGCAATTCCTACCTGACTGAGGTCAGTGAAACCTGGTACAGAATCCCACCCAAATGGGGGAGCAGGGTGCTCACTGCCCAGGAGTGGTGGTGGCAAGTGGCAATTTCCCAAATACCTTGGAGCCTTGGGAGCGTCTGAGCTGGCCAAACATGGCTTTTCCTCTGACTCTCATCTTCACATGGCTGCAGTGCACAGATGCTGCTCAATAAATGCAGGATTTGGGGAAGCTGGGGGCTAATTGGAGCAGTCACTAATTGCCATGTTTTTTGGTTCCCTTCCAGTTGGTGCCTCTGGGTCCCCAAGGCTGGAGACCTCCACGGTTCGGACGTACTCGTGCTGAGGGTCAGCAAGATGGGAGCCAGGCCCTGTGTGAGTGCCAGGGGAACTGGGGTCTTGGAGCTGGCTGGGGATGGAGGGCAGAGCAGGAGCCCCAGCAGCACTCAGGCAGCGGGGCTGCCCTCACCAAGGTTTGTCTGGCCATGGAGGGCCAGGGAGACCTCAGTGGTGGGGGAGCTGCTGCTGCCCAAGGCTCACAGAGATGATGCAGGAGGGATGCTCAGCAAACCACATGTGGTTTGTCCAGTCTTGGGCAGATGGCTCCACCGGGGACCCCAGGATGCCATCCTGATTGGGGGTGTCCCACCAGGGTGAGGAAAGGATACTCAAGCACTTTAGGGAGGCTCCTGGGATCCTGCTGTGCCCTGGGCCACAGTTGCCCTGTGCCAGAAGGATCCAGCTCTGACTCCATCTGGGTTTGTTTGTGGGTGCATGGGTGGAGCTCAGCCAGCAGGCTCATGGGGCCTTTCCTTTGTTCCTCAGCACATCCCCATGTCTGTACAGCCGTGCTGGCTGCCTTCCAGGATGAGAGCCCAGCCTGTGCCTGTTCCTTGGACTGTCTCTGCTGTGGACCGACAGGATCTGTCCCTCCTGCTCGTGCACCCCCCGCTTCCCCCGGCTCCCTGTGGCTCCCACCGTGGCCTGTCCCCCACTTCTCCCTGCACTGGCCAGGCCATGGATGTGCTCCAGATGCCATCCCGGCGTGGTGCAATCCGGGGAGCGGTGCAGACACCCCAAAAGTGTCTGCAATGTTTGGAAGCCTCTCTCCTTCCTGGTTCACATTGCCAATCAACCACGGGACTGCACTGACTCGCCGGAGCCCTGGGCATCAGGGATGCTGCCGCCCTTGGGACTTGAAGCCAAGGAAGATTCAGGCTCGTGAAAATCCTCCCTCCAGGGTGGCTGGGCAAGGAGCTGCCTCTGAGGGGGCCGGGGCAGTGCCAGGGCTGGTGCTGGGTGGGACAGAGTGGGCTCGGCGTGGGATAAGGAGGGCGGTGTCTGCCCAGGGCTGGGCGGGCAAGGTGCTGATTTTGGTGCTGTCAGGTGCCCTGTTCGGGGGGGCTGTGCCTGGGACTGTCCCACATGGCTCACGGGGACGGTGCCCGGCACCCACGGGAGAGGGGACCCTTCTTGGATTACCGGGGAGACAACGGGAGCCCCCCTTCCCCCGGGACATGCCCACCCTTCCCCTCCAGGTGCAGAGGAGAAGCTCTCCCCTCCTGCCTCCTGGCAGGGGTCAATCCAGGAGGCTCTTAACTCTTCCCATTTCTTCTCTGTAGGGTAGGATCTCTTCGTCTCCTTATGCCACGTTTGCCTTGTGTGGCCCCTATTTCTGATGTGATATTTATTGATGGCTGGAATGACCTTATACTTATCATGTGCTGTCTGGAAGTGCAATATCTGAGAGGCTCTACAGTCACAACGTCTTTTCGGTGTATTATTTGCCTAATACAGTATTAAATATTTTTTTAATTTGAAGAGTCAGTGAGCCCTTTATATCGATGTCCTATTTCTTTTGTCATATTATTGGTACTGCATGGACTCCTAACCCTGGATTGGGTCAGGAAAGGATGTATGTGTGTTCCAATAAACAGGATTTTAAAACAGCGCTGGCTTTGAGCCTTCTTTGTAGAGCCCAAATTAAAAATATTATTAATCCCTATCTTCCTCAAGAGCTTTGGGGCACAGAGCTGAACCCCATCTGAACACCAGTGAAATCACTGGTCTGTGTAGGGCTGACTGAGGTGTGGCACATCCAGCTCCCAGCTAAGCTACTGTGCTGAGGTCCAGCTGGATTTCCTGATGTGAAAATCTCCAACCTGGATGTGGGGATTGTGGAACTGGGAAGACCTGCACAGGGTGGGACAACAAGCTGTCCAAACAAGAATGCCTTTATTTAAAAAAAGAATCCAAATAAGTTAGCAAAAATAATAATTAAAAAAACCCTAAATGGCAACTGCACATAGCGTTCAGTAGAAAAGACAAGCAGGCTCCGGGTCGGCACCGCCAGACACTGGCCCGAGAGAGACCTTGGTCAAGGAGCATCTGGAAAAATCAGCAAAGCAAACCCAGCACACACACTGGCCCCAAACCCGCCCGTCCCCGGCCGGGCAGTAGAGCAGGGCCTGGCCCCAGGCAGCCCCTCCAGGACCATCAGCCACTGTGGCACTGCCCCATCCCACCTCTGCCTGTTCTTCCAGCCTGGCAGAAGCGTTCCACAAGGAGTGGGAAGGGACCCAAGTAGTGTCAGCTGTGCAGCCCACGATGCCAGAGGGGTATATGTGATTTCCAGTGGCTGGACCCTTCTGGTATCTCATTCCCACCCCACTACAGCTCGAGGAGCTGCTGGCATTTGTGGCGGCTCAGTTTTGACCCCGCTCCTCCGGGAACGTCACAGCCACATCCTCCACGGCAATGCTCCCCACAATGGAAGACAGAGAATGCAGATTGTGCTCCTCAGCTGCCTCGTCAGCCAGGAGGTGATCTGGGGAGACAAAAGGGTGAGAACACTGCTGGGAATGGGGACTATGTGCTGGAGGCAGCTCCTGCTTCTGCTGAGGGGGATGTGAGTTAGTGGTGAACATGGCTGAGGGTTGGACTCAATGATCTTTTCCAACCATAGCAATCTTCTCTATGATTCTGTGACCCCATGATCTTTCACACAGCCAGTGACCTGGGGACCTGCTGCCAGCCCCTGCCCTGGGAAAGGATGAGAGAGCAACAGGGAGTGGAACTTCTGGACACTTTATGGGTTTTAATCTCCACCAGAAAATGAAATTTAAGTTTCTGCCCTCTAGGGAAAATAACAGGTGGATTTGGCAGGGGCAGGGATAATGGCAAGCATGGAAAAAAGATCAGCAGCTGCTGAGGGGGTGTGGGGAGGGAAGGGGGGGTGGGGCAGCGATGGCCTGTGATGTCCAGCCATGTCTAGCCATGTCCAGCACCAAAGCCAGCAAAGCCAAGCCAATGGATCGCAATGGATGAAACGCTTGCTGGGGATGAAGCCACCAGAACCCCAGGCTGCTTCAGGCCAGTTTCTCAGTTCCCAAAGGTTGGTGTTTTGCTGAAATCAGGGCTGGGAGAATCCTGAATTACTGAGCATTGAGCCAAGGAGGATTTTTGAGCTCATCCCTCTGCAGCAGTGCGATGGGGAGAGAACAAGTCTCCTTCTGTCCTTTGCTCCAAGCATCTCCCACTTGGGGAGTCGGCTCAGTGATGCTCTTCTCCAGGCCTGCGGTGTCCCTGCTGTTTCCACTCCCTGCTGAGCCCAGTGAGGCCGTGGGATGCCCCAGGGAGGTGAGGAGAGAGTTACCTGCAGGGTTGGTGCCGAACTCCAGCTGGCTGCTCCACTCGGGGCTGCAGGAGGAGCTGCCGGACCTGCACTCGCTGGCTGCCTGCAGGAGCCCAGAGCAACCGTGAGTGTCACATCCTCCCACCTGGCCAAAGCCCACAAGCCACCCCAAAGACACTCCGGAGGCCATCCCACAGCACGACACCCCTGTGGAGGGGGGCACATCTCTCCCCACCTGGAGGAGCCAACAGCAGGCGAGGTGCCCAGGACCCATCAGGGCCAGGAGCTTCCTTAACCATAAAGGCTGCAAAGCTCTTTTTTGAGGCACTGGCCATAGACAAATGGGGCTCCCCATTCACTGCAGGTGTAAAGGTGTCTCTTTCCCCACTGATTATGAGAAGGGGCTGGAGATGAACAAATGTCCTTGGGCAAAACAGCTTTCTGCTGAGAATCACATAATCAGGCTCATAAAAAATGACACACAGGCTGGATGCCCTCAGGGCATACCTAGAGGTGTTTTGGGAAGAGCTTTTGGCAGTTTGATTTGTGGATTTGGGGCTGAGTGGTTATTTCGGAGAGAAGAACTGACAGCCTGAAAAATGAGAGCATTACGCAGCAAAGCTCAGAATTAACTTTTTTTGGAGTGTATCTTTATTTGGGAGTGGGTGTCAGCTCAGGTAAAACCCCAAATGGGATTAATAGGAGCAACCCCACAGACCCAACTCTTTGTAGCAGACTAGAAATGGTACTTCGGATCTACAAACTCATGGCAGCACAGGATAATTAATTATACTTGATTTATTTCCCACTAAAGCAGGAAATTCTTACAGATATTGTCTCTTTTTTCCCCCGCAAAATATTGGCTTTTGCATCATTATGTGAACCCCTGGCTACACCAGGGAGAAGGGGCAGCTCAGAACAGAAGCAAAACAGCAACTGCTCAGCACAGTTTTGGGCACATTTGTGGGGACAGGCACCAAATCCACCCAAATCCAAGAGGATTCTGGGAAGTGGAAATTGGATTCTGGTACCCAAGTGGATTCTGGCATCCAGGTGGATACTGGGAAGTCCCATTAATATATTGGATGGAATCCAAATGCTTTTTCAGTTCTTTATTCAGCAATAAATGTGACTGCCTGGGTTCCTACAGGTTTGGTTCTTAAATTCCTTAGTCTGGAAGAATCCCATTCTTCTGGGCCTCTGAAAAAGTCTTTCTCTATCTATTATCTATCTATCTATGATCTATCTACCTATCTATCTATCTATCTTCCCATATCCATATCCATATCTTCAAACATGTAATTCATATTTATATCCATATCTACATTACCTATTTCTGTAATTATACCATCTCTATCTACATTATCTATATCTCCATAATCTGTATCTCTAGATATACCTATGTCATTTATATATCTATTACATAGTTATAGATAATCGATATAATCTTTATCACTATCTGTATTATCTATACATATTTATATCATCTATCTCTATAGTTTATATCTATCTATATAGCTATATCATATCCATATCAATTCCATCTATAAGTAATTTATCTCTATATCTATATAACCTGTATCATCAATGCCTGTACTAATACACACATCTACATTGATCTATTCCATCTGTATCTATCATCTCTCCTTACACCTGTAGCTCTAGTTTCAGCTCTCTGTGCATTCCCAGATCCAAACGTCAGAGCAGCAGGGAAGCACATGCCCAGCCATCCCCAGGAACTGGGGGACAAGTGAAAATACGTCTCAAAAACTTGGTTAAATGACCAAAATCTTTTGTTATGACAGGTCGTGGCTCTCTGGGGGCTCTGGCAGGACACAACCACTGAGTATCCTCAGCCAGTGCCCAAATCTACCCCTTCAGTCCTAGAAACCAGAGGTATCCCTGCACCACTCCCTTCATCCCTTCCCCTTCCTGGGTGTGAGCAGAGAGTGTTAAATTTATTTTATATTTGATACTTTATATTTTTACTTTTCTATTTCTATTTCTATATTTAGTATTTTATTAATTTAATTTTGTTATATTAATTATTTTATTTGATTTTACATTTTATTTTATTTTACTTTAGTCCTATGTAATTTATTAAATTTTCACCTTTCCCAGCTCTGCCCAGCCCAGGCACACGTGTCATTCACACACAGTGTCACACTGACACAGTCCTGCTACACCCATTCCCAGGGACAGAGCAGCACCGGCACTTTCCCGCAGGGATCTGAGCGCTCGGCAGGGTTGGATCACTGTCTCCGTGACCCCGTGCAGGACACACTCACACATCCACCAGCGTCCCACGATGGCAGCGTCTGCCTCACTCCAGAGGAGGGGTCCTGCTCCCCCTAGCAGCACCCAGCGCCCCAGAGCTTCTGCAGTGCCTCTGCTCGCCCAGCAGGGCAACAGCCCTATAGGGCAACACCCCGAAAGGGCATCAGCCGCCTAAAGCATCGTCCTATCGAGCGTCACTGCCATAGAATGGCACTCTGAAATGACCCCACCCACATCAGGCATTACCCCCACAGAGCATCACCCCTAAATGGCATCCCCCTATAGAGCATCATCCCATAGAACATCACCCTATAGAAAGTCTCTTCCACAGAGCATCGCCACCCCCCACAGAGTGTCACCTCCGTAGGTCATTGTCCCCATAGAGCATCAGTCCCATATGGCATCACTGCCATGCAGTGTCACCCCGAAATGGCATCATCCCCTGTAGGCATCACCCTCTTAGAGCATCACCCCCACACGGCATCACCCCACACGGCACCAACCCCCGCACGCCGTTCCCAGCCCGGGTTGGGAACCGGGGGACCGCCAGGGACACTCACGGGGGGCTGGGTCGCAGCGGCGCGGAAGCGCAGGTCCCGCTGGTCCCGCTCCTGCTGGTTGAGGGAGCTGAGCAGGCTCTGGAGCCGCTCGATGTACTGGATGGCGCTGCGCAGGATCTCCACCTTGGGCAGCCGCTGGTTGGGGTTCAGGAGGGTGCTGCGCTTCAGCGCCTCAAACGCCTCGTTCACCTTCTTGAGCCGCCGCTTCTCCCGCAGCGTGGCTGCTCGCCGCCGGTCCATGGACACCGATTTCCTCTTGCACACCTTGCAGGCCCAGGGCAGGCACTGCCCGGGACAGTGCTCAGCCAGCGCCTCCTTGTCCTCCACAGCCGCCCTGCCCTCGGCGCACAGGGCCGCCTCGGCGCGCTCGGGGAACGCCGCGGGCTCGTAGCCCTGCAAGCGGGAGCCCAGGAAATTTTCGCCATCGAAAAACCTCTGCTCCGGCAAAAAGTACGGGTTGGTCTCGAAGAGCTCCATGGGCGGCTCCGGGACGTGCGCGCGGCTCGGGGACGGCTGCTCCTTCTCCCACACCAACTGCTTGGTGCCATTTAAACCCCGGGGCTGGCATTAAATCACGGAGATAAATATAGAAAACCCAAAGGAAACCTGAGCCCACCCTAAGCTGCTGCCTCACATCAAACCTTGTCCGTCTGATTCCATGTGCTCTCCCCACGGGGATTATAGTGCCCGGCCTGGCGGGGCTGGGGGACTGGCACGACCCGGGGGCAGCTCGGCTGAACCCGAACAAGGGCTTTGTGTGAGCCCCGAGGTGCCACTGGGGATGGTGGGCGGCTGCCAGCTCCCCCCTCGGCATTCCTGTGTCATCTGGTCCCTTCAGTTATGGCTGGGTTGGGAGAGCTACGGTGGCCTCGTGGCCAGCCTGCCTGGCCAGGGCACTCCCATCCCTCTATGCTGCTCCCCCCCACCCCCCCGGATCCCTCGGCACCCCAAATCCCTGCCATCCCTGCAGTGGGACTCAACGCTAGCACAGCATCCTCCACTTCCCAGCGTACCCACCTCCCAATCCTGCCCTGCCCCATATTCCCCATGGCCCCATCCTGTTGGTCTGTGTCACAGCATAAAGCCCTCATCCCACTTCTGCTGAAGCCTTGGGGAAGCGGAGGAATCCAGCCCTGGGAGGGATATCCCAATGCAGGGAGCACCCCAGGCTGCAGTCCCATCCCTGTGGATATCCCTCTCTGTGCTCACCAGTCCCTGTTCCTGCTGTGCCTGCTGCCTGTCCCACAGGAACGCAGGCAGGACAGCGCCAGGCCCAATCTTTCCTCCACCATGGGCTTCCTGAAGGTGCCCAGCTGAGCCCCTTAACACATTTTTGTCACAAAATCCATATTAATGGCTTCTCCCACGCACCAAACACAAAAGACACCTTCTCCCACATCCCCAGGTTCCAGCAGAGCCAGGTGGGGCTGGACCCTCTCCCAGCCAGCACTGCCTCATCCCACGTGCTCTCCTGTGCTGGCCTCTGTATCTGTGGATAGCCAAAGCCCCAGTGCCATCCTTATGCACCCCTCTCCCAGAAAAGACACGTTGCTCCTGCATTCCTGATGGGGAAACTGAGGCACACGCAGCAGCAGCAGCATGAGGGAGATTTTAACTTGTCCCCAGACCTTCCCTGCTTACTCCAATGGCTTGGCCACATCTCTCCACCTTTGTCTTTAATTCAGAGGGGATTTTTTTTCCATCTGGAACATCAGAAACCATCTCCCATCTCCTCCTATTCCTGCTCCAGGCCAGATTCCAGTTGAGGGATTGGCCAGTGGAAAGAATGTCAGCAAAGTGCAGGGCCAACCCTGCCGGGATTTTCCTTCCCCATATTCCCCCTCCTCAGAGAGGTTGTGCTGTGATGCATTCCCTATGGCCACTGTCAGCACCCTTGCTCAATTTGGCTTGATTTCTGGCCTTTTTGGAACCCACCACGATGCTCATCTCTCTTAGCAGTGATTTCTTTGGTGCTAGGAGCTTTCTGACACCTCCTCACCCTGATTCCAGCTCTCCTGGGGTCCCAGCCCTGGGGGTTTGCTGTCCCTGTGGTTTATGAAAGTCTGCACTGAGGAAAGCAGGATCTGCAGCCTTGGGGTTCACCCTTGGCACAGCCCCTGTGCTGCCCAGGGTAAATCAAACCCCAAAACACTCAAGAAGGAAAGAAATCACAGCATCAGCTTGCTAAGGAAAAAGCACTAAAAGAGTTGGGAAGAGGCAGGATTCATCCCTCAGATGTGCAGAGGCGCCTGTGGCAGGAGTGTAGGTGTTAGGAGTGGATAACCTGAGCCTGAGGGCTTCACAGCAGTTCCACATCATCAAGAAGCTCGAGTTGCTCATGGGGACCTTTACCGGTGGCACTTGCTGGTGGACCTGAGCCCAGTGAGCCCCTCGAATGACAGCTGGGTCCCTGGATGAGGGGTGGCAAAACCCTGGCTCATTGTATAAATAGGCCTTTTGGAATCACAGGAGAGTGTTGGGGGAATGAGGGACACAGTGGTGACATGATGGGCTCCATGGGCATGTGGTTGACATGCACAAGAGAGCAGCCAAACATTTGGTACTTCATAAACAGGGGCAGCACCGGCAGGGCAGCGCTGGCCACATGTTCTCAGCCAGGAGAATGGGGATGAGCCAGCCCCTACAGGCCACCAAGGCCATTGTGTCCCCACGGCTGAGTGGGCAGGGGAGACAGGAGGCAGTTTATGGAGACAGGGAGGAAAGGATGCCAGCATGGGATTGGAACTGGGAAGAGGGACTCCACTGGGGTGATAGCTCTGGCACTTACACTTGCTCCAACTCCTTTTGGGGGTCTCATCCACTGATGTGGGAGCAGGGATAACGCTGTGCCCACCCAACAGCAACTCTGCAGCTCCATCAGCCCCTCCATGCCAAGGATCACCCTAACCCTGGAAGCGGCAGGGGGACATGGAGGGGTTTGGGTTCTGTGGGTCCAGCGGGCTATTCTCGGTGGATATCAAATCAGGGATAATGAATTCCACTGGGCAAGTAGTCATCACCAAGGAACCCCGTGGGCTACTGGGGGGCTCCCACCATGGCCCACACCACCCCCAAAGGCCCCTGCTGGGGGACGGGCAAGCGCTTTTCCTGGTCCCGTGGGTGCCCGCGGCAGCCAAGGCTGCGCCCCGGGTAATTTGGAGTCGGGGGGGATTAGGGCTCTGCTGCCGGCTGTCAGGTTATCCTGTGATGGATGGTGGCGGCTGGGAGGCAACACAAAGCGACGCTGTGTGAGCCCCGGGTAGAACGTGCTGCGATCTGTCACGGGGTGACCTTCCCCCGGCCGGCGGGAGCCTCGCCGGGACGGCTCACCCCGACACAGCCGGCGGGGACAGCAGCCACGAGCCCCGAGCTAAAAATACCCGTCCATTGAGAAAATCCTAGCCAGGAGGGTTTGTCCTTGCCCCGCCGGGGCAGCTTCCCGAGCCGGTAGCCAAGCAGGTCCACAGAGCGCAGTCACGGAGAAATACCCAGGGACTGCCTCGGCTGTTTTGCTTTCCCGCCACAGCTGATTGTCTGGATTTGCTGAGTTTTGGGGATGCACATGAGTGTGTTGCAGGCTGGGGAATCTCCCTCCCAGTGCACAGAGCCTTAACTAGTGCATGTCCCTGTTCTCTGCTCGGAGCTGCATGAACAGGCTGCACATCCCTGCCTGGGGCATGGAGCTGCTCCCTGCCCGTCCTGGAGATGTGATGGTGGGGATGATGCCAGCCAGCTCCTTCCACTGGGAAGAGCAGAAAAACCTGGGTTTAGGGGCTGATGAAGAGATTTGGGTGCCCAAATCCGCATCTACACCCCAGGGTGCTGGGACCATCCCAGTGATGAAGAGAAAGGGGGAAAGCCTAGGCCCAGCAGAGATCATCCCAATGGGATTTCAGCACAGGAAAGGGGTCCCATAATTCCGCTGGGATTTCAGCACAGGAAAGCAGTATCACCAAAATGCCACTTCCAGTTGGACCCATCCTCCCACCCCCACCGGGCACCTCACTGTCCCACATCCCCTCTCACTTTCCAAGCTCACAGACATCCCTTCTTGCTGCCATGACAAGCTGTAACATATTTGGGAGCAGCTGCAGGCAGTGGGGAGATGCTTGGCCCTGTCCCCACTCCTGGCCGAGGAATGTAGAGCAGACCTCTCCTCCGACACCCGGGATTTCCGACGTGCCTGCTAGCCGGAGATTTGGGACGGCGACAGCTGCTCGGCTGGGATCGGCTATGGCAGAGCCTCTGTGTTCAGCCCCAGCCCAAGGCTTTGCACAGCCACATCTCATCCTGATGGGGATATGGGGTTGGCTTGGGATCCATCCCATAGGGACAGAGGGGGGGATGATGTCCTGCAGTGATGGCAGCACCAGCAGACAACACCTCCCTCACCCATAAGTGCCAACTCGCTCAGTTTGGCTTCCCTGGTGGGCTGGGAGGGAGGTGGGACAGGGCTGCCCCTGCAGCTCCATCTCCCCATGGGGCTCAGCACCCTTGGTCCCCCCCCACACCCATCCAGGTGACAGCCTCTGTGCCATAGTTTCCCCATCAGAAAATCAGGAATCATGGTGGAGGTCTAAAATCTGACAGTTTTATTTTGATTATTAACTGTTTTTGAAGGTTTGACTTGGGAGGGAGGTAAGGGATCAACAGAGAGGTGCTGGTGGCTGAGCAGTCCCCAGTCCACTGAATCCCAGTTTGGGGATAATTCTGGATGCCTCAACATACCAACCCACTGGGCCCAGTCTGGGAATTTTAGTGGGTGCCCTGCTGCCCCACCCTGTGTGCCCTGACCCCCCTGCTGGCTCCCAGTCCAGGGACCACACTGGGTGCCCTGACCTCCGTCCTTGTCCCCACTGCTTGGGGGATGCGCTGTCCCACTGCAGCTCTAAATCTCCTGTGTTTCTGCTCTGCCATGGCCTCCCTTGCTCCATGACCCCATGGCCTGCACATGACCCTTCCCCTTTGCAGCCCCCAGCCCCAGATTACAGCTGGAGGAGGGATTCACCCTGCAGGACCTCCACTAATGAACCCTACAGTGGGGTTTCTCTTCTGGAGTCCCCCCATGCCAGGGGCTTCCCTGGTTGGTCCATCCCCTGTGTGGTGGCACTGGCCGGGCTGTCCCCACATGTGTCATCAAGGGAGAAGGAGGGACTCAGGTTGTCAACAAGGGGCTGCTTTCCCTGGGATGGGAGAGCATGGCTGGAGTGAGCTGGGGGACAGGTGCGTGTTTGGAGGAAGACCCATGAATGTGAGGGATTCAGCAATGACAAGTGGTGGCTGTTCGACCCCAAGAGGGAACAGCTGTCCGGGAAGGGGAGGGCATGAGGCCCAGGGACGGGACCTGGGGATGGCAGTGCCCCTCGGAGGGGACAGCCCTGACACGGGATGCCTGGAACCAGCAGGGAGGGCTGGGAGGGAGCTGGGTGGCTGCCAGCCAAGTGTTCTGGGTGAGTGACCATCAGCTTGTCCCCATGGTGGGCATGTTCCATTCCCTCCATGGCCTGACTGGGGCCGATGCTACAGGACAAAGGTCTGGTGAAGAAGGAGACAAAGGAGCTTGTGATGCTCATGTGGAGCTTTCAGAACATAAACCAGTGACTCCTGCGTTTTTCTATCCCCACCCCAAGAGACAGCAAATTTTGGCTCAAGCCGGGGTGACACCCACCCCTCTCTCCCCCCATGGAGGGCATCCGGGGTAACTCAGAGAGACAGGAGGGAGGGTTGTAAGGATTTTGTGGCTTCAGCGTGTGATTCCCCAGGAGACAAGGGACAGCAGACTCCCCCCTTGACATGCCAGTGGTGATGCCGGACATGCCGGTCCCCAGGGAGAGGCCCTCAGTCTTTCCGGAGGGACCCCACCCTGCAAATTCCCCTGATGGGGACAGACCCTTACAGTGCCCCCCCCTGCTGGCTTGCCCCCTGTCTGGGGTGTTCAGCCTCAGCAAACCCCGACCCCCACTCGCATTCCCAGCTGTCACCACTCCGGCACTGCTCCAGGGGCTGGAGGAGAATCCCGGCCAGGGGCTGGGTGGAGCTGCACCCCATGGGGGTCCCTGGACCAACCCCCCGGGATGTCCTGCTCTGAGCCCATGGAGCTGGAGCACAGCCAGGGGACAGGAGAGCTGGGAGAATGAGGAGGGGTTGGAAGGGGTGAGGAGGCCTGGTGGGTTTTGCTGTGGGGAACAGAAAGGGGTAGGTGTTTTTGGGGTAGCCCCTGTGCCCCATTGCAGGGAGTCAAGCTCCTCCCAGGCCATCTCAGCCACTGAGGAAATGCAATCCCGGGCTGTCTGCAAGGAAAAATGCCTTGAAAGGCAAATTTGGAGCCATGAGGTTGTGACCAAGGATAAACCCTCCATTCTTTGGTCAGGTCACCCGAGAGTCCCATGGGACCACGTCTCTGTCCAGGAGGAATGGCAGAGGGATACAGAGGGGATACGGGAGGCATAGAGGAGGGATAAAGGAGGGACGGCAGGAGGGATAGAAGAGGGATGAAGGAGGGATGGCAGGAAGGATACAGGGGAGATTCAGGAGGGTTACAGGAGGCAAGAGGAATGCAGGAGCCATCAGCCACCGCAGCTGAACGGGAGAGGGCACCAGCAGCCCGGTTATCCACAGCCGAGTCCGGATTTAGGGATGCACCCGAGTCAGTGCCCAAAAGCATCTCAAACCCCTTTTAATCCCCCTTTTTAGAGGGAACCGGCCCTTCTCTCTGCAGGATCCGGGATGGGCCCCCAGCTGTTTGCTTGGGGGCTGAGCGTGGGGATCAGGACCTGGAAAGCCTCGGGGTGTCCCCCTTGTATCCCACTCCAATTCTCCAGCAGGGATCATCCCAGCTATTTATTTTCGACCCCCCCCTTGGGAGAAAATCTCGAGGTTTGTTTTTTCCCGCGGCATAATGACCCCAGCAGGTGCTTTTCCTGCCTGATGGCCGAAAATAACTCCCAGGGCTTGGCTTCCTTCAGTTCCTGCCCCAGTCCCAGTTCCCTCGTTCATCTTTTGAGCCAAAACATCCCAATCCGGGGAGGGGAGGCTGCAGGGAAGTGGGGGGGACTTCCCGGAAACATTTTCCTTTGCGTCTTCGTGCTCATCTGGAGATTAAACTGTCCTGGAGAAGGAGTATTTTGCCTCAGCTCTAGCAGCCGTGCTTGCCCCCAAACCTGTTTTGGGGAGAAACTGGCTTTCATCCTGTTGGGAGGGAAACAAATATGACTTGAGGGGTTCCTCTTTATTTCTTCTACAGGAGAAGTTATTATTATTATTATTATTATTATTATTATTATTATTTACTCTCTTTCTCCTCTGTCTCTCTCAGAATGCTCTTTCCCAGTGTCCATGTCCCATCTGGTCCCTTTGGTCCCATGGATTTAATTGCTTTGGGGAAGTGCAATGGCTGGGGGAGGAGGCAACTTCTCGGTCACTAGAATTCACGTTGCTCTCTGCCCTTTCAAGAGAATTGATTTAGGAATGTGAAATTGGGAGCCCAAATTGCCCCTGGGGCTGGGCAGGTCACTTGTCCCCAGGAGGAGACCCTGGGTTTCATTCACAGTTTCCCAGTTTCCAGTGCCTGAGTCCCTGCTCCCTTTTAATCCCAGGGGATCCCTAGAGGTGCAACATCTCAGCTCCTGCCCTCCTATAGTATTTTGGGAAGGGTGAGCAGATATGAGTTTCATGGGGACACAGTGGAGAGGCTCCTTCCCTGCTCCATCCCCACACGTCCAGCCTGGATGGAGGAGACAGACATGGATGGCAAACCCTGCTTCAGCCAGGACTTTTCATTGAAAGGGGTGCTCCGAGGGTGAGGAAATTTGAGGTTACTGCCTTCCCAACGCCTGTCTGGGGTCTCTGCCCTTCAACCCGATGCTTTTCTGAGCCTTTCCCAGCAAGGGAATGTGGTGTCTGCATTCCCCTTCACCCCTCCTCTGTCCTGCCAGAGCTCGGAGACAATGTGGGGGCTTTCAGCCCCCCAAAACTGCAGCCTCTCAGCTGACACCCCCAGGCCTCTGCAGTGCTGATGGATCCCCCTTTTCCATCCTCCCTAACCGCTGGAGCCGCGTGGCACCACTGTGGCAGCAGGTCCGGAGGCGTCACCGAGTCACCTCCAGGCACAGATTCCTCCAGGCCTCTGCAGGGTGACGCTGGGTGACCCCACGCTGGCTCCTGCCCCACCCAAGGGATCAGGGGTGGAAAGGCAGCAGAAGCCTCCTCGTCCAACGGAGCTGATGCTCTCCGTGTTCGTGGCAGAGACTTCTGGCCCCGCGTCCCCGAGGAAGGCGCCCAGCTGTGGGAACGTCTCCCCGAGCATCTCGGGTCTGCTGTGAGCACTGCGGAATGTCACATGTCCCTCTGCAGCGGCACTGTCCTGGAGAAGCCGCTCCCGAGGGAGCTCGCCGGCGTTTCGCCGGCGCTCAGACGGTTCCAGCGGTGTTTGTGCTGCTCTGGGGCCACGGGGGAAACGATCCCAGCTGGAAAAGAAGTGGAGGAGAGGAAAAGGCGGATCTCCTCTGCTGATAAGGAATTTTCCACGTCTTCCATAGGAATCTGTAGGTTTTGGCATGTGGGAAGTGTTTGAACAGCTTTTCCTGCAACACAGAGAACCTGCCCATTGAAATTCTGTCCTGAATTAATTTCTGGATATAAAAAAATTCGCCTCAAATTGGTGGTAAGGCAACAATTTGGGCAGCAGCAGAGTGTAGGGCTCAGACGCTTCAGGAGCTGGGTGAAAGTAGAGCTTTCCCCTTGGTGGGTGGTGAGGTGGTTACAGCCTGTGAGTGTCTGAGTGGGGGGAAAAGCTCTGTTACGGAGCCCGAGAGCTGTAAGTGACAGCTGGAAGCTAAAAGCAGGGAATTTAAAAATAGAAATATGGGACATAATGCTAATGTGAGACATACAGGCTTGGGGAGCAGCAGCCATGGTTTCCGTTATGCCACTTCTCCATCCTGAGCCAGAGGCACTGATCCAGCCCAGCCCAGTCCTCCTCAGACACTTCCCTCTGTCACCATCCATCCTTCATCCCCGTTTTCTCCTTCACCCCAAATCCTCATTTTCCACCACCCTTATGGTGGTCCCAGGTGTCCCCAGGCCATCACAGTCCCAGGTCTGGGGCTGGCCCTGGGCTTTTCCAGCCACAACACCCACTCAGCTCTTCATCCCCTCCCCAGTATTTCCCCAAAGATCAATCATAAAATCATTTTACTATCTCCAAGGTCCATCAAGGGGAGCGGTTCCCCTCATTCATCCCTTGCAGCAGACCAGAACTCACATTTTTCCTTTTACATTTTCCCTTTTACATTTTTCTCCCTCACTGCCTTTTTTTCCCCTTTCCTGGCCAGTCACTGTTTCATGCCAGTCTTTGCCCCACAAGGATCTGTCATCACTGCTGGGTGTTGCGAAGCACCGGGCTCCCTCCTCCCTTCCCACGGTGCAGCAGGGCTGGTGGCAGCAGGCACCGTCCTGCCCTTCCACAGGCTACTGCAACTGAAACCAGGGGCCAAACAGCACTGGGTTTGTCCAAGGGGTGGCCCTGGAGAGGGGGCAAAGGGTTTGAATGGTCCTCTAAACTGCTTGGCAGGGTTGGAAAGGTTTAACCCCCTCCTGCCCCATGGAGCCGGCTGGAAGCAGTGGCAGGAATAGCTCCTGGCCCTCAGCGCACCTCGGTAACACTCCCTGGTGATTAAAATAGCTCCAGTGTGGTGAGGAAGAGGCAGCAGTGCCGAGGCAAAACCCCGGATCGGGCTGTGGGGGCGGACCTCTGGGCGGACCTCTGGACAGACCTCTGCCCTACTCCTCTGTCTTGCCAGAGACTCTGCTCTGCCAGAGCTCGCTGGGCTCG
This sequence comes from Entomyzon cyanotis, assembly GCA_024500445.1. Lineage (NCBI taxonomy): Eukaryota > Metazoa > Chordata > Aves > Passeriformes > Meliphagidae > Entomyzon > Entomyzon cyanotis. Next base: position 355,793 of record JAKEPQ010000908.1, on the reverse strand, counting down.
GAAGAATTTTTTCTTCCATCCGGTGATGTCTCAGCAGTTCTTCCTGACAGGGAGGCACAAAAGCCTGGCAATATCCTGCTGTGCCAAGGCAACCGGCACAGTGACCCAGCTGCCTGTGGGCAACATCTGGATGGTTTCTGGCAGGGCTCTGAGTGGGTCCTGACCAATTTGGCCACTTTGGGGATCTGCAGCATCATGGATATGGCATCTACTCAGGCTGGAGGGAACTGAGGCATGTTCTTGTCCCATCACAGGGCTGAGGGACCACGGACACCTCCTGTGACTCCTCAGTTTCTTCCTCAGTGCATGGGCAGTGCTGCCAACCTCCTTCCCCACCTGCTCTGGGTAACAGGGGTGGGATGTGCTCAGTGGGAACATACAGTCCACATGGAAGCAGCCCTTCCTTCATCCACTCTCTGGGATTTGCTGGTTTAAACTATCTCCTGTGATATTTTCTGTGCTGAGCTGAGCATCTGCTGCCAAGCCCAGATGAGGATGCACCACCGTACAAAAGTCTGGGGCTCCTTGCTCCCCAAATAGATTCCCAGGGCTGTGTATCCCATTAAATGGGAAAGAAAGTGAGCACAAGTCATGGAGCAGCTGTGTCCTGAGTGAGGTCCCCAGGGCTCTGTGTCATTGGCACACAGTGTGTGGTACTATGGGGTGAGCATCACTCCAAAGCATCTCAGCACAGTGGAGGCCTCCTTGGAAAAGCTCCGGGGTTTCCCTTTGTTTGCTCCTTTTTTCTTTGCCTTGTGCCATGCTGTGTGGACCCACCAGACCATGGCACTCAGAGAATCACTCATCCTAATTAATATCTCGCAGAACCGTCAGCCCTCTAAGCACACAGCCCTGTGCTGCTGGCACCAGCCATGCTTCTAATTAACTTTCCTAATTAAGAGGCCCCTTTCCATGACCAGAAGTGCTGTGGGACGGTTCCCATGATGGAAAAGGTGGACCCTCAACTTCTCCTGCCCTGAGCACCCAGGATAGCACCATGGAGCTGGTCTTTGTGTAGGTAAACTGAGGCAGGAGGGGGGAAACTCAAAGCCCGGAGAAAGGCTGAAGAAAGGCGGAAATGAGCTCCCCACGCCCTGACTTGTCTCCCTGGAAAAGCATTTCTTGGCTGCTGCCGAGCCCTGGGGGTTCAGTCAGGGTTTGGTCTCATCAGCCAGCCCTGACATGCCATAGCCTCGGGTGCATCCCACTGGCACTGAGCCGGACACCAACCGTCCCCTCCTGCCATGGCCATGGGCTGCTCCTGTCCACAGTTCATGGGAGCTGCTGCAGGAAGCCACACCATGTCCCCTGTTTTCCCCACTTCATCCCATCTCTCCCTGTGTGCCAAGGATGGCACCAGGTATTTATCCACAGCACCATCATCCAACATTTCCTTGGGATCTTCACAACCTATTGCAGCTCTCAGGACATTTTCTCCTTACAAACCCCAGAAAGAGCCTGGAAGACCTGAATAACTTTCTCAGTGTTTGATGCTCACCAGAAAATTCCTTTTCAGGGGTTTTTAAGGTATCTCTGACACTCTTTGGACACATCCCCAGCTTGGTGTCAGGAAAATGAACGGATGATCCCCACCCATTAGGAATGGGCTCTGCACAACCACCTGTACCGATTTGTTCATCCAATCTCTGCAGCCTTTGCCCAAGCCCTGAGACACTTCGCTTGAGCTGGTGGGAGAGCTCAGACCACCTCTGGCAGGTTCACAGCAAGCAGCTTATTTTTGGCATAATATGGGGGTTTTTCGGGGTGCTGCTAAGACCGAGCATTCAGGAGCACAAATCCAGGGAGAGAGAACAAACTGCAAATCCACAAAGGAAAAGGAGTTGTTTTAACCTCTGTTAGGGAGATTTGCATACAATTAAGCCGGGCCCTGCCTGCGTTTGCTTCCGCATTGCACTCCCGTGAGGAACCTGCCAGTTTTCCTGCCCTGCTCCCAGCCAGAGGTTGATTGCAAGGACACTCACCCTGGGAAGGTGGTGGGCGAGGGGTTTCAGGATCTCTGGGAATACACTTTCCACTCTCAGTAGCCCATCCTGAGCACCCCCATCCCACCCCTTGCCTCTGGATTTAGGGGCTCAGCCATAGGAAGCATCACTTTTCCCTGTAGTGGAGGAGGTGTGAGGAGATGCTGCGGGATGCAAACGCTCCATAAATAGCACCGTGTTTACAGGAGCCTGCTAGCCTCGGTTTATTTTTCTCTCTGCGGAGCAAACCGATTGTTCAGACCAAACTAAGCTCACCTCACCCTGCTGCTGGCACAGCCCAGTGCCCTGAGGTGGCACAGTGCCACAGCCCGGACAGCGTTTGGAGGCTTGGACCCCCCAGCCCTTTGCTGGCCACTTGCCCAAGGGGGAGAGCCGGGTGACCCCATGGGCAAGCTGGTGGCTGATGGAAAATCAGCCCTGAGTTGGGATGGTCCCACAGCTGATCCCATCCCTGCTGTAGGGTATGCAAGGTCTGATGAGGAGAGGGCTGAGGGGCAGCCCAAGGGGCAGATCCGAGGGTTGGGACATCTCTCACGAGGCAGGGCAGAGCAGGGGAAAACTCCAGCCCCGAGTCTCATCAAAAGAGGCAGAAAGGATGGGGAGAGGTGCCGATGAGGGTCAGGAGAGTCCCCTTGCCACACATCTGAAGTCGCAGCTGGTCCTGTTCCCTGCAGCACTCAGATAAACCAGCCCCACTCCTGGGAAGTGATTCATGCAGGATGAGCTTTGCAGGTGCCTGGTCCACACCCGGGGGTCCCTGGAGGGATTGGGTGGACCAACTCCATCAGTGAGATCGAGCCCACAGACCCATTTCCTCTGCGCTGCCCGGCCCAGGGAGGGGCGGGATGGGGTTTGCGGGTGCCCATATTCCCCCAAACTTCTCCTAGAACCTTAAACAGTCCCTGGTCCAGCCTCAGCTGCAGTTTGGGGCCATCATTCCTCCACGTGCCTTGTGTGAACATACCGTTCCCCTGCCCCAGCCGCTGTTTCCCAGGGGCACAGTGCCTCCCCAGCTCGGGGTGCAGCTCCCACAGCCAGGGGTGCCGTTTGGAAAATAAAGGGTGCTTTGGAGGTCTCACCCCCCGCCCACCCCAGCAGTGATTTTGGGTGAGACACTGCCAGACAGAGCCCGGGTGAACACCAGAGTTTATTGGGGTCGTTTAGATCTGACTGGGGGTCCCGACGCCGTCCTGAGGCACAGTCCCGAGCAGCACTGCCCGTGCCGGTGACGGGCCGTGTCCTCGCCCACCTCCAGCTCTGGCTCAGCCTCCGCCCTCCCCTCCCCGCCCCGATCCTCTGCTCACACCCGACCTCAAAAGCCGGTTTTAGCGCTAAAACCGGAGCCCGAGCCGTGTCGGCAGCGTCGGGACCGGGACTGGCTCCGCTGCTCCCCCCCACTGCCTTCTCCCCGCTCTCCTCCCGGTCCTGCCGCCTCCCCCCGGCCCCTCCCCCCCCCCTCACCCCCTCCCCCGGTTCTTCCCGGTGCCGCCGAGCCCCGAATCGGGTCAGTCGCTCTTTAAACGCTGGAAGGCGGCACCATGTGATGCTCCGGCTCCGGCGGGGAGCGGGCAGCGCCTGCGGGAGCCGAGCGGTGCCGGGCACCGGGGACCGAGCGCAGCCCCGGCGGCCGCGGCCAGCCCCGTCCCCGCCGGCCGCAGCGTCCCCCCTGGCCACCCCCAGCATGAACCCCGTCTTGCCCTCCGGGGGACAGCGCTGGCTCTCTGGGGGTGAGGGCACCCCAAAACAAGCTCTGGGTTTGCAGGACAAGGTGAGAGCAGTCGGGGCCGGGCGCGGGCGGGCGGCTGCTGCCGGGACTCGGGGCTCGGGCGGCTGCGGGAAGCAGCCCGGGGCAGTGAGCAGGGAAACAGCGGGTGTCCCGCTACGGGTCCATCGGCCCCGAAGGGCTCCGGCAGACGGCCCTGGGGCGGCCCAAGGGGCGGGGAGGCTCCTCCACTCTCCCGGGACTGCCCGGTGTCTCCCGTTTCCTCCGCAGCGCCGGGAGCGGTCGCGCTGCGGGATGGAGGGGGTTGCTGGATGGAGGTGGACGCAGGGTGCGCCCCGGGGCGGAGGTCGGAGTCCCGGGGGACGGCACAGACGGGAGAAGGGTTTTTCACGCCCCCCGCACAGGCTTCATCCCGCTCGCAGCTCAGACAGAGATGTCACTCTCTCACTACCTCACTGTGCGTTTGCAGGTGACCGAGGGACCCCAGCGGGAGCAGGGGGGGACCGGAGCATCATGGCACACCCCATCTCAGCCTTCCAGGCTGCCTACATCTCCATCGAAGTCCTCATTGCTTTGGTGTCCGTGCCGGGCAATATCCTGGTCATCTGGGCTGTGAAGATGAACCAGGCTCTGCGGGATGCCACTTTCTGCTTCATTGTCTCACTGGCGGTGGCCGACGTGGCCGTGGGGGCTCTGGTCATCCCCCTGGCCATCATCATCAACATCGGACCCCAGACAGAGTTTTACACCTGCCTCATGGTGGCCTGTCCCGTCCTCATCCTCACCGAGAGCTCCATCCTGGCACTCCTGGCCATTGCTGTGGATCGATACCTGCGGGTGAAGATCCCTGTCAGGTAGGAAAACACGTCGGGACCAGCTCTGCTGTGGAGGTTAAAAGGGAGTGAGGAAGCCCCAAACTCTTGGAGAAGCACTGGGAGAAAGGACTTTTCTCCATATTGCTCTCCCAGACACATCTGGCTGCAGTAGCAACTGGGGCAGGCTGGGCCAGGGGGGCCCTGGAGCCTCCAGCAGCTTCTTTTGGAAGTTCAGGGGGTGCTGGGTGTGCAGACAGAGATCACATTGTGGCAGCTGGCTGGCAGGGAGGGACAGTCCCTCCTGGGATTCCCGTGGCCAGGACAAAGAGTGTCCCCACACTTGGGAGAGCCCCGGCTGGGTGCTCCAGGGAGTAGAAAGGGGACAACAGGTTTGGCTTTCGGCTCAGGTTTTCCCTTACCATGGGGAGCCCAGGGGTGGCTTGCTCATGGACATGTGGGACACAGCTTGGGGGTTTGAGGGACCAGAGGTGACAGCCTGCCACATTTCATGGGGTAGCCTCACCCGTGTTATGGGGTGCCCCACAAATTACTCCTTTCTCCCCTTCTGTATCTGTTGCCATTCCAATCCCAGAGCATGTACCTCAGGGCGTAAAGGAGGGGGACACTTTATTTGAGCACTTTATTCGAGCTCTGCCGCTCCAGGAGGAGGTATTTAACCCCTTGTGCCCTGCTCCCTCCCTGCCGGGGCTGTGCTGAGCTGGGGAAGCAGCTCTGGGGTGCCATGGTGGGAACTCTGGTAGGACCAGGGACTGTGAGAAGGGCTGGAAGGGGACATGGCACCCAGCCTCAGTGCCCCGGAGCACAGACTGACTCAGCCCCTGGCTGTGAGTCCCCTTCACTCTGCAGGGACACCTTTGCCTTCCAGCTGTGGGAGCATTGCTGGAAAACAGCCCAGCTGAGCCCTTGTGTCGCCCCACTGATCCCTATGCAGTTCAGGCAGTTCGCTGGAGGGGTCCCCGACCCTTCACCAGCACAAACACCCTCCAAAAGGCACCAACCCCCTTGTGGCGGTGCTGCCCAGACTCCAGCAGTTGTAGGACCCTTCCTGGGGCACGAATTGCCTTCCCATGCAGGGAGACAGGGACAGGAGGCACCTGTGTTGAGATCACTTGACTGCTCCAGAGTGCTTGGTGTTCCCAGATCTGTGGGATCAGGCCAGAGATGTGTTCCACTGGGATTTTCCCGCAGTCACCGCCAGCAGAGGCTGCCTGGGGAAGGAGTATAAGACAGAGGAGGGGGCAGGATAAATCCACAATTCCTGCCCAGCCCCTCCCTGCTACATATGATTTCACAGACTGTTCCCGACTTCCTCTCTTGGTGTGATTTTCCCAATCCCTGTCTCCCAGCCTGCCGGTGTCACCAGAGCAATTCCCACCCTGTCACTACTCTCAGAGCTTTTTGGGCCTCGCGCATCCCCTGCGCACAGGGAAGGCTCCGGTGTGGGAGTTCTGCGGCTCCACAGGAGCAGCACAGCCTGTCAGTCATTTTCCTAACAAACCAATCCATTTTTAACTCCTTTGCTGCCTCTGAGAATCAGATGGGCCTTTCTGGGAAGATTCCTGCCCTGATCCCAGGAGCTTTCCCGGGAGCAATATTAATATTATGCTGTGCACAGTTTGGGTGGGTTTTTCTCATGCAGTTTCCACCCTGAATTTTGTGATCCCATTATGTGCCTAAGCACTCGGCAGCAGGAGAGTTTCTTCTGTCTTTTCAGAGCCTACTTTAATATTGAAAAGCTTCATAGCCTCATCAACTTAATGGTTGCACTCGAGGATCTCAGAGGTCCTTCCCAACCTTGATGATCCTTTGACTTCATGAATTCCTGGCAGTTGGTACATGTGATTTTAAGGAATGTAGTGCCATATATATAGCACAGAGGACAGGAAACACCACTTAGGAATATTCCCTGAATCTGAAATGCCTCGAGTTTCTCCCAACCTGTTGCAGGATGCCAAGGATGACAGTGATAGCATTTTTACAGTGCTGATGGCTCTTGCGGTGTTGTTCCTGACTGTGACACCAAACCCAGTGATGGCAAATTGGGTGCTGAGAGCCTGGACACCTGGCAGGATTTGGGGACCATGGAGGGACACATGTGGCCACTGTGCCTGGGAGAGTTCTGGGAGTATCCCCAGAGGGTCACAGGCAGCGATGGCAGCCATACCTGAGCAGAGATTTGCAGGCAGATGGGGAGGGATGTGGAGAATCTGCCTCAGGCTCATCCCTAGGGCATCCAGGACACTGAGCAGAGCCATCCCCTCTGGCACAGGCAGGGACAGTGTGCTCACTGCAGCCTGAATTCCCAACAGAATTCCTCAGATAAGCCTGGGACAGGGTGGATGCTCACCAGTGTTACCCACGCATGGCTGTGGGGATCTTGAGGGGATCACCCACATTCCAGCCCTGCTCTCTTCTCACAGGCAGGCAGCCCTGTCATTGCCAAGGCTCAGAGAGATGGAAATGTATTTCATAGAATCCCAGAATCTCAGGATGGTTTAGGTGGGAAGAGACCTTAAAGATCACCCTGTTCCATCCCCTACCATGGGCAGGGACACCTTCCACCATCCCAGGTTGCTCCAAGCCCCATCCAGCCTTGCCTTGGACACTTCCAGGGATGGGGCAGCCACAGCTTTTCTATGCCTTCCTCACAGGGAAGAATGGCAGGGAATGAGGAACATGGTGCATCACAGCCTGGCTGCAGCTCCAGGCTTCCCATGGACACCCTGGCCCTGGGGTGGCGAGTTTGGGGCACAACCTGCAGGTCTGTTCCCTCTTCCAGCAAACACATGGACCCATCCTCTGCCAGAGACCTGAGTCCTGGGGGGACACTGGGAGTTTGGTGGGTGTCTGCTGGCAGAAATGGCACCCTGGGACATTTGGGGTGTCTCTACATGGCAGTGGGAGATGCCAAAGCAACATCCGATGTTCCATCGCTCCCGTGGCCACTTCCCATGGACACAGAAGTACAGAGGGAAGTGGGCCACTTGTGCAAGGTGGAAGCAGATTTTATCGTATGGAGAGGCATCTTGTTTGGCTTTGAGTTGGCACCTCCTGCTCTTCCTCCTCCACCCAGCATGGTCGAGAGACTGGGATATCTCACCAAACCCTCTCTCTCTGCTCCAGCTTGTGGGTGTGATCCCTCCTGGCTGCTGGGCCTGAGTGATGCTGCCTCCCCTCAAGGGGCCTTACTTTGACTGTGGAGGGATGCAGGAGCATCACTGAGCAGGCTGGAGCAGAGGGTCCCTCACTTCCCAGCCCCCACAGGAACAGCTGGAAATCACCTAAAATAGATTTGATGGTGGAAAAGCTCCCACTCCCCTCTCACATCCTTCCTCCCCGACTGATGACCAGGCAGGACCCCTAGCCTGTGATGCCCCCAGCCAGGCTCAGCGGGGTCCTCCAGCCCAGCCCAAACTTCCCTCTCACAGCCATGCTTGCAGAAGATGAAACGAGTTCAAAGGGAGGGGAAGCAGCTGGCTGGGGGTGTCCGGCAGGAACTGACCCCTGAGCATCCCGGTGGAGGCAGGATGCTGGGGGAGACGGTGACGGAGGGATGTTTGGGGGAGATGGTGCCAGGGAGGATGTTTGTGGGGGGGATGGTGCTGGAGGGATGTTTGGGGGGATGCAGTTTCTTCAGTGCCAGCCTCTGCTGCCTTGGAGGTGCTGTCTCTGCTCTGAGATGTGCATTGGGTTTTTTGGAAAGGGCCATGGCAAAAGGAGCTGCTGTCCTTGGGATGTGCTAAACCACCCCTTGGCTGGGAATGCTGGGTACCTGGATGTAGCCCAAGCCTATCTTGGAGTGTTCTTGGGGGTCGTCATCCTGTGGCTTCACCTCGTGACTTCACCTCAAACACTTTGAAACGTGCCAGGAAGGGAAAACCTGCGGGAATCTGCTGTTTGCTGGAGCCCTTGTGTTGGGCTCTCTCCCTCCACATCTGGGACCTCCATCCTCTGTGCCTGTGTCCCAACACTGGGGTGTCCCCCCAGCCCCGCCCTTCCCACCCCTTGGTATCCCAAGGAGCATCCCACTGGGGAGAGCTGCATTTGGTGTTGCTGAAGGTTTGGAATGCACACATGAGGCTGCAGAGCCATCTAAAGTAGATCAGAATGGTTGGAAATCTGTTAAGAAATGGGGGGCAGGAGGCTGGGGTGCAGCAGGGGGAGAGCCCAGGGTACGGCAGGGTCAGGAGGTGGCTCTGTGGACAGCACTGGCATTGTCCAGTGGTTCAGGAGTGCCCTGTCCAGAATGTCAGGAGATAAAACAGCTCAGGGAAGGCAGGAACATCCCTCAGCTCTGGACTGTGGTGCCTCCCAGGCAGGAGGTGAGAGGGATGTGAAGGGGATGGACAGGGGTGTTAGGGTGACCTGTGAGCTCCTGGATGTACATGGAGGGGGAAGGGAGAAGCTTCCCCCCCAGACTCTCTGTTTTCCAGGCTCCTGCCTGAGCTCCAGCGCTTGCTGGGATTGCAGTGCTCTTTCCCCTTCTCTCTAGCCCTGCCAAGGGCCGCAGGCATGGGGCCAGATGGGGCTGGGTCATGGGAAGCTGGGGAAGTCTCGTTGCCCTCAGCCAGCTGCGTCATGGAGCAGGGCACACGTCTGAGGTGGCTTTTCCCCATTCCAGGTGTCCCAGAGAAACTGGAAGTGTCCAAGGTGAGGCTGGACAGGGGTTGGAGCAACCGTGGATAGTGGAAAGTGTCCCTCACCAGGAGTGGAATGAGATGAGCTTTAAGGTCTTTTCCAACCCACACCATTCCATGATTCCATGATTCCTCCACCAAGCGTTCACGGAGGATCTTGGCAGGAGAGCAATGGGCACCCACTGCCATGGGAGGGGTGAGGAGGGGGACATTGGCATGGTTTGGCCCAAATTCCCAGCTCCCAAAACACCTAAGGGCCTGGGAGACATCTTTCCAGCACTCCCAACACTAAGTCCCAGGAAACCTTCCTGTCCAGCCAGGCCAATGAATAAATCAAACCATGGCTCTTCCAAGGCCTGTTCTAAATTTGGAGGAATTTCAAAAGCAGCCAGGTGACTCAGACCTCTCACACCTGGGAGCTCATCTATTTTCTTTCCATCTCCATTAGTCAATGAAAAGATGCCATCCATCTGTACAGGCCCCATCTCAGGGAAAGCACATTACATTTCCAAGGAAAACACACCCATTTTCCCTAACCTGGAGGAATTTTGGGGACTGACAGGTCTTTGCAGCCACCTCCTTTCTTCTTCCCTTGCTGCCCTCCTCCAGGTATATTTTTAGCAAGCGAGAGTGATCTATGGTGATCTTCATTCCATGGAACAGGCAGCTCTGAACCAAGGATGGAGATTAAAAGGCAGGAATTACAGCCCAGGGGGGTTTCTGCAGACTTGAGGCTGTTTCCAAGCCGCAGTTTCCAGCACACTGCACCAGCTCAGCGTGTGGGTGCCACATCAGAGCCAGCATTTCCCACCATGCTCTGCTCCAACCAGACCCAGCTGCACGAACAAGCTGTGCCAATCCAGCACCAGGAACTCAATTCCAGTATCACCAAAATCCCAGAGCCCTGGAGACGGGCAGGGATTTACCATCAGGTTATGTTGGTTTGAGAACCTGGTAAAGACCTGTAAATACCCAGGTGAACTGGTTTTCAGCCCGACTCTGATCTGCAGAGTAACTTTCAGCCAAGAACAGGCTAAGTCAGGGATCAAAGCTATGAGGGCTCTCCCCTCGGTGAGAGGATGCCTGGATTAGGCTCGTTGGGAGCTCACACAGCTGCTGCAGCAGCGCCACGAGACCTTCGCTGGCAGATGCAAAATCAGGTCACTCCCAAAAGCTCCAGACGCTGCTATGCAGCTGCAGGGAAGCGACTGGAGCTGTCAGCAGCATTCGCAGCTCCTGGAACAGCAGGGAAAAAGGCTGGGGCTTGGGGGTGTCACCTAGGGATGCGGCGAGGGGCTGAGTGTGGGATGCACCATCCTCAGTAGTGTGGAGGGAAGGGGAGGAGAGGTCAGAATCCTGTGTGGGGATGCTCCAGACTCACTGATATTTGGAGTTATTCCCAAATTCTCTGAATTAAAAGGGCAAGAGGAGATGAATGGCCTCAAGAGACCCCAGATGGGCTTCCTGAACAGCAGGACTCTGTCCTCTCCCAGTCCTTGTGTATTCCATCAGGGTAAGGCATGCTCCCCGTGCTGGGTAATCACCCTGACCCCAATAGCAGTGTCACATCTGTCCCCCAGCAGAGCTCTCGTCTGCCAGGCCTGTGCTGCATGGCCATGAATGAAAACCTGTTCCTTCCTGCTGCTCTACCCTAAAATCCTGCTCTGGGAATTTTTTCATTGGGCTTTTTACCCATTCCTATTGATTTGCAGGGTAAGGCATTGACCCTTGATGATGTCTCACCAGTAAATTTGAGCAAGAGCTCAAATTCCCAGCAAGAGCATATCTGCAGTCAGGGAAACTGAGGCACCATGGCTGGCTCAGGGTGACCCCACAGAGCAGGGGTGGAGGCTGGGATAGGGAAGGTGTGGAAGCTGAGATTTGCTGGGACAAACATGGCATCTCTGTTCCTGCACTGCAGTCCTGCCATGACTGTGCCCAGGGCTCTGGACAGCTGGGCTCCTCCAGGATGCAGTTCCAGCCCTGGTGAACCCTGCAGGAGTAACTCCATGAAATTAAATTACTTCTCTTTCACAGCGTCGGTTTATAGCCATTCGTGGTATTAAAAAAGCTGAAGTGTCTTAAAAGGGCCAGGTTGGATCATCAGGAGCTGTAGGACAGGACAAGAAACAACGGATATACTGAACAAAGGGAAATTTAGGTTGGATGTAGGGAAGAAATTCTTCCCTGTGAGGGTAAGGAGGCCCTGGCACAGGCTGCCCAGAGAGGCTGTGGCTGCCCCATGCCTGGAAGTGTCCAAGACCAGGTTGGACAGGGCTTGGAGCAACGTGGGATAGTGGAAGGTATCCCTGCCCATGGCACAGGGTGGAATGAAATAGGCTTTAAGGTTCCTTTTCACCCAAACCATCTGGGATGCTGAAATTCTATGGCTGCCCATGAACTCATCCTGCAGTGAGCAGACACCAAACCAGGATGTGTGGATGGAACCCAGCAGGGCTCTACCACATCCACAGCCACAGTTCAGGCCTGGTACCATCAATCCAAGCAGGTGGGACACAGCCAGCCTGTGTTCCTTCATCCCATGGCAGCACAGAGGGACCATGAGGTCCCCACTGAGCAGAAAATGAGGAGCGCCCACTGCCAGAGCCACTGTGGGACAGAAGGCAGGTCCCTCACTGGAGCTGGGTGATGCTCCTGTGTCCAGGGTACAGACTATGGCTGAACTGCAGGGCCCCAGAACCACCTGGGAACACCCAGACAGTCTGTCACACTTCCAGGACATGATTTTCCCTTTCCTGGAGTGACTGGGCTGTGTTCCAGACTGGGTGCTGGGTTGGTGGAGGTGACAGTAATGCCCCTCTGGGCTGGGTGTCCAAGGGCCTGTGCAGCTGCTGGCACCAAGACAAGGAAAACAGCCCGGAAAGGAGGCTCTGCCAAAGCAAAAGCTGCTGATTCAGCTGTCCCGGCCCCACCAGCCCAGCCTGGCCCTGCAGGCTGGGTGTTGGGGTGAGTCAGGCTCAGCTCACCATGCTCTGTGCTGAGCTGGCTCAGGGCATGCAGGAGCCCTTTGATGGGAGCCCCGAGTCTTCCCCCACCCCCGAGAATGTGACTCCATCCAAGGGAGCTATTATCATCACCTGGCCTTTACAGAGAAAGTCCCACCTTTGCTCCACATCAGCCAGAGCAAGTGATAGAGCAGGAATAAATTACTCACAGGGGGTGCAGAGAGGCTCAGACACAACTCTGCGGTCTGGTCTGGGGGTGCAGAGGGGCTCAGTTGCTCCTTTTAACATGGAGCCCTTCCCAGTGACTGGCTCTGGGGTCTGGGCTGCTCTCCGTGTCATTGCCCAGTCCTTGGCACAGGCATGTGGCCTCTGCCTTGCTCTCATTGGATGTGTGCCCTGTGGCCACCAACAGCCACACCACCCTCAGCTGCTCTTACACACCCAGGTCAATCACGGCAAGGTTTTTTGCCCATTCTTGTTGTCAGAATAAGCTTAACTGTGTCTTAAAAGGGCCAGATTTGCTCTGTTGACCAAGAAGGGGATTTTGGCTATGAGCTTGGGTGGGAGACACCTAAGACAAAGCCCACCAACCCCTGCTTCCAACCTTGAATCTGGAGGGACTCCTGTGAGGCCAGACCCAATGAAATCTGTCTGGCACACCTCATAGCAGCTTGTACCTAACACAAGTGACTGTTGGATTTGTTGGGACTGTTGGACAATGGAGATCCTGCGTCCAAATGGCTGTGCTTGAAATCAGCCTGGCAGCAGGGAATGGCTCATCCAAGGTTTCACAGCAGTGCATGTGTCCTGGGGTGGAGGCAGCGGGGAGAGAAAATCATGGCAACACAAAGATGGAAAAAAAGAAGAAAACCTGTGGGAGGCACGGTGGTGAAATAACCTGGGAGATGAGTTTCACTGTGACACACACTGGAGTAATTTCAGACTGTAAGGGAACTGATGGGCTGGAAGAAAAGCTCTGTCTGGAAAGACAGGGAAAAGCCCTGAAGGATCCTGCCCACAGGGGTGTGAGGGAAGCCCAGACACAACTCGGGGAGGTTGTGGTCTCTATGGAGGGGACCATAGGATTGAGAGACTTCTGGGAGGGACAGGGCAGCTTGAGAGTCTCATCCCCTTGGGGACAACAGCTCTCTCTCAGAGCCTGGGGAAATCACAGCCAGCACAGCTGAGCTAATAGGAACAGCACTGGATTATCCTGGAGAGAAATGAATGTTTTTTCACAGTGACCCTGCCAAAGCAGCAGGGATGGACACAGGAGTCGAGAGCCAGCAGAGCCCAGTGCTGGGGCTGCCAACGCGCTGGGAGGAGCATCCCAGGGAGCTGCTCCTTTTGGGACACATCTAACCCAAGGTGACCTGAACTTTCAAGGCCATGGAATGGGAAAGGTACTGTCCCAGAGGCTGCTGGGGCTCCTGGCAGGGAGTTCCTGCTCTGGCACCGCAGCTACCCAGCTGCCAGGGCTGGCTCTAGCACGGGGTGCCCAGTGGCAAGAAAGAGCAACTGATGCTCTCCAAGGCAGCCACAAAAAGTCCCCAGATCCAGCAGGGTGTCCTGCAGAATAGCAATGAGCTGATCTCCCTGACCACCCCCATGGCACCTCTGGCCCCGCATGGAGATGCCATCCCATCCCTGGGAGTGGCTGGACAGGCAGGGCAGAGGGAAGGGGAAACATCACTGGTGATGCCACCAGCAAGAGGATGAAATAACCCTGAGGGACTGAGATCCTCCTTCCTACAGAGTCCTGTGGGCTGAGGGCTGGTGCATGATGGGGGCAAATAGGGCAGGAAGGGCCTTGTTTGGTGATGTAGGGAAGAGCAGAGCAGGATCAGTCACTGGAAAGATTTGGGGTATCTGGGTTTGCCCTTCTCTGCAGTGTGGGACCTGACACCTCCCATCATTCCCCCATCCTGTCCTTTCCTAGGCTTTGTCCCCTGGCATTGAGCAAGGAACCACAACCAGCAGCTGTCACAGTCTTGAGTGGTTTGGTTGGGTTTCTGTCAGGTGCAAAAGTCTCTGATCACAAAAAGGAGCTGGAGGAGGACAAGGGATTCCTTCCTCAGCCCTGTTCCCGTGTGTCCCACACCAGCCGCCCTCTGTGCTTTCCCTGGCACCAGCCCTGGTGCTCTTGCACACAGATCCGGGGTACCAGCCATGCCCAGCAGGAGTGCGGGGACACTGGGATGACATCCCCCTGTACCACCCACTGCCTGGGGTGGCAATATCACCTCTCCGTCATTCCTCTCAGGAAGGCCAGGGCACAGAAAGGGACATTGCTGCCATGGCTGTTTACCCACCTTCTCCAGACCATTTGTCTCCCTGCAGCCAGGGATGGGGAAGAATTTTTTGGCCTCCTTCAAACAAGGGAAGTGCCATCTCCTGGCACCAGGGATGTTTTCTCATTTAGCTTGGTCCATCTTGGCAGATCACAGCTCTCCTCTGCAACTCAGTCTCCCCATCTGTTCACAGAGGGAGTGGTGCTCCCTCTCTGACAACAGCAGGCGGCCGATGCTGAGAAATGCTGTCTCAGACATCACCAGAATTAGCACAGTCCTTTGGATTAAATTATTCCTCTTTCTTTCCTGCACTGGTAACAACACTCAGTGCCCTTCCCGTGGAATACACAAATGAAACACTCATTTCTCTCAGTGCAAAGGCTCCATTCTCCTGTGGCACTGTGTGGTCCTATCTGGGAGAGTTGAGAGCTCAGCCCGGGTTCAGATGGACCTGGCAAAGCCTGAGCAGAGCCAGAGAAGCCCCATGTGGGTGCAGCTCAGATGGGTCTATTCTCAGGGAGCTCATTCCCCACATTCAGCCCTGCTGGGACACAGGTGCTTTATGGGCTCAGGGAGGTTTGTTTGCTCAGACAGAACTCAAAGTGCTCCAATATAGCAGCAGACCTTCAATCCCAGAATCCAGAGTTTGCTGCAAAGTTTCTTGGGCTGAGGATGGAGCAGTCACTTAGGCCCATTTTCTCCAGGAGATCATGGAATCCCAGAATGGTTTGGGTTGGAAGGGACCCTAAAGATTATCTAATTCCACCCCCTGTGTGACCCACATGTGACTGAGGGGGTCTTGTGGGGATACTCCATATTCCAGCCCTGCTCCCCACACACAGGCAGCCCTGGCACTGCCAAGGCTCATGGAGAGAGAAATGCATTTCATAGAATCCCAGAATCCCAGGATGGTCTGGGTGGGAAGGGACCTTAGAGATCATCCCATTCCACCCCCTGCCATGGGCAGGGACACCTTCCACTATCCCAGGTTGCTCCAAGCCCTATCCAACCTGGCCTTGGACACTTCCAGGCATGGGGCAGCCACAGCTTGTCCTGGGCAATCTGTGCCAGGGCCTCCCCACCCCCACAGGGAAGAATTTCTTCCCAATATCCCATCTATCCCTGCCCTCTGGCAGTTGGAAGCCATTCTCCCTTTGTCCTGTCCCTCCATCCCTTGTCCCAAGTCTCTCTCCAGCTCTTGGAGCTTCTTTAGGCACTGGAAGGAGCTCTTAGGTCTCCCTGGAGCCTTCTCTTCTCCAGGTGAACACCCCCAGCTCTCCCAGCCTGGCTCCAGAGCAAAGGGGCTCCAGCCCTTGGAACACCTCCATGACCTCCATCCTGCCTGGTCCATGTGTCCCTCACCTCCATGGCCTGAGCCAGCCAGGCTGCCTGGGCAGCCTCGGGCGGTGTCTGTCCATTGCTCCTTGCCTGGAATTAAGACCAGAGTATTCAGGAAGATGCACAGGCTGTCATTTAGGCTGAGCTGAGGCATTTCACTGCAATACCTGGTCTTGGGTCTCAGATCTCTCCACCATCATGATTGAAATACTGAGCTGCTTCCTCCCAGAGAACAAGAACTCTCAGCTTTCTTCCAAGGCAATAAATAATCTTTTAATCTAAATGAGAAAATGGAGTGCAAATAAACTTCAGGTTTGCTTTGGAGTTGCACTTTTTTTGGTTTTCCTGGTGACAGATTCTCAGAGATGAGGGAACATTTAATTGTGGTGTTAACTGGAGCCTTCAATGCCAATTTGGCACTTCATTTGACTGACTGAGATATGGATTCACTGTTCAGATTCACTCCAACATAAACAACTCAATGGCTTGACACGCATCTCCTATGATTATTACTTGTTCCATCTTTATGGTGTCTGGAGGGGGGAAATTACACAGGTTTTACTCAAGCTTTGTGGGGAGTTGTGTTTAGGCAGAAGCTGGAAATCAACTGTAGCCCAAATTGGTACCTCCAAAATTATTTTCAGCAGTTGAAACTACATATAGCCTACTCATTAGCAAAAAACTTTAATTAATTCAGCTGCTTTTGCATTTGAAACTGATCTTTTAATCAGGGGAAATATGCATTGGACAGAAGGTGCTGGACTGGTTGTTTTAGGTTATTGTGTCCTCTGAGGTTTAGTAACAGTAGATCTCATCAGCACTGCTAATTCTCCTCCAGACATTAGGTGGAGAAAACAACCTCCCTCATTTTGGGAACATACAGCCAATTTTTCAGTCTTGGATGTCCTAATCTTTGAACTGGGTTAAGTGCAAGAAGGGAAATATTCCCTTTACAGCAACAAATTGTGCTGTGAGGATCCTGATCCAATAACGAGTCATAGCCCAAGAAACTGAGGAGTTTGGTTGTTGACTGCAAAATCAGGAGTCAGGTTAGCAAGAGAAGTGTAAAAAACCAAGAAATTAAAAGGCAGCTGATACCAATCTCTTGTTCCGGCTGTAATTTAGGATAAGTTATTTTTTCTGAAGAGTCCTTCTGCACTGGAGAGATAAAGACCCACCTCAGCCCTGCTCTGAGGCTGGGTTGGTGCCTCTTAATGGAGATTCTATCTCCAGTTTCCTGCCTCCCATTTATCTGGGGAGCAGATCTCAATGTCCTGTCGAATGCAGACACAACAACAAAAAAAAACCAGGTCTCAAGACCCCCCTAATTTCCCTTCTCCTTGGGTCCCTGATCTGCTCCCGCCTTTTAATGGCTCTTGATGCTTTCCAGACTCCCATGGCTGGCAGCCTCCCTTGGGGACCAAGCTGGCCTTTGCTGCAACAGTGTGGTGGTGACAGGCAGGGAAGGGTGGTGGTGGTGGTGGGCACTTCCTCAGCTGGCACCTCCCTCCCAGCACAGCTGCTTTTTCCAAGCCTCTGCATTTTGCGGATGGACTCTGAGCCACAGAAGATGTGGGAGCCCAGTCACACCAGGCACTTTATATCTGCTGTCCCATTTCCATTTCTCAGAGCCACATTTGTCACATTTGGCATTTTAAATGGCTTTTAGAGCTTTCTTTCTTTCTTTGTCCTCCCCTCTTCCCCCTCCATTCTAAATCTTGAGGGTTGAGTTTCAGAGTCCTTGTTTCAAAGAGGTTCTTTTGCGTAAAGAACCAAAATATGCAATACATAGAAAAAGTCAAGTGCTATAAAAACAGTAATTGAAAAAACACTGCTTTTATCCAAGCCAAGCCCTGGATTTGCACTGAAGATAGGCAAAAACTACTTTTTATCCCTTCTCCTTTGTACTCCAGGAGTACCTCACCCTCGCTTCTCCAATCACATGGTGCTGAGCTGGGTCTGGACAATCAGCTCCTGGCTAATTGCCATGGCAGGGGCAGGGCTGGTGTGTGACACCCCTGGAGGTGGCTAAATCCACAGGGCGATGGCCCAGCATCATGAGGGAAGATGACCTGAGACTCCTGGCCAAGGACACTGATGTCCCAGCACAGCACTGAGTGAGAAACACCTCCAGAACTATCATAGAATTGTGGAATGATTTGGGTGGGAAGGGACCTTAAAGTTCATCCTGTACCACCCCTGCCATGAGCAGGGACACATTCTGTAGACCAGGCTGCTCCAAGCCCTGTCCAGCCTGGCCAGATAGGGATGCACGTGGTGTTTGACTGGCTCTTCCTGAAATGGTCTTCTGCTGGAGGTGAGGTTGCTCCCCCAGCACAGTGGGCTCATTCCTGTGATGGGGTTGTTTGGGAGCCACCCTCAGGCTCAGACCCCTCTCCAAGGAGATGCTCACACAGCAAATTCCTATTTTTGACAACAAAACTCTTTAGACACTAAAAATTTCCAAGAAATTTATTGCACAGGGGCAGCACTGGAGACAAGTCCATGGTGCTCATCACACTGTTCTGCAGCTTTCACAACCTTACCCCCATCTCTTGGGGATCAGGCTGTCCTTCTCTGCATGTCCTAATTCCCAAAGTCCTGGGGCTAGAAAAGAATCTCAGCTTCTGCTTCTTTTCTCTTTTAAAGCAACATTTCTCACACTTTTTCTGGCTCAAAATGTTGCTGCCTGAAAGCATCAGCCAAAAGACGAGAACATCACATTTTTTCAAAGAACATCACCACTTCTGAGATTCTGCAGCTTGTTTCCTGATTTTGCAGCCATTGCCAATAGTGTTAAATCATTTCCCTCCTACCCACCTCAGGGTTTCTGGAGGACAAAGCCAGAGGTTCAGGAAAATCCAGGGGTCCTGGAGGGCCCTGACCACACACGGTGGAGCTGGGAGGGAAACCTGGAGCTGCCTGGCTGCAAAACTATGGCTCAGTGGGACTTGTGCCCCATTGACCAGGGACATAGGGTGTATCCTTACACTGTCACACGGCAGCAGGAGGGTGACACATCCAGAGCAGGGCCACCCACTCAGCTCCTTTGGACAGACTCGGTGCTGCCCACTGCATCAGGGGGTCTCACGGCTCCCTTTGAGGCATGAAGGGTCTGTCTGGGGTTGGAGGGCAGCACTCACTGATAGACACAAATTAAATTGTCATTTCCCTCAGGCATTGGATGTCCAGACATCCCCAGCTCCCTGCTTAGCCGCCCCCCAACTCCACACACACATTTCGGACGAGGGGATGAGCACAGGGTGATCCTTGCTGAGAATCTGCTTGTGCAGTGACAGAGTCCACATCAGGATGCAGCCTCAAGCTGAAAACCAAGCTCAGTTTGGAGACAGAATTAGTTTTCTGAGCAGAAAGGATTGATACTGGCTGTTGAGGTGAGGGATGCTGCTGGAGGATGTGAAGAAAATTGCCTTTCTTTGAGCAGAGCAGGCAACTTGCACTCCTTCACCTTCCTTGGACAGCAGCTGTGTCTCCTCCCCACCAGGGCAGATCCTTCACTGTGAGGTCCCTGTGCTTTCCATCTTTCCTCCCTGTGATTTCCAGCCCTCGCCTGCTCCTTCCCCTGCAGCACCTGGTCACAGTGGGAGCTGCTGGGATGCCCCAGGTGAGCTGTTGGTGGCGGGCTGTGGTGGAGGCACTGTGGTTACTCACCCCCCCACATCAAAGGTGAAGACTGTTGGGCAAGTGATCTGAAAGATGCTGTGCAGTTACTGGAAGCCTGTGGTTTGTTCCCAAAGCTGTGATTCATTGCCAGAGCTGCAGGAGTCCAGTGGCACAGACACCCGGAGAGAGGCAGGGATCCAGCTCCAGTGAGGCCAGGAGCAGCCCCAGGAGGGGTGTGGGGAGCTCAGCCAGCCTGGTGGGATGTTGTGGCTGCTCCCAGGGACCAGAGGTGTGATAGGAAAGTCTCCTTGGCTCTGTGGGCAAAGACTTAACTCCATCCTGTCACTGGAAGCTGAAATGTGGCAGGTTTAGCTCAGAACCAGGGGGGCACTGTGGGGGTGTGTGGGTTTTGAGGAGCAAGGAAACCTCCTGAGTCTCTGGGCAATGCCCACGTGGGAGGTGGTGAGCTCAGGGTGGGCTGATCTCTGGCGTGGGCTGTGACTTGAGGTTTGGTCCTGCTGGGACTGGTGGCATCAGGAGAGTGGCAGAGTTGGGGGGATGTGTCTGGGTTCTGGATCAATCCAGGCTCTGCTGGAGCTGGGGGAGTCACCTCCTCCCACACCTGTAAACACCCTCTGGATGGACATCCCTGATGGATCCCCATTTTTGTACTGCCAGTCTGGGTTGAAGATACCCTGGCATGGCCTGGCTGCCTTGTGGAGGCATCATTTCCACTTCCAGTCATTTTAGCCCATAAAGCTCCTTTCTACCTTATTTCCACTATGTCTTGTGTGGATGTTTGTGTCCCTGGGGCTGCTTTTGGATCTGCCCACATTCCTCTGCAGTCTTCAGGGACCTCAGGATGCCTCCAAGGTCCTGGGAGATGTGTCAGGGCAGCTGAACCCACACCAAGTCTGAATCCACACCAAGGCAGCAGCATTTCTCCAGGACCCCAAACAGGGGTCCAGGACATCTGCAAATGCTCTAGGTCCCTCCACAACCTTCTCTGACAAAGCACAAAGTACAAGCCCTCCTTTTTGTGTTATTCTCTTGCCATTTGCTGGAGCTGTGACCAGCTCCAGCTTCTCCCACCACTGAATGAAGTCCTCACCAAAGCCCTGGGGATGCTGTGTTTTGGTGTGTGGGGACCAGTCAATTTTGGCAGCATGAATTTGTTCTCTTCAACCTCATAATCACCCTTGCCCACATCCATTAGAGAATTACTGGCTATTAGAAGTGATTACAAACATGCAGAGCTCTTGCCAGACATTTCACCCAGCCAGGAGCTGTTTTTGCTTTACAGGCACTCGCTGCAGAATGATTCCCACACAGAGTCACCATGTTGGGATGGTAAAACCAAACCCTGGACACAAATGGACCAGGATGGACAGCTGTGGGATGTACACATCCATCCTCGCCCATGCTGTCAGGGTCTCTCCTGGTGGCTTTGGGGGAGGTTTGCATCAAGAAGCCTCCTGGTGTGAAACAATCTCCTTGTGCTGCAGTGGAGAGACCTAAACTGTTTTGGGAGCAGAGATCCTCAAAGAAGAGGCTGCTCCTGCTCAGCTCCTCTCTGGGGAGCCAGGAGAGGCTGCAGCTCCAGGTCACCATGTGTGGGCCAAGCTGCCAGATCAGGGAGGTGCCAGCTGCTCTCAGAGCTGGGCCAAGCAGGAAAGACACCATATGGTGAGAAAATCCGTTCCTGTCTCTCAGTGGGGTTGTCCCACCCCTGCTTGGATGCTCTGCAGGGCAGCGACAGCCAAGAGTGCTCCAGTGATAGCCGTGACCTCTGGAATTACAGCTCAGGGCACACAGGGACACTCACAGAGGTGTGGGTGGGAGGAGCCACCCGTGGGGAACATACATCCCTGGAGCCGTTCTCAGCTTTGGACCTCCTGTGCCTCCTCTCTTTGCAGCACATGGCCTGGGAAGCAGCAGGCAGCCTCAGCCCACTGGGCTGTCCCGGTGCCACCTCCAGACTGGAGCAGCTGGTGGTGATGGGAGCAGGGCAGCCCTGACCTGGGCACAGTGGTTGCCAGAGAGGCTCCAGCTGGAGATTTGGGATGCAGCCCCACCCATGTGTGTGGTGGGTAAAAGGCGCCTGCTCCTATTGGTGCTTCTCATGCCCTGGGAACCCTCCAAAAGTGAGACCTATAGAAAAGCCACCATTGCCCCCATTCAACTGTCCCTCACCCTGAGCAGACAGACATGTGTGAGGTACCAGGAAGAGATTTTCTTCCTCAGCTCCTTTACAATCAGGTCCCCAAGGCAGAGCCTGAGGCCAGGATTCAGTGTCACAGCCACCTGGCCTGTCCCCTCCCACCATGTTTCTATTACCTCTTGTCCCAGGTTCTCAGGGTCCTCCCACAGCTCAAATCTCTCACAGACCAACGAGCCAGAGGTGCTGGGAGGGGACACACACAGGGTCCTCCAAGTCCCTTTGGAGCACTGGGAAGTGGCTCTGTGGTAGGATGCAGATGTCAGGCTGGAAATACTGTGCTGATGGAGACTGCTAGGCTAATTTGTTGCAGGACAGGGCCTCCAGCACCAGCCAACACCAGTGTCCCTGCTGGATGTGCTCTTCTGGCTCAGCTGAAAGACCAGACCAGTTTTTTGTGCCTTTACTTGCCAGCTGGCTTTTGACAAGCAACCATTCTGGGGTTTGGGGATCAGGACAATCCCCCATGGATCCCAGGGGGTGCTGATAGGACCAGTCCCTCCATTCCAAGCATTTGTAGGAACAAGCTGTCATGTCCATCCTAATACCAGCTTTGACTGATGTTGGTTGACCTCTGTCCCTCCCAAGGCCACCATTCGCATGGTGACACACCCACCAGTGGCCACAAACCCACATTTGTTACCATTCTGTGATTCTATGAAGAAGGAACCAACCTTTCACTTCCAGGATCAGAGGTGACAAAGGCTGCATGATCAAGGTTCCTTCTGCAGCACTTCCCCCCTTGTGTGAGTACCCAGGGGCCTCCTTGTCCCAGCCCTGAGCTGTGGCTGCCTTTGCCCTTGCAGAACCCAGACACCACTTTGCATTTCTAAGGTTCTCATTTCTGAGCACCTTTGAACACCAACAATCTGAGTTTTCCCACCCAGCAACCTCCAGGACACTGAAAGATCTGAAGGAAGATACAGCCAGGAGAAAGGAGCAGGAATCCAAATCCTCTGTGATCAAAGCACTTTTGTCTAGAGAGTTTCAATTAGATCAGGACATGGTCTGTCTGCTTTTTCTTGCTGTGTTCATCTTGCAGATGAGCTTCATGTCAGCATGGCCTCCTTTCCTCCTGCCACGTTGGCTCCAGCTTCTTTTCATTAGCGATGGTCTGTCTTCATTAGTGAATTAATTCCCCAGGAATTGCACTGCAATAAACTCTCCAGAGCAAAGACCATCAAAGCCACATCTTGGCACTGGCTGGACAACAGCAAGTGTTTTGTGGGCAGAAAAACTAATCACAGAACTGCTAAAAACCTCCACATTTTATTCAAACCAGGCCTAGAGCCTTTGAAGCTTTTTCAAGGGAAACAAATGATGTTTGGTGGGTTTGGTTTGACCTGTGGATCGGGATCTTGGAAATGAGCCCTCATGTCTCTCAGGGAACAGAACCCAGGGCAGAGGTGAAATCCATGAAAACAATGAATGCTCCATTCTCCACGTGCTTTCAGACATGCCCTAACATCTGAAATGGTCACAGGGGCTTTGCCTACCCAGAGGCAGACACCTCCAGAGCAGGGCCTGGGCTGAGCTGGGCTCCCTGGGCTGCAGCAGAGAGAGATGTGGAGGTCTGGACACATCAAGATGTGGTAGAAGATGTTGCATTTAATCTGGGAATGAGGACCAAAGGGAAAGGAGGGCAGATAGTGTCTTCAGAGTGATGGCCAGGGTGGCATTACAAAAGTCTGGAGTGTCAGGACAAGGGGGAATGGCTTCCCACTGACAGTGCAGGGTTAGATGGAATACTGGGGAGGAATTGTTCCCTACGAGGGTGGGGAGGCCCTGGCACAGGATGCCAAGAGAAGCTGTGGCTGCCGCATCCCTGGAAGCATTCAAGGAAAGGTTGGATGGGATTTGGAGCAGCCTGGGGTAGTGGAAGGTGTCCCTGCCCATGGCAGGGAGATGGGAACCTGTGGAACTAGAATGGAAGGAGATGGGATTTAAGTCTCTTCCCTCCCAAACCATTCTAGAATCCTGTGATCTCTGAGAAAAGGGGTGTCAGTGTCTGCTCCGTCCTCATCCTCCTGGAGGCAGCATCTTTCCCTGGAGAGCTGCTCCCTGTCTCCCTGTCAGCTCTGTGCAGCCCCTGGGGACAATTTGTCAGCCTCCACCCATCACCCCTTCCCTTTCCCTGGGAGGCAAACAGCTCTAGCAATAATTGCCATTTTGCCTCTTGGCATTATCTTCCAAACCCTCAAAACCAATTTTGGTCCACACCACAGTTCCTGCCCATCCCATCTCACGATGAAGGTGGATGGTTGCTGGTCCTTTCTCCTGGCCTTGGGTTGATGCCCATCTCTGTGGGGAAGGGACGGTGCAAAAAACACCAGTGAGGGAGGGCAGGGGGAACATCTACCAATTATGGTCAGGCTCAAACTCCCACAGGCAGAGGAAACAAACCCAAAGTGGATGAAGATGGGGCTGACAATTACCATGGATGTTTTAGTCATAGCTGTTAATAAAAATAATAGCAGTAATAAAATTGCAATGATGATGGTAATTGCTTCAGTGCTGATGAGAATAATGATTATTATTAACTGTGAACCATTATCAGCACTTTCTAGTGCTTTTGCCTCCCAGACCATCCCAAACTCCAGCCCTATCATTTTAATGTAAAATGAGGTGAATGAAAAAAGCTTTTTCTTTATGGCATAACCAAGGACGACCATTGGGAACAGCAAAGTCTGTCCCTGTCCCTCTGCTAACTGTCCCCCCACCATGTGGCAGGGGTTGAGAATTAGGTGGGGTCTTGCATTTCCACCCTTTCCAGAGTCACAGAATCACTGAGGTTGGAAAAACCTCTCAGACCATCAAGTCCAGCCTGTGACCGATCCCCACCTTCTCACCCAGACCAGAACACTGAGTACCACATCCAGGCATTCCTTGGGCACCTCCAAAGAAAATTGTAAAAGGAATTGGTTGGACTTGTGGCCTTTGGAGCAGCTGAGCCGCATGAGAGCTCCGTAGTCAAACCCAGTGGATGGATGGACCTGGTGGGATGGACAGAGGAGGAACTTGGAGCAAGTTTACAGCTTTTGTCATCCTCCATGTGGGGCTGATGGAGACAGTGGATGGGGTCCGCAGGGAGCACATTTCCTGCAGCTGCCTCTGCCCTTGACTTGTTGCTTGAAGGCGCGAAGGAAACAAAATTCCCAGCTCCAAATGTTGCTCTTTTCTATGGGCTTTTTGGCTCTGCCATGTTTCCTGTGACCATGGCACACACATGGCAGAGGATGATGGCCAGGTTTGCTCTGGCTGCTTCTGCAGGGCCACCCTCGAATCTCGTGGAGCAAAGTGAAGGGAGGAGCAGGGAGAGCAGGTCCTGCTCTCAAACCGTGTCAGGCCAGGCACTGCAGCAAGGAATAAAGATGTGCGCGGTGAGGGGGGATGGACATGGACCATGGCAGAGAGATGGGTGTACAGGAAGGAGGGAGGGACCCTGTGTGTGGGTGGTGGCTGCAAGACCTGGGACCATGTTTGGGGACTGTGGTGACACTACTGCTGCTCAGTAGCTTTGTCTGTTGGGCAATGGCTCCCGTACAGCTCTGCAGGACAGGAAGCACCTGGGGTGGGAGCTTGTCCAGCAAAATCAGTAGAAGGCCCTGGAACCCCCTGGAGTGGGCAATAGGAATAGGGAAACAATTTGCAGGGATTGCAAAGAAGGAAGGAACTGGGGCAGGGGGATGGTGCTGGTATTTTTGGTGTCATCCCCCCCAAGCGGCTCGAGCCTGGGGAGGTGGCAGTGGGGTGTCACAGCTGGAGGGCACACCAGCCCTTCCCTAGGACCTGCTATCAGTGACATGGGATGCAAGGGTCAGCACACAGCCCCATGGGAGCCTCTGGCCTCCCTCTGCCACCCCCTGCTCCCATGGACCCCCCTCCCTGTTCCCTTCACTTGACCCCCAGTGCTGGTTCTCTCCCACCACCCCTCTCCTCCCCATGCCCCAGCTCTCCCTGCCCTGAGCCTTTCTCAGGGTCTCCTGCCCTCTCTCCTCCCCATAAGAAATAAATCACCCTCCAAATCCAGCCTTGGCTTTCAGAGGAAACAGCTGCCCACAATATCACCTCCTTCCCACGGGACCTGGCTGCCACCAGGATGTTGTGAATCTTTTCCCAGAGAACAGGAGGTTCATTCAGGGAAGCTGCCAGGGACCAGTGCCTCTGGACCCTCTGGACTCCTGAAGACTGATGTCCCCTCCTCCAGCCTGTGCCCATCCATGTTCTCACCTTGATGCCTTGCCCATGAGAGGGGTCTTGAGAAGGGAGACTGGGTTTGGGTCCTTGGCTGTATAAAAGAGGCCCCAAATGCTCAATTTCCATCACAGGTAAAGGCTGCAGACCTGCAGCAGGGAGCTCTGAGCAGCAGCATGGGGAATCCAGGTTTGCCAGCCACCTCCACCTGGTCCCCATGGCTGAGTTAACACCAGCAGCACTGAGACGCAGCAAACAGTCAGGGAAACATTCTTTATTCAGTCCCCTTTGGTGGAAAGCAATAACTCTTAGGCTGAGAATCTTCTCAGCCTCCAAGGAAAAGCTTTTTGGAGGGCCAGGGGGGAAAATCAATCCAGCACACTGCACTTCCCGCTTGGTGAGCTCTGGAGAGATGAACCCATCCCCAGTGGCTCCCCAGGGGCATCCGGGAGGGAGCAGAGCCCAGCCAAACCACAGCTCTCCTCCTCCTCCTGCCCTTGGCATCAGCCCATCAGGAAAGAGGGTTTTGGCGATCTGAGTGCATTAGGAGATGAAACAAGCTGTGCCTAGGAGCTTTCCCAGGGGTCCATTAGCACCCGCAGATCCTTCCTCCATCCCAGCACATCCCAGGGGATGCTTTTGCTGGCGATTTTCTCCCCAGGCACAGGGGAATTGTCTGGGAGAGGGAGCTGGCAGGGCTGGTGCGTGGCGGGAGAAGAGGATGACCTGCTGCTCTGGGTGCAGGTGCTCAGGTGGGAACGGGGCTCCAGTGTGCATGAACCCCACCACCCAACACATGAAGTCAGGACACTCAGGCACATTCCGGGTGCTAATGCATTCCCCCAGAGCATCAACCCCCAGAGCTCCCAGATCGTGTCTGGAGTCTCTGCCATCCCAGGACACAGGCAGGGAAACCAGCCCATTAACACAGTTATCAGAACAGGCTGTTACCCACTGCCACGGGAGGGAGGGATGTGCATCCTCCTGTCCCAGCACAGGCATTGCCACTCCATCAGGAGCTACACAACCCCCAGCCAGAGCATCCCACCCATATCTGACGCCTTCCTGCGGCTGTTGTGTCTCCCACAGATATAAGAGCATGGTGACACCGCGGCGGGCAGCCATGGCCATCGCCTGCTGTTGGATTGTCTCCTTTCTGGTGGGACTCACTCCCATGTTTGGCTGGAACAACCTCCAGAAGATGCAGAGGACTCGGGAACTAAACGGCAGCCACACGGAGTTTGTCATTACGTGCCAGTTTGAGACGGTCATCAGCATGGAGTACATGGTGTACTTCAACTTCTTCGTTTGGGTTCTGCCTCCCCTGCTGCTGATGCTGCTCATCTACCTGGAGGTCTTCAACCTCATCCGCAAGCAGCTCAACAAGAAGGTGTCCTCCAGCTCCAACGACCCCCAGAAGTACTACGGGAAGGAGCTGAAGATCGCCAAGTCCTTGGCGCTGGTCCTCTTCCTGTTTGCACTCAGCTGGCTGCCCCTGCACGTCCTCAACTGCATCACCCTATTCTGCCCATCCTGCCAGACCCCGCACATCCTCACCTACATCGCCATCTTCCTCACCCATGGCAACTCGGCCATGAACCCCATCGTCTACGCCTTCCGCATCAAGAAGTTCCGGACAGCCTTCTTGCAGATCTGGAACCAATACTTCTGCTGCAAAACCAACAAAAATGCCACCAGCACCACCACGGCTGAGACAGGCAACTAGGAACTGGGAGAGGTCAACTAGGAACTGGCAGAGGGCAGAGAGGGGGGCCTGTGCCCACCTGGTCCCCACTCGGATGCTGCTCCTGCTGTCCCAGGAAGGGGTAGCGAGGACCCGAGGGGTTCTGAGTTCAGCAGCCCTGTGCAGTCCCCAGAGCTGCCTTGGAGGGGTTATTTATTCACAAGCATTGTACTGTTTGGATATTGTAGCCTGCACTGTTCCCTTCTGGTCTGGGGCTTTTTTTTTCCCTGTTTGTTTTTGGTTTTCATTTTTTTAAGGGTTGCCAAGTATTTAAGGAGAAATTGTACAGACAAACGTGCAGTTTATCTTCATGCAAATAAAGTCCAGTGATGCAAACCACCTAGGAGGTGCCCTGCCATCGATGGAGACCCCCGGCTCCATGTTGTTGGTGGTGCTGGGACACCTCGTGTCCGTGGAACCATGGGGGTACCTTGGCACTGGGACAAAGGGCTGCCCTGGGGGAGTGAAGCTGCTGAGATCCAGGAGAGCTCAGGGCAGTGGGATTTCTGCAGAAGTGAAGCTTGAAAGCTCTTTCTTTCCCCTCTGTAACCAGGGAGAGGTGAGCTGGGCTGAGACATGGGAAGAGATAGGAAAAGCTTTCCCACGGCATTCCCAGCACCCACAGAATGGTGAATGCACAACCCCGCAGAGCAGAGGGTCAGTCTCCAGCTCCCAACACTACCAGAGAGGTAGGCAGAGGTGGGTATTGGTAAACACAGATGGGCAGAGGTAGGCAGAGGTGAGTAGAGGTGAAACCCGAAAGCATAACCCCAGAGAACTCTGCAGAAACATCTTTTGCTGCCCCAATGGCTCCCCATGGGTCCCAGCAGCTCTCACCACCCCTGTGAGCTACCCAGGGAGTGTGTCTTCTCCACGTGTCTTCTCTATCCCTTTACTCTGGTTTTGAGTAATTTTCCCTATTTTCTCCTGGCTGTTTTCTGTGGAAAGCAGTAGCAAATCTCCGAGGCTGTTCATCTCACACTTCCCATGTTGCTCCCTCCCACCCTCCCTGTGCAGCCGAACTCTTTTGACCCAAATGTTGTGGGTTAATGCAGCCACCTCCATGGTCCAGGGGAGGTGGTTCCCCCTGGGCCTCTGTGGGGGCAAGTAGGGGACAGCTACAGGCCACTGTGTGGATGCTGATGCTGCCACAGGGCACTTTGCCACCCCTCAGGTTCAGCTGTGGGTAAATTTGAGGAGGGTGCAGCTGGAGATGGAGCATCCCTTATCCTGTCCCTCTGGATGCTGGAAGTGCGAGTCCCTGCTCTGCAGCAGGATCTCCGCCAGGGCTGAAGTGGTGGTGGGAAGAGTTAATTTGAGTTGATCAGGATTCTTTTCTTATCAGCATCTCTTGTTCACCAGGCTCCCATTGGAAACACAGGTCCTATGACCCTGCCCCTACCCCAACAGGGTCATGCCCCTTGGAGGGGACGTCAGCAATGGGCAAAGGGACTGCAGCAAGTTCCCACAGGGCTTGGGGGTGCACAGAGGAAAAGAACCTTGAATGGGTGAGATTTATGGGTGATTTTTAGCAATGCTGGGAGTGTGTAGCACAGACAGTGGAGCAGCCAGGTATCCCTTCTTCCACTGCTGCAGCTAGCTCTGTTTAGCCTGGAGGTACAAGGAGGGCTGAAAGAAAGAAAGGAGAGGCTCAGCCTCCCACATTTTCCAGGGGCCTCAGTGTATCATATCCAAGCTCCTGGCTCAGACCATACTGCAGAAAAAGGGAGTGGAACAGAGGCAAGGACAGGAGAAAATCTTTCCCTTAGTCCTCATCATAGTGGAGGTGTTCTCCCAACCTTCCCATGGTGTGGAAGGTGCTGTGCCAGTGCTGATCCCCTGGTAACAGCAATATCCCCTGGGCTTCAGCCCACACCCCCTCCCAGGCATCACCAGGTGCCCTGGGGCCAGGGCTGAAACT
Source organism: Entomyzon cyanotis (assembly GCA_024500445.1). Lineage (NCBI taxonomy): Eukaryota > Metazoa > Chordata > Aves > Passeriformes > Meliphagidae > Entomyzon > Entomyzon cyanotis. The sequence goes on along the minus strand of JAKEPQ010000908.1, from coordinate 326,298 downwards.
CTCACATGAGGGGGAGGCTTTGGTTCATCCCAAATCTGCCCTCTGCCCAGTGCAGTGACTCCTGAGCCCCCACGTTGCCACGTGCCATGCTGTGCCCAGCTCCAGCCAGGGCCAGCATCTCCTGGAAAGGGCAGAGGGAAATGCCTGAGGTCTCCTGGAGTGCTAATGTCAGCAGTGCCTGAGGATGCTGCAGCCCCAGATTAGTGTGGAGAGGACCCCTCAGGCTAAGCCTGTGGCCCCTTTGAAGAGCAGCACCTTGCCCTCAGATTAGTGCTGCTATTTGCCCAGCTCTGACTCCCAGTTGCATCTTATTTCTGCTGCTTTCCTGGATCTGACGCTTTTGCCTCATCCTTGCTACAGTACCCAGGGACCTGGTGACTGGGATGCTCATAAATTAAAAGGCATGTGAATGGTTGCTTCAGGAAAAATAACATCCAGTGGATTTTTCCACTCTGTGCTCTGCAGACCTTTCCCGGGGAGCCCTCACTAAAAGTGGATGTTGTTGCCCACCTCAGTCCCCGGTGGGTTTGCAAACAGAGTCTGTGCCCTGCAGGACTGGAATAAGGGCCCAGAAAGGGCACGGTGTGCAGCATGACAGAGTCCTGGAGATCAGCTCACCGCCTGCTTCCAGACCCTGTCCCACAAAGAATCCCATTGGCCAAAGCCATGTACCCAGGTGCCAGGAACACCAAGGACCTGGCACAGGTCACCCCGAGGACACCCCAAGGTGTCACTGCAGGACACCCCGAGCAGTGTCCAGGGCCGGGTGTGAGCATGTCAGGGAAAACCAGCTCTCCACCTGCCAGCTGGGACTGCAACCTCCACCCTGTGGCATCACCATCTGTCCCAGCCACCTCAAAAATCTGTTCAGCTCAGTGGTGGGATAAAATTAATCTGACAATGCCCTCTGATGGTGGAAACAATCCTGATGTGAGTAGTGCTGTGCTGGTGCTGAGCTCCTCAGAAGAGCAACACACCCAGCGCTTCAGCTTGGGCTGAAGGTGCTCTGGGACACAGGGGACAAAGGAGAGATGGTGCAGAGAGGGGTCTGATCAATCACAGGCACTGCCTGACTTTGCTCTCCTAGGCTCCAAGGGTGGGATGGGCTCTGATCTGTGGATGCTGGGCTGGATTTGCATTGACATTGGCAGTGCCAGGGGCAGCCAGGTCACAGGTAGGATGTGGGTCTGGCCCCGTGATGGACCTGCCACGCAGCTGGGAGAGCCCCTGCCCTCGTGCCCCCAGCCCAAGGGGGGCAGTGCTGCTGGAGGGGTCACCCTGCGCTGCTGACCCCGGATAACCATGTGCTCAACAGGTAGCGCTCATGCACTAGGCTCTGGTAACACCCAGTTTCTGCCCTGACCTGGCCCAAAGCTCAAGTGATGACTCATCTCTGCACATGAGCCACCAGCATCTCACAGGGATGAGTCCCCTCCTCTGGGTAACACATCAACATGTCCTGCACCCACCGTGGAGAGGTGACAGCTCCTGGCTGGATTGCTGCCTCACTCACATGGATGAAAAAACTGTGCTTTGATAACGAAGCATTAACATGTCACAGCTTTGAGACTGCATTTCTTTTTCTCCAGCCAGAATCATTCCCCAGCTCCAGAAGAGAATCCTTCCGCATTCTCCTTCTCCTTGTTGGGCTCCTTCTGGTTCAGTCATTTCATAAAGCTGGTGTTTCATAAAGCTGGTACTTCCTTTCCAAGCTCAAAAATCATCTCCTCCACCTATGGGAATCCTGTGCGACCCCATAGCATCCCTGGCACTTGTCCACCTCCCCCCACCTAAGCCAACCCCACAACAAGCAGGACAGAGGCATTTGGCGGCTTTTATTAGGACCAAAGCCCCTCAGTTGGGTTTGTTTTATTGTCACAGCTAAGGACAGGTTCAGAGAGGGCCCTGCCATAGCAGGCTGAGGTGCAGCCCCCAAAGCACTGCCAGGGAGGGGCAATCCAGCAGGCAGCAGAGACCATGGCCAGGGGCATCAGCACGTGCCCTGCCACCACCTAGCAGCTGCAGCATCCACCTGGGAAAAGGAATGAGATCCAAGTCCTGAGAGGGCACTGGGAGAGCCCCAGTCAGGTGAGAAACACATCCCTGCCACGGCTCTAATGCAGGACAAACACAGCTACATTTACAGCTCTCTCTCCACCTCGACAAGGGACAGGTTTCCCTCAGGTTCATCATCCCACCCCACCCATGCATCTCCAGCCATGGGATGAAGAAGACCTGAGCTAGGACTCCATCAGCAGGCGACAAGGGCTAATCCAGGACACTCAGCCCATTCCAGACCCCTGAAGTGATCTACTCTCCCTCCATCCCAGTGCCCCAACCCCGACCTACCTTGCTCTTTGTCTTGTCCTCCGATCTGTCTTCACTTAGGCACTGCAAGGAGAGCACAGGAGACAAAACCTCCCTGAAGCCTCCTTGTCTTCCTCCCCTTTTGACTGTGCTCACCCCAATGTGTATCTGCACAAGCCAACATGCACCTGCACACTCCATCCCTGCACACACTTGCTCCAAGCAATCGCACACACCACCATCACTGCCTGCTCCTGACCAGCTTTCCCTGAGATCCCAGCCTGCATGATTCCCAGGTGCTCTGTGTCCCCAGCACAATGCCCAGCTCAACGTCCTTGGTCAGCTGGGCTGATCCCCCAGCATGGGCAGCAGCTCCAGAGGGATTCTGCCCCTCTGCCCTGCTCAGGTGAGACTCCACCTGCAGAGCTGCCCCAGCCCTGGGGGTCCAACAGAAGAAGGACATGGAGCTACTGGAGAGAGTCCAGAAGAGGCCACAGAGCTGCTCCAAGGGCTGGATCCCCTCTGGAGCCAGGCTGGGAGAGCTGGGGGTGTTCAGCCTGGAGAAGAGAAGGCTCCAGGGAGAACATCAGAGCCTCTTCCAGTGCCTAAAGGGGCTCCAGGAGAACTGGAGAGGGACTTGGGACAAGGGCCTGGAGGCACAAGACAAGGAGGAATGGCTTCCCACTGCCAGAGGGGAGGGTTAGATGGGGTAATGGGAAGAAATTCTTCCCTGTGAGGGTGGGGGGGCCCTGGCACAGATTGTCCAGGACAAGCTGTGGCTGCCCCATGCTTGGAAGTGTCCAAACACAGGTTGAACAGGGCTTGGAGCAACCTGGGATAGTGGAAGGTGTCCCTGCCCATACCAGGAGGTGGAATAAGATGAATTTTAAGGTTCCTTCCCATCCAGACCATTCCATGGTTTTGTGACTTCACAGAATCCTTGCATGGCTGAACTGAGGACATGCCTGTGTGGCCGCAGGACTGGGGCTAGCTGGGTCAGGGGTCCTGGAGGCTCCAGCACCAGCTCCGACAGCAGCTCCAGCAGCCGCAGCTCCTGCAGAGCTGAGCACTGACCTCATGTCACACGTTCTGTGTCACACCAAGAGCCCTGGAGCTTTCACAGGGACTGAGGTGGTAGGGTTGCTGGATTGGAGCCCTGCCTGTGTGGGAAGTGGGGCAGAGCATGTCTGGGGGCAAGAGTGTGCCGGGAAGCCATGGGAGGGGAAATAGAAGTGTTTGAGGACACCCAGCCAGCACAGGAACATGCAGAGTGTGTGTGGGCAGCAATCCTCCCGCATGCTGAGGAGAGGCCAAGGAGAGCAATGCGGGGCAGCTCCATGCAAGAGCTGCTCCGTTGCTCTGCTGTGGCAGGGAAATGTGAGCTGGGAAGTCTGGGCAGGAGAGACATAAATCAGAGCAGCCCAGGTGCAGGGGAGGAGGGCATTTGGGATAAGAGCAGGGGGAACCAGAACTGGGCCGGGTCCCTTCCAGCTCCTCTGGGTCTGCCATTTCTTTTTTCCTCCCCATATTTTTTCCCATGAATAAGGAAAGGTGATTTCAAGATGCTTCAAGACCATAAACCCAAGAAGCCCAAAGCTGCAGCTCCACAGTGCCCACTGTCCTCAGACTCCCTCACCACCAGGATCAACAAAAAACAGGGACAAACCACACCACAGGGAAAGCAAGACCAGGAAAAGGCAGGCAGGGGCTCCTTCTCCTCCTTCCCCTTGGCCAATCTCACCTTTCACATCCAGTCTGCAGTCTACCGAGGCTTCCCCCAGGGGGTTCACAGCCTTGCAGGTGTAGACACCCCCATCGAAAGGTCCGGGCTTGCGGATTTCCAGGGAGCACACGCCCTGCTTGATCAGTGCTATGTATTTCGGGTCTTCCCGGATCTCCATCTGATTTTTCAACCAGATGATTTTGGGCTGAAAGTTTAAAGCAGGGAGAGAAATGAGAAATCTAACTGGCCCCAAATCCTCTCCCTGCCTTTGTCTTGGTCTTGCCTGAAGCTGGTGGCCATGGTGGGATTCACAGTCAGAAGTACTTTCAAGATTCAAATCTCTCACTCATGAGCCCCAGCCACTGCTCCACACTTCCTCCCCCAGCACAGAGGAAATAGGACATGGCTTGATTTAAGACCAGTCTCCCATCTCCATGCAGAAACACCCCAGACCTGCCCCAATTTGACTCAGAGGGCAGCTGCAGCCACTTAACCTCATCCAATCCTAATCCAATAGGACCAACCATCTCCCAGACCTCCAGCCACCTTTCAAAAAACCCCACTGGTGCCCCCAAGCCAAGGTGGTGCTGTCCATGGAGGAACCACCAACCTGGGGGAAGCCACGGACAGAGCAGAAGAGGTGAGTGCTGTAGCCCCGCGTGGTTGTTCGGTCTGTCAGGGGCTGTGTGAACTTTGGGGGCTCCATCATGTCCCTCTGGGTGATCTTCTCCGGCTGGTAAGTGGTTTCTAAGGAAATAATTAATTCTAGGTTGAGGCAGAGCTCAGGTTCCCAGGCTGACCAGCACAGGGATTCAGCACAAGGTGCCCAAAACCACTTATATTCCCTCACATAAGAAGCTCGATGTCACCTGGCCTGACCTGAGTACCTGGCCCTCAGCTCAGACCAGATCTGTCTCCTCATCCAACCATGATATGGTAGTGCTCTGTCCCCACAGGGAACAGGGGGATGCTAATCCCCAAACCCACTGTGTGCAGCAGGTCAGACCCAGGCCAGGCACACTCTGGATCTCCCACTCCATCTCTGAATCTCAGTGGACAGAAAGAGGAGCTGGAGGGAAGCTCTGCAGGTGGCAGAGACCCCAGGTCACTGTGTGCTACTGGGGAGCATGATGGAAATAGGTGGAGGGAGAGAGGGGCTGGTTGGTGCTGAGCTGCGGGCCCAAAGCCAGGGCTGTTCTCATCCTTCCCAGCTCCTGCTTCCATCTCAGCCCAGGGATGTCCATGCCTTGGTCCCTCCCTGGGGGCTGAGCATCTCACAAGCTTTCCTCAAAGGAGAAATGAGGTGCAGAAGGGAGCAGGGGACCTCTGGACCTTGGGGATGCTCAGCCTCACCCCTGCTGGGTTTGTCCTGGGGGCCAGCTCGGAAGCATCAGCACAACTCTAAGGAAGCCCTACTGGCCTATTGCTCAGGTCCCCTCTTGGCCATCACACGCCCCTGCCCCTCAGCCAGGGATGTGTCCCCACTTGTCTTCTCGATGTGGGCCACCCCAGAGGCGACGGCAGCGCTCTCGCTCAGCCCACAGATGTTCTCAGAGAACACTCGGAAGGAGTAGGTGTTGCCAATGATGAGGTCGGAGATGGTGCAGCTGGTACGGGTGCAGCGCTCCAGCACCGTGAACCATTTCTGGGAGGAATAAAGAGAGTAGTGAGGAAAGACAGGCTGTGACAAGGATGGAGAAGGTGTGGGGGGAGGCAAGGAGTGCAGCTGCTCTCTCCTGTCAGTGCATCCTCAGCACCAGGAGTGCCCAGGCTCACCCCACTCTTCTTATCTGACTTCTGCACCCTGTAGCCCTTGATGTCAGAGTTCCCGTTGTCCGCAGGGGGGTCCACTCCAGGGCCACATTAAAGCCCCACACATCCACCAGCTTCAAGTTCTGGGGGGGGCCCGGTGGCTCTGCAAACACAAAACCCCTCAGGGTGACATCCCAGTTTGCTCCCCCCACACTCTGTACCTTGACAATCCATTGACCTCCCTTTTAATCTCTTTTCGCCCTGGTGCAGCACACGACGGATGAGAAGCTAAGAGGGGCAAGGGCTGGCAGAAACTCTGCATTCCCAGCTAGAGGAGTTCACATGCATGATCCTGATGAGGATCCCACTGGAACAGGGTCCCCACAGTCCCTTGCCTTGTTGCTGGCCCTGACCCATCACACCCCACCCAGAACAAGACTTACCCAACTTAGGAGGAGAAATGAGCCCCAGAGTGTCCCTACTGGGTCCCATCGCCAGCTTACCAACCACCTGGATGTCCAGGGTAGCCTTGTCCTCGGCTCCGTTGATCCGCACGGTGAGCTCATACTTGCCCGAGTCCCCGCGCTGGGCCTGGCGGATGTAGAAGATGGTGTCCCGAGCTGTGTTGCGGATGTTGATGCGGTTGGTGTCCAGGGGCTGCCCTGATTTGGCCCAGCTCACCTCGGGCTGCGGCTTTCCCTGGAGCAACAGGCAGGTCAGGAGCTACTCGGGCGCATGGCCCCAGCAGGACCTGCTGGGAAAGAAGGGTGGCAGAGCCACCCGGCTTTGTCCAGGCAGCAGTGGCCCAGGTGCCACCTCTCCCATCCAGCAGTCCCTGGGGAAGAAGCTACAGCTGATTCCTGTCAGACTCACTGATGGGAAGCCATCAGGCTCCAGGGATGGGGCTGGAATATGCTGGCTCCCCAAAATCCTCATGCAGCAAGCCCAGCTTTACTTGCCAGGGTAGAACTGTGCTCTCGTGGCCAGGGTACAAAGCCCAGGCTCCAGCTTAGCAGCAGGGCTTGAACTCAGCATTCAGGGAAAATTCATGCCTGGAGCGTGGCCAAGTACAAAGTCCCAACTCTGTGAGACATGGCATGGACAAGTCCCTTAGCTCAGGGGCCTCTCACTCCCCTCTGCTTGTCCAACATGTTTCAGGGTTAGCTGCCACGGTGGAGGATGCTCTGATGATCTTCCAGACAGGATGAGAGAGATCAGCTGAGGAGACAACCTCCAGCCTGGCCCAGCAGTGTCAGCATTACTCCCCCATTACACAGCCCTGGGGCTACCCTGCTCCAAAGGCAGCCGGTCGCCTCAAGGGACCCCAGTGCTGTGCTGTGGGGTCCTGGGGAATGTGGCCAGATCCTGGCCAGGAGCACAAGCTGAACTAGGCTCATTGGCTGAGACAGCAGCAACAGCCAGCCTATGTCCTGATGTGTTTGGGGTTGTCCCATTGCAGCACCATCAATAAAGATGTAGCAGGGGGAAAATGGGATGTGGGCAGGAAGAGGAGAGAGATTCCCACCCCATCTCCCACCCTTGGCCCATAAGACACAGGGACCAGGCCAAGTCAGAGCACAGTTGGCACCAGGCACTGCAGGAGCTAACCTGGAGTGAAATGCCCAGGGGATTAAATCCCAAATCACCCACCTACCTGAAAGGGGATCATGATGTTCACAGCATCCCCCACACGCCTGATGTAAGTCTCCCGCAGGTGCCGAGGCATGCGGATCTTCGGGAGCTCTGGGGACCAGGAATTCACATTGTGAGACAAGGAACTCCCATTCCCCAACTGGCTGACCCCCCCCCATACACACCCCTGCTTGGCCACCAAGAAAATCCACCCAAACAGGGCCACCTCCTCCCTCTCATCTCCATGATGGTGCTGCTCCCCTGCAGGACTGTGCCAACCTATCCCATCGCCTGTATCCCAAAATGATATCCATCCCTGAGATCCCAGATCACCAACCCAAGGGCAGCACTCCGATGGATCATTCACCCCTTTCATTACAGCCAGACAATGGAGACAACATGGGCTTAACTAGAAGAGCCACAGCACAACCTACATGGTATCAAGGCAGGGAACAGCATCTCCCAGCTGGGAAATATTTCTCCCCCGACTTTCCAGAGGCACACAGCCCAACTTCTGACAAGGACAAGGCTCAACTTCCACCTTCTTTGTGTACTCCAGGCCACTGAGACACTGAGAAGGTGCCTGCTCACAGCAGAGCTGTGGAAGCCACAGGCTCATGACAAAAGCAAATGTCCCCAAGGGAACATAACAAAGACAAGCACAAACCCCACTAGAGAATGCTCATAGAGTGTGTTTCCTTCCCAGGGTGGAATAGCAGCCATATAACTCTGCTGGCTCAGTGCCACCCAGGGATCTGTCTGGAGCCCCTCGTAGGGTGTCTCTGTCAGGGTTAAACATGCAGGAGCTTAACCCTGGGGAGGGGGCCCGGCCAGAATAAACCAGGCCTGAGCCAAACAGCTGAGAGGGCTGGGGAGGGCAGGGAGACACCCGGCAGTCCCATATGGCCTCTCCAACAGCTGAGACAGTCCCTGCTCCGCTCGTGCTGTGATTTGTGCAGGGATCCATCCCTCTGTGCTGCCACTTGGGCTCATCAGTCTCAGCAAGGCAGGGAAACCTGATCTCGGGGGGGAGGAATGTTAATTCATGGGTGTTTCCTCCAGCTCCCCGTGCCTCCCTCAGAGGGATGGGGCTGGCCGAGGTCGGTGGCTCAGGTGACACGGCGGCGTGGTGGAAAGGCCTTTTTCCTGCCCTCATCCCAGGCAAAATGTGACTCCCATAGTGATCTTTCATCTGGTTTCTCCTTGTCCCTCTCCCCCTCCCAAGCCCACTCATCCCACCTGTTGTTAAGCTCCATGCTGTCCAACCGCTGCTATTTAAAATCCCCTGGGGTGCTATAAATGAACTGGTGAGAGGTACAAAATGCAGGCCCAGAGAAAATGTGAAGGCCAGGAGGCAACGGGAGAGGAGAGGAGAGGAGAGGAGAGGAGAGGAGAGGAGAGGAGAGGAGAGGAGAGGAGAGGAGAGGAGAGGAGAGGAGAGGAGAGGAGAGGAGAGGAGAGGAGAGGAGAGGAGAGGAGAGGAGAGGAGAGGAGAGGAGAGGAGAGGAGAGGAGAGGAGAGAGAGGAGAGGAGAGGAGAGGAGAGGAGAGGAGAGGAGAGGAGAGGAGAGGAGAGGAGAGGAGAGGGAGAGGAGAGGAGAGGAGAGGAGAGGAGAGGAGAGGAGAGGAGAGGAGAGAAAAAAAAGAAAAGAAAAAAGGAAAACCTACTATTGTGGAGCAAGATCAAGTTGTGGGTGAGTGTCTCAGCTCTTTGGGTTTTACACCTCTCCATGTGGCTGGGACAAAGGTCAGGCATCAGGGATGGCATGTGGGAAGCACAGGCTGTGCATTCAGCATCTCATGCCAGTCCCCCACACCCCAGTTTTCCCAGTTCTACAAGGTTTAGTGGGATGGCTTTGAGGTCAGAGGTGAACAGGTGCAGCCTCCACCCTTTAAACCACATTCACCTCCTCTGAGCACACCGGGAGGATGGACTCTGCAGGACCCTTTCCACAGGCTGATAGTCTTCTCCAAGCATTTTCCTACGAAAAGGTGGTGGTTTCTGGAGTAACTTTTGTTAGTATTATTACTATTTTTAAGCAGCTTAAAAACCTGATGTGTTGAATAACAGGAAAACTTGAGCATTCCCTTGTAAAGGGAAAATAAGTCTGTATTTGCTGTTTGCTGAATGCAAGCCAGCCCTGCCCTCCTGCATCAGCCTCGGCACATTGGCAGCACCCCAGGAGGAATGTGAGTCTTGCTAAGCATGGGAGCAACTCGTTCATTAGCGAGTTCAGCATGATTAAAGTTCCCATGCTCCAGACAACCAGCTCTTGACTTCCCTGAGCTAAATAAACAAAGCTGTCCAATGTGTGCCATGGCATATTCGGGATGTGACATGGACAAGGGGAGGAGACATGCTCAGGGGGAGGTGGATTCTGAGCTCTTGACATGAAATAGGAAAATGTGGCTCTGCCTTTTGAGTCCTTCTCCCCCGAAACTTCACCATCAGCAAGACTGGTGAGGTCAGGAAGCCTCTCCCAAGGGAACTGGACACGGGCATTGAGAAAAACATCTGTCAAAGCCTGGATGGGACCTGTGAGAGGCTGCTCAGGCCACAGGGATGGACAGAGCTTTCACACAGGAATTCTGCCCTCAGAAGCAGTACTCACGGAGGATCTCCCTGATGAGCACTGGCTGCTCCAGAGTGGCTGGGATGCTGGCTCCGCTGGCACTGACAGCCATCACCCGCACATGGATCTTGTCCCCAGAGCTGAGGTTTGGGATTATGTAGCGGGTGGAAAGAAAAGGCTCCTGGTTCACAGCTTTCCAGTCTGAACCTGAAACAGACCCAGCACAGCACTTTGGATGTGCCATGGATAGACAGATACACCTGGAACAGCAGGATCAAGGCCCAGGGGGTGAAACCCAGAGGCAAAGGACCCCTTCCTTGGAAAGGTGGAATGATTTGGGGCACCAGCAGAAAAAGGGACTTTGGAGGGGAGGTTGGCCTCCCTCTCTAAGGAGTGTGGGGTATGAAGTGCTGGCAGGAGCTCAGCACTGGTGCACAAGGACATTTGCAAGCAAGAAAAGGCATCAGGCCAGCGAACACGTCCCTGCTGACCAGCTGCATTTCGGAAAGGAAAGATCCTTGGAGCTCCCTGCCAGCCAGTCCACTCCTCTCACTGCCCCAGGACAATACTGGGGCTCACCATGGCCCCCAAAACTCCTCCACACCAGGCAAGGTCTGCTCAGGACCTGCCCCGGCCATGTGGACCAAGTGTTCTTCCTGCTTGGAAGGGACATCTCAAACTCAATCCAGAGTCCAGCCCTCCCTCCACCCCAGACAACATGGCCTTGCCATGTGCAAACCTCCCAAGACATTTCTCACTTAGAAAACAAACTGCCCCAGTTCCCCAAGGACTGGGTTTCCCAGGTGAGCAACAAGAGTGACCCATATGTGCCAGGATGTGCCAAGCCATCTTGTGTACCTTCAGAACAAGATGGTTTTCCTGTCAATGCCATTAGAGCAGCCAAATCTCACAAGCTCCTCTTTCCCTTCACCACTAGCATTGCTTGAACCAGCCCTCACTGAAATATCAGCATATTTTAGACAACCAGTGTCTTGTACCAGCCCAATACAGTAGTCCCAGAGCCCCTGGGTGATGACTGAGAGACTGGAGCTCTTCTGTCCTCCAGACAGACTCAAAGCAAGCCAGGAGAGCATCCAGACTGGGCCCTTTGGGTGGCTGTCAGACAGATTCCTCCAGGGATGGCTGCCAGTTTCCTTGTCCCACACAAGGGCCTCCTCACGCATCCCACCCAGCTGTGGTAACCTCTCCAGCCCCAGCCCAACAATGGAAGCCTCCCATAGCCAAGAATGTACCCATTGTGTGTGCCACAAGCCAAACAGCTGAGGGTCAAGTTCTCTGAGGTCCATGGACCAACTGGATCACCCAAACCACTCCAGCCCAGCCTCCCCTTGCAGATGCCCCCAGTCACACAGACCCTTCACTCTCTCCCCAAAGCCCAGTAGGGCCTCAGGAGATTCAACACAAATCTTATCCACCCATCCCATTCCACCACCCAGCAATGCAACTGGAGAATCACAGATGATTGCTGTACAATTACTGCCACCTCCCAGCCCACCTCGGTCCACCATGGCCACCCTCCTTCCAGCCTCCACCAAGCCTGCTGATACATGCCCAGAACCCTTTTCTTCCTCATCCTCCCACCTTATACCTATTCCTTCCATGCTTCATTTTGGGCAAACACAGGAGAATTGAACTTTTTCCTCCTGTTTTCTTGGATCACCATGCCAGCCCCATGTCTCTGCAGAGCTAGAGTTCATCACAGACCATCCCCAGCAGGTGTGTTAGTCTCTGCTCCACACTCAAGCTGGACATAGCAGTGACATTTAACCTTTCTCCAAGTCCCTGCTAAAGACATCATTACTATCTGAAGCCAATGGCATGCCCTGTTCCTCCATGGAAAATACATTACCATTCAAAATGGACCCATTTGGGCATAGAAAGAGAATTGCTGCCTGGGAGTATGCACTGCCAGGTTCCACCCAGTCCCATCCCACTCTACAACCACACACCATCTCTCCACGCTCACAAGACAGGAAAACCCAGACCTACTTCCATCTTTGCAGATCTCCACCATGTATCCATCCAGGCCCGCCCGGCCCGTCTGCTCTGGGGCTTTCCAGGTCAGTGTGAATGAGTTTTCACTCACTTCTTCCACAGCCAAGGACAAGGGGCAGCTGGGTGGTTCTGTAACAAACCCACAGTGGTGAGGGCAGGGCTTGAGTACCGGTGCTCTTGGAGGACAATCACTCAGCCTCCAGATCTGTCTTCAGTCCACCCATCCTCCTAATCCCCAGCCTTATTCCACTGCAAAAATATCCTTGATGACTTCATCCCTCCGTCCCTTCTCCCCAGCACATGCCCCCTCCAAGCCTTGCTTATCTCCCCTCCCCACTCCAGTGCTCCCCACTCACCTTCCTTTGGTTTCTCCAGTTTAGCTTCAGGGGCTGGGGGTTCAGCTGGGGGAGCTGGGGAACCTTCTGCAGGTGCTGGAGTCGCTTCTGTTCCAGCTTCCATGGGGACGGGAGCAGGTTCATCTGTGGGGACTGGGGGCTGCTCTGGGGGATGCTCAGGAGCTGGGGGCTCTTCAGCAGCTGGGGTTGGGGCTGGGCCTGCTTCTTCCTTTGGGGCTGGTTCTTCCTTTGGGGCTGGTTCTTCCTTTGGGGCTGGTGCTGCCTTTTTCTTGGCAGCCGCCGGAGATGGTTTTTTGGCTGCAGGTGCAGTTTTGCCGGTCATCACTGCAAATCCTGGGGGCTGGGAAAGGGGATGTTCTGGGGTCTCTGTTCTGTTTTGCAGTTCCTGCTCCAGACAAAAGATCCCTCCTCTGCGTCTGGGGTCTGGACTCTGAGGTTGGGATCCCTGCTCAGGACCAGGTGTCTCCTCTCTGGACCAATAGTTTCTGCTCCAGGACGGCTGTGCTGGGAGGGGGGAACCAGGTCACTGAGACAGAACAGGGGCTGGGTGACTTTTATAGGCTTTGGCTGGCACTTGTCACCTCCCTGCAAACCAATCTGCCTGCACAGGCGGGACCGCCAGGAATAGCCACCCGGGACCTGCACATTCAGCAGCCCCCACTGCCCCCTCCTATGGGATGGCAGCATATGGGCCCGGCCCCTCCAGCAGCCCCCTGGGCTCACTCAGGGCTGGTAAGCCAGGGCCAGGTCACCTTTCTTTGGGGACATGGTTCCTGTCCCCAGCACCAGCACCCCTCTGGCTAAGGGCTTCCCCACCCCCACTGCCAACTCCTCAGCCACCTACTGCCCCCCAGCACCCCCAGACTCTCCCTGGACCTCCTAATCCCCCTTGCCTTCTTCAGCGCCTGCATTAACACCGGACCCGCCCACCCCAGCCCTCCCTTAATCCTGCATAGATCCCCCCAAACAACCTGCTCTCCCTCATGTCCTCCCACAGTCCCTGTAACCCCAGACCCCTGTGCTCCCTGTTCTTCCCCAGCCTCATCCTCAATCCCACAATTGTTGAGGTTGGAAGACAACCCTTTGTCTCATGTGGACCAGCGCAGCCAGCCATACCCCTGACCCACATTTCTGGAGAAGATAAATCGCTCACCAGCCCTATGCTGTGATCTCCAGTCTCTGCCCTGCCCATTTGACCTTCAGACTGGTCACCCCAGGACTCTTGACCAACCACCCTCTTGTTACCCCAAACTCAGATTCACCCCAAATCCCCCCAGTGACCCAGGAAAACCCCATTAATCCTATGGGTCATAAACCACCAACCCCCTGCCTGATCCTGTTCCCTCACTTGCCCTTATGCTGTGCATGAGACACTACTAAAAGTGTCTCTGTATCCTTAACCTTCCTGCAATTTGGGTTGACAGCATGTTTTCCCCATTCCTCAGTTAATTCCCCTCTCCAGGGTTGCTGCTATGGAGCAGCCAAGCAAGCCTGGCACTTCGGCTTGCTGGTCCACAGGCCCACAGTTCTGTGGTCCCCAGGAAACACCTCCAGATATGTTCATCAGGGTCAAGGGGCATCTCAAGACAGCCAGAGCATGAGGCACGTTCTCTGCCAGACTATCCCAGCTTTGCTAACAAGGGGGTGGTTTTCTAGGTGGGGGGAGCTGTGGTCATCCAGGAATGGGAGGGAAAGGAGAAAGAGCAAAGCCCCATTGGCCAGGCTGGTCTTTAAAGGGATGGCAACATCCCAAAAAAGAGTCTGAGGGATGCATCCCAGCTGGAACAGCATGATGCTACTGCTCCAGGAGGGGTATTTTTTCTCTCCTGGTTATTTGGCAGTGGGACAAAGCCAGGACACCAGGAGATGGTGTCAGCATACCAGGGAGGGCCTGTTTGCCCCAAACTATGTGATAACCTAGATGTTCATCAATTACTTCCCCAGTGAGAATTATGACCAATAAAAGCTCCACCTTCCCCAAAATACACTTGGAATGCCTGAGGAATGAGTTCCCTGAGGCAGGAGAGGGTGGTATGGGGCTCCCAGGCATTTCTGCTGTCTGCAGGCCATGGACAGGTACTGGCAGTTGCTTTCCTGCCCGGAGCATCTTGGAGTGGCTCAAACTTGCCAAGTGGGTCATGAGCCAGAGAATTCCCTGCAGCTGCTCTGGCCAGAGAGAGGACAAGTTCTGCTGCCCAGCACAGCGAGGAAGGGCTGCAGGGGACCATCTATCCATGCTGCTCCAGCTGCCTTTGGCTTTCGGGTGCAGGACTGGAGAAGCTCTGGTTTCTCCATACCTTAGCCCACAGGGATTTCATCCTGCCTTGAGTGACCTTGGCCCCTCCATTACTCCTCCACTTGACCCCTCCATATGGCCCATGCCTTGATGACTCTTTCCATTAGCTCACAGGTGGCCAGTTCCAGACTCCCACAAACATCTGCTCAGACATTGACATCTTCCCTGTGTCTTTCTTGATCACGATGTCTAATCTGTACAAAAACCCACTTCACTGCGAAAAAAGTGGGCTTGTTTTGATTACATGTTAAGAAAAGCAATAAGGAGCTAGGAAAGAAAAATAAATCAATATCAAAACTCCCATTCATAGGGAAATGAGCACTCAGACTCTGACTTCAGTTCGGGGGAGGGCATCTGAAAATTAAACACTTTCCCCAGGAAAAATAAAGAACATCAATGAAATAATTTCACTTCAAGTTCTGGATTTGAAAGTAACTTGGGCCTTTCAACCTGCTCCATGACGTTTGGATGTTTTTTCTCTGTTGACTCAGGGGGTGACTCATAGGTTACGAGCAAATGAATCAACATGGTTTATCATCCACCCTTATCTGGGCCACATTACTGGAGTTTATTGGCATCTTGTTTATTCACACACTGGGCAAACGCTGGGTGTTGAGCAAACCCCAGCAGGGAAACACTGAGGAGCTGCTGCTGTCGATGGCAAAGGCACCACAGGAGGTTGTCCCAGTTCCAAGTCAAAGGTTTTCCGCAGGCTCCAGATGTGGGAGCTGACGATTCCTTACCCACCATGATGGTTTTGCTTGTGGGTTCACAATGGGGACAGGGAAACTGTTCCCGGGAGGTGATTTCACCACCCAGGACAGGAGTGGGGTGTCACAGCTCCCAGTTTTGAGTGAGGGAGCTCAAATCACTCTGGTGATGAAAATGAAGATCATATGGAGAGGGCTGTTCCTGCAGGCAGCCAGAAGGAACTGGCTTAAAACTAAATTTAAAATTTAGTGATAATTTAAATATCAGCAGATTTTTCCCTGAAACTCCTAGTATTTCAAGATTTAGCTGAAGTACAGGTTATCTGTGTTTTCCAGTGAGAAAAAATCTCTTCCTACAAAAAAGCTGGTGCTTTAATAAATTGATTTTGACCCATATTTCCAACCCACTGAGCCAGTGATATGTTTGCTTACTTATTCTGCAGGTGAGTATAGGTCACCTGCAAAGTAAGTAAGGGAAGTATCAAAATAAGTTAGGGAAGTATCATTTATTCCCTAAAGGATCAGATCCTCCTCATGCCACTGTTATTCCAACTCTCCCTGAAGATGCAGCACAGTCATCAATCATTTCCCAGCTGTGTTTATTGCCAGGATTCCATTGCAAAGAGGTTAATTTGTTCCCCAAAAGCATCGGATTGGCCCATCCACCCAGATTCCCAGTTCAGGAAACCAGAGACCTGCCAGGTGGGATGGGGTAAGCCTCAGGAATGCCTTCCCCACCATGACAGCTGATGTGTCAGTGCAGGGAAATGGAAGATGCCACTGACAGCTGGGGCAAATCCTGGAGGCTTCCACAGATTAGGACCATCCCCTAAACAGGGCTCCAGGATTAGAGAGGAGGTGGTGAGACCTTCCCACTTGTGCATCGTAAAGCAACACAGATGCCAAAGGCCCAGAATAAACAAGGAGCCCATGTCATCTGGGTGGGAAGGACTCCCTGAAGCTGCCACATCCTCTGTGCTCATCCCTTCTTGTTCTTGTCCTCATGAACATCTCTGGAGATCTTGATGGGCTTTTTGCACCCTGGCAGGACTGTGAAAGCAGCTGCTGGATGTCATATCTGGGCCACTGCAGTCTCGGGACATGGCACCATCTGGTCCTTGGCACAGCAATAGGCTTGGCCAGGGCAGAGGACAGAGCACCAGGGGATCACCATGGGTGTCAACAAGGAGAGTCACCCACAGCCTGTATCAGGGAGAGGAAGGGGATACTCAAGACTGACAGGGTCCCCATTGCCATCCCCAGTGGGATAAATTCAAAATCACCCAGCAGGAGAGAGAAGGAGCCATGCCAACCTCCCTTTGGCCACATAAAGCCCTGCACATATCATGTGGACTGGGAGTCCATAGGAGACATCACAGAATTACAGAAAAATGCCCAAACCCAGTGGATTTCAGCAAAAGGGGAGTGCCCAAGCCCCTTCGGGCAGGCTGTTGCTGGTGATTACTGGAGCTGGCTCCTGTGTGGGTCTGTGCCCTCCCTTCTGCTTCTGCTCCTGCCCGTGCCTTTCCAGGGTTAACTGAGATCTCCAGAAAACCGGGGAGCTCATCTGGAAAACACACAGTGGTCAACCACAAATGCCAGCAGGACTGTGTCTCAGGGGGGCTTAGTGCCCTGCCTGCCACCTGCCACCTCCCACTCCCCTGCTCACGGCTCCAGCTCCAGCTCCCAGCAGCATTTCCAGCCTTGCCGTCACCACGATATTCACAGCATGCTGAGTCAAGCAGCCGGGGCAGGTGGCAGGTGGGCTGGGACCCAGCAAGGTTTCCATTTGTCCATCACACGCAAGTGGACACTTACTTCATCCCAAAGCAATGACTGCAGGCAGGGGCTCTGGGGCTGAGCTGAGATGGCCCAAATCCCCCTCCCAAAGCCCCCTGGGAAAGGACCTGTCCAGGTGTCACCCTGGGGCCAGAGTTTTAAGCACGTATTGCTTTAAAATATCCTTGTCTGGTCTAGAATACACAACCAGGCAATAAAGAGACGTCAACAGGAACATCTCTGAGGTACTGAGGGCCATCTCTTGCCTGATGGACACCCCTTGGTCGTTATCCGTGCAGAGTTCAAACAGCCACACACTGCAGAGTTATCCCTGTCACTGGGTGCACCCCAGCTCACCCCAGCAGCACTCAGCAACATCAGTTTGATTCACTGACTCTCCAATAACCCTTTCTTCATGGAAAGAATTGTCTGGCCCTGGCACAGGCTGCCAAAGGCAGTGGTGGAGTCCCCAACCCTGGCAGGGACATGGTGCCACACACCAGGTTAGTGGTGGCCTTGGCAGTGCTGGGTTAACAGTCGGTCTTCATGATCTGAAGGGTCTTTTCCAACCTCATTGATTGTCTAATTCCATGATCAGTCGGGGATCACCCACCTCTAAGTCCCCCAACATCAGCTGATGGAGCAGCAGGGTGGGTGCCCAGACCTGCACCCTCCCTTCTGGGATCAGGAGCTGCCAGATGCAGGCAGGGGAATGCAATCACTCAGAACCAATTTTTGGGCTATTATTTGGGTGCTGTAATGGGATCATTCTTCTCCAAGATGAATGGGGCAGAGAAATAGGAAAACCCGTGCAGAAATGTCCTGATTTTGTCCCATGACTCGCTGGGACCTGAGCCAGGGAGCTCCATGTTCCCCTCCAGCCTGAGACAGCACCGCAGTGGAAAAACCATCACAGAGTGGCATCAACTGCTGCCCACAGCCAAAGTGGTTCCCCCAAGGCCATCTGTGAGGCCACCACAATCACAGCCATGGCATGTGGGGACAGGGCAGCCCAATCAGGAGTGGCAGGACAGGAGCTGCAGGGCAGTGACCTCCAACAGCTGCAGCCAGGGCCAGCTGGGCCCAAGCGTGACGGGCCGGCAGGAACCCTCACGCACCTTGGCACCCCAGCAATCACGTGCCATGTGCTCAGGAGCAATGCCAGTCCCGGAGCACTGCTCTGCTTTGGATGGTTTTTTTCCAGCCCAGCCCTACTTCTGGAGCTGCCAGCAGGAGCTCACCTAAGACAGCAGGGACAGGAATGGCTGCTCAGGCCGCAGGGGTGCACAGAGCTTTCACACAGGAATTCTGCCCTCAGGAGCAGTACTCACGGAGGATCTCCCTGATGAGCACTGGCTGCTCCAGAGTGGCTGGGATGCTGGCTCCACTGGCACTGACAGCGGAGGCAGACTCCTCAGCCTGCCCGGAGTCACCTCTACCAAGGCTTGGGGACGGCAGCTGGGGACGCCAATAAGGCTCTGTCACCACCTGCCCTGCCTGGTCCTGCTCTGTGGCAGGGAGAGGCTGCAATTAGCAGATCAGGTTTTCTTTCTTCATTCAAACTAGGAGCTCAGGAAGCCCTGAGTTGTTTCCAGCCCCTTTGCTGGTTTACTGTGGATATTTGCACCCAGGGGCCACAGCCACACACAGGCTGCTTCTGTCTGCTGATCAAGGAGCTGGGAGGCTCTGCAGGAGGAGGAGGGAACAGCTCAGCCCCAGGCTTCACCAGCACCAAGGGAGAATTTCTCTATGGATTAAGACCAGCAGGAAACTCAGTGTTTGCTCTGCACAAAGACAGACACCACTTCTCAGAGCCTCCTTTGCTCATCTCCTTACCCACAGTCCCAGGCCAGACCAGGCACTGCCAGTCCCCAAGAGGGTGTCCAGCCCTGCCCTGAGGACTTTGAGGCACTGAAACCCCTGCCAGGGTGGACCATGACATTGGCCAGTAACAGCCCAGGGTTAGACACTCCTGGTCTTTTTTTTTATTTGCTGAAGGACCTTCAGCATCCCCGTCATTGGGTACCCCTACCTCTGTCAAGGACTTCAGGCCACCTTGGGTGTTCTCAAAGCCATTGCTCCTACCCAGTCCCACCTGTAGGGCCAACACTGGTGTTTCCACTTCCCCTCCCAGCTCTTCCCATATTTTCTCACATCCAATCCCTCCTTTCCTTGCCTTAAATGCCTTCACTGGCACCCTCACCTACCTCCATTCCCTCTGCTCCCCCCAACCCTCTCCCCTGTCAGTCCTCCCCTGCAGGACTCTGCTGAGCTCCCTCCCAGAGCAGCCCGGTTCAGATGAGAGCAGGTGGGACCAGCAGGATGTCCTGCAACCAGACCTGTCCCAGCTCTGGGGACAATGGTGGCACTGGGACCAGCCATGCTTCAGATTGGGTAGTCATATCCCAGGGAAGCCCTTGAGGCCAGTATGGTGGCGGCCACAAAGGCTCCCTGCACCTTGCTGTGTCCAGGGGGTTTGGGAAGGGTTGTCTCTTCCCAGGATTCTCGGAAGCAAATGGGATCTGCTTTCTTGATGGGGCAGCATGTCCTGAGCCCATCCCACAACCCTCTCTAACCCAAACACCTTTACCTGAGAACTTCCCTACTGTGTCCCCCTCCCTGCAGAGTCTGCTGGGTGGGAGGGGATATGGCAGGGGTTGGATCATCCCCAAATCCCACTGACTTCCTCCAGGTCCCAGTGAACTGGGAATACACACCAGTTTGGGTTGTGCAACAGCACCCAGCTGCATCCTTTCCCTGCTGCCACCAGGGAGCACCATGGGGACATTCAATCCAGCTGTCCCTGCGTTGGGTCCTCCCAAAATCCTCCAGATAGTGAAATCCTCCCAGCCAAGCTTTGGAAACGCCTGGTCCTAGGAGTCTCTGGTGTCCCCAGAGCCAGCTGTGGCCCAGCCCTGGTCTGGATGCAGGGACTCGAGTGCCGTGGTCAGAGCAACCCAGGAGCTGCTCCCTGCCCTGTCCCCATTCAACACAGTGTGACAGCCCTGTGCCACCCCTGGGGGAAGTATTTCCCCAAAACACCTCCAGAGAAACTGGACCAAGACATGGGGCTCAGACAACAAAAGGGGGTTGATCTGTTGATCCAATAAACAGCCATGGCAGATGCTCCAATCTTATCCTCCTTGTCCATGTGCAAGTCAATGCCAAAGGGATACCTGGATATTTGCAGGGAAAGGCCAAAACCTCCAGCTGGACATGATCAAGGACAATGATAGCCCGGTGTCAGGGTTTGAGCCTGACTTAACGCTGACACTCTAGCTCTCTCTTGCTACAGGAAAAAAACCACTATAAAAATACACACCAATCTCATGAGTCAAATGAAATAGAACACTAGTTTGTAAAAAAACACACACAAAAAGAAAAAGGGCAAACAGGCTCAATTTTTTTAATTGCAAAAAGTAATTTTATTACCTAACAGAGTTGGAGAATAAATGCAGGGCAAAAATAAACTTTTCATACATTAGCTTGTTCACTCTCCCCCCTCTCTTACGAACCGATAGCATTCACTCCCTTTCCTCTTTTATAACCAACAAGCCCGGGTAGGGAAGCAGAGTGTGGGAGTATTTTCTCAATCTACAGAGCAAGTTCGTAAATCTATTCATCACCACAATTCTTCTACTACAAATACTCTTTATCTCTACTAGTTTCTCTCTTTCTCCAAACAGTTTTTTTGCTTTCACCCCCCACTCTCTTAAGAAGCAGTCTCTCTGCTCACCCCGCCTTCCCTCTTTCTAAACTAGCAACACAGACAAGGGGCAGGTTGAGAAAGGTTCTCTGGTCAGCCCAATCAAGGAGAGGGGTTCTCTACTTAGCCATTGGGTCCCTCCCACAAAAGACAGTCCTCTGGGAACTTCTTTGGCATGGGTCTAATCTCACGAGCAACATCCCGCCCGAATTCTGCTGCAACGTGAGTCCTTCTGTCCATAAAGTGCAGACTCTCCCGAGCCGAGGCCACGCTGCTTTCATGCCAGGAGCAAGGCCTTTCTCTCCTTTGCAAAGCCTCTGTAACTTTAACTCTTTCGAGACTCTAAACTAGATCACAGCTCTCTCCAGGCATCCATCTCCTCCTCTGGCATGAGCTGTGAGTAGATTTCTGCATCCTTGTGGACTCCATGAGCTGCAGGGAGACCTCACGCTCCCCCATAGCCTTCACCGTGGCTAGCAGAAAGTTTTAATCTCCGGCACCTGGAGCACCTCCTCCCCCACCTTCTTCACTGACCTTAGCGTCTCCATGCTGTTCTCCCTCACATATTTTCACCCCCACCTCTTCTTCTTCTAACTACAAAGAAGTGAAAGAAATGTGTGCCTGCTTTGTTTTAATGTCTTCTTAAATATGTTTTCACAGAGGCGTAACCAGCACCTCCAATTAGCCCAAACTTAGCCGGCAGCATGTCCATCATTTTCAGAGCCATCAGAGATTGGCTCTGCTAGACTTAATGTGAAAACTTCCAGGACTTTCACTCAGAACACACAAGAGCCATCTTTGTGCCACTCCCCACCCCTCAGACACCTCCCCAGGCCTACTACAACAGCTTCTGAGGGGTCCAAATTTCTCCTAAATGTTAAAAATACTTTACTAATATTTTAAGCCAATCAAAACCACCACACCTGGGATGAGGTGGCTTTTGCCATGAGCTTGTGATGGGGTCTTACCCATCTCCTGGGGGTTAGGTGCAAGAGATCCCAAGGTATCAGGGACAGGAGGAAGAGATGGGGGGTCTCCTGCCTCCCAAGTGCTGACTCTTAAGAAGGAGGAGAAATTCTCAGTCACACAAAACCTGAGAGCAGCCCTGGGAGAAGGACTTGGGGTGTTGGTTCTCAACATGCCCTGGCCATGTGTGCTGGGCCCCAGAAACCCCCTGAGCCCTGGGCTGATCCCCCAGCATGGGCAGCAGCTCCAGAGGGATTCTGCCCCTCTGCTCCACTCAGGTGAGACCCCACCTGCAGAGCTGCCCCAGCTCTGGGGGCCCAACAGAAGAAGGACATGGAGCTGCTGCAGAGAGTCCAAAAGAGGCCGCAGAGATACTCTAAGCTCTGGAGCCTCTCTGCTCTGGAGCCAGGCTGGGACAACGAGGAATGTCCAGTCTGGAGAAGAGAAGACTCTGGGGACACCTTAGAGCCCCTTCCACTGCCTAAAGGAGCTCCAGGAGAGCTGGAGAGGGACTTAGGACAAGGGCCTAGAGTGACAGGACAAGGAGGACTGGCTTCCCACTGCCAGAGGGCAGGGTTAGATGGCATACTGAGAAGGTATTCTTCCCTGTGAGGGTGGGGAGGCCCTGACACAGGGTGCCCAGAGAAGCTGGAGCTGCCCCATCCCTGGAAATGTCCAAAGCCAGGTTGGATGGGGCTGGGAGCAACCTGGGATAGTGGAAGATGGCATGAGGTGGGAATGGCAGGAGGTGGGAAGATGGCAAGAGGTGGGAATGGCATGAGCTTTGAGGTCCATTCCATCACAAGCCAGTGTGGGATTCCATGGCACAGTGAGCTGGATGCAGTGACCCATGCCCTGCTCTGTGACACAGCTGATACACTGAGGAAGCCCACCCTTTGCACAGGCTGGAAATGCCCTGGGATCCCACCGGGCAGTGGTGGCTGGAGGTGTCATTCCTGCCCAGCACCTGTAAAGCCGTTGGGATCTCTCAGGGTGGTCAAACGTTGCAGCAATGCCAAGAGACATGCAGGGTTTGCGCCCAGCCCCGGCTGCCACTGGAGGCGAGAAGCTGATTTATTTTCACAACCTGCAAAGCCCTGGGGAGGTGGACATGGCCAGTCTGGGCACCAGGGATGATTCTTTTCTGTTCCTGGCACTGTGACCTGAAAGCAAAGCATTGGGACTCTCCATGAGTTCACATCTTCCCACAAGCCAGTGATCCATGATCCAGTGCCACCCCACCACCTGCACAAGGAAAAACACACTTGCTGGTCCCTTTTTTAATGCTGCTTGTGACCGTGGTTAGCTCTTCTTGTGGGGTGCAGGAAAAGCTGTGATGCCCTTTTGCACCCCAGCACAGCAACCAGAAGGGACAGGGGGGACAAGGAGGGAGCTGCCAGGACCAGTTATCTGATCCCGGCAGCTCCAGTGTAAACTTAGCATGGCCTTTTGGAAAGTACTTGCTGTAGCAAAACATGCAGTAAATTACTGCTCTGAGTGCCAACAATATTTTGAGATTAACAAATCTTAAAGCTCACTTTGGGGTGGTGCGTTGGAGCCCTGCCAGTGTAACTGGGGGGTCTCCCTCACCTCACAGCCTCCAGCTCCCAGGGGTTGCACCAAACTGCAAATCCTTGTTTTTTGAAGGAGATGGGACAAGGTCTGGGGTCAGCAGTTGGTGTGGGGTCCTGTAACCCACTCCTGAGGATTCTTATCCTGCACTCCTGAGGAGCAGGGCTGACTCTGATTTCCTTGCCTTTTCCTTTCCAGACTACCTTGGAAAGCCCCAAATTTCTTCCCTCTTTTTATCAAATAACAAACCCACCTCCCACCAGTTGCCTCTACCCTCTCCATCATCAGCCTGTGCTCCCTGGGACAAGCTGTCATGACCCCCAGCACCATCACCCCACCCACCCTTCCTTCCCCAGTGTCCCCAGAGTCCCCAGTACTGGCCTTTCCACAGTACTTCAGGGTGAGAATGCCCAGGATTTAAAAAACACCCAAGACAGGGGACCCCGGTGCTTCCAGACATGCCACAAGTTTTCCAAGCTCACTGAGGGTGAGACAAAGAGAAGGGAGAACCCTTTGCAACTGAGCAGAAAAAGGGGCAGCAAGTACCTGGGACCCCAAACCAGGTGCATCCCAATGAAAAATAACCACAGGCTCTGCATGCTGAAGGAGATTGACCCCTGAAACACCTTCCCAAGGACAAAACAGCCTGAAGATGGCATTTTAACCCAGGATAAATCCCTGGCTCAGCATGGGAGGCCCTAGGGAAGATCCCAGGATCCCAGCACCTGAGTGCTCTGTGGCTTGACCTTTCCCAGGCCATTTTGTAGTTTGGAAGCAGCAGTCTGTGTTGAGAATGCCACAGAGGAAACCATTTTATCCAGAGCAGTATTCCATTAAAGTTCTGAAGGAATGTGGGACTGAAGTCCCAGTTGCTGCTGTTCTTCCATCCATGTTGTCTGAGTGAACACCCAGATTTATTTCAGGCTCAGAGCTCCTGTCACTGAGTTCTCAACAAGATTTGCATTGGCCACAGCAGGTCATTCCTGTTTGTATCAGGGAGAGCAGAAAAAGTTGCTTGTCAGAAGGACATTGTCAGTGTAGCTGAGCTCCTGCTCCTTGTGGAGCTATTACAAAATAAATAGCTGCCAAGCTCAAGTGCAACAACAATACAGGCTGATATTAAAAATAATAGTCCTGCTTATTGGGACTGTGGGATGGCTCCCAGCTGTGATGCTGTACGGAACTGTCCTCAGAGTGCAGGGAGAAGAATTCGGCAAAATCAGCATGGAGCTGTGTCAGAGGAGGTTTAGATTGGATATCAGGGAAAGGTTCTTCCCCCAGAGGGTGCTGGGCGCTGAACAGGGTCCCCAGGGAATGGGCATGACCCCAGCACTGCCAGAGCTCCAGGGGTATTTGGAAAACGCTCTCAGGCCCAGGGTGGGATTGTTGGGATGTCCTGTGCAGGGCTCAGGGATGATCCCTCAAAGTGCCTGCCAATGCAGGGGTTTCTGTGATTCTGTGATCTGTGGTTGCCCATATGCCAACAGCGATAGCAGCCCAGCTGGGAGCCTGTAAGCTGAGATGCCCCTTGGCTAGAAAACAGCCTCAGAGCATTTGCCCGACACTGTATTTGCAAAGGGGCTGCAGTCCAGTGCAAACCCTCCCTGTCCATCCAGCACTGCCCAGGCCCTTCTGCCCAACACCATGTCCATGAAATCCCAAAGGCAGATTGAAGTATTTGGGGTTAAAACCATGATGTGCAAGGAAAAGTGGCCAGATTTGGCTTTGTTTTCTGATCCCTATGAGCTTTGGAGCCACCTCTACAACTACCATGAAGAATTGGGCCTTAAAGCTTTTCCTGTGCAAAAATGGGGCACAATTTTTGGGTGTGTGACTTTGACATAGGGGTCTCTGCACCCCAGCAATTGGAACAAGGAGGGCTTTAGGGGTATAGGGGATACAGCCTTGCTAAGAAGCTGTAATTTTGGTGTCCCATGAGGGCTGATGTCTCTTCCTTGCCCAATGTGCTTTGCTCCTGGTCATGGCTCAGAATGTCCCAGCTGAACTCCCAGCAAGTCCCCCTGCACCCATAGAGAAAGAGGAGTAGGCAGAGGATGTTCCATGAGCACCCCATTCTAGGGTGCTGGGAGTGACCACGGAGCATGGAACAGAGCAGAGAGTGAAGCATCAGTGACAGGAACAGTGCAAACACGAGTGGTCTAAACCCACACGCCCTCAGCCCAACCACAAACTTCCCAGGAGCCAGAAAACCAGAGAGAAAAATCTCTCCAGTGGAGGTCCCCTCTCCCGGAGAGGTTTCTTTGCTCTAATGCCGCCATCCAGTGGGAGAGATTCCTTGGCATGGGAAACTCTGGAAAAGGGGGTGTTGGGGTCCTCATCCCCCGGGGAGGGCACCCACCACCACCCTCGGGTTGCACTCGAGGACCTCCCTGCCAGGGATGCTGCGGCTGCACCTCATCCTCTGTCTCCAAGCCCCGATCCCAGCCTGGATGCGACGCACAAAGAAGAAACAGCTCACAGGGCACCTGAGCTCCTTTGGCACCCAGCCAGGGGATGGGGAAGGGGGGCTGCAAGCCCACAGGAGGAAGAGGGGGAGGCTGAGGTGTGAGCAGGGTCTCAGAGGTGAGGACACCCCGGTCCCAGGGCTATGCGGTTCCCGGGACACTCCCAACCCTCCCCTCCCGCTCCGGCCGTGGGATATTTGCCGTCTGAGCACACCGTGCCTGCAGAAAGCCGAATTCCAGCGCGTATTCAGAAGCAACCAGGGCTTGGAGGAGGGAAAAATAACCGAACACGAAACTCGCCGGGCTGGTCAGGGAAGCGAAACGACTTTGGCAAGTGGCCACAGAGCAGCGCGACAGCGAGGGGGGACGCGCAGTGGCCAGCAGCCCCCAGAATCCCACAATGCGCCCGTTTATTGTCCCGGTGGCGCGGCCCGATTCCCGCAGAAAGGAGCTTTGAATGGGAATATTAAAAAGTTCAACCTCTCTCAGCAGTGCAAGGTTTGCTGGATTGTGCGATGGCACAAAGGAGCAGTGTTTCCTCGGGAGCGGGAGGTTTCGTGGCTGGAATACGGCGCTTTTCTTCCCGCACAGAAGCCGCCTGAGCGGAATCACGGCGTTATCAAAGCGGGATCGCAGTCAGAGACTAGCCTTAAAGGGAGAAAGCAGGAAAAAAATGTGCTTATGGGAATGTAATAAAAAAAATTTGGGGACTTCTTCTGGCTTAAAGCAGCAACTCTTTTTCTAAGGTGGCTCCAGTTTCCAGGAAAGCAGGGGTATTCCTCCAAAATTGAGGGGAAAACCCCTAAATTTTTCTTTTCCCTTTCGCCAAGCGGAAATTTGTCCTGGGAACAAGCCCCGTGTGCAAACAAACAGGCTTCTCTGTCCTCCGGGAAGCACAAATGCTTTCCCACCCACTCAAAACCAGCCAGAAAAATGACTCCAAGACCAGCAACTCCCTGATAACCCCAGCGAGGAGGCAGTATCCTGGCTGAATCAGAGGCACGTGTCCCGGTGGGAATGAACTTTGGTAGCATCCACCACCTCTGCAAGCTGGCGAAGGCCATTTCTAGAGGCTGCAAACCCATCCTCGAGCTCCAGCCCACACTCAGGAAAGGGAAGGGGTTGGGAGGTGTTGCAAAATAAAAAAGATGAGGGTATTTGGTGTGGGGAATCTGCTCTACAGCTGCAAACAGCCCGACTCTGGCAATGAGGCTGAGAACTGTGCACAGCTCATCACACCTAGAGTCTAATAACCGGTAGCTGTGCCCAAAGTCCCTCTGTGTGTTTAATTAGGATCATAGAAGGTACTAAGTTACTGCAATTTTCGGATCAGGGAATGGTTTGGTTTGGAAGGGATCTTTAATTACTGCAGAAGCATTGCCCAAAAAGTGCAGAGGAAACATTAGGGGACAGGCTGAGGATGGGAAAGGGGGATTTTTCTTTTAAAGATATCACTGCTTTTAAAGAGACTTTCCCTGTTGGTGGGTCTGGAGCAGTGAAACCACCCGGCAAAGCCGAGGAGCTCCACAGTGCCCCGGCGTGCCTGGGACATGGAAACCCCCGGATACAGCACCAAGAAACTGCTCTTCCTTCCTGCAACGGAGGCGGATGGCGATCGGCCTCCAGCCCGAGAGCTGGACGAAGCACCTCTGAGTCTCTCTTGGGGGGAGGATAAATCTCTGACCGGTGGAGAAACGCCAGCCCGAGGCAAAGCACAACCCGGCCAGCGTTCACGAGCGGAGTCAGGACGAGCGCGCAGCCCACGGCCGTGGGAACGAAGCACGGTGGAGTCACCGGGGCGGGTGATGGGCTGACTCCTCATCTCATTGCAGAGCAAGAGACCCCACAACCTCCGTAGCCTGCAGGGGACGGGTCAGAGTCACCCCCAACCCCGCAGAGGCTGCGCCGGACATCAGTCCTGGCACTGGCGGGGTCCCGGGGAGAAAAGGGCTTGAAGGAGGCCGGAAGGCTGGAGCAGGGTTTGGGCAATGCTGGAGCACTGGGGAATGAGTGTTTTGTCCCCTGTGGTGTAGGGCAAACCCTTGCCCCAGAGTGCATGCCCCGATTCCGACCCTGTACCCAGTCGTGCCCAGTGCCCAGTGCCCCAGCCTAGGATGTATCGGCTCCCCACCCGGATACCCAGCCCCATTTGAGGGGATGCTCAGCTCCCTCTGTGTCCGGTGCTCCTGATGTCCCCATGCCCGATTCTCCTGGATGCCCCATGCCCCATTCCTCCTGGCATCCCTATAACTCGGGGTGTTCCCAGCTCCCCCATTCCCGCTGCCTCCACGACCATCGTGCCCGCGCGCTCTCACATCCCGGTGCTCCGAGTACCCCCGTGCCCGGTGCTCCTGTTCTTCTGCAGCTAGGTCTTCTCGCCTCCCTCATTCCCGATGCTCCCAGGACCTCTGTATCCAGCTTCCTCCCAGGAACCTGTGCCTGTTGCTCCCGACTCCTCCACCCCAATGCTCCTAGCACTGCCATTCCCAGTTCTCCCCATACCCCCATGTACCGTACTCCCGGATCCCCCATCCCCAGTTCCTCCTGGCATCCTCGGCTCCTTGCTTTCCTCATTCCCGATGCTCCTGGGCACCCCATGCCCGTTTTTCCCGGTTCCCTGGGCCACCCCGTGCCCCAGTAGCCCCTCTCCCGGCGCGAGTCCCCCGTGCCCGGCCGGTGCCAGGTGCTGCCCTGTTCCCCGCTCCTCCTCCTCTCCGCCCCGTGTCGTCCCTCCTCCCCCGGGAAAGCGAAAGCGCGGCGGGGCGGAAACCGAGCCCTCCCCGCCGGGCCGCGCCGGGCCGCACCGGAACCGCACCGGCACCTCACCGGGGTCCCACCGGGGCTGCTTCGCGCCGGGCCCACCATGGCTTCTTCCATCGGCAACTTCTTCCGACGGAGCCTGCGGCGCGCCGGCCGCAAAGGTGAGGGGCGGGAGGGGCACCGGGAGGTGCCGATGCCGGTGTCAGGGTTGGTGTCGGTATCGGGACAGGTCCATCCCCGGTGCCGAGGCTGCGGGGGCCGACGGCTGCCGGCGGAACGGGGACGTTCCCGGGCAGCGACTGCGCCGGGTGGGACCAGCGGCAGCGGCTCGCTCCCTCCACCCCTGCCCGTTCGCGCTGCCCCCGCGGATCCCTGCTCCGGCCGACTGCCCCGGGCTCACCGCATCTCTTGCTCCGTCCTCGGGGGTTCGCCCCGGCCCCGGCAGTGAACCCCATCCCGGGTAGTTCACCACATCCCCCGGGAGGCCACCCTTTCCCAGCTAAGCACACCCCAGCCCTTGGGCATTCCCCCATCCCAGGGGCAGCCCCACAAATCCCCTATCTCCCCACATCCCCACTGAATGAGGCATCGCAGTACATGCTGGCGGGTGGCATCTGGGGCATCCGTGGGGGTCCCCACGAGGGACACGGTACCCCCGAGATAGGTGGGTATTGCGGAGCATACTGAAGGCAGTGCAGATGTTGGTCCTTTGGGACTTGTGAGCTTTTCCGAGATACTGAATGGATCATTGGAGTTTTCTGGCTGCCGTATCTCAAGCCAGAGCAAAGCAGGTTGGAGCAACCTGTGGATTTGGGGAGCTCGCTGCACTCTCCTCCCCTTCTGTTTTGTGCTGGTTCTGGCTCCGCATGAGCTCGATGTTCCCAGCTCAGCAGAAGAGGCTTGATAAAGCCAAAGCCATTTCCTTTCCGCTGGGGCAGGTGAGCAGGTGGGCGGCACGGGAAGCTGAGCTCTCCCGCAAACCAGGTTGGGAGACTTTGGCACACCAGAACCTGGGAGTTTTCCGGGAGGAAAGAAACCAACCGGTTGTGCCACAGGTAGAGTGGGGCTGAGCGCAACCCTCGGCGATAAGAAAAGCCCGCGGCAGCCTTTGCCCTCTCCGTGCCCGGTGGATGGAAGGGTGAAAATCCACAGCACTGGCAGCCACTTTCCATCCGGGAGCTGTCTGAGCATCCCCGACCACCCGGCTCCTTCCCCTCCTCGCAGGGGGTGCTCCCACTGCTGGGGGGCTTGGGGTGCTACCCGAATCTTCCCAACACAGGCTATGGGAAAGTCACTGGCTCCTGTGGTGCTGGCTTATGTTCATGGGAGACAAGGCATTGTGAATTCTGCCGGTTTGGGGGAGCACTGGGATCTCTGGCGCCACATTCAAGACTGTCTGACAGTTCACTCCATACATCCCTGGAGCTCATCTTCCAGCAATGGATGGGGAGCTGAGGCCTCAGAAGGATTTAGGCTCTGCCAGTGAAGGCTTTGCAGTCAGACCTGGCACTGCAGGGGGATCCACCCTTCCATCTCTGAGAGGCAGAGCCCCAGCCCAATGTGGCTGGGCTCCCTGGAGCAGTGGGTTTGACTTGTTTGCTTGAAAACCCCACAGAGAAGATGCAAATCCAGTCCTTGCTGGAGAGCACATCTGGTGTTCTCTGAAATGCAGGATGAGACTGAATAGGCAGGATTTAACAGGACTTTCATCTTGCCGTGGTGATGAGAAAACAACCAATGCCAGCACCCAGAGAGGATGTGGGACACCAGCAGCCCTCCCACAGCACAGCCTTGTTCCCTGGGGTCACCCCAACAATAACTTCCAATGAGGAGCAGGAGAAGCAAAGCACATCTTGTCGAGCTTTTACCCGGGCTGGAGCGCCTTGCTGGGCTGTCATAGGATGATCCCCAAGAGTTCAAACCAGAGGTGTTCTCAGCCAGGTCTCATCCTCAGGACACTCCTTGACTTCTCTTGCTGCAAAGAGACCTCTTTGGGATGAATTTCACCTTACCAAGAGTACTCTGCATATGGAGGTGGAGCAGCCCCAGGGTGCATGTGGGGGTGGCTTTGAGCATCTCCCCACCCTGAGCTGAGAAAGGCATTTCTGGTCTCTGGGAAAGGACATCCTGTGATGGGACTATGAAAGTCACCTCCTCCTATGAACCTTCTGGTCCCATCAACTCCCAGTGACATGGAGTAAAGGCTGGAGAGATGTTTCCAGAATCAAGGAGGTGGCTCTGATGCTGGAAGGACACATGGGCAGGGTGTCCCCCAGCACTGCTTTTGGAGGAGGATGCCATACATGGAGAAGAATAATGGGAGTAGCTGGTTATGGCCATGCCTTGCCCTGATCAGCTGTGGCACAACCAGAAGAGCCCAGGGACAAACTCTGGGATCTGGAGACAAACTGCAAGAGCCAGTTATTTCATCCAGCCATGCATTTACGTTCCTTGTAATTCCTAGAAGAGCAGCTCAACTTTTCTGCTCCAGCTCCCTGCCATAATCAGAGATGGGACAGTTTCTGTGCCAAAAACAAGGGATAAAGGGAGACACAAGTGGCCTCTGAGAGAGGGAAGAGCTGTGGCATGGCCTAGCTGCAGCCTCTGTCTGGTATTTAACTCCTTCCCAGCCATTGGATCTCACTGTCCCACTGTGGTCATCCCAGGGCCCTTGGAAATGCCAGATGGAGCTCTTTTCCCTCCTATTCCTGGTTGTTCAGGGTGTGACAGCTAACGCTTCCCAGCTGCCCTCCCCAACCGGCCCAACAAGAACTGGGGTGTAATCACAGGGAACTGCTTTGCTTTGGGAGCTGTGGTTTGGGGAAAACCCTTGAGTAGCTCATTTGCAATCAGCAGTTCCCAGGAAATCAGGCAGGGAGAGGTTGAGATTCATCTGACTGGAGCTTTTGGAGGTGCTCAAACAAGATCTGGGCTGTTTGTTTGCTGTTTACTTCCCCTAAGGGAATAAAATTAACTGCTATAAACACATTCCCACACCTCCCTGCAGATGTTTAATGCAGAGCCTGTCTGCTCTCCCCCATCCCACATGCCAGCTTCACTCTAGGCGTCCCTCTGCCCTTGCTGGGCTGGGGCAAAGGAGATGTTGGATGGCACTTTGATTTTCCCTAAAAGACTCATAAAAGCCATTTCTCTTTCCTTTCTGTGTCCCCAGCGGTTCACTCTCAGGGACCAAAAGTTCTAGGCACCAGGACCTGGTTCCCTCCAGCCACTTTGGCCAGTTCATGCAGCTCCTGCCCTCAGGACACCTCCCACCTTTCATTGCACTCTGATCTGATTTTTTGGGGCTTTTTTGGCTACAGAAGGAAAAGATGAGGCCTCTGCTACAGAAAACACCCCCCCGCGGGTGCCACAGGGGAAGCCAGGGGAGCGGAGCTCAGTCTTCTACTCTCCAGGGCAGTTCTTCTTCGAGTACCTGGTGGTGGTGTCACTGAAGAAGATGCCAGATGGACGTTATGAACCAAAGATAACCTACCGGTTCCCAAAGGTATTTAGTCCCATGGTTCTGATAAGATCAGTTTTCCACATGTAGAGGAGAAGAAGATGTTCCTTCCCCATTACTAAAACCACGGGAGGAGAAGAGAGAAGTGCCCCATGCCCTTGAGTCACAGCCCCAGACCCCAGGACTTTGCCTGCCCTGGGTTGAAGTTGCTGGGACCATCTGTCCCTCCCCATGATCCCAGCCCAGAGCCTCAAACCCCAGGAGGAAACTCCTGGGGGTTGTCTCTGGCCTCCTGTCCCAGAAGGGGAGACCACAGTGGGGAAATCACACCTCAGGG
The DNA here is from genome assembly GCA_024500445.1 of Entomyzon cyanotis. Taxonomy (NCBI): domain Eukaryota; kingdom Metazoa; phylum Chordata; class Aves; order Passeriformes; family Meliphagidae; genus Entomyzon; species Entomyzon cyanotis. Next base: position 293,889 of record JAKEPQ010000908.1, on the reverse strand, counting down.
AGGTGGCACAAGAGGAGATCCCAGTTTGCAGGGGGTGCTTCTGCTTTGCCTCACTATCCATGGGGTGAAAGAGTCAAAATTTGGATTTTGGGGAAATGCTTGTCCAGATATGTGCAGTCACCCTCTGCATCATTCTGGGCTGGGGGCTGCTTTGGGACAGACCCGGGCATGATGGGGCTCCTCCACCACCCTGACTCTTGGCATCGCTTCCTTCCAGCGTGAGAACTTGCTGAAGGGCCAGAAGGAGGAGGAGGAACGTCTCCTCCAAGCCATCCCCCTCTTCTGCTTCCCTGACGGCAACAACTGGGCCCCTGTCACTGAGTTCACCAGGTACCTGCCCCACTGCAGGGTCTGAGCTGGGGCCCCCTACCCTGTTGGACTCCTGAGGGCTGGAAGGACCAGCCCAGCCCATCCCAGCCCCATGTGCTTTCTCTCCTTGCAGCGAAACCTTTTCTTTCGTGCTGACCAACGTGGATGGCAGCAGGAAGATTGGCTACTGCAGGAGGCTGCTGGTGAGCCCCCACCACCTCCCACCCAGTGGGGGTGTCACCCCCTCCCCACGGTGGGACAGGGCACCTCCTGCCATGCCTGGAGTTCAGCTCTTGGGGACATGCCTCAGAAAGCCACCAGCTTGACCAAAGTGGTGACAAGAAGCAAGAGGGGTTTTTGGAGCTCTCTGCTGAGGCATCAGTCAGATGCTGGATGGGGGTTCACAAAATGTGTGAATGTGGCACTTGGGGACACAGTTTAGGAGTGAATGGGGTGGTGCTGGGTTGACTTTTGGATTTGGAGATCTTAGAGGGCTTTTCCAAACTTAAGGGTTCTGTGATGCCCCCCTGGTTTCCACAGCTTCCCTGGCTCCTTTCTCTTGACTGCAGTGGTCGGGGTGGCTGCAAATCCCACTTGGGATCAGGATGGGGATGTGAATGGAGCCATCCAGGTGCCAAGGAGCTGGGAGCCCTCAAACCCACCCCCAAACACTGCATCTGAGCAGTTTCTCAACTCATGTTTGACCAGCCTGGGGGCTCTGAGGTGCGATGGTCTTCCCTGGCTGCTGCTTTAAACCGAGACATAAATCCAGGGGGACATCCCTGTCCCACAGCTTAGGGATTTGCTGGACCCCACTGCCCCTTCATCATGGTGAACCTTCCTATTTTGGTGCCCAGGCCTGAGCTCGGGCTGTTGGAACTGGGTGTCTAGAGGGCTGAAAGTGCAGAGAGTAAACAGATCCAGGATAGTCCAGTTGGAAGGAAAAAAAAAGCCAGATAACTCATCCAAAGGCCCCTGTTGTAGAAGGAGGCAGGATTAACCCCAGCGATGGTGGGGCAGGATGTCTTGGAGAACATGTGTCTGGGTGGGAGGAGAGTTTGGGAATATGCCAAAGGATTTTGCAGAAAAATATTTAACAGCTTTGGCACCCAAATCACCTTCCCCGGGCACCCTCTGCACCCTCCTCAAGGATCAGCTGCATCCTTGACCTTGGCTCCAGCTCTGAAAATCCCCCAGCAAGTGACTGGGAATTTGAGGGGAGCAAGTGGGGATCCCTTTGGAGAGCATGGAACTGGTGCAGGGGACTGGGAGATGCTCAAATCCTTTTCCCACCCTCTTCCAGCCATCCGGGCGTGGTGTCCGGCTCCCTGAGGTTTTCTGCATCATCAGCTGCCTGGGCTGCTTCGGGCTGTTCTCCAAGGTAAGGATGTGGTGGCTCTTGCCCTATGGTGGCCCCATCTGGCCCGATGGTGGCCCTGGCGGCTGCTCCTTTGTCTGCTGGGGATTCCCATCACACTTCTTTCTCCCCCAGATCCTGGATGAGGTGGAGAAGAGGCGCCAGATCTCCATGGCAGTGATCTACCCCTTTATGCAGGGCCTTCGGGAATCGCCCTTCCCAGCTCCAGGGAAAACTGTCACCATCAAAAGCTTTATCCCCGAGTCAGGCACAGAGGTTGGTAGGGGGCTTGGGGACTCCAACATGAGGAGTCTGGGCTATGTCTGGGAGCATCCTCCACACCTGAGGCACCCAGGGGTGCTCACTGGAGCAGGGTGGGATGAGTCAGGCTGCCTGGGGCCTCATCCCTTGGGAATATGGGTGTTACCTCCCTCCTGATCCAGGAGGAGAGTAGTGAGGATGAGTATGGATGAGTATGGAGCATCCCCAGGGCATGCTACCCCTTCTTTGCATCCTCTGCAGCTCCCCCAGCCTGGAGTTGGAGCTGCCACACAAAAACCTCCCTGGACACCATGTCGGGACTTGCACAGCCCTAATGTCAGAGTTGGATGTTGTCCAGGGACTGGGAGGGGGATGTTGTGTCAGGAGCCAGGAGCTGCTCCTGCTCCTGAGCCAGTGTTGGCTCCTCTGGCTGGTTGGGAAGCTCAGTGGTGCCGGGCTGTCATGGGCTGCATGTTTCTTCCCAAAAGAGGTGGTCAGGCACTGGCACAGCCTACCCAGGGCAGTAGTGGAGTCACCATCCCTAGAAGTGTTCAAAAAGCCTGTGGATGTGGCACTTGGGGACAGGGGTTAGTGGAGAACATGGAGTTGATGATCTTAGAGGGCTTTTCCAACCTTGGTGATTGCATGTTTCTACTCCTCTCCATACCACTGTGCTCAGCTCCCAGCATTGATTCCTGCCTGGTTTAGCCCCTGGGCAGGTGCAGGTGTGTGGAAAGCCAAGCCTTTCCCTGTGGGGAAAAGATCTGATCCAGGCATGGATCAGAAGATCTCATCACACCCACGCATGGCCCAGGCTTGCACGGGCACAGCCTTTTCATTTGCTTTTACTTTCTCTTATGGCAAAGCCAAGCTGGAAAAATGGGGAGGATTCCCTCTGGCACCAGGTAAAAGATCCTCAATTCTGAGCATCCCATGGATGCCATGGATGCCAGGGAGGGCCTGAGAGCAGGATCCCTTCTCTCCAGAGCAATTTTGCAGCTGGTGATCAAGCAATTTCTTCATGCAGGGAGCTTGTGCAAGTCTGCAGGTTGCTCAATGCTCTGGCCCAGGGCCAGGCTTGGGAGTGCAGCTGGGGCTGCCAGAGGGAGGAGGAATGAGGATGTTCTTCGAAAGAGCTGCACCCTGGGGCTCCAGGCAGGGACTGGAGCAAGGCAAGGATATCACTGAGAGACCAGGAGAGTGGGAGGGAATAAATCCTGGGTACAGTATGGGCTGAGAGCTGGGGATGGGGCAAGATTTGTGCTGGAAAGGGCCCATGGAGCCCAGCCAAGCCCAATGCTGCTGGTTGGGAAGATGCTGCTTTGGTGGAAAGGCACAGGGAGAAGGGGATTTCCCCTGAAGGATTTCCCCTAAGAGGGGCCAGGACTGTGTTACGAGTTGCACAGTCCTGTTAACCCTTCAGTGCTCACCATGTCTGGCTACCACCGGGGGATCGATGGGATTGGCAGACTTCTTGTGGGCAAAGGTAGCTGAGTAGCCAGACCACCTCCAAATATCCATTGGATCCCTCACTTTTAGAACATCCTAGCCAGGAATTGCCAGCCTGGCCCTGCCAGAGAGGCTTTAGAGGAAGGTTTTGTGGGGTTTGTAGCAGAAGTCATGTCCTCCCCACTCCTCCCTTTCCTGGCAGCTCAGAGATGACCTATCTGTCAGTCACTGAGACAGGACATGTCCCTGCCATTACCTGCCAGGGACTTGGGAGCACTGGAGAAAAGACGCATTTGGGTTAAAAATCCAGTGCCCAAATGAACAACCCCACAGTGCACATCACTGATGGTTTCCCTGAGTCCTCAGCACTGCACAGCCCAAATCTCCCAGTGGGTTGAGATGGGGTTTGTCCCTTGCACATGGACACAGTGCAGATGCTGCAAACTCTGGATCTTTAATTGCTCCCAAATCACCTTCTCAGAGACCCAGGGCAGGCGAGGGGGAGCATTGCCCCTCCTCAGCCAGGGTTTTGTGGCTCTTCCTTGGCAGCTCATCGAGCTCACACGGCCCGTGGATGCCCACCTGGAGCACGTGGAGTTTCAGGCTCTGCTCCAGCGACTCAGCCCTCACCTCATCCTGCACATCTTTGCCTCTGCCGTGTTGGAGCGACGGCTCATCTTTCTGGCTGAGGAGCTGAGGTGAGTACTGGTCTCTTTATTATAAAAATCGCCATAAAAATGCCCTTGAAGGGGCACAGGACACAGCTGAGCTCAGGGGGATGGGGAGGGCAGGATGTTCCTCTCTCCCCTCTGTGATGTCACCACTGGCTCCCTGTCCCGCAGTGTCCTGTCTCAGTGTATCCACGCCGTGGCTGCTCTCCTGTACCCCTTCACCTGGGCTCACACCTACATCCCCGTGGTCCCCGAGTGCCTGCTGGACACCGTGTGCTGCCCCACGCCCTTCATGGTTGGCATCCAGATGCGGCACCTGGAGCGGGTCCTGGAGCAGCCGATGGAGGAGGTATTTTATCCAGGGTGGGGAGGGCAGCTGGATGGAGCCTTCAGTTAATCCATGTCTCCAGGTTTGGCTTGGCCCCGGGGCTGGAGGCTCTGGTTGTTCGCTTTTCCCATCCAGGAGGCTGGAAATTAGAGTGTTCTCTTATGTCTCCTAATGATGGCACCTGGGGCGACACCTCCACACCCCTCTGGGTGCTGCCCCTGCCCCTGTGGCTCCAGGAGCTGCTCTTGGGGTCATCCCAGCCTTGAAACAGAGGAAAGCTGTTTGGGGACAAACCACAAAACCTGCAGCAAAAACTGTCCCTGGGGGGAATGCCTGGTGCCCCTGCCCAGGTCCCTCCAGCAGAGAAGGGCTTATCCCTCACCTGCTACCCTCACAGGCTGGTGACACATCAGTCCCATCCCAAAATGGGTGGGAAGAAGCCTGGATGCCTTGGCAAGGTTAAACCTGGTCACTCCCGGCTCTCTTTCAGGCTCTGATAGTTGATCTCTGCGAAGGGAAGATCATCCAGGCGGTAGGTCCTCCCTGTGTGGGTGTGGGGCTCCGGGTGGCCTGGATAACCCCAGCAAGGGCCTTTTCCCCTTTGGTGTCACCTACCTGGCAGCTTCCACATTTTTAAATGGCTTCCAACTGCCAGAGGGCAGGGCTAGATGGGATATTGGGAAGGAATTCCTCCCTGTGAGGGTGGGGAGGCCCTGGCACAGAGTGCCCAGAGAAGCTGTGGCTGCTGCATGCCTTAAGTGTCCAAGGCCAGGTTGGATGGTGCTTGAAGCAACCTGGGATAGTGGAAGGTGTCTCTGCCCATGGGAGGGTGCAATGGGATGATCTTTAAGGTCCCTTCCAACCCAAACCCGTCTGGGGTGTTGTGGTTCTATGATTTAGGGGTAGAGCCATCTCAGTGCCACCCATCCAGGGAAAATGTCCCATGAAGGGATGTCTCCAGCCACTGCAGCTGGCTTTTGAGCCAGAACAGCAGGGTGCATGCACTGGATATCCCACTCCCACGTCTCTGCAAGGGACTGTGATGATAAATAATTAATGAACTTTGAAAGCCCCACTGATGGGCCAAACCAACCTATGGGTTCCCTCCAGTGCTTCACAGCCCCGTTGTGTTCCAGGTGGGTGATGAGGAGGAGATCCTGCCCGGGAAGCTGCAGACTGAGATGCTGATGTCTCTGAACAGGCACAACAACAACAACAACGTGCACAGTAAGGATCTCTCTCATGGTAAAACAGCCCCAGTCTGCCCTCACCATGGCCAGAGACCTCAACCAAGGGATTTTCCTAAAGGCACCTGGTCTGGAATGTTTCTCCCCCTATTTGCAGAGGTAATCCCTTGGCTTTTCCTCTGTCCTGTGAAACATGAGAGCAAGAAAAGATAATTCTGCTGGAAAAATGGATTTTTGCCAATATTTAGAGCATTAAGATGCTGCCACCCTGGAAAGCAACACAGCCAGGGTTCCCTCAGCAAAATTAGTGTGATCTTTGATTACTGGCAGAGGGAGGCTCTAAGCAATTCCTTGGGATGCAAGTACAGAGCAGGTTAAAATGAGCCCATCCTGTCTGTATTCAGAGGTCTCATCCCCACCTCTCGTGCTCTGTGTCCCCTTCCAGCTTCGGAGCAGGTGAACACGCTGGTGTCCGAAGCCTTCGTGCACTTCTTTGTGCGGCTGGTTGGGCACTATGCCTCCCACATCAAGTGGGGCAGGAGCGGTTCTGGCAGCTTCCAGGAACGAGCCTTCTGCAAGGCCATCGCCTCCAAGAGCTGCCGCAGATTCGTGAAAAAGTTTGTGAAGACGAACATGTTTTCCTTATTTATTGAGGAAGCGGAGAAGAGCAGGATCCCACAGGAAGGTAATGGTCCCATTTCTCCTCCCCTCCCCAGTCGGGTGAGCTCTGTGGAGCCCTGGGCTGGTTGATTTAGGGGCAGAGATGCTCTGTGCCTGGTGAGGGATGGGATGCAGCCTGAGCTGAAGATGCTCAGGGCACTGAGCAGATCCTGTTTGCTCTCAACAGTCCCATTTCTCCATCCCTGTCAAGCAAAAAAAACCTCCTCATTCATGACTCCCCATTCATGGGAATGTCCAAGGCCAGGTTGGACAAGGCTTGGAGCAGCCTGCTCTAGGGGAGGGGTTGGAACTGGATGACCTTTAAGGTCCTTTCCAACAGAAACCAGTGTGGGATTCTGGGATTTATTTTAGATCTAGTCACTCCTGGTGCCGGGGACAGCTTGCCGGGAGCTCTGTGTTGAGGCAAACAAGCAGCAGCAGCACAAACATTTGGCTTGAGCACAGTAGCAGCTGCTGGGAGCCTGACTCAGCTCAGCCCCTGGCTCAGTGGCAGCAGGATTCATCCTTCCCCTTTCCCAAAGATTTACAGGGCAGAGCTGAGCCTCCTCCCAGCCTGGAATGAGGACAAATGGGCAGTGGAGATGGAGGAAAACACCCAAAAACTGTACTGGCAGATGGAGCCATCCTGGGCTGGGATTTGCCACCCCTCCCAGGGGACTCCTGGCCAGCACTGCATCAGGCGCTGATTCTCTGCTCTCTTACATGAGACTTTATAGGGCAAACCTGGACCTGGAGGGAGAGAGGGATGGCACAAACCCTGTTTTCTCATATTCCCAATCTATGTCACCGTTCTGGCTGTTTGCTGCATCTGTTTTCTCCCTTCCTTGCTAGTGGGAGACAGAAACTGAGCAGGAGTTAAAACCTCTGGCTAACCAAGCATAATAAAGCCGGTTTTGGGTGAGAGGGATAGGTAGCATTGCAACCATCCCCATTTCATAGACTCATAGAATCCCAGAATTTCAGGAAATTGGGTTGGAAGGACCTTTAAAGGGATCTCATCCCACCCTCTGCTGTGGGCAGGGACACCTTCCCCTAGAGCAGGTTGCTCCAAGCCCCATCCAACCTGCCTTGGACACTTCCACATTTCCCCTGGTCCTCTCTGGGTGCAGATGTCCATAACCCAGCACAGTTTGGGGCACAAACACCTCCCAGGATTCGGGCTGTGCAGCCCTGCATCCCCCACCCCAAACACCAGCACCTCACCCATGACCTTTTCTCCTCCACAGCATATTTCCAGCAGAAAATAACTGAGTACCATGAACAGAAGTACCGGAGGGACTCCTGAAGTCCAGCCTGGGAGCAGAGGAGCAGGACTGGGATTGACACATCCCTGCCAGCAGCACCATGCTGGACTCTGTTCCTGCCCACCTGGGACTCCTGAGTTGCCTGGGCAGCACCGAGCACCAGGTCCACCCTTTCTTCCTCAGGGTGTCATTGCACTGGAAAACTCTTTGCACAGAACTAGCACCAGGCTGGGATTTCTTTCCCAATTGTGTTTGCTCCAGGGACAGACTGTGACTCCCAGTTCATGGCCCTGCACAGTCCTTGTCCCCCCAGCACCTCATGCAGAGGGAGGGCAGCAAGGGCTGGCTGCAGGACAACAGGGGTTTAGAGTAATTATTAGAAGGGGAAAAAAAAGGGATGAGTAGGAAATAGTGTTACTTCTCATTAAAACAAACCAGGGGTTTGGATAATAAGGAACATCCCACTGAAAAACTCCCGAGGCTTTGTTATTAACAGCTGTTTTATGTTGTTTTATTGAGCCATTGTTAACCACCAGCAGGAGCAGGTGGGAGGCAGTTTAGTGGTTTCCTCTCTCGCAGCTGCCACGTCACTGGTGCCCCATAGAGCCAAGTTTGGCTTTCTGAGAAAAAAAAATACTAACTTCCAGCAGGTTATTTATTTGTGCTGGAGCAAACTGTGAAGGCCACGTGGCTGTGGGGTGTGAAGGGGGAAACAGCTGATCAACAGCTTCGATTTGCTCCATCTCAGAGTAAAATGTGTCACCATCCTCCTTGGGTCTGATCTTGGGGCTAACTTCTCTTAAAACCTCACAATTCCTCTCTGAAATGTGATGCCAGCAGCAGATTAAAGCTAAATGATGGTTCTCCTCCTTTCCAAATGCACTTACACAGGAAATAAACATTGCAGCAGGGAAGCTGAGCTGGGGCTGCAGATCTGACGGGTTGCATCCCAGAGAAACTCGAGCCAGGTACTTCTCCAAGGAAAGGCTGGGGATGAAGGCAGAGTGTACTCTTCTCTGGGATGTTAACAGCCAGGCTGTTGCATCACTTGGTTCCCACCAGGCATCAAAATATCCTTGAATCATGGAATCTCAGACTGGTTTGGGATGGAAGGGATGTTCATGATGACCGAATTCCAAGCCTGCCATGGGCAGGGACACCTTCCACTATCCCAGGTTGCTCCAAGCCCCATCCAGCTTTGGACACTTACAGGCATGGGGCAGCCACAGCTTCTCTTGGCAATCTGTGCCAGGGCCTCCCCACCCTCACAGGGAACAATTCCTTCCCAATATCCCATCTAGCCCTGCCCTCTGGCAGTGGGAAGCCATTCCCCCTTGTCCTGTCACTCCAGGCTGTTGTCCACAGTCTCTCTCCATCTTTCTTGTGGTTCCTTCCCGTCCTGAAAGGCCACAATTAGGTCACCCCAAAGCTTCTCTTCTACAGAATGAACATCAATTCTCAGCCTTTCCTCACAGCAGAGCTGCTCCATCCATCTGATCACCTTGGTGCTTCCGCCCCTGCCTCCAAATCCAGTTTAACACAATTTTTGCACTGGTACTGGAAGCCCCAGGGGGGAGTTTTGCACAAGCATTGAAATCCAGCAGGCTGCCAGTTGGCTTTTTCTCTCAGAGCTGGGCAACATCCACCCAAACAAGAGAGATAAAGGACATTTATTTTTGAACCCTTCATGCAGTCAGGCACAAATGTGACAGAAACACCGCTGGACATAGGGCACAAACAGCAGTGAAAGTCTCCAGTCCTGCTGAAAGAAAATTGTTGATTTGTTGTTCAGCCCCCACATGTGTTTGAAGGGGGAACAGGAATTATTTATTAGGAAAAAAGGGGATTTTTGGCACTGGGGGTGTCTTCTCTGGCTCCACAAGTTTCTCCTCATGGGTAGAGGGAGCAGTACAGGGTTAACTACAGGAAATTAAAGGTTAGTGGTATTTTTCTGGGGGTTTTCTTATTATATTTATTTTTCAAAGTTCAACTGACAGCAGAAAATGGTGTGGAAAATCAAGGGCACCTATCAAGAATAATCCCTTTGGAAAAGGTCACTTGCCTCACCCTTCTCCTGCTTGTTCATTATGTCATGAGGAGATGCCACACCTTTTGGTTGTGAAGCCAAACACCATCTCATTGAGAAATTGGGAAGTGGTCCTTGTTTTGGGAGTAGTTCTTTTGGAAACAATTACAAATCACCCAAGGGACTGGACTGTGTGGTTGCTGCTGGAGAAAAAACTGACAGAAAGTTATTCCTTTGCTGCTGGAAACAGATACACAAAAACAGATCCTTTCATTAAAAAATGTATAAATTTTCCAATGCAGTGAGTGCTCCAGCTGCCAGGCAAGGATGAACTCGAGCAGCAGAAGGGCTGGAGCTGCCTTAGAATCATCAAATCCCAGAATGGTTTGAGTTGGAAGGGATGTTAATGATCACCCAGTCCCACCCCCTGCCATGGGCAGGGACACCTTTTACTTTCCCAGGTTGCTCCAAGCCCCATACAGCCTGGCTTTGGACACTTCCAGGCATGACGCAACCACAGCCTCTCTGGGCAACCTGTGCCTCAGCAGGGCCTCATCACGCTCACAGGGAAGAGTTTCTCCCCAGTGTTCCGTCTAAAAATCTCCTGGTTTAGTTTAAATCCATTCCTCCTTGCCCTATCACTGTCTCCTTGTGTAAAAACTCACTCTCCTTTTTTTCATAGGCATTTGTTAAGTTCTGGCTTTAACACTCTCCATTTAATGCCCAAAGGGTGAACAGACTGCTGGGGACACACTGGGAAGGCTGGGAGCAGGGACACTGGGGCTGGGTCACATTGCAGCACATCAGCACAAGCCACAGTGTATTTTTAATTCTTCCTGCTTGAGATTTGCCCAACACTTGATCTAAGCCTACAACAGTAAATAAAACAATGCCAAGAAATGTTTCCCTGAACTGGAAAGAGCTCATTTATTCTGCTAAATTGTTAACATAGTTCCCAGCAGAGCACTGGCCAACTCATACCATCCAAACAACTCTGGGCCCAGGCCAGGAGGCAGCTCAACCCCCACTGCTGATTTGGGACTCAATCCCTGCTATGCAGCTGCCCTGGGGAAGATGTTTCATGCTCTGGCATGTGTCACCCTCTGCCTGTGGCCTCGGTGCCAGCGAACAGTCCTCGGAGGGTTTACCCTGCCGGAGCCACCACAGGGGTGACAGCTCAGTGCTTCCCACTGCTCCAGAGCAGGAACAGCCCCTGCTCCCACCCCACTTCCAGCCCACCTGGCCATAACTTCTGAACTTCTGCAGTCTTCACCCTCTGGAAATGATTAAACTACTCTGCAGCTCCATTCCACACTCATAGCTGGGCCACAGCAGCACTGGAGGTAATTGGGGTGAGCTGAGTAGGATGGGAAGAAGAGGAAAATACTGCTTTGAAACAAAGCTGATGCTTGGATGACACAGAAAGAGGCCCTGAGGTGTCCTGACCTGCCCCTTTCCTGTGTTAAACCCCTTATCAGAGCAAGGGAACTCCTTCAGCAGTTCTTAAAGAGCCAATACAACATGCAGTGGAAATTTCCAGCTTCTCTACAGTTTGAGAGGAAAACCTGTAGAGCAGAACTGTATTTGTTTAGCAGGGTGTGTTCTCAGTCTCAGGTGCTACTGCTACAGAAGTTTTTCCTCCTGAGTGTCTTCTAGGCACAACAGAAAGTGAAAGGGGCCATCACGAGATCAGCCTGAGCCCACAAATCTCCTGTTCCCCTTCTCAGCCCCATGAGCTCATCTGACGTGACCCATGGCCACAAACAAGGCAGGTGGAAAGGTCATCCATTATTTGTCACCATACCCAGAGCCATGGCAGCACTTTATAGGGCTTAGATTGCCAGCAATGACTGTTCCCTGGTAACTCTGAAACTGCATCAGCAGAGAAATGGAATTTTTTCCTGGCTGGGGGCATCCAAACTTCCAGGGAGTGAAAAGCTCAAGAAAAGGTGTCATACTGCATTTCCTGAACAGCAACAGGCTTTAGTTTTGCACATGGAAGTCTGGTCCTACACAACCTTTTAAAGGCTTTAGTTCTCCAGTTTCAAGTATCAGTGACAAATTATTTGGAGCAGCCTAATCTCAAACCCCTGAGGACTGAGAGCAGGGATCTCCTTGTTTACATGGGTAAGCGGGCACAGAGGTGTTTGGTCAAAGGTTGGATTTGATGAACCACCAGAAAGATTCTGATTTGACTCACAGTCCAGGGACGGAATTTCTAAGCAACAGTTCTTCACCCACTTCATGCTGATGAAACACATGGTTTGTAAAGGGCACTTTCAAACCCTTCCAGGCTCTTCCCTTGCAGACCAAGCCTTTCCCCACCTCATGTCAGTTAAAACTCAATTAATGAATTCCCTTAATTCCACTTCCATCTAAAAATGTCATTCTAGAGCTGTCACCTCACACATGGAGAGACTCCCAGCACCAAGGCACTTGGAGCAAAGCTCCAAGACACTTAGGAGCTGCCCCAGGTATGTCAGGATGCAGGAACCAATCTCCCTCTCTGGCAGGGATCCTGAGGGGACACCCAACACAAGGCCAGGTCCCCAAGAAGTCTTCAGCTGTGCTTGCCATAAAACTGCTGCTCACAAGATTCCAAGTGGGAGTGCAAGGGGAAGGCTTACAGGAGTCTCCTCCTCATCCTGAGCATGTTCCTGATCCCCGCAGTGTCCCCAGGCTGACACACGACCTCCAGCTCACTTGCTGACATGGTGTCACCCCACAGGAAGGAACCAAGACTCTTCCAAGAAGAGAAGGCACAAGACTGGGCACATTCCTGTGCCACGGCTGAGCTGAAGGACTCGGCAGCTCTGCTCCACTTCCCAGCACAGCCCAGCAGGGCCAGCCTGATCTCTCCCCCCAAACACTTTAACCACTAAACCAGAGCCATGCTCCTCCATGTCCCCTCCAATCACATCCCTGCCAGGACACAAGAAAGCCTAACCTCTCAGACCATGGCAATCAGACACTGGGCACTGCCCAGGGGTTTCAAACCTCTCCAGGCACTGCAGGAAGTGAGTTTTTCTCCACTTCCTGAGCACATTTTCTAATCACTAGGGTATCACAGGAAATCCACATCAGCACTTCCAGGAGACAAGGGAGGTTTTGATTTATTGTTACTGAGATGTCGGGTTTTTTGGTTTGATTTTTTTTCTGAATGTGAGCTGTGTTTAACTCCTTCAAAGCCATGTTGTTATCCACAGGAACTGCCTTGGCCTGGGGTCCCAGCACAGAGGAACTGCCTTCCCACCTTTAGAGAGATGCTCCACCATCAGAGGGCTGGGATTTGAGACATGGGATCCCAACATTCCAGCTCTGTCCCCGGTAGCTCCCCCACAGCCAAGGCAGATCCTGCTTGGAGACACTCCCTTGCTCTGCACTTCAGCCCCTTTGCTCGGGGGCTGAAGTTCCCCTCACTGCCAGGGCCTGTGGCACCAGGTGAACTTCATTAACATGCAATTAAATCGTCCATTAATCTAACTTCATGTCCCTCATGCAGTTCACCCCAGTTAAAATGGTATTAGAACAATAACAGTCACAGGATGTCATTCACAAGTCTACACACGATCGAGCAACACACACATCTCATGACAACTGTTGCTCTCAGAATTCTTATTTATTAAGAGCAGAAAGGAAATTTTGCTTAAGGTTTATACATAAAAAAGTAAACAGTAATTTTTTTTTCTTCTTATAGTCTTTTCCACTGAAGAAAATTGAGAAATAAGTTGTCTTTTTAGATAATGTTTATTTAAAAAAATAAAATTAATTGACAAAGATACCACACTATTTTGCATGCCGGGCACCCCTTGGCTCACAGGACCCTGTTCAGCACGAAACCGCTTTGTCAGCAATGCACGACCAAAAACCACCCCAGCCTAGCTCCCACCTGGCAGCTGCTGCAGCCACACAAGTTAGTGAGATATCTCTGAGTTTTTACCAGCTCAGGTCTTTAGTAAATAAATTTCAAGTGGACACTAAACAAGTATTTCACTAAGAGATGATGAAATATTAAAATTAAAAGCAAGTCAGATTGCAGCTGTAATTATACTACATTAGAAACTTCAGTTGGTGGGGATCCATTTACCATATAGAGATTAATTTGTAATCAAGGTAATTACAAAGACAGAGCATTACTCCCTGCATGCTTTCCTGGGCTTGGAACCAACAGAGTGGACTACATGGAGAGTTGACTAGGGTGTACTTGGAATTCACTCTCTCAGGCAGGAGACTAGTTAAGGAGTGTTACTGATAACAAAGAAGAAAAGTTATACAACATTGATTATTATAAATTACTTTGTTCTTAGATGCTTTTTGCCATAGTCTCCTATAAGTCTTCATCCATTCCTGTAGAAACCCAACTCCTCCTCCGTTCCCCTGCGATGGCTCCTGTCTCTAGTGGTGGTTCGAGTGCGTGGGGCAGCCCTTGATGCGGAACACGTGGATGTGCAGGTGGGCAGCAATCTGGTTGCACACGCTGACACAGTATCGGAGCAAGTCCAACAGGGACAGGATCTGCACAGGGAAAAATCACCCACAGTTACACTTGTGTTCCTCATGTGCCACACAAGGATGTTACAACCCACACTCCAAAACCACAGCATTGTGGTCCATTGAGCTAAATCTCAAACTGCAGGAATAACCATGGAATCACAGACTGGCTTGGGATGGAAGAGACCTTAGAGCCCATCCAGCTCCATCCCTGCCACGGAACACCTTCCACTAGTCCAGGTTGCTCCAAGCCCTGTCCAACCTGGCACTGGACACTTTCAGGGATGGGGCATCACTCCCTGAAGAGTTTTTAGGAACGCTGGGCTTTTTTCCAGCTCAAGATAAGACTCTTAATTCTACAATCAGAGAGTGGAAAAGAGCAGCTACAGAGATACTGTGAAAGGCCCCATTAACACTGAATGGTGATAATCACACACACACAACATCTTTTCACATCACATCAACATAATGTTACTGAAAGGTTAACACTGTTTTTGCACATTAAACCTGAGCACTTGATAAACCCAGATGAGTCTAATTTAAGATCTTTTACCCAGTGGGTGCTGGAGTCATGACAGACATTCCAGAGCTTAAGGCACAGCCAGAGTACCCCTGCACTGCCCATCACAGAGCCCCAGTAACACTGGGCTCTGTTAACGATGTTAACTGCTAATGATGCAGTAACACTAAACTGCAGAATATTCTAAGCTAAGATACGAGTATTTGTTACAGAGCTTTAAAATTTTAAACTATCACGGAGTCATCAAGATTGGAAGAGACCTTCAAGATCATCAAGTCCCACCATCACCCCAGCGCCATGATAATCACCCCTAACCCCTGTCCCCAGCTGCCATATCCAGACACCTCTTGAACACTTACAGGGACACTGACTCCATCACTGCCCTGGGCAACTTATTCGCATGCTTGATTAACTCCTTCAGTAATTTTTTTTTTCCCAATATCCAACCTGAACCTCCCCTGGCACAACTTGAGACTGTTTCCTCTTGTCCTGGCCCTTGCTCCCTGGAAGCAGAGCCTGACCCCCAGCTGGCTGCACCCTCCTATCAGGGAGTTGTGCAGAGCCAGCAGGTCCCCCTGAGCCTCCTTTTCTCCAGGCTGAGCCCTCCCAGCTCCCTCAGCCACTCCTGGTGCTCCAGACCCTTCCTCAGCTCTGTTCCCTTCCATGGACATGCTCCAGCCCCTCCATGTTTCTCTGGTCAGGAGGGACCCAGAGCTGTTCTCAGGACTGATGGTGCCCCAGCAGTGCCAGCACAGGGCATGGTCACCATGCTAGGCCTGCTGGACACACCATGGCTGCAACCCAGGTGCCACTGGCCTTGTTGCCCACCTGGGCTCATGTCCAGCCACTGTCACCCCAGATCCTTTCCCAGCTTTCCAGCCCCTCCTCCCCCAGCCTGGAGCATTCCAGGGGGTGTTGTGACCCAAGGACACGACCTGGCATTTGTCCTGGTTCATCCTCACACTGCTGGCCTCAGCTGTGGATCCAGCCTGTCCAGACCCCTCCAGCAGATCCACATCCTACCCAACCTGGTGTCCTCTGCAAACTGACTGGGAGTGCCACGATCCCCTCACCCAGACCATCTCTAAAGATGGTGCCAAGGACTGTCCCAACAGCAAGCCAGGGACACTGTGACCAACCAAACCCTGCTCAGCTCTGCACCAGCTTCAAATCCACCCCGTGATGTCCCTTCTCAGCCCCACCCCCCTCTAGGGGACTCAGGTGGGCGCAACCAACACAATGAATTAGTGGCAGAGCTAAGTAATAAAACGAGACTGAACTCACCAGGGCAATCCAGAGGACAATATATTCATCAATAAAGCTGTTAAAATACTGGTCAAGGAACAGGAGTGCTGGGCCTATGAATGCTGTGTCATACAGGTACATCTCACTCTTGGTCATGTGGGCAACCTGCAGTAAAAAAAAGAGAAGCTTAAGAAATAAACATGTGCCAGCCAAGGCAGAGTGATTTCAGAATACACAATGCCAAAAGTATACAGTTCAAGCCACATTACTGCAAAATATCAAGCACTGAATTGGCAGCAATAATACTGTTTGAACCCTGGAGTTCCACAGCTACAGAGATGCAAGGTAGTGGAGCAGAGAATGTAGCACAGGAAAAGAAACTAACATGTTTTCCAGCCCACCTCTTCCCCCTGCCAGAAACCAAACAGTGACATGGAAGCAGACTAGTAAATTTTTAAGCTGAGCCTGTAAACAAAATCTCCCAGTCACTGGAGCTTCAAAAGTCAGGGACATTTGGTGTTTCTCTCTCTCCACCTCTTTTTCTCCCATTCCATATGGATCACGACCTCTCTCTGGTTACAATTTGATGACCATTTCTGGTGTTCAAGTGTGGCCTTCCTACCTCCCTATGTGCATAAAACCCATCCCACACTTCATCCTCACTGCACAGCATGGCTGGGATGGGACTGAACACCCCAAAGCAGGCCTGGTAAGAAAGAAACTCTTCTTCTACTGTGAATTTAAACTCTTCCCAAACTTAACTGTGAATTAAGTCCAGTACTGATACAGCTCACTGGCAGCCCAATACAGACCTGCAGAACTGGGATGGTGTTTGAGGCAGGAGCTGTTTAACCCTCATTCATTGCCACCTCCGCCCTTGTACAAACCTGTTAATCATTTTAACCCCTATTTCCCACCAGTTCTTTAAATTAAGCCCTCAGCAAGTGTTCCAAACCTCAACAGCTCCATCACCTCCTTTCCTTCTCCCAAACCTTCCTCCCCTTTGCATCTAAGGGGGATTCCAGCCACTCGTGTTCCAGCCCAGCTCTTCACACATGCACAAAGACACTGCAAAAGTGTGAATCAAGGCGGGGAGAAGGGAACGGGGAGAAACCAATCTGAGCTGTCCTGGTGCTGCCTGTGCAACCACAGCATCAACTCCAGGTTTCCACTGCCCTTTCAAACAGAAAAAGGCTCTGCTGCACCTCCAGGCTCCTCAAAGCAAAGCACGAGTATGTCTTCAGTGCACAAACAGGTGCAAGTTACTCAGTGGAATATCCAGAGAGCTCCAAAACCTACAAAAAGTTCTCCTGGAACAAGACCTGGGAAGGTTTTGGCGCACTCACCACCAGTTTATTTGTGATCTTGGCAGACACAAAGCCGAAAGTCAGGATGTAGAGGCAGGGGTGCCTCTCAAAGAGCTGCACAGCAGATTTCTTGTAGATCATTGCAGCCAAGGCAATCACTGAGCCAATATGGAGAAAAGGCGAGAGGACACTTGTTCCCTACAGTGAGATTCAAACATGAGGTTAATAAAATGTACACATTGCAAAGAAACCTCAAAGAGCCCCTCATGTGGTGTGCAATGAGGGGTTAAAAATAAAAACACATTAGAAACGTCTTTCTGAACACTGGTATTAAAAGGAACAAAGAGTGGTGAAACTTGAGCAAGCAGCAGCTGAGAATGTGCTGCTGCACATTTCTAGTGCTGGGGAAAAGAACAGATTTTAGGCAGCAAGAACACTGCAACAGAAGGTGCTTGTGCAGACACCTCCACTTGTTCTTTTACACTGGTAATATGAATAATAGAGATCTTTTAGAAGGATCAAACCCAGAATCTTCTTGAAAAATTTCCTTCTGAATGGATTTTTGCACAGGATTTTTCTGTGAACTCTTCAGCGAGGAGTGTATTTGTATAACCTGGTTTACCTCATTAATTCAAAACCAAATATCAATATACAAGTACTTTTAATCAAAAAATTTAAAACTCTGACTCCTAAATCTACTATTCTTACACACACAATATTAACTCGTTTTTTCCAAGCCGGCAAGGAGCTGAAGGGAAAATATTTCCCATGGAGGAGGGATTATGTTAAACACAAACTGTGGCTGAAGAGCCTCCATGCTGAGGATCTGGCAGCCCAAGGTACTCACTGCTATAGTGGATCCATTTTTGCCAACTCCACCCGTGAAGATTACACCAAAGTAGTTCGTACAGGAGAATATGGTTCCTGCCACAGTACAGAGAGCTGGGAATATTTTCACCTGAATATTCAGTATTGGAATCTTAATGGAAGAGAGACAAGAAGTTAAAATACGCACAAACTCAAATGTGGGCTAGCATTTCAGGTGCACTCAAACACTCCACTTTCCAACACCATGTTTGCACTTCTTTCTCTGCTATACAGAGATTGACATTTCTACAGAGAAAAATGTATTTTCCAAAAATTCTTCCATGAAGCTTCCCAGAAAGCAAGTTACATTCAGTTACCTGAGAAGAGACACCAAAAGCAGAGAAATGGACAGAAAGAACCTGACAGGCAAGACCTTGCTCTAAATCATCCCATGGAAGACATCATCACCTTTCTTAAAACTGCAGCCAAGATCAAACTGGACAGAGCAAGAGCCACTTGGGATGGTCAGATAAACCCCTTCAGGAACCAGATTCAATTTTTTGGGCAAAGCAAGGCAAGCAAAGAGATCAGACAAGTCAGTACGGAGTCAGTGACCCAGAAGAGGAAGGATGAGGTTGCTAAAGAAGGGGAAAACGAGCACAGGCAGTTTCAAATGCTTCCTTTGTTTTTTAACAGTCATGTTTCAAGCAGAACAGGAAAAACTAGAAATTAAGAAGAAAATAGTCCAAACTAAACCACAGGAAACATATTATGGAAGCAAGTGTTTAGAGATAACTACCCAAAATTTCTCAGCTGTGTCTATTCAACTACTAAAAGCTCTTCATTAGGGAACTGAAATCATGACACTCAACTGAATAAATGCTCAGCTCCCCAATGAATCCAGCCAGGAACAGAAGCCCAGAGGAGGTCAAGTTGTTTCTATTTTTCTTTGATTACACTCTCAGAGTGGCTTTCAGCAGGTAAATCACAGAATATTTTGAGCTGGAAGTGACCCATCAGGACCATGCAGTCCAACCCCTGTCCCTGCACAGACAGCCCAGCAATCCCACCATGTGCCTGAGAGCTTTGTCCAAACACTCCTGGAGTTTGAAGATCATTCTTGAAGATCATAAGTTTTCTATTCCATTCAACTACTGCATCTCGTGATCTTTCCAGGGCATGCTTAAGAGGCAGAGCAACTTTAACCCTTTATGGCTTGCTCAGCCCACTCCCCAAACCCTGCCCTGTTTCATGACACTCAAACATATTTTTCCCTCACTCAGGCAAGGCAAAAAAAGCATTTGCTGAAATATTGTAGAGAAAGAATAAAGACAAGTAAAGAGAAGGCTTGAATTGCCAGACTGGAGCACTACCTGTAATCAGGAATTAATGTCAGGAAGCTCAGGACTCCCCGAGCTCTTTTAAAAGCAGGTACCTGTGCTGGCCTCTGCCTCAGAAGTGATACTTTGGTATTTAAAGAACAGGGTGAATTGGCTTTTACAAGCAAAAGGAAACAGTGGCAAACTCCATACAGCAGTCAAAAGACATTAAGGTTGACATTTCCCCAAGACAAGGAGAGTTTGCTGGGAAAAACACCCAGTGAGCTCCCAGCTACTAGACACACATGAAAGATGCTCAAGGAAGGAGAAGATGAGACCATACTGTTGTAATACTCAGTTTGTCCAGTTCTGAGTCATTAACATCCTCCTTTTGGTCTCCACAAGCAGCTGCATCAGTGCAAGGCATGACTGCAGAAATAATTAATGAGAAACAGCCCCATACAGAAATTTGGCAGAGTAAAGCCCAAGGAGACAACTAAAAAGCCAGCACCTGCTGATTTTCTCTGTGTACAAAATGGGAGCAGCGAAGCCAAACATGGGAAGCAGCAAAATCAAGCAAATATCAGATTATTTTCATTTTTTCCCTCTGAGGAAAGGGAGAGAGGGAAATACTCCTACAAAGTGGCATTGCAGCCCCTGAATTTTAACTCACAGGCCACTGCAAGACCAGCCACAAGGCTTCCCTGTCTGGTATTCCATGTATTCTGCCCATCCTGGTGATTCCAGGGGCTTCATCCAAAGTCAGATGCTGGCAGAACTTCCCAAAACCATGTCAGCAAAGCAGGGAAATATCACCAGTCACATCTTTTGCAGGCAAATCATGCTCTCTGTTAAACCCTCTGAGACTGATTACAGAAGGAAGGCTGCACTGCCCAGAGAGCTGCTGAATCCAGGTACATCCTGTGAAAGCAGCATTCCAGGGCTTGGAGCAACCTGGTCTGGTGGAAGGTGTCCCTGCCCATTGCAGGGGGTAGAGCTGGATGAGATTTAAAGTCCCTTCCAACCCAAACGATTCCCAAATTCCAGGTTTCATTTGGGAAGAGCCCAGGCATGGCAATAACCAAGTGGTAGAAGGCAAAGGATGGAGTTGGAAGCAGTTGCCAGAGCCAGCATTACAGCAATTCTACAATATTTTGCCAGAAAATTACCATCAGGATTCCAGAGTAGATGCCATCATAGTTTTGTGCAGCATAAACTGGGATTTAAAAAACAAAATTATGAGGAAATAAGCAGGAGCACAGCCCAGCTACAGGCTCATGGAAGCAGCAGGGAAAAGCATGTGAGAGACCACACAAGAGGACACAGAGCCACTTCCTCTGCAGACTCCTCCTGTCACCAATCCCACAAATCCCACAGCCAGCTAGGCAACTCAGACTCCAGAGTCCTTCTCACAGGGTTGGATCCCAGCTGGCATTTGGAGCTGTCCAGATCTACTGCAGTCACATCTTCCCAAGGAACAACTTCCAGAGGGCCAAACTCCAGGTTCACATTCCCAAAGTGTTGGTGCTTTTTCATATTCCCAACCCTGTGGGAGGAAACTCCAGCAATTGCAGCATTTTTCTTGCTTCAAACAGGAAAAAAACTACAAATAATCAATGTATTAAACGAGTTGCCCTAAGCTTCCTTGCTTTACTCGCATGTCCCAAATGATCCCAGCTGGAGCCATACTCAGCATCCTGCAGGAATTACCCAGCTGCAGGAGCCTGGAGAGCAGCATTTAACCAGCTTTGAAGAGAATTTACACTGCCAGAAAGGAGCGACCCAGGACAGGCACACACAGTTTTATGGAATAAAGGAAAGGTAATGAAAGCAACAATTGCCAAAATCTACAACTCTGCATTTCGCCTGTTCACAGTGTTTTGCTTTTCCCGTGAAAAGTGGAATGTTTGAGTACACAACCACATTTACTCGGTATTTCCCCCAGAGAGAAGCAAATAAAAAATACCAAACCACCAATTTTGCAGTCACATCAAATATTAAAGGATTAGGGAGGGCTGGGTGAGAAGGAGTTGTGTGATTTATTTTGCTCTGCAAGCAGTAAATAACATTTATCTCTAAATGAACACAAAATCTCATTCATTGAATTAAACAGGATTGTCATGGGAAACCTGATCAAGGTTGTTCTCTGGAGAAATGTTCCCTTGATCCAACACCAAAAGTCAAAATACTTTAGTATTTTTGGGTGCTGCCTTAGACAAATGCTGCTGCAACCCAGAACGTCTAATGGATTTCAAGATTTTGCTGAAAAGGGTTATTTAAAAGGCTATTTTAGAGTTATTCAAGCTATTTAATAACAAGAGATCAATTTCTAAGCTCACATAAACATCACTGAATTGTGCCAGAGGTTGCTGTGGCAGCATTTTTCCCCCTTTATGTTTTTGTTTTGCTTTTTTTTTTAAGGAAACTGCAAACATGAATTGAGAAACTCTCTTTGTAATACAGAATATTAAATTATAGCTGCATGGGGATGTTGGCCCCACTAATGTTTCTGAAAAACTTGGCACCAATAAGGTGACAGGTAGCCTTATTTTTATTTTCTAATCAATCCTACCCACTCTCATTCCCTTTAGATGGTATTTACTTTGCAATTTATATAATTAATTAGGGGCTTTGGAGTTGTAAGCCTGGAAGCACAAGCAGCAAAATCAGGATAGCCAAGATTAGCTCTTTTTTTGGAAACCTCTCTACATATTGTGGGTTCATTGCCCCCATTACATGCAGCAGATTAGAAATTCATCCATTTGAGGTGAAGCTTTTCAGGGCATTTTGACCATCTCTTGGTGTTATTGAAATCAAAATTTCTTTCTCCTTAAGAATTGCATTTATCAAATACTGAGAGAAGATCAATACCCAGGATGGAAAAAACTAGGAAAACCTTCCAGGAAATCAATGCTTTGGATTTTATTTCCAGTAAATTTACATAATTTTAATTCATGTATGCACATACATGCTTTTCTGTGGGTAATGCCATTTTGATAGCTCAATGTGGCTTCAGTAATACTTACTGGTGTTGTTTACTATTATTAATAATAATAATAATAAAACTGTCAGCTGGCATGGCCTATACAAACATATGTATATTTTATATATAGATATATACACAGCTGCAGCCAGGCTGTGCCAGGAGCTTGTTTAATCAGGATCATCTTACTTTAAAAGGAAAAAACCTGACAATTTGGGGTTTTCCCCTTACACAAATCAAGAGTCATCAGCCACATTCAGGCCAAATTATCTACTGATGGTTCCCAACTGCTCTCCAAGAGTTTCCCCCAAATCCTCACGCCAGTTTAATATTCCTCCACTGTTTGTTGCATGGAATTTGTTCAGGTTTTGGCCAAGATTTCACCAAAGGTTTAAGTTTGTGCAATGTTTGATAGTTTTCTACCTGCACACACAAGATATAAAAAGACCTTGTTTTAATGACTCTGGTACAGCCAGAACCCAGTGTTAATTCCATGGGATCTGGACTCAAAAATCTGTTTCCATTTATGAGAAAAGTGAAACCTTCCTGCAAAAGTGAAACTGTCCCAGGATGTGCAGGAGTCCTTCTGCATGGGATTATTACAAGAGATAAAAAAAGAACATGAGCAAAATTACCAGAGATTGCCAAAAAGGTGGTCCTCCAATCACTGCCAGTAAATGCATGATTATTATGAAGATTTGTACTTCAGTCACATCAATTCTGATTAGGTACAAAAAGCCAAAAAAAAAGCAAAATTATTCAAAGCAATTTCAAGTCAGTTATTTGCAAGCTCAGCAGCGCAACTCTGTCATGCACAGTATAAACACCCCAAAAGGCTGAGGAAAAAAGGAAAAACTCACCAATAATTTAGAAGGCAAAAATATATTTAGTTTTATTGTTCAAATTAAGAGTGATGTTGTAATACGTTTGTTTTACTTCACAGTGCAATAAAAGAAATCCATTTTATCAACAGGAAACTTTGGAACTCTTCACTGCCCAGTGGCAGCTGCAGAAATAAATATTCAGTTTTAACCTTGTCCACCAAAAAAAAAAGAATTTAGTACAGATAATAAAATTCTAAAATGATATTTTTAATCCCTATTATATTCCCTACCCTATTTTAATATGAATATTCTCTGCATAGCATCTTTTCTTTGAAAATAAACACAAATCCCTAAAGGGTTGATGGAAATGGTGCAGTGGCAGCAAGAAGAGAAACCACTTCTGGTTCCAGCAGAGCCAGGATGTGTTGCAGGAAAGAATGGGAGAAAACAGGGAATTTATGCCTTTGTTTTAAGGAGCATGTAGAAGACCTGGAGGAAGAAAGTGGGAAAGATGGGTGTACAAATGAATGCCAGAAACAGGAGTCTATGAAAATACAAGTGAAACAAAGAGGATTGACTTGCTGGTGTGTTATATATACATATATAGTGTGTGTGTGTGCATATATATATATATATGTACATTACATTAAAAATATGTTATATATAACATATACATTATATTGTAATATATATAACATATATATTACAGCCATATAATAGTATCTTGCCCTGAAGTGCTGCATCAAAAATAATCCTTCAAGTCAGTTTGAAACATTTCCAGTTTATCCTTATTCCCAGTTAGACAGTTCTACCTAAAAGACACCGAATAACTTCCTGCAGACACAGTTTGCTGTGACAAAATGCTGCTGATACCACCTACACAGGGAAGGAGCATTATGGGGTGGGCCTTTCTCTGTCTGCCTTAAATGAGCTACAATACCTTGGAATTAATTTTAGCATCAGCTCAGTGTTTCTCCACAGACAATGTTCAAGTTTGGGAGTGGATCCTCCCATTTGAGGATCTCCAGTCTGGCCAAAATATCTTAGTTTCAGCAGCAAACCCATATGCACAAGGGATAATTTCGAGGCTCCAACTACATCCTATGGAGAGCATCCCCCATGCCAGGGGCTGGAATGAGATGTCTTTTAAGGTCCTTCCCACCCCAGCCCATTCCAAGATTTTTTGCTTTGTCCATTTTCTTTTCACTACACAAACCTGAGGATGAGACACCCAAGAAATTGCATCAGGAATACTCCTATATTCAATTTGCTCAATAAAAATCCTGCAAGGCAATCACAACTGGTTGGGGGGAAAATTAACTTCCACTGAGGAAAGAATGTTCTAAAAAGTCTCTGTTTTCAGTTCTGATACAAATAAATGGAGCCACTGAGGTACCTTGCAAGAAAAAAAATGCTCAAGTGAGATACACAAACTAGCTGATTTAATGCAAATTGCTTCATCCCAGCCCTTGGAGTTAGCATGGAAATGTGTTCTCAGTGTGTCCAGCTGAGGAAGGACTGGAGTACATCCATGCCAGGAGCACAGGAATGCGGTTTAGCCAATTTCACTACTTCTGTCAATCACCTATAGAACAGAAAGAAACTGAGAAAATTCACAGAAACAGTGACTAATAACTCATGGAGGTAACTCCAATTTATAGCTTTGCTTGGACAGGAAGACAGATTTCTTTTGGCAGTAGAAATCTTAATGCACAATAAAGTAACGCCCTGTGTGAAAATCCAAGTTATTCTGCCAGACAAATGTTTGCACAAGGCCAAGAGCCCAACAAATCCATGGGAGCAGTGCCTGGATTAAGGTTAGGGAGACAGTTTTATCTTTACACAGACACGGCACAACCTTTACTCCCCTGCCCACGGCTCTGCCCTTCCAACTCAAACAGAAAACAACATCAGGCAGCCAAGGATATTTGTTAAAAACTCCTTCCTGACTTACAGTAAGAATTTCCTATTGCAGAACAAATACAAGTCTTACTTTCATTTCCACCTTTATCTTCTGTATTTTTAATAACAAATGGCTCCTTAAGATAGAAGACAAAAACATGAAGACCTACTTGGGAGAAACTGAACACCAAACTATCACCTAAAGACAGCATAAATTCTTAATCCTGAAGAGGAAATAGGGCTGGGAACATCCCATGATCTTTAAAACCACTGTCAGATGACTTAAAATGATAGGCTTGATATCCCAGCACATGCCTGATGCTGGAATTATTCAGTTAATTTCTTTTGCAGGATGTCAAGGGGCCACTAGACAAAAATCTAAGAATCCAGGAAGCCACAGGCAGCCCCTCAAAGCGGGACCACAAAAGGGAACAGCTGGAAGCAGAAGCTGGCAAATGGAGCACATTGTTCCCCTCTGGGTTTAACTTGAATTCAAGGTAACTGTGCAACCACAGCATGAACCAGATACCTCTATGTTGCTTCTACATGGAGCAGTCATCCCAACTTCCTTAAACTCTGATCACTTTCTTCCCCCAAAACCCACCTGCTCAGCCCTACTTTCTCCCTTGTGCCAGCACCATCTCCTGCCATCAATGGGGTAATGAAATTGGATTGGCTAAAACAATCCCACAGAAATAGAAGAAATTCCTGTCCCAATTCCCAGCACATCAGCTTTCCTGGTGGGTTTTTTTTTGTGACCTCAGGAATGCTGGGAGCCCCTAGGAAAGGGCAGGAAAGGTTTGCTCGGCCCCTGGGAGCTGCACAACCCAACGCTGAGCCGGTGGGACTGGGCAGCTCCAGACTAGGGAGGAATAAATGGGAATGACGAACAAGTGGATTGCTACCAGCCTTCATAACAGTCCTAAACAGCCCCTAAAATGAAAAGTAAGTGAAAGAATGCCATAATAAACCAAAGCAACAATGGTTTTGTCAAGAGAGACACGGAGCAAAGGAATGCCCACACTGCCTGGAAAGCGTTAACACGTCAGATGATCCAGAGGACATTCCTACACCTTAATTATTAACTTGGATTTATGCATTGTTTCCAGATAAAATGAGCTAGCAATCAAAAAAAGTCCATAAATTGCCTCAGTCACCATATTGTTTATAAACTCGGTAGAGCTGGGAAGTACCTAATAAAATTGGAATGCAAAAGCAGGGCTGCAGGAAAGCACTTGCCTAGTTTGGATGGAGACTGACCAATGCCTTTCTTTTTGAGGGAAAATACATCCAGCTTGCTTTAGTGGCTGGGGAATTTATTTGCAAAGCAGAGTGATAATGTTCCTGCTTAAATATGACATCATCAGTACTGCATTTTACTCTACATCGAGTTCCATTGCACATTCAAGTGACGCTTCCATGATAAAGATCAGAGAAAACACAATTCTGTAGTAATGGAACATTTATCAAATTATAGTAGAAAGATAAGGAGGAAAAGCAGAAAATAGGGGAAGGCCTTTAATCCTGCAGACTGCCTCATTTAATTACTATAATTGCATTTAATAACACACAAGAAGGTACCACACAGAGCTGTAGGAACGCAAAACCATTTCAAAGCTGAAGGTAATCAGTCAGTTCAAAGATTCTATTTTCAACTTGTGTTTGTATTTATTTCCTCATTTAAATACTTCAGTGGAAATCCTAAGAAAAAATAAATGGAAAGGGCAAGCAACATGAATTCTGCAAGGGGTTCTTAAAGCCTCTGGACTGGGATATTTTTATTAAGTGGGTTATTTTCAGGCATCACTGGAGCCACACTTCCCCCAACCTGATAGCTTTGCTGCCTGATGTTTCCTGACAACTGAGTCATGTCAGCACTGCCCAGACACTGACATTGCGCCACATTGTGTGAAGGATCATAAAGCCCCATGAAATGAAGAAACAAACCATTTTCCCAAGACATTCCCACACTACAATAGATGGACGGAAAGTTATTGTACGAGCTCAGTGGACACAAAGAATCAAGTTCCAAAAATCTCTTCTTCAAATAAACCAGGGGCTTTTTCATCTTCTACAAAATAAACAGAAGACCCTAAATTGAGGTTTAAGATCACCAGGAACATCCAGGAAAAGAACAAGAACAAAGAGCTGATTCTGACGACAAAGCAAAGAGCCCAGACTCAATATTTAACAAACTAAAATGCTCAGACAGAACATCCAATGGCAAGGCTGAGAAAAACACTGAAAATAATGCTGCAAAGTACTGATTCTGCAGCAAAATAGTGTTATGGAAGAATAATAACCAGCAGTTCTGCAGAAGGCAGGGTCAGGCAATGCCAGCGCTGCACTGGGGGTGAACCACAGGCTTGAAACCAGAATATCCAAATATTTAATTCAAATAGTCAGGGAAGCATAAAAGTTGTGAGTTTGTAAATGAACATTTCAGCCCGTGTTCTCTGTCTGCCTAAGTTCACAAGGCAGCAGAATTCCCACAGAGTTTTCAGGGGCAGCTGCAATTCCTGTGGTGACAATGCCATGGATTCTCCTGCACACACTGCAATGTTTTCCTCTACTGACCCTCCTCTCCCTGCTATGACAAGCTTGAATGCAGATCACTTGCCAGTATGCAAACTTGTACACTCTTCCCACATATGAGAAGATTCAGAAAACTCCAGCCTGGTTTGGGTGGGAAGGGACCTCAAAGCTCAGCCTATTCCCACCTCCTGCCATGGGCCAGGACACCTCCCACTATCCCAGGTTGCTCCAAGCCCCATCCAACCTGGCCATGGATACTTCCAGGCATGGGGCAGCCACAGCTTCTCTGGGCAACCTGTGCCAAGGCCCTACTACCCTCACAGGGAACAATTCCTACCCAATATCCCATCTAACCCTGCCCTCTGGCAGTGGGAAGCCATTCCTTCTTTGTCCTTTTACTCCAAGACCTTGTCCAAAGTCCCTCTCCAGCTCTTGGAGCCTTTTAAGGCACTGGAAGGGTTCTAAGGTTCTCCCTGGATCCTTACCTTCTGCAGGATGAACACCCCCAGCTCTTCCAGCCTTTCTTCATAGGAGGTTTCCATCCCTCTTAATTACCTTTGTGGCCAAATATTGTCAGGAACATTATTATTTTAACATTTTGTTCCTACAAAAGACTGAGTAGTCTCCAGCTCAAATCACCCTCAACACCTTTATTTGCAATTCCTCTATATTGTTGTGCTACACTGTATTAAAACATCCCAATTCTGGTCTTTGAAAAATCACCAAGGCAAAACATTCCAAACCAAAGTCACACTCTATCAGCACAAGAACCGCAGGATGACACTGCAGAGATCCAGGGAGGCAGGGCTGAACTCTTGCACTCCAAGTGTGAATGTGGGGAACTATGGAGTAAACCTGTTTTGATTCCCAAAATATTTTTTTTCCAGTTTTTTAAGCCTTCAGGTTCTTCTAAATAATTTACCCATTGCTACAGGGATAATCAAACTTCCTTAACAATTTAAGACTTTTTCCCCTCCTTGGTGAACATAACGCATTCCTGCACAGCAAGTGCAAGGTATAGCTCTGCTGTAGGAATCTGAAGTTGTTCTTCATACTGTCCCAGTTCCTGTAGTATTTTCAAGACAGGGTTATATTATTATATTTTCTTAGTACAAATGTTTGTCATGTGAAACAGCCAGAGCATGAATATACATTTTTTGTAGCTTGCCCATCTGAGATGTGCAATACTGAACTAAAAATCTGTTCTGCCTGACCTCCAAGTGTGAAAAATAAGTGACTGATGCTGGGTGTGTGTGAGAGAAACCACTTGGAAGCAGCAGCATCTTTAGTTAGGAGTTAAGACGAGAACTAAAGGTGCCAGAAGGCATCTGAAATGGCTCATGCCAGAATTTAAATAGATTTTAAAGTCTATCCTGTAACTCACTGCCTAGACTTGGGTTAAAATTAGTGTGTGAGGGAACTTGTCACAGGCAACACCTGGGGTTCTGTCACAGGAGCCAGTGACAAGAGCCTGAGGGACAGGACATGGGGAAAGTGGCTCCCCAGTTCCAGAAGGCAGGGTCAGATGGGATATTGGGAAGGAATTCCTCTCTGTGAGGGTGGGGAGGCCCTGGCACAGGCTGCCCAGAGAAGATGTGGCTGCCGCACGCCTGGAAGTGTCCAAGGCCAGGTTGGATGGCGCGTGGAGCAACCTGGGATAGTGGAAGGTGTCCCTGCCTATGGCAGGGGTGGAATGGGATGATCTTTAAGGTCCCTCTAAATCAAACCATCCTGAGATTCTGTGAAAATGCCCTGCCTGGCCCATCCCCTCACACCCCACTCCCTAGCTGGCTGTAAGAGCAGTATCACCAGTATCTCCTGGGATGGCAAAGGCCTCCTTTCCTGGGGAGGCTGCAGATGGACACCTCCCGCAGCTCCAGGTTTCTGCACCTGCCCTTCCTGTCTCTCCCAGCCCATGGCAAATTGTCCTCATTCAGTTCAAAGAATTTTCTTTCATCACCCAATCTGAGTTATTTCCACCTCACAACCATCACATCAGGGAGTGATTTCAGAACTCTGAAAGTTTCAGAACCATGTGATTTGATCATTTTTTCCACCCTACGCAACTCCTTTGGCAGTTGAGATGTTGATATCACAGGCTAAAATCTTGATTAAGATTTTCCTTCATTTGGATTACTACTTGTTAAATTGCCATTTCCTGACACCATTTGCAGCCTTTCACGGATTACAAATAAAGTATTTTAAAAATTATGTCACTGATGTCACCCGACTACCTTCAGAGCTGCCCAGGGTCAATGGAGACATGTCAGGATTTACCAGATTGTTGACAGTGTTGCATATAAAGCGAAGCTGGTAATTCAACTTCCTGAATAACCTCCTGAAAGCAGAGATTTTGCTGAGCTACTACATGAAAAAACAAAATAACTATTAAAAAATAATGCGCATCAACACACGCTTAACAAAGACTATGTAAACCAGCCACCAAAAAATTAACCTCACTTTTATTTAACATCTGATGCAGTTCTAAGAAAGAGATCAAAAAGCTATTCTTATATCCTCAAATATTTCAAGGAAAAGTCCAGGCTAAAAATTCATCAATAAAAATCATAATCTATGAGATATTTCAAGAAATCCAACTCACTTTTAATGATAACATTTTATTGGGAGGGGGACCTCACCCCTATACAATGTACTAACAAAACAAAACAGAAAAAAAAAGGTGAAATAAGGAAGAGAAAGTCCTATGCGGACTAATCAGAGTGGAGAATGATTTATTTAGCACAGACATAAGGAAAAGTATTTTGAAAATAAAGACAAGCAGGAAAGGAAGTTACTTCTTCATGAAGCTACAAGCACAAGGATCAAGTGGTACAGCTTAAACCAGACATTTTAACTACTAACTGGTGACTTTTTAAGTTATTACACAAAACACAGTTCCCTGGAAGAGCCACAATTTTTTTTTTTTTTTTGGTGGAAAGGTATTGGCAGCAGCAAAAGAAGTTTCTCTAAAAAGTAGTTCCAACAACCTTGCTCTACACCCACACGTAGAGCTGCTTCCACAGCCCTGCTTAGCTTTTAGGTGAAGCCAAAACTGTGAGAAAGCAAAAATAAAAGTTTAAATCCAATTTTTGTTGAACAGGAAGGTTTTGCTCTGGTTTCAAGCAAAATGTGATGCTTTCAAAAAAGTTTGTTTCCAGTTAAATCGAATTTTTCCTGTTCATTCTAACATTTTTCCTCCTTGTGTTAAAGATTAAAGCACTGGTGAAATCCCCTGGAGAAGCTGCTTTTCAGAGAGCAGTGCATGACAAAGGTGCTGCCCTGCTCAGTCCACACTGCCAAGTTAAGGCTTTACCGTGTAATTCCAGAACCAGGGCCCCAGCATTCCCGTGAGGAGCTGGATTGCTACTGTGCAGAGCATGGACTCTGTCACATCAAATCTACATGTGAGGGAGAGAAACAGTTCAGAACATTCTCCTGAGCACTCCTCTGAAGGGGAGTCATTCAAACATCTTCAGTCAGGGTAAAGGACAAAATCCAGAGTCGGGATGATTCAACAGGCAGGTCAGGGAAGGGATTAATGACCACAAAACCCAGGAGCATTAATGAATTAACAAAACCATTCTAACCCGCATATTATTTTACACATTTAAATCTTCATTCAGAGCTTCTGCAATTTACAGTTTTACCATATCACTTCAACACGAGGAACAATGTGTGAAGGAATAAAAGAAATTCCTTGCTCTGAGTCACGGTGAACAAAATCCATAACCAAGCACAATCCAGGACTCTCATCTCCTGACACTGAATATATGAATTCTTTAGCTGAAGATACTCCTGCATGTTTTAGTGGAGCAGAAATGCAGATTTTATTTCAGTTTGACACCTCTGAGGGAAAGGAAAAAGCTCCACCTCCCTCCTCACACAGCTCCCTGGCAAGTAACGCTCCAAGAAGTGAGCTCTGGACCCCTGCTCAGGGGTAATCACGCTCCATTCTGTATATATTTATTTTTCACCCCTGACAGAAAGGGATGAAAAAATATGCTGTAGCCAACAGAGCCATAGAAACTACCCTTTCTCCTAATACAGTGCTATAAATCTGCATTTTACCATAATGAAAAGATTTTTAAATGGTATCAAATTTAAAAAAAAAAAAAAAAAAAAAAAAAAATCAAACCATCTAGTTTAAAAAGAAAATAGCTCAGCAGCAGCAGGTTCAGCCAGGACAGAGCTCCTGTTCATTGCTGTGCTTATCAGAGTGTGCTGGAACAGACACCCACCATGCCATGGGATTAAAAATGGGCAGCACAGACATGTCAGTGTGGCCACACTGTCAGGGCTCGGGTGCAGTGACAATGTGCAGACCTAAGGCCTGAGAAGAGGGGCCACTGAAGTTCAGCATGATAAGCATTTTCAGTTTAATTATCACATCACAAAACACAGTAAATAGCTGGGAGAGGTAATAATTGGTATTTTAGGGAATACAGGAAGAGAAATACCCACGTCCAAACACCACAGCTACTTTGGTGCTTCAGGACAGCTGCAGTTTCTATTCCTTTTTTCCTACATTATTTTAGGTGGTATTTGTAATTCAGACAAAGATCCGTTTTTTAAACATCATCTGGGAAGTTTAAGAGGAGGCATCGACCTTGGCATGTGCTTCACTCCACGGAGATGTTAGCACTGACAATCCCTGTGCCTGTTCTGCTGGGAGCCCTGTCAGGCTGCTGAGTCTGGAGCCAATTAACACACAGGGGATTAGTGCTGCATCCAGAATATTCCCTTGTCAGTGCTAATTTACTGAGTGTATTCCATGGACAATTCTTAAAAGGTCCTGTTTGACTAAACAAGTCATTAGACAATTCAAGAGCCACCAATGGCGCAGGGCTCAGAGACAGCTGCAGTCAGTCCCTTCCTTGTGCTAACTCAAACTGAATAGGGAACTCAAACTGAATTCAAATGGAGAGATTTCCTGAGAAAATGATCCCACAACAGGAAACAGACACTTACACTGGAGATGGCCCTAAAATCAAGTCAATCACTACCAATACAGCTGATCTAATGCAGATTTTTAAGGCTGTGTGAAACTATGGAGAGGAAGAGGAGGATGGTGCATAAACCTCCCCCAACACACAGAGCTCCGTGAAAAGGTCCCAAATCATAGCAGACAAGAAATTCACTCGTCCCTCAACAGAAAACAGAAGTTAAAGGGCTGGAAAACTCACAGGGGTCCAACTACTAGATAATGCTCTGAGCTGAAAAAATGATGATTCTTCCATCTGTCTTTTCCATATCAACTGAGCGTGCAAGTGGGATTACTCAGGCTGGGCAATGGGAATCAGAGCAGGAGACAAAGGACTGTTTTCTTAAGGGAACCACAGCAGCAAGAAAAGAATGTTCAACATCACAACACAAGAGAAAGAAAGGCTGAGTCACATGCTAGAAGTGCAAATGCTTCATTATAAAGTTATTACAGTTTTATCCAACTCATTCCAATCCAGCAGCTTCACTCAAATGCAATAAAATGCAATAGCGTGAATAAAACAAACTGTACAGAAAAAATGAGAACATGAAGTAGAATTATTTCCAGCACCAGGAAATTCATGTTCAGGGAAAAATAATATTCAAAACAAGCCATAACTTTCCTTGTTATAATACACCTCCAATATGTAAATTTTTCCTTCTGCTGCTCACTAAGGTAAACAGAAGTTGCACAGGTCAGGCAATAGCCATGTGCTTGTTATGTTGTAGTTCATTATTTCCCAGAGCAGTGAGAACTCCAAGGATTTATCAGAACAATCAGGAGCAGCATCTCCCCACGAGACAGATGGGATTGTGGCTGAAAATGCTGTTAAGGGACTTGTGGGAGGGAAAAGGACAAGGAGGATGTGGAAACACCCCCCACCTTTTCCATGATCCCACAGCAGCTGCACAGGTTTCTGTGATGCTGCCAGTGCGACTGAGGGAGCAGGAGGTGCAGGTTACCAGCACCAAACTTCACACCCACCCAAGACACTTCAACTGCTCGCAAGCACAGAGAACCCAATACCCCCTGACATCAACAGAGGCTCTGCTGAGCCTCAGACTCTCCTCTGGAAACAACCTGGTGCAAAATTCTCCAAGAACTGCTGGAAAAACTCCTAAGAAGGAAAGTTTTAAGCCATGCAATCATGGAGATTACTGCCTTATCTCAGAATAGAGATCCTGAGGCTGTTCCCAGGATCAAGAACTCAATGTGCTAAACTCTGACTTGGAAGATTTCCTTCCCTGTATTTCAGTATTTGGTGTGAGCTGTCTATCCAAGACAAAACACCAGCTCCTCCTCTGCTGAGGCCAAAGAGGAAGGCTGGTTTAGCTGCATTCTGAAATCCAGCCTCATTTCCTCACCTCTGCTTTGGACCTCAGTGGCAGGAGTGGTGACAAGGCTCAGGTGAACCAACCAAACCTTCCCCCCTTCCTGAACCAAACCATTATGCCACAGACCCCAAAATTCTCCAATCCTCCTCAAGAAAGGCTGTTTTGTTCAGCAGCCTGAATTCTTTAGCTTTCTCTGAGGATTATTATTCAAACAGCAAAGTAACCATTTTTAACTTTTCAGTTATATGAAAGCTGGTAAAAACTGATTTTTCCTCTCATATTTATGAGATGCTTTTGTGAAGCCTCCTGGGAAACTAATTTCAATCTCATTGTGTCTATATTTACACATATATACAGAGCTATAGTCCATACCATCACCAACTTTCTGTATTTCCATTTAAAAAGGTTGGAATAAACCAGATAATGCAGTAACTCACTGGAGAAATGCTGGAGACCATGGTACAGCAGCACCTTCAAGTCTCTGGATGGACTGTTGAGTGTTCAGTGCCCACTGGATTTTTTATATATGATTCAGCACTTCCAGCATGAACAACTGCACCAGGACTTTACCTGACCAGTTCATGTCTCACGTCTCTAAAGAAAACACCCAGGTTGGACACGGGGGAATGGCTTCCCACTGCCAAAGGGCAGGATTAGGTGGGATATTGGGAAGGAAATCCTCCCTGTGAGGGTGGTGAGGCCCTGGCACAGGTTACCCAGAGAAACTGTGGCTGCCCCATCCCTTGAAGTATCCAAGGCTAGGTTGGATGGGGTTTGGAGCAACCTGAGATAGTGGAAAATTTCCCTGCCCATGACAGGGGTGGAACTGGATGAGTTCAAGGTCCCTTCCCACCCAAACGATTCCATGATTCTGTGCTGCAGAATCCAGCTCTGACAGGGATGGATGGCTCTGATCCCCCCAGATGTGGGACAGCCCCTGCAGTCAGGCTGTGCTCTAATCTTGTGCAGCTGGCAACACCCTGAGCCTGCACACACCCACTTCTCCTGCACTTCCTGTAAGGAGCAGGAGCACTACTGAATCCAAGTGGGATAACCCTGGATTGGGAAGAACCAGGTGACCACATCTGGGCTCCAGATAACAGCAAGAAAATCCTTTGAGGATTTGTGCCCCGTATTCCCCAATGATCTTGTTTCTGCTGCTTGCCCCTCAAGTATCAGATCTGCTTCCACAAGGACATATGGAAGTACATCAGGGCTTGCCAGTTTGATTTTTGGGATATGCAGAAACAAATTCTCTGTTTCCAAAGCAGAGCTGCCCCAATACAGGACTCAGCTCATTCTGTGCTGCAGCACAGCAAATCCACAACCCAGACAAACCAGTTCCTGTGCTGGAAACCAGGTCAGGAGAACCAAGTCATTATTTGGGCTGTTTCAACAGTGAGTGTCTCTCTGCTATTCAAAATCACCTTTTACTTCTTCAAATTTGCTGAGTATTCCTGTTCTTCCATAAGATCATTCCCAGACCAGGTGTTTAAGTAAAACTTGTGCATTTAACTCTATCCCTGCTATTCCCTACTGCTTTTCCACTGCTGATATTATTACAGTGACTTTCCTGGAGCCTGCCCCACTTACCTTGAGATACTTCCTGCTTCCTCCTGCAGAATTTTTAAGCAATACTGACCTCTAGCTATTTATTTGAACTGTTTGATCAACACCAGCTGCTTTTTGAAGAGTGCAGTGGTTGCCAGGATCTAATGGAATTATGTAATCATTTGAAGATGGAGACAGATCACAGAACCTTATTGACTCAACTGTTTATTCTAAATCCTGGAGTAACACAAGGACCCCACCTGTCAGGGGAAAGACAGCTGATGGATTCAGTAATTGGGCCCAACTGAATGAAATTTTCCTTCTCCAACTGCAGAATTCTGTGGGAATCTTGCAGAATGGATCCCATTCCCTCCTCCCTCAGGGGAACTGATCCTGCTCTGCAGAGTCTGAAATGCTCTGCTCAGCTTCAGGGACTTGCCAAGGCTGGTGCAGTGACACCAGAGAGAATCATGGAATTGTTAAGGTTGGAAAAGCACTCCAGGATCATCAAGTCCAACCTGTGACCGATCCCCACCTTGTCACTCAGACCAGAGCACTGAGTGCCACATTCAGGCATTCCTTGGATACCATCACCTCCCCGGGCAGCCTGACCACACTTTCCATGGAAAAATTCCTCCTGATGTCCAACCTGAACCTTCCCTGGTGCAGCTTGAGGACGTTTCCCCTCATCCTGTCCCTTGTTCCCTGGGAGCAGAGCCTGACCCCCACCTGGCCGCATCCTCCTGTCAGGGCATTGTGGAGAGCCAGAAGGTTCCCCCGAGCCTCCTTTTCTCCAGGCTGAGCCCCCTCAGCCACTCCTGGTGCTCCAGCCCCTTAACCCATACACAAACCACAAACTGTTCCACAAGGACACACTTTGTCTGACACACTAATTTTCCTGGTTTTCTTAAGACAGGCTTTTCCAGCAAGCCAGGCTGGTCATATAATTGAACATTTCAGGCCTATGTGGAAGGAGTGAAATACAATCTCTCTCTTTTGCACCCTCTGCTCTTCTCTGAGCCATTTCCCATTTGATTGAGTTCTCTGCACTGAAATACAATATTTCTGGGACATATCACAAATACAGTACAGTGATAACCAACACTGTGTGCCCTCTCCTGCTGCTTTGGAATTAAGGCAAGTCAAAAACACTGTCACATTCCCTAATGCATCACTACTACACCCTCTGTAAATTTTTGACAGTCACCACATGGCATACACAGACAGGAAAAAGCTCCTGTGCACAAGGATCCTTTTGGCTCTTTTCAACAGCTATCTCTGATCCGACTTATTCAGGATCAAGGACACCTAAGCCTGTGTGCTCCAGTTAATCTGAAAGGGTTGATAAAATACCTTTTTGTCAGTTTTAGATTAGTGAAACGAAAGCTTCATAAAAAATAGTGTCAAACAGTGAGAATCTGTTAACTGGATGAATACTCTCATGGTCTTTGCCATTAAAATGAACATCAGCTTATGACAGTCTATTAACCTTGTGACACGCAGAAAAGGAAGGAACACATGTGTTTACTACACAGTGCTGTGTTATCTAAATTAATGATACATACATTGAGGTGCTTATTGCCTGCTCTGAATTAGCTACATATTGATGGATCATCACATTCTTATATTATAAGACCAGGCAGAAAAATCGAATTTGCTGAAAAATGCCTCCAAACACAGACTCCTCACAAAGGAGCATCCCAGTGAACACCAGCACAAACCCAAACACTTCTCTGCAGTACAACAGCAATCTGAGGGGGTTGATACTTCCATCTGTAAAGTCAAGCACATGCCAAGGTTGGGATTTTGTGTTCTTTGATCAATAACCAGAAATCTTTTATTATCATGGCCCTGTAAAGTTCAAAGGGAGCTAAAAGCATACAGACCTTTGGTACAGCAAGAAAGTGAGATGCCTAAAACAGGAAAAGATTTGAGCCACATGTGTTATTTTAAAGGTTTAAGTACCAGAATAGGATTGTTTCAGTCAATATGCTTTAGTGTAGTCAGAGTTGGTACAGAAGTCTACATTTTCTTCCTTTCTTCCTCCAACAGGTATTGAAAACTGATCCAACATCTTAAATTTTTGAGTAGAAACACAGAAGTTTCTCAAGAGCATCTGCATTATCGAAACAGTATCCTACCAATAAAAGGGGTCATATACAAGAGGCCCATAGTTGTACTGTTTTAGCAGTATTGGGGTGCTTATAGACCAGCAATTATAGACCATAATACTCTGCTAGACATCTATATGTAGTTGTTGTAGAATTATTTCAAAATCCCACAAACTAAGGGCAAATTTCAGTTTTCAGATGCAAAAAAAAAAAATCTGCAGGGTATTTATTTTAAATATATTTGTTAACCCTATGAATGCAAATACAGAATAAATTCTCAACATGAAATACATTTATTTCCCCATTAAGATTAGAGAATCCCACAGCTCACCAAGTCCTTGTGTTCCACCTCCCACCCACCTTCACCCAGCAGGAAACAGGATTTCAGCTCTTGACCTTCTCGACATTACAATTTTGGTTCCATTATTGACAGAACCACAACCTGCACTAACCAAAAGGGATTCAGAACTTTAAACTGGAGGCACAATTGCAATTAACACAGTTACGGTTAATAATAACAATTAACTGCACATCACAATCAAGCAGTATCAAGACAGAGTTTAGTGAATGCTTTGGTCAGACTGCCACCATCTGACCAAAGCATTCCAGTCTTGGGATAAAACAGCAGATACTTTCCATTACTTATTTAGCTTTACACCACATCAAAAGTTCTAATTAACTAACAGGCCAAAAGGACATTTTACCACTCCTAACACAAGCTAAGGGACATTCAGTATTAATTACAGATGCAACAGCTGCCACAAGCTCTAAGTGTGTCTCTATGGATATAAACAATTTGCTACTACTCCCAGGAGCAGCACTATGCCCACACAAGGTGCAACTCAGATGAACAGAGTGCCTTTCCCTTTCTCTCAGCCAGGTACTTACATGCCGAAGCGCAGCGTCCCCGAGACGTACGTCTGCCAGTGGGCGCAGTAAAACATGAATGTCCCAGCAAAACAACAAAAGAACATCCAGTCAGGGTTGGTGCCCAGCTGCACAGCAATACAAGTTCCCAAAACCACAAAGACTGCAGGAGAAAATCAGTCACAGAGTGAAAAGGGTGGATGTGTGTAAGGATCCTCACCAGAAGCAAAGCTAACAACAAGGCCCAGAGGAGGGACAGTGGGAAGGTTATCCTGGCGTGGTTATTTCACAGACATAAGAAATTAACACTTCAATTTGAAAAAAATACAGGCTGTACAATACAGATTGTAATCCATATCAGTTATTAGAAGTCCTCAACATTGAGGGTTTCTAAGTCTCCTACATTTTTATTCCCCGTGATGCCTAATCCCATTAAGGGACTTGAGTGATTTCTGCAGCTGCAGCAAGTTTTGGAGTTTTCTCCTCCATTTGCTGGAACTTTTTCCCTGTTTTCTTATGCCATTAAGAAATCCAAGGTCTGGATTAATTCAGGATTCATAACATGTCTATGCTGTCCCCTCCACCCTTTCCATAGACAAATTTGATAAAGAATTTGTAAAATTTAAAACATAAGAGCTTTAGAATTTAAGGAATCCAAAGCACTCAATCAGGAGTTGGATTTGATGATCTTATGGGACCCTTCCAACTCAGGACATTCTACAATTTTACAACTTTTTCACAAAGGGGTTAAACTTCAGGCTGGCTCAATGAACTCCACCTACCCAGGAACTGATCTTGACAATTCTAATCTTAAACTCTGACTTGTAGAATCCCACTGCTTAGGCTTAGACCTGTCTCGATATGGCTCTAGATCAAGTCAACATGAAATCATATAGCAGAGCATTCTGACAACTTCTTACAGAAAATATTTTAGAACCAAGACTCTGCTAAAGCATCACAGAGAAGTGCTGGCTCAGGGTGAATTAGTCACATGCTTAGTTTTATTTTCAGTGTAATACAAGAGAAGACATTCAGCTGATCCAAAGCACTGTCTATGGAAAGAAAGGTGATTTTCTTGATTGAAAGTGATACATTCAGTGCTATCAGTTGTCCCTTCTTCATTAAAGCAGCTTTTTTATTGTATTGCAGATTTGGTCCCTGAAATAGAGTAATTTAATCCTCCTACTTCAATTAAAAATGACAATACCTGTGGACAGTGAATCACAGCCATGATCAAAAAGCTCTCCTAACGGAGTGCTGCTATTTGTCCTTCTTGCTTGTTTTCCATCTATAGCATCCAGGGATTGGTAGATGAAAAGGCCACAAGCACAAGCAATGTATGCCCAGGGAGGTGCCTAAGAGAGAAAGGCAATCACAATAAGGTTTAAAAAAAAAATCCTTTAAAAAAAGAAAACCTGCAGCTGAGCTGCTCCATGGCCTGACACAGCAGTTTTCCTGGTGTACACACATCCTCCTCACCCAGGGACCTTTCAGCAGCTGGTCCTTGCAAGGACAGGCAGAATGGGTTGTGACATGCGGAATGTGAACAAACCACTGACAGATTAATAGCTACAGCCACTGCTTTAAAGCGGGAAGCTGCACTGTACAGCTGTAAAATGGTAACACTACATTTGCAAAGTGGCGCACAATAAAATCCTTGCAAAATACGTCCAAGTTGTCCCAGTGATTTCAGAAACTCAGGAACTTTTAGCCTCCAACTGTGTCACAAACACTGAGCTCATCTTCACCAGCCCCTTACCACTCATCAGTTGAGAGTTGTCACTGCCAGTGCCCAGACTTTGAGTCCAAGAACACTTCCAGAGCTCTGCAGCACAGCCCCTCCACCATCAGCTGCTCCTCCAGTACAAGGCACCAGCAGCTTTGCCAAATCTACATTAAGAACACTCAATAGTCACATCCTGGATAGCAATTTTTACTTCGACAGAAACACAAACAATACTAAAGCCCTGCTAGAGCAGGAGACTACAATCCAAGCTTTTTTATGCTT
Organism: Entomyzon cyanotis; assembly: GCA_024500445.1. Taxonomy (NCBI): domain Eukaryota; kingdom Metazoa; phylum Chordata; class Aves; order Passeriformes; family Meliphagidae; genus Entomyzon; species Entomyzon cyanotis. Next base: position 253,591 of record JAKEPQ010000908.1, on the reverse strand, counting down.
TTTGAAGCATAAAATCCTTAAGAACATAAAAGCCAAACAGTTGCCATTACTCTGTCTCAGTTTACACATCCATAAATCAGATATTATTATTTTGCAATCTTCATATTTGACACACTTAACAGAAGTGAGCATTTATAAGCAGCTGTATTTTACAGACCGCACCAATAAAATCCAAAATACAGCTTAATCAAGCTGACGGGCCTCTCATAAAGCCCTGCAGTCCAGCTAGTTTTGGCCAACACAACCATGACTCATTTGTAGCACATCAACTTAAATGTATTTCCTTCTACAGCTTGCATTGCTCCAGCATTTACCAAAACGGTTTGTTCTGCCCCAAAAGCTGGCATTTTGCTCTGCTTCCAGCAGTGTCTGTACAAACAACACAAGGAGAGAAGTGGGAAATATGTCACCCAAGAGCAGAGCACCACATTTAGCCAATACTCTGATGCCACACAATTCCATTCCATTTTTATCCCTCATGTACAGATTTTATCTGCCACGGTTAAGTTAAAGTACATCACCCTGTAGGTTTATCTATTAACTTAAAAATCAGTCTGCTGGCTCTCCTTTCTTAAAAGCTCCTTTCATTAGCAGTGTAGGTATTTCCACTTAGACCTATTTATATCCAAGTAAGATTTCACAGCTCTCTCTCCAGATCATTTTTCCTTTTTTTTTGTTTTAAACTCAGGTACCATTCCATCAGTCAACATTTTGCCAGCTAAGCAGAAAGTACTTGCATCTCCTTTTCTCTCTGGCTGCACGAGGCCCTGAGCTCTGCCCTGGCTGCACCTTTCAGCAACAGGAAGGGACAAGTCGCTCTTGAAAAAAAGCATAACTAAGGCTGAGCTACAAGGAGGAGAAAATTTACATCAGAAATCAATACCGCTTTGGGGGAGAGGAGAAATTCTCTTCCTGGAGTTTCAAAGCCCATTTTTTTCCCCAGACAGCTCCTTGACGCTTAAAAAGCACCTCCCTGGTCACTTTGTGCCATGTAGCAAATCAGAGCAGGTCGAAAGCTGCCTCAGCACTAACTTATTTTTCAGTTCAAGTGAGGAGAAAATCTCCCTCACCTTGCACAAAGTACTTCTCAAACTGTTAAACACCAAACAGTGCTTCAATACAGCAACCTCCGGCTAACTCTCACTTTCTGATACTCTGAGTGCAGCTTCCTGGGCACTTCAGAATTTTAGTTACCAACGAAAATACAACTGTTCTCTAAATTCTAAATTCTGCTCCAGTTCAGTGACGCAAACTAGCTCTGGGTTCCTGAGAGCTGAAGTCTCTCTATCAAACCGGATTTCAGAGTCTGAGCCCCAACATAACCCTGTTCAGGAGTAAACACAAGTTAAACCAAGCCACACCACAATGCCACAGCCTGGAAAATGAAGGAGCTGGTCCAAATATTCCCTGCTCAAACTGAATAGTCACTGTTTATCTTACACCTGCCAAATTCCACAGGTTATTGTGAAACAATCTATTTCAACAGATTTCTAGGAGAGGCAAACATCCCTTTCCCATGTCATACGTGGAGCAGGGATACAGTGCTGACTGTGCCAGCCTTCACAGTGCTTTGGAGTCTGGTGGGGAACAAACTGTGTTCTGCTGGATTCCCAACCCCAGCTGGGCGACTTGGTTAGGAAGAAGTTCAGATATTTTAAAAGCTGGAACTCTTAGAACATTCCCCAGCTATTTGGTGTGTAACACATTTCTATATCAGACCACTCCCTTTCTCATTGCACACACATATAAGCAGCTTTTAAGATTCAACATTCAAGTGAAAACTTTTCCAGTGCACAAAAATGCAAGTCTTCAAGTGCCCTATGAGGTAACTGGTGACAGAGAGAACTTGAAATGCCTCAGTAAGATTTTTGTAGCCCTGAAACCAGGTTAAAACAGTTCTAATCAGGGCAGGTCAGGAGCTTTTAGTGCATTCAGAACAACGTATAAAACCACTGACTTTTATCCAGCCTCCTCACAGCATGGCCATAGCTCAGGAACACAACTCTGTGTTCCCACAGCTCCACCACACTGTGCCAAAGTCCTGAGTGAGCTGCCAGGACACAGAACCTGCTGGGGCCCAGGAACGTGTCCCTGTGGCTCTCTAAGCTGGTCATACCAGCCTTGATGTCTCAAGCAGCACCGCTCTGGCGCCCAGTGCCTCGGCTCTGGTGCAGCCCCATCATGTCCAACCCACCTGGCTCATGTGGCAAACCCAGTCCTGGAGCTGAGGGAGTCACCCCGTCCCAGGTACAGAAAGTAAACAGGCTCCAACTCCTCCTGCCACACAGTACAGGAGGCTGCAGAGCCACTGCTCAAACTCCTGGCTGGGCTGAGCTATGTGTAGCAGGTCCCTCACAGCTGTTTTGGTGTCAGACCCTGCTCCATGCAGGTGTGTTGGCCCCAGGAACTGCTGTCTCACTGCAAGAGCCACACGTGCTCTCTCTACATGCCAGCATCACAGAGAGGCACAAACATTTACTGAGAACAGGTTACAAGGATGAAGACTGCAGACTGAACAGCAAGAGCCAGCTCTCCCCAAAGCAAGAACCCACCCAAAACCAGAGACAGCAACCAGAACAAAGAGTGTCAGGAGTCCATAACTCACCTGTTCTGTAGCTGTTGGGCAGTAACATACTAATAGCAGAGTTGTAAATATATTTATTAACAGTCCGATGATGGTGATCAGGTTGGGGGCGATCCAGGCTGGAACTCTTCCAACTAACCATTCCCAGTAGCCCTGCATGAGGGGTTCAAGCAGAGACCGTCCAGCACTCTGGTATTTGTGCTCCTCTAACCGTTTGAGCTGGTGCTTGGACAGGGGCGGCGTGGGCAGTTGCACCAGTTTGCTGAGCACACAGGCAGCAGCAGGGCCATGGCCGCAGCCCGCAGGGCCCTCCAGGTGTGGCTCCCCACATCGCCTCTTGATGCTCCGGTGCCCACTCATGGGTTGGGTTGCCTAGGAATTGTCTTGGGCAGCCAGCAGCTGGGCCGGAGAACCATAAGATCCTGCAACACAAAGGGCAGAGAGACACCTGAGCACACAAATGAGATTTTAGGATATCAAAAATTTGCAGATGCTGCCCTAAGGAGCATTTCATTTACCATCAGCAAAGCAAGATGGTTTTATAAGACTTCTCCCTTGAAAGAGAGAGTTATTTGGAGAATTGCTGAAGGAACTACAAGAAACAAGTGTTCCCAATGCAGCTATAAAACCCTGCAGCCACCAGCCAAAATTCCAGCAGCAGCAGAAACTCCCACCACAGCAGCGAGTTGTGTTACAGACTGCGGCACAGCCAGTCACTTCTCACAGGAGAGCAGGTGACACCACTTCAGGTTATCAACTGACAGCACTAAAAACTGTACCTATACTAAAAAGTCTTAAATTGGTTTGGAGCAACTTTGTCTCTGTGGTGATGCTGAACAACCACCTAAAACCAGTTATGCACACTTTTTTTTTCAGATTTATGTTCTTTATTTCAGTTTTGCTGTAACTTTTTCCTCCCCAAATTGAACCCAGCTCACTGTCTGTTCAACTTTCAAGATATGCAAGAACCATGCAGGAGTTGGAGAGTTGGTCAGAGACAGCATAAGGCAGCTGTGAAAAGAAATTACAGGGCCAAGAACAGCTTTTCCAGCACAAACAAGGACTCTCACAATGTTCCATCTCCCTTGAAAGCAGGTGACCAGCCAGATGTAACGCTCCACAGGAAGCAGAGGAGAAGCAAGAGAGAAAGGAGACTAAGTAAGAGTTTGGTACTTATCTGTAGGAGACAGCCAGGGAAAAAAAAAGAAGAAAAGAAGAAAAGCTGTGTGAAGTCTAGCAAATAAAGCAGAGAAGGGAAGAAGACAGAGAGCTCTAAAACCATCTGCACTGCACAGGTGGAGAAAACACGCTGTGTAAATCAAAGGTCACCATTGGCCTAAGAACAGGTGCTCTCAGTTCCACCCTCCACACCCTCAGCAAGGCAAATTCCAGCAGTGAAAAGCCACCTCAAGCAGCCCCGTCAGAGACAGGAGAAAGCAGCAGGGCCTTGGCTTGCTCGATAAGCTCGGGAGAAAGCAGAGCTGCACCTCTCCAATCACCAAGAGACCGGACTTAGTCACCGCGGAGGTCCCTGTGGGTGTTGCCCTAGATGACCAGAAAAATGAGTACCAGTGCAGAAAATCGGGCTTTCCCCTCATTCTGAGGGGATGAGCTGGGGGAAAACAGCCCAGGAGCTCCTCGTCTTCCAAAACAAATCCCCAGCCCGGCCCAGCTGCCGCACGACTCCCACCGGGCCTGGCAAACACCCGGCCGGGGAGGGCCCAGGGCACCCCGGGCCCCGCCGACGCTTCGCCCCCGCTCGCGGCACAGCCCGGGCCCCACCAGACCCCGGCCCAGCCCGGGCCCGGGCTCAGCCCCACCTCAGAGCTCCCCCAAGCGCCACCCGCGCCCTCAGAGCCCCCGTCCGGCCGAGGGGAGCCCATGTAGGTCGCGCCGCGCCAACCCCGGTGCACTCCCGGCATTACCTCCTCTCCCCGCACCGGGCGGCGCTTTTTTACGTCCCTTTTGCGACGGCCGGAAAGGAGGCGGTAGTGGCGGCGCGCGCTGGGGGCGGGGCGGGGCGGGGCGGTGCGAGGACGGCGCGGGAGCGGCTGAGGTGAAGGGGGGCGGCACGGGTGGGACCCAAACCCGCATCGCTCCCACCCCTGTCACCCCCTCAGAGACTCCCCCAACCTCCCCTCCACTTCTCCCCAGCGACCTTTGTCACCCCCAGCGACCGCTCCCCGGCCTCCCCGTCACCCTTCTCCCTAGAATTTCACCGCGGCCGCCTGGTGTCCCTGTCACCGCTGTTACCCCCTCCGAGATCCCCGTCACCCCCTCAGAGACCTTACGGTGTCCCTGTCACTCCGTCAGAGATCCCGCGCTCAGAGCGATCCTCTGTCACTCCGTCGGAGACCCCTTTGTCATCCCCGTCATCCCCTCAGAGACCCCCCAGTGTCGCTTGACCCCCTCGATGTCACCCCCACCCTACTTCTGCTCTGTGCCCCCCACCCTACTGCAGCCCCCGCCGCCCTTCGGGACCTCCAGGAACCTCAAGTGTCCCCCCTTCCTCCCCTGACAAATCCCCTCACCCCCTTCGTACACCTCTGTCAGCCCCAGTGACTCCCCCGTCACTGTCCCAGCTGCCCCAGGGACCCTCCATCACTTCCAGTAACCCCTCTACCCCGAGGACCCCACTAAGCCCCTCTGCCCCTTCATCTCTCTGCCCTCAGCTTCCCCTTTCTCCCCTCCATTCCCTTTCCCTCCTCTCCTTAACCTCCCTCCATCCTGGTCCCTTTTCCCTTTCCTCTCTGATCGCCTCCAGCACCCCTGCTCCCTCCCTGACCTTGTAGTGACTCCAGTCCCAGCTGTCCCGTGGGAATCTCTCTGTGGCACTGCTCCGAGGACTCAGGTGTTTTTAGCTGCTCTCTGTGGCAGGTGGGACTGGTAGGTGCTGTGGGTTCATCCCTGACACGGAGCTCCCGGATCAGCTGGAGCACCCGGCTGCTGTCACAGTGTGCCAGGTGTCCCAAGCAGGCCTGGGGACATCCTGTGTCACTGTGTCCTGTGCCTGGCACTGTTTGGGTTGGCTCCAGGCCATGCTGTGCCTTCCCAGCCAGGGAACAGGGACAGGGCCAGAACATGGAGACCCCCTGCAAGCTGCCCCCCGGGATGAAAAGATTTCATGGCAACTTTTTTGGTGTCTGTACCAAGAAAACACTCAAAATGAGTCACCTGTCATTACCCTGCAGCAGGGACAGCAGAGGTGACACATTTCCTACGTCCTTACATCAGTGCTTTGAGGATCAGTGACCTTTACCTGTGGCTTATCAGTGGGACCTGACAGGCAGTTGTGCAAAGAGTTTTTGGGCTCAGCCCCATCCAGCCTCTGTTTGCTTAGGAAGGCACAGACAAATTCCTCTGTCCTTCCCTCAGCACTGTCCGCTGGACAATTTGGTGAAGACAAAAAGGAGTGTCCTTGGTAGGGCTTTATTTCTGCCTGTCTGGCTGACAGAGCAGGTTGACAATCCAGGGATCAGCAATAATTCAGGAATTTCTTTTCCTCACATACTTCATCCATCTTTGCAGCTTTATCATTCCAGGTAACGTGTACTTTCTGCCCTTGATGGTCTTGTCCACCTTTCATTTTGCTTTGGTGTTTCTATTCTGCATGTTCCAGCCTGGGCAGGATGTGGCTGCATTCCTGCACTGGGAGAAACACCTCCAAGAGGATAAACATCTCCTTTGCTTTTGAAACACTTCTTTCACTTGCTCTTGATGATGGAAACAATCTGTGACACTCAACCTGGAGCTTAAAAAAACCCTTAGAACTCCAAAGTGCCTGAGGATCAGGATAAATGCTTAAGAAAATCATAGTTAGGTGGAAAATCAAGGCTGGCCATTGCTGTTGTATAATCTGCTTGCAAATGAGCTTATGAAACAAGGAGTTTGAGTGTGTTTTCCTTCTCCCTGTTGAAAACAGTGGGACAGGATGAGGTGTCAATAATTAATCTCAGGACCTTGCAGCTGGCATGTGGCAATTCCCTTCTGCTTCCTGGTGTCTCATTCCGTGCCGTGACAGAGCCTGGGAGCAGTCAGGGACATGGGGCAGCTGCACAGCGGGAAGGTGGGACAGCCTGGAGTCCCTTACTATGCCCTTACTATGCCCTTACTATGCACAGGGATTTGCATAGACTGAAGCCTGTGTTGGGGATGTACAGTCTGCCCCCAAAACAGTGGGAAAACTGACTTGATTCCACTGGAAAATACTTAATGGGGAGAGAGATGAAGCAAGATAAGAACTCAGAGAAAATCTTGACTGACATAAGGGAATTTAATGGAAGAAAAATTTACAAAATGGTTTTTAGTGTAAAGGAGAGTTAGTGAGGGGAAGGCAAGAGGGGCAGAGACCAACCAGTGCCATCAGGATGAACCTCCTGGGAGGCTGCAGATTTCTCCTGAGGGATAGCTCAGATCTCTGCTCTCTATGACCAGGGACAGGGCCCAAGGAGGGGCTGGAGCTGTGTCAGAGCAGGGTCAGGTTGGTTATCAGGGAAAGGTTCTTCCCCCAGAGGGTGCTGGGCATTGAACAGGTTCCCCAGGGAATGGGCGTGGCCCCAAGGCTACCAAAGCTCCGGGAGCGTTTGGACAATGCTCTGAGGCCCAGGGTGAGATTATTGGGGTGTCTGTGCAGCACCAGGAGTTGGACTGGATGATCTTTGTGAGGCCCTTCCAGCTCAGGAGATTCCTGATTCTGTGATTCTGCCAGCCTGCAGCCACACTCTTAGAAAGAAGCTGTGCCTCAGCAGAGCTCTGGGGTATTACTGAAGCTGCTCTTTGTGCCAGACCACATCAAAACAATGATAATTCATGTGCAGGGCTCAGCTCTGGGCTTGGTGACAGCTCAGGGTGCAAAGATTCCCCATCCTAACAGAATGAGGGTTCCTCTGCAACCCAGCTTGTTCTGGAGCAGACGGTGCTGATGAGCTGCCTGTGTGGACACATTTATTCTGTAAGGGCAATATCCAGGGAGAAGTTGGGAATAGCTGTTCTGCTTTACTAAGCTCATCCTAGCCCAGGTAAATCAGTCTGCAGAGGCACATAAATACGCTCAGCAGGTAGAGAATCTGCATAGCCTGTGAACCTCATCCCCTAAGAGCTTCAGCCCCTCTGCATCCCCAAGGCACCGTCCCAAATCTGTGGGAGAAGATAGGAGTTATGAAATCTCTGGTTGAATGGACAGGCTGGATCCATGGCTGAGGCCAACAGTGTGAGAGTCAACAAGGCCATTTCTGGGTCTTGCCCTTGGGCCACAACAGTCCCATAGAATGCTCCAGGGTGGTGGAGAAGGGGCTGGAAAGCTGGGAAAGGATCTGGGGTGACAGTGGCTGGACATGAGCCCAGGTGGGCAACAAGGCCAGTGGCACCTGGGTGCAGCCATGGTGTGTCCAGCAGGCCTAGCATGGTGACCATGCCCTGTGCTGGCGCTGCTGGGGCACCTTCAGTCCTGAGAACAGCTCTGGGTCCCTCCTGACCAGAGAGACATGGAGGGGCTGGAGCATGTCCAGGGAAGGGAACAGAGCTGAGGAAGGGTCTGGAGCACCAGGAGTGGCTGAGGGAGCTGAGGGGGCTCAGCCTGGAGAAAAGGAGGCTCAGGGAGGACTTCTGGCTCTGCACAACTTCCTGACAGGAGGGTGCAGCCAGCTGGGGGTCAGGCTCTGCTTCCAGGGTGCAAGGGCCAAGACAAGATGAAATGGCCTCAAGCTGCATCAGGGGAGGTTTGGGTTGGATAAATTGGGAAAAATTTCTTCCCTGAAAGAGTTGTCCAGCACTGACACAGGCTGTGGTGGAGTCACCATCCCTGGAGGGATTTAAAAGCCATGTGGATGTGGCTCCTGGGGACATGGTTTAGTGGTGGCCTTGGCAGTGCCAGAGGAATGGTTGGACTCAATGATCTTAGAGGGCTTTTCCAACTTAAATGAGCCTCTGAAACTCAGGTTGCTCCAGCCCCTGTCCTGCCATGTATTTCGCATTGCACCAGCAGGACATTAGGATGTGTGTCCACAATGAAATGGGAAGTCTCTGTGTTCTGTTCCCTTCCTGGGGTGAAAGCTGTGGTCTTAGGGTGATCAACTGGTTTTAGTTGCATTCACTTCATTTCTTGAAAGCTCCTCAATTCAAGTTAAATTTTTGTGTAGACAACTCCTAAAGTCAAGGAGCCTTAAACACCCATTTTTCTTCCATTTCTACCATGCCACTACATACAACCTTCACTCCTTAAACCACTTGGAATGCAGGAAGAACTGGGGCAAGCCAACAGTCTAATCCCATGTCCAGTCAGCAGCAATGACTAATAGAAAGTGCTAAGAAGGTAAGAGGTACAGAGAAATACCTCACATCTTGCTTATTTTCCTTTATAGCTCAGAGATTCAGAAAAATGAAGCTAATGTGGAGCTGCAGCAGAAAAATTACCTTGGATTCCCCTTAAGTGACATTTCCTCTGATGCCCTTGTTCTCAGGTATGTGGAATGTGGTTGGTTTGTTTGTTTGCAGGGAAAAATCTGTTAGCTCAGAAATAAGATTAAGGCCCTATGAATATTTAAATGTGAAAGGAAAAGTATATTCAGACTAACTGCTTGGAGTTGGGAATTACATACCCAGGCACGTAACATCTGTAACAGAGAATGTCGTGCGAAATCTGTATTTCTCTTTCAAGTTTCAAATTTACTCATATTGAAGATGGGATTGTGAAGTTACAGTCATTACTGCATTGCAGTCTTAAAATTAAAGTCATCATCAAATGGCAAATGTTATATTTAGCTTAAAAATGGGCAAGAAATCAGGCAACTTGAATTCTGTCACTGTTCTTATTCACTACCTCTCCTGTTAAACACCTTTACCTGCTACCAACCTGCTTCCTCACAAGCAGCTGAACCTTCACCTCTACAAGGCTGTAATTCTTCATTCTGTGCAAAGGCTGTGAAAGTTGACCAGCTCTGATGTCTTCTGAGATTCACCCACTTTTGATTCAACTTTTTTTTGTTTAGTCTTGGTGCTTCCTCTTTCTTCCTTTTCTCTTTCTCCTTTCTTTCTGCCTCTTACACCCCAGGCCATGCCCTCCTAAGACCTCTCAATACTGTGCCTCCTTCTAATTTGTTTCAACATTATTTTGCTTTTCTCACATACAAGTATTTGCCTGGATGCTCTTGGATCTGCACTCTCCATTATTTGCTCTTCACTTTTGTCCTTTTTTATATTCCATTTACAGTCCAGTTTTAACTATGTTGAAACACTTTTTCTCCTCTTCTCACCAGTGACCATCAGGAAACACTTTTTCCCTGTGAGGGTGACTAGCACTGGTTATCCCAGTCTGCCCAGAAAGATTGTGGTATCTCCATCCTTGGGGTGTCATCCTGTACTACTGGCTCTGGTGGCCCTGCTGGAGCAGAGGGGTGGCCCAGGTGACTTCCAGAGCCCCTTTAACTTTTTGTTAACTTTGTGTTTGAAGCCAGTAGGAAATTACTTCCCTCTTGCAGCAAGAGTAGGGAGGAGTCACAGTTCTCTCTCTGTGAGCTCAGCAGGGTGGCGCAGCTGCACCTTCTTGCTCTTAGAGAACTGGGGTGAGACACAGATTTGCTGTCAGGCTGGGATTTAGGGAACTGGACAGTGTGAGTACCCAGTCAGCATTTCACTCCACTGCACATGGACCTTTTCCTCCCAGCTGTAAAAGCAGCTGCTCTGAGTAATCCTTGAGTTTGAGGGTTCTGACTGGTAGCAACGGTGAGCTCAGATAGCTGAGAGCTCGTGAAGCCAGGCTGGGTGGAGCTCAGTAACCTGCTCTAGTGAAATTGTTATTATTGATACTACAATCCATGGGGAAGTTCTGATTCATGCTCCTCAAAAGAATTTGGTTTATGTTCTCAAACCTCCATAGGTAATATCTTCCAAAAGTTAATTTTACAACGTAGCATGGGGTGATTTAAACAGTACTTCAGTTTTGATTTCATCCAAAAGATGTTTTTTAATATTTTCACAGACATTTCATTCTGAACATTAATAAATTTAAAAATAAACTAATTGTTAAGAATTCTTGCAGAATGGGAAAGTAATTTTCTGTCCCACTCTGTCAAGTACGTCAGCATGGGCTTCTCCATGGCAATACCCAAATCTAGACAGGATGGGAGGAAGAGGTGTAGGGAAATGGAGCTGTTTGCTCAACATCAACACAGTGAGCCCAGGAAACCCCACAGGGCTTTGAGAGAATCCATCAGCACCTTATGGAGAGATAAGGAAATGAAGCAAAGAGGACTCAGAGTAGAAAACAAAACCTATGTATGTGCCACTAAAGAAAGGCAGGGTTAGATGGGATATTGGGATATTCCTCCCCGTGAGGGTGGGGAGGCCCTGGCACAGATTGCCCAGAGAAGCTGTGGCTACCCCTGCCTGGAAATGTCCAAGGCCAGGCCTTGGAGCAACCTGGTCTAGTGGAAGGTGTCCCTGCCCATGGCAGGGGTGAAACAAAGTGAGCTTTAAAGCCCCTTCCAGCCCTGGGACTCTATAACTGTTGAGTCACACAGCCTGACAGGGAATAAATGAGGGCAGGTATTAGAGTAATTTTGAGTCATTTCTTCCAGTCTGCCAAGCTGATTGTTAATGGAAGCTGGAGGCTCCACCACAGCCACCATCAGTTGCAGTGTCACTGCAGGGGCAGCTCTCTGTCAGCTCACTCTGCTGGCCTGGTGTTGTAACATACGCTGAGAAGAAAATGGAGTCACAATGACCCACTTGACCTTTTTCTGGCAGCAACAATTCCAAGCCACCTAGTAAAATGACAGTACTGCTTTCTAATGATCTTCTAAGAACTTCAGAATTAACATTTCCAGATTTAATTCTGCTTATTTATGATTTCTTCTGTGAAGTCAGTATTCACTTTGGGCTTGTAGGAGAGGACTGAGAGCAATATAAGACTGTTGTATGGGAAACAGCCTGCCTCAAGGAAAGAAAAACTTCAGAGAGCTCATAGTAAAATCCTGGTAAACTTTTGAGGATCTCAACATTTGAGAACTCGTAGTAAACCTTGGTTCTTCACAGTGTCTGGAGGCCAAAATCAGCCCTGAAATGTGGTGGTTCCAGCAAGGCCTCTCATTCCTGCCCGTTGCTCTGGTTGTGTGGTCAGCAGCATCGTTTGTATTTTCCTACATTACTGCAATTGTCCTGCACCACGTCGACCCTTTGGTGCCCTACATCAGGTCAGTGATTTCCACCCTTGTGTCAGAGCAATGAACTGACCCCACTCCTGTGAATTCTTCCCAACTCCAGATTTAAACAGCAGTTCTTACCCAGCAGTTCCAGTTCTAAAGTTACTGTTTATCGCCATTATATATTTAGTTATAAATGAAATTAAACTGACAGAGAAGAAATTCAGATTAAATGTTAGGAAGAAATTCCTTCCCTGTGAGTGTGGTGAGGCCCTGACACAGGCTGCCCAGAGAAGCTAGGGCTGCCCCATTCCTGGAAATGACCAAGGCCAGGTTGGACGGGGCTTGGAGCAACCTGGCTGGAATAAGATGAGCTTTAAGGTCCCTCCTTAAAGGCTGGAATAAGATAAGCTTTAAGATGAGCATTAAGGTCCCTCCCAATGCAACCGATTCTGGGATTTGTGTGTTACTCTATTTAAAGGTGTCTGGTTTTGTGCAAAACTCTAAGCTTTGGCTCCATGAACATACCCTTAAAATGATGATGACCAAGGGAACTGGGGGTGCCTCACCACTCCCCTGCCCAGAGTGAAGCCTCTCACTGTCGCCAGGTTTGTTGCACCAGTAAATCCATAGTAAAACCTACATTGCCCACTTCATTCTGTCAAGGCTGACATGTATGACCCATGCTTTGATCTTTCAGTTTTCTATGTTTTTCGTTTTTCTGCTTCTAATCCCTTTTATTCACCTTTTATGGAATCCAGATCAATATGAAAGGAACAGTCAATCTAAGCATGATCATTCCATGCTCCAAGGCCAGCTTGTCTTTACCATGGTGATTTCTACAGCGCTAAAACTAGAACAGCATAGTTTGAGTAATGAAAAGTTCAGTGAAAAACATCTGGGAGGCTTTTTTCTTACATTGCCTTTGTAGACTGAAATAAGTAAAGTTGTGTTTGAAGTATTTTTAAAATAGATATAGATAATGTAGGATAAGTATCACTCCATTTATCTTTTCCAGTGATACAGGGACAATACCACCTGAAAGATGCTTATTTGGGATCATGTTAAATGTTTCAGCATTCTTGGGTGAGTACAGAAAGCTGTCCTTGGTGAGCTGCAGGTAGTTCTAGAGTGTAACAGCTTTAAACAAGTTCATTTCCTTCTTGAGATCATTAAACAGCCCAGAATTCTCAGTCAAAAACTAAACACTGAGCAATAAATCTCAATTCTCTTAAGCAATTCAAAGTGTGTGTCACAGATGTTATCCACAAATTGCCAGTACAGCAGTTGCATATTTCAGAAGGGAAAGAAATGCATTAAAAAACCTAACAGAAAAGTAAAAGCAATAAAAAATTCTTGAATAGCAAATTCAAGGCAATCACCTGACCTGTGCTGCAACCACGGGGGGTGGGGGGAGGGGCGGGAAGGAAACAACTAAATATGGCTGTTAAATGAAACAGATCAGAAAAATCTATTAACTTGACTTGTTTGCCATTATATTATTTCAATTTTCACTTCAAGCCTCTCAGCTTTCCTATTTCAGTGTGCCCTAAGAAAATTCTTGTACTTTAAGTTGCCTCTGTCACTCAGCATCTTCCCAGGTAAACAAGGACACTACTCCCCAGCAGGAATCTTACTGCCTGTGGCTCTCTCTGGCAGGGATGGCCACCATGTACGTCCGGTACAAACAAGTGTCTGCCCTGAGCCCAGAAAAGCCCAAGATCCTCAGGCTGAATAAGCTGGGCCTCATGCTGGGATGGATGAGCTGCTTTGGTCTCTGCATTATTGCCAATTTCCAGGTTTGTGCTCTGCCTGCACTGCTCTGCTCCTGCCAGAGCTGTGTCTGTTCTGAGATACCTGCAAAACTGGGGATTTACTGAAAGCAGAACTTTCCATGGCAAACTGCTTTTTTGTCAAATTCTCTACAGAGAATGGTTAAAAAATTTAAGGTTTGTCTTACAATTCGTTAGTTATTCCTTATTTGCTTTGGGACTTGTGAGCAGCTGTTCATGACATTTCAAAACATTCATAACCTCCCAAGCTTTGCAGAAGCCACACTTGGATCTCCTTCCAGTGGGGTTGAAAGCCTGAAATCCAAATTGAAAGCCCACAACTGTGTTGTATTTTGACTCAGGAGAATCAGGTATCAAATAGTAAAAACTTGTTACAACTAGAAATAAAGCCAACAAAACCACCCAACCCCACAAACCCAGCTCTGGAAAAGCTGCCCTCTTGGGTGGATTTTCCTTCAAACCTTCTCAAATTCTTGATAAATCTGCAATGTTAATTATTCTCATTTCTCCATCCCAGAGTCTCTATTTTCTTTTTCTCCCCAATACTTTCCACTCCAAAAAACCCAAATCTGATATTCTCACCAATCATCTCACCATGAGCAGGTGCCCATCATTGGCTTTACTTGCCAGATGGTTGTATAATTGCCAGCCTCGGTACATTAATTACCTGATGGATTTTGGGGCTCTGTAGTGATGCCTGTAGCCGCCGTAGGCTGTGGTGTCACCTTGGGCTCATGCTGGATTAGGGGCAGGGAAAACCAAAGACAAAAAGCTCCTGGAAAGCTCTACCTTTTCCCTTGCACAACTCCCCAAGTGCTTCAGCAGTCCCTGTCTTAGGAACCTCAGCACTCTCATTTTAGGCATTTTTTCTTATGAAGGCCTCAATCTGTTTACTATATTCTAGAGCCTCCAGAGGTCACAGCCTCCCCTTCCACATCCTTCAAGGAGAATCCGTCAGGGTCTGTTCAACTCCATGATTTTCCTCCACTGCCCCTCAAGAATGGGTTTGTCTACTTTCTTTGGATTTCATGACAATCAAAACCCAGGAGGTGCATGTTGATTTGATAACAGTTCATGCAACATTTACTCTTGAGCAAGAGAAAAGTTCGAAATGATGCACCTGCATATCCCAGGGATGCTGAGGACTGGCTTAGAGGCAAAAGGAGCTGAATCTCCCTGAAATCCACTGGTGATTGAAGACCCTAAAGTGTGAAAATAGGGAATTTCTCTCTGCTGACACCTCCCTGCACAGCACATGATTTTGGAGCACACACCTTTTCAACCTGCATTTTTCTTAAATAGAATTCTCACTGTGGGTGCAGCACTTCAAATTCATTTGTGCACAGAAAGTGCATAGTGATAATCTTGATCTTAAGAGTTACTCAGTAAAACACACAGAGAATTTCATGGTTTAGGGCAGAAAACATCTCCTGCATGATTGAGGTGCAGGAGGCTGCCAGGCCTTGCCTTGTGCAGCAGGTCAGATGACATTTTTTGTTCCCTGTCTCTGGGTCCTGTGCTAAGCTGGGGACAAGAGGAAAGGACTGAACACAAATGGGTTTTCAAGGCATGTATTTTAATAATAAATATTGAGTTGGTTGGATTTTTGGAGTATCTTCTAGTTTTAGTTATTTTTGCTATTTGATAGTTGGTTCTCCTGGTGGTGTTTTTAAGTATTGCTGCTTGATTGAACCTTGTTCCCGGAGAGTATTCCAAGATACTAAATTGACAAACAATCTTTATTCAAACCAGAGTTCATTCAGAGAAGTGCAAAACCTCATTATTTTTAATCCAATTTTGGATTTTATTTTATTGTGTCTGTCCTGTATTCCTTACTCTTTCATCGATAGACAGGTTCTTGGTATAAAAATATTGTCACTCCCATTCCCTGCCCACCTGCAAGGATTCTCTCACCCAGTTCCTGTGATATTGTCCATTATTTATGAGAAGAGCCCTCACGAATTCCTGTAGTGGAGGTACAGCTGTGACCTGTAACTTCTCCAGAAGAACTTAACAAAAGCAGCACTTCCAGGAGTTGGCAGGTTCTGGCTTCCAGACAGCTCCCAATGGGGCTTCCAAGAAAAGTCTCCTGAGGACTGGCACAGTCCAGAACTGCTTAGGTTGGGATGGGAGAAAGTCATTGAGGGGGTAGATGCCAGAGGTTTAAAGAAGAAAATTAAACCAGGTTGTGCATAAGGCAGCACTTGTTTTCTCTAGAAATGCATCCTGTACTACATCCACGTACTGGGAGCCTGCCTGACCTTCGGGGTGGGGGCCATTTACATGCTGGTTCAGACTGTCCTGTCCTACCTGATGCAGCCAGAACTACACAGCAAAGACATCTTCTGGGCCCGCCTGGCCGTGTTCCTGTGGAGCTCTTCCAGCATCCTGAGCAGTATCCTTTGCCTGGGCAGTAGGACCAAATCCCAGCAGCCTCCACACGATTTACACCTACTTCAATTGAACCACCACCGTGTGCTACAAGAGGCCTGTCATCCTTGATTGTACAGCCTGTAGTGTGCCCTGTTCTGTATTCCAAGCTGGAAATTCCAGGGAAAATGGTCAATCCCTTTAATACTTCTAATATCCCCTCTGGATATTTTTAAAAAAAAAAAAAAAATGGTAAGAGAAATGGTTACTACCCTTTCTCCTCCACTTTCCTACTGCACACCAGAAACTGAAAACAGGAAAAATAAGAGTTTATCCCCAAGAGGTCTGACTAAATCAGGAGAGATGGGGCCAAAGGGAAGTGTGCTTAAGGGATGGGTAGTTTCAACAGGGAAAAAAGCCAGGTAAGAAATAAAAGTGTGTTCCTGAGGACTGGACTGGTGCACAGTGTTATAGTTGGATACAACTAAAAAAGAAACGCAGAATGTAGCACAAGAGGAAATACTCCAACAGATGATGTGGAGCAGGGCTGGCTGTGCCAGCTGGCTCCCGTGCAGGGATGAAGTGCTGGCAGTTGCCAGAGAGACAATTCTGGAGCACGTTCCAAGGATGAGTCAGAAAGGACTTCTGCCTCTGATCTCCTCCCTGCCCATCCTGCAGTTCAAACGACAAGATATTTCTGGCTGGCATTCCCTACCACCTTCCCTTGGCTCCAGAATTCATCATCCCTCTTTAGCTCTGAATTCCAAGTCCTGGAAGCAGCTATGGGGTTTAGAGAAATAGAGAACCACAGAATGGTTTGGGTTGGAGGGACCTTCTAGCCCTGCCCTCTCACAGTGGTAATCTATTCCCCTTTGTCCATACATGCCAGATGTGGGCAAACCAACCCAGAAATAGAGATCATTTTCCTCTCCAGAATCATTGAAGAGTCAGGAAGCTGCACCACAACAGTTCCCCTGCTCACCCCTGAACATTTGATTTGAAAGTTACACTCAGGTTTTGTATCAAACAGGACAACAACTTTTTAATTCCAGAGACACAAGTTGCAAAACCCATTGCTTAAACACTGTGCTATCTGCAGCTGTATCCAGGTGACTGGTTTAATTCCCACCAATCTCACTTATTTCCAGGCTGGCAGCCAATACCAACACTAAACCATATGCCCCATTTCCCAGGGTTGGAGCATCTCACTGGGCTCCCTTCCCTGCTGCTGCAGGATTATAGAATCTGCAGGAGTCAGAGGAGCAGGGACAGTGGGGCACAGGTTTGTTATCCATAGTGAAGGGCCCTCACCCACTGAGGGGGCTTGGCAGAGAGCAAGGAAATAATTTTCAAAACTTGGAGAATTGTTGTCCCTAACAGAACTTTTTGGTATTAGCAAACAAGATATTCAGCTTTGAACAGTGAATTACCAAACTGGGGGGAAGCTAAAATGGAACAGTATGATCTGCTGCAAGTTAAGCTCCTCTTACAGATGCCGAAAAGCCCGCAAACCTCAAAACTGTAGAGGTTTTTGTACCAATGTGATTTAACCAAAATTATAGGGAAATTGTAGAAATAATGATGTGTACATATATAATGATGAAAGGGGGAAAAAAGGAAAATTATTGTTCTAAATTAACAGCTCATAATGTAATAAGGGAAAGATGGGGACAGGGAGAAGTCTGTGGCCTTGGGTGAAATGGTTGTAACTGCTACTGGAAGACAGAAGGAAACATATTTTGTGTCAGCTCTGGGGTCAGAGCAGGGCCAGGACAGTGTCCATCCCCTGTGCTGGCACTGCTGGGGCACCACCAGTCCTGGGGACTGCTCAGGGCGTCTCCTGACCAGAGAGACATGGAGGGGCTGGAGCATGTCCAGGGAAGGGAACAGAGCTGAGGAAGGGTCTGGAGCACCAGGAGCAGCTGAGGGAGCTGAGGGGGGGGCTCAGCCTGGAGAAAAGGAGGCTCAGGGGGACCTGCTGGCTCTGCACAACTCCCTGACAGGAGGGTGCAGCCAGTTGGGGGTCAGGCTCTGCTCCCAGGGAACAAGGGACAGGATAAGAGGAATAGGCCTCAAGTTGTGCCAGGGGAGGTTCAGGTTGGATATTGGGAAAAATTTCTTCCCTGAAAGGATTGCCTAGTCCTGGCACAGCTGCCCACAGCAGTGGTGGAGTCCCCACCCCTGGAGGGATTTAAAAGCCATGTGGATGTGGCACTCCTGATCCCGTGCTGAAAGTGTAACAGCAGAACTGCCAGCCGAGAGCAAGGCAGTTAATGATCCACTGTAATGAGGGGGGGGATGGGAAACAGGTATTTTTATATCATGATGATTAAATTCTTCCCGCTGCAGCAAGAAGTCAGGCAGGTAACGACCGGCTCCTAGAGCTGTCCAGTTCAATTAGCAGAGCATTGCATGTTCATGGTCAGATCAGTAACCAGAGCTCCCAAACCACTCACATCCATGTTTTAATAAAGTTTGGAAATCTGGGTTCTCAAGGCCATGTTTGTGCCAGGAAGTCCAGCCTTGTTCACCAAAATTAATCTTTCACATCAGGAGGCTCTTGATGTTTAATCTCATTAACCATTGACAAAGTTAATGTCTATAAATTAATGATCTGAGTTTCATTTGTTGTGTTGGCAAGAGCACTTTTTTGGGTACCTTCCCTATGTAAGATGTTGAAAAAGTGGCATCACTCCAGAAAGATCCAGGTCTTGGATTAAATGGGGGATCATTGTCACGTGGGGTGAAAGCAGTTCTCAAACCTTGACTAAGACGCAAACAGAAAAGCCAAAAATCCTCTTTGCTGCAGGTGATACAGAATTCCAGCCTGTGGCCTGCAGCAAGAATTCAAGGTGGTTGAGACATTGAAAAGCCATCTAGAAAGACAGAGAAAGAGATCTAGCCAGAGAAAGAGATCTAGAATCTTATCAGGGTGGGAAATGCCAATAAAATTAAATTTAAATGCTCACTAAGTGCTCACATCTGATCATAGCTTAAACACTTCCATGAGGATGTCATGTTTGATCAGAGTAATAACGAGATGCAACACACAGAGAACAGAGATAATGGATTTAGGTTCAAATTAAACTTTTCATATGACAGTAACCAGTGGGTTGGGACAAGCTGCACGTTGAAGGGCACGATGTGAACAGCCCATGGCTCCGTTACTGCTCCTCAGGCTGAGACCTCACAGCCTCAGCTCAACACAGTCTGCAAATTCAATGTTCCTCATTCTTGGCCTTGAATCTTCCTTAAGCTCTTCCCTCAGTGTTTGTATCATCGGTAGTGTTGTACAGTGGCCTGTATGGGCCAAACCTCGTGCAGAAGCTGCACTGGGACCCCCAGGAAAGAGTAAGTGATTTGGGGGGCAGGGTGGGGAGACCAAACCTAGCTGGATTTGAAGGGACAGGTGGGAACTTCCTGCAGCTCCCCACACAGACTGGGGTGGGAGAGGAGAGCTGTACCAGCCAAGCTGTACCAGCTCACAGCTCCTTGGAATTGTGGGTTCCCAGACTGGGGTGGGTTGGGAGGGACCTTAAAGCCCATCCAATTCCACCCCCTGCTGTCAGCAGGGACATCTCCCACTATCCCAGGTTGCTCCAAACCCTGTCCAACCTGGCTTTGGGCTTCTCTGCGCAACCTGTGCCAGCACTTTCTGAAGTTCTGATATCACAAAACTGTTGGATCTTCAAGTGTAACTCTAAATTAATCCTTCCTGCATCTCAAGGAGGGTCTTGAAGCTCCCTGCACTTTGTTAGTCGAGCTCTGAATTGAGCCTTCGGGTTTTGCAGGTGGGTATTAAATTCCCAGCGGTCATCATCCAGTTGGAGCAGGTGCTTTCCTGGTCATTCTCATTCTTCAAGACTTCATTCTTGGAGACTCCAGATACAATAAGAGATTTTGGTCTCCAGTGGGAATAGTTGTGGATGCAGGATCTCACATGGGATGTCACAAGTCACAAGCCATCCTTGTGCCACTGCAGGTTCCAGAGCAGTTTTCCGACAGATTTTTTCCCCTCTGTAACACAGGGCTACACCCCCCACATCATCAGCACTGTCTCCGAGTGGTCTCTGGCATTCTCCTTCCTCAGCTTCTTCCTTACCTACATCCGTGACTTCCAGGTAAAACCCCAGTTCTTGGTTAACTGCTCCAATATAGAAAATGTGATGTTTCAGCTCAGAGAAGCCTTTGCCTCCCTCAAGTTAATGAGAAGTTATGTTCTCTGCTTCTGAATAGCCTGGTGTGGTGCAGCTGGGCAGCCTTAGATTTTATGGGATCATGGAATCATTTTGGTTGGAGAAGACCTTTAAGGTGACAGAGTACAGCTGTAAACCCGGCACGGATCACTTACCAGGGCTGGAGACCCATGAGCAGCTCTAAGTGACCCCCACAGAGTCTGTCCCTGCTGTGTTACCACAGATTCAGCACCAGGTTGGCTTTAACTGGCCTTAAGTGGCCCTGACTAGCTTCACTTCCAGACCAATCACAGCCACAGGGGTCTTCTCCTCCAGGACAACACCAATGATGGAGCCAGTCCAGAGCACAGCCGGGATCCAGGCATATGGTTCTGAGTTGATCTATTGGTGTTTCCAAAAATCTTTGGTGTTTCCTTTGGCCACTGAACTTCCCAGTGCTGAGGCAGGAAGGAGCCACTCACATGGACTCCCTTTGCTTTCCCTCCACAGAAAATCTCCCTGCGAGCCATGGTCAGCCTGCAGGGCCAGACCCTGCATGAGAGCCCACGGAATTTTGGGGCAGAGGAGCAGGCACTGCTTGTAGCAGGGAGCATCTGACCGATGGGGAGAACTCAGCAGAACTCAGGAATTTAATAGCCATAACAGCTGATATTTCTAAACATTTATTTTATATTTTTAAAAAAAGTATGAAGTGATTGTCTTATACTTGACATCAAGGGCTTTGCTATTGATGCAAATATTACGCAGCAATGCAAATATTATCAGTACTGTGTATGAGTCTGTGACATTTCTACATTTTCCAATGTCATGAAGGATTAAATGAAGGTTATTAATGAGTTGTGTCTCCTCTTCTCTTCCTCCACACCCAGTAGTACCTCCCTCACCCTCCTCTCTCCAGTGCTCCTCAGGCCACATCCTTTTGGATGGCAGAGCCTCCAGCCTCAACCCTGCTCCCCTTGTGTGGCAGCGCAGTCTCGCAATTCATGGGCGACCACCCCACACCGCATAAAGAAGGGATCGCCCGGGGCCGAAACACGCCGGGGGCGCACGTGGCTGCGGCAAGCAGTGGAGCTGCTGGGGACGTGAGTCACTGTAGAGGCGCGGTGATAAAAAGAAGTGTAGGATCGCGATCTGAGATTTCCAGGGAACTTATTAAGGTCCACAGGTGAGGGTCCAGGGACGGCGAAGAAGGACGGAAAGTGAGGAAGGGTAAAAGGGGCTGGAAATCCAAGATGGCGAACCTCGAGCGAAGTTCTGCAGAGGGTTAAGAGGAGAGGGAAGAGGGGAGTGGTTAGCTCTGAAGAGCCAACCACAGAAAGCCAGAGGGGAGGAGACAAGGAGGGGAAAAGAGTACACCAATAAGTTTACAACAGGGGAGGGTACAGACTCCGGCTGGGGAGAAATTTCTGGAACATAAACCATATACAGAAATCCTATTAGCACACTGCAACACCCTTGGGCTCAGGGGGCTGATCCATGCCCTGTAGACTGGGCCAGAGGGGATGGACCCCAAAGCCACCCCACCCTTTGAGCAACCCATAGGGAAAAACCTCTTCACAGCCTGCTCTGGAGGCTAAGAGGCAGCTGAGCAGCTCCCTCCCGCTGGAAGGGCATCCCTGTGCTGGCTCTGAAGAGGAGTGACAGGCAGCAGCAGGAATCACACAACCATGGAATCCCTGAAGGGTTTGGCTTGGAAGGGACCTTAAAGCCCATCCTGTTCCTGGGCAAGCCAACCCAGAAATTCTCATGCCAATCTTCCCTGTTGCACAGGGGGAAGAGTTGGCCAAGGCAGCCCATGTCCTGTTCCCTCCAGAGCCAAGAGCTGTCCCTTAAGCACCCCAGAGTGCGACCCCTGTCCTCATGTCCTCGACATCCCTGGTGCTCCCCAAGAACCTTTAACCCAAGCCAGTTGCTCCTTCCTCCAGCTGCTTCCAGCAGCTCCCAGACAGTTCTGCCAGCCCTTATCCAAACCCCACGGAGTGTCTATGTGCTCTAGAGGCTGAACTCCATGAGCCTCTCATTGCCAGACACCCCAGCTGGTTTCAGGGTGAATCCATAGGGACAACCTCCCACACTTTGCAGTCATGCCCAGACCAATCCAGAAGCCTTAAAAACAAACATCTTGAGTTCTACAAAAGCACAGCAAATTAAGGGGGTATTTGATTGCACACAGACCTACCAAGTACATCCACAGCTGCCTCTGAACCCTGCTTGGCAGGAATAGCTCCCAAATTATTGCTCAAGGCTTGTACGTGAGCTCCAGCACGTTTCCTCCCTCACCAGAACCCCTTACGCTGGCATCTTCCTTTCCTGGAGGGGCAGGCAAAGCACCAAGAGAGGAATCTAAGTTGGAGGGTTCCTGGAAATCCCAGCAGTTCCCTGGGCAGCTTCTTTCTCTCCAGATTTAAACGGGATGTCCCCTGTTACTGCATTTCCAGCCTGGTTCAGCCAGAGTTCAGACAATCCATGGGGTGGAAACAACCTTTGGGGCCAAAAGCTGCCAAACTACTAAGGGCAATGGGGTGAGTGAACAGGTGGATGTGATTAACATGCAGTCACAGAGAACCCCAGCCTCTACGGCCTAGGAATGTTTCCCAAGTGTTGTATTTTAGCTGCTGCTGAATCCTTAGGGATCCCAGCCACCGTGGAGAGCTGTACACCTGGCCACACACTTCCTAAGCAGGGAATAGGTAAACCCCAGTTCCTGGTTAACTGCTCCAATGTAGAAAATGTGATGTTTCAGCTGAGAGAATCCTTTGCCTCCCTCAAGGCTCACTAGGCAAATGGTTTAAGCAGGAGATGGTCCCAAAAGCAAGAGGATCCCTGTGGAGAAGGAGGGAGAGAGGTCTTTCCTTGGTACTGGAAAATAGGAGGAGAAGGCAAAAACCCCAATTGATTCATTTATGTAGCTCTCAAGAAGGCTCTAGAAGGCCCCTCGCCTCCCCTTCACTACTCTCTTCATGGATCCCTGTGAAACATGGAGAGGTCATTCCTGACAACAGACATCTGACCTGCTGCTCCCAGAAGCAATTCCTGTCACAGAGAGCAGTAACTTCTCTGTAGTTTAATGTCATTGTGATGAGCCAGCCAGGGCAGACTGAGGTTTAGGTTTGACATTAGGAAAAACTTCTTTCCCAAAAGGGTTGTCCAGCCCTAGCACAGCTGCCCAGGGCAGTGGTGGAGTCACCATTCCTTGTGGAGTTTAAAAAAAACACGGATGTGGCATTTGGGGAATGTGGTTTAGTGGTGGCCTTGGCAGTGCTGGGGAACGGTTGGACTACATGATCTCAGAGGGGTTTTCCAACCTCAAAGATTCTAATTTTACTGCCCAAACCAGCACATTCCTGGGTTTACAGTTAAACCCTCCCAAAACCTCCTCACTGCTCCCCCACCAGCCCAGCACCACTAGCTGGGATTCCTGCTCATCTGCAGATCCATGGAAGTTCAACATAAAGCATCCAGTTTTTAACAACCTCTATTTAACAACCTCCTCAATGCCAGGAAAACCGTCTTCCTGCTCTCCCACTCTTTACCAAGGGATGAACAGCACCAAAGAGCAGCTCCTTGCTCCCAGCTGCTCCAGAGTTATACATCCACAGTGAATTCCTGCCTTTTCCCCCTTCCCTGCAGCACCAGTCACCAACAGAGTCGTGATCCCAGGTCTGGGCTGAGTCCCATCTCCCATAGAATCATCATGGTTTGAAAAGACCTTCAAGATCATCCATCCAAGTCCACCCCACACTGCCACTGTAGCCCCATAACCTCTAAATCCCATCACCCAGAGAGCTCCAGATACCCTTTGAACTCCTCAAGGGATGGTGCCTCCACCACCTCCCTGGGCAGCCCCTTCCAATGCCTGACCAGCCCAGCAGTGCACAGACATACAGGGTTCATTAACACACCTGAATTTGCCCTTACCAGCCTCCCCGGGACCTCCTCAAACACTCATGGCCCAGGAGCTCTGTGTTAGCCCAGGCTTGAACACCCAGCCCTGACCCAGGCTGCCGTGGGTGGCCCTGGTTCAGCTCTGCCCCAAAATTTATTCTGTGGGTAGTCCTCAGATCTGGACTCAGAAAATCCCAGGATGGTTTGGGTTGGAAGGGACCTTAAAGCTCATCCCATTCCACCCTTATGTCATGGGCACAGACATCTTCCACTATCCCCGGTTGCTCCAAGCCCCATCCAACCTGGCCTTGGACACTTCCAGGCATGGGGCAGCCACAGCTTCTCTGGGCAACCTGTGCCAGGGCCTCACCACCCTCACAGGGAGGAATTTCTTCCCAATATCCCATCTAACCCTGCCCTCCAGCAGTAGGAAGCCATTCCCCCTTTGTCCTGTCACTCCAAGCCGTTGTCCCAAGTCCCTTTCCAGCTCTCTTGGAGCCCCTTTAGGTACTGAAAGAGCCTTTAGGGTGTCCCCAGAGTCTTCTCTTTTCCAGATGAACATCCCCAGCTCTCCCAGCCTGGCTCCAGAGAAGAGAGGCTCCAGCACTCAGAGCATCTCTGTGACCTCCTCTGGACTCTCTGCAGCAGCTCCATGTCCTTCTTCTGTTGGGCCCTCAGGGCTGGAGGCAGCTCTGCAAGTAGTGTCTCACCTGAGCAGGGCAGAGGGGCAGAATCTCCCCCCGTCCTGCTGCCCATGCTGGGGGAATCAGTTGAGGGCTTAAGGGGGGTTCTGGACTGGCGCATGTCCAGCTCTCACACATCACACCCCTCCAGACCTTCTCCCAGGGCTGCTCCATCTCCTTATCCCCAGCCTGGATCCATCCCAGGGTCACACCAACCTAGGTGCAGCACCTGGAACTTGGCCTTGTGAAACCTCCTGAGATTCCCATGGGCTACTTTTGAGTTTGTCCAGGTCCCTCCAGCTGAACTTCGGGGTGTCCCTGCCCCCACAGCTCAGTGTCACCTGCAAACCTGCTGAGGGTGCCCTCGATCCCTTTGTGTGTCATTAATGAAGATATTAAATAATGCTGGTCCCAGTACAGACTCCTGAGGGACACCACTGATCCCAGTATGGACCCCTGAGGGACACCACTGGTCACTGATGTCCATTGGGACTCTGAGCCGTTAACCACGACTACCTGGATGTGACCATCCAACCAATTCCTTATCCACCAGACAGTCCACCCCTTGAATCCATCTTTCCAATGCAGAGAAGGATGTTGGGGTGGACCATGCCAAATGGTTACAGAAGTCCAGATAAATGACATCTGTAGGCCCTCCATCTTCCACTGATGGAGTCACTCCTGCTGAGCTTCTCATCCACCAACACCTCCAGGTCCTTCTCTCCAGGGCTGCTCCATTCATCCCCCAGCCTGGAGTTGTGCTTGGGGTTGCCCCAATCCTTATCCTTGGCCTTGCTGAACTTCATGAGGTTCACACAGTCCCACCTCTCCAGCCTGTCCAGGTCCCTCTGGATGCTCCATCCCTTTCCTCCAGTGTGTGACTCCACCAAACATCTCACTGTCAGAACCATGCTGACGGTGCCTCAATCCCACTGTCCATGTCACCGACAAAGACAGCACTGGTCCCAACACTGACCCCTGGGGACACCACTTGTCACTGGGCTTCATTTGGTCATTGAGCTGCAGACCACAATGCTTTGAGCACCACCATCCAGCCAATTCTTAACCACTGAGTGTTCCACCCATTAGATCCATGTCTCTCCAGTTTTGAGACAAGGCTGTCCTGCAGGACAGTGTCAAATGCTTTGCACCAGACCAGTCAGATGATGTCAGCTCTGCCCTCACCCACCAGCACTGTCACCTCATCATACAAGGCCACCAAATTTTTCAGGCACAATTCGTCTTTAGAGAAGGCACGTTGGTTGGCACCAATTACCTCCTTATTTTCCATGTGCCTTAGCATAGTTTCCAGATGGATCTGCTCCATGATCTCACCAGACAGCAGTGTGAGACTGATTAGCCTGTAGTGCCTTGCATACTCCTTATTTCTGTTTTTAAAAATGGGGTCCAATTTCCCATTTTCCAGTCAGTGGGAACTTCACCGAATTGCTACAACTTCTCTACTATTATGTAGAGTGGCTTATGAATTTCTTCTGCCAGTTCTCCCAGGATCCATGGATGCATCTCATCAGGTGTCATGGACATGTGCACCTTCAGGTTCCTTAAATACTCCTAAATCTGATATTCTTCCTGAATCTGATTCTTGCTTCCAGAGAAGGGCAACAGAGCTGGTGAAGGGTACAGAGCACAAGTCCTAATAGGAACGGATGAGGGGCCTGAGGGGCTTAGCCTGGAGAAAAGGAGGCTCAGGAGGGACCTTCTGGCTCTACACAACTCCCTGACAAGAGGGTGCAGCCAGCTGGGGGTCAGGCTCTGCTCCCAGGGAACAGGGACAGGATGAGCGGAAACAGCCTCAAGCTGTATCAGGGAAGGTTCAGGTTGGACGTCAGGAGGAATTTTTCCATGGAAAGGGTGGTCAGGCTGCCCAGAGAGGTGATGGAGTCACCATCCCTGAAGGTGTCCAAGGAATGCCTGAATGTGGCACTTAGTGCTCTGGTCTGAGTGACAAGGTGGGGATCAGTCACAGGTTGAACTTGATGACACAGGTTGGACTCGATCTTGGAGTATGTTTCCAATGTTAAGATTCTGGGATTCTGTGATTTTCCTACTGCAGATGGTTCTTCATTCTCCCAGTCCCTGCCTTTGCCCCTGCAACTCCAATGGTGACTGGTGCACTTCACGGTGAAGACTGAGGCACAAACGTCACTGAGAACCTCAGCCTTCTCCATGTCCCATGTAACCAAGTGTCCAATTTCCTTCAGGAGAGGGCCCACATTTTCCCTTTATCACCAGTGTACCTGTGGCAGCTTTTCTGTTGCCCTTGATATCCCTGGCCAGATTTAACTCTATCAGGGCTTCAGGTTTCCTAACCTGATCCCTGGCTGATCGGACAATCCCTAGTATTCCTCCCAGGAATTCCTCCTCCCTGTCCTTGCTTCCACACTCTGGAGGCTTTCTCTTTGAGTGTGTCCAGGAGCTCCTTGTTCACCCTCACAGGCCTCCTGGCATTTTTGTCCAACTTCCTCATCTTTGGCATGTGCCACTCCTGAGCTTGGAGGTGATCCTTAAATATCAACCAGCTCTTCTGGGCCCCTCTTCCTTCCAGGGCTTTATCCCATGGGACTCAACCAAGCAGATCCCTGAAGAGGCAAACTCCTCTCCTGAATCCCAGGGCTGTGTGCTCTCTTCACTGCCCTGAGGATCCCAAACTCCACCATTCCATGTTCCCTCAGCCTAGGCTGCCCTTGAGCTTCTCATTCCCTACCAGGTCCTCCTTGTTGGTGAGCATCATGTCCAGCACAGCTCCTTTCCTTGCTGGCTCCTCTCTTAGTTGGAGAAGTTTATCGTCAACACATTCCTGAACCTCCTGGATCGATTATGTTCCACTGTGTTGTCCCTCCAAGAGATACTGGGGTGGCTGAAGTCCCCCATGAGGAGCAGGGCTGTGAACATGACACTGCTATTGTCTGTGGGGTTTGTGTGACGGGTGTTCCTGGTACAGACCTCCTAAAAGCCACCCCCAGGTGGCTTCCTGGGCTGCATCCAGCAATGCCCAGGTCTGGGTCAGTGCTGGGCTTGGCTACCTCAGGTTTACAGTCAGACTTGACAATCTTGAGGGTCTTTTCCAATGTAAATGATGCAATGATTCTATAAATGTCTGGGACGGACCTCTGTGAAGGTTTGTGCCTCACATGGAAGTGCTGGGGCTGTAGTGGGTCTCCAGTACAGGAGACAGGGCACAGGGAGAGTCCTGGCCAGGGACTCTAAGGCACCATCTTTGCTTCCTTATCCAGTCTGTCCAAGTACTCACCATCTCTGCTCTTTGGACTCTGAAATTCCTAAAAGGTCTTCCCACTGATTCTTCATGGGTTTTTGCCTAAAGTAACAGCTTTAATTCATATTGTAAATCCATGGATTTCATATGTACTTAGCACAGCAATCCTGGTGTGTGACACCTTCCTGCCAGCCTGGGCTGCACTCAGGGATAGCCACCAGTCACCTTCACTCCTGAGGTGACAGCTAGTGCTCCCAGAACTCTAGTTCTTGTCACGGACTCTTCATAGATTCTAGGAGTTCAAGGATGAACAGGGCAGAAAAATCCAATCCATGCTGTGGATGATGAGCAACTCCAACAGCCTCAAGGTCCTTGGCTGTTGGAAGCCCCTTTGCCCCTCTTGGCACAACCTTCCCCCACTGGCACATCAAGAGGCTTCTCTTGGCTCTCAGCGGTCCTTCCAACCTTGCACTGATGTTTTTCCAAGGAAGATCTCTCCCATACTTGGCTTCACTTTGGTTTTCTGACCTGCACCAGGTGTTTTCCATCACTACACCGGACACAGCCCATTCACCTTCTTCCACCAAATTCTGGTCACATTTCTACAAAATTTTGCAGTGAGGATTCTTCTCTCAAGTTTCAGCATTTTATCATCTCTACAAAAAACTCAGGCAAATGGACTGCTTTGTTAGGGTAAAAGAGGTTCTGGGAGAAAGAAGATGGTGTATTGTAGAATGTCAATGCTGGAACCCTCCAGCAAAATGAGAGGATAAGAGAATTCAGCGTCATTAATTTTTTTGGAGATCGCTGGAAAATAGAGGAAAGACATTTGTTAGAGGACAGTAAGAGCGCGAAGCATGTTGGAAGAGTATTTACCAGATGACTGCAGAACCAGACACAAGATACAAGGCTGCCTCCATCTCCTCAGATTCCCACCTCATCCTTTCGAGTGGGATTGAGTCAATGTCCTTCACAGCAGCCCCCATGTCATGCTGTGGGATTTTGAATTCCATGGCCTTGGGATTTTGAGGAGACTGCTGATCACAGCCCCATGTTTTGAGCAGAGCTCCCACAACATCCAGGTTTTCTCCTCTCACTGGGCACTCCCCAGCAGGCTTGGGATGGACAGGAAGTTGGGGATAGACAAGAAGCTGGGAACAGACACAGCCAGGACAGTCTTCCCAGACTGATCAGTTATTCCATGCCACACAAGGCCATGCTCAGCAAATAAAAGCTTTATGAAAAGAGGAGGATGGAGGGATGTTTCTGGTATTTGTCTTCCAAGTGAACACTGCACACAGAGACCCCAGAAATAGCTGATCTTCTGCCTGCTGACAGGACATGGTAGCTGAATTCCTGATTTTGCTTTTTCTGCAAGCAGCTTTTGCTTGACCTGTCAAACTGCCTTTATCCCCACCCACAACTCCATCCTTCCATGTTCCCCCATCCCACAGGAGGGGAGTGAGTGAGCAGGTGGGTGCCTGGGACTTGGCCAGTTCAGTTCCAAAACATCCATTCCATACACAGTGAGCCCACAGATGTCCAAAGTACTGCCCTGACTTGCTTGTTCCACCACACTTCCCTCCTCCTGAGCAATCTCAATCACTGCAGAGTTTTTTTCCATTATTCGCCTTCCTTCCTCACCCACCACAGCATGTCTGGTCCATCACCTTGGTCTAGCCCAAGCTCTCTCTGTTCCTGGAAGTGTCGCAGACCAGGCTGGACAGGTCTTGAAACAACCTAGGATACTGGAAGGTGTCCCTGCCCATAGCAGGGTGTAGAATGAGATGAGCTTTAAAGTCCCTTACACTCCAAACCCTTCTTTGACTCTGTGATTCTTCAGAGCAGGAACTTCCTTCTTCTTCCCTTGTAAAAATCATTCCTGCATCTCCAATCCACTGGAATTTTTCACACTGTCAAAACTTAGATGAATAAGGAATATGGGGCTGAGAGAGTCTAAGCTCTCCAAGAAACATCCATCCTCCACCAAAACCCTATAGATAAACTGGGCATCCACAGGATAATAAATGAAAACCCTGCAGATGAAAATTTGATTCAAATAAAACAAAATAAGAATAAAACAAAAAATAAGGACTGTCTCCCATGAACAGAAATCCACAGCGGAGCTCTACAGGGATTTGTGATGTTTAATATAAACATAAATAGACAAGAACAAAACAATGACAAACTCTGCTGGCAAAAGAAGTTATTAATTGGTGGAAGAGAAATTGAAAAACTGCAGAAGGAACCTGCAAGGATCAGACACGGACAACGGAGGACAAGGAAAGGAGTCCCTACACATACAACAGAGCACGGTGGGAAAATACACATAAAGTTCTATAAAAGTAAGGATGTAAAGACAGTCAAGACAGCCGTAGGGCACATCTCCCTCCTACATGGGAAACTAAGGTACCATAAACTGAAGTCGGCAAGAAACACGTTCAAACAACAACAAATTAAAAGACACTCATCAAAGACTCTTAAAGATACCACCCAGGGATAAAGAAATCTTTTTGCTTCAAGAAAATATTATTAACAGAATTCTGTTAAAAAAAAATTACATCCCACCCTTCCAGAACAATCTCACAACCAAATTCCCACATTGCACAGCTGGCCATGGCCTTATAAAGGCTCACAATAATGACAGGGAGAGCCATGAATACAAACAACTGTCACAGGGCTCCTCCTGCCTCTGTCTTCACATCTGCAAGAGGTTTTGTATAAATATCTGCATTGTTAATGCCTAAAGTTTAATTCACAGGTCCTTTAAATAGTATTTATTAACCACTGACTGTTGACCTTTTCTG
Organism: Entomyzon cyanotis; assembly: GCA_024500445.1. Taxonomy (NCBI): domain Eukaryota; kingdom Metazoa; phylum Chordata; class Aves; order Passeriformes; family Meliphagidae; genus Entomyzon; species Entomyzon cyanotis. The sequence continues at coordinate 222,901 of JAKEPQ010000908.1, read as the reverse complement.
AAAATTGACAGTTATCAGGAATTCCTCAAAGTTCTCATGCACATGAGGAAAACAAACAAAAACATATCTACAACTGGGGTTTGCAATTTGCATACGGGTTCTAAGAGCTAGGCCATGGAATTCGAAAGGGGAAAGTTTATTTGCTAAGACTAATAAAGAAACCCCTTGACTCAAAATATGGAAAATATGTTGGTAAAAATGCTCTTTGTCTGCACTCTTGGATCATGTCCCACAAGTAGAATTTGATGGTCCAAGTCTCTTATTTCTGGCATTTAACAAAAACCTACAGTTCTGTAAATACACACATACTTAAATTTCATCAAGTTCTTCCATCTACCGGAAATACTCATTTAAGCAAGGGATTTCCTCTTGAAGTCACTGAAGAGGTGATGCACAAGTTGGGATCCCCAGGGTGGGTGTTTCAGCTCTGCTGCATTTCCCGGCGCATTTCCTCCAGTGCTGCCTCCCGCTCCCGCAGGAGCTGCTTCAGTCGCTTGATTTTTTCATCCCGTATCGTCTCATCCAGGTCCGGGGGAGCCACAGGGAAAGCATCATCTCGGAAAGAACCTTCCAGAACTGAAGTATCCTCTTCAGAAGTCACTAAAACTGAAATCCTCGGGTGGGTAGCATCACTGTACCAAGGGACCGTGTCCTGCTCTGAGTCCCTCCCTTGGGACTCTCCAATGGAGCCGATGGGAACACTTGGCTGTGGTGAAGCTGGTGGAGGTGAAATACCCATTTTAAGTGTACTGGAACTTGAGCTGTTGATTTCTAAACTGGGACTCGTGGCTGATTTGATGGAAGTTCTCCTTCTCTTGCCACTGTCCGACGATGGTGAGGATTTTATTTTCCTTTTCCTAGTCAAATCCTCTTCTATATCCACAATTATCTGCACAGTCAGAAACAGACAAAATTCACTTCTGTTAAACTGGGCATCAGCTAGGTTATAACACCAAGTTCTCTAAGCACAAATCAAAAGTTATTTGTTGCAAGCTTTTTAGAATTACTGCTGGGATGAAGTTTCTTTCAGCAAAAAAACCAACATCTTTCTGTTTTTGATATTTTTCTAGCAAAGATTCCCAGTTAATAATTCCAGAACACTGAATTCCTTCCTTAGTCAAACACAGCATGTCTGCCTTTCCTGGGCATGCCCATCATCTCCTTTGGCTGTTTTAAGTTCTTTAACACTACTGCAAGACAACGACTTTCTAATTTGATGGGAAAATTCAAAGTGTAGAAGAATTCTTCATGTGTACATTTCCAAAACCTCAGTCTGTGGAGTAATGCCCATTATCAGACTAAATTCCTCCAATCACAGCAGCAATGTCCATTATCAGACTACATTCCTCCTTCACTACTTGAATCATGGAATCACATAGTGGTTTGAGTTGAGTAAATCCTAGCCTATTCCACCCTGTGCCATGGGCAGGGACACCTTCCACAAGACCAGGTTGCTCCAAGCCCTGTCCAACCTGGCCTTGGACACTTCAAAGGGATGGGTTAATGTTAAATGTTTAATGTTAACGTTAACATTAAGAGCAACCATGGATCTGCTCAATTATTAGCACAGAATTAGTAAAATTTGAGAAAGCCTTTGACTGAGTTGAGCAGAACCACACAAAAGAAAATGTGGCAGAATGGAAATATTTGGATGGGTAAAATCCTTTCCATGCATTAACACAGAAGTTCTTCCTTCCAGAAGAACCTGACCAATGACAAAGTTTATAACAATATTTGTAATTCTAAAGATTGGACAGATCCACAATTAAATTCCTTTTAATAAACCCATTCCTTTGCCTGTACCCACTGCAAAGCTGGACAAACATAACCATCTGCAGAAGGTTAAATATAAATCAGGATACAGAGGTCTGGTCCCTATTCCATCAAGGACCATCATCACTAGTGGGAACAGTTTTCTCCAAAGCATTTATTGTTCAAGTTTCCTCTAGCAGAACCCAAAAATGAGGATAAAAATTCCTACATGGTGCTCGAGTCATACAGAAATCTCAAACAAGTTCTAGGAACAATTCTGACAGAGATCCCAACGACTCCTGACTCCCCTGGTGAATAAAGAGGTGGGAGGCTCCAAACAACCCCAGCTCTGTACTGACTAAACATACGCTGCTTTTTGAGTGTGTTTAGCACTGAAAAATTCCAGATACCTTTTCCTCCTTAACACATTCCTGATGATGATTCGTTATTTCCACATTCAGTGAGGATGAACTGCAAGAATCATTTTTCCTTTCCAAGTTGTCACTGGAACAAACTGTTTCTTCTGGATTCTCACAGGAGCCCCTTAATGGTATTCTTGTAAGGTAAACTCTCTCCTCCTTAATGAGACCAAATTTTTTCCTTAATTTCAAGTATTGCTTCCACCGTGGCTGCTCTGGGTGTTTGACTTGAATAACCTTTCCCGGTGAATCCATCTTTTCACACTGGATCTGAAATACAGAAATAGTGAGAAAGCCATCACTCACTCTCTCACACTCTCTCTCTCTCTACATATAAATAGATAAAATATATTAATATATAAACAATAGGTACTAGAAGGACAGGTGAACATTTGTTTTGTCGGCCATTCTCCAAGAGCTCCATTTAACACAGGTAACATTTAACACAGATAAGCCAATTTTGATAAATTATATACAAATTATCATAGGTATAACACTTGTTATATAACACCCCAAGTACATTGTGGAACATCCAGAAAATGTCCAGACCAACCAGCAACCACAGAAATAAAAGAAGTGTCAAGAGCTTCACCTGTTCTACCCCATTAAAGTGCCAAAGGAAGAGGAGGGAAGAGAAGGCAGTGTCTTTACTCTGCAATCCAGGAGTTTGCAAATTTAGGGACAAGAGCACCAAATTTGCGAAGCTATTGCTCACCAAGGTTAAAACAAATGCAAATGCTGACACTCAGCATCACATAGCACGGAAGAAAATAAATGGTATGTCAACCATTTTTCAGGTGACGAACAATCAAAAAACTAAGTTTTACAGTTTGTTGCAACAATTAAATATCTAAAACTTGCAAAAATACACTCGACTGACGCATTTGTTCTGCCTGGTTTTCGGTTCTGCCTGGGTTCAGAATGGTTTTTTCTCTGGAGACAAATTCATCCTGGCCTCTGGAGCTACTGAAAACATGACTCCAATCCTCCATGGGGAGTTTGTGGGATTGAAGGATGACAACTTTTAACCTACTTTTAATATTATGATCTAAAAAGAATGTATCAATGCAGTCATTAAGGATCTCAAGAGTTCCTTCTGCCTGAAGTGAATGAGGAGTGAAGAAGGTGAATCCCCCCCACCAGGGCAGGGGAGGAAGGAAACACAGCTCCTCCCTGTGGTTGTTGGAGCAGGCGGAGCCTGAAGCTAACAGTGTCACACCAGAGCTGTCTCTGGAGGACACACTCTGCTCTTCCAAATTATTTTCCTCTTTTGAAGCTTCAAACTTGTCTTTCTCTACCCTACATCACCCTTATAGCCCAAAGGTTGTGCCTGTGAGCATGTGGCATGAACATCCAAGAGCCATAACCATGAATAGCCTCCCTGGAGTTCAGTTATTGCTGACCATTTATCTCAGGAAGAAATCAAAAGCCACCTTTTCTCTGCCCCTTTCTTTTCTATGCATTTCTCACTTCCACTGTGTAAAATTATTGGGGAAAAGGCCATTTATTGGCTAGAACCAACCTTAGAGCAGCACTTCCAGGATACCTGGTTACAAAAATGTGTGAACTCATCAACAGCCATTTTATCCACATAAAATCAGGACCACAGAACCACTGACCAGACACTGAGGTGCCATGTTTATGATTTATTACCTTAGGCCAGTCTTCACTGACAGCACATTCCTGCTTAGCCTGAGGTAACACAGCCCCTGCTGTTCTGGGGGAATGACTTGTGTCTTTGTCACTTTGCCACACACTTTCCTGCATCCCTACTGCTGGATCTGGAATCGCTCCACTGCACAAAACACTCTCAGTGAAGGGCAAACTCTGTCTCTGGATTACAGTGGGATCCTGCTGATTAGCACTTGGTGTCACCAGAGCTGCAGGTGTGGATTTTAAGTAATTTCTTAAGCCAATTGGTGATGAATTTTTGGAGATCATACATGACTTTGGGTCTTTCTGAGACAGCACCACTCCTTTGTTTTTTGACAACACCAGATTCACCACTTTACTGGTTATTTTATTGACTTCAGTAGAATCAATTCGCTTGGCTGTCTCCTTTTTAAGTGAAGCATCAGAAGAGGAAGATGTTTGTTTGTCAGCCTGGGCTGACAGAACATCAGAGCCTCTTTTGGTCAACAAATAGACTTTACCATTGTACATGACCAGAGCATTATCCTTTAAAGGTGTGATTTTAGTTTGGCTTCCACCAGGACCATTAGAACAGAGCGGCAAAATATTTGCAGGATTAACTTCTACGTTCTTTGTGTCTGACAAAGTTTTCAGGATCTTGGAAGCAATGTTGTTTGAAGACTTTACAGGGATAAGACAAGCTGCTGAGAGCGGGGCAGTTTCTTGCACAATCCATTTCATAGGAGTTTGCTGGCGCTGCTGCCCCTCAGATGTGACTGGCTTGGGAGAAGAATCAGATTCCTTTTGGGCAGCTGTCACTATCAGTGTCTTTGAAACTTCCGTGGCAGGTTTGGAGCAAAAGCTCTGCAAGCGCTTGGGCAGGACTTGGGAGGTTTTCACTGTGTTCACAGGTGACACATAAATCACCGTTGGCGTTTTTGTACCATCAACCCCTCCGGACACATTGGTGGCTGCAGCTGCCAGAATTTTTTGCTGTATTGCAGGTGGCAAAAGAGACGCTGGGACAGATTTCACTTCTGCATCAGCCGGAATCTGGAGATGGTGTCCGGAGGGCAGCACTGGAGACTTGACAGTCACCGGGTGGGGTTTGGTGTTCACCACCATGTAGGTTGTGCCGCTCTGGTGAGAGGAACTTGTGACAGCCACGTTCTGCAAGGACATTCTATCCATGGACACGCAGCTGCTCTGGGCATTGGCAGCTGCCCTTGGAATCAAGCTTTCTTTTTCAGAACCTGCCCTAGCACTTTTCTGCTGGTCTAATGTCTTCGAAAGAACATTCTTCCCAGGATTAGGAGGCTGGAAAACTGGTGTCTTAAAAGATGAAGGTGCAGCAGTATTGTCAAGTTGTGTCTTAAAAGTAAGATGGACTGGACTAGAAATATTTGTGTTAGAATTATTTGGCGTGGCTGGAGACTGAACTATTGGCACAAAGCTTCCAGAGGGTTTAGAAATGGGAAGCAATTTCAGAAGGTTTTTTCCATCTGGTCCTGTTGTCTGAACGACTCGGTACATACAGCCTGCAATGCTTAACAAAGAAAAGGGAAAAGAGAGAAAAATGAAAGGCAGTGTAAGTGAACAAGCGTAGGTACTTTAATGCAAGAGCACCAGTGAACTCTACACCCAGGGCTGAAGCAGATTAACTCCTGGAAAATGCCTGAGCTAATCTTCACAAGCTTTCTACTGACCTACCCAGGTTTGTATTTCAGACCACCACAGACTGTCTGAAAATAGTGCCCAACTTCTACACCCCACAGTAGCAAGAACTAGCATTTTCTTCAGATTAAAAATAAATTAAAAGACCCCAGAAAACACTTCACATTACCCCTCCTCTTCCCCTCACAGGGCCTTTCATTCTGAAAATGAAACCACTACCTCATGATTTCCCAAAGCCTTATTTTTTCCTCTCCCATCTCCCTTTTACTATTTATATCCCTCCTGAGTGCTATGAACTATGAATTTCAGGAACCCTTTAGAAAAATACACGCAGGGCAGTTGCAGCGCAAGGTGGAAGCAAAAATTACTTCAGACACAACAAAGGAATTTGGAAGCAGGATGCATTTACTTTGTGGAACAGAACAGGTGGTTTCTCTGCCTCCGTCGCACCTGTTCAGCCATTCTTGAGACAGATACAGACCACAGAGGTGGTTCATCCTCAAAGATAATGAAAACCCTCAAATGCTACTGGGTTGTAAACACTTCTGAGAACAGAAGTCTAAGTCTAGGAAGTAAAAGGTATCAAAGCCAAGGAGGAACACATGGAAATAGCACAATGGAACAGAGACATCTAGAAAGCAAGTAGATATTTCTTGCAGGTGAAGGTAAGAACTCACCAACATACAGACAGTTCTTATCAAAACACAAGTTAGTTGTGACTGCTCCAAATGCCAAGATTTTTTGAGTCCATGGCAGGACAGAGAACCTTTCCTACTCCAGGGCAGTTTACCTGATGCAGGCTTTTCTGCAAAGAACACCTGGACTCTGAGTAGAACAATCTACTGCCCAAAGCACTGCAGAGACATGCGTGGGCAAACAGAGCTGCCCTCACTGGGAAAGAACAGACCAAATCACTGCAAGCTATTTCCTGACAGCAGATCCAGAGCGATTAACAGGCAGAGCTGCCAACTCCACCTGCAATCACCAAGAGCATCAGCTCTGTCCCACTGACTTCCTATGTCAATAGATGCCTTGAGAACACGGACATGGGAGTAGTTCCCCGTCCCATTCCAATGACATCAGTGCTGTGTTCTGCTTTCTGTTAGGTAGTTTTGAAACAGGCATTTTTTCTGTCTATTTGGGCTTCTGACTCCGATCAAAGTAGTGCCTGGGAGAAAGAGCTCAGTCCTGCATCCCACCACTGTGTCTGCTCAGGAGACAGCCAACCTTTGCCTTTTCACATCAAGTGGGAAGTCACAGGAATGCTCTTCACTCCCAGAGCTGGGCAGTTCCTGCTGGGGGTCACAATCCCCTGGGGGCTGACACAAACACCCCACTATTGTCTGCCCAACACACAAAGGCATCAGACACGCAGAGCTTTTCTCACTGTGGCCTTGGAATTAACTCCCATAGCCAGTATTTTGGTACAATGCCTCATTTCTGGGCACAATGTGTGAAAAAGGAGATTTTTACATGAGGTATCAGTGGAGTGGGCAGGAAATTCTGCAGTACTTTTAATATACTGAAAATTAAAATATGAGCAATATATCATGTGGTTCCTAATGGAAGCTGTCACTGGAGGGCTTAGGGCAAAATGGAGTTGGATGTCTTGGAATCAGAAATGAGAGTTCAGAAGGACTAGCACTGACAGGCAACAATCTGACAGAAAATAGTTTCGCTTAAACAAAGAGAAAGTAGAAATATTTGTGTGTTTGAACATAATTAAAGCAGAGAAAAAAGACTCTTAGAGCACTTTGAAACCTCCCAGCACTACTGATAATGCAAATGAGGAACAGCAGCAGCTCCTGGACAACACTTTGTATGTGCTCTGTGCTTTAAATCTCTCAATGCTTTAATAACTCCATGATCTACAGTCTCAACTTCGCTTCCTCATATAAGAAGTAAAGACAAATTCACAAGGGATTTTTCAGCAATTCACACAAACATGGAACTGCTGAAGAGAGAAACAGGCACTTACCTGCACCCCAACTAACTAGGGCTGCAAATTGGCACCAAGGGGCAGAAGAAACCTCCAAAGAGGCACATTCCTCCACCTGTCAAAGCAAGGGGACACCTCTAACTTTTGGGCAAGAGGAGGGAGAGCAGATCAGAGGGGGATGAAGCACAAAAAACAAGGAGAGATGAGCTGAAGATGTATTTTCCTCAATATTTTCCTGCATCAATATTTTCCTCTGCCGATTTCCACTGCTTGCCTCCTCGTTACCACCTGGAGTCACCATTCACCCCCAGCTCACTGGACTTAAAAACTGGTTTTGACTGTGCCACAAACAAGAACATTTAGGGATTGAGGGAAAAAGCACCCACAAAAATACTCATTTGCCTGAACTTCCTATCATTCTGCTTTCCATGATTGCAGAAGGCAACTGTAGCTTTTTATCTCCATAAAAAAGAACAAGACATCCCAAAATAATAATTGTCTGGGAAACAACATACTTTAACTTGAAACAAGTATCAGTTATTTATATGATTGGAGAATGACAAAAAGCCAAAGAAAGGATAGGCAAGAGAGGGGAGGGGGAGGGGGAGGGGGAGGGGGAGGGGGAGGGGGAGGGGGAGGGGGAGGGGGAGGGGGAGGGGGAGGGGGAGGGGGAGGGGGAGGGGGAGGGGGAGGGGGAGGGGGAGGGGGAGGGGGAGGGGTTTTCTCAGGTGATACAGAGAAATAACCATGAGGAAGTTTCATGTTACCAGAATAAAAGAAAGCACTGGCCCCATACATTTTTGAGTGATGAAGAGGAGAGTCAGAAGTTACTTTACTTCATTCTTCAGGCCACTGCTTCGTTGAATTAATGAATCTCCAAGAAACCCTTAAGCAGAATGAAAAAAATTCCCTCAGTGTCCCCTTTTTAGGGTGTCAGATTAATTTGGTTAAAGAACTGGTTAATTTCTTTTCCTAAAAAAAAAATAACAGTAGGAAATCTGTATCATGCCAAGTTGTCCTTGAGGATTTCTCCCATAGTTACTGAAGCAGAGTTTTCTTTCTCCTCTTCATCCTCCTTCACCTCCCCACTCCATAAGAATAAACCACCTCAAATCTCATATACAAACACTCAGAAATAATTGTGTTGTTATGATACTTTAAGAAGGCCTAAGGCAGATCCATGACAAAAACTTGAGGGAAACATGCTCATGGAAGACCAAAAGAATGGTGGACTGGTAGAAATCTTACTTAACATCACCAGAGAATCAATCAAATTCAATAAAAACAATAAAATAAAATTCTGTGACATTCACAGAGGGACCTATCAACGAGATGACATTTTTTTGACCCAAAAGGGAGATTATTTCTTTAGCTGAACAGTCTGTGTGTGGCAACACTGACAACTCCCTATGGATGTGGCATTAAGGAAGCCAAGAAAGCAGACAAAACAGAAAAAAACTGGGAGATTTATTTCTTTACTTACTTATTTCAAGAAAAAAACAAAACAACAACAACAAAAAACCCCAAAACCCCACAAACAAACAAACAAAAAAAAAAAAACCCACAAAAAACCTACGCTTTCTTCAGTTCAATGGAATTCCTGTTTTCTTGACCAGACACAGCAGTTTTACTGTCTAAACTTCTCTCACTGCTCATTACTCTCAGTAAGCAGCACAAAACACAAAATCCTGAGCATTTAAAATCCTGGGCATTGTTCATCTTCTGTCCCTCATGTTTGCATTAACAAAAACACCTGTGGAATATTTTCAAGACATAGGAATCATTTATTTCTGCCAAATAAATTCATTCACCAAATCCAGTGAAACCAGCAGCACGTGATTCCCACAGAAATCCTGATTGTGCCATAAAAAAACACATCAGTAAAGATAAAAGAGACAGACTGGCTCAATTCTCCTGCAAAGTTGTCAAAATGAATGATCCCCCTTGGAAGAAATTAGCTACTTTTCCATCTTCACTCCCAACTGTTCCTTTAGGCACAACTTTCATCTACAAATGTGAATAAATAATCAGGAACTATGAGCCACTCCAGAGAACCAACAGAATTTATTTTCATGGGTTCAGCTGGATACAGGAAGTGGCAAAATAACAATTTATTGCCAATTGGAAACGTGTGCCCAGGAACAAAATAAAATTAATTGATTGCAGCTTATATATATTTGTTTTATATAGCTGTATTCATTCCATGGATTAGCTGAAAATTGTAATAAAATTATAAAAAAGATAATAATATATAGCAGCATATAATCTAGATAATATATAATAACCATCATTATTATTATTACAATCATCAAAACAAAATCAGGAAATTTATGCTGAATTTGCAGGAATCCTGATCACAATTTCAGTTCAAGCCATCTCTAATGACCTGAGGTTTCATCTTAAACCAGAAGCTTTCAATAATGACAGAAAACACACTTTCTGTTTGACAGTAATTGTTTCTGGGAACTCTTTCATCCACCGTGGAATATTCCCTGGAGTACAGATAACTGTGGCTGTGCAAACTGCCAGGCAACCTTCCCTGTGCTCTATCATCAACCACAGCTCTCCTGATCTTTGACCAAACTGTCCTCCAACCACAAAACCTCTGGTAAAATCTAAGACCATCAAAAACACCCAATGTTGATCCCACGGCAGCCCTGGGACTTGAAAATCACCCAAAACTCCTCCATGACCACACAAAGAACACGCCCTGAGAACTCCTGAGAGACAAGGAAAGGCACGGGGATCCAAACCACATCTCGAGCTGCTGGTCCTGCTGAGCTCCCCAACCTAAAGCAGGAATGGAACCAGAGAGAGCTGGGCAGCCTGAAAAATTCCCTCGGCATGATTCCAGTCTGGATAACCCAGAACAGTCACATCTACAAGGTGTGATCGTAATGTAGGACTTGATCAGTAAAATTGATTGAGAATCCAGGGATGGGAACAGGGCTAGGAAAGGGTCTACAGCACCAGGAGCAGCTGAGGGAGCTGGGAAAGGGCTTCAGCCTGGAGAAAAGGAGACTCAGGGGAACCTTCTCACTCTCCACAACTCCCTGACAGAAGGGTGCAGCCAGCTGGGGTCAGGCTCCCAGGGAACAGGGACGGGATGAGCGGAAACAGCCTCAAACTGCGCCAGGGAAGGTTCGGGTTGGACATCAGAAGCTCAAATGTTATGGTTAAGAAAGGGGAGAGCTGGTATCAGAAGACCCTAGAAAGGACGTGGCAATAAGGACTGAAGACAAAGAGCCAACCGGAGCACCTGAAGGAGGCTGGGTTAGGGGGTTATAAAAACTGTATCCCCCAGCCAAGTGTGCCCCATAGGTGGCTAAGCACCCAGCGCTGCACTTGGCTTTGTGTAACTGCAGACAGCCATTCTAAGCCTCTTATCGTTGTTTGTACTATGAAAATGAATGAATAAATTCTTTCAAAATTTAAGTAGTGAGAGGACATTTCTCACAAAGTGGATTTGGCACTTGAGGACATGGGTTACTGGCACTGCTGGGGGAATGGCTGTACCCTCGATCTTTAAGGGCTTTTCCAACCAAAATTATTCAATGACTGTGAAAGGCTCATTTCCTCTATCTCACATCCCCACTCCCCATTTCCTGGCTGCCTCCAGCACATCCCACCCTCACCCCGATGTGGTCGCAGTGACAACAAAGAGCAACAGCCCCCAACGGCAACACTGGCGTCGAGCTGGGGATGGCACCGCACGTGTGGCGGGTGGAACCGCGGAAGGGAGGGAGGGAGGGAGGGAGGGAGGGAGGGAGGAAGGAAGGAAGGGAGGGAGGAAAGGAAAGGAAAGGAAAGGAAAGGAAAGGAAAGGAAAGGAAAGGAAAGGAAAGGAAAGGAAAGGAAAGATAGGTAGAGAAGGGATGAAAAGGGATGGGAAGGGATAAGAAAGGAATGAACGTGAAGGTAACGACAGAACGAAGCACAACCCGCTGCCCCCCTCCCGTCCCGCTGGGGCCACCGTCGCCCCCGGCCCCCGTTTCCGGCCGCGGGCCCCGCCGGGGCGGGGGGCGGCGGGACCGTACCTTGCGGGGCGTCCCTGCGCGGCCGAACCCCCGGGCCCGCCCGTACTCACAACTGCGGACGCTGCTCGGGGCTCCGGAACATGGCGGGGCGGCCCCGCCGCGGCTCCGCCCGCGCGTCACTTCCCCCCTGCACGCGCCTGCCGCCGCCGCTTCCGGGACGCCACTTCCGGGAAGTGGCGCCGCCCGGCGGCCGCGAGCGGCACCGCGGGGATGACGCTTCCGGTGCGGGCGGAAACGGGAGGGGCGGAGCGGTCAGTCTGTTCGTGTGTGAACCGCGGGCTGCCGCGGGAGGGCGGCACTGAGTGCCGGCGAGTATTTCAATAAGTCATTTAAGTATGCAAATTTATATCATAAAGTATGCAAGGAGAGGTGTCTGTCAGAGAGTGTGGGGTGAACACATACACACGTGAGAAACACTGTGTGTTATCAGTGAGCGTTGTGTAAAATATAAAAATATATAATACATAATATGTAATGTATAATACGTAATACATATTAAAAAGTAACATATAAAATATAATACATCGCATCATATAATAGTATATATGTATAATTATAATGAATGATTGTGGTAAAATAATACATTGAAATAAAAGTCATCAATAATGAAATCTATAATCAAGAATAATAAAAATTCATAATTATTATGCACTTAGATTTTATATAATTATATTTTAGATTTTTAGATTATATAAAGTATATCTATTTTTGTATTATACTATATAAAGCCTATGAAAAGGGGTATCTGAGCCTGCACAGACTACAAATATACATGTTTACATAAAAGACTTTGTGAGGCTGTGGTTTTTATATATATAGTTATAAATAATGTTGTAATATAACAGCATGTATAGTACCCAACAGCAGACCCACATGACTCTGTGGGATGTAATAGAAAATATAAATACAAATAATACACTGCATGACACATGGAACATGGCAGATATAATATATCCTGGGCATTTTATTATATATTCTATGTTATTATAGTTATGGAGAGAAATGAAAGAGTCTCTGGGAGTGTGTGCATTTGTAGAGTATAAATGTGTGTGTGTGTGTGTGTGTGTGTGTGTGTGTGTGTGTGTGTGTGTATAAAATGGTGAGAGTGAAAATAACACAAAGCTCATTATATGTCGTGTTGTATGGTGTAACATTAGGATAAAAGGGTGTCTGAGACTGTATAAACACATGGAGCTATAGACATGAATGTGTGTATACAAGTATATAAATACATATATAAAAGGTGTTTATATATCATAGAAACATGTTATGTTATGTTATGTTATGTTATGTATGTTATGTTATGTTACATATATTATGTGTGAAACTTATGTGGTTGACAGGGTGGGGATTGGTCACAAGTTGGACTCAATGATCCTGGCGGGCTTTTCCAACCTCAACAAAATGGCATGATTTGCAGTATTGGACTCTCTATTCAATGGAAGGGAAGAGTTTCAAAATCACCTGTTAAAATTTTGCTTTCACCAACCATAAATTGCCAAAGTGACATGAAATGCTGGGGGCACATTTGGCTGCTCTCCACATGTGGAGGAACAGCTTGAGAAGCTGTGTCACTCCATCTGTATCACAGGTTTGTTCTTCCTTTTTGGCAGCAATGAGCCCATGTGGCCCAGATGGAAAACCAGAACCCTATGAGCCCAAATCCCGATTTCCCAGAGCTTCAGCTGCTTTCCCAGCCCAGAGCCAACACACTGACAATCACCAGTGTTGCCAAATATGGTGCTCGATATCACATTATCCATGAAGATAGGCCAGGTTGGATGGGCTTGGAGCAACCTGGACTAGTGTAAAATGTCCCTGCCCATGGAAGGGGGTGGGACTGGGTAAGCTTTAATGTCCCTCCCAACCCAAACCATCCTGGGATTCTGGGATTCTGAGATGTTACAAAACTGCTTGAGACATTCTTGTCGCTGATGTTCATGTTGTTCCTTGGGAACAGACTGAAAGATCCTTTCATATTCTGTCCTCTCTCTGACCAGGGATCACATGACCAGGATCCATGCTCCATGACCAGGATCACAGAGTCCCGGAATCATTTAGGTTGAAAAAGACTTCCAAGACCATCAAGTCCTACCTGTAGCCAGTCATCAGCTGGACCAGAGCACTGAGTGCCATGCGCAGTCATTCCTTGAACATGTCCAAGGATGGTGACTCCACCACCAACGAATGCCCCACTACCTCCTCCACCCCAAGCAAGAGAATGAGTCAAAACTCTCTGGATTTGTGAATGTCCAGATTGTGGTGACAAAGGGGTGGAGGGTTGGAGGACCTGATGCAGGAGCAGGTGGATGTGTCATGAAGAAACCACATCCATCCCATGGAGGACCCACATGGGAGCAGAAATGCAAGGATGAAGAAGCAGCAGAGAGGAGTTTTTATGGACTGACCACACGCCCCATTCCTCATTCTTCATGCCCCCTGCACTGCCCAGGGTGGAGGGGAAGAGAGGAATTGGGGATGTGAAGTTGAGCCTGGGAAAAAAGTTGGTTTACATCTTGTCTTTGTTTCTCACTATCCAAACATATTTTAATTTGCAATAAACTAAATTAATTTTTCTAACATTAAGTGTTTGCCCATGACAATTATTGGTGTCATGTGAAGATTATAGAAATTTGGCAGAAAATAATCCCCATTTGTCCCAACTGGTCCTCAGAGGGGCTGGGGACAGCTGGGCTGAATTGATCATTACCAATTGGGTACCACAAGTGTGATCCTGTTCAATGAGGACTCTCATAATCACAAATTCGCAAACAGTGGGAATTATTGAAACAACAGAAATACAGGTTTGGAATTGCCATTGATAAATGCACCAGCACCAACTGAGTGATGATGATGATGATGAAGAAGAACAACAACAATATCAACATCATCATCATCATGAAGTGCTGACATGGGTATTATTACATGGGTAATAATGGTTGTATGCAAAATGTTATCAAAAAGACATCCCCAGTTGGGAGGAGGGAGAGCAGAGTCACCCACTGACTCTCTTTAAGGTCTTTCTCCTCACTAAGATAATTTATAGCTAACCCAATCGTCTTCGTCCTATTTTATGTATGGCATGATCCAGGCAGAGAGTTGAGTTATAAAGTCATCCACAGAATCCTGGTATCATTCCAGTTGGAAAAGCCCCCCAAGAACATCGACTTCAGCCTGTGACTGGTCCCCACCTTTTCAGCCAGCCCAGAGCACTGAGGGCCATGTCCAGGCCTTCCCAGGACACCTCCAGGGATGGGGACTCCAAACCTCCCTGGGCAGCCCCTTCCAATGCCTGACCATCCTTTCTGTGGAGAAATTCTTCCTGATGTCCAACCTGAATATCCGCTTGTGCAGCTTGAGGCTCAAGACACATTGCCACAGAGTTTTGGACCATCTTATGATCTTTGCGGTTCCTGATAGACCTGAAAAATTATAATATTTAGAATTACTATTTCTTTATAAACGAAGATTGACTTTAGAATCTGTTGTGAAACTAGCGGTGGGCTTACAGAGAAAGAAGTGTCATGGGGACACTCGAGGGGAGTGCCTGGCAAAGGCACCATGTCTGGTCACTCTCTGTCCATGTCACTGCTCTGAGACGATCCTGCACTGATCCAACCCTTGGGCTGCATCAGGAGGTTGTGTGGAGAAACATCCCATTATTTCAGCCCAGGAGGGAGCCTGTACCAGCTCTCGTGGCTACTTTGTGGGCAGCAACTTGTCAAGATGATTTGCTTATGCCCAAACTTATTCTTGTGAATCTCGTTCCATTTTTCTATAAGATCTGTAATTCTTATCACAACCCAGAATCCCTGAATCATGGAATCATTTTGGTCGGAGAAGCACTCTAATATCATTGAGATCAATTTTTAAACCAGCACTGCCAAAGCCACCACTCAACCATATTCACTGAACACCTGCAGAGATGGGGACTCCACGTCTGCCCTAGGCAGCTACGCCAGGGCCTGACCACCCTTTCCAGGAAGAAATATTCCCCAATATCCAACCCAAACCTCCCCTGGTGCAGCTTGAGGCTGTTTCCGCTCATCCTGTCCCTTGTTCCCTGGGAGCAGAGCCTGACCCCCAGATGGCTGCCCCCTCCTGTCAGGGAGTTTTGCAGAGCCAGAAGGTCCCCCTGAGCCTCCTTTTCTCTCCAGGTCCTCTCCTGGGGAGGTCTAGGCGTAGGCATGATTTGTCTCAGACATTGTGACTGTCACAACAGGAAAGGTGTGTCAGGAAAATTAATCCACAAACACCAGAGGTTTATGTCCAAAAAGGAGACAGAGGAATCCTGTAACTTTATTTGAATAAAGGGAGAGGTCATGGGACAGATTCCCATGGGGTGTCTCAAATTGTTAGAGAATGTAGCCTCCTTCTTTTTATCCTAATTTCCCAGCCACATTTCCCTCTCTCTTTCCCCATTGGCTGAGATACTTGAGAGGTACAGACTCCCCAAATCACCTAATACAGACTCCCTTCTAATGTACATCCCCACCACACACAATTTTTTCTTTGTGTCTCTTTTCTTTTTCTCTAAGTCCAGGGATTTAGCATAGCCTTAGGTGAGTAACAGCCTGTCAATTAATGGAATTGCTATGGAATTTATGGTTCCTGCCATTGCTTCTTTCACCTATCAGTATTTGGCCTTATCTACCAGCAGGCCTCACACACTTCCTTCTCGTCCCTTTCAGGTGTGATCAGAGGAGAGGGTCCCATGGGCCTGAGCCAACTTTCTGCTCCACCCAGACATTCATGCTCCATCCTTCCCCTTGAGGAGGGCTCACAGGGTTGGCTGTGCATTTGTGACAAAATCAGCATGAAATATCAAATTTACATAAGCGACTGCACAGGGTTAACTGTAAAAGGAAGTGGATTGGGTTCCCGGTTCTACTTTTTTGTCTAGCTTTCACTTTCACTTAGGCTTACTTTGTCTTACAAGCTCAGCTCCAGGAACAAGGAGGAATTGAAGGACTGGTGATGCTCCTTGTTGTCTTTCTCCCCCCTTTTCTATCTTTATTTCACAGAATCACAGAATGTCCTGAGTTGGAAGGGACCCACAGGGAGACTCCAACTCCTGGGTCTGGACAGACACCCCAACAATCCCACCCTGTGCCCAAGAGCATTGTCCAAATGCTCCTGAAGCTCTGGCAGCCTTGGGGCCATGACCGTTCCCTGGGGAGTCTGTTCAGTGCCCAGCACCCTCTGGGGGAAGAAGTTTTTCCTGATATCCAATCTAAATCTCCCCTGACTCAACTTCAGGCCATTCCCTCAAGTCCTGTCCATGGTCACCACAGGAAAGAGATCAGTGTCTGCCCTTCTTCCCTTCATGAGGAAGTTGTAACTGCAATGAGGTCCCCCCTCAGTCTCCTCTTCCCTAGCCTAACAGACCAAGTGCCCTCGGCCGTTCCTCATTTGGCTTCCGTTCAAGTCCCTTCACCATCTTTGTTGCCCTCCTTTGGATGTTCTCCAGTGGCTTACTTCTTTTTTATATTGTGGTGCCTAAACTGCCCCTAGCACTGATGGTGAGGCCACCCCTGCCCAGAGCAGAGCAGGACAATCCCCTCCCTGTCCCAGCCGGCAATGATGGGCCAGATTGCTCCCCAGTACACAGACATCCCTCCTGGCTGCCGGGGTACGGCCATCAACCAGGACCCCCTTTCCAGGCCCCTTTCCAGGCACTGCTTTCCAGCCTCGCATTCCCCAGTCTGTCTGTATATCCAGGTTTGCCCCATCCCAGGTGCAGAATGTGGCACTTTCTCTTGTTGAACTTCATATGTTTGGTGATTACCCTGTCCTCCAATTTTTCAAGGTCTCTCTGCAGGGCCTCCCTGCCTTTGAGGGAGTCAACAGCACCTCCCAGATTTGTATAATCTGCTAACTTGCTTAGTATTCCTTCCAGTCCTGCATCCAAGCAATTTATGAAGATGTTGAAGAGCACAGGGCCAAGAGCAGTGACAGCTGCCAGCCTGGTGTCACCTCAGTCACTGTCATGCTTTGTGCGTGACCCATTAGCACATTGCTCACCCATCCCATGATGTGTTCATGCAGCTATGCTGGGAAAAACAGTATTGAAAGCTTTACTGAAATCCAAAAATATCACCTCAACTGGCTTCCCTTGATCAACCAGGTGGGTCACCTTGTCATGACAGGAAATATTTGACAAGCAGGACCTTGCTTTCATGAAGCTGTGCTGGCTGTGACCAATGGCTGCATTGTCCTTCAGGTGGTTTTCCATACCTTGCACGATAACCTTCTCCATAACTTTACCAGACACTGAAGTGACACTGATATGTATGTAGTTTTCAGGGTCCTCTGGAGTTTAAATCTCCCTTGGCTGCTGTTTAAATCTCCCTCTGGAGTTTAAATCTCCCTGGAATGTTATCATATTCCATCCTGTACTCTGTACAGAAGTTTCTTGTGAGAGTGGGGAGATTGAGTAGTGGCACTGAGGCTTGTGAGCCAGCTCCTCTGAGGAGTTTATTGTGGGAGCTGAGGACTCATTTAAGTGAACTGCACCAAATTAAGGGCTTGCTGGCCACCACTCCTGTGGAAGTGCATAGTAAGAATTCAAGGGCTTGTTAGCCAACACCTTTGGAGTCTAAACAGTGGTTGGTTGCTGGAGTTGAGGCAACTGTACAACAAAAGCACAAGTGCCCCCTGATCTTTGTTCAGCCTGATGAGGATTTACAATGGACCAATCAATGGGTCATGACACGCCCCAGCTTCCTCAGCCACTCCTGGTGCTCCAGACCCTTCACCAGCTCCGTTCCCTTCCCTGGACATGCTCCAGCCCCTGTGTTTCTCTTTCCAGGAGGAGCCCAGAACTGGACACAGCTCTCCAAGTGCCTCATCAAAACACCTCATTCTATCCAATCAAAAGTTTTCCCTCCTATTTCCCTCCCTTCCCACCTGGATCCTAATCCTAAAAAAATGAACGAGGTTTGGTGTCTGAACAGGAAATACGGCATCCAGCATTTTCTGGACGTTGCCTGTCCAGGACAGACAGGTAAAGGCTTTGGGGATAAGTTTTTGCTATTTCCCAGGATCACTGTCTCCCAGCAGTATTTACTGCCAGTCCTTATTGCAAGAAGATGCCAGCTGGGCTCCTGGAAAATTCAAATTCCTTCAGATCTGGGTAATTTTTGCAAAGTCTTTCAAGTTCTCTTTGAATTGGCAAAATCCTCCAGCTTCTGGAAGTCCATCATTGCCTTCCTCATTTATGAGATGTGAGGCTAACAATTTCTCTCAGGTTTTTTCATGGTCAGAACATTTTCCTCATGTTGAATCCAAACACATTAAGTGAAGTCTAACTCAGCTTCCTCAAAATTGCCAACCAGAGGCACAGACTTCAAACAAACATTTTGGGGAAAACCATTTTAACTGACTGTCTCCTCTCCTGCTTGTTCATTTGGCATCATTTGGGTTTGACTTTGAGGTCTGGTAGCAGCAGAGACTCGTGTGCAGAGCTGACCAGCTATTTATTTGTCAGATGTTGGTCCAGTCTGCTCTGCAACAGGGTTTGTCTCCTTGGTCTGACACTTCAGTTGGAAAAGCAACCAGACAGATGCATCCACTGCCTGTCAATAGGGATGTTGCAAACATTTGCTCTTGTCAAACTTGGTGCCATTGGGATATCATGTGATGGAAAATTGAGCTGTAACAGAACTAGTGCCAAAATTCATCTGGAGTCTTGAAAGCATCACATGATGCTGAGTTAGATTTTATCAGGTGCTCCCTATTCAATCTGTACTACATCAATTATAAACTGACTTGTAGTTCTCAGTGCAATATTTAGAATTGAGTCAGCAAAGCCACACCTGTCCTACAAGGGCTGGGCTCCACCTCTGTGGGGAAACATCTGAATTCATATTTTCCACCACATAAATCAAATTTGTATATATAAAGCACTAAGGCTGGCTAAATTCACTGCCAGTTGTGCAGCTTGGAAAGGCAAAGTTGCCATTAGACATAGAAAAACCTGATTTAAGGTTTTTAAACCATAAAAACTGGCAGGGGCAGGGTTAGATGGGATATTGGGATATTCCTCCCTGTGAGGGTGGTGCCCAGAGAAGCTGTGGCTGCCCCATCCCTGAAAGTGTTCAAGGTCAGGTAGGACAGGGCTTGGAGTAGCCTGGTCTAGTGGGAAATGTTCCTGTCCATAGCAGGGGTGGGGCAAGATAGACTTTAAGGTCCCTTCCAACCCAAACTATTCCATTATTCCAATTTTTTAATTAAAGTCAAACTTCATGAGGGATCCCAAGAATTTTACCTTCCACTTCTGATTTCTAAACATTAAACAAATGAATGGTTGAAATTTTATGGGCTGAGGCCCACCAAATCCTGGCCCATAGTGATTATTTTGTTCAAGACATTTCTTTGTCCAATTCCATTCAACCACAGAGAATTAAAATTCAAAACTCCTCCCAAATATGAAATGCCAATGGGCTACTTGAGGATCCATCACCATCATGCTTGAAGTTTGAGGATTAAGGAAAACCAGTTGATTAAGAAAGGAAAGTTGTAATTTTGACAGGACAATTTGGAGCATGAAAAAATAAATCATGCATAAAAGTCCCATGCCTTGGCTCCCCTCCTTGGTCCACTGCCTCCGCTCAACTGCCTCCCACCAGCGTTTACTGCACAGAGGAGCGCAATTATTGTTCATGTTAATTAACCGAATCAAATAACTCAGGGAATAAATGATTTGGAATTCTAAATCTCATTTTCTTAAAATGATATCTCACTTAACAGTGTAATGTAATGAAAAAGATTAGGATACAGATTTCTGTGGTCTTGGAGTCTAGATCTGGGAAAAGATTTAGACTTAGCTCAGACAGCACATTTTTTAGATCGTTTTAGTAAAAACTCAGAAGATTTTATTTTAAAAACTGTATTAAACTTATATCAAAGATTAATACCCAGAACTTCTCCCATCAGCAGAAGCCTGAAAACAGTTTAGTTGTCCAGAAAAACCCAATCAGTCTAAAACTCAGCTGTTTCTCCATAAACATTCATCCTAAACAAGATGGTGTTGGCTGGAGGACAGGCAGGTTGCTCTTCCCTCTCTCCAGACAGTGAAGGTTCAAGGACAGCACCAGAGACACCAGCCCTGCTCAGCTGGAGCTGTGACTCAGTGCACTGGGCTCATAGTGAACAGGTTATTTCCCAGAAGGGTCATCCATTGGAGGTATGCAGAGGTGGCTCCAGGTCGAGGGTCAGCTCCAGCCTTGCATCAAACATCTCCCTGATGGCTGTTTGCTGCATCACCCCCAGCCAGGGAGGGCTGTTTGACATCCTGCTCTGTGGAAGAGAAGGTGTTAGGACACAAATGCTCCAGCACTGGAAGTACAGCATCACCAGAGTCAGTCAGAGCACCAGCAGACCCCATGCCTTGGAGAACCCTATGGAGGTGAGGGGTGGGATTTCCCTCTGCTGTCACTCCTGGCAAAGATCCAGCTATCACCATCCAAGAGCAAGCCCTCTGGGATAAAGTTACACAGTTGTTCCTATTTTCAGCCTGTGATCTCAGTCTCTCAGCACAACCAGTGGAATGGGCTGAATTGGTGAATGTTTTTAATCATAAAATCAGAATATTCTGAGTTGGAAGGGACCTGTTGAGTCCAATTCCTATCCCTGAAGGATTCACCCCCAAGAATCCCACCATGTGGCTGAGGACAAAGGGACTCCTGGCAAGGGAAGAACCAGTCGGGTGGAGATGCAGCTGCAACAGAGGAAGCAAGGCCATGTCCTGTGCTCATGGACACCATGGTGGGACACAGAGGTGCTGCGGAGCACCGGAGAACTGAAAGTTCTTTTGTCCCCATCATGTGACATGGCAAGATGCAGAGGGAGCCTGGCTGGAGCTGTCCCGGGAGCAGCTGCTATGGTGACCTTCCTGTGCCAAAGGAATTGAAGGAAGAGAATCATAGAATATCCCAAGCTGGAAGGGACCCACAAGGATCACCCAGTCCAGCTCCTGGCAGTGCACAGACAATCCCTGGGCCTGAAAGCATTGTCCAAATGCTCCTGGAGCTCTGGCACCCTTGGGGCCATGACCATTCCATGAGGAGCCTGTTCAGTGCCCAGCACCCTCTGGGGGAAGAACCTTTTCCTGATATCCAACCTAACCCTCCCCTGACACAGGTCCAGCCCTCCCCTGGTTCCTGTCCCTGCTCACAGAGAGCAGAGATTGGAGCTGCCCCTCGGGAGGAGCTGCAGCCCCCCAGGAGCTCTGCCCTCTTATGAGCAGTGAAAGTTTCCTCAACAGCCAGGAAAGCAGATGCTCATCAACTCCACTGTTGACAAAACAGTAAAGCAGCTCTGAAAATGCCAAGCTGGACAGGGCTTGGAGAAACTTGGTCTAGTGGGAGGTGGCCCTGCCCATGGCAGGGAGTAAATGGAATGAGCTTTAAGGTTTCTTCCAACCCAAACGAGTCAGGGATTCCATGAAAGGCCCCTGGAGAGCACATGACCCACAGCAGGTAACCTACTTTATGACTCACTCTTATTTCCACCAATGGTGACTCAAACCAAAGGAAACAAGATCAGAAAAGACACTTAAAGCCCTAATTCACAACCCCCAAGTGAAAACTTTGCAAGATAAGCCTCATAAAGAAGCAAAAATTAAAAAAAAACACCTGGGCATAGAAGGAAGCTTTGGGTATGTTGGAGAAGAGCGAGGGAGGCAAGGGAGGGGCAGGAGTGGTGGGAAAAAAAAAATCAAAATCAGCACCATCAGACACCTTTCCCTACTGTAAGAAATGCACCTAAGGTGGCCCAAATACAGATATCACCATTGCCAAGCCAGAGCTGCTTTGGATCACACCAGGAATGCCCAGCAAAGATGCAATCTCTTGTCTCCACACCCCAAAACTCAGAGGGCTGCATCAGGTGCATTTTGATGGCTCACTGTCTGAAAACTTCCACATCAAATCCTGCTGCCTCCAAGGTCAGGTCCCCCAAGCAGAGAAAAACATGCAGAGACAGATAAACTGTGCCAGTAATTCATTCATACTGTGCAAGTCTCTTGGCCATGAGATCACAAACCAGCTCAGTCCTTTCAAGTGGCTGCTGAGGAAGTGGACTTTGGGGATGTTTCTACTGGCCATGGTGTGTCCAGCAGGACCATCCAGTGACTGTCCCCCTGCACTAGGTACTGGTGAGACCCCACCTCCAGTCCTAGGGTCAGTTTTGAGCTCCTCACCCCGAAAAAGACCTTGAGGAGCTGAAGTACGTCCAGGGAAGGGAAACAGAGCTGAGGAAGTGTCTGGAGCCTCAGAAGCAGCTGAAGGACCTGGAGGGGCTCAGCCTGGGGAAAAGGAGGCTCAGGGGAGACCTTCTGGCTCTGCAAAACACCCTGACAAGAGGGTGCAGCCAGCTGGGGGTCAGGCTCTGCTCCCAGGGAACAAGGGACAGGACAAGAGGGTCCAGCACTGAAAATACAAGATTTTACAAGTTGCCCCAGGGGAGGTTTAGGTCAGATATTATGAAAAATTTCTTCCTGGAAAGGGCAGTCAAGCCATGGCGAGGGCTGCCTGGGGCAGTGGTGGAGTCACCACTCCTTAAAGTGTTCCAAAAGTGTGTAGATGTGGCACTTGGAGACATGGGTGTGTGGTGAAGATGGCAGTGCTGGGGGAACATTTGGACTGGGTGATCTCAGAGAGCTTTTCCAGCCTCAAGGATCTGTAATTCCACAATTCTGCTTCTTTCAGAAACTTCTCCAATGCTACTTTGTCAGCCAGAAGCAGATGTCAGGTTTCAACTGCACTTGCTGTTTCTTGCTCAAACACAGCTCCTATTCTCACAGCAGCTTGTTTGCAGGCCAAGTCTTGCTCTTCCCAACAACACACCAGACCATGAAACTGCTTTGCAACAACAGGAGTCCCAAAGAGGCCTTGAAAGAGTGGTACAGGCTGCCCAGAGAAGCTGTGGCTGCCCCATCCCTGGAAGTGT
Source organism: Entomyzon cyanotis (assembly GCA_024500445.1). NCBI lineage: Eukaryota > Metazoa > Chordata > Aves > Passeriformes > Meliphagidae > Entomyzon > Entomyzon cyanotis. Next base: position 199,496 of record JAKEPQ010000908.1, on the reverse strand, counting down.
CCAAGGCCAGGCTGGACAGGGCTTGGAGCAACCTGGGATAGTGAAAGGCGTCCCTGCAAATGGCAGGGGGTGGAACTGGGTGATCTTTCAGGTCCCTTCCCACCCAAACCTGTCTGGGATTTCACAGTTCTGCTGTACTACACAGGCCCAGGACTCACTGAAACTCTGGGGACACAAAACACTTCAAGCTAAAGACATTTCAGGAAACAAGACCAGCCCCTCTAGGGCTTGAAGGCAAAGACTGTGCCTGAAACACAAGGCAGGAACCAGCTCTGCATTCCTGGGGCCCCTGCACTGGGACCAGGTCACAGACACGATGCAATAAATCCCATCAGCCACAGGAAGGGCTTGGAGTAGCAGGAGGGTCCTTGCAGCTTTGTTTTTACACCTCACTGCCCTGCTGCCAGTGTACTCTTCCCTGACAGGTCCTGCAGGTCTCCAGCAGCATTGGAAGATCCTGCCAGGGGCAGTTTATGGCGTCCTCCTGGTGCTCATGTATACTGTGCTGCTCCTGTACTAGATCCCAGGATGCTTCCAAGGAGTTTGGATTGCTTCTGGAGCTGTCATGAGGCCAGGTTTCCCGAGACAACAGATGTGTACCAATCGTGATAACAGATTGCTCCAGAGCCTTTGCATTGTTCATGGCAGAAATAAGTTTTATTTCTTTCCAAACCCAAAATAGTACCCTGCAGCCACAAAAACCCCACAAACCCCCCCTGCACTCCCCCACCGCCCAAAACCCCAACCATAATTGATTCATTTGGCCTTGTCAAACTTCACAAGGAGACATTTCAGTGGGAGGGGAAATTTTTCCATGTGGTAGATGACAGAAATATTCTCCACCCTGCAGTTCTAGAGGAATTAGACAAGGAGGAGAGTTATGGTGATAAAGATGTATATTGGCCCTAAGTTAGTGAGACATTTTCAATGATGTCCTTAGAATGCATAAGAATTCCTACTTATGACTTAAAAACTACACATAAGGTACAAGGGGATGCACTCTGCTGTCTCCTCAAACTGAGGATTACAGTCACAAATTGGGAATTAAAAAAAAATAATCTGAACATCCCTAAGCTCTGTCTCCACAAAACAAGCAAATCAAGGTCCTAATACTAATGTGTGACCACATTAATGTGCACATGGTCTTCAACTGACATGAAGATGAGTATTTATCACAAAATCTATTTATACAGGTGCATGAAACACATGGATTTGAAGGACACTGCAGCAGCAGGTCCTGTCACAACCAGGCACCTCTTGTATTCACCCAACAGCTTCAACCAATGGTCCAGAAGCCACTCAGAGATAAACAATTCCATGCAAAAAAACTTCACTAACACTATGCAAAATCTAACACTTTTCCTGAGGTTAGGTCACAAGCAAGAGGGCACCATTAGCAGGGCAAGGTACTGAGGACAGTGCTGTGGGCAGCTCAGCTGGCCCCTGACTCTCGCCTCTTGCATGTTTTTGGTTTCCAGCAGGTGATCCGTGAGGGGATCTCAGTTTATTCTGTCATCCTGGCCACTTTTCCTTTTGAAATGTTTTCTTCAGAGTGGTCACGTTTTACCTTTATTTCCATGGGGTCATCTGCATCATCTACAGTGAGAAGGAAAAAAGGGTTAAAGTTTGCAAGTTCTTCTCTGACTTCAGTCAGGTGAAGATAGAAAGTATTCAGGAAAATGCTCCTGTTCATAGGCAATAAGAATAATGGAATCCCAGGATGGACTGGATTGGAGGGGGCCTTAAAGCTCATCTTGTTCCACTCCCTGCCATGGGCAGGAACACCTTCCATGTTGTTCCAAGACCCATCCAATTCCTTAGCCCTTACTCTATTTCAGCATCTGCTCACCTGTATGAGCTGGTTTTCACACTGAGTTGGGTGTTGGACAACACTTGGAGTCAGGGACTCTGCCTCCCAGGTTTTGGCTCTCCCTGTCTCCAACAGCACTCCCAACATTTAGTCCCTGGTACCACAGGGTTTCTGGAAGAACTGCCAGCATACTGTGGTAGTATTTGTAATGTTCCAGCGTGTGACCTCCTGGGCACATTAATAGGTATCCATTCCAGGGTTTGGAACAATCGATTCCCTCAGACCAGAGCAGTGGAGGAAGGAAGAGTTAAGGTTCCCCTCAGCTGCTGCATATTGGGTTTCTATAATATAGAGAGGCTGTGGGCTGTGGGCCACTGTTAAATAAAAAGGTGTTTTGTCACTTACATTCCATTATGTAGGCAGGCTGGGAGAGCTGGGAATGTACAGCCTGGGGAAGCCTCCAGGGAGACTTCAGAGACCCTTCCAGTGACTAAAGGGGCTCCAGGAGAGCTGGAGAGGAACTTGGGACAAGGGCCTGGAGTGTAAGGACACGGGGGAATGGCTTCCAGAGGGCAGGGTCAGATGGGATATTGGGAAAGAATTCTCCCCTGTGAGGGTGGGGAGGCACAGGGTGCCCAGAGAAGCTGTGGCTGCCCCATCCCTGGAAGTGTCCAAGGCCAAGTTGGATGGGGCTTGGAGCAACCTGGGATAGCAGGTGTCCCTGCTCTGGCAGGGGGTGGAATGGGATGAGCTTAAGTTCCCTTCCCACCCAAATCAGGCTGAGATTCCATGATTCCTGTGAAGAATTTCTGTGAGCTCAGCATAGGTCCTGGGATTTCAATTTTAAGAACACAGATGCCATAAGTGACACATCTGTGTGATTGGAAATACCTAATTAATTCACTACTTCAGGCTCAGCACAGTTCAAGTGCTCCAGACTTATCTGATAACTGCCTGTTTGTTATCCATAGCGTTAGGCAATGCAGAAAATCAGGCCAAAAGGTAAATTTCTTGGAGCAACTCATCTCTCCAGAGCTTACTGCTCAGTGGGAATCTCAGTCCCTGATACAACACAGGGCAGATAATGGTACCAAGGATAAACAAGGGTGTTCTGGTTCACAAGAGGCATGGGCAGAGCTGCAGAGATTTCTGCACCTTGGAGACACACCCAGCCAGCCTAGCACTGGGGAGTCTGGGCAGGTGGAGAAGATCTGGTTTTGGCAAGGCATTCCTGCAGCAGGCAGAAGGATGCTCCAGGGGGAGAGGGAAGGAAGAAAAGGCTCAAACTCTTGATCTCCTACTTGGGACAGCATTTTAACAGTAACCAGAAGAGCAGTGCATGATGCTGGTATCCCAAGAGGAAAAGCATCCAGGAAAAGCACCCGAAGCCAAGCCCCAGAGCCCTGGGTTCCTGGGGACAACCTGTGTGTCACAGTGCAGGGAACTTGGGTGCTGCAGCACCTCTCACCTCTTGTGAGCTGGGCTGTTCTGTGCTGCTCCTCTCGGACCTGTTTCATTAGCTGCAGGTTGTGGTCACTGGCTTCCTTGTGGTTCACCATGGGGAAGGGGTAATCCTGACCTGGGCAACATGGAAACAGAGCTTTTACAGGACTCAGCAAGGACATTTCTCTGGATTTGAAATACTTCCAGCTTTTCTTAAAATAAATGGAAGTGCCTACTCCTCTCCATCAAAGAGAAGAGCTCCTACTTTGATGTAAGAGCCTTCAAAGATGTGTTAGAGCAGGAGTAAAAGCACAAGATGTTCAGATACTATTTAAAGCAGCCAAGCATCCAAGATGGATAAATTCAAAGGCAAAAGCCTACAGTGATCCAAGAGTTTTAGGACATAAAGTTGGGGCAAAAATATGTACTCTGAAATGAAACTTTCATTAAAAAAAAAAAAAAAGGAGAATGAACAGAAGGGAGGCTGTTGGATTCATCCATTTTCAGAAGACAAATGGCTTGTGTTGGAAGTGTGATGCTTCCATCTCATACATATATATATTTTGGATAGTTAGCAGCAGGAAAATCCTTAGCAAGGAATGTGAATGAATTACCTATGATACACCCTGCTTGCTTCTGCTCCTCTTCAGATGCTGTCCAGGGCTCATAGATGTACTTGGAGGGAAAGTTCTTTAGTATAGGCAAGTATTTCCTACAAAACAGGGATAATAGTGGGGTTTATAATCCTGCAGGCAAGTACTCAAACATTCAGAGAAGTGTAAACCAACCTGTGCCATGTTAATATTGATATTACAATCCATGGGTAAGTTCTGATTCATTTTCCACAAAAAAATTGGTTCTATTTTCTGAAACCTCCATAGGTATTATCTTCCAAATAGTTAACTTCACAACATAGAATAAATGGGGTGATTTAAACAGTACTTCAGTTTTGATTTCATCCAAAAGATGTTTTTTAATATTTTCACAAACATTTCATTCTGAACATTAATAAATTTTAAAAACAAACTAATTGTTAAGAATTCTTGCAGAATGGGAAAGTAATTTTCTGTCCCACTCTGTCAAGTACGTCAGCATGGGCTTCTCCATGGCAATACCCAAATCTAGACAGGATGGGAGGAAGAGGTGTAGGGAAATGGAGCTGTTTGCTCAACATCAACACAGTGAGCCCAGGAAACCCCACAGGGCTTTGAGAGAACCCATCAGCACCTTATGGAGAGACAAGGAAATGAAGCAAAGAGGACTCAGAGTAGAAAACAAAACCTATGTGTGTGCCACTAAAGAAAGGCAGGGTTAGATGGGATATTGGGATATTCCTCCCCGTGAGGGTGGGGAGGCCCTGGCACAGATTGCCCAGAGAAGCTGTGGCTACCCCTGCCTGGAAATGTCCAAGGCCAGGCCTTGGAGCAACCTGGTCTAGTGGAAGGTGTCCCTGCCCATGGCAGGGGGTGGAACAGGATGAGCTTTAAAGTCCCTTCCAAGCCAAACCATCCCAGAATTCTATGAAAAGCAAGAAAAAAAGTGCAGACAGGAACCAGGAAAGCTGAGGGAAGTTCTAGTCTAATCCTTTAGAAAGAGGAGCCAGCCTGGTGATCAAACATGGTGCTGGAGGCAACAAGCGGTCACAAATTAACACAAGCCCTGCTCAGCCATCACTTGGAACCACAGGTATCTCTCTGCTTCTTCATGCCTCTGCTTCCTCATGTGTTCAACAAAACCATTGCTATGAGCCCTGTTTAACAGATGCGTGTGTGTGTTTCAAACAGATCTAGTTCATCAGCTCCTGCTGTCAGAGGAGCTTGGGAAGCTCTCAGGGAGGAAATGGTGGGGTGGGGGTGTCCCCTGACCTGATGTAGCTGCCCTGGGGGTCTGTGCGCTTCCCGAAGCGGATGGGGCAGAAAATCCGTGTGTATTGGTGGAAGAAGGCACTGGCTGACAGCCACATCCAGTTCCCAGCATTGATGCTGTAGTCAGCATCTAAAAGCAGCTCTTCAAACACCTGCACCTCAGGGATGGGAAGAGAAAGAGAGAAGCACCCCTGAAATGGCTACATCACAAAAACTAGACAAAACCAGGCTGGGAGGTGAAGGGTGGGGGTTGCTGCTGGAAGCACAGCACTGTGGGGCCTGGGCTGCCTCCTCACAGGCACACAGGGAATGCTCTCCACAAAGACAGAAGGAAGACAGAACAACCCAAAATCTCTGGGTTTGGGACCTGCTACAGACTGAGCATGTCTCCACCAGTCTCATTAGCCAAAAATCATGAGGATTTGGAGAAGGGAATGAGTTTTCACCACTGCACTGAGTGACAAATCAAGAGATTCCATAAGCCCTGAAATTCGCAGAGAGGCTCAGAACAAAACCCTGCTTTGCAGACCCCTCCCACTGCTAGGCTCAGGCTATGCAGGGTTTCTCAGGACCAGGCAGAACACAGGAAAATAAAAGTCAGCAGTGAACCTTCATTCCCTCTTCCCAGCTGATCCAAAGGTCTCCCCGTGTGAGGAAGCAGGCGACAGCGTGCCGAGCCAGGTGATGGATCCAGCCTTCCTGGCGCAGCTGGGTCATAATGGCATCGATCCATGGAAACCCCGTCTGTGCCTGCAGCAGAACAGCAACATCAGCATGCCCCTCATACACTGCTTTCACAGAATCCCAGGATGGTTTGGGTAGGAAGGGACCTTAAAGCTCATTCCGCCCTCTGCCGGGGCAAGGACACCTTCCACTAGACTAGGTTGCTCTAAGCCCTGTCCAACCTAGCCTTGGACACTTCCAAGTATGGGGCAGCCACAGTTTCTGTGGACAACCTGTGCCAGGGACTTCCCACCCTCACAGGGAGGAATATCCCAATATCCCATCTAACCCTGCCCTCTGGCAGTGGAAAGCTATTCCCCCTTGTCTTGTGGCTCCATCCCTCATCCAAAGTCCCTCTCCAGCTCTCCTGGAGCCCCTTTAGTCACTGGAAGGGTCTTTAAGGTCTTCCTGGAGCCTTCACTTCTACAGGCTTCTACATTCCCAGCGCTCCCAGGCTGTCACACCACTGCAAGACCCCCTCAAACCACCAGCAGGGACCGATCAAGGGAAGAGGAAAGCTCTAAGCTCCAACGCAGCTGCTGCAACTGTGCACCTCATTACCGTTTTCCATTTGTGGAGCCTCTCTGCATCCTCATACCAGTGGATCTGGAGGCAGATGGGGTTTCCAGCCATTTGGGTGAAGTTGGGGGTTGCTGATGCCACTGTATAGAAGAATTCCCTCCACAACAGCTGCCCTTGTAGTGACACTGGGGGCAGAGAGTGGTGCTTTGCCTGCAAAAGACATGAGGTGACAGCTTCAGTTCATAAAAATCATTGCAGCCTCACTCATTTTGTGACTGTCAGGCCCACAAAATAAATATTAACCTGACTACAACACTGGTCTCAAGGTACTTTAGCGTTCAAGTCAAGGAAATCAAAGATCTGAGGCAATGTTGTCTGGCCTAAAGCAAAGCCAAACTGCCAGACCTCAGTCTTACCTCAAACATTCCCCATCTGCCTTCCAAAACACTGGGATTTTTTACACCAAACATGTTTATTAATGTGTTAACTGAATTCTGGTGGTTCAGCCATGTCTCAAGAGATAATCTTAATATGGAGGTTCATGAGGACCTTGGTTTTCTTGGGTTGGTTTCAAGATCACTTTTTCTTACAAATAGAACAAGATTTCAGAAGGTCATTGGTGTGTGCCATGGACAGAGGCTGCCTCCCTCTTCTGGCTCCTCTTCGTCCTTTCAAAGAATTTTCTCTCACCTCAGGAGATGTAGGGCCCTTGACTCAGGCCTGGCTGAGTGCTACAGGGTGCCTCTCCCTGTGGATTTGAAGATTGCCCTGGAGAGCCTTTCCCCTTGGAGAGGAGGAGAGATGCTTATGCTACAGTTAACACTTTTCTAAGACAAAACCAGTTGATTTCTAAAACCAAAACTGCATAAACTGATAAAAAACTTCCCTTATCCACCAGACAGACAAACTAAAATCCTTGAATTTTAGGAAGGTTTTCCTGGGGTTCCCTTGGATTCCAGGTCTGCTTGCTCCCTATTCATATAGTCATGGAATGTCATGGAATGATTTGGGTTGGAAGGGAACTTAAAGCCCATCCCATTCCACCCCCTGCCATGGACAGGGACACCTTCCAGTATCCCAGGCTGCTCCAAGCCCTGTCCAACCTGGCCTTGGACATTTCTAGGGATGGGGCAGCTCCAGCTTCTCTGGGCAATCTGTGTCAGGGCCTCCCCACCCTCACAGGGAAGAATTTCCAACATCCCATCTAACCTTACTCTCAGTTTGAATCCATTCCCCCTTATCCTGCCACTACAGTTCCTGATGAATATATGAATTTAGAATATGATTATCCTGTTTCTAAAACTTAATTGGGAAGAGCTGCAGACATTCACAGGCATTTCACACAACACAAAGCCCCTCCACAGATTTCATGGGACACTGTAAGAAGGTATTAACAAAGCAGCATTTTTTGATCCATCAAGTCTCTATCAGGATGATCCAAGTGTTAAATCTTGCCTCCCATGCCAGACATGTCACAGTGTTGGATTTGCTTACTTAAGACCAATTACTTGCTTACCTGAGCATAAATGTTTGACAACCTATAAAAAAAGGTCCTAACTGACAGACAGCCCATACTGAAATATGGGCTCAGGCCTGTGGTGCTTGGAAGCAGTGAGTTTGGGATTGTCCTTGGTTTAGTAAAACTTGTCACCCAGCCCTGAAATGAAAACAGAAATCCAGGTTCAGGCAGCACAAGATGACACACATTCAGTAAAATAAACAGAGGAAAACCCTTGGAACTGGCTTCTGTATCACAAGGGCTTGTTTGATGTCATGTCTGGAAAATACTCCTGCTTCCCAGAAATCAAGAACAAAATCTTGAGCCCAAGCTGCCACCCTCCTCCAAGCCAAGGTGGGCACTGACAGTCCACCAGGAGCCACCACCATCCCTTATATTCCACCAGGGCTGACCTGGTCAGTCAAGTGTTGCTCCAGACGCTGCAGCCCTTCAGTCTCCCCTCCTCTCCAAGGGGAAAGGCTCTCTGGGGAAATCTTCAAGTCCACAGGGAGAGGCACCTCGTAACACTCAGCCAGGCCTGAGTCAGGGGCCCTACATCTCCTGAGGTGAGAGAAAACTCTTTGAAACGGGGAAAAGGAGCCTGAAGAGGGAGGCAGCCCCTGTCCCTGGCACATGCCAAGTCTCCTCTGTCACGGCCCAGCCAGAATACAGGGAATGAAAGCACAGCCAGAAATCCCAGGCTGCACTCTCCCAGGGAAGAAGAGCTCATCCTGCAATCACTCCAGGGAATTCTAGCCTGAATCGGGGGAGGAGGAACAGTCCCACCAAGTTACAGTGCTCAGAGCAGTCAGCTGCAGACCCATAGGTCAGACCCCTCTTGGTTCCGATCCCCTACACAAGGCTTGGAGGCAGCTCCTCTCCACCTGCTTCCAGCTGTCACATCCATCCCTGGGAGGGAGCCAAGAGCCTCCTCAGACCCTAAACACAATTATGGTGCTGCCTCCAAAGGCCACCCCAGCTCCTGTGCCTCTGAGGGGAGGTCACTCTGGGAGAGGTTTCACAGAATCTCAGACTGGTTTGAGTTGGAAGGGACCTTAAAGCCCATCCTGTTCTACCCCCTGCCATGGGCAGGGACACCTTCCAGTATCCCAGGTTACTCCAAGCCCCGTCCAACCTGGCCTGGGAAACTTCCAGGCATGGGGCAGCCACAGTTTCTCTGGGCAATCTGTGCCAGGGCCTCCCTACCCTCACAGGAACAATTCCTTCCCAACATCTAATCCAAAGCTGCTTTGCTTTCAGTTTCATAGGGAAGGAGGCAGATCAGCTCCTTGGGCCACCCCAGCTGCTCATTCCTAACTAAGGTGGGGGCTCCCCAAGCCCACACCGCTAAGAAGCCCTCCCCCCATCTCCTCAGCCTCAGCTGCTGAGGCTTCTCAGGGCCTCTGCCCTGTGTGAGGCTGGAAGAGCATCAGTTTGGTTTTTCTTTCCCCCCATAAAACATAGAGGAAGAGGCTCAAGGAAGTGTTGGTAGTACAGAGACTGCTCACAAGCCATGAATGAACTCAGACATCAACAGATCTTTGTACTTATCTGTACAAACCTGAGCTCGGCTCTGATGCAGACACCTACAGAGGTGGGGTCAGTGCAGCTCTCAGAGCACTGACATAGCTCAGGTCTGCTGGGAAGCACATGAACCACTTATCTCTCATCAGCATTCATTTTAAAAGTCCAAAGAAACAAATGAGGCAAGAAAGGGAAAAAAAAAAAAGCCAGTGCTAGAAAAAATATAGGAACTTAGATATCCCAGTACCTACATGAGTCTTGTCATTAGAGAGACTGAGGACAACATTCAGGAATTAACAGGACTCCCCCAAGATAGGAGGATCCAAGCCTGGGCACTGAGCTGAGGACACTGAATCCCAAGCACCTGCAGTCCCATCCCAGCTCTCTCCTGCCCCAGTCTTACCTCCCTTTGGATCACTGACCTCTCCTCATGGAGATCTAAACACAAGACCTCCTTGACTCTGAGCTTCTTCTCTATCCTGGGAGACATAAGCTCAGTCCCTCTTTCCCATACAGCAGAGGGGAGGAGAGATTTAAAGCCAGGAGGGAACAGTAGGATTATTCCACCGATCTTCCTGTGTAAAACAAACTATAGTGGTTCATCCAATTCCTGCCCAACATCTTGAGAGGAATGTAGAGCATGCCTTTGAGTAAATTCCCCAGGCCTTCCTCTGTTAGAGTTTGACATCTCTTAAAAGCTTTTCTCAAGGTGCCTTGTAAAAGCTTAAGACTTTTATGGAATCACAGAATCATTAAGGTTGGAAAAGACCTTTAAATCATTGAATCCAACCATTATTTTACAAGGTTTCCCACATGGTGGGAAATCTACTGCACAAATACTAAAAGAGCTGAAGTATCAGACGATTGCACCATCTGCTCTCCCCTCCCAACAACAGTCACATCCCCTGTACATAGAATCGATAACCCTCCATGCACAGAAATAAAACAAGATAACGTTTAAAATGACTCATTATCATTTGGCCCTGGCTCTTCTTTTGGAAAGAGAAAGAGGACCAGCAATTCCCACTCGCTGCCTTCTACTTACTGGAAGTCTTCAGCTGTGAGGTTTCGGACAGGAGCCTCAGGGTCACCAAGCAGAGACAGAACGTGAAGGAACCTCTTGTAAGTTAATGGAGGACTCCCACCATTTAGGTCCAAAATCCTAAAAAAAAACCCAAGATTGCTGTTCACTCAACAGAAACCAAGGAAGAAGCTGGCGCTGCCAATGGACAGGACGGTGACATCACGGGCTGTAACAACTCCATTAGTGCAACTGAATGTGGAAATTACAGATTTTACAAGTAAAATTCTCCTGGATGAATGTACATCTATCCCAAGAGCAGTTTCTCTGGACCTGAGACAACAAAATTGAGATCAGGATTCAGCCATGATTTCACCTATACAGCCACACACAGCCTGGACACATAGGGCAGGGTATGGAACACCTCTATTGTCACAAAAAGCAGGTTCAGGGCAGTAAATAACTGTCCTCAGTGAACAATCATGTGAAAACAGCTTGAATTCAAGACAGCAAGTTACACACATCCACTCATTTACATAATTTAGGAGTTTTGCCTAAGTGGAGTGTTAAGGCTGGTTTAGTTATTACTGTCTTCCTTCCTAGTAATTTCAATATCTTCAGTCATTTAGCTCTAACACTTTTGATCCAAGTGTATCCAGACACCAGTGAAGGCTGATTGGACAGATTTAAAAAAACTGACACCAAAAATTCTTTACCACATTTAATAGAACTTTTACAAGTCCTATCACATGTGTTAGAGAATTTCTTCCACTCTGTTTAAAATAGTAAGTTTTTAGGGGAATTAAACTGCCCAAAAGGAAAAAATGAACTAGCTCCTTAGGCTGAAATCCTAAAACCCGTGCACAATCTCTTCTGTTCCATCCAACAGAGCAATACACAAAGCTTCTGCAGCAAACAGCCCCATGTTCACCTCAGATAGTCCAATTTTCTCCAAAGGAACAAGTCAGGATCCAGAAAAAAATAAGACATTGACCTTTTCTCTTCTAAAATGACCTCCCTGGGGATGCTTGTGGGTTTGGGGCAGTCACATACCGCTGGGTATTGTACAGGCTGTGGCCCACCAGGGAGAGCACCTCAAAGCCCAGCTCTGCCCCCAGGCAACGGATATTGGCCTCCATCTCCCTGTAAAACGGCTCCATCTCTGCATCCAGCGTCACTTGCGTGATATTCCACTTCTGGACATGATCCCTAAGAACAGTCTCATACTCCCCTTGAATAACCAGCAAGCAGGAGCCCAGCCGGCCCAAGTTTTTGTGAAGATCCTCAAGGGACTGGAGCAGGAAGTGCCAGCGCAGGGCCCCGATATGCATTGAAGAGGTCAGGAATGCCCTATCCAGGATGTACACAGGGTACAGGGCCTCCGAGGACTCCAGGGCAGCCAGCAGCACTGGGTTGTCGTGGAGCCGGAGCCCCTTCCGAAAAAGGTGAATGGTGCGATGCAGCATCCTGGCTACAGGAGGAAGGGTTCCCTTGGCTTTCAGGATACTCAATCCCTATAAAGGACAAGGTCAATTAACAATTAGAAACAGAGCTCAAAAAAAATCCTCTGCAGTTTTTACCACAAACCTATTGCTATAAGTTTGCATAACAGATAAAAGTAGGAACAAGACCAAACCTCTCCTCTGGCCCCACCATTTGGCAGCAGGATTACCATCCAGCTCCACAGAGAATGACCTCTGCCCCAAATGCGTCAATCAAATCCTTAAATTAAATCCCTCAATGAAATTACATCCCAATAACACTCACCAGAAGGAAGGAATCAAAACACATGGAGCTGCCAGAGCTCCATTCAGTGTGCTAAAAAACACTTTTTAACCCCACAGATGTGGCTGTCAGCAATCCCTATGAAAGTCATCAGCCGATTTCAAGGAGGTCCGCAGGAGCAAATAGCTCATCAGAGACGTGGTACAACACTCCCTCTGTTCGGGTTTGCAGTAGTAGACATCTGAATTTACAGACTTCAGAGAACCGGAGACTGCTTTGGGTTGGAAGGGACCTTAAAATTCTTACAATTCCATCCCCTGTGCCATGGGCAGGGACACCTTCCACTATCCCAGGTTGCTCCAAGCCCTATCCAACCTGGCCTTGAACACTTCCAGGAATGGGGCAACCACAGCTTCTCTGGGCACCCTGTGCCAGGGCCTCTCCACCCTCACAGGGAAGAATTTCTTCCAATATCCCATCTAATCCTGTCCTCCAGCAGTGGGAAGCCATTACCCCTTGTCCTGCTCCTCTAGACACTTGTCCCAAGTCCTTCCCCAGCTCTCCTGAAGCCCCTTTAGGCAATGGAAGGGGCTCTGAGGTCTCCCCAGATTCTTCTCCAGGCTGGACACCCCCAGCTCTCCCAGCCTGTCTCCAGAGCAGAGCTGATTATAATGACACAAAATAACTCTTCATTCATTTATTCCCCTTTGAACCACTTCAGCTGAGATCAGGGGATTGGCAAAAGCACTGACCTTGCGTCTCAGGGTAGAATTTGGGAAGCAGCTCCCAAGCTCTGACTGCCCTGTTCAGGACAATGGACTTGGCAGATGCTGGGAAGCAAAGGAAGAGCCCAGCTGCCACCTCGTGTCTGCACCGAGCCCAGCAGCACCTCCCAAATTTTCTCTCCTGTGGAAAATTGAAAAAGTTCAATGCCCACCTCCCAGGTGGGTCTCCACCTCATGCTAATTTTGAGCATTACCCCCAGAGGAGAATTAAGAGATTAGGGATTAGCAAAGAACTAAACAACAATCTCTAATCCTGCTCAGCTCTTCCAAACAGCTCCAGTCACCCCCTCACCAATGGCTGCACCAGGCAACTCAGCCCTTTCCCCTGCTCAATCCACATCCAGCAGCTTTTCCATATATCTTATTTGCTCCGTTCCCAAAAACAAACACACCATCAGCACCCAGACAAACCCAGTTTGTTACAACCCCCCAGTAAGTGAAGGCCCCAAACTCACAAGTGTGGGGTGCAGCCCAAGGCAGGGATGGGCTATGTGGGGTGCTCTGCCCTGCGCCCCACCTCAGCACCGCCCTACATCCACTTCCTGGGAGAACCGGAAAAACAAGGTGACTCCTGCTGCTCAGGGGAGCACCCAGCTGGCATTTTTGGGTACTAAACCATCCAAAGCATGCTGAAAGAGTCCCCTGCATCCTAGGCACCAGCTGGCCTTACTGAGGGACTGCCCCAAGTCAGGGGCTCCAAGGCCCCCACAGCCTTTGGGGCAGTCCCAAGCCCTGTTGCCCCACAGGGTCTGCAGGGTCATCCCAAATCCAGGGCCCTGCAGCCCCACGAAGCCTGTGGGATCATGCTCACCCAGTGTCCCTTGGTCTCACACAGCTGGGACTGCTCTGAGTCTAGAGCTGAGTCCAACACTTCCTCTGGGAACACAGCTATCCCAGGACACAGCCTATAGGGCTCCCCAAGCCCAGGGCCTGCACCCCCACATAGCCTATGGGATCACTTGAGCCCACTGCCCCCACACAGTCCATGGAATGGCCCCGAAGCCAGGGTGAGGTCCATCCCATCCCTTCCAGTGGTGGCATCCCTGCTTGTGCAGTGAGGAGCAGGGCCACACCACAGCAGGGACTGGGCACAGAGCAGGCAGGCACCAGGCCAGGGCCTGGGTGGGCTGCAGGGCCTGATTTAAGGGCAGCTCTGGGGATCCCACTAAAGGGGACTGGGGGAATCAGAGCTGGGGGGACAAGGATGTCATTAAAAGGGGCTGGGAGGAGCAGGGGCTTCATTAAAAGGGGCTGGAGCTCACTTGGGAAGGAGGGAGGGAGCCCAGAGCCAAAGAGGTGTCGGGCTGGGTGAGGAGCTGGGATCCCCTACTGGGTGGGAATGAATGGGGAGGGGGATCACTTGTGCAGGCCATGGGTGGCGTCAGAAAGGAACAGTGCCCTTGGACACTCCTGTGTTGGGGAAGATGAAATAGGAAAGCCTTACAGATATGATTACCTTGCAAAAGATGCTGAGAATATGGAAAATATGAGCGATATTGAAATGAAAACAAGGTTCGAGTTGTATAGTAACTAAAAAACAATGGTATGGCCACTGAAGGTAATCCCCCTTCTTGATAGAACAATGCCCTCTGCCCAGGCAAGTCCAAAGGTCAGAGCAGACCCTGCCTGCCTGGTGGAGATCCCAAAAAGCAGTTTTTTAAGGTTTGAAACATGACCCTGTATGGTAATGTAATGATTCTTATAGGTTGTATGTAAATGTTGTAGAGTTTGTAGCTTGTCTTAGATTGGTTAAAGGGAATTAGAATATTCAACAGAGAAGATGATTTATTGCATTGTAAACAGCAAATCGCTCTCTTTTGCCTCTCTCTCTCTTTTCTCTGGCCTGCTTTGGGCTGCGTCTTGCAGCCCAGCAGGCCTCTCACGCTCATGCTCTTTCGCAATAAACCCTCATGTTCTAAAACTCATCTTTAGAGATCTCTTGTCCCTATTTTTACCCCCATAACTAAACCCCACGGAGTCCCTCCTTACACTCCTGTCCTGTCAGAAGGAAGGGGAAGATCCTCTGGGATGCTAGGGAAGGCAGAGCAGGTGCTGTCTGTCACTGACATCACGTTGGGATTTATCCACTGTTACTTTTCCACCTCTCCATGAACCAGTGAACCAGTGACTCGAGTCCATTCATCCAGCAAGGCTGGGCAGACTCCCTGCCACATCTGGATCCCATCTGTTCCCCAAAAATCAACCAGACAGCCAGGAAATACACCTTACACTAGATTCATTCCTTCACTTTGGGACAGGTACACCAAGACAGAAAACAGGGAAAAACAGGCCTTATCTAAAGGGTTACCCAGCTGACAATCCAGGGTCTTTAAAACACATCACTCCCAAAAGATGAGGTCACACAGTCACTGATCCTGGCTCTCCCACTGCTGAGCATTTCTCTCCACAGGCAGGGATGTGCCAGAGGGTTGCAAGGGCACCATCCAAATCCCACTGTGCTGGTCCTGTTCCTACAGGCATCAATAAATGAGTTGCCCACGTTTAAACACCCCTAAATACCATAAGTATCTGCGTTGAGGTGGATTTTGCATCAAAGATTGTCTGAGCAACTCAAACTTTTGTGTAATTCCTGAGAGAGAAGGAGGAGGATTGCAGGCAACTCCTCTCTGGTCTCACTGGCCCTCAGAGTTGGCAGAGCCAGAGCAGGGACAGACCTCAGAGATGCAGACCAAGGCCTAGGAACTGGGAAGAGAAACTTTTAACAGTTTAAATTGCTCTGCGGGGCACTCACCATTGTCAAATCCAACCATGAATTCTCCTCGGCTATATCCTGGCTGCTTCAGAAGTAATAGTAACACAGTTAAACACAGGTGTCAGACACCTGGAGAGAGCAGCCTCATATCTGCTCTCTGAAACCACAGTCTGGGCTTGGGAAGTGGAACAATTATCACCGTTATTTAATGTTATTCTGATCTGACAGGCTTGAGAACAATTCTTAATTGGGATCTAAGAGTGCATTTTTTGCATAAATCTGGTTCCATAATCCCACTCTCCACATTGAGTCAGACCTGAGGCTACTGTTGGTTCCAGACTCTGGGTTCTTTCCCCTGTTTGAATACTCTAGGTGGTAAACACGGTGCTGGATACAGCTTTGATGCAAGAAAACGGCATTTTGAGTCAGAGTGTGAAATAAGTCCCAAACCCACCCGACTGTAGAGGTTTGACTAGGGCTTCATCTGCAGCGGATCGAGAACCACCCGCAGGAGTCTCTACCATGGGGGACGGAGAGGGCGAGGAGACAGGCTGGGGCTCCAGGACACCCTGCCCAGGCCCCTCAGACGGGCTGGGAAGTGGCGAGGAGGGAACAAGGGAGGGTAGTCCCTGCGCGACCCCCGCAGCAGCTGGGGGCGAACGGCCCGGCGCGGCCCGGCCCCCCGCCTCCTCCCTGGAGGGCTCCCAGAGCCCGCCTTTACCTCCTTCACCGCGGCCTGTGGTGGCGGCGGGAGCGGCGCCAGATCCTCGCCCCACGGGGACGGTTACACAACGCCGGCCGGGGGAGGAGGGGGTCGGGTCGGGTGCGTTATATAAGGACCGCTCCCGGCGGGGCCCTGCCCGCTATCTGCAGAGGTTTGACGCGGTTCAGGGTGGGGGGGCCCCAGGGCCAGAGCGTCCCAGGGCCAGGGGTTCTGGAGGGTCCCAGAGCAGCTCTGGCCCGGCTCCCGCCTCCCGATCACAACCTCCGGCCTCGCCCACCGTGCGGATTTTCATGAGAGGGCGTGGCTTAGGTTCCCGCCCGCAGCGCTGACTCAATGGCAGTGTCCTAATTCGAATAAAGGGGCGGTGCTGAGCACCAGGGCGGCTCAATCAACGCCCGCTCGGCGCGCCAGGGGGCGGGGCTGTCAGCCAGGCGTCCGCCCGTTGCCAGGCGATAGCGGAAGTCCCGCCCCCGCCGCGCGCCGCTTCACGGGTCTGGGGGCGAGAACCCGGAGTTCGGTCTTTGGCAGGGGCGGGTAATTAGTTAGAGTGAACGGGTAATTAGTCTTGGGTCAGCAGAGAGGGTGGAGGCGGAGGTCGTTCTTGAAGGGATCTTGTGAGGGCTCTTGGCGGGGTGAGGCTGTGGGAGGCCCTTCCCATACTTGGGGAGTGGGAATGGGGGCGCAGGCCTTGCCCGTGTGACGTGGTCATTAGGCTGAGGGGCTAGTTAATTAGACTGATGGAGCAGGGTGAAACGCTTCTTCGGTGGGGATAGTCAGGCTGGGGGTGCAATGAGACTGAGGGATGTTCAGTGGGGAAGGTGTGTGTGGTGTTAATGGTGCTTGAGGGGAAGGTTAATCCTGGAGGGGGCAGTTAGGCTTGCAGGGGTATCCCCTCATCCTCAGGGTGAGTGGGGAGGGCTCTAGTGGGTTATCGAGCCAGGTCCCCCTCGGGGTGGACTGAGAGGTGTTCCCATGTCCCTGTCCATGGGGTCTGGGGAGGCAGGGCAGACCCCTGCTTTGGAGGTGTCAGGCGCATGGCTGTGACAGGGAGCGGCCCAATCCTGATGCAGCTGTGGGGTTTCCTCCTGCACAGGAAGGGGGAGATGTGGCCTTTGGGTGGGAAGGGGCACTGATGGGTGGCCCCAGCAGGACAGTGGATACTCTTAACCATGAAGGGACACAGGTGGTTCCAGGGCAGAAGTTACAGTCCCATAAGTGGTTTGGAGCCTGGTCATGGCTTCCCAGTTCAGTAGGGTTTGTTAAACCTCAAGGTTTATTAGACTCAGCTGGGGACAGAGGGAATGGGATGGATTATAAAGGGTGAGGGTCTCATTCCCCTCCTCCAGGTAGGTGTAAGAGCAGCTCTGGGAAGAGGCTCAGCCTCTCTGTGACTCTATTATCACATCAGGATCATAGCTCAAAACCCAGGTCTTTAGCAAAAAAAAAAAATTCAATCTAAAGTGTTATTTTTGAAAATTCATGTTTGTCAGGAATAGAATCTGGTCTCAGAGCTCCACCACCATGCAGAGAGCCTCGCGGCTGTCAAGGGAGCTCTCACTCCTGGCCACAGAACCGCCTCCAGGCATCACCTGCTGGCAGAATGGGCAGCTCGATGATCTGAGGGCACGTATGTACCTGGGGGTTCCCAAAGGCAGGGCTGGGTTACAGTTTGCTGCTAGGTCTGTGCTTGCTGTGTGCTTTGGGCTTTATAGGCTGTGTGGAAGTGTGGGATTTTATAAACAAAGCTTGGCCTGTGCCTTGGCTGGTCTGCCCTCAGTTTTGATTGCTATGGAGGGGAATTTGTCTCACATAAGATGACATTTTTTTATCCCTGGATTCTTCCCTGTGAGGGTGGGGAGGCCTGGCACAGGTTGCCCACAGAAGCTGTAGCTGTCCTATCCCTGGGAGTGTCCAGGTTGGATGAGGCTGAGAGCAGCCTGGGATAGTGGAAGGTGTTCCTGAAACTGGGTGGTTTTTAAGGTCCCTTCCAACCCTTAACATTCTATGATTCTGTCAACTGAGCAGCTGTGTAAGTGTGGGAGGTACATAGGGACTTCTGGACAATGAGATGATCTTGAAGGTCTTTTCCAACCCAAACGATTCTGTGATTTTGAATGTAATGCATATATTTTCATCTTGCTCCTAAAGAAATTTTAGGAGGTGCAGACACACCATATGACAAAGGAATATTCAACCTGGAAATCATAGTTCCTGAAAGGTAAGTGGGTAATAATGCCTAGCGAGACTAATTAAGAAGGAATTGTTCCTTGTGGTGGTGGAGAGGCCCTGGCACAGGCTGCCCAGAGAAGCTGTGGCTGCCCCATCCCTGGACGTGTCCAAGGCCAGGTTGAATGGGGCTTGGAGCAACCTGGGATAGCGGAAGGTGTCCCTGCCCATGGCAGGGGGTGGAATGAGATGGCCTTTAAGGTCCCTTCCAACTCAAACCTGTCTGATTCTCTAAGTAGTTGGTGTAGTCCTGCTTTCAAATATCAGCGAACTGACATATTTGTTGTAAATGCTTTCCTTTATCCTCCCAACAAGGAATGGGGTTGAGACCCATTTTTAAGGAATGCAGTTTTTCCAGTGGATGACATACTTATTTTGCATTGAACATCAAAGATGTGTGGTTAACAACCTAAAAGTGCAATGATAAGACTTTTTCTTCATCATACCACCTCAAAGCTTTCTGCAAAGAGCTTGTTCATCAGGACAAAGTTTCTTGTGTTTCTCCCTTGTGGAAGGCTATCCAGGGAAGTACTAGCTGGACACAGCTGGAAGCAGCAAAGGCAGAGCACTGCCTCCTCCAAAAATTTATGAGGAAGGGTGTCATGTAGGCCAGGAGGAGGAAACGATGGCATTACTTGGGTGGCAAAACAACTGGCCTGCAGATAGAACAATAACCTTTTGTTTCTTACCTCTTATCCCTTCAGGTACCCCTTTGAGCCACCAAAGATTCGCTTCCTGACCCCCATCTACCATCCCAACATCGACTCTGCCGGAAGGATTTGCCTGGATGTTCTTAAGTTACCCCCAAAGGTAAGACAGTGCTTGGGTATGGGTAAGTGAGCCTGGGCAGGATAATGAGCTCCTTATCTGCACCTTGTAAAAGCCTGATTGAATGTCTGTTTGCTCCTGACTTATTTACAAAGAGCAGGGAGTGAAGTTTTTTAATGGCATCTCCTTTGTTTAGAGCCAGAACATGATGTTCCTTGTTCCATATAAGTTTCCAAGGCTTTAAGGACTGGAGTCAAAAGGCATTAGGTCTGAAAATGAGTTGCCCCAACACAGCAGAGATATGCAGGATACAGTGCACAGAATCGTGGGATCTCTTGGGCTGGAAGGAATACACAAAGATCATCAGGGCCATGAGTTGGACTTCCACGGGACAACCCCAAAGTCCCACCTCATGCCTGGCAGCATTGTCCAAATGCTCCTTGAGCTCTGGCAGCCTTGGAGCCATGACCACTGCCCTGGTTGTCTGTTGGGCTTCCTTGGAGCTTGGTGTTGACAGTGGGTCTGGTGTGTTCCATGAGCCCTTAGGTGCTGGAAGTCCTAAAGCAGCTTGTGGGCAGGTGGGGTTGAAGTGCTCTGGGTTCTGAGGTATCTCTGGTCTGCCATGTGCTGGTTTCTCTCTCTGAACTGGTGCTCTCATTCCATTTCCTTACAGGGTGCATGGAGGCCTTCCTTAAATATCTCCACCCTGCTGACCTCAATCCAGCTGCTGATGGCAGAGCCCAACCCTGATGACCCTCTCATGGCTGACATTGTATGTGAGCTCCTCTCCCTCTCTCCTGGCCATGGACAAAGGTGGGGAGGGAGTGGGGGGCTGGATTTAGGTTCAACTTCCACTTCACTCACTCTGGATTGACACACTAGCAGTGTGGCCTCACCTGGATCAGCTGGGAAATCTCTGGGCTTCCCTGAGGGAGCTGAGGCTGGAAGAGATGGCCAAGGTCTTGTCTTCAAGCCATTGTCTCCAGTGCAAATGGCAGCAGGAGTTCTTCAAACTAAATGAATTTTACATTTCATGCTTGTGGTGGGTTTGGTCTGGTTTAGGAGTCCTAAAGCCAGACTTGGTCCCAGCTTCTCAGTGGCATGTATTCAATTAAATCTCTGTCTTTGTCTTGCTCTTCCCATTTAGTCCTCAGAGTACAAGTACAACAAGCAGCTGTTCCTGCTCAATGCCAGGGAGTGGACTGCAAAATACGCAGGGCAGCCGACGGTAAGGACCACGCTCTGCTCGCTGGGGTAGCTCCCTCTTGGTCTGCAGTCCTTTTGTCTCAGTTTCCCATTCACAGTCACTTTGTTCTTTCCTTCCTCCCCTTCTGCTCTGTGTTTTGGAGCTGTGTTTAATTTCATCATACTTTTTATGCTCATTACATTCTCTTCTTCCAATTAAACGTGCACATTCACTAATAACTGCAGTGCTGCTCAATGAGGAAGAGGGACAGCTGGATAAACCCTTCCTAGGGATCCTGCAGCCCTGTTCTCCCTCAGCTCTATTCCCTGTCCTCCTGTGGCTGTGCCTGATGCCCACCTGTGCCTGTTCTCCACCTGCTCATCCATTCACTGACTGGTCTCAGTATTCTCTGGTGGAGTGCAGCCTTCCTCCCATCACCCTTCCTCTCTTCCTGCCTCCTTTCCTCTCCCTCACTTCACCAATGAGTCGCATGAAAATAAATCACACTTAGGCAGATCAAAACCTGTGCCCAAAATTCAGTTACCTTTGGGCCTTCTCTGTTCCCTAGGTGCCTTCCCTCCCTGCACCTGATTTGGATAACACCTTTTCTGGGATGGGGATATCTTCCCTCTGGGAACCCTGGGAACCATGTTCACTGCTCCAGCTCTGAACCCATTTCCAAGTTTACTGTGGTTGTCAGGAGGGCACAGAGTGAAGACATCCCTGCAACAATACATGGAGCCCTGGAGCAACCCAGCTCATCCGTGTGTGCCACTGCTCTGCTCAGTCATTATCCTGCTCTCCTGTCATCCCCTTTTCTAAAAATCCCAGCAGTGGGAGCAGGATAACAAAGGGTCACTATGTAAGAGCCAGAGTTCAATTGGCTCTGACCTTGGTGGAGCACAGGGCATTCCAATGGCTGTAAAATTAAATTATTCACAGCTCTTCTATTTCTTGGGTCATCACAGGCTTCCAAGCCTTTGGAAGAGAAAATCAACCAAAGTGAAACAAGTGCCAGCAGTGAATCAACCATACAGAAAAGAAAAGGGGGTAACATCAGCCAGAAGGAGAAGAAATCCCGCCCAGACTCCTGAAGGGCTTTTGTTCTCTTGGGGCTGTCACTATCCCCTTACCCTCACACAGGTACAGGGAAAGAGTTTGCCTTTAAAGGGCTGCACCACCTTTGGGTTTCTGTTTCCTTGGCGTGGGTTTGGGGTTTTTTTGTGTGAAAAGTTCCATTATATTAATAAAATATAAAGCTTTAATTTATATTTCTTTTTCCATTTTGTTGAGTGGAGGTTTTGGAATATTCAAAAGAAAAAAACAGGAAGCACCACTTCAGCTTCCAGTTTCCAACTTTCAGAGACATGGGAACAGCACCAAGTAGTTCAGTTTCTATTTTCACAACCACCTGAGAGCAGGAGCTGAGCTGGGTTGGAACCAGCTGGTGGGAATCCTTCCCCAGGAAAGGCTTAATTTTCCATGTAACCTCAAGGGATAAGTCATTAAACTCAAGTCTTACAACTCCAGCTCTCCAGAACAGTCTGTTAGGTTCCAGTTGGACCATTTAGGATAACCTGGATGGTGTCTTGGCTCTGTTGTGACTCCAGGAGGTAGCCAGTCACAGGAGCCAGCTCAGGGCAGGTGAGGAAGAGCCCTAAAGGATTCCTGGAGATCTGGGTGTGGACAAATGTGGAAGAGCAGGATGTCAGTGACGAGACATGCAGGCTGCGAAGCCCAAGAAGAGCCCTTAGTCCCTTGGGCTAAGGAGGACAATTCTTGGTGCTTCCACAGGCCCAAAGATGAGGGCTGATGGCGGATCGCAGCAGGAGCAAATCAGGTGCTTGGCCTCCTCCTGTGCAGGTTCCTTGCTGAGAATTTAATCCATGTGCTGTCGCTGCTCCCAGAAAAGTGAGCCCGGCCCATCTCTGGAGCAGAGAGGACTTGGCAAGGCTCCCAATGCCTGGGAAGTGATGAAGCTCAGTGATGAGCTGAGCTCTGACAGGTGAGGAAAGGCCATGTTCTCAGTGGCTCCAAGAGCCCTGGGCCTGCTCCACTCAGTCAAAGTTGTAGTAAAGGCAGAAGGCAAAGAACATGGCGAAGATCTGGAATGATGAAGGTGGGAGCGGGTCAGCCCCACGGCAGGGCCCAGCTGGGCAGGGCCTGGCTGCAGTTGGAAGCAGAGAGAAGCTGGAGGATCCCTGGCCTGGGGCCATTGCTGTGCCCCTCGAGGGGCCTGGGCCAGCTGTCCAGGGCAAGGAGGAGACCCAGGGAGAGCAAAAGAAACCACGCCCTGTCCATTCACCTGCCCCATCTGCAGCGGAGAGCTGGCTCTGTACCCTGAAACAGACCTGAGCCCCTTTGTGCTCTCCCTGCCCACTGAGCAACCCTCCTGCCACACAGAGGGAACTCTCTGCCTGCCCTGTCCCTGGCCCCCCTCAGTACCTCGATGCCCAGCACGGCCAAACTGCAGGTTCCAGGGAGGGAGATGTACCTCTGCAGAGTCCTGCCGAAGGTGGAGAAGCAGCCCTGAGGCAGGGAGAGGAGGGAGGGGCTCTCTCGTGTTCCCCACGGCCACAGGGAGCACAGTGGGGGCCCCCTGTGGGGCAGAACGGGTTGAGGACTTTGGGAGTCACTGGGCTGTGGAACCACAGCCGGGCAGTGTCCCCAGCTCCTGTTCCTGATGTTCTGCTCCACAAGCCCTGGGAAGGGCTGAGGCTAGGACAGGGACGTGGACACAGCAGGGCTGTGTTTTACCTGCTCGTGGATGTAGCCAGGGCTCCTGTCCTGGCACTCCTCCCAGCCCAGGAGCTCTCCCGCTTGCAGAAGCCCATCCCGGGCACAGCACGCCTGTGGCCATGGCATCCCTGGGTGCAGCTCCTGGAAGCGGGAGCCGTTCCCAAAGTCTTCAGGGCCTAAAACGCCACAACACGAGAACTGGAACAGAAGGGAAGCACCTTCACTGTGGTGTCAAAATGGGGGGGGTGGGGGGGGTGGGTAATCACTTGAGGAGGGAGGGAGGGAGGGAGGGGGAACAGCCAAGCCTATGGCTCCTGCTCTGGGGTGCATGAGCCCCCTCACCCACCCTCAGGGTCACCCTCAGTGGATCCTGTGTGTGCCCCACAGGCCCCCAGGAGCCTCCCAGCTGCTCACCGTGACCATGAGGGTGTTCCAGGCTGTAGAGAAGACCTCAGCACCCTCATCCCCACCATAGTTCCCCCGCAGCTCAGACAGGAAGCGCTCAGGCTGGACCTGTGGGATTGGTACCAATGCTGGGACTGTTCCTCTCCCACTCTGCTCAACACCAGATCCTTTTGAGGGAAAGTGGGCACCCACCCATGGAACCCCCACCCGCTTTGGGGTTTGTGTTGCAGTGCTGGTGATGGAGATGAGGGGAAGGGTGTCCCTACATCAGCCCCAGTCCCCTGGTGGACTCTGAGCCATGACCGTGGTGTGAAAGAAGGAGGCTGGTGACACTGGGGATGGTACAAGTACCTGTTTCCAGTGCACCAGGAAGAGAATGGCCCCAATGAGCTGCGTGAGGAAGACAAGGCTGACAAGGATGAAGAACTGGAAGGCACCAGGTGAAGCAGTCAGAGACCAGCCTGATCCCACAAGCAGTTTATTCACATTATCCCTGCCCTTCTCTGCACCAGCCCTGCCTGTGCCCTGTGTCCCCAAGACCAGGGACATGTGTACAGCTCCTGGGCACAAATGCTACATCTCCGACCACTGTGGCTGCAAGGCAGGGGTTAAAAACAAGCATCATCTGCAAGGGGCTGGGGATGCTGAAAAAATGGGAGTGTTGGTGCTCAGACAGGGCCTTCTGCCCCTCACCAGCAGTGGGAATATCTTGGAAATGCCATGTAGGATAAGCCAGTGGCTTCAGAGGGAAGTGACCCCACCTGATGGCTTTATAAATCCTCTGGGTTCTAAACTGAGACTCACAAGGGGGGAATGGATGGTAGGATGTGTTGAGGATGAGGAACACCAGCTCCTGGCTCCTCCAGGAACACCTCCATCCCCCACCACCCTCCAGCCTGTGACTCCTGCCCCCAGTACCCCCTGCCCACATCCTGCAGCCCCTTCCCGCCCATGTCCTCTCCCTCACCAGCAGCAGGAGTGGGCGGCTCCGGCGCAGGGCTCCAAAGCAGCCCAGGAAGCCCAGCAGGGACAGGGCGATGCCCACAGCCAGCAGCAGCCACGCGCCCACACTCAGCACGGCCCTGGCAGCCACGATGTCCCGGAAACCGGACGGGTCCACAGCCACCCAGACTCCCACACCTGCCAGGCATGTCCCCCCAGCCTGTGGGGGGAGGTCAGGGGATGATCGTGGGGTCAGGGGATGCTCCCTGGGATGGCTGTCACCCACCCTGAGTCAGATGGAAATGTCACCCCATGGGGATGGGGGAGGCTTCAACCCTTGGTCCCTGCACTGGCATGGGTGTCACCCACCCCGAGCCAGCTGGAGATGTCATTCCCCAGGGATGGGTTCCCTCCACCCCTGCACCCCATGGGGCCCAGGTAGACTCACAAACACCAGCACGTTGAAGATGAACATCAGGTACTTCATGCAGCTCAAGACACCCATGGGGACACCAGGAGGGTCACAGCAGTGTTTGTCCCTGTGGAGGGGAGAGCAGAGCCCTGGCCACAGCCAGCCCTGACTTGTCCTGGACCCCATGGCTCCAGCAGAAGGTGGGGGGATGCAGCCTCCCAGAATTCCCAGATAATTTCCTATCCCCACCATCTCCCATGACACCCCAAAAAAGCCCAAACCTATGTCCTCTCCAAATCCATGTCCCCTCCCCACTGCATGTCCCCTTCAAACCCCATGTCCCCAATCCTGTGTCCCCTCCAAACCCTGTGTCCCCACCAAATCCCGTGTCCCCTACAAATCCCATGTTCCCTCTAAATCCTGTGTCCCCTTCAGCCCCCACACCACTCACTCTGTGGGGACAGCGTATGACCCAGGTATCTCCAACCTTCCCTGGTACTGCCAGCACGTATATAACATCAGGAAGATTGGAAAATCCCTCCCCCTTTCCCAGTCCAGCAGCCCCTGAGAAACCCCTTCCAGCGGTGAGGCCATGAATGATTGATGTGGAACAGGATCCATCATTGTGTCAGCAGCGGCTGGGAGTCTCCAGCTCTTGTCAGCCAAGGAAATTAAACCTGTGGGCAGGGAAAGATGAGCTGCCCCACCAGGCCAGGGTGACCTCGGCCATCAATTATTTCCGTGGCCATTTGGGGAAGCCCTTGATGGCCATACATGAGACCCATAGGCGGGTAGGTGGTGCTGCCGGGTCTGGAGGCTGTGCGGACACAGGCACAACCCATATGGATGACAGGGTCTGTCCCCTCTTGTTGCAAACTTTAGGAGCTCTCTAAACACAGAGTCATGTTAGAAAGGAGACATTACTTATTCTGCGCTGGGTGCAAAGAGAAAGCTTCCACAAATCAAGCACACCAAGAGATAAAAAGTTAATCTTTTATACAGTAAAATTTACATGAACCCACCTATCTAAAGCATATTCTTCGCCTGCCTAATGTATATTTATTTTGGTGATGTGACTTTATGCAATGCTTGAAACACAAAGTTCTTTTCTTCATTAAAGCCTCTTCTGTTTGAAGAAGTTGAATTACGACAGTTATGTTTGCAAAAGGTGAGAAAATTCATCCTGAGGGCAGATAATGCAACTCGAAGACATCAACTTGAAGACGGTATCAGCGCCACCGCAGCCCCCAGGACGCCTCGGGGCTCTGTCCCGTCACTGCCCTCCGCAGGACCCTCGAGATGCCAGCAGGGGGCAGCAGAGCGCGCAGCAACAACGCCGTGCGGCGCGGCCAGAGCGCCTTCCGCCGGCAGCACAGCCGGGCGGCTCGACCAATCGCAGCGGGCGGCGGGCGGCGGGGCGGGAGAGAAAAGAGACAGACAGCTGCCTTGGTCAATCATAGACGTCATTCTCGGGAAGGGGCACTGCGGAGGCGTGGCCTCGAGGCCGGAAGTGGCGCTCTGCTTTCCCGTTCCCTCAGCGTTGCTTCCGGTGCCGCCGCCGCCGCCCGCGGGATGTAGCGGCCGGTGAGGGACTGGCGGGGGGTCCGGGGGCTGCCCGGGACGGGCAAGGTCGCTGTTTCCAGCTCAGCGGGGAGGACTCTGCCGCCGGTCCCGCCAGTCCCTGTAACTCTGTGCTTCTTCCCCTCCAGCGCGGCGGCAGAAGGACGAGGAGGGACCTTAACCGGCTGCTTCGGAGCCGCACGGACCCGCCGCCCCCATGGCGTCCCGCAAGGCCCCCGCCGGAGCGGGCAGTGGACTGGCGGCCGCGAGCCGGGACCGAGAGCGGGAACGGGCGCACCTCGAGCTTGCCGAGCTGGGACCGCTACTGGAGGAGAAGGGGGACCAAGGACCCGTCGGCGCGGCCAGCGTGAGCCTCTCCGAGAGTCCCGGGCGGAAGGGGATCCAGAGCCCGGCTCAGTCTCCTCGCTCCGTCCCAGCGGGTTGTCTCGGGAATCTGCCCGTATCCCATTAGCAGCTGGAAGAATGTGGCTCCGGGTCGTTCCTCAGGCTGCTCCGAGCCGGCCCAAACTCTGCTCCTGCCGAGCAGGCGTGGAGCTGGGGTAGCCTCTCGCATGGATATCACCGGTATCTCCGTGTCTGTGCCAGGTGTTCCCAGTGCCCTAGCATTTCCACAGGGCTGGGAATCACCTTCCCGAACCCTCTCCCGGCTGAGGAGAGCGGGAGCTCTGCCGGGACCCAGAGCCTTCCCAGCTCGGAGCCGCCTGTGCTCGGGTGGGCTGGGCTGGAGGCTCGGGTTTCCCGCCTCGGCCGAGCGGCTGTTCCAGCCCTGGTCGCAGGGATGAAAATCCCTGGCGCTAATCCCGCTTTTCTACAGGATAAATCTGGGATTAGCCCGCCCGCGATGGGTCAGGCAGCAGCGTGTTGCATAAGCGAGGGTGACGGGCAGGTCCTCCCTGTCCCCTCGGAGGGATGAAGCCCCAGGTGATCTCAGATGGACAGGAATTATTCTTCTCCCGGGGACTGGAATGATTCCTTCCCGGCCCTTCTCCCTGCAGGCCGAGGACCCGCCGTGCCCGGTGGCCCGTGAGGAGGAAGAGGAAGTGGTGCGGGTGCTGACCCTGCCCCTGCAGGCTCACCATGCCATGGAGAAGATGGAAGAGTTCGTGTACAAGGTATCAGAGCCCACGGTGGTCCCCTGGTCCTGATTTGGAGCAGATTCTCGAATCCCAGGACTTGGGGTGACGGGATGTGTCGCAGTGTTCAGATAAAGCTCCACGTGGCCGCAGCTGGCTCCGGCTCTGCTGGGCTGCTCCCAGCAGCATCCCCCGGGAACAGTGTGGGAAGGGGATGGCCGGGATGGGGATTGGCCTGGCATGGTGGGTGTGGACCTGGGAGCAATCCTGGTTTTCCTGCGGGCCTGAGAGGGGGCCAGGAGCATTGAGTGACAGACAAGGTGTCACCCGGTGCCTGTGGTCACTGTGGCTCCTGTGCTTCTTCCCTAACCAAATGGGAATTCCCACTGCAGGTGGGTGTGGAAGGGTTAAAGCTGAGGGTAGGAATTGCCCCTGACTCCCTTGGGGTTCTGGAATCACTCCTTGTGGAATCACTCCCTGGGGGGACCTGGAATCACTCCCTGAGAGGACTTTGAATCATTTCTGGGGAAGGGCTGGGAATCACTCCCTGGGAGGACCTGGAATAATTCCTGGGGGAAGGGCTGGGCATCACTCCCTGGGAGGACCTGGAATCACTCCCCAGGGGGCTGTGGGGAGCAAAGTGCAGGATGTGGGTGGCTTACGGGGTCCCACAGGGCACCTAATGTCAGAGAAGCCAAACTTCCTCTCCCTGAGGAGCATCCCAACGCTGGGCTATTTCCCATGGATTTGGGGTCCTGGGCTGCCCTGATCCCCATGGTGTGTTGCAGGTGTGGGAAGGGCGCTGGCGCGTGATCCCATATGACGTCCTGCCCGACTGGCTCAAGGACAACGATTACCTCCTGCATGGACACCGGCCCCCCATGCCCTCCTTCCGTGCCTGCTTCCGGAGCATCTTCCGGATACACACTGAGACGGGCAACATCTGGACACACCTGCTGGGTGACTGGGGGGAAGGAGGAGCCCTGTGACTGGAGAGACTCAGATGCTGCATTAGGATCAGGACAGGCTCGGTGCTCCCCTTGCCCATGGCTCCCTGTGCAGATGCTGTGCATGCAGGAGGATCAGACATGGAGTGCCTGGAGTCCCGTGGGAGAGAGGGACCAGGGCTGGGCTTAGCCACTGCAGGAGTGGGATGGGGAAATGTGTCCTGGGGAGAACAGGGAATTTTCAGAGGATGGTCCTCTGAAGTGAGTTCAGAGGAGGCCACAGAGGTGCTCTGATGGCTGGAGCCCTTCTGCTCTGGAGCTAGACTGGGAATGCTGGGAATACTTAACCTGAAGAAGAGAAGGATCCAGAGAGACCTTAGAGCCCTTCAGTGCCTAAAGGGGCTCCAAGAGAGCTGGAGAGGGACTTTGAACAAGGGACTGGAGTGACAGGACAAGGGAGAATGGCTTCCCACTGCCAGAGGGCAGGGTTAGATGGGATGTTGGGAAGGAATTCTTCCCTGTGAGGTTGGGGAGGCCCTGGCACAGGGTGCCTAGAGAAGCTGTGGCTGCCCCTGGATCCCTGGAAGTGTCCAAGGCCAGGTTGGATGAGGCTTGGAGCAACCTGAGATAGTGGAAGGTGCCCCTGCTCATGGCAGGGGGTGGAATGGGATCATCTTAAAGGTCCTTTCCCACTCAAACCAGTCTGTGATTCCATAATCCTGTGAAACACAGGGATGCTCAGCAGCTCTTTGCCCTGTGCCTGCCCCTGCCCTCAGCCCTGCTCATCTGCACTAACAAAGGCATCAGCCAAGGACCCACTGTGGGTCACTGAGCATGTCTGGGATACATCCAGGACCTCCCAGAGCATGGCCAGGGCTGTTCTCATCCTGGGTCTGCTGAACTGCCCCGCTGTCCCCCTGACTTGTCGCTCCATATGTTCCTGCAGGGTTTGTTCTGTTCCTCTGCCTGGGGATCCTGACCATGCTGCGACCCAACATGTACTTCATGGCTCCTCTCCAAGAGAAGGTGGTGTTCGGGATGTTCTTCCTGGGAGCAGTGCTGTGCCTCAGCTTCTCCTGGCTTTTCCACACTGTCTACTGTCACTCAGAGAAGGTCTCGCGGACTTTTTCGAAGTGAGTCAGCATGAGTGTGGTTCTGTGGTCTCCTGGGAGGTTTTGGGTTGTTGCAGCAGTTCCTCTGGGAAAGCATTGCATTCCCAAATGTTTTATCCTTGGGGGAGGGGAGTGTCCACCCAATCCAGCATGGAACTGAGGGGAAACCACAATGGGGCTCTGGAGGGCTCTGCCTGAGCACCTTAAATCTGCCAGGTCAGGGGCCTCAGGTGGATGATAAAGATTCTGGGACCCTGTAGCTCCCAAGGGAACAGGCTCAGTGCCCCTCGTAGCAGTGAACTGGGGGGTCTCGCTGTCACTGGGCAGCTGGGGGCCATGGCCAGTTTGGCAGGTCCCAGTTTAATGGATGCTTTTAAAACTTCTGGTTGGGATCCAGTTTGGACTGAAACCAAATGGAAAGAAGGAACACAAACAGAATTCCCAGCAGAATGAGAAGGCTGGCCAGTGGCTGGTGCCTCTTCCAGGGCTGCTCTGAGAGTCAAGCTCCTGTCAGCCTTCACAGTGAGGTTCTCAAGTGATACTCTGCTCCCACATGGCTCTTAAAGGCATTTTTTTGGGTGCTGCTTGCTGGAAATCCTGCCCATCCCCTTTGCACAACCCACAGAGATCCCATGTGATCCTGTCTCCAGAACAAACCCAGCAGAAAAACCTTTGTGTTCCTGGGAAGGCAGTGGGGGCAGTGCAGGTGCTGTGTTTCAGTGGTGAGATGGTTCCTGTATCAGTCAATCCAGAGTGCTTTGAGTGGAGGATCACAGATCCATGTGCACAGAGACTTGTTCCTGGTAGTTTGAGCTCCAGCCCCCTCCTGCCCGTCCCCAGCATTCTCACCGTGCCCAGGCCCTTCCTCCTGTCCCACCTGGCCCTGATGGGACCCCAGCACATCCCTCCTGCCCAGTGACTCCACTCAGTTGCAGGCTGGAGAGTTCCCACACTTGGAGGGGGTGGATTTTGGGGCTCACCCGTGGCTCTCTGTCATTGCACCCTGGCTGCAGGTTGGATTATTCAGGAATTGCACTGCTGATCATGGGGAGCTTCGTCCCATGGCTCTACTATTCGTTCTACTGCTCTCCACAGCCAAGACTCATCTACCTCTCCATCGTCTGTGTCTTGGGCATCTCTGCCATCATCGTGGCACAGTGGGACCGATTTGCCACCCCCAAGCACAGGCAGACCAGAGCAGGTAGGATCTCCCTCCTCCCCCAAGTCCTGGGAGGCACTTCAGGCAGATCCCACTTGGGAAAAGCTCTGGACACCTGCAGGATTCATTCCCCCTGGGCAGCACAGCACTGCAGGGAGCAGCCTTCTGCCTTTTCTTCTTGTGCTGGAGATTCATCTCCTGAGCAGACCTGAGGTTTGAAATTTAAAAATAGCCCTGGGCGGGCTGGGGCTGTGCCTTCTCTGCCTTCTCCAGGAAGCAGTTTGGCAGCAGGAACCTGCAGCTGAGGCAGAGGAGGAAGACATCCCTGAGCTCTTCCCTGCCAGGGACACGTTGGCTGGTCCCTGCCTACCTGGGGGTAGGGTGGTGGGCTACCTCCAGCCCCACACCCTGATTTACCCACAGGCAGGTCCCATCAGCCTTGCTGTCCCATCAGCACCAGGAGACACCTCTGTCCCCAACTCCCGGGGGTCCTGGAGCAAATTTTTCTTGGAGCACTCTCCTGGCTATGTGAGTGAGGAGAGACCATGCTGAGCCAGAAGCCACCTGAGAGCCCTCAGATGAGGGCAAGGGACAGGCAGGACTCATGCCCCCATGGCTCTTCCCCACTGCATCCTATGCTCCCAGCACAGGCAGGATCCAGCCGGGTACCACCCACAGCCTTTCTGAGCCAGTGTCAGCACGGGGCTACTTGTTTTCTGCCAACTCAGGAGAGGCCAGAGCTGAACATTTCAGCTGCTGCTGAGCTCCTTCCTTAGGAGCTCCGAGAAATGACTTTCCTGGAAGGGGTGCCTGTGTTCCTCATGCAATCCAAGGGGCTGGCACCTTCCAAAATGTCTATTCCGATAGAGTGGGAGCTGCTGCAGCCTTGCATTAAGACACTGGGTGGATTCTGCCCAATGAACACAGGGGCAGTTTGCCTGGGATGTGGACCTGTGGATCCCTCATTTTGTGAAGGGTAATGCCATGAGGATTAGAGAAGGAGTGTTTGGACAATGCTCTCAAGCACAGGGCGGGATTGTTTGGGGGTCTCCTGTGCAGGGCCAGGAGTTGGACACAATGATCCCTTATGGGTCCTTTCCAGCTCAGGGTATTCTATGAATCCATTGTGGAAAAGCTGCTTCCCTAGCGCAGGATGAGGGATTAAGAGGAGTTGGTGGGAGGAGCAACTACCCCTCCACACCAAACTTTTTTCCCTGACCTCCTCTCTGGGCTGCAGGCGTGTTCCTGGGGCTGGGGCTGAGTGGGGTCGTGCCCACCATGCATTTCACCATCGCCGAGGGCTTTGTGAAGGCCACCACGGTGGGGCAGATGGGCTGGTTCTTCCTCATGGCTGTGATGTACATCACGGGCGCTGGGCTCTACGCTGCCCGCATCCCTGAGCGCTTTTTCCCGGGCAAGTTTGACATCTGGGTGAGTGTGGGGGTGAATGGGATGTCTGGGGGCAGCTGTGGGGTTGGGGGAGGGGGCATTGATGGGCTTGGATGCTGGGGGTGTCCTGCTATGCCCCAGCACATGGTGGCAGGCAGACCTTGAATGGGTGCTGTCCGTGGGCAGGGCAGGGCAAAGTACAGAGTGGGAATTACGGCTGGGAGTTATGGAGCAGAGGGCAGAGGACAGTCCTGGAGCAGCGAGGAAGAAGAGGAAGAGGTGTTGACAGTGGTGCTGTCCCCTTTGGTCTGGTCTAAAGGCTTTTTCACTTCCCTGCAGTTCCAGTCTCATCAGATCTTCCATGTGCTGGTGGTGGCTGCGGCCTTTGTCCACTTCTACGGAGTGTCCAACCTGCAGGAATTCCGCTATGGCCTGGAAGGGGGTGCACAGATGACTCTCTCCTCTGAGAGCGCCTGGTTTTAGTACAAGCTTCCTAAGTGCTTTTTAAACTTTTGTCTTTGCTAAAATCAAAGGAAGACTCAAAACCGTGTGGGGTTGGTTTTTTTTTTTTAAGGAAACAAAAAAATAAGAAACTGATAAATCCTGTAGCAAAGTTGTTGACCAAATCCTCACCCCCTTTGCCACGCGTTGCACTGGGGCTGCAGGGGGGCTCCTGGCTCCTCCAGAGTGTTTTACCCACACCGGGATCACCCACCGCTCCAACAGCACAGGGAGAGTTCCCTGCTCCCGCACAGCCGAGCACATCCCACTCCTCACGAACCAGGAGTTCTGCATATTCCCTGCAGCACCACCTGGCTGGGGCCGCCCCAGGCACAGGCACACACTCGTGTAATTTGAAGTTTTAATTGTCCTTTTTGTTTTGTTGTTTTGTTTTCCTTGACAAAGTAATGTAAACATAAATGAAAGAATATTTAATATTTAATACTAAGCTTTAAGACGACACGCTGCCGCCGCAGTGTCCTCAGCTCCTTTACTGTTGGGGGGGAGGGAGGAAGGACAGTGTTGTAGGGAACGTAGAGCTGCTGTAGCTGATTGAAATAAAAAGGTCAATAGTTCAGTGTCACTGATGTGTCTGTGTCTGGTTTTGGGATGGGGTAGAGAGGGCTCTGGGCACCCCCAGAGGAGCACAGCAGGAGTGCCCTTGGTCAGTGGGGTTCCTCCAGCTGCAGTGGACTCTGGACTGGACTGGACTAAAACAGGAAATTGGGGTGTTGTGATGACAGGGCAGGAAACCCAACTCTAGCTGGTGACAGCTCCAGGGCTGTGACTTCCCTCAAGGCTCAGCTGGCCAAGAGAGGTGTCACAGCCCAGCTGTGGTGGGAGCAGTGCATGACCATGCCCCACTCAGAGGCTTCTCCAGGTTCACAGAGGACAGTGACTGTCAGGGAGTTTGGGGGAGCAGAGGGCCAGCACAGTAAAGCCCAGCTCAGGCAGCTGAAGGCTATTGCCTGACCTAGGAGTGAGGGAGAAGTGTGGGCAAAGCCACCACAACCCCTCTGCCACCTGTCCCTGCCATCCCCCACAGGTGAGGGCATCCCTTTGCTGAGCTGTTTGGATGTGGCCAAGCTTTGCAAATCCCCCAAGCTGGGGCTGCCAGGAGCCCCCATGGTGAGCAGCAGCAGGTCCTGCATACCACCTGGGCAGAACCCAACCGATCCTGTATCCCACATCTTACCCAGGCTGAGCCCACTTCTAGACACAGCACTGCTGGGAGAGGTCACCCCGTGCTCCAGGAGGTGACGTGGATGAGTGTCCCCCTCTCCCAGCAAAGCTCCATGGTGCACAGCCAGGCCTGGGAGTAGCACCCTGGAACTGCACAAGGATCTGAACACCACCCGAGTGCTCCTCCCCTGGAGGTTGAGAAAACATCAGGGATGAACACCCAGGTTTGGATAGGCAATCCACAAGTTAATTCTCTCTCAGAGCATAGACACTAACCTGAGAACAGAAGAGACACCAGCTGAGTGACACAAATCGAGAAAATTATCTTTAAAATCTGCCCGAGAAACCAGGGAAGCGGAAAAGTAAGATAAGCCTTCACACACACACCACAGACATACAAAAGGTGCTTTTGTCCATGATGGTTTGATTACAAACCAGTGGTAACTCTAAGGAATTAGACGAGACACAAGCTGTGCTAGTCCTGGGATGGTTCTGGGAGGCAGCGGGGTGGAAATGGGAAAATGTCCCTTTTAAGGACACAGATGATCAGGCTCTCACGTGTGTGCACACCTTGTATAACCCTAATCCATCCACTTGTCAACATTATTCCAAGTATTTCTGTTCCTTCCATCCTCTGCTTCCACTACACGGCTCTGATTTGGTTTTCTCCTCCCTGGGCAGAGGAAAAGCCAGGAGTTGCTCAGATAACACTATTGGAGTCTTTCTGGATACTGTATCAGGAACTACCAGCAAGCAATAGAATCGATGAGTTAATTAACAAGTTAAACAGAAAACCTCACTGGATGTGATTTTGTAACTGCTGGCAAGAAGGATGGGGCCTCCATGGCTGGAGTTTAAGTACAAAACCGCAGAGCAGATGTGGTAACTCTGCTGAGGCCAGGATCCCAGATGAAAAGCAGGGGGCTGTGCTGGCAGCAGGTGCAATGCTTCCCCCTCCAGCCCCATAACCTAAATCCAACAGGGAAGAGGCCACATTCCAGCTGCGTTCACTGCAGGTGCCACATCCCAGAGGAGACTTCAACACTTTCACTCCAGTCTGTGTCCAAAGGATGACAAGACTCCGTTTGGTCCTTGTCTCAAACCTCCTTGTATTCTACCACGCATGTAACTTTACAGCAATGGAATCTACCAGGAATAAATAGATTTTCTTTTCTAAAAGTTCTCCTGAGCAGTTTGACATTGAGAAATGCTGCAGGTCTTGCTGGCGTGTGTAAGGGGCAACCACTGGTGTAAGGACAAACCCCCTCCACATCCTCCAGGCAGGACAGCTCAGGAACAGGGAAGGAGGAGGAGGAGGAAAAGGAGGAGGAGGAGGCCGGGGATGATCACTGGTACTGTCGGTAGTCGCTGAATGGGGGTGGCTGGAGCTGGGATGGATCCTCTGACAGCTGTGGGCCTGGAGCAGGGACAGGAGAAAAGGCAAATAGAGGCAAATAAAGGCAAATAAATGTAAGAAAAGGCAGTACATTCTTCCTATTAACAGAATTCGCAGGGGGGTTATTTAAATAAATCCCTCTTAAAATTAATCATAAATTCTGGAATGGTTTGGGTTTCATAAGAAGTTTCAAAAGTTGCATAGAATCCCAGATTGGTTTGGGTTGGAAGAGACCCTATAGTTCTTCCAGTACAACCCCCTGCCATGGGCAGGAACACCTTCTGCTATCCCAGGTTGCTCCAAGCACCATCCAACCTGGCCTTGGACACTTCTACGGATGGGACAGCCACAGCTTCTCTGGGCACCCTTGTGCCTGGGCCTCCCCACCCTCACAGGGAAGAACTCCTTCCTGATATCACATCTGACCCTGCCTCTAGCAGTGCAAAGCCATTCATCCTCATCCTGTGCTGCTCCAAAGACAAACCACTTTGCTCCAAGTTTCATAGAATCATGGAATTGTGGAATGATTTGGGTTGGAAGGGACCTTAAAGCTCTATCTTGTTCCACCCCTTGCCAAGGGCAGCGACACCTTGTACTAGACAAGGTTTTCTAACAGGGAAATGAACCAGAGGAGGGAGAGGGAAACTGTTCCAGACCTAAAGGAGCTGAAAATTTCCACATTAGTGCCCTTGAAGTGACCTTGGCCCCTCTGGAAAGGTTTAACTACAGTGATTTGTCAACAATAAAGCAACCAGTGAAATGGAACAAGTGTGGAGTCAGCTTCCTGATCCACTGCCTGCTGCTGGAGGGAGCAACACAGCTGTGATGGGACAAACCAGAGAGAGTTAATTGTTATGGACAGATGATACACTTTCTCCAAGGCAGATTAATTTTCAAGCATCTTTGAAGAACAGAAATTGTCATAGTTTGGGTCGGATGAAGAATATTGGTGAACAAACCCAGGAGAGGATTCACTTGGGAATTAGTGACCTGCTACTCATCCAATACTAGAGGTTTGCTTGTGTTCTTCCCAAAATAAGATGGAGAATTTCTCCTATGAGGAAAGGCTGGGAGAGCTGGCTATGTTAAGCCTGGAGAAGAGAAGGCTCCAGGGAGATCTTAGAGCCCCTTTCCAGAGCCTAAAGGGGCTCCAAGAGAGCTGGAGAGGGACTTGGGACAAGAGCTGGGAGTGAGAGGACAAGAGAGAACAGCTTCCCACTGCCAGAGGGCAGGGTTTGATGGGATATTGGGAAGGAATTGCTCCCTGTGAGGGTGGGGAGGCCCTGGCACAGATTGCCCAGAGAAGCTGTGGCTGCCCCATGCCTGGAAGTGTCCCAAGGCCAAGTTGGACAGGGCATGGAACAATGTGGAATTAGTGGAAGGTGTCCCTGCCTATGACAGGAGGTGCAATTAGACAGGCTCTGAGGTCCCTCCCACCCCAAACCAGTCTGGGATTCTGTGAGAAAGGTATTTAGGATTTTCCACAGGAACCATTCACAGAACAGTTTCTGATTCAGTGACAGTTCTGCTTGCATTTCACTTGGGAAAGAAAAATGGGATGTAGATATTGAAGCAGTTTAGAAGAAAAACACCACCACCACCCTTCTTGGAAATCTGTATATCTGTATCTGCCTGGTCTTTATCATGTCATTTACCCCAGAGTTCCCCACACAGCCTGCCAGAACCACCCCTCTCCTCCACAACCTGCTGCCTGCAATTGCCTCAAACCTTTGTGTCCCACTCCTGAGTAAAACCCTGCTGCCACCATGTGTCAGGTGTGTGGCAGAAGCCAGGGACAGCAATGGCATGGCTGAGAGATCCCAGCTCTCAGCCATGCCAACTCCAGTCTCCCAACAAGAAGGAGCTGGTGAAAATCTCGTGTCATTAGCACCTGCAGCTCCTCCTTGGCTTTCCACAGCCTCAGGAGCTGGCAGAACAGTGCAGATTCACTCTAGGGTAAGGCAGATGACTGCCAGGGGTACATTAGCAAAGCAAATCCTTGTGACACATCCTCTGCTGGCTCCTTACCATTTGGGAACTGTGTGGAGGCAAATCTTGTCAGCAGAATTCCAGCTCCTTCGATCAGGGCCAGGAGAATTCCTCCCATCGCAGCAGATCCAACCATGGCAACTGGGCCATCTGGAAATGAAAAGCACAAACCAACACTTTTAATTTCTTCGTCACATGTTAGAATCCATTGAAACCCAGGATGGTTTGGGCTGGAAGGGACCTTAAAGCTCATTTTGTTCCACACCCTGCCATGGGCAGAGACACCTTCCACTATCCCAGGTTGCTCCAAGCCTGATCGAACCTGGCCTTGGAAACTTCCAGGGACAGAGCAGCCACAGCTTCCCGGGGCAACCTGTGCCAGGGTCTCATCACCCTCTTTGTGCAGTCTTAATCTATCCTAAAGCAGACTCAGAGCAGTAATTTTGCATCCATTAAGCTGCATTAAAGGATAATTACTGGGCAACTCCCCTCCCACCCCGCTTCAAGGAATACTTGGAACATTTGGGAACCTCATTATTACTTTACTAAGCACAGGAGAAAAGTTTCAGGTTATTTTTCAGTGTCTGAGACAACAAATTGCAGTTTGGGTGTCACACACTGTTGCTTTTCTACAACAATGAGAACTGTACATTTAGGGAACAGCAGGTTTTCAATTCATATTCCCAGTTTCTTACTTCTTGCAGCTAAAATGGCTCCAGTCAGGGCTCCGCTTGTGATGGAATTCCATGGATCTTCCTTCCCTCTCATCCTGACCATACTGCAGTCAATCATGGAGAAGAGACCTCCCCAGACAGCAAAGCTACCTGTTCCAAATCAAACCAAAGCTACTTTGGAGCAGAGAAGCCAGTTGTGCTGCAGAAGAGGTGCTGTGTTAGTGTTAGTGTTAGTGCTCCCTTTCAGACATGAAGTAAATTCAAACTCAGAAAGAAGCAAATACAGGTTAGAATCAACAAAGGAAAATTTCCAATTTGTCATGTCATTACACCCCGCCCCCATTTTATATATCATCTCATTAATATATAATTAACTACAGAAACTTCATCAAACTGCGATTATAACTTTCATCCTAACAAAGCCAGATTAACTCAGGGAACTTCCAGATTTATCCCTTTTCCTCACAGACAATGCAGAGCCATGTCACACCTCACACCTCATCCCAACCCTGCTCCTGGGGCCTCAGGAGCTCAGCATCCTACAGCACATGCAGGGATACCCCCAAGTTCTATTTCTGATCCAAGCTGGATCGCTTCATGTAATGAGTTAGTTTTATCTTAACCCCCTGCACAGCATGAAGAGGCTCCAGGGATCTCTGCTGTTTAAGATATGACCAGTTATTACCCCTAGCTTATCACTCCAGGAACACAGACTGTTTCCACACTCATTCTGGATGTATCAGAACCGTATTTATCCATTGTTTGGGCCAACAAACCTGGTTAGACAGCTCAAGTGTCAGTGCACCTGCATCATGTTACATTACCAAACTGTTATCTACCAGCAGTCAATTCCATGCAACAAACCCCAAAAATCCATTACCTCCCAGTTGTGGAGCTCTGGTTTTAATGGCTGTCAAACTCCCCCGCAGACGGTGGTTTACACCCTAAAATAGTGAGAATTTAGTTAAAATAAAACAGCAAAATCTTACAGCCAAGCTGAGTCTATATTGAAAAAACGTGCCACAAGCCCAACACATTTCTGAGCCCCCTCAGCAGCTGTGAGGAGCTGAGACAAAGTGTGTTTTACACCTATTTCACTATTTATCACTCCCTTACAATATTCCTGCTAGGTACAGACAGGAATTACAGTCACCTGGCAGGAAACAATTTAGGTTCACAGTCTGAGTGGCTGAGGAAGGAGGCATTACAGTAACATTTTAGCACGATAAGCAGTGACTTTTCACATGTATCATTTTTCTTCCTATCTGATGGGCAATCCCACTAGTTGTCCTATGTTTAGTCATTCCTGCAGGTGGAATGACTATGGAATGACCATGTCTCTGTAGCCAAGAGAAGCAATGTCATGCTGAGTCTTCCAGAGTCCAATACCCACCATGTCACCCAGGACTCCACAGAACTACAATTACACATTTTCCCACACTTTAACACAGTTTAAAGAACATCCACCAAGTTTTATTTTTGTTAAAATCACTCAGAAGTGGGGACAGATTTATTTAGCAAGTCTTAAGCAAAATTAAGAATCTAATTAAGCACACAGTCCTTTTCAAATGAAGCATCTGCAGGATATGACTGGTTTAGAAACAGTTATTTACTAAACCCACCTCAAACCAACAACTTAGTAACACCAAAAACACCTTTTCTATGAAGTCAAAGAAATTGTAAAACAAATGTTCAAGTAGAAATTGGATCTTAACTTAACAAATGTCTCTGCAATGGGCTTATAGCCAAAATTTTGCAGCAGATATCCCGAAAGTGAAGACTTGCATCAGCAAAACTTCTCTTCCATGTTTACTCACTTCTGCATTGAAACCAAACCTGAGCATTAAAAAATCCAATTAATAAAAAGGGCAATAACTAAGTAAGAGATTAATTAAAGAAAATTATACCCTTTAATATAAATCTGAAGGAGAAAATGATTCTTCCTTTGAGTCGTTCCACATTTTAAAAGATACGGAGAGGCCAGGAGAGGAAGGAGAGCCCAGGCTTCATGTCCCTCCATGCAAACAGAACCACAGGCCAGCCAACATGGATGTTACCTTCTGCACTTCCCCATCCCAATGGAAACGTTCCTCAGTGAGGGAGGAACGAGCTACCAGTGCCCCATTGTGGCCACCAGAACAAACATGGGGAAGCAGCAATTTTATCCCAAAAGATGAAGGACCCCCTCAGATCCTGAGCCAGGACAGATTCTCATGGCCTGGATTAACTATGTACAGGTCCTCAATCAGCCCTGCTCCCCACACAGGGATTTATTCTCCTTCCCCTTCACTGCCAGATGCCCCGGGGAAGGACAGTGGAGGCAAGACTGCAGTCAATGCACCTTCAGAGGATTTTACTCACCACTGGGGAATTTCGGAAGCCTTTGATAGCCTGGAAAATGCCCCCTCCTATGGCCCCCATGGTGAAGGCCCCTCCACAGTCATCCACTATCCTCCAGGGACTGGAAAGAAAAATAGAGATGAAAAATTAAATTCCATCTTGTTAAACCATGTAAGTGACTGGGATGGATTCAGCATTTTGGCACTGGTATAACTGGGGTGAAGATTGAGCCTGGTGGCTGTACTGTCTCACATCTAGCTCACTGAGCAGGCAGCAACAAAAAACCAGGAATATTATGGCAAAACAAACTCAACCTTTGTGAGAGTCTCCTGACCCCCTTCCCTGGAGTGAGAAGTACCAAATATACAGAAATGCCTGAACTCCTCACACAAGGGAGAGAGACATACTTCCATCATGGAAAACTCCTGCAGAATTCCAGCTCTGCCCTACTTACATAGTGTAAATAGCTTTAAATTCTCTGATCTCATTCTTCTCTTGACCTACAGAGAATTGAGGTGGCAAATTCCACGAGACTCAGTTCCCAGTTGGCACAAAACATGTTTTCTTGAATCACTCACACTTTTCATGAGTTCTGCTTATTTAAGTGAGACTTCAAAGTCATCTTTGCTGAGCTGGAAAGGATTTTCCTGATGCATCCCTGATCTTTGAAGTCCATTCAAACCAAACACAGATTCCCTCAGAGGTGTAGCAGCCACAATTCCTGCTCCAATACCACAGAACAGCCAGGAAAACCTTGCACAGAAGCACCTTCCTGCAGCACAGGCTGTCAGCACCTGCCAGGAGAGCCTTAATTTGGGGTTCAGAACCTCTGCGAAGAACTGGAGCCTTGCAACCCTAAACCAAATTCCTAAATTAGGTGAGCTTTAAGATGCCATTAACTTCTGTTGTCACTGTGGTTAATTTCAGAGCATAAAATAACAAAGTTGTTTGGTTTCTCTCATCTTGTATCAAGATCATCCAGCAACATACTCTGGTGATATAACTCCTACACAGCCAATAATCAGAAAATGCAGAAAAATCAGCCTACAACAGCATGCAGGTCACAAATCATGGCAGGTTCAGCGTTTATGTTAGGCAGCAGCATCGATGAGCATTTCCAATTTCACTTGAAATGTTATGTTTCTGTTCCTGAGGATCCCCTACAGCTTCCAGCTCCTGCACATGAGGATACATCACCTGTGACCAGCCACTTCCCCACCTCACAGACCTCCTCTAGTGAGGGGTGACACTCACTGTGCTGAAGGCTTTGCCACAAGCTGTTTTCTTCCTGAAAAATGTATTGCTAGTTTGCAGTCCCTCCTCCTGCATGTTCTCCCAGGCTCCTCATGTTCATTACCTACTTCCAAACCTCTTCCCTGCAGCCAGCCCTGCCCCCTCCCCAAGGGAACTCCTGTGTGCACGGGTCACACTCAGTGATTGCTTTTGTACCTTGGATCACTGGGTTGTTCCCAAGGCACCAGGACCCCACTCATGTCACTATCAAGTGTCCCCAGTGACAGCCACATGCACATCCCAAACCCACATGGCCTCAGGAAGCAGGGGGTTTATTTTATCCTTCATCACCTCCTGTTTGTCTGCCCTGTCTGCACATGATCTCATCTCATTACAACCCCCCCAGCCCTGACTGCATTCAATAATTCAGCAGTTTATTTTCCTTCTGCTCTTTCCTGCATCGGGAAGAGGTTCCAGGCACACTCTCGTCAGAGACACCAAGATGAAAAGCAACTCAAGTGTTTCTTCTCAGGGATTTTTTGTTGTTTTGTTCTCATGTCTCCTGTGCAGATTTTGATCTCCTCTGTTATGAATAAAACATCTCATCCCAACTCTCTCCCTTCGTTAACTCTCTAACAGTGACCTCATTAAAAGGCTTTCTGGAAATCTATATGGATTATGTAAAGTGGGCTTCCCTTACCCACGAAGTCAAGGAATTCCAATTTACAAATCATGGCTGCTTTTTCCTGAAGCCTCATTAATGAGACCCCAATCATGGAATGCTTCCCTCTTTAACCTCATTAGCTGTTACCTTCAGGGCTCCTAATTTTCCTTCTAAACTACTCTCCAAGCTTTCTGAGCAGCTTTTAAATTAGAGAACCTCTTTGATCCCAGCACAGCCATCCCATGTGTCAGGTCCTCTGAACTCCCTCAGAGCTGAGACAAAACACCCCCAGCCCTGGTACTGCTAGATCTCATAAAGAATTGGAGAAGAAGGAAAGAGATTACTCCATTATTAATTTGGCACTTATCTACAAGCATAACATTATTGTTAATTTTTTCCTTGACTCTGAGGGGTGCCCTGGCTGTAGGGAAATGACATGTGGATAAGGTCGGGTTCCTGCTCCTAACAGCACCAGAGATTGCTCTGAGATGAGGAGAGCAGAGGGCAGGACTTCACTTTTCCCAGGGCTCCAGGGCAGCCACACACCAGCTTTGGCTGCCTGGGAGAGGGGTGAGTCCTCCCTCCAAGCCCCACAGCATCCTACAGCTCTCCTGAAAGCTGGAAAACCACTGGAATCAGAGGCCACCACACTTTAAATAAACAAAGGGGCCCTTTCTCAGTGCCAATGGCTCATAGGGAACCAGCCTGACCCCAGGACAGCTTCTCCCAGGGGCTGGATAACAGGGTGACTGTCGCTGTTGAGCCGCTAGCAGAGAAGGAAAGCCCCGATTCTCAGCATGGCATAGAAAAAGCGCTTTATTGTTTGAATCCAACATATATATAGAGTTTTCAAAGGTCACCCAGATTGGTCAGTCAGAAACCTCCCCCCAGGCCTGATTGGCCAGGCCTGAACTGTCCAAATCTCGAGACACTGTTTTTAATAACATCCAAACTTTATCTTTGTTTATAAAACACAAAAGAAATTCTCATGGAAAAGACCAGTGCTAGCCACAGGTGACCAGCAGCAAAGCTGTCAGAAAAATGGGGGACACCAACAGCCCCACACAGCTTGGCAGCAAAATGTACCTATTGCACAGCATTAAGGACAAAGACTCAAGCTACGCCAGGTGAGGGTCAGGTTGGATATCAGGAGGAATTTCTCCACCGAAAGGACTGTCAGGCATTGGAAGAGGCTGCCCAGGGAGGTGGTGGAATCCCCATCCCTGGAGGTGTTCAAGGAATGACTGAACATGGCACTCAGTACTCTGGTCTGCTTGACAAGGTGGGGATTGGTCACAGGTTGGACTTGATGGTCTGAGGTCTTTTCCAACCTCAGTGATTTTGGGATTACCTGGAGCCCACACCCATCTATTAATAAATACAATTTACTTTGCTCATGTCCCAGACTTCATACTGTAAAAAGGCAGGGGTGACATTTATGGAGAAACTTAATACATGTCAGAAGAGCAATCTGAAAAGTTTGGAAAAAGCCTCATGAACAGTTGCAGGTTTCTGTCTGCAAAGGTGAGCAGAATCTCAGGATGGTTTGGGTGGGAAGGGACCTCAAAGCCCATCTCGTTCCACCCCCTGCCATGGGCAAGGACACCTTCCACTATCCCAGGCTGCTCCAAGCCCTGTCCAACCTGGCCTTGAACACTGCCCCATGCCTGGAACTGTTCAAGGCCAGGTATGGGGCAGCCACAGCTTCTCTGAACAACCTATGCCAGGGCCTCCCCACCCTCACAGGGAAGGATTTCCTCCCAATATCCCACCTAGCCCTGCCCTCTGGCAGTGGGAAGCCATTCCCCCTTGTCCTGTCACTCCAGGCCCTTGTCCCAAGTCCCTCTCCATGCTGAGAGAACTCTCCCCAGAATTCAGTAACCCTGCACCTGAGCTTGCCTTTAATCCATTTATTACTACAAATACAACCTTTGATTTGCAACCAGTGTGGCTGTGGAGATCTACAAAGCCAGAGCTGAACCATGACAGGGTTCTGACACTACCAGCTTGGCATGGAGGTGAGGCCAGGGGGGGCAGGCTGCACTTATGGAAATGGGGAGGGAGAGGAGCAGGGGCACTGGGGGGTGAGGGGAGCCTGGGGGGCCCAAGGATGAGGGAGGACTTGGTGGCTGAAGGGAGGTTGAGAGTGAATTAAGGGTGAGAGAAGGCTGAGTGGGGCGTGGGGAAGGCTGAGAGAGAGCGGGTTTGTGGATGAGAGGGAGGACTGAGGACAGGGAGGCTGAGACAATGACTGAGT
Organism: Entomyzon cyanotis; assembly: GCA_024500445.1. Taxonomy (NCBI): domain Eukaryota; kingdom Metazoa; phylum Chordata; class Aves; order Passeriformes; family Meliphagidae; genus Entomyzon; species Entomyzon cyanotis. The sequence goes on along the minus strand of JAKEPQ010000908.1, from coordinate 154,968 downwards.
GTGAAGGGGGGACTGAGGACTGGAGGGACTGTAGATCAGGGGGAGACATGAGGGGAGCTGAGAATGACGGGGGATTGAAGATGGAGGGTCTGAGGACGACGAAAGGACTGACGATGAAGACGGGAGCTGAGAGTGGGGGGGATCTGTGGATAAGCGGAAACTGAGAATGAGGGAGGGACTGAGAATTTGAGGAGCTGAGGATGAGGGAGGATTGAGGATAGGGAGGCCAAGGGGGACTGAGGATGAGAAGGCACTGAGGATAAGGGAACGCTGAAAGGGAAGCTGAGGATGAGGGACCGATGTGGAGCTGCGAGTAAGGGAGTGCTGAAGGACCGAAGCGCTGCCCGACGTGGGACCATCACTGCAGGGCTCGCAGCCCACGGAGGTGCACGAGCTACGCAGGCCGCAGGACTCCGCCGGCTCCTCGCCGCTCCGGAAGGCCGCGCGGGGCTCGGCAGCGGCGGGGTTTGGCTGTCAAGGCCCCGAGCGGACCCCGCGGCGGCCGGCCGGCCGCCCGCGGCGCGGCCTCCACCGCCTCCCTCAGGAGCCCCACCAAGGTCACCCCCGCCCCCCTCGACGGGGAGCGGCCCCGGGACGCGCCCGCACCGCTCCCCCGCCCCTTCCCGGCGCTCACGGATCCGGATCCGGATCCGGATCCCGATCCCGATCCCGATCCCGATCCCGATCCCGATCCCGATCCCGATCCCGATCCCGATCCCGATCCCGATCCCGACCCAGCCCCGCTCCGCTCCCCTCACCAAGGCTCGCGCGCGTACTCCTCCATCTTGCCCGGCCCCACCACCTCCCCGCGCGCGATTGGCTGCGGCGGCCCAGAGCCGGCCAATAGCAGCGGAGGGCGGGACGAGGCACTAGTCAGGGTGGTATCTACGTGTGCGTCATGCCTCGGCCCCGCCCCCGCTCCCGATTGACAGGTAGGGTTATGGCGGAGGTATCGCCGGGTCGTGAGGGGAGAAATCCCAGAGTGCGGGATCCCTTGGGTGAGACGGATCTTCAATCCCATCCACTGCCACGCCCCGCCATGGGCAGGGACACCTTCCACTAATCCCACGTTGCTCCAAGTCCCGTCCAACTTGGCGCTGTAAGCTTCCAGGCATGGAGAAGCTCCAAGCTTCTCTGGGCACCCTGTGCTAGGGCCTCCCCACCCTCACAGCGAAGAATTCCTTCCTGATATCCCATCTAACCCTTTGTCAGTGGGAAGCCGTTTTTCCTGTCACTCTAGGCCCTTGTCCAAAGTCCCTCTCCAGCTTTTTAGGAACAGTACCTGTGCAAGCTGCTCCAAGGACAAACTACTCTGCTCCAAGTTTCATGGAATCATGGAGTGGTTTGGGTACTAAGGGACTTTAAAGCTCATCCAGTTCCACCCCCTGCCATGGACAGGGACATCTTCCACTACCCGAGGCTGCTCCAAGCATTGTCCAACCTGGCCTGGAATGTCAAGGTCGAAGCCCAGATAATTCCTGATGCTGCTGCACGAGCTGGACTGACCTCACATATCCGAGGGGATGCTCCTGTGGTTCCACACATAGCTGGGAAATGGTATTTGATGTCCCTATCACCAGGTCAATTTTCTGGGCAGGCGGAGCTGGAATCCAGAGAACAGTTTCTGTGCTAGCAGGAGACTCCCAGGCAGCTTGCAGAGCAATCGGCACAAGATGAGGCTATTCCCTCTTGTCCTATCACTTTTTCCCTGGATGCAGAGCCTTATCCACACCCGGTTCCATCCTCCTGTCAGGGGGTTGAGGAGAGTGAGAAGGTCCCTCTTGAGCCTCCTTTTCTTCCTTGGAGCCTTGCCCCACCCAGTGGTTTGCAGCCCCTCTAGGTTGTAAATTGCTTATTCTTTTCTACTCCTAATTTAACATCACATGATCTGCTGTCCTGTAAGGGCAGCAAATCATTCGGTAGCAATAATTGACTGTAGGTTGTTCTCCAAGGACTTAATTGTTTTAATAATTCATGGACTGAAGCACCATGAAGGAGCTGGAATGCTCTATGTGCTGTGTTAGATTCTGGGGCTTTAAAATACTCCTGGGGTTTCACGAACAGGTGTATTTGGCCTGATTTCAGGTGGGGGGTTGGGGATCATGGAATTTTGGAGGTTCCTGGGAGGTGGTATTGTGGCATCTGCTTTGGCCAAGAAGGGGAGATGGGAAAAGTAGGAAATCTCAGCCTCTCCCAGCCACTAAAGCAGTTCTCCCCACTCCAGTGTCTTCTAGTACTGCTGTGATTTCATCCACCTGTGCAGGGCAGTGGTTGGGCCACATCTCGAATCCTGAGGTCAGTTCTGGGCCCCTCAATTCAGGAAGGACATTGAGGGGCTGGAGCATGTCCAGAGAAGGGAACATAGCCGAGGAAGGGTTTGGAGCATCAGGAGCAGCTGAGGGAGCTGGGGGGGCTCAGCCTGGAGAAAAGGAGGCTCAAGGGGGACCTTCTGGCTCTCCACCACTCCCTGACAGGAGTGGGCAGCCACGTGGAGTTTGGGCTCTGCTCCCGGGGAGCAAGGGACAGGACAAGAGGATATGGCCTCAAGCTGTGCCAGGGGAGGGTCAAGTTGGATAGTGGGGAAAATTTCTTCATTAAAAGGGTGGTCACAGCTGCCCAGGGCAGTGGTGTAATCATCTTTCCCGGAGAGATTTAAAAAACATGTGAATGGAGCACCTGGGGACATGGCTTAGTGGTGGCCTTGACAGTGCTTGGGGAACTTAGAGGGCTTTTCCAGACTCAGCAATTCCATGATTCTATGACTGCTCCCATACTGGTCTGACCCTTCTCAGGGTGGCAATTCTTTTCTGTAGCCCTTCTTGCTTCCCCCAGTGAGTGGTAGGTTAATTAAATCAGGCTGAACAGTCATTCTGGTCCCACCTTTCACAAGTTGTGGGAGCACTGGTGAAACATGTAAGTCCCTGAGGTGCAAGACCTTCAGCATCTCTCAAGGGACCTTGGGCAAACGCAGGGAAGATGTCCAAGGTCTTTCAAGGATTTCTGAGTTTCCCCACAGCCAGGATTTGGTTCATTTCCCAAAATATAAAATCTTCTCCACTCTTGCTGTCGTGTGAACACGTGTCTGGGGAGGAGGTTTTGGATAAAGATGCCACTGGGTGTAGAAGAGAAGCGATTTTTCTCACTGGCTACAGGACACTGCCTGTCGTGGCCGGGCAGGGAAATGCCACCCTTCAGCGAACAGTTTAGAAAATTATTAAAAGATCAGTTCTTAACCCCTCCTCCTGCCGGTTGTGAAGGAGAGGGAAAGAAAACAGGCTAGAGGAATCCATCCAAATTTCAGCTGTCCTTTGTCAGCTAATAGGGAAAAATAAAGGCAGATGGATGGTCCCAGATGGCAATGAGAGAGGTGGGGACACTGACAGCTTTCTCAGCTCTGCCAGAGTTTGCAAATATGCCTGGAAAAGCTGCTTAATCTGCCTCTGTCTCTGTCCCTCCCCTCTAATGGCTTGTTGTGGCGCTTCAAGGCTGGAAGTGGTTAGGAAATATTCATTAATGCCATCGAGGTGTTGGTTGCTATGGAGATGAGATCCCGATAAATTTGGGACTGGCAGAGCTCCTGTGCACCAGGAGCTCCTGCGTGCCAAACTAGACAGTATCCCACTGCTCCAAACCACATGGGGCATGGAGCATCTTGTTTATGAAGAAAGACTGCAGGAGCTGGGCCTGGTTAGTCCAGAGAACACTGAGAGGGGATCCCATTAATCCAGACAAATATCTCCAAGGGGTGTCAGAGGATAGTACCAGACTCTCTCCAGTGGTGCCCAGCAACAGGATGAGGAGCAATGACCATAAACTAAACCACAAGATCTTCCACACCAACATGAGGAAGAACTTCTTTCCATGGAGGAGGGCAGAGCACTGGAACAACTGCCCAGGGAGGGTGTGGAGTCTCCTTCCCTGGATATATTCCAAACCCAGCTGGAAGTGTTCCTGTGTCACCAAGTGACCCTGCCTGGGCACGAGGGTCAGACTGGGTGAACTCCAGAGGTCCCTTCCAGTCCCAGCCATTTTGGAGTTCTGGGATTCTGTACGTCACTAATCCACACTGTGGTAGCTGGAACTAGCTCTGGAGCAAGGCCCCAGTCCCAGTTGTTGGTAGCCCATGAAGGACCAGCCAGTGCAGACATATCCAGAGCTCCTCTTATCCTGGGGTGAAAACACAAAATTTCTTTCTAGTGTTTTCTTTCTACAGTCCCAAGAACCCTTTGGAATATGGTCTAACAGAACTGCGCCAATATCCCTGTTAAAAAGGGCTGTGTGATGGCCAAGACAAATCACAGTGACACCATCCACTCTAACCCATGACAGGTTTAGGGTATCCCCTGCTTCTTTCCCAGATTTTCTGCTAATGTTGGAATATATAGGAATAGAAAAGTATGCTCTCTGCTACTTCTGCCCAGCTCTACAGTGCACGGGAGGAGTCGTGGACTCCTGGATCAGGAAAGGATGGGTGATACTTCAGGAGAAACTTGGAGTCTCCCAGCCCACGTTCACAGCTTCTTAGGGAATTTGGTGTACTTCTCATCACAGGAATCAAGATTCAGGAATGACAAAATAGAGATTTTTATCAAGGTGTGATTTCATTCTGTTGAAAATCAGTTTACAACATGGGAAAGTTTGCAATTATTTACTATGAAGGAAAGGCAGACAGAGAAAATTCCAGATTTTCCTTTTAATTAGAATGATTCTTTCTCTGCTTTAGCATTGCAGTTCATCCCTGGGACTGTCTACATGTCCTGTCCCTGGAGCCAGGTGTGGCACGCCTGGGAATGCTTGTATTGTTCCAAGAAGAGGCTGACGCAGAGATGTGATTCCTCACTACCTTTTTGTTGCGTGCTTTCCAGCTGGAAATGAGCTTCCAGTTTGTTGCTCACCTCTTATAAGCACTTGATGACTGAGCACAACAACACCATAGAAACACTGGAAGGTTGGACATTTATAGAATAGCATAATGGACTCATTTAGGTTGGAAAAGCCTTCTAAGATCATCAAGTCCAACTGTTCACTCAGCACTACCACTAACCCCGTAAATCCCTCTATGAATGGGGTCTCCACCACTGCCCCAGGCAGCTATGCCAGGACTGGCCAATCCTTTCAGGGACAAAATTTTCCCAATATCCAATCTAAACCTCCCCTGGTGCAATTTGAGGCCATTTCCTTTTGTCCTGTCTCTTGTTCCCTGGGAGCAGAGCCTGACACCCACCTGGATCCACCCTCCTGTCAGTTAATTTCGTCCATCACCAGACTCTGTAACTCAAATTTCTCTTCCAAAACGCAGAGTGTTAAAACATTTCCAGCCTTGTATCCTGAAAAGTGACCAGACAAGACCTTAGAGAGGACCTTAATACAGGGCTGTATTAAGGTGGAACAAGCAAGACACTCATTTGGCTTCTTCAGGCAAAGATGACACCAAATGGACACCAAACACTAAATTAACTGTGATTTCCATTGTCTTCAGCACTGTCACAGCCATGGCAGTGTTGGGGAAGGAGAGTCAAGGAAGATGGAGAGGGACTTTTCATCAGGAACTGGAGTGACAGGACAAAGGGTGAATGGCTTCCCACTGCCAGAGGGCAGGGATAGATGGGATATTGGGAAGGAATTGTTCCCGGTGAGGGTGCGGAGGCCCTGGCACAGGCTGCCCAGAGAAGCTGGAGCTGCCTCATCCCTGGAAGTGTCCAAAGCCAGGTTGGACGGGGCTTGGAGCAACCTGGGATAGTGGAAGGTGTCCCTGCCCATGGCAGGGTATGGAATGGTATGAGCTTTAAGGTCCATTTGAACCCAAACCATCCTATGGTTCTGTGTCTGAGGCCAGCAGGGGAAGAGAATGGCTGTGTCCCTCCCAGTGCCAATGAGCACCAAGACCAGTTTTGCAGGATCAGGGAAACAGAAGTGATGGGGATGGAATCCACCATGGCAATGTTTACGTTTGTGCACTTGGAAACTAAACCCAATAGTTTCTTCTACAATCTGGAAAAAATCTCAGCCATGCTGGTGAGTCATAGGAAGGATATGAGCAGGACAGCAGGACCGCAGGACCTGGGCACTGCAGTGCTGGAGATAAAGGAAATCCTGGAATGCACCAAGAATGTACATTTTCTGTCAGGATGGGAAATGTCTAGTTTGTAAATACATGGCACTGGGAGACCCACCTGGAGCACCCAGTGCCTGTGTGCAGGATGGGATCTGGCTGAGGAGACAGGCAGAGGAGGTAGGTGATTAGGCTGAGGAAAATCCTAGCGGAACTTATTTTATCAAAAAAGACCAAAGGGCTCCTTGCTTGGGTAAGAGCAGGCAGTAAATATAAGGAGGATGATAAAGAATGAAGAAAATCAGGATGAAGCTGGCAGGATAACGAATGGCTACAAAATGCTGGACACGGGGTAAAGCTTCCTGGAAACTTGAAGAGAAGAGCCTGTCTCATTCTCTCCCTGCAGGAGAACTCCCAGGTGCCAGTGAAGCTTCTTTATGAATTAGGGAGATGGAAAGGTGGTGCCCCCAGCCAAAGCCCAGGCTTAGGGCACTGGCCTAAGCAGGCCTGGACCAGGAGCAGGGGAGTCTCAGGCATTCCATCTGTGCAGAAGGAGGGATGACTTTGGGCCTTGGCAAGGGGAAGGGGAGTGTGTGAGGAAGGACAGCTGCAGGAACAGCCCCTCAGGGTCTGAGGGTCGGCAGGAGCTCTGACAGTTCCCAGGGGGTCATATCTGCAGAGCCGGGAGCACTCACTACCTGCTGCCTCCATCCCTCCGATGGAACCAGTCTGCCCCAACACCATCTCCACCTCTTTCCCGAGGGGCTGAGCACTTTGGCTAATGGCACCGATCCCAGATCGCAGCGGGATAAAGAGGAAAACTTCCTCTGGAGTGGGTGCTTCCTTGCCGATTTCAGCCAAGAGCTGAACAGCAGCTGTGACAGCAGAGGCTCCCCCATCCCTTCATAGCCATGTTGCCCACTTAGTAGCCCCCCAGCCCCCATGGCATAGGCTGGGGCTGCCTACCCCACCCCCATCCCCAGCCTGCCGGCTGGTGCATTTTTCCCTGTTTTCTCACTGGGTTGGCCCATTGCCTTTAAAAGGCGAAATGCTTCGGACTAAATTTGGTCATGCAGCTCTGCATGGTTCCCTGGAATGTCCTCGGGTTTCAGGCTCCTCTGATAGCACCATTCCCCGCCTCCCGCCGGGCTCCATTGGCTTTCCAGCACCCGAACCGCCACTGGATCCTCTTATTGGCCAACTCTTGGACCGAGGGGTGTCCCCTCTGGATAACCACCATATCCCGGGCTGCAGACCTCCTGAGATTTAACACTTCAGCACCTGCTGCTGCTCGGGAAGCAGCCTTGGAGCTTCGGCTTCTTTTTTTTCTCCTGCTTTGGGTACCACACAACCGCCACCGTGTCTCGCCAGCGGGCCAAGATGTCCAAAGTGGCCAAATACCGGCGACAAGTTAGTGAAGATCCAGATATAGACAATTTGTTGTCTACTTTGTCTCCAGAGGAGATGGAGGAGCTGGAAAAGGAGCTGGATGTGGTGGAGGCAGATGGGAGCATCCCTGTGGAGCGCAGTCAGAAAAAACAATCGGAAAACTCCTCACCTGGCCCACAAAATTGTGACACGGAGCTCAACCACCACGACAAGGACACCAGGAGGCTCCTGCAGCAGGAGCACTTGATAGACGTAAGTCAGATCTCCCACTGCTGCTGTGGGAAAGGTGGGGACCCACCTCGATCCCCTTCCCCGGGCTGAGTGAGGGACTAGATGGAAAACAACAAAACCTGAGAAAGGGGTGTGCCTGCTGAGGAGGAATAGCTGTCCCGGAGAGACGAGGGAGCGGTTCCAGGCACTCCGGGAGGGAACAGGGTGTCCCATAAAATCCCGGTATTACTAGCAAAACCTGTGCTGGTGCTAGAGATTTTCTCCCTGCCCCTGCTCTAACATCCCTGGGTAGGGTTGGGAGCGGAGCTGGGATTCCCAGGAGGTGGTGGGAGGGGCCACTTCAGTGACAATGATCCCACGGGCTACATTTTTTCCTTTTTATTTTTTTTCTTTTTTTTTTCCTTCGGAGATCTCTGGACTCTTGGTCCTTTCAGTTCTTGTGCAAAAGCTTAAACAGTCTGTCACTTGTTCTTGTGGAATAAAAAAGTTTGCCGCTTTGTGGAAATCACCCCAAGAAGCAGGTTTTACCCCCATGCCATTTGTTTTGCATTTATTGTTCACTTAAAATTCCTTCTTTTATTTTGATTTGGGTACATTTATCTCCCTCTCTGCACCTGGCAAATCCTTTAAGAGTTTACTTGAAGCTCAAGATCTTTATGCCAGTCCCTCTCCTCTTTTTGTGCTGTGCCTTAGTGGGATCCAGTCCCATTTTTCTTTTACATTTGTTAACCTCAGCATTAAGAATATTTGGTATGTGCTTCGTGTGTGGAAGCCTGGGAAGCATCTGATTTCCCTAGTTTTTCATGGCAGGCTGAGCCAGAAAGTGAAAGACAGTGACGCTTCAGCGATTGATCCATGTAGTCATGTGCAGGTTTCATGTCCCAGGCAGGATTCACATCTGCTGTGCCAGGGCAGGACTGGAGAGTGTTGGCAGCACAAGCAGAGCCAAGGATTATGTGCATACCACTCCGCTCTGGCTCTGATTTCCGATCTATTCCAGGTCACCCAGATGTACCCTGGGTCTTCCAGCTGAGTAATCGAGCTGTAACTACCCCAGAGCACCTGGAAATTTCTCTTTCTGAATATTTATGGAGTTTATATAGGAGGGTGCTCTCCTGACTGTGGCCTGGTCACCCCTATTCCCTTCTAAATATTGGGAGGAGTGGGAATGAAAATTGCACCTATAGGAGAAATAACTGAAGGTTGATTTTGGAGAGCTGAATGAGGAGTTAAATAGTTCCCCGCACCCTTGTCCTGGGCAGACTGAGACCTCCCTCTAGCTCTGAGGACAAGGCACAGCCTTCACCTTCTATATGTGGCACTTGGCGTGGGCTGGGGGATGGTGAGTGCCGTGCCTTGATTTCCTCACCAGTGGAAAATTTTCCTGTGATGGGGAAGTGCAGGTGCTGCAGGACAAACCTGGTGGAGAGGGAAATGCTGTTATGTAGGACCAGTCATCCCAGTGACCATTGGTTTGCAGGTTATCCTGAGAGCTGACATTGAAAAACCTGCATTTTCAGGTGGGAGGGACGCTTGGGTTTGACATTGTTGCTATTTCACTTTTAACTGTTGGAAGATGAGGAGTTGACTGGGAATTGGCATACGGAAGTGTCCATGACCAGAAGGAAGGGAGGAAATTAGTGGGTTTTGTTAAAAAGAGATCTTCAAATTGCCTGCTTAAGCATTATGTTGTTTGGAAATGCCTGAGAATGTGTGTGCTGTGGGAGAGGACTTGGGATGGCCTGGGGAGGAGAGACACCTGGGAGAGAGTGTAGGGCTCTGGCTGAGGGGAGAGCAGCACAGGGGTCCTGGAAAAGCTCTCCTGTTCCTCTCTGAGTTCAGGAGTTTCAGGCTGTGGAAGACAAAGCAAACTTGCCACAGGTCAAGTTTGTCAGTGAAAGTGGACCTGTTTGATTGCATTGCAGTAACTGGATAGGGCAGAACTGACTTTCTTCTTCTATTTCAATCCCTGGAGGCCAAGAAAAAATAAATGCTCCACCCCTTCCTCCTTGGCATTGTTAGGATCTGGGATTACCAGCTAGAAAACACCAGCTTGCAAAGCTGGCACATCAGATCATGCTTGTGGTGAGGCAGGGCTGTTCTCTGCCATGGGGCCCAAGGATGGGATGGGATGGGATGGGATGGGATGGGATGGGATCACTGGACCACAGGAACAGTCACAAAATCCAGCACAGGAAGCCGATGGTCCCCTCTGTCCAAGGAAGCTAGGGTTGTCCGAGGCTGTGTTTTGCTGCAGGATGGAATAAGAACATGGAGCCATCCAGAGCATCCCAGGCAGGTGCCAAGCTCTCCCCCAGCTGCTCAGAGCTCTGAGGCGTCTGATGACAAATCCCTCTCATGTATCAGCAGATTTCAGTTTGTGCCAGCCAGCACAGGCGCGGTGGCTGCACCCCCACGGGGTTGGCATTCCACCAGGGTGTGCAGGCATCACCCCATCCATGTCCATCCCAGCCCCTCTCCCTCAACAGCTCCCAGTATTCTGCATCACAGACCCACACAGTGCCTGGCATTCCTGATGTAAGGCATTGAGAGAAACCTTTGCAAGCCAGAAGCAGATATGTGAGCATGGAGGGGGAAGAAGCACAGGCATGAGGGCAGGGAAGGAATGGGAGGTAATTCCAGTGGGACTGGCCCTGTGAACATCTGGAAGATGTTATCCTGTGTCTGTGATGTCTCTTCAGTAGGGAGGGATGGGAGGGCAGATTCTTGTCCTTGAACTACAGAGTATTTGTCTGTCCATAGTTCATGGAATCATGGAATGGTTTGGGTGGGAAGGGACCTTAAACCTCATACCATTCTACCTCCTGGCATGGGCAGGGACACCTTCCACTATCCCTGGTTGCTCCAAGCCCCGTCCATCCTGGCCTTGGACACTTCCAAGGATGGGGCAGCTCCAGCTTCTCTGGGCAACCTGTGCCACCCACACAGGGAAGAATTTCCTCCCAATATCCTATCTATCCGTGCCCTCTGGCAGTGGGAAGCCATTCATTCCCCCTTTGTCCTGTCACTCCAGGCCATTGTCCCAAGTCCCTCTCCAGTTCTCTTGGAGCCCCTTTAGGCACTGGAAGGAGCTCTAAGGTCTCCCTAGAGCCTTCTCTTCTCCAGGCTGGACACCCCCAGCTCTCTGAGCCTGTCTCCTGAGCAGAGGGGCTCCAGTCCTCAGAGCATCTCTCTGGTCTCTTCTGGACTTGCTTCAGGAGTTCCATGTCCTTCTCATATCCTCCCTGCTGTTCTTCCATACCTTCTGATGGGTATCTCTGTAGGTGACGTTGTCTGTTAGCTGGGATGTGCAGGAATTCCTCCAAAGTGTAAAATAAGGTATTTTGAAGGGAAGGGTTGAGTTACTACCCATCTCAGTGTTGTTGCAGTCATTGCCCTGTTCTTGGACTGGCTCCAGGCACCTCCATTTCCACCTAAATATTGGGAGAAGTGAGTATATTTATAAATATTGTAACTACATAATAACAGATCTTGTTAGTGATGAAAAGGGCAAACTTGGGTAACTAGGAAGCAGATTATAAACAGCCCAAAATAGACATGAGCTTTGCCCCAACCTTTCCACACTGGGCAGCCAAATTCGCATCTTGGTGATGCAGTAATTAATTAATCTTCACTTTGTGGTGCTAATGAGTGGAAGTATAACCCAGCTCAAGGGTGGGGCTTGGGTCAGTGCCTCTCTCTGGATGTGCTCAGCAAGGTCCATGTGTCACAGGAGCTGGAATTTAAGGAATATTCATGAGTAAGTAAATGAAGAGATGATTTCTGATAGCTCATGGCTCTTTACTGTTGCAGGCAAAGACGTAATGAAAGAAATCAGGTTAGAAACATGCTGTGAAGTTGATACTGTGGTATTAAACTGCCAGAGTGTAGGTCTAGACAGGATATTGGGAAGTAATTCTTCCCTGTGAGGCTGTGTAGGCCCTGGAACAGGGTGCCCAGAGAAGCTGGAGCTGTTCCATATCTGGAAGTGTCCAAGGCTAGGCTGGACGGGGCTTGGAGCAACCTGGGATAGTGGAAAGTGTCCCTGCCTGTGGCAGGGGATGGAACATGGTGAGCTTTAAGGTCCCTTCCCCCCCCCAAATCAGGCTGTGATTCCACTGTTTACCTGGGGCATGACTGACTGGCTGTCACTTGAAATCCTTGTATCATACCTGAGATTTCTGTCCTAAAGAGGAAGAGCTGCTTGTGCCAGGGCACAGGGGCTCTGTTCAGGTGTCCTTGAAGGATGGGTTTCTCTGAGAGCTGAGCTGTGTGAGGAGATGGGGTCTGTGGGAGCTGGTCCTGTTCCTCCTCCGTTGCTGGTGACATTTATAAAAACCACGTGTCTGTGCAGAGAGCAGTGATAGCTACCCTGGGATAGCTACCATGGGCTCTCTTCCATGGTGGTCTTTAAGGGAGTGATCTTTAAGGTCCCTTCCAAGCATAATCATTCTATAATTCCATGGTCTTTGCCACTGGCGTTTGGTCAGCCCTAAACACTCTCAGCAAACCTCTGCCAGATGGGACCTGGCTGAGAAGAGTTTTTCCATGGGAAGGATCTCCATGTGAACCATATGTGCCATGGACTGGTGCTTTGATGGATGAGTCCTCCTTAGCAGCTGCCAAATTCACAACAGGAGGTTTTGCTTTTCAAAGCATTCCACAAAATCTACCTGCAGCTGTTCTTGGTTCTTCTTGGGTTTCCACCTGGACTCACCACAGGGCCCTGGTGGCTCCCAAAACACTGAGCACCTGGTGGCAGAGGCAGCCCCTCCTTGTGCTTTCCCTTCTCCTGCACCACCATCTTCCCTGGAAATGGATGGAGCCTCCTTCTCTCAGCTCATAGAACCATGGAATATCCTGAGTTGGAAGGGACCCACAAGGATCACTGAGTCCAACTCCTAGCCCTACACAGGACAAGCCCAAAATGCCACTGTGTGCTTCAGAGAGTTGTCCAAATGCTCCTTGAACCTCACCTGTAAGGGGAGGATGCTTGGATATCCCAAGCCCATCAGAGTTCCTAGTCATGCCTCCCAACTGGTTGATTTGATTTCATGCAGCTTCAAGCACAGATGACTGGGAAGTGCAGAGAAGTTGCATGAGGGAGCATTATCCTGCTGATGGAGGGGAGTCATCCCAGGACCACAAACCCACTTCTTTTAGGAAGATACATGTGTCATGGGTATCTCTTTCCATGGAAGCCCAGGGACCAGCTTCCTGGAGGAGAAGGCCCTGAACAGGGGATGCTGGATGCCAGGGCAGTTGTGCATTGCCACAGCCAGATGTGCACAGCCAGAGCCAGACGTGCACAGTGCAGATGGTCCCTCTATTTTTGTCTCCTGAAGACTGAACTCCCTTCCCACAGGAGAAGCTGAGGTGGTTCAGGTATCTTCCAGCACGTTTTCCCTTCCTCTCGGATATCTCACTCCCCAAGTACACTCCTCTGCAGGCAAGACCACCTGCTGTTCCAGATCCATGCATTCTTATCCCTGCAGGCTCCTGGAATGTCTCCATGTTCCCAGGCTCTCCTCACTGGAGGCTGGACAGGCTCTTCATGGCCTCGTTTGGATGCAGAGGGAAAAGCAGTGACCTCACGGGGTTTATTTAATCCAAATTCTGCGTGTTTGAAGAATGCCAGTGCCAGAGGACAGCAGGTCCTATTGCCATGGAGAAGGATTTCAAAGGCCTTGGGAAGATCATGTAAAAAGTCCTGCCTTCCTTTCTAACTCTCTCAGGCTTGGAACTTGCTGCTGAGTGGTTTTTAATCCAGTCACTCGATTTCCCTCCATGGAAAGTGAGATCCTCAGCAGTGAGCCCTTCTGGAACACCATAGGAAAACAAGTCAGGATTTAATTTTCTTATTAATGCTTGAAACTTGTCATGTTTTCATGAAAATATCTGAGGGAAAAACAAGCTCCACATTCAACTCGCTGGGACAGACTCGAGGGAATTTGCAAGCAAGGGAATAGCAGGGTTTATATCATTCCTTGAGCATCTTCCCAGTTTGTCCCTAACGTGTGTACTGAAACTCTTCTGTTTATCAGCTGGTTCTGTCAACTGCCAAGACAGTTCCTTCTGCCTTCCAAGAGTCTTTACTAACTCCCAGCTCTTGCCTTTCTTTTTTCAGCCATGTACTGACCTGGTCTCTTTTCCCCTATCAGAGAATCTGTGATTGGAAAAGACCTCCGAGATCATCACATTCAAAGAATCCCAGAATCCTAGACTCATTTGGGTGGGAAGGAACATTAAAGCCCATTCCATTCCATTCCATTCCACCCCCTGCCATGTGCAGGGACACCTTCCGCTATCCCAGGTTGCTCCAAGCCATGTCCAACCTGGCATTGAACACTTCCAAGGATGGGACAGCCACAGCTTCTCTGGGCAACCTGTGCCAGGGCCTCCCCACCCTCACAGGGGAGAATGGACCAGAACAAAGTTGTTCTGATCAGCTTCTGGTCTCCAAAAGAGGTGAAAGGTGTGGGTGACACCAGAATATCCATCCAAGGACTTCTCCAGTGGCTCCCAGCTCATGGAGTAGGCAGTGGGCAAAGCCGTGTGTCCTTCCACCAGCACACAGAGGGGAATAGAGCTGGCAGCTCCCTGGGCTTTGAGTTCCTCCATGGATGATAGCCAGGGATATCCAAACTAGTCACACATTTGGAAAGAAACCAAAGGTATTGAGTTGTTCCTATTTGGTCCTTAAAGCAGGCCACAGATGGTCCCTCCAGCTGCACAAGTCACTCTCCAGCTCCCTGACAGCCTGGTCCCTGACAGCCAGTGGGGGTTGGGCTCTGCTCCAAGGGAACAAGGGACAGGACAAGAGGAAACGGCCTCAAGCTGCACCAGGGGAGGCTTAGGTTGGACATCAGGAGGAATTTCTCCATGGAAAGGGTGATGAGACATTGGAAGGAGCAGCCCAGGGCAGTGGTGGAATCCCCATCCCTGGAGGTGTCCAAGGAATGCCTGGATGTGGCACTTGGTGCTCTGGTCTGGGTTACAAGGTGGGAGAATTAGTCACAGGTTGGACTCAATGATCTCAGAGGTCTTTTCCAACCAAATTGATTCTGTAATTCTGTGAAATCCGTGAGATCCCTTTTATTTGTTACCTTTCAATGCTCAGAAATGGAAACTGTTGTCTGTGCTTGGGTGTTTTGTTCTGGGTTTCTGAAAAAGTCCCAACCCTGTCACAAGAGAGACAAGCAGCAGAAGCAGGAGCTGTCACCTGTAGCGGATGATAAAACAACCCTCCAAGGTGAACACAGAAGCAAGAACAAGCTACCAGGAAGATCTGCAGTGTGGAGAACAGCTGAACAAATTGAAGTGAGAACACAGGCAGCTTTGAGTTGCTTTCCTAAAAATATTATGTCAGAAAGACCTTCACAGCTGGATTGATGTTTTTGTAATGCCCTTGGGCACAGAAGCCTTGCTTTTCTTAGTTTTCCTTGTGTGACCAGGGCAGCACAAAGTGTTCCCAGTGACGTGGAGGTCACACTGAAGGCACACTCAAGTCTGGGAGATCCATGGTCCATCTAAGGGCACAAGCAGGGAAAAAACCTGGATTTCTAGTAAACTGGGGGGAAAAAAAAAAAAAAGCAAAAATCTGAGTTCCGTATTTACAGAAAGCACAACTGGGATGCAGATAGATTCATGGAAATGCTTCGCTTATATGGGCTGAGCTTCCCAGGAGGTTTAGTATGTGTTTATGTTGAGCTGATAAATCGATATGGAGGAGGAGAAGAGCCGGGTCCATTATTTGTCCCTCTCTTTTGCAGTGCTATGACATCACTTGTGTGCTAAAACCATCTCGGTGACACAGCTCCCAGAAGGATGCTGGGATTAACCTGTCATATTGCTCCATCCCACCCTTTGCCATGTGGGAATCACAGCAGGATGGCGCAAGAGGATCTCAGTGTCAGGGCGCATGTTTTGAAGTTGAGGTGTGGCTGGCAGGATGGCAGGGGACAGACACACTGTGGAGGGTCAAGAGTCCTGCTCTGTTCTTTCCTCTGTCCAGAATGTGGAACAAACCAGAAAGGAATTGGAGCTGTGGAAGCAGCAAGAGCCTGTCCCAGCCATGGTGTAGCAGCAGGACCAGGGCAGTGCCCATCCCCTGTGCTGGGCACTGGTGGGGTCACATCTCCAATCCTGGGGACAGTTTTGGGCTGCTCAGGACAAGAAAGTCATTGAGGGGCTGGAGCATGTCCAGAGAGGGGAACAGAGCTGGGGAAGGGTCTGGAGCACCAGGAGCAGCTGAGGGAGTTGGCAGGGGGTTCAGTCTGGAGAAAAGGAGGCTCAGGGGGACCTTCTGGCTCTGCACAACTCCCTGATAGGAGGGGGCAGCCAGAGGGGGGTTGGGCTCTGCTCCCAGAGAACAAGGGACGGGACAAGAGAAAACAGCCTCAAGCTGTGCCAGGGGAGGTTCAATTTGGATGTTGGGGAAAATTCCTGCATGAAACGGATTCTAAAACACTGGCAGGCTGCCCAGGGCAGTAGTGGAGTTACCATCCCTGGAGGGATTTAAGAGCTGTGTGTCTATAGCTCTTGGGGACTTGGGTTATGCTGAACATGGCAGTGCTGGCGGAACAGTTGGGCTTGATTTTGGTGTGCTTTTCCAACCATAGTGATTCCATGATTCAGTGATTTCCAGAAACACAACTGGAGAGGTGCCAGCCCAGGACACAGAGGTGTCCTGTGCAGCCCCGTTGACCATGTGTTGAGCAGCCCAGGGATGACACACAGTGTTTGGGTGAGGATTTATGCTACATGCTGCTGAGGCCTCCAAGGGGTCTCTCCTTCTGACAGGGGCACCATGGCATATGTTGGACATGCCCAGCATGGGAACAAGCACCAGTACAGCCATGGAAGCCTCTGCTGAGGAGAGGGAGTTTTCATTTGCCTCCTTACAGGGAAATTCCCCAGTTCCCAAGAACCAGAGATGGTCACCGCTGGCATGCTCAGCTCTATCCCACTCAGTGTTCTGTCCTGGGACACAGCTCCCAGGACATGTGGTGCCAGAACACCAGGTGCTCACAGCCAAGGAGTGCCTGTGATGGTATCATGGGCTGCTGAATGTGATCCATGGAATACCTGCACCAGCAGGGGGCCTGGAGATGTGTCCATGTGTTCCCAGGAGGCTGGGAGCAGTGTCCTGCTCCTTGAGCATCCAGCCCTCATGACACAAAGGACAGAAATAAGATTAAGACTTGCTAGGGCTGAATTGCAGTTTCCCTGTTCCTAAAAATCTGAGGAATGCTCTTTGTGGGCTTCTCACAAAGTGCACTGGGCAGAAATCCAGCCCAGAGGTGTTTGTGGTGTGAATCCCTGGCATTCCCTGCCCTTTTCAAACCCTGATGCAGAAGAGACAACCAGGGAGAAGATCTCATCTTGGGAATACCCAGTTCAGCCATGGGTATGCCATGGGAGAAGGGCTGGGAATTCAGCAAATAGAAGAGAAAAACATGGACTTTTAAAACCAGACTTTTTTTTTTTAGAGGAGCATAAGTTTCCATTTGCAGGGCATCCAGTGGCTTTACAGCTTTCTGGAAAATGGCTGCATGTTTCTATGGAAGGGCTGGAGCTCTTCTATTAAAGGAAAGCATGTTGAAATATTTATCGGCCTTAATTCAGGAAAAAAGGCAAAATCAGGGCCAGAAGCAGCTCAGTCTCTGGAGAACAGTTCTGCATCTCAGAAGGGGGATTTTTAAAAAACATTGGCCTCTGACATGCAAAGAGACAGTGATATTTGGGGTCAGAGAGGTCTGGGCAGAAGGGAAGGGGAAAAACTGAGTTCCTCTTTGAAATGATAGGATAATATGTGAAGCAGGACAGGGCAGGGAGTTGTTTACATCTCTCTGGGCTTTAGCACACAGAGCATGGCCAGGGGTCATGTGTGTCCCAGTACTGGAAGCTGAGGTCCTTTCACCCTTCCTTTGTGCCAAAATAGTCCAAACATGCCAAGAAACTCTTTGCTGCCTGGGAATGGTCCTCTCAAGGAGCCCCAGGGATACGAGCAGGGTCTCCCACAAAGCTTTCAATGGTATGTGCTCTCAGACAAGCAGCAGGAGGGTTGTCTGGGGTGTCCCATGGTCAGCAGAAGTCTCGCAGTCCCACTTCCTCTGTAGGTCTCTGGCAATCCAGGTTCAGCAGCTCCCAGGACTCAGCCAAGGACACAGCATTCTTTCCAGGAATGTCCTTGGCTCTGAGTTGTACCTAAGTTACTCAAAACTGGCTGAGGAATGGAGGAAAGAAGCTTGGGCAGTTTGTTGTGGTTTGGCTTGACTCTAGCAACCCTCTCCAGGAGCAGGTACCCAAATACCAGGAACATCAAACAAGCTGCAATCCCCCTGCCTTTGCCCCCTGGTCACCACAACGGCCTCTCCATGCAGTGGGACACTCTCAGAGGACATCCCTGTCCCCAAGGTGCTCTTACAGGGTTTGTGCTCAGCCTCCTCAGCTGCCAGGGTCACACTGAGGGATGGAGGGATGCTGATGCCTCACTCACGGGCCCTGACTGGGATTTGGGATAGAGAAGACATGGGGGTCCTCAGAGTTCCGCAGGCAGGGAGGTGTCTCCAGAGGGTGATGGCCAAGGTTAGAGCTGTGGATTCAATCCCAGAGTCTTGTGGTGGCTCTGGAGACTTTGTAGGGCTCAGCAGCATGTGTAGGACAGACTGAAACCCCTCGGGCAGTGAAAGATTAGCTTGTTAGTCATGGACCCATAATTATCCCTAAGCCTGCTCCTTCTAGTAATCCAACCCAGCTTCCTTACCTCACCAGTCCAGTCTGGGACCCCCCAGCTGACCAAGAGATATTGGTGAACTGTCTCTCTGTATCTCAGAGGTATCCCCTCATCCCTGGGCTTCCCTACTTCCCAGCTTTTCCACCTTCAAAAGCCACTCAGGATTTGTGTGGGACTGATGGAGTTGTGCTGGTGTTGTCTAAGCCATACCTTGCCAAGAGATTAACTGGAAAATGTCCCATAGGAGGAGTTTATTATCCCAGCAGAGGCTGGGGAGAGGCTGGGGGAGAGGAACAACCCTTTGGCCTGGACATTATTCCTGTGTCTGCAGCTCTGGAGGGATTCTGGTTGCTTTGCAAGGAGCATGGTTCTGGGGGAACAGTCTTTGTTGGTGGCCAAATCCATGTGTCAGACAGCCAGCACAGCCCTGCTGGGGTAGCTGCCAGATAGGAGAGAGGCAGTGGGTCCCCAGAGAAGGGTCACGGTGTTGGTGCACGTGCAGAAAACACCATCAGCCACCTTGGAGCTGACTGTGGATTTCCCAGCAGCATGGGTGATTGGAATGGGCCTGATCCTGGCTCAAGCTTCCCCCCTTGTGCTCCTGAGGTTCTTGTATCATCATGGGGTGATGTCTCACACTCGGCTTCCAGAGGCCCCCAGAGCCGCAGGTGACATTAGAGACTGAGCCAGTGTCATGACTGCAGGTTGAGTTCACTATTCCTGGAGCCACTTTCACAGGAGCTGCAAGTGCAGGTTTGGCCTGAGATCTTTTGCTGACACTCCCTTTTCCTTGTGGGGAGCATCATGACCTGTGTCCCCAGCAGTGACCTGCACAGAGGAGCCTCCTGGATCTTGAATCATGGAATGGTTTGGGTGGGAAGGGACCTTTAAGATCATCTCATTCCACCTCCTGCCATGGGCAGGGACACCTTCCACTATTCCCAGGTTGCTCCAAGCCCCATCCAGCCTGGCCTTGGACACTTCCAAGGACAGGGCAGCCACAGCTTCTCTGGACAGCCTCTGCCAGGGCCTCCCCACCCTCACAGGAAAGAATTCCTTCCCAATATCCCATCTATCCCTGCCCTCTGGCAGTGGGAAGCCATTCCCCCTGTCCTGCCCCTCCAGCCCATTGTCCCAAGTCCCTCTCCAGTTCTCTTGGAGCCCCTTTAGGCACTAGAAGGAGCTCTAACGTCTCTCTGGAGCCTTCTCTTCTCCAGGCTGGACACCCCCAGCTCTCCGAGCCTGTCTCCAGAGCAGAGGGTCTCCAGCCTTTAGACCACCTTCATGGCCTCCTCTGGACTAACTCCAGCAGCTCCACACTCTTCTGATATTGGGGGCCTTCTGGCTTCTCCCTTTCAGCCAAGCCCTCCTTGAACCCCAGTGGGGCACAGCTTCCTGAAGCCAGCATGAAGCTGTTCATGCCCCTGTGATTCCATCCTTACATCCTGTTCTTTGGCTGAGCCAAGCACGTCCTGCGGTGGTGGGACCATGAAGGACTCTTCCCAGGACATACCTTTGAAAATAACTTCAGGCTGGGGAAAGCTGGCCCCTTCCAAAGACAAAACTCCTGCAAACCTATTTCCATACATCCCCTCTGCCAGGGGCTGACATAACAGCAGCTGCCACGCCACCAAGTGCCCCTTCCCTCATTTTGGGTTCTGGATTTGTGAATCCCTGGGTAACCTCTCCTCTCCTCTCCTCTCCTCTCCTCTCCTCTCCTCTCCTCTCCTCTCCTCTCCCTCTCCTCTCCTCTCCTCTCCTCTCCTCTCCTCTCCTCTCCTCTCCTCTCCTCTCCTCTCCTCTCCTCTCCTCTCCTCTCCTCTCCTCTCCTCTCCTCTCCTCTCCTCTCCTCTCCTCTCCTCTCCTCTCCTCTCCTCTCCTCTCCTCTCCTCTCCTCTCCTGTGTTCCCCTTTCCCTTGGAAATCTGCTCTGGGCACAGCAGGGTGACCATGCCCACATTCTGCCTGTTGAGCAAACAGCCAGATCAATAACTACAATTAAACCAGCAATTTTCTACCCCAAAATGAGCTGTGGGGCCTTCGGAGCAGGAAGTGAGACCCTCACTCCACCTCCAGCTTCACTTCCCCCATCCCCAGCTCTATCCCCAGCCCCATCCCTTTCTCAGCGCCAGAGCAAGCACTTGGATTCCAGGCAAGAAGTTCCCAGTCTCCTTTGCCTTTTAAGGCAACATCTGAGTGGGTTTGAGGGTTACAAATGCTAACAAGCCATGGCAATGCTCATTTTAGTCTATTTAGAGGAAACGGGAAGGCATTTCAGTTCATCAAAACACTGGTGATTAATCAACCAAGTACCAGGCTGTTTTCGTTAGGCTTATTTTTAAAGGTCTGACATGCTGTGTAAAAATATTCTCCTAATAACCATGCTTGTGGCAGAGGGAATGGCACAGAGGAGGTGCAGTGGCACTGGTTTCCAGGTACCCAAGGTAAATATGCCAGCAGGCAGCGAGAAGTGAGCAGGCAGGACTCAGGATGGCCATGAAGAGGGGACAGCTTGCCCTGGCTACAGGATAAGCTGTACTGGTGGCCACAGGGACAGCCAGGTGTCAGACAGGGGCAAGGTGCTTTTCTCTCTCCTCTTCTCCATCCCTTGCTATGCAGCTTTGCCGCCAAGTTTCACTTCCAACTGTACTTCCAGCCTGGGGGTGAGGGCTTTGGCATTGTCACCAGTCATTGGCTGGTGACAACACCCAAAGCTGGCACCTGCACCAGGGCTGGGCCAGTGGGACACACTGAGAGCCCAGGGATGGGTAGAAAGGCAGGAGGGGACAAAGGCATGTTCCCTCCTGGGCACACATGTGCAGCTCTCCCTGTCCTTTAGGCAGGGCCCAGGGCAGGCCTGCTTTGGAGATGTTCCCAGGCTCCAGCAAGGTATGGAGATGGGCCACAGTGACCCTTGGTTTTAGAAACATAGATCTGGTTTCTTGTCTGGATTTTTTTTCCTCCTGATTCCTCCCCCTCTGCTGTCACTGGAGCCAGGCACTTGCCAAGGGCCCTCCCAAGGCAGCTCCACAGATGAAGCAGCTTGAACTCTTCCCACCCCCTGTGACCATCCAGCACTTCCTCCAGTAACCTGCAACTCTTTGATGGGATCCTTCTGGTGCATCTCAAATTTGCTGGATGCACACGATCCCACAAATGCTACCCACAGTGGCAGAAACACCCATGATGGTCACTGCGTATCTATTGCATTCCCTTTTTCCTAGGCATGGGGCCACAGCTGGCTCTTTTTCCCCTGGCTTCTTTTCTCCTGACTCCTTTTCTCCTGATTCCTTTTCCCCACCTCCTTTCCCACATCCCATTCTCTGGCTCCAGGTCTCTCTTCCCACCAGACCTGCCCCACACCACAGCACCTGGACACATGGCTACACATCCATGGTTGGAAGGATGGGATAATGGGATGACAGGACATTCCCAGCACATGCTGCAGCAGCTTTCCCAAGCAGAGATTTGCCATGGATCTCTTTTTCCTCTAGTTTCATTTGCTCGGAGGAATCCATCACCTTCTCTGAGCATGGGAGATGTTGCTAGTAATACTCACCAGGGTTTTTCTCCCTTTCTCTAAGACCTGCTCATTCCTGGCCAAAGCCTTTGTTCTGCTTGGTCTTGGATGTGCCCAAGGCACCCAGGGAAGACTCAGGGCTCCCTACTGTCAGGCTGGATGAGCTCGGGCTGGGAAGGAGAAAGATTTTTAGAGCAATTGGTGTGCAAATGAGGCTACTGGCTCTGACATGACAGGGGCTCAGCCTGTGGTCACCAAAGGGTTGCAGAGCCCTAAGGGGGGCAAATGCTCCTTGTCACAGGAACCTGCAACCTGAGCACTCCCAAACACCTTGGAGAGGGCCCCGTTGGGCACCGGCAGGAGAACAGCAGTGTCCTCATCCCACACAGTCCTCCTGCCAGGGCTTTTCCTCCACTAAAGTGCTTCAGGATGTCACTGAGCATCTGTACACCATCCTGGTGCTGGGAACAGGCCATGGCTTGGTGAGAAGGACCCCCAGCTCAGTGCCAGAGGAGGTGGCATCTCCTGCTCCCTGCAGCCCCTGGGACAACTCTGGGAGCCCCATCCCTGGTCCCCTGGGGTGGCAGCAGTGGGAGCTGTGTGGACAACAGGCCAGGCTCTGTAGGGGTCTGGCATGGGCATTCCTGTCCCTGTTCAGCCTCATGCCAGGGAGCCAAGAAATCTCTTAACTAAATAAACAGCTCTCTCATCCCCAATGGCATCTGTTTATACACCAGGTACAAACAGTCCCTGGGGCTGCCCTATGCACAGCCACGCCAGTTCTTTCCACAAAAAATCTGTCCCTGAAGGCTGGCAGTGCTGTGCATGGGGAAAGCACAGCCACATGCTGCCCCAGCATGTACACCCTGGAGCCCTGGGATGGAGAAGAGAAGGAGGCCAGCCTGACTGCAGACTAGGGTGTCTGGATTCAGATTTGAGGGTTCCAGGAACTGGAACCAGTGTGGTGAAGCCACAGTGCTGTCCTAATCCTGAGAGGGTCCAGGGAGATCGTAAAGGCATCATAGCTGCATCTCCCAGAGGCATCTTCCTTCCTCCTTTCCCTGGAGTCCTAAAAACCCCCCAGCAAAGATGATGAGCAAGGCCAGTGGTGAGGACCTGTGTGTTCCCTAGCTGTGGAGCAGGGAGAAGGGAGTTTAAATTGCCAAACCTTGATGTGTAATTTATGGTAGGATCCTCCACTGTGTAGCAAACTCAGTCCCAGTGTCAAGTTCATCTGCCTTCAGCCACCTGAAGCATTGGCTCCTCTCCTGTGGGAATGGACGTGTCTCATGTCATGGAGCCCCAGACACATTTGGGTTTGAAGAAACCTTAAAGCTCATCCAGTTCCACCTCCTGCCATGGGCAGGAACACCTTCCACTATTCCCAGGTTGCTCCAAGCCCCATCCAGCCTGGCCTTGGACACTTCCAAGGACAGGGCAGCCACAGCTTCTCTGGACAGCCTCTGCCAGGGCCTCCCCACCCTCACAGGGAAGAATTTCTTCCCAATATCCCATCTAACTCTGCCCTCTGGCAGTTTAGAGAGAATGATGGGAACCATATCAAAGGTTGTACCAATGCTGGTGGAGACTCCTCTCATCCCCTCAGCCTTGGGTGAAGGCTGCAACAAGGCATTGGCTGTGTCCCCGAGCTGCTGGGGCTGGTTGTGGCCAGCAGCAATGCCCAGGACAGGCTGTGCCAAGGGCAAAGGTCAGGTGCTCGTAAAAATGACCAAAAATTCTTTCTGACCTTTCCTCAGACCCTCAAAGTTAAGCCCTTCCTTCCTATGATGTCTTCGGACACTGGGAACAGATGTGCTGGGAGAACATAATGCATTACAAAGCAATAAATGCAGTGTTCCAACTTCCTCAGCTTTCTGCTCAAAACTGCAAACTGCTGTTGAAAGGAGAATGGTTTTGGACAGCCCAGGGTTGGAGTCACTGCTGGGTCAGCAGTGCTACTTGGGACACTGCTGTGGGTGCTCCTCTGCTTGCACACACATCCAGGCCAGTGTGGGAAGTGTAGGGCTCCAGACTGTGCAAAGCCACTGAGGATCCAGCTGGAAACCATTTAGGAAAGGTGGGAAAGCACCTGGGGCTCACAGGGAGACAGGTGCTACATCTATCTCTAGTTAGATGATTAAAAAATGGTTACTTGTATGGGGTATGAGAGGAGGTGCCTCCTGCAGCTTGTTAGTTTATGGCCTGTTAGGGAGGCTGTCCCACAGACCTCTGGAGCCCTTTGGGAAGGGGCTGGAGGCAGAAGGAGAGCAGAGCTGCCTTGGAGAGCTGCAGCAGGACCTCATCACACCTGGGTCCTGCCTACTTTCAGGACACTCGGATGCTGAAGCCTTCCCTGGAGCTGGGACCTCAGCTGGGCCAAATATGCCTCTTCCAAAGGCTAGACACAGGCTGCAGGATGTTCCCATGTGACAGTGAGACTGGGGTGGTGAGTCTGGAGGTCGGAGGCACCTGTCTCTGTAATTCCCAGGTGTTTTTCTCTCATTAGGAAAGCGGGTTGAGCAAGAATAAGGGAGGCAAAAATGAAGAAGAGAAAGGAAAGGAATCTCCTTCTAAAGACCTGGCCCAGGAACGAGATACTAAAGTGGGGAAATACTCTAAAAAGGAAGAAAGTGTTCAGAAAACAGACACAAAAGGTAAAGCTGAGACTGAGACCAAGAGCAAAGAAAACAAAGCCATGAATGATAAAGTCAAGGCCATGGAGAAAAAGCTGATGGGGAAGGACAAGAAGGAGGAAGATAAGAGCTCAGATTTGAAGGATGCAGGAAAAGATAAAAAGGAGGAAGAGAAGTGTTCACATTTAAAAAAAAAGAATGCAAGGAAGGATAAAAAGGAAGAAGAGAAGGGCTCAGCAGCAAAGGAGGAGACAGAGAAGGAAAAGAAAGAAGAAAAGGATTCAGCATCAAAGGACACGGGGAAGGACAAAAAGGAGGAAAAGAGTTCAGACTCAAAGAAACAGGCAGAAAAAGACCTAAGAGGGGAAGGTAAGAAAGAAAAAGATAAAAAAGAAGAGGAAAAGTGTTCTGCTGTGAAAAAATCCAAGGCAGATGAGAAGGATAAATCCCAGGCAGAGGCAGAAAAGGCAGAAAAGGTGGAAGAGAAACAGGAGGCCAAGGCAGGAGCCAGGAGCAGCCCTTCCAAGCCCTCCTCTGGCAGCTCTGCAGATCAAGCCAAGGATGATGAAGCCTCCAGCATCTTCGACGAGCTCATTGAGAAGGTGAAGAACAACGATGCTGAGGTGACCGAGGTCAATGTGAACAACTCGGACTGCATCAACAACGAGACCCTGGTGCGCTTCACCGAGGCGCTGGAGTTCAACACCGTGGTCAAGGTGTTTGCCCTGGCTAACACCCGTGCTGACGACCACGTGGCCTTTGCCATTGCCATCATGCTCAAGTCCAACAAAGTGCTGACAAGCATCAACTTGGACTCCAACCACATCACAGGCAAGGGCATTCTGGCCATTTTCCGGGCACTGCTGCAGAACAACACGCTGACAGAGCTGCGTTTCCACAACCAGCGGCACATCTGTGGGGGAAAGACAGAGATGGAGATTGCCAAGCTCCTGAAGGAGAACACCACACTCCTGAAGCTGGGCTACCACTTTGAGCTGGCTGGGCCACGCATGACTGTCACCAACCTGCTGAGCCGAAACATGGACAGACAGAGGCAGAAACGCCTCCAGGAGCAGAAACTGGCACAGGAACAGGGGGAGAAGAAAGACCTCCTGGAGGTACCTAAGCCCGGAGCGCTGCTGAAGGGGTCCCCCAAGGCATCCCCGCAGCCATCCCCCAAGGCTTCCCCCAAAAGCTCTCCCAAGAAAGGGGGAGCATCCGCCGCACCGCCCCCACCTCCTCCCCCACTTGCCCCACCACTGATGATCAACGAAAGCCTGAAGAACTCTCTTTCACCAGCCACGCAGAGGAAGTTGGGAGACCGGGCGCTGCCAGTCCAGGAGAAGAACTCTCGGGACCAGCTCCTGGCAGCCATTCGCTCCAGCAACCTCAAACAACTCAAGAAGGCAAGTGTGAGGCCAGGTGGGGCCCACCCATGGGGTGGGGCTGGGGGCTGGGGGCTGAGGTCACACCCATTGTTGCTCTGCCAGTGGATAGGCGATAGCTGTCCTCCAGTGGGGTGTCCATGCTCCCAATCCCTATACAGGAGCAGATCCATCCCTTTGCCAAGCACATGGGGAAGGAAGATCCATCCTTTAACACCATCCCTAGAGAGCAGATGGGGTCAGCAAATCCATCCCTTGTCAGA
Source organism: Entomyzon cyanotis (assembly GCA_024500445.1). Classification (NCBI taxonomy): domain Eukaryota; kingdom Metazoa; phylum Chordata; class Aves; order Passeriformes; family Meliphagidae; genus Entomyzon; species Entomyzon cyanotis. The sequence goes on along the minus strand of JAKEPQ010000908.1, from coordinate 128,758 downwards.
CCATCCAACAGGAGATCTATCCCTTGGCAGAGCTCCAGGATTGGAGCTCCAGTGTTGGGCAGATCCACCAGGATCCAGGGGTTGGAATACAAGGAAGAAGCCATCCATAACTTAAAACTCACTGAGCTCTTGATGGTGTGGCTGAGCCCATGCCCCTGTGGTGGGAGGTGGTCCAGGATGGCTGGAGAGGCTGCATCTCCAATGCTGGTCCCAGCATGGAGCCTTGAAACATCTCACTTTCACAGGTGGTTTGTGTCCCTGCTGGGCTGTCCATGGGCTGGACTGTGGGGACAGCCAGCCTGGCTAAGAGAAAGAGGACATTGAATGGTTTTGGTTGGAAGAGACCATCTCTTTCCTGCTATGGGCAGGGACACCTTCCACTATCCCAGGTTGCTCCAAGCCCTATCCATCTTGGCCTTGGACACTTCCAGAGATGGGGCAGCCACAGCTTTTCTGGGCAACTTGTGTTAGGGCCTCCCCACTCTCACAGGGAAGAATTTCTTCCCAATATCCCATCTGACCCTGCCCTGGATGTCCCTGGACCACAGTAAGGACATTCTTGCACCCCTTCCCATTTCTCTCCCAGTAACAGGGTGTCCTTCCCTGCAGGTGGAGTTGCCGAAGCTGCTGCAGTAGGGAACGTAAGGATTTTTCCCCTGCAGCCCACTGCAGAGCCTCAGACACTCACCTTTCTTGTGACTGTTTCCATGATGAGCCCTTTGGAACCTGCAGTGACCAAGGCCAAGGAGCAAGGATCTCTCTGGGACACGGAGGATGGGCCAGGCCCAGCAGGACATGATGGAGGACGTTGTATTTATTTTTTTATGGTTGTGAAGCCTTCAAGCTCTTTCTTCTGCCAGCATCGTGCCCTGCTCCAGACAGAGATGCTGAGAACAGAGCAGGGATCTGCAGAGCTGATCCTTATGGAAAACCTGCCTCAGTGCACGATGAAAGGGTTTGGCACCCTCTATCCAGGGTCCAGCCTGGGGTGAGTGGGAGTACCCCCAACCTTGGGGGGAGCAGGGGACACCCAGACCATCATCACATTATCACAAGGCCTCTGGGTGGTTGGCAGAGTTTTGGGATTCAGGCACAGCAGTGACTGTGGGGCCGGGGATTCAGGCTTGACGTCAGGAGGAATGGGAGGGTTGGAGAAGGGAGCAGCCAGGGAAGAGATGGGGCACGCAAGATGGGACATGGGGGAAGCCAGGCTGGGGCCAGGAGCTCAGGGCATTTTGTACACACCCACATCACTGCTGGGAAACCCCAGAGCCCTCAGAGCATGGAAACCAAATCTGCATCAGGGGGAGCAGGGAAAGCACCAGCTCAAGGTGGGCAGTGGGCTTTGGAATCACACAATGCCCACCCCACCACACCTTGCTGTCGTGATGCCTTGATCACGATTTGTATGACTGCAGCCACTGCATCAGCAATAAAGCTCACCCAACGCTTCCTTCGCTTTCAGACAGCTCCACTCCCCCAAACCACAGACTGGGGTGCAGGGGGTGTCTGGGAATGGCCTCAGCACCCCCCAGTCGGGGGCAGCTCTTCCTTCTCCCACACCCACAGCTCACCCTGAACTGGTCACCCTGGGACCACCTGGACACCCCAACCTGGTCAACCCAATCACCCAGAGCCCCTCTAAATGGGGCACCCAGGATCCCCCCAAATGGGACATTCAAACCCCTCCAAATAGAGCACCCTGCTGCTGCTGGACACAACCAGGTGCCCAGAGCCATGCAGACACCCCAGAACCCTGGAGTCACCCAGAACTGGACAGCTAAGGACCACCCCACAGTCACCCCAAACCCTTTTGAGGGCACCCTTGGGCTGCCCCAGGGTCACCCCAAACCCCGGTGGTCACCCAGAACTGCTCTCCCTGCTGGCACCACTGAGCCGGGCAGGTTTGGGGGTGCAGCAGCACGCCTGGGAGACTCCCCCTGTCCCGGGACACCCACATGTGTGGCTGAGAGGCTGCTCCCGATACCAGCAAAAACGCCGTTTTGGAGGCATTCCTGCAGCTGGTCAGCGCCGCGGCCCCGGCGGGAGGAACGGGATTGGTACCACGCCCTTTTCCCCCCCACCACGCTCCTGTCCCTTGGGGCTGTCCCTGCTAACACGGGACCCCAGCAGGGCACCGCGGGACAACTGGGACATCCCGCACCGAGCATCCGGCCGGTCCCGGGGTCGGAGCACCAGAGACATCACCTAAAAACACCAGGGGCGTCACCACAACACCGGCGGAGTCACCTAAAACCACGGGCGGACAGGGGCAGTGCAGCTCCAGGGGAGGGACGTGGGGGGCCTGGCGGGGGGTGCTTTTAACTTACCGGGGGCGCTGCTGTGCGCGGCGGGGCCGGAAGAGGTCGCCGTTAACACACCGGGGCCGCCGTTAACGAACCGGGGGCGGAGCGGTGCGCGGCGGGGCCGGCAGGGGGGCGCTGCAGCCCCGGTCCGTCCGGTCCGTCCCAACCCCAGTAGCGGCAGCGCCCGGCGGGGTCTATCGGGGGTGTCTGGCCCCGCTCCCCCCGCTCGGTACCGGGGAACCGGCGCAGGGCACGAGGCAGCGACGATGGACGGCGGGGCGGCGGCATGAGGCGACGGAGGCGGCGGGGAGCATGGCGGCGGCGGGCGGTGGCGGGGCGCGGCGGGGGCTGCTGAAGCGGAAGCCGAACTTCACGCTGCAGGAGCTGGAGGTGCTGATGAGCGAAGTGCTCCGGTACGAGCCGCTGCTATTCGGCGCCGCCGCCGGTACAGTAAACGCGTACGAGAAGCAGAAGATCTGGTGGCGGATCACGCACAAGGTGAACGCCGCCGGCCGCCACCAGCGCGACATCGGCGAGGTGAAGAACCGCTGGCGGGGACTACGCCGCCGTGCCGGGGACAAGATCAGCAGGCACCGGCTGGAGCGGCAAGGTCCGGCCGGCAGGGCCGTCGCCAGGAACGGGAACACCGGGAGCACCGGGAATAACGGGAGCAACGGGAACGGCCCTGCCGAGTCCGGCCCGGGGCCCGCCTCCGCGCCCGGCTGGGGACCTCGCGGCGCCACCAGCACCGACCCTCCCGTGCGCAGCGCAGAGGGGTCGGCACCGAGAGGTGAGTGCGCAGGGAGGGGCGTGGGGACGGGGCAAGGATACGGAGATGCTGGGGCCGGGATGGAGGAGTGGAGAGACGGACATGGAGAGCTAGGACATGGACATGGGGTACCGGGATCAGGACAGGGGAGAACGGGGCAGGGACACGGGGTTGATGGGACCGGGATGCAAGGGGACTGGCACTCAGACGCAGGCACTGGGACAGGGGTATGGTGGGACAGGGACATGGAGGTCCAGAACACAGACGTTGGAGACCGGAGCAGAGACTTGCTGGGGGACCAGGGTGGGACATGGGGGACCAAGAAGGGACCACGGATGAGGTGGGATGAGACAAGGAGAAATGGGATTAGGAAGTGGGGACAAGCAACAGGTACATAGGGACACTGAGACCAGGACAGCTGTGCGGAGGGACAGGGTCACGAGGGACAAGTGCCAGGATCAGGACATGGACATGAGAAACCAGGACACTGACACAGGGCCATTGGGATCGGGAGAGGTGCCTGGAGGAACAGGGACACAGGGGACCAGGACCAGGATGTGAGGGGATCAGGATATGGGACACCAGGACAGTGACATGGGGATACTGTTACCAGGTTGTGGGGGTCCAGGACATGGACATGGGAGACTGGGACTGGGATGCAAGAGAAATGAGACTGAGAGAGGTCACTGGGACCAGGACAGGTGCATGCCGGGACAGGGACACAGAAGACCAGAATCAGGATGTGGAGGATCAGGAAAGGGACACAGACCAGGACACAGGGACAAGTGCATGGAAGGATGGGGACAGGGACTCAGGAGACCTGGACCAGCACCTGGGGAACCAGGACATAGGGCATCAGGACAGGGATGTGGGGAACTGGAATAGGGACACAGCGGCACTAGGACCAGGACAGGGACATGGAGTAACTAGGACACAGGGGACCAGTAATGAAACATAAAGTTCTGGGACAAGGACACAGGAGACCAGGATCAAGAGCAGGGGACCAGTACCAAGGCACTGGGAACAGGATAGGTGTGTACAGGAACCAGGACAGGGAAACTGGGACCACGCCATGGGGGACTGGGACATGGATACAGGGGACAGGGGCAGGGACATGGAGGATTGAGAGAGGGACATGAGGGATATGGGGGCACTAGGCCTGAGGGAGGTACAGGCAGGGACTGGGACACAGATCCAGGGAAACAGGGCAGGGATAGGGGGGGACTGGTATGGTAACACAGACATGAGGGGACTGGGACCAAGATGTGGGAAAAACTGGGGCCAGGACATTAGGACCAGTAGAAGTGCATGGAGGGACTGGGGCAGGAACACGGGGACAGGGACACAGAGGAGACATAAGGGAAAGGGACAGGGTCGTGGAGTACTGGAACAGGGACGTGGGTGACAGGGATGTGGGAGGATCAGGACAGGGACATAGGAGACAGGGAGCATAACAGGGGCACCTGGAGCATGACAGAAAGGTACCAGGACAAGGGTGTGGATGACTGGGATTAGGATGGGGACCAAAGGCAGGTGGCACTGGGATGTGGACAGGGATAAGAAGGGGCTGGGAACAGGGCAGAGATATGAGGGGATTGTGACAGTGACATGGGACAGTACCAGGACAGAGACAAGGAACATGCAGGTGCTGGGACCGGAACGGGGACATGGTGCTTTCAGGACCACACAGGGACATGGAGGCACCACATTCAGGACAGGGATATGTGTGGGCTAGGACAGGGTCATGGGGGTACTGAGACCATGCAGGCACATGGGGACACCTCATTCAGGACAGGGGTATGGGAGTACTGGGACCAGGAGAGGGACAAGGGACATGGTATGGGGTTGAACCACCATGAGGGTCACAGGACTGTGGAGATACGTATAGATGGAACGACGACTGGGTGCAGGAGAGGGGATGTGGGAGCACAGGGATGGAGATGAGGGTCTGCCACTTGGTCCACAGGGCACTGGGGACACGGGAGATCCCTCCAGCCGCCCTGTGCTCCCCATCCCTTCCACAGGTGTCAAGGAGGAGCTGGTGAAGGAGGAGCCCGTGGAAGTGAAGACTGAGCCCTTCCACGGCCCCACTGCCGACGGCATTCCTGGCCACGGCTCAGACCGCCGCCTACCCTGTACCGGCATCTGCCCGCCCAGCGAGCTGGGCGAGGGCTGGAATCGGAGTCCCCAGTGCTCCGCGCCCCCCGAACTCTCCCTCGGCGACCTGGGAGGGCAGCAGGAGCCGCTGGGCTCCGACTTCCCCAGTCTGCTATTGGAGCAGGAGGCCAAGCAGCTTACTCACTGCGGTGCGGGCAAGGGGCCCCCCGGGGGGCTGGACTGGACGGGACCCCCGAGTGCCCCCAGCTCAGCCTCGTGCGGTCCAGTGAGCGGCTGGTGCAGGAGATGCGTGCGTTCCGCCGGGAATACGCTGAGAGCCGCCGGGAGACCACGGCGGTGCTGCGCGGCATCACCCAGGCACTGGGTGCGCTCAGCCGCAGCCTGGCCGAAATCCATGACCTCTACCTCCGGGAGCGGGGGTCTCCAAATCCTGAGCCCCTCACGCAGCTGGCTGTGTACACCCACCACCACCTCCCACCCAGCACCCACCTCACTGCTTTTATTATTATTTTTATTATTATTTCTTTTCCCCTCCATCCCACTTCAATAAAACTCGGATCTGTACCTCCTCGGCTGCCCCCCACTCCCACCCCCAGGCTCCCCACACGGTTTTTGGGGGTGATGGGATGCAGGGGCCTGGGAGATGGGACAGGGGTTTGTCCCTCCAGGTGGGTCTGCCTGGCTTTTCTCCTGGACCCATGGACTCTGGTCCCAAATTTAGCCAGCAATGGTGGAGGGGGAAGAATCCCGCCAGGAACAACCCTCGGGGTGACTCAGCCCACCCACCCTCCCCCACTTAGTCCTGTCCAGAGGAGGAATTGTCCTTGCTCCCGCAGTCCCCATCCCAGCACTGAATTTGCTGTTTTCTCACCCAAAAGATGCCCAGGGGTGGTTTCATGGCCCCGTTTTGAGTGAGGGGGGCTGGGTGGGCGGCAGCACTCTGGGCTGGCTCATCCCAGCAGGTGATTTAGTGGGAATTACCCATCTCAACAGAATTTTGCGATGGAGAAGCCTTGGGAGCAGACAGGACAGGGCGGAATTAATGTCCTCCCATCTTACAGCTTGAGGGAAGAGGTTGGGGTCGTTGCTCTCCCCTTCTCTCCCCATTACAGAGTCTCCAAGATGACACCAGACTGTGGGCACAAGACATGGTTTAATGCCAATCCTGGGGAGGAAGAGCCAGGGGTGAATCCAGAGGTGGGCGTGCAAGGGGACAGAGGTGCACGGCCCTCGGGGGACTCCCCCGGGGACCCCCTGCAGGTGCTCAGGGCTGTTGGCACCCAGAGCGGGGGGGGGGGGGGGGGGTGTAAGGGGGGGTAGGCACCCACAAAGGGCCCAGTGTGCAGCACAAGGGCTGCCCTGTGCTGCTGGCATCGGATCACCCCAGGATGGCCAGGAAGAGCCTGATCCAGCCCCAGCTGGGGCAGCCCCCCAGCATCAGGGGAGACACAGGGGTCCCCAGCCCGGCCCCGCTGGCCGGCGGCGGGTACAGGGGTCTCCACGGGGCCTTATGCTCCAGGGTAGCTGGGCTGTGCTGGGACGTAGGGTGGTGGTGCTGTGGCGGGAGCAGATGGAGTGTCACCAGGCCACCGGACACCCTCCCGGGGAATCAGGAGAGTCCCCGTGTCCCCCTGGTGCTTACCTGTGGGGTTGTAGACAGGAGGGCCGGAGGGGTACATGGGGTACTGGGCGGCAGGACCGGGCGGGGGATACATGGCCATGGGGGTGAAGCCAGGCTGGGGAGGCGCAGGGCCGGCTTTGGGGTCCACAGGGAAGGGAGCTGGGGGGGCTGCAGGGGGGTAACTGGACAGGGGGATCTCTGGGCCTGTGGGAGAGATTGGGGAGGTCTGCGGCACCCACGCACAGGGACGGGGACAATGTCTAAGGGTGGTGGTGGGTGCTGGGGTGGTAGGAGCAGCCCCCACCCCAGTGCCCAATATTCCCCCCCACACATCCCACCAGGTCTCACCACCTTGCCCACCTCACCCCCAACCCCTCCACCCTGTACCTCAGGACCTCTCCTGCTCCTCCCATCCCTCTATCCCACCCTGCTTCCTAAACCTCCATCCTTGCAGTCTACCCCCCCACCCCCCTGATCCCCCCCTACATTCCAAGAGGCCCCTTCTTCTTGGCTCCCCCAAACTGCCCCCCCCTCCTTGTACTTACAGGACCCTTCGGCTCCCCCTCATCCCTTCAGCTTCTACCCTGCACACCAATCCCCCTGCACCTCTCCAGAGCCCTTCCAGACCCTCCACCCTGTACCTGTAGGATCCTCCTGCACACCCTCATCTCTGCAGCTCCCCCCTTCCACCCCCAGGTCTCTCTGCATTCCTCGAGCCCCCCCCAAATCCTAGCATCCTGTGTCTCAGGAGCCCTCCTGCACCCCGCCATCCTTGCTGCCCAACCCCCACACTCCGATCCCCCCATGCATCCCTCCAGGCCCCCCCTCCTTGCCTCTTCCCAAGCCACTCCACTCTCTACCTACAGGACCCTCCTGCACCTCCCACCGCTATAGCCCACACACACCCCCAGTTCCCACCGACATCCGTCCAGGCTCCCTCAATCTCCCCAGCCTGTACCTACAGCACCCTCATACACTGAGTCTCCTCCTGCATGCCCCCATCCATGCATCCCCCATCTCTGCACTCTCCCATTCCTCCAGGTCCCCTCAACCCCACCCCCCGCCTTTATGTGCAGGACCCTCCTGATCCCCCTCCTCCTCCTGCACCCCCCATCCCTGTATCCCTCATCCCTACAGACTCCCCCTTCCAGACCCCTGTTCCCCCAAATCCCTTTAGGCCCCCTCAAGCCCCCCTCCACCCTCTTTACCTACAGGACCCTCCTGCACCCCCTCTTCCTCATGTAGCCCCCTCTCCCGCGCCCCCAGCCCTGTCCTCCAGCCCCACACCTTGCAGGGGGGTTCGGGGGGTGCCGCCGGCGCTGGTACAAGTAGCAGCAGGAGCACATGAAGCAGCAGACGATGGTGGTGACGATGGCGATGAAAAGCACCACGGCCGAGGCAATGCCTGCGATGGTCTTGGGGCTGCGGGACCCCCGGGCGTGGGGAGCAGGGCCTGGGGGCCACCCGGGGCACACACCCCCAGCCAGCACCCACTGACACTGCCCAATACCCAGTATCAATGCCCAGTGACAGTGTCCAGCACTGCTACCAGCGCCCAGTATCAGTGACCAGTGCCCAGCACCCAATGCTCTGTACCCAGTGCCAATGCTCTGTACCAGTGCCCACTGCCCAGTGACCAGCATCCAGTAGCAGTAACCAGTGCTCAGCACCAGCACTGCTGCCCAGAACCCAGTGCAAATTCTCAGTACCAGCGTCCAGCACCCTGTGGCCAACACCCAGTACCAGTGACCAGTCCACAGTATCCAACCCCCAATGCACAGTTCCCAGTACCAGTGCACAGTGCCCAGTGCATAGCATCCAGTGCCCAGTACCAGTGTCCAGCACCCAGAATCCAATGCCAGCACCCACTACCAATTCCAAGACCCCAGCACCCAGTACCCAGTACCCAGCACCCTGTAGCAGTACCCAGCACCCAGTAGCAGTGCCCAGCACGCACTGCAAAGCAATAGTGCCCAGTAACCGGTGCTCAACAACCCAGTACCAGAATCCAACACCCAACACCACTGCCCAGTGCCCAGCATTCAATGCCCAACGCCTAGTGTCAGCATCCAGCACCCATTGTCAACAGACCTGCAACGCAGTACCCAGTACCACTCCCCAGTGCCCAGAAGCAGTGCCCAGTACCAAACACCCAGTGCCTCTGCCCAATACCAGTGCAGAGAACCCAGCATCCAGCACTTGGTGCCACTGCTCAATACCAACGTCTAACACCCAGTACCACTTACCAGCACTCAATACCAGTGCACATCACCCAGCATTCAGTATGAGTGCTCAGTAGCAGTGCTCAACACACAGCACCACAGCCCAGCACCACTGCTGAATGCCCAGCACTCAGTGTCCAGCACCCAGTACCAGTGCACATTATCCAGCACCAGCACCCAGCACTCAGCATCCAGCACCCAATACCAGTGTCCAGCACCCAATACCAGTGCACAGCACCCGATGCTCAATACCCAGTACAAGGGCCCAGATAACACTGCCCAGCACCCAGTACCAGTGCCCACTGCGCGGCACCACTCCCCAGTGCACAGCACTCAGTGAACAGCACCCAGTCCCAGCCCCCAGCCCGCCCAGGGGAGCCCCCAGCCCCATCAGCCCTGGCTGTGGCACCTGAAGGCAAGGCAGTGGCGCTGCTGGCGCTCAGTGAGCAGGCGCAGAGGGTCTCGGCAGCAGTACCGCTGGTGGCACGTGCCGCAGCAGAAGGTGAAGAACTCGCAGTCGAAGCCAGGGTGCCATGACCCGTTTCTGTCCACATACCACAGGCAGTCCTCGCCCCCAGCCACTGTGGATGGCTGCTCATCACTGGAATCTCGGGGCACCTGGCCATTGCCACCCTCGGGAGCACTGGCAGCACCCCATGCCTTCCATCCCCCACATGGGCACAGTCCCATGTGTTCTGTGCCTCTATTCCCTTGCACCCCAGTCCATCCTGCCCCATGGATCCCCAAGGTGTGCCCCTATATACCCCTAAATAACCTGCTCCATCCCGCTGCCCTGTCCCTCATACCCAGCCCCACATCCTCCCATACCCTGCTCCATCATGCCCCATGTACCCCCAAACCCCTGCTCCATCCTGCCCCATATCCCCTAAAACCCTGCTCCATCCTGCCCCACTTCCTTCCAAACCCTGCCCCTATGCACCCCACACCCTACTCCATCCAGCCCACACCCTTGCAGACCCCCCCTCCATTTCACCCAGCTCCCCGATCACTCCAGATCCCTCCAGAACCCCCCAGTTTTCCCCCCTCCCGCGTGTTCCAGTGACACTTCCCGCTCTATTTCTGGCCGGAGCCACCTGTCTTCCCAGAAATAGCCGAGGGCCGAGGCCCGGGGACGGCCGGAGGCACCAGGGCAGTGGGTGGGGAACTACGGGGATGGGCTTTGCAGGGGTGTCACACGGCATTCATGCACCCCAAAATGGGACCGCGGCAGCTCAGGGGCAAGTGGGGAAACTGAGGCACGGGGTTCGTGCGTGGAAAGCCCACAAATTCCCCAGGGCTGGGCATCCCACCTCGGGCAGCCACCGGCTCCGTGCCTGCTGTTCCCGGGAGTCAGCGGCTCCTGGGGACACTCCGAAAGCGGCAAAGGGGAGGTGGGTTTTGGGGGATGGACGCAGTGCTCAGGGGGACACTTTGGTGCAAGCAGCCCCCGGTCAAAGGGGCCGTGTGTGCCACGACTCACAGTCACGGCCAGTGACACCGGGTCCCACCCAGCGGGATCCCGGTGTCACGGAGGGTGGCACCGTGTCCCGTCGCAGGGTGGCACCGGATCCCCCGGCCCTCGCCGGGCCCCGTATGTCTCTTACCCATCGAGGCGGCCACGGCCACCAGCAGGGTCCCGGCCAGGGGCCAGCCGCTCCCGGGGCCGCCGGGCCCCATCCCGGGGCCGGTGTGGAGGCGCTGCCCGGGGTGGGGACGGCGGCTGCGCTGCGGCACCGGGACCGGGGCCGCTCCCGGGGCCGGTCCTGGTGCCGCCCGGTGCCGGTTCCGCGGGGCCGCTCCCTCTGCCGCTGTCTCCCAGTGCCGTCCGGTGCCGGCGCAGGCCCGCAGTGACGCCGCAGCCCGGCGGCGCACGGTTGCTGCCCGGTGTCCCCTCCGTTTCCCGCCCCCACCGGCACCGCCTCCCGCCGCAGCCACCGGCCCCCGTCCGCCCCCACCGGGAGGAGCGGTGCCGCCAGCCCTGAGAACTGACGGGACCGAGCTGAGATGCGGGGAGCGGAGTGGCCTCTCTGGCACTGCCCCCCACCCCTCTATCCCCCCTTATTTCCCCTCTTCCTGCGCCCCATCGTATCGCTCGTCCTTGCAACGCCCCCCCCCATCCCCCGCACCCCATCCCCTGCATCCAATCCCTTCCCTACCCCCTGCTCCTCAGCATTTCCCCTTCCAGTACCCCTTCTCCCACCGCATCCCACCCCTACACTCATTTGACTCCCCTGCACCCCATCCCTTCGGTCCATAGCACCCCATCTCCAACTCCATCCTTTCCCTGAACACCTTTCCCTCCCCCTGTACCCCATCCCTTCACCCATCCTTGCACCCCAACCCTGCACCCTTCCTGTCCACCTTTCTACACCCCAAACCCGAGCCCTGCACTCCTCACCTCTATCCCATCCTTCCCGTCTACTCTTTGCCCCTTTCCAAGCCTCCCCCTCCCAGCCAGGGTCACTAAGTGCCAGGGGTGCAGAGCTGGATCTGAGGCACCCTCTTGGCACTGGATTCGCCCCATTACCACCCCAAGCACAGCCAGACCCCAAATCTGCAGAGTCCCATCCTGGCAATGCCAACTGGACCCAGGGAAGGGGGACCTCAGAGGGAACACAGAGGTGGCACATCCTGAGGGTGACATATCCCAAAAATCACCTTTATTAGAGACCAGAACCCCAAATTGAGGATAGTGGTGACACCAAGGTCACCGTAAGTACAGGGGTCACAGTGTCACCATCAGCATCACAGTGCCAGTGAGGGAATGCAAGGTGGGGGCCAGCCCCTGCCACCCTGCTGTGCCTCCTGCCCATGCCCCCACACCAGGCTGGGGAGGCACAAGACATCCCTGCCGTCCCTGGGCCAGCCAGGATGTGCCCCCCGCCCCGGGGTGGGGGTGTGGGCACTCACACTTGCGTGACGATCTCGCCGTTCTCGGGCATGTAGACCTGCACGGGCACGCCGGCTGCTGTGCGCCGCAGCACCTGCACCGGGGGGCCCTGGGGGGACAGAGACCGTGGGTGTCAGCGCCCCACCCTGTGTGGAGGCACCCCCCGCGGCATGTCCCAGGACAGGGGTTGGGCTGCGAGGGTTGTGGGCGCATGGCCACAGGTCCCCACTTGCCCAGCATGTGTTCCAGCTGTGCCATGGGTGCATCTGTCCTAGCGAGACACTCAGGTGGAGAGGGGGAGCTGAGCCCTGAAATGTTTGCAGGGACCCTCCCACCCCAGGGCACCCCAGTGCTGCCCCAGGGACTCACGTGAGTCCTGCTTGTGGGAACCTGGGTATGACACAAGGTCCTGCCCTAGGGACCTCCTTGAGGTTCTGGTCCCTCCCATGGGCCTCTCGTGGGACCCCCTTAAGATCTTGGTCTTTCCCATGGGATCCTTGTGGGACCCCAGTTCTGCCATAGGAACCTCCACAGGATCCTGGTCTAGCCCTTGGAACCTTGAAGGAAATTAAGAGACCTACACGGAATCCCAGTCCTGCTCCAGAGACTCCCTTAAGGTCCTGGTCCTACCCCAGGGACCCACATGGGACCCCAGTCCTGCCCCAGAGGTCCTGGTTCTGTCCCTGGGATGCACGTGGGACTCCACACCTGTCCATGGGACCTTCAGCAGGTCCTCATCCTTCCCAGAAGGACCTTACTTCTTTTCCCAAGACCCTCACAAGACCCTGGTCCTTGCTGCTGGACCTCCTCAGGAACCCAGTCCTGCCCCAGGGACCCCTCTGGGACCCAAATTCTTCCCCTGTGATTTCCTCAGGACCCTAATCTTCCCACTGGGACTCACTCAGGACCCTGGTCCTGCCCTGGGGACCATCAGGGACCCTCCAGACTCAACCTATGGGACTTTGGACTTGCCCAGAGAACCCTCAGAGGGTCCGGATCCTTCCCCAAAGGACCTTTGAGGACCATGATCCTCTCCTCAGGACCCCCTGAGGCTATGGTCCTTGCCCCAGGGTCCCTTGTGGGATCCCAGTCCTGCCCCAACAACCCTCATAGGAGGGGTTCAACCCCGTAGACCCCCTCAGAACTTCACTCCTGCTCTAGGAAACCTCATGGGACCCCACCAGAGCCACATGTCCCTACACCACCTCAGGGTGACAACTGACGTTACCTGCAGGGCAGCACCCAGTGGGACCTCCTTCTCCTACAATCCCACGCCCATCCCTGCCCCAGCCAGACCCCCTGTCCTACCTGAACCAGTGACAGGACTCCACGAGCAACGGGCACATCCCTGGTGGTCCCACCATGGGGTCTCCGGAAAGCTCCCTGCCGGTCGAGGGAGTGGGGCCGGGCACCTCTCAGCCGGGCACGCTGGTGCCATGACTTGAGCTCCTCTGTGACAGCAGCTTTGGAGAGCCCCCGGGCCCCAGCAGGTGCATAGTCCTTGAGCGAGGGCGTGCGCACAATGCGGCTGCGTGAGGGCACCAGGCGCTGGTACCTCAGTGGAGCCAGATCCTGTTCATACAGGAAAGCTGGGGGGCCAGTGGGTGGCAGGAACTGGAGGGCACCCCGTGGGTAGTAACCAGGCTCGGCAAGTGGCAGTGGAACTGCAAAGGACACGTCGGGGCTGCTGCTGCCTGGAGAGGTGGCGTGGGAGACGCTGGAGAGGTCAGAGATGCTGTCATCAGAGCCAGAGCAGCATGTAGGGCTGGGGGCTGGGATGCAGGACGTGGGCACGGTGACCGTGTAGTAGGTGGGGCGCCGGCAGGGTGCAGTGCTGCGGCCCCGTGGCTCGGCCGGTTGCCAGCACGGGTCCACCCTGCAGGAAGGACACTGTTGCTGCAGGAGGACCCTTCCCCTCGCCCCAAAGCCAGGGCGAGCCCTGGGAAAGATGCACCCATGGGTGCGGGGTGCAGCCACCCCACAGAGAGAGATCCAGCCTCCTCCCATGGGATTGGCTCCACCTTCCCTGTGGGGCAGTCTCCAGCCTCCTCCCAAGGGATTAGCTCATCCTCCCCATGGGGCTGACCTCCATCATCTCCATAGGATTACTTCCATCCTCTCCATGGGATTATCTCCAACCTCCTCCCCATGGATTCCTGTCCTCCCGATAAGGTTTTCTCTCATATCCCCACAGGACTACCTTCATCCTGTCTCTGGGATTATCTCCATCCTCCCTATAAAGTCCACCCTTCCCTTGGTGTTCTCTCCATTATCTTCCCCATGGGATTATCTCCAGCCTCCACCCCATGGGTTTAGCTCCACCATCTCCATGAGGTTCTCTTCATCCTCTCCCACAGGATTACTCCCATTCTCCATCCCACAGGGTTAGCTCCATCTTAGTCCCACGGGGAGTATCTCCATCCTTGCTATGTATTACTTCCCACATCCTCGCCATGAGCTGAGCTCCATCATCTTCAAAGGGTTATTCCCATCCTCCTTCCCATGGATTGAATTCCATCTTCCACATGGAACTCCATCCTCCCTTGCAAAAGCCCTTGTCTGTCCTCCCCATGTTCAGGACATACCTCAGAGACTGGGTCTGTCCCCGACGTCCCAATGGCTCTGGGGTGCTGGGAGCGCTGGAACCTGCCTGCCGGCACAGCACCAGGGTCCGGATGGGGACAAACCGGTATGGAGGGTCCCCCATTCTGGACCCCAGGGATCCTGTGGGATTAGGGCTGGTGGGGGCAGCTGTCAGGGGCCCAAGATAGCATTGGGAGCTCCGGGTTTCCCTATCGTCAGGGTCAACACCAGGAATTTTGGCCCTCTCGTAGGGTCTGTCCAGGCTGGTCTCCTGCCAGGGGTTGGAGGGAACCATCAGAGGCCCTAGCCCCTCCTCCTCCTTGGTGGGGTCCTTGGGAGATGGGGACCTCTGTGGGGTAGCAGTTCCTGGCGGCCATGTGTCCTCTGCAGGAGAGATGGTGGGTTAGGATGGAGAGAACACAAAGAGAGGGTTGGGATGGAGGGAACAGGTGGATGGCTGACATGGAGGGGACACATGGGGGGTTGGGATGGAAGAGACATGTGGAAGGGTTGGGATGGAAGGGACACACAGGGGAATGGCATGGAGGGGACACATGGCAGTGGAGTGGGATGGAGGGGACCTGTGGGGGTTGGGATGGAGAGGACACAGGGGAAGTTGAGATTAAGGGGACACTCGGGAGGGGGTTGGGATGGAGGGGACACAAGGGGAGTTGAGACAGAGGGGACACAGGAAGGACTGGGATGGAGGAGACATGCAGGAGGTTAGAATGGGGGTACACACAGAGAGGGATGGAATGGAGTGGACACTCAGGAGGGGGCTCAGATGGAGGGGACACGGGAAGGGTTGGGATGGAGGAAACACACAAGGGGTTCCCCGGTGTACCCCTGGTCCCCACAGTCCCCTCACCCTCCTCCAGCAGGCCGGTGTCAGACAGGGAACTCTCGTCGGAGGCACTGAGCTCTGCGGGGCAGGGCCCTGTGAGAATAGAGCCAGCGCCGCCTCCGGGTGCCAAAGCGCTCCCACGGCCCCGACACCACCCAGCGCGTCCCCACAGGCCTCCGCTCCCCTCTCCCACGCCACCTGTCCCAACATGCTCCAGGACAGTGGCGGTACCGGCCAGGCCGGCTCTGCTGAGCCGTGTGTGGTTCCCAGCCTGCCCGGGCTGGGCAGGTCGGGGGTACCAGAAGGGAAGGAGCTGCTGCCACAGTGGCCCCAGTCCTTGGAGGGGACAGGGACAGAGAGAATGGGGACCCCCTTGGATGGCCACCACTGGGATGGGGACACAGCAGCTGGGCCACATCCTGCCCCTCTTTGGGTGCAGGTGCTGAGGATGGCTGTTTGTGGGGAGATATGGGGTGCAAGCAGCAGGGGTGAAGTACTGGGGTACGTTCACGTGGATGCACTCAATGGAGATGAAGTACCAAGATGCATTCAGTGAGGTACCAGTGGGGATGGGTTATCAGGATGCATGCACTATGGATGGAGTTTTGGGGCGCATTCAGGGGGTACGTACACCAGGAATTGTTTATCAGCGTGCATGCACTGAGGATAAAGTTCTGGGCTGCATTCAAGGGAGTACATACACAAGGGATGGTGAGTTGGGGTGCATACATTGGGGATGAACTTTTGGGGTGCACTCACGAGGGTGCAACCACCAGGGATGAAGTACTGGGGCACCTTCAACAGAGTACATTGACAGTGAGAGTGTATTGAGGTGCACATACCAGGGACAGCATTCCAGGGGGCATCCAAGGGGTGTATTCAGCAGGGATAGGGAATTGGGGTGCATTCACCCCAACTGGCTACCCCATGGCGTAAATTGAGAGGCACTCGGGGAGGTGCATTCATTGCTGGTGTAGAACTGGGTTGTATTCACAGAGGATGGAAAGCTGTGGTGCATCCAGGAATGTATGCACCAGGAATGGGAAATTGGGGTGCATCCAGGGAGGTGTATTCACCAGGGATGGGGAACGGGGTGCACTGTAGATGGCATATTGGGGTCCATCCAATGGGGTGCATGCACTTGGGATGGAGGACTGGGCTGCATCCAGTGGGGCACATTCACAGGGAATTCAGGTACAGTCCCCAGGGGCACCCAACCAAGCAGTACCCCATTCTGCCTCCCTGCCCTATAGCATCCCCCCCCATCAGCTGCGAGGCTTGGTGGCTCACCTTCAGCAATGCTGGTGTCCCCCTGCCCAGCCAGGAGCCGCCGCTGACTCAGGACCTGCTCCAGGTCCCGCAGCTTCTGCTCTTCTCGGAGCGCCGCCGTCTGCCGCCTCTTCCGCATCCGCCGGCCAATGTTCTCCTCGTGGCAGAGCCGGCGGGAGGCCTCAGCAATCTGCAGTTGTAGTGCCCGCTCCCGTTCCAGAGGATCCTGGGGGCAGGAGACATGCCTGGAACCACACCTCAACACCCCAAACCGCCTATCGTGCTTAGCACCCCAACACCACCCACAGCACCTAGGATCCCAACTCTTCCTAGCATCTCATATGGGACTCCAACATACAGCATCACTCTGGGAACCCAACACCTCCCATCAGCTTGGCATCCCAACAACACCCACCATGCTTAGGACCCCACCACTACCCATAATATCTGGAACCCATGTCCTCCCATAATGCTGCCACCCTGATACCACCGATCACACCTAAAACGTCCCCACACCATCACCTCAGCACCCCAACTGCACTCATTATGTTTAGGACCCCATGACAACCCATTAACTCAACACCCCAGGACCACTCATCATGCTCAGAACCCCTTGTCCCATCTCCTGGGCACCCCAACACCAAATATCACATTCAGAACCCAAACACCTCCATTCACTGGGGCATCTCAGCACCCCAAAACCATCCATCGTGCTTGGAGCCAACCCCCACACCCCCTCACCTACAGTGCTTGGCACCCAACCACCACCCACAGGATGGAGATGGTGACATTTCCAGGTGACCCTCAGGCAGCTTCCACAGCGGATGGGATGGGATGGGATGGGATGGGATCCCTACCACCTCTGCACCCCAGGGACCCCCTCACCACCCCATGCAGAACGACGATCTCATCCAGCTTGAAGGCAGCCCCAATCCTCCGCCGGACCTTGGGGGCTTCTCGCCAGCTTTCAGGGGATACTCGAGGGGCAGGGTCCCTGTCAGCTCCTGAGGTCAGCACAGGAACACTGAGCAGAGCCATGACAGAATGTGGGGGCAGGCAGGGGGTCCTCGTGCCCTGCTCACCGCCTCACGCAGGCACAGCTGCCGCAGCTCCTGGATGCAGCCATCAAGTTGGGCCTCCAGCACCTGCTGCTGCTGCCGCCCTGCCTGCACCCGCTCCTTCGGGGGAGACACTGGGCTGTCGGGGCCTGGAACGGACACACAGACATCTGGAGGGACCGGAGCACCCAGGTACCACCCCCTCGCCACCCCACAGCCTCCCTTGCCTTGGTTTTCCTCCACTGCAGGGGGAGGAAAAAGCAGCTGTGACCCTCCCCCCCCATCAGCAGCACCCATGGCTGCTCCAGCCCCCCCAAAGCCGCTGTGCCTCCCCTCCCCCCTGGCAGCACCCATGGGTGTTCTGACTTCCCTGGGACACTTGCTTCTTCCTCCCCAGCAGCACCATTTGGTGTTCCAACCCCCCCCAGGGTATCCATAAACTGTCCCCAGCAGCACCCATGGGTCCTCCAATACCCCAGGGTATGCATGAAATCCCCCGAGTAGCACCATGGGTGCTTCAGCCCCCGTGGGACACCTGTGACGTCCCTGCTGGGGGCGGGGGGCCTACAAGAGGAAAGTTTCAGCCTGACTCAGCCATCCCAAGCCAAACCCGTCTGAGTCAAATCCTGTCTGGTGCATCCCCCCACCACATTTGGGGTGCGTCCCCAAACTCAGGGGACCCCCCCCATTCCTCCACCCCTTAATTTCCCCAAAGCTTTCCCCAAGCAGCTCTTGTGTCCCCAGCGTGTCCCCATGCACCGAAGTGCCCCGTTCTCTGCCTGGGAAGGAGGGGCACGTCTATCAGAGCACCCACGGGCTTTGGGCAGGGGCACCCCAAAACCTCCCTTACTCCTAACCTCCCCTTCTCACCCGAGTGCAGCATGATCCCGCTGTCCGTGTCACTTGCCTCCCCCATGCCGCGCCGGGACCCTGCGGGCAACAGCGGGGACACAGCTCGTCCCCACGCCCCCAGCCGGGCTGCACCCATAGGTGCCCCCCACCCTGCATCCCCAAAACCCCTCATGTCCCACCGGGCGTGCCGCGATGGCGGCGAGGAGGAGGCGAGGCCGTGTTTACTTTGCCTTCTTGTAGGTCCTGCCATAAATAAAGGGTGCGGACAGCGAGAGGCGGGGGGAGGGTGACACCCTTGAGGGGGTCAAAGGTGGTCAGGGTACGGCATGGGGGGGGGGGGGCGGAGGGCCCATCGCTCCCGCCCCTGCTAGTTTCGCTGGGCACCTCTCCCAGTTTTCCTTTCTTTTCGGTCTGGGCTGGAGGTGAATCCTGGGGTGGGAGCGACCGCCGGCCTGGGAAAAGAGGGTCCCCAGCACCCCAAGACCCCCGAACTCTTGGGGATGGAATGAAAAGGGGGCAGTGGGGCGGCGGGGAGGGGGCTTACCCCGCTTTTCCAGCGCCGTCGCGTCGCCGTGCCTCAGTTTCCCCAACCCGCTCCACGTCGCGCTGGGCGGCAAGAGGCAGGGCGGGGGTCCCAGGGGTCCCGGCGGGGTGGGGGAATCTCTTACCTGGGCCCGCCGCCGCTGCCGGCTCTCCTGCGCCGGGGCACGGACGGGTCTGGGCTTGAGCGGAGGGAGGAGCCGGGTGAGCAACACCTGCCCCAGCCCCGCCCCGCCCCGGCCCCCAGCGGCTGCACCGCTCGTCACAGCACGGAATGGAGTGACTCGGCACTCTGTGGCATGGCACAGCAGGACACGGCATGGAATGGCACTGCGCAGCACGGCACTGCACGGTACAACATGGCATGGAATGGCACAGCACGGCATGGCACTACTTGGCATAGGGTGGGTGTCATAGGAACATATAGCATGGCATGGCTTGATGTGGCATGGCATGGTATGATATGGCATGGGATGGATGTTTTACCAAGGTATAGCTTGTGTTGACATGGTATGGTATAGTATGGTGTGGTTCGGTCTGGTACATTGTGGTATGGCAGGGCATGGAACTGTGTGGTGTAGGATGGAACTGTGTGGTGTAGGATGGAACTGTGTGGTGTAGCATGGCATGGCATGGTATGGTATAGATGCATCACAGCATGGCCTGGCACAGCACTGCATGGGGTGGTGTGGCTTGGTGTGGTGTGGCATCACAGCCCAGCACAGTGCTGGCTAGAGGCTCCATCCCTGGTGCCATGTGGGCACAGCCAAGCACAGGAACCATTGTCCCCATCCTTGCCCTGGCCATGCACAGCAGGACACTACCAGGACTGTGATAGGGCATTGCCAGGATGGTGCCATGATTGTGCCAGGATGGTGCCTAGGCTATGATAATGATGGTGCTGCAGCCACCGTGGTCCCTCTGAGCTGGATTGGGGTGAGTTTGGCATATCCTGCATTGCTGCACCTGGCAAGGTGGGGAAGAGGCTTATCCCCACGGGATGGGACAGGACAGGATGAGGTGACAAGGCAGGGTGCAGGCAGGGGGATGCAAGGAGCAGGCTTGGGGGGTGCAGACTTCCCAGAACAGTGGCCTGTTCTCCCCCTCAGTGCCAAGAGTGGTGCTGTCAGCCTGGGGCTATGGGTGTGAGACCTGCCCAAACCAGTGTCTCTTCTCTCCCAGCGGGCTCCAGCTGCAGCTGGAAGGGGCAGGGGTGAAACACATTTAACTGTGGAAATGGAAAAAAAACACTAGGAGAAAACAGAGGAGCAAGGAGAGGGTGACTGCAGGAGTGAGGAAGCCTCTGTGCCACCCGGGGAAGGCTGAAGGCCTTGGGTGGGACACGTGCTGCAGCTGGGCTGGTGGCACGACCAGCAAAATGAACCAGTGGCTACCATGGCCTCCCTCTGTCCCCACCATGCGCCATCAGCCCAAGGCAATGTCACCCCATCTCTGTGTCTGCCCATTTCCATCAAGAAAACCAGATAAAAGTCTTTATTTGATGGTTTTTGGTTCATGGTGCTGTGGCAGGTGCAGGTCAGGGTGAGGGTGTTGCCCACATCCCCCATCACCCCCGGCACTGCCCCAGCTTTACCAGCTCCTTCCAGCCCTGGCACCCTGGTTGTCACCACCATGGAGACACCGAGGCTCCAGTACTCTACCCTGACCACAAGCTTGCCCAAAATAGCAGCACTGGGTGCTGTTCCCAGCATTGGGATGTGCTGGGTATGGGGGCAGCCCAGTGTGTGCCAGGGAACTCAGGGACCTCCACTGGGTTGGCTTCAGTTCACATGTGCCGGGCACCTGCCCCCACCAGCTTAATCTTCTGCAGGCTGTCCTGCACCACCAGGAACTCAGGGCGAGGGTCCAGCTCTAGCCCAGCCACATCCTGCTCATTCTATGGTAGGGGCAGCCATGGGGCCCAGTTGGGATCCCCTCAGCCCTCCCCATGACCTGGCTGTCTCCTGACCCACGTATTGCCTCAGTTGTCACCATGACCTGGTCACCATTGGGCATCCCTTGAACCCTGTCCAGCTTCCCTCAGCCACCCCCCAAGTTCCCTGGATATTACTCAGCCCAACTGCCCCAACAGCCCGATCAGCACCTGGCTGTCCCCAGGGAAGGACATGGATAGGTAGCTGGATGGACATGTGGAGGATGGATGGATGGATGGATGGAAGAGGATGGATGGAGAATTAATGGATGCATGGATGCATGGGCAGATGCAGGGATGGGCAGAGGAGGGAAGAATGATGGAGGGATGGATGATGCAAGGACGCATGGAGAGATGGATATGTGGATGCAAGGAGGTTGGATGGAAGGACGGATGTATGGGTGCATGGATGAATGACGGATGGATGCATGCATGCATGGATGATGGTAAGGTGAAGACAGGAGGGCTGGCCTGGATGCAGGGGTGGAGGCTGGAACAGACAGACAAGGACAGAGAGACATCACAGACCTCCTCAAGACTCTGGTGGTGCTTCCTCAGCTGCTGCTCTAGGTCAGAGGGGAGTCCCTGCAGCTCCTCCCAGAGCTGCCTCCACCGCCAGCTCTCCAGCATCTGCGGGAGCTCAGCCCTGTGCTGGGGCAGGATCCTCCTGTGGGGATGGACAGATATCAATGGGCCACCCCACTTGGCCACCCAGCTGGGGACTGTCCTGTCCCTGTGCCCCAGGATCTGTTCCCTTCACCTGCTGTGGCTGAAGAGCAGCTCCTGGTCCAGATCCCAGTGGCTCCGGGACTTCCATATTGGGTTTGACACCTTCTTAGGTTGAATGAGGCCCCTGTGGCCATCAGGGGCCAGGTCAGGGGAGAGAACATTACTCCTGTCACCTTGTGGAGGGGTGGGGGGATCAGCAGGGGATGGAGCATGGAGGATGGAGCATGGAGCATCACCAAAAGCATGGAGTCACCAATGGGAGAGGATCATTGGGATGGGGTCATGGGAGGATGGGGTCACCACAAGGGATGGGGCAACCTGGGACAGGGTCATTGGGCGGTGGGGAGGAGCCACATGCCAGCATAGGATGAGATCCTGGACACTAGCCCCTGTGTCCCCCAGCCCCTGGAGTCTTGTGGTGACACATCCCAGGGTCCTCACATGCTGCCCCCAGCAGCCTCAGGATCCCTGTGTGCAAGTGTCCCTATCCCAAGTGACCCTGTGGTCCCCATATCCTCCCATCACCCCTTGGGGTCCTCATTATCTCTGGGGTACCCACCACTCATCAGGTGCCCATCACCCCTCAGGTCCCTCATTGTCCCTGGGGTCCCCATCACCCCTGTTCATAATCCCTCAGGGTCCTCATTACTTCTTGGAGTCCCTGTCATGTTCAGGGTCCCTATTGTCCCTGGTATCTCCCTCACTCCCAGGTCCCTATCAGCCTTGGGGTCCCATTGTCCCTGTGTCCCCATCACCCTTGGGGTTCCCAACACCACTGGGGTCCCCATCACTCCAGGTGTCCCCATTGCCCTGGGTGTCCCCACACCCTTCAAGTCCTCACTGTCCCTGGGATCCCCATCACCCCTGTAGTGTTAATCATCCTTCAGGGTCCTCATTACTCCTTGGAGTCTCCATTGCCTTCAGCATCCCCATTGTCCCTGTGTTCCCCATTGCTCCTGGGGACCCCAGGTCCCCATCACCCTTGGGGTTCCCACCACCCCCATGTCCCCATAACCTCCACATCCCCATTATCCCTGTGTCTCCATCACCTCCCAGATCCCCGTCACCCTTGGGATTCCTACCACCCTCTGGTCCCCAAAACCTCCAGGTTCCCATTGTCCCTATGTCTCCATCAACCCTGGCATTCCCATTGTCCCTGGAGTATCCATCACCCCCCATCCCAATTTCCCCAGGTCCCACAGCCCCATGCCCTGGTGCCAGCACCCACCCAGCACCTCGAAGTGGTGCTCCTCAAGGCTTTGTTGTCACCCTGCCAAAGACAAAGTTGTCACCTGTGAGGACCAAATCACCCCCGGTGTCCCTCCTGCTGGGAGCTGCGGCTGGCCATGGTGTGTGGGTGCAAGGGAGCAGGAGGAGAATGGATATTCTCCACATTAACTCTGGAACCTAAGAAGGGCAAGGAGTCCCCAGGCTGAACACCAGGGTACAGACAGATGTTGGCCCTGGGGACCTGTCTTGCCATGGCACCTGTTGTCCCCTGCCACCCAGAGCACAGGTGTCCTTGTCCCCTGGGCATCCCACTCACCCTCTTGTTCTGTGCTTTCACAGTCCCCACAGTCCCCCTCATGTACCCAGTGCCAGCTTTCCTTGTCCCTCTGCCCTGGGGGCCAGGGGTGCAGGAACACAGCTGGGGCTGGTACCACAGAACCAGCAAATTGTCCCTATGCCCTGCCACTGACAGTGATGGTGGCAGTGATCGGTGGCCCTTCTCCTATCAGCAAAAGGCACTAAACCCTGGGATTAGCCCTGATCAGACTGAGGGATGGTGACACATGTCCTGTGCTGGGCTGCTGGCACTGTGGCCACAGCTGCTCCTGGGGGCACTGGGGTCACGAGACCCACTCTGGACACTGGAGTCTGCTGGGGGCACTAGGAGCCCAGGGGGGAACCAGGACCACTGTGGGTGCACTGGATCTGTTGGGGGCGCCAGTCCCAGTGGTGGCACTGGGAATGCTGGAAACACTGATGCTGGGTGCATTGTGAACACTGAGAGCACGGGGAGCACTAGGAACACTTGAGTCTGTGGGGGCATTTGAGTCTGCTGGGGACACGGGAATGCTCGGAGCACCAGACCCACTGCAGAGGCACTAGGCTGACTGGGGGCGCTGGAAACACTGGGGACATTGGGAACACTGGGGGCACTGGGTCTGCTGGGACCACAGGGAGTACTGGGTGCTCTGGGACTGCTAGGGGCACTGGAGGCACTGGGAGCACTGACGTTGATAGGGCAATGGCAAGAGTAGGTTTGTTTGGGGCCCTGGGAACACTGGGAGCACGGGGGACCACTGGAGGCACCAGGACTACTATGGGGACATTGGGAACACTGGGGGTACTGGGGTCACTGGGAAGACTGGGACATCTTGGGAGCTGGGGGTTACGGGAGAAACCAGTTTGGGAACGGGGGTGTGGGGAGTTACTGAGTGCACTGGGGGTCAATTGGGAGGCTTATGGAGGATAGTGGGATGGGGATTAGGTGGCACATGATGTTACTGGGGGACTGGGGATTACTGGAAGGACTGGGATACTGGAGGCGCTGGGGTTTAGTGGGGGACTCAGGGTTACTGGGGGGACTGGTTGTTACTGGAAGAGCTGGAAGTGGGGACCTTAGGGTTAGACTGGGAGTTACAGGGGAAGCTGGGGGTCAGATTGCTCCGGGGGTTTACTGGGAGGACTGGAGCTCACTGGGGTCTGGAATGAAGACTGGTTGCACTTGGGTGGTACTGGGAGGACTGAGGGTGACTTGAAGTACTGATGGGTTACATGGGGACTGGTAGCACTGGGGAAGTACTGGGAGGACTGGGGCCTACTGGGGGCTGGGATGAGCACTGTGTGCTGGGGGGTTATGGGGAGATTGCAAGTTACTGGGGAACCTGGCGGTCACTGGGATCTGGTTGCATTGGAGGTTACTGGGAGGACTGGGATGGTGACTGGGAATACTGAGGGGTCACTGGGGGACTGAGATGGGGACTGGCCCACACATGGCTGAGCGCAATGGCAGCTCCTGGGCGTACTGGGCGTTAGCAGCGCTCGGGTTTACTGGTACTGCTGGGCGGGCACTGGGCTGTACTGGTGCTGTACACCCAACCTCTCCCAATAGGCGCTCGATTAAGGCTGCCTGCTCCTCGGGAACCTCGCTGGGCGGATCGGCGCTCGGCTGGCCGTGCCTGTCGCCCGCTTCCGCTGTCGATTTGGCGCCTCGGGGGCCCGGGGGGTGCGGGGGCGCCATGACCAACGGTGGGAATAGGAGGCCTGAGGGTCAAGGGGATCGACGGGGGCCTGGGGAGAACCGGGGTCCGGCATGACCAGTAGTGGGAGGGGGGTACGAGGGGTTGTTGGGGGACGGAAGGGTCCGGGGGCCGCCATGACTAATGGTGGGAACTGGGAAACGGAGGGGCCCGGAAGACCGGGCGGGTCCGAGTGGGTCCGGGGCCTCAAAGACCAGCGATGGGGAACGGGAGGTTCTGGGGGTTCAGCATGCGGGGGTTGCTGATGGGGCACCGTGGGGGGACCGCTGAGGTGCCGGGGGGCGGCAGGGGAGATGGGGCTGGCGGGGGGGGGGGGCGGCTGGAAGGGGTTGAGGTGTGGGAGGTACTGGGAGGAGGCTTTGGGAGACGATTGGGAGACTGTCCCTTTGGGGACGGGGTACAGGGAGGTCTGATTGCCTTCGGGGGGCATACTGGGAAGTCTGTCCCTTTTCAGGGGGGTACTAGGAAGTCTTAGTCCTTCCACAGAGCCGTACCTGGGAGGTTGTTCCCATGGAGTGGGGGAATCCCCTTGGAGGGGGGCTGGGCAGAGGCCCGGCGTGCCCCCTGAGCACCTCCCTCCCCCCGCCCCCCTTCCTGCAGTTTACTCCCTGGACGGGCTCCTGGTGTTCGGGCTGCTCCTGGTTTGCACTTGCGCGTACCTGCGGAAGGTGCCCCGGCTGCGCACCTGGCTCCTGTCCGAGCGCAGGGGTGTCTGGGGAGTCTGCCACAAGGGTGAGGAGCACTGGGGACGCTGGGGTATGGCGGGGGGTAATGGGAACACTGGGATGGGGGCACTGGGAACACTGTGAACACTGAGAACGCTGGTTTATAGGGTGGGGACACTGGGAGCACTGAGGGCACTGGGGTATGTGGTGTGGCCACTGGGAATACTGGGGTCTGGGATGGAGATACTGGGAACACTGGGAAATGGGATGGGATACTGAGAACACACGGGTACAGGATGGGGATATTGGGAACACTGGGGTCTGGGGTGGGGATGCTGGGGTCTAGGGTCTGGGACAGGGGCATTAGGTCCAGGATGGGGACACTGGGCTCTAAGATGAGGACACAGGGATTGGGGATGGAGCTAGGATGGGGAGACGGGGGCTGGGATGGGGACACGCAGTCTCACCGCACCCTGTACCACCCACAGCTGCTGTGATCGGGACCCGCCTGCATGTGGTCGTGTCTGTGTCCTGTCTCCTCATGGCCTTCTATGTCCTCGTGGGGAAGTGACCACACAAGGAACCACCGTTGACCTCAGAGAGACCCTGGGGCTGGCTAGAGAAGACATCCTGCGACTGATTCTGGAGACCCCACTATGAATGAGAGACCCTGGTACTGACTCCAGTGTCCCAGCACCAAACAGGGACCCCTGTGCTGACTCTGGAGACCCTGGTACTGACCCTGAACACCACCCACCCCCCGCCCCAGTCCTGCCCCTGGCAGCAGCCTGGATCCTGCATGTGGCAACCTGGGGACCATCGAGGCCCGTTACCCTCCTTGAACTCACCGAGGGCAACCACGACCAGGGCATCTTTGGACTGTTGGAAAAGGATTTCTCATGAATTCCATGGAGAAGTGAGTGAGGGGATCCCCAGATCTGGGGGACCCAGATCTGCCCCGTGAGCCCTTTCTCTTGATGCTGAGCAGGGTCCTGGTGGGACCGTAGCAGGCTTCAGGGGCTGGGCAGGGTCCCCCCTCATCAGTGGGATCTTTCCATGCTCCTGGAGCATGGGCGCCCTCGGAGGTGTCTCCCCCTGCAGTGGGGAAGTGTGACCCCCCCTGGATTGTAAATACTGGACCACTACGTGCAAATAAAGTGGAGGTTCCCCTGTGGCGGCACTGGGCTGGGGGTCCTGTGGGGTGGTGGGACCTCCTGCGGGGTTTTCCTGTGGGGTCCTGTGTGACTGGTACCCTGTCTGGGGGTCTCATGGGGCAGGGGGGTGCTGTGGGGCTGTTTCCTATGGGATAGGAGTTCCTGTGGGAAAGGGGGTGTTCAGTGAGGCTGGTGCCCTGTCCAGGTATCCTGTGGTGTGGGGTGGGGGTCCCATTGTGTGCGTGTGAGGAGATCCTTGGGGGCTGGCTCCTATGGGGTGGAGTGCTCCCATGGTTGTGGGGGTCCTGGATGGGGAGATTTGTGCAAATAAAGGGTGGGCTCCCTGTCCAGGGGGGGGCTGTGGGGTGGGGAATTGCTGAATGGGGTCTCCTGGCCCGGTTCCTCCAGCTCTCTGGGGTCGGGAGCGATGCAGCCCCTCAGTGAGGGGCACGGGGGACTGTGCCCTCCCCAAAGTGAGTGTGCCTGGCCCCACGTCCCTGTGCCGTGTGTGTGCCCGGGGGACACGGTGCAGGGCGGTCCTCCCGGCGGAAGGGGGCGCACGGGAGTGCTGCTTCGCATTCCTGTCATGCCTTGCGCGGCCACCGTATATAAAGAGTGGTACCGGAAGTGGCGGGCGGGGAGTGGTCGCGGCGTGTGTGCGTGTGTGCGTGTGTGCGTGGCGTGCAACTGGTGTGCAAGGCCCGTGCTAGTGTGTCAGGAGTGTGCATGTGTAAGGCGCCAGCACCCTCCCCCTACACGTTGATCTTATTCGATCGGCCGGGCCCTGCCGGGCCGAGGTGAGAAGAAGGCGCCGCGAAGCCCTCGGGCGCTGTGCGGCTGGGCCGGGCGGGATGAGTCGATCAGATAGGCGAGGCCGCGGCCGCTGAGCGCCCTGCGATTCTGACCCGTGCCCGCGCACGCAGCCCTGGGGCCGGCACCGGGCCGGCTCCGACAGCGACAGGAGACAAAACGCCCCGGCTTCATCCCGGCCTAGCCGGCGCGGGGCCACGTCGGGAGGCGGGAAGTGGGCCCTGCATCAGGCTCCGTGTGGACTTTTCAGGGGGATGTGCCAGCGTTGTGGATGTGCGTGCTCCGTGGCACGCCTGGAGTCGTTCACCGGGCCTCGCAGCCGTGTGGGGCACAAAGGCTGTGCACGGGGCTGTGTCGGCGCCCTTCCACGCGTGAGCTGGGCACGGGCCCTGCTGGCCCCGCGGGGTACTGGGGCTTCTCACTAGAGCTGTGAGCTCCGTGCAACACGTCGAGTGTGACAATACGAGTGTGGCCTCCTCTGTGTTTTATTGGGTGTGTGTGGTTATGGGGACAGCCATGGCGGTGACAAGAGGATAGCCACAAGGGGGCAACCACGGTGGTGACCGGGGGATGGGCTTGGTAACAAGAGGGCCAGCCATGGTGCTGACAAGGCTGTGATGGTTACCAGGGGAGGACGAGGACAATTGCGCTGGTAATGGGAGGATGGCCATGGTAACAGGAGGACAACTGTGGTGGTAGCAAGAGGATAGCCATGCTAGTGACAAGGGGATAGTAGGGTGATTACCTAGGGGTGGCCACAATGGTTACAAGAGGATGGGCACAAGGGGACAGCTGTGATGCTGGCACTACTGGGAGAAGGAGTGGCTGCTGTTGGTGGCCCTACTGTGGGGACACTCTGAGAGGGGGGTTACCAGCTCAACGGTGCCTGGCAGGCTCATGGTCACCCCATGCCACTGTCTCTAACTGTGGCAGAGTAGACGTGGTGTTGTCCCCTTGCTGCCATGGGGACAGGAATGTCTTCTTCCTGTGGCCATGTCCCCCATGCCCTTGGTACCTGCTGGCATCCCTGTGCCACCACAGATGGAAAAGTGTCACCCATGTCCCCCAACCTGCAGGGTGTTCCTGTGCCTCCAGAGCTGGGACCTCTGTGTCCCGTTAACAACTCTGTCCCCCATGTCCCCATGTTCCCCATTTACATGTGTTCCCCTATGTCCCCTTGTGACTCTGTAGCTCCCATGTTCCCCATCTCCATGTATCCCCATATCAGCTGTGTCCTCCATGCCCTTCATGTTCCCACATCAACTGTATCCTTCATGTCCAGCTGTGTCCCCCCTCTCCCTGTGTTCCCATATCAGCTGTGTATCCAGTGTCCCTTTGTGGCCCCGTATCAGTTGTGTTCCTCTGTGTCTCCCATGTCCCTCATGTTCCATTATCTCCTCTATCCCCTATGTCCCTCCATGTCCGCTATGTTCCTGTATCCCCTGGATTCCCCTTGTCCTCCTGTGACCCCCCCCCCTCCCTGTGTCCCTCAGCTCTGCATGCAGCATCCCTGATGTTCCTGTGTCCCCCGTGTTCCTATATCCCCTGTACCCCCTATGGCCCTTGTGTCCCCAATGTCCAGAACACACACCCATGTGTGCATCCCCCGTCCTGCCCCCAGTGCACCGGGACTGGCCCGAATCCGTGGGGACATGGCCTTAGGAGCACACGGGTGGGACACAGTCCCTCGTGGGGTGGAAGTGGCTTCGGGGTGTGGGGGCTCATAAACCCCCCCTGCCGTGTCCCGATACTGCCCCCCACCCTCCACCCCCAGCCCCGGGGGGACTGGGAGGCAGGGGCGTGATGCCCCGAGACGGTCCCGGCGCCGTTCCTGGGATAATATTGCCAATTCCGGTGTATTTGCAGGAATAGATTCTCCATGCCTTTCCAAGGAACACGTTCCGGGGATTACATTCCCAGTCTTGTTTCCGGGGATACGTTCCCAGGGATGATGGGGCTCCCGATGCCTTTCCCGGGCTCCTGTTCCCGGTTCTGTTCCCGGTTCCATTCCCGGGCATAACCTTGCCGGTGCTGTTCCCGGGAGTTCTATTCCCGATCGGTGCGCGGTGCCGTACCCATGAATAACATTCCCGATGAGGATTCCCGGTTCCGTTCTCATGGCAAGCGTTCCCGGAGGCGATGCCGGCTGCCATTCCCGGGGGTTCTATTCGTGATCCAGTGCCCGTTCCATGGGGCGATGCCCTGTGCCGTTCCCAGGGGTGGCCGTTCCCGTTCCTGGGGGCGATGCCGGGTACCGTTCCCGGGTGTTCCGTTCCCGGGGGCGGGGCAGGTGGCGGCAGGTGCGCGGGGGCCGGGCCGTTGGCAGGGGCGGGGCCGCGGCGCCGGTGCCCGCACGGGCCGAGCTGCCGCCGTTGCCGCCGCCGTTGCCGCCGCCGTTGCCGCCGCCATGGTCGGTACCGGAGCCCGGTGGATGCCGCTGGCTCTGTGTCTGGCTGTCACCGTGTCACCGGGATGCACCGGGGAGCAGCTACATGTCTGCAAGGAGGTACCGGCAGCGGGAATGGCGGGAGGGGAAAACCGGTAACCCACCCCCCTTCCAAATTCCCCCCACACACCCCGGAGATGAAACAGACTCCCGGAGCACTAGGGGGCCGGTCCCTATGGGATGGGGGGGGCAAGGAGGGGACATGTAGGGGCTGGGGCTCCCGGTGGCACCAGGGGTGGGGTGTCCCCTATAGCCGGCAGGGACTGGCCGAACCCCGGGGGCCCGGGGAGCAGGCTTTGCTCCCAGGGGCTTGGCCCGTCCCCGAGGGTCTCATTGGAGACTCCAACTGGCGTCACCCCATCATTGTCTCCAACTCTCTACCCCTCAGATACATTGAGGGTCTCCCCAAACCCTTCCTGAATGCTTTTGGGGATGGTGACAAGGAGCGTGGGGGGCATTCCCAATGGCCACGTGCCGTTCCCAGCCCAGCACACGGTGGCCAAAGTGTCCTGTGAAGAAAAACTGGGGGGAATCAGTCATTCACCAGGATCTGTCCACCTTGGGGACAGCGGGTGAACCCCCAAACGCCCTCCCTCGGTCTCCCCCCTCCCTCCCAGGTTTTCCTCCCCCTTTTTCAGACCTGCGGCTGCATTTAATCTGGGCCAGGAATGGGTTGGTTTTTTTTTTTTTTTTTCTGTGATCCAGTTTTTTTGTCCGTGTTCCACGATCCGGAGCTGGAAACAATAGACTGGGGCTGGCACCTGCCCCAGGAGGGATTGGTCCCCCTGAGAGGGTGTCCCCTGTCCCCTGTCCTTCAGTAGGGACAGCCCTTCTCCCTCCCCTGGCCATAGCAGGGGGACAGTGGCAGTTTGGGGTGCCCCCTGCCCCCAGAGCCACTCTGGGGCTGAATTAGGTCAATTTACTTAGATTTAATAAAAACCTGGAAAAGTTTAGGAAGAGAGAAAAAAGACCGTCTCCCCAAGGAAATCCTTCATGACTGAGAGCAATGTGGTACTTTGGGGCTGCTGAAAGTTGGGGTGACTCTCTGGGTACCCCCAGGGTGGTGGGGACCGCCCTCTGCATCTCCATCCCAGGGCTGGGGGGGGGGGGGGCGGGGCGAGGTCCGTGCTGCCTATACATGGGCAGGGGGTGCTGCAGGCACCTTTCTGTCCCCCTCTTTTCCTTTTCCATCCCCCTTTTCCCTCTCCAATTCCCCTTTCCCCACCACCCCCCTCCCCTCTCATCCCTCTCTTTCCCCCCCCATCGCCCCGTTTCCAGCTGACGGGAACATCAAAGCGGTTGTTTTCCCATCAACCTGCCACGCTCCAGCAGCTGCTGGGAGCACAAAGCCACAGCACTGGCTCTGACACCCCAGAGCTGCTGTGGGGGATAGGAAGCTCCCCCATGTACCCCAAACCCCAGCACCACCCCCAGATGTGGCCTTCACCCTGCCCACGCCATCTGTCCCTGGCATCAACTTGATAGCCTTGAGCCAGTCCCAGCTTGGTGCAGCTGGCAGGATGGGGGGGTCACGGTGCCCCTGCTGTCTCCAGCGCTTCCTGGTTCCTCTTGGTCTCCCCTGCTCTCGCACTGCATGCCCGGGGTGCTCCCACACTGTATCTGGGTTGTGCCACAGCTGTTTGATGAGCGAAGTGTGTCACCTCGCCTGGGTCACGCCAAGGCACACAGAGGGCCATGACGGTGCCATGTGCTCCCAGGAGCATGGCAGGGACACGGGGGTTCACCTCCACCTCAGGGAGGGGATGCAGGATTGTCGCTGCTCCGAGGCGGTCTTGTTCCGTGGGCTGTCAGGGAGATCCTGGGTGACCCCACAACACTCTCTGAGGGAGCATATCCTGGGGGGGGGGGGAGGGTGTGTGTGTGTCATGTTACCTGAAGTACTGCCTGCAGCAGCCCCCCCAGCAGCCCCCCAGCCAGGCAGCCCTCACCCCCAGCATCCCTATGGCCCAGGGTCCCCCACTCTGGGCAACCCCACCCTGAGCACGCCCTGCCCCCCCAGCCCCCACCCAGAGCATTCCCATTTCCCAGCATCTGCCTACCTAGAGCACCCCCATTTCCCAACATCTCCCCATACTGGCCCCTCCTGCCACAATTCCGCCCCACCCTAAGCATCCCCCTGGTCACCGGCTTGCCTCAATCCAGAGCATCTCCCACCCAGATCACCTCACCTAGCATCTCCCCACACTGAACCCAGTATCCCCCCACCCTGAGCACCCTCCCAAGCCCACCTCATTGGGCCCTGGGCTCCGTAGGACATTGCCACACCTTAACTCAAAACCATCCCTTCAAGGCACATCTGGGCCCAGTGGGTGGGGGGATGCCACTCTCAGGGGGCACAGGGTGTGGGGACAGACTGGGGGGTCTTGGGATGCAGCTCCTGCAGTGTTCCCTCTCCGTCTCCTGCAGTCCGAGTACCACTATGAGTACACAGCATGTGACAGCACCGGCTCACGCTGGAGGGTGGCTGTGCCACACACGCCTGGACTCTGCACTGGCCTGCCTGACCCCGTCAGAGGCACCGAGTGCTGTGAGATTCCCACCAGGAATGGGATGGGGTCAGGTTTAGGGGGTGGGAATGGCAGGCATGGGACATGAGGGCGAGGGGAGGGAGGGAGCAGGGAGATAAGAGCAGTCATCATCAGCTCCAGTGCAGCACAGTGGCTCCAATGGCAGCAACAGGAAGGATGGAATGGGACAGCATAGGCACTACAAACACTGGGATGGAATAGGACACACATACAGAGTTCCTGGGATGGGATGAGAGGGATGGAAATCACACACTGCACCAGGATAGTGGGGGATGGGAATCATGTACACAGGTGCTGGGATGGGATGAGATGGATGGGAATTACGCATACACATGGATGGGATGGGATGGGAATCACACATGCAGTCATGCAATGGGATGAGAGGGATGGGAATCCCCTCACCCCACATGTGCACCAAGACGGGATGAATAAGATGAGAATCCCCCTCACAGAACTGCACTCACCATGATGGGATGAGAGAGATGGAAATCCCACACACATACTGGGATAGGATGGGATGGGAATCCCACACATGCAGGCATTAGGATGGGATAACAGGGATGGAAATCACACACCCATATGCACAAGGATGGGATGGGAATCACACTTAGTCACCAAATTGAATGAGAGCCATAGGAATCCCACCACACACACTGGGATGGAAATCCCCCCACCCCACACGTGTACCAGGATGGGATGAGCAAGATGAGAATCCCCCTAACACAAACTCATTCATAAGGATGGCATAAGCAGGATGGGAATCCCAAAGACAGCTCCTCCCCTCAAAATCTTAGGGGTGCCCTGGCTCCATGGCAGAGGGTCCTGGATTGGGCAGAGCTGGGCATCAGGTGCCAAAACTCATTCCACTTTGTGGAATGGTCACAATGGGAAATCCCAGCACCTCCACCAGCTGGAAGCACTTGGGAAAGCAGAGCTGAGGGTGATGAGGCTGTAGTAGCACCAGGGGGATCAGGGGGTGACCCTCCAACCCCCATGCCCCCCATTTCCATTGGCAGCATTCTCCTGCAAGGCGGGTGAGTTCCTGGAGATGCAGGCGCAGACATGCCGGCCCTGTGCCGCAGGCACCTACTCGCTGGGCACTGGTGTCCGCTTCGATGAGTGGGACGAAGTGCCCCATGGCTTTGCCAACGTGGCCACCAACCTGGAGGTGGATGACGGTTTTGGCGACGCAGCAGAGAATTGCACAGCGTGAGTCACTGTGTCACTGGCTGTGACACTAGCACATGGGCACCTGGCAGGACTGGGCATGGGGCACAGTGAGCAGGATGGGTGCTGTGACACCCCTGTGAGTCCATAGCACCCTGCTGCCCCTACACCCCGTCCCCTTCGGTCATCTTGCCCTGGGAGATGACACCAGCAGGGCGGTGGGGGCCCTGTGACAGGACACTGTGGGGGCACCCTGATCACAGCAAGGGAACACCCAGCAGTGTCACCCCCACAGCAGTGGCAGGACCCCAACCCCATGGGACCCTCACATCAACACTTCTCAGAGGTGGAGCACCCATGGAGGTACCCACAGCACCTATAAGGGTCTCCACAGCACTTGTGGGGGTCTCCATACCCCTGTGCCACCAACCAGTGCCTTTATTTACCACCACAGCCCTTTGATCTTTACTGGCAATCTCTGAGCTCTTACGGTTGTACTGGCAACCACCAGATGCTCCTGGCTCTATCACAGCCATCAAGCCCTCTCAGCTTCCAAGCCCTCCCAGTTGTTCCACAGCCACTGAACTTCCCATCAGCTGGTTGTACCAGCAGCCTCTAAACCTTTCTGGTTGTACCAAAAACCACTGAACCCTCATGGTTGTACCAGCAGCCACCAAACCCTCCTGTTTTTACCACAGCCACTGAACCCTCTCAGTTGTACCAGCAGCTGTTGAGCCCTCCCAGTTGCACCAGTAACCATGAAACCCTCCTAGATGTACTGGCAGCCACCAAACCCTCCTGGCTGTATCACACCACTGAGCCCTCCCAGTTGTACCAACAACCACTAAACCTCCCCAGTTATGCCAACAACCAGGAAACTCTCCCAGTTATACTGGCAGTCTCTGAACCCTCCAGATTGTACCAACAACCACTAAACCTTCCCAGTTGTACCAGCAACCACCAAACCCTCGGTTCTACCGGCACCATCACACTGCACCATTGATGCCACTCTCAGCCATTCCCTACTCCCAGCAACACATTCCTCATCCAGCCACATTCCCAGTATAAAGAGACCCCACCCTCCTCGCTTTGCAGGCCACATGGCTCTCACCAGGCCGGGGAATGCTCCCCAGGGATACATGTCCAGCCACCACACCTTGCCATGTCCCCAAGCTGTCCCCAAGCCCCCATGCCCCCCATCTACCCCTGCTTCCTGGGGACCCTCCCAGCCATCCCCGCCATCCTGCCTGCCATGGGGTTGGGAGTGGTGACAGGGTCCCCAGGCCATGTCACTTGCCTCAGGTCAACGTGGGTGCCACTGGGGGACTATGTGGCCTCCAACACGGATGAGTGCACGGCCACCCTCATGTATGCTGTGAGCCTCAAGCAGTCGGGGACCGTCACCTTCGAGTACATCTACCCTGACAGCAGCATCGTCTTCGAGTTCTTCGTGGGTGACGGGGGGCACGGGTAGAGGGTGGGGGTCCGCAGGGACATGGGAGGATCCGTGGGGGCATGGGAGGAGTCTCTTGCGACATGGAGGGGTCCATGGGGACATGGGAGGGGGGTCCTTGATGGCATGAAGGGGTCCCTAGAGACATGGGAGAGGTCCCGTGTGACCTGAAGGGGACCCTGGGGACATGAGAGTGGACCCTGGTGACATGAGGGGAGCCCCTGAAGACATGGCAGTGGTTCATGGAGAAATGAGAAGGGGTCCCTAGGGATATGGGAGGGTCCCTAGGGGCATGGGGGGAGTCCCTGGTGATATGGCAAGGTCCCTGTGAACATAGGGTCCCTGACACTGTCCCTGCAGGTGCAGAACGACCAGTGCCAGCCCACGGTGGAAGAGTCCCGCTGGATGCGGACGACGGAGAAGGGCTGGGAATTCCACAGCGTGAGTGTTGGGTGGGAGGTGACATGGAAGGGAGGTCCCATGGTGCTGCCCCAGGGTCTCTTGTTCCTCCCCTAGGAAGAAGATGCTCCACGAGGCTGCAGGCGGAGGAGGGGGCGGTGGATGGTGACAGACGGGGTGCCACATCCCCTGCACTGGTGCCAGCCCCCTCCCCGGCAGCGGGACCCCCCACCCATGGTGCCAATCCCATCCCTGGCAGTGGGATTACCCAGTCGCATGGTATCCCTCTCCCAGGTGGAGCTGAGCCGCGGGAACAACGTGCTGTACTGGCGGACCACCGCTTTCTCCGTCTGGTCCAAGGTGCCTAAACCGGTGCTGGTGAGGAACATCGGCATTACAGGTGGGTGGGGACAGGGAGGGGGGGTCTCGGGGGTCGCTCCCCCCGTCCCCACCACCTGAGCCCCTTCCCGCTCTCAGGGGTGGCCTTCACCTCCGAGTGCTTCCCCTGCAAGCCTGGCACCTTCGCCGGCGCCGCCGGCTCGGCCGCCTGCCAGCCCTGTCCCGCTGACACCTTCTCCGGCAAAGGGGCCACCGCCTGCCAGCCCTGTGACCCTGACACCTACGCCGGTGAGAGGGGACACCCGGGGGCTGTCCCTCCCAGAGCTGCCCCTCTAGTATGTGCCCCTGGGAAAGGGAGGGGTGATGAGGGGAGCAGGGATGACCTGACATCCCCTGGTGGGGACAATGTTGGGGCCCCTCACAAACCTGACACCTATGCTGGTGAGAGGGGACACCCAGGGGTCCCTCACCCAGAGCTGACATCCTTAGGGGATCCTTTGTCCCTACACTGTGCACTGCAGGGGTGGCCCTGGGGGAGGGAGAAGCAATCTGGGCAGCAGGGAGGACCTGTTTTCCCACGGTGAGTGGGGCCACATGGATACCCCCAAGGTGGGGACAGTGTTGGGGTCCCCTCATGAATTTGACACCTCCGCCGGTGAGAGGAGACACTCAAGGGTCCCTCACACAGAGGTGCTACCCTTAGGGATCCCCTTAGGGAGTGCCCCTGGGGAAGGTGGTGTGGGAGACAGGTATGACCTGCCATCCCTTGACTGGGAGTGGGGACAGGGACACCCCATGTGGTGGGGACAGCATTGGGGTCCGTTTGTGACCCTGATGCCTACTCTGGTGAGAGGAGACCAGGAAATCCCTACCTGTGAGCCTTGGGGTTCTCCTTGTCCCCTCACTCTGCACTGCAGGGATGGCCCTCGGGAAGGGAGAGGTGGTGTCAGAGACAGGGAGAACCCATTTTCACATGGTGAGTGGGGAGATGAGGACACCCCGCAAGGTGGGGACAGGGGGGACATGCTTTTGAACTTGATGCATCAACTGGGGGTCCTCCCACCCAGAGCTGACATCCTCAGGGGTTCCTGCATCCCTCCACTCTCCCTTGTTGGGGTGTCCCTGGAGAAGGGAGAGGTGATGTGGGGAGTAGGGAGCACCCACCATCTCTTGGTTGGGCGGGGAGACAAGGACACCCCCCCGTGGTGGGAGCAGTGCTGGCTCACCTGCTGTGTCCCCTGTCGGCAGAGCCCGGCTCGGGGTCCTGCAAGCCGCGCCCCCCTGCACGGACAAGGATTTCTTCTACACGCACACGGCCTGTGACGCTGGCGGGGAGGTAATGCGGGGGCACTCTGGGGTGGTCCCCCTGTCCCCCGGTGTCCCCCCCGGCTCACCCGCTCCCATGGCAGACCCAGCTGATGTACAAGTGGGCAGAGCCCAAGATCTGCAGCGAGGAGCTGCCGCAGGCGGCCCAGCTGCCACCCTCGGGGGTCAAGACCCGGTGCCCCCCTGCAACCCCGGCTTCGCCAAAGGCAACGGCAGCACCTGCCAGCCCTGTCCCTACGGCTCCTATTCCAACGGCTCTGGTAAGGCGGCCCCGTCATTGTCCTCAAAGCATGACTGGGGCACCCCTAGCTGCTGGGGGAAGGTGGGTGCCTCTCCAGTACAAGGTTGTCCCCTCCTGTCCCCATGGCTCCAATAAGAACATCCCCATCATTGTCCCCAAGGAGTAACTGGGGTTCCTGGAGCTGCCAAGGGAATGTGAGTGCCACCTCAGTACAAAGCTGTCCTCTCCTGTCTCCATCATTTTCCCCAAGGGGTGGTTACCAGGGCACCCCAAGCTGCAGGGAGGGGAAGGTGGTACCACCCTAGTGCAGGGCTGTCCCTTCTTGTCCCCATCACTGGCCTCACGGGGTGAGCAGGGCACCCCAGGCTGACAGAGGGGGAGGTGGGTGCCACCCCGGTGCAGGCCTGTCACCTCCTGTCCCCAGCCTGCCTCAGCTGCCCGGCGGGCACTGAGCCGGCGCTGGGCTTGGAGTACAAGTGGTGGAACGTGCTGCCCCCCAACATGGAGACCACCGTGCTCAGCGGCATCAACTTCGAGTACAAGGGCATCGCAGGTAGTGGCAGAGGGCTGTCCCTTCCTTGTTCGCTCCCGGGGGAGTGCCAAGGACTCCTCTGAGTGTCAGTGTCCCTGCAGGCTGGGAGGTGGCCGGGGACTACATTTACACGGCAGCGGGAGCCTCCGACAGCGACTTCATGATCCTCACGCTGGTGGTCCCTGGCTTCAGGTGAGGTGGGGACCACCAGGCTGTCCCCAGGGAGTGGAGGGGACACGGCCATGGGGCAGAGCTAGCAGTGTCCCCACACTGTCCCCAGCCCTCCGAGCCCAGTGCTGGAGGACACGGAGAGCAGGGAGGTGGCCAGGATCACCTTTGTCTTCGAGACGCTGTGCAGTGTTGGCTGTGAGCTCTACTTTATGGTGGTGAGTGGGGGAACAGGACAGTTTGGGGGGGACACAGTGAACTGGGGGGGTGCCACCATCCCCCTGTCCCCGCAGGGTGTCAACTCCCACACCAACACTCCAGTGGAAACATGGACAGGCTCCACGGGGAAACAATCCTACACCTACGTGGTGGAGAAGAACGCGACCATGAGCTTCACCTGGGCCTTCCAGCGTACCCCCCTACCACGAGGCGGTGAGGACTGGGGGGCTCTGCTTTGGTGGGGGCTGGAGGGCCCCTACTTTGGGGCGTTTGGTGGGGGTTGGGTGGGTGATGGTGACAGTGCTCTTGGTGCCAGGGCCGGCGGTTCACCAGCGATGTGGCCAAGCTGTACAGCATCAACGTCACCAACGTGCAGGGTGGGGTGGCATCCTTCTGCCGCCGCTGTGCTCCCCAGCCTGCTGGGTCCTGTGCCCCGTGTCCCCCTGGCAGTGCTGTGGATCCCGGTTTGGGCACCTGCCAGCCCTGCCCACCTGGCACCTACCTGCAGGGTCACCCCTCTGATGGGACACCTACTTGCCACCCCTGTGGCCCCGGCACACACAGCAATCAGGTGACTGGAGGTGGCAGGGGGTCTAAGTGTCCCTAAATGTCCCCATGGGTGATGCCAATGGGCCAGAGGAATGACACCAGCCTGCCTGCCCCCCCCCCAAGGTGTCCCAGATGATGGCACTGGCCAGCACCAGGAGGGTGACACCATCATGGGTGGGTGACACCAACCCCCCTAGTCATCCTGGGTGCATGACACTGTATCGCGGGGGGGTGTCATCAGCTCTGTGGCTATCCTGGGTGGGTGACAAGATGGGTGACAGTATCTAATCCGGGTGGGTGATGCCAGCCCCCCAGCTGTCCCAAGTGAGGTGACAGCAGCCCCTCCCTGCCATCTCAGATGGGTGACGGGGTGGGTGGCAGTATCTGACCCTGGTTGGTGGCAGTGAGTGACCCTGGTGGGTGCCACCATGCCTCTGTCATCTCTGAGGGGTGGTGTCAGCTCTCCACAGTCCCCACAAGAGTGTCCCCACTGGGTGCCACGGCCGTCCCTGAGCCTGCTGTCCCTGTCGCTGTCCCCAGCTGCGGTCACTGTGCTACAACAACTGCAGCCTGGCACTGGCACTGCCAGGCCAGATGCTGCGCTTTGAGTTCCCAACGCTGGGCATGGGTGCCGGGATGGGCACTGGGCCCAGCTTCACCCCCAAGGGACTGCGCTACAGCCACCGCTTCCACCTGAGCCCCTGCGGGCATCAGGTGAGACCCGTGGGGGCAAACACGTGTCCATACATGGGAACACACCCAGGCATGTGGGGGGTGGGCCTGGGCACACAAGTGCAAACATGGACACATGGGTGAGCACTCAGGAGAGTGGGCACAGGCACACAGATGGGCACGCACAAGCACACAGATGGGCACATGCAGGAGAGCACAGGAACATGCATGCACGCATGGGAACACGCCTGGGCACATGGATGGTTGGTCACAGGTACACAAGTGCAAACATGACCATACATGGGGGTGCGTGGGTGCAGATGGACACATGAGTGCAAACATGGGCACATGGGTGGGCACTCTGGAGGGTGGGCATGGGAACACTGGTGGGCACACTTGGGCACATGCTGGCAGGAGGGCATGGGACCACATATGCACATGTGGGCATGTGGATGGGACAGGGGCACACAGGTGGGCAGATACAGGCACACATGTGCATATGTGCTCATAGTCATGCAAACACAAGGACATGTGTAAACACATGTTCATACACGCAGGTGTGCAAACACAGATGTCCATGCAGTCATACCTGCACACACACACGCATTCATACAGTCACACATGCACAGTTACACACATCTGCACAGTTGTGCAGACACACATGAACACTCATGCAGACACATGCGGACACTTGTGCAGCCACACCTGCACACCTGCAGCCCTGCACACAGAGATTACTGTCCTTTGCACACACATTCCCACCCTACACACGTGTGTCATGTATGTCCCCACAGGGCAAGAAGATGGCCTCGTGTGCTGACAACATGACAGCAGGTCGGGGAGGCCCTTCCCGTGTGGTCACCTCTTATGTGTGCCAGGCCATTCTGGTGCCTCCTGACGTCACTGGTGCCCACGCAGCTGTGTCTTCTCAGCCTGTCAGCCTGGGTGACCGCCTGCTGGGTGAGGAGAGGGCACCCCGTGGCACTGGAAGACCCAAGGGTCACTGAGACACATGGGCGAAACAGGCACTGGAACACCAGCACTGGGACACACCAGTGGGACTGGGACCCCTGGTGGCACTGAGAGTGGGACACCTTGTTGAGACTGGGACACCCTGGGCAGGACAAGGGACCAGGACATCCCAGTGGCACTGGGACACATGGGTGGGACAAGGAGTAGCCTACCCCAGTGGCAGTGGGATGCCCTGGTGGTACTCAGACACATGGGTGGGACAAGGAACCAGGACACCCTGGTGGGACTGGGACACCCCAGTGGCACTGGGAGCAGGATACCCAGTGGAACAGGGACTCCTCAGTGGGATTGGGACAGTCTGCTGGGACTGGGACACCAGCACTAGGACATCTCAGGAGCACTGGGATACTCTGGTAGCACTGGGACACCCCAATGGGACTGAAATACACCTTGGTGGGACTGGGACACTACAGGGACACCTTGTTTGGAACTGGGACATTGTCACTGGTGTACCTCAGTGAGACTGGGATACACTGCAGAGGGGAATGGGACATGCTGGACTTACTGGGACATCCCAGTGGGACTGGGACTCTTCAGTGGGACTGGAACACTATGGTGTGACTGGAGACACATAGATGAGACTGGGACACTTACACTGGGACACCCTGTTGGGACTGGGACACTCTGGTGGTACTGGGACACACCCCAGTGGGACTGGAGACACCTCTCTCTCCCTGCAGGTGTCACCACCAGCTCTGTGCTGGACGGCATCGTGTCTCCCCCAGAGCTCTTCCCCCCGGCCACCCTGACCTGCCCGACATCATCTTCTACTTCAGGTGCAGGCAGGTGACAGGGGGATGACACCCACAGAGTGCCCCTACTGTCCTCGTGACCCTCCGTGTTCCCTGGCAGGTCCAATGACGTGACACAGCCCTGCAGTGGTGGCCGGGCCACCACCATCCGCCTGCGCTGTGACCCCCTGCGCCTCGGCACCGGCACCCTGGCTGTCCCCAGGTGGGGATGGGACACTGGGAACCCCGAGGGGTGCTTTGGGGTCCTCCAGGGTGACCCAAGCATCTCTTGTTGTCAGGGTTGTCAGGGCACATCCCTGGAGTGCTCTGCTTTGGGGACACCACTGTCATGGTGTCAGCATCCCTCACTCTGAGGTGTCACCCTGGCTGTCCCCAAGTGGGGGGGATGGGACACTGGAGACACCGAGGGGGGCTTAAGGGACTCCCAAGGTGACCCAAATGTCTCCTGCTGTCATGGGTGGGCATGTCCCTGAGGTGCTTTGCTTTGGGGACACCACTGCCATAGTGTCAGAGTCCCTCACCCTGAGGTGTCACCCTGGCTGTGTCACTGGCATCCTGCGTGTACTCAGGCTGGCAGTGGAACAAAGGAGACCTTGGGTTTGGGGACCACCAAGGTCTCCTGCTGTCATGGGCACTTCCTTTGGGTGCTTTGCTTTGGTGATTCCACTGTCATGGTGTCCCCACTCTGGGGTGTCACCTTGGCTGTACTCCCCACTTTGGGGTGTTACCGCCACCTGACCCTCCCTCCCCTTTTTGTCCCTCCTCAGCAAATGCCCCGAGGGCACCTGCGACGGCTGCACCTTCCACTTCTTGTGGGTGACGGCCGAGGGATGTCCCCGCTGCTCCAGCTCCCACCATCGCCCCATCGTCGGCGCCTGTATCGGCGGCGTTCAGGTACCGCCCCGTGCCCCGGGCTGGGCTGCGGCTCCCGCCGCCTCTGAACACCCTTTCCCCCCACCAGAAAACCACCTACGTGTGGCGGGAGCCCCGGTTGTGCCACGGCGGGGACGCGCTGCCGCAGCAAGTGATCCAGGCTTGCCGGAGTGTGGATTTTTGGCTAAAAGTGGGAATTTCCACTGGGACGTGCGTGGCCGTCCTGCTGGCCGCGCTCGCCGCTTATTTCTGGAAAAAGACTCAAAAGTGAGCAATTCGCGGCGGAATTTGGGGACACAGGGGCTGGTAATGTCGCGGGGGAATGATGGCACTGCCTGAATTGCCAGGCTGGAATACAAATATTCCAAGCTGGTGATGGACGCGGCGGCCCGGGAGAGTGAGACGACGTCGCCCGACAGCTGCGCCATCATGGAGGGGGAGGACGCGGAGGACGAGCTGCTCTTTGCCACCGAAATGTCACTTTTTGGAAAACTTAAAGCCCTGACGGCAAAGGTAAGGGTGGGGGAACACAACCCTGGAGTAGTCACCGGAGAAGCCGTGGTGGGGGTGGGATTTGAGGATGCTCCGTGCCTCAGTTTCTCCTCTATCGGGGGCTCTGTGCCTCAGTTTCCCCACCCCTCGGGGAGCTCCGTGCCTCGGTTCCCCACTCTGGGGGCTCCGGACCTCAGTTTCCTCACCCTTAG
This sequence comes from Entomyzon cyanotis, assembly GCA_024500445.1. NCBI lineage: Eukaryota > Metazoa > Chordata > Aves > Passeriformes > Meliphagidae > Entomyzon > Entomyzon cyanotis. The sequence continues at coordinate 85,708 of JAKEPQ010000908.1, read as the reverse complement.
GGGACTCCGGGCCTCAGTTTCCCCACTCCGGGGGGCTCCGTGCCTCAGTTTCCCCACCACAGGGGGGCTCCGGGCCTCAGTTTCCCCACCCCACAGCGGATGCCGGATGGATTCGACTCAGTCCCACTCAAGACCTCATCCAGCAGCACCGATCGGGAGCTGTGACTACAGCACTACTACTCGCACCCCCACCCCTCCCGGCAGCTGTGACGGGGCAGGGGGGCACACACGGACGCCCTGCCCCCGGGCAGCTGTGAAGGGAAGGGGGAGGTACCCATGGCCCCTCCCCACCGCGTCCCCCCAAGGTGGCCTTAGGGACCCGCTTCGGACCGGAGCTTCGTTACGGTTTTTGTACGTGTGTCCCCACCCATGGCCCCCCGTGTCCTCCCCATCCCGAGCAGCCAAATACAGGAGTGGCGTTTGTACAAGGGCTCCGTGTGTGTGGGCACACCGGGGCGGTGGGGCACGCGTAGGGGGTGCGGGGAGCTGAGCGTGGGTACCCAAAATAGGGGGGGATCGTGTTTGGGTGCGCGCGGGATGTCACACGCGTGGGAGTGGGTGCGTAGGGGTAGGGGTACACGCTTGGTGGGGCAGCGCAACTTTGACTCCCACTTGCACCGCTCCTCATGGGGGAAGTGGGATGGGATCCCCCCACGGGTGGAGGCACCAGGACCCCGCCGGGACCCCCAGGGAGGGGACAGTGGGGTGACATGGGGTGACACGTGGTGCCTAGGACAGCCACAGCCGTGCCATGGGGTGCTGTAGAGGGGCGGGGGGGGGGGGGGGGGCTTGGGACCCCCGTGAACAACTGGGGTGCGGGGCGTCCTCGGGTAGGAGGTCCCCAGAGCCCACCAGTATGCCTGGGGTGTGGCTGAGGAACCCTGGGTGTGCTCGGGGTACGCGGGCAGACCCGCGGGGACCGCTCTGAGGGGGGCTCAAGGATGCTCGGACTCCTCCCAACTCCCCTATATCCTCCCCAAACCCTCTCATATCCCCCCGATACCCCAGTCCTCCCGCCCTGCCTGGGCCTCCAGACCCGCTGGGACCCCCCTTGGCGGGGGTCAGGGATGCTCGGACGGCTCGGCCCCCCAGGCCCCCCATATCCCTCCCTTACTTCCCTTGCCCTCCCATGCCCGGGTCCTCCCGTCCTGCTGCGCCACCTCCAATTCACCAGGGGGCGCTGCTGCACCTCCGCCCGCACCGCCCCGGACAAATCCCGACTGCGCCTCTTGCCGCGCACGCGCGCGGAGCCGCTGTCCCCGCCGGTGTTCCCGGTGACGCCGCCGCCGCCATCGCCGGTCATGGTGCTGGACCTGGACTTGTTCCGCGCCGACAAGGGCGGAGATCCCGCCATGGTGCGGGACATGCAGCGCAAGCGCTTCAAGGACCCCGGGCTGGTGGACGCGCTGGTGCGGGCGGACGGCGCCTGGCGGAGGTGTACGTGGAGGGGGCGGGGGGCAGGGCTGAGAGACCTCCGGGCTGGAGGCTGGGGGACCCCCGAGGGCATGTCACCCCCTTGTCACGCGCGGGTATGTCCCCCCTCCCGGTGCCTCTCCCCCCTCAGCCTGGTGACCGGTCCGCATGTGATGGAAGCCCCCTCGTCGCCCCTCGTCGGGGATGGGGGTATCCCCCGGGGGTCCCTCTCTCCCGCTGTCCCTTCCCCCCGAGAACCTGGAGCCGGCCCCCGCACTGATCCCCGAACCTTCTCGATGAGACGGGGTGACCTTTAGGAGGGGTCTTTCCCATCCTCCCCAGCTCTTTGGTCGTCCCTTCCTAGCCCTCGGAGATCACCTCGGTGGATCATTGCCTTCTGGGACTGGAATCTGTAGGTAGATCCCAGCAGAGACCGGAGGCTTGTCCCTGAGTGGATCCCCCTCTCCCCCAGCCCCAGAGATTGAGGTAGGAGACATTATCCCACTGGACACCCCTTCCCTGGTCCCAGGCTGGGGGCACGTGCCAGGTTCCCCTTAGCCTGCAAATGCATCCCGTCCCATTGCGCTCCCCAGGGATCTGCTCCCCGCCCTGCACTGCCGCAAGATTCAGCTAAAAAGGGGTGGTTCCCAGGCAGTGCCACCCTCAGATTTGGGGTATACCTACACCTGGGTGGCTCGTGGGGGCAGGAGCCACCTCCCCGTGGCTCCCGGCGGGATATGGGGCAGCAGGATCTGCATCCAGCTCCATCTGTAGGTGCTGAATGTGGAGTGGGGTGTGGAGGGCGGCAGGAAGGTGGGTACCCCCAAACCCCGCCCTTCCCAGAGCACCCTAACATTCCATCGCCGTGGGATGAAAGCAGTGCTAAGGCCTCCCCTTTAATGCGTCTGCCTTGGTGTCCTTGTGGGGTCTTGCCTGGGCATCCCTGGCTCCAGCCGTGCTGTCATTTTATCCCAGAGCGTTTCACTCCCACGGGATCACCCGCTTCACAGTCCCCTCCCTGCAGACTCTGTGTCCCCGGGACGAGGGTGCTGGGGGATGGCGGGGGTGACAGGAGGTGACAGGGTGACGCACGCTGGCGGGATGGGCTGGCTGATGCAATCCCGTGGCGCCGGAGCCGTGCAGCCCGTGCTGTGCTCTGTTTTGTTCCCTAGCTCTGGTTCATCCCCTGAGACTGATCCCTCCCACTGATGGGGTGGAACGTTCTTGCTGTTGAGTGTCCCCAGTTTGGGCTGCTTGGGGTCCTGGGCTCTGCCTTTCCTAGATCTGGGGTTACGAAGCGGGCATGCCCCCTCTCCCCTCATCCAGCACCTGCTGAATCTCATGACCATGGCCCCAGGTCCTGAGATCTGCTCAGCCCTTAGCAGTTCCATACTGCTGAGGGAGGGGTCTCATCACAATGTGGGGTCCCAGTGCAGTGTGAGGGTCCCATCTTCGCATGGGGGAGTCCCATCCTGGCAGGGGGGTTCGAACCTGATGTGGGGGTCCCAGCGTATGGGGGCTCTGAGCCTATAGAGGAGGGGATCCCAGCCCAGCATGAGGGTCCCAGTGCAGCATGGGAGTCCCATGCTGATGGCAGGGTCCCATCCTGGTGTAGGGGTCCCAGCCCAGCATGAGGGTCCTAGCCCAGCACTGGGCTGGGGGGAGAGGGGGGAAGGTTCCAGTGCCGCTTGGGGTCCTATGCTGATGTGGGGCATCCCATTCCCGTATGGGGGTTCCATTCTGGTGGAAGGATTCCCATCTTGAAAGGGGGGATTCCCAGTCCAGCATGGAGGTCCTAGCCCAGTGTGGAGTTCCCATCCTGGGCGGGGGGCTTTCCAGCTCAGCATAGGGGTCCCAGCCTAATGTGGGGCGTCCTAGCATGGAGTGGGAATCCCATTCCAGTGCACAGTTCCCAGCCTGGTGTGAGACTTTCAGCCCAGTGTGGGGGATCCCATTTTGGTGTTGTGGGTCCCATCCCCTCATGGGGGTCCCAATGTGGAGGTCCTATCCCAATGTGGGGGTCCCATCCCAGCATGAGGGGGATCCATGCTGGGCTTAGACCCAGCCCAGCATGGGGAATCCCAACATGGGGTTCTCATCTTAGAGAGGGGAGTCCCATCCCAGTGTAGGGGGCTGGTCCCCAGCACATCATAGGGGTTTCCAGCCTGGCATGGGGGTCCCAGTGCAGTGTCACTCCAGGTGTTTTCCAATAGCATCCATATTCCCTGTGGCTCTGCTCCACAAAACCCCCAGGGATGGTGCCTGTGGGTATTCCTGGAGCTGCCACACCTACTCCTGCACTGTGGGGGCTCCATGTCACCTTTCTGCACTGGATGGGGTCACCACCCCCTCTCCTACTCTGGCTGACAGCCCCTGCTTTCCTTTCCAGGTAGGTTTCGTGCTGACAACCTGAACAAGCTGAAGAACCTGTGCAGCAAAACCATTGGGGATAAGATGAAGGTGGGGCATCAGGGCCCTGGGTTACCTCATGGTGGGACGTCACCAACCAGTGACATCTCCCCGTCTCTCAACCCTCCAGCCTCATGTGACTGAGGGATGTTTTCCCCCTGGATTTTTACTCTAACTCTCTTGGGGTTCCTTTTTCCTCCCACTGCAGAAAAAGGAGCCGGTAGGGACGGATGAATCAGTACCACAGAGTGCACAGAACCTGGATGAGCTCACAGCTGATGTCCTGGGGGTGAGTGAGAACCCAATTTCCCCCACTGTGCCTACAGTTTGTCCAGAGCTTTGCCTAGAATTGCCCAAGTAGGTGGCCTGAAATTGCCCAAATAGGTGGCCTGAAATACCTACCAAGTGAGGGGGGACTGCCTGAGCCCCCAGCTGGGAGGATCCTTTATCTCCCAGTCCAGCACCAGCAATAACTAGCTCTTTGTTGGTGTCCTTCATCTCCCCAGCATTGCTCTGTGGCAGTCAAAGGCTCATCCCTGGGAATTTAAGCAGTCAAAGGCTCATCCCTGGGAGTTTAAGCAGCCTCAGTCCTTCTGTGTCCTCAGCGCGTCCCTCCCTGCCTGTTTCAGTCCCAGTTCAGTAGTCAGTCTGGTTAACGAGCGTGACATTGGCTACCGTGCAAGCAGCTCAGGCCTTCCAGAGTGCAGCTTGTCACCCCTTTGTCCCCTCAGTCTGTCGTTGAGTGTGTCCAGCCCAAGGGCTCACTCCAGAATCCATGGAGGGTCTGGAATTCACCATACTGGGTACAGGATTCCCCATGCTGGGCGAGCAGGCCCCTCTTCCTGGTGGTCTTCTCTGTCCCCCACCTCATCTGGAGGTCTCTCTGCAGTGTCTCCAAGTATCCCAGATCAAAAAAGTCCGTCTGCTCATTGATGAGGCCATTCTGGAGTGTGACTCTGAGCGCCTGCGGCTGGAGGCAGAACGATTCGAGAGCCTCCGGGAGATCGGGAACCTTCTCCACCCTTCTGTACCCATTAGCAACGATGAGGTAGGACATGGGGAGGGAGGTGGGGCCAGGTCAGCGGAGCTGGGAAGCTCTAAGTGGGAAGCGGGGGGGGGGGGGGGGGGGGGGGGCTCCCAGTGGGGGATTCCCCAAGACCAGCGGGGTGGGCGGGTGAGGGAAATCTGCATGATAAGCCGGCATTTCCCGCCGGGATCAGACAAAGAGCAACTCAGACAATGCTGGGCACACCATTGTTGGGGGAATCCATGGGAAAGTCGCTTCCTTCGGGGGGGGATGGGGTCTCCCTCTGCTGCTTCCATTCATCCATTCCTGCTTCGCAGGGATATTTTGCCAGGGGAGCGCAACTGGGCCAGGCTTGCTGCCAAGTGGCTGCACAATAAGCTACAGGCTGGAGTTTGGGCTCCCAAAGTGGGCCCAGTGTGGTTCAGGGACTGGTGACACAGTGTTCTAGGGCACTGAGGAGGTGATGGGGTCCTGCTCCTCTTTTCTCTGGGTTCCTGCAGGATGTGGACAACAAGGTGGAGCGGGTATGGGGTGACTGCAGCTGCAGAAAGAAGTATTCCCACGTGGATCTGGTGGTGATGGTGGATGGCTATGAAGGGGAAAAGGGTGCTGTGGTGGCTGGCAGCCGCGGCTACTTCCTTAAGGTGAGAGCTGTGACCCCAGAATGATTGGGATCAGAGGGGAACAAGGTGGGACAGGGGCCTTGGGTTCCCCTTTCCTGGGATGGATGCTGGGAACCTCCATGGCAGGGCTGTGGGACAGACTGATCTCAATGGTGCATCGGGATCTGTCCCTGCCGTGGTCTGGAGTGACACTAAGCCAGGCAGCCATTGCAGCTCCATGGGCTTCACATCTCCTGAGCCCACTGAGCAAAGAGGGATGGCCCAGTGGGGTGTGTGTGTGACAGGCAGTGTGTCTCTTGTTCCCAGGGCCCGCTGGTGTTCCTGGAACAGGCACTGATCCAGTATGCCCTGCAGAGCCTTCGTGCCCGGGGGTACACCCCAGTGTACACCCCCTTCTTCATGCGCAAGGAGGTGATGCAGGAGGTGGCCCAGCTCAGCCAGTTTGACGAGGAGCTTTACAAGGTGAGGGATTGCTCCAGGTTTGGGACTGGACTTGGGAGCAAGCCACCCCCATGGGGCTGTGGGGAGAGAGGCCTCGGGGTCCCCTCTGCCTGGCAAAGCTGTGGTGGTGGCCGTGGTGGTGGCTGTGGTGGTGGCAGCGGTTCCTTCACTCTCCTTGGGATCCATTTCCATGTTGTGATGGCGACAATGTGACAGGGAGGTGGCTTGTCTTTGGGGTCCACCTCCGTGGGAAACACTTCGTGGTGGCACTACCGTGACAAGTAGGTGGCTCATCTCCAGGCCATCTCCATGGTGACACACTGTGATGGCCATGAGGTGACAAGGAGGTGGCTAGTGTCTGGTGTCCATCTCCATTGGTGACGTATGGTTACAAGGAGGTGGCTTATCTCTGGGGTTCATGTTTATGGGTGCCCCATGATGGTGATGAGGTGACAAGGAGGTGGCTCGTCTTTAGGGTCCATTTGCGTGGGTGACACATGATGGCAAGTTCAGTGACAAGGAGGTGACTTGCTCTGGGGTCCATTTCCATGGGTGATGTGGATGACAAGCAGGTGGCTTGTCATGGTGATGAGGTGACATAGAAGGTGGCTCATCTCTGGGGTCCATCTCCACGGGTGATAACAGGTGACTTGTCCCTGCCATCAGCCCTTTTGAAGGACCAGCAAACTCCTCCTGCAATGAACTCTCAAACCATCTCGCCCTGGAAAACCTCCCTTGTTGTCCCTGGAGGTGCAGGGGCAGCTAGAAGAGGGCTGGTGGTTCATGTCCCCCACAGGTGATCGGGAAGGGCAGTGAGCGAGCGGAGGATAGTTCCATCGATGAGAAGTACCTGATTGCCACGTCAGAGCAGCCCATCGCTGCCCTGCACCGTGACGAGTGGCTGCGGCCTGAGGACCTGCCCCTCAAGTACGCGGGACTCAGCACCTGCTTCCGTCAGGAGGTGGGATCCCACGGCCGGGACACCCGCGGCATCTTCCGCGTCCACCAGTTTGAGAAGGTGAAAGAGCGGGGGTGGTCCCGGCGGGAATTCGGGGTGTACTGAGGGTCACTGTGGGGTTCCAGTGGGAATTCAGGGTGTACCCATCATCATTGTGAGGTTCCACTTGGAATTCAGCGAGTTCTGGTGGCATTCATAGTATACCCAGTGTCACTGCAGTGTACCCAGCAGGAATTGAGGGTGTACTCATTATCACCATGTTGTTCCAGCAGGAATTTGGGGTGTATACTCCATGTCACCGTGGGGTTACAGCAGGACTTCAGGGTATACAGGGGGTCACCATGGGGTGAACCTGGTGGGAATTGGGGGTGAACCTGGTGGGAATTTGGTGTCAGCTGCAGCATTCCCAGTGGGAATTCAGGGTGTTCCCAATGTCACCGCAATGTTCCAGTGGCAATTCAGGATGTACCTGGTGTCACTGTGGGGTTCCAGTGAGAACTGGGGCTGTACCTGGTGTCACCGTGGAATTCCTTCTCCCACAGATCGAGCAGTTCGTCTACTCCTCCCCTCATGACAACAAATCCTGGGAGATATTTGAGGAGATGATGGCCACAGCTGAGGAATTCTACCAGTCCCTTGGGATTCCTTACCACGTCGTCAACATCGTCTCAGGTAGGGGCTCATGTGCCCCGGGGGATTGGGTGGGGTGGGGGCTTGACCTGCTTCCCAGCGTGGCAGTTCCTTGTCCCTGGCTCGCTGCTGTCGCCAGTCTGAGGAGGAGCAAGGCAAGGGGACATTTTGTTTTCTGTGGAATCCTCAGCCTTGCTCAGTCCGTGAGACCAGATGTTGGGCACTGCTGTGATGGATTGTCCCAGCTGTCCCTTCCAGAGGGACAGGTGGAGTGTCCCAGGTCCTCCTGGAAATGCTCTTAGGAAAATGACCTGCTTTAAGAGCTCCCTGTGGCTGAGTGGGACCCCTTCATCCCTTGACAGAGCAAGAACCCCGTGTCCCCATAGCCAAGTGGGAACCCCACATGCCCATGGTTGAGCAGGAATCCCAGATCCCCATGGCACAATCCTATCTCCCCAGAGTCAAGTGGGAAGCCTGCATCTATGTGGCTGAGAAAGAGCCCCATGCCCCCATGACTGAGTGGGAATCTCACATCCACATGGCTGAGAGGGACCCCCACATTCCTGTGACTGAGTGGGACCCCCACATCCCCATGGCACAGCAGGGACTCCATGTCCCTGTGGTCAGGCAGGAGCCCGATGTCCTGTGGCTGTGCAGGAATCCCGCATCCCTGTGTCTAGGCAGGACTTCCACATCCCCATGATCAAGCAGCAACCCTGTGGCCAAGCAGGGACACCACATTTCCACGGCTGAGAGGTAACCCCACATTCCTATGGCAGAGCAGGAATCCATGTTGGATTGGCACCAAGCTGCTGGAGTCACTTTGGAGGCTTCACCCTACGCTGTGCCTCAGGATAGGCAAATTCAGGAGGGCAGTGGGACCCCCCACTCAGCACTGTCCCCCTTCCAGGCTCCCTGAACCATGCAGCTAGCAAAAAACTGGATCTGGAGGCCTGGTTCCCTGGCTCTGGTGCCTTCCGTGAACTCGTCTCCTGTTCCAACTGCACCGACTACCAGGCCCGGCGCCTGCGCATCCGCTATGGCCAGACCAAGAAGATGATGGACAAGGTGAGGCTGGTGGGCATGGTGGGGTTCTTCCCATGTTCCCTTTGTGTCCTCCATGTCACACATATCCCCCATGTCCCCCTGCTGCAGGTAGAGTTTGTGCACATGCTGAATGCCACCATGTGTGCTACCACCCGCACCATCTGTGCCATCCTGGAGAACCACCAGACCCCTGAGGGCATCCGCATACCTGAGAAGCTCCAGAACTTCATGCCCCCAGGTAACATCCCCCTGTGGCTGCCCCATCCCCCACTCCTTGGCAGGGGGAAGTGACAGGGGTCCCTTATTCCCCTAGACCTGCGGGAGCTGATTCCGTTTGTAAAGCCGGCACCCATCGAGCAGGAGCTCTCCAAGAAGCAGAAGAAGCAGCAGGAAGGGGGGAGCAAGAAGAAGGCAGGGGGGGATGCGACCAGGTGCTAGAGGAGCAGATGAAGAACATGGGGGTCTGAGGGTGTTCCCCTGCATCCCCAAGGACTTTGGGGGCCTCCCAAGTCACCTGACCTTCATCGTCTTGCTGTGCCCTTCACTATCATCTTTGCTTCGGGGCAGGGTTCACCGTCTGCTTCCCCCGTGGCACGAAGAACTGTGTGTGCCCCCTACCTCTCTGAGTGAGGCCGGAACCCCCCATGTGTCCCCTTCATGCTGCGTGGTGCTGGGGACCCCCATGCCCATGGAACATGTCCCTCCTCCATCCAATAAAGCCAAGAGCTGCTGAGCTGTGTGTTCTTGGGGGATTCCGAGGAGGGAAGGGCGGGGTTCAGCTCGGGGCAGGGGAGATCCGGCCCGGGTAGATGTCTTCGTTTCCCGTTGTACACCACCCCTCCCCCCAACCACCCCCCCATCCCCTTCTCTCTCCCCCCTGCCAGCCCCACATAAAGCCCCAGACAAAGCCCCTTTGTGATGCAAAGTGGGGCGGAGGGCTCCCAGCCTGAGCCCCAGCTGCCGCCTGTCCTCTCCGGGGTGGGGTGACATACGGGAGAGTCGCCCCCTTCCATCCCCACGCGGGGGGCCTGGCTTCCTCCCGCTGCCTGTGCGTGGGAAACCCCCGGCTGCGCCGTGGGTGTCGGGTGTAACCGGCGGGGAGCAGCCTCGTGAGTCACCGGAGCCCCCGGCGGAGGCGGGGCGTCCCGGCGATCCAAGCACCGCCCCGCTGCGGGGGGGGCCTTCACGGTACCCATCCGACCCGTTCTGCCGGGGGGGGGGAAGCCGACTCTGCGCCGCATGTCCGCACCCACGCCCCGGGACCGGTGCCGGCTTGGGGGTGGGGTGGGCAGCACCCACGGAGTACGAGGACTCGCCCCCGTCTAGCTTATGCAGTCCCTCCCAGTCTGTCCCAGCGTCCCGCACCATCCCCTGTCTCTCCCAGTTTGCCCCAGTGCCACCCAGCATCTCCCATACCTCCCAGCCTGTTCTATTGCTCCAGTCCTGGTGCTGTGGGACCAGCCCAGGGATCGGGGCGGGGGGGGGGGGGGTGCCACGGAGAGAGAGGACACGGACGTGCGTGGAGTCACGGCCGGCGGTGGAAACAAAGGGGGCTGGGGTGGAGGGTTTCTGTCACACGCGCTGTACGTGTCACACTTGTGCTGTGTGTTCACACACATGGTCCCTGTGCTGCGTCGCACACGTGCTGTCTCACATGTGTGTGCTACGTGTGTGTCACACATGTGCCGTGTGTTTCACATGTGCTGTGTGTGTCACATACGTGGTTCCCATGTCATGTGTGCTCGCTGGTGCCTGTGTGCCCTGCGTTTGAGACGTGCGTGTTCCCTGCGCATGCCTGCAATGCACAGGTGCGTGCAAGGCCCTTCACATGTGCGCGTGCATGTGTTTGTGCATGTACGTGTGTGCGCGCAGGGCGCACATGTGCACCTCACATGTGTGTGCGCAACCTGCGGGCGGATTCGCGCCCGCTGCCCCCACGCTGCTTGTGCCGGTGCCACCGGCGGGTGCCGGGGGCGGCCGCGGCGGCGCCTTTAAGCGCGGCTGGGCCGATGAAGTGTCGGCTCCGCCCCGGCGGGCGCGCGCGAGCGCGGGCGGGGCGCAGGCGGCGGCGCGGGGCGCTGCGGCCACCGGCATCCTGGGCACCGGGGGGCAGCAGCCATGGGCCCTCCGCCCGCCCGCCGGACCGCACTCCCGCTGCTGCCGTTGCTGCCGCTGCTGCTGCTGCTGCTGCTGCTGCTGCTGCTGCTGCTGCCGCTGCCCGTACCAGCAGGACCCGCCATCGCCACCGGCATCGGCTCCAGCACCCCCACCGGCACCAGCGCCGGCATCGGCACCGCCACCGGCACCCACACCCGTCCGCCCAGCGCGCTCCCGGCGCCATTCCAGCTCCGCGGCGGCACCGGGGACAGCGGCGGCGAGCGGCCGCAGCCGAGCACCGGGGACAGCGGCCCCAGCGCCGGGGCCGCACCGGCCGCGGGCGGCAGCGATGGGACCACACCGGACACCGGCGCTTCCAGTGGGGACAGTGGCGGCAGCGTTAGGGGGTTCTCAGGTACCGGCGGTGCCGGGGGTACCGGGGACACTGGAGGCGCTGGGGATGCTGGAGGGATTCCCTGGAAGCTTGGAGGCACTGGGGGCGCTGGAAGCACCCGGGATACTGGAGGTACCGGGATTACTGGAGGAACTGGAGACGCTGGGAGCACCCATGTCCTCAGGGCCACCAGGAGCGCCAGGAATACTGGACACACCAGGGACATCAACATCCCCACAGACACTGGCAGCACTGGGAACGTGCTGAGCACAGGGGTTGTTGGGGGCACTGGGAGCACTCCAGTTCCCAGGGGCACCAGGAATTCTGAGCTCACTGGGGAGACTGGGAAAGTCTCCAGAGGCTCTGGAAATACCAGGAAAGTCCCCAAGAATACCAGGAGCCCCAGGTATATTGAAGGTAATGGGGAGACTGGGAAAATCCCCAGTGACAACAGGAATACTGTGGACACTGGACATACTGGGAACACCAACACTCCTAGGGATACCAGTGGTACTTGGGATGTGAAGGACAATGGGGATGTTGGGGGGTCCCAGATCACAGTGGTCTCCAGATCCCCCATACCTCACCGCCGCCCCCGTCGCAGCCCCAACACAGCACCACAGTTCCAGCCCTCCAGCTACCAGGCCACAGTGGAGGAGAACCAGCCAGCAGGCACACCGGTGATACAGGTGACAGCACAGGACCCTGATGAGGGAGAGGCAGGCCAGTTGCACTACACCATGGCTGCACTCTTCGACAGCCGCTCTGATGCCCTCTTCACCATGGACCCTGTCACTGGCGCTATCAGCACTGCTGCACCGCTGGACCGCGAAAGCAAGAGCACCCATGTGTTCCGCGTGACAGCAGTGGACCATGGGACACCCCGGCGCAGTGCCATGGGCACACTGACAGTGACGGTGAGCGACGCCAACGACCATGACCCAGCCTTTGAGCAGCCAGAATACCGGGAGAGTGTGCGGGAGAATCTGGAGGTGGGCTATGAGGTGCTGACAGTGCGGGCCACTGACAGCGACGCTGGTCCCAATGCCAACATCCTCTACCGCCTCATCAATGCTGGTGGCACCAATGAGGTCTTTGAGATTGATTCCCGTTCAGGCGTCATCCGCACCCGCGGCCCTGTGGACCGGGAAGTGGTAGATGCCTTTGAGCTGTTGGTGGAGGCCACAGACCAGGGCCAGGATCCAGGTCCCCGGAGTGCCACAGCCACTGTCTGCATCACTGTGGAGGATGACAATGACAATGCACCGCAGTTCAGTGAGCGGCGTTATGTGGCCCAGGTCCCCGAGGACGTGGTGCCCAATGCAGCCATCCTGCGGGTGACAGCCACTGACCATGACAAAGGCAGCAATGCGCTGGTGCACTACAGCATTGTCAGCGGCAACACCCGTGGGCACTTCTACATTGATGCGCAGACAGGCATGCTGGATGTGGTCACCCCGCTGGACTACGAGGTCACCAAGGAGTTCACCCTGCGGATCCGGGCGCAGGACGGTGGCCGCCCACCTCTCTCTAACATCAGTGGTTTGGTTACCATCCAGGTGTTGGATGTCAATGACAACGCACCCATCTTTGTCAGCACTCCCTTCCAGGCCACTGTGCTGGAGAATGTCCCCGTAGGCTACTCTGTCATCCATGTGCAAGCCATTGATGCTGATTCGGGTGACAACAGTCGGTTGGTTTACACCCTGCTGGAGACTGGCACCAGCTTCCCCTTCACCATCAACAACAGCACCGGGTGGATTGTGGTGGCCTCTGAGCTGGACCGGGAGGTGGTTGACTTCTACAGTTTTGGGGTGGAGGCGCAGGACCAGGGCACACCCTCAATGGCCTCCACAGCCAGTGTCAGTGTCACTGTCCTGGATGTCAATGACAATAACCCTGAGTTCACCCAGCGGCAGTACAGCGCCCGCCTGAATGAGGATGCGGCAGTGGGCACCAGTGTCTTGACTGTCTCTGCCATAGACCGTGACGCCAACAGTGTCATCACATACCAGATCTCCAGCGGCAACACCCGCAACCGGTTCTCCATCACCAGCCAGAGCGGTGGTGGGCTCATCTCCCTTGCTCTGCCCCTGGACTACAAGCTGGAGCGGCAGTACCTGCTCACCATCGCTGCTTCCGATGGCACCCGCCAGGACACTGCCCAGGTGGTTGTCAATGTCACCGATGCCAACACCCACCGCCCTGTCTTCCAGAGCTCCCACTACACTGTCAACATCAATGAGGACCGGCCAGTGGGCACAACAGTGGTGGTCATTAGCGCCACAGATGAGGACACGGGGAGAATGCCCGCATCACCTACCTGATGGAGGACAGCATCCCCCAGTTCCGCATTGCTGCTGAGACTGGTGCCGTCACCACCCAGATGGAGCTGGACTATGAGGACCAGGTGTCCTACACCTTGGCCATCACAGCGCGGGACAATGGTATCCCACAGAAATCTGACACAACTTACCTGGAGATCCTTGTGAATGATGTCAATGACAACGCACCCCAGTTCCTCCGCCATTCCTACCAGGGATCCATCTACGAGGACGTCCCTGCCTTCACCAGCATCCTCCAGGTCTCTGCTACTGACCGTGACTCTGGGCTCAACGGCAGGGTCTTCTATACCTTCCAAGGGGGTGATGATGGTGATGGCGACTTCATTATAGAGTCCACCTCGGGAATTGTCCGCACCTTGCGCCGTCTGGACCGGGAGAATGTGCCACTGTACTCCCTGCGGGCATTCGCTATGGATAAGGGGATCCCAGCCCAGCGGACGCCAGTGGAGATTCAGGTGACAGTGTTGGATGTCAATGACAACCCGCCTGTGTTTGAGCGGGATGAGTTTGACATCTTTGTGGAGGAGAACAGCCCAATTGGGCTGGTTGTGGCCCGGATCACAGCCACCGACCCTGACGAGGGCACCAATGCCCAGATCATGTACCAGATTGTGGAGGGCAACATCCCTGAGGTCTTCCAGCTGGATATCTTCTCCGGAGAACTCACTGCCCTGGCCGACCTGGACTATGAGGCCAAGGCTGAATACGTCATGGTGGTCCAGGCAACCTCAGCACCGCTGGTCAGTCGGGCCACCGTCCATGTGCGCCTGCGAGACACCAACGACAACAGCCCCCAGCTGAAGAACTTTGAGATCCTCTTCAACAACTACATCACCAACCGCTCCGGCAGCTTCCCTGGGGGCATCATTGGCCGTATCCCTGCCCACGACCCTGATGTCTCTGACCACCTCACCTATGCGTTTGAGCAGGGCAATGAGCTCAACCTTGTGCTGCTGGACCCACACAGTGGGGACCTGCGCCTCAGCCCAGCCCTGGACAACAACCGCCCGCTTGAGGCTGTCATGAGGGTGTCTGTCTCTGGTAAGACCCTCACCCACAGAGGGGGGGCTTGCAGGTGGAGGCAGGTGAGGTTTGTGGGTGCATCCAGCCCTATTTCTGCATGGAGGTGAGGTGTATTGGGTCTCACTAACCTGTTTTGGCTGCCCTCACCCTCCAGATCAGAAGGGATGATGTGTTGTGGGGTCCCATTGAAGTCTTTTGGAGTTTCACCACCCCATCCTGGTTGCCTCCACCCTCCAGCTCTAAGGGAGGGGGAAAATGGGATGCAGGGCCCTCCTCATACCCCAGACATCCAAGCTGGAGGCAGTCGGGGTCCCCAGCACCCCCTTTTCTTTCCCCACCCCCCTGGGTAGAGGTGGTCCTGGCACTTCTCTGTGTGTCATTGAGCAAGGTGTGGCAGGACCCACTGCATGTATGGGGGGAGCAGAGGCTGGTGTATGCCAGCAGGGTCCTGGTACCCTGGGGTGGATATTATGGGGGCTTGACGAATGAATCTGGTAAGGCTCAGGGTGCAGTGCAATACTGGGGGAGTCCTGGTACCACAATGTTTGTGTTTCCAGGAGACTCCAGTGCTTGAATTCAGGGCAGGAGACACAGGGCTTGGTGTGTGTATTGGGGGGCGCAACCCGACCTCCACTGGGATGTCCCCGGGGGTTGCAAGATAAGCGGGGGTTGTGCCATCAGTTGTCAGCACGGTTTGGGTTGGGAGAGTGTCCAGGAGGTGCTTCTGGGGGGAGGGGGTTCGCCCCAGGGTGGGGGAACATCTCCTTGGCCACCCCCAGGTCAGGGAGGGAAACTGACTCCCAGGCCATGCCTGATGTCCCTTGTCCCCAGTCACATGGCCCCCGTTGCCCCCCCAGCTTCCACTGGCTGGGGTCTCTGCTCTGGCCACACAAAGCAGGGGGCTCAGGGCACAAAGGGTGGGGGCAGGGATCCCCCCATGCCCCCCCCCCCGCCCCCGCGTGCAGGGGCAGACAGGAGGGGAACAAAAGGTCCAGCCATAGCTGGGCCCCCGAGGCCGTGTCCGTGGCAACACTTCCCCCACCGGCCACCAGCCACCAGTCACTGGCCACGGGCCACCAGGTTTCCCTGACCCCTGCCACCCCTGTGGCACCCCCTTCTGCCTGCTTGCCCCCCCGGCTGTCTCCATGCTACCTTCATCCATCTGTCTGCCTGCTCCCCATCTGTCCCATATCCCACTGCACTCAGCCAGAGGGAGGACAAGGAGGAGGAGGAGGAGGAGAAAGGTGGGTGTCCCAATGCTGAGCAGACATTTTGCTCCCCCAGCCTCACAACCAGCACCAGCCTCTTAACCAGCACCAACCCCATAACCAGCACCAGCTCCATAATCAGCCCCAGCCCTTTAACCAGCATCATTCCCATAACCAGACCCAGCCCCATAACCAGCAAAAACTGCATAACCAGTACCATCCCCATAACCAGTGCTGACTCCATAACCAGCCTCAGCTTCATAGACAGAACCAGCCCCATAACTAGCCCCAACCCCATAACCAACCACCATCCCCATTTGGATGCCCCCGCCCCACAGGATGGGCATCCAAACAGGATGGGCACCCCATGACCTGCACTGTTCCCATTCCATGGTGGCCAATTAGGTCAGGTCCCACACAGCCAACACCATCCCCATCCCACTGTCCCCATCACATGGTGGCCAAGCAGGATGGGCATCCCATAGCCAGAATTATCCCCATTCCACAGTGGCCAGGTGGAACAGGAGCCCTGTAACCAGTTCCAGTCCCGTTGCCAACACCATCCCCATCCCATTGTCCATACCCTGTGATGGCCAGGTGGGATGGGCACCCCAAAAACAGTACCAGCCCCATTTAGCAGCACTAACCCTATAACCGACAGAAGCCCCATAACCAGCACCAGCCCCATAACCATCATTCTCTCCATTCCTTGGTGGCTGAGCAGGAAAGTCCCCCATAGTCTGCACTGTCTCACCCGGCTATCTCCATTTCATGGTGGCCAAGCAGGATGGGCACCTCATAACCAGTATTGTCCCAATTCCACAGTGACTACATGGGCCAGTTGTTTCATGGCCAGCACTGTCCCCATTCCATGGTGGCCAAGCAGGTCAAGCCCCCATAGCACTGTCCCCATCTGACAGCAGCTGACTGGGTTGGTTGTCCCAAAACCAGCACTATTGCCATCCCACCATCATTTCCCAGAGTTGTCCATTGCTGACACTGATCCCCTCCTGTGTCCCCCCTTTGTCCCCAGACGGCATCCACAGCGCAACAGCGCAGTGCACGCTTCGGGTGACAGTGATCACAGATGAGATGCTCAGCAACAGCATCACCCTGCGCTTGGCTGACATGTCCCAGGAGCGCTTCTTGTCCTCGCTGCTCAGTCGCTTCCTGGAGGGGGTGGCAGCTGTCCTGGCCACCCCCCCGCCACCGTGTCGTCCTCTTCAACATCCAGACGGACACAGACGTGGGGCCGGCGCGGATCCTCAATGTCAGCCTCTCAGCACTGCTGCCGACTGCGGCGCCGGGCACGTCGCGGTTCTTCTCCTCAGAGGAGCTGCAGGAGCGGCTGTACCTGAACCGGTCGCTGCTGGCAGCCACCACGGCCCAGCGCGTCCTGCCCTTCGACGACAATGTGTGTCTGCGCGAGCCCTGCGAGAACTACATGCGCTGCGTCTCCGTCTTGCAGTTCGACAGCTCGGCGCCCTTTCTCGCCTCCGACACCATCCTTTTCCGCCCCATCCACCCAGTCACAGGTCTGCGCTGCCGTTGCCCGCCTGGCTTCACTGGCGACTACTGCGAGACCGAGATCGACCTCTGCTACTCCAGCCCCTGCGGCAGCAATGGGCGGTGCCGGAGTCGTGAGGGCGGATACACCTGCGAGTGCAACGAGGACTTCACTGGTTAGAGCCACTGGCCAGCCCTTCCTCATAGTGTCCATCCTCATCTTTCCTCATCCAACTCCTCTTTAGCCCTACCTCTTTCCTCTCTTCCGCCCTCCCTCCACTGGTAGACTGGTGGTACTGGGGCCACACTCCCTACCCCCACCCTGGGACTCCAGCCCCCACGGGACATCCAGGTATGGGATGCCAGACAGGTGGGGGAGGGGATGTGAGGGGACGGGGGTGTGTGTGTGTGTGTGTGTGTGTGTGTGTGTGTGTGTGTGTGTGTGTGTGTGTGTGTGTGTGTGTGTGTTCTCTGGGTTGCCATGGCAACGGGAGGTGGCTGCCATGGTGATGGAGCTGGGGATAAAGATGATGGGGGAGAGAGGGGGGATCCCCACCCTCCCGCCCCCCAGTTTACAGTGCTTGGTGTCACACAGGGGAGCCCTGCGAGCTGAGCACCTGGCGGGGGCACTCTGGGGCTAATGGGGAGGTGGAGGGGGGAGGTAGGATTCCTCACCCCAGTTTTGGGGTTCTGGGTGTCACACAGGGGAGCACTGTGAACTGAGTGCCCGGAGGGGCCGCTGCACCCCGGGGGTCTGCCGGAATGGGGGCACCTGCCTGAACCTGCTGGTGGGGGGATTCCGGTGCCAGTGCCCCTCTGGGCACTACGAGAAGCCCTTCTGCACCATGAGCACCCGCAGCTTTCCCCCGCACTCCTTCCTCACCTTTCGTGGCCTCCGCCAGCGCTTTCACTTCACCCTTGGCCTCACGTGAGCCTGTGGGAATCTGGGGAGATGGGGGCTGATGAGTGCCCCTGTGGGCGTCACATGGGGTGTGAAGTAGATGGTGGTGGGTTCCCCACTGGCATCAGATGAGGTGATGGGGTATGGGGTGGTGGGTATCTTGTGGGCGCTGGGTGGGTGGGGGTGATGGGTGCCCCCATTAGCATCATGCGGAGTGTGAGGTGGTGGGTGTCTCAAGGGCATCAGATGGGGTTGGGGTGCCCCAGTGCCATTGGGGCATCATCTGGGATGGGTGGTGATTGGTGCCCCATTGGTGTCATATGGGATGTGGGGTGATCGGGTGTGGGGTGATGGGCACCCTGAGGGCACAGGGTGGGAGCAAAGGGAGTGGGTGTCCCCGTGGCATGGGGGGCAATGGGGTGGGGAGCACCTTGGGGGGCAGGGGCTGATGGATGCCAGCATCTCAAAGTGGGTCCAAGGTCATGGGGCAGAGGGTGAGGGGTGTGCCTCGGGGCATGGCAGGCTTAGGAGGTGTTGGCGGGTGCCTGGGAGGCACAGCAGGATCCGGGGATGTGGGGGCACCCCTGGCACTTGTGTCCCCCAGGTTTGCCACACGGGAGAGGGACGGGCTCCTGCTGTACAATGGGCGCTTCAACGAGCGGCATGACTTCGTGGCACTGGAGATTGTGGATGAGCAGCTGCAATTTACCTTCTCAGCAGGTATGGACTGCCCCCGCCATGGCCTGGCACCACACCCTGGCACCCCTGCAGGCACTGTATCACTCACTTTATCCCAGACATCCCATCCTGGCACTGCCTGGCACTGTATCCTGGGCATCCTATTGCTAGCACTACATTCCCTGCATCATGTCCCCAACACTGCATCCCTTGGCACTGCATCCTGGGCATCCCATTCCTGGCATCCCATCCCTGGCACTGCCACCCGTCCCTCCCGCCAGCTCTGTCCCACTAACGCTGTGCCCGCAGGTGAGACCACCACCACGGTGTCACCCTTTGTGCCAGGAGGCGTCAGTGATGGGCAGTGGCACCGAGTGCAGCTGCGCTACTACAACAAGGTGGGGGAAGAGGGGCCATGAGGGGCACAGTGGGTGGGGAGTGTTTGGGGCAGACAGAGGAAGGAGAAATTGAGGAGCAGGGTGGGGGAATGGAGAGATGGGGGGAGTAGTGTGGGGGTTTGGGGGACCTAAAGGACTCCTAAGGGATGTGCCTGCCCAGGGGTCCCAAGGGATGGGGACGGAAGATGGAGGAAGAGGAGAGGAAGGGGTGGAGGGGAAGGGTGTGTTGGAGGTATAAGTAGAGTAGAGAGCAGATCTGGGGGCTCCAAGGGACCCCCACCCACTTCCCCACTCACAGGACCCCCGAGGAACCCCACCTACTTCCTCACCTGTGGGGACCCCCAAGGAATTGGGATGGGAGAATGGAGGAATAGGAGGTCAGAGGGATAGGAGCTTGGGGGGAGGAAGTGGACCACTGAGGTGTTTAGGGGAGGCTGAAAGGATGGAGGGGAGTATTGGGGGGGGTCTGAAGGCAGGGGGGGCGCTGGTGGGCTGGAAGGATGTGGGAGCTCAGTTAGGGTCAAGGGACCAGAGGGCAGGAGGAGGATGAGTGGGATGAAGGCTGTGAGATGGGGGTCCTGGGCCCCCCACCTGATATGGGGCCCCCCAGCCGGTGGTGGGGCGCTCGGGGGTCCCACAGGGCCCGTCAGAGCAGAAGGTGGCTGTGGTGACTGTGGACGACTGTGACACAGCAATGGCCCTGCGCTTTGGGCCCCGCCTCGGCAACTATTCCTGTGCTGCCCAGGGCACCCAGACTGGCAGCAAGAAGTGAGGGGGCCCTGGGGATCCCATGGGGTGGGGGGGGTTCCCTTGGGTCCCTTGGGGTGCCCATAGAGGGGTCCCTTGGAGGTGAATGATCCCCAGGGGTGAGGTACTTTTGGAGTCCTCACTGGTGAGAGGTCCCTTGGGGGTCATGGGTCCCTAGGGGTGGGGGGTCATTAGAGGTCCCCATGGGCTGGGGGGATTCTCTTGGGGTCCCCCTGTGTTGGGGGGAGTGAGGAGTTCTTTGGGGGTCTGTTGAGTTCCCCATGGGGAAACATCCCTTGGGTGGTCCCTCAGCTCCCCATGGGTTTTCAGGTGAGTGGGTGTTCTTTGGTGTTCCCTTGTGACTCCTGTGGGATGGGGGGGGTGGCTGGGTGTCCCTTGGGGTTTCCTCGAGGTCCCTGTGGGTTGTGGGGTCTCTTGGGCATCTCTTGAGGCCCCGAGGTGATGGTGGGCTCTGCAGATCACTGGACCTGACAGGGCCCCTGCTGCTGGGGGGTGTCCCGACGCTGCCCGAGAGTTTCCCGATCCGCAGCCGGCACTTCGTGGGGTGCATGCGGCACCTCCACATTGACCAGCACTCTGTGGACATGGCAGCCTTCATTGCTAACAACGGCACTCTGCCTGGTGAGCACCGGGGCCAGGAGGCTGGGCAGGGGCTGGGGGGGCTGTGCTCCTTTGAGCAGAGGGAGATGGGGTGTAGGGTTAAGGGATAACTGAGCAGTGGGACTGTGTCCCCTAGATGCGGGGAGGGGGTGCCAGGACTGGAGGGATGGATGGGGGTCCGGAGGGCGTGGGGGATGCTGTGCCCTCTGGGTGTGGGACGGGAAGTCAGGGGGTGCAGGTGTGGGTCCAGGTATGCCAGAGCTGTGGGGCTGTGCCCCCTAGGTGGGGGGGCGGGGGGGGGTGCGGTTCCAGGGTAATGGGGCTGGATGGGAGTTCAGGGGATACAGGGGGAAGCTGTGCCCTCTGAGTGTGGGGAGGAGGTTAGGGGGTGCCAGGGCCATGGGGCTGGAGAGAGGTCCAGGGAACAGACTGGGGGTGGGGGTTCTGTGCCCCCTGGGTATGGGGTGGGAAGTCAAGGGGTGCAAGTTTGAGTTCAGAGTTGCCAGGGCCATGGGACTGTGCCCTCAGGGTGTAGAGTGTAGAGTGGGAGGTGCTGGGGGTCCAGGGGGGCCCAGGGCTGGGCAGTGCTTGGGAGTATCTGTGCCCCATGGGTGTGGGGAGGAGATGCCAGGCTCATGGGACTGGATGGGGGTCCAGGGATACAGTGGTAAGGCATTCTGTGTCCCCTGGTCGTGCAGTGGGGGGGTCAGGGGCTGCCAGGGCCATGGAGCTGGGGTAGGTAGCACAGAAGAGGCTGTGTCCCCTGGGAACATGCCCAGGGTGGGAAAATGCCAAGACTAGGGGGCTGGATGATGCTGTACCCCTTTTGGGGTGGGGTTGGGGTCAAGTGGTACCAGGACCATGGGGTTGGATAGCGGTTCAAGGATGTGGGAGTGGGTGTCTATGTCCCATGGGGCCAGGGGTCCTGGGTCATGTGTGGTATGTGACCCCTGTGCCCCTTCCCAGGTTGTCCCCCCAAGAAGACCCTATGTGACACCAACACATGCCACAACGGTGGCACCTGCGTGCATGAGTGGGGGGGGTTCAGCTGCCACTGCCCGCTGGGCTTTGGGGGCAAAACCTGCCAGGAGGGTACTGGGGGGCCCGGGGGGACAGTGTGGGGGGCTGTGCAGGGTTTGTAGGCTTGTTGTGGGTCCGTGGGAGACATGGGGAGAGTCTCTGGGTGGGAAGGGTGTGGGAGGGGGGTGAGGGGCATCACCACATGTGTTTGGGGGTCTGTGGAGTTGTGGGTTCGTGAGAGGGCTCTGTGGGTGGGCACAGGGGATCCGTGGGAGGGTGTGTTGGCATCCGTGGGCTGTGCATGGCATACCCGGGTGGAATGCGGGGGGTCCGTGGGCGGGGGTGGATGGTCTGTACAGGGGGGGCATGCGGCTGCCTCACAGTGGGGGGGGGGTCCCCGGGGTGGGCTTGGGGGGGTCCGTGTGAGTTGCCCCGCATCCCACGTGCATGCCCCACAGAGATGGCGGGCCCGCAGCGGTTCGTGGGCAGCAGCCACGTGGCGTGGAATGGGCTGGCGCTGCCTCTCTCCCTGCCCTGGCCTCTCCGCATCATGTTCCGCACCCGCCACCCCCGAGGGGTCCTGCTGCGGGCGGGGGCCGGAGGCCGCCTTACCCTCACCCTGCAGGTGGGCACGGGAGAGGCACGGGGAGGGCACGGAGGGGTCGAATAGAGAAGTTTTCCTGAGGAAAGTGCCAGGGGAGTTGTCCTGAGGGGGTTATTAATTTGGGTGGGGGTCATTGGCACAGGGGGTATTGTTCTGGAGGCTCATTGGTGTAGGGGCTATTGCTCTTGGAGGGTACTGACTTGAGTGGGAATATAGGGGAGTTGGCCCTGGGGCAGTGCCCGGGGTAGTTGCTCGTGGCGGGGGGGCGTTATTGGCATTATTGGCATTATTGGCATTATTGGCATTATTGGCATTGGGGGGTTGTTGGCACAGGGTTTATTACCCTGGGGGGTTGATTGCCCTGTGGGGGTTACTGACACAGGAAGTATTACCTGGGGGGATGTATGGCCATGGGAAGGTAGTGGCATGGGGGGTTTGGAATAGGAGGGTTACACTGGGAGAAGTGCAAGGGGGGTATTGCCCTGGAGGGGGTCTACTGGTATCAGAGGTTTTGCCATGGGAGCTGTATTGCTGGGGGGTGGCAGTGCAAGGGGGTGCCAACCCTTGGGGGGGAAAATTGTATTTCTTGGTGGGCAGTGCTCAGTGCCCACCAAATTTCTGGGGTCCTTGACATCCCTCACAGCTGAGCGAGGGGCAGGTGGAGGCTGGCGCCTGGCAAGGGGGGGCCCGTTTGGCCACCCTGCACCTGCCCCAGGCCAAAGTCAATGATGGTGCCTGGCACCATGTGGAGCTGGAGCTGCGGGGAGGCCCCAGCCGTGACCCCTCTGCCACCTTCCTCCTCTTGCTCACCCTCGACTATGGCCGCCACCAGGTAAGGGGAAACTGAGGCACGGGGGAGCATCCACTAGGATGATCCCCCCTAGGTGCCGCCATGTCACCCCAAGGCACCCACGGGGCTCCCTATGCCCTCCAGGTGGTGGGTGATGTCCCTGGAGACCTGCAGGGACTGCAGCTGCGCACACTGAGCCTGGGGGGGCTGCTGGGGGACAGTGGCACCGTAGAGGAGGGATTTCAGGGGTGCCTGCAGGTACGGAGGAGCGGACATGAAGGGTGTGGGGAGCATGGGGTGGCAGGTGTAGGGGTAGGGGGTGAGCTTGGGGTTGTGGAAGAGGGGGTAAGGACATGAGTGCAATGGGAGGGTGGCACACAGGCATGGACACGGGCACGGCATGGGGCTTGGGGACATGGGCACAGAGATATGGGCACGGGGCTTGGGGATGTGGCGCAGGGTGAGGACAGGGCACAACAAAGCAGGGCACAGGGCTTGGGGATGGGGACATGGGCACGATGAAGGGGGTCACAGGGGCATGTGTACAGTGCTTGGTGACCTGGCCCAGGGCTTGGATACATTGGCCCCGGGCTTGGGAATGTGGCACAGGTTGGGGACGGGGAACAATGAAGCTGGGCACAGGGCTTGGAGACCTGAGTATGATGAAGGGGGGCACAGGGACATGTGCACAGGGCTTGGGGACATGGCATGGGGAGAGGGGATGTGGGCAAAGGAGCACTGGGACATGGGCACAGGGATGGGGGCATGGGGCTTGAGGATGTGGCCCAGGGAACTGGGGACATGGGCAGGATGGTGAGGGGCACAGGGATGTGCACAAGGACATGGGGACCTGGGCAGAATGGGTGGGAGGCACAGGGACATGTCACAGGGCTTGGGGACATGAAGTGGGGACATGGCAGAGGACATGCGACATGGGCAGGATGGAGGGGAGCACAGAGATGTGGGCACAGGGACATGGCACAGGAGAAGGAGACATGGGCTGTATGGGCAGGGGGACATTGGGGATGCACTGGGTACTCATGGGCATAGTGACATGGGATGTCACCCTGGGTGGGATGTGAATGTGGCCATGGGGACATGGGTGTGACTGGGGAAGTCCTGGGTCACACGGGGGTCCCAGCCGGTGTTGTGGGCCACTGAAGCACAGAGGTGACACAGCTGGGGGAGGGGGGCTGGGGTGGCAGAAGCGGTCCCGGTGTGGGGTTCAGGGTGTCACGTGTCATGCTGAGGGACTGAACAGGGTGACAAAAAAGGTCCTGGATGGCAGCAAGGGACACTGAGGCCAGGTGTGGCACTGGGGCAGGAGAGGTCATGGTTGCTGGGGCATCACTAGGGTCACTCGCAGGTGACCCCACACAGGGAAGTTGGGGTGGGGCAGGGAGGTGTCCAAGGTCAATGAGGGGACACTGTGGGTGGCATGAGGGTGTCACAAGGTGATGCTGAAGTTGGTGCTGAGGAACAATGACAGGTGACCCAATGCAGGGGTAGAGGGTGGCACAGTGGGTCCACAGTGGTGGGGGACACTGAGAAGGGGGTGACACTGCAAGGTGGTCTGGGTTGTCCCACGGTATCCCAGGGTGTCCCATGTTGTGGCGGGGGACACTGAGGTGGGGGTGACAGTTGGGCAGGGGATTTCAGGGTGACATAGCTTGTCCCATGTGATGGTGAGATCACAGTGATGGGGACACTGTGCAGAGGGTTCTTGGGGGGTCTCGGGGGAATGGTGACGGAAACTGAGGCATGGAGTGGAGTGTGTCAGGGGGTCCAGGGCGGCTTGGGGGGTCTCAATGAGGACACTGATGGGTGACCCTACAGGGACTGCGTGTTGGGGACCCCACAGTGACTGCAGGCACCCTGAGCCTGGCACAGGCAGTGCAGGTGAATGTGGAGGGGGGTTGTGCCCTGCCTGATCCCTGTGACTCGGGGCCCTGCCCCCCGCACAGCTACTGCAGCGACGATTGGGACAGTTTCTCATGCCGTTGCCACTCTGGTGAGCAAGGACCCCTCCCCCACACCCCTGACACCCCTCGACACACCCCGGACATCCCCCAGTAGCCCCTGGGATACTGACACCCCTAGCCACCCCCCACTGCCACCCCAGTGTGCGGGGACACCCTGAGACCCCCTGACAACGCCCAACACTCCTTGACACCCAGCCCAACACAGCCCAACACCCCCAGGATGCTGACACCCCTGTGACACCCCTCACTGCTATCCCTTTGAATAGGGACCCCCCAATAACCCCTGACATCTCCTGACCCCCCCTGGGACACTGAGATCACTGGGACACCCATGTGACATCCCCCACTGGTACCCTGGTGAGCACAGACCCCCTGAAACCCCCGACATGCCCCGACATTCCCTGAGGCACTGCCACCCCTGTGACCACCTCCACTGCCACCCCCATGAGTGGAGAGCCCCCAGCACCTCCTGAAAACCCTGACATACTGCCATCCCCAGCACTGCCACCCTTGTGACAGTGTGTATTGCTACTCTTTCTGGGCACCACCACTCTATCCCTGTCACTAGGGCAGTGCCACCCCCTTGTCACTGTCACCTGGACACTGCCACCCCTGTCAGTCCCTAAGGCAGTGCTGCCCTCCCTGGGCACTGCCAGGTTTGTCACTGTCCCCAGGCACTGCCTCCCCTCACCCCTGAGGGGTGGGCACTGAGTCCCCTGAGCACTGCCACCCCCTCTCATTGTCCCCAGGGCACTTGTACCCCCATTACCGTCCCCAAAGCACTGCCACCCTCCCTGGGCACTGCCACCATGTTGTCACACACCCCAGGGCACGCCCACCATCCCTTGTCACTGCCACTCCTTGTCACTGTCCTCTTGGCACTGCCCCCATCCCTGTCCCCCATCACTGTGCCCTGTTGTTGTCCCCAACCCTGTCCCATGCCCAGGGTACTTCGGTGACAGCTGTGTCAGTGCTTGTGCCCTGGACCCCTGCGAGCCTCCGGGCACCTGCACCCGCCGCCCGGGCACAGTCTCCGGTTATGCCTGTCACTGTCCCCCAGGCACCTTCGGGGCCCTCTGCCAGCACCGGTTGGTGACACTGCGGAGCACACGTGTGTGCCGGGAGGGCACGGGGCACCCGGGGGGAGGGGAGGAGTCACTGTGAGGGACACCGCAGGCAGGGGGTGGGATGAGAGGAGAGTGGGCATCTGGGGCAGTGGGCATGCAAGGGGCACAGTGCACATGCAAGAGCTGTGGTGGGTGTGCAAACAGCTGGGGGAGCATGGAAAGAGCACGGTGGCTGTGCAAGAGCTGTGGTAGGTATGCAGGGGTCACTGTGGATGAAAAATGGTACTGTGGGTGTGGAAGTGGCTCAGTGGGGGTGCCCACAGAAGGGGCACTGTGGAGGTACAGGTGGCACTGTGACGGTACAAGTGGCCATGTGGGGATTCAAGAGACAGTGTAGGTGTACTAGGGACCATGTGAGTGTACAAGTGGCTCTGTAGGTGTGCAAGGGGCACTGTGGGGGTACCCAGGCGTGGTGCCCGAGTGCCAGCACCAGTGTCCCCAGGGAGGCACAGCCATGTCCACGGGGGTGGTGGGGACACCCCACGTGTGGCCCCTGCAGCTGTGATGTCACCCGTGGCTTCGACCCAGACTGCAACAAGACCACGGGCGAGTGTCGCTGCAAGGTAGGACCTGCCAGCCCTTGTCACCTCCCCTGCCAACCCCTGCCATCTTTCTGTTACTCTTCTGTTGCCCCCTGCCACCCTGCCATCACCCCGTCACCTCCCTGTCGCCCTCCGTCATGCCCCTGACACCCCCTCAGTCACCTCCCTGTCACTCTGTACTAGCCCCCTGTCACCCCATCCCCGTGCCTGCAGTGACCCTATGTCCCCCCAGGACAATCACTACCGCCCGCCAGGAGGGGACACGTGCCACCCTTGCGAGTGTTACCCCACTGGGTCACTGTCGCGCCGCTGCAATGCCACCACTGGACAGTGTCCCTGCAAAGCTGGTGTGATCGGCCGCCACTGTGACCGCTGTGACAACCCCTTCGCAGAGGTGACAGCCAGTGGCTGCGAAGGTGGGGGACTGTCATACTGTGTCAACTTGTGTCACCCTGTGTCACCCTGAGTGACCACTGTCACCCTGTTGTCACCCTCCATCACTGTCTGTCACCCTGTGGCACCTTGTGTCATCCTGTGTCACCCTGTGACAGTACCTGGTCCTACTGTACTGTGACCAGGTACTACTGTTCCTCTGCTGTCACCCTGTGTCACCCTGCATGACCCCACTGTCACATTGTGTCACCTTGTGTCACCCTGTGTCATCCTACCCTGTGCCATCCTGATGTCCCCCTGCTCTGCCATAGCTGTCACCTTGGGTGCCAATGAGTGCAATAGTCATCCTGTGTCACCCTGTATCACTCTGAGTGCCATGACTGGGTGCTACTGTCACCCTGTTGCAACCCTGTGTCACACCATTGTCACTTTGTGTCACCTGCTGTCGCCTTGCTGTCGCCCTGGCTGCTGGCAACAACCTTGGTTGTTGGTGTAATTCTGTTGACACCTTGTGCCACCCCACTGTCATCCTGTGTCACACTGCTGTGTCCCTGTGCTGTCCTTTTGTCACCTTGCTCTGCCACTGCTGCAACCTTGCTGTTATACTCTGTCACCCTGTGTCACCCTGGGTTCCAGTGACCTGGTGCCACTGCCACCATACTGTCACCCTGCGTCCCCCATTTTGATGCACCATTGTGCCCTGCAGTGAACTACGACAGCTGTCCCCGGGCCATTGAGGCCAGCATCTGGTGGCCCCGTACCCGGTTTGGGCTGCCAGCCGCAGCCCCCTGCCCCAAGGGCTCTGTCGGTATGTGGGGACATGGGGATAGCGTGGGGATGGCACTGGGCATGCTGCCAGAATGGGGCTGGGGGTGACACAGTGGTGACATCACTGGGATGGGACTGAGAGGGGGTGACACCACAGTGGCGTTGCAGGGGTGGTACAGGGAGGTGACACCATGGTGGTACTGCTGAGACATGGTGAGGAGAGGGGACACCATGGTGTCACTTCAAGGTGGTGACATGGTGGTGGCACTGCTGGGATGGGATAGGAACACCATTGGGACAGGGCTGGAGTGTGTCATGATGGTGGCATCAGTTGCATGGAGCTGGGGTGGGGTGGCACCATGTGGCATCATTGGGACAGGGCAGGGGGGTGATACCATTGTGGCATTATTGGTTTGGTACAGGGAGGTGACACTGTGGAGGCACTGCTAGAATGGGTTAGGGGTGGTGATATCTCGGTGGCACCACCATGATGGAGTGGGAGTGACATGCATGTGGACTTGCTGAGATGAGGCTAGGGCTGTTACTGTGGTGTCACTGCAGGGAGTGCGACACTGGTGGCATCACTGGGACAGGACTGGTAGCTGTCACAGTGGTGTCACTTGGGGATGGCACAGGAGTGTGATGCTGTGGTGACACAGCTGGGACAGAGCATGGCACCACTGGGACAGGGCTGGGGGCACCACTGGTGTCACTGCAGCGTGGAGCAGGAGTGTGACTCTGGCGGCACTGCTGGCATGCTGTGAGGTGAGGCTGCTCCATTGTCCCCATGGTGCCACTAAGTATCCCCATCCCACAGGCACAGCACTGCGCCACTGTGATGAGCACAAGGGATGGCTGCCCCCCAACCTCTTCAACTGCAGCGCGCTGGCCTTTGCTGCCCTGCGCCCCTGGGTGAGCCGAGGGGACACCAGCAACAGCCATGTGATGGTGCCACTGGGGCCCCCTGACTCTGCGTGTGTTCCCCCCAAGGCAGAGCAGCTGGTGGGCAATGAGTCACAGTGGGACGCGGGGCAGTCCCGGCGCGTGGCGCTGGCACTGCGTGAAGCAACACATGAAGCCCGCGGGTACTTTGGCAGTGATGTGCGCCTGGCATACCGGCTGGCAGGGGCCCTGCTGCGCCATGAGAGCCGCCAGCGTGGCTTCCGCCTCGCTGCCACCCAGGACGTGCACTTCACCGAGGTTGGCATGAGGCCACAAGGATGGGGACATGCCAGGAGGGGGAATGGGCGAGGCAGAAGAGAGGTTGGGGTGATGAGCACCCTCATGGAGAGGGATGTGGGTGCAGAAGCCCAGACACCAGGGTGATCGGCACCCTCATGGGGAGGGGGATTGGGGTGGAAGGTCAGATATCAGAGTGATGGGCCTCCACCTATGGGGGCAGAAGAGCAGATACCAGGGTGATGGGCACTGATGTGTGTGGGAGAGGTGTTGGTGCAGGAACCTGGATGCCAGGGTGATGGGCACCTGCCTGGGGAGGGGAACTGGGGGAGGAGGCCAGACAATGGTGGGCACCCTCATGGACAGCGATGTGGGTGCAGGAGCTCACACACCAGAGTGATGGGCACCCTCGTGGGGAGCAATATTGGGACAGGAGAGCAGATCCCAGGGTGACAGGCATGGGAAGGGAGGTTGAGGGAGAAGGAAAAGAGGTTGCGGTTATGGGGACCCTTGTGGGGAGGGGCATGTTGGGGCAGAAGATCAGACACTGGGGTGATGGGCACCTGCATGGGGAGGGGTAAGGTGTTGGTGCAGGAACCCGGATGCCAGGATGGATGGCACCCACCTGGGAAGGGTATTGGTAAGGGAGCCCATGCACCAGGGTGATGGGTACCACCTAGAGAGGAATGTTGGTATAGGAGTTCTGATGCCAGGGTGATGGCACCCCTGAAGAGTGAGGTGTTGGTGTGGCTCGGGGTACACCCTCAACTTTGTGGGGGTACAGCACTCCTGTTCCCCACTGTCAGTGCCCCAGCCCACAGAGCCCTGCAGGGGAAGTTGGGGACCCTTTGCCCAGACTTCAGGGTGCCAGCCCCCAGTGCCACTACCACTGCTGTGCCCCCAGAACCTGCTGCGGGTGGGTAGTGCGCTGCTGGATGTGGGAAACAAGCGGCACTGGGAGCTGATCCAGCAGACGGAGGGTGGCACGGCCCAGCTGCTGCAACACTTCGAGGAGTACGCGCGAGCCCTGGCACGGAACATGCCCCAGACTTACCTCAGCCCCTTCACCATTGTCACCCCTAACATCGGTCAGTGGGGACATGTTTGGCTGGAGGGCTGTGAGGGGGGTGTCTGCCTGGGGGCATGGGCATGCAGGGGACACGTGTGTGCCTGGGGACATGCATGTGCCCTTGATGTGGTGCTGGGGACATGGGCATGGATATGCCTAGGGGTTGTATGTGCTGGAGACATGGACATGTGTGTGCCTGGGACGTGTGTGCTCAGGGGATGTGTTGTGTGTGTGTTGGCGACATAGATGCCTGTCTGCGAACACAGACGTAGATGCCTGGAGCATGTGTGTGCCTGGGGACATGTGCGTGCACAAGGGCATATGTGTGCACAAGGACATGTGAGCCAGTGACATGTGTGTGTGCTAGGAGCATGTATGCATGTGTGACACATGTACCTGGGAACATATGCTGTGGGCATGGACATTTGTGTGCCTGGGAAACATGTTCAGGGGGTCTGGGTGTGCCTAGAGGCATGTGTGTTCCCCTGGGGACATGGGCTGTGATCTCTGTGTCCTGGGGTTGGTGGGTACTCGTGTCAGTGGGTGCTGGGACCTGTGGGTGTCAGGATCCATGGCCCCCAGTGTCAATGGGTGCTGAGGTCCATGGCCCTGGGCTCGGTGGATGCTGGGCTCAGTGGGTGTCAGGATTCATTGCCCTGGGGTTGTTGGATGCCAGGGTCAGTGTGTGCTGGAGTCTGTGTGCCACAGAGTCCATGAGTGCTGGGATCTATGGCCCCAGGGTGTGTGCGCCCTGGGATCCATGGCTCTGGGGTTCGTGTGTGCTGGGGTTGGTGAGTGCAGGGGTGTGCCCCCGGGTCGGTGGTGTGGGTGTTGGTTTGTGCTGGGTGTGCCCCAGAATCGGTGAATGAAGAGGTTGGTTTGTCATGGGATTGGTGGGTGCTGAGGTCAGTGTGCCCCAGGGTCGGTGGGTGCCAGGATTGGTGAGTGCTGGTGTAGGTGTGTACTGGGCTTGGTGCGCCCCGGGATCGGTGAATGCTGGGGTCAGTATGGGGGTTGGTGGGTGCTGGGACCTGTGTGCCCCAGCATTGGTAGGTGCCGTGCCATGCTGTGCTGTGGTGCCACAGTGGTGTCGGTGGTGCGGCTGGACAAGAGCAGCTTTGCGGGTGCCCACCTGCCACGGTATGAGGCACTGCGGGGGGAGAAGCCCCCAGACCTGCAGACAACCGTCATCCTGCCTGACAGCATCTTCTGGCCCCACGAGGACAGGCGTGAGTCCGGGGGGGCAGGGGGGGACAGGCCAGGGCTGGGGACGCACTTGCATCCATGGAGCGGGCAGGGCTTGGGGGGACCCCCATTTGGCCATGGGGACATGGCACAGCTGGGGACCCTGGCTTGGGGCTGGCACGGACAGGGAAACCCCAGCATGCCCATGAGCTGACAGGGTTGAGGGTCCCAGTGCCACCATGGGGACCCCAGTGGGGCCATGGGGCTGGCAGGTTTGGGACCCCAGGATGGGACCGGCATGGCTGGGGACCCTGGTAAGGATGTGAGGACCAGGGACTCCAGGATGGCATCAGAGATCCTGGTGTGGCCATGGTGGTGGGCAGGCTTGGGGACACAAGTATGATCATGGGGACCTCATTGAGGCCATGGAGCTTACAGGGTTGGGGACCCTGGTGTGGACATGGGGACCCCTGAAGCTGAAAGGGTTGGGGGAACCTTCTTTTGGTCATGGGACTGGCAGAGCTGGGGACTCCAGGGTGGCCATGGGGACCTCAATGGGGTCTCAGAGCACCATGCCACCCCCTGTCCATGGCCCCCAGGCCCCTCAACTGGGCATGGGCAGGCACCACAGGGCACAGGTGGGCAGGAGGAGGAGGAGGATGAAGCAGGCGAAGAGGAGGAGGAAGTGGAGGAGGAGGAGACAGAGGTGACTGTGGTGACCCAGCAGAAGCGCCACCCATCCCTGGGCGAGGGCCAGGCCATTGCCAGCGTCATCATCTACCGCACCCTAGCCGGTCTCCTGCCCCAGCACTTCGACACTGACAAGCGCAGCCTCCGGTGCCACCGGGAATGGGGGCATGGGGGGCACAGGGGGGACACAGGGAGGGCACAGGGGAGTGGGGTTGGCACATGAGGTGCCAGGGCAAAGCCAAGCATGTGGGGAATAGAGGGACATGGGGACAGGGCTGTCCTGAGGGATTGCAGGGGAGGGATGGGAAAGGGGGCACATGGGGTGCCCAAGCTGGGGGGGCACAGAGAGTGCCTGAAGATGAGTGGCACAGGGTTGGGGAGGGAGCCCAAGGAGTGTCCAAGAATGGTGCCCATGGGGGGCCAAAAAGTGGGGGCAGAGGAGAGAATGGGGTGCCCTCACAGTGTCTGTGTGGTGCCAGGGTACTCTGTGGCACCAAGGTGGGTTTTGGAGCGCCCTGAGTGGGCCCCCTGACCCTGGTGCTCCCCAGGGTGCCCAAGCGCCCCATCATCAACACACCAGTGGTGAGCATCAGTGTGCACGCTGGGGGCGCAGGGGGCGTGGGGGGCACAGGGACCCCCCAGGCGCTGGCCAAGCCTGTCACCCTTCAGTTCCGGCTGCTGGAGACCCAGGAGCGCTCCAAGCCCATCTGCGTCTTCTGGAACCACTCCCTGCGGTGAGGAGGGGACAGGGGACACCCCAGGGGTGACAAGGACATCCTAGAGGCACAGGGACATCTCGGGGTATAGGAACATGGAAATGGGGACCTCAGGGAAGATGGGGACACTCCAGGGGACAAGGGATCTCCTCAGGGAGACAGGGGACATGGGGATAAAGACATCCAAGGGAACAGGGGATAACCCAGGGGAACACCCTGGGGGGATAGGGACACCTTGGGAAGTCAGGGACACCTTGGGAAGTCAGGGACAGCTTGGGGGAACACAGACACGCTGAAGTAACAGGGGACATAGGACACACCCGAAGAACAGGGAACACCTTGGGGGAACAGGGGCCATGGGAATGGGGACACCCCAGGTAGATGGGGACACTCCGGGGGGACAGGGAGCATGGGGATGGGGACATCCCATGGAGACAGTGGACATAGTAACAGAGATTGGGACACTTTGAGGGGAAAAAGAACACGGGAATGGGGACACCCCGGGGGACAGAGGACATCCTGAGGGGACAGGGAACATGGGGACAGGGCAGGATGGATGCCCCAGTGTCCCTGCTGGTCATGGGTGAGTAGCATGGGAACAGCATATTACAGGGCAGCTCTGACCCTGGAGGGTGTCAGGGATAGGGTGGGGGAGTGTCCCCAAATGGGGGGGATGTTCCCAGACTAGTGTCCCTGGTGGGTGAGTATCCCCAACGGGCAGTGGGTGTCTCTGCTAGGTGGATGGATGTCCCAGTGGGTGGGTGTGTGTTGTCTGTGGATGAATTTGGTGGGTGGGTGTCCCTGTGGGAGGGTGTCCCCAGTGCATGTGTCCCTGGTGGGTGTCCAAATGTGTGACACCTTAGATGGGTGTCCTGGGTCAGATGCACACTCCCTGGGTGGGGGTGGAAGTCCCCGGTGGGTGTCCCTGCTGTCCCTGCTGGGTGTCTCCAGTGGGTGAGTGAGTGTCCCTGGTGTGTGTCCCCGGTGTGTGGGTGTGGGTGGGTGGGGGGGTGGGTGTGTGTTTGTCCCTGGTGGGCGTTCTGGCAGGTGTCCTAGCTTGTGTCACCCTGCGTTTCTGCGCAGGGCGGGCGGTGCAGGCGGCTGGTCGGCACGGGGCTGCGAGGTCACCTTCCGCAACCAAAGCCATGTCAGCTGCCAGTGCCACCACTTGACCAGCTTCGCCGTCCTCATGGACATCTCCCGCCGAGAGGTGGGGACATAGGGGAGCACGGGGGGGGTGCATGGGGACACAGGGGGACAAATGTGACACAGGGGACATGGAGAGACACAGTGACCCTCGGGTGTGGAATGACTCAGGGTCACGGCCCTGGCGGAGACACAGAGGAGAATGGAGACACAGAGACACGGGGCACAGGGGGGAGGTGGTGCTAGGCATAGGGGCGTGGCTTTAGGGGCAGGGGCTGGGCTTTTTATAAAAGGGGAGACAGGGATAGGAGGGGCTTGGAAGAACGGGAGTGGCCTAGTGGGACAGAGTCAGGGTGGAGGTGTGAATGCTCATGGCAGAGGGACTAAGAAAAGGGGGTGGGGCTTCATTGGGTAGGGCTAAATCGGATGGGTGAGGCTCCCTTGGGAGAGCTAAGTGGATGGGCGGGGCTATATCAGATTTGTCAGAGCTCCCTTGGGGAGGGGCCAATCAAGATGAGTGGGATTCCAGTGGGTGGAGCTGAGCAGGCTTGGAGGGTAAGTCTCTAAGGCACAGATCTGATGTGGGTGGGCTTGCAAGAAGTGTGGCTGAGTGAGGTAGGTGTGTTTTCACGGTGTGTGGCTGACTAATGTGGGCAGGGTTTCCTGGGGCTGGGCTAAATACAGTGGGTGGGGTATAAAGGGGTGTGGTCGGTGCTGTGGGTGTGGTTTCAGGGGGCAGGGCCGAGTGCAGTATGTGGGGTTAAAAGGGGCAGGGCTGAGGGATGTCGGTGGGGTTTGAGGGGTGGGGCTGAGTTGTATGGGAAAGGTTTAAAGGGGTGGAGCTACACAATGTGGGTGGGGTTTTGAGGGGCACTGTTGAGTGCTGTGACTGGCAGTTTCAGAGGGTGGGGTTGCCAGGGCCAGGGTTGAATAGTGTGAACAGGACTTTTCATAGGGCTATGCACTGTGGGTGGGGCTTCCTGATTCAGGGACTGATTGCTTTGTAAGGGACAACATGTCTCTGTTGATGGGTGTGTTTGGGCGGGGCATGCCTACTGAACACATGCCTGACACATGCCAATCCTGGTGCTGCAGAATGGGGAGGTGCTGCCACTGGCAGCACTCACCTACGGCTCACTGGGCGTGGGGCTGGTGGGCCTGGCGCTGGTGGTTCTGGCTCTGGGGACCCTGCGGGGGCTGCGCTCGAACCGCCACAGCATCCGCCGGCATGGCGCAGCTGCGCTGCTCTTCGCACAGCTTGTCTTCCTGCTTGGCATCAACCAGGCCGATGTCCCGGTTTGTGGGAAAATGGGGCTGGCAAGGGAGGGAAGGAGTGGGGATCACTGGGAGGGGCTGGTTGCATTAGGGGATCTGCTACCTTTGAAGTGTTTGGGTCGGTGGGGCTAAGGAGTGGGCAGGGCCATGGTGGGCTGTGCCTAAGGGGTGGAATCTAAAGACATGGATCATAATGGATCATAATGGAGTGGAGTCTGTCAAAGGGGTGGGGCTTTCAAAGGGTGAAGTCTATATAAAGGGGTGGGGCTTCCAAAGCAGTGGGGCTGATAAAAGGGTTGCGGTTCCCAAAGGCATGGATCTTATCAAAGGGATTGGCTCTCAAGGGGTTGGGGTGCATCAAAGAGATGGGGCCCTCAAGGGGGAGGGGTGAGGCCTATAAAAGGAGTGGGGCTTTTTAGAGGGGTGTGACCTCAACAGGGGAGTGACCTCTCAGAGGGGGTGGAGCTCAGGGCTGGGCGGGGCTGTGGGCATGGCCAGTGGGGCCATGGGCTGGCAGTGACGGGTGGGTGCAGCTGGCGTGCACGGTGGTGGCCATCCTGCTGCAGTTCCTGTACCTGAGTGCAGTGGGCTGGGCGCTGCTGGAGGCACTGCACCTCTACCGGCGCCGCAGTGAACCCCGGTATGTCGATCGTGGGCCCATGCGCTTCTACCATGTGCTGGGCTGGGGACTGCCTGCCTTCATCACTGGTGAGCCCCGCTGTAAAACCCTGCCCTCATTCTGACCCCACCCCCTGGATCACCAGCTGCCCACCTCCACCTGGGTCAACACCTTCTGGTGACTACACACCCCCTTCTAGGCTATGGCCCTGCCCTCTGGATCCCTCTCCCCCAGTCAATTTGATGCATGGTGGGATCCTATTTCTATGTGTAACCCCACCCCCAGAATATAGGTCCACCCCCAAATTTATCTTTACCAGCATAGCCACACCCCTGGATTTAACCGTGTCTCCAACAGGATAGTCATGCCAAATCCAAAATAGCCCTACCCCAAGAGTTTAGCTCCACCCTTATCCTCCATAACCCCACCCCAACAGTTTTAGACACACACCCAGAGTCATAGGCCTGCCCTCATCCATCAGACCCAGTCCCAAAGATTTTAGACAGGCCCCATGGTCCATAATCCTACCCTCATCCATCATAGCTCTGCCTCCAGACTTACAGACATACCCCCAGGGTCATAGCCCCACCCCAAAGAGCAACACTTTATCTCCACCCCTAGGCATCTTTCCCAGCCTCTTTAACATGCCCCCAGGGCCATAACCCTTCTCCATGCATCATAATCAGACACTACCCCAGGATCTTAGCCCCACCCCAAGAGAATAGACCTGTAATAAGCTCTTAGACAAGCCCCCAGTGCCGTATTCCTGCTCTCATCAACATTGTCCCATGCCCAAGAGCTTAAACACACTGCATTTGCATCGCCCTGTCTACGTAGCATAGCTATACCTCCAACAGCAGCACCTCCTTGCCAGCCCTGTTCCATCCACGTGCCATTCCATGCCCCGCCCTGCTATAGCTTCACCCTGTTAAGCCCCACCCCTCTACCTTAGCCCCCTGCCTCCTCTTATAGCCCCACCGGCAAAATTGGCCCCGCCCCTGACCCCTCTTTTGCAGGGCTGGCGGTGGGGCTGGACCCCGAGGGCTACGGGAACCCCGACTTCTGCTGGTTGGCCCTTCACGACAGCCTGGTGTGGAGCCTGGTTGGGCCCTGTGCTGTTGCTCTCGCTGTGCGTATGGGGCTTGGAGCTGGGGAAGGCGGGGGACCTTCACTCACCCTGCTCATTCCTAGCTCCCCCTGCACCCCAGGTCGGTATCTTCTTCTTGGTGCTGGCAGCCAGGGCCACGTGTACCACCCCCCAGGGCTTCCAGAAAAAGGGCTCAGCGTGAGTCACCCAAGCGGGGGGCACCCATGGGGAGCAGGGGACACTGAGGGGATGGGGTTGCCCAAGGGGGGCATGGGGGGTTGGGGCACCCATAGAGGCCAGGGGGCTCTGGAGGCTAGGGGGGCACCCATTGGGGGCTGGCCTTTTGGGGAAACTGCAGAGGGCAAGGAGACACAGGAGGGACAGGGGCACCAGTGGAGGGCAGAAGGGCTCTGGGGGCTGGGGTGCCTACAAGGGGTAGGAGGGAACGGGGGGGCTGGGGCATATATAGGGGCACAGGGCAGCCATGGGGAGGCAGAGGAGCATGAAGAGCAGCTGGGTAGGGGGGCTGGAGTGCCAATGGGGGGCATGGGAGCACTGTGGAGGGCAGGGGGGCACAGAGGGGGACCACGATACCTATGGTGGGTAGGGGGATATAGAGGGGTGGGGTACCATTGGAGGGCAGGGGCCACAGGAGGTTGGGGCATCTGTGGAGGGCAGGGGGGCATTGAAAGCAGAGGCACCCATGGGGAGGCAGAAGGGTATTGGGAACAAGGGGCATGGGGGGCTGGGGTTAGGCTGGACCCATGGGGAACAGGGGGGCACAGGGGGGCTGGAGCACCCACAGAGTGCAGAGTGGGTCAGGTGGGGGTTGGGGCATCTGGGGGGGGGGGTGGGCCACGAGGGGCTGGGGCTACGCTGGGGGGGCAGAGGTACAGAGGGCTGGAACATGAGATGTCATTGGGGTGACACTGGGGTGCTGTTGGGGTGCCCAGGTCTGGGGTGCGCACAGCTGCGGTCCTGCTGGCCATGCCCAGCGTGGCTTGGCTTCTGGCCCTCCTCTCGGTCAACAGTGACACGCTGCTCTGTCACTACCTGTTTGCCGCCTCCAACTGCCTCCAGGTCAGTGAGGACCCTCTGGAACCCCATACCCCTGGGACTTCCAGAGCCACCACCCCTGGGACCACCAAAGACTCCAGAACCCCAAAGCCTCCACCCCTGGGACCCCCAGTGACCACCACCCCTGGGACCTCCAGAGACCCCAGAGCCTCCTGAACCTCACACCCTTGGGACCTCCAGAGTCCCACACCTATTTGTGAGGCACCCAGTGGGCACAGAAGGTTCCTTTGTCATATCTAGAGCACTAATGAGATGCACCAGTGTGTATGGGGGTACCTCAGCCACTCCATGGTGCGCACGGGGGGCACCCAGTGCATATAGGGGTCCCTTATGCTGTCTGGAATATCAGTGGGGGGCACCTAGTGGCTATGGGGGGACCCTCATTCTCTTTGGGGTACCAGTGGGATGCAACCAATCTGGATGGTGACCCCTTGAGGTGTCCGGGGTCCTGCTGGAGTCCTCCCAGGCTGTACGCACCCCTCTTTGTCCCCCTGCCCATGTGCCCCCCTCTCTGCCCAGGGCCCCCTCATCTTCCTGTCCTGTGTGGTGCTGAGCAAGGAGGTCCGGAGGAGCCTCTGCCTGAGCTGCGCCCACCGCCACCACCCACCGCTGGCTACCAAGGCTACCCTGACCCTCGTGAGTGCCGGGGGACACAGGGGGTGGCAGGAAGCAAAGGGCAGCCCCTGCCATGGCTGTAATGTCCCTGTGCCCTTGGCAGGCCTATGGCGGGGACAGCACATATGTGGCAGGGCAGCTGTACCCTCCGCCAGGTGGTGGGTCCTCAGGGTCCCTGCACAGCACCGTGCGCTCGGGCAAGAGCAACCACAGCTACATCCCCTTCGTGCGGCGGTACTGGGCACAGCAGGGGCCAGGGCATGGGTTTTGGTGGAGTTCTTGGGCTGGTGTGGCACTGGGATGATAAAATGGCATTGTGATGAGGTGGTGGCATGGCAGGGTGCTGGGGTGGTTGAGTGGTGGGTTAGTGGGATGGCAGGGTGGCAGGATGGCATGGCATGGGGATATTGGGATGGCAGGATGGTGGTTGGTAGGGTAGCAGGGTGGTGACTGTGGTGGGGTGAGATGGTGCAGGGGTGTTGGGATGGCAGGGCAATGGAGTGGTGGCATAGCAGTATAGTGGCAGGATGGTATGCAAATGGAGTCACTGGTGAGATGGCAGGGCGGTGGGGTGATGGCATGGTGAG
This sequence comes from Entomyzon cyanotis, assembly GCA_024500445.1. Classification (NCBI taxonomy): domain Eukaryota; kingdom Metazoa; phylum Chordata; class Aves; order Passeriformes; family Meliphagidae; genus Entomyzon; species Entomyzon cyanotis. Next base: position 46,771 of record JAKEPQ010000908.1, on the reverse strand, counting down.
GGTTTGAGGGGTCGGCAAGGATGATGGATACCAGGGTGTTAGGTGTCAGGGGGTGTTGGGTGTCAGTGGATATTGGGGTGTCAGTGGGTGGATATTGTGTCAGTGGGTTGGTGACGGTGGGTGACAGTGGGTGGTGTGTGTTGGTGGGTGGGGGTCAGGTGCTGAGGAGTGCTGTGTCCCTGCAGGGAGGACTCAGGTCTAGCAGGCAGCCCAGGGCCAGTGCCGCTGCCCGAGTCTGGGGGCTCTTCCTCGACGCCCAGGACCAGCCCGAGGGTATGGCCCCACCCATGGGGTGAGGGCACCCAGCCTCAGCCCAGGGGGCAGGAGGTGTCCCTGGGCACCCCCTGACATGTGACCCCCCCCAGAGCACGACACGGACTCAGACAGTGACCTGTCCCTGGACGACCCAAGTGGCTCCTTCGGCTCCACACATTCCTCCGACAGCGAGGATGAGGCCCCCTGTGGTTGGGACCCTCTGCCTGGGGCCCCCTAGGTCCCTCCAGCCCTGGTAACACCCCCAGGGGGCACCCAGTGCAGATGGGGGACCTTCAGCCTGGCTGGGTGCTGATGGGGGGACACCCAATGGGTTGGGGGAAGTCCTTTGCCTTATCCAGGATGCTGATGAGGGGCATGTGGTAGGGATGGGGGTCCCTTGTCCAGTCTGGGGTGGTGATGGGGTTACTGAATGGATTTTGGGGGAGGACGGGTCGTCCTTCATCTTGGCTGGGTCTTGATGGGGGACCCAGTGGACACAGGATTCCTTGTCCAGCCTGGGGTACTGACAGGGACACAGAGTGGTATAGTGGATATGGGGGAGTGTCCCTTGTCCAGTCCAGGTTGTTGATGGGGATACTTAAAAGGTTTGGGGGGGTCCTTCATCCAGATGGAGGTGCTGATGGGGACACCCAGGGGGAGTCCCTGGTCCTGCCTGTCCCAGCTTCCTTCCTTCCCTGCAGGTGACCCCCTGGTGCCCTCAGGCTGCCCATACTGGCCAGGGGAGTTTGTGACCACAGCAAGCGAGAGCGAGGGACCAGGAGGCAGTGAGAGGCTGCGAGTGCAGCCGGCAGGGGGCCAGGGACCCCCCCTGGGGTAACTTCCCCCGGCCCAATGGCGAGGCACTCCCCAGGGACCCCCTGCTGCTGCCCCTGCCCCACCCCCACAAAGGTACAGGCTGCCATGGCAGGGGTGGGCACTCCAAATCTGGCCCCCCCCACCCATGGGTGATACCACCTCCACAGGGATCCTGAAGAAGAAGTGCCTGCCCCCCATCAGTGAGCGGGGCAGTGCCCAGTGCCCTGGGCTGCCCCCGCCACCTCCAGCTGGCACGGCTGCCTCCTCGGGCAGCGATGGGGGAGCCCCTCTGGTCCCCCGGCCTCGGCAGAGCCTCCAGGAGCAGCTCAGCGGCCTCACCCCCATTGCCATGAGCATCCGCACAGGCACCGCTGATGAGGACTCCTCTGGCTCCGAGTGAGTCTGAGGGGTGCTCACTGGGGTTTCTTTATGTGCCAGGGTTCCCTTTGGGTGTTAGGGTGCCCTTGGGATGCCAGGATTCCTGTTGGATGGACAAGCAGTCCAATACCACTTGTTGCGTGTCCTTCGGGTGCCCATCAAGTGTAAGGATGGCTGAGTGCCAGGGTTCCTGTTGCAGTCTCATTGGGTGCTAGGATTTCTCTCAGGTACCCATTTGGCATCCATTGGGTCCAACACTGCTTGTTGGGTGCCCATCAGGTGCCACAGTACTGACTGGACACCCACTGGGTGCAACGTTACCTGTTGGGTGTCCATCAGGTTCCAGGGTTTCCTTTGGGTGTCCATTGGGTGCCAGGGTGCCGAACAGGTGCCCTTTAGATGCCCATCAGGTGCAAGGGTTCCTTCTTGCTGGGTGCTCATTGGGAACCAGCAGTCCCTTTAGGCACTCATTGGGTGCCAGGGTGCCCATTGGGTGCCCATCAGGTGTAAGGGTGGCTTGTTGGGTGTCCATAGAGTGCCAGAGTAACCAATAGGTGACCACTGGGTGCAAGGATTCCTCTTGGGTGCCCATGGGGTCCAAGGGTGGCTGTTGGGTGCCCACTGTATTCCCACTGGGTGCCCATTGAGTATTGGGGTACCCATTGAATGCCCACTGGCCATTGGATGCCCACTGAATACTCACTAGATGCCCATCAGGTCTAACTGCACCCATTGGATGCCCATTGACTGTCCATGGGCACCCATTGACCATTGGATGCCCATTGGGCGTCCATTGATCCTTATGTACCAATTTGCTCTCCACTGACTATCCACTGGGTGCCTAATGACCTCTGGGTGTGCACTGGGTGCCCATCAGGTCTAATGCCACCTGACCATTGGGTCACCCATTGGGTGTTGGGGTGTCCATTGGTTGCCCATCATGCCTAACAGCACTTGTTGAGTGCCTGTTAACTGTCCGTGAGTGTCCATTGACCACTGGGTGCCTCTGGTGTCTAACAGTGCCCATTGAGTGTTGGAATGCCTGTTGGGTGCCCATTAACTGTCCAAAGATGCCTGTTGACCACTGGGTGACCAGTGGATATTGGGGTGCCGATTGGGTGTCTGTTGGGTACTAAGGTGACCCTGGGTGTTGGGGTGCCCGTTGGGGGGGTGCCCACTGGGTGTTGGGGTTCTCATTGGGTACCCCCTGACTGCCCACTGGGTGCCCATTGGGTATTGGGGTGCCTGTTGGGTGCTGGGGTACCCACTGGGTACCCCTTGACCACCCACAGGTGCCGAGGGTAGGGCTGGCATGGTGGCACTAACCCTACTCTTCTCTCCCTCCCTACTCCCCAGATTTCTGTTTTTTAATTTTCTCCATTAACCTGAGGGGGCTGGGGGGCTCCTGCCCCCCAACCCCCACCCCTCCATCTCTCCCCACGGGTGGGCACTGGGTGCTGGGAGCACAGAGGGCACCCTGGCACCCACCACCCCCATCATGCATCTGTCTGTCTTTTTTTTTTATTCCCCCCACCCCCCATTTTGTCTCCACCCCCCCATCTGTCCTTCCCCCCCACCAGGAGCGACGAGACCTCAATCTAATGGGGACCCACCCAGCGGGCACCCCTCCACTGTGCCAGGGAGACCAGGACAGGGAGGGCGCTGGGTTGGTGTGTGTGGGGGGTCACTGGTACTGGGGGGGCACCAGGATTGGGGGAACATCAGAAGGGGGCAGGGAGACACAAACTGCCCCACCCAGGGCACTTTGTATCCTTGCATGGATTGGCACCTCGGGGGGGTGGCACAGGGTGCCTGTGTTGCCTCCCTATGATCACCTCCAGCCCCTTTGCCCGGCAGAGGGTTTTATTTAAAAAATACATGAAAATACAAAAAAAAAGGAATTTATAACCCACTTCCCCCATTGTGCCAACCTCCCCTGCAAGGTGCCAAACCTCCCCTTGCAAGGTGCCACCCACCCCATTGTGCCAACCCCCACACTGTGGTGCCAATCCCCTGCGGTGGGGGACATGTGGAGGGGGGATCAGTTGGAGGGGTGCAGGGATGTCTGGGACCCCCCTCATAGTCCCCCAGGGGTGAGACCCAGCTGGGGAAATCCAGGGATGGGTTTTGGGGGAGCTGAGGGACCCCTGGGTGCTGGGGGACAGGGGTGGATTCCTACTGTTGATGGGACCTTTTGTAATTAAAACAAAACCCAATGAGTGCCTCGGCTTATCCCTGGGGAGGCCCCTGGCTCTGCCTCCCAAACCTCAGCTGGTCCCTAGGGGTTCCAGCTCTGCTGCCCACCCTGAAAACCCAAGGGCTTGGCTGATCTGGGGGCCCTTGGCACTGCCCACCCCCTTCCAAAATGCAGTGGATGCATCCCCAACCTTGGCTGGTACCTGGGGGGAGCCTGGCTCTCCCCTGCACCCCCCCATGTCGCCTGAGATGCCCCAGGGAGGGGTGGTGCGGGAGACCCCAGGACCTCTGGGTGGGTGTGGGGTGGTTTGGGGGTGTCACCTCGGGGTGCTGCTCACCGCCGTCTTGCGGGGGGGCCGCAGGCGGGCGGGAGGAGGTCCTGGTTTGCACCCCGAGGCAGCAGTTGGGGGGCCGCCCGTGCCACCCCCACACCTGCAAAGGGGAAAGAAACCATGGGGAAACTGAGGCATGGGGAAGGGGGCATCCCCTCAACCGCACTTCATCCTTACCTCTGGCGGTGGGGGTCCTCCCGCCCACTGCTGGAGTCCGGGGGGACACCTTGGGGAGGGCGGTGGGCGCCGGGAAACGGCCAGAGGGGACAGAGGTTGTGGTGCTCCTGGCATGGGGCTGGCGAGTGGGGGGGGAGCAGGGGACTGTGCCCCCCCTTGCCTTAGGCTGGCCTGGGGAGAGAGGGGGAGTAGGGGCATGGCCCAGAAGCCCCCACGGCTATGGTGTCCCTGTCCCCTTGCCATCAGTACCTGCTGTCCCTCCACGGGGGAGCTCTGACCTGCCCCGGGCACCAGCCCCCTGCCCCTGGGGAGGGCACGGCCGGGGAGGGCCCACGCGGCTGGGGGGGGAGCCCCCTGCCCCCAGAGGGTCCCTTTGGTGCTGCTGCAGAGTGACGGCTGGGGAGTGCCTGGAAACAGAGCAGGGGACATGAGGACATCACTCAGTGAGTGCCCCCTACCCACAGGACTGGGGAGTTGGCTCTCCAGATGGCACTGTCCCCCATCCAGGATGGGTTTTAGGGGCAAGTCTGGTAGTTCAGCCCGGGTGGGACACGGCCACACTGGGACCCCTACCCCCGGGTCTCACCTACCTTGGGGACACTGGTGGCAGCGGAGGCCCCCGGGGCTTGGCGGGGGGCAAGGAGTCGGGGCAGGTGCCCGCGACTCCACAGTGGGCAGGAGCGCCCTCACCGGGCTGTCCTTCACCACAAAAGTCTGGCGGCGAGGGCTGCGTGGGGTGCCGGGGGGCGTGGCGGCGGGTCCCGGGGGGTCCCCAGGGACGGGAGAAGGCAGGTGACACCCCTCCAGCTGTGCCGCCAGGCGTGTGGCCTCCCGCACCATCTCCTCCAGGCGGGCCCCGCGCAGGGGACTCCAGCGCCCGCTGCCGCCCCCGCACCGGCACTCTCCGCCCGGACTCTCCTCATCCTCCTCTTCCTCCTGGCTGCGGATGGGGCAAAGGAGGAGGAAAGGTGGTGTCAGCCCTGTCCCCCCTGCTGTGTCAGCCCCTAACGCCACTGCCAGGAAGTGGCATGAGCCCCCCCCCCCCCCATGCCTCCAGGACCCCCAGCACCACATCTGTGGGGGAGGGGCACGTCCACAGGACCCCCAGAACCCCAGCTGTGAGATGCCACATCCCCGACAACCCGATACATGGGGTGACACGTCCCCTAGGACATTGACAATGAGGTGCCATCTCTCCCTGTCCTCCATGTCCCATCCTATCCTCCATGTCCCCAACTATACGGTGCCCTGTCCCAAACATGGGGTGCCCTGTCCCTCCATTCCCATCCACGGGGTGCCCTGTCCCTCCCAACCCCCCCCGTACCTGTCAGAGGGGGACAGCACTCCGAAGTCGAAGCTCTCCTCGGTGACAAATCGAACATCTGGGGGGACACGGGGGGTGAACGCCGGCCCCACCGTCCCAGGGGGAAAACATGGGGGACATGCAGCGCTGGCGCTGCCGTACCTCGGTCTTCAGCCATCGCCTCGGGGCACCGGGGCCACCTGTGGGAGCTGGGGGGTCACCACCGACCCCATCGGGGTCCCCCACCCGCGTCCCCAACCCCCCGCGGGGGCCCAGTGGCACCGGCCAACGCGCGGGTGACACGGCTGGTGCCAGGCGCCGCCGGGCTCGATGCCACGGGGATGGGGCCGGGGACGGCTCCGCCGGTGCCAGCAGGCGGGGGGTGACACCGGCGACCCCCGCCCGGGGAACCCACAGCCCAGCACCCCCACGCCGGGTGTACTCAATGTCACAATGGGAGGTCCCAGCCCTGCACTCTGATCTCTGCGAGTCCCCAATGCCACAATGGTGGATCCCAGCCTCCACTGGGGGACTCCAGCACCGCACTGAAGGGGTCCTACCCCGCTGGGGGTCGTAGCCCCGCACCCAGTGGAACCCCAGTCCCACACCCAGAGGATCCCAGCGCCACATTTTGATCCTCGGTGGGTCACAGCCCCACACCCTGGGGCCCCAGACCCACACCCCGATCCCGGGGGGTCCCCAGCCCCCCATTTTGATTCTCAGGAGGTCCCAGCCCCACACTAAGGGGCCCCATTCCCGTACCTAGGGGTCCCACTCCTGCATCCCGATCCCGGGGGGAGTCCCATCCCCATTCTTAGGCCTCCCAGCCCCCACGCAGGGGGTCTCAGCCCCACACCCCGATCCCGGGGGTCCCATCCCCATTCCTGGGCCTCCCAGCCGCACACGGAGTGGTCTCAGCCCCACAATGAGGGAATCCCTCCTCCACACCCGGGGAACCCCCAGCCACGCACCCCCAGCTGGCAAGTCCTCAGTCCCACACGGGGGCGTCCCAGCTCCAAACTAAGGGTTCCAGCCCCACCGACGAGTCCCAGTCCCGCAGCCCAACCCCTTACTGACTCCAGCCCCACACTGAGAAGGCCCCAGCCTCCACCAGGGTCCAGATCTCACAGCCCCATCCCTAGGGGTCCTCAGCCTCGCAGCAGAACGGCCCCAGCCCACACCCGGGGGTCCCAGCCCCTCACCCCGACCCCACGTCACCCCATCCCCGCATGGCGTGGCTCATCTACCCCTCCCACGGACCCCCCCCCCGATCTCCCCGCAGGCTCTCCCCCCTTCTCGGGGGTCCCGGTTCTCCCCCTTCTCGCCCCTCTGTCCCCCCCCCCCCTCCACCTCACCGCCCCCGACTCCCGCTTGTCGCGCGCGCCGAGGAGGAGTGGCCTAAAGCAGGAGGTGTGGTCTAGTTCGAATTTCCCCTCCCCTTGCGGCTCAATCGCTGCGCGCCCGCCCCGCGTTTCGATTGGTCCTCGCCCTTTACACCTCCACGTTGATTGGTCTGTCTCCTCGCCTTACGCCTCACTCACTGGCTCTCCACAGTCCCCTGCCCCGCTCTCCATTGGTGCCCGCCGGGCTGGGGGCGTGTCCCGGAAGCGCGTCGCCACATGAACTTTCCGCTATCCGCGCCGCCGCAGCATGGCCGCCGTCCCGCCCGATTCCTGGCAGCCGCCCACCGTTTCCATGGAGACCACGTAAGGGGTGGGGCCTCGTCCCGGTACCGGCACCGGCGCGGGAGGCCCTGCCCACCCCCGGTCCCGCCCCCTTTCGCGGCACCGGGGGTAAATCGGTGTCAGCCCCCCTACCCCCTCCCACCGGTTTCGGGGAGGCTCCGGCGTTCCTCAGTCACCGGTCCTCCCGGTACGGGGCAGTCTCCGGTGTCCGTGAGCCCCCGGTACCGGGCAAACCCTGTACTCCACCGGTTCTAAGAAGCCCCCAGTGTCTCCCGGAACGGGACATCTCTTGTCATCTCCCAGTATCAACCAGTCCCGGTTTCTCCCCGGTACTAGAGAGCCTCTGCCCCACGCCCCCACCCCGGTGTCCCGTTTGGTGTACATAACCCCCTGTCTCCTCAGTACCAGGCAGATCCCAGTGACCCCGCAGTGTCCCATTACCCCCAGTATCTCCCGGTACTGCACAGAACCAGCCAGTCCCGATTGTTTCCCCTGGTACCAACAGCCATCCATGTCCTCCCGCGGTTCCATTATCCCCCAGTCCCTGCAGCCCCCATTGCCCCCCATCCCCTCTCACCCCTGTGGTCCCTGTCTCTGACTGACGCTGGTGGGGGGAGGTCATGCTGAGGTGTTTCCTGGTATTTTTCCCATTCCTATTCTCATTCCCAGTGTTTCCATTTCCCATTCCCAGGATGGGCCTTCTGGTGCTGCAGCTGTACTAACAGCACAGCCCCCCGACTTTGGTCTGAAACTGGGGTTGGGGGTCACAATGGGTTGACCTTGCCCTTCATCTACAAGAACTGACCCCATAGGTGGAGGGGTTCACAGCAGGGTGACCCCCATCTCCTGTTTCCATTCCTGGCTGTTCCCCATTCTCAGTGCCGTTCCTGTTCCCAGTTTTCCCATTACCAGGATGAGCCCACTGCTGCTGGAGCTGTACTGGCAACACAGCCCCTTACTTTGGTCTGAAGCTGGGGGTGTGGGTATCACTGTGGGATGACACCATTTCCTTTTCCCATTCCCAATACCGTTCCCCATTCCTGGTACCATTCCCATTCCCATATCCAGTGTTCCCATCCCAGGATGGGCCCACTTGTGCTGGAGCTGTACTGGCAACATGCCCCCCGCACCTGCAAGAACTTTGCTGAGCTCAGCCGTCGTGGGTACTACAATGGCACCAAGTTCCACCGCATCATCAAGGACTTCATGGTGCAGGGGGGGACCCCACGGGTACTGGTAAGCTCACCTTCCCAAAATCTCCCTGGGACCCTCCCTAGTGTCAGGGGTCCTGCTGACCCCCTGAATCTCCCTGCAGGCCGTGGTGGCGCCTCCATCTATGGGAAACAGTTCGAGGATGAGCTGCACCCTGACTTGAAGTTCACTGGTGAGTGGGGCTGGCACTGGGAGAGCACTGGAGGGGCACCCCTGGGACCCCCAGGACCTCACCCATATGGGGGCAGGACCCCTGGGAACCCACCCATGGGTTGATGAATGGGGTGATATGACTGCCAGGACTCCAGTCATAGGGTGATATGTCCCAAGGAGGCTGGTCATGGGACATGTCCTCCAGGACCCTGGCCATGAGGTGGCATGTCTCCCCTGTCCCCCAAGACACCGTCTATGGGGTGACAAGTCCTCTGTGTCCCCCAAAACCCCATCCATGGAGTGACATCACCTCCAGGAGCTTAGCCATGGAATGCCTTGTGCTCTTGTTTCACCATTCCTGGTGTGACGTCCCTGTGTCCCACAGACACCAGGATACTTGTGATGGCCACTGTGGGTCTGGACACCAACAGGAACCAATTCTTCCTCACATCCCCTAAAACCCCTCCATTGGGTGACATGTTCCCCATGTCCCCCAGGACCCCATCCCTGGAGTGGTATGTCCACCAAGACCCTGGCCACAGCGTGGCATGTCCCTCATGGTGCCAGGACCCTTGGCCCACATCCCACAGGTACCGAGATCCTGGTGATGACCAATATGGGGCTGGACACTAATGGCAGCAAGTCATTACTGATGTCCCCTAAGACCCCTCCATTGGGTGACAGGTCCCTCAGGAGCCTGGCCATGAAGTGACATGTCCCAGGGACTGCAGCTGTGGGATGACATGTCCTCCTGGATCCCAGTCTTGGGTTGACACATTCCCATGATACCGTGATCTTGGTTGTGAGATGACATCCCCCATGGGATGACATGTCCCCCATTGTGCTGGAACCTTGGCTGTGGGGTGGCATGTCCCCTGTATGTCCATCCATGAGGTGACATGCCCTCATGTCCCACAGGCGCCGGGATCCTGGCAATGGCCAATGCAGGGCCAGACACCAATGGAAGCCAATTTTTCCTGACATTGGGCCCGGCACAGTGGCTGGACGGGAAGCACAGCATTTTTGGGAGGGTGTGCCAAGGAATGGGGGTGCTGGGGCGCCTGGCCATGGTGGAGACTAACTCCCAGGACCGACCCCTCGATGATGTCAAGATCATCAAGGCATATCCCTTGGGGTAGGGCGTGTGGGGTGCCCTCTCTCCAAATTGTACTGCTAATTTGTAATAAAAGAGGTTGGATGTGGTGTGGCCCCTCCACAGTGGTGGTATGGGGGGCCTGTGTGGGAGTTGTCTTTGGCATGGTGGGGATCAGGGAGGTTGTGATCCCTCCCAGAAGGGGGTTTTTGGTGCTCTTGCAGGGCTGGGTGTCTCTCCCTGGGGTCATGGAGCTGCCAGTGGCCCCAGTTCCTGGGGGGACAGAGTGGGTGCCAGACACCCAAATTTACCCCTACTGTCTTGTGTCTGTGTGTCCCCACAGTTTCCTGGGGCCACCTGCAGTGTCCCACCACCACTGACCCTTTGGATCATTAAGCCAAAGTGGAAAGGTGGAAAGGGGAGGGTGGTGTTGCCCCCCCAGACTGGGCTCATCATGCAGTACTGGGGACCCACAAACTGGCAGTGGGGTCCTCATGCTGACATACACCAGATGACCCCCCAGCACTGGGTGTCCCCTCTGGCCCTTGGTGTCAAACCCCTGACTCCCAGTGTGGGACCCGGGACAGTACTGGGAGCTGCTGGGTGTTACTGGGAATGGTGCGAGGGTGGTACTGGGAGCTACTGGGGGGACAGTAGAGGACTGGGGGACTCTGAGTCCGTAGTTGGAGGGGCTGGGGGGATACTGGGCGGGTGGTCTTGCTAAGGGGGAACTAGGGGGATCGTTGGCTCATCCTGGGGAGTGAGTAGTACCGAGAGGGTCACTGCGGCACAGGGGGGCGCACTGGGAGTACCTGAGAACTGGAGGGGTGCTGGGGGTCCAGTCTGGGGTGATCCGGGGGGCGGTACCGATCGTCCGTGGTCTACTGGGGTCTGGAGGCAGCCTCGGGGGCAATCCTAGGGCCGATCCTTGGGCAGTACTGGGGACGGTACCAGCGCCCGGAGGGCACTGGGAATGGGGAGGCGGCACTGGGCCGATGCGGGGTGCGGCACCGGGAGTCTGGGGAAGATGCCAGGGGCAGTACCGGGGGTCCGGGGCGGTACTGGCAACGGGGAGGGGGTCCCAGGGGAGATGCGGGGGAGGTGCCGGCAGTCTGGGGAGGTGCAAAGGATTTGGGGTTGATCCCAGGGCCATCCCGGGAATATGGGGGGGATCCCGGGGACAGTACCGGACTTCCGGGGAGGAACCGGCTTCTGAAGGCGGCTCTGGGGATGATGCGGGGGGCGATCCCGGGGATTTGGAGGCGATTCCGAGGCGGAACCGGGGCGGTCCCGCGATTCCGGGAGGTACCGAGTATTTGGAAGCAGGCCCGGAGGCGGTGCGAGGGTAGATCCCAGGAATCTGGGGGTGATCCCGAAAAATACGGGGCGATACCGGGGGCAGAACCGGGGGTCCGTGGTGGTACCGGGGAAGGGGAGGTGGCCTCGGGGGCGATCCCAGGGGCGGTCCCGAGACAGTCTCGGTCTGCCCACCGGTAGTCCCGAAGAAGACGCCGGGGCAGTCCCTCGGTGCGGTGCCGGTGCCAGTGCCGGGAGTCCCGGGCGGTGACAGAGGCGGTCCCCGCCTCCCCCGCGGGCGGTCCTGAAGAAGACTACTGGGCAGTCCCTCGGTGCGGAGCCGGGGCCGGTGCCTGGAGTCCCGGCCGGTGCCAAGGGCGGTCCCGGGGCGGAGCTGATCGCGATCGGGGTGCCGGTCCCAGTATCGTGGCAGCGGCGGAGCCCGGGGCATGGCGGACCTGGGCGCCCCGGAAGCGGGCACCGGCCCCGGCCCCGTCCCGGCCACGCGCGTGGAGCTCACGGTGTCCTGCAGGTAGCGGAGCCGCGGCGGGAGCCGGCACCGGGCGGCGGGGGCGCGAGGAGGCGGTGGGAGGCACTGGGGAGCAGCGGCAGCTGGCGTTGGAAGGTGCTGGGAGGCACTGGGAAGCACTGGGGAGCGGCGGCAGCCGGCGTTAGAGGGTGCACCGGGAGGCACTGAGATCTCCTGGAATGCACTGGGAAGCATTGGAGAGTGGGGAGCAGTTGGCGTCGTAGAGCACTAGGTTGCATTGAAATGTAATGAGATGCACTGGGAGGCATTGAGAGGCACTGGAGTGCGGTAGCAGCTGGCGTCGAAGGGTGCTGGGGTGCAATGTGATATACTGAGATCTCCTGGGAGGCACTGGAATGCACCAGAAAGTGGGAGCAGTTGGTGGTGTAAATTTCTGGGATGTGCTGGAATGCACTGAGATGCCCTGCGAGGCACTGGGAGACACTAGGGAACGAGGAGCAGTTGGCATTATAGGGCGCTGGGAGGCACGGGGAGGCACTGGGGAGCAAGGCAGCTGGCGTTGGAGGCACTGAAATGCGGTAGGAGGCACTGGGATTCGCTGGGAGACACTGGAATGTGCTGGGAAGCACTGGGGAGCATGGGGAGCATGGGGAGCAGATGGGGGCATGGGGGAGTCTCTGGGACTGAGGGTGCAGGGGGGTCAGGTTTGGGGGAATTCTGGGAGTGCAGGGGGGTCAGGTTGGACCGCTGTATCCCCTGCATGCCCTGTACCCCTTGCCCACCCTGAACCCCCTGAATCCCCAACCCCCACTGCACCATCTTCATCCCCTGTACCCCCCGGCCACCCTGCAGCCCCTACACCCTCTCTCTGCAACTTGGGGTCCTGCTTTGTTGTCCTTACATATAGTGTGCCCCCGACACGTGGTACCCTAATGTGTGTCATGCTGTGCACCCTGTGCAGATGCGTCTGAGCACCCCAATGTGTGTTGTGGGGTACATCTGGCAGTGCACCCCAACACCCAGCTGTACCCACCAACACCCGGCCGTGCTCACCAACACCCTGCTGTGCACCCAACACATGGTTGAGCCCCCAGTGCGTGGTTCCCCAACATTTGTCAGTCATGCTTTGCACCCCAGTCCATGTCCTGGGGCACACCTGGCTGTGCACATGCTGCCACACACCCTGTCATAAAACTGGGCACAACCTGACATGTGGCTGTGCACCCCAACGTGTGTCCTGGGGCATTTCTGACCACATAAGGGTCATACACACAGTCACGGGCACAGCCAGATGTTCACACTCACATACACTCACACTCACTCTCATGCACACACACTCTCACACTCACACTTGTTCTTCCCTGGTCCTCAGGCAGCTCCTGGACAGGGACACCTTCTCCAAGTCAGATCCACGTGAGTGGGGCAGGGGGGAGCGTGGGTTTTGGGGTCTCTGGGGGTGTTTTGGCTCTTAGGTATTTTGGGGGGTTATCTGGAGGTCTTAGGGTCTCTGGAGGGTGTTGTGGGCTTGGGGGTTGTTTGGATCTCTGGAGGGTTTGTGGATGTCTCTGAGGTATTTTGGAGGTGCCTGGGGGTTTTGGAGGGTCTTTGGAGCATCAATGTCTCTGGGAAGTGTTGTGGTCTCTGAGGGTTTTTGGGGTCTCTGAGGTGTTTTGGGGGGGGTCTCTGGGAGTGTTGGAGTTCTATGAGGTTTTGGGGGTCTTGGGAGCTCTGGGAAGTGTTGGGAGCTCTGGGGGGTTTGCATGGTCTTTTCGGATTTTGGAGGTCTCTGGGGGATTTGGTGAGTCTCTGAGGTGTTTTGGGGGTTTCTGGGGGGGGTCTCGGGGGTTTGTGGGTCTCTGAGGTGTTTTGGGGGGGGTCTCTGGGGGTTGTGGGAGTCTCTGGGGTGTTTGAGAGGGTCTCTGGGGGTGCCCAGTCCCTCTGACACCTCCCCCCACAGTCTGTGTGCTGTACACACAGCGCCCTGGCAGCCACCAATGGCGGGAGGTGAGTGACCAGATTGGTGGGGGGCAGCCAGTCAGCATGTTGGGGTGCTGGCTGGCCAACCAATCACCAGCATGTTGGGGCAATGACCAGTCAGCATGTGTGCATGCCAACCAGATGGCCAATCAGCATGTCAGGCTGCAGCCAGCCAGCCAAGCAGCATGTAAGATTCTGGCCTATCAGCATGTTGGGGTGATGGGCAACTGGCCAATCAGGGTGTTGGGGTGCTGGGCAGGTGATCAGTCAGCAGGTCAAATTCCAGCCAATCCGCATGTTGGGGGCCTGACCAATGAGCATGTTGGATTGTTGGCCAGCTGGCCCATCAGTGTGTTGGGGTGCCAACCAGTTGGCCAGTCACCATTGGGCAATCAGCGTCTTGGGGTGCAGCACCTGGACAATGAGCATCCTGGGCTGCAGCAGCCATCCAATCAGTGCCCGGGGGCACAGCAATCAGCCAACTAGCGTCCTGGGGATCTGGGGAGCCTGTCGAGGTGCCGGGCAGCCAGCCAATCAGCTGTTGGCACACAACCAGGCCCCGCCCCCCTATAATTAGCAGGGTGTTAATTGAGGGATGAGTGGGGGGGTGGGACAGAGGGAGGGGCGCCCCTACAGCACAAAGCAGCACCTGGGCCTGCCCCGCCCCCGCCCGCCCCTGTCCCATACATGTCCCGATGTGTGTCCCGGCATGGGCCTGCTGCCTGCCCTCACCCCACCTCCTCCGCCCACACATGTCCCTGTGTCCCCAACCCCGTGTCAGCATGTTCTCATGTCCCTGTGACCCCATGCTGCTGTGCCCTCATATCTGTATGTCCCCATGTCCACATCCCCATGTCCCGCTGCTCCCACCCCCATGTTCCCCTCATTCTCATGACCTCGTTTTCCTGTGTCCTGTCTTTACACGTCCCTGCGTTCTCATGTCCTCATGTCCCCACGTCCCCATCCCAATGCCCCTATGTCTCCACATCTCCATGTCACTATACCCCTGTGCCCACATCACCACATCCCCATGTCCCCATGTCCCTATGTCCCTGTGTCTGTGTCCCCATATCCCTGTATCCCCATCCCCCATGCCCATGTTCTCATGTTCCCATGTCCTGTGTTTCCATGTCCCCATACCTATGTTCACACATCTTTGCATCTCCATGTTCCTGTGTCCCTGTGTCTCCATGTTGTCATGTCCCCATCCCCATGTACCCATGTCCCTGTTTCCTTGTCCCCACCCCGTGTAGTCCTGTCACCCCATTATCCCTGTTGTCTCCATGTCCCCCAGTTTGGCCGGACCGAGGTCATCGACAACTCCCTGAATCCTGACTTCCTGCGCAAGTTCGTCCTTGATTATTGCTTTGAGGAGCGGCAGAACCTGCGCTTTGACCTGTGAGTGGCCACAGTGGCTCCAGTGTCACCCCCAGTGTCACCTCCCTGTCTGCCAGGGTCACCCCCTGGCCACCCCGGCACAGCCCCCCAGAGTGTTCTTGTCCCCATCCCTGTTCTATCCCCATTCCTGGACCATCACCACCCTTGTTCACATCCCTCTCCCCATCCTTGCCCCATTGCATCCTCATCCCTATCCTATCCACTTCCCATTCTGCCATGCCATGCCATGCCATGCCATGCCATGCCATGCCATGCCATGCCATCCCATCCCATCCCATCCCATCCCATCCCATCCCATCCCATCCCATCCCATCCTGTCCCCACACCTACTCCATCCCTATTTGTGCCCCATCCCTGTCTCATCCCATTCCTGCCCCTCCCTATTCCCCTCCCATAACATCCCTGTCTCCATTCCTGTCCCCATCCATGTCCCATCCAAGGCCCCCCTTCCCGTTCCATGCCCCCATGTCCCCTCTGTCCCCAGGTATGATGTGGACTCCAAGAGCCCTGACCTCTCCAAGCATGTAAGTGCAGGATCAGCCCTGCTTCCCTGGCCTCCCTGGGATGGGCATCGCCCTGGTGACACCTGGTGTCCCCAATCCTGCAGGATTTCCTGGGCCAGGCATTCTGCACCCTGGGGGAGATCGTGGGCTCAGCCGGCAGCCGCCTGGAGAAGCCCCTGATGTGAGCTCTGCCTTTGCCCCAGTGTCCCTATGTCCCCAGTGTCCCTATGTCCCAGCCCAGTGAAGTCCCTGATGTGAACCCCTTTTGTGCCCCAGTGTGTCCAGTGCCCCCAGTGTGCCCATGTTCCTCCTAGAGAAGCCCCTGACATGAAGGCCCCCAGCCCCAATGTCCCCATGTCTTCTCCAGAGAAGCCCCTGACATGAGCCCCCCAGCCACAGTGTCCCCATGTCTCCCCCCTCCCCTGGAGAAACCCCTGGTGTGAGCCTCCACTGTGGTCAAGTGTCCCCAACGTCCACAGGGTCCCCATGTCCCCCCACTGGAGAAACCCCTGGTGGCAGCCCCTGCTGGCCCCAGTGTCCCGGGGTTCCCATGTCCCCGCCCCAGGGAAGCCACCAGTGCAAGCCATCTCCCCACTGATCCCAATGTCCCCATGTCTTCTCCCCTGGAGCAGCCACTGACATGAGTCCTGCCTGTGCCCTAGTGTCTCCGGGGTCACCATGTCCCCTCTGGAGAAACCCCTGGGTTTCTCCAAAACCAGTGTTCATGAGAAAACTGGGAAAGCCTGTGTCCCCATGTCTCCCCCGGAGAAGCCCCTGACATGAACCCCCCAGGCCCCAGTGTTCCCAGTGGTCTCCAAGTCCCCTCCCCAGACAAGTCCCTGACATAAGCCCCCCCTGGCTCCAGTGTCCCCAGATCCCCCCAGTTCCCTTTTGGTGTGCCCAAGATGGGCCCAGACCCCAAAGCTGATGGTGGCATTTTGGGGGGCTGGGGTTTTTTGGGGAGAGGGCTGGCTTTTGGGAGGAAAGGCATTTTTTGTGGTCTGGCTTTTTGGTGGGGTTTGATGGGTCTGGCTTTTTCTTGGGGTGGTGGCTTTTGGAGGGAATGTGGTTTTGGGGGATCTGGCTTTTGGGGGGGGGGGGTCTGGCTTTCTGAGGGGTCTGACAGTTTTGTGGGTTGGCTTTTGGGGAGCAGTTTAAGGGAAGGAACAGCTTCTTTTAAGGTTACTGGAATTCGGGGGGGGGCATTTATTTTATTGGAGACTTTATTTTCTTGTTGGGGGGGTTGCTTTTTCTTGGGCGGGGATCTCCTCTATCACCCTTCAGTGTGTGTTTGCACAGGATGGGGACAGCCGTCACGCACCCCCGGGGAAGGCGACCTGCCCCAGCCACCTCCAATGGGTAAGTTTTGGAGTGCCCAGTGCACGGGGGACACCCACGGGACACCATGTGCACTTGCCCCATGCTCACATCCCATCCCGGCAGTGGCATTCCAGGGAAGAAGTGCGGCACCATCATCCTCCTCGCTGAAGAGTTGGGAAACTGTCGGGTGAGCCACAGCGGGGAGGGCAGGGGGAGACATAGCTTGGGGACCCTCCAATATCAGGGGTGGCTGAGACACACCAGTCTGCACCCCAAAGATGAGGGTGAGGGCTGACTGTCCCCATGCTGTGTCCTGCCTGTCCTGGATCCCTCCTTCCCTCATGGAGCAGCCTTGATCCCACCCCTCAGGGGGATGCAGGGTGGGTGACGCCCCCCAATCCCACCCCCCAGGATGTGGCCACACTCCAGTTCTGTGCCAACAAGCTGGATAAGAAGGATTTCTTCGGAAAATCTGACCCCTTCATGGTCTTCTATCGCAGCAACGAGGACGGGACGTGAGCAAACCCCCCCTCAAAACCACAGTGACCCTCCCACACCCCACGGGAGGGCTCAGTCCCAGCACAGGACACCCTGATGTCCCCATGGGCTGGCATTGGAGGGGGTGTCCAAAAATCCTCACTGCACTGTGGTGGTGATAGATCGGGCAGTGTTGGGTTGGGGGAGTGACCCCCTTGCTCCTCCCTTGTGCTGCCCCCAGTTTCACCATCTGCCACAAGACGGAGGTGGTGCGGAACACGCTGAACCCTGTCTGGGCAGCCTTTGCCATTCCTGTGCGTGCCCTCTGCAACGGGGACCATGACCGGTGAGCACCACAGGACCAGGACTCCCTACACCCCCTCTTTGGCCCCAAAGACCTCCTTACCCCTCTTCCCTCCATCTCTAAGGTGCACTAGGACCCCTGAACCCCCTTCCCCCATCTCTGTCATACTTAGGGACCCCAGGACCCCTTTTACCCCATTCCCCCCATCTCTGTGGTCCCAAAGACCCTCTGCACCTCCTTCCCCATCTCTGTGGTACCAGAAGCACCCACCCTCCCTGTGTTACCCACTTTTGCCTGTTTACCCATCTGGGCAATGGGCATCACCGCTGTCACCAAGACATCCCCCCCTCCCCAAACCAGTGTCACCAGCTGCTGTCCTGGCAAACAGCTCCTCACGCTGCTTTGGCCCCATGTTGGATGTTGCTGTGGCAACGATGGATAAAAATATACCACCGAGGAGGAGGAGGAAAGAGGAAAAAGCCCACAGAAGCATCAAAACAAATCCCACAGGGAATGGGGGGGTTGTGTGTGATGGGTCCCCAGGGGAGGGGGGATGGGATTTGGGGGTGTCGGGGGGTGTTGGTGACTCCCCCTTGCCTTGCAGAGCCATCAAGGTCGAGGTATACGACTGGGACCGTGATGGCAGGTGAGCTGGTTTTGGTCATAGGGAGCCCCTCACACCCTAGCTCTGCAGACCCTGGATGATGGGGGCCCCCGGGTGATGGGAATCCCCCCTGGTTATCTGGGACTCCCTGGCTGATGGGAAACGTCCTGGGTGATGGGAAACTCCCCATCTCCACACCCCCGCGTGATGGCTCCCCCCGGGTAATGGGAACCTTCCTAACACGACTGATGGAGAACCTCTGGCCTCACAGTCATGACTTCATCGGGGAGTTCACCACCAGCTACCGGGAGCTAGCGCGGGGCCAGAGCCGCTTCAATGTGTACGAGGTGAGTGGGTATGGGCACATGGACGGGGGGGTGCTGCACCCCTCCGTGGGGGTCACAGTCCCACTACTGCATCCCCAGGGGTTATGGTCCCCAGGGTCCCTGTGCTGGTCCCAGGGTCCCCCTGGGTTTTGGGGTCCTAACACTGCACCCCTGAGATATTATGGTCCCCAGGGTCCTTCTCTCTGCTGCACCCTGGGCTGTCAGGGTCCCTGTGCTGCATCCCTGGGCATCATGGTCCTCATGCTGCACCTCTGGGTGTCAGGGTCCCTGCGTGGGTGCTATGTACCCCAGGGTCCCCACATGCACCCCTGGGTGTCACATCCCACCTCAAGGTCCTTCTTTGCACCTCAGCACAGTGCTCCCACTGCTCCTCTCCAGGGTATTCTGTGCCTCCCTGTCCCTCGGGATGTGACATCCCCCCTGCTGCCTCCTGTGGCTTCCTGTCCCTGTGAGGAGCAGCCCCCTTCCCTCCCCTCCTATCCCCGCAGGTGGTGAACCCCCGGAAGAAGATGAAGAAGAAGAAGTACCTGAACTCAGGGACGGTGAGGAAGGGGATGTGCAGAGGGAGGGACACAGGGGGTGTGGGCACTACCCCCCCCTGAGCCCCATGTCCCCACAGGTGACACTGCTGTCCTTCGCTGTGGAGGCCGAGCACACCTTCCTGGACTACATCAGGGGCGGGTGAGCAGGGGATCCCCAGCACCTCCAGCTGCACCTTTGAGAGTCCCCAACACCCCCAGCTGCTCCACTGGGGGACCCCAGCACACCTAGTTCCTCCATTGGGGATCTCAGCATCCCCACTCAGATGCTTCTTTGGGGACAGGGGGTCCTCATCACCCAAAGCTGCTTCATTGGTACCCCTGAGACCCCACAATCGTTCCCTTTGGAAGTCTCCAGCACTCCCAGCAGCTCCCTTTGGGGTCCCCAACACCCACAGCTGCTCCTTTAGAGGAAGAGGGTCCCCACCACCCCCATCTTCTCCACTGGGGGTCCTCAGCACCCCCACCCAGATGGTCCCTCACGGCCAGGGGCTCCTCAGCACCCCAAATTGGTCCTTTGGGGGTCCTCAGCACCCACAGCTTCTCCCTTGGGCACAGTATGGTGGCACCTCAGTGCAGGGACACTTGGGGGTGCTCTGAATTGGGGGATGGGTGCACCTTTGGCCCCAAGAGTGTCCCCACCCCAAACCCACACGTCACCCCCTGTGTCACCCCAATACCCCTTTGCCCCCCAGGACCCAACTCAATTTCACAGTGGCCATCGACTTCACAGCATCCAATGGTAAGTGGGGGCTGTGTCTCCCCAGGAGGATTTATTTGGGACAGTTGTAACCAGTTTGGTGTCATGATATCATCCTTGGTATCATCCTTGTCATCAGGTTGATGACATGGTGATTTTGTCCTTGTCACCAGCTTGGGGACATGGTTGTGTCTCTCTTGTCACTGGGCTGGGGTCATGATGGCATTGTCCTTGTCATGGGTTTGGGGCCATGGCAGTGTTATTTTTGTCCCTGTGTTCATACTGCAGTGGTGTCATACTTGTCACCAGCGGTCACTGGGTTGGGGATTTCATGGATGTCATTGAATTCAGGAGAGAGTGGTACCATTCTTGTCACTGGGATGGGGTCATGGCAGTGTCATCTTTGTCACTGTGTTGGGGACATGGTACTTGGGGGGTGGGGCAGTGTCATCCTTGTCACTGTATTGGTTCTATGGTGGTGTCATCCTTGTCACCAGCTGTCACCAAGTTGGGAATATGGTTGTGTCACCCTTGTCACTGGGTTGGGGATGTGGTGTTTGGGGACGTGGTGGGATCATCCTTATCCTTGTCACCGTGTTGGAGAGATGGTGTCATCTTCTTCAATGGGTTGGGGCCATGGTAGTGCTATCTTTGTCACCGTGACAGGGACAAGATGATATCATCCTTGCCACTGGGTTGGGGCCATAGTGGTACCATGGGGGGTGCCATGGTTGTGGGGATGCTGGAGGTGTTTTGGGCATGCTGAGGGGATTATGAGGGTGCTGGGGGGTCTATGGGGGTGCTGAGGGGTGCTGGGGGGTGCTGAACCCCATGGCTGTGCAGGGAACCCCTCGCAGCCCACGTCCCTGCACTACCTGAGCCCCTTCCAGCTGAACGCCTACAGCCTGGCACTGCGGGCCGTGGGGGACATCATCCAGGACTACGACAGTGACAAGATGTTCCCAGCCCTTGGCTTTGGTGCCAAGGTCCCCCCGGATGGGCATGTGTCCCACGAGTTCCCACTGGTGAGGGACCAAGGCAGGACAGGGCTGTGGATGAAGGGTGGTGTCCTTGTCACCCAGCTGGGGACATAGTGGGATCATCTTGTCACATTGTTTGGGATATGGAGGTATCATCTTTATCCTTGGGTTGGGGCCATGGTGGTGTAATTTTTGTCACTGCATTCGGGCCATGGCAGTGTCATCTTTGTCACCTCATTCAGGCCATGGCAGTGTCATCTTTGTCACCAGATTAGGGAGGGGCATTGTGTTGTCTTTGTCACCAGACTGGGGACATGGTGGGATCATCTTTTCACTGAGTTGGGGATGGGGTGTTTTCCTTGTCACCAGTTTGGGATTATAGTGGTCTCATCCTTGATCACTGAGTTGGGTACATGGTATGTTTGGGTTGGATCTGGATTGAAGATGTGGTGTCATCCTTGTCCTTGGGTTGGGGACATAGTGGCATCATCATTTTGCCACTGGTTTGGGGCCATGGCAGTGTCATCCTTGTCACATTATTTGGGACGTAATGGTATCATTTAGTCACTGGGTTGGTGATGTTGTGGCATTTTCTTTGTCACCAAGTTGGGGCAATAGCAGTGTCATCCTCGCCACTGGACTGGGAACTTGGTGGTGTCATCCTTGACACTGAGTTGCGAATATGGTGGTATCTCCTTTGTCACCACATTGTGGACATGGTTAGATCATCTTTGCTAGCATTTGGGGGCCATGGCAGTGCCATCCTTGTCTGTGGGTGGGGTCTGTGGTGTCACCCTGTCCATGAGTGGAGGCTGTGGTGTCACTGTGGTTCCGGTGGCCCTGTGGCAGAATGGGGATGCATCAAACCCGGCATGCCGCGGCATTGCGGGGGTGCTGGAGGCCTATCAGTGCAGCCTGCGCCGTGTCCAGCTCTATGGCCCCACCAACTTCGCCCCTGTCGTCAACCATGTTGCCCGGTAAGAGGGGCCCTGTGTCCCGGGGTGGGGTCCCTGCGCCCCCGGCGTCACACAGGGTCCCCCCAGCTCAGCGGCCACAGTGCTGGACGGGTCCCAGTATTTTGTCCTCCTCATCATCACCGACGGTGTCATCTCCGACATGGCCCAGACCAAGGAGGCCATTGTGAACGTGAGACCCCCTTGGTGGTACTGGGGCAGGTGGTGGGACTCCTGGGTGCTGGGTGGGGACCTGGGACCCTTGGATGATGGGGGCAGTGGGGACAGAATAGGACCTTTGTGGGGGTAGGAAAGGTTGGGGACCCCTGGGTGCTGGGGGGGTTGAGGAGGGGGCTGGAACCCTGAGGGGGTGGGAAGAGGCTTGGACTCCGGGGTTGTGAGGAGTTGGAGATGTCTGGGACCCTTTGGGTGCTGGGGTGGGTAAGGAGGAGCTGGGACCCTGAAGCTGAGAGGGAGGGGGTGGGTTGGGACTCCTGCTTGCTGGAGGGCTGGGGAAGGGGCTGGGAGCCCTGGGTACTGTGTGGGAGGTGTGGACCCCTGGCCCTGGAGGCAGTGAGGAGGGACTGGGACCCTTGAGAGGTGGGAAAGGGCTTGGACCCCTGTGGTTGAGAAGGGGCTGGAACATTCAGGGTCTGGGGGGTAGGGGTATCTGGGACCCCTGGGTGCTGCAAGGGGGCTGGGAAGTTCCCGGAATCCCCCAGTGCTGGTGGAGGGTGTTTGAGACCCTTGGGTGATGGGGGGTGGTGAGGGACTGGAATCCTTCGAGGGGGGTGGTGGGATGCCTGAGTACTGGGGGGATGAGCTTGGACACCTGGGTGCTGAGGAGTTGAGGAGGGGTTAGGACCCTTGTGCAGTGGGGCTGGGACCCTTTGAGTGATGGGGTGGGTAAGGAGGGACTGGCACTCCTGGGTGTTGGGGGGGGGTGGGTATGAAACCCTTGGGTGGTGTGGGTGCAGTAAGGAACTGGAATCCTTGAGGGAGGGGATGTTGGCACTCTTGGGTGCTGGGGGGGAGGGTGGCAGCATTATTAAATTTTGTGGGACTCTCTTCACCCCCTGGCTCCCTCAGGCTGCCAAATTGCCCATGTCCATCATCATTGTGGGGGTCGGCCAGGCCGAGTTTGATGGTAAGATTTGGGGGCTGGGGGGAACTAGGGAAAGGCTGGAGGGGTCAGAGGAGTCCCTTGGCCAGTGGAACTATGAGTTGAATGTGTCACCATATGAATGTGCTCAGCATACCCCAGTGAGAGGGCTTGGATGTTCTGGGTGTGGAGTTGGGAGGGACATAATGGGATCCCAGCCTGGGGTGGAGGGTACTGAGGTGCTGCTGACCTCCCCCCGACACCCTGCCCAGCCATGGTGGAGCTGGATGGGGATGACATCCGCATTTCTTCCCGTGGGAGAGTGGCTGAGCGCGACATCGTCCAGGTACCAACCCCACCAACGAGGACTCTAGGGACCCCCTCCCAGCCCACCCAGAAGGGTGGTGGTGGTGGGGTGCCCTGGGGACCTCAAATCAGCCCTGTAACTCCTGGGGTGCATTGGGTGGGACTGGTGTGAAGGGATGATATGGTGTACTGGGACATGGGGCAGCACTGGGATTTGGGAGTGCACTGGGACATGGTGGTGGGCTTCACTGGGAAAAGAGGGTGCACTGGGATTTGGGATGTACCTTGGAACGAGGTGGACATGGGATTGTATTAGGATATGGGGGACACTGAGACATGAAGGAGGCACTAGGACATGAAAGGAAGTTTACTGGGAAATGGGGGGTGGGATTTGGATGTGTGAGGTATGCTGGGACGTGGGAGGGATGCACTGGGGTCTAGAATGTACCTAAATTCCAATAGGGTAATAAACGGGGGGTGACACTGGGATGTGGGGTGCACTGGTACATGGTGGGGGCCTTCAATGGGAAAAGAGGGTGCACTGATATTTGGGATATATACCTTGGAATGGGGGTGCACTGGGACATGAATGTGTATTAGGATATGGAGGGCACTTTGACATGAAGGGGGTTGGTAATGGGTACTGGGATATGGGGTTGCACTGGGACATGAACGGGGTTATACTAAGACATTTGTGGGGGCTGTTCTGTGAAAAGGGGTGCAATGAAACTTAGAATGTTCCTGGATGTGGGGGGCGGGGTTGGGACATTGGGAGGCACTGGGACATCGGGAAACATTGGAACATAGGGAGGGGCACGGGGATATGGGATGTACCTGAATGTGGAGGGCACAAGAACATGAAAGGGGGGTGTATTGGGGAAGGGGTGGTGCACTGGGGAATGAGGGGGGCACTCAGATGTGCAGGCACTGTCTGGGACATGAGGAAGGTGTGCTGGCAAATGAGGGGGGGCACCGGGGTATTGGGATGGACCTGAATGTGGGAGGCAGTGGGACATGGGGTTGTTCTGGGAAATAGGGGTGGGCACTGGAATGTCAGGCCTGTGGGAAATGGGAGGCACTGGTATATGGAAGGGCATTGGGGCTTGGGATGCACGTGGATGTGGGAGTGCCCTGGGACATGAAGAGGAGTGTACTGGGAAGTGAGGAACACTGGGATGTGGGAATACCTTGGGACATGGGGGGGAGGGTGGTGGTATTAAGATATGGGGGGCACTGTGTCTTAAGATGTACCTGGATGTGAGGAACACTGGGACATCAGGAATGGGGAGGGGACACTGGAGATGCTGCTGTGTGGGGGACACACGGTTCTGGGGGGTTCCCGGCCCTGGACCCCCTCAACCGCTCTGCTCCCCTATGCCCTCCCAGTTTGTCCCATTCCGTGACTACATGTCGGGGGGTTCCGGCGCGGGGCTGAGCATGGCAGGTCTGGCAAGGGAGGTCCTAGCCGAGATTCCCGACCAGCTCCTCTCTTACATGAAGGCGCGGGGCATCAAACCCACCCCCATCCCTCCCATGCCCACTGAAACCCCCCCACCCTGACTGCCCACTCCTGCACACTAAGTCTGCCACCCTGACTGCACACTAAGTTCCCTCACCCCACCCCAGGACCCTCTATCCAGGTACCAAAGGCAGCCAAACTCTGCCAGGGACCTGGGACTGGGGGTCCCTCTCTTCTCCTCCCCAACCTCGAGGTCCCCCCCTGATCTGGGGGTCCCCCCACAATCCAGGTTCCCACCACCAAACCCATAAACCAGCTTTTGGTGTTCCTGGGGAGTTTGGGGTGGTGTTGCCTGAGCATGCTTGGCCATGGGACCCCCCCATATCCATCCAGGACTGTCCTGCCTCCCCCAAAAAGGGACAGGGGGTCTTCACCCTCCTGAGCAGAAAGCCGGGGTGCACAGGAGCCTCCTCAAAAAATGGAGTGCTTCCCCAGGGTGATGCATGACCCCTTCTCATCCCACCAGCTCCCCCAAATCCATAGACCCCCCTCCATTTCCTGGGCTGATCCCAGTGGGGTCCTCAGTGTTTTTCGTGTTCCCCCTTGCCGTGTTGCATGTGTCCGTGTGGGTTTGTATTGAGTTGCCTTAAATAGCAATAAATTATTGTGGCTTTAATTACAGCCCCCTTCCCCAGGACTCCCCAGCATCTCTCCTAAAAGGGGACTGTCGCTGTTGAGCGGCTAGCTGAGGACTGACCCAAGTTCTCAGACAAGGAAAGAGAGGAGAAAAGAACTTTATTGTTTTGAATTCCATATATATAGAGTCTACAGAAGTGCCCCAGATTGGTCAGCCCGAGACCTCCCCCTAGGCACAATTGGCCAAGCCCGAACTCACTCAATCCGGAGAAACTGTTTGCAAAACATCCAAACTTTATCTTGTTTATGAAATATAGCAAAATGTTCCCACGGGAAGAACCTGTGCTAGCCACAGGGGACCCCTTGGCTTTATGTGTAACACCTCCATGTGTGACCCTCCCCAATTGCATGACACTTCCTGGGACTGTGACAGCTACCCCACTCAGCTGTGTGACTCCCCCCTCCAGCTCTGACCCCCACCCCCAGCTCTAACCCTTACATCTGTGACCCCCCCCAAGCTGTGATCTCCCCCCAGCTGCATCACCCCCTCAACCTGTGCTCCCCCCAGCTCTCTGTGACACCCCAGCTTTGATCCCTCCCTAGCTGTGTTGATGCGCCACACAGTGTAAACCCCTCAAATGTATGACCTCCTTGGCTGTGTGGGACCCTCCCCCCAGCTGTGACACCCCCAACGGTATGATGCCCCCATGTCTGATATCCCCTGGTTGTGTGTGATGCCCCCACACTGTGTGACCCCACTCACGTGTTGGCATACTCTCCCCAGCTCTGACACCCCCCAGCTGTGTGTGACACTCCCCACACTGTGTGATACCTCCTGTGTGTGACCCTTCAAACTGTGTGACCCCACCCCTCACTATGTGACCCCCAAAATTGCAAATACACAGAAACCACTTAGAGTGGGGGAGGGCTGGGTTATTTACAGGACTCTGCGCCCTCCCCCACACCCCAAAACTGCTTGAAGAGGGCCCTGGGAGGCCCGGGGGGGCTCACAGAGACCCCACACCCCAATTGAGGTGGTCATAAAGGCCTTAAAGCCCAACCGGGGGGTTACAAAGACCCCACATCCCACTGGGGGGGTTCACAAAGTGTCCATACCCCAAGTAGGGGGGTCACAAAGCCCTCACATTCCACTTTCATCGGGTAACAAGGCACCCCCAACTGTGTTGGGGGGGTAAAAAGTGTCAACATTCCAACTTGGGGGGGGGCTATAAAACCCCTGCTACCAAATTGAGAGGGTCACAGAAACCCCATATTCCAGCTGGCTGGGGTTGTAAAATGCCTATCCCTCAGTTTGGGGGGGGTCACAAAGCCCCCACACTCCAATGGGGGGCTGAAGAAGCTTCCTCCCACTGGCTGGGAGGTGGGGGTAATTTCAGGTCTCCCTCTTCCCCCAAAAAGGTGGCTTTCCAGTGTATGGAAACTGTACCAGTGCTGAGACCAAACCTGTCAGGGGTACTGGAGGTGACCCCCCATGTTGAGGTGGCTGCTCTCACCCCGCCTTCCTGCACTCCTTCAGGCTGCAGGGCCCCCCCAGACCTTCAAATTACTTCAAGGTTCCATTCTTTATTGCTGCATTTCCCTTGGCCAAGGTCAGCCCTGGGGGAAAGGGGCACAGACCCCATGGGGGGCACAGGCCCAAACTGGCACACAAAAACATGGGGGACCTCTCCCAAACTGAGCAGTGGTGAGGGGGCTCATGTTACTGTGGAGAAGGAACAGGTGGAGAAGCAGTCACCCCTTGACTCTTCCCATAGCAGCAGTGACACCACAGGGGTCATCCTCCCCCAGAGGGTGTCAGGTGTCTGAAATAAAACACTCCAAATAAAGGGGGGCAGGGGGTTGTGCAGATGAACCCCTGCATGTATGCCCCCCACTGTAAGAGTAAGGAGAGGGTCCTTGATTGCTTGGGGAAAGCCCAGCTTATTTTGTAGGAGCCCTGCCAGTTTAGAGGGGTCCCTGACTGACTGTGGGAGCTTCTGACTGTTTGGGAAGGTTCTTTGCCTATTTGGGTGGACCCACTGTGTGTGTGGGGAGGTCCAGCAAGGCGTCTCCCGTGGCTGCTACTGCAGGAGATCCTGAGGAGGGATGGAATTGTCACACACTGGGGTCCCTCCACATTTATCCATTGGATATCCCCAAAACACTCACCTCTTTAGAAATGTGGAATAAACCCTTGGGTTAGGGTTATTGTTGGGGGTTAGGGTTGGGGGTTAGGGTTAGGGTTTTGGTTAGGGTCATAAAGCCCAATATTGTAGGGTATGAAAAATCTTCATCCACCCTGCCTGGGAGCTGGAGTCTCTTTTGGGGTCCCCTCTCCCTTGGGTTACTGTTACAGTTTTGGTTAGGCTTATGTTAGGGTTAGGTTTAGGGTGTGGGGTTAGGGTTATGGTTAGGGTACAGTTAGGGTTTTCATTAAGATCAGACTTAGTTTTCCACTTAGATTTCTGTCTAGCGCTGACCCAGGTATGTCCACATTCACTGCCACACTGGGACAAGACTCGGGGCCGTAGTGGAAGGTTGTGGGGAGCAAGCTCCACAGTAAACCTCCGCCCTTCAAAAGAGGCTATCTCCGCTCTTGCACTGCTCAAAGGCTAAAGGTGCACTTCTTTTGATCCCGGAAACACTATGCTGCCACACTCTCCTCATAAAGCCCAGCCAACCTCATCGACCTGACCGCAACCCTCTTGCGCCCTCATGGCCTGCCTGAGCCTTTTGCACGCTGCCTCCCCTTAACGTCTCACACCTGCCGCCGGTGCTGTGCCCGCGTGTACCCCAATAACGCTGCAATCCCCCGCGCTGAGCGATCCCAGCAGGCTGCTCTTCTCGACAGTCGAAGGGGACTTTACATGGCTGCCCCATCTTGGCCCTCCGACCCGGCCCTCAGCCCCACGCCAACCCCGCCCCACTCCCTGGCCGTGCGGCACTGCTGCCCGCGGCCGCCACTCTTCTCCTAGTCCCATTTGGATTGGCCGCTCGCCCGCTGCCTTTGGCATTCGCTCCGGCAGCAACGCCGACCGTCGGCACCTCCGGGGTCTCAGGAACGCCTCCGCGCTGGGCCGGCGCAGGGTCCCCTCCTCGCCTTGGCCTCATCCCCTTTGGCAGCCATCAGGCAGTGAGGACGGGGACGAGGGGTAGGGAAAAGAAGGGGGTACTTTCCACGGACCCGGGACAGCGGAAATTGGGGAAACCTCCCCCTCTGCAGGGGATTTTGGGGGGCACAGGGAGCCCCCCTGTGCGGGGGCGGGGCAGGGAGCACCAGAGGAGGGCGGAGATTTGGGGCGCGGGGCGACACAGGGACATCTCAAAAAGCCCCCAAATTGTCCCTTTGCCATCCCTGAACCAGTCCAACTTCACTCCCATAATGGCTTCAAAGTACCCCAAATCTTGTCTACGGGTCGGGCTGGGGGGGTGCGGGGGGCGTCAGGATATGTTCATGTCCCAGCAGCTGCACGCCCAGCCAGGACGAGGAGCAGTTGCTGGCTTTAACATTCACTTTGAAGACTATCAACACCATACAAACAAGAGCTAGGAGCTTTCCTTTCTAAGAATGGTACAATTACCTTCTCTTTCTTTGAAATATGTAGACACATACTCCTGCTCTTGGATTTCCTGTTTAGCTTCAGGTAAGGTCACAGACTTACAACTTTGCAGAGACTGAAGTTTTCATGTCCTTTCATGCACAACGATGTGCCAGAACAGAACCAGTTGGTACGTATGTCTTTGTCACAGCAGCATTTTAACAACACACAATTCACACAGGGCTATGCACCTTACTTCGCAGCTACGTGTCCTCTCACATTTTTCACTCTCGCTGAGCCTAACTGAACTAAAACATCCGGGAGCTGCTGCCCTAGGAATGGACTAGGAGCAAGATCCCAGCAGTAGCCTGCATATTACCCTTGTAACCTATCAACCACACTAAACACACTGCTCTGTAGTTGTCTTCTGAATAATCACCTCACAGTCACTCACACAGCTTCTGAAGCTAAACCGAACTGCTTCTAGCTAGAGCTTGCCGAAGAAAATATGCCAGGACAGGAAACTTTCTCTGACTCTCCCCATTACAATTGCTAACTTGCAATCAGAATGCCGCATTCAAGTGGAATTAACGACTTTTTGCCGTCTGTAAACTGCACACAGCTGCTGAACATTCATGCTCAGTTTGGTACCAGCCTGTACTTTCTGCCTCATCATTTCGCACAGAGATAAAGATGTTAGGACAGAAGCACTTGCTGCATGACCCCTTCTCATGGCAGCCTTTCAAGTACACACAATGCTCGGGGGTTCTAGCTCATTCTTGCAGATCCCTGATTCAAACCCTGAAATAGCCCGCAGCTCTTGCTGTACAATAGCTCTAAAACCCGAAGCCCACTGATGGAATTCAGCTTTCCATCACCGATGGAATACTGCACACAAACAGTGTGCCATGAATGGTTTTTCCTCAGTTATATGTGTCAGGAGAGAAGTAGTTCCTAGATTAGTCTTCCTACATCCAACACTTTCAACAAACCACCACAGTCTGGAAGACAACAAGAAGTAAACAAGAAAATGTTTTCGTCCTGCCACATTTCCCTCTGAGAGAGGTGTATCTGCATTTTTGGTTGTTAAGAGGCAGTAAAGTGAGTGATGGTACTTATAGCTGAAAAGGAATGTGCTGAGCACAGTCACCTGATGGCAGTTTGCAGGTTATAAGGGAAACAGGACTGCTGCTTGAATGTGGTGCAAATAGAAGTTTCCACGCATAAGGGGCAAAGTCTGAGCAAGCTTGTTGTCCGGGCAGTTATCTATGTGAAACATAGCCATAATCTTTTCCATTTAGATTCAAATTACAAGACTAGTAGAATGTGATGGTATATGTAGAACTGAGTAGGAAAGGGCATAGCACTGGAATGTTTCACCAGAAGCAGTGCGCTAGACTGCCTCTGTGCCAGCATAGTGTTTTATGTGAGAAGCAGATGGACATTTCTCACTCTGAGAGAATGAAATGGGTGGTGTTACATAAGGCAAAGGATGTACCCACAGAGCACCGTGGTTGTGAGCCCAGTGCACAGACTGCAAGGGGAGTGTGGCTGCTACTTGGTTGCCTGCCAAATTCAAGTTATCAACTGTAAGGGGGAAGATCAATGAAAGTTACCTGTACTTGTACATATTCCTTTCTGAGCCCTAGTGGAAATAATCCTGTTTAGCTTTAGACTTCGAGATCTAGAGAAAATGATGGTAGATGTAGTAGAGGAGGAAAGTACAGAGTGCACCTGCGAGTTTGGTGTGGCACACATGCAGCAAGGAGAAGGTGAATACCAGCACAGGCTTTTATGGGAGCAGCTGTTGGACATTGGAAAAAGACCTGTGAGAATTGAAAAATGCAACAGCACATATATGAGAGGACATAGTCCCAGTGCACAGTGTAAAGGGTGCCATGAGAACAGGGTAGTTTAGGAATATTTTCTGTCCTGACACTTCCTTCCCTGTGAGATATAGCTGCGTGAACTCGGTGACACTGAAGGTGTGTGAAAGTGATGGCACTGTGAATATCAGTTTTCACAGGGAAGAGGGAAGGTCAGCGAATACCTTCTGTCCTGGCACATCTCTCAGTTCAAACTGCAGCTGGAAACAGCTTCGTTTTAGCCATGGACTTTGCCACCTTGAAAGAACGTGACGATGATATCTATAAAATAGAGAAGGAAAGTGTGAATCACTAGTGTGTTTTGTCTAGTTTACAGACTAGAAGGGAAAGATGAAGGCCAGCACTGGCTTTCTGTTCTGACTTTTTCTTTGGAAGCAGCTGCTGGATGTTTTGAAAATGTTTGGGGTTGGTGAGAGTGAGAAGGTAGGATGGTACATAGAGCTTGAGAGAAAGTGCATATCTCCCAGGAGTTTGAAGCAGTTCAGCGAGTGGTTGTTACATGTTGAGCGGCTGATGACACAGAAAAGGTTCTAAAAGAAAGGCTGTGCTGCAATTGCCTTTTCTTTTGCAGCCTAGAAACTGCACAGCCAACGATGAAACTATTGCTCTTCCTTCCCCACTAGATGCAGGATCACGTTCTTTCAAGTCTCCGAGAGTCAAGATCACAAGGAGTTCTTCCACGAACTGCTCGCACATGAACACTTTCTGGCACGAGCCGGGCCAGAAAAGCACTTAGCTTTATCGTGGGCACTGACAGGGCTCATCGAAACAACCACACGATGGCGCTGTCGATATACAAATAAAAGAAACGCACGGAGCCCGGCTCGAAACCACACAAAGTGCACAGCCAAGTGGGAAACGTCCCTTCTCTCAAATCAGCTGTGTCAGCACAAGACGTTTGCGCTGATCTTCCTCTTCCAAGTGCGAACTCTTTGCACCGCACTCAAACGGCAACATGAACTCCTTGGCACTAACAAATCTTTTCACTCTCACAGAGTCTGGTCACAAACTTGAAAACATCTGGCAAAAACAGAGCTTACAAAAGTGCCAGCTGAGAAAGCTCTTGCTGCCTACAACTTCAACTGTACCCATCGAACTACCAGCACACACCCTGCTATTAGCACATTCCTTCTCAGCTCTAGGTACTATCCTAAGCCTTCAGTCTCACTGAGTCAGTGTCCAGATAGAATGGCACCAGGGACTGCTCAGGGGTCCCTTTAGTGTCCGTTTAGACCAGAAGTCTACAGTTTGGTGTTTGCATTCCCACTGGCAGTTCAACAGCTGTAAGTCAGAGAACTGCCTCTTGGGAAAAGCCTTTAAATTCACTAAGACCACCGAATGTGCACATCTGAACTTGTTCTCATTGCCGAAGAGAGGAATTATAAGCCCATATAAAAAGAAAACAGCGTCCCCGCCTCCA
Source organism: Entomyzon cyanotis (assembly GCA_024500445.1). Lineage (NCBI taxonomy): Eukaryota > Metazoa > Chordata > Aves > Passeriformes > Meliphagidae > Entomyzon > Entomyzon cyanotis. The sequence continues at coordinate 14,935 of JAKEPQ010000908.1, read as the reverse complement.
AAATACAGAACATCCAGGGACTGATAACATACAAAGGTGACAGAATATTGTTACTGGGCATTACCTGCCTGGGACACTAGATCAGCTGCGCACCAAGACTCAGCCTACCTGTTTACCTTGTCCAAAAAAACAAAGGTGTGCTGCCAGAATTTCAGAAGGCCACCTCTGAGAAGTGCAATCCACATGCCACATTGAATCTTTCAGGAGACCACCTTCCAAAGATGGATACCGATTCCATAATTATACAAATTGAGGCAGTGCTTCCAACCAAAATATGCCAGGACAGAACATTGCTGGCACCCTTAACCTCCACTAGGCAGCTTTTTCTCTGCACCTCCAGCACCGGGGTTACGTGTTTTCCTTCCCACGAAAAAGCATTGCCATTCTCATTCAGGATCTTACCAAGTGAAAGTTGCATACCACCTCCAGTATTGGATATGTCCAACAATTGCTCCTACACAGAAGGGACCAGGAGAGAAATGTCTTGCTGGACTATACCTCCCCATGGTACCTTAACTTCTGCTCCACCAACACTGGCAAGGCACTCCAAGTCACTTGGCCCTACCTTGCCTTCATTACCTTGCCTAGTTTTTCCTGGCCTACCCTAGATTTGCTTGCCTTGCCTACATCTGCCTTGCCTCGTCCTAGATACAACTTCCTTATTTTTCTTTGTTTCGCTTACCACTCTCTGTCTTGTCTTCCATGCATGCAAGGCAATGCAAACCAAATGCAGGCAATTGTAGACAAGTCAAGGGAAAGGTAGGCAAGGCAAGAGCAGTGAGGGGAAAGCAAATGCAGTGGTAGGCAAGAGAAAATCCAGAAGTTATAGGCAAGGCTGGGCATAGGAAGGTGAGTCCAGTCATTGGTAGGCCAGGCAGAAGCAGGAAGGACTAGGCAAGGCAAGGCAAGGCCCTGGAGGAAAGCAGTAGGCAGGTCAAGGGCTGGGCATGGGCATGCAAGGAAATGCAATGCTGGGAAGGGTTAGCAGGGCAAGGCAAGGAAACAGTATGGTTTGTCAAGGCAAGGCAAGTGACAGGTACATTCAAAGATTGCTGGTACACAAAAGCAGCCAGGACAAACTGTTCTGTACAGCCTTGATCTCGCATCGGATGTCTCTAATCTGTACCTAAAACACTTGGGCTACCTGCTTGCCTTCCTATGCAAAAGAACTGTCATTCTGGTCAGGGAGCCCAAGGGTGAAATGTGGACTGCCCGTCCAAAATTCAGGACATACAAGGCTAGGTGCCAGACAAAAGCTACCAGGACAGATGGGTCTGGCTGGACACGATTTCCTTGGGCTGCCTGTTTCAGGGTCTAACGTTGTGTCTTAAGGCCCTGACATATTTAGTCTGCTGTTGTGCACATCAACAAGATAGTGAAGAAAATGAGGAACACCTTATTGTTTAACTGGTGGGAACTCAACCCTTAAGAGAAACAACGTATTGGTCAACCAATAGGAGGTTAACCTGTGGAAGAAGAAAAATGAGCTGTTGTTAACATGGAGGTAGTATCATGAGCCGTTGTGGCCCCACCTCATGCACTGGCCACGCATGAGTTGATGTCATAACTGGAAGAATTCCACTCCAGAGGAGGAGGAGATTCAAAGCATGGTTCTCAGGTGGAGGGCATGAGGAAGACATGATGCACACCACTTTGATCCAGTGGATGCCCTGAAGGTGCACCGCCTACCTGCTTCTCCCCGCTGAGCATCATGCTCCATCTCCTTCTCCTGCTCAGCAGCTTTTTATAAATCCAGGGGTCAGTATGTATTATGTGCTACAGCAACTAATAAAATAAAACTTGCTTTGCAATCACAATTGCATCTTAGAGTTTTTTGTGCATGGGGTTTCTCCAGAACCATAACATTAATGGCAATGAGGATGATGGGATCCCCAGAGCACAAAAACTGATGCTGTTTTGAGTGTGTGTGAGTGAAAATCTAATACTGTTTTGAGTGTAAGAGAGAAATTGATGGAAATACAGACAGGGTTTGGGCAATGGACCACGTAGCTGCACCAAGAGACACTGTTTCGTGTGTGAGATAAGAACAGACCCTCGTCAGCGGGTCATGTGCTTGCACCAGGAGACTGTAACATGTTGCTGTACTGCTGTTCTGAGTGAGTTTGTGTGGGGGAGAAAAAAACAGGGCTTAGTCAGTGAAGTATGGGGTTGCACTAAGAGAGTGAAGCGTGTAAGCTGTACTGAGAGATGCTTTTTGGAAAGACACTATTTCATGTCTCTGTGGTGTATGGGAGGTCAAGATTTAGTCCAGATACCCAGTCGTGTGTGGGAATTTAGTAATGTTTTTCTGTGTCCGAAGAGTGGTTGGTGTCATACATTTGTTGTAGTATGCTGTGGACATTGTAAACATAACTAGAGTGCTTTTCAAACTGAGTTAGGAAGAAGCCTTAGTTCTTTGTGTCTGTGGTGTCGCTGGACAATACCAATAGAACAAAGTTATTGCCCTTGCTATTTTTGTTGTCGTTATCAGGTCCTTGTGTGAGAGCATTGGTAACAATATTTTGTAAAAATGAGCCTCAGGCTGTGGCTCCCTCAGTGGAGTGACTGGGGTGGACTCAGGAACTGTGGAGCACGTTATGGCACAAACTAGAAACTTGTACAAGTATTGGGCCCGAACCATGGGAGGCTAAGGACCCCATAGGGGTGTTGAATTTATACAAACTCCTCAGACATGTGCTGAAGAGCGGCTGATTCATGCTGGTCAGGTGGCTGGTTGCCCATAATTGCATACAAAGTTGCTATTGAAGAAAATGCAGAGCTTGAGAAACAGTGGAACTAGATGATAAAATAGAACAGTTGAGAACTGATACTGCGTTGGTTTTACTTAGCCCAGAACATCAGCAAGGTATCTTCAGCATCTGAGAGGAATTTAAACCCTTCAAAAGCTGTTGTGGTAGGCCTGAAGAAGTGGTTGAAGGGCTGGGAGAAAACATACCCGTGTTCATGAGTTAGTTTTGTTTAGCTCAGTTTTGCTAGTGGGTGGGGAGGAGCACAAAGATGGCTCCTGTGTTTCCCATGTGAAGGTTCTGGAAGTTTTTCACCATGTCCAGCAGAGCCAATCTCTGATGGCTCTGAAGATGATGGACATGCTGCTGGCCAAGCCTGAACCAATTAGAGATGTTAGTTACGCCTCTGTGAAAACATATTTAAGAAGAAATCAAAACAATGTGAGCATGCACTTCTTTTTAGCTAGAGGAGGAGGAGGAGGTGAGAATATGTGAGGGAAAACAACATGGAGATGCCAAGGTCAGTGGAGAAGGTAGGGGAGGAGGTGCTCCAGGCGCCGGAGCTGAAAACCCTCTGCTAGCTGTGGTGAAGAACATGGGGGGAGCAGGTGGTCCCCCTGCAGCCCATGGAGTCCACAGGGGTGCAGAGATCCACCCACAGCCTGTGGGGAGGTGCCCACACCAGAGGAGCAGGTGGATCCCTGGAGGAAGCTGTGATCCAGTGGGAATTCCATACAGAGAGAAAGGCCTTGCTCCCGAGATGGAAACAGCCTGGCCTCGGCTTGGGAGTCTGCACCCTGTGGACAAGGACTCATGTTGCAGCAGATTTGGGTGGCTGCTGCTCGTGAGATCCAACCCACGCCAAAGAGGTTTACAGAGGACGGTCTCCTGTGGGAGGGACCCCATGGCTAAGAGACTCTTCTCCCTGAGCAGCGGACGGACTGACCAAAGAAAAGCCCCTTACTCTGCCCCACGTGCTGTTGGTTGGAATGAGGGCGGGGTTTGAGCAGAGAAACAGTGTCTAGAGAGGGAGGGGGGTGAGTGGAGAAATGGTGATTGCAGCAGAAGAAATTTTGTGGATGGATTGACTAAGAAAACCCCCATATCCTGCCCCCTCACCAAAGTGTTGGTTGGAAGGAGGGAGGGGGGTGAGCGGAGAAATGGTGTCTTAAGAGGGAGGGGTGTGAGTGACGAAATGGCGTTTTAAGAGCTTATTTTTACTTCTCATTCATCCTCTGTCTCTGTTAGGTTAATAAATCACTTTGCAACTTTAAGTTTTCATCCTGTTTTTCCCTTTGGTGCATCCTCCCACAGTACCTTATCTTAACTCATGAAGCCTCTGTGTGTGTGGTGTGTTAGGTTTTTTTTCTCTTTTCTGCCCAGCTGTGGCTGGAGAGAGCAGATGTCATGGATGCCTGGCATTTGGCCAATTCAATCCACGACAGATACGATGTTACAATGTAAAGGTTTTGTAACTGCTGTAGAACAGGGTAAGCAACTGGGGAGGAAATGTGCTGTTTTAGCAGAAAAAAATGTGCTATTCTGGTTGCAAGGCGATGAAGTAAAAGACAGACAGAAAGGCAGCTGACCCATGAGTCCATGCTACTATCACAAATCCAGCATGGAGATTTGGGAGACCTGGGATGGAAACATTTGGAGTGCTAATGAATCTGAATCCTCTACAGAGGACGAATCAGAAATAAAAAAAGAAGGTACTCATGCAGCTTCTGTCTTTAAACAGAAGCTGGTGACTCGGGGGAATGGACCAGCTGTCCATACAGAAAAACAAACTGATTATAGCTCTGACGCAGTTAAAAATTTACTGGACAAATACAACCAGAGGCCAGGGGAGAAACCTCAAAACTGGCTAGTGTACCTTATGGAGAAAGGTGCTGACACTGTGTTACTAGATGGAGATGCTAAAAAGTTTATGGGACTTACATCTGATGTGTATGCACAGTCAGTGTTATGCCATGTTAGGGCCAAAAATGTTACTATAGTTGCAGTTGTTGCATAAAGGTTTTCAGATCAGTATATCAATGATGCTACTTGGCAGTCTGTGGCCAAAGAATGGACAAAGTCAAGACAAGCTTGCAATCTGCTTAAACCAGAAGGAATGAAAATTAGTTTTATGATGGGGTCTCCCGAGCTTTATATCACCCAGCCCTTAACTCCCAGGATATGGACCACTGTCCTAGAGAAAAGCCTGAAAGGATGGAAAGCTTACCCTATCCCCTTACTCTTATCAGAGCAAGGGAACCTGATTGAACAGTTGATTGAAAAAAAAATTAAGTCAGTTAGGGGATTTACTGGGATTAGAAGCAGAGAAATCAGCCCAGGATCAGGGGAAAGCAAAGAAGCAGGAGAATCAACTGGGGAATAATAAGGGATGTAATGGAAGAGATACTGTATGTTAATCAAATCTTGCTAACGCCTCTTGAACAAAAGGAAATTGCAAATCTTGCTAACACTGCTTAAACAAAGGGAAAGTTGTTTTGGGTGGGAAAATATTCACTGGCAGGTGGGGAATAGAGAGTAATCTGTAACCTTGGCATTCTGCAAGATGTACTGTCTCAGCAGAAGAAGAACAGAAGCAGCCCTCAGCAACAGAGAGGCGCAAAGCATAGAGTACACGAAACCCAGAAGATAAGGCCTATAAAAGACTGTGGAGTCGGGGGAGGGTGGCTGTGCTCCGTTGGCAGAGCCCAGCCGCCCAGTGCTGTTTGCTTGCTATCGCTTGCCTAATAAATTACAAATTCTTAATTGGCTTGACTCCGCATTGGTTCTGTGAGTACAATCTATGACAAGGGAGAGCTGAGTGAATGGATTTGCCTCTTTCCTTTGCTCCTCAACCAAGGGGTAGACAAGAAAGATATAGATGGACACCCAATACAAGTCTTACGTCATACAGCACAGAATTTCCAGAACTAGAAAATACAGAAGATGAAGTAGCCGGGGTTGGGGAAGACAGAAGACCATAATTTGATCCGTCTGCACCACTTTATCTGTGGACAGACATGAAGGAAACTATAGCTGAGGCAGAGGGGCAAGTGACAAATGAACAGGGAATAGACCAAGCCCCCGTACTGGACTGCCAATATGTTGTGACAGGACACTCATCCCTTTACCCAATATATTATTAAGTGGTCAAATGCAAATAAACAAAGAGTCCGTGCCTTACTTGATATGGGGGTGATTTATAGGGGTCTAGGATAAACTAATTTAGGGGAGCTAGAAGTTGGATAATAATTTTTTGAACTGATTTAGAAGGCCAAAGGTTGGATAATAATTTACTAAGAACTGCTTGCTGAAGACAATGTATCATTTGCTTAATGATTTTGTGCCTGCCTAGTAACAGGGTGGATACAGAAAGGAACGCAAAATAATTGAGAAAAACTAATGAATGTGACTGAACATCCTGCTCTCGGACCCCAGAACTGGTACCAGTTAGTTCTAAGGTTTGGATTTGGACCAAGAACCAAGAGAGCATGGCAAGGAGACAAGGTGAAGAGTTCATCTCGAGGAATACTGTGGTTACTTTCTCCCACGACCACTGCCTCAATTAATTAAGTGACATTGCACTTGTGCCAGCGTATTTAAATAAACTTTGAACTCATCATAATACGAAGCAGGGATAGGTTGTGATAAACAGCTCTGTGTTTTGTTAATCAAAATCTTTAGTCAGTTAACTGTATTGTGTATGCCACCGACTCCATAACGCAAGAAGCACGAGAAGGCCATCTAGAGCACCTTTGACCTCACAGCAACCAGAAAGCAAACAAACTGCGCAGACATGAGATTTGAAGGACGCATATTCGAAAAATGCACGAGATTTGAAAGTCGCAAGATCTAGAGAGTATATAAGTGAAACTGAGAGAGGGGGAGGTGCGTGCCATGGCGGAGCAAAAGGCTCCGAGGCGTGTCCAGATCTGTATTTGTTTGCTGACGCTTGCTAATAAATCTAATTAATTTAATAGGCATGGCTCAAAATTTATAACATAGGTGTAATAAAAAGAATACTGTTTGTTCATCAAAATCTTGCTAAGGCCTCTTGAACAAAAGGAAATTGCAAATCTTGCCAACACTGCTTAAAAACAAAGGGAAAGTTGTTTTGGATGGGAAAAGCTCGCTGGCAAAATAAGAAGTAATCCATAACCTTGGCATTCTGCAAGATGTACTGTCTCAGCAGAAGAAGAACAGAAGCAGCCCAGAAAGCCGCACAGCGCAGGGTACACGTAACCCCGAAGATAAGGCCTATAAAAAGACTGTAAGGGGGGGGACCGTGTGCGCCTTTGGCCGCCCAGCGCTGCTATCCTCGCTACCGCTTGCTAATAAATTATAAATTCTTAATTGGCTTGACTCCGTATTGGTTCTGTGAGTCCAGTCTATAACAATAGGTAATGAATATGTATAGGGGCTTTGTGTAACTTTATGCATATGTAACCTGGAACCTCATATAAACCTAGTGAAGTGCTGCTGAAGTGTGCATGCCTTTGGAGGGGCTTCCCCCTATACACCCCAGCTGGAATAAATGCATAGCTACTTGTAATAAATGCAGATGTGATTCGTGTCAGAAAGTGCAGTGTTTTAAATGTGGGTGCACTGAGTGCAGTTTAGTCCTAGAAACAATTGGCAAAGAGAACTGCCATGAGGAGAGGGGTTGCCCTTATAAAGAATAAAACTGGGACTCAGAGACAGGATTTTTTTTATAAAGCACAGATATTGCCTTGGGACATTCCTCTGTGGTTGAGTTATAAAAGTCGTGTTGTAACTGCTTTCGGGCCTATTCGAGCCCTGCCCCCCTTCCCTCACCTAGTTTTGCCTCGCCCTGTAGCACTCAGAACTGCCTCCCCCTCCTCCTTTCTAGCTTTCCTTCGCCTTGCAGTTTTTGAAACCCCCAATAACAGCAAGACTCAAGCACAGGAGATATCCCTACATTGGCTGACGAACCTTAGCAACAGCGGAACGCAAATGCAGAAGGAAACTGAGTTCGGTATAAAAGGAGAGGTGGGAAAGAGCCGGGTGTGTGTTGTTGACCGAGCAAAGACTCCCAGGCACGCCCAGCGCTGTTTTGCTTATTGTCCTCCCAGCCATTATAAATAAAATTCTGAATTTTATGCTTACATTCTAATTGGCTCAGTTTTCATTTATAACATAAAGAATAAAACTGGAATTCAGAGACAGGATTTTCTTTATAAAGCACAGATACTGCCTTGGGACATTCCTCTGTGGTTGAGTTATAAAAGTTGTGTTGTAACTGCTTTCGGGCCTATTCGAGCCCTGCCCCCCTTCCCTTTACTAGTTTTGCCTCACCTTGTAGTCCTTAGAACTGCCCCCCCTCCTCCTTCCTAGCTTTCCTTCACTTTGCAGTCTTTGAGACCTCTAGTAACAGCAGGACTCAAGCACAGGAGATATCCCTGCATTGGCTGACAAACCTCAGCAACAGCGGAACGCTAGCGCAGAAGGAAACTGAGTTCGATATAAAAGGAGAGGTGGGAAAGAGCCAGGTGTGTGTCGTTGGCCGAGCAAAGACTCCCAGGCACACCCAGCGCTGTTTTGCTTATTGTCCTCCCAGCTATTATATTTAAAATTCTGAATTTTATGCTTAAAATTAATGAAATAAAAGTTATAAAATTTTACATTTTAATTGGCTCAGTTTTCATTTATAACATACTTCATAACTATTTGAGTCGTGGAGTCAATCCGTGCCTCAAGGGTGGAGGTTACCATCATTCATGGTAACCCAGCAAAAATACAGGAAACTACTGCTCCCATATGCAGATAGGGTGAAAAACCTGTAGTGGGGAAGATTACTAAATTGAAATTGCAAACTGGATATTGGGACCCTGACGTATATTCTGTTATGTTTGCTCCAACTAGTGAATACATTTTAGGTATGGATGTTTTGTGGGGTGCTACGTTAGAAATTAATGGTACCTATTGGGCTTTTGGCACCACATGGTGGCCACATGCAGGAGTTACCACTGTGGGACTTATACAAGAAGCAGAAATCCCCAGTGTTGGAGGGTAGGATTTGTTCCTTTTGTTTTCCTTCTCTTCGGGAATTTTTGCCCTGTCTGTTGCTAAGACACCTTAACTCTTGGTACTTAAGAGAGACAAAAGAAGTTACCAAGCTCCAGGGAGGAGGGCATCTGGCTGCACTCCTTTTATCCCAGGGTTTCTCTGGGGAGAGGAGAAATATCAGGAGGAACTGGGCTAAGAATAATATAGTTGGAGGGAGCCCCTGGCTCTCTTGCTTCCGGGGCACTGGAGAAGACAGCTGAGCTTCTGCAGCTAGGAGAGGGGTCTTTGTGGCCGCTGGAGTCCAGCATCTGCATTTCTTCCTTACTGTGTGAGCTTTCGTTTGTAAGAGCAGCTGTTTGAGCTGGTGTCACGGTCCACTCATAAGCAGACGCATGATGGTTTGTACCAGCTACGATCTTAGAGTGCAAAAAAGAAAAGAAAACACAAAATGCAACAAGTCAAGGGAGTTAAATTTCAATCCAAGGGGGAACTTTATTAATCTGGCCCGTAAAGCGGCCTGCGATAGAGAGAGAGAAAGAGAGAAAATTGGGAAAAGATGGGGAGGAAAGGGAAGGAAAGGGGCTATAGCTACCACCACGGGTCCACAAATGTCCGATGTCCCTGGAGTCCCGTCCAGTCGGCGTTCCTTGGCCTCTGCAAAGATCGATGTGATCTTTCGGTGGGGAAGATCTTCGGCGTTCAGTCACTCCAGAGCTGTCTTTTATGCTAGTCCATACACCTGGTCCCTCCTTGCGACCCGCCTTTGCTCCCCCTTAATTCTTGTGGAGATATGCCAAACTCCACTTGACAGGGTCAAGGGAGGAGTGTCCAAGGCATGGTCGGCAGGCTTTTCGCAATGGGTGTCAGGGCAACGGGTGCAAAGCCTTCGTCACATACCCGCTTTGGCAGGCACAAGGCCTTTGGTCTGTATCAACTCAGGCAGGTGCAGAGTCTTCATTCTGTACCACCTTAGGCAGGTACAAAGCATTTGCTCCGTACCAGCTTTGGATAGGCACAAAGCATTCTCTGCGTAAGTCCTGCACCTGTAGTTTCTGATGAGAAATGTTGAGACAGAACTCGATTCTTGGATTGACCCTTACAACTGGGACTTTTATTAACACCAAATTTGACTGGGGAGGACCTTTACCATCCACTCAGGTGCCTCAGGGGAAAGCTGGGGGGACCCTTCCCCCTATGGAAGAGTCCAGCTGCGCCTCCCTAGCCTGGCGACTTACTGGCCAGTAAGACTTACTGGCCAGGCCAAGCTGCTGGCTTGGGTTGTTTTCTGCTATACTGTGGCCCTGCATCCCCCACCTTCCTGGACACACCACAGCTCCTCTCACAGCTGCAGAGTTTCTGCAATCTCTTGCTTGCTGCACTGGATGAGCCAGACCTGCTCTTCCAGCCTACCATTCTGAGGTTTCCTACTGCAGCCTGCCACTCAGCTCACCCGCCATTACTGCCTGAGGGAAGCTCTCCTGACCTCACGCCACAGCGCCCCCTGCAGCTATGCACTTGCCCTGCCCGGCTGGGAGCTCAACAGCGCCCCTGCTGGTTGTAACCTTGATTGCACCAAAGGGAATGGTGTCTAGCAGCCCAGAGAAAGCTGCCACCAGGTTTCTGGTTTTGTTTGTTGTTGCTACTGTTGTTGCTTGTTTGACTTGATACAGATACGAGGAAAGAACTGTTATTCCTTTTCCCGTATCTTTGCCTGAAAGCCCTTGATTTCAAAGTTATATTAATTCAGAGGGAATGGGGATCATATTCTCTATTCTAAGGGAGGTTCCCAGCTTCCTTAACAGATACCTGTCTTTCAAACCAAGATACCCAGAGCCACAGAAATTGTAAATATGAAGCAATATAAAATTCCAGGGGGAGATGCAGACTATTAATGATTTGCTACAAGAAGGTGTTGCTCGTTTCACACATTCTCCTTTTGATAGTCTTGTCTGGCCTGCAAAAAGCCATATAGCAGCTGGCGAATTGTTGCAGAATAAAGGCTTGTGCAGAATAAAGGCTTGTGCCAGGGCAAGCAAGACCTGTGTTAGCTGAACAGGCCTCAGTAGAGCCCTGGGAAGGTGCCGTGAGAAAGATACCTAAGAGGAATAGCTGTGCCTCTGGGCTGTGAGAGAGTGAGAAGATTAAGGAGGAACTGAGGAGGATCCCTAAATGTATGAGAATAGAATGCAATAGAATGTAAACTGTGAGATGTGTAATTAGCCAGTAGATTAATAATCAATAAATATAAACATTGTAACAGTATATAAGCCACTCATACGGTAAAATAAATGGAGCTTGCTTTATGACCCATATTGGGCTGTGTTGCTGGCTCTCACTCTCGCCTTCTAAATCTAACTACAGTGAATGACTGTAGATTACAGGGCAGCAAACAAGAAAAACACCCCCTGTAACTACTACTGTTCCCAAAGATGCTATAGTAATACACCAAACTCAGGCACATCCAGGAACATGGTATGCTGTACTTGACGTAGCAAATGTGGTTTGCATGATTCTTATTCCCCATATTGCTCAAGATCAGTTTGCATTTACATGGGAAGGAAGCAAAGAAAACAAATACACTTTTAGACATCTCCCCCAAGACTAAAAATAATAGTCCTATTTTTGTCAACAAGCAATACACTGCACTTTAGCACAACATACTGCACCAGTTGAAGTACAGATGGTACAATATGTTGATGACATTCTCATACAGGGACTGTACATGGAACACGTGCAACAAGAACTGGATGCCATTATTGAATTATTGTGGCACCATGGATGGGCAGTCAATTCTAATAAAATACAGGGTCCAGCTCAAGAAGTTAAAGGCATCTGGGGGACAACTCATATAAATAATGGGTTGACAATTTTTCTGAGGCAATATGGATATTAAATAACCATGTTGTGGCTGGAACACAAACCCCCTTGGTGCGTATGAAGGGCCCAAACACACAGATGTTAGATTTCTCGTCACGTCAGTAATATACACCAATGGTCAAACGTATCAAGCCCAAGCAGAAACTGGGTATGTGTCTGTTACACAGAAAACTACACTCGCATTCCTCCCGGCAGAAATGCAATGGGTAAAAGCAGACCTTGTAATTAGAGCACCAGGGGACAAACAAGTGTTTTGATGACATTGAGGGGGGCTTTTGCAAGCCGGGAGAGCCTTGTGGGAGCCCAAGGGATCATTCATGCTAGAAGCAACCTGCAGCAGGTGGGTCCCACTCTCCTGGCTTGCAAAGGTCCTGGCAGGATTCTGCCCAGGAACTAGTTGCCCAGGGTCTCACGGCTTGCCAGGGGAAAGGATGGCTCTGGTCTAGGATGCCCCTCCGGGTGGGGATGCAGGTGCATTTAGTACTCGCTTGTGGCATACAGGTGACTGACCAAGGCTGAGCCAGCCCCTCCCCGTGCCCCATGCGGAGGGGAAGCAACTCCCAAGAGTTGCTGCCGTCCCGAGTTCGTAGAAATCGGCATATAACTTTCATCCAAAATAGATCCAAAAGCTCTCCACAAGAACCACTTGCACAAATGGTATCCAATATGGAACTAGGAGGTCTGGTAAGTTTGGCCCCCTAAATCAAGATCAAGCCCGTGCCCTCGAGGCTGTCATTCCAAACAGAACATTTGGTCTTGTGAAGGATGACTGAACATCTTGGAAAGTGAATTTCAGACACAATTGCGGCCTTACAACAAGTCCCTGATTTGTCTGTTAGAGTTTTACAGAACAAAATGGCTCTTCATTGCCTACTAGCCTTACCCTTGTTAACACGAGTTGCTGCTCTTGTGGAAATCCAAGCGAAAAAATGAAGAAGGATTGCGTTCAAATTTGGAAGCAAACTCCAATTCTACATCAAGGAGCTTTCCAAAAGCTCACTGCACCTTCAATATGCCTTCGGTACGCTTACTTCATAGTTACTGAACGCGGCCTGGATAAAAAAACAAAACAACAAAAAACAAAGAACAAAAAGCCAAAGAAACAAAAAACAACAACAACAACAAATTAAACCCCAAAGACAAAAACAAAACAAAGCACAAAAAAAATCTCAAAAACACACAAAACCCCCCAAAATACCTAACAAACAAATACCCCCCAAAACACCCCCCCCCCCCAAAAAAAACCCCTAGGCTCTAAAAACAAAGCGGGGAGTGATGCCGGAGTGATTTTTGCCTCTTTCCTTTTCTATATTTATAATATTTGTAACCTTGCCAGCACTTTTGCCTACCCTTTCCCCCAGCTAGAATGACCAAAGCCATTGTAGAGCTCCAAGGCCCGGGGGCTACGAGGCCCCTCTCCTATCTTGCTGCTTCCTGGGAACCAAGGTGGAGAACGTAATCTTCAAGAGACGCTGTCATCAACAAGCCCAATGCGTAATGGGGTGGGGGGCTCCAGAGAAGAGAAGGGACTTAACCTGGGGGGAATCACATCACCACTTGTCCTCCGAATTGGTGCTTTTGATCAATTCTGTTGGTTTGGTCTGAAAACCTACAGGACTATATTCAGCCCTCTGGGGGTGGGCTTTTGTGGATATTTGTGGCTAGCACAGGTCTTTCCCGTGAGAACATTTTGCTACGTTTCATAAACAAAGATAAAGTTTTGATGTTTTGCAAATAACGTCTCCGGATTAGGTCAGTTCAGGCTTGGCCAATTGGGCCTAGGGGGAGGTCTCCGGCTGACCAATCTGGGTGACCTCTGAAGACTCTATATATATGGAAATCAAAATAATAAAGACTCTTTCTCTCTTTCCTTGTCTGAGAACCTGGGTCATTTCTCAGCTAGCGGCTCAACAGCGACAGATATTCTTCCAGAAGTGCCCCTGGAGCTGCAAGAAAGATCCCTTTTTCTATGAGCTCCTCAACTAAAAAGATCTCGAGTTTCATTTCTAGGCTGAAAAAGGTAACAGAGGGACACTGGGGGAAGCTGGGAGAGCCTTATAGGAGCCCAAGGGATCATTCATGATAGCAGCAGCGTGCTGCAGGTGGACTTCACTCTCCCAGCTTGCACAGCTCCTGCCAGGAGGATCCTGCCCAGGAACCGGGTGCCCAGAGGCTCACGGCTTGCCAAGGGAATGGCTGTGCCCTGGTATGCCCCTCCCCTGCAGGGGATGCAGGTGCATTTTGTGCTCTCTTGTGGCATGCAGGTGACAGATCAAGGCTGAGCCAGCCCTTCCCCCTGCCCCATGCAGAGGGGAAGCAACTCCCAAAAGCTGCTGCCGTCCCAAGTTCGTAGAAAGCACCCCCAGCCCCACGCCCCCCAAATAGGACATTTCTGTCCCACCTCACGACAGAAATCACAGCAGCAGACTGCCTGCCACTGGCTTTTGGGCCTCCAATCTCCCCAAGCAGGCCTTTGCAGGGAGCTGCTGGGGTGGCGCCATGGCCCGGGCTCTTCGCCGGAGAGGGCTGCCTGCCTTCGCTCGCACAGGGGCTCAGTGTAACCCGGCACGGGCAGCTGCAGCACGGTGTGCAGGCCACCTGATCATCCCTGCCGCTTTACAGAAAAGCTCTACAGAGCCACTGGATCAGCTTGAACAGGAATCTCTTCCGTGAACCTTGTGAGAGACAAGGGGCTTCATTCTTTCATCTACCGAGTATTCAAACTGGCATCCACCACAAATCACACCAAATACAAGAACATGCTGAGCTTAGCAACAGACAGAAACCTTTGGCCAGAACCTTGGCAGATCTTTCAAACACCGTCAAGAGAAACCAGAATGTTCTCAGACTAATAATCCAGCAGATTTCTGATGGTGCAAGAGCAGAAAAAAGATTCAAATACTTTCAAATCAAAACACCCTCCAGCACCCTCAAAGCATTGGGAGGCTCTGATTATTAGCCTCTGACCATGCAATTTATCTCGCAAACAACACACCGCATGGATCTACACAACCATCTCAATCTCCTTCAGAAATAACCAGGGCCATTTCAGGCACAGTCCATTTGCACTTCTTACTGAATTCTCCTTCTTCTAGCATTCATCTAGAATTTCCTGTGGAATTCCAATCCATAATTGCATTCAAAGACAGCATGAATAGAACACTGAGCTAGTATGCACAAGTACTCCCAATCAACAAGTCACAGAAAGGTTGGTTTAGCCACATTCTCTCTGTCTTCATACCCAGGAAAAAGGGATGAGACAGGAGGAAATAGCACTCAAGTGGCGC